>JADMNL010000022.1:433270000-438270000 GCA_016271365.2 Neoceratodus forsteri | reverse complement strand
TAGGTGTTTATTTTTTGTAAAAAAAGGTGTTTATTTTTGGCATTTTTCTCCCCCTTTCAGAAGTACCAAAAATCAGTTATTTTAGGTGTAATCAATTTCTCGGACAACAAAAATCTTTATAAATCAGTGTTTATTCACGCAAGTTAAAAAAATAGATATTACACTTTTTCAAATTGTGTACCATGACTATTGCATGTTAGCATCATAGATATTGCGCCATATTAATATTGCATTAGTTTTGCAAAATAGTGCACCATAACTGTAGAACTATACATATATAAATATGTAGATGGTGATGGTGAGCTAGGAGCAGCACAGTATTAGAACTCTGTTCCACCATATAAGTGAAAGGTGTAATACAAAAAAAAAAACACGATCCACCCACATATCCAGCACACAGTTGGTCAGCTGGAAGAGTGGGGACACAATGAAATTCGATGTTTTTTGGTTATAACTGATTTCCCAATTTTCACCATGGTGGTGTTTTACCAGTGTTTATCGGCTATAACCTAAAACTGGAAACCCTACCTATAATTAGGCACTATTAAATGACGTACATAGTGATGTGCACACCCATCATTTAATAGTGCCTAATCAAAGGTAGCCTAGATATTTTAAGGATAGGAAAGCCCATCATTCCCCCTGTTCCCTGCTGCTATGAGCCTGACTTACTGGAAATATATGTTTATATTTGATATGTCAAAATAAAATGGGGACTGTACTACTTGCATTCATGATGCAGAAGGGTGATGAGCTTACCTGTTTTCGGTGTGAGGAGGAATAGTGAAGAATGAATACCAGAGGGGGGCTGAGAAGACCACTCTTGCAAGGTACTGCTATATTCAGGGAAGGGGAAAGACAGAAGAAGAGAAATATGAGCAGATTACTGTGAGAAATAAGATGTGGGTCTCCCAGCACCTTGATCACTACCTGACCTCATTGTCCTGGCCAACATTCCCCTTCCCATAAAACCAGTTCATGCAGATGTCCAAGGCTGTGTGTGGATATTAATGTATGATATGGCTGCCACTGCATGTTCAGTCACTTCACTACCTGTCTAGTATTGTTTGTAAAGCACTTTGGGATACAATGTGTATGAAAACCACTATATAAATGCTGATTCTTATTATTATTATTTCCCATGGAAAAAGACGACAAGACAAGCATATATTTGAGTTTCGAGAAAGTATGAACTCTAACATTGGACTGCACAAGAACTTTGCTACAAAAAAGTGGTGGCTCTAGGGAGTGATGAAGGGTATGGTTGCAACTTACCCCACACATAGCAACATACTTGCTTGCTGCTGCTGCATTTCACTTTGTTGAAGAAGTCTGATTTATTGATTGTATGAATTTTTACATTCAAACTATGGATTACATTTGTAGGTTCTGTCAGAAATGTACTAGAAAAGAATTATAGCAGAAAATATAAAGGTTTAATAAAAATGTTAGAAAGTGCATATTAAGCATGCACACCACTCGAACATCCCTGTTCTAGCATCCTGGATCCACCATAACCACTAGATCACCAGCTTATTCAAGATTTGTACTGCACTGTGGTTTGCCACAGAGAAAGTCAGTTGGATTAAAACATGTTTTCAGCATGTTAAAGTAAACAAAATGAACAGAACCATAGCCTAACATGTGCATTATACAAAATAATGCACATGGTTTTGACCATTTTGGTGAAACAATTCTATACAAAGGGAAAAAGAACTAGTTAGCACTCTAGAGAGCCATATATCTCTCTGACTTTGACTCCAATGATGTCATCACATAACACATATGGCAGCCATTTTAGAAAGCAGGTAAGACTTTTTTTTTAAAATTGGAAGGCTGATTTTACAATTTTCAAATGTTCTGGAATCACATCTAGGTAAATTATGTAAATGTAGTTTTAGCATTAATGATTACAGTAGCCTTTCCTTTAGTCACCTACGGAGTCAGATTTTTGAATAGTTTGTTGTCAAAATGTTGTTTAGGTATCCTTTAAATATTTCTTGCTTTGTCTGTTTCTTTAAGTCATTGGTCCCAATGTGCATGATTACCAATGGTTTGGTTTCTGACTTTTTAATTATATCTGGTATAAAGGACACAATGTCCTGGGTCCCTGCTCCTGGGAAGCAGTTACAAGTGGTTGTCTCCTTATTCAAATTAATGGTAAACTGATCAGTACATTTAATGATCCAATCTCCAAAAATGCAAACTGGCCGTGTCAGCTGGGTTTTCTTATTACTAGAATTTACTATGCTGGGTTCAACTGAGTTAGTTGTGTTTACATCACTATTGTTTTGTTCTGTGTTTAAACTGCTGATGTTGCTCTCATATCCTGGTTCATCACTCTGATCTGCTTCTGCACAGAAGTTAGCATTTAGGAGCCCATTTTCCTCTGTTGTAATTCCTTGCCCCAGGTTTTCCCGCAGATCCCTGGGTCAGTCTCAAGTTACAATATCCATGAAGTCATTTGCCTGAGACTCTACATCTTGAATTAAATTTTGTAATGCTAAAAATCAATTACACATGGGAATACTAAATTTCATAGCACACATGCTCTTTTTTTTTATTTAAAGTTTATTGAAAGTTCAACAAATACAATAGACAGGGTCATGATATCCAAGACATTTAGACATATAACAAAACAGGTTACATGACCCCGTCCCCTTCCCCCACCACCTCCCAACAAAGCACCTCCCACCCACACAGTCCCGAGGCATGACAGTCCATACTACATAGTAATCTGAAAAGAAAGTACTAAATGGTGTATAATGTATGTAACAGGGGCCCAAATCCTTTCATATTTGGATTTGTTATTGTTAATACTTGAAATAGTCTTCTCCACTCAAAGATTAAATAATAACTCTCTAAGCCATTCAGAATAAGAGATAACCTCAGTACTCTTCCAATATTTAAGCATCAATTTTTTTAACTGACATAGAGATCAAGGCAATGTGGAACTTATGCTTGTTAACTGAAATCTGTGAGTAATCCCCGAGAAGGCAAACTTCTGGAGTGAACAAATCCATCAGCCCAAGCAGTGGGTCAGCCTTGTCCTTAATAGCCTTCCAGAGGGGAACTATCTTAGGACATTCCCAGAAAATATGAAAAAGGGAGCCTTCCACTTGAGCGCACCTTGTGCATATGTTAGAAGATGTTACTCCCCATTTGGACAGTTTCTACGGATAATGATAAAGGTTGTGGAGGATGCAAAACTGCATTAACCATAGCCTATCTTGTGTTACAAAATGATGGCAGTTATTCCAGTCTTTATCCCAGTGTGGGAAAAGGTCAGACCAAAACTCTGTGGGTTCAAACAACTCAGGAAAACGCCAGTTGTACAAAATATTATACAGTTTGGAGATACTCTGGGGGGAATTAACTAGTAGGCCCAATTCAGACTGGAAAGAGAATTTATAAGATAAGGGGTACCATCTCCAAACTTTTTAATAAGAAGGTGTCTAAGCTGAAGCACCTTAAAGTAATCACTTTCCTGAAGCCTGAATTTCACAACAATGTCTTCAGCTGATAATCAAGTACCATCCTCCTTAAGAAGTGAAGACACACTCCCCTCCCCCAATCTAGGTAACCACCTAGGGGATAACATTTTGTTATCTATTTTAAAAACAGGAGACACCTGCCCTTTTTATGTTTGCTTGCATGCATGTGCAAGAAATATAGTACCACCATACAAGTTTTCGTAGGTGTGTGTCCCCCACTTCGAATGCCCTGCTGCCATTTGCAGGCGCAGCTGCACTGCACCAATGAATGCCTGAGCTGTCTATGACAGCCATTCAGATGCAGTGGAGTACAGTTGAAAGGAAAACACTGTGGCTCGTGTAGGTAATTTGCATACTGCCGTCCATCGGCAGTATGCAAATTGCCTACACATCAGCGTTCACTGCATCCGAACTGTCATAGAAGTTCGCTCCCCCCACACACCTATGTAGCATGCTGGGAGCCCACCCCAGTGTGCTCATGCAGTCCCAAGTCCCCCCACACACCATATGGCTGACGGGGGTGCTCAATCCCCCGTTGGCTCCGCTGTCCCCAACAGTTTCCAGGTGCCACGCTGGGAGCCCATCCCAGCATAGCAAAAGTCTGTATGGTGACAGGGGTGCCCAACCCCCCATCGACTCCACTGTACCCCCCCACACACAAAAAACCCCGACTTCCAGTTGCCATGCTGGAAGCCCATCCCAGTGTGGCAAACGTCCGTATGGCTGATGGGGGTGCCCAATCCCCCATTGGCTCCACTGCCCCCCAAAACAACCTTCCAGCTACCACACTGGTAGCCCACCCCAGTGTGGCAAAAGTCCCGTGTTGTCTTAAAATAAAATGACCTGTAAGAAAAAATGGTCCCTCGCTGATTGTCTTGATCCCATCCCCCAGCCACGCCCACCCTCTGTGAACCCTGCTTCCCCACACCCCCTTACCCCGTACTTACCTCCAGAGTCCAGCGCGATGATCTTCGGTGGACCAGGAACACGTCTGCACTCTTCAAAGCTGACTGCGAACTGAGGAAATGCTGGTAAGCTGTATAATGGAATAAATAGGTTTTTTCAACTTTGATGCATATCTTAGGCATTTTGGGGAATTTTTTCACCAAATTTTCAACATGGGTTCTTGGGACCCTACCTCATGAATTCTGGCACTGTCATTTTGTTATTCGGTCCTGAAAGGTGATTTCATGGTCACTGCGTGGAACCACTTTTAGGGACCAGTATCAAGTAACAGTGTCACAATTCATGAGGAGCCCCTAAACCCTATGTTGGAAATTTGGTGAAAAAATTCCCAAAAATTACTGTTTTATGAGCGTGCATTGCACAGTTCCTATGCACTCTCGTAACATCACAAATTTTTAATATTTTCACTCCAGATTTTCAACATTGCCATTTTACCACACCTCCATATGAGTGGTATAGTTGTCATTTTTCACATCTCACCCAAAATGTGTTTTTGTGCAAGTAGCACACAATGGTGCAGTCGGTGTGTGAAATCAAAGTTCAGG
This sequence comes from Neoceratodus forsteri, assembly GCA_016271365.2. NCBI lineage: Eukaryota > Metazoa > Chordata > Ceratodontiformes > Ceratodontidae > Neoceratodus > Neoceratodus forsteri. The sequence goes on along the minus strand of JADMNL010000022.1, from coordinate 438,264,995 downwards.
ACAGATTAAGAAAATCACAGTGACACTGTTCATGAGCAGAGGTCTTAAAATGGCTATGTTGAAAATTTGGTGACAAAAGTCCATAAACTGACTGTGTTATGAGTGTGCATTGCACAGTTTCCACGCACCGTAGTAAGTTCATAAATTTATAATATTTTCAGTCCAGATTTTCTACACTGGCATTTTTTCACACCTCCTTATGAACAGTACAGCTGTCATTTTTCACATCCTGGTCGAAATGTGTTTTCGCACTTCAGGTGCAGAAATCCATGGTCGCTGTGGGAAATCAGTGTTTTGAACACATTAAGAAAATCACAGTGACACTGTCCATGAGCAGAGGTCCCAGAATGCTTGTGTTGACAATCTGCTGTAAACAATCCCCAAACTAATTACATTATGGGTGTGCGTTGCGCAGTTTCTACACATGCTTGTGACTTCACCAGTTTTTTTATATTTTCACTCCAGATTTTCAACATTGCCATTTTTTACACCTCCTCATAAACAGAACAGCTGTCATTTTTCACATCCTGTTCAAAATGTGTTTTTGCACCTGTGCTGCCAAATGGTGTAGTCGCTGTGCAAAATCAACTTTCAGCTAACAAACTGATGTTGCCACTGTTCATGAGGTGGGGGTCACAAAAAACCCATGTTGAAAAATTGGAGTGAAAATACCAATGAACGCCTGTGCCGTTAGGGTTTCCGGCCAAGTCGCCTCACCCTGTAGAGACTGACAGGCATCAAGGGTGTGACTTGGGATTGTCACCTGCAATGCTCATACCATTCAACCCCCACCCACACCCTGCAGCTAGTGGCAGGCATCGAGGTGTGCCTTGGACTCTTCATCCCCAAAGTTACCCCATTCTCCTATACTACACCCATCTCATTATATTTCCTTATGGAATGGGGTGAGCATAAGGCCAAAAGACCCCAAGGCACACTGTGACACTTGTCGGTGTCTGCAGGGTAGGGTGTGTTGAAATGGCATGGCCATTATGCCTGATGACCCAAAGGCACACCCCAATGCCTGTCAGTCTCTGCAGGGTGGTGGTGGGGTTGGCTTCAGTTCAGTACTTCACTGTCATTCCCATTATGCATCTCTCTAACTCCTACAATATTAATGTCAATGCCAGCAAGCAAACATTCAGCATTGACAAATGCTTGTTAATGCAGTAATTAGTGCCTGAACTGCAGGGATCCTCTCCATCATCCCATTCCCTGCTTCTATTCCCTGTACTTTCACCTTTTCCCTTGGAGGCACTCACTTTGTCAGTTTTTGGATTAGTTTAAAGATGTTTTAATGGTAGACACTTTAAGCATTTAGTTCCAATTCAAGCCCTATATTTTAATTCTTAATTATTTCAGCTCTGTACACTGCCTACAGGTGTATTGCTCAAAGTCTGAGCTTTTTTCTAGGCTGAATTTATTACAACAAATGAACTTAATCCCTATTTCACCACCTACCAGTAGTGTTTATCCATTTCAGCCAGTTACCCCTTCACAGTCACTTGATAGATTTTATTAAATTATATGCCTTGCTGTAATTTTAAGAGTGGAGTGTCTTATCTAACTGTTTGTCTCTTGTTTTCCCTACAGCAAGGTGAAATATCCCCTGACCCCCCTTCCTATCTTCCTGGCTGATATGGACAGATGCCACTGGCCTCTACCCATGACACCTCTGCTTCATGCTCACCTCTGCCCACAGTGGCAGAGCTAAATAGCTTCCAGCTGCAAGCTTGTTAGTGTTGCTTAGCAATGCAACTCCACTGGCCCTCTGAATGCAGCACAACTTAGGGTATAGCTCACCTTTAAAACAACAATCTATAACACCAAGGAACAGCACACATGGGCTGTTCAACCACAGTTCTGGACTGTGGCAGTCAGTGCCTCAACCTTCGTATCACGGAGGTCAGGTATGGTGGCGAAAAAGTAGCTCTTCTTGCCCAATAAAGAGAACTGCTTTTAAAAGTGCTCAGTTAAAAATATACAGCTCACACACCCTTTTACTCAGATCCTCCCAGTGTTCACACTGAGACCCTCATAGCCTACAGTGCTTGAAAATATTTAGTGCTGTCCTGTACAGAACCAAGTGTTTCTTTTAATGATGAATGTTTGTCAAGCACCTGACTCCCAACCAGATTTAGTGCATATGCAAAACAATTGGCATGACCAAAATCTCCATCATCCATTGTCTTTAGCATATTACTGCTACTGTGTGTCTCAAAGTTTCACACCTTCAAATCATTAGTGCATATACAGACGTCTATCAGTGACTGGATAAACCACATAATGTTTTTCTCCACTTTACTTACCCTCCATTACTGACACATTAAGAAAGGCACTTCCTCTACTGCTGTGCCTCTGTGATGTAACAGGGTTCAATATAACTGTTGCAGAGGCTGGTGGTGATGCAGTCGGGCCAGGAATGGTGGTGGTGCTTGATCTGGATACAACCCAATGGACAGCAATACTCAAGAAGCTTTGGTTTGTAGTAATGCTCCAGATATCACTGGTGAAATTCACAACCTTCCATCTCCTTCAGAATTGTCACCATCTGTGTCCATATAGCCTAATATATATATATATATATATATATATATATATATATATATATTAGTGGAGACAGAATGCTGATAAAGCATGAAGCATGATGGAATGTTGTATTAGACTTCCCTTCATACGGGGTTTTGAAAGACAATGGCCCAGATATTCAAAGGGTTCGCCATGCGCAACAGGTTCGCTGCATAGAGCCTACATTGCGCCATTCTGCGATATTCAGCAGGAGGCAGTTGCGCCACTGAAAACAGGTTGAGCAACAGCGCAAATGCAAATGAATGCATGCTCAACAGGAGGGAGGAACCATGCATAAACTGTGCAACCCGATATTCAGTAGGGTTGTGCAGAGTTAATACATCGCAACCCCAACCTGCGCCTGCACAACTGAGCCAAAAAAGGATCAAGTTGAGGGCCACCACAGGTGAGCTGCTGTATTGCAGGGTGCAACACAGCAGCTGCCACCGTGGCTGGCCCCCAACTCAGTCCCTGTGCCCCCCACCAGCCTGATCGCGGGCAGAACATAAAACAACCCCCAAACATCTCCCAATGCCTGATCATGGGCAAAGTATCATGAAACCCCCGCCCACATCTCCAAATGCCCGATCGCGGGCAGAAAGTATCATGAAAACCCCCGCCCAAAACAGCTCCCAATGCCAGATCGTGGGCAGAATGTAAAAGACCCCAACCCGAATATCTCCCTGGTGGTCCAGTGGACCGTAATGCCCGATCGCGGGCAGAATGTCAATAACAACCCCAAACATCTCCCTGGTGTCTAGTGTCCCCCACCCCACCCACCCACGAAGCCCCACCACCCGTTCCCCCCCGGCGGCCGGTGGTGGCAGCATCCCACCCGCCTGCTGCCCTGCCCGCCCGACTGACTGTCCGGTAAGGCTGCATGCCCATTGGTGCAGAGCTAGAGCCAATGGGCGTGCAGCCATACCATACATGACAGTCCAATTTATGAATAACCCATTCACCGTCTGGACTGTCATGTCACATAGACTACACCCGTGGCACTAATACACCAACAAACATCGATCTCGACAGCGACGGCAGGCGGGCGTCGCCACGGCACCCGAGAAGCCGAATATTGGTTGGTGGGTCTTTGTTCACCAGCGATCGGACGTGGGGCTGTTTGGGAGAGGGGTTTAGTACTTTCTGCGAAGATGAAAGGCGAGCGAAGGCTCATAATCTTTCGCGATCGGGCATTGAGAAGTGTTCGTTGCATACGATCGGACTGCAGGTGTGTCGGTCCCGACGGCTGCTGCCTGGCAGAGCGACCAGGCGCAAGTCATGAGGGATCGGCCCAGCCCCATCTAATGGCATGCAAATGGAGCCATAATCAGATGCAAATGGCCCCCTAGCCTTGCATGAATTATGGCCCCATTTGCATGTCTACTGAATATCGGAAATTTGCACATGGCGCATGGTACTTGTGCCACAGAAGTTTAATGCTCAACTCTGACAACTTGCGGTGGCGCAAATTCCACTGCACCATGCACAGTGGCTGTGGCTGGGGGGTGATATTCAGAGGAGTTGCTCAATAGCACAACTCCTTTGAATATCGCCCCGGCCAAACCCCTGAGCAACTATTTTGAGCAGCGCAAGGGCTTGCGCCTCAGAATGGCGCAGTTTGAATATCCGGGCCAATGTCTTTTACTATAGAGAACGACTGAAAATCAAGGGTCATCATCTCCCCAATGGCTTTTGTTATTTATTTGGAACTTGTGTGAGTAGGCAGCAATTTAGTGCAGGCATACAGTGACTCAGATTGTGTTGTTTGTTTTGTTACAATAAATTCAGCACCAGTGCTGGTAGTGCATCAGCTAGGCCTGGCTCTTGCTGGTGGTGGTTGGGCTTCTTGTGAGGAGGCAGTGCAGGTGGTTAAGGATACAACAGCTGACTCAGGCTGCTGACGTGGTGGCTGGATTACCTGAATGAACTATCCTATCCCACCACTTCCCACACCACTGATGGCCCATATAACATGAGAGGAAATTGGGAATGGACATGGCTGTTAGGAGGATGCCATGTTCATGTTTTAAATAGTCAGCCAGAACATTGGTTCCCGCATTTCAATTTAAATAACAGAAGTCTGCACAGGGGAGGTGGTGCTCATGAACCAAAGACCAGAACAGGTAACAAAACATTCAGGCACTCACCACCAAACTTAAAAGGAACCAGCAGCTTTGGCATCATTAAAAGATTTATTTCCATAGGGGCAGTATCATGAGTGTATGTTGACACTCTAAAAGCAGCACCCACCTGACACGTTTTGGACTAAAAGTGTTCTTTATCAATAAAGGATGCTTTTAGTCCTAAATGTGTCAGGTGGGTACTGTTTTTAGGGTGTCAGCATACACCCTTGATGCTGCCTCAATGGAGATAAAAGATTTTTAAAGATACCAAAGCTGCCTGGTGCCTTTTTAGTTTGGTGGTGAGTGCCCAAATGTTTTGTTACCTGTTCTCAAATGTCAAGAATATGGACTTGACTGATCATTCTATGAAATGGATGGCAATGGTCTGTCACTGGATTTGTGGTGTTACCTGTAAAATACTGCTAGACTGAAGAGGATTTCTTTGGTTTTTCAGGTACCATGGCCTGCACCTTGTCTAAAGATGTCCCTGCCTGAGAAACTTCCTTTCCTGCTTTTCCCTTTTTCATTTGCTTTTCTAAATTTGCAATTTCCTTCCATGATGGCTTCTACTCTCAGTATCACAAACATCACCACCAATCACTGTTGTAACTGACATCAGACTTTCAAGCTCTTGTTGTTCTTCATCCTCCTCTTGTGCATGTAATTTCCTATTCCCTTCCTTTACTTACTATTCCCTATTCCCTTACTCTACTAGGTGTCAGCGTGGCTCAGTTGGTAGCACATCCGCCTCTGGACCAGAAGGTCGTGGGTTCTCGTCCCACACCGGGATTGGACTTGCACCTAAAAATTGCTGGCATCCGAGTGCAGTATTGGGGGATGCTGTACTGCTAGGGTGTGCCGTCCTTCAGATGAGACGTTAAACTGAGGTCCGTTCTGCCTATCCTGGTGTTGTCCTGGTGGGTGTCCAGGTGGAAGTAAAAGAACCCAGGGCACTCTTCGCAAAGAGTAGGGAACATTCCCAGTGTCCTGGCCAACATTTTCCTTCCCATAAACCGGTTCATGCAATTATCCAGGATGTGTGTGGGTGATGCTGTGCGATATGGCTGCCACCACACATTCAGTCACTTCACTACCAGTCTAGCATTGCTTGTAAAGAGCTTTGGATGTATGAAAAGCACTATATAAATGCTGATTCTTCTTCTTCTTCTCTACTTGTGCTTCTTCCCCTGCTCTCCCTCTCATATTTCTTCCCTCTAAAGGGGAAAGGGAAAGGAAATATTGTTTAACCAGGAGTGGCACACTAAGCAGAAGCTTGTTTCCAGATGTGACCTCTACACCTCCTCCTCCTCCTCTCATTCTTCCCATCACTCCTGCCCAACTCCTCCTTTCTTCCTCTGCCCCTCCTTCATCTTGTGTAGATCATGTGCTTACCTCTGCCTTTTCATTTCCTCCTTCTCTGCTGATGCTTACTCCTCTTCTATGTTCTCTGTCACATCAGTCTCATGCCCCTGTGACAGATACACTTCCATTATGTCCTCCACACTGGTGCACTTTCTATGTCTTCCAACTGAATTTGCTGCTCCCTTTCAGACTTTCTCCCTGCCTGGCCCCCTCCATGCACACAGTACTCTCACAGCTGATCAGACTAATGTAGGCGGACCTCCCCCAGGCACATCACAAGTCTGTCCTCCTCTCTTAGATTTCTACTCCCCCCACTACTGTGTCTGTTTTGTTTCTATATTTATTTAAGTGTAAACTCCTCAGTCTCTCTTTCTTTCCTCCACAGCCTTGGGACACTGCCGGATCTCCTCATAGGGACTTAGAGGGCATCTGCTTTTAGCCCTCCCCTTAAGGCTCCTGTGGACTGCTCACCCCTGCAGGAACCTCAAGGTACAACCTTCTTCATTTGGTGTACACCATTTTGAATTCTAAAAGTCCTGTTTCACCTGGACTGTGCTACACCTGGTTTTGTTTTGGTCAGCAGACCTGTTCTGATTGTTTTTTGTCACCCCTACTCTGCCCAGGGCTTAGTGATGCTCAGGGGAGAAATCCACCCACCCTCCCCAGACCACTTCCACCTGGGCTCAGCAATCACACTTTATGTGCTCTCACCTACAGCCCCTCCCATGCTCCACATTACACTATCCCACATCACCACACATCTACTCTACCTCAAAGGCATATGTCCCCTCTCATGATTGGACCTTCTAATCCCTACACACATACACGGTACTCCCCCCAACACTCTCAGCAATCCTCTATTATAACTACCACTATTTCATTCATATAAATAAATACTTCTCCAACTTCTCTTTCTAACAGGACATGCCAGCTGTATCAACAACTACAAACAATCATTCCACACTAGCCTGTTCTCTGGCATAATAATAGCCCCCTATTCTTCATCTCCAGGTACTCTCACCCTCCAACCCACACTAACCCCTCTTAGCCACTATAAACCTAATGCCAGCACATAGTCACTCTCCCAATACTACCCTGAGCACATGATTAAATCACCTCTGTGTACAACAATTCAGCTACTCCCACTGGGGAACCCCCATCAAGTCCCTCCTAACCACCACTCCAACCCCACCCAGAAAAAAAACAGCCTCCTTACCCCCATATGCTCAGACAGTTAATTCTCCTCCTACTGCTCCTCTCTGGTTCTGTGCACCCCCCAATCCTGGTCCCTCCTCTCTAGATTCTACCACTGCACTTACCCTCATCTACAAAACAACACTATCATGATAGCACATTTAAATATCCAAAGCCTCTTAGCAAAATGAACCCTCTTTGAATCCTGGGTCTCAGCCAACAATTTTGACATAATTGCCCTGACTGAGACCTGGCTTACTAACAAAATCCCCACCTCCAAAATGTTATTTTATTTATTTATTATGGGCTACAATTAACACCTTTGAGCTAAAAGCTTGTTACATAGGTTCCACGTCAGCTGAGTACATTACAAACATCAGTTGACAGGACAACAATTGAAAAAATTGAGCATATACATAGTATGGGTGGACATTAACATTGATAACTGAGCTTAAACAAAGAGTAGGTAGGCATTAACATCAAACCATAAGCAGAGACAGGTGAAGGAGTACTGGTAGTGCAAGACTAAGACAACTTACTAAGTGCTATAGGGGGAAATATAGTCCATAGGGCAGAGAGTGGTCAAAGAAGGTGAGCAGCCAAGAGGCCTTGTTCATAAGGGGAACAACCAGGGGGAGGTAATTGTTAGGCAGGTATGACCAAGGTGGCAGGGCAGGAGAGGGAGCGTACAATGGGCAGGGGGAGGGAGAAGGTGGGGGAGGGATGGAAAAGGGGAAGACAGAAGGGAGAGAGGTGGGTAGGAACATGACAGAAGGCAGACAGGGGATGAGAAACAGAAGTTGTGGATTTGAGTAAGCAGTCGCAGTGGGAACAAAGCACTGTTTGTTGCTTACGGTTCCATTTGAAGGTACCCAGAATGGGGAGGTTAGCAGCGTTATCCTTAAGGGAGATGAACCAGGGGGGGGGGCTCGGTATGTAAAGGACCTTTGTCCTTTGGAGGTGTGGCATGGGGGGTAATGAAGAATTGGTGCTCCAACCTTTGGGTAGGACGAGGGTTGACGCAAGGAATGAGAAGTTGTTGAACCCCTGGGGGCAGCAAATCTAAGTAAATTTTTTTGGCCATTAGACATGTTTGGCATTTTAGTAGGCTGCTGAGTTAGAGCCAGTTTGCCCTGGCATATAGGTCACAGGTGTGGGGTCAGCCAAGGTGCACCTGTGATGAGCCAACAGGCTTTGTTTAGCACAGTTTTTAAGCACTGTAGGGAGGTGTTTGTGGAGGAGCCATATTTGGCTAGTCCATAGTCCACTAGGGTAACCACTGAGCTTTGCATGGCTATGCTTAGGGCTTCAGGTGTCAAACTGTGCTTGTGCCTATGGAGCAGTCCAATTCTAGTATTGATAGCTTTGGTGGTGTTATCAATATGAAGGGTGTAGGAGAGCATGTTGTCAACTGTTATTCCCAGATATCTAAAGTGTTGAACAAGTTCCAGTGAAGACCCCACATTGTTACAAATTGAGAGGGGGGTTTTTCTATGCTTACTTTGTGGGTAGAAGAACAACATAGTTTTAGTCTTTTTGTAATTTATTATCAATTTATGGTCATTGAACCATTTCCCAACACTGGAAAAGTCTAGTTGAAGCTGACACTCCAGAGCATTTGGATCTGAGCCACTGGAAAAAACAACCGCATCATCTGTGTAAAGAAGGAGGTGACCCTGGCCAGCTATAGGGAGACTACTGAGAAATAAACTGCATAGGTGGGGGCCCAGGATTGAGCCTTGCAGGATGCCAGAACAAACAGGTTGACTGTCAGTAAGGACATTACCTATCCTCACTTGCTGCGAGCAGTTATGCAGGTAGCTGCTGAACCATGTGATGGTGTCCATGGAGAGACCAATGGCAGTTAGTTGGTCAGCTAGGAGGGCATGGTTGACTGTATCAAAGGCCTTTGTTAAGTCAATGTACACTGCCCCAACAAGATGGCCTTGATCGAAAGATTTGTGGATATAGCCCATAAATTCGAGTAGAGCTGTAGTGGTACTATGCCTCGTCCTAAATCCATGCTGTTCTGGGCATTGAAGATGATGTTTTTCCAAATACTCAACTAGCTGGTCAGCAACAATTCTTTCTAAAGCCTTTGAGAGAGGCAAAAGAATGGAGAAAGGTCTGTAGTTCCCAGATAAGGAACGATTACCGATCTTATATACGGGAGTTACTACAGTGGCTTTCCACCTTTGGGGGAATTTGGAGTGCCTAAGTGATAAGTTAATGATATGGGTGAGGGGAGACAGGATTTCTTCCAGCGTGAAGGCCACCAGTTTAAGATCAAGGGTATCACCGCTGAATCTACCTTTACCTAGCACCTTACACAGGTATTTCCTGGCTTCCCCAATAGTGATGGCCTTGAAATAAAAAGGGGGGGTGCTCCAAGGGCTGTATGGATTTACCTGAGGTGGCATGGGAGAAGAACTCAGCAGGGAGGACACCATGAAGATCAGTAAAAGTGTTAATAAATGAGTTGGCTGTGGTTTTAGAGTCTAAGGTGGGGGTTCCTTCAATATTAAGCATGGAGGGGGCAGATTTGGGCTCTTTTCTGGTGACCTCTTTTAGGTTTCTCCAGAATTTTCTGCCATAGCAGAAATAAATATAGATAACTAAACTGTAACCAGGAAAGACAGGACAGGTAAAAATGGAGGGGGCTACCTCTTCTACACCTCCAACCACCTTACCTCTGTTGAACTTATCACTCATCACAAGACTACTGCCCTTGGAACACTTTCTACAAATATTTATCCTAGGCAACAGCAAAGCTATAACTCTTACCACTACCTAAATACCCCCTGGCACCCCCAACCACAAACTCAACTCACTCAATGAACTCAAAAAAAAAACCCTCCCCCAACAGAGAATGGATTATACTGGGAGACTTTAATCAGAACTGGCTCTCCAGTCAGGCAGATGAATCCAGGGATACCATCTCAGGACTTGGATTATACGAATTAGTCATTACCACCACCCACACCAACTACAAAACTGGGTACAAATCCACTCTCGACTGGATCATTATCTACAACCCTGACCATGTTCTTTCATCTGGCATCCTTCCTGACTCTATCAGCAACCACAGCACAGTATACTCCTCCTGGTCAGCCAAAGGACTCAAATCCAAACCCAGCTACATCCACACCAGACACGTCAAAAAACTCAACCAAACAGAATTTGAGACTGTCATGTCACACACTGACTGGTCCTTCATGAACAACATCAACTACATAGACAACTCCCTCAAAACTTTCAGCTCCACCTTTCTTGCCATCTGCAACTCTCTCTCATTCCCCTCAAAAAAGTCATGGTTAGAAACAAAAAATCCAAATGGATCACTCCAGCTCTCTTACAACTCCTGAGAAAGAGGGACAAGGCCTGGTCAAACTACAGGAAACACAAACTCCACAACTTACTGCAACAATACAAGACTTTGCACAACACCTGCAAATCAGCTGTCCATGCTTCCAAAGTCAAATTCCTTAAGGACAAACAAAACAGAACCTGGGGTAAGCCTAAGCTCACATGGAACACAATAAATGACCTTATAGGCAGAACAACAAAAGATGAGCAAATTACACTCACCAAAGATGATTGTCTCATCAAGGATCCAAAGGAGGTAGTCAACCTCTTCAGCATCCACTTTGATGACCATGAGAAGTACAAACCCTCCACCACCACCACACAATAATAACAGCTCACCTCCTCCACCTCCCTCTCACCCAACCACACCCTGCCCCTCTTTCCATTTTCACCATCTTCACTCCTCTCAATTAACAAACTACATAAAAAAGAATGACCCAAAATCCAGTCTTGGTACCGACACAATAGACTACTGCATCCTCAAAATCATATGCGTTCACACAGCTATTCCCCTAACAAACATCCTTAACCATTGTCTCCAGACAAGATCTTTCTCCCTGTAAATGGAAGCTCACAACCATCAAACCCCTTCATAAAATTGGCTCCAAAACTGAAGTTATCAACTTCAGACCCATCTCCCTTTTAGCTTCCCTCTCCAAAATCCTTAAAAAATTTGCGCTCGATCTAACTATGGAATTTCTTGAACAATATAATCTCCTAACACACTGACAACATGGTTTCAGGCCAGGCCACAATAGTGAGACTGCACTAGTTAAACTCACCATCTACAATGACAAGGCCATAGATGAAGGCCGCTATGCTGGCACTGTTTTTGTAGACCTTACCATGGCCTTCAATCTCATTGATCACCACATACTCCTCCAAATTCTCTCCTAACTCAGTTTCTCACAGGAAGTCATTCACTGGTTCCAGAACTACCTCTGTGATAGATCCCATTCCATCACAATTGATTGTCAATACTCTAACATCCATAATATTGAATACTGTGTTCCCCAGGGATCAATTCTTGCTCCTCTTCTTTTCTCACTAGCCATAAACTTCCCTCCATCTGTACAAACACCAAACCAATTCTTTACACCAACAACACAGCCATCTACTGCAAGGATAGGTGCCCTGCCTCTCTCCTTAACAAACTAGAGCTTGATTTCAGCCACCTATACTCCTGGTTCACCACCCATGGTCTTGTTCTTAATGTCAAAAAGACTAAGTCCATGATTTTCTCTGGCCTCAGTTAAACCTCTGATTTTGATTTTACACTCAGTGATGATGATGGCGACCCCATCGAGAGAGTCAACGAATTTAAATACATTGGCATCTACCTAAACTGCCACCTTTCTTACAAACACCACACCACCCACCTTATTAGTAAAATCCACCAAAGCAATTCCTCATACTTGAAACTCATGCACTTGTAGCCAACAGTTTCTTCCTTCCTCTCCTCAACTATAGTTCTATCATTTACTCCTGCACCCCATCCCTTAAAATGCTCAGTAAGCTTAACACCACCTATCACTGCACCATCAGGTTTATCAATGGACTCCCTAGAAGTACTCACCACTGCCACCTCTACCAGGCTGCTAACTGGCTCTCCCTCGAAGACAGAATAAACTCCAAAATCCTTACCTTCCTCTTTAAAGTTCAGATCATTGCCTGCTTTCCCCCATGATCACCTCTTGCTTCCAGAAGTAAACCAACACCCATATATCCAGATCCTCCCTCCAACAATCTTTCCTTGTCTCATTCTACCAAACCACCCATGGACTCCACTCCACTTGTACCCTGTCTTACCACCTGACCAATGTATGCTTCCACACCAACTGAACACTTTTGAAAACAGGCTGTACTGCTCACATGCCTTCCAGTATAAAAAATAAAAATAAAAAATGAAATAACCGTTTTGGAGGTGGTGCTACTCATTTTCTTTTATAGAGTTGTGGGGTCAGCAAACCTCATCGTACTCCCATGAACAGCTGTACTTTTTCCTCTGGTGACAAAATTGCAGTAGTTTCCTTGCCAGAACCACCACACACAGTGTCTCCTTTCTCACACATACTAGATCACTGAGCAGCAGCAGCACTGGGCTGTGTGGTACTGCTGATGCATGATGTGGGGTCTTGGGCTAGGGGGCATTATGTAGTGATTTAAGGTGAACTGGCAAATGGCTGTGGCAGCTGTTCTTACATTGTTTGTATGAGACAGATGGAGGGCTTGCGTCTACATTTCACAATGGATCATTTGTACCTTGGGTAGGGGAACTGGAAATGGAAATGGCAGCATTTCAAGGAGGAAAGTGGTGTACTTGTGGATTGTTCCAAAGTAGATTGTTCCAGCTCAGCCCATCTCAGTGTAAAAGAAAATATATTATTCGGGGAGGAGTGTGAACCAATCAAGTTAGCTAACAACATGTATGTGCAGATTGGTACAGAAAGACTCAGTCACCACTAGACAAATACAGTAAACTCTGTTTGTTTTATATTCAACATAGTCAATTATATCACAGATACGGTGTCATTAGTCTGTGCATATGTTTTGGAAATATCCTTCTTCAGTGCAAGCCTGTATCTGTTAAATTACAAATATTCATATTAATATATATTTATATAGTGCTATTTACTACTTGCAATTATTTAGGAAATTTACAGTTTTAATCAAGAGTGCTTCAGTAAATTCGTGCTCACCCTAAATATTCAAATAATGGGAGTTTTCCAACTTATATGTGTCCCACTGTTATTCTGTAATGAATGAAATATTCAAGTTTTTTTTATCACAATATAGTGTTATACTAGCTACTAAAGGCAGAGTCCATAGGACCACAAAATTTGTTTCAGTAGAAAAAAGCTTCATGATTCTCACCTGCCTACTTTATAATTAGCATACAGCAATTCACAATTGTTATTCACCATTCAGGTTTTTTTATTGTATTTCACTGTAATATAAAGCCAAAACATATTTTTTTGAATCCACCAGTAATAAATGTAGACATTTCAGCTTTTCCTATCTACATTTAATATATGTTCCTACTAAATCATTTAGTTTGGTCCTGCTTTTACCTTATTTAGTTTCTTTCAGATTTGTATGTCAGTTTCAAATCCTGGTCTCTTTTATTTCAGTGCTGTTCCTTTCATTTTCTAAAAGTAAAATACAACACCCTTATTGTAGAAACTAATTGAGGACTCCAGCAGCACACAACATCTTTTAAGCCTTATGCTAAAGTTCCAAAGTGTTTTGTACTTACTTTAGTTCGCTGTAGCAGAGTGTGGCATGACCTCCTGCACTCTCTATTATGGAGGTAACACATCCACTTCTGCTCGCACTTTAAATACTGTGCTGTGCAGGCAAGGAATCGGGCACAGAGCATTGCGTGTCACCACATAATGTCACAAGAGTCTCGTGGTGCATTGCGCTAGCTCTGGGTGCCCAACCTGCTATGTGTATACATTGTGGATTGCTCAGAATAGTTTCATCACCAGAGGCATTGGATGACCTGCTAGGAAGGTTGCTTGGAGCACAACTGCAACATGACTCACAACACAAGAGGAAACTGAGGGAGATAACTGAGGGAGGTGCCAGAACACTTCACTTAGAGACAGTGATAGACCTCATGTCTCACATAGCAGTCAACTTCTCTTTTCACTCACTGTTTGGCTGGTTGGCTTAGACATGGGCAAAGAAAATAAAAATATGGATTTATGCAACCAGCACCATCAGCAGTCAGAAAAATAAAATGCATTAATCAAATAAAACCTTCAGAAATCCTCCTCTGCCCCTTTCCCTGTCTACTAAAGTGACTGCCATGCTGTACAGCTGCACACAAGGCCACTCTCCTTTCCTCAGCAGTAGCATATGATTTTACTGGCTGGTCTGCTTGAAACTACAGCTAACTTGCTAACAAAATGATAATGCATGACTTATTGACAATTATCAATTTATCTGATGATTGTAACTTTTTCTAATGACAACTCACTCTTTTGGCAAAGAAATGAAGAGCTTTCAGGAGCCGCATCTTTTTCTGAAAAGTGAGAGCTGGAGGTGGCACCGAGGCACAAGCAGTGTGAGGAGTTCTCAGTCTCCAGAGTAGCTGATTGGCTGTTGCCGGTCATGTAGCTTGCATAAGCTCAGAATGTGAGGCCTAAAACACCTGGTAAGTCATGGGGCTCAATTCTCAAAACTCAGCCAAAGCTGCACCAAAGGTGGCTTGCACCAATTGCTGTGTGTCAGGGACCCTGCACCTGATTTTCTATTGGGTAGGGTCCTGGTGGCAAAGTCAGCAGCTTTCAGCAACTGTGGCTGTGCACAAAACAGACAGTGCATATGGATGGTATGCTGCAAGCTGTGGGGGGTCCGTGAGCCACTCTAGGAGGTCCCTGGTGGCTAGTGGTCCCCCCAGTCCCAATCCCCTTTCATTATTATTAAGCCTGCCCCTGGTGGTCTAGTGGCCCCCACCCTGATCTGCCCCTATCAAATTATATAACACAATCCCTAGTCATCTAGTAGACTCCCTCCCTAGCCCCAATATGCCCCTATTAATATATAACATCACTTTCCCTGGGGGTCTAGGTGGCCCCCATTCCTATCTCTCATCTGTCCATATTAATATAAACTCAATTTTCCTGGTGATCTGCTAGCCCCAATCCCGATCTGTCCTATTAATACAAAATTATGCTTTCCTGGTGGTCTAGCAGACCACACCCCCTTATCCCTGATCTGCCCATATTATATAAATATATATATTACCCAGGTGATCAAGTGGATCCCCACTGCTTCCATCCCAGCAGGCAGTGCCCAACCACCCCACTCCTCCTGTCCCATCCCTAAGCCAGTGATGAGTACAGCCCTCCTCTCTTCACCATGGCTGGCCACTGACTGAGCTATCAGTGTGCACGTACTGTATACAGTGCACACACATTGATTGACAGCTCAGTGAGTGAGCTGTCAATCAATGTGCACATACTGCATACAGTACACACACATTGATAGCTCAGTCGGCAATCATCCATGGTGGATAGAAGAGGGCTGTACTGGTCTTCAGCTTGGTAATGGGATGAGGGGAGCAGGGTGGTGGGATACTGCCAAATGGGGTGTTGGGAGGGCATTCACTAGACCACCATGGAAATATATACAGTAGTTACATAATATGGGCAGATCAAGGACAGGGAGTGGGGGTCTGCTGGACCACAAAGGAAGGATATTTTAATATATAGACAGATCAGGGCAGGAGGGGTCTGCTAGACTATCAGGGATGTGTGTCATATTAATAAAACAGGGATCAGGGTTGGGGAGGGTCTGTTAGACCATCAGGGAACATGTGTCATATTAATATAACAAAGATCAGGGCTGGGGGCAGTCCAATAGACCACCAGGTACGTGATTACGTTTATCAATGGGGATCAGGGCTGGGGGTGCATGACACATTGAGCTGGTTCTCTAACCCTCCCAGGGGACACTCTTCTAAGTACCCTTAGACCAGCCCTAGGTGGTCTAAGGGTGCTTAGAAATTTTCCCTCTGGGAGGGTTTTGAGAATACTGAATTAGGAGATATGACAGCCCGCAACTGCCATAAGCCCCCTAGAGCCATGTTGCAGGCCATTTCATGCCACGAGGATGGTGCAAGCCCCCTTTGGTGAACACAGCCTGCGGGTGACACAGGCTGCATTTGAGAATCACTCCCAGCACACCTGTTGGCACAAGAGGTACTTTGCATCATTCCTTGTGTTGCAAGCCCCTTGTGCCATTCTGGGGGCTTTGAGAATTGAGACCATGATGTTTTAGTGCTGAAATGCCAAAGTGAAGTAGAGTCTCTTCGAATCCATTTTGCCAGTGTCAAAAATGTAAAGTTTCTGCACTTCCACCAAACTCCAATTCAGCATCTGTTCATCCTTAGGCTAATGGGTATTTACTGGATTTCATTAGCAGGGGAGATCCAGGAGACCATTGTTGTTTTTGTGAAAAAGAAGTCTGTGCAAAGCAGCAGCATCTAGATATGAGAAGTTACAAATGACAGTCTTACAGTGCAGAGAAATAGTAACAGTAGAGTGACCCTTGGTGATGGGCTAGCAATACCATGAAGTTGAAACACTTTTTAATCAGGCACTCTCCCACCACCAGTGAAAACACTGACACTGCAGTATGATAATAAAAAACATTTATTTAAAATATAAGACTGTCTGAAGAATTTCTGGTTGCCATGACCCTTTCTTTGAGAAAGGGTCATGGCGAACAGAAATGCTTCAGGCAGTCTTGCATTTAAATACAGGTTTTTTTTATTACCATACTGCAGCATCAGTGTTTTCACTGGTGGTGGGTGAGTGCCTGGTTAAAAAGTGTATGAATTTCTGAGTTTACGAAGAGCACCCCCTCCTTGTGCGAGCCCTTATGTGTGTTTTTCAATACCATGAAGTCAAGTGTTCAGTATAACCTCTCAGCTAATCAGAATGTCATTTTTGCTGTGTGGTTAGATCTGCTGCCTACAGCACCAAGAGTCACAAGTGGGATTCCCAGCAACGGCTGGGACTTTTTTTGGCTAAGTAGAGGGAAAAGACATCAAACTGGTAACAAGGATATGGTATGTTTTGCACTAAAAGGGGAAAGTAATGCTGTGTGTGTGAACAAGCAGTACTCGTGATGCATGTGATTCTCTGTGGGATTCAACACCTTGTGAAGATAGTAATCCAATTATAGATGAGACCTCTGAGTAGAGCCACAGGTTAGCTAAGTCTTTGTAAATTACTGCCACTTGTAAAGACTGAGTGAAACTAAAACATCATCACACTGATGACTTTCATATCATCACACTCACACTTGGAGAGGACAGGGTTTGATATTTGCTCTCCTTTACAGAGAAAAGTTTGGAACTGGGAGATTCCCTTGAGCTGAATGGACTCATTGCTGACAGTTATGGACTCATTGCTGACCTGGGTAAGTGCAGCACTTGCTTAGTACACAAGGATGTTTCATCTATGAATGTGTGCGTGTGTGTGTGTGTGTGTGTGTGTGTGTGTGTGTGTGTGTGTGTGAGAGAGAGAGAGAGAGAGAGAGAGAGAGACCAGAAAGTGTATGACTGTATTGTATGTATTTCTGTTCCTGTGTTAGAAATTATAGTTGTTTTTATTTATTTATGTTGCTCCCTTCTTCCTCTCTGGGTAGACAAAACAATCCATGAGCCCATTCACAAGCTCATATCCTAATGCCATCTGGAGCAATAATTTCTGGCCTCCAGCTACCCACTGCTGATCCTGCCTTGTATCCTAGACTCATTTCTTTGGGTGAAGCTGGATGAATCACTTCCCATCCACAGAAAGTAAGGTAAGGGACCTGGAAGTCCAAGTACCATACCTGGGTGAGGTGGGTGTGGTGGCATTATCTGCCTCTCTACCACATTGCTTTTCTTAGAACTGGTTTTCCTACTGAAGTTTCACTCACCCCCTCACCCCATTGAGGACCTTCACACCAATCACAGGTGGGCCAGCACTAAGGACACTCATCAAACTCTAAGCATTGCCAGCACAGGATTGTGTAATGCATCAATAGTTTTATAATACTTGCAGCTGTATGTCTCCCTCCAAAACAGTGCCACACATTCCCACATGGTTTCTTCCACCCTTGAGAGCAGAGAGAAGTTAAATGCTGATAGAAATGACACACCATCACAGAGGCTGAATGTATGGGCAACAAGCACTCTGTACATTCCCTGACAAACAATGCATGATGCCTTAAGGTCTGGATATGAAACTGGCTCAGTAGTTTGGTAAGCAGATGTGCTTACCATTGGACTATGGAGTGACCTAGAAACAGCAACTCTGAAAATCTGACTTAACTGATCAGAAAAGTGTATAATATATAGAATAATGCATGGGGTGGTGTGCTTAAAGATATTTTACATACACCTGAGTGTTGGACCCCAAGACCAAAGTTTGAGGGGTTTATTTAAGCATCCAACAGTGAGGGTGTATGTAAAATCTCAAGTTAAACACACCACCCCATGTTTTATTTTATATAATTACTGGGTATCATTTTTTTGTCACAGCAATTCTGTAAAATAAAAAGACATCTCTCTGCAGCTGCTGTCCACTCAGTTTCAGTGCTGTCTGGGGTTGGAAGTGACTGGAGAAAGAAATGTTTCCTTTTTTTTTTTTTTTTTTTTAAGCAGCCTCGTTTAACAGTATTTTTAGCTCAGTTATTTTTTTTAAAGTGAACTTACTGCCGACTCCGAGTGGTGATGTGACCAACACTGAAGAACGATGACTGGTGGTGAAGATGAGCAGAACAGCATCTGGCACGTGCACAAAACAAGGGAAACCCAGCGTGTGTTCACCGTTATAACCTGCAGGTCATAACAATGAATTATAACCAGGTTTTCCTTTGGGAAAAAATGATACCCAGTTATTATATGTATAATAAATGCTTTATTTATATAGCATGCTTCATGCAGGCATCCCAAAGGGCTTTACAATCAATATAGATCTTACACTAAACAATCACGGAAGTGCATCCAACTCGAGGGTGGAACACAACAGCCATTCAGTGCCAGCACGCTACACAACAGCTCTCCAAATCTGTGCTAGATGCAAACTGATACTGAAGCAGGTTAACTTATTAGTGGATTAGTGAATGCAGAACTTGACTAGGACACCAGGGAAGTTCCCATGCTAATTTTGAGAAGTGGCTTGGGATCTTTAACATCCACCGGATGATCAGCAGTACAGGTAAACTGGACCTCTGTTTAACATCTCATCTGAAAGATGGAAAGCCTCGCAGCATTCCCAGTTCTTATTCACTAACTCTTGTTTCCTTTCTCTCTTTTTTATTTTCCATCTTCCTGGACTTTAGAACCTGTTCAGTATGTAACCCTGCCATTACACCAGTACAGGTGCTCCAAACCTTTAACACAATCAGTTGCAATTAGTCAGTGACTCCTGATGCTGATACTGCTTCCTGCATGGGCTGCTACATTGATTAGAATGGGTCATCTTCTCAATGTGCTGAATATTAAATATGTTGCAACCCATGTAAGTAGCATTATAAAAAGGGTTGGAAGCTCCTGTGCAGTGATTGGTTTATTCTGATCACATGACCATGCATTATTCCACAGCAACAGTATGGATCAGAAATGCTTAACTTTCTGAACCTCATTACATGGTTCTAAAATTAATAATCATGGAAGTAATTTTATAATCACAATAAGCAAGGCCACTGTTCTTTTGTTTTTTACCAGAAAAATCTGGTAAAATTCCAGAATTAGGGCTGCCTAAAGACTGGTAAAAACAAAGATTTCATGGAATCTGGCATTTTATATCAGAGCAGTAAATCTACAAAGCTTATGTTTTTCTTTTAATTCCTTCCTGTACTATTTTCAAGTTTGCTTTATTTAATGCTCTGTATATTAAGCATTCTTTAATTCTGATTATTTATGCACATACTAAAAGAATGATAGCAGAATTCTGGTAAAATCTGGAAATTAGAGTAACAATCACCAGTGCAATTCCGGAATCTGAAGTCTTGAAAACAGAATTTCATTGTTTTAATCACCGTAAATCAGTGGCCTTGACAATAAGTCATGCCAGGGTGTGGATAATTGTATGATAATGGCATTTCTTGGGTGTGTAAGGCACTGGGCTTTGCCTCCTGTGTTATATCCCCAGGCATGCTGCAATCCCACAATGATGCACACTATGTTATGCCTTATTGCTTAAGTATTAGCTGATGTTGTCACTAACTGGAGCATCTATGGTAGTGTGTTAGAACAAAAGACTGGAATTTTAATGTTATTTCTGTTTTGATTAGGTTTTAAAATCAACGTGTACTCTTTTTTTTTGCTTTCTAGCAAAAACAGCTTGTGTTTTTTCCTCGCAGACTATTATTAAAAACATTTTTTTAATAATGCTATGAATAAACATTGCATGTGGCACCAGAAGAGATAAAAATAGAAATTTTTTTAACGTGAAAGATTTTATTAAGGTTTTCATAAATGTACACATACAGTGTATCAGTGACAGCGTCAAGAAATTATACTAATCACAATTAACAGTACATAAGAACTATACCATAGAAGTATGGTACATTCAAAAATATTGTAAAACATTAGACAAGGGCAAACTCCATCCAGAAAACCTATTATAACAATTAATGGTACCTAAGAATGATAGCACATAAGTATAGTACAATAAAAATGCAATAAAACATTGGACAGGCACGAGCTCCATCCATAAAACCTATTTCAGTAACATAAAAGTGAAATGGCAATATCTGCTCCATGGGCAAACATCACTAAGCAGGGAAACAATGCCTCAAACTAAGTAATATCCTGTAGAATATAGCCTGGCTGAGGCCCAGAGGAAAAGGATTGGGGGGGAGATTAAGGGTGTCAGGTACTCACAGAGGAGGGTTACCCAGGGGTGGCAATGGTACTGGGCAGAGATAAGAATGTAAATACACATCCCACTTCCTATAGTTTGTTTGCAGTTGATTTTAGCTGGCAAAGGAGAGATGTTCAAAAACAACCAGTCTGGCCAGAGCAGCATGCCGGGTAAGGAGAGAAGGTTGTGTAGCCTGCCTTCATTTAATCAAAATCTCCCTTTTGACTTCCAAGAGCACCGCTACTAACCATACTTTCATTTGAGTGGGACAACTGGGTAATTGAGAGTTGTCCCCAAGTAATATTAGTGTCAGTTGGGATGAAATCTGGAAGCCAACGATTCTGGAGCAGTCTTCCAGAATTCTGGACCAAAAGGACGTCAATATAAGGCACTGCCACAAAATATGTGAAATATTGGTAGTGGGGGCTCAGTAATGCCAACAAGTGGAGTGGGGAAAAAGGCCTTTACCCTGTAGGTACTTGAAGTACAGTATGATACCATCTCAACAATATCTTCAGCTGGATAAGCTGACTTTTCACAGTGTGCCGATACAAGTTTGACACCCACACAGTGAACACCAGCACAGCGACAGAATGCACCTCTCTGAGGCAAGTCACTGTGTTGGTGGGAGGAAGACACCGGCAGTGTGTTTCCCGGTGTTGCACCACCCCAGTCCAATTCCAACTCAGAGTTAGATATTTAGAGACGGGGGTATGGGGGATTTGGGAACCGCAGCCTCAATGGAAATGCACCACGACATCCACGACAGTACAATGCCGACACTTGGCATTGTGTCCATTGCTGTGGGGGATGTCGGTGCGAGTGGTGTCAAAGTGCTATAGTAAAACTGACTTTTCACATCTCTATACACCATGAGATCCCCCTCTAAGCAAAGATTCCAGGTGCTTATAGGGATATCAGTTTGAAGCTCTTGGGCCCATCCTAGTCTGCATTTAGCAGCGGGGTTAGGCTGTGAGTTCCCGCAATAAAGTGTACACCAGCCCTGTAATTCATTTTGGATTTTCAATTTTTGTATAACTGATTCAGCCATTCCTGCTCAGGCACCATATTTGTACCCTGCCAAAAAGTAAGGGTGGCACTTCGGATCTGCCAATACCTCAAAATATCCATCTTGGGTAGCCCATACAGATCTTGGATTTGCTGAAAAGACATCAGATCTTCTGAATTTGAGGCAGTTAGGACAGCAACAGTACGAATTCCCACTCTTACTCAAGAGTGCCATACGATGCTCGCCCCTCCAACCAGGATGTTGTGGTTAACCCATAAATAAGTATATCTTGCTTGGGGGGGCTGGAGGATCTAAGGACCTGTGTCAGTCTCATACAATTATGCCACACCCTCCAGGTTTCCCAGATCACAGGGGATGTTGAAGTGCCAAAGTGGGGTTTACCACCCACAAGCACTCCTAACCAGGGAGAGTCTTCCAGGTCTGCTTCCAACATGACCCTGGCTGGGGTGGACTCCATTACAGGGAGGAACCATTTGGTAGCTTGTGCTACTCTACAAACTAAAAAGTAGCCATACAACCAGGAGAGGCCAAGGCCTCCTACTGAAAAGTGGGCCCTAAACTTTGCCATACTCAGTCTTGGGGTCCTCCCTTCTCATAAGAAGGCTGCCACTAGTTTATCCAAGCTATAAAATATTTTGAATGGAATCCAGATAGGAGCTTACAAAAGAAATAGACAATCTTGGTCAGGGTGAACATGCAAAGTACCTCCACTTTACCTTTTAGGGAGAGATGAAGCTTTAGCCACCTCTGAATCTCTGACTCCAGTGAAGCAAGTAACAGTGTGTAATTAGCTTTCACCAGGTCCTTCCAACTGTCTATGATCTGTACCCCTAAGTTGGAGAAGCCTTTTGGAACCCATACTATGGGTACTCCCTGTGTACTTTCCTCAGTACAGGCCATATTTGGTGGCGAAACCATAGTTTTCTTCAGATTCACCACCAAATTGGAGGCAGATGCAAAATCCTCCAAAATGTTCATGATAGGGGTTAAGGATTAGGCTGTGTTGGATATCATTAGAAGATTGTCCACATAAATGTGGACCAAGTACTGTTCCTCCTGGACTGCTATGCCTTGCACCTCTTCTGTGGCTACCAGCTTTCTAGTCAGTGGGCCTAGGGCAAGTAAGAACAGTAACGGAGACAGAGGGCACCCTTGCCATGCCTCTCTGTGAAGTTCAAAAGGTGGGGAGATTTTATGGTTGATTAAAATGGTGGCAGTGGGGGAGCTGTAGAGGGTGGATATTCAACCCCAAAAGTAGGGTCCAAAGCCATATTCCTCCAATACAGAGTGCAGATATCCCCAATCAACAGAATCAAAGGCCTTACAGAAGTCAACTGTTAAGGCAGACATAAGGGAAGAGGATAGCATGGTAAACCATTTAAGATTTAGGACTGTGAGGATATTGTCTGCTCCCATTCTACCCTTATTGAACCCCACCTGTGAAGGGTGAATCAGGGATGGGAGGACCCACTCCAATCTGTTATCCAATGCTTTTCTGGCAAGTGCAGTGTCCACCCACATAAGGGAGATGGACCTAAAGTTGACGCAGTCAAGCTGGTCTTATGATTTCTTTGGAAATACAGTAATGACCACCTCCTTCATAGTAGGGGGAAGAATGCTGGTTTCTTACAAAGCTGCCAGGAGAGGAAGTACTATGTCCTCTGCCAAGAGCTGGTAGAGTTCAACACATAAGCAATCCTCCCCAGAGTTCTTCCCCTTGGAAAGCTGTTTAAGTGCAATTTGAAGTTCCTCAGTGGATAGAGGTTGGTCCAGCTCTTGTCAAAGCATGGGGCCTAATTGGGGAATTTGGAGCTTGAGAATATCACAAAATATTTCCCACTCTATGCCAAAAAGGAGTAAGCTATCAAACATGTATAGTTAAAAATTTAAAAACATCTTTAATCAGTCTTCACATATAAAATACAGGTACACCACCCAAGGATGAAAAAACTCCAAAAAACACCAGACAATCATTTCACACCTTTTCTGGTGCTTTTTCAAGGAATCCAAAGCACTGCTGTAATCCAGCAGTGTCTCTTTTGTACTTTTCAGAATTGGGAGATTACACAGAAAGGCCAGCACTGGAGATTTGGGGGATCCTAGGCAGGTATCTTGGAGGCATATAGTGCCTGGTAAAATTGGTGCATTACCTCATTCACTTCCAGGGGCTGCATTACAATATCACCTTTCAGGGATCTAAGGGCATGGATTTGGGAATTTGCCTTCTGCTTCCAAAAGTAATAGGCAATGAGTTTGCCTCTTTATCCCCGAATTCCCAAAACCTATACTTCACCCTGAGACTCTGCCACTCTGTTTTATGGTGCAGAATGGTATGTATTTTATACTTCATTCCAACAATCGAGGAGATGAGGTCAAGCGTGGGAGACTGAAGAGATTTTAACCAGTTCCCCAAGGTCAGTAATTCCTGGTTAAGCTTGGACAGATCTTCTTTCCTCTTACTACTCTGGGCCACAGTATATGACATAATACAACCTCTTAAGAAGGCATTGAAGGCCTCCAAGACTGTTCCTTCTGTTACTTCCCCAGTAGAATTTGATTTAAAGAAGGCTTGGGTTTCCACCCGGATTCAGGAACAAAACTATGGGTCCCGTAACTGTAGATGGTTACATCTCCACCTCGGGGGAAGAAGACTGCACCCCAGGGGGAAGAAAGGAAAGGTGTATGGGGTTGTGGTCTGATATGGCCATGGGCTCCATTGTAGAGGCAGAAGTCCCTGGGGCAGCCACGCATTCACCAGCCAAAAATCAATATGACTGTACATGCCACGGACCACTAAGTAGAAGGTATAATCCCTTCCAGTTGGATTGTTTCTATGCCATGGATCTATTAAATTCCACTTCTCTGTCAGACCTCACAGGGCTTCCCTCACTTTAGGGTGAGAATCTGGAATAGGCTGCAATTTATCAAGGAATACATCCAACACAAGGTTAAAGTTGCCACCAGTGAGTAAGGTAGAGAATCCTCTCCCCCATGGCCTCTGAGATAGCTTGGCCAATCTGTGGAAAAACATCACTATCATTGTATACTATACCCATCTCATCTTATTTACTTATGGAATGGGGTGAGCACTGGGGTCCATGACCACAAGGCATACCCCCAAGGCCTGTCAGTGTCTGCAGGGTGGGAGCAGAGCTTTAGGGTAGGAAACCCTAATGCCTCATTTCTCTGCTTCTGTTGCTGTAGTAAAAACCCTAACTGATGCATTGACAAAGTTTTTTGCAATGAATTTCCTTACTTTTTCAGATTGTTTACTTGTATCATTATTTCCCTGTGGGAGCACAGGTCCCTCTGCTCCCACCCTCCATAACTGTCCTTATGTCACAGTGGGAGCACAGGCCCCTTTGGGACCTGCGTGCCCATGCTCGGGGAGTTTCCTTATTTTACTGTGGGAGCACAGGGTCCTTCAGACCTTCCGCACCCATCCCTCCATAGCTGCAAGACAAAATTATCAGCATAGCCATCTTATTACCCTAGCACATGTAACGGGTAGAAACAATTGTAAAATCACTGCCAAAACATAATTCTGCACAACTGCAATGCCATTCCATGCCAGAGATTCAAAAACACATTTTGGACAGGATTTGGGAAATTACAGTTGTACTGCTCATGAGGTAGTGTGAAAAAATTACTATGTTGAAACTTTGGAGACAAAATATTAAAGATTACCAAAGTTAAGGGCGTGCGTAGAATAGTTTCAATGAACGCACATAAGTCAGCCATTTTAAGGAATTTTTTCACCAAATTTATAACATGAGCTTTTTGGGACAACAACTGATGAACAGTGGCACTGTCATTTCATCAATTGGTCCAGAAAGTTGATTTCCCAGAATGACTGCACAATTCCATGCCACAGGTGCAAAAACATGTTTTGAACAGGATGTAAGAAATGACTGTTCATGAGGTGATGTGAAAAAGTATCTATTTTGAAGATTTGGAGTGAAAATATTAAAAATTGTCAAAGTTACGCGTATGGGAAAATTTCAACAACCGCTTGTAACTCAGAAGTTTTTTTGGTATTTGTACACCAAAGTTTCAATATGGGCTTTTTGAGACCCAGGGCCAGATATTCAAAACTTTGCCCCAGGGCTAAATTAGCACTGCCCGGCAGGCAAAGTTAGCCCAGAGCAAAAACATAGCTATATTCAAAAGGAAATAGCCTGGTGCAAAACCAACTAAATATAGCAAGCAAAGGAAGCCGGGCAAACAGGGCCAGGAGTGCAGGGCAAAAATTGCCCAGGATTAAGACAGCACTGAATATAGCAAATATGACAGCATTGAACATAGCAGATAAGACAGCACTGAATATAGCACCCAGACAGAGGCAGTGCAAACACCCACAGAAACAAAGTGCAGAGATTTTAGCAGCTGTCCAGGAACACAGGAAAGCAAAATAGCCCTGGAGGGGAACACAGGAGCAGACACAACTGCAGTACTAGTGAATGGCATGGAATAACCAGGACTCGCAAGTGACAATGAAATACCACATAACATTGTCAAATCCCGAGCCCCCCCCAAAAAGACACAGGACACAGGAATGTCAAGTATAACAACGTGTAATTCAAAAAGAAAACAGGTATGGCACAAAGGCAACAGGAACAGATGTACAGGAAACAAAAAAGCAATACACAGCAGAACAGAATATGCAAAAAAGGGGTACAACACAAATAAAATGAAAGGTAAAAGGGCTGGCAAAATAAAGGGTCTGAAAACAATGAGGAATACAGCAGTTACAGTGCAAAATGGCAACTATGTACAGTGTATACAGTGGAATGGGGAAAAGATGTGGAAGGGAGAGGGACGTGGTCACAGGGAGCAATGGAGAGAAACAAGATGTCAGAAATAGGGCTAGGGAAAGTGGGCCGGGGTCGGGAAGCAGGAAATGACAATCTGAGTTAGCACCTAGGTGCGGGCAGGCGCTGGCAGCCGTTCTTCTAGGATGGCCGCAACCCGTCTCGTCTCCGCGATAAGGATGGCCTGCTGCTCAATCAGCGTTCATTGTTGCTGCACCACTCTCCGGAATAGTTTGTCCCTCTCTTCAGCCTCCTCTGGACAGGTGGCCCACAGTGATGACCATCATGGATCTACAGGAGAAAGGGGGACCGTATCAGGACATGACGATGACACAAAGGCACCATGTATCACCACATGGCAGACAGTATGCCCCAACAACCATGCCCATGTGCCAGTACAGAACAAACCACAATGCACACTGACATGTGCTTGCAGGGCAAGGCAGTATGAAACAGGCAGCATGCAATGCCCCAATGTACATGGACATGCATAGATGTATGCTGAGAAACCAAACACAGTGGAACGCACACAGCACAGTGACATGCACACTGTAACAGTGCAAACAGACAGCCACCCTCTGAGATGCAAACAGTTGGACACTGAACGACACGCACATGGGATTACACATGTTGGGACATGCTGCCCACAGTTACACAGCTATGATACACAACACAGATGACATCCACTGGAGAAGGTGCCAGAGCCATAACCAGGTGTGTAACCAGATATGCCTGTCCCGTACACATCTTCCCCAACAGTGGCCCCTCTGACTGCTGCCCCCCCACAAGAACTGTACAGACTCAGCCAAACCACTACCTACAATGCCATAACAAATACAGTACAAATGATATCAGTAATCCCTGAACAGATGGGTCACTGACATAAATGCGGAACATTGGCAGGTGAAACAGATAGAGGCACGACGTGGCCTACAGAGACCCAATGACTACAGAGGACAATGACAGTGGCAACAGAACAGTAGAAAATGCTGGACAGGTACACAAGCAGTACACAACCAGGGAAAGTGCCAATGGCTACTCACACCCAGTGCCACAACAGAAGGATGAGGAGTCCATACCGGTGGAGAGCATGGCATGGGGCTGTGCCACCACCCACAGTGGTAGCACATGCAAGGCACTTATGCAAGGAGACACACACATGAAACAGGGACACAGGCCATGGTCCACCAGTGGCAGGGCAGTGGTAGGCCAATGACATGCACAGGACAGTGCCACCCTGGTGGCCAAGGCATGTCGAGGCCCACACCCCCACTGGTGGGAGCAGCAACTGCCACAGGGTCTGAAACCCAGCACACCATGCTACCACTGAACAACCCCTTCAGCATGCATGCATATCCCATGCAAGAACACCATGCACTGCAGGGACTGAGGGACAGCACCCTGGAGGGGAACATGGCCCCCGCAACACAGCTGGAGGCAACAAGCACACATGACATACACAGCCACACAGGCCCGTGTGGCACCATAGCTCCAGAGCCCCTCCCAACAGCATATTTCCCAACTGTACCACATTACGAGGAATTCTCCTCATTTTACTTCAGAAAAGGTCCCTGTGAGGACTTGTTCCACATTCAAAGCCATTTCAAAGCAAAAATCCATAGTAAATTATGGAAAACATAATTTATTCAATTAATCACAGACATTCTGAACATAAATGCAACATTTTAACAGTGTGTTGAGCTTCTTAGGTAAAGATTTGATTAAGAGTTCCATATGTTGCCCATTTGTGTCACATATTGACAGGCAATGTTCCACATTTGGGGGACAAAAAGTTGAGAGGTATGCCCAACAGCCCCAGTGCATGTATGCCACAGAGTTCAGTCATGGGCACACAATAACATACCAGTGTCCATACTGCAATGGCAACACACTGGTAGGGAGATGCAGGCACCACATGACACTGTGGCCCCCTGTCGGTCACAGCATGAACAGCTCTGGCAGGCATCTACAACATGTCGTGCAGCAATACTGACACACTATACATGGTAATGTAAATGACACATGCCATGCAAAGTGCAGAACAGTGATGCTGTGGCAGACAGGGCAATAGCAGCAGAAACAGCCAGCACAGCAGGCTGGCCCCAGTAATCCCCCAGCTGCAGGCACAGTGAATGGCTGCCAGCCATGCACAGACCTGCTGCATCCTGCCACAATGGTGCACATAACAGCAACATGTTGCACAGGACACAGTACAAGGCAGATAGCAGTGCACATGGCAGCAACAGCAACAGCAACAGTAGACCATACATAGATCTAGCTATGGCACAGGCCATGCAGCAGAAGGCTGTGGAGGCACGGAAGACAACACAAATGCATGCACCCAGCATATCAGGCCCCACTGACATAACGGTCATGGGTGCGCTGGATGGTGCCACTGGTGTGAAGCATCCAGTGCCCCCCCTTCCAGCACATAGTCATGTGTGAACACTGTAGCCCTATGTGGCTGTACATGATGTAGCCACCATGGCAAAGGGGTCCTCTAAGTGAGCACCCTGGAATCCCAATACAACATAGCTAAATCACATCAGACCTGGATGACCCAGTTGACTGTGCCACGGCATGAGACACAGCAGTCCAATGCCTACAGTGGTGACACAGAGACATAGTAGAAATACACAATGACAAACAGTATTCATGCAACACACTCCTGTCCCCGTCACTGCTCTCTTCCACGCACTGCAGCATTGATGGCACCCTCTGCTTGTCTGTGGTGGACCTCTGGTTGGCCTGCTGGTCACCCTTCTCATCACCGGTGTGGTCTCGCGCTCTGCAGTGGGAAGATCGTACAGCAGCATTATTACATTGTCAGCCACCACAGTATGCTACAGACCACCCCTGACCCTGGTGGCATGGCACAACATATGCATCACAACCCCCAGGCACAGTGCAGCACCCAAGCCATGCCAAGCACAACACAGGACACTGCAGATGGCCAATGTGTGCAGGGGTGGAGCCTGACATTGCCATCCTGTACACACAAACTGCAACAGCCCCCCCCATTATGATGTGTACACAGCCCCTCTGGATGGGACCCCTTCACAAACTAGGCAGAATGTAGTCGATGAGTCCTGTAACCCGTAACGAGGGTACACAAGTATCTAAGTCCTCAACAACAGATGTGGAAATGCAGACACACCCCAATGGCATACAACAACCCAAAGAGTACAGAGTAGAATGACAATGATGACAGAAAGGCATGCGGGATGTGACAGGCACACAGCATGACTGTACACAACTGAGTAAAGTGAGTATGCTGCCTACACCTGTGACAGTGTGCAGTACAGCAGGGCACCAATGCCATGGATCTGTCACACTAGCCGGTGGCCAGAGTCATGGCACTGACACAGCAGTGGTGGTGTGCTCCACACCTAGGCACATACCTCTCAACAGTACCACATTACGAGGAACGTTTCTTAGTGTACTCCACAAAAGCTCCCTGTCCCACATTGTGAGGACTTGTCCCACATTCAGTGTTAACATACTAGAGCAAAGAGCCATAGTAAATGATGCAAACCATATACCATACAATGAATAACAGACCTCCTGACCATAAATGCAAACATTGTAACAGTGTTCTGAGCTTTGTAGGAGAAGATATGATGAAGTGTTCCACAGTTTGCTCATTTGTGCCACAGTGTAAGAGGCAATGTACCACATTTGGGGGAGAAAAGGTTGGGAGGTATGCCCAGACAACACACCCAACCACACACTGCAGATGTACAAAGCAGGCACATCTGCACGCAGTCCCCTGGCAGCATGGCAGAACACAGTGGCAGGGGGCCAGGTGTCATGGGTCCATGCAGCCACAGTAGGTGGTATGGTGCAGTGCTCCACTACAGTGCAGAACATTGCAGACAACACTCCCAAAATGCTATGTCCCCCTGGCCCACACAGTTCACACTCCCCTGAACAGAGGACCACATGGCAGAGGACCAACATATGTACCCAATGTCACCAGCACAGAACCACAGCCCCCTAGGATGGTATGTGAATGGCACACCACCCAACATGCATCCCCCCCATGACAACACCATGGTAAGAGGTATCACTTACCTGGCACAGGCACAGTCCCCTCCCGAACCATCACTGGCATCATTCCAGCAGTGGGCGCTGCCTGCATCTGAGATCCACATATCAATGGCAGCACTTCTCCCCATCACATGGTATGCCAGTTAGTGCTGTGAGGTGATGGGCAATTGAAGCACACACCTGCCTACGGGGGTGGTCACCACCCCAGACCTCACCAAACAGGCACCTATGCCACTGCTGTGTGAGTTGCACCAGGTTAGCTGTCTCCATGACATCCCAGCGCCTGTCATGGCCCACCACTGCCCTCTGCCTATGTCTCCCAGACATGGCTGACATTCAAGGAGGGAAAGGTACTGCTGTACTGGCAACAGATGGCCCACACACCCTGGAACTCCCAAACTGTTGAGCCTAGCACCGCACAGAAGTGTGCAATAGTGTTGCACTACCTGGAAGTGTGCATAATGTGCATGCGCGACCCTGTCATGACCCTGCACAGATGCCCCAGGCATGCGCAGTGCCATCACGCTAACAGGGTTAGTGCAGCACTACGGCACATAGCTCGGCCATGCTAGTGCGGATTGGCCCAATCCGCACATGCACAGCACCTGCGCTAAGAGCCCTAGCGCTGCGCTATGGTAACAGCACTGCATTACAGCCGAGATAGCCCGGCGCTATATGGTTTGCCCGGTGCTAAGATTTGCCATATTCAAACGTGACATGCAAATGAGCCTACTTAGGCAGACTCTGGGCAAACAGCCTGATTAGCACCTCATCATGCTCTGATTTGCATGCCGTTTGCCCAGCATTACTGCAGGGTCCCACAGAGCCACCTGTAGGTCAGTCTGGAAGTACAGGGTCTGGCCAGGTCCGACCACAGCTCCACCTGTAGGTCTGTCTGGCAGTGCACATTGATAGCTGTAGGCTACATGTAAACAGTACAGCATAGCATAGCATATTGTACTCCAGGGGACAACACAGCATAGGCACAGGTGGTGGTGGTGCTGCATGCAACTGTCACACTGTAGGGCATGCTACACTGCACAGCAGACACTACAGTAGCAAGGGGGCCAGTAGTGTGAGGGACACAGCACTGCCTATGGTGTGTAGGGCAGTGATGCTGACTGAACTGTACACAGTGATAGGCCCAACTTGCAGGCATTTACTGACAGTGGACATTACTGTTATGCTGTTGCATGATCCACAGATGCTGCACTGGTGGCATGGGATGCACACAGTGACATATACATGGCCGGCTGTGTGTGTTGTGGCATCTGTACAGTTGTGCTGTATGTGTCTGGGGGGGCATGTAGGATCCGATGGGCGCACAGGCAGTGGGGTATTCCCACTACTGGCCCATGTGCAAAGCATGCTGTGTCCCAGTCTTGTGGCCACACTTGGGCTGTGGTGAGGTCTGGCCACCTGTACACCCTCCTCTCAATGGCCACCATGCCCACAGTGCTGCCTGTGTGTGCTGGCATCTGTTGGGCACTACAGACGTATGGTCTGCAGGTGTGTGCTGTATTGCCACACAACCATGATGTCCTCTGTGGACCCGATCACCCCTTACTGCCTGTGCATGGCTGGGACCTGTGGCAGCTGTTGGCATCATGTTGGTGCCATCAGTGAGCAGCATGTGTCCTCCATGTCTAGCAGTTTCTAAGTGTCATACTCATATGTTAGGGTCATGCAAGCCACGCTAATGCTACACTAACACTGTGCAAAACAACAATGTCGCACAAAGCTGTTTTCCCAGGGTTAAGACCAGCTTTTCCTGGGTGGTAATTTGTACTGCACTATGGGTCATGCTAAGTCACAATATTCACCTTAGCGTGGCTCTAGTTACTGAATATCTCATTGCACCTGTATTCATGTTCACTTTGCCCCTTGCATATAATTATGGTTTGCCCGGTGCTAATGCGGTTTGCGCATGCTATTTGGCCTTTTGAAATTAGCAGACCCACTCTAAACCCATGCAAACATTTTTTGCCTGGTGCAAAGCTTTGAATATCTGGCCCCCAATCTCATGAACACTATCGCTGTCATTTTGTTAATTGGTCCCAAAAGGCGATTCTGTGCAGCGACCATGAAATCACCTTACAGGTCTGATTAATGAAACAACAGTGACAGTGTTCATGAGGTGGGGTCCCAAAAAGCCCATGTTGAAAATCTGGTACAAAAATACCGTAAAGTGGCTGAGTTATCAACATAAGTTCAAAATGTTATTGACCGCCATTTTATGGTGCTTACCTTGATTCTTCAGTTTGCGGTTGGGCTTTGAAGAGTGCAGATGTGTCCTGGTCCACAGAAGATGACAGCAGATGACCACCGGAGGCAAGTATTGTATAAGAGGGGTGTGGGGTGGTGGGTCCTCAGTGGGAAGGTCGGGGTTGGGGGAGGGAGAAAGTGGGGGACACAGAGGGACCATTGTTTTTTATTTTCAAGTAAACAAAGTCATCGGGGATGGTTTTCTTTTTTTACAGGAAACAAAAAACATCTCAGCACATTGTAAGTGGGCTCCCCAGTGTCCCATAAGAGGGAGGACAATACATGGGGACACTGGGAGTGGGCTCCCCAGTATCCCACAGCAAAATCTGGGGGAAGTATCAGCAATGAAATTTTTGGGACACTGGGAGTGGGCTCCCCAGTGTCCCTCACTGCTGGGAGGGGGGATAATATCTGGTATGTCTGGGGACACAGAGTGAGCTCACCAGTGTACCACAGTGGTTCCCTGGGGGTGCAGAGGAGTAGATGTACAACTGTTAGTGCAAAACTAGTCATTCTATTTTTTTTTTGCTTTTATTGTATGGCAGAAAAAAAATGAAATAACTGGCTTCAAACTCTGTACCTTTGCAGCAATAGTCATGTATCTAGTCCTCTGCACCAGCAGAGAACAGTAACAAGAGCATTATTTTGTTTTAGTCATCGTCGGCTTGGGGAGTGCCACTACACAGCAGGAAGAGGAGGGTGTCTCAGGGCTGACTCTGCAGCTGACAGCATGAGATCCAGCTGCAGCTGCAGAAGTCAAGAAAATATCAATGTTCCCATACTGAGAATGGGAGAGAAGCTGTCCTCTCGCTCAGCTCAGCACCCAAGAATTTGGGTGCTCAAGAAATGTGTTTCTGGCCACATTAAAAAAAAGCATCAGAATGTAGCTAAAAGCATCCCCTTTGGCTAAGTTTTGATGTTTTCTTTTATATTACATTTTCTTTGCACATTTGCAACACTTGTTGGTCCTCGCCACGAGGAAAACAAAATGGTAGCCACAGCAGAGCCCCTACGATCAATTGTGTGATATGCAAAATACCTCCCTTCTTTTGAAAAAAGGGATTGTATTTTGCTCAAAATGTAATACTTACACAAAATACCTCCCTTCTTTGGGAAAAAAGGGACTGTATTTTTTGAAAAGTATCATATGTGTGAAAAATAAAATCTTTTGTGCCTGACATATAAATTTACCTATAGGAAATAATGGGAAAATTAAAAAATGTAATAACATTTGAACAGACTAATATTTTTTCACCAAACATTCAAAAGGCACATCTGTGAGGCTAAGGTTTTCTACTCTGAAATTTTCAGACCACAACCTAAAGCTGTTTCTGAGATCCAGGTGGACAAAGAAATGACAAAAAACACAGACTTTTCTGTTTTTTCAACACTCTGTATCTCAGAAACCTTTCTTCAGGAAATTAACCTATATTCCACAATATTGGGATATAAATTAAAGAAAAATAAATCGTTAATAACGAAACTATCTAAGCACAAAACCCAAGAAATAAATAACTTCACAAAGGATTTCTCCGTTCAAAAATCAATAAAATATTTGAGCATTTTCTTATCACCAGATTACCAGAGCAATATAAAGACCAACTACAACAACGCTAACCAAAAAGATATCTAATTTGCTAGATAATTGGAGAAACCTTTCACTTTCCTGATGGGGGTGTATTAATACTTAAAATGATGGCCATGGCACTTTACATCTCTGTTCTCAGGAATGTCCTGTGCTCTCCATCCAATAAATGGTTTGAAGATCTAAAAAATATTTTTTTCAAAATTCCTTTGACATGGAGGGAAATCATGGATAGCATGGAGGGTGCTAATAATCCCTTGAGAGAAACGTAGATTGGGGTGCCCCGACCATCAAACCTATCTCAAAGCTCATATTCTATCCATTTTATATCAATGGAGCTTTGAGCTAGATCAACACAATAAGAGCTTCCAAGAGTTATTAATTACTCAAGAAAACAAAAAGATTAAGATACACAGTGTTTTTATTGAAAAAGACATATTGGGCCAGATATTCAAAACTTTGCCCCGGGGCTAAATTAGCACTGCCCGGTGGGCAAACTTTAGCCTGGAGCACAGAGCAAGCTGTATTCAAAAGGAATAGCCCAGGGCAAACAGCTTCTGAATATAGCATGGTAATGAGGCCATGCAAACTGGGCTGGGAGTGCAGGGCAAACATAGCCCTGGAATAAGACAGCACTGAATAAAGCAACCAGGAAGTGCAACCCACAACAACAACACAGTGCACAGCAATGTGAGGGCAGGTATAGATGAACTACAAGGCCAATGTGTGTGCCAGCAAATGCATGGACTCAGTACAGCTGTGGGAAGCAGCAGATGTGAAAGAACAGTGATCAAAACTGTATAATATTCCCCTTACCGTTAGTGCTGTGCTAATTTAGCGCGGAGCTAAGCAGTTAGCCCGGTGCAAACACGTTTGCCCGGAGCTAAAATGTGCCATATTCAAAAGTGCCATGCAAATGAGCCTACTTAGGTAGTCTCTGGGCAAACAACTGGATTAGTATCTCATTATGCCCTGATTTGCATGCAGTTTGCCCAGCGTTACTGCAGGGTCCCACAGAGCCACCTGTAGGTCAGTCTGGAAGTACAGGGCTGACCAGGTCCAACCACAGCTCCACCTGTAGGTCAGTCTGGCAGTGCATGATGATAGATGCAGGCTACATGTAATCAGCACAGCATAGCATAGCATAGCATATTGTACCCCAGAGGACAAGACAGCATAGGCACAGGTGGTGGTGGTGCTGCATGCAACTGTCACACTGTAAGGCATGCTACAGTGCACAGCAGAAACTACAGTAGCAAGAGGGCCAGTAGTATGTGGACACAGCAATGCCTATGGTGTATAGGGTAGTGATGATGACTGCACTATACACAGTGAGAGGCCCAACCTGCAGGTGTTTACTGACAGTGGACATTACTGTTACACTGTTGTGTGACCCACAGATGCTGCACCTGTGGCATGGGATGCTCACAGTGACATGTACATGTCTGGCTTTGTGTGCTATGGCAGTTGTACAGCTGTGCGGTATGTGGCCGGGGGGGGCATATATTATCCGAAAGGCAGACTGGTGTTGGGGTATTCCCAGTACTGGCCCATGTGCACTGCATGATGTGTCCCAGCCTTGTGGCCACACCTGGTCTGTAGCACAGCCTCACCACCCATTCATGCTCCCCTCAACATCCTCCATGCCCACAGTGTTGCATGTGTGTGCTGGCATCTGTTGGTGTCCACAGAAGTGTGGTCCGCAGGTGTGTGTTATATGGCCACACTGCCATGCTGTCCACTGGTGGCAGGGTCACCACTTACTGCCTGGCATGGCTGGGGCTGGTGGCAGATGATAGCATCATTGTGATGCCATCAGTTAGCAGCATGCTTCCTCTATGTTTGGCTTTATCTATGTGTCATATTTATTTGTTAGGGTCATGCAAAACCCGCGCTAAACCCGCGCAAACACCGTGCAAAGCCATAGTGTCATGCAAAGCTGATTGCCCATGGTTAAGACAAGCTTTTCCTGGGCGGTAATGTGCACCGCGCTAAGTGTCACGCCTAGTCACACAAAACCACTTAGCATGGTGCTAGTTGCTGAATATAGGATTGCACCTGTATTCATGTCGGTTTGCCCCTTGCATACATTATAATTTTGCCCAGCACTAATGCAGTTTGCCCGCGTTATTTGGCCTTTTGAATATAGCAGACCCGTGCTAATCCCGCTCTAAACCTGCGCAAACGGTTTTTGCCCGGCGCAAAGTTTTGAATATCTGGCCCATTATCTTCAAGTACAACCTCTCTGTTCCTGGTTCTGTCATAAACTAATGAAAAACCCAGAAAACCTTGATATCCCATGGTTATTTTTACAAATACATCCTTGCAGTCTTTTATGGGGACATTTTAATTTACAGTACTGCAATTTATTTCAGAAGAATAACATTATTACTTGGTATGATTTGCTAGTTGATGAGAATTTCTCATCTTATCAACAATTATCAATTAAACTCAAAGAAACCACTTTTAACATATTGACATAGTATACCGTTAGGAGCAAATTAAAAAAATTACAACATATATTTCATGGTAACAAACAAAATTTAAATAAATTAGCTATGACTCAAAAAATATGATTGAGAAAGGCTCTAGTAAATTATTAGCCAAATGTTACTGTGTATTGACAACCAGTAACAGTGCTAACTTAAAAAAGTTAAATTAAAAATGGAACACCGAGGCCTGTCTGGATTTGTCTCACCAACAATGGGAATCTTTAAGAATAAAGGGACATAAATGGTATGTCTCTGCAAAAAATAAAACAATTCAATGGAAAATTATTGACAGGGCCTATATAACTCCTATACAGATTTCAAAAATTAACATTGAGTACTCAGACCTTTGTTGGCACAAATGTGGTTAAAGAGGAATGCTTTTCCACTGTTTATGGAACTCTTCCCAAATAAACATGTGTTGGTACAAAGTTAAATTAATAATGCAAGATCTGTTAAAAATACACATTCCTTTTCAACATGACACATTCTTATTTAATAATACCACCGTATTAGCCCAAAGCAAAATTAACAACAACGTGTTTGCTTTTGCAACTATGTCCATCAAGAGGCTCACTCTTTCTAATTGGAAAAATGCGTTATTACCTCTTTTGACATATATTGTTGGTGGCACACTTTCAGAGAGACTTTGCTGCTAGAGGAGTTACTATACGATCTTGAAACAGTAGATGATATTTATGGAACCAAATGGCAAGAACTGAAAGAAAATACGGCACCCATAATGACACTTGTGCGACAAAGGTGTTCTCTTTTGACTTAAGTATGACGATAGGTCTATATTTAATAACCATATCACATGCCAGCATGGACATGAAGGAATAATGGTGCTTTATGGATTTTGCCCCCTATTGACTCATGCTGTATATTATCAATGTTTCGGGTGGGTACGAGGGAGAGTGGGAGGAAGGGAGTGACAAAGTGCATGATGGGCTTTGTAATTGTTGTTAATAAGTATTCACTGTAACAATATTTACTGGTATGATAATATATATATATGTTCTGTATGTAAAAGATAAAATATATATATATATTAAAAAACTCCATTTCTCAGAAACCACACAAGGGATTTGCATGCAATTTGGCAAGTCAAGAGAACTACTGTATCCAAAAAGATTAGGCATTCATGATTTCATGCAAATCTGTTTAATGGTTCCAATGTTAAAAACATTCAAAGATTTGAGTTTAACATCAATCAATCAATCAATCTTTATTTTACCAGGTGAAACATCATTGAGAAAAACTCATTTACAAGATGGACCTGAGTCTTGACACAATAGTAACATATAATACATAAGACATTACAGGCAATTCTTACAAAAGAGAATTACAAGGTAACAAGTATGCATATGGTAGCAAGCAGAATTGCAGGAGAGATAATATGCACTTATATACAATATATACATGATATATACACAGAAGTACTGGAAAGGTTAAGGCAAGGAGAGGGGATAGAGCAGGAGAGTAGAAGGTCAGCAAGGGAAGCAAAGGAAAGAAGACCAATAGGAAGGGAAGGCGGTCAACACTGAGAGCAGCTGCACAGCTTAGTAATGGAATGAGCCAGCAGAGTTTTAAAAGTGACCAGTTTGATGGGATTAGCTAGTTTCAAAGTTTTTTGGATGCTGTTCCAGAGAACAGGCAGAGCATGACTTATAGAAGTCTTTCCCAGGTGTGTTCTGATCCTGGAGACAGATAGGGTGATAAGGGAGAGGCTCCCAAGTGGGTAATTACTTGCAGTAGAGGCAGGCAGACATTCTGAAATGTACTGGGGTAGTTTGTTAATGATAGCTCGATAAGTCCAGGTGACTAAATTTGTCTGTTTTCTGAGCTTAAGGGATAGCCATCCTAATTCAGAGTATAAGGAGCAGTGATGGGTGGAATAAGGGGAATCAATAATGAATTTTAGTGCTCGGTGATAGAGAGTGTCAAGCTTAGACAGGGCAGTATTAGGGCCTTGACCATAGAGAAGGTCTGCGTAATCAATAAGTGGAAGAAAGGTGGACTGAACCAGTCGAATTTTTGCTTCATAAGTAAGGAGGTGCCTGATGCAGAAGAACAGCCCTAGCCTTTGCTTAAGTTTCCTAGCAAGTTCTTTGATATGGTCAATGAAGGACATCTTGTGGTCATCCAAAAGCCCAGATATTTTAATTTGGATACAAACTCGAGGCTTTCCGCCAAGAGGGTGGTAATTTGGGGTACAAAACAGTGACTGGATAACTTAGTCAAAGAAGAAAGGAGCATGGCCTTGTTTTTTTTTTTTGTATTTATCAAGAGCTTTAAATGAAGAAGATTTTGCTGCAGAAGTTTAAAGTTGAATTGCAAGTCTTTACTGGCTAGCTCTGGCATAGGCCTGTTGATATAGAGAACTGTGTCACCTGCAAAAAGATGGATATTAGCTGAACTAATTCCAGTGTTGACGTTATTGATGTAAACTGCAAATAGCAATGGGCCCAGTATAGACCCTTGGAGCACACCTCTCAAGAGAGGTTTCAAAGGGGAGAATTTCCCACCAGCTTTAACTTGTTGTTGCCAGCCAGAAAGATAGCATGAAAACCATTTCAATGCTTGTGAGTCTAAACCAACGTTTTGCAGGGACAGCAGTAGCAGATCATGGTCCACTGTATCAAGAGCCTTGCTGAGATCAAAAAATAAGGCACATATGTAATTCTTTTTATCCAGAGACCTTAACCAGTCATTGGAGACTTTGGCAAGGGCAGAGACTGTACTATGATTTGGCCTAAAGCCAGATTGTACAGGATTCAGGAGACTGAATGTTTCCAAATGATTCCTGAGCTGGGTATTGACAATTTTTTTCCAGGAGCTTGGATAGGGTGGGAAGGAGGGATATGGGTCTACAGTTGTTTAAGTCGTACAGGTCACTGGATTTAAAGAGGGGAATAACATGGACAGTTTTCCATACCTGTGGGAGGATACCCTGAGAGAGGGACATATTGAAGAGATGAGTGATAGGAGTGGTCAGAATATGGTGGCCTATTTTTAGATAGCAAGGGTCGATAAGGTCAGCACCAGCACTCTTCCTGGAGTTGAGCCCCAGGAGGAGGTCCTCTACTTGTTTGAATGTGACTGTGCAGAAGGAGAAAGATGGATTCTTGGAGGGAAAGGCAAAACTGGAACAGATCAGGCTCATGGCATTAAGCTGTGTCCATAAGCTATTTAGAGGGTAGGAGTCAAAGTCCAAGCCAGCAGTGGCAAAATGGTTATTAATGAGGTCTAATATGGTATGCTTATCAGAGGTGAAAAAACCACCAAAGAAGATTTATGCCTGGAAGGAGTTAGCCTGATGAAAACCTTCAACCTCCTTTAAAGTCCTCCAGAAACTGGTTGAGAAATTAGAGGCAGATGTTAGTTTATCTTTATAGAAGCTAGCTTTAGCGGCACAAATAGATTTGGTGCAAATGTTTCTTGTGACCCTGAAGGCAGTCCAATTGACAGGGAGTTCATATTTTCTCATTTTTTTCCATAAGGCATCCCTTTGAGTCAGCAGGGATTTTAATTGAGGGGTAAACCATGGGCAGAACATTTTCCTGGTGTGTACTTTGAACAAGGAAGCATGCCGATTAATGACTCGGAGGACTATGTCTTGAAATCTCTCAAGGGTCTCGGCAACAGTTGTGGCCAAGTAGAAGTCTTGCCAGTAGGAGTTTTTTTAGGTCTGTCAGAAAGACATAGAGGTTGAAGTTGTGGTTGTTTATTTTGAAAGTGTATCTAGAGGTGGAAGGTGGTTTAGCGAAGGCACGTACTCAGGAAATGGGGCAGTGGTCGCTTAAGTCATTGTGGAAAGCACCAGAATTAGTGACATGGTAAGGTTTATTTATTAGAATAAGATCTAGTAGGGTATTATGAGTAGGGTTTTTTTATGTTGGGTTGGGTAATATCAGTAATAATTTAGGTAAGGCCAAAGGAATCACAGAGTTCTTTTAGGGGCAATGAGCTAGGAGAGAGCCAGTCAAGGTTGAAGTCTCCCAGAATGAAGACCTCAGAGGATAATTTGTCCAGAGTGCTAGACAAATGCTGGATAACCTTAAGCCCTGCAGAGGGAAGCCTATAACAGCCAATAATAGTAAGAGGTGTAGAAGGAGGAAGTAGCACTTTTAATGTCAGACATTCAAACTCCTTAGGTGCAGTGGTAGAATCGACTACTGAGGCAGAGTATTTATCACAGATATATATAGCAACTCCTCCCCCTCTAGACTGTCTGTCAGTTCTAAAGACAGTG
Source organism: Neoceratodus forsteri (assembly GCA_016271365.2). Classification (NCBI taxonomy): domain Eukaryota; kingdom Metazoa; phylum Chordata; order Ceratodontiformes; family Ceratodontidae; genus Neoceratodus; species Neoceratodus forsteri. Next base: position 438,223,524 of record JADMNL010000022.1, on the reverse strand, counting down.
TAAGATGTTAAGTTAATTTTTTGGTTGGGGTGGAAGGTCTGAGCTATGTCTCAGTAACTACTAGAACGTCTGGTGAGGTGTAACAGACCCACGTCTGTAGGGAGTCAAACTTCCTTAACAAACTACATGCATTAAAATGGAGAAGGCTCAAGCCCTTCAGTTGTGCTAGGTCAGATGGTGCCGAGATGGGGGAGATAGGTCCTGGGTTTAGCTCAACGTTACTGAAGCACAGGAGAAGCAGCAATAAGAGTTTAGTGATGGCATTTAGCAATAGTTTGCAGAGCCTGGTACGGCCCCTCCTGTAGTGGCGGGGGATTGGTAAGGAAGTAGTCCCAAGAAGGTGGGTACGGGAGCTCAGGGACACATAGAGTAATACACAAACTGAGAGGGAGAAGGGGTTCCCAGAAGGGGGAAAAAAATGTAGAGTAATTGTGGAACCTAATATCAGAATGTGGAGGTACACGTAAATCATTATGGCCAGTAGATAAGGTTAAATCAGCAGGAGTGGCCAGTTCAATGAAAAGAGGTCAGGGCTCAAAATGCTTGTCAAAATTTGGAGTAACTAAATAAATAGGCTTAGGGTAATGATCCAGGGTAACAGAAAGCAGAAAAAAGAAGCTAATGAAGCTGAACATCACTGGCTGCATTTTGGTTTCTTAGAGGCTCACAGCTTACAAGAACTTGAGCCAGTTGAGAGCAAAATCTACCAGAGAGATTAACCCCCTAAGAGATTAGAACAGTAAAGGAGAGTCAGCCAATAGGAACTCATATATATACATATATATATATATATATATGCATATACAGTAATGCTGGCACACTAGCGCCAGCGTATTAGGGTTGAATGTCAACTTCTATGTTAAATTCAAATTTTTAAAACTTGATAACTTTGGAGCCATTGAACTGATTCATGCAAAATTTGGCATGCATAATCTTTAGGTATAGGTCTCTTGAAAAACCAAATTTTGTTTGAGTCTGTTGTTTGGTTTTTGAGACAGGAAGCATATAAAAATATAAATTATACAATGGGAAGAAAATTCCCTGTGCTCTGATTGGTCACTGTGTACCTGGGGCAATGAGGTTGTCTGAGCATAACCTCACTGTATGAAGTCCAGGCACACAGATGACCCAGGACAACAGACTCTAAAATCAATGCACAGCTTTACAAGTAGCCAGTGTTGTAAACCTTGTCAGTATGTCTGTCACATCTGTCCCTTCCAGCTAAACACAGAGCCTCTCCACACATGCACACACAAAAGCTTTTTTTTAAATATTAAGTAATCTTTAATGTTTCAACAAAACAGAGCACAGTTTTTTTTTTGTCAGAATGGAGTGGTTTAAGTAAACAGCAGAAATGGAAACTGCTGTCAGCGTAAGCAGAGATTGACTCTTCAGTGCCCAGCTACAAGCCACAAACAGTTTAAAAAAAATGAAGCCATCATCGCTTCACTAAAGTCCTCAAGAGTTATCCCACCTTCCATAAACAAGCTGTACCAAATTTCCTTTCTCCCACCCCACATTTAAACAAACCACTGCAGGTTGTGGCTTCTCATGACTGTAAGGCGTGTGGGTGTGGCAGTACATCCTCTGTTCCCTGAGCTGTCTCAACTGATCACTGCTGCCGACTGTCTTTACCATTGTTTGTGGTGTTCTCCCAGTAAAAATGACAAAAGCTAGAAGCTGTACTGGGAGAAACCTTAAAAAGAAATAGTATTAGAATAAATGTGATCTGCTGTTCAGAGGTCACGAGTAGCAGAGCCATGTGCACACTTAAATAGCTGCACAGTCTTCCTTTTGCAGCCACGTGGAAAAGCCATGCTGAAGTAAAAACTGCTGCCTAAGTCTTTTTTTTCCTGGAAGACAAAGCATACCATATAACTTACCATAATGAAATGGAGAGCCAAGAAACACAATGAAGCACAGACCACAATGTCAGACAGTTAGAGGAGGATGGGAAGAGAGAAACAGACAACAGACAGTAAACAGCATGCCTGCTGCAGAAACAGAAAAGGGAACTTATTTTTGTTTAAATACTTTTCCACACTAATAAATCCAGAAAAAAAAAAGAAACTTAAAACTGTACTTATATTATTTTTATTATAAATTTAAGAAGCTGTTGTATAATAGCAAAAATGCACTCCAAGGTGTGTGTCGTGCTGAATAACCTCACTTCTCGGATGTTGGACACATGTGGTCTGCAACCTCATGTCCAACCACCCGAGGCCTGAGGCTATCCCAACACGACCCACACCCTGTTGTGCATTATTGCTTAAATTTACATTTTTTTTTCTGTTTCTTTCAGCATAAATAACTCAATAAGGGCTTTATGTTTTGCTCCAACATTTTCAGGGTTGAAAGCCTTTGGTTCACAGATGTGCCTTTTGAAGGTTTGGTGAAAAAATATTAATCCATTCAAACGTTATTAAACTTTTAATTTTCCAACTATTTTCTATGGAAAACGTTAAGAGTCCTGCATGAAAGCAAGGTTGCTGTCGTAGAGGGGATATCTTGTTGTCACAGGGAGGGTCTCATAGTATCACAGGGAGTGTGATATATTTTTGCAGACCTCCTTTCTGTCCGCCATCTTGTTTTCCCATTAGTGACAGACATAAACTAAAATATGAAAAAATGAATGTATATACAAAAAACAAACATCAGAACATAGCTAAACGGGACCTGTTTGGCTACATTTTGATGTTTGTTTTTTTCTGCTGTGGCCAGAAACACCTGTTATGATCACCCAAAATCCTCGGTGTCAAGATTAGGGACAGGATCATTGGTGCAGCATTTTCTGTATGAGAAAAGTGGGATTTTCTTGAGTTTGCAGCTGCAGCTGGAACTCGTGCTGCCGGCTGCAGAGTAAAGTTTGTGCCACCCCTTTTCTGTTGGTGTCTAGTAGAACCCTCCTTTATATTTCCCCCCCAGCAGCATGAGACACTGGGGAGCCCACTTCAAGTGTCCCCAGTGATGTCTACTCCTCCACCTTCCAGTGGGGGACACTGGGGAGCCCACTCACAATTTCCCCAAATGTGTATCCCCCTTCCAGTACTCTGGGACACTGGGGAGCCCACTCTCTGTGTCCCCTGTGATGTCCGCCAATCCCATTTCCAGAGTGGAACACTGAGGAGCCCACTCCCAGTGTTCTCAAATGTGTACCCCCCTCCAAATACTCTGGGACAGTGGGGAGCCCACTCCAAGTGTCCCCAAATGTGTATTGTAACACCTGTAAAAAAAGAAAACAGTCCCATGATGTCTTTTTTTTGCCCTGAAAAAAATAGTCCCTCATCATCCCTGCCATACCTCACCCCATCCTGTTCCTCCCATTGAGCACCCTCCACCACACAACCCCCCTTGCCCCATACTTACCACCAAAGGTCATCAACTGTCATCTTCTGTGGACCAGGATATGTCTGCTGTCTTCAAAGCCCAACCTTGAACTGAGGAATAAAGGTAAGTGCTGTATAATGTATTTCAATGGCATTTTCAACTTATGTTGGTATCTTTGCTATTTTTTGAATATTATTACTACCAAAATTTCAACATAGGCTTTTTGGAACCACACCTCATGAAGACCATCACTGTCATTTCATTACTTGGGCGTGGAATGTGATTTTGCAGCCACTGGGGAATGGCACAATCGCTGCATAAAATCACCTTTTGGGGGATGAATAGTGAAATGACAGTGGCAGTTCTCATAAGGTGGGGTCCCAAAAAGCAAATGTTGTTACTTTTTATGCTTTAACCCTAACGGTGTATTAATGACAGTTTTTGCAATTTATTTCCTTACTTTTTGAGATAGTGTAATAGTGTCCTTATTTTACTGTGGAAGTGCAGAGTCCATCAAACCCTGCACTCCCATCCCACCATAGATACGTATATGCCTTTCCTTACTTTCTGAGATAGCATAATAGTATCCCTATTATACTGTGGGAGTGCAGGGTCCTTTGCACCATGCGGCCCCATCTCTCCATAGATGCGTATACTTGATGCATTTCCTTACTATTTGAGATAGCATAATAGTATCCTTATTTTACTGTGGGAAAATTGCAACAAATGGTCATAACATTATCATTTTCTTATATTCTGCCCCCAAATTTTGAACATAATCTTCTTATTACCCTAACACCACATTTCCCTGCTTTTGTCACTTTAGTAAGAACCCTACCTAATGCATTAATTAAAGTTTTCTGCAATAAATGTCCTTACTTTTTCAGACAGTATAATCATATCCTTATTTATCTGTAGGAGTGCAAAGCCCTCCGGGCCCTGCATTCCCATTCCTCCTTTCATATGTATATGCATGTAGCCATGGAAGCACAGGGTCCTCCAGGCTGTGCACTTCCATTCATAGGACAACATTGATCAGATTGTCCACAGAGTCATCTTATTACCCCACCTCATGTACCCCAGTATAGAAAATTTGTGAATCCATGCCAAAACATAATTCTGCACAATTGCAACACCATTCCATGCCACAGGTCTGGCAACACATTTTGGGCAGGATTTGAAAAACCACAGCTATGACATACTTTACAAAAGGTCCAGTAATAAGAAGGCTATGTTGAAAATCTGGGGTCAGAATATTTAACATTTCTGAAGTTACAAGTGGCCGTAGCAAAATTACAAGAAATGATCATAACTTTGGTAGTTTTTCATAATTTGACCCCAAATTTTGAACATAGTCTCCATGTGACCCCACCTCATAAATCCCATAGGTGAAACATTTCAAATAAGTGCCAAAATGCCATTCTGCAGCTCAGGTTCAAAAACACATTTTGGGCAGGATGTGAAAAATGATAGAGGTACTTTTCATGAGGTGGTGTAAAAATGACTATGTTGAAAATTTGAAGTCAAAATATTACAAATTAACAAAGCTATGCACGTGTATACAAACATTTCAATGAATGCTCACAACTTGGCCATTTTTAGAATTTTTTTCACCAAATTTTCAACATGGGCTGTTTGGGACACCAACTCATGAACACTGGTGCTGTCATTTTGTTAATCAGTTCCAAAAGGTGATTTTGTGCAGTGACCATGAAACCACCTTCTTGACCAAATTAATAAAATGACAATGACAGTGTTCATGAGACAGGGTCCCAAAAAAGGCCATGTTGAAAATTTGGTGAACAAATATCTAAAAATGCCAAAGATATCAACATAAGTTTGAAATGCCTTTGAAATACATTATACGGCACTTACCTTTAGTCCTCAGTTCGCAGTTCAGCTTTGAAGAGTGCAGATGTGTCCCAGTCTACAGAAGATGACAGCCGATGACCTCCAGTGGTAAGTATAGGGTGAAGGGGTGGTGGGTGTTCAGTGAGAGTTTTGGGATGGGGTAGGGCGACGGGGAGATAACATGGGACCGTTTTCCTTTTTTCAGGATTAAAATAAATAAAAAAGATAGAGAATGGTTTTCTGTTTTACAGGTTTTAAAGACATATTTTGGGTCATTGGAAGTGGGCTCCCTAGTGTCCCAGACTGCTGGGAGGTGATACATATGCAGGGACACTGGGAGTGGGCTCACCAGTGTCCTACAGTGGCAGGAGATCTCATAGTGCTGACACGGGAAGTGGGCTACCCAATGTTGGCAACAGTATGGTACATTGGGGGACTGTTTTCTTTATTTACAGGTTACAATAAAGTACATATATTGGGACACTGGGAGTGGGCTCCCCAGTGTCCCACACTACTCATGGGGTGTGGGAGAATACATATCTTTGGACACTGATAGTGGGCTCCCCAGTGTCCCACAGTGGCAGAAGGGGGCCCTCTACTGCTGACGTGGGGACTGGGCACCCTGATGCTGGCAAATGTCTATGAGCATGGCTTGGCCCCTTTCCCCTTAGAGGCTCTAAAAAAATGGAAAAATAGTTGAATTAGGTTAACCCCAACAGGGGTTTACCTAATCAGGGGCCAAGAACTGGGATTCTGAGGTAAGATAGCTACAGAAATGCCTAGAAATGTTTTGTAGTCACACTGCTGTTTGAGCTGCAAATTGTGGCACAACCCCATTGTTTTGTTAGACAGTGCCACAATTTGTGGCAAAACCCCTGGTGTTTTATGAAACAGTGCCACAGTTTGTGGCACTTTCACAAAAGTTCTTTCACAAGTTGCAGCACTAGTGCCACAGTTTGTTGCAGAAAAAACTGAGTGATTAAAATAAACACATTTCTGGCCATTTTTGTGAAAAAAATTATCACAGAATCTGATTCCTCTTGTACCAATTAGGTAAACACAAGTGCTGTAGTTTTCCGAAGGGGCAGTCATTTTTAAGATATTTCTTTTTTTCCATGTCACTAACTGAAAACAAGATGGTGAAATCTCGACACTACTTTCTGCATTTGAGAAAGCAAAACTCGCTTTCATGGTAGCAAATCAGTACTTTCGCATGGCACATCTAATTTTTTGCATAGGAAATAATGGGAAACTTTGAATTTTAATAATGTTTGAACGTATTAATATTTTTCCACCAAACCTTCAAACCACATATACCCTGAAAGTTTCAAATCAAACCCCCAAGCCATTTCGGAGAAATGTAATGATAAAGGATTTGCATAAAAATGGTAATTTTCACATCTAACCAGAACAAAACATGACACATCAAGAGATCTTTGGTCCCCGGTGGCGCATGCAAAATTTCATGCAAATTGGTCAAATAGTTGCAAAGTTATTTAAGTGCAAAATGTTGGGTTTAACATAGAAGTGACCATTGAACCCCTAACTATAGTAGCACTACTGTGCATATAAATGTATGTAAAATGGGGCACGGTAGTGCCCTATAGTGAGGAATACATGGCCAGTTCTACATTAAAACCAAAATGTTGCACTCTAATAACTTTGCAATCATTCAACTGATTTGCCTAAAATTTTGCATGCGCCATCTGGTGCCTTAGATATCTGGATCTGGCAGGTTCCATTCTGGTTGGTGGTGCAGTTGTGGATCTCCAAATAATGTGAAATTTAACATTTCTGTGCAAATTCTTTGCTCATCTGTAAGTCCAAAACAGTTTGGGTGTTTGGTCTGAAATTATTATGGTATATGGGGTCTGGCTCGCTTATGTGCCTTTTGAAGATTTGGTGAAGAAATATTAATCCATTCAACAGTTATTAAAGTTTAAAGTTTCCCATTATAGCCTATGAGAAAAAAAATATATGTATGGCTCGAAAGCACTTTTTGCTTTCACGAAAACCTGTTTTAGTGCCGCAAATGTGTTCAGTAGTGTCATGCTACTGCCATCTTATTTTCAGTTAGTGACGTGGAAAAAATGCTGTAATTCAAAAAATACTGCCCCTTGGTAAAAGCCAACAGTTATGTTTACCTAACTGGGGCCCTAGGAACATGATCCTAGCATTATTTGTTTTAAAATAGTGATTGGAAATATGTTTTTTGCATTCGACCATTGGTAGTGCCTTGTTTTGCAGCTTTTCGTTTCTGAAACTGATGCAAATTGCCACAATTTTCACTCAACTAACAGCACTGTTTTGCAAAAATTGCTGCAAATTTGCAGCACTATTTAAATAATAAAAAAAAATACTAGGGCCCCTGAAAAAAACGCAAACTGTTCTGGCCATTATTAAAAACCAAAAACGGAATTGGATTTCTCAGCCCCCATTTAGGTAAACACCTGTTGGTGTTTACCTAAAAAAGGATATTTTATCCTTTAATTGCCTCCAAGGGGGCTGAGGCATTTTTATTAAAAAAAAAGTTTCTGCCAACATCGGGGTGCCAAATCCCTGTGTCGATGGTACAAGTCCCCCCAGTGTGGGACACTTGGGAGCCCACTTCTACTGTCCCCAGTTTATTTCCACATCCCCTCCACCATACTGTGGGACATCTGTCCATCATTTTATCACAAGGTGCATTGGTGGCTGGGTTTACCTTTAAAGATCCTTTTAAGGCTTTGGTAATAGTAGACATAGCTTGTCTGTTAGTAGTTGAATGATGTATTTCCAATTCAACAGTGTTTGCTGTCTGTGCCACATCAGCCTCTAGATTTACAAAAGCTCCAGCGGTAGTGGTTTCAGGGTCAGAAGTGGATGCACCTTGATGTGGATTTCCCAACTGTGCTGAATCCTTTTGGAACACAGTTGTTGCTCTGGACTAGCTGTTGCTATCTGAACTATTTGTCTCTATGGGGTTTGCCAAGTCTCTGTCCATCACTTTCCCATAAAGTGCATCAGTGGCTATGTTTAATTTTAAAGATCACTTAAAGACTTCAGTAACAGTGGCCGTACTTTTACTATAAGTAGTTAAACTGCGTGCTTCCATAGTATTACAGCAATGCTGTAAAAAAATGTTAAATGTTTTTGCTGACATCGGGGTGCCCAATCCTTGTGTCGGCATCAAACATCATCCCCCGGTGAGACTCTGGGGAGCCCACCCCCAGTGTCCTGAAATATCAACATATATATGGGATACATGATGGGCAGGAGTGGGATATGGGAAATATTCTCATTCCTGCAGAGTGAACTCTGTATTCTCATGAGTGCCGATGGCACAGCTCACTCTGCAGGAGTGAGAATATTTCCCATATCTCACAATCTGCACATCATGTGTGCTATTTATACAATGGGGTAAGAGCTTATGAAGTGTCATTTGTTTTTCCTGTTTCTCTGTGCTTTTTTTTTGTCTTGTCTTTGGTAAGGAGGTGAGTTTTTAGGAGTGAGGTGAGAGTACTGAGCAGTTAAGTAATTTGTTCAGAGTCACACAGTATGCAAGCGAAAGTTGTGAGAATCAAACCCAGATCTGGTCTGTTAGCTGTATCAAGCTTATTCAGAGCTCATTACTCTAACCTCTAGGCTATACTGAAAACATTGTTTGTCTGTGGTCTGAGAGTGTTGGAGTGTTTCTGAATGGGCTGGGATTGTTAGAAGCACTGTGGGATACAGGTGATTGTGTTTTGCTATGCTAATTGTATTAGTCGCAGCTTGCAGTGAGAAAGAGAAACTGCTTTGTAAATGAGTTTCATTTGAATTCAGGTTGTTTTGAAGCTGAGGTTAGCACAGAAATTGGATAGGAGTGTTGGAAACTTTGGGACACCAGTAAGTGTGTTTTGCTCTGTTATTTGTGTTAGTTGCAGCTTGCAGTGAAAAAGAGAAACTGTTTTGTAAATGAGTTTTATTTGAACTCAGGTTGTTTTGAAGCTGAGATTAGTTCAGAAATGGGCTAGGAGTGTTACCAATTATGGGACACAAGTAAGTATGCTTTGCAATGCTAACTAAGTAATTTGCAGGCTTCAGTGAGACACAGAAACTGATTTTTGAAGGACTTTCATTTAGAATGCTAGCCTGAGTGAGTGAGTGAGTGAGTGAGTGAGTGAGTGGTAACATCAGCAGAGAAGGTATATTTGTAAGTCATTTTAACTCCAGTGATGTCATCATAAGTTATTTCACTTCAGTGGAAATAACTGAAGTTAGTTCACTCATATTGCTCTCACCCCCCATTGTATAAATAAACATATATATATATATATATATATACACACACACATATACAGTATAGATAGATAGATGGATAGATATGGCAATATAGCCTAGAGGTTAGAGTGATGAGCTGTGAATGAGTTTGGTACATCCAGTAGACAGACCTGGGTTTGATTCCTACAACCTCCAATTGCATACTGTGTGATTCTGAGCAAGTCACTTATCCTCCTCAGTGCTTCTGGGTTGTCCCTGAAAACAGGCACCTGTGTCTAGTGGGCCTTACCTGATTACTAAAGAATATATGTACACACAAACGCACTACGTATATATATATATATATATATATATATATATATATATATATATGTTATAGTGTACGGTTGTGCCACTATATTTAGGGTTGAGATGTCACTTTGTCACTTCTACATTAAAGTCAAATTTTTGCATGTTAATAACTTTGGACCCGTTCAATGGATTTGCCTGAAATTTGGTATGTGAGGTGGGGCATGGTAGATCTCTTGATTTGCCAAGTTTTGTTTCAGTTGGACTTATGATCTTTGCACACAAAAACAGTGAAAAATGCAAAATTATCTGTTTTTGGAGGCAGCTTTTGGGATTTTGTACATGGCCCTGTGTGGCTGTTGTGTGGTGTACTGCTCTGTGAGCTGGCTCACTTGAAAGAGCTTTGATGGCCGAACATGTCACTTTTCATTTGATGAACAAATATTAAGGCATTCAAAAGTTATGCCACTTTTAAGTTCAAATTATAAGTCAATGGGAAAATTTATATGTATATTTGCGAACAAAGAATGGGGTTCTGGCCAGCTGGTCCTGCCTGGGGGTCAAAGAATTTGCAGCCTTGTGGTTCAAGAATCTTTGTCCCCCTAGAATTCTTTGACCGCGAGGTCCGCCACCTTGTTTTTAGATTTTGATCATACAAACACATATATCTCTGCTCAGGGGGTCACTCCTGTAGTAAAACTTGGATGGGCTTTACTCAGAGGGCTCTGATCTATCACGCCATACCTTTGGTTTCATCCAAAATGGTCAAAAAATAGAGTTATAAGGTTTTAAAATGTTTGATCGTGGCTCGCTAACGATCTTTGATCGCGAGCCTGCAAATTCTTTGATTACGAGATTCTTTGATCGCGATCGTGCATCATGAGTGAGTGGCAAGATGGCTGAATTAAAAAATCAATTTTCTCAGCCTGGGGTGCCCTAGGAAGTCAAATTAGGGTGGGTTTTGCTCAGGGGGCTTCGTTCTGTCGAACCATGGTTGTGGTTTACCGCAATTCCTTGTAGTTTTTGAAATACAGCATTTTTAATTCTTTGATCATGAGCCTGCAGATTCTTTGATCGTGAGCCTGCGAATTCTTTGATCATGAGATTTTTTGATCGTGATCATACATCATGAGTGAGGGACGAGATGACCGAATTAAAAAATCAATTTTCTCAGCCAAGGGGTGCCCTAGGAAGTTAAATGAGGGTGGGTTTTGCTCAGAGGGCTTCATTCTGTCGAACCATGGTGGTGGTTTACCACAATTCCTTCAAATTTTTGATTACAGCATCCATGTTAGTTTCTCATATTACGTTTGGTGGTTCCAGCAGGAAGATTTGTGCAACACATCATAGGATTTGAATGGGATCCCCAAACTGTTACCGATCCCACACACCAGACTGAACACACTTATTTGAATGAAGCAGTGCCACTGAGAGGGGCAACACAAATAGGTAACAACAGGGCATGCATATCTGTAATAACCCTTACTCCAAGAATTACTGGTGAAACAGCACTAGCAGGTAATGAGAGATGCAATGTGATGACAAAGTAAACTCCTCCCTCAAACTTCATCTGAATCTGGAATAAAGTTCAAGAAATAAGTAGGAATATACTCATGCTAGGATTATGGTGTGAGGGTAAAGTAAACTCTCCAGGTGTGAATTTACCGGGGTGGGCTAAGGGGGCTGTAGCCCCCCATTGATCAGCACCTGATTTTGCAAAAATTAAAACTGCAAGTCGCAACATTTAAATTCTGCAGAACACACAGGGGTTAATTAAACTGTAGCAAGGTCTGAGGTCTCAACGACCTACACCCAGCTGTGGCACATACGTGGGTTCACGTCCTGACCGATCTAACCTCACGACCCTATCTGACCTTGCTTTGTGCCCCCACTGCATCTTCAAACTGCTATCGTGTCAAGCAAGAAGAGTCTGAAAATTACTGATTTTTGTCCATGTAGGTGCTGGTTTGAGTCATCATCCTGCATGTGCTGCACTAAAGCTAGGGCCGGCCCAGACGGTCCACTGCCTCGGTAAGCAAGCTGCTGCAACAGCAGTTTGAACTGCATTTAGTTTTTAAGTTTTTTTTAATAACAGCATGCATGCATAAATCTGATTCCTCCTTGTAATTGCTGTCTAAGGACTCCAGCCCCCCCCACATCACAGAACACTTAGTTTATGTAACATTATTTTTGTTTAGCAGCAGGCAGCAGCATGCATCCCTTCCCAGTCATTAGTCCACATATTCAATCATTCCTCTCCTTCCTTCATTGTTCTCCCCCCCCAAGCACTTGGAGACTTCAAGGACTAGGTAGGTTTGAAATTGAATTAATGTATGCTGACCTGGCTGGCTGGCTCAATTGCATTAGGTGATGAGGCACTTACTTAGTCTTAATCGGACACTTATGCTGTCTTTTGTTTTTTTCTATTAGTTTTCACAACATTTTGTGTGGCGAAAACAAGTTAAGTGCCCCATCTGGCATCAGTCATGGCACCTCCAACTTGTTTTTGTTTTAATGCAGCCCACAACAAAATAGCCGAATGGGATCACTAACCACTGCAAATTACAATAATTACCCAGTCTGTTTAGACTGTCTGTTATCGGATGTCAGATAATAGTTAAGTGTCCCTGGTGCCCCACGATCATCACCTCTCTATTGTAACTCACTCACACACACCTCCAATTTAAATTGCATTATCGGAGGTGTGAGTGTGATGCCATTGTCCTCCTGTGATAATGTCCAAGCCTGACATGATGCCCTTACACAGAAATAAAATGTAATCAATAAGTGATGCATCAAAAGATCATACACAATTCATTCTAGAACATTTGGAAGGAAGGGGAGCCAGCAGGGAAGAGAAAAAGTAATTAGAAATGAAAGGAAGATTGCTTGATTTAAGAAAAGAACACACCATTGCTAATTTCCAGACAGTAGGAATACTACATTAATAAAACAAAATGTCTTAGGTAACCTATATTAACCTTATATGAACTCAATCAGAGCCTAATACCAGTTTCTTTAAGAGATTATCAAGTGACTGTATATTTAAATCTCAAGGACTGTCAAATATATGGGTCTGGTGTGCTGGAGGCTGAGCTCAGGACCACAACAGAAGACACAAAAAATATAATAAAATATAAAAAATTGAAAATAATGCTATGGTGGTCCACACCTTCTGAGCATGCACAGCTGCCGGGGGGAGGGATTTAAAAGAGTGGATGCTCCTTTTGAAGGAGAGTAGTTCAGTGCCAGATGGCACTATTTGGGTGCATTTTGTAAATAGTTTGTTGGGACTACAAGTCCCACAGGGCTTAGGAGGGTGTTTATGGCATGTCCTGTAGATGTAAATTACGGTGTTTATGTGTTGGAAATTTTTTTTGGGTGGGGATATTGCATGGCACAGTTTACGCTCTGCGGACAGTGTTTTGCATTGTGGTGGTGGCTTCAAATTGATAGGATACCTAGGCTTAGTGTCGTGGATGTAGTATTCAGTCATTGTGTCTATTAAATGTCAACAGATGCGGAACTGTGCCAGTCTGACAAATGAAAATCTCAAACTTTAAAATGTTATATCTCAGACATGGTTTGGTCTTTTGCATTGAAATTTGGAGGGTGTTCTCAGCATGTCCTGCACATGTGAATTATGGTGTTTATGTGATGGAGAACTTTTTTTTGCAGAGATATTGTGTGACGCAATTTATGTGTTGCATACAGTGTTTTGCATTGTGCTGGTGGCTTGAAATTCATCGGGTACAAAGCCTTAGTGTCATGGATCTAGTTTCAGTTGTTGTGTCTGTAAAACATTAACAGGTGCGAAATACTGGATCTCTGACAACAGAAAATCTCAAACTTTAACATGCTATATCTCGGACACGGTTTGGTGTTTTACATTGAAATTTGGAGGGTGTTGATGGCACACACATGTTTACAAGATGGTGTGAGCACAGGGCCTGAAGGGCCCACAATCCCACAACCTTCTGCAGGTTCGTGGGAGCGCAGGGCCTGAAGGGCCTATGTCCCACAAAGTTCTGTACCTTGGTGGGGCGCAGGACCCAGGCCGTGCTCCCACCATTTCTGCTCAAGTTGGGTGGGGAGCACAGGGCCTGAAGGGCCGGTTCCCACCACTCTGCTAAGTTCTTCATTTTTATTCTTTCTCAAAAAGGAAGAAAATTCTATGCAAAAAAAGTTTGTTAATGCATCATTTAGGGTTAAAACACAAAAAGTCAGGAAATGAAAATTTTAGGTTGCCTCCCTTGACCTGCCCGTCATCCCAAGATTGACAGCTGATGGGTGTGTCAGGGGTTGTGAGGCCTAAATGTCACCACATTCTTATTTACTGTGGCTTTTGAATGTAATTTCAGATGGAATGATGTGACATTTAGGCCTCACAACCCTAATGACACACCCCATCAGCTGTCAATCTTGGGATGATGGTGGTGCAGGGGAAGGGCAACCTAAAGATTTTTCATTTTCTGACTTTTGTGTTTTAACCCTAAATGATGCATTAATGAAGTTTTTGCATATATATATATATATATATATATATATATATATATAAATAATTTAACTGTTTTTGCTGACATCGGGTGCCCAATCCCCATGCTGGCATTCTGAAGTCTACTCCCCCTTCCAGCACTGTGGGACACTGGAGAGCCCACTTCCAGTGTCCCAAAATAATTATTTAACCTGTTGAAAAAAAGAAAACTGTACCCCAAGGTTTTAAATTTTTAAATCCTGTAAAAAAAAATGGTCCCTCATCAGCTTCCTCATTCCCCCTCCCCAATCCTGACCCTCCCACTGAGAAACTCACCCCCCTTGCCCTATACTTACCACAGGAGATCATCTTCTATCATTTTCTGTGGACCAGGACACATCTGCACTCTTCAAAGCAGAACCTTGAACTGAAGAATCAAGGTAAGTGCCATATAATGGCTGTCAATAGCGTTTTGAACTTATGTTGATATCTTAGGCACTTTTCAGTATTTTTTCACCACATTTTCAACATGGGCTTCTTGGGATCCCACCTCATGAACATTGTCACTGTTTTATCGTTAATCGGACTCATAAGGTGATTTCACGGCCACTCTGCAAAATCACCTTTTGGGACCAAGTAACAAAATAACAGTGCCAGTGGTCATTAGGTAGGTTCTCAAAAAGCCCATGTTGAAAATGTGGTGCAAAAATACACAAAAAGGCCTGAGTTACACACTGTCATTGAAATTTTCCTATGCACGCTTGTAAGGTCTGCAGTTTTTAATATTTTCACACCTAATTTCCAACATTGCCATTTTTTCACACAACTTCATGAACAGCACAGCAGTCATTTTTCACATAATGCTCAAAATGTGTTTTAGCACCTGTAGTGCAGAATGGCTCAACTGCTTTGCCAAATCGCCTTTCAGGACTGATGAACGCAATGACAGTGCCAGTGTTCATGAGGTGCTGAAAATGTGGTGAAAGCATTCCTAAAATGGCCCAAGTTATGTGGGTCCATTGAATTTAGTCTATGCACGTGCATAATTTTGATACTTTTCAATATTTCGTTGCCAAATTTTCAACATCGCCATTTTTCACAACACCTCATAAACAGTACAGTTATCATTTTTCACATCTTACCTGAAATGTGTTTCACACCTGTGGTGCAGAATGGCATTGCAGTTGAGCATAATTATGTTTTGCCTTTCATTTCACAATTTCTCTTTACTGGGGTACATGAGGTAGGGTAATAAGATGGCTCTGCTGATAATTTGGTCACTGTTGTTCAACACATGGAAGCACAGGGCCCAGGGGGCCCTGCACTTCCACACATATATACATATGTGTATCTTTGGAGGGATTGGAGCGCAGGGTCCTAGCTCCCACAGTAAAATAAGGATACTATTAAACTATCTCAAAAAGTAAGACAATTCATTGCAAAATACTCAGTTAATGCATCAGTTAGGGTTCCTATTACAGTGACAAAAGCATGGCAATTCAGTGTTAGGGTTACTAACCCTACCTCCCATGTTCCACACACCAACAGGCATTAGGGTGTTCCTTGGGATCATTGGGCCTAGCTCTCACCCTATTCTCCTATATTGTACCATCTCAGCTTCCTGATACATTGTATGGGGAGAGAGTTAGGGCTGATGACCCCCAAGACACAGTCAGATGCCTGTTGGTGTATGGAGGGTGGGGGCTGAGATTGGGTGGTATGGTTGGTAACCCTAACACTAAATGACTTTTGTCACATGTGTGTGTGTATATATATATATATATGTGTGTGTGTGTATATATATATATACACACACACACACACACACACACACTAAGGTGTATAAGGTATATATATATATATATATATATATATACTAAGGTGTTTTTTATATATATAAAGAAATACAAAATCACACATGCCCCACAATGCAAAGCATCATGGGCTGCATATGCAAATCACTGCAGAATATTATGCCAGTTCAACTTTAAGCAGAAATGCATGGTGCCAAAAGCTTCTCACACTGTTTGCAAAGGGTGCCAACAGAAGACATAGACATGGGTTTCATCCTACCAGGACTCATCAGTATGCTTTGTCTGTTTGACACCCCAGTGGAATGAACCAGCCACCCTAAGATGGTCTATCTGGGTTATGTTGTGGTGAACCCAATTAAAACAAAAAAACAATTTAAAAGACAAAGAAGCTCTGTGCAGAAACATTGAGGCAATGTTTACCCCAAAAGGCATTGGCTGGGAAGCCAAGTTTCAAAGAAATACAAAATCACACATGCCCCCATAATTTAAAGCAACATGGGCTGCATATGCAAATCACCACAGAATATTATGCTGGTTCAACTTTAAGCAGAAATGCATGGTGCCAAAAGGCCTCTCACACAGTTTGCAAAGGGTGCCAATAAAAGACATAGACATGTGTTTTATCCTACCAGGACTCATCAGTATGCCTCGTCTGTTTGACACCCCAGTGGAATATATGAATATATATATATATATATATATATATAGATATATATATATATATCTGATACACAACCCCCCTACTGGAAATATTGCTGATATTTTTTGTTCAAATGCCAATTGGCCTAATGACATCATGAGTAGTGAAGCCATGAGTGATGTCATCGGGTCAACTTGCACGAGAAAAAAAAATATCGACAATATTTCCAGTAGGGGGGTTGCGTATTCCATTTACTGTAAATTCTCGAATTACCACCAGTGCTCAAATAAGAGCCTGCCTGAATAAGCGCCTGGTCAATTGCAACCTCGAAATATATGTATTTATTTTTATTTATTTAGTTTTTGTTGACCGGGTAAGTGCACTAGACAAATCCTGCCTATTTTCAGGCACTACCCGGGGAAGGGGGATACAGATGAATGCCAACTGACCTTGAACCAGATTAAGCTGTTGGTGGTATTTTTAGTGAATGAGGGAAATTTGGCCAGGACACCGGGGAAATTCCCCTACTCTTTTCAATAAGTGCCAAGGGATCTTTAACATCCACCTGAGCTACCACCAATCCAGGCAGATGGGACCTCGGTTTAACGTCTCATCCAAAAGATGGCACCTCAGAAGTGCAGCACCCCTCTCATGCTGCACTACAGTGTCAGTACCTGAATATTAACCCAAGTGCCAGATGTGGGAACTGAACCCACAGCCCTCTGATCTCCCAGCCTCAGAGGCGAGTGTGCTACCTACTGAGCCACTGACACTGTCTATATATATATATATATATATATATATATATATATATATATATATATATATATATATATATATATATATATATATATATATATATATATATATATATATATATATATATATATATATATATATATATATATACACCTATGTTCAATTAAGCACCTGATTCAGTCGAGGGCAGGACAAAGCAAATATCCATTAGCACTGTCACGGTGTGATTGAGGGCAGGATAGGGCTAAGCAGCTAGAGATTAGTGCTTGATGCAATTAACACAGCACAAAGCACAAAGCAACTCATTTACAATTTAAAACAATGAATCTCTCACTTGATTAGGTGTTAGATAGTTCCCCATTCATAATGAAATGTTGCTACTCCAGCCTCTACCCCCACTGCTAAGCACACCACAGCTATGAACGAACCTGAAAAGTGAGAGAGACAGCACTCACCAGAGCAGGATTTGGAACCGAACAATAAGAAATTATGGCTCTATAGCTACAGCTTTTCTTTACATGGCAGTAACATAACTGCCCCCCCAACTAAACACTGTGATTAAAATAAAATAGATTTTATGTGCAAATGCAAATATTGAATTTTTGTTTTTATTTTCACAATAAATGTTTCCCAAATTTAATAAGCGCCTGTGTTTGAATAATTACCTTGCTTGAATAAGCACCCAGTGCAAGAGCAGCACAAAATAAATAAGCACCCAGGCTCTAATTCGAGCATTTACGGTATGCAATACCTCCAAGAAAGTGAACTCCCCATAAATTGTTGCCATTTTTGCTGATTATAAAAAATCTAAAAGAAATCTGTAAATGAAACACTACTCATTTTGTAGACATTCTTGTCCTGATCAACTTTTTTCTCAAAGTACCATGCTATTTTTTTTTCATTTTAAAGTTATATGCATTTGTTGCAAAAAGTGAAATAAATTGAACTTTTTGCAGTTTGTTTTGCTTATTACAAAAAACTAAAAAGTATCTATAAAAAAAACACCACTCATTTTGTAGATATTTTTCTGCTGAACAACTTTCATGCTCATAGTACCATGCTATCATTTTTCATTTTAAAGTTATTTGCATTTGTTTGTCGAAAAAGTAAACAGAATGGCATTTTCTGCTGTTTTGTTTTGCTTATTATATAAAAAATTAAAAGTTAGTCATCAATGAAACACCACTCATTTTGTAGATATTTTTGTGTTAAACAACTTTCGTGCTCGCAGTACCATGATATCATTTTTCATTTTAAAGTTATTCACATTTGTTTGCCAAAAAAAGTGAAAACAAAATGAATTTTTTGCTGTTTTTTGGCTAATTATATAAAACAATTACAGTTAGCCATAAATGAAACACCACTCATTTTGCAGATATTTTTGTGCTGAATAACTTTCGTGCTCACATTACCATGGTATCAGTTTTTGTTTTAAAGTTATTCGCATTTGAATATGGTTACTACTGCTACTGCAGCCGAATATGCAAATGAGTTCCGAATAAGCCAATCTCTACCTACTGTGTGGATAAATTTACCTACAGTGAGGATAACTGCGATATTCTCTCTGTAGGTCTGACCACCCCAAGAATATTGAAAATATTTGCCTTTTTTTATCCTCACAGGTATTGCATAAATATATATATATATTTATATATGTATATATTCTTTGCAAAAAACTGTGTTAATGCAACAGTTAGGGTTTTTTACATCGACTAAAGCGAGGACATTCGACATTAGGGTTTTCAACCCTAACTCTGACTTCCCCCAATGCCACATATACACACACACACACACACACACACACACACATAGACACACACAACTATGGGAGGTGGTACAAAGCAAGACAACCAATCACAGACACACACCATAACGCAACAGAAATAACATACAACTTTTTAAACATACCACAACAGGCATCCATCATCATGTTTCACCAACTGTATCACTTCTGCTGCCATCCCAGTCTCTTGTGTGTGTACACCCTTCTACATAACAGCATACTGTAAGTAGTAAAACACATGTATTGGTGGGAGTGTGGGGCCCTTTGGGCCTCATGGTCTCACCAACTTGGCCATTTCTTCATAACAGCATAGCCCCATGCTACCACCAACTTGCCCATTTCTGCATAATAGTATAGCCCCATGCTGCCACCAACTTGCCCATTTCTGCATAACAGCATAGCCCCATGCTACCACCAACTTGACCATTTCTGCATAACAGCATAGTCCCATGCCCCCACCAACTTGCCTGTTTCTACATAATACCATAATATAGCTAGTAAAATACATGTATTGGTAGGAGCGTGGGACCCAGCCCCCACCAACTTGCCAATTTCTGCATAACAACACAGTCCCATGCCCCCACCAACTTGCCCATTTCTGTGTAACACCATAATATAACTAGTAAAACACATGTATTGGTGAGGTGCAGGACACAGCCCCACCAACTTACCCATTTCTGCATAACAGCATAGTCCCGTGTTCCCACCAAGTTCTCCATTTCTGCATAACACCATAATACAAGTAGCAAAACACATGTGTTGGTGAGGGCCCAGGACCCTTCAGTCCCCTGCATTACCACCAACTTTCCCCAAAATACCCATTTCTGCATAACAGCATAATATAAGAAGTAAAACACGTGTATTGGAGAGAATGCAGGGCCCTTCGGGTCCTGTGCCCCTATCAATTTGCCCATTTTTTGATAACAGCATAGCCCCATGTTCCCATCAACTTGCCTGTTTCTGCATAACACCATAATATAAGTAACAAAACACATGTATTCCCATCAACTTGCCCATTTCTGCATAACAGCATAACCACATGTTCCCACCTACTTGCCCATTTCTGTATAACAGCATAATATAAGTAATAAAACACATGTATTGGTAGCAGCATCTCAGATGCTTGTAGAGGATGTTGGTGTACACACCCAAGAGACTGGGATGGCAGCAGAAGTGATGTAGTTGGTGAAACATGATGATGGATGCCTGTTGTAGTATCTTTAAGAAGTTGTATGTTATTTCTGTTGCATTATGGTGCGTGTCTGTGATTGGTTGTCTTGCCTTGTACTGCCCCCCATAGTTGTGTGTTCTGTGTGTGTGTGTTTCTGTGTGTGTGTGTGTCTTTGTGTGTGTGTGTGTGTGTATGTGTGGCAGTGGAGGGGGATTTTGGAGTTAGGGTTGAAAACCATAACGTTGAATTTCCTCGCTTTTGTCGCTGTAAAAAAAATAACTGTTGCATTAAAGCATTTTTTTGCAAGAATTTCCTTACTTTTTGAGAAAGCATAGTAAAGTACAATCCCACCAACTTGCACATTTCTGCCTAACTTAACAGTACTAGTACTGAATATCATATGTCTTGGTGGAGTGCCGATGATGGGAGGCGAGGCCCTTCAGGCACCGCTCCCAACAAACTTGAAATAAACCAAATTTTCATTCATCGGAGTGGCATAATTCCACACCTGCTAACATTTTACTCACCTAACCACTGAAAATTACCTCCGTGGCAGTTAGGCTAGCTACCCTATAAATGTCAAGCCACTACCACAATGCAGAATGCTATCCACAAAATGTAAACTGTGTCATGCAATATCTCCACAGAAAATTATTTGTTGATAGTTAAACACCACAATTCACATCTACAGGACATCCCCTCAACACCCTCCACATTTCAAGTTAAAAGACCAAACCATTTCAGAGATATTTAATTTCAAAGTTTGTGCACCTTCAAGAACTCTGATCGTGAGAAGTGGCAGTGACACACAAAATGGCGGACCTCGTGGCTGAAACCACAATAAAATGACAGACCTCATGACTGAAAAATCTTTGATCACAAGGGGGGAGCAACTTCAGACTTTTATAACTCTGAAAAGCAACAACATTTGTTCACCAAACAGAAACTGGCATATTCCATAAACGAATGGGTTTCTACATGCCAAGCTTCAGACAAATCAACCACACTGTGGCTGTGCTATGTGTCACAGAAGATAGTGTGCAAAAATAGCAGAAACTGCATTTTTGGCACTTCTCTGCACAAAAACCATATACACTAGTGAAACAGAAATTTGTAAATAAAGAGATGTATCATGTCAGTGCATGTATATCAAATATGATCAAAATATCTTCAACAGTTCCAAAGCGGCACAAGCGGAAAAGTGCACCAAGTGACAAAAAATTACTTGTCAGCAGAGTCAGTCAAATACATCATTGCTGCACACCAAAAGATAACATGATCACTGTTTTTACAATACACACATATATATTTTCCCATTATTAACTATAGTGACATACTCCCCAAAAAAAGCATTACCTTAGAACGGAGCAATATTTTTTTTACTAAATCTTCAAAGGACACCACCAAAGCCCAGCACCCATGCATACAATCCAATCTGAAGTCACTCAAATGCATTCTTCAACAGCTGGTGGGAGCGCGGGGCCCCTCGGGCTCCATGCTGCCACCAACTCATCCATTTCTCCCTAACATCACAGTACAAGTACTGAATATCATATGTATTGGTGGCAGAGCATATTGCTGGGAGTGCAGGCCCCTTCAGGCCCCATGCTCCCACCAACTTGCCCACTTCTGCCTAACATCACACTGCAACTACTGAATATCATAAGTATTGGTGGGAGTATGTATTGGTGAGAACGCAGGGCCCTTCGGGCCCCACGCTCCTACCAACTTGTCCATTTCTGCCTAACATCACAGTACAGGTATTAAATAGTATATGTATTTGTGGGAGCGCATATTGCTGGGAAAGGGCCCCGTGCTCCCACCCATATTGCCCAGCACTCCATAACCACATACATCTACCATACATTTTTAACTCTCCTATACCTTATCATGAAATCTTCCTACACACCCAAATATGTGCTCATCATGCCTTTCTCAAAGCACAGAAATGTTTTCCCAGTAACTATAATGAACATGCATCACAACTCAGCAACTGTAACTGGCACTGACACACAAATTGACACAATCCAAGATCTATGATGACTCTTTCTACATACCAAATTTCACGTAAATCATGCAAATGGTTCAAAAGTTACTGAAGCAAAATGAATCAAAGTTTCATTCATCGGAGTGGAATAATTCTGCACCTGTTTATATTTCACACACCTAACCACTGAAAAGTACATCCATGGCAGTAAGGCTAGCTACCTTATAAATTTCAAGCCACTAGCACAATGCAGAACGCTATCCGCAAAACGTAAACCGTGTCATGCAATATCTCCACAACAGATTAATTTTCTGATACCTAAACACCATAATTCACAACTACAGGACATCCCTTCAACACCCTCCAAATTTCAAGTTAAAAGACCAAACTGTTTCTGAGATATTTAATTTTAAAGTTTTTGCACCTTTAAAAGTTCTTTGATCATGAGAATCGGCCTCGTGATCAAAGATCATCTTTGATTGTCAGGAGATATCTGGTCATGAAATTTGGGCTATCTGGTCCCTCCCAAAGACTTCTGATCCAGCAAAAATCTGGCCATCTCATCCCGCCCTCGCGAATGCAGCTTGCAATCAAGGAATTCTCATGATCAAAGAATTTGCAGGCTCGCAATCAAAGATTGTTAGCGAGCAACGATCAAAGAATTTCAAAGTTTAAAACTCTTATTTTTTGACACAAGTACATTAAACCACAGGCATTGATTGATAGACGGAAGCCCCCTGAGTAAAACCCATTCATGTTTTACTTCAGAAGTCACCCCTGGGCTGAGATGTTTGTTTGTTTTCCAACCCCAAACAGAAAACAAGATGGCGGTCATTGTGATCAATAAATTTCTCGCTATCTGTGCCCAATACTTTGATTGCAAGCCTGCAAATTCTTTGATCATGAGGAGTGACCAGATGGCCAAAACCCCATTCTTCTTTCACAAAATAACCATATCAAGTTTAATGACTTTTCAATGGATTAATATTTTTTCACCAAACAAAAAGTGGCATGTTCCTTGACCCAAGCTCTTTCCATGTGTCAGGTCTCAGGTTGGCATGCCACACAGCAGCTGCAGAGCACCTCTGACAAAATCTGAAAAACTGCCCACAAAATTGGCGAAAAGTGCAATTTTCAGCGATTCACTGTGCAAACACTGTACATCCAACTAAAATGCAATTTGGCAGATCAAGAGATCTACCATGCCCAACCACACATACCAAATTTCATGCAAATCCATTGAACAAGTCCAAAGTTATTAATGTGCAAAATTTCAAGTTTAACATTAAAGTGCTTTCATAACTCTAACTATACCCTATAATATATATATATATATATATATATATATATATTCCAGTGGATGGCAAGCCCCACCGGGTGAGCGGATCCTCCAGCGAACCACCCATGGTTCAAGCTAAGCACCAAGGTGCAGCTGCCAGACTGCTCCCCACAGAATCCAGGGGACGGCAACCCCCCACTGAGTGAGTGGATCCTTCAGTGAACCACCTGCGGTTCAAGCTAAGCACCAAGGCACAGCTGCCTGACCACTCCCCACAGAATCCAGGGCAAGCCCCACTGGGTGAGTGGATCCTCCAGTGAACCACTTGCAGTTCGAGCTAAGCACCAAGGCGCAGCCACCTGATCGCTTCCCACAGAATCCAGGTATGGAGCCTTCTCGGACTGAGTCTTTGAATCTGGCACCTACCCACATAGGCAGTTCCTGACTGTTGCTCGCTCTCACTTAGAGGGGCAGCCCTTCCAGCAGCAGAGCCTGGTTGCCGGCAGGAGTGAATTTCCTTTACTTATTTTATTTTGCCAGCAAAACAGGACACTGTTGAGCCAAATTAACTTGCCTGTAAAACCAGACTCTGTTCACTTCACTTGAATTTGCATGCGTGTTAGATTTGTGTTTAAATTGAAGCTTTAATTCTTTCTTGCCATTTATTAGCACTGTTTAGCCTGACTCTCAGCCTAGAAATATTTGTCTGAACTACGGATAAGGTTGACTAGGGGTAAAAATAGAAAGTAAGATTAGTAAGAAAGTAAGATTTAGCTTAAATTTCCCTCTGGCCATATCTTAGCAATGTCTGCCTGTTTTTTACTCTAGAAATGTGACTGCATTGTGGCTAAGGGTTTTTAAGCATGAAGGCAGAAATTGTCTTTGGCCAGCTAAAGCTTAAATTTCTTTGTTTCTGTCCCAGATACTGTGCTAATCTGTTTCTGGCCTCTCCTATAGCAGCCAGCTGCTCCGTCCACACCTAAACTGCCCCAGCTACTCTGTTGATCTGTTCCTCACACCCCAATTCACTCCAGACCCTCCCTGGTCATTTTGTCCTCTTTGTTCAGCTGCTACTCCTCCCCTTTCTGTTTGCTAATATTTTATCTGTTTTTCTTCTCTCTTCAGGGGATGGCAAGCCCCACCGGGTGAGTGGATCCTCCACCAAACAACCCACAATTCGAGCTAAGCACCAAGGTGCAGCCGCCTGACTGCTACCCACAGAATCTAGGTATGGAGCCTTCTCGGGCTGAGTCTTTGAATCTGGTGCCTTCCCACCCAGGCAGTTCCAAACTGGTGCTCAGTCTCACTTAGAGTGGCAGCCCTTCCAGCAGCAGAGCCTGGTTGCCGGCAGGAGTGAATTTCATTTACTTATTTTATTTTGCCAGCAAAACAGGACTGTGCTGAGCTGAATTAACTTACCTGCAAAACCAGACTCTGCTCACTTCACTTGAATTTGCACCTACCCACCCTCTCCCACTTCCTTCCAATATTAAATACTCCTGTTGCAAGAAGTGACCTGCCCCACCCCCAGCCAGGCACATTGTATCACTTAAAGCAACAAGTACCACTTAATGTTAGCAACCCTAAATCGCTAGTGGTCCAAACCTATAAGCTTCTTTCTAAGGCAGATTAATTTGCAGGAGCCAGTCCCTCACTGGAACAACCTACCCCAACTCTCTTGTTCCTCACTGTACTACACAATCAGCACATAACTCTCACTGGCTGAACCAAACTTAAAAGATCAGTCCCAATCCCTAGCTCACCATAAAGTTAGCAGTCGCCCCAAAAATGAACTCCAAAGTGAGTCAACTCTTCGCACCGGGAGGTCTAACTACTCAAATACTTTTACTCTTGCTGCTTGCCCTGAAACTAAGACAGCCAACCATAACTATCTCCACCTGCCGCCAGGACTTTCCTATCATACAATGCGGAAAACCTGCTCAGTGGGAGACCAGCTATATAGCGCTCCTATCTGCCAATGGCATGCTACATCCCTGCTGGACCCCTTCTGTCACCTGGATCTTTGCCCCAGCCATATGTCTTTTTCCTGGACTTAACATTGCGCTTGGCTCACCACACACTAAATGCGACTACCAGGATTCCTGGATGTCGAATGTAAAGACTACCCTCCCAAAAATATGTAGGAAACTCATCCTAATCCTGCTGCTGATCTCCAGAAACATTCACCCTAACCCTGGCACCATTGCAACCCATACTCAGACCCTGGTTCCTGCGGGGCAGTTAAGGATTGTGGCCTTGAACATTGGCAGCCTCCTAGCCAAGCTAATGCAGTTTGAGGCTTGGGTGGCACATACTCTGCCTGAAGTCATTGCTCTGACAGAGACCTGGCTCTCCCAATGAACAACTGACTCAGTAGTCTCCATTGCCGGATGCAACCTTCATAGACAGGACTGCTCCTGAAAAAGAGGTGGTGGCTGCATATTATACACCCGGAACCACTTGCAGTGCCACAGAATTCAACTGGCTACTGTCAACAATGACTGTGAATGCCTAGCAATAAAAATCCTACTAGGCAAGGGCCAAAAAGGCCTGATCATTATGGTAGTCTACATCCCACCAGGGTGGCAGCAAGCTGGGCTAGAAGCCTTTGCTAATATTTACACCCAGGTTAGCCAACACAGGGAGACTATTGTACTAGGGGATTTTAATTCCAACTGGCTTGCTAGCTCCAGTGCCACACATAGAGATCTTGTAACCAGACTCTACCTAACGCAGACTGTCAAGAGCTGCACCAGAACAAACTACCGCAACAGTACAAGCACTCTGATCAACTGGGTATTAACAAGGCACCCAGAAAGGCTAACTGATGTCAAAGTACTCCTGGATACTCTGAGTGACCACTCACCAATCCAATGTGAGTGGTCGACAAAGCGGGCCAACCCCCCCCCAAACTGGTGAGGAACAGAGTTATAAAAAATAGCGTTATGACCGATTTCAGGAATCACCTTTCAGGCATCGACTGGAGCTTCCTTGACTTATGCTCTTCTGTTGACACTGCGCTCCGACTCTTCCCCACTCATTTCAATGCAGCTGTGGACAAGTTTACCCCGTACCATAAGAAGATGATAAAAGGTCATAGTATGGACTGGGTCACCCCTGAGCTTCTCAGTATGATGCGGCATCGGGATCTCCTTTGTCACTGGGCCAGGGCAACAGGGATAACTGTGGATATCCAAAACTACAGAGCAGCCAGAAACAGGTGTACCTGGGCAATACGACAGGCCAAGGTATCATTCCACAAGAACCAGAAATCTCACTGCTGGAGTAATGGAAAGAAGTTCTGGGACTCAATTAATAACCTCCTTGGGTCTGATGACATGACCCCCCCCCCCTCCACCATGCTCTGCCACAATGATGAAATCATACTTGATGATGCTGGCATGGCCAATATCTTTAATAAGGCTTTCTCTAACTACAGCACCGTCCTGCCTCCCAGGCCTGCCACATACCCTGATGGAATACCAGCCTCCAACCAATTGCCCTCCTCTACAACTGCCAAGCTCAGTCCAAGCTTTTACTTCAGACAGATGACCGTAAAGGAAACAAGAAAATACCTTGCTAGTGTCCTGGGAAAAACAAGGATGGGGGTGATGGAATCGATATGACATTGGTTTTCATTGCCTTACAAGAGGTTCTTTCCCATCACCAAGCTGTTTAACCTGTCTCTCCACCTGTCTGCTTTCCTCTGTACCTGGAAATCCTCTCTGGTCACTCCTGTGCACAAAGGAGGTGACCAGGCACTAGTATCCAAAAACCGACCTATCTCAGTTCTGTCTTCGCTCTCCAAAGCACTGGAGAGTATCATAGCTGACCAGCTCACTGACCGTCTGCATAAATATAAACTCCTCTGCCCCCAACAGCATGGCTTCCACAAGATGCATAGCACTAATACTGCCCTAATTGCCTTCACAGACTACGTGCATGAGGAACTTGACCAGGGCCAACTGGTTGGAGCAATCTTCATAGACCTAACCAAGGCTTTTGAACTTGTGAATCATCAGCTGCTACTGCATAGACTAAGTTGCCTTGGACTATCCCCCGACATGGTCAGTTGGTTCTACAGCTACCTGCCTGGGCACTCTCAGCAGGTGAAAATCAATGGAGCCATCTCCGAGACCAGTGAAGTCACAGTGGGGGTCCTGCAGTGGTCCATCCTGGGCCCACTCCTGTTCAGCCTCTTTGTGAACAACCTTCCAGAAGTGTGCCCCTTCTCTGAAGTACTGCGCTAATCAGATGACATGGTGGTGTTCTCTCAAGGCTCTTGCCAAGATGCGCTCACTAAGAACATTCAGTACTACTTTTACCTCCTACAGGACTGGCTCAAAGATAGCCTGCTAGTGCTCAACAGCAAAAAAAAACAAAAAAAAAAAAACAAGTCAATACTCTTTGCCAGAAGCCAAAAGAGGAGGTATACCACTCCCTTCTCAATTCTGTGCAACTCCCACTCCACCCTTGAGCAGGTGCCCTTGTTCCAGTACCTAGGGATTACAATCGACGAGTCCCTCTCCTTCAATGAACATATATGAAATATTACCACTGCTGTCAATAGGAAGTTTTGGGCCCTATATAGACTTCGGTTCTGCCTCACACCTGAGGCTAGGGTCCAAGCAGTAAGAGGGACAGTTCTACCCATCCTGGACTGTGGTAATGTGGTATATGGCACAGTCTATGAAAGCAGCCTGCACAGGGTCCATACTACCCTTAACAAAGCATGCCGCTTTGTTTTAGGCTCAGATTGCCTTACGCACACATGCAACCTTTACATTGGGACATGAAGGCTTCCTCTCATGGACTGAATCAAGCTCCACTTCTGTCTTCTAGGGAAGAAGGTTCTTCTAGGTCTTGCACCCCCCCTCCCTACAAGCCTTTTTCCATCCAGTCCCAGCTGAGCACTCCACGAGAAGTGTTACAAGACATGCCCTAGCAGTGCCTTTCAGGAGAACTGACTTGGGGAGGTGAGCCTTTGCAGTAAGGGCCCCCACCCGGTTAAATGAGCTCCCTCAGACCACTACTAGCCTTACTTGCCTTGGTCAGTTCAAATCTGAAATTCGGAAGACCATCTTCCCTCCAGTACAATGTTGCTGTAAAGAACACCTCAGCCATTTCTAGCCTTCCCGGTGCTCTCTGACATAATATGGCTTGGCTGTGGTGACTCATGGCTCCTAAGAATCTCCCACTAGTCCCCACCTACCCACCCCTTGGTTCCCCATTCCCCCCACCCTCTCATCCACTTAGCCCTCCATACCCTCCACCTCCACACTCGCTTAGCCCCCTGACCCTTAAGCTATTACCCACCGTTGTGCTCTCTCCCTGCCCATCTAGCCTGTAGCCTACTCTCCCTTAGTGGCTGTACTTGTTGGTGGTCACATTAATTGTTCCCTCCGGGAACCTATCTAAGCTCTTTAGCTGCGTTCTGGGAATTCTCATACTTCGTACTTGGTTGGAATCTGCACTTTATTTATCTAATCTGTTATCGGACTATTTTCCTCTGTATTACATAATTAAGTGGCGGCTATTGCAATGTATTCTGTCTCTCCCCATCCTTCTATTTGTAATGCTGTATAGCCTTTTTAATGATGTGTAACTGACAATGCCTACTAGCTGCTTCAGTTTTTCTCCACTGTCCATGTACTTGATGTTCCCCACCCTTTGTTTGATGAGGATCATTTGTAAATGAGCTGTTAGCTCAAAGGTTGTAATTCTGATTTTACAATAAATTAAATATATATATATATATATATATATATATATATATATATATATATATATATGTGTGTGTGTGTATATATACAAAACCTCCATTAATGCACTATTTAGGGTTCCAATATCAAAAGTAGGGAAATGTCTTGTTAAGATTTCTGACCTTAACACCCCACCCTGCAGGCAGCAACAGGCATGGGGTGTGCCTTTGAGTCATCAACTCTAATGCTCACCCCATTCCATGAGTAAATAAGCCCTTACCAAAACATGGCTCACCCTTGAAATATCGGATTCTTCATTTGCCTTATAGGATCATAACCTTTTTAGGGAGGACTATCTTGGAAAAAGGGGTAGTGGCTGCCTTGTATATCTTCAGAATAACTTGAGTGACCACCTGACTATTAACAGCCCTGCTTGTGAATGTGAGTGCTTGGCAGTAAAAATCCAGCTGAGGAATGGCAATAAATAACTCCATGTTTTCTCAGTCTATATCACCCCTGGTAAAGAATAAAAGGGGTTAGAGATGGTTGCCAGATACTTCAATCAAACCTGCTCTAAACGGGAAGCTATAGTCAAAGAGGACTTTAATATCAACTGGGCAGCTAAATCCAATGCTGCCCTTAAGGACCTGGTTCCCAGCTTGTTTCTAACCCCCATGGTGAAAGACTGCACTAGGGTTAACTATAAAACAGGGACAAAATCCCTACTAGATTGAACTTGTGTCATGCACCTGGAAAAGATAATCAAAGTGGAGGTCCTGTCTGATGCAATTAGTGACCACTCGCCTGTACTATGTGAATGGTCTGCTAGAAAACCTGTGACCTCTCCCAAAACCATCTTCTACAGATCTCTACTGAATGAGTCAACTGATGCCTTCAAATCCTACTTGGCCCAGTTAGATTGGAGCTTCCTGAATGTGATAGTGTATGTCAGCTTGGCTCTTGATTACTTCATTGCCAAATTTACTTAGCTTATGACAAATTTGCACCCTTAAAAAAGTACAAAATCAAAGAAATTACATCAGAATGGATCACCCCAGCTTTAATTACCCTACTACGGAACAGGGATAATCTTTGGTCTCATGCTAGGGATACAGGATCACCCACTGATATACAAAGATACAAGGAAGCCCGCAACAATTGCACCAAGCAATAAGGAAAGTGAAAGTAGAATTCTATACAGAACAGCAGGTAAACTCTAGGGCAATGGGAGGAAGTTTTGGGACTGCATAAAAGGCCTCCTTGGCAGCCATGTCAGGTCAACTCGGACGATGCTTAACTCTGATGGGAAGAACACTGTGGCCCCCTCTGAAATAGCTGAAATCTTTAATGTGGCCTTCATGGACCTGACCCTGTTCCTCCCAACTGACCAGGCACCTGTGGACAATGATGATGAATACACCATGGCCTGGAAAAGGAGCTCCCCAAGTTCTACTTTAAGCACATCACTGTAAAGGAAACCAGCTATTATGTTAAAAAGATCCTGATACAAACAAGAATGGTTGGGGATACGGTAGATATGAAGCTACTGGCTCTAGCTCTTAATGCGCTGACAATTCCCCTTACTCAGATCTTTAATATGTCCTTAAAACTCTCCCAGTTCCCTGAACTTTGGAAGGCTGCTGTGGTTACTCCTGTGCACAAAAGTGGGGATTGTACTAATGTGGCCACATATAGGCCAGTCCCTATTCTCTCCCCCCCACTGCCCAAGACTTTGGAAAAAAATTGCTTCTGACCAATTAGTCTCTGACTTAAATAAGTACTGCCTGTTCTGTAAACAATAGAGCTTCAGGAAACTTCATAGCTCCAGCACCGTCTTTACTGAGTATATCAACCATCTGCATGTGGCGCTTGACAAAGGGCACAAGTTAGGTGCTATCCACATTGACCTGACAAAAGCCTTCAACCTCCTAAACCATCAATTGCTGCTGAACAAGCTCTCTGCTCTGGGCCTCTCTACTGAAACCCTCACTTGGTTTTGATACTACCTTACTGGGAGGACACAGAAGGTAAGACTTAATGTGGTGCTCTCAATTGTTAAAACTGCTACAGTTGGGGACCCACAGAGGTGTGTACTTGGTCCTCTCCTCAATGGTCTTTTTATTAACAAACTTCCTGATGCCTGCCCTCTATCCAAGATGTTATTATATATAGACAATGCTGTAATCTATAATAGTAGCTTGTAGGTGGGGGAACTCTGAAGTGATCTCCAAAGGAGCTTTATATCCCTTGAGGATTGGTTTACTAGCAACAAACTTGTTCTTAATTACAAAAAAAAAAGATAATGCTGTTTGTAGGGCAATATCTCAAGAAAAAGGTTTCCCCATCAGTTATTATTAATGCACATTGTGCTGCCCTAGATCAAATCAAATCCTTTAAGTATCTATGAGTCACTTTGGATGATACCCTCACGTTTGCCTCTCATGTTGACAATATTGCTAATCTGACCAACAAAAAAACATGGAGTGCTCTACAAGCAAAGACTAAATCTAACCACTGATGCAAGGCATATGGCAGTCTCCAGCATGGTCCTCCCTATCACAGACTATGGTCTTCCAGTCTATGGTGCAGTCTGTGATTCTGTCCTTAATAGGATAAGAAAGGTCCTCAACAAAGCCTGTCACTTTGTTAGTGAGTCTGATAGATTAACTCACACCTGCTACCTGTACTCTCTCACTGGCTGGCTTCACTTCAAGATAGGCAAAATTATTAGACTTGTCTGCTGGCAAAAAAGCCCAGATGGATCTCACCCCTGTTCCAATCAGTGACTTTCTCTGCCTAGTCAGTTAATAACTGTTCCACCAGGAGCATGTCCAGCCAAGCCCTAGAAGTCCCTTTCTGTAAAATAAGTCAAGGTAAGCATGCATTTTCAGCCTGGGCTTGCTGAATGAATGAAAAATTTCACAGTTTAAGACCTCCCTAAAAAAGAGTTCACAATATCTACCTGTTGTTTAAGTTGACTATTTGCCCATTATTTTATGATTACCTACTTTTTGCCAGTATCCTGACTTCTCTGCTGTAACATCCATGCTTTTAATCCCCATATGAAAACTACTCAAGGCTATATCTTAAATGACTTACACCCTTTTTGAATCATATTGTCAGATTTTATCTGCTATCTCAACCACTGTATGTTTGTTCCATTGTCTGTACCTGACCAGGCTCCACTTGAGCTGGTATTGCGCATGTCTTCTTAAGAATGTATTGTAATACTATTTTGATGTGGAACCTTCAAAAAAGAGAGCACTTGTGCTCAAAGGTGTTATCTGAACTTCTAATAAATAAATAAAAATAAGCTGATATGGGTACAGCATATGAGAATGGGATGACCATTAGGGTTGACAACCCCAAGGCACACCCTACATCTGTTGCTGTCTGCAGGATGGGATTGGGGTGTTAAGGTTGGAAACCCTAACATGACATTTCCCTACTTTAGATGCTGGAACCCTAACTAGTGCATTAACAAAGTATTTTGCAAAGAATTTCCTTTTTGAGATAGTATAATCATATCCGTATTTGTCTTTGAGAGCACTGGGCCCTCCTGAACCTGCACTCACATTAGTCCATAATTGTATCCATATTTGAGTGTGGGGGTGCAAGACCCTCTAGGCCCTGTGCTAGTATCTGTCCATAATTTTTGAGATACTGCAAACATATTCTTATTTCCCTGTGGGAGCGCAGGGCCCTCTGGACCCTGCACTCCATTCAGTTCACAATGGTTATTCATATTTGCATGTAGGAGTGCAGGACCCACTGGGCCCTGTGCTCCCATACTTCTATAATTTTAAATATACTGTAGTCATCTCCCATTCTGTGTCACGCAGCACCAAAGAAAGACTTCACATTGCAATGTTATCATATGGGAATCACTGGAAATTTTGAAACCTTTATAACTCCAAACCAGATGAATACCTTTTTATCAAACCAGCAAAAGGCATATCTGTAAGGCATGCCCTATGTACCTGGAACATTTCATACAAAAAATTGGAAGCCATGTCTTCATAGTGGAGTGACAAAGAAATGAATGTACACACGTCACGTTACAATGTTGTCCTATGGGAAACAAAAGAAAACTTTAACCCTCAGAACTCCAGAGCAAAGTAATCTGCTTTTACCAAGCCAGCAAAAGGAATATCTGTAGAGCAAGCTCTTTGTACCCTGAAAATTTCAGACCAAAATTCCAAATCATTTCTTCACTCTGAAGTGACAAAAAAAAAAAAAAAACAACTGTATAAAAATTCTTTTTCCACAAATTACGAAATAGGATCCTGTTTCAAGCTTTCTTTTTTTATAATTTGTAAAAAAGAAAAATCCTTTTTTGAAAATTGTGAAACAGAATCCTGTTTCATGTTCTTTTTTTCACAATTTGTAAAGTAATGAAAAGAAAAATCCTTTCTTGCAAATTGTGAAATATTTATTTATTTAGATTTTGGTAACCGGGTAAACCCACTGAGACCAGAGATCCCTTTTTCAGGGGCGAGCCGGGATTACTTACAGAGAGCGCATATCTTGATGATGTTAAACAGTAGTCTTGGATAATACATTTGTAGATTCAGTGAATACATACATAGTAGAATTATATAGGGTGACATTAGATAAAATACATAACAAGGAGTGGGATACATAGGAGCAATAGTAGAGCAGCTTTAGCTGGGTACTTAATTAGTCACAGGGGGTACATAGATAGGTATTATACAATGAGGTCTTATAGTCCACCACTCTGATTGGCTAACTGGCACCTTTCAAGCGTTGTAAAATCTAGCATTACCAATGCAAAAAGGTGCCAGCCAGCCGCATCTTAGTAACTGCAAAAAAAAAAAAAAGTAAAAATCAATCCGAGCCGCCATGTTCTTTTCGTCGCTAAACATTACTGTGGCACCGGCACCATTCTTACAACAATTCGGCCTCTTCTTGCCCCACCACAATAAAAAAGATAAAAGTACAGACCAGGGATCCTGACTGGCCACGGAAAGAGCGACATGAAGAGGCTGAATTCCAGCCACAACCTCTTCGCTCTCGAGCATGTTCTTGGCTCGGACCGGCACTTACGATGTGAAGCAACGGCAAAAAGCCAAAAGGCACCTGCACAATAATGAAACAAGCCATTTTCAAATGAAGTTAAACACTCCATGGCTTACAAAAAAACTCAAACTCTGACTTTCAATGCAGCGCCGCTCGGTACTTACATTCAGCTTCCCCCTTTTCTTCTCAGCTGTTCCTAGGGTCAGTGCAGCGGGGCATCCTGGGATATGTAGTCTTTGGAGAGAGGGGCCGCGGCTTCTCTTTCTCTGGGGAGAGAGACAGACAGAGAAGGAAAACTAACGTACTCCTCTCAGAGGGTCTTTGTTATGCACTCTTTTTCTACTACAAATCTCTCTTTTACTACTAGGATGTTTTAATAATACAGCCTTTGTAATAGGACTATGCCTCCACCAACCTACACTTTTTTTACACTGCACTATTTTTTAGTGTAAGAACAAATTCATTACAAAGCTATAAAAATACAAAATAATTATTTTTCTATTCTTTTTGAACAAAAATTAAGTGACACTTGTATAATAGCAATAAACCACTCCAGGGTGTTGGTGATGCTGGTTTTACCCACACCTGGTGAGTTTACTCACTCGGCCTGCGGCCTCGTGACTGAACCACACCAGGTGTGGGTAAAACCAGCATCACCAACACCCTATCGTGGTTTATTGCTTAATTAACATGCATAAGTTTATGGTTTGTACATGGTGTGTATAGGGTATTGTGAAAAAGGATTTTGACATGTTAAAAAAATAGATTTCCAGGTAATTTATGAAAAAACTAACACTAGAATCCAATAGAATGGGTCCTGATTAGCAGAACACAGGTATTGGTTATTTCAAAAAAGATCATTGTGTTTTTCTGTTTTTTAACTTTATACACTTCTCTAAGAAAAAACAGGATAGCAGCAGCATGAAAAAAGATTCCCCATTTTCAACAAGAGATTACTCATTTGTGACACAGGATTGCCCATTTGTGAAACAGAATCCTGTTTCAAGGTGGCAAGCCTGGTGGCACTGAGGGTTGAGGTGCTGGATGGCACACCTCAAACCACATTGGCAAGCCATGTTCAGGAGTGAGTTTGGACTGCCAGTGGTCAGTCAGGGGAGAGAGAGGGAGTTTGGATGAGCAGCTGTCAGGCAGCTCTCCTTTCCTTGTCTGCCACTGAGTGGAGGCTTGGTGATAGCACCAAGCCAAGAAGGAGAAGTGGTGCTAGGCTGGGTGGGGAAAGGGGCCATTACCAGGTTATCAGCATGCATGGCTATTCCACACCATGCATGCTCACAATTGCCAGGGGTCCTTGGTTAGGTGGGATAAAATGGTGGAAAAAGGAATTGGGGGGAGCCTCAGGTTACATGAAGCCCCAGAGGGGGCATGGAAGAAAGAGCTCTCTACAGACAGCCATAGCCTGCATGCGGACCCCTGAAGAAAGATGAACAGAAGAAAGAAAATAATCCTATTTCAAGGCTCACTTCTTACTTTTCCCATTAAAAATAATGGGAGATTTTAAAATTTAATAACTTTTGAACAGATTAACATTTTTTCACCAAATCTTCAAAATACACATTTGTGACCCACGACCTTTCTACCCTAAAACTTCAGACCAAAATCCTAAGCAGTATTTGTGCAGTGGTGTGACAAAACATTTTACAAAAAACGGTAATTTTCACATTTGTTGACACTCCATATTTCTGCACCTACACATCCAACCAGAACGAAACTTGGCACATCAAGAGATCTTTGGTCCCTGATGATGCTGCAACATTTCATGCAAATCAGTTGAATGGTTATGAAAATATTAAAGTGCAAAATTTTGAGTTTAGCATTCAGTACAAGTGAAGGTTGAACCCTAACTATAGGGGTGCGACCTTTAAGACTCCATGGCCCAGATATTCAAACTGCGCCAGGCTGTGGCACAAACTTGGGTGCAGCGCAACTTGTCTGTGTGGGGGTGTGGACTGGACGATATTTAACGGTGCTGCGCCATGGCACAGCATCGTTGAATATCGCACCCTGGCCACCCGCAGTGTGCATGGCGCAGTGGCACTGCGCCAGCGCAAGTGGCCAGAGTGGAGCATGGGGACCTCCAAGCTGAATTTAACCTTCTACAATACCAGCTCATAAACAAAAAGCTTTTGCACTGTGCAAAAAAGACAAAGACATGTTCTTCTCCCCCCCCTTGCATGCAACAATTCCTGTTGGGGGGGCTATCCCACAAATTACCACTGTTCTTGGAGAAACACTAGAGTATGTAGCTAAATTCAAATATCTAGGAGTTTGGCTCAATCATAAACTTTCCTTCGCCGACCATCTCGTAGAACTACAGAAGAAACTAAGGCAAATATTAGGATTATTCTATGGAATTAACTGCCTGCTCACAAAGGAGGCCAAGATTCAACTGGTTCAAGCTTGGGCGCAGCACAACTTGGCTGCGCAGGGGTGTGGAGTGGGCAATATTCAACAGTGCTGTGCCATGGCACAGCATCGTTGAATATCGCACCCTGGTCACCCACAGTGTGCATGGCGCATGGCCAGAGTGGAGCATGGGGATGCGCTAGTGCAAGTTCCATTGCACCATGCACAGCAACTGCAATATTCAAAACTTGACATGCAAATGGGGTCATAATGTATGCAAGGTGCAAATGGGGCCATTTGCATGTCATTATGGCCCCATTTGCATGCAGGTGCACCGATCCTCAATGACTAGCACCTGGCGCCCTGCCAGGCAGCAGCCATCGGGGACCGACACCCCCTGCAGCCAGCAATGTGCTCCACAGCCCGATCACAGGCATTTGTAAAAAATAAATGCATATGTCCAATTTCCCTGGTGGTCCAATGGATCGCTGTCTGCCCGATCGCGGGCATTTGTTAAAACAAAAGAGCTATGTCCAATATCCCTGGTGGTCCAGTGGACCCCTGTCTGCCTGATGGCGGGCATTTGTGATAAAAAAAATAATCTAATATCCCTGGTGGTCAATCATTCATATATCTGGAATGTGTAATGCGGTATGGGCTGCAGCCCACATTGGCTCACGCTGTGGACCAGTGGTGCAATACCCGACAGTGTCAGTCAGTGGGCATGGTGGCAGGTGGGTGGGTACTGCCACCCGCCGCTGACGGGGGAGCGGGGTGGTGGGGCTAGTGGGCGGGTGGGGAGGGGGGGTACCTAGACTACCAGAGATATTGCGATTATTAATTTTTTTTATCACAAATGCCCGCAATTAGGCAGACAGCGGTCCACTGGACCACCAAGGATATTGGACATATTCTTTTGTTTTAACAAATGCCCGCGATCGGGCAGTCAGTGGTCCACTGCACCACCAGGGATATTGGACAGTATTCTTTTGTTTTAACAAATGCCCGCGATCGGGCAGATAGCAGTCCACTGGACCACCAGGGATATTGGACATATGTATTTATTTTTTACAAATGCCCGTGATCAGGCAGATAGCGGTCCACTGGACCACCAGGGATATTGGACAGACTCCTTCATTTTTTTTTTACAAATGCCCACGATTGGGCATTTGAGGGGTGCCACCAAGTGCAGCCAGAGCTCGGGTGGCCACCCACAGGTGGCAGCTGCCGTGTTGCACCCTACAATGCGGCAGCTCACCTGTGGGTGGCTATCCATTGCTCCTTTTTTTTGGATCAACTTTGTGCTGGCGCAGGTAGGGGTTGCGCATGCATGGCTCTGCACATCCCGGGCTGAATATCGGGCTGTGTGGGGTATGCATGGGCACGCCCCCCCACCTGCACCTGCATACATTGATGCACTCCAGCGCATCAGGATTTGTGCCCCGCACTTTTCCCTTTTGAATATCGCGCCGAGACGCATCAGTAGGTTGTGCATGGCGCAACACTGTTGCGCCATGCGCAAACCTTTTGAATATCTGGGCCCATGTCTCTGCACCGACACATCTGACCAAAATGAAACTTGGCACATCAAGAAAAAATTGGTCCTTGATGGCACATGCAAACTTTCATGTAAATTGGTTAAACAGTTGCAAAGTTATTAATGTGCAAAAAACATGAAAAAAGATTCCCTGTTTGTAACAAAGGATTATCCATTTGCGACAAAGGATTGCCCATTTGCAACAAGGAATCCTTTTTCATTTAATTTTATCTTTATTTTTTATACCGGAAGGCATGTGCACAAGGCTACCTGTTTTCACAAGAGTCCATTTACATACAGCAAAGCATAGAAATAGATAAACAAAGAGGTCAGCACACATAAAGCAAGAGTTAGAATATACAGTACATAGCTGTGTGGAAAAGCAATCAAAATACGAACATGATTACAACAGCAACTGTAAAATACATTGCAAGCAGAAAACAGGTAACTTATAGTGTTGGTGAGATACTTTTTCTTTGAGGTGAACATCTAACTTTTCCCATTGAAAATAATGGGAAATTTCTAAATTTAATAACTTTTGAATGGATTCATATTTTTTCATCAATTCTTCAAAAGGCAACACTGTGACCCAAAACCTATATACTCTAAACATTTCTGACCAAAATGCCACACTGTTTTTGCATGATGGCATGACAAAAGAATTTGGCAAAAAATGGTAATTTACACATTTTGCGGCACTGTGTATTTCTGTATCCACACCCAATGGGAACAAAACTAAACTTGCCACATCAAGAGATCATTGATCTCTGATGGCACATATAAAATTTCATGTGAATCACTTGAAGTGTTGTGAAGTTATTAAAGTACAAAATTTTGAGTTTAAAACAGAAGTGAAGATTTAACTCTAACAATAGGGGCGTGACCATGTCCGTATATATAATATTATATTACAGTGGTGCAGTAGCACCACTATAGTAAGGGTTGAGCAGGCACTTTAATGTTAAACCTCATATTTTGCACTTTAATAACCTTGCAACCATTTAACTGATTTGCATGAAATTGTGCATGCACAGTCTCCTGGGGTAGATCTCTTGATGTGCCAAATTGTGTTCTGGTCGCATTCGTGGATTTTGAGATCTGGATAGTGAAAAAAACTGAAAATTAGACACTTTTTGCTTTTTTTCCTCATTGTGCTGTGCACAGATGGTGTTGAATTTTGGTCTGAAATTGTTATGGTAGAAAGAGCTTGGGTTACAGAACAGGCCAGCATTTATTTGGTGAAATAATATTAATCTGTTCCAAAGCTGTAGCATCTTTAAGGTCCCATAATCTTTAACTGGATTTTTGTTTTTCAGGATAGCTGTGCAGAATGAAAAAGGATCTTTTTTCTTGAGGGGCCAATCCTTGTTTGCCAAGGGCCATTTCTTATTCACCAGAAAAAAAATCCTTTTTCGTAAACTGTCATCTTGTTTTTTTATTTTTTTTTTTGTACATTTTCTTTTTCCGCTGTAGCAGGCCTTTGCTACCATCTGTCACCCTTACCTGACTCAGAGTCGTTCAGAATCTTCCTTGCACTATGCATATCCCAGCAGAACTCCAGAGCTGGCCCGGAGGTGTCATCTTGTGGTGACCCCTGATTTCCACCATTTTCTCCCCCTTAGTTGCGCAGGGCCTTGGAAGTGGCAACGCATGCACGTTGAGGCACACATGCACAACGCAGCTCCAGTCAACAGCCTCTTCTGCCCTCCCTTAGCCTAGTGCCAGTGCTCCTTAGATGTGGCACTGCCACCTAGCCTCCACTAAGGGGCAGCCAAACACTGGGAAGCCCTACTAAACCTTTCCAAGAAGGAAAGCTGGCAGCTAATCAATGTCCTCTCCCTCTCACCCACCAACCCCTGATGACCCGAGCTCATTCCCAAACCTGGGCCACCAGCGTGGCTCAAGGTGTGGCATCCAGCACCTCAACCTTCTGTGCCACTGGGCTGGCCTTTGTTTTTTGATTTTGCCCCCCAAAAAACTGTCATAACTCTGCCCAGGAATGTCTGTTTTAGACAACTCATCAGGAGCTAATGAGCACTTTCTTTGTGGTTTCCAACCATTGTAAGATCCAAGATTTGTTTAGTCAATTTAATCCTTTTTCCCCCACTTGCTAACTTCCTTTTTCACCATTCCTTTTTTGTCATAGCGAAAAAGGAAATTGGCTGGCAAAAAAGGATATCCCTTTTTCCCGACAAGATGGCCTCTTTTGCTGATCAGATGGCCCTGCTGGCAATTCTTGTTCACCAACTGATTTCCTTTTTCACCATGACAACAAAGATGGTGAAAAAGGAATCCAGCTGGCAAAAAAGGATTGCCAGCAGGGCCTTCTGATCAGCAAAAGGGACATCTGGTCGGGGAAAAGGGAAAATCCTATTTTTTTCCAGCTGATTTCGTTTTTTGACATGATGAAAATGGATGAGGGAAAAAGGAATTTTGGGATGTTGAAAAAAGGATTACTGTTAGGGCCTTCTGGTTTTCTAAACAGGCATCTGGTCAACAAAAGTGTGAAACCTTTTTCACCAGCTGATTTCCTTTTTCACCGTGGCAGAAAGGATGGTGAAGAAGGAAGCGGGATGGCGAAAAAGGATTTTTCTGATGGTCATCTCATCTCTTAAAAACTTTTCAGACCATCTGGTCCTCAAAAATAGAGGAATCTGCTCCTCTTGTTCCCTGACTATCCCTGGTGTCTAGTGGTACCCCTCCTCAATCCCGAAATGTAATATTTTTTAAATGGTCCCCATTTATTCTCTTTTTTACTTTTTGTGTATTTCAATGTGTGTATATATATATGTATACAGCTATTGGTGACTCTGTCAAACAGCAAGGGGGCAACCTGATTATTTCAGGACTCCTCCCAATACCTAGGGCATGCACCAATAAACAAAGTGACATCATGACTTTAAATGGTTGGTTCAAACGCTGGTGCTTAAGGGAAGGGTTCTATTTTCTGGAGAATTGGACTAGCTTTCTGAATAAAAATCTATTTGCAGCAGATGGTGTACACCTTAATAGGCAGGGTAAACATATCTTTGCTACAAGACTGCGACACCAGATTGATTATTGTTTAAACTAATAGATGGGGGGGGATAATACTCAGTACCCTGATCCAAACAGTAACAGTAACAGAAATATTCCCATGTGTCAACTGGACTGGAACTGTTTAGTCATCAATGCACGTAGTCTAGGGAATAAGATTGATGAACTTACTGTACTATTAGACCAATTAAATATACATTTGTGCGCAGTTACAGAAACATGGTGGCACGAAAACAATTCTTGGGACAAGAATATTCCTGGCTATACCCTGTTTCACAAAGACCAAAGCATTACTCAGGGTGGTGGGGTTGCGTTGTACCTGTCAAGTTTTATAAATGTCGAGAGAATAGAACTTACACAGTGGCCCAGTATAGAGGCCATATGGGTTAAAATTTTTCCTATTTCTACACCTAGAATTAATGTGGGATTAGTGTACAGACTACCAGCAATTTCATCGGAAGACAAAACTCAGTTGCTAGGGTTTGTAGAGCGGTTATCATCTTCCAAAAATGTTTTATTGATGGGTGATTTCAACCTCTCTGGCATAAACTGGCAAAATTTGTATACCCACTCTTCCGTTGAAAATAGATATCTGCATCTATTTTTATTGGCAAATATGGAGCAAGTAGTTAAAACTAGCACTAGGGGCAATAATATTCTGGATCTAGTATTACACAATATGGGTAATTCAATATCAAACTGTTCAGTCCTCCACCCGCTGGGTTCAAGTGACCACTCCATTGTGTATTTTACACTTAGCGAGAATTTAGGACAAGATCCAAGTAACATAACGCTTTGTAACTTTAAAAAAGCTGACTTCACAGGCATGGCAGCTGAATGTGTATCCTGAGACTGGCAGCATTCTTTCTTTGGCCTCTCACTCTCCGATATTTGGCAAACTCTGATTACACACTTAACCACATTAACAAATAAATACGTTCCTACTATTAAAAAAATGGATAGAACTAACATGAAAAGGCCATGGATTAACCAAACTGTCAAAAAACATATTAAATATAAAAATAAGGCCTATAAAAAAGCAAAGTCTAGCGGTACCAAGCAAAATTGGGAAATTTTCAAATTCCACTTAAAGGTTTCCAAATATAGTATCAAAAAAGCTAAAAAAGATTACGAGCTACACTTGGCCAAAACTGTGGGTGACAATTATAAATCCTTTTATAAATATATTAATAATAAAAGGGGTGTTATTCCTACCATTGGCCCATTAAAAAACACCTCAGGTGATCTAGTAGTGGACAAAACAGGTATGGCCGCTATATGTAATAATCAGTTTTCATCTGTTTTTAATATTAAATCGGAGTCTACAAAGGAACATAATAACCACACTACAAAGGGACATCTTACTATAGATACTATTACTGTATTCAATTTACTTCAAAAACTGGACCCCTATAAGTCCCCTGGACCTGACGGTTTATATCCTCATATCCTTAAAGAACTTGCAGTTCCCCTATCAGGTCCCGTTGCTACTTTATTTAATAAATCTATAGAGGAAGGTGAAATTATTGACGTTTGGAGACAAGCTATCTTGACCCCGATCTTCAAAAAGGGCTCTAAGCAGGATGTGTCAAATTACAGGCCCATCAGCTTGACTTCAGTTTTGGGTAAACTATTAGAAGGAATCATTAAAGAATATTTAAACTCTATGATTGTCCCTGATTCTACACAGCACGGTTTTGTCAGGGCAAGATCATGCCAGACAAACCTGCTAAATTTTTATAATGGTGTAAGTTTCGCACTGGACTGTGGCAAAGCTGTGGACATTATTTTTTTGGACTTTTCTAAGTCCTTTGACAAGGTCCCGCATGGCCAAATTATAGATGATCTGATACACTTTGGTATTAGTGGCAATATATCCAGATGGGTCGAATCTTGGCTTAAAGGACGCACCCAGTGAGTGTGTATCAAAGGCTTTTTCTCTGATTGGGTAGAGGTCACCAGTGGTGTGCCGCTGGGTTCTGTATTGGGTCCATGCTTGTTTAACTTATATATTGCTTCACTGACAACCAAGACAGATGTTTGGCTGACTAAGTTTGCTGATGACACGCGTATAGGATACCCAATTGTTAACCCTGAAGACAGTAATACACTGCAGCATGCTCTGAACGAGCTATATGAGTGGTCCACTCTTGAGAAATTACCCTTTAATACCGATAAATGTGTTGTTATGCACTTGGGTAAAAAAAAATGTAAATAACAAATATTTTTTAGGTGGTAAACTCCTCAATCCTGTAACTGACGAGAGAGACCTGGGTGTTAGAATTTCTAGCGATCTTAGCTCTAAACTTCATTGTCAGGCTGTTATTAAAAAGGCAGCTAGCATGCTTCATTGCATCAATAAACATATTAGCAGCACAAGTTGTGATGTTCTACTCCCTTTGTACACATCCTTGGTGAGGCCCCACTTGGAGTATTGTGCGCAGTTCTGGGCACCTGGCGACAAGGGCACTATAAAATTATTGGAAAAAATTCAACATCGGGAAACGAAAAACATTTTGGAAGTAAAAGGCCTGGAGTATCAAGCCAGACTGGACAGTTTAGGTTTATTTACCCTTGCATATCGTAGATTGAGAGGAGATTTGTGCCTGGCTTTTAAAGCAATGCAGGACAATGATTTAAGTAATTTACTAGGCATAAAAGTCAAAGATAAATCCTATGCAACTAGGGCTCATCCCTGGCAATTGACCAT
Organism: Neoceratodus forsteri; assembly: GCA_016271365.2. Taxonomy (NCBI): domain Eukaryota; kingdom Metazoa; phylum Chordata; order Ceratodontiformes; family Ceratodontidae; genus Neoceratodus; species Neoceratodus forsteri. The sequence goes on along the minus strand of JADMNL010000022.1, from coordinate 438,179,520 downwards.
GGAACATTGCAATTCAAAAAAAAGGAATAATTGGTTTTCAGTAAGAATTTGCAAGATTTGGAACAAATTACATGTGGAAATTGCATCATGCAACAATATTGATACTTTTAAAAAACATTTGGATAAATATTTAAAACAAAACTGTATAGGTGGTTATAATTAATTATTGGCGAGCATTATGGACTACGGTCTTTTTAGCTCTGTCTAACCTATGTAACCTAAGTAACCTATATATGTATATATATACTTATACAGCCCTGTGCTCCATTTTTTGAGGCATTTCTTTTATGTATGAGCATTAGGGTTGATGACCCTAATGCCGCCTCTGATGCCTCTTCGTCTGTGCAGGATTGGGGTGTGGGGTGTTAGGGTAGGAAATCCTAATGCCACATTTCCCTACTTTTGTCACTTTAACCCTAACTGATGCATTAATGAAGTTCTTTGCAACAAATATTATATATATATATTTATATATAAAAACACCATAACAGCCCTAGCTAAGGTGGCCAATGATTGGCTCCTAGACCCTGACAACAAGAAGCATGTCTGTGTCATTTTCTTGGATCTTAGTAAGGCATTCGACACAGTTGATCACAGCCTGCTTCTTTCCTCCCTAAGCACCTTAGGCCTGGACCATAAATCTATGTGCTGGTTTGCAGACTAACTTGTAGAATGGAAACAGCAGGTTAAAGCTGAAGGTGATCTTTCTCCATTAAAACCTATGCTGAGGGGCATGCCCCAGGGCTCTATCCTTGGCCCCCTCCTTTTTGCAGTCTACATTAACAACATCAATGACCCCATCAAAAAAGCCAACATCCACTTATTCGTGAACGACGCTGTACTGTACTTGAGTCATCCCATGCCGGAAGCAGCCTGTGAAGGCCTCCAAGCTGAATTTAACCTTCTACAATACCAACTCATAAACAAAAAGCTTTTGCTCAATGCGAAAGAGACAAAAGCCATGCTCTTCTCCCCCTCCTTGCATGCGACAATTCCTGCTGGGGGGGCTATCCCTCAAATTACCACTGTTCTTGGAGAAACACTAGAGTATGTAGTTAAATTCAAATATCTAGGAGTTTGGCTTGATCATAAATGTTCCTTCACTGACCATCTCGAAGAACTATAGAAGAAACTAAGGCAAAGATTAGGATTATTCTACAGAATTAACCGCCTGCTCACAAAGGAGGCCAAGATTCAACTGGTTCAAGCTACCTTCCTATCATTAATAGATTATGTGGACCTGTTCTACAGCCACTGTACTGCCTGTGCACTGGCTAAGTTGGACACCATCTACCACAGAGCTATCAGGTTCATTACTGGCCTTCCACTTTCCACACACCACTGCTCCCTGTACTCATCGTTAGGCTGGACTTCCCTTCACTATAGATGTAATAGAAATGCTGCCCTGTGGGCCTTCAGAGCAGTGACCAACAAGCTCCCATCATATGTCCCAGATTGTATTCCCTGGAGTGTGTTAGGCACCTACGATCTAAGGAGCTATTCCCTAATTGCCCTCCAAGTTCCAAGGGTCAAAACTCATTTCAGCCAAGCTGCTCTAAGCTTCTCTTTACCCACATTGTGGAACAGTTTACAAAGGAACTTGAAGCTGAGCTGCCCTGTTAGCCTGAATATCTTCAAGGTGCTCTACGATCGCTACATGAAAGCACCTTGCAAATGTTTTCCTCACTGCTAGCCCACTAATTCCACAACTCTCCCTTTCCATCCTGACGCTCACCATGTTTCTACCCCTGTCTCTCACTCTTTCCCTAATAACTCTTACTGCTGCACCCACCCTTCCCTGTCCACTGCAGCCTGGCTAAAGTCCCACCCCATCCATAGTAGTGTCCCAATTATCTACCCCTGCTCCGTCATTATCATAATAAACAAGTACACGACAGCCATCATCACTTTCTGTGGTTTTAGCCCAATTTTTCCCCCAGTCATTGGTAATATATCCCTCCTCTTCTTTACTTCTCTAACCTGACACCCCATACATGGCCTCTTTCCCCTATATGTGTAGTTGCCGGCTGCCTCACTCAAAAGATCTCTGCTTATAACCCCTGTATACCTATGGTTGATTGTACATCTGCTGACTTCTTCAATTGTAAAATAATGCTGTTTTTTTTATTTATTTCAACCTTGTACTGTACTGTATACACAATACTTTTTCTTCCTTGTATATTATTGCTTTTTGCATACCTGCTTCTATACTGTACTTTGGTATGTATTCATGACCAGGTCCACCTTGCAAATGAGCTTTGCTCAATGGTACTCGCCTGGATAAATAAAGATTTTGACTGCTATATATATACACACACACACACAGTGCTGATCATATAAAAGTTTATCACTACTGAGGAATGCCTTGAGGTATACCTCAGTGGTACTAAGGCAGGATCACATTACAGTAAATGCAAATTTAACTTGCATGCCTTAGTGGTACCTTGAGGTACCTTGAGGTATACCTCAGTACTGATAAACTTTTGTATGATCACCACTGTATTTATTCATTGCACCCCCCCCTACCACCCCACCCCCACCATCCACAGACCAACAGGGGTGTGTCTTAGTGTCATCAGGTCTAACTCTTACCCCATTCCATATGTAAGAAAGCAGACATGGTACAGTATAGGAGAATGGGGTGAGACTTAGACCCAATGACCCCAAGGCACACTCCTGTTGGACTGTGAAGTGTGGGGTGGGGTGGTTAGGTGGGGGGGTTAGGGTCTCAACCCTAATGCCTCATTTCCCTACTTTTGTCACTTTAACCCTAAATGATGCATTAATGAAGTGTTTCACAATGAATTTCCTTACTTTTTGATAAAGTGTAATCTTACTCTTATAAGGTTTTGGGAGTGCAGGGCCTGGAGGGTATCAGTTTTTAGCACGCAGGGCCCATAATGAGCTGTCATAACAGATGACCCAGCAGTTCCATTACTGCATAATGGTATCCATATGAGGGAGTGCAGGTCTCTCTGAGCCTTGTGCTCCCACCTATCTATAATTGTAGAGATGCAGCACAGACCTAGACACATTCCAAGTAACCCTTGTGCAGTAAATGGTGCAATATCTCAGTAACCATAGCAACCTTAGAAAAACTTCCACTGCAGTTGCAATGATGAACTGACAACCTGCATGTGTGCTTATTTCACCTGCAGGTGTACTAAGTTGCACTTAGCAAAAAATCTGTATCTCAAACCGTTTTCGAGATATAGCCACCGAAAAGGTGCCGCATTCTCCACAATGTCATCCTATGCAAAATTTATCAACTTCAGAATGCCATAACTATGGAACCAATGCCAATTTGTACACCAAACCAGCAAAAGTCATATCTGTGAGACAATCCCTTTGTACCCTGCAAATTTCAAGCCAAAAGTCCTAACCGTTTCATTGCAGTGACCTGGCAAAGAAAAAGCAACCTTTAAAAATCCCTGTTTGTGAGGTGTTAAAATCCTTGCTCGTGACCTGAATCCTTGTTTTTGAGGTGTCAAAATCCCTGTTCATGAGAAATCCTTGTTCATGAGATAGGGCCATCTGGTTGACCCCTCACAAACAAGGACTTTGACACCTCACAAACAAGGATTTCTCATGATTCAACAAGGATTTTGACACCTCACAAACAAATATTCCTTTTTATAATCCTTGTTTGTGAGGTGTCAGAATCCTTGTTTATGAGAAATCCTTGTTCATGAGATGGGACCATCTGGTTCTGATCTCATGGACAAGGATTTTGACACCTCACAAACAAGAATTTCTGACAAACAAGGATTTTGACACCTCATGAACAAAGATTTTGACATCTCACGAACAAGGATTCCTTTTTATAATACTTGTTTGTGAGGAGTCAAAATCCTTGTTTGCAAGTCAAATCCTTGTTCATGAGGTGTCAAAATCCTTGTTTATCAGAAATCCTTGTTTGTGAGATAGGGCTATCTGGTTCTGATCTCACAGACAAGGATTTTGACATCTTCCGAACAAGGATCGGCTCACAAACAAAGGTTTTGACACCTCATGAACAAGGATGAAAAGCGAGTGGTGAACAAGGATTTTTAAATTTTAAAAGAGCAGTTTTTTGATAAAATTAAAGGAAACCAAAGCCTTGGGTTTGCAAAGGGTGTCACCCTGAACAAAACCCATACTATAATGTATACAGAAGACACCCCTGGGGCAAGTTACAAGGTTTTGTTTGTCAGTAAAATTGAAAAACAAAATGTTGGCTCGTGATCAAGGAATTTTTTCTCATGAACAAGGATTTTTTTAAAAATCTTTATTCATAAGCTGTCAAAAATCCTTGTTCAAGAGGCAACTCCTTGTCCACCAAAATTACCCCTCTCCAAAAGACTGAACTGAGCATGCTCAGAATGTGAAATTTCAAAAGTTGAATAACTTTGGAATAGATTAATATTTTTTCACCACACCAATGATGGCTTGTTCTTTTGGGAAACCTCTGTCCACCCTGAAAATTTCAGGTAAAAATTCCAAACAGTGTGGCCGTAGTGTGATGGGCACCAATCAGCAATACAGGTAAAAAAAAAGCAAAAACATACATTTCACTATGCGCTGCACGAAAATTGTACATCCAGTTGAAACAAAACTTGGCATGTCAGATCTACCCCATGGGACCATGCATGCCACATTTTGTGCAAAGGTGTTGAATGGGTACAAAGTTATTAAAGTGCAAAATTTTGGGTTTAACATTAAACTGCTTACTCAACCCTAACTATAGTAGCACCACTATTAACTAACTAGATAGCCAGACAGACAGACAGATCGATAAATTTTAAGCCAAAATTGTAACGTAAGGAGCAAACAACAGAGAAATGAGTCCTGAAGGTAATAATAATGGAGAACTTGAAAACATCAGCCCAGTGTAATAGGTCTGTGGGAAAGGAAAATCAGATGCTGGGATGCATTGTGCAGAGGATCACTGGCAAAAAGATGGAGGTTCTACTGCCCCTGTAATAATAATAATAATAATCACTTTTATATAATTCATGTCATACAAGCATTCCATAGTGCTTTACAATCGGCATAGAACTTTCTTTGAACAACCACTAAAGTGCAGCCACCGCTGAGGTGGAACACGGCAGCCATCCTGCATAAGCACACTAGACAACAGCTATTCAACTCTGTGCCCAGATGCAAGCAGTAGAAACAGAACTAGGGTAAAGCTGTTGGTGGGTTTTAGTGAATGGGGACTTTGATCAGAAGAGCAGGGAAATCCCTTTCTCATTTCTAGAAGTGTCACATGATCTTTAACATCCACCTAAACAACCACCAGGACAGATAGATTGGACCTCAGTTTAACATCTCATCTAAAAGACTACACTTCAAAAGTGCAGCAGTCCCCTCATACAGCACTGCAGTGTCAGTTATGGATATTAATCTAAAAACTGCTGTTGGGAAAGAACCCATAATCTACTAAACTTTCAGCCACAGAGATAAAAGCGCCATCTATTGAGCCACTGTATAGATCCCTGGTTCAACTGCACCTAGAGTACTGTGTGCAATTTTGTATCCTATACTTGAAGAAGGTCAATGGTAGGCAAAAGTGAAGAGAAGGGCTACCAAACTGATACAATGGCAACAAGGGAGGTCTTATGATGAGTGCTTGGGGGATCTCAATATATATATATATACACACTGGAGGACAAGAGGTAGAAGGGAGGCATGACTGAGATGCTTAAGTATGGGTTAAAAAAGATGGGCAGTAGAGAGTTGTTCAGAGTGGGGTCTATCCATGAATGTTGATGCGCTGAGTATAGGCCATGCATTGGCATTCCTATGACAACATGCAGTGAGGCAGTGATCTGTGCACCCCAGTGGCATTCACCATGGGCACACTAAATCCTCTGGCTGACCATGCAGCACTGCACCAAGAGTGGGATGGGGCATGCCAAGGGGGTGCCCGAGCCACATGCATGCACTAAGGCACTTGCATGCTGCACTGGTGTGGATATTCTGTGTGAGGGGGACCCTTCTGTAACTATCTACATGCCCCCAAAGGTTGTCGATCGGGCGCAGTGGCAACAGGATTCCCCTGCACATGTCAGCTCATGCCCAGTGTGCTGCCTGGGAGGGTGGGTAGGTTGTAAATTCGGGAAAATGCTTGGTGATTGAACACTCTTGGGCTATGTGCTGCTCTGGAACCCCCTTCATGGATGCAGTAGGGGATTCACTCCGGGTGCAGGGATGGGCATCCAATTGGATGCCTGCCTGTGTGGCTGTGCTTCTTTCCTGTGCTGCTGCATGCAGGGGGTGGGCTGAGGCTGCCATCTGGCAGCCAACAATCATAAATCCCAGCATGCATGCATGCACCCATGTAGGATGTGGAGTAGTTTGGGGACATTACGTGTGTTTCATGCATAGTTTGTGAATAGACCCCACTGAGTGGGTAACACAGGCACTGGGGGAAACTCCAAGAAATTTGTTGGGTGGAGGAGTGCAAAAATATTAGGAATCACTGTTTTATGAAAAGAGTGGTGTCATACTGGAACAAACATTCAGTGGAAATCATCTGTACGGAGACAGTGGGGTGGTCATAAGGGGGTTGGATAGGCATATGTGAAAAGTGCATTTGGAGCAGTTAGGTGAGGGAGGGGAAGAAATGAGAATGAGAACCAGCAAGGACAGAGTCCCATTACTATGCAGGCTTTGGCAGATTAAAGGGACTGACAGGTCTTCATCTGCTGACGCTTTGTATGTTTCTATATAACCCACACATCACCGCTGCATACTTATGTCCCTGTGTACTGTATACATATTTCTTTGCATATTGCTATATTTCTCTTTCTACAAAACATCTGTATTTGTTACATTTTTTCCAGACTCTTTGATAACGGTCATATTTAGGTTTTCTTTTGGCTGCTACATTTTCCAAACTTGACAAATTATCTAGTTTTTTAAGCCAAAGTAGTTTGCAGTACCTTATCCTTTAACACTTTTCCAATGTTAGATAATTACTCTTTGTGCTGGTAAGTATGCAAATGTAACAAATCTCTTGATGTATTTTCATGGTAGAACTAATATCACTTAAAATTAATAGTGCCAGGTCATCAGGCATCGTAATATCTATCATTGCCATGATTTCTTTTGATCTTTACAGTCCCCAAAGTCTTTAATTCTTGGATATGTATAAATCATGTGTGGCAGTGTGCCTTTCACACTGTACTTTCCCTGACATCTACAATATTTTTTTTTGTTTTCCTTTTTTTTCTCTTTTTAACATGGTTCATTTATCCAATGTAGTAAATTGTGTACTCTGAGCCTGGGCCTCTTTTGAGATATTAAACATGTTTTTATATATCAATTTCCTGTTCCATTTAATACTATCTTCACATTGCAGATTCTTTTCCTGGACCTCATTTCCTAAAATGTTTAGGCTTCTTCCACTGAGCTCTCCAAAATGTTTTAATATAAATAAGAAACGAGGGGCCTAATATTCAGAAAAGCTTGCTGTGCAATAAATGCACTGTGTCAACACTAGTACTTTTGCAGGTCCACTACTGTGCTATAGTCAAAGGCATTGCGCTGGCACTATATCCTATATAGGCTATATAGGGTGGACTGCACACCGCACAAATGACATGTGCTGACTCAGCACAATGCATTTGGGAAACTCTAAGTATAGCACTGAGGATAATGCTGAACAGAGGGAGCAATGCATTTCTGCAGCTCTGAATATGGCACTGAGTATAGCACTGAAGACTGAGGGTGACTGTGGTTGTCAGAGGAGGGCACCGATGAAAGACACATAACACAGCAGCACAGGTATCACAACAAATGTTCACTGTGTACAATGGCAAATGGAAATAATAATAATAATTTTGAATGTCAAAGCACTGTACAAATGTAAAATCAGAAATTTAAGACAAAGAATAAAATCCAATGTACTTTACAAATGAGTTCAGCTGTTCACAAATGCAAGATTAAATAAGTATGTTTTTAGTGCAGTTTTAAAGCTCTCCATGGTCTGACACTCCCAAACCCGACGAGGTAGAGAATTCCATAGGGTGGGCGCAACATAAGCAAATGAATGAGCATCAGATGTTTTCAGCTGTACCCTGGGAACCTCTAGCAATCCCTCATCAGCAGAATGAAAAGGGCAGAGGGGGCAGTAGGGGTGAAGAAGCTCTTGTAGGTAACTCAAACCCTGTCCATGTAGGGCTCTGTAGGTCAGCAAGCTGACCTTAAAGGTGATCCACCATTGTATTGGTAGCCAGTGTAGCACCTGCAGGACAGGAGTAATATGGCTTGATAGAGAAAGTCCAGTTAGTAGCTTGGCTGCCGTATTCTGCACTAGCTGCAAATGGCAGATATCAACCCCTGAAAGCCCTAAGCAGAGGGCATTACAGTAATCCAGGTGAGAGGTCACAAAAGCGTGGACTAGTGTTGGAAGGTCACCAGGTGGAACAAGGTGCCTAATCCGAGGGATATTCCTCAGATGGTAAAATGAGGTCCTGACCACAGATGATACCTGAGATTTCAAGGCCAATCTCTCATCGAGGATAACGCTCAGACTATGCACCCATTCAGCAGTGCTGCAGTTTCTCTCCAACTGTATGTGCACTGATTCAGTGCTAGCTCTCCAAACTTCCCCTTGATTTTTCCCCAATTAAGCTTTCACTCTGTACACTGCCTTGAACTGAGTTTGTAAAAATGTTTTACTGGCTTTGTTAATATATATTTTTTTAATCCTATTTAAGACTGTACTGGGTTTACAAGCTTACTGCTATGGACTTAGTTAGAAAATTCAGTGGATTGTAAAATCTATGTAGCCTCTGTCTTGAGCCTAAGGTTTCTGCCCTTGTCTTTCATTCTTAATCATCTTCCTTTGTCCCCCTGTTCTCCTCTGTCTCTCTTCTGCCCCACCCCCCTCCCCCTCCCAGGCCTCCTTTAAATGCACACAGTCTCCACCAACTCCTATCTGATGTTTCAATTTATTGGTTACTTGCTGTCAACAACTGCAATTCCTCCCATCCCCTTTTTGCAACTAAGCCTTCTAGCAGCATTATCTCATTCTGTCTTGCTGAGGCGTACCATTCTGGTACTTTAGGTTTGCTTATTGCTGACTAGCATATCCTGTCTTGCTGTCTAGCATATCCTGTCTTGCTAAGGCACTGTTTTACTTGAAAATTGTACTACAGATTACTGAACTGTGACTGATTTGCCAAAACACTGTGTTTATTATCTAAAAATGTTCCCAACAACTAAGTGTTACAGCCCCTTCATGACTTTGTAGCTCTCTCCAGACTGCAAGGCGCCAAGGAAATTGCAGGCTTTTCAGTTGCTAATTGAGCTGTTTTCACTCAGACTGCTAGCCTTTGTGTTGCCCCACTATTAATTCGAGCTACTCTCTCCTTTCTCTAGCCGAGGGCGGTATACATTTATCTTGCGTTACTCCATTTTTAGACTTCCCCAAACAGTCGCATATGGAACAACGACCCCTGGGACCTATATAACCTAGATAGCAGAAGCTACTGCAGTACGCTCCTTACTTACATAAAGGACAACCATGACTGGCCTTGTTTGGCTATGCTTATTCACCAGCCTTTGTATAATACCCTATGTGGTTAGGCAACCTGGCAGAATTGATTCCAACAGAGGTGCATGCTCTACCATGCTAGTCTCCTCATATACCAACACTATGAACAAATTATGCTGCCACTGTATGCCTTGATGCCCTCACAGTTTGTGGAATCTCCTTGAAGTGGAACTGCTAACCAATATCCTCTATGTGGTCCTATACCCTATCCATTCAAACTAGGTATGGCTTGGTGCTATTCTGCATGGATCCTAGGATATGTATCCGTAGGGCAGCACAATAAGATGATTCAGTCTTTGGACCCATGTACTCAAACCTATAGCAGACGTAGAAAGACTTGTGCCTTTAAACTTCTCCTTGCTGCCCTGAGAAAAATTGTGCTCCTTCTACTCCTATGCTCAGGTGAAGCTGAACTTAACCCTGGCCCTATGAAAGTGCTCTCATCTCCTTCTGAACTCACAACTTTGAAAGGAATTAGCTTCTTGCATACTAACATGTGTAGTCTTTTAAAGACACTCGATTCAGTCCAGGCTTGGATTATTCATACTGCACCAGATGTACTCATGCTTTCGGAAAGGCTCCGGGTGTCCACCCCAGACAGAGAGGTAAACATCCCTAACTACCTCCTCTTCAGAACCGACAGGCAGACCAGGGTTGGAGGAGTAGCCATTTATGTTAAAAACAAATTCTCAGTATCTATATTAGATGCTACCTCCTTTGCCTGTGGATTTGAATGCCTGTCTCTTAAAGTCGAGCTTTCCCCATCAGTGGTGTTCCACATCATAGGCTGCTATAGACCTCCAGCAGCAGAACCGCAACTTCTGACACACCTGTCATCCCACCGGGATACTACTCCAATGGAAACAATCATACTAGGCGACCTTAACTATGATTGACTGACTAAGGTCTCGACTTCCGAAACAATTTATGACTCATGGGCTCACTCAACTTATTACCGAGCCTACTTGCCTCAACAAAAAAAATCCAATGAGGAGCACCCTCTTGGATGTTCTTCTTGTTAACAGACCTCATTCCTTTTCCCATGCTGGTATCCTCTTAGCAGACGTTAGTGACCACTGCTTTATTGGTGGCATGAGAACTGTTACCAAACCTCTATCTACATCAAAGTTTTCCACTAAGAGATCCAGATGGAACTTTGATCCTATTGCATACTTCAATGATCTAAAAAACTCTTTGCTATGGCAGAGTTTCTACCTGGCTAAGTCAGTGAGCGATGCCTATGACATTCTTCATGAAATCATATCCAGCGCCCTAAACAGCCATGCTCCCCTGGTTAAAGCATGAATAAAAGCCAGAAGCTGTTGTTGGTTCTCACCAGATCTGAAGGCTGCCTTACTCAAAAGAGATTACCTCTGGAAAAAGACTTGTAAATCTTGTGCCGACGCAGACTGGTGTCTCTTCAGGGCATCTAGAAACGTCTGTACTAAGTTGGTCAGAGAGGCCAAAGCCAACTTTTATCAAACCAAGCTACTCTCTGCGTCAAACTGCCCTACTAAGTTCTGGTCCACCATAAAAGAGCTATCTGGCCACTCTCCAGGAAGTGCGCTTCCTTACAAAATTACCATTGATAATATTATCATTAACGATAAATTAGAGATACTGCAGACTTTCAACAATCACTTTGCCACTGCTGGCTTGGCATTTGATAATGCACCTGTAAGTAGCCTTTTTTCTCAGACCAACACCCAGCCTTCAGAACCAAGTAGCAATAACATGGACTTCTCCTTTTCACCTACCACCATAAAAGAAGTTGAAGATCTTCTACAACTAGATACTAAAAAAAGTGCTGGGGCTGACTCCTTTGACCCATATTTCTTGAAAATAGCATACCATATACTTGCTACACCCATAACACACCTAGTGAATCTGTCCCTAGCAGAAGGCTCCATCCCCAAGGCATGGAAAACTGCTCCTGTCAATCCTCTGTTTAAAGCAGGGGACCCCTGTGACCTAAATAACTATAGACCAGTCTCCCTTCTTCCCATACTTTCAAAACTTCTGGAAAAAATTGTGGATACGCAGCTGAGATCTTTCTTAGACAATGCTAGACTACTCAACCCAATGCAGTCTGGCTTTAGAGCTAAGCATAGTACAATTACGGCACTGGCAAAAGTTACTAATGAATGGCAATGGGACCTAGACAACAAAAAATTTGTTTGTGCCATGTTTCTGGACCTCAGTAAGGCTTTCGACACTGTCGACCACTGCCAGCTCCTCTCCACCTTAAAAACTATAGGCATTGGCTCAACCACACTGGGATGGATCCAAGACTACCGTTCTGATAAACAGCAACAAATTAAGGCTGATGGAGAGATTTCTACACTTAAACCGATAAAAAGAGGTGTCCCCCAGGGCTCCATACTGGGCCCATTACTGTTTGCCATTTATATCAACAGCTTGGACTTAGGCATCAAAGATGCCAGTATTCACTTGTTGGCTGATGACATGGTGCTCTACTTAAGCCGGGAATCTCCTGAAGCTGCCTGCGCTGAGTTACAAGCTGACTTTAATACTCTGCAGAACTAGCTCCTTAGCAAAAAGTTACTACTAAATGCAAAAAAACTAAGGCCATTCTTTTCTCACCAACAGGCCCAGGGGCTTACTTTGCTGTCGCTAGTCCATTACCATCAATCTCTGCCTTATTAGGAGAAAATCTTGAATTTGTGACTAAATTCAAATACCTTGGTATTTGGCTAGACGACATACTCTCTTTTGTGGAACACACAGAAGAACTGCTGAAAAAACTGAGGCAGAGACTTGGTCTTTTTTTCAGAATTAAATGCCTCTTGACCACAGATGCAAAAAGACAGCTTGTCCAATCTACATTCCTTTCATTAATTGACTACGCCAACTTCATTTATGGCCATTGCCCTGCCTCATATCTTGCAAAACTGGATGTATTATATCATAGAGCACTGAGACTTATAACTGGCCTCCCGTACTCCACACATCACTGCTCTTTATACACAGCCATAGGGTGGCCCTCCCTTCAATACAGGCGTTATAGAAATGCAGCCCTATGGACGCTCCGAGCCCTTACCAACAAACTCCCACAATACGTTGTTGACTGTCTCCCCCTTAGTCCTATTAGGAACTATGCCTTAAGAAGTCAATCGCAGATTTCTTTGAATGTCCCAAGGGCCAACACTCACTTTGGAAGGGCCGCCATAAGCTATGCCCTGCCTACTCTCTGGAATAGGATACAAAAATCATTGAGACTTAGCTCACCTGTCAGTCCTGCCTTCTTTAAGACCCTCTATGACAAAACATTTGTTGAAATCTGTAATTGCTTCTATCGCAACTAGCAGCTTGACTATTGTTCCTCTCTTCTTCAACACTAGTCCCAGCTGCTTATCCAAATCAGCCCTTGCCACTACTACTCCCCCCTCCCCTGCCCCACTTGCCCTTAGCACCCTCTGCATCCCTCTTATTCACCACCCCCCTTCTGCTGCATTTACCTAAGGCTTACACACTGTTATGTGCACCTCCATAGCTTAGGAATTTCCATCCAGGCCTGTAACGTGTTTCTGCTGGACAGGAATATAAATAATCTTTCTTTTTTCTTCTATGGTTTGTATATGACATCCATACACATCCTGCTCCTGTGGGAACTGTATATATATATATATATATATATATATTACGTTCGGGTTGTGCTATGTATATCTTTCTTGTACATGTGACTTGGAGTGTAAATACTCTGCTCCTATCAGTATTGTAAACATGTTGTTCCTTTTGTATTATGTAGATTTATATGTAATTGTACAATTTTCCCTGCTAACAGCAGGTCCACCTTGTAAATGAGCTTGCTCAATGGTGATCGCCTGGATAAATAAAGATTTGATTGATTGATTGATTGATTGAGCAGTCCTCAGCTGGCAGTCACCTAGTACCAGAACAGATGAATGCCTCCCCCGAAGACCCCTCTACCCGGCATCCTGTGTCCACCACCAAAACCTTGGTCTTATTGGAATTCAACTTCAGCCAGCTGGCACTCATCCAGTCCTGGATCTCAGATAGGCAGGAATTAAATACTGAGAGTGCAACATCCTGACCGGGTGCAAAGGACAAATACAGGTGAGTATCATCTGTATAGCAGTGAAATCTCAATCTGTACTGCCTTACAGTGTCTCCCAGTGGCAACATGTCAACTGTGAACAACATGGGGGAAAGCACCAAGCCCTGTGGAACCCCACATGGCAGGGAGAAAGTATCTGAGGAAAAAATTACTGACACCACTCTCTGGGACCTACCAGTGAGGAAAGGATGGAACCATCTGAGGACTGTACCAGACAATCCACAGATCAGCCTCAGGCACTATAGAAATACCCCATGGTCCATGGTGTCAAATGCCACCAAGAGATCAAGGAGAATCAAGATAGTGTAGCTCTTCCGATCTCTCACAACAAGGAGGTCAATGAGCACTCGAACAAAACCAGTCTCAATACTGTGCCTTTTCCTGAAACCTGACTGGAAGGGATCATAGAAGTCATGGATGACAAGATTTATTTATTAGAAAAGTCAGATTTATAACCTTTGAGTTATGGACTCATTTACAAAGGCACCTCGTCGCAGGGGGGTAGACAGTGTTACATAGTGTGGTTACAACAATGAGAACAGTACAGGTTCAACACATTAAACATAGGCCCAGATATTCAAACTGCACCATTCTGAGGCGCAAGCCCTTGCGCTGCTCAAAATAGTTGCGCAGGGGTGTGGCCGGGGCAATATTCAAAGGAGTTGCGCTATTGAGCAACTCCTTTGAATATCACCCCCCAGCCACAGCCACTGCGCATGGCGCAGTGGAACTTGTGCCACTGCAAGTTGCCAGAGTTGAGCATTAAACTTGCCGTGGTGCAAGTACCATTGCTCCATGCGCAAATTTCCGATATTCAAAAGGTGACATGCAAATGGGGCCATAATTTATGCAAGGTGCAGGGGGGGCCATTTGCATCTATTTATGGCCCAATTTGCATTCCATTAGCATGTAGGTGCACCAATCCCCGAGGACTTGCGCCTGGCCGCCCTGCCAGGCAGCAGCCATCGGGGCGATACCCTGCAGCCCGATCGCGGGCAGTATCAGTGTATACATTCCCCCACACACACACGCTCGAAGCCCGATCGCGGGCATACGAAGTCTCATGCCCCCACACATCTCCCGGGTCGCAGGCAGAACGTGATCAACCCCCAGTGCCCGATCGCAGGCAGAATGTAAAAGCCCCCAACCCGAATATCTCCCTGGTGGTCCAGTGGACGTAATGCCCGATCGTGGGCAGAATGTCAGATACAACCCCCAAACATCTCCTGGTGTCTAGTGTCCCCCCACCACCCGCGAAGCCCCTCACCCGCTCCCCTGGCAGCCAGGGTAGCAGCATCCACCCGCCTGCCCCGCCACCCGCCCGACTGACTGTCCGGTGGGGCTGCCGCCCATTGGTGCAGAGCTAGCCAGGGCAGTGCAGCCCATACCATCATGACAGTCCAGATTTGTGAATGATTCATTCACAAATCTGGACTGTCATGTAGATGGGCTGCATGCCTAGCTGGCTGTAGCCCCGCACCAGCCGGCATGCAGCCCTACTCAGACAGTCAGTCGGGGGGGCGGGCGGCAGGCAGGTGGGATGCTGCCCGCCTACCGCCGCCGGGAGGAGCGGTGAGGGTCAGGGGTGGGTGGGGGGACACTTAGACACCAGGGAGATGTTTGGGGGTTGTAACTTGACATTCTGCCCGCGATCAGGCATTACGTCCACTGGACCACCAGGGAGATATTCGGGTTGGGGGATTTTACATTCTGCCCGCGATCGGGCACTGGGGGGTTGATATATGCCTGCCCACGACGGCTTCGGAGATGTGGGCGGGGGTCTTGTTACTGTATGTCCGCATCGGGCTTCCGGAGATGTGGGCGGGGTCATGTTATTGTATGCCACGATCGGGTCGGAGATGTGTGGGGGTCATAGCATTGTGTGCCCGATCGGGCTTCGGGAGATGTGGGTGGGGGGGTCATGTTACTGTATGCCTGATCGGGCTTCGAGATGTGTGTGGGGGGTCATAAGCATTGTATGCCCGCGACGGGCTTTGGGAGATGTGTGGGCGGGGTTGTTCTTACGTTCTGCCCACGATCAGGCTGGTGGGGGGCACAGGGACCGAGTTGGGGGCCAGCCAGGGGTGGCAGCTGCTGTGTTTTGCCCTGCAATACAGCAGCTCACCTGTGGTGGCCCTCAACTTTATCCTTTTGGCTTCAAAGGTTGTGCAGGCGCGGGTTGGGGTTGCGATGCCTCTACAACCCGACTGAATATCGGGTTGCGCAGTTTATGCATGGTTCCTCCCCCTCCTGTTGAGCATGCATTCATTTGCATTGCCCTGTTGCGCAACCTGTTGTTAGTGGCGTAACTGCCTCCTGCTGAATATCGCAGAATGGCGCATTTTTGGACTTGCGCATGCGCAACCCTGTTGCGCATGGCGCAACCCTTTTGAATATCTGGGCCATAGAGTACACATAGGTTACATGATAATGTTACTTATAATAGGTTACTGTCATGTACAAGGTACCCAAGGGTTACATTGGGGGTACAGCCCTGGACATACCTAGATAATACCTGGAGAGGGTGGAGGTAGTGATGGGGAGTGGGGTGGGAGGGAGGGGAGGATAGGCTGTCTGGAGGACATTGTCAAGTCAGGGAGGCCTGACTGGGGGATCCCACAGTGAGATTGATTAGGTGCATCTACAGCAATGAGCGTCAAAGAGATGGCTCTGGAGGGTGATTTTGAAGGGACCAATTTTGGCAATGTCTGTGATGCAGGGTGGGAGGGAGTTGAACCAAGCAGGGGCTTGGTAATGGAAGGACCTCATGGCTAGTGAGGTCTTGGTTCTGGGCACCAGAAAGGTGTCCTTGACAGAGCAATGGGTGGTAACAGATGAGGATGCACGCCTTAGGGAAGCAGAGACCCCCGATGGGGGAGAGCCCTAGAAGAGATTTTTGAGTGAGTAGGCAGGTCTGGTAATGCAGACACTCCTCAAAGGTGAGCAGTTTGGTGGTGGATTAGAGCAGGCAAGTGTGAGTGTGGCTAGGGGCTTCAGTCAGGAGCCTGCAGGCCTTATTGATTGAGAGCTGGATTTTAGTCAAGGTGGTATTGTCCGCCACAGCATAAATGGGCAAGCCATAGTCCACTAGGGACAGGATGGAAGAGGTGATGGCCAGCCAGAGGGCAACTTGGGGGAGGCAATCGCTATGATGGTATAGTAGGCCTATCTGAGAATTTATGGTGGAGGATAGGGCATTGATGTGGGTGTGGAAGGTGAGAGCCGAGTCAAAAAGTGATGCCTAGATATTTGTAAGAGGTCACTTGCTCCAGTGGGTGTAGAGTGCTGGGGAGAATGAAGAGGGGGGCATTCTTGGCCTTGTTTTGGTGATGGGAGAAGAGCATTGACTTAGTCTTCTTTAGGTTAATGACAGGTTGGTAGTCAAGGATCCACTTTTCAGCTTGGTAGTAGGTTTGCTGGAGGGATACCTGGAGAGAAGAGGGATCAGGGTGGGAGGCAAAGAGAACCTCATTGTCGGCATAGAGAAGCATTTTTCCTGTGCAGGAACTGGGGAGAGTGTTGAAGTAGAGGCTGAAAAGTACAGGGCCCAGAATGGAGCCCTGGGATACCCGGGAACGAACGGGCCGGGTATTGGACAGGGAACCATTTATCTTCACATGCTGGGATCTATCAGAGAGATAGCTGGAGAACCAGGCAAGGGGACCAACAGAAAAGCTGAGTTGGTGGTGGGAGTCAAGCAGGAGGGGGTGATAAACAGTGTCAAAAGCCTTGGAGAGGTCTATGAACACTGCACTGGCAAGGTTGCCGGAGTCAAGAGCAGAGTGCAGGTATTGAGAGAACTCCAAGAAAGTAGTAGTGCTACTGTGTCCTGGGTGGAAACCATGTTGTTCTGGGCACATTATGTCATATTGGCCAGGTACTCGGAAAGTTGAATAGTCACTATTTATTCTCGGGCTTTAGAGAACGGGGGGAGGATAGAGATCGGTCAGTAGTTATTAGGTGTGGACCAATCCCACTCATATGTATAGGGGTGATTTCAACTGATTTCCAAGCACTGGGAAACTGACCGAGGCATAGAGACTGGTTTAGTAGGTCTGTAAGGGGGACTAGGATGACATCCAAGACCATGGGAGGATCCTGGAGTCTAGGGGGTCACAGCTGATTTTGTTGCTACCAAGGGCTTTTAGCAGGTGCGGCCTGGTTATGTTGGGGGGATTTAGTGTGCAGGTAGAAAGGAGGGCAATCCAAGGTAGGGGGGGGGATAGAGGCAGGGATTGGGTCAAAAAAGTTGTTTGGGAGGACAGAGCTTAGGTCAGAGAAGGTAGTATTGAGGCAATCAGCTATGCAAGTTGGGTCTGTTGTGATGGTGCCATCGATGGAGAGCTGGGACGGTGGGGGGAGCTGGTCTTCGCATTAAGCTCTTTCATGCTGTCCCAGAAAGTCCAGGTGGAACTCCAGGTGGATTCGAGGGTGGTCTGATAGTGCACTGCTTTGGCCCTTCTAATGGCCCAGTTGCACTGATTATGCACCGTGTTGTAGTCTTGTCTATCAGCCAGCTTGCCTAATTTGATAGCGATGTGCCAGAGGTTATCCCTATGCTTAAGTTTTGGGATAAGGGATAGGGAGATCCATGCGACATTTGGTTTTTTACCATGGATTCTGGTGTGGGGGTGAAAAGGTTACAGACCTTGCTGAAGGCATTGGTGAAGAGGTCTAGGGCAGAGTCAATATCAGGAGCGTGATGGATGGGGAACCAGTCCTGCTGTGCTAGATGCAATTTTAGCTTTCTGAGACCCCCGGGGTGCAGGCGCTGGTGCAAGGCAGCCTGGGACACAGGTTTCAGTATGGAGGATGACCAGAGACAGAGGACAGGTGAGTGATCACTAAGTGAGTTGGGGAGGACATTGATACCCCAAATTTTATGAGGGCGGTTCAATAGTATTATGTCTAGGAGGGTGCTGGAGCCACTTGTCTGGTTGATTCTAGTGGGCTGGGTGACTAACTGGGACATGTCCAGGGCAGCAAAGGAGTCCCTGGTATGGGAGGCAGTGGTACCAAGATAATTAATGTTAAGGTCACCTAGGATGAGTTGCTTGGTTTTGTGTGGAAGGGAGGTGAGGTAGTCAGTGGGAGACTGGACTGCTGGGTTCTGGTTTCTCTGGGGTATGTAGGAGACCATGAGGAAGAGTGGGCCCATGGCTGGGTCAGGGGTAATTTTTAGAGTGAGGGCTTGAGCACCATAGTCAAGCTTGGGAGCAGGGAGCACATGGCTTACAAGGGTATCCCACATGTAGATTGCACACCCACCACTGCATTTACCAACTCGGTTTTCCCTGAACAGGGTTTATCCAGAGAGGGGAAATAACGGAGTCAGGGGTTGATTTGGAGAGCCAGGTCTCTACTAACACAATAATATTGGGTTGGTGTTGTAAAACCCAGCACAGGAGTGCAGTGGATTTCTTTAGAAGGCTGCATATGTTCAGTGATACAACACAGAGACCAGCTCCAGAGTGGGGTATGGGAGGGCTAGTTGGCATAGGTCTGGGGTTTCGGTGTATATTCCTGGAGAGCAGTAAGAGCAGTGTGATTAATCTAATTAAGGGATGGTGGTGACAAGGACCCTTAGTGTGGTGCCGATGTGAGGTGCTGATAGTAGAGGTGCAGGGGATGGGTAAGGCACAAAAGGTAGGTATGGCAAGGAAGAGGTGGGTCCAGGATGGGCCCTGGAGGGCAGAAGGAGTGGGGATGTTGGTAGGTGGTGGATGCAGAAGAGTTGGGGGGTGTCCAAGGTGGGAGGGGGCCAAGCTGTTTGGGGGTGGCTTAGGGGAGAAATGCTCAGGGTGGAGGGCAGGGGCAGAGTACGGGGGGTGGTCTGAGCCAGAAGGGTAAATGTGAGCAGGCCTACTAGAAGAGCGATGGTGCCCATTGTTATGTAGTAAGCAGCTGGAGGTAAAACTGAGCCAGCAATGGTGTGCCAGCTGTGAAATTAGCCAAAGCACAGGGCAATTTTGGTAAAATGCCTGGAAAGAGTCACTGTAATACTGCTTTACTGTGTGGGGGTGGTAATGACACTAGTACTAATTTAGTGATATTGTTGAAAATTCAGCTAATGCAAAGGTACCAGCCACTGGGATGGTTTGGCTGTGACTGGGTATGTCACCATAGGCAGTGGAAGTGTAAGAACTGAAAGGATATATAGTCAAATTAGGGTGAGGTCCCTAACAATAGAGTAGGTTAAAGAAGTAATTGAGAGGATTTAACTGGAGTGGCTGGAGAAAAACTTGAGAGCAAATGTGCAACTCTGTGGCTGAGATTGCTTTAAAAGGGGCGGTAAGAAAGTGGGTCAAGTCAGGTATTGAAGACAGGGAGGCCAATAGCTATAAGAATGTGCAGCAGTGGAGTGAACAATCAGCAGCTAGGCTGAGGAAAGGGGTGGAGCAAGGGTCTATTTAATTCTGGGAGGGGGTGGGCGAAAAAAGAATTCAGTCCAGAACACAGCACAGAAAGAGATTTCCCCGAGATCAGGAAGTGCCAGGAGTTGGAAAATCAGCTGAGGAGCAGAAACTGTCAATCAGTGCCTGGCTCCTCCACTGGGCATCCAGTCAAAACAGCGGCATTCAAAACCAAGTGGTTCAGAGGTCCGGTGCATACCTGAATCTGTCCGGCGGTCCAGTCAGGCGGTCTGATAGCTGTGGCTGGAGCTGGCAGCAACGCTTTCAGGAAGCTACATAGATGGAGTTGTCTGTGGAACAAGAAGGAAAGACAGAGGATTAAATACAGCTAGAGTACAATAGCAAGCTCAGTGGGAGGCATGCAATGGAGATGACAGAGCATGAGGTAAAGAGGTGACAAATGCAGGCCAATTGTTGAGATAGAAAGAGGAGTTAACTGTAGGGAGGGGTCTGTGATTTGGTGCCGAGACGTCTGAGGTGGACAACAGCAGAAGCAGGAGGGGGTGTAAGAGGAGGGTCTATAGGTAAGGCAGAGAAAAAATTAAGCCATTTAGATAGACAGCATTGCAAATGGAAGGGGGGGGGAGAAATTAATAATTAGCAGAGTGACCTGTGTTGGACAGGAGACAGGGTTTGGCAGTAGAGGCAGAAATGGAAAAATGCAGCAATCTTACTGAGTAACTAGGTCTAAGCAGTCAAATATCAGCTCCTAAAGAATACAGTTTGTCCAGCACTAGTCTCACAGCAGCAAGTAACACCGAGAGGCTAGACTAGAGGCTTGTAATAGACTAGCTAAACTGGCAGGAAACAAAAAACCAATTGATGCATAACATAAGTAATTACATTTACAAAAATTCAGTCCAGAACACAGCACAGAAAGAGATTTCCCCAAGATCAGGAAGTGTCAGGAGCTGGAAAATCAGCCAAGGAGCAGAAACCTGCCAATTAGTGCCTGGCTCCTCCACTGGACATCCAGTCAAAACAGCGGCATTCAAAACCATGAGTTTCAGAGGTCTGGTGCATACCTGAACCTGTCCAGGGGTCAGTCGGGCGGTCTGTTAGCTGTAGCCGGCTCAGAGAGTGCCAAGGCCACAGCAGCAGCTTGGGAAGCCTGCAGATGAGCTGTCTGAATCTGTCCAGGGTTCATTCGGGCGGGTCTGTTAGCTGTGGCCAGCTCAGAGAGTGCCGGTGCCACAGCAGCAGCTTGGGAAGCCTGCAAATGGGCTGTCTGAATCTATCTGGGGGTCAGTCGGGTGATCTGTTAGCTGCGGCCGGCTCAGAGAGTGCTGGAGCCATAGCAGCAGCTTGTGAAGCCCGCAGATGGGCTGTCTGAATCTGTACGAGGGTGAGTCGGGTGGTCTGTAAGCTGCGGCCGGCTCAGAGAGTGCCGGGGCTACAGCAGCAGCTTGGGAAGCCTGTAGATGGTCCTCCAGCTGCAGTGCAACCACTTTCTCAATAACCTTACCCACAAAGGGAAGGTTAGAGATGGGCCTGTAGTTGGCAAGACAGTCTGGGTCGAGAGAAGATTTTTTAAGAAGGGGAATCACCACTGCTTCTTTCAAAGAATCATGGAACTCCCAAGTCTCCAACGAACTCTGGACTATCTCCAAAAGGACAGGGCCAATAACATCCACACACCCCACAAGGAGGCAGGTTGGGCCCAGGTCCAAACTAAAGAAGGTTGGCTGCATAGTCTGGATGATTATCACGATATCCGAGATTGCCACCTGGCCAAACGCCAACCAACCAGACCGTGGTTCTGCGACCTCCCACCGATCACTGTAACCCATCTTAGAGCATGCTGAACAAATCTTGGACCTGATGCCAGCAATCTTATCTACAAAGAATAGAGCAAACTCATCACATTTATCCTGTGACAATGCTCTTCACTCTTGTAGACAGGCTGGATTGCATTGTCTGTCCACAGTGCGAAAGAGCTATGCCAGTCGGTTCTGTGCAGCAGTGATCTCCCTGGACAGGAACTCTGCCTTCTTATGGGAGATCTCTGATTAATAGTCTGCATAATGAGCCATCAATCTAAGCTTGTTGACATCCAGATCCGATTTCTGCCAGTGTCGCTCTAGCCTTCACCCTGCTCTCCTCATCTCCCTCAAAGTCCCATCGAACCATGGGGATTGAGGCCAAAGTGAGAGGGGGTGAACACGGACAGGAGCAAAGGAATCAAGGGCTGCCACCACAGCTCTATTATAGGTCTGCTGTAGAGCCTCTGGACCTATGCTTGCACTCGTACATCCTGATAGGTCTAGCACCGCCAATAGGTCATCTGGGACCACATCTCTCAATGGGCAGTACCAGACCATCTCTGAAGGGGCAGACCTATAGGAAGGGGGTCTGGAACATGAACTAAACAAAATATACATAAAAAGGGTAACTGTCCAAAGTAAAATGTGGTATGAGGACAAAGAATTAAGAACACCTGCCCTTCAGGAGAAAAGGTGGAGAAAATAAAATAGCCAGGGAACCCACACATCGGAAGAAGCAGGGGAAATAAACAAAATAACCAGGGCAACCATTCATCAGAAGGAAAGGGGGGGTAACATAATAATAACAAGAAACAAATCATGGCCATCTGCCCGGTATAAAAAACTGAAACAAGGGCACCCACTTAGCACATAAAAACAAATTAAGGACAATGGCTCATTAGGAAGTCCAACATGAGGTCCATGGCCCATCCAGGTGCTGTAGACAGTGGTGGCTGCTGCTGTAGCTTGCAGCCGATGGCTGCTGGAAGGTCTTCTGTAATACGGGTGTGATCCCCAACCCATCAAGCCAGTAGCCACAGCAAGTGAACCAGACACCTAACTATGTCATCCCTTCTTTCCAGTATCAATGATCCCAGCATCCCCTCCCAGCTCCTGCATCCTTCTGGGCACCTATGGAAAGAAATACACTGAAATCAACCAGCAGTGCACACATGATGAGGTACACAGGAGTGGCATAACATGCATAACAGATGCACAACCAGATGACACATGGGCCACCATGTCACATATAGGTAGAGGGATTCCAACAGCCACAATGGAATGTGTGTGGCATACCAGAGACAGCACTGTGGACCCAAACGGTAGAGGACTGCACGTACAATGAGAGTGCTGTGCTGCAACACAGCATGACAAAGCCAGACAAGTGGAAAAACACAGGCAGGCATGACAGCTGTGGAACTGCAGTGCAAGCAACTGCAGCACCAAGCCAGGGTGCAGAAGGTTGTGTAATGGCCTGAGGTGCTTGGAGCCACACACACATCCTGCATCCTTAACACCAGCCATGCAGCACACAGGCTAACACAGACGTGCAGGATAACAGACAGCTATGAGCCACCCTTGTCAGCTGCAGGGTCATGGCCAGACATATATGTGTTAGACACAGCACAGCTGTATATGGATGGCACCATTATGCAGCACTGTGTGCAGCAGCCAGGGTTACACGTGAGTGCAGTGGTGCTGTATGCAAGGGGGGGCAAAGTATGTACTCAATCTTGTCAGCACAACACTGGTGTTGGATGCAGACCCACCTGAAGGTACCCTCCCCACCCAGAAGATGTCACCAGCCTAGGTACAGGGCTACCACTCATACAGAGTCAGTGCAGGACATTGGTCATGCAAAATCCAGTTGTGTCCGAATGTATGCATAACTCTGCCCATGTACAGTAGAATAATCATACCATGGCCATCACTGTGTTGGCTAAACACTATTGACTATAAAAGCAAAAATGTGGCACCCAGATCAGAAACCTAAATGGATGCTCCAAAATAACACATTCTGTGAGTTTATTAAAAGGACAGGTGGACGCTGACAAACAGAAGCCCTGGCACTTCGACCACGTGGATCTTTCTCAGGGTATGTGTCACTGACACTTCCCCTGAAGAAAATCCACATGGTCAAAGTGCCAGGGCTTCTGTGTGTCAGTGTCCACCTGGCCTTTTAAAAACTCAGAGAATTCTCTGTTTTGGAGTGTCCGTTTTTATTTCTGACCTGAGTGCCACATTTTTGCTTTTGTATTTGCCTACGTCTGGGATTGAGGATCCATTGTGAGCACCAGCACAGCTATCCTGAGTGTCCTGCCTAGACTGCTGTATTGTCACTATCGACTATGCATTACAGTCTCAATCACATATGGTAAACTACATGCAGTGTCCACCAGTGCCCCCCTTCCATTGACCCAATGCCACATATGCTTGGCTCTGTTGAGATGCAGTGGTGTGACACACAGTGCATATGTCACTGGCAATGACACTGCTGCAGGTGGACTACCACAGTTGCTGTATGATGCACACAGCATGACACAGTATCATACTGGTACTGCATTAGCCCATGCCTACCTCTGAAGACAGATACAAAACATAGTCCTGCGCATGTGGCACAACAGACTCAAACGCCACTGACAAGTTTAACAATGGGAGCTGTGAGCATTACTACCAGCTCCCTGGTGCATCAGGTTGGCAACACAGGGGGCACACCACTGCATGGGGTAAGGCATGCCACGGCACAGTAGAGAGACAGAAGACAGCATGCCTGACACAAGTAGGTGCACAACAGTATACTGCACAGAACATGACACACCACAGTGTCACTGATGGGAAACTAACCCAAGTGCAGGGTGAATGTCCCCTAACACAACTGCGTAGGTAAAGCTCCACAATTAAGCATGCAGCATGGCGACTCACACATGGACATCCATCTCCAACTGCAGAAGCATGCAACATAGTGTAGACGTGCAACCCTGAGTGTGACAAGCAAGGCAGAGTACTTATGTGGAAGTCTCTCTATTGAACAGCTCCTCTAGGCTCCATCACAGCCTTGTGAGTCCTCACACCGGACCTCCCTGCATCCTTGATGTTCCCAGGCCCTGGCCTGGGCCTGCAGTCCACTGAGGTCTGCAGAGGAGGAAAGAGGAAATGTAATTAGTATCATGCAGTAGAACACATTGCACTGTACAGAACACCCTACACAGAATACACACCCTTATGCTGGTACTGTGCACCAGCTGCCACATGTGCATGATGCAAATGGACAGGTCTAGGCAAGGCCATGCTGTCTCATTGTGAACAGCTGTGGCACCACACAGGCATACAGTGGCAAAGGTGCAACAAGTATGATACCTACCACTGTGGTAGGTATGGTCTGGCACAGTGCATGCTGGCCCATGTAGTACCCATAGCCTACCATCCTCCCAGCCCCTGTATGACATACCTATACTGTTAGCTATAGACCCTGTACACCTCATATGCATTTGTATGTATGGAGCACCAGATCACATACAATGGGGTAGAAGAGGCATACAGTGCAATGGTAGGGAAGGGCAGGGTATTATAGGCATAGTGCTTTACAATGCCTGGTACATGCCCAGCACATATTGTGCAATAGAACAGTATGCCATGCATTACCTGGCATATGCATACCAGCACCTATGTGGCAAAACATAGACAGTGCACATGACACAGACAGTGGCCACATCCACAAGCTACTGGGTACATTTACAGGCACAGCTACATGTAGAACACATGTAAAATCCTACTAGATCATACCTGATAATAGACATTAACATGTCATGTTTACTGTACCCAGTAACCACAACCTGAATAACATTTATTGAAACTATACATTTTCCTGTCATCCACCCTGATATTGCTGCCATGTCACTGTAGTAGCACATAATTGTGCTGCCATGTCAGGTGAGGACCACAGGGAACCACAGCAGGTCCTGTACTGTACAGGGCACAGGGATGTCAATTGGGATAGTGGGCCCACACCTGCATAGTATGATCAGGCCTGACAGTGAGGCAGATCCCATAGGACAAAGGGGACACAACAGGGACACATAGGTACGGTGCAAATTCCCTCAGGAACAGTATTCTTGAGGTATGTTATCATAAAACAGGACTGTACTCAGGACACTACCCAAACCATACATATAGCCATCCCTACTCAGCTGGCCATGGCACAGTGACACTGTCCACCATCACCCATAGTTAGTGCAGGTGGCATGCCTCCCTCCTCTGCAGGTCATTATACCAGTGCCAATATTGGTCACCAGTGAGTGGGATCCCTGTGCATCATGTGAGGTGTCATCCCACAGATACCAAAACCTCGCACCTTAGGTCTTGCTTCTATACAGCCCTTCTCCATCTGCCTGACATTTTGCTCTTCTGCCTAAACCTAGCCTTTATACTAAGATTTTGCAAGTTTCAGGGCTGCATGGGTGTGTCCTGTCCATTTGCACAACATGGTTCCAGGATAGCACAATGCTATCATCAATTTGTGCAATGCAATGCCTACATCTGGTGACAGGGCTGGTACATGAGCACATGCCAGAAATGCGGTGGTATGTCCATGGGGCATTCATGTGTGGCATGTGCATGCACAGCCATTTGCAAGGCTGCACACAAATGTTGCACAGTGGCATGGTGCACATGGGTGTGCTGTGCGATGACATCCATGGTGAGTGACGTCATGTCTACATAGCATACCAACACTGTGCAAGCGTAACAACACAAGCACATGGGGCAAAACTGCAGTATTCAACCAATGTATGCAAATCAGCTAATTTTGTAGTCTGAGGCAAATGCCCATATTAATATGTCATTACTGGAAGGTATGCATACATTAGTATGCCTAATTGCACCTGTAGCATATAAAAGGAGCAAATTGCACCACCTTGATTACACAGCAGAACTGCAAGCAACTAGAGGTAGGGGTCTTGTGGAATGACCTTGAAGGGGACATGTGTGATCACTGAACAGTGTGTATGCTGTGTGCAGTGGTACACTGGAAATGATGAGGTGGTGGAACTCTCACATCTAGATATATTGGTGATGGTGTTCATATCTAAGTGGAGGCTCTCCTACAGTAGTCAGTGGAGAACAATGACAGAGGCTGTGATACTCTCACATACTTCCGTAGGAGGTGGTAGACTTGGGTTCCCTCAGGGAATGGGACAGACATAAAGGACAAGTAAGGACAAAGGCTGCATAAGGAGGGGGTACAGTAGTTTCTAGAGCAGACTTGATGGATCGCATGGTCCCCATCTGCTGACACTTTTCTTATGTTCTTATGTTCCTTTGGGGCCCTACCCATTTCAACCAATGTCTATAAGTGCCCTTGTCTATGGCTGTATCTGCACATGGGCAGGCCTGTATCTGGCATGCTGCTGGCTGTGTTAGTAAATGCATTGGCAGGACACCTATGTGTCCTTGATAGGGGCTGTGTGGGCTTCACCCCAATGTATCATTCATCTGCATTGCACTGTGTATATTCCCTGCTTACTTGTATTCTGTTCCCATGTCTAGCAGGTACCATGGATGACAGAGTCAGATTAAGGGGCCCACTGCTTCTCTGAGAAGATGATGCAGGTTCTGGCACAGGCCAAAATGGTCAAGGAGGAGTTTCTGTCCCAGATGCACAGCACAAATGTGCAGGTGCAGCTGGCCTGGGTAGAAATCACAGGTGTGGTCAATGCTGTCAGCAGCCTAAACAGGGCCAGGAAGGTGGTGCGCAAGTGCTTTAGGGGCATGAGGAGGAGGCCCATTGATGACATGAGGGGAGATGCATAGGACACATGGAGATCCATAGGCATTGGTGGCTGCATGTACCCTAGACCCTGCAGAGGAGGCACTAGCCTCTACCCTACAACCTGTGGAGGTGATGGGAATGCCGGGAGGTGGCTATGATAGTCAGGTTGGGCCAGCCCAGCCATGTGAGTAATCAACTGTGCTCCATCCAGTAAGGTATATATGTGTGTGTGTGTGTGTGTGTATATATTATCCGTGCTACCATAGTTAGGGTAGAGGAGCCATTTCTATGTTAAACCCCAAAACTTTGCACCTTAATAACTTTGCAACCTTTTGATGGATTTCCCTGAAATTTGGAATACATGATTAAGAACCATACGCCTTGAGATCTGCCAAGTTTCGTACTGGTCAGACATACGGCTGCGGAGTTATTAAGCATGATCTGTGCGCGCGTTTACGCTTTTTCTGGAATTCTATGGTCGCGCCTACAGGTCGTACGGTTTGCGCGACCAGCCCAAAATCTTCAGAGAACGTGCAGCTGGGGTTCCCGATGTGCCTTTTGAAGATTTCATGAAAAAATATTAAACGGTTCAAAAGTTATTCAAAAAACAGTTTCCCATCATAAGTCAATGGGAAAAGTTAACAAAAAGTTCAACACTTTTGCAAATGCATTTTTACTTTCACAAATGGGCCTGTTACTTTCACAAATTGGCCATTTTGTTTTCAGTTGGTGATCAGAGAAATGGTTGCCATTTAAATTTGGGACCCTCTAGCAACCTAATTCTTTTTGTATTCACCTAGTCGGACCCTGAGGATGCTTTCCATGTCTTTATTTTGTGGTAAAAGACCCAAGAAATATGTTTTTAAAATTTCTGGAAAAAGTACTTTCGCAAATTACTTTCGTGCTCACGAAAGTGTCGAACTTTTTTGTGAAAGCTTTCGCAAATTGCGACAGTAGTTTTCCATCTGTGGGAAAGTAACAGCGATTATTTGGCACTGCGCTGCAAAAGAACCGTTGGGAGTTTTGGGCTGAAATTTGAAGGAACGGAGCTGACATCTCACAGATGTACCTTTAGTGTTGTATTGAAAAAATATTACATGGTGGCAAAGTTACAGCACTCCAAATTTGACAGTTTTTCCCATAGGATAACATTACGGCACCCGACGATTACAGAAATCCTTTGGATCCCTGCTGCAAAATAACGGTTTCGTCTTTTTTCCTGAAATTTGAAGGGAAGACAGCCAACAGCCCACGGATGTGCCTTTCAGTGGTTTGGTTAAAAAATATTACACGGCGGCAAAGTTATGGCATTCCAAAGTTGACGCTTTTCCCCATAGGATAACATTACGGCGCCCGACGCATTACAGAAATCCTTTGGATCCCTGCTGCAAAATAACAGTTTGGTCTTTTTTCCTGAAATTTGGAGGGAAGACAGCCAACAGCCAACAGATTTACCTGTCAGTGGTTTGGTGAAAAAACATTACAGGGAGGGAAAGTTATGGCCCTCCGAACTTTTCTTTTTTTCCCATAGGATAACATTATGGCGTTCGCCGCACCTTTCAGGGCTCATATCTCAGAAACGGTGCGAGATACGGACTTTTTGTGGGAAAAATTCTTAGCCAGGACAGTTGTAAATAATATGGCTTTTAAATTTTTTTTCTACGTCGGACGGTTCCTGAGATATAACGTATTTAGTATTCCAAGTTCTCATTTTCTGCGCCGATACTCATTATTATGCATACATTATTTGTACTCACTGTCTTTCTCTATGCAGGTTTTGGGGAAAACTAGCCTGTGCGCTTACATTACTGTTGCTCTTTCCGCTTGTGGTTCCGTACCCGTTTCACTTACCGTTGACGTCTGCGCCACCATGTGCGTTATCCTTTGCGTTTTCATTTGCGCTTGCGTTTCTGTTATTTTTTGCCATTTCTGTCTACAGTACTGTTTATCTTTCTGTTTCAGTTTACATCACCATGCCCATTGACATTTCTGTTTGCAGGCACCATGTTACTATGTGACAACACATCATGTGGCAGACCGTTCCCGTCTACGCCACCATGTGCGTAACCCTTTGTGTTCTCATTCGCACTTGTGTTACCATGTGCACCACTGTTAGCATTTCTGTTTGTGTTGTTGTCCCTGTTAGTATGCTACAAGACATCCCGCGCTCCCGCCGCTGCATTACATTCACTATTTCTCATTATCATTCCCAAAAAGAAGGGAAATTAGAGGCAAAAAACTCAGTTTAATGCATTAGTTAGGGTTGTTCTACAGCGACAAAAGTGAGGAAATTCGCTGTTAGGGTTGAAAACCCCTTGGACCCCCCACCACCCCAACCCGGCATTAGGGTGTGCATTGGGATCGTGGGTCCTAACTCTCACCCATTCTCCTATACTTCTGCTGCTTTACACATGTCATGGGGTGAGAGTTAGGCTGATGATCCCAATGCCACCACGCGCGCTATCCTTTATGCTTTATTTGCGCTATGCTTCTGTTACTTTTTGCCATTTGTGTGTACTGTACTGTTTCTCTTTCTGTTTCACTTTATGTCACCATGCCCATTGACATTTCCATTTACAGGCACCATGTTACTATGTGACAAGACATCATGTGGCACACCATCTCCGTCTCACGCCACCGGTAGCGCCACCCTTTCTGTTCTCATTCGCGACTTGTGTTACCATGTGTGCCACTGTTAGCATTTCTGTTTGCGTTGCTGCTCCTGTTACTATGCCACAAGACATCAGGTGGGCGGGGAGGCCCTTGAGGCTCAAGGGCCCAGCGCTCCCGCCACCTTCACTATTTCTCATTATCATTCTCAAAAAGAAGGAAATTAGAGGCAAAAAACTCCATTTAATGCATTAGTTAGGGTTGTTCCACAGCGACAAAAGTGAGGAAATTCGCTGTTAGGGTTGAAAATCCTAACTCCGAATTCACCCCCCCAGCACCACACACACACAGACACACACACACATTCAAGCATGGGGGAGGACCAAGTCAACACAACCAATGACAGACATCCAGCAGCAGGTGACAGAAATAACAAGCAATTGTCTAAATGTACTATGAGACATCCCCACCCACCTGACCAGGTACTGCATGCTCAGTGGAGATCAACAGCAAAACTGAGGCCATGCACACCAAACGTACACATCCCTGATTGCAGCTGCACACAACGCACACACTTAGTAGTTGCATGGCCTTACCTACCGATGCCCCACACCAGACCACACCACATGTGGTGGGCCACCTGAGCAACAGAGTTCAGCAAAACCAAGGAGTTGTACAGGTATAATATCTCTGATTATAACAAGGGTTTGAGAAATGCAGCTTTCTAATTGACTGTAAACATTGTAACAGCCTTATGTTTAGTTTTTATTAACATACATGTAGAGCCTAACCATATGATGAACATGGTTTAATCTTGTTTAAAAAACAGTTTTATTATGATAGCAATAAGCCACTCCCAGGTATTATGTTAATGGTCAGTTTATCACTGTCTAGCGACATGTGGCACTCAGCTATGCCTCATTCAACATTAAACCCCTGCAGGGTGATTAACAGACCATTTAGCATAACTGTTGGTCATGCCTTATTGCTTAATTGTCTTTATGAGTAGATACTCTCCCTCTGCTAGGCACTGCAGCAGCTTTGCAACAGTGTCCCACCCAGTTACACCATACACTGTCTAGTTACTGGAGAATGGCTGTGAATATGAACTCATGAAGATGAACAGTGTAACTTGATCATTACAGTCATTGAAACCCTAGTGTGATTATAACTGACAGAGTCAGTGATAGAGGATAACCCTGCTGTCCTAGTACACTTACCCATTGTGAGTTAAATCAATACTAAAAGACATTCTGTTTATATCTACACCATACCTACTTGATTCCTGTTGTACCACAATTAACATAGTTATCACTTTGATAGCATCAGTGACAGAAGTGTGGCAAACCCAAACACTAGGCATACAGCCTAAGTATGAAACAACTGTTAAAAAAATTACACTGTGTCCATAAGTGGCATAGATCACTAATTGCAACAATAGTAAATGTATTACTATTTGAATAAGTTAGTCATCACAGATGCAATGAGATTATCTTTATCAGGTACAACATACTCAGTAAGTGCCTACAGGAAAATCTATCCTATATACATCTCCGATACAGGTACATCATTGTTGGCTCAGTAGTGCTATGATATTTGGAAGTTGCTTGGCCTGATCCATGCAATTACAATGTTTCTTACAAAGAATACTTACTGCATCTTTAGTATTGAAACACACTGAAGGTCTATGTTGTACATCAGCAGTACACCTTCATCAGTAAGAATGCATGTGATACTGACAGTCACAATTTCTACGTTGAACAGGCAATGCTTTTCCATACGTTTACATCAGCCTCTCTATGTTGAGTAAACCACTGCAGTAAATGTACTACTATGTAAATCACCTACTAAATGTATCACAACTTTTATCTTGAGCATGCTAGTGTCTTGTAGTTAATTTATGTGCTTCTCTTAATTAATGTATACTCACTAGTGTTAAAACCTTTCTACAACTGTCATCATGCACCTTCAGCATTTATATTGAATAACGGCACAGTACCAGTTGTGGTGTGGTGTGGGGCATCGGTAGGTAAGGCCATGCAACTACTAAGTGTGGTACGTTGTGTGCAGCTGCAATCAGGGATGTGTACGTTTGGTGTACATGGCCTCAGTTTTGCTGTTGATCTCCACTGAGCATGCAGTACCTGGTCAGGTGGGTGGGGATGTCTCGTAGTACATTTAGACAATTGTTTGCTATTTCTGTCACCTGCTGCTGGATGTCTGTCATTGGTTGTGTTGAGTTGGTCCTCCCCCATACTTGAATGTGTGTGTGTGTGTCTGTGTGTGTGTGGTGCTGGGGGGGGTGAATTCGGAGTTAGAGTTTTCAACCCTAACAGCGAATTTCCTCATTTTTGTAGCTGTGGAACAACCCTAACTAATGCATTAAACGGAGTTTTTTGCCTCTAATATATATATACTGTGTATATATATATATATATATATATGTGTGTGTGTGTGTGTACTAGGAGAAATACCATACATATTAGAAGGACACGAGTATAGTAGGGTTCAGTAGGCACTTTAATAACTTTGCAACCGTTCAACGGATTTGCACAAAATTTGGTATGTGCTGTCCTGTGGTGCAGATCTCTTGACCTACCAAGTTTCATTTTCATCAGATTGTCAGATTTCGCACTATGCATCGTGAACAAACTCTAAAATGTGCCTTTTTTTGCCTGTTTTTTTCCTCATCATGCTGTGGCCACAAATATGGAATTTTGGTATGAAATTTGCAGGCTAGATAGAGCTTTCCTCCAAAGAACAAGCCAGCATTGGTTTTGAGGAAAAATATGAATCCACTGCAAATGTATTACATTTTGAAATTTTGGGTTCTGAGCATGCTCAGTTCAGTCTTTTAGATAGCTGCATAGAACAAAAAAGGATTTTGCTCTGAAGAAAAAGGATTTGCCCCCTCATGAAAAAGGATCCTTGGGATCCTTTTTCATCAGAAAAAAAATCCTTTTTGTCAGCCGCCAACTTGTTCTTTATTTTAGCCAAAACAAACTATTACTGTGTCCGGGGATATCTTCTACAGATATCCAAGTATGTATCTTGGTCATTAGGATGTCCTTTACTGTTTTGCACCTTTACCTTATTTTTATGTGGCCTCAGAATATTGATTTTTATAGCATTTAATCCTTTATCATGACTCAGTTCTGTTCCCTTTTCATCATGACGAAAAAGGATTATGACATCTGACAAAAAAATAATTCGATTGACGGAAAAGGATTAGGGACCTCTTTGACCAGATGGCCCCACCGGTAATCCTTTATCATCAGACAAATTGCTTTTTTGTGAGATGTCGTAATCCTTTGCTGTCATGATGAAAAAGGAATTCATCTGACAAAAAAGGATTATTCCTATTTTGTCATGATGGAAATGGATTATGACATCTGACAAGAAAGGAATTTACTGATGAAAAAGGATTAGGTTGTCTCACGAAAAAGGATTTTAAAAAGGTATCCTTTTTTGTCAGAGTCCCAGATCCTTTTTTGTCAGTGAATTTCCTTTTCATCAGATGTCATAATCATTTTTCATCATGTCGAAAAAGGAATAATCCTTTTTCATCAGACAAATTCCTTTTTCATCATGATGACAAAGGATTGTGACATCTCACAAAAAAGGAATTTGTCTGATGAAAAAGGATTATAGGCAGGGCCATCTAGTCACAAAGTCACTAATCCTTTTTCATCAGATGAATTCCTGTTTCATGAGATATCATAATCCTTTTTTGTGATGATAAGAAAAGAACTCAGATGACGAAAAATGACTAGGGATAGACTTTTTTTAATCCTTTTTCATCAGATGAGTTCCTTTTTCATCATATGTTCTTATCCTTTTTAGTTATGATGAATAACGAATTCATCTCATGGAAAAGTATTCAACCTGAGATAATGTGGAAGCGCGGGGTCCAAAGAACACTGTGCTCTCACTCCTAAAAACACTGTAGTGCAGGGTGTGTGGAGTATTGTGCTGGTGCCTGACATACTGTGGGAGCGCCCACCTCTAAACACATGGTAGTGTAGCGTCTGTGGGGAATTATGCTGCTCCCATAGTAAAATAAGGATATGATTATGCTATCTCAAAAAGAAAGGAAATAAATTGTAAAAACTTTGCTAATGCATCAGTTAGGGTCAAAGTGACAAAAGTAGGGAAATGTGGTGTTAAGGTTTCCAGCAACACCCATTTCAACCCACCACAGGGCCACAGGCAGAGTGGAGAGGTCTGTCTTGGGGGCCATGAATCCTATCGTTAACCCCGTTCCATTCCATAACTAGGTAACATGGCTACAGCATAGGTGAATGTGGTGAGCGTTAGGTTTCATGACCCCCAAGATAGCCCCCCACTTGTGGCCCTGTGTAGGGGTGGGGATTGGGGTGTTAGGGTTGGAAACCCTAATGCCACATTTCCCTACTGTTGTTGCTTTAACCTTAACTAACACATTAATGAAGTTTTTTGCAAAATACATATATCTATATCTATATATATATCTACAGTATATATATATATATATATGAAATACAAAATCACACATGCCCCCACAATGCAAAGCATCATGGGCTGCATATGCAAATCACCACAGAATATTATGCTGGTTCAACTTTAAGCAGAAATGCATGGTGCATATATATATAAATATATATATATATATATATATATATATATATATATATATATATATATATATATGATATGCAACCCCCCCCCCACTGGAAATATTGTCGATCTTTTTTGTTCATGTGCCAATTGACCCAATAACATTAAGAGTGGCAAAGCCATGAGTGATGTCATCAGTTCAACTGGCACGAGAACAAAAAAATATTGACAATATTTCCAATAGGGGGTTGCGTATTCCATTTATGACATACCTCCAAAAAAGTGAAAAAAAGAGTAATTTCTTGTAATATTTTTCCCAAATATAAAAAATCTAAAAGAAATCTATAAATGAAACACCACTCATTTTGTAGATATTTTTATGCTGATCAACTTTTGTGCTCAAAGTACCATGCTATGATTTTTCATTTTAAAGTTATATGCATTTGTTTGTTGCAAAAAGTGAAAATTAAATTTTCCGCTGTTTTTTTTTGCTAATAATAAAAAAACTAAAAGGTAACTATAAATGAATCACCACTCACTCTGTAGATATTTTTGTGCTGAACAACTTTTGTGCTTGCAGTACCATGCTATCATTTTTCATTTTAAAGTTATTCACATTTGTTTGTCATAAAAGTAAACAAAATTGCATTTTTGCAGTTTTTTTGCTAATTATATAAAAAATAAAAGTTAGTCATGAATAACACACTGCCCATTTTGTAGAGATTTTTGTGCTGAACAACTTTTGTGCTCACAGTAGCATGCTGTCATTTTTTGTTTTAAAGTTATTTGCGTTTGTCAAAAAAGTGAAACAAAAATTGCATTTTTTGCTAATTATATAAAAAATAAATGTTAACTGTAAATGAAACATCACTCACTTTGTAGATATTTTTGTGCTGAACAACTTTCATGTTCACAGTACCATGCTATCATTTTTCATTTTAAAGTTTTTCTCATTTGAATACAGTTAGTACTGCTACCGAGGGTGAATATGCAAATGAGTTCCCAATGAGCCAATCACTACCTATTGTGTGGATAAATTTATCTATAGTGAGGATAAATGTGATATTCTCACTGTAGGTCTGACCACCCTGAAAATATTGAAAATAGTTGCCTTTTTTCAAACTCACAGGTATGGCATAAATATATATTTGTGTGTATATCTATATATATACAGTATGTATGTATGTATTTTATATATATATATATATATGTGTGTGTGTGTGTGTGTGTATATATATATATGTGTGTGTGTATATATATATATATATATATATATATATAGATATTTATAGTGTATGGAGAGTGTTGTCACCATGGAATTCGATTGAAAGATACACCTGTTGTACCATCGATGTGACATCATATTGCTGTTGTACCATCATGAGTACGTCACATCGATGGTACAACAGCAACGGACATCTCTGCGCATGCGCCTTTTGCCAAACGGCAGCACATCAGGGAACAGCCACAGCAGTGAGAAGAGAACCAGAATGAGCAGGGGTGACAACAGCATTAAAAATAATGGCATTCTTGTCTTTTGATGTTCCCTATAAAATGGCAGGTTGTACATGTATTTTAAAGCACACAGAATTGGTTTGGTGCGGGGGGAGGTACAGAACGTAGCGGCACATGTATTACAGTTGCGGGTGCAGAGAGGGGGGCAAAGTTGAAAACTGAGTTTGATACCTTAGGAAGTGGTCGTTTAGTGATTTATTGTTGCCCATACATGATACAAGATGATGGATGGGCATGAGTAAATAACGCAGCGTTCACGTCTCACGGTTATCAGACAACTGAAAATCTCTCGAGCTTCACTCTCGAGGTTTACATGGTTGTCATGACAACTGCTAGAAGTGAACACAGCATTGTTGTTCACTCTTACCCATCCATTGTCCTCTATAAATTATAGGGATGTGGTCGCGCCCCTATATTTAGGGTTATGAAGCCACTTCTATGTTAAACTCGAAATTTTGCACGTTAATAACTTTGGACCAGTTCAACAGATTTGCATAAAATATGGTATGCGTGGTGGGGCATGGTAGATCTCTTGAGCTGCCAAATTTTGTTTCAGTTGGACTTATAGTTTTACTCACCAAAATGCTGAAAAGTGCACTTTTCGGCAGTAATGTGGGCAGTTTTTCAGATTTTGTCCCTGATGCTGCACGGCTGTTGTGTGGTGTGCCACTCTTCGACTTGGCACATTGAAAGAGCTTGGGTCAAGGAACATGCCGCTTTTTGTTTGGTGAAAAAATACTAATCCATTCAAAAGTTATTAAAGTTTTAAGTTCGCATTATAAATCTATAGGAAAATTTATATGGTTATTTTGCGAAAGAAGAATGGTGTTTTGGCCATCTGGTCCCTCCTCACGATCAAAGAATTTGCAGGCTCACAATCAAAGATTCTTTGATCGTGAGGGAGGGACTAGATGGACAGATTTGGAGAGACCAGATAGCCCAATTTTAACAAAGTTTAAAATTAAATATCTTGGAAACTGTTTGGTCTTTTAACTTGAAATTTGGAGGGTGTTGACGGGATGTCATGTAGATGTGAATTATGGTGTGTAGGTGTTGGAAAATACATTTTTTGCAGAGATATTGCATGGCGCAGTTTATGTTTTGTGAACAATGTTTTACATTGTGGTGGTGGCTTGAAATTTATTGGGTGGCTAGCCTTACTGCCATGGACGTACTTTTCAGTTATTAGGTGTATAAAATGTAAACAGGTGCAGAATTCTGCCACTCCGACGAATGAAAATCTCAAACTTTAAAATGTTATATCTCGGACACGGTTTGGTCTTTTAAATTGAAATTTGAAGGGTGTTGAGGGGATGTCCTGTACATGTGAATTATGGTATTTAGGTGTTGGAAAATGAATTTGCTGCAGAGATATAGTGTGACACACTACATTTTCCGTATAGGGTTTTGCATTGTGGTAGTGGCTTCACATTTATAGGGTACCTAGCCTTACTGCCATGGAGGCTATTTTCAGTGGTTAGGTGTCTGACATGTAAACAGGTGTGGAATTATGCCACTCTGATGAATGAAGCTTTGTTTTGTTTCAAGGTGGTGGTTTGGGCCCCGTGCTCCTACCAACTTGCGTGACTTTATACTTTTCTATTCTTTCTCAAAAAGTAAGGAAATTCTACGCAAAAAACTTTGTTAATGCATCATTTAGGGTTAAAACACAAAAATTAAGGAAATGAGACCTTTAGGGTTGCCTCCTCTCCTCCTCGTGTAACCCCATCCTTCTGAGATTGACAGATGGCGGGAGATGTCATTGGGGTTTTGAGGCCTAAATGTCAGCCCATTCTTCTTTACTGTGGCTTGTGAATATGATTACACATGGAATGGGGGGACATTGAGGCCTCACAACCCCAATGACACCCCCTCATCTGTCAATCTCGGGAGGATGGGGGTACACGGGGGGGAGGGGCAACCCTAAAGGTTTCATTTCCTTACTTTTTGTGTTTTAACCCTAAATGATGCATTGATTAAGTTTTTTGTTTAGAATATATATATATAACGTGTGTTTGCACTGTCGTTAGAGTGGCCTGTGTGGCAGCTCAAGCTGGGGGTTTAGTATGCACAAGGTTTTTGTGGGTTTAATTAATGGTTTATGTGGGGTAGGTGTGCTGTACAGGGGTGTAATTTGGGGTGCATTGGTATGGCGTGTGATGTGGAAGTAGTTTGGCTGTAGTTAGAAATGATGTAATCACTATGAGGATAAACAAATGATGATGTAATCACTATGTGGATAACTTGGAGTTATTCTCATAGTAATTACGCCATGGTTATTTATTTGTACAGTGTGTTACAGAAATGCTGTTATGTTCCTGTTTTTATCCTGATGCCTGTTGCATAAATATATATATATATATATATATATATATATATATATATATATATGGGTGACTCCATGAAAAGGGGCTACCAATTGTGTCCCAAAATGTACATGCCATCTATAAACTATGTAACGCCTGTGTCCAGTGAATGACTATGCTGTAGGACAATATGTGATGAGGAGAGATAAATTACATAATATGAAGGCTGCTAGTTGTTAATTTCCTCAAGAAAGAAACATGACTTGTGATAAAAGCTGTAATTTTTTGTGCCTAATTTGTGATATGGTGGCACACACTGTAAACAGTATTCATTATTTTAATAAAAAACATGCTCTTTACCACAATAAACTGTTTGACTTATTGTCCTGTGCCCAGACTTTGTTTTCAGACCATTTAGTTAATGTTAAATGTGCCTGTATAGCGTTCACACAGCAGAGTAAATGCGGTAGCTAAAGTAACCTCTTGTGTCTCCAGTGGTTACGTTCATCCTTTGCTACCAAAATTTACTTATATTAATAAGTCATCCAGAAATTGCATTGTGTTTTGATCAAGGAGCTTCTGCAAAAGATGCAGCACTAAGGTTCACTGGAGAATACTGTACTGCAGGAGTGCTGTGTCTGACCTTTGACCCCATGGTCTCCTGGATGTTTGTTCACTCCCACTCCGATGCCCCTCCCCACCCTCAAAAATCATGTTAGTGCATTTATATGCACCAAGAGTGGGGAAGGCTCTCAGAGTGCTTAAAAGCACAAGAATTTGCATCTGAGTCCCAGTCCTGCTCTTGCCAGCTCGCAGAACAATCCCAGTGTCCAGCCAGCAGCATCTCAGTTATGTGAGCAGCTACATGGAGCCAAGGTAGGTCATTGTTACTTTCAGGTCTAAGAATACATCTGCAGAATGGCTTGTACAAATGGGATGTTGCTTAGAGTACAGTGTACATCTGTACATATTTTTGGGGGCTTATTCTAGCAAATAGTATAGCGATTTGATGATTTTAATGAACATTAGAGCCCCGATGCAGTGTTTGGGGACTACAAATGAATTGTAGTCTCTGGCCCAGATATTCAAAAGGGTTGCTCCATGCGCAACAGGGTTGCGCATGCGCAAGTCCTACATTACGCCATTCTGCGATATTCAGCAGGAGGCAGTTGCTCCACTGGCAACAGGTTGCGCAAAAGAGCAATGCAAATGAATGCATGCTCAACAGGAGGGGGAGGAACCATGCATAACCTGCGCAACCCGATATTCAGTCGGGTTGTGCAGATTATGCATCGCAACCCAACCTGCGCCTGCACAACCTTGAGCCAAAAAGGATCAGTTGAGGGCCACCCACAGGTGAGCTGCTGTATTGCAGGGCGCAACACAGCAGCTGCCACCCTGGCTGGCCCCCAACTCGGTCCCTGTGCCCCCCACTAGCCAAACCGACCGCTGGCATAGAGTAACATGAACTCATTTCACCACACAGGCTCGATCTCACGTTTACGAACCTTCTATATCTGAAGCCGACGCAGGTAGAACCCCTCATCGTGCTGATCAAGGCAGAACGTAGGACTTCAGCCGATCGCTGGTTGAATGTCCCTCTCACCTCGGCCTTCTGGTGTCCAGTGATCGTAGCCCGATCGCTGGCAGACTGTCACATCACAGCCTCAGTCACCTCTGAGGTTCAGTAAACTTTCACCACCATTTAGCCCTCCACCGCTCACAGCTGGCGGGCGACAGCAGTCCACCGCTGCTGCCCGCCACGTCCGTAGTCGGCATGCCATTACGGCGCAGTATGGTGCGCAGTAGTGCCGCATATGACAGTTCAGATTTGTGAATGAACACCATTCACAAATCTGACTACCGTCGATGGTATAGCTGCACACCCATTGGCTGTAGCTCTGCACCATCGGGCGGCAGCCCTACCGACAGTCAGTCGGGCGGGCAGCGGGCGGCAGGCGAGTGGATGCTGTCACCGCCGCCGCCGCGGGGAGCAGGGTGGAGGGGCTTTGTGGGTGGGGGGACACTAGACACCAGGGAGATGTTTGGGGGTTGTGATGTGACATTGTGCCTGCGATCGGTCTTTACGGTCCACTGGACCACCAGGGAGATATTCGGTTGGGGGGAGGGTTACATTCTGCCCGCTGACAGGCACTGGGGGTTCACATATTCTGCCCGCGATCGCTGTGGGAGATGTGTGGGCGGGGGTTTAAGGGGGACTGTACTGCCCGCCGATCGGGCTTCGGGATATGTGGGTGGGTTTCATGTACCTGTGATGCCCGCGATCGGGCTTCGGCGTGGGGGTTTCTATGTACCTGTGATGCCCGCATGACAGTTGCATTGTGCGCCGGTCCCGACGGCTGCTGCCTGGCAGGGTGGCCAGGAGCAAGTCCTCGGGATCGGGCGCACCTACATGCAAATGGCATGCAAATGGGGCTATAAAGATGCAAATGGCCTCCTGGCGCCTTGTATAAAGTATGGCCCCATTTGCATGTCACCTTTGAATATCGGAAATTTGAGCATGGCGCAATGGTACTGCGCCACCGCAAGTTAATGCTCAATTCTGGCAACTTCTTGCGTGGCGCAAGTTCCACTGGCACTTACGCTAAGTGTTAGAAGGGGGTGACATTCAAAGAAGTTGCTCAATAGCTTAACTCCTTTGAATATCACCCCGCCACACCCCTGCGCAACTATTTTGAGCAGCGCAGGGGCTTGCACCTCAGAATGGCGCAGTTTGAAAATCTGGGCCTCTGTGTGTTCACCACCAAATGGGGCTCATTCTCAGTACTGTTGTGTGCATCAGGCTGTAAGGTTGGTGGAACAAAATGTTTCTGTGCACTTACTGTGCAGTACAAATGTGGAACATTTTAATATATATTTTTTCTTGTGAAATGAGGCTTGGAGGTACTGTATTGTGTTATTGGAGAGAGGCACAGTTTAAGTAATAAAGACCCCCAACGTCACATGACTCTGGCTCCTTTCTTTTTTGCAAACTTCCAATGGGCAGTTATATTTCACAAATGCAGTCTAGCATTATACAGCAGTTTTAAACAGTGGCACATTTCTTTTGGGCAAGTTTAGTTGTTTTTTTTTTGAGGGGGATTTTGTGGTACAGTTTTAATGGGCCCCAAAGGCCAAGCACCCAGGTGTGTGTGTGCGTGTGTGTGTGTGTGTGTGTGTGTGTGTGTTTTTTCCAAATGCAGCCTTAACAAAAAATAATTGCGTTCATATTGATTTTGTTCTTGGTAAATTATATATTTTTTTTTACATTATTGCTAAGGCTGTATGATTTGGCCAATGTTTGGGCCTCCTTGTTCTTGTACCAATTGTGCAGTTGTAGTCCCTATCTGAAGTGGTTTTCTAACAAAAATGATACAGTAATTGCATTGCATGAGAAATGTAACCTACAGATGCGTTCTGTGTTATTACTAAATGTGTTTTAGGCAAATTTGTTGCTTTTTGTCAGTATTTTTGGTCTTTGTTACTTTCAGCACCATGTGCTTGGGGGTCCCCATTATGTTAACCACCCATACAGTGTATTTTATTAAAATAAAGAACTCTGCATATAAACTGCGCAATTGGGATGGCGTATTTCAGCTTTCTTTTTATTTGGGGCTTGATTCAGCAATTGTATGCATTTTATTTTTTTCAGAGTTTGCATTTTGGAATGCTTTTTGTGGTTTTGGTTACTTTAGGCACCATGTGCTTGGGGTCCCTGTTATGTTAGCCACCCTTAAACTGTATTTTATTAACATAAAGAACCCTTCAAGTAAACTGTGCTGGTGGGATGCTATATTTCAGCTTTCTGTTTATTTGGGGCTTGATTCAGCAGTTATATGCATTTCATTTTTTTCAGAGTTTGCATTTTGATCATACTTTTGTGGTCTTGGTTACTTTAGGCACCATGTACTTGGGGTCCCCATTATGTTAGCCACCCATAAACTGTATTTTATTAAATTAAAGTACCATCCAAGTAAACTGTGCTGGTGGGATGATATCTTTCAACCTTATGTTTACTTGGGGCATGATTCAGCAATTATCTGTGTTTTAAATTTTTCAGAGTTTGCATTTTTGCCTACTTTTGTGGTCTTGGTTACTTTAGGCACTATGTGCTGGCAGCAGGCCAAGAGTTCCCAAAACAACCCTACCCCATGCAATATTTTGCTAATGTGTTGATTGCCATGGTATTTTGCAATCTTTCTGCTCACATCGAGTGTTGTTTAATGCTATTTCACACCACCACCCTTATGTGACCCATAATGATTTTCCTAGGGTATTCATGCCAAGGCTTGCACACAAGTAAGGTGGGGCTTGTGAGTGGTTTGCTGCCATTCATTCATGAATTGGCACAATATTCCCTGAGCAGGGAGGGCATGGGTTAACTATTAATGGTTTATGCTTTATGTGTGAAATAGCATGAAATCCCTTCTTCTTTAGTGACAAGATGCCGCAATGTGCATTTAACCACACACATTTGCCCCACATTGCCCAAGATGTGGGGCTGGGGGAGAACCTGGAGTGCAAAATGTGTGGAAAAGTGGTTAGCATGGTAGCTGATGATCTACTGCCCTACAGTATATCAGCAATATGACCTTGCTGACTGTGACATCAGTACTACTTAGGAACAGCAAGCAAATGACTGCCAGGGCAATCACCTGTGAAGTAATTGAGCTCATAAATGTTGATGATGTATTGTGGGGCAGTAGAGTTATCAACTGCCAGTCTAACATCTGTTTAATACATCCAGCACAGTATTATTAGATCATGACTTTCTGATGCGAAAAGAAATATTCTTCAGAGAATAGAAAGTTACTGTGGACTACTAGTTCAAATTTGTGTTTTCCTGTCTGCCTGTTTTGGCTCCAATAGCTCTTTGCCTTTGTGTCTTCAAGTGGAAAACCCTTACCACATTCTCACATGCACATCTTGTAATGGTTTTTAAGAAACATG
This sequence comes from Neoceratodus forsteri, assembly GCA_016271365.2. NCBI lineage: Eukaryota > Metazoa > Chordata > Ceratodontiformes > Ceratodontidae > Neoceratodus > Neoceratodus forsteri. The sequence continues at coordinate 438,135,957 of JADMNL010000022.1, read as the reverse complement.
CAGTCTTCTATTTATCTGTGTGTTCACCAAGTAGAAATCCATTGCCACGTTCTTGCATGCGTGTCTTGTAGCGGTTCTTAACAAAATGTGTGTTCTCTCCTCCTTAACTGTGTGTTGTTCAAGTAGGAAAGCATTGCCACTCTCCTGCATGTGCATCTCGTAACAGTTCTTAACAAAATGTAGTGTAGTCTCCTCCTTAACTGTGTGCTGTCATTGCTAATGCAGAAGTTCCGTATACATACTGCAAGAACTATCTAACCAAAGAGCCAGCCAGTGATGGGTGTAGCCATTCCATTCAAATTTATTATTTTTTGGCAGCACTGATGTTAAATGAAACATGCTTATTAATATCAAAACCATACCAGGGACCCACAAAATACAAAGTGTAAAGTCAGCAAAAGCAGGAGTGGTAGCAGTCAGAGACTTAACATGCTTCTGTAGACAATGTCAATGAGAGCTACCATGTGACAATAGAAGGTATGTAGGACAGTGGACAGTCAAGCATTTAACAACGGCTTCTGTGCCCACTTCACAAAAGACCCCTGTTTGCCTGATGCACACTGAACATTCACGAGCCAACACCAGAATCTTCTGAAACTAGTGGTCACTCAGCTGAAACTACTTTCACCATCCCTATATCAGTGGCCACTTTTACTAATCAGAATGACTTTTCCTCGAATGATGTAGCCCCCACAACAAGCACCCAAACTGATCTTCCCGAGGACCCATGTGTCCTGCTACCTGACCCCACCACACAGAGTGTGCAGCCAGCCAAAACAAGAATCACGCCCTCAGGCCCAATTGAAGTCAACAAACTGTATGCTTTTTATTAATCAAATGCATTCTACATTGGTGAGGTCACAGCAGTACCTAAGCACCTGTACGCCTTCAAATTCCTGCACCAGCATGAGGATTCAACATTTACATGGCAACAGCTTTATCACTACGACAATGTAAAATGTATCCGAATATTTTATGGGCTACCACAGCTTCAGGGAGATAGAAACTTTAAAATTAGCACTGAAGTATGGAAGAAATATGTGGAAAGTATTCCAGACTGAGGCAGAAATGGGATTAGGAGTGTATTGGAGCATGTCACAAGAGTTGAAAGACATGTCTACTGACCAGAACAATTCATATTTTAAAAATTAAATGAAATGCACTTAGCTAAAATGTTTTGAAATAATTTTCATTTGCTTGCAGGACAAGAATAGTTTGTTTTACAGCCATGCACAATGGACTTAAATGCATCACAGGGCAGGGAAGGATGATTTGAAACAGAGCTTGTAAATATTTCACATCTCTAGTGCTTGATGTTGGATGGTTTGTATTGTGTAATGGATAGTGTTAGTATTATGTAATGAATGGTAGCTTTAATAAAATATTTTCCCCTCAAAAAGGTCTTTGGTGTCCATGTTACGTGTGCAACCTTAAAGATGCATTAACCTCATGCCCATATAAGGGAGTTACCAAATACCACACCCCATATTCACTGGTAGAGTACGCAAGTTAAACCTAATAACAAATGTTTCCTAATATGAGTTACAAAACACACATGCACGTCACAATTCTTTGGTGTCCCTTGTTACGTGTGTAACTTTCACGACCCATTTTCTCATGTACTGATCAGAAAGTTATCTCCCAATATATTCACTTAATAAGTGGTGGGGAGCAGCATCATAAAACACATAACAAAATTCATCTACTTTGGATTTCAAAAATTGACACTCATGTCACACTTTGGTAACCCCTTTTCATGGAGTTGCCTATATATATATATATATATATATATATATATATATATATATACATGTATGTGTGTTCATGGCAAAAACTGTGTTTAATGCATCATTTAGGGTTGAAGCGAAAAAGGTCAGGAAATAAAACATTAGGGTTGAGCCTCTAACTTCCCCACACACACCACACCCACATCCTCCACAGAATGACAGATGCCGGGGTGTGCCATTTGGGTCTTGTGGCCCAACTCTTATCCCTTTCCACATGTAAGCAGGTTGACATGCTACAGTAAAGGAGAATGGGGTGAGATTTAGGCCTCACAACCCCAATGGCACACCCCGGCAACTGTTAGTCTGTGGAGGACAGGGGGTGTGTGTGTGGGGGGGGTATGGGCTAATCCTGATGTTTAATTTCCTGACTTTTTTCACTTTAACCCTAAATGATGCATTAATGCATTTTTTTGCTATGAATTTCCTTACTTTCTGAAAAAGTGCAATATAACTACTAAGAAACATGTATTGGCGGGAGCACAGGGCCCCAAAACTTGTCCATTTCTGCATAACAATATTCATCTGTGTGCTCCCACTTACGCATAACTGAAGAGCCATACAACAGCCCTATAGGCCACCAAACACTTGTAACAGTAATTTGTCCATGTCTTTGGAACCGTAACAGCTAGAAAAAAAATTCAAGTGTCATTCTAACCATGACAGTGACTAGTTCATGTGACAACAAATGACCAAATACAGATCTCACATCATTTCTGAGACATGGGCACTGAAAAAACACTGAACAGGCACTCTTTGAACCCTTGTGACAGTAATTTGACAATATGTCATGAACCGTGCAACCTACGAAAAAAATTCCACTGCAATCTTACTGTCCGGTTTAAGATCTTGTTCTGGGGCATAGATCACCTAAAGGTGATCTAAGCCACCAGTAGCAAAAAGCCTGTATCTCACTTCATTTCCAAGACAACAGCCATGAAAGTCATGATATAGACCGCAATGTAATCCTATTGGAAAAATATCAACTACATCATTGAATATCTCTGCAACCAATTAATTCCCCAACACCTAAACAGCATAATTCACATCTCTAGGACATCCCCTCAACACCCTGTAAATTTCAAGTAAAAAGACCAAACTGTTATTGAGCTATGGACATCCCAATCTGGGCCATCTAGTCATCCCTAGGGACATTTGCTCTTCCCCATGGTCATCACAAAATATAAATACAGTATAAATGTTTCCCATAGGATATAATGGGAACTTCAAACTTTAATAACTTTTGAGCAGATTAATATTTTCTCACCAAACAAAAGGTGACATGTTCCTTGACCCAAGCTCTTTCTAAGTCCCAGGTTTCAGACCAATCGACCACATGGTGGCCGTGCAGCACCATGGGCACAAAAGGTGTAAAAGTGGTGACAAGTGCATTTTTTTGCCCTTTGCTGTGCAAAAACCAGATGTCCGACCAAAATGCAACTCAGCAAATCAAGAGATCTCCAATACCAGACCACAAATTCAAAATTTCATGCAAATCCATTGAATGGTTGCAAAGTTATTAACGCACAAAATTTGAGGTTTAACATTAAAGTGCCTAGTCAACCCTAAATATAGTGATGTGACTGCACCACTATAATATATATATATATATATATATATATATTCAATGCAAAAAACTTTGTTAATGCATCAGTTAGGGTTCTTCTACAGTGAAAAAGTGAGGAAATTCGATTTTAGGGTTCCTACCCTTGCACCCACCCCACCCTGCCCCCACCAACAGGTATCAGGGTGTGCATTGGGGTTATTGGCCCTAACTCTCACCCCATACCATGTGTAAACAAGCTGAGGTGGTGCAGTGTGGGAGAATGGGGGTTAGGGTTGGAGTGACCCCAACACACACCCCGGTGCCTGTTGGTGGGGTAAAAAGGGATGGAACCCTAAAATTGGATTTCTCACTTTTTCACTGTAGAAGAACCCCAACTGATGCATTAATGAAGTTTTTTGCATAGAATTTCCTTACTTTTTAAGAAAGAATAGAAAAGTAGAAAGTTGTGCAAGTTGGTGGGAGTGCAAGGCCCACCAACTTGTAAGTGCCAAGCCACATTACACACCCAATGACTAAAAAGTACATTCACAACAGCAAGGCCAGCCACCGAACAAATGTTAATCTAGTAGAACAACAGAAAACACTGTCCACAAAACGTAAACTGTGCCACACAATATCTCTGAAAAAAATATATTGTCCAACATGTAAACACCTCTATGAACATCTACAGGACATGCCGTCAACACCCTCCAAATTTCAAGTAAAAAGAACAAACCGTGTCCAAGATATGACATGTCAAAATTTGAAATTTTCATTCGTCAGAGTGGCACAGTTCCGCACCTCTCGACATTTAACACACACAATGACTGAAAATTACATCCATGACACTAAGGCTAAGTATTCTATCAATTTCAAGCCACCACCACAAGCAAAACGCTGTCCGCAGAACGTAAACTGCGCCATGCCATATCTTTGCCAAAAAAAAAATTCCAACACGGAAACACTGTTATTTACATCCACAAGACATTCCATAAACACCCTCCAAATTTCAAGTGAAAAGACCAAACCGTGTCCGAGATATAACATTTTAACGTATGAGATTTTCATTCGTCAGACTGGCACAGTTCCGCACCTGTTGACATTTAACACACACAACAACTGAAAACTACATCCATGACACTAAGGCTAGGTATCCTATCAATGTCAAGCCACCACCACAAGCAAAACGCTGTCCACAACATGTAAAGTGCGTCATGCAATATCTCCACAAGAAACATTTTTTCCGACACATAAACACCATAATTCACATCTACAGGACATGCCATAAACACTCTCCATATTTCAAGTAAAAAGACCAAACTGTTTCCGAGATATTCAATGTTAAAGATTGGTAAAATGTCCCTATCTATTCCATTATAAAAAATCTGGCCATCTTGGCCTGCCCTAGTGATCAAAGATGGCGATCAAAGAATCTCACGATCAAAGAATTTGCAGGCTTGCAATCAAAGAATTTGCAGACTCATGAACAAAGAATTAAAAATCTTATAAATCCAAAAATTGATGGAATTGTGGTATACCACCGCCATGGTTCAGCAAAATAAAGTCCGTCGAGTAAAATCCACTCTCATTTGTTTTCCTAGGATACCCTTGGGCTGAGAAAATAGATTTTTTTATCTGGCCATCCCACCCCTCGTTCACGATGCACGATCGCGATCAAAGAATCTCGCGATCAAAGAATTTGCAGGCTTGCGATCAAAGAATTTGCAGGGTCACAATCAAAGAATAAAAACTGTTCAAATTAAAAAAATTAAAAGAATTGCGGTAAACCTCCACCATGGTTCATCAGAATGAAGCCCCCTGAGTAAAACCCACCCTCATGTGTCTTCCTAGCACACCCCTAGACTGAGAAAATTGATTCTTTAATCTGGCCATCTCATCCCTCGCTCACGATGCATGATTGAGATCAAAGAATCTCGCAATCAAAGAATATGCAGACTTGTGATCAAAGAAATTGCTCGCTCACAAACAAAGAGTGAGGGACGAGATGGCCAGATTTTTAAATTGATTTTTGTAGTCCAGAGGTGCCCTAGAAAGTTATATGAGGGTGGGTTTTGCTCAGGGGGGCTTCGTTCTGCCCCATCTGAATAAAAAAACATACGTAGTCAATATCTCTGGTAGTCTAGCGGCCCTCTCCCCTCGATCATGATAATATAGATAACAATGTTTGTATCCCTGGTAGTCTAGTGGCCCCCCCAATGTGTATTTTATTCATATCTTTTTTTTATCCCTGGTTGTCTAGTGCCTCCCATGTGTATTTATTTATATTTGTTGTTTATATCCCTGGTAGTCTAGTGTCCCCCAATCTGTATGTAATTATTAATATTCATATCCCTGGTAGTCTAGCGGCCCCCCATCATAATAAAAGATAAGCATTTGCTATTTCCTGGTATTCTAGTGGCCCCACCCCACCCAGCCATGCCAGCCCACCTAGCATGCCCCACCCTTCCCCAGCCAGCGACTGGCACAGCCCACCTCTCATCCTCCACGGCCACCTTTCTGATCAGGTTGGTTACGTGTTAATTCAAACAGGCACTCAGAAATAATTTCAGAGCCCTTTGAATTAGCACCTGTACACACACAGCTGGCGGCTGGCCGTGGAGGTGAAAGGTGGCTGTGCCATTCGTCAGATGGGTGAGGGGGTGCTGGGTGGGCTGGCATAGCTGGGTGGGGGGCCACTAGACTACCAGAAAATAGCAATCTTATCTTTTTCATTATGTGCCCCCCTTAATTGCAACAGACATATAACCTCACCCGCACCCAAACCCGAACCCTAATGCTAACTCAGGAACAAGTAATATTTAATGGGGGTCACACATGACAGAAAGTGTACCACTGCACCCTGAACAAGATCACATATGTGCCCACAATTAATTTCAATAGGTACAGAGATAAACCGTAACCTAAGTCCATGTAGGTCTTACAGTCCCATTGTCCCTCATTTCCATGTAGGAGCACAGGACCCTCCAGGCTCTGCACTCCCATCACTCTGTAGTGACTTGTGGGAGCACAGGGTCCAGCATCGATGCATATTGTAATTGTCCCTCCCTTTCCATGTGAGAGTGCATGACTCTCCGGGTCCTGCGCTCCCATCAGTACATAGTGTGTTTTGGGAGCACAGGGCCCAGACCATGTATGCATATTGCAATTGTCCCTGATTTTCATGTGGGGCCGCTATCTATCCATAAGTATAGAGACTATAGCCATGTTTACATGGCAGCAACGCTACAGATTTCTGATCACAACAGTGCAGTTCTGACCTCCTGCAAGTCAATATCTGCCTGTCCACATGGCCCATCTGTGCACTGCTACAGTCTGCACTGGTGAGGGGCCATGCATCAGGAGGCCAGACAGTTGTTCACCACTGTAAGGTGTGACGTAGGTGCGCATGCCAATGCACATGCCCGCAAGCTTGCCTGTACATTTACGTGGAGATTTAAGTCCACTACAGTGCTCAGTTTTTACTTGCAGCTACCTTTTTGCACTCAGGGGACAGTCTTTCTGAGGAAAAACTACTTCGTTGGAAGCAGTTGCCAAAAACAGAGACTCTCCATGCATGAGTCTACGTAACTTTGGCTGTGCATGCACAAGAGTGGACGGGTTATGATGGTGCAGACAGTCCACACAGTAGTTTAATCTGCTGCAAGTCATTCACTCTGGTCAGCATTCCCAACTTGACAGAGAATCTGGGAGCAGCTTAATGAGTGGCTTATCTCGATCTGCTAAGTGTCCACATGAAGGTATTTGCACTGGAGCAACCTGAACAATTGGGTTACTCCAGTGCAAATGTGATGGTGTAAACAGGGCTATTGTAATTAACTCTCATCTCCCTGTGGGAGTGCAGGGTCCTCCTGGCCCTGTGCTCCCATCACTCCATAATTATATCCATATGTAGGACAGTAGGGCCAGGGACATTGCAGTTTACCCTCGTGTTGCCAATGGCACAGTATCACAGTCACCATAAGGACATTGATAAAAATTTCCACTGCTGTTGTAATCAATGCCTGGAAACATGTATCACTGCATAGTACACCTAAAGGTGTACTAAGCTGCATTTCGTGAAAAATACATACCTTTTTTGAGATATAGCTCCCGAAAGGTACCCTGACCACTACAGTGTTCTCCTGTGGGGAAATTACTAAACTTCAGAATGTTATAACTATGGAACCAATGTAAATTTTAACTGTAAACCACCAAAAGACGCATCTGTGGGGCAAGTCCTTTTTACCCTGAAAATGTCAGCCAATTAACCCAAACAGGGTATTTGCAATGCAGTGACAAAGAAATGCACAGTGTAACAAAAGCAATGTTGCAAATTTGCAGCACAAACCCAGTTGTTTCATGAAACAGTGCCTGAATGTGTGGCACATTCTCAAAAGTAATGTTGCCAATTGCGACATAGTGTCACAAATTTGCGACATTGAAAATGGGCCAATCAAAGAAAACATAATTCTGAGCATTATTTCCCCAAACTAATCACAGAATCCCGTTCCTTGGGCCCAGATTAGGTAAACACAAGTGTTGGTGTTTACCATGGGGCAGTAAGTTTTGAATTATATCATTTTGTCTGCATTACTAACTAAAAACAGGATGGCAGAAGCTCTAAAGAACACAACCCATTTGTGAAAGAGAATGACACTTTCACGAAGAGAATGTTACTTTCGCATGGGCCATCTAATTTTTCCTTTATGAAATAATGAGAAACTTGAACTTTTAATAACTTTTGAACAGATTTATATTTTTTCACCAAACCTTCAAAAGGCACATCTGCGACCCAGACCCCATACACCCTGAATGTTTCAGACCAAACTGCCAAGTGGTTTCAGAGAAACGGTGTGACAAAAAAATCGTAACAAAAGTGGTCATTTTCACATTTGTTGACATTCTGTAGCTCCACTTCTGTATGTCTGACTGGAACAAAACTTGCCACATAGAGAGATTTATGGTACCAGAAGGAGCATGCAAACTTTCAGGCACATCGGTCAAACAATTGCAAAGTTATTAAAGTGCAAACCTTTGGATTTAACATAGAAGTGAAGTCTGATAGATGAATATATATATATATATATATATATATATATATATATATATAAATAGGGAATACATGATGCCCAGAGTGTGATACGGAAAATATTCTCACTCCTGCAGAGTGAGCTCTGGATTCTCACGAGTGCCGAAAGCACGAGTGAGAGCATCCAGAGTTTATGATTCAGGAGTGAGAATATTTTCCATAGCACATGTTCCGGGCATCATGTGTGAGATTTATACAATAGGGTCTATTTTTGTGGCATTTTCATTTTGTAGTAGTTTATGTTTTTTATTTAGAAAAAAAGTAGCTTTTTTTGTGTACTATTGCATATTATCTTTATGCATTATTAGGTATGTGTGAATGAGCTGGTTGTTGTAGGCTGCGATTGGTTGGTCATTTGATGTGGCAAGAAAGCATGCAGTTTGACAGGCTGTTACATGTAGGGGCAGGTTGTAGCGTCTGTTAAGTATGGCGGCTACATTTGTCGGTTCGGTTGCTGGAGTTTAGTGCTGAGTAAGTTTTTGTAGTGTTATACAGTTTGGGAGAAGGTTTTTGTTTCGTTTATTAAGTTTTGTGTAGGTTTGAAAAAAGCTATTGCTGTTTTTGGGCAGGTGGGTGGCATTATGAGAGCGCAGAAGCATTTACAGAGGCACTGCAGAAGATATTGGAGACTCATTTAGAAGTTGTCAGCTTGATGAGGTTACTGTTTGAAAGATATTGCTATTTTTGAGATAATAAATGTAACTGATGGATTTGAAGCATACAGTGATGGCAGGGGTGTTGGTGTGTAGTTTCTGTTTGAACACAGAGCTTGGGGTATGCAAAACATTTTGGATGTGTGGGTGGGAAGCTGATGTATACATTGTGAGAATAAATGAAGAGATGACGTAGTGAGTATGTGTATAAATGTAAGATTTTACATTTATATACATTGTGCATATGCCATCAGGTCATTTATTCCACTGGGATGAGAAATACATCATTTTATTACACCACATATCAGCTCACCCCTATTGTGTGTGTATATATATATACAGTATATATATGTATATATATATATATATATATATAGTGTGTGTGTGTGTGTGTGTGTGTGTGTGTATATATATATTTTTTTATTGCAAAAAACTTCATTAATGCATAAATTAAGGTTGTTACTACAGAAACAAAAGCATGATAATGAGGTGTTACGGTTTCCAATGCTAACACCCCCCCCATGCACAGACTGACAGGTGTCGGGGGGGGTACCTTGGAGTTGTAACCCTAAGACTCAACCCATTCCATAAGTAAATAAGCTGAAATGGGTACAGTATACCAGAATGGGGTAAGCGTTAGGGTGACGACTCCAATGCACATCTCCGATGCCTGTCAGTCTGTGCAGGGTGAGGGTAGGGTGTTAGAGTTGCAAAACCTTAGCACCACATTTCATTGCTTTTGTTGCTGTAGTAACAACCCAAACTGATGCATTAACAAAGTTTTTTGCAATGAATTTCCTTACGTTTTCAGATAGCATAATCATATCCTTACTTTTCTGTCACAGTGCATCCCTCCATACTGTAGGTATGTACTGTACATGTACATAGCCATGAAAGCACAGTTGTGCTTCCATTCATAGGACAACAGTGACCAAATTGTCAACATAGCCATATTATTTTACTTTTTTTTAACTCTGTTTAATCTCTCCTACCCATTAGCCTCTCTCCAGTGTGGTCTCTCAGTTTGCTGGCTCTGCCTGTCTGACCTGAAGCCCAGGCATCTGACTCCAGTTGGGGGGGGGGACCCCATTCCATGTGCAGCCTTGCCCAAATCCCTCGGATCTGAGTCCCCAGAGGAAGGACTGCCATACTCCTTGCTGGCGCTCAATCTATAGTATTGATAGGGCTGCTGCTACTGGAGGAGGGACTGAAGCAGATCTCCTGGTGTCTGGTGTTGAACATAGGGCCACATCCACTGGACCCACCTTCATGTAACCAATGGGAGGTTTCTTTCCTCTTCCCGGCAACGTGGACGTGCACAGACTTCCAGCACAGCATGGGCATGTTCCTGTACCCTCCTGCAGGAAGTTTGCCATGCCACCTATCCCCCTGTGGAATGTGCACTGCATCAGCTGAGCCCCATACCACTAGGGGCAATCAAAGCTATGCAGTACAATCCTCCCTTCCCCAGGAAAGGAAAGCTCCCTGCTGGGAGTTCAATCCAAGTCTGCACCCCCCCCGGCTGACCCGCGATGACCCGAGTCCATTCCTGAACCCAGGTCACTGGTGTGGCATGACATGTGGTGTCCAGCACCTCAACTCTCAGTGCCACTGGGCCAACTAAAACATAGTTATAATATAACCCCACCACATGTACCCCAGTACAGAAAATTGATGAATCAACATCAAAACATAATTCTGCACAATTGCAATGCCATTCTGCACCACAGTTGTGAAAACACATTTTGGGCAGGATTTGAAAAATGACAGCTGTGACATACATGAGGTCAAGTAATAAGAAGGCTACACTGAAAATCTGTGGTCAAAATATTTAAAATTTCCAAAGTTATGAGCGGGTGTACCGAAATTGCAATGAATGGTCATAAGGCATTTTGTTATTTTTTGACCCCAGATTTTGAACATACAGTAGATAAACCCTGTAGGTGAAAATGTTTAGATATGTGCCAAAACACCATTCCTTGCCATAGGTGCAAAAACACGTATCGGGCAGGATGTGAAAAAATTACAGTCGTGCTGTTCATTAGGTGGTGTGATAAAATGGCTATGCTGAAAATGTGGAGTCAAAATATTAAAAATTACCAAAGTTATACATGTGCATAGAAACATTTCAACCACTGCTCGTATCTTGGCCATTTTTAGGAATTTTTTTCACCAAATTTTCAACATGGGCTTGTTTGGCCCTACCTCATGAACACTGGCACTGCCATTTTGTTACTCGGTCCTGAAAGGTGATTTCATGCAGTGACTGTGAAATCACCTTCTGGGCCTGATTGATGAAATGACAGTGACAGTGTTCATGAGGTGGGGTCTCAAGAAACCCATGTTGAAAATGTTGTGAAAAAAATACCTAACATATCAACATGAGTTCAAAACGTTATTGAAATACATTATACAGCACTTACCTTAATTCCTTAGTTTGCGGTTCGGCTTTGAAGAGTGCAGATGTGTCCTGGTCCACAGAAAGTGACAGGTGGATGACCTCCAGAGGTAAGTATAGGATATGGGTGTGTGTGGGGTGGTGGGTGCTGAGTGGGAGGGTGGTGCTGGAGGAGGGGGATGGCAGAGACAATGAGGGACAAAAAAAAGAGATGCAGTGGGACTTTTATTTTTACAGGGAAAAAAATTAAATAAATATTTGGGGACACTGCGAGTGGGCTCCCCAGTGTCCCACACTGCTGGGAGGCTTCTATTGCTGACATGGGATTGGTACCCCCCTGATGTCTGCAAACAAGTCAAGGGACTGTGGGGGGGGGGCATGTGACACCAGGAGTGGGCATCCCAGTGTCCGATTATATTATTAAATAAAACAATTATGACAATGGGAAGGTGGAGGTGTCACTAGACACCAGGGCAAGATAAAGAGGGAAGGGTGCCACTAGACACCGGGGATAGGGGCAATGGTCGGTGGGTGGGGGTGCTACTAGACACCAGGGAAAAAAGTGAGCTCAGACAAACTTGCAGCTAGCAGCATGAGTTCCAGCTGTGGCTGCAGGAGTCAAGAAAATCCCTCTGTTCTCATACAGAAAATGTGGCAGAAGTGGTCCTCTCGTTAACCTGGGCACCCGGGATTTCGGGTGCCCACAAAAGGTGTTTCTGGGCACAATTTTTTTTTTTATCTCCACTTTATTTCTCCTCCCTTCCTTGCGGCCCCCATCTGACTGACTCCCCCAGCCCCATCCCCCGGAATTACCGGGGCTTACCTTACGCCCAGTCCAGGAGCGGTGCCTGCGGAGAGTCGGTCACCATCCTGCTGCCAGTTACCTTTTTCCATTTTCTCCCCTTTCTTGCCCAAGGACCCCAGGAGAAGGACGCATGCATGTGGAGGCATGCATGCACCTTAAAACCCTGGTAACGGCCCTCCTCCTCCCACCCCATTGACCTATCGCCAGCACCCTCACTTGTGCAGCCCCTCAGCCTCCACCAGGAGGTAGCTGTGAGCGAAGTATGCCACCCCGCCTCCCCAGAGAGGAGAGCTACCTTGTGGCTACTGCATCCTGCTCCGCCCGCCCCCCCAGTGCCAACCTCCGATGAACCAGGCTTGCTCCCGAACCCAGGTCACTGGTGTGCCGCGAGGTCAGGTGAGACGTCCAGCGCCTCAGCCCTCTGCACCACTGGGCTGGCTTCTGGGCACAATTTAAAATAATAACATCAGAATGTAGCTAAATGGATCCCATTTAGCTAAGTTCTAATTTTTTTTGTAATACAGTTATTTTGACATGTTTTCTTTATTTTCAATCTCTCGCTAATGGGAAAACAAGATGGTAGACACAACAGAGCTCTGCGAAAATACAATAGGGTCTATGTGACCCTACATGCAAAATGACAGTAGCTTTTATGAAAACAAGAGAGATATGTGAAAACAAACTAGGCTGTATACCGGTTGCCCACCCAACAGCGACAGTTCGACAGTGAGGTCCCCTACAGCGACTACAGCACCATGCCACTGTAGGGAACCCGCTGGAACCTGACACTGTCTGTTGGGGGTCCTGCAACCCCCCCCCCACATCAGCTCTGACTCAGAGTTGAGAATTCTTAAGTGGAGGGGTGTGGGGGCGCAGTCCCCTGCATTGGAGATTCGGTGGCAAAGCCACCTGAAGAAAACACATCCAGCTGATAGAAACCAGCAGCTGACTCCACAATGCGGTCGACCTGCCGGTTTCGCTGTCGGGGCGTTCGATGAATATTTTGTTGAACACCCGTCATGGATCCACTGTATACGACACTACATGTACAAATGGAGTAACTCCTTCAAAAACAAAAGTATTTTCATGCAGAACATCTAACTTTTCCCCAGGGAATAATGGGACATTTCAAAAAAGTAATAACTTTTGAATGGATTAATATTTTTTTCATCAAACCTTCAAAATGCATATTTGTGAGGCAATGGCTTTCTACCCTGAAAATTTCAGAGCACAGCCTAAAGCCATTTCTGAGATACACCTGTAAAAAGAAACAGTGAAAACACTTAAATTTAGGATTTGTTTTGACACTCAGTATCTCAAAAACCACACAAAGAATTCACATGACATTTAGCACTTTAGGAGACCTACTCCTAGAGATTATGCATATCAAATGTTGTTTGAATCTGATTAATGGTGCCCAAGATATTATGGTTCAAAATATGGCTTTAGCATAGAAGTTTGAACTCATTCCTAGCTATAGTAATACATATACAGTATGTATGAGTGCATGCATATGTGAGCGTTGTGTGACACGTTGGGTGTAGACCACATGACTGTTTCTATGTCTCCTAGTGTGTAGCCATTTGTGTGGTACACCACTACTGTGTTCCATGCGTCACCATCTGTGTACTCACTGGTGCTGGGGTGTGTGCTCACAGGTGGTGAAATCTGTGCTCATTGGTGCCAGAATGTGTGTTCACTGGTGATGGGGTGTGTACTCACTGATTACGGGATGTATGTTCTCTGGCGATTTGGTATGTGCTCACTGGTGTAGGGATGTTTGATGTGTACAGCCATGGGGGGGATGGGCAGTACACCTCACAAACAGCTAGGGTGTTGGGTCACCATACACTGGGCATACATGCTGCCTCAACTGGCACACAGGTATGTATGGTACATTGTTATGCATCTCTCAACAGATCACCCTGTCATACTAGACATAGTGGAGAATGCTCCAGGTTCATCTCAGTGGCAGCTGCCCCTTCTGGTCACCTGTGTGTACCTGCTGACCACCACCAATGAAGAGGGTGAAGTGGATGATGACAACAAGACCTTCATCAAGAGCTGGGTACAAGAGGTGTCTGCCCAGCACCAGGAGGGGTTGTCCACCCCAGCCAGTTCCCATGACAATAGGGCCCAGCCACTGCTCCCATGCAACATGGCAGTTATGGCAGTGCGACCACACATAACCCCTCGTATAGCCACCACTGTGCCACCCCATGACCCCACCTCCAGTACTGACATCACCCTGCCATCTCTAGTTGATCCCACAGGGCCAGCCACCATCTTATGATCCTTCCACTGGCACGGCCATAGCCCTGCCACCCCAGGTACATCCTACTGTCCCGGCCATAGTCATCCCACAATGCCCACAATGTACCATAGCACTGGCTGCAGTGCAGCCCCAGGCCGTACAACAGCAGAGGATGCACACCTGACCCTGTCCCTATGTACAGTCCCTGGTAACAGAGTGATGCAGCTGCCAAGTGGCAGCTACTGTAGTCTGCCATGGAGGCACAGAGTGTCACATAAGAGGAACTGGCAAGCATCTACCACATGCTGCAGAATGACATGCAGTGTGCCAAGCAGGTAGAGGCACATCATGTGAAGCACACAGTGGCCATCCATGACCTGCACCAGGATATTGCCATCAGAAAAGCTTGCCTTTGTGCCACTGTGCTGGAGGCTGCAGCAATGGTGGCAGGCACCATGGATGCTGGCAATAGCCCCAGCCTGTCTAGCTGAAAAAGTGTCACCCCATGGCAGATAACACTGTGTATGCCCATGCCATGCAGTGCTGCACTATGAATGCCCAGCACACCCAAGACACCGAGAATACCAAGGACACTGAGCACTTCAGGACATGCACTTACCACCTTAGATAAAATTGGACACCACTGTAGGTTCAAGCTTTTATTGTATTTATTTATTTATATCATTTATTGTAGACAATCCTATAAAAACAATTAAAACAGAAAACACCAGATGTGGCTGCCTGACGCGTTTTGGACTAAGTCCTTTATCAATTTACCGAGAGCACCGCTGACCCAGTGCATACTTTTTTTAAATGGGTTACATCAGGGCATGACTTTCTCCTTGCTGGAGTCAGAGCTCAGCAGGGCCATGGCTAGAGGTGGCTAACACCGTCCCCATGCTCATCCCCCTTCTGGGGATGATGATCCCCATGCAAAGCAGGAATGGAGACAAGTAACCCATTCACCAATTATAAGCTTTTAAAGTTGTAATTATTCACTAACGTAAAAATCACCAAACACATTTCATAGTGATCCCACTACTTCATTAGGAACTATAAATAAAATCAAAAAATAGTCTAGAAACACTTTCATATGGTTACATCCTTTTGAGTTTACCATCCTACAGTACTAAGAGGTTCAGTCAAAACCAAATTTTAACACTGAGTTTAGCAAACTAAATTTATATATCACCAATAAATGCAGTAATGGTCAAACAGTAACTAGTAGCTTGTGATTATTAAGGCCCTGTCCACACTGACAAGTTTCAAACGGTAATGTTTTAAAAGCCGGTTTAGCCCTTACCGTTATGTTCCATCCACACTATCCCTCAATCAGTTTTAAAAATGATTGTCTCCCATCGGTATTGCTGAAGTCCTGACATGCTTGCTGATCCCTGCTGTAATCTGCAGGAATGGAGGAGATGCACACAATCCCAGAATGCCATTCGTGATGAACTGATGTATCCCATCATGCTGTGGCTCGTTTCCATGAAAACAACACATGAGCATGTTGGAGGTGGCAGATTTCTCTGTGTGTTTTGCTCTGCTGTTGCTCTATTAGTGATTCAGCAGACAGTAGGATATTTGTAGGGCTCACAAAAGTAGACAGCAGACTAGGCATTTATGGGTAAAGAGAGTGACTAAAATTCAGCAGCAATCACTATGAAGAATCACTGTGATGCACGACTTGATTGCCTGCAGATATGCATGTGAAGCAGTGCATCAGGCAGTGTGAAGCCACCCTAGGTTGACCAGCTGGTTGGACAACATAGTACTCTGTTCATGGTCAGATGACCAATGGCTGGCCTACTTTAGGATGTCAAGGCACACCTTCCAAGCCCCGTGTAGTGAGCTGCAGCCTTGTATTTACCACATGGATACTCAGCTCCACAAGGCAGTTCCTGTTCCCAAAAGAGTTGCAATCACATTGTGGTGCCTGGCAATGAATATAGAATATCTAACCCTGGGTCACCTCTTTGGAGTGGGAAGGTCTACAGTTGGGTAAATTGTTGTGGAGGTGTGCCAAGCAATTGTACATGTGTTGCTCCCAAATGTCATCAGGATTCATAATGCGGCAGCTGTCATACAAGGTTTTGAGTGAGAGTGGGGATCCCCAAACTGCGGTGGTGCAGTGGATGGGACCCACTTCCCTGCTATATCACCAGCAGGGAATGCCACAGTCCTACTACTCTGTGATCATGCAGGCACTGGTGGATCACAAGTTTTGCTTCATGGATATCAATGTTGGCTGGCCTGGGAAGGTGCATGATGCCAGGGTGTTGGGCAACAGCAGACTGTACCACATGGGACAGTCTGGGAAGCTCTTTCCTGGCATCAGTCATGACATTGGCAGTCTGAGTGTCTCTGTGGTAATTCTAGGAGATCCTGCCTACTCCCTCCTCCCTTGGCTTATAAAGCCATATAGTGACTACACTGTCCCTGCTAAGAGTCACTTCAACTACTGGCTAAGTTGTGCATGAATGGTGGCTAAGCGCACATTTGGTCATCTCAAAGGGAGGTGGAAGTGTCTTCTCAAGAGAAATGAGTTTAGTATTGCTAATGTGCCCCACATCATCGGTGCTTTCTTTGCACTCCACAATCTATGCGAAGATTAGTCAGAAGTGTTCTTAGACTCCTGGGTTACAGAAATTGAAAATGCCCAGTTCCCCCAACCTGCTGACACCCACTGCATACCTGCTGATGAGATGTCTGTCACAGCAATGAACAGGCAGTCCTCAGCAATATGTGTTACACTGTGTGACTACTTAAGTACCCAGTAGTTCTAAATGATTGCTTATCCATTCCAAAATATATGTCTCATTGTACAGGTGTAACATGTCCACCTCTGTGCTCATGTGGGTATGTCCAAGTAGTAATCACAATCTGGTATTAGTGCATGAAGTGTTTTATTTTTTTAAATAGCAAAAGTAGTGTCATGACACAACAAACATTTAGTAAGAATGTCGCAACTTACAACATTCCAAGAACTGATGAAAACCATCCTTATAGATGTATAGCACAAGGCACGGGGTCATAATGTCGCAGTCAAAACCATGCATCACAACAATGCCATACAGAAAACAGTGTGTGGCAAAATAAGGTCTGGTAAGTATGCCGACCTTACTATGAATGTGCACACCATTAGAAACGATAGGGAACTTCTGTTTATATGGGGGTCTCCACCCTCCCCACACCTCCTCTATGTGAGGGGCTTCACCCCCACCCCCCAAACTAATATAAGTAACTCCAAGGGGTGTGGACCGAGGGGAAACAGGATTACTCAGAGTGGGGGCACTTAAGTTTTTTTGGTAGAACACACACAAAAAATCTTGGAGGATGGGGAATCAAACCCCGATCCCCAGGACACCACTACACCAGGTGCATGTGCCCTAGGCACTCCACCACAGGAGCAGCAAGACCAGGCACAGCACCTGTGTCCTCTTCAGACCTTCTTCTGGTTTTTAGAGTGCAGCAGGGGTAGCAGTAGTGTCCTACCTCTATTATACCCCTGTCGCTGCAATGCATTTCACACTATAGACCATGCATTTTTTCATGCACTGTTTCTGCAGTGGTATATTGATCTGGTACAGTTGCACTGGAACAATAAAGGCACTGGAATCACACATTTTGAGCATTTCAAAAACATGCAGGATGATGTTGAGCATGGCACTCTGTGCCACGTTGTTTCTGTCCTCTACAATGGATGCGGGTTGAAGGACAGGTGTGAGGAGCCAGGGACACAGGAAATATGCACTGTCCCCTGTGGAGGGAAAGGGCATAGGTTAGTGTCATCATCTGCAATGTGTTCAGGGCAGAAGACCTTTGGGATATACTCACCAACAAGGTACCCACTAGGGATGTCCCCACTTTCAAACCTCTGGCACAGGATGGAGTTGTGCCAGATGAAGGTGTCATGGGCACTGCTGAGGTTCCATGCCAGGACATTGATGATCTGCCCTGTTGCATCTCACACCACCTTCCAACTGATGGAGTGGTTCCCCTTCCTACTGATATAGGCATCCACCTCTATGCTGGTGGATGCCCAGATGAAAACATGGGAACAGTCAATGGCACCAAGTACAGATGGCAGGTAAGTGATCCACTATAACTGCTGCATGGTTGATGTTCACTCTGCTGACATGCTGGGGAATACAATGAACTCCTGAGCATGGGCCAGCAGGCATCTAGGAACTGGCCCAGCATCAACAAGGTGGCTGACTGAGAGATACTGATGGTGTCCCCCACTGGTGTCTGGAATGTTCTGGTAGGCAGGAAGCACAGTGCAGCAATCACCTTGAGCTCTACGGACATAACATGGCTGCACCGGATGCTTGTCCAGATTTAGTCATGCAGCAGTTCACACAACTGCCTGAGAATGGGTCTGTTGAGCCTGTACAGGCCCACAATCTGGTCATCACTAAGGACTTTGAATGTAGCTCGTGGACAGTACTGTCTGTTTGTAGCATAGCACCTTCATGGCCTCTGCCTGCATCCATGGTGGGCATTGGCCCTCTCCTCATCCTCCATGATTTGCTGCATCAAATAAATGATGTGTACTGCCATGTGAGCCATCTTGGTGTGTGGTCTGCAGTGTCTTCCTCAACCTCTAGGGTTTGTCCCAGCTTAAGACCACCTTTTTATAGGCAATATTTATGCTGCACTATGTGACCTGCACAATCCCATTTATGTAGCATTATCATGCCAAATACTTCACTGTGCACATTATGCAGATTACTGCCCCCCCAGTTTGGGCACAGTAAACATTATCTCTATGCTAGTACAGCGGTGCTAATAGTGCACACAGTGATGCCCTCAGAATATGGGAATCTGGTGCAAATACATGCATAGCATGGGCACAAGCACTTTGCATCTGGTGCAAAGCGTTGACTATCTGGCCTATATGTCATTTGCTTTTAAATATTTCTAGCCATGTTTCTATTGATGATTTTTCTTGGTATTTGCTTTTACTCTTGATTTTTATGTATTTTCTTGTATAAACAAAGTTTACGTTGGAGATATTTCCATGGGTTTGCAACAATTTAAATTATTTCGTTCAGTAAGTCCATTAAAGGTTTTTAGTTCTTCTGCCTTGCAAACATGTACGATCTGTACTATATTTCATTCTCTTCCAGGATATACTTCTGTTTTTTAGTTTACGGATGGAATGTTCCATATAGTAACAGTATCTGTTAAATGATTATAACAGCCTAACAATCTGTGTATGTTTTTCCGACAATGTCTAATATTTTGTAATGGTTTTGTTTCTACTTCACTATCCACCTTTACCAATTATTTAAGTGCATGTTTTCATTTCTAACACAATTCAGTCAATATTCTTTTCATCATTTATTATTTTCCTTATTTAAGATAACATACAATGTAATAACACCTAAAGACTAGCAAATTCACCCCACCATGCTCAAATGGTAGCTGTAATGTAACTCATTTTATCCTTATGTTCTTAGTATCATGTAAAAAAATTCTAACTGTTTCATCTATGACTATGACTTTAAATATTTTTCTGGAACTTAACTGCGCTTAACCTATAAGTAATTTTTCCCAGTAGAAGCTGTTTTTAAGTATTGGTTCAAATTCTGTTATTGTTTTATATATACAGACCTCTTAGTAACCTCGGTAAGTGTTTCTGCTTTACAGTCTGGTGGTAAGTATCATTTTAGGACTATATGATGTAGTTTATGTCCCAAACAACCACAGAGTTCTGTAGCAGAACATGGATGCATTGTGCCAACAATAGAAACAAGAATAGGGGCATAAACTACATCATACAGTTCTAAAATGTGTTTTTTTTTCAGTAGCATGTAAATCAGAAACACACACTAAGATAACTAACAAGCCTGTAAAGCTGGAGCAATAACATAATTTGAACCAGCATTTAAAAACAAACAGCTTCTACTGGGAAAATGACTTATGGACTCAGTGCAGTTCTTGTTTAAATATATAGACTATCTGAGGTTCAGATGCCATTTTTACTGCATTACGTTTTCATATTAATGGCAATTGTTTTTTCCACATCAATATTTTGACTTTCTGCTACTTATTTAAAGTAAGTTTTTTTCTATTGTTTCTCTCAGGTTTGGGTTTTAAACAACCCCTGGATATTTCAATTCAATTTATACAAAAATTTGCTCTGACTTTTACTACATGCCCTGTGTGGTAGTTTTCTAATAAACAGAGCTCACTGGTGTAAGCAGACTGTGCTGCAGACAGGCACCTGGAAAGGATTGGGATTGACAGTGTCTTTCCTTTACAGAGGAAAAAGCCAACATGGAAAATGAGCTGATGGAGTTTGGGAGAAATATTGGTGAACTCATGGAAGACATGGGTAAGTACTGCCCTTTTGTAGTTCACACTAATGTCTTACTTTCCATTAGTAAGCAGCTTGCAAACATAGTACTAATACAGATTGAAACAAGAGAGATGAGGATGGGTGGCCCAGCTGTCCTGTTTAGAAGATGGAAACATCTAGTAGTTTGGTAGGGAACTATAACCATGAGGCAAGAGATTCAAAACATTTGCATGCAATTCAGTCACATGAGCTATATGAGCTAATATACATTTGGCAGAAAAATAATCATTCTGGGTATCAAAGGAATTCACAAACATTTTATAACTGCTGTGTAAAGCTTACTGATATCCTTAGGAAGTCTGGGTGGTCATTTTTCAGCCACAAATGTGGTTCAACATTTGCAGGATCAATTAAACTGCATGCACAAATTGTTTTGTTTATCACGTCTAAAAATGTAGGCTAGAGAAATATTTTATTAAATCACCATTGTGCCTCACCTTTCTAGACTGCCTGGCCTGTCAGTCTAAGGCATTACAAATTGCCTATTTATGGACCAAAATTGGGTCCAGCTGAAAAGAAGCATTTGTGAGTCCATGGTGGATAGGGGGAGGAGGATTGACAGATACTTGAGCTCCCTGTCCTAAATGGAGAGTCTCCAGCACTGGTGGTATGTGTTAATGCCCATAGCTTAGGCTGTACCTTTGTAAAAGAAGTCATGTATTCCATGATATTTCCTATTTGTATGAAACCTCCATGATTTGGGGCATTTTCCTTGACAAGGGATATATCCAAGGAGGTATCCTCTGAGCTACTCATACTGGGGGACTTTAATCTAAACTGGGCCCCCCAAGACAACCACTCCTTAATAGGACTGGTCCAGGATGCAAACCTAGAACAGGTCATCGCTGGGCCCACCTGAATTAATTATAAGACAGGAAACCATTCCACACTCGATTGGATACTCACGAGCAAACCCTCCCATGTACAGGCGGGAGGAACCCTAGCGGATGCCCTGAGCGACCACTCCCCAATCTTCTGTACTTGGAAAAACAGGGCCCCCAGAGTCCGCCCGTGAATCCTGGCGGCACGGGATTTCACTAACCTACTACCTGAGCACCTGTTAGGGTGCCTCAACAGTATAGATTGGAGTCCCATCAAACTACTCCCCACACTGGATGAAGCTGCTGCCTTCCTCCAGGGAGCAATCACCATGGTGGCCGATCAGCTGGCCCCCATGAAGAAATTCCACACCAAGGGGAGCTGTTACAAGTGGATCACCTCCCACGTGAAATCACTCATGAAATACCGGGACTCAGCTTGGAAGAAATACAAGCTCTCCTCACTACCAGCTGACCTTACTAACTATAAGGCGCTCAGAAACAGGTGTAAATTGGCCATAAAAGTGGCAAAACGAGAGTATGTCACTAATCTACAGAAAAAGAACCTAGGTAACCCTAGGCTCTTTTGGGCTCACATAATTGGGCTAATAAAGGGGAGCGGAAAGACTGTACATGGCCCCATAGATGTGAACGGCCAACTAACGAGCGATGACACAATCATTGCTATGGCACTCAACTGCCAGTTCACTTACCTGGACCAGATCAAAGCGGGATTGCCTATCCACCCCCTAGGCCCTTATGACCCCCCCTTATCAGACCGCCCCTCCTTCCACCTTAGGCTAGTAAGACCTAAGGAAGTCCTCCCACTATTAAAATCCCTGAAAGCAATGGGATCCATGGGACCTGATGGCATTCACCCCCAAATTCTAAAGAAAGGGGCCCCAGCACTCACTAGGCCCCTAATCTGGCTCCTCACTCATTCCATCACCGACGGGGCCATCCCTGGAAAATGGAAACTGGCTCAAGTAGTCCCTGTCCATAAGGGAGATATGAGGGAATCCCCCAACTACAGGCCAGTCTCCCTACTCTGTAGCCTTGGTAAGATCCAAGAGAGACTGATATATGGACAACTCCGTGACTACCTTGAGATCCACCAACTACTATCCCCCTCCCAGCACGGATTCAGAACCAATCACAGGACTGACACTGCGCTCATCAAGTTCTCTACAGATGTACTCAGAGAAATGGATAAGGGGACCCCCACTGGGGCTGTCTTTATAGACTTATCCAAAGCATTCGACCTCGTCAAGCACAACTTGCTGCTCTGCAAACTGAGCCATGTTGGGCTAGACAGCCAATCCCTGTAGTGGTTCTCCAGCTACCTCACCGGGAGATCACAGAGGGTAAAATGGAAAGACTCCCTGTCAGAGCCTCTCCCTTTAACAGAGGGGGTGCCCCAAGGGTCAATACTTGGCCCCCTTCTCTTCTTGCTCTTCACCAATGACCTCTGTAACCACTATGGCGTGAGCTCAGTGGTACAGTATGCGGATGATGCAGTCATCTACCGGCCCTCCACCAACCTGGGGGAACTCTGCTCTGGGCTCCAAGATGACTTGGAATCCCTAGAGGAATGGCTGGTCTCCAATAGAATGGTCATTAATCTGAATAAGACTAAGGCCATGCTGTTCGGCCCCAGAACCCTCAGTCGAGACAGAAGCCAACTCCTCCAACTGATGACCACCTCAGGCAAGAGGCTCAAGGTGGTCGCATCTATAAAATACCTTGGCCTCACCTTGGACCAGGGCTTCATCCTCAAGGAACACATAGACCAGGTAACCAAAAATATCCACTCCAAACTCGGGACCCTTTACAGGTTGAAAGACCAGCTGATACCAGTGGCCCAGGCCTCAATCGCCACTAGCATTCTGCTCCCCACCATTACCTACGCGGCCCCCATAGTCCTGGGAGCAGCTAGACAAGAGCTAAATAAGCTACAAGTTCTCTATCATAAGGTGGCACACTTTGCCACATTATCTGGCCCTAGGACCCACCACTGTGACATGTTGTCCCAATTAAACTGGCCCTCCTGGGACGCCAGGCTCCAGTACCCCCCACTCTGCCTCACCTATAAACTACTCAACTCCTCCCCCCCAACCCAGCCTCGCTGGGCTCATCGCCAACAAGAGGAATCCTAGGCACCCTCATACGACTGACCGGACTCTCCTCGCTGTGCCCAGGGTTAGAACCAAGGTGGGTGGCAAGCCGTTTGCCTTTACTGCTCCCACCCTATGGAACTCCCTGCCCCCTGGTGTCCAGGAAGCTACCTCCCGCAACACCTTCCGCACTAGGCTCAAGGCTCACATGACGACCTCCACTAAGTGCAACTGTTAGGTAAAGTACTCCCAAGTGTAAGCCCCTCACTCCGTGGTCCAAGTCCAACACTGTAGTTATCTGATGAAATGCTTCTATGTTTACCCTGTTATGTGACTATGTGACTTATGTAATGTATCTTGCTGTATACAATCCCTTGTAAAAACCTATGTAACCCCCAGGTTGCCCATGAAAAAGGGACTCTCGGGGCCCAGTGGGCTCACCCGGTTATCAAAATTTAATAAATAAATAAATAAATAACACCATAATTTTTGGAATTTTCCACAGCAATAAAATGATGTTTGGCATTTCCATTTCAACACCATGATTTTCTGCATTTTTAATTAAAACGCCATAGTTTTTGATGTTTGCAAATGACAGATCACTACAGCAATGCACTTGCTCACCAGTCTACTCCAGTGTGAGATTCTGCTGCTTTCATAAGTTTCATAAGTTTGTATACAAGACAATGGCGTGTTTGTTTATTTTTCATTTTTTTTATTCTGTTTCCCAAGATGGCCGTACAACAGGCTGCCTCCTGCCATAGGATCAGCCTGAAAATTAATTTATTTGAAACACTTAAATGAAATAATGTCAGTCCCCTTGACATCTCCTCTCTGTCCCACAAATTAGCTTCCTTAACACCGCATTGGCCTCTAGGAAGCAGTCAAGCAACAAGGTGCTGCAACCCTCCCTTTCTGGACAAGAGCATAACGGTACATTCTTGTACCCTCCAGCCAACCCAGCCTTTACCCAAAGCCCAGAATGAGAACCCAGGTCACCAGATTATGAAGTGGCACTCCTGCTGCTCACCCTTTGTGTTGACTAACTTCTTGTTGGTTTTAAACTCATTTAAAGACATAGCTTTTGAAACAAGCATTTGTCAATGCTGAATGTTTGCTTGCTTGCACTGTATTTGCTGTGTAATTGTCGGGTATAGATACTGCAGAGGGCAAAATTGATAAAAGAATGTGGAGTAATGACTGTGAAGAGATGGGGCCAACTCTGTGGGGAGTTGGCTGCCCACAGTGCTTCAAATATAGCCTTTCTGCATTTTCATGGAAATGCACTTAGGTTGCTGGAAAGGCAGTTTGCCTGGCAGCATTTCCATCTGGACATGCTATGTTTGGCGGTGGGGCAGTAGCTAGTGAGACAGCCATGTTGGGAAAGGGAGGATGCTGAAAGAAAAACCTTACTACTTCTTTGATCACTGAACTTCTTTCACCACAGGGGTAGCCAAGTGTGAGGGGAGAGGATGCAGGTACCGGAAGTCTGTGCTGGGGTGGGGTACTGTGGAGAGAAAGCATGCCTTGCAAAACATTCTGGACTGAATGCCTAGTTTTGGAAACTGACACAGTCCAGACAGCTTGGCGGTGGTCCTTAGGATAGGAACACAAAGAGACTGCCATGTGACACGAAAGTGCCAATCGGATTGGCTCAGGCTTGGTCTCAACTCACCCCGCAGAGCAATGTATTTAAAAAGGACAGTGGCTGTTTTCTACCTTGTTCTTTGGGGGGTTGTAATTAAGAAATAAGGCACAACAGGGGTGCATTATGGTGGAATAATGGCCCACCTTGGGTGGGTTGAAGCACAAGGCAAAGCCGAGTGCTAACACCACCCAAGAAGGACTGTTATCCCACCATAATGCACCCCTGGAGTGCCTTATTATGATTATGAAATGTGTCCTTTAAATTAAAAAGGGTATTTTGTTTTAAAATAATTGCATACTTCTAAATTTAGGGTGGAAAAGCCTAAATAATTTAGCATAAAAATGTTAAAATACAAAAAATAGTCCATGTTAGACATTGAGTTGCAGCTGCTGTGCCAGTAGGTGGCATCAATGCTGCACATATGTGGCTCAAATCAGGGCAAAGGGAGAGCAGGTAGTGGTTTCAGATGGTGGCATAGTGTCAGGGCAGAGGAAGCTGTGTTCGCCAGCTGTCAGTTGGATTGTGGTGCTAGGATATGGTCGGGTGCTGTGGGCAGAGCAGGCCACTGAGAGGAAAGCTCATGAGGCTGCAGTTGGATCAGGTGGGGTTGGGGGAATCTATTTTATATTATCAGCCTGTCTGCTTTATATATATATATATATATATATATATATATATATATATATTATATATTATGGTAGCAGTAGTGCTACCATAGTTAGGATTGAGGAGCCATTTACATGTTAAACCCAAAATTTTGCACCTTGATAACTTTGCAACTGTTTGACAGATTTGCCTGAAATTTGGAATACATGATCAAGACCCATCGCCTTGAAATATGCCAAGTTTCGTACTGGTCGGATACACAGCTGCGGAGTTATTAAGCGTGATCTGCACGCGGTGTTTATGCTTTTAGGAATTCCTACTTGTCGCAGGTTTACAGGTCGTGACGGTTTGTAATAACCGCCCAAAATCTTCAAGGAACGTGGCAGCCAGGGACTGATGTGCCTTTCAAAGATTTCATGAAAAAATATTAAACGGTTCAAAAGTTATTCAAAAAACAATGTCCCATTATAAGTCAATGGGAAAAGTTAACAAAAAGTTCGACAGTGTCGCAAATGCATTTTTACTTTCGCAAATGGCCCTCTTACTTTCACAAATCTGCCATTTTGTTTTCAGTTAGTGATCAGAAAAATGCTTGGCATTTAAAATTGAGACCCTCTAGCAACCTAATTCTTTTTGTATTCACCTAGTCGGAGCCTGAGGATGCTAGCCATGTCTTTATTTTGGGGTAAAACACCCCAGAAATATGTTTTTCAAATTTCTGGAAAAAGTACTTTCCATAAAAGTACTTTCATGCTCGATGTCGCAAATTTTAAAGCTTCATAAATTCTGACAATACTTTCTAGGCTGTAGGGAATGACAGCAATTCTTTGGCACCTCGCTGCAAAAGAACGGTTTGGAGTTCTGGGCTGAAATTTGGAGGGAACGCAGCTGACATCTCACAGATGTGCCTTTCAGTATTGGGTTGAAAAAATATTACATGGCGGCAAAGTTATGGCACTCCAAAATTGACACTTTTCCCATAGGATAACATTACGGCAGCCGACGCATTGCAGCAATCGTTTGGCGCCCTGCTGCAAAATAACGGTTTGGTCTTTTGGGCTGAAATTTGCAGAGGATACAGCCAACATCCCACAGATGTGCCTTTCAGTGGTTTGGTGAAAAAATATTACAGGGAGGTAAAGTTATGTCACTCCAAACTTCTGTTTTTTTCCCATAGGATAACATTCCGGCGTTCGCTGCGCCTTTGAGGGCCCGTATCTCGAAAATGGTGCGAGATACGGAGTTTTTGTTGAAAAATTCTTAAGGGGGCTAAGTACAAAACTAGCCAGGAAAGTGATCATACATATGACTTTTACATTTTTTTTCTGTGTCGAACGGTTACTGAGATATAAGCAATTTACTATTCCAACTCCTGATTTTTGTGTTCCGAGAGTCATTATTTTGCATACATTCTTTCTACTCACTGACTTTCTCTATACAGCTTTTGGGGAAAACCAGCCTGTGCGCTTACATTACTGTTACCATTACTGTTTCTGCTTGCGGTTCCGTACCCGTTTCACTTACCGTTCACGTTTACGCCACCATGTGCGTTACCCTTTGTGTTTTCATTTGCGGTTGCGTTTCCGTTGTTTTTAACATTTCTGTCTACAGTACTGTTTCTCTTTCTGTTTCGCTTTGCGTCACCATGCGCATTACGATTTGCATTTGCGGGCACAATGTTACTATGTGACAAGACATCATGTGGCGGCTCAGGGCCCCGCGCTTCTGCCACTGCATCGGGCCCCACGCTCCCGCTGCTGCATTACATTCACTATTTCTCATTATCATTCTCAAAAAGAAGGAAAATTAGAGCCAAAAAACTCCATTTAATGCATTAGTTAGGGTTGTTCCATAGCGACAAAAGCGAGGAAATTCGATGTTAGGGTTGAAACCCCCTTTGCACCCCTCCAGCCAACCCCCCCAACTGGAATTGGGGTGTGCCTTGGGGTCGTGGTCCTAACTATCACCCCATTCTTCTATTCCTCAACTTCTTTCCACATGTGATGGGGTGACAGTTAGGGCCGATGATGTCACTGCGATTCCGGTTAGTGGGGTGGGCTGAGGGGCGCAAAGGGGGTTTCAACCTTAACATCGAATTTCCTTGCTTTTGTCACTGTGGAACAACCCTAACTGATGCATTAAATGGAGTTTTTTGCCTCTAATATATATATATTAACAGTCAGCCTGCCTGCTTCTTTTTTAAATATTAACTGTGCGAGCAAGTGGTTAAGTGAGCAGGCGATGATGAATGGCATTGGGAGCAGAGTGCAAGCTGGAGAACTGAATTTTAGCTGCATTGTGTGGCTAAGGTAAATGAAAATGTTTTTTGTTTTACATCTGTCATTTTAGGAGCCCACACGATGTGCCCCTGTGTAATCGGAAGGAGCACCCCACCAGCTAGCGTAGGGTCCTAGTGTCACGAGGGAGAAACCGGCTGCCATCTTGTTGTCTTTTTCTTCTTTTGCAGTCAATATCGTGTGTGCTCTGCAAGACAGAGTCAATCATGGTGAAAGAAAAACAGTACCAGAGAAAAGGTGACCAGAGGTTGTTTGTGACAGGGGAGATTGGACTTGCTGTTGGGAGGTATATGTTGTGTAGGAACAAGCAGTTATGCTTTTTGTGGGTAGTTGAGTGCAGGGCTATTTCATAGGTGCAGAGTCATTACAAGGGACTTCTTTCACCTGGGCTGTTATCCTGGGATAACGGCCCAGCTGAAAATAGCTCTCAACTAATCAGGAGTTGGCATTCTTCAGACCCATTTCATAATAACAAATTAAAACTGCTGCAGGAATTGGAATGCCTGCAACAATGTCCATCTGTGGCTGCTCAGTTGATCTTCCAAAGGAATTTGTGGAGTGGGGAAAAAAGAATAGACAGGGAGCTGGGAGACGTTCTGTGAATATACAGTTATGGGTAAAAATCTGGGTTACACTTTATTGTGTCTGCCCCAATGTAACTAATTGTCATTAATTGCATGCAACATTATTTGGTCACATCAGGGCTTGCCTGCACTGTCAGGGTGAAATAAAGATTTCACTGTCACTGTCTGATAAACCACTGTGACTGTTATAAAACAAAAAAAAACACTCACAGCCTGCTGTGCAGTAATGACTAATTTAGGGCAAAAACTAACAACAGCTAGTGGCTTTTTTTGCATCTGAAAATGTAGCATTTCCCCAGAAATATATTCTACACCAACTACATTTTGTATCCTGTATAAAAATAAATGTTATCATCATCATCATCATTTCTGGAGGAAATTTATATTTGATGTCATTATTTCTAGCCCTGGAGCACTATGTCAGTCCTCGTAGAATCTGACCTGTTGGCCCTGATTCATTATGGTTATCCCTAACCTGCACCATCTTCAACCTAGTTATTGATTTATTTAGTTTTTGTTTACCAGGTAGGTGCACTAGACAAAAACTTTGCCTATTTCCAGGCACAACATGGAAGAACTATGACAGGAAAGCAGATTATGTGTTACAATAAACACAGTACAACATTCCATACACTGTAAAGCAGAACTGGATGATACACAAACAGAAGTTACAGCAGTAAGAGCAGTACAAGGCACCAAAACCATGGATCTCACCCGAGGATTATACAACAAGGAAGTAGTCAAAAAATAGCTAAGCTCTAAAGTTTTGTTGAAGAGAGTCATAATTAAGTGATTTAGCTACATATTAGGACATGTGCATTTGTCTGAGATCATAAGGAGGTTACAAAGTCCTTTCTTAAAGGTCTGGTGTGTTTGGAAAAGCCTAAAAGATATTGGCAGGGAGTTACAAATCTTGGCGGCCGATGTTGTGAAGGCATACTCAATCAATCAATCAATCAATCAATCAAAATCTTTATTTATTCAGCCGAGCATCATTGAACATAGCTCATTTACAAGATGGCCCTGATTGGTCATAACAATATAAAGGTACAAATTTACACAAATACAAGATACAGATTGAATACAAAAACAAAGACTTTACAAATGAACAGGTGCAAAAATATTCATATATACAAGGCAGTGAGCCAATGAATCTGGGTTATAATAAAGAAAAAAAACAAACAGGACTGAAAGATTAAAGCGAGGGTGATGGGATTTTGGGGAAAAGTCTGGTAGGAAATTGGTGGGAGAAAGCTAGAAAACAAATTAAGGGGGAAGTGCAAAAAAGGGGTAGGGAAAAAAGGGGGTATGAAAGGACTAGGCCTTATGGAAGAAGTTGCATGGCTCTGGAAAGAGACTTGTGTACAGCTTTTTGAAGGATGCTATTGGAATGAAGGTATTCAACTTCAGGGTCTTTTGCAGAGAGTTCCAGATAAGTGCTAGAGAGTAGCTGATTGCAGCCCTCCCATACCGGGTACAGGTAATCGGTATCTTCAGCGTGATGAGTCTATTATTCTTTAGGGCATATGGCCTGGATAAAACCTGAGTAAAACAATCTGAGATGTAGGATGGTAGTTTATTTGTCAGAGCTTTGTAGATCCATAAAGCAGCATTTGTGTTTCTTCTATGATGTAGGGATGTCCAACTGACTGCATTATAGAGAGAGCAATGGTGGGTGCTGGAAGGAAGGTCTGTAATGAATCTAAGAGCTCTATGATACAAGGTATCCAATTTATTTAAGTGGGAAAGGGAGCAGTGACCATATAGGAAATCAGCATAATCAATGAGGGATAGGAACGATGCCAGGATTAATCTTTGTTTAGAATCTCTGGTTAGATAATGTTTGATCCTGTAGAATAGGCCAAGTCTCTGTCTGAGTTTTTTTCAGGAGCTCTTCAATGTGGCTAGTGTAGTCAAGTCTGTTGTCAATCCAAACCCCAAGATATTTAAATTTATCCACATATTCCAGACTTTCACCAAGGATGGTAGATAATTAGGGAAGGGTGTTTGGTGAGAGAGTGGAAGAGAAGGTCTTGGTGGAGAAGAACATAGCTTTCGTTTTCTTGGCATTTAATAGGAGCTTCTTTTCTAGTAATTTGTGCTGCAGCAGAGAGAACTCAGATTGTAAAAGTTCACAGGCCTTTGTTGGTGTAGGATTACTGACATATAGGACAGTATCATCTGCAAAAAAGGTGAATATTAGATTTGGTGAGATTGGAGTCAATGTTATTGATGTAAATGGCAAAGAGGATAGGGCCCAAGATGGAACCTTGTGGTACACCTCTTAGGAGTGGTTTTGAGGTAGATAGGTCACCTTCATTTTTTACCTGCTGTGTTCTACCGGAGAGGTAGCATCTGAACCAATTAAGAGAGATAGAGTCAAGGCCTAAGGGATGCAGGGAGGAGATTAGTAGTTCATGGTCCACAGTATCAAAGGCTTTGCTTAAATCCAGACATACAGCACAGATATTATTCTTTATACTCCCCCATTTGAGTAGAAC
This sequence comes from Neoceratodus forsteri, assembly GCA_016271365.2. Classification (NCBI taxonomy): domain Eukaryota; kingdom Metazoa; phylum Chordata; order Ceratodontiformes; family Ceratodontidae; genus Neoceratodus; species Neoceratodus forsteri. The sequence continues at coordinate 438,104,493 of JADMNL010000022.1, read as the reverse complement.
ATTAGGGTATGCTTAAAAGAGAACTTTCTGTAGACCTCACTGGGTAAGCCTGAGTGGCTTAATTTAACAAATGGGCCAGGGACATCAGAGTTCCAGTTCTAATGACATGGTCTTTTATGCAGCCAGCCATGTAATTTCGATAGGAGGCACAGGAGAGCCATCACAGTTTCTTGTACAGAATGCAGCAGTGTGCAGGTCTGGGTACTGATAGTGCAGAGTGGCAGATGCTGTTATAGCAAGTAATCCACTTTTGCAGGGCCCCTTTGTTGGTATCCAAGTATGTCACAAGCCCATAAGTTAGGCTAGGTCTGAGAACCCCCTGCACAATGGGCAGTCTAGCTGCAGTCATCAGAGAGGACCTTATTTTATAGGCCAACTCCAGCTTAATATTTACTGATTTACATACAGTCAAAATGTGTAGATTAAAGTCCAGGGAAGGATCTAAGGTTACTCCTAGATATTTGAAAGAGTCAACCAATTTAAGTGGAGTGCAGTTTGGGCCTGGAATAGTAAGAAGTGAGGGACAGGTCTTGATCCTGGGTGCTGGGCCAAAGATCATGGCATCTGTTTTGCTGGTGTTCAGTATGAGTTTATTATGATTTAGCCATGCCTGTAGTAGATCAAAATCCAGCTTTAGGTTTGAGCTGATGGTGGCAATGTCCTTTGCACTGGAATACAGTACCATGTCATCTTCATGCAATATGGTGGAGGAGGAGAATAGCCATGTTGGGTATCCTGTTGATAAAAAGTGAGGAGAGCAGAGGACCTAGAATAGATCCCTGAGGGACTCCGACACTGGTGGGAGAGAGGTCAGATTTGAATTGACCAATCTGCACAAATTGTTGGCAGCTGGTCAGGTAACTGGCAAACCAGGAGGTGGAGTCAAGAGAATAACTAAGTGTGGACGGTTTTGATAGCAATGGAGGGTGGTCCACCAGGTCAAATGCCTTTGTTAGGTCAACAAAAACTGCACCTGTATAGAAACCCTTGTCCATGGCCAACTTTACATTGTTGGTAAATTGGACGAGAGCTGTTGTTGTACGATGCGCTTTCCTGAATGCATGTTGCACCAGTGATAGAAGGTCATGGTTCTGTAAGTGCTCCATCACCTGACTGGCCATGAGTTTTTCCAGTAATTTGCTCAGAATGAACAGAATTGCAATTGGTCGGTAACTATTCAAGATTTTTTGCATCCCCATTTTTATGGATGGGAACAAGCCAGGCTATTTTCTACAGCGAGGGTACAGTCATTGTTCAGAGAGATAGGCTGAAGAGTCTGGTGACTGGAGCTGCTAGAACATGGGAAGAACATTTGAGGAATCAGGGAATTAGCCCATAGGACCCATCTGGCCCATTAGCTGTCTTTGTCTTTCCTTAGGTGGGGAATTCAGAACTGGGCAAAGTATTCTAGATGAGGCCTCACCAGTGACCTGTGGACAAGTAGTATTATTTTAATCCCCTGCTATCAGCCCCCCTCCAAATACACCCTGACATCCCGTAGTTTTGCTGTAGGCCTTGTTACACTGGCTAGATTGTTTTTGGGAGGTGCTTATGATGACTCCTGATTCCCTTTACTCAGTAGTGCACAGATTAACATCTCCCATCTGATATTCCATCCTGTTTTTTTTGCCCTATGTGCATCACCTTGCGCTTTCATGCACTGAATTCCAACTACCAAAGCCTGGACCACCTCGTCAACCTATGCAGGTCCTTCTGCAACTCTCTTTCCTCTCCTCTCCTCTCCTCTCCTCTCCTCTCCTCTCCTCTCCTCACTATCCACCCTGCCACAGACCTTGGTGTTATCTGCAAAGAGACACGTCTTGCCCTGTATTCCTTCTCATAAGTCGCTAATGAACATATTGAATGTGACTTCACTCAGGACTAACCCCTGCAGCATGCCATTTGCTACCTTCCTCTCTTCTACTTGACTCCATTTACCACCACCCTTTGCTGCCCCCCCAACCAAATACCCAGCTTTCTAAATAGGTCCTTTGCTGCACCTAGATCATCTAACTTCTTCAGCAGCCTCCTGTGTGGCAGTAAGTTGAATGCCTTGCTGAGATCGAAGTAGAGTAAATCCACTGCTTGATCTTTATCTATTGCCTTAGTTACACAAAGAGTAACATCACTGGCCTGACAAGACCTCCATGTCGTGACCCTGTGCTGTTTACCATACTGGAGCCCATTACTCTACACGTAGTCCAACAGATCCTCCTTGATTAGTACATCATAGGAACTCTTCTCCTGGTAGTGCTTTGCACTCTTGCGTTCCCTAGAGTTTACCAGCATTTGGCCTGGGGTGAGCCCAAAAGGTTAAGGATTGGTGCCATGCAAGGGACAATTTGTATTCATATTTTTTTCAGTTAGCAAGGGTGAACTTGGGACCCAAACAGACCAGGTGGGGAGAGCAGCAGGGCCAAGATGGGCTGGAGGAGGACTTTGCCCTACGTGCACCAAGTATCAAAGGGAAAAGAATGGTGCTATAGTACGTAACTTGAGTATTTTTTTAGCTTACCTATTAAGACAGCAGAGATTTGTAACCACCTGGTGTGTGTGTGTGTATGGGTGTGTGTGTGTGTGTGTGCATTACTTTGTTAAGGCTTCCAATGTGCTGCCCATAATACAGAAAACATCACAGAGTGAGTGCACAGCCTGACTGTGAAACAGAAAACCACACGAACAAGACAGCTGTCAGTCCATGTTTAAGAAAATATGTGAAGAGACTGTGTCACCGTATTCTGCGAATGCACTTTTATTTACCCTGTTCTTCATGGCTGCATGATAATACTAATGAAACCCATCTCTGCACACAGAAAATATTAGAAAGATCACTCTGTTTGTAAGACTATATTTACTGCCTTCCTTTTTTCCCCCTACCTTTGTATTAGTGTACTATATAGTACAATACAAATCCGTGTTTCTGTTGCTATTGTCTCTATCCTCATATCTGGTCCCATTTCAGTATTGTAATGGTATCATTTAAATGACCATTGATTTTTATGCATATTTTTAGATCACTTTTATTTTTGTTTGCCATTGTCTGGCTATTAGAGCTATTAATAGCCAATAGCTATTAGAATATTGATATGTTCTTGCACTCATGAATGATATTTCTAAAACAAATCAATATGCCCTGTTGGCTAAGTCATTCATGGCTGATACACAGTTTTCTCTAATTTGTGAAACTTTTTAAATCTGATTTTTTATCTTAATTTTGTTAAATACTTATTCCATCTAGCTATGTGACTAAGCCAAGGGATTTTATAGTTACAGGACTAAGTTTACTCCCGTTTTGTCTTCCATACTTTTTCTATTTGTAGTGTTGCCTTGAGAATTTATGGTTCCTGATCACCTCCATCCAATTTCATATGCTAGCTCACAGATAAATATTTTCCATCTCTTTTGAGGTGTTTATGGATGTTGCTGGACATTGCTGAGCAGCTAGCTTTCTTATGCACTCATCACTTTTGTCTTGAGTGATATCTGATTTCCGAAATTGGGAAAAAAGTTTGATACAAGTGTAAAGAAAAAACTGATACAAAGGTGATGAGCATATAAGAAAGCAAGCAGCTCAGCAACTGGGGAGGTTGTTCATACACACTGAACTGCATAACTTAACATAACAATACTGGCAATGTCCAGCCACACCCCTAAACACCTCTGAATAGCGACTTTTTATCCATGAGTTGGTATGCAAAATTGGTGTGAGGGATTGATTATGGTGTTTTGGGCCAGTGTTTGGAAGCTATGAGGATGGTGCAGCCTAGTGAATGGGGAATGAAAAGAATGTTGTTGTTTTTTTATATGAGGGTGGCAGTTCAGTATGAGTCAATGGAAGCTATAGTATCAGATAATAGGGATAATTGAAAGCATCATGTTCATTTTATATTACTGCTTCCGGTTATTTAGGTTGAGAGTGAGAGACTGTCAATGACAATTTATTGAATATAACTCCTGGCACTGTCCCCAAAAAATATTTCAGTAATTGAGTCTTGACAGTTACAATTACTAAGAATTGGTTTATTAGGAGGCAATATAGCACAACGGCTTAGGGCTTTGAGCTGCAAACCCGGAGACCTGGGTTTGAATCTAACAGCACTCACTTGCATACTGTGTGACCTTGAGCAAGTCACTTAACTTCCTTGTGCTCCCAGGTCACACCTGGGAAACAAGCTTCAGCTTAGTGTGCCTTTTCTGGTTAAAAATTTTCCCTTTTCCCTTTCCTTATTATTTTCAAAGTGAATAGCCATTTCTATTATAAAATTGTTTCAGCTTACACAGTTCTGTGTAACAGATGTAGTTTTCATGGACTGGCTTTACCCTAATATTGTAAAATTTAACTAATAGTGTAACTGGAGTATTTAAGATGATTATTTATATTTTTCCAGGTCTTTCCACTATACACAATGTTACATGAAACACTAATGAGTAATACTATGGTTAGTGGTGGGCGAAGTGGCCCCAATTCGCCCCGTGAAGTGATACGCGGAGTGAAGGCGAATTCGTGGAGTGCTCCGCAATGTGAAGCGGAGTACTTCACGTTACAAATGGGTAACACGAAGTCCATTGAAAACAATGACTTCACGTTACTCCGCCTTCCCAAACCACTACTCCACCAATTCTTAAGGCGAAGTACATTGAAAACAATGTACTTAAAACAATGTACTTTGCCTTACTTCGCCTTGTTTTTAAGCTCCAAAGGCGAATTTTGCAGTGTTTCATGGGATTTCAGGTCACATGGGCTCTAGATTGTTCTGCACAGCCTCAGTTTTGGGTAGTGTGTGTAGGAACCTGTAGGAGACAATCTGCTCTGAGAGCTCTCTGCAATTCAAACCTTCAAAAAGCTGTTAAAAAAGCTTTTTTGAGTCATTTTTTTTTTTGCTGAAACTTTAGTTCATCAATCATAGAAAGCCCTCCTGTGCTCATATCATTGAGCATTTATTGTTTGGGTATGGATTTTGAATGTTAATGTACAACATTCAGTCTGTGTACTGAGAGACAGTGGAAGTGTGCTTTGGGGGAGGGGTGTATCTGTGGTGTAGGTAGATTAACTTGGAGAAAAAGACAGTGCTTTCTGTTTTGGTGATATTTTTCTTGTTTAACTGTGTTAATGTACACACAGTAATATTTTCAATATTTCTTGCCTTTTTTTGTTGATTGTTGTGGTGCAGCAGTGCATAATTTTAGTCTGTTTAAAATATGTGGTTATACTACTGAAGTTTTCAATTTGCTATGCATTACTTAGTGTGTGTGTGTGAGTATGTGGGTGACCCATGTCGTCAAATCAGACACCTTTTGTTGTGCCACATAATAATTTCAGCAATGTGAAGCTGCTATCCACTGCTGCTGTGTGAATTTTGTACTTTTTGTGGTATCTTTACTGGTACTAGTACTAGTGACTGTTACTGCAGCAGTACAGTACACTGCCCCCCCCCGTGCGGCCCACCCCAACCGGTAAAGGTATTCTTTTCCAGATTTGAATTTCTGATGGTGAGCACTGGTTAGGTGTTGTGCCTTTGTGTCTGCATCTCTTCAGTGCACAGCGCAATCTTAATCTGTCTGTGCATTTGCATCCCTTTAGGGCCCAATCTCCATCTGTAACTTAAGTCACAGTTGTTTCTTTGGCTTCCCTTCAGAGTACTGGACAGATGTGGTGCTTAATTCTGCATGAACATTGTACTCATTAATATGTGTTTTTAAGTCAGGGCCATCATCACGAGTCACTCGTGATACAAATCACGTTCTTCATCATCACAGTCACAAATCATGATTCACGATCATTCACGTTATTAATCACATTAATTTTTTTTCTAGTTACTTGGATGTATTGTAAGCCTGTTTTGTAGTATCTCTCCAGGCTTCACCACCCCACCATTGTGCTCATTGATACGTGTTTTTAAGTCTGGGAGTTTTAAGCTACAGCTCATCAGGGAAGTACAGCCGTAGGCAGTAAGCATTCACATTTCTTCATCATCATGGTCACAAATGCAGTCACAAATCACGGTTCACAATCATTCACGTTATGAATCACAACATTAATTTTTTTTCTAGTGACTTGGATGTACAGTAAGCCTGTTTTGTAGTATCTCTCCAGGCTTCACCACCCCACCATTGTACTCACTGATATGTGTTTTTAAGTCTGGGAGTTTTAAGCTATAGCTCATTGGAGCCTGGGGAAGTATAGCCATAGGCATTCACGTTTCTTCATCATCACGGTCACAAATGCAGTCACAAATCATGACTTACGATCACATCATGAATCACAACGTAAATTTTTTTTTATAGTTACTTGGATGTATTGTAAGCCTACTGGTCACGGTGCTGAACAGGGATGGGATCCACACCTGGGCCCGGGGGAACAGGCACATCCTGCTCCAGAGGACCTGGTGCTGGACTTGGTGGTGGTGGTAGTTCAATTGCCTCAGAGTCAGGACAGGAGGCAGTGCTGGTCCTGTTTTGGGGGGCACTCACAAGTTTTGAGTGGTCCAACAGGAATGGGCGCCCATGCCTTCCACACATGCATGCGGTATAATGCTGACCACTACCACGCTCTCCCAGAGCTGCCCCGTCCCAGATATTCCCTCACCCTGGTCCATCTCTCCTACTGAGCTCCCTCTACTCACACTGTCACACAACACACACACACACACACAGTCACACAGACACAAACAACTAACTACTTATAAAGGTAAGAAAAATAAAATTTACAGAAAGAACAAATTAAGCAAAAAAGAGTACAGAAAAGACAAAAAAAAAGCTGTTGGGTCTAAATCAAAGTTTAAATCTCCTCCTCACTCTGATCTAAAAGTATCAGCAGTCACAAAACACACTACTCTCTCTCCATCTGCACAGGATAAAGTAAAAGTGTCTGCTTGTATGACTCACTTTCTTCCTGCCTAGCTAAAGAGCACGTGACTTACAGTACTGTAAGCCATGTGATGTGTGGGGGGGGGCTGCCAAATCTGAAACACCAAGTGGATCACTTAGAATCCTAATGAGGAATGTGAAGTCCATTAAAAACAATGACTTCACCTTACTTCGTGTTGTCATTCAGCCCAACACGAAGTGGTAATGACAAGGCAAAGTGAGCACTTTGCATTGCCTACTCCATGTAGCGAAGTGGCAATATGAAGTACCCACTTTGCGTGCACCTCGCCAGCAAATTTTAAATTTGCTGCATCTCTAACTATGGTGTGCTTTGAATGTCTGTTGTGTATACAAATACAAATTGATTGATAGCTTCCATAAAACAAATTGTTTCCTTGCAAGTAATATAACAAATATAAAACCATGCAATTAATAGGATATACATTATGAGTTGCTGTGTCATAAGAATTTTATCTTCAAGAGCTGTCTGTGACTGCTTCATCTTCATGAGTGGCGCAGCCATCAGTGAATGTGATGCGGTCACAGACAGCGAGTGAAGATAAAATCCGTATGACACAGTAATTCATAACATGTGCGGTTTATACAATGTGCGTGCCTCTGAGGAAAAAAGATTAGTTTAAATGGTGATCGCAAGGTTAACATACGCTTTTACTCGTAAAACTGGGGCCTACTTGTTTTACTGGCGCTGCTCCGATATGAATCTGACACTGCTGCAGTTTGTACTGCCACTTCTAATGTTGGGCACATTTATCAATGGCACTATGTAAGAAAAACATGAGGTCATTACACGTTCTTTGTTTTTCTTACAATGCTTTGCAATTTTGCAGACTTCAAAGTTCTTCCACTGCTACTAGTGCTAGACAGTTAAAAAAAAGTCTGACTCGGCATGCTGTTGATGCACTATTGTGACGTACCTGATCATGGAGATATGTTCTGTGACAAACCCAAATCATAAAAAAAAATGATATATTATGAATCGGGTTCGTCAACACTCGGCTGAACACTTTTATCTTGCTCATTTCAGAGGCAAGCTCATTGTATAAAATCCATTCTTAATTTTAGAAAAGCAAATAAGAGCATGGTTGTTTGAAACATTTGGATTCAGAGACTGCAGTATCAAAATGTTGAATAAATATCAGTTTGTGCAGTTTTTATTCAAATGTGTCTGTGATTTCTTTAAGTATAATCATTTCATAGCTATATATACTGTATGTATTTCTATACAATATACTTATATTCTCTGTGAAAAACTCTGTTAATGCATTAGTTAGGGTTAAAGTGGCAAAAATAGGGAAATGTGGTGTTAGAGTTCCCATCCCTAACACCCAACCTCATCCTGCAGGCAAAAAGCCAGGCATAGGGTGTGCCTTTGGGTTCTCCAGCCAAACACTCACCCCATTTTCATACACTGTACACATCTCAGCTTGTAACATGGCATCAATCAGACACTCGAAATGGGCAGCAGTGATAGGCAGAACGGCATCACGGGACCCGAATCAGAGCGGGTATTAATCCAGGGTATATGCCGTGCCTGCCAAGGTAGTACTGAAACCAGCCAAACCCCCGGGTTAGCAGCACTGGGTACTGGTGGCGAGCGAGCACAACAGTGGCAAGAGAGGCAGCGCGGGAGCCTGACTAGCCACCTGAGCTTGGAAATGGGGAGGGGGACCAGAACCTGCGGCGGGCAGTGGCAAGAGGTAGCAGATCGCCAGGCAGAGACAGTCGGATCAGTCAGCGGGAGGCAGCAGGAAGTGAGTGCCCCGATATGCAAATCACGAGTTGATCCCTCCTCGCGGCCATTGAGAACTGCACTGGAGACCTCCAGCAGCAGGAATGACGGCAATACCCACACAGAACTTGAAATGACCGGGACACTGATGTTGGCTGCAGTCAGCTATGCGGTTGCAGGTAGAACAGAAAGTGACCGCATCAGTATGTAAATAATGTTGTGCACCGTTGTGTGAAAGTGTAGTAAAAGTTGTAAATCATGGCAGCACCTCCATGTTTTCTTTTTGGTCTTGCACAGTGGGCAGTCTCCCGATGCCACCACCAACCCACGACCCATGTTACAAGTGCATTAAACCACTCCGTCGGTGGCATCTAATGCGATTGATGCATGGTGGGGTGGCTGTTGGCCCTCGGCCTTCGGCCTTGGGCCACAACCCCCACAACCATGCATCAATCCAGCATTAGATGCCACCTTCATTGTGGCTTAATGCTTACTTCTTTACTGATGAAAGGTGGTGAGTGTTAGGTTGGAGAACCCCAAGACACACCCCATGCCTGGCTTGCTGCCTGCAGGGTGGGGGTGGGGTGTTAGGGTTGGGAACCCTAACACCACATTTCCTTACTCTTGTCACTTTAACTCTAATTGATACATTAATAGAGTTTTTTTTTTGCAAAGAATTTCCTTACATTTTGAGATAGTATAATTGTATCCCCATTTGCAAGACTCTCTGGGCTCTGCACTCCCATCCCTTGATAGACGCATGCATTTATGTTGGCATGGAAGCATTTCAGCCAAAACAACAACCAATTTGTCAGCATAGCCCTGTTATTACCCCACCTTATGAACGCTGTGCTGAGAATGCTCAAATCCCCACCAAAACATCATTCTGCTCCACCGCAATGCCATTCTGTACCACAAGTGAGAAAACACATTTTAGCCAGAATCTGAGAAATGACAGCTGTCACATTCATGAGGTGATATAAAAAATAGCTATGTTGAAAAGCTGGTTTGAAAATATTTAAAATTCCCCATGTTATGCGCAAGCATAGTTAAACGTAAATGCAAGTGCATAACTTTGTCATTTTTACATATTTTGGCAACAAATTTGCAACATAGCCTTCTTATGACCCCATCTCTTTTTTATACTTCCTTTATTAAAAAAGGGTTTACAAACATGCATTCACTGATACAATTAAATTACTTCAGTTTTACAAGATAGAGTAACATTTCGTAGCTATTTAAGGACTACAGCCACTGTACATAGTAATTAATTTATAAATAAAAAAATTAAAAAGTTAAAAAGGAAAAAGAAGGAAAAAAAAGAAGGGAAAACCTCAAACAGTATTGGGCAAGAAATCTATGATAAATAAAAATATTGGTAAATAAAACCAATTTCTTAAGAGTCACTTTATACAAATATTTCACCACTAAAATTAACATCTGATATCTACTAGACCAAATGGCATTCATACTGACTTCCCCATAAGGGGAGGTTTGGGCAGGAGCATCTTGACCTAGTATAGCAAAACTAAAACCCAAAAGAATAAAGAAACCTAGGGGAGAGGTGGTTCAATGACCAAAGATCAAATCTCATGTCACTTCAGATCCTCAAATTGTATTGGATTTGATCCTGGGCCAACTCCCATCTTGTCCAATAGGAAGTATATGCTTCCAACCTGTTGTGTAGGGCATAGGACATCTGCTCATTATGTTGGGTAATAATAATCAAGGACTTCCAGTCAGAAATTGAAGGTGGGATATTCTGAAGCCACCTTTTAGTGATAGATTTGTATGCTGCACATAGCAAAATGGACCATAAATATAGAATAGCTTTATCTTTAACCCCCATAGGTGGAACGCCTAATAAAAGATTAACTCCAGTAAGAGGGTGCTGGAAGTCCAATATATTAGCACTGTGATGGGAAATTGAAGCCCAAAAGGCAGTTAATTTTGGGCAATCATAAATAATACATTTGTGTGATGCTATGGGTTCCCTACATTCCCACCAGCAACAAGAGGAGGTGCCCGGGCTACTCAGAGCTATTGCCATGGGTACCAAAAAGAACCTAACTCAAACTTTCCAGATAAATTCTCTCCAAATCAGAGAAAGTGTGGTAGACCATTCTCCCTTCCATACCTTGGGCCAGTCTTTAATACTTATTACCTGAACCAGCTCTTTCTCCCAGCTAGATTTGACTGGATCCATGCAGTGGGCATTTTGCTGAATTAAAAACTTGTATATGACTGAGATCACCTTATCTCCCTGGGATGAGGTCCAAATTTGTATGAATGGAGTAAGATCTTCTCACAACTGAGATTCTTTCTCTTTACTTCTAATTTGTTTAATTATGCAGTCTCTAATTTGATAGTAATAGAGCCTATCTCTCTCTGTCTAGAGATATCTCTTCTGACCCACCTCAAAATTAATTACTGTATTTCCTCTAAGGAGCTTCCATGGGGCTGCCAAAACTCTCACAGCCTGAGTGCTATATCAGGGTTCCAGTAGGGAGGAGTCAAACTGTGGGGTCACCAAAAACCACTGGTATTTTCAGAACTGCTGCCAGGAGGTTTTGCCTTTCATTCCTATCCTCCACCCTTCTAGTATTATAGCAGTGGCCTTAGGAACTAACTGCTGAGCCCTTTTTAACAGAGGTAAGGAAAACAGGGTAGCTGTCACCGGGGGTTACTGGCCTAGCTAAATCTATTTGTTTCCAGGCTGCTTGATAGGACCTGGTACCCCATAATAATGCTAGTCACATTTGCACAGCTGTCCAGTAGTCAGCTAGAGAAGGGAGGGCCACCCCACCCAGGATCTTAGGGACAAAGATTTTTGAAGGTGGAGCCAAGGTTTTATCTGATTCCACTGGAAAGCATTGAGTGTTTTCTGCCATGAGAGGAGTTCCTTGGGTGAAATAGCACATGGTACACACTGAAAAAGGTATAAGAAGTGGGGAAGAGTGTTCATCTTAAGACAGAGAGTGCATGTGTAGAAGGAGGATGGGAAGAGGTTCCATCTTCTGAGGTTGTATTGAAGGACTGACACTAGGGGGTTATAGTTTTGAGCAAACAGTTGGGACAAATCTTTGGGAACTGTATTCCCAAGTGTTTAATGGTAGATTTGTCCCATTTAGTGGGAAATCTAGATCTAAGTATGAGTGAAGGGCGATATCCAATAGAGAGGGCTTCAGTTTTATTTACATTGAGGGAGTAGCCAGACAGATAGGAGAAATCCTGTATTTTCTGCAAAATGGCTGTCATAGAGGAATCCAGGTCAGATAGGTATACTAAAAGGTCATCAGCAAACAAGGCTACCTTATGTTCTGTTCCAGCAACTGTAATACCTTTAATGTCTGGGGACTGTTGCAGGTATTGTGCCAGAGGCTCAATGTAAAAAGCAAAAAGGAGAGGGGGTAGGGGCAACCCTGTCAAGTTCCTCTATGGAGAAGGAGGCATTCTGATATGTGGCCATTTGCTCTGATGTATCCGGAAGGTTTGCAGTAAAATTTAAAAACGATTTCTGTAAATTGGTCTGGAAAACTGAAGCAGGCAAGGACCTCCCTGAGATTTCTCCAGGAGACCATGTCAAATGCTTTTTCTGCGTCCAGTCCAAGTAGGAGTGTGGGTATTTTCTGGGATTGAATATGTTCTAATAGGTATATAGTGCGTCCAACATTGTCCTGAGCTTGCCGGCCTGGAATAAAACCGTATTGAATCATAAGTATTTTACTTGAGGTAAATTGAATAAATCTTTTGGCCAATATAGATGTGAAAATGTTATAGTCTGTATTAAGTACCGATATGGACCTATAAAATGCACAGTAGGTGGGCTTCTTGCCTGCCTTCAGTATGACTGAGACTATGGCCAGATGGATCATCCCCTCCTTTGTAGAGACGTAAGCAAATACTCTGCCCAACAGTGGGGGGAGTCCATCAGACCGCGGGCATTTACCTGTTTTTAGTCCACTAATTACTGTTTCTATCTCTTTTAAGGATATTGGGGTAGTTAGATGGCTATGTTGCTCCTTGGGCAGGGTAGGGAGGTTCAAAGAGGATAGGAACTCCTGAATTCTTTGTCCAGAGGATGAAGGGGCTGCTGAATAGAGTGAGGTATAGTAGCTTAGAAATGCCTCAGATATCCATGTGATGGTATTCTTCATTTGCCCGGAAAGAGGGTGCCTAACTTTCATAATGGTGGATTTTACCTTCTGTGCCCTTAAGTGACTAGCCAATAATCTTAGGAATCGGGGGCCATCATCGTAGTATCAATGTGTTAAATAGATTAGCTTCTGTTCTATACCATAGTCTAAAATTTTATTAACTTCCTTCTTTAGAATAGTGAGTTCCCGGCTCCTAGATTTATCTGCATTAATGCCCTGGAGTTCTTCCAATTCCTTTATTTTTTGTTCTAAGGAGAAGCGATGTGCCTCCCTTTGTTTTTTCTTATATGCTGATATTGCTATTAACTCCCCCCTAATGATTGCTTTGATGGTGTCCCAAAGTACAGATACAGTAGTGTCCCTGCTGTCATTCTCAGTGAGGTCCTGGGATATTGTGTCTTTGACAGACTCTTGAACCTCCTTATCCCTTAAAAGGGAAAGATTTAGCCTCCCAGAAAGTTTTCTTTCTGGTTAACTGTGAGCGGAATTTGCAAAAAATTGGGGCATGGTCTGACAGTATAAAATCTCCAGCCCAGATGCTCTGCATCATCCCCAATTGTTCCCGGGTGAGGAGGGTCAGGAAGAAGTCTAGGCATGAGTAAGTGTCGTGGGCTTGGGAGTGGAAAGTATGTCTGGATGTTGGGCCATGTAGAAAAAACCTCCACACATCTTCATATCCAAGTTCCTGAAGCAATTTTTTAACCTCTCTAGCCATTTTGTTCACCCAGCCTAATGAGCGTTGGCTTGTAATCCCTTCAGAAATATTACAATTGAGGTCTGCCCCACAGATTACTTGTCCCTCAGCCCATTTGGCTAACCATGTAAAAAAAGATCTCTATACTGTATACTCCGAGGTAGGAGGGATATAAACAGAGGTCATAGTTATCATTTGCCCATTTAGGCAGTCCTTCACCATAACATATCTCCCCTTTTTATCCATAATCTGGTCTTTTAATTTGAACTGGGTGCCCTGTCTTATCATTACAGCCGTCCCTCTTCTTCTGCCCCCCCACTTGGGGGAACCCTATCATTCGAACTTTTTATGTTCAACTTGAGAGACATGAGTCTCCTGCATTAGCAAAATGCTAGCCCCTGCTCTTTTCATGTACTGGAGAATTTTACTTCGCCTAATGGGGTTAGTTACTCCTTGCATGTTATATGTGCATATCGTATAGGGTTGTGTCATGTTTATGTGATGCCCATTTTTCCCTTTTGATATCCCCCTAATAACTGCTGGCTCCTCAAACATGGTGGCACCCCCTTCACCTGAGTCTGCCCTGTTATTGTACTTTAGCATCTCCACTCTTAGGTCTCAAATGCCCACAAGGTAAAAAACAGAAGAAATAAGCCAACGTGGCTTTAACAAGAACTGTAACCACAATAAGAACTATAAGTGGTTGCTTCCAAGGCTGGAGGCTAATATATTGAATTAGCCCCTGCGTCCTTTCTCTATTTGAGAAGAACAAGGATGATTACTAGAGCTTCCATTCCTGGAAGACCTCCTCTAGAGCCACAGATTACAGTGGACTCCAAGAAGAAAAAGAAATCAAGTACCTACAGGTACCAAGGGCACAGACTGTGCTAAAATAATCGTGCCGCTGTTCCCAATCCACACTTTCTCAACATAATAAAAAACATTTTTAGAACAGAATGCATCAATTCTTATAACAGTCAAAATGTCACCCCAACAACAAAGGTACTATCATTAGTATTACTTTCCCGTTTATCATTTACCCCCCCAAGAGCACAGTATCAAAGAGGGTCTAAAGGCAGTTGTTTTATTAGGACTATATTGATTTTACTGGTGACCCATTAAGAATAGGACTCACCCCCTCCCCTTCGTTTAATTAAAAGTCCTATAGATGAATGACTTGAGCATTTTAATTCTTTGCAGGTGGTGGTGATAGTTCAAATAAAGTAAGTTAGAGTCCCGTTTGGAAAAAGAACTCGTGGTTATTACCAACACCATAGCTGATTCTAGCCCTGATATATACTGGTAGTCCAGAATGACGTGCGGTTCAGGCAACGGCTTCATTCAGCATCCCCCCCCTTCCCTGTACAGTTTCCCCAGTATGGACCAAAAACGTGCTATGTAAGATAGCATGGTGAAAGTATTTAGCCTTAAGGCAGTCCTCTGGTGGTAGGAGAGAGACAGAGACAGAGAGAGAGAGAGACTTGAAGGGTTGCTTTGGCAGTCGCTTCTTAATTTTATTTAACAGATGAGGAGATTTGCATCTCTTCAGGTGGGTTTGTCTGCCAATTCAGTCTTCCAGCCGAATATGTTTTGGATTCTGCGTAGGGCCTCTGTGTGTTGCATTGTTTTGGATCCCACTCGCTTCCTGCCTGTGTTGCGTTGCCAAATCTGACCACTCCTCCCCTCACTCTGATTCCGGTTCTTAAGTACAGGGATCTTTCTTTCTTCAGTTGTCTCTTCAACCATAGAGTATACCTTGACCCCATCCTCCCAGAAGATCTGCAGCTGAGAGGGATATGGGGTGTGAAAATGGACAGCCTTCTCGTGGAGTGTCCGTAGAATTGGAAGGTAACAGAGCCTCTGCTGTTGGACCTCCTGGGGGTAGTCGTGGTCCAAAAATATTCAGTGTGTCAGGTATTTAATTTCTTTTTTTGCCCAAACCCATCTCAGGATATCTTCCTTGACACTGTATGAGCTTAATTTGAAGACAATGGGGCATGGGCGCACCGCAGGATCAGAGGGTTTCACTTGCAAAGATCTGTGAACTCTCTCCACATGGAGTGTGTAGGTAGCTGGGAGTTCAAGAATATCATTGAGAAGATTTTCTATGAAAGGAGCTACTGGGGTGGTTTCCATATCCTCAGGGAGGCCATATAGATTCGATTGTCATGTCAAGAGTGCCCCTCAAGATCCAAACATTTGGATTGAAGCTCTACCGTTTGTTGCAGTAAGGCCTGGACAATTTCTGTGAGCTGCATTGTAGTGTTCTTGGACTCTGCCTCCCACTCCTCAATTGATCTGATGCATGTCTCCAATGTGAAAAGTTGTTTTCGAACAGCTCTGAATTCTTGCTTATTCTCTGTTCTGGACTCTCTAATTTTGTTAAGGAGAGTTTTGAATCTGGTATGGGAGAGTTGTTTGGTCTCCCCATCAGTATCGTATCCAGCCACATGGAAGCTTGCCAGTGAGAGAGATCTGCTGGGGGGTGGTCCGTTGTTAATCGGGAAACATCCTTGCTTTTTCCTTTACCATGGTTGCAATTTCTGCCTCTGTTACTATCTATAGGTATCCCTCCTGAGCTCCATGGCATTTTTAAGTTGAATTTTTAGATTTTTGGAGGTTAGAAAGGTAGATTGGGCAGGGAGCACTAGAAGTTAAGCTCCTTGCAGTTCTGTGATGTCACCGGAAGTCCTTATGACCCCACCTCTTATTTATTTATTTTTTTTATTTTTTATTTTTTTTATTTTAGCTTTTGTTGACCGGGTAAGTGCACTAGACAAATCCTGCCTATTTTCAGGCATGACCTGGGGGAGGGGGATACAGATGAATGCCAACTGACCTTGAACCAGATTAAGCTGTTGGTGGTATTTTTAGTGAATGAGGGAAATTTGGCCAGGACACCGGGGAAATTCCCCTACTCTTTTCAATAAGTGCCATGGGATCTTTAACATCCACCTGAACTACCACCATTCCAGGCAGATGGGACCTCGGTTTAACATCTCATCCGAAAGACGGCACCTCAGAAGTGCAGCACCCATCTCATGCTGCACTACAGTGTCAGTACTGGGATATTAACCCAAGTGCCAGATGTGGGAACTGAACCCACAGGCCTCTGATCTTCCGGCCTCAGAGGCGAGTGTGCTACCTACTGAGCCACTGACACTGACACTGCTCTTGAACAAAAGCAATGACAATTTTCAAATCACATCCAAAAGATGATTTTGCCAAGTGACTACAAATCACCCTTCAGGTTGGATTTGTGACATACCAGTGACATTTTCCATGAGGTGGCATCCCCAAAAGACCATGTTGAAAATTTGGTGTCAAAATATGTAAAAATGGCAAAGTTTTGCATTAAAGTTGAACACCCTATTGAAATACATTGAACCACATTTACCTTAGTTTCTCATAATGGAGTCACCGGTTCCAGCAGCTAGATGTGTCTTCAATTGAAGATTGGATCTTGAATCTGGGACCTTTTCAGGTGAGTGAGGGTGTGTGGTGGTGTACTGGGGGCATGGGGTGGTGAGTGCTGAGTGGGTAGTGGGGGAGTGGGATCAGATCAATAAGGGACCTTTTAATGTTTGAAAAGAAAAATTTCAATTAGTGGGACAGCATTGTCAGGTGGGGAGGTGCCACTAGACACCAGGGAATCAGGGAAGAAAAACAAAGACAGCAATTGGAGGGTGAAGGGTGCCACTAGACACCAGGGAAACATGAAAATAAAATGGGGACAATGATCAAAGGGTGGGGGATGCCATTAGACACAGTGGAAACAGGGAAAAAAACAGGGACAGCAATTGTAGCATGTGGGGTACCAGTAGACACCAGGGAAATGGAAACAGAAATAGGGACAGCACTTGAAGGGTAGGGGTGCCACTAGACACCAGTGGAATGGGGAACAAAAACAGGGACAACGGTTAGAGTGTGAGGGTGCCACTAAACACCAGGGAAGCATTTATAAATATGGGGATGGTGATTGGAGGGCAGAGGGTGCCACTAGACACTAGGGAATAAGATGTAGAAAAGGGATAAAGGATTTACCCAACACAAAAAAATTATCTTTTGTTGTGAGTCGTGATACAAAAAAAGATTATTTTTTGTATCACGCAGTCACAAAAAACGATGTGAAATTTAACCAAAAACACATCTGTGGATCATTTGTACAGCATTAAAGTGAAGCATCCACTAAACAGGGTCCTGATGAGCCAGATAAATTTGTTAGGCTCTCTCCAGGATGTAATTTTTGTGGCTTTTGAATTTTTTTTAAATGGAAAGAAGATGGAGGCAAACGAAAAAGGAATATTCCAATATGAAACAGGATTCCTTTTTCATTTCATACAGCTATTCTGAAGTCCATACTGAGCATGGTCAGTAGCCACATGACCAAAAATTGAAATATAAATAACTTTGGAATGGATAATTATTTTTTCACCAGAGTAACAAAAGGCACATCTGTTGGCTAGTCCCTTTGTGCCCTGAAAATTTCAGAGCACAGCTCCAAACTGTATGGGCTGTAGAAAATTTCAAAGAAAAACCCAGCAAAATCAATGAGCAAAAATTGCATTTTTCACTTCTCCATAACTCAGAACCCACACATCCAACCAGAATGAAACATGCCACATCCAGAGACCTGCCCTGGGCAATGGTACATGCAAATTGTCATGCAAATACATTGAACAGTTGGGAAGTTATTAAAGTGCAAAATGTGTGATTTAACATTGAAATGCCTTTTTAACCCTAACTAAAAGGGTGCATATCTCCTACAACAACTGATTGATATGGAGTATGGTTATATTTTACTGCAGAATGCAGTTTGATATTTTCTATTCTATGAGTCCCACCAGGATCTCTTGCTTTGTCATTTTGGTTCTAAATGCATGACTGTGCAGTACCATATATGCTAACACTGAACTTTCGTTTATGTTTGAATTCAGCTTTACTTTGAGGTATCACATCTAGTACAGGCACACTTTTATAGCCTATCTTATAAGTAGCAAGTGTGTTTTTATGGCATATACATGCATGTGTCTCTGATACACTACAGAGTTACATAGACGGGGGGTTGTCAATGTAATTTCTGATTTCTCACCCCAGGAATCCCTCAATATACTGGACTAATGCAGTTATGCCAGCTGGGTTCAACTGCCACAGAGGTGAAGTTTATGCTAATAACACCAAAGAATTAACCTATCAGAATGTCATAAGAGAGGGCTGCCTGTTGGTGTTGATGTAAACAAGTCAGATTTATTTCTCTGCTGATGGGAGAAGTCTATCCCAGAGCTCTTTCTTTCCATCTTCACGTGAAAATGTTTTTTTCACTTTAAAGTTGGTTTAATTTTAAAGTTTGTGCTGCCTTTAATGTTTTTTAGCAGTTTTAATAGTTTTTGTGTGTTTTCTTCACATCTCATCACATTGTTTTCTTTTCGTGGTTCCCACGCTTTGTAGTCTGACTAAATATACAATTTTTGAGGTAAACTTTCTGCAGTTATATTTCAGCTTTGGTTTTTTAGTGATTCCCTTCTTTCTAAAGGAACCACATTTAGCAATTTTTTTTTTACTTTATTTCTCTTTATTTAGGAACCATTTCTCACGGTTCCACAGCACTAGGGAACCAACCACAAACTTGATAATTTTTCACTTTTGGGAACCATTTCAAAGGTCTTCTAATGATATTGGCATGTCAGATTGACCAAAAAAGAGGACTGGACCTAATGGTTTTAAAAATTATGTTAGATATTTTAAAATCCTGGCCAAGGCAGATGGCCATGACCTTTGTTAACTTGTTTTCATCTAGCCCACACTTTTGCTGTGAACTTTGCAAGAGGGGTCCTCCTCACAGCAAAAATCTAAAGCTAGGTCCTCCAAGTACCCTCTAGAAAATAAGTCTGATTAAAATAATAATGACTAAGCCAGACAAAAATTACTTACAGAGCAGGTTCCTGATTCAGTGGCTGCTAAAAGGAAACAAAAAGAAAAACATATTACTGCCCCTCCCACTGAAAAGCAAATGGAGATGCTAGTGTCACAACAAGACATACCCTCTGTGGAGGAAATGGCAAAGGCTTGGTCACTATATCAAACCTTTCAGGCTGTGGGCAGTCTCCTTGGTGCCCCAGCTGGTCCCCATACACCTATTCCCTCTGACCCTGGCCTTCGCCAGTGCAATTTTTTTTTTAGCAGGCGAGACACACTAAGCTGAAAGCTTGTTTACAGGTGCGACCTGCGAGCACAAGGAAGTTAAGTGACTTTCTCACGGTTACACAGTATGCATGTGGTGCCTGTGGGATTCAAACCCAAGTCTCCAGGTTTGCATCTCAGAGCTTTAAACCACTGCGCTATTTATACATTTATTTGAGAGGTGTGATGATGAAGAGGAGAGTGAATCCTTAGAGCCTGATGTATCCCCAACCAGGAATTTGGCTTTCCTTCCCATGGCCAGGAGGATTTTCCCTCTCATTATACCTTTGTCCAACACATAGTGAATACTCTTGATCTCTTCATTCAGGAGACCACTGAAGAACATAAGGAGGCAGACTTTTGGATATGATGGGTCTCCCTCCTCTTAAAAAGCTACTCCTTCCAGTTCATAAGTCCCTTAGCAAGGGCTACTTTCAAGATACTACAGAATCCCACTTCCATCCCGGGGTGGATAAGAAAATAGAGAAAATGCACCAACTAGAAAAATCTAATACTGAGTACCTTTACATCCATCTAGACCAGGAAGGAGTGATCCAGGCTGCAGCCTGTGACAAAGCTGAGGTGCCCCTTTCATTCCAGCCTCCAAAAAAAGAACTTAGGAAACTGGATACTTTGGGTAAGAAATCTTACACCACAGCCTCTCTTTACTGCTCTTCCTCTCTACCTACAGTACATGGTGTACACAATTCAGTATCAGAAGGTTCTCTGGAACTCTGTTCTGGCTATCAGCTAGCAAGCCACAGAAAAAGTGACTCAGGACCTGGCAGAAACTGTTAAAATAGCCTT
Source organism: Neoceratodus forsteri (assembly GCA_016271365.2). NCBI lineage: Eukaryota > Metazoa > Chordata > Ceratodontiformes > Ceratodontidae > Neoceratodus > Neoceratodus forsteri. The sequence goes on along the minus strand of JADMNL010000022.1, from coordinate 438,084,038 downwards.
GGAAGCCACAAAATATCAGTTTCAAATGGCTGTTGATGCCAATTTTATTTTATTTATTTAAGAGTTTTACCAGGAAAACATACTGAGTGGGTTACCACTCGATTCCAGATGCGTCAATGACTCTGCCTCCAGGGCTATGGCTCAGGCCTTTTCTCTCAGGAGGTTTGCCTGGTTGAGAACTACCAGTTTCTCCCAGGACACTCAGATTAATGCTATGGATGTCCCCTGTGAGAACAATTCTTTTTTGGAGACAAAACAGGGGCATACATGAAAAAGGTGGAGGACTACAACATCACCTATCAGAGTAATGCAGCCAAAGAGACAGCCTTTTCTTCCTACAAGCCCCAAGGTAGAGGCGGCAGAGGTAAAGGTTACTCTTCCAGGGTCTTCTACCCTATGCCAATGCCTATTCCTTTGGATTACTCTCCAATGAAATAATTCTTTAGGGGAAGAGGTAGAGGGGCTCAGAAACATGCTGATCTGACCCTTTCAACAAAAAATAAAACCAAACAAAATCCCTGACTGGAATGCCCAGGGGTATGCCCCCTGTACAGTGGCGCCATTACAGTGAACACATCAATGCCCACAACATCGACAGTTCACTGTAATGGTCTGCTCAAGACCCTGGTACTCTGTCCCTCAGTCCTGCACCCCCTCGCCAAATCAACTCCAACTCAGAGTTGATAATCTTTAAGTGTGGGGGTCACGGGGGTGCATGGAGGGTTCAGGGGTGAAGCCCCCCAATAGAAATACAACCAGGGAAGCTGGCTCGGTGGCACTGAGGGTTGAGGCACTGGATGCTACACCTTACGCCATGCCATCAACTGAGGTTTGGGAATGAGTCTGAGCAGCTGGGGTTTGGCAGGGGAGAGAGAGGATTAAGCATCCAGAGGACTGCTCTCCTCCCTCTCCAGGGAAGGAGACTAGTTATCCCACTCACTGACTGCCCTCTGGCGGTAGCTGGAGAGCAGTATGGGTCAGGAGGCTTGAAGCCAACATCCTTACATCAGAAGGGAGGGTTGGGAGAAAATGAAAAATGCCACAGACTCCACAGGACCCATGATGATCCGATTGCACTGGCAAATCTGCTCCTGCCACCAAATTTGACATACTAGGGTGGCGGGGTATGCAAGCAACCCCCACCTGGTCCTGCTGTGTAGGGGGAATCCATGGGGGAGCCTTGGGGGGGTGAGTTGGGGGTTTGGACTGGAGGATGAACCCCTTTGAGGGAGGGGTCATAGCCCCTGTGAAGTCTAAGGAAGGAAGGAGAAAAAATGAATAAAAAGGAAAAAGAAATACAGCTGAGGTTTCCTGCCAGATTTATGTCAACCTCAACTTGCAGTCAACATAAATCTATCACTGTGATATTGATTGACAACATAGTTGTCTAACCAGCATCATAGAACCAGACTCAGGTCACTGCCACTCTTCCAGGAAGAGGAAGACTGAACCACTACCTACATAAATGGCAGCGCATCATCACAGGCAAGTGGATGCTGGAGGTGGTGGGTCGAGGACTTTCCCTGCAGTTCAAGAAAACTCCCACTCATCAGGGTCATGAGACTTTAAAACCTCTAATTCCCACAGAAGAAAATCTGCTGGAGTTCGAGGCAAAGTCTCTCCTTCCAGCAAATGCAGTGGAAAGGTTCCTTTCTCTCAATGGAGGAAAGGCCTCTATTCCCAGTACTTTCTCACCAAAAAGAAAAATGGGGACTGGCGACCCATTCTAGATCTCAGGTACCTAAACAAGTACTTGTTCAATCCCAAATTCAAGATGATCACCCTGTCTGTGGTGAGCCCCTCTCTGCAACAGGAAGACTGGCTAGCCTCCCTGGATCTCATTGAATTTTATTTTTATTTAAACTGGTAAGCAGATTAGAAAAATTGCCATTTTTCACAGTGACCAGTACATAAAATACATAAAATGCAATTAGACATTACACAAAACAAACACAATTAGAATCCAACAACAAATGATTGTACAAACCTGATGTAAATGAAGACAATGATACATCATTAGTAAGGGACACAGGCATTTTATTATAAAGAGTGTTGTTTTATATTTAAAAGATCTCTGACCAAAGGCTGACTTAAAATGAGGGATAGAGAATACATGTTTGCTTTGAGATATAGTAGAAAGAGCATTAACACATCAGGGAAAATTAACACTAATAGAATTTGGTATAAGTTCAAGAACAATTTTATGCAAAAACTCAAAACCCTGAATTCCATACTTTCCTTAAGTAGAAAACATTCCATGGAGTCATAAAGCACACAGTGATGTGTCAAAACCCTTAAACCAATAGAAAACCTATAAATAGAGTTATGAAGCATGTTCAACCTATTGAAAAGATTATCAGTCAAGTGTGAAAAAATATACTTCCATAATCAGGTTTAGATAAAAGCAAACAGTGGACCAATAACCTTCTGGATTCAGGAACCAAATAATGGTTCAGTCTATATCTTGTATCAATGAATGCACTATCAATATACTGCACTTCCCGGGTCACCCCGGAAAAAGGGACTGTCTTGTCTCAGAGGACCTACCTTGTTGCCAAAATTCAATAAATAAATAAACATATAACTTACCCAATCTGTTATGAATTACCTTGATTAACTGAGTAATATGTAGATCAAAAGGCAGTGAACTATCCAGAGTTACTCCTAGATAACAACAATTTCCCACACAATTAATGGGAAAACCATTTAAATCAAAGATTTGAATAAAGTGTGGCAATGATTTACTGCAGTGTAAAAAAATTGCTTTTTTTCAGAATTAAGAAGTAATTTATTGGACAAAAAGCAATCATGGACTCTATGGAAGTCACTTTGAAGAGTCCTTTGCAAACAGGAAAAATCCTTATCTGAATAAAACAAAATGGCATCACCTGCATAAAGAATTAAATCAGAAGATGAACAAACCAACGGCAAAGATTTAAAAAAAATAAAAAATAATAAAGGGCCTAGAAGAGAACCTTGGGAAACCCTACAACATATTTCCCTAAAATCCGATTGAGCCCATTCGATCACTGTGCAATGAGATCTCCCCCGTAGATAACTTAAACCAAAGAATGGAATCAGATGAAAAAACGTGACCTAACATTGAGCACAACTGTCTCAGAAACGCCTATTTCCACATTTCAATTTGGTTCTGTTATGGGAAGTACCTCAGGTTCAAACTGCTCTCTGGCCATTACCAGTTTGCAGCTCTGACATTCAGCCTTTCTGTAGCTCCCAGAATTTATACAAAGTGCCTGGTAGTGGTGATAGGCATAGGCATACGGGGGGGTGACCATGGCTCTAGCCCACCCTGATAAAAGTCATCCAAACAAATGTTGATAATTATTATAATTTTTTATTTGGGATTCTGCTGGACCCGGTAAGGACTGTCATTCATGAACCAGTTAGTCTCCCCTACCAGCTACCATTGCCCAACCACCCAACAGATAGCAATACACAACTTGGCTTCAGTACCTCAGACAGCCAATCAGTGTGTGCCATCTTGGGTGGTCCAATCACGGGCAGTTTTACTTTGGTGGTGACATGCAGTCGCACATCATTTCGGTGGGATATATAAAAAACATTCTTCAGGTTCTCACCCACTCATTGCCCTGACCAGGGTTTACTACTGCTTCTGCTGCTGTGGGAGGGGATTTGAAGATGTCATGTCAGGAAGACACCGCTACCTCTACCTGTGGCTGCTTCCCACCCACTGCACTCCAACATGATGCAGTCGACCACTGCCAACTAGAGACAAGAACTGAGGAGGAAATGGGACACAACAGTGATGGTGTTTATCAAAATCTTCATGCTGAACCTGGGTCCACAGTTTGGATGGATGACACGCACTGTGGCCAAGACATTAAAGCTCTCTTCAAGCAAGATGGGGACACCAGCAGATCAAGAAAGCCACAAGTATTCTTTTCTGTTCTGTGCCCAGATTTACTACAGCATGCTGAAATGCCAAAGCCCGACACCCAGGAGCCTGAAAATTATAGCCCGACAGTTAGTATCCCAACAGTCAGGAATTGCCCACGACTGAGTTTTTTTCTGTGTTTCCGGTAGCTTAACCTCCCCCCCCCCACACCCTCCTCATTTATGAATGCCAGCTGCTGTGGGCAATTCCTGACTGTCAGGATACTGACTGTCAGGTTATAATTTTCGGGCTCCTGGGTGTCAGGCTTCAACATTTCAGTATGCCGTAATACTTCCCTCTGCCTCATTGGTCTCCATGCTGCTGCAAGGCATTTTAACTTTGTCCACGATAGATGGTACTAAATATGGGGCATGATCTCTTATTTTGGAGCTACTGTAACTAAGAATCTCTCACTTAGCTCTAAAATTCAGGAAAATGCACCATTTATATTAGTGGCATAGGGGGGAGTTGTTCAGGGTGTTCAAACACCCCCCAAAATTACCTCCGAAATGTTTATGAAAGTCACAGGCTGTCCTGGTTTTGCTGGGATTGTCCCATTTTTCAGTACCCTGTCCTGGGAAATAAAAAAGTCTGCCCAGGATATTCAAAGTCCCTGTTTTGGAATGTGCTATTATTTGTACTGTGCAAAAGTCCTGGTTTCACTGTAGAAAAGTCATTGTTTAATAATGTACAGTAATTTGGAGTAAATAATTACTTTTCTACAGGATTTCTCCCTTATTTCCCCTCGATTATGCCAAAATGTACCTGTGGACCTTGGCCTACTGCAGGGAGTCGCATCTTTTAATTTTCTTTCCTCTTCTCTGGTCGCAGCATGTTTGGCTGTGTGGCTAAGGCAGTGTGGGGGGGGGCGGGGTGCAGCCATTGCTTGGCTGCTCACTGACTGACTGCCTAAACTGTCTCTGCCATGTGGTTGGATATATATGCTTCTACTACTCCTCCTCCAGGTAGAATGCATGACTACTGACTTCCTCCAGTATCCGACTGCTCCTAGTAGTGTTTGCTGCCAGCACATGTTGAACCTGTTTGCTGTGGACAGTGGCTCCCTTGAGTCCAGTTACAAGATGCCACTCCACTGACTCTGCCCCCTTGGCTGCTAGAAATTGCCAGACCTGGTGCTGGAACCTCTTGTTCCTCCAGTCGTCAGATCGCTGCCAGCGCTGCAGATTGGACAATGGGCCCTCGTCCTGCCTGCCTGGTGTAAGTTCAGACGTGACAACATCTAGGGCAGCAGTCAAAGAATTTCAGCCAGGCTCTGTCTCTGAGTCTTACTTGTTGGTCGGACTGGAGTCAGACAGACAATCATTGAGGAGGTGGAGGATACGGTAGGAGCAGGACACAAGGCAGCAGTGAAGGCCAAGGCAAGAGACCTAAAAGTTGTTATGATTTGCTGTTGCTGCTGTTTAGTTTATTTTGAATATTGAGGTCCTCTGGGACCAAGGACTGGGGAGCAGTCTGACTGAGCTGGTTGAGTGCTAGCCTGAAAAAAGTGGGAACTTGAGGTTGATTATGTAACTTCTTACTTGGAGCTGCCCAGGAATGGAATCTTCAGGGGATGGAGAAGGCAGGGTGAGTTGAGTGCCTACTGCAGCCTCTGTGTTTCAGTTCCCAAAACCTTGAATGAGTGAGTTAAACAAGGGAAGGGAAGGAAAGGAGGGTTGATTCCCTCACCACTTAATGCCCCACCACCTGGCTGTTGTCCTTGGCCCACAATGCATCCGAGCACTGATTTGGTCACTGACCAGTTAGATTCTCCTACACTCGTGACTTCAGGCCAGGGGAAAAAATTATTTATCCCCCCGAATTAGGGGTAGGAAAAACCTCACAAAAATGTGTTTTTTGTTCTTCAATAGAAGCCACAAAACTCACTACAGAGCATGTAAATCCCCAAAGCCTCTGGGGGCCTAGCGGCCCCCAGACTCCCTGCCTTAATATAGAAATATTTCACAGTATATTACAAAAACATGTAAGGGGTGGTTGATGGCACTGTTGGTCAGCCAGTTGTCCACAACAATTGCAGCTAAAGACTGTAATGCTAGCCAGAGTCTCCCACACCCCTGATTCCATGGAGAAAAATTTCCACTGAAATCAGGGGTAAGGAAAATGTAACAAAAGTGTGTTTTTTTTGCTGAAGAAAAGCCCCAAAACTCACCACAGAGCATGTAACCCCCCCAGAGCCCCGGCTTTTATGTGTCCAACACCACAAATATCATATCCAAACACTCCCCCAAAAAGAAATCCTGCCTACTCCGCTGATTTACATTGTTGTTTTGAACTTTTGAGGCTCCAGGAATGGGCACCATATAAATAAACCTTGCCTTGCCTGTTTTAAAACATTTCCTAGGGGGTCATGCCCCCACACCCTCTAGCTTTGAGAGGATTTTGGCCCCTCTTGTTCATTGACTTTGCACATGCCTCTGGTGGAAGCTCATTTCAGGAGACAGACGGTCTCTGTCTTCCTCTATCTGGATGACTGGCTGATAGCGGATAAATCATCCAAAAGATCAGAGACTCAGTCTCACACAACACACTCTGGAGTCTCTCAGCTTCCTGATCAGCATAGAGAAGTCTCAGTTTGAGCCAGTCCAACTCCTGGTGTTCACTGGAGCAGAGCTTGACACCCAGCAAGGGAAAGCACTGCTCCCATTGGACAGAGTACAGAATCTCCAAACCCTGGCACATTAATTTCTCCTAGGCCAACTGAGGCCAGCCAGATACTTCCTTAGGCTCCTAGACCATATGGCATCTACTACAGCTATAGTTCCAGGAGCCATGTTTCAGAAGACAGACATTCAACACCATCTAAGGGCTCATTGGCCTCAGAAAAGAGACTCTTTGTCAAAGCTCATTCCAGTCACAAGGACTCTTCTACAAGCCCTGGACTGGTGGATAGACAAGGGAAGGAATCCCTTTCCAGCAAAAGGAATCATCCAGAGTGGTCACTACAGACGCTTCCCTCTTAGGGTGGGGTGCACATCTGGTAGACCAGTTCATAAGTGGGGTGTGGACTCCCAGGGAGTCCAGGTCTCACATAAACCTCCTTAAGCTCAGGCCCATTTACCTGGCTGTCAAAGCTTTTGCTCCCCAGCTAAAGGGTCAATCTGTCCAAATCAGGACAGACAAGACCACTTTTATGTTCTACATCAACAAGCAGGGGGGGCACAAGATCCTCAAACCTCTGCACAGAGGCCATGAAGATCTGGTTTCTGGCCTATTCCCTAGACATGCAGCTCACTGCCATTCATCTTCCAGGCAGGGAAAATGTTCTGCAGACTCCCTGAGCCACATCACTCAGGGCCACCATGAGTGGATCCTAAACAACAAGTGCTGGCCATAGCCTTTAGGAGGTGGGCACTCCAGAGATAGATCCCTTTACCTGCAACCTCAATCATCAGATTTCCCTGTACCACTGCAGACCTTCAGCCTTGGGCTCAGTGCCAGTGGATGTCCCATCTCTGGATTGGACAGGAAGATTCCTGTATGCCATCCCTCCAGTTCCCCTGACTTGCAGGGTTCTTCTCAAACTCAGAAGCCAGCCAACAACAATGATTCTGGTGGCTCCAGACTGGGCAAGGCAGCCTTGGTATTTCCTGCTCCTTGCCCTCTCAGTCAAATGGCCCATTCTTCTGACATCAACCCAGTCTTCTGATCCTGCCTCAGACAGTTCTACCATGCCAAAACTACAACAGTTTTGTCGATATTTGGCATGGTGAGATCCCCAATATCAACAGGCTAAATTTCTCCTGTCAGACATTGTGTGTTTTTGAACCCCCCATGCGGGGGGTGTGCCCTCTGCACCCCCTTCTTAAGATAACTAACTCTGAGTCAGAGTTGTTTCAGGGGGGGCGAGACAGTGAAAGTGTGAAATTTCACCCTCAGGTTCCTCACAGCAACAATCTTGAAACCTGTTGAGATTGTCGCTGTGAGGGATTTTACCATTGTGCCTTTGCTGTGTGAATGGCATACCCCTCAGACAGAGATAACATACCCTAGCATAGAGTCTCTTCACCTCAAAGCTTGGCACTTGAAGAGCTAGAGTTCTTTGACCCTCAGTATTCAGAACAAGTCCTAAGAATTATTTGGCTATCCAAAAAGCCAAGAACCAAAAAGACTTATATTTCCAAATGGAAGAGGCTCTCTTTCTGGTGTAAAGATAGGCAGATTAACCCACTGCAAGCTAGCCTGTCTTCCATTCTACACTATTTGGTACACTTGCAAGCATCAGGCCATACAGCCTCATCACTGAAGGTTCACCTGGCAGCTATTTCAGCCAATATTTTGGCTGACAAAGAGAAATCTGTAATTTCTCATCCCATTTTCAAGTATTTCTTTAAGGGCCTGCTGCACTTTCAATCCCCACTTAGGGATCCTGTTCCCCCTTGAGACACGAATATATGTATCGCTAAGTTGATGAAGTCTCCATTTAAGCCCATGGCTACTGTACAATTAACATTCATCACTAGAGATGCAGCGAATTTAAAATCCACTGGCAAAGTTAACACGAAGTGGCCACTTTGCATTGGCACTTCACTACATAGAGTGCCCCATAGGAAAGGCTCACTTCACCTTGTGATTATTACTTTGCAATGTCATTCCACCTGAAATGCACAGTAAGGTGGAGTGACAACAATATTGGCAACACCCCACCCGCACAGTCACCAGAATTAATGCGCAACCCCAAAGTGCTACTGTCTTGTGTCCAGAAAACTCCCCAGTGCTGACAAAGTGAAATGAGAGTGTAACAAGAAATGCAAAGTCTCCCAGAATTAATGGAGCACTCAGTCATGCACACAGTGGTCACACACAGAGTCACCAGAATTAATGTGCATCCCTAAAATGCTACTGTCTTGTGTCCAGAAAATTCCCCAGGGCTGAAGAAATGCTACTGTCTTGTGTCCAGAAAATTCCCCAGTGCTGACGAAGTAAAATGAGAGCTTAACAGCCCCAGCTCCCCTGCACTTCTGATCACTCAGGCCTTCTCTGCCTGTGCTACCCTACCCACCCCTTGTGCAACTAAACCCCCTTCCTCATTCTATCACTCCCGGAGTAAACTCTCCATCTGCCTACCTCTGACCAGAGCACTTCTCCTCCTTCTACTCCTAACCGAACATACATCCCAACCCAGGCCCTGCCCCTCCCACCCACCCACCCAGCCCACTGGTCTTCAAGTAGCCTCCATGAACATATGCAGCCTGCTGAAGAAATTTGACGCCTACAGTGCTGGGCCTTGGCTCACCAACCAGACATCATAGCCCTGGTTGAAACCTGGCTGTCCAAATCAACTCCTGACTCATTTGTCTCCCTCCAGGATATACCTTATACCGGGAGGACGAGTAAGCAAATGAGGGGAGGCTGTGCAATCTACACCAGGGACACAATACCTGGACATGCACTCCCCACCCCTGCCCTTATAAATGGGGCCCAGGCCCTTACCCTCAGACTCACCCCAGACCCCTCTAGGAGCCCTCTCTATCTCACCACAGCCTACTTTCCCCCAAAGAACCAGCACCCGGCCCTGGTATCTTTAATGGACTACCTGGCCACCCTCCACCATAAGGCAGAACAAATCCTAGTGGGGGACCTTAATGTAAATTGGCTCAGCACCTCCTCATCCGCGACTAGAGACTCATTTGCCGCCCAAGATCTGATGCAACTCGTCACCCAGCCCACGAGACTTAACCCTAAGAGTGGTACCAGCACCCTTCTGGATGTTATTATAACTAACCGACCCCATAAAATCCAAAACATCCAGGTCCTCCCAGACTCCCTAAGTGACCACTCCCCTATCCTATTTCATTGGGTAGCCCCCAATCCCAAACCAAAATCCCAGACCACCCTCCGCAGGCGCCTCCGCCCTGGTGGGCTGAAAATACTTAAAGCACTCCTCTCCCAGATAAACTGGTCCCCCATTCAGCATTCAACCAACATTGACACTGCCCTCGCCTTCTTCACTCACACCTTCAACATGGCCTGTGATCTCTTTGCACCCTTAACCAAAATCCGGTCCAAATAACAGAACGCACCCTGGGTTAGCCCAGCCCTCCTACAACTACTTAGAAACCGGGATAACCTCTGGCACCTTGCCACTGAAACAGGTCGTCTGTCTGATAGGCAAGCCTACAATGCAGCCCAGAATAAGTGCTCATGGGCCATCAGGAAAGCCAAGGCAGACCATTACCAGGCCTCCCTTACCTCCTCCTGGGGCTCAGCCCGGACCTTCTGGGATAATATTAAGCAACTTAATGGTAAAGCTTGCTCCCCTGCCCCATCCCAGCTCACTAGAAATGGCACCACCTCCACCAAGCCTGCCACCATAGCTAACTGGTTCAACACCACTTTCACTGACCTTAGCTCAGTCCTCCCTAGTAATTTCTTTGACCCTCCCCCCAGCCAACCTCCCCCTGTCCTCCAGCACCCCAGCTTCCACCTGCGAAAGATTTCCACCCGGGAAGCCAGACCCATCTAATCAAAGCTCTCAATGGCAACAATCCTGGCAGTGACTCACTGGACCCCAGCATCCTCAGGCTGGTGCTAGATGAAGTCCTTGCCCCACTCACCAGCCTAATTAACCAGTCACTCTGCCTGGGACAATGCCCCACAGCTTGAAAATAGCCATTATCACACCTATTCATAAAGGCGACAGGTCATTGGCCAACAACTACCGGCCAATCTCATCCTCCTCCTCTCTAAAGCCCTGAGAAAGTGGTGGCCATTCAAATCACTGATTATCTGGCTAAGCATAACATTTTATGCCCAGAGCAACATGGCTTCCGTCAAGGGTCACAGTACCAGCACTGCCCTTATCAATTCTCCAACTTTCTACACTCCTCCTTGGATACCAGCTCCCTAGCTGGTGCAGTGTTCATCGACCTCTCAAAGGCTTTCGACACTGTCTCCCATCCACTTCTGCTGAATGCACTCTGCCACACTGGTCTCTCAGCTGGCCCCCTGGCATGGTGCGCTAGCTATCTTGACACTCGATCTCAGTGTGTAAAAATTAATAGCACACTCTCCGATACCCGTCCCATTCTCTCTGGGGTCCCCCAAGGCTCCATCCTGGGCCCCCTTCTCTTCTCGCTCTATCTGAACACCCTGCCCAGTGCATGCCCTGGCAAAATTCTACTGTATGCAGATGACGCTGTCCTTTTTGCCACCCACCGCAATCCCATCTCCCTACAGAACTCCCTACAGCAGTCTTTCAACAGTGCCGAGGCTTGGTTTAAGGAGTGCAGACTCATCATCAATCTTAATAAAACCAAAGCTATGCTCTTTTCCCACCCCCAAAACAAAGCTAGCAACCACCCACTCTATATCCTTCCAAGTACCAATCAGCCACTGGAACAAGTCTGCTCCTACAAATACCTTGGGGTTACCTTCGACTCAGCCCTCACATTTCACAACCACATCGACGCCTTAACATCCGCCACTAACACACGGCTTGGTATCCTATTCCGCCATAGAACCTGCCTTCCCCCAAATGCTCTCCGGCTAGCTGTTACATCATCCGTTCTGTCCCTTGTAGACTATGGTCTACCAGTATATGGTGCTGCCGACACCACTGCACTCAACAAAATTCACCTAACCCTGAATAAAGCCTGCAGATTGATTACTGGTGCCCCCAGGCTCACACACACCTGTCAGCTGTATGTTGAGGCTAACCTGCTTACCCTGGATGAACGGCTCCAATACCAAACCTGTCTCCTCACAAAAAAAAACCCTACTCGGGCTCTCCCCCCCGGGGTAACAGCATCCATCCACCAGAGCCCTCCCACTATTGCAACACGGTCTTCCTACAAGACCACTCTAAAGGTCCTCAGATCAAGAACCAGCCATTGCCAGAGGTCCTTCTGCTATAGAGCCCCAACCTGGTTTAACTCTCTCCCTGTCCCCATCGCCAATGCCACCACCATCTCCAAGTTCAAAACCACCCTTCGGAACCACATCATCAGCACTCGTAACTGCTCCTGTCTCTGAACATAGCCTCCACCTCTGCTTCTCTTGACAATGCCCCCCAGGCAGCTCTCCACCTAACCATCCCCTCCACCACTTCCCTGTACACCGTGCCTATGTTTAACCTGGCCAGTGCCAGCTGTTTCAGTGTTTACCTACCAGAATGCTCACTTGATACCAACTTGTGTAACACCTGTTATCAATTACATGTACCCTGTACCCAATTGTATTTGTCTGACCACAGTGTGACGTGGCTCCTCTGTTGAACGCCTATTGTTTTGCAAATCTTTGCTATGTAACCAAAAACACAATGTATGTCTTTATGTGACGAAGTACCTTTGGAAACGAGCCTCTGGCTCAAAGGTTGTAAACTGATTCTTAGAAATAAAATAAAATAACAAGAAATGCAGTCTCCCAGAATTAATGGTGCACTGCAAATGCACAGACAGATTAAGATTGCATTGCACACTCAAGGGATGCATATGAAAAGGAACAATAACACCTAATCAGTGCTCACAACCAAGTCACAAATCCAGATCTGGAAAGGAATACCTTTTTCCAGTTGGGGGATTAGTGCACGGCAGTAACAATCCTCTGCCAGTAAAGATACCACAAAGCGGTAAAAAAAATTCATACAGGTGCGGTGGATAGCAGGTTCACACTGCTGCAATTTCCCAGTGGCACAATAATAGGTGTCTAATTTAATGGCACACATCGCGCACACACTCACACACACTACAAGTAATGCGTAGCAAATTGAAAACCTTTAGTAATATAACCAGATGTTTTAAACGAATTATACACTGCTGCACCACAACAATCAACAAAAAAAGTCAAGAATTACTGAAAATATTACTGTGTGTACATTAATACAGTTATACAAGAAAAATATAACCAAAACAGAAAGACTGCCATTTTCTCCCAGTTAATGTACCTACACCACAAATACGCCCTTCCCCAAAGCACACTTCACAGTACACAGACTGACAGTTCTAAATTAACATTCAAAATCCACTCATAACAATAAGCACTCGATGATATGAGCACATAAGGGTTTCCTACAATTGATGTACTAAATTTTGAGCAAAAAAAATAACTCAAAAAGGCATTTTAAACAGCTTTTTAGAGGTTTTGAATCACAGAGCTCTGAGAGCAAACTGTCTCCAGCTACCTCTACACACACACTACCCAGGCCAGAACTGAGGCTGTGCAGAACAATCTAGAGCCCATGTGACCTACAATCCCATGAATCACTGCAGAATTTCATTTGCAGCTCAATTACAAGGTGAATTGAGGTGAATTACATTGATTGCAATGTACTTCGCCTTAGAATTGGTGGAGAAGTGGTTTTGGGAAGGTGGAATAATGCAAAGTCATTGGTTTCAGTGGACTTTGCATTCCTCATTATGAAGTGAAGTACTCCGCTTCACATTGTGGAGTACTCTGTGGATTCTGCATTACTCCGTGAATCACTTCGAGGAGCGAATTGGGGCCACTTCACCCACCACTACTTACAGTACTGTAACTCACATGCTGTACAGGAAGGAACGCGAATGCCTATGGCTGTACTTCCCTGATGAGCTGAGCTTGTATCATAAAATGCCCCAATTTAAAAACTCTTATTAATGAGTACAGAGGTGGGGTGGTGAAGCCTGGAGAGATACTACAAAACAGGTTTACAATACATCCAAGTAGCTAGTAAAAAAATTAATGTTGTGATTCATGACGTGATCGTGAATCATGATTTGTGACTGCATTTGTGACTGTGATGATAAAGAACGTGATTCGGTGTCAACGGTGTGAGATAACCAATATAGAACTGTATTGGGAGCATGAATGCCCATGGCTGTACTTCCCCGATGAGCTGTAGCACAAAACTCCCCAACTTAAAAACACTTGTTAATGAGTACAATGGTGGGATGGTGAAGTCTGGAGAGATACTACAAAACAGGCTTACAATACATCCAAGTAACTAGTAAAAAAATTAATGTTGCGATTCGTGACATGATCATGGATCATGATTTGTGACTGCATTTGCGACCATGATGATGAAGTACGTGATTTGTATCACACGTGACTCATGATGATGGTCCTGACTTAAAAACGTATATTGAGTACAATGTCCATGCAGAATTATGCACCACACTAGTCCAGTACTCTGAAGGGAAGCCAAAGAAACAACGGTGACTTAAGTTACAGACAGAGATTGGGCCCTAAAGAGATGCAAATGCACAGACAGATTAAGATTGTGCTGTGCACTGAAGAGATGCAGATGCAAAGGCACAGCACCTAACCAGTGCTAACCATCAGAAATTCAAATCTGGAAAAGAATACCTTTGCAGTTGGGGCAGGCCACGAGGGGGCAGTGTACTGCACTGCTGCAATAACAGTCACTGGTACTAGTACCAGTAAAGATACCACAAAGAAGTACAAAAATCACACAGGTCCAGTGGATAGCAGGTTCACATTGCTGAAATTACTATGTGGCACAATAAAAGGTGTCTGATTTGATGACACATGTCACACACATACTCACACACACTAAGTAATGCATAGCAAATTGAAAACTTCAGTCATATAACTATGTATTTTAAATAAACTAAAATTATGCACTGCTGCACAACAACAATCAGAAAAGAAATGGCAAGAATTATTGAAAATATTATTGTGTACATTGACACAGTTATACAAGAAAAATATCACCAAAACAGAAAGAACTGTCTTTTTCTCCAAGTTAATCTACCTACACTATAGAAACACCCCTCCCCAAAGCACACTTCCACTGTCTCTCAGTACACAGATTGAATGTCATACATTAATATTCAAAATCCATACACAAACAATAAACGCTCGATGTTATGAGCACAGGAGGGTTTCCTACAATCAATGAACTAAAGTTTCAGCAAAATAAATTACTCCTAAAGTTTTATTAATAGCTTTTAGAAGGTTTGAATCACAGAGAGCTCTCACAGCAGACTGTCTCCTACAGCTTCCTACACACACTACCTCAAACTGAGGCTGTGCAGAACAATCTAGAGCCCATGTGACCTGAAATCCCATGGATCACTGCAAAATTCACCTTTGGAGCTTAAAAACAAGGTGAAGTGAGGCGAAGTACATTGTTTTCACGTAATTTCACCTTAAATTGTGAGTAATGGCTTGTGAAGGCGGAGTAATGTGAAGTCATTGATTTTGAATGAACTTTATGCTACTCCATTATAACGCAGTACCCATTTGTGTTGTGGAGCACCCACGAATTTGCTTTTTCTTCGCAATTCACTTCACAGAACAAATTGGGGCCACTTCGCCCATCTCTTTTCATCACCTGGATAACTGTTTTACTCATGGCAATCACTTCATCCAGAAGGATTTCAGAGCTGTAAGCTCTATGCCTGAACCAAACTACATTATTTACCACAGGGATAAAGTAGCTCACAGGACAAACAAGAAATGCCTTCCCAAGGTGGTGTCTGAATTTCACCTGATTCAGTCTATTACACCTCCTGTCTTTTTCACAGACAAATCCACTACTGATGAGTGCAGGCTTCACAGCTGGGATGTGAAAAGGGCACTGACATAATACCTGGAGCACACTAAGCAGCTCAGATCCTCTCACACCCAACTACTCCTCACCTATGGAGAGGTGAGCAAAGGCAGGCCAGCCTCTAAGAGGGCTGTCTCTCATTGGATAGTCTCTTGCATCCAATTCTGTTACAGTAAGGCTGGCTGACAGCCACCTCAAGGCCTTAGGGGCACTACAGCCTCAGTGGCAGCAGCAAGGGACATCCCATTGCTTGGCATCTGCAAAGCAGTTGCCTGGAAGACTGTACACACTTTCACAAAATGCTACTACAGTCCATATCAGATGCCAAGTTTGGCACTGCAATCCTACAGAACCTGTTCCCAAAGTAGGTTCTGTTTCCTCCTCCTCCCAACTACACCGTTTTGTAGTCTGCATTAGTTAAGCATACTGAGGGATTCATGGGGTGAGAAGAAAACTTTCCTTACCATAGTAATATTGTTTCTTCCAGGGGATCCCTCAGTATGCTTGACCTCCCATACATCCTTCCTCCCCTTACATAACCTTGCTGAAAGTAGTTCTATAGTCCATGCTAAAGGCCAAATTTCTTACTGGAGAGTTTTAACATGTGTAATGTTCCACAGTGAATCATGGTGCACATAGTTTGCCTGTAGGTGATTTCTTTTTCCTCTTATTTTCTATAGTATTAGGTTAGATTTATGGTTTGGGGCCTTTTGTCCCTTAGGCTAGGAAAGTAATTTGACTGGCTTACAACAGCACCTACAGGCAGGACTCTCATATTACATTCTGATAGGCTAATTCTTTTGCATCATTATTAAAAATGCCACCTCCAGGGAAGCTGAACCCAGCTGGTATATTTGCATTAGTCAAGCATACTGAGGGATCCCCTGGAAGAAGCAATATTACTGTGGTAAGTAATTTTTTGTTTCTTGATATTATGATGAATGTTTAAAATCATACTGTATCACATATGATGCAAGATACTAGTGTTTCACATCTAGTATCATAATGAAATCTTATGTTGCAATTGGGATGTCATGACTTTCACAATATGCAGGAATACAATGCAAACTGCAGTTAAAAGATCAGATTATTGTATTTCTAGATAAACTGTGAATTACAAATATTGCAACTCGATTAGGAATGAAGTACTCCATTTTAAAATATATGAAACATAAGCATCAAGATATGAATGACTGCTTTTTTCCCCTCAACACCTCTTACCAGATGGGGGTGTGCTTCCTGTGAGAGTTGATGTGTGTGAGCTGTGTGGGGGGGAGGTAAACCATACCATTGCATAGGAACCCCCCCACGTAGGCAGGAAGAAAAGGAGCAGGAAGGATGCAGGTAAAAGAGTGAATGGGGAGAGTGGGGGATGGACAGGGTCAAACCAGGGAAGCAATTAAAAGTGTGGACAAAGGGGACAAGGTGGACAGTGGTGTCCCTCAATGCACGCAGCATAGGAAACAAGATGGAAGAACCACAAGCCCTCTTGAGCGAGGGCAATGTGGACATTGCAACCATTACTGAAACTTGGGCCATGGTATACCATGACTGGGACCTCTCGATCCCAGGGTACAAGCTTTAGAGATGAGACAGGGAGAAAGGAAAGGGAGGGGGTTGCAGCTTACATCAGGGAAGGGATAGTGTGCATGAGGGAAGAAGAGGTGGAAAGGGGGGTAGTGAAGGATTGTGGCTACAACTACAAACCAACAGGGATAGGAAAATTAGGTTGAGGTGGTTTCTAGACCACCTAACAGTGGAAGGAAATGGACAGGGTGCCGGGTGCACAACTGAGAGACATAACAGGGAGGGGGGAGGTAGTAGTAATGGGGAACTTTAACCTGCCCAAAATAGACTGGACACTTCTCTCAGTGCAGTTTAACCCCCTCAAAGTATATATTTTTTAAATCAAGGATGGAAATGAGAAAGGAAAATATGCACTCACCAGGATTTGAACCTCAGACCTCTGGTATGCTGTTCCAGTGCTCTAACCATTAAGCTACAGGCCCACAGGTTAAAGTGTCCGAGGAACTTCCTTTTTTACAGCTCCATACATTCCTTTCTCTAGTGTTGTGCAATCCTGCAACCAGGAACCAATTTAGAAATACCACTTCTCACAATGCAGTTTAACCCCTGCAAGGTATATATTTTTTAAATCAAGGATGGAAATGAGAAAGGAAAATATGGACTCACTGGGATTTGAACCTTGGACCTCTGGTATGCCGTTCCAGTGCTCTAACCATTAAGCTACTGGCCCACTGGTTAAAGTGTCCGAGGAACTTCCTTTTTTACAGCTCCACACAGGATTGTGCAACACTAGAGAAAGGAATGTGTGGAACTGTAAAAAAGGAAGTTCCTCGGACACTTTAACCAGTGGGCCTGTAGCTTAATGGTTAGAGTGCTGGAACAGCATACCAGAGGTCCAAGTTTCCAATCCCAGTGAGTCCACATTTTGCTTTCTCCTTTCCATCCTTGATTTAAAAAATATATACCTTGCAGGGGCTAAACTGCACTGAGAGAAGTGGTATTTCTAAATTGGTTCCTGGTTACAGGATATGCAACACCAGAGAAAGGAATGTGTGGAGCTGTAAAAAGGAAGTTCCTTGGACCCTTTAACCAGTGGGCCTGTAGCTTGATGGTTAGAGCACTGGAACAGCATACCAGAGGTCCGAGGTTCAAATCCCAGTGAGTCCACATTTTTCTTTCTTATTTCCATCCTTGATTTACAAAATAGACTGGGTAACTCCTGTCATGACCACGACAGAAGCCAGGAGATCTTCAATGCAATACAGGATGGCTTCATGACACAGCTGGTGGTGGGACACACCAGGGGGGAAGCAGTCCTGGACCTTGTGCTTACAAATGGGGAGTGCATCCAGGAAATTGATATCAGGGAACTCCTAGGTGGGAGTGACCATAGTTCAGTATGGTTCAAGATAGATATGGGCAAAGAGGATATCCAAACAAGGACTAGGGCTGGACTTCAGGACAGCCAACTTTACTATGATGAGGGAAATGATCAGGGAGAAACTAGGACCATTAGAGGAGGGGATGGAGGTAGAAATGCTATGGGGATATATCAAGAGAGCCATTCAAGCCACCATGGACAGGTTTTTTTTTTTTACTTTAGTTGTTGTTGACCGGGTAAGTGCACTAGACAAATTCTTGCCTATTTTCAGGTATGACCCGGGGAAGGGGGATACAGATGAATGACAACTGACCTTGAACCAGATTAAGCTGTTGATGGTATTTTTAGTGAATGAAGGAAAATTTGGCCAGGGCACTGGGGAAATTCCCCTACTTTGCCAGCAGGGGGTTTGCCTTTCTGTAGAGTGGAGGAGCTCAGTTTGGAACTGGACAGCAGAACAGGAGGATGTGCTGATGTGGCAGTGGTGTGGAAGATGGCTGACCAACTGGAGGAGATGGATGTGGGAGGAAAGTCTCCTTCTCATGCAGTAGAAACAACTGAGGACAAAATAATGGATATAACAAGAAATGAAGTAATTGAGCAACCTTTACCAACATCTGATGCTGAAGACATGAACCCAGGTGAATCTGCTCCTGCAAAACAATGATCTGATGATATTTCACCATATAGCATTTCTGAGAATCCTACCTTGCAAGGTGAGTCAGATATATTTGCTGTAGATACACAAAAACTAGAACAACAACTAGAACTGGAGGAAAGAAATTTTCATATACGTAAAATGCAGTTAAAAAAACAGCTCCGCGACTTGCAATCTGAAAGCTAGCATAGCCTGTCAGGGAGGAACAGTTGGGTGCTGCTGACGTGGCACCAACATTAAACTGGGCGGCTGAAGTAGAAAACACAGAGGAAACTAATGCTGTGGTGACCAAATCAAGTATAGACTGTACAGGACAAAATCCTGGAAGCTCAGAGCAAATAATATTACTGGAATGGTCCGTAGAATCGGCACTTACAGCCGCAGGCTGGGAACAGGACATTACTTCTGGTGCATGGAATTCGGGTTCGTCACCGATACGTATGCCAACTGCACATCTACACATAATCAAACAGACCTCAATATTGACATGCCCCCTTAGCTAGCTCTAACCCAGAACCCCAAACTTAATTTTCTGCAAGGCCTGTGCACAACTCTTCATCTGGGGGATGCCCCACTCTGCATTCTGCAACTCCTGAGTTACCTTTAAATCTAATTGATAAAACAAATACTAGACCCTATGCTTCTCTGTTTATAACACCAAAACTACCAGCCAAGCAGCATAATGCTGTCCTGTTATCTTATATAGGTGGAATGCCAGAATAACCGGACAGAATATTTGTGGCGAGGTTATTACTTAAAGACTTGATGACATTTTTTTGCACATCAAGTTTATGCACTGAATCATGTCTCAGGTGAAACAACATTTGATGTCAGTTTCAAAACTTTAAAAGCACTTGACAGATTTTGGAACAAATATAACACCTTGAAGAAAACCCCCCTTATAGTCTCCTTTCTTAGTGATACCTTTGACTAAACCAGCACAAAAGGTTGTAACTGTTTTATTTAGAATTCAAGGAGTGAGTATGCATGACCTGGTATATTGGCTAAAACAAAGATGTACCATTATTGAAGACCCAGAGGCTATCATGGACTCTGAGAACATATGGACTGGGGGATGGAGGGTGAAGGTTATATTAAAAAAAACTGATACTGGTATTTGTCATTTACCAAACTCTTTTTTTCTAGGTTGGGATAGAGGAGTGCAGTTCTATCCTGGGCAGCCTTAAACTTGCTACAAATGCAGGTCCACCTCTCACCTTAGCGGCATTTGTGACAAAGTCAAATGTACGGTTTGTGGGGAACTGGGACACCTTGGATCTCAATGTACCAACGAGTGTAGATGTAATTTGTGTGAGGAAACAGGTCACACTTTTCAAAACTGCCAATGGGCAGCTCATAACACCTTAGACCAAGCAGACGGTAAAGAGCAGAGACTGCTCATTACACTTTCCCAGAAAAATAAACTGGGAAAAACAAAACAGCAGGAGAATCCAGGGCCTAGTGCCCCCCGTCATTCCACCAAGGTCCTGTCTCTAGTGACTCTCATAGCAAGGTGGTACTTCCAGAGTTCTCACCCACCCCCGAGGAATCCTTAACTACCTCAGATCAACAGCCTCCTTTAATGCAGACTGCAAATGGTTCCTCAGTAGATCCCCCCTCAGAGATAGTTCCTTCCCCTGAAAAGAATGCTGTGCCCCCACCTCCCACGCCTGCATTTGAGTGACCTTTCCTAAGGCAGAAAGCAAAGGGAGGCACACACCAAGCTACTCAAAAAGAGAATAGCATCACATTAGCAAACAAATTTGAGAGTTTGCAGGATTCATCTGACCATTCAACTGAAGAGTCTGTTACCTCTTCTGTTGTCTCTTCTCTCCCTGAATGTACCACAGATACAGAATTACAGGCATTGCCTATTGGCTCGCAAAAGTGAAAACCTAAAATGAAAACAAAACATAAAGAACATAATACAAGAAGGAGGAAGTATAAATGAAGCCTTTAAACTAAAATGTCTGCCCCCTTTTTCCTGTATACTGTTGATGTTAACACTATAAAACAAAGTGTGAAATGGAATGCTTTTTTTTTCTTTTCTGACAAGTTTACAGCTGGGTATCCTCTTTTTACAAGATGTCAGGTTACATACTATAAAGGAAACACAGACGGCTTCTAGAACCTGGTCCTTTGGGCCCTCCTTTTGGTCCATAGGACAGGAACCCTGTTCTGGGGTAGGAATATTATTTACAATTCCTGAAGTTTCAGTTCTAAAATGAATTGATTTAGTACCTGGCAGGGTCTTAATTCTAGATGTTTGTATTTCTCAAATAGCTTATAGATTGATTAACCTATGGGCGCCTCAATCTAAGTCAGCTAGAGCTGATATTTTGAAACAGATATAACCTTTTGTATATACAGCACATCAAGTAATTTTTGCAGGTGACTTTAACTGCTCTTTATCACTGCAAGATAAAAGCTTTAGTACAAAAATATCTAAGATCTACTGTGATTCAAACACTTTACAGTATGTAATCACAAAAGCCAGACTTAGGGATGCATATTTTTTTCATAATAAAAAGCACACAGCCACATTTTATAAAGGTCATCTAGCCACTAGGATAGACTTTATTTTTATCTCTGTAAGTTTAAATACAGTATCAGCTACTGTACAACCTGTTGAATTCACAGATCATGGATTATTATATATTCAAATAGGAAAAGAATCTTCCTGTATGAGGGGACCTGGTATATGGAAATTGACTAGCTTAAGGGATGCAAATAATCATATTGTTACTACCAAAAATGATATTATGAGGATTGTTACAGAATACACGAAGGATCTCTATTCTTCCTTTTACAATCAGAAAGCATCTTTCTAGAAGATTTCTTAGATAACGCCCAGTCACCTATAGTTAGTGAAGGCATTTTAACCCGAGTTGCACAGTCAATCCAAAAAAAGGAAGTGCAGGAATCAATTATATCCCTGGCAAATGGAAAATCTCCTGGCCCTGATGGGCTTCATAATGACATCTATAAAATATTTAAGATTTATTACTAGAATTAACTATGACATATAACAGTATGTTGATAAATGATAAAATACCACTTAATATGAACAAAGGGGCTTTAATTTATCTGCACAAAAAAGGGGACAAGACACAGCTACTGAATTGGAGGCCTATTAGTCTTCTTAACATGGATTTCAAGATATTGACTAAAATCCTAGCCAAAGGACTATTGCTAATAGCAAAAGAAGTGATTTCTCCAGCTCAGGCTTTCTCAATAGCAGGAAGGAGTATATCAGACCTTTTAATTTTAATAAGGGAGCCAATAGAAAGAGGAAAAAATGGGGTTTTAGATGGATTTCTGGTGTCACTGGACCTGAGGAAAGCTTTCAATTTAGTGAATCATGACTTCTTATGGAAAACATTCTTATTATGAAGTTCCAAATAAATGTATAAATGGGTGAAAAGTATTTATCATATGGCCACAATTACACCCCTCATACATGGCTGGCGAGGACCTATGATACGACTACAAAGAGGGGTAAGGCAGGGTTGCCCCCTCAGCCCTATCTTATAAATTTTTTTTATTGACCCATTACTAAGGAAAATTAATACTGCCCCACAAATCTTGCATTTACAAATATCAGAACAGGCCCATCTGCATAAGGTTTTAGCCTATGCAGATGATATGAATATACTAGTGAGAAACGAAAACTCTGTTAGAGAAGTAATTAACCTATGTGAAAGTTTTGAGAGAGTATCGGGGCAACACTGAATCTTCAAAAATATACAGGGCAGCATCTAGATTACACATCCAATTAAAGCTCAAATATAAATGGAATTGGGATAGCACCTGATCCAGCCATGATTTTAGGGGTTCAGTTTGGTCCAGGCGCTATGGACGTATTAAACTGGGACACTACAATTAATATAGGAAGGCAGATGGTGCTACAGTGGAATATGTGGAAGTTGGGCAAGAAGAAAAGAGTGTGTCTGATCAAAACATTTTTAATGCCAATATTTTTGTATATCAGCTATATTTTCCCCCTCCAAAGAAATATGAAACCACTTTACTGAGTCTCTTTTTTCAAGCCTTCTGGGGGAGCCATCTGAACCCTATAAAAAGGAATGTTTTGTATCTTCCAATACAACAGAGAGGAGTAAATATGACAAACCCAATACTTTATTCAATAGCATATTTATTACAAAAAACATAGGAACATTACGAATTAACAGGAACTTAGGATGGGAGCCCCTGCTTTACGCAGGATGTCATACTTGGCTGAGGCAATGGGAAATAAACAAACTCACTATAATAAGGAAATCACCAGTGATACCTAGTTATTTACGGGAAACATTTTTGCGTTTAAAGCAGTGGAAACTATCAAGTCAAAATGTAATTACTTTACAAAGAAAACAATTGTATTTTCATTTACTTAATACTATATGTCCAGTAGACACCATTTTTTATAAATGTCCACCTCAACATTTGCAAGGAAAAGAAAGGGGGGAGGAAGGCAAGAAGAAGAATCAGCATTTATATAGCACTTTTCATACACAGTATCCCAAAGCGCTTTACAAGCAATGCTAGATTGGTAGTGAAGTGACTGAATGAATGTGTGGTGGTGGCCATATCGCACATCATCACCCACACACAGCCTGGATAATTGCATGAACCAGTTTATGGGAAGGGGAATGTTGGCCAGGACCCCGGGAATGTTCCCTGCTCTTTGCAAAAAGTGCCCTGGGTTCTTTTATTTCCACCTGGACAACACCAGGATGGGCAGAGGGGACCTTGGTTTAACATCTCATCTGAAGGACAGCACACCCCAGCAGTACAGCACCCCCAATACTGCACTTGGATGCCAGAAATTTTTAGGTGCAAGTCCAATCCTGGTGTGGGATGATAACCCACAACCTTCTGGTCCAGAGGTGGATGTGCTACCAACTGAGCCGCACTGACACAAACATCAGTGATGGGATAAAACACAAGATCCAGACACAAATTGGGCAGACAAGATAGGCCTGGAGGTCTTCTGCTGGCTACTACTTACGTTCTTCTGTTTTTATGAAAAAGCTTGAAGGATAAGAAGGAAGTAAACTTAGTTTAGTAAGCATTAAGACACTCAGATCAGATAAATAGCTGGATTTTTTTGTACAGGAATGAAATTAGCATATTATACAATTAAAAAAAATAAAAGCGCATAAGAAAGTTGGCAGCTCAGCAACTGGAAAGGTTGATCATACACAGAGTTGACTGTCTAACATAGGATAATGATACTAGCAATGTACAGCCACATCCCTAAACACCTCTGAACAGTGGGAGGCTTTTTATATGTGAGTTGGTGTGTGAGATTTGGGGGGGAGGTTAGTGATTGTCAACCACCAGCCATGTATGTATAAGTCAAAAGTGCGTATTGATTTATTTTGGAAACATCACTCATGACTGTAAGAGCATATCGATAGTCTAATAGCCAGAATAGCAGACCATTCTGATTTGGTGACAATATGTCAAATGAAAATGAAAGAGTTCTACAAATATGTACAAAAAAATGGTCATTTAAATGATATAATTATGACACTGAAATGGGACTAGATATGAAGACAGAGATAATAGTGACTGATGTCAGAGGGTATTTTGTGGATGGGGTTGTTGGTGTAGTGGTGTCACAGAAGACTCACAATCACATTGATATCTCCTGTCAGAATGTGTTTATCAGTTTGAGTACAGTCAGAAATTTGTTCTCTTACAGATAGGAATAATTAATATGCTAGGAAAGTTTTTGGGTTTGGATTTTAAAATGGAGTGGAGTTAAGTTGAGAGTAAAATGATATAAGATATATATTCTGGCTGTGGTGTTATTCTCGAACACTGTAGATAAGCTTACATGATTGATGTGGTGTTTCTGAAGATAGTATACTTCTGCAGCACCTTAATAGGCCTCCATTTTTCACATCAGTGTCTGGAGTTATCTACTGACAAAAATTGTTAAAAAATGACAGTGCCTTTTCTAGTGTGGATATGAGTTTCAGACATTGCTGATTGGGTAAGCTGCTATCATACTATTAGTACTGAAATTAAATGAACCAGGGAAACTTGCAGTGAACGTTGACAGCCAATGTGATCCTCAATATGCACATCTCAGCAGTTTGTAACACTGCAGTTTTCTAAGGTGAGGAGCCTAGCAGATGATCATGCTACTGCCAGTGACATATCTCTTTCATACTGGTCATCAATCTGTTTTCTAAGACAATAAAAAACGGTTTTAAAGTAGCAGGACTCTCACTGCAACAACTAGACAATAAAAATAAAAAATTGCTATCATGCACTGCTGCTTCGTTAAGTGCCGCACTAAACAGCAGAAAGAGAAAGTGGCAGTGCCAGTGTTTCAGTCGGGTACCTACTGGGGTCTCCATCATTGTTTGTTTTGAGGCAGAGGCCGAGTAGCTGATCAGAAATGGAGATGCAGAGGGAAGCAGCTGAATTGGTTTAACGGGGGTGGGGTGGTCTCTGCTTGTTGAACGGGGATAGGAGCATCTGGCTCTTTTGAACTACATGAAGTTTCTGCCCAGCAAGTAGAAAACACAGTCACTGTCAGCATGGATGATTATTGGTCTGTCACTGCCATGCCCACTGTAGCTTGAGCTGCATTGTACCTGACAGTGACTCACCTCTGAAACCTCGTTATTGTAACAAGATGGTTGCTTTGTGCTGTGCATGCAAACAAACATACTGTAAAAGGGGATCTGGTTACTACTTAAAAATATCACAGCTGGGATAAGTAGAATTAAGTTGCACTGCATTATATTTCAAATTACTTCATTCTTCATTAATGAAGATATTTGCACAAAAACATAAACTTGCCCATGGAAGTTCATCTAAAGCTAAGGCTTTGGGCCCAATCCACAAAGCAGACCAGGATGTACTTGATTTGATCTACTCCCTGCTGCAGTGCTCTACACCACAATGCCCACCAACACCGGAGAGCATTCGCTGCCCCTGCCAGCTGTGCTTCATTACTGTAGAGTTGTGCATGGTGGCAAAGGTTGGCGGGGGTGGTCAAGCTGTGCTAAACACCAGGCATCTAAACAGATCCCTGACTCTGCATGAAGCATATGGTAGTCATCCAAGGACTGCTGTGTCCCTACCTAAAATATGCAAAGTTTGAGTTGGGTTCCAGCCCATGCCAGTATGGTCCCCAGCCCACTGAGGAATTTCTAAAGGTTGGGGGCTGAGGGAGGGGGCAGTCAGGCTCTGAGATCCAAACCAAACCATAGCCATATTGAGGGAGTGCATACCTGTTAATACTGCCCTTAGCATAGACTCTGCAACTTGGAGTTCCTACATGGGGCACATAGAGCACATGTACATCTCTCATCTTATAGCCTGCCCCATCCCACCCAGCTACACAACCATACTCATGGCAGCCATGCTGGGCTAGCTAAATGCAGCATTTGTAGCTGAGTTATCTTTACCTATTTTACTTCATTTACTGTGTTTAATTTTGTTTCGTTGTGTTGATTTTACTTATTTATAGTAGTGCAGGTTTAAGTTTAGGCTTGTGAGGGACTTCTAGTGATGCAGATTAGTCAGACAGCATTTTTGGGTAGTTTTAGAGGCTCTGATGTGGAAAGCTCTGATTTGGGGCTTTTAACTGCATTGTTAATTCGCATCGCTAATTTGCTCTGGTGGTTGTGGAAAGTCTGATTTTGAGTTATTTTTAGTGTCTACCTACTTACACTAGAGCGATTTGATTTTGGCTGGTGTTTTTACCTGACCGGTGACTGTGGAAGTGTGGCAGTTTGGCAGTGGAGGTGGAAGAGGTAATTGGACATTGGAGTATGGAGATGCTCTGAGGAATATGACTTTATTCCTGGCCTGTAATTGGTTGATTGGGAGTATCATCGAGGGACTGTGGTGTCTGGACCATCTGGATTTTATTTTCCTCCTCGGATTATTGGACTGCCTGATCTATGTGTGGTAAGCCCCTGTGAAGGGGTTTTGTTCGAACTTTGAGTCTTTCGGGTTGCTCCGGGGGCTCCTTCTTGACTCAGTGTGGTGAATCCCCTGTGGTGTTGGTGGCTATGCAGAGGAGCTCACCTTAGGCCTGTCAAAGGATGGGCATTAGTGGTGGTTCCCCTAAATAATCTGGGGGGTCGGCTGGAGGGCTGTTCAGACCAGATTGTTGAAGTGTTGGCCTCCTTGCTCCGTGGGGATTATTCCTTGCTTTGGGGTTTAAGGGAGCATTCTTAGCACCACCTGTATTCTGTGTCCGTATTTTCCCCTTAGGGGTGAAGTGGACTCCACTAAGAAACCTGGGGGGGGGTCTTTTCTGGGTCAGGAGTTGGATATTTATTCAGAAATGAGCAGACTGCTCCTCGGGAAGTTTTATCATCTGTTGGAACTGCTATCTGCCTTCATTTCCCTATTGACACCCTGGGCAGATCTTTCCTTTTTTATTGCTTAAACTTGCGACTATCTTAATGGATAACAGGCGCTGCAAAGTTACATGTAACTAAGAAGTGCTGGACTAATCAGGACTTATAAATGAACTAAGAAATCAAGTGACTTTTGCTGTTTTCATATTTTATTTTTACAATTTTTTTTTTAGATTTAAATGTGTGTTAATTTTTGGTATTGGGTGTTGTTTCATTTGTTTATGTATTTGTTCTCCCCCATTGTGTGAGAGACAGTGTGTGGGATTTTATTCACTGAGATTCCCCCCCCCCCCCACTCTGTGAGAGAGAGTGGAGGTGTGAATTATCTGGTTATTTGAGAGGTGGTAGGTCTTTGATTTGTATACTTATTTTATTTTATTTTATTTTGTCCATCACCCCCCCACTCTGTGTGAGAGAGAGAGAGAGAGAGAGAGAGAGAATGGAGGAGTGAATTGTTTTTATATTTGAGGGCAAAATATATTTGATAATATATTTTATTGGACATTAATAAATAACTTAATCTAGAGCTATGGCCATCTTTTGGATCGCTGTTTTTAGGGTTTAATTCTAGGTTGGGTTGGGATTTTTTTTGTTCTACTGAGTTAATTTTTTGTTTATTGACTCATAGCTTAGAGTATAAGAGTATTGTTATTAAGATTAGATTTATTTGTTTCATTTGGGGTGGGGTTTTGATTTTTGTTTATTTGGTTTTCTTTACCATTTTTGTATAGCATTATAATGTGTTAGGGAGGTTTAGCGATAGTCGGACACTATTCCCCCACCAGGCTCAGGGAATTGTGTCCGTTTGAATGTCCCCTGTTGTCATCTGACACCTATTTTAGGTGTCTTGCTTTGGGTATACTTAGAAAGCGTAAAAGAAGGGGGAGAGCTAGGCCTGGTGGGGGACAGGAAAGGGAAGGGTGGATTGGAGTCATGGATTCCAGGAGATGCCCTAGGGAGAAATGGAGTCAAGATAGAGGTCCTCTTTGTCTTGTCTCCATACCCAAGGGCTCTGACATTAGTGGGCAGGTGCGGAGGTCTTCCCCGACAGCTCATCCTACCTTGGTGGTGTTATGCAATGCCAGAGTCTATTAAAAACAAGACAGCTATTGTAGCGTATCTTGTTGGAACAACTGATCTGGCTTGCATCACCGAAATCTGACTGGATGAAAATGCAGGCTCTGTATTGGCCTCTGCAACTCCAGATGGGTTCTTGGTGAGACACTGTCCAAGGTTGGAGCGTAGGAGCGGGGGAGTGGCCATTATGTTTAAGACTGAGATGGGCCTTGTGGATGTGCCACTGGGAAGTACCAGATTCTTTGAATATATCCTGGGACAAGGTGTATGTTGTGGGATTCTCCTCGTCTACCATCCAATGTCCACCAGGAGATGGTGGAGAATTCCTACAGGAGATAGCAGACTTCATTGTCGACATGGTGTTGAGGGCCCCCAGATGGATAGTTCTGGGGGGCTTCAATGCCTGGGTCAATGATGAACTCTCGCATTTTGGTCAAAATCTCCTCCAGCTGATGATGACGCTGGGCCTTACACAGGTAGTTACCTCCTTGACCCATGTCGGGGGTCATTCACTGGATCTGATCTTTCTTTTGGGTATGGAGATAGCTGATCTGGGGGTGGAACCAGTCAGCTGGTCTGACCATCACACCATAAGGTTCAGCTTCAGGGCCCCCCAATAGGTCTGCCCCTAAGGAGATGGTCCAGTACCACCCTTTAAGGGGGGTTAACCCTAGTGACCTATCAGCGGTGCTGGACCTATTGGGCTTCTCGGGTGAATGCATGAGTCCAGATGATCTCATACAAGCCTATAATAAGGCTGCAGGAGATGCTCTGGACAAGATTGTTCCTGTTCGCATTCTGCCTCTCACTCTTCACCCAAGGAGCCCTTGGTTTGAAGGCTCCTTGAAGGAGTTGAGGCAAGCTGGCCGAAGGATGGCGAGAGCCTGGTGGAAGTCCGACCATGATGCTGATAGGCTTAGGTTGATGGCACATTATGATGGCTATCAATCAGAAATCACCCGTAAGAAGGCAGAATTCCTGTCCAGGGAGATTTCTGCTGCACAGAATTGACCAGCTCAGCTTTTCCAGACTGTGGACAGATTGTGCAATCCAATCTGTCTCCAGCCCAGAGAAACTTTTTCTCAACTGAGATATGAGGAGTTCGCTTGATTCTTTGCAGATAAGGTTGCCAGCATCAGGTCTGGCATTGGTCAGACCTCTCCTACGAGGGATTGCTGTGGTTGACAGGAAGTGACATGCACTCAGTCAATCTGGTCAGATTTCTGCCAGCTGGAATTCATGGACATTGTGAAGATCATCCAAACATTGAGCCCAACCAGTTGTAGTTTGGATCCAGGACCAACACCCCTTTTAGTGGGATGTGTAGATGTTATCTACCCGATCCTTGCTAAAATTGTCTGAAAGTCCTTGGAGAGGGGTGTCTTTCCTGACCCCCTTAAGGAGGCAGTTGCTCGACCACTCCTTAAGAAAGTCTTCTTGGATCCAGACTGTCTAGCTAACTACCGGCCTATCTCTAACCTGCCATTTGTTGGTAAGGTTATTGAAAAGGTGGTTGCATTGCAACTGGATGATCATCTTACAACTCACAATGTCTATGATACTCTCCAGTCTGGTTTTAGGAAGAAGCATAGCATGGAGACTGCTCTTGTCCAGGTATTGAATGACCTCTTAATGGCTAGAGATCGAAAGGCATGTACCATTCTGATCCTTCTTGATCTCTCTGCTGCATTTGACACTGTAGACCAAAGGGTGCTGTCAGAGGACCTGCAGCTCTTTTGTGGGCTGTCTAGTACAGTCCTTAAATGGTTCCATTCATACCTTACAGGCAGGTTTCAGAGAGTTGCCACTGGAATTTATTCCTCTGGTGCTTACTCCCTACTTTGTGGGGTGCCACAGGGCTCCATTCTGGCCCCCATGTTGTTTGCAGTGTACATGCTGCCATTGGGAGATATCATCAGGTGATACAGTCTGAGTTTTCACTGCTATGCAGATGATACTCAGCTGTATATGTTCTTTCTGCCCAGACAGAATGATGCACTCTCTGTGCTAAATAATTGCCTTACTGAGATCAGTACCTGGATGAGTTCCAGCTGGCTGAGACTGAATACAGATAAGACTGAAGTGTTGGTAGTGGATCCAGGTAATCTGGGGGTGGGTTTTGGGGGCTGGACAACCATTAGGCTTGTCACTTGGTGGTATACCGCTCACTACCTCAGACCAGGTGTGTAACCTGGGCATTATTTCTGATGATGGTTTGACTCTAAAATCTCAGGTGTCAGCTGTCATCAAATCCTCTTTTTACCATCTGGGAATATCACCCGGGTGAAACACCTGGTTCCCCCAGCTTCCAACATTGGTCCATGCCTTTGTCATGACCCATCTTGATTATTGCAATTCCTTCTACCTAGGGCTACAAGGGGTTGATATCTATTGCTTACAGAAAGTGCAGAATGCGGCAGCCAGGCTTTTGACTGGGACCTCTAGGACCAGTCATATTACGCCTGTGCTCTGCAAGCTGCACTGGCTGCCCATTCAGTGGTGGATCACCTTTAAGGTTGACTTGCTAACCTTTAAAGCCCTACATGATCAGGGACCCAGTTATCTTCAAGATCTCCTGGTACCCTACTGCCCCCTCTGTCCTCTCCGATCTGCCGATGAGGGATTGCTGGAGATTCCCAGGATATGATTGAAGACATCTGGTTCTCATGCCTTCTCTTTTTCAGCTCCAACCCAGTGGAATTCTCTACCTTGTCGGTTGAGAGAATGCCTGACCGTTGAAAAGTTATTTATTTGATTTAGCCTTCCCTAAATATGAATGATTTGTTTCTATTGTTCCTGTTTTTAATCTTATTTATATTTGATGTAATTGGTTTTATGTACAGCGCCTTGGTTCTGAAAGGTACTATAAAAATAAAGATGATTTGATTTGATTTGATTTGGGAACAGGTGTAAAGGGTCACCAGAAAACAGACCTGTGGATGTGCAGAGGTCCCTGCATGTGAGGAGCACATCATCTGTACAACACAAGCCTGCATATCTACCCCTTCATGGGGTTTCATGCAGTGGGCCTTATTAAGGAGCTGTTCAGATAAGCCATTGACATCTTTGGATATAACCAGTTTTCTTGATTTTTGGCTACTCTACATGGGTTAACCTGGATTGTTTTTTGTGGAGTGAATACTCATTATCATCAGGCCTATCTGGTAGATATTTCCGGGATAATAAATAATTTATTAGGATAACCACCAGGATACCTCATCGTCCTCTCCAGATAAAGGAAATTTGTGCCAAAAGATGGAGTGAGGACTGATGGTGCAGGTGGAGGGCTTTACAGCTCCTTGAAGGGTGGTTATCTCAGTAGAAATACAACTCTGGAGTATCTTATTGTGCTTATAAAATGTTTTTTTTTTGTTAAATTAGTTAAAAAAAGTTTTAAAATGTTGTATTATTACAATAGTCCTTCCAATTTTAGGTTGTCACCAAAGGGCAGTGGTGTGATAACATTCTGTGCTGAAAAATCTGGCAGTCCTCTGTAAGGTTTCAGTGTTTGTGTTTTTGCTGTTTTCCGAGTGCTGCCATGTAACTCTGTTGAATGGTTTCTCCTCTGAAATGGAAACGTAATTTTTGTTTCTGGTATCATGTTTCACAGTCAGTAGTCTTAGTAAATCCTGGGCATGTTAACAGTTGAGACATGTAGGGGTAGTGTGCTCAGTTTTTCATTTAGTGCAATGAATATTAATGAGCGGAGCTGGCAGCTGAGACAGCGAACAAGGGATTGTCACTTGCAGAGAAGTAATGCAAGTGGAGTAACAGCATTAAACAAATGACAGAGAGAAAACATCTAACAGGCTACAGTAAGTGTAAGATGGCCATCAGACGAACAGTACTTGTGGATCGGGTGTTAAGTAATGCTGTGCGCGGCTAAGCAACATTAAAAATTTTGGTTATTGTAAAATTGATCATTTGAATGATGCTCAATAATATGATTGGTATGTGGCAGGGTGGCACAGGTAAATGTTTTTCAATGAGCATTAGGATATGGTAACTGCATGGGTGCAATCCTGACTCAGCCAATCAGAAATCTGGATTATCCCAACTCATTTTATAAGGATTGCTAACTACAGATAAAGTAAATGTTTTTCTGAAAAATTTGCCCAGAGTGGATCTTCAATGGATAAGTCTGACCACTGGATAATGGAGCTTTATGGCAGAATGTTAACAATACTGTGACTGCATTCTCTATGCAAGCCATTTTTCCCTGCTTGTGACTACATGGTCATGTACTCTGAAGTAACCCCTGTTTATGAAGTGTGGGAGGGGGCAGCAGTGATGTATTTAGAGTGCCTCCCTCCTAATCTTAAATTAGTATATAATTACTGGTGACCCCCTACATAAACCTAAAACCAGGACTCTCCAAATGTAAAGATACATGGTTGTGACATCACAACCATTCATTATGGTATTTCATAAGACCCTGCTTACTTGTGCCACTCTGTGTATGTCAACACTAAACCCTCAAACTCTCCCAAACCACTTCATTTTTTAATTTCTTTACTTATGTGGTTGAACCTGCCATTTGCAGCATACTTCTTTGTTTAAAATAGGCAGAAAGTCATAGCGCTAAGCCATGTTCCATTTCCACCAGGTGTGTCTTTACTAATATAAGCAGAAAAGACCATACTGTGAGTCTCTGCTTGTTTAAAAATAGAAAGCATCACTGAATTGGTAAGATTAACCAGATAAGTAAATAATAAATGAAATTGTTTGTGAGGTGGAGAGTTTTGTGATGACATACACAAGGAGCACAATGTTAGTAGTGACTTATATTCAGGGCCACTGGAAAAGTGCAGAAAATGTTGCCCAAAAATGCGAGGACTTTTTTGCAAAAATTGTGGGGGTTCTCTATACATCCCCACTGACCCCTAATAAATATTTTATTGTTTGCTGCAGCATGTATTGATCACATAAATTGTTAGATAAATGTATTGCCACTTGTGAATGTTTTTAATATGAAGAAATGTGTGTGTTTTTGAAATGCACTGCAAATTAATCTTTATGTATCATATCTTCTAAAAATCAAGACATGTAAGTCATGCAGTGCTAACTAGATTTTATTCCGTAATTTACAGTTAGTCTGTACTGAATACCTTCTGAAACAACATATTTTGCCAGTTTCTAGATGTTAACTAATGACGCCTGTTTAAACTACTTGCTTTGGTGCAAGAAAAAAAAATAAACAGATAACCAGGGTGCCTAATAAAGGTCTAGTAAGAAAAATTTTTATTTTGTTAAAATAATTACTGTTCTTAATCAGCACTGTAAGTACATTTTAAAATCACATGACAAAAGTATCAAATCATACCAGTAGCTTTTCATTACATCATACAATAGTTTTCAATACATTGTACTTTTGTTCTACTCGGCTTGCAGTGATTTTACTTGGGTTGCAATTATTTTGTCTATTATTTGAAGGTAACTGTTTAACTATACTTAACCTGTTCAGCATGTTTTCAGAAATGTTTGCTTTTTGTAGGTTTTGTATGTGAGTATGCAGTTGCAGCAGACTGACATATAAGGAATCACTATCACTAACCCCCTCAGAAGCATATTCAAGTTTATAATTTGCAAGGCCATCCAAACTCTTGACACATTTGAATCAAAATCCTTTCAGATTGAAAGTATTTATACAAGGAAAATCTACCCTACTATTCAAAAACAAGCATTGTGGTCAATGCTTCATTTAGGTGAATGGGGCACTTTGTACCTCTTCTCACAACTATTGTTTCAGTCTCTGTATCGGCAAAATGTTCTCTGATAGTCTGTTTTAACACAGATTTTAAGTGTTAAAGTCTACATATGCATGACCAGAGGATTTTGAAACCAAAGCAGGGAAGTGCCTCACATGAAAGCAGAATCACATTTGACCCCTTCTCACCTCACACTGTACTGTTTTGGTCAAATTCAAGTCTGTGAACTAAATTATTAGCATATCTGAGTAGATTTCCTTGAGAATTTAAATATTTTTATACAATTTCAGTCAAAAATTCCATAAATGTAAGAAATTGTGGATTTTGTGCGGAGAAGGGTAAAAATTGCAGAAACTGTGGAAAAATTGAGCCCCCAGTTTTTCAGTAGCCTTGCTTATGTTTAACAGCCAAAATGGTGTGCATAGATTAGGGTGAGAACATAAAACTACAGCATAAAACTATAGAAATTAAAAAAAATGGGAGTAATTATAATTCATGTTTTACACACCCAAGGTGTATAATGTCTGCATAAACCTCTCCAGCTTCACTCTCGAGGTTTATGGACATCATACTGCTCAGGTGTGTAAGACAAATCTCATAATGCTCTACGTTATGTGCATTATTCAAATTGTATTCACTTATATGTGATTGTCTCAAGATCAACAGACTAGTCAAATTTTTCAGTCATGCTGTCAGGGACCTCTGAAGACTTTCATTGATTGAGGGAAACTGTGTAATGCATCCTTACTGTTCTCTCATTGGATTGATTGATTATTGATTGATTGATTGTAAATTACTCCAACTGGGATAATACACAAACTTGCATCAGCACATAATCCATTTAGAGGATCCAGAAGGAAAAGTCTGAAGATTACTTCCTTAGGTAGAACTGAGTTTTAACAGCCCTATATTTCAATTACAGACCACTATGATCAATTGGAGGCCACCAAGGATCATCACTTGAGTGAGTATTTTTAATTTTCCTTCTGATTCAAAACACAGCGTGGAGGGACCAGAACTTCCCAAAAGCCTACAGCTTCCTACCTGCCATTTGTGAGGCACAACTTGTATGAATTATTTGTACATCATAATTGTTTACCAAAGGTTTCCAATATTCAAAAAATAAATTGCTTTATTTGCAGCATTTCTTCCCATTTTATGATTATTTTTATGAAAATGCTGCTGTAAACACCCACAAAGATGTGTAAATGGTGGACATGCTCAAACCATATCTACCATTCAAAATGCCACCAAAAAATCTGATACCAAAATACTGACATGGAGCAAAAAAAATGGTGCCATTTGAGCTGGCACCATTTAAAATTCTTGGGATGGGCCAGCCCAGTAAGTCAGCTTACACAAGGCTTCAAAATGCAGAATGGGCCAGTTTCTTTCTGTCGGTGTGCCTTGTGCTAGAAAACTAGAGACAGTAGAATAAATTACAGCTATGGGTAACTGGATTTTTTGAAGTCTGTGATACTTTTTAGTGGACCAACAAAGAAATTGTACATAGCTGTTGCAGTACACAGTCTTTCAAATTGTAAGCTAAGTGACTAAATTGACTAAGGGACTTGTGTGGCCTGAAAGCTTGTGTACTGTCTGCAACATCTATTTACAATTACATTCTTAGCACAATAAAAGTTACTGCAATCTTCAACCAATTCAGTTTTTCAATGGCTGCTGCTACAGATACAAACAAGATCTCTCCCTGCTATGATTAAGAAATTCATATCAGTGGGAGTGGGCAGGGGAGTGGCCACGCAAGAGTTTGGGTTATTAAACTTCACGAAATTGGGGATATACATCATTAGGGTACACTGTATTTCAAAGCTTGGTAATTCATCTCCACATATACACAAAACCCTGTTGCTATGCTTTGAGAGAGGGTGCAGAAGTTAAGAATACACACACGACTCTCACTCTGCCTCCATCGGCTATTTTGAATAAGGTTAAGCATGGAACATTTTGACTCACACATACACTCTGGAACGGAGTGAAATGAATATAATGGCATACAGCCTAGGAACTCTTCATCACATATAGTAGTTTCTGTAGAATTAATACCTGAACACTGTGTCGTTTTCCTTGTGATGTTGTATTGAAAACAAACTCTTACATAATTATAGCTTGCTTTGCAATTATTGACAGCAGAAAAATGCTATAAACTTTTTTTTCCTACAAACTATTCCCCATCCCTACGGATATTCCATACTTTGTGCCTCATACTAAAAGAAGTACTGAAGGTATCTCTACAGAAGATAAAGTACTGTAGCTCCTCATATACAGGTACACTCCATGCATTATCATGAAAACATAAAATTCTACCCATAGTCTGGTAGCCCCCCCTTTGTTGCAAGGAAATAATTGAATGGAATAGTTTTTTAGATACCAGTGAAGTCACATTAAATGCATTTCTCAGGTTCATCCTATACATTGTATAGTAGACTGCTTCCATTGTTTGTCATGCTGCCCTATAGTGGATGTTTCACCCATTTCATTTAAAGCAGCAGTGCAATGAAACCGGACATACATTTTGACCCTGCCTTTTTCCCCCCACTACAACAGTTTCATGCATGTTCTACAGTAGTAGCCACAGACATTGCCAGCTATTAACAGATATTTCGCAAAATTTCTAAAGAGTTTCTCTCTGCTGCCCATACTGTAGAAATGCAGAAAGCAGGAAATTTCTCTAGAAATATCACAGAAATTTCAGGAAATAGCCGGCAATGTCTGTGGCTACTACTGTAGTATTTTTTTTATTTAATATGCTATATTCTCCTTTCATGCCAGTTGCTCCTTATTGGTCCTGCCCACACACACACACACACACACACACACTCAGCCACCTTCCCCAGGAATTACCACCATCTCCTTCAGACACCCTAGCCTACCCCCCCCCAGGGTGGGGTCATCAGGAGGGGGCCCTTAACCCTGACAGAGTTTTGGCTAGTGCTTTTCTGGAGAGGACTGCCTCGGTCAGTGGTGGGGGGGCCTGGGGTGATGTGTGAATGTTCTCCTGCAGTCACTGGTGGTGCTTTCCCTTGTTTTCATGTGGGACACCAAGAGATCCCCTGAGCCAAGCAAGCATGATGTATGTGCATCGCTCGGTGGCAGTGTCCACCCCCATTCTGTGGCTCTGCTTGTACTGCTGCCCGTGGTCACCCAGGTGGCAGTAGCAGAGTGCAGGCTGTCAACCTTCCCTCCTCCATGGCAGAGAGCATCTATGGGACCCTCTGTTCACCTCTCCAGTCAGCCCTCTGATGACTCAGGCCCATTCCTGAACCCAGGTCATCAGCATCATGAACGGTAGGGCTGCCACTGCAGCAATGAGTCGGTCTGTATGTTTCAGTGTTATTTGCTGGTATAATTTTCTAGTGCAACCAAAATTTGAGTATTTTAAGCATGTTTTAATTTAGTTTTTTTTTTCTCAAGAAAAAGATAGTTGCCACATTTGGCTTAGAAATAGTATTATAGACCTGACAATGGTTAGGACTGAGAATTTTTTTTTTAAAAAAGTAGCGGTGTTCAGCATAGTAGGTACCTAGTAAAGTAGATTCAACTGGTGTGCTGATATTTTTAATAATTGTAGCCAAAACTACATTTTTAGACTAACACCTTTCATTACACTGCTGTTTTAAATGTGCAACACACTAATAATATAGTTATTAATCTATTATAATAACTTGGTTCCCCTTTTTCCCAAAGGAAATGTGCTGTAATTTGCCATAATAAAGGAGCGTTTAAAATAAATAAACACGACAGTGGACCATGCGCTTAAACCTAAGTGGATCATGGCCACACAGGAATATCTTTTTTATTTTATATAATTGCTGTGGTGAAAAAGGGAACTCCAACAATTATGCAAAAATAAAATATGGGGTGGTGTGTATAAACTCGAAGTTTACACACACCCTCAGGGTTAGATGCTTTAAAAAACCCTGCGAGCTTCACTCTCAGAGTTTATGTAGCATCTAACCCCTTGGGTGTGTATAAACTTAGAGTTTACACACACCACCCCATACTTTATCCTACAATAAATAAGTTCACCTAAATGTCATTTTCCTTA
This sequence comes from Neoceratodus forsteri, assembly GCA_016271365.2. Taxonomy (NCBI): domain Eukaryota; kingdom Metazoa; phylum Chordata; order Ceratodontiformes; family Ceratodontidae; genus Neoceratodus; species Neoceratodus forsteri. The sequence goes on along the minus strand of JADMNL010000022.1, from coordinate 438,045,797 downwards.
GGGAACCTACTGCCATGCCTGTGACCCAGGTTCACGTTAGGAATCTGTATCAAAACTACAGGGTGATGGAGCTCAAGGTGACATCCAAGGAAATACTTTCCACCTTCTGGACAGAAAGGGTGCTCTGTGTCCACCAGTATCAAAAAACTCATACATAGTGTCATAACTTGTCCACACTCAGGACGCAGTGTGAAACAAGTTGCCAGTTTTCTCAGCCTTCCATACCTGTAAGGTCACTTCAGTCGCTGCCACCACTCAGAGGTGATTCTCTTACCTGGGGACTTTCTTAGTCTGAATCCCACTAGAGCCACTGCTCACACAGTGCAGTTTTCCCTTAGCTACAGGCACGCCCTACCCTGATCAGTCACTCCTGAGAAAACACATCACTTCTTAGACTATGGTAACTATTGCCATCTGCTCCCCTTCAGAGACAGCTTGTGGATTTGTCAATAACAACAGTTAACCATTTCCCCAAAGGATTCAGTCACAGAGGCATGAAGGATATAAAAACAGTATTTACTACTTCACAATATTTATACAATCTTCAGGATATCACAATACACAAAGACTTTTGGAATTACTGGGTTACTACAGAAAATTAAATGAAAATGGTTTGGACACCACAAAAGAAACAAACAGAAGAGCTCTTTATATAGCTTCTTAAAACTAACAGAGTAGAAAAATGTCTTACCACACAGAATCTTAATGAATCAGCACAGGCTTGAACCTTAGATGGCAACTGCTCAAGGTCCCAAAACCTAACTCCTTTTGCTAGGTCTGGCAAGTCCTCAAAAGCCTTCAGCTGCCAGCCCTCCAATGACACATCATCAAAACATGTCACGCTGACATCATAGATTCAACACTTCCTTTGTGTCCTGGGAAACTCATCATCTTGCAAACTGGTCCAAACAGAATTTGCACTCTAGACTCTTGTTTTGTGAATTGCTATGTCCATCCTTTTGTCTTTCTGTCTGGTAAAGTCCATGAGGTTTCTGTCTCCCTTGCTCTGGTGTGGTTAACTCTCAAAACAGAGCCCATGAGAATGAAAACAATTCACCTGTTTGAAGTGAAAGTACTCTTTTTTATTATTATTATTATTATTATTATTATTTTTGGTAACTGGTGAGGCCACTGGGCCACAATGCCCATTTACATGGGCAACCCTGAAGCATTGGGCTGGTTAATTGACTTGTTCAGAGTTGCACAGCACATAGGCAGAGGTTGCAGGGAGTTGACAAGAATTCTATTGCCTTCCATAAAAAAAAAACCCTATCTGACAGCCTCAGCCATGGGCTGTAGTGGCATGCAACTTTATATTTATCACAGTTTAATCTCAGCTGAAATACTTATAAGAGGTCTAGCTAATGATAATAATTAAACCCCAAAATACAAAACAAAATACACAAAAGTTGTTACACATCCCCACCCTGGAGAAATGAAAGCAAATTATTTAGCAAATGCTAAATACTGTTTATAATGCATGGGAGAGGGCTATTGTTAACTGAATTTGATAGATTCTCAGTGTTGTTGTACCATCATTGTAACATAAAAAGGTTGTTGTACCAGGGTCGTTGGGAGCTGGCGAGGGGAGCGGGAGGGAGGGAACAGGATTGAGCAGCCAAAAGACAGCTCTCCTCTCCTAAGGAGGACCCTATCACCCACTGTAGTTCCACTACCCCAGGTGGAGGTCCAGGAGCAGTGCAGATGGGTGGGTGGCAAGTAGAGGGAGGGCACCTTGGAATCACAGCATGCACATGCTTCCACATGCATGTACAACTGAGACATGGGGAAGGGAGAAAAACTGAGGGAGAAAAATGGGGCTTAAAATGTAAATGGGAAAAAAAAAGATTGTTGTACCCTCTTCAGTGTGTCACTACGATAGTACAAAATTTAACATCGGCATGGACTGCTGCTTCTGTCTCTGATCAAGGCTCCAGTGTTCAAATACTGCATTTTCAAAAATCTCCTAAAGAAAAACGCACCACCTTTTGCTTTTTTTGACTCATGACAGACTGTTTAGGACTGCAGAGAGAGGGAGAGAGAGATGAGGAAGTAGGCACGCTGACAATTCGTAGTAAGAGAGGAGTGTGGCTTTATCTCAGGGGATGTTTGAAATAGACACGCAGTTCTGTTTTAAACTAATTTCTCTAGATTTGCTCCATTGGTGTTGAACTGTTGCCCATCCTCTGTTGCTCATACTCTGAAAGACAATAGATGGGCAACAGTAAACAACACTGCTGAGTTCACTTCTTGAGGTTTCATGACAACGATAAACCTCTTGAGCTTCGCTCTTGAGGTTTATTTGGTTTTCATGACAACCTCTTGAAGTGAACACAGCATTGTTGTTCACTGTTATTCATCCAGTATCCTCAGTGTTTTTCATGTGAGCCAGCTGGCTCCACCTGCTATGCCCATGGTTCACTCTGTGGGTGAACCTCACTTTAGTTTCTTATAGTGTCTCTTTTACTTTAAAAGTAGTTTTAACAATTGTCTGGACTACCCGTTGGTGTTCCCATGCCCTGACCCACTGCAGTGCCTAATGTCCATATTATAGGACTGCAGTACCAAGCTTCACCTTAGCAATTTTCGGTTCAGTCCACTGGTCCTATGCAGCCATGCAAGGGGGTTGTGGTCAGTGACCAGAGTGAACTCCCTCACATAAAAATAAGGCTGCTGCTTCTGCAAAGCCCAGACAATTCCTAGACACTCCTTCTTGATACAAATAAGGTTGCAGCTTCTGCAAAGCCCAGACAATTTCTATACACTTCTTCTCAATTGTGGTGCAGGCCTCCTCTCTGGACAGCAGCTTTCTGCTCAGGTACATGAATGGGTGTTCCTCTCACAAGTGCCTAATCTGACTCAGAACTGCACCTAGCCTATGGACAGATGGATTTATGTGTGCAAAAAATATTACAGAATAGTCTGGGCTGGTAAGCACAGGTGCCCACCACAATATCTCCTTCATCTTGTGGAACGCAGTATTACAGGTTTCTGTCCAATTAGCCTTTTATGGCATTTTTATCCTAGTGAGACTGGACAAGAGTTTGGCCATGCTACTGAAATTCAGCACAAATGTACTTTAGCACCCTTCCATCCCTAGGAAAGCCTGCTCTTTCCTCTTGGATATGGGTGAGGGTAAGTATGAAGCAGGAGGGGTGGGAGGGGCAGCTGCAAGGTGAGGGGCTAGCTGCACAATCAAGCAGACTCGATAGACCATGAGGCCTGTATCTGCTGGCATTTTTGCATGTTCCTATGTTCGTATCCCTAAATGTATTTTTTTTTATTATTTTTTTTTATTTATTTAGTTCTTGGATTACAAATACCTTTGCGCTTAGAGCGCTTACAAAGGTTCCATGTCAGCAGCATAATACAACAGGTTAACAGAACAAAAAGTATGGCAAAACAGTATACATAGAGAAAGGAGATCAACAGGTTTACAGACTAAACAGGGTATGGTAAAATAATTGTAAATAAAAAAAGAAAGCAATAGTTGACATTCACAGTGAATTAAAACATAGAAACAAGTAACTCTAAGCAGTTTCATGCACAGGAATGCATACAGTAAATTGAAAATCAGCCAAAACAAGCTTTGTCAGTTACTGGTAAAATCATAAGGTAAGTTGAAATCAGCCAACAGGCCTTTTCAGATATAATCAAATAGCATAAATTTTCTCTTGCTCAAGTTGGATATGCCCACTACCTACACAGTGCCCAAGGTATGACAGGTCTGCCATTACTACCTGGCAGTTCTTCACCTTGACTGTCAGCCCTGTAGCTTGCTGTTGGTGGGGCACCTCGGTCACATGCCTGATGTGATTCCCCCCCAGGTCTGGTTATAGATTTCAAGTCATCCATGTACACCAGAGCAATGTCTCCTGCCCCATCAGAATGCAGCCAGTGAACTGTTGAAAGATGACTTGTGCATTCTTCATCCCAAATAGCATTACTCTGAACTCAAATCATCCAAAAAGGTTAATATAGGCTGATCTTTCTCTGGCTTCAGGGGTTGGGGTACCTGCCAATAGTCCTTTGCCAAGTCCATGGTGCACAGGTAATGGGCTCCCCAAACCTCTTTTGGACCTCATCTGTGCTGGACATTAGGGTGTGTCTGACTCCATGCAGCTCTTGAGCTTATGGTAGTCAATGCAGAACCTCGAGGTCCAGTCCTTTTTGGGATCAGTACCACTGGGGAGGCCCAGGGACTACTGAACTCCTGGGTCACACAGGAAACCAACAGCACCTTGATCTCCCCTTCATGGCATGTCTTACTCCTTCTGGGACTCTGTAGGGTGATTGCCTCAGTGAGGCTTGGAATCCTGTATCCACATGGTACTCTGCCAGCGTGGTATGCCCTGCTTCCCCGTGAACATTTCACCAAATATATACAGAACACCACACATTTCAACAGTTTTGACTGATGACAGCTGCTTTGAGAGGGTGATAGCACCCACTGAGAATTCTCCCTTAATCTTTCCCAGGAGATCCACCAGTGGGTGTGCTTTGGTCTTCTTCTCCAGATAGCTGCACACAGCCAGGATCATTTCACCCCGGTCATGGTAGGGCTGCATCATGTTTATATGGTAGACTTTCTGTTTGCACCTCTTGTCTGGTAGCTCCACCACATAATTAACATCCTTCATCCTCCTGACCACCGAGTAAGGCCCCTCTCAAGCCATTTGTAATTTGTTCTGCTAGATGGGAATGAGCACCATCACCCATTGCCCAATATCGTACTCCTGGGCTGTGGCGCCATGGTCGTATCATGTCTTCTGCCTCTTTTGTGCAGTGTCTAGGTGCTCCTGGGCAAACCTCATGAGCTCCTTGAGACATGACCTGAAATTCAAGATGTACTGTACAACAGAATCCCCTTGGGGAGCAATCTCATCTTCCCATTCATCCCTTACCAAATCAAAGTGACTCCTTACCCTGTGGCCACACAGGAGCTTGAAGGGTGAGAACCCTGTGGACTCCTGGGGGACTTCCATATATCTGTATAAGAGATGGGGTAAGTATTTTTCCTCCTCTCTTGCATGCTGGTCTGTGAATGCCCTTAACACGGTCTTAAGAGATCCACTGAATTGCTCGACCAGACTGTTAGTCTGGTGGTGGTATGACAAGGCCCTGAGTTGCCGTACTCCACACTTCTTCCAAAGACTAACCATCAGATCAAACATGAAGTTGGTGTTCTGGTCTGACAGACTGTCCTGTGGGAAACTCACCCAGCTAAATGTACCCAGTATTTTGTTGGCTACCTTCTCAGCCTCAATGTAGGGCAAGGGTGCTGCCTCTGGGTACCTTGTGGCATAATCTACAACCACCAAGATGCGCTACTTGCTGATACAACTTGGGGTGATAAGTGGCCCCACAAGATGCATGGCAACTTGCCTAACTGGCTGTTCAATAAAAGGCAGTGGAGTCAAATCTGCTTTAGTCTTGTCTTCAACCTTTCCCACCCTCTGGAAGTACAGACAACTCTGGCAGTAGTTTGCTACGTCTTCAAAAATACTGGGTCAGTAAAAAAGGTTAGTCAGCCGCCTTTTTGTATGGCTGGCCCCCAAGTGTCCAGAAAAGGGCATGTCATGGACTAGGGCCAGAAGCTGCTTCCTACACTCTTTGAGAACCATTAGCTGCCAGAGTACCCCTTCCTGAAGTCCTCCCTTGGGAACCCATGCATGGTACAGGAGCCCATTCTTCCAGTATACCTCCCTTTTCTCTGACCCCTGAGAAACATCTTCCTCCCTGGTGGCTAACTCCCTTAAGTTTTGCAGGATGGGTCAGCTTGCTAAGATCTCCCCAGCTCTGTATGCCTGATCTTCCCCAAAACATTTCTTCTGTGGGAGAGCTGCCCACGGCTGCACTCTTCTCAGTCTGTAGCTGTGGCTCAGAACTGCTGCTCCCAGCTCATTCCTCAACTACAAATTTTCCTGCTACAGTGCTTCTCATACATTGTCCCCTCTGTGTCCTCAGGAGCCAGTTCCATTGCCTCAGTAGAGGTAGTGACACAAATAATATTGGTCTTACTATCAAAGTCATTACCCATGATTACATCCACAAGCAATTCTGGCACAACATCCACCTCCCTTATGCCCTGGCCACTTTCCCAGCTTAGAACAATCTTGGCAGTGACACTGAGACTGCAGGATCCATCATTCCTCTAAACCTAGAAAAATGACCAGGCAGGATGTGTTCTGCCTGAAGCAAATCCTGCTTCACCATCGAAATGGAGGCTCCAGTGTCCCTCAATCCCTGGATTATCAGCCCATTTACAAACACAGGGTGCATGTGTGAAGTGGAGTTAGAGGGCACAACACTCTGTACAGGCCTGTAACTGCTGGACACTTCCTGAGTTACCCCGTGCTGCTGCACTAACCCTTTTTTTCACATTTCTTGGGCAATAATAAGACACATTCTGATGTTTCTGGCAGATATAGCACCTGTGTTCTCCTGTCTCCTTGCTTTTCAAACCAGGTGGCTTTCATTTTTGTTCAGGCACAGGCTGACTTCCTTTAGGCTGCCTCCCAGGGCTGCCTTAAAACCACTTGATGTCCCTTCCCCCATTAACTTTGTGATGGGGGGACAGACTACTGGATATGAACTAGTCAACCCTCCTGGCTGCCTCCCTCATGGCACTTTAAGTTTTATTCAACAACCATATTCTCAGTTTCTCGGGTACAGTTTTTAGGAACTGTTCCAGAAGAAATAAATATTTTATTTCTTCTACAAAGCAAGCTTTTGCACCCTCTATGCATCATTCTAACAAATTATATTAGTTAGGCACACATTTCAGCAGATGTATCTCCTGGTGCGTTTCTTAATCTTGTACATTTTTGCCTATAAGCCTCAGTAGTTAACTCAAACTGCTTTAGTAAGGCATTTTTCACCTTATCATAGTAAATGCAGTCCTCATTGTCCATTCTGGCAAAAGTTTCTAATGCTTTGCATGTAAGCAATGGCAATAGGTGAGTCACCAAGAAGCCCTGCCCAATTCAAATTGCCCACAGATTCTCTCAAGAAAGCTTAATAACACAAGCATTTCCCTCCTGATATCTGAGAAATATTCTAGAATTAACTTTGGCTTCCTGGGTCAAACCCTTCATGTCATTACTCACCGTTTGTGGTGTTGTCCTCTGGCACAGAATCACCATCTCTTTTGCATGCTCATGCTCTTTTGTCTGGATCATAAACTGTCACTCTTTCTCTTGGTGCCCAGCTTTTTGCTTCTCTATATCAGCCTTTCACTTCTCTTCCTTCTCTTGCTCCTCTGCTTCCAGCTTCATGTTTTGCAGTTCTGCCTCTGCCTTCACCTAAAACAGGGCAAGCTCCAGCTTCAATCTCTGTACCTGCAAATCTGCCTTAGTTCCTGGCTGTGACTCACTTTCACACTCTCCAGCCTCTGTTTCATGAGTTCAGTTAGCATTGACAAGTCTTAAAGCACATCCCTGGTCACTCTGCTGAAGTATGTTTATGAGACCTACCCTTGACTGACTTTCCTCATAACCCACCCTTCTACTTTTCCACAACTCTTGCAAGTTTAGCAAAGTGCACTTTTCACATGGTCCAGACACAATGGGCCTGATTCTCAAAAGCAAAACAATGATGCCAGGTGCCTGCACCAATTGGGGATGATGCAAGTGGCACCTTGCATAATAATTTGTGGCGATCCTAATTCTCAAATGCCAGTTGCAGTGACATTAGGATGCCATGCGGCAAAGCCCCCCTGTGCCACCCTTGCAGCAAAAGTGCCTATGCGCTAGGTTACAAGGGGGCTTGAGCCACAGTGGGACTGCACCATTCCCTTTGTTTGCATTCTATAAGCTGTACTGTGGGCACATCAAGGGGCTCAACTTAGACTAGCCATAAGGTAGTCTAAGTCCTGTGTGCCTATGTGTCAAATGGGGGAGCTCTGAAAGTGGGGTCCAGAGGCAGAAGGGGCATGGGGTGCCACAGCGGGAGTTGGTGAGATGATGGGCATGTGAAGGGATGATGTGGCACCCAGTGGGGGTGCCATTTATATAACTACTAAGCTAATGGGATGGAACCACATGGGGGGGTCCAGGGACAATCAGTGCCATGGTCCCAGCTGAGCATTGCCCTGGCAGCAGCCCCAGCCTTGATCACTGTTTGTCCATGAACCCCCCCATGGTACCATCCCATTAGCATAATAGTTATACAAACGGCACCCCCGCTGGGTGCCACATCACCCCCTCATATGCCCACCATCTCATTAACTCCCTCATAGCACCTTCCATACCTCTTCCACTGCAGGACCCTTCCTGGCACACATTTCACCTCACAACCAACCCGGTCCCTTTAGTGTTGCACCAGGTGAGGGGAGGGTGGATCTCTTCGGCAATTCCCACAGGTGCACTAATTGTTTGGTGCTTGCCTCCAGCTGCAGCAACTCCCCTTTTTTTAGTGTGGGGACCCCTGTTTTTACAGAATTGGGTGGAGGGTCCCTAATGCACCCAGAGTTTACCACAGCCCTCGATCGCTGCAAATTGCGGTGATCTAGGGGCTCTTTGAGAACTCAGCCCAGTGCATTCTCCCTAACTACTCTTCCTAAAAACAAAAATAACATATTAGTGTACTCTGTGTTCTCTTATGTAATATCCTGTTCTGTGGCTGGACAGTTAACTAGGTCCTTTTTAATTCCACACCACTGGTAGCAGTTTGTCACAACTTGTTCACACTAAGGATGCGGTCTACAGCAGGTTGCCAGTTTTCTCAGTCCCCCACACTTGTAAGGGAACTTCATTAGCCTCCACCACTCAAAAGTGATTCTCTTATACCGGGGTTTTTCAGTCTGAATCCCACCAGAGCCACTGCTCACACAGTACAGTGCTCCTTTAGCTATGGGCACAGCGTACCCTGTTCACTAACTCCTAAGACAACACTTCACTTCTTAGACTATGGTAACTGTAGCCATCTGCTCCCCATTCAGAGATGGATTGTGGATTTGTCAATACCAACATTTAACCATTCCCCCAAAAGATTCAGTCACAGAGGCATGAAGTATATAAAAATAATATTTGCTGTTCTACAATATTTACACAATCTGCAGGATATCACAGTATACAAAGACTATGGGAATTACAAGGGTACTACTGAAATTAAAAAGAAAATCATTTGCCCATATTACCCCGTGGAGTAGTGACTGAGTTCACAACCCTGCCTAGTGACTGTACAGGGCACAACTGGTTGAGAAGTTTGGGTTCATTCTTTCTTCTGTTGCACAACTTTGGAATGTGGTGCTGCTATACAGCTTCAGAATGTGGCACTACTGCTTGACTTCTGAATGTGGCACTGCCACATGACGTCAGAATGTGGCACTGCCACATGACTGCAGAATGAGGCAGTGATGCATGACTTCAGAATGTGGTGGTGACACATGACTTCAGAATGTGGCAGTGATGCATGACTTCAGAATGTAGTGCTGCTGCACGACTTCAGAATGTGGCACTGCCACATGACTTCAGAATGTAGTGGTGATGCCAGAATGTAGCGCCGGTGCATGACTTCGGAATGTGGTGGTGATGCATGACTTTGGAATGTGGTGGTGATACACAACTTTGGAATGTGGCGGTGATGCACGACTTCGGAATGAGGTGGTGATGCATGACTTCCGAATGTGGCAGTGCCGCATGACTTCCGAATGTGGCGGTGATGTATGACTTCAGAACGTAGCAGTGGAGCACAACTTCAGAATGTGGTGGTGATGCACAGTTTTTGAATGCAGCAGTGATGCACAGTTTCAGAATGCAGTGGTGACGAACAGTTTTGGAATGCAGCAGTGTTGCTCAGTTTCAGAATTTGGTGATGATGTACAATTTTGGAATGTGGCAGTGATGCGCAGTTTCAGAATGTGGTGGTGGTGCACGATTTCAGAATGTGGCAATGACACATTTTGGAATGTGATAGTGACAGTTTCAAAATGTGGTTGTAAAACACAACTTTGGAACGTGGTGTCGATGTACACTTTTGGAATGTGGCAAGGATGCAATATTTTGGAATATGGCTGGAATGCAAAATGTTGGATTGTGGTGGGGATGTGATGCACAATTTTAAAATGTGGTGGAAGCATGCAATTCTGGAATGTGGCAAGGACAAGCAGTTTTAAAATAAAATGGTGTGTCCTGCCATATTCCAACAGTGTACATCCTCACTTACTGTATACAGTATTCCAGAATTGCCAGTCCCCACTAAATTCTTCACTGTGTGTCCCTGTCATATTCTGAGATTGAGTGTCCCACCACACTGCAAGACGGCACATCACTGCCACATGCCGAGATTACATACCCCTCCAACATTCTAAAATTGTGCACCACTTTGACAGTCTATGCCTTTGTTCAGTGCTGCATTCCCAAACCACCTTCTAATGTGTTCTAAAGTACAGTACCATGCATCTGAACATTCTGAAAATGCAAGCACTGCAGGCAACCCTGTGTCAGTTGTTTTTTTAAATAAATACTACAGCTACAGTTTCGATAACTTTGAAGAAATAGGTCCTATAAGGTTGCTGATAGGGAGGACTAGTCTGTGAATTCTGGTTGTGACATCATCAGTGGCTTTTCACTGAAACTGGCTTTTCTGAACAGGGAGTGGAATAAACGTTACAAGATAGCTCATAACTTTAAAACAAAGTAACGTAGAAACCTAATTTTTGGTATGAGATTTATTGGTGGTAGACTGGTTCTAATTCTGCAATGTAATGCTTTTGACTGGGCTCCCTCTTTAAGACATTCAAATGTTCTGCAGCAGCACTGCCCTTCTGGCTAACATCTCCAGCTGCAGCCTTTCTGACTCAACTCTCTGGATGCAGGAGTACTAAGCAGCAGCTTCCCAGTTCCCATGAAACCCACACCCCAGGAGCAACTCCATGGTCTGACTCCCCAATGGATCAAGAGTACATCCATACTCAGGCATGTTCCCCACGACTACTTCTATCAAAAAGTGTTCAAGCTGCCCACACTCATTTCAGGAAATTATTTAAGTTCTTGGGTCATCCAATATGGCATCCATGTGCCATCAAAGAATAGGATGAACTCCACTATGGTTCAGATTTAAATCATGTCCTTTTATTTATTCCACACCATTTGGGGTGGCAGTTTCGTGGCCACGCCACTTCATCAGGCCCTTGCTGTGTTTGTTCAGTCTAAAAATATGTTTATGTATCACTTTAGTCACCATACTTCACTTCCACCATTGTGTTCCCCATCACTGGAGACAAAGGGTTAATCCCTCTATTTATATAGGTAACACTATGGCTAGTATACACCACTTCTATTCCTCAAATATTATTATATTGTTGAAACATATGGTGATGTCCCTAAACCTGTATATGCCTAGTTGACTGCAATACCATCTGTATCTATTCAAAACATTTCTCCTTTTTTGCCAGACTGTACATTTGTGCTGTCCTGTTTATTTAATTAAGCTGCCAGTTTCCATCCTCTCATATAGTTCCTATTGCTACCAAACTAAACATTAAAGTTTTCACTACTCATTCCAATTAATTTGCCTATGTCTCTTTAAGAGTTCTATGCATGCTTCTTAAAACTTTCAGAGAAAACTTTTCCAATACCTTTTTGTAGGCTTCCTTGTGTTTCGTTGATAATCTCAGCAATCAGCATTTCATTTGTAACACCTAAAAATAATGTTATCCATCAATTCTTGTGTTTACTTAAATAAACATTTCAACCCCTTTCACATGGTGCATTCTGCTCAGCTACTACAGCTGCAAAATATTTTCTCAGTGCATATACTGTTACTTCATTTCTTGCTAGCTCCACATTTCCAGTGACATTCACCATTCTTAAATCTATGTAACATAAAATCAAAACAATCTTTTCTTTCTAGCACCTCCATTTTCACTTTGTTCTTATTCTTGCCTGACTGTTTACAAAAAATGGAACTCACCATACTCAATGATCGTATGGCCACCAGCTGATGCCTTCTAGACACAAGAGTGGCTGCAGCTAGCGATTTCCCTCTTTTTATACCTTCCTACAGTGTGGGGAGAATGATGCCACAAATGATGTGCTCATTGTCTCCACTGCACAATGTCACCACTTAAGCTTGAACAATACAGGCTATGGAAAATGTTCCTTGGTACAGGGGACTAGAAGGAATGCAAGGCCATCTGTCCAGGAGCTAGCTCCCAGGTGTCAGTTGGCCCCCCACCCTTGCCTAATGGCCAAGACCAATTCAGTTTTAATTTTAAATATTTCTAAGAAAGAATATAACTATGGACATACTGAGCTATATAATTCCTCTAATAGAGGTCCCATTTTTAAAGGTTTCAAAAATACCTCTAGGTTTTTCTAAAAAAATATGTGTTGGTGGGGGGGCAGGTAGGTGTAAAGCACAGGGGACCACAGCAGTTTCTATCATAAAATCAACTTGTTCCCCTGTGACTTCCTATTCAAAGATTACATATCCATTTTGCTAATGTATAAACAGTCCAGTCCTTGGCAGAACCCCATCAGAAGGATTTCACCAATACAGGTTCCAATCACAATCTTTATTGAGTCCCACGTAAGGATTCGGGCAGTCCAATGAGAAAATCTAAAACACTTCTCTTTTAAGCATCAAATTGTTTGAGTTGATGTCACTTGATCATCACTTGCAATTTGCTGTTTTCAATTTTAATTTCAGCGCCTTCTCAAGGTAGCGCTATTGACTCCACGCCTGTGTAGAGCTCCCTGATTGGCTGGCCTCACTCACCTGAGACAGAAGCACCCAAGATGTGTGGCTTAATGTAAGCCTGCATCCCTGTACTCTGCTTCTAATTTATATATTTTAATTTAGCCTGTTCTGCTTGGCCTGTGTAAAGTAACTTACCATTCCCCACCGCTGCAGTTTCTCTCCAACTGTATGTACACTGACTCAGACTCAGAGAGGGCAGTGGATGCATGGAACAGCCTTCCTGAGGAAGTTGTGGGGTCTAAAACTGTGGGAGAATTCAAGAATGCATGGGACAGACATAAGGCAATTCTTGTGGGGGGCAGGAAGATATAGGCTGTTGGTTAACTAGGCTCTGTGGCCTATCCTGTAGGTAGGGAAATGGGCAGACTAGATGGGCCTAGCGGTCCTTATCTGCGTCAAAGTCTATGTTTCTATGTTTCAGTGCTAGCTCTGCAAACTTCCTCTTGATTTTGTCCCACCCTCCCTCTCTCAGGCCTCCTTTAAATGCACACAGTCTCCGACCACTCCTATCTGATCTTTCAATGTATTGGTTACTTACTGTCAACAACTGTAATTCCTCCCATCCTCTTTTTGCAACTAAGCCTTCTAGCAGCTTTATCTCATTCTGTCTTGCCAAGGCATACCATTTTGGTACTTTAGGTTTGCTTATTGCTGACTAGCATATCCTGTCTTGCTAAGGCAGTTGATTTAGGTCAGGTGATCTCTCTAGTACTTAGTCTGCTCCAGACTAGTAGCTAAGAAATTTGCTTCAAAGCCTCTCTGCCCCTAGTACTACTCTATAGTCAGGTGAACTCTTTTCTTATTAGCCTGACTAGGAGCTGTACTTCAGGATTACTGCTTCAGGCTCCACTGCCTATAGTAGTATTCTGCAGGGATTAAGAAATTCTCCTCCATTGAGAATCCCTTCTCTTGCCCACACTTGTAGTGCCCATTGGGTGATAGTCTAATAATGAGGGCATATTACCTGCTTCTATGCTTGTCTCTGCTCGTCTTACATGTATTGGATCTGAACATGAATCAAAAAATAACACCTAGAGTGGAGAATGGCTCTCTTTTTACATTGTCCAACCGGGACTTTTCCTATCAAGTAGAAGAACTTGTATGTGCTCTAACTTTCCCTAGCCCGCTGCTGGTCCTTCACCTGCACCGGCATGCAGGAACTCTCCTAGAGCCTGCCCACAGGGCTATATCACCTTCTGCATACTCCCCCCTACTCCCATTGACTCTCTAGGTCAGGGTAATATTGTATGCAGCATCAGGAAAACTGGGAACTAGCCTCAGAACTCCCTATACTGCCGCAGACAAATCACGTAACTGAAAGAAGACCCAGCCACCCACACTTCTCCTAGGACTCTGCAGGAAACTCTTGTTCCTGCTTTTACTATGCTCAGGAAATGTTGAGCTTAATCCAGGCTCTCTGGCACCCAAGGAATCCCCAGCAGAGCTACAAAGCCTCAAGAGGCTTACATTCTTACATGTTAATGTATGTAGCCTATTAAAAATAATCACTTCTGTTCAGGCCTGGGTAAGTCATACTACTCCAGATGTTCTGGTGATTACGGAGTCCTGGCTCCGACCGGCGACCAGTAACAATGAAGTTAACATCCCCTCCTACTTTTTGTTCAGAGCTGACAGGCAAACCAGAGGTGGTAGGGTAGCTATTTACATCAAGGATAAATTCCTTGCCTCCATAATTGACTCAACCTCTGTCCCAAAAGAATTCGAAAGCTTGTCATTAAAGATTGAAATTGCCTCCGGTGTCTCAATATGTATAATAGGATGCTACAGACCCCATCAGCTGGACTACAGTTGTTAAAACATCTCAAAAACATCCTGGGTTCGGCATCTTCAGAGTGTATCATACTAGGGAACTTCAACTTAGACTGGCTGTCCAGTGCATCTACCCCACTTAAAATGTTCTGTGATTCCCTTGGGTTGTCACAGCTAATAAACGAATCTACTCATCCTAACAAGCTCAACCCTAATAACAGTACTCTCTTGAATATCATTTTAGTTAACAAATCCCATTTATTCTCCCATGCTGGTGTCTTTTTCTCTGATATTGGTGACCATTGCTTCATCGCGTGTGTAAGATCCACTCTTAAATCCACAACTGTACCAAAATTCTCCTTTAAAAGGTGCATACGCAACTTTGATCTCCATGGGTATATATCAGACCTAAGAGACTCCATGCAATGGCAGTACTTCTATCTAGCCAAGTCCCTGACTACGGCTTATGATATTTTCTCAGAAATTGTGCTTGGGGCTCTCAACAAGTATGCTCCCATAGTAAAAGTCTGTGCCAGAAACAAATCCTGTCAGTTGTTTACAGAAGACCTGAAAGATGCTTTGCAGAATAGGAATGTACTCTGGAGAACTGCTAGGAAAACTAATTTAATAAATTACTGGAATTCTTTCAGAGGGCAAGGAACCTCTGCACCAAAATGGTCAGAGAAGCCAAAGCTAATTTCTACCGCTCTCAGCTGGAGAACTCCTCAAGAAATGCTTCCAAATTCTGGAAGACTATCAAAGACATTGAAGGTCACCCCACTGTAAATTCCCTACCTACTAAATTATTGATCGACAATACTGTCATCTCCGACAGACCGTCTATCCTCAATGCTCTCAATAATCATTTTACCACTGCAGGGCTAGCCTTTGACTCCTCTCCTGCGAACATCCTCCGCCAACAACTTAGATTGGATACACAAGAAAAACCCATCCCCAGTCCATCCTTATCTCTGCAGCCTACATCCCTGAAAGAAGTCGAAGATCTTCTCCTTCAGCTGGACACTAGGAAAAGTGCTGGGGCTGACCTCATTGACCCATACTTCTTAAAGGTTGGCTACTGTGTCCTTGCAGTCCCAATTACTCATCTCTTCAACTTATCCTTGTCCCAGGGTGACCTATCGCCCATTTGAAAAAATGCACTTGTGGTCCCTTTGTTTAAGTCAGGAGATCCTAGTGACCTCAATAACTACAGGCCAATCTCTCTACTTCCAATCCTGTCAAAGATGCTGGAGAAAACAGTGAACTCCCAGCTTCGGAAGTACCTGGAATCAGAAAAATTGCTCAACCCATTACAATCCAGTTTTAAAGCACAGCACAGTACAATCTCTGCTCTAGCCAAGGTGATAAATGACTGGCAGCTTGAATTAGACAAAGAAAACTTTGTCTGCACAGTTTTCTTGGACCTAAACAAGGCATTTGATACCGTTGATCACAGACTGCTTCTGTCGTCCCTCCAGAACATTGGTTTGGATTCCTTATTCCTTAAATGGTTCTCCAACTACCTCTCAGGACGACTTCAACAAGTAAAGGCAGAAGGGGAAGTTTCTCCACCAAAACCCCTATTGAGGGGTGTACCACAAGGTTCCATTCTTGGTCCCTTGCTCTTCACCATTTATATAAACAATGTAGATGCCCCCATAAAAGAAGCACAAATACACCTATTCGTGGATGATACGGTACTCTATGCTAGTAGCCCCACACCTGAAGCGGCCTGTAAAGCCCTTTAAATGAATTTAATCTGCTGCAACATCAGCTTATAAACCAGAAACTGCTCTTAAATGCAAAAAAAAAAAAACAAAGCAATGTTCCTCTCACCCCTTCAAAATGCAATAAATCCTGCAATTGCTAGGACACTCCCACAGAGC
Organism: Neoceratodus forsteri; assembly: GCA_016271365.2. Taxonomy (NCBI): domain Eukaryota; kingdom Metazoa; phylum Chordata; order Ceratodontiformes; family Ceratodontidae; genus Neoceratodus; species Neoceratodus forsteri. The sequence goes on along the minus strand of JADMNL010000022.1, from coordinate 438,029,436 downwards.
ACTACCATTCTAGGTGAGCAGTTGGACTACGTACCAAAGTTCAAGTACCTGGGGGTCTGGTTAGACCATAGACTTACTTTCGCAGATCACTTAGAAGAACTGGCAAAGAAACTTAGACAAAGACTTGGTCTGTTCTATAGGATTAATAATCTCCTCACAAGAGATGCTAAACTGAAACTGGTTCAAACTACCTTTCTTTCCCTATTGGATTACGCAGACTTTCTATATAGTTAGGGACCGGCAGGTACCCTAGCCAAACTCAGTACACTTTATCACAGAGCCATAAGATTTATCACGAGTCTTCCATACTCAACCCACCATTGTGCATTGTACACGGCAGTGGGATGGTCATCCCTTGCTTACAGACAGCAAAAAAATGCTGCGGTTTGGACATACAAAGCTATCTCAAATAAACTGCCCCAGTATATCTCTGTCTGTTTACCTTTGTGCACTCTGGGGCAGTATGCCCTGAGAAGCACTTCATATATTTATCTTTATGTTTACAAAGCAAAATCTTGCATTGGCAGAGCAGCCTCCCTCAACTGTAGAACAAGCTGCAAAAAACTGAAATTAACTCACCCCATCAGCCTAGCAGCTTTTAAATCTCTATATCTACATCATAATAAGGAGTCCTGTGCCTGTCTACCCTAAATAGTGACTCCTATAAGTCCAAGCACACTCTAATTACTACTGTTAAAAGACTGATCACATCTATAATCGACTCTTCCTTCTCCCCTTTTTCTACCCCCATATCTGTCCCTTCCACATACCTTTGACCCTGGTTCCAGCTCTTCATTCTCCATACCATATCACTATATATCTTTTTATATTAGGTTTTATTTGTGTTCGGTGCACCTGATATGTATATTTCTTTACTTTTATGAAAAATTGTGTCCTACCCAAAACTAGCTGTATCTTCTGTTCCAAACATACACTACTGTCAATGCTGCCTGCTGATACTTTGTACATACTGTATTACTGTATCTCACTTTATTTGTATTATTACTATTATCTTGTGTGTTGCATCCCATATATATTGTCCCTTGTTCCTTGTTAACAAACTCAGGTCCACCTCGAAAAAGATCTTGCTCAACAGTGACCGCCTGGTTAAATAAAGACTTGGATTGATTGATTGATTGATTTAATAGGTTTCTGTATATACTCAAGGCCCCAGAACCATAGGGAGAAGACCAACTGTCCCACCGCATTGAAATGTTTTGCCACTGATGAGTTAGTATCTTTCAAGTGAATGTCACTCTTATGTTTGCCTATCCCAGTTTTCAGTTCTCTTTTCATTTTCCCCAGAAATAATTTGTCGCATGGGAACTGGAGCATGCAGACAACATAAACCATTTTGCAGCTCACATGTCGCTTAATTTCAAATCTTTTGTTGGTGTATGGATGTTTGAAATAAGTCTTTTTACTGGTATTCTACACTGAAAACAGTGGCCGCATGGAAAATGCCCATTAGCCAGTGGTCCCAATAGAAGCTGTTTCTGTACCACTTTTGGTGTTAGATGTGCTGTATGTACTCATTTGCCCCTAACTGTGTAATTCTTTTTGGAAGTAACTGAAAGAAGGTTTCTAAATTGTGAGTTCTGTTCATTTTCTGCTTGTAGAATATTTTAGTCACCCATTATTATTTGTTTATATCCCTACTCACATTGCTATAAGCCATAGAAAAAGTAGTAGTGAAAATTTTAATGTTCAGTATGGTAGCAATAGGAACTATGTGAGAGGATGGAAAGTGTCAGCCTAATTTTTTAAACAGGACAGTATAAATTTACAGTTTGGCAAAAAAAAGGAAGAAATATTTTGAATAGATACAGATGGTATTGGAGTAAACTGGACATATACAGGTTTAGGGACATCACCATGTGTTTCAACGATATAATAGTATTTAAGGAATAGAAGTGATATATATTAGCCACAGTGTTACCTGTATGAGTAAACTAAGGGATTAACCCTTTGTCTCCAGTGGGGAACACTATGGTGGAAGTGAAGTATAGTGACTAAGGAGTGAACAGACTGCTAGGAGGTCGGTGGAACACTGCACACTACTGTTGCCTGGGAAAGCACACACAGCAGGCTCTATTTACACATTTAACATACTTATGACAGGTATGCCACCTATGTTAAAATAGAGCTTTTCAGAATTTCTTGTGCGCTCCTACCAGCTGACTTGCCTTCTCAAAAACATTCTCTTTACCCCAGGAAGAATGCTGGAGGTGGTGGCTGGATCTGGGGGAATCAGAAAGGCCTTTCAGGAAGGCCTGAGTTTGTGGGAAGCTGCTAGGAAATTCAAGCAGTCAAGAAATGAGGAACTAACGGACCCTGAAAAGGAAAGTAAAGGGACTATAATATTACCAGTCAGTCATTGATGAGCTGTTTTTATATCTGGACTAGAAGTACTCTGGACTTTTCTCGGAGCTGAGTGCTTGGGGGGTTATTCATTGTTGTTGTACCTTGTTACTTTTCTACCATCCTAATGCTAGCATTTTGCTTTTTTTTTATTATTTTGTATTTCTTTTTGTTGGTATTTTGTTTTTTTTGTTTTTTCCCCTATGGCGGCTGGAGTCCGGGAGGAGTCGAAATCAGCTGCTTTTGGTGCTCTCCTTTTTTTTTTTTACTTTTACTTGAGTAATACTGTTTTTTAGCGAGTGAGCTGAACTAAATCATTAGCATTGCCCATTTTGCTCTACTTGTTTTATTTAGGTTTTATATTGTACCTTTAAACTTATATTTCATATATTTTTGTTATATATTTTTATTCTTGTTCCAGTATTTTAAATTTTGTAGCCAGGTTTTGTGATTGGCTGTCCCAATCACATGTACTTTCTGCAGAAGAGCACATGCATGGCGTCACATCTCTTTGCCAGATTCACCATGGATTGCAATATCCTGATGTGGAGAAGTTGATGAGGGAACTCTTTTATTCCTTCTATTTCTTTTATTATCCATGCCAGTACCTTAAAGTTTTTTTAACTGTTTAAACTGCTGCAGCTGGAACCGTCTGTTGTTTGATGAAGGCTGCTCTTTTGTATAAAGCTATTGAGATCTAGAATGTTAAAGTAAGTTCTCTTTGTATTTTTGCACTTTTGTCTATATTGCATTTTTTTAGGGGGGTTTCTTTCTGAGTTTTTATTTTTCTGATCTTTGGATTAGTTATTGTCGATTAGTTATTGATTTCTTGTTTTATTTTTACTTAGATTTTGGTGTGGTTTTTATTCTGGAAAAAAAGTGGAACCATTTTTACAGTATCATTGGAAAACAAGGTGGAAGTTGTGGTCTAGAACATTTCTTTCAATCAAAGTGAGAGATAGGACCTCGATAACTTCCTCAGACTACAGACCTACTGAATAACTTTTCCCTTACAGTACTTCAGAACATTTCAGAACAATTAGAAAATTTGGGACACTTTATTATATTTCACTTAAAGTGAACTTCTCCTTGTCTTGCCGCTCTGCCACTTTGTTGATCAATTATTGTAATCACCAAGAAACAGGCACAGCAGGATCATATTACCTTACCTGCAATGACTATTATTGATGACAGCTGCATAAAAGGACAAAATTTGGATCTGAATGCCTTAAACAAACTAAAATAATGGACCATTTAACATTTACTAAGGGACAAGGAAAAATTTTAACCCCTAATCTACAGTATAATGTAGAGCCTACTAATGTGTGGGAAACATTTACTGCTGAAGTGGCTGTTAATATACCTATTAAGGCAAGTGATTTGTTTATTTGTAGTAAGGATCTGGAACAGACACCCTTGTTACATTTTTCTGATGTTTCAGATGCTTTAGATGTTTCTATTGCTCAAATTGCTCATAATGCAGTTTGTTCCATTTATAAAGATAATGAGCCCCCATTAGAGGCCTCATTAGCAGCTTCAGTTTCAGAAAAACTTGTTAGAAGCTTGTTGGGCTCAGGAAATTCAGGAACCTTAGAAGACAGATTAAGTATGAACAGTATAACTTCAGATCCCACCCCAGTTTTAACTAACAAACTTAGAGCAATTTCTGCAGATCTTCAAACTACAATTGAGGGCCTTAAATTACTTAATCCACCACAGTCCTTATTTGATGATGGTGAATCTGGCTCAGTATCTAGGGAACAACCAATATTGAAAGAGAATATGGTTCATTTTGGGGATAATATTAAGTATCCTACATCTCTGAGTAAAGATTTCATTCGAATGCTTAAAACAACTTTTTCTGTGAATGTCCTCATTATGGAACAATTAGTGGCTATTAGAGAGGAAATAGGAATGATTAAAGCTGGTATATTTAATAATCAGATGAAGATAGAAGAAATAAATGGAAAACTGGATAAAAAAGTACCACCCTCAGAGAAATCTGAATCTATTGAACAACTTATAGAAGATGAGAGCAGATATATTAGGGAACAATTTTCTACACTAATTATACCAGATTCACCTAAACCATTAAGGGGAAAAAAAAAAGAAAAATAGATTGAAAAAAATAAAAAAAAAGTGGAGATTGTGCTCTTTGAGTTGTTGAGACTGACTAGTTGGGATCAACAGGATCAATAGAGGATAGTCTGGTGCATACTATTATTATAAAAGATCATAAACAAGAGGATTGTGGTGGTTAATAAGAGAGGAGATAATTGACTTATCCCAGAATATCCTTTAGAATCTTTTCTAGATACCATTACTGTTTGTGATCAGTTTGAATGTAATTTGGGGGCTAAAATGAATGATTTAAAAAAAAAATTGGTAGTTTAATAACTGAATGGTCATTGGCTATGAAGGATCCAAAAATGAATCCAGATACCATTGAAGCTATAATAGAACATCCTATGAAGATGAATAATTGGACTAGAAGGAAGGTAGAGGGATCAGTCCAAAATAAATCTGTTAGTGATGGAATAAGAGTAGAGCTCTGTAGGGAAAAAAAGAGATATGAATTTGAATCTCCCCAGGATTAGGCTTAAAGGGCCACCCTATTGGATACAAGGGACTGAGATGGAACTTAAAAGGCAATTAGTTCTGCTTTTTAGGATTAATATGGGTGTTCTTATGATGGAAACTGATATACAAAGTGTAGAGCTCTGTACTGATATGGCTGGAGACTCTGACTGTAACATTGTTTTATACTCATCAGGACTGGCCAATGACATCTGGTACAATGGTGAAATATTGAATGAGTTTGGAATACAACTGACCTTTGTTAATAGGAATCACTTTACCAAAGGAGCCTATGACATACCAAATTTGGAACGGAAAAATTAATTGGGTACAGTTTGGTTAGGTATATTTGGTATCCTTAAGATCTATAATGAGGCATTTTACCTTGTGAATCACTCTCTGCTACTTTCCAAACTGTCCCGCCTTGGCTTTGACCTGACGACCAACTCCTGGTTCGATAGCTACCTCTCAAGTAGGTTGTAATTTGTCCAAATTGAATCCGCCATCTCAAATCTTTCCCCTACCTCTGTTGGAGTCCCCCAAGGATCTATTCTTGGCCCACTACTTTTCCCCCTTTTCATTAACAACTTGCCCTCCCTTCCCTGCTCCTCCTCGTTAATCCTTTATGCTGATGACATGGTGCTTCTTTCCAGTGGTAAAGATCCCTTATCAGTAAGAGCACATCTTCAAGCAGACTTCAACTGCTTGCAGGAATGGTTACTACAGAACAGGCTCCTAATGAATGCTAAGAAAACTGTAACTATGCTTTTTGGCCCCCCGTCAAGAATCAGATCTCTTACTCCAGACTTATTGATACATTCTCTAGATGACTCCCCTCTTGAATTCGTTACCTCCTTTAGGTATCTAGGAGTCACTCTTGACCCATCTCTTGACTTTAACCTCCATATTGTGGCTACATGTAAGACAGTTTACTCAAAACTTGGTCTTGCCTTTAAAATTAAGTCCTCCCTCAATGATGCTGCCCGACTTGCTATTGCACAAGGATTTCTCCTCCCTGCTCTGATATATTGCTCTCATGTTTACCTTAAAGCTAGCAAAGGAGCGCTTCAAAAATGGAGCACCTGCTATAGCAGTATATGCAGATTTGCTCTCTCCGCTCACAGACTTACCCATCATTGCCTACTCTACTCGAAACTAAATTGGTTCTCCCCAGACTCCCTCAGACACTATTCTGCAGGCTGCACAATTGATAATATGATCAGAATGGGGTCCCCTAAATACCTTGCCGAACTATTAACTCAGCCCTCCCAAGCACACCTCATCAGGGCATCTGCTCAAACCTAACTTGAAATTCCCAGATATCTCACAAAAAAAGGAGAACAATCCTTCACCATATCTGCCCCCCACTCCTGGAACTCAATTCCCTCCCACATTAAACTCTCCAAATCCCACAAGGCCTTTAAACTGGGTCTTCTGGCACACCTATTAGAATCTGACTGCTGCTCTTGTGCTGTAACTTGAGCCTCTCTCCTAGCATTTTGTCCTCCCTATGGCACTTACTGATTTCCTGCTGGTCTCCAAAATCTGAAAGTTTCCCACATCCAGCAGAAACCCTATTGTTATAATACTACTTCATTTAAGTTTTGTTTGCTGTTTGTCATTTCAATTTAGTCATTGATGTATCATCAGATGAAAATAATTAATGTAATGTTATCTGTTTCTCTTTGTCATCACCGATAATGACTGTACCTGGCTGTATACTGTTCAAATGTTTGTTCTCACCTAATGCTGCATCATGAAATACACTTTAATGTTGACTTTGATCTCCCCTGTCTGTACTCTCCCGGGTCGTGCCTGAATATAGGCAACATTGTTGTCTAGTGTACTTACTCGGTTAACAAAAACCAAATAAATAAATAAATAGAAAACCGAAGGAAGTTCTGAGTAACTATTTCAGTAATCTATTGGGAATACCCCTAGGAAGGGATGGTATCCTAGAAGTGATTAGGTGTCTAGATGGAAGTCAGATAGATCCATTAATTAAAAATTCTCAGATTGCTGATGATGATGCAAAGTAAAGAAGGTATATTGGATGCCATGGGTTTTCACATGGTAAATATGGATGGTATTTGGGCTGACCATCCCTTAAGTAGCGTTAAAGAGCTGAATATTATGGAAAATTTTCAGTTGGAAACCTTTAATAAATTTCAGACTCTGACAGGTTTTTTGGATTGACTTCAAAATAATGTAAATGACTGCTTTGAAAATAGTGATTCAATTCTTGATTTGGTAGGGAATTTTGTAGTTCTTTCATGGAACATTGCAGGATGGTCCACAAAGATAGTAGATAGTAACTGGATTAACTATGCTACTCAATTTGAAATATTATGCTTTCAGGAAACTTGGCATGGGATAGATGATTTAATTAAGCAGTAAGGCACAACAAGATGTGTGTTATCATGTAATAATGTCACTCCTGGGGTGGGTTGATGCACAAGGTGAAGCTGAGTGCTTCCACCACCCCAGGAGTGATGTTATTACACAATAACACACACCTTGGAGTGCCTTACTGCAATTATACAATGGCTCGATGTTATACAAAATAAAAAAAAATATTTAAAAAAGGTTTTAGTAGATTTTTAGTGTGGCAGTATATCTGTTTCTGAATAGAGAAAAGGAATCATCATCCAACAAATCCCTACAGTGATGTTATTGTGTAATAACATCACTGTCTCAGGCATGCACTGACCAATCACAGTCCAGGATTCTTTGTTGCCATTGTATAGTTAATATTAATGGTTATGTAACATTTGCTCATCATGGACATAGGGAAGCCAATTATGGTAGAAATTCAGCTGGACCTGCGGGACTTTGTAGAGTTACCTCTGATTTGAAGGTGACTGCCCTTTGTAACATGCAGAATTTTATTGCTGAGTATGTTGAGCAATTGAATCAAGGGTTAATTTTTGTTAATGTATATATTCCACCCTCAGGTTCTTACATTATAGTGATGAAATATGGTCAAAATTAAAAAATGAGATTAATAAATATAATCAAAATTTTCCAAATATTGATATCCTAGTGATTGGTGATTATAATGCCAGGATTGGTGTATTTGATGGATTTGTAGATAACTCTTTCTTGGTACATAATTCTAGTCATCCCTCTTTAGTACAAACTTATCAAGGCCTGGGTGTTAATAAATCTGGTAAGATCCTGATTGAATTAATGTCTGAATTTGACTTGTACCCTTTAAATGGTCATATTCCAGGAGATGAGACTGGGGAATTATACCTATATTAAAGCTCATCATAAATCATTATTGGATTTGGCCTTATGGTCTGGAGATATAAAATTTTGGTCTTCCTTATGTATTCCAACTAGGGCAGAAAGTGACCATTTTCCACTATTATTGAGTACTGAACAGTGGGGTCAGGATGTCATAAGTACACATTTTGTGGTCCCTTTTGAATGTAGAGTCAATAAGAGTATTAAATGGGATGGTTGTTTAGAAAGTAGTGTTATGGAGCAGATTTTATTGTATGATAAGTTATTGAGTAAAGATATATGGCTGACTCAAGATGCAGAGAGTAGTTGCCGGCCTGGTGGAGCTGAGGGTTGAGGTGCTGGACGTCACACCTTGCACCATGCTGGCGACCCAGATTCGGGAATGAGCATGGGTCGTCGGGGGTTGGCAGGGGAGGAGAAGAATTGAGCATCCAGAGGACTGCTCTCCTTCTCCAGGGTGGGGGTTTTCTGTGTGTCAGTGAGGATTGCCCTCTAGTGGAGGCTGGGGGACAAAGCAAGCCACACCGAGACATGGGGTGGAGCTAGGAAAGATGCACGCTCCCTTGCATCATTGCACGTCCTAGCTCCAAGGGGAATATAGCCAGAAAAATGCCCCCACCCACACGTATGAGCCAGGAACGGTGCCCGACCCTTAATCCTCAATAGTTCCACTGCAGTGGCCCCTCTCCGGAGGGGCTTCCCGGAGTAAGGGGGTCCAGTGCCATGGCCAGGGTGAACCCATTTGTGGGGTTAGGGGGTCAGGTGGCAAGGAAAAAGTAAAATAAATCGCAAAAAAAAAATATGCAGAGAGTATATGGGAGACTGTAGAAAATATTTTTTAAGGAATTGAGGATGAGTTTACATAAAGATGTATTAATTAGTAAATATAAAAAGAAACAAACATGGTTTGATCAGGAATGTGCCATTTTTAAAAATGATCTAAGGAAAATGATAAGGCAAATGAGAGTACATACAAATGAACAATTATCAAAGCAGGTCAAGGTAAAGAAGAAGGAATATAAAATGATGCTTAAAAAAAGAAAAGGGATTTTCAAACTATGAAATGGGCTCAAATGATGATCATAATTAAAAGAAAGAACGATAAAGGTTTCTGACAGCTTGTGGCTAAGGGTTCGTTAAATAGTAAAACTAATGCTGATTGCTATATAACAGAACCACGATGGGTAGAATATTTTGAAAAGATATTCTTTGATTCTTCCATTGAGGAGCCTGAGATAGTAGTGCCCAATAAACACTGGGTGGGATATTCAAAGGGGATGCGCATGGCGCAACAGTGCTGTGCCAAGCGCAACCCACTGATGTGCCCCGGCATGATATTCAAAGGGGGATGTTGCACTACGCAATTCCCAATGCACCGGTATGCACCAGTAATGTATGCGGCACAAGTGCGGGGGGCGTGCCCATGCACATGCGGCACATCCCAATCTTCAGCCAGGATGTGGGATGCATATGCAGGCACAAACCTGCCTTGCATCGCACAGGGGTGTGCAAAGATGTTCCCAAGGAAAACAGGAGCATGTCAGGGGACACCCAAAGGCCAGCCGCCATATTGCTGGGCTCAACATGGCAGCCGCCTGCTGTGGGTGGCCACCCGACCTCCTGAGACTCACTACGGGCATCGTGCCCTCGTCCATTCATGGGCATAATAGCAATAAATCCCTGGTGGTCCAGTGGACCCTACCCCATTGCCCAATCATGGGCATATTATAAATAAAACCCTGGTGGTCCAGTGGACCTGCACCCCTGCCCGATCGTGGGCTGTAGTTAAAATGATATTCCCTGGTGGTCCAGTGAACCTGCTCCCCTGCCTGATTGCGGGCTTTAGTTATAACTACAGTCCCTGGTGGTCCAGTGGACCTGATCCCCAGCCCAATCATGGGCTTTAGGTGTAATTAAATACCCTGGTGGGCCAGCGGTATCCCCCTCCCCACCTACCCACTCAGACCCACCACCCTGCACCCCCCCAGTCAGCGGTGGTGGCAGAACCTCCCCACCCACAAGCCGCCTGGCTGCCCGTCGACTGACAGTGTACAGTACAGCTGTATGGCCATTGGTCCCCTGCATGGGCCAATGGGCATGCACACCGTACTGTACTACACAGTACCAAAATGTGAATGAACCATTCACATTTCAGGACTGTGTAGTACAGTAGGGTCTGTATATCCATTGACCCACGCAGGGGACCAATGGGCATACAGCCATACTGTATGCTGTCAGTCAGCAAGTGGCCGGGTGGCTTGCGGGTGTGGGGAGCTACCACCGCTGCTGACCGGGGGGTGCAGGGTGGTGGGTCTGAGTGGGCAGGTGGAGAGGGGGGTACTGCTGGCCCACCAGGGTATTTAATTACACCTAAAGCCCTTGATCAGGCTGGGGATCGGGTCCACTGAACCACCAGGGAATTATTTTATTCATTTGCCTGTGATCAGGCTGGGGATCAGGTCCACTGGACCACCAGGGAACTATTTTATTAATTTGCCCATGGTCAGGCTGGGGCTTGGGTCCACTGGACCACCAGGGAATTATTCTATTCATTTGCCCATGATCGGGGCTGGGGATCAGGTCCACTGGACCACCAGGGAATCTAAATCTACCTAATGCCCACAATCAGGCATTGAAGTGCGTTGCCCACCGAGGGGCAGGGGGCATCGGTCCCCGATGGCTACAGCCTGGCAGGGTGCCAGGTGCAAGTCACTGGGGATCAATGCACCTGCATGCAAATGAGGCCATAATGACTTGCAAATGGCCCCATTTGCGCCTTGCATGCATGATGGCCTCATTTGCGTGCCCAGCACTGAATATCACGGTTGCTGTACCTAGTGCACCCGCACTTGCGCTGGTGCATCCCCATGTTCCTCACTTGCCATGCGCAGTGTGGGTGGCCCCAGTGCCATATTCAATGGTGCTGAGCCATGGCACAGCATCATTGAATATCTCCCGGACCATGTCCTGGCACATCTCAGTTGCACTGCACCCAGGCTTGCACCCCTGCCTGGCACAGTCTGAATATCCCACCCACTGCCTCTATCAGTCTACAATTAAAGATGTTTATCTTTCTATAAAAGCTATGAAATCGAACAAAGCCCCTGAGCTAGATAAAAAGCCAGCGGAAGTATATAAATGTAAAACCACATTTCGGAGTCGAATTCTGTACCTTTTTTAAAATAAATGGATTGAAACACACTACTTTCCTCCTTCCTGGAAAGGTGCAGAAATTTTCCCAATACATAAAAAGGGAGATATTGGTGATCCAGCTATGTATCATCCCATTAGTTTAATAGATGTTAGTCTTAAAATATTTTCACAAATTATCCTGGAACATTTAAAAATTCAAATACAAATGACGGGAGGGATAAGTGATGCCCAAACAGGTTTCTGTTGTGGGACATCAACAATAGATAATTGTTTTATTTTGAATCATTTAATTCACAAGTATGTTAAAATAAGGAAGCAAAAATTGCATACAGCATTTATTGATCTGTCTGTTGCTTTTGATGTGGTTTGTAGAGCACAATTATGGGAAATTATGTATAAAAGAGGACTAGATCAGGGCTTAATTTCAATAATCTCTGCTCTGTATAGTAATACCTGGGCTAAGATTAGGTTCGGTGTTGCTGGGGAGACAACTAAACCTTTTAGAATTAACCGGGGTGTAAGGCAAGGCTGTATATTAGCCCCCAACACTGTTTAATTTGTATATGGATCCCCTTATTAAGGAACTTGAACAAAGTGCTAATGATGCACCAAAGATTGATTTAAGGCTGACATCTATTTTAGCATATGCAGATGATTTAGTTTTGATCTCTCAAATTAAAAGTGGCTGCAAAGGCAATTGGACACTCTGAAAATGGGCACAAATCTTTTGCAGTTAAAAATAAATTTATCCAAGACAAAAACCTTAACTTTTGGGTCTAGTTCTGCTGAATCTCTTTTTAGAATAGATAATCATAGAATAGAAGCTGATAAACAATATACATATTTGGGATTAATTTATACAACTAATCATAAGTGGAAACAACATCAAGAAACAGTATCTGGGAAAATTAAAAAAAACAATGAATGGATTGAAGCAATGTAATTACTCTCATGGGGGCTTCTCCTTAAAGCCCTTGCTTAAAGCTATCAAAGCTAAATGTTGTGCACAAATAATGTATGCAACTGAAGTATGGAAGTTAGATGATGCTGAAGTACACATGACTTCAGTTTATAAAACACTATGGGCTGAACTACTTTACTCCGTCCTGCCCATCACCTTACCTGAGAGCTGAACTTGGATTAATAAATGTCAATGCACTTAGTGAGGGAAGAACATTTAAATACTGGTTATATTTAACTAGACTAGATAAAGATAAGTTACCAAAGAAATGTTTTTTGGAACAGCTTTGTTGGGTTAAAAATGAATGTGGGAAAAAATGCTGGATACAAGATATACATAGTAAATTGGATCAATATGGCCTCTCAGTACTAAAATCACATTTAAAAGGAATATTAAGATTAGTCCTAATTATAAGGTTTATATTAAAAAAAAAGGTTAATGAATACTGGATTAATCAGGAGTTAAAGAAAATTCGTCTGTCCAGATTTTCTAGATGGTATGCAGAAAATAATGATAATATTAAGTATAGGGACTATTGGGATACACTGGAGAACAGGATACTTAGAAATACATTTTTCAAAGCTAAATTAGAGCTATTAGAGAATAATATTTTGAAAACTAGATATCAAAATCTCCCTAAGACATACGAAATATGTGATTGCAAACATGGGATTAGGGAAGATCTCCCTCATATTTTATGGCAATGCCCTTGGTATAACAGAATACGGCAATATTGGTTGGGACCATTCATAAATTGGCCTGACATACCAAGAAGTGAAATTACACTTATCATTATGAATACAAATGATGAAAATGCTATTAAGAGAATTGCAAATTATTTTATGTATGCAGCTAGAATTAGAAAGAAACATCAGAGAGACGTTAATGTCAATACTGTATCATTGGATATGAACTGATATGGTCCATTGTTTAGATTAAGCCCACAATTTAGATCCATTAGCATTAGGGATTATAATTAAGCAATAAGGCACGACAGGGTGTGGTATATCATGGGATATCATCACGCCTCGGGTGGTTGGGCATGAGGCCGCAGGCCGAGTGCGTCCAACCGTCCGAGAAGTGACGATATCCCATGATATACCACACCCTGGAGCGACTTATTGCTATTATGAACTGGATTACAAAATTGTTGTAAATAAAAAATTTGCAAAAAACCTCCCAAATATTTAAAAAAGCTTTGTAAGGGGTAGTGTAGGAGTACTGTTTCAGAAAATAGTTCTATTAGGGTTGCCGTCAGGAGGTGGCGCTATTGTAGGAGCTGGTAGGAGGTAGTGTAGTGTAGGGACATCTCCCTGTGTGTTCTGTTGTCTCATCTCCCAAACCCAGCATGAAAAAAACATTCGTAACGGCTGCCATGGCAATGTCGTGCTTTTGAGGGAACAGTAAATGTAAGCCACTGCACCTTAAAGTCGTTGTCTCGATGGGGAGATTGTGAAGGAGCAGTTCATAGATGTACGTGAATTGCCACTTGGCGCGAGGCAGCATGCTGTGGGGAAAATGTACTGGCATGAGGGGCTGTTTCTATACTGTAGTAGCTGGTGCTCCGAGCGGAAGCCGGGTGAGAATGAAAATTTCTTCTGTCTGGAGCGCGGGTGCTGTGGGGAAGATGGATGGGGGGTTTGGTTTTAAGCCAACTAGAGGTCTCAGTCACTTCAGACTGTGACACACAGAGAAACTTTGCGCGGTAAGTGAGGAGGTTGGTGACCGGAGGTTTTCTGAAGCCGTGATGATGTAGCCCGATATCATCACGGCTTCCAAAACCTCTCGGCCAATCAGCTTCTTCCATTTACGATCGCCAGTTCATAATGCATATTATACAATGGCAAGAAAATGTCCTGGTCTCTGATTGGTCAGTCTGGGACTGGACCCATGATGTTATCCCAGTACAACATCACAGGTCTAGTCTCAGCACTGTGAACTAATTGAGGATGTCCTCCAGCAGGATGATCTCTTTTTTTGCATCTCCTCTTAAGAAACAAAAATATTTTTCCACACCAATAAAAACACTCTTTAAAACTTTTTTTTTTATTTTATATATAACAACGAGCAATTGTATAATAGCAATAATGCCCTCCAGGGTGTGTGTCATTTGGCATAATGTCACGCCTCAGGTATTGGATGCACTCGGCCTATGGCCTTGTGCCCAAGCACCTGAGGCGTGACGTTATCCCAGCACGACACACACCCTGTTGGTCATTATTGCTTAATGAAATAATCCAGATATGCTCTGTTAATGTCAGACAATTTTGTCTATACTTTCGTACGCTCTTGCTGACCTGTTGTGAAAATCCTTTTCTTAAATATGGATTGCACTGTAGGGAATGATAAATAAGAAGAAAATGTTTAATCCATTAGTATATTAGTACACTGTTCTTTCAAAGCTCTCTATGATATTGAGTTTATATTGAGTCTCCATATGTATTGTTTTATTTATCTTGTGAGGAAGTTTGTGAAATATGTATGTCTCATATTTCTTTTTTATATATAAGATATTATATGGGATATGGTCCATGAGAATTCTAATTTATGTGTATGTGAAATATGTGTGTGTTTTTATACTGTGTTGTAAAGGCCTTGTATGGTCAAACAATAAACTATTTACTACCTGACTAAGGAGTGATACCTGAAATACTTTGTATGTATTTTTAGATTGAACAAACATGACAAGGGCCTGATGAAGTGGCATGGCCATGAAACTATCACCACGAATGGTGTGGAATAATTAAAAGGACATGATTTAAATTTGAATCACAGTGGAGTTCATCCTCTTCTTTGATTGTTCATCTACTCCATGACACCCTGTTCCTCAGTCCACCACACTGGGTCAGGGCTAGCAAGCCTCTTACCTGGCTCTGAAGCTGGCTAGGTGGAAACGCAAGTCTCTGTCTCCACTCGGTACTGCTCAGGAGCGATTAAATGTAGAAATGACCCATTGGCTCACACTCTCAGTGAGTTCTTCCACACAAGGCCTAGTCTGAAACAATTTCTGGCAAGGGTGAACCCAAGAAAAGGTTCACAAGGGATTTATTCTAACTAAACCATGGAGAGGGCTCACAGGAAATCCGGCCTGGCTAAGTCTATTGCTTTCTCTCACCACCTGCAGCAGGTCTGAACACCTTTAGGTCCTTTTCAGACTGCCCACAACTCCTCAATAGCCCAGCAACCTCTTTCTGTCCATTTAGTGTTTCATTGGACAGGCAGGGCTGTCCATCAGTCCCATTGCCCTCTGATCGGCTAAAAAAAATACACCAGTTCATTTGGGAGGGTCCTTACTGCATCAATCCTCCACAATTCTCTGAGGTGCTTAACTACTAACATTCCTGACCTATGATGGGCTGGCAGAGCGATCAGGGATTGTCAAATTGGTGGCTGTCTTTATAATAAAGCAGATGCTGCATTTTAAACTTTTCATCATGGGCAACTGCTTTGCTTTTTTCTTTGAACTGTCCCATGGCTTGATAGGCACACCTGTGCCCATTAGTCCTGTGGTGGCATTGTGTTGAAAGGTTTTTTGTGCTCCCAGTCAGGAGTTCCATTTCATGCTCCCCCTCCAGCTCACCAGGCAGTCTTATGTGGCTGCAGTCTCTTAATTCCTTAAAGGCACAGGATGCCAAAGTCATAAAGTCCACTTCATTGCCCATCTCCTCCTCCTAGTGTCTCTGAGACCCTGAGGCTGGAGCACACTAGACAAGGTGCTGTGACTGGCTGCCAATGCAGATTTAAAGTCCCAGGGCTGGCAGGTGCCCTAGCACCAAAGAAAAGATTCAAGCTGCACTCCTTTCTCACATTGGAGCAGGTGGCTGCTTGAATGTGCACACATTTGTTGTATGACTGTGCACTGATCTTTCTGTTGGCTTCTCCAGTCCCTTTCCCAGTTGCAGTACTGGGGCCAGAGAGAGACAGAAACAGGCTGGGGCAGTTCTGGGGTGGCACAATGAGATTCCAGGTAAGCCCCCTCCTGAGGAGAGGGTTACACAGACAGCTGGAGAAACAAATAGAAAAACTCTTTCTACAGCTTCTTAAAACTGACAGTGTAGAAAGATTTCTTAGCACTCAGGATTTTAGTGAATCAGAGCAGATTTGAACCTTAGATGGTAACTGTTCCAGGTCCTGAAACTTAACTCCTTTTTCTAGGATCAGACAAGTCTTCAAAAACCTTCAGCTGCCAGCCCCTAATGACTCATCACAAAACATGTTACTCTTGACATCATAGATTTTACACTTCCTTTGTGTCCTGGAAAACACCTATCTTGAAAACTGGTCCAAATCAGATTTGTACTCCAGACCCTGGTTTCATGGATTGGAATGTTCTTCCTTTTGTCTTCCTGTCTGGTAAAATCCATGGGGTGTCTGTCTTCCTTGTTCTGACTTTGTTTACACTCAAAACAGAACTCATGATTATGAAAGTAATTCACCTCTCTGAAGTGTAAGTCCCCTTTAGCTAACAGGAACTCTGTTGTTTGCAAAAACAACCCCCTATCTGCATGACTCAGCCTGGGCTCCAATGGCATTCAACTTTAGATTTATCATGCAGTTTTATCTCAGCTGACATACTTACAAGATGTCCAGCTGATTATAAAAATGAAACCCCAAAACACACAAGAAATACACAAAACATTACACATAGCCAGAATTTACTGGCACAAATAATATTTTATTTCATACGTAGGGTGAAAGCCATGCTGTACTAGTACTGCCACTTGTAAGTCTTTATTTTAATTGAATTTATATATGTATGAAATCAAATATGTTTTGTGCTTGTAAATCATGGCTATTTATGAGCTTTGTTATATTGGTGGGCCTCAAGCTTTGGTTTTTGCAAGTGGTTTCATTATTTCCTATTGCTTGGCCATACCAGGAGTGCATTTGTTTGCTTTCTCACTGCTTCTTGCTCGCCTCCTGGTGGTCCAGAAGTGCTAGTGCAGGAGAATCAAGCACTCATATAGCTAGCAACACAGAGCACCCTGGGTGGGGTCCTGATACCTTTAGGTCATCTTGCACATTGGGAGAGGTGGGTCGGGAAGTGGAAAACCATTCAACCAGCAGGGGTGGATAGATGTAATGGCCACCCTTACCAAACCATATAGGGTCATTCTGGCCCATAATTCTAACCATGGCTAATGAAAAGTTCATCTAGTTGATCCAGAATCCGAAGGGGACAAGCTTGATCAAGTCTGTTTGAGTCTGGAAGGGGTATCATGCAGATAACAACAGAGTGCTGTGGAGTTCACTCACCCAGAGTGAAAGCTGAGAGGGGGGAGGAAAGTATCCTCCACAGGGATTTAAGAAGGTGATAAAAATCAAAGGTGGGATCAGTGGTAGATAAGGAGGGGGACCCAGATTATTGATATTCCACAGAAAGGAGCAATGACCCTGGCTGAGAAGAAAATGGTGGAAAATTTTAATAAACAGAATAGAAAGAAAAAATTGTTATCCATCATCATATTGTTTCCATTTTAAGTTCATGTATTTTTGAGTGCATTTTTAAATGATTTTCATTGATTGCATAACATATGTAAAAATACACAAAGAGCTCGTACACAGCTGGGGTGCAACTGGTAAAATCAGAACATTTCAAGAAAAATAAACCATTCACTCACCACCACAGATAAACTGATGCTGCAGTATAAAAAAAGATTCATTTATTATACAAATAACATGCCTGACATGTTTCTGGTCACAAAGACCCTTTCTCAAAGGCTAAAATCATATAAAATGACATCTCATTTATACATACAAATACATGATGTCACAATTATGTGATTTAAAACAAACCACTAAAATTACAGAATGATGAAAACACATCCACAGAATAAAGACACATAGGTGGGGGAAGACAGAAAGAAATTTTAAAATGAGGGTAGGAAAAGACCAAAGGACTATCCATAATAAAGATTTAACTTATGCCACAGCAGCTCATGTTGTGACATGCCAACAGGATGATTTTGAGCATTGCTTTAGTTATATACTGTAGCAATTGAAAAGGTTTGACCAAATCAAGGGGGTTGGGAATTTTATCCTGAGAAGGGAAACCTTCTGGTTTATCAAGTTGAAAGCTAATATAAGTCCAAGTTTAAACTGGGGTTTTGATATCAAACCTTATCTTGAAATCAGAAGGTAAATTCTGAATAAGGCATTCATATTTGCATGTTTTAATTTGAGGTTATTCAAATAATCTCCCTCCCCCGGAATTACTGTACATTCAATCCCCCCCCCCTTTTCCCCATTTTATCTTGTACTTGCGTGTTTTCTCTCTGTGCCTTTAAGGAATGTTCATATTAATCGTCTGATTCACCTATGTGTCTTTATTCTGTGGCTGTGTTTTTGTCATTCTGTAATTTTGTTGGTTTGTTTTAAATCACTCCATTGCGACATCATGTATTTGTATGTATAAATGAGTTGTTATTTTATATGTTTTTAGCCTTTGAGAAAGGGTCATTGTGACCAGAAATGCATCAGGCATGTTATTTGTGTAATAAATTAATCTTTTTTTATACTGCAGTGTCAGTTTATCTGTGGTGGTGAGTGCCTGGTTTGTTTGGCTTGAAATTGCATAGCATATACTGTTGCTGTACAAATTACCAAAACAAGTCAGTGATATAGGAATAAAGTCTTGGATGTACAAGTACTGTATGCACATAAGCAATGAGGTGGTTGAATAAGTAGAGTGGGTATTAAAATATTTTAAAACAGCGTCTTCATTTAAAACCTTTTGTTTTCTCTCTCTTGCTGTGTCTTTAGGTCGCAGATTCTGTAAGTATAACATTCCAGGAAGTCACTTTACATTTTCAAAAAATTTCATGTCCAATATAAAAACCCATACCTAACCTTGTCTGTTTCTGTCTCTCTCTGTTTTTCTTCCATTTTTAGTTTTCTTCATCTTTCAAATATGTAAGTGGTTCCACAGAACAATAGACAGTAAAGTATTTTCAGTGTGACTTCTTCAAACACTTCTTCAACTCATACCAGAATTATGTTCATGGGTGTGTACGTGTGTGCACAGTAAGAGTTCAAGTATGCACATGTACATCCACATGAATTGGTGACTGTGTGCATATGTGTACATTTGTGAGTGCATGCCTATACCTAGGTTCATTTGCAGATGTGTGTCTGTTTGTGCATTGGTGAGTATATGTGCATATATGCATGTATGAGTAAGTGTGTGCATGTGTGAGTGAGCACAGTACTTTTGAACCATAAGGGCTAAACCTATAAAACCAACAAAAGATAAATCTTCCAACCTTCCCACAAGGTCAGTAATGAACTATCACAAAAGTAGTACACTCATTATGAGGAAACATATATTTTGATTCCATATATTTCAATTATGCATGTGCTATGTGGGAAATCTAATACTTTAGCATAGTTAATGTCTGGTTGTGAAAAAATGTCTGTTTTTTTCAGTATGAAATGACCCAGAAGTACAGTAACCCAAGTACATTTGTAAGAAAATTGCTAATAGCAGAGGGAAGTTAATGCCTAAGGTTGAACTCTTCCAAAAGAGAAAATTGAGGAATTGACTAGCTATTTTCTCTCTGATGCACTATCTCTCAGTTCTCAAAAAGTCAGTTTCTCTGTTTTTTTCCACTACCAGACAGTCATCCTATAAATCAACATTGGAACACTCCTCTTGGGTGACTTCAAGTAGGCTAGTATTACACTGTATATAGAGTGTACCCTACATTGAGTCACCCCAGAGTCATTACAAGTGGGCTATTACCACACATCCTATACAGATTACCCTGACCAGAGTCACTCCTGGGGTGATTGCAAGTGGACTAGTACTATACTGTCTGTACAGTCTAACCTAGCCTGAGTCACTCCTGGGTAATTACAAGTGGGCTAGTACTACACTGGACCTACAGCCTAACCTGCCCTGAATCACTCCTGGGTCATTAAACATGAGCTAATACTACATTGCCTATACAGTCAACTCTTCCCAGAGTCACTCCTGGGTAATTACAAGTGGGATACTAGTACACTGCCTATACAGACTACACCACCCTGAGTCAGTCCTCGGTGATTACAACTGGGCTTGTAGTACTACATGTGGTTTACAGTCTGCCCTACCCAGAGTAACTCCTGGGTCATTTCAAGTGCACTAGAATTACACTGGCTATACAGCCTACCCTGCCCTATATCACTCTTTGATCATTACAAGTGGGCTAATACTACATTGCCTATATTGTCTACACTACCCTGAGTCACTACTGCATCATTACAAGTGGGTTAATGCTACACTGTCTATACAGCCTCCTGGGTCATTACAAGTCTGCCAGTACTACACTGTACTAATACTACACTGGCCATACAGCCAGCCCTATCCTGAGTCTCTCCTGGGTCATTTCAAGAATGCTAGTTCTGTACTGCCTATACAGTGTAACCTGCCCTGAATCACTTCTGTCACATTAGACGTGGGCTAGCACTACACGACCTATACAGCGCACCCTGCCTTGAGTCACTCTTGGGTCATTACAAGTGGCCTAATACTACATTGCCAACTCAATCAACTCTGCCCTGAGTCACTGCACTCCTGGGAAATTTGAGGTTAGGTCTAGTCATATGACTGCACTGCCTATGCAGTCTACCTCTCTTTCTGCTTTTCAGTATGTTAATTGAGATTATAGGATATATGTAATTAGGGTAGATAGGGATATTTACTTGATTGGTTTAGTGGCACTATTTAATACATATAAACAACCTAGACAGACTGGTAAAGGGGCTCAAATGTGCAGATATCCAGGGTATTAGAGCAAGGTACAGTATGATTCCATTTGGTCTTGCTTCACACCTGACACCACAACCTATGCTTGCAACACAATCAGTTCCGCAACAGCATAGTGTGATGTCAGAAGCAAAGGATTGAGATGTCAGGTGTATATAAGTAGCCAGAGCAGAGGAGGTCTGTGAGACCATGATCCTGATTTCAAGATACTGCCCAAAGTAATAAAGAAAAGGAAAAGATAGATACAAGAAATATGTAAAGCATGAGTTGACATTATTTATATGACAGATTTTATATAAGTTAACTTGAATTAAGAAAAATTAGGAAAAGGTATACAAATATTTATTTTCCCCTCTCCTTTCTTTTAGTGTTCAGAATACGTAAGTACTTAAAGTCCTTGCATGACATTTTTTAATTTTTCAGAATTGTACTTTTTATCATTTCAGCACATTGTAAAAAAAGTTTGATATAATAATATCTATTATATTGCATCTTATACATTAAGTTATTGCTAGGATAGAAGAAAATGTCTGCTGTTTACCCAAGAACAGATACTAGTTAGCACTGTAGACCTCAGCAGGGTAAGCCGCCTTCTCTTACATAGGGTTACCACCTGTCCTGATTTTCACAGGACAGTCCTGATTTGGGCAGCTGTGTCCTGCAAAAAAACATGAAAAATACTAAATGTCCTGATTTTACAGTAGGAAAAATATTTTCTAACTTTCCACTAAATGTCCTAGAAAACTACAATAGCTTAACTAAAATACCTTAAAATGATAAGAAACAATAGAATCAACTAAGAAACTACAATACTTAGCCTTAATTCTAATTATATCAAGAAAACATGTTTGTTGCATCGATCAAGGTTAGGTATTATCCTGCAAAAAATCATGTTTCAGTAAGAAATGTCCCACTTTGGGCTTCTTAAAAGGTGGTAACCCTACTCTTACAGGCTCCCTCATCTTTGGTCTAGCCTTTCTTCCTCCCTCCTCCTCCTCTTCTCTCAGAACATTCTCCTCTTTGATCACACAACCCATGCATGCATCTGTAGCTAAACCTCTCTTTCATTGTCATCTTACTATCACCTCTCACCTCCCTATCCCCCCTTAGACCTGTTTGGTTACTTTCTCCTCACACCTTTCACACAGGATGCACTTGGGAATTACTAGCAGTTCTGCACACAGTGCTATCCTAGACAATTGTTTTAAATGAATGAATGTGTGAATGAATGAATGAATGAATAAATGCATCTTCAACAAATGGGATAACATTGGGGACAAATTAGTTTTTATTTAAAAATTGGGCATGTGAAAAACTATTCTGACTGGCTATTATCATTTCATTGGCATATGTTTATGTACCAGGACTGCCCTGTAAACAAATTGGTGTAACCATGTGATTAGGACAAATTACATAGAGAATTCATGAGACACTTCACTCACTCCAGATTTTCATCACAAACATGGACACCACATTTACCCATATGTAAAAACCATCAACTAGGCCATAAAAATAAAACTAGTGAAAAAAGGGACATAAGCTAGTCTCAACTCATCAAGTCAAAAAAATTGCATTTATTTTTCACTTCCAACACATACATTATATTTTGTTTTCAAAACTATTTGTTCTCCTCTGTTCCCAGCTTTAGGGATTTACCCTCATTGTGACCACTGCCTGTACCTCCCAGCCCTGTCTTCCTGCCATCTGGTCATGACTGGGAGACCACGTCCTACCACCATGGTGGTACTCCCACCCCTGAGATGGGAGAGGATCCCAGGAAGGAGGAGGGACCAAGATGCTAATCTGCTCATGCCTTCCAACAGATATGGGGCCTGCAAGAGCTCAGGCTGTCATGCTTCTGCAGTGCTTGATGGTTTCTCCCTTTGTTGCACCAAACCCCTTGACTGGAGCTGCCAGTGGCTGCCATGGCAGTAGCACACAATGCATATGCATGTGCTGCTGTGATCTAGTTCCAGCCACTTCTCCCCACAACTGCTGATGCTTCCGGCATGTACTACCAATCTGTGGTCACCCAGGTACAGTGTTGCAGCAGAGTTTTGCTGCCCTCTCTCCCCAGAGAAGAGAATCAGCAGAAGGTCTGAACAATACATGTATGAACAGTGCTGTCAATAGCAATGCCATCCATACAACACTGTGCAGAACAGCAGCAGTAACAAATGCCACAAGTAAAGGCAGTACCACTGGTAGTGGTCACAAAGCACACTGATGACCGCCACCAGTCCAAACATTTATTTTAGTGGGGGCTCCCCCTGCACCCCTCTAACACAGAGGGATCTGCCCCCACCCCCCATAACCAAAATAATCAACTCTGAGTCAGAGTTGGATTATGGGGGAAAAACTACATTTCAGACACCAGAATTAGAACCCTGGTCTCCACCACCATTCTGGCTGAGCTGCTCCATGTCACAGTCCTCTCCACCATGGAGCAGTTTGGCCAGCCTTGTTGATACCCCAATACATGTCTTCATCCTAGTACCATGGATAGTGACCTGGGTAGCGCTTACTGCACAGTGCTGTTTAATCCCTGTCACTGTCCGTGATATGCCATTTGGATATTACTGTTTTTCCTTGCACTGTATTTGTAGTGCTATTATAACCGGTTACCAGAGAATCCTCTGGGACAGTTGATCCTCCTACTGCCCCCGGCTGGACCCATGACCAGGGCTTGATTATAAACCCTGGTCACTGACGTTGCAAGTGATAATGCTACTGCTGCACTGACAGGCCAGTTATATACATCATATTAATCAACATTTTGTTGTTTACATAACGTCATCAGGATTTTGAATGTGTTTTTACCTAGGAAATTACAGTAACCTTTTGCAGGTATATATATTTATGTTTTCAAAAGTAGACCAAACTGATGAAAAATTAAATGACATTTAAAATAGGTGGTATAATCTATATTTTTCAGCTAAGTTTTTTATCTCATCAGTTTTCTGTATCTGGATCAGGATACTAGAAATGCTTCATAAAAATTAAAATGAAATACCAAATGACTCGTAAATTCATATGGGATGCCAATCTAATTTTACATACTTCTCTAAATATCACACCTACTCATTTTTAACAAAGTGCTGCAGTTTCTCAAAACTTTTCTTCAACTTGAATCCCTTAAACTATCTACTGCATATCTAAATCTACAGAATATCTATATATTTATATCTACTGTATGTCTATATCTACAGTATATCTATAGATTTACATCTACTTTATATCAATCTACAGTATAGCTATATATTTATATCTACTGTACATCTATATCTGTATCTATATCTCTATAGTATAGTCTTTCAATAAGTAGCTCATAATTAGGTACATTATAATCCTTTTCTTTAAAAAATATTAAGAAAAACAAGAATTTAACTCACTTGTAGAACTTGTGTTTATATATTTTCTTGTCACGCTGTCTCAATTTTCCCCTTTTTTAATGTAACCCCTTTAAAAATACAAGAATATTGCTATATAGATTTATAAAATTAAATCATTAGTTGCATGTTTCTTAATGCCTTACATTTTTGTTCCAAATACCACTTTGTTAACTATGAGGTGTCTGCAACTTTTAGTCAGAAGCTCTTATTTGAAAACGACAAGCCTCATAACACATAAGCCCTTTTCAACTAACCAGATGTGTTATTTAGCAAAATGCTAGAAACATGATGGATACTCATGAAATAATGCTATTGCAGAGGTTTAAAGCGGTCATAAATCCACTGGAGCGAAGTTGACGCTTTGAGTATTACACTTCACAACAGTGAAAATGAAAGAATTGATGCTGTTTTTTCCCTCTATGGTTAAGTGTCTGTTTATTCTCAAAAAGCCAGCTTCTCCTTTTTCTACTACCTGACAGATTCCCTACAAGTCAGTCTTGGTACACTCCTCCTGGGTCCGTTCAAGAGGGCTAATGCTATACTGCTTATAGAGATTACCTACACTGAGTCACTCCTGGATCATTACAAGTGCACTAATACTACACTGCCTATACAACCAACCTTAACCTGAGTCACTCCTGGGTCATTCCAGGTAGGCTAGTACTACACTGCCTGTATGGTCTACCCTGCCCTGAGTCATTCTTGAGCCATTACAACTGAGCTAATCTTAGACTATTTAAACAGTCTACCCATTCAGGTGGGTCAGTACTACACTACCTATCCAGATTACCCTGCCCTGAGTCACTCCTGGGTCATTACAAATGAGCTCATACTACATTGCCTATACAGCCAACCCTACTCCTAGTCACTCCTGGGTAATTACAAGTGGACTACTACTGCACTGCCTATATAACCTTCCCTACCCTGAGTCATTCCTGGGTCATTGCAAGCGGGGCTAGTACTACACTGGTTATGCAGCCTACCATGTCCTGAGTCACTCCTGTATTACTAGAAGTGGGTTAATTAACTCATTGTCTCCTAGCAGATGCCTGTAGTCATCAGTAAAATACACTGGTGTGTCCTGAGGACGTCTGCAGAAGTCAGCTACTGACTCCCAGTGTGCCCTTGCAACGTCTGGTGTAGTCACTTATATATTTTAATATATAGTGTAACAGAGTATAATATATATTTGACTGCATAGCACCGTTGGAAAGGTAATTTTATGCTGAACAACTTTGTCACTGATATTTTGTGCATATCATGTATACTTTAGGAGTTATTTGCATTTGTTTATGGTATGGTGTGTATGGCTTATGTTGCCTGTTTTAGTGGAAAAAATATTTTTTTGCTGCTTCAACCAGCTTAAAAAAAAAACAAAATTACATATTATTATTTGCATACCACAATTGGGAAGGTAATTTTGTGCTGAACAACTTTGCCACTGATATTTTGTGTATATCATGTATACTTTAGGAGTTATTCACATTTGTTTATGGTATGGTGTGTATGGCTGACATGTTTTCCATCAAGATTCACCTAAGCAGCTTGAATGAAACTCACTTTTTTGGCACTTCAGCAGGTATAAAATAAAAACCATATTGATTACAACTGGTTGCATAGCACCATTGGAAAGGCATTTTTGTGCTCATCAACTTTCATGCTGATACTTTGTGTGTATCATGTATACTTTTGGAGTAATATGCATTTGTTTATGATATGGTGTGTGTGGTTGAGATTCATCCCTCAAATCTCACCAAAGCACCTTGACTAAAATGGGGAAAAATTACGTTTTATAGTAAAAAGATATCTTTTTTTAAACAAACATAATATTAAAACACCATCTAATGTCTGTATGCTTAATTTGGTGTTGATATTTTACATATTTTCCAACAAAAAAATGGCTTATGTTGCCCTTTTTTAGTGAAAAAAATATTTAATTTACTCTTTCAACCAGCAAAGAAAAAAACAAAATTACTTATTATTACATGCATGCCACCATTGGAAAGGCAATTTTGTGCTGAATAACTCTGCCACTCATACTTTGTGTCTAGCAGGTACAGTTATTGAGCTATTAGCATTTGTTTGCGACATGCTGACTATGGCTTGATTTTGCTTAGAAAGGCTCAGGATTCACTGTTAAAAGTATACAGGAGATTCAGGAGGCAAGTGGTGTAATCTCAGAGTGAGCCTGTGGAGGCAATGAGTTAAGCAATAAGGCATGACAGGGTGTGTGTGTTATTGTGTATTATACAACAGGGTAGGAAAATCCTGTAACCTCATTGGTCAAAAGACATCACATGACTGTGGTATATCCTGCAATAACCCATGGCTGAGAAATGGCATTTGTAGAAAACATACTTAAACACATTTTAAATGTATTGTACACATGGGTCCATTGTATAATCACAATAAGGCTCTCCAGGGTGTGGGTTATTGGTGGATTTACCCACTTCTTGTGTGGTTTAGTCACTTGGTTATGCCTCTTGACACACCACACAAGGTGTGGATAAATCCCCCAATAACCCACACCCTGTCGTGCCTTATTGCTTAAATAATGTCACTTCTGGGGTGGATTAAAGCACAAAGCGAAGCTAAGTGCTTCCACCACCCTAGGAGTGACATTATTTAAGCAATAACACACATCTCTGGAGTTCCTTATTAATAATATATAATGGCTCATTTGATTATTTAAAAGGAACAAAGAAAAAAAATTATATGCATATTTTCTTTTATGTTTGTGGGTGTAGGTACATCTTTAAAAAAAAAAAGTCTGGAATATTTCATCCACCACAGGGTGGAGCTCCTGACAGAATGATCTTGCTCGCAGAGTCTCACAAGGTTTCTTTTGTTTCTGTTGCCATTTTTCAGCCTCCTCTCTGCCCTTGCACTTAGAAGTGAATGGTGTTTTGAAAGGAATAGTGTTTGAAATTGTGTTGTTTTATTTTAAATGCAGGTCATTTTTTTCTGTGGTCTGAAACCATTCAGCAATCGTACAGTGTGACTTGTACAGCAGGACTCTACTGTGCACATGCTGACAGGATCTCAGCGCAGAGAGGGAACAGCCACTTGTATTTTTCTCTCTCTGTCTTTTTTTTTAATAGTGTACACTTTATTTTTAGCTGACATTTTTTTTACTTTCAAAGTGTGTTCCTGCGAATGGGTGGCTAAGCGGGAGAGTCCCTGAAGTCCTTTATGTGAAGGACAATGCTGCACAGAGTGGCACTTTCAGGTACAAGCTGCAGCTTTATGAACTCAGAGGCAGTTCTGTTTTAGGCAGAAGTTAAAAAAATCAGTTGTAGAAGTGTTCCGTTTTGTTTTCCTGACTCAAGGATGGAATTGGTGCTGGAGGGGTTGCAGACATGGGGGTGTGGGGTAATGCTATCATGGGTAATGTTTGTTTGTATGGACATGAAGTGGGCAGTGATTCCTGTGGGCTTATGCAGTCATTTCACTGTCTGCCCTAGATTCAGTGATGTTATCATGAAATAACATCACTGTGTCTAGGGCTCAACAGCCATTCAGTTTCCTTGATTTTTTCTTGCCATTGTATAATACTACATTGCCTATACAGCTGTAATAACCCTAACCAGAGTCATTCCTGGGTAATTTCAAGTACAATGGTACTACATTGCCTATACAGCCAACCGTGCTCAGAGTGACTCCTGGGCCATTGCAAGTGGGCTAGCACTACACTACCCATGCAGTCTACACAACACTGAGTCACACCTGAGTAATTACAAGTGGGCTAGTACTACACTGTCTATATAGCCTACCTTGCCCAAAGTCACTCCTGGATCATTACAAGTGTGCTGATACTACATTGCCTATATGGTACACCCTGCCCTGAGTCACGGTCACTGCTGGATCATTACAAGTGTGTTGATACTACATTGCCTATGTGGTATATCCTGCCCTGAGTCATTCCTAGGTCATTTCATGTGGGCTAATGCTACACTGCCTATACAGTGTCCTGGGTCATTAAAAGAGAGCCAGTTCTACACTGGGCTAGTACTACTCTATCTGTATAGCGTAGTCTACTCAAACTAAAGAGGAGGAGCTCTCACAGAGTCAATAGAATGCCCAAACTGGAAAAAATGACACTCAAAATCTGAAATAGTCAACCCTAAGGCTTCATCAGCTGCAGGCAATATCCATGGACTTGAACTGCCCCACAACCTCTGGATCAGTTTCTGGATCTACTGAATAGAAAAGAAGAAGGAACTGCAGACACAGATGTCCCTCGTTCTCCCAGGGGGGATGATGCACATCAATCATTCAGATTCTTTGGCCAATTGCCTGCAGACATGTGGCCTACTGACCATGGTTTACAGTCTCTGATGGGTCTTTAATGTCCAAACAGGCAACTTTATAAAGATCTGACACATCCAGGAACATTTTTACGAATGCCACCTGTGATGTGGGCAGTCCACAATGGTTTCATCCTATTGTGTCATTGATGTTGAATGGACAGTCTCATTTCCACCTGTATCTGTTATGATTACAGCAAAGAGGGTGTGCCCCACTCTCCAAGATTTAATTCTCTCAAAACACGCCCAGTCCATTTCAGTGGTTATGGCCTCTCCACACCAGTACCTCCTCCACTGAACTGTGTCCCTGGCCTCTTCCATAAGACAGTCCTCTCTACTATCTTTGATCTCCTCCCACATCCATCGAGGCAGCTAGGAATACTTTTTCCTGAAAACTTGTTCAACCTTCCTCTGAATTATCCTTTCCTCTTTATTGCTCTTTGGTAGATGCCTTTCTCCAGCCTGGCCTGGTGGTGGGCAGGTCTGGCTTCCCCAGGCATCTCTGTCCCACTCTGGCAAGATGCTACTACACCTCCCCTTCCTTCTTGGTTTGTGAGTATGGGGCCATTTCTGCAGCAACCACAGTGGGTTCAATGACCTCTGGTGGCAAGACTGCCTCACTAGAGTGGTCCATTTCAGGCACATTTGGTGCACTACTAATTGGCTCACCAGTGTTTATGTGGGTTCCCCAGAAGCCTGTTTTTGGCTCGACTTCTGAGAACACCCATTCTTCACTACTGTAGGAGGCAACGGGCTCCAGTTGATGAGGTCTTCCAGTTCCTCATCCAACCTGAGAATACTTGGGCTTGCGCCCCCTTCCCTTGGAGGCGACAACCCTGAGCACTCCTTAGTCTGGACCCATCCAGCCTCTTCCTTGACTGAGGGCTGTTGTCCATGACAAAAGTTCCACCCTGCTCAAGCAGACTTCTAAAGAACTCTTCATAAAACTCTTTATGCCCATCCTCACAGAATTCTTTGTGCTGGTACTCTGGAGGGGGTTCTACATTTGCATTCCAATTGGCAACCAAACAATCGCATTGAACAGGCACTCTGAAATGACTGTCTGACATATCCATTCCATATTTTATGCTGCAATCCCTGCAGTGGGGTATCACAAACACATCACTTCTGACTCTAAGAAACACTAGACATATACTGACTGGCCATCAGGTAGTGCTACATGCAGTGGGGCTCCCATACAGTCATTTTCCTCTGCAAACATTCTCATCTTGTGCTCTTTTTTGGCCACTCAGGCCCTAGCTTGCATCAGATGCAACCTCTCTGGCTCCTTCCTCTGACCACTGTCCATTTTGAAGACTGGAAAGGATACATACAACAGAGCTGAGCTTTAACTTGCTGCATTCTTTTCCTGCACAAAGTCCTGTACTTTTGCTACCTGCATTTTATGTTTGTGACCTTTCTTTGTTCCCTGCCCTTACATAGCATTGAAACTTGGTATTATGTCATCTAAACTTTCACTATGCCCACATTACACAGCTGCATTTGAAAATGACAAGAAAACTGCACACCTTCAGTTGCCCAGAACATTTTTGTTTCAAATGCATTTGATTTGAAATACACACATATGCTGATTGTTTCAAGACCCATTGCTGTGGCTGACACAGATTCGACAGCTTGTCACTCGCAATGACCCGGGACCATCACACATGGCTACCAACACTGAAAACACTGACTCTTGACACCAGACCAAATGATCTTCCATTTTAGTGGGAATTCACAGCTTGAGTTGCCCAAGATATCTTCTGCTACAAAATTTCAACAGCTTTTCCAACAGATTGCAAAGCAGGCCTTAACACCTTGAATACTTTCCATAGACTCCTCATGAGTACTGAGTTTACCAACATATGATTCCAGGTCTGGAGGTGGGGTTTACTTGACATTGTCCAGTCACATGATGCCATGCAAATGGACAGGGGCACACTTTCTCCCTCGCTCCTCGAGCACATCTCGAGCTTGCTAAGAAGGAATTTAAATGGCAAAACTGAACTTTTTTTTCCTCAGGTCCATCAATGTGGTTCAAAAACTTTCTTCCTTCACACACACTTCTACTGGATGCACTGCCACCAGACACAAACTACAACCATGGCCTTGCACAGCAACCTTCACCTCTGAAATTTGTGGATGAGACCCTATTTATGTAACCCTTCTCCTCTTGGCAACATGACTACAGTCCTCACCCATTGCTGGAGGGTGATTGCCAGACTTATTATTTAGGGAGTCAGGGTGGGGTGGCACATAACAACAGTTCTATTTTTTATGGGTCCCAGGGGAGGACTTTGACAATGGTGGATTTTTACACAGTCTGGGGGGGCCTCAGTAAGTTAGACAGGACTCACACAGATACAATGCCCACAAGTAGGAGTAGAGTCAAGCAGTATGGCTTTATTCTGCCAAGATGGTCTGACAGAAAGTTGGTGCCCACAGCGGCTTTTGCATGTGCAGAGCAAAGTGAACAGAATCCACAAAACTGTGGTGATTTACTACAAGTACAAACAGTTTGAGCTTTCTGTCCATCCCGCTTCTGGGCAAATAGACCAGGACGGGGATTGTCCAAGATGTAATCACACACATGCTATGGGTTTACCAAAGCAACATTCTAGAGGGAGAGTTACCACACATGCATACAATCCAGGCAGGGAGGGCAGTGCCTGACTCCCTAATTATATTGTGAAAAAGATTTCCCCTCATGAACTGGCTTGAGGTGTGCAGCTTGGCTCCAGACAAAGGCCAGACAACACTTTATTCAAAGGAAGAATTTTACATTTCATTACTGTGAAGGTATCTACTTAGCTTTTAAACTGTCCTTCAAGCAGCTTTGAAGAGAACCATTGTCTCCAAACCTTCTGGTACCCATAGCTAAAGGGCAAACCTGCTTTTACAGTTCTGAAGTGGCAAATTCCAAAGTACAGTGCATTTCCCTGACTGGAAGGCTCGACCTGGCTAGTCCAGTCCTGGGCAGGATTTTTACACATATCTTTACAAACAGGGGATGTCCCCAGTAGCTATTCACTGTTACCAGTCCCACAGAAGAGTTGAATAGTTAACCCCCTCTGGGGCATTACACAGAAATGGTAGCTGTCATGACCCAGAGTCCAGACTGTTCCATTACCCAGCTAGGTGAAAAGGAAGAGACTGGGGCTCCCCTCTGGTCCTCAGTCTGTCCACAGGTAGAACCATACCTCTCAACCTTCTGCGTCATAAATCAGGGACAAGGCTTAAAAAAATCAGGGACAAAGGACAAAAATCAGGGACACATCTTCAAAATTGGAGATATCAACTCAGGAAGCTGGTAGAATAAGGGGCTTAGTGTAAAATGTATTTTCTAAGGAGGAACAAGTCTGCAACTTTAATGTTTGACATTATTTTGTGCTTACAAATTCCACTGTTTGGTCATAGAGACACAATTTTTATGAGGGACAGAGTAAAATTTGAGACAAAATCAGGGACATCCCTGAAAATCAGGGACAGTTGAGAGGTATGGGTAGAACACTGACTGACTCCCTCAAACTGTACTCTGAACTGACTCTGAGATCAAATTTCAACTGCAACACTCTTAGTTGTGGGTCATGCTGCTGTTAATGTTCCAAATTCCATTTCTGAACCTTTTGATCAGCAGAGCTAATCAGCTGGCTTAAAGGAGCCATACAGGGATTTTATCCTTGTGCTGACCAGGTCCTACCTAGACTACACCTCCTGATGATGCGACTAATTTTTGACACGTAGCACTGAGGTGTGTGGGCTCGCTGTGGCTCCTCAAATAAATACTGGATAACTTACAATTCTACTTGCATTAAGTGCATTTTATGATATAATGAGCTAAATGAGTGAAGCTTTTTGTGGTTTCACCTACCCTGAATCATTTCTGGGGCATTGTTGTGTCTTGTCCTACTAATACACTGCCTATGTGGTCTACCCTTCTTTCTGCTTTTCTGTATGTGAATTGGGATTGTGGGAGCTATGTAATTAGGATAGGTAGGGATTTTCACTTGCTTGGTTGGTTTAGTTACAACATTTAACACATACTGTACAACAATCTAGATAGACTGGAAAGGGTTTAGATGTGAATATATCCAGGATATTAGAGCGAGGTACAGTGTGATTCCATTTGGTCTTACTTGACACTTGATATCACAGTCCTCTGCTTGTGACATAATCAATTCCACAGCAGCATAGTGTGATGTCAGAATCAGAGGATTGTGATGTCAGGTGTAGACAAGCAACCAGAGCAGAGGAAGTCTATGAGACCATGACTTGATTTCAAGATACTGCTAAAGTAATAAAGAAAATTAAAAAAAAATAGATGCAAGAACTATATAAAACACAAGTTGACATATGTCTAAATATTATGCTAATCAAAGTTTCTTTTGAGACCACAGGACATTTTTGTGATATGCTATAGTTCACAGTCTCATGCCATTTTCATCATATTGTCATTTTTCATCTCTATTACTGGTAACTACCTGCTATGTTGACTTTCTAATTGCGAATTACAAATCTTCCATTGTGTCATTATATTAATGTGTTCTTAGTCTCTTAGTTGTGAAGTATTTTGCCATACTTTATTTACAGGAAAGATGCTGTGTAAGTTAAATTGAATTAAGAATAATTTATGCTGGAAAGATATAAAAATATTTATTTTCCCCTCTCTTTTCTCTTTAGTGTTCAGAATAAGTAAGTACTTAAAGTCCTTGCAGGGATTTTTTTTTAACTTTTCAAAATTGTATTTTTCACTATTTCAACACAATGTTAAAAAAGTATGCTTTGATGCAATAATATATTTTGTATTGCATCTTATATTATACATGATCTTATTTCTATGATCAAAGAAAATGTTGCTGTTTGCCTGAAAGTAGTTTTTTTAGAATTGTAGGCCTTAGTAGGGCAAGCTGCCTTCTTTTACTGGCTCCCCCATATCTGATCAAGCCTTTCTGCCTCCCTCCTCCTCCTTCTTCTGTTCTCTCTTAACATTCTCCTCCATGATTACACAGCATATGCATGCAGCTGTATCTAATCCCCTCTTTCACTCTCATCTTACTGTCCCCTCGCACTTCTCTATTCCCCCTTCAGCCCTCTCTGGTTACTATACCCTCATGCCTTTCACCCAGGATGCACTTGGAATTCCTTGCAGTTCTGCCCACTGTGCCCACTGTGCCCTCCCAGCCAATTGTTTTAAATGAATGAATGAATGAATGAATACATATTAAGTGAACAGGATACATCGAGAAGGAGAAGTGTGTTTTTTATTTAAAATCTGGGCAAACTGAAAAACTGTATTCTTATCAGTTACTGCCATTTCATTGGCATATGTTTATGTACCAACATCACCCTATAAACAAAATGACTTCTTCATGTCATTTGGACAAATCACATACAGAATTCATGCACCACTTTTCTCATTCAAGATTTTTATCACAAACACGGATGCCACCTTTACTCATATATAAAGACTTTCAACCAGGCCCTAAAAATAAAACTACAGAAAAAAGGGTGGGGCTCCCAATGGTTGCCATCACAATGATGCATGCTGAGTGTGTATATGCTGCTATAACCTGGCTTCAGCCACTCCCATCCCCAACTGCAGGTTCCTCTGGCATGCACCACCACCTGCGGTCACCCAGGTGGCAGTATTGCAGCAGAGTTGTGCCACCCTCCCTCTCCAAAGAAGAGAATCCTCTGGGACAGTCAATCTTCCTCCCCCCAGCTGACCCTCAATGACTAGGCTTGCTTCCAAACCCCACCAAACCCCAATCGCAGACTCTGTGAGTGATAAAGCTACTGCTGCTCCAAACAGCCAGCTATATACATCATGTTAATCAAAACGTTAATGTTTGCATGATGTCATCAGGATTTTAAATGTGTTGTTTATCTAAAAAAAATAGCAGTTAAATATTTGTATGTGTGTATATATCTATAGCTATCTATCTATCTATCTGTCTGTCTGTCTGTCTGCCTGCCTGCCTGTCTGTCTGTCTGTCTGTCTGTCTATCTATCTATCTATCTATCTATCTATCTATCTATCTATCTATCTATCATTTTTAAACACTAGACCAAACTGTATAAAAATGTTATTACATTTAAACCAGGTGGTAAGTATCACCTACAATATACAGTATGTCTCATCTAAGTTTTTGTTTATCACATCAGTTTTTATGTATCTGGATCAAGTTACTAGAAATGCTCTACAAAAATTAAAATAAAATACCAAATGATTCACAAAATCATTTGAGATGCCAATCTAGTTTTGCATACATCTCTAAATATCACACCATTTTCAACAGAAAAGTGCTGCAGTTTCCCATCTGTTTTTCAGCTTGAATTCCTAACCATAGCCTTTCAATTGGATAGCTCATAATTAATTAGGTACTTTATAATCACTGTCTTTATAATATTTTATTTAAACAATTAGTTAACTTAGCATTGTGTTTTCCTTTTTAAGCTCTCTCAATTTTAAACTTTTTGCTGGATTTAACCCCTTTAAAAATACAGAAGAATGATGCTATATAAATTTATAAAATTAAGTCATTAGTAGCATGTTTCTTAATGCCTTAAACTTTTGTCCCAAAAAGCACTTAGCTAGCTATGCGGTATCTGCAACTTTTAGTCAGACCCTCTTATCTTAAAACAAAAAGTCTCATGACTCATAAGCCTTTTTTCATATAATCATACTAACATACTAAAATGCCAGCAGAATAGGCCTAACGGTCTTTCGAGTCTGCTTGATTGGTCAGCCCCTACCCTGGGTGCTGACCTTGCTGCCCCCCTCGCATTCTCTGGCTTCTCCCTTCCCAGTTCCAGATATTCTTGCTACATTGGATTTTGCTTCCAGAACCCTTCCCCTGTACCTGTCCCAGCCCCTCTTGAACCCCTCCACCGTCTCTGCCTCCACCAGCCCCCTAGGCAGTGCATTCCATGGCTCCACCACCCTCTCAGTGAAGTAGCACCTCCTCCTTTCTCCCCTGAATCTTCCCCCCTCCAGCTTCCACCCATGCCCTCTAGTGGCCCCCTCCTCCTTCCTTCGAATCACCCTGACTGTTCCTCCCCTATTTACCCTCTTCATGTACTTGAAGACCTCTATCATGTCCCCCCGGTCCCTTCTCTTCCAATGTGTACATATTTAGCTCTTCGAGCCTCTCCTCATAGGTCCCTGTCCCCAAGCCCCAAATCATTTTGGTTGCCCTCCTCTGACCCTCTCCAGGAGTTTAATGTCCCTCTTTAAGTGTGGCTTCCAAACTGCACGCGAGTACTCAAGGTGTGGCCTCACCAAGCAGTTATACAGAGGAGCATCACTTCCTCCTTCTGGAGGTGATCCCCAGCGATGCATCCCAGCATCCTGTTGGCCTTGGCTGATGCCCTCCTACAAGTCTCCGAGTTGTTCATTTTGACATCCACCACCACCCCAGGTCCCTCTCAGCCATCGAGACTTGTAGCATTCCCCCACAGGTGTACACTTGGCCCAGGTTTCTGGCCCCCAGGTGCAGTACCTTGCATTTCCCTGCATTGAACCTCAGCTTCCACTTTCTAGACCATCTTTCCAGAGCCTTCAGGTCCCCCTGTAGGGCCACCCTCCCCTCCTCCCCATCCACCATCGCCCCCAGTTTTGAGTCATCCACAAAGAGACTCATCTCACTCCTGATTCCTGTCCTTATGTCAGAGACGTAGGCTTTGAACAGGAGTGGCCCAAGGACTGATCCCTGTGGGACCCCACTAATGAACCTCTTTGAGGATGAGACTATCCCGCCAACTACGACCCTCTGGGTCCGGTCCTGGAGCCAATTGCCTATCCATCTGATCATCTGGTTCCCCACCCCCATTTCTCCCAGCTTATCCAACAGGCCCACTTGAGGAACAGAGTCAAATGCCTTGCTGAAGTCTAGAAAGAGGACGTCCACTGGTCTACCAAGGTCCAAGGCACTCGTCACCCAGTCATAGAACTCCACAAGGTTTGTCTGACACGATTTCCCCGAGACGAATCCATGCTGTCTATTGTCCAGGCACCCTGACTTTTCCAGGTCCCCCCTAGCCTCTCCTTGACAATGCCCTCCATCACCTTGCCCACCACCGATGTCAGGCTGACAGGCCTGTAGTTCTCTGCCACCTCCCTTGATCCCCCCTTGTGGATAGGCACTATATGCGCCACCTTCCAGTCCTGGGGCACCCACCCTGTCCTCAGAGAGATGGTGAAAAGCTCCGCCAGGGGTTTCGCTAGGACATCCGCAAGTTTCTTCAGCACTCTGGGATGTAATTTATCCAGCCCCAGTGCTTTCTCCATCTTAAGGGAGCTGAAGGCTTCCCTCACTCTCTCTGCTGTGATTTCCACTTCCAGTAGCTCTTCTCCCTGCTTAGCCCTCCCCCCTCCTGCCAGTGATGCCTCCCCCTCTCCCCAGACCCGCCGGACGTAAGGGTCCCCCATCCTCAGTATCTCTGTCTCCTCCCATGTATGATGCAGCACCCCATTTTCCTTGGTGGAAACTGAGTGAAGTACTCATTTAGTACCTCAGGCTGCTCCCGGTCTTGTGCCCATCTCTCCCTGATTTAATCCTGCTAATCTGCCTCTTCACCCTTCGTTTTTCCCCAATGTATCTAAAGAACCCCTTGTTCCCTCTCCTGATTTCCCTGGCCAGGTTCTGCTCCTTCCTTGCCTTAGCCGCCCTCACCACCCTAGTGGCCCTTCTAGCAATCAGCTCATACTCCCCTCGATCCCTTTCACTCCTTGAGCACTTGAATTGCCTATAGGCTGCCTTCTTTCCCTGCACCACCTCCTGGACCTCCCTGGTCCACCAGCAGGGTTTTCGGCCCCACCGATTTTCGCCTTACTTGCACAGGTGCTGGTAGCATCTTGCACCCTCTTCTGATGATTTCCCACCTACTATCAGCGTCCATGTCTGACCCAATCCCATCCAAATTCTCCTTAAGGATCCTTCCCATTTCCTTAAAATCCGTTCCCCTGAAGTCAGTTACCTCCGTCTTTGTGCAGCTTTCTAGCCCTCCTAGGTCCAGGCAGAATTAGACCGTGGCATGGTCACTCCCTGCCAACGGGTCCCTTACCTCCAGGCCCCTAATCTGGTCACTGTCTGCCAGGACCACATCCAGTACCCCCGCCTCCCTGGTCGGTTCCCCCACCTGCTGAGTTAGAACGCTTGAAAGACATCCAACAACCCTCTGTTCCCTGGTCACAGAAGATGTCATAGTCTCCCAGTCTGTTCCTGGCATGTTTAAGTCCCAACACCACCACTGTTCCTCTGCCCAGTCTGCAGTGTCTCCCAACATCTGCCACCAGACTCTCCTCCAGCTCCTCCGCCAGGCAGGGGTCTATACACCACTCCTATTTTTACTCTCTTGCCCCCCCTTGTTATCAAGGTGACCCAAATTGCTTCCACAGTTCCCTCCACCTCCTCTACTCCCCCTATGCCAATACAGTTTTTGACTATCATTGCTACCCCTCCTCCCCTTTCCTCCCCCCTTTATTTATTAAAATGCCAGAAACGTGCTGTGTACTCATGAAATAATGCCACCTCAGGGGTTTAAAGAGGTGATAAATCCAGTGGATGGAAGCTGTTGCTGTCATTTTCTTTATGATAAAGTGTCTCTCAATTATCAAAAAGTCAGTTTCTCTTTTTCTACTATCTGACAGACTACCTACAAATCAATCTTGGAATGTTCCTCCTGGGTCAGTTTAAGAGGGCTACTGTTACACTACCTATACAGATTACCCTGCCCTGAGTCATTCTGGGATCATTGCAAGTGAGCTAGTACCACACTACTTATATAGCCTACCCTGCCCAGAGTGACTCCTGGGTCATTGCAAGTGGGCTAGTACTACACTGCCTGTACAGTCAACCCTACCTTAAGTCACTCCTGGGTCATTATAAGTGAACTAATACTGCATTGCCTGTACAGCCCACCCTGCCTTGAGTGACTCCTAGGTCATTGCAAGTAGGCTAGTACTACATTGCCTGTAAGGCCTACCCTGCCCTGAGTCACTCCTGGGTTATTTCAATTGTGCTAATATTAAATTGTCTACAGTATATAGTTTACCCTACCCTATCCTGAGTCACTCCTGGGTCATTACAAGGTAGCTAGTACTACACTGCCTGTATAGTCTACCCTGCCCTGAGTCATTCCTGAGCCATTACAACTGAACTAGTCTTACATTATCTAAATAGCCTACCCTGCCCTGAGTCACTCCTGGGTGATTTTAAGTTGTGCCTTTTACTACTACTAAATGGCCTATGCAGTCTACCCTTCTTTCCTCTTTTCTGTAAGTGAATTAGGATTATGGGAGATATGTAATTAGGGCAGATAGGGATTTTTGATTTAGTTGCAATATTTGATGCATACAACAACCTCGACAGACTGATAAAGGGCTCAAATAGGAAGACACCCAGGATATTAGAGCAAGGTACAGTATGATTCCATTTGATCTTGCTTCACACCTGACACCACAGCCTTGGCTTGTGACAAAATCAATTCCACAGCAGCATAGTGTGATGCCAGAAGCAGAGGACTGTGATGTCAGGTGTAGACAAGCAGTCAGAGCTGAGGATGTCTGCGAGACCATGATCCTGATTTAGATAGTGCCCAAAGTTATAAAGAAAAGGAAACATAAAAGATAGATTTAAGAAATATGTAAAACACAAATTGACACGTCTAAATATTATGCTAATAAAAGTTTCTTCTGAGACTCCAGGGGCACTTTGATGATAAACTGCAGTTCACCATCTTATGCCATTTACAGTAGTAGCCATAGACATTGCCAGCTATTTCCAGACATTTCATGAAATTTCTAAAGAGTTTCTCTCTGCAACCCCTACTGTGGAAATGCGGAAAGCAGAAGATTTCTCCAGAAATATCACAGAAATTTCGGGAAACAGCTGGCAATGTCTATGGCTACTACTGTACATCATGGGCTCAGTTTTTGAAAGGAAAACTTTGGCACAAGGTTCCTGTGCCTAACAGCTGTGATGCAAGTGGTACCATGCATCAAAGTTTGCAGCAATCCCAATTTTTGAATGTAGGCTGCATTGAAATTTGGATGCCATGGGCCAAAGCTGCCCTGCACCACCCTTGCAGCAGAAGCACCCTTATACCAGGTCACAGTGGGGCTGCACCATCCCTTATTTGGAATTCCAGAAGCCCCACCATAGTCACAAGAAGGGGCTCAGGTTAGACCATCAAGGAGCTCGTCTTAGGGCATTGAACCACTGCCTAGCAGGATGGTGATTGGAAGGGACCTGGACAGTTGGGACTGGGGGCCAATGAAGCAGTTGGGAAGCCATGTGGGGTGATGGGGCATGGCTGCAGTGAGAGGGATGTGAGGAGGCACCCAGTAGAGGTGCCATGCAAAGTGGTACAGAGCTGATTGACCCCTGTGGAGTGTAACACAGCTGACAGTCATGACCAGGACCCCAGGTGGCAACAGCCCTGGAATATGCCCCACGGGACTCACAGTCCCCTACATTCAGGGTGTGGCACTGGGTGCAGGTTGCAGGCTGCATTGCATGGATGGTTACATGCCCCAGGCACCACAACATTCCCCTGTTATACAGCCCCCCCCCCGTGTGGCAGCTGGCAACTGCCAGACTACACTTCTGAGAACTGTGGGTCATGTGGAACAGGTGCCAGGGATGTTGTCACCTGGGATTCTGGTCATGATAGTCCACCCATGCCAACCCCCCCACCTGGGCTGATTGGCTCTGTACTGCTTCACATGGCACCTCTGTGAGGTGCCTCCTCACATCCATCTCATTGCAGCCATGCCCCATCACCCCCTCATGGCTCCCCAACTGCTCCATTGGCCCCTGCCATTTTTATAAAATAGGGCACAGGGTCCCTGATTTACCTGGAGTTTGCCACAGCCTTAGATCAGCACAAACTGCAATTGAAGGCCCAACTTAAAATTGAGCCCCATATGTCACTTTTCATTTCTATTACTGGTGACTGCCTGCTATATTGACTTCCTAATTGTGAATGACTAATCCTCTATTGTGTTGCTATATTAATGTGTTCTTAGTGTCTTAATTGTGAAGTATTTTGCCATACTGTATTTATAGGAAAGAGTCTATAAAAGTTACAATTAACAGTAATTTAGAGCAGAAAATATTTACAAATAGTATTTATTTTTCCCTCTCTTTTCTCTTTAGTACTCAGAGTAGGTAAGTGATTGAAGTTCTTGCAGGACATTTTTTTAATTTTCAAAATGATACTTTTTATAATTTCAGCGCAATACATACAAACATGCTTTGTTATATCTTTTACATTGCATCTTATATTACACATTATGTAATTACTATATAAGAAAATGTTTGCTGTTTACCCCAATGCTGCCTTCTCCTACTGGCTTCCCCATCTCTGGGCTAACCCTTCTTCCTCCCTCCTCCTCCTCCTCTTCTCTATAAATGTTCTCCTCCATGATTACACAGCATATGCATGCAGCTGTATCTAATCCCCTCTTTCACTCTCATCTTACTGTCCCCTCTCACTTCTCTATTCCTATTCATCCCTCTCTGGTTACTATTCCCTCATGCCTTTCACCCAGGATGCACTTAGGAATTAATTGCAGTTCTGCCCACTCTGCCCTCCTAGCCAATTGTTTTAAATGAATGAATGAATGCATTTTCAGGGAATGGGATACGTAGAGGAGAATTTTATTTTTATTTAAAAACTGAGCAAGTGAAAAACTATTCTGATTGGCTGCTGTAATTTCATTGGCATATGTTCACATACCAATACCGCACTATAAACACAATG
Organism: Neoceratodus forsteri; assembly: GCA_016271365.2. Lineage (NCBI taxonomy): Eukaryota > Metazoa > Chordata > Ceratodontiformes > Ceratodontidae > Neoceratodus > Neoceratodus forsteri. The sequence continues at coordinate 437,987,922 of JADMNL010000022.1, read as the reverse complement.
TCCCAACCATGCGAGTTGGAGAAATCACTTGAGCCACATCTTTCATTCTAGGCCACATCTTTCATTCTAGGCTTTCATCACAAACATAGCCACCACCTTTACTCATATATAAAAACCTTCAACTAGGCCCTAAAATAAAACTAGTGGAAAAAGGAAGCAAGGTACAGTAGTCTCAACTCAACAAGTAATAAAAAAAATTGCATTTGTTTCATTTTCAACACATACATCATATTTTTTTTTCAAATCTGTTTATTTTCCTCTGTTGACAGCTTCAGGGATATACACTGATTCTGACTGCTGCCTGTACCCACTAGCCTCATCATCCCACTATCCTGTTGCAGCCAGGAGACCATGTCATACCTCCATGGTTGTTTCCCCTCATGCCTTCCTATGGGTATGGGGCCTGTAAGAGCCTAAGTTGTCATGCTGCTGCAGTGTTTGAGAGTTTTTCCCTTTGATGCACCCAACCCCTTGGCTGGAGCTGCCAGTGGTTGCCATGGTAGTGGCACATAATAAGCATGCATGTGCTGTTGTAACCTAGCTCAATCCATTCCCACCCACAACTACTAGCTCATCTGAGATGCACCACCACCTGCTGTCACCCAGGTGGCAGTATTGCAGCAAAGTTCTGCTGCCTTCCTTCCCCCTGAGAAGAACTTCCTCTGGGACACTTGATCCCCCCCCCCCCCCGGCTGGCTCCCAGAGGCCAGAGCTTGCTTCCAAACCTTGGTCACTGATGTTGTGAGTGGTAACATTACCACTGGGTCAACAGGCATATGGATGGAACATCGCCGACCACATCATCGCGGCTAAATTGGCGTGGTCAAAATGTTTTTTTGAAATTCGATCGCCGGTCATATAGTTGCAGCTTAAATGTCCCTGCCACAACCAAAATACTGGTTACCACTCAACTAACCACAGTGCGACATTTCACTCCTCAGAGCTTGTAACCACTCAAACCTTGATCCCTATCAATATACAGGTATGCAGCGTTTTGGCTGTCAGCAGCCATCCACTAAATACTGGGGAAAAAAAACTCTGACAATAAGATATTCACACTGAGGGGACACGAAACTATATGCTTTCAGCAGAAACCATTTACACATGCCAGTTTAGTCCTAGAAAATAGAAAAGCTGGGACCAAAATGGAAAATAGTAATCGTGATTACCGCCACATATTTTTGTTAATATCAGACCCTTTCTTTTTGCTGTTCTCACTGACACTTTTGATGCTCTCCACCACAATCAGAAGGGGTGTGGGTTATGTTTTTTATTTTTTAAATAATATACTCCCAATGCCTCCTGCTACTGTATACCACCTATCCTAACAATCCTAACATCTCCAAACTTGCCCGCTTCCCGCCCCTCATCTGATTTCACAAGCATGAACAGATTGCAAAATCACTATTTTATAGATGTTATTATATTACCCTTGCTTCTCCCACTGTTGTATCACCAGGTAAGGTCGGCAATTTGTCCAGCAACATTGTTTAATTGCGACCTCTTGAAATGTCAGCAAAATAGGAAATCGGCAAAATGTATTGCCACTATTTGTCCCTATGACAATATGTCTGCGTCTTATTGACCGCGACATTTCGTCCGGGGATGAATCAGCCACTCATGGGCCAACAGACCAGCTACATGCATCATATTAATCAAAATGTTGTTGTTTACACAACTTCATGAGGATTTTAAATGTCATTCATCTAAAAAAAAATAATAACCATTTATATATGTATATCTCTTAGCAGTAGATCAAACTTTTTAAAAATGAAATTACATTTAAAACAAGTGTCAGATATTAACTGTATTTCTCAGCTAAGTTTTTTTTTTATCACAACTGTTTTCTGTATCTGGCTCAGGTTACTACAAATGCTCTACAAAAACTAAAAGAAAAATAAATGATTCAGAAATTCATATGAGATGCCAGTCTAGTTTACATACTTCCCTAAATATCACACCTACTCATTTTCAACACAGTTCTGCAGTTTCTCAGAACTTTTCTTCAACTTGAAACCCCGCTATATATACATGTACATAGCCTTTTTTGGACAGTTCATGATTAATTAGGTACCTTATCATAATTTTCTTTAAAAAAGGATTTCACTCACTTGCAGTGCTTGTGTTTAGAATTTTTCTTTTTAAGCTCTCACAATTTTTCACTTTTTGCTCGATGTGCCCCTTTAAAAATACAGAAGAATGATGCTACTGTACTGTATATACTGTAACTTTGTAAAATTAAATAATTTGTAGCATGTTTTGTAGTACAAAATCACACATGCTCCCACAATGCAAAGCATCATAAGCTGCATATGCAAATCACTACAGAATATTATGCTGGTTCAACTTTAAGCAGAAATGCATGGTGCCAAAAGGCCTCTCACACAGTTTGCAAAGGGTGCCAACAAAAAGACATAGACACATGTTTCATCCTACCAGGATTCATCAGTATGCCTCATCTGTTTGATACCCCAGTGGAATGAACCAGCTACCCTAAGATGATCTATCTGGGTTATGTTGTGGTGAACCTAATTTTTTGTAATGCCTTAAATATTTGTATCAAAAAACACTTTGCTAAGTATGAGTTGTCTGCTACTTTTACTCAGAGGCCCAGATATTCAGCATTGCACCAAGGGGGTGGGCAATGGAATGTGCAGTGCAATGCAGATGCGCTAGGGGCAATGGATGCCATATTTAGACAATGCGCCATTGACATGCGCTAGCGCAAAACACACTGAATATAGCAATGTTGTACAACGCGCAAGCAGACATGCACTGGCACAACCAGGAATGCACAGGAGCAAGCAAGGATGCAGAATCCAGCAGGCTAAGCAAGCGCAACAGGCAATAGGGTAGCAAAGGCAGGGCTGCGCAGGAGCACAGTACCACACTAGCACTGCCAGACACAAACAACAAAGGCACACCATCCAGGACACACCACAGGGGCATTGGGGGATGGTCCAAGCAGGATGCAAGGCTGCCAACAGCAACACAAGCCACAAAGCCCATCAATCCACCTACCTCAAAGGCATGCCCATAGGCAGGCCAACACCAGAGCACCCACAACACAATCTTGACAGGTGGCGATGTGGTGGACAGTAGCACAGCCATGGTGCCAGGACACCACACAAGTACAGAGGACAGCAGAACAGGGGAGAGGGGGCACAGGGGACCCAGGGGCATATGGCCCATAACCTGGCTAGAACAAGGGCACAGTACCACAGGGCACACTGGTGGGGCAGCATGCCATGCAGATGGAAGGGCAGCACAGGCAGACAAGGGCACAAGGTACAGGACAGTGCACAGAGCAGTGTGACACCCACCACCCATGGGCACGCAAGGTACAAGGACATGGCGCACAGGCCCAGTGCACACAAGAGCACCACCCAGAGGACAAAGCAGTGGGACAGCAGGGGACACATCCATATACACAAACAGACACCTATAGCATGGCGCAGCATGCCACCTGCAAAGGAAACGCAGACACAGATGTCATAGAAAAATATAACTTCACTCAGCAAAGCAAGAACAAATGCATGCCAACAAAGCACCCAGAAACTACAACAGGAGAAACACAGGGTGAAGCAGGGAACAGGGACTGGGGGTAGGTACAGAGGGGAGGAAGTATGGCCCAGCAAACAGGGGGTGGGCAGGGAACAACCAGTCAGCAGTAGGGCTGTGCACATGGAACATCAGCACAGGTTCCGCAATGATTCCTGCAGCCACTGCACATCAAGCCTCAGTGACTACATGGCCTCCCGCTGGTACCACCCCACCCACAGCAGCATGGCCATCAGAGAATTATTTTGCCATAGCAGTCTATGCAGAATGACAAAGGACCCCACCACTCGGGATGTCCATTGTCGTTGGGCCCGATTCCCGGCCTGACCTAGGAGAAGGGACAGAACAGGTGATAAGTGACATGCCAGAAGGAGCCCCATCCCACCCAAACATGTGCAATGGACAGCAGTTGCACCCACTGGTGGATGGACCCCCAAAGGCCCGTGCACAGAGGGCAGCAACAGCTGGCCAAACAGCAGCCCACAGCAGGCTGGCCAGGCCACAGCTGGTGACAGGCACACACAGCAATGCAGAGTACACCACTGCGTAGAAGCACGCCACACAAGGTGGCCCACAAACACCCTGTGGCCATCACACACCATGGGGTCTGTGTGCAATGCCCCACCCCAACAGGGGCAGCACTGGGGCACCACCACACAGAGGACATGTGCACATGCAGCACAGCACAGCAAAGATTGCTGATGTGGGCACCTACCCATGCAGTGTCCAAGCATGGCAGCATAGCCCAAGGTTGGACCCCAGCACCCTATAGAACCCCACAGATGCACAGTACAGCATGTTACATGAGCTTACCTGGCCAGCCCTGTGCTGATGCACCAGTGGTGGCATCATCATGATGCTGCCCATCCACAGCCACTGCTGCTCTGTCCCTCCTGTGGTGCTCTGGACCTGTGGATGGTATACAGAGACAGACACGGACATAAGTGGAATGCCATGCACGCCCACTAGCCCATGCACACAGCTGGCACAGCACAGGATGGAACAGCACCCACCTGTGGGCCCTGGTACTTGGACAACAGCACCATGCACAACAGAGGTGCACATGGTAGTCATGCAGGACACACAGCACCCATCAGCACCATGCCCCCCTTGGCAGCTGCACACACAGCTCACCTGGTAGCACAGTACAAGAACACTACGGGCATGCACGATGTGTGTGGACACCTACCTGGCTGTGGCACAGCACCCCTATGTGCCCTTGCCTGGAGCTTGTGTAGGCGGCCAGGATTCCTCTGCCGAAGGTCTTCATACTGGTGCCAGCACTGTTCACCTGCACGCGGTATGCCCGTGCAGTGCTCAAGGCTCGCCGCCACCCCATCCGACATCTGGGACCGCGACACTTGCAGGTCCACATTACCGAAGAGCTGGTGTGCCTAGGGCTCCACCAGCACAACTAGGTTGCACATTTCCACCTCTGACCAATTAAGTGCCCGCCGTGCACAATTCCATTAGCCCGCCATGTCGCCCTGAAGCCACGTTAGGTGATGAGAGTGCTGCAACCTACACTGCATGCACGTCATAATGTTGGGTTACATTGCATAATAGCAGCCTAATGTATGTGACCCCACAGCACATGGATGCGTGTTGACGTGTGCAGTGGAGGCATATCGCGCAGCACTGCACGTGCGCACTGAGGCATGGTCTGGCAGGGACACGAGGTCACATTCATGACCTTGTAGGGGCAAGGTGTGACCCTGTGCAACTGTACACAGGCCTCTGCTGTGCACTGTAGGTGGCATTGCTCATCTGGTGCCACAGCACCATGGCACTGGTGGAGCACTGCAGCTGGATGTGTGGTAGGTGCCCAGTGCCACATTCGCAATGGTGGACCATCGCGCAATGCATAAGGCCATGTGATAGGCAACTGGACATGGCGCTGCTGATGGCACACATGAGCACCATGTGGCTGTGCACCTTGCATGTGCAGGAGATGCACCGCACGGTTGCTCCAGTGCAACCATATTGAGCAAGTTGCAAATTCACAATATTCAATTGGCATATGCAAATTGCTTCATGAGGCTATGCATGGTACAGTCTGGCTCATTTGCATCGCCTTACAGTTGTGCCACAGATCATTTGCTTGCTTTTCTCCATAAAAGCACCACGGCGCAGCACAGGCCACCGACAGGTATTGCAGCCAGTGTGGTAAGGGGATGCACATGCTGGGAATGGGATGCCCATGCTGACAGAGCAACACAGATCCTTTTTGGTATTGCATGATGCTGATGGCCCTTTCTGTCTCTGTCCAAAGGTAGCATCATGTCTGAGGTTGAGGGAGTGGAGGAGCAGGGCCTGCATGGAAGTGCAGGCCCAATTTCCCCAAGGAGGAGGAGCAGCAGGCCCTGTTTGAGACCTACCTCAACAGGGAGGACCTGCTGAGTAATGTCACAGGCACCCCGCAGGACAGGTCGGTCGGGTGGGATGCAGTGGCCACCTATGTCAATGCCAATGGAAGGCATCAGAGGAGTGCACAGGAGTGCAAAAAGAAGGTGGGTATGGACAGACAGTACATAAAGGAGAAGATGGCAGCCATCAGGGTGTCCTGCAGCAGGACAGGCGGGGGTCCTGCTACCGCCCTGGCACTGACGGTGACTGAGGAGCTGGTAGTGGCAACCATCAGCCGTGCCACCATTAAGCACTGTGAGTCACCGCAGGGCACCCATGGTGGGGATGCGGGCTGGCCCATGGAGGCATACCAGCTGCTGAGTGGCCAATGTGAGTGTGGCATGCGGCATTTCACTGTGAACATGGGGACACCAGACATGGCATTGTGCACCCTGGAACAGTGGGAAGGCTGCACAGCCACCATACTGTGGCCAGGGCACATGCACCAGGGTGTGTGGTGTACCCACCCAGCCACAGGGTGCTGCATGCCCAGTGTGCCAGTGCACCTGTGGCATAGTGCAGCCCACTGGGGCAACATCCACTGGTGGCACTGTCTGAGGTGCCCCCCATGTCAGCCATGTGCTGTGCTTGTGCCATGTACCACTGCTGGCCAGCATAGCAAGCCTATCATGCTGGCACAGGTAGGGCACACAGGCACCGCTGCTGGGCCATGGGCCCAGCCTGCATGGTGCCATCACCACCACTGATCATGGTTTTCTGTCTTCCAGCACCATCACACCTCTGTGGTACAACACAGGATGCCACTGCCAACATTGGACCAGAGGATGAGTTGCCATCCATGTCCATGGGCATCTGGGACAGGGACTGTCCACGTTGGGACAGTGTGGGGCTTCTAGATCTACTGGGCCTAGATGATGAAGACATGCTGTCAGAGCTACTGCTCAGTGATGGCCTGCCCATGCTTGTCCCAGGCATGCAGCTGGGAAGTGCATCTGACTCAGATGATGACATGACACTGATCCTGGATGGCACAGGCCAGGTGGTGCCACCCAGGCTACAGGGCCAGACACAGGTGCTGTTGGACACCAGTGGCATGACAGCAAATGCACAGCCTCACCCTGACCATGGCTGCATAGTGGCGTGAGGTGCCATCACTGTGCCTGGTGAGGGAGGGGTGCTGCCATTGACACCATTGCCACAGGGTTGCCCAGCAGCTGGCTGGGCAGTGGCAGCAGGATGCAGTGACCACCAGGCAGCATGCCACAAGGGCCACCTCCAGTGCACCCACACATGCACCATCCCCTGCACGGTCCCCTGTGCAGTGCCCACAAGAGTGCGGCATTGACCAGCATGCCATGACACCTCCAGCAGGGCAACATCCACACCAGGCTGTGTAGGGTGCTGACTGGCTTGATGAGCACACCGAGCTGCTGTGGGCATCTGTGGACAATGAGGCAATGCTCATGGCCATGATCCATGCACTGTGGGTTGAGGTGCGACAGTTGGCTGAGTGGTAAGACAGTGGCTGTGCACAGCTCATTGGTGAGCTCTGGCAGCTGCAGGAGGCCATGACCGCATCGTTGGACTGCATAGCGGGTACCATTGCAGCAAGATTTGTATCACTGGTGTCCACTGGGTTGAGCTGTGCATGTAGGACTCCACACAGTGGCACATCCACACCATGGACACAGCATCTGGCGACCCCTGCATGGCTGATGCCAGGCTAAAACATGGCCATCCCTGACACCCCCGGCACTGCTTTGTTCACTGGATTCTACACCCTAGTGAGGACCTGGTCACCTTCTCAGGCTTCCACCCCATGAGTGTGTTGGACACACCCCTGGTGGTTGTTGCACAGCCAGTGGCAGCCACACAGCCTGGTCATGGCCACCCATGTGACTGTGGTGGCCATGGCACCACATGGTAGGCCTGCTCTGTGTGCTGTCCTATCCTGCTGACCGCTACCACTGTCTAGTGCACACATGTGTGGTGATGCCCTGTATGTGTGGTGGTATGCATGTGTGGCATGAGGCACGTGCTCCATGTACACTTGCTGTGCTGCTGGGCCTTTTGGCATGGGCGTGATGACAGCAGCACCGTGCTGGCCCTGCCTGTGTGCCAGTGTCATGACTCTGATCCATGCCATGTCCTGTGGCTTGTGTGTGTATGTGCACACCCATGCCTCTACACTGTGCTCTGGGCATGTGAATGTGTGGTTGTGCAGTCAGTGTGCATGCTGTGTGTGTGCCTGTGTTCCTGTGTGCCCGTGCTACCCTGTGGGTGGCTTGGGTGGTTGTCAGTGCATGCACAGCAGGTGTGCCTTTCCATTTACCTCTGGTCCCTGAAGTGCTCCTGTGTGATGGTGGTCTGGTGCCTCCTGGCAAGTCCCACCAGCCTGGGGTCCCTCCTCCCCATGGGTGGCTGCACATCCCCTTCCGGCCTGTCATCTCCATCATCTTTGCTGCTGTCACTATCATCCACCTGGACAGCTATCTCACAGTCAATGGCCATGTTGTGCAGTCTGCAGCAGGCCAGGAATAGACCACAGGTTTTCACAGGGCTGCACTGTAGGGCACCACCTGATCTGTCTAGGCAATGGAATTGCATCTTAAGCATGCCGAAGACACAGTCAATGACATTGCATGTGGTGTTGTGTGCCTCATTGAACCTCTCCTCCACAACTGTGGATGGGCACTGGTAGAGGGTGAGCAGTCAGGGCCTCAGGGGGTAGGTGCTGTCACCTGTGTGGGTAGAGGATACAGTTATCACTATACATTGGGTGTTTGCCCCCTCACCCCTGCTGCCTGCTGCCACCTGACCCACTCCCGCCATCTGTGTCGTGGGCCTCTGCCCATGGCATGGCTGCACCCACATCCCTCCCCATGCCTTGCTCACCTAACAGGTGCCCTGTGGGGATATCCCCACACTTGAATCTCTGACACAGGATGGAGCTGTGCCAGATAAATGTATCATGTGCACTCCTAGGGTGTGTGGCACAGACATTGGTGATGCACCCCTTGGCATTGCATGCCCTTTTCCTATTCATGTAGATGGCCCCCTCCGGGCCAGGTGGTGTGCGTATGGCCATGTGGGTGCAGTCTATGGCCCCTATCATGCCTGGCATGTGTGCCACCCTGCGGAAGTCCTGCATGTTTGCTGTACACTCTGTCTATGTGCCTGGGAATTGTAGGAACTCTGAAGTGTGTGGCAGCAGTGTGTTGAGGAACTGTGTGAGAAGGCAGGATGTGGCTGACTGGGTGATACTAGTCGATGTCCCCAGTGGTTTGTGGAAGGTGCCCATGGTGAGTAGGCACATCGCTGCTGTCACCTTGGACTCCACCGACATGGCATGACTCCTTCTGGTGGGTGCCTGCAATTCATCATGACACAGCTCAGAGCTGCCTCAAAATCATCCTGTTCAGCTGGTATCAGCCCACTATATCTGCATCCCCATAGTCCTCAAAGGTGAGGCGGGCATGATACCATCTCTGTTGGGCATACCACTGCCAGGCCCTTCCTCGGCCTTGTTGCTGTTCCTCCCTCCTCCTCACACCGCTCATTACCACTTCGATCATCATTGGCCCTGCATCCATCACTAACCTCTAAGTGTTGCACATCTGCTGTGAGTGTGTTTGAGCCTTTTTTTATATGCCCAAATCTGTCTGGTGAATTCTGTTGATTGCTCCTGACTTGTGCCATGGATTTTGGCTGAATATGCCATTGCGCTGCTTATTCATGGGTATGCCCCCTTGTACTTGCACTGCATACATTTCTATTGCACCTCTGCACAGTGTGTTTTGTGCTGTGCATTCGCATTGGTTGAATATGGCTGTGGGGTGCAGTTCTGTGGTTGCACCTGTGCATCTCAGTTGTGCATTGCACAACTGCTCTGAATAGCTGGGCCTGAATCTCTTATCTCAGAACACGCCTTATAGCCCACATACCCTTTTTCTACTAATCACATGTATTATTTAGCAAAATGTTAGAAACATGCTGTGTACTCATAAAATAATGCCATCTCAGGGGCTTAAGAGATGATAAATCCACAGGAGGGAAGTTGGTACTTTGAGTCTAACCTATTTTTCCCTATGATAAAGTGTCTCGTAATACTCAAAAAATCAGTTTCTCTTCTTTTTACTATCTTACTGACTCCCTACAAACCAGTCTTGGAGAGCTCATTCTGGGTCAGTTCAAGAGGGCTATTGCTACACTGCCTATACAGCTGACCCTTCCCCCACATCACTTCTGGGTCATCTGAGTTGTGTCTAGTCTTATTACTACACTAAGACGACTGACTTCTATTTTAATTTCCTATTTGTAAATTAATAATCTTCTATTGTGTTACTATATTAATGTCTTCTTACTCATTTAATTGTAAAGCATTTTTTATACTTTATATGAAAGCTGATATGTAAGTTACATTTAAATAAGAACAATTTAGATCTGAAATTATTTACACATTTTTTAAATAAAAATATTTATTTTCCCCGCTTCTCTCTCTTTAGTGACCAGAATATGTAAGTACTTAAAGTTCTTGCAAGTCATTTTTCTAATTTCAAGATTAAACTTTATACACTTCCAGCACAATGTAAAATCCCATGCTTTGATAGATCTCTTATTTTGTATTATTTATTTTCCCTTCCCCTCTCTATTTAGTGACCAGAGTAGGTAAGTACCTATAGTTCTTGCAAGACATTTTTTTAATTTCAAGATTAAACTTTATACAATTTAAGCTCAATGTAAAAACCCATGCATTGATATATCTCCTATTTTGTATCTTATACTTTACATTACATTATTGCTAGGACAGAATAAAATATTTGCAGTTTACTTGAAAGATGATATTTAGAAAATTACAACACTGAACATCTAAGCAATAAGAAAGCTATTGCCATTTACCTAAATTTGGAAGTTTGGATAGCTGTGTTACTGTTAATGTTTTGTTAAATAAAACCTGCAATCTCTTGCTTTTGGGTTTTACTTTTATCACTCCTTGTAGTGTGTGGTATAGTGTACAGTACTCTGAGGGATGTTTCTCTCTTTATAGAACTGGAATTCTAACTGGATCATAGTAATGACTTTTTTTCTATTTATTCTTTATGGGCCCATCCTACTGCCAGGCATCTACCCGGTCATGGACCTTCACGGCTGTGGCTCCCCCACATCAGCCACCCTCCTATGACCCCCCTGGATTGCCCCCAGGGTGGGTTCATGGCACCTGGCCCAAGGTACCCCAAATGACAGGATAGGGCAGGAGTCAGCCTGGGGGATCTGATTGCAGCCGGGGGGCCTGGCTTCATATAGGCAGTAGGCAGGCTATTTTTATTTCCCTATTTTGTGGGGGTGGGAACATGCAATGACACCAGCATCCATCCCGCCCCCTCAGATCATTGCTGGCACCGTCTGCTGCGGAACCCCTGGCCTCCACCAGGGTTCCCTTGTGCACCAGCGACACTCCACACCCTCCCCCCCAGAGAAGGAGAGCAGTCCATGGGATGTTCGATCCATCTCCCCCCGGCCTGCCCTCCAACAACCCAGGTCCATTCCCGAACCTGGGTCACTGGTGTCGCAAGTGGAAATCCAACAGCTGTGCTGTCGAGCCGACCATCATGAATTTTTCTACCACAGAGATGCTGTTAACAAAATAATCCTTCCTCAACATGATGTACTATATTACAACAACATTTGTGTCTCCCCCTCTGCTTGTTGAGAGATTGTTGTGAAAATGATCCCTCCACTGTTTGCCTACAGGGGATATGGTTCATAGTGCTGCCCAATATCCATTCTGACCAGACTTGCCCCATGATGTGGTTTATACTTCTTGCTCCAAATCCATCTTGGCCAGTCTGGCCATGTATTCCACTCTTCTTCCAGTATACATATGGCATACAGTGTGTCTGTATATCTATATCTATATCTATATCTATATCTATATCTATATCTATATCTATATCGGTAAAAAATCTGTTTTTTTTGGGTGGTTGTTGGGTTTTTTTTGTCTCACCTACAGCTCAGGCAGTTTGGAATTGTGTTCTGAAATGCTCAGGGTTCAAAGTATGTGCCCTAGAATGGTATCTTTCATTGATTGATTTTGATTGATTAAAAATGTATTTTTTCACAGGAAATAACATTTGTTGGGACAAATTCCCGTTTACAACAAAGTTCTGCATTTGTAGTACAAATAACATTTAACAAACACTAATACCAAAACATGAAATAAAAGAAATCACATCAACACAATTTACATTTGTTTAAAAACATGTACAAGATAACATCAAACAATCAAACAAAATATTTTTACATTTAAAAAGATTTGTATTTGTCTTCTGTGATTCTGACAGTTTATTCCAACTTCATGCTACACTATTCTGAAGTGTACTGTCTCCCAGTCTATTAAAACTTCTATACATTGGAATATTATTTAATGCATTTCTTGTTTTAATATGTATTTCATTATTTAATTTACTTTTTACTTGTTTATACAGTGGGTGATTGTATTTTTATGTAATATTTTATGACATGTAATAAGCCAAAGATAATTTCTATTAGCCTCAGGTTGAAGCCAATTTAAGCTTTTATAAATTATACAATGATGCTTATTTTTACCGTTTCCAGAAGCAAATTTTCCTGTCCTATAATATGCTTGATTAATCAAATTTAATGCTGATTTAGTCGAATTCATATAAATTATAGAACCATATTCCAATATGGGTAAAAGCATCTGTTTAGCCAACCGTTCCTTAGCTACCAATGGTAAACTACCTGCAATTCTTCTAAGAGCCTCTAGTCTCCTATTTACTTTTTTAGTCTGGACTGATATGTGCTCTGTATATGTCATCCTAGCATCTACTTGAAATCCTAAATATCTATATATAGATACATTTTAAATTTTTGTGCCATCTTGAAGACGTAATTGCATTTTAGGCCTATTTTCCCTGTATGAACCCACTGAAAACACCATACTCTGTGTTTTTTTCAAATTAAGAAGAAGGTCAGAATCACTCATCCATTTCTCCATCCAAAACAGATCATATTGAAGTTTATCCATCATATCTGTGAAATTGTCAGCTGATGCCACCAATACAGTATCATCTGCATACAATTTCACCTCACTGTACCTAATAACTTGAGCAAAATTGCTAATATATATATATTAAATAATAATGGTCCCAAAATCGAGCCCTGGGGAATACCCCTCTCCAGTTTCCCAGGGCCCAACACTGTGGTTCCACATGTTACACATTGCTGACGATTAGTCAGATATGACTTAAACCATTGTAACATTTGCCCCTGAATCCCTATAGCCCTCAACCTATCCAAAAGTAAATTATGTTGAACCAGATCAAAGGCCTTACTGAGATCCACAAACACTGCCCCAGTATCATTCCCTTGGTTCATAGATGTTACAACCAAATCATTAAATTCCAACAGCATGGTGCTTGTGGATCTCCCCTTCCTAAAACCATATTGATTATCTGTTAAGATGGCATTTAATTCCAAATAGTGATTCAACTGCTCATGTACTTTATGTTCCAAGATCTTTGATAAAATTGGCAAAAGAGCTATTGGACTATAATTTGAGGGAGTTGTTTTACCACCTGCTTTATAAATGGGAATAATCTTTCCCTTTTTCCAGATTTCAGGAACAGTAGAACTACTCAAACTCCAATTATATAAATAAGTCACAATAGGAGCTACTACTTGTGCAGCCAACTTCAAGAATGGAGCCTCTATACCATCAATACCTCCTGATTTATTTGCATTTAAATTTTGTAATTCTTTCATTATATCCCTCTCATATAAGGTTTCAAATCTAAATTTTTTATTTAAGACAACTGTCTTATCTTTTTCTAAGGGAGAATCTAATGCATTAAAAGTTAACTTTGATGAATTTAAATCTGGTAAATCCAAAAAATAAGTGTTAAAGATGTTTGCTATATCCATTGTATCAGTCACTAATTTCTCTTCTTGTACCAGAGTTGTATTATTAAATATGTAATAAGTTTCCAAAATTGTTTAGAATTAGAAGTATTATTTATTGTATTCCAATAATATTTATTTTTTGCATTTTTGATTGTACTTTTACATTTATTCCTCCATTCCTTAATATTCCAATCTTCATTTTTTTGGTTTTTCTGGCCCTTTTCCATGTTCTATCTCTAATCCTTAAATATTTTTTTATATTATCAGTAATCCACGGATCTTCCTTTTTTCTTTTAGTTTTCTTTATTAACAGAGCATGGTGCTGAATTACTTTCAATAATATGTCATTAAACTCTTGAATAGCCAATTCTATAGCTTGGCAGAAGACACCAGGAGAAAGGACTGCTGTGTGACTGAACTTCTCTGCTGGGACTACAGTAGAAGAACTTTTGTACTTGGACCTTTAATTCAGGGTAAAAAAAAAACTAACATACAAAACAAAAAAAAAGTGTGTGTTTGTCTGGGTTAACTGAACTGAATGGGTATCTGAACAGTTATTTAGATGTAAATCTCAGGTGATTGAAAGGACTTAACTGTTGTGAGGTTTAAATTACTTGTAGAAAGATCTAGTAAGTAGGGGTGGCTTAGCTAGAAGGAAGCTACATTTAAAGACTGCCTTAGAAAGATTCTGCTAATAAGCTTGGCAGAAGACACCAGGAGAAAGGACTGCTGTGTGACTGAACTTCTCTGCTGGGACTATATTGCCCTCCTTCCCTCCCTCCACCCCCACCCAAAGCTAGTTCTATTTTATAGGCACAGGATTTGACTGACAACAGGAACTTCCTGTTTGGGAGCAGGAAGTGAGTGATCACAGAACCACCAAAGACCCACCATCCTAGAAGGGCAAGAGTAGCTCTCTGGCCCCCTCTAGCTGCTGGAGATCTGCCTCTAAGCAAGTAACTGGTCTACTGAGAAATATAGGATATTCTTGTCTCAGAACAGGACAATCAGGAGCTTAAAGGGCACACAGGCAGAAAGTAAGGAGGGAGAGAGAGAAAAAAAAACAGAGGAAAGAGTAAGGATTGCAAACAGTTAAGGGGCCAGAAATAAGACATGATTGGAATGGTGCAGTGCAGTGGCTGTGGAGCAGCAGTCTTCCAGGAGACGTTCTGGAGGATGCGGTGTTGTCCCATCTGCAGGCACCTCTCTGGGCTGAGGGAGGAGGTTGCTCATCTACAGGCTGAGTTGGCCAGGATTTGTGGGACCTCCTCTTCCATCCAGGGACCACCAGTGCCTCTGCTGTTGCCTCAGAGGTTGCCAAGAAAGAGGAGCGGTTGGACCACAGTGGGCTCAGGGAGGGTGAGGGTGGTGGAACAGAGGCACATCCCTCCAGTTGTACCTCTCTACAATTCCTATGTCATTCTGGCAAAGTGTGGTTCCTCTATGGAGGCACCCACAGTGGAGACCAAGGAGGATGCTGGGAACCTCCACAAAGGAGACCCACAGGAGGGTGGCAGGGGACCCTGCAGGGGAAGGAAACAACTCCTGGTGGGGGACTCCATTGTTAGGAAGGTAGAACTGGGGAGGAAGGGGAGAGGGAGGTGAGGTGCCTGCCTGGCACCATGGCTTGGAGGGACAGGGAGCGAATCCTCAGGATTGCCGGAGCAGCTGCACAGGGGAGGGAGCTGGATGTCATTGTCCACCTAGGGACAAATGACCTGGCTAAGAGAGGGATTAGAGAAGTGCAGGAAGAGTTTATGGAATTGGGGAGGGGCCTTAGTCAAGTAGCATGCACGGTAACCTTCTCAGAGGTGCTGCCCATCTATGGCATAGGAGAGGCTAGGGTGTTCTGCACCATGGGATTCAATCAGTGGTTGAAAAACTGGTGTGGAGCTCAGGGATTTGGCTTCATTGGGGACTGGGGGTCCACCTGGAGTGATGCAAGCCTATATTGGCATGATGGGCTGCATCTGTCCGGGAGGGGAACCAGGATCCTAGGTGATAGGTTTAAATGCTTCATTGGCAAGCTTTTAAACTAGCCAAGGGGGGAGGCACTGGAAAGGAGCAGGGAAATCCTAGCCCCCCCAAATAATCATGGTAGTAAGTGTGGCAAACACCAACATAGAGGTGTCAATAGGGAGAAGGGCAGGGGTAAATGGAGAAAGTGACAAAGGCAAGAAGGACAGGGATGGGGCAAAAGGGACTAAGGCCATCAGGAAGTGGAGGGTAATGAGTACCAATGCCCATAGTCTGGGCAACAAGCTCCCTGAGCTAGTGGCCTTGATGGAAGAGGGATGCCTGGATATCGTAGCAGTCACAGAAACATGGTACACAGAGAACCATGACTGGGATGTTAACATACCAGGGTACATAACCTACAGGAGAGACAGGCAGGGAGAAGAGGGAGGAGTAGCTCTCTATGTAAAGGAAGGGATAAAAGCAATGGAACAAAAGAGTAAACAGGGAGGAGAGGAGGCACTGTGGGTCACCTTGGAGACTGGAAAGGGCACCACAATCCGCACAGGGGTTGTGTACAGACCCCCATGTCAGGGGGAGGGAATGGACAAGGATATGATAGAAGGCATTCTTAGAATGGCAGAGAAAGGGGAGATACTGTTGACGGGAGACCTGAATATGCCAGATGTTAACTGGAGCACATTTGCTGCAGCCACATCTAAGAGCTGGGCCATTCTTGATGCCCTACAGGTGGCAGGCATTAGACAGCTAGTTTCAGAACCCACTCATGAGGGAGCAATCTTAGACCTCATACTCTCAAATGGGGGCAGTGAGATGATCTTTGATCTAGAAGTGGGTTGCCATCTGGGGACAAGTGACCATCAAACAGTGTGGTTCACATTAAACTCAGCTACAGAGTAAGCCATACAAAAGTGAGGGTACTGGACTTTAGGAGGGCTGACTTTGGCAAGATGGGAGAGTGCCTCAGAAAAGCACTAGCAAATAGGCTAGAAGGAGGTGTGGAGCAACAATGGGGAATCATCAAAACTGCCATCACAGAGGCAACAAGCCTTTGTGTGAAGCAAATCAAAATGAAAGAAAAAGCCACTAAAAGAAAAAGTTCTCAAAAGAGGTGGCTGTGAAAGTCAGGAAGAAAAAGATAGCATTCCGGAAGTATAAGGAAACACAGAAGGAGCAGGACAGAGAGCTGTACCAGTTAAGGCAGAAGGAAGCAGGAAGGGAAGTCAGAATAGCAACGGCCCAAACTGAGGAAAATATCGCCAACTCAGTTAAGAAGGGGGATAAAACCTTTTATAGGTACATCAGCGAGTGTAGAAAGACAAAGGGAGGGATAGTGAGGCTGAATAGAATGAACGGCGGGTGGGCAGAGGGGACAGTGAAAAGCAGGGATACTGAATGAATATTTCTGCTCAGTATTCACAAAAGAGGAGGGGAAGTGCCTAATCCAATTAACAGAAGCACTCTTGATAGGGGGTCAATCCCAGTCCTTTCACAGAAGAAAGGGTTCTGCAAGAACTCATAAAACTGAAGTGGACAAAGCAATGGGTCCTGATGGAATTCACCCAGAATTCTAAAAGAATTAAGGAGGAACTAGTGAAACCACTGGCTACTCTTTAATAAATCATGGGAGGATGGTGTGGTACCCGAGGACTGGAGGAAGGCGGATGTGATTCCCCTTCACAAAAGTGGGACCAAGACAGAGGCAGGAAACTACAGACCTGTCAGTCTGACCTCTGTGGTAGGAAAGTGATGGAGTCACTTCTGAAGGAAAGAATAGTTGAGTACCTAGAGGCCAGTGGAGCACAGGACCCAAGGCAGCATGGGTTCACAGTGGGAAGGTCATGTCAGATGAATCTAATAGATTTATTTGACTGGGTGACCAAAGTAGTAGACCAGGAAGGGGCTGTGGACATGGTCTACCTAGACTTTAGCAAGGCATTTGACACAGTCCCACACAAAAGATTAATAGTCAAACAAACCAGCCTGGGAGTGGGTCCCAGGGTTGTAGCCTGGGTAAAACATTGGCTGCACAACAGGACACAGAAGGTAATTGTAAATGGAGTCCACTCTGAAGAAAGAGGGGTTACTAGTGGGTACTGCAGGGTTCAGTATGGGTCCAGTCCTTTTAATGTCTTCATCAGTGACATTGCAGAGGGACTGGAAGGAAAAGTATGCCTTTTTGCAGATGACACAAAGATCTGCAACAGGGTTGATATACAAGGAGGCATGGAAAGGATGAAAAGGGACTTGGCAAGGTTGGAGGAATGGTCAGAAGTATGGCAGCTAGGATTCAATGCAAAGAAGTGCAAAATAATGCACCTGGGAAACAAGAACCCAGAAGGCAGTAGGGAGGGCTGGGGGTATACTGGGATGTATAGGGAGAGGCATCAGCAGCAGAAAACAGGAAGTTGTTATCCCTCTGTACAGACAGTTGGTGAGACCCCATCTGGAGTACTGTGTCCAGTTCTGGAGACCTCATCTCTGCAAGGACATAGACAGGATAGAGGTAGTCCAGAGGAGGGCAACTAAAATGGTGCAGGGTCTGCAAGAGAAGCCGTATGAGGAGAGACTAAAGGAGCTTAATATGTATACCCTTGAGGAAAGAAGGGAGAGGGGGGACATGATAGAAACTTTTAAGTACCTCAGTGGAATCAACAAAGTCCAAGAGGGTAGCATCTTTCAGAAAAAAGAGACTTACAAGAACAAGGGGACACAATTTAAAGATAGAAGGAGGGTGGTTCAGGGGCAATGTGAGGAAGTATTATTTCACAGAGGGTAGTGGATGCATGGAACAGCCTTCCTGAGGAGGTTGTGGGGTCTAAAACTGTGGGAGATTTCAAGAATGCATGGGACAGACATAAGGCAATTCTTGTGGGGGGTAGGAAGAAATAGGCTGTTGGTTAACTAGGATCTGCGGCCTATCCTGTAGTTAGGGAAATGGGCAGACTAGATGGGCCTAGCAGTCCTTATCTGCTGTCAAAGTCTATGTTTCTATGTTTCTATCAAGTATATTCTCGCCCAATGAATTTGCTTCAAATGGTTTATAAAACACTGCTCGTTAAACCCCTTAAAGTCTCTACCCCAATACGTACTTGACTGCTGAAAAATAAAATGTTGTAACTCAATAGTACAAATTATGGGGTTATGATCCCCCAAGTTTAGAGGTAATACATCCCATTTTTTTACTATATCCTGGGGCGCAAAAAACAAATCCAGGACTGAACCATGATCTCTGTTTTTTGTGTGTCTTGTAGGTGTAACCCCCCTGCAAATGGGGGTTCCCAAAAGACTTCCAGGAGCTTGCTTGAATGCTCCAAGCCTGAATGGTGTTTGGCATTTAAGCCATTTATCAGTGAGTGTTTTTAGAGCCTCTGGTACTGTCTCTTTAAGAGCTGTCTGCTTGCAGACATAATTAGTTTGTATGGGGGACTGTGTAGCTTCTCTGAGTACCACTTGAGCTGCTGCCAATTCACTTAATTTTGCAGTCACTAGGAGTGCAAGGGAACCTATCTGAAAGATGTAACTGTTTACCAGAAATTATTTAGAGTAATAATGAAATGACAGTTTGTCTAACACTTTCTTTGCAGTCAGAACTGTGTCTGCTAGTTCCCCATTCTAGTTTTGAACCGCTGAACTGGACACAATCAGTGTGGGTAAGCTAGCTCTAAAATGGTGCCTTGGACGACCAGAACTTGACTCATAATCTGAGCCAGCCAAGAGGATTGTATGGGCAGTGACTCTGGGAGATGTAGTTTAGACTTCAGTGCCTTTTGGACCAACAGCAGCAGTCTATTGTGAGTGACAGCCAATCCAGTCAAGAACTGGGAGGAACTCAAAGGAAGTGCCGGTTTTTGTCGGTTGGAGTTCAGTTGAGCTTTGGCAGTGAAGAAGGAAGGAGCCCTGTGCTTTTCAGTGTGCAGTTTTAGTCAAAAAAACGTGTGTAAGGCCCAGAGTTCGGTCTGCAGCTTGTAGGACTGAATCCGTCCTGTAGAAAAGAATCAAAGGATCTCTGAAGAGTAGAAACCAGGCTCACCCTGTAGAAGACTGAAGAAATTGTTGAATTACACTCGTCTGTCAGGAACTGAATCTGCTGTGTGTTCTCCTGGTTATTGTGTGCAGTAATTGCGATTGGGATACAGATGCAGCCTGCCTGGTATAGTGCTTTCTTTTTTTTTACCATATAAATGTGTGAGTCTCTTGGAGATCAAAGTAGCCCTGCTGACATTGAAGGACCATATCTTCTTTGGAGGTCGTGAGTACTAATTGAATTAGCTCCCTGTTGATTGCCGCATTAAATCCAAATGGAATTACTGTACTGCTGACTGTTTAATTTTCCTTTTCTCTGTGAAAGGGCCCTACCAGCTGCCACGGTTTGGACTAGCTACTAGGGCCTGGGTACCCAGGGACAGTAACTGGTAAGGATAGCCTGTGCACAGAGCCATAAGTAGATTATTAGAGTGATAAGCTAATTAACCTGATTTCCCCTGTCCTTGTTATATCCCCTAAATAAATCAGAGCTGCTTGTTTCAGCAAAGTTATACTGCCTGAGTGTATTTGTCTATGTTAATGCTGTACTGTGATTGTTGCACTGTATCTCATTTCACAGGAAGGTCCCAGTGCGGAACCAGACCTGGGGTAAGGTGTACTGTGAAGGTAATTCTGATATATTGTGTGGGCCACTAGTGGGAAGAAAGGGGGTTGCAGTGTCCCAGAGGGCTGTGACCAAGTTAGTTAACTATTGCAAACCCTGACCTCT
The DNA here is from genome assembly GCA_016271365.2 of Neoceratodus forsteri. Lineage (NCBI taxonomy): Eukaryota > Metazoa > Chordata > Ceratodontiformes > Ceratodontidae > Neoceratodus > Neoceratodus forsteri. The sequence continues at coordinate 437,967,338 of JADMNL010000022.1, read as the reverse complement.
GGGTGGAGGCACCGCCATTGGATCCAGGCCCTCAACCTGTTAGTGGCAAATCAGGCAGGGGTAGTAGCCCTGGGATAGCGCATCTAGGGGTTACATCTTGAGGCTCACCGCTGGGATTGTGTGTCCTCTAGTGGCCATATTACTGAACCACTGTTAAGAAAAAATGGGTACCCGACAGAAGTGGCTGTGCACCGGCTGGTGGAGTGGTGTACTGGGAGGAGATCGACCCAAATGCTATGCTTATCCTGGACATCCCCTGGGTATCAATCACGGACACTGTGCAGGGTACTTTCCAAGGTGGAAGGTTTACAAAACCCTGTGGTGGTGGAGTCGGCATGCTAATCTGCTCACCCACACTTTCCTGGCCCTAGTGAGTTTAAGGATCCATAGATAGCTCCAAAGTGCCACAGACCATTACCCCAGAGAGCCCTCACTGCTTGGAGAGTGATAACTAAGGACAGTAAAGACCGGGGGAATCAGCCCCACCACTATCTGAAACTTTTGAGGAGAAATTTGCTGAATGGTTGCTGGGAGAGGGAAAACTGTGGAGGACTTGAAGAAACTATTCTTGCCACCTGGAGAGTGTTCCTCCCCAACACCCTCTCCTGCTCCAGTGCCCGTAATGGTGGCTGAACCAATGCAGACTCTATTTCTGCACCTGCCCATTAGTCCACGACTCTTACGAAGGTTGAGGATCTTCTCTGGCACCACCCCACCCCCAAGGGAGGATGACTGGGAGACCTGGATAGAACTATGTTGCCCCAAGTGCTAGAATGGCAATGCTCGGAAGGTGAAGCGAAGAGGGTTAGTGAGAGCCTCCGAGGTCCTGCCCTGGCTACCATCCGTGCTAAACGGGCCAGTAACCCTGAAGCGACTGCACAGGCCTATCTTGAGGCCTTGGAGAATGTGTATGGGGCCCAGATTCTGATGAGGACCTATGGTGGAGAGTAAGAGATGCACAACAGTACCAAGGAGTTGTTGTCTGTGTATGTATCTCGGCTGGAAAAATTGTTGCAAGAATGCCTCAGAAAAGGTAGTTTGCCAGCGATTGAACTGGACCGAACCAGGCTGGACAGGATCCTTAAGTCTGCCCCTTCTCAGAACTGCTGTTGCTTCAGTTACACCTGGCAGATCGACTGGAATCCCCACCTCCTATGATGAGTTAATGGAGAAATTGAGGAGTTGAGAAAGGCGACCTCGGGAGGGACCTGCACCAATAGCTGCAGCTACGACCGAGTGACTGAGGGTGACCCATCAAGTGAAGTTCAGGGCAGAGGTTGGCAGTCAATGAGTGCTCTGACAAGGAAAAAGATATGTCACAATGGGGAACTGTTGAGAGAGATCCGGAATTCAAAACAGTCCCTTTATGACCACGCCTGCAAGTCGGGCCCTGACCTATATCGACTGCATCTGCTATGGGGGTGGGGGTACCCCATGTATCTCCTGCTGATAACAGCTCCGAACTCGATTCCTTGACCATGGAAGTGGAGAAACTGACGAGATGTCTCCAAATGCTTATCATGCCGCGAACAGAGATGGCACCAAGGTTTCCAGTTAGTAATACCCGCCCTGGCTCCCAGTGGCGCCTCGGCCAGCTCAAACTCCAGAAAGTATGTTTTGCTATAATTGTGGGAAAGATGGGCACATGAAAGGGAATGCCAGTCCCCAAAAGACACTGACAAAGTTGCATATAGGCTACAAGGAGAGCTTCGGAGAAGAAATCAGTGGTTAAGAGGTGCGACATGATCCCAGTGAGGGCACCAAAATGCTAATTCATCCTTTGTGCAAGGTCAGTTGCCCAGGCCCCCACTACCGCCTCTCCAGACTGGTCCAGAATAGTGGGTCCCTCCATGGAGACCACTGTAAAGGTGAACGGAGTGTCTACAAAGACTATATTAGACAGTGGCTCCCAAGTGACAATTATGTTCCAAGATTGGTATCAGAAGCATTTGTCAGACGTAGCCCTTACAACCATTAGAAGGACTGCATGTATGGGGGTTAAGTGAAAGCCTACCCCTATTCCGGTATATCCGAATTTGGCTGTCTTTCCCCACCTCCGTGGCTGGGTGGCCGAACAAGTGAGACCCTAGCCTTAGTGTGTCCCCCTGGACTGTATGATGGTGTCCCTTGTTGATTGGAACAAATGCTCATATGTTCGGAAGGCTGGCACAGTTGTGTTATGAAAAACAGGGGTCAAAGACTAGTAGAGCTTTAAGAGTTCCGGCTTTAATTAAGAAGGCCTATGAGGCACAGAGAGATGCTGAAAAAACAGAACCAGAGGAACCGGTCGGAATTGTATGGAAGAAGGATCCTGAGTCTCTGATCCTGGCGCCAAATGCCCAGTGTACCTTACAGGGAGAGGTCCGTATCAGAAAGGATGTTAAGAATAAAATATTAATGTTGGATGCACCAGGCGATGGAAAATTGCCAGAGGGACTGCTGGTCAAGCCTAGTATTTGCCGCTAGAGCCCATACTTATGCCAGAAGGGTAATGGTCCAAGTTCATAATGTGTCTGAAAGAGACATTCGAGTAAACAGAGGTTGCATCCTGGCTAATGTGCATTGTGCAGACACTGCAGTGCTACCCAGCAGCAAGAGTTCAAGGAAGAATGACAGAGTAACGCCTGACTTGTTTGATTTTGGCGACTCCGCTGCCAGCTGAATGGAAAGTGAAGATCAGTGAGAAGCTTGCCCAGAGAGACCAGGTGTTTTCTTTAAAGGAATGGGATGTGGGATGCGTGCAAGGAGCTGAGCACAATATCCGGCTGCATGGCGGAAGACCATTTCGTGAGAGGTCTCGACGCCTGGCACCTGCTGACATAGATGATGTGAGACGGCATCTGCAAGAGATGTTAGCTGCTGGTGTAATACAAGAATCCAAGCCTTATGCTTCCCCATTGTGGTAGTGAGGAAAAAGAATGGAACAGTAAGGATGTGTGTGGATTATCGCACCTTAAACGGCGGACTATCCTGATCAGTACACAATGCCCGCATTCAGGATGCTTTGGACTGCCTAAAGCGAGAACAGTGGTTCTCTGTGCTGGATCTCCGCGAGTGGGTACTATCAGATCCCGATGGCCCCAGGACCGTGAAAAGACAGCCTTTATCTGTCCGCTTGCCTTATGAATTCATGAGGGATGCCTCAAGGGTTTCAGGTGCCCCAGCCATTTTCAACGATTGATGGGCGTGCAGTGGGGGACATGAACTTACTAGAGTGCCTGGTATACCTAGATGATGTTATTGTGTTTGGCAGCTCACTGGAGGAACATGAGAGCAGATTATTTAAGGTATTGGACCGACTGGAGGACTTTGGCCTTAAACTGTCCATTGATAAGTGTCAATTTTTTCAAACATCAGTAAAGTATGTGGGACACATAGTATCCACCGAGGGAATAGAGACCGACCAAGTAAAGTTGAGGCCTTGACCACCTGGCCTGGCCAAAAATCTAAAAGAACTGCAAAGATTCCTGGGATTCTGTGGTTATTATCGGTAGCTTTATCAAGGACTATTCAAGAGTGATCCGCCTTACTTAACCTTACTCAAGGGTATCCCCAACCCACAAAAATACTAAAAGTCAGCGTCCTCAAGACTGAAAGAGTGTATTTTTATCCAGTGAAGTATTTGGGGCCCGCTGGACTCCTGATTGTGAGACTGCTTTTCATGAGATCATATATCAACTTACCCATGCTCCAGTGCTGGCTATGCGATCCAAGAAAACCTTACGTCCTGCACTGATGCTAGCTTACAAGGGTTGGGGGCTGTGTTGTACCAAGAGCACGAGAATGGCCTGAGACCAGTGGCCTTTGCCAGTGAAGCCTGACCCCATCGAAAAGAACTATCCTGTACATAAGTTAGAGTTCCTAGCTTTGAAGTGGGCTATTGTTGACCAATTCCATGAGTACTTGTATGGGGCTAAAATACTAGTAAAACTGGACAATAATCCTTTGACCTATGTGCAGACCTCAGCTAAGTTGGATGCCACTGGCCATAGGTGGCTTTCTGCATTATCTACATATGACTATGCTCTCGAATACCGAAGCAGGTCTGAACCACATAGATGCTGATGCTGGCCTGTTCCCCAGAATGATTGGGTCCGATTGGCAGAACCTGACATTCGGGCACTACTGCGAAGTTTGACAGGGAGGAACAAATGTCCACGGACGAGTGGACTGCTATGGTGGATTGCTTGGGAGCCTCTGAGAATTGCATACCTGCTGCTTATTGCCACTTTTCTGCAATAGACATTGGTGCACTGCCTCAGCTGGACAATGACAGTATTCGGCCGGCTCAATCCAGCGATCCCATGATCAAAGCAGCTTTAGAAGCCCTCTATGCAGGAAAAGATGTGTCAAATTACGCTCCACTGATTTGAGAACTGCACTGTTATACAAAGAAGGTCCTAAGTTGAAACTGATCAATAAACTGTTATACAGAGAAACAGTAGACAGAGGGGACAAGTAGACAAACAACAACTAGTGCTGCCCACTGCCTTTCGAGACTCAGTACTGAGGTCCTTGCACAACCACATGGGGCACCTTGGTATAGACAGAACACTTGACTCTGGTGAGATCCAGATTCTATTGGCCTAAGATGGGGGCTGATGGAGCAACACATTCGAACTTGTAGTCGCTTGCTTACAGAGGAAAGCTTTCCCCAGAGGGCTGCCCCTTGTTAACATCACCACCAGTGCACCCATGGAGCTGGTCTGTATTGATTTTCTAAGTTTGGAGTCAGATCAAAGAAATATCAGTAATGTGCTGGTGGTCACTGACCATTTCACGAGATATGCCCAAGCTTTCCCCACCAAAGACCAGAAAGCATCCACTGTGGCCAAAGTACTTGTAGAAAACTTTTTTTGTTCACTATGGGGCTCCACAAAGAATCCATTCTGATCAAGGGAGAGACTTTGAGAGTCGTCTGATCAAAGAGATGCTTTCTCTGTGGGGAGTGCGAAAGTCCAGAACCACTCCTTACCACCCCAGAGGGACCCACAGCCTGAACGTTTCAACCGCACTTTGCTAGATATGCTAGCACCCTGCACCCAAAGGACAAGCCTAGATGGAGCCAACAAATTAGCACCCTGGTACATGCTTATAACTGCACCAAAAGTGATGCCACTGATTCTCCCCTACCGCTGATGTTTGGAAGAGAAGCTCGACTACCAGTAGATGTGTGTTTTGGGGTCTCTCCTGATGGGGTTCAGGCTGACAACTATTTACAGTATGTGCAAAAGTTAAAGGCCCAGCTAACTCATGCGTACCAACTGGCTCAAACCATGGCTGCCAAAAGAAATCTGGCCAACAAAGAAAGGTATGATAAAAAGGTGAAAGCACAGGAACTCCGGGAGGGAGATCGGGTATTGCTAAGAAATCTGGGATTGCATGGCAAGCACAAGATTGCTGACAGATGGCACCATCTCCCTCACATTGTAGTGGGCAAACTAGATGATCTGCCAGTGTACAAAGTAAGGCCTGAGAATAATTCAAAAGATGTAAAAACAATGCATAGAAATCATTTACTGCCCATTGGACAAATCTTAATTGAGTCTGAGCCTTTAGAAGATGCCCCTCTGGACCAGTGACTAGAGCTGCTGCTAAGAAAAGATCAAGAAAGTCTGCACCTACAGAAGCAAAGTTAAAGTGTTCCCCTCCACAAGTCCCAGTTGAGCATGACTGTCAGTCCATATCGGAAGAAAGTGAGAGTGACTTTGAATACTATCCTTCTTACTAACTGAGTCAATTGTTTCGGGCAATCCCCTAGTCAATACTGGAGACAAAGCTGGGCCTTCTGGACTGTTTAAGCCCCAGCTTCATCCCTGGAGCCAATGCTCCCAGAAAGTGAAGTGCAAAGCATCAGATCAGATGAAATGGAATCATTGTGCATGGTTGAACTGTTTGAGCTTTCAGGGAGGAAAATGATAGATTGGGGCAGACTGGTGATACACCGAACAAGAAGAGTATTTTGAGTGCCCTGACAGTCCACTGCCAGTGTCCAAAGCTCTCCATGCGAGCCAAATGTTGTGGACTCAGAAACTGTAACTCCTGGAGCTGAAAGTGCCCCAAGTTCTAGCTCTCTACCCCCATGGAGACTCCCTGACAAGTGTGGACAATGCTGAAAATGAGGCTCAGAGTGCAGAGACTGTAACAGTTCCCCTAGAAAGACTGGTCGAGCTGTAAAGCCTGTGGTGCACCTCAGTTATGATTCCCTTGGGAGGCCTGTGGATTTGCCTCTCAATGTTGTCCATAAAGGAGTGTATGTGTCCCCGGCTCATTGCCCAAACTGAGCATCAGTGCTAACTCCAAGTTACTTGTGTTGCCCTCTTACTGTATGGTGCCCTTGCCCGTCCAGCCCCAAGGTAACTGATAGGAAGGGCCCCTCTCTTCAGGTTTCATGTACAAGAGGGGTAATAACTTGAGTTATGGTACAATGTGTATGTAATACTGTGTAAAGAGGACGTACTGCAATGTTTCAGAAATGTGTTCTTGGTAAAATGATATATTGACTGGATGATTACATGTGCAGCCTAATGCAAATGTATATGGTTGCAGTTGAAACTTATGGGTACTTGCTTGACGCCGACGCTCAAGCTTTCCCAGGCTAGGAAGGTGTAACCTCTGCAAATGGGGGTTCCCAAAAGACTTCAGGAGCTTGCTTGAATGCTCCAAGCCTGAATGGTGTTTGGCATTTAAGCCATTTATCAGTGAGTGTTTTAGAGCCTCTGGTACTGTCTTTTAAGAGCTGTCTGCTTGCAGACATAATTAGTTTGTATGGGGGACTGTGTGCTTCTCTGAGTACCACTTGAGCTGCTGCTAATCACTTAATTTTTGCAGTCACTAGGAGTGCAAAGGGAACCTATCTGAAGATGTAACTGTTTACCAGAAATTATTTAGAGTAATAATGAAATGACAGTTTGTCTAACCTGCTTTCTTTGCAGTCAGAACTGTGTCTGCTAGTTCCCCATTCTAGTTTTGAACTGCTGAACTGGACCAATCAGTGTGGGGTAAGCTAGCTCTAAAATGGTGCCTTGGACGAATCAGAACTTGGACTCATAATCTGAGCCAGCCACAAGAGGATTGTATGGGCAGTGACTCTGGGAGATGTAGTTTAGACTTCAGTGCCTTTTTGGACCAACAGCAGCAGTCTATTGTGAGTGACAGCCAATCCAGTCAAGAACTGGGAGGAACTCAAAGGAAGTGCCTGGTTTTTGTCGGTTGGAGTTCAGTTGAGCTTTGGCAGTGAAGAAGGAAGGAGCCCTGTGCTTTTTCAGTGTGCAGTTTTAGTCAAAAACGTGTGTAAGGCCCAGAGTTCCGGTCTGCAGCTTGTTGGGACTGAAACTGTCCTGTGAAAAGAATCAAAGGATCTCTGAAGAGTAGAAACCAGGCTCACCCTGTAGAAGACTGAAGAAATTGTTGAATTACACTCGGTCTGTCAGGAACTGAATCTGCTGTGTGTTCTCCTGGTTATTGTGCAGTAATTAATTGGGATACAGATGCAGCCTGCCTGGTATAGTGCTTTCTTTTTTTTTACCATATAAATGTGTGAGGAGTCTCTTGGAGATCAAAAGTAGCCCTGCTGACATTGAAGGACCATATCTTCTTTGGAGGTCGTGAGTACTAATTCGGTCGCTCCTGTTGAATTGCCACATTAAATCCAAATGGAATTACTGTACTGCTGACTGTTTAATTTTCCTTTTTCTCTGTGTGAAAGGGCCCCTACCAGCTGCCACGGTTTGGACTAGTCACTCAGGGCCTGGGTACCCAGGGACAGTAACTGGTAGGGATAGGCCTCCAGCACAGAGCCATAGGTAGATTATTAGAGTGATAAGCTAATTAACCTGATTTCCCTGTCCTTGTTATATCCCCTAAATAAATCAGAGCTGCTTGTTTCAGCAAAGTTATACTGCCTGAGGTATTTGTCTATGTTAAAGTACTGTACTGTGATTGTTGCACTGTATCTCATTTCACAGGAGGTCCCAGTGCCGGAACCAGACCTGGGGGTAAGTGTGTACTGTGAAGGTAATTCTGATATATTGTGTGGGCCACTAGTGGGAAGAAAGGGGGGTTGCAGTGTCCCAGAGGGCTGTGACCAAGTTAGTTTAACTATTGCAAACCCTGACCTCTGGGTGGAGGCACCCGCCATTGGATCCAGGCCCCTCAACCTGTTAGTGGCAAATCAGGCAGGGGTAGTAGCCCCTGGGATAGCGCCATCTAGGGGTTACATAGGTTTTTGTATTATTTGATTTAGCCCCAAGATAGCAAAACTGTTCTCCAGTTTTTTTCCTCTAATCTGAAACCAATCTGCACTAAAATCCCCTGTCAAAATCGTATGTTTGTCTTTTATTTTTTCTAAAACTAATTCTGCTAATACATCAAAAGATTTATTTTTAGTTTTGGGGGGGTGCATAAAAGACTCCTACCACTAATATCATTGTAATTAGTTCAATAATGAGGCAATCAATTCCCTCCTTGTTTATACTTAGTAATATTTCATAAGGACCAAGGGTATTTTTAATAAACAACCTCACCCCCTCCCCTCTTACCCCTATCTGTACGCTCTAAAAAATATCCAGAAAGCTGAATTTCCTCCCGTGTTATGCCTAAATGTAACCATGTTTCTGAGACTGCTAATAAATCATATTCAGTTTTGGCTACCCAAGCTCTATATTCATCTATCTAGTACACTATGCTTCTAACGTTCTCATGAACTATCGAAAGCTGTTTAGTTCTTTTATTACCAGGACCTGGATTTAATTCAATATCCCCACTTTGTGTCAGTAATATTAAACACAGCATGTTGGTACTCCCCGAAACATTTAATTTACAAAACACATGTTTAACACAGAGAAGCCTCTCATGATAACGAATTTCATTAGTAAAATGATTTCTTCTCTGAGCAAAGCTATTCTCATACATAAAACAAGGATTTCCTGCAGAATACATACTCATTATCTTAATCATATTATTTCCAACCTCTTTAATTTCAGGTATACTCATGACAACTAAACTCCATACCAACCAACCCCCCCCCCCAAACACATTTGCAAAACAAACCCCATTCTTATTTAACTTATACTGCTATAAATTATAAAAACACTAAGTTATTTTTCTCCCCCGAGTGGCGCTCATGCCACTTACTTGCCATCGCCATGGCATTCGCGCCCGTGATCGGTGCGAGGCTTTATAGTGTAGGAGCCACTGCATTCTTCAGTAGCCAACCCCCACGTGCACAGTGGCAAATGATTCTGGTGCAATTAATTCAACAGGTAAAACAGTGTAGAAGCAGGCAGTTCATTAACAGCAGTATCCAAATAGTAAACTGGAAGACAAACACTGATTTAAAAAGACAAAATACTGATACTGGCACAGTTCTCCCAAAGAAAGTGTCCCGACTGTTTATCAGGTGTTTTGCAGCTCTCACCTGCCGCCTAAATGATGATGTCTCACAGTCACATTGGTTTGTTGAAAAAAATATTACTACATTCACAAGTTATAAGGACTTGAAATTTCAGTACTGCCCATACGCTGTAGGGTCTTTCCATTAGATGTTTAATGTGAAATGTGTTGCATAATTTAGGGCAAGGTTAAAGCTAGAATGTACTGCATATATAGCATAAGGACTTCTATTGTGTATACCTCTTGTATTATATATTTTTTCTTTGTTGTTCTACATTTTATATCTCCTGTCGATGTAATTGCGAACTGTATGTGTATGTGCCTCAGGACCTCCTTGTGAATGAGCTTGCTCAACTGAATCTTTCCTGCAATAAACTTGAACTTGAACTTGAAACAAGAATTCCTGCTCATGAAAGAAGATTCTTGTTTTGTGAGGCAAAATTCTTTTTTTTAATTAAAGTTCAAAAAGCAGGGCACAGAGCTTTACATGGAAAATACAATTGTTCTCCTCTTGTTCTTTTTTTGAGTTGCCAAGCCATTATCTTATCCGGTTTATCACCTGCAGCATTGTATTTACTATGTGTTAATAATAATTGAATTTTGGCTTGTTCTGTTGCTAGCTGATTATATTGCTTAACTTCAGAAATTCCTGAACAATACTTGGGTCATGTAAATTATTATGTAGGACTTCCTTTTGTTTTATTAATTCTTCAATTTCTGCCATTCTTTGCTACCTTTTTTTTTTTATTTAAGATTAGATGTAATCGTGCATCCCTGAATATAAGCTTTAAATGTGACCCAAACAATTAAAAAATTAGTATCATTATTATAATTATCCTGAAAGAATAGTGGAATTTTTGCCTTAACTTTGTTGCAATCATTTTTATCTTTTGGCAAAATAGGATCCAATCTGAATATAAATGGTCACTGAATTTGGGTGACTTCCAAATACATATTAATAGGAATGATCCAAAATCAATATTCCTTTATATACTATTTATTTTATTAAATAAAGAATGGATTCCAAGACTAAGAAAAAAGTCTATTCTCAAGTCATTTTGATAGACTGGTGAGAAACACAAAAACTGTATATCTGAGGGGTGGGAAGATTGTCAGGGGTCCACTAATTTAAAGTCCAAGATAAAGTCCTGTAATTTAATATATGCTGTTGTAATTCTATTGGGAGTAATATTAGATCTATCAAGGTTATTGTTTAAATTAAAGTTAAAGTCCCCTCCTAAGATACAAAGAGATCTAAAAGTTGCTAGGGTAAGGAAAAGTCATTAAAGATGGGTTGTTGTCATTAGGTCCACGTGCAGTAGCCATAGTAAAAACTTGTAGAGATATAGAAATTTCACATATAATAAAGCAGCCATGTTCATCAGTAATGGATTGCATCACTGTTATGCCTGACTTCTTCTTAAAGAATATTGACACCTCTCTAGCATTAGTCCTATGTGGTGCATTTATCCCCTGACTCCATTTTTTTCCTTGGAAAATTGAATTTTTCATTAGTTAGGTTAATTCTTGTAACATCAGAACATTCACAGCATCTTTGTCTGAAAAATTTAAAATCTTTTTACTATAATTCTGTCCCTAAGTCCCTTTACATACCATGACACAATTTTTAATTTACTAGACATTTTATCCAAGTGTTAAGATGACAGGTATGTTGCCTACATAAACACAACCAGTTGTAATAACAACAGAAATATATTTCCTAATAATAATCTGGCAATTTAAGGTACACATCCCTCACACAAATGATTAATGATTCCAAAGCATTGACCCTGTTGCCCTTTATTTTAAGAAAGGTGTCTCCCCACCAACCAGTAAATTCCCCCACCTCTTCCCTACCTGACTGGCTAACCTATAACCACTTCCCTTACCCTTTTACTAGACCCCCTTCCAATAAAAGCAGTTTGCACTTAAGAGCACAGCAACTGCTCATACTATAGTTGTGCCCTAATAGAAAACATGTTATACCAATTTTCCATTAGAAGAAATAGCACTAAACATAAACAAACAAGAACCCTTTGAATCCATAGACCACCTCTCCTGGGGAGTACCCTATTCCCCACCCCCATGCATTAACCTTAATTACCATTCAAGCTGAACCTGGCACTGCCCCGGCATGCAATCCCAGACCCACATTATTTTGAACCCAGTGGGGCCACAGTCATGCAGTTTACTTAAGCAATAAACCATGACAGGGTGTGGGTTATGCTGGGATTTAACCATGCCTGGTGTGGTTTGGTCATGAAGCACAGCCGAGTGACCAAATCCACACCAGAAGTGGGTAAATCCCAGCATAACCCACACCCTGGAGTGGTTTATTGTGATTATACAATGGGGAAAAAGTAAAGGATTAGAAAGAAATTGTAAAAAGTGTAAGAAAAAAATATTTTTTTTTATTTTAAGCTGTGGTATGCATCCGCTAAGTTGAATAGTCCTCTGTTGCTGGCCCAAATATGTGTGTGTGTGTGTGTGTGAGTGAGAGAGACATGCTGGGCAGCTAGTGCTGATGCATCTCCTCCCCTCCGCCGTCACTGCAAAACATACACTGTAATGTGTTATTTTTTTTGTATTGAAAAAACATTCTGTAGTGCCATTTTTTATTGAAGAAAGATTCTACCTACAGTGAGTTAACTGTTGTTCTTTTACAGTAATGCAGGTAGTGAGAGTTTGTCTGGCTGGAGTGGTCACAGGGTGCTGTTGTTCAACATTTGTTTCCGGGGTTTTGTGGTCATCGCATCAGGAAGTACATTTTTGTACATAACCCTAGTGCTGAAATAGACGTTTGCTTAATTACAAACATTTTTTATGCAGGGCAGAATTGTTTTGTGGTCGGCGGAGGACTAAATTCTTTATGGTGCTCCAATGGATTGTGGCAATAGACCAGAGGTATGGAGTGGAGCAGACAATTAAGAAGGCTGTCAGGTGAGCCACGTGGCAGCTGTTGCAGGTATTTTTATATGTTTGGGCTTAGGTGTGGCTTGATGAAGTATTTAAAAAAATGTGAATGTTTTGAATTTTCTGGACAGTAGAGAGCAGGAATATTTGGTAGCATAATCTGTAGTGCTACTGAGCATCTCGCTGCAGGGCTCACCATCTGTGCTAGTCCTCAAGTTCATGTTACTCAGAGTGATCCCTGTGGGGGTCTCGCTGTGGCTGGCTAGTGGCTGGCAACTTTTCCCATGGGTATATCATAAGATTTACCATAGGTAAAAGGTGCCAGTGAGCCAATCAGGATGCATGATTCTAGGACCCCATTGTATAATGTATTACTTATAAGAAAGGGATGCCCACAACCAACAAATAGACAAAAGATAGATACATGTTTCTTTTCCTGATTAAAGTTTACCACTATAGAAATCAATAGTGCTGGTGAAAATCTAAGCCAATTGAATAGTGGTGAATGTGAACCAAATCAATTCCTGACCTGAAAGAGAAGAGAAAAAAAATCTAATTATTTAATTAAGCAAATAAGTCATTGGCTAGGAAAATTCAAACATTGAAGTCAAATCCATATTGACGGGGTAGAGTAATTTTTCTGATGGCCCTCTGGTTAGTGCAATTCACTTGAAGAAGTGTCCCCATTTGAATTTAAAGAGAGCTGTTTTAATATACTCAGTCATTTCTGTAAACTGGACAAAGAAAAGGGTTGAGATGGTTGATCCTTTTCCACATCAGAAATATTAAATTTAATAAATATGCAGTCATGATGTACTCTGAATGGCCAAAGTAGTGTCATCCTCCACTAGTATAGCTGAATTCAAACTAATGTGGTGAGAGAGGCCAGTATAGTTGGTCAGAACTTTCTTTAATACATAATTATCTGAGTCATTCTGTGAGCCAGAAGTGCTGCAGGACATCAATGGTTCTGCAGATTTATTAGAGTGGGCATATTCTGAATGAGCTGTCAAGAGGGATTCTGCTTTTTTAAGGTCTATAAAGTATTGCATTTTACCATGATAAAAGAAACATTTCCTGGCCAGTGGACATGAGGCATATTTAATGCCCTTCCCTCACAGAATGTCTTTAACTCTGTCAAAGGCTTTACAGGACTACATTGTTTTCACACTAAAATCAGGATATGCCAGGAATTTAAAACCTTCCACAGATAGTCTTCTATCAGTTCAAGCCATGCGTAGAACTTGTTCTCCATCAGTAAAATAGTGGGGTTTAATGAATACAGGTCATAAAGTATTTGCAGAACCTGTTTTGCTGCTAAAATTAGCTGGCCACCCCCTCAAAGAGCTCTATCACTTAATATTTTCTCCTCCAGATATTTTAAACCAAGGGCTACTGTTAAAAGTTTTTTGAAGCATGGAATTGGAGCTTCACTTCCCTCTACTCCCTCCGGGACTTTGATAAATTTTAAATTGCTGTGCCTGGATCTGTCCTCCTGGTTTATTATTGTTTGTTGCAGACGTTGAAGTTGAGTTGTATGATTAGCGACAGTTGCTAAAAAGGATACATCTTATCTTCCAGGTTGCTAACCTGCTCCTCTATTTCCCCAGTACAAAGATTCAGATCTTCCATTTTATCACCCAAGTCTGAGACTGTTTTGGTGACATTAGCTAAATTATCATTTAAAGATTCAAATCCTCCCCCTGTATATCTGCTTTAATTCATTTTTTAAATTTAGTTAGGATCTCAAAATTACAGTCTATCATTGACCTTGGGCTTTTATGAAAGGTGGAGTTTGAAGTAATATTCATGGCAGGAAGAACTGTGGCCCCCTTAGTTGATTCTAATGAGACAGAGCAGCTATGTGGATTTGTGCCTTAATTAGTAAGATTAACTATGAGCTCAGCCCCCCTGTTCAATAGATTTGGGCATTACCATATTACAGTTCTGTCCCCAAGCAGTAGGCTGCATAGAAATTAAATCAACCATGTTGTCTGATGTAGCAGTAGTAACAGAAACAGCATGGCAAACTTAAGTAACTTTTATTGCTTCACAGGGATTTGAACTATCAAGTGTTCTCCCTTTCTCGGTAGTGGTACCTGTAATGTCCTTCATGGGGTAGACTGGTTCTTTCACCACTGTAATATAAAGCTGCTGTTTCAATTCTGCTTCTTTGGTGGAGTCGGGTAATTCTGGTTGTTTAGCCACAGTGGGAGTGTTTGCAATTGGGGAGAGCATTGAACCAGTAAGTGGCTAAGCTGAGGTAGAAAGAAAATGCAGCTTCTGTTGTTGTAAGCATATTCATCTTGACACTTTTTCCAGAGGTACTGAATACCCATTGGTAACAGTTTTGGGAGATCTATAATGCTTACATCCATTTTTAATCTCCAAAAGCTGAGCCACAAGATCTTTATTTGGTGAACGGACTTTGACATAGTCCCATGAGTTGGGAAAGTAAAGTAAAACACTCTGGGGGAAGAAAACCCTCAGTTTACCTGCATCACGATGTGTATGTAACTGTGGCTACTCACATACATGCCAATTTTCATGAACATATGCAGCAGGGTCTGGGTGCTTTTCTGAGTGGTTGTCTCTCATGTGGACATCTTGGATCACTCCTCCCATCATCTAATTTACACCTGTCAAAATCCTGATGCATGCATGCATCATTTTTGGCAAGCAAGTTGTGGCAATGTGAATCAGAATTCTTGTTTTGTGAGAGTAAATTCTTGTTTCATATGATGATCATCTTGATTTTTTTTTCACAAAAACATTTCTTTGAAAAACCTTAGCAATGATGCCCTGAAGAGACACAAACACATGAAGCTAGTTAAACATGACCTCTTTAGCTTGATTCGGGACTTAGTTTATAGGAAAATAACCCTGAAATATCTTTTTGGGACATTCCCTAAAACCCTTAGCAAGGCTTGTTTCATGAACTGCTTTTCTTGTTTCATGAGGCTCATGAAACAAGAACAGTGTCTCAAGAAACAAGATTTCTGACTCACAAAACAAAACTTTGGACTAAAGTTTTTTTTATAATTTTGTTGCAGAGCAGGCATCTTGTTTTCTGAGCTCATGGAAATCTCTCAAAACAAGAAGGTGGCCTCATAAAACAAGATTTTGGACATTGTTTTTTTCAGACTCTTGTTTTATGAGAAGACATCTTGTTTCATGAGCTCACAAAAATCTCATGAAACAAGAAGGAGGATCACAAAAAGGATTTTGGACTTCATTTTTTTCAGAATCTTGCTTTCACGAGAAGGCATCTTGTTTGGTGAGCTCATGAAAATCTTACAAACCAAGATGGTGGGCTTATGAAACAAGATTTTGCACTTTGTGTTTTTTTCTAGAATCTTATTTCATGAGAAGGCATTTTGTTTTGTGAGCTCACGAAAATCTCGGAAACTAGAATGTTGGCTCACTAAACAAGATTTAGAATTTATTTTTTTCAGAATCTTGTGTCATGAGAAGGCATATTGTTTTGTGAGCTCATGAAAATGTCATGAAACAAGAAAGGGCTCATGAAACAAGATTTTGATCAGACTTGAATTTCGTGAGAAGGCATTATCTTTTCACGAGGTCACAAAAATCTCACAAAATGAAAGTGGGCTCATGAAACAAGATTTTAGACTTAGTTTTGTTTCAAAAATCTTGCTTTGTAAGCCAAAAGTCTTCTTTTCTGACCCACACAAAACAAGACTGCTGGGTCAAGAAACAGAAATATGTGCTCACAATAGAAAACTTTATTTATATTGAAAGAATCAAGACTTTTACTCATAATCATGCTGTTTTTGAAGATTTGAAAGCCATTTTTTTGACATGTGCTTTTTATGATCCTACCTCATGAACCATTGTAGAAACATACCTGACACATGATTGGAAATGCAAGTCCTGGAAGACCTTGTGTTTCTGCTCCCACATGGACTCCTCAGTCAGTGTATGGCCTGATGGGCCCTGCCTGCCTTCATCTGTAACTGCATGGAAGTACAGGGCCCGGAGGGTCCTGCAGTTCTGCAGGCTGATGGACTCCATATTTTGTGCAGGTCCAAAACAGCCCTGCACATCTTCATGTATGCATGTATGGAGGCACAGGGCCTCTGGACCCTGTGCTTCTGCATCCAGAATGATGTGTGAGGATCTGATTCTACTATCTCAGAAGGAAAGCAAATTCACTGCAAAAAAACTGCATTAATTCATCTATTAGGGTTCAGCTTAAAGCAACAAAAGTAGGGAAATGTGGCATTAACATTTCCACCCATAATTCTCCACCCTATCTACCAAGCAGCAAAACGAAAAACATTAGGGGTTTGGTTCTCCTGAGTCTTGATGAAGCAATGGTTGTGTTATCCTTGGGGTTATCAACCCTAATGCTCATTCCCCCCCCCAGCCTGTAGCCTCATGTCTGAAGCACAAGGTATAGCTACAAGCCACTACCTCATACTAATGCACTCTTCAAAGGTACAGAAATATTTCTTGCCACATGTTGCAAACAACATCTGTTGTAGCTTTCTTCACACAGGACCTGGCCCTGCCTGAAGATAAGAGATCAAATCTGACCTTGTTTGCTCACCCCATTCTCATATAGTCTGCACATCTGAGCTTATTTGGTGATGGAATGGGGTGAGCATTAGGGCTGACAACCCCAAAAAAGACCTAAGGTCTGATTTATGAAGACTCAGGAGAAGTGAAACTGTAATGGTTTTTCCTTTTGCTTGCTGCAGGGTAGGAGTAGGGTGTTAGGGTTGGGAACTTCAACACCACATTTCCCTACTTTTATCAGTTTAATGTGTGCCTATATATATATATATATACAGTATATATATATATATATAAAGTAGAGGCAAAATACTCCATATAATGCATCAGTTAGGGTTTTTCCACAGTGACAAAAGTGAGGAAATTCAGTGTTAGGGTTGAAAGGTCCCCTTGGACCCTTCCAGCCCACCCCCCCAACCAGCATCAGGGTGCGCATTGGGGTCATTATCCCTAACTCTCACCCCATCACATGTGTAAATAAGCTGAGGAATAGGAGAATGGGGTGAGAGTTAGGACAGATGACCCCAATGCACACCCCGATGCCAGTTGGGGGGTGGGCTGGAGGGGGTCCAAGGGGGGCTTTCAACCCTAACACTGAATTTCCTCACTTTTGTCGCTGTGGAACAACCCTAATTGATGCATTAAATGGAGTTTTTTTGCCTCTAATTTCCCTTCTTTTTGAGAATGATGATGAGAAATAGTGAATGTAATGCAGTGGCGGGGTGCCCCATGCTCCTGACATGTGATATCTTATGACATAGTAACAGGAACAGCAACACAAACAGAAGCGCCAACAGTGGCACACATGGTAACACAAACATAAATAGTAAAGGAAACGTTAATAGAAATGCAAACGCAAAGTCACACTGAAGCGAACAGTGACGCAAACAGACATTAAAGTGCATACGGAAACACAACTGGTAATGTGAACAGTGATGGCAGCGGTATTT
Source organism: Neoceratodus forsteri (assembly GCA_016271365.2). NCBI lineage: Eukaryota > Metazoa > Chordata > Ceratodontiformes > Ceratodontidae > Neoceratodus > Neoceratodus forsteri. Next base: position 437,949,543 of record JADMNL010000022.1, on the reverse strand, counting down.
TAAATGGAATGTTAAGTGTCACAGCAAGAAGAACGTGAAAGGGAACAGAAATGGAAATGCGAATGCAAGCGCACACAAAAATGCAAACCGTAATGCGCACAGGCACGGTACCACAATTGTAAATGCAAATGGTAAAGTTAACATGAGGAATAATGCCAAAGGAAACAGAAACCGTAATGGGAACAGAAGCGCGTACAGAAACGCAAACCGAAACACGCACGGGCACTGTACCGCAATTATAAATGCAAATGGTAATGGTAACAGCAACAATAACAGCGTGGAAACAGAAACACAAAAGAAAATGCAAGCGCATATGGAGACACAAACCGTAATGTGCACAGGCACAGTAATGCAATTGCAAACGCAAATGGTAACTGTAACAGCAAGAAAGGTGTGAAACGAAAGAGAAACGGAAACGAAAACGAAAGGGCTGCCAGAAACGCAAATGGCAATGCGCACGGTGACGCAAACCAAAACGCAAACAGAAACAGTAGTGGAAATGCAAATGGTAACAGTAACGAAAATGCAAGCACAAATGACAACGCAAAGGGTAACGCACACTGTGGGGTACATGGGAGTGGTAACACAAACGGGGATATAAATGCAAGTGGAAACAGTAACTGTAACAGTAATGGAAGCGCACACCCTGTTTTTGCTGAAGAGGTGCATAGAGAAACACAGTTAGCACAAAGAATGTATGCATTGTAATGGGCATCGAAGCTGAAAACGAGCATTGGAAGTACTTAATTGCTAATATCTCAGCAACCGCACGACATAGAAAAAAAATTTAAATTTCACAAAAATCATGATTTTCCTGGCTAGGTTTTTGTTGTTCCATAGTCCATTGGGCTATGCAACTCGCAACAAAAAATCTGTATCTTGCATCGTTTTTGAGATACGAGCCCCGAAAGGCACGGCATACGCCACCATGTTAGTCTATGAGAAAAAAATGCCAACTTTGGAGTACCATAACTTGGCAGCCATGCAATATTTTTTCACCAAACTACCAAAAGGCACATTTGTGAGATGTTAGCTGCTTTCCTCCAAATTTCAGCCCAAAAGACCAAACCATTGTTTTGCAGCAGGATGGCAAAGAACTCCTGTCATTTTGGCCATAGTCTGGAAAAGTAGTTTGGCAATTTGCGGTAATTTTCACAAAAATTTGCGAAAGTGTCACAGGTGTGACACTACTTTGTGACACTACTGTTTCCAGAAATTTGAAAATCATATTTCTGGGGTGTTTTACCCCAAAATAAAGACATGGCTAGCATCCTCAGGGTCCGACTTGGTGAACACAGAAAGAATTGTGTCCCTGAGGGTCCCAATTTTAAATGCCAAGCATTTTTCAGATCACTAACTGAAAACAAAATGGCAGATTTGCAACACTACTTGGGCCATTTGTGACACTAAAAAGTGCATTTGCGAAAGTGCTGCACTTTTTGTTAACTTTTCCCATTGACTTATAATGGGAACTTGTTTTTGAATAACTTTTGAACCGTTCAATATTTTTTCATGAAATCTTCAAAAGGCATATCGGAGACCCTGGCTGCATGTTCTCTGAAGTTTCTGGACCAGTCACACAAACCGTGCAACCTGTTGGCGAGAGCAAAGAATTCACAAAAAACATTCACTGAACATTTCCATTTAAAATACCACTACCATCACTGTTCATGTTACCAGTTGTGTTTTTGTACACACTTTAATGTCCGTTTGTGTCACTGTTCACTTCGGCGTCACTTTGCGCTTGTGTTTCTATTAACGTTTCCTTTACCATTTACGTTTGCGTTACCATGTGCACCACTGTTCGCACTTCTGTTTGTGTTGCTGTTCCTCTTACTATGTCACAAGACATCACGTGGCAGCCCTCCACCACATTACATTCACTATTTATCATCATCATTCTCAAAAAGAAGGAAAATTAGAGGCAAAAAACTCAATTTAATGCATTAGTTAGGGTTGTTCCACAGCAACAAAAGCGAGGAAATTTGGTGTTAGGGTTGAAAGCCCCCCTTGGACCCCCCCACACCCAACCGGCATCAGGGTGTGCGTTGGGGTCGTCGGTCCTAACTCTCACCCTATTCTCCTATACCTCTGCTTCTTCACACATGTGATGGGGTGAGAGTTAGGGCCAATGACCCCAACGTGTACCCTGATGCTGGTTGGGTTGGGCAGGGGGTCCAAGGGGGGGCTTTCAACCCTAACACAGAATTTCCTGCTTTTGTCGCTGTGGAAAACCCAAACTAATGCATTAAATGGAGACAAATCTGGTGAATGGTGGCAAAGTTATTAAGGTGCAAAATTTGACCCTTAACCTTAAAAGTGCTACTCTACTATTATATATATATATATATATATATATATATATATATATATAAAATATATATACAGACACATATATATACACACACACACACATAGGATACATAATGGGCAGTAGTGTGATATGGATAATATTCTCACTCCTGCAGAGTGAGCTCTGGATACTCACAAGTGCTGAAGGCATAAATGAGAGTATCCAGAGCTCATGATGCAGGAGTGAGAAAATTATCTATATCACATAATCTGCCCATTATGTGTGCTATTTATACAATTGGGGTGAGAACCTCCAAAGTATAGTTATGTTTTCCTGTGCGTTCTTTTATTGTTTGGTAACTGGGTAAGTTTTTAGAGGTGATTTGTTTAGAGTCACATATTGTGGAGGTTGTGAGAATCAAACCAAGGTCTGGTGTGCTGGATGTACCAAGCTTGGTCAAAGCTCATTACTCTAACCTCTAGGCTATACTAACAGCATTGTTTGATTGTGTTCTGATTGTGTTTAAGTGTTTCTGAATGGGCTGAGAGTGTTACACACAGTATGAGAAACAAGTGAATGTGTTTGGCAATGCTAATTAAGTTAGTTTCAACAAGCAGTGAGGAACAACAACTGTGAGGCACTGTGATTTAGATCGCAGGTTTTCTTGAACTTAAAATAACATAGTAAGGGGCTGGGAGTTTTACACACCCTGTGGGAAACAGCTAAATGTTCTTCGCAATGTTAAGTGAGTTACTTGCAAGTAGCAGTGAGAAACAGAAAGTGCGAGGCACTGTTATTTAGAATGCAGGATTTTTTGAAAATAGTAATGGGTTGGGAGTTTTAAAACAATGTGGAAAACAGATAAATGTGCTTTGCAATGTTAAGTGAGTTACTTGCAAGTAGCAGTGAGAAACAGATTTGTAAAGAAGTTCAATTTAGTATGCAGGCGTGAGTGAGTGGTGACATCAGCAGAGTATGTATGTTTGTCAGATATCACACTCTAGTGATGTCATCATCAGATATCACACTCCAGTGGAAATAATCTAGTTTATCACACTGATATTTCTCTCACCCCCATTGTATAAATATATTTATAATTGTTGTGCATTAGCACCACTATAGTTAAGGTTGAGTCAGAAGTTTAATGTTAAACCCTAAATGTTGCACTTTAATAACTTTGCAACCATTCAACTGATTTGCATGAAATTTGGTATGCGCTGTCCCATATGGTAGATCTCTTGAAGTGTTAAGTGTAATTTCAATCAGATGTGCAGTTTCCATGCAACGCATAGTAAACAAAGTGTGTTTTTCGCTTTTGTCACCTATTTTTGCTGATTTGTGCCCATTGTGCTGTGACCACACTGTTTGAAATGTTGGTCTGAAATGTTCAGGGTAGAAAAAGGTTGCCCCAATGAACAAGCCAGCATTGATTTGGTGAAAAACTATATATTCTTTTCAAAGTTATTGAATTTTGAAATTTCAGGTTCTGAGCATGCTTAATTCAGTCTTTAGGACATGTGTATAAATTGTGAATAAGAATTTGGCTCATGAACAGGGATTTTGACAGCTCATGAACAGGGATTTATAAAATACCTGTTTGTATGAAAAAAAATCCCTGTTTGCGAGCCACCATCTTGTTTACAATTTTTGGGGCAAATAAAACCTTGTAACCTGCCCCATGGATGTCTTCTGTGGAAATTAAAGTATGGGTATTGTTCAGAGCGACACCCTGTACAAACCCATGGCTTTGGTTTCCTTTAGTTTACTCACAAATGGCCATTTTTAAATTTTAAAATCCTTGTTCACCACTCGCTTCTGATCCTTGTTCGTGACTTGTCAAAATCCTTGTTCGTGAGCCGATCCTTGTTTGTGAGCTATCAAAATCCCTGTTTGTGAGGGAAAAACCAGATGGCCCTATCCCACAAACAAGGTTTTCTCACGAACAAGGATTTTGACAGCTCACAAACAGGGATTTGGCTCATGAACAGGGATTTTGACAGTTCATGAACAGGGATTCTATAAAGGAATCCCTGTTTGTGAGCTATCAAAAACCTTGTTCATTAGAAATCCTTGTTCGTGAGCTGTCAAAATCCCTGTTTGTGAGGGGACAACCAGATGGCCCTAAAAATCCCTGTTCAAAAGCTGTCAAAATCCTTGTTTGTGAGGTGTCAAAATCCATGTTCGTGAGCCAATCCTTGTTTGTAAGCTATCAAAGTTGTTGACACACCAGGCACTTGGGTTAAATCCCAATACTGACACTGTAGAGCAGCATGAGAGGGGTGCTGCACTCCTGATCTGCCATCTTTCAGATGAGATGTTAAACCAAGGTCCCGTCTGCCTGTTCTGGTGATACTTCAGGTGGATGTTAAAGATCTCACGGCACGTCTCGAAATGAGTAGGGGAATTTTATCGGCACTAGACTCAAACAACAAAATACAATTACAGAATACAAAACCATCATCAATTTAGAAAACATCTTAATTCATTACAATACAATGCACACAATAGATCAACAGCCTGAGAAATCTCTGTTGAAACAGAATAACTCCCTACAAATCAATTTCACCATTTATATTTCAAAATAAAGGATAACCCTTTCCACCATATTTGGACATTAGACAAAGGATGATAATGACAATCTGTATTATAAACAGATAGTAAAGCAGATTCACATAATTGTTTAAATATAAGGGGGAAACATATGTTTTTGCTGTAATACCCATTGGCACAGAGACTGCCACAAATACAACTTAAGAACAGCAAAAAATACTGTTAATGTCTCAGAATGGTAATTATGTAAAATGTAGGATATATTCCTAAGGCCAAAATTTTGTATGATAAGTTGTACAACCATGGGAGTTTCCAATGAATAGCTAGAAAGAACCAAAATGAAGAAGAATGTGTACATTTCAGAGGAAAATACTTCATAGTTTCTTCAGGAGCTCCACACTCTGGAAAGGGGCATGTTCTCTCTTCCACAGCTTTATGTTTAGTGTTGCCCCTGACATTTAACCTTCCATATGCTGATAATAAAAGTACTTACCACATGTTTTTAGGAGTCCTGTTGTTATTTAGCATTTTTAACACTGCCTTATGATCCTCAGGTGGACACTTCTTAAAATTTGGTTCAGCTGGATATACATTAGAAGGGATCTGTTTATATAAGACTTTATTAGATGTATGAAGTATCTGATTTTTACTAAGATGCCATTTCCTTAGTTTAGAGACTGAGGGATATAAATGAGCTGGTAACCTAAAAGCCTTAGTGCATACTGGAGGGGTTGATTCCCATTTATTAAGGAAGGAGCTTACATTATTGTGAAGCCATTTTTATGGCTGTGGGTGATGCCTACAGCCATCTTGCTATCTGTAACTTGAAAATGGAGTATTGTGGAACACATGTTTTGGAGTTTTCAATGTATCCTTTCATGCCGACTGAAATAAAATATTTCCTTCTTTCTGTTAAGAATGTTGGAGCCACATCTCCAAGCTGGTTATCAGATGCCATTAGGAAACTGAAACAGCTTGTTAAATATTTGTTAAATATTGATTGCCTATTAAACTGGACATTTGTTTACCTCCTTCAGATTGCAACAAACTGCACATTTAAATACTTAGCATTTAAACAGCTTCTTTATACTACTTTCACTTGGGAATGTATTGTCTTTCAAGAAAGAGTCATACCTCATAAATGTCACCCTTTTCTAGCAAATCTATGATTTCTACTGTTTTTTAACCTCTGCAGACACTATCTGATGAGTGTTGTCTCAGACATATGCCAGGTCTTCAGTGAACTGCTTAGACTAAATACAGTATGTAGCAATCAGAAGCCATTTTCTACTATGCTTTTTGGGGAAAGATATGTTAAGCTATAGCAAATGCGCACACACACACACACACACACACACACTGTACACACCATCCTCATGGTCGCAACATTCAAAATAAATATTGCATTCTAATATGTTATAAAGAAACTGTTTATGTCAGTGAACCCAGTGAAGTTCAGTTTAGAGTATATTTCATTTAAACATTTCTTACCCTATATTTTGTATACACACAAACACACACACACACACACACACACACACACACACACACACACACACACACACACTCACACACTATCCTCATGGTCACAATACTGCCAGGTGGCCTGGGTTCAAGTCCCAGCTGAGGTATTTATTCTTTCTCACCTCTCTTTGTATGTGTTCCATAAAATATGCACACCACAATCCTGTGTGATTGTTACAAGCAAATATTTGTGTTGCCATTATGTTGTGCATTTGAGAAAAAGTAATGTGCTTGGGGATGGCCCTGGTTCCAGTTGTCTCAGTGGCACAACTGGTTAGCACAATCAGAACGGTATTCTGGGCAGCCTGGGTGCAAGTCCCAGCTGAAGCACTTATTCTTTCTCACCTCTGTTTGTATGTGTTCCATAAAATATGCAAACCACACTCCTGTGTGATTGTGACAAGTAAATATTTGTGTTGCCATTGGGTTGTGCATTTGAGAAAGAATAATGTACTTGAGGACAGCACAGGTTCCAGTTGTCTTAGTGGCGCAGCTGGTTAGCACAATTGAAACGGTATTCCAGGCAGCCTGGGTTCAAGTCCCAGCTGAGGCACTTATTCTTTCTCAACTCTGTTTGTATGTGTTCCATAAAATTTGCACACTACACTCCTGTGTGATTGTTACAAGCAAATATTTGTGTTGCCATTGGGTTGTGCATTTGAGAAAGAGTGATGTGCTCAGGGATGGCCCAGGTTCCAGTTGTCTCAGTGGCACAGCTGGTTAGCGCAATCAGAACAGTATTCCGGACAGCCTGGGTTCAAGTCCCAGCTGAGGCACTTACTGTTTCTCACCTCTGTTTGTACATGTTCCATAAAATATGCACATCACACTCCTGTGTGATTGTTACAATAAAGAAACTGCTTGTTTATATCAGTGACCACAATGAAGTTCAGTTTAGAGTAGATTTTCTTTAAATATTTCTTATCCTATATTTTGTATCCTGGATAGTGCAGGGGAGATGCTACATCTCATTGTCATAGGGATCTTCATTTACACATTTTTGCTTTTTATTTACTCAGGCTGTCCCAGATTAGATGCAATATCTTGTTTTCAGTGAGTCATGATTTTCCCGTTTTGGTAATGTATTTCTTTAGGGTAGCCTAGTCCAGGGCCCCCATATTCAAAGGAGATGTGCAGTGCAACTCCAGCAATGCACCATTGTGTGATATTCAAACATGCAGGATGCCCCTGCTGCAAGGGAATGGGCCAGGATGCACACAAATAGTATGCCATACAAGTCAAGGGTGTGTTCCCATGCATATGCCATGCTGCAGCAAACTCAATGAGAAATTTGCCCCTCAAAGCCCACAGCAGCGTGGCCCAGAGCTAGGCCATGAACAGCCTGCCTAACCTAGCCAGCCACCCATAAGTGGGCTGTGGAAGTGCACCCAGGTGCACAGCAGTCTGGCAGCCCTGGTGGACTAGAGGTACTCCCTCCCATCCCCGATTAATCCAACTCCATCCCTGAAGAGCTCCATCATGTACGCCCCCCCTGGACCCAATCACAACAGAGGAAACCATGGTCCATATCCATAGCATAGAGGACCCCCACCCACCATCTTGGTACATAGACAACCCCACTCTGTCGGAACAAAGGCTTATAATACCACTTTTTATAATAATGCACTTAGATTCACTTCAAGCCTTACTCAAAAATGATTTCATAAATTACCAAAATTAATAATATTCAAATATATTATCCTATGCTCTCCAGATTCAAAAATGATAGTGAAAAACACTGCTGCCACACTTTGGATAATATAAGAGATATATATATTTTTATACACATATGTACAGTTCTAAATATTCATAATTAGCATAAATATCAAGCATAATAAAAATAATGTAAACATAAACTGTAGGGTAAACAAAACAACAGGTTTTAGAAAATCAAGTAAATCGAATAAAACAAATTATTTCAACAAATAAACAATGCAAATGAATATGCAATATTCAGCGTAATAAATGATATTGTACTATTTCTTCAGCATACTTATAAGTATCATGACCTTTTTACTATAAGAACTTGCAACTCATTACACTAGTGTCTCAGGTTATATCTTTGCATAAGATTGTTTTAAAACTTCATAGAATGTGAAATGTATTGTCTTTACATCTAAATTGTAGCTTAACTATATAGCCAAGATTTTGGAGCTAGAATGCACTAAGTTATCACCCCAGATAGCCAAATAAAGGTACTGAAAGTGGAATAATTAAAGGAATACTTATGTTTTAGCTATCTGTAGGTGCAGTTTTCTACATTTTAACTTTCAAAGTCTTGGTGAGAACTTCTTATTTTGGATGACAAAAGTCCTTGGTGGTGGGTTTGGCTTTAGTCTTCTGTCTTTTCCCCTTGAACCTGGAACTGTAGAGTCTTCTGACATCAATGAAGCAATGCAGGCGGGATCCTTCTTACTTGACATCACAAATCATCAAAAGTCACTTCAGGATTTAATGGGAAAAATCAGACAGCAAGATTTTAGCAGTTCAGCATAGTCTGTAGAATGATCGCTCCCTGTGGACAGGAAAGTTGTTTTTGGTAACTGGACACTGTGACTCTTGCCTGTTTCAGTTCATTTCTGCTCTTCAACCTGCAACTCTGGACTCACTGCTATTTAACAGCACTGCAGGCTTGCTGGATGGTAAATTTCAAAGTTAGTCTCATGTTCAGGCTTTTAACAGAAATTCCAAAACATTACTTTAGTCCAGATTCCCACTATATAAACCATAGGCCTTGTTTCATCCAATATCAGGAAGAGAGTCCTTCCTGTAACAGTCCATTTTAGCAGCTGGACTTTGTTGCAATGTTGCATAGGCTTTCAAGCTTGCTTAACACCCCTTGGTGGTGGCAATGGCTCAACCCAAGTGCTGATTCCAAGCAGGCATGGCTTCAGGCTTTCAGCCTAGTACAAGTCCCAAGCTCATCCAGAATCATCAGAGCAGCCAACACAGGTCCTCACACACCAAAGGATCAGGTAGTTCTGGGCCAGCTTTGCCAGCATCCCATTTATGTCCCACCTGCTGGGTGACATTACCATCAAATTATGATTGGTCTGGGTACTCTTTGAGGGTGCTACTGTTAGCCCTTCCTAAGCCATTTTTTCATCAATAGGACCTCATCTTCAAAAACTATTTTTTATATAAAACAATTTTTCTTTCTTGCATCTATGTGCACCTTGTTACAAATGTAAAACCAACATTTTCAGATGCAGCTAAAAGAGAAGATTCATTTGAGACCAAACATGATGGTGTCAATTCTAATATAAAATCTATAATTTATAAAAACATTGTAAAACTTTTTCCTTTATATATATCTAAAAAGTATTTACAGATTTCAGAAGTACATTTTTTCCTGTTCAAAATGATGTTAGTTTAGCATACCTGCTATTATTAGAAACTTTATAAACTTAGCAAAATTTTTTAAGACAGGGAGTTCTTTTGTTTGTGGTAAATGATCCGTGATGTCATGTTGCCTTGGATTTCATTAAGAAAGCTTACAAACCTCCCGACTAGGTACTGCTTGTTAGATAAACACTCAAGATTCATTTCATTGTAAAGGTGGAAAGGTCAACTTACTTTAGGCACCAAACTTGTCAATATATTTTAAACAGTTTTGGGGCTACAGAGTTGTGTAAATAGCTCACACTACACTTTGCTGATAGGTTTAAAACTTAATCACTGGGCAGGGTCATGCATTTCTAATAACCTGTATAATTCTGAAATGTATGAGTTTCTGTATATTTTCTATAATTAAAAGTCTTAATTTCTTAAAGCCAGTCTATTTCAGTCTATGTTAACTTCTGTAAATTCAGAGAAGCACCAGATAATTGTCCAAAAGTGGTACAGAGTTTAACAGTTTCAGTAATTGAGGTTTCATCTGCCACTATTAAGTTCATATGATCTGCATATGCTAACATGTTATACTGGAGATCTTGTCCTTCTATAATTAGAGGCAGGATGCTAGGGCAAGCCAAGCAGTAATTGCCCATAATAATGGATCTATAAAAAAATGTATAAAATAGGGCTAAGAGGGCACCCTATCTCACCCCTCATTGTATTCTGACCATAGGTCCCTTTCAGCCTTGCATTAGCAGTGTTACAGTAGCTGTACCGTACTAAGATTTCTCACAAAAACTCATGATTTAGAAAGTGAAATGCTTTTCTTTGGTCTAATGAGATTAAAAATCCATCAAGAGTACCATTTTCCCACGTTCCACTAATTCCTACACTAATATTAAATGGTCTGAGATTTTTCAATCAAGTACAGAACAAGTTTGGGTTACAGATATAATATGTCTTGCCACTCATAATAACCATTTTGCCAAAATATTGGTTAATAACAAAGTCGATATTCAAAAAGCTGATAGGTCTCCAGTTTTGTAGACAGGTTTTATCACCTTTTTTTGTATAAATAAATCAAGACTACCCATATTCATGTTTAATGGCATATGGGAGGTAGTCAGAATAGCATTATACATTTCTGTTAACTCCAGTATTAATTCCTTATCCAGTATTTTATAAAGTTCATTAGGAAGCCCATCTGGTCCCAGAGTTTTTCATGTGGCTAAAGATGAAATAGCCTCTAGAATGTCTCTTGATGTAACAGGCAGTGTCAGAGCATTAAGAACATTATCCTCTGCAATAGGTATAGCAGAAAAATCCAAAAAAGAAGTTAAACTCTCAGTCTGTATTGGTACAGGATCGTACATACTTTTGGTATACTCAGATATAATGCACATTATTTCCTCTTCCATAGTACATAATTGCCCAGTTGTGTCTTTCAAGCTAATCATGTCATTTTTCAGAAGTTTAGTATAACAGCTATCGAATGGGCATACTGTATCTGAGGAGCCTTGTGTTTCATGTTTTTGTTGATAATATAGAGCTTTAGATTTCTGCTCATGGTATGCCATTAGTTCTGATTTTATTCTGGAAATTTGAGAAGATGAATCTTGTCTTGTTTCATTAGCTATAAATAATAGGTTTTGAAAAAAATTTATATTTTGAAGATAGTGCAAGTATTTTTTATTACTAAATTATCTACTTAAATGTTTTAGTAATTTTTGTAGTTCTTTTTTAGTGTTTTCCCACCAGACTATGGGATTTTCAAATAAAATATATACCGATTTCCTGGCCTGAATCAAATCTTGGATAGCTGCTATTATAAAATTTTCACTCAATAATGAGACATTCATTTTCCAGACCCCTGGGCCTCTAATAATGGAAGGTGTATTTCCTACCTGAACAGATAACAGGTTATGGTCTGAGAATTCTGCAGGCTGCACGTTAGCTGATCTGATGGGGAATATTTAAGGAAGTAAAAATGTAATCAATTCTGGTACTTTATGACCTTTATGAAAGGTCAGTGTATGTTGGTTTGTAATTAAAAAAAAATTAGCATCCCAGAGCTGAGCTTTGCTGGTAACATTTAACAAAGTATTGGTATCACAGAAGAGTTTGGTAGTGGTGGACTTAGTGCTTTTATCTTTTAAGGAAAGATTACAGTTGAAATCACCTGCAAATATGACATATTGTGATGAATATAAAAAGGGTTGGATAGCTTTCAAGACCCCAGTCCGTGCCATTTTAGTTTGTGGCACAAATATGTTTATGAATCTAAACAAGAATTGAGTAATACAAACATCTAAAATCAAGACTCTACCCAGTATCAAATCATCCAGTTTCACTACTTTAACTTCAGGCATCCTAAACAGTATTTCAACCCCTGAACACGACTCATGCCCTATAGACCAGAAGGATGGTCCAAGAAACCAAGCCTTTTTTGCAGCCTGGATTTCCTGTACTGTGTGAAGGTGGACATCTTGTAAAAAAATTATACAGTACCTAATTGTAAGTAGGAGAAACTATTTTTCTTTTCTCTGGCCACTTTATACTGTTAACGTTTACAGTATAAAAATTGTAAGCTTCTGTCATTTATTTACCATGGGAGTCATTTATATCTACCTCTCCTCATGGAGTAGTCCTTTTGCTTATTTTTCAGTTTGACTTTATGTTTTTGTGGCCTAGAGGGCCCTGCATGTGAGTCAGGATCAGTCAGTAAGTCAGGTAATGAAGAGGCCACTGAGGATGTATCAGAATCCTCATCTGTGTGATCTGAATGTCATATGTCATATTTATTAGAAGTAGGTAGAGGTTCAGAAGATGCTGCTGTTTTATTTTTATGACTATGCAATTTGTGTCTAGTAGGCCTCTGTTTAAACTCTTTCCCCAGTGGGGGCATGATAGTATCTAGCAACACAGTTCTATCTTCTGTCACTGGTGGAGGTGGTACAGTGGTTGTGGGACCCTTATCTACCACAGAACCCAGTTCTTCAGTAGGTACTCCATGGTCTAAGTTCTGAGCACTAGTTTAGGAGGTTTTTGTTGAGGGGTCTGATAGGTGCCTTGGTCCTGCATTTGCTGCAGGTGCATGTAGGTTTTGGGTGCCAATTTTGTTTTTCTGAGTAAGTGTGATGATAAGCCATTGTTCTTCCCCATCTGCCTGATCAACAATATTGTGTGCTGCCCATTGATAATTTTGAAATGTGTGCCTCTGTTCTTCACACAGATTGCATTTACATTCATTAATGCATTGTGTCCCCATATGACTCAGCTCACCACACACTGTGCATTGAACCTGGTCACATATACTGCTCAAATGTTCAGTGGAATCACACCTGTAGCATGTTTTGGGCTGGCCAGAGCAAAAAAGAACTCCCCTATCATGGCCCCCCAAAAAGGAGTTAGGTAAATGCACAACCCCTGGTGTCAGTAACTTTCAACATCACCTTCACTTTCCACCCTCCAGTCCAAATATTTTTGGAATCAAGAATAGCTTCCGGCTCTTCAATAACTGTGCAGCGTTGTTTAAGCCAGTATATTAAATCATGCACACTCACTCCTTCATTCTGAAATAGAACCATAATGTTTTTTTGTGCTGGTTTTGTTAGCGGTATTGCTACAAAGGGATCCCATAAGGAAGTCTTTTTTAAGGTGTTGTATTTGGTCCAGAAGCATTCTAGGCCATGCACAGAAATATGATAGGAGAAGGTCCTGATTTCAATTGTCCTGTCATCATATATTGCTCCCAGCCAGCAGCTCGCAGGGCTGTAGGAGCAGACCAATCCTCTCTCGGTACAGCCGCATCAGATTCAGGGCATCTTAGGCCAAGTCCAGTCAGACTTGTTAGTGCCATTCCCAATGTTTTCCCTTAGATGTCTGTATTTCAACTAGCATTCGTTGTTGCTTTCTCAGTCCTAGAGGAAATCTCAGCAAATTCCACTGCCACTGCCCAGCTGCTCTGCAGCCCCTTTGGTGCTGCTGCATCATCAACAGCCCGCTGAGAACTCTTGACATCAGGTTTCCAAATGTCAGATTTAAGGTGACGTATCTGTTTTTGCAATTACATTTTTTTTTTAGACAATACTGTTGTTCCTTAGCTGCAAGTAATTCCTCCAAAGCTTTAGTTGCAGGACAAGAGGATGTAGACTCACCGCAATCTGTGGAATTCTCCAGAACCATGTCATTTTCAATTGTTGAGTCATCTATTTCAGGTTCATTTTCTAAGTCAGATTCAAACTGCAAAGTCTCCATTTTTTCAGGCGTTGTAACATTAACTGGAATGTTTACTCTATCCATTACCAAATTTTGCTGGGTCTCTGCATGCTGCAAGGTAGGAGACGAGACCATCTCCCCTACCTCCATCTCCTCCTGGAAAGTTTTTATTTAAAACCAAAAACAAATTTTGCAAAGGAACTTATTCAAAACAAAACCAATAAATACATAAACAAAATTAACAAAAGATTACATCAAGATATGATCACAGTATCTAGAATGACTCATTCTTTAGTCTATACATTCAAAGTTCCTCCACATATTCAACATTTGTTTTTCCCCATACATTTTCAACTATATCTGATGTATCCCATCTAGTTCTGCTTTGATTTTAAATAACATTTCAGTCAGAGAGATGTCTTCATATTCTGTATAAATCTGACACCGCACTTGCCAGATAGCCCACTTTATAACTGCAAACACCAGATACAGTGTGTGCTTGTCCCACTTACTCCATTCTTCCATCAGTTGTCCATATACTAATATGTCATAATTAATCCCTTCAAACTGCTTAATACCCCATGGGCCTGATTCTCAAAGCCCTACATCTGATGCAAGGTGCTTGCACTAAACAGACATGGTGCAAGGTGCACCTTACATCCAGGGCTGCCACCACGTAATTCACAAAGGTGGCCTGCGTCAACCGTAGGCCACCTGCCCCAAACAGGGCTTTCACTGTCCCTGTACCCAGAGCTGGGCTGCGACAAGGTGCAAGAGGCACTGCGACGGCCACAGTCTGGGCACGGGATTCACAAACTGTGTCCTGAAGGCAGAATTCTAAGTACCATTAGAAAATGCTCTACTGGGCACAACCCTTGTATGTGGCACTATGCCACAGTCCTCCAGTGGTGCAATGGTAATGTACAACCCTCATCCCCTATGCAGCCCATGGTACTAGTACTGTCCCCTCCCCACCCCAAACCCTGATGCAGCCCCAGTACATTTCCTGCTAGTGCCACCCACACAGGCAGCCATTCTGTCAGACAGGCCACCATCCAGATGACTCATTACCCAATAGGTCTGACTGCTCAGATCAGGTTAGCAGACTGCAAGGTGCACGCCATTAGCATGCACACTGCGCCGTCTGCCGCACATTCTGGGCAGTCTGCAGTCGACCCTGCAGCGTGGAGGCTGCGCTGGTCCCTCTGCTCTATCTTGGGATGGGGTGGCACCATCTGTTGGGATGGGGCTGACCACCACTGGGAGTGGTCATTGCCATGCTAGCTACATCGGATGGGGTATCAGCGGGCATTGCCGCAGCTATGCACACCCATCCATGCGCCATAGGTTAGATGCATGGGAGGCTGGTGTAAGGGGACTTAGGCTCTAGGACACATCCCGTACCTGAATCGGCTACAGGGATTGGGTGCAGGGTCCCTGGCATAGGGGGCTTTAGCACAAGCTGCAGTTTGCCACAACTTGCACCGAACGCAGCCCCCTTTGAGAATCAGGCCCCATGTATCTGCCAACTGCTTCCAGAATGGTGTAATGTAATCACAGTCAAAAAATAAGTGACTCATTGATTCTTCCATATTAATACAATTCTGTCCCAGGCATAATCTTTCATCAGTTTTCTTGTGTTTCAAATTTCCTTTAACCTGCAACTTCCCATGACTTCATAGTCAAATTGTTCCCTCATCTTCTGAGGTATTCTTTTCTCTAACATAGCTTCTAGAGTTAGACCTTCTTTCACCCTCTTTGGTATAGGAAAACAGGTGTTTCATAAAATCTGCTCTGAAGCATTTCTTTGTACAGCTGCTTCCTATTTTTTGTTAGTATCATGTCCACTGTTACTTTCCAGTTATCCAAATGTTTCATGACTATTTTAATATATTCTGTCAACTTTTCCCTGTTCTTTTTCTTATACCCCTTCTCACCCCCAAGAGGCCCCATCTCTTCTTTCCATTCTCCTCCCAAAGTACCCCAAATATCATTCTTACTGTACCTTGCAATACTGGCACTATATTAGCATAAACAAAAATATTTATAACAACACTATAGAATTTAACATATTTAAGCCCCCATCTGCTATAGGTCTGTATGTATGATTACTTTTAACAGGGTTTAATCTATTTCCCCACAAAAGCTGAAAAAAATGTAAGATCCTAGTCTTATCCTTCCAAGAAATAGGAAATACATATGCAATATATAAAAAGTTGGGTACAATAAAAGTTTTCAACATGTATATCCTTTTTTGTTTTGTCATATTCCAAGCTTTCCATCTCTCAACTTTTTTTTTGCGTTATGCTTATTTTCTTATTCCAGTTTTCCTGTATAGGGTCTTGTCCACCAAAGCTCACTCCTAAAATTTCTCTACTTCCTTGCACAATTTCTATGCTTGCATTTCTGTTCACTGGATTTTTCCCTATGACTAGAATCTTACTTTTACCCTTATTCACCTTTATACCTGTCACATTCTCATTATTTCAAAAAAAAACTTAAGCATTCTTTCCCCTGAGGTCTGGTCTTTCAGTAAAAAAATACAATCATCAGCATATGCTAGAGTTTTGTGAATGCTTCCCTTATCATATTCCATGGCTTTAATACTCCCCTCAGTTCTATTCCTCTCAACAAAGAGTCTAGACATAAGACATATAGGAGGGGGCTCAGCGGGCATCCCTGATGGACCCCATTATGTATGTACATTGGAGTATCCAAATTTCCATTTATCATAGGTAATACCTGAGCTTCATTGTACAGAGTTTTTGCCAATCCTATACAGTAAATTCATCTGAGAGCTCATACTGTTTTAAGACTTGCCATATGTACTCATGCTTTGCAGCATCAAAGACTTTCTCTTGATTTATCAGATACAATAGCCCTTCCAATTCACCTTCTTGCCCTTTATTTACAAGCTCTCTTATATACTGTATATCAAATTTTGCCCTATGTTCCTTCCCGGAATTGTACATGATTGTATTGGAAGTACTAAGGTTTGTGCTTGCTCCATTAATATTTTGTTTATAATTTTTGCCAAAATTATATAGTCTGTTGTCAACAGACTGATAGGCCTCCAGTTTTTCATATCCTCGCTGTCTCCTTTTTTATGGAGAAAAATTTTGACCCCTTATTTCATACTCTGTATTAGAACATGTTTGGGAAAAACATACCTGTAGTTATACACTATTCCCAACATAGGAGTGAGCATTTCTTCAAATTTTTTATAGAAACATTTTGGGATTCCATCTACCCCGGTGCTGTGTTATTTGTCAGTGAAGAAATAGCTTCTTCAATTTCTGCATCCCTAATATGTTTTTTAACATCCTCCTTCCCCTGTGGGCCTACAGTATGACTAGCACTTGGATTTGATCCCATACTCTGTTAGTCTCTTTTATGTTCTTCCTCTGGAACTTCTCCCACAGAAAGTCTTGGGCTGTTTTTTAATATTCTTTGTATCTGAATGGACAGTCCTTTCCTTATCCTTTAAACCATACATTACCCTGTTTTCTAGTCTCCCTCTTTATTACTTTTAAATGGACTAGTCTGAGCCTTTGTCCCCTGAGTTCCACATTTTTGTTCCAATAATAAGGATCTCTCCCTATTATATTGGTACTCCCACATCTGATTTTTTTATACCTTGTATTTTCTCTGTACAGTTTTGTCTTGTTTCATTTTGAGTTGTTATTGCTTTATACAGTTTAGCTCTTAAACTAAGATACGTTTGCTATTTTGATTTCCCTTTATTGTTTGCTTCCATAATCATTGATTTAATGTTCCTTTTTGTGTCCTCCCACCATTCCAAAGTATCTTTATACAAATCTAATACAGAGATTCTTGTTGCCAATATATCCTTACTATTTTCTATTATTTGTTCATCCTACAATAATTCCATGCTCATCCTCTAGACCCCTCCCCCAAAAGATGGACTGTTTATTAGATTCATTTTAAGGTGAAGCACCAAATGGTCTGATGTTCCTGTTGGGCTACCCTTACATCTTTAAGCTTTTTTTTTTGTTTCCCCCCACATACTAAAAATCTATTCCTGTAGATATTTTCCATTTTAAAAAGGTGTGCACTGAAGCATTGCTTAAATTTTTTTATATGTATCCACCATTTGAGATCCCAATAATTTTTTTTTCAAACAATTAGTATCGCAAAAGATTTTTTCAATTTTTCTACCCCAATCTTTTTTGGTCAAACCACAATTAAAGTCCCCCCCCCCAACAAAGTAAGTTTGGAGGTGTGAAGAAAGGGCTCAATTTTCTCCATGGTTTTACATACTGTATTTCTGCTTTACTTTGGGGGTTGTATAAGCTAATCAGTCTGACTCCTGTTTTTTTTTATTATAACATCTAAAATCAAAACTCTTCCTGAAAGTAAGTCTACTAGCTTTAGTATCTTAACCTCTGGAGATGTAAACCCAATACCAACACCACAGCATGCTTCTTCTCCTATGGACCATATAGAGGGCCCCCACCTCCCATACTTTTGGGCTTGTTTTAACTCATTTATGGTGTGTAATCTTGTGTCTTGAAAGAAGTATACTTCCCCCTTAAAATCTATTATTGAGAAAAATGTTACCATCCTTTTGTCTTTATGTTTAATGCTATTCACATTACTAGTAATGCAATTCAGAGCGTTCATTTTAGCAGATAGTTTGTGCAGTCCCTAGCTGTTCTCCATTTTCGTCAAGAGTTTTTTTCCTTCTTTTTGAAGCTTGCATGTCCGTAGTTTCATACTCAGAGGTAAGTTCCATTTCTGATAGTTCAGATATAGTTATGTCTGAGTCATTATCTACCGTAGCCTATTCCTTGTCCTGTAATGTCATGTGTTTGTTAAACAGAGGCACTGAGTCCTTTTCTTTCTTCCTCACATCCCATTTTGGGGGGGGTCACAACTCCTTTCTTTGATCTTGTCACCACCTGTACCCATCATCTCCATGTTCCTTATTTTTCCCTTCATTACTCTTCAAAACTGCTGATTGCTTACTTTGTCCACCATCAGTCTGGGCTTCCAGTGATTTGCTTGTCTCTGGAGGAAGTGAGGTATTTTTTCCCTTCCTTGGGCCCTGCTTTTTTCTTGGTTTATATGCCCCATTTCTGTAGTTTCTTCTATAATTTTATCTTTTTTTGCTTTTTCCTTCTGTGCCTGTGCCAAGTATACAGCTTGCTCAGCTTTCTCCAGCTTATCCAGGCTGTTGTGCATTGCCCATGGGCAATTATTGAAGATATGCCCTGATTCTTCACAGAGGCTGCACTTAACTGGGTTTTTGCAGATAGCCCCATGATGCCCCAATCCTCCACACAGTCCACATTTAATTTTTTTCACAGGCATTACTAAGATGTCCTTTCTCCCCACATTTATAACATACCTGTGGCTGGTCTGTGTAAAAAATAACTCCCCTATCCCTTACCCCAAAAAACAAAATCTGGCAGGTGCTGCAACTCTCCATCTACTTGTTTAAGTGTCACCATGAATTTCCAACCCCCAGTCCACAAACTCTCCTCATCTTGTATTGGCTCAGGGGGTTCAGTGAGGGTACATCTCTGTTTGAGTCAGTATGAAATGTCTGCTATGTTTACTCCTTCATTTTTAAATAAGACAGTCACTGATTCTGAATATTTATACTTGTTTCAGCTCATATGCCCTCCTGGTATGTGAACGTAGCTTAAATGAACCTTTGTTTGTCATAACTACCCAAGTCATATACTTTTAATGCCTGGAGCCCTTGTTCCTGTCAACTGGAACCAGGAAGAGAGCTAGTAGTTCTGTTGGTTTTTACCACAAACTACAGATTGTTATATTAGCTTTTAAAATATCTTCTGGGGCTCTAAAAACTGTACCACGGCCTTATAACATCTACAAGTGCTTATTGTGACAGTTTTTATGCAGTATTTTACATTTTTTAGTATAATTATCCATGAGGAGTTTCGTGATCCGGGATTTTTACTTCCAGGTCACTAACTCGTATAAAACATAGCCCTCAGTGAGCAGGGCAAGTGCAGCATAGTGTGCATTGCCACACACGCATCCACGAGTGTTAGGCATATCAGGCGAGTAAGGTGAGACAATGGGATGGTAGCTTCAACAGTAAATAAGTTCTATTAACATTGACCAATAGTTTGTACTTGGTTTGAAACTGCTTAAACATAATCTTTCTAAAGCTTCACTACATTCACCTAGTTTACTCATTGCTTCTTGTTGCAGTAAACAAAGCCGTGGAGACCTTTGTTGAAACAATTAATAGAAAAAAAAGGTATTTTATGTTTGTCTTGCAATATGTATATGATTATCCCTGCCCATCCTTCAAATAACCTGTTTACTTGTTCCAAATGCACTGAAAATGCTGATATGTGATGCATCATAGCTCGGTTTAATAAAAGGCTTTGGTGAGATCGAACAAAGTCAACTAGATATGGCTGACCGCTTTCAGGTTCGTCTTCAAGCACACTCAATGCAAAATGCAACAACCTCATCTTGTACATAGAATTCTTTACTTAATAACAGAAACTGTAATAGTACCCCAAGCCATACATATCATACTCCACTAAACAAAAAAAGAGGAAAGGAAGAAGAGGATAGCACTGACCCAGAGGATGTTTTGTTTCAAGTCCAACACCTAAAACATCCAAAGAAAAAGAGTGGCAGGAAAGCCAGTAACTTCAATCTAGATATTTCTAACATATTTGATCCTTTAACGCAAGATGTCACGCAGGAAGAAAAAGTGATGCACCTTGCATTTTACAGGAAGAAATATTACCATCTACACTTACAGTAGTAAATGATGTGTTTCAAAATAGGGGCACAAACCAAAGTGACAACTCCCCAGAAATACCATTAATAATTCTCAACACCATACCTGATGTTTCAAGGCTAATTGATCCTAGCATGTCATGTATAAACATAGAAGTAGAGGTTATCCAACAAACAGAGACTGAAGTTTTTGTCTTAGGGAATTCTATTGTAAAAGGACTTGACAGAGCTATCTGTGACAATGACAAAGCTCACAGAACTCTGTCATGTTTCAGGGGGGCTAAAATATCTACTATCACAAAAATTATCAGTGACATACTCTGCCCTAATAACACTAAAAACTAGTAATTATTCATGTAGGGGCCAATAATATTTTTTACCAGCACCCCCAGTAGATAAAGCAGGAAATAGTTAATCTAACCAATAAACTTGCAAATTTAAGCTGTGATTTTGCATTCTCAGAAATACTCCCTATCCCTAGAGCAACATATCTACAAATATGTACCTTAAAGGAGACAAACAACTGGCTTAGACAGTGGTGCATGAAACAAAAACGGATGTATAACCCATTGGGAAGAATTTGCTGACAATAGTCAACTGTATAGTGGAGATGAGCTACATTTAAATAAAATAGGAACTCAACTTCTTGGTCAACAGTTAAATAATTATACAGACAGAATTTTAAACTATGATATGGGGAAGGGGGATTTACTCCAACCTTTATCATTCCTAAATGCACGTTCAAATAATAACCAAAATAAAAATATTCCTAAAAAAAGAAATAAAAACAAAATGCTAGGGAACAGGAAAAAGAAAAGATATGCAAAATCTGGACATAATATGCCAAATATCATCTTAAATCATGATAATAATACAATGATTAGAAACTCTGTTCTTCTGGATAATTCCAAAGAAATCAAAATGTTATTAACCAATGCTAGAAGCTTGACTAACAAACTGGATGAACTAAGGCACATCCTTACTAGTGAAGATATTGACATCTGCTGCATTACAGAAACTTGGTTTTCAGATAATGACTGGACCATGGACATATCTGTTTATGCTAAATTCCTAAAAAATAGGCAGAACAACAGAGGTGGGTGTCTGGACCTATATATATATCTAACAAATGCAAGAGTCACGAGACAATCCAGGATGATAACAGTACATAAATGTTATGGGCTAAGATTGAAATAGGATCCAAAACTTTAATAGTCGGTTTGTGTTACCGATCTCCCAATTTAAGTCAAGAAGACAATCTAACTTTTCTAAATCTACTTGAAAATAAGGTAGTTTATGGCAGCTTAATGTTACTTGGAGACTTCAATTTTCCAAATATAAACTGGGAAACTCTTGAGACAAATGGTCCTCTCGAGAGAAAATTCATGAAATCTACTTTTAAACTTGGCTTGGAGCAATTGGTTTCTTACCCTACTAGTAATAATAATATACTCAACCTAATCTTCACAAACAATACTGATCTACTTTCATCACCTGTTATATTACCACCTTTGGGTAATAACGATCACAACATGATCACATGTAATATTGTAAGACATGTACAATAATAAAGGAATAACAAAACTTAAACATTATTACAAAGCAGACTACATTAGTATTAAAAAGCATTTAGCTTCATGGAATTGGGCAAATGACTTGAAAAACCTTGACCTTGTGCATATTTGGGCAAAAATAAAGGCTGAGATAGACTACTGTACAAACACCTGTGTTCCTGACAGAGTCAAATATAATACAAACAATAAATGCAGGATACCTATTTGGTAGTCTAAGGATATAAAGCGTGCTATAAAAAAAAAACAGAGAGCATATAATAAATATAAAAAAATCAAAAAGATTCTGATTGGGCCAAATTCAAGAGTCTGGCAAAAAAAAAAAAACAACTAATAAGCATGGCAAAACCAAAGTTAGAAATAAACCAGCAAACAATGTTAAAGATAACAAAGCAAAGTTTTACAATTACATTGGTTCTCTTAAACAAAATCAGACAGGAATAGGCCCATTAAATATCAATGACAAATTAATTGCTGTTGAAAATGAAATGGCTGTAGAACTTAATCAGTACTTTAGGAATATATTTAGCCCAAAAGAGGAACTAGATCTTGAAATACAAGTTACACTTGACTCTCCTTTATTCTTTTCTGAGCATGATGTTCTTGAAGCCATTAACTTAATTAAATATAATACATCTCCTGGCCCAGATTGTATTCATCCTAAACTTTTCAAAAGAACTCTCAAAAGAGCTATCTGGCCCCCTCACTTATTTATGTAATGTATCAGTGAAGGAAGGAAATGTTTTACCAACCTGGAAAGAGGCTAACATTACTCCCATTCACAAAGGTGTTAATAGACAATTAAACAATTATAGGCCCATTAGCCTAACCTCTCTTATTAGCAAAATTATAGAAAGATTAATACAAAATAAAATTATCAATCATATTAGAAACACTGGTTGTATAGACATCTCTCAATGTGGATTTACTCCCAGGAGGTAATTTCTAACAAATCTTATTAGTTTTTTCAAACCAGTCAGCGATGCCCTTGATAAAGGTATGCCAGTGGACATCGTCTTTTTGGATTTCAAAAAGACTTTTGACACTGTATCTCAAAAGATCTTGATTGACCAACTTTCCAATATAAACTTGGACATCAAACTAATCAAATGGATTACTTCATGGCTGCACAGCAGACAACAAAAAGTGGTAATTCGAGGGCATGAATCTGACTGGAGTTCCTTCACCAGTGGAATGCCCCAGGGATCAGTTCTTGGACCTCTTCTTTTTAATACACCGTTCTCTAGTATACAAACATCAAAGGAGGTCTGGATCATCAAATATGCCGATGATTGTAAATTGGGTTGTATAGTTAATGACACTCTGTCTGCAGAAATTTTACAAGATAACAAACAAATTATTCACTTGGACAGTTAATAACAGAATGAAGCTTAATGTAGCCAAGTGTAAAGTAATGCACATGGGGAAAAACAATACTAGGTTCATGTATTCAATAAATAACACAAACTTGATGGTAACTACAGAAGAAAAGGATCTAGGTATTACAATATCTGATAACTTAAAATTCAATACACATACTAATAAAACAGTTAAAAAATGTCACATGATTCTAGAATGTATTCTGAAACATATTAAAAGCAGGAAACCCCTCGGTTAGCTTACCATTATATTGTAGCCTTGTGCATCCACACTTGGATTATTGTGCTCCATTTTGTGCTTCGACCTCTTTTGGATGTCAAAGTATGACAGAAAGGGTACAGCGCAAAGTAACTAAAAGGATTCAAAACATGTCAGACAAAGACTACGGGGCCAGACTCAAAACACTCCGGCTATATTCTTTGGAATATAGAGTTTTGAGGAGTGACTTGAGCTATACTTTCAAGGCCCTTCAAAATGGATACATAAACACTATTGGCTTGGAAAAACCTTTGACATACAACAATAATAGATACCATAATTTTAAGCTTAAACCTTTTTTTTGTAAAACTACTAAGCGTTCCAGATTCTTTACTCAGAGGGTGCCACCCATTTGGAATACACTCCCTGAAGACATTGTAAATAGTGACAATGTTGAACAATTTAAAAAAATATTAGACTCCTATATGGGTGATAGGAAATTCTCCTTCCCCTGCTGAAGAGCCGGTGGCAAGTTTTTAATGGGCATACGCCTCCAACTTGTATACATCTATGAATCTATCAATCTGTAAGCTGGTTTGGTTGGGGGGATTGCCAAGAAATCTCTCCATAAAGGGGTTCTCTTCACCTGATGGTACAATTTCCAAAATCTGTTCAATCCTGATGGGTGTTTAAAACTTACATCATAAGTTGTTTCTCCTGGGGAGTGTGGCAAAGCATACATTTCATATGCATAAAACTTCAAGCTGGTTTTGAGGAGTTGTTTTCCAACAAAAATGTGGTCTGATGCCTCATCAGGCACACCCCTAAATTTTAACCTCACTGCATTCCTTCTTTTAGCTGACTCTGAAAGTTTATTTATTGCATCAGGGAATAACCTTTCTGCTACATTCTCACTCCACACTGTAGGACGCTCATCATTGTTTTTCTTTTATTTCCTCATTTATTGCTGCAGCTCCTTCTACCTCCATGGATACATTTAGGCCCTCATCCATGACTAGGTCTTCTAATTCTTTTGTATCATTTCCATTTCCTATTTCATTTTCCCCAACTTCAGACACCTGCATCTCTATATCTTGTGTCCCCACATCTGGTAATGCAGCCTGTTGTTCCATTTCCTGTATTTTATCTGGATTTGCAGGTTCTGTTCCTACTGACCCACTTGGCCTGTTAGGATCCCACCCTTTGCCATCCTCTGCTCTCTTCCATTCTGCTTGTAATAGTGCCTCTGCAACCCATTCTGGTGTATCCTGTATGTTGCCTGATACAGTGGCCCCAGCATGATCTATTGTCCCTTTTCCCTCACTCCTGCCACTGTCAGTGCTGTTTTGTGTTATAGCCTGGTCATTTTTAACATCATCTTGTATTTCTTTATCCTTTTCACTCTCAGCAATATTACTTTCATCAATTGTTTTTCTTCTTGCATAGCCCTTCTTAGGCCAGACCATTTCTGACCCTTTCTGGCCATCCTGTTCAGGGCTTCACTTTTCCTTGTGCCTGCTGCTTTAAAACCAGCTTTTTTTACACTTGGCCTAGCTTCTTTTGATGTTCCTGCATCAGTGCTTACCTGCTGACTTTGACAGGCTGCAATCTTGCCATCAGTTTGCTCTGCCTTCCTTTTTTGCTTAATTCTGCTACGAAGAGCCATTTTCGCCTTATTTGTTTTTTAAACTTTAGCTTTGCCACCAACAGTTTTACTGTGCAGTTTCTTACCTGCACTCTCTGACTCCTCAGAAGGTGCACTGTTTATTCCTGGCTCTTTAACCAGCACAGCACCTTCAGCAGTTATTTATGCATTGCGCCCATCCTCCAGTTCTATTGTCATTCCATCTGAACTCTCCTCATGGCCCAACCTCGTGCCAGCTTCTCCAATGGATCTCCTCACATCAGAATTCATTTTCAGGCCTCTAGTACTATACAAGACAGGGGAGGAGGCCATCTCCCCTGCCACATCAGCATTTCCTCCTCTTCTGCTGTCCGGCTCCAAACTGTGCTCATCCACTCTGCTGTCAGGAAGTCAAGCCACCTGCTGGCAGTGTAGGGAAATTTCCCTGGTGTCCGGGCCAAATTTCCCCCATTCACTAAAAATACCACTAACAGCTTAATCTGGTTCAATGTCAGTTGGCATTCATCTGTATCCCTCTCCCCTGGGACAAGACTGAAAATAGGCAAAAACTGTCTAGTCCTGGTCAACAATAACTAAATAAATTAATAAATCAATAAATAAAATCCTTGTTCGTGAGCTGACAATCAGATGGCCCTACCTCATGAACAGGGATTTTGACACCTCACAAAGATGGATTCTGCTCACGAACAAGGATTTTGACAGCTCACAAATGGGGATTTCTAAAGGTTGCTGTTTCTTTTCCACTTCACTGCAAAGAAACTGTTAGGACTTTTGACTTGAAATTTGCAGAGTAGAAAGGGCATGTCTCTGAGATATGACTTATGCTAGATTGGTGTACAAATTTGCATCGGTTCCATAGTTATGGCATTCTGAAGTTGAGAAATGTCCCATAGGATAACACTGTGGTGAAAGTGGCACCTTTCAGTACCTATATCTTGAAAATGGTTTGAGATACTGATTTCTTGTGAAGCACACATGCAGGTTACCAGCCCATGATTACAACTATGGTGGAGTTTTTTCCAAAGTTGCTACAGTTACTGAGATACTGCACCTTTTTGCAGCACAAGGCTTTCTTGGAATGTGTCTAGGGCTGCACTGTGTCTCTACAATTATAGGCTGTGGGAGCACAAGGCCCTCCCACATATGGATACCATTATGCAGTAATGGGATTGCTGGGGCATCCATTATGCAATTCTGGGAGTGCAGGGCCTGGAAGGCCCTGTGCTCCCACAGCAAGATGAAAGTTCATTACAATGTCTGTGCACTTATAGACAGAAGCCCACAGGGCCCTGCAATCCCCAAACCATATAAGGATAAAATTACACTTTCTCAAAAGGTAAGGAAATTCATTGCAAAAAAAAAAACTTTGTTAATGCATCAATTAGGGTTGAAGTGACAAAAGAAGGGAAATGAGGAAGGGTTGACACCCTAACGCCCCCCACCATACCACCCTACCCCCACCCTCTGCAGACCAACAGGTAATGGGGTGTGCCCTGGGATTGTCAGGCCTAACTCCTACCCCATTTTCCTATACTGTACCATGTCAGCTTTCTTATACATGGAATGGGGTGACAGTTAGGCCCCAAAACCCCAAGGCACACCCCATCACCTGTTGGTCTGTGGAGGGTGGGGGTAGGGTAGAGTAGGGTAGGGGTGTTAGGGTGTCAACCTTAATGCCTCATTTCCCTAGCTTGGTTGCTTCAACCTTAAGTGATGCATTAACAAAGTTTTTTTTTTGCTATTAATACACACACACACATAAATATATTTATACAATGGTAGTGGGAGCTTCTAGAGTGTGATAAATGGAAATATCTTCACTGGAGTGTGATAAATGATGATGACATCAGCACAGTGGTGATAAATGCCATTTATCACACTCACTACTCATGCACTACAATCTGCATTCTAAATGAAACTGCATTACCAAAATTGTTTCTTTTTCTCACTGAGTCCTGCAAGTTACTCAATCAGCATTGCAAAAGACACTCACCTGGGTACTATAGTGTTTCTGAGACTCCCAACCCATTCAGAAAAACTCACACACACTCAGACAGCACACAGAAACAGGAAAAGAGCACAGGAAAACATAACAATATTTCTGATTGTAATTGTATAAATAGCACACATGATGTGCAAATTGTGTGCTATGGAAAATATTCTCACTCCTGCAGAGTGAGCTTTGGAAACTCTCACTCATGCCTTCAGCACTCGTGAGTATCCAGAGCTCACTCGGCAGGAGTAAGAAAATTTTCCATATCACACTCCTGACCATCATGTATTTTATATAACTAGTTAGAAAATGGGCTTTTTATTTGCTGAGCTCTGATTGGATGGTACCCCTGCCAGGGGGGTACATTAACTTTCAAAAAATGCCCAGCAAATAAGTTCCAGCACAAGTGCCCCTTAACTCATTCAACTATCATTGGGCCCATCCTGCTTGCCCATTGGCTGAAACCACCCCATTGAATTTGAAAATGCTGCCATTTTTGTCTCTCGCTTAGCAAGAGATACTGCCCTACCAATACTGCAAGTTGTCACAAGAAACCACTCATCAACTTCCACTGAGCTCACTTTGTGACAACATAAAATAATTATGCTCTCTCTCTTGCTAATCCATAGCACACTCTGGAAATGCATGTGCCCTCCCTTAGTAGTCAGCAGCAGCTTACTTAGTAACCAGCTGCCGCTTGTCAAACTCACTGCGACTTACTGTACGTTTGTCTCTTGTGGTTACCTCACCATTGTGAAACCCTTGTGTCTCACTCCCAGCTCGAAGTTTTTAGCTGTCCCCCTGCCATCATTTCCCCCTGTTCATCAGCCCATGAATGAACTAATGAAGATTCTACTCCTGCAGCACGACTACAAGTACAGGAAGCATTTTGACAAATGTCCCATTTTACCCACTCGCACCAGAAAGCCAACCAGTACCGTAAAACACTAGAAAAGTCATAAGATGGCATTTCCTTCTGACTTCACTTGCTCCACACCCAGTAAAATACCATTATTTCATTCCCGCATCTCACAAAATACTCTTGTTTACACCTCTTCTCCTCACTCGCAAATGCAGCTCCTTGAGATAAGCTCCACAAGTGTACAATGCAAACTGATGGGTGGGGGTGAGTAATGAGCAAAACACTGAAACCACATACCTGCAATAACTTTTTGTGTTTTTAACTGAACTTTACTCCCTTCACAACACCCGGGCACCAGAAAAATAATTTTTGTTATTTTAATACCGCATGTTAGCTCTGTACAAAACTCGGAGGGGGGGGACAAAATACAAACTGAAAGAAATGCTGATAGCAAAGAGGGAAAAAACAGCAGTGCACACCTGTGGCAATTGTAGCAATCCAGGGACTATTTAACCAGACAACTTAATTTCAGTTTATTTTTATATATATTTCACATTTATTTTTTATTTTCATATTTGTTTTCAAAAATTTAACACAGTTGCCCATTTTCTAAGTGCAAGAATACCCTCCAGGGTGGGCAGTATGGGCAATACCGGACCTTCCAGGGGCTATAAGGCCCTCTGCCTGTGGTGTCAGGCCTCATTACACCCCTGGGCAGTCCTGTATTTCCCAATACCGCCCACCCTGTCAGGTATTATTGCTTGCATAATATATATATATATATATATATATATATATATATATATATATATATATATACACACACTATATATATATATGTATACACATATATGTATACACACACACTGTATATAGTATATAGTAAGTTGTATAAAATCATAATGCATCATTTAGATTAAAGCATAAAATAAAATGAGACTTTTAGGGGTTGTTCCTCATCCCTTTGTGTAGCCCTCCTCCTTCCAAGCTTGACAGATGACGTGGTGTGTCATTGGGGTTGTGAGGCCTAAATGTCACCCCATTCCATGTATAATCATATTCACAAACCACAGTAAAGAAGAATGGTGATATTTAGACCTCACAACCCCAATGACACACCCGTTGTCTGTCAATCTCGGGAGGAGGGAAGAGCTACACAAAGGGGGGAGGGGCAACTCTAAAGGTCTCATTTCCTGACTTTTTATGCTTTAACCCTAAATGATTCATTAACACAGTTTTTTGCATAGAATTTCCTTACTTTTTGAGAAAGACTAGATAAGTAGAACATCACATAAGTTGGTGGGAGTGTGGGGCTTGCAAGTACCGAATATAATATGTATTGGTGGGAGCACATATGTGTGGGAGCATGGGGCACCTCAGGCCCCACGCTCCCACCACCTTGAAACAAAACAAAGTTTTATTCATCAGAGTGGCATAATTTTACACTTCTTTACATGTCAGACACTTCACCACTGAAAATCACCTTCATGGCAGTAACGCTAGGTACCCTATAAATGTGAAGCCACTACCACAATGCAAAATGCCATATGGAAAACAGAAAGTGTGTTACATAATATCTGTGCAGCAAATTAATTTAACAGCAGCTAAACACCATGATTCAGATGCACAGGACATCCCCTGAAGATGCTCCAAATTTCAGTGTAAAAGAGCAAACCGTCTCCAAGATATAACGTTTGAAAGTTTGAGATTTTCATTTGTTGGAGTGGCAGAATTCCACACCTGTTGACATGTTACACACCTAATGACTAAAAAGTACATCCACAGCTGTAAGGCCAGCTACCCTACAAATTTTAAGCCACTACCACAATGGAAAAAGCTGTTTTCAAAATGTAAACTGCGTCACACAATATCTCCATAAACAATGTATTGTCTGACATGTAAGCATCATAATTCCCATGTACAGGACATCCCATGAACACCCTCCAAATTTCAAGTAACAGGACCAAACCGCTTCCGAGATATTTAATTTTAAACATAGTTAAAATTGGCCTATCTGTTGCATTCAAATCTGGACATCTAGTCCCTCCCTCACGATCAAGGATCACGATCAAAGAATATCACGATCAAAGAATTTGCAGGCTTATGATCAAAGAATTTTCAGGCTCATGATCAAAGAATAAAAAATGGTGTAATTCAAATTTTACACATAAATACATGAAACCACCGGCATGGTTCAATAAAATGAAGCCCCCTGAGCAAAACCCATTCTAGTTTGTATTTCTTGGTCACCCCAGGGCTGAGAAATTAAATTTTTAAATCTGGTCTTCACCTCATGATCAAAGAATCTCACGATCAAAGAATTTGCAGGCTCACGATCAAAGATCGTTAGCGAGCCACGATCAAAGAAGAAGAAAGTGTAAAACTCTATTTTTTGACCATTTTGAAGAAAACCACAGACATGTCTTGATAGAGGGAAGACCCCTGAGTAAAATCCACCATAGTTTTACTTCAGAAGTCCCCCCTGAGCTGAGAAATTTGAATTTTTCCAGCCAGAAAGTGAAAACAAGATGGTGGCCATCATGATCAAAGAATTTCTAGTGGTCAAAGATTCTTTGCTCACGAGCCTGCAAATTCTTTGATCATGAGGAGGGATCAGATGGCTAAAACCCCATTCCTCATTCGCAAAATACCCATATAAATGTTTCCATTGATTTATAATGGGAAATTAAAAGTTTAATAACTTTTGAATAGCTTAATATTTTTTCACCAAATGAAAAGTGGCATGTTCCTTGACCCAAGCTCTTTCAGAAGAGCCAAGTTGCAGAGCAGCACAGCACACAATGGCCATGCAGCACCACAGACAAAATCTGAAAAACTGCTTGCATAACTGGCGAAAAGTGCATTTTTCAGCATTTTGGTGCTTAAAAAAACGTAAGTCTGACCGAAACAAAATTTGGCAAATCAAGAGAGCTACCATGCCCCACCACGCATACCAAATTTCATGCAAATCCGTTGACTGGGTTCAAAGTTACTAATGAACAAAATTTCAAGTTTAACATACAAGTGCCTTCATAACCCTAAATATAGGGGCACGACTGCACCCCTATAATATGTATCTATATATATGTCTATTTATATATACAGATATATATATATATATCTATCTATGTATATATATCTATATATATATATATATATATATATATATATATATTAGAGCAAAAACTTTGTTTAATGCATCAGTTAGGGTTTTCCACAGTGACAAAAGTGAGGAAATTCGATGTTGGGGTTGAAACCCCTTTGCACCCCTCAGCCATCCCTCAACTGGAATTGGGGTGCATGTTGGGAGTCGTCAGCCTAACTCTCACCCCATCACATGTGGAAAGAAGCTGAGGAATAGGAGAATGGAGTGAGTTAGGACAGATGACCCCGACGGCACCCAGATTCCAGTTGAGGGTAGGCTGAGGGTGCAAAGGGTTTCAACCCCAACATCAATTTCTTCATTTTTGTCACTGTGGAACAACCTTAACTGATGCATTAAACAGAGTTTTTTGCCTCTAATCTCCCTTCTTTTTGAGAATGATAATGAGAAATAGTGAATGTAATGCAGCAGCGGGAGCATGGGGCCCGCTGCCATGTGATGTCTTGTCACATGGTAACATTGTGCCCACAAATGCAAATCGTGATGTGCATAGTGATACAAAGCAAAACAGAAAGAGAAACAGTACTGTAGACAGAAATGTTAAAAGCAACGCAAATGCAACCGAATGATAAGCATGAGGTAATGCACATGGTAGGCGTAGCGTGAGCGGTAAGTGAAACTGAGTACGGAACCACAAGCGGAAACGGTAATGGCAACAGTAATGTAAGCGCACAGGCTGGTGTTCCCCAAAAGCTGTATAGAGAAAGACAGTGAGTACAAAGAATGTATGCAAAATAATGACTCTCGCAAAAGGAAAATGAGGACTTGGGATAGTAAATTGCTTATATCTCAGGAACCGTACGACATAGAAAAAAAATGTAAAAGTCATATGAATTATCACTTTCCTGGCTAGTTTTGTAGGCT
This sequence comes from Neoceratodus forsteri, assembly GCA_016271365.2. NCBI lineage: Eukaryota > Metazoa > Chordata > Ceratodontiformes > Ceratodontidae > Neoceratodus > Neoceratodus forsteri. The sequence continues at coordinate 437,917,193 of JADMNL010000022.1, read as the reverse complement.
AAGTATTTTTTCAACGAAAAGTCCGTATCTTGCACCGTTTCCGAGATACCGGCCCTGAAAGGCGTGGCGAACGCCGTAATGTTATCCTATATGAAAAAAACAGAAGTTTGGAGTGCCATAACTTTGCCTCCCTGTAATATTTTTTCACCAAACCACTGAAAGACACATCTGTTGGATGTTGGCTGTGTTCCCTGTAAATTTCAGCCCAGAAGACCAAACCGTTATTTTGCAGCAGGGCGCCAAACGATTGCTGCAATGCGTCATACGCCATAATGTTATCCTATGGGAAAAAAGTGTCAACTTTGGAGTACCGTAACTTTGCCGCTGTGTAATATTTTTTCAACAAAACACTGAAAGGCACATCTGTGAGATGTAGGCTGCATCCCCTCCAAATTTCGGCCCCAAACTCCAAACCGTTCTTTTGCAGCTGGGTGCCAAATAATTGCTGTCATTTTTCCACAGCCTAGAAAAGTACTGTCGCAATTTGCGAAAGCTTTTGCAAAAATTTGTGACACTTTCGTGAGTGCGACACTACTTTGTGAAAGTACTTTTTCCAGAAATCTTAAAAACATATTTCTGGGGTGTTTTACCCCAAAATAAAGACATGGCTAGCATCCTCAGGGTCCGACTAGGTGAATACAAAAAGAATTAGGTTACTAGAGGGTCCCAAATTTAAATGCCAAGCATTTTTCTGATCACCAACTGGAAACAAAATGGCAGATTTGCAACAGTAAAAGGGCCATTTGTGAAAGTAAATGCTGCATTTGCGACACTGTCAAACTTTTTGTTAACTTTTCCCATTGACTTATAATGGGAACTTGTTTTTTGAATAACTTTTGAACTGTTTAATATTGTTTCATGAAATCTTTTTAAAGGTACATTGGGGATCCTGGCCACATGTTCCCTGAAGATTTTGGACCGGTCGCTCAAACCATGCGACCTGTAGGCGCGACCATAGAATTCCAAAAAAGGCGTAAATGCACGCGCAGATCACGCTTAATAACTCCGCAGCCATATATCTGACCAGTACAAAACTTGGCAGATCCCAAGGCATATGGGTCTTGATTCTGTATTCCAAATTTCAGGTAAATCCATTGAACAGTTGCAAAGTTATTAAAGGTGCAAATTTTGGGTTTAACATGTAAATGACTCCTCAACCCTAACTATGGTAAACTACCATGCCACCATAATATACATATATATATATATATATATATATATATATATATATATATGTTATAGTGGCATGGTCCAGTGGGGGTCAGAAAGAGTGTGAGGCAGCCAGGAGGCCTTGTCAGTGGCAAGTGTGGGGCAGAAGGTGGCCCTAGGAGGGCAAGTGTGGTGGGCATTGGGCCCGGCAGCGGTGAGCACTGGAGGCTCAGGAGATGAAGTAACTAGCCAAGGCAATCACAGGTGCTGGAGGCAACAAGGGTGTTTTGGAGCCTGGATTTGAAGGCACCAAGACCAGTGGTGGTGATAGTGTCATAAGCTAGACTATTAAACTAGGTAGGGTCCCTGTAGGTGAACAATCATTGGCCTTGGTTTGTGCAGCAGTGAGGGATCTGAGACAGTTGAGGCTTTGATCCCCTGGTGATTCTAGAGCTGGTTTTTGTTTGGAGAAGGGTGCAGACTCTGGGGGGGGCGATCCCTAACTGGATTTTCTTTGCCACCATGCAGGTTTGGTAAATAATTAGATTTTCAAGTTGCAGCCAGTTTGTTTGACAGTAAAGATCGCAGGTATGTGTGAGATGTTTTGCTCCAATGACAAGTCAGCAGGCCTTGTTTAGGGTGGTGGATACCCTTCGGAGTGTTGTGTGAGAGGTGGCATCATAGACGACAAGGCCATAGTCTATCTGGGAGACGATGGAGCTTTGAACAGTGGCAGTGAGGGCCTCTTTGGTCAGGTGCCACCGTAGGCGATAGAATATACCCAGTCTGGAGTTCACAGTTTTTGCAACATTGGTTATGTGGTTAGCGTAGGACAGGTGAGACACTAAGGTGAGTCCTTGATATTTAAAGAATTCCACCTGCTCCAGAGGGCTACCTAGGTAGGTGTTCAAGGATATTTGGAGATGTCTGTGCTTATTTTACTGGCTGGTGAAGATTATGGTCTTGGTTTTTTTTTGGTTAAGAATTAATTTATGCTTTTTGAACCAGTTCTCAACTGAGGTGAAGCCATGCTGAAGAGTTTGTTGCAGGTGGCAAGGGTCTTAATGGGGGGCAAGAAGCATGGTGTCATCTGCATAGAGTATAATTTGTAGTGGGCTGGAGGTAGGGAGAGTGTTTAGGAACAGGCTGAAGAGTAGTGGGCCCAGGATGGAGCCCTGGGGAACACCAGAGCAAACTTCTTTAGTATCTGAGAGTACGTCCATTATTTTTACACATTGGGTCCAGTTTCTAAGGTAGCTGTCAAACCATGCCACAGTTTCAGTCAAGAGACCAGTGACCAGTAGCTGACGAAGCAGGAGGTGATGGTGGATGGTGTCAAACACCTTAGACAGGTCTATGAATACAGCCCCAGTTAGGAGACCGTGGTCTAGGGAGTTGTGGATGGCACCAGTGAACTCAAGAAGGGCAGCGGCAGTGCTATGCCCTTTTCTAAATCCATGTTGTTGCTGGCAGAGGATGTTATGTTTGCTCAGATAGTCGGTGAGTTGGTCCACTACTATCCATTCCAGGGTCTTGGGGAGAGGATAGAGATTGGGCAGCAATTCCCATAAGTGGTCCAGTCACCACTTTTGTGGATTGGAGTGATTGTTGTTGACTTCCATTTATCTGGGAACTGGCACATTACACTATTAAAAAAAGAAAGGAAATTCTTTGCAAAAACTTCATTAATGAATCAGTAATGGTTGTTTCCACACTGACAAAGTGTGGAAATTCCACATTAGGGTTACTACCCCACCACCAATCCCCACCCTCTACACACCACCAGGCTTCGGGTGTGTGTTGGGGTGGTCATGCCTAACTCTCACCCCATTTTCCTATACTGCACCACCACAGCTTCTTTATGCATGGAATGGGGTGAGAGTTAGGTCAGTGGCCCCAATACACACCCGGCTGCCTGGTGGTGTGTGGAGGGTGGGAGGTGTTGGTGGGGTGGTAACTCTAATGTGAATTTCCACACTTTTGTCAGTGTGAAACAACCCTAACTGATGCATTAAAGAAGTTTTTGCAAAATATATATATATATATATATATATATATATATATATATATATATATGTATATATACACACATCTCTCTCTCTCTCTCTCTCTCTCTATATATATATATATATATATATATATATATATATATATATAGCTGTGCAGAATGTGGAATTCTGCCTGCAAAATTAGTGTGGAATGACCATTCCACCAATAGAATTTCCACTGGAATTTTGCTGGTTCTTCTGTAGAATTTCACCTGCTGTGATCTGCGGAATAATATTCCACAGAACAGCATTTTGCTCTGTGCAAAATCATTCCACAGATTTTTCCATGGGAAATATTGAGTTCAGCAGAATAATATTCTGCACAACAGCATTCTTCCATGGAAAATGATTCCACAGCCTTTTTCTGCCATGGAATTCCACCATTCTGTTTCTGGTAAAATTCAGTGAAATTTCAAAAATTCTGTGAAATTTAATTCTGCTGGAATTTGAAAATTCCGCACAGCACTAATTTGCATGAAATTTTGTGTACAAAGTCTGGGGTCGAGGTCTCCTGATATGCAAGGTTTTGTTCTGGTCAGATGTGCAGATTCTGAGATCTAGGTAGTGAAAAAATTTAAAAAATCAGGTGTTTGGCTGAGTTTTGTCATTGCCTAGTGCCCAGATGGTTTGTATTTTGGTCTGAAAGTTTCAGGCTAGAAAGGGTGTGCCCCAAACGGAGCCTTTAATTGGTTTAGTGAACAAAATATTAATCTGTTCCAGAGGTATAAGGATTTGAAATTTGGATTCTCAGCATGTTCAGTACACTCTCTTGGATAGCTATTTCATACAAAAAAAGAATTTGGCCATACAAAACAGGATGCTGTTTCATGAGGGGGGTAATCCTGTTTCATGAGAAAAAAATAATTCTTTTGTATGGTGGCCATCTTGTTTCCATTATTTTCAAAAATTATTTTTTTTGTTGAAAACCATAAAAATCATGTCTTCCAGAGACACCAACACATGTATCTTGCAAAACAGGCCCCATTAGCTGGGTTGTAGTTAGTTTTTGAAAAAAAGACAGCCAAGTGAGAAAAGGATAGACAAGAAAGAGAGAAAAGGCAGGGTTAGTCATAGAGTCTCTGAAGGAAAAAAAAGGATAACTTTCATAAGCAAATGATAAATGTTAAGTCAGCAAGCAAGCGCCAATGGTAACTTGAGCCAGAATCCTATGAGAAGGAATATATGAGATCTGTTGATATTGTGTGGCCAGGGCTTTGTGAATAGTATTCCATTTTTTGTTGAATTTAGTGGATTGATCCTTTAAGGACATTGCTAACTTTTCAGTCTTAAGGATGTCTAATAAGCTGTTTCTCCATTCCTGTATAGTAGGAATTTTTACAGCTGCGTGAGCAGAGCTCTGCAGATGTTATGTCGTCATCGTAGAACAGGGGGTCAGCTCTGGAAAGTGACTCTGTGTTCCCCTACGGTGCTTCGGTAATGTCATGTCAGTGCTGACTGTACAGCAGCTGTCCTCCGTGATGGAGCTCCCCTCTGCATAATGGGCTCCCCATGGTGCACTACTTCGTAGGCGCACTTCTGCATTTACTGCCACCACCATGTTTTGAAGGACAACCACTCGCCGCCGCTCCATGACCAGCTCCAATGTCACCGATGGTGCCCCAGTGCTCACCGCCAGTGCTCCAGTGCTCCAGTGCTCTACAGGCCATGCTGCCACCGCTCTCATACCAGGACAGGTAAGAGCTCGGTGCAGCCATATTGGCTCTGACTAGAGTTTGTTTCTTCCAGCCAATATTTTAGTATTATATGCCTAACAGATACACCTATTAATATCAGAGTATGCCTTTGTTCATAAGACCAGTGTGTGATTTCTTCAAAGTGGCCTAAAATGCATGTAGTCACCCGAATGTGATTTGAAACCATAAGGTAATCATTAAATACATTTTCTATTGCCCTCCACAGTGGCTGCACCAAGGGATAGTCCCAAAACATATGTAAAAGTGTACCAGTACCAGACTTACATTTATGGCATATGGAGGTAGTAGAAAGTCCCATCTTAAATCTTTGGTAAGGGGTGTAGTACACATTATGAATTGTTTTGAACTGTATTAGTCTTAAGTCTTGTGTACTAAATGCCTAAAATGGTAATAGCCATATTCTTTCCCAATCCCATTCAATCGCACATGTCTCTAAGGCTTGAGACCACCACCATATTGACTCAGAGGCTGACCCTCTCATCAATCAACCAACAGTCTATAAAGTGAGGATATAGAGGGTGACATACTAGTACAGCCCATCAGTGATTTAGAATTATCATTAGTCAGTGTGGAAAAATCTAGTTTATTTTGGATCACATTTTTGATGGATTCATACAGAACATTGTTAATTGGAGGAATATCATACCTGTCCACAAGGTCATCAAAAGGAATAAATACATTATTTGAAATATCTTTAATTGTACATATACCTTTATGCTTCCATGCTATATTATTGAGTAATGTACAATCATGTGAAAAGTTTGGATTATTCCAAATTGGTTCAGTTCTAGATTTTTTCATATTTAGTCTAAGCAAAAGACTAAGCTGCTTTACTTGTCTGACTGAGTCTGATATTATTTTGTTACTTGACTTTGGGGCCTTTGCACATGGGGCTTTATGCACTAATTGGCTGGAAATACACAGTGGAGGCACTTATTCTGCCCGCATAGCTATGCACCTGCGGACAGGATCACACATGCGGCATGTACTACTGGCTGCCACCTGTCCACTGCTTCACCCCTATGGTGCACAGGACTGTGCAGGGCTCCTGCGGGCACAGTAGCAGACCCAGGCAGGCATCCAATAGGAAGCCTGTTCCAGGCCCCAGAGTGGATCCCTAATGCAGGCAGATATGAGTCCATGTGTGTGAATAGCACCCATAGGTGCATGGCCCACACCACCTTGTTGCCATCTCCAGCCACCCAACAGGCTCTTAGCCCACACCACACATGACAACCCACCCATGTGCGCTGACCTCCCCCACATGCAGGCACTGGTGCTGGGTGGCACATGCCCCCTCCCTGCACATGAAGGCACCCATTGTACCCCATGGCCAAACCAACACCAGTCACCAGTGGACCCCCATGGCACCGGCTACCCACCCACAGTACCTGTTGTGTCAGTGCCATGGTCAGAGATGGGCATCAACACAGCCCTCCACACACCTCCATGGCCAGCTGACATATGCGGGCATGCATCGGATGCATGCCCCTGCATATGTTAGATGGACGGTGGCTATGGAGGTGTGCAGAGGGCTGCGCTGCTGGCCATCTCAGACCATGGCACTGACTCAGTCAGTATGGTGGGAGGAGTGTCGGTGCTGCAGGTGGTGGGGTCCTCTGGTGACAGGGGGTACATTCAGGGGAAGCCAGGCACCTCTCCCTATGTGGGTTTGGGGGGCACTGCCATGTGCTATCAGTGTTCAGTGGCTCCAGGGGGGTGGTATGGTCTGTTTACAGGTGTTACCAGGTGAGAGGGTTGGCTGTGAGTCCCAGGGTGCCATGCCAGGGTGATGGGCTGCATGGGCACAGTGGTGCAGCCCTGGGATGGGGGATACAGCTTCAGGGGGTGGGCTCTGCACTGTAGTGTGTGTGGGGTTGTCTGCCATGGGGGTACAGGGTCAGGGCTGGGCGAAACTGTCTATGGGAGACTGCCCACTGGTTGCAGGGCTATTTAGCTGTCCAGTGTGTGTGGGGACTGGATGCACAAGGGCACTTATGGCAGGGCTTTCCCCTGGTGTACCAGCTGGCCCCCTATACACCCTCATGCACAGCACTACTCACCTTGGTGCATGGTGCATAGTGCCGTCACACCCCTGGAACACCTTCCACCTACCTCCAGTGCATTGCTGTTCACTCAGCCAGAGGATTGGGTGTGTACCAGCTGCATGCCCCAGTTGTGAATGCCATGCAACCACCACTCCACAGCATTCTGACTTAGCTATGCCAACGTGCCCAGTTTATGTGGCACATTGGCATAGTGCATAGGGCCCATAGTAAGGATTTCAAATATATTCCCTGACCACTCATGATCTCCCTTTCTCACTTCACTACCAGTCTAGCATTGCTTGTAAAGCGCTTTGGGATACTGTGTATGAAAAGCGCTATATAAATGCTGATTCTTCTTCTTCTATATATACCCAATCTGGTACATAGGTCTGAACTGTCGCTACTTGAAACCACTTTGCTAGCTGGGCTGCCCTAGCTGCTAAAAATTATAAGTAAAAATCCAGAGCTTTTAAACCCCCTTTATTTTTGGCTCTGCACATCTTAATATATGACATCCTATGTCTTTTGTAACCCCAAATGTATTGGGTGACTTGGCCTGATATGCCCTGTATCCTCTTTCTGGTAAAACTACTTGGAATCATCATGAAAAGGTACAGTACTTTTGGTAAAAGATTAATTTTAACAGATTCTAACCTACCCCCACAACTCTACGGTAACTTGTTCTACTTAGAGAGAGAGAGATCCTCACATACCTTGTGTTTAGTCCCTGAAGCACTCTCAGTTACTGTCTTGAGTATTGTATTAACAAAATGTTGATTACTAAGTATTCTATATACTCTTTTGCCCATAAAAGCCTGGTTGTAACAATTTCTGCTTTTAGACAAAACTTGTTTAGGGGCAGACATGTGATCTTACCCATGTTCAGCTTGTATCCTGATAACTCTCCAAAGTCCCAAATTATTTGTAAGATTGTTGCTAAAGAGACAGCTGGTTCAGATATCATGAGGACATGAGAGACAGCTGATTCAGATATCATGAGGAGGATGTCATCAGCGTAGGCAGCTAGGAGGTGATCACTCTGACCTACCAAGATTCCCTTAGTTTCTCTATCATTATTAAGTCTCCTTATTAATAAATCTATGGTGAGGTTGAATAGTAAGGATGATAGAAGGCATCCTTGTCTGGTGCCTCTACCGATCTCAAAATAGGGTGATATCACCGCATTGGTTACCATTGCAGAACTGGAATTCTGATATAAAATATGAACCCAGGCAATAAAGGTGTCTGGAAATCCATATAAGTGTATCAAAAATGTGTGACCAGGAATTGGGTCGAATGCCTTTTCATCATCAAGAGATAGTAGGCCACTGGGTATCTAACTTTTATTTGCTGTGTGGATGACATGGAAAAGTTTTCTTGTATTATCTGCAGAGATTCTACTTTTCATAAATCCTGTTTGTTGAGATAAGTAGAGGTATTACTTTTTCTAATTCAATTGAATGGCAGCAGTCTGTACAGATGTCCCGTGGTGTGCTCTGCCACGGCCTTCCTCCCCCAAACTTAAACATAACTTTTTTCTTTCTTTTTTTAAACTTTAAATTTTTATTAAGTTTTTAAACATAACCTTGTCATTACATACATAAATTAAAAGAACACTGAGTTCCATTCTAATAAATAAATTAATTACATGTATCTCATCCAGCAAAAAGGTTTACAGGTAATGTTTCTGTACTAATATACTAATAAATTTGTATCCATCTAACCAGGAGTACAGATCAAGTTGACAGTTGGAAATCTGATTGATTTTGTTTTTATATTTCAGTTGAACAATAAATTCTGGCACAATGTCTCAAACTCAGATCAATTCCTTTAACAACCTATAAGAGCATCAAGGAATCCAGTTTATTCCCTTCTTCCCTCAATCAGGGTACAAAATCCAGTCTCTGTGTCATAATGTATGTGACCTAGCTTCTCCAAAGCGATTTAAATTGGGGTAGTCTTTTATTAATGGAGGCTGTGAGCCATTCCATTCTATATACTGAGATCATTATTTCTTGTCACTGTATCATGGCAATTTTTTTGTTCGTAAGCCAATTCCTGGTGATTTTTTTCTTGAGCTACTAATAGAATTATTCTTAATAATTTGGCAGTGCCCCCATCTCTGTACTCAAGTGGTAAGTCAAGAAAGAAATACAAAGTGGGGGAAATGACCAGGTTCTGGTCAAAAATATGGTGTATAGCTTGTTGTAGGTCCTGGAGAAAGGGGGTGAGCAAGGGGCAACCCCAGAGAATGTGGAAAAAAGCTTCAGAGGTGTGACCACAGCCCCTCCAGCAGGACAAGGAAGCCCCCTTTTTATATTTTGCTGTTATTGTTGGGGTACGGAAGTACCTGGAGAATATCTTCCAGGAGAACTCTCTCCATGTCAATGCTGCCATTCCCCAATGAATTCTTTCCAGCATTTTAATCCAGACTGTGTCAGGGATTGGGGTGCCTAGGTCTTGTGACCATGCATGTCTGACTGATTGGGATGTATCCCCCTTCAGAGCAGCAGTGCTTTATACAAATATGAAATAACTTTATCTTGAGGTGCTCGATTCTTCACTGCCACCTTGAATAGGTAGATGATTTGTGGGGAGATACTCTCTCCACGGGGAAGAGGGAGGGATTGGACATAGTCTTGTGCCTGGAAGTATCTAAATCTCTCTTGCCATTGAAGTCCAAATTGAGTTACTAAGTCTTGAAAGGGCAAAACGACTCCTCCCTCCAGCATATGCCATACCAGAAAAAGGCCCTTATCCTCCCATCTCCGAAACCTCGAGTCCCATTTAGCTGGATAAAAGGCCTCTTCATATGGGAATGTTTTCAACAGAGGTCTCCATATCTGAAGGGAGTTATCCTCCAGTACTTCATACCAGTTAGTGAGGGTATGTGCTAAGTAGAGGTTCTCTGGGACTGAAGAGGGTAACTCTCCCGCCCCATGAGGAAGAAGGAGTTTGTTTAAGTTAGGAAACTCTTTAGTCTCTAAAGTTTTCCACTTGGCAAAGTATGTTCTATTTAACCAGTAGAAAACCGTACGTAGCTGCGCTGCTTGGTGGTATAGCCTTAAATTAAGCAGGGAGTGTCCCCCCTGTCTTTTTGGGATCTGGAGTATTGAGAATCTAATCCTTGGTTTCTGTTGTCCCCATATAAACCATGAGATTCCCCTGTTTAACCTATGGAAATATGTTACAGAAATATGTATCGATAGGGTCTGTGATAAGTATAAGAGCTTGGGGAGGAGAACCATTGTGACTGCCTCTATCTTTTGTGTTAGGGGTATGGGGATAAGGGCCCACCTCTCCAGGGTCCACCCTCAATTGTTCCAGGATAGGAGTATAGTTAAGTTGGAAAATCTGAGTACTGTCCAAGAAAGTTGGACCCCCAAGTACTTCAGATGTTCTCTGTTCCATTTAAAGGGGAACACATTTTTAATTGCTGATGAGGGGGAATAACCTGCTGCTAGGACCTTGGTTTTGGCCTTGTTTACTTTATAACTTGCTATTGTGCTAAAGATCTTCAGGGTGTCCCACAATGGAAATAAGCCTTTCTCTGGGTTGCAGAGGTAAATTAAAAGGTCATCAGCATACAGGGCTGTTTTATGGGTTTCACCCCTCACCTGTACTCCTTTAATTTCTTTTCTTTATCTCAGATCTTGAGCAAGGGGTTCTAGATAGAGGGCAAAAAGGAGTGGGGAAAGGAGACAGCCTTGTCTGGTTCCCCTTAGGAGAGTTATGTGGGAGGACACTTCTCCATTAGTTTTAATGTATGCCCTAGGGTTTGTATAAATATTGTTAATGATTTTCACAAAGGCTGTCAAAAACTCAAATGTTTCAAGAGTTTGACTCAGAAAATTCCATGCCACCCAGTCAAAAGCCTTCTTTGCATCCAAGCTCATTAATAAGAAGGGAGATTTTGACCGGGTGACATGGGAGAGAAGGAACAATGTTCTCTTTATGTTATCCTGAATCTGGCAGCCCAGAATAAAGCCAGTTTGATCATAGTCTATAAGTCTAGGTAGAACTTCTTCTATACGCTTCGCTAATAATAAGGTATACAGTTTATAATCTATATTTAGTATAGATATAGGTCAATAGAAATTACATTGGGTCTTATCCTTAGCTGGCTTTAAGATACTGGTGATGATGGCATAGTTCCATAAGGGGGAAATGGATTCTCCCTCCTGGGAGGCTCTGCAGGTGGCCAGGAGAGGTAGTTCCAATTCTTTCTTAAAAAAATTAAAGAATTCAGGGGTGTATCTGTCTGGGCCTGGGGTCTTGTATGTTTTTAATGAATTTATTGCCTTGGATATTTCTAATAAGGAGAATGGTTTAACTATTTGTGCCTTGAGCTCTAGGATAAGTTTTGATAACCTCAGCTTTTTAAGATAATTCAAAATTTGTGTATTCTCTGCTGGTTGTTCTGGGGTATATAAGTTGCTGTAATATTTTGTGAAGGATTCCAGTACTTGTTTAGGGTGAGTCCCCAAACATCTGGTTACTGGGTCCCTAATTTGGGTTATTGTATTTTGAGCAATTTTCTGCCACAGGTGATGAGCTAATAAGCAGGTTGCTCTCAGCCCTGTCTCATAAAATTATTGATGGAGGTGTTGTAATGCTTGTTCAGTTTTAACATCAATTATTTTTTGGATCTGCACTTTAATACTTTGGAGTTGGGGCCAGACCGATTAATCACCCCTCGCATGAGCCATTTGGAGTTCAGCTAATTGGAGTTGGAGCTTCTCCAGCTGCTGGTTTTGTTGTTTTTTTATAATATGCCACATATTTGATCACATCCACCCTTAATACCACCTTTACTGTATCCCAAAGCATCACCTTAGATACTTGTGGGAATTCATTTTCTTGGATAATGTGGGGTATATGCTTTTTAATGAAATATGTGAAATATTTTATGTTAAGTAGGTAATTGTTAAATCTCCATAAGGATTGCCTTCAATCTGGGCCCCATTCTAAGGTTAGGGTGAGTTGAGAGTAGGTCTGATAAGACTGATGGGACATGAATACAATCTAAGACCTTGGAGCGATGTTCCCCAGAGAGCAAAAAGTGGTCTAGATGAGCATATGAGCCATGGGGAGGAGAGTAGTGTGTATACTCTCATCTTCCTGGATGCAGCAAATGCCAGACATCCACCCACAATGCTTCTTTCATACATGCATTTATCATTTTACTAGCTGGAGTTTTTTTTTTTTTTGAGGTTTGGGGTTCGAGGAGTCTATTCGATCCATCATTTGATTTAAGTCGCCTCCCACTATTAGAGTTCCAACTTGTAGTTCAGTGATTTTGCTCAGTAAGGATTTTATTTCAGCCACCGGCGAGCCTGGGGGAATATAAATTGAGGCAAGGGTAATTGGAGCTCCCAGAAGGGATCCAACGAGGACTGCAAGGTGACCCTCAGAATCTATATAGGTTGAAGTGACTCTTAACTGAGAGCCCCTGGTCACCAGAATAGCAGTACCTCATCTTTTCCCATTTTTATATGTAGAGGCCACTACCTGTGAAAAGCCTAATTTTTCTAATTTAGTATGTTGTAACTTGCTAAGGTGGGTTTCTTGCAAGAGCATGACAAATGGGGATTTTCTTTTAAGAGATGAGATAACCCTTCACCTTTTTACTGGATTATTAAGTCCATTAACATTTTGAGATACTATTGTAAGTCTTCGCCTAACCCCCATCTTCTTGTAGGTAACGATATGAAATTGATCATTGGGTCTGAGGCCCTGTGAGATTTTTACTTAATAGTTTTCTGTGTCTATAGCAAAAAATGCCTATCCCCTTCCTCATTATCTGATATAGGGGGACTTCTTGCTGCGCTGACTCACCCTTATAATCAAAAACCAAATAAATAGCATTCTGGCACTTCAACATAAAAACATTCAAACAACAAATATAAAACACATATATCAAAAACTTGAGTAACAAGATCCCAGCTGAGATGACCTCAAAACTCTGGGGGTCAACCCGGGGGGGGAACTATCTACAGTTTGACCTCCAAGGTAGGGGCACCAAATAAGGGACACCCTAGTTGTCCAGGCAAGCACAAGGGGAATGTGCTCTACCTGGAAAGGAGAAAAAAGGACCACAAAGTTGGCCCGGTTCTCCTGGACTCTAACAATTGTGAGTCTCAACCATTTGTTTGGGCTGTACGTCAGTGCTAGTATCAGTGAGGAGCCGTACATGCATAGTGTGAGGTTTAATATGGTCACAATACAATGCACCATCAAACAGACAAGTGCAATCATTTGCATGTTCATTACAGCCCCCCCTTTTCAAGAACTTAATGAGTGTCCCAATACACTATAAGGTGAATAATTAGATTTGGAACCTGAACTTTGTTTTGGTAGATTAGGATAAATTCAAATTATCTCACTTATGGATCCAATACACATGCAACAATGAGGAACTCATAGCTGCCACAGATTTTATACTATATTGTTAAAGACTGCTACAGTAGTAGCCACAGATATTGCCAGCTATTTCCAGATATTTCGTGAAATTTCTAAAGAGTTTTTCTCTGCTGCCCCTACTGTGGAAATGGAGAAAGCATGAGATATTTCTGGAAATATCACAGAAAATTCAAGAAATTGCTGGCAGTGTCTGTGGCTGCTACTACACATAATTCCTTCCCTCAGTCTCTCATTTTTCAAATCATGTTAGTGTCCCCAAAACAGAACTGATAAATCTGATTATCTCTATAGTATTACTGCATCATATTGCTAAGATTTATGAGATAGCAGGGCTTATCCAACCCCTCTTTTCAGTTTCTCCATTCCATATACCGATCAAGGCACTTATTGCTTCTGATAGCAGTGCGAGGTGAAAGATAGCTCCCCCTGCAGTGGGTGAGCCAGTTCCAGAAAATTGGCCCAGAATGAAGCTCACCTGAGCTCTCACCCATGAGTGCAGTTTGTTGTACATCAGTCCGGCCTAAGACCTCAGCACTTTGGGGAACTCTGAGTGAGTGCACTGCAGGCCATTATCTTCCATTTATCGGCTCTGCGTATTATCCCTGTGAGATCCTGAGTGAGCGGTTTTGGTAAGGAGCCCAGCATAGGACAAGAGAATTCTGTAGACACCACGCTCCATGCACTGGTCTTAAGGCTGTGTTTGATCTGTGCGATTTCCATATCGGGTGGGGTCATCTGCCAGAAACATAAGGTTGGTAGAAGATCCAGTAGGCTGTTGTATGTCTTGGGGCCTTCAACATGGAATAGCTTATTTCGGGCAGGGTAAAGCAATTGAGCATGTATTTTCTTTTTGTCTCATATCACCTTAATTATAAGTCTTGACTTCTGCCTTTCAGCTTGTAGTGTAGTGGAGAAGTCCTGTTCAAAGTAAACAGGTGTTTCTTTGTACTTGAGATTCCACAGTCACCAGGCCTCATGAAGCACCCATTCCTTACTTTGGAATGAGGCCATTCTCACTACCCAGGATCAGAGCCTCATGGATGGGTTAGAGGGCTTGTGTATTAGTGATCGGTGGGCCTTGTCCATAGTGATATCAGGATCTGAGGGGATTTCCATGAGGGAATGGAGCAAATACTGCACAAAGTCTATTGGGGAAGCAAAACCCTCCTCTGCCTCTTTGGGGATACCATGAATCCAGAAATGATTTAGTCTGGTGCGATTCTCTATATCTTCAAGTCAAATATGTATTTCCTGATCTCTTTTGAGCAAGTATAAGAGAAGGTGATCGGAGGAATTCTGGGCCTCTGAGACCTCTGATAGCTTATTAGTGTTTTCTTCAACCTTTCTGTCCATTTTCTGGACATCTTGTCTTAGGTCAGTCAAAGATTATTAAATTTTTTTAACTGATTGCAGGATTTTGTTCAGGGTCCTGCCTAATTTGTGGGACAAGAGTGAATCCTCTGTGTCTGAATCAGAAGATGAGTCAGAGTTCATTTGAGTACCTCGCAGCCGAGCTGTCTGACTCTCCAATTCTAGAGTAAGCTGTTTCATTCTGGTTTGATTAGGTGTCGCTTTTGGTCCTTTGGCTCTTATTGCTTTTGTAGCCATGTCAGCTTGTTGTTTAGAGGAGAAATCATCAGCAATTCAGCTGTTTAGCTTAAGGATTGCGTAGGATTGTTAGTGAGGGGTAGCAGAGCTCAGCAATTAGGCTTCCACCATCACCGAGACCAGAACCAGAAGTCAACTTTTTTTCTTTCTAACAGTTAGTTTAACATTTAATTTTATAATGCATTAGAAAGTGCACAAGTGAAAGCTAAACCCGATTATTCATTATAAATTGACAGGCATTTTCTAAACTATTTACTAATCCTATTTCCAAGCAACAGTTCAGCAGCAGAGCAGCATTATTCTTCACCCAGGAGAAGTAGCCTACTCTGGTCAACAGAGAGTCCTGAGCCGTCCAGCTCAATATCTTATTTAACCAAGAAAGCTTTCTTCACTTAGAACTTCTCACAACAATTACATCCCTGCTAAACAAGCTACAATATTTATCCAAAATGGAAAAAGGTGAGATTTAATAGACATGAAACCAGAGGTAAATGCAATGAAGAGACTACTACCCCTCTCTGACAGTGGTTCTGATGAGCAAGGGAATTGTGCAGCAAAAAAGTTGGCCCCACCATCCTCTCTAACTGTGGCACATTTTGACCTGTTAATGTCAGAAATCGCTGGTATGAAACTGACATTAAATGATATGTACTCTAATACAAAATAACTTAACTAGGAGCTAATGGAACACAAAATGTGAATCTCTGATGTGGAGGCTAGAACTAGCAGTTTGGGAGACACAGTAAACAAGGAACAAAAGGAGACAGTCAATGATAGCCATAAGATAAGTAAACTAGAAACCAAACTGGAAGATCTTGAAAATAGGAACAGAAGAAATAATATAAGGATTTTTGGGCTAAAAGAGGGAATTAAGGGTGCTGACACAATGTCTTTTGTTAATTACTTAGTTATAAGCATTGCTGGCCCCCCTGCTGACACCAAATACTATGTGATAGAAAGGACACATAGAGCTTTAAAACCCATACCAAATGTCGGTGAGAGACCCAGATCATTTGTCCTCAGATTTTTAAACTTCCAGCAGAAGATCTTTGTCTAGAGTGCTCTGAGAGACAAGAATAACATTTTATTTGAAGGATGCTAACTCAAACTATTTAATGATCTTGCACTTGAAACTCTACAAATGCGAGATGCTTTTTTTTCCTATTTAAAAAAACACCTCAGAGAAGTAGGTTTGAAATACAGTTTGCTCTTTCCAACTTTGCTAAAGATTTGGGCACCAGAGGGAGTGAAGGAATATAATGGGATAAGGTATCAATCAGTACTACAACACTAATACATAATACCCTAGGGGTGCCGGCCCAGAGGTGCTGAAAGTTGAGGTGCTGGACACCACACCTCACTCCATGCTGGTGACCCAGGTTCAGGAACGTGCCTGGGTTGTCAGGGGTTGGCCGGGGAGGGAAAGGATTTAGCATCCATATGACTGCTTTCCTTTCCCTGGGGAGGGTCTGGGGCATCCACCATGCTGTAGTTGCCCCTGATGGAAATTAGGAGCACTACAGGAGTGGGGATACTTGTGGGGAGAAGTGCAGTAGATGTCGGCACATTGGACTTTGATGTCATTACATGTCCGCACTTCTCGGGACCAAAAATCAGGAGGAAAATGGCAAATGATCAAGGCAGCTTGATGGCTGCACTTCAGCAACCAGGTGGGCTGTCGTGGAATCACACTGTGGTATTGGTTCCTGGCCTGGCTTGGAGGGGGAATGAGGGGGGATCCCTCTGGTGGGTGCTGTGCTTTGCCAGCCAGTATGTGAGTGAGCCTGTGGGCTGATTGGGGATGAAGGCAGTGGCTGGATGTAGGCAGGTCAGGCTGCAGGAATATAAAGAGTGATATGATAAAAAAAATAATACCCTAGGGGCCATATAAAAAATCATAACAATTTTAAAATGAACAATCCCATAGGATAACATTGCAACTTTAACAAGCCATAAGTCTGTCAATATCTGGAACAAGGGAGAATGTATGTGTGTGTATGTGCATGTGTGTGTAACTATAGACATGACTGTGCCCTTATGACTATATATATATATATATATATACAGTATATATATATATATATATATATATATATATATATATATATATATATATTCACTGCATACAAGTTCATTAATGCACCATTAGGATTGAAGCCCAAAAAGTAGAGAAATGACATCTTAGGGTTCCCAAACCTAAGTCCTCACCCACACCCTTGACTTCAAACCCGAACACCCCACCCTACTTTCAGCTTCCAACCCTGAGGCCCCACCTCCACCCTGCATGCAGGAATAGGTGTGAGGGGTGTACCTTGGGGTTGCTCCCCCCAACATAAAGATTCTCAACTCTAGGGGGAATGGACTTAAAAAAAATAGAAACTCCCACTGGAAGCAAAACAATTACCTGCACTGGGATCCGAACCTAAGGTGGTCACCCTGTTGTTGCGGGTGATTTTTTCTTCACTCTATTGAGTGGCACAATAAAGGACTCACCCTTATCACATAAATCCTTGGGGGGTGAGGTCTTAGGCTTGGGAACCCTAAAATGTCAGTTCCCTACTTTTTAGGCTTCAACCCTAATGGTGTATTAAAAAAGTTTTTTGCAGTGAATTTCCTTACTTTTCCAGATACTTTATTTGCATCCTATTAAGGGCCAGTATTCATGAGGTGGTATGAAAAATGGCTATGTTGAAAATCTGGAGTGAAAATGATAAAAATTAGCAAAGTTACGCATGTGCATAGAAAAAATGTCAATGGACGCGCATAACTCGGCCATTTTTAGGATCTGCTTCACCAAATTTTCAACATTGGCTTTTTGGGATGCCACCTCATGAAGAACAGTGGTACTGTCATTTCATTAATCTGTCCCAAAAGGTGATTTCACAGAGCTACTGTGCCATTCTTTGCCACAGGTGCGAAAAAACATTTTGGGCAGGATGTGATAAATGACAGCTGTACTGTTCATGAGATGCTGTGAAAATGGGTATGTTGAAAATCAGGAGTTAAAATATTGCAAATCACCATGTTATGTGCCTGCATAGAAACTAACATACTAAAATTCCAGCAGAATAGGCCTAACGGTCTTTCGTGTCTGCTCGTTTGGTCAGCCCCCAGCCTGGGAGCTGACCTTGCTGCCTCCCTCACCTTCTCTGGCTTCTGCCTTCCCAGTTCTGGATATTCTCGCTGCATTGGATTTTGCTTCCAGAACCCTTCCCCTGTACCTGTCCCACCCCCTCTTGAACCCCTCCACCATCTCTGCCTCCACCAGCCCCCTAGGCAGCGCATTCCATGGCTCCACCACCCTTTCAGTGAAGTGGCACCTCCTCCTTTCTCCCCTGAATCTTCCCCCCTCCAGCTTCCACCCATGCCCTCTAGTGGCCCCTCCTCCTTCCTTCAAAGCACCCCAACTGTTCCTCCCCTATTTACCCCCTTCATGTACCTGAAGACCTCTATCATGTCCCCCCGGTCCCTTCTCTCTTCCAATGTGTACATATTTAGCTCTTCGAGCCTCTCCTCATAGGTTCTTGTCCCCCAAGCCCCAAATCATTTTGGTTGCCCTCCTCTGGACCCTCTCCAGGAGTTCAATGTCCCTCTCTAAGTGTGGCCTCCAAAACTGCACGCAGTACTCGAGGTGCAGACTCACCAAGCAGTTATACAGAGGGAGTATCACTTCCATCCTTCTGGAGGTGATCCCCCTAGCGATGTATCCCAGCATCCTGTTGGCCTTGGCTGCTGCCCTCCTACAAGTCTCCGAGTTGTTCATCTTGACATCCACCACCACCCCCAGGTCCCTCTCAGCCATCGAGACTTGTAGCATTTCCCCCCCAGGGTGTATACTTGGCCCGGGTTTCTGGCCCCCAGGTGCAGTGCCTTGTATTTCCCTGCATTGAACCTCAGCTTCCACTTTCTAGACCATCTTTTCAGAGCCTCCAGTTCCCCCTGTAGGGCCACCCTCCCCTCCTCCCCATCCACCACCGCCCCCAGTTTTGAGTCATCCGCAAAGAGACTCATCTCACTCCTGATACCTGTCCTTATGTCAGAGACGTAGGCATTGAACAAGAGGGGCCCAAGGACTGATCCCTGTGGGACCCCACTAATGACCCTCCTTGGGGATGAGACTATCCTACCAACTACGACCCTCTGGGTCCGGTTCTGGAGCCAATTGCCTATCCATCTGATCATCTGGTTCCCCACCCCAATTTCTCCCAGCTTATCCAACAGGCCCACGTGAGGAACAGAGTCAAATGCCTTGCTTAAGTCTAGAAAGAGGACGTCCACTGGTCTACCCAGGTCCAAGGCACTCATCACCCAGTCATAGAACTCCACAAGGTTTGTCTGACATGATTTCCTTGGGATGAATCCATGCTGTCTATCGTCCAGGCACCCTGACTTTTCCAGGTCCCCCTCTAGCCTCTTCTTGACAATGCCCTCCATCACCTTGCCCACCACCGATGTCAGGCTGACAGGCCTGTAGCTCCCTGCCACCTCCCTTGATCCCCCCTTGTGGATAGGCACTATATGTGCCACCTTCCAGTCCTGGGGCACCCACCCTGTCTTCAGTGAGATGGTGAAAAGCTCTGCCAGGGGTTTCGCCAGGACATCCGCAAGTTCCTTCAGCACTCTGGGATGTAATTTATCTGGCCCTGGTGCTTTCTCCATCTTAAGGGACCTGAGGGCTTCCCTCACTCTCTGTGCTGTGATTTCCACTTCCTACCTCTTCTCCTGCTTAGCCTTCCTCCCTCCTGCCAGTGATGCCTCCCCCTCTCCCCAGACCCGCCGATCGGTAAGGGCCCCCCCCTAGTATCACTGTCTCCTCCCATGTATGATGCAGCACCCCCATTTTCCTTGGGGAAAACTGAGATGAAGTACTCATTTAGTACCTCAGCCTGTTCCTCCAGGTCTTGTGCCCATCTCTCCCCTGTTTTAATCCTGATAATCTGCCCCTTCACCCTTTGTTTTTCCCCAATGTATCTAAAGAACCCATTGTTCCCTCTCCTAATTTCCCTGGCCAGGTTGTGCTCCTTCCTTGCCTTAGCTGCCCTCACCACCCTAGTGGCCCTTCTAGCCATCAGCTCGTACTCCCCTTGATCCCTTTCATTCCTTGAACTGTGTGATGCATGCTTGTAACACGGGCAATTTTTGGAAGTCTGTCACCAAATTTTCAACATGGGCTTTTTTGGACCCCATCTCATGAGAACTGGTACTGTTATTTTGTGAATCAGTCCCAAAAGGTGATTTCTAACAGTGACTGCAACATTGTTCACCTCAGGTGTGAAAGCACATTTAGCGCAGGATATGAGAAATGACAGTTGTACTGTTCATGAGGTGGTGTAAAAAAATTGGGGATGTTGAAAATGTGGAGTCAAAATATTGTAAATTACCTAAGTTATGCACCTGTGTAGAAACTGTGCAATGTGCACTCATAATATGGTCATTTTTAGGAATTGTTTTCACCAAATTTTCAACATGGGGTTTTTGGAACCCCATATCATGAACACTGGCACTGTCATTTCATTATTCGGTCCTGAAAGGTGATTCTGTGCTGCGACTGGGAAATCACCTTATGGGCCTGAATAATGAAATAACAGTGACAGTGTTCATGAGGTGGGGTCCCAAGAACCCCATGTTGAAAATGTGGGGCCAAAATTCCTAAAAATGTCTGAGATATCAACATAAGTTGAAACCCCTCCTGACTGCCTTTATATAGCACTTACCTTTGATTCTTCCATTTGTGGTTCAACTTTGAAGAGTGCAGGTGTGTCCTGGTCCAGAGAAGATGACTGCACCAACCTACAGAGGTAAGTGTGGGGTAAGGGGGTGTGGGAGGTGGGCGCTCATTGGAAGGGTGGGTATGGGGAGGGAGACTGGGGAGGAGGCAAGAGGCTGTTTTCATTTTTACAGAATAAAAAAGAAATTGGGGATGTTTTTCTTTATTTCACAGGGAAAAAAATACATTTGGGCACTGGGGTGGGCTCCTAGTGTGCCACAGTAGTGGAGGGGGGATACATGGCAACATGGGGATTGGGTGCCCTGATGTCAGCAATGGATTTTTAAGGGCTGGGGGGGCATCCAACACCAGGTGTGGGCATCCTGGTGTTGGAAAAAAAAAAAAACTAAAATATTTTGGCACACTGGGGTGGGCTCCCAGTGTTCCACATTAGTTTGGGGGGGGATACAAGCTGACACAGGGATTGGGCACCCTGCTGTTGGCAAATTAACTGAATAAAAATGTTTACACACTGGGAGTGGGCTCCCCAGTGTGAAAGTGAAGCGGGGGAGGGGGTTTACAGTGGACAGCAGGATTGGGCACCCACTATCGGCAACATATACAAGTTTGCACTCAACCATACAGTGACGGGCATGAAAGTTGCAATTTGGGCAAGATACTGTTGTATTTTATGTAAATTACAACAGTGTCTTGTGCAGTAACTTGTGCAAATTGTAACTTTCGTTCCTGACAGAGAAATCTTCACATAGGAAATATTGGGACATTCAAACTTTAAAAACTTTGAATGGATTAATATTTTTTTCACCAAACCTTCAAAAGGCACATCTGTGACTCAAATGATTTCTACCCCTCAAATTGCAGAGCAAAACCTAAAAGCATTTCTGAGATACAGGTGGACAAAGACATGTAAAAAACTGGTAAATTTAGGATTTTTGAAACTCTGTATCCTAGAAATCACAAAACTGATTCACATGAAATTTGGCATGTCAGGAGAGCTACCCATAGAGATTATGGATGCTAGATTTCATGCAAATTTTTGAATGGTTCCAGAGTTATTAAGGTTCTCAATGTTGGATTTAACATAGAAGTTTGCACTCAACCCTAATATACGGGTGCTACTACACCAGTTTAATATATATTATAAGGGTGCAGTCATGCCCCTATAGTTAGGGTTGAGTTGGCACTTCAATGTTAAACTTAAAAATGTGCACTTGAATAACTTTCCAACTGTTCAACAGATTTGCATGAAAACTGGTATGCACTGTCAGCTATCATATATCTCTGGCTGTGGCAAGTTAAGTTCCAGTCAACTGTGCAGTTTCTAATTTCCAGATAGATGAAAAAGTATTTTGTCACTCGTTGACTTTGCTGGGATTTTTCTTTGAACTTGTCTGTAGCCCAGACGGTTTGGAATCTTGGTCCGAAATGTTCAAGGCAGAGAGACTAGCCCACAGATGTGCATTTTGCTAGTCTGGTGAAAAAGTAATAAGTTTTTGCAATCTAAAAATTTGAAAAAAATTATTCCTGAGCATGCTCAGTAAGCACTAAAATGTAGCTGTGTGAAGCGAAAGAGGAATCCTGTTCTGTATGGGAAAATTCCTTTTTCCTTTGCCGCCATCTTGTTTCCATTTTTTCTTAAAAACATTTTTTGCAAAACTCACAAAAATGACATCCTGGAGAAAGACAACCAGACCTTAC
The DNA here is from genome assembly GCA_016271365.2 of Neoceratodus forsteri. Lineage (NCBI taxonomy): Eukaryota > Metazoa > Chordata > Ceratodontiformes > Ceratodontidae > Neoceratodus > Neoceratodus forsteri. The sequence goes on along the minus strand of JADMNL010000022.1, from coordinate 437,894,776 downwards.
TGGCTGATCAAGACCCTCTTAGGTGCAATCTGTACTTCAATTTATTTTATTTTTTATTTATTTATTTTATTTAAACTGCAGTTTGGAAAACCTTTGAGCCATAGGCTCATTTACAAAGGTACCTTGTCACAGTAAGACAAACCAAAATACACAGTATAGCAGTACAACACATAGGTATAACAGTAAATTAAGACATAGATACAAACAAGCTGGTACAGGTAGGATGGATGCAAACAATACCAGAGTTATGTTGTCCTTAGCAGCTTAGTAATAAGCTTTGTCATAAGTATTGAGTACGGCTTTGACTAGCGGCAGTTACAGCATCGGGTGTTAATAAGGTGGTACGTGAGGAAGTTTTGAAGCACGATATAGTTGGAGCTTCGGAGATGGAGGGCAGTGTGTTGAACCAGGAGGGGCCCCTAAAGCTGAAAGCTCTTTGGCGTGGCGTCCTAGCTCTAGGGATAACAAGAGAGTTTTCCCAGAGGTCAGTATGAACTAGTGGGACAGAGCGGCGTATGGTGGTGGTCAATCCTGGTGGGGAAAGCCCAAGGAGGGTCTTTTTGTAAGGGTACAGGTAAGATATTTGGCTCATCGAGATCAAGTACCAAGCGCTTTGCGCATACAGTAGACAGGTGTGTGTCATCCTAGGTGCTCCAGTAATTAACCTGCAGGCCTTATTCAGAGTAGTGCAATTTTATGGAGTGCGGTCTGATCAACAGACACCATACACGGCAGTCCATAGTCCACTAGGGACAGGATAGAGGAGGTGACTGCGAGTGGCAAGAGCCTCTGGGGAGGCAGTGCTTATACCGATGTAAGATGCCCAATCTGGATATTAGTGGCAGTGGCTAGGGCAGCGATGTGTCCATGGAAGGAGAGGAGGGGTCAAAATGGATCCCTAGGTATTTATAGGAGCAAACTTGTTCGAGTGGGAATGAGGACCCAGAGTGAATGAGGAGTTTGAAGTTGCAGGACTTGTTTTGGGGATGAGAGAAGAACATAGTTTTGGTTTTTTTAAGATTTATCACCAATCTATGTTCCTTGAACCAGCCCTCGGCTTCAGTGAAGGACTTCTGCAGCGAGTCCTGGAGGGCAATAGGGTTATGACTTGAGGCAAAGATGACTGCATCATCAGCGTACAATAGAATGTTCCCCAAGCAAGAGTGTGGAAGGGTGTTAAGGTAAAGGGAGAATAGTAAGGGGCCCAGAATGGAGCCCTGGGGAACCCCAGAAAAGATGGGACAGATGTCTGAGCAGGTCCCATTAATTTTTACATGCTGTGAGCGGTCAGACAGATAACTGGTGCACCAGGAGATAGGCCCAGCAGCAAAACCAGAGAGACTAAGGGCATCAAGAAGGAGGGGTTGGGAGACAGTGTCGAAAGCTTTCGAGAGGTCAATGAAGATAGCACCAGCCAGAGAACCAGTGTCTAAGGAGAAGTGGAGAAAGTTGGAGAACTCTAGAAGGGCTGTGTTGGTACTGTGGCCTGCTCAGAAGCCATGCTGCTCAGGACAAAGGACATTGTAGGTGGAGAGGTAGTCAGAGATTTGAGAGGCCACCACTTTTTCCAAGGCCTTGGAGAGAGGAGAGAGAATGGAGATCAGTCGATAGTTTCAGCCACAGTCCTATCACCACCTTTAAAGATAGGGGTGACAGTGGTGACTTTCCAGGCAGTTGGAACCTTCCCAGGCAAAGAGAGTGGTTGATGAGGCATGTGATTGGGGTAAGGACTGTGTCTAAGACCAGCAGTAGGATACGGATCCAGGGTGTCACTGCCAGTGCTATTACTCTGAGAGCAGTGACAAGGTCGGCCTAAGTTCTTGGGCAGAAACACGGGCGGAGGAGAAAATAAGGCTAGAAAGATTACTGCAGGTGCTGGGGGAGGAGGTCAAAAAATTTGTAGGAGGATAGGGCTAAGGTCAGTGAATGAGGTGTTGAGGTGGTTGGCTATGAGGGCTGGGTCTGAGGAGATCACACCATTAATGTTGATCTGGGTGGGTGGGGGAGTGTGCACTCCCATTTAACTGTTTAATGTTATCCCAGAAGGTTCTGGGATTCCCCATGAGGCAGTGAGTGAGGACCGATAGTGCTCAGACTTGGCCTTTCTGATGGCCCGAGTGCACTTGTTTCGGGGCAGCATATAACCGCCTGTCATTGGGCTGGCCAGTCTCAATGGCATGGTGCCATAGGTTGTCCCTATGTTTGAGCTGGTGGATCAAAGCTGGTGTAACCAAGGGGGCATTCTTCCTTTTAGAGCGGCGGGTCAACACTGGGGCAAAGATATCACAGGCATTATTAAAAGTTTGGGTAAAGAAGGAGAGCTGTGTCAATGTCAGGAGTTGCCAGTATAGGAGACCAGTCAATTTGGGACAGAAGTTCCTTAAGTTTTATCAGTCCACCAGGTATTAGGCGCTGGCATGTGGACTGTGCTATGGGTTGGGGACTGGGGTTGACCAGTGGAATAGAATGGGAGTAATCACTGAGAGAGTCTGGGAGGACTTGTACATTGGGGATCCGATTAGGGCGGTTGGTGAGTACCACATCAAGCAGGGTACTGAGCCTCTCTTGGGGTTAGTCCTGGTGGGGTGGGTAACTAGTTGCTAGGTCTATTACAGAAAAGGAGTCTCAGGTAGAGGAGGAGGAGGGGCTGAGCCAGTTGACATTTAAGTCACCCACCAGAATTTGATCAGCGGTAGGAGGTAGAGAGGTAAGGTATTCTGTAAGAGAGGCAATGGCCTGCATTTGGTCCCTGGGGGGCACGTATGCAGTAGTCAGATAAAGGGGTCCCTTTAAAGGGTCAGGGGTTAGTTTCAGCCTAAGCGCCTGGGCCCTGGAGTCAAGGATGGGAGTGGGGCAGGGTCATCATCGAGAGATTCTGACATAAATACAAGAGTCACGCCCCTGCCTCCCAACACGGGTTGGACCGGAAAAGGTGAAACCAGGAAGGAGTCGGGAGGATTTATACAGCCAAGTCTCAACCAGGGTGATAACATCAGGGTTAATTGATGTGACCAGGCATTGTAGTGAGTCAAACTTTTTTAGGAGGCTACAGATATTCATGGAGACCATGCATAGGCCTGTGGTGCGAGTTGGGGAGCTCCTGGAAACCGGGCCAGGGTTTGGGTGAATGTTCCCTGACAGGAGTAGTAGCATGACTAACACCCTGGCTGGGAGATGGTGAGAGGTTTTCCTACAATTGACATGAGAGGGGGAGGGAGGCTAAGGGAGCAGGGGGTGGGCAGGGAGGTACAGGAGGGGAAAGCAAGAATAAGAAGACACCCAGATGTGCCTGAGTTGAAGAGAAAGCTATGGGGAGGGCAGGGAGGACGGGGACACACAGAGGTCCCAAGGGGCAGGAGAGGAGGTTCAGGAGCAAGGGGAGGGAGGGGTGCCAGGGCACAGTGTGGACTAGCAGATGGGTAAGTGGGTAAGTGCACTGCTAGTGGGGATAGGCACAGGAAGAGCGTGATGCAGGGCCAATACATTGTGGTGAGCAAGATCCCAGGGAAGTAGTGCTGTACAGGTAGGAGTAGGAAGTAGTGAGGGAGCATAGGTCCCTCTAGTGGCCAGCAGGTATAACCTGCAAATGGGAAAGTGGGGAGATAGGTTCTGGGCAACAGGACGTGATGACACCGGATGTGATGTCACGGGGTGGATCTCATTAATTTGAGCCGCCCTGGGGAGGGGTGGTTGGGGCGGGCGGGCAGATAAAGGAGCGCCGCTGGGCTAGCACCCCTCTGCAGGTGTCCAGACGGGCAGAAGAGGCCTTTTTACCTCGAAAGTTATCAGGCTGGAGATTTGGCTTCCTCAGCTACTCAGGTGAGCTGCTTGTGTTGCTTCAGTTGCTTGATTGTCCCGAGTGCCTAGCTTGGGGAGCTGCCTATGTTGTGGAGAAAACAAAGCCTCTCATTACTATGCAAGGGAGAACATGTTGTGACTTACACAAAGGAGCTCCACTCTAAGCAAACAGGGCTATTCCAAAATGAGGTCACACTAGGACCCAGCTAACCTAATGCCTTCAGTTACAAGCACAATTCGCTCAATACCACCATATTAAACAAGTCTGATCTATATTAGCTGCTTGATATATCTGGCTTTAAAATGTAATCAGCAATTAGCTCCAAATACCACCATATTAAACAAGTCTGATCTATATTAGCTGCTTGGTATATCTGGCTTTAAGATGAAATCAGCAAGGCAACTCTAGAAAAACCAGTGAGTCCCTAGCTTTACACTTCAGCATTACTAGCACAAAGGGAGGCAAATAACAAGCCCACCCAGTGGTGAACAGGAACAAAGTTCATAAAATATAAGTGTTCATCAGGTAGCACCCCTCTGCAGGTGTCCAGACGAAGAGAAGAGGCTCTCTTTACCTCAAAAGTTATCAGGCTGGAGATTTGGCTTCCTCAGCTACCAGGTGAGCTGCTTGTGTTGCTTCAGTTGCTTGATTGTCCCGAGTGCCTAGCTTGGGGGGGGAGCTGCCTCAAAAGTTATCAGGCTGGAGATTTGGCTTCCTCAGCTACTCAGGTGAGCTGCTTGTGTTGCTTCAGTTGCTTGATTGTCCCGAGTGCCTAGCTTGGGGGGGGGAGCTGCCCCAAAAGTTATCAGGCTGAAGATTTGGCTTCCTCAGCTACTCAGGTGAGCTGCTTGTGTTGCTTCAGTTGCTTGATTGTCCCGAGTGCCTAGCTTGGGGGGGGGGGGCTGCCTCAAAAGTTATCAGGCTGGAGATTTGGCTTCCTCAGCTACTCAGGTGAGCTGCTTCAATGTTACAGATATGCCATAGAAATGTATTTTATTTACAGTCACGAGAAAGGATCCTTTTTCGTGAAGGGAACATCCTTGAAAATCAATGGCAATGCTATATTTAATAAATTAATTAAATAGTTTTGCTAAAAAAAAGTTAAATATTCCATTTTCTGTTAATCTCTGCTACCTAGTCTGCAACCCAATATTCAGCTTGCAAAGCCATCAGAATCATGGGCTGCTATTCAGGGCAGTTGCAATTAACCGGAATTGCCCTGAATTGTAGCCATAATTGAGTGGAGTCATATTTTTTTAAGTCGATTACTCCATTTAGCAGAGTAAGCAGAGTAGACTTAGACTCGGCTTTGGGACTCCTCTCCCCCACCCCTGCTGAGCACATACAGAGCCATATAATTGCATTATGAGCCCTGCCCCAAGTGTTGAAGGCTTTTATTTAATTTCTGTGTAATTCACACACAGCCTCAGGCACCAATCAAACTGTACCCTGGCTCCTCAGTGCAAATTGAGTATGAGAGAGAGGGAGGAGCCATGAGTTGTATGTGCTGACAGGATCAAGTTGGCAGGGCAGCAGAGAATGAAGCTGAGTGGAGGAACGTCATTAGGCAGTAATGTGTCGGCCAGTCAGGGTCCTTGGGCACCACCACCTTGTATTAGTCCACCACTGACCACAGTCGGAAGTCCACTTGACCAGGGATAGCAGCAGATGGATGGACAGAATGAGATGACAGAGATAGGAAATTGGACTTGGGAGAGAAGAACACTTGGGGGTGGCACAGCGGCCAGGGCCTCATTGTGCGGCAGCAGTGTTTTGGCACAGGTAGTGCCAGGTCAGGCCCAACAAGGGTCAAGGGACTGAGGCAGGCCAGAAAGACAAAATGGTACAGCAACATTACGTGTGTGGACTGTGCGGGGATCATAAAAGAGAAGACATTCAGCCAGTCTGGCTCTGATGAGGACTGGGGAACTAAAGGAATTACAAGATTTAGGAAAAGACCAAGGCTCCAAGTCCAAGCCACTAAGAGTAAGTACTTACAATTATCTCAGTACATACTAAAAAGTCTGCTTGCCTTGCTCTAACCCAAGATGCCAAGTATATTAATTGGTACCAAGAAGGTGAATAAGAAATGAATGGGCTTGAGGATGGGGGGCTCTAAGTTGAGGAGAATATGACATCAAAAGTATATCTGAAAGGGGTATTTACCCTTTGCCAGCACATTATACTTACATGTTACCCATTACCCAGGCCAATACCAAATACTCCAATGTAAGTGTCCCAGAAACAGACAGGGAGATGTTGAGTTCTTCAGTATCAATCTGAGGTCTCAGAATTAGGTGGAAAGTTTATTGGCTCTGCGATGCCAGTTTGACAACACTTTTGTTGACCAGCATCACATCGACAGGATTTATGTGGAGCCGCAAGTTCGGACGACATAAATCCAACTATCTCCAGGTCCTTTTTTTCATCAGGATGGTTTGCCCCCGAACCCCCCATGTGGGGGTGCTCTGCCCCCTGCACCCCCCATACTATAAATTCTCAACTTCAATCAAAGCTGATTCGGGGAAGGGGTGCAGGATTGGAAGACAGTGTGCCCCTGTGTCAGGCACACCAACACAGCAACCTGTCAGCAAACTGTCAATTTTGTTGACAGGTATGTGGGTCACTGTGTTGGTGTCACTGTTGGGGGGCATATCAAGTTTATTTACCCCCACAAGGAATTGCTCAAATTGGTAAAAAGGTTAACACCAGAGGGCATGCCAAACAATTATATTTACCCAAATGGAAATCATTACGCAGGACTCACTGGTTCAGCCACAGGGTTGTTTCAACATGGAACCAGCTCCCAGCAGAAGCTGTGGATAGTTCTAATACGGATTCACTTAAAATGAATCTTGATTTAGCAATCGGGGACAGGTTTAAGTTTCAAAATTATTAGACTGATTTGTTAATGGCAAGCTTCATGGACATATGTCCTTATAGCTTGATATACCTATGAAGTAACAGATTACCTGTAAGTCTACAAAATTTATTTTGTGTGACCCTGTTTGGCTTAATGCTTTTATTCAATCATGTCAGTCATTTTGGTCAGGCTAGTCAGCATTTGTGTTGTCTCTCATGTAGCTGTGTAAAACATACTTTTTACACGTACTTGTGTTTATGAAGAAAGAAAAAACTAAATGCTGTGGTACTCTGTATTTATTTATTTATTTGCTTCTGATAACCAGGTAGGTGCACTAGGCATAGCAATGCCTATTTTCAGGCACGACCTGAGAGGGTAACATTAAGGGTTCCTAATCAACAAACAGTTTGAAACAGTACAACAATTGGTAATACAAAGGGTACAGGTATAATATCATTTCCTGTCAGATAAAAATACAGTTTGGGGCAAGATCAAAAGAATTTCAAGTGCGAGTTCAACAATAATTTAAGATACAAAATATGAGATAAATCATTGCAAAAGTACAATAAAAGTGCAGTTAAACATTTAAACATAAGTCGGATACAATAGAGTCAAGTTGTGAGCAGCCAAGGAGCTAAAGGTCCAGAAAGATAAAAACCGTTTAGATAAAAAAAGAGATGAAGAAGAAAAATCCAATGGGTGAGACAAGGGGTGTATGTGTTATACTTATTTTCCAGAAGGCAAGGATCTGTAGGAAGGAGAAAGTAGGAACTTAAGAGAAAGGATGGGAGGTGGGAGGGGAGATGCCTAGGAAAAGGGCATGGCTTGTAAGACAGAAAAGCAGGAGGCCAGGTTAAGAGGAGAAATTGAGGCACAAAAGGCAGCAGTAGGTAGAGACATAGCTGCTAGGAGGTAATGGCTGAAGGGTCTATGGTGGGCGAAAACATGTGCAGGGGGTTTCGACAAGTAGGTGATTATGGTGTTGCCTCTTGAAACAGGCATGGGTTGGGGCAAAATGAATAGTTTGGGGAAGGGAGTTCCTATATTTAGGTGCCACACATGAGAAAGCCCATGCACCCATGGTGTTTTTACATCTAGGAATGGGGAGGGGAGCCTGGTCAGTGGATCTAAGCCCATGGGAGATAGCTTGAGTGTTCAGCAGGGAGGCAAGCAATTAGGGGAGACCAGATCTGGCAATACCGTCAATGAGAGATCCAAGAGACTGGAGCCACTATGCAGTAGGGGAGAGTCATTTTAGATCAGCAAAGAGTTGACAGAGGTGCTTGTAGCAAGGGGATGCAGAGGCATAGTGGCAGATATTGTTATAGGTGGTGTCCTACTTGTGAAGAGTCATTTTTGATGCTCCTAAGTAGATGAATGAGACATAGGCTAGTGCCAGAAGCAGAATGCTTTGAGCAATAGCAAGCCTACCCGATGGGGTGAGGGCATAGCTACTCTGATAGGTACTCCAGAGTCTGACATTAATGGATTTACAGATGGCCATAATGTGTAGCTCAAAGTCCAGAGATTCATCGAGCAAGATGCCCAGGTACTTGAAAGAGCTTGTGCAGGTCAATGATGAGCCAGCAGTGCATATGATATTGAAAGGGTTCCAGTTAGTTCTGAGTTTGGCAGGAGAGCAGAAAAGCATTGAGTGCTCACTTTAAGAACAAGGTTGTTTTCAGTTAGCCAGGATTGAATGTGAAGGAAATCAGAGGAGAGTGATTTATGTCTGAGATGTTCCTGGCACTAGAATAAAGAAGAAGGTCATCTGCATATAACAGAGTTGAACAGTCTGAGGAGGGCAAAGGGAGATCATTAATGAAGATGGAAAAAAGTAGGGGGCCCAGGATGGATCCCTGTGGAGCATGAATATATATGGAGGAGAGATTGGACAGGACAGAGCTGTAATTCATGGCTTGCTTCCTGTTTGACCAGTAGCTATTAAACCAGGCCACGACATTTGTGGAGAAGCCAAGAGACTGGAGTTTGCCAAGAAGGGAGTGGTTAACAAGGTCAAATGCCTTGGTTAGGTCAATGAAGACTGCACCAGTCAGGAGATACCATTCGTGAATTTCAGGAGGGCAGTGGTAGTGCTGTGGCCTTTGCGGAAACCATGCTGAGAGACAGAGAGGAGGTTGTGGTCATGTAAAAAAATAGTTGGTTTGCTTAGCTACTAGTTATTTGAGAATGTTGCTAAGAATGGAGAGAATGGCTATAGGCCAGTAGTTGACAATATCTTTGGGGCCTCCTATTTAGGGCTGTGGGTGGAGCCTACAGCCCTTCTGTCATTGATCAGATTGTAGCTCTAAAATGGCTTTTTGTGGAACTCCCTTTTTAGACATTTGGAAGTATTCCTCCACAGCTACAAAGTAAAAGGTGTCTGAAGAGGGGAGAGATGCTACTGTATTGTGCATCAGAACTTCTAAGGATATTAAAAAAGAAAAGCTTTTTAAACTACTGTTTCTATCATCTGTCCAGCTCAATCTAATAGATGTATTTTATTTCTTTTAGCAACCTAGGGGTTAACTCATTATATGATGAGTGTCTGTAAAATAATGAACCTCTACAGTATCAGATTAGAGATAGTGGACCTGCAGTCTGTGAGCTATTCCATTCCTATGAGCACACACAATCGAGCGGCAGGGCGAGGGGGTGGCTGAAGCCCCATAACTTTTTTTGGCCTGAAGGGTCTTGCCCTTTAAAGAAACAAACAAAAAAGTAAGCATAAACTAGCATGACAGAGCTAATTAAGTCCAGTTGCCCAGCACACATAGAACAAAAGAGATGTTTTGTGCTTGTTTGCTGTTTCTGGAATCGAAAGAGTTGGAAATGTCAAGTAGAAAGTGCTTTTAAGTGCGTGTGTGTGTATATACAATTCTGCTTTGGGATGGGCCATGTGACGCTGACTGCTCATCTCTTATCAAGGATTTACAGTCTGAGTCTCAGCTACACTGTTTGAGTGAGCATTCCCTCCCACGCAGCAGAAGGTCAGTATAAAAGCGTTATGTTTCCATCCTCCAGACATACAGTTTCAGAAGGTATACCCAACTGACAGTGACTTTTTGACAGTGAGCTCTCCTATAGCAACTACAGCACCATGCCGCTGTAGGGACCCAGCTGGAAACAGGCACAGTCTGTCGAGGGTCCTGCACCCCCCAAATCAGCTCCAACTTGGAGTTGATAATCTTAAGTGGGGGTGCGGTGCAGCCCCCACGGTGTTCGCCTAAGCCCCCATAGAAAACACTTAGTGGCACTGGAAACCGGCAGCCGACTGCAAAATGTGGTCAACCTGATGGTTTTGCTGCCAGGGCGTTTAACAAAAATTTTGTCGAACACCCGCTGTGGATCCATTTCAAAACTAAACTACAAGGAAAAAAAAATAACAGATTTACAGAGAGGGATAGAGTAGTCAGATGGACTCCATTAGGAGTAGGGAGGTTGGTTATTTCATGGATCTGGAATCTGTGTACTGGAGTTTAATGTTTGTTTACAGTTTATAAATGTAATTTAATAAATATATTTTTTTTTCTTTGGTAACCAGGTAAGGCCAACCAGGCATAGATGCTTGTTTCTACAGACAAACCAGGAACACTGGGGAGATTAAGTGACTTAATCAGAGCCACACAGTATAGAAATGGAGGGTGTGGGAATCAAACCCATGTTTGAATGATGGATGTACAAAGCTCATTTATAGCTCAGTACTCTAACCTCTAGGCTATACTGCCAGCACCATAAATAGTGGACGATTTAGACTGGGCTGTTAATATCTCAAAGGAGAACTGCCTTGAATCAGCAAACATGCATTTTTTAGAAGTAGTTGTTTGTTTTTTTTAAATGCCAGTTCTTATTTTGTTACTGCTTAATCTTAACTGGCCTTTTGGTAAATTCATTGAGTGTTTCTGATTCACACACTTCTGGCATTGACCATTTTAAAATAGTATGATCTTGTCAAGAACTTACATTGTTGGTACAATGCATCTGTGTTCTAATTTAGAATTCTTAGGTTCATGGGGACATAAACAGCATCATATAATTCTTAGATGGCACTTTGCAACAGTGTGTAACCCATAAATATCCAATGGGATAACCAAAAGGCCAACATAAATGGGGCAGAAACAGAAGGTGACCCACTATATGAAAAAAGCTTCTACAGGAAACATTACTCACAGGTTCAGTGCAGTTCTCTTTTAACTAAGCTTGTAGGGAATGTCAGGTATTTTATCTAAATGGTAAGGAACTCTGTTCACAGGGATTTGGAGCCATCTACAGGGAAATTCTTCCCATAGACTTGCATTAGCTATACGGGAAAACAGAGGAATTTGGCTTCCTTTGGAAATAATGTAATCTACAGGAAAACATAGGAAAATTGCCCTGCAGTTACAGGAAAAAGGCAAACTTAATCTGAGAGCACTGACACACACACACACACACACACACACACATATACCAGCAGCATTTACTCTGACTAAATAAATTCAAGAGGACTGATTTAGCAGCATGGCAGTTTTTGATGATTGTGACTAAACAGCAGTATATGAAGCCAACAAGAAAATAACTTTGGTCATTTGGTAGCTCTTCACAACCCTATCAGCTCTGGCTAGAACCTGTTTAAATATTGAAATAACCCTAGCTATCTTCCAGATGCGAGGGACAGAGCTGTGGCATAGTGACAAGTTAAAGATTGTAACTAGGGGTGAGGGGCAATAAGAGGGGCGGTGAGTTTCAGGAGCCTGGGTATGAGACCATCAGAGCCAGTGCCAGTTGTGTCAGGGATGGCTTGTAGCATCTTTTGGATTTCCATTCTGGTAATGGTTCAAAATTGAAAAGGTGGGTAATTATGCATCGATTCGCTGTCCATTGGGGGGGGAGGTAGGGCTGCATGGGGGAGGGAAGTGATGTGTATTTTTATAAATCTGAGAAATGGAGATTAAAGGATTTTGCAATGGTGGCCAGGTTGTTACAATGCACACCATTTAGTATCATGTTGTTTGTATTCCTGGTGTTTTTGGCTCCGAGGAGTGTTTTGATATGAGGCCAGAATCTCCTGGAGTCAAGTGCAGTATTTATTAGTAGACCCTTGCAGAATGAGCTCTTTGCTAATTGAATGTTCCTTTTACAAGAGTTTCTTCGTGTTCTATAGTCATTGTAGTCTGACAGAAGACCAGAGACCTTGAATCACCACCAGCTTTTGTCCCTGGCCCTGATCTGAGCAAGTAGGTATTTTTTCAGCCATTTGGTTTGAGTACCACATACACAACATGTGATACGGGGTGCATGGATGTCCTGTAGAGAACCAGATAAGGTTAGGAAGTGGTCTAGGGCTACCTGAGCATCAGTGGCAGAGTAGATACATGGCCAGTCAATCATAGAGAGATCAATCAGGAACTTGGCTTGATCAAGGTTGGCTGTGTTACGGAAGGTGATAAGTTTTGGTTGAGGAGAGGGTTGACTGATAGAGCACCAGATACAATATATTGGATAGTGGTCACTTATTGCATCAGCAAAGGTTCCTGAGGAGACTATACAAGCAATGTGATTTGTCAGAGCCCAGTCAATTAAAGTACTGGATCTAGGGGGAAGGCAAGATCCTGGTAGGATCTGTGATTAGCTGGTGGACGTTGTGGCCTTGTACCACAGTGTGGAGGGATTTGTTTGTTTTGCCAAGCCAATTTAGGTTTAGCTCACCTAGAATTAGGGCTTCATTCTGACCAATAGCTAAGTTGACATGTGAGAGGAGATCTACAAGGCCAGTGATGCCACCAACAGGGGGTTGAAAGCACACACTATGAGTAGTAGTTTTTTAGTGCCAAGCTGGAGGGTAGCATGAATAGCTTCACAGTGGGAGAGGGCAGGTGTGGTATGGTTGGAGAGGTTTAGGTGTAATTTATAAAAGATGGCTACCCCTCCGCCCTGTTTAGAGGTGGTCCTGTCTCATATGATGAAGTTGTAGTTGGGTAATGAGCATGCAGAGTTGGGGGTAGCGGGTTTAAGCCAAGTTTCAGATAGGCAGATTATATCTGGGTGATATAGCATGACCATGCTTCGAGTTCTGCTAGGTTATGGAGGAGGCTTCTGATATTAAGGTGAACAATGTGTAGTCCCTTGGTGTCCTTCCATACTGCATCAGAGCAGAATAGTTGACTACGTGATCCAGAGTTTAGTTCAATATCCCCTGTGAGTATCAGAGCAAGAAGGAGTAGATACCATAGTTTCTGATGGGTGACCGGGGAAGGCAGGATTGAGTAGGAGAGAAGGCTCTTCTTAAAAGTATAAGCTATGAGATAGAGATAACTGTGAGGGATAAATAATGGTGTAATATCATGGAGTTTATTGGGGAGAATAAACATATTAAAGAAGGTAAAGTCATTTTGATCTGTGGTGAGGACCTCAGAGGAAGGGGGGCAACAGGCCAGTGAGATCCATAGGAGAGAAACTTGCGTAATATCTGTCAGCAAAGATGTGTGTAATTGGGGAGCTGTTTGGTAGAAGGTGAGCTAGTGAAAGTGTGTCAAATTAGTAAGCCAGGTTTGGAAAAAGAAAACACACTTAAGGGGGGGGCAACCTGCAATTTGACTAGAAGGGATAGGGTACTGAAGTATGTATTGGGAGCTGACAGCTGCAGTTTATTTTGGGTTCCAAAAACCAGCAACTGCAATGGAAAGTTATAGGGGAAAAAAAAGCCTGGGGGCACCCTCTATAGGCATTTTATTATAAGCTGCTAATGGGAAAGTGGGGAGTTACATTATTCCATACCACTATAAAATGAAGGTTAGCAAAGGGTTAGTGGGGAGCAGCAGTGCAACGGCTGCAGGAAGATAGGATATGTTCTGTACTCAGAACAAGAAATTTTAAAATCCGAGCTGTGCTTCAGTATCCAGTAAGATTTTTAGAGGATAGCTGTGCTTCAGTCTCCATTTGCCTTTGGACAAACTGAAGCTAATTTATCAATTTATTTGGCTTCGGGAGAAAAATGTTTCACCTAGATACCTCACCGTTGCTAATTTTCTAAAAATAAAACCTTGCAAGCTACAAGTGCAGGTTTAAGCCGAAAACCCCCTCCAGTGCAGAGTACAGGCTAATTGCTTCATGAACCTTTTTGGCAATACTTAATCATTGTTACGTAGGTGTTGAACGTTAATGCCTAGTGGGTTTCTTCTTTTTATTTTAAGTTAACATCAGTTCTTTTCTTACTTTATATGGCTATAGGATCCCATGTTTTTTCATGGCTTTTCTTCAGAATAGTTTCTGAAGTGCACAACAGGGTGTGGCAGTGTCCAAAGCAAAAGAGTTTATCCCTAATCGCCTTCATGAAAAGACTGACAATGAGATCGGGAGATGTGGTGAGAGGCAGCATGGAAGAAGAGTCAGTGAGTGGGAGTGTTCAGCAAGTATATTTGTATGGTTAGTGGCACCCTTCCCTCCACATCTCCATATTGCTTCAAAATAAGAAAACTATCCATCAATGTCTTTTTTTAATTTTTGTTAACCTGCAAAGGAAAAACGTGCTTCGCTGAACACATCTGCACCCCCCACCCAACATCCCACTGTGCACCCATATCCCCACACACCCGTTGACACCCCCACACACCCCCTCACTCACCTGATGAGGTCCCAGATTTGAGATCCACTCTCCTTATTGAAGACATATCTTGCTGCTGGAACCGACGACTGCAATATGAGACACTAAGGTAAATGTAATCCAATGTATTTCAATGGGGATTTCAACTTTTATGCATAACTTTGACATTTTTTGAGAGTTTTGACATCAAACTTTCAACATGGCCTTTTGGGGACCCCACCTCATGAACAATAGGACTGTCATTATGCAACTCCTGCTGGAAAGGTGATTTCACAGCCAATTTGCAAAATTACCTTTCCATCTGGATTTGTGTAATGACAGTCCTATTGTTCATGAGGTGGGGTCATAAGAAAGGTATATTGAAAATCTGGGGTCACAATTATAAAAAATTGTTGTGTTATGACCATTCATTTCAGTTTTGCTATGCACACTCATAACTTTTGGAATTTCTAATATTTTGACACCAGATTTTCAACATGGCCATTTTATTACCCCACCTCTGTCACAGCTGTCATTTTTCAAATCTTGGCCTAAATGTCTTTTTAAACCTGTGGTGTGGAATGGCATTCCGGGTTATGCAGAGTTACATTTTGGAGGGGATTTGAAAATTTTCTGCACTGGGTACATGAGGTGGGGTAATACCATGGCTATCTGACAATTTGGTCACTGTTGTCCTATAAATGGAAGTGCAGGGCCCAGAGATCCCTGTGTTTCCACAGCTACACAAATATACACATCTATGGTGGGATGGGAACACAGGGCCCTGTGCTCCCACAGGCAAATAAGGATACTACTATACTATCTCAAAAAGTAAGGAAATTAGTTGCAAAAAAACCTCTGTTAATGCATTAGTTAGGGTTAAAGTGACAAAAGTAGGAAAATGTGATGTTAGGGTTTCCAACCCTAACACCCCACCCTCCATGCACTAACAGGTGTTAGGGTGTGCCTTAGGGTCATCAGCCCTACCTCTCATCCCATTCTTCTATACTGTACACATCTCAGCTTCTTTATTTATGAAATAGGGCGAGTATTAGTGCTGATGACTCTAAGGTGCACCCCCAATGCCTGTTGGTGCATGGAGGGTGGGGGTTGGGTGTTAGGGTTGGAAACTCTAACGTCACATTTCCCTGCTTTTGTCACTTTAACCCTAACTGATGCATTAACTGAGTTTTTTTGCAATATATATATATAGTTGCATGGTAGTGCCGCTATAGTTAGGTTTGCCCAGTCACTTCTATGTTAAACCCAAATGTTTGCACTTTAATAACTTTGCAACTGTTTCTCTGATTTGCCTGGAATTTTACATGCGTGGTGTCCAGTCATAGATATTGGGATCTAGAAAGTTTTGGTCCAGTCAGATGTACGGTTGCTGAGCTGTATAGTATCAAAAATGTGAAAAATCCTCAACTTTTGTGCAAGTCATTGTCAGGCTACAGAGACCAAATGGTGTGTCTGTCTAGCTTCAAATGTGCATTTGTATATGTGGCTTGGGTGAAGGTCATGCGTTTTGAAGGTTTGGTGCAAAAATATTAATCTCTTCAAAAGTTATTCATGTTCTTCATGTCCCATTTTAGCCAATGGCAAAATGTAGATGGGCAACATGAAAATCTTTGCAAAAACAATTTTTTTTGTGCTCTGCATTTTTCTTTTCATGCTGCCACCATCTTTTCAATTAGTGAGAGAGAAAAAATGATGTAACTTAAAAAATACTTCTCCTTGTTAAACACAAACACTTGTGTTTACCCAATCAGGGCCTGAGGAACATGCCCCTGGCATCAGTAGTTTTTGTGCAGGTTGACTGGAAATATGTGCTTTAAAATTTACCCACCATTTTGTCATTTTGTTTTTGTGAAAAATATATGCACAAAAACATATTTTTTTGCATGGAAAGATTTAATTATAAGGTATGGGGTGCCATGAAACCTTTATATTTTTGCAAAAGCAATGCTTGGAAACATTGTCCCATGTATTATTTTCTTTGTCACTTCATTGTGCCAAGGTGGATTGTGCTTTTGTCTCAAATTTACAGGGTAACAAGTGCTTGAGTAACTGGTCCACCTTGCTCTTGTTTGGTAAAACAATATTGATTGGTTATGTAGTTATAGTGTTAAGAAATTTGGAAACTTCCCATAGGATAACATTGTGGTGACTGTGGCTCCTTTCGCTGCCCTATCTCAAAAACAGTTTGAGATACAGATGTTTTGCTCTGGGTGGTTTAGTTCACCTTGTGGACTAAGCGTCCATGTCATTTTTTTCAGCCATGGTTTCAACTGCAGTGGAATTTTTTTCATAGTTCCTATTGTTACTGAGATATTGTCACATTACTGTTACAAGGGTTCCTTTTCATGACTATAGGGCTGTTGTATGTATCCATATTTCTGTGTAAGTGGGAGCGCAGGGCCCGCTGGATCTGCACTCCCACTTATGCATATCAGTACATATACGCATACCATTATCCAAAAAAATGGGCAACGTGAAGGGAGCCCAGGGCCCAGAGGGCCCATGCTCCAACAAATACACACCAGTTACCAGTTACATTACACTTTCTCAAAAATAATGGAAATTTATTGCAAAAAACTATGTTAATGCATCAGTTAGGGTTGATAGCACAGTGACCAAAGTATGGAAATGTGATATTAGGTTTAGCACCCTTGCCACTCCATCCCCACCCCATCCACCCACCACTTACCAACAGACATTGGGGTGTTTCATGGGATGATCAGATTTAACTCTCACGTTGTTCTCTTATACTCTAGCATGTCAACTTGTTTACATGTGGCATAGACTGAGAGTTGGACCTGATGACCCCATGGCACACCCCAAAGTCTGTTTTTGTGTGGAGGGTGAGGGGGGGATGGGGTGGTAGGGGTGATAACCCTAGCATCACATTTCCATACTTTGGTCGCTGTGCTATCAACCCTAACTGATGCATTAACAAAGTTTTTTGCAATGAATATACCTGTATATATATATATGTATATACATATATATATATATATATATATATATATATATATATATATATAGGGATATGACATGGCCTGACTGAAGATATCATATTTATCTTCACGAGAGGCCAGTGATATCATGATATCTCATGAGTGAGATACTGACATTGTAGCCTCGCCATCCTGACTGTGCTGTGCCTTCAACTTCATCTACACACCCAGGGTCCCAATCTCTGGTGGCAGTTTGTTTGCTTCTTTGTTTATTTTTTTTTACAATCTGGGGATGGAAATCCCATTTTGGTTTCCCCCCCAGCACACAGCCCATTATTTTAATAATGTTTGCTGACATTGAGCACAATCTCCTTGTCGATAGTCAAATTAACCCTCCACTAGCAGAGTGAGACACTGGGAGCCCACCCCTAGTGTCATGAAATAGATTTATATGTACCTGCAAAAACAAACTGTCCCCATGTCTTTTCTTTAAACCTGAAAAAAAGGCCCTTGTCATCACCACCATTCCCTTCCCCCATCCTGACCCTCCAGCAGAGCACCCACTGCCCCCCCTTACCCTATACTTACCCTCAGAGGTCGTAGGCTGTCATCTTCTGTGGACTGGGACACATCTGCACTCTTCAAAGCAGCACCTTAAAGTGAAGAATTAAGCTTACTGCCATATAAAGTAGCAGGATGCACTATACCACACAGCTGTCATTTACTAAAGGACAGCTGTGTCATATAATTTGCACTACATGACACAGCTGTCCTTTACTAAATGACAACTTTGTCATATAGAACAACTGGCAGGTATCATCACTCACTCAACATCCTGACTACTGTCATCTGCACACCATGGTCCCAATCCCCTGTGGCACTTTTTGTTTGTCTGAAAATTTGTTTAATTTTGTTTTTCTGTATAATCTGACACTGGGATGGCCACCCCTGGTGTCAGACACCCCCCCCCAGGCAGTTGTTTTATAAATGGTTGCCAACATTAGGGGCCCTAATCTCCATGTCAGTACTTACTAGATCCCTCCCAGCAGTATGGGACACATGGGGAGCCCACCCCACTATCTGGAAAGAATTACAAAAATGTGATAAATACCAATACCGGGACCCCCCAGCACCTTGTTTAATTAGGTTACTGACATGGGGTCCCCAATCCTCATGTCAGAATTAACTATATGTCCCCTTGCAGTATGAGACACTGAGGAGCCTACCTGCAGTGTCCCGAGATACATGTAACTGATTGTTACCTGCATAAAAAAGAAAACAGTCCCCCAAAAACGTCTTTTTTATTTTTTTAACCAGCAAAAGAATAAAACAATCCCTCATCATCCTTGCCATCCCCCTCCCCCAGTCTCGACCCTCCCACTGAGCACCCATCACTCCAAACCCCCCCTTCCCCTATACTTACCTCCAGAGGTTGGCTGATATCATCTGCTGTGGACTGGGACACGTCTGCACTCTTTAAAGCTGAACCACAAACAGGAATAAAGGTAAGTGCCGTAAAATGTATTTCAATGAGGGTTTCAACTTATGTTGATGTCCTAGCCATTTGTAGGTATTTTTATACCAGATTTTCAACACAGGCTTTTTGGAACCCACCTCATTAACCCTGGCACTGTCATTTCATTAATCGGTCCTGGAAGGTGATTTTGAGGTTGCTGAGCAGAATCACCTTTCAGGACTAATTAATGAAATAACAGTGCCAGTGTTCATGTTGAAAATTTGGTGAAAAAATTCCCATAAATGGCTGCATTATGAGTGTTCATTGTGCAGTTTCAACTCAGACACATAGTTTTGGTAATTTATAATATTTTTATTCCAGATTTTGAACATATCCATTTTTTCACACCACTTCATGAACAGTATGGTTTATCTAGAGTGCGGCGACACCAAAGTTGCTGACATCCCCCACAGTGACGGAATGCCGCTGACATGCCCAACCGTGCCGTGTCCTGACATCGATGGGGAACAGAGTGACACTGGTCAGGAAGCAATGTGGGGGGGCTCTACCCACACCCAACCAGACTTAATGATTATCAACTCCGGGGGTGTGAATCATGAGGGAGAGCGGCTTACAGCGGCATCGCTATAAACATCCATCACTGCAACAACCCGTTCCACACTGTGGATGTCAAATGGGTTGTTGTCGCTGTGATGGAGTCACTGTGGGATGGGGGTCATTGTACGAATGGCATACCGAACAGTACAGCTGTCATTTCTCACATCCTGTCCGAAATGTGTTTTCACACCTGTGGTGTGGAATGACATATTTGCTGTGCAGAATCACCTTTCAGGACCTATTAACAAAATGACTGTGCCAGTGTTCATGAGGTGGCCCCCAAAAAGCCCATGTTGAAAATTTGGTAAAAAAAAAACTAAAAATGGCAGTGTTATTAGCATGCATTGTGCAGTTTCTTTGTAGACATGTAACTTTAGTAATTTACAATATTTTGACTCCAGACTAGAGATACTTATACCTCTCAACTAAGAAACGTGAGAATTTCTATTAAAAATATTTAGCGTGTGAAATTGTAAGACTATCAACCTTTCTGCATAAAAAGCTGTATGAAGTTCCTGTATCCATTCTCTGAAGGGGTAGTGTATAATTAATTCAATACCTCATGATAAGGAGCAGAGTCACTGTGGAGGTAAGAACCATAGCAAAGAATTTATTAAGCAACATTGATAGCAGGAATGTCCATTGCATCTTTGGGGAACACGCTGGCTTACCATGCCAGTGAGCTTAGTTCAGGTGCGAATTCAGTGAGCCAGTTTACTGGGACAAGGCTAATGGGGAAGGTACTGCAGCATGTAGCACCAGTCATGGCATGTGTAGGAACACAGCAGTACTTTGGTGCAGACCCCACACCCTATGGTGGATCAGGGAACCTCACCCACAGGGCACAGAGATGTGTGATGGGCCCATGCAATGCATCATGACTGTCTCCAATATTGTATTTAGCTCTTTTCATGCAGGTCCCAAAGAGTGCAAATGAAAATACAATTTCAGGACTGTCTTCAATATTGTATTTATCTCATTTTGCACAGATCACAAAGGAACCTGTGCAAATGAGGATACAATTCTACTATCACAAAAAAAGAGAAATTAGTTGCAAAACCACGTTGATTAGAGATTAGGGTTGTAAAAACACAAAGGCCCAGATATTCAAAAGGGTTTCGCATAGGCGCAACAGTGTTCATCATCACACAACCCACTGATGCGCCCAGCGCAATATTCAAAGGGAAAAGTGCGCCGCACAAGTCCTGATGCGCTGGAGCGCATCAGTAATGTATGCAGGCATAGGTGGGGGGCGTGCCTGACACAACCTGCACATTCCGAGACCAGCCCGGGATGTGCAGAGTCATGCATGCGCAACCCCTACCTGCGCCTGCACAAAGTTAAGCCAAAAAAAGGAACAAAGGATGGCCACCCACGGTGAGCTGCCACATTGCAGGGTGCAACACAGCAGCTGCCACCTGTGGGTGGCACTCAATTCCTGCTGCATCTGGTGGTCCCCCATGCCCCATCACGGCATCCATATAAATAAACCCCTCCAATATTATTGGTGGTCCAGTGGACCACTATGTGCCCAATCGGGCATCTGTTTAAATCACACTGGTCCCCTGCAGCCCGATCACGGGCATTTGTCTAAATGAAACCCCCTCTATATCCCTGGTGGTCCAGTGGACCACTATGTGCCCGATCGCAGGCATCAGTATTATAACCCCCCCGTCAAATATATCTGATGGTCCAGTGGACTGCACTATGCCTGATCGTGGGCATCTGTAAATCATAAAATAGTCCTATTACCCTGGTGGTCTAGTGAACCCCCCACCCACCCACTGAGCCCCAAGGCCCCACTCCCCCTGGTCAGCTGGTGGGCGGCAGCACCCACCTGCCTGCCTCCCCACGCGCTGACTGACAGCTTGGTAGGGCTGCACACCCATTGGTTCACAGAAATCCTCGTGCACAAGATGACCCTTGTTCATGAGGTGTCAAAATCCTTGATTGCCATTTCCAGACCAGATGGCCCTATCTTGCGAATAAGGGTTGGCTCACCAACAGGGACTTTGTCAGCTCATGAAAAAGGATTGAATGGCGAAAGGGGATTTTGACAGCTCATGAAAGGGGAATGGATCTTTAAATCCCCTTTCACGAGCTGTCAAAAGCCCCTTTCGTGAGCTGTCAAAATCCCTTTTCACGAGCTGATCCTTTTTTGCAAGCTGTCAAAATCCTTGATTGCTGTCTCGCAAACAAGGATTGGCTCATGAACAGGGATTTTGTCACCTTATGAAAAAGGATCAAGTGTCAAAAAGGGATTCTGACAGCTCGCAAAAGAGGTTTGTTTTTTTAAATCCTCTTTCGTCAGCTGTCAAAATCCTCTTTCACCACCTGATCCTTTTTCATGAGCTGTCAAAATCCTTGTTCATGAGATCAGGACCAGATGGAGAAAATCTCATGAACAAGGAATTCTCATGGACAGGGATTTTGACAGCTCATGAACAGGAATTCGCCTCATGAATGAGGATTATGACACCTCATGAACAAGGAATTTAAAAACTTTCCCAGTTTACTGCTAATAAGCGGCTTGGTCTTTTGGCTTGAAATTTGTAGGGTACAAATGGGGTGTCTCACAGGTGTGAATTATGCTGTTTAGGTGCAAACATTTTTATTGTTTCCATAGCTGTGCTATTACAGTTGAGATATTTCCCATAGAATAACACTGCGGTGCTAACAGTGCTTTTCTGTGCCCATATCTCGGAATTGATTCGAGATATGGATTTTCCCCTCTGGGAAGCTAATCATGTGTGGAGGTTTTGAAGTCATGATTACAACTCCAGTGGAATTTATTTTTCATAGCTGCTTTGGTTACTGAGATATTTGCACATTAGTGTTACAAGGGTTCCTTTTCAGCCCTATAGAGCTGCTGTATGGCTCCATAGTTATGTATAAGTGGGAGTGCAGGGCCCAGGGGGGCCCACACTCCCACATATGCATATCATTATGCAAAAAAGGCAGCTGAGGAACAGGGGCCTGGGGCCCACTCCCAGCAACACATACCAGTTACCAGTTACATTATACTTTCTCAAAAAGTAGGAAATTTATTGCAAAAGCATTGTTAATGCATCAGTTAGGCTGAAGCAACAAAAATTTGGAAATGAGACATTAAGGTTGAGCCCCAACCCTCTCCACCCTACCACCCAACCCCCCATCCTCCACACACCAACAGGCATCGGCGTGTGCCATGGGGTCATTAGGCTTAACTCTCACCCCATTCTCCTATACTATACCATGTCAGCCTGTTTACACATGGTATGGAGTGAGAGTTGGGCCTAACGACCCCATGGTACACCCCAATGCCTGTTGGTATGTGGAGGATGGGTGGTAGGGTAGGGGGGTTAGGGACTCAACCCTAATGTTTCATATCCATACTTTTGTCACTTCAACCCTAACTGATGCATTAATTAAGTTTTTTACAATGCATATATATATATATATATATATATACATATAAGGTAAAAAACTCAATTTAATGCATTAGTTAGGGTTGTTTCTCAGCGACAAAAGTGAGGAAATTTGGTGTTAGGGTTGAAAGCCCCCCTTGGACCCCCTCGCCCACACCCCCAACCGGTATCGGGGTGCACGTTGGGGTTGCCGGCCCTAACTCTCACCCCATCAGATGTGTGAAGAAGCAGAGATGTAGAAGAATGGGGTGAGAGTCAGGACCAACAACCCCAATGCGCACCCCGATGCTGGTTGGGGGTGTGGGCCGGGGATCCAAGGGGGGCTTTCAACCCTAACACCGAATTTCCTCACTTTTGTCACTGTGGAACAACCCTAACTAATGCATTAAATGGGATTTTTTGCCTCTAATTTCCCTTCTTTTTGAGAAGAATAATGAGAAATAGTGAATGTATTGCGGTGCGGAGCACAGGTCTTCGTGCCCCGTGCTCCCACCACATGATATCTTGTCACATAGTAACATGGTGCCTGCAAACGCAAATGGTAATGCGCATGGTGATGCAAAGCCAAACAGAAAGATAAACAGTACTGTAGACACAAATGGTTAAAATAACACAAACGCAAGCACAAATGAAAACGCGAAGGGTAACGCACATGGTGCCATAGATGGGAACAGTAAGTGAAATGGTTACGGAACTGCAAGCAGAAGCGGTAAGGGTAACAGTAATGTAAGCACACAGGCTGGTTTTCCCCAAAAGCTGCATAGAGAAAGACAGTGAATACAAAGAATGTATGCATAATAATGGGTCTCGGAGCAGAAAATGAGGAGTTGGAATACTAAATTGCTTATATCTCGGGAACTGTATGACGTAGTAGAAAAATGTAAAAGTCATACAATTTATGGCTTTCCTGGCTAGTTTTGTACTTGGCCCTTGTTAGGTGGCTAAGTATTTTTCCAACGAAAAGTCCATATCTCACACCGTTTCCGAGATACGGGCCCTGAAAGGCGCGGCGAATGCCGTAATGTTATCCTGTGGGAAAAAAAGAGAAGTTCAGAGTGCCATAACTTTGGCTCCCTTTGAAAAAAGCCTGTGCGTTTTTGTTACTGGTACAGTTAGTGTTTCCTCTTGCATTTCTATTGCCATTTGCATTAGCGTTCTCGTCTACGCCACCGTGTGCGTTACCCTTTGCATTTTCATTTGCGCTTGTGTTTGCGTTACTGTTAACATTTGAGGTTGTGTTACTGTTTTTGTTTGCGTTTCCTTTTGCATCACCATGTGCATTCCATTTGCGTATGCACTTCTGTTTGTGTTTCCATTTCTGTTTGTGTTTCCTTTGGCGTCATCGTTGCTGTTACCGTGTCTGCTTTTCCAATTGCGTTACCGTGATCCTGCGCATTACAGTTTGCGTTTCCATACATGCTTGCATTTGTGTTTCTGTTTTCATTAATGTTTGCACTTGTGTTTCTATTACTATTTGCATTATCATTTATGTTAGAGTCACCACGTGCATTAACGTTTGCGCTTGCATTTGCATTGCCGTTACTTCAGTATTTATAGTGCACATTCTCAAAAAGAAGGAAAATTCATGGCAAAAAACTCAGTTTAATGCATCAGTTAGGGTTGTTCCACAGTGACAAAAGTGAGGAAATTCAATGTTAGGTTTCCCACCCCCCTTGCACCTCACCCCCACCCCACCCCCACCAACAGGAATCGGGGGTGTGCATTGGCTCATCGGTCCTAACTCTCATCCCATTCTCCTATACCATCACCTCAGCTTGTTTACACATGGGATGGTGTGATAGTTAGGACAGTGACTAAAGCACCCTGATACTGTTGTCACTGTTGCAATTCGCGCAGTCGGAAGCTTTTTTCCAACTAAATACTTACAAATATGCATAAAGAAGAGGGTTTTCAGTTACTGAACCCGGCCTCGTGACAAAACATTTGGCAATGTGCTAGTCGCCTGTGCATAGCGCCGCCATGCTACAATTGCAGGTAAAGTGAAAGTGCTCAGAGTGGCAGGATCAACCAGATAAGATATTTAAAATTTTTTTACTTAATTTTTTAAAAGTATGGTAGGAATAAATATATGAGTGAGGTATGTGGTGGTGGTGGGGCAGGTCGGATAGGCACAGCAGCACAGCAGCTTGTCGCTTGTAGGTGTAGTGAAGATTGAAAGTGAAACGATTTCACTTTCAGAATGACATATAGAGAGTGAAAGATATCTCCATGACGTATAGGAACATGGAGATATCAATGTTATCTTCACTGCCTAGCTCAGTTATCATGTTTTACACTTCTATTTATTCGGACACATACATTGTATAAATATATATATATATATATATATATATATATATATATTGCAAAATCTGTTTAATGATTAGTGTTAGCATTATGAAAAGTGAGGAAATTTGATGTTAGCCTTAATTTCTTTGTCTAATTCTTCACCAACAGTATCAGGGTGCTTTAGTCACTGTCCTAACTATCACACCATCCCATGTGTAAACAAGCTGAGGTGATGGTATAGGAGAATGGGATGAGAGTTAGGACCGATGAGCTCAATGCACACCCCGATTCCTGTTGGTGGGGTGGGGTGGGTGGCAAGGGGGGAAACTCACATTGAATTTCCTCACTTTTGTCACTGTGGAACAACCCTAACTGATGCATTAAACTGAGTTTTTTGCCATGAATTTTCCTTCTTTTTGAGAATGTGCACTATAAATACTGAAGTAACGGCAATGCAAATGCAAGCGCAAACGTTAATGCACGTGGTGACTCTAACATAATGATAATGCAAATAGTAATAGAAACACAAGTGCAAACATTAATGAAAACAGAAACACAAATGCAAGCATGTATGGAAACGCAAACTGTAATGCGCAGGATCACGGTAACGCAATTGGAAATGCAGACACGGTAACAGCAACGATGACGCCAAAGGAAACACAAACAGAAATGGAAACACAAACAGAAGTGCATACGCAAATGGAATGCACATGGTGATGCAAAAGGAAACGCAAACAAAAACAGTAACGGAACCTAAAAATGTTAACAGTAACGCAAACACAAGCGCAAATGAAAATGCAAAGGGTAACGCACACGGTGGCGTAGACGAGAACGCTAATGCAAATGGCAATAGAAATGCAAGAGGAAACACTAACTGTACCAGTAACAAAAACGCACAGGCTTTTTTCAAAGGGAGCCAAAGTTATGGCACTCTGAACTTCTCTTTTTTTCCCACAGGATAACATTATGGCATTCACCGCGCCTTTCAGGGCCCGTATCTCGGAAACGGTGTGAGATATGGACTTTTCGTTGGAAAAGTACTTAGCCACCTAACAAGGGCCAAGTACAAAACTAGCCAGGAAAGTCATAAATCATATGACTTTTACATTTTTCTTCTACGTCATACAGTTCCTGAGATATAAGCAATTTAGTATTCCAACTCCTCATTTTCTGCTCCGAGACCCATTATTATGCATACATTCTTTGTATTCACTGTCTTTCTCTATGCAGCTTTTGGGGAAAACCAGCCTGTGTGCTTACATTACTGTTACCCTTACCGCCTTCTAACTTGCAGTTCCGTAACCATTTACCCCATTGTTCCCATCTATGGCACCATGTGCTGCTACCCTTCGCTTTCATTTGTGCTTGCGTTGTGTTATTTTAACCATTTGTGCTCACAGTACTGTTTATCTTTCTGTTTGGCTTTGCATCACCATCGCATTACCATTTCGTTTGCAGGCACCATGTTACTATGTGACAAGATATCATGTGGTGGGAGCACGCAGGAGCTGCGAAGACCTGTGCTCCGCACCGCAATACATTCACTATTTCTCATTATTCTTCTCAAAAGAAGGGAAATTAGAGGCAAAAACTATTTATGCATTAGTTAGGGTTGTTCCACAGTGACAAAAGTGAGAAAACTGCAGTTAGGGTTGAGTCCCCTCGATCTCGGCCCACACTTCAATCAGCATCGTGCGCATTGGGGTTGTTGGTCCTGACTCTCACCCCATTCTTCTACATCTCTGCTTCTTCACACATCTGATGGGGTGAGAGTTAGGACAACAACTAACGTGCCCGATACCGGTTGGGGTGTGTGCAGGGGGTCCAAGGGGCTTTCAACCCCTAACACCAAATTTCCTCACTTTTGTCGCTAGAAACAACCCTAACTAATGCATTAAATTGAGTTTTTACCTTATATGTATATATATATATATATATATATATGCATTGTAAAATTTACTAATGCATCAGTTGGGTTGAAGTGACAAAAGTATGGATATGAAACATTAGGGTTGAGTCCTAATCCCCTACCTTATTACCCTTCCTCCACATACCAACAGCAGTACCATGGGTCGCTAGGACCAACTCTCACTCCATACTATGTGTAAACAGGCTGACATGGTATAGTATAGGAGAATGGGGTGAGAGTTAAGCCTAATGACCCCATGGCACACGCCGATGCCTGTTGGTGTGTGGAGGATGGGGGGTTGGGTGGTAGGGTGGAGAGGGTTGGGGCTCAACCTCAATGTCTCATTTCCAAATTTTTGTTGCTTCAGCCTTAACTGATGCATTAACAATGCTTTTTGC
Source organism: Neoceratodus forsteri (assembly GCA_016271365.2). Taxonomy (NCBI): domain Eukaryota; kingdom Metazoa; phylum Chordata; order Ceratodontiformes; family Ceratodontidae; genus Neoceratodus; species Neoceratodus forsteri. The sequence goes on along the minus strand of JADMNL010000022.1, from coordinate 437,867,516 downwards.
AATAAATTTCCTTACTTTTTGAGAAAGTATAATGTAACTGGTAACTGGTATGTGTTGCTGGGAGTGTGGGCCCCCCAGGCCCCGTGCTCCCTTCAAGCTGCCCATTTTTGCATAATGATATGCATATGTGGGAGTATGGGCCCCCCCTTGGCCCTGCACTCCCACTTATACATAACTATGGAGCCATACAGCAGCTCTATAGGGCTGAAAAGGAACCCTTGTAACACTAATGTGCAAATATCTCAGTAACCAAAGCAGCTATGAAAAATAAATTCCACTGGAGTTGTAATCATGACTTCAAAACCTCCACACATGATTAGCTTCCCAGAGGGGAAAATCCATATCTCGAATCAATTCCGAGATATGGGCACAGAAAAGCACTGTTAGCACCGCAGTGTTATTCTATGGGAAATATCTCAACTTTGTAATAGCACAGCTATGGAAACAATAAAAATGTTTGCACCTAAACAGCATAATTCACACCTGTGAGACACCCCATTTGTACCCTACAAATTTCAAACCAAAAGACCAAGCCGCTTATTAGCAGTACACTGGGAAAGTTTTTAAATTCCTTGTTCATGAGGTGTCATAATCCTCATTCATGAGGCGAATTCCTGTTCATGAGCTGTCAAAATCCCTGTCCATGAGAATTCCTTGTTCATGAGATTTTGGCCATCTGGTCCTGATCTCATGAACAAGGATTTTGACAGCTCATGAAAAAGGATCAGGTGGTGAAAGAGGATTTTGACAACTGACGAAAGAGGATTTAAAAAAACAAACCCCTTTTGCGAGCTGTCAGAATCCCTTTTTGACACTTGATCCTTTTTCATAAGGTGACAAAATCCCTGTTCGTGAGCCAATCCTTGTTTGCGAGACAGCAATCAAGGATTTTGACAGCTTGCAAAAAAGGATCAGCTCGTGAAAAGGGATTTTGACAGCTCACGAAAGGGGCTTTTGACAGCTCGTGAAAGGGGATTTAAAGATCCATTCCCCTTTCATGAGCTGTCAAAATCCCCTTTCGCCATTCAATCCTTTTTCATGAGCTGACAAAGTCCCTGTTGGTGAGCCAACCCTTATTCGCAAGATAGGGCCATCTGGTCTGGAAATGGCAATCAAGGATTTTGACACCTCATGAACAAGGGTCATCTTGTGCACGAGGATTTTCTGTGAACCAATGGGTGTGCAGCCCTACCAAGCTGTCAGTCGGCGGGCGGCGGGGAGGAAGGCAGGTGGGGTGCTGCCGCCCACCAGCTGACCAGGGGGAGTGGGGCCTTGGGGCTCAGTGGGTGGGTGGGGGGTACACTAGACCACCAGGGTAATAGGACTATTTTATGATTTACAGATGCCCACGATCAGGCATAGTGCAGTCCACTGGACCATCAGATATATTTGACGGGGGGGTTATAATACTGATGCCTGCGATCGGGCACATAGTGGTCCACTGGACCACCAGGGATATAGAGGGGGGGTTTCATTTAGACAAATGCCCGTGATCGGGCTGCAGGGGACCAGTGTGATTTAAACAGATGCCCGCGATTGGGCACATAGTGGTCCACTGGACCACCAATAATATTGGAGGGGGGTTTATTTATATGGATGCCCGTGATGGGGCATGGGGGGGCACCACCAGATGCAGCAGGAACTTGGGTGGCCACCCACAGGTGGCAGCTGCTGTGTTGCACCCTGCAATGTGGCAGCTCACCTGTGGGTGGCCATCCTTTGTTCCTTTTTTTTTTTGGCTTAACTTTGTGCAGGCGCAGGTAGGGGTTGCGCATGCATGACTCTGCACATCCCGGGCTGGTCTCGGAATGTGCAGGTTGTGTCAGGCACGCCCCCCACCTATGCCTGCATACAGTCTGATGCGCTCCAGCGCATCAGGACTTGTGCGGCGCACTTTTCCCTTTGAATGTTGCGCTGGGGCGCATCAGTGGGTTGTGCATGGCGCAACACTGTTGCGCCATGCGCAACCCTTTTGAATATCTGGGCCTTTGTGTTTTTACAACCCTAATCTCTGCATCAACGTGGTTTTTTGCAACTAATTTCTCTTTTTTTTGTGATAGTAGAATTGTATCCTCGTTTGCACAGGTTCCTTTGTGATCTGTGCAAAATGAGATAAATACAATATTGAAGACAGTCCTGAAATTGTATTTTCATTTGCACTCTTTGGGACCTGCATGAAAAGAGCTAAATACAATATTGGAGACAGTCATGATGCATTGCATGGGCCCATCACACATCTCTATGCCCTGTGGGTGAGGTTCCCTGATCCACCATAGGGTGTGGGGTCTGCACCAAAGTACTGCTGTGTTCCTACACGCTGCATGACTGGTGCTACATGCTGCAGTACCTTCCCCATTAGCCTTGTCCCAGTAAACTGGCTCACTGAATTCGCACTGAACTAAGCTCACTGGCATGGTAAGCTAGCGTGTTCCCCAAAGATGCAATGGACATTCCTGCTATCAATGTTGCTTAATAAATTCTTTGCTATGGTTCTTACCTCCACAGTGACTCTGCTCCTTATCATGAGGTATTGAATTAATTATACACTACCCCTTCAGAAAATGGATACAGGAACTTCATACAGCTTTTTATGCAGAAAGGTTGATAGTCTTACAATTTCACACGCTAAATATTTTTAATAGAAGTTCTCACGTTTCTTAGTTGAGAGGTATAAGTATCTCTAGTCTGGAGTCAAAATACTGTAAATTACTAAAGTTACATGTCTACAAAGAAACTGCACAATGCATGCTAATAACACTGCCATTTTTAGTTTTTTTTTACCAAATTTTCAACATGGGCTTTTTGGGGGCCACCTCATGAACACTGGCACAGTCATTTTGTTAATAGGTCCTGAAAGGTGATTCTGCACAGCAAATATGTCATTCCACACCACAGGTGTGAAAACACATTTCGGACAGGATGTGAGAAATGACAGCTGTACTGTTCGGTATGCCATTCGTACAATGACCCCCATCCCACAGTGACTCCATCACAGCGACAACAACCCATTTGACATCCACAGTGTGGAACAGGTTGTTGCAGTGATGGATGTTTATAGCGATGCTGCTGTAAGCCACTGTCCCTCATGATTCACACCCCCAGAGTTGATAATCATTAAGTCTGGGTTGGGTGTGGGTAGAGCCCCCCCCACATTGCTTCCTGACCAGTGTCACTCTGTTCGCCATCGATGTCAGGACACGGCACGGTTGGGCATGTCAGCGGCATTCCGTCACTGTGGGGGATGTCAGCAACTTTGGTGTCGCCACGCTCTAGATAAACCATACTGTTCACGAAGTGGTGTGAAAAAATGGATATGTTCAAAATCTGGAATAAAAATATTATAAATTACCAAAACTATGTGTCTGAGTTGAAACTGCACAATGAACACTCATAATGCAGCCATTTATGGGAATTTTTTCACCAAATTTTCAACATGAACACTGGCACTGTTATTTCATTAATTAGTCCTGAAAGGTGATTCTGCTCAGCAACCTCAAAATCACCTTCAGGACCGATTAATGAAATGACAGTCTCCAGGGTTAATGAGGTGGTTCCAAAAAGCCTGTGTTGAAAATCTGGTGTAAAAATACCTACAAATGGCTAGGACATCAACATAAGTTGAAACCCTCATTGAAATACATTTTACGGCACTTACCTTTATTCCTGTTTGTAATTCAGCTTTAAAGAGTGCAAACGTGTCCCAGTCCACAGCAGATGACATCAGCCAACCTCTGGAGGTAAGTATAGGGGAAAGGGGGGTTTGGAGTGATGGCTGCTCAGTGGGAGGGTCGAGACTGGGGGAGGGGGATGGCAAGGATGATGAGGGATTGTTTTATTCTTTTGCTGGTTAAAAAAATTAAAAAGACGTTTTTGGGGGACTGTTTTCTTTTTTATGCAGGTAACAATCAGCTACATGTATCTCGGACACTGCAGGTAGGCTCCTCAGTGTCTCATACTGCAAGGGGACATATAGTTAATTCTGACATGAGGATTGGGGACCCCATGTCAGTAACCTAATTAAACAAGGTGCTGGGGGGTTCCGGTATTGGTATTTATCACATTTTTGTAATTCTTTCCAGATAGTGGGGTGGGCTCCCCATGTGTCCCATACTGCTGGGAGGGATCTAGTAAGTACTGACATGGAGATTAGGGCCCCTAATGTTGGCAACCATTTATAAAACAACTGCCTGGGGGGTGTCTGACACCAGGGGTGGTCATCCCAGTGTCAGATTATACAGAAAAACAAAATTAAACAAATTTTCAGACAAACAAAAAGTGCCACAGGGGATTGGGACCATGGTGTGCAGATGACAGTAGTCAGGATGGGGAGTGAGTGATGATACCTGCCAGTTGCTCTATATGACAAAGTTGTCATTTAGTAAAGGATAGCTGTGTCATATAGTGCAAATTATATGACACAGCTGTCCTTTAGTAAATGACAGCTGTGTGGTATAGTGCATCCTGCTACTTTATATGGCAGTAAGCTTAATTCTTCACTTTAAGGTGCTGCTTTGAAGAGTGCAGATGTGTCCCAGTCCACAGAAGATGACAGCCTACGACCTCTGAGGGTAAGTATAGGGTAAGGGGGGGCAGTGGGTGCTCTGCTGGAGGGTCAGGATGGGGGAAGGGAATGGTGGTGATGACAAGGGCTTTTTTTTTCAGGTTTAAAGAAAAAGACATGGGGACAGTTTTGTTTTTTGCAGGTATACATATAAATCTATTTCGGGACACTAGGGGTGGGCTCCCAGTGTCTCACTCTGCTGAGTGGAGGGGTTAATTTTGACTGTCGACAAGGAGATTGTGCCCCCCAATGACAGCAAACATTATTAAAATAATGGGCTGTGTGCTGGGGGGGCAACCAAAATGGGATTTCCATCCCCAGATTGTAAAAAAAAATAAACAAAGAAGCAAACAAACTGCCACCAGAGATTGGGACCCTGGGTGTGTAGATGAAGTTGAAGGCACAGCACAGTCAGGATGGCGAGGCTACAATGTCAGTATCCCCACACCTGACCTATGAGTGGCGACAGCAGCAGAGTTTGCACTGTATGACACAACTGTCATTTATTAAAGACAGCTGTTTCTTATAGTGCAAACTGCTGCTTTCGCAAAATTTCAGTTATGAATAGAACGTTAATTTGTTGAACTGCACATGCTAAGAACTGGAACAGTTTTACTAACTATTTTAAAAACTTCTTAACCAGGGAACCCTAAAAACAACAAATGCACACACCTCAGTCCAACCTCTATCAAACCTGAAAGTTTCAGGTTTCAAAGGCTCCAATTTTTTAAGTTATAGGGTGAAAAAAAAAATCTTACAATTTTCAAAAAAATTGATTTTTGTGGTGTTTTGCACCTCTGTAACTTTGTCTCCCCTTAACCAATCTACATGAAATTTACAGGATCAAAAGATCCTGGCACAGAGGCTGTGCTTTCCAAATACCATGTAAATTGGTTGAATGGGGCAAAGTTATCAAGGTGCAAATAGTTGGGTTAAACATAGAAGTGCTTACACAACCCTAATATACAGGCATGACAGTGCCTGTATAATTATAAAGGTGTGGGGATAAATCTTTACTTCTGTGTTAAACTGAAATTCTAGGACTATAATAACTTCACAATAGTTCAAGGGATTTGCATTAAATTTGGTATGCGCCTTCAGGGACCAAAGATCTCTTGATGTGACAAGTTTTGGTCTGGTTTGATCTGCAGGTGCGGAGATATGAAATGTCAAACAATGTATAAATTAACACTTTTTATCTAATTCTTCATCACTGTGTTCTACAAAAACTGTGTGGAATTTTGGTCTGAAATTTTTAGGATGTATATAGGTCTTGGTTCACGGTGGTGCCTTTTGAAGGTTTGGTGAAAAAATATTAATCTGCTCCAAAGCTATTAAATTTTAAAGTTTCCCATTATTTCCTATGGGAAAAGTTAGATGTGAGGCTCGAAATAGGATTCTTGACCACAAATGCAGAATTCTTGTTTGCAAATGTGGAATCCAGTTCCACAAATGGGGAATCCTAGTTTGTGCCACTGCCATCTTGTTTACAGTTAGTGAGGGAAATAAGCTTAAATCTGAAGATGTATCCAGAGCTTTGGTAAGCATCAACAATTGTGTTTGTCTAATTGGGGCCTGAGGATTTGGATTCTGGGCTCAGTTTTTTGCAAAAGTGCTAATAAAAGGCTTTTTTTTAACAGTGGAAATTCTTGGCCCCAAATTGCAGAAATCTTTTAATGCGAAACAGGATCCTTTTCTGCAATTTGCAAAAAAGGATTATATTTTTCTGCAAATTACAAAAAAGGAAGCTCAGAAAAAGATTCTTTTTCACAATTTGCGAAAAAATAATTTTTATATTGGTGTTTTCTTTGTCACTTCACAGTAAATGAATGGCTTGGAGCTTTGGGCTAACATTTTCATGGTAGAAAGCAGTTAGTCCACAGATATGCCTTTTGCTGGCTTGGTCAAAATGTATTTGTATGCTGTGGAGTTCTGTGCATTTTAATTTTCCTTTGTTTCCCATACAATTACAGTGTAATGGGAGGTGTACACAGTTGTTTCTTTGTCACTGTGCTGTGAAGAAATGGTTTCCCATTTTGTTCTGAAATTTTCAGGATATAGAGGGGTTTGTTCATCAATCTCCCTTTTGCTGCTTTTCTGAAAATGCCTTAATTTGGTATTGAATTACACAGGTTTTAGATTTCCCTGTGTTTTCTACACTGTAGGATAACAAGGCAATGTCAGGTATTTCTTTGGCTCTGCATACTTTGGAATGGGAGCGCAGGGCACAGAAGGCCCTGTGCTCCCACAGGCAAAGATGAATAGTAGTACACTATCTCAAAAATTATGCATGGATGGGAGTGCAGGGCCACAGGCAAATATGGGTACCATTAAGGTCTGATGGAAGCACGGGGCCCAGAGAGCCCTGTGCTCCCACAAACAAATATACAGAGGATTATGGAGTGATTGGAGCTCAGGGCCCAGAGGGCCCTGCATTTCCACAGGGAAATAAATGACCATCTCTGAAAATTATGGATAGTTGGGGCTCTGTGCTCCCACAAGCAAATGAGCCTATGATTATACTTTCTCAAAAAGTAAGGAAATTCTCTGCCAAAAAAAAAAAAATGTTAATGCACCTTTAGGGTTAATGTGACAAAAGTAGGGAAAATAGGCTTTCTCAAAAAGTAAGGAAATTGTCTGCAAAAAAAAAAACTTTGTTAATGCATCATTAGGGTTAATGCAACAAAAGTAGGGAAATGTGATCTTAGGGTTTCCAACCCTTAGACCCCATCCCCACCCTCAGTTTTCAACACTAATACCACACCCCCATCATGCATGCAGGAACAGGTGTGGGAATGTGCCTTGGGTTTGTGAACCCTAATGCTTACCCCTTTTTCCTATACTGTACCTATCTTACCTTACTGACTCATGGAATGGTGTGAGCATTACAGCATTAGTTTACAACCTCCAAGGCATCCCCACACCTGTTCCTGCATGCAGGGTAAGGGTGAGGTGTTAGTGTTGGAAACCAAGGGTGGGGATGGGGTCTTAGGGTGGGTACCTAAGATCACATTTCAATACTTTTGTCACATTAATCCTATGGTATGAACATAGTTTTTGTAGACAATATATATATATATATATATATATATATATATATATATATATATATATATATATATATATATATATATATATATATCAAAACTCTGTTAATGCATCAGTTAGGGTTGTCATTACAGTGACAAAAGTTTGGAAATACGATGTTAGGGTTACTAACCCTACCCCCCCCACCTTCCTCACGCCATCAGGCCCTAACTCTCACCCCATTCCATTTGTAAGGAAGCTTAGATGGTACAGTGTAGGAGAATAAGTGTAGAGACATAGTGCAGGAGGGCTCTGTGCTCCCTGTTTAGTATAAATAGTATGCATAGGTGGAAGGATGGGTCCTCTGAGCCCTGCGCTCACACCTACCCATAAGTATAGACACATAACACAGGCATACACACATTGCAAGTAACCTTTGTACTGCAAATGTGGCAATATCTCAGTAACCATAACAACTATGGAAAAAATTCCTTTGCAATAGTATTCATGACCTGGCCACCTCCACGTGTGCTTACTAAGCTGCGCTTAGTGAAAAATCTGCATCTCAAACTGCAAAAGGCACATCTGTGGGACAAGGACTTGCTACCCTGCAAAGTTAAGCCCAAAATCCCTGTTTGTTTTGCTATGAAGTGGCAAATAAACTGCATTTTGGGGGCTGTTTAACCACAGAACTTTTGTGAATGTTCTGCAGACTTTTGTGAAAGTGCTATTGGTTTACATATGTTTTTCCCACAGGCTATAATGGGAAACAAAAAAGATTAATAATTTTTGAATGGATTAATATTTTTTCACCAAACCTTCAAAAGGCCCTGACCCAGTCCCCCCTGTACCCTGAAAATTTTAGACCAGATGGACAAACTATTTGGGCTGTGGAGATGAGCAAAGAATTTAAAAAAACTTAAGGATTTTTCATACTTTTTGTGCTCTGCAACTCTGCAACCACAAATCCATCTAGAACAAAACTTTCTAGATCCAGAGATCTGTGGAACCACACCACACCACACATGCAAATCAAATTTTCAGGCTAATCGAATGAACGGTTGCAAAGTCATTAAATTGCAAAAGTTTGGGTTTAACATAGAAGTGGCCATGCAACTCTAACTATATTAGCCCTACTCGACTAGTATTATATTTATATATATATATATATATAGATATATAGATATATATATATATATATCTATATATATATAGATATATATACACACACACACACACACACACACACACACACACACACATATCTATCTGATGTTAGGGTTACCAACTCTACCCCAACACCTAAACAGACCAACAAGCACCAGGGTGTGCTGGGTCATCAGCCTTAACTCTTACTCATTCCATGTAAAAACTAGCTGAGATGGAAAAGTATAGGAGAATGGGGTGAGAGTTGGGCCTGTTGTTAAAGGCACCTGGTGCCTGTTGGTCTGTGGAAGGTGTATGAGGGGGTAGGGTTGGTAACCCTAACATCAAATTTCCAGACTTTTGTTGGTGTGGAATCAACCCTAACTGATGCATTAACTGAGTTTTTTTCCAATGAATTTCTCTTCTTTTTGAGAAAGTGAAATGTTACTCATATTGTATCCATAGGTGGGAGCATGGGACCTCTGGACCCAGCATTCCTACCCACCCATAAGTGTAGAGGCATAGTGCAGGAGGGTCCTGTGATGCCATTTTTGCATAATAGGATGCATATTTGGGAGAGCAGGTCCTCTGGACCCTGTAGTCCCACCCACCCGTAAGTGTAGACACATAGAGCAGGAGAGTCCTGTGCTCCCAGTATTGCAAAATGGTTTCCATGGAAGGGAGCACATGCCCTGTGGGCCCTGTGGGCCCTGCATGCCTACTTACCTAGAAGTATAGAGACTTAGGGTAGGAGTGCTCTGTGCTTTTAGTTTTGTATAATCATATCCATACGTGAGACGAGTGCAGCCCCTGTGCTCCCACCCATCCATGAGTGTAGAGGCATAGTGTAGGAGGGCCCAATGCTCCCAGTTTAGCATATATAATATGCATAACTGGGAGTACAGGCCCTCTGGGCCCTGTGCTCCCACCTAACCATAAGTACAGACACATAGCACAGGCCTAGAGGTATTCTAAGTAACCCTTGTAACACTTACTGTATTTGGAAATATCTCAGTAACCATGCCAACTGTGGAACAAATTCTTTCACAGTTGTATTAATGGCCTAGCCACCTCCATGCATGCTTAGTACACCTATTGCACTTAGTGAAAAATCTGTATCTCAAACTGTTTTTGAGATACAGGTGCCGAAAGGCACTGCAGCCTCCTCAATGTTATCCTATGGGAAAATTAGCAAATTTGGACTGCTATAACTCTGGAACTAGTGTGGATTGTTTCAACAAACCAGCAAAAGGCATATTTCAGACCAAAAGTCCTAAACCAACAGTGCTTGCGTGAAAGTGCATGGTACTTGCACGATAGTAAAAAGTACTTTTGAGCCTGACACATTTTTTATTCCTATCTGCTATAATGGGAAACTTTAAACTTTAATAACTTTTGAACAGAATAATATTTTTTCTCCAAATCTTAAAAAGGCACATTCCTGTCCCCATCCCCATGCAGATGGACAAACCATTCAGGTTGTGGAAACAAGCAAAGTATTTTAAAAAAATGGCCAAAAAAGTGTTGTTTTGCACTTTTTTTGGCACTCCACAGCTCCATAACCATACGTTTGACCAGAACACAACTTGCCAGATCCAGAGATCAATGATAGAAGATGGCACATGCAACATTTCAGGCAAATCGGATGAATGGTTGCAAAGCTGTTAAAGTGCAAACATTTGGGTTTAACATAGTTGTGGCTACTCAACCCTAATTATAGGAGAATAGGGTGAGAGTCAGGCCTGATGACCAAAAGGCACACCCCAATGACTGTTGGTTTGTGGAGGGGGAGTTAGGGATGGTAACCCTAACATTAAATCTCAAGGCTTTTGTTTGTGTGAAATCAATCCCAGCTGATGCATTATCAGTTTTTTGCAATGAATTTCCCTTCTTTTTGAGAAAGTGAAATGTTACTCATATAGTATCCATAGGTGGGAGCACAGGCCCTCTGGGCCCTGCATACCCACTCACCCATACCTATAGAGGCATAGGGCAGGAGAGTCCTGTGCTCCCAGTTTAGCATAAATGGTATGCATAGGTGGGAGCACAGGCCCTCTGGGCCATGCACTACGACCTACCCATTAATACAGACACATAGTGCAGGCCTAGAGACATTCCAAGTAACCCTTGTACTGGAAATGTAGCAATATCTCAGTAACCATAGCAACTTTGGAAAAAATGACTTTGCAGTTGTATCCATGACTTGGCCACCTCCATGCATGGTTATTGTACCTTAAGGTATACTAAGCTGTGCTTAATGAAAAATTTGTATCTCGAACCATTTTCGAGATATAGCCACCAAAAGGCACCACGACCACCACAGTGTTATCCTATGGGAAAACTGGCAACTTTAGAGTGCTGTAACTATGGAACCAGTGCCAATTTCATCACCAAACCAGCAAAAGGCACATTTGTGGGCAAGAGCTTGCTACCCTGCAAAGTTCAGCCCAAATGTAGTAACCGTGTTTTTGCTATGAAATGGCAAAGAAATAGTTTTTTGAGGGCTGTTTACCTGCAGAACTTTCACGAAAGTTCTGTGGGCGTTTGCAAAAATACCATTGGTTTAGCTGGGGGAACTTTTGCAAAAGTACTGTGGCACATTCGTGAAAATCCCATTGGCAGAAAATTTTCAAAAACATTTTTCCAGGCATCCTATGTAAAAACTAATGCCAAAGTCGTGTTCCTAGGACCCCAATTAGGTAAACCCAACTGTTGGTGTTTACCAAGGGACAGTATTTTTTGAACTACATCATTTTTTCCACATCACTAACTGAAAACAAGATGGCAGCAGCACAAAAGTACTAAACCCATTTGTGGCAGTAAAAAGTGAATTTGCGAAAGCAAAAAGTGCTTTTGAGGGGAACATATATTTTTCCCCCATAGGCTATAATGGGAAACATTAAAGTTTAATAATTTTTGAACAGACTAATTTTTTTTCACCAAACCTTCAAAAGGCACTTCCCTGACCCAAACCTCATATACCCTGAACATTTTGGACAAGATGGACCAACCATTCAGACTGTAGAGATGCACAAAGAATCTGTCAAAAACTGAGGATTTTTCACACTTTTTGACACTCCAATATAACCCCACTATGAGTGGAAGACAATTTAATGGGCATCTCACCTACTTTGTCTAAATACATCAAGTTAAACCAAGTTATATGTTACCTATTCTAGTGTGAGAGAGTGTGTGTGTGTGTGTGTGTGTGTGTCTGTGTTTGTACACACTATGAGGGTGGTCCTGACTGCCTGTTCCTGTACTGTCACCTGTGTGACCACATGGCTACAGGTGGATGTTCATTGACAGGGGTTGAAAATGGCACCAGCCCCACTAGCCAAATGCTGATAGTTATTGTTTTGGGATAGACAAAAATCTTTGTAAGAACGAAAAAGAGAATTGCAAGTCTTACTTTAACCACTTAGGAAAACAAGACTGCAATCCTAAGCATGAGCATGACGTTGCCATGGATGTGAGAGGCATGCTCAGGATCATGGTCCTGTTTTTGTGTGGTAAAAGACTTGTAATGCTCTTCACTAAATGTACAAAGATCCCCATGCTCAACAGAACATGTACGTTTAGCTCCAACTATCACTTATACATGTTCAAGAAATTTGCACATGCTTAATGCATGTTCACATTGAGAAGAGGCATCCAGCAGTGGAAGATTGGCCAAGCACTAAGGTAATGTGCTTGGTCCAAGCTAAAGTATATATTTTTAAAATTTAGGTAATAGATTTTACTGTTACTCATACTAGGGCATATAAATAGTTTTTTTTTGCCACAGATGTTATTACAGGCACACTGGTCACACATGTTCAGTATAGCTGCTGAAAGATGACAGTGTCCCTTTAATAAATGCACTGCTCATGCTCTGCATTGATAAAAGTTTCCAGAGAGCTGCAAAATACAGTAAGAGGAAACTGAATAGCAGATAGAAGCTAACCATTAGGAAACTTTTATTAATTTATTGCAATGAGCAGTGCACACATTAAGCAACTCAATGAAAAATGCTAAACCAGTGAGTTGGAGGGACAGCTTAATGTGACTTATACTGTATGTTATACTGGAATATATATGCATATATGTGTATGTGTGTTAGTCTGTGTGCATGTATCATAACAATTAGAAAGTGCGGTTAGGTGGATCAGTGGTTAGTGCAAAAATTGCTGGTCTACATTCCACCACTATCTAGATCAGTTTCAGCCTTATGCATGTCATTGCTGCTTTAAATGAGTTATCTAGTGGTGACTCCCCACCCTCCGATGTCCCTTGGAGCCTGAAAAGAAGAAGAAAACATTCCCTCAATATCTTTTTTTAATCTGTAAAAATGTGTGTAGACAGTGCACTGCTACAGTGAAGCTTGCCAGGATCATGCCCCACTCTGCAGAATTCTGCAGTAGAGTTACTGCAGGGAACAATGCAGTTTCAATGGAAGTTAATCCCTTTTGTCATGTAGGGAAACTGTGACAGTGTGCTTGATCCTAGTGGGCTTCACTGTATGTTACACACTGAATGAATACATACATACATATATATATATATATATATATATATATATATATATATATATATATACTGCATACAGTATATGTGTATATGTATTAGTCAGTGTGTGTGTATGTCACACCAATTAGAAAGAACAGTTAGGTGGCTCAGTGGTTAGTGCAAAAACTGCTAGTTTATACATTTCTCACTGCCCACAATACCATTATATTGCAGCTGTATTGGCTCTTGTTAGACTGTGTTATGTTTGCTGTGCTTGCACAAGAAACATTTTGTTATGATCAGCATTTCAGGGGTGTGTCATTTCCAAGCCCTTTGCAGCTCAGGCTGCGGGGGGATTCAGCAGTGCAGACCAATGACCAGGCATTCTGGTCATGTCACTACTACTGGTTGCTGGGAATAAGCTTTGTGTAGCTTAAAAGACCAAAGTGCTCTTATGAGAGAGCGCTTCAGTCCTTTCATCTGTATGAAGCCGGTCAGCAAGCAGCTAATCAGCTGCATGACATTGTGATGTAATGCTTTTGAGTCCCACCTCCACACTGTTGACATGCTGTGTCTCTGCCAGGGTTTGGTATGCCCTTGCGTAACTGATGGGAGGCATGCCACTGAGTCTGGCAAAGAAGTACACCAGATCCCCACTCCCACCAATCCTTATAGTGTTACTCTTACCCTTACTATTACACTTAGTAATACATTTGCAGTTTATTAATTTTCACTGTGCAACACTGAGATGCCCTCCCTCAGTGCTGCCAGTCAGAAAGAAAAGCCTCTCTCAACCCCTCCCACCCCCTCCCATGTTAGTTTTATGGACACCAGGGTGCCTAGTCCTGATGATGCTGTGTGTCACCCCACACCCTGCCCATTTTCACTGTGCAACACTGGGAGGCCCACTGCTGGTGCCACCAAACATAATAGTGACAGTGGGGTGTCCAATCCCCAGTGTTGGTACCTCAAATAAAGAAAACCATTCTCTGCAGATTTTTTAATACACCCGGTAAAAAAACAAACCAATGTCATTTGTTGCCACCACTACCATTATTGTCCCCCCTTTGACCCTCTCATGCAGCACCTAACCCCTACCCCCAAGTTCTTACTTACCTAGTGGGGGTCCAATGGCAAAATCCTATTTGGACCAAAGACATGTCTTCACTATTCAGCACTGGAGTGCGAACTGAGGAAATCAGGTATGTCGTTCAATGTATTTCAATGTGATTTTGAACTTGTCATCATAACTTGGCCATTTTTGAAAATTTTTCCCAACATTTTCAACATGTGTTTTTTTTGGGGGGGGGACCCCACCTCATGAACTGTGACAGTGAAATTATGTAAATCTATCCAATAAGGTGATTTTTGCACCCATTGCACAAAATCACCTTTTGGGCAGGATGTGAAAATTTTTTCTGCTCTTCTTCATGAGGTGGGGTCATAAGAAGGTAATGTTGAAAATGTGGGGTAAAAATATTGAAAAAAAAAGTTATGAACCTACATTGAACATTTTCAATGCATGTTCATAAGTGTGGTAATTTTCAATATTTTGACCCCAACTTCTTGATTTTTTAACATAGCCATTTTTTTTACTCTGCCTCACGAATGTGACTGCTGTCATTTCTCAAATCCTGGCCAAAATGTGTTTTCACACTTGTGCATGAAATCACCTTTTAGGCAGGATTTGAAAATGTTCTCTGCCCTTGTTCATTACGTGGGGTCATAACAAGGCTATGTGTAGTTATAAGAAAGCTATATGGAAAATGTGGTGTAACAATGTGAAAAGGCAACAAAGTTATGACCCTACATTGAAATTTTTCAATGCATGCTCATAAGTGTAGTCATTTTCAATATTTTAATCCCAACTTCTAACCATAGCTATTTTTTCACATCGCCTCATGAATGTGACAGCTGTCATTTTTCAAATTCTGGCCAAAATATGTTTTCATACTTGTGGCACAAAATCATCTTTCAGGCAGAATTTGAACATTTTCTCCACCTTGTTAATGAGGTGGGGTTGTAAAAAAGCTATGTGGAGCCATTAGAAGGCTATGTTGAAAAGCCTGGGTAAAACTATTACAGAACAACAAAGTTATGAGTGTACAATGATATTTTTCAATGCACACTCATAACTGTGGTAATTTCCAGTTTCTGACTCCAGATTTTTAACATAGTCATTTTCACACCATTTCCAGAATGTGACAGCTGTCATTTCTTGAATCCCAGCCAAACTCACACTTGTGTCACAAAATTACTTTTCATCCACTGTTTTATAAATGACACCTGTCATGTTCAGAAAGAGTGGTCATAAAGAGAATATGTTGAAAATTTGCAGTAAAAATGCGAGAAAAACAACTACATTAAGAGGAAACATTGAATTGTTTCAACATTTACTCATCACTTTTTTTCAGATTTTGGCCCCTAATGTTCAACATATTCTTTGTGTTATCCCTTTTCCTGAACATGGCAAGTGTCATTTTTCAAATCCCCTCTGAAACTTACTTCCACAGTGGCCCAGTGAAATCACATTTCGAGTGGGATTTTAAAAATTCCACCTGTCTTCATCATAACATAAGGTCATAAAAAGTCTTTTGGAAATTTGAGGTCATAATGTATGAGCCCTCTGAAAACTAGATATTGCCTCTCAGCTGCCCTACCCTGGCTACTTACAATTCAATGATGTGTAAAAGCAGGAAACCACAAAGAATGAGACATTGCATCTTATCTGCTCTAGCCTGGGTAAATATATAATAAAATGTGAACAAGAAAGACCAAGTACAACAGCAAAACCAGTGGCAAAAATAGTAGGTCAGATATCCTCATCCCTGTCCCCACAGATCCTTGTAGTTTTGTTTTTTAATTAAATGTACTACTGTAGTTCCTGTTGCTGTTCATTATTTTTCTTCCCCAGCAGTGCGTACATTACCGGCATGTGCTATGCCACTACACTTTCAGTTATTTAGTGTAAAGTGTAGTAATGGTGGTGTGGCATGGGGCTATCAGACATATGTTGCTAGGCCATGGCAATAGTGGTGTGTTGTTCATAATGCCCCAAAGATGGCCAGTGACTTCATCCCTCCACCCAAGTGCCTGGTGTTTGAGCTCAGCTGGGAGGAATTAGCCAACCCATTTACCTTCATCAACAAGATCTGAGCCATTGAGGAGTAAATGGGCATGTGCAAAGTCCGTCCATTGCTAGTGAGTGGGCCCCTGTGTTGATGTGGACAGATGGGATGGGTGAGGCCATGGAGGGTGGCTGGTTGTTTGTGAGGATTGAAGACTGGGGGCTGCACAGAGGGTTTGGTTCTGCGGAATGGTGGGCTGCTCAGAGGGTTTGGTCTCGGGGACACAGGGTGCTGGAAAGAGGAAGTTCCAGAGTTGAACTGAGCGCAGTAAAGTTTTCAACATGGCATCTGGGGGACCCTTTCTTTGTGTGGCAGAGAGAGCAGAACTGCTGTTACCTGCAAACATCATGGGCATCAGGGGAGCGAGAGAAAAGCAAAGTTTCCCCAAATCATTGCCCACCACTTATGTCCTTGTTTATTTATTTATTTGTTTGTGTGTTTGTTTTAAATTAATAAACTTATTGTGTCCTTTCACATCTCTACCTGACATTTGTGCTGTTGGCAGGACAGCACCTTAAACACTTCTGGCTAAATATTAAATGCACAACTGATGTGACTGTATTGCTTTGAAATCCTAAAGAGGATGATAGGGCTCAGGACAGACTAGATGGCTCTTTGGTCCCCATCTGCCTTCAATTTCTATGTTTCATATTTTTCCCTCAGATTTTTTTCTCTCTTCACTCTCCCTCATCCAAATGAAGGGGAGATAGAATTCAAAATAAGAAAGAAGTGATGTAGAATTGGGAGTTAGAGATGAAGAAAGAGGTAGTGGGAGGTGATTGTAGAAAGGAAAAGTAGGACTCAGCTTTTATTTGCAAAAAGGCAATATTGGGGAAGGATGCTGGTGGCTCTCAATCAGATTATGTGAGAAAAGGAAATGAACTGAGTCTATTGAAGTCACTGGCAAGCGGTTCAGCACCAGATATGTGTTTGTAGTCAAACAACTAGACAACCACCAATCCAGGCAGATGGGACCTCGGTTTAGTGTCTCATCCAAAAGACGGCACCTCAGAAGTGCAGCACCCCTCTCATGCTGCACTACAGTGTCAGTACTGGGATATTAACCCAAGTGCCAGATGTGGGAACTGAACCCACAGCCCTCTGATCTCCCGGCCTCAGAGGCGAGTGTGCTACCTACTGAGCCACTGACACTGTTAGTGTACATTGGTACATTGAAATGCCAGTGGACGTTGTAGTTTTGGATTACAAAAAGGTATTCAACACCATCTCGAATAAAACCCTCATTGCACAACTAGTTAATATAAATCTGGACATTAAACTAATAACATAGATTGCATCTTGGCTGTACAATAGACAACAAAGAGTGGTTATCAGAAGACACGAGTCCAGTAGGAGTCCTGTCTCTAGTGGTCTGTCCCAGGGATCTGTGCTGGGACCTCTACTGTTTAATATACTGGTCTCCAGCATGCAAGCATCAGATGGGGTTTGGATAAATAAATACGCTGATGATTGCAAACTGGGGTGCATGGTAAACAATGCCCAGTCTATAGATACTCTGTAAGATAATTTAAATAAACTGTGTCACTGGGCAGTTGACAACAAAATGAAGTTCAGTGTTGCATAATGTAAGATCATGCACATGGGGAAAAATAATATTTGGTCTACCTACCTAATGAATAACATAAAGCTACCAGTTACAACAGAAGAGAGGGATCTGGGTGTTACAATATTGGATAGTCTAAAATTTAACAGACACACAAATAAAACAGTCAAAAAGTGTCATGGCATATTGGGAAACATTTACAAGCATATTAAAAGCAGAAATCCCAAGATCATTCTGCCATTACACACTGGCCTAGTGCGTCCACATTTGGACTACTGTGCACCCTTCTGTGCTCCTACTTCAATAGGCTGCCAAACCATAACAGAGAAGGTTCAGCGCAAGGTTACTAAAAGGAATAATAACACGGCTAACAAAGACTACAAGTGCAGACTTAAATCACTTAAGCTATTCTCATTGGAATATAGAGCCCTAAGGGGTGATTTGTTTTACACTTTCAAGGCACTACAAAAAGAGTCTATGGTAGACACAATCTGTCTGGAAAGACACCTAACTAATAATAATACAAGATCCCATAATTTTAAGTTAAAAACTGCTTTGTGCAAAACTACAAAGTGTAAATGATTTTTTACCCAGAGGGTGCCTCCCATATGGAACTCACTCCCCATAGACATTGTTACAAGAGAAAATGTGGAACAATTTAAAAAAAAGATTAGATTTTTATATAGGTGATAGGAAGTATACCTTCCACCACAAACATGCTGGTGGAGAGTTCTCTATGAGCTAATGCATTTTGAACCTGTATCCATCTATGAAACTATGAATAATGCCATAACGGTTTCAGCCTCAAAGACAGTTTAAATACGGTAGCAGCTACTACTGGGCTCATCATGCCCATTCTGTAAAACTTTTTTTATAAAAAGGTTAAGTATTACCAAGATGGCAGACCTGCTCCTTTTAATGGGTTGCAATGGAGGGTTGATGCTGAGAAAAGCTTTTAATGGACCAATCCCTCTCTGACTTCCTTAAGTGAACCAATGTAATTATAAAACTTTTTCTTATTATTTTTAACATTTTTTACAAGGTTTACTTCTAACCTCCGTTTTGCCATTCAAATAAGTTTTTTGGTTTTTTGGCAAGTGCCTTAAACCTGTTCCAGTCGGTATCTTTTTGACTCTTGTTGTATTTACAGTATGCTCTACTTTTTTTTTGATAGTACGCTTAATTTCATTGGTCCACCATAATGGTATCCTTTGTTTATTATTGTTGTATTTGACTCGGTTGGGAACCCATTTATTTATACAAAGATCCAGTTTGGTTTTAATTTTATCCCATATTTGTTCAAGATCAAGATTTTTCAGATCCTTTTCCCAGTTCCACATGGCAAGAGAACCTTTGATGCTTTTGTAATCTGCTTTGTGATAGTTTTTGATTTTTGTTATCCCATTGTTACTCTGAGTATAACTTTGGACATTACACATTAGCATGTTATGGTCACTATCGCCCAATGGTGGTAATATTACAGGAGAGGAAACTATGTCTGTATTATTTATGAAAATTAAATCCAAGATATTGTTGTTCCTTGTTGGGTATGAGACTAGTTTTTCTAAGCCAAGTTGAAAGGTGGTTTCTAAAAATCTCCTTTCAAATAGTCCCTTAGTCTAAAGGATGGCCCAATTTATATTCCAGAGGTTGAAATCTCCCATTAGTATCATATTATCTGAAGCTACCCTGTTCTCTAACTGTTCAAAAAAATTAAATTAGCCTCTTGTCCTAAATTAGGGGCTCGATAACCTAAGCTAATAGTCAAGGTTTTGTGGTCAGATTCTATCCTGGTCCATAGAATTTCAGCATTTGTAGCATCCAAGTTTATCTGGTAGCTCTTGAGTTTAGCTGATATATAAAGTGCAATATCCCCACCTTTTTTATTCTATTTTTTGAGAACTTAACATAACGTGGTATGTTCACATTCCAATCATTGTCGGAGAACCAAGTTTCTGTGATACCACATATATCAATATTTCTAGTTGCTAAAACACGCCTTAATTCATCCATTTTTCTCATTAAATGTCTTGCATTTATCAGTAAGATCTTTAATTAATTTGGGTTGTACGGCATAACAGGGGTTCGGTCTGATCTATTATTACTAGAATTTACTAGTATATTCTGGGATTTTATTCTTTGTTTCTTATTTTTTTCTTTTATCCTTCTTATTTTTTATTTACCCTTTTAAGTACTTTTTTATTTTTTATTTTGACAGAAGGTTGTAAGTGTGTGTGAAATGCAACAAGAGCTTAAGAAGTGACCCCAACCTCCCTACATCTTAGTTTAAACGAGTCATTATTTAACTGTTTATATGTTGGCCGAGAAGCTGGGACCCTAGTTTGTTCAGATGCAGTCCATCTTTGCTGTACAATTGGCTACTATTAACAAATTCCCCCCAGTGCATAATACACCCTACCTCCTGCTTTATGTACCACTGTCTTTGCCAGTTATTAATCTATTTTAGCTTACATGTTTGCTGATATGTGGCTCTTAGACTAGGAAGTATTTCTGAGAAGGTGAAGTCACAACCCCGTTCTCAAGTTTGTTGGTTAAATTGACCAGTTCCTGTTTAATCTGCTGGGTATGTTGCTGTAATACATTATTAGACCAAGTATGTATAATCACTAATTTCTGGGTCTTCTGATGATAAAGTATGTCACCAGTCATTTTGGTAATGTCAGATATTTTAGCTCCCCTAAAGCATGAAATAATCCTATTTTCTTTATCTTTGTTACAAATTGCTCTGTCTATTCCTTTAACGATGGAATCCCCTAGAACAAAAACCTGTGTTTTATGATATTGTTCTACCTCGGTTTCCATACATATGGGTGGCACATTAGATTCATTCTGCCTTGAGTTTGTAGGTGGTAGTTCTAATATTATCAATGATTCATCTGAGGAGCAAGATAAACTGTTGTTTGTGTTTGTGCTATATGTCTTACTGACTTGTGGAATGGTCACTGATCCAGTCAGCTTTGTCACAGCATTACTCACTGTACCTCCATAATCATCCTGTGTAACATCTTGGGCAAGCAGGCCAAATGAGTTTGAGAGTTCTATGGTAAAATTATTTGCTTTTCTATCTTTTTGCTTTTTCGGTAGTTTTAAGTTTTGTACCTGATACCACACATCTTCTGAATTGACAGGTTCCTCTTCTTCTCTACCTCTTTTTTTATTTGGGGGATTTTGATAAGTACAGGTTAGATTAGTTTCACAGTGAGTGGGATTTTGCAAAGGACTTTGTATACAGGGAGTGCCTATTCCACCTTGCATTGTTTGAGCCTGTAGTCGAACTTGAAAGCAGTCCGCCATGTCCTTTTGACTCTGTTATAGCTCCACAAGCCTTCTATTAAACTGGGCTATTATACAGGCCATGTCAGCATTATCAATACATTCTGGGCAGGTTAACTGGCTGTTGGGTGGATGGGCAGCAGTGATTGTGATTATTGCTTATACATATTTTACACATTGTCCTACTTTACACAGATTCCCTTTTGCATTGCACCAGATACTTTATTCTGACTTTCAAATATTGCTGCAACCATTTTCATTTAACTGTCATTGATTTATTCTAACACTTCTGCTGATTTTTTTGAAACAACAGTCTGGAGGTATATGTACATGTTTGCTTATAGCTGCATTTGGCTTGATATGTGCCAGCAAGATGAGAGGTATACCCCCTAGTTTTCTCAAAATGTGGATAGCAGGGTTGGGAGCAAGAAAATGGTGCAGCAGGGAGGGAGGAAGCAACTGCACTGTACTGAATGGAGAGAATGTAGAGAGAGGTGCTTCAACTGCACTCAATGGAAGGAGACAGCTGTAGTTCATTTGCAGTCAGGTGCTTCCAGAGCTCCCTTCTCAATGTTATAGCACTGTGTCATGCATAGCTCTCAATATGCAGCTGAAAACATGAGGGGCAGATAGGAGACATAGCTTCCTGGCACAGAATCTGGCTCTTGAATGTTTGGGTGGCCTCCAGCCACCAAAAGAACATGGCTGCCCCAGTGTTGTCCATAAGAAGGAGATCTCCTATTCCCCACACAATCTATAGTATATACTCAACAAGTAACATTTGAGGACATGCTATTAAAATTGGACCTGTGAATAATGTATACATCACATATAGTACATGAAATATTTATGGCTTGGTAGCATAATTAGAATCATCAGTGCCTTTCTTGAGATTTTATGTCATTCACCAAAATTGGGAAAGGTAGCTGATATATAAACAAAGATGTCACTACTCCATGTCCCCCTGCTCCCCCAACACACTTGTGGTGCTTCTTCCAACTAATAGTTAGAGTACTGCCAGAAACCTCCACAGATTCTGATATCCAGCCTCTTTGCTCAAAGTAGGTGGCCCCTAATACAGATCTCCTGTGCCAAGCCCCTAGTAATAGAGGACTCTTGCCTTCAGCTGAAAGACCCCATTGTTCTCCATTACCACAAGTCCACCACAAAGAGCACAAACCCATGTGTGTTTCAATATGTGAGCTGCTGTCCATCTCCTCAGCAAGTCACTCTCGTGATACCCCATCTTAGTAGGCTTTCTAGGAAAAGAAAAGTGGTGTTAGTTGCCTTGAGATTCCTCCACCTCCTGCCCACACAACATTTACATGTTGCTTTTTTGTTTATTTGTTTACAAATAGCTCCTGGTCCTCATTCCAATTCCTGTTTAGAGGGCAGTGTTCAAGCAGGAAGAGGGCTGTTTGGGTACACATTCATGCTGCTCCCTCCAATGGGTGGCTGCAATAGTCCCAGCTTGAGCCTAGTATGCAGATACCAAAAGAAAGACAACTGTTACCTCAGGCTGTGGCAAGAAAAAGCAGGGCCAGGTGGCAGCAGCAGTGAATAATTCAGCAGTCAATCCTCCTACTCAGATTTCTATGCCCAAACTATGCTGTAACAGTCTTTTCTGAACCCTCCAAATATCTAATTTTGAATAGTTACATTGCTGAGGGCCAGTTAAGCAATTCACATTGGGGGGGGGGGTTTGGAGCAGTGTATTTCATCAGTGGTATGGAGTCATGCACCATTAACACCTATGTGAATGATAATTACTCAAAGCAGAGGAATGTTAGCAATCCTTCTATGCCCAAATATGTTTTTTCTTCACCCATCAAAGTTTTGGGATGGGTCGAGGACTGTAGAAGATAGGTACTCACGGGTTCAATTTCTCAGGTGGTGGGTCCCATATAGCAGTGGAGTTTGTGACAGCAGGAGTTGTTTTCCAATGCAACTGAAGAAATTCAACAGAAAAATAAGTTCCAACATCTTGAGAGAGCCATCACTTCACGGCTTGGTGGGCAGCAGGATCAGGAGCAAGAAAATAGAGTGGGGGGAGCAACCAATTTTACTGAATGGAGAAGTCATGGAGAGATGATCTTCATCTCCACTCAGAGAAAGGTGACAGCTGTGGTGCATTCAAAATCATATGCTTCTAGAGCACCCTACTCAATGTAATTTATTTATTGAAATGTTTCACCAGGAAGGCAGACTGAGTGACAAGTCCTTGTCTCCCGGTGTGACCTGTAATAGCACTACATCACACATAGTTCCCAGTATGCAGCTATTTTACATCATAGGGCCACCTTTTCAAAATGTTCAGCACCAGTACACAGAAGTATTCAAACAACAGAAACTGATGGTAGCCATCTTCCATTTCCACACAATTACATGATCTGCATGTCATGCGATTGACTGATTTTGTTTTGATTACCTGTTTTGCAGTGTGATTCAGGATATAAAGCTATGCCTATGATCTTCTCAGATCTGTTAAGAAGTTAGATCCTGCACAACAGGAAAATTTTTACAATGTATAAAATGTAAAATGAAGCTATTGTAGGCATTCCTGATGGCCCAACAGAAATGCATCAACAATCCAGGTTTGGTAGTGAACTTGATGTCAGCACTCCGCTGGCCAGGATGAGGACAGATGCTGTAAAAGACAGCATGTCACAATCAAGGGATGGGAGGTGGCATGTCCGGTGCCAAAGCTGCTAACTCTCTCAACAAGTATGCCAGAGGCACTCTCCCACATGTGCAATGTATGCCATCTGGGGAGAGGATGCTGCTTGTGTGAGTAGAGAGAGAGGAAGGGGGGCAGTCAGTTTCAAAGCACTCATTCCCTGATCCTGTGAGCACTTTCGTTCATGGTGAGGATGCAGCAGTGGATGTCATTGGCTCCTGTTATTTCTATTGTCATACTTTAACTTTCTGCCAACAGCAGCAGTGTGTCCTCTGAATCCACACCACTGGCAGATAACTGGCTCTCAAGAAGGTGATGGTTGAGCAGGTGCCTGTTGAGGTGGCTGCAAAGCACTGACAGAGGAACTGGGGGAAGAAGTTGAGCTCAGTTGTAAATTATTGCAGACTTGATGAGTTTGTCTATCATTGCTTGTTGCTGCTGGATGCATATTGTTAGTGCAGTCACTTGTGATGTGCTTGCACACCAATGGCCTGCAACATGGATATGGATATGAATTCCTGTGCAAGTCATGCAGCTTGAATAATGTCCATTCAGGTTGTCAGCTTCTGTTGGCCCACATACGGACAAAGTTGTGGAAGCAGTCTTTGGACAAAGGCTGTGATCTGATCTTTCTCTGTTTTCTGCAGATGTTTGCAGTATGACTTAGTAAAGGCTTCCAGAGATTCAGAGGGCTGCATGGTGCTTTTCCACAGCTGTTGTTCCAGTAACCAGGGTGGATGGGATTGTATGACGTGATCTTTAGAAGTTGCATAAAGAATGGCAGTATTTCATTTGACTTGTTCTGGAAGTGCATTGAACCAGGAAATGTCAGTCCCTCTCAGAAGCAAGCTTAAGGCATTGGACATAAGCAGGGGATTGGTCCAACCACTGAAGGCAAGCCAAGCTTGGAACTGCACGCATCAGTCAACAGCATATTCATGAAGCAAGGCTGAGAAGCATGGTGGTTGTAGGCTGGTATGCACTATGGAGTGTGGTGAGATAGCTTTAATATAAGCAAGGTCATCCTGAATAGATTGCATAGCTGACTTTTCCAGTCAGAGGACTGAATGTCCTGCAGGAGGGTTTCTATTCTGTAGCCTCATGCCCGCAAGGTGGGTGAAGGTAGGCCTCCATGTGCCCCTGTGCTCATATTTCTTTCTTCATCAGACATGGTCATAGTGGAAGGTCTTCACTTGACAGAATAGAGGTTATAAGGGTGAGGAGGAGTTGCTGTCATGCAGAGGATGGGACATTATGGAGTGCCGCTGAGAAAAGATTGTCATCGACAAGGTAAAATTATTTGTCAGCAAAGTCCATCGAGTAACATCTTAAATAAACAATTCCAGCCCAAATCCTTGTTGTCTATTAATAAAGATTTCTTTGCAAAAATCAGCTTTTTGTGTCAGTGTCCATTCATTTTAATAGGGTTTGCCCTTTTTAATGATGGCTGCCATTATTTTCTATGTGGTGAATCCATTTTGAAGCAAGTTGGTACCCTTTAACAAAGATGGCCACCTGAACTTTGACATACAGCTGGGAGCTTCCTGTTTCAATGTCCCTTCCAAGATGACCACTGACAGGGGTTAGAAGGTCACTTTCTGCTTGTACTTTGTGCTGTGACAAAGATGGCTGCTGCTTGCCATGAGGTTCTTGTGCAGGTGCTCCAAGGAACAAAATGACATTTCCCACCTTGATCATCCTCTGCCCCGAGGTGACAGAGAAAATCGCAAGATCAGTTCTTTGAGTGGCACTAGAGTATTTATTTACTGGTGGCTTCCTGTTTTACTTTTCTTCTTTGGCTCCCTTTTCTTTAGGCTAGCAGGCTTTACTTTATTGTTTCTATATATTTATACACTGCCCCCTCTTTTACGGTGCCCAGATGGGTTTCAGTGACTCCAACCATGGATTTATTTATTGTTTGCCATGCTTGGTCCCCATAAATTTCTCACAGTTTATATATTTAGTGTCTGTTGTTTGTTGCTTGCATGGCCCAGTGTGTAGCATGGCCCAGCAGGGAGTGGATAGCTCTGTTTTCACAGTAGTGGTAGTTCAGGAGGAGCGGAGTTGAGCCACATAGAAGAGGAAAGCTGAAGGGCCTATAGAGTGCTTTTTTTGAAGTTCTGAATGGAGATCAGAATGGCAGCATCCTTGAGTGACACTTGTTGTGTAAGCCCTGGAAAGTTAGCATGGTGGCTGAAGTGCAGGGGTCTTGTTTGCTGTGAGCCACTGCAAGGCTGTCCCATTGTCTACCAGCGTAATTCAAGGAGGCTGCTTTATGCTGTGGTGTGGAGTAACAGTGTTGTGGAGAGTGGGGCAGCTTTCACTGTGGTGCTTGAGTGCAGTACAGTTGCAGCCATGGCAGGCATTCCTTGAGGTCCTCAGCAACTGCTAGCACAGGAGGCAACTGGGAGGTGAACATATGAACATATGAAAATGCCAGCAGATTAGGCCATGAGGCCTATCGCATCTGCTTGAGATGCAATGAGTGGACATAAGAGTGGCCTGTATACCTCGTCATGGGCTTGCCATGTCTCCAAGTGCTGTGGTTAGTTTTAGGTCAGGTGAGTGCTCAGGACAAATGGAGCTACATGTGTGTCTTGTTGGTGCAGCCAGATGGCTGTCCTCACTGGTTTACTAAATAATTTTGTTTTGACAGGCACTGAGATCAGTGACTGCAGCTGTGAGGTGCAGGGAGAACTGTATTTGTAAAACAGAGCAGTCTGGAGCTGCTAGGGAGTTCCATGACATGAGGTTAGTGCTGCAGCAGAGGGGAGCGTAGGTTCAAAGCCTTGGTGGTGCCTGCAAAGAACTGCTGGCAGGTCACTAAATTATTAGTTCAGAAGTAATATACCAAAATATTTTCATTGTTCACAGTCTTGCAGAAGGGCTGCAGTAGGAAGCAGGGGTGCAGTCATTTTTTTCTGCAGCCAGGGCTGTGTTGTAGGTGTGTGGCGGTCCAGAGCATATGGAGGCTGGACTAGGGCAAGTGACTGGATACCACAATTGATGCACTTAGTGGTAGGGGGCTGGTGCAGGCAATCGAGATAGGGCCACAGAGGAGGAGGGCTGCATTCTCTGTCATGTGTAACCTTTTCATGTTGTTCTGCCACTAGGACCCTTACATTCTCTTTAGATCTTCCACACCCATCTCTTGCTGTACTGGCAGATGCAATCTTCCTGGACCATGCAAATAACTGAGTTGGACATATAAAATAAGAGAAGAAAATTATTTATTCAGCACAGGAGACTTCTGCACACCATGAGGCTGTGCCTCAGACTGAGGGGTTTCTCAGACTGCGCTTTGAATAACATGGCACTGCCAGGTAGTGCAACATTTTGTATCAAGAACAGTGTTCTGAGTGTTCTTAAAGGGGTAGCAGCTAAACATTAAGCCCCATGCTTAACTGTGTACTTCATGCTTAAATACTAATAATGCAATAATACAGTTTCTGTATGGTCATGTTAGGTCACCAACACAATGCTTTGGATTAAATATTCAAGTAAATTGCAACTGAACTGTTGATTTATGTTGCTAGCACAATACATTTTAAGGGCTCAATGCACTTAGCCTACACACCACCTATGTGAGGCACGTAGGCAACCCTAAGTGAGAACGCCATGCAGCAGGGGTCCCATGGACCCCCAGCAGCATTCACAATTGGTGCACCAGTGAATTGTGCACTGGATCCCCTGGCTGCCAGGGTAGCTACATACGAACATACGAATGTGCCAGCAGAAACAAACCACCAGGTCTATCTAAGTCTGCTCGAGTGTGCAGTTAGCACCCCTAGTTTGTAGCTGCCCCACCTCCCCTCCCATTTGTCATCCCACTGCCACCCCCCACCTCCCCCACCCTCACTCTCCCCTGTTCCCTGTCCTTTTGAAACTGTTCATAGATTTACATGATACCACCCATTCTGGTAGGGTGTTCCATTTTGCTACCACCCTCTCTGTGAAATAGTGTCTCCTCATTTCCTTCCTAAATCTTCCCCTCTATTCTTAGCGCATGCCCCCTGGTGACCCTCCCCCTCCTTAACTTAATGACCCCATCTGCCCCATCCTTATTGATTCCCCTCAGATACTTGAATGTCTCTTTCATGTCCCTTCTGTCCATTCTATCCTCCAGGGTTTACACATTCAGGTGTCTCAGCCTACTGTCATAGTCTGTCCCTTCCATTCCACATATCATCTTTGCTGCCCTCCTCTTCACACACCCCCAGTAGCCTGATATCACGCTTTAGGTATGGCCTCCAAAACTGCACACAATACTCTACGTGCAGCCTTACCAGTGACCTGTATAGGGGCAAGATCACCTCTCTTCGCCTGGATGAAAAAACCCTCGCTATGCACCCCAGCATTTTGTTCACTTTTGCAGCCACTCTCCTGCACTGGGCAGAGTTGTCCATGGTCCCTGTTATCATTACCCCTAGGTTCTTCTCCTCCTCAGTGATCCCCAGCTTAACCCCTCCCAGACAGTATTCTCTCCTTGAGTTCTTCACCCCAAAGTGCATAACCTTACACTTCTTTGCATTGAACCCCAACTGCCACCTCTCTGACCACTCCTCTAGCTTGCTTAGAGTCCCCTGCAGCTGCTTCCATCCCTCCTCTCCATTCACCACTGCTCCAATTTTGGTGTCGTCAGTGAACAGACCTATCTTGCTCACCACCCCATGTGCAATGTCTGATATTAAGAGCTTGAGCAATACTGGCCCCAACACAGAACCCTGTGGCACCCCACTCATCACTGACCTTGGAGTTGAGAGCTCCCCTCTCACCACCACCTGTTGCAGCCTCCCATTCAGCCAGCTTGTAATCCAGTTCATCATTTTTGCCCCTACCCCTACACCAGTTAGCTTCCCCCCAAGCCCCCATGAGGCACAGAATTGAAGGCCTTGCTGAAGTACAAGTAAAGAACATCCACCACATGACCCTTATCCAGCTCACCTGTCGCCCAGTCATAATATTGTATCAGGTTGGTTTGACAAGACTTCCCTGAAACAAACCCATGCTGCCTCACATCCTGGAGGCCATTGCCCTCCAGGTACGACACCAGTCTTTCCTTTAGTATTGTCTCCATGAGTTTGCACACTATGGAGGTGAGACTTACCAGGCAATAATTACCCAGTTCATTCCTTGGTCCACTCTTGTGTAATGGCACTACATGTGCTATCCTCCAGTCCAGTGGCACACATCCCAACTCCAGTGCGGTGCTGTTCAGATCCGTTAGTGGCTCCACCAACACCTCTGCCATCTCCCTCAGCACCCTGGGGTGGATACCATCTGGCCCTGGTGCCTTATCTACCTTCAGTGCCCTCAGTCTCTCTAGGACTCTACTTGCCTCAATTCTTCCATCTGTTGCCTCCTCTCCCCCTGTCCCCACCCTTCCAGCCCATGGTGGTGGCGGTCCCCCCTTTTCTTCCATGAACACTAAGCAAAAGTATTCATTCAGAGCTTCTGCCTGCTCCTGACCCTTTTCCGTCCACTCCCCACCCCTTTTTATCCTCACTATTGCCTTCTTGCACTTCCTTTTCTCCTTGACGTATCTGAAAATGTCTTTCTCTCCCCCATTAATTCCCTGCACTAATCTCAGTTCCCTCTGGGCCTTGGCTTCTCTCACTTTTCTGGTCACCTCCCTGGACTGTCTTGCATACTCCTCCCTGTCCACTTCCTTCCCTGTCCTTCTATACCTCTGGTGCACCTCTCATTTTGCTCTCACCACCTCCATTACCTCACTATTCAACCAGCATGGTTTTCTTGCTCGGCTCCTCTTACTCTGCGTCTTGGTGCAGGCTTCTGTTGCCTCTGTAATCGCCCTTTTAATAATATCCCATTTCTGCTCTGCATCCATCTCCTGCCTTATGCCCTCTAGTTTCCCTTTCAGTACTTCCTGCATCCTCCTAAAGTCTGTCCCCCTGAAGTTTACTACCTGAGTAACTGATTTCTCTGGCTCCCCGCACATCGTGATATTAAACCACACCATTTGGTTATCGCTGTCGGCTAGTGGGTCCTCCACCTTTATTTCCCTTACTGCCTCCCCATTCGACAACAACAGATCTAAAGTGTTCTTTAGCCTAGTAGGTACATTAACCAACTGTGTCAGGAGACCCTTCTGGATTGCACCCAGGAGCACTTGCTCCCTAGCCCTGGAGGTGACTGGAATGCTCAAGTCAACCCCCGGCAAGTTGAAATCCCCCACGATGACCACCTTCCCTTTTCTACATACCTTTCTGATTTGTCCTGCTAATTCCCTGTCAAGCTCCTCAGACTGGGATGGTGGCCTGTATACCACCCCAAACCTCAGTTTCCTACCCTTTGAGTCTAGGAGCTGCAGCTAGATTGCCTCTGTTCTCCTTTCTTCCCCCTCATCTCTTGTGCATTTGATCCCGTCCCTCACATAGACTGCCACCCCAACGCCCCTCCCTTCCTTACAGTCCTTCCTGTATAATTTGTATCCCAGGATTGCCAGATCCCAGTCCCGGTGCTCAGTTGCCCACGTTTCTGTGGCAGCTGCAATATCCACCCTCCACACTGCTAAGAGTGCCTGTAGCTCAGCAGATTTGTTGCCTAAACTTCTTGCATGCCACATTCAGTCCCAGGAGAGTATTGGGGGGTGCATGCCACAGTCAGTCCCAGGACAGTATTGGGGGTGCCTGCACTATACGCCATGCACAGAGGCATGTGGTGTCGGGCACAGGGGGGCACAAGATACAGCAGCGGGGACCCTGCCGCATCCAGTGCACAGCCCCATGGATTACACCCTCTGGCTGCGGCAGGACTTGGAGTCAACCCTCCATGATGCCCCTGCCCATCAACCAGATGGGGTGGTCAGGGGGCAGCCATTTGGGTGTGTACCCATACTTTCTAAAATTCTGGACCTGTGCCTTCTTAGCCACACTTCCTTGCTCCAGTGATGCAAGGGATTCATTCTGGGACCCAGAAGAGGCATCAGATTGGATGCCTGCCTGGGTCTACTGTTCCCCACCTGTCTGCCTCCCATGATCCTGCATGCTGGTGGGTGGGGCCAAGGACAGGTGCCCTGTAGGTGCACTGCAGTCATGAATACTGTGCACCTGCACCTGTCTGGGGCCACCTAGCTACGTAGGTGATATATGCACCTTTGGCACGTACAACCCATGCTTTCATGCACAGAGTTCATAATTCTTATTATAAAATGGGTAACAGAAATACTGTACTGTGATTGGTGAAATCCAGTCACATGACCATGCTGTTATCCCAGCATAACGGCGCAGGTCAGAAATGATTAACTTTCTGAACCTCATTACTTGGCATTAAAATAAAAAAATAAAATGGTTTACCTATAGCGCTTCGACAGCTCTAGTGTCGACATCCCCTACAGCGACAGCTACGATGCTGACCATCAGCATTGTGGCGATGGGATGTCGGTGCTCTGTCCAGGGGCCTTGCTGACCCCACTTGAGGTTGCTCACACTATACCCCCTGGTCTCTAGGATTCTAACTCCAAGTGAGTTGGACGGGTGGGGGGCAATCACTTAGCGAGGCAGTCCCAATCGACACACTGTCCACCACAGCGACGGGCGGATTTTGCCCGATACCTGCCACTGTGGTGGTGTTCGTCATCGGGGTTTCGCTGCGGTGACAGTACACCAAAAAAAAAATTAGGGAAGCCATTTTATGATAGCAATAAGGAATTCCAGGGTGTGTGTAATTTAGGGATAATGGTACTTCTGGGGTGCATAAAGCTCTTTACTTTGTCTCATGTTTCACTTCCGTAGGTATGCCATTAGCCAACAATAACGCACAACTTGTCATGCCTTATTGCTTAACTGACCAGAAACCAGCACTTTTGCACTTTGGGAGTAGTTCATTCAAATTAATTCAGCACATGCACCTTAAATAATTAGCATTCATCAAACTAATTCTGCACTTGCACTTAGCACTGTCTCTTTAAATAAATCTACTGTTTCAAAAATGCTCTTTACAAATTCTTAAGCAACTCTTAACATCTGCTCTTGCAACTGACTCCCAATGCTCTTGTCTCATTGCTCTTACTGTTATTTTTTCTCAATGGCTTCAAACTCCTTTAGTATTCTCATAGTAATAGGTGTCCCCTACCTTTAAATTCTCCTGGCTGAGCAATTTTATTCGTTAGTTTTCTCTTGATCATTTCACCATTGTTATATGTACTCGTTGACTCAGAAAATATTCAAAATGTTATGCTTTGTACCTCTTTCTTCCTGTAATTGTACTGTTTTCTTCTGACTTGTTCTACTGTTGTCCTACCGTTCTGTAACCTCCTGGGCCGTGCCTAAAAATAAGCAGTGTTATTGTCTAGTGCACTTACCCTGTCAACAAAAACTAAATAAGTAAGCCTTAGTCAGATTTGGTAGAATAACAGTGTGGCAGTCTTTAACAGGGGTGAGTGAAAGCAGGCCCCTTTCACAAAGCCACTCTCATGTCAGATTCTTTTAAATAGATAGACAGACAGATACAGTAGATATATAGATAGATAGATAGATAGATAGATAGATAGATAGATAGATAGAAACATAGAAAGTGACAGTAGATGGGGGTCAAAGTTCCATCTAGTCTGCCCTGAGTTCTGCCCCCATTAGGGTTTCTTAGAGACAAACCCCTTATTCCTATCCCAACCAGATTTGAATTGTCCTACTGTTTTGGAGTCAATGACTTCTGCAGGTAGGCTATTCCATGGAGCCACCACCCTTTCCGTAAAGAAGAACTTACACATGTTACTCTGGAACCTCCCTCCCCTTAATTTCATTTCATGATCCCTTGTCCTTGTGGAGCTATTAATCAGAAAGAGTTCCTGGGTAGGGACTCTGTTTATGCCCTTCAGGAACTTGAATGCCTCTATCATATCACCCCTATCTCCGCGTTGCTCCATTGGGTACATGTTAAGTTGCTGTAATCTGATTTCGTATGGCAATTCATGGAGCCCTTGTACCATTTTTGTTGCCCTCCCCTGTACCGTCTCTAGTCTATCCACGTCCTTCCTGAGATAAGGCCTCCAGAACTGTATGCAGTACTCAAGGTGGGACCTTACCAGGGACTTGTACAGTGGCATGATCACTTTCCTCTTTCTACTTGTGATGCCCCTTCCTATGCATTCCTGCATTTTGCTGGTTTTTTGTGCTGCTTTTTTACATTGTCTGCCCTCTTTTAAGTCATCAGAGATGATGACCCCAAGATCTCGCTCCTGTTTGGTGGCTGTTAGCTGCTCCCCTCCCAGATAGTAGACCAACCCTGGGTTGCTCCTGCCCAAATGCATCACTTTACATTTTTTTGCATTAAATTTCAGCTGCCACATATTGGACCATTTTTCTTGCTTGAGCAGGTCACTTTTCACTTGTTCTACTTCCTGAACAGTGTCCACTCTGTTGCAGATCTTTTTGTCATCTGCAAACAGACTCACCTTCTAGCCCAGCCCCTCAGTTATGTCACTTATGAAAATATTGAACAGTAAAGGACCCAGGACAGACCCCTGTGGCACCCTGCTAGTCACCCCCATCCTCTGATGCTGCCCAGTTGACCATCACCAACTAGTTCCTCTGATTAAACCAGCTCCTAACCCATGATACCACTTCTTGTCCCACTCCTGTATGCTCAAGCTTATTTAGCAGCTTTCTGTATGGGACTGAGTCAAAGATTTTGCTAAAGTTAAGGTAGAAAACATCCACTGCTCCCCCTGATGCACTATCTTAGTAACCGAGTTGAAAAACTCAATCAGATTAGTCTGGCAGGACCTTCACACCATGAAGCCATGTTGCCTGCTGTCCAGTCTCTTCCAGGAAAGTTAAAATTCTTTCCTTTAGCAGGGTTTCCATCATCTTGCCTGCCACCAAGGTGAGACAGATGGAGCGGTAGTTACCCGCCTCCTCGCTGCTCCCTCCTTTATGTATGGGAACCACTATTGCTCTTTTCCAGTCTTGTGGAACAATTACCTCTCTCAGGGATCTGCTAAAAAGATCTGATAGAGGTGCTTCAAATTCATCCCTAAGTTCTCAGTATGTGTGGGTGGATGCTGTCTGTCCCCATGACTTTATCTATCTTTAGTTTATTGAGTTCAGTCCTTACTCTATCTACTGTGAAAGGACTTGTGTCTACCCTCCTTGTGCAATTATTAACTCCTTTAGTAGTGTTCCTATTTAGCCCTGAGCGGCGACCCCGGATCCTGGTGGCATCAGCGCCCACCACCGCCAAGCACACAGACTTTTTCCTCCCATCCTCCTGGTCCTGCCTCCTGGACTAACTGCCAGATTCCTCTCGCACCCCGAGTGGCGCCCCCGGATCCTGGCGGCATCAGCACCTGCCGCCACCAAGCACACAGACTATTTCCTCCCGCCCTCCTGGTCCTGCCTCCTGGGCTAACTGCCAGATTCCTCTTGCACCCCAAGCTGCGCCCCCAGATCCTAGCAGCATCAGCACCCACCGCCACTGAGCACACAGACCTTTTCCTCCTCCCCTCCTGGTCCTGCCTCCCTGACTAACTGCCAGGTAACTACCGCCAAACTCCCACAGCCACCCAGCTTCCAGCGCCTCCCTGATTGGTGCGCCTACCAATTTGGCGGCCCCTGATTGGACCAGCAAGCAGCCCTCAGCATCCAATTGGTGTGCCTTCCTGCCTGAGCCAGCCAATCTACTACCCGCCGCTTGGAGCCCTTCAGCCGGATTGCCAGGAGTGACCGATAGCCGAGGACAAACTCTCACAGCATAGCTTATTTTTCAGTCTAATATTTGTTCTAGCAGTCATTTTACTTAGCATAAAAAGTGCTGCAATCTAAACCTTGCATATGTTGTAGATATTTAATGTCTTAGATACCGTATAGCTTAAAGTGAAGTGATACAGTCTTTCTGTAGAATTTGTAGTCAGCTGCATCCCTCTATCCTAGCTACAGTAAGCCTAGCTAGCATATTTTTTTTTTTTTTGCAACCTTCTTTATTGAAGTTATGCAATAATTTTCAAGACAAGGACATATACACATATATCCCGAGGCATTACCCCGGGCCCACCTCCCCAAACTGGAAGTGGAAACTATGTACAACCCCTCAACTATATACATACACAGTTACAATAAAATGCTCACAAAGATAGCAGACCATTCTTACTCAGACTTTCCTCACTTCCAACATAAACGTTCGGCTGCTATTTACATCTGTTCCTGAGTAACTGTGCCCCTAGGAAAGAGAAAGTCCCGACCCCCAACCCAGAAAAGACCAAACCTTTAAGCAACTTCCAGCCAAGTGCGAGATGTATAGAAGAAGATACAAAGCTTCCCAGCAATTAAGCACCAATTCACCTACAGCGCCCCGATTAGCCCTGTGTAAACTAGACCAGGTACTACTCTTCAGACAGTCAGATCCGGACCCGAGGACGTTTCCACTGCAATGAGTACACTGCCTCCAAGGCTCCCATTTCTTGTCAAATATTGTCTTTTCCTTCCACCCACATATGCTGTAAGTCTCCAAGGTCTGGAGAAAGTCTCCCAGCCATTGGTCATAACTATAGGTAATATCATCCTTCCAATGCTTAAGAACAAAAGCTTTGACCACTGCTGATAAGAGAGAGACATGGCACTTAGCAAGATTCGTTGGTATTCTACCCATGTCCCCAAGTATACATATTTCAGGGGAGATATACTCCGCATAATTTAAAACCGGGTCAATCTTTGCTTTAATTTGGGCCCATAGTGGTTGAATCCTAGAGCAGGACCACAAAACATGTAGTAAATCTCCTGAGTCCCTATCACATCGAAAACACCAATCTGTCTGTCTGAGTTTACTAGAACACAATTTAGCTGGAGTGTAGTAGATGTTTGAACAAATAAAAAATTGCCTAGTAGTATGTTTTGGAATAGGCTGGTATTTCGTATATTTCCATACTACATTCCAGTCAATTCTCAGGGGGGATAAAACCCTATCCCAGTATAAAGTCCTATTTTCAGAACCTGTATCAACAAAATCTAACAAAATCTTACATACTTTAGACAAGGGATGACATAGAGATCCAGTTTCTTTAGGTGCTCCCACGTAAAACTTGACTTCCCCCTCTGTTATACGCTCTCGTATAAATTTTTGCAAGAGTGTAGTTAACTGAATCTTTTTAAAAAAGTCCCAATCTCGAGATGACATAGGCAGGAGCACCCCATCTGCATCCATACAGTCCGCTACTTTAGAATCCAATAGCAATGACCTCCATCGCCCTCTCAACACCCGGTTCCCCACTCGAAAATTAGGGTTTCCCACTATCGGCTGGTCCCTAGCCCCTCTTTGTGTTCTCCTTTGCCCCGGAGATAACCACTCCCACCACGCTTTAACTGCTTTATATATCGGAGATTGGTTACCTATACCTGGCAAGGCCGCCGGGTCCACATATAGAAGGGCATTTGGGGAGAGCTTTAGGCCCTCCAGAATAAGCCTTTCAATTCGCAGCCAAGTTGGAATATATGCCTCATTTTCCCCCTGTCTATCCCATCGTCATATACCCAAGTTGTCCTGAAGCATAGTACAACATCAGATCTGGAACCTTCATGCCACCCTCCTGATGAGGGAGGCGTAAAACAACATGTTTTTTCCTAGCCGGTTTAGAGCGCCAGAGGAATTCCTGAATAATCCTTTGAATATGAATAAACTTGCTCTTGGGGATACAGTAAGGAGAAAGACCAATCGGATAAAGCAGTCGAGGCAGCAGATTCATTTTAATTAGACCCATTCTGGCAGTGAAATTTAGAGGAAGCTTCCTCCACCTTTCAATATCTTGCTTAATTTTAACTACAATTCCCTCCACATTTTCTTCCAACCCATCTGCAGATCTAGCCAGAATCCATATCCCCAAATACTTGATTTTGTCCGGAGCCCAATTAATTTGAAAATGATCAAAATCTGCCCTATGAGTATGAGCTGTGAGTGGTAGAACCTGAGTTTTAGACAAATTCAGTTTATAGTTAGACACCCTCGAAAAGCTGTCAATAATTTCCAAAGCTTTCTGAAAGCTTTTGGCCGGATTGTATAAATGAAGCAAAATATCATCAGCAAATACCGATAATTTAAGCTCAAGCCCCACAATTTCAATCCCCTGTACTTCTGATTCCTTGCCAAAAATCTCAACAAAGGCTCAAGGTAGAGATTAAATAAAATAGGTGACAATGGACAGCCTTGCCTTGTCCCGTTCTGGAGGGGAACCTCCTTAGAGAGATAGCCATTACACAAAATTCGGGCTGTAGGGGCTTTGTAGAGATTTCTAAGTCCTACCAAAAGCTCCTTCGGGAATCCCATTCTCTCCATTGTAAGAAACAGAAATTGATGGGAGACCGATCAGATGCCTTCTCAGCGTCCAAGGCTAGTAAAGCCATAGCAGATTTAGAATCGGCGCTCTCTCGGGGATATGGTGAAGTTTCCTCAGAGCATCTTGGGCCCCCCTTCCCGGCATAAACCCTACTTGTTCTTGGCTAATCAATAAAGGAGCAACTTTCAAGACCCTATTAGCCAAGATTTTTGTAAGTATCTTCATATCTTGATTCATTAAGGCTATGGGTCTATAATTACCTGGTAGATGCCTGGGTTTATCTGATTTTGGAATCAACACAATATAAGCTTGGTACAATGGAGGATGGGGAACCCCTTCACTCATAATAGCTTCAAAAAGGTCTTTCAGCAAGGGTGTAATCGTCTCTGCATGGACTTTATAAAATTTAGCTGGAAGGCCATCAGGTCCTGGTGCTTTCCCATTTGGTAGATCTTTAATAACCTCAAGTATTTCCAACTCTGATATTGGGGCAGTCAAGGCACGAGCCTGTTCTAGAGTAAGTCTGGGTAGGGGTATCTGGTCCAAAAACCCATTAATCTCACTCGCTGACTTAGGGGCCCTACCTGATATAATGCAGCATAATAGTCCGCAAAGGCGTCAGCTAACTGCTGAGGCTCTGAGATCATCCGTTCTTCAAACTGCACTGCCACAATTGTTCTTTCAGCCTCCCACTCCTTAATCCGATGAGCCAATAACCGACCTGGTATATCTCCCTGCAACAAATATTTAGCATTCAGCCTCTCCAGCCATCGGTCTGCCCTATAATACCAGATCCCTTTAAATTCCTCTTTCAGCTCTTTAAGCTCCCTGTCGATCTCCTTAGAGGATCCTTCCAAAGGAGACAAGGACTTAATAGTCTAATATAATTCCTCCTAGCCTGGTAAGCTTATTACACCTAGCAGAGTATTCTTGGGCCCATCCCGCACACAAAACTTTGCATGCCGGCCAGGCTAAATTCCTGTTCCCAAGGGTTGGGATTTGATCTTGAATTATTTCTTTAAGTTTACCTTCCAAACTGCTTACCAAATTGCTCATCACTAATAACCTATCGTCTAGACACCATCGATATGGTTTGGAGGGAATATGATCCATCTTCCATACCATTTGTATCGGGGAGTGGTCAGAAAGTGTTCTCTCATAAGTATAAATCCCTAGAACCCCCTTTAAAACTTCCCTGTTGACCAAAAAAAAGTCAATCCTAGAGTAAGTCTTATGCACTCCAGAATAAAAGTCATCTCGGTCTCTCCAACTCTGTAAAGCCTATATGGGTCCAACTAATGCAGTAACTTCCAAAATCTGTATAGCATAGCTGTGAAGGAATAAGCCCTTTATTTGAAGAAGGTTTTCTGTCAATCCTATTGTCAGCACAAAAGTTCCAATCTCCTGCCAAGACCAGCGAACCGTATGGGAGTGTAACCATATCCGCCTCCAATGAGGCAAAAAATTCTGATCTAGCTGGTGTGGGCCCATAAATAGAAGCAAAGACCAGTGGGTACCCCAAAAAAGGGCCTAATGTATATAACCCTCTACCATCTTCCCTCATTCGAGTGGACCCAATTGTGTAAGGACACCCCTTCCGAACTAGTATCGCTACCCCCCCCCGAGGCTTTTGCATTTCCCAATCCCAGCTGTTCCTACCAACCTTTCCTAAGCAAGTCTGATTCCTCAGTCAAAAGGTGGTTTCTTGAAGCGCAACATGTACCCCATCTGACCAATATATCTAAGTACAACCAGCCTTTTCTTCCTACTTGGAGACCTTTCACATTCAAGATAAAATTTTAAGTAACCCCATCTACTACATCTTCGGCCCTAATCCCCTCACCCATATTGTCTACTTCTCTTGCGTTGCCAGTCGTGGATACTCTCTTTCCTCCCCCTCCAAACACCCCTTCATACTACCCCCGATCCTCCGATCGCCCTCCCTAGTTGCCGGGACGTGTGTGAGTTGGCTCTTGAGTTGCCTCTAGTCGCCTCCCAAACCCCATATTACCCCACAACAACTTTTCTACCCCTATTCTCTTGATACAGTCCCTTTCCATTAAAATTTTAAGGAAAGCCCATTGCCGATAGTTTAGATTTCTCCGTTAAAATTATCAGCAGGTTAACCAACATTTCGAATCCCCCTATGGGAAAAACAACAGAGAAAAGAAAAAAAAAGGGGGACCCCAACCCAATAAGATTCTTTTCAACATTATCATATGTCCACAATGTTATTTAAGTTCCAATTCTCAACGTCTTGTAGATAATTTCCCAGTCTGTTCTTCTCCTTCAGGTCCCCGATTTAAACAGGTCTGGCAGTTCCACTTTAAGGCTCTCAAGAGCTTCATCAGCAGTAGAATACCTTCTGTCCCCATTTGTGAGTTTGACCACCAAAGTAGCTGGGTACTGAAGCCTAAATTTTAATCCTGCCATATACAGCTTTTTTTTAATGTTACTGTACGCTTTCTGCTTCTCCCTCACCGAGGGAACCAAGTCCTGAAAGAGCCAGAGGGAGGCCCCTTGCCAGTGCAGGTTTCTATTAGCTTTAACCTTGTCCAAAACAAAGATTTTTTCATATAGTTCAAAACACGCATTATTATGACTCGGGGGCGAGCTCCCGGTGGAGGGGTCTCCCTCAATTCACGGTGAGCCCTCTCGAGGTTATATGCATCGCCGAACGGAGTAGGCCCAAACAGCTTCAATAGCAGCTCCTGCATAAAGGCCACGCAATCTGTACCCTCTGATCTTTCAGGGAGCCCTGCCAATATTAGGTTGTTCCTACGGCTCCTCGCTTCCTGATCTTCCAGCCGGGTTTCCAATTTCTTCACCTGTCTTTTCAAACTGACCACTTCCTGGTCTATTGTGCCAACTTTTCTTTCTTGCGATGCCATCCTGGCTTCCACATCGGCCACTCGCTGCGTGAGTACCTGTAGAGCTGGCTTCAGGACCGAAAAGTCAGATACCAGACCTTTAAGGAGCTGCTTAATCTCTGTGATGTCCTCGGCTGTTGAGTGTTCTTCCTGACCCTCCACCTTCCCGTCCTCCGATACCTCCGAATCCGGCGAGTGGGGCTTAGACCGCTTGGTCGCTGGGGTTCTAGCCGCCAGAGGCTCGAGGCTTCCTAGCTCCATCTCGGCCTCTCCTACTACCCACTGCTCAGGCGGAGCAGTAATGGCTCCGTTAACCTCGAAACAACCAGATCGGTTCTTCGAATGCAGCAGTTGTAAGTCGGGTGCCTCACCAAACGTTTCTGGCTGTGTAGGGAATCTAGACGATCGCGACTAATATTAAATTTGTAGCGGGGCTCGGGAGCGCTGCCAGAGACGTCTACTCCATTGCTCGCTCACTACGTGACCATTTCGCCTAGCTAGCATATTAATTAATCCTGCCTTGCCCCGTGTTGTTTCTACTCCTGCTGTTGACTCCTACTATTTCCCCTAACCAGGGTCTCTAGGAGCCTGCCATCTTCCCTCTGGCTGTTCTCCAAATCCCCTTTTTTTTCCACGCTTTCTGGCGCCAACTATTTCTCTGCATTTTTCCCACCCCTAATTCCTGCACTAAGCTCACTTTTTGTAGGGTGCCCCCCTCCCCCATCTAAAAACTCGGCCTCTCTAATCTCTACCTCCTTGAATTGCTAATTTCTTGTCTTTTGTCCTGAATTTGCACCCCACCCCTCTTTGAGCTCCCATCTGTCTCCTGCCTTCCTTTGTTCCCAATAAATACCTGCCTATTTAATCATTCTATTTTCCCTGTTTCCCTTCCAGATTCCTCTCGCACCCCGAGCGGTGCCCCCGGATCCTGGAGGCATCAGCGCTCGCTGCCATCGAGCACACAGACTTTTTCCTCCCGCCCTCCTGGTCCTGCCTTCCGGACTAACTGCCAGGTAACTACCGCCAAACTCCCACCGCCGCTCAGCTTCCAGTGCCTCCCTGATTGGTGCGCCTACTGATTTGGCGGCCCCTTATTGGACCGGCCAGCAGCCCTCAGCATCTGATTGGTGCGCCTTCCTGCCCGAGCCAGCCAAGCTGCTACCCGCCACTTGGAGCCCTTCAGCTGGATTGCCAGGAGCGGCCAATAGCCGGGGACAAACTCTCACAGCATAGCTTATTTTTGTCCCACCACCACCCCCTCCCAGGTCACCTATTAAATATGCTACTTGCCCCACCCTTTCTACCTGCTCCAATCCCTTTAGCAACAAGTATCACCCTCCCTCTTCTCCCCCAGCTATCTTCCTAGCAGTCCTTGCGACCACTCCTCTTCTCCCTTACTCTTCACTGCCTAATCTGTGCCTCCTGTACACTTGTCAATTATGGCACAACCAGTAAGGAACTTATTTCTGATCTCCTCCTTCCTATTTTCTCCCCCTTAACACCTCCTATAAGTTGCTACCCTGCCCCCCACACTCAGGAACCAACCCATCCTACAAATGCCCCCAAATGACCACAGCATCTCTCCCAGCTACTACCTGGTCCTGCTTATCTATGAGCTCCACCACCTCACTCTATTCCTATGGCTGCCTCCTGGTTTCCCTCCACCAAAGTAGCTCCCATTCTCCCCACACTGCCTGCCCCAAAGCCACCCCTAAGCAGCGCTTGTCCAAATCTTGGTGCCTTTACATACTCCGTCACCACTTAACCCTTGCCCTACTACTTCTGGCAGCAGGGGATATACACCCAAACCCCTGCCCAACACCAACCCCCAGTTACAGCTACCCCATGATTAACCCCTCAGCCAAGGCCACCACTGACACTCGGTCTGGCTCCCTCCCTCGGGTATTACGTTTACTCCACCTAAACATTCGAAGCCTAGCTCCCAAGCTCAATCTGCTCCAGGTTCTAGCCTCTCACCATGCCCCTGACATAATCATCGTGTCTGAGGCCTGGCTAAACCCAAACCTCCCAGACCCAGCCATCGCTATTCCAGGGTTTACTATCACTCGGCAAGACCGACCTACCAGAGGCGGAGGAGTGGCTATCTATACCAGCTCAGCCTTACATTTTTCTTTCACTCTCACAAAAGCTGAACCCAAAGCCTACGAACTGCTTATGCTGAAATTGCCCCCTCCTTCCTCACTCCCTATCTTTATGGCTGGTATTTATTGCTGCCCTGGCACCCCAGCCGCAACAGTCACCGACCTGCTAAGCCAATAAACGTCTCTAGCCCAGCCGGGTGAACTTTATGTTATGGGTGACTTTAACCACAACTGGCCACCCCCGCTTTTAACAAAATCTGTACCGAGATATCTGCTCTCAACCTTACCCAAACCATCTTGGAACCTACACGCTCAAACCATAACATTGGCAACCACTTCCTACTTGACTGGGCGCATACCTCTCATTCCCACCGTGTAGTCAGCTCCAGTCTCCTCCCTGACTCCATTAGCGATCATCATTTAACCTTCTAGGTCCGCAAAATCCACCAGGTTAAATCCCCTCCCAAATTTACATTCCAACGGTCATATAAAACTCTAAACCTCTCCCCTCTCCTGGAAGAACTAGCTCACTCTAACTGGGACCTCATCCTTAGATGCACTAACATGGATGTTGCCCTTACGCACTTCCAGAACACCTTCCTTAGTGCCTGGGATAAACATGCCCCCCTGCACCATGCTAGGGTCCGAGGGACTCACCTTCCCTGGATTTCCTCTGAGCTAATAGCATGCCAACAAGCCCACAACAGGGCATGGCAAAAGTACAAAACTACGCTCCTCCCAAGTGACAAAATCACCTACCGCATGCTCCAACACAAGTGCACCAAGGCCATCCACTTAGCAAAGGCCGAATATTTTAACAACACCCTAAATGCCAATCTTGGGAGGCCATCTAAATTCTGGAAAGTCATCAACTTCCTTTTCTACCCCCCGACAACAAATCCCCCCTCTCCTTCTCTCCCAAGGGACTCTCCACTCCGACCCCCTGACGGTTGCCTCCGAATTCAATTTCTACTTTACTACATGTGCAATGACCCTCCTGGACTCCCTTCCATCAGTAACCCCACCCAATCTCTGGACAGTTACCCCCCCAACATCTGGCCAGAACCCTTTCTCCTTCAGACACATCTCTCCCATCGAAACCTTAGGTGCTCTTCGCTCCCTGAATCCTGTCAAAGGAAAATCTCCCAACGGGCTCAACAACAAACTCCTCTTCCTATCTGCCCCTGCCATAGCTACTCCCCTCGCTGCCCTGCTAAATCTCTCATTCACCACTGAATCAATCCCCATGGAGCGGAAACATGCCACTGTCCTACCACTACCTAAAGGAGACCCCACCTCCACTGCAAACTACTGCCCCATCTCCCTCCTCCCCACCCTCGCTAAACTCCAGGAACACCTCGTGGTATCTCAACTCTCCCACTTTCTCTCTGAAACCGAATTCTTCACTCCATTTCAGTCCGGTTTTAGAAAAAGTCACTCCACCACCACCTCCCTACTAAGACTCACGGATTCCATCCTCTCAGGGATGGACAAAGGACAAATTACATCTGCAATTTTCATTGACTTAGCCAAAGCTTTCGATACTGTATCCCACTCCCTCCTATTATCCTGCTTATCAGGTGCTGGGTTATCTGAGACAGCCACTAATTGGTTCAGAGCCTATCTACAAAATAGAACCCAATCTGTAAAAATAGCTGACTCCACCTCTCCCCCACTCCCTATTACCACCGGCGTTCCCCAGGGCTCAGTCCTTGGCTCCATTCTCTTCTCCATCCTACTAAATGATCTGCCAAAGACTTGCTCTACTACCTCAATTCATATGTACGCAGATGACATGGTCCTCTTTACATCTGGCTGGACCCATGAAGAAGTCGCCTCTAATCTCCAGACTGACTTCAACAAGGTACAACACTGGTTTAACTCCCACCAACTCTCCCTCAATGCCAAGAAAACAGTCTCTATGACTTTCGGCACTAGACAGAGACTATCCAGACTTACATCACCACTGATCTTCCTTACCCTGGATAACACTGTCCTAGAAGACGTGCCCTCCTTTAGGTACCTGGGGGTCTGGCTTGACCGCCATCTCACCTTTTCCACACATGTGGATGCCATTCTGTCAAAATTGCACCCTAAGCTCGGCGCCCTCTATAGAAACCACACTAGTCTCCTGCTTCCTGTGAGACGTGAAATCGTCCTGAAAATGATTCTACCTTCCTTCGACTACTGTGATGTTGTCTACAGCTCTGCCCCCAAGTCCACCCTATCCAGACTGGACCCCCTTTTCAATGCTTTCTGCTGTTTCACCCTCGATGCCCCCCCCCATACCCATCATTGCAAGCTCTTCCATTCGCTGGCCCTTCCATCCCTGAGCAACCAGCGCTTACTTCACAGTGCTAAATTTGTTTCTAATTTCTGGCTCGGTTCCCTTCCGCCC
The DNA here is from genome assembly GCA_016271365.2 of Neoceratodus forsteri. Classification (NCBI taxonomy): domain Eukaryota; kingdom Metazoa; phylum Chordata; order Ceratodontiformes; family Ceratodontidae; genus Neoceratodus; species Neoceratodus forsteri. Next base: position 437,822,979 of record JADMNL010000022.1, on the reverse strand, counting down.
TACCTCGTCACCTCCTTATCTTCCCCACCAATCCCTGCTCATGCCCTCAGGTCTACTGACTCCAGACTATTGGTAATCCCTCACTGAAGGACCTCTGCAGGCCAATCGGCTTTCTCTTACCTATTCCCTAAGCTCTGGAATGACCTGTCTGCCCAAATCTACCATTGTTCCTCCAAACACTCTCTATCCTCTGCCCTCACTAACTTCTATGCACCTAACTGTACATGCCCTATACCTCCTCCCCCCCTTGCCTGAGCCTCTCCCCCCCATTGTTCTCCCTCCTCACCTTATGCAGCATGACCAGTGGCTTGCCCTTTGCCCAAAATGACTGGCTTATAATTTGCCCTTCCAACCCATGCACTTGCCCCCCATGGCACTTCTGCTATCCCCCTGCTTATCTCCCTGACAACGTCTTCCCTAAGTCAACCCAATCATCTTTCCTTGTGTATCCTACTCGGACCTGTCACCGCTCCCTGGCCCAAAGGGGCCAACTCTGTGTAAAATACTCCAAACTAAATACTAGATAGTAGGCACTTATGCATGTATGTATGGTTCTAGATGTGTAATTAAGTATGTAATGTCACCCACCTTGTGGCACATGTATGTAGTGTCTCTCTCTTCATGTAGCAAGTATGCAAAGCCACCCTTAACTATGTAACAATTGCTTGAATTGCTTGACTCCAATGTACAATCTATTGCTTGTTTCACCCCCAGATCGCACCGTGAGACGAGCATCTTGTTGCTCAGTGTGCCTCTCTTGGTGAAACATTTTCAATAAAGAAAATAAATTTCCAGGCTCTTCCTTTGTAAAGACAGAACAAAAGTACTCATTTAAGACCTCTGCTTTCTCTGTGTCTTCTTCTATCTTCTTCCCATCACTGAATATTAGTCTAAAAATTCCCCACCCCCAATTTTCCTTTTGTCATTTATGTACCAAAAGAAGGCTTTCTTACCTCCTTTTATCCCCATGCAATTTCCACCTCAGTTTGTGCCTTTGCTGCTCTTATCATCCTAGAAGCCTCCCTCAAGTTGTTTTTGTAAGCATCCCTATCCTTGTTGCTATTTGAGCCCTTCTATTTTTTGAATGCTTGCCTCTTTGCTTTTAACACAGCTGCTACCTATCTTGTGAACCAGAGAGGATTTTTTCCTTTCCTTGTCTTACTGACCAGTCTGGAAAATTTGTCAGTAACCTCTGCTATTGCCTCTCTTATGTTAGTCCAGTATACTTCCACCTCCCCCTTTTGGTTTACTCTTAAGGATATCTCTTTATTCTCATCTGATCAAAATCCATCCTTCTAAAGTCCAGGACCTGTGCCTTAGAGTGATTTGTTTCCTCCTTAATACTGACCTTGAACCAGACCAATTCATGGTTACTTGTCCCCAGGTGGCACCCCACCTCTACCTGCTTAACCATGCTACTGTTTGTGAGCATCAGGTCTAGGACTGCATTTTCCCTAGTGTGGGCTGTGATGAGTTGATTGAGTCCAGCACCTTGCAGGGTGTCCAGGGAATCTTTGCTTTTGGCTGTGGGTGCTGTGCATGAGGACCTGTCTATGTCTGGGAGGCTGAAGTCCCTCATCAGTATGACTTCTCCTTTTTCTGCCATTTTTACTATGCTTTCCATCAAAGCTTTGTCTGCCTTTTCCCCTTGATGGGGGGCACCTATAAATCACTCCCAGTCTGAGGGCCAGGTTTGTGCCAGGTTTGAGAGTGACTCACAGAGTCTTAGGTTCTCCCTGAGATCTTTGGACTTCCATGGCCTTTACGTCTTCCTTTATATACAATGCAAACCCGCATCGTCCCTCTCTGTTCTTTCTGCATAACCTGTAACCCGGGGTAGCAACATCCCACTCATGGCTCTCATTTAGCCATGTCTCAGTTACTATGACCCAGTCCAGTCCTGCTTCTGGCATTGTGGCTGAGAGTTCTGGGACTTTGTTAGCTAGACTCCTGTCATTTGTTACCATTGCCTTCCATACACTGGCATCCTTCTTCCTTTGCTCCCATAAGTTTCATTTCCAATGAGTGACATTACTGTGTTCTTTTTGCTTTCATCTTTGTGGCTGATAGGAGGTGTCCTTGCCTGTCTCTGGGGGGTGGTGTCAGGGGTTCTGCTTTCTTGCTCCCATCCGACTACCACCTCCCCACTTTCTAGTTTAAACTACTGGCGAATACATCAAATTTTTGTCTAAGTGCCCTTACACCCTCCTTGGTAAGGTGAAGCCTGTCAAATTTAAAGTATGCCCTTTCCCAGAATTCCTTCCAGTCACCAATGAAGGAGTGTCCTTTTTCTGAGCACCACATGTACAGCCATGCATTTAGTTTTTTTATTTCAGTGACTCTAACTTGTCCCTGCCCTACTGCTTTCTCCCATACTTGGAGTACCTTGGAAAAGACCAGGATGAACAAAAAAGAGGACAGTCTATTATTCAATTGTGAGATATGCTCCTTGACCTGTTCAATGGACTGGCTGGAAATATTGTTTGTGCCTAGGTGAATGACGATGGCCCTGATATCTTTCTCCTTATGGACGTATTTCTCAAGTTGGCCTGCAACCATTTTTGCTGTGGCCCCAGGGTGACATCTGACCATGATCTCCAATTGGTTAGTCCTGTTTAAATGTGATTCAACCTCTGGAATCATGGAGTCCCCCAGAATAAGCAGTTTTTTTTTTGCCCTTATGTGAGTGTTTGCCCTTGCAGGTTTGTCCCGCCGATGTGGGTGGTGCAACAACTCCTCCTTCCTTTGACCCAAGTCATTGTCCTTACATAAGTGTGACTCAGACCCTTGTGTGTTCCTACTACTCACATTCCACTCAGGTTTTGGGTTGATACCTGGTTTGTGTTGTTGCATCTTAGACCCTTGGCTTGAGCAGCAGGTTGGTTCCTTGTATGTGCTTGCCAGCAGGGAAAACCTGTTTAACAGCTGAATCTCTGTTTTATGACTATTGTCCACCTGTTGAGCCCTTTTGTGGTGGACTTTGCTCCTTTGCACAACCTGCCACCCCCTTGGATGAACTGTCCTCTGCAGTAGAGGGACAGCATTTGAGCAATGGAGGTGCTGGGGTGGTGACCAAGCTTCTGTGTTCTGGGCAATAACTGATACAGGTGGGATATTGTTGTCCATGCCTCCTTGAGCTGGGCCCAGAGGTCATTTATGGCCCAGGCTGTGTAATAGGGTATGCCACAGTGATTATAGTGCACTATGCTCATGCCTGTTGGTTTCGATGTTATGCGTGCTAGGTATGCATGTGAATTATGTTACCTGTTAGGTTTCAGGGTAATCAGAGATGATGAAGGATATGTAGGAGGAAAGGGAGTTTTTTTTATTTAGAATATAGCTTTCCTAGGTATAGCCAAAGTGTAGGATGAAAGGGAGAGAATTTTTTTTAAGAATGTAGCTTTCCTAGATATAGCCACAGTTCTACTCTGGCTGGCACCTGTAGATGGCAGTGAATGACTAATAGTTACTGTTTGTATCCTAGTATAAAGGGAGTAGTGTGATTTGGCTTTAATTGGTGAGCCTACATCCCACCTCCTCCTGGGAAGGGCAGGAAGTGCAGAACTATAAAGGTGGAGCATCCAGGGAGGGGGTGGGTAGTCCGACTGTGTCCCTGCCTCAAAAAACAATCAGAAAAGTTTCCTGGTATGTGAGTCTAGAGTTCCCAGTCAGCCCACTGCCAACATCCCCTCAAACAGGAGGGAATACTGAGTGTCTGTCGATCTCCTGCTCCATTTCCAGGTAGGTGCCTGTGTGGGAGAAAGAAAGAAAGAAAGAAAGAAAGAAAGAAAGAAAGAAAGAAAGAAAGAAAGAAAGAAAGAAAGAAAGAAAGAAAGAAAGAAAGAAAGAAAGGTAAAGTGATTTCAACCCTTTCCTCTGCCAAAATGCCCTGTGTCCTAATTTGAAGGTGAGTTGCTACTGGCTATCTGTGATCAAGAGTGTCAGTGAGAGTGGAGGACCCACTCCTTGAATCAAAGATCAAGCGCTGCTGCAGATGACTAGGAGGGGGTGTCAGGGCAGCCGAGAGCTTCATATTTCCCTTAGCCTTGCAGTATCTACTGTAAGTACAAAAAAGTAACAAAACCTGCAAGGCAACCTATAACAATTTAACAGAAAATATATCTTGCAAAGAACACTTTGAATCAGAGAAAATAAAGCAGTAATCTGTAAGCACAAAACAGTATCAACCTGTAAGAACACCCTGTAACAATTTAACAAAAAATATATCCTGCAATAAACAATTTCAATCAGAGAAAACTAAAGAAGTAAACTGTAACACCTGTAAGCACAACACAGTAACAAAAATCTGTAGGCACAACCTGTAACAATTTCACAGAAAATATACCCTGCAAAGAAACAATTTGAATCAGAGAAAATAAAGCAGTAATCTGTAAGCAAAAAACAGTAACAAAACCTGTAAGCACAACCTGTGAGCGCAAAACAAAATAGTAACACACAGTAAATCTGCTTAGCCAGAAGAAGCCTTAATGTTTCTTCTTGCTCTGATAATGTTGCTCCTTGCTCTGTCCTTTCAAGCAAACCTAGAAGAAAAGAGCTCAGGTGAAGTGAGGTGCTTTTGCCAGCAAACCTAGTCTTCCACCTCAATAGATAATGAAAAATTATGAGACTCCTTAGTCTGAGCCACTGGCAGCTGTGCTGCTCCTTTGAGCCTGCCCCATTCATCTCTATTATTTAAGTATTTATTTAAAAGTTTTACCAGTAAGGCATACAGAGCAGATAACTGCTCGATTCCAGATGTGTCCTGGGGGGGGGCATGGGAGACAACTCCAATATGTACAAACAATAAATAGAACAGCACAATATATACATGAATACTACTATAGTCATAAGATACAAACACATAGATTGTGGACTACAGATCTACAGGCCCGTATTGGGCATCAATTGACAGCACAGTCTAGACATCCTACCAGGCAGGTAAGAAAGCTCAGGCCTAAGGCAGGGAGGATTAGGTGCATGCACAGGTGGAGCAGAAGTGGGCTTTGAGGAGGGAGTTGAGGTAGTGGGTGGAGGAGGCATGGTGAATAGATGAGGGGAGTGAATTCCACAGCATAGGCAAGTGATATGAGAAGGCCACCTGGTCAGTGGAAGTGGACATGCATGGGAAAGACAAGGAGCAGTTGTCATAATGTCTGAGGGCATGATGGGGGGGTGGGGGCAAGGATAGAGCTGAGAAGAGGTACAGAGGTAGAGACTTGGACCAGAACTTAGCTGTGATTCTAGTGCTGTGGTACTACCTCTTGTCCTGAAGTGATGTTAGGCCCAAGGATTGGTAGTGGTCACAGTAATGGGTACTGAGAGAACAGTCAAGGGCAAAATGATGGAAGGAGTGGAAAAGGGGGTCCAGTCTGGTTAGGGACATTTTGGAAGCAGCACTGTAGATTGCATCACCGTGGTCAAATATCGGGAAAATCATTTTCTGTACTACTGCACGATGAGCAGGCAGCGGGATACAGCCACGATTACGGTACAGGGCATCCAGTTTGGGGTGAAGCTTCTTGTGGATGGCCTCAATATGTACAAAAAAGTCAAGGTGCTGGTCGAGCCAGACCCCAAGGTATCTAAAGGAGGTGCAGTCCTCCACCTTTGTCCCATTCAGGGTATGGGAGCTGGGGAGGGGGGTGGAAGAGTCTCTGCCTCATGCCAAACGTCATAGAGACAGTTTTCTTGGCATTCAGAAACAGCTAATTTGAGCAAAATCGGAGTTGGACATTGTTGAAGTTGCGCTGAAGTCTGGATGCAATATCAGAGATTGAGGGGCCGGATATATACAGGACTGTGTCATCCGCATACATATGAATGGATGTGTGGGGGCAGGCAGAGGGCAGGTCATTAAGGAAAATGGAGAACTGCAGTGGGCCAAGTACTGAGCCTTGTGGGACTCCAGTTGAGATGGGTAGGGAGGTAGAGATGGAATTTCCAGTCCTGACAGATTGAGTCCTACCTACAAAGTAGGAGTGGAACCAACTGGTGGCCTCGCTAGAGAGCACAGCTAAGGAAGATTGGAAAGGAGGAGAGGGTAAGATACAGTATCAAAAGCCTTTGCGAGGTCGACAAAGATGGCAGAGGTGATGTGGCCTCAGTCCATGCCAGTTAGGATGGTATCGGTGAGCCTTAGGAGAGAAGTAGTGGTAGAGGGTGACTTCCTAAAACCAGACTGGTAAGGAGTGAAGAAAGAGGTGGAGTCAAGGAAGGAGGAGAGCTGGGAGAGGACTAAGTGTTCCTGGAGTTTTGCAAGAATTGGGAGGAGGGAGATAGGGCAGTAGTTTCTGGTGGAGAAGGGGTCACCACCTTTCAGAAGGTGGATGACAGTGGCATGCTTCCATTCTGTTGGGATAGAAGTGAGGGAGAAAGAAAGGTTGAAAGCTACGCAAGGCCGGGGGGGGGGAGGTGTTACGGCTGGTGCTTCCAGAAAAAGCATTTTGGAGTCCAACCAAGTGGGGCATTTGCCTTTGTTAGGGTTTACCACGAACAGCATGTTGTAAACATCATCCAGTGTAACATGGAGGAAGGAGAAAGCAGGGGTGGAGTCTTGTGCCAGGTGAGGTGAGACAGGTGAGGCAGGTGTGGTAGGGGGGAGAAGCGGACAGGAGTAATGATGTTCAATTTGTGAAGAAGGAGTTAAACTCTGTAGCCACTGCAAGCAGATCTGATATTGTGGAGCCGACTGCATTTAGGACAGGGGTGGGGGCTGGGATGGGGGGGTGAAGAGTGATTGTACCACCTTCCAGAATTTAGATGGGTGTTTTATGTTAGCTAAGATGGTGGATTTGAAGTAGTTTGCTTTTGCCTGATGGATTAGCCTAGTACGTGCATTACACCTAAATTGGTATTCTTGGTAAGCCGAGATGGAGCCGGAGGCATTGTGAGACTTCCAGGCCTGGTCCCTGGCTGTAAGGCAGGCCATGATATCAGCAGTGATCCAGGGCAGGAGAGACCCCCGCACCCAGGTCCATCTGAGCAGGGCATAGGAGTCCCAGACTGAGAGGAACTTGGACTTGAAATAGTCCGGGGTGTCATCGATCGAAGTGGCCTGAGGGATAAATGACTAGTCTATGTTTGTCAAGTCATTCAGCAGGGAAGTTAAATCCAGGGATTTGAAGGAACAAACCAGAAGGGTTTTGCGGGGGCCTTGGGTCTATGAATTTTTCTTACAGAGTAGACAAGATGGAGGTCATTTAGACAGTCAGGTAGGAGACCAGCAGCTATGACCCAATGTGGTGGGAGGTGAGGGATCAATCTAACAGAGAGTGATTCAGAGTTTTGTTGTTTAGGCGGGTGGGTTCTGTAATCAATTGGGACATGTTTAGTGCGGTTATGTCATTTCTAATTTTGGAACTTGTGGTGGAGAGCCAATTCATGTTGAAATCTCTTAGGACATGGAGCTCCCCACCTGATGCATGGGGTTTTAGGGCAGCTAGGAGGTTCAGTATAGAGTATGTAGGTGTGTCTGAGGGGGGGGGCAGTAGGAACCAGCTATAAAAATAGGAATGGAATGCGGGAAGGAAATTTTCCCCAGCAAGGAGTCAGTAGACTGTGTGTGCTCAAAATTAGAGGTGTGGAGGTGAAAAGAAGGGAGTAACAGATGCACATGGCAATGCCACGGCCTCATTGATTTTGGGGGCGATCTTGCTGTAAGACTGTGTAGTCAGGGACTGAGATGCAACCATTATGGGTGGGTGGTTTTAGTCAAGTCTCAGTAATAATTAGAATGTCTGGTGTGAGGGATAAGGCAATCGGTTGTAGCAATGCAATTTTAGGGAGGAGGCTCTTGATGTTTAAATGGGTTAGCTTTAGGCCCAAAGGAAGTCAAAGAGTAGGATGGGGGGGGCTGAACCAGGACTGGTCTTGATGTCCCCTGCCATTAGTAGCAGGATTGTTATCAGGGTTCTGTATAGGACTAACACAGATTTGTGGTGAGAGGGAGAAGACTTGTGAGGTAAAGTTGGAGTTAACTGAGAGAGAAACTTTAAGGGTAGTAGCCCTGCATGGAAACTGGATGGCAGTATTACGGATCCAGCTTTCCAGGTATTGGGGTGAGCAATGGGTAATAGGGTGAGGGAGGAGGTATCTGAGGAGGGTGATGAGTGGAGCTCTGGGAGGTAGAGAAACTGACAGGCCAGTGCCTTTGGATAGTACAGGATGTCAGTGACACCAAGGGCACTAGGAGGGGGAGTAGTGTAAGGAAGATGAGAAGAATGATGTAAGGCAGTGGGTGAGGGCAGGGATGTCAGAGTTTAAGTCATTGGGAGGGAGGACTGGTTTAGGACTAAATTTCTAGAATACTAGTGACATCTAGTGGTGAGCAGCGATAAGCTGCAGATGGGAAAGCAGACTGATTATTTTTTCCAGTGGCAGTCACGTGACCGCAAGCTACCCTATATATCTAGTAGCTTACCAAGGGTGGTGGTGGGGGTAGTGGGGCAGCCAACACAGAGCATCGGCAGGGAAATTCAAGCAGCCACCGAGATGCACTTTAGCTGAAACCTCACAGTCTCCTTGTACCTGCAGTCCAGTTTTGCAGTTCAGGGGAAGGCTGGTAATTCCCCAGTAATTTGGAGATATCAGGAGCTGTACAGTTAAAATTGGATTCTGTGCACTTGTACCACCTCTTGGAGTGTTCCTTCCTGGGAGCCTAACGGTGACAGCTGTTGCTCTCCAGCGCCTGGTGGAGCAGTGACAAAAAAAATATAACATAAACTTTCTTTGAGTGTTTTACCCTCTTGCCACTGCTGGCCAAGGATCCATGCCTCCACTGCTTTCAGGATAGCCAAGCAGTGCTGGAGACACAGTTCTTCATGTTGCTTTTGCTGCTTTTGTTGGAGAGAGGGTGGATTGATCACTGGACAGATGGTCCCCCAGCACTCCCTAAAAGGAACCACATCAACCAAGAGTGCAGCTGGGAGGCAGAGAGGTCTGCATTAGGAGCTGAAAGGGACTTCCACTGCATAGGTAGGCAAGTCTTGTCCTCCATCACTTCATGCATCCATCTTCCCTCTCGGTCATGATACAACTCATTTTTACCATGACTGTTGCCAAACAGGAAGTGCTGGCTGAGCATCCCTGATACATAGTGTGGGTTCCAACTGTCAGCCCTGAGCCGACTCAGACAAAAAAAAAACACATGCCACGGCTTTCACTGCTCATACTTGGGGCCAGAATGACAGTCCCCACATGTTGGATCCCCTGCTTGTTCTGTTCTGGGGGGAGTAACAAAGCAGTGTCAGCAGGAGGAATTTCTAGAGGGCTGGGACATTACATGACATTTCACAGTGTGGGGTGTTGGGGTAGCCATGACATCATGCCTCACTACACCTCTGGGTGTGCATGTATCCCCCAGCACCCCACACCATGTCATGACTACTGTTTGTGAATCAACTAATAATGACAACAACAGAAGCAATGGTCTTAGGAAATCATGGTGTGTCATTAGCCTAAAGGTATCACATGATTGTTCCTCAAACCACCACAGATGCCCAACGGTATAAACAAACTTCTGTTTTCTAGAGTAATAAAGAGTTCTGCAGCATTATATGGTAACAATAAACTTACTTTCTAAAACTGTAAATAAAATAACCAAATCCTAGCAACATGAATACATTTCAATTAACTTATTAAACTCTTTTTAAAATACTGTTCTGTTTTTTCTTAGATTGTCATAAAAGACCATTTTATAAGTCCAATAAGCCCCTTCAGGGTGGATATTTTAGGGAACAGATATACTCCGGATAGTTAAAGACACTCATACAGTACATGTCTGCCTCAAACCACACCTGAGGCAGTCACTGATCCCTTATAGTGACCATCCTGGCATGGCTTACTACATACTTAACAATACTATGGCATTCCAAGACTTAAGCTGCCACTACCAGAACTCCTTGAATATGGTCAGATGGTGGTGTACATTTGTATGCTCCAAGATACAGATCTGTAAACTCAGTATTAGAATATGTGGTTAGTAAAAAAATCATATTTCAGCCCATGTTGTCACAAGCATGAACTGATGAGATATAACTGATGTTTAAATGTACTTCTAACTGATGAAATTTGCATTTGCAGTGGAAACTTATAAAGTATTATTCTTGGCTGAGTAACAGGGGAGGGTTTGGCTCTTCTCATCAGGACATCACAATGGGAGGGGATTATTTAGACAACACAGTGTCGCCTCACCATCTCAGAACCTGTAATGTGTTTACCTGGCTAATGTCCTCCATAATGACATCATGGTGAGGATGAACTGCGATGTGATTACACAGAAACACAGAAACACAGAAGCTGTTGGCAAAACAGGATCTTCTGGCCCACCTAGTCTCCCCTAAGTCATTACATTACCCTTAATATAATCACAAGGCACAGAAACCTTGATCTAGTTACACTACTAAACCTCCAAAGCAGACACTACACAGAGAAAGAACTTTTATGTGATTATTCAGCTAACTTTCTTCAGTGATGACATCACAATGAAAAGTAAATTTGATATGATTACCCAGCTAATGGTTTCCAGTGTTACATATAAACATATGAAATTGCCAGCAGAAACAGGCCTCATGTTCTGTCATGTCTGTTCAAGTGTGTAGCTAGCCCCTCATCACACAGTTGCCTCTCCCACACCCCCTTCCCAGTATCCCTTACCCTGTCCCATCCCCTCTTGAAACTGCCCACCATCTTACAGGACACTATCTCATCTGGTAAGGTGTTCCTTTTACCACCATTCTTTCCATGAAAAAATGTCTCCTCGTCTCCCTCTTGAATCTTCCCTCCCCCAATCTCATGACACCACAATGATAAAGAAATGTGATGTTATTGGTTATTGTTCTCCCATAGTGGCACTACTTTTAAACAAATGTATTTTGATACAACTCAGATGGCAATAAAATGCCCTTTCTCACTGAGAGGCAAGTGCATTACTCTACTTTATTATATTCTCAGCCCCAGCCAGCTGCAGTGTTGGATTTTGGGGATCATACACAAACAAGTCCCATTTGATGCTGTAGGCAATCACATGGAGTAAAATAATCTTAGTAAGTGGGAGAAAGTCTGAGACAAAAATCTGAATGCAACAACCACTGGTAGACTGCTCATGCTGTTGTTGACAAAGCCCACGAAACTTAGCTTTACTGTGAAAAGTTTCTTAATTTAGCAGCTCCTTATCCTAACATTTGGCCTTTTAGGCTTACTCATGGAACTTCTAAAATATGTAAATATATATTTTTTATTATTATTGTGAATTATTGATTGATTTAAATTTAGATTCTTTGCAAAAAACTGTATTAATTCACCAGCTAAGGTCTGTAATAAAGTGACAAAAGTAGGGAAGTGTAGCATTAGGGTTTCCAACCCTAACTGCCCATCCCCCAACCAGCAAAAAGAAAAAAAAATATTATGGTTTTAGCAGTCCTGTCTCTTGGCAAATCAGGGCTGGGTTCTTCCCTGAGCTTTCTCAACCCTAACACTCACCCCATTGAGAGACAGTCTTCAAACATACAGAAATGTGTCTCCCCAAATGTTGCCAACAACCTGTAGACACTGCCTGAAGAAAACAGATTGGTTATGGAATGGGGTGAGCATTACGGTTGAGAACCCCTGTATCTTGACAGCCTGCAATGGCCATAGAAATGGTCCTTCCTTCCAATTCCTGGTGAGGCAAGTGAAAAAAATAAATTAAGATAGGATACTGAAATTACAAGTTCTGATGATTTTACTGTAATATCAGAGACACCACCATGTCTGGTCCCAACCGCTCCCTTTGTGGTTATTAATTCCCCTAATCCAAATTCTTTCTCCCTGTTGTAGCCCCTAGTTCTTTTAGTAGTAGACAGTAAAGAAGTTGAATTCCATAATATAAAATGAAGACTCCATTGTATTATGAGAATGTAAAAGAATGTATCTCAAAATAGACTGAATACAGTTATTTCTTATAGATATTTATTCTTATTAGCATGGATTCTTGACATAACAGTCATTCTTATGTATTGTGATAGATCTCTTAAGTTTGACAATATGATCTTGGATACCTCTTATTTACTAAAGCAGAGTTGGTAGTGTATATCCATAGAGTGGCTTTCACTCCAACTAGGTTTGACATATTATATGAGCAGATATGAAAAATGTGATTAAAATGTTAATTAAAAAAAGGAGAACCCCAAGGAAGACCCCAACCCTAATTCACCAAAAGTCAGCACAGCAAAAACCATAATGTTTTTTTCCTTTTGCTGGTTGGGAATGGGGTGAGGAGTTAAGGTTGGTAACTCTAACACCACGTTTCCCCTACCTTTGTCACTTTAAAGGCATGTTGCCAACCATTTTTTCATCCTAGCATTTCTAGTTGAAAACCTACATTTTATGAATGCTTACCTCCTCTAAAATCCTCTGATGTTGCTTTTTGTTTTATCTGCTTCCTTTCTTAGTAAAACTGTAATGTATGAAAATGGTGAAATTGTACCCAGCCTTGTTTTGTTTTGAATCCTAGATCTACTCTTATTGCATCTTTAGGTCACACCTGGAAATGAGCATCAGCTCAGTGTGCCTTTCCCAGTTACCAAATTTTAAATAAATAAATAAATACTTCCTGAACATGATGAACACTCCCAAAACAGTGCAGTCACTGTAGACGCAATAGTCTCCTCTCCTCCCACTACATCTTGTGTGTCTAGATTGTGTTGGGGTGTTCCCAAGTCCAGGAAAGATGTAGTGGTAGCTGATCAAGAAGTGCAAACAAACATGTTTTAGTGTGGTAACACAAGTATGGGGGGCAGTTTGTTTTTCACTTTCTTTAAAAAAATTAAAAGGAATGAGAATCAAACAACCAGCTACATCAGCAATCTCTACAGAATTGAGCAATCATTACATGCGTTACTTAAACTTGGGAAAATTTGAGCCCTCAGGGGGTTGACAACGTCCCTTTAATTTGAATCCTAACTGATCAATTAATGCATTTTTTGCAAAGAATTACCTTACTCTTTGAGATAGCAAAAATGTATCCTCATTTACACATGTCCCTTTGAGGCCTGCGTGAACACATCCATATAACTATGGAAGAGCAGGGCCCTCCAGGCCCTGCATTTCCATCCCTCCATTGATGCACACATCCATCTGGCTGCAGATGTGGCAGGCCTTGTGCTCCCATGCCTCCATAAAAGCAACTTATCAACTTGGTAGTAATTGTTTTTGATGGGGCTCACATCAAAGAAAAAATATATTAAGTGTCCCACTCAACTGCTTGCAGTTGATCCTACATGGGCAACAATTAGTTGCTGTTTTTTTTTACCCATAAGCAAGTACATTTTTTGTAAGTTTAATTTGCTCTGAAATTTGTTATGGTCATAGCCCAAGATGAAATACAACATTGGTGCAATTTATGTGCTGAGCAGACATTCATTGTGGATTTGACAACATGGTGAATTTTGTAGGTAATTTTCAGTTGCAGTGCATACCTCATGAATGTTTATCTTCAATTGTTTTTTTTTTCTGTATTATCTGTTTATCTCCCCTGCACCTCCATCTGCCACTCCTTCAGGCCAATTGCCAAAGACACTCTCCTCCACGGCTCAGACGCTGATCCCTGACCACACATCGCAGCCACCTCAGGGTAACCCGATGTAACCCTTCATCGGGTGAATCCTCCTCTTCCAAGGAGGAAGGCCCTGGTGGCCAACAGCATTGGCCCTGGGTGCTGCTGAGGTCAGTTAGACTTCTCAGAGTTCCAAGGAGGCACTGGTCTGGGCAGCCATCATCCGGTAGTTTGGAGGTGTCATTTTCTATTTTTCCTCCTCCAATTCCCCTGTGCATCGCATTTGCATTACCCCTGGTCTCCACTGAGGGACACTACAGAGCAGTGCCTCTCCCTAACCCACCCCAGGAGAGGAGAGGAGAGGAGTCCTTCGGATGCTTGATCCTTCTCCTTCACCTGCCGACCCTCAGGTGCCTGAGTCTGTTCCCGAACCTGGGTCGCCGGTGTGGTTTGAGGTAAGGCACCAGCGCCTCAACCCTCTACACCACTGGGCTGGCATATCTCCAAATATTGATGGAGTTACAGCTTGTTGAAGTTGCAATGTTATTCTATAAAGTTTTCATTTTTTAATTTTAATGTTTTTTTTAATGTCTATTTTTAGTTGGTATTTTGTAAGGATGTATCTTGTAGTACTCATTGGAACCTTACTTTTGATATATATTGTCTCTTAACTCCAAAGACTGAAAGAGTTACTGCTTGTTAAAGTAGTAATGTTATCATATGGGAATTTTCATTTTTAATATTTTTATATGGACCCTACATTTTGGGGGGTATCATGTGTTAGTTATTTAGTGCTCATGAATATCTATTTATCAATCTAGCTATGTGTATATATGTGTATATATATATATATATATATATATATATATATATATATATATGGGAACAGTCACACCCCTATAGTTAGGGTTGAGTAGGCATTTTAATGTTAAACCTCAATTTTTGTGCATTAATAACTTTGAGACTGTTCAACGGATTTGCACAAAATTTGGAATGCATGGTCTGGTATGGCAGATGTCTTGATTTACCAAGTTGCATTTCAGTCAGACTTATGGTTTCTGTGCAGCAAAATGCTAAAAAACATGTTTTTCGCCACTTTTGACATGTTTGTTGCCCATGACGCTGCGACCACACTGTGTGGTCTTTTGGTCTGAAATGTGGAACATAGAAAGAGGTTGGGTCTAAGAACAATGCATCATTGGTTTGGTAAAAAAATATTAATCTGTTCCAAAGTTATAACATTTTTAATGTTCAGGTTCTGAGCATACTTGGGTCACTCCAAGATTTATATGGTTATTTTTCAGACAAAGATTGGGCTCACAGTCAAGGATTTTGTAGCTTGTGGACTAGGATCCTGGTCCCCCCAGAAAATTCCTTGTCTGTGAGCTGTCATCTTGTTTTTCAGTTTTTCCCAAAAACAAAATGTTGTAGCTTACTCCACGGGTGACTTTTGGGCCAAATGAGGCATGGGTTTTGTTCAGGGTGACCCCCTCTACAAAGCTATGCATTTGGCTTGGCTAATTTTGGTCAAAAAAATAGCTTTTTAAAATTTAAAAATTTTTTGACTGTGACTCACTAATGATCCTAGTCCGTGAGCTGTCAAAATCTTAGTCCGCGAGCTCGCAGTCAAGAATTTTGCTACCTCGCAGACTAAGATTTAAAAAATTTACCATTGCATTGTTAATGAATGGTTTGTTCTTTTAACTTGAAATTTTCAGGGTATTGACGGGATGCACTACAGGTGTGAATTATGCTGTTTAGGTGTTGGGGAATTAAATGGTTCCATAGATATGCCATCACGAAGGTGAAATTGTCCCCATAGGATAACACTGTGGTGCCCATGTTGTTTTTCAGTGCCCGTAGCTCATTACCGATGTGAGATATGGATTTGTGCAATTATATCACAAGCAGCGCTCATTGTCACAATTACAATGACACTTGAATGTTTTTTTCTAGCTGCTACAGTTCCAGAGATATCGGCAAACTAGTGCTACAAGGGTTCCTTGTCCTATAGGGCTGTTATATGGCTCTGTAGCTATGTGCAAGTGGCAGCACAGGGCCTGGAAGTCCCATGCTCCCACAGATGCATATCACTATGCAGAAATGGGCAACTTGGTGGAAGCATGGGTTCCAAAGGGCCACACATTCCCACCAACACATGCTATTTGGTACTCACATTGCATGTTTTCAAAAATTAAGGAAACTCATTGCAAAAAACTTTGTTTAATGCATCAGTTAAGGTTAAAGCAACAAAGGTGAGGAAATGAGATGTTAGGGTTGAGTCCATAGCCCCCTCAACATCCCACCCCTCTCCACAGATTGACAGGTGCCGGGGTGTGTCATGGGGTTGTGAGACCCAACTCTCACCCCATTCCATGTGTTCAAGATCAAGTTCAAGTTTACTGAGCGGTCGAAGACCATGACAATATACACAAGTAAATTACAACAATATATAAAAGAGAAAACAAAGTAAGGGAAACCTAATACTTTAAAAAGTATACTCTCTTTATAAAGTAGATAAGTAAATAATTAACCTATCTAAAATATAAATATATAACAATAATAAATATAAATACTAAAAATGAGAAATAATTTCCTTTATCTCCTTAAAGTGCATAAATACAAGTACAAAGACAAAAAATAAATTGAGCACAATTTCCTATAAGCATAAGACTCATCCTAACAGAATGTACATATTCTATCCTAATTAGAAAATATGTGAAAAGGCATATTAATTCATATTTTTTTCATTTTTTTTACCAAGACGTATTCTAGAAATGTTTACCAAATATTTGGCCACAGACTTAATTACAATATCATCATTTGTGGTAAAAAAAATAATAAGTAAAATGCTCTGATCTATTGTTTGAATAGATTGACATAGGGGCCAGATCCATTTTTCTCTTGGTACAGTATACCATTTACAGGCAAACATAACATGTTCCAAGTGTTCCAATGTGAAACAAGTACAAGAACAGAATCTAGAACTAACAGAAGTGTTTTTACCATAAACTGCTTCCAGGATGTTATTTGGAAATACTTCTACTCTGTATCTAGTACACTGTTTTCTATATTCTACTTCTGTAAGAATGTCTAGATAATGTATATAATAATGACAAGGATCATTTGTCCTAAAAATTGGAAACATTTTTAACTTCTCAATGGTATTTAAATGTCAAATCTTATGATATTCTCTAAACGCCTTTGTAATGAGGGACTGATATTTTAAACTAATAGTGATTCCTCTGGCCCTATACTGATATAAGTAAGTTAACCCCACTTTCAGTAATAACTTGAATATCAAGGATAACCATTCTGATTTTAAATAGCCTAAAGAAGACCACGAGTATTTTTCATATAAGCATAGGGCCGTTAATCTATTTTGTCCATGTTGAAGAATTCTGACCCAGAAGTTAACCTTTCTGGCATCAGCTGATGCCTGCAAGGAATAACAACCTGTCTCAGCCCTCAGCATCGTGGCAGTAACAAAAGTAGGTAAACTTAAGGATTCACACAGCAATTTATTAATAGGAATATCTAAAATATTCATTTTATTATGATGCCAAATTTCAACACTAGATAAGGCTTGGGTGTAATATTTAGCTTGTACTGCAGTTAAAATAGGCCTAATCGTGTTTCCACCATATTTTTTATTAAACATAAGTAAAGAGTTTGCTGTCCTCTTTAATTTTGCTAAAGTTGTTTCCAGCTGTTCATTCCACTTCCCATCCCTTGTCAAATGTAGACCCAGATATGTATAACTATCTACAGTCTCTAATTTAACAGAACCTAGCACCCAACATTTCTTTTTATTTCCTTTCAAACCAAAGGGAAGAATCTGACTTTTTTGAACATTTATTGACAAATTAAGCTCGTTAGCAGTTACTGTAAGCATATTTAATTTGGCCTGCAGTCCAGATTCAGTAAGGGAGAACAGGACTAAATCATCTGCATAAGCCAATACGCCACAATGCGTATCCCTAATCTTAGGAGAGTCCGTGTTACTAGAATTTAAGTCACATAATAACTTGTCAATATATATGGAAAAAAGCAGAGATGCAATTACACAGCCTTGTCTGACTCCCATATTTGTAAAGAAGGTTGAGGAAAATTGTCCCCAGTACCTGATTTTACTTGGGCCCACGTTAAAGAATATAATTCCCTAATAATTGCTATCAATTCCCCTGTAAATCCTTTTTCCTTCATTATAAGCCAAAGTACATTCCTTAAAACTGAATTGAATGCTGTACTAAAATCTATAAAGATAGCAAATAAAGTCTGTTTCCTGATTACAACATATTTTTCATAAAGATGTCTAATTATGAAGCAGTTGTCAGTTGTACTATATCCAGCCCTAAATCCAGCTTGTGCTTCAGAAAGTCCCCCCATTCTTAATAATTCTTCCCTTAATCTATTTAAAATTAGTTATAAAAAATGTTCCCAAGACTATCTAATAATGAGATAGGCCTATACATTTTAGGATCTGACTTATCACCCTTTTTGTATATTGAAAATATTATTGCACCCTTCCAGGAACTTGGAAATACCAATTTTTGAACGCAAAAATTGAAATATTTAGTCAGAATTACAGACCATAAAGCAGGGGCACTCAAATATACTTCGGAAGGAATCATGTCAGGCCCTGGTGCCTTCCTTTTTTTGAAAAACTGCAATAATAAAATACACCTCTGCAGGTAAAAAAGGTTGAAAGACTTGCATATTAATATTCAAGACTGTTCCTACATTTTCAACATTAGGGGAGAAAAATTTTGAAGAATAAAAGGAGACCCAGGTTTCCAAAGTAATATAGGTATCTAATTCATGTTTAATATTGTTTGTTCCCTTAGCAACTAATAACCAGTACGTCTGATAATCCTTATTAAAAATGGCTTCAAGCATACGGTCCCAATTCCTTTGTTGGTATTGTCCTTGTTTTAATAAGAGAAACTTCTTATAATTTTCTCGATATCTATTTAGTTCTATGATATTTTGGGAAGTTTTATTCTGCCTAACCTTTCTAATTTTTTTATTCAGTTCTTTTTTTTTCTTTGCAGCATTCCTCATCAAACCATGTATTTTTACTCTTTATACTTTTAATAGTCTTTGAGGAATGAAGTAGTTTTTTTAAATTCTCAAGACTTGAAAATAGAAGATGATGTAGGCACCCATATCCCTTGATTTCACTATTTAACTAAATACATAGATCCTGCAGAGAATGTTTAATAAGGGGAGATAATGTATCCTGCCATTTAATTTTATTATTACAGATTACAAATTGTGTAGGTTTAATTGGAACATCAATAACACATTTTATATCTTTTGCTTGTAGGACAAGAGGCAGATGATCACTTTCGCCCCTAGTTTGAATTTCCATAAATTCACAATCTCTCATATTCCCATTCCAGAAAAGTAATCTATAATTGAAGGTCCCTTAGCAGAAAAATGGGTAAAGTTACCCTCTTTGTCTCCATAAATCCTGCCATTAATTGGTGCTAAATTATATAGAGCTAATAATTCTATTAGTCTCTGGCCCATTTTATTTAATCTATTATCCTTTATTATTCTGGGTCAGTTAGAGGCTTCTGGGTGACACCAATTATGAAAGTTACTATCAGAGTAACCGTCATAAGATCCAATCCTTGCATTAAAGTCCCCATAGAGTAATATGTCATCACAAGAAATTCCATGTGTAAACTGGTTGACATGCTACAGTAAAGAAGAATGGGCTGCAAGTTAGGCCTCATGACCCCATGGCACACCCCAGCACCAGGTAGTCTGTAGAGGAGAGGGGGTGTTGGGGGGTTACAGGATCAACCCTAATGTCTCATTTCCTCACTTTTGTTGCTTTAACCCTAACTGATGCATTAAACAAAGTTTTGTGCAATGAAGATATATATATATACACACACACACACACACACACATATATATATATATGATGGGCAGGAGTGTGATATCAAAAATATTCTCACTCACTACACACACACATATATATATATATATACATATATATATATGCACATATATATATTATATATGCATACACACGCACACACACATATATACAGTATATATATATAAAATATATATTTATACAATAGGGGTGAGTAATAAATGAGTGAGTGAGATTAAACCGTGTATCATTCACTGCAGTGTGATATTTTTACCCTCTGCTCTACTGTGATGATATCAGCCATTTACACACACAGGTCACACAAAGGTCACTGATATCATCACTCTAGGCAGCTTTCCCCTCAGCATACAAGAAACACCTGTGCTGTTACCATAGACACAAATGCAGAACTACATGAGAGGTCTCACTGCTGCCTGCAGCTAACTCAGCATTACAAAACACTATCACCTATTCCCCACACTCTAACTTCCAGCTCATTACTGTGATATTCTCAGCTTGACTGCACCCGAATTCTAAAGAGCATATCTTCACAGAACAGTCTATTCCTCACTGCTGCCTGCAGCTAACTCAATTACCACTAAAAACACTCACCTGTTTCTCAAACTCTGCCTCTCAGCCCATTACAATTACTGTGATACTCTCAGCTTGACTGCAGCCAGACTTCTAAAAAATACAGCTTCACAAAATAGTCTATTTCTCACTCCCACCTAAAACTAACTCATTTAGCATTGCAAAACACACTCATCTGTTTCCCAGAGTTTGTAACACTGCCAGCCCATTCAGAAAAACTCACATACAGAATGAGCAAACACATAAACTGGAACAGAACACAAGACAACATAACAATACTTCTGAAATTCCTGGTCCTATTGTATAAATTGAATATATGATGTACAGATTGTGTGTTATGGCAAATATCGTCACTCCTACATCATGAGCTCTGGATATTCACTCAGTCTTTGGCACTGGAGATTAGAGTTTACTCTGCAGGAATGATAATATTGCCATATCACACTGTGTCCATCATGTACCTCCATATCCCCATTTTATATATATATACTGTATATATATATATATATATATATATATATATATATTTTACATGATGGCAGGAGTGTGATATGAAAATATTTTATTCCTGCAGAGTGAGCTCTGGATACTCACAAGTGCCAAAGGCACAAGGAGTGAGAATATTTCTATAGCACATGATCTGCACATCATGTGTGCTATTTGTACAATATGGGTGGGAGCTTCAAAAATGTTGTTATGTTTTTCTGTGTTCTTTTCCTGTTTCTGGTGCTTTTTGCTCTTTCTGTGTGTGGTCTGAGTGTGTGTGAGTTTTTCTGAATGGGCTGGAAGTCTCAGAAACACTATGGGACACAGGTGAGTGCCCTTTGCAATGCTAATTGAGTAAGTTGCAGGTAACAGTGAGAAACATAAACTTTTTTGTGAAGCAGTTTCATTCAGAATGCAGGCTGTAGTGAAGCTGAGATCAGCATTGTAATGGGTTGCGAGTCTTTGCAATGCTAATTGAGTAAGCTGCAGGTAGCAGTGAGAAACAAACTATTTTGTGATGTAGTTTCATTTAGAATTCAGGCTGCAGTGAATCTGAGATCAGCATAGTAATGGGTTGGGAGTCTGAGAAACACTATGGGACACAGGTGAGTGTCTTTTGCAATCCTAATTGAGTCACTTAAAGGCCTCATTGTACAACAGAAACAGTTTTGTAAAGCAGTTTCATTTAGAATGCAGATTGTAGTGAGTGAGTGGTGACATCAGCACAGTATGGATAAATGGCATTTATCATCACTGTGCTGATGCCATTCTCATTTATCACACTCCAGTGAATATATCTCTATTTATCACACTCTAGAAGCTCCTACCCCTACTGTTTGTATCTATCTATCTATCTATCTATCTATCTATCTATCTATCTATGTAATAGATAACCCACTCTTAGGTGTGTGGTCACGCTCTGATATATGCATGCATTGGTGTGCGTTGTACAGACAAGACTGCAGGCTGAGTGCATCAACCACCCAAGGTGTGCATATATCAGAATGTGACTGCACACCATAGAGTGGGTTATCTATCTTACAAAATGGCAAAATTGTTTTTTAGGAGGGTAAAATTACAGGTGTGAGGTCACGCTCTGATATACGCACGGTCATGTAATGCTCATTCTCCAATAAATTTCAAGCAATTTCCCTACCCATTTTATACATGTAGTCCATCGACTCCAAATATTGATGCAGTTATAGTTTGTTAAGGTAGAAATGCTATCTTACAAGAATTTTCATTTTTAAATTTGTTATACTTGTTACATGTGCATTTTCAGTTTGTTATCCCTCTAGGGACTTAGTCTTGTTGTACTCACTAGGACCTTTCTTTTGATATGCAGCTTGTGGCATCCAGTGATGATAGCAACTGTAAATGAGTGACAGTCAAAACAGCTTCTCATTTACAGCATTACCTTTTGGGCTACCCTGTAAGGGTAGTCACAGAATAGGAAGTGACAGTAGGGATGAGTGAGGGAGGGTGTCAAGAAGGGGAGGGATAGGGAAGAGGGTTTGTGTGGGGTAGTGTGCCATGCTGCCACTGAGCTAGCCATGTGGTGTGGTGGTGAGGGTGTCTAGCTTCAGTACAGCAGGTACTGGTTTCAGGGCTGGGGATCAGGTAAAATGTTACTGCTGCCATTGTTTTTTTGTTTTTTTTTTGTCAGACTGTCTCCCCCTCCATGACATGCACCCCCCCTTGAATTGGTTATATTTAGTCAGGGGGTGTGGGGGCAAAGTCCCCCATGAAGGGGGGCAGCCCACATAAATACTATTTTAACTTTCTGGATGCCTTGTTGCCCACTAGTGTACATTGCCAATTTGCTTTTTGGTGATGTACACTCGCTGTAACAGTGATCACTGTTTTGCAATCGCTGTTATGACATGGAACCATAGCTGCCCCTAAACTCAAAAGACTGATCGAGTTACAGCTTCTTAAAGTTGAAGTTTTATCCTATGGGAATTTTTATATGGCCTCTGATCTTTATTGGGGGGGTATGTGTTAGTGTTGTAGTACTCATTGAGACCATTTGTTTAACATAGATAGATTTCCCTTAACTCCAAATCTTGATGGAATTATGGCTTGTTAAAGTTGCAATGTTATCCTATGGGATTTGTAACTTTTATGTTTTTTATATGGGCCCTGAATATTTGGAGGGTATCATGTATTTGTCTTATAGTACTCATTGAGATCTTTCTTTTGATACCTAGATTGTCCCTTAATTCCTGATATTGATGGAGTTATGGCCTGTTAAAGTTCAAATATGAAAAAAAAAACTAAGTCCAACTTCTTTTGTGGGAACCAATCCTCTTCCATGAGATTTTGACATTCTCATGAAAGAGAATTGGTTCATATGAAAGGGGTCGTTTATACGAAAGAAAAATGTGAAAAAAAATGACATCCAAATTCTTGTTTCATATGAACATAATCTTCTTTCATATGGCCCTATTCCTCTTTCATGAGGCCATTCAAAAGAAGAAAATCTTCTCCCAAAAATGGATTTTTTAAATGTTTTAAACACACATTGATGGGTCCATTTTCCAAAAACGAACTGCAGAATCCAGCTAATGGGGTCCCTTTTGGCAAACTACATGTGTTGGTGTCTCTGCGGCATATGATTTTGATGTGTTTTTAAAAAAAATGTTTTTTGAAAAAAATTGGGAAAGAGTGGCTACCAAATGAAAGAAGAATTTTCTCATAAAAGGATTACCCCCATGTAACAGAATCCTCTTTTGTATGGCCAAAATCATCTTTCCTACGAAACAGTTATCCAAAAGACCATACTGAGCATGCTCAGAACTAAAATGTCAAAGCCTTAAAACTCTGGAATGGATTCATGTTTTCACCAAACCAATGAAAGGCAGAATTCTGGGACAAGCCTTTTCTACTCTGATGATTTTGGAACAAAATTCCAAACCAACTTGGTGCTAGCAATGACAAAAAAGCAGCCCAAACCTCCAATGTTTTCACTATCTGGATCTCAGAATCCAAAAATTTGATCAGAACAAAACTTAACACATCAAGAGACCAGGCCCTCCAGACTGTGCTTACAAAATTTAGTGGAAATCTGTTTAACGGGGGTGAAGCTATTAAAGTGCAAAGTTAGGCATTTAGCATTAAACATACTACTCAGCCCTAACTATAGTGGTGCTACCATGCCACTATAATGTATCACAGTGCAAAGTAACCATATTAAGGTTCTTCCTACCTTAATTTTAAATGTTTTATTAGCCTGCAGCCCTTTTTAAAGAACAGCTGACACCTTCAGGAGAACTTTAACAAAACATAATATTTATACCCAGTCCAGCTTGTATTTCACATTAGTTCTGTATTTCCCCTCACTGTTACTTATAACTGAAGTCATTTGCATGAAAACAAGATATTTGCTCCTGAAGAGTTCGTCTATTCCTGTTTCTTGTTCCCTACCTGAGGTCATAATGCACTGCTTGTGACATCACAGTTATTCCCATGGCAACAGATTATGATGTCACAACAGAGCATTATGATTTCAAATAGGGAGCAAGCCATAGAGGCAGATGAACTCTGATGATTATATATAGTATTCATGCAGATTTACTCAGTAAGAAATAATGGTGAAGAGAAATCTAAAGACTGTATACTGAATGCAAGCTAAAGTCCACCTAAGTATTATGTTTTTCAAAGTTTTCCTTGAGGCATCAGCAGCTCTTTAACCTTGGTCTAAATGAAAACATTTCTTATATTTTATGAATAAGTTATGTAAATTGAGGAGCACACAGTGCCACAAACCCCCCCACCATTTACATGTATTAGTTTTAGCAAGAGTAAATATGCCTCAGTGTGTTACATAACTTACCAAACCATTATCTGGCCTGACTGTCCTATAATTTTCTTATTTTATTACCGCTTGTCACTTTGCCTCATGATAAAGCTACTTAATTATTTATGTAAGGGACCTCTATGCCCATTTTTGTAGTATGGATATACATAGGGTACCTACAGGTTCGGGGAAGGATGAGGTTACCTGGCACAAGAGACCTAGGTTTGACTACTCTGCACAGGGGCACCCAAGTAACTCCAACTACAGGAAGCAATAACTGTAATGTCCAGAATCAGAATTGGGATTTTTCAGTGTGGCTTTATTTATTAACTCACTGAACATAAACAAAGCTCTGTATGGTCCCCCCAAAGGGCTACGTAACTGTAATGCAGATTAGAGGTTAAACACAGCGGTCCATTGGAGAATGAACACTACAACAGTTGTCTGGCTTTGGACCCACCAGGCACTCAGCCTGGACTTTGCATGCGCATTGGATATACAGCCCGACTGGCCCGGCTCCCCTGCCAGCCACTCGACTGACGGTCCACTTGGCAATGAACCCAAACTCTACTTGGAAAGACATCCCATCAAACAAGGAGGCTCCCAAACTGTGGCTCCCCACACCACTTGAAGTCTGCGACTCCTAGAGATTTTGTTTCATTGCTTCAATTGAAACTCCCATCAAACAGGGAGACTCCCATCAAACAAGGAGTATGATCCCATCTTGTGGCTCCCCACACCACTTAGAGTCTGCGACTCCTAGAGAGATTTTCAAGTTGCGACCCACGTCTGGGTACCCACCCCATCACTGGCCAAGCGCATGAGGCAAGTAGCAAAAACACAGAAGAAATCTGTAGAGGTGGACCTGGTTACTAAAGATGGGGATCTATCCACCTCCAGCTCCCACAGCCCATACCCAGCCATTTCTCTGGACACACAGAACTTTAGACTTTAAAATGTAGATTGACGGTGGATGAACTGATGCACCCCCTCTACTGTGAACTTTAACACTTTAAACAGATGACTGCTCTATTTGTTTGTCCTAGTTGACATAGTTCTCCCAAATAGCAGTCCCCAATACTTGAAATCCAACTGAAGAAAAGAAGTTGTTTGCCCCTTCTAATGAGGCCAAACACTCACCCATTCGTTGCAGGTGCCCCACAGGCGAAGAAATGTAACCTTTGCTGTTATACATGAACAGACTGAACTTAAATTAAAACAGGCAGCTTTCTTCCCAAGGTGGGAGAAGGGGATTGCCCCTGGAACCCACAAAGAACTTTTCCTCACCCCCCCAGAGGGAGGGGGGTAAACAGACACTACTGGTGTCCTTCTTGTTTGCTTAAGAACAAACTGAAGACTGACTTTGAATTCCCAAGATTCTAACTTACTCTGAGCTGAAGATTCCAAATGTGGCTCATGCAGCTGTAACAATTCTACTATGATGTCATCCCTCTAGTCTCAACTGTGACTGAGGACAGAGTGAGACAGTGTGAAACCCATTTAACTGGAGTTTCACAAGCTGCCTTCCCTGCCTACCACTAGGTCTTACTGGGATTCTAGTAACCCCGGGTAACAAAGGGGTTACATTTACATACAAAATAATAAAGAAAAGGTTAGATTAGTGCATTAATATTGCAATTAAGCTACATATTTAAAAAGGGTTCTTGAAGTATGTGCTCTTTAGAGTTTAGTACTTTTGGTGTGATATTTAATTTCCCCACTTATGGCTTATTGATATCAACTCACTGATGTTCCTGTTACAGGCAATCTCTGGGAAAATAACGTAAAATAAAATAAAATAAAATGAAATAAAATTAAGCTAAACTTCTAAACTGTAAGTTCAATATCCCCTCTTTTATGGCTAAAAATTCTTACGTTTTGGTAATGCTCAGTGCTGCTTATGCCATGAAGCTCTAGTTCTGTTAGAAACACAAAAAATAAAAAAGTGCTCAGCTTTATACTGATAGTTCATATAGTTTTTTTCATATTTTTGTCTCTAAAGCTGTCATTTCTATTGTAGGTGAAAAAAAATAGAACATTTCTTATCTGACGAGTGTCCCCGATTCTGCAGCCTGGTCGGAACAGGCAGCACAAAAGAAGTAGTAGTGAGCCCTCTCATACTTACAGGCTTCTGGATGTGCTGACAGCATGATCACATCAGCAGATCACACTAGAAGGATGAGCACACATTGCCTTGGCAACCATCCATCAGGAATGCTTGCATCACTTTCCCTGCTTGGTGTCTGCAGGTATGCTGTGCACCATGGGCAGTGAAGTCTTACCCACAAGCAAAGATATTCAGCCTCATAAAACAAGTGCAAATAGAGGTGGCCAAAGGGAACAGATCAGAGAAAATTCCTAATCACTGAAAATTAAAAAGAGAAACTGTGAAGGCAGACAATGGAAATGTGATGACAGCAGGGAACGGGGATAATGAAGCACAAAGAGTCTAGACCCATGAGGAGATGAGAAGAAAACCTAGGGAATATGAGCACATAAGGATGAGTTGGGATTAGAGCATAGGGTGGAGGGACATACATGCATGGAGGGGTTGGAGGAATGGAAAAACAGTTGTTGGCAAGAGTCATGATATTTTTTAGTGTATCACTATAGTATATCAGAACACATATGAACATACGAAATTGCCAGCAGATACAGGCCATTTGGTCTATCAAGTCTGCTCGAGTGTTCAGAAATTCAGTCCATTAGACTTCAGTTGCCCCCCTCCCTCATATGACATCCCCCATCTCCACCCCCTCCCGATTTGTACCCTCCTCTTGAATCTGCCCCACCCCCTCTTGAAGCCCCCAACACTCTGCAGTGATACAACTTCCTCTGGCAGAACGTTCCACCATGCCACTACATTTTCTGTGAAATAGTGCCTCCTGCATTCCCTCTTGAATCTGCCCCTTTCCAACTTCATACAGTGTCCCCTGGTTTCCCTTCTGCCCTTCAGATTGAACATATGCCTGGTGTCTACTTTGTTCAAACCCTTCAGGTACTTGAAGGTCTCAGTCATCTCCCCTCTCTTACTTCTTTCCTCCAGGGTATACATATTGAGCTCTTTCAGTCTC
Organism: Neoceratodus forsteri; assembly: GCA_016271365.2. Classification (NCBI taxonomy): domain Eukaryota; kingdom Metazoa; phylum Chordata; order Ceratodontiformes; family Ceratodontidae; genus Neoceratodus; species Neoceratodus forsteri. The sequence goes on along the minus strand of JADMNL010000022.1, from coordinate 437,795,605 downwards.
TCCTCATATGGTCTGTCCCCCAACCCCAGGATCATTTTTGTTGCCCTGAGCTGTACCCTCTCCAGTAGTTTGATGACCCTTTTCAAGTAGGGGTGCCAGAATTGTACGCAATACTCTAGGTGCGGTCTCACCAGGGACCTGTACAAGGGCAAAATGACCTCCCCACTCCTAAAAGTAATCCCACTTGCTATGCACTCTAGCATCCTGTTTGCCTTCACTGCTACCTTCCTTTACTGAGCAGAGTGGTTCATCTCCCCAGTTACCAGCACTCCCAGATCCTTTTCCTCCTTGGATTTTGTTAACAGGACACCCTCCAGCCAGTAATTGTGTCCTACATGAATGACAATGCAGAGACCAGCCAAAGCAGTACAGTAATTCAATTAATCTTCACTTATGTATTAGGAGAGTATATATAATTTATCAGACTGCACATCCACAATTGTAGGCAAGACATCACTGTCCAGGGTGCACAGAATACCCACAGATACCCAGAAGAGAAAGCACTGCAAGGTTTCCTGATGGATAGCTATCACAGCAATGTGTGCACATGCATCCTTCTCATGTACCCTGCTGACACCGTTGTGACATCAATGTGTCTGGGGGTCTGTAGGTACAAGAGGACTCACAGCCAGCCATTTCATACTGGCTGTTCGGATCAATCTACCTGCTTAATTGAGAGCATGTGTCAGTTAAAAAGTGCTCTAATTTATTTCTTTTTTTGCTTGTGAGAGAAAAGACAGCCTTAGATGCAAAAACACAAGAGAGCAATACAAACTATCAGTATAAAACTGAGCAATTTTTTTTTGTGTTCGTAAGAAAATTGAAGCCTCATAGCAAAAGCATCACTGAACATTATCATAATATGTAAACATTTTTAGCCATGAAAGTGGGGATGCAGACCATGTAGTTAGAAGATTAGCTGTATTATTCTTCATTTATTTCATTTTATGTTATGTATATTATCCCAGAGATTGCCTGTAACAGAAACAATAGGGAATTGATGTTCTGATAATCCGCAAGTGGACAAATTGAGTATCACACGCAAGATACCAAAATGTAAAAAGCATATATTTTGGGAAACATTTTTAATTATAAAGCTTAATTACAATATAATAGCATCTAATCTAACATACTGTTTTTATTTACATCATGAGGCAAACTGAAAAGAAATAATATACAAAGAAAACTGAGGACAGACAAGCTAGCTGAAACTCCAGTAAGGTTCTAACAAGTTGATGAAGCAAATACATGCTTGCTAAGAGTAGTAAATGAGCACAGTAGCTGATGATGGCACAATATGTATGTTAATTTACATGGTAACGTATTCATAAAAAGTATGAAATGTTTCTCATTTGGACAAAGATTAAAATGGAATGTATTGCATGAGTGGGCAAATAGAACATTTTGGGAGCATAAACAATGTTGTTTACATTTGTCACTATAATTATGCATTTGGGCATATGTGAATAGTCTATATAATCACCCTAGTGTATTGTTTTGTGTTTTTGTTTTGAAATAGTCCTTTTTTCCTTGTTTTAGGCTTTACATTAATGCAGCCTTTTTCTGTCCTAAAGGTCATTATATTAGTAACTTAGCAGTTCCATAACCCAGTGACTTCAGTTAAGCTAAAGACTACAATGAAGTGTAACACAGTGACATCAGATGAACCAATGACAATGACTTCTGATTCAGTGTGATTACTCAGTTACTCTAACACCCTCCTTTGATTACAATGCAAAGAGAAGAATCTGTGATGTTATTACATAGTTAATGCCCTACTAGAATAAGACTACTCAGAACCAGATCAGGCCTGAGATGCACCACTGGTGGTCAGGGAAGATTTGGAATGGGTGGGGGTAATAGCAAAAGAGAGCTTCAAAATTTACAAATAATGACCTAATGTAAAAAAATTTTTTCTCTCTCTCTCTCTCTTTTCTCTCTCTTATACTCTGTCTTTAGTGCGGAGAATCAGTAAGTATCCAAAGTTCTGGAAATGATGTTTTCAACTTTTATAAAATTACTATACAGTACATGTATAGATCAACATGGAGTGGAGACTAAAACACATTTTTATGTCTTCTTTACTGAATTTTAAGACGGTGCTTTCAAAAAACATATAGCGATGATATCAATAGTGTGGTGCTGCTGTTGCCAAATTTCCATGTACAGACATGTGGTAAAATTGTATCTTTAATAAAATTTTGGAGTCCATTCTGACCTTAACTCAGGGCTTCCATACCCCTGGAACCAGATCTTTAAATAATCGGGGCCCATGCGCCTCCTCTCTCAATAAAAATATTTTACATCATAGAGACAAAGGGCTTGGTTTTACAAGGTAGTTGCAGGTCTTGCATCAAGCCCTGCATGCAATGCAAAGTTCAACACAGCTGTGCCAAAACTCCTTGGATGCAGTTTGGTCTGATTTTAGCAGGGCTGCTGCAGTTGCAACACATTCTCCACTTTATGGCACCTTGTACCATAGGTTTGACGGAACTGCCGTGATCCCAGATGCAAAGTTAGACCAGGGAGTACCTGGTCTAACTCTCTGCATCCCATGTTCTGGACTTTTGATGGGCAATTGTGGCACAGTTCTTTTAAAACTGTGCTTGCTGCAATGTTTGGCACAAGTTGCACCTTGCACCAAACAGCCTGCTGCAAGTCCACTGTGCCGCCACATCTCTTTCTAAAATTGAGCCCAAAGTTTCAAAACTTTCAGTGCCAGTACATAGAAATGTAGTTGCAAACAGAGACAAAAGTGAAAAAGTTAGCAAATGAAGCACAGAAAACATGGAAGCTGATGGTAGCCATATTCAATCTCCACACAGTGACATGATCTGCAAGTCATTTGACTAAATGATGCTACCTGCTTCAAGACCAGATAAAATCATTACAATTATTCCTATGATTTTTCCATGTATGTTACAAATAAGCTCCTGCACTGCTGGACAGTTTTTACAATTTTCAAAAATTAAACTTAGAGCTATTTTAGGGCCACCAAAGGCTTAACAAAAGCATGCTGCATTTCCATGTCAGTGACCAGGTTTAGGAGCAAACTCAAAACTGGCACGCAGGCAGCCAAATGGGGATACACATTGCAGAAGCCAGTGAGTCTCAGCTGTGGGATGGGAAATGGCAAGTCTGGCATCACAGCAGCTCACTATCTCAGCAGGTACATGCTGCGTGTGTCATAGACATCCCCCTCCCCCACACATGTTATGCATGTCGCCTAGGGAAAGGAACTATAATAAAGGGGAAATAAAAACAACTAATGCGTCATATGAAGGTCTGCCACCACAGGACCAACACCACTGACCCTGGTACATGCCTCCGTCAGAGCCTAATCCTTTAGAGGGGACTGCCTGGGGGAATTACATGTGGTACCCTACAGGCCCCTGTTTAGGGAGCATGCCATGGTGGATGGGATAAGTTCCTGGTGAAGGTGGGTGGCTGGGCAGTAGACCAGATCAAACTGATCAAGAAAAGGAGCATAAATACCAAAATTAAAAAAAGCAGTTTTTCTACTAACCAAATGTATTACATAACAAATGCAAGAAATAACACCACTATTTTCTCTCTGATGAAGTGTCTCCTCATTCTTGAAAAAAAAAACAGTTTATCTTTTTTTCTACCACTTAGCTCCCTACAAAACAACCTTGGAATACTCCTTTGTGTAATTTCAAGTCAGTTAGTACTACACTGCCTATACAGCCTACCCTAATCTGTGTCAATGTTGCATCCTTTGAAGTGGTGTGTAGTCCTACTACTACACTGCCTATACAGCCTAGCCTACTTTTTTAGCATGTTGAGTTGGATTATGGGAGCTATGTAATTTAGGGTAAATAGGAATTTACTTGTCTGGTTTTGTTGCAATTTTTAAAGAGCAAGTGGTACTAAATAAATAAATCTTAAAGAATGAAGGTTTACAAACATACGAAGAAGCCAATAGAAGAAGGCCATTTGTCTATCAAGACTGCTCATATTGCAGGGTTTGAGGTCTTTAAATGGCTTAGTAATATTTTGTTTGTCGGTTGATTTTACTTGTCATATGAAGGTCTGCCACCACAGAACCAGCACTACTTACCATAGTACATGCCTCTGTCAGAGCCTAATCTTATAGAGAGGACTGCCTGAAGGGAGTTACATCTGGTTCCCAAAGGCTCATATAGTCAGAAAATCCTTACTGGAAAGGCTGGTTGCGAATCTGTATGAAAAACTGTAAATCTTCTTGCAGGTTGCTATGGAAAAATAAAGTTTTTCTCAAATAAAATGTTAAATATTTAACCAAAATAGGCAATCTGAGTTATTCAAATTTCTTTCGTTATGATTTAGCATATTATATTTTCTTCTTAAATAGATTTTACCCGAAAAGCAGAAAAAAGATGTTAGTTACTGTTTTTAATAATTGTAAAGTCACATGGATGGACTACAATATAACATACATATAAAAGGTGCAATGTCTTGCTGAAACACATATATATTTGTTTTGTAAAAGACAGAAAACATTTTAAAGTTTTACACCCTGAAATACATAAGGCCAGGAAGTGATTGGCATATTCTGACACCACAGCAGAAAAATTCTATTATATTATTTTTCCAGTTTGTTTGAACATAAAGGTGTAAACATACTTGTTTGAATGCAAATGCAATGATTTTTATTATAAAAGATAATTACTAGAATATTAACACATACTAAATAAAATAACCAGTCATCTGCTTTTAGTTGTGAATGCCTGTTCTTTAATCCATGCAACAACCTAGACTGACTGGTAAAAGGATCAAATGGGCAGTTGCCTGAGGTATCAGAGCAAGGTACAGTACAATTTCACTTGGCATTGAACCATAGGCTATGCTCTCGCATAAAGCACAAGTTGGCATGTCTTTAAATGTTATGCTAATCAAAGTTTCTTCTGATACCTCAGGGGCACTTTGATGATATATTGCAGATTACCATCCCGTGGCATCTATATCATATGCCATTTTCCATTTACAGTACTGATGGCTGCCTACTATTTTGGCTTCTTTATTCTGAAATACTAATCTTTTGTTAAAATGCTATTTTAATGTGTTGTTAGTCTCTTAATTGTAAAGGATTTTGTACTACTTTAGATGAATGATGCTATGTAAATTAAATCTAATCAAGAACAATATAGGGCTGAAAAGATTTAATATGGTTTTGAAGAAAAATATTTTATTTTCCCCTCTCTTTTTTCTTTAGTTGTAAAAGCACGTAAGTACTGTATGTCCTTGCATGCCATTTTTTAACTTTTCAAAATTAAACTTATTAACATCAGCACAATGAAAATCCCATTGTCTGATATAACAATAGCTCCTATATGCAGTCAGTCTTGTCTGATGCATTATGATGCTGTTAGGATTGCAGGACATGTTTGCTGTTGACAAGAAAGCTGATCCTTAGAACTGTACTATACTGTTCAACTAAGGAATGAGAAAGACACTGCCATTTACCTAAATTTGGAAGTCTGAATAGCTGTGTTAATGGTAGTGTTTTTTTTTGTTGTTGTTTGTTTTTTTGTTACAGTAAACCAGCATATGATTGCTTTTAAGTCTGCCTCTTAGCTCTCCTTGTCATGACTGGCATTTCCTGCAGTACTCTGGAGGAGATTCCGACCTTTAAGCATCTTGGGTCCTGACTGGATGTCATCTTTACTTTTCCAACCACATAGATGCTATTCACAAAATACTCCTACCACAGAATAGGAATAGTGCACTATAGGGGAACTAAGTTGCTATCTTCCTCCCTGGTCATCTTGAGATTGTCAGTAAAATGATCCTCCCTACATTTGATCACATGGGCTGTGGTTTATAATGCTTCACCAAAGCCCATCCTGGCCAGACTGGCCCCCTCATCCACTCATTCTGACACTTTGCTTTTTATAGCCTCCACATACCCTTCCCCTACCACCCCCACTGTTTTTTATATTCCACCTTCTCTCTTCCTTCCCTGCAGGGTAGCTACTGTACCTCTTTCACTACTTATTCCTTTTTTTTTAATGTAGGTTGTGTACCTTTCCAAACTGCCTTAAATCTCCCCTTACTTGCCTTTCACCTCCTCCTATAACAGTCTTACAAATTCTGACCCCCACTGTTTCAGGTTTCCCTCTCCCAGGACCCTCACTTTTTTCTCCCAGGATGTACCTGACAATTATTTGCAACTCAGTTCATAGTGCCCTCCTTGCCAATTGTTTTGAATGAACAAATGAATGAATGAATGAATGGATACATATTCAGTAAAAGGGTTATGTAGAGAAGAAGATTGTTTTTGTTTAGCAAACGGGGACGTGAAATATGAATATTCTGACTGGCTGTTGCCATTTCATTGGCATATGTTTATATGCCAACACCACCATGTAATGAAAAAGACCCAGCCATGCTCATCCAGGATGGACACTGTTGGTGAATCAATGCACTCCCAGATAGCAGGAGGCACTTAACAGTGCATTGTGCCTTACAAAACATTTGTGGCATACACCTATACTGCCTACCTTGGTATGGCTTATTGCTTACTTAGCAGTACTATGGCATTTCTAGAGTCAAGCTCCCATAAACAGGACTCCTTCACATGTTGTGTGGTCACATTGTGGTGTACATTTATGTACTCAATGATATAGACATGCAATTAAATTGCAATATTAGAATATGCTGTAAGAAAAAAACATATGTCTGTTCATGTTGTCACAGGCCTGAGTTGATTAGATATTACTGATGTTTAAATTTGCTTTTAACTGATGGAATTTGTTTTTCCAGCAGGAACTTATAAAGTATTCTTGTCAGGACAGGGACTGGCCCTTTTCATCAGGATATCACAGTAGGAAGGAATTACTTAGACAACAGTAACGAAGCAGGAATGGGACCTTAGGGTTATCATAACTGGCAACCTGAAATTGACAAGGCAGTGTGAGAAAGCAGTGGGCAGGGACAGTGGGATGCTGAGGTGCATAGGGATGGGCAGCTCCAGCAGGAGGAAGGAGGTGGTGCTGCCACCATATCGCTTGCTAGTGAAACCCTACCTGGAGTACTGGGTTCAGTTTTGGAGGACACAACTCAGAAATATCATATATAGGGTGGAGGCAGTCCAAAGGAGGGCAAATAAAACCTTGCCGGGGTTGCATGAGAAGCTCTGTGAGGAGAGACAGAGGGATCTCAACATGAACAGCCTGGAAGGGAGAAGAGCAAGAGGTGACATGATAGAGACCTACTGTTACCTAACAGGAGTGACTAGGATGGAGGGGAGGAGTCTCTTTCAAATGAGAAAGAGTACCAGGGCCAGAGGCATGCAATGAAGCTAGATGGGGAAGGGAGGGTGAGGGGGTGTTTAAGAGGGATGAGAGAAAGTACAACTTCACTGAAAGGGTGGTAGATGCCTGGAACAGACTGCCAGCAGAAGTGGTGGAGGCAAAAACAATGGGGGTTTCAAGTATGCATGGGATAGACATAGAGAAATATTTGGAAATAGGCAGGAAGGGGGTGGGGCACTAGAGACCAGTTAGGGTATGTGGAGACAGATTAGGCAGGGAACATCTGGGCAGACTGGATGGATTGTATTACTTCAGTTTGCTAGATGCACAGCCCCAGCCAGCTGAAGTGTGGGATTCTGCTGCTCAGACACAAACTCTAGTCTCCCAGGCAGTGACACAACATGTTGTCATTACTTTAATTTTCACATCTTTTTTATAACACCACTATAAGAAGAAGCATTGCTCTGATTACCCAGTTAACACCTTCCAATGATTACAATATGTGCTGTGATTATATAGTTAACACCCTCCTAGAATGAGACCACACAGCCCTAGGTCACATCTGAGATGCACCACTGGTAGTTAGAGGGACAGGGATTTGGGGAATATTTAAGAACAAAACTGAGCTGCAATTTACAAACAGTGACCATGTAAAGAGTTTATTTTCGACTATAGTCTTTCTTGCCCCTCTGTACAGACAGTTGGTGTGACCCCATCTGGAGTACTGCATGCAGTTCTGGAGACCCCGTCTCCATAAGGACATAGACAGGATGGAGGCAGTCCAGAGGAAGGCAACTAAAATGGTGCAGGGTCTGCAAGAGAAGCCATACGAAGAGAGGCTGAAGGAGGTTAATATGTATACTCTTGAGGAAAGGAGGGAGAGGGTGGACATGATAGAAACTTTTAAGTACCTCAAGGGAATCAACAAAGTCCAAGAGGGTAGTATCTTTCAGAAAAAGAGATGTGCAAGAACAAGGGGATACAATTTGAAGATAGAGAGGGGATAGCTCGGGGCAATGTGAGGAAGTATTTTTTCACAGAGAGGGTGGTGGATGCATGGCACGGCTTTCCTGAGGAGGTTGTGGAGTCAGAAACAGTGGGAGAATTCAAGAATGCATGGAACAGACATAAGGTAATTCTTGTGGGGGGGCGGGGCAGGAAGAAATAGGCTATTGGTTAACTAGTATCTGCAGCTTATCCAGTAGGTAGGGAAATGGGCAGACCAGGTGGGCCAAGCGGTCCTTATCTGCCATCAGAGTCAATGTTTCTTCTTTGGTGCACATAGTCAATAAGTATTCAAAGTAATGGAAATGTAGTTTAAGATGCACCACTGGTAGTCTTGATGGATTTGAGGGGGATTTTAAAAGCAAAAGAGGGCTATAGGGTTTACACATAGTGACTTAATGTAAAATAGTTTTTTCTCTTATGCTCTCTCTCTCTCTCTCTCTCTCTCTTTAGCATTTGACACAGTCCCACACAAAAGATTAGTAGTCAAATTAGCCAGCCTGGGAGTGGGTCCCAAGGTGGTAGCCTGGGTAAAACATTGGCTGAACAACAGGACACAGAAGGTAATTGAGAATGGAGTCCACTCGGAAGAGAGTGGGGTTACTAGTGGGGTACCGCAGGGTTTGGTACTGGGTCCAGTCCTTTTTTAATGTCTTTATAAGTGACATTGCAGAGGGACTGGAAGGAAAAGTATGCCTCTTTGCAGATGACACAAAGATCTGCAACAGGGTTGATACACAAGGAGGCGTGGAAAGGATGAGAAGGGACTTGACAAGGTTGGAGGAATGGTCAGAAGTATGGCAGCTTGGATTCAATTTAAAGAAGTACAAAGTAATGCACCTGGGAAACAAAACCAGGGGAAGATTACACAATGGGGCGAGGTAGTAAGCGGTAGGGAGGGCTGGGGGGTACTGGGATGTAGAGGAGAGGTATCACCAGCAGAAAACAGGAAGTTGTTATCCCCTGTACAGACAGTTGGTGAGACCACATCTGGAGTACTGCGTCCAGTTCTGGAGACCCCATCTCCAAGGACATAGACAGAATGGAGGCAGTTCAGAGGAGGGCAACTAAAATGGTGCAGGGTCTGCAAGAGAAGCCATATGAGGAGAGACTAAAGGAGCTTAATATGTATACCCTTGAGGAAAGGAGGGAGAGGGGGACATGATAGAAACGTTTAAGTACCTCAGTGGAATCAACAAAGTCCAAGAGGGTAGCATCTTTCAGAAAAAGAGATGTGCAAGAACAAGGGGATACAGTTTGAAGATAGAGGGGATGGCTCAGGGGCAATGTGAGGAAGTATTTTTTCACAGAGAGGGTGGTGGACGCATGGAACAGCCTTCCTGAGGAGGTTGTGGGGTCTAAAACTGTGGGAGAATTCAAGAATGCATGGGACAGACATAAGGTAATTTTTGTGGGGGGTAGGAAGAAATAGGCTGTTGGTTAAATAGGATCTGCAGCTTATCCTCTAGGTAGGGAAATGGGCAGACTAGGTGGGCCAAGCAGTCCTTATCTGCCGTCAAAGTCTATGTTTCTATGTTACATTTTTCTAAATTACTATACGGTACATGTATGTTTCAGCATGAAGTAGTGCATAAATTATTATTTTGATATAACATGATCTTCTTCATTTAATTTTCAGTGAAGGGGTTACATAAAGGAGGTATTTTCATGAAAGCATATAGCAATTATACTAACAGTGTGGTGCTTTTATTGTTAAACTCCCATAAATGGAAATGCTTCACATGCTGTTTGGTCAAATGGCATGCACACGTATGGACTCAAATGTATAGACCTGGGGGGAAAAACAATAAAAACAAAATGAGAGTCTAGTTTGATCTCAACTCAGGGTTTTCTTACACCTGGGAACCAATTTTTAAATGGCCTTGGCTTGTATCGCAGGGCCACAGTTTCAAAATGCCCAGCATTGGTACACAGAAATGTATCTGTAAAAAGGGACCAAAGCATGAAAAGCTGAGTACAGATCACACAGCCCACATAAGCTGATGGCAGGCATTTTCCTTTTCTGTGCAGTCACATGGTCTGCAGGTCATATGGTTGACTGAGGTTACCTGCTTCACATTCAGATGCTACAATTGAAGTTCTGTCTCTGATCTACTCAAACCATTATGGAAATAGAGTCTGAATAGCAGGAACGTTTTCACAGTCTCTAGGAAGAGTTAAAATAAAGCTGTTTTCGGGCAGCCAGATGGTCTAACAGAAGCCATTGCACTTCCAAACCAGAAATTCTGGTTTGTGAGTGAACACAAAGCCAGCTCTCAGGTGGACAAGCTGGGGATACAGTGATACAGAATGCAGCATGTCTCAGCCAGGGTATGGGAGGCAACATTTCTGGTGTAACAGCAAATCACTCTCCCAGAAGGCACACACTGCATGTGTAAGAGACATTCCCCCACATGTGCTATGTTTTCTACCTGGGGGGAGGAACTGCAGTGGTGAAAAAAAGGTCCAATTCTGCATGAAATTCTGCCCCCACAAGACCCACACAACCAACCATGTCACCTGTCTCCACTGGACACTAACCCCTAGAGAGGGACCTTTCAGAAGGGAGTTCCACGTGGCACCCTGAAGGTCCCCATCAAGGAGGACATGCCATGGATGATGAAGAGTGGACTAAATCAATGGAGTCGGTGGGTGACAAGGGGGAAGAGCAGATGGGGCAGATCTGCAGCATAAATAAAATAAAAAAAAGAAACTACTAACCAAATGTATTTTATAAGAACTGCCAGAAACGTGCTGTGTACTCATGAGGCAATGCCATCTCAGGGCTGTAAAGAGACAAAAAAATCCACTGAAAGAAAGTTGACACTTTGAGTGTGACTCTTCATAAGTGTAGAATGGAGGAATTGGTGCTGCCATTTTCTCTCTGATGAAGTGTCTCAGTCCTTGAATAGTCAGTTTCCCTTTTTTCCTACAACCTCTCAGTTTCTCTAAAATCAATTTGGAACACTCCTCCAGGGTCATTTCTAGTGGGCTTGTGCTACACTGCCTATATAGCCTACCCCAGGCTGACTCACTTCTGGGTCATTTCAAGTGGGCTAATACTATACTGCCTATACAGTCTACCTTGAATCACTTCTGGGTCATTTTAAGTAGGTTGTTGGCACACTACCTGTATTGCCTGTCATGCCCTGAGTCACTCCTGTATCATTACAAGTGAGCTAGTGCTACACTGCCTATACAGCATATCCTGAGTCACTCCTGGGTCATTACAAGTGGGCTAGTACTACACTGCCTATACAGCCTACCCTGCCCTGAGTCCCTGATGGATCATCTCAAGTGGGCTAGCGCTGCACTACCTATACAGCAAATCCTGAGTCAGTCCTGCGTCATTACAAGTAGGTTAGTGCTACACCGCCTATATTGCCTGTCATGCCCTGAATCACTCCTGGATCATTACAAGTGGACTAGTACTACACTGCCTATTCAGCCTACCCTGCCCTGAGTCACTGTTGGATCATCTCAAGTGGGCTAGCGCGCTACGCTACCTATACAGCATATCCTGAGTCAGTCCTGGGTCATTACAAGTAGGTTAGTACTACACTGCCTATTCAGCCTACCCTGCCCTGAGTCACTGCTTGGTCACTTACAGTGATGTCAAGTCTTATTACTACACTGACAATACAGTGTACCCTGCTTTATTTTTTTTCAGCATGTTTATTGAGTTTAATGGAGATGTGTAACCGAGGGAAGGTAGGGATGTTTTCTTGTTTGATTTGGTTGCAACATGTAACACATACAACAACCTAGACAGACTGGTAAAAGGCTCAAATGTGCAGTTACCTGGGATGTTAAAGTGAGATACAGTATGCTTCCATTTGGTCTTTCTTGACATCTGACATCACAGTCCTCTGCTTGTGACATCAAAATCAGTTCCACAGCAACAGAACAGACTGGGCAGACTGGATGGGCCTTGCAGTCCTTATCTGCCATCAACTTCTATGTTTCTATGTAACAGATTGTGATGTCACAAGCAGAAGATTGTGATGTAAGGTCCAATAACACTAAGAGAAGAGGATGCCTGTGGGGCAGTGATCCTGATTCCAAGTTACTGTCCAAAGTTATAAAGAAAAGGAAAAGAAAAATACAGAAAATATGTGAAATACAAGTTGACAAGTATGTCTAAATATTATGGTAATCAACGTTTTTTTTTCTGAGACCCCGAGGCATTTTGATGATATACTGTTGTTTACCATTTCTTGCCATTTACATCATGGGTGGGATATTCAAAGGTGTTGAGCATGGCGCAACAGTGTTGTGCCATGCGCAACCCACTGATGCACCCCAGCACGATATTCAAAAGGAGAATTTGCTCCATGCAAATCCCAATACACCGGGGTTCGCCAGTAATGTATGCGGTGCAAGTGCGGGGGGCATGCCCATGCATATGCTGCACATTCCGATATTCAGCCCAGGATGTGTGGCTCATATGCAAGCACACACCCATCTTGCACCGCACAGGGGGGCACAAAGATGTTCCTGAAAAATACAGAAGCAAGGACTGGCCACCCACAGGCTGGATGCCGTATTGCTGGGCGCAACACGGCAGCTGCCAGCTGTAGGTGGCCACCTGAGATCTGGCAGCACTGTCCGGTGGCGTAGCGCCCCCCCCAATGCCCGATCATGGGCTATAATATGTATGTAACTCCTTGGTGGTCCAGTGGACCCACCTCTGTGCCCGATCGCGGGCTGTAATATAAATCAAACTCCCTGGTGGTCCAGTGGACCAAACTTTGTGCCCGATCACGGGCTGTAATATATATTTACTGCCTGGTGGTCCAGTGGACCAAACTCCGTGCCCGATCATGGGCTGTAAAATTTTATTTGCTCCCTGATGGTCCAGTGGTACCCATACCCCCCTTCTAACCCGCCCACTCACACCTGACACCCTGCTCCCCCCCGGTCAGCGGCGGGTGGCAGCACCCCCACAAGCCGCCTGGCTGCCGTAGAACTGACGGCTTACGGTACGGCTGTACCCATTGGTCACGGTGAGCCAATGGCATACTGGGCTTCATGCTGGCCGCTGCACGGTCGAAATGTGAATGGATCACGTTTCCGGAACTGTGTTCACCTGACACAATCTGCCCGTATTGCGCTGTGGGTACTATCAGGCGTGCGCTTTGTACTTTTAATGCGCTTATCGGTCGGTGGTGACGAACTATGGCGGAGGTGGTATCTACCGCTGACTTTGAGGAGCAGGTAACGAAATGGTAATGAAGGAAGGGATCTGGTACCGTTGTGCCACCAGGGAGTAAATTAAATTATACAGCCCACGATCGAGCACAGATTCGGTCTACTGGACCACCAGGGAGTAAATAAATATTACAGCCCACGATCGGACAATGGGGCACGTTGCCAGTGGGGGGCAGGGGGCATCGGTCCCCGACGGCTGCAGCCTGGCAGGGCGCCAGGCGTAAGTCGCAGGGGATCGGCGCACCTGCATGCAAATGGGATAATGACATGCAAATGGCCCCATTTGCACTACCTACATTATGGCCCCATTTGCATGTCCACTGCTGAATATCGCAGTTGCTGCACCTAGCGCAATGGCACTGGTGCTAGCGCATCCCCCTGCTCCTCTCTGGCCACTTGCGCTGGCGCAGTGCCACTGCACCATGTGCACTGCAGGTGGCCACAGTGCCATATTCAACGGTGTGGAGCCATGGCGCAGCACCGTTGAATATCGTCCAGACCACGCCCTGTTGCATCCCAGATGCGCTGCACCCGGCTTGCGTCCTGCCTGGCGCAGTTCTGAATATCCCAGCCTATATGTAATTTTCATTTCTATGGTTGATGATTGCCTGCTATGCTATTTTGTCATTCTATTGTGAATTAATAAACTTCTGCTGTGTTGCTATATTAATTTCCTCTACGTTTCTTAATTGTAAAGCATCTTGTCATACTTTATATGAAAGATGTTATGTCAGTTCAATTGAATCATCAATAATTTAGTGTTGAAAAGATTTATAAATATTATTTTGAAGAAAAATATTTATTTCCCTCTCTTCTTTCTTTAGTGCGTAAAATAGGTAAGTACCTTAAATCCTTGCGAGATTTTTTTTAATTTCAAAATTTAACAATATAATTTCAGGTATTTCATTACTCAGAGTGCGCAGTTCTCAAGTTTTCTTCATGACCACGAAAAATTCCCCTCCTGCCCTAATAAGCTTGACTGAGAAATCTCTGCTGTTAGCCTTGTCATAGATAAAATCAGAGTGTAACAGTCAGCACTAAGAGCCCCATACCCAAGTGTGGGGCTGGTCCCACTCCACTTTGTGCAAATGTTTCTTTTTTGGTTTTACTGTTTACTGCAGTACAGTAGATTGTGTCAGATGGAGTTTGTAGACTTGCAAGTTGGCATTTTCTGTAACTATAAATTCCAGAACATACATTTGTTTTCTCAACGATATAGACCTGTGATCAAATTGCAACATTAAAATATGTAGCAACAGAAAACCCACCATGGGCCAGATATTCAAAGCCTTGCGCCAGACACAAACCATTTACACCGGAATTGGGCTGCAATTGCTCCCAGCTGCAATATTCAAAAGTGCAAATATCACCGACACAACATGATAGCACCAGTGCTAAAAAATAATATATGCAGGGGAGCAAGTGAGCGTGAGGCATGCATACAGGTACACTGTTATATTCAAAAGCATATCGCCACACAACAGGCATTAGCACCACATATAGCGCGGCGCAAATTACCACCTATGAAAAGGTGGTGGTAGCTATGGGCAAACATGGTCAAGTGGCCCTCCTTGATCCCTGATACATATAGTACTAATATCATGCATATTCCCTGGTAGTCTAGTGGTCTCGTCCATCCTGATCCCCGATCGCACACAGATGCCATACTCATAACTTTCCCTTTCCCTGGTAGTCCAGTGTTCCTCCCAACCCCTATACCCAACACATGTCATACTCATAACTTTCCCTTTCCCTGGTAATGTACTCTTCCCCCCCATCCCTGATCCCCGATACATGTTGTTATTAGAATCTCACTAGGCATGTAGTTCATTTCACCCCAGCCCTGATCTCTATTAAATATCAAATTACCCCTGGTGACTAGTGGACATGCTCCATCCCGATTCCCCATATAGTACAATTCAGGAATTGTACTATATGGGATCAATGTAGAGCTGTCCCTGGACAACCAGGGATAATTTGATATTTATTTTGGGAGATTAAATAAGTGGGGTAGACTACCATGCCAAGTGAGAGTGTCTAATAACAACATGTGTCCACGATCAGGAATCTGGGTTGGGAGGCCACTAGACTACCAGGGATGATGACTTCTTCCTTGTTTATTATTGTCCTTAGAATTCCATTGATGCATGCTATGGTTTTGTAAGTAATATTACATCACTGTCACTTGTATGATTATCATAATGGTGGCAGTGCTATGTCATGACATTTACTACTGGTGCCCTATATGAACATATATTTATGTGTAGTTTAACCTTTTATTGACATTTACACATAGCATGTATAACAGTAAGCACCAATGGTCACTATCAGACAGATATAGTACCTGGTATAATAACACTGGATCACATGATGATGGTACATTTTCAATTTATCACCACTGAACATAACATTTTGCATCATGCAGTAGAAAGGGGGCCCATACTTTTCTATTGTAACAGTGTGAGAGTGCACATAATTAGACTGGCCTCCTCCTTTATGCAACTGGGGAGGATGTATTCCTTATTACAATACTACATGTCTGGGGGTTCAGAATTTGGGGCTGGGACCACTAGACTACAACAGAAACTGACCTAATATTATGCAGTTCCATAGTCTCTGCTGCTATGTACAAAGGTAGCCTGAGCTATAGAACTGTTGCCCAGCTATGACATGCAGATGGAGCTGTCAGCACACACAGGCTGCAGCTACTAACCTGAGTTCAAGTCCAACCTACAGGTGGAGCTGTGTGCACCTTGCAATAGCGTTGGGCAAACTACATGGTAATGATGCAAAGCAGGCCATAATGAGATGCTAATGTGGCTGTTTGCACACGGACTGCCTAAGCAGGCTCATTTGCATAGGAGCTTTGAATATAGCAGAATTTAGCCCTGGGCTAATGTGTTAGTGCTGGGCAATAGAGTTAGCACTGGGCAAACCTGTCAAAAACAGCACAGTTCTGCAGTGTCTGGTCTGCAATGTTGTTTGCAGTTGTTGTGCACCACTTCATTGCTATCCCCCACATTGGCCACCTGCTGCAACTCTGCCTTACTCCACCTCTGTGTGCACTGGGCTGCTGTTGCAGTTTACACTGCCCCATTGCTATATTCAGAGCTGTCTTATTTGCCAGGCTATTTTTGCACTGCACTCTCAGCCCTGTTTGCATGCCTTTGTTTGCATGCTATATTCGACTGATTTAGCCACGGGGCTATTCCTTTGAATATAGCTTGCAAATGGTTCTGGGCTACTTTTGCATGCTGGGCAGTGCTAATTTTGCCCCAGGGCTAAGTTTTGAATCTCGGGCCTTGTATTTCCACCCTTGTTGTTGGAGGCATCAGCTGGTTAGATATAACAAACATTTAAATGTACATTTGAACTAATGGAATTTTTTCTAGCGGGAACTTCTACTGTAAAGTATTATTCTGAACCAAGTAACGGGATGGTCTGGCTTTTCTCATCAGGACATTACAGTGAAAAGGAATCAGTTAGACAATACAGTGTCCACCCACCATATCAGGAACTGTGATGTGATTGCCAGCTAATCTCCTGCATAATAACATCACAATGAGGAGGAACTGTGATGAGTTTACGTGGCCAGTATTCTCTTTAATGACATCACAAGAAGGAGGAACTGTGATGTGATTACCTAGTTAACATCCTTGGTAATGACATTGCAGTGAGAATGAACAGTGATGTGTTTATCCAGCTAAAGTCTTCCATCATTATAGTACATTGAGGAGGAACTATGATGTAAATACCTAGCAAACATCCTTGGAAATGACAATGCCAATGAAGGTGAATTGTGAAACAAAAACCTCAATCTTATTACCCCAGTAATGACCTCCAGTGGGTGAGACAATTTTAGCAAGGCAATTTTAGCAAATGCATTTCAGTGCATACAATTATAGTGAGTGCCACATTGCAGCGAACGAGTAAATTCAGTGCTTAGAAAGTTAAAGGGAAACGTCCATGAAGAATCGGGCCATGCATGGGTGTAAGGCATGGCCCGATTAGGTGTTTCGCCAAAGTAATCATTTTTTTACCTTCTGAGTGAGTAAAGAGCTCCCTCATACCTGGTTGATCGTGCCTCCCACTCACCAGCATTTCAAGCTGATGCGGCACTCCCACAACCACCCGCGACTGTCTCTGATGTTTCATATGGGAAGCAGTGGGGGAGTGCACCATATACTTTGACTGGAGGTGCTACAATGCAAAGCTCCGGTTTTAAAACAAGATGGCCTGGCGGTATACTGAGACCAGGTATAGACTGGCAACCATCATACAGAGACAGAGAGGTGGTTGTGGGCGCGCTGCCTCAGCGTGAAATGCCAGCGAGTGGGAGGCAGGATCAACCAGATACAAGGGAGCTCTTTACTCACTCAGAAGGTAAAAAAATGATTACTTTGGTAAAACACCTAATCGGGCCATGCCTTACACCCAGGCATGGGATGATTCTTCATGGACATTTCCCTTTAAGCAATAGTAGCATTTAGAGAGCACAACCTGCGATATACCACGATCCAATTGCGGCTCGGAGTTGGTATCTTAAATATATGGGGGTCTGGGGGCATAGCCCCCCAGGCAGGGTGCAGGGAGGCACAGCCCCCCCTGCATACATAACAACAATTAGTAGCAATCCTAAGATTAAGTGGTGGCAGCTGCTGGTAATGATGCCATAAATAGGATGGCAATGCATGGCAGCCCCATCATGCAAGATGGCTGTGGATCTTCATAGATTTGTTCAGTTATTTTGAAGATACATGGGTCGGGCATCCCACGAGTTGTTTGGGATCCCGCAGACCCATGTATCCAGTGACTGCCTGTAATTGTTATGAAGTAGTACTAGCTGGCCAAACTAGAACCGATAATGCAGTGGAGGGGTGGCACCGCAAGTTCAATACCCGCTTGGGTGTGTGTCACCCCACAATCTGGAGGTTCTGAGACTCTATTAAAGAGGAACAGAGGATGTCTGGAGTTCTAATGGCACAGATAATGTCTGGTTCTGCAGCATCACATTCTAGGAGGTGCTACCGAGACCTAACTGAGTGCATAGTCCAGGTTGTCAATGAATATGGAATCCATCCCTATATGGACTATTTATTAGGGCTTGCCTTTCATTTTCAAATGCAGGAGTGATTATGATGTTCGTTGAAATTGCTGTAATCACTATATATCACTGAAATTGGCAGTCGCCAAAATATGTGGTCACCAAAATTTACTTCACTATAATGTAGTCGCTGAAATTGGCATGCACTAAGATTGCCTCACTGAAATTACATGGAGCTCCTCCAGTGCAGACACCAACTTTTATGTGATTAGTTCCCTAACTTCCTCCAGTGATGACATCACAATGAAAAGTAAATGTGACAACATGTTTAACCAGGTAATATTTTCCAGTGATAACGCCACAGCTATAAGGGAATGTATTTATTTAATTTTGGTAACCAGGTAAACCCACTGAGACCTTCACAGTCCCTTTTTCAGGGGTGACCCGGGATTAATCACAGGTAAAAACATTCCATGACATTACATTACAATAACACTTTGACATTTTATAAGTTATACAGTGAACATAGATGGGAGTGCATCAGATGTGGCAATGTTTATAATACAAATTCTAGTTAACAATTTGGCAAGTTTCAATCAGCAGCACTCAACATAGGTCAATAGAGTGGAGACGTAGATGGTTACAGATAAAATTGCGGTAGGGAAATATATGTAATGATGTTATTACTTTGTTAACATTCTCTCTTAATGACATTGCAGTTAGAGAAATTAATTTTGATATAACCCAGATTGCAGTAAGATACCTTTCCTCACTGAGAGCCGAGTGCATTACTTTATTATATTCTCAGCCCCAGACAGCTGCAGTGTGGGATTCTGGGACTCATACACAAACAAGTCCCATTTGATGCTGCAGGTAATCACATCCTGTTAAATAATCTTAGAAAGTGGGAGGAAGCCTGACAAAAGTCTTAATACAGCAAAGCCCACAAAACTCAGCTTTACTGCGAAAAGGTTTTTCATTTAGTTGCTCCTTGTCCTGACATTTTGCCTTTTAGGCTTACTTAGGGGACTTGCAAAAGATCTGAATATATATATTTTAATTATAAACATGTATTATTTGATTGGTTTATAATTAGACTCATCACAGTGCAAAGTAACCATATTCCTACCCTAATAACAAATGTTCTGTTTACCCACTCTCATGCAGTAAACTCAATTTTTAACCTCTGTCTAAATGAAAAATATTTCTTACAGTTTATGAACAAGTCATTATGTAACTTGAGATGCATATAGTACCACCACCACCCCACCAATCATAGCAAGCATGTATTTGAATGTTTAACTTGGTATACCCCTTGCCAGATGTTTAGCTGGCCTGACTATCCTATGATTTTCTTTTTATTTAATTATCTCTTGCGCTATCAGTTTGCCTCAAGATAAAGTACGTAACTGTTCAAATAAGAAAAAAATCAGTGACGAAAAGGTTAGACTAGGTACATTAATATTGTGATCAAGCTGTATAATTAAAAATGGTACTCAAAATATGTGCTCTTCAGATATTAGTACCTACTGCTTGATATTTAATTTGTCCATTTATAGATTATTGGTATCAACTCACTGATGTACCTGTTACAGGTAATCTCTGGGAAAACAACATCAAACAAAATGAAATACATTAAGCTAAACTTCTGACTAAAAGTTCTGTACTCCCTCTTTCATGGCTAGAAAGTCTTATGTTATAATGCTTAGTGCTGCATATGCCATAAGGCGCCAATTCTGTTAGAAGCACATAAAAAAGTTATCAGCTTTATACTGATAGTTCATATTGCTGTCTCATATTTTTGTCCCTAAAGCTGCCTTCTTACTTGCATGTAAAACAAACTCTGGCCAGAGCTGATAGGGCTATGACGAGCTGCCAAGTGGCCAATATTACACGTGTGTGTAGAAATTATTGAATGCCCAGGTGTAACTTGGCCATTTTGTGGAGGTGCTGCACCAAATTTTCAACATGATCTTTTTGGTACCTCTCCTCATAAAGAATGCCAGTGTCATTTTGTTCACTTGTCCTGAAAGGTGATTTCACGAGTGACCACACCATTCTGTGCTATAGGTGAGAAAACACATTTCAGGCAGGATGTGAAAAATGACAGCTGTACTGTTAAAAAGGAGGTGTGCAAAAATGGCAATGTTGAAAATCTGGAGTGAAAATATAAAAAAATTGGTGCAGTTAGGAGCATGCATAGAAACTGCATAACACACACTTGTAATGAAGTTATTTTTTGGAGTTTTGTCACCAAATTTGCAACATGGGCTTTTTGGGACCCGACCTCATGAACAGTGGTACTGTTCTTTCATTAAAGGAGTAGTACACCCAGAAAGTAAAAAAAAACATATGTTATGTAGAGTGTTTTGATATGTATGTTAAATCCTAGTGTGTTCTTCCCTCTGTCTGCTATTTGGAGTTTTTCTTAAATTGCCAGCTAGCTGTATGGTAGTTTTATGACCCGTGGGGATCTCCATAACAAATAGTTTTATTGGCTTTCTTTCTCCCAGGATGCCCCCGTCTCATGTAACAGTGATGTAGCCATGCCCTTAGATTTAGCATGTGTATTTCTTTAAAATTAGTTTAGCAACAGCAGAGCCTTGTAACTTCTTATCCAGTGAACACAAATGGCAACAGTTAGTTTAGCAGATACATGAGAGCAAGCTAACTGGGGTTTCTGTAAGACAACAGCTACTAAATAGCTCTAATTCATTATTTGTGTTTTTGATGTTACAACACTCCTGCTAGCTAGACCTGATGCACAGAGAAAACAAAAATAGTGAATTAGAACAATTTAGTAGCTGTTGTCTTACAGAAACCCCAGTTAGCTGGCTCTCAGGTATCTGATAAACCAACTGTTGCCATTTGTGCTCCCTGGATAAGAAGTTACAAGGCTCTGCTGTTGCTAAACTAATTTTAAAGCAATACACATGCGAAATCTAAGGGCATGGCTACATCACTGTCACATGAGACAGGGGGCATCCTGGGAGAAAGAAAGCCAATAAAACTATTTGTTATGGAGATCCTCAGGGGGTCGTAAAACTATCATACAGCTAGTAGGCAATTTAGGAAAAACTCCAAATAGCAGACAGAGGGAAGGACACACTAGGATTTAACATACATATCAAAACACTCTACATAACATATGTTTTTTTTTACTTTCTGGGTGTACTACTCCTTTAATCAGTCCCAAAAGGTGATTCTGTACAGCCACCACAAAATCACTTTTTGAGACCAAGTAACAAAATGACAATGATACTGTTCATGAGGTGGGGTCCCAAGAACCCCATGTGTAAAATTTGGGACCAAAATTCAAAGAAATTGCTGATTTATCAACTTAAGTTGAAAACCCCATTGAATGCCATTATAGCACGCATACCTTTGATTCTTCAGTTTGTGATTTGGCTTTGAAGAGTGCAGACATGACACGGTCCAGAGAAGGTGACAGTGCCAACATCCAGAGGTAAGTATGGGGTAAGGGGGAAGGTGCAGGGAGCTGGGTGCTCATTGGGAGTGTGGGAATGGGAAGGGAGCACTGGGGCAATGATGAGCGACTGTTTCCTTTTTTACAGGTTAAAAAAACACATTGGGGAACATTTTCTTTATTTACAGGAAAAAATATACACATTTGGGCACACTGAGGTGGGCTCTCAGTGTGCCACATGAGTTGGGAGGTGGATACTTGATGCTGACACAGGGATTGGGCACCCTGATGTTGGTGAGGGGGAAGAAAAAGCAAACATTTGGGCATACTGGGGTGGGCTCCCAGTGTGCCACATTAGTAGGGGGGCACATAGTGCTGGCATGG
This sequence comes from Neoceratodus forsteri, assembly GCA_016271365.2. Taxonomy (NCBI): domain Eukaryota; kingdom Metazoa; phylum Chordata; order Ceratodontiformes; family Ceratodontidae; genus Neoceratodus; species Neoceratodus forsteri. The sequence continues at coordinate 437,773,278 of JADMNL010000022.1, read as the reverse complement.
GGATTGGGGACCCTGATGTCAGTGCAGGAGGACAGCAGCAGTGGGAGGGTGTTTCTGTTGGTGGCAGTGAGGCAACTGTGCATGCGCAACACTCGCACATGCGTAGTTGCAGTGAATGGCATTTTGCCATTCACAACATAATGGCTCCAGTAGAACTGCGCATGCGTGTGAGTAGCACATGAGCAGTTTATGCCCTGTAATGCGAAAGTAACAGCCAAAATAGTGCTGCTGTTATTCTGAAGCAGCCAGTCATGACAGAGGTTTTCAAGCTCCATTGGACATTTGGAAGGATATTTCCAAATGGGCTGTACGATACCAGTTCGAAAACAATTGTGTTGACTGGCATCACAGTGATGGAATTTATGTCAACCACAAATTTTGGTCAACATAAATTCTGATGGACTCCCAGTCCATTTTTCTGTCTGAGGGCTTTCACCCTCTGAACCCCCCATGTGGGGGCTGTGCCCCCCACACCCCCATTCTAATTAAAATCAACTCCGAATCGGAGTTGATTTGGGGAGGGGGTGCAGGACCGGGAGGCAGTGTGCTCCAGTCTCTGGTGCACCAATACAGCAACCTGTCAATGAACTGTCAATTTTGTCATCAGCGATGTAGGTGGCTGTATTGGTGTTGCTGTCGGAGGGGTATGCTCTTCCAAATGTCCAATGGAAGGTTCCATGATCGGCTGTTTGTGTAAGGTACGATTGATCCCAAAAGGGCTGTAGGCTCCACCCACAGCCCTAAAAAATTAGAGCACTTCTATTCGATTCATGCTCTCAACTCTGTAGGAAGGTCAGAGCAAGCAGAATGATGCAACTACTGGCAAGTCCTCTTAAACCCACGGACCTCTAGATGAGTTGACTTCATGATGATGTCAGCAGGACATACTAGTAGGATGCATGTGCACATGCTGCCTTGACAACCATCCATTAGGAAAGCTTGCAGTGCTTTCCCTGCCTGGTGTCTGCAGGTATGCTGTGCATTATGGGCAGTGCACTCTTACCCACAAGCAGAAATATCCAGGCTCATAAATTATACACACTCTCTTAAGAAATAAAGACTAACTGAACTACCATTGTGACTGGTCTCAGCCTGATGATCTATATGTTCTGATATACTATAGTGATACACTGAAACATGTATGGCTCTTGCCAGCAATTGGTGCCTTAGTTGTGCATGAACATTGACACTATAGAGGGATATATTATGTGCATAAAACAACTGGGAATACATGCGGCCAAAAGAAACAAATCAGAGAAACCCTTCATCACTGAAAATTAAAAGCAGAAACTGGTAGGCAGACAAGAAATAAGTGATGACAGCAGGGGACAGAGGAAAATGGAGCAGAAAGACCCATGGGAAGTGGGAAAAAACCTAGTAAATGTGAACACCTAAGGGCAAGGGGAGACAAGAGTATAGGGTGGAGGGATATGGGTGCATGGGTGGTTGGAGGAATGGGGCACCAGTTTCTGGCAAGAGCCATAATACTTTTTAGTGTATCACTATGTAACCTCTGTGTCTCCCCTTGGGTTACTAGACAGGTTTTCCAGAAGTGTACTAGAAGTGTAGCTTCAATGTGTTTTCAGGTTTTTAAGCAGTCTTTAAAATGTTTAGGAGGCACTGGAATTTTACGCAGTGTAATGGGTTTGTTTTTGCTTAGTCACTCTCGACTGCCAATGGTTAACACTGTTAGGTCTTCTTTGACACTGCTCTCAGTCATCTGGGCAGAGGTGGCGCTTGCAGAAGCATCAGCCACAATGAAATGTTGCTGCTGGAAGCAGTTGCTCACTCAGAGTTTTGAGTTAGTCTGACAGATGGTGTTGCAGTGAGAGGTCCCATCCCTCTCCTGTCCCTGTTTTGGTCCCTAGCTCATTCCTGGAGTAGCTGAGCACTGAGTCATGGTGGTGGCAGTCTCCAGTGGCATACCCCTGAGTGGGGTGAACGACTTTTCATACCTGGTCATGGGAACTGTGAGAAAAATGTGTGAAACACCCTTGAATTGTGAGAGATTCTTCCTTTTGTGGCAACGCAGTGCTGACTCCTCAAGGATGGCCCCAATGGGAATGTCTGTGAGGGTTTGGAGGGACACAACTACAGTTTGATAGGATGTTTGAAATAGAACAATTCAACTTGTGTCTCTGAGGCATATTTTCTATATTGGTCAGAGTGGATCACTCTGACTAGGAAAAGAAACAATGTGCTCTCTGACCAGGAGACGGGGAAGTACTCATGTGCTACAGATCCAACTTGTACGTGTCAGAGTGTACTTTCAGTAAGGACATTATTTGTCCTAAAATTAGCAGTTTCTGACAAAAAGTGCATTCAATATGGGCATCAACTGCCTTCAATAATGTTCTGCATGTGTGGAGAAAATAGGTTTTCTTTACCAAAGTGTACAAATCCTGTGAGGACATGCTCTGTCCTGGCCCTGATCCCAGAAAAGGGATGGACAAAGAGACGTGTGCTTAATCCCTGATTTAGGGACCTTCTTGGACCTTTGTGTACAGTGCAATGGACTGTGTACCATTTGTACCTTCTGCAGGTGCAACCCCCCCAACCCCAGTGGCAAAAAGTGTTTGCTTTTCTACCTCATGTACAGAATAAACCTACTACTTGACCCTTGCTAAAGGAGAGGACATTTGTTTGTGATGTTGTGTTTTACTAGTGCCCCATCATGATTGCACAGATTCCCAGTGTCATGGCCCACCCCAGTTCCTGGGTTAAGTAGAAATGTTTTTGTGTAACTCCTCATTGAGAACCAAGTGCTGAGTCAAAGCAACCCCCTAGACAAGCTGGGGGGGAGGCTTCTACTCGTATGCTAGAAGTAGAGGGAGGCAGGCTTCTATAGGTATGCTACAAGTGCAAAAAAGGGTTACACAAATGGGGGCTCATCCCTGGGATTTGTGGGGACTCAGGTTGCCTAGAGAAATGGCCTGGTCATGCGATTCTATTGGTGGTGTGCTCAGGAAAGTGAAAGTTTCAATGTGGTGCGAGAGGCTTTAAACCACACCTCAGAGACAGAAAAAAAATGTGTTTCAGTTTTCTATTTGAATTGCTCTTCAAGACTTGTGGAGTGCTATGTGATGAACACCTAGTGTATACCTGCCCTAATTTGCATAGCATTGAGTAATTGGCTAATGCCAGTAAGCTCCGCCCCTCCTGGACTGTCTGCTGTGTATTGGAGGGTAGGCTGAGCTTCTTTGTACAGAGCTCATGATTAGAGAAGGCACCATTACTGAAAGAAATTTGTGTTTGATTTGCCAGAAAACTGTTTGAAACAGTAAGGAAGCTTATCTGAGACTTGCCTCAGTGCATCTGGGTGCATCCCAGCAAAGAGGAAGAGTATTGCAGCATCTGTACAATAATCGGTTTCCACTGCATACTCGAATCCATTGGTCAGGCCCACCCATAGTGTCCATGTTCCCCCAAGTGTTGAGCATGACGTCAAGCGGTCTGGCAGCCAGACAACATTGGAAGGAGGTAAAAGAAACTCAGTAAATGGAAAAACAGTACCTACCTGTAAGTACCATTATAAATACTACAAAGCAACACATTTTTGAAAGTGCAAAGCACATGTAATGTTGTTGGAGCCAAAGAGAGTGTGTGGGAGAAATTGCTCTTAAAATTTGTGCAGGCAGTTAGTAAAAAAATGTATAAAGTAACTCCAGGGCAAGGAAAGAAGAGGAGTGTAAGTGCAGGTTACAGAAGGGTACATGTGAGTGTATGTAAAGTGTTCACCTCATAGTTTGAGTGAGAAGACAAAGCAGGTCCAGGGTAAATAGGCAGACAAGGGGAGACTGATCACTTCAGGATGAAAGAAATTAAGATTACTGTGAACAAGTTGAGAAGGAAGTATTGAACCTGTAACAAGCGGAGCTAGTAAAACTAAACCGATGTGTGCAGTCAAGAGTAACAAGCCAAATGAAATGTGTTTGGGACTATTTCTTGAATTGCGCCAAGTGGAGAACAGTAACATCACTGCCCTCCCCCCAAGTTTAAGCAAAGTAAAAGCATTAGGGTGGTGCCAGAGCCAGAGTGTTATTTTGAGTGTATTCACTTAAAAAAAACCTTTTAAACCCAGTTCCAGTCTAAAGCATCAGTATCTCAGATGGTGTTTCACTGACAGGTTCCAAGTAAACCGGCAGAATAGCAGGTAGAGCGGTACTGAGGTGGTGATTATCCCAGCACCTAGATCTACCAGAAAGGATGAGTCCTAGAGAGGTTAGAGAAAGTCTACTTGAAAGATGGGGTGGCAGATACCCCCTCAATTACCTGCATGGCCAGCACTTGTGTGCAGCTTTTGTGCCCATTGAGGAAGAGATGTGTTCAGTATCAGATACTGCAGACAGTGCCTTGAGCTTCATAACCTGAGTCAGCACACTCAGAGGACTCTTTAGGCAACTGGTCTAGCACCTGTAGTACCACCAAAGGAGAGAGTGTGCAGCTACAGTATATGCCACTGGGCCTGCAGCCTGCAGTTTAGGCCCAGTGATGCCATGCAGAGAGCAACACAGCAAACAATTGGTCTGCGTTGGCACCCGGTATGACCTAGAAGCAGAGGCACTGAGGATTGATTGGGATGCTATCTCTTTGCAACCCCCACCAAACGCCTGGCTCAAGAAGGAAGAACCATGTGATACAACAGACTGCCACAGAGACAGAGAACCCCCTAGTCATTGATCCAGCTGGAGACATTGAGAAACAGCAATCTAGTCAAACACCTGATATGTCCTCCCCTTCGTTGTCCTGGAGAGCAATAATGGATGTTAAAGATCCAGCAGCGACCCCTACCTGTGCCATATCCAGTCTATCTGAGGATGAGGGATCATTGGGAACATCTTCAGTGATCATTGAAGAAGAATGGTCAGAGTTTGAATCCCACAAGGAAAAGGATTATTTCGAGTTCTGCCCTCCTGTCTGTCCTCCATCTGCCCCTGAACCTGCCCAGCCTAAGGAATCTGAATCATACAGCTGGGAAGAAGAGATTACCCAATGCACAGTGGAATGGGATCAAGACACATGGGACTCACAAATCTGGCCACTACCAAGGAGGTTAGGGAACAGGTGGCTCCCTAAGTCTAGCAAGGAGGAACGCATCATCAAAGGAGGGCCAAGGGTGAAGTTGTGGAGAAGTACCCATATGTGGAAAGGAGGCTCTAGTATGAGACTGAGAACAAGAGGGACCAGTGACTCATGCAGCATGCCTGGGAAGACTACACATCTCGGGGCTACCCTGGTACCGAGGAAGCTGTGACCAGAGCTAAGAGGATCTGCAAGGAGAGAGTGAAGTCATGGTGAGTTGAAAGGACTCCAAGAATGTAAGTAGTGGTTTGCACTTCCAAAGAAGGAGAACAATCTATCCACACATTTGCAATGAGACATCTTGATGAGGCTATTGTCTATCACCCCACTCTGACTGGTACTCTTGAATCAGACTTCTGGGCATTCCAGTAAGGTTCCCCTCAAGGAACTGATGTACAAAGTTGCCACGCTGGCATACAAGAAAAGACTGTAAGCCATGGTCAGCGGGCCACACTTTCTGAAGGACATCGGCCATAGAGGAGGATGACTTGCCACTACATCATCCCCCGATGTAAGAGGGATGTCCTGGCTCCAGCTCTGCATCCAGCTCCAGTTCCAGAGGTCATGAGGGAGATCAGGTCCATGAGGTCTGCAGTACAGCAGTTCCAGCCAGAGGAGAAGAAGAAGAGGGTACCGGCTGACAGCATGGGTGAGATCCACAGGTTCCCTTGTGCTTCAGAACTGGTAGGACCAGGTTTTTGTTATTTCATGATTGTTTATATCTGCTACACCTACACCTGGTTACACACCCAAGGGGTACTATGGACAGCAATCCACCCTAGTCTGTTTGGACACCTGACCTGGACACCTCCAGTGGCAATGTGCCACTTCCAAGTACAGTGAAACTTTTCCATCTGTTTTCCAGAGACATTTTGTCTGGGAAGTCCCAGCTACAAAGACTTTTCTTATTAGATGGACTAATAGGGTTCCCCTTCCCTAGTTTTTATTGGTTTATACTGTTTTAAATAAAAATACAAACATAGAAAAACATGCTATAGTGAAGTAGTATGTATTCTTTGTGTTTTTGCATGTTCTTGTACAGGTGCAGTCGATGAAGAGAAGCCTGTAGTTTTGACCATAGCACCCATCAGTGCTACAGGGCCCATTTTTACAGTGCTGTACAGTGTTTTAACATGCAAAGCTGAGGGATGTGGCCATCCAGGCAAGATGGCACACGCCTCTTAAGATAGTTCCAGTAGGGCAGCATTAAATTTAACAGTATAATATGTAAATTTACCAACTTTTCTTTCAAAATAGCGTCTATGGTGTGTAAACAGCCAGAAGCAGCAAACAAGCCAGGCAGTCAGCAAACTAAACTACAGTTTGAACTCCTAGTGCCAGCAATGGACCCACAGCAGACACACACAGGGTTTAGGAGGCAGTATAGCGTAGTGGTTTAAGGCTCTGAGCTGCAACCCACGACCCCACTTGCATACTGTGTGACCCTGAGCAAGTTACTTAACTTTCTTGTGCTCTCAGGTCGCACCTGGAAACAAGCTTCGGCTTAGTGTGCCTTTCCTGGTTAAACAATTCCCCCTTTCCCCCTTTCAGACCTGTTCTCAGTCAATGCTCAAGAAGGCCAAATAATGACTGAGCTGGAGAAAATGTCTGGCCAGTATGCCAGCTATGCTCATTAATATGCAGCAAGAAATGAAAGCCGGGTTTACAAATATTAACACCCAGACCACCCATCTCTAAACAATGGTATCAGGACTATCAGAAACTGCAGCAGCTCACACCACACTCCTGGAAAAAGCAGAGAAACAAATAGGAGAAACAGAGAAAATAGTCGCTGACGTATCAGCTGCGATAGAAATGATTTGAAAAAGCAAGTGCTAGAGCTGCAGTCCAGGATGGAGGATCAAGAAAATAGGTCACAACATTCTAATCTTGGGATTATTGGGCTGCCCGAAGGTTTGGAAAAGAACAATCCTGAAGCAGAAGTTCACAACTGGCTTGTGCACAAATTGAAACTGGGTGAAGAGGTGCTCCATTGTGAGATAGAGGGCCCACTGGACAGGGCCAAAGCTTAATGGAGTGAAGTGCAAGCATGTACATCTATACCCCTGCAGACTAAGGAAAATCCACCCTGGTCATCCTCCCCACTACTTTGATAGCTCCCAGGTACCAGAACTCTTTGCTTAGTAGGAAGATGCAGTGGCTGAAGGAAGATTGCAGCAGTGAAGCACAGCACTGGCCTAAAGCATATGCACCAATCTGAGACCATCACCCCTCGTGAACAACCATTACCTCAGCCACATATCTCCAGGCCTATGCCACAATGAACTCCACTTGCCAGCAATTACTAGCTAAAGTCACTTACCTTTCATTGGAGTGAACTACAGTCACTTGACCACCATAGAAACATAGACGTTGACGGCAGATAAGCTTACTGTGCAGTAACAGCAAGCCTCTACCAGTAGGAAACAATTCTGTTAATGTCTAGTGACCCAAGCTACAATTTTGTGTAAACCAGTGACCTCAGGAACAGAAAAGGTATATTCTCCATGGGAAGGGGAACCAGCCCCATCCAGAAGAGCACTGCATCAGTAATGGTATGTAGCTCTCCCATGGAGAATGATTCCCACCAGGTAATCCAGCTAATGGATCGTATGCCTTCACCAAAGCACCCAACAGTTAATACCCCCCACCTGACCTACATGATCCCTGCCACACAGGCATGCTACTTCAACTTAAACCTGTGCTCAGACTACAAGCGGTCCGTGTCTGGTCGGCACAAATGTACCCCATTGGCTGCTTCGGACTGGGAGCTCTCTAACTGCATCCAGAAACTTACCTTTGAATGCTGCAAGAAAAGCTACATTTTTTTCTCTTTCTGGACAATGGGACTGGTCACTTTTCAGTAAGAGGGTCTTACTCATGAAAAGGTACCATCTCACAGATTCCAGCTCACCGACTGAGAGGAAAGTGCTATACGGAAAACAACCTCAGAGCCCTCGTGAATGTGCAGCAGACAATATGGCACTGACTGACATGCTGTGTGAAGCAAGCGTCATGGCACAAGGGGGCCCAGAACACTATAAGGTTTGACTCCTGCATGCCATCATGCATTTTAAGAGGGTGAGCTGAGGGGCCCCCCTGTTGCCAGCACCCCTTGTCTCCCCCAGTTGTGCCTGTGAATGTGGGTGGTGGGGGGGAACAGATGGAAACATGAGGACATGTCCCCAGAGCTCTGAGGCATGAAGCTAGGTATGGCCTACCAAATGGACTGGACAGTCATCAGGGATACATGCATAGCTCGGTCCTTCTTGTATGGGTGGAGGAGAGCCACTGATTTCACTTAACTACAGGATAACACTGTCAGGAAATGAACTCCAGACCATGACGCACTTTCTGCTTTATGCGCCACACTATACTTTGTTGCCTCTAATAGAGGAACACACTATACGGACAATACAATGGACCCCATTCCCCAACTGTCCAAGTGGGGGTGGGGAGGAGGAGAGTGCAGACCACTATGTGCATAGACATTGCAAAATGGACAAATAGTAGAGCAAACCCCTATCCATGACTAATAACTTGTGATTCGCTATCCTATGGCTTATTGTTCCAGCAAATTGGCAGAGGGTGCATGCTGGGGCTGTGTGTGACTGGCAGATGGCACAGGGTATGGGCTTTGCTCCTGGAGTGGAGTATTCCCACCCCAGCTGCTGTGAACACTGGGGCACACCAAGGGGTGGATGTGGAATAATACATATGCTGAATATGTAAGTTTTCAACGGGGTATGGGGGAGGCTCCAGGAGCCTAGTTCTAAAAGAAACCAAGTTCTAAAGGGAAGGGGGAGGAAAAAAAAGAAAAGACTTGTGAAGCATGCAGTAACAGGGATGTGACGATTCTTAGCATATGGTTTCATTTCTTAAAGGAGGTGTCTACCCAAAATTTGCAAAAAACATATGTTATGCAGAGTGTTTTGATATGTATGTTAAGTCCTAGTGTGTCCTTCCTTCTGTCTGCTATTAGGAGTTTTTCCTAAATTTCTGTGCTTTTTGTTGTTGTGTGCAGTCTGATGAAATAACATTTTAAAATGAAAACACTTACTTCTGCTAGCTAGACCTGAAACACACCAAAAACACAAGTAATGAATTAGAGCTATTTAGCAGCTGTTTTCTTACAGAAACCCCAGTTAGCTTGCTTTCAGGTATCTGCTAAACTGTAATTGTTGCCATTTATGCTCCCTGGATAAGAACAGTTACCTGCTGTTGTGAACTGATTTTAAACTGATTTTAAAGCAGTGCACATGCTAAATCTAAGGGCATGGCTACATCAGTGTCACATGAGACAGGGTGCATCGTAGGAGAAAGAAAGCTAATAAACCTATTTGTGATGGAGATCCCCAAGGGTCATAAAACTACCATATAGCTAGCAGGCTAATTTAGGAAAAACTCCTAATAGCAGACAGAGGGAAGGGCACACTAGGACTTAACATACATATCAAAACACTCTGAATAACATGTTTTTTGCAAATTCTGGGTGGACTACTCCTTTAAGCAGACCCCAGGCCGGGTGGCCTGGGTGGGCATTGAGAATGACATCTATGCAAACAGCAACAACGTGGGTAAGCAACTGAATAGAACCACATGGATTGAAGAATGTGATAAAATGTAAAAGGGTCCAAGGGAGACTTAAAAAACTCAAATCCTCAATAGTTGTGCTGCAAGAAACACACATGGCCCAAAAGAAATTGACAAAATCAGGGGCAGTTGGAGGGGGCCACCTGGGTGGCAGACTGCTATAATTCAAAAGCAAAAAGTACAGCTACTTGGCTGCTCTGGGGTTTTGAAGATCAAGTTAAAAATAGCTATATTGACAAAAGTGGGTGCTATGAGCTGGCACAGCTGGAACTTAACTCTGAGGAAGTTTTCCTCACCGGTCCTGTATGTAGTCCTAATGTTGAAGACCCAGGCTTCTGCCAGAAGTTACTGATGGACATGACAAAATTTCAGAGATGATGGAGCCTACACTGTGATTTTAATTGTGTCAGCGACACAATATTAGACAGATCTAAACAGGCCCCTGTACCTTTATCTCACAATGCTAAGGTCCTACAGGAAGTAGAATCAGCATATTCTCCACAAAAGATATATGGACGCACTGTAACCGACAGGGAGGGAGTATAGCTTTTATTCCCATTCTCACCAAACATATGCTCACCTTGATAAACTACTGGTGTCCTCCTCTGTAGCTTTGCAAATTACCAATGTGGAGTACTCGCCCATTCTGATTTGGGACCATGCTCCCCTTACACTCTGTTTACACACTGATGGTAGAGTACTATCAGCTAGATCGTGGTGACTGGATCCCACGCTATGAAAAGACAAGGTCTATGTCCAGCATAGTACCACTATGATTGCCGAATACTTAGCTATAAACGGCAGAGGGGAAACCTTGCATTCAATCTGGTGGGAGGCCCTCAAGGCCTATATCAGGGGCAGAAACATTTCCTACACAGCCCAAAAAGAGAAAGTAGAGGAGGTTGACATTCAACGCCTGGAGATCAAAATCCATGCATGTGAGATGTGCCACATGCACCGCCCCACATCAGTCATATACCAGGTCATCCAAAAGTTATAGCGGAAATTTAACACAGCCTGTACTGCACATTTTAAAAGAACTATCTTGCTCAGTAGAGTTGGCCCTTATTTAGAGGATGATGATGGAGGAAACTCTTTGTCTGGCAACTCAAAAAGAAAGAGGGGGAGCGTACTACACATGGCATAAAAACTCTGTGGGGAGAATTGAACACTGATCCACAATTTATAGGTCAGGTCTTCTCAAACTTCTAAAGGAAACTGTACACTTCCAATGTATTTCCAACCCAGGCCCAAATACAATCATTTTTGTATAGGGCCCAAATCACATCCATCACCCCCCGAAGCCTCCCAAACACTAGACCAACCGCTAACTGGGGAAAAAATTCTGAAAGCAATAAAGGGTTGAGGGGAGGTAAAGCTCACAGGGCCTGATGGTCTCTGGTATCAGGTCAATACAATGGGAGAATAACAGCGATGTCAAAATAGTTTAAAGTAAAATAGCTACAGGGGTATTATAGCAAAGGTAACATTAGCACTATCCATGTAGCTATACTGCATGTGAAGAGGATAAAACTTCTGCTGGGTAGCATGCTGCCAAGCAGCTGCTGCAGTGCAGAGGGCAGGGCCACTGGAAGGAAGAGCAACGGATGTTGTCAGACTGGGGTTCAAATCCCAGTCCTGGGACACTTACTTTTTTCGGTTTTGTCTCCTCCAGAGCGTCTGTCTGACACTCTGCCTTGTGCTTTTCACCCCATGGTTGTCCTGCTGGTTCCCCCTTCCTCTCCACAATGGCTGTACAATGCCAGTTCGACAACCCTTTCGTCAACCAGCATCTCACAGACAGGAATCATGTCGCCCGCAAGTTGCAGTTTACATGATTTCTGTGTGTCTCCTGGCCCTTTTTTTTTTATTGGGGGGCATTGCCCCTGAACCCCCCATGCAGGAGGCTCTGCCTCACACACCCCCATCTTTAGGATTCTCAACTCCAGTCGGAGTTGATTTGGGGTGGGGGTGCAGGACCGGGAGACAGTGTGCCCCTGTTTCAGGCACACCAACATAGCAACCTGTTGTCAAAGTGTCGATTTTGCCGACAGGAGTGTATTTCGCTGTATTGGTGTTGCCATACATGACTACTACCCTCCACAATAACCCCCCTGAGGTTTCTACCCATCCCTGATTTTCCTCGCCCCAGAGTTAGTTATATTAATCTGAGGGGATTCGGGTTGCATCCCCTATAAGGGGGGTGCAGGGGACTAAACAGTCATTTTGTCTGTGAGTGGTTTGTTTGCTATGTTAGTGGTCAGTGTTTTTACAGAGTGCTATCTTGGTTTAGCTGTTTTTCCTGCACAGTATTCGACTGTGCTGCATTTACCGTAGCTTTCTTGACCCCATGCCATAGTCTCCTCATAGATTTCTTTAAAACCTTTAAAAATCTACTCATAAAACCACTGCAGGACATGACTGAGGAGTGCCTGGAGTTGGGGGAGCTGCCCTCATCCATGCTGTGCACCATAATTATCATCCTTCCAAAACTGGGCAAGGACCCCCCACTGTATGTGCTTCCTACTGCCCTATTTCATTTTTAACTTTGGATTATAAAATAATAACCAAATTTATAGTGGCCTGATTGGATCTGATGCTACCTCAATGCATCCACCAAGACCAATGCGGGTTTGTTCAAGGCAGGCAGGGGAAGCACAATAATCACAAAACCCTTAACATAATACATGGTCGAGCATGTAGTTTAGAGTATCACAGAGCAGCGGTCCTTGCCCTGGATGCTGAGAAGGCATTTGACCTTGTGAAGTGGGGTACATGTTTGCCACGCTAAAAAAATTTGTAATAGATCCCCGCATTCTGGCCTGGATCAAAACTTTATATACAAAGCCCCAAGCTCAGGTGTTGGTTGGTGGTCTCCTTATACCTCCCTTGAATCTTTCTCTGGGACTAGGCAGGGATGCCCTCTCTCCCCTTTATTATACATAATGACCCTAGAACTGCTGGAGGTGGCAGTTTGTCAGTATATAAGTATAGAGGGATATGGAAGCAGAGGTGAACATAAAATCGCTCCTTTTGTTGATGACTTGTTGCTGTACTTGACAAATCCAGCAATGGGTCTTCTCAACATTCAGGCCCTCCTGAATGAGTATGCCTCCCTATCTGGCCATAAAATAAACTGGACTAAAAGTGAAATCTTACCAGTGGGGAGGCTCCACGGGGAGTCACTTATCGGCAACCCTATGGGAGTGCAAGTAGTGGACCACATCAGTTACCTAGGGGTGATCATTACTGCTTGTGCGAGCCAGTTAATGAATAATAACTATGGTTCTCTCCTCCCCTCAATCACCGAAGAATGTGAGAGATAGAGGGACCTCCCACTGTACTCCAGGGTAAGGTGAACTTAGTAAAAATGATCATCCTCCCAAGTGTTTATATTTATTTCAATCCCTGCCTATTGACATTCCCGATAAGACTTTCAAGCAACTTGATGCTGTTATACATAGATTCCTTTGGAGGGGGAAGAGCACATGAATACATAAAATTATACTCCAGATGCCAAGTGGGAGGGGGGAAGGGGGCTTCCAAATTTTAAGTTGTACTACTGAGCAGTCCAGATAGCCTACATTCTGATGGGCCATAACCTAAGTATACCTACGTGGATGACCACAGAAGGTGAGCAGGTTGAGGGGGACCTATGTAGGAATGTACTTTCACCTCTCATAGTTTTCAAGCACTCTACAATGTATGAAAACCCCTTTACCCAGAACCTAGTTAAAATATGGCTGGCAGTGCATACCTACATAAAGGAACCTCAGCTGGTTTATCAAAACACTACAATACTATCCACCCTAAAACACATTAAAAAATATTCAGAATACCTACACAGAGGCCTATTCAGATGGCATAAAAAAATCATATGGTGTACATTGCAGTTCTGTGAGGGAGACAGGCTCTTCTCTTTTGGTGAGCTAAGAGCAACATGGTCCCTTCCGCTGGAAGACCTGTATGTGTACCTATAGGTACAACAATGGCTTGGTGCCCTAGATGGACCCCCCCCAAAAAAAAAAAATCCCAAGCTTAGCCCCATTGGAAGAGGAACTGTAAAGGCAACAACCTAGAACTAAGTCACTCTCCATCTATTACAAGCCCTTCTGGGGCATGCCCCACCTTCACAACAGCAAATCCTTCAAAAATAGGAGGAAGACCTGGGGTTAGTGTTAACCCCAACCATTTGGAAAGATGCTGTCAGGCACCTTAACAACTGCTTCAAAAACAACAGAATGAAACAAAGTCAGCTCAACCTTTTGTACAGGGCATACATTTCTCCTCAAAAAATGCATCATCTGAATTTTGACAAATCAGAAATCTGCCCTAAATGCAGGGTGGAGGAGGGATCCTTTCTACACATGGTATTAACATGTGGTAAAATTATAGCCTTTTGGCATGAAGTTCATCGGATAATGAACATAGTATTAGGCTGTGCCCCTCCCAAATGCCCACTCAGATTTTTACTTGTAGCAGATACAAATAGGTGCGTGTTGTAACAAAATGTTACACTTTGATCTCTAGCACTTGTCAATGCCCAAAAGACATTGGCCCAAAACTGGATCTCAAAGAATCCTCCCACAATAAACAATGGGATAACAACCTCTTATATTGTATGAGGATAGAACGTGTCCAGTCTAAAGTTATGGACACTAGGTATAAATTCGACTTAGCTTGGAGAAAGCTGGAGGATGCTATAGAGTGCAAAAATATCCAAAAAGACATGTACTCCACAGATTGATGTCCACACACTGACTCGATAAATTTGGATTTTAATTTCACTCTACAACAGATACAATGACTGCCAGTGTTTGAACTATCTCACTGGCCACTAAAAGGACCGGCGCTTCGGGTCCACACTGATCCTATGTCAGATGGCATGGCTATTGGGAGCTCACATAATGATTTTATAGTGCTCTTTATCATCTACAGGTGAAATGTTTAATTAAATAATCAAAGTGCTCATATATATTGTGATCCTTCGGCTAAATACAAAAGCACCAGTTACAAATAAAATAAGAGAACAATGTTGCTCCAACTCATATACACTTCTTAAGACCATATGAAGTTGTCTGTGTAAAACAAATATTTCAATATCCACAAGTTTATAGGAAGGGGCCCCTTTAACAAAAAAGAAGAAGAATGGGGCTCTGTTTTATCACAGCGAAATGCTTAAATATGCTGAAGAACATTTTTAAACTTAAGAAGCAAATAGCGGGAGGTATTGGTGTTCCACAGTACAGATGTTTACAGCAATACATTTCAGTTCAGTTCAATTCAATCTCAGCATAATGCTAGAACATGCTCAAACATTCTATACTAGAGAAATATAGATAGAAAGGTGTTGTGATTTAATGGACCAGACATACATGTACTCACACACACCATCAGTAAAGCTTAGAGCCAGAGAAAAGCACAGGATGTAAGGCCTGTAAGAAAACAAAAAATAACAGCATAAATTTCAAATATCTCTCAGTCACAAATTATGAATGTTATACAAATCTAATTTATAACCCTATTGACTGTAGTAATGCAGTTCCAACTTTCTGATTAACAATTTCATTAAGGTAAAATTGAAGTTACATCACTTCCATTCAAACTTTATCTTAATACTCAACCATAAAAGGAAGCAAAACACAATCTGAAAACAGCCTTTTATCTTCCCTTATAGAAAAATGGCTTTGGTATCTATTCAGTCAAGCAAGTATGGTTTTTGGTCCCACTGTTCATTAAGACCTGATGGTTTTACACTTCTGAGAGTTAAAATCCAAAAGCTCTCATATTTTAATAGCTGATTTGGCCTATTTACACCATGTTTCATTTGGGGAATATGTTCCAGACCTGTAAATCTTAAACAGGTAGGCTTACTGTCATAACAGGTTTGAAAATGGACTCCAACAGGTGTATCCTGTCTAGAATTTCTGATTGATCTAATGTGTTCCTGGATTCTGAGTTTAAAAGCTCTGGTGGTGCATCCTACATAAACTTTTTTTACATTCACACCATAAAGCATACACTACAAATTGAGTGTTACATGTGATGGTTTCTTGGATTTTTACTGTTATGTTCATCACTGGATGTTAAAATTCCCTCTGCATTTGTGCAAATGCAACACCTCTGGCATTTAAAGAAGCCTCCTTGTCTCCTAGGTAGCCACATCCTACTAGCAGTCTGTGGTAGGACTGGCTGCAACCTGCTATGAACAATTTTATCTTTGATGTTGGCTGCTCTTCTAAAGGATATTCTAGGCGTCTCACCTACTGCTCTCAAAACCTGAGCATCACCAGTAAGGATACTTCAATTCCTGAAGATCACATTCCCAGCTCTGCCTGCAATATTATTTAATTCAGTGACAAAGATCACAGCCATGTTGACCTCCCTGTCATTGAATTACAAAGGCTATTCTCTCACAAGTTCCTGTCTATTCTTGGACAATGCTCTTTCCTTAGCTTCTCTCAGAAGTTTTTTTCAGGTAACCTCTCTACAGAAACCTCTGTTCTAATTCAGTAGCTTGTTTTTCAAATACCTCTAAACTTGAACAGTTACACCTAAGCCACAGTATCTGGCTATGGGTGTAGTGTTCTTGAGCTTTTCAGGGTGTGCACTTTCAGCTCTCAGTACACTATGGGTGGCAGTCTTTTTTCTGAAGCAGCTAGTACTAATTATATCTCCTGGGTTCCCTTCCAAATCTAGATTCAAAAATAATTTTTTTTGTTCATTTGCTTTAAATGTAAATTTGAGATTAAAATCATTTACATTAAGCCATTCCATGAATTCCTCAATTTTAGCTCTGTCCCCCTGCCAAATGTAGATTCAATCATCTATCTGTGCCAGAATTTTATATGGCACAGATAAGGATTGTTTACTCTGTTCATTACCATCACTTGCTCTAATCTCCCCAAGAAAAGATTTGCATAACTTGGTGCCATACTAGCACCCACGGCAGTGCCACATTCTTGTAGAAAATACTTGCCATCAAATTCAAAAAAGTTATGTTTCAAAATGAATTCTAATGCAGTAATCAAGAAAGCTATTGGCATAGAGTTGGCATTGACAGCATTTTCCAAAAACTATTTACAAGCCTGTAAACCCTGTTGGTGCCTGATTGAGGTATATAAAGATTCTATGTCTGTACTCAGCCAGTTGTACTCCTTATTCCAGACAAAGTTTGCAACCTTTAACACATCACTTGTGTCCTTTAAATAAGAAGGAAGCTTAACAACACACTGCTGTAAGAAAAAATCAATAAAATTACATATATTTTCTGTCAGAGAGCCATTTCCAGAAACGATTGGTCTGTCAGGGAGATTTTCTAAATTTTTATGGATTTTTGGCAACACATAAAACCCTGGTCTGATTGGATGTTCTTTCCAGATGTACTTATATTCATCTTCTGTAATGTTGTTTCTGGAAATTGCTGACATTAAGATATTATGTAGTTTCTTATTGTAAGCATGCATTGGGTTACAGTGTAGTTTCTGATAGTTTTTTCTATTTTCTAAAAGTTCTTTAGTGATGGAACTGTAATGTTCTTTATCTAGAACCACAATGTTGCCTCCTTTATCTGAAAATTTAATGACTATGTTAGGATTTTCAAACAGTTCCTTTCATTGCTTCTTTTTCTTTTCTTGTGATATTACAAAACCTTTGTGGATTTTAATTTTCAAGAATATCATCCACATGTCTTGTAACAGTCTTTTCATAGGCTAAAATGGAAGCAATTGTCAGGGTTGGGAAGAAAGTGGATTTTCTCCAAAAGGTATTTTTACCCGAAGATCTCATAGTACTTGTGTTAACAAATCCCACATCTGCAGATTCCAGCAAGTCTCTCAGAGCCTCTTCTTGTACATTATCCAAATCAATATTCTCAAAATCATTTGTGGCCCCCATGACATCCTGTATAGAATCCCCACTAATGTCTGTATTAACAACGGTCTCTGTCAGAAAGCGCCTATTTTCACAGCATGGATTCTTTTTGTTTTAAATAAACACTTAAGTCTCAATTTTCTAAAGCACTTCTTGAAGTCTACTGCTATTTTAAATTTACTAACAGTAGGGGTGGGGATAAAGGAGAGGCCCTTGCTTAACAGTCCCTCCTGTTGATCTGTTAGCACAACATCAGATAAGTTTATTACCTGTAGTGTGTCTTCTTGCCTGAGCGTAAGGGTCTCTCCTGTTCATCTTCTACTTCCTTTCTTCCTCCTTCTCATTCTTCTCCTCCTATGTTGTGGTCTTGAGTTCATTTCAAGTTGCTCCTCCTCTCTAACAAACAAACCCCTCAGTGGCCTCTTCTGTGTCCCAAATTGAAGTTTTTTCCTAGATTACTGCTGCTGTCTTCGTTCCTGCTGGTACTTGCTTCCATGCTGGTTCCAGTGTTTGTGTCTGTTGTTCCCCTCTCAGTATTGGGTTCCCTGTTGTTTCCAGATTTAAATTGTCCAATATTGGAAAAGCGCACATGACTTCTGCTTCTTCCCCTTCTCTGAGATCTATTCTTAGGCCATTTCATAATATGTCCCTTACTATGATCCTCATTATCACATTTCAGTTTGTGCTGCTTCCTTTCTATAATTTCTCCCTCACACTTATCCAGTGATGCATTTAACTTTCATTCACATTCCTTATAAACTTCTTTACCTTTAAAGAAAGCTGCTGCTGTTCTTGCTTCCTGAAGCTCTTCATCCAAAGCCTCTAGTCTATCAGTTTCATATTTCAAAATCAGTTCAAGGAATGTTTTAGAACACAAACAAGCCACTTCCAGACATTCTTCTTTGTAGTGGAAGTCGTGCAAACCGCTAGCAGGTACTATTATAATATGTAGTCCTCTCAGAGCTTGCTTTTTGTCTAGATACTCGTCTAGCATGATGATTGTGTAATTCAGTTCTGTTTCTTTCTGTAATATTTTCTCCAGATGAAAAAAACAGGTTTGCAGTCATTTGGAACTGTTCCACCCTCTGTTCCTGTTAGCCGTTCTTTGGACCACCTCCTGCGATCAGCGTAATTCTCTGGCTGCTCCCATCTAAAGCTCTCCTCATTGATACTAGTAGCTCTGTCTATGCTCATAACTAAAAGGTAAGGAATATATTTTTCTTTAACTCAGATATCACAGAGCCATGGAGCCTCTGAGAGCTTTATTTGTAGTGTGAGCAAGTCACTTTGATAACACACAACTCCAAATCTGTATCCCTTGTAGTGTAACGACACCTTTGGTTCTGCAGTCAATTAAGGCACAAACAACAAGCAAATCCCAAAGGCATTGTTGCAAACTACAAAATTGGGGGGGGGGGGGTTGTGTAACAAAGGTATGCCAAACCTGCAGTCAGAAAGATCCAAAAAGAAAAACACTCCACATACTGGCTTGATAAATATGGATTTTAATTTCATTCTTCAACAGATACAATGATCACCAGTGTTTGAGCTATCTCACTGGCCACTAAAAGCCCAGGCACTTTGGGTCCACACTGACCCTTCATCAGGGGGTGTGGCTATTGGGAGCTCACATAATGATTTTATAGTACTCTTAACCACCTACAGGTGAAATGTTTAATTAAATAATCAAAGTGCCCATATATATTGTGATCCTTTGGCTAAATACAAAAGCATCAATTACAAATAAAATAAGAAAACAATGTTGATCCAACTCATATAAACTTCTTAAGACCATATGAAGTTGTTTGTATAAAACAAATATTTCAATATCCACAAGTTTATAGGAAGGGGTCCCTGTAACAAAAAAAGAAGAATGCGGCTCTGTTTTATCACAACGAAATGCTTAAATGTGCTGAAGAACATTTTTAAACTTAATAAGCAAATAGAGGGATGTATTAGTGTTCCTCAGTACAGATGTTTACAGCAATACATTTCAGTTCAGTTAAATCTCACTGTGATCCAATTGATCAATGAAGAACTACATTCTGTCGCACTGATCCATCTATGAACCAGATCTTCTCGCTTGAGACCCCTGTGGTTTGATGGGGCTCTCATAAAGATGAAGACCAGGGGCCGGAGGTTGGAGCACTGTTGACAGATGTCTCAGTCTGAAGAGAAAAGACTGGCTTTAAAAATTCACTATAGTTAATACCAAAGGGCAATCAACCATAAGAAGGCAGTGTTCCTGTCTGTGGAAATTGCTAAAAGGAGGAGCAGACCATCTCTGCTGTTTTGGACCGTAGACAGGCTACTCACTTCTCACACCCACAGAGTAATTAAAACCGGTATCTTACTGGATGCCATTGGCGATAAC
Organism: Neoceratodus forsteri; assembly: GCA_016271365.2. Taxonomy (NCBI): domain Eukaryota; kingdom Metazoa; phylum Chordata; order Ceratodontiformes; family Ceratodontidae; genus Neoceratodus; species Neoceratodus forsteri. The sequence continues at coordinate 437,753,357 of JADMNL010000022.1, read as the reverse complement.
CACCTGATCTTCATGGTACGTAAGATACACAGGCTTAAAGCCCCCCGCCCCAAAAACAATACAAATCATTGAACCTCACTCCCCTCCTTCCGGAGCTTGCCCACACAAGCTGGGAGCCATTAGTCACAACGAATACTATAGACACTGCATTTAACTACTTGCATACTAAATTTCTTCAGGTCTGGAACAAACATGCCCCACTAAGACATACAAGAGTGAAAGGAGAAGGTCATCACATGATGGCCCTGTAGTGGAGACAGCACTGCTGACCGTCTCCCTCCCTGAACACCGATTTTTCATCAAAAACTAGGGGTACTTCTCTAAAAAATAAACTAAAGCCTGAGTCTACAGTCACTCTACAGCCCTACTTCTATTCCAGAGGGGGGCCTCTTGAAATCGGTCACATTTAAATTGAGATCCGAGGAGCGGACTCCGGGCCTACCGATGACATGGAGGCCGAAATGAGACAGGCGCCCCCAACCCACACCCCACCGCTAATGCCGGAAAAAGGGCAGAAAAGACTGAAAGACCAATCCGGTGCTTCAGCCAAATCCTTCGCAGCAATAATTACAGCTCAATCGAATGCTCCTCTTTCTGAGAAAAAATTTATGGAAGAGCTTTTACCGTTCAGATCCGCTTTACAACAGCTGACCTCTGAGCTAAAGTCTTTTAGAGGAGACCTGGCCGAAACTAACATCTCTGACACCTCTGCAAGAGTTTCTTCATTAGAAGGCTGGAAACAATCTACAGACACTGAGATGACAGCTCTAAGACACAGGCAACATAAGATGGAGTCTAAATTAGAGGATTTAGAAGGTAGAAGTAGACGAAATAACATACTTATATTCGGTCTCCCTGAAGAAGCTGAAGGTTCTATGCCAATTACCTTCCTGCAAAAGTTACTTGCTAAAATAGCGGGACCATCTCCTAACAACACTACATACCTCGTTGAAAGAGCGCATCGTTCTCTACGTCTAAAGCCTGGAGCTGGGAAGTTACCTCGCCCTCTTATTGTGAAGTTCCTGAACTATCAGGATAAAATCTATGTGCTGGGTCAAGTGAGAGATACATGCCAGGTTCTATGGGAGGGCCAGCAGCTCCAGTTCACTCAAGACTTTCCTGCTTCTATTAGACAGCGGCGTGCCGAATATCACCCCATGGTGACGAAGTTAATGGCTGAAGGGATAAGAGACAGGGTTCAGTACCCTTCGCGCTTCGTGGTCCTTATCGCCGGATCCTGGCATAACTTTGATTCGGCTCAACAAGTGCTCCCAGCCCTTCAGTCTTTATTTCCAGACCTGTTTGCAGCTCGTTGAGGGCTTACCTTGGTTAAGAAGGCCTGTCTGATTCCTCTTGGAAAGCACAGCATGAATGTGCGCAAGATGGCTTGTAGTGCTCGGATAATACCCCGAGGGGTCACAAGAGGGTGACAAAGTCCGATGTAAAACTGTTTGCTTTAGTTGGACATTCTCAGTTGAAGGGCCGTTGTCAGATCTTTTGTATATAGATAATCACCAGTCTCTCAGTACAGTAGTTTCTAATGTTATGTTCGGTTAACTATGTTTCAAGTATAAGGGGAGCTATTCATGTGGTTTTAAGAGGTGACTGGCTAACCAAGTCGGAAATTACTCTGGCTCTCCTTCGAGGAATCTTCTTTCTTTTTTTTCTCTTCTGGGTTTGGTAACTCCATAATATATAATTGTTCAATATGAAGGAGTTGGTTGTTCGGGGGAGGGGGAGTTTAGCAGTGAGAACAGACTAACAGGGCATTATGTGCCATAGAGATGGATGGGGGTAACCACAGCTGCACATAGCCATTATCTGCTGATAGCCTGGATAGTAATGCACGTGGTTACATGTTGGTGTTATGTATTTATTACACTCAAGATGGTTAGTTTTGTAAGGGCTGTGGTAGATGGGGTAAGGTACTTACTTAGAGACAAATGTATGTACAACTACATTTCAACGGATACTAAGTTCTTGTTAGGGTTATTTTGCATAGGGTCAGGATATTATGGTTATTGGGAAATTGTGGGTAATGGGGAGGAGGGGTTGGGGATTAGGGCTATAGGGTTGTCTGCCACCAAGAAACTAATGACTAAACTGTATTTGGATATTTGTTCGTGGTTGCATATTTACAGCAGTTATGTTTTTCTATCACATTTCATTAGTGTCTATGATGGGGCTTAAATATTGTTCCTGGAACTAAAAGGGGCACAAACCCCAGCTAAATGGACCAAAATTTTAATTCATCTCAAAACTCTGCAAATTGATGTAGCCTTTTTACAGGAGACACACCTTAAGTCTACATGTATTCATTATTTCCGTAGAAACTGGGTGGGTCAGGTATATGGGGCCGGTAAGGACTCCAAGAGAAGAGGAGTAGTTATTTTAATTGCTCACAAAGTTCCCTTCCGGCTTTCACAAATAATTGTAGATCCCAAAGGTAGATTTATTATTGTAAGAGGCCTGTTGGTTCATACGGAGGTCATTCTGGGGTCAGTCTATGGACCTAACTCAGATGACCCTGAATTTTTTTGCTTCTCTAATGACAACACTTGCCCCCTGGTCCAAGTTTCCAATATTGCTTGGTGGAGACTGGAACCTTGTGCCTTCAAACACACTGGATAGATCTGGCCGAACTAGATTAAGGTCCTCCTCTGGTCAAAAAGCCATACATGAGCTAATGTCATCCTTGGACCTTGTGGATCCTTGGAGGCTTACACACCCCGAAGACAGGGAATACTCATTTCATTCCCTTCCGCATAATACTTTTTCCTGCATAGATTTTTTTCTTTTGTCAGTAGACCATATTTCAGGGATCTCCATAGTATACTATTCATCTAAGGCTATCTCGGATCATCGGATGGTCAATCTCCAATTAAATCTTTCACCAAATGTACATAGAGACAGAATTTGGAAGCTTAATAATCAGCTTTTAAATTCAGAAGAATATGTTTGTTCAATTCAAGATTTCATTAAAATTTACATGGAGTACAATGCCTCATCAATGTCCAAAAAAGACTTCCTATGGGGATCCCTGAAATGTGCACTAAGGGGAGAATTCATTCGTTTGGCGACCAAACATAAGAAACAAAAAACCACCGCTCTCTCCTCAAAATTAAATCAAATAGCAGAGTTAGAGAAATCCCTCTCCCCTTCCTCCTCAGTGGAGGACTGGACCAAACGTGAATCTCTCCGGGCTCAGTATAACAAATTGCTAGCCGAAAAGGCAGAATTTCTGCTACTTCGTTCCAAAATTTCCTATTTCGATCAAGGCGAGAGGGCTGGAAAATTATTAGCCCTGCGATTGCGGACCCAATTAGCCGAGAGAATAATTCCTTCTGTTTATTCTTCCTCAGGTGAGCTTCTTAGCTCCCCTCCAGATATTGCGAACGCCTTTTGTGAGTACTATCAGCAATTATACTCTGCCCCAGCAAATTACCATCTTCTCCAACAACTGGAGCTGTTTGTCCAAGACATAAAGCTCCCAGTACTGGCTGAATACCAGATTGACCAACTAAAAAGCTCCATTACTTTATCAGAGATTTGCGCAGCTATTGATTCTCTCCCTGCTGATAAGTCCCCCGAGCCTGATGGTTTTACAACTAATTTTTACAAGGTGCTAAAGGAAACCATAGCCCCTATACTACTGGAAACATTTCATTACCTATTTGAGAATGGGCTATCGGATACTTCCCTGCCTCTTGCCACCATTGTGGTACTCCTGAAACCTAATAAGGACCCTCTACGTATAAACAATTATAGGCCAATTTCCCTCATTAATGTAGATCTCAAAATCCTTGCTAAAATTCTTTCCTCTAGACTTAGTCAAGTATGGGAGCATCTTATTAGTACAGAACAAGTTGGATTTATCAAAAACAGACTTTCTTCGGGCCATCTCAGGAAACTAGCCTATCTTTTTTCTGCATCCAGGGATTCATACATACCCGCCGCTCTTGTGTCACTGGATGCAGAAAAAGCTTTTGATAGAGTGTCTTGGGAATATCTTTTTTTTTGCTGCTTTCCAAATATCATATACCCCAGGAATTTATACAATGAGTCAAAATATTATATACAGCACCGTCCGCCCAAATTCAATGTAACGGTGTTTTGTCTACCCCTTTTACCCTGTCACAAGGTACGCATCAGGGATGTCCCCTTTCCCCTTATCTTTTTAATCTTTATCTAGAACCCCTTATTAGGAAAATTAACCTCTCCCCACTTGTAAGGGGCATACAAATAAGGCACCAGGAATATAAGATATCTGCGTACGCAGATGATTTACTGCTACATATCGCTAATCCTGCTCAATCCCTCCCAATGGTATTCCAAATTATAGCACAATTTGAGTCTTTCTCAAATTATAAATAAAATCTGATGAAAACAGAATTTCTTCCTCTTAATGAATACACTATGAAAGTCGATGTTGCTCATATGGGTATACAATGGAATCCCGAAAAACTGAAGTATCTTGGGATTTATCTCCACCCTTCTTCAAGAGTCATGAAACAACTCAATTTAGAAGACCTCATTAATATCTTAATAGAAGACCTCAAGCGTTGGTCAAAATTACCTCTAACTTTATGGGGGCGTATGAGCATCATTAAAATGAACGTGCTACCACGCTTGCTATACCCATTACAATTGCTCAGTCAGGCTCTTCCGTACTCATGGTTTTCCTGAGTCCATGGCATTCTTAGTAAATTTATATGGCAGAGCAAAAAAGTCAGAAGAAGTTATTTAAAACTAACTAGACAAAAATTAGATGGCGGTCTCCAAGCCCCAAACTTTTATATATATTATTTAGCCATCCACCTGAGTAGAATCCACTGTTGGTTACAACCTAAACAACGTGCTGGTTATGTGCCTCCTTGGGTTAGGATTGAGCAGGACCTCTGTGAAGAATTTGGCTTGGATCCGAAGGCATTACCTTTTATCTCGCTAAAAAAGCTTCCAAAACCCCTACATACCACTCCTTTAAACTCTTTAATTCAGGCACAACAGCAGTTAAGTGTTCTTTTCAAGACAGACAGGTACAGGGATATAGCAAAACCTCTGTTTTGTAATCCTAATTTGTTAATTGCTGGCAAGGTAATTAAATCTCAGCTCTTCTGGCCACAAATAGGCATAGAGAGGGTGGAGCAATTAGTGAGGGATCAAAAAATGATTTCTTTTAAGGAAGGTTGTTCCCTTTTTAAATGGGAAAAAACTTCAATTTTCAAATATTTTCAGTTATCTCATATGCTGATGCAGTACTTTGGGACAGGAACTTGGCTTAGTCCTTTCCTCAGTGTATTACTCCCATACCTGGAGGCTATACCGTCTTCCCATATAATATCTTGCTCTTATAATTTTATTCTTACGACAGTGACCCTCTCAGATAACCAAAGATTCTACCAATGGGATAGGGTCACTCAGGCATTCTCTAATTCTACAGACTGGTCTTTAATTTGGGCACATCTATATAAATATATTAAATGGGATAAATACAGATATATGCAGTTTTGCATAATACACAATCTATATTATACTCCCTCCAAATTACATCGAATAGGTTTCCTATGTACTAGCCAATGTTCTAAATGTCATCAAGCTGCTGCAGATCTAACTCATATGTTATGGTCCTTTGAAAAGATTGCTCCCTTCTGGTGTAGTATTGAAAATAGGCTGAATCCATTAATAGCTTTGTCAGGAAGTTTTAATATGGAAACTTGTCTCATAGGTGACTACACATCAATACCAGGGGACAATCAGAGAGCTCACATGGCACTAATTTCAGCATGTGCAAAAAAAGTCATACTAAGACATTGGTTAGACTTAAGTACCCCAAACTACCTGGAGTGGCTTAATGAAATGTTGTTCGCTTTACAGGCCGAATTCACAATAGCAAAGCTGTCAAATTGTATGGATAAATACAAAAAAAGATGGGAACCTCTCTATACTCTTCTTACAATTAATTAGTCTTGGATTTTTCATCCAATTTTTCTTTCCATCTTTTTTTTTTTTTTTGAGCTGAATTCTGGGTTACTGGCCCTATAGGAAAATCAATTTTAGTTGTTGTCGTTGTCCTACTCGGTAACCTCTTTATTTGTCTTCCGTTGGCCTTGATAGTATAAAGCAACCATAGCTTGGTGTAATTGTGATTGGTGGCAGACCTGGGTGGGTGGGTGGGTGCTGGGTGGGGGAGGGGATCAAGTAAGCAACAAATAGTTGCAGTTTTTCTCCTTGTTGTAAATGTCTTTTATATTTTTCACTTTGATGTCTCTGTTGTCAACTGCTTGCTTACTAAAAATCAATAAAGCATATTAAATTAAAAAAATAGAGTGAAAGGAGACCACCTTCCTTGGATCACCCCTGAACTTATAGCATGTCAAAGGGCCAGAGATGAAACCTGGAAAATGTATAAATCTTCTATGCTCCCACACACCTACAATATAGTGCACAAAAGCCTCTCACCTAACGAAGTCTGAATACTTCTGCTCGACCTTTCAATCGAACATAAATAATCCATCCAAATTCTGGAAGGTAATCATCTCCCTTTTCTCTCCCACCTCCTCCTCTCCAGCACCCCATCTTAATATTAATAATGCTCTAGTTGTTGATCACCTTAGCATTGACACAGAATGTAATACGTATTTCACTTCCTGTGCTTCTGCTCTCCTTTCTTCTCTGCCTTCACCTCCTCATGCTAACCCTCACTCTCTCCTCCCTCTTCTCCCAGCTCACCCTCTATATTTCCCCCCTTCTCCTTCTCAAACACCACCCCTGCTGCTACCCTGGAAGCACTATATGCCCTCAATCCCTCTAAAGTCAGTTCTCCTGATGGGTTGGACCCCAAACTGCTGTACCTATTGACACCTGCTACTCTACTCCGCTATCCTACCTATTTAACTGTTCATTCACCACTGCTTCCATTCCATCAGTCTGGAAGCATGCTACTGTCCTCCCATTGCCGAAGAGTGGAGACCCTTCCTCTCCTGCCAACTATTGCCCTGTCTCTCTCTCTCTCTCTCTCTCTCTCTCCTCCCTACCCTCGCTAAACTCCCAGGAGCTCTCAACTAACCTCATATTTCTCTGACTCCAACTTTTTCACTCCCTTCCAATCTGGTTTCTGGAAGAATCACTAAACCACTACCTCCTTGATTAGACTCACCAACTCCATCCTCTCAGGGATGGACAGTGGCCAAATTACATCAGCTATTTTTGTCAGCCTAGCAAAGGCCTTCGATACTGTCCCCCACACCCTTCTTCTAGACTCTCTCTTCTCGGCTGGCCTATCTGACACTGCCACTAGTTGGTTCAATGCTTATCTAGTAGGTAGGACCCAGTCAGTTGGAATAGCCGAAACCATATCTTCTCCTCTCCCTATCATCACTGGTGTACCACAGGGTTTCATGCTGGGCCAATCTTCTTCTTCATTTTTTCTAAATGACCTGCCCTCAGTCTGTACATCCACCTCAATCCGCATGTAAGCCAACGATATGGTTCTCTTCACCTCAGGCCAATCCTCTGCAGATGTGGAATCCAGGCTTCAGCAGACTTTTCTCAAGTTCAGCTCTGGTTCAGCTCCCACCAACTGTCACTCAATGCCAAGAAGACAGTCTTAATGACCATTGGCAAGAGGCAGAAACTCTCTCGGCTCCCCACCCTACTCTTGTTCCACACCCAGGACAGGACAGTTCTTGAGGAAACCTCTTCCTTTGGGTATTTGGGGGTTTGGCTTGACCAACACCTCAACTTCTCTGGACATATTGACACCATCCTAAAGAAGCTGCATCCAAATTTGGCACTTTATTCGGGAACCATAGCTGCCTCCCGCTAAAGGCCAGGCATGAACTGGTCAGAAGATGATCCTATCTATCTTTGACTACTGCGATGTAGTCTACAGTGCTGCTCCCAAGTCCTCCTTAACCAGATTGGATTTCCTTTTTAAGTCCTTCTGTCGCTTTGCAATAGATGCTTCCCCTCTCACACACCATTGTACTCTCTATCACTCCTTGGCCCTCCCCTCCCTTGAAAATCACCACTACCTTCACTGTGCTAAATTCATGTCCAAATTTTGGTTTGGTTTGCTCCTCCCATATCTTACCTCCTCCCTATCCATTCTTTCCCCTCCCCCCAGACCATGCTCTTAGGTCCTATGACTCTTGGCTACTCTTAGGCCCTCATTGGTCAACTACAGTAGGTTAGATGGCCTTCTTGCATTGCCTCCCCAAGTTATGGCATGCCCTCCCTCCTCAGGTTCATCACTCTTCCTCCTCCCATTCCATCTCACTAGCCCTCCATAACTTTTTCATGGTAAACTGTTCCTGCAGCTAAGTCATTACTCCCTTCAGTATGCAGGCACATTACATCCCCATCTCACGTTCTGCTGCTCTTCCCTTACAGGTCACACTTATCTCTAATAGCATGCCTAAATGTATAAACCATTTTAGTCTCTTCACATTACTCAATGTTCAGGTTTGTCTTATTGAACTGTTAACTCCTCCTATTGCAATCTATAACTGTACCTACATTTTAAGCTTCTTGATGTTTATTTTGTAAGTCTATGCTTGCACTGTAGAATCTGAACTTCTTCATGATTGTATGTGCCACCTGTGTTATGCTGCTCGATGTATGTATGTGTTATATAGCCTGTTGATTCACTTATGCCCCCACAGGAAGCACCGTGAGATGAACAACTTGTTGTTCAGTGTGCCCTTCCTTGTGAAACATTTCAATAAATAAATAAATAAAAACTCCATTCTGCCTGTCTACAGCCAAAAAGAGCAGCTTCAATCGCTCAGTGCAAGGAGATGAATCTGTTCTTCTTTGACAGGGTGTCCTCCATTAGGGCTTTGATCTCTCCAGTGGGACAGATGCAGCCCTGCAGTGGTGAGCTGTGCATTTCCAGGAGCACTCCTATTCTCTGGAGTGAGTTTAGGCCAGTGGGGTTGATAGAGGTATGTGAGGTGATTTCAGAGCTGTGGCCCATGCACTGTGAATTGGCCCCGGGCCCAACTCATCTCTTAATGGGTTGTGTTGAGTTCGTTGATCCAGTGTTCACTGAGTTTATCCAGTGCTCACTTGGAAAGGGACTTTTCTCCAGCATCCTGAACGAGGCACTGGTGAAGCCCCTCCTAATGAAACCATTTCTCGTCCCTGACATCTTGGCAAATTATAGACCAGTCTCTAACCTTCCACATTTGGGTAAGGTTATCGAGAAAGTAATGGTTCTGCAGCTCAAGGCACACCATGCAGCCTATGATATCTATGAGCCTGTCCAGACTGTGTTAAGGTCCAGGCATAATACCGAAACAGCATTAGTCAAGGTGAAAAATTATCTCCTCAGGGTGCGAGATAGAGGATAACAATCAATACCCATCTTACTCAATCTTTCCTCAGCATTTAACACTGTAGACCATGTAATATTGCTAGATTGCCTAAGGGAGCTCTTTGGACTCATCGGCACAGTCATCAACTGGTTTGAATACTTTCTGAAAAGCTGGATGCAGAAGGTAGTGATGGGGAGCTTCTCCTCTGGCCTGAAACCCCTGCCATGTGGAGCTCCCCAGGGCATGGTCCTGTCACCTATGTTGTTCGCAGTGTACATGCTGCCTCTGGGTGAGATCATTAGACAATACACTTTGGGTTTTCACTGTAATGCAGATGACACCCAGCTGTATATGTCATTTGCTCCCAGGATGAGTGACGCCATGGAGGTGCTTAACAAATGTGTGGCAGAGATCCAGGACTGGATGTCCTCTAGCTGGCTAAGACTCAATTCTGACAAGACAGAGGTGCTAATGATTGCGCCTGGTTGCTGGTGGCTCATGGGTGCTGCCTGGATAGAAACAGGGTTATTCCTTGGCCCTACTCCTTTGCCTGCTTCTGTTAAGGTGAAAAATCTAGGCATTATCCTTGATGATAGATTGACACTGGAGGCTCAGGTGTCATCCATCATCTGGAGTGGTTTTTACCACCTTAGAAATATCACTCGGATCAAAGCCTTAATTCTGCCTGATGACCTGCCCTCACTAGTACACACTATTGTAACATCTAGACTTGACTACTGTAATGCTCTTTACCTCAGGGTCAGTGGAGGGGTTCTCCGTTGCTTGCATCTAGTGCAGAACACTGCAGTAAGATTGCTGACAGGCCTTCCGAGGTCTTGTCATGTGACTCCAGTCCAGCGTGACCTACACTGACTGCCAGTGAGATGGAGAATCACCTTTAAGGTGGGCTTCCTCACCAATAAGGCCTTATATGGATTGAGCCCTGGCTACCTGAGTTACCTCCTGACTCCTGTCCACCCTGTGCTCTCACTCTGCTTTTCCACCAAATACCTCCTGGTTGTTCCCAGTGCCCAGTCGAAGACCTCTGGAGATTGATAATTTGAAGTGGCAGGCCCAGCCCTGTGAAACTTGCTTCCAGGATATCGGAATGAGGCCCCATTGGTGGAGGTGTTTAAGTAGGGGTCTGAAGGTACATCTTTTTAGAGAGGCATTTGTGAACTGCTTATGAATTCTAGAAATAGTTGTCTGCTGAATCTTTTATTTTAAATAAGGATTTTATTTATGTATCATTGTTTGTTCGTTATTGTTATTAATGATACATGTTTTTGTATTTGATGTATTTTATTTATTTCAGATTCTTGCCTACCTGTAGAACACCCAAAGACTTTGGAACAGGGCACTAGATAAATAAAATGTCACTTACTTTACTTACTTACCTACTTTTAGCTCGTTGCATTCACATTCTACATGTTCTGTAATTGCCGTCATTTATTTTTATGAACTTGCTCTTGACAGATGTATGAACAGTCAATCAATCAATCAATCTCAATTTATTGTTTGGCTAAATCACAGAATTTAGAATCACAGAAATCAGACAAAATTGTACAAAGGTAGTGTAAAAGAGACATACAATAAAATTATTAAATACAACATCAGAATAGATACATGCAGTCATATAATCCATCATTTTTAGACACATAAGATACAACCTACTATCAGCCTAAATTCATACCATAAAGTGCAACTTCATGAGAAATAACTTTCCTATCCAGACAGGTATAAGTCAAGATTTTATAACTTCTTAGATTACCTTTATTCATTTTTTTTAATCTGATTAATAGCATCAAAATATTTAACCATCCTTTTGAGTGCCCAAGCATCTTCTGCGTCAATTAAAATATTGGTTAGTAGTTCCTTATAAAATGGGCAACCTGTTTCAGCCAATCAGAGAGTGTATTTAAAATGCATGAAATCTGTTCCATGCACATATAAAAAAAAGAACTGTCAGTGAAAAGACCAGTATTAATGAGCATTAGAATGTTGGCATTTTCACTGGCATCCATCTTTGCTTCACCCACTAACTGAATCACCATGGCATCTGACACAAAAGTGAACTTCAATGTAAGCTTCTCTGATGAGGAGTTAGAAAGGATTTTTAATTCACCCGACGAAGAATACTACACTGCCAATAGCCTTCCAACAACTGTCACAGTGAGTACGAATGAAACTGAGGTAAATGCACAAAATGCCATGACAATTACTTTGCGTCACCTTTCCCTCACCACAGAAGCCCTTAATGCAATCAAAGACTCCAAAAATGAGCCCAATACAAAGAAAACAACTTCATGGGCAATCAAAGTATTTAAAGACTGGCAAGTCGCTAAAGGGGTACACATAGATTTTAAAACATCGAGTAGCGCAGAGCTAAATGAAGCATTCAGACGTTTCTATGCGGAGGTTAGAAACACAGACGGCAACGAGTATGCTATCAGCAGCTATTGGCAGCCTGCGATCCTCACTGAACAGGCACCTCAATTCAGTTGAAATAGCAAGAAAAGTAAACATAATAACAGATCCAGCATTTCACAGCAGCAACAACGTGTTTGTGTCGGTGACCAAACGTTACCGAAGGCAACAGAAAGATGTAAGCAAACACCACCCTCCGATATCCAACCCTGATTTAGTACTGCTCAAGAAATCGCCTGCCCTATCTCCCAACACAGTGCCTGGCCTATTAAGAAAGGTGTGGCTCGATGTACAACTGTACGTGGCCAGGCGCGGGCGGGAAGGACTGAGAAATCTGACCCCCAACAGCTTTATATTCAAACTTGATGAAAATGGCTCTGAATATGCTACTCTTGGCTTCAATGAAGCCACAAAAAATCACAGTGACCCCTTTGAGATGAATAAACAAGCCCACCGAGGGTTCATGTATTCAGAACCCGACTCGCCACTTTGCCCAGTGAAGAATTTAAAAAAATACCTCGGTAAACTGCCTGCTGATGCAACAGCGCTGTACTGCCACCCGCGACGTCTTCCGCAACACTTCCTGGACTGCACTGAAACCTGGTACACCAAACAACCACTCGGTGTAAATTTTCTATTGACCCTAATGGCAAAAATAAGCAGAGAAGCCTGCTTGAGTGAAACTTACACAAATCACTCCATAAGGTCCACCACAGTTCGTTTGCTCTCTGAAGCAGGTCTACAAAGCCGAGAGGTCATGGCAGTAACAGGGCACCGCTGTGAAGCTAGCTTGCATTCATACTGGACTGCCTCTGCCAGGGACAGACAACGCTGGAGCTCGATACTGGGACAAAAAAATCAGATCATAAATGAGATGCAACCAGAAAACGAAAAACAAGCTGATCCTATACCGAATGAAACGAAGCAAAGCACTACACTGCCACCAACAGGAGGAACGACTGCTTTTAATAATGGTCCAGAAAGGACAAAGCACTACACTGCCACCAACAGGAGGAATGACTGCTTTTAATAATGGTCCATTCACTTTCAATGGACCTGTGAATTTTAGTGGGACTGTAAATTTTTTTAGCAAGTGACTACATGATGAGTATTTTATTTCTTTCTCTACCTTTCCAATACATAGCAATTAGAACTACTTTATGCTGCGTAATGATTTTTAACACAAAATAAAATATTTTAATACAGCTAAAATGTGTTATCTGTGTGTTTCTGTCATTTTAACAATGCTATGTCATTTTATAAGTGCAATAAGTCACTCCAGGTGTGTGCATGGAACAGATTTTAACGCACAGCCAGAGGCTAAAGGCACTTGGCCAAGGCCTCGTACCTCATTACACCCCTGGCTGTGTGGTAAAATCTGTTCCATGCACACCCTGTCGTGTCTTATTGCTTACTTAACCGTTTGGTAATAAGTGGGAAAGAAGGGACTCAACCAATACTGTCTTTGTTGCTCATACCATCTACAATTCCATAGTATGTGAATTTAATCTTCCTTCTCTCCATACCTATAGTAACATTCATCCGATAGAGCACCCATTTTTTCATATCGATACGCTGGATAGACTGGAATTGGTATTGAATATGGTACAAGACTGTGTGAGAGATAAATCGGTAGTTATGTTTGGTGAGTTTAACTGTGATTGGTTTAAACCATGAGGTAGGAAATTAAAAGACCTGTTACCACCTATGGGAGTTCAACAATACATAAAACAACCCATGAGGTACACAAATCTGATGATGCAGGGATCCATTTTGGACCTTTTTTTTTTGCCTCAACCCAGATTCAAGTTAGTAATATAGGGATATTACCACCGTATTTTGGAGACCACAACACAATAAAAGGAGAAGTTCTCTGTCAAAATCAAAACTAAGATCATGCCTATACTAGGAAGAATTAGAGATATGAGAAATGTCTTACCTGATAAATTTCTTGTTGATGTGCAGAAAGAGCACTGGGAAAGATGTTATTTAATACCTGATTTGGACTTAGTACAATATTTTACTCAGACATTGTTGTCCATATGTGACAAACATGCACCCATGCATAAGACTAAAAGAAATGTAGCTAAATTTCTTTGGATTACAGACAAATTATTAAAGTTGGTTAGTATTAAAAATAGACTGTGGAAATTAGCCAAGAAATCTAAATTATAATCAGACTAGAAAAAGTATAAGGAACACAGAAATGCATGCAGAAATCAGATAAAAAGGGCAAAATATAATTATTTCAATGCTAAAATAGAGGGGAACAAAGATCCAACAAAGTTTTGGCGTACAGTGAGACAAGTAATTAACCCAGGGAAATCAGAGCAAAATTAAATAAAACAAACTGAGTACAGAGGTAGTCAGGTTGAGAAGGGTAAAGGTATATCTGATGCACTTAATGATTACTTTGTTAACCTCCTGGACCTGGAAATGGATCAAATAGGGAATTTAGTGAGAGACACAGAGGACATACAAGTCGATAAGTATCCACCCTTTCAATTTAAGAAAATAAAAATATCAGAAGTCAAGAAAAGTTTATACAAGATTAACATACATAAATCATCAGGCTTGGATGCATTAGAGGGCAAGTTTCTGCAGTTGGCTTCACAATATACTGCATCTGTAATTACTTATACTTAAGCAATAAGGCATGACCATGGGTTATGTTAATGGTCTGTTAATCACCTTCTAGGGGTATATTGTGGCACGAGGTGTAGCTGAGTGCCACATGCCCCTAGAGGGTGATTAACTGACCATTAACATAATCCCTGGGAGTGCCTTATTGCTATTATAATAAAATATGTTTTTAAACAGTGTTAAACCTTGTTCATCATATGGCTAAGCTCTACATGTATGTTAATAAAAGATTAACATAAGGCTGTTAGAATGTTTTCAGCCAATCAGAAAGCTCCCATTTCTCAGACCCTTTTTATAATGTATATTTAATTGGAGTCTATGTTCGGGTACTTTTCCTACCACTTGGAAACAGAGTAAAGTAATCCCTATCCATAAAGAAGGTGAACAAAGTGACCCAGGACAATACCGTCCTATAGCCCTACTACCAATAGTATCAAAATGTATGGAGAAACTTGTCCATCTACAACTTATGGAATATTTATAAAAATATAATATCCTTGCAGCATTCCAATCAGGTTTTAGAAGTGGGCACACTACAAACTCAGCATTAGTGGAGTTTAATGATATAATTGCAACATCTATGACCTTTGACCTGGTGGATCATCCCCTCTTATTGCACTGGCTTCAAGAAATTGGTATTAATGAAGGTCCTGGGAATTGGTTTGAGTCTTATTTAAAGGACCGGACTCAGAGGGTAGCAGTAACTGGGGTTTTATCCTCCAGTAAGCAGGTATACCATGGAGTACCTCAAGGCTCTATATTGGACCCCTTATTATTTCTGGTATATATCAACAATCTTTCACTTGAAGTGAAACATTCAAGTATAAGAGTATATGCTGATGACACTGCCATGATTACATCAGCTGAAACACAGGATGAACTCAGGGAAAAGCTACAACGGATTTTGATAGTGTGGGGGGATGATTCACCAGGTCAGGGTTTTTGGCAAATATTAAAAAACTAAGGTGCTGCAGTTTGGGGTAAGAGATGGAATGCGGTTGGAAATATTCACTTCTGACAAAACAAAGCCTTGGCAAGTAAATGAGTATCAATACTTGGAAATTACCTTTGATAATAAATTAAAATTCTCTAAATGTGTCACACAGGTGTTGAGCAACACTATCAAAAAATTAGGGGCCTTAAGACGAACTACAAAACATTTTAAATTACAAACCAAAAAGACACTGGTAGAACAGATGATATTACCAGCTTTGGAATATGGTAGTATCATTTATAGAACTGCAAACAAACAGATTCTAACTAAATTGGACAAAGTATATAACAGATTGGTTAGGTTCATATTGGGTTGTAGCTTCAATACACACCATTGTGATATGTTTATAGAGTTGGATTGGCATACTCTAGAAGACAGGAATCGAGTAGTCTGGTTAAATTTTGTGCATAAATATCTGGTAAAACATCCAGCACATTATATCACAATTACACTACTAGACAGACAATCTAAGAAGGAATGAAAATCCACTAGGGTTGTACTAGAAAATAAGGTTGCACCAATATTAGCTAGAACCAAGTTCAGGGAAAAAAGATAACATTTTCAGGCGTCTCAACACTGGAATGTATTACCCTAGAACATGCAAACTATGCTCTCTATCACAGAATTTAAATCAAACTTGAAAGCCACTCTGTGCACAGAATGTCACTGCTAATTCATGAATGTGTACTTATTGTTGTGAGTCTATGTCATTATTATATTGTTTTATGAGAGTCTTTTTTGTAATTTTGTATATTACATACAGTTAAAGTACCTGGGCACTCCCCCCCCTTCCCCATTTTGCAGTGTTCAAAGCCTGCAATGTTCTTAAAAATAACTCCAATGTTCTTACTTTTCATACTTTTCGGAGGGGCTCTTACTTCTCATTATCCAGCTGAACCATGATTAAACCTGACCACTTCGGCAAAGTGACCACCTCCAGCAGTCAGGTAAAAAGCATCACATTTTAACTTGCCATATCAGAGCCGAGGTCTCCTTGCTTCCTTTGTTTTTAATGAAGAGACCACTCTCCTTACTTAAAGTGTGCTCTGGCCAATGAAAGGCCCACAGGTGTTTAATAGGGAGCTTGCAATTAGAAGAAGGTCACAATTCTCCTACATTCAAATCAGTACAAAAGGTTTGCAAGCTCAACCCCTCTATTTACAATACAACTTAGTAAAATTTGTGGGATGGCTCCTGGTGTGTGACTGAACAGAAACATACAGCTAAAGTACCAGGGCACTCTCACCTCCCCCCCCCCCATTTTGCTGCGTTTAAAGCCTACAATTTCTTTTTAAAATAGCTCCAATGGTCTTACTTTTCACACTTTTTGGAGGAGCTCTTCATTCTCATTATCCAGCTGAACCATGATTAAGCCTGACCACTTCAGCAAAGTGACCACTTCCACCCTGGTGTGTGACTGAACTGAAACATATGGTTAAACTTGCCATATCAGAGCTGAGGTCTCCTTGCTTCCTCTGTGTGACCCAACAGAATAATACAGTTAAAATACAAGGGCACCCCACTCATTTTATTAAGTTGTATTGTAAATAGAGGGGTTGAGCTTGCAAACCTTTTGTACTGATTTAAATGTAGGATAATTGTGGCCTTCTTCTAATTGCAAGCTCCTTATTAAACAAATGTGAGCCTTTCATTGGCCAGAGCACACTATAAGTAATGAAGCCAGGAGAGTGGTCTCTTCATTAAAAATAGAGAAAGCAAGGAGACCTTAGCTCTGATATGGCAAGTTAAAATGTGATGCTTTTTACCTGACCGATGGAGGTGGTCACTTTGCCGAAGTGGCCAGGCTTAATCATGGTTCAGCTGGATAATGAGAAATAAGAGCCCCTCCGAAAAGTAAGAACATTGGAGTTATTTTTAAAACACTGCAGGCTTTAAACACTGCAAAGGGGGAGTACCCTGGTACTTTAACTGTATTTTTCTGCTCGGTCACACACAGGAGCCACCTCACTAATTTTATTAAGTTGTATTGTAAATAGAGGGGTTGAGCTTGCAAACCTTTTGTACTAATTTTGTATGTTGTAACATCTTTTGCAGGACTGTCTTGTAAACAGGGCTAATGCCCTTATGACATGAAATGTCAAGATGTATTTTACATTTTGTACTTCCTGTATAAAAATACATTTTTCATTCATTAATTCATTCAAATAAAAAAAAAATGTTTCATTCATACACTAACACATTATTATTAAATTGTTCAAATTTATAACTCATAAATGTAAGCCTAAGTTTTGGGTAAGTAATTATATCTAGATAGAACTTATATCCATGATAATAATTATTTCTAGAAAGCCAAGCAGAGTAATGTGAGGCAGCAATTAGTTCCATATCAGATTTATCCCAGTACCTGTTTACCTTTTTAGTTACATATTTCTTATATTTCAGACTAAGAACAATTCCTTGCCCAACAGCCCATCTGCGGTTCATCAGTTTATATTTTTCTAATAGAAGGGTTATATTATTAAACCAATAACCAGACTTAAATCCCAGACAGTGCCAAGATTCTTTTTCATTTAGCCACTGTTTTGCTAATCTACAATCCTCCATCCTCGTTAATTTTATCCATTAGCTCATTTTTTTACTTTCAATTGATGCATTCATATTTGTGAGTCCTAATTCCGACCTCAGATAAGAGGCTGGGCATGAATGGCCCATTCTTAATAAGCTACGGAGAGTCTTATAGAGAGGCACCATAAGTTTACTTAAATTTTTTTATATCCCAAACCTCAGACTTGTATGTAAGCTGCATACAAAATTTTATTTTTATTACTTGAATAGGGGTCTAATAGTTATACCTCCATATTTGAGGTTGAACCTGCTTAACCCTGCCATGGTCTTTTTTAATTTTACTTGAAGCATTTCTGAATGGCGGGTCCAATGATAGTTTGCTTGTACTATCACCCCCAAGTACCACCTCTACTTTATCATTTTTAACATACCAGGTGCCCTTGACCATTTTCTCTACAAATATGAGAGCCTTAGATTTATTCATATTTATCTTTAATTTTAACACCTTTGATCTTTCATATATAAAGCTTAGTTTAGTTTGTAGTCCTTTTTTTGTCAAAGAGAAAATTACAATATCATCTGCATATGCTAATAATGGGCAAGGAGTAGTCTTAATGTTTGGGGAATCCTGATCAACAGTTTCACAACCAATTAGCATTTTTTCTATATATAATGTAAAAAGCAACAGGGCGAGCACACAACCCTGTCTGATGCCCCTATTGATTGCTTTTAAATGAGCTAGATAGTTGTCTGTTGTAACCCATTCTAATTTTAGCCCAGGTGTTAGTATATAACTGAGCTATAACTGCAACCAGATTCTGACCCATACCTCAGTTGATCAGGGTTTCCCAAAGAATTCCTCTAGAAATATTATCAAAGGCACTGGAGTAATCAATAAATATAGTATACAGTTGTTGGCCTCTGAGTCTAACATACTCCTCAACCAGATGATTAAGAATAAAAATATTATCAATAGTGGAGTAACTGGACCAGAATCCAGCTTGATATAATGAAACCCCTGTTCTGTCTTCTTCTTTTTTAAGCCTCTCCAATATCTCTCTTGAGAATATTTTTAGGTTAACATCTAAAAGGCTAATAGGCCTATGCATAGCTGGCTCTAATAAACTTCCTTTCTTATGTATAGGTACAATATTTGCCCCCTTCCATGTCTCAGGGTATTTATTGAATTCAATGCATTTATTATAAAAAATGTATCATTGTTTGTTTGTTCTTGTTGTTATTGATACATGTTTTTGTATTTGATGTATTTTATTCATTTCAAATTCTTGCCTACCTGTACAGCACCCAAAGCCTCTGGGTTAGGGCACTGGATAAATAAAATGTCACTTACTTTACTTACTTACTTTTAGCTCAGTGCATTTGCATTCTACATGTCCTGTAATTGCCATCATTTGTTTTTATGAACTTGCTCTTGACAGATGTATGCACAGTCGATTACCTGTCACATCATTTAATCAAATGTTGGTAAATGTTTGTTCTGTTACACTTGTTTGTTTTTAAAAGATTTGAATAACATTTTTTAGAAAAAAAACATGCCAAGCTATGACATAGTTTGTACAGGTTTTAACAGTTCAACAAATGTCCTATTTTTAGTTTTTAGGAAATACATGCCTATGCCATGTGCATATTCTTAAAAAGTATGAAGTTTTGCAATACACAGATGGTCTTGGTTTCACTGGTTTTGATATGGTACATTTACTGCATCTGTGGCATGTGTCAGGGGAAGTTTTTTTTAGTGAGTAAAGCCTAGATAGAGGTTTCACTAGTAAGTGCTGGTGGTGGAGCCAGGTGCATGCCTGTTGGTTGCAGACAGCATTGTTCTAGCAAGCACGTAGGATGGAGTCACCCCAGCTGATGGGGCACTATGTTTGGTAGCTGGATATTCTATCTAGCAGTCAGTTCTGCTACCAGTGAGGGATCCCATGATTAGCCATGCACAGCCAACTTCTGTTGGTAGTTCCCTTTCTAGCCATGGCTTGCATGTCCCCAATGGGGTCCTGCCTATGCTGGGCATGAGTAGAGGTAGTGGGCCTGTCCGTCTTGAAGGGGAAAAAAGGTGTGAGGTTTGTTTTATCTGAGGCTCTTGCTGAGGACAGCAACATTTCTGGTGGTGGTGGCTGTAACCCAAGTGCCTCCCCTGAATTACTAGACAGGTTTTTCAGGGTTGTACTAGAAGTGTAGCTTCCATGTGTTCTCAGGATTCTACAGCAGTGTCTTTAAAATGTTTAGCACCGTACTAGAACCCTATGCAGTGCAATGGGTTTCTTTTTGTTTAGTCACTCTGGCTGCAAATGGTTAACACTTTCAGGTCTTCCCTGACATCAATGTGAGTCATCTGGGCAGAAGTGCTAGTAGGAGGAACTCCCCCCAGCAATATAAACCACAATGGAATGTTACTGCTGGAAGCTGTTACTTACTCAGAGTTTTGAGTTAGTCTGACAGAGGGAATTGTATTGAGAGGTCCCATCACTCTCCTGTCCTAGTTTGGTCCTGGAGTAGTTGAGTGTTGAGTCATGGGGACAGCCATCTTCAGTGGTGTACCCCTGTATGGGGTGAAGGATTTTTAACACCTGGTCATGGGATCCATGAGTAAAATGTGGGAAACACCCTTGAATTGTGAAACTTTTTCTTTATGTGGCAACCCACTGCTGATTCCTCAAGGATGGCCCCATTGGAAATGCCTGTGAGAGTTTGGAGGGAGGTAACTCCAGTCTGTCTGATAGGTGTTTGAAAGAGAAAGGTTCAAGTTGTGCCTCAGTGGTACAGTTTCTGTAGTGGTCAGAGTGGATCACCCTAACTGGGAAACGAGACAGTGTGCTCTCTGACCAGGAGATGGAGAAGGACTTGTGCTACAGATCCAACTTATACATGCCACAGAGTGTACTTCCAATAAGGATATTACTGTATCTGTCCCAAAATTAGCAGTTTCTGACAAAAAGTGTGTTCACTATGGGGCATCAACTACCTTCAATAAAGTTTTGCCTGTGTGGAGAAAATGGGTTTTCTTTACCAAAGTGTTCAAATACTGTAAGGACATGCTCTGTCCTGGCTCTGATCCCAGAAGAGGGATGGACAAAGAGGCTTGTGCTTGATCCCTAATTTAAGGGCCTTCTTGGGCCTTTGTGTACAGTGTAATGGACTGTGTGCCATTTGTGTCTTCTGCACCTGTAATCCCCCCCCTCCCCGCAGGCAAAAAGTGTTTGCTTTTCCACCTTGTGTGCAGAATAAAACTACTACTTGATTCTAACTAAAGGAGAGGACATTTGTTTGTGACTGTTGTGATTTACTGGTGCCCCACCATGATTGTACTGGTCCCCAGTAACATGACCCACCCCAATTCCTGGGATAAATATAATTTTTTTTGTGTAACTCTCCCTAGAGACAAGCGATGAGTTTGACCAGCCCCTAGCAAAGGGGCAGGGTGCAGACTTCTACTGGTACACATGAAGTGAAAAGAAGGGTTACAACTACAATATATCAGAACACATGAATCACAAGGCAGAAACCAGTGTCAACAGTATTTCAATGAATCTTCATGTATTTCTTAAAAGGATGTGTATAATTTATCAGACTGGATATCTCCACTTGTAGGCAAGAGTGCACTGCCCACGGCGCACAGATTACCCGCTGACACCCAACAGGGAAAACACTGCAAGCTCTCCAGATGGTTAGTTGTCAGAGCAACAACTGCATGTGCATCCTTCTAGTGCACTCTGCTAACATACTGACATTCTGACATTAATGTGTCTGGAGGCCTGTGGATACAAGAGGGCTTGCTGCTAGTCATTTCGTGCTGCCTGTTCTGACCTGCCATTTAGACACAGTTCAGCTTATATTTGATATTTTATCTCTGTAGTTCTCACCCTTATTTCTTTATTACTAAGGACATTTTCATGTAAACATGATTGCTGCCCTATCTGTTCTGGCTGCTTGACTACACCTGACATCACAGTTCTGTTTATGACATTGCAATCTGTTGCTGTGGAGATAATTCGGGTGTCATAAACAGGGGATTATGATGTCAGGTGTAGGCAAGCAAAAAGAGCAGACAAAGTCTAAGGGAAAGTAATCCTCATTCATGCAACTGTCCTCGGTAATGAAGAAAAAAAGGGAAAGAATTATAGAAAAATTAATGAAATAAACTGAATTGTGTCTAAATCTCAGTTTTTTTCAAGTTTTTCTAACTGCATCAGGAGCTCTTTAAAGGGAACATAAACAATGTTGTTTGCATTTTTCAGTACTGTATAATTATAAATTTAGGCATGTGTGACATGTATATAATCACCCAAGTGTATTATTTCGTGGGTGTTGAAATAGTTCTGTTTTTTTCCTTATTTAGGGTCTCATATTAAACCAGTCTTTTCTCCACCTAATGTTCATTTTTTAAAAATACTTAGCAGTTCCAGAACCCATTGACTTCAGTTGAGCTGAAGACTATAATGAAGCAGAACACAGTTACATCAGCTGAGCCAATGTCAGGGGCTTCTGCTTCAGTGTGATGACTCAGTTACTGTAACACCCTCCCTTGATTACAACACAAAGGGAAGAATCTGTGATGTCATTACATAGTTAACATCCTCCTAGAATAAGCTTATTCAGAACTAGGTCAGGCCTGAGATACATCACTGCTGGTCGGGGAAGATTTTTTTTTTGGGGGGGGGTTAAAAGCAAAAGAGGGCTGCAAAGTTTACAAACAGTGACTTAAGGTAAATTTTTTTTTCTCTCTCTCTCTTATACTCTCTCTTCAGTGAAGAAAGCCAGTAAGTATCCAAAGACCTGGAAATGCAGGTTTAAACTTTTTCAAAATTACTATACCGTACATGTATGTAACAGCATGGAGTGGTGAGTAAAACATGCTTTTATGTAACATGATCTTCTTTACTTAATTTTCAGTGAAGGGGATACATAAAGGAGGGAAACTGATATTGTGGGCTCAATTTTCAAAGCCTGAAATTTGATGCAAGGTGGCTGTGCCAAAAGGATATAACGCAAATGACACCTTGTGGCAATCAAAATTTTTGAACACAGGCTTCGAAATTGGGATGCTGTGTTTTGAAGCTGCCCTGTTCTAAGCGTGACACTGTGCCAGGTTGCAAGGGAGCTTGTGCCATGCTGGGGCTGCACTTCACCTTATTTGGGATTTTAGAAGCCCCTCTGTGGACACATGAGGGGGCTGAGGTTAGGCCAGCCATGATCTGGTCTAAGGGTCCTGGCCACTGGCTTGGAGGTAGGTAAGGGGGGCCTGTAAGGTCAGAATGGAGGGTAGAGGGACCAGTGGGGGTGCTATAGTGGGTGATAGGCACAGCATCATTGGCAGGGTTCAGAGGTGGCATCCAGGGTAGTGCCATGGACACTGAGACAGAGCTACTGTGCCCAGGTACACCAAGGTTGGCATGGACAGACCCTGTCCTGGAACCCAGTAGTAACAGCCCTGGCACCTGTCCCAGAACTGACATAGTCCATGACATGCAGTAGATGGCATTGCCTGCAGCCAGTGGACAGGAACTTCTCCCAGTCAACACAACATTCCCCTGCTACATAGCCCACCACGTGGAGCCAGGCTGATGCCCAACTACAATGTTGAGGACTAAGTCACCTCTGGGGTAGGTGCCAGGACTGTTGTCACCTGGGGTCTACGACAAGGTCTGTGCCTGCCAGCCTTAGTGTACCTTGGCAGAGCAGCTCCATCCCAGTGGCCATTGCACCTCTGCTAGTTGCCACCTCTGAACCCTGCCACTTTTTGCTGTGCCCCCATTGCCAACTATGGCATCCCCGTTAGTCTCTCTGCCCCGGTCCTAACCTTGGAGGCATATTCTCCCCCTACCCTCGTGACTCTACTAGGGTTGCTCCAGAGTTGGGGGGGCTTGTTGGGACCCTCCATCAAACCTGTCAGCTACACCAAAGGTTTGCTGTAACCCTGCAGCTGCGGCAACTCTCACAACATTGGTGTAGGGACCCCCCTTTTTCTAGAATAGGGCACAGGGTCAGCCCACTGGTGTGGAGGGCTGAGTCATCTGTGCCTTACCTTCTGCCATGCCGGTGACCTGTGTTTGTGGTGAGCGCAGGCCATCAGGAGTTGGCTGGGGAGGGAGAGGATTGAGCATCCAGAGGACTGCTCTCCTTCTCCCGGGGAGGGAGGACTGGTGATCTGTGGAACAACTGCCCCTAGGTGGAGGCCCCAGAGTAGTGTGGGACTGTTGGGCACCTGAGAAGGGAGGGTGCTGTGCCTGAGAAGGGAAGGTGGTGTGGGACTTCCACGGGCATTCGTGCACCTCCACACGCACATGTCTGGCATGTGCACCCCAGCAACAGGGATGGAGAGGGAAGAAAGTGAGGAAAAACATTTCAGGCTGCAGGATGATGACTGACCCTCCACAGGCTCCGCAACTGGTGATTAGGCACTGCTGCAGCCCTGTGGCAGAGGGCATAAGCAAAGGTAAGTCCCGGGGAAGCAGAGGTGACAAGGGGGCAGCCAAGAGAGACTGATAATAAACACCTATATAGAAAAATATAGGGCACAGTATCCCTGATGGACCTGGAGTTTGCCACAGCTGTGGACTGGTGCACTGTGTGCTAATCTAGCAGACAACAGAAAACCAAGCCCTTTGTGTCTAACTGTTCATAAGAGTAAAATGGAAGAATTAATGCTACTGTTTCCTCTCTGATAAAGTATTTTTCAGTTCCCGAAAAATAAGTTTCTCTTTTTTCTACTACTTAACTCTCTACAAAACAACCTTGGAACACTACTCCCAAGTTATTACAAGTGGGCTACTGCTACACTGCCTATACAGCCTACCCTGCCCCAAGTCACGCTTGCATCATTCAAAGCTGTATCTAGTCTTACTAGTGCTACACTATCTATAGAGACCACCCTACCCTGAGTCACTCCTGGGTCATTATAAAAGAGCTAGTACTACGCTGACTATAGAGTTTACCCTTCCAGGAGTCAATTCTGAATCAGTAAAAGTGGGTTAGTACTGCACTGTCTATACAGCCCACCCTACACTGAGTTGCTCCTGGGTCATTACAAGTGGGCTAGTACTACACTGCCTATACAGCCCACCCTACCTTGAGTCACTCCTGGGTCATTACAAGCGGGCTAGTACTTTACTGCCTATACAGACTACCCTTCCCATAGTCACTCCTGGGTCACTATAAATGAGCTAGTACTACACTGCCTGTATAGCCTACCTTTGCAGGAGTTACTCCTGCGTCATTACAAGTGGACTAATACTACACTGCCTATACAGCCCACTATGCCCTGAGTCACTGCTGGGTTATTCCAAGTGGGCTAGTCCTGCTACTACACTGCCAACCCAGCCTACCATACTTTCTGGTTTTTAGCTTGTTGAGTGGGATCATGGGATATACATGTAATTTTGGGTAGATAAGGATTTACCTTTCTGGCTTTGTTGCACTATTTAAAAAAGCAGGTGCTACTAAATATATGCATCTTAAAGAATGATGGTTTAAGCCCTTTAGATAGCTTAGTAATATTTTTGCTTGGTTTTTCTTTCCTTTTTCATTATTTCATTTTTATTCTGCCAACTACTACTAAAGAAATCAAGTAGAATCCTTACGCTATGAAGTCAGAAAATTACTGGCAAGTCTGGTAGTGTATTTTTATGAGAAAATGAAAATCTGTTTGAACATTTATATACAGAAACAAAAGCTTTTCTCAACTAAAATGTTAATGATTTAACAACAAATGTGTTACAGTATTCTTGGTAGAGGGAAGCGTCATTGAACGTGAGAAGCCTAGGATGCAAAATGGCTATGATGCAGGTGCTAATATCCAAAGTACAGATGGACATAGCGATCATCATGGAGATATGGGCCACACTGAACCACAACTGGGACCTTGCAGTCCCTGGGTACCAAACATATAGGAAGGATAGGGAAATGTGTAGACAGGGAGAGTGCATCTGTATGTGAAGGAGCGGATAATCTGTACCAGAGAGGAAGGGGTAGATGGAAAGACAAAAGCATTATAGGTGCAGGTCCAAGCCAGTAAGAGGATGAAACTATGGAAGGGGGTAGTTTACGGGCCACATTCACAGTATGAGGACTTAGACAAGGTACTGGGGTCCCAAATGATGGAATTACAGGCAATAGGGAGGCAGTAATAGTGGGGAAAGTCAGTCTACCTGCCTGGATTGGAAAATCCTGGCTACCTCCAGCACCAAGGAGCAGGTACTGATGGATGCATTCCAGAGCGTATTTCTGATGCAGGGTGTCATGGATCCCACTAGGGAGAGGGCTGTACTGTACTGGACTTGGTCCTGCCCAACTGTTGACATGTCCAGGATGTAAAGGTGGAAGTGCCACTTGCAGGGAATGATCACTGAAGTGGTGTAGTTCCACCTCAACACGGGCAGAGGGATGGTCATGACCAAGTTGAGGGTTTCGGATTTCAGGAAGGCTAACTTCAATAAAATGGAAGAAATTCTGGTAGGGTACCTCCACAGCAGCTATCACCTCTTTGTCATCAGCAAATCTCTTTCCACAGAGTTCAGCCTTCAGTTTTGGGAACAGGTAGAAGTCTGAAGGAGCAAGATTTGATTAGAAGGGTGGGTGAGGAAGCAGTTAATACCCACATTCTGTTGCAGTAGCCTCTGCAACCTGTGCTGTGTGGGGTAAAGCAGGAGCAATGGTATTTAGCTTTGATGGCTTCTCTCAGCTTGCACAGTTGTTCAGCATAGTACTCACCAATTATTGTCTTTCCATTCTCAAGATAATCAATCACGATCACACTTTCAGAGTCCCAGAAGACCAAGGCCATGATTTTTTTTGTCACTTGAGGCAGCCTGATTGAACTTCTTTGGCATTCACAGCACAGGTTGCAGTGGCTGCTGCAATAGAATGTGGGTATGAACTGCTTCCTCACTTACTCTACTCACCAGATCTTGCTTCTTCAGACTTCTAACTGTTCCCAGATCTAAGGCTAAACTCCATGGAAAGAGATTTGCTGCTGATGATGAAGAGGTGATAGCTGCTGTGGAGGGGTTTCTGGTAGGCCAAGACATAGAATTTGACCGTGAGGGGATAACAATGCTAGAACAATGCTGGACTTAATGTACTGAACTGAAATGAGACTGTTGAAATATAACATATTAGGTTCATAATGCATTTTTCTTCCATTTTCATTGTCTCTTTATGTTCCTTCTTCTGGCTGCCCCTGTCTGACTGACCCCCCCAGCCCCCTCGCCCGGCTCCCCTGGGACTTACCTTGCACCTGTGTCTTCTGCCACAGGACTTGTGGAGTGCATCCAGCCACCTGTACAGAGCCTGCAGAGGGATCAGTCTTCATCCTGCCTCTGGGGGTTCTTTTTTTCCAATTTAATAAACTTTATTGTATTTTAAGTTAACTATTGCATTTACAGTCTGCAAATAATTAAAACTTGTACAGACAGGTTGGTAATCAACAGTAGTACATAACAAGTCTTTACATTTCTGAAAGCTCCCTTAATACACAAGGGTGTAGATTATTACAGAGAAAACACCTTCATATTGTTTCACCCAACAGCAATACCCAGCGTTGAATGTCAGGAGCAATATTGTGAATATTAACAAGGCTAGCTAATACAAAAACAGAGTATATGTAGAAGACAATGTATAACACCCCATCCCCCCCCCTCCCATGTCACCACTACACTATATAATACTGGGAATAGTACTCATTGAAGGAAAGAGAAGGATGGAAGGTTAATCATTAACATCCACACCACTATGTCAGGTCCAGATAAGATTCAGAATAACACTAAATGGATAGTAAGGTGGGTAAAGGGGCCCATACCTTCTGATGTTTATTGCTATGCTTAGAGATACTCACAATGAGATATTCTGCTTGTACAGCAAAAATAATTTCTTTATGCCACTCTGTATATGTAGGAGTTTGCTGATTTAACTAGTGGCGCATTATAATTTTCTTAGCACAAAAGGATATTATGGCCATATGCTTCCTTTGATTTCCTATTAGGGTTTCTCCCGAGTCCCCCAAGATACAAATATCTGACCAAAAGGCATTCTGTAAACCCAGGAGGGGGTCGAGTTTAGATCGGATATCTTCCCAAAAGGGGGTTACCTCATCACATTCCCAAAGAATATGAAGAAGAGTACCTCTCTGGGACCCACATCTGGTACACATGCCTGTTAGGAGGTTCCCCATTTTATTAAGCTTTATAGCAGTGTAATATAAGTCATGCAATACATAAAATTGAAGTAGTCTATAGCAGGGGTTCTCAAATGGTGGGGCCAGCCTCCCTGGGGAGGCCCCAACCTGTTCCAGGGGAGGCTCAAGCAAGTCTTGAAAAAGTACTGTATTTAAATTTTGAACTTTATAGGTTTTGCATGAAGGCATAAGGCAAAATGAAAGAAGATACTAGAAGGTGAATTTTTGTATTTATTCACAAGTCGGTGACCAGGGAAGGTACTGTACACTGAGCCATGGCTTATTCTAGGTGTACCCAGGAAAGGGTTAGTGAGAGAATACAATTCACAGTGTAACTGTAAAACACTCAAGCAATACAAAATTAACAAATGTACAAACAAATTCAGAACAATAAACTAACAATACGAGGAACAATGATTAATTAGACTGGCAGCACAACTGTCCAAATACAAGATTAACCATACAGGTACTAGGAATAAGAGCAGGAGGGAGCAAAATGATCCCTGAGAGTTGCTTAAAGCAGGGTGAGAGGCAGAGGTCGGCAGGAAGGTTATTCCAGTTAGAGGAGAAAGAAAAGCAGTCTGACACATGAAGGTATGGCAGTAAGGGGTAACAATGGTTCAAGAGTCAAAATATTGGAGAAAGTAGGTTGTCCTGTTGGGGGTGGGGGTACAATAAGCTTAAGTACATGAGAGCAAGCTATGCAAAGAGGTTTCAATTTATTCCTGATGTACTGTGAAGAAGGCTATTTTTCTATGAGGAGGCCCAAAAATCTTTCTGTATTTTGGGGGAGGCTCAAGATCTTTTCCATGGCTTAGGGGAGGCTCACTATGACAAAGTTTGAGAACTGTTGGTCTATAGCAATCCCACCTAACATCTTTATACAGCCGTTTTCAAATTTGTGACCATTGGCAGGGAACCATAGAGGTTGAGGGAAGAAACCTATCCCAAACATAACAAGGGGAGCCTTCTAATTCTCTGAGTCGTGCCTGGAGTTCCTTATAATAAAAAGCAACATAATGGGAAGAAGGCCTCTTGGAAAGTGAGCCAAGAATAGGGCCAATCATGTACTGGTCTCAAAGGCCACTACCAAGGTGCTGTATTAATGTGTGAGAGATTTGGAGATATTTAAAACAGAAAGAATTTGGCAGACCGTATTTTGAAAAAGCGAGCAGTTTGTAGTTTTTTGTTAGATCTATTACTGCATCTCCAAACTCTCCTGGCCAGAAAGACGGTGTAATAACTTTACCCCCAATTTTAAAATTGGGATTCTTCAAAATAGTTTGGGAAGAGTCCTTTTCAATCGGATACCCAAAAGTTTTATTAATCTGCGTGTGAATCTGAAGAGAAGCCATAATGGGCATGGATTTATACTGTTTAGGAACTTTATTAATATATAGATAGGGAAGACTCTTAATATCTACTCCCATTAGAGTACAAATTGAGTTTTCTATTTGTAGCCACAATGGGGGTCATCCGTGGATTTCAGCCATTGTGAAACTACTGAGCAGTTAATCGTGAAATAATAGTGGTAAATGTTGGGAACTTGTAACCCTCCCTGTTCTTTAGACCTCTGTAATTTAGTGATTGCCCTTCGAGAAGACTTATTTTTCCAGATAAATTTGGAAATAACACTATGCACTTGGTTAAACCAGGATTTAGGGAGGAAATGATTGAGCATTTGAAGGGGGTATAACAAACGGGGCAGGACATTCATTTTAACTGTGTTGATACGGCCCCAAAGGGAAATGGGGAGTAGCATCCAACAATTTAAATCTGTCCTAATATGTGTAAGTAACTGATCCAAATTGTAGTGCTTCATTTTAGAACTAGATTGGGATAAATATATACCCTAATATTTTATTTTATCCCTCACCCAGGAGAGCCCGAGATGTTCAATATCCGCTCTTAAAGTTTGATTATTTAAGGGCATTACTTCTGTTTTGGCTAGATTCAATTTATAATTAGAGAGATGCCCAAAGTCTTGTAAAATACTTAGGGTAGCCAGTATAGATTTAGATGGGTGAGTGATGTGAAGCATAATATCATCGGCATACACCAATAATTTGTATTGGGAATGATTGATCGGGATTCCAGATATCACTGTAGAGGTGTTAATTTTCCTAATAAGTAGTTCTAGAAATAAATTGAACAAGTAAGGAGAGAAAGGGCAGCCTTGTCTCGTGCCCTGTTGAAGGGGAAAAGGTGGGGAAAGGACTCCATTACATAGTACGCGAGCTGAGGGATGTGAGTAAAGAATTTTGATCCACTGTAAAAATTGTGTAGGAATACGATATCTTGGAAGTAAATTAAACAAATAATTCCATGATACCCGATCGAAAGCCTTTTCTGCATCCAGGGATACCAAAGCTGAAGGAGTATGGGAATCCCTGGACACAGAAATGAGATGGGAAAGTTTATGCAGGTGGTCTGCTGATTAGCATCCAGCCACGAAACCTACTTGTTCAGGGCTTAATAAAGTATGCCAAACCTTGGCCATCCTATTAGCCAGAATTTTTGCTAGAATTTTCAGGTCCACATTTGTAAGTGATATTGGACGGTAATTCAGCAGCAATGTAGGGTCCTTACCCAGTTTAGGAAGCACCACAATAGTGGCTGCCGTAAAACTGAGATCTGAAAGGCCGTGCCTGTAAATATAATTATAAGTATCAAGCAGAGTTGTACCTAATTGAGATTTAAAAGTTTTGTAAAAATTTGATGTGTAGCCATCAGGACCTGGCACTTTGTCTAGAGAGAGTGCATCGATAGCCTCATGTACTTCTTCTGATTTCAGGGGAGCTTGTAGAAGGGCAATTTGGTGTTGGGTCAGATAAGGGAGATCTATATATTGTAAAAAAAGGTCTAATGTGGTACTA
Source organism: Neoceratodus forsteri (assembly GCA_016271365.2). Taxonomy (NCBI): domain Eukaryota; kingdom Metazoa; phylum Chordata; order Ceratodontiformes; family Ceratodontidae; genus Neoceratodus; species Neoceratodus forsteri. The sequence goes on along the minus strand of JADMNL010000022.1, from coordinate 437,722,382 downwards.
TTGAAAGGTAGAGGGGAAGGTGAATAAAGATATTGGTAATAAGATTTAAAGCAGGAAACAATCTCCCTGGGAGAGGTATGGAGGCTGCCTGCCAAGTCTTGAATTTTTGACACAATCCTGTCTGTGACTGTGCCCTGAGCCTTAGAGCTAATAGTGTCCCTGCTTTATCCCCCTGATCAAAGTAGGTAACTTTTGACTTAAAAAGGAGATGCTCAACCCTATCACTAAGAAGAATGTTATATCGAAACCGAAGGCTTTCTAATTTTTCAAATTCCGTAGTGTGAGATTAGGAAGATAGGGATTGTTCTAAAGTTCTAATTTGCTGTAGTAGCATAGAGGATTCTGATGAAACTTTCTTTTTCCTAATAGAAGCCAAATTAATAATTTCTCCTCTTAATGAACACTTTAAGGCTCCCCATAATACATCTAGTTTCTGCATACAGGGGGCATTATATTTAAGAAAATTTTCTATGTACTTTTGAAGGTGATCTACCAGATCCTGGGATTTCAATAGTTGAGGGTTCAACCTCCAAACTTTGTCTTGTTCAACTGAGGCAGGCAGGGACCACTGCAGAAGAGTTGGGTGGTGATCAGAGATCACTTTAGAAAGATAAGCACAGCTTTGTACTCTTGCTAGTTGCTCAATCCCCAACAAAAAGAAGTCAATTCTTGAGAATGTGTTATGGGGCAGGGAGTGAAACGAGTAATCTCTTGTTGAAGGGAAAAAGGGTCCTCCAGGGGTCAACAAGGCCCATAATATTCATTAAATCTTTCAGGGCTAATTGTGCAGGAGTAGGGGGAGCATGTCTGGATTTGGACCTATCCACTGTATTATAAAAAACAAGGTTCCAATCTCCACCGAGTAATATAGGAAGAGTGGACCGGGGAGCCAAACTAGTCATAAGTTTGATAAAGAATTGTGGGTCATCCCCAACTGGCCCATAAACCGATCCCATAATCAATTCTGTGTGACCTAGAATGGCTCTCAACAATATATATCTACCCTGGGGGTCGCATATCGATTGAAGCAGCCTGAAAGGTATGCGACGTGCAACCAACACTGCAACTCCACATTTACGGGTATCCAGTCCGACTCCCAGTAAATGCCCCAGCCAAGTTCTTCTTAAACTGAGAATCTGTGAAGTGGGCAAGTGAGTCTCCTGAGGAAAGGCCCCATCAATATTAAGTTTATTGAGATGTAACAAAATCTTGGCTCTTTTAGTGGGAGATTGAACACCTTTAATATTCCAAGAACAGAATCTTAGTACTGCTGTCACTGGCAACTAAAATATCGATAATAGTTCTGTATAGCTAAAGCATTCCCAGAGAAAACACTTATCCAGTTGATTATTATGTGAATACTAAGTGTTGACAAACCTAAAACCCTCCCCCCCAACACTTTGTAATTAACACTATGATCAAAAACAGCCTATCTCCCTTAACCCTATTTCCAGTCCAATTGTAACTTATAAATGTAGAAAACTGAAACAAAAGAAAGCCACCCCCCCATAAAGACAACCTTACTAATTTAACCCATTCCCCACCCCTCCCCCTCCCTATCACCCAATATTCCCCTTCCACAGCAAGGTAGTCAGTATCCCTGAAAGATGGAGTAATTCTGAGATTAGAGCCCTTTGCAGTCTCAGCGCAGTAAACAATAATACAAATAACTGCCAGAACCTAACCCCGGACACCGCTGTGGACACCCAACCCACCCTATGCCAGTACATGGAGCGCTGAAGGGACTGCTGAATAGACCTGGAACCCTTGCCTCCCGCCCTGTCCCCCAACTCAATATCAAGTCACATAAAAAAGAAAGCTAGTTACACCATTCTTGTAACAATCCCACAGTAGTAAAAGGAAATAAGAAATAACAAGATCTGCAATATTGCAGTAAATAAGCACAACTGACCTGTGAAAAGATGTGGAAAGAAAATAAAAAATATCAATCACTGTAAAGCAAAGATTATAAGGCAATCTTCTGCCAGCTGTGTCCTTAACATATGTACTCAGTAAGATAAAATAAAAGGCTTAAAATATTTAGCCATGTTAAAATACGTGGGTGTTACTGCTAACAGCTGCCTCTACATCAAGTTTATAATTCAAGGATGTGCTGCCCTCTCGTGGCCTCTCCCAAGTAATAACATTAAAAGAAAAGAAAAAAGGCTTAATGCAGATTTGCATTGTCAATAATAATGACAGGGGAAAACACTGGTCATGAGGGAAGACATAAAAGAAAATATCAATCATGTAGAAAATTATCAGAGTACCGGTTCACCGGCTGGCAGCTTGTGAGGTATTCAACCTTCCTTATGGCAGGGTTGTGAAAAATAAAAGCAAACAAACGTTCGATTGCGTTGACTTCGAACCAAACCATTACAAGTAGGAGAGTATTGTGTCCATCTTCTTCAATGCAGTGGAATCCAATGCCCCTCCAACGGTCAGAAAACAAAACTTTTCAGGGCTATTTCAACAAATAATGCCGTCTTGCAAGCAGATCCTCTGAAGAGGAGAGAGTGTAACTTAAGTAAGTCATCCGTGGAGCATCAGCGAACAGGGAATAAGTCGGGATACAATGCGTGCAGTGCCGGGGCAGCTAATTGCGCGGTATCATAAGAATGCCAGGTATCAGCATGGAGAACCGCCAGTCGGGATGGATACTGGACTTTGCACTTAATTCCTGCAGCTATTAGTTTGGATAAAGAGGGATGATACTCTGCCCAATGCTGCCTCACTGTAGCTGGAAGATCTTGTGCCAGTCGCAGCTGCTGGCCCTCCCAAAGGACTTGCTGTAAACTTCTGGCTTGATTGAGGATGTGAGTTTTATCAAGATAATTCAGAAGTTTAATGATGACTGGTCTCGGGGGGGGGTTCCATTTACAAGTTTAGGACGCAACGATCGATGGGCCCTCTCTATTATGTAGGTAGAATTATTTGGAGAGGGTCCAGCTATTTTTGTAAGCATTTTCTGGAAGAATAAAATGGGAGAAGATCCTTCGGCTTCTTCTGGAAGGCCGAAGATAACGATATTGTTCCTCCTGCTTCGGCCTTCCAAGTCTTCCAGTTCTGATTCCATTTTATGCAAACGCTGCCTTAGATTCACAACTTCAGGCTCTATTTTACCCCTCCAGTTCTCAAGAGATGTAGTGTGGGCAGTGACATCTGAAATGGCCCGATTGGTATCGGAAAGCTCCCCTCTGAGCGATTTGATTTCGGCATTAATATCTTGCAGAGCAAGTTTAAATGATTGAAGCTCCTCAAGAAATTTTTGCTCCGATAATGGAGTCAGTGATATTTGGGGTACTGTAGTTGTAAGAACTTTGACGGAGCCCCTGGCCTGGCCTTTGGGTCATTTCGGTCCCTTCTCCGGGGTTTGTGGGGGCGTATGCTTTGGGAGAGCCTGACACATTTCGGCCTCCATGGTCGTATTAGGCCTTGATTTTAAAAGTGGAGTTTAGTTGATCCACGCTCATTGAAAACTCCCCGAATTGCTGTGAACACATCGGAAGTCTGTTAGAACTATGATCCCACGTAAAGGAAGCTGTAAACCATCTAGTTAGCTATATTTTAACTGTTGCTGGAGGATTGAGACGGGAGCCGGTTCCCAGAGCTGCTAGTCTCACAGGAGCATCACGTGATCCACCTCTGAGGGTTCTGTTTTCCGTCTGGTTTTCACCCCTTTATCCCAGGACCTCGGCCATTCATGGCAGCACATAAGCATGGAGGCATGCACGTGTGGCACCAAGCGCACCCTGATCCACCCACCCGGCCTAGTTCCAGCCCCTCCAGTGCTCCGCCACTACCAGCAAACATCCACTCAGTGGCAGTCAAGAGCTGGAGAGGTTTATGTCCCCAATTTGGGAGAGGAGAGCAACCTGACAGCCACTCTATCCACTCCCAACCCTGCCCCCCCAGAGCTGACTCCTGGCAACCTATGCTAATTTCTGAATACAGGTTGCCGGCATAGTGAAAGTTAAGACACCCAGCGCCTCAGCCCTCTGTGCCACTGGGCTGGCTTAGTGCATTTCTTTCTGTGTCAGGCTGTAAACTTTTTGATCAACTCACATACATCATTTTAATTTCTATTACTGGTGACTGCCTGCAATATTGACTTCCTATTTGTGAATTACTAATCCTCTATTGTGTTGGTATATGAATTTCCTCTTAGTCTCTTAATTGTAAATCATTTGTCATACTTCATATGAATGCTACGTAAGTTAAATTTAATTAAGAGTAATTTAGGGCTAAAAAGATTTACAAATATTATTCAGATGAAAACTATTTATTTTCCCCTCTCTTTTCTCTTTAGTGAAAAAAATAGGTAAGTACCTGATGTCCTTGTGAGACATTTTTTACCATTTTAAAATGATATAACTTCAGCACAATGTAAAAATTCATACTCTTATATAATAATATCTCCTATATTGCATCTTATCTAATACATTACTTTATTGCTGGAATAGCAGGACATGCTTACCGTTGATAAGCAAGCTGAGTTTTAGAACTGTGCAGTACTCTATATTTATTTATTTGAAAACTGGTGACCATAAAAGGCATTCTGAGCTGAGGCTCATTTCCAGGAGTGACCTGGGGAAAGGGGACAGGGGTACAAGATGCATAATACAGACACAGTTTGCAGTTAGAATAAAGTGCAATCAGAGAACATGATTAACACAGGAGTAAGTACAGAATGAGTAAGTGAGGCAAAAAGCATATATTATGCACCTCAGCCACTCCTACACTAGGGTATGATATCAATGGTGCATGGGAAAATTATCACAGAGAGGGGAGACAGCAGCAGCAAGGGGGAGGGAAAGAGTTTCAGCTGATACCTGAGGGAGCCAGGGGAGGCAGTGAAGTGAAGGGATGACTGTGTTACTGATGTTACTGGTAGTGTTTTTAAAATTAAATCAACAATTCCTTGCTTTTGCGTCTGCATCTCATCTCTCCTTGTAGTAACATGTGCTGCCATACACTGTTGGAGGTCTCCACCTTTAAAGATCTGTGGTTCTGACTGGATTGTCACTTTGATTTTTCCTATGACATACAAGTAGATGCTATTTACAAAATTTCCATTCCAATGCTTAGAACACTATGTCTGAACAAAGCTCATATTCCACTCCCTGTTCATCAGGAGATTGTTGTAATTCTCCCAACATTTGATGACAGGGGATGTGGTCTGATAGTGCTGCCCCAAAATCCTTCTGACCGGAATGGCCCCCCTCTTCTCATTCTGCCACTTTGTTCTTCACTGCATCCACACACACCCTAGTGTTCTTTATATTCCCCCTTCTCTCATCCCTTCCTGGAGGGTAGATTCTTCCTTCACTGTATATCCATTTTTTTAAATTCCAGTTATGTTCCTTCTCTGCTACCTAACCTCTTCTTACCTGCCCTTCCTCTTCTCCATCCATTCCCTTACAAATTCTAATTTCCACTGTTTCACTATACCCTGTCCCAAGACCACAGCAAGGCAGGCTGCCTTCTTTTGCAGACTCCCCGATCTCTTGTCCAGCTTCCATTCTTCCTCTCCTCCTCTTACTTTTCTCTGAAAGTTCTAATCCACGATCACACAACCTATGCAAGTATCTGTACATAAACTCCTATTTCATTGTCATCATACTCTCCGCTCTCACCTCCATATTCCCCATTCTTCCTGTCCCTGTTAGCATCCCCTCACCTCTTTCACCCTGGATGCACTTTGAAATAGGGATGGGCTACCCATCAGGAAGCTGGAGCGGGTAGGTCTCGTATCTGCTTTTTTTTGGTGGGGTAGATTAGTTCAGTCAATTTGCTACTCTACCTGACATAACAGGGCATTTCGCGGGTCAGGTACTGTGGTCAAGGGTAACTGGGTGAGCAGCAGGTAACAATAAAAAAACAGGCATTTTCCACATTGCCTGTGGGGCCTGGGACTCGTGCAACACTCCAATCCGGCATTAAAGGCAGTCTGTAGGGTCCTCACACCAGACGGGAGCACATGACACCAGCCTGATAATCCAATTGGTCACTGCTGGTGTCTGAGCTCCCTGTCTGTGTGAGCACACTGCAGAAGACAGTCGCAGCTTGGAGGAGAAGGAGCGATGGGTCTCTGACTTGGTGCTGCATAGCTGAACTTGAGCCCCAAAAAAAAATGCCAAAAGGCAATATTAAATTAAAAAAACACAAAGCACATGGAGGCTATGAGGGAACTTGTGGACTGAAGGGGAATGGGAAGGGATTGGGAATCAGGATCGTTTGTCTGAATGACTCGTGGAAGGGGTAAGCCAGTGGGTGCCCTGAGCCTGTGTGTGTCTCTGCAGTAGTGAGAGCTATTCACTGCACCTATTGTCTGTGCCTGAGTTCTGTGTGTGACATCTAGTGCTACTCTGTGTCTCTGAAGCCATTATGGCTGCCCACCCGACAGCGACAGTTCAACAGCGAGGTCCCCTACAGTGACTACAGTGCCATGCCACTGTAGGGAACCCACTGGAACCTGGTGCTGTCTGTTGGGGGTCCTTCACCCCCCCCAAATCAGCTCAGACTCAGAGTTGATAATCCTTTAGTAGGGGGGGCATGGGGGGTGCAGCTTCCCACATGGGTGTTTCTTGGGGCGAAGCCCCCCAAAGAAAACACATCCAGCCTCTGAAAACCAGCAGCTGACTGCAAAATGCAGTTGACCTGCCAGTTTCGCTGCTGGGGCGTTCAACTAATATTTTGTCGAACACCCATCATGGATCCAAGCCTTTTTAGGTTGTATAGTCAGTGTCTGTTAGGTGCCCCCTACCCTGTGTATATCTGCTACTCTGTATCTCTTCATAAAGCTACTGTGACTGTATTATACACATTCTGTTAGATGCCTTGAGCCCTGTGTGTGTGACAGCTACTCCGTGTTTCTGCATAAAGCCATTTCAACTGTATTCAACACTGTCTGTTAGGTGCCCTGAGCCTTGCACTCTGTGTATCTCTCATTAAGAGCCATTTAGGTTGCCTGGCTTTATTACACTATTTATTTATTTAACTTTTTGTTGACCAGGTAAGTGCACTAGACAAATCCTGCCTATTTTCAGGCACGACCTGGGCGAGGGGGATACAGATCAATGCCAGCTGACCTTGAACCAGATTAAGCTGTTGGTGGTATTTTTAGTGAATGAGGGAAATTTGGCCAGGACACCGGGGAAATTCCTCTACTCTTTTCGATAAGTGCCATGGGATCTTTAACATCCACCTGAACTACCACCAATCCAGGCAGATGGGACCTCGGTTTAACATCTCATCTGAAAGACGGCACCTCAGAAGTGCAGCAGCCCTCTCATGCTGCACTACAGTGTCAGCACTGGGATATTAACCCAAGTGCCAGATGTGGGAACTGAACCCATAGCCCTCTGATCTCCCGGCCTCAGAGGCGAGTGTGCTACCTACTGAGCCACTGACACTATGTCTGTTAGGTGCCCCGAGACCCCTGTGTGTGACATCTAGCTACTATGCCTCTGAAGCCAATTCTGCTGGTTTCATAGGTGCATCAAGCTAATATGGACATTATGTCCTTTGTGTTTGCCAAGAAGTCAATAATTACTGAATTTAACATTATCTCTGATTGCTAAATCTAGTTTTTTTTTTTTTAATGAGTCCATGTTTGGGCTATCAACTACTTTGACTGGGAGGTAATTCCATATAGACACGATACTGTGACTAAACCAATACCTTCTTCGTAACGTATTCCATTTTGGCAGATATAGTTGTTTAGTATGTCTTCTAGTACTTACTCTATTATTGATAAGGACAATTCCTAGTTCTTTATTAAGGATGGGGTCGGTTAGTGCTCTAAATAGTAGACACATATCTCCCCTCGGTCTTCTATACTGACATGTATATAAATTAAGTAATTTCAGTCTGGTTTCATAATTCCTGTTTGCCATCCCTATAATGGCTTTAGTAAATCTTTGTTGTACTCTCTCAATTTTTGTAATGTCGTCCTTATAATATGGGGATCATACCTGAGCACAGTATTCAAAGTGTGGCCTCACCAAGGCAATATACAAGGGGAGTAGTACTTCTTTCCTTCGACTAGAGATATGCCTACGTTTGTAATTCAGGTTTTGATTAGCTTTATTAATTTGAGTCTTGCAATGGGTTCTGAATTTCAAGTCGGGGTTGATAATTATACCTAAATCTCTATCTTGTTTAGTTTCCAGGAGAACCACATGCCCAAGTTTATATACATGCTGTTTGTTGTGCATACCCAGGTGCATAACTTTGCATTTCATAGGGTTCAAAGCTAATTTATTTATACTAGACCAAGTGAATATGTAATCCAACGTTAGTTGAAGAGCAGTACTACTTTCTGAATTGTTTATCACAGTACCTACCCGACAGTCATCTGCGAATTTTAATATCCATATATTGGGGTTACTGATATTAAGAGTAGAAACATAGATGTTAAAAAGACACGGACCCAACACAGACCCCCTGAGGAACCCCACTCATAACAGGAGCCCTACTGGAATATTCTCCATTTATAGTGACCCTCTGCTTTCTTCCATTTAACCAATTATCTACCCAATTCATTATATCTGTTTTTAGATCGAATGCTCTTTAGGTATTAATAAGCTCATAATGAGGCAATTTATCAAATGCCTCAGCAAAATCTAGGAAGACAAGGTCAACAGATTTACCCTGATCAATTTCTTTAGTAACTTTTTCATAGAATGTTAAAAAGTTGGTTTGACAGGATCTGGTTTTGGTGAACCCATGCTGGAGTGGGTCTGTTAACCCAGATTGATTAATAAAATCAAGAATAAAGTCTTTGATAATGTTTTCCAGTATCTTGCCCATTAATGAGGTTAAGCTAATAGACCTGTAGTTTTCATGATTAGTTTTAGGACCTTTTTTATGAATAGGTACCACCGTCACTACTTGCCAGTCCTGTGGAACTTCCCCAACGTCTAATGAATGTTGGAAAATATTTGTGAGAGGAAGACAGATATGTTTGGCAAGTTCTTTCAACACCCTAGGGTGGATTTCATCAGGGCCTGATGATTTACTTACATCTAACCTGCTTATCCTATCTAGGACTTCGTCAGGTTTTATAATAAGGTGCCCGGAAGAAGATGTCTCGGCTGTATCCGCTAAACCACCATTGCTCTTGTTGAAAACAATACAGAAATATTGATTTTGAATAACAGCAGCCTCTTGGTTACTAGCTAATGTTCCAGCATTAGTTGAGAAAGGTCCTATAGTATTTACCTTACCCCTAGTTTTATTAACATGAGCAAAGAAAACTTTTTTGTTGTCTTTAACTCTATAAGCTAATTGAATTTCATACTGAGAGTTGGCTGACTTTATCTTAGTTTTAATATTTTTAACTATTAACCTATACTTAGGAAAAAGGTGGGTTAACCCCTTTTTAATTTTCTGGAAAAGTTTTTTTTTTTTTTTGTTAATCAAGCATTTGATTGAAGGATTGATCCATGTAGGGGTAATTTTGTGACTATTACTATATTTTTTTGTTTTGGGAGTATTATTATTAATTAGATATTTTAGTTTTTTCATCATTATCCCCCATTTAACTTCTACTGACTGATTAGTAAAGTCTTTGTGCCAATCCCAGTGACTGAGACTGGTTTTTACATTGTCAAAGTCAGCTTTATGAAAATGTAAAGTCTCGGTTACCCCAGTAGCTATTTGTTTTATATTCCCAGTAACCTGAAACTGAATTATGTTATGGTCACTGTTACCCAGCAGCGCACCAATATTAATATTGGAAATACAATGTTCAGTATTGGTTAATATGACATCTAGTATTTTATCATTTCTCGTAGGATACTGTACTTTTTGTTCCAATCCTAGTTCTCTAAATGTGTCTAAGTAGCTACGTTCTGTATTACTTGCTGCTGTTGGCCATTGTCCAATTAATATTAGGTAAGTTAAAGTCACCAAACATCATACGGTTGTTGGATGGGTCCAGATTCCCTATATAATTTAGTAGTGTAATATCATTTTCAGGGGACATGGAGGGGAGTCTATAAACCAGACCTAAAATGTAAGGGGGGACCTGGCTGGGGGGATTGTTTAATCCATATTGTTTCCAGGTTGAGAAAGTCTCCAGGGATTTCCTCACATACAATAGTGTTTTGTAAATAGATGGCCACACCTCCACCTTTCCTGTGGACCCTACTTTTTGAACATACATTATATCCCTGGATAGTTTTGACCCAAGGATCGTTTACTTCCCACCATGTTTCCGTGACTAAAGCAATTTGAATGTTATTTGTTTCTAGTAGATTTTTGAATTCATCAAATTTGTTGGTAAGACTTCTAGCATTAGTTAGTACACCTCTCCAACCTGGGTTATTAAAGTTGGGTGGATTGATTGATTGACATGGCTTCATAAGGTCTCTAGGGGCCCTCTCCCCATGATCCAGTTTAAATGGAATTTAATAACTTTGTTAATTTTTTTCCCCAGGATCCTAGTTCCGAAATGGTTAAGATGTATACCGTCCCCTTTATAACAATCCCTGAGACTTGTACTCTGTGTGCCCCAAGCCCTGTGTGTAGCTACTAACTACTCTGTGTCTCTGCATAAACCCATTTTGGTTGTATTACACACTGTTAGGTGCCCTGAACCCTGTATGTGACGTATAGCTACACTGTGTCTGTATAAAGTCATTTCAGGCTTTTTGGCTGTATTACACACTGTTAGGTGCCCTGAGCCCAGTGTGTGACATATAGCTACTCTGTGTCTCTGCATAAAGCCATTTTGGCTGTATTAAACACTGTATGTTATTAGCCTCATGCCCTGTATGTGACATATAGCTACTCTGTGTCTCTGCATAAAGCCATTTTGGCTGTATACAGACTGTCTGTTAGGTGCCCTGAGCCCAGTGTGTGACATATAGCTACTCTGCGTCTCTGCATAAAGTCATTTTAGCTGTATTACACACTGTCTGCTATTAACCCCATGCCCTGTGAGTGACATTTAGCTACTCTGTGTCTGCATAATACCATTTCAGCTGTATTACACACTCTCTGTTAGGTGCCCCAAGTCTTGTGTGTGACATAGCTACTCTGTGTCTTTATAAACACTGTTATAACTCCCATTCTGAAAAGTGGTGATCATACATCCCCCAATAACTACAGGCCCATCTCCATACTGCCCCCACTCTCGCAGGTGCTAGAGAAAATTGTATCTGATCAACTCACTGACTACCTATCTGAGCACAATCTCCTATGCCCTGAGCAGCATTGCTTTAGGAGGTGCAATAGCACCACCACTGCCCTCCTAGAGTACACCTCCTACATAAATCAGGCCCTGGACATGTCAACTCTATTGATATTGACTTCACAAAGGCATTCAACATGGTCAGTCATACTTTGGTCCTGCACTACCTACCTGCTCAGGGCCTCTCCCAAGAGACACTATCCTGGCTCACAGATTACCTCACTGATAGAACCCAACAAGTCAAAATTGGTACCACACTGTCTGACTGCCACCCCATCCTCTCTGGAGTCCCACAAGGCTACATACTCAGCCCCCTCCTCTTTAGCCTTTTCCTTAACTCCCTTCCCAAAGCATGCTCTGGTAAAATTCTCTTATACACAGATGACGCTGTCATTTATAGTGGCCACCAATGCTCCCTCATCCTCCAGCGCACCCTCCAGAATAACTTCTTTGAAGCCGAATCCTGGTTTGGGGACCATGGGCTTATACTTTTTTTTTTTTTACTTTATTTCTGCATCCACTCCCCGGGCATCCTTCAGGAGTGCCCACACAGAGTCCGCCCTACTCCCAGCCTGAACCCTCGCATCTCCCCCTCGATCTCCTCCCCCAAAAGACCCCAGGCAGGCTCAACCCCCAGTTCCATCTTCGGGGCTGATTCCACCCTTCCACGGTGGTAACCTCCTAAGTATGAAGTGCCTACCTTGGTGTCATCAGGTCAGCTTGGAGGAAGATCCGAGGCGTGTTGGGTAGGCAGATGGGATATGGGCAGAGAATCCCGATAGGGCCACCGTCATCTCACACGACAAGCGGAGGTATTTCTGCTTGTTTGTACCCCCTCCCCACGTGGAGCCCAGACAGCAAGGCAACGTAGTGCCATGGTTCCGCCCCAGGCATTACGCCGCACTGCTCCACTGGCGATCCTCCAGCCACCGCCAGAGGTCACCATAGAGTGAGCATTTCCCATACCCACCCCTGGGAAGAGAGAGCTGTCGGTGGATGCTCAATCACTATCCCTCCCCTGCTGACCACCGGCGGCCCTGGCTCATTCCCAAACCCAACATGGCCCAAGGTGTGGCATCCAGCGCCTCAACCCTCAGTGCCACCAGGCCAGCATAGGCTTATACTTAACCATAAAAAAACAAAAACAATGATCTTCGCCTACCACCAGAGTTCTCACTCTGGTACACACCTGAGCATCCTCAACTTGTTCGGCAACCCGCTAAAGCAGGTTAACACATTTAAATACTTGGGGATAGCCTTAGACACATCCCTCACCTTCCACATGGATATTCAGCTCCTATCCACCTCTCTCAACACCTGGCTAGGTCTCCTCTACTGCCTCAAACACTGCCTTCCCCCAGAAGCCATTCGTCTGGCAGTATCCTCCTCAGTACTCGCCCTAATGGACTATGACATAGTAATATACTACTACTAAGGCTGGATTGTCTCCACCGGCAGCTTCAATTACTGTCGCTGCTGCCCTGAAGCCGACCTCCCAGGGATCAGCATCACCCGGGAGAGACCCCTAAGTCACCGCTGCAAGCAGCAAGTAGCAAGTAACAAGCTGCAAAAACCAAAGCTCCATTTCTGGTTCAAACCACGCTGGTGGTTCGCTTCCTCGGCTCCCTCCTGAAGGCTTCTAAGCCCCCACTAGGGCTGGATTGTCTCCACTGGTGGCTTTAATTACTGCTGCTGCTACCCTGAAGCCGATCTCCCAGGGATCAGCATCACCCAGGAGAGACCCCTAAGTCACCGCTGCAAGCAGCAAATCACAAAAGCTGAAACCCCATTCCCGATTCTAACCATGCTGGTGGTTTATTTCCTTGGCTCCCTCCTGAAGGTACGATCCACTGCTCAGCAGAGCCTGGTTGAGGAACAAACACTGATTCAAATCTTGGTGCCTTTTCTCCTCATAGTTCATTGGTGCTTACCATTTTGAACTCTCAATTGTCTGGCTGCCTTATGCTGCTTTAGCTGCTTAAGTTTAAACCTTTATTTGTTTAACCTTGTTGGGTTAAAGTAATGCACTGGTTATTAATTAATTTTAGAGTGAATTAGTTAGGTGGTTCCTCTCGGCTAGTTCTCTCACTCAGCCTCAACATACTGTTTATTTTGCTGAAGTTTTTTTTCCTTTTTCCCTCGTACTGCTAGCCTTGCTGAGTAAAGTAGTGCACTGTAATTTAATTCAGTAATTTAATTCACTTTAAGAGTTTCTCCCAGATGTTTTAAAAGTAGTGCACTGTAAATTAATTCACCTTAGAGTTTCTCCCTAGATGAATTAAGGTAGATCACTTTAGTGTTTCTCCCTAGACTGTTCCTTTCACTAATTTGTTTACTCCGCTAAACTTTTTTCCCTCTCTCTCTTTCCCTGTGTCCCTCTCCCTGTTGCCCTCCCTGTTTCTTTTGTTTCAGCTAAGCCCTCCCTGTTCCTATTGTTTCTGCTAAGCCCTCCCTCTGGCTGCAATTACTTAAACGTCTGCCCTCCTTGTTCCCTTAGGCTTCGTAGCCCATTGTAGGGATGGATTGAATCTGCCAGTGACTTCAATTACTGCTACTGCTGCCCTGAAGCTGACCTCCCAGGGATCAGCACCACCTGGAAGAGACCCCTCGATCACGGCTGCAAGCAGCAAGTAGCAAGCAGCAAGCCACAAAAGCAGAAGCTCCATTCCCAGTTCGAACCACGCTGGTTGTTCATTTTCTCGGCTCCCTCCTGACAGTATGGTCCACTGCGCAGCAGAGCCTGGTTCTACCCCACTTGCCCTATCTGGGTTGTTTCTTATATAGATACTTGTGTCAGTGGCTCAGTAGGTAGCACACTCACCTCTGAGGCCAGGAAATCAGAGGGCTGTGGGTTCAGTTCCCACATCTGACACGGGTTAATATCCCAGTACTGACACTGCAGTGCAGCATGAGAGTGGTGCTGCACTTCTGAGGTGCCATCTTTCAGATGAGACATTAAACTGAGGTCCCATCTGCCTGGATTGATGGTAGTTCAGGTGGATATTAAAGATCCCATGGCATTTATCGAAAAAAGAGTAGGGGAATTTCCCCGGTATCCTGGCCAAATTTCCCTCATTCACTAAAAATACTACCAACAGCTTAATCTGGTTCAAGGTCAGTTGGCATTCATCTGTATCCCCCTCCCCCGGGTCATGCCTAAAAATAGGCAGGATTTCACTAGTGCACTTACCCGGTCAACAAAAACTAAATAAATAAATAAACTTGTGATCACATGATCACTGGATATTTACTTTACATGATCACTGGATATTTACTAAGTGTCCAGATCTCCATTAGCAAACTTTAAGACTCTGCCACTAGAGGGCTTCTTCTGTTCTGGTTCTACAAATACAGAGACCAGCAGGAAAGAAATAGCATCTCTCCCAAAGGGTGCTCCATACCACCAAGTCAGCCAGGAATGCTCCATAAGCACACTGCCTGCTATTAAATCATTGGGTGCTCTGAAGATGGGAAATCCTCAGTAATTTCTGTGATTCAAATTGAATCTAATTTGCTAAAAAGAATCTTGAACCTCAGTAATTTCTGCAGTACAAATTGGATCTATTCTGCTAAAAAGAATTTTGCACCTCAACCCAATTCCTCCAAGTCTACCTCCAAATGAACAATTCAAGAATATTAATTTCTCGAGGTATCATACAGATAAAAAGTACATACTTCAATGTATTGGCAAACAAATTGGGAGGCATGGTAAAGAACCAGTAAGTTATTTTAACAGGTGATTTTAATTCAGACTGGAATCAAGAGAAAGGATGACAATTAAAAAGTACCTTTGAACACTTGGGACTAGTGCAAGTAATTAAGAGTCCTACTAGATGTAGTAAAAACAGAGATCTAGGGTATATTTTAGACTTGATTTTTGTTTCTCAGGACCTCAAGGTGATTGATTGGGAAATAATGCCCCTGAAGGTAGCAGACCACTACCCTATTAAGTGTAATC
Organism: Neoceratodus forsteri; assembly: GCA_016271365.2. Taxonomy (NCBI): domain Eukaryota; kingdom Metazoa; phylum Chordata; order Ceratodontiformes; family Ceratodontidae; genus Neoceratodus; species Neoceratodus forsteri. Next base: position 437,707,224 of record JADMNL010000022.1, on the reverse strand, counting down.
TGGACTTAAAAATTCCCATTAACAACCAGCCCAACTTGTGCTGGACTAGGGATTTAAGTCAGTTTAGAGCAGAGTCTTTTAGAAGAGATCTGGTAAATATCAGATGGGATATGATATTGTTAATTCCGGATTTAAACTTAGCGATTCAAGAGTTCACTATCCGTCTTAGAGGGGTAATTGACCTGCATGCTCCTAAGGTGTTAAAAAATAGAAAGGGGAAGGATGTGGATTGGATAGATGAGAAGTTGAAAAAAAGAATTAGAGTACGAAATCGATTGTGGAAAAGGGCAAAAAAGACAAAAACTGAGGATGAGTGGAATAAATTTAAAAAATGGAGAAATAAATGTAAAAAGGAAATAAATCAGGCAAAGAATAGACATTATCTAAATTGTATAAATAAAGCTACAGGTACTAGACAATTTTGGGGATGTATCAGAAATTTACAAAATTCCACTAGTGGCAACATCCCAATTAAACTATTAGAGGCTAATGGATTAGTAGACAATCAAGTTGAAGTAGCTAAGATCTTTAACCATTATTTTGTTGATTTACCAGACATAAAGATTAAGCAACCAGATTTAAAAACCGCTGAGAATTCTGTAAGTGAAGTGGTAGATAAGGTGAAAGATAAGACTAAAGAAAGTTTGGAAAGTACCCCAGGGCTAAATTTCAGATTTACAAAGATTAGGGTTAATAGTGTAGAGAAAGAACTGAGAAATTTAGATGCTTACAAGGCAGGGGGGACTGGATGAAGTAGATGCAAGGTTTTTGAAAGTTGGAGCAGATCTATTGGCTCCTATGGTGACAAATTTATTTAATTGGAGCTTATGCTCCTCTGTTTTTCCTGATTTATGGAAAGTGGGTAAGATAATTCCAATGTATTAGGGTGGTGATACCTTTATTTCATCAAATTACAGGCCCATAGCTCTTTTTCCAATTTTATCTAAGGTTTTGGAAAAATTGATCCATGGTCAACTAAATCAACACTTGGACCAACATAGTTTGTTGACCAATTTCTAACATGGTTTTAGAGATGGGCGATCCACGAACACAGCACTAGTAAATTCTAATAATCTTGTTGCAACGTCTTTAGATTTAGGATGAAAGACTGGTGCGGTGTTCATGGCTCTAAATAAGGCTTTTGATTTGGTTGACCATTGTAATCTGATGGAAAGATTATGTATCGTAGGAGTTTTGGAAGAATCCTTGCACTGGTTTAAGTCTTACCTATCTGACCAATATCAATGTGTCTCCATAGGAGCAGCTGTCTCAGATTTGGTAGGAATTGGGAGAGGGGTACCGCAAGGCTCAATATTGGGTCCCCTATTGTTTAACATTTATGTTAACAATATTGTGTCTACAATATCTAAAAGTGAAATTCGGCTATACGTCGACAACACTGTATTAGTGTCATCAGCTGATAGCTATGAACAACTGCAAAAACAACTGCAGATTGATCTGTTTAACATGGAGGTTGACATGGAGTTTGTTGATTCTGCCTTGCAAATAAGTGTAAAAAAAAAAACAATGTATGACCTTTACACCAGGTGTGAGAAAGTCTGAAATTTCTTTGTTACAACTAAGATTGGTTGATGGCACACAACTAGCAAATGTAAAGTCTTATAGATATTTAGGGGTGTTAGTGGATTCGGGATTATTATATTCTGAACATATTTGTCATCAAGTAAACAAAGTTAATCAGGGATTGGGAACTCTAAGGAGGCTGTCTGGTAACTTCACAACCAAAATGAGGGAAAGGCTGGTGAATCAATTGTTGATTCCTGTTCTAGTATATGGATCCATTCTATATATGAATTCTCCTCAGATTTATTTAAATAAAATAGATCAGGGTCCAGATATTCAAAACTTTGCTCCTGGGCTAAGACAACACTGCCTGGTGGGCAAACATAGCCCAGAGCACAACGCAAGCTATATTCAAAAGGAATAGCCTGGGGCAAACAGCCTCTGAATATAGCATGAGAAAGGGGCCATGCAAACTGGGCTGGGAGTGCAGGGCAACCATAGCCCTGGAATATGACAGCACTGAATATAGCAACCAGGAAGTGCAAACCACAACAACAACACAGTGCACAGTGACGTGAGGGTAGGTAGAGAGGAACTATGTGGCCAATGTGTGTACCAGCAAATGTGTGGACCCAGTACAGCTGCAGGCAGCAGCAGATGTGAAAGAACAGTTATCAAAACTGTACAATATTCCCCAAACCGTTAGCACCGCACTAACACGTTAGCGTGGCTTTAGCACGGAGCTAAGTAGTTTGCCCGGAGCAAACATGTCAGCCAGGTACTAAACTTTGCCATATTCAAAAGTGACATGCAAATGAGCCTACTTAGATAGTCTCTCGGCAAACAGCCACATTAGCATCTCATCATGCCCTGATTTGCATGCAGTTTGCCCAGCGTTACTGCAGGGTCCCACAGCTCCACCTGTACATCAGTTTAGAAGTACAGGGGCTGGCCAGGTCCAACCGCAGCTCCACCTGTAGGTCAGTCAGGCAGTGCATGATGATGGCTGCAGGCTACATGTGAACAGTACAGCATACCATAGCATATCATACCCCAGAGGACAACACAGCATAGGCACAGATGGTGGTGGTGCTGCATGCAACCATCACACTGTAGATCATGTGACAGTGCACAGCAGACGCTACAGTAGCAAGGGGGCTGGTAGTGTGAGGGACACAGCAATGAATATAGTATGTAGGGCGGTGATGACCACTGCACTGTACACAGTGACAGACCCATCTTGCAGGTAATTACTGACAGTGGACAGTACTATTACACTGTTGTGTGATCCACAGATGCTGCATCTGTGGCATGGGATGCATACAGTGTCATGTACATGGCCAGCTGTGTGTGCTGTGGCATCTGTACAGTAGTGTGGTAGGTGGCTGGGGAGGCATGTAAGATCCGACAGGCACACAGGTGGTGGCGCATTCCCACTACTGGCCCATGTGCACTAAGTGATGTGTCCCAGCCTTGTGACCACAGCTGGGCTGTGGTGAGGTCTGGCCACCCGTACACCCTCCCCCACTGGCCACCATGCCCACAGTGCTGCATGTGTGTGCTGGCATCTGTTAGGCACCACAGACATATTGTCTGCAGGTGTGTGCTATATGGCCACACTACCATGCTGTCCCCTGTGGGCCGGATCACCCCTCACTGTCTGTGCTTGGCTGGGACTGGTGGCAGCTGCTGGCATCATGGTGGTGCCATCAGTGAGCAGCATGCGTCCTCCATGTCTGGCATTTTGTAAGTATCATATTCCTATGTTAGGGTCGTGAAAGCCACGCAAATCTGACGCAAACACTGCACAAGGCACCAATGACGTGAAAAGCTTTTTGCCCTGGGTTAGGACCAGCTTTTCCTGGGTGGTAATTTGTACCGCGCTATGGGTCGCGCTAAGTCGAGCTTAACACCTTAGCGCGGTGCTAGTCGCTGAATATCTCATTGTGCATGTATTCATGTTCACTTTGCCCCTAGCATATCATTATGGTTTGCCCGGCGCTAGTGCGGTTTGTGCGCACTATTTGGTCTTTTTGAATATAGCAAACCCACGCTAATCCTGCGCTAAACCCACACAAACATTTTTTGCCCAGCGCAATGCTTTGAATATCTGGCCCCAGGTGTATTAAAGGCTTCGTAGATTTGTATCTAATGCTATATTTGGAACCTACAATTGTAAAATTTATGGAAATCTTGGGTGGTTGCATCCAGCCTCAAAAAGATTATAATGTTGGTTGATTTGGTGCCACAAATTAATTTATAACATACATATGCATCCTTTAAATCAATATATCTTATTAGAATCCTCACGACTGCTAACAACTTCCTTAAGGAATTCAGGTTTATATATTCCTAAAGCAAAATCAAGGAATAGATTAGGTGATATTACCCTACAGAATAACCTTGCGGTCCATTGGAATAGATTACCTAGAGAAATAAAACTAATACATGGGCATCTTCAGTTTAAAACAGCTCTGAAAAGTTACTTGCAAGTGAATTGCACTTGTTTTAGTTAGTAGATAGTTACTGATTTGATATTAGTTTATTTTACTATTTTTTTTAAATCATATGTGTAACTTGTTTGTATAATAGCGTGAGTGAAGTGTTAAATGTATGTTGTTGTCAGTTAGGGAACTTTTTTAATATGTATTGTTGAATGTTTGTTTGTTACATGAGTGAGAATCCACAGGACACTGTTGAAAATGGGCTCCAACCCAACAGTTTGTATCCTGTTTAAAAATAAAATTTTTATCACCTTATTGTCAGTAGTACTATTATCCCTCGCTAGTCTTTATAACAATAATGCCTCCAAACCAACCAAACACTTTACTACCTAGGCCAATCTGAATGTCTATGATACTACAGCTTCTTCCTCTGGTAAGACTACATCAGTCCATCTTACCTATAGCAATGATAATAGGACAAGGCACCACCTTGGTCCACTGAATAGTTACCTAACAATATCTCTTTTCTCTGGCTACATCACCACCAATGTAACCACCAAGATTTGTCAGCACAAGAGAAGACTGCAAACACTCAATACTAGACTTCTGAGGGACCACATTACATGCCTTCTCCTAATACTCCTATTGCTGTCAGGAAATGTACATCCTAACCCAGGCCCTCCCCTGAACTCAGGCACTCAAACTAAAATAGCTAATGGTCTTACTTTCGCTTCAATAAACCTATGTAGTCTCCTTCAAAAAATGGACAGACTACATGTATGGGTCACTTGATACAACCCTTATGTGCTCTCTGTAGCAGAATCATGGCTAACCTCCTTAATACCAGATGAAGTCATAACACTTCCTGGATACACACTCTTCAGACATGACCATCTGTCAAAGTGAGGAGGTGAGTATGTGCTTTATATAAGAGACTCCTTACAGGCATATATCCTTCCTCTCCTTAGCAGGAGTGACAAACTGCAAATACTCGCAGTTAATAATAATAATAATAATTCTTTATTTATAAGGTGCCTTTCTACAACCAAGGTGTCCAACAAACAATTAAAATTAAGTAATACATTTCAAACATCATAAACAGTGTAAAATACAAATAATACAGAAAAGCATGGGTTAGATCAGACACCATAAGCTTGTTTCCATAGGTGAGTTTTGAGAGCCTGTTTAAATCCCTCCGCAGTTGCATACTCCTGTATCTGACAGGGTAGAGAATTCCAAAGAGTAGGGCCACGTACATAAACACTTGGGCCCCAGAAGATTTTAAGCATACTCTTGGAACCTCTAGCAACCCCTCGTCAGCTGAGCGGAGTGATCGCCCAGGGCAGTAAGGGACCAGAAGCTCTTTCAGGTAGCCTGGGACCTGTCTGTGTAGGGCTTTGTGTGTCAGAAGTCCGACTTCAAAGGTGATCTGCCACTGTACTGGCAGCCAGTGCAGTTCGTGCAGCACCAGGGAAATATGATAGGACCGCGTAGTTCCTGCCAATAAGCGTGCCGCCACGTTCTGCACCAGCTGAAAGCAGCAAATAGCCACCCCAGGTAGCCCTAGGCATAGGGAGTTGCAATAATCTAAACGCGAGGACACAAAGGCGTGGACAAATGTGGGAAGATTGCCAGATGGAACAAGCTGCTTAATCCTGGAGATATTTCTCAGATGGTAAAAACAGGATTTGACAACGTCCAACACATGCGATCGCAGTGTTAGCCCTTCATCAAAAATTACCCCCAGGTTTCACACCCATTCAGAGTTCGAGAGTGGCATGCCCCTGAGACAAAGTCCTGAAGTCAAACTCACCCCCGGGCCCCCTATCCGTCGCCCCAGGTCCACAACCAACACCTCAGTCTTTTCCAAGTTTAACCTCAGCCAGTTTGAATTCATCCAGTCTTGGATTTCTGTGAAGCAGTTATTAAAGACTGAGAGAGCTCTATCCTGGTCAGGCACAAAAGAAAGGTAGAGCTGGGTATCATCAGCATAGCAGTGAAACCTCAGCACATACCTTCTTACAATGTCTCCGAGGGGAAGCATGTACACTGCGAACAACATGGGGGACAATACCAATCCCTGAGGAACCCCACATAACAGAGGAACTGGGTTGGAGGAATAAATCCCTGACACTACCCTCTGAGTTTTTCCTGTGAGGAAAGATGTAAACCACCTGAGAACCGTCACTGACAGGCCACAGATGAACCTCAGGCGATCAAGCAGAACCCCATGGTCCACAGTGTCAAATGCTGAAGAGAGACCCAAAAGTACCAAGATGGAATGGTTCTTTTGATCTCTCACCATCAGCAGATCATTGAGCACCCGAATCAGCGCCATCTCAGTACTATGCCTCTTTCAAAAACCAGACTGGAGAGGTTCATAGATGTCATGGATGGTTAAATGGTTCTCCAGTTGTACAGCCACTACTTTCTCAATCACCTTCTTTGTAAAGGGAAGGTTTGAGATTGATCTGTAGTTTGCATGGCAGTCTGGGTCCAAAGAAGCTTTCTTCAGGAGGGGTGTTACCACTGCCTCCTTCAGGGAGCTAAGAAACTCACCTGTTTCCAAGGACCACCAGACTATCCATGCTAGGACCGGACCAATGATGTCACTACAACCCATAGACAGGGTAGTTGGTCCTGGGTCCAAACTACAGCATGTAGGGCACATACCCTGGACAATCCACATGATAGCCATGAATTCCAGCCAGTTGAAGGTACTCCAGTAAAATCAAGGAGCAGCGACCAAGCGCTGATCCAAAGCAACACCCGTGGAGTGTGTTGGTTGGATTGCCGCCCTGATGTCGGCCACCTTAGTTGCAAAGAATCGAGCAATCTCATTGCACTCTACTTGCAAAAAGGCTTTTCAAACCTGCAGACAGGCTGGGTTGCACAGTCCGTCTATAGTTCAAAACAGCTGAGCTGGTTGGTTCTGAGCGGCTGCAATCTCCCTGGACAGGAACTCTGCCTTCTTACAGGTGATTGCAGATTGATAGGTTTGATAATAATCCATCAATCTAAGGTGGTCGGCATCCAGGATGGATTTCTGCCAGCAACGCTCTAACCTTTACCCTAATTGTCGCATTTCCCTCAAGGTCCCATCAAACCAAGGGGACTGAGGGCGAAGGGAGAGAGGGTGAACGCAGACAGGAGCAATGACATCCAGGGCCACAGAAATGGCCTTATTGTAGGCCCCCACTAGGGCCTGTGGGTTGCTGTTTGCCGATGAAAGCACCAATAGGTCAAGTACCGCCGCCAGGCCTTCGAAGCTTACATCTCGTAAAGGGTGGTACCTGACCATCTCCACAGGGGTAGGCCTATGAAGGGGGGCACGGAAACTGAACCCCACTTTATAGTGATCAGACCATCCCACTGGTTCCACCCCCAAATCCGAGGCTCCGATCCCCAGGACGAAGACTAAGTCAAGGGAGTGACCATGTTTATGGATAGCAGTGGTAATAATCTGTGTTAGGCCCAGAGATATCATCAACTGGAGGAAGTGTTGTCCAAATTAGGAAAGTTCATCATCGACCCAGGCGTTGAAGTCACCCAGGACCATCAGCCTAGGCGACTCAAACACCATGTCGATCACAAAGTCTGCCACTTCCTGTAGGAACCACATCTCATCACTGGGTGGACGGTAGATAAGGGCGATCCTACAACCTATACCTGCTACCACAGTACATTCAAATGGCTCAGTCTCCTCAACTGGTACACTCGTGAAGCTCAGTTCAGTCTTAAAACAGACCGCACCCTCCCACGATCTGCTCTCGAGCGGTGAATCACCGAGTACCCTAAACTATCACCTAAACTGCGATTAGGTGCACACAACAAGAACCTTACCATTATTTCAGTCTATATTCCACCTACTCTATCTCAGTAAATATCCTGTAGCAAAAGGTTAGTTTGTTGCTGGCCTCCCTCCTATGTCTCTCCTACATTCCCTTTCCCCTCTGTCCATATATTTCGACTCTGGGTCCCTCAAGATCCTACGAAACTGTATCCTGTCTTAACTCTGACCCGGGACCTTCCGTATGCTCCCAGTTGATGTAACCCATAAAGTAAGCTTAAACCAGGACTGTCTGACCTTGTATTATTACATTATTATTGTATGTGTATTTTTCTTGTGTTTTACTCTGTACTTTTACTTTTATCTGATGTGGATCCTTTGCAAAAGAGTCTATGATTCAAAGGATTGTAATTCTGATTCTATTCAATAAATCAATAAATCAAATAAGCAGACTGCAACAGGTTTCGAGGCCCTGATAGAATGTCTAAGTACGCTGAGCCTAAACACAGAAACAGTTCTGCTGAGAGGCCTCAACAACTGGCTCTCTACGGCCGTGGCCCCAGTCAAGGATGCGTTCTCAGCTGTTCACTTCTCACAAATGATTAAGGAACCAACCAGACATAACTATAAAACTGGAATGGGGACACTACTGGACTGGGTGCTCTCAAACCACCCAGAACATATCACAAACACCATGGTCCTCCCTGACACAAAGAGTGACCACTCCTCTGTTAAGTACCTTTGGTCCAATAAGTTCTATAAACCACCAGAAAAATTTTTAACTAACTGGGTGCTTCTCAGAGCGCACCTTGAACTGCTAAAATTTGACCTTAAGCACCAAGATTGGCCGAACCTGTATACCATAAGCGACGTGGATACTGCACTGGAGAATTTCATTATCAAATTCAATATGGTCTGAACCAAACATGCACCCTTTAGAACAAGGAAGATCAAAGAAGTCGACAACCCGTGGATCACACCCGACTTAATCCAGTTACTCAAGTCGAGGGACCAACTCTGGTACTAGTCACGGGCTCATGGGACCCATACAGAGCTATAGGAAAGCAAGAAATGAATGTACCAGAGCAATAGGGAATGCCAAAAGCTCTTACTACAAGGACACTTTAGCTAGATCATGGAATGATGGTAAGTCATTCTGGTCCAGCCTCCAAGATATCACAGGAAATACCCCAAAAATCACCCCTTCAATGCTCACCATCGAAGGCACCCCAACACTGGATCCTCAGCTCATAGCAAATGCCTTTAATAATGCATTTACAGACCTGAGTAGCATCCTCCAGTCTGACTTCTTCGACCCCACCACCCCAGCAGACCACACAAGAGTGCCCAAACATACCCTTGGGCATCCACCCCTCTATTTCAAGTCAGTTGCAAAAGGAGAAGCCAGAAAATACCTTTAAAAAGTGCTAGGGAAGTCAAGATATAGTGAGGACTCCCTGGACCTAAAATTCATACTCCTAACCCTGGATGAAGTCCTTGAACCCTTGATCAAGATAATCAACTTATCCCTCTGCCACTCACAATTTCCCCAAAAGTGGAAGTCTGCAACAGTAACCCCTGTACACAACAGTGGTGACCAGACTCTGTGCAGAAACTATAGACCAATCTCCATGCTCCCTCCACTCTCCAAGGCACTTAAAAGAATAGTGGCGGACCAACTGGTTGAGTACCTGGACCACTATAATCTCCTAAGTAACCAGCAACATGGATTTAGAAAAGCTCACTGTACTGTCACAGCCTTACTGGAGTTCACTAGCTTTAATCACCATGCTCTCGATCAAGGAAACCTGGTAGGGGCTACATTCATAGACTTATCCGAGTCCTTTGACACTGTGCATCACACCCTTCTTCTTGATCAGCTCACTGTCATCGGGCTCTCCACTGAGGCAATGAGATGGTTCAGCAGCTACATAGGCAACAGGTCACAGCAAGTCAAGAACGGTGATGTCCTCACTTAACCCAGACCTGTCCGCTCAGGTGTTCCACAGGGGTCTATCCTTGGCCCACTCCTTTTCAGTATATTCATTAACAAACTCCCCAACTCCTGCCATGGTCACATACTCCTGTATGCAGACGATGCAGTCATTTTTACCAGCGATCCTCAGCCTGAACGTCTGGAGGATGCCCTACAATATGGTTTTACTTCAGCTGAGAAATGGTTTGAGGAACACAAATTCATTATGAACTACAAAAAAAAAACAAGTCCATGTTGTTGACCAGTTCACAAAGCAGACATAAAACTTTCCCGTCATCCATTAAGAACAACAAGGGCTCCTCCCTTGATCTTGTACAGCATTTCAAATACCTGGGCATTACTATTGACTCCAACCTGTCATGCACAACACACATTGCCAATACTGCTAAAGCAATTAATGTGAGAATAGGCATGCTCTATTGACATAAACACTGCCTTACACCTGATGCTCTGAGCATGGCAGTACACAGCTCAATATTTGCCCTCATTGACTACGGTCTGGTTTTCTATGGGTCAGCCACTGACACGGCCCGTCGACGCATTTCAATGGCCTTGAACAAGGCATGTCGACTTCTCACAGGTGCTACACATTTAACACACACCTGTGATCTTTACACTGAAGCAAACTGCCTTCAGCTAAAGGACAGAATCCGCTACCAAACCTGTTTGATAGCTAAGAAGATCTGTCTCGATATGCTGCCCAGGAGGATCCGGAACCTTCTCAGCCCTCATCAGCCCACTTGAAATACCAGAAGCTCCAACAATCAAGTTTTCGATGTGCCTAGGTGCTGCTTGGCCTTAACAAAATGTGCCTTTGCCCATCGAGCTCCGCTTTGGATGAACTCACTCAGCCCGAAATAAATTCTACCACCACGATAGGCCCCTTCAAGCGCAAACTATGATATCAACCTCTTACGAGCGCTACCTGTGATTGCTACCACTAAGCCCTCTGTGGGTCACAGTCAGCCTGCACTTAGCCTGCACCCTCTGCTATCATCTGACCCTATAGGCCACTTCTAGCACTTACCTCCTCCTGCCCTTCTACTTCCTACCCCCTATTCATCCCTCTCGCCCCCCTCCTCCTCCTCCCTCACCAACTGTAATCCCCTTCTACTACCTTGGAAAGATTGCACAGACTGGTTCCCTTCACCCTCTGCCTCCTCTGGCACACCTCTGACTGTCACTCAGTGCTACCTGACAAGGGTGTTCCTTTACCCACCTAACGACTGCTATGTACCGTTTATTATCCCTGTATTTTTATTCTCTGGAAACTACTTGTTTAATTTACCTGTAAAATGATTTGTCTGTATGCACTGTACTCGTAATGTTCTGTTTGCACTGTACTTGTCCTTGACACAGAACCTATGTAAAAAGCTGTTGCTCAAAGGTATGAATCCTAGCTCACAATAAATAAATAAATATTCAGCTATGTGGACCCGACTGCCCTAAGCCACATCAAAATCATCCTAAATAAAGCGTGCCATCTGATCACGGGTTGTGACAGATACACCCATACTTGCGACCTATATAGGCTTACCCAATGGCTAAATGTCAACGGAAGACTTAAATATCACATCTGTCTCCTAGCCAAGAAAATCCTACTTAACCTTGCCCTCCCCCCCAGGGCTTCACCCGCTTGTCCAACAGGCCCCCCTCCAACAGGCCCACCAAAAGTACTGCTAAGTCCCTCATAGCTGTTCCCCACTGCAGGACCTCCCTGTGCCAAAGGGCTTTTCTATATCAGGCCCCTAGATGGCCCAATGAGTTTCCCACCTCCACCTCACTTGAACTCATGCTAGGTCCCTTTAAAAACGTTCTGAAAAACTATCTCAAGTACTCAACATGTGACTGTCCCTAGTCGCCCCTACCCCTACCCCTACCCCTACCCCCTCGCCACCTCCAAACTGAGACCCTCCGGGGTCCCTCTCACCCACCAGTGTGTTGTTCACACTGCACTTAACAATGGGTCAGGCTACCTCACCCTAAACATTTTTTTGCTTTTGTTAGCTCTTTAACTCTGTAACGCTGGACATTTTTTGCCCCGTATTGTGTTTTGTTAGTTGACTAACTATTATGTAGTAGTGTTATCCTCTGTATCGCTGATGTGGAACCTTTGCAAAGGAGTCTTTGACTCAAAGGTTGTTGCAATAAATAAATAAAGCCATTTTGCTGTATACAGACTGTCTGTTAGATGCCCTGAGCCCTGTGTGTGACATATAGATACTCTGTGTCTGCATAAAGCCATTTTCAGCTGTATTATACTATGTCTGTTAGGTGCCCCGAGCCTTGTGTGTGACATTTAGTTAGTCTGTGTCTGCATAAAAACATTTCAGCTATATACACACTGTCTGTTAGGTGCCCTGATCCATGTGTGTGACATGCTGACTATAGTAGCTACTCTGCGTTTCTGCATAAAGCCATTGCGGCTGTATTACACACTGTCTCTTAGGTGCCCCAAGCCCTGTGTGTGACATAGCTACTCTATGTCTCTCTGCAGTATAGCAAAAGCCATTTAGTCTATATTATACTGTCTGTTAGCCTGCTAGGTGCCCTGAGCCCTGTCATAGCTACACTGTGTGTGATGTCTGTCTGTGGCATAGTGAAAGCCATGATGTGTCTATAATGTCTCGTATTTCTCAGACTAAGTCTACTAAAAGGAAGCACAGACCTAGTGCACGCGCAACTGAAAATGATGTGGACAATATGAATCCTAGCACTAGCGAAGAACATAACAACAATAATAACAATAACATCACCAGCACTGACACTAAATGTCCTCCTAAACAAAAAAAGCATGTTACCAATGAAATGGTAGTAAAGCTTTGAAAAGAATTGACAGGAATTCCTCATAGAGGTACTGAACATTTTGCCAGATGTGCCAGAAGACTTCCAGCTGCCGAGGCAGCATGCAAGAAGGGGGAGGCATCCTCTTCAAATATAACCTCAGAGGCTGAGGCAGCAAATTCTGACAAAGATGGTAGTGATAGTGAGGACTGGGACTAGGATAGCCCAGGCTATGTCCCACCTGATGACGATGGCACTTCCAGTTCATGTGAATCTTGTGGAAATGAGGTCAGTACTAGATTCGATGAGGAAATTGGAGAGGATGGCACTGCAGGGCATGAGAGGCAAGTGCAGAAAAATAAATTGTATGCTAAATGTAAAAATGAGAAGATGACTACGAATGAGAAAAATTCATGTGAACAAGGAAATGGCAGTATAGCATTTCCTCCAGGTCCCTGACTGTACAAGAAATAGTGCCAGGCACCGTAGTACAAAACACAAAGAGTGGAATTTTTTTTACATTGACCCTGCAGAAAACTCACCTACCGGGTCACTAGTGTACGACATAACCACGCAACAGGAACAGCGTGGTAGGGGACAGCGAGAGGGTGCAAAACCGTGAAAGAAAGTATGCTCAGTAGTGCAATCTCTCTCTGTTCCCATGCAGAGGATAAGACCTCTGCTGGGACAGGGGGCTGGCGAGATGCTGACATGGCTCGACGGGATGAGCTACAAGCAGCAAGGTGTGTGGGCAGTGCATTTGGGACCAGGTTTCGATTCCTGGTCTCAGATGCAAGAAATGTTACCTTTTTTTGCACTTTGCGTGATTTTTATGGAACCCCCCCCCTTCGGGAGTTAGATCATTTAGTTGTGGGGGTTCTGGGGCACAGCCCCCTGTAACACGGGGTGCGGGGGTGAGGCCCCCTGGAAAAAAAATACTTATGCCATGTGCAATATATTGCACTGTATTGACAGTGCGATAAAGTGCTGCGGCATAATGTCTTGTGACATTATGACCCCGTGCCGAAAAATCACATGGTAAGAGGCCTGGGTCCTGCTACGGTGGTATTCATGGGTTCTTTCCCAAAGAAATAATTAAAATAGCACTGTGCTTCCACCTAGAGTAAATTGCAGTGGGCCAGGTGTGTGACTGGTACAACCCTCTGGGATGTTATACCTACACACCTCCCCTTCCAACCACCCCACACCCTGGATGGCAAACAGTTTCCCAATACCATATACTACATGCACTTTACAGTTAGTTTCCACAAAGCACCCTTCAAATAGCAATTTCAAACAACAAAACAGCTTTATTATGGGGAATGGCTATGGTTGGGTTAGCTGGAGACATAATAGCTGTGGAAGGAAAAATGGTTAGAAATGGTTAGAAATAATAACAAGGCCCGTAGGCAGGACTACCCTGGAGCCACCCCCACTGATTCCAGTGAATGTCCCTCTGTCCTAACTGGGAACCCAGGTTTCTACAGGCCTGCTAATTGCTGCAGGCTGGCTGGCATTGGAGCCCTAGGAGCAATGCTAGCTGAAAGTTAACAGTTAAACCTTTACTCCCCTTGATTGTCAGGGCAAGAGCTGGGTACTCACAGTATATGAGATGTTCCTGGAGCAGAGGGATTTCATCAGTTCAATCTCTGGGGATTTCAGTTCAGGAAGGGCAGAACAAATGGGCAGAAGTAAGTATTCTGAAGAACTGAGCTTGATTGAAGGTCTGGCTGCTTGTCCCCTTGATTGAAGATCTTGCAGTTTGTCACCCTCAGCCTATTCAGGCCTGTTGCACAGCTCCCACACAAGGCCCACACAGCCAAAGAGGACCCAGATCTAGGAGTGACTCCACAGCACAACTCCCTCACAGGTCACGGGTGCCCTGCCCCCTCCAGAAGGCACCGGTGGCCCCCTGTAGCCAGGCCGACCTCACTCAGTGGGGGTTAGCAAGTTCCCCACATGGCTTTGGCTTAAGCTGGGAATTTCCTGGTTTCTCTTCTTTCTCAGCAGAAAACATCTCCGATGTGCAGCCAGAACAGTTTCTCCAACCTTCCTGCTTTCCAGAGCCTTTGGGCAACAGATTCCAAACTCCAATTTCAGATCAACAGTTCCTTTCCTCAGCTGGATTTCACCAATAGCAACAGTTCCCTGAAGCCCCTCCAGCTTCTCCAGTACCACATATGGTGTCCTTCTCCAGCAATCAGCAATCTTATGCTTTCCAGGGATGCCCAAACTCCTCAGTAGGACCCTGTCACCTGGCACCAAGTCTTGTGCCTGAACTTTCTCATCATATCTCACCTTTTTTCTCTTACAGTCTCTGATTCAAATCAGTATCACCATTCCTCTGGCTTACGCACAGTTCCTAGAAAGTCTCTTTCCCAGCTCAAAGGTGTACTCTCAGTCCCAAACTGGCACAGGATGGCTGCAGTAAGAGTCTCCTCTAGAGCAGCAAACTCCAACAAGGTGCCTGGAATGATTAACACAGAGACACAGCATCTTGGAGCAGCAAGAACTCTTCTTTAGTCCTCTGACAAACTCCGTTGTAAGCCCTGTGAAAAGCCTTATATCTAATCTCTACAGCACTGAACCCTCTTGGCTCGACCTCGATCAGAGCCCAGAATAGAGCTACCTCAACTACTCAAAGTCCCTGAGAACTCTTCCGAAAAGCCTGCCCTCTGATTGACTGGTGCCAGTTATCAATCACAAGTGTCCATAGTTATTATCCCTTTCTGATTATTTATTGGCAAGGTCTCTTGGCACCTGAAAATTGTTCACATCTTCTCACATAAGCCCTCACAAACAGTTTTGGGCACCTAGATAGCTGATCGGCTATCCATCAGGGGTCAAATGATCAAAACATGGCTGCTAACACTCAGTCCCACAGCAGTCCACATATTGTTTCAACTGTACAATGTCGTTGTAGCCAAACATTGACCCTTTAGTTATTGAATGCCCCACAGAATTGTAGCAGCCCCAGTGCCCTCTCAAGTGACTGCAGAATGTAACATTTTAAGTTACCCTGCTGCCCGTCACTAGCTGCGTTGTCAGAGCCCCCTGGAGCAGTGATCAGTCCCATTACTATTTATGGCAAGCTCATTAATATTCATAACCTGCCCCCCATCCACAGTGCTACACCACTTTTAAAATAACATTTTTAGCCATTGCTGTTTGCCTCACCCAGTTGTCTGACCCCCTCCCCCCAAAGTACCTTGATACAGGGTTAACAACACCATGGAGATGACTTTTCTGACCGACGCAGTGGCCAAAAACCAAGATGTGCTACTGCGCATGTGCAGACCCTGCAAGCACTTCAAAATGCCCAGAAGAGTGACGGTTCATTGACCTTTGCTCTGCCGGCCTCAAATTATTTAACACAACACCAGAGCCAGTTGGAGACCCAAGAAAGCATCAGGGAACCCGGACTGGAGCAGGGCAAATGAGGTACGCCTCTGCAGGGGGGTTACACTCCCTCCCCCCACTTAAATGCTTGGCATCCACTCCTAGCCTATAGGTAGAAATCTGTAAAAATGAAAGTAAACCTTAACAGTTAACCCGTGGCAAACATTTCTACCTAGAAATCTGGATCTTAGTTACTCAGGCATCAACAGTTTTGAATAAAACACACTGGGTGGGATATTCAAATGGTTTGCGCATGGCGCAACAGAGTTGCGCCATGTGGAACCCACTGATGTGCCCCGGCGTGGTATTCAATGGGGGAATATGCGCAGCACAAATCCCCATGCACCGGGACGCATCGGTAATATGTGCAGCACAGGTAAGGGGGCGTGCCCATGCATATTCTGTACATCCCGATATTCAGCCCGGTATGTGCTATGAATATGCAGGAGCAACCCCTACATGTGTCGCACACAGTTAAGCCAAAAAATTATGGAGCAACAGCTGGCCACCCACAGGTGAGCTGTCATAATGCAGGGCGCAACATGGCAGCTGCCAGCTGTGGGTGGCTACCCGAGCTCTGGCAGCACCGTCCGGTGGTGTAGCACCCCCCCCCCCATGCCCGATCGCGGGCTGTAAAAATGAAGAACCTCCCTGGTGGTCCAGTGGACCTCTCTCCTTGCCCGATCGCAGGCAGTAATAAGAATGAACCTCCCTGGTGATCCAGTGGACCCATCCTCAGGCCACTGCACCATGTGCTATGCAGGTGGCCATGGAGCGATATTCAATGGTGCTGAGCCGTGGCACAGTACCGTTGAATATCACCCTGTCAGCGCCCTGGCATATCCCAGTTGCACTGCGCCGAGGCTTGTGCCACAGCCTGGTGCAGTCTGAATATCCCACCCACTATGTACAATTTGTGAGACTAAGCACTTCACCCTTTTTAATGGCTGTCAAACACCATGATATGTGTGCCATCCATCTTTTCCCAGCTTTAGTAGATCAAAACCACATGTACTTTGACACCCACTGATAACACATTTTCTCTCTTGAGTTGCCACTTTCCCTCACGGCCTGAGGGGTTTAGCACTAGCAGGACACACATAAACCTGGCTAATGACCTGAGGTTGACACATATGCCTTTGAGCACTATGAATTGGGGCAAGTCAGTGGTCCCTGGGGTACCATAGGTCAACTTGAGCAAGGGTTTCACAGTACTCCCTGACCTTCTTGGGAATTCTTGCTCTTCAGCCCTGGTGGCCACCTCCTGATGAGAAGTGGGATCAATGTCTCTCCCCTGAGCCTTGCCCGACTTCTTCAGCTGTGGGGGAGGGTTCTATCACCAAATCACTTCCACCACTCAGACCAGTGGTGCCATCTTGTGTCCATTCAGAGAGTTCAGTTGAACCAGTATTCAAGTTCGAAGTGAGCTCTTCAAAAGGCATTAACTCAGGGGAACTGCTCTGGAACCATTCGAAAGGCTGAGTCAGACCAGTGTTCAAGTTTGGGGTGGTACTTTCAAGGGGTGCAGTGAGAGCAGCTTCCCTTTCAGCACCCTATTCCACAGGCACAGGCAAGTCCACTTCCCCAGATTCAACCTCATCTCACATCTCAGGCTCTCTTGTGGTAGGCCCCTCTTCCACAGATGTAGTCTCTACTGTCAGGGGTGCTCCCTGAAACAAACCGGCAGGTTCAGGAGTGGGATAGAAATACACAAGATGATCATCAAGCTCTCTCTCTGATTTATCAGCCAACTCTTTCCCATCTGTCGCTTCCTCCATCTGGGCAGGATCAGTCCATGTATGATCAACAATCGATTTCCTCTGTAGTCTGCATGCAGCAGCTCAGGTAAGGGGAGGTGTGAGAGGATCTACTGTATCAGATGCTGGATCAACCACCTTGTCTCCAGTAGGCAGTAGATATTTCCTATAGATGACCTTATATCCACTAGTTTCCCCTTCTGGTTGAATCTTATATACTGGCAGCCCCTCTAGCTTCTCCAGTACTACATATTTTTTATTTATTTATTTGGTAGAAATTGGAATTGCAAATCTTTGAGTCAGGGACTCATTTACAAACGCTCCTCATCAGAAAACAGATAGTATTTAGAAATACAGACATAGTTACATACAGTATAGATCGACATAGGGAACACTATACATGTATGTACATAAATACAAGGGATAAAATTCATATGAGAGCAAAAACTCTATACAGGAAAACACTATACATATGGTGTGCTTCCCCAGCAATCAGCGATCTTATGCTGTCCAGAAATGCCCAAACTCCTCAGTAGGACCCTGTCATCTGGCATAAAGTCTTGTGCCTGAACTTTTTTATCATATCTCTCCTTGTTGGCTTGGTTTCTCTTTTTGGCCATTTCAGAGACTAAATGATAGGTGTCGCTCAATTGTTGCTTTAATTTGTGCACATACTGTAAGCAGTCACCCTCTCTGATGCCATTTGCTGACACCCCAAAGCACAGGTCAACTGGCAGGTGGGCCTCCCTCCCAAACATGACAATGTATGGTGAGAAACCAGTGGTGTCATTCCTGGTACAGTTGTAGGTGTGAACCAGGATGCTAACTCATTGATTCCAGGTGTGCTTGTCTCTTGGGTCCAAGGTGCCCAGCATGTCTAATAGGGTTCAGTTGAATCTTTCAGGATGGAGGCCACCTTGGGGTGGTAAGGTGTTGTTCAGGATTTTCTGATTCACCACAGAGACAATAGTTTTTTTATTAGCCTACTTTCAAAGTCATGGCCTTGATCTGAGTGAATCCTCTGTGGTGCCCCATAATGCACAAACAACTTCTCAACCTGCACCTTCGCCACAGTAGATGCCTTCTGATCTTTGGTGGGGTAGTCTTGGGCGTACCGAGTGAAATGATCTGTGACGGGGGATCACGTGATGCAGCAAGCCTGAGAAGACGCTTTCTTGTTCTCTCCTGCCCGCCGCCATTATTTTTATACATTTTCCTGAGTTAATTAACACTGAGAGCCTGACTAAAGTTATGAAGTAGTGTGGGAAGTGCTCCGGAGCTGAATTGGAGTGCTTGGCGAAGAATGGAGGCTGATATGAAAAAGCCCCAGCCCAAACACACACCCCCAGTCACCCCAGAGAAGGCTCCTAAAAAGCTGCGAGCTGGTACCACAGGGAATGCACAGGCAACATCACACCCTAGCTCAGAGCAAGAGCCCTTAACGCTCACTGGATTCCTGGCCAAGTTTTGTCCGTTTAAGGAGGAGCTGAGAAACCTTACTACGGAATTTAAAATCCTTTCCCAGGCTATTGAGGACATAGCGCTGAGAACATCAGACACAGAGGCCCGACTTACTTCTCTGGAGAGGAGGGTGGATAAACAGGATCCCAAAGTGGTCTTACTAAGGCAAAAAATGAGCAGGATGGAGCAGAAGCTTGAGGATCTTGAGGGCCGTAGCCGCAGGAATAACGCGGTCATCATTGGGCTCCCCGAGATGGAAGAAGGACAGGATGCTGTTTTATTTGTTCAGAAATTTATTGAGAAGATTATAGGGCCCTCTCCCTATGGCCCCCACTATATTATAGAGCGGGCCTATAGAGATTTGCAATCCAAGCCTCCGACGGGGGCTCCTCCTAGACCGTTAATTTTTCGTTTTCTTAATTTTCTGGAGAAGCAGCATTTTTTCGCCAAATTGAAGACCATCCAAGAGTTGCAGTGGGAAGGAGTGAGAATTAGAGTCACTCAGGACTTACCGCTCTCAGTTAGACAGCGCAGAGCTGCCTTCCATCCGGTGGTTAAGAAGCTACTTGCAGCCAGTCTCAAATTCAGAATGTTGTACCCTTCCAAGCTGCAGGTGCAGATATCTGGACAGTGGCATTCATATGAGGACTCAGATTCAGCAGTTGAGGGACTAAAGAAAGTTATGCCTGATCTCTTTAAGGACACTTAAATACTATTGGGGTTACTAGTGGGGATCATTCGAGAAGCTTGAGGCACAACGGAATGCATGAACCTGTTTTGTATGTTGCTTTCTAGCCCAGAATTGATCTCTAGTGATCGCCCCTCTATTTTGGGTTAGATGTGGAAAGCAGCTGTACCATTATAGTTTTGGTTATTTATGTATACTTCAAACTCGCTGCAGGGCTGGCATGGGGAATAGATGGGACATTTTTGGCTAGGGGCATAGGAGGGTGGTCCCCGGTATCGCCCAGGGGCTCCAACTTGGGGGATGAGTAGGTCCTTATGGGTCAGTGGGGCACTTTGGCGTCGAGCCCCCCTTTATTGAGGCCTGGTGGGCTGAAACAAAGCCCCAGGGTAGGGCTGTGTTGTGCCTTGTTTTTGTGTTGCGTTTCTAGCTTTGTCCCTCCCTCCTCTCTCTCTTACATGGTTTGCGAGTAGGAGCCCTTTTTCAGATAATGGCTCGTGTGAGGGGAGATCAGGAGGCCGGCTTGTGGCTAGTGTTGATGGATCGGGAGAGCTTTAGGGGTTATTAGCAGGGTAGGTGCTTTTCCCGGTTTTCCCAGTTTCTTAATGCTTTATATGGGGCCACAGGGTCTACATATGGGAGGATGGAACGGGTGCGGTTGTGGTTGGCGGCCACGAGAGGGGAGTGTTGCCTTGGTTTTGGTTGCACTATTTACTGGATCGCTGGACGCCCTCATATGTGTGAGGCTTTGGCAGTGCAGAGTTGGTGGCAACTGGGATGCATGCAGATGCTGTTTGCACAGCTGTTGTTTTGGGGTGGAGCCTGCTCTCCCCAGCATATCCTCCCTTTGGGCGGTCACGTGAAGTGTGTTCCCATAGGATATTGGCAATACTGTTTCATTGGTTGGAGCTCCCCAATCTTAAGTGCTGCCTGATCCAATAAAAACCTACTCTCCTTTTTCTTTTATTTCTATTCTCTTGTCATTCATTACAGGGAGGGGATTTACTGTCGCTTAAATATGGGGGCGGTGAATTAGTCTGTTTTCATAATGAAGACTCGAGGGGAGGTAATGGATGGCAGGTATCTTGTAATGGGGTATTTAGTAATAGGAGGGCTCTCCATTGTTGGAATGTATAGAATTAAGGGTAGGATTTTTGATGTTCATTCGAGTTTAACCCACTGGTTTTAAAAGGGGTTCTCATAGTTAGTCTAGGTATTTGCGTGTCCTATATTTGCATGGAACTTGCCTCGTTCCTCTATTCCTTCATGTATGGGTTTCATGGAGAGGCATCGGAAGGGGGGGCAGGAGGGGGAAGGCGGTTTTGGAGGAGTGCTGCTTAGCGCGGTAGGAATAACGGGGAGGGGAGGGTCAGGAGACTTAAGGGTATGGTATATTGGGTTGCTTGTTTGTTGGGTAGTTTAAGGATGTTCTTAGTGGGGTGGATTTGGTTTGGGGATGGTTTGGGTGGCTTGGTGGGGGGTTTGGGGGATGGTGGGGATGGTTTGGGAGGGACACAGTCCGCTGTAGGCAGGTAGAGGTTCGCTTTTATGGTAGTTTGCGATTTCAAGTGCTGTTTCCATTTATTGAAATTGTATGATGGTTAAGGAGCTTTGTTTTTCAACATGGAATGTTAAGGGGGTCCGTAAAAAAACCAAACAATACAAGATATTGAAGCACTTAGATATTTTACGTGCTAATACTGTTTTTATCCAAGAATCTCATTTACTTGACTCGGAAGCCATTCAGATGAGATGGATGCAGATTGGACAGGTCTTTTCAGCCCAAGGAACCTCTAGTAGTTGTGGGGTCTTAATTCTTGTTAATAGGGGTATTCCTTTCCAGGTCACCCAGGAAATTAAAGATCCCTATGGCAGATTTTTTCTGGTTAAGGGCACTATGTACTCCATAGATTTTGTATTAGGAAGCATTTATGGCCCTAATAAAGACGACCCTCTCTTCTTTACGAGACTTCTCAACAATATTCTTTCCTTGTTACCTTCCACAATACTTTTAGGGGGGGATTGGAATCTAGTGATGGACCCGGGTAAAGATCATACTAGCTCACTCTCGGGACCCCTTTCCCCGGCACAACGTGAGGTACATGAGTTAATGGATAGGTTGGGACTTTGTGATATATGGAGGGTTTTACATCCCGAGAATAGGGAATACACTTTCGTAATCCCTGTTCATAGGTCCTCATCCCGTATTGATTACCTGTTACAGTCTCAGGCCTTGTTACCTGGTGTGACATGCTCTACTATTCAGCCAGG
This sequence comes from Neoceratodus forsteri, assembly GCA_016271365.2. Classification (NCBI taxonomy): domain Eukaryota; kingdom Metazoa; phylum Chordata; order Ceratodontiformes; family Ceratodontidae; genus Neoceratodus; species Neoceratodus forsteri. The sequence goes on along the minus strand of JADMNL010000022.1, from coordinate 437,685,113 downwards.
TCCGCCCTCTGATCACTCAGTGGTGCTTTGCAAGCTGGCCCTCACCTCCTTGCCTAAGCGCCAAACTAGGTGGAAATTGAATGGCCAACTGCTCAAGGACTCCAAGAGCAGAGACCGAATTAGGGAGCATATTACACAATTTTTTGATTTGAATGTTACACAGGACATTAGGCCAGATGTATTATAGTGTGCCTGTAAAGCATATTTTCAGGGCATCCTAATTGGGATGGCCACGGCAAGGAAAAGGGGGTTGGAGGCGAAGCAGAAAGCGGTTTTAGCCCGGATTAGAACATTAGAGGTTAATTTACAGTCAATCCCATCTGATGAGATTAAACAAGATCTTGCAAAGTTGAGGGACTCCTATATAAGTATGCTTAATGAAAAAGCAGAATTTGCTATCTTATGTACAAGATCCTCTTATATAGACCACGGGGAAAAAACGGGTTAACTACTGGCCCAGAGAGTTAAACAATTGGAGTCGGCTCGGTTTATCCCTCTAATCCATTCTAGAACAGACGGAGCTCTTAGATCCAGTCCCCAGGAGATTGTCTCAGAGTTTGTCAGTTATTACAAACACTTATATGGCGAAATGCCTAATCCCCCTTCTGCCCTTACTGTCTCCTCCTATCTAGTGGAAGCCCAGCTATCTTGTCTCTCTGAGTCTCAGTGTAGGGCACTTGTAGCCCCTATCACTGAGTTGGAAATCTTGGAGGCAATAAAGGGTCTGCCCTTAGACAAATCACCTGGTATGGATGTTTTTTCAGCAAACTTCTATAAATGTTTTAAGGAACAAATTACACCCCATCTTCTTTCTCTCTTTCATCATATCCTATCAGGTGTGCAAGTAGACTCCTTTCTGTTTGAGGCCCTCATCGTGCTCCTTCCAAAGTCGGGTAAAGACTTAGAATGTGTTGAGAGTTACAGACCCATATCATTACTGAACCAAGATATAAAAATTTTAACAAAAATATTGGCGGATAGGCTTAGTTTGGTTCTTCCCGACTCAACTGGTTCACATCAGGTGGGTTTCATGAAAGGTAGATTATCCGCAGACCACCTCCGCACTCTCTCACATGTCTTCTCGGTGTCCAGGGATGCTTCCTTTCCAGTGGCACTGGTCTCCCTGGACGCCGAGAAGGCCTTTAACAGAGTTAACTGGAGTTTTTTACTTCAAATGCTAAATTCCTTTGGTTTTACCCAAAAATATCAATCTTGGATAAAGGCTGTCTACCAGAATCCAACTGCTAGAATTTCTGGGAATGGCGTAATCTCCCGGACCTTTACCCTACATTCCAGAACTAGGCAGGGCTGTCCTCTTTCTCCCCTACTTTTTAATCTCTACCTGGAACCGTTAATCTGTAAGCTAATATTATGTCCAAAGGTTCAGGGGATTACCATTCTCGGCACTGAACTTAAAATTGCTGCTTATGCAGATGACTTGCTCTTGCACCTTTCTTACCCAGAATCATCTATTCCTGCCATGTTGTGCATTATTGAGCAATTCAGTAAACTATCGAATTATAAGCTAAATGTGGGGAAGTCGATCGTAATTTCTTTAAACCACAAAGTTTTTAAGAATGATATTACAGCCCTAGGCCTATCCTGGTCCAAAGACTCTTTGCGGTATCTGGGCATTGTATTAACTAGAGACCTGCAGCTTACCATTAAGCACAACATAGAGGCATTACTATCCACGGTGGCCCTCGATTTGGCCAGATGGTCGGCCTTACCTATCTCTTTCTGGGGAAGAGTTAACTTGGTTAAGATGAATGTTCTCCCGCGTTTTTTATACCCTTTCCAACTACCAATATTTTCACGGGTGGCTGGTTTAAAAGCCCAGAGTCTGATAGGTGAATTCATCTGGTCCAAAAGAAACAAGATTAGCTTTTTATAAGCTCGTGGCACCCAAGTCTAAAGGTGGTTTAATACGGCCCATACATATGCATGTAACATTGGGCCTGCAGTGCTAATACCCCAGGTGGATGGATCCTAATCCTCTGCCTACCTTCCCGCATGGCTCAAAATAGAACTGGAAATGATCCGTTCTGCAAATATATCCCCTTCCGCATTATTATTCCTCAATATCGCCTCTCTACTGAGGGAATTAAAAGGTACCACAATTGAAACTTCTATGAGGATCCACTCGCAGTTGTGTGGATTCCTAAAGTATAAAAATTGGTTGGATGTGGAGCAATCGATCTGGAACTCTCCTGCTTTTAAAATAGATAACAAAATGTTATCCCCTAGGTGGTTACCTAGATTGGGGGAAGGGAGTGTGTCTTCACTTCTTAAAGAGGATGGTACTTGGTTATCAGCTGAAGACATTGTGGTGAAATTCAGGCTTAAGGAAAGTGATTACTTTAAGGTACTTCAGCTTAGACACCTCCTTATTAAAAAGTTTGGAGATGGTACCCCTTTATCTTATAAATTCGCTTTCCAGTCTGAATTGGGCCCACTAGCTAACCCCTCCCAGTGTATTTCCAAACTGTATAATATTTTGTACGACTGGCATTTTCCTGAGCCGTTTGGACCCACAGAGTTTTGGTCTGACCTTTTCCCACACTGGGATAGAGACTGGACGGCCATATGGAATAACTGTCATTGTTTTGTAACACAAGATAGGCTAAGGTTAATGCAGTTTTACATCCGCCATAACCTTTATCATTATCCACAGAAACTGGCCAAATGGGGAGTAACACCTTCCAACATATGCTCTAGGTGTGCTCAAGTGGAAGGCTCCCTATTTCACATTTCTGGGAATGTCCTAAGATACTTCCCCTCTGGAAGGCTATTAAGGACAAGGCTGATCCACTGCTTGGGCTGATGGATTTGTTCACTCCAGAGGTTTGCCTTCTTGGGGATTACTCACAGATTTCAGTTAACAAGTGTAAGTTTCATATTGCCTTGATCTCTATGTCTGTTAAAAAACTGGTGCTTAAACATTGGAAGAGTACTGAGGTTATCTCTTATTCTGAATGGCTTAGCGAGTTATTATTTAACCTTCGAGTGAGAAGACTATTTTGAGTATTAACAATAACAAATCCAAATATGAGCAGATTTGGGCGCCGTTACATATGTTACATACTATCTAGCATTCACTTTTCAGACTTCTATGTAGTATGGACTGTCATGACTTGGGACTATGTGGGTGGGTGGTGTTTTGTTGGGGGGTAGCAGAGGAGGTGGGGGACGGGGTCATGTAACCTGCTTTGTCATATGTCTAAAGGTGTTGGATATCATGGCCCTGTCTATTGTATTTGTTGAACTTTCAATAAACTTTAAATAAAAAAAAAAATGATCTGTGACCACTAGTATGTTTGAGATATTTCAGGAGTTCAGTTCCAAGCAAAGGAAATCAATACACACCAGCTCCATAGGGAGATTTGTGACAATGTTGACTAGTGGGGCAGCCCTTTTGGGAAGCGCTTTCCTCTAGATGCACCAGTGCCAGGTCTTGCAGTATTGATTCACCTCCTATCCAATTTTGGGCCAATAAAATCTACTACAAGCCAGATCTAGTGTGCATTCACTGCCCAAGTGGCCCACGTCATCATTGACAGCCTTCAATACAGTTTGATGGAATCAGTCTGGCAACACCAGTTATACTCTGGGCCCCCCTGCTGATCTTGCACCTCTCTGTACAGAAAACCATTCCTTATGTTTAGCTTCAGCCACTCTTCAGCATCAATCAAGCATTAGGGTCTCTTGTGGTTACTTGTGTTGGACTTCCCCACTTTCTGTAGAACTTGTACAATTTCTCCAATGGCAGGGCTAGACTGCTGCTCCCTTATGAGATCTGGAGTAGTTAGCTGAGGCAAGGACCTCATGTCCAAAGCAGTTAGGTGGAAATATGCTGTGGGGAGACAGCTTTCAAAGGCTCCTAAACTGTCCGCCAGATGTGGGACATCCTCAGCAGATAGGGACTATTTTGTGTTGCACGTTTTGCACAGCTCCTTCACAACCTGCTCAGGTATCTTCATCCAGCTGGAGTGCTCCTCTTGATGAGCTGGTGGGCATTGGGACAAGGCATCAGGGTCTATGTGGTTTAACTTGGGGTGATACTCAACGCAGTAGTCATAGGTGGAAAGGGTTGACAGCCAGCTATGAACAGCTGTGTCCAACTTGGCTGTAGTCTATGCAAATTTTAGATTGTTATTAGTCTTTACGGTAATTTTTGTACCATACAGGTAATCATGGAACTGATCCACAATGGCCCATTTCAGGGCAAGGAATTCAAGCTTGTGCACCAGGTATTTATGTTCTGCAGGACTCAAACTCTGACTTGAGTATGCCACTGGACGTAAACCCTCTGGGTATTCGTGATATAGCACTGCCCCCGGGCTACTGAAACTAGTGTCAGTGTGTAAAACATAGGGCTTCTGTGGGTCTGCATAGGCCAAAACTGAGGCATGGGTTAGGCAGTAAATGATGTCCTCAAAAGCCAAATCACATTCCTCAGTCCACCTGGGGCAGGATGGCTCGAAAGGTCTGAAGTATTGCAGTGACTCAGTGGAGGCCCCAGGTTGTTTGGGTTTCTTACTCTTGTTGACTGGGGTAACCGTGTAGCAAATTCAGGAGGGGTCTGACCACCCAGGAGTAAACCTTTACAAACCTCCTATAGTGCCCACAGAATCCTAACAGCTGCTGCAGTTCCTTCAAATTCTTGGGTCCTGGCCACGTGGTAAGTGCCTCAACCTTGCTGGGAGCCGTCTGAATGTCCTTTGCTGACATGATGTGCCCGACGTACTTAACTGAACTATGGAAGAATTGGTACTTACTGATGGAGAGTTTTAAGCCAAATTCCTCCAGATGATCCAATACTTTTAACAGCCTTGCTTCGTGTTCCTCTAGAGTCTTACCAAATACAATTATGTCATCCAGGTACACTAAGCACTTGAGCAGAATTATGTCCCTGACGGCCTTCTCCATGGGGTGCTGGAAAGTAGCAGGGTCATCCGAAATGCCCTGAGGCATCCTCAGAAACTCATAAAACCCAAGGGGACAGATAAAAGAAGGGGGCAGTATAGCGCAGTGGGTTAAGGCTCTGAGCTGCAGATCTGGAGACTTGTGTTTGAATCCCACAGCCACCTTGGTGCATACTGTGTGATCCTAAGCAAGTCACTTAACTTCCTTGTGCTCCCAGGTCGCATCTGGAAACAAGCTTCAGCTTAGTGTGTTACTCCTGGTTAATCAATGTTCCCTTCCCTTCCTTCCCTTCCCTTTCATTCTCCCAACCCTAGAGGCCATGGAAATTTAATAATAACCACTTCTCAAGTCCAATATTGAGAATCACTGGCTGCTGTTCAAACAATCCAAGATGTTCTGAATCTGTGGTAACGATACTGTATTTTATAGTCATCCATTTATTCAGTATGCATTAATTCACACACATCCAAATGGCCCCACTTTTCTTCCTTACTACCACTATGGGCAAGGCACATGGGCTCGTAGACGCTTGGATTATGCTCGTGGCCATCATTTCTTGAAGGTGCCTCCTCACATCATCTATATCAGCTGGAGCGAGTCACCTGGGCCTCTCTCTAAAGGGGTGCTGATCCATAGGCCTTATGTGATGTTGCTTCCCTGTCACACATCTGACATCCCATTCATGAAGGGGAAAACACCTTAGTTCTTGTTGACAGCTTTTGTCGAACTCAGGCTTTCCACTCCTCAGGAATCACTCAGGTCAGACAGGCTGGGGTCAATACCAGATGGGAGACCTTCCCCTGTGGCAGTTATCTGTACTGCCATGTAAGCACAGTGGACTTGAGCTAAAGTACGATCCTTGCTGATGACCACTTCTTTGTCCATCACATTCTTTGCATGCACCATGACTCTTCTGACGTAAGCATGCATCCATGCTGGTAAGACACTAGGCTTTATGAGCAGGCCAGCTGGCAACCTATGTTCCTCTGGGGCATCCAACTTTAAGATTTGATTTCTCATCTTCTTCAGCTGCACCACACCATTTACATTATGCTCCGCATTGGGTGGTAGCACTACGTCTTCTGCATCCCACCTCCAGACTATACTCACTGCTGCATCCGGTTCTTCTGATGGGGGCTGCCCCTGCTTCCTGTACACTTCTTTTATTGCTGGGTGGATTGACAGCTCCATCACCCTGCTGTTCAGGTTCCCAGGCCTGGCAAAGCTAGGACAGCCATCCAAACATGTGGGCATTGGTACCCACCAGCACAGGCACCCCATCATATATACTAGTCTGGGCAGATTAAAGCCAGGTTCTCAATGGAATCTCTCACTCCAGCCACCTTGGTCAGGAAAGCCATCCAAACCATGACTTAACTCAAATAGGAGTATAATTTTTCACTGAGTCCCCACACATGTAACCCCTCCAACAGTTGCAACTCTAAGTGGGACAGATGTTTAACATACCAGGACTTGATATTTGTTGCCTGGGAGCCACTATCTAAAATGGCATGGGTGGCCACTCCATTTATGGTGACGGTGGTCTCTGTTGATGGCCCCACCAGCTTATCTCTATTAGGCAGTGCAGGAGCAGTGGCTTTTGCAGAAGACTTTCTTACAAATACTGTGGATCTGAGCTTGTTGGGGGCCCCAGTACGCCCCCTTACCGGGCCCCGTTGAAGTTTCCCTTTTTCTGACGCAGTGCTTCAAGTAGCCTGACTCGCACTCTTGAAGGGTCCTCCAGTGACCTGCATTCTCTCTTCATATGCCCATCCTTCCCACTGTTGTAACACAAGATACCCTCTGTACTACTACCTACTGGGCATAACATGGTGTGCATCTGCCTGAAAACAGTCCTTTGGATTAGTGCACTTACCCGGTAACCAAAGGCATAAATAAATATATCTAAAATTCCAATGGGGTTGGGGCGTGGCCTTGCCACCGGAGTGATGGCTGCTTAACTTCTATAGCTCTCCCCTATCTGGGCAACATCCACGCTCTGGCACCACCATCCATGGATATCTGAGCCTACTAGCCCTTTCTAATGTTTCGGTAGTCTGTCTCTAACCGACCGGCAGTGTTTTCAGTGGACTCTGATGTGATTTGCCGTCTCTGCGGTGCCGGGTATCCACCAGCTGTGTGGGCCCTATAGACCGCATAGGCCCCAGTTGCCGTATTCAATCTACCGTTACAGACTATAGCCCCTACCACCAGCCTTTGGAGCCTTAGTTTGTCAGTTCCCACCTCCTTCTCGGACACGCCTTATCTGGGGCACTTGGAAATCATGTCCAGCCCCGGACAATTAGCCACACAGCTTAGAAGCACCCAATCAACAACACAGCCTACTTCTGTTGCAGATTCCCTGAAATATATCACTAGCATGCTAGAAACTCTGCTTGTGAGGGTGGACAACATCAATACCTCACTTAGCAACACAGTAGCTGATGTCAGGCAATTACAGGACAAAATGAATGTGGTAGAGCAGCATCTGAACACCAGTGAACACCAGCAGTCCACATTATTACAGAGGATACAGCTGCAGGAGGAGAGGCTCGCTAACCTGTGGGACCGGGTGGAGGACCAGGAGAATAGGGCTCGGCGCAATAGCCTGCGCATTATAGGTCTCCCAGAAGGGGTGGAAGACCCATCTATGGAACGCTTCCTGAACGAAAAACTCCCAGTATTGCTGGGGGATAGGTGGCGAGGCCCTATGGAGCTGGAACGGGCCCATCGGGTGTCCAGCAGAAGGGATAAGAATACCCAAACCCCGAGGCCCATTGTAGCCAACCTTCTTCACTACACTACCAAGGAGTGAATTCTTTGGGCAGTTAGAAACCTGGGAGAGGTACGGTGGCAGGGCTCCTTAGTGTCCTTTTACAGAGATTTTGCCCACGAGACAGCAGCCAGGCAAAGGGCGTTTGGGCAGATTAAAAAATACTTGTATTGACACAACTTTCAGTTCCTTTTCAGATCACTCACCAATTTGCTGGTCTCCAAAAATGGCTGAGAACTGCTAGCTGATCGCCCCACTTTGATTGAGAAATGGCTCCACAGGTTTTGGCCAGACGTCCCACCTCCAACAACAACTCCCAGATGTCTCTGTGAGCCATCTCTTTTGCCTACCACCAGAGGGAATCATAAGCGACGGCAGCAGAAGCTGGAGGACTCTTATTCAGACGGACATGCAGCTGCCAGTTCTGGTCCCCCTGCACTAACAGCTTCCTCTCTTCATTCGCTTTCTCCACGGCAAGCACTTGTCACCCATGAAGCTAACACCGTTGACTCTTTACCACCTCGCAGGGTGAAGTTTACCTCTAGGCACAGACAATGGTCCCGGAGCGGCACCTCTGTCCCTCCTGAATCCCTCTTGCACGCCACCCCAGCGAAAATCTCTAGGGAAGATCATGCCTCTCCTGCCTCCCCCACATATCATGACTTCCAGGATCTCTCGACTACGGACACTGATACAACTCTCAATTGGGTGGAATATCCCGAAGTCTCGCTAGTGGCAGCAGTAGATGCCTTGACCCCTGTGTGACCTGGAGTACTGTCATATGCAGCTGTGGTGTCATCCAGACTTCCAGAATCTGCGGATCTCCCCCCGGTCATCACCGAGCAGGCCGAAGATCCTCATGGCTAAAGACTGGACTCTCTCTTTTTACCTTTCACTTCATAAGCAGGTCTCAGTGGTAATTTACTGTATTAACCCAGTCTCCCCACGCTGTTGCACTAGAACTGATCTTCTGGCATTCTCCCCCTTGTGGAAGCACCTAGTCGGGGGGCTGCTATCTCCATGTGCACCTGAGGAGCCTAAACTGGGGTGCTGTTTCCCCCCATTCCCTCCCCTCTATCCCCAATGGGGCATGTTTCTGGGCAAATGCTGATGTCTAGGGCTATCAAACTAGATGTCTTACAAGGTTTGGCTTGCATCGATTTGTTATATGGGGGCTTGGGGTTTATTTCCCTCCCCCCTTTCTGCACCTAGCTAGCTTGATAGGCTCTAATGTGGGTTCACTGTGCAGCCCCCTAGCACCGCTGATATATTCGGCTAGAGAGACTACCTCTCTACTCCCTTTTCCACATCCCCCTTCCTCCCTCCTACCTCTAGACTCCCCGAGCTCTCCCCTGTCCACCCCCTCCCTCCCCCAATGCAGGATGTCCCGGTAGATGCTCTGATAGGGGGCATGCCTTTGGGATTCCTACACCTCCCCCCTACGTGGGCTCCTTGGCTGGCATAGCTGAGAGTGTTGGCTGTCCAACATTTTCTTTTGCATTGGCCCAGAATCCATTAGCATATTTATGCCTGTTCATATTGTTCTTTGAATACAATCTCTTAGTTCTGGTTACAGCTTTGCATACTAGTTGATTGGTTGTTGGTGAAAAGTTAATACTCATTAATGTGTTTGGTTCTTTCTCTAGTCCCCCTCCAGTACCAGTGTATTATCTGCAACTTCCTCTGTACTACGGTTAGTGCCAACGGTTCATCAGAGGTCTCCTGCATTCCTGGTCGGTGGAACCTGTTTATTACTTGCACTGCTATTGCTGAACTCTTGCCCTAAACTTGGTGACCTGAGAAAGTACCTTCTCTCTCTGAATTCTTTTTGCATGGAGTCATGGTCCCACCGGTATATCAGTCCTCACCAGGCACCTCGCTGGTTTCTTGGAATGTTAAGGGCCTTAACCACCCTATTAAATGCACCAAGGTGCTTCATTTTCTCCGATCTCTCCATACAGATATTGCTCTCTTCCAAGAAATACACCTTCTGAGCAGAGCAACTCCTTGGCTGAAAAAGTCCTGGGGGGGTGAGGTACACGCTAGCTCAGCCCCGAACAAAACCAAACGGGTAGCTATTTTGGTCCATAGGTCATCTTCCTGAAAGATGGAGGACACCTGTAAAGACACCAGTGGTAGATGGATAATGGTTAGACTGTCTTCCTCAGCAGGACCGTTTATCATTGCTAACCTCTACACTCCTAATGAAGATCATGCCAAGTTTTTCCTGGCTGTCAGCCAGGCCATTACATCGTTAGCAGGTGATGGATCTAACATTCCTATCCTGGTTTGGGGGGGGGAATTCAACATGGTCCTAGACTCCTTCCTAGACAAGTCCAAACCTCTCCCGCAGTCTCACCCCAAAGCCTACACCGCCCTGCAGAATTTGCAAGTGAAGTGGGGACTGGTGGACATTTGGAGAAGAGACCACCCAACAGGGCGGGACTACACCTTTTATTCACATGCCCATGCCACGCATAGCCGTATTGACCTCAGGCTAGCTAATGTGGCTGCAGCCCAACACTTATCTAACAACAAAATAGACAGTATCCTAATTTCTGACCATGCCGCAGTCCTAATTACATACTTCCCTGATGGCCAGCGACCAAAGGGCACCCGCTGGATATGTAACCCTCTCCTCCTGAAAGACCCAGAGTTTCCTAGTATGGTATCTCAGTTGGCCCGTGAACCCTTTGTCACCAACTTGACCAAGAAAATAACTCCAGGTATGGTCTGGGAGGCCTTCAAAGCAGTCCTTAGAGGGTGAAATATAGCCTTCACTGCGGCAAAAAACAGGGCCCGCAGGGTGACTTTAACCTCCCTACAAGCCGACCTTGGTGGTCTGGAATGTAGGTTCCAATCTAGCAGCTCTCCAGGCAGGACTCCCTCCCTGATACGCCAAATAGTGGGCTGAAATATCGAATCAATATCATTTTAAACCAAAAAGCGGAGTGGTTACTCTTTAGGATGAAACACGCCTACTGGGATGATAGGGAGAAAAGCGGCCATCTGTTAGCATTCAGACTACGTCAGCAACAAGCTTTGTCCCGAATACATGCCCTTGAGGATGCCTCAGGTAGAGTGGTTTATACCCCACAGGATAGCAATCTCTTTTATTCCTCCCTTTATGAATCCCATTCCCCTTTCTCCCCACCCCAGATACGGCAAAGACTAGCCCAGTTCAGCCAAAACGTCAAGGGACCGACCCCTACTCCAGACCAGGTGTCCCGGCTAGATGCCCCGCTGAAGGAAGTGGAGGTAAAACAGGCACTCTCCTGAATGGCACCTGGGAAAGCTCCAGGCCCAGATGGTATGACCATTGAACTGTATCGGGCCCTAGGACTCAACATTATCGGGCCCTTACTTAAGGCTCTTCAAGAGGCCCACTCAGTGCAATTGCTCCCACCCACAATGAAAGAGGCTCTTATCACTCTTCTTCCTAAAAAAATCTAATGACCCATTGAATTATGCAAATGTTGGCCCTATTTCCCTTTTACCTGTCGATACGAAAATACTTGCTAAAATTCTGGCCACTCGCTTGCTCGATGTTCTGCCCTCCATCATTCACCCGGCTCAAGCGGGCTTCATGAAAGGGAAATCAGGCCTTGATAATACCAGGTTGTTGCTCAATTACAAATGGGTGGCATTCCGGTCCACAGTCCCTATGGCAGCACTCACTGTTGACTTTACCAAAGCATTTGATTCGATCGAATGGAACTATTTATTCGCAGTACTCCAGAAATACGGCTTTGGCCTGGTTTTTGCCAATGGGTACATACTCTGTACAGTTAGCCGCTGGCCCACATCCTTACTAACACTACCATTTCTGCTCCCTTCCCACTGCAAAGGGGTACCCTGCAAGGCTGTCCCCTATCACCCCTCCTCTTTTTGATTGCCCTGGACCCCCTTATCTGGGCTTTTCTAGCCTCACGGTCCATCTCTGGCATTGAGGTAAATGGCACATCCCAGTTAGTAGCAGCATATGCGGATGATCTTTTACTCACTATTTCACAACCCCATCGGGCACTCCCAACTGTTTTGGCCATATTGCAGGACTTTGCTGTCTTCTCGGGCTTGCATGCTAATCAGAAAAAAACTATCCTGGCTTCCTTGAATCTTCAATGTTCCAAAGATTGCCTTGCTGGAAAGGAGCTTGCCCAGGCAGAAAAGGGATTCTCTTACCTAGGTATCTTTATCCCTAATTGGTGGTCCGATCTGGAGTCATCAAATTTTTCCCGCTTGTTGGCCCAACTATCTGCGGAGGTTGGGTGGTGGAGCAAACTACAGTTGTCCCTACCGGGTAGAGCTTTAGCAATGTGCATGCTATTTCTCCCTAAGGTTCTACATTTGCCCAACACTTTGCCAATCTCCCTCTCGCCAAAACTATTTATATCTATGGACCCGCCTCATGTTTCAGTTTCTCTGGGACGGTAAACCCCCACGCTGGAGTAAACAGAAGCTCTGGGCGCATTGGACTCAGGGAGGGTTGGGGTCCCCTGGCTCAAGGGCTATCACTTAGCTTGCCTTGCTGCTGCGGCCATCTGCTGGTTTGTACCAGAGATCTCTCAGGCCCTACCATGGGTTCAGGTGGAGGCTGGTCTGTACCAGAATAGCCCACTAATGGCATTGCTTAGCCCGCAGGTCAAAGCTTCCTGTCAACTTTCTCCTCCTATGCTGGCCACTCACCTGGCGTGGTGCACCATTATGTCTCTCTTCCACACACCCCGTTCGGCCTGGGGCCCCCCCCATTTCATTATGCCCCTCTGTGGCACAACCCCTTCCTCACGGTCGGGTGTGCCCCTATTGATTGGCTCTCCTGGAAACTGAGCGGTATTTCTACTGTGCAGGATGTTTGTGTAGCAGGCTCCAATGTCTTGCTCTCCTGTGACCAACTGCAGGTGATTCCCCCCCCCCCACGAGAATGGGTGATGCTGGCCTTTATGGAAGCTAAGTGACTACTTTTAATGTACTGGTGCCAAGGACTGTTACCCTCTCAGAAGAGCTGGCATGTGGCTCTTGCTTGCTTGGCATCATTGGAACGCCTCTCTTATGTCCATCGTGGTAAACTGGATACATTCTTAGCTAAATGGGAACCCTACTTGCAGTCCCCCTCTGTATAACGTTCCCCTCCCCCACAACAACCCTCCTATCTGAACCGTTAGCACACTGTGTTACCTTTGCGGAGCTCACCTCAGTGCCTTGGTTTCTTTTTCATAATGTTGTCTAGTTGGTAGATATAGTACACCTTTGAGCTTGTATCTTGAGGATTACTGTTCATACTACGGATATTACTCTGTACTGGTTATACTATTCATAAATGTGATGTTATTGTCACATATGCATGGATCTATTCTAAAATTATTAAAATTCTTCTATGATAAAAAAATAAAATTCCAGTGGGGTGCTGATAGATAACCACTAGTCTCCTCTCAGAAGTTATTTGGCTTGTCTGGGCCACAACTTGCATTTTACACCCTTCTTGCTCAGTTGCTCTCTTCAGCAGCTCATCCATCTTAGCTTTAAACTCAGATTCAGCAGGGAGCACCTGTGTCTGTACCCTCACACCAAACACCATAGAATTTAGGCTGGCAACCATCCCAGGTTGACCTTGAGATTCAGACTGCCCAGGGCACATGGTCATTTTGGCCGAGTTAACCATATCTTTACATTCTTTCAACAGGGCTTTTAATTCTGAAATCTCTCTTGTTGGCATATCTCTATCAACTTGTGTGACAGCTGCTGAAGTGCAATGGGTTTCCTAATGCCCCTGCTCATCTTCAGCCTCCCTAAATTTTCACACCAGGGACCAGTGGGGAAGGGAGTCATCTTTTGTTTCAGTCAGATGCAGCTTAAGAATGAGTAGGGTGGAGTGACAAGCAGCCTTAAGCACGTGCTCTAGTCTGACACGGTTCAAGTCTTGGGAGGCCACACCCCCTTTGCGGAATACTTTTGGCAGTGGCCTCTCCAAATGAGTCACAAATGCATACAAGGGCTCCTCCTCCCACTGTCATGTAGTCTTAACTTCCACATGAGGTCCTCACAGGACTCTGGGCTCCCAAAAACACTCTCCAGGGCTATCAAGTACACCTGGGCTGGGAGCCAGCCAGGTGGCGCTGAGGGTTGAGGCGCTGGACGCCACACCTCACGCAATGCCGGTGACCCGGGTTCAGGAATGAGCCAGGGCCACCGGGGGTCAGCAGGGGAGGGACAGAGATTGAGCGTCCTTCGACCGCTCTCTCTTCCCGGGGGTTGGTACAGAAAACGGTCGCTCATGGAGCGACCTCTGGCGGTGGCTGGAGGATCGCCAGTGCAGCAGCACCACGGTACAACGTTGCCTTGCTGGCCGGGCTCCACGGGGAAGGAGGGGGAAGGGGTACAAACAACTGAAAATCCTTCCACACATCGGTGAGATGACGGTGGCCCCGGGGGACTTCGCCCACATCCCAACTGCCGGCTCACTGCGCCCAGATCTTTCTCAAGGCTGACCTGATGGCACGAAGGTAGCCACTTCATACTTAAGAGGATACCACCGTGGGAGGGTGGAATCAGCCCCGGAGATGGTACAGGGGGTTGAGCCCACCTGGGGTCATTCGGGGGAGGAGATCGAGGGCAGATGCGAGGGTTCAGGCTGGGAGTAGGGCGGACTCCATGTGGGCACTCCTGAAGGATGCCCGGAGTGTGGATGTAGAAATAAAGTTAAAAAAAAAAGTACACCTGGTCTGGGGCATCAGGGTCAGTGGCCCTTAATGAGTGGATAACTTCTAGAACAGCCCCACGGAGGCTTTCTACCAGCCGTTCTCTTTTTTCAGTCTTGCACTAAAGGGGTAGCATAGTCTATCAACGCCTCCATAACATCCTCACTGGCTGGGGTGGGCTTGACTCCAGAAAACATTCTTAATTTATAATAGCAATCTAAGGACATGGGCACATAGCTAGGCCCAGTCCATTCACTGGATGAGTAGGACTTTGGAGGTCTGGGCTTGACTTGGGGGAAGACACTGGTTATAGTTACAAAGGGCCAGGCTTCTGTTGAACCCTCTGGAACTAGAGCATCAGGGGCCCAGGAGGCTTCTGTTACATTTTTACATTCAGCCAACACAGTAAAAGTTCCAATAGAAGTGTCTAACGTTCGACTGCAAACTTCCACTTGACCCAACCCCATTACGACAGATAAATGTCCCTCTATAATCCCATTGGCTTATCTGGAGGGGGGGGGACTCCCAGGAGCAGGAGAGATTTCTGGGGATTCCTTTCCTGACCCCCACTCCACTCAACCAATCGCAATTTATCTGACTCCTTGATCATAATTAGGAGTTTGGGGGTTAGAACTGGGATTTGGGGAAACAACAGTAGTCTTCCCAGTAGTGTCCTCTATGGTGGGTGTGGCTGGTGAACAGGAGATCCCAGTGGTGCCTCCAAAGATGTAGCCCCGGTGCCGTATGCCTACGGGCTACTACCCCTACCTGTTGACCTTCCCACAGGTTTAGGGGCATGGGTCCTGCTACAGTGGTATTCAGGGGTTCTGTCCCAAAGAAATAAAAAAAAAAATAGCGCAGTACCTCCACCTAGAGTAAATTGCAGTGGGCCAGGTGTGTGACTGATACAACCCCCTGGGATGTTGTACCTACACACCTCCCCTTCCAACCACCCCACACCTTGGATAGCAAACAGTTTTCCAGTAACATATACCACATGCACTTTACAGTTAGTTTCCACAAAGCACCCTTCACATAGCAATTTCAAACAACAAAACAGCTTTATTGTGGGGAAGGGCTAGGGTCGGGGTACCTGGAGACGGAATAGCTATGGAAGGAAAAATGGTTAGAAATGGTTAGAAACAATTAATAACAACAAGGCCCGTAGACAGGACTACCCTGGAGCCCATACCCACTGGTACCAGTGACTGTCCCTCTGTCCTAATGGGGTACTCAGGTTTCTGCAGGCCTGCTCGGTGCCATGGGTTGGCCAGCATTGGGGCCACAGGAGCAATACTAGCTGAAAGTTAACAGTTAAATCTTTACTCCCCTTGATTTCCAGGGCAAGTTGTGGGTACTCATAGTCTTGAAGATCTGAGATGTTCCTGGAGCAGAGGGCTTTCACCATTCCAATCTCTGGGGATTTCAGTTCTGGAAGGGCAAAACAAATTTCAACAGTACGCGTTCTGAAGAACTGAGCTTGATTGAAAGTCTGGCCACTTGTCCCCTTGATTGAACATCTTGCAACTTGTCGCCTTCAGCCTATTCAGGCCTGTTGCGGAGCTCCCATGCAAGGTCCACACAGCCAGTGGACCCAGACCTAGGAGTGACTTCACAGTCTGGCTCTCTCACAGGTCACAGGTGCCCTAGCCACCCCCCAACCCCCAAGCATGCACCAGAGGCCCCCTGTTGCCAGCAGATCCCACTTGGTGGGGGTTAGCAAGTTCCCAACCTGGCTTTGAGTTAAGCTGGTAATTCCCTGATTTCTCTTCCTCACAACAGAAAATAACTTCACTGTGCAGTCAGAACAGTTTCTCCAACTTTCCTGCACCTTTGGGAAATAGATTCCAAACTTCAACTCCAGATCAACAGTTCCTTTCCTCAGTTGGATTTCACCAAAAGCAATAGGCCACTGAAGCGTAGGGCACCTGCTCACCTTTTCTGTCTTACAGTCTCTCAGATTTAAATCAGTATTCACCTTTCCTGTGGCTTACACACAGTTCCTAGAAAGTCTCTTTCCCAGCTCAAAGGTGTTCTCTCAGTCACAAACTGGTACAGGATGGCTGCAGCAAAAGTCTTCTCTAGAACAGCAAACTCCAACAAGATGCCTGGAACAACACAGATGCAGAGCTCCTCTGAGCAGCAAGAACTTTTCTCCTTTATTCCTCTGACAAAACTCCATTTTAAGTCCTGTGAAAGGCCTTAGATCTATTCTCCACAGCACTGAGGCATCTTGACTTGATCAGAGCCCAGAACAGATCTACCTCAACTGTCCAAAGTCCCTTCGGATTTCCCCAAAAGATCCTGCCCTTTGATTGGCTGGTGCCAGTTATCAATTACAAGTGTTCATAGTCATTAGCCTTCTCTGATTATTCATTGACAAGGTCTCCTGACACCTGAAAATTGTTCACACCTTCTCCCTTGAGCCCTCACAAACAGTTTTGGTGCCTAGATAGCTGAGTGGCTGTCCATCAGGGGTCAAAGGATCAAAACATGGCTGCTAAGACTCAGTCCCAGGGCAGTCCACATATTGTCCCAACTGTACAATGTCCCTGTAGCCAAACAGTGAACCTTTAGTTATTGAATTCCCCACAGAACTGTAGCAGCCCCTGTGCCCTCTTAAGTGACTGCAAAAAGTAACATTTTAAGCCTCCCTACTGGTAGCTCCATTGTCAGAGCCCCCCTGGAGCAGCAATCAGTCCTATTACTATTTATGGCATGCTCATTAATATTCATAACCTGCCCCCCCCCCCCTCCACAGCGCTACTGCACTTTTAAAATAAAATTTTATGCTGGCCCAGTGGCGCTGAGGGTTGAGGAGCTGGACGCCACACCTCACTCCACACTGGGGACCTGGGTTCGGGAATGGACTCGGGCCACCGGGGGTTGACAGGGGAGGAGAGGGATTGAGCATCTGAGGACTGCTCTCCCTCTCCGAGGGAGGGAGGTCTTCAGCTGACGACGTGCTTGCGGCCCCCAACAGAGGCTGGGGGGTTGTGTGCTGGCACTGAGCTTGGGGGTGAGTTGGGGCATGGTGCCCAGAGGGAGCATGTGCAGACACGTGCATGCTCCCCCTTGGTGTCATTGCACACCCCACTCATGCAGGCACAGAACAGGGAAAATATGGCGAACGGTTGCGGCAGCTTGATGGCTGTCTACGGGATGCTTGGCCTTGGGGGCATCGCTGTACTACTGGATCCGGTCTTGGTTGGAGAGTGAGGTGGACTCTCCACCGCCCCACCGTGGGGGTAAGCCACAGAGGTAAATGGAAGCAAGGGCTCCACTGGGGACCGGGAGAGGATCTGACAGTGGCTGGATGTGCAGGATGCAGGGATGTGAAGGCAGACCGGGAGCCAAGGTAAAAAGGATTAACAAAAAAAAATAAATAACATGTTAGCCACTGCTGTTTGCCTTGCCCAGTAGTCCGACCCACTGATTACCTTGATACGGGGGTTGACAACACTGGGGAGATGATTTTCTGACCCCTGCAGCAGCCCGAAACCAAGATGCACTACTGCACATGCGCAGACACCACAAGCACTTTAAAGTGCCTGGAAGAGCCATGACCTTTGCTCCACCAGCCCTAAAGGATTTAACACAACACCGGGGCCGGTCAGATACCCAAGAAGGCATCAGGGGAACCCGAGCTGATTCAGGCCGAATGAGGTAAGTCCCCATGGGGGGATTACGTGGAAAAGGCATGACAAGTACAATTCTTCCAAAATTAAAAATATCTTGTCACGCTCATCAACTAACATTAAAAGAAGGTGTTGTGAGGACATCAAAATGTATCCACAAGCATCCATCATGTCAGCTGTTAAACAGAGCCATTGCAGAGATGTTGGCCGATTGTCAGCTCCCTTTTGTTTTTGTTGCCCAGAAAGGTTTTCTCAGGGACATGAACTGGATTGAACCATGGTATACTGTTCCCTGTCAAACATATTTCTCAAAAAGGCTGTTCCACAGTTGCATGACTTGGTGTGTAGTATAGCCACTAAACAGTTGAAACTCTCTGAGATGAAGCAGGTTTACGTAAGCACTGATATATGGACCAACAACCAAACAAGAAGTAACGTGTCACCGACGAGATGGCTCTACACGTTAATGCCGCTAGGCGTTGTTGCCGCGGCGGCGGCCAAGGGTTCAACCCCCCAGCGGGCATTAATCACTGGTAGAGCCCTCCTCTGTCAGTGATTAATGCACTTGTGACACGGACAAGCTCGATGTTTAGCAGGCCAAGCAGTCTGGACAGTGATTCGCAAGAAAGGCACCGGACACTCAGGCAATTTCTCTCCCTATGTGTGTGCTGTCTAATTCTACCCCCTGCATACGCACGTAACAGTCTTGCTCCTTGCAGCCTCTATTCCCCATTTGGATCGGTAAGCGCCGACCGCCCACAGCGCTACTTGCCACCCAGTGGCTATGGTAGCCACTACAGAGCAACACGGCATTATGAGGACGATAATGCTGTATTGGGCTTCGAAGCAGCGCAAAGACAACACGGCATAATGAGAAATAATGCCGTGTTGCGCCTGCGGAATGCGCTCTATAACAGCAACACGGCATTATCGGCTCACAATGCCGTGTTGCTCCTGCACCAAGTGACGCCGTCGTGCCTATCGCGGGGTGCCCTGGCATGGCTCTCCATAATGCCGTGTTACAATTGACTACAGTACATGACTGTTACAGCTCACTGGGCAAGTTTTCAGTTAGAAAGTAATAATTCCTGCTCTGCCATAAGTAGAAAGAAGTAGGCTGTATCATGTGTCTACACTTTTGAAGAAAACCACACTGGTATGAATATTCTGCTGGAGCTGCAAAATTAATTCCTGAAATGACTTATTCTGTATTCCTTATCTCCAGGGTTCATAGTGTCAGATAATGGTGCCAACATAGTCAAAGCTGTTAGAGATGGCAACTACCTGCCCCCATAGGAAGGCCTTGTGTTGGGTCAAAGTGCTAGGGGATGGAGGGTGTTGTCCCAGCACCGATACTGCAATAAAGCTGCGCCTTTGAAGCTTTAACCTTTTTTGGATGCTTATTTCTGGTATGAGTGCCGAACTTCCTTGCAACAACTACCAACACATACCTTGTTTTACACATTGTTTAAATCTTCTCATTCATGGCTTCTTACAAGGAAACAGAAATGTTGAAAACCTGTTCAGTCTTGCTAGGAAAATATGTGGGCATTTCAGCCACTCTGTGAAAGGTCAAAAAATCTTGAAGGGGCTACAGAGATCAAACAGCTTACCCTTGCATGCATACAGTACATACATACAGTACATACAAGGTTGCCAGCAGATTAGGCCCAACAGTCTATCTTGTCTGCCCGAGATGCAGCTTAAAACTAAGTCTCATCTGATGCCCCCCCCACCCTTCATGTATGTCTTGCATATGTGCTCCCCCAAGATTCCTCCTGCTGTTCACTTCCCCACCCACCTGTACTTTACCCATGTACTTGTCCCATCCCATCTTGAATCCTCCCATTGATTCAATTGTCATCGACTCTTCTGGTAGTGCATTCCAAGGTTCCACCACCCTCTCTGTGAAGTAGTATCTCCTCACCTCTCCTCTATACCTCCCCCTACCAGTTTTAGGCAATGTCCTCTAGTAGTCCCATCCCCCTTAAGTGTGAGCAGACCTTCCATGCTAACCCTATTAATTCCCTTCAAATACTTAAAGGCCTCAATCATGTCTCCCCTGTCCCTTATGTCCTCTAGGGCGTACATGTTCAGCTCCCCAAGTCTCTCTTCATAGGACATGTCATCTATCCCCTAGACCAGTTTAGTCACTCTTTGTTGAACTCTCTCCAGTAGAGTAGCATCCTTCTTTAAGTGTGGGCACCAGAACTGCACGCAGTACTCAAGGTGTGGCCTCACCAAGGAGCTGTACAGGGGCAGTATAACTTCTCTTCTCAATGTTATCCCCCTAGCAATACATCCAAGCATTCTATTTGCCTTTGCAGCCACTCTCCTACACTGCTCAAAGTTGTTCATTTTGGGATCAATTACTACTCCCAGATCTTTTTCCTCCTTGGAGATCTTATATTGTACCCCTCAAATGGTAGTTATATTCAGGATTATGAGTGCCAAAATGAGGTACACTGCACTTGTGCTACATCCATTAAAGCAGGAAGTTCTAACCCACTGGATTTCAACGTTCTACGTGTTGGAAAGATGTCTTGAACAGAAAAAAGCTGTACATGACTACACCATGCAGAAACAAATAGGTAAAGTAGACATCATGATAAGCTCCATTAATTGAACTCTACTGGACTCTTTGGTCACCTTATTGGAGCCATTTGAGGCTGCCACATATTATGTCAATGCAGATAGCGCAACATTGAGTCAAATTCTTCCTCAAATCAGATTTCTTAACATTTTCCTTAATGACATAAAGAAAGACTTTCAGTCAAAAGATGACACCACTGCTGTTATGCTGGCTGATGACTTGAGTCTCAGACTGTTGACTGATCAGAGAATAAATGCCATGTTTAAGAATGACACCTATGTGTTGACTACGTTGGTAGATCCCTGCTTCAACTGGAATAATGAAGCCGTCCTTTCAGCAGGGGGAGACATTGAGTATTTGAGAGATCTTCTGCTAACCAAATGTGACATTGCCCTACAAACACCATTAACTGATGTACAGTAGTCAAACCCTGCTGAACCATGACAGCACACATCTCTGGTGTAGCAAATAGTACATTTATCAATTCTTCACAGTCAGCAGTGTTGTCAGTGAGGGACAGGACATGCACAGCTACTTCTCAGGCATCCTATATTCAGGGTCAGAAAAGCAAATCACTTCTGAGTCACCTGCAATAACATGGATTGGTATTCTGTAAAGAAAGTGCAGCAGGTTCATCTGCCAGACTGGTAACCATCTCATGTAGCACAATGATCCTGGAGTACTTTGCAGACCATATTGTTACTGGTCTTGAGGAAGATCCATTACTCTGTTGGAAACAAAAAAGAACAATAGAGTCTCTTGTTCAATAGAGAACAACAGAGAACTAAAGAGAGCAGTTCACCATTTCCTCTGGATCTGACTTTTTTTATTTAGTGCTTTCTCCTTGGGTAAGAGACAAGGAGGTTAAATTTGACACTTCAATGGTGGCAGCTTGTGGGTTATCAGTCTGCTTCATTTAGGGCCTTCTCCTTGGAGAGCTGACTACAGGAGAGAATATGGTGGTTTCTTGCCGCACCGGCAGCACCTGCAATGTGGAGGGACAGTCGGGCAGCTGCATCAGCAGCCACCGGGGAGCACAAGGAAGCTGCAATCGGCGGCGCTCTGGTAGGAGCTGCTAGGCCACATCAACAATGATAGGAGCTGTGGTTGGCCACATTGGTTGCCAAAGAGGAAGCTCCCAGCCAATTGGGGCCAACGGCATGAAGTTTGAGTTTGCAGTCGGGCATTAAAAGCCAAACAGACAGGCCGCAACTCTGAGCTGACTGCAGGAGATGATTTTTCTCCCATCCACCAACAGCAGCCCTGACCTCTGTTAAATGCAGTTGGGGGGCGGAGCCTACAGTGAGGAAGTCTAGTGGATTGGACCAAGAGGACTGAACTACACTTTCCACAAAAGGGCAAATCACTTGAAATTTAAACTGGAAAGAGCACACTGGACAGCTGGCCTTGTACTTTTATGACTAAATTTAAAGCTACCCTTCTACAAGCTGTCCTGATCAGGCTTAATGTCTAATTTGTCACTATTTGTTTTTGGTGTGATGGGGTTTTCACGACACTGGGTAGGGGTAAAATTGGATTGATCAAGGGAACTGCTTTGGGCTGAGGATAGTCTGGGCAAAGTAAGGGGGCAACTGAGTTGCTAGTATGAAATCATATTGCTTTCCTTAGAGTGATCGTGAGCTGTTTGGTTTTAGTTAAATCCTGGGCTGAATTCTGGGCAAACTGTCTGCAGACTTAAAATTGCTTAAATTGTATAGCTGGATGATACATTTGGAGCTAGCTTGATATCTCACTGAGGCCCCAAGATGCCTGTAGGTGGCAGCAGAAAATATTTTCCTGAGGTCTTTTAACGCTTCCAGACATCCTGCACTTGTACCACTGAGGAATTACTGTAGGATGTCTGAGGACATCAGTGCTTAAAACTTTAATATTTCACAAACTGAAGTGAGTAGAATTGACTGCATGGCATCATTGGAAAGGTAATGTTATGCTGAACAACTCTGCTGCCCATACTTGGAGTCTGTTACATATACTTTAGAAGATATTCGCATTTTTGTATGGTATGGTGTGTATGGCTGACATTTGTCTCTCAAGCCTCACCTAGCCACCTTGAATAAAATGGAAAAAATACATGTATTGTATTAGAAAAATTGCTTTTTAGTACAAAATTAATTTTGAACCTCTATCTAATGTATGCATGCTTAATTTGGTGTTGATATGTTACATATTTTCCTACAAAAAATGGTTTATGTTGCCTTTTTTATTGAAAAAAAAACCTTTTTTTGCAATTTCAATTAATATAGAAAAAAGTAGGAATTACTTATAATTAATTGCATAGCACCGTTAGAAAGCTAAATTTGTGCTGAACAACTTTGCCACTCGAACTTTGTGTGTAGCACTTACAGTTCATAAGGTATTTGCATTTGTTTGTGGCATGCTGATTATGCCTTGATTTTGCTCAGAAAGCTCTAGGATGCACTGTTAAAAGTGTACAGACCAGAAGTGGTGGAACTCTGAAAGAGTTCCTGAGGCCTTAATGAGATATTGCAGTGCTCTGAGCTGATTTGATCTGCCTTGGTTCGACCTGCTGCCTGTAGCAGGGGAGTCACTGGGTAATAGGCCGTACCCTTGCGGAGACCAGGGCAACATGGCTGTACCTAGTTGGGGATTTGCTAGGGGAAATTGGTATGGGGGAGGGATGCGCATCATGGGGTGGCTGACAGGGGCAGCTGGTCTCTGTGGGGCTACTACAGGATGGGTGGGGGGATTTCATTTACAGGATGGAGGGGAAGCAAGCTGGTGGGTTGTAGTGGCTGTGGAGCTGCAATGGCCATGAGTACACTGTGGAGACTAGGGCACCATCCTATATGTGCCAGGTTAATGGGTTTGGAGGCTGAGTTGTGCAGGCCCAGGAATAAACTGGATAGGTGGGTGAAGGGCATGAGTGCAGGGGAAGGGAGGCACATAACTACAGACAGTTGGGGGGAGGGTGCCAGCAATTGCAGGTGCAAGAAGATGGGAGGCCAACAGAACTCACGCTAGGTCTGACCAGCCCTGGGGGCAGAAGCAGGGGGAGGGATCAAGGAGACTGGACAGGGAGGAGGGTGAAGGATGGCAGAAAGTGGGGGCTATCGGCAGGTGGGCAAAAGGGACTCCAAGGACCATGGCAATGGGACTCACCTCACAGGAAGGGATCACTGGTAAGCAACCTGCTGGGGGAAGGGTCCTGGTCTCAAATAGGTACTTGTCAATGGTGAACACCATGGGGGGAATCTCAGAAGATGTGAGGAGTGCAACCAGCAGTGGGCAGAAGGAGAAGGGGGATGAAAGTGAAGGCGGGGTTGGGGGAATGGGCACCAAGACTAATAGAGAAGCAAGGAATGGCACGGGAAGGGGAGCTGAGAGTAGGGAGTGCCAGGGAAGGGAGGATGAGGGGACAGTAAGGAGACAGCATGGATCCCAGGGGGAAAGGGAAAGAAGGGATTAAGTGTTGGGGAGAGCAGAAAAAAGGACGATGAGGGGATAGAAGCAAGAGCCCCTGATGGTCAGGAGGGGCCACAAGTTAATGGAAGTGCTGCTGGGACAGACCAGAGTGGTGAGGCGGGGTTGGGGGAGCTAGGATTAGAACGGTCGGACAGGAGAAAAAGCTGGAAAGAGGAGGTAAAGGTAGCTGATGGCAATCAAATTGTTGACGTGGACAAAGAAAATGGAGAGGTAGTGGGAGTGGAGGGGGGCTGAGGCAGAGGAAGGAGGTAGGCCCAAGAGGAAGGAAGAGAAGGAGGCTAAAGTGCTCCTGCTGAGGGACTCCATGATCAAGGTTATTAAGTGGGAAGGGGGGAGTGAGGGGTAAGGCTGTGCTGTCAGGGTCAAGAGTATAACTGGCTTGACTGTGCACAAGACCGAGTACTTGGTCTATGCTTTGGTGAAGGAATGTGGTGGAGTCCCTAACATATTAGCGTACCTAGGCAATAATGACATAGACAGAAATAGTGTGTAGTAGATACAGGCAAGGTTCCGGGAGCTAGCCAGGGTGTGTCATGCTGTGGCTTGCATGGTCTCTTTTTTGGAGGTCCTCCCAGTACCTAGAGCTAGCATAAGAAACAAACAGAAAATCAGGAAGGTTAATGAATGGCTCAGAGCATGATGTGTGGCTGGGGGTATGGGTTGGTGGGGGACTGGGTGCAACTTGGGAGGACAAGAGGCTGTATGATAGGGATAGGCGCCACTTAAATTTGGGTGGGAAGGAGGTTTTGAAACTAAAACTGACTGAGTTCATTGAAACTAGGTGGTGTTCAAACTTGTGAGGGGCGGAGGGCTGAGGCTTGAGGCTTCTGCTAGCAGGCACATCAAGGGATGATGTAGCCTTCTCTCATCTGAGGGATGTCAAACTGGGGCACCCAACTATGTGTAAGGGAAGGGGAACATGCAGTTAACTGGGGGATCTCGGGTTGGGGATGGGTAAGGGCAATTGGCAGGGATGGAGGGTGGTCCTGATTAATGTTAGGAGCATGGGTAACAAGATGCCCAAGCTTCAGGCGATGCTAACTGAAGAGGAGGTGGATGTGACGGCAGTCACTGAAACTTGGGCCATTCCTCGGCACAATTGGGACCTGAACCTGATGGGGTACACTGTGTTCAGGAAGGACAAGGCTGTGGACAGGGAGGTGGGGTAGCACTCATCATCAGGATCGGCATCGATACATGCAGGGTGGAGGAGGCAGAGGGAAACATAGAGGCATTATGGGTTACCTTGCAGGTGCCTGGGGGGAAGGCGGTAAATCTGAGGGTGGTTTATAGGCTGCCCATACAGGCAGAAGAACTTGAGGCCTGGTGGTGAATCTCAGGGACCACTTTGGTCAGGGGGAGGGTAGAACTATGGTGCTGGCTGACCTTAACATGCTAGGGGTTGATTGGGGAACTATGGCATCCTTATCAACTAGGGAGTAGCGCCTGCCGGACATCTTAGAGGATGCATTCCTTTCCCAACTGGTGGCTGACACGAAGAGGGATGGTCATATCCTGGATGTGGTCCTGTCGGATGGTGATCTGGTTAGGAACCTAATGGTAGGGGACCCACTGGCAGTGAGTGATCATGCCACAGTTTGGTTTTCCCTAGACCTGGGAGGAGAGGAACATTGCACTAAAACAGTGGTGGTTGACTTTAGGGCTGCAGACTTTAAGGGTATGGAGGGGATCCTCAAGAGGCATTTGGAGGGGATCAGACTGGACATGGACACAGAGAGCAAGTGGTAAATTATTAAGAGAGCTCCTGGAAGCTACCAAGGCCTGCACAAATGTCTGACACAAGTTTGGTTCAGTCAGAAAGCCAAGCTGGTGAACCAGGGAGGTTCAGGAGATGGTAAGGGAGAAAAGAGCTGCTTATAGATGATACAAGCACTCATGTGGGGTCACGGACGGGGGAAGAGTACAATATGATATCCAAAAAGGTAACCAGGGTGGTGAGTTCGGCCAAGGCAAGGATGAAGCAGAGGTTGGCACTGGGGATCAGAAGTGGGGGAAAAGGGTTCTTTAGGTGTATCAGGGAAAGAAGCAAAGTGAAGGGGCAGATTAGCAGACTGAGGTCAGGGAGTGGGTGAGCTGATGAGGCCAGGGAGCAGGCAGAGGTACTCAATGAATACTTTACCTCGGTCTTCACTAGAGACGATGGAGGATCAACACCTTACGGGTGGGGAGGCGGGCTAGAAATGAGGAAGGGAGAGGACATAGATGTTGAAATTCCTGTTGGTAGAGTGAGGGAAGCCCTTAAGTCCCTAAAAACAGATAAGGCACCGGGTCCGGATGGCCTTCATCCTAGGGTGCTAAAGGAGATGGCGGATGTTCTTGCTGCACCTCTGGTGGACCTTTTCAACTCCTCCCTTCAGATGGGTTGCATGCCTCAGGATTGGAGGATGGCTTATATCATGCCTATCCACAGAAGCGGCTCTCAGGAAGAGATGGGTAACTACAGGCCTGTCAGCCTGACATCAGTGGTAAGCAAAATGATGGAGGCCATCTTGAAAGAGAGGCTGGAGGTGTTTCTGGAGACATGGGGCCATCTGGATGATCACCAACATGGCTTTGTTCAGGGCAGATCATGTCAGACTAACCTTGTTGAGGTCTATGACTGGGTGACAAAGGTGCTGGACCAGGGCAGGCCAGTGGATGTCCTCTTTCTAGTCTTCAGCAAGGCGTTTGATTCAGTACCACACCCTGGATTGTTGCACAAGCTGGTAGGAATGGGGGTGGGGGAAAGGATGGTTAGGTGGATAGGAAACTGGCTAACTGGGTGGTTTTAAAATGTAGTGGTCGGGGAGGATATCATCTCCTAGGAGGTTCATTAGTGGGGTCCCACAGAGGTCGGTGCTTGGTCCACTCCTGTTTAATGCTTATATCTCAGACATCAGACATGGTATCAGGAGTGAGATGAGCCTCTGTGCTGATGATTCAAAGCTGGGGGCAGTGGTGAATGGTGAAGAAGGTAGAAGAGCCTTACATGGGGACCTAGAGACTCTGGAGAGGTGGTCACACACCTAAAAACAGAGGTTTAATGCCAAGAAGTGCAGTGCTCTCCACTTGGGGCATAGGAACCCAGCTCATGAGTACTTTTTGGGTGGGGAGAAACTACAAGTTTCAGGATGGGGAAAAGGATGTTGAGGTGGTTGTAGATGCCAAAATAAATGACTGAGCAGTGTAGGAGGGCTGCGGCTAAAGCAAATAAAATGCTTGGGTGCATCACCAGGGGGATAACCTCGAGAAGACGGGAGGTGCTTCTCCCTCTGTATAACTGCCTGGTTAGACCGCACCTAGAGTACTGCATGCAGTTTTGGCACTAGTACTTGAAAAAGGACATTGTACTTCTCGAGAGGGTCCAGAGGAGGACGACCAGGATGATACAGCATCTGGGGGAAAGATCCTATGAGGAGAGACTTGAGGAGCTCAACTTGTACACCTTGGACAGAGGGGATATGATCAAGGTCTTTAAATATTTAAAGGGAGTAAATAGGGTCAACTTAAATAGGGTGTTCCAGCTAAGGGAAGAGGGAACCACCAGGGGGCACTCCATGAAGCTGGTTGGCGGGAGCCTCGGGGGGAGACTAGGAGACGCTACTTCACTGAGAAGTTGGTGAACCACTGGAACACACTGCCTGCAGAACTAGTGACTGTTAATACAGTGGAGGGATTCAAGAGGGGGCTGGGACAGGTATAAGGGGAAGTTAAAACTGAGTAATGCCAGACCTAGAGGTGTAACTCCAATGGGAGATGGGGTCGGGGGGGTGTATGGGGGAGGTGGGGAGGGCAGCAATGTTGTCCTGACTGGGTGCTGATTTTCAAGTAGACTCAATAAACCATTAGGCCTACACTGCTGGTATCTTAGTATGTTGGTATGTAATATGGCAGGATCTAGCAAGTCTTGCAATAATGTACCTCAGTTGTCCACCTTCAAGTGTATCTTTAGAACACATATTTAGTGCAGCTGGAGGACTAGTCACTGACCACAGAACACTGCTAGGTCCTGTACATGTGGAACAGCTCACATTTCTCAAAATGATTGCTGACAATTTCCAAATTGTCACAAACACTGATTTATGTGTGTCTGACCCTGAAAATTAACAACAGCCTGCAAACTGTGATGCTGAATATGATGACCAGGTTGGGAACAAAACAAATGGAACCATTACCATTGCCACCATGGCAGCCACATGTTCCACACTAGGACTACTTTTAGTTTTCTTCTGTCAGTCATCAGTTTATATTATGTAAGTTTGATCAATGCCCACCATGGGTATCATTTTTAAAAACAGCAGCAGCTCAATTGCAGCAGCTGCACCTCTCTTACCTATGTCAGCAATGCCCACCACGGGTATCATTTTTTAAAACAGCAGCAGCTCAATTGCAGCAGCTGCACCTCTCTTACCTATGTCAGCAATGCCCACCATGGGTATCATTTTTAAAAACAACAGCAGGCTCAGTCACAGAGGCTGCACCTCTCACACCTTCCTCAGAAATGCCCGCCATGGGTATCATTTTTGGACATAGCAGGAGGCCCGCTAAGACACCTTGTGGCTCTAGTACCTGCCTCAGCAATACCCACCATGGGTATACTTATTGGAAACTGCAGCAAGCTCACTCAGAGAAGTTGCACCTCTCATACCTGCCTCAGCAAAGCCCACCATGAGTATAATTTTTGGAAACAGCAGCAGGCTCAATCACAGCAGCTGCTCCACTAGTAGAAACATAGAGACATAGACTTTGATGGCAGACAAAGACCGCTTGGCCCACCTAGTCTGCCCATTTCCCTACCTAGAGGATAAGCTGCAGATCC
The DNA here is from genome assembly GCA_016271365.2 of Neoceratodus forsteri. Classification (NCBI taxonomy): domain Eukaryota; kingdom Metazoa; phylum Chordata; order Ceratodontiformes; family Ceratodontidae; genus Neoceratodus; species Neoceratodus forsteri. The sequence goes on along the minus strand of JADMNL010000022.1, from coordinate 437,656,204 downwards.
TATTTAACCAACAGCCTATTTCTTCCTATCCCCCACAAAAATTGCCTTATGTCTGTCCCATGCATTCTTGAATTCTTCCACAGTTTTAGACCACACAACCTCCTCAGGAAGGCTGTTCCATGTGTCCACCACACTCTCTGTGAAAAAATACTTCCTCACATTGCCCCTGAGCCGTCCCCCCTCTATCTTCAAATTGTGTCCCCTTGTTCTTGCACATCTCTTTTTCTGAAAGATGCTACCCTCTTGGACTTTGTTGATTCCACTGAGGTACTTAAATATTTGTTTCTATCATGTTCCCCCTCTCCCTCCTTTCCTCAAGGGTATACATATTAAGTTCCTTTAGCCTCTCCTCGTATGGTTTCTCTTGTAGACCCTGCACCATTTTAGTTGCCCTCCTCTGAACTGCCTCCATCCTGTCTATGTCCTTGCAGAGATGGGGTCTCCAGAACTGGACGCAGTACTCCAGATGGGGTCTCACCAACTGTCTGTACAGGGAGATAACAACTTCCTGTTTTCTGCTGGTGATGCCTCTCCCTATACATCCCAGTATCCCCCCAGCCCTCCCTACTGCCTTCTCACATTGCTTGCCAACCTTAAGGTCATCTGATATGATTACCCCCAGGTCCCTTTCCATTTTTGTTGTTGTTACTACCTTCCCCCCCACTGTGTAATCTTCCCCTGGGTTTTTGTTTCCCAGGTGCATTACTTTGCACTTCTTTGCATTGAATCCAAGCTGCCATACTTCTGACCATTCCTCCAACCTTGCCAAGTCCCTTCTCATCCTTTCCACGCCTCCTTGTGTATCAACCCTGTTGCAGATCTTTGTGTCATCTGCAAAGAGGCATATTTTTCCTTCCAGTCCCTCTGCAATGTCACTTATAAAGACATTTAAAAGGACTGTACCCAGTACTGAACCCTGCGGTACCCCACTAGTAACCCCTCTTTCTTCTGAGTGGACTCCATTTACAATTACCTTCTGTGTCCTGTTGTTCAGCCAATGTTTTACCCAGGCTACCACCCTGGGACCCACTGCAAGGCTGGTTAATTTGACTTCTAATCTTTTGTGTGGGACTGTGTCAAATGCCTTGCTAAAAGTCTAGGTGAGCCATGTCACAGCCCCTCCCTGGTCTACTACTTTGGTCACCCAGTAAAGAAATCAATTAGATTCGTCTGACATGACCTTCCCACTGTGAACCCATGCTGCCTTGGGTCCTGTGCCCCACTGGCCTCTAGGTACTCAACAATTCTTTCCTTCAGAAGTGATTCCATCACTTTCCCTACCACAGAGGTCAAACTGACTGGTCTGTAGTTTTCTGCCCCTGTCTTGCTCCCATTTTTGTGAAGGGGAATCACATCAGCCTTCTTCCAGTCCTCAGTTACCACACCATCCTCCCATGATTTGTTATAAAGGGTAGTCAGTGGTGTCACTAGTTCTCTGCTTAATTCTTTTAGAATTCTGGGGTGAATTCCATCTGGCCCCATTGCTTTGTCCACCTTCAGTTTTAGGAGTTCTTTCAGAACCCTTTCTTCTGTGAAAGGACTGGGATTTCCCCCCCCTCTCCAGAGTGCTTCTGTTAATTGGATTAGGCACCTCCCCCACTTCCTCTTTTGTGAATACTGAGCAGAAGTATTCATTCAGTATCCCTGCTTTTTCACTGTCACTCTCTGCCCTCCCACCATCCATTCTATTTAGCCTCACTATCCCTCCCTTTGTCTTTCTACGCTCCCTGATATACCTATACAAGGTTTTATCCCCCTTCTTAACTGAGTTGGCCATCTTTTCCTCAGTTTGTGCCTTTGCCATTCTGACTACCCTCCCTGCTTCCTTCTGCCTTAACCAGTACAATTCTCTGTCCTGCTCCTTCTGTGTTTCCTTATACTTCCTAAATGCTGTCTTTTTCTCCCTAACCTTCACCACCACTTCTTTTGAGAACCATAGTGACTTTTTCTTTCATTTTGATTTGTTTATTTGCTTCACACAAAGGCTTGTTGCCTCTGTGATGGCAGTTTTGATATTTCCCCATTGTTGCTCCACCCCTCCTTCTAGCCTGTTTGCTAGTGCTTTTCTAAGGCACTCTCCCATCTTGCCAAAGTCAGCCCTCCTGAAGACCAGAACCTTCACTTTTGTATGGCTTGACTCTGTAGCTGAGTTTATCGTGAACCACACTGTTTGGTGGTCACTTGTTCCCAAATGGCTACCCACTTCTAGATCTGAGATCCTCTCACTGTTCCCATTTGAGAGTACGAGGTCTAAGATTGCTTCCTCATGAGTAGGTTCCAAAACTAGCCTATCTGAGGCATGCCACCTGAAGGGCATCAAGAATGGCCCTGCTTTTGGATGTGGCTGCAGCAAAGGTGCTCCAGTTAACATCTAGCATATTAAGGTCCCCCGTCAACAGTATCTCCCCTTTCTCTGCCATTCTAAGAATGCCTTCTATCATATCCTTGTCCATTCCCTCCCCCTGATATGGGGGTCTGTATACAACCCCTGTGCGGATTGTGGTGCCATTTCCAGTCTCTAAGATGACCCACAGTGTCTCGTCTCCTCCCTGTTTACTCTTTTGTTCAGTTGCTTTTATCCCTTCCCTTACATAGAGAGCTACTCCCCCCCCTTCTGCCCTCCCTGTCTCTCCTGTAGGTTGTGTACCCTGGTATGTTAACATCCCAGTCATGGTTCTCTGTGTACCATGTTTCTGTGACTGCTACAATATCCAGGCATCCCTCTTCCATCAAGACCACCAGTTCAGGGAGCTTGTTGCCCAGACTACGGGTGCTGGTACTCATTACCCTCCATTTCTTGATGGCCTTACCCCTTTTTGCCCCATCCCTGTCCTTATTGCATTTGTTACTTTCTCCATTTATCCCTGCACTTCTCCCTATTGACATCTCTATGTTGGTATCTACCTCACTTAGTACCCTGATTTTTTTGGGGGGGGCAAGGATTTCCCTGCTCCTTTCCAGTACCTTCCCCCTTGGCTAGTTTAACTGCTGGCCAATGAAGTATTTAAACCTATCACCTAGGATCCTGGTTCCCCTCCTGGACAGATGCAGACCATCACACCAGTATAGGCCTGCATCCATCCAGGTGGACCCCCAGTCCCCAATGAAGCCAGATCCCTAAGCTCTGCACCAGTTTTTCAACCACTGATTGAATCCCATGGTGTGGAGCACCCTAGCCTCATCCGTGCCATAGACAGGCAGCACCTCCGAGAAGGTTACTGTGTGTGCTATTTGTCTAAGGCCCCTCCCCATCTCCACAAACACTTCTTGCACTGCTCTGATCCCTTTCTTAGCCAAGTCAGTTGTTCCTAGATGGACAATGACATCCCGCTCCCTCCCCTGTGCAGCTGCTCCTGTGATCCTGAGGATTCGCTCCCTGTCCCTCCAAGCCATGGCGCCAGGCAGGCACCTTACCTCCCTCTCCCCTTCCTCCCCCAGTTCTGCCTTCTTAACAATGGAGTCCCCCACCAGGAGTTGTTTCCTTTCCCTGTGGGGCCCATGCCACCCTCCTGTGGGTCTCCTTTGTGGAGGTTCCCAGCATCCTCCTTGGTCTCCACTGTGGGTGCCTCCATAGAGGAACCACACTTCTCCAGAATGGCATAGAAATTGTGGAGAGGTACAATTGGAGGAATGTGCCTCTGTTCCACCACCCTCCCTGAGCCCACTGTGGTCCAACCGCTCCTCTTTCTTGGCAACCTCTGAGGCAACGGCAGTGAGGAGGTCCCACAAATCCTGGCCAACTCAGGCTGGAGATGAGCAATTTCCTCCCTTAGCCCAGAGAGGTGCCTGCAGATGGGACAACACTGCATCCTCCAGAACGTCTCCCAGAAGACTGCTGCTCCACAGCCACTGCACTGCACCACTCCCATCATGTCTTTTTTCTGGCCCCCTAACTGTTGTTTGGAATACTTACTCTTTCCTCTGTTTGTTTCTTTTCTTTTTTTTCCTTTTTTCTTCCCCTACTTACTTACTGCCTCTGTACCCTTTTAGCTCCTGATCTTCCTGTTCTCAGACAAGAAGTTCCTATATTTCTCAGTAGACTCCTTACTTGCTCAGAGTCAGACCTCCAGCAGCTAGGGGGCCAGAGAGCTACTCTGCCCTTCTAGGATGGTGAGTCTTTGGTGGCTCTGTGATCACTCACTTCCTGCTCCCAAACAGGAAGTTCCTGTTGTCAGTTAAATCCTGTGCCTATAAAAGTAGAACTGGTTTAGGGTGGGGGGTGGAGGGGAGGGAAGGAAGGAAATATAGTCCCAGTAGAGAAGTTTTAGTTATACCAGCAGCTCCTTCCTCCTGGTGCTCTGTCTGTTCTCTGGCAGAAGCTATCTAGGACAGTGCTTAAATCTGGTTTTAACCTGGCTTCTTCTAGCTAAGCCACCCCCTACTTTGCAAATCTTTCTACATTTAGTTAATTTCACAGATAACAATTCCCTTCTGACACCTGTGACAAGCACCTAGATAACTACATAGATAACACAGATAACAGATAACAATTTACTTCAACTACCTCTGACAAACATACTCTTTTTTTTTTTTTAACCTAAATTGAAGGTCCCAGTACAAGATTTCTAGTTCTTAGTCCCAGTGGAGAAGTTTTTGTTACACCAGCAGCTCCTTCCTCCTGGTGCTCTGTCTGTTCTCAGCAATGCCTTCAATTGGTATAATTTTTGGAAACAGCAACAGACTTGTTAAGAGAGCCTGTGCCTCTCAAACCTGCTTCAGCAATGCCCCTATGAGTATAACAGATCAGAGCACCTAACAGACAATGTAATAGACCCCCAAAAAAAGTATTTCAATGATTTTTGCTATGGTCAGGGTCGGGTAATCGGGTAGTGGAATGGGTCAGGTAGTAACTACCTGACCTGACCCGACCCGACTACCGGTTTACATCTGTTTTTTTTGGGGGGGGAGGGTGTCTATTAGGCTACCCATAGATTTTCCTGGTGGTTGTGTATTTTAGTACTCAACCATCCCTACTTGGGAATTATTTGCAGTTCAGCTCACTCGTCCCGCTACGTCAATCATTTTGAATCAATAAATGAATGAATGAATAAATTAATACATATTCAGTTAAGGGAATACACAAAGGAGAAGACTGTTTATTTTTTATTTAGCAAATGGACAACCAAAATACTATATGTTGACTGGCTGTTGCCATTTCATAGGCCAATATTTATATGCCAGTACTGCCATGTAAAGAAAAAGACTCATCCATGCCACTTTAGGGAGTACATTGTTGGATCTACAGTGCCAGTTCGACATAAATGTCATCAACCAGCATTACAGTGATGACTTAAGTCGACCACAAAGTGCAGTTGGCATAAAGCCATCCCACATCCCCTGTATTATAATATAATCGCCTCTGAGTCAGAGTTGATTCGGGAAGGGGGTGCAACACCCGGAGAAGCACTGCCAGGGTCCTGCAGGTTCAATACAGTGCCAACATCAAATTGGAACTGTAATGTACTTGACTGTTGAAATGCCACCGTTGTGATGGCATACCCACATTGTTGAGGAATCAGTGCACTCCTGGATGGTTGAAGACATGCAGTGGTGCACTGTGCCATATAAAACATCTGCGGCATGCATCGATAATCTATCAGTGTCAGTGACTTAATAGATAGCACACTCACTTCTGGAATGGAAAGATTGGATGGTTGTGAGTTCTAGTCCCGCAGCAGACACTTGGGGGTACTACCCATAACTGACGTTATTGTACAGTACAAGGGGGTGCTGCACTGGTGAGCTGCCATCCTTCAGATGAGATGTTAGACCAGCCATGCCACTTCTGCCCATTTCTGGCTACAGTTCAGGTGGAAGTAAAAGATCCCATGGCACTTACTGAAGAAGAGTAGGATAGTTCCCCCGGTATCATAGCCAACATTCCCTTTGTCAATAAAACAGGTCCATGCAACCCACCCCCAGGATGCATTTGGAAACAACCTAACATACTGTAGCTTAGTGTGCCTTTCCTGATCAAAAATTACATACATACATACACAAATCAATAAACAAATCAATACAGATAGACATACAGTACATACCTACTCTACAGTATATTTCCCACCCTGGCATGGCTTATTGCTTATTTACTAACACTATGGTGTTTAAATGTATGTTTAACTGACGGAATTCATTTTTACAGTGGGAATTATGAAGTATTATTCTGGGCTAAATAATAGGGGAGGGTCTGGCTTTTCTCTGGGCTGAGTAATAGGGGAAGGTCTGGCTTTTCTCACAGAAAATCACATTGTGAGAGAATTAGTTAGATAACACAGTGTCCCCCCCATGCCCCGTGGCTGTCCAATGGTCAGCAGCTGTGGTGGTGTGAGGAGGGTAATGCCGCCAGCCCTCCCACTAAGTGGTACCGGAGTGATGCACTGGTATGGGGTGAGGGGGGGGGTCTGTTGGTGGTGCCATCCGGGGGGGCACTGGACAACTCTGAGGGGTGGGGTGGCAGGGACTGCTAAGCATGGACCAGGGTACCTCTGTTGGGGGGATCATACATCACACTGGGACAGGGGACCCTGTATCCGTGGGGCACTGGGGGGGCACCGTTACCTGTGGGAGGACACAGCTGTGTTGGGGGGTGCCACAGCATGCAGTGGGGGATGAAGCAGCAGTGTGTGTAGTGGACTGCAGCATACAGTGCCAGGCCGGGGTTCCGGTCTTGTGGGGGTCCACACTGTCCTGCCAGTTCCGGGGCAGATGTCCGGGTGTGTTTGAGATGGGGGTTCACATCAGCTGCTAGGGCCAGAAGACATGGTGCAGGGTGTGGAGGGCACTTACAGCAAGGTTTCCTATGGTGTACCCTGCACCCTCCTCCACACCCCTCCGGCCTGCACTACGTGCCTTGGTCCATGGCGCAAAGTGCTGGCATGTCCCCTGCCCACCCCTGGTGCATTGTGGTCTGCATAACATTGGGTTTGGGTGCATTGTGACTGAGCACCCCCACTAGTGCAATAGGTGCAGTGTGGCTACACGCCTCAGACGCGCAGTGCGTAGTCACTCTGCCCATTGGTGCATAGGGCCCACTGTGTGGTCACAAGATGTGTCCATTTATGGGCTCAAAAATATAGACATGTGGTAAAACCATGCCTTTTAAACATATGGGAGACCAGCGTAGCCTTAACTCGGGCTTCCTTATACCTGGGACCAGATTTTGAAATGGCTTGGGATCTATGAGCCTCTCCTCCTTCAGTTAAACAATTTTACATCATAGGGCCACAGTTTCGAAACATTCAGAACATGTACACCGAAATGTACTTGTGAACAGTGACCAAATCACAAAAGCTGGTGGATGAAGCACATGTAAGAGTTTCTGCCACCTGATATCTGGCCACAGAAGTATTAACTAGACTAGCACAGTTTGTGCTTGAGAGCAATATATTTTTCTATAAGGAGCTTTTTTTCAGAAAAAGGGTGCAGCAATCAGTGCCAGTTTTGCATCAGATCATGCCAACCTCTTCTTGGGAAAATGAGACAGTGATATGGTTCACAGTGTAGCAGTGAATCCATTTTTGATCAAAACTGACCTTTGGAGATGCTTCATTGATGATGTGCTTATTGTGTGATGTTTGACAGATAAAGAGTTGTTTTATTTTGTACGATTCCTGGAAGAAAGTAACAACTTAATATTTATGTTTCCCTTAGTCAAACACAGCTAAACTTCCCGGATTTAATAATCATCAAGGATGGTAAGGGGAGGATCACTGCTCACCTTTCCAGGAAAGGCACATACTGTATGGGAACACTCTCCTATTAGCCAATAGGTGCCATCCATGCCATACAACTCTTGGCATCCACAAAGGGAGTTCATCCACACTAAGAGAAACTGTGGGGGTGCAGAACAATACCAGAACAGGGCTTACCAACTGGAATTTAGTGTGCAGGAAATGGGACATGCCACACAGTTAATCAGTAAAGCCAGAAATAAAGCAAACATACTCCCAGAGCTAATCTCCTGTTAGAGCGCACTGTCAATAATAATCCCACAGCTAATTTTTTTGTCTTTGTACAAACCCCAATGCAGACAAATTGGTGAGATCTTAAAAAAAAAATTGGTGTATTGTGGATACAGACCCTGGCCACTGAAATATGTAATCCAGCCCTAGGTTGGTACATAGGAGAGGTAAAAATATATGTGGCTATGTAGCCCACTCTGTATAACTTCTCACTGAAAGACCAAGGATGTGGCTTCCTAGCAAGATTGACAGTTGTGCCAATTGAGGCAGTTGTAAATACTGTGATGCAATCATCATGGCAAGGACCTACAGGAACCCCAGAACTAAGAGAGAAGTCAAAGTGAAAGGCTTCATTATACATACTACAGAGGATGTAGTCTATCTTGTTAGATGTACTCATCAAGAGTTAATTTAAAATCAGAATTGGTGAACATATGAGGGCTACTGAAAAAAAGCACTTGAAAAATGCCCTCACTAGGCCATGCTGCCGGCATAGCAGCAAGTTGTCCACTTGCAGCACTGACATCCCGGGTTCGGTGATGGACTCAGGAGTTGGAGGGCCAGCCAGGGGGAGGATTGATCATCCCCAGGACTGCTCTCCTTCTCCAGTGGGAGGGAGAAAGAGTGTCCAGTGCTATGGGGACCTCTCTGGTGGAGGATAGGGGTACCATCACAGCCAGTGCCACACATTAGGGGACAGGGCAGATGCTGGCATCATTGCACATCCCCGCCCCCAGGAAAAATGTGCACAAAAAATGACAGTCCACTAATGATGACCCCCATCTCCACCACTGCTCCCGCTGTAGACTAAGGTTCGCTGGGGGGGGCCTGCTCTCGTGACCCCACCCTGAGGGGCAAGCCAGGGCTATGTGACTGAGTTCCTTGGGGAGGGCCCCACCCCACCCATGGGCATAAGCCTGGGGATGGAGGGGTGGTGAGCAGTGCAGGGAGTCTGGATCCTCTGGTGCCAGGAGGGAAATGGAGCTGGGAAAAAAAAAGAAAAATGCCCTCACTGTACACCTCATCATAGTGAAGAACTGAGAACATTGCATTTCATTTGTTGGTACTGAGAAACCCTTTAAAAACAGAAGACGAGGTTGAGCTGGCCCGGTGGCATGGAGGGCTGAGATGCTAGGTACCTTACCTCCTGCCACACCAGCAACTTGTGTCCAGCGTGGACTTGGGCCATTGGGGGTCAGCCAGGGAGGGAGAGGGTGCACATGCTGACATGCACACCCCAGCAATGGGGAATGGGAAAACAACAGAAAAGGGATGCTGGCAGGGTGTCATTGAGGCACGGGTCAGGAGGCATAGGATGACCAGCAGCAGGTATAAAATTTGCAAGTAACATTTTCTTTTTTCAATAACAGTAAAATAAAAATAAAATTGTTTAGTATAAATATTTACAAAGGCAGTACAAACACAGAAAACAAAGCCCTTCATCTGAGGATATCTCCAATTCCAAGTTTCAGGCTTGCTCTCTCTGGCAAGCAAAAGTATTGCCCCTCTTTTTATAAGCCTTTGCCTTGGAACTCATAAAGGAGACATCCTGTTTTTCAGAAAACTTTCTTGTCAGTTTTCTTCCTTCCATGCAGGTGCAACAAAACAGTACATGGTGTCCCAGAACTGACCTCCCCATTGACAGCTCTGCAAAAGAGTTAGAGTTGCATTCCAGGTTGACCCCCTAAGTTCCAAATAGCTTTTTGTAATCATTTCAACAATATAACTATAGACATTTTCAAACCAAGGGATCCCGGTTTCACATATACATTCACACATATTTTATGACTTCATATACGCAAGAGGGAAGAAAAATTAGAAACACAAGTGAAGGCAGAGAAAAATGTGACTCTGCAGTCAGACAAGAGACAGGAAAGAGGATAGAAGAGATCACTGTGTTTAGCTCTTTTTACATAAATGGTGCAGGGTCTTACTCAACTCTGTCACATACCCCCCTCTTTAAGAGAGACCCTGTTTAAAAAAAAACAGGTTTACAAAACTTTCTTTAAATTCTCCGTTAACATTAGCTGATAAGTTTTACAATTCTTTGCATATGCAGTATCCTTTTTCTCCCAACCAGTACAGCAAAGAGTGAAGTTTAAACTCACACATTTTTTTCAACCTTCTGAATTCTCAGTTCTAATGTTTTCCAATTTTCGTGCTGAACCATTAGCATTGCAGTAAAACCAGTACACTGTTACCTGTTTATCTCTTTTCTTTATGTCTTTCCCAGCCATGGAGGAAGCATACCTATTTTACCAGAATGCCACCTCTTTCCCCATGTGGTCTTCCTTTGTGGGCCTTCTGTTTCTCCTGGTCTCTGGGAAGTAAAGGCTTTTCTCTGTGGGATAACCACCTCATTCTCTTTAGGGGCTACAGCCAACATGAACTGATAGGCACTGCAGGATCTACAGTAGGTTGCTACCTGCCTGTAGACTTCTGGCCCGTAAAAATGTGGCATAAGGTATGCCAAGGTTTCCCTCTTACTTAGATGCCTCCCACTGTGATCAGTGGGTACCCACTGCATCACCTGCATTCAAAATTTGGTGGGAACAACCACCTGCTCTTCCATGTTGTTTAACCTGGGGTTAGGACGTAACCTGTATAATATCCCTTTCTTCACAAAATAATGGGGATGGGCTCTGCTAACCACCACATGACCAATATGTACACCATCAATACTTGTTACATACTTGTATAACCTGAAAACATGTGTATCCCCATTTTGTAGCATACACCAGTCTCTGAATCTCCAGGGAATCCCTGGTTTTACAAAAAGATCAGTCCCTTCAGCCATCTCATAGACTTCTTCCTCACCTTTCAGCTGCTCTACTAAAAGGGCATGCCTCCATCTCGGATCACATGATCTGCATTTTGGAGTGTCCTTTCCTCTCCACCACGTACAAGCACCTCTTCTTTAGCAATCTCTGCATCACTCACACATGATCCTCCAGGACCCAGCACCAGACATTCCTCTAGCTCTAATTCTGGATCAACAAGGTAGCACCCAGGAAACACAGGAAGCACCAAATGCTCCATCTCCATCTGGGGTATCACAGCTCCGAACTGGTTCTCTGTACTGCGACTGGATTCCATCTGGCCTTTATCTGCAACAGATGGGGTCTCTCCCCTTGCCTCTCGGCTTTGTCCGACTTGTTCAGGTGCTTGTCTTTCTTGGTGGACTCAGAGTGCTTCTGCTGGAAGATTACTAAGACCCCTGGGTATCTCTGCTCAGCCTCAATCCATTGTTCTGTGAGCCAGTTCACCAGTTCTGTTAAGGTTTTTCACCATCTGAATAATTTTCTTCACTGCCCAAAAGTCATATTTTGGCCACTCCATAGTGTATGTCAGGCATTGTACTGCCAGCCATCTGTTTGATGGTCATGCCTATTGTGGACACACTTCTGCTGGATTCTTGTCTTGCCACCCTTATCAGACTTGCTCTTTGTTGTGTAGCCCACCATCTGAAGAAGGCAGACACACTTTCAGATTCTGTCACTGCTTGTTCTTCCATCACTGGTTCAGGTTGCACAGTCTCAGTTTGGACTTTTGTTTCTGCTTCTAGTTTGGCTTCCATGCTTCTAGTAAACACTCCTGGGTTTCCTGTTGTAGGATCCAAACCTTTCTGCTATGCTTCCCTGGTACCACGTCCAGTACCCATGCACAAAACTCCTGGCTTAGAGTATGCACTGCATAAATCCCATTTAGTCTGACACCATCAGTCATCAAGGCACAGGTTAGGAAGCATAGGAAGACCAGGAGAAGGTATACAATTCACAAATAGTGTTTTATTTTTTCCAATAACAGCAAAATAAAAATAAAATTGTTCTGTATAACTATATACAAAAGCAGTACAAACACAGAAAACAAAGTCCTTCATATGAGGATTTACCTAATTCCAAGTTTCAGTCTCTCTCTCTCTCTCTCTAGCAAAAGTAGTACTGATCCTTTTATAAGTCTTTGCCTGGTAACTCATTAAGGAGACATCCTGTTTTTCGGAAAATGCTCTTGTCAGTTTCCTTCCTTGCTGGTGCAACATAATAGTACATGGTATCCCAGAACTGACCTCCTGCTGACAACTCTGCAAAAGAGCTGTTGTTGCATTTCAGGTTAACCCCCTAAATTCCAAATAGCTTTTTGCAATCATTTCAACAACATAACTATATACATTTTCAAACCAAGGGATCTCAGTTTCACATAAACATTCACACATATTTTATAACTTCAGATACGCAAGGGGAAGAAAAGATAGAAACAGCAAGTGAAGGCAGAGAAAAATTTGACTGCGCAGTCAGACAAGAGACAGAAAAGGACAGAACAGATTCTTGCATTTAGCTCTTTCTACATAACAAATGGGACAGGGTCTTATTCAACCCTGTCACACATGGTTCATGATCCCTCTTGTGGCTGAATGGAGCTTTCTCAAGTGAGAGAGAGCTGAAGCCACCTGCCAGCCTCCAGTTGGGTGAAAAAAGCCATCTAACTAAAAAAAAAAAAAGAAAACAGAAGGGGAGGTGACTACAGCAACATACTGCTCAAAAGAGAGCACTGTTGGATATGTTCCTTAGGAGCCAGCGATGGGCCAGGTCTTAATGATTGACTTGAAGTAGTACCATTCCTGTAAACATTGGTGGTACATGCCTTGCTTCCATTTATTACATGTTATAATTTGAACTGGAGGGATTTCAAAGACTACATTATTATCCCTGTTTGGTTTTAGGTGCCCTGCCTTGATATTCATAAAGAACTCATTGCAGCTGAGATAAGTGAATCCTGGTTCACTTTATCAGGAGTATTATGGCTCAGGAGCGCCTTCTTGGGGTTGTCTCCAAACCAGTTACACCATTATTCATTAGTCGCAAAGTCCATGTTTCCACCCAGTTCTGTTACAAGATTGTTGCAAAAGCTCCAGGGCTGCACACTCCAGAAGAGGGAACAGGACAAATAGATTTTAAGGGTGCTTCCAAGATTCAAAGGGGTTTTCAGGGTACAGTCCCACATGCTCAACTACCTGATAGCTCGCTGAGCTTCAGCAGGCTTCTAGGCTTAGGGGTGAGTAACCTTTCTATGTGTGGTGCTCCACCCTGAGATTACAACATAGCGGGCTAGCTGATAGTGGAGTACAACTCTTAGGGAAGCTGCATCTATCCCCCTGCCCTTGAGGATATCCTTCCCCCACAATATAATACCAGCAGATGATCACACAACATTACTAAGGTGAGTCATTTTTTTTTCAAACAGCAGGAATTTATCAATGATGCTTTACAATAAGCAGACTCTCTAGCAGTACTTTGGAAGGATGGGTCCAGATTCTATTTAGCAAAAAGGTTCTCCAAGACAGAAGTTCTGAGAGGAGTGCTGTGGAGCCCAACCAATATGGCAGATTGAGTTTTAAAGTTTGTATACTGGAAGTTATAAAGCAGTTTTAAAACTCTGATTTTAGACAGACTTCAATATTTTCCTGTTTGTTATTGGTATCAAAACATACCAGCTTCATAATCGGCAAACCGTTCAATGAAAGGCAACCAAACCAGGGAGATAAAGGCAAATCTCTCCCAGACCCACCGACCACGGGGTGTGCTCCTGGAAACACTGCTGCTGTCTCATCTGCAGATAATGAAGAGACGCTGCAAAGTTTGGGATTAAAAATCACCCATTTAATTCAAACAGTTTTGGGGTTATCAGATTAATTTGATTCTATGACTAATAGAGTCAGCTGCTTGGAACTGGATAGGGTGGCTCTTAAAACAGAAATGGTGGACAGCAAAAAATACTCTGAGCTGGCCCTTGGTACTACAGAAAATTTGGTGAAAGAAAAGTTACACCTGCAAGCCCATCTCAAATCTTTAGAGAACCAGGCCCAATCATCCAACATTCGGGCAGTGGGTTTACCAGAATGGAGTGAAGAAGACCACCTAATATTATTTTCAAAGGACTGGCAGAAGCAGCAATTTGGTGAATCCCTTACAACCAGACTGTTTCACATTTAGAAGGCCTACAGGGTGGTGGAACTGTGGTAGACCCGGTAACCCGACTGCACCTAGAGCAATAGTGATGGTACTAGCTGGAGTGGACTCAAGTGATTTTGTGCTGGGGCTTGCATGACACCGGAAAACTCTACTCTATGAGAGACAATTCGTTCATTTATACTCCGATCTCAGTTATGCCACCAGAATAAAAAAAAGAAAAGATTTGATGGGGAGCAGATATTCTACATAGTACGTTTTTTCCTGCTTGATTATGCATCACCCATCAGGGGGAAGAAAATCACTTTTTCTCAAATCCAGTAGAAGCATTAAAATGAGCTGAACAGCATGCTCCAGTGACCTCCCGGGGAGCTGAAGCTTCAGATTCTGATTCTGAGGAGGAAGGTGCCACCTGAGAACTCTGTTGTACTGCTTCTCGGGTTTGCCACACTTATCTGAACAGCGGACATTGCACTGACTTTCTGTTGATTTGCTCAAGCTGTTCTACTAGTTTCCTAGTGCCCATGATGTTAGATGGGAAGGTCATTTCTAGCTTCATTAGTAGACTATCCTATCCTCTGTTATTCTCTTTTCCTCCTTTATAGGAGTACAGTAGGCTGAATCACTAGTTGATTGTGACAAAAACATTTTAAGACATATTTTCAGTACAGGACGGTATGGCGGCTGCTTAAATTGTTGATTTTCAATGCCGATAGAGAATTATGTATGCTGTTCCTGTTTCTTTAAATCATTTGGTCTGCTGATTTTTCCAATAACTTTTCAGAAGGCTTAATACTTAATCAATAGAGCAGTAATCTTAATATAGTGATGGCCCCAGAGGTACAAACTTTGATAATAGCATGCATTTCTTATTTCCCTTAGCAAGAATTAGAGACAATGTATGTCTACCATTCTTTCAGTTTTCAGATTTATTATTTGCCACTGTTGGACTCAATTACACAGCATTCAGACTGTTTATAATCTGGTTTACAGATTGCACCTTATGGTAGTACCCCCTTGAGATGTATTTTATGGAAATGACACATTTTATTTGTTATGCGCATATGGGTCCTATTCACGAAGGCTAAGCAGTGCTATGCACCACATGTAAGCCCCACACAGAGGCAGAGATGCGCAAAATGCGTGGAAGCCACCTCCGTGCGGTACTCACCAACTACATGTAGCACCGTGTGCAGTGCTACCACACGAACATGCACGCCAAGGTGGATATGTGGCTGTGGAGGGGCTTTCCCATGGAAGCAGTATGCGCAGAACAGCATACACTCATGCACGATGCAGGATACATCGAAAAGGTGCGTCATGTCTCTGTGCACACCTTACACATTCTGAAAGCAGCAAAAAGCAGCCTACACAGTGCATACACAGTTGTGAATGCCCAGTGAAGCAGCCCACAGGGTGCTAGGCACTGGCAGACACACACCAGTCATGCACGCACCAACGCAATGCACGCTGACTGCGCCGGTCCACGTGATGGGCACCCACCACATGCCACCATCGCACATGTGACAGCAAGGCCCAAATGGCCACCACCAGCACGTTGCGCTTGCCAGCCTACAGGCAGCACATACACGGGCATGCCAGAAGGCCCTGTAATGGATATGTGGTGAACAAAGGTACACACACACACACACACACACACACACATGAACACATACACACACATGCACACACACACACACACATGCACAGCCACCCGTGCACACCGTACCATGGCGAGGAACCAGACACTGAGACAGAGATGAAGCACATTGCCTTTACTGGGATGGCTGCTCCCCTTCAATAGGAGTCCTCCACCGAGGGCAGATGCGGACTGGTGGATGGTGTCAGCTCCGGGGGGGGGGGGTGTCTGTGAATGCCCTCTCCTCCAGAACCAGCCACCTGATGGGGCCAAACTAACACTGTAATGAGAAGAGCAGACGGAGGGAACTGACATCAGTGCACAGCATCACGCAACAACCCCAACACGGCATAGCCAGTCACCCACCCACCCACCCACACACACACACACACACACACACACACACACAAGGCCATGGGCCATCTACCTTAGAGGGGGCTTGGATGGCCCACAGGTCCCCCTCATCATCCTGATACACGTAGTCCTCCATGCTGCTCCACAGATCCAGCCACCATGGCAAGTCCTGTGCCATCCGCTGCAGCTGAGTCACGACACAGGCTGGGTCCGCCCACTTCCCTGTGCTCCAGGACCAGCACTGCCTTACAACACTGGGTCCCCTGCACAACATAACGGGGACAGTGATTAGCAGACATGCCCATGACACAGAGCTCAACCCACCCGCCGACCACACAGGTCACCCAGTCACTGGCGTAAACACCCACCTGTCATTGCTTTGTGGCCTCCCAGATCTCACTGTCTGGAATCCTGTCTTGATAGGTGGCCTCTGCCACTTGGTACAGCTGTCATGGCAGAGTGAGCCTGCCACGGACATCCCCCTTTGCCATGGGTGGTGCTGCTGCCACCATTATCACCATAGCACTTATGGCGTTCTGCGGTGGGCATGCTCACACCACGTGTGCTTGCAACAGCCATAAGGGCACGTGCAACATGCCACATGCCAAACATGGCCCACTCGTGTGGATGTGCAACACCACGGAGTGAAGGCAACTAGCGGAACACGCAGGTGCAGTGCAATGTGCCCAGGTGCACTACTACATGTGGTCCTCCTCAAGGAGGCAGAGGCAGAGTGGCATGGCAGAGCACAGCGTCATCCCTGGGCATTCAGGCCATGCCTCGTCGTCCTGAGGCTGCACCCCACAGACATCCTACAGTAGTACTGGGTCAACCACGGCTACCTACGCTACATCTGTGAGCTGCTGGAGGATGCGATCTGGCCAGCCGCAGGGCATTCCATGGCCATGTCAGTGGAGACCAAGGTGCTGTGCACCCTGCAGTACTATGCCAAGGGCACATTTCAGCAGGTGATAGGTGATGTAACAGTGATGAGTCAGGTGTCCATGTCACGGGCGCTGCACCAGGTGACTGATGCCCTGGTGAGGCACCAGGAGAGGCACATCATGTTCCCCATGGATGCTGTAGACCTTAGGGCTCTCAAGGGAGCATTCCTGGACATGTATGACATGCTGAACATGGTAGGTGCGACTGACTGCATTCATGTGCCTATCCTAGCTCCGCCTGTCAATGAGGATGCCTACAGAAACCATAAGGGATTCCACAGCATTAACTGCCAGGTAATCTATGATGCAATGGGCATCCTGACCAACGTCCTGGAATGGTACCCAGGGTCATGCCACGACTCTTACATATATGACAACAGCACCCTGAGGCACCATATGGAACAGCAGCCAGAGGGCTATGGCTGGCTGTTGGGTGAGACCCCATTACCATGTGTGTATACACCATCCACACGTGTGCCACAGCAACACTAACCAGACCTATCTTCTCTACTTCCACAGGTGACAGCGGCTACCCCCTGAGGCCCACACTACTGACACCATACCTGGCTCCATGGCACCTGGCAGAGGTTGCATATAATGCAGCGCGAATGTGGGTATGCAGCATCATGGAACATACGATAGGGCTGCTGAAGATGCACTTCCGATGCCTGGATCACACGGGTAGCACGATGATGCTCACGCTGGGCATGGCGTGCAGAGTGCACACCACCTGTGCTATGCTGCACAACATCTGCATGCACCGCATGGTGCCGGTGCCACAGGACAGACATCCAGAGGAGGGTGGTGAGGAACCACAGCAGCCACCCCATGGACCAGCACCACCTGAGGAGGGCACCAGGGCTCTGCCTATGGACAACCATGCAGCGGGATGCATGGCGGTGAGGGCCATGCGCCATCGCGTGGCCCATGGCACATTTGGCAGATAGGTTGGTGCACATGCTGGCGATGACAAGAGTACATGACTGAGCTGGCATGTGTGTGGGTTGCGTGCCATGGTATCGCTGGGCCATGGCGTGCTACAGGTGTGCACCCACACCAGCAGACTGCCATGCACTATACGTCCCATTACCATGCTGTGGGCCATGCCGAAGGCACACCACCACTGGCATCACACACTGCCATGTGTGTGCTGCATGGTGGGGGTGTGGGTGGGTGGGTGTGTGCCGGTGCGTTGCGTGGCATGGGCCTGTTGCATGCCCACCCGGCACCCTCCCCAGACAGTGCCAGTCCATGGGGTGTCATTTACAGACCATGGGGTGTGCTGTGGGGGGGTTGTGTGTGGCAGTTCAAGGGAGGCGTGAGTGGGGTGAGGTTGTCCGTTGCAGCACATGCATGTCATCTAGGACAGCGTTTCACTGGGTCACAGGCCTCTGCTGTTATTCACCCTGTCTGCGCACCCATCTGCCCACAGCCGTGCAGTGTACAGGGTCCGCTGTGTGTGCGACACCCTGTGCCACCTATACGCGGCACAATCACTGGGTTGCAGTGCTTGGCCCTGCCTCCTAGTTGGCATCAGCCACCGTGGGTTGGAAGCGCTGTGCGGCACCTTTGCATCACTCCCACGGTCCCACAGGCATGGGGTCCAATGCATTGGCCGGTGCCATGGGTGCAGCACTGGCAGCTGTGGCAGGCCATCCCTTCTGGGTGGCAAGGTAGGTGGCAATGGCCAGGAGGGCACTGGCCGTCCACTCCTGTGCCCTGGCACCCACAGCACCTTATTAGTTAGGCATTCCTGGGCACATGCACCTTCAGCCACTGCCTCGGCCATGCGCTTTTGCACCCTTACACCCATGGTGATGCCTTCTGCAAGCCTCTCCTGTGCATGAATGGTCCCCGCCATGACCTCCGTGAGGCAGTGCATGGCCTCCGTACACTCCCTTGTCACCTGCAGGTGGTCACGCTCCAGTCCATGGAGGTCAGGGTAGTAGGTGGCTAGGAGTGAGCTGCTGGCGCCCATTCTGCAGCACCTTGGGGGCCCTCTGAGGCCCTAGTATCCTGGTCCTGTGTGTTGTGCGGTGTTGCCAGTGCCAATGTTTTCACAGTAGCAGCACTACTGTTCTCTGGGGGGACGGTGTTGTATTCACTGATGTGCCCCTGCCCTGGTGTTGGCTGTTCTGCTACTGCATTGCATCCCCACCCTTCCACGTCAATGGCTGCCTCTGTGTCTCCACCCATGCTGGGTCCACTCTCCTCCTCCTCCCGCTGCTGCCACTCTTGGATCAGTTCCCTGTCTTCGCTGTGGTGGTCCATGGGCATTGTGGACTGCTGGCTGTCCTCCTCCTGCATGGATGGTGTTCCATGCTGCTGCGACCCTGTGTGTGTGAAGGGGATGACGTTGGTTAGTGCGTCTGTGTGTACAGCGTGTGTGGCTGTGTGTTCCATGGTCCTAGCAGTACCCACCTTCACCGCTTGCTCTCAGTGGGCCTAAGCTGCCTTTTCCTCCTTCCATGCTGGATTGTCCCTCTCCAGCACTGTCTTTGTCAGGCACTGTGGGGAGGTAAATAACAGGTGGTTGCTGACTGTTGCCATTACTTGGTTCTGTGGCTGTGCCCTGTGTACTCATGCATTGCACCTACCTGGCATGCTGTTCAGCCCATCTGGCTCCCCATCAGTGAGGATGTTGCTGATGGTGTCCGTGACCTGTTGCTCTATGGGCATCAGGAGAGGGTCTGGGGGTGGCAGTCTGCCACCTGTGGTGCCCTGCGACTGGCATGCCCTACTCAGCCACCTCTTCACCTGGGACTGGAGGTCACGCCACTTGTGATTGATGGCCGTGAGTGTGCGTGCCTCCAGTCCTATGGCCTTTATTGCCACCTGCAGGTCCAGCCATATTCGGGCTTTGATCTCGGCTGGGGTGCTCAGTGACCGCTGCCCAAACAGCACATCATAGTGCTGCCTGATCTCAGTTACAAGGATGGCCACATGTGCACCCGTAAAGTTCTGGGACCACTGCCGCCTCCCACCATCACCCCTGCCCATGCCGTGTCCACTGTCATTGCCAGCTGGGTGTGTTGTAGCCTCCCTCGCACATTCCTCTTGCCCGTGGGTGCTGCCAAAGTTTTCCGCAGACATGCCTCTTCCGCACTGTGCATATTGCTGGTGCTTGGCTGCTCCACATCTCCTTTTATGGTGGTATCAAGGGGCATTCCCATTATCTTGCGCTGGCTACAGCACGCCACTGTGTGTGGCTTCGTGCCTCCTCTGTCTCCACCCCAGCCACCGGGGGTGTGTTGGGCTGTGTTGTGCATGCCACGATTTACTTCTACTGTGAGGTGCGCAGCTACGCACCCGCATTTATGTTCGTTCCATGCATAGCGCTTGGCCTTCATGAATAGGCCCCATTGAGAGGATTTGCAACCTCAGTGTGATATTATTCAGTCTTATGTGCTGTGTCAGTGACTTTTCTGTATGTATTTTGGATAAACCAATAAACAAAAAAGACAGCAGTTCCAAAACTGGCATCTCTACTGACCTGTATGTCCAGACAGTAGTGCTTTGTGCAGATGTGCACTGTTTTCCATACAGCTACTTTACATACGTCTACTAGAAGAGGGATGCTCCATGTAGCCTCCACAGAGACAGAGGTAGCCCTTGTGGAATTTGCCTTTAATCCTCTAGAAGGTACAGCTTCTTCATAACAGAACTGCATGCAGAAGACTATCAAATGGGAAATATTTCTACGAGCTGCTGGCTTACCTTTGCCCTTCTTCATAGGTAACAAAAAGCTGTGTACCCTGAGACCTGACATCTTTGACTGGTCCAAGTAGTGACCTAGTGCTCTTTTTACATCCAGATAATGCAGTTAATGTTCACCTGTACTCAGAGGTGTCGGCAGACATACACACTGTACTCAGCAGTGTACAGTAAAAGAAATTAGGCAGGGGCAACAAATCAGTCAGGGGCAACAAAAAGAGGAAAGCAAGGACATTATGAGCCACATTGTGTCTGTGTTGAGCTGAGCCTTTCTGCCTTTGTTGTTCAGTATGGGGTACTGATGCCACCAGCCAAATACACAAACAAGAACAACTTACCAGGCAGGCAGAAAAACAAAGGAAGGAGGATTACAGGAAAAAACTGATTACTTGAAAACAGACATAGCAAATGGGGAGGAGCCTATTGTTGGTGTGACGTGGCAGTGCATATGTTTACGTAATAGGGGGGGGCAACAGTGCATCACTTTTGAGTACAAGTTTAAAATTCCTGGCTACACCCCTGCCTGTACTGGAATGTTGAGGGCAAAGTACAGGAAGAGCAACTGATTGGTTACAGTGGAATTCCGACACCACCTTGGATAGGAGCTTACCATTGGTCCTCAGGACTACCTTAGCCATGTGGAAGATTATGTAGTTTGGGTCTGTATAGAGGAGTTGCAGCTTGCTTACCCTCCTGGCAGATATCATGGCAATCAGGAAAACTGCTTTCATTGTGACATATTTTAAATCAGCAGTAGCTATAGGCTTAGCTGGGCAAGGAATATATTTAGGTCCTATGGAGGGACTGGATTCCTTTCAAGAGGATACAGGTAATTGAGGCCTTTAAAGAACCTTTTAAAAGCAGGTTGTGAGGCCAAGAACTTGCTTTTGCCTGCTAGTATGGTTTGTATTCTTGGAATGTTAATCTTCCCTGAGACAGAGTCAGCAGGCTGTATCTCAATGGCAGGTTGATAATAATCTGATTGGGCAGGGTCAAGAGCACTGAGTAAGAAGCTTGTCTGGCCCAGTCAGGGAACTTTCGGGATCATTATTGCCAGTTCTCTCATGAGCTTTATGAGCACTCTCTGCATGAGTGGGAATGGTGGGAAGGCATACATGAACTTCTCTGTCCAGTCCAGAATTAGGCATCCTCTGATACTATTCCCCCATTGCTGGGGGCCTGTAACAAAAGTGTGGGAGCTGATTGTTCTCCCAAGAAGCAAACAGATCCATTTCCAGAGTGCTTCATCTTCTGAAGACTGAGGTCTGCACCTGCTAGTTCTGGGCCCACTTGTGATTTCCCTGGCTGATTCTGCTTAGAGCATCTGCTAGGACATTGTCCTTGCCTGGCAGATGTACAGCATGGATCATAAATAAAGGAGGAAAAGAGAATAACAGAGGTTAGGCTAGTCTACTAATGAAGCTAGAAATGACCTTCCCATCTAACATCATGGGCACTAGGAAACTAATAGAACAGCTTGAACAAATCAACAGAAAGTCAGTGCAATGTCCGCTGTTCAGATAAGCGTGGCAAACCCGAGAAGCAGTACAACAGAATCCTCAGGTGGCACCTTCCTCCTCAGAATCTTTGTATCTAGGGAATAAGCTACTGTATTTATCCCAGATCCTCATGGCTTCTGTGCTCAGTTTTAAAGATCTTGTTCCTCCTTGCTTGTTTATGTGATACATTGTTGTGGTATTGTCTGAATCCAAACAGACAGGTCCTGTAACTGGGATGTGAAATACTGCACTGCCAACAATACTGCACTGAGCTCCAGGATGTTGATGTGTTCCTGAGCCTCGGTGGGGCTACAAATGCCACTTACTGAAAGTTCCCCTAGGTGGGCAGCCACTGTAGGAGTGAGGCATCTGTTGAGAGGACATTTGTTGAGGATTGCTGGAGGAAGGTGAATGTCCTCTTTGAGGTTGCTTTCTACCTTGCACCACTCTAGTGCATACACAAATGTCTTTGTGACTTCCACTTGCTTACACGGTGGGCTCCACCTTTGAGATCAGTACTTTACAGAAATATAAGTGTGCTGTGTAGATGCACAATGCAAGCCACATGCTTAATTGTGCAATGTTTGCATGCAGTTAGCATATTCATAGTGAACCTACATGAACCAAATCTAAAAAGCACATCAGGTTTGCATACTGCGGATACCTGACTGTAATGTTATGTATTGTTACTTCTCATTTCAAACTTCAATTCAATGTGCTTACACAACTGGTATGATATATGCTTGTGTGACTTAGATACATTCTGGCTGTTCACCTCTCTAGCCGTGGGATATACCGCCCTGTAGGAGTACGACAGTGAGGAACCCTAGGGAAGGGTTCCACCTTTATAGGTGCCATGTGAATGATTCCCTTGGCTAAAGGTAGCTTAGGAAGAAGCCCACAGGAAAGAGACATGCTGCTGGAGGAGGAGGGGAAGATGGTGGGGCAATGAAAGAAATGAATCCTGGACTAGCTAGGAGGAGCAGCCTTCAAAGGCCTGATGGGGGAGTGGTTTGTTGCTCTGACCATTGAACTACAGGCATGGCCTTGCAATTCAATGTGCTTACGCAACTGGTATGGTGTATGCTTGTGTGACTTAGATACATTGTGGCTCTTCACCTCTCTATCCATGGGATATACTATCCTGTAAGGGTGCTATGGTGAGAAACTGTAGTGAATGGTTCCACCCCCATAGGTGCCATGGAAATGATTCCCCTGTCTAAAGGTAGCTTAGGAAGAAGCCCAAAAAGTATACCCAAAAGGGTGTTGAGTGTCAAAGGAGGCGAGAAGTCAGAAGTTATTGCGGACAGAAATAGAGGTTGATAGATGGAAATGGGAAGGACAGGAGAGGAACAAGAGATGACCAGGACGATGAATGAAATGAAAGCTGACAAGATGCAGAAGGGCGGACTTCCTAAGGGGAGAGGGAGCAGCCAGGGCAATCATCCAACTCCATCCAACAGCAGAACCTAACTACGGAACCTATGAAAGCATTAACCCTGTCTAATATTATGACCATTGGCATGGAGGAGAGGAAAAAAACCCTTTGAGGAGGAAACCTCTGGGGGATCCAAGGCCTAGGTCGCCTTCCCTCCAGGCAGCTAAAGGATGCTTTAGTTAGTGATGGCTCAACTACTGCAATTCAGAGTCAAGATTGGGGGAAGAGGAAAAGATTCCAGTTTGGAAGAAGCTCTCGCTCTGTCCTTCTAAAAGGAAAGCTTTTGAGGGTTTCAAGCGACATCTCTGCAACCAAATGCCCAAAAGCATAGGAAGAGAGAAATGACCGCCAAGGCACTTAGTCAGCCTATACGAGCCTACAAATTAGACCAGGTGTACCGGAGGTGGTCAGATGGAGTACGGCATAGAGGGTGTCTCTGAACCCGCTCAGGCAGCCAAAGGGGCCCTGATGATGAGAGCCCCAACCCTCGCAGCTGGAAGTTGTAAACTCTATATCCAGAGGTGTCGCTGAAACAAGGAACAACTGAAGGTCCACCCAGAGCAAACGCATTCTCACTATGGGCCAGGGAGAAAGACCCCATTCCAAGCTTCACATGCTCTAGATGTGGACTTCATGGGTGCAGAGTGAGACCATCAGCTATAGGCTAGCCCTGAGCCATGGAGCAATGGACATGGAAGGCATGGCTCCAAGAGGAGAGCAGGTTGAGCTGAAGGAGCATGAGACCCATATGAAGGGTAGGCTCAGATAGTCGATGTGAATGAGTCGACCTACATGAGGAAATGAGCATCCGACGACGGCTCGCCTTCTCGGGGTGGAGGGTGGATATGCGGCTTGGTGCCTGCTGACCCCTGTTAGAGGCTGGGAGTACAGCAGGATGTCGGCCCCTACACTCTACGGGAGTGACGGACATCGGCGTATGCCTTGACATCAAGGGCACGTCGCTCCTCAGGGGAGTAAAATGGAAAAATGGCACCTGGCCAATCGGGTGATGGCCTTCCCAGATCCTCACTACTGGGCTCCTGGACCTCCATATGCTATCCCAGCAGCACCCCAAGATCATTGGTTGGCCACCAGGGCCCTTCTCCTATGAAGGTAAGAGACCTGCCTGGTGAAGGGATACACCGGGGTTACTTGTGGCTGGCTGCAATGTGGGATGGCAGGGGTCAGGAGTAGCCACGGTGGGGCAGTTCATGTGGGGGCCTGAAGGAGAGACCGGACAGGCACGGGGAAGCACTAAAACAAAAAAAATTAACATCAGATTCACATGTTGCATGCTAGACATGAGCGCAGCCA
The DNA here is from genome assembly GCA_016271365.2 of Neoceratodus forsteri. Classification (NCBI taxonomy): domain Eukaryota; kingdom Metazoa; phylum Chordata; order Ceratodontiformes; family Ceratodontidae; genus Neoceratodus; species Neoceratodus forsteri. The sequence continues at coordinate 437,631,375 of JADMNL010000022.1, read as the reverse complement.
TTAAGCTGGTGTGAACATCATTTAAAAATCACATCTGATTCACATATTGCACATTGGACATGTGTGCATCAGCTAAGCTGGTGCATATCTTATCTAAAAAACACATCAGTTTCTATTTCTCATACTACTGCTAGTAATTAGAACTATTAAAATACCGTTTCCATTGACTTCCCTTTAAAATTAGGCAAACTCATTAATTCTGACCATTAAATACATAGATACATAGATACATAGATACATAGACAGTGTCGGCAGATAAGGGCCTATGGCCCACCTAGTCTGCCCATTTGAGCTTGTAAGTTCAGTTTGTTTTCCTAGAAGTCTATTTCCCCTTACCCCTGACCTCTAGAATTCCTTTATGTCTATCCCATGCATTCTTAAATCCTGTGATTGTTTCAGCCCCACCACTTCCTCTGGCAGGGTGTTCCACTTATCCACCACCCGTTCTGTGAAGAAATTCTTTCTCATGTTTCCTCTGAATCGTCCTCCCTCCAACTTCATCCCATGCCCTCTAGTCCTGAAACATCTTTTTCGCTTAAAAATAGTGTTTTCCTGCACCCTGTTCCTCCCTGTAAGATACTTGTATGTCTCTATCATATCCTCTCTCCTCCTCTCCTCCAGGGGTACATGTTCAGTTCCTTCAACCTGTCTTCATAGGACTTGTGATGCAACCCATGCACCATCTTTGTTGCCCTCCTCTGAACCTTCTCTACCCTGTCTATGTCCTTACGTGAGGTATGGTCTCCAGAACTGTACACTGTACTCCAGGTGGGGCCTCACTAGTGTCTTGTATAGCGGAATTATGACCTCCCTTTTCCTGCTGGTGATGCCCTGCCTATACATCCCAGCATCCTATTTGCTTTACCTGATGCCTTGTCACACTGTTTCCCTACCTTGAGGTCATCAGAGATGACAACCCCAAGATCCCTTTCCTGCTTGGTGCATGCTATATCCTCACCCCCCAACTGATATGTTGTGCCAGGGTTTTTGTGCCCCATATGCATTATCTTGCACTTCTTTGCATTGAATTTCAACTGCCAAACCCTTGACCATTCTTCAAGTTTCTGCAGGTCCCTTCTCATTCTGTCTACACCCTCTGGTGTGTCTACTACTTGCAAACTTACTTTTGCAAATTGTTTCATGACTTTTGTCATTAAATTGCAATTAATTTATAAAGTACTGTGTGCTTACTGCATTAAATGCCTAAGATACAGCCAGACAACACCCCCCGGCCCCCATTCCAGACGTGCAAAGAGAGGACTCTGTATTGTGAAGCCTGACCTTTTTGTTTTGGGCTATGCAAATCCCCTTATGCATATTTAGTGCTACATATGTGATTCTTCATGACTGTTATGGCTCACTTACTTTCCCTTTGTCATTATGTATGGATCATATCCACTCTGGCCATGGCACTCTTTGTGCTGAGCATGGCCTTGGAAGCATGCACCATACCTCACTTTTTGTCACTGAAATGAGGGACATGGACACTAAAAATGAGGGACAACGAGGAACAATAACCCTCTCAATGATCATGACATATCCTGAAACATGGGGATATAGCCCAGAATATAGTGGAAACCATTGTAATTACCTGTACAGATATAAGCACCTGAAAATGAATATCTACCATAAAGTAGGTGCCATTTTGATAAGGCAGAGAGGGGTTGTTGCCTCCCCTGCATTTGTGCCTAGATTGGTTTTATGGTGTGGCAATAATGGCATTAAATTTGGATTTAATCTTTTGCACAGTAAGTGCCCTACTAGCCTGTGTGTGCTCATGCTGCAGGTGCGCTCCTGACTCGACTGTGTCTGTATTGTGTTGTCTACTTTCTCCACCTATTAACGGTGGTGCCGTCACGTGTGATGTGGACAAGCTCCAACCAAAAAAGAGCATGTGAGTAGCACATTTGCGACACTGTCTTCCCCCCACAGAGTAGACAGGCTACACAGTACAGCTTGGAGGAGTTGGTAAGCACTGAGCTCTCGATAGCAGTGTTGTGGCAGCATATTTTTGTTGGTCTACTCTTATAAGTCTCCATCTCCCTTGGTGACTGAAGGGGCAGGGGGTGAGCTAGAAGCTAGCTTGACAACTAGGCTATCTACCTACACTATTAGGCTTGCTTCACAATAAAAACAGCACTGTCCCCCCCTGCAGCAGCAAACTAGGCCTAGTAGCAGTGGTGACAGCGAGTGGGGAGCCTTCACAGGCATTGATCAGTGCAGTGTTGCAGCAGCTAAGCAAGAAGCAAGCAACACAGGTTGGGTGAATTTGATCAGTGAGGTGACTTGGTTGTGGACCACGGTCGGGACCTGGGATGGCCAGTTCCAGCATCCAGCTTCTGGCAGAAAAATAGAGAAGGAGTGGACTGAAAACTGGGATAGTGGCGGGTTCCAGCCAGGTTGCCAGATAAGTGAAAGTAAATATTTTTTTTCATAGGGGGATTGGGGAATGAGGAAGGACTGAACTATTGATGTGCTTTTCACATTTCTGTGATTTTGGGCAGCTTCACCACCCATATGGGGTGGATATTGAATGGAATGGAGCTGGAGAGAGAGATTGGGGCAACTTTTTTTTGGGGGGGTCAGAACTTCAGCCAGGGAAAAAAAATATTTAGTAACTGGGTGGGTTTAAGCCCAAATGTGATGCACTGCTCCAGGGTATAGACAGATGAATCTTATACATTTTAACGTTTCCTTATTTGCATACCACTTTTCAAACACACCAAATAAGTTTTACGTTTTGGAGACATTCAAGACATTCCAGAGCTTGCCTTCTAGGGGCTAACTGGTACCTGGTCTTCACTGGTTGTTGCTACCCCCCCCCATTTAAATCTGAAATGGGGCCCCTGCCATAAAGTCTAAATTTACAGGACATCCTCTGTGTGAGCAGCATGTTTTCCATGAGGGATCGATGAGGGACGGAGCAGTTTTTAGGGGTAAAATGAGGGATGTCCCTTGCTATTAGGGACAGTTGAGTGGTATAGTATGCACAGACTATCAGAGCCCCACCATAGTCAGGCTTATGCGCCCCCCCCCGTGAAGCTGATATCCACACACCCCATGCACGTTATGACAAAGGGCAAGGGAGAGAGCAGGGGAGCACCCCATAGAAATTAATGGGGGCATTTTTTATTATTATTTTATACATTATGATAGCTAGTTGGAGATTAACGAAGGCCACAGCTCGAATAACAAGGGCCTTGTTAGTAGAACAGTGGCTTTCATTAATCTCCAATTCACCATCATAATATATAAAATAGTATAAAAAAATAACTCCATTCATTTCAAAAGGGTACACCTCAGCACTTTATCCCATGGACATCATCTCTTAAAGATTCCTGCCTCTGACTCCCTAGTACTCAGGTAAGAGACTCTTGACTCATATCTATTCTTGGTGGATTGTCTGTAACAGCGTGGCCGCACCCACTACAGTGTGTGTGTATGAAGGGGGCTGGCCATGTCTGTGGTTGCCAAGGTATTGCTACTTTTGTGTTTGCCCCTTAAAGTCAATTTGCATGGAAGCATTCAAAACTATGGAGAAAAAACAGTAAGAGTACAGGCCAGACAGGAGTGATTAAGTAGTTCTTTGCGTAAGTGTGTGCATGGAGGGTGGATAAAACCACATGTATTTTTGATGGTATGTGTGCTATGGTTCAGTTTTGCAGCTGCGATGAGGGGGACAAGAAAACTAAAAAGTATATCAGTGGCTATAATTATGCCATATGCATATATTTGTATTGAAGTACAAGTGAACAATATGTATGTAGGCAGTATAGCATAGCGGTTAAGGGCACTGAACTGCAAACCTGGAGACATGGAGATATGAAGACCTGGGTTTGATTCTCAACCCCACTTGTATACTGTGTGATCCTGAGCAAGTCACTTAACTTTTATGGTGCAGTTATCAGTGACCACTTGCTTATTGCATGCATGCCACATGCATGCAGTCTGTTCCAATTTAACATAAAAATCATGCTCGCAGCATGCATGTCACAAGGATAATTTTATGTGTGCCGCATGCAAAAATTTCAAATAATTATTTCTGTAAGGGGTGGTCCCTTAGATGGTATTGGATGTCTCTCATCTGGAATCTTGCCCATGATACCACTGCTGTGGGTATACCATGTAGCCCAGTAACTAGAGGAAATCCCTTGTGGGCCTTGGCTTACTCTGTGTGAATGATTCCGCAGTAGCAGTCAGGTTTTGTACCCTTTCTTGTAAGAGGAAAGCCTCGACGGCAGGGTATCTAGTTCTGCACCTATAAATTCTAACACCTGAACAGGTTCTGTTTGGGACTTATGCAGATTTATCAGGAATCCAAGATTATCTAGGGTTCTCTTTATCCTTTGGATAGAGCACCTTGCCCTGTCTTCCCAGAGACAAGCCAGTTAATTAGGCAGGGAAAAATCACCTCACCTTGTCTTCTCTGGTGTGCTGCCACCATAGCTAGGCATTTTGTGAAGACCCTTGGCTTTGAAGTAAGGCCAAAGGGGGGGGCTATAAACTGGTGCTGGCAGTTTCCCATCCTGAACCTGAGGTATTTTCTGTGGGTGTGTCTGACTGGAATGTGAAAATAGGCATATTTCTGAACCAGTGACCCCACCAATCTCATGGTTGCAAAGAAGGTATCATTGTGCTGAGTGTAACCATCTTATACCTTTCCTTTTTAATGTTTGTTCAGATGTCTTAGATCTAAAATGTGTCACCACTCCCCATTTTTCTTGTGGGTCAGAAAGTATCTTGAAAACAAGCCATTACACTTCTTTGAGTCAGATAATTTTTCTATTGCTTTTGCCTGCAGCAGTTGCCTTACTTCCAGTCCCAGCAGAATTATTTCTGTTGGTGAATGACCTGGAATTCTTTTTTGTTTTTTTGGTTTCTGCAATCTTGCAAACCTTTGAACTGCGGACCCAACCTCTGACCCACTACTTCCAGGACCTACTTGTCAGTGGTAATTTTTACCCATTCCTGGAAGTAGTGGGTCAGCCTGCCCCCCACTGGCAATGGTTGGATGACCTGGACAGAACTGTCAGGGATTTTGCCTTGACCATTGCTTAGGGGCTGGTGCTGAAACAGGGTGTCTGTAACCTCTTCTGTCTCTGCCTCTGCAGTAACCTCTTTGGGGTCAGTACTCATAGAGAGAGAGTAGGGTTTGGGATAGTAGCCACTACCACTGCCTCCCCTTATGACCTATAATAAATGGAGGCCTTCTCTTTCTCTGTGTTATTTTGTAAGGAGTGGTCATATACTTGTCCATTTTTTTTATGTATGCCTCTGTTTTGTCACCAAATAAGGAATTTCCTTCAAAGAAGAAATCCATAGCCTTGATCTAGGTGTCCTGGGAAAGGATAGTAGCACTCAGCCAGGTGAATCTTCTCAATGCCACTGCATGGTCTAAGGCCCATGAAGCAGAGTCACTGGAGTCCACAGCCATGTTTGAACTAGTATTTAGTGGCATCCAGGGCTAACTTTCCTGTGGTAGCCAGATCCTGTACCACCTTATTGTCAAGTCCTTATCAGCTAGTACCAGCATTGCATGTTACAGTGCTTTCTAGTACTGGGCTGCATATGCCAAATAAGCTGTCTGCCTAAGGAGCAGGGAAGCTGTTGTGTACACTTTTTTTAGCCATAGTATTCCATTTCCTGAAATCCTTCTCAGGAAGCCATGTGGAGAAGGACAGCTGCTTGGACCACTCCTTCATGATCAGGATGGGTGTGAATGTATTCCACCCCATCTGTCCATCTGCTATTCCTTTTCAACTTTTTTTATCTATGCCAGCTGCTGAATTAGGTACTGATGTGATTTTTGAAGTAGATTTTTGGAGTGATCTGTGTATAGGAACAAGCAGCTTTCTTGTTGGAGCTAGCTGCATCATATCCATAAACTCCACTTCCTTCTCATCCTCCTCTGTTTCGTGAGAGGGAATGTTGAGGGTTCTCACCATTTGTTTGATGAAAGAGTACTATGAGGTATAATCCTCTCTAGGCCTAGGAAGGGGGACAAACTCTTGTTTAGGTGAACTATCAGCGAGCATATGGTCTGGAGCCTGAGCCAGGGGTGAGCAGGCATATTGAGAAAGTTTTCCATAGTCTGGAAGGCTTGGAAAATGCCATGCTTTGGCTATGTCCTTTGCTGAGGGCATTTGACTTAGGTCTGCTGTCTATTCCTTTTACTTTTCAGGACTGGCATAGACATGCTTTTCTTTTTGCTTTTACATGGCAGATATTGATTCTAGTACCTGCTCTGAGGCTTTTTTAATTTTATTTTTGCCCTCACTGGACTCAGGGTTCCCCTTTTGGACACCCTGATATCTGAACTATCTTTACCTTGCCTGTCAGATGGCTAAGCAGCTCTAGCTTGTTTATCTGTTTCCTTTGACAGGAACTGCTGCTGTTTTTGAGGAGATTAATTCTCTGATGCATGCTTTCCACCATCATTAAGAACTCACTCAGAGCATTTGTTGTGTTTTGGTAACATACAGGCAGACTGAGAAGCCATACAGTCTTCTCTTTTTTAGCCGTTTTCACTTGGGTCTTAGGGCAGAAGTTTTTACACAGCTCAGAGTTGAGAAAATCATAATCTGGAGCCAGATATCTTAAACAACATGCATGGCAGTCTGCCTTTGCCAGGAGCTGAAATCAGTTTGTAACATTTTTAAAGCCTGTTGGTCCTGTTCATTGTTTAGGTCTATCAGTAATGCCATACACTGTAGAAAATTGGTTCCAATATAATTTTACACTCCGCATATTTTAACTTGATTTGTTCAGCCATGTTTAAGTTATAGACTTTTGGTGCAAATGGCAATCATTTTTATTTTAGCATTTTTTTTTTGCCTGGGCCTTTACTCCAAACTATAAAATATTAAAGAGGCAATAGCACCAGAAATAGCAGAAAGAAAATGTCATTATTTTTTAAAAAGGAAGTCAGTGGTTACTTTTCAGTTCTGAAGTATTGGTGCTCCTAGTTTTGTCAAGGTGAGGAACTGCCCTGGTATGTTTAGACCACGTTCTCTCTTACTGGGGCTATTTTCAAAAAGTTGTTATCTGCTGTATTTCATGCCATTTTGTGTTACTTCATGTCACATGCTGGATACAAAATGCTAGAGATACTATAGATGAAAATAATAGACTAGGTTACTCTAGGCCTGAAAATTGTGTCCAGCCACATATATATCTGAACTTTGCAAACTGGACATAAAGTTTTCAATACTGAACTTAAAGTTTTGAAAACTAGACTTAGCTATGTCCTACCTTTGAAACCTGGACAAAGGGGAACTTTGCTTTTCTGTCCAAATTGTTCAAAATAGGAAATTTTATCTAGATATAAGCATTGAAAATCCCTGCCCTTTCATCTTTCCATATTGCTCATTAGAATGTTTTCTGTCTGACAATATTAGATATTATGTGAAGAGAAATACTTTATCTGGAGGCCGACTTATCTAGTGCTATGCCTCTTCATACACCATTAGCATTGTGACATCACTCATTCTGACATCACTAGTGACTAATCTGGTAAAAGGTAAGTGCCTTCTCTTGGTCAGCCATGAAATCCTAATCAATGAGGACACATTGCTCATGAGGTACATATAAAGAGGAACAAAACTAGGCATGTTATTACACCCAGCAAAAGTACTGCTCTTCATGTCACACATTAGTACTGTCAGATAGGAAATCTTTTTATTAGCAAAAGGAAAAAAGTAAAAGAAATACAGATATAAAATTAACAGATGACTACAAGTATATGTTCAGTCAGTGTACTAGTTTTTTAAAGAAAAAATGGTGGTGTTATAGAAGATGTTCTACAGTATGTCCTTTTTTTTAAAGAAATTATTGAAGTGTTCATTTTTAAAACTTTTAAATTTAATCATGTTCTGAGGACACACCGTTAGTAAAAAGTATATTTCAAGGCAACACACCACAGGCACAGAGTAGTATACTTAGGGGGTTAGTTAAGTTTTTAGTTGTTTTTCACAAAAAATCCTTTTGGCAAGTGTTTATTTTCAAGGGGGTCAGAGTCACTTACAACATTAATGCATACAGATATATTTATATCTCCCAACCTCCAGCCTCATAAATCAGGGACAAAGGACCAAAATCAAGGACACTTCTTAAAAATTGATTATATCCACTCCAGAAGCTGACAGAATAAGGGGCATAGTGTAAAACACACTTTCAACAAGTCTGTAAATGTAATGTTTGACATTATGTTGTGCTTACAGTTCTCACTATTCAGTCATAGAAGCACAAATTTTAGGAGGGACTGAGGAATATTTTGAGGCGAAATTGGGGACAATTGAGAGGTATGCAGATATTGTTCCACAGCAGAGTCATAAGTACAGACAAAGAGATTAATTCACACAAAGGACATACAGTATATTATACCAGCATATCTATAACAGAAAGCAGGCTATTCACCAGGGTGCAGTATGCATGAGATACTTCATCAGGTTACAAGACAGGTCATTTATAGCATTTACAGATTCCAGATGAGAAAAGCAAGGTATGCAGCCAGGCTGGCAAAATTAGTGACATTATATGACATACTGTAGTATGTTTAGTTAGTAAGATAGTTAGTCAGAAGTTAGTTGGTTAGTCAGTTAGTCGAAAATTGGTAACTGGGAATGGCTCACTGAGTGAAGCTTGTTTCCAGGCATGACTCAGGGGAGGGGAAACAGAGGAAATACATGTTACAAGCAATTGAGATTATAAATTTGTGAATGGTATAAAAAAAGCAAACATGGCAAAAGAGAGCAGCTAATGACAACAGTAGAAGGGCAACAATTCAACAAAACCAGCTATTTCAACAAAGGCTATTAGTGGTTGAGGAGAACAAGCTAGAGTCAGGTACAGGCTAAGTGAGGAAAGAAATAAGCAGGAGTGAAGTGGTCGCACAGAAGCATTTTAAAGGAGAGGTAGGAGGGGGCTAGGCTAAGATAGGAGGGAAAGGAGTTCCAGATAGAGGGCAGTTGAGCAGAGAAGGTGGATTAGTCAGAGGGTGCAAAGCAGCAGGGAATAATGAAAAAGTGAGAGGTAGATGAGCATAGAAAATAGGTGGAGGGTGCTGAGGGAGCGATACAGTCAGAGAGGTAGCAGGGTAAGGCAGAAAACCAGAATTTAGAGAGAAAGGAAACACAATGGGATAGGCATCATGACGATAAGGAGGAAAGAGAGGAGCTGGTACAGAGAAAAATGTTGAGTGAGAGGAGGGGAACCAGTATTAAAACAGGAGAAGGAATAAAAAATAGGATTCAATGTAGCTAAAGTAGATTAAGGAGCTCTACTGTCCACCACATCCGCTTAGTCAAACAGCGGGAGGATTATTTTGAGAATGAACTCATGCAGGCCCCAATAAGGTAGATAGGATGTATTCCTGTAAAGGGCACCAAGTTTGGGTAATAATTGTTTGATGATGACATCAATGTGGACTGAAAAGTCAAGATGACTATCTAGCCACACACCAAGGTATTTGAAACAGGAAACTGTCTCTAGGGGAGTGCCATCAATGGTTTTGAGTAAAGGGGTTAGTCTAATCCTAGTACTAAGCCATTGGTGGATTTCAAACAGTATGTAGATTGGATTTCTGGCATTAAAGGGGAACTGTCAGCACTAAGAGACCCACACCCAGTTGTAAGGCTGGTCCCAATTGGCACTTTTTATGCGAAAACTTTTTTTTGCTTACTATTTACTGTAGTATAATAGATTGTCTCAGACTGTTTCTGTTGATTTACAAGCTGCCATTTTTACAGTGGAGTGCTGAGGCTCCACATAATCCAAGGAGCAAAGCTTTAACATTATGAGACAAAATGTGAGGCTACCAAAGATGTGACCGTGTATATGGAAGTTGAAATTCAGTGCCAAAAAGTGCAAGGTGATGCACGTGGGAAGGAACACTCCTGGAACAGTGTACCATATGGCTGGGATGCTGATACACAGCACAGAGAAGGAGGAAAACCTGGGATGGGGAACCAGTAATTACCTTAATCAAGCTGCCCAGTTCAACCTAGATACAGTGCAGCACGGAACAGGCTGCAACCTCAAGTCACTATATTTCCAATAATGGCCTCCCAGAAAACTGTCATTCAAAAGGTTGGGCTGGGAAAGTCATTATTCTAGACAAGATATACTCTGAGATGTAATCTCTGTAAGAGAAAGACTGCAACATGGTGGAGGCACTACAACGTAAAGCAACCAAGATGGTCCATGGTATTGGGAACAAGTCATATGAGGAGAGGATGCAGGACTTGAACATGTATGCCCTCAAGAAAAAGGAGACAAAAGGGTGGCATGATCTAGACATACAAGTACCTGTGCATTCAACAAGCTGCCATAAGAAGTTGTACAAGTCAAATCAACAGCTTCAAGCAAGGATAGGACAGGCAAGTGGGATTAATTAGAAAGGGAGGGCAGTAACAGAAGGGGAGGGATGCCATTAGGGCAAGTGCAGAGTAGTTAGGTAGGGTGGGCAGACTAGATGGCAAAGAGCCTTTTTCGGCTGTCAATGTCTATGCATCTATGCATTTATGAGAAAGTAAATCTTCTAACAATGACTTCTGTACCACCACTGTCCTGAAGAAGCAGCCTTGCCACAAAACATAGAAACATACTGATAGTGGATAAATTAACAAGAACTGTTTAAGCTACATAGTAGGTGTGGGAAAAGTTGCTGAAATCTCCTTACAAGTAAATTTACTAATTTTAACAACTTCACCAATGGCCACAATTTGTATATTTTGCGCCAGCCAATTGCCCAAATTCACCAAAAAAACTATGCAAATTGCCAATTCACCAGTGAATTAAACACTTTGCATAATCTTGCTGCACAAATTTGGGCAATATAGGATGAAAATACACAGACTGTGTTCCCTAAGTTATATACCCCCCACCTACTGTGCTGTAATCCCACCCACCCACCTTCAAAATACTTTAATATTTTATAATCCATCCAATCTCCCCACTATCATCCTCCTCCTCTCTCACTCCTCCTCCCTGACTTGGTAATTTCATTGGTGGCAGTGGAGCAGGGGTGTCGTTAACCCAGGGCCACAGGGGCCAGTGTCCCAGGTGTCCTGTAATTAGCCCCAGGTTACACTGCTGCATGCTGCCTGCTATTTCTTTTCCATGGCACAACATGACTTACAGTTTGTCACTGCCATCACACCGTGGAAAAATAAAGTTCACTTTTTTCTTTCTTTCTTCTTGTTCTTCTCACCCTTGGAGACTACTGACACAGAGTCAGTCTGAATCTGGAGGCGGGCGGGGTGGAGCATGGATTCTTGCTGCCTTGCAAGCTTGCCCCACTGCCCCAACCCCTTCTGCCTCTGAACTGTCTTTTTTGTTTGTTTCGTTCTCATTCAGACAGACTAATGACATGCATGCATAATCTCCCAGCCCACCCTCCACTGCCATTTGCATGCATGTCATTAGCCATTACTTTCACCATCCAGGCAGCTCGACCTCCCCCCCCCAACACCGTGACCCACCTCACAAGCACAGACAGTGCACAGCTGAATCTTCCACCATCTCAAGTCATCTGAGCTCTCCTTCCTCTGTGTATCAGTGCACCAGTGTTCATGAACTTGTGATGGCAGCAGGCAGGCAGGCAGAAACTGAGAGAGGAGTCATCTCTCTGTCATCTTGTTGGGCCATGGCCTTCCCAGCACACTCACTCCTGAGTCTCGACTACCTCCCGACTCCCCATCAAGTTATGTTGTGTGAGTCTAGCTGTGATACTGGTTGTCCACGTCTCAAAGGGAAACACTACTTGTAGCTGAAGCACTCACAGGGCCGAATCATTAAGAGATTAATACCAGCTTGTGTCAAATCAGAGTCTCTACTCTCTATATCCTCAGCCTTAATTTGTTGAACAACAGTTTGTTAACCTCTAGTCTGGATGAGGGTTGCTTGAAGCATTGCTGACTGTTTCCCTGCAACTTATTGACTAGGGGCTATATCATGTCCTATCAGCTTGCTGGAGATTTAAAGAGCTCCCCACGTAGTCCCCGCTAAATAGGGGCCGTGTGATGCCCTGAGCATCACAAATCTTGAACATTTAATGACATTTGCTACAGTTCCTAATGACATGAGGAGGGGATCCCATGGATTTGCTCTGCTCCACAACATTGGTCCTGGTGTACTTATTCTGCAGGATTTAGAGTACAATCCCCGGTCTGAAAAAAATTGTGTCTGTGATCCAGTCATATTTGACTCTGCTATGATCCATTTCCCTTCCCTGCCCTGCACAGGAATGCAGCTGGTATCTATTAATCAAGACAGGAAGCATGTGACCCCTACTTGGCAATGACCATCATCCTCACCCAACCTACTTGGTACTGTTCCGTCGCTTATTTTATCACAGGCAGAAGATGCCCTCTGTTACCACCACTGGAGAGGATGCTGCTGTTTCACACCCACCAATTTCAGTGTTAAGATATTGAATAAGACAAGGAAGTTGTAACATTATTATTTATATGCACAAGGAAGTAACATCTCAGCTAAAGAAACATAATTAAATACAACTTTTTTTTAATCGAACACTATCATTTTAAATCAACATTTTACATATAAATAATTGTAAAGTAGCTAGCCCTGTGGTGTGGAGGGCTGAGGAACTACAAAGCACCATACCTCATGCCACACCAGTGACCTGAGCTCAGGAAGAGACTTGAGTAGTTGAAGTCAGCTGGGGAGAGAGAGGACTGAGCATCCTAGGGACTGCTCTCCACTCCTGGGGAAGAGGTGGTCTGTCATCCTGGCCTCAGCTGCCCCCAGGTGGAGGCCTGGAGGTAGAGAGTGTCAGGGAGGCAAAAGTATGGGAGGGACCTGCAGGGATACGTAGGATGGGATGCCTCCATGTGTGAGTCCTATGCACCACAGGAGGGATGGGATGGGATGGGATGGGAGACAATCAGAAGGAAACTGGATGACATGGGGCTTCATGAAGCCCAGCCTAGTCATTTCCATGCCCACGCCTCCACCCAGTGATGTGACCTGGTCTGCCTCAGATCTGATGTACTGGGGAGAAGATGGTCCACTCCCCTTGGCCCTTCCTTGAGAGGGGAACACTTGGGGAGGACTTACGACTAGGTGCATACTGGGGGAGGCCGAGAGATGGCCTGGAGGGGCTGGGTATGGCTTAAGCAGCCACTCTCCCCCACCCCAACGAAGGAGGATAAAAACTTATATTAAAAAAAGTAACGTGTTGCACAATAGGAAGAGAAACCCAAGAGTGCAATCTGAAATGAGAGAAGTGGCACTAGAAAGCACCAAAAAGTAAAAGGACCTAGAGCTCATGATATCAGAGAGCCTAAAAACAACAGCACATTGTAATAGAGCTGTGGGCAAGGCAAACAGGATGCTGGGTTGCATATGGAGGGGGAAAACCAGTCAAAGTCACAAGATGATTCTCCCATTGTATGGTCACTGATGCGATTACCCTGGAATACTGTGCAAGATACTGGAGTCCACACCTGAGGAGAGACTGCAACAAAGTGGAAGCAGCGCACCACAGGGCAACCAGGATGATTCATGAACTAGGGGGCAGAACATACAAGGAGAAGCTGAAAGGCTTGAACATGTACACCCTTGAGAAAAGGAGGGAAAAGGATGACATGATTGAGACATACAAGTACCTCCATGGGATAAATAAAGGTGGAGGCCAAGAAACATTTATCTCAAAATACAGGGATGAAAGGGAACTCACTTAAACTCTCAGGGGAGGGATTCATAAGAAATTCCCATAAGCACTTTTTCTCATAAAGACTGGTGGACAAGTGGAACAAGCTGATAGAAGAAGTGGTACAGGCCATATCAGTGGGCAGAATCAAGCTGGGATGGGACAGGCATATGGGATTAGTCAGAAAAGGGGGTCCAGAAACAAAGATGAGGGATGAACTATAGAGCCAGTGCTGAGTAGTTAGGTATGGTGGGCACTGAACAGGCTGGATGGGACGATGGTCTTTTTCTGCCATCATGATCTATGTACCTATGTATCTAGGAATCCCAGAATTCTCTGCAGCTGACATTAGAGAAGAGCTACAGCAGTGGGGGAGTCAATAGCTTGCACTGGATATTAGAGTTTTGATAAGCTCTGATCTTTTGGTCGCTGGTCCAGCTGTCCTCTCAGGGCTAAGTACAGTGCAGACTGGCAAACATCTGATTTATTTGTTTGAATTTTGATGACCGGGAGGGTCCACTGAGACAAACAAGTCTCTTTTACAGTGATGTCCTGGGGAACAAATGTGTTTCTAGTACAGCAAGGTACTATACAAAAACCAAAAGGTAATGCAAAGATAATGGAAAGTATAAATACAATAGAGCAGTACTTTGAGTATAGATACAATGAAACAAATAAGAGCATATGATTATAACACAAGTGTAGACATTAGGATACTGATACATAATAGGCAAAAGTTACACAACAGATTTCAGCAGGGTAATGATGAGGTCAGAAGGAAGAACACAGGCACAGTTATCAATGCAGGTAATAGGTTGGAACAAGACTTCTTTGTATTTTCTTTGGAAAAGAGAAATAGTCTTGCAGGACAGTACAGTGTGTGGGAGATTGTTCTATTTACGGAACACGACGTAAGAGAAGGATCTCTGACATATCACTAGCCGAGTCTTGGGTAGGACAAGCATTGGGTGGTGTGAAGATCTTAGAGCTAGTGGGATGGGTTTAAGGAAGAGCAGGTTAGCTAGACTGGGTGGTGAAGGTAGCTTGATAAGTATAAAGGTGGCACAAAGCACCAGGAGATCAAGTTTGGCTTCAAAAGGTCAATTCAATTTATTAAGTATGATACAGTGGTGAGTACACGCTGGAGCCTTGGCTGCAAACCGGGCGATTCTGTGGTATGTCATTTTTAATTTGTTAAGGAGTGACACCTTGACTGAGTGAGTAATTGGGGCTCCATAGAAGAGGCCAGAAAGAAGGGTGGCAGAGGCAATTTTCTGGCACTGTTAGAAAGGTATGGAGCAGCACGGTACAGCAGACCAAGTTTCTGGTTGCAGACCTTAAAGACATTGTTTGCATGCACATCAAAGGATAAGTGTTCATCGAGCATGAGGCCTAAATATTTTGAAGGAGGAAACCCCTTCAAGAAGGGCACCTGAGGTGGTTTTGATTGTTGAGGGGGAACTGGAAGATTGACTGAAGGAGGTATGGTGGAATAGCATGGTTTTAGTTTTTTTCGTATTCAGGACTAGACGGTTAGCTTTAAACCAGGACTCTAGAAGTTACAAATCTGTTTCCAAACTAGAGGTTAAACTGCCACTATCCTTTGAGGATCTATAGAGGATGGAATTGTCAGCAAAGAGCTGGACTGAAGCTCCTCCACAATTCATTGGTAGGTCATTAATGATCAGATCTTATAAAAGCTCTAACTTGCACAGCAGACTACTGAACCTCCGGTTGTTGCACCCTCCTCTAATGTCAGCTGCATGAGATTCTGGAATTTATAGCTACAGAAAATGGCAACTTGGAAGTCAACAAAAACAGTCTGATACAATTTATTATATTGCAGTAAATGGCAAGTAAAAAAATGGTTTTGCACACAAAATGCAAACTGGGACCAGCCCTGCATTTAGGTATGGGGCTCTTAGTGCTGACTGTTCCTCTTTAAGGGAAAGCTTGTTAACCAGAACCAGCAACAGACATTATCAAAGTCATGCTGTAGGGACTGTTCCAGTAGAGAGGTGGAGGTTCTGGTGGCATAATGGACTATGTCATCAGCATACAGATGTATGTCAACTGAGATGCAACCTGAGTGGAGCTTGATTAAGAAAATTGACAAGAGGATCAGGCCCAGAATAGAACCTT
The DNA here is from genome assembly GCA_016271365.2 of Neoceratodus forsteri. NCBI lineage: Eukaryota > Metazoa > Chordata > Ceratodontiformes > Ceratodontidae > Neoceratodus > Neoceratodus forsteri. The sequence continues at coordinate 437,615,561 of JADMNL010000022.1, read as the reverse complement.
ATGGCACACCAGAGGTGATGGGGGGGTGAGGAGGTGAGAAGGAGTCCCTCACCTGGACTGACTGGTTCTGACCAGAAAGGTAGGAGTGGAAGCACTCAAGGGTAGTGACTGAGAACCCATCAGCTTTAATTTGTCAAGAAGTAAGGGATGAGCACCAGAGTCAAATGCCTTTTACAGATCAATAAATATTGCGGCTGATACTTGAAACTGGTCCATCCCTTTCAGGATGAAGTCAGTGACACGCAACAGGGAGAAAACTGTGGAATAGGTATTACAGAAGCCAGACCGAAAGAGGGAGAGAAAGGTGGAGGAGTCAAGAAAGGTGAAGAATTGGGTGGAAACCAGCTTTTCCTGCAGTTTAGCCAGAATGGGGAGTAGGGAAATAGTTATATAATTCCCCAGGGTGCAGGTCTCACCCCCTTTGTGTAGGGGGGAGGCCTACAGTAAGTTTCCATCACTCAGGAATTGAATAGAACTAAAAGAAGAGATTCAGAAGTAGAGACAGAGGGGCAGCAATGGCAGCAGCAGAAAGGTACAAGAGTTTGGGGTCAACACCATCAGGACTACGGCTTATAGGTGCATTTAGAGAATGAAGGGTGGATAGGATGCCAAGGTAGTAACTAGAGTGAAAGCAAATGTAGATGAGGAGGATGGAGGAGCCACAGTAAAGGAGGCAATAGAATCAGAAGGAGTAGTGATGGCAGAGATGGAGAAGAGCATGTTGAAAGCAGCAGCCACCTCAGCAGGCTCAGAAATGCCCATGGGGGGTTGCTAAGCTTGAGGATGGGTGTGGATATATGGGAGTGGAGATACAATTGGTGTGGATAACCCGCCAAAACCTATTTGGAGAATTAAGATTGCTCTGAAGGTTCTAGACAAAGTAATTGGCTTTTGCTTGTCAGAGACACTTGGTGCTGGCATGCCATAATTGACAATGCCTCAACCAGTCCTCATGAGATCCTGAAGACTTGTGGAAGGACCAGGCTGAGTCACAAGCCCTGAGGATGGAGGTGAGTTCTGTGGAGACCCATGACAGGTGGACACTACAGTGTGTTGCCAATAATTGTATTGAACATTTAGTCTAGCAATCCTAAAGTCTTGCTGTGTGATGAAAACATTATGGCCAGTCTGCTTATTTGCGAACTGAAGGGTAGTCAGGATTGGCATGTTATGTGAAGCAAAAGAAGGCCATTACAATGTTGTTATGGTAGGAGCCAGTTTAGAGTGTAAATATTAAGGTGGTTGTCCTTGCATGAACAATCTGAGAAAAAAACAGAAAATATGGTTTAGTTAATGCAAACAGAATTGGTTTATGTAGCCTATTTTTACACTGCGTATCAGCTAAATAAATTCTTTAGTTTGCTATTCTGAAAATATATGGAAATTAATTACCAGAAACAACATGAAGATAACATAATGATCAAAGCACACACAAAAAATGGGAAGTGTGGAGTTAGGGTATTAGGTAACCAAGTTAGGCAACTAGGGCCAGATCCAGTTTTGATGGATTTCGGTCAGATTGCTCCATCCATCACTACACCCTGGTAGATCTCTATCCCCAACACACAATCTTTTAAGCATGACTGCACTAGAGCTCCTCTGTCAACTATTTCTTTTGTGTTATGAATGTTATTTTATAATATGGTGGGTTTTGCAAAATGCACCGTAAAACATAAGCGCCATACTAGTGAAGAAAATGTTTGAAAAGATTGTCTGTTCTCCTTATCTGTCTTTCAGTTACAGATTTTCACATTTAGTAAACACCTGAAATAAATGATACTCCTTTTCTGAGAGATACCTTGCATGTGAAATAGTCATGGTGTGCTCTGGCATATTCTGATATATATTTATTATTTCCTTTTCAGCAAAGAAGCTCTATAAGAAAGGTTAGTGTTCTATCTGCATCACTGATTAAATGGAGGTCCTACTATCTGCTTTCTGTAATGGAAGTATATCCATACAATTGTGTAATGTATGCAATTAATAAGTGATATGTGTGTGTACATATAATGTGTGTTCATATATGATTGGCAAACTGGTTTATATTTAGACCCAAAGCACCCACATCGGACCCCACACTGGGGTATGTCTCAGATTGACTCAGATCCTTTGAGTCAAATTCTTCAAGACTGAGGTCAGTTCAGATCTGAATCCCAGTGGCCTGACTTGGATTCAGATGTGGTGTCCTTCCTCCCAACCCCAAGGCTGGATGCCACCTACTGGCCCAGGTCATCCAGGTCAATTTCCTGGAGACCTCAGCCAGAATCCAGTCGAAGTCCCCACTACATGTAAAAAATCCTGCACTCACCACCACTCGGTCAAAGAAAGCCACTGACACATTCTCCATTGAAGTGCAATATTTTATTGAGGTGCCAGTGCAGGTCACACCACACCATACACCTTGATGCATTTTGGATTTAACCTTTTTCAAGAGACATGTGATATACATTAATTGGACATCTTAAATAGTCAAAATGATGTCATCACTACAAGACAAAATTCAAAGTGTCATCAAGCAGTGCATTGGGTGAATACAATCCATACTATACAAACACACAAACATCACAATCACAAATATGCATAAACTGTATCTTAAAAATTGGAGGGGGGTTGTAATAGCAATATATGTAACAATATCATGTGGAGAATCTTGAGGGTCTGTGTCTTGCAATAAGTCAGCCCAGTGAAGAACTCAGATCAATGCAGATAAATCGGCTTACTCAAAGATAAACTCCCCAAGTAAAAAAGTTCACCTGTGAGACCGAGCAGAAAGAAGTCAATGTACCTTATATATTTGCTGAATGGTAAATATAATGAGTTTCTAAAAAATGTTTATATACAAATACTATCAATAACACAGTTATAATGTCACAGCTACACTGCTTATACCATATTGGGTGGAAAACTGGTTGCATTACTATGGGGCCCTCAATAAAGAAAAATAGGACTATTTCAAAACATAAACATAGCGCAATACACTGGGGTGATAAAACAGACTTCACACATGCTCAAATTGCATGTTAATATCTCTGCAAAGACCACGCTTAAGGTTCTAAGAGTGGTCTCACAGGTATTCTTAGAGTAAGAGAACCGTGAACTAAAGGCGAGCAGTTCTGTACCCTAAGAATGTAAGTGAAACCACTCTTACAGCCAAAAGGGTAGTCTCGGCAGCAATATTAATATATTACTGATCAAGCTCAATCAATAATATAGTAGTTTTTTTAAAAACCTTACCAGAACAGGCCTGTTTCCAGGGCAGCTGGGTATGAGAGACACTTTACAGAATAACAGTGTCTCACACGCAAGGGGAAGAAGGGCTCTGCTTGGTCAGGAGTGCTCCCTCAATCTATAATTATAATTGTATTCAAAATTGTAAACATTGCTTACTTTCCCATCAGCTCCTCCAACCAGCATGAATTGGAGAATGAAAAAGGAGGGAAGGGAGATCACTCTTAGCTCGGCACAGCTCTCACACAAGCCACCTGCTGAGATCAATGCTGACAATTCACTAAGAGGGAGACAGCTTTCAGTTTGCCCCGCTTTCACTAGGGGTAAAGCAGGAAAGTTAGCTCAGTGGACCAAAGGACTGAAGTCCATCAAAAACAGTCTTGGTCATCCACAAACATCTATAGAAGATATACGAAATACAAACTGAACTGTGTCTAAATATTATGTTTTCCAAAATTTTCCCAAAGGCGTCGGCTGCTCTGTAAATTAGTTCTAAACGTTTTTTGACACATTACAACGTTCTGAAAATTGATTAGTTATGCAAGCAAAACACAGTGGGAAAAACATAAAGAAGTGGAAGAAATAAACGTTTTGTTTACCTTCTGCTCTGCAGCTTGTAAGGCCTCCTCTCAACAGGCCAGTGTTTTCCCAACTGCAGCAGGAAATGAGTGTAGGGGCCTGCCATTCCATGGCACTGAGTTAATCTCAGCATATAGCATATATGATACTTCTGCAGTGTATGTGTTTCAGTATATGATGTATGCATTTCACTGCATAGTGAATGTATTTGATGCTTGCTCCACAGCTGGCTCCCTGAGTACTACTGTAGAGCTGTTCATACTCATTTCATATGACACACACACACACACATACACACACTCTTTCATTTCTCCCCAGGCCAATGGTCCTTTATTTATAAAGTCATTACATTCTGGAATAATTTACATGCTTTGTTACACTCTGTCAGTTCAAAGAATATGTTTAAAGTGGTTTTAAAAAATACTGTTCGGACTTGTCTATGTGTAAGTGTAATGTCGCCTGATTACTGTGGCTGTATTACATATTTATTCTGCATGGTTGCTCTTGTTTACATCTCCAGGTACCCCTTGAAACTAGGCATCTAATGCTTTTGGGTCCTACTCAGTTAACAAATTACACATAAAAAAAAAAATTATTGATATACAAAATAAGCCCCACAATAACATGTTTGTATTTCAATATATGATATATGGTTTGTCACTATATAAAGTATGTGTTTCGTTATATAATGTATATGTTGCATGCATTAATTTCATTATATTGATGTATTCATTTCAAGCAATAGAGTATACATTTTAGTAGACAATTTATAAATACGCCTTACTATTTAATGTATGTATTTCAGTATATACAGTAGTACAGTATATGTTTCACTACATAATGTATGTATTTCACTATATGATATACTGTGTGCATTTCAGTCTATGATGCATGCATTTAACAACATAATCTATGAAACATAGAAATATAGACTTTATTGGCAGAAAAAGACCAGTAGCCCCATCTAGTCTGCCCCTTTTCCCTGCCTATTCCAACATCTCTTAACATATTTGGTCACCCGTGTCCCTCCCTCTCTCCAACCCTTCCTCTACCCCAGTTTTCCCACGTGCCTATCCCATGCATGCTTGAAGCACCCCACAGTCTTTTCCCACACTACCTCATCCAGCAGGCTATTCCAGGCATCCACCACCCTTTGTGTGAAGTATTTCCTCACATTCCTCCTGACCTCCAACTGCACTTTAGTTTCATTGCATGCTCCCATGTTCTAGTGCCTTCTTTTCTCTGAAAGAGATGCCCCACCTGCATTTTTTTACCCTTGTGAGGTACTTGAGATCTCAATCACATCCCCTTTTACTCTCTTCTCCTCCAGGAAAATACATGTTTAGTTCCTACAGCCTTTCCTCATATTGCATTTTGTGCAACCTTTGCACCATTTTGGTTGCCCTCTTCTGCAGTGCCTTTCACCTGTCAATGTTCCTGCAGAGGAGCAGCCTCCTGAACTGGACAGTGTAGTCTGGGTAATGTGGATGGTGCCTCATCAGTGAGCAATACAACAGCAGCACAACCTCGCTCTTCCTGCTAGAAATCCCCATCCCAATGCACCCCAGCATCCCACTTGCCTTCCCCACTGCCTTGTCACACTGACCAGCTACATCGAGGTCATCAGATATGATGACTCTAAAGTCTCTCCTTGCTTGGCGGCTGTAAAAACCTCTCATCCCATTTTACACACAGCTCCTGGGTTTTTCTGCTCCAGGTGCATAACCTTGCACTTTCTGGCACTGAAACCCAGCTGCCACACCCTAGACCACTCCAAGTGTTTCCCTATATCCCTTTGCATTCTCTTCACCCTCTCCTGAGTGTCCACCCTGTTGTAGATTTTTGTATCATCCAGAAAGAAACACAGCTTCATCTCTAGCTCCTCAGCAATGTTCCTTCTTAAGACAGTGAAGAGAATCCAGCACCAATCCCTGTGGCACCCCACTAGGCACTCTCCTATCCCCTGAGTGTCCGTCATTTACCACCATCCTTTGCTTCCTATCGTTTAATCAGTTAGAAGCCCAACTTGCCACTTTATCCCCCACCCCAAGCTGCTTAGTTTCGTAACTAGCCTCCTGTGTGGCACAATATCGAAAGTCTTACTGAAGTCCAGCTAGGCCATGTCCGCTGCTTTCCCTTGATTTGCAACATCCACTGCTCTCCCTTGATTCACTTCCCTAGTAACCCAGTCAAAAAAATCTATGAGATTTGTTTGACATGACCTCCCACTTGTGAAACTGTGCTGCCAGTGGTCCTGCAGCCTATTAGTCTTCAGGTACTCTAGGAATCTTTCCTTCAGTAAGATCTACTCTCCATTAATTCCTCTACCACTGATGTAAGACTGACTGGCCTGTAGTTGCTAGCCTCCTCCTTGCTGTTGCTTTTGTGCAGAGGGGCCACATTTGGTCTCCTCCCATCCTCTGGAATTACAACCGTCTCCAGTGAGAAGCTGATTAGTGTTGCCATGGGGTTAGCTAGCACCACGCTCCGTTCTTTGAAGACTCTTGGGTGAATCTTTTCTGGCCCCACCGATGCAGCACACTATATAGTGTATGAATTTTCACTATCTGATGTATACAGAATGTTTCAGCAAATGATACACAGTATGCATCACATTATATAATGTATGTGTCTTTTTGTATGGCGCATATGGCCAGAGGGTATGAATTAATTTCCTAACTGCATTCCATACATCTGTGGTACAACTATTTTAATCAGATTGGTAACTCATGGCATCTGCTGTTTTACTTTCATTTTCCCCTCACACAGAACTTAGACCATCCCCTATCACAAAATCTTCTGTGGTTTCATCATTCGTAAACCCATCACTCACACAACTGGGTCTTCAGCAGCTTTTTTTTTAATTTTTATTTTATAATTTTTGGCCAGGAAAGACACACTAAGCAGAGGCTTGTTTACATGATGCATCCTGGGAGCACAGGGAAGTTAAGTGAATTGTTCATAGTCACACAGTATGCAAGTAGAGGCTGTTGGATTCAAACCCAGTTCTCCCACTTTGCAGCTCACGTGCTCTTAATCACTACACTATACTCCCTCCAGAGCTGGGTGAGGGTGGGGTTCTGTTTTTTTCTGTCTTTTTGTTTCATAAAAGGTGTTTATACTCCTTGGGCTGACTGGGTGGCTTGTTCAGCCCTGTCCCTTGGTGCCACTGGCTGGCTGCCACTCTCAATTTGGGGGGGGAGTTCTCCCATAGACTCCCCCTGCAGAGAGGCCAGAGAGGAGGGCTATCCTTCCCTCCCCTTCCCTGGGAGACTCTTATCCAGAATCCTTGCTTACCAGTTGAGTAGCAGGACATGCCTTGGCACCTTGGGCAGGGCTTCATACAGCCTGGTTCCCCTTGTAGTTTCCTCCTGATTTTCTCACCAAGGTCCTGGAGCCACGGCACAGCACAGAAGCACATATGCCTGGATGCACACATGTGCTCTGGAACTGTGTGTTCCTTCCACCCATCCAGATTTCCATCTGCCCCCCAACGGTAACACTGGCACTACAGCCAACCCTCCACCTGGTGGCACCCAAGAGCCGTGAAGGCCTGCCACCCCAATCTAAGAGAGAAGATCTTCTAGGCAGCTGCTGTATCCTCTCTCGGATCTCCCCCCAACCCCACCAACTCCCAGTGACCTGAGCTCATACCTGAACCCAGATCACTAATGTGCTGAGAGGTAAGGTGCCCAACAGAGCCTCACACCTGTGTGCCACCATGCCATTACACTCAGCCCCAGGCGGCCATTTTGAATAAGGTTAAGCATAGAACATTTCGACTCACATTTACGCTCCAGGGCTTATAAATAATAAAAAAGGAAACCAAAGATTTTGTTGAAAGAAGAAAAAGAAGCATTTCCAACTTTTATGTTTCCGATCAAATGCTATGCAAAATAACACACTGACAAGCAAGCACAACTCAGTAGCTTTGCTCTGAAGGTCCTTCTGATGTCATCAGAACCCCTTGATGGAAACACAGCCTTGTTGTGCATGCTTGCCCATCCATTATTCTCTTTTTACTTAACCACAAAACAGAAAGCTCGCCAAAGATCAAATAACATCAAGGTCAGACAGTATACATGGAAGCACAAGGAATTCTGCAGTACAGTTAGGGCACTGCAAAAATCCTCAAGGTGTAAGAACAGGCTACATCTCAGTTGTATAAAGGCTACTCATTTGCTTAAAGTATTTAGTTATTTATTGAATTTTGGTAACCAGGCAAGCGCTCTGGAACCAGAGGTCCCTTTCTTCAGGGACAACCTGGAGTTAATTACAGGCATGAACTCATACAGTGATCAGGAGCAGAGAAAACAATGCTTCATACAACATGGGTTTAAGTTCATACAACTTATAAACGGAGGATGGAGGATAATGTGAATATGTTACATTACATTAAAAGATTAGTTAACTGAATAGCACTATAAATGACAACAAGTAACTGAAGGGACATAAACACAATTAGCACACAGTGAAGCATAGAAAAATTGAGGGGTTCAGTGGGAAACAAAGGGCAAGTAATCTTGACATGGTACTGCTCACTACAAGTACCATATTTTGATTATGAATTTCACTAAGTCTTAACTCTTAAAAGAAACTGGTAGGCTGAGGGATAATTTTCTAGCCATTCAGGCTACTTTTCCCTAATTAAGGGATTGGGGAGTACAGATTCAGAGAGATGGGCTCTATCAGGTAACACGAGGGTAAACAGTCCAAAATCCAAAAGGAACCCTCCCTGGAAACCTGTGTACATGGTAATTCTTCCTTGCAACATTTAACATCACCTGATGCAACTCCACCTATCAAAACACTGTCCAAAGCATTATTTTAATAATTTTGTGTTGCTAAGGAATTTCATTGGTGATATAAAATGCTAAACAAAAAAGTGGGACTATTTATAACTACAATGCTCAATGGGTTTTTTAATGTGTGTGTGTGTGTTTCTTTGCAGTAAGAGTGATGGGTGATGGCCTGCCAAGAAGACGAATGGTGGATTGTGCAGGTCACCATCATTGGCCTGGGGTGGTGGTTTGGGGTGCTCTAGAGAGTGCCATTAGACATTAGTGAGAGCTTTCAAGGGGACTGAGAAAGGGAGGATAACACTGGAAACCAGGGAGTATTTGGAATGGAATGGGGAGAGGGACAGAAGGGAGCACCTGCCAGCAGAAATGAAAAAACATTTTCATTTTATGAATGTCATATTTATATGATCGTCCTATAATCAGTCTAACAAATATTTCACAATAAGCAGCACTTATTTCACCATCAATTTCAAAACATTGTCAGACTCTGTCCTACAGACATCACAGTTTCTGAGTACTTGGAAAGAGATGGGTCACAGGAAAAGGAAGGGTGACACTGGGTGCCTGAAAGTTCTTGGAAATGGATGGGAAGAGGCAGGTGGTGCCATTATGACATGAGGGAGAAGCTGCAAGAGAGCAATGAGAAGGATGGGGTGAAACTGCACACCAGGAGTGCTTGGAAAGGATGGCTGAGGAAGGGGTAGCACTGGGCAATAGGGAGGGCTTGGAAAGGGGCAGGGATGGGAGACAGGACATTATGGAGTGCTCAGGATTAGGGAAAAGAGCTGTATGGGGAAAAAAAAACTATTCGTTTGCCGCTCCATAGTTTTAGGAAAAAAATCCAAGGATCATTTTTTTATTTTTTACTGTGGCCTAAAGATAAATGTATTTGTAACAAAAAAAAGTTTAAATGTTTTAGTTTAAGATGCATTATATGGGTAATATGATTGTTAAAAGGTTCCATTGCACATATCAGTGATTGGGGGTCACATAGTTTCATCACTAATGTACTCCTAAATAAATGTGAAATGTTTTCTGAATGACTATTTTAATGCTTAATAATCACTTTGTGTTATTAACATTTTTATCTAATGTGTGTTCTTTGTTTCATTTTCAGTACGGAAGTGATTGAAAAAAGGTACGTTTTAAATCATTTTAAATCAGCATTGCTATGTGTACAGATTCTGTGGTGTCTGTTCCTGTAATGGAAGCCTAATAATCAGTTTTTTTTAAACCAAGGTGTGTGATGACCCATAAACCTTGAGAGTGAAGCTAGTGAGGTTTATGTGGTGAACCCACACAGTATACCCTCTGTTTGGCGACACCATTACAGCAAACACATCGATGCCGACAACATTGACAGTTCACTGTAATAGTCCGCCCGAGACTCCAGTACATTTTCCCCTGGTCCTGCACCCCCCTCCCTGAATTAACTCTGACTCGGAGTTAATAATATTTAAGTTAGGGGGGTGTGGGAGTCAGAGCCCCCCACATAGGGGGCTCGGGGGCAAAGCCCCCTGATGGAAAAAGGACCTGGGTCTCCTGTTGGATTTATGTCAACTGCAACTTGCGGTTGACATAAATCTGTCACTGTGATGTCAGTCAACAAGAAAGCTGTCAAGCCAGCACACACCAAGGGTGTGTAAAAACCTTGACATGCGCACAGTCACTTATGTTTTACTTCTATAACAACTGGGGCAGGGTGTCATTTAAAAACAAACAGTTTGATTGCACATCACTCCTTTTTAGGGCTGCAGTGGGCATAGCCCTGCAGACCTCTTGGCATCAAAAAAGGACTCAGTGCATTCCTTCCAACTGAACAACATGATGGACATGCACCACTGTCGCCTCCACATCCGTGGTGCCCGTGGAGCACTCTGCTCATTGTCTCCAGTTGCACTGCACTATTTTTCACTCCAAAAATTGGCAACATTCTGATCTTGACGCTGGGAGACTGGGCACCCACAGTGTCACTATTATGTTTTGGAGGGGGTCCCTCTGGAAGTTGGGCTGCCAGCTGGCAGAGCATCAACAGGTTCAAACTCCCAACTCTCCCCCTATCTGACTACTATGTCAAAAACTGCAGCTCAGAGAGCAAGTGGACTTATGCTGCTGCGAGAGTTCTAAATTTCAAACAGCATCCTCTGGCTCAGCAGAGACTGACAGAAGAATTCTTAAAGGGACTCTACAGGGTATTTTTTTTAACCCTTGTGCTGCCCAATCCTTCCTAAACTGTACTGAAAGGGTTCTAGTAACCTTAAACACTTAGCAGCTACAGCAGAAACCTGGGTGCACCCACAGATGGGAGGTGGAGATACTGTGTGGGATAACACTGTTAGAGCCAATTATTAATGTTGTTGGGCTATTCCCCCCTTTTCCTCCCTTCCCCTTAATAAATCTTGTTAATTGTTTATGTTATATGCTGGTGTTGTGAATTATTGCAAGCGGGGAATTGTCATTGTGTCGGGAAGTGTTGCAGGGGTAGCTACTGTATATTACCAGGAGGATGGAAACCTGCAATGTTTTTCACAGGTATTCCCTGCAATTGCCTTGGGTGGACGCACCACATCATTTCTCCTCTCCACAACTGAACCCATGTCATCCCCCTCGGAGGTGTGTGTAGTGTAGGCCCCAAGGGTCTTTGAACAGCCAAGGAGAGTCAAGTGGCTGTTATATAAAATACACTTTCTTTCAGTATCAACCCATCACTTGTGATTTCCAGGTCCACAAAAACTGGATGTCATCTATTGTTCTTTTTTTCCCTTTCAAGAATCAAATGCTTTCCCTTCTTTTTCTTTGGAAGTTGTTACCTTATGTTTGGAAGTTGTATACTATATAACAGTTAACTAAAGCCCTGCTGATGGGACTTTGCCAATAGTGCTAAAAAAAGTTTACTTCTGCCATTTGTTCTAAAGTCACAGGGCCTGATTCTCAAAGCTCACAGCATGGTGCAAGGTGCTAATGCAAAAATGAATGGTGCGAGGTACCCCTTGCACCAAGCAATGATACAAGGAGCGATTCACAAAGGCAGCCTGCATCAACTGCAGACTGTCTGCCCCAAATGGGGCTTGCGCCACCCCTGCACCCAGATATGGGCTGCGACAAGGTGCTGGGGACCTGAGGCAGATGCAAGCTGCCACAACCCCAGGACTGCAATTCTTAGATCTCTCCTAGAGGGAAAAAACTAAGTACCCTTAGATGAGCCAGGGCTGGTTTAAGGGGACTTAGAAAATGTTCTCCTGGGAGAGCCTCTGGTTGCGATAATGGCATGGGTTCCCCCCTGCCCGATCCCCAGTGTACCCCCACAATAAAAATATCTCTGTGAATTCCCCCGCCCAATCCCCGATGTGCCCCACAATAAAAACATATATGGGACCCCCCCACCCAATCCACGATGTCCCTATTGGGATGTCAGATACCACCATTGGTGGTCCACTGCCCCCACCCCAGCAGGTAGCCCCCCCATCCCTGGACAGAGCTTGGGACTAGCACAGCCCTCCTCATACCTCTGCAGCCGGTCTGTGACTGAACTGTCAATGAGCACCTACTGCAATGTGTATGCATACACATTACAGTAGGTGCTCATTGACAGTTCAATCAGGGACTGGCCACGGAGGTGCGAGGAGGGCTGTGCCAGTACCAGGCTCTGTCCGAGGAGTGGGGGACTACCTAATGGGGTGGTGAGCACTGGACCACCAACGTAAGGGGTATCTGACATCCTGATAGGGACATTGTGGATCAAGCGGGGTCCCATATCTGTTTATATTGTAAAGTACATCGGGGATCGGCGAAGTTCTCAGAGATATTTTTATTGTGGGGCACATCGGGGATGGGAGGTAGTATAGCAGAATGGTTTAAAGCTCTGAGCTGCAAATCTGGAGACCTGGGTTTGAATTCCACAGCCCCCACTTGCATACTGTGTGACCCTGAGCAAGTCACTTAACTTCCCTGTGCTCCCAGGTTGCACCTGTAAACAAACTTTCAGCTTAGTGTGCCACGCCTGGTTAAATAACTGGATAATTGGATATTTTTATTGTAGGGCACATTGGGGATTGGGCAAGGGGTTCTCAGAGATAGTTTTATTGAGGGGCACATCGGGGATTGGGCGGGGGTTCCTATTGTGCTCTGTACAGATGGGGCACACTGTGGATCTGGGCAGGGGTACAGATTGCCATTGCTGCATGGGGCTTGCAGCAACCCCTTCCATGCATCATGTGCTTGCTGTATGGAAGGGGTTGTTGCAACTGTGGGGATATAGGCACTGGGACCCCTCCTGTACCTGAATTAGGTGCAGGGTTCCTGGCACATGGGGTTTCAGTGCAAGCTGCTGTTTGTTGCAGCTTGAGCCAGATGCAGCCCCCTTTGAGAGTCGGGGCCCACAGATTTTAGTTGTCACACTGTGTTGTTACACTGTGGGCGGGGGTTCCTAGTGTGCTCTGTATAGATGGGGCACACTGTGGATCTGGGCAGGGGTACAGATTGCCATTGCTGCACGGGGCTTGTGGCAACCCCTTCCATGCACCATGTGCTTGCCGCATGGAGGGGATTGTTGCAACTGTGGGGACATAGGCGCCAGGACCCCTCCTGTACCTGAATTGGATGCAGGGTCCCTGGTACATGGGGCTTCTGTGTAAGCTGCTGTTTGCCATGGCTTGTGCTGGATGCAGCCCCCTTTGAGGATCGGGCCCACAGATTTTAGCTGTCACACTATGTTGTGGCCTTTTTTCATATAATGTGTTCTCGTTTAATTTTCAGTGAAAAAAGGCAAGCAAAAAAGTGTTATTTCAGAATCATAATTGTCAGTAATTTTCTGTCAGCTTTCTGTAACAGTAACTTGTATATAAGATTGTGCACTGTGTATGTGTTTTCTTAAACATACGTGCCTGTGTGTGCATATCTGGATTTTCTGTGTGTTCCTATCAGTGGAACAGCGTCAAAAACCTTACGGAAATCTAGGTAGGCCACATCCACTGCTCCACCTTGATCTAATTCCTTGGTCGCCCAATCAAAGAAATCTATCAGACTTGTTTGACATGACCTCGCCCCTCCATCTCCTGCCACCCCCCCAATGAATCCATACTGTCTCAGGTCTTGTAAACTCTTGGCTTCAAGATATTCCACAATCCTTTCCTTCAGCAGCAACTCCATTCCATTCCCACCATCAAAGTCAGGCTGACTAGCCTATAATTGCCAGCCTCTTCCATGCTACCACTTTGTGAAGTGGGACTACATATGCCCTCTTCAAATCCTCCAGAAGGTGGAACCATTCTTGTTTCCAATCAGCTGTTGAACAGGACTGTCAGAGGTGCAGACAGTACCTCCCTGAGCTCCCTCAATACCCTTGGATGCTCCCAATCTGGCCCCATTGTTTTGTCTGCTTTCAGATTAGTGAGTCCTTCAGGACTAGTATCCACCTCTCTCTCCCCCTCCAATACTCCTGTTAGCCCTTCTCCTTCCTCTGTGAGCACTAAACAAAAGTATTTGTTCAGGATGTCTGCCTTTTCCCAGTCCCCCTCTGCACAGTCCCCCTTCTCCTTTCAATCTTACGATCCCACCCCTGGTCTTTCTCCTTTCACTTACGTGCCATAAAAATGTCTTATCCCCTTTGTCACTGCCTGGGGTATTCTCTCTTCAGTTTGCACCTTTGTGCTCCTTATTGCTTTCGCTGCTTCTGTCTGTTTCCCATGATACACCTCCCTATCCTCCTCCCTCTGTGTCTCCTTATGTCTTCTGAATACTATGCTTTTAGCCTTTACCTTTTCCGCCACCTCTTTTGAGGACCACAGTGGTCTCTTTTTTCCTCTTGCTTTGCTTGCTTAACACAGAGGTTTGTTGCCTTTCCTATGCCTGTTTTAGCTGTGCTGACAGTTCATCAACCACAGTCAGATCAACCCCACCTCTGACAGGTCATCACTGTGGCATTCACCCAACTTTTTTAAAATCTTTCCTCTTAAAGTCCAGGACCATAGCCCTTGTGTGGCTCAGTTCAGCAGCTGCCTTTATATTGAACCACACTGTATGGTGCTGTTCCCTAGGTGGCCCCCTACCTTGGCATCTGCAACACTGTCCCTGTTAGTGAGTACCAGGTCCAGTACTGCTCCATCATGAGTGGATTTACTGACTAGTTGCCTGAAGAACAAACCCTGCATGAAGTCCAGGATGTCCTTGCGTCTAGCCGAAGCTGCAGTTGGGAGATTCCAGTCTACATAAAGTAGATTGAAGTTCCCCACCAGCAGCACCTCTCCCTTTTCTGCCATCTTGCCAATAGCTTCCACTAATACTTTATCTAACTCCTCCTCCTGTTCCAGAGGTCTGTAGATCACTATATAGTGAATAAAGGCTCCATTTCCCATCTCTAGAGTGACCTACAATGCCACAGCTCTCCCCCGTGCAACCCCTCACCCCTGCCTTTTTAGCAAAATGACAGGTGGTATGCTGTTGAAGCTGACAGCAGTACCTAGTGGGGACTGGGTTCGGGGAGGATGAGGTTACTCGGCACAGGGGGCCTAGGTTTGGCTACTCTGCACAGGGGCACCCAAGTAAATCTGAACACAGGAAGCAATAACTAATGTCCAGAACCAGGAATGGGATTCTACAGTGTGGCTTTTATTCACATCCAAGCTGAACAAACAAAGCATAGACGGACCCCCACAGGGCTACATTCCTGGTAATGCAGATTAGAGACAACAGAACACTTTATCACTATTTCCAGCCCTCAGGCTCTGAACTCACCAGGCACACAGCCTGGACTTGCACGCAGCTTGGGGTACATAGCCCGACTTGTACACTACTTGGGTTTTCCCCACTGGCCCGGCTCCCCCGCCAGCCACTTGATCCGCGGTCCATTTTGGGAATGAACCAATTATCCTGTTGTGGCTCCCCAAACCACACTAGAGCCTTCGACTCCTAGAAGGAATTTTCCTTCCAATCCCACATCTGGGTACTTCCCTCATCACTGGCCAAGTGCCTGAGGCAAAGTAGAAATCCACAGAGCAAATCCGTAGAGGTGGACCTGGTCACTAAAGATAGGGGCCTCCCACCTCCAGCTTCCACAGCCCATACCCAGCCATTTCTCTGGAAACTAAACAATTCCTTTACTGAAAACCTTAAAAATGTAGATTCCTGGGTAGACGTATGTCACATCTCCTCTACATATCATTTTCATCCCAATAAGCTCCGGACTTGAACCTACTTTTACTTGTTGGCTAAGCCTATTACTCTAAGCCTCCCACTATCTTAGTAGTTAAATCCCCACATTGTCACACAAGTCCCAGGGTGAAAAATATAGGCCCTTTCAGGAAGAGCAGACACTCACCCTCCGGTTGCAGGTGCCCCACAGGCGACTCACAAGTCTTCTTGTTCCCCCAAAAAAACTCTAGAACAAATAGGCAGCTTCTCCATTACTAGCAGAACTAGGGGGTTGCCCCAGGAATTTGCAGGGAACCCTTTCCTGCCCCCATCCTCGGAGGGAGGGGGCACTGAGACCCGAAAACAGCGGTCTCCACCACTTCAATTATCTTCTGTGTATCTCTTTTGGTGGAGACACACACCCTTTTTACCCAAAAGTAGCCCTCTGTCAGGGCTGAGGCTCCCAGAGCCCACACTGAGCTGCTGTGCTGCTTCCTCAGCAAGCTCCCAACACCAACTGACTACTGAATCTGTTCAAACCTCCCAACATTCTATTCCAACTCCCTTGCTGCAGATTCCATTGTGGCTCATGCAGCTGTGATAGTTCTATTGGTGATGTCATCCCTCAGTCTCAGCTGAGACTGAGAACAGAGTGAGACAGTGTGAAACCCTTTTAACTGGAGTTTCACAAGCTGCCTTCCCTGCCTACCACTAGGTCTTACTGGGATTCTAGTAACCCTGGGTAACAAGGGGGTTACACTCGCCCTTAACCAGGAAAATGACTGTCCGCAGTCATTGTTTACCCGGCCTTAGGCGATCCCACCCTATGTGCTACCTGTGGAGGGGGGAGGCAGGCCCCCCTACCATGTGCAAGCACAGGCAGGCAGCACCTGAGACTACAGGCCTTTGGCTGACATATCAGCCTCTGCACTATCCACTTACTGTAGACACCTGAGTGGCTCTGGTGAGACTATCCAGAGCATAGCCCTGATAGATCAGTACTGCGGTCCCTACTGCAGGTCAGGGCCACAGCCTGTCTATCCCCCTAACCCTCTAGGGAAAACCTATCTGCCTTTAACCTAATACCCCAAAAACAAAACAACCCGGGGACCTCCCCGACCTTGGGCACCCTGCAACCACACGCCATTAAAATACCACATTTTATACCAGTTTTACTGCCTCCTTCCTACCCCCACAACCACACCTGTGGAAGGAAAGGGTTAATACAGTAACAACAACAATAACAACACCACAGTACTTTAAATTACTACACACTAAAGTACTAGTGAGGAACTCCGATGAGCCCCTCCTCCTCTTCTTGTCTTCTCTTCTGTCTTCTCCAGGAACACCTGTAAGAAAAAGAAAGACAACACACTCTCCTAATCTGCATACACAGTCTACCTAAAACCCCTACCATCAAAACACTGAAGAATCCCAAAAAGATTTTTTTTAGAAAAGGTAGAAAAACAGTATTTACATTAGAAAACAACAACATTATTTACAATACACATTTGAGGGGATGGAGTGCCCTAAAAGTCCCAACTAGTGACCACAATGCCCAAAGGCTAGTCCAATAAAGAGTCTCTCCTGGGCCGGAGCCCGGTAAAGCACAGTTCTAACAGGCCAATGTCCCGAAGGGGAGAGTCTTTGCGGACAGTTCACACAATTTGGAGTCTGCTAGTGTAGAGTGTGTACTGCAATGTCATAAAGATAGAAAAGTTTGGACTTACCAGCCCCTTGTAGAATGGAAAATTCTGCACCGACCTGCACCTCTGATGAAGACCCTCCCTGGCAGCATTTCTTCTGATACAGCTGGGCGGACATCTTCTGGGAACCACAGGAGGGCACATCTGGGAACTGCTGGGCTGATGTCATCTCTGGAGATGGAACCTTAGAACAGGAACAAAAAGAAAACAGCTGGTCTGACGTCATCCGATTACCAGGCGATGGCTCAGGATACAGCTGTGCTGGTGTCCTCTCTGGATCTGAAGTCATCTGGTGGGCCAGTCGATGGATTCTGGAAAGGCCAGTACACTGTAGACTGATGAATGTGGGGCACCTGAGTCCTGGATGTCCATATTGGCATATCAATAAAGGCACTTCACAGTCTGGTGTGGCAGTACTGACTACCACTGCTCGGCTGTCCATTTAGTAGGCACGGGCACATTTGCAGGGAGGTCCTTGCACTGAGGCCAATAGTACTGGGGGTCAGGAGCTTGAATTATTACCCCATCTGGGCACACATAATTCACACAGTGGGAGATTTCACGTCCCTCTCTGTCCACTATTCGCACTCTGTCTATAAACAGTGTCCTGCCTCTTTTCCACTGGGTATACTTTTCGTGAAACAGTCTGTTCTTTACATGCTTGTTGGCCCCAGGATGCACACTTTTCATTGCTTTGTCCCAGATCCAGGATTTCCTGCTGTTCTCAATCTCCTCCCAGACTTTCTGAGGAAAGGTAGGAAAGATCATACCATAGATGTCATTTACCTTTCTACGAACCAGTCTCTCCTCTTTACTTGCTTTGGTCAATCTGAGACCACTGGCCTGGCTTGGGGGTGGCCAGTCCTGGTTCTGCCAGCTTCACATCCTTAATGAAATTAGAAGCGGATCCCTGACTTCTTCCTCTTGCAAAGCCAGAGCAGTGACATCACCACTTTCTTCCATGCATTCCTCCGAGGCAAGATCTTGAGGCTGTGTACCCGTTCCTTTTTCACAAGGCCACATAGGTTCCCCCTCATCTTCCTCTTCACTGAGGATCTGAGCCCAGGAGTGAGCAATCATCCTCACTCCTGAGACTATCCACTCATCATTAGGCACGGAGGTCGACACCTCCCACTCAAAGGCCTCCCGCATCTCATCTTCGCCTAAGAGACTTGGGCTAGGCCCCCCAGGGGTCTATTGATGCTTTATCCAAACTTTCCTTCTGAGATCCAGCATCCGAAACTTCAACTTCTAGTTCTGTCTCTAACTCTGCACCCTCTAGCTTTGTGCCACACTCCCCTGAGGGGCCTTCCTCCACAGGCTCCGCCTGGTGCTGTGTGCTGCCAACTGCAGATTCCTGAACCTTTGTCCATGTGGGAGCCAACTGAATTTGAGGTGCTTTATACAAGCCATATTTTTCTAGGCATCCAGCACAGTGAGGAATCATGAAGACGTCCCTTCCAGCTGTCAAGCATATTTGACATACATGCACTGGATATCCCAGAACCGCCACATGAGGAGGCAGTTGTCCTCCATAGCACCACTTTTCAATATCCCTCAGTCTATTCACTGCTGTTGTTACTGCAACCTGGGCATGATCCGGGTAACGAGCTGGTCCTGAGGCCATAACTGCATAAAAACAAACAAAAGTTCACTGTAACTGAAAGTCCCACTTTACTGAACGCATCTCTTTAGTTGTAAAATGGCTCCTCTGCTGCTGTGTTTACTTTACTACCCCGCCCTGTAATGGCAGCGGCAGCACTCCTGTGCATCAACATTCAGAAATTGGATCAAGCCACTGCGTAGCCGATTTACACAAACTACTGATAACTTTTGCTCAAACTGCACAACTTGCTCTGTTCTTGCTTTAAACACATTTACTGGATTTTCCACGGACTTTTCACTTGCTGGAAACATTTATTTGATTCACAGTCCCTCACAGCTTCAGGTTTTTTAAGAGCAGGATTGCCTGTATAACTAGTGCTGCACATTGGCTACAACTCACAGTCTCTCTCTGGCTTCAAACTTTAAACTGAGGCTGAATTCATTACTATGCACACAGTCAATGGCTTAACAGACTTGCAGTTGCTGGCAGGACTTGACACAGTCGTTACTTGCAAAGCGACTACACTGCTGCACACACATTTACATGGCATAGGGCAGAAAATCACTGTTTGAGCAGTTTCCATGTTAGTACTTACTGTTATCAGTAGCAGTTTGCTGCGATGGGGAAAAACGGCCTGCAGCCAGTTCTTGGAGGCCTCAGAACAGAAACGGGAGGGCAGTCCTACTGATCGTCTTCTCGACCACCACACTTGCAATTCTGACGATCGATTAGCGGGTTGAGCCCGATTTTAAACTAGAAAGGCTATTTTTACAAAGTTTAAAGCAATTTTAACACTCCGGTTGCTCCTCCACTAGCCAGTACACGCACTCCACTCACACTCCATCTCGAATGCTGGGGCAGTCACTGTAGAGCTGGCTGAGGGGCGGGACTGATCGCAGCCTGACCAATCACACAACGCCATGCAAATGAGCCTCTTCTTCCTCGCGAGGGCTCTTCTCCTCACGGCGATCGTCGAGCAGGCAAATTTAAACTGCAGAATGCAACTTTTTTTTTTTTCCAACTGGCTCCACGGCAGGAGCCCATTTCAGCCATTTAACATAGCCATTTACACCTGCAAGTCTCTCTTTTCATTCAAAAAGCATTTCCAACGTCCAGGGCACAATTTTCCTGTTGCTACCCCTAGTCTTCCACACTTTTCTTTGCCACAGTTCATTTTAAAAGCAGGGAAAAACACTGTAAACAATTGATGCAGGACAAGGGCACACTCTCTGGCTTTACTGCTCCTTGGTAAACAGCTGGCAATTTTAAACAGCAGCACAAGATCCACAGCACACAGCAACACTAAGTAAATTGCTTCAGCTTTTTGGGCTACCCACTGCCAGATAGCCAAAACGCTAGCCCCCTGCCTGAGCACCTTCCTTCCTTCCTGAACAAAATCCAAAGTGGTGCCTCCATTTTTGTAACCCCTCACCCCTGCCTTTTTAGCAAAATGACAGGTGGTATGCTGTTGAAGCTGACAGAAGTACCTGGTGGGGACTGGGTTCAGGAGGATGAGGTTACCCGGCACAGGGGGCCTAGGTTTGGCTACTCTGCACAGGGGCACCCAAGTAAATCAGAACACAGGAAGCAATAACTGTAATGTCCAGAACCAGGAATGGGATTCTACAGTGTGGCTTTTATTCATATCCAAGCTGAACAAACAAAGCATAGACGGACCCCCACGGGGCTATATTCCTGGTAATGCAGATTAGAGACAACAGAGCACTTTATCACTATTTCCAGCCCTCAGGCTCTGAACCCACCAGGCACACAGCCTGGACTTGCACGCAGCTTGGGGTACATAGCCCGACTTGTACACTACTTGGGTTTTCCCCACTGGCGCGGCTCCCCCGCCGGCAACTTGATCCGCGGTCCATTTTGGGAATGAACCAATTATCCTGTTGTGGCTCCCCAAACCACACTAGAGCCTTTGACTCGTAGAAGTAATTTTCCTTCTAATCCCACGTCTGGGTACTTCCCTCATCACTGGCCAAGTGCCTGAGGCAAAGTAGAAATCCACAGAGCAAATCCGTAGAGGTGGACCTGGTCACTAAAGATGGGGGCCTCCCACCTCCAGCTCCCACAGCCCATACCTGGATATTTCTCTGGAAACTAAACAATTCCTTTACTGAAAACTTGAAAATGTAGATTCCTGGGTAGATGTATGTCTGTCACATCTCCTCTACATATCGTTTTCATCTCAATAAGCTCTGGACTTGAACCTACTTTTACTTGTTGGCTAAGCCTATTACTCTAAGCCTCCCACTATCTTCGTAGTTCAATCCCCACATTGTCACACAAGTCCCAGGGTGAAAAACATAGGCCCTTTCAGGAAGAGCAGACACTCACCCTCCGGTTGCAGGTGCCCCACAGGCGACTCACAAGTCTTCTTGTTCCCCAAAAGAAACTTTGGAACAAATAGGCAGCTTCTCCATTACTAGCAGAACTAGGGGGTTGCCCCAGGAATTTGCAGGGAACCCTTTTCTGCCCCCATCCCCGGAGGGAGGGGGGCACTGAGACCCGAAAACAGCGGTCTCCACCACTTCAATTATCTTCTGTGTCTCTCTTTTGGTGGAGACACTCACCCTTTTTACCCAAAAGTAGCCCTCTGTCAGGGCTGAGGCTCCCAGAGCCCACACTGAGCTGCTGTGCTGCTTCCTCAGCAAGCTCCCAACACCAACTGACTACTGAATCTGTTCAAACCTCCCAACATTCTATTCCAACTCCCTTGCTGCAGATTCCATTGTGGCTCATGCAGCTGCGATAGTTCTATTGGTGATGTCATCCCTCAGTCTCAGCTGAGACTGAGAACAGAGTGAGACAGTGTGAAACCCTTTTAACTGGAGTTTCACAAGCTGCCTTCCCTGCCTACCACTAGGTCTTACTGGGATTCTAGTAACCCCGGGTAACAAGGGGGTTACACCTGTATTCCCTGTATCTCCATTGAATCATAGAATCATAGAATCCCGCCTGCTGAAAAGGACTGACTGGCCCATCTAGTCTGCTTTAAAGAAGGCCCACCCTCCCACCCTCCTACTATTTACGTCTCTGTACTACCCCTCCTCTTCTATTTAGGCCCAGATAGCTGTCCCATGCTCTTTTGAACTTGACCATTACATTTATGCCTTCCATTACATAAAGCACCACACCCACTCATTTCTTTCCCACCCTGTCCATCCTGAATAGAATATATAGCCTGGTAAAGACATGTCCCAGTCATGGTTTTCAGTGCACCATAACTTGGTAATGGCCGCAATATCCAGGTCAGCCTCCGTCATTATGACCTCTAGGTCTGGAATCTTATTTCTTAAACTTCTAGCATTTGCACACATGGCCTTCAGGTTTTGTTACCACTCTGCTTGTTACGCCGTTTCTTTCCTTTTTGTCCTCTCTCCTCCCCTTTCTTTTAAAAGCTTCCATTCCCATCCCTTTTCATTTCTACCACTCTGCTTTCTATACTAGTTTCCACCCTGGAGGATTCCATTCCCCTTGGATTCTGCCTACTTTCTGCTTCAGCCTGTTTGGGGGAAGGGGCAGTTACTGTTGCACTGGATGTGTGCAGAGACAAGAAGGATAGTCTTTGGAATACTTGGTAGTTACAGATTAGATGGTGGATGCAGCTTCCTCTCCCAGGATGGAATGTGACAGGAGCAGTCCTATAAATTGTTGGATGTTCATCTTCCAAGACCCTAAAAGAGACTGAGAGAGTGTGTGTGTGTGTGTATAGAGACAATACGCATAAAAATATAATATTTATTTTGACTTTGATTTTGATAACTGGGTAGGTGCACTAGACATAGAATTGCCTATTTTTAGGCATGACACAGGAGGGTACAAGTCAAGTATAATACAACAACACTGGACAACCCAAGAGGGTATAAGTCAAATACAGTACATCAGACAGTGAACAGTGTGTTAGGGGTGGTACAAGCAAAATCAACAGTGGTCAGTAAATACAGTGGGGTACAAGAAAAGTACAAGTACCAAGTGCATTTTTATATAAGAGCAGTGATCACAATTTTTATTGATTGACAGCTGGGTCATTACAATAGAGTTTATAAATACACAACACACAGAATAACCGATAGCAATCCAACAGGACATCTTTAAAATAATCATAAAATAATAAAATACATAAAATACATTATAAACACAAGTGCAAATGCAGTTAAAGTGCCATTTCACAATTTATGAAATTAAAATTAGCAGTATAGCACAAGTAGTAGAAATAACAATAAGATACATAAAAGCTAAGATGGCGGCTAAGCTGGGCTGACCGTTTGCTGCACCTCTCACTTATAGAATTTTGTTTTTTATCTTTTAACTTTTAATTTTAGTTGTATATCTGGCAGTCCATTTGTTTTTATTACTTTGGTAAGTTTTTGTGTTAAGTTTGTTGAGTTTAGTCAGTTGTTAGTTAAAGGAAAAGAGTAGTGTAGCTAAGTGAAGGATAGGAGCCAACTTTTTTGTTTTGAGTTCGGGAAGTGTCCCAGTACACCGACACATTGGTATATTTTTATTGATTGCCCTGTGAGATGCAGGGTTGTGTTCCGTGCATCACTGGTGAGTCTGCTGGTCAGGTGTGTGCCACAGTGCTGGTTCGGGTTGCGGTGAATTCATTCAAGCAGCTAGCTGCAATCTGGGGCTGTTGGTGTGCTGGCTGGCAACTGCAGGGAAGAGTTTGTAAATCTCTCTCCCTCTTAGGATTACAAGAACTGGATTTGTCGACAATAGTGAATGGCAAATGGATGTGAAATCTAGCAGTAGTCTGTGAAATATCACAGCTGGGAGCGTGGGATGTCTTTTGTCTGAAATTGATCAAGGAATATAGCGTAAACTGTCTGCACCTGAAGGTACTGTCTACTGTGTCCTGGTTTGTTGATTATCAGTTCCCTGAGAGTGGTGAGAGCACTCAGGGGGTTAAAACTATATACATTAACATTATTTTTAAAGGCTGTGAGAGAGCTTGTTTTTGATTGGACATATTTTGGAATTCATCTGCTTGCTGAGGAGACTGAAGAGGGTGAGAACCCCATTGCTTCTTCAGAAAACCTTTAATTGCAGGTGGTTAGAGCCCCACAAAATAACTTTTCAGCTCTTGTATTAAAGTGTTGAGATTTATCGATGTATGTGGGACCTTATAAATTATTTGGACTTCCTGGGTTATAATATTTGTTAGTTGGGTTGGGATGGAGGGTCGTTTTGATTTTGTGTTGTGTGTATGTGGAGCGTTAGGGTGTGAATGTGATTTTGTGATAGTATTGTATTTTAAGCAGTAAATTTTATAATTGAAGTGTTGGGTGGGTTCATTATTTATTGGGAGGCGTGGGGATTTTAGTATTTGGAGTTTATAGATATAGCGACAATCCGGATGTGCCAGAGGTACAGGCCCTCAAAGTACAGTTACTCTCCCACCTGTCTGCATGGCCTCCAAGCTTTAGATCCCCTCCCTTTGCCCACAGAAACATATGCGAGGTGCAGGGCTTTGGGGACTGCATGGGGTTGGGGGGCTGTGCGGAGAGGTGGGGGAGGGATGGTCAGGGAGTTAGCAACTCAGGTGGTAGGGCCTAGGAGGCACCCTGGGATGAAATGGGTACTGAAAAGGGGTCCTCCCTGTCTGGTCTCCATATCCAAGGGCTCCACATTGGATAGTGGGCAGGTAGTTGTTGGTCCAGCAGCTCCCACCCATCTGACCAGGGCTGTGCTTTGCAATGCCAGGCCTATGAGGAATAATACTGTAATAATGGCAGACTTAATTTCCTCAGTAGACCTGGCTTGCATTACAGAGAACTGGCTGGATGATAATGCTGCACCCATTTGGAGGCAGCAATTCATGCTGGGTACACTGTGTTACATATCCCAAGGAAGGATTGCAGAGGTGGGGGAGTGGCCATTTGTTTTAAAGCCAGTCTGTGCCTTATGGTGCTATCAGTGTGCTCTGCCAGGTCTTTTGAGAGTGTTGCCATGCAGTGGGGTCCTGGCACAGGCTACAGAATCCTTCTTATTTAATTCCCACCAGGGAGGGTGAGGGAGTTCTTGCAGGAGGTCAGAGAGTTTGTTGTCAGCCTGATGTTGGAATCCCTCAGACGGTTAATTCTGGGGATTTCAATGTTTGGGTCAAAGACGGGCTCTCGCTTTTTGAGCATCAACTCCTCCAGAGCGTGGAGGCTCTGGGCCTGTTACAGGTTGTCACCTCAGTGACCCACTCGCACGGTCACACATTGGAACTGGTGTTCACACTGGGCCTTGATGTGGACGACCTCAGGAATGAGCCAGTCATTTGGTCAGATCATAGCACCATGAGGTTCACATTTGGGGCACCCCCCCCCCTTGGGTCCATCCTCTGTGGAAATGGTCGGGTACTGCTCTTTACAGGGATTGTCCCCTACCAGACTCCAGGTGGTGCTGGACCTATTGTGTGTTGAAGCTGCTTCCTCAGTGGGTATGGAGGAGGTGGTGGCAGCCTATAACAGGGCTGTTACTGTGGCCTTTGACTCCATTGCACCCATCCATGTCTGATCCTTATCTACTCACTGAAGGTCCCCCTGGTGTGATGGGGAACTCAGGGAGTTGAAGATTAAGGGCCATAGGCTGGAGCAACACTGCAGGAGATCAGGACTGATTGAGGAAAAATTGGCTTTAAAATCATATTATGGTGACTATCAGAGGGCAATCTCCCAGAAGAAAGTGGATTTTCTGTCACGGGAGATTGCTGCATCAAGGAATAGACCACCTCAGCTCTTCCGTACGGTGAACGGGCTGTTGCAGCCAGCCTGTCTCCATACCGGGAGAGCTAGTTCAAGCACACGGTGAGATGAGTTTGCTCTATTCTTTGTTGACAGACTGAGATCTCCTCCAGTGCTGCTCGTGAAGCTTGCAGGGTTGGGCCGGGAATGGGCTGGGGCATGCCTCTTGTCTGGGGTGAGTTTATCTGGTTGAAGTAGAGGAGGTGGCTGAGTTGGTCTTGAAGCTGCAACCTAGCCATTGCAATATAAATTCAGGTCCAACCTGACTTTTGATCAATTGCATGGACCTGATTGGATCTGGGGTTGCTGAGATCATCCAGTGCTCCTTGAGAAGTGGGGTATTTCTGGTGGCCTTGAAAGAGGCATTGGTAAGACCCCTTCTGAAGAAACCCTCATTGGACCTGGACTGTCTCACCAACTACAAACCAGTCTCAAATCTCCCATTTTTAGGAAAGTTTTTGGTGGTCATTCAGCCTGAGACCCAGCTTGGCCACTTTTGAGCGCTTCCAGTCTAGATTTAGGCCTGGGCATAGCATGGAGACTGCCTTGGTGAAGGTGCTTAATGATCTCATGATAGTGAGAGATGTGGGAGAGCATACTATCCTTGCTTTCCTGGATCTCTCAGTGGCATTTGACACCATGGACTATGAGGTGCTATTGGACCACCTGCAGAACTGGTGTGGATTAACTGGCATTGTCATTAATCAAATCAAATCATCTTTATTTTTATACCACCTTTCAAAACCAAGGCACTGTACATAAAAATCATACACATAAAGATAAAATTTTAAAACAAGCATTAAAACAAATCATCCGTAGCTAGGAAAAGCTAAACTAAATAAATAAGTCTTCAACTCCATTTTGAATCTATCGACAGTTGGGCATTCTCTCAACCAACGAGGTAGAGAATTCCACAGGGTTGGCGCTGAAAAAGCGAAGGCACGAGATCCTGATGTTTAATCGAACCCTGGGAATCTCCAGCAATCCCTCATTGGTGGAACAGGGAGGACGGAGGGGGCAGTAGGGTACCAGGAGATCTTTCAGGTAACTGGGTCCCTGATCATGTAAGGCTTTAAAGGTTAGCAAACCAACATTAAAGGTGATCCGCCACCAAACAGGCAGCTAGTGCAGTTCGCAGAGCACAGTTGTAATATGACTGGTTCTAGAAGTCCCAGTCAAAAGCCTGGCCGCCACGTTCTGCACCAGCTGCAGGTGGTGGATATCAACCCCAGGTAGCCCTAGGTAGAGGGAATTGCAGTAATCATGATGGGTAGTGACAAAGGCATGGACCAATGTTGGAAGATCACCCGGAGGAACCAGGTGTTTCACCCTGGCGAAATTCCTCAGATGGTAAAAAGAGGATTTGACGACAGCTGATACCTGAGATTTTAAGGTCAAACCATCGTCAAAAATAATGCCCAGGTTGCGCACCTGATCGAAGGTAGTGAGCGACACACCACCCAGTAATAAGCCTGATGGTTGTCCAGCCCCCAAACCCACCCCCAGATGACCTGGATCCACTACCAGCACCTCAGTCTTATCCGGATTCAGTCTCAGCCAGCTGGAACTCATCCAAAGTCTGATCTCAGCAAGGCAGTTATTTAGCATGGAGAGTGCATTATCTTGTCCGGGCAGAAAGGACAAATACAGCTGAGTATCATCTGCATAGCAGTGAAAACCCAGACTGTATCACCTGATGATATCTTCCAATGGCAGCATATACACTGCAAACAACATGGGGGCTAGAATAGAACCCTGTGGTACCCCAAAAGACAGGGAGTGAGCGCCAGAGGAATAAATTCCAGTGGCAACTCTCTGAGACCTGTCCATGAGGTAAGAATGGAACCATTTGAGGACTGTACCAGGCAGCCCACAAAAGAACCGCAGGCGCTCCAGCAGCACACCATGGTCTACATTAGCTGGTTTAGATCCTACCTCATGGACAGAGTACAAAGGGTGACGATGGGGTTATCCTCATATAACCCGATGCCTCTGTGCTATGGAGTTCCACAAGGTTTGATCCTGGTGTCTCTGTTGTTCACAGTGTATATGTTGCTGTTGGGAGACGTTATCAGGTGGTGTGGGCTGGAATTTTATTGCTATACCTGTCTTGTGCACTTGGAAACCAGATGTCTACCTCTGTGTTTAACACCTGTCTGGCTGAGATCCAAAACTGGATGACTCATAACCAGCTGTGACTCAACTTAGACGAGATAGAAGAACTGGTGGTGGATCCTGGCTGGCGACGGATTGGTGGAGGATTGAGGGATGATCTTGGCTTGTGGTTAGGAGATATCCCTTTGATCCCCTCCAATCAGGTTAGAGATCTGGGTGTGTTCCTTAACGATGGCCTGACACTTGATGCTCAGGTGTCGGCCATCTTTCAAAGTGGTTTTTATCATCTGAGGAACATTGCCCAGATCCGAGCCCTATTGCCAGCCGAGGACCTTGCCACCTTAGTGCATGCCTTTGTTATGTCTAGGTTGGACTACTGCAATGATCTCTACCTAGGGCTATCTGATGGCAATTTCCATCATCTGCAGCTGGTGCAGAATGCGGCAGCTAGGCTACTGACAGGTGCATTAAGATCTGATCATATTACACCTGTTCTCTGTGGACTGTGCTGACTGCTCGGTATGGTGAAGGATTGTCTTCAAGGTCAGGTTAGTGAATGTTTGTGTGGTACAAACACATTTACACAGGTTTAGTGCAGAGCTAAGCCATTTGCCTGGCGCAATCACATTTGCCCGGGGCAAAACTTTGCTATATTCAAAAGTGACATGCAAATAAGCCTACTTGGGTAGTTTGTGGGCAAACATCCAGATTAGCATCTCATTATGACCTAATTTGCATGCAGTTTGCCTAGCACTATTGCAGGGTCCCACAGCTCCACCTGTAGGTCAGTCTGGAAGTACAGGGGCTAGCTGGGTCTGCCCACAGCTCCACCTGTAGGTCAGTCTGGCAGTGCATGGTGGTAGCTGCAGGCTACATTTGTACAGTACAGCATAGAATATTGTGCCTCAGAGGACTACACAGCACAGGCACAGGTGGTGGTGCTGCATGCAATTGTCAAACTGTAGTTCATGCTATAGTGCACAGCAGACACTACAGTAGCAAGAGGGCCAGTAGTCTGAGGGACACAGCAATGCCTATGGTGTGTAGGGCAGTGATGACCATTTCACTGTACACAGTGACAGGCCCAACTTGCAGGAGTCTACTGACAGTGGACATTACTGTTATGCTGTTGTGCAACCCACAGACACTGCATCACTGGCATGGGATGCTCACAGTGATATATACACAGCTGGCTGTGTGTGTGCTGTGGTGTCTGTACAGATGTGCAGTAAGTGACTGGGGGGGCACATACCATCAGACTGGCACACTGGGGTATTCACAACACTGGCCCATGTGCACTGCGTGACTTGTCCCAGCCTTGTGGCTGTACCCAGTCTGTGTTGCAGCCTGGCCACTTGTACACCCTCCCCTCAACACCCTCCATGCCCACAGTGCTGCATGTGTGTGCTGGCGTCTGTTGGTGTCCACCGAAGGGTGGTCTGCAGGTGTGTGCTGTATGGCCACACTGCCATGGTGTCCACTGGGAGCTGGATCACCACTTACTGCCTGGCATGGCTGAGACTGGTGGCAGATGATGGCATCATAGGGATGCTATTCGCAAGCAGCATGTTTCCTCTCTGTCTGGCTTATTTCTATGTGTCATACTTATTTGTTAGAGTCACGCAAAGCCACACAAAAGTCATGCAAAGCCACAAAGTTGTGTAAAGCTGGTTTGCCCAGAGTTAAGACTACCTTTTTCTGGGCGGTATTTTGCACCTCGTAAAGTGTTGCGCTAAGTCGCTCAAAAACACTTTGAGTGGCGCTATTCGCTGAATATAGCATTGCGCCTGTATTCATGTACATGCCCCCCCAGTTTACCCCTTGCATACATTATAATTTTGCCCACTGCTAATGCAGTTTGCATACACTATTTGACCTTTTAAAAACAGCGTACTCGCACTTAACCCGGCAATGACCCCAGTAACGGTTTGCGCCCAGTGCAAAGTTTTGAATATCTGACCCTGGGAATAAATTGGGTGGAAACCACTGAAATCAAGATCCCCCTCCTCTTACAAATCTGTATTAGAGTTTCTGCTACCCTGTCACATTTCGGCATTGAATGCTATGGCACAGATTTCTTTCTGTTATATTATTATCGTATTGTATATTGCAATTCTTATATTTTACATTTTTGTTTGGATGAATAAGTAGTATTTTTAAAATATGTTTGCTATGTATTTCTATTTTTTGGATCCAGACATGGCTGAAAATGAACTTGTGGTTCAGTCCACCTACCTGGTAAAATTCAGTCATTGATTGAGATGATAGCCTTCCCCTATGACTCTAGAAATAAGAGTGTCCCCCCCCCAAAAAAAAAATGTTCCCAGTTCAACTACTGGTAAGACTAATGGACTGACATGATTGTATGACATTGGCTGAGTCTCCATTAATGATGACATCCCACTGTAACAGCTATGGTCATATATTCCTGCAAAGAAGGGACGTTATGCTCTGTGGCCTACAGTGTGATGGTGATCTGCAGAAGTGCCTTCCTCATCACCAGCGTGGCAAGTGGCAGATCCTACCCAGCTGTTGGGGTGGGCCACTATTTGTAAGCATTATCAAATGTAAAGCATATCTAGGAAGAAATGGTTTAAATGTATTGAAAATACAAACATCCAGCAAGGACTAGTTGGGAATTGTATGCACTGCATTACAAGAGGTCTGTGAACAATGCTGAGAATAACTGACCTTCAAGTGTAAAGAACAAGCTGGTTCTTACACTGCATAGGTACAGTGATGTAATAAAGTTGAGTTCTCTATGATGGCACTGTACCTGCGAGGTGTGAGAACCAAACTTGTTCTTCACACTCAGGTTTTTTAATTTTTTATAACACAAACCGAGCACCATTTTTGAAGTGGAGCATCATTTGAAGTTTTTGGTTTTCTACTGATATTTCATCTAGATGAAATATAAGCTTGTCTGTTTTTGCTTTGACTTTTTAAAGCAGCTAGGGTGAGCAGCTCCTGCTTGCAGGTGCTACTGATTAACATTTGAAGTTGTTCTCAATGTTCTAATGTTGAAAACAACTTTTAGAAACATTGGCAAAAGATACTCAGCGTGTATTATAAGGTGGCTTGCCATTGCTGCTGAGCTGTTCTTCGATCTTCCCAGCTGTCTTGTGCGTTAATTTTAAGACACTCCACTTTTCCAGCCATGTTAATTGTCCACATTACACATGTAACTCCTGTATCTCTCACATCTGAACACCTGCATCTACCACCATCACTGGGCACAAGCTAGGGCCAGCATGGCCAGGAGAAACCATCCGTGTCTAGTGGTAGGATGGTATGCCCACTAGATGGCTTCCCTACAACACCCATGGTCACTATGTACACCTGGTCCTTAGCTTTGGGGTGAGTACAACTCAGACCTCCATTCTGATAGGAACAAATCACTCTAACATGGATTAAGCAGTAGTCACACTTTTACTGACAAGTCAGCAGTTACAGTCAGGAACCACAGTCCCCAGCCACAGTACATTTTGGCACTGTACAGACAGGTTTGATCCTGACCCAAGATATGAGTCAGGACCCTTGGGGTCCTTTGCAAAATATTTTATCCTGTGTTTATATATGCAGCCACATGGCCCCCTTGTACTTTGTACACTTGGATACACAGGCACTGGTGGATGAAGTTATATGTGGGTCAGAGCTTGTTTAGTTCTGTGAAATTCATTAGCAGAAGAATCAAACACTTCCAAGGAAGTCCAAGATGTCCCAGATGTTATCGATGCAGTCCCACCTCTGACTGGACTAACAGAGGAGGAGGAGTTTCAAGTTGTGTGTTTCCTAGGGGAGTCCGAGGAAGAACTAACGCCAGCAGATGACACTGCAGAAGTTATAGACGCAATGTCACAGATGACAACTGTGGAAGCTGAAAGCAGTGACCCTGAGGATGAGGATCAGCAGGAAGAACAACCAGTGGTCAGCGCTAAGGATGTTAAGGCCACCCTGCAGACCCTGCAAAGGGCAATGGAGCAAAGAGATGATATTGCCCCTAAGTGGGATGACCTAGCAGCCATTGAACATATGTGACAATCTTATTGCACCGCTAAAACCCGACAAGCCTCAATCACAAGTTTTTTGCAACAAGAATAAATAAATGAAAAAAGTTACACACAAAGCACAGAGCACAAACAATGAACAATGAATCACCCCCACGCAATCCTTATTAAACACATCCTCCCACCCTCCCTCCCTCCACAGCACTAACAGCAACAAATGAGCACTTAAAACACAAGCACTGCAAAAAAAGAACATCAGAAAATGCATGGAACAGTAAAACGGACACTGCTGATAATGGACATGTAGTGTCTACATGGATGTGTCCGCTCTAAGTGGTGCATACTATATTGTCTTTATCATTGTTGTACAAGGGATCTCCTTGCAAATGAGCTTGCTAAATGGATGTTATGCCTTCACAATAAACTTGAACATGGAGAGCACTCTTCCCTCCATTCCATCTCCACACATAGGTATCATTGCTCCACCTCCATCTAGAGATGGGCGAAGTGGCCCCAATTCGCTCCAGCAGAAGTGATTTGCAGATGAAGCGGTCAGCGAGTGCTCCATGGTGAGAAGAGGTACTTGAGTTATAATGGGTAATGCAAAGATCATTGAAAAGAATGACTTTACATTACTCCGCCTTCCCAAACCACTACTCCACCAATTCTTAAGGCGAAATACGTTGAAAACAATGTACTTCGCCTTGTTTTTAAGCTCCAAAGGAGAATTTTGCAGTGATTCATGGAATTTCAGGTCACGTGGGCTCTAGATTGTTCTGCACAGCCTCAGTTTGGGGTAGTATGTGTAGGAAGCTGTAGGAGACAATCTGTTCTGAGAGCTCTCAGCGATTCAAACCTTCAAAAAGCTATTAAAAAAGCATTTTTGAGTCATTTTTTTGGCTAAAACTTTAGTTCATCGATTATAGGAAACCCTCCTGTGCTCATATCATCAAGCGTTTATTGTTTGTGTGTGGATTTTGAATGTTAATGTACAACATTCAGTCTGTGTACTGAGAGACAGTGGAAGTGTGCTTTGGGGGAGGAGCGTATCTGTGGTGTAGGTAGATTAACTTGGAGAAAAAGACAGTGCTCTCTGTTTTGGTGATATTTTTGTTGTAGAACTGTGTTAATGTACACACAGTAATATTTTCAATAATTCTTGCCATTTTTTGCTGATTGTTGTGGTGCAGCAGTGCATAATTTTAGTTTGTTTAAAATATGTGGTTATATTACTGAAGTTTTCAATTTGCTACGCAGTACTTAGTGTGTGTGTGAGTATGTGTGTGACACGTGTCATCAAATCAGACACCTTTTATTGTGCCACATAATAATTTCAGCAATGTGAACCTGCTATCCACTGCAGGAGTGTGATTTTTGTACTTCTTTGTGGTATCTTTACTGGTACTAGTACTAGTGACTGTTACAGCAGCAGTGCAGTACACTGCCCCCCTCCCCCATGGCCCGTCCCAACCAGCAAATGTATTCTTTTCCAGATTTGAATTTCTGATGGTGAGTACTGGTTAGGTGTTGTACCATTGCATCTGCATCTCTTCAGTGCGCAGCGCAATCTTAATCTGTCTGTGCGTTTGCATCTCTTTAGGACCCAATCTCCATCTGTAACTTAAGTCACAGGTGTTTCTTTGGCTTCCCTTCAGAGTACTGGACAGGTGTGGTGCATAATTCTGCATGAACATTGTACTCATTAATGTGCGTTTTTAAGTCAGGACCATCATCACGATTCACCCGTGATATAAATCAAGTTCTTCACCATCACGATCACAAATGCAGTCACAAATCGCTATTCACAAACATGTCACAAATCACAACATTAATTTTTTTACTAGTTACTTGGATGTGTTGTAAACCTGCTTTGTAGTATCTCTCTAGGCTTCACCACCCCACCACTGTACTCATTAATGAGCGTTTTTAAGTCAAGAAGTTTGTGCTGCAGCTCATCGAGGAAGTACAACTGTAGGCATTCGCGTTTCCAATACAGTTTTCATATCAGTTATCTCACACCATCGACACCAAATCACATTCTTCATCATCATTCATCACACATGCAGTCACAAATCATGGTTCACGATCATGTCACGAATCACAACACTAATTTTTTGACTAGTTATTTGGATGTATTGTAAGCATGTTTTATAGTATCTCTCCAGGCTTCACCACCCCGCCACTGTACTCC
This sequence comes from Neoceratodus forsteri, assembly GCA_016271365.2. Classification (NCBI taxonomy): domain Eukaryota; kingdom Metazoa; phylum Chordata; order Ceratodontiformes; family Ceratodontidae; genus Neoceratodus; species Neoceratodus forsteri. The sequence continues at coordinate 437,581,453 of JADMNL010000022.1, read as the reverse complement.
TTAATGAGCGTTTTTAAGTCGGGGAGTTTGTGCTACAGCTCATCAGGGAAGTACAACTGTAGGCATTCGCGTTTCCAATACAGTTTTCATATCAGTTATCTCACACCATCGACACCGAATCACATTCTTCATCATCATTCATCACAAATGCAGTCACAAATCATGGTTCACGATCACGTCACGAATCACAACACTCATTTTTGACTAGTTACTTGGATGTATTGTAAGCATGTTTTGTAGTATCTCTCCAGGCTTTACCACCCCGCCATTGTACTCATTAATGAGCTTTTTAAGTTGGGGAGTTTGTGCTACAGCTCATTAGGGAAGTACAGCCATAGGCATTCGCATTCCCAATACAGTTTTCATATTGGTTATCTCACACCATCAACACCGAATCATGTTCTTCATCATCACGGTCACAAATGCAGTCACAAATTATGATTCACGATCATGTCACGAATCACAACATTAATTTTTTTACTAGTTACTTAGATATACTGTAAGCATGTTTTGTAGTATCTCTCCAGGCTTCACCACTCTACCATTGTACTCATTAATAAGCATTTTTAAGTCTGGGAGTTTTATGCTACAGCCCATCGGGGAAGTACAGCCATAGGTATTTGCATTCCTTCCTGTACAGCATGTGAGTTACAGTACTGTAAGTAGTGGTGGGCGAAGTGGCCTCAATTTGCTCCTTGAAGTGATTCACTGAGTAACATGGAACCTGCGGAGAACTCCACAATGTGAAGTGGAGTACTTCACTTCCTAATGAGGAACGCAAAGTCCATTGAAACCAATGACTTTGCGTTATTCTGCCTTCCCTAAACCACTTCTCCACCAATTTTAAGGTGAAGTACATTGAAATCAATGGAATTTGCCTCATTTCACCCTGTAATTGATCTCCAAATGAAATTCTGCAGTTATTCATGGGATTACAGGTCACATGGGCTCTAGATCGTTTGGTACAGCCTCAGTTCTGGCCTGGGTAGTGTGTGTGTGCAGTGGTAGCTAGGGATATTTTGCTCTCAGAGCTCTGCGATTCAAAACCTCTGAAAGCTATATAAAATGCCTTTTTGAGTAATATTTTTTGATCAAAATTTAGTACATTGATTGTAGGAAGCCCTTCTGTGCTCATATCATAGAGTGTTTATTGTTGTGTGTGGATTTTGAATGTTAATTTAGAACAGTCAGTCTGTGTACTGTGAAGTGTGCTTTGGGAGAGGGGCATATTTGTAGTGTAGGTAGATTAACTGGAAGAAAAAGGCAGTCTTTCTGTTTTGGTTATATTTTTCTTGTATAACTATGTTAATGTACACACAGTAATAGTTTCAGTAATTCTTGAAATTTTTTTTGCTGATTGTTGTGGTGCAGCAGTGTACAATTTGTCTGTTTAAAACATTTGGTTATATTACTAAAGGTTTTCAATTTGCTATGCATTACTTGAGTGTGCATGTGAGTGTGTGTTATGCGTGCCATTAAATCAGACACCTTTTACTGTGTTACAGAGTAATTGCAGCAATGCGAACCTGCTATCCACCGCACCTGCATGAATTTTGTATACTGCTTTGTGGTATCTTTACTTGTAGTGGATTGTTACTGCCATGCACTAACCCCCAACTGGCAAAATGTATTCCTTTCCAGATTTGTATTTGTGACTTGTGAGCACTGGTTAGTTGTTGTGCCTTTTCGTATGCATCCCTTGAGTGTGCAGCACAATCTTAATCTGGGACACTGCATTTCTTGTTATGCTCCCATTTCATTTTGTCAGCACTGGGAAATTTTCTGGACACAAGACAGTAGCATTTTGGGGATGCACATTAATTCTGATGACTCTGTGTGTGACCTGACCACTGCATTCATGACTGAGTGCTCCATTAATTCTGGGAGACTTTGCATTTCTTGTTACACTCTCATTTCACTTCATCAGCACTGGGGAGTTTTCTGGACAGAAGACAGTAGCACTTTGAGGATGCACATTAATTCTGGTGACTGTGTGGGTGGGATGCTGCCAATATTGTTGTCACTCTACCTTACTTCGTGTTTAAGGCGGAATGACCCGAAGTAATAATAACAAGGTGAAATGAGCCTTTCCTATGGGGCACTCCGCATAGCGAAGTGCCAATGCGAAGTGGCCACTTTGCATTCACTTCGCTGGTGGATTTTAAATTCGCTACATCTCTACCTCCATCCCAACTCCATACATTGTGAGCACTGATCCCCTTACCCCACCAGTGCTTTTCCCTCTACATTTCACCTCCAACACATGGAGAGCACTTCTTCCACTGCATCCCACCTTTGGCACATAGGGAGCACTCCTCCATCTCCATTTCCCCTCCACACATGGGGAGCTTCCCTCCCACTTCATATCAGCTCTGTACATGGGGAGTAATCCACCCCTTCATCCCACTGCCCCTACATTGCTCCCCATTCATCCTACTCCTACACATGGGGACACCTCCGCACATTTGCATCACTCCTCCTCTACCACCATCCCACCTCTGCATATAGAGAGTACTCCTAACTCCATTCCACCTTTGCACATGGGAGCACTCTGCAACAGCCAGAGACAAAGATGTCAGTCAGACATCTGCCTTTCCACACCTATTCCCACTCCACATGATAAGCTCCAATTTGGGCAGAACATTGGTGGGGTTGAGATGTAATGAGTGGGTTGCCCTGTGAGATGGTGCCAATACCCCTCACCACCTCTCTGAATGAGAGAAGTCCCCCCCAAATCAATCTTTGTTCTTTTCTCCACTCACCACTTTTCTGCTGATTATCCTCCTGGTGGCTTGCCTTAACAGTCGCTCCCTTCCCATGACAGGACTACAGGCCACTAGGCCAGGGCAGATTTTTCCTCGACCTCTCCTGTCTTCTCTTCAGTCCACACCACCAGTCCAGCCAGCATCCAACACAGTCAAGAAGATGCACTGAGTGTTACTTTCAGTTCAGCCCCGGATGGGTCTGTTCTTTCCATGGTAGACCATACTTCAAGTTCTCCCACAGTTCAACTGAGGCTAGAGAAGAGCAGCACACAGTCCTACTCTACCACCACGACAGTCACTGGGACACCACAACTTGCTTGGTGCTGTACAGATGACACAGCACAGCAGCGTGCTCACTAGTCTGTCTCACCAGGCCTCTCCACCTCTCTCTCTATTAATGATGTCTCTGTCTCCCCTAGCCATCTACTGTCCCATGCATCCATGCAAGCATATTGTGTTGCAGCTAGCTCCAGCCAAGCCACTATGCAGACTGCTGAGACACTGAGTGTTTCAGCAGCTGAGCCTGAGCCAACCCAAAAATAAAACACAGGAATTTGAACATTTCTGAGATAATTTCGTGGGGGGCAGGGTTGAACACCCTGAGCACCCCCCTGCCTATGCCCATGCAATCCACAACAATTCAGACACATGCAATCCTTACACTTAAAGGCACTCCTCCCAACCCAGCTAGCCCCCCCTGCCTGCTCCAGCACACAAATGAACACCAACTGCTACCCCTCCCACTTCCTTTGCAAGCAGCGAGGTTCCCTTGTTCTCAAGTGGTCAGTCCTGTACAAGTAGCAGAGTTGGGGTCCGGGGCTGCAGTTGGATCTGTTGCTATAATGGAGCTTGAGCCTGCCTGAATACTAGAGGACAGCTAAACTGAGTCCCCTTAATCCCAACAGATGGTGGGCTGCTGCACAGATGATTGCTACAGCCACTCAGGCACCACCAAAGATTTAAAACAAGAGCTGGACTATGGCAGGCAGCCTGCCATCCACCTCCTCCAACACTGATTGCTTGCAGCACTTGCCCAGCTCCTCCTCTGCTACTAGTGACCACCAGCGGTCAGTAGTGTCAGTGGGTGGCCCCCGGTGGAGTGGTTAAGTGAGCTCCTTGACTTGTTACTAGCCCCCACAACTGATACTCTTGTTTGACTTCCTTCCGTGTCTGGTTACATTTGCCTGTTTCTAAACACCCAATATACTTTTTTTTCTAGTGTCTACTTAGATACAGAATATTAAATATATCAATATAAAATATAATTGCTTTGAAGAAGATAGTAGCCTTTATTATGTCTCGACTTCAATGTATGGTTGGAGAATGCTGAAATCTCATATTGATTGTTTTACTTCCTTATTGCTATTTTGTATTTTCAGATTAAATTAAATATAATAAAATATAATTTTTTTAATAAGGTAGAAGCTTTTATTATGGCTGTTTTGGGTTTGATCCATGCACACTGAAGTGCTGAAGCAGTGAGATCACCACAATTTTTGTAGCCTGGCACCATTCCTCTGATCCTAAAAATATGTATCACAATGGTTGCATAACTGTGGCTCTATATTCAAATGTCTTTAATTCATTATATTTATACACTAAGAAGAATAGTCTTAATGAGTGCATTTAAGGTTTCATAATTTGACCTTTTGCAATTGTAATGACCTCCTAATCCTGGAGTCATCAATTTGTTTTATCTAAACATTTCTTTGCTCAGTTCATCAATAGTCCAATAAGATTTAGAATAAACTTACTTTAGAACAAAAACTGTATAAACTTTGAGTTTGATTTTGCGCAAATATTAACTTCTCTCAGAGTTGAAAATGCATAGAAGATCAGTTGTACATACTTTTGTATTTTTCTACACTTTTACTTCAGAAATTTGTAAAAAAAAAATATGGAAAAATAACACAACAGTCCAATAAGATCTAGAATAAAATAACTTTAGAACAAAACTGTATAAACTTTGAGCCTGATTTTGAGCAAATATTACCTTCTCTTTGAGCTGAAAATGAAAAGGAGATTAGTTATATATACTTCTTTATTTCTCCAAATTTTTACTATGGAAATTTGTAAAATAATATTAAAAAATAACACTTGCTCTTTTGCATAGGTCTTGACCTCCCGTAAAGGGAATGGTTTGAAACATATTTAGGAGTCATTCAAGGTTTATCCCAAGGTCAAGATTTAGTAAACTATACATTTAAGGTGTTTTAATAGTAGATGTTGCCAAAGAGAACATAAAAGAAAAAATAAGTGGTGCAGTATAGATGCCTAAAAGGTATCAAATCATTTACTTCTAAAAGTTTCACAGACAGCCAAGTCTTCTTTATGTGTGCAAGCATTGTTTTCTTCTGTATCTTCCTTCTTCTCCCTATCTGCAAAGAGGTACTCTGAAATTATTTCTGAGCACCTCTTTGCACCTCTTTGCATTAGCGCTCGTAATGCACACAGTCAGCAGCTGGCCATGGAGGTGAGAGGTGGGCTGTGCCAGTCGCTGGCTGAGGAAGGATGGGGGGTGCTGGGTGGGCTGGCACAGCTGGGTGGGGGCCACTAGACTACCAGGAAATTGGAAATCCTTATCTATTTTATTATGATGGAGGGGAAGCACTAGACTACCAGGGATATGAACAATAATTATAATTTAATACAGATTGGGGGGCCACTAGACTATCAGGGATCTAAAAGAGCAATATTTATCAAATACACATTGGGGGGGCCACTAGACTACCAGGAAATTTCAGATGGTTATATATATTTTATTATGATGAGGGAAGGGCTGCTAGACTACCAGGGATATGAATTACAATTATTATTTTATAAATTAAATCAAATCATACTTTATTTTTAAAAAGCACCTTTCCAAAACCAAGGCGCTTGCACAATAAATAATTCAAATACATAAAATAAAACAATATAATAAAATTAATCAATATAACATTCTTAAAAATCAGGGTAGGCTAGGCTAAATAAATAAGTTTTCAAGGTTGCTTTAAAGCTTTGGATGGTCAGGCAATCTCACACCCGATGAGGTAGAGAATTCCACAGGGTCGGGGCCATAAAACTAAATGACCTGGCCCCTGATGTCTTCAAATGGACCCTGGGAATCTCTAGCAATCCCTCATTGGTGGATCAGAGAGGGCAGAGGGAACAGTAGGGACAAAGAAGATCTTGCAGGTAGCTAGGTCCCTGGTCATGTAGGGCCTTATAGGTCAGCAAACTGACCTTGAAGGTGATCCGCCACTGTACTGGCAGCCAGTGCAGTCCACGGAGGACAGGCGTTATATGACTGGTCCTAGAAGTACCAGTCAAAAGCCCGGCTGCCGCATTCTGCACTAGCTGCAAGCGGTGGGTATCAACCCCTGGTAGCCCTAGGTAAAGGGCGTTGCAGTAGTCAAGGGGGGGGTAATGAAGGCGTGGACCAACACTGGAAGATCATCAGAAGGAACCAGGTGCTTCACCCAGGTGATATTCCTCAGATGGCAAAAAGGGGTTTTGACAATGGCCGACACCTGAGATTTAAGGGTCAGGCAGTCATCAAGTATAATGCCCAGGTTCCGCACCTAGTCTGAGGTAGTTAACTGGGTACCCCCATGCCAAAGATCCGAAGATGATCCTGTCAGCAAACCCACCTCCCAATGACCTGGGTACACAACCAACACCTCAGTTTTTTCAGGGTTTAACCACAACCAACTCACAGTCATCCAATCCTGGATCTCGGTGAGACAGTTGTTAAAGACCTAGACAGCATAACCCTGGCCAGGCACAAAGGACATGTACAGCTGAGTATCATCCACATAGCAGTGAAAACTCAAGCCGTACCACCTAATAATCTCTTCCAATGGCAGCATATACACTGCAAACAACATGGGTACCAAAATGGAGCCCTGCGGCACCCCAGAGGATGGGGGAGTGATGCCAAGGAAAAAATCCCAGACACCACCCTCTGAATCCTTCCCTCGAGGAATGATCGAAACCAACTGAGGACTGAACCAGACAGTCCACAGATAAACTGCAGGTACTCCAGCAGCACTCCATGGTCAACAGTATCAAATGCCGCAGAGAGATCTAGAAGGACCAAGATGGAACAGGTCTTTCAATCTCTCGCTATTAGGAGGTCATTTAGTACCCAAACAAGGGCCGTCTTGGTACTATGTCTCTTCCTAAATCCGGACTGGAGAGAATCATAGACATTGCAGCTGGTCAAATGATCATCCAGCTGCAACACAACCACCTTCTCAATAACCTTACCCACAAAGGGTAGGTTACAGACAGGCCTGTAGTTAGCCAGACAGTCCTGGTCCAACATCGGAGGGGCCACTAGACTACCAGGGATATAAAAAAACAACTTTTATGAACATTGGGGGGCCACTAGAGATTGTTATATATTTTATCATGATGGGGGGGCGTTAGACTACCAGGGATATGTAAAACTTGATTTTTTTTTTTTATTCAGATGGGGCAGAACTAAGCCTCCTGAGCAAAACCCACCCTCATTTAAGTTTCTAGGGCACCCCTGGGCTGAGAAAACCCATTTTTAAATCTGGCCATCTCGTCTCTGACTCGCGATGCATGATTGTGATCAAAGAATCTCATGATCAAAGAATTTGCAGGCTCGCGATCAAAGATCATTAGCGAGCAGCAAACTAAGATTTTAAAAGCTCAGAACTCTATTTTTAGACCAATTTCGATCAAACCAAAGGCATGGCTTGATAGATCGGGTCCTCTGAGTAAAACCCATCCAAGTTTTACTTCAGAAGTGACCCCTGAGCTGAGATATTTCTGTTTTTCCGCTTGGAAAATCAAAAACAAGATAGCGGACCTTGAGATCAAAGAATTTTAAAAATCCTCGGGGACAAAGATTCTTGCATCATGAGGCTACAAATTCTTTGATCGCCAGGTGGGACGAGATGGCCAGAACCCCATTCTTTGTTCACAAAATATACATGTAAATTTTTCCATTGACTTATAATGGGAACTTAAAAGTGGCATAACTTTTGAATGGCTTAATATTTTTTCACCAAACAAAAAGCAGTATGTTCGGCCACCAAAGCTCTTTCAAATGAGCCATCTTGCTGAGTGTCACACCACACAACGGTCGTGCAGGGCCACATCCAAAATCCCCAAAACTTCCTCCAAAACCGGATAATTTTGCGTTTTTCAGAGCTTTTGTACATAAAGACCCTAAGTTCGACCGAAACGTAATTTAGCAGATCAAGAGATCTACCATGCCCACCCATGCAATCCAAATTTCAGGCAAATCCGTTAAATGGGTCCAAAGTTATTAACACCCAAACTTTTGACTTTAGTATGTAAGTGACCGCTGAACCCTAACTATAGTGTCGCGACCACTATATGGGGGGGTTCTAGACTACCAGGGATAGGTAAAACATGATTTTATATGTTTTGTTTTATTTTATTAGGCAAAAGTTTACTTGCATATTCTGAAAGAAGTGTAAGAAGCAGACCAAGCAAGGGAGAGCACGTGACCATGCCCAGTGGGGTGGGGGGGTAAGGCATAGTATGGTGTAGTTAAATTTAACACCACCTTCAATGTATGATGGTGTTGCATACCCCTTGTTCTTCACTCTTGGGGTTTATATAATATCACTCACCTCACAGACCATCCCATGAATTACTCTCTATATCTTTTTGGGCTGCTGCCATACTATAAGCTTGAGAATACTTGAGTGATGAACTATGGGGGCTCCTTTGAGAAAGATTTATTTCCTCCTTCTTTCAGGCCAGATCAGGTTTTTTTTTTTTTGAGGGGGGGGTTCTGTGATGATTGTTTAGAAAGTGTCACATTAAAAATACATTTCAATATTACTATTCTACACTAATAAGAAACCCAGCCACTGAGTTTAAATGGCAGTGCAGCTTTATTTTATTTAAATAGGAGATGCTGGGAGGTTTGATATCTTTTATTGGACCAACAAGCATCTTGTACAAAGATGGAATTATATACAAGCTTTCAGGGCCTCACAGGTCCCTTCTTCAGGTTTTAATTAAATAAAAATTAAACTGAGAAGTATTTAGATTAAAAAAATGGTTGCTGCTTGCTATTTGCCACATAGTTTCGATGGCAATGCTGAGCTAAACTAAACAGCGCTACTGACTGCAGAACATCCTGAGGGCAGTAGGTTCACTGGAGCCCTCCCCCACCCTCCTAGGTAAGGATCATGAGATGCTCTATAAACCCCCAGCTTGGGCTCACACTAAACAGTGCTACTGATTGCAAAAAGTAGTGAGGGCAGTAGGTTCACCAGAGCCCTCCCCCACCCACCTTGCTATGGACCCCAGGACGCTCTCTAAACTCCCAGCTCCATCTCACACTAAATAGCACTACTGACTGCGGAAGGTTGCAAGCACATGTATGTTCCTGTATAAATTTGATGCATGTGTGTATGGCAGCTAGCTATCTCTGATTAAGCATGGCATTCTGCGAGGCAAAATGTATGAGCAATTTTTATAACCTACACCTGCTACTATAATGGTTTGAGAAACCAGTTTGTATGCAGTTTTGCACTTGCACTTATGTTAAATAAAATGCAGTTCATATGAGCCCTTGGTCTGGGTGCTGACTGCTTGCTTTTGCTGGCCTTGATTTGTTAAAGCAACAGGCGCTCTCAGTGCAGCTCTTTTACTTTACTTGAACATTTATACTTTTGAGTTGCACGAGTTGTTTTTTCAATACTTGAAGGGGCTTTTCATTTAAAAGTGCTGAATATAGTTCTATTGGACATACCCAACTGGCCTGAGTATTTTAGCCCCTAATACTAATACAAATGGAGGCTAATTTGAATATGGAGCTGGGGACCAGAAGGTTGAATGCACGTGCTACTAGTTACACAACTAGCTTTGCAGAAACTGTTTTTGGAGACCCAGAAGGAGGAATTCCATTGCTGAATGAAAATATAACAACGGGACTGTCAGCACAGCAAATAATAAGCAAGATGGTGCTTAGAAGCCTAGAAAAACTTGTTCTTAAGGGGGAAAGGATACACTAGTATAAGATAATGTGGGAGGCCCATGTATCTGTTAAGCATGTCCTCACATGGCTTGTGAATTTTAAATATGCCGGCATATGGAACTGAATATCCCATTTTCATGCAGAAATGGCATGAATTAATGGAAGATGCAGGACTGCAATCAATACACCTCATTTTTGAGCATGCAGTATGAGTAAGAGAACTTTTGACTAAAGACACTGAAAATAAAGAGAAAGAGCTAAAAGACATTTGCTGTGTGGGGGACTTTGATAAATATAAAAAGCAGCTAACAGAGAAAGTAGAGCTATGATGCCAAAATAAAGAAAGCAAAGCAAAAAAAGTTCACTCGTGATAAGGAGGACTATAAAACAGGCAGAGTTTTCAATTGGAGTAAAACCAGCACGGCTAGTGAACCCACACAAAACAATGCCTCAGGGCTCCCAATAGCTATATTAAGAAATAATAAAACCAGAGAGGTATCACTCCACAACAATGACATTTGCATAGCAAATACCACTACAGCACCGAATGTCACCAGGCCACTGTGGTGGTGCACTGTACAATGGCACCGTGACTCCCGGTGTTCCGCCCCCAACCCTGAAACAACTCTGACTCGGAGTTGCATAATTAGAGATGGGGTGTGGGGGGGCACAGACCCCTGGATGGAGGGTGTGGGGGGTGAAGCCCTCCACAGAAAAAGACTTTCTCCAGACGGGAGCAATGCTGACAGTCAGCATTGTTCCTGTCGCTGTCGGGGATGTTGGCAGCATTGCCGATGTTATTAAGTGGTAGAACCTACTACAGACTATACAATTATTTTGGACTACACGTCTGGTCCGAGTGACAAAGACAGCAACCCTGAAGTTTTTCAAGAATGCAGGACTCATCATTCCCCACGGAATACATCTTACCAGCCCCCCCCCCATGATGGTCAATGTACAGAAGACCAGGTTTCAAGAACCATATTTCCAAAAACAAGTACAAGGAAGGGGGGCAAGGCATGTAAGAGGTTGAGGAGGTTACAGAAATTAAGTACTGTTCAACAATTATTAATCTGTTAACTCCAGATGAGGAATCTGTATTAAATAAAGGTCTATCGTTTTCCCTAACGACAGATCTGAACTAATTTGTGACTATAGTTGACCTGCATCGATTTGCATACAAGATAACTTTAAAGGCCATTTATGGGACAGATATTCCTGTAGAAGAAAGGGAAGTACAAGATGAGACCGTGTCAATAAATACTGCGGACAAAATCTCCCTGATGAGACCAAAATCCACTTATTGTCTTAATCTGCGTCCAGTTATGAGTATTTTTGTAAAAAAATGTGAACAGGATATTGAACATTTAATTATTTCACCTTGTCCATTTCCATACAACAACTGCACCAGAAAGGAACGTGCTGCATTAGATGGTTTAGCAACTAATCAGAGTATTATAATTAAGAGTGCAGACAAGGGGGTGCAGTCGTTCTGATGGATAAAGATAAATATGTATCAGAGATTATATGACAACTTTCTGACACTATGTTCTTTCAAAGATTGTTGCATAATATTACTTGTAGTTTGAAAAAAATAATTGATGGTGTGCTGGAAGAAAGTTACCTCATGAGGTATATTACTGATGTTCAATTGAAAGTCTTAACTGTTTCTTACCCTGTAGTTCCCACCATTTACTGTTTACCTAAGATTCACAAGGACCCTGTGAGTCCTCCCAGCCAGACTCTCATTTCAGGGAGGGGGTGGCTTACAGATCCATGGTCTAGATTCACTGATATGTATTTACAGCCTATTGTACAATGACTACCATCATATTTGAAGGACTCCACACATGTTAACATTGTGGAGTACATAGACATAGGGGATGACTGGTTGTTTGCAACCCTAGATGTTGAAGCATTATACACCAATGTCCCCCATGTGGGTGGCTTTGAGGATCTTGAATATTTTTGGGACAGAAGGGACTATCCACATGAAGTCCCCACTGGATTTTTAATTTATTTGGCAGAGTTGGTCCTACGCTCCAACATTTTCCTGTTCCAAGGAAGTTATTACAAACAGATCAGGGGGATAGCAATTGGGGCCACCATGGCCCCTAGTTATGCCAACTTACTGTATGTGTTGGCAAATGGGAGCAGGACTGGGTCAGAAATGATGCAACAAATCCATATTACGAATATGTGGATTTGTGGCACTGTTTTATTGATATTTTTATCATTTGGCAGGGAACCAGCAAAACCTTTTTTGAATTCATTACTTGGTTGCATACCACAAACGAGAATCTGTGATTTAAAGCCAATGTCTGTGACCAGGCGGTGAACTTCTTGGATTTAAGATTTTTCAAAATGAGCGGTGGGGGCAGTATAGGGACCTCTATATTTACGAAACCTACTGACAGAAATAGTTTATTACTGGCTAATTGCTTTCATCCTAGGCATGTCCACAAGAATATACCTAAGGGACAGCTACAATCACAGCCAAAGGCATGGTCAGATATTTCTTGAAATTTCTATGATATTTCTAGAGAAATCTCCTGCTTTCTCCATTTCCACAGTAGGGGCAGCAGAGAGAAACTCTTTAGAAATTTTTTGAAATATCTGGACATATCTGACCATGTCTGTGGCTACTACAATAATCAATACCCTGAGAAATTGCACAACTAGAAGATTTTGAGACTCAAAAAGAGATACAGCAATTTCAACAGAGAGGTTACAGCCAAGCTATAATTAGTGAAGCAGTTGATGCTGTAGGTAAGATTTCTCATGCAGATACACTGATACAGAAGTGCAAAGTACAGAATAGGAGGAACAAATACCAAGATACTGGGTTTGTAATCAAGTACAGTCTCAGAAGTACAAAACTGAAAGAGATTTTAACTAACAATTGGGGTACATTACGTACAGATGAAAAAATAAAAGAACATGTTGGTGAGGGCCCCAGAATGATTTACAAATGGGCACCTATGGTTAAAAACAAAGTGGAAAGGTTATATTTGCCACTGGAAAAGAAAAATAATACACTGTGGTCAATACAACCACCTGCGGGCACATAAAATGTGGAAAATTTAAATGTTGTCCCTATATACAAGTGACAAACATTTTCAAAAATCCAGCTACAGGACAAATCTTTAAAATAAAGGATCTGATTTTGTGCCACACAACAGAGGTGGTATACTTATTGCAATGTTTGTGTGAATATTTCTATGTGGGTAGGACAACCAAGGAATTTCATGTGAGAATAGGAGAACACGTTAGGGCATTAGAGAAAAAAACATTTGTTCCATGCTATTGTGCAGCATATTAATTGTTGCTGAGATCCTAACCTTAAATAATGATGTTAAATTCACTGATATTGAACAGATTACAGTGGGATCAAGAGGGGGCCATTTGAAACAACTAATTGGCCAAAGGGAAAGCTTTTGGATTTTTATTTTAAAAACAAAAGAAGGGAAAAGTTTAAATGATAATATTGACCTGTCTACATTTTTGAGAAAAATGGGTTTTGCTTTAAAATACATCAAATGTACTATATATGGGTCGTGTATGTAATGCTACAGTATATATAACATCTTAAAAAGAGGTGATTAACAATATATGTATTTCTTGTTTTTCATTCACAACATTTACTACAAGCATAACTGGGCATATATATTGAGTCAGATAATGGTTAAAGAGTAATAATGTAATTGAGTAATTTTCTCTGAAGGGTGATATATTTAGACCAATCAGAATACAGCTTTTAGGTCTCCATTTGAAATAACGTATTTGAATACAATTGATTTTAATTATGTGTTTAATGAATTTGCACGAGTTAATGCACGTAAGCACATATATGTTCCTGTATAAATTTAAAGTGTGTATGGCAGCTAGCTATTGCTGATGAAGCCTGGCATTCTGCTAGGTGAAACGTAAGAGCAATTTTTGCAACCTATACCTGCTATCACAATGATTTGAGAAACTGATTTAAATGCACTTTTGCACTTGCACTTAATGTTAAATAAAATCCAGTTCATATGAGCCCTTGGTCTGGGTGCTGACTGTTTGGTTTTACTGGTCTTGATTTGTTAAAGCAACAGACTGCTCTCAGTGAAGCTCTTTTACTTTACTTGAACATTTGCACTTTTGAGCTGCACGAGTTGTTGTTTCAGTACTTGAAAAGGCTTTTCATTTAAAAGAGCTGACTATAGTGCTACTGGACATACCCAAGTGGCCTGAGGATTTTAGCCCCTAATACTAATACAAATGAGGGTTAATTTGTTTGAATATGGAGTCAGAGATCAATGGATTCAATGCATGTGCTACTGGTTACACAGCTAACTTCGCAGAAACTGTTTTTGGAGACCCAGAAGGAGGATACCCATTGTTGAAAGAAAATGTAACAACGGGACTAGCAGCACAACAAATAACAAGCAAGATGGTGTTTAGAAGCCTAGAAAAACTTGTTCATAAGGGGAGAAGGATGCACTGTCATAAGATAATGCTTGAGGTGCATGTATCTGTTAAGTGTGTCCCCACGTGGCTTGCAAATTTTAGATATGTCAGCATATGGAACTGAAGATCCCATTTTCATACAGAAATGGCATGAATTAATGGAAGATGCTAGACTGTTGTCAGTGCAACTCATTTTTGAGCATGCAATACCAGTAAGAGAACTTTTGACTAAAGACAGTGAAAAATAAAGAGAAAGAGCTAGAAGACATTTGCAATGTGTGGGACTTTGTTAAATCTAAAAAGCAGCTAACAGAGAAAGTAGTGAGATATAACGCAAAAATAAAGAAAGCAAAGCAAAAAAAGTTCACTCGTGACGAGGAGGACTATAAAATAGGCAATGTTTTAACTGGAGTAAAACCTGCACTGCCAGTGAGCCCACACAAAACAATGACTTAGGGCTGCCAATATCTATGTTAAGAAATAGTAATACAACAGACTATAGAACAATTTTGGGCTACATGTCTGGAATAAACCTTATCAGTCCCCCCCCCCCAATAACAGTACAGTGTGTGGAAGACCAGGTTTCAAGAACCAGATTTCCAAAGAAAAGGACAAGGAAGGGGTGCAAGGCACGGAAGAGGTCAAGGGGGTTACAGAAATTAAGCAGTGTTCAACATCCTTCTGCTATTATTAATTTGTCCAGCCATGTGTCAACTCAGGATGAGGACTTTGTATTAAATAAAGGTTTATCGTTTTCCTTAACCACAGATCTGAACCAATTTGAGACTGTAGTTGACCTGCATCGATTTGCACGCAAGATAACTTTAAAGACAATTTAAGGGACAGATATTCCTGTAGAAGAAAGGGAAGTATAAGATGAAACTGTGTCAGTAAATACTGCATCACAAAATTTCACTGATGAGACCAAAATCCACTTTTTGTCCTAATCTAAGTCCAGCTATGAGTAAGTTTGTAAAAAATGTGAACAAGATATTGAAAATTTAATGAATTCACCTTGTCCATTTCCATACAACTGCAGCAGAAAGGAACTTGCTGCATTAGATGGTTTAGCAACTAATCAGAGTATTATAATTAAGAGTACAGACAAGGGGATGCAGTTGTCCTGATGGATAAAAATGTTTCAGAGATTATGCGACAACTTTCCAACACTATGTTCTATCAAAGATTGTCACATAACATTACTTGTAATTTAAAAAAAAATATTTATGGTGTGCTGGAAGAAAGTTAACTCTTGGGGTATATTACTGATGTTCAATTGAAAGTCTTAACTGTTTCCAACCCTGTGGTTCCTACCATTTACTGTTTACCTAAGATGTGCAAGGACCCTGTGAGTCCACCCAGTCAGCATATCATTTCAGGGAGGGGGGTGGCTTACAGATCCATGGTCTAGATTCACTGAAATGTATTTACAGCCTATTGTACAATGACTACCATCATATTTGAAGGACTCCACACATGTTAACATTGTGCTGGACGTAGACATAGGGGATGACTGGTTGTTTACAACCCTAGATGTTGAAGCATTATACACCAGTGTCCCCCATGTGGGTGGCCTTGAGGATCTTGAATATTGTTTGGACAGAAGGGACTATCCACATGAAGTCCCCACTGGATTTCTGATTGATCTGGCAGAATTGGTCCTAAGCTTCAACATTTTCCTGTTCCAAGAAAGTTATTACAAACAGATTAGGGGAACAGCAATGGGGCCACCATGGCCCCTAGTTACGCCAACTTACATGTTGGCAAATGGGAGCAGGACTGGGTTAGAAATGATGCAACAAATCCATATTATGAATATGTGGATTTGCGGCATTATTTTATTGATGATATTTTTATCATTTGGAAAGGAACCAGTGAAACCTTTTTTGAATTCATTACTTGATTGCATACCATAAATGAGAAGCTGCAAATTAAAACCTATGTCAGTGACCAGGAGGTGAACTTTCTGGATTTACGAATTTTCAAAATGAGGGGGAGTAGCAATATAGGAACCTCTCTATTTACAAAACCTACTGACAGAAACAGTTTATTACTGGCTAATCACTTTCATCCTAGGTATGTCCCTAAGAATATACCTAAGGGATAGGTAATCAGTACCCTGAGAAACTGCACAGCTAGAGAAGATTTTGAGACTCAAGAGATACAGATACAGCGCTTTCAACAGAGTGGTAACAGCCAAGTTATAATTAGCGAAGCAGTTGATGCTGTAGGTAAGATTTCTCAAGCAGATACACTGATACAGAAATGTAAAGTACAGAATGGGAGGAACAAATACCGAGACACTGGGTTTGTAATCAAGTACAGTCTCAGAAGTACAAAATTGAAAGGGATTTTAACTAACAATTGGGGTATATTACGTACAGATGAAAAAATTAAAGAACATATTGGTGAGGGCACCAGAATGATTTACAAATGGGCACCTATGGTTAAAAACAAAGTGGAAAGGTTGTATTTGACACAGGAAAAGAAAAATAATACATTGTAGTCAATTCAGCCACCTGTGGGCACAAAAAATGTGGAAAATGTACATGTTGTCCTTATATACAAGTGACAAACATTTTCAAAATTTCAGTTACTGGACAAATCTTCAAAACAGAGGATCTGATTTTGTGCCACACAACAGGGGTTGGATACTTGTTACAATGATCATGTGGATTTTTCTACGTAGGCAGGACAACCAGGGAATTTCATGTGAAAATAGGAGAACACGTTAGGGCATTAGAGAAAAAAGACATGTCCCATGCTAGTGTACAGCATATTAATAGCTGCAGAGATCCTAACCCTAAACAATGATGTTACATTCACTGGCATTGAAAAGGTCACAGTGGGACCAAGAGAGGGCCATTTGAAACAACTAATTGGGCAAAGGGAAAGCTTTTGGATTTTTATTTTCAAATCAAGAGAAGGGAATGGTTTAACTGATAATACTGACCTGTCTACATTTTTGAGAAAAATGGGTTTTGCACCAAAATAGATCAAATGTACTGTATATGAGTTGTGTAGGTAATGATATATATAATAGCTTAAAAAGAAGTGATTAACAATATATGTACAGTCAAATCCACTTATAGTGCCCGCAGATACAGCGGGCACTCGCTTTTAGTGGGCAGTTTCAATCAACCAAAAGCCATTCTTGTATGATTCACTTCAAAAACATAGCGATATAACGTATATTGTCCACTGTCCATATCGCCCACTTGTCAGCTGTTAATCGCTGTCAAAGGCAAATGTGTAAGGTGTAAATGATTGTAATTACAGTGCAGGCAATCGATTGTGTCTTTATAATGTTAACATTGCTGGCAGCAGCTCATTGTCAGTTCGTTGTCTGTCAGTGTACTGCTCATCCCTTTGATCTACACAATGTCAAAACACAAGGCGATATCACTCAGTGACAAAGTGGAACTGTTAAGGAAAATTGATGCCTTGCCCAAAATGAGTCAGCGCGACTTGGTGCAACATCTGTCTCTGCTGAAATCAACCCTTGTAGATCTTCTATGCCAGAAAAAACAAATTCTTAGCGACTGACACAAAAATGTTAACCTTGAACGTAAATGAAAACAGGAAGGAAAGGATGGCGAAGTAGAGGAGGCTTTGGTCCGGTGGTTCCCTAATGCACGAGGGTATGATGCCCTCATAAGTGGCCCCTTGCTAATCCAGAAAGCCCAAGAACTAGCAGTTGCCTTAGAGCATACGGAATTCCAGCCTTCTGAAGGGTGGTTACACCATTGGAAGGTGAGGAACAACATTGGTTTCCACAGACAGCATGGAGAAAAACAAAATGCTGACTCTGCCAGCACTGAATATGGATAGAAAATGTTTTTGCCTGGTCTGCTCTCCTTCTTTACACCCTGGGACATTTTCAACTGTGTCGAAACTGGCTTATTTTTCCATTGCATTGGCCAGGGAACACTTGCTTTCAAAAGTGAGGCACTAATGGGGAAAAGAAAGCAAACGAGAGAGTTTCAGTGTTGGTGTGCTATAACATGGAGGGAACAGAGAAATCTGAGCTTGTAGTTGAGGGAAAATCTGCTTCCCCACATTGCTTCAGAGGGGTAAGCCACGTGCCAGTTTTCTACCGGGCTAATAAGTCTACATGGATGACTTCTGTCATTTTTGTGGAGTGGATTAGGATTTGGGACAGAAAACTACATGGGCGTAAGATTGCTCTGATCTTAGATAACTTTTCTGGTCACCCAGCTGTCCCAGGTCTGTGCAACATCACCCTAATTTTCTTACCACCTAACACAACCTGTATCATCCAACCCCTTGACCAGGGCATAATCTACAACATGAAGCAGCACTATGTAAGGTGTATGCATAATCGACTCCTGGATGACTTTGACAACAGCGTTGAAACACTCCTTACATCCACATAGTGTGTAAAAAAAAAATCAACTTAGTGGATGCAGTGAGACTTTTGAAAATTTCGTGGGACACTGTCACCCCACAGACCATACAGCGCTGTTTCCACAAGGCTGGATTTACAAACCAGGCTGACAATTGTGACTAGGGAGAGGGTCCTTCAATGTCCCAAACAGCCACTAATGAGGAACTGGACCTGATAGCCAAAATCGAGGAAAGTGTTCATACACCGGAGGGAATGACGGCAGAGGAATTCCATTCAGTGTGTATCCTAGCAGACGAGAAGGAGGAGCCCTCGGCTGATGACATCACGCAGGTGGTAGACAGCATGCACACAGAGGAAACAGAGTAAGAGGATGGTGAACATGATGAAGATCAGCCCGAGGCAACAGTTTCACTGAATGATGTGAAAAACACACTCCTTACTCTACGATGAGTGATGGAGCAAAATCCTGATGTTTTGCCAGACTGGAGTGCTCTCGCTGCTGCAGAACGAGTTTGGAACCCCTACTGCCAGAAATCAGCAACACAGAGTAAAATCTCTGACTACTTTAAGTAAGACTTTCAACAACTTTCAAATTGAGCTGTAATTTCTTTTCTTTTTTGATGCTACTGGTGAAAACACTGCAGGTTATGTTTAGTGTGCTGTGGCGGAACTCGCATTAAAAAATTTCACCGCAGTTCAGTTTTTCGTACTTTTTTGGGTGGTTTGTATATTTTTTGGTTCAGTGGGTATAGCAACCATGCTTTATAATGGGCAAACAGTTGTAGCACATATGTGCCCGCTATAAGTGGGTTAAACTGTATTACTTGTTTTTCGCTGACAACATTGACTACAAGCATAACTGGGCATATACAGTATATTGAGCCAGATACTGGTTAAAGAGTAATGACGTAATTGAGTAACTTTCTCTGAAAGATGATATATTTAGACCAATCTGAATACAGCTTTTAGGTCTCCATTTAAAATAATGTGGTTGGATACAACTGATTTTTAATTATGTGTTTAATGAATTTGCATGAGTTAATGCACATAAGCACATGTATGTTCCTATATAAATTTGAAGTGTGCATGGCAGCTAGCTATCTCTGATGAAGTCTGGTGTTCTGCTTAGTGAAATGTAAGAGCACTTTTTGTAACCTATACCTGCTACCATAATGATTTGAGAAACCAGTCTGAATGCACTTTTGCACTTACACTTAATGTTAAATAAAATGCAGTTCATATGAACACTTGGTCTAGGTGCTGACTGCTGCATTTGCAGAAGGTTGTGAGAGCAGTAGGCACACAGGAGCCCGACCCCATCCACCTAGCTATGGATCCCAGGACACTTCCTAAACTCCCAGCTCCAACTCACACTAAACAGCACTACATACTGCAGAAGGTCATGAGGGCAGTATGTTCATCAGAGCCCTCCCCCACCAACCTAGCTATGGACCCCAGGACTCTTCCCTAAACCCCCAGCTCTGGGTCACATTAAGAAGTGCTACTGACTGCAGAAGGTCATGAGGGCAGTAGGTTCACCAGAGCCCTCCCCCACCCGCTTAGCTACAGACCCCAGAATGCTCCTTAAACCCCCAGGTACAGCAAAGCTACTCCAACCTGGTGTGCAGTGCCATCTTGAACTAGAACAGACTGCTGCAGCAGACCACATTCCACCCCCCCCCCCGTGGGGGTCATGATACAGCAACTGATTGTTTTTTACTGAACTCCTATATTGAATTTACTGCAATTTATTGTAGTCTGTCTGGTTACTTTAAGTGCAGGCATCCAGTGGGTATACCGTAATGTGCATGACCACGATAGAGCAACCCACAAAAGGGCGACTCAATCGCGACACATGGCACAGCAGCTACCGGGCAGCTACAGTGACTGGATGGGGTGGGTTGGATTGGTGACCATAGTGACAGGAAGTCACTGCAGGTATGTGTGCAGGGAGGGAGTGAGCACACTTGGAGAGAGGTGGGAGGGGATTTAAGGGGTGGTGCTGCAGTAGGCTGCCAAGCTGGCCCATGGTATAGCTGGTCAGCTCATGGCCTTGGTGGCTAGGGTGCTGGGTTTGGGTCCAGACGCAGGTTTGTTTTGTTGCGCCTGCAGAATTTTATTTTTTACATTGCCTCGACATGTACCCTCTACTGTAGTTGAGAATCCTTAAGTAGGGTGGTGCGGTGGGTGCAGCCCTCTGCATAAACATAAAAAATGCAAGTCCCCAGCCCCGTTTTGTCGTGCACCGGGGAGTCAGAGTGCTGAAATTGATTTTTGGTGCTCTGACTTCGCCATAACTGCAATCGCCCTTTGGCAGTCACCATTATCACATAGAACCCATCCAGTGTATTAGGTTTCAGCTGCCTTGTTCATGTAGAGCCTATCCATGCATTTTGCTGCAGTTTATCAACTTACTTTGAGAGCAGCAGCCTAGTGTACCAGTGCAACTCTCTTGTAACTGTTTCTTGAATAACTAGCTGACTAGCCAAATTAAATGTATTTTTAGTCATCTGTTAAGGGAGCCAAATTGAAAAAAATGTATTATCCAGCCATCTGTTAAGTTAACCAAATTGCATTAAATGTATTATCCACCTGTCTGAAAACAGAGATGAATTACATGTATTTTGCTGCCATTTGCAACGGACTGTAGGTCAGGAGTTTAGACTCATTTAATTCAGCTCACTTGCTCCTGTTGTAAACTAGGCAGTTATGGTTATTTGCTATGTTCCGCAAGAGCAGGCATCTAGGTCAGAAGGTTGCCCTCTTCTGTGTTCTCTGCTGTGTCTAGCTTCCAGTCCCCCCCCAAGATCAAGTTACCTACCACCCCCTTCATTAGCCCCTGCCTACTTACCTGTACTTTTTCTTTTCTCTTTAACTCCAGCTCATGTTAAACAGTACTACTGACTGCAGAAGATCGCGAGGGCAGTAGGTTCACCAGAGCCCTCCCCGCCTACCTAGTTACAGACCCCAGGACGCTTCCTAAACCCTTAGGTACAGCAAAGCTAATCCAGCCTGGAGTGCTCCGCCATAGAAACATAGAAACATAGAATTTAACAGCAGATAAGGACCGCTTGGCCCACCTAGTCTGCCCATTTCCCTACCTAATGGATAAGTTGCAGATCCTAGTTAACCAACAGCCTACTTCCTCCTACCTCCACTAGAATTGCCTTATGTCTGTCCAATGCATTCTTGAATTCCCCCACTGTTTTTGACTCTACGACCTCCTCAAGAAGGCTGTTCCATGTATCCACAACCCTCTCTGTGAAGAAATACTTCCTCACATTACCTCTGAGCCATCCCCCCTCTATCTTCAAATTGTGCCCTCTTGTTTTTGCACATCTCTTTTTCTGAAAGATGCTACCCTCTTGGACTTTGTTGATTCCCTTGAGGTATTTGAAAGTTTCTATCATGTCCCCCCTCTCCCTCCTTTCCTCAAGGCTATACATCTTTAGTTCCTTTAGTCTTTTTTCATATGTCTTCTGATGCAGACCCTGCAACATTTTGGTTGCCCTCCTCTGGACAGCCTCCACCCTGTCTATGTCTTTACAGAGATGGGGTATCCAGAACTGTACACAGTACTCCAGATGTGGTCTTACCAACTGTCTGTACAGAAGGCCAACAACTTCCTTTTTCTACTGGTGATGCCTCTCCCTGTGCATCCCAGTATCCCCCCAGCCCTCCTTACTGCCTTCTCACATTGCTGGCCCACCTTTAGGTCATCTGATATGACTACCCCCAGGTCCCTTTCCATTTTTGTTGTTGTTGTCAGTATCTTACCCCTCATTGTGTACTCTTCCCCTGAGTTTTTGTCTCCCAAGTACATTACTTTGCACTTCTTTGCATTGAGTCTAAGCTGCCATACATTTGACCATTTCTCCAACCTTGTCAAGTCCCTTTTCATCCTTTTCACCCCACCTTGTGTATCAACCCTGTGGCAGATCTTTGTGTCATCTGCAAAGAGACACACTTTCCCTTCCAGTCTCTCTGCAATGTCACTTATAAAGACATTAAAAAGGACCGGCCCCAGTACTGAACCCTGCGGTACCCCACTAGTAACCCTCCTTTCTTCACTGTGGACTCCATTTACTATTACCCACTGTGTCCTGTTGTCCAACCAGTGTTTTACCCAGACTACCACCCTGGGACCCACTCCCAGGCTGGCTAATTTGTTTATTAATCTTTTGTGCGGGACTGTGTCAAATGCCTTGCTAAAGTCTAGGTAGGCCATATCCACAGCTCCTCCCTGGTCTACTGCTTTGGTCACCCAGTCAAAGAAATCAATTAGATTTGTCTGACATGACCTTCCCACTGTGAATCCATGCCACCTTGGGTCCTGTGCCCCACTGGCCTCTAGGTACTCAACCATTCTTTCCTTCAGAAGTGATTCCATCATTTTCCCTACCACTGAGGTCAAACTGACAGGTCTGTAGTTTCCTGCCTCTGTCTTGCTCCCACTTTTGTGAAGGGGAATTACATCCACCCTCCTCCAGTCCTCAGGTACCACACCATCCTCCCATGATTTATCAAAAAGGGTAGTCAGTGGTGTTACTAGTTCTTCCCTTAGTTCTTTTAGAATTCTGGGATGAATCCCATCAGGCCCCATTGCTTTATCCACCTTCAGTTTTAAGAGTTCTTTCAGAACCCTTTCTTCTGTGAAAGGACTAATATCAACCCCCCTATCCAGAGTGCTTCTATTGACCAGATTAGGTATTTCCCCCTGCTTTTCCACTGTGAATACTGAGCATAAGTATTTGTTCGGTATCCCTGCTTTTTCACTGTCGTTCTCTGTCCAACCACCTTCATCCTTGTTCAGCCTCAGTAGCCCTGCCTTAGTCTTTCTTTGCTCCCTAATGTACCTATAAAAGGTTTTATCCCCCTTCTTAACCGAGTTGGCTATCTTTTCCTCGGTTTGGGCCTTTGCTATTCTGACTGCCTTACCCGCTTCCTTCTGCTTTAACTGGTACAGTTCTCTGTCATGCTCCTTCTGTGTTTCCTTATACAGTACTTCCTGAATGCTATCTTTTTCTCCCTTACCTTCCTTGTCACTTCTTTTGAGAACCATAGTGTTTTTTTCTTTCATTTTGATTTGTTTATTTGCTTCACACAAAGGCTTGTTGCCTCTGTGATGGTGGTTTTGATGTTTCTCCATTGTTGCTCCACCCCACCTTCTTGCCTGTTTGCTAGTGCTTTTCTGAGACACTCTCCCATTTTGACAAAATCAACCCTCCTGAAGTCCAGTACCTTCACTTTTGTGTGGCTTGACTCTACAGCTAAGTTTATCATGAACCACACTGTTTGGTGATCGCTTGTTCCCAGATGGCTACACTTGAGATCAGAGATCCTCTCTCTGTCCCCATTTGAAAGTACAGGTCTAAGATTGCTTCTCTCCCGAGCGGTTCCAAAACTAGTTGTCTGAGGCATGCCCCCTGTAGGGCATCAAGAATGGCCCTGCTCTTGGATATGGCTGCAACAAAGGTGCTCCAATCAACATCTGGCATATGCAGGTCCCCCATCAGCAATATCTCCCCTTTCTCTGCCATCCCAAGGATGCCTTCTAACATTTCCTTGTCCATTTTCTCCCCCTGAGATGGGGGTCTGTATACAACTCCTGTGCAGATTGTGGAGCCATTTCCAGTCTTCAGGGTGACCCACAGTGCCTCCTCTCCTCCCTGTTTACCCTTTAGTTCTGTTGCTTTGATTCCTTCCCTTACATAGAGAGCTACTCCTCCTCCTTTTCTTCCCTCCCTGTCACTCCTGTAGATTGTGTACCCAGGTATGTTGACATCCTAGTCATGGTTCTCTGTGTACCATGTTTCTGTGACTGCCACAATATCCAGGTATCCCTCTTCCATCACATTTCAGGGAGCTTTTTACCTAGACTACGGGCATTGGTACTTATTACCCTCCATTTTTTTATGGCTTTATTTCTTTTTGCCCCATCCTTGTCCCTACTGCCTTTGTCTTTTTCTTCATTCACCCCTGCCCTTCTCCTTATCGACTGCTCTATTTTGGTGTTTACCTCGCTATCTACTCTGATTTTTTTTGGGGGGGGCTAGGATTTCCCTTCTCCTCTTCAGTGCCTCCACCCTTGGCTAGTTTAAATGCTTGTCACTGAAGCGTTTAAACCTGTCACCTAGGATCCTGGTTCCCCTCCTGGGTAGATGCAGACCGTCGTGCCTGTATAGGCCTGCATCCCTCCAGGTGGAGCCCCAGTCCCCAATAAAGCCAAATCACTGAGCTCTGCACCAGATTTTCAACCAGTCATTGAATCCCATGGTATGGAGTGCCCTAGCCTCATCCATGCCATAGACAGGTAGCACTTCCGAGAAAGTTACCGTGTGTGCTACTTGTCTAAGGCCCCTCCCCAACTCCACAAACTCCTGTTGCACTGCTCTGATCCCATTCTCAGCCAGGTCATTCATCCCTAGGTGGATAATGACATCCAGCTCCCTCCCTCTTGCTGCTGCTCCCATGATCCTGAGGATTCGTTTCCTGTCCCTCCAAGCCTTGGCACCAGGCAGGCACCTTACCTCCCTTTCCCTCCCTCCCCCAGTTCTACCCCCCTAACAACTGAGTTCCCCACCAGGAGTTGTTTCCTTCCCCTGTGGGGTCCTGGGCCACCCTCCTGTAGGTCTCCATTGTGGAGGTTCCCAGCATCCTCCTTGGTCTCCACTGCAGGTGCCTCCATAGAGGTACCATGCTTTGCCAGAGTGGCGAGTGAATTGTGGAGAGGCACAACTGGAGGGATGTGCCTCTGTTCCACCACTCTCACCCTCCCTGAGCCCACCGTTGTCCAACCACTCCTCTTTCTTGGCCACCTCTGAGGTAGTGGCAGTGGCCTGGGTGGTCCCTGGGTGGGGGAGCAGGTTTCCCGAATACTTGCCAGGTCAGCATGGAGATGAACAACCTCCTCCCTCAGACCAGAGAGTTGCCTGCAAATAGGGCAGCAACGCAGTCTCTGGAATGTCTCCAAGAAGACTGCTGCTCCACAGCCAGTGCATTGCACCACTCCCCACGTGTCTGTGTCCCTTCCAGTTACAGATGCTTGTTTGTTTTTTGTTTTTTTGTTCTGGTTTTAGCCATGCTTAGCACAGCACCACATCTTTCTTCCCACCCACCCTCCCATCCTAGGCTTGTCTTTGTTAAATATGAGTAGCCCTGGTGTGAATCGATCAGTACAGTTTAACACCCCCACTGTACTGATTATTGGTTTACCCTACCCCCCCTTAACCTACTTGGTAGCTTCCACTATCTAGCTCACCTAGCCTAAAGGATTCAGAGCAGCTGGGGTAGTCAAATGAAACACTAAATTTGCTGAAGCCTCCATCTTTTTTTTTTTTTGCAGACTTTATTTCTACACCCCTCCCAGGGGAACCCTCTCCAGCTACCAACCTTATCTGATCTCTACCTCCCCATGTGGCGCTGTATCCACTGTCTTCACCTCGACTGACGAAAGCCCCGGATCTGAGCCCTCAAGGGGAAGGGCTGCCTTATCCTCCCAGGACACTCTATCTTGAGTGTAAAGTGCTGGCCAGAGTGACTGGGAGCAGAGAGGGTAGAGCGCCCAGCATTGGGAGTGTGGATCAGGAGGTGGCGCCTTTGCCTATCCTCCAGAGAAGGTTTTTTTTTGCGTCTTGTTTCCATCCACCTGTTCAATTAAATCAGGGCAGTAAACTGGACTACTCTATGCTCCCTACCTGATACTACATCAGCTATCAGCTTCCTCACTGATGCCCTAGTAGGCATCCAGGATAGGCATTTCCCACTAACCACCCACCAGATAAGAGGGGGAATACCCAAAGGCTCACTAAAGACCTTCTCACTCTGATGAAAGCAAGAGACACCAAATGGGCTGCCTTCAAAGTGTATACCCCCTTCACTATGGAATAAATACAGACAATTGTGCAACCTGTGCAAACAGCAAATTAAACTGCATGAGACAGGGTATCTTAGCAAACTCCAGTGTGACAGCCTTGGTAACCCCTAACTTTTCTGTTCCACCATTGGCTCCATGATGCCCCAAGATCCAGATAAGGCTGTCTTATATCTTAACACCCCAACGGGCCCCATAACTGACCATACTGAAGTGGTCAACGCCCTCAACACCAAGTTCACTGACTTGTCAGCCCAGCTTGGCAAGCTGCCACCATTTAACCCAGCGAGTCAACCCTGCCATGCATCCACAGCAGACTCTAAATAACCTCCTTTCTACTTCAAGACTATCTCCCCCAAGAAACTGACAAATTACTTATGAGTCTCCCAAAATGAGGAAGTCCAGGGAGAGAAAGGCTCTCCCCATGCTTCCTGAAAATTATAGCCCCTTTCTTCTCCAAACCCATGACTACTATTTTTAACCTTTCCTTCCCACAATCCTCTGTGTCCACTGTTTGGAAGAATGCTAGGTCTGTCCCCATCTTCAAATCTGTTGATCACTAGTCAACGGACAACTACTGACCCATTTCTATCTTACCACACTGTAGCAAACTCCTCGGGAAAGTCATTCACAGCCAATTCTCTGAGCATATCACTAAGTATAATCTCTGCCCCAGCAGTACGGCTTTAGGAAGTATCACAGTACTACCTCCACCCTGGCCCACTTTACAAACCTTGTTTTTAGGGATGTGGATGCAGGGAACCTCACAGGTGCTGTCTTCATGGATTTGACCAAGGCCTTTGAACTGGCGGACCATAACATCCTACAGGACACGCTAAAGGGCCTTGGTTGCTCTTCAGGGATGGTGACCTGGTTTCTAAGCTACCTCACTGGCCACTCCCAATAAGTTAGTATGGGGAGTCACCTCCTCAGCTAGGGCAGTGACCACAGGTGTTCCCCAGGGCTCTAGCCTTGGACCCCTCCTGTTCTCACTCTTCATTAACTCCCTCCCCAATGATAGCCTCAAATGTAATGCCATCCTCTACATCAACAATCTAGTGTTGTTCCACATCGACAAATCTCTGGCTAGCCTCTCAACCAAGCTCACTTCTAATTATGGCACAGCCCATGATTGGTTCTTAGAAAATAGAGTCCTGATCAACGTACACAAAACAGAGGCCATTCTGTTGGAGTCCAAACCAAAACTAACCAAACTGCTGACACCTCAGCTACCCTCTGCATTTTATTTCCTGGTGGCCTCCCTTTCAAAATGGCATCCTCCTTTAAATACTTGGGCATAACCCTGGATCCTACATTGACCTTCTTTGAACACATAGGTAACACCATCCGGTGCATCAACCAAAAATTGGCAGTAGGATACCAACTGAAACACTACCTGACTCCAGATGCCCATCTTGCCATAGCCCAGGGCAATCACCTTCCTCTGATGGATTACTGCACCCCCATCTATATAAAAATCTCCACCCATCAATTCACCAGGATAAATACCACATGCAACAATCTGTAGATTTGCATTGATGGCACTCTACTCTACCCATTATTGTTCCCTATACCAGTCGCTTGGCTGCCCCACCTCCAGCCTGCAGTGACTACTTCCTAGGCTGCACCATTGAAAATGCCATCACAGCTATCACCCCTTTTAATAGATTCATAGATTCTGTTGGCAGATAAGGACTGCCAGGCTGCCCATTTATGCTAGCTCACAAAGCAACCAGTGACCGTTATTGGTCATTGGCTTAGCTTTCTCTTTCTATCTCTATTATTCCTTTGTTTCTGTCCCATGCATGTTTTAAACCCACCACAGTATGGGCTACAACCACCTCCTGGGGCAGGCTATTCCATGCATCCACCACCCTTTCCTTGAAGAAAAACTTCCTAATATTTCCCCTAATGCGGCCACCCTTCAATCTCATGTTGTATCCTCTTGTCCTGGCACTACTGTTGAGCTGAAATATGTTGTCCCCTTCCACCTTGTTTATGCCCTTGAGGCACTTGAATGGTTCTATTATGTCACCTCTCTCCCTCCTCTGTTCCAGCGAGTACAAATTTAGGTCCCTCACTCTCTCCTCATAAAACTTGTGATATGATCCATTCACCATTTTGATCACCATCCTCTGTACCATCTCCAATTTGTAAATGTCCTTTTGAAGGCGTGGTCTCTAGTACTGTACACAGTATTCAAGGCAAGGTCTCACCAGGGTCTTGTACAGTGGAACCATTACCTCCCTCCTTCTGCTTGTGATTCCCCTTCCAATACATTTCCGACATCCCACTGGCCTTTCCCACCGCCTTGGCAATCTGCCTACAGCTGCCCTCCCCCATCCTGCTTCCCACATGCATGGTTTTGCATTTCTTTGCATTAAACCTTAGCTGCCATGCCCCTGACCATCTCTTTAACCATTCCATGTCTCTTATCATCCTTTCTACGCCCTCCGGGGGATTCACCCTGTTGCAGACCTTGGTGTCATTTGAAAACAGGCAAACCTTTCCCCCTGCTAAAACCAAAACATCATCCCTGCAACCTTTGAAACTCCTCCAGCCTTCCACTGGATGCTCCTTACATCACCACCTGTCTAGGTAGCAAAGCATTCACCTCAGCCGCCCCTAGACTGTGGATCTTCCCTCCTCACTTTGCTTTCTTGAATCTCACCGCTCACCTCTCATTTAAATCCCACTACAAAGAGGCCTTAATGGCTGCTGCCACTTGCTATTGCCCCTCCCCGTACACCACCACCCTGTGCCACTCCAACAAGCTCACAATGATCCCTGTGGCCGTCCAGCAAGTCAGCTACCTTAGTTGAACATCCTATGAGCATTATCTTGTAGCAGATAACATGGTCTTGAAACTATTTTGATTAGCTATGCTTAGCTACCACTACTGTGCTTTGTATTTTGTGGTTTTCTGATGGAATATGCTGTACAATAACTACACTGTTTGCTCTATACTGTATTTGTAAATCTTGTTCGGTATTTTTCTGTACTACATTTTCACATTTTGCATTTGTATTTCTCCTGTAATGTAAATTTTGTTCATTGTTTTTGTATTTTCCTTTGTTCTAGCTTCATGGCACGGGTAGTACCTGAAAATGGTCCACTGGATCAGTACGCCTACCCAGTTAACAAATTAGTACATTAAATACACCTAATACCAGTTAGTATCTTGACTAATTATTTGATACATGCTGGTTTGATTGCTTCTGCAATATTTGCACATTTTCTCTCTGTGATTTGTTGTTTGTCATTTTATAAAATAATTTTCATTTGGTCACTCACAAGTGCACTTTTTAATGACCCTCTTGGAGTTCTAATTTTTCCTTTGGCCATTTGTCTTGTATTTTTTTTTTCCATCTTTGGGAATTTTGGGTGATCTCTACAAAATCTAAAAGCTTCATAAAGTTGCTACGGAAATATATGGAGATTGTCCATTATTATGGCTCACTAAGAGTCTTTTATTCATTATTTTCTAGTAAAGGATATCTAGGAAGCCAAGTACAATGTAAGCAATAATACCCAACAGGAGGGTGAATTGGTGGTATTGGGCAATGCGGACAGATCCAGAAACGTGTGGGGCCCAGCGCCACAGCGGAGGGCCTTATAGCCCTGGAAGGTCCCGTATTGCCCAATACCGCCCACCCTGGAGGGTATCATTGCACTTAGAAAATGGGCCACTGTGTTATATGTGTTTGAAAAAAAAATGTTACTGTTTAAATTTTAAAACTCTTATTTTGTAATAAAATAGTTCCTCCACCTGCATTAAAATGTTGTTACCCCCACCACATACACATTTAATTAATGACTTGTCTTTTGTAGTGTCTCTGTTTGCCAACCCCCTCCCCCACCACCTCCACACACACAAGCAGCAAAGGAAACTTGTATAGTTTGAAAAGAAAAAAATAAAGAAACCAACAAGATATGAATGTACAGCACTCGGGAGGGATAGGGCAGCGGACTGTTCATCTGGTTGCTGACGGACTGCTGACTGATAAAAAAAAAAAAGATAATGTGATCAGATCTTCTCCCTGTGTTTCGATGTGTGTGTGTGTTTTTGGTAAAGTAGTGGG
Source organism: Neoceratodus forsteri (assembly GCA_016271365.2). Classification (NCBI taxonomy): domain Eukaryota; kingdom Metazoa; phylum Chordata; order Ceratodontiformes; family Ceratodontidae; genus Neoceratodus; species Neoceratodus forsteri. The sequence goes on along the minus strand of JADMNL010000022.1, from coordinate 437,550,942 downwards.
GTTGAGCTGCATTTTAAAAGAGGTAACCTTAATTTTTTTCCATTGAGTAAGCATGCTAGTCTGTAGCAAAGGGAAATAGTATTGTATTGCAGCAATCCGCCACCACCGCTCCTCGCTGAGGGCAAGAGTGCTAGGAGAAAAATGAGAAAGTCAACGTGAAAAAACATGGTACGTTTCTTTATGTTTTACTGGCTTTTCTGTACCATCAAAGCTGTTATGATCTGGAGCATGACACTATTAAAGCTATTGGTATGGTAACGAGGATCGCAACTAGCTGACTCTGAAGTGTGTGGCATACTTACAGCGGGCAGATAAGCTGATTGTAAAAAAAAAAGAAAAGTAAGCCTGATAAATTCTGTTGTATTGATGTGGTTTGACATTGGTATAATGTTCAATTTTCTTGTGAAGTACCATGAGTACGGTATAATTTGAAAAGTGAATGCTTCAGGAAATCAGTGAGGAGCGGTGATGGCGGATGGGCGGCTGCACCATGGAGCTGCTGAATTTGGACAGAAGGTCTGTAGATTTTGAATGATGTGGATTAGTGGAGCTTGGAGGAGAAATAAATCTAAAGATTTATTGGATTTGGAGTGGTGACATGACATTTTGGGAAATTGTACAGGGGCATGTGGGTGGGCTGCCGGAGGACCAGTGTTTGGTATCAGCTCTTGCTAAGCGAGAGAAAGAAAATGGCGGTTGTTTAAAATTCAACATTCTATTGGCACAGTGATAGACAAGCGTAATCAGGTCAGTTGGGACTGGCACTTTTTTTTTTTGCCTGGGCTCTGTTGCCTGATAGATGCCCACCTTGTGAGGGGTATCAGCCAATCAGAGTCCGGAAATTTCCTAGGCCGTTTTCTAATGCAAAACAAAATATACTCTTGAGACTTTTTTGAAATTCAAACTTAAACTTCAACCAATCATTGACTTCTAGCTGGTATATCATGAGCCCTCCCAGCAAATTTAATCACCCCTGACAAATTGATTTGTTCATTAAGGATCATCCTACTTACCACCTCAGCACTGTCCTACTCATTCACTCACCCAGTCCCTGTTAAAGGAAGTAAAGCACTGTACATATTTATGAACTTACTTTTACACTTGAATATTTGTTCAAGAGTTTTACAAATATATATTAAAAGAAACTATTTCAATACCTACAATGGTATACAGTATGCTTCTATTTTTGGAAAATTGTGGTTTAACTTTTATAGAAAATACCACTCAATTCTGAGCGCAGTGTGAGTGCTTTTCCCTATAGGAAATGGTGGCTAATGGTGGTAAGGAATCTGAAGTATCTTCATTGACTGGAAAGGTGTTGAATCCAGTGCCTTTCTTGGTGACAACCACCAGGTCGGAAAATCCTTCCTGCAGTCAGAATGTAGTGCAACCACATATCTATGCCTGCTAGAAATATTTTGAGAAAAACATTTCTAGTAGTCATGTCTGTGATTTAAAATAGCTTTAACACATCTAACTTACCCTTACTTTAAAAATGTACTTTTCCCAGCTTTTAAAACTCCCCACTCCAGCAACTCCCTAGCACGTACCTAACAGTTTAAAATAAAACATTTAAATTCATTTTCTCAACTTTTCTTTTCTAATCAGACACTTTTTGTTTTTTCAGGCCTCAAATCCTAGATCTTGATTTTCTTGACCTGATATTGGCATCTTGTCATAGCCCCCCAAGACACTCGTCCACTCGTTCCCTCCACCGACACTCATCCACTCACTTCCCCTGCTGTTGGTAATCCACTTACTCCCCCTGACACTCATCCACTTGTTCCCCCACCCACTGGCAACATTTCTCCACTTGTTTCTTTCTGCTTTACCATCCTCTGCCTGCCAGCCCACTCGTTTGTTGGTAAATGCAGTAGTCAGGGCAATAGTTTAAAAACATTCTTTTTAATACTAAATGGTGCTGCTACTGGCCAGGACTGCTCACACATTGTAACTATGACAGCACACAGCAGCACGCTACCTGACCCTCTCATGCACAGGTAGGCTGCCTTCTGTCACCTAGTAAGTAGAGCTCTCAGTCAGTAAGTAGAACTCTCAGTCAGTAAGTAGAGCTCTCACTCAGTAAGTAAAGTTCACTGTCAGAACTACAGTATAACTCTTGGGTAAAACAGGGACCAAAATAATAAATAAAATATTGGGTGCATAAATAAAAATAGAGCCTAACAAGCAGACTTTACATACAACCTAACATTGGGCTTAGTGTCTCACACTCAGTGGTCCATTCCATTACTTCCTTATGTACTTTCTCTCTCTCTCTCTCTTTTCACTCCCTCTCTATCTTTGTCTCTGACAAAACAGTGTTCAAGACAATAAATTTAAAATAGTATTTAATAAAAAATAACAAACCGAATTAACATAAACTTCATATACACTTACTAATAGCATTGCCACAGTGTGGCAGAAATCTACAAGGGCAATTTCTTCTTATTCTACATACAAACAATAAAAATATGGGGCTGGGTTCACAAACATTGTTGGGACTAAGTCCCACAGTTCAACTCCAGTAGCAGACTGACTAAAACCTCCACAGCTGCAGAGATTGCAGTGCATAGCCACAGTAGTTGCAGATGATGTTACAGCTGCTCCCACTGGCTGTAACAGTTTTCCACAGCTACAGGGATTACCTTGGCAACACCACCCACAAGCTGCCATAAATCTTGGAGCCAGTCATAATTTGGTTCAATTATTGTTAATACCCACAGCTGTGGAAAAACTGCAGAAAACTGCCAATCTGCAAGTGGTAACCCACTTGTGCTGTTTTTCCCCCACAGCTACGAGATTTGCAAGCACTTTGTGAATTCAGCCCATTATTTTTTTTTTTGTGTTCATTGATATTTTGGATAATTTATTAAAATTTAAACAAATTTAATAATTTTTTTCAAAATGGGACCCATTTTATAAATGTATTAAGACACACCAAGGTGGTGGTTGTCACGGGTTAATGCACTTCCAGTGAAGAAGGCATTTGGTACAAGCACTTTATGTCTCACTACACACCTGGGTGTGCATTAACCCATGACAACCACCTCCCCATTGTGTCTTATTGCTTGCTTAGATCCAAGGTTGTTTTAACATCACAGGATTTAATGACTGTCAGATAGTCCATTAAATTGACAAGAAAACAATTAAAATAGAGAGTGTGTGTGGGGGGAGGGGGTTAAGATCATACCTCTCAACCTCCTGCCTCATAAATCAGGGACAAGGCTTAAAAAAATCAGGAACAAAGGACCAAAATCAGGGACATATCTTCAAAGTTAGAGATATCCACCCAGAAAGCTAGTAGAATATGGGGTTTAGTGTAAAATGCATTTTCTAAAGAAGAACAAGTCTGCAACTTTAATGCTTGACATTGTTTTGTGCTTACATTCCCCACTGTTTAGCCACAAAAACACACATTTTAGGAGGGACAGAGTAAAATTTTGAGGCAAAATCAGGGACATCCCTGAAAATCAGGGACACTTGGGAGGTATGGTTAAGATTGGATGTCAAAAGGAAACAAGTAGGTTTTTTAGGGTAGATTTAAAAAGCTAGGGAACAGTACAAAACTGAACAGAATCACAAGAGAATAAAAGGAGGCTACTATAGAAAAATAATGGTAGTAATACATTTAATGAATGATACTAAGTATTTTACAGTTGACACACAATCCACCCTGAACAGACACTAAAGTGCAACCATCTCTGGGGTGGAAAGCAGCAGCCATTTTGTGCCAGCACACAATATAATAGCCATTTTTTGCCATCACACTGCACAATGGTATTTCATTCTCTGTGCCCAGAATACACTGATTTATAGATTAACCTGCTGGTTAGTGGATGGATGAAATTTGGCCAGGATGCCAGGGAAGTTCCTTTATTCTTTTAAGAAGTGCAACAATCTTTAACATCCAACTAAGCAATCACAAGAACAAGTAGATGAGGCTTTGATTTAACTTGTCTTTTAGGAGACAGATTTAAAGGAAGTCAGGAAAATATTGATAGAACTCACATCTATAGCAGGAAATGAATTTAATTAACCATGATGCATCCACAGTTTCATGGTGTCAAAACTCTGCCTACCCTTTTCTATGATAAATCTTTAAAGCAGCAGTGCAATGAAAACAGCTAGCTTCAGCTACAATTATTAAAAATATTAGCATACTTGTTAAATCTCCTTTTCTTGGTACCTCCTACAGTATGCTGCACACCATAAGTTGTTTTTATTTTCTCAAGCCTAACCCTTACTGGGTTTACAGTGGTAGTTATAAACCAGATGAGGAGGCCATCTTCTTTCTTGGGAAAAAACTAAATGAAAACATATTTATAAAATACTCAATTTTGGATAGAACTAGACATTTTTACCACCAAAAAATGGAAGGTGCCTGGAATTTTTTATAGTGAAAAAGGTAGGGTCAAAATGTTAGCCCAATTTTGCTGCACTGCTTATTTAACATACTCTAAAACTTTTCATATAAAATCTGCATGCTCTGTTCTAGAAGAAATTCTGTATTACAAGGACTAAAATGACTGCAAAAATTGTCTATTTTGAAATCAAAACTTTAAAATTTAAACATTAAAAAATATCTAAATTCAAATATTCCAAAACACCCAAGTAGTCTAGTGGTTAAAACAATACAAGCAATCTTATATTAATTTTCTCCAGATTCCATTCCCTGGATCTAAACATCTATCTTGGGCCGGTCTCTGGAGTTTTCTAGGTGGCTAGGCATTTACCAATCTGGTTTCACAAGTCTGAAACCAATTACAGTTGTCACCTCAGGGTAAAACTTCCTTGAGGGCAAGCTAGCACCCTCCTTTTTATCACTAAGCTCATTTCCAGATGCATCCTGGCAGGGTATGGATGATAGTAGAAAAAGAGAAAAAATAAATAGTAATTATCAGATTCACAAACGTCACAGCCTATGTAAGCAATATAGTACATCCAAAGGAACATAATCACAACCACTGCAAGGCAGAAGAGTACACAAGGTGCATGCAGTAGATACAAATTGAATTAGGGTGAGCTAGGGGAAAATTACCTCAACCACACATAATGGGGGAGCAATGTGGTCAGGGCAATATGAAAAGGGGGAGGGAGGTCAGTTAAGATAAGATGTCATTGACAGCTACTGGTATGATAAGAAAAGTTGCAAAGAAGAGACTTAAGGGAGAAGAGGCAGAGCAGATAGGCAGGGAAAGAGAGAACCAGAGTTTAGAAAAGTAGTAGGAGAAGGCAACTTGACCAGCAGTAGATTTCATAGATGAAATAGCGAGGGACTGGGAATAGAATAGAAAGGGACTGGAAAATATTGCTGTGAAGAGAGTAGAAGAAAGGAGGGAGAAGTATAGGATGGAGAAAAGGTAGGAAGGAAGGAAATCAAATCAGAATTTGGATATAAAGGAGGCACAGTGGGAAAGGTCCCTGTCTTCAAGGATGTGGAAGGAAAGAGCAGAATAAAGTGAGCAGTGCTGAGCACAAGGGGGGGACAGTCTTACGTAAAATGACAAAAGGAGTGAAAGAGTGGTCTATTCTGGCAAGGGAGAACCTGGGAGTTACACTTAGACTATGTCACCACAGTCAGAAATGGGGAGTATCATCTTCAATTCAACCTCTTGGTGGGTAGAAGTGGAATAATCACTTTGTTCCTGTATAATTCACCAAGCTTAGGGTGGAACATAAAGTTGATGGCATCAATATATGCTGAGAAATCAGGATGAAAGTCCAGCCAGACCCTGAGGTACTTAAAGGAGGAGACATCCTCAATTACAGCACCATCAGGGGTGTATAATGATGGGATAGAGGTGAGTCTTATAAACCACTGGCAGGTGCCAAATATCATAGAATTTTTTTTGGCATCAAGAGACAGTTGGCTTGACTGGAACAAGTGCAGAATACTTGTAAAATCCAGTTGAAGCTGGATAGTAAGGTCATGGGCAGAGGAGCCAGATGCAAAGAGCACTGTATCATCAGTGTACATATGAATAGATGCAGAGGAACAGGCACAGAAGTGGTCATTCAAGACTATGGAAAAGAGAATGGGGCCCAGGAAATGCACTTGAGGAATGCCTGAATATATGGGGAGTGGGGGGGGGTATAAGGAGCTTCTGATCAGGACAGCTTGAAATGTGCCCTTAAGGTAGGAGAGGAACCAACTGACTGATGAGGCAGAGAGGCCTGCTGCCCTAAGCTTGTCCAGAAGGAGGGTGTGTGTCACAATGTCAAATACTTTAGCCAAATCAGCAAAGACTGTGGTGGTGATCAGTCACATAGAAACATAGACAGTAATGGCAGAAAAAGACCAATGGTCCATCAAGTCTGCACATGAGACCCTATGTAACTGTAACCCCACAACCTAGTGTCAATACAGGGTTTTAACCCTCCCCAACTGTCTCCCTATTCTTTACCCTGGATTCATTGCTGCAAGTGAGCGCTGTTACTTTCACTCTGTCCCAAGCTCATTTTAAGCCCCCCATGGTTTTAACTCCCACCATCTCTGCCAGGGAGCCATGACAGTCAGTTGACAAATTTGTTGTTGACTGACTATACAGTGACACCTTTATGTCAACCAGTTTTGTGATCAGCATAATGGCAGTCACTTCTGACTGTGTCTTCTTCTGGGGGATTCACCCCCAAACCCCCCATGCGGAGGGCTCTGCCCTTCACATCCCCTGTAACTAAACTGATCGACTCTGAGCCAGAGTTGATTTGAGGAGGGGGTTCAAGACACCCAGAAAGCAGTGCCGGGGTCCCACACCAACACTACAGTGACCTGTTGCTGTAGTGTCGGCTGCAGTAAAATTGTCGCCGAACAGAGCGCATACCCTCTGCCAGCAGGCAGTTCCACGGTTTCACCACATTTTCATTAAAAGAATACTTACTCACATTACTTCTGAACCTTCCCTGTCAGTTTCCAGTTGTGCCCTTGTATTATCGAACTGGTGTTCCTGATAAATAATTCCTTGTAGTTCACCTTGTTTATTCCTCTCAGGAATCTGAAGGTTTCTATCATGCCCTAAATCTCTCTTCTAGTCTCAACTGAGTACATGTTCTGTGCCCTAAGGTGCTCTTCATATGACTTTCCCTGCTGGCTCTGAATAATCTTTGTCACCATGTGTTGTACCGCTTCCAGCCTATCTTCATCCTTTCTAAGGTGAGGGCTCCAGAACTAGGCACAGTGCTCCAGTCCCTGATCCATATCAAAAGGGATGGAGTCAGTAAGTCTGAGGAGGGAGGTGCAAGTACAGAGGGATTTCCTGAAACCAGACTGGAAAGAAGTGAAGAAGGAGAAGGAGTAAAAGAAGCAAGAGAGCTGTGAGAGAGAAAAGGGTGCTCATTTACAGGAACGACAGTTTCAGTATTTTACTTTCACTGAGAGTACCACCATCCCCTGTGTGCACTTCTATGCTTGTGATATTATTAGATGTCATTGCTGATGTTAGTAATGGATTTTCAGCCAGGCTTGATATACAGCCATCGCCGGTGCTCTCGACTCCATTGCACCAGAGCCAGAGTGGAAAAAAAGAGCAATAGAATGGATACTGTATTTACAGGAGAAATTTGATATGACATTGTGTATTTCTGAGCCTCTACCAATGATGACATCACAGCACCTTATTTTTAAGCACCAAAAGCCTAGCAGTGAGCACCTATAGTAGTCATGCGTACTCTTTCCTTTCCATTTAGTAAAGTCTAAAGATACATTCAGTGTGAGTGATTCGACTGCATGATGTCATTGATGATGTCAGTGATAGAGTTTTAGATCTTGGCGTAGTGTTTTAGACTTACACAAACCAGGGCTCTATCCCCACTGTGGAACAATTTTATTTTTCTCATTACAATTTAAGCAGTATGACAGAAATTGTTAGATGTCATTGATAATGATAATATACTTTCAGCAAGATTTGAAGTTCTATATTGTTGATAACTTAAAAAGTTCCAACTCAGAATGACAGTACTGTACTTCAAATAGATAGACTGTTAATTATGAAAATCCAGTGTATTGGTGGGGGGGGGTCTTCACTCATTGCTGTATGTCTTTTGCCACAGCATGCATTTCATGTATCGGATGTTTAGTACAATGGTAGAGCTGCAGGTTACCAAGCAGTAGAGGGTAGGGGGACTGGTTTTGATCCCTAGAGTGCACCATTGTTTTTTTTCTTACTACAATGTATGTAGCATGACAGATATTGTTAGATGTTGAAACTGTGAAAACCAGGCACTTACCAACCAATTCAATTGGACACCACAGATTCAGTTGCATAAAAATGATTATTTATTAATATCCCAGTATGGAAAACAGAACAAAGTCTTTTAATCATACAGGTAGTAACTGACAATGATGACATGACATACATAGATTTAAAATCATTGGTATAGCCTAATTGATGTAACAGCTAACAATCAATCAACAAAAAAAAAATACTTTTTCCATCAGAAAACATGTATATTCAAACCAAAAACATTATTGAAAAAGCAGAATTGCAGAATTAATTCTAAAATCCATGAATCCATACATAGAATGGGTAGGGTGGGGGGTTATAATAAATACTGGAAAGTGAAATAAGGGAGCATAGTAAAAGCAGATGTGTTTAACAATACACACTTCATTTCTTTTCAAGATAAGGGCATAATTAAAAACCCACATTAAGTCCTGGCTTCACAGTGGTGCAAAGTTTCAGAAAGTTTTCCTTTGGAGTAATAAGTTGTTGAAGTTGCCCCATTTTGGATCCAGGCTAACTTTATCTATTACCATGAATACGAACTGGTGTTCAGCCCTATTTTGTGCTCCCACTACATGAGCTGTTGTAGCATAAGAAATGTCCCATGGTTAAATGCTCGAATATGTTCTCCCAATCTATTTATTTATTTACTTATTATTTATTGAATTTTGATGACCGGGTAGACCCACTGGGCCCCGAACGTCCCTTTTTCAGGGGCGACCCGGGAATAACAGTACAAGATATTATAGACAGTTGAAAACGTATACATGTACAGGTTATCATGGGTATACAGTATTCGGCTGTTTACACATAGCAATTGTTGCATAGGTTTGATATTTCTGTTTGGTCAGTTGTTGTTCATTACATCATCCATTTGACATAGACATTAGTGAGACAGTACTATAGATTCATTAGGTGACATAGTTCAAGAGCATTAGGAGGTTCAGAGAGGGGGAGGAAAAAGTTAGTGCTACATTGTTAGGGGCTAAAGATTTTAGTTAGGTAAGCAGGCTATTGAGGTCATTGTTGTAGTGTCAAGGGCAGAGGCATTGGCATACGCTTGATGATAGAAGATAGGTCTTGAGTCTTGTGCGGAAACACGGCAATGATGGGGTTTCTCGTATCTCCAAAGGGAGGTTATTCCACAAGCAAGGGGCAGCATAAGAGAAAGATTTCTGGCCTGCCTTAGTCCTGACCTTGGGGACCTCTAGTAGCGTTAGGCCCGAGGACCTAAGGCTGCTGGTTTATTTTTACTGTGAGGAGTCCCCCAAGACTCGGGTGGGGCAAAGGGCTAATAATCTTCTTCACCAGGCAGAGTACAGGGTAACTGAGGCGAGCTTCGAAAGATGGCCAGTTAAGCTTTGCTAACGCCTCACAGTGGTGGCTAAGTTTCAAATTTTGTGTTGTCTTTCCCACATAGAATGCAGAGCAGGAACATTGTGCTAGATAGATAACCCCTTTTGCTTGGCATGTAATCAGCTGTCTTATTTCAAAATCTTTGTTAACATTTACACTCCTGAATTTGAATTTGAATCTTGACTGATTACATGCCAAACAGCAGGGGTAGCCAGGACTAAATGTGGGTTTTGAATTACACCCTATCTTGCAAAGAAATGAAGTGTGTATTGTTAAACACATCTGCTTTTACTATGCTCCCTTATTTCATTTTCCAGTATTTATTATAATCCCCCCAACCCCCACCATTTCTATATATATATTCATGGATTTTTAGAATTAATTCTGCTTTTTCAATCATATTTTTGGTTTAAATATATATATATTTTCTGATGGAAAAAGTAATTTTTTGTTGATTGATTGTTAGCTAGTACATCAGTTAGGTGACAACCAATGATTTTAAATCTATGTATGTGATGTCATCATTGTCAGTTACTACCTGTATGTTTAAAAGGGTGTTGTGATTATTTGTACACTAGCCTTTGATAAAGGACACTGCCATGTCCAAAATGCATCAGGCATGTACAGACTTGGTTCTGTTTCCCATACTGGGACATTAATAAATTATTATTTTTATGCAACTAAAGCTGTGGTATACTATCGAATGGTTGGTGAGTGCCCAGTTTTCACAATTCAATTCACTTTATTTATTGGGTAAGCACACTGGGCCAAAGCTCATTTACAGGAATGACAGTTTCAGTATTTTACTTTCACTGAGAGTACCACCATCCCCTGTGTGCATTTTTATGCTTGTGATATTATTAGATGGCATTGCTGATGTTAGTAATGGATTTTCAGCCAGGCTTGACATAGGGCCATCACTGGTGCTCTCGACTCCATTGCACCAGTCAGTGTTTGACCCCTCACCTCATGCCAGGGATCCCCAGGGTTTGACAGAACTCTCAGGGAGTTGAAGGATGGGCCAAAGGTTGGAGCATCACTGGCAAAAATCCTGATCTGAAGGGATACGATTGTTTTGATGTCTCATTATAGGGTATATCAAACAGCAATTTCCCATAAGAAGGCAGAGTTCCTGTCCAGGCAAATTGCTGCAGCAATTAACAGACCAGCTCAGCTCTTCTGGACTGTCAACAAGCTATGTAACCCAGCCTGTCTTCAGCTGGTTACAGCCTTTTCATAATCTAAATGTGATGAGTTTGCTCTGTTTTTTGCTGATATGATTTCCTCTATCAGATCTGGGATCTTGTAGGAACCCTCCATGGGGACTTGCAGTGGTGAGCCAGTGTTTGTTGTGGGCATTCTGTCTGTCCAGTCTGACTTTAACCAGGTGGTGGTCGAGGAGGTTGTTAGGGTCATCCATGAGCTGAGACCCACCTACTGTAGTTTGGACCTGGGTCTGATGCGCCTCCTTGTAGGGTGCATCAAGTCCATCAGCCTGCTGTTTGCTAAGATAGTCCAGTATTCTCTAGCAAAGTGGGTCTTTCCTGAGACCCTTAAGGAGGCGGTGGTGAGGCCCCTCTTGAAAAAACAGAACTGGACTCGGACTGCCTGGCAAACTACAGACCCATCTCTAACCTTCCCTTTGTAGGCAAGGTTATTGAGAAGGTGGTGGCTTTACAGCTGGAGGCCCATTTGTTAACTTATGACATCTATGACCCTCTCCAGTAGGGCTTAGGGAAAGGCACAGTACTGATACTGCCCTGGTTAGGGTGCTTAATGATCTCCTGGTGGCAAGGGAGAGAGGAGAGCAGTCCATGCCTGTTCTTCTCAATCTCTTGGCTGCTTTTGACTCTATGGACCATGGGGTGCTTTTGGATCACCTGTGGGTTCATTGTGGACTTTCTATTGTGGTCCTTAACTGGTTCCATTCTTTCCTCATGAGCAGGATACAGAGGTTGGTCTTGGAGGCTTTTTACTCTTGACCACTTCCCTTGCCATATGGGGTCCCACAGGGTTCCGTTTTATCCTCCATATTGTTCATGGTGTATATACTACCACTAGGGGACATTATGAGATGGTACACACTGGGTTTTCATTCCTATGCTAATGATACAGACCTGTACCTGCCTTTTCACCTGAGTAGCAGGATGCGGTCTCAGTTTTCAATTGGTGCCTTGCTGATGTCCAAGACTGGATGAGTGCCAACTGGTTCAGGTTAAACTCAGATAGGACAGAAGTGGCTTGCTCATCAGTGCAGTGGTTGGATTTCCGCTTGAGACACCGGTGACCTGGGTTTGGAAATGGACCTGGGACATCGGAGGGCCAGCCAGAGGAAGAAGGATGGAGCATCCTGAGGACTGGTCTCCTTCTCCAGGGGAGGGAGGGGAGTGTGACCGGAGCTTGATGGACCCCTGGCAGAGGCTGGGGGTACCACAGCAATCGGTGTCAGAATGTTCAGGGGGGTGGGGCAGACACCGGACATCATTGCATGTCTCCACCCCCTGAAAAAAACAAGAATAATCTCAGCTGCCGGCCGCCCTAGATGAAGCCTGCCTCGGCTTCAATTATCCTCCAGGCTGGCCCATTGCTTGTGGTATTGTTAGGGGGCTTGTGCCATGACCCCGCCCTGGGGGGGGTAAGCTAGGGGATATCGGAGGGTCACAGCCAATTTGGAGGTGGAAGCCTGAGGTCCATGACTGAGCTGAGGTTCTGGGTGGCTGGCAGCAGTAGAATAAAGCATACTAAATAAAAAAAAGATAGGATGGACGTTCTGGTGATGGAACCTGGTCACCTGAGGATTGGAGTGTAGGCTGGTGTAGTCACCGGGATTAGGCTTGAAGACTCCCAGCTGCTCACCTCTTCTAAGGTAAAACATCTTGGCGTTGTGCTGGATAGTGGCCTAACACTTAAATCTCAGGTGTTGGCCAAGGTCCAGGGTGGCTTTTATCACCTTAGAAACATTGCCAGGATAAACATTTGATCACCTAGGGTGACCTGCCATCACTAGTCCATGCCTTTGTGACATCACGGCTTGATTACTGCAATGCCCTTTACCTGGGGCTATCTGGGGCTTATCTTTGCCACCTACAGCTGGTACAGAATTCAGCAACCAGGCTGTTGACCGACCTTCCAAGGTCATGTCACATTATGCCCATGCTGTGCTTTCTGCACTTGCTCCCTATTAGGTGGTGGATCACCTTCAAGGTTGAGTTACTGACCTATAAAGCCCTATATGGTCTGCAGCCCTGTTACCTGCAAGACCTCCTACAGCCCAACCACCTTTCTCATCCCCTCCAGTCAGGTGAGGAGGGCCTCCTAGTGATTCCCAGGGTTCATTTGAAATTATCCGGTGCCCGGGCTTTTTCAGCTGCAGTGCCTACCCTGTGGAATTCAGTGCCTCAGTCATTTAGAGAGGCCCCCACAGTTGATGCCTTCAAGAGAGATCTGAAGACCTTTTATTTAGTGAAGCTTTCCCCTCCTTTTAACTTATCATGCTTGGTTTCTATTTTTATGTTTATTCCATTTTAAATTCTGCTTATATTATTTGGACATCTGTAAAGCGCCTAAAGTCATAATGAGATAGAGCGCTCTAACAAATTAATAAACAAAACTAAACTACACTAAACTATATTGTTGATAACTTGAAAGATTCCAGCTCAGACTTTGAGATTTAAATGTAGCTTGGGAAACATTACTTCAAATAGGCAGACTGTTCATTAAGAAAATTTACTACAGCTGGTGGGGGGGGGGGGTCTGCACTCAGCACTGAATGTCCTTTGCCATAGCATGCAACTTTAGTCTAGGAAGCTTAGTACAGCATTAGAGCTACAGGCTACCAAATAGTAGAGAGTAAAGGGCCTGGGTTTGATCCCCAGGGTGGAACATTTTTTCTTTATAATTACAATTCATTGATACTGTGTCTTAGACCTCATCCTCCCAAGCCACTTCTGTTTTCATTGCTAGGGGGAACCTGTCAGCCTTCTTTCTGGAAACATAATTATTTCATATAGATCTTTATTGGCACCTTTAGTACCATTGATAATATATTTTGATTATTTTATTGTGAACAGGGAAACTGGATTAAGATGCATAATTCTTTTTTTAACTATGTTCCAACAGATAATACAGCAATAATGAAAAATAAGCCTCCCAATCAGTAGTGCCCCTCTTTCCATGTACTCTCCTCACAGGCTGTCAGCTGACAGCTAGGCTCTAAAGAAGAAGACATCATGTAACCAGCTCTATAGAGTGTAGCACTGGTCAGCTCTTCGATGCAATCTGCTCAACTCCCTGGCATTCATGAATGACTCAACATCTGGAAACTGATAGTGGAGGGATCCCAGTTAGTGCTGCATGTGTTTGAACTTTCAGTCATATGTCAGTTCCAACTCCATATTCTTAGGTACTGTGGGAGGGAAGTAATTATATGCATAGTAGCAATTAAGCATGGTTTTAAATAGTGTTTTTTTCTCCTGTCCTTCAGTATAGGGAGTCACAGATTTTTATCAGCAGTTTGCAACCCCTAAAATAAATGTTACACGCTTTCTGAAAAAAACACCTTGCATGTGAACTGCTTGCAAGATATTGTAATATTGCTTTGACATTATGTATTCTCTTTCTTCCTGCTTTAGATGGAGACAACAATAAACGAGGTAAGTAGGTTATTGCTTGTAAAATAACTAAATACATGTCCACATTTATAGTGTTGTCATCCACCAATAATGAAAACCTGTTTTCAAGCAGAACAATTCTGAAGACGAAAAGGATATGACTTTATCTGATTTCTCATGTTGTGGTGTCACTTTGGGTGTGAACTGACATAGACAGTGCCAGTGGCTCAGCAGGTAGCACACTCACCTCTGAAGCTGGAAGATTGGAAAGTGGTGGGTTCTAGCCACACATCAGGAACATGGGATAAATCCCAAGACTGACACTGTAGTGCATCAAGAGGGGGGTGCTGCACTCCTGAGGTGCTGTCTTTCAGATGTGACGTTATGGATGACTCAAGATCTGGTCTTGTCTACCTGTTCTGGTGGTTGTTCATGCAGACATTAAAGATCACATGGCACTTCTCGATAAGAGTAGGGGAATTTCACTGGTGTCCTGGCCACATTCACTAAAATACCAGCAACAGCTGAATCTGGTTCTGTAAGTCAGTTTACATGTGTACAAATATTCTCCTTCCCTTGCTCCTGGGTCACACCTGGAAATGAGCTATGACTCAGTGTGCCTCTCCCAGTCACAAACTTTCAATAAAATTGGGGAGTTTTATGAGATGGAGTACAACCATTGGTTTGACATTGTTGTGTAGCTGAGCCTCTGCCATGATGACATCATCACTGCACTTCATTTTCATTTTATTGTGAACTGGGAAAAATAAACTGAGACGCATAGTCTGGTTTTCGACTATGTTCTAACAAATATATTTTAAAATACAAGACAATAAAATATAATTTTTCTTTAACATGTCATACAAAATGTTTATTTCTAAATGTCTCGCAGTGACAAGAAAACCAAAATTGAAAATAAAACTAATGTAAAAGCTATGTAAAATACTAAGTGTAAAAATATAAAATACATGGACATTGTATACATAATATTATAGAATGGGTAGGGAATTTGCCACAATGTGATTGATTAAAAGGGTGCAGAACTCAGTGCCTTACTTGGTGACAACCATCGGGTTGGGAACCCTTCAGACAACCTGGACGCAGCACAACCACATGGATGGATAGAAAGATAGATAGATAGATAGATAGATAGATAGATAGATAGATAGAAACATACATACATACATACATACATATATACATTCATAGACAGACAGACTGGCAGATAGACTGATAGCGCTAGAATTGTTTTGTTAAAAACATTTCTAGTATCCATGTTTGTAAAATAAAATAGCCTTAACACCCCTGACTTGCAGTGACTTTAAAAATCTACTTTTGCCAACAAAGGGCACTGACCGGACCTCTCGCCCACTTCACTGCCAACCCTCCTTCAACCTAAGCAGATGCAGTGGACTGCAACAGAGGACAAAATGTTATTCAGGGTACTGATCAGAGCACCCTCCCGACTTCAGTGCCCACCCTCACCCAACCTAGGCAGATGCTGTGGACCGCAATAGAGCACATAAGGTATTGGACCCTATGGGACAAGTCGGCGTCTGGCGTGCAGCACCACTAACATGGCACTGTAATAGTACTACCCACCCATCCACCCCGCTTCCTTCCCACCCATGGTTCCACTCATTTTGAGCAGTCACGGAACCAGTCAGCCCATTTCTGTACCCCTCTTGGCTGAGTCCACTGGTACAGCCCAGTACTCTGCTCCCCCCACTACTATCCTCCCAGTTCTCGTTCCCTATCATTTCCAATCAAAACACAGTAAACACTTGCACAAGCCACAAGAGAAACTAGCACTCAGCCTCAACAAACAATTATGCATTTGCTGTGTGCTTACCTGTTATGTGAGTACCTAACAAGCCTGCTAAACCACACACCACCTTCACAACACCCATTCCTGCACCCTCCATAGGAAAACCACACATATATGGGAGGGGCAAAGCCATTAAAATCCTGTCTAACCAAACCATGGACAGGAACAATCATGGCCAGTATGCTACACTCAACACTGGAAAGACACATGATCAAATTAGCCAGTCTAATGTCCATTCAGCTGACCTGGCATATAAAGAGTGAAAGGCGCAGCCAAAGTCACTCAAAATACATAAATTGTAGAGCAAGCAAAAAACACAACCTCTGCCTAGGGAGGCTAATACATAGCGCCCCCATACTCTCAGCATACCTATTGGTGTGTGGGAACATTCACCCTAACCCTAGCCCTAAAATAACAACTAGTGACTATACTACACACTTCCTAGGAGAAGAAGGTTTAAGTATAGTCCATTTCAATGCCAGGAGCATAGTAAACAAAATAAACCATACAACAGAATGGGCAATTAAACAGTCCCCTGACATTATTGTCATCACAGAGTCATAGCTGTCCAGCAAAATAAGTGACACACAAATCAGTATCTCTGGGTACAACTTGTGGAGAAAGGACAGGACCAAAAAGGTGGGGTTATAATTTATGGGAAAACTGTCCTAGACATCTGACAAATAGACAACACATTAGACTGGACAGGCTCAGAACTGCAGATACTGGAATTAAAACGACCTTACCACAGACCCATCTTACATACTGGCATATATCACCCCCCGGCAAGCACACACATATTTAACACACTACAATGCTATTAAGGCAACTTCCAGAAGACCCATGAACTGCTGATACTAGGAGATCTAAATGTAAACTGGGTTAAAATAGACACAGGTCATGATCTAATGGAACTAAAATGCAACCTGGGGCTGACACAGCTCATAACAGAGTTTACAAGACTAAGTGATAAGGCCCATTTAGCCTCAGTCATGCTAGATATAATACTAACAAAAAAACAGACTGCTTCACCTCAGCAGGCATACTACTGGACTCCTTCTCAGACCGCCAAGTCATTTTCTGTATCAGAAAAGGGGTGAAGCATGGTGACCCAGCAAATTAATACAATATAGACCATACAAAAACTTTGACTACATAAATTTCATGATCAACCTATAGTCCTAAGACTGGGACAGGGTTGAACTCATCCCCATGGTGGACGAGGTATGGAACTTTATCTACTATGGATTCATGTACAGCTGTAACCGTTGTGCCCCCCCTTAGAGCCCATAAGACAAAATACAAGAACTCCTCAAGGTATAATGCACACCTCCACAGACTAAAGAAACACAGGGACCTAGCATGAAAACAGGCTAAACAAGCAAACAATGACCAAGCATGGATTAGGTACAAACAGCTACAAAATGAATACACCGCAGCAGTAAGGACACAAAGACAGGAATTCTTCAATACAACCCTGGCAGGCAATGTGAAAGCAGACCCCAGGGAATTCTGGAAGATAATAAAGAAACTCCAGGGAAACCAAAAAGCAGACATCCTCAACCTCTTTGAAATAGATGGAGTAGAGGTCCCACTAGCCGAACACCTAGCAGACAGATTTAATGAATATTTCAAAAACATGGGCACCAAAGCCTTAAAACAAAACAACATATGACTGCCCAAGCAAAAACACCAGTACACCCCCCCCACCTAAAAACACTTTCAAATTCAACAATATCACAGTAGCACAAGTTCACATGGAGCTATTAAAAATCAACACAAAAAGTCAGAAGGGTTGGATGGCATCCCTGCCACACTGCTGAAATATGCAGCCCCAATAATAACAGCTCCATTAGCAGAACTATTAAACATATCCTTGGCAACTGGGGTATACCCATCCAAATTGAAGGACGCTCTGGTTGTTACCATGCACAAAACTGGACTGAAAAATAAATCAGAGAACTGCCACCCTATATCACTGCTATCCATAGTTTAGAATATCTTTGAAAGGCTAGTATGTGTACAACTGAAGCAGTTCCTGGAATCAGAGGAACTACTGAGTGACTGCCAGACTGGTTTCAGACCACTCCACAGCACCACCTCAGCACTTATTAATGTTACTGGAGATTTCCAGGAGGCAATGGACAGAAGGAAAGCCATGGGAGACATATTTGTTGATCTGTCAGAAGCTTTTTTGACAGTCTGGACCACAACATTCTCCTGTCCAGAATAAAAAATGTGGGAGTGACAGAAGATGCAGAGGACTGGTTTAAATCATACCTAAAAGGGCATTGACAAATGGTGTCACTAAACAGCCTCAGATCCTTGTTCACCCTTATAGTGGCAGGTGTACCCCAAGGCTCAATCTTAGGGCCCATACTATTTAAAATATACATGAACACCCTCACCATATAAAACCCCCAAGTCAAATTCCATCTATATGCAGATGACATGATACTCTACACAACAGGCCCAAACCTCTCAGACATTACACCCCCACTACACGCACACCAGGACAAGGAGCTGCTGTTGTGACTGGACTTCTCTACTGGCACTAAAGAAGCAGAACTCTACTACTGGGACCTTCAATTTACTGGGACCTCAGAAGTAGAACTCTATTACTGGGACCTTCAGTTTAGGGAAAAAAAAAGTTAGCGTGTTTGTTTGAGTTGGTTGAAGTGAATTATCTGAGCAGTTATCTAGGTGTTAATCATAGGTGGCTGAAGGGGATTGTTATCTGTGCAATTTAACTAAGTGTGGAAAGATCTGTTAAGTAGGGGGAGCGGCTTAGCTAGAAGGAAGCCAGGTTAAAGCCAGATTTAAACACTGCCCTAGATAGCTTCTGCCAAAGAACTGTCAGAGAACACTAGGACAAGGAGCTGCTGTGGTGACTGGACTTCTCTACTGGGACTATATTGCCCTCCTTCCCTTCCCTCCACCCCCCACCCAAAGCCTGTTCTACTTTTATATGCACAGGATTTGACTGACAACAGGAACTTCCTGTTTGGGAGCAGAAAGTGAGTGAACACAGAGCCACCGACGACTCACCAGCCTAGAAGGACAAGATTAGCTCTCTATCCCCCCTAGCTGCTTGAGGTCTGCCTCTGAGCAAGTAAGGGGACTACTGAGAAATATAGGATCTTCTTGCCTCAGAACAGGAAGATCGGGTGCTTAAAGGGCACAGAGGCAGTAACTAAGTAGGGAGAAAAAAACAAATAAATAAATAAACAGAGTAAAGAGTAAGTACTCCAAAGAAACAATGAAGGGGCCAGAAATAAGACATGATGGGAGTGGTGCAGTGCAGTAGCTATGGAGCAGCAGTCTTCCAGGAGACGTTCTGGAGGTTGCAGTGTCCCATCTGCAGGCACCTCTCTGGGCTGAAGGAGGAGGTTGCTCATCTCAAGGCTGAGTTGGCCAGGATTTGTGAGACCTCCTCTACCATCCAGAGACCACCAGGGCCACTGTCGTTGACTCAGAGGTTGCCAAGAAAGAAGAGCGGTTGGACCACAATGGGCTCAGGGAGGGTGAGGGTGGTGGAACAGAGGTGCATCCCTCCAGTTGTACCTCTCCACAATTCATATGCCATTCTGGCAAAGTGTGGTTCCTCTATGGAGGCACCCACAGTGGAGACCAAGGAGGATGCTGGGAACCTCCACAAAGGAGACCCACAGGAGGGTGGCATGGGACCCCACAGGGGAAGAAAACAACTCCCCGATTGTTAGGAAGGTAGAATTGGGGGGGAAGAAGTGAGGGAGGTAAGGTGACAGCCTGGCACCAAGGCTTGGAGGGTCAGGGAGTGAATCCTCAGGATTGCCGGAGCTGCTGCACAGGGAGGGAGCTGGATGTCATTGTCCACCTAGGGATGAATGACCTGGCTAAGAAAGGGATCAGAGCAGTCCAGGAAAAGTTTGTGGAGTTGGGGAGGGGCCTTAGACAAGTAGCACGCATGGTAACCTTCTCGGAGGTGCTGCCTGTCTATGGCGTAAGTGAGGCTAGGGTACTCCACACCATGGGATTCAATCAGTGATTGAAAAACTGGTGCAGAGTTCAGGGATTTGGCTTCATTGGGGACTGGGGGTCCACCTGGAGTGATGCAGGCCTATACTGGAGTGATGGTCTGCATTGGTCCAGAAGGGGAACCAGGATCCTAGGTGATAGGTTTAAATGCTTCATTGGCAAGCATTTAAACTAGCCAAGGGGGGAGGCACTGGAAAGGAGCAGGGAAATCCTGCCCCCCCCAAAAAAGTCAGGGTAGTAACTGAGGTAAACACCAAGTTAGAGATGTCGATAGGGAGAAGGGCAGGGGTAAATGGAGAAAGTGACAAAGGCAATAAGGACAGGGATGAGGCAAAAAGGGGTAAGGCCATCAGGAAATGGAGGGTAATGAGTACCAACACCTGTAGTCTGGGCAACAAGCTCCCTGAACTGGTGGCCTTGATAGAAGAGGGATGCCTGGATATCATAGCAGTCACAGAAACATGGTACACGGAGAACCATGACTGGGATGTTAACATACCAGGGTACACAACCTACAGGAGAGACAGGGAGGGGAGAAGAGGGGGAGGAGTAACTCTCTACGTAAGGGAAAGGATAAAAGCAACTGAACAAAAGAGTAAACAGGAAGGAGAGGAGGCACTGTGGGTCACCTTAGAGACTGGAAATGGCACCACAATCTGCACAGGGGTTGTCTACAGACCCCTATGTTGGGGGAAGGAATGGACAAGGATATAATAGAAGGCATTCTTAGGATGGCAGAGAAAGGGGAGATACTGTTGATGGGAGACCTGAATATGCCAGATGTTAACTGGAGCACATTTGCTGCAGCCACATCCAAGAGCAGAGCCATTCTCGATGCCCTACAGGTGGCATGCCTCAGACAGCTAGTTTTGGAACCCACTCGTGAGGGAGCAATCTTAGACCTTGTACTCTCAAATGGGGACAGAGAGGATATCAGATCTAGAAGTGGTAGCCATCTGGAACAAGTGACTACCAAACAGTGTGGTTCACGGTAAACTCAGCTACAGAGTCAGCCTTACAAAAGTGAGGGTACTGGATTTCAGGAGGGCTGACTTTATAAGAAGGGTTAGTGCCTTAGAAAAGCACTAGCAACAGGCTGAAGGAGGGTGGAGCAACAATGGGGAACATCAAAACTGCCATCATAGAGGCAAATAAGCCTTGTGTAAAGCAAATAAACAAATCAAATGAAAGAAAAGCCACCACGGTTCTCAAAAAGAGGTGGCAGGGAAGGTCAGGAGAAAAGATAGCATTCAGGAAGTATAAGGAAAAACAGAAGGAGCAGGACAAAGAGCTGTACCAGTTAAAGCAGAAGGAAGGGAGGAAAGTCAGAATAGCAAAGGCCCAAACTGAGGAAAAGATAGCCAACTCAGTTAAGAAGGGGGATAAAACCTTTTATAGGTACATCAGGGAGCATAGAAAGACAAAGGGAGGGATAGTGAGGCTGAATAGAATGGACAGTGAGTGGGCAGAGAGGGACAGTGAAAAAGCAGGGATACTGAATGAATATTTCTGCTCAGTATTCACAAAAGAGGAGGAGGGGTAGGTGCCTAATCCAATTAACAGAAGCACTCTGGATAGGGGGGTCGATCCCAGTCCTTTCATAGAAGAAAGGGTTCTGAAAGAACTCCTAAAACTGAAGGTGGACAAAGCAATGGGGCCTGACAGAATTCGCCCCAGAATTCTAAAAGAATTAAGGGGAGAACTAGTGAAACCACTGACTACTCTTTTTAACAAATCATGGGAGGATGGTGTGGTACCCGAGGACTGGAGGAAGGTGGATGTGATTCCCCTTCACAAAAGTGGGAGCAGAACAGAGGCAGAAAACTACAGACATGTCAGTTTGACCTCTGTGGTAGGGAAAGTGATGGAATCACTTCTGAAGGAAAGAATTGTTGAGTACCTAGAGGCCAGTGGGGCACAGAACCCAAGGCAGCATGGGTTCACAGTGAGAAGGTCATGTCAGATGAATCTGATTTCTTTGACTGGGTGACAAAAGTAGTAGACCAGGGAGGGGCTGTGGACATGGACTACCTAGACTTTAGCAAGGCATTTGACACAGTCCCACACAAAAGATTAATAGTCAAATTAACCAGCCTGGGAATGGGTTTGAGGGTGGTAGCCTGAGTAAAACATTGGCTGGACAACAGGACACAGAAGGTAATTGTAAATGGAGTCCACTCTGAAGAAAGAGGGGTTGCTAGTGGGGTACCGTAGGGTTCAGTACTGGGTTCAGTCCTTTTTAATGTCTTTATAAGTAACATTGCAGAGGGACTAGAAGGAAAAGTATGCCTCTTTGCAGATGACACAAAGATCTGCAACAGGATTGTTACACAAGGAGGTGTAGAAAGGATGAGACTGGACTTGGCAAGCTTGGAGGAATGGTCAGAAGTATGGCAGCTTGGATTCAATGCAAAAAAGTGCAAAATAATGCACCTGGGAAACAAAAACCCAGGGGAAGATTACACAATGGGGAGGGAGGTCGTAACAACAACAAAAATGGAAAGGAACCTGGGGGTAATCATATCAGATGATCTTAAGGTTAGCAAGCAATGTGAGAAGGCAGTAGGGAGGGCTGGGGGGATACTGGGATGCATAGGGCGAGGCATCACCAGCAGAAAACAGGAAGTTGTTATCCCTCTGTACAGACAGTTGGTGAGACCCCATCTGGAGTACTGTGTCCAGTTCTGGAGACCCTATCTCCACAAGAACATAGACAGGGTAGAGGCAGTCCAGAGGAGGGCAACTAAAATGGTGCAGGGTCTGCAAGAGTAAGCCATACGAGGAGAGACTATAGGAGCTTAATATGTATACCCTTGAGGAAAGGAAGGACGGGGGGGACATGATAGAAACTTTTAAGTACCTCAGTGGAGTCAACAAAGTCCAAGAGGGTAGCATCTTTCAGAAAAAGAGATGTGCAAGAACAAGGGTACACGATTTGAAGCTAGAGGGGGGCAGTTCAGGGGCAATGTGAGGAAGTATTTTTTTTCACAGAGAGGGCAGTGGATGCATGGAACAGCCTTCCTGAGGAGGCTGTGGGGTCTAAAATTGTGGGAGATTTCAAGAATGCTTGGGACAGACATACGACAATTTCTGTGGGGGTAGGAAGAAATAGGTTGTTGGTTAACTAGGATCTGCAGCTTATCCTGTAGGTAGGGAAATGGCAGACTAGGTGGGCCAAGCAGTCCTTATCTGAAATCAAAGTCTGTGTTTCTGTTTGATGAGCTCCAGGATTTTTATCTACACTATAAACTAGCACAGAACACTCTAAAAAACTCAGGTAATGTACTTCAACAGAAACAAAGGTCAGGACACAGCCACAAATAATTACAAATCAAAACCATGGACCAAGTCAAACTACAGCAAGTCCATAGCTACCGATACCTGGGAGTATTTATTTGTTTATTTATTGAATTTTGTTGACCCGGTAAGCCCACTGGGCCTAGAAGTCCCTTTTTCAGGGGCAACCGGGGGGAAGGGGATACAGATGGTAAGCAACTGAAATTGAACCAGATTAAGCTGTTGGTGGTATTTTTTTTAGTGAATGGGAGAAATTTGGCTAGGACACCAGGGAAATTCCTCTACTCTTTTCGATAAGTGCCATGGGATCTTTAACATCCACCTGAACTACCACCAATCCAGGCAGATGGGACCTCGGTTTAATGTCTCATCCGAAAGGCGGCACCTCAGAAGGGCAGCACCCCCCTCATGCTGCACTACAGTGTCAGTAGTGGGATATTAACCCAAGTGCCAGATGTGGGAACTGAACCCACAGCCCTCTGATCTCCCGGCCTCAGAAGCGAGAGTGCTACCTACTGAGTCTCTGACACTGACACTGTATGACTAGATGAGAAAATTAAATAGAACATCCACATAGACAACCTAACAAAGATTTTGGGGAAATGCCTAGGAGCCCTTTACAAATCCAAATAATCAACATAAAAACAAGAAAACAATTAGCAGAATCCAAGATCCAACCATTATTCAACTACGATGACCTGCTGTTCTTGGGAGCTTCCAGCCTGGAGTTGGCCAAACTTGATAGCATGTACAGCAGGTTTGTCCGCTTCATCCTGAATGCCTCCCACAGAACACACAGGTGTGAACTCCTCAACAACCTAGGATGGCAAAGGTTAGAGGACAGAAGAAAATACACTGTCTAGCATTCATGCACAAATGTTATAGTAGCGAGGCCTCAGAAAACACAACGGATAATATCCACACAAGAGACATCAGGGGGTCATTAAGGTGTGTGGAGTGGGGGAGAGAATACTCCCTCCCAACCATAAACCTGAAGGTAGGCAAGAAACACTTCCTGTAAGCAGGGCCCAAACTCTGGAACTCCTTGCCAATCCACCTCAGACCAGCAGGCAAACCCATCAGCATGGGTAAAATCAAGCAATGGCACCTCGAACAGATGAACAAGCACCAGCCCTGCTGCTGAGCTCCAGCATAATAATAACAATGGATATATGCACTTACCATCAAATATGTCACTCAAACCCTGCAACTTGTTTAACTGTATAAATGTACCTGCATGCACCATGAATGTACTCATACACTAATGTTGTAACAATGTCCAGACATGTTATTGTAATGTTCCTCTGCTCGTATCTCACACAGTGTACCGGACCTCATTGAAAATTATTTCTGCTCAACTGAGTATCCGATTTACACGATGATAAATGAAATATTTAACTACTACTTACTACATTTTAAAAACTCCCCACCCTAGTAACCATCTAACACATGCCTAACAGAAATAAAACATCTGAATTCATCTACTCGCCTTTTCTTTTCTATTCTAATACTTTTTGTTTTTCAGTCTTCAAATCCTAGATCTTGAGTTTCTTGATTCTGTGACTATAAAGTGTTTCTTGCCACATCTCCCCTTTGGCCAGTGCTCATACTCTTGCCCCTCCCCCCCCCCACACACTGATATTCGGCAGCTTGGTCCCCACTAACGCTTGTCCACTTGCTCTCCCACACCTTGCTGTTGCTTCTCCATTCACTTTTTTCTCCTCCGACTATTATCTGACCTGCTGGCCTGCTCATTTGCTTATTAAATGTGGTAATCAGTTTAAAGGCATTCTTTTTATTACTTCATGGTGCCGCTGCTGATTGGTGCCACTTGCTCTTGGTAACTATGGCAGCACACAGCAGCAGCTCACTGACTCTCTCGTGCACAGGTAGGTTGCATTTCTTTTCATTACTCAGTAAGTAGAGCTTGCAGGCAACACTACAACTCTTGGGCAAAACAGTGACCAGAATAAGTAAATTAAAACTGGGTAGTTAAATAAAAATAAAGCCTAACAAGAAGACTTTGCATTCAACCTAACATCGTGCTTGGAGTCTCTCACTGTGGTCTGCTCCATTGCTTGCTTATGCTCTCTCACCCTCTCTCTCTCTCTCTCTCTCTCTCTCTCTACCCTTTCTCTCACTCTCGCAGGCAAAATAGTGTCCAAGACAATCAACTGAACAAAAAAAAAACGTATATCATAAAAATAAAATCCAACAAACAGACTTAACATAAACTGTCTCAGAACAGTGCCACATAGAGGCAGAAACTAATAGGGAATATTTTTCTTATTGTATATAAAAAAAATTAAAATATAAGTTTTTGTGTGTTTGTATGTATTTTGGGTAATTTAATTACATTTAATTAAATTTAATTACATTTTTAAACAGATACCCATTTTATAAGTACAATAAGATACTCCCTGGTTGTGGCTGTCATGGGTTAATGCATTTCCAGGTGTTGAAGGTACTGGTTACAAATGCCTCATGCCTCACTACATACCTGGGTGTGCATTACCCCATATAATAATACATAATTGTGTCTAATTGTTTATTTAGATCTAAGGTACTTTTAACATCTCTGGATCTAATGACAGTTGGTTAGTCAATTAAACTGATGACTACTATAAAAGCTATGGTATTAATACATTTGATAAATGATACTTAGTTGTTTTTTTTACGGTCAAGACAACTAACCTTGAACAGCACTAAAGTACAGCTGCCTTTGAGGTGTAAAGCAGTAGCCATTTTGTGCCAGCATATAACACAGCAGCCATTTTGTGTCAGCACACTTCTGTTTATAGTAGGCATGTTGTGCCAGCACACTACACAATCGTTTTCAATTCTCTGTGCCCAGACATGAGCTGATTAATATATTTATCTGTTGGTTAGTAACTTGATGAAATGTTACCCAAATACCAGGGAAGCTCCTTTACTCTTTTAATAAGTGCAAGGGAATATTGAACACTGAACTCAGCAATCACAAGAACAAGTAGATGGAACTTTGGTTTAACGTGTCAGTTTTTTTAAATTGTGTTATTGGGTAAGTATTCTGGAATACATTCCTTTTTTAGGCATGATCTGAGATTGAATCAAAACTATTATGACACATAATACATATTTGGAAATACAATAGTTCACATCAAGTATGGTACAAATAATATACACAAGTTACAAATACAACAGAAATATGGTAAAGTATGTGCAGGCTTGTTTTTTAAGTGAAAGAATATTGCGACTAAGAAAGTGCAGAATGAAGGCAAACATTTAACTTGATCAGGAATTAGTATTCCAAATGAAAGCTATGGAATAGGCTACAGTACGCTGAACAGTTAAAGTATGAATTTCTGGAAGATGTGATAGTAAAGAATGTACAGAAGCACAAGAGGAAAAGTCTAATCCGAAGTCCTGCAGTTCACTCAGACAGTCTGGAATTACTGTTTTCTTTAGTTTACGAACAAAGCAGGACATAACATACTGGAACTGCGAACCAATTTAATCTATTGAGTAGCTAGAGGGCTGAAGAGGGCTGAAGGAGCCTGGCCCATAAGTACATATACAGTACATAATTTAAGATGGGGCACCAGATTTTTATTAGTAGCCAGTCAAGTCTGTGATGTCAGGTAATTTCCAATTCTGAACAATGGGCCAATTTTGGAGTGCATCTAAGAGTAGAATCTAATGTAATACCTAGGTATTTTAATGTGGTGACACTTTCTAAAGGAAAATTATCACTAGCAACAAAATATAAGTTATTAATGCATTTTTTTTAACATTGGAGCAGTTCCAAACATTATGGTCTTCATTTTTGATTTGATTAAGTTATTTGTACACAACCTTTTCTAGCTGGCCCAGTGGTGCTGATGGTTGAAGAGCTGGAAGCCACATCTCTCGCCATGCTGGTATCCTGGGTTTGGGAATGGAATCAGGTCATCGGGGGTCGACTGGGGAGGGAGAGGGGTGAGCATGCGGAGGACTGTTCTCCTCTCCCAGGAGAGTTATGGGCTTCACTTGGCTCTCTGATGACCCCCCGATGGAGATTGGAGGTTCTGTGGGAGCTGGCACAATTAAGGAGGTGAAGCTGCGTGCCTGCATGGGCGTCATTGCATGTTTGTGCTCCATGGGGCAATGTCAAGGTGGAAAACCCCCAGTGGCTTGGGAGGCGATGGCAGGGCTCGAGTGGCTGAGCCCACATGCCCAGTGCTGGCCCAGATCCCGACTTGATTCTCTGAGGTCCTGACTTTCCCATTCGAGGCTGCGGGAAGAGGGATCCAGCACCTTATTCCTCGATCAGAGGAAGGACACAGCGGGTGATAGAGGCAATAAGCTGAGTGAGCCCACGCTGGGGAGATGTCCAAGTCACTGGTGATAGGAGCAAAAAAAAAGTTTAAAAAAAAAAACACATTCCTGCACTTTTTCAAACTCTTTAGAGAGAGTCAGGTTCAGATCAGTGGCCTAGCTCCTGTGACAAAACATCACAGCAACATCTGCATAGAGTAGGAGTTCCGAATCACAGATGATGCTGGACAGTGGGTCAATAAGCAATGAAAATAATATAGGTTCTAGTATGGAACCCTGTGGCATCCCATACTGGACCATAGGTTTACTGTAGGTAGCTTAGATATCAAGGGCATTCAGGTGGTGAAAGAAGAGAACCACATCTCTTTGTATGCAGATGATGCTCTCTTATACCTTCAGAACCCAATGGAGACGCTGCCCTAAAGCCATGGCCCTATTAAGGAACTATGGTGAGGTACAAAGTTGTAAGATAAATGAGGCAAATCTGAAATGATGTTAGTTGTGGGTACAATGACTCCTGAGCTAAAACAATGTACAGACTTGAAACAGGCATCCAGAGAGTTCAGATACCTCGGAGTAAATATCTCACCAGATCTTAGTAAATTATATCATGCAAATTACCAAAAACTAATAGGAGAGATTCACCAGGGCTGTGCCCAATGGTCAGCCCTTCCACTTTCTGTAATGGGTTGTGCAGAAACAATTAGGATGAATATTCTATCAAGACGGCTATTACTACTTGGGGCCCTGCCTATCTACCTGCCAAAGTCCTGATAGAAAACTCTTCAGACTATACTCTCCAAATTTGTCTGGGGAGGAGGGACCAAGAAACGTAGACTGAAGTGGAGCATTCTGACTCTGGACGGGGGGGGGGGTTAGGGGTACCAGATTTAAGAACCAATTTCCAGGCAGCACAGCTCCAACATATTTTCCCCAACGTAAGGTAGGATCAAGAGATCATCTGGGTTGCCATGGAGAGAGCTACTTTGGGAGGTAAACCACTCAGTAACTTTCTATTCAATAGATTAGAGGAGAAGATAATGAAATCTATACCGAATCCATGACTTAGAAACTTGCTTCACACTCAGAAAGAGGTCATCAAAAAACAAAACATTCCAAACAGCATTAATAGGCTAATCAATGTTAGAGCTTGTAGAGACTTTGCCCAAGGACACATGAACTTAATTTATACTAGATGGGAAAGGTAAGGGTTAGAAAAGAATGGGACAGTTCTTTTTATGCTCCTCCCTTGGCCCCAGCCTGCCACTCCTTCTGGCTCACTAATATCCCCCTGTACCTGCCAGTCTCACTGCCGCTGCCTACCATCCACTGGTCATGGCCCGCAGTCTTCACCCAGGGGGGTCTGACTTTAATCCTACTGGAAGGGCCTCTCTCCAGCGGGGGGGGCAGGGAGAGGAGATGACTGGAGGGGTGCCCCCAGGGCAGACGCGGGGATGGAGAAGGTGTGCTCTGGGACTGTGGGGTGAAGGAGACAAGTGGCTGTCATCTGACAAGGCTGGATGGCCCATTTTTCCATTTCTCTGGCCCTGCTCACCCATGTTGGCGTGGTCGTAGCATGCATCCTGGGTGGGGACATCTAGCAGTGCATGGTCACACACACACACACTGCCTAGGACATCACCCTAGAGCCACCACCAGGAGCTGCTAGACAAGTGGCACAACACCTTCACCCCCACCCCATGAGGGAAACATCCTAGGGATGCTCTGAACCTCCTTGCTGCCGGCAACTACTCCTGATGTCCCTGCCTCAGGGTGCAAATCTGGGTCACCAGTGTGTCGAGCGATCACCCATTGTTCGGCACCACAGCACCACCTAGAGGAGGTCAGTTTTTTGATGTAAACACAATGAAGACCTTTCAACAATTACAGAGAGAGTACAGGATAATCAGTAGAACCTTTATTGCTACCTTCAGGTCAGACACTTTTCATCCACTGAACCAAAGAAGAAACTACAAGAACCCATAGTGCACCAATTGCTCAGACTCTGTGTTGCAGAAATGGGTGTGGGGGGGGGAAGGTTGGTTTCCAGACTTTATCATACTTGTAAGGGACCCGACCTTCAGTCTAGGGCAGTTATCCAACATAAATGGGAAATAGAATTTGGACAATTTAATCCCAGAAAAGAGCTGGGACCAAATCTGGGAGCAGCCAATAAAACCATTTCCTCACCATCATGGTGAGAATTCAGGTGGCAAATCATAGCAAGGTGTTTTAAAACCCCACTGCTTACCAAACACTATGACAGCCACCCCTAGGACAAATGTTGGGAAGAATGTGACCAACTGGGGAATCATGAGCACATTTTCTGGGGTTGCCCTAATCTACAAGACTTTTGGAAGTCAATCCACCAGATTATAGACCAGATTATAAACACCCAAGTTCCTTTTTCCTGTGAAACTTTGTTACTGGGGAGACTACGGGGGGGGGTGCATAGCGCAAGGGGACAGTACCTATTTAACATCCTGCTTGCAGTGACCAGTAAGTCCATAACCCAGAACTGGCCTTCAGAATCTCCACTGTATGAAACTAAGTGGACGGCCTGCTGTGCCCATGTATAGGAAATGGAAAGAATAACAGCTCATCTGCGATTGCAGAAACATAAGTTCACTTCAAGGTGACTCCCTTACAATGAGATCCTTAGTGTGAGGGAAGGGATTCCTACTTTGGAAATCTTGGCAAGAGACACTTACATTGAAACATGCTGAGTTCTAGGGTTTACCTGAGGCCCAGTGTTAGTGTTCTCAAAATGGTAGTCTCTAATGAGTTGTTAAAATAATTTATATCTAGACATAAAGTCTACTCTCAGCTTGAGGGTTATGTCAGACATCAGCATAAGTGACCATGCCACCCATGCCAATAAGGGTAGGATTTGGTTATTGTTATGGTTTATATGTCTGATGAATTTATGTTGGTATAATAAGGTATTCTGTCTCTGTGTTGTTTTCTGTGCTATGCCTGAAAATCAATATCATCATCATCATCATCATCATCAAATCTTTATTTATTCAGGTGAACATCATTGAGCAAGGCTCATTTACAAGATGGACCTGATAAGGTCAAGGTTCAATAGTTGATACACAACAGATACATCATACACTTATATAAGACAGTTATACATACAGGGGAAAATAACGTTTATAAACACAGTGATGTACAGTAAATTCACATAATAAAAACGGTTATAGGAAAGTTAATAATATTTACAGTATGTACAGTATACATATCCCAGTGGGGCATGGCAGACACTCAAATATAATGTAATACTAGGATGATGAAGGTATTACTGGGTGCCATAAGATGGGGTTTCTGTCTGGAAGGAATATGCCATATATGGTTTGAAGGGAGATTTGTGAGATGACAATGCTAGCTCTAGTGGTAGCAATTGCATTTCTTTGAAGAAGACTGTACAATGCTGTTTAAAGGATGCAAATGGAATGATATTGGACAGTTTTAGGATTTTTTAGGGTGTTCCATGCTATAGCTAGAGAATAGCTGATTGCTGCCCTCCCTAGCCTGGTGTTGAATTTGGGCAATTTGAGCAGGATGATGTTGTTGCTTCTAGGGCATAGGAGCTAGAGAGGTCTGGGTGAAGCAGTCCAGGATATGGTTTGGAAGTTTTTGACAACGCCTGTAAATCCATAGTGCTGCATTTCTGTTCCTTCTGAGGTGAAGGGAAACCCACCCAACTGAGCATAAAGAGAGCAATGATGAGTATTAGATGGCAGATCTGTAATGAACATTATTGCTCTATGATATAAGGTATCCAACTTGTGATGGTAGGAGATGGGGTAGTGACTATAATGGAAGTCTGCATAGTCAACAACTGATAGAAAATGGCCTGACTAACCTCATCTTTGAGTCTCTGTTTAGGAAGGGTTTTAATCTATAGAGAAGGCCAAGCCTTTGGCGTAAGTTTTTAACAGTTCTTCTAAATGATGAGTGAAGTCAAGTCTGTTGTCAATGCACACACCTAGGTATTTGAAGTTTTCTACATACTCCAGATTTTCTCCAAGTATAGTGTATAGCTGGGGAGAATGATTGAGAGGATGTGCTGGTGGAGCTTTTGATTTGTGAACATCATTGCTTTAGTTTTCTTTGCATTTAACAGAAGCTTTTTCTTGAGTAGCTGATATTGTAGCAAGGAGAATTCTGTTTGTAGGATTTTCAAGAAAGCAGCTGAGATAAGGGTTGCTGACATACAGAACAGTGTCATCAGCAAAGAGGTGTACAGAGGAATTGGTAAGGGTTGAATCAATGTTATTTATATAAATGGCAAAAAGGATAGGACCCAGAATAGAACCTTGGGGACTCTGCAGTGGTTTTAATGGGATAGGTCACCTTCAGCTTTTACCTGCTGTGACCTACCGGTGAGATAGCATCTGGAACCACTTAAGGGAGGATGGATCTAGGCCAATGGAGTACAGGGATGAAAGTAATAGCTTGTGGTCCACAGTATCAATGCTTGCTCAGGTCCAGGAATACTGCACAGACATTATTCTTTTATCTAATTCGGATTGCCAGTCATTTGTGACCTTGGCTAGTGCAGTGATAGTGCTATGCTTGGCCCTGAATCCAGATTGAGCTGGGTTTAGGAGGTTAGCATTGTCAAAATACTCCTTAACTGATTACTCACTAATTTCTCCAGCATCTTGGATAGCACTGGTAGAATGGAAATGGGCCTATAATTATTAAGATCCATAGGGTCCCCTGATTTTAGAAGGGGAACCACTTGGGCTGTCTTCCACATTGTGGGAATAGAGCCAGAGTTTAGGGATAGGTTAAAGAGGTGTGTTAGGGGGACTGCAAGTACATGGCATGCAATCTTTAGAAAGTAGGGGTCCAGAGAGTCTGCCCCTGCGCTTTTTTTGGTATCCAGTTGCCATAATAGATCCTCTACTTGTTTCAACAGTATAGATTTGAAGCTGAAGGAAGAGTCAACTCTCTGATCACCAGTGTAATGGTATATAATGTAATATAAGAGTAATTTCAAAAAAAAAAAGGAAAAATAGAGAAAATGCCAGCACCACGGAGCTCCGTGAAAATACTTTCCTTTAAATATATATATATATATATATATATATATATATATATATATATATATAGTATACATATATACTATAAAAAATATTGTTTGGGCAACCACATGCCCATCCAGTCTGAGCTGCCACCTCTGTCTTCTGATTACATCAGACCTTTCAAGCTAATTTTTCACTTGAATTTCTGACATCTTTAGATTCATTATCCAACTGTTTGTTTTTACTTCCTCAGATGTGTTAAATAGCTTTTATTAGTAATTTTGTAATTAATGATGCAAGTCATTAAAAATGGCTGCCACTGTTAGCATTTAAAACTACCTTTTGCTGAGGTTACTTTTTGACCACACAAGTTAGATTCAAATTGTAAATGTATTATAATGGTGCTAGCATGTTTCTGATGGTAAACAGCACAATGTTTAATTTATTCACCGTGGATGTAGTAAACAAGCAGTGACTTTTAAAAACTTCAACGCCACTAATCTTGGTTCAGACATTAAACAAAATGAAAGGAAAAATGAATATATTAATATTTTTGCCAGAAATTCATTATTACTGAAAAGCAATACAATGTTTTTTTTTTGTTTTGTTTTTTTGTTGCTAACAGACACTGGTGCTTTAAGCAATAATTAATGTATATGTTTATATGCATAGTTACTGTCTTTCTTATGGTTCTTTGGGTAACAGAACTACAAATCTGAGCAGTTCTGGCACTCAAAGGACATGAGAAAAAACTGTCATAGCTGTAAGAGACACAGTAAATGTACATACAGTATTAAAATATTATAAATCACATTAAACACTTTTCTTTAAAAAATGAAATTTGAATTTAATATCAAATTGTTTAATTTACAAAGTGTTAGAGAATTCCCTTTATAGTTTATGGACTTTGCCAACTGAACTTAGAACTTCAGAATTTTAGAACTATGTGCACGACACATGTACAACATATATACACTAGAAGAGAGGAGAGTGAGAGGGAATATGATAGGGACCTAGAGGTACATCACAGGAATGAACAGGGAGCAGAAGGGGAGTCTCTTTCAAATGAGGAACAGCACCAGAACTAAATGGCATGTGATGAAGCTGGTGGTGGTAGTTGTGGGGAGTTTAGGTGGGATGTGAGGAAGTACTACTTCACTGAAAGAGTAGTGGACACCTGGAAAAGACAGCCAGAAGTAGTGGTGGAGGCAAAAACAGTAGGGGGCTTCAAGCATGCATGGGATAGACATAGAGGAATATTAGGAAATGGACAGGGAGGAGGGAAGGTCGCTGGAGACCAGTTAGGGTCTGTGGAGACAGACTAGGCAGGAATCATCTAGGCAGAGTGGGTGGGCCAAAAGGTTTTTTTCTGATCATAAATTCTATGTTTCTATGTAGATACCCCCTTATGGTTATAAAACTACCTGGAGTGTTTAGAAATAAACAATCCTGATTGGCCAAGAATGATGTCGTGATTTATAATTTAACTTAGAGCTGCACAAAAAGAGGAGTTGCCAATTTACTAAATAAAATAAATGTAGTCAGTCTCTTGAAATATTTAGACTGCTGTATGCTACCATATTGTTTCACAGCAGTTCACTGCTTCTTTAGGGGAGTGGTCACAGACTCAAGGGGAGGGAGGAAGGGAAGACTCCATCCAAATGGTAAGAGGGCAGGGGCAAAAGTAAGGGATTGGGTGGGTGGTTCACTACTATGCTAAATTACATTTTGTGCAAAAAATACTGAGAGTCAAAACCTTGGAGTCAAGTACCCTGGTTTTCAGCTTTTACCGGTAACACCGGTTAAAATCACGGAATCCTGCTTGGTTTGCGGATTTTGAATTCTTGTACTGGTGCCTCACGGAAATTGCATGTCACTGCACAGAAATCCCTAAGACAGCATCTTTTTAAATTTTTTTATTTTCTCTTTCTATGCCCCCTTCTCACAGCATCAGTCTCCACTTTTCAGAGATCCCTATGCTGGGTATCCCCTAGCTTCACTCCAGGTAATGCTTGGGAGCTCTTGTGGGCCTGCCCCCATCCTGCCTGGGTTGTACCCCCAGGTGGGAAGGGAGGGGAACCCAGGTCACCCCTCCACTGTCTCTTAGTGTGTGTCAGACAGCCCAGTGGGTCCCTCATGGAGCCTGGTTATGAAGTCTGGGGCAGCTGGGTCCCTTCTACCAGTTGCCGATGTGGGGTGAGTGTTCCTGGTTTTCTGGTCTCTTTCCTTGAGGGCACCGGCACTTGAGGGGATCGAAGGAGGTAGGGCACATAGAGACATGCCACTGCTCCAGATCCCGGCTAGTGTCCTCCCCACCCAATCACTCTGCAGCCCCATTGTACCATCACCCATGGTCACCCAGGTGGTGGTAAAGAAGCAGGACCTGCAGCCCACCCTGCCCAGAGGAGAACAGACCCCCAGATGCTCAATCCTACTCCCCTGGCCAGACCTCCAGCAACCTGAGCTTGCTTCGAACCTTGGTCACTGGCATCGCAAGCAGTAGCGCTACCACAGCGCCAGCGGGCCGGCCCAGATTTCAGCATCTTAAAAATGAATGCTGCTGTGCTTCGCATTCTTTCTATTTTGCTGCATATGGAATCAGTAAGGAAACCACCCGCACTGCTTTGTTGCAACCAGCCTTTCAATTTAATCATCCATGCTTCCCATCAACCTCTCCATCAGCTGAGGACTGCTTTCCTTCCTTAAACCACAGTTTTCATTTAGTATGTGCCTAAACATATTTTACTGTTTATATTACACTGGATGATACAAAAAAAAATACAGGTATCAGCACACATGGAGAGGGCCACTGGAAAATTGCGGAAAAAGTAACCTGAAATTGCAGAGATGTTTTGAAAAACTTGCTGGGAAATTGCAAGAGTTGTACTATAGACCCTGATTGCTTCACAATAAATCCTTTACTGTTTTCTGCAGCATATATTAGTCAGCATAAACTACTACATGAATACACTGACTCTTGAATATGTTTTAAATATGAGAAAAACTTATGTTCCTAACATGAATCCTAAATGGATAAGATGTGTTGCCTCTCTTCCAAAATGTAAAGTCATCTGCCTCATACAGTGCTAAATAGATTCTATTTTGTCAGCCACAGAAAATCAGTATTAAATAAATCCAGAACAAACAAATTTTATCTGTTTCTGGATATAGAATAATGAAGCCTGATCAAAAGCTATTTACAGTGCTCTGTCAACTATCCACCCACTTTAGTGTAAGAAACGATAAGCAGATGGAGTGGAAAATAATTCAGTTTTAGTAAAATGTTGTCACGTGTTTAATGTTCATAATTTGTACCACAGGTACTGTGCACTAGTATTGAAATCATATATTAAAACATTATATATGGGTGTTATTATGGCTGGCAGTATAGCCTAGTGGTTAGAGAAACAAACCGTGATTAAACTGGGTACATCCAGAAGACTTGGGTTTGATTCCCACAACCTCCACTTGTATACTGTGTGACTCTAAGCAAGTCACTTAACCTCCCCAGTGCTCCTGATTCACCTCAGAAAATAGGCAGTTCTGCCTAGTGGGCCTTACCCAGTTTACCAAGAATATAAACAAAAATATCAATATATGTTTACTACATCATGCAGTAGTCATGCTACTATGTAATTTACTTGAGTTTTACTCGGGGTGCAATGATTTTGTATAGGTAAAGATAAATGTTCAGATACATTTTATGTGTTTTATAAACTTGTTTTTAGATGTTAGTCAGGTTTTTACTATATCCTTTGCATGTGAGCATCTACATTTTAGATTACTAAGCACAGGATCACTGGTACCAACTAACTTATTCAAGTTTATAATCAGCAGGGCCATCCAAAATCCTCAGTTGTTTGAATGAAAACTAGTCTGAATGAAAGTATGTTCACAAGTAAGAAAATACCTTACTACATTGCAAAAAGACTTCACAGTTGGCACCCCATTTAGGTGAATAGGATCATTTGCACCTTTTCTCCCACATGCTATTTCAGTCTCTGTGACAACAAAATGCTCTCTGGTAGGCTGCTTCAACAAAAAGCAAATGTTAAGTGTTTAAGGCACTTATGTTAATCAGTGTATTTTGAAAGCACATTCAATGACACACAGAAGGTAAGACCCCATGGGCTGTATGATGCTGGTGGGCAGAGTGGTGATCAATTCACATCTGAGCTCAGACATGAAAACTGAAAGACACCCTTTTCATGGAGACAAAGTAAAAAAAGCATCCACATGTTTAGGATATGCATGGTTTTTCATTAGAAAGTCCTCCACTAATCACTTGTGGATCTTTTAGGTGAAGACACTTTATTTCAAAGAAGCAAATTCAGCCGTTTTTTTCTTGCTCCTCCTGCCCCCTGGCCATCCACTCCTTCAGACCTGCCTAGGCCCCCTACTACCACTGCTGAGTCCCAGCCACCATCCACTGCTCCTTACTGCTGTGCTACCAAGTAACCCAAAGTAACCCTTCATCGGGTGGGCCCCTACCCTTGTGGGAGGCTACCAGGGGAGAAGAAGCATCCCAAAGAGCTTCCTGTGTATCCCAGGCACAGCAGGGGTCAGAACGGTCACATGTGTCTGGGGTTTCAGGCTTATGGAGGGACCAGCAGCCATCCTCCATATGGCCAGTGGGTGTTTTCCCATTTTCTTGGGAGCATAACAGGCTACATGATGTCAAGGCACAAGCCAATGTCCATCACGCTCCCTCCTGCAGTGAGGGCCAACATGTTGCTGTGCATCTGGCCTCCACCAGGGGCCAGCAAACACTGAGCCATGAACCCACCCTCCTCCCTCCCTCCCTCGAGAAGGCGAGTGGTCGTTGGACACTTAAGCCTTCATCCCTTCCCCTGGCCGGCTCTCTAACACTCAAGACTGTTCCCAAACCCTGGTCAGTGGTATCACAGGCAGAAATCCCAATTCAAGCAGTTAAATGATAGATAGGAAAAAAACAAAGGTGGTCCACCTTAGTGGTGATGGTTCAGATTAATTCACATCTGAGTTCTAACAAGCAAAGAAACCAAGTAATTTGTAACTTGTGCATGTGGGGTGTGGGTGTTGAATGAAGAGAATCATAGTGCTGTCACTACTGCCATCACCCCTGAGGGATGTGGACTGCATTGTTGCTCCTGCCATCACACCTGAAGGGTGGAGGATGTAGTGCTTCTGCCATCACCACTGGTGGATGGGGAATGTAGTACTGCTGCCATCACACTGAAGGGAAGGGGGGCATAATGCTGCTACTGCCATCACACCTGAAAAATGGGAAACATACTAATGCTGCCATCACACCTAAGGGATGGGGCCACAGGGCTGCTGCTTCTGTCACACCAGAGGGAGGGAGGTCATAGTGCTGTTGCTGCTGCCATCACACCAGAGGGATGGGGGCTGTAGTGCTGTTGGTGCTGCCATCACACCTGAGAGATGGGGTCCATAGTGCTGCTTCCATCACACCTTAGGGATGGGGGTTGCAGTGCTGCTGCTGCTGCCATCACATCTTGTACCTAAAATAACTTTAAATTGGTACAAGGATGGAAGGACGTGCAATAGTGGAGGTCAAAATTGCTAAAATGCATGTTAGCAGAGTTAAAAATTGTTAAATAAAGTACACAAAACTGAACACTGGTAAAATCGGATTTTAACTTACCAGATACCGGCCACAATACCGTTTTTTACAATGTGCAAAATGGAATTTACCCTTTCTCAATCCCAGTAAACCAGTGTCCCTGCTTTGAGTGTTTTCACCATATAAAATTATGCAGGACTTTTTTTTGTAATGCTTTCCAGAAAATACTGAGTACAACTCTGAGTAGTAGAAGGGACAAAACGCCACAAGTCACATATCTAATGTGAAATGGACGACATTTATTTCTACATTTCTCTTTTCCTTACATTTTCACTTAGTTCACAGATAGTGCACATTTTTCAATAAAATTTACACAGTTTAGAAACTAAATAAATGTGAAGTGCAAAATATTCACACAGCCCTACAAGATGAATATGTTTACAGTTTATAAAAATATATGCTTTTTTGACTTCAAGTACCCTAAGTTCTCATATGCTAGGCTAGGTTTTTATGTTTTCATTGCCTTGTTTAATAAAATTAACAATTAAACAGCATTACCTGGATATTCAAATGATTTGTGATTCGTAGAAGTGATTTGCAACTTGCAAATGGGGTTAGCAAGGGGAAATAGGTGGATAGCGAGGGAAGGCTCATGTTCGAATGGCAGATGGAGCACTCAAAAACAGGATAATGTGTTAAAACTGAGTGCAAATGCCACGCAAATGAGGTCCTTAGACATATGTGACTCAGTCACCTATTCAAAACAACCAGTGAGCATAAGTTGCTGAACAGCGACGATAACCATAACACCTAGTTAAAGTAAGTCTTATTCCAGTCACAAATTAAATCAGGTGAGCATGAACATTTGCAGTTGCCTATAAAATGCAACCTAGCCTGAGTTTCATGCATCCACACCATAGCCTTCTATGTGCTGTTGCTGGAGCAGATGCTTTGGAGGCCCAGGAATATGGTACCCGATGGCACAGGTGTGTCCCATAGCTATGTACCCTGTGCTGTGGGCCATATACGAGGCCTGTGGCTTGGTGGCCATGACATAGTGCTTCAGCAGGGAAGACTGATGGTACGTGTGTG
Source organism: Neoceratodus forsteri (assembly GCA_016271365.2). Classification (NCBI taxonomy): domain Eukaryota; kingdom Metazoa; phylum Chordata; order Ceratodontiformes; family Ceratodontidae; genus Neoceratodus; species Neoceratodus forsteri. The sequence continues at coordinate 437,511,625 of JADMNL010000022.1, read as the reverse complement.
CCTGGAGGCCCTACAGGGTTGCATTCACATCCACCATTGCCTGCTGCTGTGCGTCCCCCTGCTCTGTGGCTTCCACTGTGAGCACCTGCAGCTCCTGAGCCACAGACTCCATGCTGGTAATCACCTGCATACAAAACTTTGTATGCAGTGTCCATGTGTATATCTTGCGGGGGGTGAGGGCCATGCATACTGTGCTCTTCAGCCATCTTCCAGGGGTAACATCATTCCCCTGTTGGGGTGTAGCCTCTGCACTGCCTCCCTGGACCAGCCCTGCTTGCCCCCTTACTTCATGGGGTGATTGTGGCGGCACATCATCAGCACAATCCTGCCTGTCACCTGCGTGCGGTTGAGTGCAGCTGCCAATGGTGCCTCAGTTTTATTTACTTATTTATTCAAATGTTTTACCAGGAAGGCACACTGAGCAGCAAGTCGCTCATCTCCCGGTGTGACCTGGGGGGAAGGGGTACAATAGGAATGAGACATTAAACATTCAAGTTACAAGATCAACATTAACATACAGTTGCAAGGCAGGTGTTACAAACAGTGTTACAACAGTGTTGTGCATAATACGTAGAAAGAGTGGACAATAAGTGCCTGGTTAATAAGTAAACAAGTGCTTACATGAAAGAAAAGGGGGAAAGGGGAGGGAGGGGGAAGAGTCATGTCCATGGAGACCCCCTCAGGATGTGAGGAATCCTGCAAGGGGACTGGTGGGACCAGAGAGAAGGGGATAAGGCAGTGTCCCAGAGAAACCCCTTTAGGACAATGGGGGAAGGGAGTAGATCAGAAATACAAGCCCCTTGGGGTGGTAGGTGAAGGTGAGGGTAGAGAGGTAGGGTTTGTCCAAGGCTTAGAGGAGGGAATTAGGGAAGGACATGGCAGGAGCAGCTAGGTACAAGGTAATTATTGAGGGCAGAGCTGATAGAGTAGGCAGAGGAGTTAGTGTAGCACTACATACCATAAAACCTTTTCTTCACCTCATCAAAACAACGTTTACCCTTGGCCAGAAAGTTTGCTGAAAGGGGATAGACCACTAGATCTTCTGCTCTCAGGCTGTATGTTCTCACGCCGGTATCTGCAGGAGTGCAGCAAATAACAGTGTTTTAGTACACACACCACCCTGGCCTACCCTCCCCCCATATGACTAGTATATATGTCACAGCTGCACACCACATAGGTTGTACATGTAGGTCATCACCACATGATTAACAGTTTAGCAGACTGCACTAGTACACATTTGCCAACGGTAACCATAATATTACATCCTGGCATGGTGATGGCCGCCACAGTGCATATGTAAATAGACATGAATAGGCCTGGCACTACAAAGTTCCATGCAAGTGTTACTGGGGTATAGGCAACACTGTAAATACATGAGCTGTACATGGACAGTGTACATCTAGCAGCCCTGTGACTTAATAACACATACACTGTCTGTAGACTGTGTAACCTAGAGCAGTGCACATGACCTCCCTGCTTATCCTGCCTGTGACAGTACATCTGCCTTGTTACCAGCGTGCCCTATCCTGACACCAAGTTCTAACAGAGTGAGTATGCAACGCACAACTGTGTGGAGCATGTGCTGACACACTTGCTTATCATTTGTTCCTGCACTGAAAACTCTGACCTGTGAAGGCACTCCCCATGGGATAATGGCGCCATCCTACAAAACAACAAGTACAATGTCTGTGTAACATGAACTGCTGATAGTACAACTGTGGTGCAATGCAGCAGTGTAGCTTTGAACAAACAACACATACCTATACCATTGCAGTCAGATGCTTTAATATTCAGCTGTAGAGGAGTCCTGCTGCTTCCCATGCACATTTCTCAGTGACTCTCTGGGGAATTGACTGCTTATAATCAGGGGTGTAGCCAGAAATTTCTGTTTTGTACACAATCTCCAACAGTTACACCCCCCCATTAAAAAATGTACACATCCTCTCCAAATGGCACTCCCTTCCAAACAAGTCAGATTGTTGTTAGATGATTCCTCTAATCTCCTCTAATATCTAAAGGGATAAGTGAGGATGAGAAAGATTTCTTCCTCAAGCAACTGGTCATGGAACCAACTCGGCAGAAGGCAATACTGGACCTTGTGCTCACAAACAGGGACAGTGTGATGGGGGTAACAGTGGGGGAGCACCTGGGGAACAGTGACCACCAGTCATTGTGGTTTGAAATCCCAGAAAGAGCAGAACCAAACCACACAACAACACGCATCCTGGATTTTAGGGGGGCAGACTTTGGGAAAATGGGGAGATATTTGAAAGAGGCATTAAGGGGAATGGAGCAGGAATCAGGGGTTGAGGAACAGTGGGCAGTATTTAAAATGGGGATTACAAGAGCAACAGAATTATGCATTAAGCAGGTTAGCAAGAGGAAAAGGAAGAGGAGACCATTATGGTTTTCCAAAGAGGTAGCAAAGAAAGTGAAAGCCAAAAAGATTGCATCTCAGGAAACACAAAAGACACAGGCAGAAGGGATAGGGAGAAGTACCAGGAGAAGCAAAGGGAGGCAGGGAGGTCAGTAAGGGAAGCCAAAGCTCAGACAGAAGAACACATTGCAAAATCAGTGGGTAGAGTGGACGAAACCTTTTACAGGTACATAAGCAAAAAGAGAAAGGCAAAGGGAGGGATAGTGAGACTAAAGGGGGAGGATGGGGACCGTGTGGAGGATGACAACAGTAAAGCTGACATATTGAACAGGTATTTCTGCTCAGTCTTTACTGAGGAAAAGGAGGGTAATGGGTCTGAAGGGAGTACAAGGGGTGAGAATGGTGCAGAAATGGACACAAGTTCCTTTACGAGAAAGGTCCTGAAGGAACTGGAAGTAATAAGAGTTGATAAAGCAATGGGGCCAGATGGGGTGCACCAGTGTCCTTAAAGAACTAAGAGAGGTGATGGCTGAACCTTTGGCTATCCTGTTTAGCCGATCACTGGAAACAGGGGAGGTACCCAAAGACTGGAGGACAGCAGATGTAGCCCCCTTATATAAAAGTGGGAACAAAGAGGAAGCGAGGAACTACAGACCAGTCAGCCCCACCTCGGTAGTGGGAAAGATCATGGAAGCACTACTGAAGGAGAAATTGGTGAAACAACTGGTTGTCAATGGACTACAGGACCCAAGGCAGCATGGTTTCACCAGGAGGAGGTCATGTCAGACCAACTTGGTTGATTTTTTTGACTGGGTGACTAGGGAGGTGGATCAGAGGAGGACAGTGGACATGGCCTATCTGGACTTCAGCAAGGCCTTTGACACTGTGCCACATAGAAGACTATTACACAAACTGGGGAATATGGGTGTGGCAGGACAGTAGTGTGGTGGGTAGGTAACTGGCTGGGCCAGAGACACAGAGGGTGGTGGTAAATGGCTGTCACTCCACAGAGGGAAGAGTGACCAGTGAGGTACCACAGGGATCAGTGCTGGGACCGGTCCTATTCAACATCTTCATCAGTGACATTAGCAGGACCTAGAAGGCAGCATTTCACTGTTCACTGATGACAAAGCTCTGTAACAGAGTAGACACACCAGAGGGTGTAGACAGAATGAGAAGGGACCTGCAGAAACTTGAAGAATGGTCAGGGGTTTGGCAGTTGAAATTAATGCAAAGAAGTGCAAGATAATGCATATGGGGCACAAAATCCTGGCACAATATATCAATTGGGGGTGAGGATATAGCATGCACCAAGCAGGAAAGGGATCTTGGGGTTATCATCTCTGATGACCTCAAAGTAGGGAAACAGTGTGACAAGGCAGCAGGTAAAGCAAATAGGATGCTGGGATGCATAGGCAGAGGCATCACCAGCAGGAAAAGGGAGGTCATAATTCCACTATACAAGACACTAGTGAGGCCCCACCTGGAGTACAGTGTACAGTTCTGGAGACCTTACCTGCGTAAGGACATAGACAGGGTAGAGAAGGTTCAGAGGAGGGCAACAAAGATGGTACATGGATTGCATCACAAGTCCTATGAGGACAGGTTGAAGGAACTGAACATGTACTCCCTGGAGGAGAGGAGGGAGAGAGGGGATATGATAGAGACATACAAGTATCTTACAGGGAGGAACAGGTGCAGGAATACACTATTTTTAAGCGAAAAAGATGTTCCAAGACTACAGGGCATGGGATGAAGTTGGAGGGAGGATGATTCAGAGGAAACGTGAGGAAGAATTTCTTCACAGAACGGGTGGTGGACAAGTGGAACACCCTGCCAGAGGAAGTGGTGGAGGCTGAAACAATCACAGGATTTAAGAATGCATGGGATAGATATAAAGGAATTATGGAGGTCAGGGGTAAGGGGCAACAGACTTCTAGGAAAACATAAACTGAATTTACAAGCTCAAATGGGCAGACTGGGTGGGCCATAGGCCCTTATCTGCCGACACTGTCTATGTATCTATGTTATACATGTATCTGTCTCCTAAACAACAGAAGTTTAAACAGAGACACTTCTCCGTGGCCTACACTAACCCAAATACTACAGATTAGAATGAAATTGTTAACAGAAAGGCATATGGTTTGTGACAGGTACTCAACAAAACTGTACACAAATGTGTACAGTGAGTATGCCTGTCTACACCCTTGCTTATAATGCACCAGTAATGAGCATATAATGATACGTAAATTGCATTTTGTGCCTTGTCTGTGAAAACATGCAAATGAACCTGCTACAAAAACAAAAAAGAAGAGTAGGCACTCAGCTGATGAGTAGCAATGATCTGAAGGACAGAAAGTTTTGATTCTGCTTCTTTTTATTCCAAATGAGTATAAAATGCTGCTGTGAAAAGGTAGGCAGGTAACAGCAGACAGAATGACTCGCCTTTTCACCATCTACATATGGCTATGCCAAAAGTAGCGACCCTCTCTAGTGGTGAGCTTTTATACAATTCTATTTAAAAAGATATCACAAACTTCTAAAGCAATCACCAGGTGGCACTGTAAGTATATGCCCCCAAACAGGAGTATTTCAAAATCCCAACATTCGGAATACCGAGTATTGGGGTCCTGAGATTGATATCCCGAAACTTGGTATGCCAACACTTGACATTTACCCACAACAGAGCTGGTTCTGTTAAATAAGGAGGGTGCAGGGAGCAAAGCCCTCACGAATACCTCTGCCATGGGCAAATACTGAATGTCGGCATACCGAGTTTCGGGATATTGGTCTCGGGATCCCAACACTCTGTATTCTGAATGTCGGGATTTTTTAGTGAATCCTACCAAACTGATATATCAAGAAAAGGTGCAAGTGCTTCTTAAACATTATTAAAATTGAAATTAGAATGAAACACATCTTCTACTGATTATCCAGACAATTCAAGATTTATGTTGTCTATTAGATCAGGAAGACAGAAAGCAAGAATTAGCATAATATTTTCAGATCACATATATAATACGGATATGATACATGTGCTTAATGCTTAAAAGTTGTCAAAGTGTAATATTTGAAACAGTTAATAGAGTTGTCTGGATAATACAGCACTTTAGCACTCATTTTAAATAAAGACAGCATCAACACTTCTTATAGTTTATGGTGGAATGCTGCTGCTGATGGAAATCTATTACTGGAATTACCTTATTGTGTGCTACAGTGACTTTTTCAAAGATAGATTGATAGATAGATACTTTATTTATAAAGCGCTCCTTCCCGGAGGCTCGGAGCGCTGTAGAATTCTTCAAACAACAACATCAAAGACACTTCCAACAGTCATGTTCCAGAATAAATAAAACAAGTTAAACATAAAAATTCATCTGTCTACCTCAAAACAAGACAGTCAGTAGGTTATACAGCTTTCTTCTTAAATAGCATTGTATGCGTGACAGAATAAAAACTGTCTTCAGCTCTTTCTTAAAGGTTTCCACTGAGGGTGCCTCCCTTAGGTAGCCTGGCAGTGAATTCCACAGTGCTGGTGTGGCAACAGAGAAAGCTTGGTCTCCTGACTGCCACAGCCTAGCCCTGGGGACCATAAGGAGGAATCCCTCAGAGGAACGGAGAGAATGAGCAGGGCAATAATGGACCAGAAGGTCTTTCAGGTGATCTAGTCCCCAGCTGTGCAGGGCTTTATAGGTCAGTAATCCGACATTGAAGGCAATCCTCAATGTTATTGGCAGCCAGTGTAGTCCACAGAGAAAAGGCGTAATGTGATCAGATCTCAAGGCACCTGTCAACAGCCTTGCCGCCATGGTCTGCACCAGCTGCAGATGGCAGACATTGCCTCCAGATAGCCCCAGGTACAGAGCATTGCAGTAATCCAACCTAGATGTGACAAAAGGCATGCACTAGGGTGGACAGGTCATCAGCTGGTATCAGGGCTCGGATCTGGGCAGTGTTCCTAAGATTAAAAAAGCCACTTTGGACTATGGCTGACACCTGAGCATCAAGTGTCAAGCCATTGTCAAGGACCACACCCAGATACCTAACTTGAATAGATGGGGTCAAGGGAACATCTCCCAGTTTCAAATCAGGATCATTCCCTGACCTTCCTCCATCCAACCGATGACCAGGATCCACCACCAGCACCTCCATCTTGTTTGAGTTAAGGTGTAGCCAGTTTTGAGTCATCCAGCTCTGGATCTCAGCCAGGCAGGTATTAAATACAGAGGCCACCATCTGGTTTCCAGGTGCACAGGACAAGTATAGCAGGAAGTCATTGGCACAGCAATGAAAACCTAGTCCATACCACCTGATAATGTCTCCTAAAGGTAACATGCACACCGTGAACAATAGAGGTGACAGGACTAAACCTAGTAGAACTCCACAGTGCAGAGGCATTGGACTAGACCAGGATAGCCCATTGTCACCCTCTGCACTCTGCCCATGAGTTAGGATCTAAACCAGCTGATGACATTGCTAGTTAGTCCACACCAGTTTCACAGTCGATCCAATAACACCTCATGGTCCACCATGTCAGATACAACAGAGAGATTCAGAAAAACAAGGATGGTATGTTCTCCCTTATCTCTCACTATCAGGAGATTGTTCAGCACCTTCATCAGGACAGTCTCCGTGCTATGCCCAGGTCCAAACCCAGACTGGAAGCACTCAAAAGTAGCAGAGGAAGTGAGATGAGCCTCAAGCTGAATGGCCATCACTTTTTCTAAAACCTTCCCTAAAAATGGGAGGTTCGAGACTGTCTGTAGCTGGTGAGGCACTCTGGGTCCAATGAGGGTTTCTTCAACAGGATTCCCACCAAGGCCTCTTTCAAGGACACTGGAAAGGCCCCACTCCCCAAGGAACACAGGATGATCTCAGCAACCACAGAACCAATCAGGCCCACATAACCAACCAAAAGATGGGTTGAATCTGGGTCTAAAACACAATGGGTTGTTCACAACCTTGAGACTATCTCAGCTACCTCAACCTCTCCAGTAGGATCAAACTCACCCCATACAAAAGGGGTGCCCTGGCACATCACTGGTCCAATCCAGGAAGCTCTTTGAGTAGCACTGTAGGAGATCTCAATACTGATAGAAGACACTTTTCTCGACAAATAACAGAGCAAACTCATCACACTTCATGCTTGAACTAGCTCCAACACTATGGAGACAGGCTGGGTGCAACAACCCATGTACTGTACAGAAAAGCTGAGCATGTCTGTTCCTTGCTGCAGCAATCTCCCTCGACAGAAAATCTGCCTTTTTCCAGGACAGTGCCCTTTGAGTGTCACCATAATGTGACCTCAAAGCCAATTTGTCCTCAATCAGTCACAACCTTCTCTGGCACTGGGCCAGCTTCTGGCCCTTTATCTTTAACTCTTTGAGTTCCCCATCAAACCAGGAGGGCCTCCGTTGAGTAGATAAGGACTGGACATAGGCAGGCATAATAGAATCAAAGGCCACAGTAACAGCCTTATTATAGGCTGTCACTGCTTCCTCCGCACCCATCGCACATGCAGTCTCCACACTTAATAGGTCCAGCACCACCTGTAGTCTTGTTGGGGACAATCCTCACAAAGGGTGGTACTGGACCATCTCCACAGAGGATGGACCCTCGGGGGGGGGTCCCCAAACGTGAACCTCACTGTGCTATGATCTGACCAAATGACTGAATCAATCATGAGGTCATTGACCCCAAGACCTAGTGTGAACACCAGGTCTAATGTGTGCCCGTGCGAGTGGGTCGCTGAGGTAACATCCTGCGACAGGCCCATGCTGTTGTGCTGCACCAGTTACATCACTACTGCAGCACAACAACATCGAACATCCTGCAGGTGGTCAACTGTCTGAAATACGGCTCCATTCGCTGATTTGGACACATACAGAAACTGCACTGGTGATCATGACAGCTGCATTTTTTTCTTTCTCAAAACTTTAGATTTGGACTACTCAACTCAAAACCTTAGATTTGGACTACTTGCTCCTTTACCTGCCATCCTGATGCCTTCAGTACTTGACTTGGCTTTTCGGCAGCACCAGGATGAATGGGAGGATGATGCCAATGCTGCTGGCAGTAAAATGAGTAAAACAGCAGACTAATCAGCAGGCAACAGTATAATTTTCACTTAAAGCTACACTTACATGATTTATAAGTGTATGGAAAAACATACACTGTAAGAAATTGTGTGTGGTTCTCCATATACAAACAAGGCTGAGTTTGAATCTTGAGGTTGCCATGGCAAACAGGAAACCTCTTGAGCTGCACTCTCGAGGTCTCTGGTTGCTACGTAAATCTTTCAGTTAAGATACAGCCCTGTGTATGGAGACCATATAAAATCTTCTATGTCTTTGAGTCATTGCTACTCACCCAGTTAGAGTGACTGCTCTTCCTTTTTGTTTGAGCAGGGTACCTTGGGTCAAATGGTGCAGCCAGCCCTCCTGTTTGAAAATGTCATTTGTACGTTATCTACTAATATACAGATGTTTGCGCTCCTCGCTAAGTCAACTGCATAAACATTTATGAGTTGTCATCTGCAACCTTATAACCATTGCAGTCACATGCCACACTGATGTCATGGCCCACACTGATAAAGTTGTGCCCTTGTATCTGCAACATTTGCTTTACGAACGCATGCAGACCTTTGAGTCCAAGCCCCTCCCCCGTGTCACTATGCCATGCACATACATGCACTAATGTCTGCATGGGCATGATGATGGACACACATTTGCATCCACAATACAAACATTTTTCTATATGTGGTGTAGATTGCTGGAGAATAACACTGCGAAGCAGCCTGTGTGGACTGTGTGGAGTCACACTTACAGTGAAAACAGATAAAATGCTGAAAACTGCTGAGGAGCAGCACCACATGGACAGGTGCTTTACAAGAAAGGACATAAAAGTGTTGGTGAGGGAGGTTACAAAGAAGGAAATGTCCCTCTTTGATATAGGGCCAGAGGAGGTCTCCAGGGCTAAGAAGGAAAGGCTTTGGGAGACAATTTCTCAGAGGGTCACCAGAGCCAATGACATCTCCAGAACCTTGATCCAGTGTTATCACATGTGTGACAAACTGCCCAGGAGGTAGGCTGCACATCTGAAGGCACAGCAGGCTACTATGCAGGCAAAGCCCCAGTCACAAGCAGTTAAGGCACTGCCATATATACAGGTGTGCAGTACATAGCAGGAAACAGGAAACATGGTGTGTGTCTGTCATGTACAGCACATAATCCCTTGTGGTTCTAGGGCACAAGGCTCTGCTGTGTATTACATCTTCTGTTGTGCAATGGTCCAATGTGACTGCACTGCCATGGGTGTACAATCCCACACATGGTCAGATGCTGTGCATAAGCACTACAGCAATGTTGCATGTGTGGTAGTCTGAGTCAGTTGGGCTTTGTGCAGCATGCAACCATGTATTGGAATGTGCATCACCACCCAGTACAATGTGTTGCGTGCACACTGCATTGTCATCATGTGAACATCACTCGAGCAATACCATCATCCATGGCATGCGTGTATGTGTTTAATTTGGTGCCACATCCTGGGATGCTGGACAAGCTGGAGGGAAAGGGGACGGGGGGTCAGATAGTTGGGTGGATACGGAACTGGCTGACTGATCAGTTTCAGAAGGTAGTGGTATGGGGGAAGGTATTATCACCTATGGTCATTAGCGGGGTCCCACATAAGGGTCGGTTCTGGGTCCACTCCTATTTAATGCTTACATCTCGGGCATCAGGGATGGTATCAGGAGTGAGATGAGCCTCTTTGACGATGACTCGAAGCTGGGGGTGGTGGTGGATGAGGAGGAGGGTAGATGAGCCCTGCAGCAGACCTGGAGACTCAGGAGAGGTGGTCATTCACCTGAAAACTGAGATTCAATCCCAGGAAATGTTGCGTTCTCCACTTGGGGCTTAGGAACCCAGCTCATGTGTACTTTTTGGGTGGGGAGAAGCTACAGTCCTTGGGAGGGGAAAAGGACCTTGGGGTGGTTGTGGATGCCAAAATGACTCGGAGCAGTGTAGAAGGTCTGCGCTGAAAGCAAATAAAATGCTCAGTTGAATCACCATGAGATAACCTTGAGGAGATGGGAGGTGCGTCTCCCTCTCTATAACGGCCTGGTTAGACCACACCTAAATTACTGCATGCAGTTTTGGCACCTGTACTGAAAAAAGACATGCACTTCTGGAGAGGGTCCAGAGGAGGGCAACCAGGATGATACAGGGTCTGGGGGAAAGATCCTATGAGGAGAGGCTTGAGGAGCACAACTTATACTCCCTGAAGGAGAGGAGGGACAGAGGGATATGATAGAGGTTTTTAAGTATCTGAAGGGAGTAAATAGGGCCAGCCTAAATAGGGTTTTTCAGCTGAGGGGGCCACCAGGGGGGCATTCCATGAAGCCAGTAGGTGGGAGGATCAGGGGGAGACTAGAAGATGCTACTTCACCAAGAGGGTGGTGGACCCTTGGAATGCATTGCCTACAGGACTGGTGGCTATTAATACAGTAGTGGGATACAAGAGGGGCTGGGATAGGTATAAGGGCAGGGTTAAACTGGAGGTGTAACTCTGATAGGAGGTGAGGTCGGGAGAGATTTACCGGGGGGTAGAGAGGGCAGCAATGGTGTCCCGAACAGGTGCTGATTTTTGAGCAGACTCGATAGACCATTAGGCCTACTCTGCTGGCAACTTAGTATGTTAGTATGTAACATAGTTGTATACATGTGTGCCTCCCACCTGTCACATGTCAGTGGATGGTGTGGGCAATATCTATTTTACTGTTTCGTTGTTCACTCATGTCAGCCTTGTATGGGATGGTGCACAAAGAATGGTGGCTGTAACATAGCGAAAGAATGTCCCAATGCTGTGGGCATCACATGTGCATACATTCCATACAGCATAGTCACAGCACCTCCTACACTGCCCCTTCATGTGGACTGTCACTGTGTCATGTGTACCACATCTGAGTATGTGCCATTTGTACCCATTGTGCCCATGCTGTTATTTGTTGAATGTCACTGGCTGGCACTGTTTTAATAGCACTGTATACTGGCTTGCCCCACAATATAGTGTGTGTCATGAGTACCTGTTGTTCCTTCATTATGACGGGTAGTGCTGGCCATTTGAACTATTGCTGCCTGCTACTGTGCTGACCTGAACATGTCAAGAGTCTGCTGTACTGGTATGTGTAACTCATTGCGCAACATACAGATCTTGGTGGGGGCATGGGGTGGATATGTGTTCAGGTTCACTTTTCCTGGCTACACTGTGTTTCCACACTGTGGTATTCCATTTGCATGGCATGGTCTGTCACGCAGTACAGTACTGGCTGTATGTGTGCACAGTACCACTGTTGCCCACTACAGTGCTGTCCATCAGGGGATGGACTGTGGTGAGTTCACACGCTGTTACTGTGACAATATGTGTACATACCATAGCATCCAAGTACCCATGCATGCCATGATGGGCAAGGCCACTGATTTACGGTGATTAAAACAATGCAATTCCATTTTCAAGACTTCAGATTCCGGAATTGTACCGGTGATTGTTAGTCTAATTTCTGGATTTTACCGGGATTCTGCTATCATTCTTTTAGTACGTGCATAAATAATCAGAATTAAAGAAGGCTTAATATACAGAGCATTAAATAAAGCAAATTGAAAATAGTACAGGAAGCAATTATAAGAAAAAACAAGCTTTGCAGATTTACTGATCTAATATAAAATGCCAGATTCCATGAAATCTTTGTTTTTTCCGGTCTTCAGGCAGCCCTAATTCTGGAATTTTACCAGATTTTCCGGGAAAAACGAAAAATAGTGGCCTTGATGATGGGCCATATGGTTGGCAGATGTGTCCATCCATTCACAGTCACATACCATTACACATCATGACCACTGCCAGACGCTGTGTGGACGTGCACTTCTGTGTGTGTCGCTGTGTACTGTGTGGACAGTGCTGTGCAAACCCATTGGTATCACTTCAGTATAGCTGTTCAGGTGCACTGTACATGATGTAGACAGTGCCTGATATGCAGGGGCACAAACATGCATGGCTGTGCACTCATGTGAGTCACCAACATGGTGTAGGGGCAAGGCTTGTCCAGTGGGAGTTCTGTCATGCATTTCCAGTACTGCAGTGATCGGTCATCTATCATACTGATGTTGTTTTGTGTTCTCTGTTCCAGAAGTACAAGCCGGCTGGACACAAGAGGAGATGCAGCATCAGCTAGATGGGGCTCCGGAAGGGGGGATCCAACCAGCAGAACAGACCCAGGGTACAGTGCCAGTGAATCCTTTTGTGACCCCATACAGGACAGCACAGGCTGGTACATATCTTTGTCCCTGTTGTAAATGGTCTTCTCATTTGTTTGAAGGTCTTATGATGCACTGTATTGTTGTATAGTCACAGTCTCATGTGTGAACACACAGGGTAGTGTCACTGTTTGTGCAACACCAACACTATGTATGGCATTGCCACCACTATTATGTGCGAGGAAGAGGCATTGTGCCACTCCACAGAGTGCAGTGTGGTCATGAGCTCCATGCCTGTTGTATCACACTGTCAGCATGCCTGTTTGTTTGGGGATTGCCCTTCATTTGCAAGTGTGTTCCACTCTTGTGTGTTGTCAGCCGCAGCACATGCTGCTGAACAGGTTTGTGCAGTTGTTATATTTTGCACATTGCACTGTGTTTCTTTCTGGGGGTGTCATTTCAGTGCTTCTGTATCCCTGCACAACTGTTGTGTGGTGGACAGGCTGGTTTGCAGAGAATGTGTGCTCTAACCATATTGCCATACAGTGGGTCATCCTTGTATGGCACCACAGCCAACATACTCTCCCACCTTTGTCCCTGTACCAGCATGGTGTCAACATTGTTGTCTGTATACCACTATATTCACCACACACCGGGATGTCCATGTAACAATGCACAAGCTCACTCCTCGTGGCTTTTGCCACTCATCATGTGCCACATGCAACACAGGTGTACCACACCAGTGTGCTGTGCCCATGCACATACACTGCTGCATCTGTGCACCCTGGCCTAGGGCCGTTTCTATACAATATCATTGTGCCCTACCATAGGTGACAGACAATGTAGGACCACCGTGCATTGTCTTCCACACTACAGCCATAACATTAGCCATGGTAGTGGGGCTATACACATAAACTGACCATACACTGTCACATCCCACCTGGTGCATATATTGTCATTGCCACATCTGGATATGGCACTGTGCATGGCACAGGTGCATGTTGTCTCCAGATGAGTGGGGTGTTTGGTCACACCAAGGACTATGTCCAATGCACAACCATCAGCTGTCCCTCACAGGTCACCTGCCACCTCTCTGTACCTGTGGTGTGTGTGTCACACATGCTGATGTTGCTTACTTTGTTGTTTCAGGTGATTCTGAACCACTGACAGACCAGCAGGCACAGAAGAAGATGCTGGCCCTCCTGCGTCGCACAGTGCGCCATGTGCATGGGATACGTGCACAGATGAGGAAAGTTGTACAGCTGCTGAGGAGGCTGGTAGCCAGTCACACTGTGTCTGGGTATCCTGCAGGGGCAGTAACACCATAGCCCACTGGAGCACAGGACAACAGTGGGCAGGAACCCTGGTAATGCCCTGCAGCAATATAGACTGTGCATTGTAGGGTATGGTGGCCCTTTCATATAGCTGAAGCAGGTCACCATGTTTAGGACTTTCTCATTCAGCAGATTGCCACTGTTTCAGTCTTCATTAAACGTTGTGCCTTGTCTTTTGTTTTTCCAATTTTTCTCATGTTTTCAGGCAGTGTGCCATTTCTTTAAGTTCATGTAGGCCACTGGTCAATTCTGTTTTGCTGTTGTTGCATAAAAGTTCTGTGGTCATACATCTTTGTGTCTATTGTTTGTCATGGTTGTGTGTGCGCTGTCAGTGGGCATTGTTTGGGGGGTTGTGGCAATGCCATTTATCTCAGAAATAAAGATCTGATCAATATTATTTTTCCCCTCTGCTGTTTTATTTCATATTTGCCGCTTTCATAAAGTGAATGAACCAACATTTCAAGATGCTGGTAAAGGACTCTTTCTCAGGGTAATGTGGCTAAAGAAATATAAACAAAAGGTGAATTACTTTTCATGCTTTAAATTACAGTATTATGCACCCCAACATTTAATATTTTAATTTATTTAGCCATTCGGAAAGCACCTGTTAATTGACAAAGGTTCCATGTTAGGGCTAAGAAAATGGATCAATACAGACTGTAAACTATAGATAATACAAAACCAACAGCTCCAGTAGAGCATAGTCAGCATACACAATATGAAGATATAGGTACAGAACAATCGTAAGCAAGTAACTGTGGCTCCAAGAAGCATACTCTACAATAAGAAATGAAAGCCTTAGGTACAGGCATGGGACAGTGTGAGTTTCATAATTAATGAGAGGAATATCAACTTGGTGTCTCGTTGTAGCAGGAGCACTTAGAACTAGCAGTAAGTCCTTTTCTCAGTGCCTTTTGACATGGGCAATTTTAGGGAGGCCTTCCAGGGTTTCAGATAATTCATTTAGCCTTTGAGAGACCCTTACTGCAAAGGAATGCTTGCCCAGGCTTGTTTTACAGAAGCTTATTTCTAGGGCATTCTTCGCCATACTCCTGGTGGTATATTGGTTGTTAACAGGGCAGAACAGGTTACAAATAGCCAGGGGGGTAGAGCCTGATAGTGCTTTTTTGCAAGCAGACAAGTCTGGTACCTTATTCTGTCCTGTAGGGGATGCCAATAGGTTAGGGTGCAAAGGGAGTAGCTATGTGCAAGCTTGTCTTCCCCTAGTGCAAAGCAACAGGCCTTACTGAACACAAACCTAACTGTTGAGTACAGAGTCACTTGCCGCTGCCTAAACTGGGAGGCCATAGTCTAAGATGGATAGGACTGAGCTAGACACTACAAGATGTCTGGCTTTAGTGGTGAGGTTCAGACAATTCCTGAACAGTGCCTCTAACTTTTGGTTTGCAAGATTAACAATGTTATCCACGTGCTGGGTGAATGAAAAAGTGTCATCCAGGGTAACACCTAAGTATTTGAAAGAGTCAACCAATCCCAATTTAACTCATTTTTCAGTGAGGAAAACAAGGGGATGGACCTATTTTTTTTTTGGTTGTGGGCCTGAGAACAGCATGGTCATTGTTTTTTTGTAGTTTAAGACTAGTTTGTTTAACGCAAATCATTTCTCCAGGGACTCAAAGTTGTTTTGGAAGACTGCAAAGTTTCGCTTGGAGTGCACAACTGGTGTATATAACAGCACTGTCAGCATAGAACAGCACCTTGGATGTCTGGCAGGCTTCCAGTAGGTTGTTTGTGAACTAGCCAAAAAGAAAAGGACCAAGTACTGAGCCTTGTGGCACCCCTACTGAAACACTTTTAACATCTGAGAGATGGCCGTCTATCTTTACCCACTGTGTGCAGTCGGAGAGGTAGCTATGAAACCAGTCTACCGTGCCCTGAGAGAGGCCAAGTAATGGAAGCTTCTCCAGCAGCAGCTTGTGGGTGACAAGATCAAAAGCTTTGGTCAAGTCAATGTAGATGGCTCCCACCAGGTGACCACCATCAAGGGCTTCATGTGAGAAGCTGGTGTACTCTAGTAGGGCAGTGCTAGTGGCATGGAACTTGCTAAAACCATGTTGTTGGGTGGACTGAATATTATCCATAGTAAAGTAGATGGCCAGTTGGTCAGATACTATTCATTTGAGGGCCTTGGATTGTGAAGAGGATTGATATAGGCCTGTAGTTGTCAGGTTGGAGTGGTCTCTGACTTTAAAGACAGGTGTGACTAATGCTGTTTTCCAGATTGCAGGGAAATGGGAAAACTGCAGAGAAAGGTTAAATATCTTAGAGATGGGAAGGGCAAGTTTCCCCAGGGCCAGTTTTATATGTATTACATTGCCCCCCACCCTGTTTATTCCAAGGATTATTTTATCATATTTGAGGATATCTGCAACTGAGATGGGTTTGAAATAGAATTTGGGGAAGCCCGGGTCTTGGTCAGGGCTAGATGCTAGACCAGAGCAGATACTGTCACTTGTCACTAGCACAGAATTGGGAGGGAGGACCATGCTGAGGTCAATGAAAGCTGAGTTGAATTTGTTGGCTTTTTCAGTTGGGTCCAAGGTAACAGCCGCATCAATATTGAGCATTTCTGGGGTGCTTTTTCACTTTTATCAAGGAGTTTTGTTATATTGCCTCAACATTTCTTCCTGTTACCCCATTTTCTAGTTTGCTTTTCTTTGCAGTGAGCCGCTTTGGCTAGCCTTAGCCTTCTGGTGCACCTATTGTGAGCTTCCTTGTACCTATGAGTGTCAACCAGTGAGCCTATTGCTCTTGCCTGCTGCCATAGATCATCCCTGTCACACATTTGAGCTAATAGGTCAGGGGTGATCCTCCCTGATGCAATGCCTCAAATAATGTGCTTTATTTTGGGCACATCTGTCGTAGACTGCCTTAAATTGGTTTTTGAAGTAGTCAAGGGCAGTGTCGATATTAGGGATGACATCCAGATAGCTCCAGTCTATCAATGCCACATGCTATTTGAACTCTTCAATCCTGTCTTTGCATAGGACCCTGCTGGTGGTAATACGGGGAGAGGACTTTGGGGTTTGAGCAGTCCATGCACATTGTATTGGGGGTGGTCACTGATAGAGTCTGGTAGGACAGAGACATCGATCAGCCTATCCGGGTGGGTAGCCAGGATCCAGTCAATTAGGGTTTTGGTTCCTGTTTTGTAGTTGGCCCTGTTGCAATCAGTGACTATGTGAGTAAGGAACAGGCTGGCCATGAGGTCCCTGTGGGCCACAATTGTTTTGGCAGCCCTAAATGTAATGGTTTAACTAATGGAGCAGATCCATCTCCACTGTATCTAATGCAGCAGTGATTACCATATTGTTTAATTATTGAGATTTTATATCCAGAACTATTTGTCTAACTACCAGATATTTTCTTCTATATGTCTAGCTTACCACCAGACACTTATTTTTCACTTTTGGACCATGTTTTTCTTTGTATTCAGTTGAATATGAATTAATGTAGTGAATGGAGATTTATGTATCCTCCAACTTAATATCTGTAGTGAGCAATGCATGTGAGTGCTGTTGAGCCACTTTTCCTTAATGGGATAAGCAGGGCAAATATACATATATAGTATGGCTACTTACTATTACCTAAAAGGAATCTAGCTGCATTAGACTCCAGGGGCTTGATATTCAAATGTTTGCATGAGCACTAATGGGTTTTTGTCTGTGCAAACCATATTCAAAGAGGGCTGTTGCATGGGCAAAGAGGGTTAGTGCCTGTGCAAAACATAATGTATACATGCGGGCAAGGGGTATCCAGTGATATGGGCAAGTCAAACTGAGTGACTCAATATGAGTGACTCAATTGATCGCCTATCAGATGAGTGAATTTAAAAGCATAGCGAGGCAGGGTATGAGCTACATTGAAAGGGACAGAATGACGAGTGAGGAAGAAAGCGAATGGTAGAGGCAGCTATAGGGAAGCAGCATATGGTATGTAGTTGGGTCAGGCACCTCCCAGCAGGCCACTTGGTGCTGTGGATTGAGTCACTGTTTCCAGTGCAGGAGGTCCCGGGTTCAGACCTCGCTGTGTGTGTGTGTGTATATATACAGTATATTTTTAACAATGTGTAATTTTTCCTGTACTTAATATTTTCTGTCTCCCATTCCCTACCTAATATTTTCTGTCTCCTGTTCCACAATCTCCTGGAACTGAGCGCTGTGGTCCTCCCTCGAATAGCCCCCTCCCAAGTTGCCTCCGTACCTCAGTGTCAGACCCCCCTTGAAGTTGATTATAATAAGAAAGGGGGTGTGGGTGGCATAAAATATCAAGTAAATATCGCACCGTAGCGTGTGTTGTGCTGGTCGCTTACGTTGTGGTTGCTGTAGTGCGTAGATGCTGTTTGTGTTTTCCGCATTGTGCACTCGCTCATGTGTACAATGCTTCATGTGTACAATGCTATTATTTCTTCATTGTTATCACATGGAACCCTACAAGGGGAGGGGCATGGCCATCAATAGCAGTGCTACTCCATATTCAGTGACTTTGCACTGCACAAAAGAGTTTAGCACAGGCCTTTGTGCATCACAAACACCACCAAACAAAACCCCAGCTTAACTCCAGGCAAACCTAGCAGCTGCCAGAGGTAATGCAACCACCTAACCGGTTGGCCGCTGGAAGAGCACAACCACCCCCTGTGATCCCTGGCACCCCCTGCTGATCACCAGCCCACACTGTGATAACATGAAATCCTTGATGTCCATCAGCTCCCCCAACTGAGACACTGAAACCCACCCTCCATCACCTTCCCAGTCCCCTCGGTGCCACTGCTGCATATGGTAATCAGCACAGCCCTCCTCACACACCCTCAGCCAGCCACCATATATCCAGGCATTGAGCACACCTCTTATTTATAGGACTGGGTGACATGCCCTGCCTATAAATAAGGGGTGTGCTTCATGTCTGGACATACAGCGGCCTGCCAAGGAGGTGTACGGAGGGCTGCGCTGGTCAACATATGAACCCGCAGCACTGAGGGGACTGGGAGGTGACTGAGGGAGTTTCAGTGCAACAGTTGGTGGGGGGGGCTCCAAGATGCCAGGGATTTCATGTTATCACAGCACGGGCCCATGATCAGCATGGGGGACAACTAGCACCAGGGATATAGTTTATTACAGTATGGGCCAGCAATTGGAGGGAGGGGAGACCACTAGCACCAGGGATATTATTTTCTACAAGCTGGGCTGGAGATTATTGGGGGACCATTAGCACCAGGGATAGTATTTTCTACAGAACGGGCTGGCAACTGGTGGTGGGGGGGGGGGGCACTAGCTCCAAGGATATCTACACATCTGGGACCAGGCAACTGGGGGGCAGCACCGCACTTACCTTCCTCATTACCCATGCAAATTAGCCCATAATGGGCATGCAAATGGCCCCTTAATGCCTTGCATGCCTAATGGACTAATTTGCATGGGCCCCTTTGAATAATGCAAATAACGCTCAGACGCTATTCATTCTAGTGGCTTACTTCAGAAACCCTGTTGGGGCAGCGCTAAGTGGCTGAGCATTGAGGCCAGCATGTCCCTGTATTCAGTTGAATAGTGCTGGTGCACCATTCAACTGAATACAGCATATTCAGGAACCCCGGCAATCACAAGGCACAGCACAAATTTTTGCACTCCACTTTGCATGGATTTGAATATTGGAACCCAGATGCTTTTGCACCAGCACCAGTGGACTGTTTCTACAGCTTATGAAGTTTTCCCACTGGGACACGGCAGCATGGCACATCACAAGCCATGCATGGTGAAGCAATGATGTTGGGGATGCAGTCACATTAATGATATCACTGAGAGACTCACCATAAGAGGCAGATATGCCATGTCACCAGCATGGTGCAGTAATGGCAGCCTGAACACAGGATGATTAGTTTAAGTGGAAAAGACTCAAGCACAGAGGGTGAGTGTCTTTATAACTATAATTTCACAAAGCTGCTACAAGTTCTGAAATTCAGAACTTCTGCTGATTACTGGCCTACTAGAGATTAATTAAAGTAATGACAATTGAAAGACCTTTTCCTTAATGGTTTCAGACTGCAGATCAATACATGGCCAGGAAAAAACAGGAAATGGTCAAAGTGGGATATGAGAGAAATGCTTTCAGAAGGAAGGTTTTATTATAAATTCAGTTTGAACATGTATATTATTGATGATTGTTTACTTCGAATACTGCAATATATTTAAAAAGTGGTACATTTGTGCACGTTCAGGCTTAAAAAGAAGAGAAGATTATCAGGAACTGTTTGCAATACAAACATGCACAGTATTTTGTAACACAAAGGTAATGAATAGCACGGGAGCATACGGACACAAGAAGGACAGAACACGCCTAATTAATTGTAACTCTGTTTTGGAATTTTAGACCATATGAGAATTTCCAATGTGGGTTGTTTAATATTAGGAGCAACAGGAGACTGTTTGTATATTAAATCTGTATGGTTATGACAGAGGTGGCTTGAGATTGTTGGATTTTCCATTTTGGAAAGCCTAGTATTTAGGATTGTGAAATATATTTTATTTTATCAGGACTATGATGTTGAGCAGGTAAATGAATTTAGAAGGGAATAGAAGGTCCTCTCTCACTGCTGCATTAGGCACAATGGAATCTGATCTGCTTGGTTAAGTAAACCATCACATTCTAAATGTTTGGGTGCATAACACTGCAATTTAAAGTGCTATAATTAATTCACTTGTTGTATACATTTCTTTAGCCACATTACCTTGAGGAAAAGACCTTCATCGGCGTCTCAAAATGTTAATTCATTGAGTTTAGAAAAGTGGCATACATGACATAAAAGAAAAGAGTGGGACAATAACATTGGTCTGAACTTTATTTCTGATGTGTCATTTCCAGTCTGGGAACAGGTCTCCCCACTATGTTACAACAAAGGATCAGGGATTTTAACTTTTCTGCACTGCATCTTAGCACTTGCAATAGGTGGCTTGCACTGTGCTTCGTAGTTCATTTTGTGCTAGGCACCATGTCCTACAATACTGGCACATCAGTTGCAAGCATTGGTTGGGTTAGTGAGCATTACAATATGTACTCTGGTAATGTCTGGAACTAATCTGTGTGTGCTGTCAGTGGTTTGTACCACAACCAGGTCATACCTATAAACAAGCTTTCAGCTTAGTGTGTCTCTCCTGGTTAAACAATTGAACTAGTGCTGGCTTGGATATCCTGGCCTAAAAGTACACTGCCCCAATAATTTTAATGAGAAGTAGTTCACAACGTGGTCCTTGTTTCAGTCAAAGGCAGTCGCTGGGCTAAACGTAGGTCTACAGCTGCAACATGTACTTTTTTTTCCAAGCAGCATCTTTGCAGTGAAAATGGACTGGTACTGAATCTGGCCATGGGAGTACAGCAGTGCAATAAATAATGTAGGGCTACTGAAACTTCTTATCTTGTAATGTAACGAGCATGATTAATAAAGTCTTTTCTTTCACTCTTCAGGCTGCCCATTACCAAGTGACATCTTGTCGGGGGCTATTTTAGTTTATATTGATTTTAAGGAGGAGCTTTGTTGAAATTTTTTTATAGCATGTTTAATTAAATAACTGCAGTTTCATTATAATGTCAACAACATGTTTCCCCTTAAAACACAAAGAGACATTTTTTTTCTAAACAACAACAAAAAAAGGTTGTTTAGGTGTCCTTTAATGAAGGGATCTGTGAGCAGTGTCTGATGCTGTGAAATTAACAAGGCAATAACTGCACTATATGCAATGCAAGAGAATTAGGCTAAGGCTGCACAAGGAGGAAGGTAAGTACAGTAGAGGACACCAAACAAAAGAAACAGGAAAAGGCAGAGGCATAGAAGACATATTGGCAACTCAGTAGGCTTGGGGAAAGTGTGAGTTTCCTGTTTCAAAGAAAGCTGTTTCTTCTTCTGCTAACAAACTCTGGTCAGAGCCAAAATGGCTGCTATAGCATTGAACTGATAAAAGATATAATAAATGTGTGGTTTGGACTGGACTGTAATTTACTTGTTGTATTATTGTGATGTAACAATCCTACACTTGCAGCACATTAATAGGCACTCTGGGAGACCGAATGCATCCTGGAAGACTGTGACCCTATACAGAATGGTCCCTGGGAGGCTGTGGCCCTATGTAGAATGCATCCTAGTAGACTGTGGCCCTATACAGAATTCACCCTGGGAGACTGATCAACACTCAGAAGTTGCCAATCTAACAAAAATGTATTAGCAATTTACATAAAGTGTGACTAAGTGCAGACCCAAAGTGATAGAGGAGGCAAAAAAAAAAAAACATGAGCATTTGGAGCCTTGTGTTCTTTCCTTGGGGGGGGGGTTCTATACAGAATGCACCCTGGGAGACTGTGCCCTATGCAGAATTTACCCTGAGAGACTGTGACCCTATGCAGAATGCACCCTGGGAAACTGTGACCCTATGTACAATACATTCTAGGAGACTGTGATCCTATGCAGAATCTACCCTGGGAGATTGTTACCCTATACAGATGCATCCTGTAAGACTGTGACCCTATGCAGAATGCACCCTGGAAGACTGTGAATTTATGTAGAATGCACCTTGGAAGACTGTGACCCCATGCAAAATGCACCTTGGTGGGCTGTGACCCTATGCAAAATGTACCACAGGAGGCCACGAATCTATGCAGAAAATACACTGAGAGGTTGTAACCCTGCATAGCATGCTCTTCATGAATATGTGAATGCCTGGAATGAACACCGGAAAGAATGGAAATTGGATTTGTATAGCACCTTCCATACACGCTGCAGCCATGAACAACTGACAGCAGCCATCAAGTGTTCACAGAGATTAATCGAGAAGCTGAGGGAGGTTAAGTGAAGCTCAATGGAACCAAGAAGAAAGAAAGAAAGAAAGAAAGAAAGAAAGAAAGAAGGAAGGCACACTGAGGTTAACTGACTTGCTCAAGGTCACACAGAAAATGATGGTAGTTCTGCATAGAGATGTATACCTGATTAGAAAGCACTTTGAGATGTCCACATGAAATGTACTATAGAAGTGAAAATGGTAATGGTATTCAGCAGCCTCCAGGTTCACAGCTCTCTGTTTTACTACTAGGTTAACTGCTGCATTCTGTCTCCCACTGAGCCATGATAAGCAGCTCTAGATCAACAGTAAGGATTAGAAGAGCAGGCAGGAGAGACTGTCCCACTGGGTCATAATGTTGCACGCTTAATAGCGTACAGCATTATGGCGAACCAGGACCTGTGTGCTCCCCGAGTTGGACTTCTCCCCGGAGTGGAGAATCTTTCGTGGGGGTGGGGGTCCAGGGGCGTAGCCCCCCATAACGGGGGGTGTGGTGGGTGAAGCCCCCCACAGAACAAAAGACATATGCCTCGTGGCATAAATCGCGCAGCACAATTGTGCCATACAGCATTATGTCTTGCGACATATTAACCCCATGCCACAGACTGTGCAGAAGAGAACCAAGAAGAATCTGTTTTTCTAAACAGGCACTTCTGCTCAGTCTTCACAGTGTAGGTGGGGGGGTGATGGACCACCAGGGAGTAACAAGAATGGTGGTGGTGGGGGGAGGAGGAAGAGGAGGACAAAAGTCAATTTTAAGAGGAAACAATCCTGAAAGGACTTTCAGCTCTGAAGGTGGACAAGGCTATGGGACTGGATGGGACACAACCAAAGGTATTGAAAGAACTCAGGGAGGTGTCAACTGCACCACTGACAGCCTTGTTCAACAGCTCACTGGAAACAGGCATGTTCTTGAGAACTGGAGAAGAGCTGATGTGGTCCCTCTACATAAGAGTTGCAGCAGGGAGGAGGCTAGCAACTATGGGCTGGTCAGTCTTACTTTAGTGGTAGTGAAATTAATGGAAACCCTAATGAAAGAAAGACTGGTAGAGTATATTGAATCCAATGGGCTGCAAGACCACAAGCAGCAGATACTCGTGGGGGGAGGGGTGGTCACACCAAATGAATTTGATTGATTTTTTTGACTGAGTAACCAGGGAAATACATCAGAGGAGGGCAATGGATGTGACTTATTTGGTCATTAGTAAGGCCTCTGACACTGCCACAAAGCAGGCTGATAAAGAAACTGAGCAGCCTAGGGGTGGATCCAGGGTGATGAATTGGACTAGAAGCTGGTCAATGGACAGGAGACAGAGGGTGTTGGAAAAAGGCACTCACTCTAATGATGGGAGAGTGACTAGTGAGGTGCCAAAGGGCTCAATACTGGGACCGTTCCTCTTCAATGTCTTCATAAATGATGTTGGAAAAGGACTGGAAGGGAAAGAATGCCTTCTTGCAGAAGATACCAAAATCTGCAATACAGTGGACACTTAGGAGAAACATACAAGTTGACAGCAGATAAGGACTGTTTGGCCAACCCAGTCTGCCCATTTTCCCCCATCTACTGACCAGTGGAGAGAACGTTCAGGGATCTTGGGAAACACAAAGCACTGGGTAGTTGGTCCTTGGGTCAGTACATTTTGTTATGATTAAATATATCAGGTTTTATGCACCATTTATTTGTGTTTCTAATACATTTTCTGCCTCCAATTGGTGGAACTGTGAGAGCTGTTTAGTGTGGGTTAGCATTGTGTACAGGTTTTTAACCCCCTCCCCCCACACACACACACAATTTGTTCAAACCTTTTCCACTGAAAAATATGGGGACTTTAGCAGATTCTTTCTGGACAAGGTGTTCTTTATTCGGACTAGTAATTCGTCAAGCGATCTGTCCTGGGGCAGTGATCACCATTCGACAGGGCTGAGTAAGTTACATTTAAATAGTAATCAGTTACAGTTACTAATACTAGTTACTCTCAAAGAAATGTAATCAGTTACAGTTACTAATACTAGTTACTCCCAAAGAAAAGTAATCAGTTATAGTTATGTATTGCTCAGTCACAAAAAGTAATTAGTAACTGTAACCCACATTATGTTTCATATTACTTTATATTGCTTTTGAGAAGTCAGTTATGTTTACTCATTAAATATATTTATGAGCCCAGGAAACTCCAAAAATTCATAAAAGAATTCAAATAGATTCCACAGGCAGTGAATGAGTTTTTATGTTACTTTATTTCATGTTTTCTAAATAAAGTATGAAAACAGTCCTATCTCTTTTTTGATTCTGCACATAATATATTAAACATATTCATATCACAAGTTGACATTTTCAAACAAAACCCATATCATGAGTGTTATACTGTTTTCTTTTCCATTGTCATGGTGTGCAAAGCTGAAACAAATATAACAAAAAACAAGTGCATGTACCACATTCAGTGCTTTATTTGTGTTTGTGGGCTAATAATAATCTATCATTTAAATTGTCAGTTGTCACAAATAAAACTGTACAAGATAATACTGCAGATATTTTAAAGGTACGCCACCACGCATAGCACTCTATCTGAAGTGAAGTGGTCATACACTTCTGGGCCAGGATTCACAAAACTTTGTCCGGACGCAAACCCAGTTTGCCCCACAAACTGGGTTTGTGCCCAGGCAAAGTGGTGAGGGGGTCGCAATGTAAAAGAGGGGGAGGGGATCTGCATATCCCTGCAATCCCATTCACTAAGGTTTTGTTCCATGCAAGGGCCTTTGCGAAGGCCCTCGAATGGAGCAAATTACCACTGAAAAAAAACTGGCAGTTCTCTGTGCAACCCTAGCAGTTGACAGAGGTAATACAGCCCCACCCTCCCTTTCCCCAATCACCCACCCCTATAGTAAACTTATTCATAGTGTAGTGGCCCTCCCATCCCCGGTCTCCTGCTCTCCCATCCATTAATAATAAAAATATATTTCCATAATGTAGGGTCCCTCCTCATTTCTTGATCTCCCACCTGTCAATAAAATAAATATGTTTCCATAGTGTAGGGTCCCTTCCAGTTGCCCAATCTCCCACCTGATAATAAAAATAAACATTTCCATAGTGTAGGGGTCCCTCCCCCTCCACGATCACTGATCCTTTAATAAAGGAAATTTTTCTACAGTGTAGTGTCCCATCCTGGTGCCCGATCTCCCACCCAATATTCTTAAACCCCATTTCCATAATGTAGTTATCCGCCCAACACCCCACCCACTCCAGTAATCACATTCCACCCCATTCCCCCTGCCACGGCATGGCCGCTGGTCAGCGAGCAGCACAGCCCTCCTCACATCTCCACGGCTACCTGCCAAGTGAACTGTCAATGACAGCGTACAGTATACACTACAAGCCCATTGGTTGACTGGGGTGGGACACTACACTATGGAAACATTTTCTTTATTATGAGATTGGTGACTTGGGAGGGACTCTACACTATAGAAACACATTTATTTTATTGTCAGGTAGGAGAGGGGGCAATGGGGAAGGACCCTACACTATGGAAAAGTAATTTTATTATTAAGGAGTGGGTGATCCGGCAACAGGGAGGGACCCTACATCATGGCAAATATTTTTGTATATTATGGGAGGGAGATCAAGGACTGGGGAGGGATCCTACACTATGGAACACTATTTTTTTCTTAATGTTGGGTCTGCAATTGGGGTGGGGTAGAGCACCACTAGAATATGGGGGAAAGCGGCTGCATGGGTATTGGGCTGGTGGGAGACGGCGTGCACCACCACATTAATGACATGCAAATGAGCCCATAATGGGCATGCTAATGGCCACTAGCACCTTTCATGCCCAATGGGCTAATATGCATGGCTCCTTTCCTGAATAGCACTTTAGCGCCTGAGTGCTATTGGTTGCAGGGCCATTTTCCTGGCTGGCTGTGGGGGCAGTGCTACTGGGTATTCTACTGCTTTTCTTGGTTTAGCGCTGCTGGCCCCAATTCACAGTCATATAGCGCACCACACTATCCAACTGTGAATAGGTCCATTGCCCACCAGCACAGCTGGGAAGTGCAGTACAAACTTTTGCACCCACTTTTCATTATTTTTGTGAATCCTGGCCGTGGTGTAGTGTGAATGATGTACATAGTTGGTATAGACAGTTACCTCCACCTGGCAAAGAGGTCAGGCAGTGCACCATGCAGGGAAACTATCACTCCAATGAAGGTGCCACACTGTCATACTAGCACACTACTACGTACTGTGCTTCTGGCATTTAAGCTGAACA
Organism: Neoceratodus forsteri; assembly: GCA_016271365.2. Lineage (NCBI taxonomy): Eukaryota > Metazoa > Chordata > Ceratodontiformes > Ceratodontidae > Neoceratodus > Neoceratodus forsteri. Next base: position 437,484,568 of record JADMNL010000022.1, on the reverse strand, counting down.
GTCAGTACCAAAGGCAGCAGAGCCCCACATCCAAATGTGGCTTCATTTGCAATTTGCATTTTGTTGTGTGTATTGCAAGAAACATGTTTTTTACTTAATGTCTACTTCAGCAGTGTAGTAGATTATATCACTTTGATTTTGCTGGCTTGCAAACTAACATTTTTTGTCACTACAAATATTCAAATCTCTTGCAGCTGTCTGATATAACAGGATGGCTGCAGCAGTGGAAAATTCAATATCCTGCAGACAGTGCATGTTAAGAGTTTTCATAAGCTCTGATCTTTTGTTTGCTGCACCCACTGCAGAGGACTGTACCTAGCCCAGGCCCCTGAGAAGAAGAGTGGGAATGGCAAACATCTATGATCTTAGTAGCTTGTAAAAGCTCTAATACATTCACTGCAGGCTATTATTATCTCCCACCGCTGAAGCCCTCTTCTGAAGTCACTTTCTCAGTCTTGAAGCCAGGGGGAGGCTAGTCCAAACAACTTTTTTACCATTGCTTGATTATGCAGACTTTCTTTACAGCCACTGTCCGAACCAGGCATTGAGTAAACGTGACACCCTCTACCATCGCTCCTTGAGGTTTGTTCTGAATACACCCCTGTGAATCCACCACTGCCTGCTCTGCAAAACACTGGGGTGGCCCTCTCTCACACTGAGAAGACAAAGAATTGCTCTCTTGTGGTTTTTCAGGGCACTAACTGATAAGCTCCCAGCCTACATCTCAAACATGTATGAGTGAGCCAAGGGGACGTATGGTTTAAGAAGCTCCACACTTATCTCCTTTAAGGTGCCTAGAATAAAAACACAGTATGGTCTGGCATCTGCCAACCACTTCTTCCCCTCTCTCTGGAATACCATGCAAAAGACTCTAAAGATCCCCTCACTTCCGGGTCCTCATGCTTTCAAAATGTTGCTTGCTCGATACCCGAGGGATATTTGTGCCTGCTTCAGGTGATCATTTCTTACTCTCCTGGCTCTTCACACACTTAGTATTGCTGCCTCCAACCCATCCCTTCCTGATCTTCTCTCCCTCCTCACTTCTAGCTTCTCCTGGAGTTAGCCCCTTTCTTCTCATCCCCTTCCCTTACACTGCAAGTAAGCATACTCTATTTCTTGACTAATTCTTGTATGTACCACTGTTGTGTCTCTGTATCCCACTGTTGTTTTTATATATGCATATCTATATGAATGCCAGCTCAATTAACTTATCTCGCATATCATTCCGTAATGTTCAACCCTATAAATACCTATTCCTGTATAATGTTGTTTACATTTTTTGTATTGTTTCCACCACCCAGGACCATCCTGCAAATGAGCTTGCTCAATGATGACTTGCCTGGCTAAATAAAGTTTTCGATTGATTGATTGACTGTAGGAGGATTTGAAGATTGTTGTGGATACAGAAAATGTCAGCTTGCATGGCAACAGAATCAGTGTGATACAACTATTGCACAGCTGCAGTAAACAAATAAGTAAAACTAATGTTTTTTGCAATGCACACAAAGTGCAAACTGAGAACAACAGTACACTTGGGAGTAGGGTTCTCTCAGTGCTTCTGGCTGTTCCCCTTTAAAGAATGCATAGCATATAGTATGAGTGACCTTACATAGCATTTGCAGAACAATGTTTTTCCCCTTACATTTCTGTTAATTAAAAAAAGGTAAAATAAATAAAAACATAAATACATCCCTACCAGCTATCATCACTGACTCATTCACATAAAATTGTCAATGACAAGCTCCTGGTTACTGACTCAACCAAAGCGCCTGGCTGATTATCCCACAGTAACTGCTGCTACTGCTAGTGTGATGCACTGACGTCAGGTAAGAGTGACTCGTCAGTCATAGTTATGAATGACTGTCAATGAATGAGTAATGATGTGCTTGCCTCTGGTTGTGCATGCTTTGTTGTTGTTGTTGTTGGTTTTGTACAGAAATGTCATTCCAAAAAAACCCTGTCCATTCATAGTAGCTGTAAAGTGTTCAACTTCCCATGCCCGTAGTGAAATTGATGAGTTTGCCTCAACTATCATGGGGGGAGGTGGCCAGAGTCAGTGTGCAATGGTTCTAGCGTACACTCAATCATTTTCTCTCATGTGGTGAATGAACCGCTGATGATGATGATGATGATTGTCAGTCTGGATGATACTGATGATGATGGTGATCACATTTTATAACTGTGTGTGATGAGTTCATCAGGATAATGATAACATTAATACCAGACAGTAACCCAGTCAAGCATTTCACTAGAGGTTAGCTATGCCAAAGTGGTAGGCAGCTTAGCATTGCATAACTGGGTTCTGAATGTCAGGTAGCAGATAGGCAGCTTTAGCTAAAGGTAATTGGCAGACAGCAAGTTTGCATTTTTGTGCAGAAGAAATCAAAGAAAATTTGAAAAATATCAGTGACTGTCTTCCGTGAAAGTATAAAATTGTGAGGCTGAGCATCGGGGCAAGCGAAAGAGGCTCTGGTTAATGCAATGTCACCAATCACTTTTTTGGTGGGGCACACCCCCAACCCCCCCACACTTAAAGATACCTACTTCAGGGGAGGTGGACCTCAGGGAGGGGGTGGCGAATCCTGCATTTAGTACCCTGATTGCCCAGCGTGGTAATGCCAGTGCTCTGAGCACCTGCAGTACTGATTAATCTTACATGGTGTACATATAAGTCCACCACCACACCAAAACCACCATAGATAAGGAGTATGGTACACACATATATGTGCCCTTGCACAAAAGTGGTAGCAAGGAGGAGGCAGGAAACTACCTCCCAGTCAGCCTGACCTCTATAGTGGGAAAAATTATGAAGACATTACAAAAGGAGAGAATAGTTGACTACCTAAAGGAAACTGGAAAACTCAACCCCAAACAGCATGACTCACAGCAGGGTGCTTGTGCCAAACAAACATGACTGATTTCTTCAATTGGGTTAGCAGAACAGTGGACCAGAGTGGGCAGTGGATGTGGTGTACCTAGACATCAGCAAGGCCTTTGACACCATTCCTCACTGGAGACTTGCTAACAAACTAGAAAACACAGGAGTCAGACAGAAAACAGTAAACTGAATTAGAAACTGACTGCAGAATAGGACCCAGAGAGTTTTGGTCAATGGGGCATTATCAAGAAAGGGAGGGAGGTGTGACCAGTGGCATTCCGCAGGGATTGGCGCTGGGTCCAGTCCTCTTTAACATATTCATCAGTGTCATCACTGATGAACTGGAGGGGAAGGTTTGCCTGTTTGCAGATGATACAAAGCTCTGCAACAGGGTGGATACACTAGAGGGGGTATTAGGTATGGAAGCAGACTTAAGGAGACTATAAGAATGGTCCAGAAATTGGAAGTTAAAATTTAACATCAAAAAGTGTAAGGTAATGCACCTGGGCAAGCAGAACCTAGGAAAATAGTACATACTAGAGGGGTATCAATTAGAGGAGACAAAGATGAAACAGGATCTGGGTGGGGTCATTACCAATGACTTAAAGGTAGAAAAACAATCTGAAAAAGCAGCACAGAAGGCAAGTGGTATCCTCAGATGCACAGGAAGGGGTATTACAAGCAGAAAGCAGGAAGTTATCATGCCCCTCTACAGACCCTTGGTGAAGTCACACCTTAAGTACTATGTCCAGTTCTGGAGGCCTCACCTAAAAAAGGACATCGACCATCTGGAGATGGTGCAGAGAAGGGCCACAAAGATGGTGCAGGAGCTGCAGCATGAGCCATACAAGACAAAACTCAAAGAGTTGAATTTATTCTCTCTTTATCAGAGAAGAAACAGGAGGGACATGATAGAAACATTTAAGTATGTCAAGGGAATTAACACAACTCAAAAGGAAAACCTCTTCTAGGAAAACAGAGCAGCGTATACAAGAGGGCACAACTTGCATCTGGTGGGAGGCAAGTTTAAAAGCAATTCTAGAAAGTACTTTTTCACAGAGAGAGTGACAGACCCATGGAATAGTCTGCTACCAGAAGTAGTGGCAGTGAAGACTTCCAGTTCCGCTTGCGAAGTTGATGGTCACCTAGATGAACTGCTCTCACTTCCCCCAGGCAAAACCACCCCTCTTCTGGCTGTGCAAAATTCAACTGAATTCCTGCAAAAACATGAATAAGAGGGGTATCAGAAACACTGAACCTGCATCCATCTGTAAAATGGAGGATTGTGCAGAAGATGCGGTAGGATCGGATACTAAAGCTTCAGACATTGATACTACGCAATCATGGCCTACACAGCCTCAACCAAAACCACAAGTCTCTCTCAGCATACTCCAAAACTAAAAAACAACCAAAAAAATCTAACTTGATACCATCTATCATGAGCTATGCGCTTTTCGAGCAAATATCAAGCAATTGTATGGGGAAATAGGTTGGGATGTCACCTTACTTGAACAGAGAGCCGATGACACGGAGCACCAGGTCACTGTCACAGAAAATTGGGTGGATGACCTGGAAGCCCAGGTACAACATCTACAAGAACAAGAAGAATTACTTGCAGCACGTCAAAAAGACGTGGAGAATTGAGCCAGACATAAAAACATTTGTTTATATTGCATACCAGAGGACACTGAAGGGGCCAACATTAAGGACTTCATCATTACCTTGCTCAGGTCTACACTTGATTTACCCCAAGCTATGACCCTGGATCTGGAGTCTGCTCACCAGGCACTTACCTCAAAACCAACCTCAGCAAATGCTGACCCTCACTCAATTATAGTGCGCTTCAATAGTTATTCAGTTAAAGAGCAGGTTTTACTGACCGCATGGAGAAAGCAAAAGATCTTTCATCAACAAAAATGATTTTACATCAACCATGATTATGTGCCACAGACTATGAGGCTCTGTCGTGCTTACTTGCCATTGCTACCCACTCCAAAAGCTCAAGGTCTTAACTTTATTACGCCTTACCCTGCAAGGCTGGTTGTACATCTCCCATCAGGCAAAAAAGAATATTCCACTGCCTCAGAGGCATGAGAGGACTTGACACAACATGGCCTGGTATTTCCAGAGCCCCCCCAGCCCTCTTCACAACCTCAACCTCAACCTCAACCGCCGCATTGGTAGACAGTTCCAGCATCCAACACTGGGAGTGGGAAGGAAAACAACGCTGAGTGCAAGAACCTAGCACCGAAGAAATGTCTAGCGGAATTCTGCAGAGTAGAGAACAATTCTCCAACTACCTGAAGTTTAGGGCTACCTTCCAGGCCTTGTTATTTGCTTAATTTCCTCAGTAGGAACTGCTGAGGTCCAGGTATGGGAGAGCGGTTTAGGTTTTGGGGGGGGAGGTGAGTTGGTAGGGATTTCTCTGCCAGGGTCCCTGAGGCAGACCTGACTCTAGACCACAGGAAGCATATGTAACCCCTTAAATTTAAGGGGAATTATGCAGTAATTTGTTGGGATATGCCCTGAGGGCTTTATCTCCTCCTTTGACCCCTCATCCCCCCAGTTCCCTGGTACTAAGTACATTGGGGATTGATTCTTAGCTGCACTTTATAGTCCTTTCTTCACTGTGAGGGACATGGAGCATTGGGGCATTTATGGCCTGATTTTTGGAACAGAGTGGAACATTACTTTGACGTGCTGGGACATATGAGACATAACCAACTTTTGGCTGCGAATAAGCACTTCTATATTCATATTTGTTTTTTTTTTCTTTTCAACTTTAAAAGGGACAAGATTTTGAAATGACCCATACATATTTGCCCTGCAAGATGTACGCAGTGTAAAAATTATAATGTTTGCTACATTTGGATATACTACATGACTACTTAAACTCCTTAAACAGAACAGCGAAACTTCAGCATGGGGGACTCAAACGGATATATTCTCTGTTTTTTTGTGGTTGAATTCTCTGTTCTCTGATTTCAATTGATAGAACAAAGTTTTTTTGGGGAGGGGGTAGGATTTTGCACCTGGGTTCTATACCATTGACCTTAATCAGGCATTTATATGTTCCCTTGCCCTAGTTTTTGTTTTTACCCTACTGTATATTTTTGGTTGGGATCTTCTAGGTCTCCAGGGGGCCTAAAGTGAACAAAGCACCAAACATACCCCCAAACCTGTAGGAGAGTGGTATAATATTGCTACCTCTCTGAAGGGAACAGGGAGAGACTTTCAGTCCTTCCCCACCTTGGAAGTCACATTTGTTTTAATACTAGAGAGATATTATCCTAAATACTGGACACTTGATAGTAATTTCAGGCTCTTTTTCAGTTTGGTGGAGTTTCAAAGGCTCCTTAATGTTAACGGTTGTGCCCTGCTGGCCAAGTTTCACATGTTTTAGATACAATATGTTATACAATGCGGTGTAGTCTGATTGTTCAAGGTATATACTGGGACACATTCTTAGTGGCCCAGATGGTTATTAGTCCATTATTTGAAGGTACTATGAAATATTTTTACAGGTCTCACAGAAGGCAGTGGAGATATTCTATATCCCCCCGGTTGCTGCCTGAGTGGAGGGAGAGATATGGGAAATCATTTTTACCCTATGGTATAGCTGACTGTTACACTCCCAGAGATGGCTAACTCATCTCACATATTGTCATTTCATGTAAATGGCATCCATAACCCTATTAAGAGGAGAAGGTTACTCCAATTTTTTAAGAGAGACAGACCAGATATTATTCTCCTCCAAGAGACACACCTCCCTCAATCAGAGCATGCTAAGCTTAAATCATGGGGATTTCATACTGTACTGACCTCCTCTCGCCCCTCTGGATGAAGATGGGGAGTTGCAATCCTAGTCCCGCAAGGGGTCCCATTCCAGTTGCAAAACCAAATCGTTGATAATGAAGGTAGATATGTTATGATGGTGGGCTTACTATATTCAACCCAGGTAACCCTGGCCTCAGAATACCCTCCCCGGGTAGTTCAACCCCGGTAGCTCAGAAGTTCTTAGATGATTTTCTCTCTATAACACAAGGCCTCTATATACTAGGTGAATATTTTAACGTAACCTTAAATCCTACAGTGGATACTTCGATACCTCTAGGCATAGAGCCTCCCTGATACAAAAATATTTGAAAACAACCCTCCCCACATTAGGTACGATGGATGTTTGGCAGCATTTTTTTCCCTAAATTAGATGTATACTCATTATTTTTCCAAGACCAGTACTTCGGCAAGGTTACATTACTTTTTTGTATCAGTGGAACATTTGGAAATGGTTCAGGATATCTCGGGAGGAGCTTCAACCCTCTCGGATCATGCCCCCCTTCTACTTAAGCTAGCTCTAGATAAACCCAAAAAATAGTCCTCCTGGCATTTTAATCTGTCTTATATTCATGACCCAGAATTCAGTCACTTGGTGAACTGGATGGCTCCCTTGATACTGACAGATAATGATTCGGCAGAGACTTCTCAAGCCAGACAGTGGGATACACTTAAAACATTACTTAGGGGAGAGATTATTAAATATGTGGCTAAGAAGAAAAAAGCAAGGGAGGCCTTATAAACAGTTTTATATGCTACCCTTACTCGACTACAGGCTCGGGTTCTGCAGGGGGAGACGAACCTGAAGCCCCAACTACAGCTTACTAAACAAAAGTTACAAAAACTGGAGGACCAAAAGATAGAGCAGCAGTTAATGTATTTAAAACTTAAATATCAAGAAGGGGACCTAGAGGAGCCAGAAATCTGGCCAGATGGCTGTGAGGGATGAGACAACATGCCATGGTTACCAAAATATATGATCCTCGAAATAAAAAATATCTAGTACACCCAACAACTATTAGACAGGCAATGGCCACATATTATAAAAATCTGTATAAGGAGGAGATCACCCTATCCCCTTCCCAGATTACACAATATCTGAAAAACTCTCCCCTCCCATGTCTCTCACAGACACAAGCAGAGGGACTGCTACGCCCCATTACAGCAGAGGAAATTAAGGCCACTCTTAAATTAACTAAGACTCAGAAGGCATCCAGACCCGATGGGTACCTGGCAGAGTTTTATAAAAAATAGAACAAAATTCTTGTCCCACCATTGCTTAAAGCATTTCAAGAAATTCAGGAGGGAGGTGTGCCACCACCATTGTGGAGATATGCGGAGATAGCAACTCTTCCTAAACTGGGTAAAGATGCCACTCAGATCGGATCATATTGCCCAATTTCAAAACTAAATACAGACTATAAATTATTTATGTCCATTTTAGCTCACAGAATAGACGGTCTCCTCCCCCACCTTGTAGATATGGATAAGGTAGGCTTTATTATGAAACATCAGGCTCACAATGCCATCTGTTGGGTGCTGTTACTTGCAGACTATGCCTCCTGTAGGCAAATCCCCCTAGTCCTTCTTAGCCTTGATGCTGAGAAGGCATTTGACTTGGTCTCATGGCCCTACTTGTGGGCGGTACTAAAACGTTTTGCCTTCCCAGATAAATTTATCTCCCAAATTCAACATATGTACCAATCACCTGTGGCATATTTTAAATTAGATGGCTCTCTATCTCCTCCTTTTCCTTTGTCTCGGGGCACCCAACAATGTTGCCCTATGTCTCCCTTACTGTTTGCTTTGTACTTGGAACCCCTTGAAGCTCACATTAGGAACCTAGTAAATATTGAGGGAATACCACTGGGAAGGGAGGGTATATAAACTCACACTGTTCGCTGACGATATCTTACTAACACTTACTTCCCCTGAAACCTCTATCCCAGCAGTCTGGGCTCAGTTAGAATTATTTGGAAATTTGTCAGGTTACAAGATAAATGGTTCAAAGACAGAAGTTTTAAACTACTCCTTCACTCCCTCTATAGCTATGAAGGATGCCTTCCCATTCCGCTGGAGTAGGGTAGAAATGCGCTACTTAGGAATTAAAATCCCATCCCGACTGTTACATTTAGAACTAGTTAACTTTGAACTGATTACACAAGCAATAACAGCTGATTTATCAAAATGGTCACACCTCCCTATTGGGCTGGTTAGTAGGGCAGAAGCCATTCAATGGAATATCCTCCCCTGAATCCTCTTTTTTCTTCAAACCCTTCCCATTATACCTACCAATGTATATTTTACAGCATGGGATAAGTTAATCTCTATATTTCTTTGGGGAAGGAAACCACCCAGACTGAAATACAACATATTACAATTGTCTAGAACTCAGGGAGGCCTGAGCATTCCGAATTTCAAGAAATATGCGCAAGCAGCACAGTTACGAAGTGTCCTTTTACATATCTCGGAATTGTACACAGCGTACTGGAAGGACATTGAGGTGGCCATTAATGGGTTGGAGGATTTCCCCTCTTATATTCTAGCATACCTTCTGAGATGTATTCCCCTGTGGAAGTTTATGCAATTCACAAGGGAACTTTTTAAGGTATGGCTAGTAGTTGACAAATATACCCTCACCCACTTCTCAGAAGCTATACCTTTCCATGTTAGCCCATAATTCAGTTTCAGAATCCCTGAGACTAGTCCCTTTAGTCCAGGAATGGAAATCATATAATTTATGCTATGTGTTCCAAACTGTGGGCCCGTTAGGCTTATTTTCTTTTGCCTCCCTACAATCTACATATAAACTGCCTGCCACTCAGTACCATATCTATGCACAACTTAGACAGTGCTTTTCGACCCAGGAGGAATCCCTCTCCTCTGTGGCGGAATCCCCTTCTCTTTTGGTTGGTCTAATTAGACAGCATCTGAATGGTGGTATCCAGGAACACCTTATCAGTCACCTCTGTTAGGCAATAGGAGTAGAAGAACCTGACCCCCTAAACCCTATCAGGCAACATTGGGAAAGAAACATTGGGATAGAGATTGCTGAGGAGAACTGGAGGAAGGCTACCCTTCCTTACTCCAAGGTTTCATCCACAATATATTGGAGGGAATTTGCCTGAAAAACCAGACTATGTTATTTTAGAACCCCAGCTATCACAGCCAAGTATAGGGAAGGAGATCTGGCAGAGTGTTGAAGGGGATGTGGTTTTCATCCAGCTAGGGAGATGCATATTTTATGGTCTTGCCCCCTGCTCAGGGAATACTGGTCCGAGATCATTTCTGAATTGAATGACATTTTCTGGATACCTGATTTACTTACACCAACCTTTATCCTAACTGCACCCCCCCGAGGGCCTTAAGCTTAATGGGGCAATATAAATTAATTGTACTCTGGGTCCTGATTGCCAAAAAGTGAATACCAAACTTTGACTTAATAAACGTATGCTGACCAGAGAAACCTGGTGAAAACTGGTCTATGAAGTATACAGACTAGAATAGATAGCTGCTAAACTAAATAATCGAATGAGGGGTTTTACAAACAGATGGAGTCTATGGACCCACTTTCAGTTGGAGCGATACCCAGATTTTGTACCATGATGGTGGGGATACAACTAATCTCTTTCCTTTGATCTCTTGGAAGCAAACATATGAAATGTGGAGCTCGGGCTACGGGGTTGCATAGGGATTGGGAAGGTACTGCATTAGGTTATTGTATACTAAAAAATACCTCCCCACAAACTCTGTTCACCCATATTTGGTGGAGGATGAATTTGCAAATAATATGTCTCTTGTCTCTAATTCCCCCTATGACTTTGTCTCTATGTATCTGGACAGGGGATTTAGAAAATGTGTTACTTTACGGTTCTATGAGATGTGACTGTACACTGCTGCTATTTTTTTACCTATGTACCTACACTACACTGTATGATGACTATGATTCTTTTAAAGAAAATAAAAATTTAAATAAAAAAAAAGAAGTGGTGGCATCGAAGACAGTAAGGGAATTCAAACTCACTTGGGAAAGGCAATGTGGGCAACTTAGGATAAAAATATAATGGGGGGATCGCTGCCTTGGGGAGACTAGATGGACCACATGGTCCCCATCTGCCAACACTTTCTTATGTTTTTATACACAGATTATCACTGAAGATCAAAATGCACTTGACTCAAGTTACTTCAAGTAGCAGTTTTAGTAGTCAGTCACCCATTTTTTCCAGCACTAACTCATGCCACTTTGTTCAGTTTTCCCTTCATAAAAATCGGTACCCATCTTTGCATTTACTGGTTGCATGCCTGCTGCCGCCAATAAATAAATGAAATATCTGAATTTGGTAAACCTTATGTACCATCATCATATCAGAAACATGAAATAACATAGTGACCAGACTACTGCTGAGCAGTGACCACTAATAAGATCCATCAGTTGCTGCCCCCAAAAAACAAGTATGAAAGAATGTTGTTGACTTGTGTTGGTTGTATCCGTCAGGAGGTCTAAATCTCACTCTCAGGTTCTTGGCAATAATGGGAATGCAAAGAATCATAGACACGTTGCATAAGAGTAATAAACCTCATTTATTACTACCAAAAGGAAAATCACAGTTGCTCTAAGTAGTTCTTACCATTAGGAACTGGGAGCCAATGCTAAGCATTCCCTATACCTCGAGGAATCTCTGTGTCTCCTGGGGTCTCTGAAGTAGAAGACATAATGTCTTACATTATATACCTAAGATAATTACCATAGTTACTGTAAGACAGAAACATTTCTAGTTACAGAGATGAGCCCTATTGGCTAAATTAGAGGTGGCTCCTCAGTCTGAGATAACATTATACAATCTTGCTATAGTCATCACTTTGTGGAAACTAAGAAGTACAGTTTGCACATAGCCATGTAATGATACAAATCATCAGAAGATGGCAATGCTGACTTATATATCATAACACTACAAGGACACAGGTGTCTTAGCATCTTGTAAGCAAGAAATATATACGTATATTAGAAAGTAAAGCGTATAGAAGAAGAAGAAGAAGAAGAATCAGCATTTATATAGTGCTTTTCATACATCCAAAGCACTTTACAAGCAATGCTAGACTGGTAGTGAAGTGACTGAATGTGTGGTGGCGGCCATATCGCACATCATCACCCCACACACAGCCTGGATAATTGCATGAACCAGTTTATGGGAAGGGGAATGTTGGCCAGGACACCGGGAATATTCCCTATTCTTTGCGAAGAGTGCCCTGGGTTCTTTTACTTCCACCTGGACACCCACCAGGACAACACCAGGATGGGCAGAAGGGACCTCAGTTTAATGTCTCATCATAAGGACGGAACACTCCAGCAGTACAGCACCCCCCAATACTGCACTCGGATGCCAGCGATTTTTAGGTGCAAGTCCAATCCCGGTGTGGGACGAGAACCCATGACCTTCTGGTACAGAGCCGGATGTGCTACCAACTGAGCCATGCTGACACCGTATAGCAATCATATGCATACATATCCTGACATCTACTCTTATATGGTAGATGCCCTTAGCCCTATATGTTAGTATAACATATACATAAATGCTAGCTGTCTGCGGCCTACCTCTGGGGATACCAATTAGTTCAACTTCAAGTTCAAGTTCAAGTTTATTGCAGGAAAGACTCTGTTGAGCAAGCTCATTCACAAGGAGGTCCTGAGGCACATATACATATAGTTCACAATTACAGGAGATATAAAATGTAGAACAACAAAGAAAAAATATATAATACAAGAGGTATACACAATAGAAGTCTTTATGCTATATATGCAGTACATTCCAGCTTTAACCTTGCCCTAAATTATGCAACACATTTCAGCTTAATAAGTAGAGGGCCAGTTGGTACCTATAGGAGATTGACTTTGGCGTTGGGGCCTAGGTAGCACCTACATATGTTTTTAATTTAGAGATAGCTAGTGTTTGTAGAGTTAATTGATACGATGCTGGTTAGCTTCAGCATGGCTTGTAGTTGGTTCCAAATGTTTGGGAGGGTGTATGAGACAGCTCTTTGGCCAGCTGTGGTACGTGTCCTGGGAACATCTAGTAGGATAAGGTCGGATTTCCTTAGGGAGTAGGCGCTATGCGAGATGTGTATGAGAGATGTTAAATAGACAGGCAGTTTGTGGAGTAGTAATTTGAGGGTCCAAATGCCAGCATGCAGGAGGCGTCTGGTGGCAAGAGAGGTCCACCCAACTGCTGCATAAAGATCACAGTGGTGGGTCCTGTACACAGAGTTAGCAATGAAGTGAAGAGCACAGTGATAGAGTACGTCCAGTTTAGATAGGCTCAAGGTTGGGGAGGAGATAAAGATAATGTCTCCGTAGTCAAGCAAGGAAAGGAATGTTGCTTGGACAAGTCTTTTGTGGGTCGCAAGAGAAAAGAGGGTCCTATTTCTAAAGAAGAAACCCAAGCGTGCTTTAAGCCTCTTTGATAGATCCTCGATGTGGTCATTGAAGGAAAGCTTGTTGTCTATCCACATACCTAGATATTTAAATTTAGGTCACGACTTCCAAGGGTTCACCTAGGAGGTAACTATTAAGTTTTAGGTGGGGTAGGGCACCAGACAAGGCAAGTCTCGAGAAAATCATTGTCTTGGTTTTTGGCATTTAAGAGAAGCTTGGCATTGATAAGGTTGCTTTCTAACTGGATAAAGTCAGCTTGGAGTGCTTCCCTGACTTCAGTTAAGGACGAGCCTGATGCGTACAAAACCGTATCATCCGCAAAGAAATGTATGCTAGAGTTCCTTATGTGGGAGTCAAGGTTGTTGATGTACAGGGAAAAAAGGATTGGTCCTAGGATGGAGCCTTGAGGGACTCCTCTGGCAATTGGAAGGGGGGTAGATAGTAGGCCATCAGCTTTGACTTTTCGTATCCTTCCCATGAGATAACTGTTAAACCACTGTAAGGTAAGTGGAGTGGCACCTATGTAGGCAAGACAGGTGATTAGGAGGTGATGGTCTACAGCATCAAAGGCCTTACTGAGGTCTAGAAAGACTGCACCAGTAACCTTCTTGGTGTCCATAGCATGGATCCAGTCATTAGAGACTTTAGCCAAGGCTGAGATGGTACTGTGCTTCGACTGAAGCCAGATTGGGCCGGGTTTAGGAGTAAGTGCACTTCAAGGTGATTTTTGAGTTGGTTGTATATAAGTTTTTCCAGCACTTTGGAGAAAACGGGCAAGATAGAGATAGGACGTTAGTTGTTTAAGTCACAAGGATCTCCTGATTGGAAGAGAGGAAGAATGTGGGCAGATTTCCAGCAGGATGGAACAGTGGCTGTGGTAATAGAGAGGTTGAAGATGTGAAGGATGGGGGCTGTGAGCTGGGCATGGCCTAACCGCAAGAAAAATGATTCAAGGCCATTGTCCCCTGCACTTTTCTTGGTGCCAAGGATAAGAATTATGTCTTCGACTTCTTTGTAGCTAAACAGGCACAACTGGAAGGGATGAGGTGGAGTAGCATGTGTAGAATCTGGGCTAGTGTTGCTATTCACTCGGCTAGCATATGAGGAGGAGTCGAATGCCAACCCAGCAGTGGCAAAGTGAAGGTTAAGTTCTTTGAGGATTTGCAGTTTATTTTCAACCATCCCATCCTTGGCCAGAATCTTGGTGGGAAGGAAGGGAGGAAGCAGCAGGATGGCCTTCAATGGATCTCAGTGTCTTCCAGATTTTTGGGGTGTTCCCTTTGGCCTGCTCCAGAGTGGAGATGTAGAAGTTTGCTTTAGTAGCACGTACACTTTTAACACAGGCATTTCTGGCAGTTCTAAATGCCTGCCAGTCTGCTGGGTTCTTTGTGTGCCTGGCCCTAGCCCATAGCTTGTCTCTATTGGTAAGTGCAGATTTAAGCTCTTGGTTGAACCACGGATGCAAGATTTTCCGCACCCTCATTTTAATAAGTGGAGCATGCTTGTTAATTAGGGTGGTGAGGTTGTCATTTAGGACAGAGATGGCGGCACCAGCAGATTTGGCAAGATATAGGTCTTGCCACCTGATCGTAGCTAGATCAGTTAGGAAGTTTACTAAGTTGAATTTACGGAATGAGCGTTTGATTCTGAATTTAGGGTGCTGCTGGGTTAATTGGAATCTTGTACATACAACGATACTGTGGTCGCTCATGTCATTATGGAAAACTGCAGAATGTGAGATTTTATGGGGATGCGGGTTAAGATGACATCTAAGAGTGAGCTGTTGGCAGAGTTAGAAGCATTGATTCTTGTGGGTTCAGTTACTATCTGTGTAAGACCCAGCTCAACACAGCTGGCTTTTAGGAGTGGGATTTAACAGTGAGCCAATCCATATTGAAGTCCCTAAGATTATTGTTTCGTGTTAGCTTGGCAAAGTTTTGATTTCAACACGTTAAAATTTCTGTGCCTCTACGGGGGTCTATAGCCACCAGTGATTGTGATGCACTCTGAGGATGGAAGGTGAAGCTTAAGCGAGACAATCTCGTATTCCTTGGGCTTAGTTTTACAGGAAATGCTGGTAGCATCAAATTTTGATTTGGCATATACAACCCCCCCGAATCCCCATCAGCCTTAAAGAGCTTGAAGCCCAGTAGAGTAATTTGCAGATCAGTGTTAGTCTTTTTTAGCCATGACTCGGTAATTATAATCAGATCTGGGTCAGTGTGGGCTGCCCAAACTTGAAAATGATCAAGTTTATTGAGCAGGCTTAGAATATTGACCATCATCAGTTTTATCCCAGGAGCAGCTGCAAACTCCGATGGAGAAGTGATTTGAGTTGGGGGACCTGGATTTAATTCGACATTGCCTGAACAGAAAAGGAGAATTAGAAACATTTTCTTGAGGCCATTTATCAGGTAGAAGTGGGCTCATTTCATATGGGTTCTTGTGTGGTGTTCAGTCATTGAGGTACGCCTAGCCAGGGCATAGGAGATGCTGACATGGCTGTTCAAGGCTAGCAGGGGAAGTGTACGGAAAGACATTGGCAAAGGGAGGAGGGCCAGAGGAGAGGGATAAGAATTAAAATGAGAACCCGACAGATTAAGAGTAGGGAAGCAATATGAAGATGCAGCAGGAACTATGATTGTGGGTTCCCAGGCTGGGATGACTTCTGACTTAGCATGGATCAGTGCTTTACGAGTCATTAGGGTGCAGGGACCTTGTGTAACATATCATTATGTTTATATACATGTATAATGATGACAGTGTTTACAACTATGCCCTGTCAGCCACAAAATTGTAAACACAGCTGTGGAAGTCAACTTTAACTTAAGTGAGTCACACAAATGGCATGTGGAAATTTGGAATATCAAAACATTCAGTATGTTGTGAATGATTAAATAATTTTAAGTTGAAATGCTGGATGTCTTGGGCTACCGGGACTCTGATAATGTTGACCCCTGATATTTTGTGGTGACTAACAGAAACAGATACTGCTTCTTGAATTGCCACTGTATCACCAGGGAATTATGTTATGGTGATTTACCGGTGATCGGGGAATCGGGAGGGAGGGGAGTCCACTAGACTACCAGGGAATGACTCATTATACATTTACTGGTAACCAGGGAATCAGGAGGGAGGAGGGTCCACTAGACTACCAGGGAATGCATGCATATACATGTTTTGGGGAATCAGGAGGGAGGTGGGTACCACTAGACTATCAGGGAGATGTGGGTGCTTGTGGCTGGTGTTCTGGGTGGGCGAGTGGTCACCCATGGCTGGCAGCTGCTGTGTTGCACCCTGCAATACAGCAGCCCACCTGTGGGTGGCCAGGAGTTGTTCCACCATTTCACGGGTTCAACTTTGAGCCCCCCATGTGGCACAATGCAGGGTTGTGCCAGCATACGTGCCGAATATCCTGGGCTGAATATCGGGATGTGCCGCATATGCATGGGCATGCCCCCTGCATCTGTGCCGCATACATTAACATTGCACCCCAGCGCATCGGGATTTGCACTGTGCCAGGCAGTCTTTTCAATATCCCACTGAGATGCAATACAGGGTTGCACCGCGCAACTCTGTTCAGCTATGTGCAACCCCTTTGAATATCTGTAAAATTTAAGGAGAACTGTGCTGAAGACATTTTTTGTAAAAACTTATTTGACAGCTCTGTTGTAAAACAGACATCTTGAGTAACACAGCAAGTTAAGGTCAGAAGGGACTCTAGGTCCTTCATGCCCACCTTGAGAGGCAGTGTGAGTAACATAGCAATTTAAGGTCAGAAGGGACTCTAGGTCCATCATGTCCACCCCTGCTACGTACGCAAGGATGAATAACTTATGCTGTTCAAACATCCTAATTTACAGTGATTCCTTATCCACTGTACTGCCCGGAATAGCCTGTGATTCCTTTCACAATCCCACAGTCCTGGACCCGAACAATCTGGGCAATTAGTCAGGCTCCGTTTATTCGTGAACATCATTAAGCTTCCTTCCAGCACTTATAAAGTACTATAGCAGCCATGTTGGCTCTAACCAGAGTTTATTTTGTTTAGTTATCATAAAAAATAGCAGAAGATGAGACAGAGATGATGCGATAAGCCCATTTTTGGTTTGTAATAATGACATACATGCAGCATTTTGCCTTGCATCCAAAATACCAGAAGTTATGCTTGTTATAGGGGGATGTATAAGGCAAGGGCACAGCTGGCAGCAGCATGGGCTCAAGCAGCATTGCTGCATAGAAACTTTATGCAAAAAAGTTACAGTAACTTATGCCTACACCACCCTCATTGTTTTAGCATCACAAAGGTCCACAGCAGAATATTACTATTCCCAGTACATTTTGTTGCAACATAAAAGAAGCTGCACTTCAAAGTTTTATCACCTAGTCAGTTTCTTCAAGCAGTAAGGACCTATCCACCAATGCTGAAAAATCTTTCAACTTGTGCACTTGATGGATGTGCAGTATTGTAACACTTTACTTTATTGTCGGGAATCTTTGCAACATGCCTACTGTTTTATATGTATCTTTGAGATACTGCTCAAGCTCATGAAGAACTCCGCCATGGCTAGATTGCTGATTTTCTTTGAATTTGAAGAAATCATCATCATCATCACCCTCAGGGTTCCCTGCAGTTGATGGACTTCCTCAACCCACATCTTCCTGATGTGACAGCAATCCATTTTCAAGCATGTTTTCAGCTGTACATGCTTCATCCTCATTGGCAATCCGCTGAATGTGAAACTGTGGCAACATGATGCTGGCAGAATTAACTCCTTCTGTCCAAAACTGGTACCATACCTAGTGTCCACAGCTCTCACAACTGTATCAAGAATAGGAGTGGCATAACGCAAAAGTGGTCTCATATCAAGTAACGTCCTTTTCAATGCCACCAATGTTGGAAGAAGATATTCCATGTAGCATTTTGTTTCTGTCCACAGAATAGCCAATGAGTTTGCAAGAGGCTACATTACTTTGCAGTACTTCACCACAAAAGCAATTTCAGTTGTTCTAAACCTTGCTAGGTCAAGTTCTCCACAGCTGCTATGCAGACAATCTTCCGCTTTTTCTACTATGGATCTTATTTTGCCTAGCTTTGCAGTAAGAATTCCACCTTGTGGTATTGGAGATAATGAGCTAAGTAACAATTTTGTGTGAAACAATTTCACTTGTTTGTGATCTTTGATGAACTTAGTTCCAAAGAGTTGAACGTTTTGCCATTATGCTGCAGTAGATCTTCTTGTACATAGGATTTGCAGTATCAGAGTCTATATCATTCACAACTATTAAGTTCAGGGTATGTACTGCACATCGGTGATGTGAATAAAGATTGTAGTTCTCTTCCATGTCTTCATCTGCATCATCCAGAATCCTGCATATATCAGTGAAGGTCATTACATCTTTGACTGCATTATCGTCACCTTCACATGCATGGCTGTAGCCTTCCCCTTGGTGCTGACCGTGTTGGTCATCATTATCATCATCGTCATCATCGGGAATCCCATGTGTGGTAAAGGTGGGTGTGGTATTGTCTGTGCCAAACTCCTTAAATGTTTTAACAAAGTCTGACCCATTGTTATTCACAGTTGTAACAACCTTGTTCTAGATGCAGTATTTTAGGTGAACTTTGTCAATGTTTTTTTTGCAATAACATCGTACA
Organism: Neoceratodus forsteri; assembly: GCA_016271365.2. NCBI lineage: Eukaryota > Metazoa > Chordata > Ceratodontiformes > Ceratodontidae > Neoceratodus > Neoceratodus forsteri. Next base: position 437,465,767 of record JADMNL010000022.1, on the reverse strand, counting down.
TGTTTCTTCCTTGTATTCACATGCATGCCAATACTACTGACTTTCTAGTCAATGTTTTTTGATCAGTCCAATGCACTGTCACACCTAGGTAGCTCATGTTACATGCAGTCCAAATGTCTGCAGTAGTGCATATATGGCTGACATTGCTGAATTCAGTTGTCAAATTTGTCTTCATGTTTTGGTACATTTTATCTATTCAATCGGTCAATGTTTTTCATGTCATTACTTTTTTGTTGGGTTGTAGACCAGTAACTAACTTGACAAATGAAGGGTGTTCAACAATAATGAATGACTGTAAATCTTCAGCCACAAACTGAATAATAAGCTTATCAACCTGAGATTATCTGATAAGTGAACTCTTTGTAGACTCAAATAATTGTTGCTAGAAAAAAAAACATTTCTTCATCTTGCTGAATAATGAGAATGCCATTGGCAATGAAGTACTGCTGCTGCTTGAGCTGGGCAATTCATTTTCCACCTCTTCTTCCTCTTCCTGTATCATTTGCTGATTAGGACTGGTGATAGCTGGTGGTAGGCTATCACTTCTACTGCTGCATAGACTTTTTAACTTCTCTAAAGATGCTGGATGAATGCATGCCATATGTTTCTTCAGGTCTGGCATACTAATTTGTGGTGTTGAGAAAGGCTTTACTTTAAGCATTCAGGTTTTACACTGAAGTGAAAGATTGTTACCCTTTTCAGACTTCACAGCAAAAAAACTTCCAAATACCATTTTACAAAACTGACTCAGTCTCACTTTGCGATGATGATGACTCTGTAACAGCAGTAGTACTAGGAGTCAAGGAGCATGGCAACTGAGACTTAATGCAAAAAATTGCAAAGTGATGCACTCGAGATGCATGAATCTGAGAAAGAAGTACTCATTGGGGGGGGGAGGGGTTCTGACATCCACCAAACAGGAAAAGGATCTAGGAGTGATTATACCTGAGGACCTAAAGGTGGCTGGTCACTGTGAGAAGGCAGTAAGAAGGTCCAGCGGGTTGTTGGAGTGCATAGGGAGGGGCACCAACAGTAGAAAAAGGGAGATGGTGAAGCCACTGTACAGATCATCTGGAGTACAGTGTCCAGTTTTGGAGTCCTCATCTCCAGAAGGACACAGAGTAGAGGCAGTACAGAGAAGGGCAACACAAATGATACAGGGGCTGCAACAGAAGTCATATGAGGAGAGGCTGAAAGACCTCAATATGCATTCTCTGGAAATGAGGAGAAAGAGGAGGGACATGATAGAGGTGTTCAAATACCTTAAAAAGATAAATAAGGTACAGAGGGGTGGCATCTTTCAGAAAAGAGGATGCACAAGAACTAAAGGACATGACAAAGTTGGAGGGAGGTAGAATCAGGGGTGATATGAGGAAGTACTTCTTTATGGAAAGGGTGGTTAATACATGGAATATCCTTCTAGTGGGGGTGATAGGGGCTAAAATGGTTGAGGAATTCAAAAATGCATGGGACAAATGCTTGGAAATACTAGAACTAAGGAAAGGTGGAAAAGCTGCAGATCAGCTGCAAGCTGCAGTGTAAATCAAGGGTAGGAAGAATGGGCAGACTAGATGGGCCAGGCATTCCTTATCTTCCGAAAAATTCTATGTATCTGTATAAGAAGCAGGATGAAGTAGAAGAGAAGGATGAACCAATCTGAAATATTTCGGGTTGTACAGCTTCAGTATCTATCGTTTCTTTTGCAGCCATGTTAAGTGACGAACATGCCACTGTGTTGAAAACAAAAATAATGTTTGTACAGTATATTCTATTTATTTCTACATTAATCTGTACAGTTTGCAACCTGTTTCAACTTTCCAGGTTACATTGTTTTTCTGTTACTTACTTTTCACTTATTTAACAACTTCAGACAAAGAACAGAAAGTATGTTATCTGCCAATGTCATCAGATGAAAGATATCAATAAACATGGAAGAAATCTGTGTTATCTGTGCCCATACAAGTTGCAATCATTCTGATGCAATGTTTCTGCTTGCTTCAAATGAAATGCATTTAGTGTGAGTGGAGTAGGGTGTGACACTGAACTGAGTGACCACAGATACACACAGCACACTGACACTTGAAAACTGTATAGTCTAACAAATCATTGTTGAATGTCTACAGTACCATTACATTACTTCTTACCTATGTAGAACTATTACAGCAATTGCATGTACAAATGATGAAGTAATATTATTTGCAAGGCACACTGTACCACATTGTCTGCACACTACTGGACTGATGTTGGGTCTTTAAATTAGCAAAGTCACACAGATACACATGACATGTCACACTATTTTGTCTGCAACTCCAATAGGCATGGCTGGCTGCAACTGGATTATACAGCAAACATTTAGAATTTGCTATAAAAAAAACCCGAATAGATCAAAGTACACAGTAACAACACTGATGCTCAGATTAGCTATGACATTTGTTGGCAAGAGAGCTAGTGTGTAATTCTAATTTGACTGTCTGTATAGATGTATACATGTACCAAGCTTGTGTACTATCTAGCAATCTTAACTGTAAAAAGTCAACATAGAGTCACTACAGTACAAGGCCTGGGCCCAGGACTGGAACAGCGATGATGAAGCAAAGTGCTGCTGGAGTGCCAATGTCAGGGTGGCAGACACAGTCCAAACAATTAGGTCTTACCCTTACAGACAGTGATACTGAGTCTGATTCATGCCTCCTCAGTCTTAAAATCTTCAAGAATACAATATTTTCAACTGCACATTCAGTCAGAAGACGTTTTCAAAAAGTTGTATGATTTGAAAAAATCATAATGTTCTTCAGTATATTGAAAACATAACGTAATAGTGTCATTGTCTTGAATTTGTTTTATTGGTCTGCACCTTCTGCTGGTCGATGAGGGTGACTAAATTTAAATGTTTTTTCCTTTCTGTTGACTTGATGATGCTGTTGATGAACAAGTTGCCGTATGCTGCTGCTAGATGGATGCTAGTGCACATCAATCGACTGGTTAAAATCACTTTTGCTGTCTCCCTCCTGAGTCCTGGTGTTGAACTTTACCTTGTTGTCCTATTCAATCTAAATTACTCCCTCTTCCTTCTTTTGTCTCTTTATGTCTCTGCCTCTCTGTAGAAGGCAGTATGGTGTAGTGGTTAAGGGCACTGAGCTACAAACCTGAAGACCTGGGTTTGAATCCCATCAGCCCCTACTTGCACACTGAGTGACCGTAAGCAAGTCACTTAACTTCCTTGTGCACCCAGGTCACACCTGGAAACAAACTCTGGCTCAGTGTGCCTTTCCTGGTTAAACAATTTACCCTTCCCTCTCTGTAGTGTTACAAAGAACCTTTAAACAAACAACAGAAATGCTAATGAATGCTGGCTCAGCAACACACTGCACCACATCTGCTTTGTCAACTATTAAAATAATAACAATGGACTCTATGCACAAAGCCTACATGCTGCGTATGTGCAGTGCATAGGCAACCCTAAGTGGGAAAGCCATACAGCGGGCTCCTGTGGACCCCCGGCGGCATTCACAATCAGCGCAACAGCCAGTTGCACACTGGATCCTTTGGCAGCATGGACAGCTAAGCACCATGGGTGGTCTGGGTGGGGGTGACAGAGGCATGCCTGCACTACGCACCTTCACAAAGGTGTGGAGTGACATGCAAAGGGAGTATGGATAGATGTTGCACCCCCTCAATGCACGCCCATCTATGGCAGCACCTGGATCCCGACCACACTGCTGCCCTAGCCCACTGGGCAGATGGGGGGGCTGGGGGCAGCCATGTGGGTGAGTACCCATACTGTTTACCAGACCTTCCCACACTCCCCTACTCCTGTGGTGCAAGGGATCCAATCTGGGACCCAGGACAGATATCCGATTGGATGCCTGCCCTGGGCCACTGCTCCACACTTGTCCAACCCTGCGATTCTGTGCGCCAGGGGGACGGGGCCATGGAGAGGTGGTTGGCGATAGTGAAAGCTGTCCAGTGCATGCCTGTTCATGGGTGTGGAGCTGCACAGGTGGTACATGTGCCTTTGGTTCATATAGCCTGCATGTTCATGCATACAGCCCAATATAACTAAAACAGAAGCGGTGTCAGGAATGTTCTATTACTGGTCAGCTTTAAGCCATCCAGTGCCTGTGTCAAACAGACTCTAGTCAGATATATATTTGCTTGATGTTTAATGTTTAAAACTGTGAGCAAGTCACTTAACTTCCCTGTGCTCCCAGGGTGCACCTGTAAACAAGCTTTCAGCTTAGTGTGTCTCACCTGGTTAAACAATTGGGGGAAAAAACTGTTTTCTTTCATGATAAGCACAATAACACTAGTCCAGGGTATGTGGGTGGTAATGACATGAATAATGGACTGCACGGAACTACTGAATAGTTGAAGGGCAAGGCACTCAAGTACCCCATGTAATGGGGGTGTCTCTGTGATGTGTACACCCAGCACCCCCTCATACACTAATCTCTGCTGAGGCCAGCCTGGGTTCTTTTATGTGTGGCAAACAAGTGAATACCAGAAACAGGTTTTGGTGCCTCCACATAGGGCAGAGGTTATAAAGGCTAGCCAATGTGACCCTAACCTCCCCCCATGGACAATAATTAGTTTCCCATCCACACACAGTTATCTTGTCCCCACACTGTAGTAATGCACACAAAGCAATAACCATGAACAAGATTTATAAAGTGAACTAGCCTCTGATTTATTTTACAGGAGGGGTAAAAGGGAAGCAAAAACACATACACACACACCTATGTCTTCAGCAGTTGTCTCCCAGCCCCTACAGGTGCACCTGATTTTTCCCATATGACCATAAAGATTGTCACAGTCCATTGTGGTGGGTACCTCACTAGGGTGCTGGTGGCCAACCAGATGATGTAAGGTTGAAGGCAATATGGGATACAGGGGAACCAGCAAATTCTTTGAGTCGAGTCCCAAATGGTTTCTAGAACAGGGTGCAACAAAAGAACTATGGAAATCTTCTCCCCGGGCACCTTCTGCAGGTTAACAAAGTCCAGCCCAGGACTTCACCCCCATATATATCTAACTAACTAACTAACTTTCGAAAAAACTCCTCGGGGTCACAGCCCAGAGGTACTCACAATTTGATGACAGTCTCAGGGGTTGCCAAAGAATGCTGTGGATTGGCAATATCACTCAGAGTGTAGCAGTCAGTCTCTCCTGAAGCAGATGATGATGGCTGGAATTTTGAAACAGTTGCTGAACCAGTCACCTATGACAGACCTTTCTAGTCTTTGCCCCTCAGGTCTTTCATTTCTTCATCTAGTACTAGCCTTTCACCGTCTTCTTCTCTCAGGCCCTTGGTCTTCAACAAGGAGACGACCCATGCACTTGGTCACCCAGGGCTGCTTGCAAGACACACACTTCCACTGAAACTGAAGTTTGTTTGGGCTTCTTTACAGTCTCTGCCCATCCCAGTTAACTTTTCTTTACAGTGGGGAACAGTTCAAACAAGGCAAACAGTTTAAAGGCTTAACACTTTGGGAAACAGCAGTTCAAATAACTTCCATGGGAAAATAGGTTGTAGGCAATCTGTCTAAAGAGAGCTGGGATCAGAGGGATCTATCTGCACACAGGCCACCCAACTGTCTTGTGCAGCCCTACAACAATGTCTCTCTCCCTCCAGTTCTGCACTTGGTCTCCGCCCAGACCCCAGGGCACAGCCCACTATACAGCCATACAAAACTCCCCATCTCATTGGCTCAAATTTTCTTGGGCAGCTGGAGGGTGCCCTCTGACCCTTCTCATGACCCTCAATGGGAGAGAGAGAGTCACTGGGGGCTGCCATTTTTATTTACATATTGCTGACTGCCTTGCCAGCTTATAACTTTTAGAATAAGCCCATTCAGGGGCTGTAAACCTTATGCTCTGGCCCCGATTGCCTAGCAGGGGCCAGGGAATTTCCTAATTTGACAAGCAGGAGCCCCATTTGCCAGTCGGGACTCCCAAAAGATAAGGCACCTATTTTGTGCCCAACAAGGGTACAGGTGTACATGCTTGCCTCACAATTACAGTTCCCGGTCCCATTGTTTATTTGGGGACTGGGAAACCCCCCTTTCAAGGCACCCAGAGGCATTTTAACATCAAGTCCCAGCTCTGCTGCCTACCCTGGAGATCAAAACCCTTTTGATTACGACCACATGGCCAAACTGCTCGATTGGGGAGCACAGGGCTCGTTTAAGAGATCAGCCACGCATACATAGCTTCTACATGTGAGGCCATCATTGTTTACATCCCAGTCTAGCTTCCTTTGCTAGCAGACTGGGCAGCAGATTTTTGGGGCACCCAGTGGTGTAAATAGCACCCAGGACCCACAGCCCCATTGCCACATGCGACCAAGGAGCGGAACTATTGAGCAGTGACTACCACGAAGATTGAGGGAATAAACGGGCCATTGCTCAAATCAGGTAAGCCCCATGCAGGGTTGGGGGAGTTTATGTACTTCCCCCCAAAACCTTGGCATCCTCAGCAAGACACTGCCTTAATCTTCCCATCCAAATTAGCAGTATAAAACATCACATTCTTTAGGAACAGTTCTAACCAGGCAATCAGTTCCTAACTATCCAGGCATTTCAAACAAAGCATCATTACATTTTCTAACTAGACATTTGATGCCTAAATATATTATTTATTTATATTTATTGAATTTTGATGACCGGGTAGGCCCACTGGGCCCTGGAGGTTGCTTTTTCAGAGGCGACCCGGGGGTATAAATTACATACAGGTAAGGAGATCAGTACAAACGGGTAAATTCCATATTGTTTGACAATAAAAGACTAAATAGGGTTACAAGCAGATAGGTGGTGGGGGAACATACAGGCAGTAGGACATTAAGAGTTAGACATATAGAAAACATTTTTCATACAAATATCATGTAGATATAGGGAGTGCTTGAGATATAGGCAAGAAGTTGCTAAAGAAACAAGGTACCATCCTTAGGGCTTAGTGGAAGGGAGATATGTTGTTACATTAATGCTCCCCTTCCTATGAGGGAGGGGTAGTGACATATGGTCAGGTCCTGTGGCATAGGCATATGCTCCTGTCGAGCAGGTGTGCTTTGAGCTTAGTCCGGGAGCAGGGGCCAGACCCTGCCTCCCGTACCTCCAGGGGGAGGGTGTTCCAGTTAGAAGGGGCTGTGAATGCAAAGGACCTGGACCCTGCTTTAGTCCTCATTTTGGGGACCATGAGGAGAGTTTGGCCTGAGGTATGTATTCTCCACAGATTGGTTTTAACCCTGACTAGCCCTTTGAGACTAGGGGGAGGTGTGGGACCCAGTAACTTAAATGTAAGGCAGAGAGTCGGGTAGATGAGGTGAGTTTCTAATGACGGCCACCTGAGCCTTGATTGGGCCTCACAGTGGTGGGTCCTAGGGTGTGATAGAGTGGCAAAGCGGAAAATCTTGTTATATAAGGTCTGCAGCCTGCCTAGTTCCATAGAGGCCATGCCTTGGAGAACAGGGGCCGAGTAGGTGAGCTTTGGGAGAAGTACGCTAGTTGCTATGGCTACCCTAGCTTCAGGGATAATCTGGTCCTTTATTCTGTAGAGGATAGCGAGTTTCCCATGGATGGCTTTGGTGATTCGGTCAACATGATTTTTTAGAGTGAAGCCTTGGTCCAGGGTTAGACCAAGGTATTTAGTGGAGGTAACCACCTCAAGTTTTTCTCCCCCTCTGGACTGCAGATGTAGGAGCAGTGACCGCTCAGTTCCCAGGGATCTGGGCCCAAATAGTATCACCTTAGTTTTGCAGGTGTTTAATACCATTTTGTTCAGAGTGAGCCAGTCCTCCATCTGAAGGATGTCCTCTTGGAGGCATTTCCTCCAGTTCTTTTAAGTTGGGGAGGTTTCAGAATGACAGCACGTCTACAGATGACTTAATGCTGCTGCTCCCACAGTGTAAGTGCAGATCATTTATGAACAGTGTGAAGAGAAGGGGGCCAAGTATAGACCCTTGTGGTACCCCTTCTTTGAGCGGTGCAATCTTAGAGACATTGTCCTTCCACTTGACCCTCTGGGTACGTCCAGTGAGGTAACTCTCAAACCATCCTAGTGCATGGGTATCCAGGCCAAGAGAGCACATTTTCTGTAAAAGGAGGTTGTGGTTTACCACGTCGAACGCTTTTGAGAGGTCAATGAAGACCGCGCCTGTACTGACCCCTGAGTCATTATTGCTCAGGATTTCTGCTGAGAATTTGGTTAGTGCAGTATCTGTCCCATGCTTGACTCTGAAGCTGTGCTGAGACAGGGAGATTACCTGGTGGATTTCCTGGTATTCTCGGAGTTGGGAGTAGACTAGCTTCTCTTGTATTTTTGCAATAGCGCACAACAAGGAGATAGGCCTGTAGTTCCCTATAGGCTCTGTAGACCCTCCCTTGTGAATGGGAATCACTAGGGCCTGCTTCCAAGGCTCAGGGACTGACCCCTCCATAATGGACCAGTTTATCAGCCAAGCTAGTGGCTTCGCTAGTGCTGGGGCACCCTCCTTGAGGATTCTTGTCTGGATCCCATCAGGGCCCCCAGAACCTCTTGAATGCAGGGATTTAAGGATGACCAAAACCTCCTTTACCCTAACCAGCCTCAGCTGAAACAATGGGCGGTCTAGTTCTCGGGGCAGGTGTGTGTTAGGTCATTCCTGTTATCAATGGGTCCCACCTTGTATGCATCCAGGTTTGTGAAGTAACCGTTTAGGGCCTCTGCAATGAGTGACCCCTCATCAAGTACTTGCCCGTTCGCCATGATAGGGCCAGTTGTAGTTTTATTATTCCCTGTGAGGAGTTCGTTAATGTGTGACCAGAAGAACCTGGGGTTTCCCAGGTTAGTTTTTTGAAGATTGGTGATATATTCTTTTTTAGTTTTCTTTATGGCCTATTTACATTGGTTTCTGAGGGCCCTGTAGCTGGCTAAGTCCACAGGAAGCTTTGTTTTCCTGAACTTTTTCCAGGCTTTGTCACGGGTGGACATCAGGGTTTTTAGATCCACTTATAGCAGCTACCCTTTACCCTGTGGGTTTTCATTGGGGCTATGAGGTCAGTGATTCTAGTGAGGGTTGTTTGGAAAAATTTTACAGCTTCCTCCAGGTTAGGTAGGTGTCTTATGGGGTTCCAGTCAATGCCATTTAAGTAGCCTATGAACTGGTCAGGTCAATATTCAGATTTTACACTCATATATACACAATAAACATTTTCTGTCTGGACAATTCATACCTATCTAGTGACAGAAGTTAATTGGCTGACAATAACACTCTCCCACTCTTTCTGTTTTGCAGCACATTGGGAGGTATATTACAGAGACAATGTGCTTGTGAACCACATGAAGTGGGGTATCAGAGGAGGCACCTAGGAGGTCATAGGTTAATGTCTTGGGTGGTCTATTTGCTCTATTAGACTTTTGGGGTACTACTGCTTTTTCCATAGGAATAGGGTGCATGCTGCCCTCTTCCGGCACTGTGTCCAACATAAAGATGTGTGAAGTCGGCATAATTTGCGGAGAACATTATTTCGCAAATTGTACTCAAATCATGAAATTCACCCATTCATGGAGTGCGGATCAACCACTAAATGTGGAATTTCAAGGGTGAAATTCCACACTTCATGGCAAAAACTTACATCCTTGGTCTCTAGTTGACAGTCCCCTCCTCGATCACCAGTCACAATTTTATCAATAAAATCTCTGGTGATTAGTGGCCCTCCCGATCACTGACCCGTGAAAAAATATGCAATGGTGTCCACCTGGATTAAATGCACTTTTAAGGCACTCTGCAGTATGCTGCAGAAGACCTACTGAGTAAAGCAATGTAGTTTCAATGGCAATTAGTCCCCTTTGTCATGCAGGAAACTGTGGCATTCACTTCATCCTGGCAGTTTCACATTTTCCTTAATGACAAAGGGCACTATTTACCATTGAAATGATATTGCTTTATTCAGTAGGTCTTCTGCAGCATTCTGCAGAGTGCTACAAAATGCTGCAAAATTACATGTATGTATGTATGTGTGTGTGTGTGTATATATATATATATATATATAAATGGTAGCATGGTAGTGCTACCATAGTTAGGGTTGAGTACCCCTTTTAAGGTTAAAGGGTGAAACTTTGCACCTTAATAACTTTGCCAACATTCAACAGATTTGCCTGAAATTTGGCAGGTATGGGGCATAACCATAGATCTTGGGATCCACCAACTTTTGTGGCAGTCGGATATATAGCTGTAGAGTTATTAAGTGACATTTGTGCGCGCAATTATGTTTTTTTGCGCATTCTTTGCTCGTGCCTACAGGTCGCACAGTTTGCGTGACAGGTCCGAAAACTTCAGGGAATGTGCTACTGGGGTTCTCGATGTGCCTTTTGAAGATTTCATGAAAAAATATTAAACGGTTCAAATGTTATGCTAAAAACAAGTTCCCATTATAAGTCAATGGGAAATGTTAACAAAAAGTTTGAAAGTGTCGCAAATGGCCCTAGTAGTGTCGCAAATCTGCCATTTTGTTTTCAGTTGCTGATCACAGAAATGATTGGCGTTTAAAATTGGGAGCATCTAGGGACATAATTATTTTTCTGTTTACCTATTTGAGCCATGAGGATGCTAGCCATGTCTTTATTTTGGGGTTAAACACCCCAGAAATATGTTTTTCAAATTTCTGAAAAAAGTAGTGTTGCAAAGTAGTGTCGCACTTGCAACACTTTCGCAAATTTTTGTGAAAGGTGTCACAAATCACGACACTACTTTTCTAGGCTATGGCCAAAATGACAGGAATTCTTTGCCACCCTGCTGCAAACACACGGTTTGGTCTTTTGGGCTGAAATTTGGACGGAAGGCAGCCAACATCTCACAGATGTGCCTTTCGGTGGTTTGGTGAAAAATATTGCATGGATGCAAAGTTACGCTACTCCGAAGCTGACTTTTTTCCCCATAGACTAACACGGTGGCGTCCGCTGCGCCTTTCAGGGCTCGTATCTTGGAAATGGTGAGAGCTACGGAATTTTTGTCGCGACAATGTGTAGCCCTATTTAGTGAAAACCTAGTCAGGAAACTCTACATCATACAGTTACTGAGATATTACCATTTTAGTATTACAACTGCTCGTTTTCGGCTCCGAGGCCCATTATTATGCATATATTCTTTGTTTTCACTGTGTTTCTCAATGGAGCTTTTGGGGAAAAATACGGTGTGCACTCCAGTTACTGTTACACATAGGCTTTACATTTGTGTTTCCATGCCTGTTTGTGTTAGTTTCCCGGGTATGCCACCGTGTGCATTACCCTTTGCGTTTCCATTTGCATTTGCGTTACTGTTACCATTTGTGTCTCCACTACTGTTTGTCTTTGTCTGTCACTTAGCATCACCATGCGCATTACCATTTCTTTTGGTGGCCGCCCTTCCATTTTCATTTGCGTTTATCTTTCGTTTTGCATCATTGTTGTTCTTACTATTACCATTTGCATTTCCAATTGCTTTCCCATGTCCGTGTGCATTACGATTTGCATTTCCATACACGCTTGCATTTCTGTTTCCTTTCATGCTCCTGGTGCTGTTACCATTGCCATTTGCATTTACAATAGTGGTACCGTGACTGTGCACGTTACCACTTGCATTTCTGTATGCGCTTGTGTCTCTGTTTGCATCACTTTTCGCTTTGGCATCACTTTGCGCCTGCATTTCTATTAACGCTTGCTGTACAATTTATGTTTGCGTCACCATGTGCATAACTGTTACCACTTGCGTTTGTGTAGCTGTTACCGTTACTATGTCACAAAAAATCATGTGATGGGGCATTCCATTCACTATTTATAGTCATCATTCTCAAAAAGAAGGGAATTTAGAGGCAAAAAACTCCATTTAATGCATCAGTTAGGGTTGTTCCACAGCAACAAAAGTGAGGAAATTCGGTGTTAGGGTTGAAGAAAACCCTTGCACCCCCTCAGCCTGCTCCCCCAACCGGCATCAGGGTGTGCGTTGGGGTCGTTGGTCCTCTCACCCCATTCTCCTGTGTCTCAGCTTGTTCACACATGTGATGGGGTGAGAGTTAGGGCCAACAACCCCAATGCACACCCCGATGCCAGTTGGGGGGGGCGGACTGAGGGGTGCAAGGGGGGTTTTCAACCCTAACACAGAATTTCCTCACTTTTGTCACTGTGGAACAACCCTAACTGATGCATTAAACAGAGTTTTTTGCCTCTAATATATATATATAAAATCCCTGGTGTCTAGTGACCCCCACCCTAACCCCAAGCAAGTTACTCAGCACAGCCGTCCACCTCCACCATGGCTGGCTGCTGATTGACCTGGAATGAATGCATGTAGTTGTATGCACTCATTCATTCCAGGTCAGTCGGGTGGCCAAATGTGGTGGACAGTGGAGGGCTGTGCTGGTCACCTGGTCAGGTCGGGTGGGGGAGGTGGGGGGTAACTACCTGACAGGGTGAGGGGTCCACTAGAGACCAGGGATTTAATTAATACTTATATTTTTTAAATTGTGGCCATTGATCAGTGGAGGGATTCTCTGTTTTCTAACCTCTCCATGCTTTGGGGTTTTTTAAGTGCAATTTGCACTTAAAAAAACCCAAAAGCAAGGCAAAGTTACAAATGGCAAATTTTTCATTAAGCAGGCAAACTTTGAGAAATGATTTGCGGAGGCGAATTTGGAGACTTTGCTGAAAATTCACAGGCAAAGTAAAACTTTGCTGCATCTCTAGTCCAGCACAGAGGCCTGGTCAGGAATAGCAGGATTTTCATTCAGCCTTTGTTGCAAAGTCCTCCACTAAGGCTTCTACATCCATATCTAAAGTAAAAAACAACAACCCTCTCCCCTACAAATTGGATAATACTGTACTCAATAAAATAGAAGAGGAAAGGGATTTGGGGGTAACAATTAGTTCAGACTTAAAATTTAGTACACATTGTAACAAAGTAATAAGAAAGGGAAATCAAATTTTGAATTGTATTCTGAGACACATCTCAAGTAGGGACAGGAAGGTGTTAATCCCTCTTTATGGTGCTCTGGTTAGACCAAACCTGGAGTACTGTGCTCAGGTCTGGGCACCTTATAAAAAAGCAGATATACATAATATTGAACGAATACAGAAAAGAGTGACTAAGTCATTTGAAGGGTTGGAAAAGAAGACTTACCCTGAGAGATTAAAGGAGCTGAATTTGTTTACCCTGGAGTATAGAAGAACTAGGGGGGACTATTGTCTACTATACAGATGTATAAATGATCCTGCACTCTTGTCAGAACTTGGACTAGTCTGGAGGAAATCAAGATACGAACCCAGGGGGCACTCCTTCCAGTTTGAAACACAAAAATGTCAGACTTTATCACGAAAATATTGGTTCAGCAACAGAGTTGTGGTAGGATGGAATTCTCTGCCTAGGGAAGTGATGTCTAGTACAAATATGGACTACTTTAAAAACAAACTTGAAAACTTCCTTTTGGATAGAATAGATAAAGGGTTATAAATAATAAGGCAAGCATTATGGACGCAAGTCTACCTAGCTTGAAATCACCTATGAACCTATGAACCTATATCTGCAAAAGGTACTTTGTGCTTCTCAGCTAGGGTTACATTTGCCACATCCCCATCTGTCTTTTCATGACTAGCTTGGGGCCATTCACTAATGTTCACTGTTTCTCTGGGTACTTCTGCAGGAGGTTGATACCAGCACATTTCCTCTTCCTCCTCCGTGTTGGCACTGTCAGCCAAATCAGGCTGTATAACTGCTTCATTACAAAAGACTGGATCAGGAAAGGTAGCTTCCATCTTTTCTCTGACTCGGTTCCAGTTTCAAGTTCTGGCTAGTCTCACCCCATGCTCTGTTACAGTCTCTGGAATAGGCTCAAGCTCACCAATAGGCAGAAGGTGGTTACAGTGAATAGTCTTAACAATCCCTGGCCACGTTCTTGATGAATGCGGTGCATAGGTAAATCAGTTAACTTTTCCAGGACAACATAAGGTTCAGAAGACCAGTGGTCAGCTATCTTGTGCTTTCCATGGAGGCCAGATTTCTAAGGAGAACTCTATCTCCAACTTGCAAAACTTGGTGGCGCACTTTCTTTTCATATCGAAATTTATTAGCAGCACTAACTTTACTTGTGGTTTCTGCAGCCAATTGATAGGCTTGCTTCAGTTGCTTCTTGAGGCATTTAGTATATTCAAGGTAGAACTCTTTGGAGGTTCCATCAGCAGACACTCTGAAAGCTAGGTCAATTGGCAAATGAGCTTCTTGGCCAAACATTAACAAGTATGGAGAAACATTTGTAGCATGGTTTTGGGTCCAGTTGTAGGCATGCACCAAGCTGGGGATGTGCAAGCTCCAATTTCTTCTCTGTTCTGGATCCAAGGTTCCTAGCATGTTTAACAGGGTGTGATTAAACCTTCCAGGTTGTGGGTCCACTTGAGGATGGTAGGGGGTGATGTGCGACTGCTGAATGCCATGTGCAGCAAGAAATTCTTTTACCATGTGGCTTTGAAAGTCGGGACCTTGATTGGAGTGAATACGCTGGGGTATATCATAATGAGTTACAAATTCCTCAAGTTTCTGCACAACAATTTAGGCTAACTGATTTTTTTGTTGGGTAGGCCTGTGCATACTTTGTACAGTGGTCGGTGATGACTAGAATGTGACTATAACCTTTACTGTCAGGTTCCAGTGACAAATAATCCATACATACTAGTTCTATAGGTTCACTGGTTTTAATGTTCACAAGTGGTGCTGCTTTTCAGGGCAAAGTCTTTCTCTTGCCACACCTGGCACAATTCTTGCAGTGCCGTTCCACGTCACATACCATTCTGGGCCAACAGAATTGGCTTCACAGAAGGTTCAGGGTACGCTCGAACTTGAGGTGCACCATGTCATCATGAAGTGCTCTAAGGATAACTTTGTGGTATTTCCACAGCATTACCAAATGGCTACAGGGAACCTTTATTTTTAGATCTTGGACAGTTCAGTGCAGAAAACCATCTTTCAAGAACACCTTGCTCCACTCCCTTAACAAAAATGAAACATCAGGATGATCATTTTCCAGTTTACCTGGGCCCTCTCCTTTTTCTAAGGCTGAGATTACCCTTGCATTCCATAATCTTACCTCTGCGATCATCTTTGCTCTCACAGTTTTGGGCAGGGCAAATGACTGAAGTCCAAATGCTCAAAGTTGTACTAGGCTTCTGGTATAGTGTCAGGGTGAGCTCCCATATCATCAATGGCTCTGGTGTGGCAGACAGGTGTCTTGCTATCTGTGTCCACATATTTTATACATACAACTTTCACAGTTGCAGGGGTCATGCAAGTCCATTGCCTCCCGTCTTGAGAGTAAGGTCAGTGAGACAGGGTGTCAGCATCCATATTGTTCATGCCCTTAAGAAACTCAAGTGTAAGTCATGTGTGGATAGGGCAGACAACCAATGATGACCAGCCACATCCAACTTCGAAGTGGTGTTGACATAGGTAGGCGAATTGTTGTGAGTTCTCACCGTAAACTTGGCTCCATAGAGATACAGTAGTCATGGAACTGATCTGTGACAACCCGTTTAAAAGCTAAAAACTCTAGCTTGCACTGGGTAACTCTTTTCATTTGGTGCCAGGCTCTGGCTGGGGAAAGCAATCGGTCTTAGTCCCTCTGGGTACTCTTGATTCTGTACTGCTCCCAGTCCATCCATGCTGGAGTCTGTGAGCTAAAAAATAGGGTTTAGTGGGATCAGCAAATGTCAAAACAGGAGCTTCAGTAACTCACCATAGAAACCAAGAAAGGACTGCAATGTTTTCAGATTATGGAGCCTAGCCTGGTAGTGAGGGCCTTGACCTTGTCAGGGTCTGTTTGGATGCCTTCTGCTGAGACAATGTGCCCAATATATTTTACAGAGGGTTGACAGAATTGGCACTTGTCAACTGACACCTTGAGTCCAAATTCTTCAAGTCTGTCCAGAGCCTTTATCAGGCATTCTTCCTGTTCCTCTAGGGTGTGTCCAAAAACAATCAAGTCATCCAAATAGACTATTACTTGTAGCAAATACATGTTGTCCACAGCTTTTTCCATTCATCTCTGGAAAGTGGCTGATGCCCCTGATATGCCTTGTGGCATCCTCTCAAATTAATAAAATCCCAATGTGCAAATGAAAGCATTTTTTTCTTTGTCCTTCTTAGCCATGGTAATCTGATAATATCCACTTCACAAATCCAGGATGGAAAACCATTTACTGCCAGAGAGGCAGGCCAGAACATCCTCTACATGAGGTACAGTGTACTAACTGGTTACAGTATGCTTCTTTAAAGTCCTATAGTCAATGCACAAGTGGACAGACCCATTCTTCTTGCAGGCTACCCAATGGAGGATGCATAATGGCTACTTGATTTGGATATAATTCCAGCTACTAGTAACTCTTGCAAGTCTTTGTGAACATTTTGCATATCAACTGAAGCTAGGTGCTGGGACCTTTCTCGAAATGATCTGTTGTCACTAGGACATATGTGATGCCCTTCACCACAGACATATCTGACATCAAGCTCACTGGTGGAAAAGACATTGGTCCTCTCAGCCAACTTCTGTCTTAGTTGCTGCTTATAAGATTTGGGTATTGGCAAGTCTCTGAAATTGAATAAACTGGGGACCAACCTTTTACTGAGATTTTTGTCCAGGACCACAAGTCGTACCACTTCTGCTCGGTAGACATAGGCTAAGGTCAATCCCTTTTGAATAGTCTCTGCTTTATCAATCTCATTCCTCACCCAAATATTAACCTTCTGAATACTGGCGGGTGTACAGGGGGCTGGCACCACCCCCTCTGTGCTAACAGGCTATTGTGTTGCTCTCCATCTGTGAGTGAGTCCACAATGTAAGCAGGGCTTCTGGTAGAGGACTCAAATTCTATCTCCTCCATCACTTGGCACTTAGCTCCTGGGGGTAGAACCAAAGGTTGGGCATCTCGTCTGCAAATCACACCCACTTGCTCATCTTCAGTCTCTGACTTACCAGAAATGGGTCCTCTCATGTAAACACTTCAGATCCAGGGATGTATCTGTAGGCTGTGTACGGGCTGTGGACCCTCCATCTCTTGTCATAGCTGAGCCAGTCCTTGAAACATGTTGGTGTTGGTTCCAACCCAGATGGGGGTTTTACCTTCCATTCCAGTATTTGGGCACACCAAGACAGGAGTTTTCATAGGGGCCTGGACCCCAGCAACACTTTGGGGGAATTCTATACCCCTGATATTGGTAAGGCTGGTTGCTCACTACCAGACAACCAGTCCTTCCAAAGGTCTCACAGGCAAGTGATTCAAATATTTCTGATACTAATCTTGAAACACAACAGTCACTTAGGCACCACTATCTAGTAACACAATGCAATCAATTTCTTCAGTCTTGGCTGGGACCCTGGCAGATGGTCCAATTAATCCCAAGGGAATACTGAGGCCTTTAAGGTTAACAGGTTTTATCTGTTTCATGTGGCATTTTTGGCCTGGTACCCAAGTTTGCTCCTTCACAGGGTTACATTGTCATTTCTCTGACATAAACTTTACTTCATAAAATTATAGAAACCTGACAGCAGAAAAGGACCCTCTTGCCCATTGAATCTGCCTCTTCCCTTTTTACTCATCACCAATGTCACGGGACCTCCCCTTCCCTTCACTTGCCAACCCCTTATGTCTGTCCCATGCCCTCTTGAATCCTTCCACTATTTCAGTTCCCACCTCTTCCTCCGGTAGTTTATTCCAGGCCTCCACCACTCTCTCTGTGAAGTAATGCCTCTCACGTTGCCTCTAAATCTTCCTCCTTCTAATCTTAGACCATGCCCTCTAGTTTTAACCCCCACCTTTCTTTTAAATAAGCTCCCCTCTCTCACCTTATTGATCCCCTTCACATACTTAAATGTTTCTATCATGTCACCCCTCTCCTTCTAGTCTCCAGTGGGTGCAGATCCAATTCCCTCCACCTCTCCTCATATGGCTTCCCCTGCATACCCTGCACCATCTTGGTTGCCCTTCTCTGCACCCTCTCAATTGTATCTATGCCCTTGAGTAGGTGTGGTCTCCAGAACTGGACTCTGTACTCCAGGTGCGGCCTCACCATGATTTTATAAAGAGACATCGGTATCTCCCTCCTTGTTATGCTTGTTATGCCCCTTCCAGTGCATGCCAACATTCTATTTGCCTTTTCCACTGCTTTGCTGTCCTGATTCCCTACATTAAGGTTGCTTGACATTATAACCCCCAGATCCCTCTCCTGCTCAGTTGGCTTAATTACCTCCCCCCAGAGTGTAGTCTGCTTGTGGGTTTTTACACCCCATATGCATCAGTGCACACTTTTTGGCATTGAATTTCAATTGCCAAGTTTCCGATCACCCTTCTAGAATCTTCAGATCCTCCCTCACCCAGGAGTGTCCACCCTATTGCAGATCTTCGTATCGTCTGCAAATAGGCACAACCTCCCCTGCAGCCCATCCACTATATCACTGATATAGAAATTAAAAATGAGGGGTCCCAGTACTGACCTCTGGGGCAATCCACTCATCACTCTCATCTCCCTGGAATGTACCCCATTTACCACCACCCTCTGGTTTCTGTCCTTCAACCAGTTTTCCACCCACCTAGTTATTTTCTGTCCCACCCCTAAGCTTTCCTGATTATTTACCAGCCTTCTGTGAGGGATGGTGTTGAAGCCTTCTTGAAGTCCAAATAGGCCATGTCCACCACCCCACCCTGCTCAACTTCCTACATCACCCAATCAAAAAACTCTATTAGATTCATCTGACATGACCTCCCAGTTGTGAAGCCATGCTGCCTATTGTCCAGTAGTCCCCAGCCTGTCGGGTAGTTTACCACTCTTTCCTTTAGTAGCACCTCCATCACCTTCCCTACCACTAAGGTGAGGCTGACCAGGTGATAATTTCCCATTTCTTTCCTGCTTCCCCCCTTCCTTATGCAGAGGTACCACTTCTGCCCTCTTCCAGTCACTTGGCACCCATCCAGTATCCAGGGAAAATTTAAACAGCCTCACCAGAGATGCTCTCAGCTCCTCCCTCAGTCCCCAGAGTACCCTAGGATGCAAGCTGTCTGGCCCCATTGCCTTGTCTACCTTCAACCTTCCTAGTTCTTCCATTACCCTGTCCTCACTGAATGGGCTAGGAACCACCCTTTTTGTCCGCCCCCTCCTATCCTCTTTAACACAGGTCCCTTCCCATCCCTTTCCACCATAAAGACCGAGCAAAAGTAGCTATTCAGCACCTCTGCCTTCTCAAAGTCTCCCTCCACCAGTGCTCACCGTCCCCCTTCACCCTCATTATCCCCTGACTTGCCTTCTTTTTTTCCCCCCACATACCTAAAAAAGGTTTTATCTCCCCTTTTGGCCTGCCTAGCAATTCTTTCTTCCGTATCCACTTTTGCCCTGCCACCTTCAACTTCTCCCTATAAATCTCCCTGTCCTCCACCCCGGGTATTCTTATATGTTCTGAAAGCCATCCTTCTTTCCCTAGTCGCCCCTCCACCTCCCTGGTAAATCAGAGTGGCTGCCTTCTTTCTTTGTTCTTTCCTACCCTCTTGATGCAGAGCTCAGTGGCTTTCAGTATCCCCACTTAATGTTTTTTCATAATTTCTCTACGTCCTGTAATAGCTCCTTACCTTCCATTTCCTACCTGAGGATCTCCCTCATTCCTGCAAGGTCCACTCACCAGAAGTCTAGAACCTTCTTGTTGGTTCAGTTTGTTTCCTTACCCATTTTTATCCTGAAACTCACTGTATTGTGCTCTCTCACACCAAGGCAGTCTCCCACCTCCACTTCTTCCACACTATCCCTGTTCATGAGGACCAAGTCCAGTATGTTATCCCCCCAGTGGGCTCCCTAACCAGCTGTTGCAGGAACGCTCCCTGGAGTGCTCCAAGTATCTCTCTGTTCCTGGTGGATGTTGCTGTTGGGATTTCCCAGTCCACGTCGGGGAGGTTAAGGTCCCCCAGTAGTAGGACCTCCCGCTGAGTGCCATTCATTGTACTGCCTGTACCAACAGTCTGTCCTCTTCCCCCCTTTGTAGGAGTCCTGAAAATCATACCCAGTCTTAATGACACCCCAGATCATTTTTCCAATGTGACCCACAGGACCTCAACCTCCCCATGTACCTCCTGCCCTTCCAGCACCCTAATGTCTTCTTTGATGTACAGTGCTACCCCCCCCCTTCTGCAGCCCTGTCCCTTCTGAAAAGCCGGTACCCTGGGACACCTACTTCCCAAGACTGGTGCTCTGAACACCAGGCCTCTGTTATAGCCACAGTGTCTAGTCCCTCTTTTACCATAATGCCCTCCAGGTCCATCATTTTGTTTCTTAAACTCCTGGAATTTGCTGATAGTCCTTTCCACCATAAACCCTCTTTGTCCTTGCTATTCCTTGCTGCCCTACCTGCTCCATTTCATGGGAGAGTACTAGCTAGGTTATTCCCTTCTGCTACCCCTGTTCGATTTAAATGTAAGCTCTCCCATATGTAGCTATCTAATTTATCCTTTGGGGCCCTTGAGCCCTCCTTGCTTAAATGTAACCTGTCAGGAGCATAAAGTTACTCATTTTCCCATGTCCTCCCCCATTCCCCATTTTCCCATGTAATAACTTTTGCAGTACCAAGACAAAATTCTCAGGCTTTTTACAGTATCTCTTTCAGTGTCCATCTTTGCCATAGTGGTAGAAGAAAAAAACATCACTACTGTCAATATTTACTTTCTCAGGCTCTAGTGGAGCCACATTTTGGCCATTGCAGTATCTCCAACCTGCTAAGGGCAAAAATGTCTCATGCTGCATTTGTTCTCTGGAAGCCTTGAGCACAGCCACCTGCTCAGTTAAGTCTTTTATTTGTCTTTTCAGTCTCACTGTTTTCTCACCTAGGTGAGGCATGTGCAACGGGGCCTCTATTTTTCTCAGAGGTGCAGCCATTGAGCCTGGCAGTGCAGCTTGATCTTCTTTCTCTCTGACCTCATGCATCAGTTCACCATAGGAAGGGGAGTTACTTAGTCATTCTTCCAAACACAACTTCATCAGAAGCAATTCTGAGTGTGCAGCTCCCACTAGAATTTGTTCCAGCTGCAGCCTATTAATGTTTTGGGCAGTCACGGCTCCCTTATGGTAGGTTCTCTGGATCAGCTGTTCAAGACATATCAAATATTCAGATAGCTTTTCACCTTCTCTTTGCATGGTCCCTTGCAGATTTCTCAGAACACATGTACCACTGTCAGTATGCCCAGACATGACTTCCAGGATGTTGAGGTACATCTGGGCAGCAGCATCAGGTTGGATAGCTTGCAAGCTCCAATGCCATCCATAGCAGGTCCTCTCAAACTCTCTCACAGCCAACATCTCTTCTCGACTTCAAGACACTGGGCATCTTGCACCATAGGAATGGCTTGACCCATCCATGTTTCAAAGTCATCTTCTCCAGGTGGCACTGGTTTTTTCCAGGAGAAGGGCTTCCTGTTCCTCTACCCAGCACCCAAGCAGCAAACCAAGCTAGGGGTTAATCAGGCATGGTGACACTGTCAGCTTTATACAGCTTTTGCACTTCTTAGGAAGTCTTCTCATCTGATTTCAACCACTCTTCAAATTTCACTTTAAAGTCATCTGCATCTGAGCATCTTGGGCATTTTCTTGGCACTGTTATGAATCACTATGGTCCAAGTGGATCCATCCCCCTTGGGAAGAAAGTGATAGACAGCTTGGCAACATCAATTTCAATATCACTTCTGATCAAAGCACTTCCACTTCCACTAGTGCAGTGATACTTTAGCCCTTGAACCTTCATATTGCCAAAACATTCCAGTGCCAAAAATTCACTAACAATTTTGGATTTGTTGAACCTTTCAGAAATCCCAGTTACCAAAAGGGCCTTTTTATAGTCCACCATAGTTAAAAAGTTACCTTGTCTGCACACAGCAGTAATGCACAAAAAGCAATAACCATAAACAAGATTTATAAAGTGAATCAACCTCTGATTTATTTTATGGGAGGGGTAAAAGGGAAGCAAAAACAGATAAACACACACCTATGTCTTCAACAGTTGTCCCCATACAGTCACAATACCTTCCCCCATGGATGCACCCATTTTTCCGCCACAGTCATAAAGATTGTCACAGTCTGTTGTGGTGGGTACCGCACTGGTGTGTTGGTGGCCATCAAGATGATGTAAGGTTGAAGGCAATTTGGGATACTGGGAAACCAGCAGTTTTTAAACCTTGAACTAGAAGAACTTTGAATAGAGTCCCAAATGTTTTCCAAAACAGGGTGTAACAACTTAACTATGGAAATCGTCTGCTTGGGCACTTTCTGCAGGTTAACAAAGTCCTGCCCAGGACTTCACCCCCCTTCCCCATATATCTAACTAATTCAATAACTAACTAACTTTTGAAAAAACTCCTTTGGGCCACAGCACAGAGGTACTCACAGTTTGATAACCTTCTCAGAGGTTGCATAGGAATGCTGTGAGTTGGCAGTACCGCTCACAGTGCAGCAGGCAGTCTCTCCTGAAGTAGAAGATGAGGGCTGTAACTTTGAAACAGGTGCTGAGCCATTCACCCATGACAGACCTTTCTAGTCTTTGCCCTTCAAGCCTTTCATCATCTTCACCTATTACAGGCCTTTCACCATCTTCAACAAGGTAACCACCCATGCACTTGGTCACCCAGAGCCACTTGCAAGGCATACACTTCTGCTGGAACTGAAGTTCATTTTGGCTTCTTTACAGACTATGGCCAGCCCCGTTAGCTTTTCATTCTGATGGGGAACAGTTCAAACAGGACAAGGAGTTCAAACAGTTTAAAGGCTTAACACTTTGGAAAACAGCAGTTCAAATAACTTCCCATGAAAAAATAGGTTAGCAGTCCAATTACTTTCCAGCTTGGAAAAAAGGCTTGTATGCAATCTAACCTAAAGAAAGTTAGGATCAGAGGGTCCTATCTGCACACAGGCCAGCCAACTGTCTCATGCAGCCCTCCAACAATGTCTCTCTCCCTTCAGTTCCTCAGCTAGATCCCAGAGCACAGTCCATTATATAGCCATTGGGAGGCAGCTGCTACAAAGATTGGGAGCACAAATGGGCTGTAGCCCAAACTAGGTAAGCCCCACACAGGGGTGTGGGGCTTATATCCATTGCACACCTCAATTTTTTGTCACAATCCCTGGTCTTGAATCCACCTCAACCAGCTTTGGCTCAGCTGTGCCATTGTTCTGGACCCTACCACTCTCCATGGACTCTGGAGTATTACCACACACACCATGACTATATGTATTAATGAATTTTCTTTGTTTATTTTATACAATTTATATTTTATTGAGGTATTTAAAATATACAATACTAAGTACAACATATAAAAATAAACATCACCAGTACAATCCCCAGTCCTGACCAAAGCTAACATAATTGGTCCTTGGGTTACAGAATAAACATTTTACAGAAATTAAACATATACTGAATTAACTAAAGAATTATGTTAGAATACAGGATGCCAGACAATGAGTACACATGCCACTATCAGAAAAAGCCTAAAAATTCAAACAATCTACCAAAATAAGATACTGACCCCAATAACAAACTCTACAACACTCATAATAGAGTGAACATTATAACAACCACCACAGCCAAATGCAACAGACAATTCAACCTGTTATAGAAGCTGTTAGTCTCAGTAAATACTGTAGAACCAGAAAGGCAACCAGAAAGGAGAACAAAGAAGAAAAAATAATGCTGGTGTTGAATTAAACTGCATCTGAGATCCAACCTAAAGAGGTGGGGACATAGTCCATGGAGGAGCTTCAGAAACCACCAAGCATAACTGTAGCTAAGGCTTGCAATAAAAGTGTGCCATGAACACAACTGCGAAAAAGGAATTGAGAGGGAGAAAGAAACGAGCCCCACACTTCATCAAATTGGTTTCTCCTTCCAGCTGCTAGACGTGACAGCTGCTCATAACCTGCTAATTTCAATTCAATTGAAATTGAAATTCAATTCAATTTGAACATGTTATCTAGCCACTCACTAACCCATGGGACTTCTTGTGTTTTCCATCGAGCTGCTTGGCTTCAGTAATAGCTGCCATAAACCAGATACATTGTGACCGATGTACAGCAGGTAAACATGTACCAAGAACTATCAAAAGGCATCCCACAGAATAGTGATGGCTAAAGATTGCCCCATCAAATCTAAAATCTTAGACCACCAAGTTTGGAGCTTAGGGCAGTGCCACAAGATATGAAGTAACACACTATCCTACTGACCACAATGGCAACATGTTGGATGTGGAGCCAGATGCAACTTATACAAAAATGCAGAGGTATAATACCATAAATGATGAGTTTTAAGTTGCATGAGTCTCCCACCCATAACACAACAACATCCATATGCATTGACCCAACAACACTGCAATTCCTCATCAGTAAGGATGTGTCCCAAGAGTTTTTCCAACCCATTATGTAAGTGGTCCATAGAAGGTGTATAGGCATCCAGTGACAATAAATCACCTGCAACTGGTAGGGGATCCCATCAATCTGCAACCCCCTGCTAGGCCCATTATGTCATCCCACAATCCTCTGGCCAGTAATTGTAGCTGCATACCTATGAAGGGAGACAATAGGTGGTGAATCTGAAAATATTTCAATTGGTAAGTGGATGGGAGAAAGGCCTGCTTCCGCAAATCTGAAAAAGTCCAAAAAACCTAGTTGTTAGGGAGTAGAGACATCCAAAGTGGAGCAACCCCCCTTCTTCTTCCAGTCCATCCAGGCCATAGGAGCCCCTCCTATGTACAGCCAAGGACGATGCCATAAAGTCCATAATCTGAGGAGGACATCCTAGCTCTTACCCAGCACCTTCGAAAGCTCCCTCCAAACATGCAAGGCATAGTGCTGAGTAGGCACTCTAGGGACCAGCTTGGTTGTATCCCAAAGTACTAATTCTAAGAGATGATTTTCTGCTAAATGCATCTACAGCCCTACCCACCAAACCATGTCTTTAGTATATTCAGCATGCAGCCATTGCCAAATGTGATGGAGAGTGGCTGCCAAATAATAGCCCATGAATCACAACAACTGAAAGCCCACTTTGTCCAAGAAGCCATAAAATGAACAGCTAACAACCTAGCTTTACCTCTTTCCCACAGAAAAGTGCTGATTAATGTCGACAGCTGTTTCCAGATAGAATCTGGAAACTGCAGTGTTATGTATCTAATAAGATACAAAATAGTGGGAAGGACTATCATTTGTAGCATTTGTACTTTACCCCAGAGGGAGAGATGAAAATGCTGCCACCTAGCCATGTTGTCCTTCAATTTTTTATTCAGGGGTTCAAAATTTAACAAAAGCCAGTCTTCAGAAATGGGGTTAATGAAAACAGTCAAATATTTCACAGGTTGTTTAGTTCATTGAAACCCAGTACCGGCCAGCATAGCATCTGAGTATTTAAAAGAAAGAAGCAAAAATTTTCTCCTTCCCCAGTTATTCTTTAACCCTGATAATTCAGAACTAGCATTTGTCAATGTCGAATGTTTGCTTGCTGTCATTGACATTGGTAGTGTAGGAGTTAGAGAGATACATAATAGGAATGTCAGTGAAGTATTGAACTGAAACCAACCCCACCACCACCCTGCAAAGATTGACAGGCATTGGGGTGTGCCTTTGGGTCGTTAGACATAACAGCCATGCAATTTCACCACACCCTACCCAGCAGACACCGACAAGTGTCATGGTGTGCCTTGGGGTCTTTGGGCCTTATGCTCACCCCTTTCCATTAGGAAATATGGTGAGATAGGTGCAGTATAGGAGAATGGGGTGAACTTTGGGGCCAAAGAGTCCAAGGCACACCTTGATGCCTGTCACTGGCTGCAGGATGTGGGGGGGGTGGAATGGTATGAGCATTACAGGCAACAATCCCAAGTCACACCACTGATGCCTGTCAGTCCCTACAGGGTGGGGCGTTATGGCCGGAAACCCTAACGCTCCAGGCGTTCATTGGTATTTTCAGTCCAATTTTTCAACATGGGTTTTTGTAACCTCCCACCTCATGAACAGTGGCAATATCAGTTTGTTAGCCGAAAGCTGATTTTGCACACCAACTATGCCATTTGGCACCAGAGGTGCAAAAACACATTTTGAACAGGATGTGAAAAATTACAGCTGTACTGTTCATGAGGAGGTGTAAAAATGGCAATGTTGAAAATCTGGAGTGAAAACATAAAACAACTGGTGAAGCTGCTGAGCGCTGAGAAACTGCGCAATGCGCACCTGTAATGTAATTAGTTTGGGGATTGTTTACAGCAGATTGTCAACACAGGTATTTTGGGACATCCGCTCATGAACAGTGTCACTGTGATTTTCGTAATCTGTCCCGAACACTGATTTCCCACAGCGACCACGCATTTCTGCGCCGGAAGTGCAAAAACACATTTTGGCCAGGGTGTGAAAAATGACAGTTGTGTTGTTCATGAGGAGGCTTGGAAAAATGCCACTGTAGAAAATCTGGACTGAAAATATTACAAATTCGTGAACTTATGAGGCTGCGTCATTTTATGGAGTTTAGTCACCAAATTTTCAACACAGCCATTTTAAGACCTCTGCTCATGAACAGTGTCACTGTGATTTTCTTAATCTGTCCTGAACATTGATTTTGTACTCCGACTGTGCCATTGTGCGCCACGTGTGCAAAAAACAAATTTTGGGTGAAATGTGAAAAATGACTGCTGTACTGCTCATAAGGAGGTGTGGTAAAATGGCAATGTTGACAATCTTGAGTGAAAATATAAAATATTCATGAAGTTACGAGCGTGCGTAGGAACTGCGCAACGCACACTCATAAAACATCATTTTGGGATTTGAATCAATTAAATTTTCAACATAGGGTTTTGGGGGCCTACCTCATGAACTGTGACACTGTCATTTTGTTACTCAGTCCCGAAAGGTGGTTCCACGCAGTGACTGAAAAATCACCTTTCGGGACTGAATAACGCCATGACAGTGACTGAATTCATGAGGAGGGGTCCCAATAACCCCATGTTGAAAATTTGGTGTCAAAATTCCCAGAAATGCCCGAGGTATGCACCAAACTTGAAAAAACCCTATTTAAGCCTTTATACAGCTTACTGGAACTTCTTCATTTCGCGGTCGGCTTTGAAGAGTGAAGAAGTGTTCCCCGTCCACTAAAGATCATCACGCTTGGGCCGGAGGTAAGTATGGGGTGGGGGTCGGGGGAGTTGGGTCACAGGGGTGGAGAGGGTTGGGGAGAGGGCAAGACAGTCAATGAGGGACCTTTTTTCCACAAGTGTCTTTTTTTTTTTTTGGAAGACGACGCTGGACGCTTGCTATGCTGGGGTGGGCTCTCAGCGTGTGGTGCCTGGAAATCTGTTTTGGGGCAGCGGAGTTTGATAGGATTGAGCACCCCCCAGTGGCCATAATGGAGTGCAGGTGGGGATTGCATGAGCACACTGAGGTGGGCTCCAGTGTGCTACAGGCGGGTGTTCAGGGTTTGGGGAAAGAACCGTTCATGACAGTTCAGATGTAGTAGATTTGGAAGGTGCTATATCGTGCCGGGCAGCACGCAAATTGCCCATACATTACCACCACTGATTGCAGCGGTTTTTCACTTTCCACTATACGCCACAGCATCTGAACTGCTGTCATAGACAGCTCAACATTTATTGGTGTGGTGAGACAGTGCCTGCAAAAGGGACCAGGGCACTGGAAGCTGAGTGGCACACCTACAAAAATTCGGACGGTGGCACTATGTTTCTTGCACATGCGCGCAAGCAAACATAAAAATGACCTAAAAAGGCTACAAGAGTTGGGATAGTAGAAGCAGGGTTGCGAATAGTGAGTAAAATGTCATCTACAAAAATCAGTGGTTCATAAAGCTTCACACCCAACTCCAAGCCTTGGATGTCTCCCTGCTCCTGAAGTTGCTGTGTCAGTGGCTCAATGGCCAAAACAAATAGAGATGGAGATAGGGAGCAATCCTGGTGGGTACCTCTGCCTAGGTGAAACAAAGGGGAAAGTAGTCCATTTGTGAGTATGGTTGCCTGTGGCTTCACATAGATAGTCTGAACCTAACGTGCCAGTACTTATGTAGGACATGGAGAAGATAAAGCCATTCAAGTGAATCAAATTCTTTCTCTGTATCTAGCTCAACAGCTGCCACAGCATCCAGGCTGGATGCTATGGCTCACATCCAGTTGAGTAGGCGCTTAATGTGGTTCCCCATCCCTGCCTGCCACAAAACATTCCTTTTATGAGTGCACCAAGAGAGGCCAAATCAAGCTAAGCCAAGTGGCAAGAATTTTAGCCAGGATTTTATAAACTACATTCAGCAAGCAGATAGTGCAGTAGCAGGAGCACTGGTATGGACATTTCCCCTTCTTCCCCAGAACAGAAATGGTGGCATAAATTCATTGAAGGTGGGAGAGCACCTTTGACCCAAGCATCTTGAAATGTAGAGGCAAGCAGAAGACTGATTAAGTTGTCTACTGCCTTACAGAGTTATGCCAAAAGACTGTTGGGGCCCGGAGCCTTCCCATTCAAAAGTGCCCCAATGACATCTCTAACCTCCTGAGGACTGACAGGACCTTCTTGACTATTCCTCTAATGGTCAGTTAACATAGGCAGAGTGATAGATGCTAAAGCTCCTGGATGGTGATCACATGTCCATCTCAGATTGTCAATTTAGAAGAACAAAGATCTTCATAATAAACTCTGAAGGTGGAATTCAAGCTTTCAGTGCCTAAAAGAAGATTCGCCCCTTTCCTGATCCCAGGAATTTTAGCTTCCACAGACATCTGTTTGAGGCAGCAAGTTAGGAAACGGTCTGTCTTCTCCCCACCCTTCCAAGACACCTGCTTGGTGTGGTGGAGGTCAAATTCAGCTTGCTAAGTATTCAATGTGTTTGGTGTATCTCAAATCATCCTCATACATTGCAACAAAGTTAAGGAAGTATCACCAGCCTTATGCTCTGATTACAGATCCTTTAGATAGTGTTCTGATGTCTTCATTTCCTTCATCCTAGTCTTTTTTCTAGCTGAAGCATAGTTCAATGTGTGGCAAATAGCTTAGTGCTTGTGTATACTTACGAGTTGACTGGTATGCTTGGTGTTTATAACGTGAGCTTTGGTGCTTCTCCACATCCCACCCTTGGTAGAATAGTGGGTAGGTGTAGACTTAAGGCCCAGTGGAAAGGGTGAGACGGGAGTGCCAGAGAAGAAGGAGGCAGGGGAGGATGGAGGGCGCAGCCGAAATGCTCTAAGTAGAGTGGGAGGTGGCCTGCTGCTTATGGAGGGAATGGGGGAGGAGCTATCTCCCCCCACTGAACAAGCTAAAGCCTTCCAATTCAATGTGTGCCAAATAGCTTAGTGCTTGTGTATACTTAGGAGCTGACTGGTATGCTTGGTGTTTATAACGTGACCTTTGGCGCTTCTCCGCATCCCACCCTGGGTAGAATAGTGGGTAGGCGCAGACTTAAGGCCCAAAAAGAAGTAGTGAAATTGACTATCTCCTCCAACTCCAGTGAGTGTGGTCCATAGCACACAGGAGAGGAAAAACCCCGTTAGGGGGAAACCTCCGAGGACCCATGGCTACTGACCTATCTGTACCCTGGGCATACTAAGAGGAGAATAATCCTAAATGTGCTAGGTTTAGGCATAGTTATGTCCAGGAATACAGTCTGGTGTAGCTGGTAAAATCCAGTTCATGGTCGGGATGAGCAAGATGTCGATTTTGCAGATGAAGGTTCAAACAAATGGAATATCCAACTGCAATAATGACCGGATGCTGGAACAATGGCTAATTCAAGCCTGAGATAGATGACTGCTGTAGATCCATAGCCCGGCCTTTGGATACTAGATAGAGCAGCATAGTGGGAACTGTTTGTTGGGATGGCTGGAACTTGCAGCAGGTTGACTATTACTGTAGTAAGAGCTTAATCCAAGGATAGGAAGGTGATAGCCTTTGTGGGAATGACGGGAGTCCACGTGGTCCGCTATTGTAGCAGTACAGGATGCAGGACATAGAGGATGGGTGCTGAAGCTAATTGAAATGAGAAGATACTAGATAAGGTCCATCGTGGGGCATGCGTAAATGGGATGGCGAGACCCCACATGGTTCGCCATCGCCATGGGTGTTAGGCATTAACCTGTGAAGCTGATAGTATGCTCAGAGGTAGGCTAGCTAGGGAATGATATTTGCATGGAGTCCTAATGAATGAAGAAGTCATGGAAGAGTGACTGAGTCTCATGTGGACAATACTGGAATGCGAGATCCCGTAGGGTCTTCCATAGTATGAGAAGAATTCCATTTTTGTAAAGGATAGCCTCCTGTTGAGGGGAAATACTCTGGAAGGATGATGATGACCACCAGGGGCTCACAGAAATACTTCCATGACTTGAATCGCTGATTAAAACCGAGTCTGCGATAAGTCCATCAACATTGTCCTGTTGGTAATTTGGAGGGAAGCAAGGGGTGCAGAAGTTTGACTGGGAGATAAGGAATAAGGGGAAGAGTGTCAAGAGACATGTAGAAAAGGGATAGCGGGACTCCACATGGTCCACCATCGCCATAGAAGGAACAATATAGGTGGCAAGGTATACCCTCAGGAGCCAGAATGAGTTGCAGTCCAAGGTAAGGGAGGTGGAACCCCCACGTATGTACACTTTGAAGTGAATAGAAATAGTTAAGCTATGGCAGGGCCTTTTCACAGGGATGGAGGTATGGGATGGCGGCACCCTATGTGGTGCGCCATCGCCGTTAATAGACTGAGTATGGAACAGATGCAGGACTCCACTGACTGTTGAACTGAAGAATGTTCTCAAGGTAGGATGACCCGACGTCAATCAATCTGCTGTACAGGGACTTGAATGAGCATTGAGTTGAAACTTTTGGAGTAGATGGTGAGTGGGAAGGCGGACCCTTTATAGTCCATCATTGTGTAGCAGACATTGTGCAAGAAATGAAAGGTGGGACCCTTTGCCCCATGGAGTAGTGTGGGATAGGGATAGCAGGACCCCATGTGGTCCGCTATTGCCAGAGTGCTGGGAGAGCATGAATGGGAAGGCGAGATCCCACATGGTTCGCCTTCGCCATGGAAGCAATAGTGCCTGATAGGAATGGCGGGACCCCACGTGGTCCACCATCACTGTATCCGAGTAATCCATTTCCTCCCATCGAATAGTGTGCGATAGAGATGGCGGGACCCCACGTGATCTGCCATCGCCATATCACTGCAGTACAAGATTGGGAAGATGAAACTCCACATGGTTTGGCTTCGCCATGGAAGGGGCGAGATTCGAGGAACCATCTGCAATTAATGTGATATCAAGCCTTAAAGAATAGCCTTCTTGGTTGCTGATAATAAATGGTTCAAGGAAAGGTGGGGAACACTCTGGGAGCCAAATGTGGGAGTAGAAGCAGTTGCGACATGAGAAGGGCCCCCCTTGGGTCATGGCAGTATGGGAAGGGAACCACTAAGTCAGGTATCACCAAAGTTATTGGTGCACGTAAAGCTGCTGGTAGTAAGGAATAGGGAATAGTGGAAGTCTGGTCACATGATCCTGGATATTAACTCTTAAAGCTAGCATGGCAGATGAATTCCTGGAAACTGACACATTACTCACATTACCAAGCCTTGCCAGGGCTGGCTGGACTGCAATACAATGCCTGAATGTGATGGGCAGAAGCAGTAATCATACCTAGACAACAAACAGAACTCTGTGCTGCAGGAAGCAGTAACCAAGGTAGCAAGGAGCAATGGGAAAGGCAGCCATGAAAGGGAGTAGTGGTTAAAGTATTGCAGTAGTAAGCAAAGGCCATGTAGAGGGAGAGTCCATGGAAGTTACAAAGGTAGATAGTAAAACCCTGGATGCAATGAGCTGTCTTCGAACAACAACTGAGCTCTGTGCTTTGAGGAAATAATACAGGGGTTCTGGGCAGGGTCAGTGACGATGCTAGAACTGGTGTAGATAAAGATGGTTAACGTCTTGAGTTAAGGTTAGGCAAAAGCATGTTAAAGTAGAATCCTAGGAAGGGAATGAGATATGTTAGTTGGTTCCTGCTGAATGGTTTGGGACTTGGTGCAATAATTGTATCCCGCAGCACCAGTCTGCTTGCAAACTTCAAAGGGCATCAAAATTCATTGTATAGGAGTAGCATTCAGTCAAGTAAAATACTGAGCTTTTCCTGGCAGCATAGCGACTGGAGCAAAATAAACTGATTCTTTACAAGAAAAACCCTTTGTACAACTGAGTCATTACGATACTTTCCAGCTGTAAATATTTCCTGCAGATAACATTGTTGTGCAAAAGTTTCAGGTTGTTCTCATATAGTACTATATCATTCACTGTGGATAGCAGCAGATGCTATAATGGTGTAGTGGATGGGATCCTGGCAAAGTAAGCATGCTGGGACAGCTCTGATATGAATGGTACAGTATGTTATGGTGTCCTGGTGGATTGC
Source organism: Neoceratodus forsteri (assembly GCA_016271365.2). Classification (NCBI taxonomy): domain Eukaryota; kingdom Metazoa; phylum Chordata; order Ceratodontiformes; family Ceratodontidae; genus Neoceratodus; species Neoceratodus forsteri. The sequence goes on along the minus strand of JADMNL010000022.1, from coordinate 437,433,333 downwards.
AGGTCTCGACACGTCCTACAGGTAGACTGGAGACTGCTTCAGCTGCTAGCTCAGTGTGACATTACTGGGAAGTGAGCCACGGTGTACAGCTGAGGTGGAGCTGCAAAAGAGCATGGGTGGTAACCCAGGACAGGAATGGCAGGGGGAGGAGGCCAGGCTTAAGCTGGAAGAGATGCAGGCATTGAGAGCAGGGAGCAGTGGTGTCAAGAGAACTGGAGCATCTGGAGGGCATGTGGAGGCTGCGAGGCAGCGGAAGAAGGAGAAAAGCCCCAAAGAAACAAGGAGAAAAAAGAAACAGCACAAAGGGCCAGGGAGGGAGGGGAGATGAATGCAAGCAGCACAACAAAGAGGAAGCAACATGGGGAAGGGACAGAGCCAGAGCAGAGAAACAAAACGCAGGGGGGAGGCACAGCCAACCACCACGCAGCACCACCAAAATGCTCTAAGCACAGCAGGAGGCAGCCTGCTGCTTATGTAGGGAATGGGGGAGGAGCTATTCCCCCCCTCATTGAACAACAGGCTAAAGCCTTCCAAGTAATAATTCTACGTGAAGTTATGCTTTCAAACTTTCCCATACCCATTTATGAACAATATTACCCAAGTTATTATCAGACAGATATGACTGAATCTCCTGTTACAACCAGTCTCTAAAATTAGGCTCTCTAATAAGGCGGGCATTAAACCACTATCTCTTTGCTTCAGTGTCCACCCCTACCTGTTGGAAAGCAGCAGTAACTGGGGAGTGGTGTGAGATAAGGATGGTTTCAATCACAGTACTACGAAAGCCTTTGGCTGTAGTAGAAGATGCTAAGATCAAATGAGTCTCACTGTAGGTGCTGTTACATGGGGAAAAGAAAGTATAATCCCGAGCAGAGGGATGTCCCAGGCACCAAACATCCAACAAACCATGATCTACTGTAATATTAATTGCTGTAATGCCCAGGCCACCCAACCTGGCAGAATGGCCACTGTGATCGCATTTAGGATTCATCACATTCATGTCCCCCCCCCCAAAATAACTTCTTCAGTACCCAAATCCAAAAGGGCTTGATACAACGAATGAAAAGCAACAGGGTCAGGCTCATTCCGGCTGTAAACTGAACCCAGTACAATTGAAGTGCCCTCCAATCAGCCCTTTAGTACCCAGCATCCCTGTTTATCCTTCCTAATAAAATCCAAGACACAGTTTATCCCTCTGTGGCAATGGACAGCAACACACCTCTTTTTAGAGTAATAGGAGGTGGCAAATATCTGGCCCTGCCACAACTTAGCTATTTTTTCTAATTCAGGCATTAAAATATGAGTTTTCCGGAGGAAAAGAATCTGACCTTCAAGTTTCCTGAGATGCAGTAGCACCCTTCTGCATTAAATCAGACTGTTAAGCCCATAAATGTTCCAAGCAATCAACTTATACACCATACTGTGAGCCCAGAGCCCCTACTGCTTGCTTGGGATAGTCCTTCCCCAGTGCTAACACCAGCATAATAACCAGCATGGCTAAGTCAGAAAAATGACACCAAACATATGAATTTCCTTAGTTGTCAAAATGTTCTCAATCATCATATCAAGGACAATGACAAGTAAATTGTGCCCACAAATCAAATTTTCAATGGGTGGGTAACTGCACAACTTCACTCTACACAATGCCACCATGCAGTCATGTGCAGTACCATTGTGCAGCACGTTAGGACTAACCAAGCCCATAATAAGCATGCAAATGAACTCTTGAACACATTTGATGCCATTTGTACTTTATTAGCATCACAAGACAGGGCAGAATACCATGCCTAGTAGGAATACTGGTGACAATCTCTGATTTGAGAATGCTATTTCCAACATCCTTCTCTGATTTGAGAGGAAAGATGTTGTTGAGATATAGTAAAAGGACTTATCTGAATCAAAGCATGCTGACTATATCAAATGATGTGGCAAACATCACATGAGCAGTCAGCTGAGTATGAGGCATTCCAGACAATTAACACACTTTGACTTGAACACACCAAATATCTAAATATGGCACCATGTTAGTGGAACTGCAGAAGCACACAGGGCTAAGCAGTGGCCTTATGCAGCTCCCTACTGGAATATATGGGGGCCACAACCACAACTGCTATGTGTGTCTTACGCGACGTGTCACATCATCATTTGATATAGCCAGTGATTTCATTTGCATAAGTCCCTTGATGCATGCATCTCAACATTCTTCCTCTCAAATTGTGAAAATTGGTGCCTTTCAAAAAAAAATCAAGAAAAAGGTCATGCAATCAGGGCCCAGTCTTATAAAATTGTAGTGTTAACACAATAGGTCTACTCTATTGTGTGACTTAAAGCTCAAAGCTTATTTACACATTTTATTTTAAAAAAGTACTGCTTTCCTGAACACTGGTACTGCAGCTAGCTGCTGCTCAAGATTATACATTTTTCTCTGTCTTCTGTCTCTTTGGCATCCCAAGTTCACTCTCTAAACCTTATTGAGTCCTTTAAGGAGCAATCTGGCTGGGTAAAATTCTTGCACACACACTGTATAAATATTGCAAATAATTCAAATGTATAACAATAAACAAGTAAGACAGATCCATGAAAAAGAAAACATTCCTTCCCCCACGCAGCCCAAAATCTGACCCTGGTCCTCTGAACCTGGGATGGATAGCTGTACCTAAGTGGTAGGCAGGCAGCAGAGACATTCCTTTCTTGTTGTTATCCCTCTGCCACTGCCTGGGCAGTACACACATCTGAGTGGGGTCCATGGGATGCAATACATCAGGAGTACTGCTGCTATCATCTGACTGGCTATGTGGTTTGGCCATCCCCAACCGCCAATTACTTTTTTCCTCAGGGCTCCACTCACAAAGTCCTGCCCCTTGACCTCCCACCACCACCCTCGATGCTATGCAAGGGCAAATACATAAAACAGTACCCACAGCCAACAGCAGGGGACAAGCGCCCTGGCTCTCTACCTGGGGTTGTAGCAGTGGTGGACTGTTGCTGCCATCTCAGTTGTGGGGAGCACTGCCACTGACAGTGCCGGCACCACCCAAACACCAAACTCATGTCCCATGTGCTCTCCTGATCCCAGTTCAGTGGTCAACAGTACATCTTTACTGCAATGCACTGCCAGTGGTACTGCCCAGCCACTGACCACCAGCCTATTTTTAAATTAGCAGTTTTGGCTACCAGGTCCGGTGAGGCAGATATAATGCCATCTGGCTAATCTCAGCCATCATGAAGAATGGACAGATGAGATTTAACTCGGAACTGCCCCCTGGCTGCTATTTCCACAAGTCCATCCACATCCCCTAATAGGGATATGTATCGGCTTTTGGACCATAGTCCCTCCTGGCAGAAGTGTGTGCAGCATGTGCGCATGTGCATGCCCTGTACACTCCATACAATAACTCCACCCCCAATGTCTCAATCAACTACTGCTCACCACCTGGACCAGGCAAGCCATACACCTTCAGGAAGTGAGCACAGTAACACAGTGAGGCAAAGTCTCCCAAGAGGAAAGCATCCACCCTAGCCATTCAGTTCAACAGGTGACAGCCCAGGTCGGTGCTGTGCCCTTCCATGTGCAACTGACAAATAACTGCATTTTGGCATTACTGATTCTGTACCATCCATCAATCCATCCAGCGCCCAGGCCCCACCCCGAGTATCCAGGCCCGACCCCCTTCCCCAAACAAACCCACCAGGAAACTCCATTGAATTCACAGCTAAATCTCACAGTCAGCACTCTTCCTAGAGTTCAAACTGCTGAATTCTGGACTCCAACAACTATGTAAAAGAAAAGACCAACATTAGGCAACATTAGATTTACATTACTGAACTCAGGTGTACATTAAAAGACAGCTGAATGAGCTCCTAGCCCCATTAAGCTTAAGCTATAGTAATACGTTCACAAGAATTTTGTTTTTTTCTTTAAAAAGTAAACTGAGCTGAGAGCTCTACACAGCATGTGCCACATTCAACTTGAAAAAAGTAGAGATTATTACAATTAGATTAACTGGCCTGTACAGAAAAACTAGCAGTCCTAACCTGACATTGTCAACTGGATGACCCCATCACAGAGCCCTCAGTCCAGCCACAGCCACACACACACACACACACACACACACACACACACACACACACACACACACACACACACACACACACACACACACACACACACACACACACACTGTCCTTGCCAACCCATGCAGTCTGGAGATTAAATGAAAAAAATAATGAAATATCTGTTATTTAACTTATTTTAAACTTTCTTGGTTTCTTTTACTTATGACTTTACTGTTCTCAGGTGGTGGTCTCAGTGCTGTTCGTTCCTCCCATCAGACTCTGACTAGACCTGAGCACTGATGGACTGGCCATGAGCACAACTTTAGATTTGTTAGATCTGACCATGACGGGGCTGTAGCAGCAGCCGGCGGGCCAGGCAGGCAGTGCTGGTCAATACTGGCCTGCCTCTGTCTGCAGTTGATGATGTATTGTAAAGTACAGTAGATTGGGGGTGATTATCACTTGAACATAGAGATACTTCGCAAAGGGCTTGTTTTGTATTTAAATCAATTCAAAGTACCAAATCTAATCTTATGCATAACTTTTTTTCTTTGAGGACATCTACTAGAACTTTGCATTCTCAAAATTCAATCCTCTTAACTGCCTCGACTTGTAAAACTACAAAGTTTCTAAAATCTTTTAAACAAATTGCCATAACAATTTTGAATGATTTATCAGATGATTTGCATAATGCTCAAAGCTATACCAGTGTAGAAAATCATTGAAAAGTGTACTTAGTGTCAGGTCAGTATGTAACTGTACATGATTATTTGTTGGTATACCTAGAATCTGTTTGTTTTTTAACATGTTTTAGATTGCATAATGTCTCTGCTTTGTGTAAATGCCTTTTTACCTATTTATTATTACCTCCAAATGATGTTTTGTATGTATTTTTGGTCTGTTTCTTATTCTATGTGTAATTTTGTATTGATGTATTGAGTGTCTTTCGACCCTCACTGGGTCAAGCCTGTAAAAGGGTCATGTGACCCAGTTGCTTTTTACCCAGTCACCAAAAAAATAAAATAAAATAAAATGATGGCTGTTGGCTTCTGACTTTAAAATATTATTTTATTTGTATGGCATGGGGCCTCAATATTCACTGGATGACCTCCCAACTCCCACTGATGGATCTGGCACAGTAGGGCTTGCTCTGGAAGTGGAGACAAATGTGTCTCTCAGCTCTCTGCTCCCAAAATGATGAATAGCATGAATAGGGCTCTTGCAATGTGTGTCGTGTGCACTCTCATTCTGACTCCTCCTCCTTCCAACCTCCACCCACAGACTGTCAACTCCACACAACTGCCCGCCTCTCATACGTCAATCAAATCATTAGACTGAAATGTATCAATAGCAGCAGCACAAACTGTACAAGCTGCCCAAGACACCACACAACAGACTGCAGATGACATACAAAGAATTAAGCAAAACCTGTTTAACCCTTCGCCCCCCACCACCACCACACATCATCCTCGAGACCACTTGTTCCTTGTTACATGGCCCTGGGGGCACTGCAGAAAACAAAAGCTGGATTTCCTGTTTTGGATTGGTCCTACAAGCAGATTTTCCCTTCCCGCTCATCCAGTCACAACCCCTGCACAGTAATATGTAAAGTAACATCAATGTAACATGTTACTTATACAAAAATGTGATCATTAACTTCACCCCATTACATATAAGTAATCAATTACTACTACACATTACCAAACAATGTAATTAAACTACAGTAACATGTTACTACGTAATACATCCAGCTGATGAGGGGCACTGTCTATTTGTCAACCTGGGCTGACTTTCACCTTGTAGAGGAGGAAGGGTTATGGTTGATCTCGGGTCTGTACCCCACTTACTGTATGTTGGACTCTGCACCTACCTGCCTGCTATTTGGCTGCCTGGAATCCCTGGTGCTGATTTTCACCAAAATAGTCAGGTGTTCCTTGATGGAGGGGTGCCTTTCCTATGACATTGAAATGGACAGTGAAGCCCCTCCTGCAAAAAAACAACTTTGGAACCTGTCACTCTAACTAATTATAGACTGGACTTGAACCATCTCTTTTTGGAGAAGGTGATCAAGAAGGTGGTGGTGCAGCTCAATGCTTGCCTGGAGCTATTTGACTTGTGCGAGCCACTCCATTTAGGTTTCAGGCCTCATCACAGTACAGACTGCACTTATCAGTGTCACATGATCTCTTCATGGTGAGGGGCTGAGGGCTATGTTCCATCTTAGTCCTGTTGGATCCCACATTTGACATGGTTGAGCATGATGTGCTGCTGGACCACCTGAGGAACTATGTGTGATTCTTCTGCATTGTTTTGAGCTGGTTTGAGTCTTACATCTGGTTACCAGTGCCAGTTGTGACTGCTTCCTTTACTGCATGACAGGAAGCTCCTGCCTCTCTTGAGGACTGACCTTTTCTTAAATCTGTTGCAACAGTTCTTCTGTTTCTTAGCCTAATCTATTCTTTACAATTTCTAGTCCATAAGGTTGGCCACCTATGGGCACTCCCTCCCCTTTCTTGACTATGCTATAGTGTCCTCTGTAAATTTTCCTTTTCCCTCTCAGGTCCTTGTACAGGGAGGTTCTTGTGGTGACTTCTGAGCTTATGTAAAACAACAGGCTGTGTTTATCATTGTTGGATTTAGTATATAATAGCACTATGTCATAAAATACTTTAATGCATATACCTTATGTGTATAAATCCTGTACATGTTGAAAATACCATGGCACTAGGTGTTTTTGATAAAGGTAAAAAGTTACTAGGGGACTGTATGATAAAAATTGTTAATTGTTCTATTTAAAATGCATGTAAATTGCTGTAAACTGAAAAAGTCTGAAATTTCATAGTGTTTTGCATATACCCCATGATGCTTTGCATTATGGAAGTATGTGTGATGTTATGTTTCTTTGAAACTTCACCTATTGCCAATGTGCTTTGGGTAACCCTTGCTTCAGTGCTTCTGCACTGAAGTTATTTGTCATTAGCTTTTTTTTTTATTTGAGCCCCCACCACCCGAGCAAACAAGGCCCACATAGGGGAGGCTGAACCTTAACTGATAAGTTAAATCAGAGATCAGTGAGTCAGTAGGTGCTGGCTAAGTGTAGAAGAAAGACTTGCATAGTCTGTTGCTACAAACTGATGTACTGAAGAAGGGATATGCCATTGCTGAAGGTTATCTACTGCATTTTGACTAAACATCACACAGAGATTGTGTGTTGAACTTGAAGTTGGGTGTCTGGTCCATCTGTTATCCCACAACCCCTCAACAGACTTGGTGAAGTGGGATGACTTGCTGGAAGTGTCTGGACTGGATGGAAGAGGGATGTTTTTTTCTGGTGAATATCGCCCAGATATCCAAGGTGGACTAATGCACCAGGAGTTGCCAGAGGAGAACCCGGAGAAGAAAGTCTGTGGCATTCTGACCAGAACCATGGCTGACAGATGGAGAGAAGCTGCTACCTAGACTGGACCTGGGAGTTCAGAGGAAGGCCAAGCCTGAAGATGATGAAGAGATGCAGGTCGAGGTAGACTGGAGGTGCGAAGACAACACTCAGAAGGTGGAGACCCTGATGAGGATGATCCACTGGATGAGTGGGCAATGGCTGGTGGCAGATCAACTATGCAGAGAGTCAGAACACCGATGCCAGGTGCTCGAGAGGTTCCTGCTGGGAGTTTGGATAAAGAATCGGAGGAGGATTTTTCATGGGCTCAGCTGGAGAAGGACCCCCTGACTGAGTAGGATATTCCTTTGTTGCCTGTGTTTCCAGGATGTTACCTGTTGGAGGTCAGAGTTGCAAGTATGGAACTTGAATGTGAGACTGTGCCTAGTGATATTGTGCTGGGGTTGAAGACCCCAAGCAAGCAAGAAGAAGCCTATGAGGCTGAAGGGATTTTTTCTTGTATTGATGCAGCTAATTCTATTAACAGTATTGACTTTGGTATACTGCAGGCTAAAGATGCTAATGTTGCCAAAATGTTACAATATGTTAAGAGTCTGAGGTGGTACATGTGTTTCATTCTTTTCTGAGGGAAAACCTACCAAGGAAGAGGTGGGTGGAAAATGGATTGGAACCTGTGTTGAGGTAACACCAAAAGAGTGTCTACCCTCAGGTGTCTGTATCAGTAGCATGTGAAATGAATGAAACAAGAGACATTGTGGGTTTATATAGAGGGGTTGTAGGACTGGGCCCCTGCTTAAAAAACAATATGTTTGGTGGGGTTGGAGCAGACAATTACTCACCCCAGATAAAGTTTTTCTATGGTACTGGACTTTACAGCTGTGCAGATTTTCAGTCAATAAAATATGATGGACTTTCCCTGAAAGGAGATGGGAAGGTAGTATTAGTCTCTGTTGACAAATGTTTTAATGCCTCAGGGTAAAGAATGATGATATCCACTATGTTTATGACAGAATGTTTATTGTTAATAGGGACCTTGAGACAGAGCTTTTGAAGATGGATGGGTGGAAGCTCCATCCCTTCCTGGGACAGGAAGGTGATAAGCAGTCTGCAATAACTGCTTCCATCTTAAGGTGGGGGATATGTGACAGGGAGCTCCTGCCACTCTTGAAGACCAACCTTTTCTTAAATCTGTTGCAACAGTTCTTACATTTCTTAGCCTAATCTACTTTTTACAATTTTTAGTCCATAAGGTTGGTCACCCATGGGCAACCCCTTCCCTTTCTTGACTATGCTATTGTGTCCTCTTTAAATTTTCCTTTTCCCTCTCAGGTCCTTGTACAGGGAGGTTATTGTGGTGACATCCAAGCTTATGTAAAACAACAGGCTGTGTTTATCATTGTTGGATTTAGTATGTAATAGCACTATGTCATAAAATACTTTAATGTATATATCTTATGTGTATAAAACCTGTAAATGTTGACAATACCATGGCACTAGGTGTTTTTGATAAAGGTAAAAAGTTACTAGGGGACTATATGATTACAATTAAGTTAGTTGTGCTATTTAAAATGCATGTAAATTGCTGTAAACTGAACAAGTCTGAAATTTCATGGTGATCTGCATATATCCCAAGATGCTTTGCATTATGGAAGTATGTGTGATGTTGTAAATCTTTGAAACTTTGCTTATTGCCAGTGCTCTTTGGGGTAACCCTTGCTTCAGTACTTCTGCACTGAGGTTCTTTGTCTTTAGCTTTTTTTTTTGTTTGAGCCCCCACCACCCCAGCAAAAGGCCTGCATAAGGGAGGCTGATAGAGAGTCAGTAGGTGCTGGCTAAGTGCAGAGGAAATACTTGCATAGCCTGTTGCTACAAACTGATGTAATGAAGAAGGGATATGCCATTGCTGAAGGTTATCATCTACATTTTGAGTAAACATCACACAGAGATTGTGTGTTGAAATTGAAGTTCGGTGTCTGGTCCATCTGTTATCCCACAACCCCTCCTTAGACTGCCTCCTGATCAGTCCTATTGTTGTCCAGTTCAGAGTTCCACCATCTATTTTTCTCCTACTATCGCTCCCTTCCTCCCATCTTGTATTGTGTTCACTCTCTAACCCTCCCTCCTTTTTACACCCCTTCTCCCTTAACAAATTACACCTTAGCTGTTACCTGCTACTTAGTTAGGTCTTCCTCCCCAACACTTGGCACCACTATGTACTCCACACCTCCACTGACAAGGTCAATCTGTTGGCTGATGCATTACATCCACAATGTAATTCAGTGCCATTGCCCTGATACTAGTTGTATATTGCCTATTACTTTGTTGTTCTTCTTTATTGTATGCATTAACTATAATTTTGTATTGTTTTTTGACTCATGCTTGTATACATCTGACATGGAACCTATGTAATGAGCTTGTTCTCAAAGGTTTAATCCGAGAATTCAATAAATAAATCAATAAATAATAAACATTACCAGAACACATCAGGTGGCTCTAGGTAATTCCATCTCTGAAGTGGCTGCATTCTCCTGTGGTGTTCCTCAAGGTGCAATCCATGCCCTCATTTTGTTTGCCATGTATATGTCACCTTTTGAGGGAGATCATCAGAGGGTATGGTGTTGAGTTTCACTGTTATGCTGATGATACTCAGCTCTACCTGTCCTGCACATCTAATGGGAATAATTCTGCCACTGTGTTGGAGTGGTGCCTTGTTGAGAGCAACAATTGTATGGCCTCCAACTAGATGTGCCACAGCCCTGATAAAACATAGGTCTTGATTGTTGAATCAGTTTGGCATGGGTCAGTGATAATGGGTGGAGTGGCTAGCTTACTGTTGTTGAGAGGCCAACCAGTCAGAGCTGTAGGTTTGGTAAGGGATCTGTGGGTCATTCTGGATAGTAGGCTGACACTAGAGTATCAGGTGTTGGTGGTTTTCTGGAATGACTTTTGCCATCTCCATAACATCACCTGGATCAAACTGCATCTAGCACCTGTCAACCTGGTGATGACAGTCCACAACTTTGTCACCTCTAGATTGGACTACTGCAATGCCGTGTACTTAGGGTTACCTGCAGGTACTGTAGATTGCTGGGGCAGGACTGGTGGTGGGGACTTCTTGAAGTGACCACATCACCTCGGGCCTATGCACTTTGCTCTGGCTGCTTGTTTTGTGGCACATCATCTTCAGGATTTGCTTGCCGACATTCAAGGCCATACATCTTTTTTGGGTCCTGAGCACAATAAAGATCTCCTGGATCTTTACTACCCTACCCGCCCTCTCCACTCCATGGGTTGTAGTAGTAGCAGTTTATTTTATACAGCGTCCTTTCCCAAGGCCTCAGAGCTCTTTACATAAGACTATATGAACAATATAAAGAAAAACAATTAAAAACAATCCCAATATTTCAACAGCATAAATAAATAATGATAAAAGAATAGCTGGCATCAGAGCAAACCAAGGCTACTAAATAGAGCAAAAGGCCTAGTTAAACAAAAAGGTCTTAAGACCCTTCTCAAAATACTTCACCAATGATCCCATCTTTCACCAGACCCAGTTTTAATAATATCCTTGGTGCTAGTGGTATTCCACCCCTCACCTGGTCCTCTTTTTTATTTTATTTCTAGTTTATACTCCATAACAGAGCTGCCTCTTTAGGTGGCTACCACCCAGTCCCCCTACTCAGCTTTCTCTAGCACTTACCTCCCTTGTACAACCCTACCTTGGCTCCCCCCCAAGTGGGGCTCTTTTAGATGGGGGAGTGATCCAGACAAGCACTTGGTCTTCTGAAAAGGATGTGGAGTATCTCAAGGGTTGGTGCTGGGCCCTGTCCTTCTCAATGTATTTATTTGTGATATACTGTAGGGGAAGACATAAAGGGCAAGATCTTCTTCTTCACAGACAGCATGATGATCTGTGCAAGGGTGGACACAGAGGAATGGGTAAGAGAACTCAGGGATGATCTAGGTAGAGCTGGTCAAAGATATTACAGCTGGGCTTCAACACTAAACAATGCAAGGCAGGGCCGTCATGGTGGGTGCCTTACCTTCAGCCATGCCAGTGAACTGAATTCGGGAATGAGCTCAGATTGCAGGGGGTCAGTCATAGCAGGAGAGGATCTGGCATCTAATTGATTGCTCTACTCTCCCAGGGAAGGAGAGACATAATGACCTAGCCATAGACTGCCACCAGTTGGAGGCCTGGTGACAGTGCAGTTTCAGGTGGCATGAAGGGAAGGGTGCAATAATGTGCTGCATGTGTGCCTCCACAATCATGCATGCATGCATGAAGGCAGGGTCAAGGGAGAAAACAGAAAATGGTGATGAGGGGCTTAATGAAGTCCTGTCCACCTGTCCCCAGGTCTGCACTACCATCGGGGGGATGGACCTTTCTCCTCTCACTCCACCATGGTGGGGGAAGCCATGACAGAACTCTTAAGTGACCAGGTAAGACCTGGGGGAGGCAGCTGCCAGTCCCAGGGGACAGACACAAGACTGAGCAGCCATCTTCTACCACCACAGCAGAAAACCTTGATTAAAAAAATGCAAGGTGATGCACACTGGGGAAAGGAACCCAAGAGTGCAATATGAAATGTGTGTGGTCATTCTGGAAAGCACCATGAAAAAAAAGGACCCAGGAGTTACTATAACAGCCTGAAAACAACAGCACACCATAACAGACCTATGAGTAAGGCAAACAAGATCTTGTGATGCATAGGGAGAGGGTTAAAAGAAGTTGGGAAGTGATCCTCCAATTGCTCAGGTCACTAGTGCAACCATATTTGGAATAATATGCAGATACTGGAGTCCACACCTGAGGAAATACTGCAACAAGATGGAAGTAGTATTGTGCAGGGCAAACCAAGATGGTTACTGGATGGGTGTGTGCACTAGACAAGGATTGCCTATTTTCAGGCATGACCCAGGAGGTTACAATCACACTATAAAGACAATACAAAAACATAACATCCATTTGAATATTAGTAAAAAAACATAAAGATAGGTAGCATAGTACAGGACACAATACAAAATTATACAACTGATGCATTTTACTGTATACAAGAAATAGAAAAGTGCAATAAGTAAGAAACAGACTCAAGGATGGCGTATCAAATGAGTCACAGGTACATGAGAGCAGCAAATGAATTAGGTGAGGCAGCCCAGGCTAAAAACAGGAGCAAGGGAACACCATAAGTAAATGCTTACAGAAGGCAGTACAGCAACTTTGAACAGATGGACAAGTTTGTACATCAAGGGGGATGGAATTCCAAAACACAGGAGCTAGATTCACAAAAGCAGTATTCTCAGTGACTGTTCTCATTTTCAGAACAGAGAGTGGGGCCATGTCAGTAAACCTTATTATGAGCTGTGAGTAGGCTGGAGAATGGTGGCAAGTGATCCAGGGACTTGATTATGGAGGATGTTATATACTACATTAGCTAGTGTGAGATCCTGAGTATACTGAAGGGGAAGCCAATTGAGTCTAGAATAGAGACAGCAGTGATGCGTAAAGCAGTTAGTGGCAAGTGCAAAGCAACATATACTATTATGTACCACATCCCAAGTCCTTAACATGAACAGAAGAATACACTGAAGCTAAAACTTTTGGGAAAAGGATGCCTCGGGCAATGGCTGTTAGGACAGGATACAGGACTTGAACACGTACATCCTTGAAAAAATGAGGAGGAAGGGTGACATGATCGAAACATACAAGTACCTGCATTGGATTAATGGATGCCAAGGTACTTCCTCTTTGAGCTCAAACAGAAGGACAAGACGGAACTCACTGAAACTTGCAGGGGAGAGATTCAAAAGGGACATTCACAAACACTTTTTCACTAAAAGAGTGATGGACAAGTGGAACAAGCTGACGGAGGAACGGGTACAGGCCAAATCAGTGAGCAGTTTTATAATGGCAGGTAGGATTACTTGTAAAGGGGTGGTAGAAATGAGGGGGGTGGCTACAAAGCCCAGTGCAGAGGACTTAGATAGGGTGGGCAGACCGGATGTGCCTATGGGCCCTTTTCTGCCATGATTATCTATGTATCTACCTCCAGGGTAGGGAGTGGCTTTTGGCTAAGCCAGGAACTGAGAGTGCCCCTGCATTATGCTGTGCTCTGGGGTTCCCAGGTTCACGGTCATGGTCCTTCTCACTCTGTAGGAGAGAGACTAATATGCAAGTGCATGCAAAGAGTGTACTAACAGGTCCCCTGTTGGTATCCTCCCCTTCCACACACCATCTGCCCTGTACTTCCACATGTGGTCACCCAAGTAGCAGTAATACAGCAAGGATAGTGGCCCTCTCACCAACCCCAAGGAAGAAGAGCTTCCAATGGAAAGATTGATCCTACTCACCCCTGCCAACCCTTGGTGCCCCAGGCTCATTCCCAAATCAAAGTCACAAGTATTGTAAATGGCAGCCCTACTGCTGAGTCAATGGGACAGCTACCTGATCCAGACCGAGACAGAGGCCAGTACTGATTCTCCACTCACCTTCGCTGCTGACCACCCAAGTCAGTCACTTGACATTACAGAAGTCACTACACTGATACTGTACTCATGCAATTACAATATTGATAAAGTCACTTCTATAACACCAGTGGCTGACTTGCTTGCATGAGACAGTGGCTAGCAGTAGCAGTTGGCAGACAGTGAGCAACAGCAAATGTCTCTGGCAAGGGGGTGGGCCACTAGGCTGTGAGGGAGGGATTAACAACTGGGGGATCAGGTGAGGGAAGGGATACTGTTAGCACCAGAGGTATTTATAACAAGAGGTTTAGGTGACAGAGGAGGTACCCTAGCACCTTGGATATTCCTTACAAAAGGATCAAGGGGTAGGAGGGGCAATCACTTTCACCAGGGATATTTATTACACGATGATCATGTGATGGGAGTACCACGAACATCAGGGATATTTATTACAAGAGGATCAGGTAAGGAGGGTTACCACTAGCACCAGGGATATTAATTATAAGAGGATCAGGTGAGGGGAATTTTTTTTCCTGCAACAGAAAACAGCACTATGACATAGCAAGTGGTGGTGCTCACAACAGAAGAAACAAAAATAAGAGTGCGCTATCAAATGCATACCAGCTAGGTGATCCTATTCCACTATGAAAGCAAAAGAAGAATGTATCAGTTCTGGCTTCCAATTTTCTGTCCTGAATGCATTACATCATGCATAACTATGCTATGCAGACATAAAAAGTAACATTGCTTTTTATGGCTGTGGGCAGAGGCTACAGTCATCCTGCTTTCACTTACAAAAGGTGTTTCCGTGGAACACATCTTTCAGCAGTTTTCAGTGTATCCTTCCATTGTGCAAATCTCCATGGCAGTTAAAGAAATACTCCATTCTTTCTGTTTAATTAGGATGATGGACACAGAACTCCAAGCTGTTTTTCTCTGAGAGCAAATGTGCACACCTTCCAAACAAATGTAAATATCTTTAAAACTATTCAAGATGCACAAAAACAACTGTGGTGAAAGTTGTTCAGGTGAAAAGACCTTTCTCATGAGGGTAGTCACTAATCTGAATTCTTTATATTTTATAAAATATTGTCTTCCAAACAACCTAATTTTTTTTCTTTCTGAGTGAACACAGTAGGAGTCATGCCAAACAAATGTAAATATCTCAGAAAGCATACCAGTTTCCAATATACAGCCAATATGAAAGTTGTTCAGGACAAAATGACATTTGAAATGAGGGTAGTCACTAATATGAATTCATTAGATTGTTTTAAATATAGCCATCCAAAAGGTGAAAATTGTGATGAAAAATGAAAATTCCGGTAATCAGATGGTCATAGTTTAAAAACTATAATTAGTGCAGCTTAATGAATAGGCTCATTTGAAAGGTCATGTTGTCCTGACCAACTTTCACATAGGTTTATTATCTGTAAGTTGTATAATTGTAGAAATATTTACATTTGTTTAGAATAACTCCTATTGTATTTCTAAACAGCCTCAGCTTTGTAAATTACTTCACCAAGACAGGATTAGTTCCACCAAAAGAATGCTATCCCAAGGTCAAATTTCACTGACTTGAAAGTTCACTCCCTGACACAAGCTATAAACCAACTGAAGTTTCATTTTAAAGCCTTCTGTGTGTGTCTGTACTAGCATTAGTGAATGACAATGATTAAGAACACAAGGAAAAATAAGCTTAAAGAGCAGTTGATGCCTTCAGAACTTCAATAAAGCATAATATTTAGATAATGTTCGGCTTGTATTTCATATTTGTTCTTTATTCCTTCTCCCCATTATTTATTGCTGAAGTCATTTGCATGAAAACAAGCTTTTTGCTCCTCAAGAGTTCATCTATTTCTGTTTCTGTCTCCCTACCTAAGGTCATAATGCACTGATTGTGACATTGCAGTTACTCTCATGGCAACAGATTGTGATGTTATAACAGAGCATTATGACTTGAAGTAGGGAGTAAGCTATAGAGGTAGATTAACTTTAAAGTAACTGCAAGGGATAAAATCATGTATTCATGCACATTTTCTCAGTAATAAATAATGAGGAGGAGAAGTCTAGACTAGATATGGAATACAAACAGAATTTTACCTAATTGTTATGTTTTTCAAAGTTTTCTTAGAGG
This sequence comes from Neoceratodus forsteri, assembly GCA_016271365.2. Lineage (NCBI taxonomy): Eukaryota > Metazoa > Chordata > Ceratodontiformes > Ceratodontidae > Neoceratodus > Neoceratodus forsteri. The sequence goes on along the minus strand of JADMNL010000022.1, from coordinate 437,417,281 downwards.
CATCAGTAGCTCTTTAAGCAATACATAGTAAATAATGTTAAAAGTCTTATAAATATAAAAATAGATATGTGTTAAGTAAAAAATAAGCTAGAAGACAACCTGCCCTACTGTGAGTTAAGCATTCACCAACTGTTTCACACGGTGGTGTCAATCACATTTTATATAGTGTACTGTTCAGATACATTTTTCTTAAAGTCTATATACAGTAAGTCCATATTACTCATGAATAATCAAACTTATACTATATTAAACATGATATATCTGCCATTCTGTAACAAGTGACTGGTGTATGTGTACATTCAAAACCCGAACCTAACATAGACACCCTTGTAACTGAGATAATGTTATCCTAATATGGCCATGTAGCAACATGTGTCCATATGTACTAAATAACAGTTCTACAAATCTAAAACCAAAACAATATGCAACTGACAGCTTTAGCTTTTATTCAGGCATAGTTAAAATAGGAATCCTTTAGAGGCATGAATATAACTTATAAAAATAGAGACATTTCAAACAGCTATACTTAAGTAATCTATTCCTGTCCCCTTTAACTCAAGGGGTAATTTCTAAAATGTGTAGATGAGCATGAGGGCCACTTTTTTCAGAGTATGCCACCACTGGCAACATCCACTTCAAGAATGATACTACCTCCTCCTAATACAATCAGGGGAAAACCAGAACTAGTCTACCAGCAGCACTGAGAGCAATATGGTTCAGGCACATTTACCAGAAATTACTGCTTAGAAAAGAATGAGAACGTGACTGTGACGATGAGCAAAGCTGAGATCAGATCTCTAGTTTGTTAATAGTCTCCTCTTGAATCTGATTTTTATGGTTGTGTTGGCCAAGCTCCACAGATGTTATGCCATCAACAGATTTGTAAAAGAGCACTGTGGATGCACATAACCAGACTGCTGTCTGATGTTCTGCCCCAGTGCTCCAGCATAGTTTCCAGTGATTCTGTTTATGCAGCCCTTCCACTCTGCAGGCCACATAAACATACCCACTTCCTGGTGCACTATTTTTCCTTTCCACAAGTGTGGATGTGATGGCCTCCCTGAGCAACATGGCGGTGCAGACTTAAACTGTGCCTGCACAAGTATTGTGCATATGTATGTAACCCCCACACCACCTTTGGCTAGCTGGCACCCCCATAAAAGAACTACTGACAACTACATGGCATACAATTTTATTTTGGCAGAGCTACACTCGTGAATCCACCCCTAGCATTGGAGTGTATACCAGGCTCATTATCTAGAGGATAGGCAGTGGGGGTAGATACTAAAATGGACCTTTTTATTTACAACCAGGTACGGGGAGAGGATGCTAGGCATATGCTAGACATAACTGCTGAGGAGCCCCAATAATGTTCACACTAGAAGCAATAAGTGTGATGCCCAAAGCAGTATCTGGGATTTTGCAGTATGGCTTTATTTACAGATGTTACTTAAAGCAAGGGTGGTCCCCTAAATGTTTATCATTGCAATACAGGCACACTCTCTTTTGCAGGACACTTTGCTAGGCAGTACTGTTGTCCACAAAAAACATCTTTATATTGCTTCCAAAGTTTATATCTGTGGGATGTGCCACACACTTAAAAATCCTCCTGGTGCATGGTTGTTGCCCAGGGAACACGTGTGCCCATCCATGAACCACTTAGCCCTGCCTGAAACTCCAGATGGCATTCCTCACCCTTTGCTCCAAACAGCATCTGCCATTCCTTCAGGGTTACACCAAATGAGTCTCCAATCCCCAATGAATTGCTAAAGACTCCCAACTTTAACTTTAAATTCAGTACAGTTGTGCTGAAAGGGGTCCTGACTGGTGTGATCTAGCCTTATGTAGGGCACACACACCTCAGACAACTCCCTCAAAGAACAGTCCCAAATTCTGTACTCACAGATTAGTCGTTCCATCCTCCCAGTCATGGAAAGAACTAAAGGCACCTTTCTTTCTCTGGTAGCTGTCAGATTCTACTCATTGATCTTCCTTAAGGCAGCTGTGAATTTCAGGAACTTCAGGGGACTGCCACTTGGATCCACAAGAACTGCATTCCCTCTCACTCCCCCGGAGTGAAACCAAGAGTCCTGCAGGCAAACTGAAGATTTCACCAAACTAGGGTGAGAAATACCAGGGCTCCGTATCACACAGCCCCAATGGCAGGCCTCCTGCCAGTCTAACTGCCACACTTGAACTTACTGATGAACATTCTAAGCTCCCCAAGAGCATTTAACTCTAAAATAATTATGCTGTTGTGAGAGTTCTAAATGATATAATCATTCTTCTCTAAGGCTAGCTGAGTAAATAATTATGTCATTATGTAGAAAGCCCATAACGACCTCCCCACCAGCTGCCTTTTCCTACCTTCCTATGACTAGTAGTAATGGGATTCTAGTAACCCGAGGGGACTGGGTTGTTACACGTAGTTATGTCAGCACTGCCATGTTGTACAAAGCTGACTCCAGGGCAAACTGCACATGTGCAAGTATCACGCATGCGCAGTACTTTAATCACTGCAGTATTATGGCTGATTCCTGTGCAGTGAGAGCACAGAATAGTCTGCTCACTGCTCTTGCCACTCCTAAAAGATCCCCACAGACATAATGGCTCTGACCAGAATTTGGTAAAAGAGTACTCTCTGAGTTCTAGAAGTTTGCTCTTTGTTGGATAGAAGGGAAACTAGAGGAGTTACATCAGTTAATTGCAAACGGATCACATACACAAGGATATATTTCATGAATTAGAATTTGTCAGCAGAAAAGGACAACTTAGCCCACCTAGCATGCCCAGATGTTCCAAGTATCTCCCATTCATCTCTACTTATCTCCCAGTTCTCTCTCTGTATAATATATGTCTCGCATGTCTTTTCTGTCTCACTTGCCTTTAAAAAGTTCATGACACCAATGGGAAACTTTGACAAGTGTTACAATTTGGACACAGATCAGTTTATATTTCATATACCTTCTGTAATTTTTCCCCTTTTCATGTTTGCTTGCATGTGCATGTGCAAAGCAAACATTGTGAGAGTAGAATAGTGGGCATCAGAGGGGTGTCACTGTCACATCCGATGCAGCTCAGGTTGCAGAAGGCTTGACAGTGACAGACCAACGATGAGCAAGGCTGATTACGATGTTGTTTTGCTAGGTGAAGGGTGGAAACTTTGTGTAGTTGAAAGGAGGCTTGCCGCACCTATCAGACAGTGGCTGCATCTTTTCATCTATGTGACAATTCAATTAAATTTCAGTTCAATTCAATTCAAGTTTATTGGCAGGTTAAAAAAACTCCATTGAGCAAGCTCATTTACAAGGAGGTTCTGAAAATACAACATATAACAGCATATACAAGATGTATGCAATAAATAGGAAGCACAATATGTAGGCTACATAAGGAGTAATGGAGGAAGAGATTCTTTACACAATATTTACAAGTAGCACCAAAGCATTCCAGCACTTTGGTGGTAGCACATGGTAAAACTGGGTAGCACTAAGGCACTGTAGAACTTGAGGGTAGTACAAGATTACTGAAAAGAAAAACCCCGGGCATCTAGTAGCACACTTGGGTTGAACAGTAGCAGTGGATAAAGCAGCAAAAGTTGGAGAGTTGCAATGGAGGTGTTGAAATGGAAAGAAAAATAGTATGAGAAAGGAGGGACAAAAGACACAAGGAAGGGGGAGGTGAGAGAGACCAGGGGTAAGTGGATGACAAGGACCAGGTAGCAGGGAGAGGGGCGGGGGTAGGGGAAGATGTGGGTGATGGAAGACTAAGGGAAGATGGATATTGGTGAGGGAAGGGACAGTAGAAGGAGGGGACATTGTTGATGCAAGGGTAAGGGTGGGACAATAGACTCTTTGATTAGCCACAGACACAGGGGTCACATAAGTTGCCATTGGCTAGTTTTTTGAAACTACTTAGTGGGATCAGGCTTTGGAGTTTGAATCTGGATTGGACTTTGTTCCAGATAGATGGGAGAGCATGGCTTATAGCCATATCATCAAAACAGGAGCAGAAGCTTGGGACATCTAACAAAATGAGAAAGTTACTGTGCAGAGGGTAAGGGCATACAGTCTGCTGAAAGAGATTTGAGATATAAGGGGGGAGTTTTGACAGCAGGGCTTTGTAAAGCCAAACGACAGAGTGAATAAGACGTCTGGTCGATAGGGAAGTCTTACCCAGGGAGGTGTAAAGGTCGCAGTGATGTGTGTGATGGTGGGCATTACAGATTAAATGTATCGCCCTGTAGTATAGGGTGTCCAACTGGTGTAGCAGGGAGACTGAGCATCTGCCATCTAATATATCAGCATAGTCGAGTAGAGGGGTAAGGGTTGTTTGGACCAAGCAAAGCTTGGCTTCAGTGTTAAAGAGAGATTTGTTTCTATAAAAAAATCCAATTCTTTGATACAGTTTCTTTGCCAGGGAGTTGATGTGAGCTGAGAATGTTAGGTGCTGATCCAGCTCACAGCCTAGATATTTAAATTTGTTGACTATCTCGAGCTTGTCATGAAGGAGTGTCTTGACGGAGGGCAGGGAAGCAAGTTCATTTGGGATGGCAGATGACTGGTTGGAATAGAAGAACATCACCTTCATCTTTTTTGCATTTAGGAGCAGTTATGAATGTGCCAGGTTGTACTGGAGGAGGTCAAACTCAGACTGAAGCTCCATGCGGGCTTCAGCAACCGAGGGTCCGGATATGTATATCACTGTGTCATCTGCAAACAGGTGTAATTTTGCTTTGCTGATGTTATGCCCAATGCAGTTGATGTATAGCATGAACAGAAGAGGACCAAGGATTGACATCACCCAGTAACCAGCTGACTGGTGTCAGAAACTGACTGAAGTCTCTAGTGCCTGGAGGAGAAAAACACATCAGTTTAAGAGTTTGGGATTAACATAAAATTACACTAATCTGATTTGGGGGTGAAAAAGAGCAGCACACAGTTCAACAGGGGACTGGTTAATGGATTTTCTGAGGAAGTTAAGAACAAAGTAGATGTCAAGGAAAAGGGTTGAGCTTTGTGACACTTCTAAAGTTTTGCAAAAGTGATTTGCTAGCATTTGATGTGACTGAAAGAATTTTCATTGTTCCACATTGCTCTGTACATGTCATCTTTGGTATTCAAATCCTGTACTGTAAATTTTCTTTTTTCAGGAGACAGGGAAGGGCTGTGTTGTTTTCCTTTGTTTTGTTGATGTCTGCTTAAAAACTCTTTGGAACTTATTTTGTTTGGGCAGGTTCTACACAACCTCAAAGGCCACGCTCTGCTCATGCAGCCAGGGGCTCCTTCATTTTTGGGTACTTTGGCACAAGAGCTTGGAGATGCAATTATTGCTTTTTCTTTTCTTCTCTTGTGTAACCTGAGGCCTTTTGAGCAAACCAAGGAGTGGGAAAACTGCAGTAGCTTTAGTGGGGAGGTTTCGGTGAATAATTGTTTTATTGCAAAATGTACCTGCCTTTTGTATCAGGGAATGCAAGCATGAAATACCTGAGTGGCATTAGTTCAGGACACAAGGGATCAAACTCCCAACTGAACTCCTGCCTACCAAGGGAAGGCCTGGGGCTGCTGCCTGCTGAACTTGGAAGGAGGTGCCACTGCCTGCTGAGCAGCCAGTTCAAGGAGTAAGCTGTTGGAAAATTTAGTCAGTTGTGTGATGTTTTTTTAATTATACAAAGTGCTGTTTTACTAGAAATGCAGAGGGAAACCATGTCCTAGATTTTTGGATTTCACTGATAGTGCCTTTGAACTTTCTGATGGTTACTTATTCACTTCCTTTTCCCTTTGCCCACATGAGCTGCTGCTGGGACAGACGTGTTATTGTGCTTAAATGATAAGGCGGTGTGACTTGAAGCTACTGTGTTTCATGACTTTCCTCTTTTTTATGTTTAGTTGCGCATGTATGCATGAAGCAAACATACTGCAAGAGTAGAGTAGTGCGCTTCAAAGGCATGTCACTATCACATCTAATACAGTTCAGGCTGTAGGAGTCTCGATGGTGACAGGCCAATGATCAGTGAGGTTGATCATGATGCTGTTCTTTTGGGTGACGTGCAGAAACTTTGTGTAGTTGAAATGAGGCAGCCACACCTATCAGACAGTGGCTACATCCTTTCAGTTATGTGACACCAACCAGCAATGAGCTGAGCGATGTCATACTCAGCCTACTCCTCATCCTCCCCCCCCAATGTCCAGTGATTATCTGTGTTGCCATTGTCATTCCTGAAGAAAGAATAATCAATGTTTATTATATTTAAAGTGAAGGGCTAAAGAACAGATTTTCCTTTAAATCTTTGCAACCCAGGCCATTAATCCCCAAATGTTTTTCTCTGTTCCTTTCAAAGGCAGCAGGATGTCAGCTTTAATTAGTTTCCAAAAGTCAGTGTGAAAAAAAAGTGCTCAGTGACATCTTACAGGTCATGACCCAGTCATGCAATGCATCATGTGGTTTGGAGATGTAAAGATGCTTTGTTTTGTGTACAAAGAGCAAAACTGTGGAATGTAATCCATGGATCATGCCTGAACTATATAGCAAATAAAACAAGCACAAGAGTAAGCACCTTAATATTTTCATGAACTTTACCTCATCACGTGCACACTATCAATATACTAAAACACATTACTAAGCAATGCCTCATAGATGAACAAGAGCACATCAGGCCAGGAGCGGTACCAGGACATGAGGGTGGGGAAGGTGCTCGCTTGACTGTCACTTAGTGCATTTAGTTACTGCTGTCTGCAATCATGGAATGTAATTGAGTTGTGACATGACGCTATGTGAATGCTTCAGACACGGAAGATTAAAAAGAACTCTTAACGAACATCATAACGCAGCCAAAATACTGATGCACAAGGTAACCTTAATCTTTTCCAAATGCAAAAAAGAGCATGCATGACCACAAGAGGCACTTATAAGCTACACTTGGTGTCTAAAACAAATGAGGAAACAAAATGGTCTCAGCTAGAACCAGGGCACAGACAAGGCATAGGCTAACTTTGCTGGGGCAAGTGCTCCGTCTGTCCTGGTCATGGCACTCTCCAGAAAAAGTGGCATTCATGCTTGTCTGCAGTTTTCAGAAATATCCCTTCTTTATTTTTGCCAAAACGTTTCAACCTCTCTTAAATAGGAAAACAAAGAAATACTAATTTTGCATCTCCCCTTTTAGCATAAAATATGAGAACCCATATTATACATGAAGATGAAAGTTGCTTTCCACAGTGCAGACACTGTACTTTTTGGTAACTGTCATCTTGTTAGTATTTATACGAACATATGAACATATAATGAAGCCAGCAGAAGAAGGCCATTTGGTCTATCTAGTCTGCTCATATTACAGGGTGCACACCTTACGCTATTGACCCTTCCTCCCTCCCTCCCCACTCCTCCCATCATTTGAATTCTCCCTATCCATGATCCTTACCTTCCCCCATGCCTATCCCAGCCTCTCTTGAAGCTGCCCATCATCTTCAACAAGATCACCTCTTCTGGCAGTGCTTTCTAAGTGTCCACCACCCTCTGCATGAATAAGTGCTTCCTGACCTTCCTCCTAAACCTCCCCGCTCAAGCTTAAGACTGTGCCCCCGCATGTTATGGTTGCCACCTAGCTTAAAGAGACCCTCCTTATCCACCTTATTTATCCCTTTCAAGTACCTGACAGTCTCAATCATGTCCCCCTCTCTCTCCTGTCCTCCAGGGAGTACATGTTCAGTACCTTCAACCTCTCCTATGCCTTACCCTGCTGATCAACTGTCATCTTTGTAGTCCTCTTCTTATGCTTACAGGCACCTGATAACATCTTAATGCATGTTCAATGGTGGGTAAAAACCTAGAAAACTAGTTGCTTGTTGGTCATGTGGTGTCTGGGTGTCCAGCCAACCCCATGACCAATGCCAGCTTCTGAACTCTTCCACCTCTTGGAAAGATACTGGGACCTCTCTGCTTGGCATTCACTGGCCTTATTAAGAAATGCATTCCAGGGCCACAGAAACATAGGTCTATGGGGCTAGAGGTCAGAGTAAACTTTGAGGTCAGGCAGAAGACAATGTGGCCTAGAGGTCGAAGTACTAGCTTGGGAACTAGAAGACTGCAGGTTCAAACCCTTCAACAGTCAAACATAGTGTGGGTTTCAGTTGTAGGATCTGGAAACTGTTGCTTCTCATGGCGCTCCACTCATATTGAGGAAATCGGAAAAACAAAAGGGAAGAGCATGCACACAGAAATGTAATAATATCACATTTGTTTACTTACAAAGTCATTTATTGTACATCATAATTTGCAGCAAATCCAACAAGCTAGGCAGGAAGGAGTTAAGTGGTCAGATTTTATAACTTTATTCAGAAAGATGGTAAAGCCAGTTGAAGCAGTTGGTGCCCTGGGTTGGTGCATACAATGAGCATGTTAAGTAGAAACTGGGTATGGAAAACATGGTTTGGCAAAACAGTAGTATTGACAGCAATCTACATATATTTTGACAGTGGCTTTCTTGATCAGTTTTTGGCAGGATGCAGCAACAAGCAATGTAATTTTCTCCTGGATCCCCACCAACTCTGGGCACCACCCAAATAAATAAAAATACAGCCCCCTTACCTACTGTACATAGCCCACCCTGACAGCATGCCTCCCTATCAGCCTTCTCGCTCATCACTCACGGCTGTTTTATCTGCCCAGTCAATCTGAAAACACCTTGGCTTCTGTAACCTATGAGAAAATCAGGACAAAAACACAGTCGAAAGTTCATAGCAGCATAGCAAGTGTGTGTGAAGCCCAGAGAACCACTGGAAAACATAGCATCACACACTCCTGAGAAAGCAAAAAGTCAGAAACCAAGTCAAATTACTGCAGTAAAGCTTTACTGGGAACTGATCCTGGCAACACATAAAAGCACAGCGCAAGCTGACCCAGCGTTTCAAGTCAAACAAAATGTGACCAGTTCTAAGTAAGACTTTACAACAGCAATTTGACCTGATTTCTGACTTTTTGGCCTGGCTTTTTGAGTCTCTAGGCATGTTTACACTGCCAACATAATTTCTCTGATCCCGAGTTCTGCTCCTTCCAGTCCGAGCATACAGAGTGTTTACACGGCCCCTCTCAGCACTGCTGCAAGTTGCATTGGAGAGGGACTATCAGTCTCAGGGCAGTCAACAACATGAGGATGGCAACTTGCACTGTGAGCCAGAGCAAGCTGTACAGTCTGTCAACATGGCTGTCTAAGCCACTCAATCCAGAATGTGACTCTACTCCTGCACTGGCATGGGGAGATCAGTGGGCAATTCACCATGCTATGGTAAGTGTCCATGTAGCCATTTTTGTACCACTGCAACCTGCACGTGTGGGCTGCAGCAGCACAAAGGCAGCTGTGTAATCATACCTTGTGATATTGCATTTTACTCTGTAATCAAATGCTGAAATATGAGTGGAAACACCAGTACAACATGTTTACAGAGGAAAGTAACTTAAGAGTGGATAAAGAAGCCCACGGGATGAATTCTTCATGCTGCACAGCACCAAGTGGTTCACAAGGTATTTTGCTAGGAAGTGCTGTGAAAGCTCTGTTATCATGCTGATCAGACCAGACACCAGGCTCAGCTCTCCGCCTACCTTTTCTTCTATTCACCTTGCTGATTCTATTCATGCAATTCAACTTCCAGCAGCTGGCCCTCAAAAAGAAAATTAATATGACTTCACATTTGTGCTCAACAGTGCAGATGCTATGGGGGGATGCCAATGAATAAACACAAGCTCTAGAAGATCTAATTGGAATGGAATGCAAAGAATGCAATACTCTGTGAATCCTGTCACTGACATCAGAACCAAATCACATACCAGCAGTGCATGCTAAACTTTTTTTATAGAGCTTTTATCTGTTCATTGCCACCTCATGCCTTTCATCAAGCCTAATTCCAAGAACCCCCAGTCCCATCTACCATTTCCTCAGCCATTGTGCTGAATGGGATCCACACAGCACAGGATCTGAGAGTCCCCAGGGCTGTCATATACAATGATGGGGGACTTTTTTTCTTTTCCTGTTTTTCTCCCCTTTACTCCCCGGGGCCTCAGCGACATAGTAGCACATGCGATCTGGAACTGGCAACCCTGCTCCACCCACCTGGCCTAGCACCAACTCCCCATTTGCTTGATGCTACCACCATGCCCCCATGCGGTGGCAGCCAAAAACTGGGAAGGCTAACCTCCCAAATCTGGAAGAGAAGAGATTCCCAGCAGCTGCTGAATCCTCTCCCAGCCTGCCCCACTGGCTGACCCCCAGCAACCGAGGCTTGTTCCGAAATGCAGGTCGCTGGTGTGGTAAGAGGTAAGGTGCACAGTGCCTCAGCCCTCCATACCACTGGACTGGCATGTGTATGCTTAAACTTAACTGAAATGCAGAAAAAGAGTACAGATGACTACAACAGGTGCATACATGCTAAGCTTGTTGGCACCTAAAAAGGGAGGAGACACACAAACAGCAGAATCTGGTAACAAACCTCTTTATTGCAGCACAGTCTGAACACTTAGGACAAGGACCAGTTTCTAGACTAGACAACACCACTGGTCAAATTAACAAAGAAAATATACTTTACATTAACAAAAATAGAAAAATTAGCTAGGTACTCGAGCGACAGACTAGCAATACAACAAGGGGGCATGCAACAACACAAAATGACCAGCTCCCCCCCCCCAATGAAGGGAGTTCACCTGGAAAAGCATAACAACATATTTTATCACTCCTTTTAGGCAAAGTACAGTATCTGTCGACTATAGGCTCAAAATTGCTGTAAGAACTGTGGAGAGCAACAGGAAGGACATGCCCACATATTCTAGAGTTGTCCCATGTTTCAGACATTTTGGAACACAATAACGGAAGAGACAACAGACATCCTGGGACATGAATGTCTCTTAGACAGGAAGTACCTGTCACAAACCCACTCAGCAGGTCAGGCCCTCTGCTCCCACAGTGTCAACCTCCAAGCACAATATTGTGACTAGGTAACCGAACAGGATAACCCTCCTGTCTCTTTGTGGGTCCGAATCACCTTTGGTCTCAAGTTATGGGGGATTCAAACTGTGAACCTTATCTAAGCATACCCAAATGTACAGACTCAGATAATCTGCTCTTCGGGGGATGCCAGATATCTTTAGCCTAAGGGCACCTAACCAGGTATTCAAAATGAACCCTTAGAACTCTATAAAAGACCTTAGGTATACTCTTACCTTTTCCCAGTTTAGTACACCATCAAGCTTTGAACAGTTTTAGTCAGTCTTAACCGTCTATACATCACATGTAAAAGAAAGAACTTCAAAGACATACCAGGCAGTCTCTTTAAAATAAGAGGTTTATTTAAAAGTGGATAAAATATGTAAAATGTAAACACAGAACACTATATCACAAAGCATACAATCACTTAAAAGAAAACAAGGAAAAGTATAAACATAAACTCCTACCACCATACAATTAGACTTTTCTATCTAATGTATTACCCTCTTATAGTGCTTATAGTTAGTTCTTGTTTCTAAGAGCCCACAAAGAAATGTTTCTAAAGATCAGACACAGAATAGCTTTAAACTGTCTCTCATACACACCCCTTCCATGTTAACCTAGCTCCTCCTTGTTAAATATAAAAAAATATAAAAACAGGATGTCCTATCAGGAGGTATATTAAATAAGGTGACATCAGCAAAACTCATTTCCCAATATGACTCCTTAATTTTGTGTGGTTTCCTGTTTCCAAGGACATCACAGGTTTTTACAACTCTGCAGTTTGTCACCTAACTGTGAGATAGCTAGATCCTGTCCAATAATAAATTGTATATTTAGCTTCCCGACTTCAAAGCAGCACAGGTCATAAACAAGGCCATAAAATGCAATGTCTTAGAAGTTAATCACATTACAGAGATCTGCTGTTTAATATATATCCTGTCATTTTAACTGGAACCTGGGGGGGGGCATCTCACAGGCTGTCTCATGAGAGACACTCACATACCACATTCTATATACAAATATCATAGAGCAATCATACCCAGCTGGCCAAGCGTCACAAATCCTCCCCATCTAGACTGAATTTGAGGGCTCTATCCCCTGCATGGGATGAGCTTCCCAAATCAGTTCACTCCTCATAAAGACACAAAAGGCCATCGCTGTTCTGATTGGTTGCTCCAGCCCTTTGTAAGATTGTCATGTCATACCCTTGTAAGGCAAGACTCCATCTTATTGCGTCAGCCAAACCAGGGGGTTGTGGTCAGTTTGTACCACAAAATGCTGCCCATATAAGTATGGCTCTAACTTCTTTAGGGCCCACACTATGGCAAGACACTCTTTTTCCACAGTAGAGTATGCCTGCTCCCTGGGAAGTAACTTTTTACTCAGGTACACTACAGGGTAATCTTTTTCTTGGTTGGATGTCTGACTCAGCACTGCCCCAATACCCATGTCTGAGGCATCAGTCTGAACTATAAAGGGTCTGCTATAGTCAGGACTTGTCAATACAGGAGCACTGCACAGTGCCTCCTTCAGTCTGGTAAAGGCTTTTTCACAGGCTGGTTCCCAGGTAATTTTCTTAGGCATCCTTTTCTTTACCAGTTCAGATAGGGGAGCAGCCAGGGCACTGTAATTGGGTACAAATTTCCTATAGTACCCTGCTGTCCAGAGGAAACTCCTGACCTCCCATTTTTGCTTGGTTAGGACAGAGCTGTCCCTGACCAACAACATGCCCGGAGGTATGCCACTTCAGCCATGGCCACCTGGCACTTCTCAGCTTTGACAGTGAGCCCAGCCCTCTGTATCCTGCCCAGCACTTCCCTAAGGTGGGACAGGTGTTCCTCCCAGCTGGCACTAAAGATGGCAATGTCATCCAGGTACGCCATGGCGTACTTCTCAGCACCATGTAACACCTGGTTAACCAACCTTTGGAAAGTGGCCAGGGTGTTCTTCATTCCGAAAGGCATTACTTTAAATTCAAATAAGCCTATCAGAGTGATGAAGGCCAACCTCTCCCTAGCACTGTCCATTAAGTCAACCCGCCAATACCCCTTTGTCAGGTCAATAGTTGTAAGGTAGGTCGCCCCTCCCAACTTGTCCAGGAGTTCATCCGTCCGGGGCATCAGGTGTGCATCTGACTTCATGACTGCATTCAGTCCATGATAGTCCACACAGAAATGAGTAGAGCCATCTGGCTTGGGCAAAAGGACTATGGGTGAGGCCCAGGGGCTGTGTGATCTCTGGATTACCCCTAAATCCAGCATCTCCTCCACTTCCCTCCTAATGTCCTTTTGGACAGCCTCTGACACCCAATATGCTGTCCACCTGTGTCCCTGTCTCCATATCATGCGTCGCTAAGTTGGTTAGTCCAGGCTTGGCACTAAACAGTGGGGCAAAGTCTGCTAAAACCTCTCTTTATTCCTGGATCTTGTCTGGGGACAGCTGGGGTGACAGTTTAACTGCCTCCACAGAAGACTCCTGCTTGCTTTCTTCCAGCAGGTCCAGAAGGGGGTCTCCTTTGTCCGTCCCCTTCCCTCCCCAGGACTACATACTGCAAACACCATATCAGCCCTATTAGCATATGGCTTCATCATGTTGACATGGTACATTCTTTCTGTCTTCCTTCTGTCAGGTAACTCTATGATATAGTTCACGTCATTTACCTTCCTAACTACTTTGTACGGTCCTGCCCACTCAGCCTGCAGCTTGTCTTTCCGGACCGGAATAAGGACCATGACTCCTGACCCACCATGTACAAGCGAGCCCTGGTTCTGCGGTCGCACCACACTTTTTGTTTCTGTTGGGCAGCTGCCAGGTTGCTCTGGGCTGTCCCCATAAGCTCCTTCAGCCTTTCCCTAAACCTAAGAACGTAATCCAGTATGGGTGTTCCCTGAGTGGCGTTCTTGCCTTCCTAGTCCTCCCGGATCAAGTCTAGGGGCCCATGTACCTGGTGTCCATATAAGAGCTTGAAGGGGGAAAATCCTGTCGACTCTTGGGGCACCTCCCTGTATGAAGACAACAGGTGGGGAAGGTATTTCTCCCAGTCCCTCCCATACTGTTCAGCAAATGCTTGGAGCATTGACTTCGGCGTATCATTAAATCTTTCCACAAGAACATTGGCTTGTGGGTGATACAGTGTCATGCATCTCAGCACCACTCCACACCTCTCCCACAAACATTTCATCAGGTCTGTCATGAAGGAACCCCCTCGATTGGTGATAACCTCCTGCAGAAACCCAACACGGAAGAAAATCCCAAGTAAGGCATCTGCCACTTTGTCTGTCCTCAGTAAGGATAGGGTGACTGCCTCAGGGTACCGGGTGGCATAATCCACCACAGTCAGGATGAATCTCTTCCCTGAGGAGCTGGGGGTATTTAAAGGCCCCACAATATCTTTTTCCACCCTCTGGAATGGCTCCTCCACGATGGGCAATGGAATCAGGGTGGCTTGGATTTTCTTCCCTGCCTTCCCTATTTCTTAGCACCAGTGATAAGACCTGCAATACTCCTTCACCTGCTGGGTGAAGTTGGGCCAGTAAAAATTCTGGTCCAACCACTGCATATTGCGCGTGATTACCAGATGACCAGACAAGGGAATATCATGTGCAATCTTGAGCAACTGCTCACAATACCCCTGGGGAACGACAAGCTGCCTGCCTATCATCCCTCCCTCTGTCTGCACAGCCTGAGTATACATCAGTCCATTTTCCTAATAAACCTTATGTTTACCGTTACCTCCCTGTGCAGTGTCAGAGTCTGCCCAAGCCCTCAGCTTCTCTAGACTAGGGTCACTTTTCTGAGCAGCTGTAAACTCCTTACACATTCCCAAGTTATGGGACAGGTCCCCTTCAGTCTCTAAACTAGGGTCCCTAGCACTAGCATCAGGGCACTCAGTATCACTGTCATCTCTAACCCTATGACAATGGGTCATCCCTTGTTCTTTGGAGTAACCCTCCGTAGCTGGGTGGTTAACTGCTACTGGGGAAATTTCTTACCCCTTTTCATTAGTCTCCCTATCAGGAGACACAGGCTGGGGAACCAGCCTCCTAGTGGTGTCCACAATGGCTTCTGTGGGGTCCAGGGAACTACAATTTTCCCTTGCCGCTTGACTATGGGTAACTGCACACACCATCCCCTGTTTGAGATTGTTGCCAAGGATGACATCCACTGCTAAGGTTTTGGCTACAGCCACCTGTTGCACAGTTCCCCCTGTTTCTCCCCAGTCTAGGAGAACACTAGCGAGGGGCAATGTTTTCTCCTCACCAGTAAAGTCTTGTACAGTGACATATTTATTAGGTATAAGCTGACCAGGCTCTACCAGATTCTTTTTTTCCAATGTCAGGGATGCCCCTGTGTCCCTTAACCCTTGTGTCTGTACATCATTCACCATGACTGGGTGCATGTGTTCCCTTGTGTTCACAGGCATGCTTCCAGGGTCACACAAACAACCCACTTCTTTCCTAGCCCCCTGTTGCGTATTGCTCACCCTTTTGGGACACTGTCTGGCAATATGCCCAGTTTCTTTACAAAACCAACATTCATTTCTTCTTTCAGAGAAATCTTTTCTTTGAAACCTGGGGCTATCTTGTTTTGGTGGAGGCAGTGAGGGTTTTAGCTGCCCTGAAGGCATGCTTTTCCCTTTATGCACTGCCACACCCGGCCCATTCACTCTCAGAGCAGGTCTGTTCTTGTCATAGCGGTCTGAGAGTTAAGCAGCCTCTTGCACTGTTTTGGGATCTCGGTCCTCCAGCCAGGTTTTCAGCTCTGCTGGGCATGCTGAAAAAAACTGCTCTAACAATATTGCATTTTTGATTTTGTCTACAGCATTTGCTTCAATTCCTTCCCAACAATGTTTTAAAAACTCACGTTGTTTTGTGGCTAGCTCCTTGTAGCTCAAATCAGGGCTTCTCCTGAGCTTACAGAATTTAGCTCTTTATGCTTCAGCAGTTAAATCATTTTTTTTAAACAGTGCAGCTTTAAGTGTGCTGTAATCATTACTGACCTCATTGTCCATTTGACCCAATGCATCCCAAGCTTTCCCAGTAAGTAGTGGGGATAGCTGGAAGCTCCAGGACCCTCTAGGAATTTTAGCCTGTATGCAAACTTTTTCAAAGGAATTTAAAAATACATTCATATCTTCACCCTCTTTAAATTCAGCTATCATTTTGGAATTCAATCTGTAATCCATTCCTGTAGTTCCAGTTAAACCCAAGCCACTTACCTGCTCTGGTGAAGGTGGTTGGAATCATAGCTTCTCCAGTTTATGTCATCTCTGGCACTCACCCTCTTCACGGTCAGCCTCCCACTGTTCCCAGTCAGCCTCTCACTGTTCTCGCTGGAACTCCAGCTCCATCCTGCGCAACTCAATCTGCAGCCTGAGTGCTTCTGGCTCCAGAATGCCAGTGACCTTCCCCTGCTGCTGTGGCCCTTCGCTGGCACTGTCCCTGCTGTCATCTTCACTGGATCTGGACTCTGCACTGGCTGCTGGCCCCTCCATGCTTAAGGTTTGGTCTTTTACAGTCACAGTCAGTGAATCAATGCTCTGGGTATCTGCTGCCATCAGGGCATCCATGAGGTTCTGCTTGATGGCTCTCACCTCGTACAGGACTCCTCTGTCCTTGCACAACTGCCTCAAGTAGTCTACAGTGTGCCCGCTGTAGTTGGAAGCCATCTCCTTCCCTAACTATGGCTACTGTAACTTGCACTTTAGAAAAAAAATAAAAGAGGTGGGAACTTGACTGTAAGCCAAATGATACAGTTCTGTTTCCTTTTTTAAAAAATAAATCACTGCCTTATTTTGCAAGTGAGCTGTACAGTATCAAGCTGACACACTGAACAATTAAAGCTTGTGTTTACCAAATGTATCTGCACTGCTGCCAAGCAATCTGTCACAAACCCACTCAGCAGGTCAGGCCCTCTGCTCCCACAGTGCCAACCTCAAAGGGCAGTATTGTGAACAGGTAATGGAACGGGGTAACCCTCCTGTTTGCTTGTGGGTCCGAATCATCTTTGGTCTGAAGTTCTGGGGGGATTCAAACTGTGAGCCTTATGCTAGCGTACCCAAATGTACAGGCTCAGATAATCTGCTCTTCAGGGGATGCCAGATATCTTTCGCCTAAGGGCACCTAACCAGGTATCCAAAATGAACCCTTAGAACTCTATAAAAGACCTTTGGTATATTCTTACCTTTTCCCAATTTAGTACACCATCAAGCTTTGAACAGTTTTAGTTAGCCTTAACCATCTATGCAGCACATGCAAAAGAAAGAACTTTGAAGACACACCAGGCAGTCTCTTTAAAATAAGAGGTTTACTTAAAAATGGACAAAAATATGTAAAATGTAAACACAGAACACTATATCACAAAGCATACAATCACTTAAAAGAAAACAAGGAAAAGTACAAACATAAACTCCTACCACAATATAATTAGACTTTTCTATCTAATGTATTACCTTCTTACAGTGCTTATAGTTAGTTCTCATTTCTAAGAGCCCACACAGAAATGTTTCTAAAGATCAGACACAGAATAGCTTAAACTGTCTCTTATACACCCCTTCCATGATGTCACTTAGCTCCTCCTTGTTAAATACAAAAAATATACAAACAGGATGTCCTATCAGGAGGTATATTAAATAAGGTGACATCAGCAAAAACTCATTTCCCAATATGACTCCTTAATTCTGTGTGGTTTCCTGTTTCCAAGGCAATCACAGGTTTTTACAACTCTGCAGTTTGTCACCTAACTGCGAGATAGCTAGATCCTGTCCTGTAATAAATTGTATATTTAGCCTCCCGACTTCATAAGCAGCACAGGTCATAAACAAGGCCATAAAATGCAATGTCTTGGAAGTCAATCACATTGCAAAGATCTGCTGTTTAATATATATCCTGTCATTTTAACTGGAACCTGGGGGGGGGCATCCCACAGGCTATCTCATGAGAGACACCCACATACCATATTCTATATACAACTATCATACAGCAATCATAACCAGCTGGCCAAGCATCACAATACCTAGTCCTGGGAACTCCTCAACTGGATCTAAATGACAAAAACCAAAAGAAACTATGATTAATACGAATAGCAGCAGCCAAAAAGGCAATAAAAACAGAAGGCTGAGGGATATCCCACCAGCAAAAGAGTACTGGTACCAACAACTTACTAAAATTCAGTATATTGTGTGGAACATAACATATGCCAGGAGGCAACAGGCATCAGGGTCTCAAAATGAAAAAAAAGAAGACAATAAATATATTAAGGAGCTACTTGCTTGGTTTTGACTTTCCTTTGGAGTCTTTTGAGTGCCTCTCTTCTGTTTTTTCATTGGTTCTTGAGGAGGTCATGGGATCATAAACAGTGGGGGAATTCAAGAATGCATGGGACAGACATAAGGCAGTTCTTGTGGGGGTAGGAAGAACTAGACAGTTGGTTAACTAGGATCTGCAGCTTATCCAATAGGTAGGGAAATTGGCAGAGTAGGTGGGCCAAGCAGTCCTTATCTGCCATCAAACTTCATGTTTTAATTGGGTTCACCAAGACATAACCCAGATAGACCATTTTAGGGTAGCTGGTTCATTCCACAGGGGTGTAAAATGGACGAGGCATACTGATGAGTCCTGGTAGGATGAAACATGTGTCTTTGTCTTCTGTTGGCACCCTTTGCAAACTGTGTGAGAGGCCTTTTGGCACCATGCATTTCTGCTTAAAGTTGAACCAGCATAATATTCTGTGGTGATTTGCATATGCAGCCCATGATGCTTTGTATTGTGGAAGCATGTGTGATTTTGTATTTCTTTGAAACTTGGCTTCCCAGCCAAATACCTTTTGGGGTAACCATTGCCTCAGTGCTTGCACACAGAGGTTCTTTGTCTTTTAACTTGTTTTTTGTTTTAATTGGGTTCTCCACAACATAACCCAGATAGACCACCTTAGGGTAGCTGGTTCGTTCAACTGGGGTGTCAAATAGACAAGACATGCTGATGAGTCCTGGTAGGATGAAACACGTGTCTATGTCTTCTGTTGGCACCCTTTTGCAAACTGTGTGAGAGGCCTTTCAGCACTGTGCATTTCTGGTTAAAGTTGAACCAGCATAATATTCTGTGGTGATTTGCATATGCAGCCCATGATGCTTTGCATTGTGGGGGCATGTGTGATTTTTGTATTTCTTTGAAACTTGGCTTCCTGGCCAAATGCCCTTGGGGTAACCACTGTCTCAGTGCTTGAGCACAGAGGTTCTTTGTCTTTTAACTTGTTTTTTGTTTTAATTGGGTTCACCACAACATAACCCAGATAGACCATCTTAGGGTAGCTGGTTCATTCCGCTAGGGTGTCAAATGGATAAGGTATATTGATGAGTCCTGGTAGGACAAAACACGTGTCTATGTCTTCTGTTGGCACCCTTTGCAAACTGTGTGAGAGACCTTTCAGTACCATGCATTTCTGCTTAAAGTTAAACCAGCATAATATTCTGTGGTGATTTGCATATGCATCCCATGATGCTTTGCATTGTGGGGGCATGTGTGATTTTCTATTTCTATCCCTG
The DNA here is from genome assembly GCA_016271365.2 of Neoceratodus forsteri. NCBI lineage: Eukaryota > Metazoa > Chordata > Ceratodontiformes > Ceratodontidae > Neoceratodus > Neoceratodus forsteri. The sequence continues at coordinate 437,397,770 of JADMNL010000022.1, read as the reverse complement.
ACGTGGAACCTTTGTAAAAGAGCTCACGCTCAATGGTTTTTCCGAATATTCATAAATAAATAAAAAAAATCAAACTCCATGTTTTGTATGTTTCTATGTTTCTTGGTGGTTGGCAACCTTGTGCAGCACTGACACCACCTTATCCAGGACATGCTAATTTCTTGAAAAGCGTCAGGGTTTCAAACCATCTGGACTACATGGATAGGATACATTATGGGGAAGCAGATCAACACTGTCCCATACAAAAGAGTAGAAACTGATGAAGAGAGAGAGCCCCTACCACACCCACTCAAGAACCTTTAAAACATCCCATCAGCCACTAGCAAGAGATGAATAAGGAGAAAAAAGTAAAAAGGAGAGACTTAAGAGATTAAGCACTGACAGAAATATAGAAAGTGATAAAAAGAATTAAGGAAGGCTAAAATATAAATATGTGCTATACTGTTCACTGCATTCCCCATGTACGGAATCAATTGTACAATGTCTTACTTTCCCTCAATAAACAACAAAGATTTTGCAAAAATAAAAGGTGATATGCTTAATATATATGTTCATGATTTTTTGATATGTGTTTGTGGGTGGGATTAATATAAGTGAATTGAAAAATTATGCTAACAAATTCTATATCTCTGAGTATTTGTACAGTCCATTCAAGAGAAAGGGGAAGGTGCTGCCCTTATGCACAATACAAGATAGGTGAAGAGATGAGGGGGGTGGTTGTGAACAACGCATATAGACACAAAACAGTACTACCAAGATAAGTGTGTGAGTGCATTCATTCGTGCATGCATGTGTGTGTGCATTGATTATGGTAAACATACAGACTGAAAATCACTGTGCATCATTAGTGTTTCTGCATGTTGATAAATGTACAGTCATATAATGCCATCTAGTGGGAGAGATAAAATTAACATTGCAACTTCCCTTGCTGTCCAAGAACAAAATAAGAGAAGGAAACTGGGAAATTTTGTGTCCAGCAACAAAAGGTAAATTTCCATGTCTTTAGTATTTCACACATGCAGAATTCACGGTAGCAGAAAAAATAATAAACTTACATATGTCCAAATAAAAGAATATTTTGATTTTTCATAGCAAAGTATAACCCATTACTATCATCAAAATTATTCACCACTGAATAAGTAAAAACACTTTTAATTTGTTGGCTACACTTGTGTATGGATAGTATAAATCACAGACATTCAATCATCTTCAACAAGCAAAATTTATTAGAAGAAACAGACCCTCACACAGACAGTGAGGACTCAGAATCACTAGCGCTGGAAGTCATGTTGATATAAAAAAAAAATATTAAATAATCAGGTTTTACAGCATAAATTATTGAAAAGCAGTATATCACTACAGACAGCTTCGGAGATGAGCTTGAGCACATTGCTACAAACAATGGCCCAGATATTCAAACTACGCCCAAAAAGTGCGCAACAGCAGGAGCAAGCGCAAGTCCATTGCGCCCATGCGCAAGAGGTGCGATATTCAAAAACTGAGCTGGGCAAACTGTGCCTACAGACGATGACTGAATATCGCACCACCTGCGCAATAGCGCAACTAGGGAGGGGAAGCTGAGCAGATCAGATGCGCCATAGCGCAACAAGGGATGTGCAGCTGAGCAGTCCAGAGGCGCCATAGAGCAACCAGGGACACCCCCCAGCAGCAGGACGGCAATGCAACTGCACAATCAAGGAGGTAGGGGCCCACCACCCATGCCACAGATGGGCAGAGGAACACACAGCAGAACAGACATCGTCCCCCCACACCCCATGCACTGCACAACTGGGGGAGGGCTGGAATAACCACTGGCCCATGGAGACTAGCAACCAACCCACAGCTGGGCCATGGTGCCCCATCACACCCCCGCAAGCTGTGACTGGCACACAAGGAGGGCTGACCACCCCGTGCCACACCATCCCCCCAATGCAGAGCACACCCTGCACCATGACCCCTAGACACCCTGCCCAGGAGCAGCGTCCACCACTGCAGGAAACCCCATGCATGCCACCACCCCCACTGTGACAATGCAACCCTGTGCACCACAGAACCATGCAAGGCAGCCCCACCATGAGCACTCATCAGCGGGTGGCAGCATACAGCGATGCAACAATGGCATACACAGTGCCACCATGCACAGCCCCCCCCGAGGTACTGCTGAGAGACCAACCATGCATCGGCATATGAGGTGCCCCACACAGGACAGGGCATGCCCTGGACCCCACCACCTGTGGTACAGCACCTTGCACACTCTCCCAATGACACACCCCAACCCAGCACTGGCCACAACAGCCAGTGCAGACACCCACAGTGGTGCGTGGAAGCATGCACCACACCGGATGCCACACAGTGCATGGACAGACACCCACCCATACCCAAGGGCACAATAACACAGGGACACAGTAGCGGGGCAACCAAGCCCCCAGCGTGGGCCCATGTAAACTGTGTACACACAACCTGCAGTCCTCCATTGCACAGGAGTGCAAGCCACCCTGCACAGGCATGGTGGACCTGTATGCCACCAGCATGTGCCCAGAGCACAAGTCACAGACAGTGGTGTACATCCCCTGCAACACACACAAGCCACAGCACGGAGGTGGGTCAACAACTGTGGAGGCCACAGTGTCACCCGAGGCAGACATGCACCACACCAGTGACAGGAGGCAACCCAGCATTGTGACGGGTACAGTGGCTGTCCTGCATGAACAGCCACCACTGACATGCCAGCAGACCGTGCAGGTCACAGACATGCATGGGTGTCAGCTGCACAGGCCATGGACGGGCTGACAGGGGTGCCATGGACACAAAGCATGCACCATGGACCACTGCATGCAGTCATCCAGTGCACAGGGCACAACACACACACCACAGACACTGACTGATAGCTACCCCCACACCATAGTCACCTCCCTACGGACACACACACATATACCCATGACTGCACCAGCCCTGACGCCATGCACACCACTGCAGCTGAGCACCTATAGCCCACTGCAAATCAGAGACCATCACAGTATTCATATCAAAATATCTGTGTTAAAACAAAATATAAAAGTTAACTATGTACAATAATATATACAAGGTGGGGGCACAAACAAGGTGGGGTGGGTAAGGCAGGTGGACAAATGGACAGGAAAGGAGGGGTGTGAGGTGGGTCCGGGGGTAGGGGATATCAGGGGCAGAGGGACTTTCAACAGGAGCCCTGCTCCCCGCTCTGGCTTCTCCTCTGACAGCGCCTCCTGCGGACCCCAATTTCATCTATGCGGCGAAGGATCTCCAGGGACACCCTCGCCACGTGCAGGATCTCCCGCAGTGCCTCCCAGATGTCATTCAGCTGACGGACACCTACGACAAGGGAGCACAGTTAATAGGTGTGAATGCACAACTCCATACAGCCCACCCACTGTGCATGGCATACGGCCGTGGGACATACCTCTGTGATGGTGTGTGACCACCTACATTGATCATGTCCACATGACCTGCCCACCCAGATGCATATAGCCATGCGGAACACTGCACACACCCACCGGCCAAGTCATGCACAGCACCACTGTGGCCGTTTAGTGACATGGCTATGTGGTGCAAAGGCAGTGGCACAGCCATGTACCCAGTGCACGCAGGGACCATCATCGATGCACTCCTAGAAATGCATTGCCACTGGACAGTGCTGACTGTAACAAGTTGCGTGCATGGCAGTGGTGTCAATGGACCCTGTTACACAGCATGCAATAGTAATCATGGATGTATGGCAATCACCATCATTGGGCCGGTCCCTTGGGTGCTGTGGACCCTCGGCCCACCTAGCTTCCCTCTCCTCCTCTTTGTTGCATCGCAGCTCACATGCCAGGTGCCGCTTCTGTGGCCCTGTGGTGCAAACATGGAGAGAGGAACATCAGTACAATTCCATAGCAAAGGCCCCCTGCCCCCAGGTGTGTGCCCTCCCACCCAGCCAGACCCACCCACCCCTCACCCTGATAACACCACCACAGCCAACACCGGATGGTTCCTCCCCCAATTGCTGGACACATACAACTGGGATACCCATATGGAAGATAAAAGTGTGTTGACGTAACACCTACCTGGCTGTGGCACCATGGCCCTCCTTGCACGTGCCCGCAGGTGGGCTAGCAGGTCCGTCTCCCTCTGCCACAGGTTCCCATACCTATGGTGGCACTGCTCAGCTGTCTGCCCCCATCCAGTGGCCTCCTCCAGTGCAGTGGCCACCTCCTCCCACACCTGGCTCCTGGACCTGTCCAGGGGTGCCTCCCCAAACAGTGGTCCATGGTGTGGCTCCACTATGGCCACTAGGTTGGCCAGTTCCACCTGTGTCCATTGAGCAGCCCTCCTGTGCACCATTCTCACAGCTCGGTCTGCAAATATGGCACTCTGCAGCACGGTTCCCCACATGCAGATGCTGCATGGTACAGCGCTGCTATTCCCTATCACGCTGTCACCGAACAGCGTAATAGTGGTGCACCCATGCCTGACACATGGTGCCTAGGGACAAAGGTCGGGCACAGGGTCAAGGGTCTCTGGCACACGGACACGCACAGCACCATTGGAACCCAATGCATGTAGCATGATTGGCTGCCTGTGTGCTACCTCCAGTAGCGGCCTACCGTGCTGTTGCCCCAGTGCGCCCATGATGGCCCAGTGCCACAGTGCCATGTAGGTGAACATTGCTATAGCGCCACTGGCACAATGGTGGCTGTGCCCTTCATTGCTTCCCATGCACAGCACGTCAGCAGCGCCGGGCATGCCTCGCGCCAGCAAACCCGGTAGGCGAGTGAGGTACCACGATTCACATAACTGCGCCCTTGGCTCAGCATCGCTCAACACAATTGCGCAAGCACAACACCGTGATATTCAGTCGTCATATGCAAACAGCTAACCAGCCATGCAATGGCGAGACTGCAATTTGCATCCACTTAAAGTTGCGCCTCGCCTCATTTGCATGGGTTGCTCTATAAAAGTGCGACATTGGGCTGCAGTGGCCATAGTCAGTTACTGCAGTTTATTGGTGAGTTGCATGCTGTTTGGGAGTGTGGACTGTGGATTTAGGGACATGCATGGGACTGCACAGTCACAGGTAACAACTGTCATTCTTACAGGCTAAAAAAATGACCGAGCAAGTTGTGGGAGAGGAGGAACACAGTGGTGGGAGGCCTAATTTTACCAAGGCCGAGACCGAAGCCCTGTTTGAGGCCTACCTGAATAAGGAGCCGCTTCTCAGCGGACGGCAGGGAACACCTCAAGCCCGTGCTGCTGCATGGGAGGAGGTAGCCCATGCTGTGAACCTGCATGGCAGCCACCAGCACTCCATGCAGAAGTGCAAGAAGAAGATGGGCACAGACAGGAGGAGGATAAAGGAGAAGGTGGCTGCCATCAGGGCAGCATGAGCTGCAACAGGTGGGGGACAGCCGGAGGTGGTACACCTGACCCCACAAGAGGAGAGGATTGCTGGAAGCATGCAGCATTGTGCCATTGAGGGTGTTCCGGGGTGGTGGCTTCCAGACGGGTGGTGGCCCATCACTGCATGGTAAGTCATGGTCTGTCTATGGGGGGAGCAGGGTAGGTCACATGCAGTAACGCGACTTTGTTTTCCCTTACAGATCCTGAGCATCTGCATGGGTCAGCGGTGGTGGGCCTGTCCACTGAGGACAGTCAGCTGGAGATAGAGGAGGGCCCATCCACCTCCACAGGTATACGTGGCTCAGTGCAACAGTGGGGCCACCTGCCTGTCCACACTGATGTTGTTGTAACAGGTGCAGAGGAAGCCCTGCCCATGTCCCAGCATGCCAGCATCCATGGATGCCAGCATGCTATGACTCTGGCTGGTGCCGAGTCCGTCACTGATGATGATGTCACTAATGGCATGGACAGTGACACGTGTGTGCCATGGGATGGCCACACAGCAGGTAACATTGCGGCCATGGCTGTGGGTGGTGCTGCTGGGAGGCCAGACAGTCAGCACAGTCCCAGCCTGTGCCTGTCAGCACCAGTGGGCAGCACTGGTGCTTGTTCAGGACAGTGGGACTGTTGCGGCCACTGCAGCTGCACCACTGAGCCCTCGCGAGCAGCAGCCAGAGGAGCAGCATCAGCAGTCAGCCAATGGGCTTGGGGGTACAGGGTCCAGCGTCGTTGTCTGTGCACCACCTGTGGACATGCCCAGACCTGGTCCTGGTGCACAGTGCCCACCCTCAAGGGGTGCTGAGCATTAGGGCCACACACACCCTGAGGGACAGGATGCCGAGGAGGCAGACAACCTCTTGGATGAGCACACCTGCCTACTGCAAGCATCAGTCCAGCAGCAGATGCGGCTTGCGACGTTGGTGGATGCACTGCGTGCGGCTCTGGAGCAGGCAGAGGTGCGTCGCAGCAGAGACACCGCTCTGATCCTGTCAGGGATGGACCGGTTGAGGGAGGATGTGACCGCTGCCATTGACAGGCATGCACAGACATTCACTGCTGTCATGGCCACAATGGGCACACAGTCATGTGCCCATGCATCACGGACACCACGCAGTGCACTGTCCACCCCCATTCCCAGCGTCATGCAACACCCTCCCTGTCGACACCAGGTTCAGCTGTGGGCATCCCAAGCACACCTGGCGCAGGCATGTTCAGTGTGCTGCAGACCCCTGCGCGAGCACAGTCGCTTCACACAGTGGAACCTCTGGGACCACTCGTGCCACCCCATGAGGCCAGTGGTCAGCCTGTCAGTGTTGGCGGTTCAAGCGGGCCACCATGGATCCGCAGGCCAGGCACTGTGTCAAGTGACTGACCGTCTCCCAATGTGCTACGGCCTGTGTGGCATTGTGTCTTTCAGTGGCAGTGCACGGTACCTATGTCCTCGACGTGGACACATCAGTCCATCTGCACACCCTCCCAGCTGCTGTCCGCAGTTGCGTGTGCATGAAGATGTCAGCGCTGGCGCTGTACACCAATGTGCAATGGTGCTCAGCATCTGACACACGCACATGGACAGGTAGTGGGCGTGGTGGTCTGTGGACATGTGTGTGGCTAGGGGTGGCGTTCTAGGTCGGTGTGCCTCCTACCCTTTGTGCAAGTTTGGTGCATTGTGTATGTGTGCGTGTGTGTGTGTCCATCTGCGTGGCATGTTAGACCTCACCCATCCCTGGTTGTGTGTGTGGTTCCATGCCCTGCCACTTCCCTTGATGGCATGCACCCCTGGTGTGTGTCCATGTGTGTTTGTGGGTTGTGCCTTAGTCACAGTTGGCTGCACATGGCCCCATGACTTACCTGGGTTGGCTGAAGTGCTTCTCCGTGATGGTGTCCCCGTGAAGCTGTGCCAGCCAGAGCAGTCGGGGTTCCCGTCACCCAAGGGGGGCTGCCCATCACCATCATCACCGCGCCCCTCATCGCCCCATCGCTGTCCCCCTCTTCGACCTGTAAGGCTATCCCACATTCGTTGGCCATGTTGTGCAGGATGCAACAGGCCAGGAATAGCCCGCAGGCCTTTGAGGGGCTGTACTGTAGGGCACCTCCGGAGGTGTCCAGGCAATGAAAATGTGCCTTCAGTATCCTGAACACCAGCTCGATGACATTATGTGTGGTAGCATGTGCCTCATTGTAGCGTTGCTGCAATGGGGTCGCGGGCTGCCGGTAGGGTTTGAGTAGCCAGGGACAGAGTGGGTATCCACTGTCACCTGTGTGTAGAGGGTGGAGGTTAGTTTGGTGATCAGCATTGCCCTGCCCCGGGCCATGTAGGCCACTACCCATGTCACCTCTGACCATGCCCCGCCAGGCCCTATGATTGTCCATGTGGTTTGCATACTCATCCACTTGGTGGCCAGTGGGGATATCCCCACTCTTGAATCTGTGGCACAGTGCCGACTGGTGCCAGATGAAGGCATCATGTGCTCTCCCAGGATGCATGGCACAGACATTGATTATGCGCCCCCTGGCATCGCACACCACCTGGCAGTTGATGCTGGCATAGCCCTTGCGATTGATGTATGCGGCCCCATCAGGACCAGGTGGTGTGCGGATGGCCACATGGGTGCAGTCTATTGCCCCTAGCATGCCAGGCATACGTGATGCCCTGTGGAACTCCTGCATGTTTGCTAAGCCCGGGCCGTGTGCTGTGGAAATGGATGTACTCTGCAGCATGTGGCAGCAGTGGCTGAGGAATTGGGTGAGGTGGCATGACGTGGCCGACTGGGTTATGCCTGTGGTGTCCCAGTTGGTCTCTGGAAGGTACCCGTGATGAGCAAGAACGTGCAAGCTGTCACTTTGGTCTCCACTGACAGGGCATGGCTCCGTCGTGTGGGTGCCTGCATCACATCACTGCACAGCTCACAGAGCCACCTCAGAATTGCCTGATCAGGTGGTACCGGCCCACAATCTCAGTATCACTGTACAGTTCAAGTTGGTATGGGCTCGGTACTGCCTGTTGGGGGCATACTGCAGATGGGCCCTTCCACGGCCACACACCCCTGCTGCCCACCTTCTCACCCCCCTCATAACAGCCTCCATCTGGAAGGTGGCACTGGCCATGTCCCTGGCTTGTGTTCACCCCCGCAGCTGTTACTGTATTCCCCGCTGTCCTCACTGCTACTTCCTGCACCGGAACACCCTGGTGCTTGCCTCACTGCTGTGTGGTGTGCCTCCACCTTCTGCAATGTCTCCCCACACCTTCCCCTGTGGCTATTGCTTCCAGGTGCCCTTTCCTGCCTGGCCCTGTGTGTCCCTGCTGCCCAGAGTGTCCTGCTGTGTTTTGCTCTCATATGTGGCTTCCCTGTAGCGTTCTTGCGCCTCTCCCTTGCTCCCTTTTATTTTGGCTCATTTCCGCTAAGGTGCAACTTCCGCTTGCTCCCCTATTGCGCATGGTGCAAGTTGTTGAATATCGCACTGCGCCATTTATGCATGGTTCCTCCCCCTTCAGTTGCGCATGCCTTCATTATCATTGCGCTGTTGCTCAGCGTGATTTGGGGGGGCGCAACTGCCTCCTGCTGAATATCGCAGAATGGCTAATTTTCGTACTTGCGCAGGAGCAACCCTATTGCGCATGGTTCAACTCTTTTGAATATCTGGGCCAATATCTCTTAAGCCTTCAAATCAATGACAACAGCGGGGATTAGCAGGCGTGCTGCATGCTCCACTCTGTCAAATAAGCGCATGCATGCAAATTAGAACCCCACTGGCAAACTAACAACCTCAGTGACCATCAGAATTAAAGCTCATGTGCATTGCTCCACTCATGTCAGCAATGCTGCAAGTGGTACATTTTTCAGCATGGTGATCTGGAGGAACGTTTGTGAGTCAGACTGTTACCTAGAGGTATGGGATGGGTCATCCACCACCCATAGTGAAAATACAACCAAAGAAGATCATAGCAGGCTGATTCTGACAACTCAAGATGAGGCAGTTAATTTTATGGTATCTTGCACTGCTGCATTAACCATTTGATTCAATATGAATCCATGGGAAAAAATGCAGTGTTTGGGTGGTGGGTTGCTAGACTCAGGAATCCTGTTCTCAGCAATGTGTGTGTGTGTGGGGGGGTGTTAAATGCTGCAAGGCACAGGTTCTTTTGGGACAAGGACTTGCGTAGTGGTCTGTAATGACTTTGCCAACCACCTGGAAGTGGATTTGCCAGCAACAACAAATTTCTATTTTTAAAAAATGCTACTTGAATTTAAGATAAAACTGTTCAATTTTGCAGCATATCAGAAGAACCCCCTGTGTGATGAAATCCACTAAGCTAACAACTTAGAACTGTAGAATTTTACAAGTGTTTGCATTAGATAACCTCTTGTATATGTAAATAATAGTAAGTAAGTAAGTAAATGTTTATTTCTTGGGTGCCCAAACCCAGAGGCTATGGGCACTTTACAAAAGTAGAGATGCAGTGAACAGACATAAAATAACAATTTACAATAAGTGGATCTCAACAGATCAATAAAACTCTATAAACTCATATCTCAATAAAATAGCAGTGCTTCAATAATAATCAAAACTATAGCTTCTCTGAATAGATGTGCCTTCAGACACTGCTTAAAAACCTCCACTGATGGATTCGGAACTCCCTCCCTGCTTTCCACACCCTTGATGGTACAGCACTAAAGGATATCACCTCTTTTAGATACCTATGAGTCTGGCTTGACCAACACCTTAAGTTTTCTGAACATTTTGATGCCATCTAGAAAAAACTGCACCCCAAGCTCGGCGCCCTTCACAGGAACCATAGTTCTTTACCACTACTGGTAGGGCATGAGCTTATTCAGAAAATGATACTCCCTATTTTGGACTATGGCGACATAGTCTACAGTGCTGGTTCCATGTCTTCCCTTACTAGGTTGGATACATTCTTCAATGCCTTCTGTCACTTTGCACTTGATTCCCCCTCCTGCACACATCACTGCATCTTATACCACTCTCTAGCTCTCCCTTCCCTGGAGTGCAGGCGCCTCTCTCACTGCACCAAGTTCACCTCTAAATTCTGGTTTGGGACTCTTCCCTCTTACCACTCCTCCTCACTTATTGCCCCTTCTCCCTCTTCCCGCCATCTCAGATCCTCTGATTCTCGCACTTTTGTTATTCCTCATCTCTCCACCTCCATAGGCCAGGAAACTTTCTATCACTTTCCAAAACTCTGGAACTTGCTTCCTCCTCCTATCAGACTTTCCTCAACCCCCTCTTCCCTCTCCTTAGCCCTACATAATTTCTATTCCCTTAACTGCACTTCGTTTTAGCACCTCCAAAACCCTCTCTACTCTAATACTTCTCCCCACCGCCTTCTCTCCTCCTTACTCTACCTGACACTGTCTCCTTACAGGGTTCTCAGCATCCTGAAGAGGCTGGAGAAGCTTTCCCCTACTGCTTTCCAAAACTCTGGAACTCACTCCACCTACTGTCAAACTTTTCTCAACTCCTTCTTCCCTCTCCCTATGCACCTCTACTTCCCAATCTGCACTTGCTTCTAGCACCTCCACAACCCTCCCCACTCTAATACTTCTCCCTCCCCTGTCCCTACTCCTTATTCTACCTGATGCTGTCCCCCTTGCAGGGTTCCCAGCATCCTGAAGGGGTAAAGACCTCCTCTGTCAAGCCAGCCCAGTGGTGCTGAGGGCTGTGGCACTGGATGCTTTACCTCACACTACACCAGCAACCCATGTGTGGGAATGAGCACAGATCACCAGGGGTTGGTGGGAGAGCAGAAGGATTGAGTGTCCAAGGGACTGCTCTCCTTCTCTGGGGAGGGGGGATGCCAGTGGTTGGTGTTTGACTAGTCCCTAACGGAGGCTTGGGGGCAGTGTGCCATCACTGCAGAAGGGGGTGGAGATGGGTCCGACACCTGGAAGAGTGCATGCAGATGTGTGCACACTCCCCTCATCAGCATCATTGCATGCCTCACCTCTGGGGAGCAAAACTGGAGGAGAAAACATTACCGCGGTGCATGACAGAGGGCACCTCACAGGCCCCACTCCTGGTTAAACACAGTGCTGGCCACACTGGATCTGGTCTCCAGTGAGTACTGGGGAACCCCGCCGGCCCCACTGGGGGGGAGCCCTAGGGGTAACGGTCAGCGCCAGCTGGTAGACACCAGGGATTGAGGCTGCAGGCTCCCTCCTGAGGTAGGGACCATGGCAACAGGAGCAGAACATAGTAACAAAAAAAAAAGACCTCCTGTCTCTCCTCTCTTTTTCTCCCTCCCTCCTACACAATCTCTCTCTTTCTATTCTTCCCGGTCTCTTCCCTACTCCTCTCTCCCCACAGTCCTATTCTATTCCCTTCCCATCAACTATACTTGCTCGTCCCCCTTCACATTCCTTCCCATTTTCGCACACTACCCTCTTATCCCAACATACTTACTTCTTTTACTTTTGAGGGGTAATTAAGAGGAGCATTAGGAAGGGTGGGGCTGCTGCAAGTTGAGGGGCTACCTGCACAATCCAGCAGACTCAATAGATCGTTAGGCCCATTTCTGCTGGTGTTTTTGTATATCCATATGTTTGTACTGACAGTACTTGTCCAGACCATGTAGCCAACTCCCCTTTGCACTACCATCTATCCACTCTTCCCTGTCCTTTCCCCCAGTCCCCAAGTATGTTTCTGTCACCCGCCCTTTGCCACCTGCCCCCATAATCCTCTCACTGAACCTATCCCCCTCCCCTGTCACCCTCCTTTTTCAATATTCCTGCCACTACCAACTCCCCCTCCCCACCCCCTTCTCTCTCCTTCATGCCTGTCTGACCTGTCCTCCTCACAGGACCTCAACATCCTTGAAGGAGAATAAGCCATGGTTTCTCCTCCACCTCCCTCTCCTCCTTCCACCCTCCCCTATCTCTTGTCTTCTGTCCTCCTCATTTTCTCTTAAAACTGCCTTCCCTTGGGATTACTTTAGCACTTACTAAGCCTGTGCCCAGCCTACTACTCTGGTCCTGAAATGCATTATCTGCCCACTGGCCTCTGGTTCTATGGCTTGTGGGTGTTGCTATGATGCTTTTCCACTATAATTATGTTAATCCTTGCTCAAGCTACCATGTAAGTTTGTCATTGAGGGTTTTTGTCCACCTTGATTTGAAGATTTGTGTTACTTTTGTTCTGTATGTCTACTTCACTGTTATGCATTAGTATTGTTTCCTGTATTGGACTCTTTTATACTGTATTATTTGCTCTCCCATCTCTTGTAACCCCTCTTCCCAGGACACTTCTGAAAACAAGCCATTTCACAGCTCATGTTGTCTTTCCTGGTGAAACATTTTGCAAATAAAAAAAAAATTATATAACTGTATATGATATTCTAGACCCTTCTTAGCACTGCCTTGTGCAAGGAGTTATATGGGCAATCTAAGAACAAGATCCCGGTCTGGACGTCACACCTATACTACAGGTTAGCTCTAAAGGTAAACAACACAGAGCTTGATCCTCTGGCACTGGTCTTCAGGCCAAGGCTTCGCCACCAGACAGGATCTGAAGAAAGCAAACTGAAGGAAATGTATCATCTTGTGCCTACCTGAAGGTCAGACCTGAACCACTGGACAGGATTTATAGAAAGAAACAAACTGAAGAACTGTATCCTCTGGTGCCAGCCTCAAGGGTACACCTGGACTACCTGATAGGATTTGAAGACAGGAACAAGAATTGAAAAGACTGGATGAAACAGTAGATCCAGTTCTGTAACTGGAGGTGGAGAGCCTCTTCTGTAATGCCAGAGCTGGAAAGCCTCTTCTGTAACTGGAGCTAAAAATCCTTTTCTGTAACTCTGGAGCTGGAGATCCTCTTCTGCAGCACTGGAGCTGCAATGCACAATCCCCTTTCCTACTCATACTGCTGACAACCTATTCTGTTGATCAGGGTGGCTCCCTATGTAACTCACTGGTGGGTTCTGTAAAGAACTGACAGGAATGAACTTGGCCTTGACTATCTCAATCCTACTCTAAACATACATGAACTGCTCTTTAAAAATGATGCAGATGAAAGATTTGGGACCAATAATGAGGATAGGTCTATGGTTTGTCAGTAGTAATTACACTGAATTCAAACAGTTTATGGCATAACTAGGGGGTTATTCAGGTACAGGCAGTCCTAAGGTTAGGATCAGATGTGCAGAGTTTCATTTAAATTTACAGTTTTTGACTAGTAAACTGGAGATAGGTATGCAAGCACTGAACAATTACACAGTCTATGCAGGTATTAGTCACTTGTGCGAAGCATCCAAATGTTTAGTCAGCTTGTATAAGCGTTAGCATTCATGCAGGTTGTCAGTGGTTTAGGCAGTCTCTAGAAGCATTAGCTTTCATTTTTTTCAATACAGTATTTATTGTTTTCCTACACAATCAGATGTTCAACATTACAGAACTGCAAAAACTGCACTTTGAAATATCATACATACAGTATAATCAAAATGGCAATATGATGCCACTATGATAAAGATCGTTCTAACAGGACTCTATATACTGTTGTAACCCCCAGTTGGTGCTAAACTGAGAGGGCTACTACCCCTGCCTGTGTGGCTATGGACAGGTTGAGGGGCCTAGGTCCTACGACATGGTGCCTCCATTTTTATAACCTGAAATTTGGGGAGAAAGGTGTCAGTCGGCATGGTGACTAGGTTCGGCTACTCTGCTCAGGGGCACCCAAATAACTCCAGACACAGGAAGCAATAACTGTAATGTCCAATACCAGAAGTTGGGATTCTAGAGTGTGGCTTTTATTCTCATCCAACAGAATAACAAAGCATACATGGACCCCCACGGGGCTACACTCCTGGTAATGCAGATTTATGGAGATCAGAACACATCCTTTTTACACTGAAACCCTCAGATTTCAAAACACTCTGGGCACTCTGCCCTAACTCAACTCTTTTTGGCTTCCTTGGCTCGGCTCCCTTGCCAGTCCTCTGTTTCCATATAGCATGGAACATTTCTCAGTGGCTCCTTAAACCACCTCTGAGCACGTCTGGCTCCGTCAGAGAATCTTCTTCAACAATCCCACGTCTGGGTACTTTCTTCAGGCACTGGCCAAGTACCTGAGAGAAAGCAACAGGTGTCACAAAGCAAACTGATAGAGGTGAATTTGTTTACTACTGATGGGGGGGTCTCCCACCTCTCACTCCCATAATTCATACCCGGCCATTTCTCTGGACTTTAACATCTCATCCTCTGAAAACACTTTACTGTGTACATTCTCTTTAAATGTATGTCACATTTAATCTACTTGTTCTTCCATCCCACTTGTGCTGAACTTGAAACATATTTAATAAGTGGCTGTGTCCATTTCTCTAGACCCCCACAGAGTTAAGCAGTCCAATTCCCGCAACTTTCAAAACTGTACTTGGCTGTCTTTTCCTGACCCCACAGTAACAGTCATTTAAATTCATCTTGTCTCAGGTGAAAACACATTGGCCCTTTATCAGTGCAGACTCACCCCTTGGTTGCAGGTGCCCAACAGGCGTTTTCTCTTCAAAGAAATCTCAACAAACTTCTGGTGCCTCAGCATGAACCTAGATTTAGGCAGCTTCTTCTTCTCTAGCCAGACCAGGGGATTGCCCCTTGGAAGTAGGCAGAAACCTTCCCCCCCATCCCTGCAGGGATGGGGCCCTGAACCACTGGAAGTAGTCTCTACCACTTCACTTGGCTCTTCTTGTGTTCCTCTTCAGGTGAGAACACACACCTCAACAAAAATATAGCTCTTTGTCAGAGCTTAGGGCTCTGAGGGCCTGCAGCTGCAGCACACCGCTTCACTCTTTAACACTCTACTACAGACTGACTTCAAATTCTCCAACATTCTATCCTAACCTCCAACTGCAACATTCCAGTGTGGCTTATGCAGCTGTGACAGTTCTAAAATGATGTCATCCCTCAGTCTCAGCTGAGACTGAGAACAGAGTGAGACAGTGTGAAATCCATTTAACTGGAGTTTCACAAGCTGCCTTCCCTGCCTGCCACTAGGTCTAACTGGGATTCTTGTAAACCCGTGTAACAGGGGCATTACACAGTATTGATGTTCAGTGATTAAATAACACAACTATGGGTTTTTTTAGATCCAGAAAGAAAGTCCATATTTTTGTAAACACATCTGTTTTTTCATTGAGATTGTAGCTACTGTAATCCTTTTTTGTTAGCAACCATCCCCATCCGGTCACACCATTCTTGCAAAGAGGGTGAGTTATAAAATTTGCAATTTTTAAGTATCAGCCTTTTTAAAATTAAGGCAGCCAAGAGAATCCAAATCTGTTTTGATCTATTCAGATACTGAAGAGTTGATAAATCACCTAAAAAAAGCAGAAATGGGAGAGCACAGCCCACTACTTGTTGACATACTGAATGTACATACTTCCAAATCCTTCTGGCCTTAGGACAAAACCAGAAAAAGTGACTTAAATCAGCATTGGGTTGCTACTTTTCCTACAGTTATCCATTTGAATACACCACCTCTTTTTCAGTTTCACTGGAGAGTAATGATATTGGTGCAGTACCTTAAACTGAGCTAATCTACCCAGTACCTATTTACTTCTATAATAAGCATTATCCCATCATTTAAACAAAATGCCACCATTTACAGTAATTTTATTTCAAGTTCAACCTCCCACTTATGTTTGGCTGATTCGCTATGTGATTCTTCCTGCTGGCAAATTATTTTGTAATATCAAACCGGCTCCTTTCCTAAGAAGTGCTACCTTCAGAAGTTGAGATCAACTGGGGTTCTCCGCTGATTCAAAAGTAAGCAGGATTTCATTCTGTTACAGTGCTTCTCTAAGCTGTAAGTACTGACAGAAATAATATTTATGAATGTTAGATTTCTCACTAAAATCTGCAGACAGTAAACTGTTATCCTCCTCTCTATTTTTAATAAATCAGCTACCCTATGAATACTCAACCTATTTAGCCTATATGTTTGAGATGTTTGCCTTGATACCCAAAGTTCAGGTTATCTCATTAAGGTGAAAAATTGAAGAGGGCCAGATTTCATATTT
Organism: Neoceratodus forsteri; assembly: GCA_016271365.2. Classification (NCBI taxonomy): domain Eukaryota; kingdom Metazoa; phylum Chordata; order Ceratodontiformes; family Ceratodontidae; genus Neoceratodus; species Neoceratodus forsteri. Next base: position 437,381,323 of record JADMNL010000022.1, on the reverse strand, counting down.
AAAAGTTTTGAGATTCTTTTACATATCCAGATGGCATGCCATATGATGAGCTGATTTTTAAGTCCTGCAGGAAGAGGGGCTTACAGATAGTCTAGAATCCTAGAGGATTTTGAGAGGCCATTCTCCATTATGAAGCCTTAGGGTCTTGTTTGGTGCAGCTGGATTAGAAAACCAACTAGCAGACTGTTTTAATACGAAGGTCTAATAATATCCTAACAACCAGGGTAAAGCAGATTCTGCTGAAAGTCTGGAGGCTCTTAGTTTTTGGATGCTGAGCCTTAGTAGCTTGCTATTTCACAGAAATTTAGAAATTAAACTGCCCATCTTTTTAAAATATGTAACATGAATATATGTATGTACTGTAGATTACATAGAATATAAAATATTTAGGGGGCTAGTATTAATGTAACTGACTTTATTTTCCACCATAGGGAGATGTTTAATGTGCCCCATCTATCCAAATATTGGCTTACTTCAGAGTATAAGGGGTTCAAACTGACTTCAATGATCTTGTCAATCGAGTTAAAGATGTACATACCTAAGTAGGAGAGGTCTTTTTTGCCTGCAGGAGTTCATATGACTGAGCGAGCCGACTTGCTTCAGAAGTGGATTTTGTTAACATTATCCATTTAGACTTTCCCTTAGTTTATTTTCAATCCTGATAAAGTACCAAAGTTATGTAGAACAGGCCTCAGTTGTCTTATAGCAATGTGTGGTTGATGAAGAGTTAGTAGAAGGTCATCTGCATAAGCCATATTTTGTTTGCTTTCTGACCATCTCTTTTCTATAGATTCCATTTTTTAAATCAGGGGTTCAGTGGTCAAGATGAAAAGAGGTGGAGACAAGGGACACCCTTGGCTGGTACTATAGAGTATATATAAAATGGAACAAAGGAAAACAAAACATTTAATTAGAACTAAGAGAAAGAAAATCAAGTTCAAATTAGCTATGAATAAGGACCCTAAAGCTTTCCACGCTTATATTAACTCTTATAAAACAACAAAAAGCACCATCATTTCAGTAATAGGCAATGGCACAGAACTGCTAAATGGAAAACAAATAGCTAATGCATTCAATAGATATTTTGGTTCAGTCTTTCATAATAAAAATGCTTCTGACATTAAAATTAATAAGAATATTCCATGTAATGAAATAACAGCTGATGAAGTCATTAAGGCTATAAGAATAATAAATTCTAACTCTACTCTAGGGCCAGAGGGGATAAATGCATATTTCTTGAAAGAAACAGTGAGCTCAATATCTAATCCATTACAGTTATTATTTAATAAATCATTAAGAGAAGGGAGTCTTCCATTAGAATGAAAGCAGGTGACTGTAATTCCAATCCATACGAAAGGAAATAAGGCTACAATACAAAACTATAGACCAATCAGCCTGACATCAACCACTTGCAAAATAATGGAAAGAATCATAAAGCAAAGAATAGAAAATCACCTAGTAAATAAGAGTATATTTGATAACACAACATGTATCATGCATTATGAATCTGATTAATTTTATGAGGAAGTAAGCAAAAATACTGACACTGGTATTCCTGTGAACGTTGTTTTTTTTAGACTTTAAAAAGGCCTTTGATTTGGTCACCCATGAGTTAGTGATTTACAAAATGTTAAAGTTAAATATTTTATTTTTATTTTTTTATTTTACCAATTATTTTACCAGGTGAGACACACTAAGCTGAAAGCTTGTTTGCAGGTGCAACCTGGGAGCATGAGGAAGTTAAGTGACTTGCTCAGGGTCACACAGTATGCACCTAGGGGGCTGTGGGATTCAAACCCAGGTCTCCAGACTTGCAGCTCAGAGCCTTAACCCACTGCACCATACTGCCTCCTATTGATCCTTATATTATTAAATGGGTGCTAATTGGTTGAATAATAGAAATCAAACAGTGAAAATCATGGATAACTACTCTGATAGTGTTGAAGTTACTAGTGGTATTCCCCAAGGTTCCATTTTGGGGCCCCTACTGTTTGCCATATATATATAGTAGATTTGCATCACGGAATCAAGAGACACCTAAACAAATCTGCCGATGATACAAAACTTTGTGGGACAGTAAATACTATTGACAATATAAACTGATTAAGACAAGACATACATTTATTGGAAGGGTGGGCCCATAGAAATGGCATAAAATTTAATGAAAATAAATGTGCACTTATGCACTTGGGACCAAAAAAACTCACACTCCTATTATATAAATGGTATGAGATTAAAAAGTGTAAAAACTGAAAAAGATCTTGAGGTTTTAATTAATAACCAATTGGCTGCAGGAGATCACTGCTGAAAAGTGACAACAGCAAACAGAATTATAGGGGCAATAAAAAGAGTGTTTGTCAGTAAACATGAAGCCTGTGTATTACCGTTATATAATCTATACATTAGACCACATCTGGACTATGCAGCATCCTTTTGGGTTCCACATTTGTCCAAAGGTATTAGGATGCTGGATAGTGTCCAGAGATTATTCCACGAGTGATCAATCTAACATACCAGGGAAGGTTGAAGGAACTGAACCTTTACGAATTATCTCAAAGGAGAATAAGAGGAGATCTACTTTTGTTATACTCTTTTCTAAATGACACTGATTTGATGAAGGAATGTAACATCATATATGCTCATAAACCTGAGAGTCTGAGACGTCACACTAAATAGTTAATTATCCCCAAGGCAAGTACAAATCGTAGAAAAAAACTTCTTCACTGTCAGGGCTTGTAAAACCTGGAATAAGCTCCCCCAGTATATTGTAGAATCTTGCAACCCAAATAGTTTTAAATCAAACTTGGATAAACATTTGCTGGGGCTTAAATCAACATGATTTTCCCACATGCTGTGGGAAGGTAGTCTCGATGGTCTTCAGCCTCCTTCTGCCTTAAAAACCAAATAATATTGACTAATATAGTAGGGAAACTGTTTAACACCATCATTAAACAGTGGGAGGTGGAATTCCTCAAGAGTAAGGAAGTGCAGGATGGGAGGCAATGCAGCTTTGTAAGGGGGAGATCATGCCTAACAAACCCCATCAACTTTTTTAATACAGTAACCCAGGCCATAGTTAAGGATTAGGATGTGGATGTCCTGTACCTGGACTTCAGCAAGGCCTTCAACTTGGTCCTACATGGAAGGCTGGTGAAAAGCTCAGAAGCCTGAGAGTTGGAAAGGATGAAGAGTTCTGTAAATGGATTAAAAAAAACAAAACCAACTGTTTTCTTCTATATAAATGATAATGATGAAACCACCCAAGCTACATTGTAAAAAATGTACAAAGTTTTCATTGGGGCAGAATTATTAGATATGATGCTGCTAGGAAAAGAGAAAAGAGATTTTGGCTGATAAACAATGTAGTTTGAAACTTCTAGAGGACATTCACAAATTATCAAAGAATTTGTGCCCTGACCTTATAAATAGAATAACTCTTCTTAAATATGAGATTAATAAAATTTACATGGACAACCTGAGTATGCTTTATTTAGGACATGGCAGTCTCACTGGGAATAAGGGAAGACAACTAGTAGGCTTCTGGCATACAGCCAAAAACAAGTACCAAATAAAAATAACATTCGTAGTATCAAAGAAAATAATCAGATCATTTGTACACTGCTGAAAGATTTATAAAGTATTTTCTGAATTTTATAAAGATCTGTATAGAAGTAAAACAGCCCATAGTCAGCAAGACTTTTCTAAAATTTTCAAGGGTTTCTTTGCTTTCACTGAATGAGAAAGATATGCAAAATCTAGATGCTTGTCTCGTTAGATGAGAAAATGACATTTATTGGTGCAGGTGAGCTGGTTGGAAAGTTTCATTCTCTCCATAACAATATTATTAGCCTACAGCTTAAAAAGATTTTCAAGGATTTGAATATATCAGGAAAACTACCTCCTACCCTTTCTGAAACTGTAATTACAGTTATATATAAGAAAGGTAAAATCCCATTAGACAGAATGGGCTATAGACCTACTGTAAGTCCCTCCATAAAATGCTGATGAAAATACTAGCAACCAGACTCAAGGGCCTTAGGAGCAACTAGTACAGAGACCAAATGGGTTTCATTAACTTATCTCTTCAGAGCAAAATCAATGCTTTTAAATTACTTCTACCCCCCCCCCACACACACCACCACCACCCTATAAAGATAATATATTGTTTACCAATATAAAAAAGATCATTCAGAAATTCCTTTGAGAAAATAAAACACCAAAGATTAGTATGCAAACATTGAGAATGCCTTGGGGAAAAGGAGGATTTAGCTTGCTTGCGTTCTTATCTAAGCAGGTGGTCAATCTGGTTCTTGCCCTCGCATAGTAAATCCTTACATCTGTTGTTTGAACAAGCTGCCCTACACCCGTATTCTTTGTTCTTTCCCTTTTAATGTGTAATTTAAGGGTCTCGGATCTCATCCCATTTTGAGTGCTTTGGTGAATGCCTGTGCAAAGTATTTGCAAACGTCTAGGCTATACATCATTCCCGTAGAGCATATGCCCTTATGGCATAATCCAAAAATGCTGTATAATAATGAAATCTTAACAAACAAGCTATGGGAGAATAGGAAATGTTAAGCTTTTTAAGGGTATTATTGATACAAATGCAGGTATCCTATATTCATTTGTAGATAACATGCATAAATTCTCCTTACCTTTTATGTAATTTCATAATTACCTGCAGATGGAAGATGCCCTGACTGCACTCCTAGGCCTGGATATTCAAAGAGTTTGTGCATGGCGCAACAGAGTTGTGCCGGCACAACTCCACACTGCACACCGGTGGGATATTGAAAAGGCTGCCAGGCACAGTGCAAATCCCGATGCACTGGGGTGCAATGTAAATGTATGCAGCGCAAATGCAGGGGGCATGCCCATGCATATGCGGCACATCCCGATATTCAGCCCGGGATGTGTGGCGCATATGCTGGCACAATCCTGCATTGTGCCACATAGGGGGACTCAAAGTTGAGCCTGTGACTACTAGGAATAACTCCTGGCCAACCACAGGTGGGCTGCTGTACTGCAGGGCACAACACAGCAGCCGACAGCCGTGACTGGCCACCCGCCCACCCAGAACACCATCCACAAGCACCCATAGCTCCCTGGTAGTCTAGTGATACCCTCCTACCTCCCGTTTCTCTGATTGCCGGTAAATCATTGTAAAATATTTCCCTGGTAGTCTAATGATATCCCCTCCCTCCCTCCCATTTCCCCAATCACTGGTAAATCATGCGTAAAATACTTCCCTGGCAGTCTAGTGGTACCCCTCCCATTTCCCGATCGCGGGTAAATCACTGTAAAATACTTCCCTGGTAGTCTGGTGGTACCTCCTCCCTCCTGTTTCCTAATCATGGTAAACCACCATAAAATAATTACCTGGTGATCCAGTGGCACCCCACCCTCCCACCCACATGGACCCTGCCCCCCACAGTATGAGCTGTAAGCCATACTGTACCTATCATTCAGCGGGTGGCCAGGTGGTATGTGTGGTGGGTTGCAGCCACCACCAATGACGGGGAGTGGGTGGGCAAGGGTCTTGTGTGGGTGGAGGGGTGGGGTGCCACTGGATCACCAGGGACTTTTTTATGGTGATTTACCACGACTGGGGAAATGGGAGGAAGGTACCACTAGACTACCAGGGAATTATTTACAGCAATTTACCATGATCGGGGAAATGGGAGGAAGGGGACGTACCACTAGACTACCTGGGAATTATTTTATGGCAATTTACCACAATCGGGGAAATGGGAGGGAAGGGGGTACCACTAGACTACCAGGGAAGTATTTTACGGCAATTTACTGGTGATCGGGGAAACAGGAGGGAGGGGGGGTACCACTACACTACCAGGAATTTGTTCTATGGTGATTTACCATGATCACAGCTATGGGAGGGGGATGCCCCAGGACCCCCACTGTGCACACAGCATTCTGTGCAGGGCGACAGGCACAATTTGCCGGGCTGCTCTACGCAAGGCATGCAAATGGGGCCATAAAGAAATGCAAATGGTCCCATTTGCACCTTGCATATATTATGGCCTTATTTACATGCCCTCTGCTGAATACCACAGGTGATCCATCCAGCACAACTGCGTTTGCACTGGTGTATCCCTGTGCTCCCTATCTGTGGCTTGTGCCAGCACAGTGCCACTGCACCATGCGCTGTCTGTGCCATATACCATGGTGCATCATCATTGAATATCACCTGGTCCTGGCCCCGGCGCATCCCAGTTGTGCTGTGCCCATGCTTGCACCACTGCCAAGTGCAATCTGAATATCTAGACTCTAATTGTATTATTTCTTTATGTGAAACTGGAAAAAATTGATTCCTCTAGAGCATGGGAGATGATGAATAAACTTTATAAATTTAATTTGGACACTAATCCTGATCTGACTGAAAAGACACACAAGAAATTGGAAAAAGATTTAGGTGCACCTCTATCAAAAGAGATCTGGGAAGTACTACATAAGAACGCACACCAAATTAATGAGGATGTTTAGGGATGGCTAATGTAATTTAAAGTCCTGCATAACTATTATACCCCAGAAAAGTTGTATAAAATAGGGCTCCTGAACAGTGATACAGTATGTACTGAAAATATAGCCAACCTCATTCCTCTCTTTTACACACATATGAATGTGCTAGAATACAGAACATTTGGAAAAATTTCTGGGGTGATTCACAAAACATAGCCTGGGTGGGCAAACTGGGTTTTGCCCAAAGTTGGTATTCACAAAGCCCAGTTTGTCCCTGCAAACTGGGTTTGTGCTTGGGCAAAGTTGTGAGGGGGATTGCAGTGCAAATGAAGGGAAGGGACCTGCATATCACTGCAGTTCAATTCCCAAAGTTTTTGCTCCACGCAATGGCCATTTGTGAAGGCCCTTGTCTGGAGCAATTACTGCCAGCAAAAACCTGGTGGTAATCTGCATAACCCTAGTGGCTGGCAGAGGTACTGTGCCCCCCCCCACCCATTTTCTGATCACCATCCCCAATGAAAGTAATGTACCCCGGTAGTCCAGGGTCCCTCCCTGATCACCGACTCATATAAAAAACAAGAATGTTTCCATAGTGTAGTTGTCCCTCCCCAGTCTCTGATCCCCTCCCCAAATAAAGAAATGCATTCACTGGTAGTACAGGTTTCCTTCGCAATCACCAACCCCAAATGAAAAAAGTATTTTCCGTAATGTAGAGGTCCCACCTCACCTCCTTCCTGGTCACAGATCACTGTTCCCAAATGCTGTACAACATTTCCATAGTGTAGTGATGCCCTCCCCTGCACCAGTCGCCGACCCTATCAGACATGTTTCCATAGTATAGTGGTCCTTCCCTCTCCCCGGTCATTGATCACCATGCCCGAACCTGAAAACTCCTATTCCTTGGTGGTCTAGGGTCCCTCCCACCCCATCCAGTGTGACCCCCCAATCCCAATCTATGATCAGTGACCAGCACAGCCCACCTCTCACCACCATGGCTGGCCATTGACTGAGCCCTCATGGAGTGTGTACAGTTCACAATACGGCTCAGTGACTGTGATTGACCAGTGTGGGATTCTAGGGCTTGCACAACATGAGCTCTGAGCTCCCAGATGAATGCATAATGTGCTGACACTGAGCCACTGGTCCACCCCAACACACACTTGCCTTTCTGATGACGGAGTGCATCCTAAACACATGGCAGACCACTGACAAAACTGTGGAAGCTTTGCTCAAGATCATAAAACTTTTTTGTGCCACCGTCTTGCTGCTTTAGCACAGTTTGTAGTCTTATTTGATATGAATTGCTTGGTGCCAAGTGACACTGTCAGGACACTATATGAATAAAATGTCTAACTACTTGTTCTGAGACTGCTGTACCATAGTAGTGGACATTCTTTTGTGACTGTGGAACATTTCATTGCTTGATCATCAGACATTTTCCTCACTGTTCTGAAGACTCAGACAACTTCCTAGCCACTCAGTTACCTTACTAAAAACTATTTATTGGCCAGTTCAATGACTTTAGAAGCTTTCGTGGTCCAACTCTGGAACATTCAATTGTCCATTCTAAGGCCACAGATCCTTCTGTGGTTCAACAAAAAAAAAATAATTGTACATACAGAAGACTTGAATATTTTGTAGTTCAGCTTGGGAACCTTTCTTGGTCCAACTCAAGAACATTTTATTTCATATTATGGGGATTGTGAAGCTTTTTATCCAGATGTGGGGACCTTTTGAAGAAAAAAGATTGATCCAAGTTTTCATGAAGAAGGCACATAACCAGCACAGTCTAGCAAACTCCTTTTTCAATACTTTAGCAACAGAATTTCAACAGCATGGCAAGTTTTAGGATGAAAAAGTACATATGAACAGTCCATTTCAAACGTTCACTGTAAAAAAAACTAACTTAAATGAAACTGTGTTTAGGGGTCATTTAACTTATCTTCAGTGAGAGTAACATCAGATGATTTACTACATAAACATTCCAATCTATGACATTTGATCTACTCACTGCTATGGTCCCAGGGTTGTCTGCTTATCTCCCTTATAGCAAGGGAAAGGCTGACTGAGATGACATGTTTATGAGTTATGAAACTTTCTTGAAAGATAGTTCTAACCAGACTGAAGCTTAGCACACAAAATAGTGCTTTGAAACACTACTCAGCTGAATGAAAGTGGAGTAATACCACAAAACCTCTAATTGTATCTAGTCTGTTGGATATCTGGAGAGCTCCCTTTCTCTACTATCATAGCAAGACATCTGCAGGGCTACGCACACTGCAACCATAAAAATAAACTTGACTGGATTATTTTGGCAGTCTCTGGCCTTAAAAGAATACTACTAGGCAAATGGAAGGATCCTGTTGCTCATAGCATGGAAGACTGGTCCAAATTAACAGTTAATCTACCACTAAATGAAGGTAGAAAACAACACAAAAAAGATGCACTCCAGGTACTATACAGTAGCAGCTGCAGGCTAAAAGTAGATCCAAATTCCAGAATGTGATTGAAAAAAACAAGTTTATACAAAATCAAAATACAGCTGGCTTACATGAAGAATCAGTAGCATGAAAAATGCCAGCATTTTGCATCCAAAGTGTGACACCCCCTGATGAAGCACCACTGTTTGGATGTGGAGTGCTGTTTTTCTTCATGCTATCGATTCTACTTTCAGCCTGCAACTAGCACTGTACAGTACGTTGAGTGCATTCTTTTTCGTATTTTTTTCTTGCTGAACTTTTATCGCTTGCACACTTCCTCTAGTTCTGAGTGCATGCTGCCTGTGTTCCTTTCACTAAATGAACATATGAGCCACAGCATTAGTAATACATATAAGAAATTTGAATCCACTTGGAGGCAATTCTTTGAATGGTTAGAATCAACTTAGGACTTTTGTATAATATATTATGTTCTTAGACTAAGCACACAAATCTGCATTGTTTTTGGCATACGGTATGTGCATAATTAAATATTTTTATCCTTTCCTATTTGTTGTTTGAAATTGACGTTCCTTGCCATATTGTGCTTTTCTGATTTGAAAATATATATATGTTTTATTGGTTTTGTTCTTTAGAAAATCAACACCAATTTTATTGAAAAACAAGCATGGAAGGGGAGACAGCTTAGTTAAATGAATCAGCAACAGGATAGGGGATAGGACTCAGAAGGTGGTAGTGAACAAGAGCTACTCAGGACTCAGAAAAGTGTCAAGAGGGGTGCCTCGGAGGTTGGTCCTCAGACCAGAACTCTTCAACGAATTTATCAGTGACACAGGAGTGGAAATTCATGGTAAGATTAGCCTATTCACCAATGAAGTACATATATACATGTATATGAAGAAGCCAGCAGAAGAAGGCCATTTGGTCTATCTAGTCTGCTCATATTGCAGGGTCCACAGCTTGAGCTACTGACCCTGCCCCCCACTCCTCCCATCTTTTCCATTCTCCCTAGACATGATCCTTACCTTACCCCATGCCTATCCCAGCCTCGCTTGAAGCTGCCCACCATCGTCAATGAGACCACCTCATCCAGCAGTGCATTCCAAGTGTCCACCACCCTCTCCATAAAGAAGTGCTTCCTGGCCTCCCTCCTAAACCTCCACCCAGCCTAAGACTGTGCCCCTCGTGTTATGGTTGCCCTTAGCTTAAAGAGACAATCCTTATCCACCTTATTTATCCCTTTCAAATATATGAAGTTATGTGGAAAATGCAACACAGAGGAGGGTATCATGGTGCTGAATAGCAATCTGGCAAAAGTAGAGAAGTGGACCGGGATCTGGCAACTCAAATTCAATGCGAAGAAATGCAATGCAAAGAAATGCAAGGTCATATGCACTGGAAACAAAAACCTTAAAATGTGACTTGTGCAGTCTCTAGAGGTATCAGAATGCTGTTGTACCACAGAAGGGTACAACCACATTCCACGACCTCTGAACTGTGATACTACAGTATTTTACAAGGGATGGAATTGTACACAGAAAAACACTTTACTGTATTTTTAGCCCTGTATTACGGAGTTTGAAAGTGCAAACTATGTACTAAATTCGGCAACCAGTAATTCATAATACACTTTATCTGCAGATTTCTTTCTCTTGTAAATTACTCTTTACCTTCATATTTCTCTCTCCTGCGAGTGGCTGACGCTTTAATATTTCTGTCTCCTGTGAGTTAAACTTTACCTGCAGATTTCGCTCTCCTATGAGTTGCAGTTTACTTGCAGATTTCACTATCTGTACGGTCAGTTACACTTTACCAGCAAATTTCCTCTCTCTCTCTCTTAAGTTAAATTTTATCTGGAGAGTTATTTCTCCTGTTAAATATTTCCTGGAGACTACCCTCTGCGCTGTGTTACATTATACTGTACCTGCAGACTTCTCTCTCTCCTCCCTTTGACCTTTATTTTAAGATCTGCAGTTCGTTTCCGCACTGGAACTACAGGTGCAGGGCAGGCACCGCCTCCTCCTAGGTTCTTAGCCGGGCGATTGCGCTGCTCACCTCCACCTCCAGTGCCTCTGACTCTGTCCCCGCCATAGCATGTCGGAAACTGTCGGTCTTGAGTGCTACCCGGTGCCCGATCCCGGCCCTGTAACAAGCGCCAAGGTGCCTCCGGCGGCCCCCAGTAGTGGCACCTGTCAACTGGGAGGGGAAGCGGCACCTATTGAGGACATGGAGCATCTACAGGCTGTGACAGGGAATCCGAATCGGGCACAGGGTCCACCCTGGAGTCTAGATCGCGACCAAACCCTAAATTCACCCGGTAATCCGGATTATGATAGTCAGAGTCCGCAAGCGCTGGAGGCAAACAGGAGACGGGATCCGATCGGTGGGTCCTTGCTAGGGCCAGTGTCGGAGGGACCGACAGGGAATCTGGACCCTCAGTCGGAGCTGGAGCTCTGCCCGCAACACGAGGCCGAACTGAGCTGGTTCTGCTACACCGATGACCGGCTTGTCTGCTCGCATTGCGCCATCGAGGGGAAGTGCAAGAGTCACCTTTTGAAACCACTCGACCGGAGAGCCATGGACGTCCGGGTAATTATAACTAATAACTGAAACTGATCAAACACAGATCGTGCCCTGATCTGTGGCAGATTTAATAATCGGGCCACCCTTCAGGTTGCACACTACCTATCGCAACTGTGCATGGCTGTTGTATTGTCTGGGGAGCCTCCTGTCGCAGATGTCACTTTATGCACAGAACATGCAGTGCTCTCAGTTGTGCAGCATACCACAAACTCTTGTTGAAAAGTGGAGCACAGTAGTCCTACACTAGATACCGTCAGTGGAGCCACACCTTATCAGAGATAAAAGCTTACAACAAAATGGAAATAGTGTTTTTATTAGTCATGTAATGTTGTCAGCATAGACTTCAGATACTACGTTCTAGGGTCTAGTGATGGAAGGGGAAAGGGGAGCGAAACTGAAAGCCTGATTTAGTGAATAAAGTGGAGAAAGAATGCTGATGTAACCGATACACGCAGAAAAATGCAGTAAATGAATAATCAGAAACACCACTCTGAAACTAAAGTTCTGACCCGCACTTGACAGCCATCTGAGATGTTACTGCATATATCAAAGGTGATAGGATCCCCAGGTGATTGCTTCTGTGCACTGATCAATGGGTTAGACCTTAGACTTCCCACTGAATTGCAACCCTCAGTATAGGAAAATCTGGACAGATATATCAGTTCGCTGTACAGCAAGTATTAACAGTGTGAGACAGCACCTAGGATGTACATCACTTTTTCCATGTGGGATGGAGCAATTTTTTTCGTGAATGGAAAAATGCTGCATGTCCCTCTTGATGTGGGATAGTTGAGATATGTGCAATGGTTAGCACTGTTGGGTGTGCTGAGTTTGAGGAAAAGGAGCTGACATAGAGCCAAGTGGGTGAGCTGTCAGGGGCTGTGAAGCCATGAGTGGTGACTTTGCTCAGATGTCACAGTAGGGCTGTGAGATGGTGAAGCATGGCTCTGTTAAAGTGATAGAAGGGCTTTGAGAGTTTGACGGATGACTCTGGGTGCCACAGGTGGGCTGTGATATAGTGTGGGGTGACTTGGGATGCTGGGGGTGAGACTGTTTGGCTGCAGGAGGTGTAGCTGCAAGAGTGCAGTTGGCTACCTAGCTGATGTACCAGGGAGATGCTGTGAGAGTGCAAGGAGTAACTGTTTATTGACTGCGGGGGTGGGGTAAGGAGCAAGGGCTGATTGATTGGCAGTCAGGCTGGGGGATATGAGACAGGGAGGGTGACTGAGTACTGTGGTGTGCTGTAAGAGTGCAAGGATGACTTTTTGGTGCTGACAGCCATTAGAGGGCAAGGGGTGACAATTTTGGTTCTGGGGACTCCGAGAGTTCAGGGTGGGATGTTTTGGTGCTGGGAGCTATGTGAGGGGGAAGATATGACTGTTTTGATGCTAGAGGCTATGAGAAGGTGAGGGTCACTATTTTGGTACTGAGTGCTGTGAGAGGCCAAATGGCTGGCTATTTTGGTGTTGGGGATGTGAGAGTGTAAAGGGGCTGTTTTTGTACTGGAGATGCGAGAGGGTGAGGGTGACTGTTTTGGTGCTGGGGTTGTAGGAGAGTGAGGGGTGACTGTTTTGGTGCTAGAGCTGTAAGAGGTGAGAAGTGACTGTTTTATCTTTGAGGTTGCAAGGGTGATGGCTGACATTTTCTGTGCTTCTGCTGTAGGAATACAAGGACTGATGATCTGGGTGCTAGGAGCTATGCCAGGGCGTGGGTGACTATTTTGGTGCTGGGAGAGTAAAAGGGCAAGGGATATAGTTTTGGTACTAGGGCTATGAGAGGTCATGGGTTAACTGTTTTGATGCTGTGGAAGTGAGAGTGGGAGGGTACCATGAGAGGGCAAAGGGTGACATTTGGTGCTGGGGAATGTACATATTGAAGGGGTGACCATTTTAGTGTTGAGGTTTTGAGATGGTGAGGGGGCGGTTCTGTGCTTTGGCTATGAGAGAGTGGATGGGCTGTTTAGGCATTTAGAAGGGGTGGGAATGAGATTTGATGAAGGGTGTCTCAATTTGAATGCAGATGACTGTGAGTGTGTGCAGATTGATTTCTTGGATATCAATGTTTTTGTGTGTGTGTTGGGATAAGGACGAGTGACTGCTGTGCAGCTCTCTGTTGATGTGTGTGTAACATACAAATAGCAGGCTTTGTTGGGACTAGTCTGCCAATACTTTTTAAAAATTGTGCTGCTGGTTTTGAAACACCACTGTTATCTTTTAAGGAATTCTGCCTCCATTTGGTTTTGTGGATGGAATACCCCATCCTCCACTGGTTGCTCTGTGCCCTGCCCTGATCCTTGACTCATATTGTAGTACCTGATCTGCTGCCTATAGGATAGGGTGTTATATGACACCATATCTTATTGGTGGAAGGAAGAATTTTGGTCCAGAATGAAGGTGCAATTAAAACTCTCTACTGAAATCATGATAATACATTCCAAAGCTATTGTACAAGTATATCGTTTACCTGGCTTCAGCTTATTACTCACAACTATCCCCAAATCTTTTCCTTGTTTGTGTTACCCACTGGTACCCCACAGGAGGGGTTGATTTGCAACCCCCTATTATTCCCCCCAAGTGTAGTACCTTACACTTTTCCACATTGAATGAAAGCCACAATTTCTCTGTCCGTGCTACTGGGCACAGATCATCATTGCAGCATATTCCCTCCCTCTCTCCCTTCCTCCACTGTGTCACCCTATATAGCAGCATTAGGAAGTGAGAGAAGATTGCAATCTGTGTCTTTACCCACAACTTCCTGCATAGCTCATGGATGTTGTCTTCCTAGCATTACCCCTGTATTTTACACCTTGGAACTTCAGTGTGCGGCTCCATGTTCTGCTGGAGCACACTAGATCATGCATCTCTGTCTGTTAGATCTTGTCTATACCCTGAGTATGTAAAGACTGAGATGATGCCCCCGCAGCCTCCCTTTCTCCAGGACAACATGTTAAGTGCCTCCAGTCTCTCCTCAGAGCTGACTGTAAGCACCTGAGTCCCAGCAGTCGTTGGTGGCCCCTAATCATAGAGGCCCACGGTAAGAAGCTATGGAGGTCATCAGTCTTTCAAATGTCATGTTTTTTTATTTTTATTTATGTATTTCACTCCCTGTATAGTATTAAAAGTTCACATAGAGGACATCACAGGGCTGGGCAAAACCTTCACACTATTCACCATAATGCCAAAGGAATACTCACTAAGGTATGTTCAAGGGCCCTAAATGACTAACCTTGCTGGGTGCCCTCAGAAACATAATGCTGACTAGGTTTATCTTCCATACCTCTGAACATTTTGGTGGCCCTGAATTGCACACTGTCGACTGCCCTGATGTTCTTTTCTGTATTAAACAACCAAAAACTGCATACAGTACTCCAGGAGGGATCCAACCATGGCCTTGTAACGTGACTAAATTACTTAAGCTGCTGTACTGGTCACCCCTCTTTTGATGATCCCTAGCATTCTTCTGGCCCTTTTGAATTATTTATCTTTTTCCCAGTTTTGCCCACCACCTCACATCCTTGGCGTGCATAGCAGAGCAGAAGCACGCACACCACGCACTGTGGGGCGCCCCCATCCCACCGGGTCACCCACGCCTGCCTGCTCCACAACTGGACTGCCACCCAGTGATGGCAGGACTGTGGGAGGGTGATCAACCCTCCCAAGGAGAGGAGAGCTGCCACAAAGCAACTCAATCCTGCTCTGACCCCCCCCAAGCTCAGTCCCTGATGACCGAAGGTCATTCCTGAACCCGGGTCGATGGCATAGCGTGAGGTAAGGCAGAAATGCCTCAGCCCTCTGCACCACTGGGCCAGTTCTTCTGTCCCTTTTGACAGCAGCTGCACACTGCTTGTCATGCTGTCCCTTGTCTAATGTGTCTCCCAGCTCCTTTCCCTCCTCCACTGCACTGCAGACAGAGGAGATCCACACAGTGTTTAGGAAAGGTCATACCTGTATTTTTCCACCCTAAGCCTATCACCTTGCATTTTGCCACACTGGATCTGAGATTCCAGGAATCAGGCCATCACCTAGCTTATTCAGTTCCCCTGAAGTTTGTCCCCATCCTCAAGAGTGTCCATCACCTTGGTCAGCAGAGTGTCATCAGTAGACTTAAGCTGCCTGGCTGAGATCCCAGCTTCCAGGTCACTGATGAAAATGTAGTACAGCAGTAGCCCTGCATCAGTCCCTGAGAGATACCACTGAATACACCCTCTACTTGGAGTAGTGCCCATTCACCACAACCTTTTGCTTCCACCACCCCCCAAGTCAGTTAGCAGTTCAGCATGCGTATGTCTCATGTACACTGCACTGGTGTACTTTTTCCAGAAGCTTGTTGTTGTCAATCAAATCAGAGACATTGCTGAAGTCCAGATACACAAGGGGACACACTTTGAAGATAGAGGGGGGCTGTTCAGGGGCAATGTGAGGATGTATTTTTTTTCACAGAGAGGGTAGTGGATGCATGGAACAGCCTTCCTGAGGAGGTTGTGGGGTCTAAAACTGTGGGAGAATTCAAGAATGCATGGGACAGACATAAGGCAATTTTTGTGGGAGGGTAGGAAGAAATAGGCTGTTGGTTAACTAGGATCTGCAGCTTATCCTGTAGGTAGGGAAATGGGCAGACTAGGTGGGTCAAGCGGTCCTTATCTGCCATCTAAGTCTATGTTTGTATGTTTCTGTGATACAATGGGCTCAATTTTCAGAGCCTGAGAATGCCGCAAGCCCTTGATACGCTGATCATTTGACACACAGGGCTTGTGGCATTCTCCTGGCCTGTGATCGGGATTTTCAATCCTGAGTGCCAAATGCAGCAAGTTAGAGCAGCTGTTCCCTGGTCTAACTTGTGCCATTTGGGGGACCCTTTTTACAAGGCTTGCATCAAATCTTTGACACAAGCTGCAGTAAACGAAGGAAAGTGTCGCAATTGTGCCTGATGTACTAAAATCGGGTGCAGGTGCATCAGAGGGGTTTGGCACAGTTGCACCAAAACACAGGGTTGCTGCAGGGCTTGATGCCAGCTCTGTCACCCTTTGAAAATCATGCCCAATATGTCTATGGCCCTAGCCCTGTCCATCTCCCTAATCACCCCCTTAAAGGTGATCATGTTGGTTTGGCATTATCTGCCGCTAATAAAGACTCACGGAGACCGGGTAAGTACCTTGGACTCAAGCAAGTGATCCATTGTTCTGTCTCTGATAATGTTTCCAAGGACATTGCCCAACACTGAAGTCAGATTAACAGGCCGGTAGTTGCCCAGGTCTGACCTTGCACTCTTCTTGAACATGGGGACCACAGTTTTCCCTTTCCAGTCCTCTGGCACCACACCTGTCCAGACAGACTAATGAAACCTTACTGTGAGTGATCCAGTAATTGTTTCTTTAGCTTCACTGTGAACCTGGGGTGTATTCTGTCCACACCTCAAGACTTACCTGCTTGAGCTTCGCTTGTATTCCACTACCAGGGAGGGTATGATGTCCTCATGCTGTATCGTGGATACTAATGCCAGCGTTACTGCAGGAAACTGTGCAGTTTAAATGTTTCAGTGGATGGGAGCACTCCCCTGTGCAGCTATGTGCTACTGTAGAATCTCGGAGTGGGGGGAGTGGTAGCTCACCACTTTTTTCTCAAATTAAAGTTCTAAAAAAGCAGATGATGCTTCTATACAGAAATAGTTTTTTTATTATAAACCATTCATCCCAATGTTTTGCCCAACTTCAGGCTTTTTCAGGGGACTTGCGTCTCCTATTTTGTTTTCATTAAATTTTTGTCCCTTTTACTTTTTTATTCTTTCTCCATTCATTAGAAGTCTGGCTGCACACTTTGCTTACATGAAACGTACATTGGCCTTTGCTTCAATATCACATCTCTAAGCTTGTTGCTGTCTTGGCTACACATTTAGAAAATCTAAGACAACAGTAAGCTGAAAGATATGATATTCCTACATCGTAGCTACCCTGATGCCATGGGCCCTCCCAGTGCCCCCCGAGCCTTTTGAGAAACAAAACAAGCAAAATATTAATTAGCATGTCAGTCAACCGCAGGGAGCATGTCTGTGGATGTACTGCATGACTGTTTTCTCACTCAATTTGTGAAGCAGCCCATGAGGGCAGAAGGTAACATAGAAAATGACAATAGAAGAAGACCAATGGTCCATCTAGTCTTCCTGAATTCCCTATTTAGCCCTGGGACTTACTGTCCCTTCGGGGTCCTAGCTCTCCTCATCCTTCCCCCATTCTCTTCCCAGTTTCTACCACCCTGAGCCCATACTATACCCTTATTCTGTCCCATCTATTCTTGAAACCAAAAACAGTTACAGAACCTACCACTTCAGTTGGAAGACCGTTCCACAGCTCTACCACCCTTTCTGTAAAATAATACTTCCTCATGTCTCTGCTGAACCTTCCTCCTGTCAGTTTCCATTCATGTCCACATGACCATGAACTAGTATTTAAGTTAAATAGTTCCCCACACTTCACCTTGTTAATTCCCTTTAGGAACTTGAAGGTCTTCATCATATCTCCCCTCTCCCTTCTTCTCTCCAACGAATAAATGTTCAGTGCCTTGAGGCACTCCTCATAGGAGTTGGCCCTGAATCATTTTTATGTTCGCTTGAGTGCATGCGCAAGGAATGTCTTGCAACAGTAGGACAGTAGGACTTTTGGAGGTGTGTAACCCTCCTTGCCAATGCAGTGCTCAGTGTAGCAGGCACGACCCTAGGGGACCAATACATGCCGAGCTGTGAATGACAGCAGTTCGACTGTGTTGGTCTTCACTTCTAAGAAAAGGTCTGCTGCAATCAGTGATGGTAGCGTGTATGCAATTTGCATACCTACATCAGCCGAACTGCTGTCATGCAAAGCTCAGCATGAAATCCCTCCTGCTTCCTGCCTCTGCTAATCTCCTCCCTCTCCCTCATTAGTGTTTTCCCCGACCCCACATTGTGTGCCGAGGGGGGGTGCCCAATACCCCTCAGCTCATGCACACCCCCAGCACACTGTGTGGCCAACAGGGGTGCCCAATCCCCCATTGGCTGCAGCCCCCCAACAAACAACCAGTTGGCACGCTTGGGACACCCCAGCATGCTCATGCCTCCCCCCACGCACACTATAGGACAACGGGGTGCCCAGTCCCCACCAGCTCCAGTCCCCCAAGAAACATGTTGCTGCATGCTGCCCCCACCCCAATCTGTGCCTCACCCTCTGTGCACCCACCTCCCACACCCCTCACTTCATACTTACTCTCGAGCCTGGCGAGATGATCTTCGGTGGACCAGGAACACGTCTGCACTCTTCAAAGCTGACCGCGAACTGAGGAAATGCCGGTAAGCTGTATAATGGCATAAATAGGGTTTTTCCAACTTAGGTGGATATCACAGCCATTTTTTTGACTTTTGGCACCACATTTTCACATGGGGTTCTTGACACCTCTTCTCATGAATTCAGTCACTGTCATGGCATTATTTGGTCCCAAAAGGTGATTTCGCGGTCACTGCATGGAATCATATTTTGTTACTGACTAACAAAACGAAAGTGTCAGTGTTCAAGAGGAGGGCTCTCAAAAAACCTAAGTTGCAAATTTGGTGAAAAAATTCAAAAAAATGACAGTTTTATGAGCGTGCATTGCACAGTTTCCACACACACTGGTAAGTTCACGAATTTGTAATATTTTCACTCCAGATTTTCAACATAGGCATATTTCCACACCTCCTTATAAACAGTGCAGCTGTCAATTTTCACATCCTGGCCAAAATGTGTTTTTTGTGCTTCTGGCTCAAAATAGCATGGTTGCTGTTGGAAATCAGTGTTTGCTACAGAGTAAGACAATCTAAGTGACACTGTTTATGAGCAGAGGTCCTAAAATGCTGATGTTGAAAATTTGGTTGCAAAAGTCCATAAAATGGCTGTGCTATGAGTGTGTGTTGCACAGTTTCTATGCACACTCGTAAGTTCGTGAATTTGTAATATTTCCACTCCAGATTTTCAACATTGCCATTTTCCCATATCTCCTTATGACCAGTACAGCTGTCATTTTTCATATTCTGGTCAAAATGTGTTTTCGCACTTCCGACATGCAATAGCGCGGTAGCTGTGGGAAGTCATGTTCGGTACAGAGTAAGAACATCACAGTGACACTGTTCATGAGCAGACATCCTAAAATGCCTATGTTGAAAATTTGGTGAAATAATTCCACTGAATGACCATGTTATAAGCACTGGTTGCACAGTTTCCACACAGGCTCATACCCTTGAGCACAACCAGGGCATTAGGGTTCCTAAGACAGACGTTTAAGAAGTATGAGGGTGGAATGTTAATCAGATGCAAGAGGAGTTGCAGTGAGGTACTCTGTTGGGATATGGATGCTTAAGGGACATGGATGCAATGGGGGGGGGGCCTGCATAAATGCCAAACACCAATGCAAATACCAACAAGCGAACGTTCGGCATTGACAAATGCTTGTTGTAACACTGTGCTGCACTGTTTCCAGCCTCTCTCTATCCTTCCTGAGGCGAGGGTTCCAGAACTGCACAGAGTACTCCAGGTATGGCCTCACCAAGGATCTATATAGGGGAAGTAGTACAGGTATTTTGGATCTATACCTCTCAACCATTTGTCAATAAAATGTGGGACAATGACACTCAACATGTGGGAGAATTGGGAAACTGGCCCTCAGAAATGTGGAACACATCAAAAAATGGATATGCCTTGCTCAGAACACTGTGGAAACTAATGCTTGTTAGATTTAGTGTCATAGATTATTATTATTATTTAGTTTAAAGTCTTGAGTTCAGAATATGCAGCAGCTGGGCAACACCTTTTTTATTTAGGATCAAGCAATTCAGAATAGTAAAATGAAGGATGTCCCTCATAATATGCAACAGCTGGGAGGTACACATGGACTTAGTTATTGAAATTGAGCAAGGAATGTTTAAAAGCAGAAGCCTGAAGTTGGGCTCATCACATGTCCAATGAGTATAGATTTTTCTGATGTGAAATTGTTTTGAGGCCAGTAGAAAAATACCATTTTCAGGGGTTTTCTTCTTTTTCTTTTCCTTTTCTTCTCCTCATTTAGATGTATTGTAAGAAGTTTAAATGCAAAATTTTAACAGGTATTGGAATTAAACTTTAGAGCCGGGGGGGGCAAATAAGGGTCATATATTTAAACAGAGCCCCCCCCATTCCATTATAAGTCAGTGGCAGTGATGCATGACCTATCAGGACTCATTTTAGAGGTAAGGGGGCCAAGCTGTGGCAAGCACCCCTGTAATTACAACACTGGGTTTAACAGAAAGTACCAGTAATTCTTCTGTATTACATTACTGTAACTGTGTGAAGTTGTGTATAGCATTGTCTTTTTTCACTTTCTTCTGGTTCATTTACAGAACAAGCTTGTGGATCAGTGTGAGAAGCTACAGCTGAGAGCTGCCACCATTGAGAAGTACTTGGCTGAGGTCCTGCCTGGGAAAAACCAAAGTGTGGCGGTTAGTGTCTTTCTTTAAACACAATTTCATGCTTAAAAACTGAGCACTGCAGTTTGGTATTGGAGGACTGGTGCACAAGAGCTGCAGTGTGACTTGGTGACTCTCAGCTGTGCAATAGGAATGAAACATTAAATATTT
Organism: Neoceratodus forsteri; assembly: GCA_016271365.2. Taxonomy (NCBI): domain Eukaryota; kingdom Metazoa; phylum Chordata; order Ceratodontiformes; family Ceratodontidae; genus Neoceratodus; species Neoceratodus forsteri. The sequence continues at coordinate 437,360,216 of JADMNL010000022.1, read as the reverse complement.
AAATATATGTATATTATACATATCTATAGGGGATATGCTATGGGATGACTCAAAATATGCAATTTATCTTCACATGTGAGGAGACAGGACTATAACTTATGAATGGCAGGGCCACGAGTGAGTTATAAAAGTCCTGCCTACTCACAAATGATAAATTGCCTACTTTGAATCAGGCTATCATATATTGGATATATACAACAATAGTTTACTAGTTATAGCTTCTAATGTAGTTTGATAATTTTTCAGTTTTTCTTTGATTTTAACAGGGTAGCTGACTTCAGTGCTTCACTAGATGTTGCAATTTCATCAACATTGTTAAAGATGCTCTTCGGTTTGGTGTTCCACTGTGAGGACAGGAACCTTAAAAATATCTATTGTAACAACAACATACTTTTGATATGTTGACATGTTGCTGTTACTGATGTCAGTAGCTAAGATATCTTTTCTATCTCATGATTTTCACCCCACTCCTGTTTTGCATATATGTATATATAATCTATCTATCTATCTGTCTACTTATTTATGTAATGCCTGTGAGGATATTAAACAGCACTTATCTGTGATATCTGTGCTACTTCCAGACCTAGGGTGAGGATATCACAGTATTTTCACTCTAGGTCCCCATGAGCAAAAATATTCTCACTGTAGGTGCTGATTAGTTGGAATCAGCAGCACAAGCAGCAGACTTTAATTTTTTACTTTCCCCAGTTAACTCACATGCTAGCTCTGACTCGACTCTCCTCAAAACCCCATCAGTCACACTTCAGACTCTCAACAAGGAAACCACCTACTGAGAAAATCATTTCTTTACTATTCTGTTAAACAGAACACATTATCAATCTGTTTCCCATACAGGCTGCCCTAACACAATACCCCAGTCACAAACAGCATGAAACAAAACACTTCAGTACTGTGATTCGAATTTCGGCACACTGGGACTCTCCTGCTCCTTATGACACCACAAATGCTTCAGTGGCTGGTGTAGCACACTTATAAAGTCCATTCCTAATTAGGCTGCATCCTTTCCTGACTAGTTTGAGTGGCTCGCTCACCCATGACTCACTTGCTGATGCTGCATGCACACTTGCTTAGCATGCACAGACAACATGACATGATGCTGCATGCCACCACTCAGCAATCCTGAAACCATCACAGTCATCCCCAAAACAGCATTTTAAGATATAAAAATGTAAAATACACAAAAGGAAACCAAGCAAAAATTATATAAACATGAACAGAGTATGCCATGGCCCTCACATGGTATATTTCTGTTGTTCCCCTCCTCCCCGTGCAGTATGACCCTTGACATCACTCATGGCTTCACCACTCGTAATGTCAAAGATCAAATTGCACTCCAGAAAAGCAACAGAGATATTTCTGGTGGGGCCATGGCATATCCCAGTTATATATATATAATAACAACAACAATCTCTACAAGTCTTTGTAGTGATTACAATAGTTTGTGCAAGAGACATAAACAAATTCAGGCACTCTCCACCTCTATATAAAAGATACCAACTCCAGTAGTACACTTTTTAATGTGCTTAGTGCATCATTTTATGAAAGGTGGATAAAAAAAGCCCATGGAGATTCACCTGACATGTTTTAGAAAGCTATCCTTTTTCATAGCAAACCAAAAAGGTCTAGTACCAGTATAAGTTGCAATAATATTTATTAAGTTACAAAAATGTAAAAATATTACGCAAAGTATACTCACACTGTGAATATCTGGCAGCAGCACAAGGGAGCAAATGCACACTAACCCCCCTAACTGGTTACATCCTGAGGCTTTGCCGGTGTGTGTGTGTGTGTGTGTGTGTGTGTGCATATGTTTGTGAGCTTTTGCTGTGCTGAATAGATAGGATTCAATTTAAAGTGACACACACTAAATTCATATTATCACAACAAATAGACAAACTGAAATAATTAGGATGCATAATAAAACCACCAACATATATAAATTAAAGCACAGCAACCATTAAACAGCTAACTGCATGGATACAAAATAGCCAGTGCATAGTAGAAATAAATACTCATGAAAAAAAGTCCATATAACTTCCTAATCGGTATATAGAATGTCTGCACTTCCAGCTATCCCGCATGCAGGCAGTGGATCCAAAATCCAATAATGTGCTAGAACAAAAAAGCGGCACAAATTAAAGAGTAACTCTGCACTTTAGAATGCGCTTTCATAAATAAGATGTTTCCACTGTTACATTTTATCAGAGAATACTTTTTTTATTTTCTATGTTCCTTTCCAGTAGAACATCTGGGTAGTCCATCTAAAACGTCTATATAGAAAACATTTGCCTCTCCCCTGCTAACCTCGCAGATCCTTTGTTTATGATATCATAGTGCTTGCCATGTCAACAGATTGTAATGTCACAAACCGCAATTGTGTGGTTAACAGGGGAGAGTCAGATACATTTTGAAAGACTCAGTGAAATAGTTGCTGCAGTAGTTACATTATTTAGTAGACCAACAGCAGTGGAAAATACAAAACAAAAAAAAAACACAGATTTGCTAGTACTCTTGCCAAAAAATGAACAAGCCAAGTTACGTGTGGCGAGAACCCTGGCACACTACCCAGCACTTCAGTGTCCTCTCTGGGACACTTCATCAGGAACGAGGTGTCCCAGAGAGGACACGAAGTGCTGGGGTAATGTGCCGTGGGTTCTCACACACACGTGTAATTTGGCGTCAGTTAATTTTTTGGCAAGAGTGCTAGCATATCTGTGTTTTTTTGTGCCTTTATCCTGCAGCACCTGCTCGGTCTGTAGCGCGCAACAGCACTTGTGTGTTTTTTGGAAATATAAAACAATAGCAAATAGCTAGATAACAATAAAGTTAAAACACAATTGATGTAAATCTAGAGTTTTTAAGCTTTTTATTATAATAGAGTTGTTCTTTAATATACGGACTAGAATAACCACCACACACAGCCTCAGTATATCATCTAGAATGCCTAATCAAAGCTGCATAATGAATTTTATCATTTAAATCAGGGTCATATAAAGCTCCCAGTTGCACAGTCCACATTGCCTCTCTCCTGAGGGTCAGTGCATCAGGATTGCCTCCCTTTTTGCCAACTTGACTCATTGTATACAACAAAATCTGAAGTGGTGTGAATCTGAGTCCACTTGTGAGTGAATGTGGTTAGCCAAAGCGTTGCTACTGTAATTCTTAGCAATGCTACATATATGCTCACCAGTATGCATTTTGAATTGGCGAGAAGTCTTCCCTACATAAAAAGCTCCACATGAACATGTGGCTAGGTATAATACATTGTAAGTGTTGCAGTTAATGAAAGATCTCACATCAGATGTTTTACCAGCATTGATGCTTATGAATTTAGTGAAGTTTAAAGTGTTAGGACCCCATTTTCAAAGGGTTTACATGGCTCCAGCCCGGTATGTGCCACGCAAACATGGAAGAGCACTAAATGTTACATTCAAGGGGCACATATGAGTGGTGCACCCCTGACAGCGCTGACACTCAAAATGTTATGCTGTGCCTATACAGATGAGAGATCCCTCGTGCATATGCAGTGCAGCACAATATTGAAACATGTCAGAAGTGCAAAATGGCCTCCAGCAGTGGTGCAGATTTATTCTTCTGAAATCCAGCCCTAAACAGTGTGCACACCTGTCTGCCCACTGTTAAGGGCTGGGTACCCTGGTGGTACAGCAGTCCCTCCCTAGCCCCGAACAATGTGTAACAATAATATACCCCTGCTAACCCCTGTAACTCCTGGTAGTCCAGTAGTCCCCCCTCCCCAACCCTGATCACTGTTATAATATTAAAACCTCTCCTGATCCCCATATCCCCGGTAGTCCAGCGCCCTCCCAGCCCCGATCACTGTGACAGTATTAAAAACCCTTCCCATTTCCCATTTCCCTGGTGGTCTAGTGGTTCCCCTCTCTCCGAGCCCCAATCCTTACAATAATAAAGAAGTCCTTGGTCCCTGCTAGTCAAGTGGCCCCTACCCCCACCCCATTAGGTAGTGATCCATCATCCTGCTCCTCCCACCAATCTGACTGGAGTTAGCGACTGGCACAGCCCACCTCACACTGCCAAGGCGAGCCACTGACTGAACTGCACAGGAGCATGTACAGTATGCAGTATGTGCCCATTGGTTGATTGGTCAACCAATGGGCATGTACTGTATACTGTACGAGCTCCTGTACAGTTAATTCGGTAGCTGGCCGTGGTGTAGTAGGCTATGGGTAGAGATGGAGGCAGACTCCAGGTTCCAATGCAACAAAAAATAGTTTTTATTCAGCAAAAGAAAGTAAGAAGGCAGGCAAATTAATTCTTTGACAGCGAACTGTTCGACCAAACAATAAAAAGAGGGAAAATAAATCAAATAAGACAATCAGTCCTTAACTCATAACAAATGACCACTAGAAAAGGCTAGGGTCTGGACTGCTCAGAGTTCTCCACTCTACTGACACTTGCTAAAGCATTTCTTTATATAACAGGTAAGGGATCATGTGATATAGATAGGCTCCGCCCCATAACTGTTGGTAACATAACTTTAGAAATAACAATAATTTTCAATAACTGAAACAGACAAATATCTAAAGTGTTAATAAATAATCGATTAGAGTTGCTAAATCATCATTTTATTGCTTTAATAAAGAAATAAATCTGGAGGGGGAGGAATCTGCTGGCTAAGCCACTCCTCTAGGTCCTCTACCTATTTAATACATAGAAGATGGGCTGGCCAGCACTATAGGAGGTAAAGACACAGAGAGGGCTGAGCAGCAAGGACACATCCCAAACCATTCCTGCAGGTAAAACAGTCTGAAAGACAAATATTGAATACTTCTTTGCAGCTTTTAAAGCTTTAACTACAATTCATAGCCAACTTTAATACAATGAGGAAGAAATAAAAAAAAGGATTAAACATAGTAGCTTAATTAATTTTGCACTGTTTACAAAATAGCAAAATAACATTGCAACTGCTTTGTGTGCTAATATAGCCACACAATATTTATCTCCTGCAAGCCTAAACAGGATACAAGTGCTAAACATAACTAAACAAATGCCCTTATAGCACTATAGAAAAGCAGCAGAACTTATTTTCTGAGCCAGCTCCTGAAAAGTAACTTAGGAAATCAGCTCTGCATTTACTGTTTGATACTCTGAGAGAACTACAGAGTGTCTGTAAGACTGCAGCTAGCGACTCCTTAATTAGCCCTAAGACTGCTGTAGAAACACAGAATTATGCTCCACAACACAGGGGTCCACTTCTAAATACCGAGAGGACCACTGTTGTAGCTTTTAAGTTCTATATCTCCATGTTTTTATTGTGCAGGCAAAATGATGTGAAAAAGACACCCCGGAGACCAGAAACAAAGTACATGGGGGGGGGGGGACGTACTACAGGTGGACTGCCTGTAGACGGGGAAAGCAAAGGGAGGAACTAGAGTAGGAAAGGAGGAGAAAGCATGACAGTGCTGTTGCAACAGACTTTAATATACGGAAGAAATACAGAGGTCTCCAGAGCCCTTTCACATGTGGGAGTGTGAGGTAGGCTGTGCCAGTCGCCAGCTCGGGTCAGGTTGAGGGGGGAGCAGGGTGGTAGGTCACTGCCTGACAGGGTGGGGAGTGGGGGGCAACTTGACTACCAGGGACCGGGGACTGTTTTATTATTATACAGATCAGGGCTTGGAGAGGGGGGGAACCACCAGACTACCAGGGAAACAGAAAACAGGAGGGGGTTTTAATATAACAGTGATCGGGGCTGGGGAGGGGGACCACAGGACTACCGTGAATATGGGAATCAGGAGGGGAACGAACATACGAACATACAAAAATAGACAGCAGAAGAAAACCTTCTGGTCTATTGAATATGCTCAATATATGATGCAGGGTCCTGGCCTTACAACTTGTACCAATGACCCTGCCCCTCCTCCCTCCCCTTCCTCTCCCCTTTCTTAGTACCAAGGGTTCCCTCTGTTTTGGTCACAGGCTGTCTTGAATATTCCCACTGTCTTTGCTGCCATAACCTCTTCAGGCAGCTCGTCCGTGATGATACCACCCTCTCTGTAAAAAATGCTTCCTTACATCCCTTCTGACTCTTCCTCCCCCAAGCAATTTTAAGCTGTGCCCCCTATTGGTGGTGGTGTTACTTCTTTTAAAGAGACCCTCCCTTTCCATTCTGTTAACTCCCTTCATGTACTTGAAGGTCTCTATCATATCACCCCTCTGCCTCCTCTCCTCCAGGGAGTACATCCAAAGGACTCCCAGCCTCTCATCATACAATCTATCTTGTTGTCCCTTGATCATTCTAGTTGCTCTCCTCTGGACCCCCTCCAGCATGCTAATGTTCTTCTTAAGATATGGATGCCAGTACCTCACTCCATATTCTAAATGCGGTCTCACCAATGACCTGTACAATGGTAAAATAACCTCGCTCTGCCTACTACTGAATCCCCTTGCAATACACCCTAGCATCCTGTTCATCTTCACCACAGCCTTCTTGCATTGAGTGGAATGTTTCAGGTCACTAGTAATTACCACCCCCAGATCCTTTTCCTCTTCAGAAGCTGTTACCTGAACCTTTCCTATGTAGTACTCTATCCTTGGGTTCTTGGCCCCTATGTGCATCACTTTACACTTTTTGGTATTGAAACCAAGCTGACAGATTTCTGACCATCTCTCCAGTCTGGCTAGGTCCTCCTTCAGGTCCTGTATCCCTTCCTGGGTGTCCACCCTCCCACAGAGTTTGGTGTCATCCGCAAACAGGCACATTTTCCCCCAAATGCCTTCCCCGATGTCTCTTATGAAGACATTGAACAATACCGGCCCTAACACCAACCCTTGTGTGACTCTGCTGGTGAACTCCTTGGTGCTTAAGAACTCACCCCCTACCATTACTGTCTGTGTTCTGCCGCTCAACCAGTTCTCAACCCATCTTACCATCTTCTCCCCCACCCCTAGGCCCCTCAGTTTCATTATCAATTGTTTGTGTGGCACAAAACTGAAGGCCTTGCTAAAGTCTGGGTATATCCATTGCCTGGCCCTTGTCCATCGCCTTAGCGACCCAGTCAACGAACTTGATCAGGTTCATTTGACATGATCTGCATGCCACAAAACCATGTTGTCTATTGTCCTGCAGATCATTCTCCTCAGTGAACATCACCAGCCTTTCCTTTAGTATGGTCTCCATGAGTTTATATACTATCAAGGTCAGGCTGACTGGCCTTTAGTTGCCTGGGTCCTCCTTGGGTCCATTCTTGTAGAACGGCACCACATGCACTGTTCTCCATTCTAGTGGTACTACTCCAAACTCCAGAGATGTATTGAAGAGTACAGTCAGCGGTTCTGCCAGCTGCTCCACTAACTACTTCAGCACCCTGGGGTGTAATGTATCCGGCTTCGGGCAGGGATTTGTCCACCCTCAGTGCCATCAGCCCCTCTCTCACCCTTTTAATCTTGATGACCCCTATTGCATCCCCCCCATTTCCTCCCTCCCATTCCCTGCACATGGTACCAGTCCCTCCTTTTCCTTTGTGAAGATGGAGCATAAGTATTCATTTAATACCTCTGCTTTGCTTCCATCTTCATTGACCCAGCCATCCTGCGTCCTCAACCTGATAGTGCCCTCCTTCTTGTCTCTCCTTTCGCTTATGTAGCGAAAAAAGACCTTTTCCCCTTTCTTTATTCCCTCTGCTATTTGAAGCTCCTTCTGTGCCTTTGCCTGCCACACTTCCCTTCTTACCACCTTAGCTAGCCTCTGGTATTCTTCCTCATCCTCATCCCTTGCTGTTCTTCGGAATCTCCTGTAGGATGCCCTCTTTTCCCTTACTACTCTAGCCACCTCTGTTAAACCATCTTGGTGGTTTAGCTTCCGATTTCTTGCCCCTCAGTTTGATGCAGCTGCTTGTGGTTTTCTAAATGGCCCCCTAATGATATCCCATATTCTGTCCACCCCATTTCTTCTTCTATGCTCCCCAGGTCTTCCCTAATCAATTCCCTCATCTTTTTAAAATTTGCTCTCCTGAAATTCAATGCTTTGGTCTTGGTGGGGATGTCCTTCCTACCCATGTCTAAACTGAACCACACTGTATTGTGGTCACTTCCACCTAATATCTATCTCCTGTACGTGCTCCCCCCACTGGTGAGCACTAGGTCCAGGATTGCACCCTCCCTGTTAGAACCAGTTACGTGCTGCGTCATGAAGCCATCCTGGATTGCATTTAGGATTTCTTGACTTCTGGCGCAAGATGTGGTGGGGGTGGCCAAGTCCACTTTAGGTAGGTTGAAATCCCCCATAACTACCACCTCCCCCTTTGCTGCATTCCTCAACTGTGAGCACAGCTCTCTGTCCTTGTCCTCAACCTGGCTGGGTGGTCTATATACAACACCTATCCTGATCTTTCTTCCTCTGCTGTTCTGTAGCTGGAGCCACAGTGTTTCAATGGTCCCTTTTTCCTTTTCTTCCTCTCTCATGCAGATTTTTCCCTCCTTAATGTATGCTGCTACACCCACCCCCTTTGCCTGTCTCCCTGTCCCTTCTGTACAGTTTGTAGCCTGAGACTGAGAGATCCCAGTCATGATGTGCTGTGACACAAGTCTCTGGAACTGCTGCTATATCCACCTTTCTCTCTGCCAAGAGGGGCATGCATTTCTGCCATCTTGTTTCTGAGTCTGCGGGCATTCAGTGACACCACCCTCCACTTTATCCCTGCCTTACCATTGTTCTTTTGTTTAACAAGATTGTCCTGGCTTGCCTCCCTCCCCCACTTTCCCCCTTTTCTAGCTGGTTCCTTCTCTCCCTTCCTTTTCTGCTATCTGTGCCTTTGTGAGGGGGAGGTCCTGTGGCCTCCCCTTTTTGCTTTGAGTGGGCCTTTACATCCTCACCTCCCCTCCTTGGCAGTTTAAACCCAGTTCCCTTCCCATATACCCTACTCCCCAGCCTATCCTTCAGTGTTATTTTCCCTTCCTAACTAAGCTGTAATCTGTCTGGGCTATAGAGACCCTTGTTTGACCATGTGTCTCCCCACTTTCCTATAAGACTGTACCCCTCTTCATTACACCAAGCCCCCAGCCATTTATTGAATTCTGCTATCCTCCTTTTCCTGGCTGTGCTGGTCCTGGGGACTGGAATTACTTCTGAGAAGGCCAATGAGTTCACAGACTCCTTGACTGATCTTGCTATTTCTTTGAATCTATTTTTTAACACCGCTTCCTCCTTCCCTGCTAGATCATTGGTTCCTCTGTGTAAAATCACATCTGGCTTTCCCACTGCCTCACTTATTACCTCCTTGATTTTAGGTGTTGCTTTCCCTGCCTCCATTCCTGGTATGCAAGCTACAATTGTCTTATTGTGTGGGTCCTCTCTTCTTCCCCACTGTATGCCTTTTATTATTGAGTCTCCAAAGACAACTATTCTTCTGTTGCAAGCGTGTCCATGCCCTGTTTCCCTTTCATCTCTTCTTAAACTTTCTCTCCTTCTCTTTAGTCCCTCCATGTCCCTTACTGTAGTTTCTCTGTATTAGCAACTCTCACCTTTCTTACTTCCTTGCACCCCTTAGATCCCCTCTCCTCCTGATTTCCCATTCTTTCTCCTATTATTTCCTCACCCATCCCACTTTTAATTGTACTTCCCCTGTCGCACACTTCTTCCTTCTGGCCCCCCCAGCCCTCTTGTGCTACTCCCCTCCCTCTCCCTCTCCCCTAATTCCTGGCATCTGTACCTTGATTGTCTGAGATACCTCCTTCCCTTCCCACTCCACCTGCTGCACCTGCCCTGTCTCCTCCTTACTTCTCTGTTATCCCCAGCCCTTATCCCTGCTGTGGCCCCTTTCTTCCCATCTGCCAGTACTGCATATTTATTAGATGTACTGTAGGTACAACACTTCAATCAGTGACCCATCTTGTGTTTCCCTGCTCCTTCCCAGAATACAACTTCCCCATGCCCTGTACCTCACCACCCGCCAAACCTCCTCCTTGTATCTGCAAGCTTGGTGTAATCCTTTTTGCTAGTCTACTCTTGGCCATTGTGTAATGCCCTCCTTTCCGGCCCCATAACTGATATTACTATGCCCTGATTTATCTGCTCCCTGTTCTGTCAGTCTATGCTGATTCTCCCTGCTCCTTCCTCTCATGCTATCCATTTCCCAGTGCAGCCACCTTATTTCTCTACTTAATTGCTCCAGGCTCCTGCACGCTGGGCATTCCCCCATGTTCCATAGCAACTCCATTAATGCTACAGCCCCACATCCATTACAGCGCACAATCCTTCCCCGCTGTCCTGCTTAGTGTGCCCCATTGCTTCCCTCCACCTCCCCCCCCGCTCTGCTGACTGTAGCAACTCCTATTCCCCCACATTGTCACTCACTTGAGCTCTGTGTATCCCTTCCCTGTGTTAGACTCTGACTATATAATTTTTGTATACTACTAACCCTTCTCTTCTGGTTTATTCTGCTGTCCCATGTACTGTAGTGTTGTCCAAGCTTGTAGTCTCAACCCCACTGCTAAGTGAAGTATGAAGTGCTGCTGTAGTCCCTCCTGCCCTCAACTAAATCAGGAAGTTGTACCTACTTCCAGAATATCCACCTATAAAGGTGGACTAGCCCGGGGAAGGTGGGATGGGGAAATAAGGGCATGTCCAACCTCCTCCTTGCTGGAATGAATCAGCCACTACAATGTTACTGGTGCAGCTGACACAGTGTCAGCTGCTCACACTGCCCTGTACAGATGAAAAAGGAACACATGTTCAAAGTACCTGGAAAATAAAGCAACCAGAACAAGCACCATGACCTGTAAGTACAGTGAGATTAACTTTGAGACTTTAGATTCAAGTTCATAAATTATCTTATCCTGCAGTACCCTAGTTCCCACTGACCCACAGACAATCCACTACATCACAGAATGCTTCTGGACAATTACTTTACCCCGTTCCTAAGTACCACTGCTTTACTCTTTAGTACAATTTAAATTGGTCACACCTGTTCCTTATTTCCACTGCTTTACTCAGAGGTACAGTACAGTTCAATTAGTTTACCCTTATTTCCCCTGCTTCCCTCCGCAGTACAGATCAGCTATCAACAATCAATTCACAATTCGCCCACTTCCCTGCAGGCTTGTGTTAATCTTCTGGTTCTGGGGCAAGCTCCTCCGAGCTCCTTCCCACACAGCAGCCCCCAAGTCCTGATGATGGTTATCTCACAGTTTGTGGGGCTGCGACCGTATAATAGAGCTTTTTAAAGCCCCCTTTCTTTGGTAGTTTTAGCACCCTTTCCACCACTTCCGATTAGTCCTTAGCACCCCTTTTGTCACATGGACGTCACCCCCTTCCAATTCCCCAGGTCATCCTGTGGAGCAAAACAAGAAATTAACCTCCTCCCTGCTGGAATCAGTGAGCCACTACAATGTTACCAGTGCAGCTGACGCATTTTCAGCTGCTCACACTGCCCTGTATGGATGAAAAAGGAACACTTATTCAAAGTACCTGAAAAATAAAGCAAACAGAACAAGTACCACAACCTGTAAGTACAGCGAGATTAACCGTGGGACTTTAGATTCAAGTTCATAAATTATCTTGTCCCGCAGTGCCCTCATTCCCACTGACCCACAGACAATCCACTGTGTCACAAATGCTCCCTGGACAATCAGTTTACCCCCTATTCCTAAGTACCGCTGCTTTACTCTGCAGTACAATTTAAACTAGTCACCCAGTTCCTTATTTCCACTGCTTTACTCAGAGGTACAGTTGAATTAGTTTACCCTTATTTCCCCTGCTTCCCCCTGCAGTACAGATCAACTATCCAACAATCAATTCACAATGCGCTTACTTCCCTGCAGGCTTGTGTTGATCTCCCAGTTCTGAGGCAAGCTCCTCCAGTCTCCTACCAAGCAGCACCCCCGCCCATCTTGACAGCAATCTCACAGCTTGGTTTTAATATTATAACAATGATCAGGGCTGGGAAGGGGGCTCCTGAACTAACAGGGATATGGGGTTTGGGAGGTTTTTAGTATTATAACAGAGATTGGGGCTGGGGAGGGGGGACCACTTGACTACCAGGGAAATGGGGAATGGGAGAGGTTTTTAATTTTATAACAGTGATTGGGGCTGGGGAAGGGGGACCACTAGACTACCAGGGTAACTGGGAGGGATATGCATGTTAACAAGGATTGGGGCTGGGGAAGCTGGCCCAGTGCACTCCATGGCAGTGCTAGCATGTAGATAAGCACATAATGAACATCCAAATGGCCCCGTTGCACCGTGCATGTCCAATGGGCACATCTGCATGTTTGGCCTGAATATTGCCCATAGGGACTGTGGGGCTAATAGTGTGCACAGCGCTATACCCCTGTGGATGGTTGTCAGCCCTGCACCATGGTTGTGCTGCACTGCACATAGAAACCCACTTCTGTGAACCACACAACCAGGGTCCGATATGCAAACAGATTGTGCAGTCTACTCATATCACACTGTCTGAATATGACACCAGAGCCAGCCATCCCATGTTTTCCATGCAGAGCACCATTTTGTGCACACAGCCAGTGGGCTCCGAATATGGGGGCCTTAGGGCAGAATTTACAGCATCCACACTAAAAAAGTATCATTTGGGTGAGTGGAAAGCCAGGTAGAAGAAGCAGAGCCACTATTCAATATTGGTTGAAAATTGTGTACTAGTCTGTCACCCAAATTCCTACCTCTTTTGTAAACAATTCTCAGAAGATACTGTGTGTAGTTTCTTAGTATTGGGTCTGACCTCAAGACTGACCAATTTTTGTTGATGATGTTTCTGATATTCCCACTTTGTCTACAGTAAGCAGTAACAAAATTAAACTGTGGATTTGTCTGACCACTACTATCCATTTTTGGTCCCAATCATGTGGCTCTGTCACTTCTTGTGGCCTTGTCCTGTGCCCTCTCTACCACATCAGTTCTATATCCCCTGACTTGAAACCTCTCAGACAGTTCAGCAATGTGAATTTCAAAATCAGAACTACTGCTGCAATTACAACATTCTCTCAGGAATTGGGATTTTGGTATGTTATCAATAATGTGGTACGGGTGACAGCTGGAGGAGTGGAACAACATGTTTCTATCTGTTTATTTTCTATATAAATCAGTCCCAATGGTTCCATCCTATAATTTGATCACTCTGAGGTCCAAAAAAGAAATATTTGACTTGCTTGCATCGCAAACCATAAATGCGGATTTCTGTTCTCAAGATGCAAAACACATTGGTTCAGCTCTTCCCTGTCTCCCCTCCACACTAATAATATGTCATCTATATATCTTTTCCATAGGTCAGTCCTATCATAAAAAGGATTGACCTCAGCATCATAGACATTTTCTCTTTCCCAAGTACCCAGATAAAGGTTTGTGTAATTTGGTGCAAATGTAGTACCCATTACAATACCTTTAATCTGCAGCCAGTATTCATGCTTTTTGATAGCTTACTATCTGAAACACATCAGGCGAATGCCCATGGGCTTTTTATATGCATCTTCAATAAAATGATGCAATGAGCATATTTGAAAGTGTAGTACTGCAGTTGGCATCTTGTTACATAGAGGTGATGAGTGCTGTTGTAGTCTACACACACACACACACATATATATATATGGCAAAAAACTCCATTTAATGTATCAGTTAGGGTTGTTCCATAGCGACAGAAGTGAGGAATTTGGTGTTAGGTTGGAAGCTTCCTTGGCTCCCTCAGCACCGGCTCGGGTGCATTTGGGTCATCGGCCCTAATCTCACCCCATCACATGTGTAAAGAAGCAAAGATATAGGAGAATGGGGTGAGAGTTAGGACCGATGACCCCAACACGCACTCGTCGTGTTGGGGTAAGCTGAGGCCAAGGGGCTTTCAACCTCAACACACCGACTTCTTTATCGCTGTGAGCAAGCCTAACTGATGCATTAAACTGAGTTTTTTGCCTCTAATTTCCCTTCTTTTTGAGAATGAGGATGATAAATAGTGAATGGAATGCAGTGGCAGGAGCACGGGGACCCACCACGTGATGTCTTGTTACATAGCAACAGGAACTGCAATGCAAACACAAGCGGCAATGGTTAGGCACATGGTAAAGCAAACGTAAATGGTAACGCAAACGTTAATAGAAACGCAAGCGCAAAGTGATGCCGAAGTGAACAGTGATGCAAACGGACACGCAAGCATGTATGAAAATGCAACTGGTAATGTGCTCAGTGATGGCACCAGTATTGTAAATGCAAATGTTAAGTGTTACAGCAACAAGAATCCCAAAGGGAACAGAAATGAAAACGTGAATGGAAGCACGCACGTAAACGCGAACTGTAATGTGCACAGGCACGGTACCACAATTGTAAATGCAAATGGTAAAGTTAAAATGAACAATAACACCAAAGGAAACAGAAATGTAAACACGAGAGCGAATGCAAATGTGTACGTAAACACAAATCGTAACGCGCACGGTCATGTTACCGCAATTGTAAATGCAAATGGTAATGGTAACAGCAACAATAACACCAAAGGAAACAGAAATGTAAAAAAAGGAAATGGAAGCACATATGGAAACGCAAACCATAATGCGCACGGGCACAGTAACGCAATAGGAAACGCAAATAGCAACAGTAACAGCAACGAAGACGCAAAACGAAAGACAAACGCAAATGCAAATGAAAGGGCTGCCGAAAACGCAAATGGAAATGCAAACAGTGATGCAAACCAAAATGCAAACACAAACAGTAGTGGAAATGCAAATGGTAACAGTAATGCAAACGCAAGCATAAACAAGAACGCAAAGAGTAATGCACACGGTGGTGCACACGGGAACAGTAACGCAAACGGGTATGTAAACGCAAGTGGAAACAGTAACTGTAACATTAACAGAAGCGCATACCCTGTTTTTCCCCAACAGCTGCATAGAGAAACACAGTGTGTACAAAGAATGTATGCATAATAATGGGCCTCGGAGCAAAAAATGAGGTGTTGGAATACTAGATTGCTTATATCTCAGTAACCGTACGACATAGAAAAAAATGTTTTTTTACGTGATTCATGATTTTCCTGGCTACGTTTTAGCTGAATGCATATCCCAAGAAAATTCCGTATCTCGCACCGTTTTCGAGATACGAGCCCCGAAATGCGCGGCAGACATCACCATGTTAGTCTACGGGACAACATTTCAATTTTGGAGTACCGTAACTTGGCATCCATGCAATATTTTTTCACCAAACCATGAAAAGGCACATCTGTGAAATGTTGTCTGCTTTCCCTCCAAATTTCAGCCCAAAAGACCAAACCGTTCTTTTGCAGCAGGGTGTCAAAGAATTCCTGTCATTTTGGCCATAGTTTGGAAAAGTACTTTCGCAATTTGCAACACCTTTCGCAAGAATTTGCGAATGTGTCACAGGTGCGACACTACTGTTTCTGGAAATTTGAAAAACATATTTCTGGGGTGTTTAACCCCAAAATAAAGACATGGCTAGCATCCTCAGGGTCCAACTAGGTGAACACAGAAAGAAATGTGTCCCTTAAGAGTCCAAATTTTAAATGCCAAGCATTTTTCTGATTAGTAATTGAAAACAAAATGGCAGATTTGTGACACTACTAGGGCCATTTGAGACACTAAAAAGTGCATTTGCGACACTTTCGAACTTTTTGTTAACTTTTCCCATTGACTTATAGTGGGAACTTGTTTTTTGAATAACTTTTGAACCGTTTAATATTTTTTCACAAAATCTTCAAAAGGCACATCAAAGACCCTGGCTGCACATTCCCTGAAGTTTTTGGACTGGTCGCACAATCCGTGCAACCTCTACGCATGAGCAAAGAATGTGCAAAAAAGCATAATTACACATTTGGATGTTGCTTAATTACTCCGCAACCGTATATCCAACCAGTACAAAAGTTGGCAGATCCCAAGATCTACCATGCCCAACTGCGTGTACCAAATTTCAGGCAAATCTGTTGAACGGTGGCGAAGTTATTAAGGTGCAAATGTTCACCCTTTAACCTTAAAAGTGCTACTCTACCATAATATATATAGGTGTGTGTATATATATATATATATATATATATACACACACACACACACACACAGTGGTAGTCATAGAAAAGTTTCTCAGTACTGAGGTACAGTATACCTGGGTATACTGATGCAGAATGTGGCTGGATCACGTTACAGTCAATGCAAATTGCCTCGGTGGTACCTTCAGGTAGGAAACTTTTATATACCTACCATTGTATTCATACTGTATATATCTTTGCAAAAAACTATGTTAATGCAACATTTAGAGTTCAGGCTAAAATGACAAAAGTAGGAAAATGTGGTTTTAGGGTTTACAAGCTTAAAACCCCAATGCCACCACTACAGCAAATCAGGGGCAGAGTCATTCTAGGGACTGTCAACCCTAAGGCTCACCCCATTAGGTGTGTATGTTTTTGGAGTGCATAGAATGGGGTGAGCTTTAGGGTTGACAACCCCTAGGAAGACTTGCTCTGATTTGCTGTGGGGGTAGTATTGGGGTTTTAGGGTTGGAAACCCTAAAGCCACATTTCCCTACTTTTGCCATTTTAGCCTGAACCTTAAATGTTGCATTAGCACAGTTTTTGCAAAGAATTTCCTTACTTTTTGAGATAGTATAATGGTATCCTTATTTTCCTGTCAGAACGCAGATCCCTCCAGTCCCTGTACTTCCATGTATCCATACTTTCTGAGATAGTGTAATCGTATCCTTTTTTGTGTGACAAAGTGCAGGGCCCAGAGAGCCCTGCACTCCCATCCCTTCATAGATGCATATATGTACAGTATGTTTCCATTTGTAGGAGAACAGCAACCAGACTGTCAACATAGCCTTTCTATGACATCACCTCATCAACCCAATAGTAAAATTGGTCAAATCCCCAGCAGACATCATTCCGCATCAGAGGCACAAGGTTTGAAAAAATGACAGCTGTCACAATCATGAGGTGGTGTAAAGAAATGGCTGTGTTGATAATTTGTGGTTAAAATATTGAAAATTAACTAAGTTATGAGAGAGCATAGCGAAATGTTAACAGATATGCACAACATGGCCATTCTAGCATATTCTGACCCCATATTTTTAACCTAGCCTTCTCATGACCTCAACTTATGAACAAGTATGGTGAAAATTTTGAATTCCTTCCCGAAATGCAATTTCACCAACTGACTGCAAAATCACCTTTCAGGCAGGATTTGTGAAATGACACCCACATTGTTCATGAGGAGGGGTCCCAAAAAGGGTGTTTAAAAAACTGGTGTCAAAATATGCAAAACTGGCAAAGTTATGCACCAAAGTTGAAAACCCCATTGAAATACATTCATTTCTCATATGAGAAAACATCTATTTTTGTGAGTCATCATATGAAACAAGATCTTTTTTCGTAACTCGCTGATATAAAAAAAATTAAATGTTAAAAAAAACACATTTTAAGGGCATTTCTTGAGCAGTAAATTGCAGAATCCAGCTAAGGGGATCTCTATAAGCAAGCTACATGTGTTGGTTCCTCCCCACAATATCATTTTTTGGAGGTTCCAAATTTGAATTTTTGAGGCAAAACTGAAACAAGATGGTGGCCAAACAAAAAATGATTTGTCCCTCATGAAAAAGGATGATGTCAATATGAAAAAATAATTCTTTCTTCATTTCATATAGATATTTTTTGGTGCTTACTGAGCATGCTTAGAACCAAGTATTCAAAAATTTCAAAATTAAATAACTCTGGAATGGATTAATATTTTTAACACCAAACAAGCAAAAAGCATATGTGTGAGCCAGCCCCTTTCTACCCTGAAATTTTCAGTCCAAAATTCCAAACTGTCTGGGCACTAGCCAAGTTGAGAGAAAACCCATTCAAACCACTGGAAAAAAAATTCTGAAAAATTAACTTTTTGCACCATCTGTATCTTGAAATCCATACATCTGACTGGAACAAAACTTCGGACGTCAAGAGATCTTGCCCACGAGACCACACAGGCAAAATTTCATGCATATTCATTAAATGGTTGCAAAGTTGTTAATGTGCAAATTGTAGGGTTTAACATTGAAGTGCCTGTACAATCCTAAATATAGGGGCATGACAGTGCCTATACATATTTTTATATATATATATATATATATATATATATATATATACAAGTAATAGATATACCACTCTTGGGTGTCTTGATCAGCGCTCTGATGTCATGCGCCTTAGCGGGTGTGTGTTTGTGGCGCCGCGAGGCCAGGCGATGCGTTCTTCCACCAAGGCGATAAATAACCTAAAAATTATATCTATCTTATAAAATGGGGTGGTAAAATCATAGAAATTCCACTAACATGATTGGACAGAATGCATCACATGACCGTGCATTATTTCCCAACGACCGCACGCCTCCCAGTACGACCGCACGCCTAAACTACTTTCCAGCCCTCAAAACCTTCTCACCAGCACTGAGATCACTCCACGCCTAATGCAGTTAAGCACCCACATACACACACACACACAAGTGGCACCCACAGGCATAACTAAATATATGACTAGTAATCCCACACTGTACAACCTGATGTATTTGATCCCACCACTCCTTTTTAAACTATCATCTAAAAAGCAAATTCTGCCTGCCATTTTCACACTCTTACTGCAGAGCCACTAACTTTTAGTACTGCACACTGTGTCACCACCCTAAATTCTACAAAACAATATAATGCAAGCCATTTAACACAAACCTAACTGTGTAGAAAAAAAACAAGACAAACTACAGTTCCCTTACTTCCTACTCTCACTTTCTGTTAAAAAATCTCCCTTTCTACACAGAGTTGTCTGATCCTTCAGCACTTTCACTTTTCCTTCCTGAACTATAGCGTGACTGGAGCGGCGCATTGCAGGAAGTGACAAGCTGTCATGAGTTGAAAGTAACTCGTTTTCTGTTTAAAAAGATAAAAGTGTTCTCCTGCTGTGAGTTTCTCTTAATTTCAGTAAAACAATCTGCAGAGTCTATGTAGAATGGAGCAGAGACGCTAAGTAACCACAGCTTTGCCCCAAACCGACATTCCCAACCGAACAGCAGCCGAACCACCGCAGAGCCCTCTGTACACTACAGCGGAGCAGCAGCCCGCCTTTTCCACAACGAAAACACTGCCTCCGACATACATACTGGCCAGGTCCCACAGAGCACCAGAGGACAAACAAACTCACCCGATCCAGAATAACACAGACTCCAAACATGACTAAGAAGACTTCCCACAGATACCGAAGACTGATCAACAGCACTTCCCATACAAAATTCACCCGGAAGCTGCGTGAGAAATAACTGCAGCAGCCCCAAACCGCAGCCGCCCTCCAACCATCCTCACAGAGCCAGAAAAAGCGCTACAAAACATAAAAAGAAACACAAGGACTGAAAGAAAAATGAGCCTCAACTCCCACGTTAAAGTTCAGCACTTCTTGGCACTGTAAAGCATTAAGCACTTCCTGCCACAGTTCAACACACGTTTTCTTCCCAAAATGAACCACTCTTAAAGTGACAGTACTCATTAATGTTCAACTGTTTAAACAGCCTATTCTGAATGTTCAACTATTGTATTCACTTACACTGTTATCCAGTTAAATGTTTATTCATTAAAAATAATTCAAATTAAACAGCCTATTCTGAACTATTTATCATCTCCACGTAGAACTATTTCATCACAACAGGGGCCATTTTATAAATATATATATATATATATATATGTATCAGATAATCTGCTAAAGGGCATGTGGTCATGCTCTGATATATGCACACCTTGGTGTGTGTTGTGAAGTATGAGGCCGCAGGCTGAGTGCATTCAACCACCCTGGCCCAATCTCTGCTTCCCCATTCACCCCACCCTGACTTCCACTTAGCACTTACCACCCCACAGCCCTCCACACACCCTCTTTCACCTAAAGAGGGTCCCACATCATAGATCTACTCTCTGAGCTGAAAGATGTCCTTTCTCTGTAAACTGCAACTGTGATAAGAGGAAATAAAGTGTGTCTGGTTAATGTATTTCAATGCCTTTTGAACTTTTACTCATAAATTTGTCATTTTTAAATATTTTCCACCAAATTTTCATCATAGTCTTTTTGGGACCCCACCTCATGAACAAGGTAGGTGGAATTTTTCAAATCTGGTTTGAAAGGTGATTTTGCATTCATACCTCAAAGTCACCTTTTGGGTGGGATTTGAATATTTTCACCTACCAAGTTCATGAGCTGCAATTTGGGTATCATGGATCTCTGTATGCAGCTGTGGAAGAGCAGTCCCCAAAGTGGCTGGTGCTTCTGCAGACAAAAGTAAGGTTGTATGTCTTACACCTGTAGCTGCAGAGGTGCAGGACCCTCAGGGGCCTGCACTTCTACGGACAGGATTTCTGTTGCAGTTTTGGTATCCCGGATTTCATGGGGCCTGTGCTTCTGTAACCAAAGGTCAGTTTGTATGTCTTGTACCTGTAGCTACAGAATTCTGGAGTCAGAACTGTGTGCATATCTTACAGTGTACATGAGTACCTGTGACTACAGAAGCACCGGCCCTATGGGTCCTGTGCTGCTACAGACAAAAGAATTTGTGCAATTTGGGTATCATGGTTTTGTATCTGTGGCTGCAGGGGCCTGTGCTTTTGCACACAGAAGTAGTGTTGTGATTTGACTATCATGGATTTCTTTCTGCATCCAGAAGTGAGTGTGTATGTCTTCCAATGTGCATGCTACAGTTCAGATCCATGAAGGTAGCACATCAATGCTACTGCAATTGTGCCATCTGGAAACAGTTGTCTGTTGTTTGTATTACCTGATGATGGCTGTCTGTGGCTACTTGCATGTTTTTTCCTTTTGATGCCTGAGGGGTGGGGAGTAAGGGTTGGAAACCCGAACACTATTTATCCCTACTTCTGTGGTGGTACTCTGAACCCTAACTGGTGCATTAAAGTACTTGTTTTGCAATGAAGCTAGATAGGTAGATAGATATAGATAGATATGCAGTATTGGTGAGTATATTTTCAGACACCTGTCAGTGATATTTTTTCTCACTCCAGACCTAGAGTGAAAATATCAAAATATTCTCACTCTAGACCCCATGAACAAAATATTCTCATTTTAGGTGCCTATTGGTTGGGTCCAGCAGCGCGAGCAGAACAGTCTTATTATTAGAATTTAATTGCTTGCTCATGTGCTGGCTGTGACTGTTTCATTTCCTTGGCGGGTCTCACTCACCACTTTTGTTTTCTGCCCCCTTAGCTCCTGACTACCATTTCTCAGTTCAAAAGTAAAAATGATAACAAAAACACATCTTACAATACATCTGCAATCTGTACCTTCGCCTATGCTGCAAAACACCACATCACACAAGGTTTCAGCACTCCATCTCCCAGTCTCCCTCTCTCCGACCAGACACCCCTTCCTGGCAGTCAGCAGCAGTTCCTCAGCCTCAGTTCAGGCCTTACCTGCTTGCGAATCTCTTGCTCTTCCCACAGCCCGCTTGTCATATCTAATGCGCACCACTGTAACACTCCAAATATGCATTGACATATTGATATGCACAGTAGCATCAGTTGCATCACACAATAATCGATCTGAAAGTGTGAATACACATGCTTGCTCCACCCAGACCTAAAAAAAGAGCTCAGTCATCCAAAAATAAACTATTTACACCAAAAAATAATAAAACTGGAATGGAAACAACTAAAGGTGGCACACAAAAGAGAAACACTTTGAATAAATGTAATATGTCATGCTCCACACAGAAATATCTGTGGTATTCCTGTGTCATGTAGTCTGACCTTTGATATCACTCAGCGCACTCTTGATGGCATAAGGTCAAACTGTACTTGAGAGGAATATTATATATATTTCTGGCATATCCTATAGATAGATAGATAAATAGACAGATAGATAGATATTTTATTATAGGGGCATGGTCATGCCCCTATAGGTAGGACTGAGTAGGCACTTCAATGTTAAATCCCAAATTTTGCATTTGAATAACTTTTCAACCGTTCAATTGATTTGCATGAAAATGTGCATGCACTGTCACACAGGGCAGATCTATGGATGTGGTAAGTTACACTCCAGTTGTTGTAAAAATAATCTGCAAATATGTTTTTGGTTACATTTCACATCCTTTTTCATGACCGTGTGATATGAAAAGGAATCTTTTTTGTATCTCAAGTCATGAAAAAAGATCCTTTTTCATAAAAGGAAAATCCTTATCCCTTTTCTGCATCTTATTCCCTGGTGTCTAGTGGCCCCTCACCCCCGATCACCATCACATTTATAAATGCTTTCTAGTGCCTAGTGGCACCCCCCAATACCCTCTGATTGTAGCACCTTATTTTGTTCCCCATTTCCCCGGTGTCTAGTGGTGACCTCACCTTCCGATTGCTGTCCCCATTTTTTTTCCCATTTCCCTGGCATCTAGTGGCACCCATCCACCCTCCTATTGCTGTCCCTGTTTTGTTAATCAATTTCCTTGGTGTCTAGTGGCACCCCCCACCCTCTGATTGATGTCCCCATTTTTATTTCCTTGTTTCCCTGGTGTCTAGTGGCAGGCCCCCACCCTCTGTTCACTGTTCCCATTTTATTCTTGTGTTTCCCTGGTGTCTAGTGGCACTCCTACCCTCCGATAGCTGTCCCCATTTTTTCCCTAATTCCCTGGTGTCTAGAGGTACCCCCCACCCACCGATGCTGTCCCTGTTTTTTTCCCCAATTCCCTGGTGCCTAGTGGCACCCCCCACATGCTATCCCTGTTCTTTTTCCCTGATTCCCTGGTGTCTAGTGGCACTCCCCACCCTCCAATGCTGTCCCCATTTTTTCCCCTGATTCCCTGGTGTCTAGTGGTACCCCCACACCCACCAACCCTCTGATGCTGTCCCCGGTTTTTTTCCTAATTCCTTGGTGTCTAGTGGACCCCCCCCCCACCGATGCTGCCCAATAGCTAAAATAAAGAAAACTGTCCTCAGTGGGGGTTTTTTAAACATAAAATGGTCCCTCGCTGATCTGACCCCCCCTCACCCCCACCTCCCACTCAGTACCCACCATCTCACACACCCTCACTCATCTAAACATGTCCCAGGTTTGAGATTCACTCTCTAATTGAAGACACGTCTTGCTGCTGGAACTGGTGACTGCAATGTGAGACACTAAAGTAAATGTGGTTCAATATATTTCAATAGGGTTTTCAACTTTGATGCATAACTTGCCCATTTTTGCATATTTTGACACCAAATTTTCAACGTGGTCTTTTCAGGAACCCACCTCATGGACAACATCACTGGTATTTTGCAAATCCATCCCAAAAGGCAGTTTCATGGTTGCTTGGTGAAATCACCCTTCGGACATAATTTGAAAATTTTCACTGCCTTTGTACAAGAGGTGAGGTCATAAGAAGGCTATGTTGCAAATTTGGTGTCAAAATATGTAAAAATTACAAAGTTGTGTGTATGCATTTACATTTAACTACGCTCGCTCAAAACCTCAGGAATTTTAAATATTTTCATCCCAACTTTTCAACATAGCAATTTTTTAAATCACCTCATGAAAGTGACAACTGTCATTTCTCAAATCCTGGCCAAATTGTATTTTCTTACCTGTGGTGCAGAATGACGTTGTGGTGGCGCAGAACCTCGTTTTGGCAGGGATTCGAACATTCTCAGCACAGTTTTCATAAGGTGGGGTAATAACAAGGCTATGCTGACAGTTTGGTTGCTGTTTTGGCGGAAATTATTCCATGGCAACATACATATATGCATCTATGGAGGGATGAGAGAGCAGAGCCTGGAGTGCCCTGCGCTCCCACAGGCAAATGAGGATATGATTATACAGGTACTATCTCAAAAAGTAAGAAAATTATTTGCAAAAATCTCAGTTAATGCATCAGTTAGGGTTAAAGTAACAAAAGTAGGGAAATGTGGTGTTAGGGTTCCCAACCCTAATACTCCTCCCCCAGCCTACAGGAGCAAGCCGGGCATGGGGTGTAATTTGGAGTTCTCCAGCCTAATGCTCACCACCTTCCATCAGTAAAGAAGCTGAGATGTGTACAGTATGTGAGAATAGGGTGAGCATTAGGCTGGAGAACCCCAAGGCCCATACCTGGCTTGCTGCCTGCAAGGTGGGGAGGGTGTTAGAGCTGGGAACCTTAATACCATATTTCCCTACTTTGTGGCTTTAAAAGAGAACTGTGGCAATACTAGGCTCCCCACCCCCGAAAGGCTTACCTCCCGATTAAGCTTTTGAGACCAAAACACCCAATTTTTTTCCAGCAGGCACTTGCTTTATTTTTATTTCCTAAAATCCACAAACTGGAAATATGGTGAACTGTGTGCAGGTCCATTTACTGTAAAAATGTAGCGCCACACTGCTCGCTTCAATGTAAGTGAGCGGAGCGGTGCCGCACTGTTACAGTAAATGAACCTGCACACAGGCCACCATATTTCCAGTTTGCAGGTTTTAGGAAATAAAAATAAAGTAAGTGCCTGCTGGGAAAAAAGGGAGGGTTCGGTCTCAAAAGCCTAATTGGAGGTGAGCCTTTCGGGGGTGGGGAACTTAGTATTGCCACAGTTCTCCTTTAACCCTAACTGATGCATTAACCATCTGTAGAGTTTGTGGGGTCAGGAGAGCAACACCCAGTCCTCCTGCTAGTGGGGGGGTGGGACTGTAGATGCAGCTCCTGCTGCAAGTGCTGACAACAGCTGCCCCGATGCTCCCCGGCCCATTAGTACAGTTTGTGGGGGCCAGGAGAGCAGTGCGTAGTCTGATTCCTGCTGTAAGTGAAAACGGCTGATCCTGTTCTCCCCAGCCCCATTTCTACAGTTTGTTGATCCAGGATAGCCACTCACTGTCAGGCTCATCCCTTGTTTGCCGAGTTTAGGGCCTTGATAGTGAGTGATCATATTTTGCTCCAGTCATGGGGGGCAGTGCAAAACTATTACAGTAAGCTCCCTGCTATTACTTACAGTGGGAATGGGTCTGGAGTCAAGGGGTAGCCATGTTAAGCACTGCATAAACAGAAACTCAGCACAGAAAACAAGGCTAAAAAACACAAGTGCACCGGGACAACTGCTGTTCAGCACCACCTGTTGGCTTGAACTGCCTGCACACAAAACAGGAACCTCTATATTAAAAAAATAAAATGTTTTCCATGTTATGTTTATTTAAACAATTAATTAGAAATACAGTTTTCCTTTTTAATTAACTCACATTACCCACAAGCTATTTTATAAGTCTGATAAGCCACTCCAGGGTTAAAGGATTTTAATGCACTTCCCAGGGGTGCTAGGATGCTCGGCCGTTGGCTTTGTGCCTCACTACACCCCTGGGGCATGTATTAACATTTTTTAATGCATGCTATATATATATATATATATATATATATATATATTATACTGGCACTACAGCACCAGTATAGTTAGGGCTGAGTAAGGTGTTAAACCCCAATTTTTGTACACTAATAACTTTTGTGGTGTTAGATGAAATAGCCTAAAATTTGGAATGCATGGTCAGGCTGGTAGGTTTCTCAAGACTTGAAAAGTTTTGTGACGGCAGCTTGTGCAGTTTCTTAGATATGGAATGCTGATTTTAATGAAAAGGAACATTTCTTCCTGTACTTAATACATATTTTTGTGCTCCGACATACAGCCTAGATGGTACAGAATTTTGTTCCTAAACTTTTAGGGTAGAACCAAGATAGTGCCTGTTGAAGGTTTCATGAAAAAATATTAATCAGTTCCAGAGTTATAAGGATTTAAAGGCTTTTTTTCTGAGCATGCCCTGTAGAGTTTTGAGTTAACCCTCTGATACGAACTGAAAATTTTGGGGTCACAAAACCATTTGCGATTCACATCACTTCATTGTCACAACCCGAAAAACAGGTTTTCAGGTTGCGATAGCTGCCATCTTGTGTTTTTATTTTCAAAGTAAAAAACAAAGAAAATACCTAAAAATGATGAATTTTGAAAAAAACAAACACTTGAACCGAAGTTAAATGGGACCCTAACAGCTACTGTAAATTCTGGTCTTTGTTTTTTTCCCCATTTCATTGCAGAAATATCTATTCTAGGCATCCCAAAATCCTGGGTGCCCAGCTTAGCAAGAGGAGCAATTTTTATGTTTGCTTGCACGCATGTGCAAGAAACATAGTACCACCATACGAGAATTCATAGGTGTGCCTCCCCCACTTCCAATACCCTGCTGCTTTTTGCAGGCGCGGTTGCATCATGCCAATGAATGTAGGAGCTGTCTATGACAGCTGTTCAGATGCAGTGTCATACAGTTGAAAGCAAAAAAACCCTGCAATCAGCAGCGGTAACGTGTAGGCACTACACTGAAACAGCTGTCATAGACAGCTCCATCCCACCGCAACAAGTAGCACACTGGGAGCCCACCCCAGTGTGCTCATGCATTCTCCCCCCCCACACACTGTATGGCCGACAGGGGTGCCCAATCCCCCATCAGCTCCGCTGCGCTTCCCCCCCAACAGAGTTCCAGGTGCCATGGGGGGCCCACCCCAGCGTGGGCAACAGTCTGTATGGCCGACGGGGTGTCCAATCCCCCGTCGGCTCCACTGCCCCTCCCAAACAGCCTTCCAGCTGCCACTCTGGGAGCCCTCCCCAGCTTGGCAAAAGTCCTGCGTTGTCTTTAAAAAAAAATGCCATGTAAGAAAAAACAGTCCCTCGCTGACTGTCTTGATATCCCTGCCCCCACCCGCGCCTACCCTCTGCGCACCTTGCCTCCCCACATCCCCACCTCACCCCATACTTACCTCTGGAGTCCAGTGTGATGATCTTCGGTGGACCAGGAACACGTCTGCACTCATCAAAACAGACCGCGAACTGAGGAAATGCCGGTAAGCTGTATAATGGAATAAATAGGGTTTTTTCAACTTTGATGCATATCTTAGGCATTTTTGGGAATATTCTCACCAAATTTTCAACATGAGGTTCTTGGGATCCCACCTCATGAATTCTGGCACTGTCATTTTGTTATTTGGTCCCGAAAGGTGATTTCACGGTCACTGCACGGAACCACCTTTTGGGACTGATTTATGAAATGACTGTATCACAGTTCATGAGGTAGGCCCCCAAAAACCCTATGTTGTAAATTTGGTGAAAAAATTCCCCAAAATGACTGTTTTACGAGCATGCGTTGCGCAGTTCCTACTCACGCTAGTAAGTTCACAAATTGTTTATATTTTTACTCCAGATTTTCAACATTGCCATTTTACCACACCTCCTTATGTGCAGTATAGCTGTCATTTTTCATATCTCACCCAAAATGTGTTTCCATGCATGTCACGCACAATGGCGCAGTTGATGTGCGAAATCAATGTTCTGGACAGATTAAGAAAATCACAGTGACACTCTTCATGAGCAGAGGTCTTAAAATGGCTTTGTTAAAAATTTGGTGACAAAAGCCCATAAAATTACTGTGTTATGAGCGAGCAATGCGCAGTTTCCACGCACCCTCGTAAGTTCATGAATTTGTAATATTTTCAGTCCAGATTTTCACCACTGGCATTTTTCCACACTTCCTTATGAACAGTACAGCTGTCATTTTTCACACCATAGTCGAAATGTGTTTTCACACTTCCAGCACAGAAATGCGTGGTCGCTGTGGGAAATCACTGTTCAGGACAGATTAAGAAAATCACAGTGACACTGTTCATGAGTAGAGGTCCCAAAATGCCTGTGTTGGCAATCTGCTGTAAAAAATCCCCAAACTAATTACATTACGGGTGTGCGTTCCACAGTTTCTACTCACACTCGTGACTTCACCAGTTTTTTTAACATTTTCACTGCAGATTTTCAACATTGCCATTTTTTACACCTCCCCATGAACAGTACAGCTGTCATTTTTCACATCCTGTTCGAAATGTGTTTTCATACCTGTGGTGCCAAATGGTGTAGTCACTGTGCAAAATCAGCTTTCAGCTAACAAACTGATATTGCCACTGTTCATAAGGTGGGGGTCATAAAAATTCCATGTTGAAAATTTGGAGTGAAAATATCAATGAATGCCTGAGGCGTTAGGGTTTCCGACCATAACGCCCCACCCTGTAGAGACTGACAGGCATCAGGGGTTTGACTTGGGATTGTCACCTGTAATGCTCATACCATTCCACCCCCACCCACACCCTGCAGTCAGTGACAGGCATTGAGGTGTGCCTTGGACTCTTTGGCCCCAAAGTTCACCCCATTCTCCTATACTGCACCCATCTCACCATATTTCCTGACAGAATGGGGTGAGCATAAGGACCAAAGACCCCAAGGCACACTGTGATACTTGTCGGTGTTTGCAGGGTAGGGTGTGGTGAAATGGCGTGGCCGTTATGCCTGACGACCCAAAGGCACACCCCAGTGCCTGTCAGTCTCTGCAGGGTGGTGGTGGGGTTGGCTTCAGTTCAATACTTCACTGACATTCCTATTATGCAGTTCTCTAACTCTAGCAAACATTCGGCACTGACAAATGCTTGTTCACTTTGCATACAAAACGCTGACTGCAATGGAGAGAGTGCCGTTCATACTCGTGGCTGGCTTTGTCTGTAATTGATGGACTACATCTCTTCAAGGCTCTGTTTCTGTCATGTACATGACAGAACATCCTACTTGGTTGTATCCCTTAGATAAACTTGGCAAGTCTTTTTAGTAATTTCTGCTTTATTAAAATGCTCCTTCATATCGGAGCCAAGGGTGTTACTGACTCCTGTTAGTGAAAGAAAAATGGAATGAATTCAAGTCCATAATTGCAGCCTGCAAAGTGCCTTGTTGTCTACCTGAACTGCAGTTAAATGAACAAGCTGCTAGCCATTTCATAAATTTATTTTTTTTTAAACTGCAGCTTCTAAGTTTATGTCTAAGGAACTGTCACTGACTCCTGTCACTTAAAACTAAGATTCTGCAGCCAGCACAGAGCATCCTTTTTGCTGTCTGTAATTTTAAACAACCACTCCCCACCACAAGATCTAAATACTGAGACTGTACATTGTGTTTAAATAAAATCAATTTGAGCAAGCAGGAAGATATTTAAATGAATGTGGATTTGCTAAACTGCTGCTTCTCTGTTTGTGCTGCAGATAAGAAAGTGAGACACTTTCACATATGCAGACACTGCAGCCTCGATTTGTTTAATGAGCAAGCTGCAGGCTGTAAGACTTTTCACTGAAAATGAAAGTAACTCTCATTTTAAACTGCAGCTCCTACGTTTCAGTGAAAAGAACTGCGTCACTGACTCCTGTCAGTAAAAGTCAAGATGCTGCAGCCTGTATATAGAGTCTTCGGCTATATGAGGTCTTAACCACCATCCCCAACTAACCAACAGGCTCTAAACATAGAAACATAGACTTTGACGGCAGATAAGGACCACTTGGCCCACCTAGTCTACCCATTTCCCTACCTGCTGGATAAGCTGCAGATCCTAGTTAACCAACAACCTATTTCTTCCTACCCCCCAAGAATTGCCTTATGTCTGTCCCATGCATTCTTGAATTCCCCCACTGTTTTTGACCCTACAACCTCCTCAGAAAGGCCATTCCATGTGCCCACCAACCTTTCTGTGAAAAAATAGTTCCTCACATTGCACCTGAGCTGTCCCCCCTCTAGCTTCAAATTGTGTCACCTTGTAATTGCACATCTCTTTTTCTGAAAGATGCTACCCTCCTGGACTTTGTTGATTCCCTTAAGGTACTTGAAAGTTTCTATCATGTCTCCCCTATCCCTCCTTTCCTCGAGGGTATACTTATTAAGCTCCTTTAGTCTCTCTCTTCGTATGGCTTCTGGTGCAGAACCTGCATCATTTTAGTTGCCCTCCTCTGGATTGCCTCTATCCTGTCTATGTCCTTGCAGAGATGGGGTCTCCAGAACTGGATGCAGTACTCCAGATGGGGTCTCACCAACTGTCCGTATAGAGGGATAATAACTTTCCTGTTTTCTACTGGTGATGCCTCTCCCTATACATCCCAGTATCCCCCGAGCCATCCCTACTGCCTTCTCACATTGCTTGCTAACCTTTAGGTTATCTGATATGGTTAACCCCAGATCCCTTTCCATTTTTGTTGTTCTTACTACCTCCCCCCCCCCCATTGTGTACTCTTCCCCTGGGTTTTTGTTTCCCAGTTGCATTACTTTGCACTTCTTTGCACTGAATCCAAGCTACCATACTTCTGACCATTCCTCCAACCTTGCCAAATCACTTCTCATCCTTTCTATCCCCCCTTGTGTATCAACCCTGTTGCAGATCTTTGTGTTGTCTGCAAAGAGGCATACTTTTCCTTCCAGTCCTTCTGCAGCATCACTTATAAAGACATTAAAAAGGACCGGACCCAGTACTGAACCCTGCAGTACCTCACTAGCAACCCCCCCCCTTCTTCAGAGTGGATTCTGTTTACTATTACCTTCTGTGTCCTGTTGTCCAGCCAATGTTTTACCCAGGCTACCACCCTGGGACCCACTCCTAGGCTGGCCAATTTGTTTATTAATCTTTTGTGTGGGACTATGTCAAATGCCTTGCTAAAGTCTAGGTAGGCCATGTCCACAGCCCCTCCCTTGTCTACTACTTTGGTCACCCAAAGAAATCGATTAGATTCGTCTGACATGACCTTCCCACTGTGAATTCATGCTGCCTTGGATCCTGTGCCCCACTGGCCTCTAGGTACTCAACAATTCTTTCCTTCACAAGTGATTCCATCATTTTCCCTACCACAGAGGTCAAACTGACAGGTCTGTAGTTTCCTGCCTCTGTCTTGCTTCCACTTTTGTGACGGGGCATCACACCGCTCTCCTCCAGTTCTCAGGTACCACATCATCCTCCCATGATTTGTTAAAAAGGGTAGTCAGTGGTCTCACTAGTTCTCCCCTTAATTCTTTTAGAATTTGGGGGTGAATCCCATCAGGCCCCATTGCTTTGTCCACCTTCAGTTTTAAGAGTTCTTTCAGAACCCTTTCTTTTGTGAAAGGACTGGGATTAACCCCCCCCATCCAGAGTGCGTCTATTGATTGGATTAGGTACCTCCCCTCCTCTTCTTTTGTGAATACTGAGCAGAAGTATTCATTCTGTATCCCTGCTTTTTCACTGTCCTTCTCTGCCCACCCAGCATCCCCTTTATTCAGCCTCACTATCCCTCCTTTTGTCTTTCTTCACTCCAAAATGTACCTATAAAAGGTGTTATCCCCCGTCTTAATGAAGTTGGCTACCTTTTCCTTGGTTTGGGCCTTTGCTATTCTGACTGCCTTCCCCGCTTCCTTCTGCTTTAACTGGTATAGTTCTCTGTCCTGTTTCTTCTGTGTTTCCTTATACATCCTAAATGCTATCTTTTTCTCCCTCACCTTCCCCGCCACCTCTTTTGAGAACCATAGTGTTTTTTTCTTTCATTTTGATTTATTTGCTTCACACAAAGGCTTGTTGCCTCTGTGATGGCAGTTTTGATGTTTCCCCATCGTTGCTCCACCCCTCCTTCATGCCTGTTTGCTAGTGCTTTTCTGACGCACTCTCCCATTTTGACAAAGTCAGCCCTCCTGAAGTCCAGTACCCTCACTTTTGTATGGCTTGACTCTGCAGCTAAGTTTATCGTGAACCACACTGTTTGGTGGACACTTGTTCCCAGAAGGCTACCCATTTCTAGATCTGGGATCCTCTCTCCATCCCCATTTGAGAGTACCAAGTCTAAGATTGCTCCCTCCCAAATGGGTTCCAACACTAGCTGTCTGAGGCATGCCCCCTGTAGGGCATCAAAAATTGACCCTGCTCTTGGATGTGGCTGCAGCATAGGTGCTCCCATTAACATCTGGCATATTACAATCCCCCATCAACATTATCTCCCCTTTCTCTGCCATCCTAAGGATGCCTTCTATCATTTCCTTGTCCATTTCCTTCCCCTGAGATGGGGGTCTGTATCCAACCCCTATGCAGATTGTGGTGCCATTTCCAGTTTCCAGGGTGGTCCACAGTACCTCCTCTCTTCCCTGTTTACCCTTTTGTTCCATTGCTTTGACCCCTTCCCTTATATAGAGAGCTACTACTCCTTCTCCTCTTCTACCCTCCCTGTCTCTCCTGTAGATTGTATACCCTGGTATGTTGACATCCCAGTCATGGTTCTCTGTATACCATGTTTCTGTGACTGCCACAATATCCAAGCATACCTCTTCCATCAAAGACACCAGTTCAGGGAGCTTGTTACCTAGATTACGGGCATTGGTGCTCATTACCCTCTATTTTGTGATGGCCTTACCCCTTCTTGCCCCATCCCTGTCCTTACTGCCTTTGCCTTTGTCTCCATTTACCCCTTTCCTTCTCCTTATTGACGTCTCTAACTCTGAGGCTGAACATAACAGTAAAATCAAATCATTGTGAACAAGTGACAAGCTATATAAATAAACTTTGCTATGTAAAAAGATAGTTTTTTTTTCTCATTGTTTTTCAGCTAATTATGACACAGATGCCTGTCAGAGAGTGTCTCTTTGCAATATGTACAGTATTCTTAAACAACCCCCCTCAACCACAAGATCTAAATTCTGAGTCTGTACATTGTATTTATGTACCCCCCCCCCACTAGCCCCTCTTGTTTAACTAGCAGGGCTGCTCCTCTCACCACATAGCATCTGGGGCAAAAGAGAGAAATGGGGGTTTACATAAAAAGTGCACACATTTCTTTTCTAAGCCTGCTATCACAGACAGACAACCAAGTGTGGCAACTACCTGGCACACAGCCAGCAACCCAGGTCCCTGCGATAAAATGTTTGCTCATAATTGTGCTAGGTTTGCACTTCTGGTCAGGGGCACCCAAGTAAATCCAGACACAATGGAAGCAATAACAATACTGTCCAAACCAGGCTGGGATTCTAGAGTGTGGCTTTTATTCACGTACCCTAGTAGAAGTAATCACAAAGTGAAGCTGGCCCCCATAGGGCTACACATTCTGGTATTGCAGATTCTCCAGAGTACAGAAATTCCTGACATTCCCATTTAGCACAGGGTAAAAACACAAAACAGCGAACATTCTGGTTCTGAAAATGGAGATTGGCACACACGGCCAGAACTGGTACATTTCCCATTGACTAGGCACACACGGCCAGTACTAGGACTCTTTCCCATATTTCATGAGGAATGAAAGTGGTACACACAGCCACAAAAGAGCATATCCAGGCTCAAATTCTTCCAGTAACCACTATACTGAGGTGAACTGAAAACAGAGAATCCAAAACCCACATCTGGGTAACTATTTCCATCAGGGACTGGCCAAATGCACTGATCGAAAATTGTACTGGTGCCCAAACTAAACCCAGAGAGGTAAACTGGTTACTCCAGATGGGGGTGGTTTCCCACATTTTGCTCCCAAGTTTATACTCGGCTATTCATCTGGTTAACAACACCCTCACAGAAACTTGTAGATGCTATCTTGAAATGATTTTCACACTTAACATACTACATGACACACCTCTAAGATGTCAGAAAGTTAAAAGTTCTGTACTTGGACAGTCTCTCACTAGACTCCAAACATAGGCAGACACTTTTAAAACAGAAACAATCTAGATGACAGTGACCCTTTGTCAGAGAAATCTACCATAAGTATTGCAGATGCCTCTCTTGGGCTTACACAAAAGTAGTACTCACAGTTCTGAAGTTGTACAAAGGCAGCTTCGCCAGACAGACTGGATTGAGGGGATTGCCCATGAACCCTGAAGATCGCCCCATCCCTCCTGGGATGAGGCAAAGGAAAACCCACTTGGCAAGGTCTCCACCACTTCAGTCACTGTTTTCTATGTTCTTCTTCTAGGGTGAGAACAAACAACCCAAAACAAAGAGGTAGTTCTCTGTCAGAGCAAGGTGAGGAGCTGCACAACAAAAGCTGCAGCTTCCTCCTGGAACTCCTACTCAGGACTGACTCCACTCTAACTGAACAATCTAAAGCTGTCTCCCTAGAGCTGGCAAAGAGTGTGGCTTATGCCGCTCCGAGGGTTCTAAGATTACATCATCCTCCAGCTCAGCTGAGACTGAAACTGGAGCATGACAGTGTGAAACCCATTTAACTGGCATTTTACTAGCTGCACTTCCCTGCCTGCAACTGGTTCTAACTAGGATTCTAGTAACCCCTGGGGATAAGGGGGTTACATTTAAACAAAATTAATTCGAGCAAGTAGCAAAGTATTTCATTGACTGTGGATTTTCTACAATGCTTCTTCTCCATTTATGTGTTATAGATATGACAGGGAGACATTTTCACATATGCAGACACTGTAGCCTTAATGTACATTTAAAGAGTAACTATCCAGGTGCTCCCCCAGAACCATGTCAAACCCTTACCTGTCACATGCTGCAAATATTTATTTTTATAGGTGCCCCTATTTAGGGAAGGGAATGGATTATATCTTGGCTCCATGGAGCCACGCCACGCTACAGCAATCCCTTCCACTTCCTAGTACCTTCTCCTACAGTGATCTGCCCCTATGCTAGCATGTTTTGTGAAGTCACTATATGGAGAGCATGTGGGTGCACTCCATAGACATGAATGGGACAATTTCTTAAAGTTAAATTCTCATAGGTTAGATGGCCATTCGGAACAAATTATGGACACTGCTTAACTAACCTTGTTAGTCAAGTGGTGGCTATGATTTATTCCAAATGGCCATCTAAACAATGAAAATTTAACTTTAAAAAGTGGTCCCATTCATGTCTATGGAGCACGCCCCCTTGCTGTCCATATAAAGAATTCACAAAATGCGCTAGCATGGGGTCAGATCAGGGTCAGATTGCTGTAGAAGAAGGAACCAAGAAGTGGAAGGGATCAGTGCAGCTTGGCTCCATGCAGCCAAAATATGATCCCTTCCCTTCCTAAATAGGGGCACCTATAAAAAGAAATATTTGCCGCATATGGCCTAAGGTCAGGTAAGGGTTCATCATGCTTTTTGAGAGGAATTTTGTAAAACAGCGAGTTAGTTGCTCTTTAATGAACGAGCTGCAGGTACTGGGTCAATATAGCGCAACCTGAACAGAGCAACAATAACCGCACTGCAGATAGTATTTAACCTTGTACAGTGACAGGGATTTTACAGCATGCAGCAATAACTGCTACCCCTGTCACTGTACGCTCAGATGGGGGACTGTTTTAGTGACTGCCAGTGTGGTGCTGGTTGAGCTGCTCCAGTGGTGGAGTGGTTTAAGCACCAGCACCAAGTGGTGCACAAGACATGGGGCTGCAGTTTGGTTCCCCCAGGTCTCATGGTGTTGCTACTTTTTTTTTCTTTATAAAATGAATTCCCCTTTCATAGTTTTGCCCCATGCCTGAAGTCCACACCCCCTCCAAGTTAGTTATACTTAGTCTGGGGGGTGTGGGGAGCAAAGCCACCCATGTTGGGGGTGCGGTTTTTATAGCCCTTCTCCCCCCAAAAAAAACAGTGCCATAGTTTTCAATTGTGTGTACTGTTTTTCTTGTGGTCAGTGTTTTTCCCAACCTTATTTCAATGCACGCTGTTGTGGCTGCAGCATTGTTTGTTTTTGTTGTTATTGATACAGCATTATGACCCCATGCCTAAGCTGCAAGACTTTTCATTAGTTTTAGCTATTTAAAAATATAGCTTCTCATTTTACCTGTGATTAAATGTGTCACTAACTCCTGCCAGTGACAAGTAAGATGCTGCAGCCTGCAAAAATTTGTCTTTAGTTATATGCAGTTTTTACCCCTCAGCCAAGTATCAGGATCTAAACCCTGAGATTGAACATAACAGTAAAATTAAATCACTGTACTTTTGCATCAGGGCAGTGTCATTTCTATTCTTCCTCCTCTTCCCAGCTTAGTCTGCCTTCCCTCATCTTTCCTGTTTAACTACTACTGTATGCGGACCTGGGTGCCCATCCCTAGTACTACTTAATTATAACCCCCTCCCATCCAGACTGCCCATTATATAGGTAGCAGCACTGAAGTGCCCACCCCAGGTGCCACCAAAGACTATCCTGGCATTGGGGTACCCAATCGCCTGTTTTGGTTCCGGCCCCCCTGTATAAAATGAAAAATGTCCATCATTGATCTTTCCCCCATTTAATCTGCAAGGAAGAAAACAATCCTCAATGACCTTGCCCCCCACCCTCCCCACCCAAACCCCACTCAGCACCCACCATCCCACATATCCTCACTTACCTAAAAGTGTTCCATTGTATAGATCCACTCTGATCAAAAAGACATCCTCCTGCTGGAACCTTGACTGTGATATAAGGAAATAAAGTAAGTCTGATTGATGTATTTTAGTGCATTTTGAAATTTTACTCATAACTTTGTCATTTATTAATACTTTTACATCAAATGTTTTAACATGCCCTTTTTGGGACCCCACCTCATGAACAATGTAGATGAAAATGTTCAAATCCACCCCAAAAGGTGATTTCATGGTCACTCTGCAAAATCACCTTTTGTGCAAGATTTGACAATTTTCATCTATTGGGTTCATGAGGTGGGGTCACAAGAAGACTATGTTGAAAATTTAGTGAAACATTTTGTAAAATGACCAAATTATGAGTAAACACTGACATTTTTCAACGTTCACTCATAACTTTACTACTTTTTAATATTTTTCCACCAAACTTTCAACATGGCCTTTTTGGACCCCATCTCATGAACAAGGCAGGTGAAATTTTTCAACTTTTTATTTATTTATTGAATTTTGTTGACCGAATAGGCCCACTGAGACTAGAAGTCCCTTTTCAGGGGCTCCCGGGGAGGAGGAATACA
The DNA here is from genome assembly GCA_016271365.2 of Neoceratodus forsteri. Lineage (NCBI taxonomy): Eukaryota > Metazoa > Chordata > Ceratodontiformes > Ceratodontidae > Neoceratodus > Neoceratodus forsteri. Next base: position 437,323,532 of record JADMNL010000022.1, on the reverse strand, counting down.
GATGGTAACCAACTGAAATTGAACCAGATTAAGTTGGTGGTATTTTTAGTGAATGGGGGAAATTTGGCCAGTACACCGGAGAAATTCCCCTACTTTTTTCAAGAAGTGCCGTGTAATCTTTAACGTCCACCAGAACAGGCAGACATGCCCTTAGTTTAATGTCTCATACAAAAGACAGCACCTCAGGAGTGCAGTATCCCCCTCATGAACATCAAACATCGAAAAGAGGGAGATGGTTTAATCAAAGAGTGGTGGACTCATGGAATACATTGCCAGATTGGGTAGTGTCAGCACTGAATGGCAATGCATTTAAGTTACAGTTGGATATAAGTATGGGGGATAAGAAGTTAGTATACATCCACTGTTAGTGGCAAGTCATTTATGGCGTTATAGCTACAAGGCTTGTAATTCCCTATGAACCTATGATGCACTACAGTGTCAGCAATGGGATTTACCACAAGTGCCTGGTGTGGAGCTAGCACCCACAACCTTTTGATCTTCCGGCGTCAGAGGTGAGTGTGCAATCTGCTGAGCCACTGACACTGCAATTTGGGCTGAAAGGTGATTTCACAGTTGCTCCATGAAATCACATTTTGGGCAGGATTTGAAAATTTTCACCTACCAGATTCATGATATGGGGACATAAGAACACCGTGTTCAGATTTGGGGTAAAAATATATTAAAATGACCCAAGTTATGAGTGACTATTGAAATATATCAACATTTTCTCATAACTTGGCAAATCTTCACTATTTTGACTCCAAACTTTTAACATAGCCATTTTTTCACACTACCTCATAAACATGACAGGTATCATTCACAAATTATGGACAAGGAATGTTTTTGCACTTGTGGTGCAAAATGATGTTTTGGCCACTATTTTATAAATGACACATGTCATGCTTATAAGGAGGAGTCATAAAACGATGATCATGAATATATGGGGTCAAAATTTAAAACAAATTATTAAGAAATGTGTGTAGTGCTATCTTTTACCCCAGCAGGTAAGTACTGTGTTATCTAGTGCCAGTGAGCTGAGAGAGCCAGCGGGATGGGCCAAGGCTGAGAGGATGGCACTGTCATGCAGCATCACCCTCCAGCCTGGGAAAGGAATGTGCAGGATTGTCTGCATGGGCCCAAGTATCACATAGTGAAGAGAAATCTCTTGGCATAAGGCCCTGCACCACTGCACTCATGGCTCCCAGAGAGCCCTGCACTTCAGCTAACAGATGGACTCTTTGCCCTGTGTATTTGTATCTGTAGCCACATGGAAGTGTAGGGCACACAGGGCCCTGCACTTCTATAGCCAGCTAGACAGACCCACAGATTTTTTACATTCATTGCCAGATGGACTTTTTCCTGGGCCCTGCGTGTTTGCATCTGTTCACACTGGTCCTGAAGGGACCTGCATGAATGAGGAAGAGTGGTAGCAGGGAAGAGGCAGGGAACTACAGACCAGTCAGTCTTATCTCAGTAGTGGGCAAGATTATGGAGACACTCCTTAAGGAAAGGATAGTGCAACACCTGGAATCCATAGCAGCACAGGATCCAAGACAGCATGAGTTTACAAAAGGAAGGTCCTGTCAAATTAATCTCATAGATTTCTTTGACTGGGTAACCAGAGTGGTGGACCAAGGAGGAGCAGTTGATGTTGCCTACCTTGACTTCAGCAAAACTTTCGATACTGTTCCACATAGAAGATTAATAAACTGGGTAGGCTAGGGTGGGTCAGACGTTGGTCAACTGGGTGGCAAGTTGGTTGACGGGCAGAAAATAAAGAGTGGTGGTAAATGGTATACAGTCAGAAGAGAAGCAAGTCACAAGTGGGGTACCTCAGGGATCAGTCCTGGGGCCAGTCCTCTTCAATATCTTCATCAGTGACATTGCAGATGGACAGGAGGGTAAGGTTTGTCTGTATGCAGATGACACCAAGATCTGCAACAAAGTAGATGATACAGATGGTGTGGTCAGAATGAGAAGAGATCTGGATAAACTAGCAAAATGGTAGGAAGAGTGGCAACTGGAGTTTAACGCAAAGAAGTGCAAGCTCATGCACATAGGGAAGAGAAACCCTGAAGCCGCCTATAGGCTGGGAGGGGAGTTGCTGGCAGTCACAAGGGAAGAAAGAGACTTGGGCGTCATCATCACTGATGACCTGAAATCATCCAAGCAGACCTCTAAAGCAGTAGGTAAGGCTAGAGGGATGTTGGGGTGTATTAGTAGGGTATCACAAGTCAGAAGAGGGAAGTGATAATCCCTCTTTACAAGACACTGGTTAGGCCCCATCTGGAGTACTGCATGCAGTACTGGATTCCACACCTTCACAAGGACATTAACCAAATTGAGGCAGTCCAGAGAAGGGCAACCAAAATGGTGCAGGGACTGCATCAGAAAACATATGAGGACAGATTAACTGAACTCAATATGTGTACCCTAGAGCAAAGGAGGGAAAGAGGTGATATGATTGAAACATTCAAACACCTTAAGGGCATTAACAAGGTGAAAGAGTCTAACATGTTTCAATATAAGAAAAATAGCAGGACAAGAGGACACAGCATGAGATTAGAGGGAGGCTGATTAAGGGGTAATGTGAGGAAGTTCTTTTTCACAGAAAGGGTGGTGGATGCATGGAACAGCCTACCTCAGGAAGTGGTGGATATGAATACAGTGCAGTGCTTCAAACAGGCATGGGATAGGCATAAGGGAGCAATACATATGAGTATGAATAGTTAGGCCATTGACAGAGCAAAGGCCTATGGCACATTCATAAGGTAGAAAAATAAATGAGCAGACTGGATGAGCCTTGCAGTCCTTATTTGCTGTCAGTTTCTATGTTTCTATGTTTCTGTTACTCTATCTCAAAAAGAAAGGAAATTCTTTGCAAAAAAAATGTGTTAATGCACCAGTTAGGGTTCAACATAAGGTCACAAAAATAGAGAAACATGACTTCAGGGTTTCCAACCCTAACTCCCCCTCAAGCAGCAAAAGGACAAGACCACATAAGCAACCACAGACAGCCATAATCAGGTGAGACAAACAACACGCAAAGTTTCCAGATGACAGAAGTGCAGTAGTACTGATGTTATCTTTGTGGATTTTTATCTGTAGCTGCATAAGAATAGACCACCATAGAGGCCTGTGCTTATGCAGCCATATCTCTGTGTGCATGTCATACAGCGTGCATGTGAACCTGTGGTTGCAGAAGTACTATTGCAATCTGGGTAGCATGGTTTCAGCAGCAGATCTACAAATTTTTCAAGGGGGTAGCAGTTTTGTTTAGGGGTAGCACTTCCCCCCAAAAAGTAAAACGTTAGCTTTGAAAGCTCAGATTAGGTTACAACAGCTACTTTTTGCTGGCCTAAAGGTGTAGGTGGTGCAACCTCACTACATAGCTGGATCCACTAGTGCATGGTTTTCTATATGCAACTGCGTAAGTGCAGGCCTGAGAGATAACTGCCCTTCTGCAGCCAGATGTCAGTGTGTATGTCTTACACGTGTGGCTGAAGAGGTGCAGGCCCCTTCAGCCACAGATGTAAGGGGCTGACAAGGTACAGGCCCCTCAGGGGCCTGGGCTTCTGCAGACAGAAGTACTGTTGCAATTTTGGTATCATGAATTTCATAACGCATGTGCTACTATAGTAAGAGGTTGGTATGTATGTCTGTCTTAGACCTGTGGCTGCAGAAGGGCTGGCCCCTTAGTGGCCTGAACTTCTGCAGACAAAAGAACTCTTGTAATTTTGGTATTGTGGATTTATATTTGTGGATGCAGGGGCCTGTGCTTCTGCACACAGAAGCAATGCTATGATTTGAGTATCATGGATTTCTTTCTGCAGCCAGCAGTGAGTGTGTATATCTGTGGTGTGCATACCACAGGTACAAATCCCCGAAGGTAGCACACTAGTGCTACTACAGTTGTGTCATCAGGAACTAGTTGTATGTTGCTTGTCCGACCAGATGATGGCTGTCTGTAGTTGCTTGTGTGAAACCCTAGCACCACATTTCCTTACTTTTGGGGCATCAACACAGTTTTTGCAAAGAATAGTGTTAATGCACCAGTTAGTATTCAACACAATTCCACAAAAGTAGAGCAATGCAAGCAGCAAAAGGACAAGACCACACAAGCAACCACAGACAGCCATCATCAGGTAAGAAACAATATACAAACTACAGCTGCACGAAGGTGGCACATCAGTGGTACTGCATTTGTGTCATCTGGAAACAGTTGTATGTGGCTTGTCGTACCTGATGATGGCTGTCTGTGGTTGCTTCTGTAGTCTTTTCCTTTTGTTGCTTTCAGGAGAGTTTTTTTTGTTGTTAGTACTGTTTATGCCATACCATGCTGGCCCCATTATCAGGGCCCCCCCCAAGCCGCAGCACCCCAGTTCTATATGGACTTGCTGTACAACTCCCATCTTCCCCACAACTTCCCCTCATGGCAGGGACAGCCCACCTTCGGGCCATGAAACAGATCCTCAGATGAAAGACACACCATAAAGCCAGGTGTGGAGCCTGAGATGGATCAGTCCTGTCATGCGGCCAGCCATGTTTTCTCCTCCAGTTATGTTCCTCTAGGAAGGTAGATGTGCAGTGCTGCCTAGACATGCCCATGTGAGCTGTCACAGATAGAAACATAGAAACATAGAATTTGACGGCAGATAAGGACTGCTTGGCCCACCCAGTTTGCCCATTTCCCTACCTGATGGATAAGCTGCAGATTCTAGTTAATCAACATCTTACTTCCTCCTGCCCCTCACTAGAATTGCCTTATGCCTGTCCCATGCATTCTTGAATTCTCCCACTGTTTCTGACTCCACAACCTCCTCAGGAAGGCTGTTCCATGCATCCACAACTCTCTCTGTGAAAAAATACTTTCTAACATTACCTATGAGCTGTCTCCCCTCTATCTTCAAATTGTGCCCCCTTGTTCTTGCACATCTCTTCTGAAAGATACTACCAGAACATCAGCAACCACCACTCCTCCCACCCCTTAGATTGCTGTGCCTGGGTGCCCACCTCCCAGCCACTGCTATGATTAGTAATACACTGGGCACATCAGCCCTCCCTCCCCAGAAGAGGACAGTAGTCCTACGGATGCTTGATCCTCCTCCCCCCAATCAACACTCTGACAACCTGAGTTCACTCCTGAACCTGAGTCATCAGCACCGCAAGTGGCAAATCTACTGTTGCGCCAGCAAACTGACTAGTGGCGAATTATAGTTGGCAAGTGTAACACCACCTATATATATATATACACACACACACGTATATATATATATATATATATATATATATATATATACACACACAAAATGCTCCAGTTAGGCTCAAGTGACAGAACTTGGGAAATGAGTCATTAGGGTTTCCCCTAACACCCACCCCCTCCCAAAACAGGCAGGACAGCAGGTATGGGGTGTGTCTTGGGCTTCTCAAGCTTAATGATCACTCCATTCCATCTGTAAATAAGGTTAAATGTGTAAACTTTATGAGAATGAGGTGAGCATTAGGCTTGAGAAGCCCAAGGCACACCCCACATCTGCTCTCCTGCCTGTCTTGGGAGGATGGGTTGTTAGGGAAACCCTAATGCCTCATTTCCCAACTTTTGTTGCTTTGACCCTAACTGGAGCATTAACAACGTTTTTTGCAACTTATTTCCTTACTTTTTGAGATGGTATAATAGTATTCTTGTTTTACTGTGGAAGTGCTGGGTTATTCGGACCCTGTGCTCCCATCCCTCCATAAACCCTAACACTGAATGTTCTCACTTTTGTTGCTGTGGAGCAACCCTAACTGATACATCAAAAGGATTTTTTTGCCTCTAACATATATATATATATAGCTGCTGCATAACTGCAATGCCATTCCGCACCACAGGTGTAAAAACACATTTTGGGCAGGATTTGAAAAACATCAGTTGTGACATACATTAGGTGGGGTAATAAGAAGCCTATGTTGAAAATCTGGGGTCAAAATATTTGAAATTTAAGTTACGAGCAGGCGTAGCGAAATTGCAACAAATGGTCATAACTTTGGCGTTTTTTCATATTTTGACCCCAAATTTTCAACATAGTGTTCTTATGACCCTACCTCGTGAACCCCGTAGGTGAAACTTTTTGAATCCATGCCAAAATGCCATTCCATGCCACCAGTGCAAAAACACATTTCAGACAGGATGTAAAAATGACAGCTGTTCTGTTCATGAGGTGGTGTGAAAAAATGGCTGTGTTGAAATTTTGGAGTCAAAATATTGAAAATTACCAAAGTTATATGCGTGTATAGAAAAATATCAACTAACACTCATAACTCTGCCATATTTAGAAATTATTTCACAAAATTTTCAACATGGCCTTTTCAGGACCCCACCGTATGAACTCTGGTGGTGAAATGTTGTTATTTGGTCCTGAAAAATGATTTCGCACAGCAACCGCAAAATCACCATACAGGCCTGATTAATGACATGACAGTACTAGTGTTCATGAGGTGGGGTTCTAAAAAGACCATGTTGAAAATTTGGTGAAAAAAATTCCTAAAAATGGCAAAGTTATGCACATAAGTTCAAAACACCATTAAAATACATTACACGGCACTTACCTAGATTCCTCAGGTCATGGTTCAGCTTTGAAGAGTGCAGATGTGTCTTGGTCAACAAAAGATGCCAGTCTATGACCACTGGTGGTAAGTATAGGGTAAGGTGTGGGGTGCTCAGTGGGAGGGTCGGGATGGGAGGGATGATAAGTGGCCATTTTCTTTTTTCAGGTTAAAAAAAAAAGACTTTGGGGATTGTTTTCTTTTACAGGATTAAAATAAAAATATTTTGGGACACGGGGATGGGCCCCAGTGTCAAACACTGCTGGGGGCTCTAAATGCCAACATGGAGATTGGGCTCGGTGTCAGCTAATCAATAAAACAACGAGCTGCGGGGGGGGGGCATTATTCGGGTAATCAGGAGTTTGGAAGATTGGGGTTCCATTGAAATTAATGGCATGCTGATCTTTAAAGCTAAACTGAGCTACCGCCAACCCTCCAAGCAGCAGTAGACACTGGACCATATACTGTATCAGACAGTCAGCACACAACATTACAAGTAGTTGGCAGCCACTGATGTCCCTGCCTATTTTATTGTCATCGATCTCCTTATCCCAGTACCACATTCAAGCTGAAATCCTGCAAAAAAAATTCCAGCAAACTAAAAACAGTCACATTATAATATCTCAGCATAACCAGACATCCTCTCCTATCTCGGAGCCTCAGTACCACTTTCGAGTTGAAATGCATAAGGCACTCGAGAAACTTTTGCTGCCATTAACACATATCATGCTTGTTATATTGTATTTTATTTTATTTACCTTAGAGCTCTATGTCCACGATTCACAAAATATTTTTTAAATGCAGAGAACATGCCCTGCACACCGAAACCAGAAGCAAGATTGCAGAATTGAGAACAGATGTTTTTTTTAAATGTAACCTTTACCCTGTTTTTATTTCTGTATCAGTGTACTTAACTGGTGAACTAAGAACAGGCTGTCTTCAATTTCTGATTTGGGAGAACCAGAGAACTTAATGCTGCCTGTGCTATACAGTACTATAGTGCAATGACGGAAAGCAGTTTTGCTACTGAAAACTCTCTGGGTTAAAAGGGGCAGTCTAAGTATTGTCTAACTTTTTTTGATAGTACTGACAGTACTGTATGCATACATTAGGACCCTGATCTAACATCGTGTTCTACTGGAACTGATAGTGCTATAAACAATATAGAGGAAATTGGGGGAAAAAAAGTTCAGTTCATTAGATAGAGAGTTCCGGTAGATCAGGGTTCATTAGATCGGGGACCTACTGTAAACAAGGACTAGTGGGTGGTGATAGAAGAGTTAGGGGGTGCCACTGGACACCAGGGAATATATGGGGACAGTGATCAGGGAGTGAGGGGTGCCACTAGATACCAGAGAAAACAACGGGGCTCACAACTCACACTGCTGCTGTCAGTAGGAGTTCAGTTGCAGCACACAACTAAATAAAATCCACTGTTCTCCTCTCTTAAGCTGGGCACCCCAGATTTCGGGTGACCAGGAAAAGTATTTCTGGCCCTAATTGTGAAAAACCAATGGTAAAATCTAGCTAAACAGGTCCCGTTTAGCTAGGTTCTGGTGTTTGATTTGTAAAATGACAACACTTTCATTTTCCACGCTTTTTAGTTCGTGGAAACAAAAAACAAGGTGGCTACTGATGAAAAAGGATTTTTCTGTCACAAAAAAGGGATGGATCTAATGAGATTGAATCCTTTTTTGCAAGATCAAATCTTTTTTTTGTACTTTTTACCTCTATCCTGGAAAGTGATCTTCCCATATGAAATAGTGGGAACTTAAAAACTGGATAACTTTGCAACAGATTAATATTTTTTCACCAAACAAATGCTGGCAGTTCTGTTACCCAAGTTCTTTCTACCATTAAAAATCACACCAAAATGCCACACCATCTGGGCACAAGGGGATCAAGAAAAAACTGCAAAAAGTAGCAACTTTTAAGGGTTTTTGCACTATCCAGATCTCAGAATCCACACATCCAACTGGAATGAAACTTGCCACATCAAGAGATCTGCTACACAGGACAGTGAATATCAAATGTTGTGCAAATCTAGTGATTGGTCGCAAACTTATTAAAGTGCAAAATTTGAGGTTTAACATTAAACAGGCTACTCAGCCCTAACTATAGTGGCACAACCATGCCTACATATATACATATATATAAGTATATATATATATATATATATATATATATATATATATATATATATATATATATAAATATATATATATATATATATATATATATACATACACACACACACACATACCATGAAAGCAGAAATCCCCTTGTGTCTCTCACCAAACAACCACGGTCCTTGATGCAATGACTATGATCTCAAGTCTAGATTCTCCTGAAAAGTTCATCACGTGCTTTGTGCAGGTAAGAACATCACTACTGTGATTGTTAGAGCAAAATGCTGACGCATTTAATAGAATAAGTATAGGAACTCCCAGAAGTGAATTACTCCTCCCCACAACTAACTTATGTAGCTACCTATTAACATTTCAAGTCTGTAGATATTCAATTATAAACATTTTTAACATTTTGTAAACTCAGTTGGTAATCAGAAAATGGAACATCTCTTAAAAATCTTACACAAAGAGGACCTTTACTTGTACAGTCATAGTTTGCAGAAGTCATGCAATCTTCCTAAAATCCTACAAGAGATACAGGTAGAATGCTATTAATTATTGCATGCTAAGGGGCCTGCCATACATGCATATAAAAAATAAATAGCACGCTACAGTACATCTCTATGTCACACAGTGGTGCCCATTTTGAAACATTCAGTTCTCCTTGCATTTTAAAGACCCTTCACGTGCAGAGCCAAATTTAGTTTTTAATGGTAACATAACATTTTGGCATGGCCTTTCTGACATTTAGACATACTGCCTCCATTGTAGTTTCTGCATTTATCCTGCACAAACATTGCAATAAAAATGAAAGATTCTAAATGTATTGCAGTTTCTTGCATCAACTAAGTTGAATCTCCTTGGTGTATGTCTAGGTGAAAAAAATAATTCAAATTTACTGAAAACATTATTCAAAGAAATTGCTCCTTGGACATCATCTATCTAGGCTATGGAAAAAAAATCTTTCAGACCTACTAAAAACATTATTCAAAAAATTGCCCCTTGGATTTCATCTGTCCCTGCTACTTTTCCCACCCTAAAGTCAGAATTTTCTGCTTGTGGCATCATACTCATTTCCATGGCAACTGGTTGTGATGTCATAAGCAGAGATTTATGATTTCATGGCATTGCTAAGCAACATGAGCTTAATTTCCAGTCATCATTTTCTCTGCCCCCTTTTTAATTTCTTTGGTTTTACTTGGGTTGATAAGTTGTATTGCTCACATAATTAATTATCTAGAGTAATCTTTTAACAGTTTTTTCTGTATTAAAAATGCATTGCAACTTATAGAAATAGGAACCTGTCTCTTGAAATACATGGTTAAAAACCAGTCAGCTGTTTACTGGACTGTGTTTCCTAGAAGCACAGTGCATGGGATACATTAGGGGTGTCCTTTTACTAGCTCCTCCTCTTTGCCACCATGGTTTTTGCATTGGTTTTGCTTGTTATTCTTGTTGTATTCTACTGTATTAAATACTTTATTTTCCAGCATTTACTGGCATACACTGACTTTCTTTTATATGCCTCCTGAGCACTGCTTCTCTGTTTTTCTACCAGTCTGGCTATTACTACAGCAGCTCCAGCAACCATAATGTGCACCTTTCTTTTGTACTTTTTTCTATTTCCAATCCAAATCACAGTTGTTTTATTATCTTCTGACAGTTACACCTGTGAAAGCAAGGAAGATTAGGGGTTACTGAAAAGGGAGTGGAAATTGCTGCAGTGCAATTAAGAGTATAAGATGAATGAATATTAGGTTGCAGAATACACTATTCCTAATTAAATAAGGTGTAGTATTACCAAAATTAAAAACAGTGAAATACATGTTTTTATAAAAAAAAAATTTTAAAACTGTCATGCGATTTTTTAGTATGAGTACAAAACAATTCTATTGATACAATCTGTCAATGCAAAAAAATATATTGTATTAATACAACGTGTTTGAAATTTGTTGACTGTGTTGTAATAGAAGAAGCATCAATAATGCATTTAAAAAGTGATTTTAAAATAGCATTGATCTATATAGAACAATATCAACAGATACAGATTGCATAAATATGACTTATTCTTATCAACCTTGACTTCAGTATTGAATTTTTTAATTAAGTTTCTAGCCCTAACTGTTCCAAAGTTAGACCTTTCAAAAATGTATTTCTTTAAACTGGGATTCTTTTAGAACCATTGTGTTTAGAAACTTAATTTTTCAAAGAAAGCTTAGAATCAGTTAAGTTGAAATACTGATAAACCATGTTTCTACAACTGCCTTAAATCAATATATAGAAACAAAGTGGTAAACGATTGTGTACAGTTCTCTTTGTTTTTACCAACATAGAAATATGTAGACCTGTATCAACATATTGTTACGATCTGCTCATGTAGATCTGTCTCCAAGCTTTAATTAAAAAAAAAAACATACAATTTTAGCCCTTATGGCTCTAAACTTTGAACTCTCAAAATATAATTTCCTTAAAATCGGATAACCATTGGGTTAAAAACTTCATTTTTTAAATGAAAGTTTGGAATCTGCTAAATTAATATATCAGTATACTATGTTGCTACAGTTACAATATGTCCATATATAAAAACATAAAATGGTTTATAAGTCCTGCCATTTTTGCCAACATATTATTTCAACCATAAAGAATGGAAGCTGTGAAAATATAAAAATAATATACTAATATATGAGAGCATGGGTACAGTATATAACATTCATAGTGGGACGGTATGAGTATTCCATTAAAGAACAAACACAGCCTTTTTAATTATTGAAATTGGGAATGGTTACGAAAAACAGTTGTCTGCATTTTCAGTTGTTTTTATTTGTGACTGATATTCTGGAGAAGGGATGAAAACAATGGGGATGATGACTTAAGGAATACAGAGAAGGGTGTAGAGTTGTGTTACAACTGGTATACCGTTATGTGGGCAACTCAAATTGAGGGACTCACTTTTGAGCACCTGTGATGTTAGCGAATGTGGAAAGCTACCAAGGAGTGAATATAGTGATGGTACAAGGGAAGAACAGCGAGTTGACATGATAGCAACTGGAAAAGGGCGGTAAAGGAAACCAGTATTTGGGCTGTAGTTTGACTGAGCAGACCTGAGCTGGCCGTGTGAGAGGAAATGGGTTTGTGGTTGGGTAGGGATAGTACCCTTTTTGTGTTTGGTTGTTGGACTTTGTTTTTTTCCCCCCTGCTGTACCCAATCTCCCAGTTTTGTGGTGAATGGAGCCTCACCTGAATTGCCCCCCCTCCCAAGCTTTCTTCATTACCCCAGTGTCACAGCCCCCTTCTGGAGTTGATTATAATTAGAAAGGGGGTGCGAGGGCAAAGCCCCCCGCATGGGGGTGTGTGTGTAGGGAGATATGGCTTCCTTTGTAAAAAGTTTTGTATTTTATTGCACCTATAAAGTATTGTGAACCCTCGCTCATTGTGGGTCCAATTTTGTGCACAGTCATTTTCAGTGATGTGCTCCTACTGATTGAAATGTCACAGTGATATTTTCACCATTATGACATGGAACCATTACAACTTTATGCATGCTCAGCTTAAGCTCTGAAATTAGGTGCATGTCCAGGAATGGCTCTGAAGGGGAAGTGAAAACTTTCTTATTCAGTTATGCTGACACCAGCTACTGCTTTTGTTAACTGGTTCAGCTGTGTTCCTTTCCTTAGACTTACCTGGACACTTCATGGGGAACTTAAACTGAGAAGCTGCAGACAGAGCTGTGCTTAAAGATTTTAGTTCACTATCACTGGCACAGTGGCTTACTGCACTAGGGCACTGGTGGAACCTCTGTTCTAGTTCCAATGCTGCTGTTTGTGAACCCAGTAATACCCCTCTGATTCACCAGGTGATATCTTGACCCCATAAAGAGAAAACTTGAGTAGACTAGTTGAGAGGTTGGCCCCCTACTAGATCAATATCATGGGTGTAGCAGTTGATAGTGTTGGCCCCTTGTAAAGCACTCCCCATGAGTGCAGCAGGTAAGTGAGTTGGCCCTTTGTAAAGCAATCCCAATGAGTTCAGCAGGTGAGTGGGTTGGCATCTTGTAAAGCAATCCCCATGGGTGCAGCTGGTGAGTGGGTTTCCCCCTTGTAAAGCAATCCGCATGGGTGAAGAAGGTGAGTGGGTTGGCCCCTTGTAAAGCAATGCCCATGGGTGCAGCAGGTGAGTGGGTTGGCCCCTTGTAAAGCAATCATAATGGGTGCACCAGGTGAGTGTGCTGGCCCCTTGTAAAGCAATCCCCATGGGTGATGCATGTGAGTGGGTTGGCCCCTTATAAAGCAATCCCCCCATGGGTGCAGCAGGTGAGTGGGTTGGCCCCTTATAGATGAGTAGGTTATACAAGGTGAAGGGGTTGGCACAGGGACTAAATCTTATCACTGAGACTGACATCTGTTGATATGGTGATTCACCCTCAGAGTTACAGAAAGTCTTCCTCACTCCTCAGAGCTATGGTGAGACATACCTTAAAGCCAGGGGAGTTACTCCTGAAAACCACAGGAGAGTCACTTCTTGCTGGCACAGAAAGTTATACTTAGAAACACAGAACTTGCTGGCAGCTAATAACCACTTGGCTCATCCAGTCTGCCCATTTCCCCTACGTATAGTATCACTATAGATCAAAGCTATAGAAAGTCACACCACAGAGCCATGGGAGGTCACATATTGGAGCAACGAGAAATTCTACTTATGGCCATTGAGATTTACACTTTGCAGTCATAGATATTCGTACTTGTAGTCACCAGGTCATAACTCAGACTAACAGCCAACAGGGATTAGCACACAACCAATAGCCCCTGACAAAAATGTGTATTAATCCATTTCTCTTTGTACTGACCTGGTTTGTTACAACAGAGTGCTGCCAGCTCTGCACGTGAGCTTGTCATCCAACGGCTGAACTATGTCCGTGAGGCTTGCGACAATGAGGAACAGAGTCTGCTGGAGCAGGTACATGCTGAGGAAGAGCGGGCTCACCAGAATATCCTGACCCAACGAGCCCACTGGACTGACTCATTACAAAAACTATCCACCATAAAGGGCTATCTCGTGGATGTGCTCACCAAAGTTGATGACCGCAGTCTTGTGGTAAGGGTTCTTTTTGTTTTACTAAGGATTGCTAACATCAAATGTGTTGTGATTTTTTTTCCTTTAAAGGTGCATAAGCATTGCATAGCTACTAAAACAAAAAAAAAAACCACAAATGTTGCAAAATTGTGTATCTCCCCGGCAATTTTTTCCAAGGCACAAGGGCAACCATATATGCAATAGACCATGCCAGAGTGGGTATTGTGGAGGATCAATGCATACTGCAGATGTGTTGTGAGGCAAAGGCATCATCAAGTGCCTTCAACCATATGAGGGTTTTCTTTTGGGGGGGGGGTCTAAGGGAAAAATAATATTTTTTTCAAATTAGTTTCAAAAGTGAATTAAAATTTCTTCAAGTTGTTGTAAGGTCTTTTTAATAATGCAGGTGTTGTTTTTGTCCATTAAATATTTTATTTTTCAAAAAAGTCAAACACAGTATAAATAACATAAATAGGTAGTCTTTAGAATACATGTGATAATAATAATAAAACATAAACTCTAAACAACATTGTAAGAGTTGTTGGATTACTCATGCAGAATACTTTTTTAAATGTTTCAGTTTCCAAGGAGTTCGATGAAACCTATTATCTCAGCAGGTGCATGTTATTAAGGGGAAGTATAATCTCATTTCTGATAATGCAGCAGATAATAATTCTTAAACAAATTCAAAACCGGACATCATGCTGTATTAAAAGCATCGGTTTTGTTCAGGAGTGCTTGACTAATTCTTTTGTAATATATGGATAGTGAAAATAATACCCCCAAAATACATACAAAAAATTCCTTGTAATACAGTAGTTAGTCCCGTAATAGTATACTTCCGGTCCTCGTAATAGTATACTTCCGGCCCAATAATACTATACTTCCGGTCCTCGTAATAGTATAGTTGGGATTACCGATGTGACTACTGTGTGAACCGAGTTTTGTTTCTTTTTTTTTGTGAGAGAAAACATGGAATGGGACTGGAAGTGGGAGCAGGAGTGGGGTGGTGGAGCGAGGAGCGAGGAACAACACTCAGGAGTCTTACTAACTCTGCAGACCACAGCGCCGCATCAGCAGGCACAAGTAAGAAATTAAAATTCCTTGCATCCATATTACAAAATACATGAATAGGTTCTGGTAGCCATAGAATTTATCTGAAATTTGGGATACAAGAAACCTCGAGCTTCGCCTCGAGGTTTTTGCATCCCCAGAACCTCTCGATGGAATTACTGCCTTGTAATACACCAGAACCCATCTATTATTCTATTTATAATAACTGCTAATTTTTTCCCGAAGGGAAACCTGGATGTAATTTCCCTGTTATAACCCACAGGTTATAACAGCAAGCACATGCTGGGTTTCCCTTCTACTGCGCACATGCCAGGTTCTGCTCTTCCCTTCCTATGCGCTGGCCGCCAGTCCTTAGTGCTGCACAGTTCTCTACCACTCAGAGACGGCAGTAAGCTCCTTTTAAACAAAATAATAACAGGGCTTAAAAATACTTAATTATGATCCTGGGCTGCTTTAAAAATCAAAAAAGTGAAAGTTTCTGGTTTTCACGAGCCGCTATGGACCATGCTGAAGCCCGACCGGTCTGTCGCTCCATGAAGATGTCTGTTTATTTTATATAATTGCTGCGGCCAAAAAATGATCACCAGGAATTATATAAAATAAAGGCTAGGTAGGTGTGTACAATTTTAATTTTATACATACCCTCAGTATGGAATGCCTTTACAAACCCCTCAAGCTTTACTCTTGGAGTTTATGTGGCATCCCACACCTTGGGTGTTTGTAAAAGTCTCATTATAACCACCTACCCAGCCATTATTCTATATGTTATTTGCAACTGTATTCATGTATTTGAACCACTCACCTAGAGTAGGAATTCTTCCAGTGTTTTGTAACCATACAGTTCTGTAGAATTCTTTGATCATCATCTTTCAGTGCTTTCACAGGCGTAGAACTAGAAAGCGAATTTTTTTTTTTTCAAATAAAAGCCTGACATCAGGTCGATGTAGTTACACATGTTGATGCACTTACAGTGCATTGACTCACAGATATACACACTGATACAGTAAAATTCATTTTTTATATATCAATATTTTTAAGTGCATTTTCAGTATATTTGTGCACTGAAAGTGTGTTTACATAGTGTAACTTTATCGACCTGACTAAAAACTTTCCAAGTTCTGAGCCCTAACAGTTCAAAGGCTAGCCATTTTTAGAGGTAATTTCTTTAAAAAGGGATGACTTTTCTACCATACTAAGACAATACACTTTTTTAAATGAAAGCTTGGAGTGAGGCACTATATTTAAACTGAGTTGACACAATTTTAATGAATCAGTAAACTGAAAGTGCACTTTTACAATATCAATACAGTATAGTCCTGAATAACTGAACCCTCCTATCCAAAAATCCCTAATGAACTCCTGGTGTGTTACCCGACTTTACCACTACATTCAATATGGTACTGTTTAGCCACAGTTCTGTCAATGTTTCTGTCAATCACTGTAATTGCTGTACAAAACAGCTGAGCTGTTGATGTCAGAGCTACTGTTTGTTGCTGTACCTGCTGAGTGAATGACTAACAAAATGGCCAACAGAACATCTGGCAAAAGAAAGTGTAACATTCTTACCCTTGACCAAAGGCTCCAGATCCTGGACTGGCTTTAAAATGGTGAGAATGCTGGGGCTTTCACTGCAGAGTATGGCATCAGGAAGTTGACCATCACTGACATCAACGGTGCCAAGGAGAAACTGTGATCTTTCACAATGACTGTGGGAGGAGCGTGTAGTACTGAGAAGAGAAGAAACATGAAGCAGTGCCATGAGGATAGCAAAGGTGCCACTGTCTATCTCTGGTTTTGGCAGGAGGGAGAGAGAGACACTCCAGTCTCTGGGCCCTTGCTGAAAGAAAAAAGCAATAATTTTCCATCAAGAGCTTGACTGCGAGTCCACCTTTGCTGTCAGTGATGGTTGCTTGGATCAGTTTAAGAGGAAACATGGCATCCGCCAGCTCCACTTGTGTGGGGAGAAGCTTAGTGCACTGACTGAGAGTGTAGTGCCCTTTACAGAGCAGCTGCTATGACTGATAGCCTGCGAGTCCCTAACTACGGAGCAGCTTTACAATGCGGATGAGACTGGGTTATTCTGGTAATACTTACCAGATAAAACCCCATCGATGGTACAGAGAAAGAGGCACCTGGCTTTAAAAAGACAAAAGACTGTGTAACAATCCTCAGCTGCACTAATGCCACTGGTAACCACAAGTCACATCCTCTATTCATCAGAAAATCATGAGAACCATGTTGCATTAGGCATGTAAACGTGGATAATCTACCTGTACTGTACAATATGCTTCCCCCAGACGAACACCTGGATGGATGCCTCCTTGTTTGTCCAATGATATACAGATGAATTTGTGCCATCGGTGAAACGTTTCCTGTGGTATAAGGGTCTGCCTATGAAAGCTATCCTTCTACTGGATAACTCTCCAGCATGCCCTGAGATGCCTGTCATAAACAACAGGATGGTAAAATGAGCTGCATGTTTCTACCTCCCAACACCACCTCGAAACTGCAGCCCTGTGATCAAGGCACACTCAAGATCTTCAAAAAGGACTACTGGAGCTGAACTGGCTGGGAAGCTCACACTAAGTGTCTCAAAGTGGGAACTGAACCAGTGGGTAGATTTTGACAAAGATGGTCACAGATACCTGGATGATGAAGTGATTGTCGTGGTGGTAACCGAGAAAAAATGAAGCACCCAAGTCAAGGAGGAGGAAAGCAATAAACATGAAGACATACATCCTGTGCCAGTAATGAGCCACCGTGAAACTGAGGAGTGTACCCAGGGACTGGAGGATGGCTCACATGATGCCCCTTTACAAAACTGGACCCAAGAACCAACCAGGTAACAACAGATTGATAAGCTTGACTTCCATAGTGAGGAAGTTGATGGAGACCATTCTGAAGGAGAGGTTGAAAACCTTTCTCGATAGCAATGGTCTGCAGGATGAGAGACAGAGTGAGTGTGTCATGGGAAGATTTTGCCAAATTAACCTAATCAACTTCTTTGACTGGGTCATTAGGGCGGTTGATAAAGGCCACGCTGTGGATATCCTGTATCTGGACTTCAGCAAGGCTTTTGACTTGATGCTACACAGGAAGTTAATGAGCAAGCTGAGGGACATGGGGGAGAGGGAAAAACTGATGGGGTGGGTTGAGAGCTGGCTGCAGGGCAGACAACAGAGGGTAGCTGTAAGGGGGGAGATATCCAAGTCAAGACCAGTAACAAGTGGGGTACTGCAGGGTTCAGTGCTGGGCCCTGTTTTGTTCAGTGTCTTCATTGGAGACATTGCAGAGGGGGTCAAGAGTAAGATCAGCCTGTTCATGGACAACATTAAGATTTATGCAAAAGTGGACAATGAGGAAGAGAGGCAGGCACTCTGAGAAGATCTAGCTAAACCTGAACACTGGTCTAGGGAGTGGCAGTTGGGGTTTAATGCTAAGAAGTGCAAGGTCAGAGCCAGAAATCCCAGGAACAGCTACTAGCTGGGGAGAGTGCAGGTAACAGCTTCAGAGGAGGAAAGAGACCTGGGGGTAATAGTCACAGGGAACATGAAGGTATCAGCACAGTGTAGGAGGGTGGCAGCAAGGGCAAATAGGATGCTGGGGTGCATTGCCAGAGGGATCACCTCGCGAAAGGGGGAAGTCATCCTGCCACTGTACAGATCACTGGTGAGGCCACACTTGGAGCACTATGTACAGTACTGGTTCCCATACCTCAAAAAGGATGTGAGATTACTGGAAGGGTGCAGCATAGGGCTACAGAAATGATTATGGGACTTGGGGAGTTGCGGTGCGAGGAAAGGTTGAAGGAGCTCAACATGTACTCACTGGAAGACAGAAGGGTAAGAGGGGACATGATAGAGACCTTTAAGTACTTGAAAGGCATAAACAAAGTCAGGGAGGGAGGATTGTTCCACTTTAAGGGGGGGAAGGGTCACTAGGGGGCCCAGTCTGAAGTTGGAAGGTGGAAGGTTTAGGAGGGAGATGAGGAGGCACTACTTCACAGAGAGAGTGGTGGTGGGTTGTAACACACTGCTGGAGGAGTTAATCTCTCAAAGGACAGTGGATAACTTTAAGCAGGGTTGGGATAGAGTCAAGGGCAGGGTTAGTACAGACAAGAACACAAAGGGGGGAAGGACCGGAAAAGAGGAAGGGAGGGAGGGGTTTGGGTGGGGTGGGGCAGCTGTAGTGATATGAAACTAAAAGCTGCACAATCAGGCAGACTTGACAGACCTGTGGGCCTTTTTCTGCTGGCAATTTTGTATGTTTATATGCTTCGACAGGTATTCACTGTGCCTTGAAAATCAGCAAGAATGCAACCCAGTGCACTTGCTGTTACTCCATGGTCTCTGCTCTCAAGCAGCTCAGTCTAGAGCAGCCGCACAAAGATAGAAGCCTATAACAGATTATTTTAAGTGAAAAATAAAAAAAGATAAATAAATAAACCAAAACTAATGTGAACACCTAAGTACATCCTACACCCACTGCATTAAAGAAACAACAAAAAATAATCACAAGTCATGATCACCACAGAATCCCTCTGCAACAAACTCCTGATTATCCAAACTGTGCTGACATTGCCCACATGGTTCAGATAATCGGGTCTGTCTGTATATTACAAATTAATTTTACATATCAGTATGTATTTCTGTGAATCAGTACATTGAATGCATATTGACATGGTGTAGCTATAGCAGACTGATTCCAAGCTTTCACTTTTTTAAAAGAAAAATTAAGTTTCTAGTCATAATGGTTCAAAAGTTAGCCCTTTCTAAAGGTAATTTCTTCAAAATGGCTAGCTTGTGAACTGTAAGATATAGAAACTTAATTATTTTAATAAGCGTTTGAAGTCAGGATGATATAGTTACATTGTGTTGACATACTTTTGAGGTTGGTCAGTGGTACCAGTGCAACCACATTCTTAATATTAAATTGTTCTTTAATCCTGGTGCAGGGAGAGATTTCTGTATTAGAGATTTATCAACTGTGGCATAACAAACATGCTGTATTTAATTATGATGTGAGTGTAGTTGCTTCTATATTGGATGCATGTAACCTGTTCAGATGGAGGTAAACAACACCTGATATGATATTAGCTTCTCAGTCAGAAAAAACTTGTGTTATTCCATCAAAGAGAACCACATTTGTTTTTTCTAGCTACTGTTTGCATTTCTAAGATGCAGATGTTTGGTTGCACGGTTTGTAGTATGTATGTGTGTGTGTGGGGGGGGAGGAGGTCAATGCACATTTTTGCCATACATGTCAGCCAATCACAAACCTTGATTTCTCTTGCCCATTTTATCAGATACATTGAATACAGCCAGCAGTGAGCCACTTTCCGAACAGAAAATAGCTGGTATAAAATAGAAGAAGGCAGTTTATCTAGTGGTTGCAGTTCAGGTCTATCAACTAATAGATGCATGTTTGAATCCCACCAGTCACATACTCACTGTGTGACTTTGAGTAAGTCCTTTGAATCACCTGTGTTCCTGTGCTCCCAGCTGTAACACTGAGCATAAGCAGGACCCCCAGTGAAAACAAGATGTTGCTACTCATTTGAGCTGTCCTATGTAAACACATTTTAAACTAACTCAGGGTCCTATTCATGTAGCCAAAGAGGCCCCCACATCATTCAGGAGCCACCTTCAGCTAGCCTTATGCACCTTTCCTGACCTGATCTTGGCTATTTCATGGAGCTATCCGGGTAGTCAGGTTGGGGGTGGGGCACAAGGACCAGCCATGCCTGTTGGCCACGTTACTGTCTACAGAGCAAATGTGCCAGAAAGTAAGAGATGTGGAGCAACACGAAAGCGACACTGCAAACACAATTCATGCCTCTTTGACTGATTCCTGCACTACGGCTTCCAAGGAGTCTCTGTCATTTCTGCTCTTACGCATTGTGACGGGGGAAGATATTCATATCATTTGCACATACTACTGTGGTGCACCAGCAGATTTTAAAACACTTTCTTTCTGGGCAGAAAGCCTGCTGTCCACAGTATCCAGGGACATCACCTGAATTTAGAACTACTGTGAAGTGTAGTAATGTCCTTAGAAATTCTAAGCAGGTATTCTCTGTAAAAAAAAAAGTATTTTATAATTTGCTATATCAAGCAAACCGTATGCGGAAATATTTAAAATATGTGCCCATATTGCCGTACCAGCTAATGTTGAAAAGCACAAAGTGTGTATAACGCTTCCTGTACTCAGCCATCTTTTTAGGATGACCACCTCTTAAGTAAGTATGTAGCCATGATATAGATAGATTGACTGAAACCCCCTTTGTAGACTCATGGGGAAAAGCATTTTAGAAATTGAGCTGAGGAAGCAGTGGTCAAGTGGTCAGAGCACTGCTTTGTGAACCAGAAGCTCACAGGTTCAAAACCCACCTGAGCAAAATACTCACTGTATAAGCTCAAGCAAGTAACTTCATGTCTTAGTGTTCTAGTCCACCCAGCTGCAAGACTGTAGAAGCAGAGCCCCTGTGGAAATGTAGTGTTGCATCTCAGTTGGGCTCTCCTGGGAAAATAAATTGTAAAACAAAACTTTTATATATATATATATATATATATATATACAGTATATATGCACATATTTTACTGGGAGTTGCTGGCCTCTTTTGCCCCACCCCCACCTGCAGGCCATGTGGTCTAGTGGTTAGCACACTGCTGGGAACTGGGAGATATCAGGCTCAAACACTGTTAGAGTTAAATACTCACTGTGTGACCCTGCGCAAACCACCTGACCTCACAGTGTTCCAGTCGACCCAGCTATGGATATGGATAGAACCAGGATAACAGTGAAAATAAGATGTTGCACATCAGTTGGACTATCCTGGGTAAATACATTGCAAAAATGAGTAAAAGTAAGAACTTCTGGTCAGGTAGCCTGTTGATATGGAATGAGTACTCGGAGCTCTGATACTACCTATATCAAAACACCTCAAAAACCTATCTAACTTAAGATCCGCCAAATTGTTCTAGAGTAGAGGTTGCAGTACTTACTTTGGGGCTCTAAAAAGAAGAATCCAAAACTAAGATAAGGTTCAGGATGTGTAAACTCACCGGAGCAGCAGAACGCAGACTCAGAGCCCTCCACCCTGATCAGCAGCATGGCATCTTCCCCAGCACCCTCAGATCACCTCATGTCGGACATCACTAATGCACATATTCTGGCTGAACTGAAGTTTTGATCTGAGGTGGAAGTTTCCTGCAAATGTTGTGAGCTGATGTGGAATCTTTGCAAAAAGAAACTGGAGAAATGCAGAGAGACATCACTATGAAGTTGGAATGAACGGACGCGATTAATGATCTAATTTTATACATACATCATCAGCAAACCCAGCTGGAGCAAAAATGCAGTGACTTAGAAGGTTGGGTAAAAATAAAAAGCTTTAGGCTTTATGGGTTGCCCAAAGGAGAAGAGTAATTTCATATCACATCATTTCTAGAAAAATTGATATATGAAGTGCTGAATTTCCCTGCCTCAAGCCCTTGAACTTTGAGAGAGTCCATAGGGTGCACATCCCCAAACTGGGCCCATCCAGAGCACTCTAGGTCAATAATCATGCACTTATTGAGCAACACTGTGAAGGAGCAAGTGCTGTTGGCAGCTTGGCAAAAAAATGAATAAAAATCTGGAGGAAACAGACTATATTTCAGTCACAATTATGCACCTGCAGTGCAGGTGCAGCAAATTGTGTATTCCCTGTCTGAAAGCCCTTTGCCAGGTAAGTCTACACTTCTAGACTCACTTCTCTGCAAGACTTCAGGTCCATTTTTCCAATGGACCCATTGTTTATCATTCAGCAAAGGAAGCCTAAGAGGATTTGCAGTGGAGAAGGATTGAAGTGCCACAACCCCTGTCCCCCCGGCCCAACAGACCAGCAGAAATGTCTATGAACTTTAAAACCAGCAGCTCAGATGAGAAGGTAGGCAGTGAGGAGAGCTGCCAGTTGGACAGTGGAGGAAAAGCTAGGGCATAACAGAGGTCACAGTGGTGAGTATGAGAGGGGCATCAAAGGCAAAGTGGCAGAAGGAGTTAAAGAGAGAGAGTGTCCCAATTTGGTCAGGGAAGAATTGGGAGCAGCACCATAGACTACATTGCAGTAGTCAAAAATGGGGAGTATCATCTTCTGGACAAGTTCATGCCTCACAGTCAGTGGGATGCAACTGCGGTTCCTGTACAGGGTGCCAAGCTTGGAGCACAGTTTCTTCAGGATGGCGTCGATGTGTACGGAGAAATTGGGCTGTTGGTCTAGCCAAACCCCAAGGTATCTAAATGAGGATATGTTCTCAAGGATTGTCCCATCTAGAGTGTAGAAGGAGGGCAAGCTATAAAGCCTAGAGAGTCTGTGCCTGGTGCTGAAGATCATAGAGACTGTCTTCTTGGCATTGAGGGGGAGCTGGTGTGAGGCAAACCAGAGCTGAACCTGGCTGAAGTCATGCTGTAAGCTGGTTTCCACAGCTGTAGGGTTATTGCTGGAGCTGTACAAAACAATATCATCAGCATACATATGGATGGAGGGGGTGAAGCAGGCTGTAGGAAGGTCATTGATGAAGATGGAAAAGAGCAGGGGAACTAGCACTGAGCCCTGGGGAACACCAGTGTTGATAGGGAGTGGGGGAGAGGTAGAATCTGAGATTCTTACTGATTGCATCCTTCTGGTGAGGTATGATTTAAACCAGTTTGTGGCAGATGAGGCCAGGCCTGCTACAGATAGGAAGCCAAGAAGAAGGGTATGGGAAACAGTGTTGAATGCTTTGGCTAGGTCGACAAAAATGGCTGAGGTGATCAGACCATTATCCATCCCAGTAAGGGTGCAGTCAGTAAGCCTGAGGAGGGAGGAAGAGTAGAATGGTTCTTCTGAAAGTCAGATTGGAATGAGGTGAGAAAGGAGGAATCAGAGAGAAAGGAAGAAAGTTGGGAGAGAACCAGGTGTTCTTGAAGTTTAGCAAGGGTCGGATGGAGAGAGATGGGGCGATAGTTGCCAGGAGCAGAAGAGTCACCGCCCTTGGGGAGAGAAGTAACGACAGCATGTTTCCAGAAGGTAGGGACCTGCACTGACATAAAGGAGAGGTTTAGGATTAAGGAGCTGGGGTAGGCAATAGCATGAGGAGAGAGGTAAAGAAGTTTAGGATCGAGGTCATCTGGAGAGGAAACTTTTGATGGGTTCAGTGAGAGCAGGGCACATAGGGCTTCAGTTGGGGAGATGTGGGAGAAGGAGAAGGGGTGGGAGTCAGATGAGGGATAGAGAGGAGAGAAGGAGAGGGGAAGGGGGTAGGTGGGGAGGGAGGGTGCTTAGAAGAGACTTGACACAGGATGTGTAGTAGGCATTAAATTCACTGGCCACCAAGCATGGGTCCAACACCACAGAGCTGTTGATTTTGAGGAGGGGAGGGAAAAGGAGGGGAGAAAAGAGCATGGACTACCCACCAGAATTTGGAGGGGAAATTGATGTTTGTGTGGCAAAAGGATTTGAAATACTCTGAATTAGCCTGTCTGGTAGCTTTGATACATGAGTTGCGAAGCAGTCTGTAAGCGCTGTAGTTGCTGGGGAGCTTTGATGTTTTGTGTTCTTTCCAGGCACGGTCACACTCCCTTAAGCAGGCCAGTAATTCAGGGGTAATCCGAGGGGAGGTGTAACCCTCGAACTCTGGTCCACCTGAAGGGAGTGAAAGTGTTCCAGGTGGTGATGAATTTATCCTTGAAGTATGCGACAGCGTGGTCGACAGAGGGGGACAGAAGACAGGGGGCCCAGTCAGTGGAGGCAAGTTCAGACTGAAGTGGGGCAAGATCTAGGGGTTTAAAGGTGCAAAGCTGAATCATTTTATATGGGAGTTTAAGATGATGTACCTTGTGAACCAGGAAGATTGTATTGTGGTCACTAAGTGCATCAGGGAGGCTACCTGACTTGATGATGGGGTGAGGGTGAGTGGTGCCTATTCCTCAAAACAGCAGAAGTTGCAAGATAATAAACTTAGGGTGATAGGTGAATGGCACCTCAGGAGGCTCAGGTCTAGCAGGATATACAAGAGATTATATATGCTAATGTTCAACAGGCTCTGCTTTATTTACAACACTACAGCTATAAGGTAGGGCCATGAGGAGTCCATAACTTGGCTAGGAGGTTAAGGATCCGGTGGGCACAAGCTTGTATTTTACAGCTATTCAATCCAGTCTCCAAGATATTTACTTATCAAATAGATGGTAGAAGGCTAGCCTGGTGGTGCAATGGTAATGCTGCCACCTGCAACACTGGTGACCCAGGTTCAGGAACAATCCTAGGTCATCAGAGGACTGGCCTA
Source organism: Neoceratodus forsteri (assembly GCA_016271365.2). Taxonomy (NCBI): domain Eukaryota; kingdom Metazoa; phylum Chordata; order Ceratodontiformes; family Ceratodontidae; genus Neoceratodus; species Neoceratodus forsteri. The sequence continues at coordinate 437,298,367 of JADMNL010000022.1, read as the reverse complement.
GGGGAGGTAGGGTGAGCATCCACAGAACTGCAGTCCTCCTCTGTGGGGGTGGGCTTTGGTTCCCAGCATAAGTGTGACTTCCAACAGAAATTGGGAGTGCAGTGCTAGCATGGGGACCATGTGGTCGGGGAGGAGACATCAGCGGATGTCTGCAGGGCACATGCGGGAGCGCATGTACCTCGTTCTGACATCATTGCATGTCTGCCTGTCCTGGGGCAACCTAAACAAGAAAATCTCTGATGCAGTTGCACAGTGATACCAGGTACCCTTGCAAGTGTCACCTCTTGCGCCCTCTGGGGGATGATGGAAGGACCAGATTAACATCTCGGTCTTCCCTGTTGGATCCAGGGGGAGCCCCACTGTGCATGGTAAGCCACAATCTCCCAGATTCCACCCACAGGTCCCCAGAGCTGGCATGAACCTAGAAGTGAAACTAAAAGGGGTGAGCTGCATAAAATGGGTATATCCCCAGCCTCATCAGCGGATATACTATGAAAGATTGAAACTCGATATCCCGAGTTTCAGTTGCCCAAAACCGATTGCCCAAAACTCGATATCCTGACAGTTGGCAATTGCCCGCGGTGGATTTTTTTCATGTTTCATGGGGCTTCACCCCCCACACCACGGTTTTGGGCCACTGAAACTCAGAATATCAAGTTTCGGTCTTTGAAAATACTCCCTCATCAGGAAAATAAATAGAACTGATTAACAAAAAAGAACAAGAATATCAGATGGTAGAATTAAGTTGGCGGACTACAGAGATTAAATTTCTCACAAAATAATTCTCCACAAGCTGCATAAACCATTACTAGTTAATTACACTAAAAAGAAATGATTTTATATGTCATTATGAAATGGGTAGAAAGAATGCTGGCTCCTGATTGGTCAAGCGGTACTTTCAGCTGGGCCGTTATCCCAGCACAATGGCCCAGCTGAAAGTAGCTCAACAAAAATAAGTTTAAAAAATACATCTAATTTACTAAAAAGGACCCATTTCATAATCTCAGTAAGGCACTCCAGAGAGTGCATTATGGTGGGCTAATGGCCCTTTTCAGGTGGTGGAAGCACTTGGCTTTGCCTTGTGCTTCAACCTAACCAAGGTGAGCCATTATCCCACCATAATGCACCCCCTGTCATGCCTTATTGCATAATTAGGGAAGGAAAGGGAAAAGGGGAAATTGTTTAACCAGGAAAGGCACACTAAGCTGAAGCTTGTTTCCAGGTGCGATCTGAGAGCACAAAACTTGCTCACGGTCACACAGTATGCAAATATAGGCTATGGGATTCAAACCCAAGGCTCCAGATTTGTAGCTCAGTGTCCTTAAGCACTACGCTATACTCGCAGTACAATTGCCTTTGTTTTTACTGTCCTAGAACCCCAACATTTAGCCACTAGTTACTATTTTCTTCTTACCTTCTGCAGTAAACTTTCTTAAAAGAACTCCTGTCCCCTGACAGTTAAATAACTATAAATAAACACACAGAATACAGAAACATATATGCTAGACAAGATTTTGAATAATCTATGAAGTTGTATAATAGGTTTTCATTCACTCTGAGCCCCTGCTCTCACACATAGACAAACCTAACACATAGGCTCCACCTCCTCTGGATATAATGGACACTGGACATAATGGACAAAAGTTGTGTGAACAGATACATCCATTATAGCAGGTTTGCACTGTACAGGGGAAGTTTTGGCTAACTAATATCGAGTGCTATACACTAGCGAGGAATCACTCCTCTCCTCTTGGTGGACATACAGAACTTTTCTGAATCTCGTAACCTCCCTAAAAATGGTCAAGAAATGGCACAAGGGTATTAGTCCCAATTATCCATGATGAAGTACAGGGGATCCCGAGAGAGTTTAAATCTGGAAAATGTCCTAGCCCAGATAGATAGCTGGCTAAATTTGAAAAGTACTTCAGGAACATTTAACCCTTCTCATGCTAACTGCATTTCAGGTGGTCTAGGAGTACAGCATGTGACACTTGGACAGCTGGTTCTGATCACTGTATCATTTTTTGTAATATAAAAATGGGGTTATGGACTGTCTCTCTTAAGAAATGCTGAAACAGGTTTTAGATACAAGGTGTTACCTGGAAGGCCAGAAGCTAATTACAGACTTTTCTAAGTTAATTATAGCTTTGACTGCTAAGAGGGAAATCAGTATCCCTTTTATGACATTTCGAGGGGAAACCCGGTTTAGTATACTGGTGTGAAATCATAAATGCTTTGGTGTCTGTGTGAGAGGGGATACTGCTCACAGATCAAAGAAATGTCATTTGAAAGAGAAAATGAGTTGTGCTGAGGATTGCAGAATTTAATACTTTGAAAATACATCCTATTTTTGTATAGCTTTTTTTTATATATTCTGACAGAGGAGGAGCTAGGTGACCTCACACAAAGGGGTTGGCAAATACAGTTTTCTTTAAGGAATATTCTGTTTTACTTCAGAGAGACACTTCTATCTAGACTCTGACAGAGAAACATCTATGAGCACTTTAAGCAGGTACTTAGAGACAGAGAGACAAATCTAAGTACTGTAGTAGGAATTGCACTGTTTAAACTTTGTTCTTTTAAAAGATTTGTATGGTTCTTGTGATATTGGTTCTGTATTTTATGTTTTACATATTTTGTTTCTATTTTGGTAAAACTCTATTTTTAGAGCCTACTTGGTCTGTCTTTGATTTCTTTTCTTTTACAAGTGGAGTATATATGGTAAAAGCAGACACTGTACATACGTTTGAATGGTGATACCAAACTGGAAAAAGGTAAGCGTTTTTAATCTGAGGTCTTTTATTACAGTTTTTAAGGGTTCATTTCTGTACACCTGGTTAGGTACCCATAGGCAAAGATCTCTGACCCCCCGAAGACAGAATTATCTGAGCCTATGCATTGGGTACGCTAGCAAGAGGTTCACAGTTGGAATCCCTCCAAGACTTGAGACCAAAGGTTAATTTGAACCCACAAAACAGACAGGAGGGTTACCTTGTTTCTGTAAACTGTTCACAAGACTGTGCTCAGAGGTTGGCACTTTGGTAGTAGAGGGCTGACCTGCTGAGTGGGTTTGTGACAGATTGGTTGGCAGCAGTGGCATAATTTTGGTATCACAAGCTTTTATTGTTCAGCGTGTCAGCTTGAGACCGTAAGCTCACTTGCAAAGAAAGAAAAAGGTAGTGATTTATTTTAAAAAGGAAACAGAACTATATCACTTGGCGTACAGTCAAGTTTACCTATTTTTTTTTTCTAAAGTACAAGTCAGAGTAGCAGTAGTGAGTGAAGAAGGTGGCTTCCAACTACAGCAGTCACACTGTAGACTCCTTAAAGCAGTTGTGCAGGGACAGAGAAGTCCTGGTTGTGGTGAAAGCTAGCAAGCAGAACCTCATAGGTGCCCTGATGGTAGCAGATACCCAGAGCAGCGAGTCACAGACCGTGACTGAAAGGGACCAAACCTCAAGTGTGGCAGGGCTAGCAGCCAGTGCAGTGTCCAGATCTGGTGAGGATGACAGCAGGGCCACTGTCAGTGAAGGGTGACAGCAGCAGGGGATGGTCACCAGTATCCTGAATCCAGAAGTATTCAGGCTGCAAATTGAGTTTTGCAGGATGGAGCTGGAGTTCCAGAGAGAGAGGGACTATGAACAAAGGGAGGCAGAGGAGAATAGGCAGTAAGAACGCCGAGAGGGAGAGCGAGAACAGAGAGACACAGACCGTGAGGAGCATAAGCGCCAGTAAGCTGCAGAGGAGAAGAGGGAGTGAGACCGCCGAGACGGAGACCATGAGGAGCAGGAGTGCCAGAGGCAACGTGAACTGGAGAAGATACGACTCAGACTAGCAGCACCAGAGCAGGTAAGTGGCTCGGGTTTAACTGGGACTACAGGACTGGGTTATAAATTGAATTCCAAATTAATAGCCAAATTTAAAGAGGGAGAGGATATGGATGCCTTTTTAAATTCTTTTGTAAGACGTTTGTATTCAGGCAAAAATTCCTAGAGAGTCCTGGAGCTTCCAACTATTCCCGCTATTTACCGGGAAAGCTCAGGATGCATTGGGTCAAATGGACAATAAGGACAGTGATGATTACAACAAACTTAAAGCTGCACTGTTAAAAAAGTTTGAATTAACTGCTGAATCATACAGAGCTAAATTCCGTAAGCTCAGGAGAAGCCCTGATATGAGCTATGAGGAGCTAGCCACGAAACAACGTCAGTTTTTAAAATGTTGGTGGGAAAGAATTGAGGCAAACTCTGTTGATAAAATTGAAAATGTGATTTTATTAGAACAGTTTTATTGTGCATGCCCAGCCAAGCTAAAAAACCTGGCTAGAGGACTGAGATCCCAAAACAGTGCAAGAGGCTGCTGAATTCTTGGACCACTATGCCAGGAGCAGACCTGCTCTGACAGCGAATGGGGTGGGTGTGGCAGTGCAGAAAGGGAAAAGCACACCTTCAGGGCAACTAAAACCCTCACTGCCTCCACCGAAACCAGTTAGCCCCAGGTTTCAGAGAAAAGATTTCTCTGAGAGAAGAAATGAATGTTGGTTGTGTAAAGAAACTGGGCATATTGCCAGACAGTGTCCCAAAAAGGTGAGCAATACACAACAGGGTGCTAGAAAGGAAGTAGGTTGTTTGTGTGTCCCTGAAAGCATGCCAGTGAACATGAGGGAACACATGCACCCAGTCATGGTGAATGGTATACGGACACAAGGGTTAAGGGACACAGGGGCATCTCTGGCCTAGGGAAAGGGGGTCTGGTAGAGCCTGGTCAATTTATATCCAATAAATACATCACTGTACAGGACTTCACTGGTGAGGCGAAAACATTGCCTCTTGCTAGTGTTCTCCTAGACTGGGGTGAAACAGGGGGAACTGTGCAACAGGTGGCTGTAGCCAAAACCTTAGCAGTGGATGTGATCCTGGGAAACAATCTAAAACAGGGGATGGTATGTGCAGTTACCCGTAGCCAAGCGGCAAGGGAAAATTGTAGTTCTCTGAACCCCACAGAAGCCATTGTGGAAACCACTGAGAGGCTGGTTCCCCAGCCTGTGTCTCCAGATGGGGAGACTAACGAAAAGGGGGTAGAAATGTACCCAGTAGCAAGTAACCACACAGCTACAGAGGGTTACTCTGAAGAGGGAGGGATGACCCATCGTCAGAGGGTTGGGATTGACAGTGATCCTGAGTGCCCTGACACTAGTGCTAGGGACCCTAGTTTAGTGACTGAAGGGGACCTGTCCCATGCCTTGGTAATGTGTGAGGGGTTAGCAGCTGCTCAGAGAAGTGACCCTAGTTTAGAGAAGCTGAGGGCTTGGGCAGACTCGGACAATGCACAAGGAGGTGACAGCAGACGTAAGGTTTATTGGGAAAATGGACTTATGTATACTCAGGCAGTACAGACAGAGGGAGGGGTGCTAGGCAGGCAGTTTGTCATTCCCCAGGGGTATCGTGAGCAGTTGCTCAAGATTGCACATGATATTCCTTTGTCTGGTCATCTGGGAATTGCGCGCATGACACAGCAGTTGGCCCAGAATTTCTACTGGCCTAACTTCACCCAGCAGTTGAAGGAGTATTGCAGGTCTTGTCACCGGTGCCAAGAAATAGGGAAGGTGGGCAAGAAAACTCAAGCCACCCTGATTCCATTGCCCATAGTGGAGGAGCCATTCCAGAGAGTGGGAATGGATATTGTGGGGCCTTTAAATACCTCTAGCTCCTCAGAGAAGAGATTCATCCTAACTGTGGTGGATTATGCCACCCGGTACCCAGAGGCAGTCGCTCTATCCTCACTGAGGACAGACAAAGTGTCAGATGCATTACTTGGGATTTTCTCCCATGTTGGGTTTCTGCAGGACGTAATCACCAATTGAGGGGGTTCCTTCATATCGGACCTGATGAAATGTTTATGGGAGAAGTGTGGGGTGGTGCAGAGATTCATGACACTGTATCACCCACAAGCCAATGGACTTGTGGAAAGATTCAATGGTACCCTAAAGTCAATGTTCTGGGCGTTTGCTGAACAGCATGGGAGGGACTGGGAGAAATACCTTCCCAATCTGTTGTTTGCATACATGGAGGTGCCCCAAGAGTCGATAGGATTTTCCCCCTTCGAACTCTTATATGGATGCTGGGTACATGGGCTCCTAGACTTGATCCGGAAGGACTGGGAAGGCAAGCACACCACCCAGGGAACTCCCATTGTGGATTACGTCCTTAGGTTTAGGGAAAGGCTGAAGGAGCTTATGGGGACAGCCCAGAACAACCTGGCAGCTGTCCAACAGAAACAAAAAGTGTGGTACGACCACAGAGCCAGAGCTTGCTCGTACATGGTGGGTCAGGAAGTCATGGTCCTTATTCTGGTCTGAAAAGACAAGCTGCAGGCTGAGTGGGCAGGACTGTACAAAGTGTTTAGAAAGGTAAATGATGTGAACTACATTGTGGAATTACCTGACAGAAAACAGACAGAAAGGATGTACCATGTCAACATGATGAAGTCATATGCAAATAGGGCTGACACGGTGTTTGCAGTGTGTAGTCATGGGGAGGGGACGGATGAAGGAGACCCCCTTCTGGACTTGCTGGAAGAAAGTAAGTGGGGTCCTCTGTGGAGGGAGTAGACTTGTCTCCCCAGCTGGCTCTGAACCAGATCCAGAAAGTAAGGGTGGTTTTAGCAGACTTTGCCCCATTGTTTAACGCCAAGCCTGGATTAACCCCCTTAGCAATGCACGAAGTGGAGACAGGGACACAGATGCCCATACGGTGGACAGCATATCGCATGTCAGAGGCTGTCCAAATGGACATTAGGAGGGAAGTGGAGGAGATGCTGGATTTAGGGGTAATCCAGACATCCCACAGTCTCTGGGCCTCACCCGTAGTCCTTCTGCCTACACCAGATGGCTCTACTCGTTTCTGTGTGGACTATCGTGGACTGAATGCAATAACGAAGTCAGATGCCCACCCGATGCCCTGGACAGATGAATTCCTGGACAAGTTGGGAGGGGCAACCTACCTTACGACCATTGACCTGACCAAGGGGTATTGGCAGGTAGAGTTGACAGACAGAGCTAGGGAGAGGTCAGCCTTCATCACTCCGATAGGCTTATTTGAGTTTAAAGTAATGCCTTTCGGAATGAAGAATGCCCCAGCCACTTTCCAAAGGTTGGTGAACCAGGTGTTAAATGGTGCTGAGGAGTATGTTGTGGCGTACCTGGATGACACTGCCATCTTTAGTACCAGCTGGGAGGAACATCTATCCCACCTTAGGGAAGTGCTGGGTAGGATACAGAGGGGCCGGGCTCACTGTCAAAGCCAGGAAGTGCCAGGTGGCCATGGGAGAAGTGGCATACCTCAGACATGTGGTAGGCCGGGGACAGCTCCGTCCTAACCAAATAAAGATAGAGGTAATCCAGGCATGGCCCAGACCAGAAACGTAGAAGCAGGTCAGGAGTTTTCTAGGGACAGCAGGGTACTACAGAAAATTTTTACCCAATTATAGTGCCCTGGCTGCTCACCTTTCTGACCTGACAAAGAAAAGGATGCCCAAGAAAATTACCTGGGACCCAGCCTGTGAGAAAGCCTTTACCAGGTTAAAGGAGGCACTGTGCAGTGCTCCTGTTTTGACAAGTCCTGACTATAGCAAAATCTTTATAGTTCAGACTGACGCCTCAGATGTGGGTATTGGGGCAGTACTAAGTCAGACATCCAACCAAGAGACAGATCATCCAGTAGTGTACCTGAGTAGGAAGTTACTTCCCAGGGAGCAAGCATACTCCACGATGGAAAAGGAGTGTCTTGCGATAGTATGGGCCCTAAAGAAATTAGAGCCATACTTATATGGGCAGCATTTTGTGGTGCAGACTGACCACAGCCCCCTGCTTTGGCTGACACAGATGGGAAAGAACAATGGTAGATTGCTAAAATGGAGTCTTGCTTTGCAAGGGTATGATATGACAATCGTACATAGGGCTGGAGCCCAAAATCAGAACTCAGATGGGCTGTCTAAGGTCTATGAGGAGTGAACTGATTTGGGAAGCTCATCCCATGCAGGGGATACAGCCCCCAAATTCAGTCTAGGTAGGGAGGAATTGTGACACTTGGACAGCTGGTTCTGATCACTGTATCATTTTTTTGTAATATAAAAATGGGTTATGGACTGTCTCTCTTGAGAAATGCTGAAACAGCATATGAAATCACACACACACACACACACACACACACACACACACACACACACACAGGTTTTATATACAAGGTGTTACCTGGAAGGCCAGAAGCTAATTACAGACTTTTCTAAGTTAATTATAGCTTTGACTGCTAAGAGGGAAATCAGTATCCCTTTTATGATGTTTCAAGGGGGAAACCAGGTTTAGTACACTGGTGTGAAATCATAAATGCTTTGGTGTCTGTGTGAGAGGGGATATTGCTCACAGATCAAATAAATGTCATTTGAAGGAGAAAATGAGTTGTGCTGAGGATTGCAGAATTTAATACTTTGAAAAGACATCCTGTTTTTGTATAGATATATTTTTTTATATATTCTGACAGAGGAGGAGCTAGGTGACCTCACACAAAGGGGTTGGCAAATACAGTTTTCTTTAAGGAATATTCTGTTTTACTTCAGAGAGACACTTTTATCTAGACTCTGACAGAGAAACATCTATGAACACTTTAAGCAGGTATTTAGAGAAAGAGAGAGAGACAAATCTAAGTACTGTGGTAGGAATTGCACTGTTTAAACCTTGTTCTTTTAAAAGATTTGTATAGTTCTTGTGATATTGGTTCTGTATTTTATGTTTTACATATTTTGTTTCTATTTTAGTAAAACTCTATTTTTAAAGCCTACTTGGTCTGTCTTTGATTTCTTTCCTTTACAAGTAGAGTATATATGGTTAAAGCAGACACTGTACATAAGCTTGAATGGTGATACCAAACTGGAAAAAGGTAAGCGTTTTTAATCTGAGGTCTTTTATTACAGTTTTTAAGGGTTCATTTCTGTATACCTGGTTAGGTGCCTCTAGGCAAAGATATCTGGTCTCCCGAAGACAGAATTATCTGAGCCTGTGCATTGGGTATGCTAGCAAGAGGTTTACAGTTTGAATCCCTCCAAGACTTGAGACCAAAGGTTGATTTGAACCCACAAAACAGACAGGAGGGTTACCCTGTTTCTGTAAACTGTTCACAAGACTGCACTCAGAGGTTGGTACTTTGGGAGTAGAGGACTGACCTGCTGAGTGGGTTTGTGACACAGCATACTGTCCACTTCCTAGCACTTTGCTACTGTCTCAGCCCTACCCAAACTGGATAAGGATGCCCATTTCCCAGCCTATTATAGTACTGACCTATTTCAATTTTAAATAATGATTACAAAGTTTTTATGGTGGTGTGGGCAGTAAGGCTAGAGCGGTTGCTTCCCACAATAGTAGATATGAATCAGGTGGGGTTTGTCAGGCAGTTGCAGTCTCATGATAGCATGTGCCGTGCTCTTCTTCTTTTGGATTATGCCAATACATGCCAAATCCCATTGGCACGGAACTCTTGATGCCGAGAAGGTGTTTGACAGGGTGGCCTGGCTTTTTTTTGTGTGCCACCCTGTCAAACTATGGGATACTAAGAGAAGTGATTAGGATGCTGCAAGGGATCTATGCTTCTCCTTAGGCATATCTGAGGGTAAATGGTTCCCTTACATCCCCATTCCTCTTACAGTGTGGAACTAGACGGGGTGCCCCTTTCTTTCCCTCCTCTTTGCCCTCTACTTGGAGCACCTAGCAGAAGACATTTGATGGCACCCTCAGGTAATCAGACTCCCCGTTTGGGGTCTGGATTTCAAGCTTTCCTTATTCACAGAGAACATCCTATTGACACTGACTTTACCAGAAATATCCTTCCTAGCAGTATGGGAAGTGCTTATCTCTTTTGGGGCCCTGAAGGGGTTTAAATTCAAAGTGTCAAAGACAGAAGTATTAACATACCATTTTACACCATCAGTGGCATTAAAACAACGGTTTCCATTCTGGTGGAATAAAGTGGCATTCAGATATCTAGAGATTAAGCTCACCAAGCATTTACCTCATCTTGCAATATTGAATTATGAACCACTATCCCCCCCAAAATTGTGGAAGACTTATCTTGTTGGACACAGTTGTATTTAAGGTTTTTCTCTAGGTTGGAGATGATACAACAAAACATTTTACCTGGTATATTGTATTACCTCCAAATCCTGCCAATAATACCCAAGATCTGTTTTAAATCATGGAACAAATCAATTTCCCAATCCATTTGGCAGGAAGGTTAACTGAGGATTAGGTTTAGCATTCTTCATTTATCAGTGGAGTAAAGCATAGTAAATCCTTCCAAACTCTGGCTGTATGCCCAGGCTGTACAATTACGGACAGTATGCCTGTGGATATCCTCAGCATACAAGCCCACTGGAGACATACAGAATATACTATCAATGATTTGTTTGACCTGAATTATTATCTAGTTGGTAATCCTCTGGGTTGTTTCCCAGTGGCAACGTTTATGTAGTATACCGTTGTCACCATGAAACAGTGGTTACTTAGTCATTGGAGGTATTTGTGGGACACATCTCTAACATAAATGACAGCTCTATCCCTTGATACTGCCTACTGACCCAGCAAAACTGATTCAACTATGATAAAATAGAGCCATCTGGAACTGAGATATCTTTTTCAATTGTTAGACATGAAGGGGGTAATGCCCTATATTACCCTTCAATCCACTTATCAGTTGTTACCCATGAACCACTATAGATACTTATAAGTCTGTTCCTATATCATGGGACAAGGAAAAGGAGTGGCTAATCTCCTAGGAAAGTTAGGAATGCTCGAAGACCTTGTCATGAACCATATGAAGGGAGAGCTCTGGGCTAATCACATTGGCCAACTTTATAGGGTACTTTTGAAATGCTCCTCTGAAAGAACAGTCTTAATATTGACCCAATGGAATGAGGATCTTGGGGCAGACCACTCCCTCTCACAATGGTTAAAATATGCTATTACCCAGTGGCACTAAGGGTTGAGGCACTGGACGCCACACCTCGTGCCACACCGGTGACCCGGGTTTGGGAGCAGACTCGGGTCGCTGATGGGTCAGCCGGGGGGAGATAGGCTTGAGCATCCCATGACAGCTCACCTTCTCCAGCGAGGGAAGAGGCCTATGCCCGCACACTTGCCTGACTCTGAGCGGAGGCTTAGAGTACTGCAAGCCCCAATTGTAGGGGATGGGTGGCCGCAGTACAGTGTGGACGTTGGCACCTTGCGCCATGATGTCAGGGGGTTACACACTGTAGGGGACAGAAGAAAAGAGAGAAACTGCCTGCTGACTCTGGGAAGATGGGCCTTCAGAAGCATGCCTCCAATGTGCCCCCACTCGCTCGACCACAGCAGGACTGACGAAATGAAGGATTATGGGGTGTCTGGTCCCCCACTTCATCCCCACTCAGGGGGCAAGCCGCAGCTCCATGGAGCCTGGAGATGAGTACGAGTAGAGCGGGAGGCAGGATGACTCCTTGTGGGGCCTTGAAGGGTCAGAATCAGCAGGACGTGGGGAGGTTAAAGTGTAATTTAAAAAAAAAATGCTATTACTGTATACAGGGTTACTTTGGCAACATGCTAGAAAGAGTTATAATGGAAATGTCACTTGCGATTCTTTTACATACCAGCAGTGGTTGCAGAGTATATGGGTTGGGAGATGGGGCACTGCTGTAGGTGGTGTGGGTAACAATCTGCCCATCAAGTCCATATAGTTTGGTCATGCCCAAGACTACAGTCTTCTTGGCATGAGATAAGGGTAGAGTGGGAGGACGTGATCTCTAGCCCAGTTGTCATCATAATAAAATTTTATTTTTCATTATATTAAAAACAGAACACAAGAACTCAAACATTTCAATACAATGATGGTAAGAGTATAACATAAATGAGAAAATGATCAAAGTAAATTAAATTTGCATAAAAACCAATATTCACACTTGTTACATATTGCCTATTTATTCATTATCACATGTGAACAATACGATTAAAACTGATTAATTGCATAAATATTCAGCTTACTGAAACAAAAGGAATTTGCAATTATACAATACCATACCACATTCACAAGACATTCTGCTATACCATGAAGATATGATAAGTTTTTAGAGTTTGAAATTGCAAAAAAGGGCCCCATACCTCAGTGAATTTCTCTAGTTTGTCACAAAGGGAGTAAGCAATTGTTTCATTGTTCACTACATAACTAAGCCGGTCCATCCACTCATGAAATAATGGGACATTAGTGGATTTCCAGTGCCTGAGGATTAGCCTATTGGCTGTCAAAGCCCTGGACGAAAGCCACAGCTTTGGCAGGGTAGAGAGGGGGATATTGCCTAAATATTTACCCAGAATGAGCACAGTCGAAAAATAAGGTAGTTGAAAAGATAGAATTAAGCAACATGCCTCATGTACCTTCAACCAGAATTTAGATAAGAGAGGACAATACCAAAACATATGTGACAGGTTAGCACCATTTTGTTGCCATTTCCAGCATTTGTCACTGTTTTCAAGGCACATTTCTAATAGTTTACCAGGAGAAAAATAGTAACGATGTAGAATTTTAAATTGTATTAGATTACGTTGCATTTCACGGTTAGCTTTGTGGGCCTGTTTCTAAGCTGAGCTCAATTCTAGGTCAGAAATAGAGACTCCAAGTTTCAGCTCTTAATTTAGTTTGGCTGAGGAGGTAAAAGATGGAGATGCAAGGTAGTTAATTAAATATTTTGTAAATAAAGCTTAAGCCCTTTCTCAGAGAACTTAGTTTTATGACCTGTTCCCAGTCACTGTTGCCAGGCAGAGAAAAGTCCGCATTCAAAATGGAGCAGTGGAGCACAGCTCTAAGCTGCAGATAAAAATGAAAATGGTACTTGGGTAACTTGTAGTTCACTCTTAACTCAGTAAAGGACATTAGGGTGTTGGTATTGGTATTTAAATTATCCTCTAGTCTGTTAATGCCCATGCTTGCCCATTCAGGATTAGAAATGATGCTAGTCTCTTTGATTACTTGAGGGTTAGACCAAAGAGGCATGGTACGCAGCGGAAGGAGATTTGGGTTAACCATCATATTAATCTTTTTTATTACTCTGAATGTTTCAAGAAAGTAGGGGTTGTTTCTCAAATCTGGTTAGGTGGGTAAATACAGGAAATCAGATAATTTATAGGGGTACAATAATTTTCTCTCCATCTGCAGCCAGAGTGGTTCAACTGTGGTGTTTTCTTTTTTTGTAACTCAATTTTAATCAAGAACTTTGAATTCCAATACATTTAAAACATTAAGGATCAACATTTCATTTAAACCAAGTATCGGTCCAAAGAGGCATATGGATGATTGAATTGTCTAGAGTCCTTCTGTTATTTCCTCTTTCTTAAGGACCTCATTCTCTTTACAATTTATTCTCCTCTGATTTGCTCATAAGCAATAGCTCATTTGAGCCAATACAATCAATTTTTTACATTTCAAACTTGTTGTACAACTCAGAAAAGTTTAACACAAATAAATAACTGCACTCCTTTCTCGGCCTATAGTGGTGTGCATATATATACTCAATTTAAAAGAAAAAAAATAGAAGATTCTGGTGACTTTTACTTTAAATTGTTTACTGGATTGACCATTCATTTTTAAACTTATTCAGCCACCTGTGGTTCTGAATTCTAATGGGGGTATGTGGGAGGGGGAGACAAGTGGGGGGGGGAGGCTACAGCCTCCATCAAACAATTACCTCTGCTCTAGGAACTGGCGCCGGGCCACCTCAACCAGGGGTTCCAAATCTCCAGAAACTTGTCCTCCCTCAATTGTATTCTAGCAAGGAGTTTTTCCCAATCATGGATGAGCCTTACTCAGCTAATCCAGTCATCCACCTCTGGGGCTTCTTATTGCAGCCATCTGGTGGAAAGGCATTTTAAAGCTACCACAATAAAAATTAATCCTAATTTCCTCTAGGTGGGAGGAAGTCCAAGCACCACCGGGAACCCCAGAACCCAGTTAAGGAAGTCTGGGGGGTACATCCACCATTAAGATCTATTGTACATTTAGCTTGACTGCATCCCAGAAATTCCTAATAACCAAACATTCCCATAAAATATGCGTATGAGATCCTCTTAATCTGCGACCCCGCCAGCACTTGTCTGAGAAAGTGGACCCAAAGTGCTTTGTGACCACAGGAGTGCGGAAGAATCTAATAATTATCTTCCAAAAATATTCCCTCCAATCTGAGGAGGTGGTGACCCTCAACCCTATCCTAAATCTCTTTTCCCACATCTCCTTTGGGATGACAATAGATAGTTCTCCCTCCCATGCATTCTTTATTGGATTTAAAGGCTTTAGGCCCTTCTCCCCCAGCATCCCATATAATACTGAAATATATTGTAGCTTGACTCGCAGAGTAACAACCCCATAGACAAATTCTTCCCATGTCATCTTTTTTGTCACTGCAGAAGTGCTATCCTGTCACCACTCATTATAAAGTGCCTGACCTGTAGCTATCTAAACAATTCTGGGCTATTCAAACCAAATTTCTCTTTTAATCTATCAAAGGACACACAGATGCCTCTCTCAACTAACTGGGAGAACCTTGTGAGACCCTTGGTTTCCCATGTTTTGAATCCAGGGTCCAGTCTTGGAGGGGTGAATCCAGCATGGTGTCTAATTAAGGTGAGGGGGCCTAGGGAAGGAGGAGAGGCCAATCTCTTCCAGACCTTGTTCAGGATCCTAAGAGAGTGTCGCATCCAGAGATTACTGGTCAGCTCCTGGGGAAGGACATGTTAGTCAAGGCATGCTAAATTAAATAATGGCCTCGACAGGTCCTCCCCTTCCTCTAGCTCATACCAGACGGACTCTCTTTGCTGCTTAGCCCAGGAACACACCGGGGTCATCTGGCATGCGAGACAGTATCTATACAAGTCAGGGAGTCCCAGCCCCCTACTATCCCTAGCTTGCTGTGGAATCTTTCTAGCCACCCTAAGTCTATGACCCCCCCCCATATGAACTGAGTTATACCCTTCTGGACTCTTGCCCAGAACTGTGTTGGGACTAGGATAGGCAGGGTAGAAAACAAAAAGAGAAATCTAGGCAACACATTCATTTTAATGGAATCAACTCGACCTGCCAATGAAAGGGGCAATAGTATCCATCTCGCCAAATCGGTCTGAATGTCACCCCAAAGGCGGCTATAATTAGCTTCAAATAGTGCTGCATATATTGTGGAAATCTGGGTGCCCAGGTAGCGTATCTGATTGTGCCTAGCCCAAGTGAAAGGGAAGCCATGCTTCATCATTGGGGGACAATTTCCACTCAGAACTAAGGCCTCTGACTTACAATAATTTATCTTATAGCCTGATATAGACCCAAACTGCTCAAACAGGGCCAGTAGTTGGGGCAGGGAGGTTTCAGGATGTCCTACAAAAAATATGGAGTCATCTGCATACAGAGCCACTTTATTCTCCACCCCACCACCACCACCACCACCCCCCCAAACCTGGCGGACCGCCACCAAGAGGGGCTCCAGGAATAGGGCAAAAAGAAGTGGGGACAGGGGGCAACCCTGTCGAGTTCCTCTACCAATGGGGAAATACCCTGAGTTTACACCATTTACTCTAACATGGGCCTGTGGAGAAGTATATAAGTTTGTTATAATCTCTAGAAATTTTGAGCCGAATTGCATTTTCTCCATGGTTGCATTTAGAAAGTTCCAATTGACCCTATCAAATGCTTTTTCCACATCCATGGAGATAGCCAGCTGAAAAGTCCCCTTACCCCATTGTGCAGAGATAATGTTAAGCAGACGTCTCACGCTATCTTGCAAGTATCTGCCCACTATAAGTCCTGTCTGATCACTATGTACTAATTTCGGAGCCACCAATTGCATGCGGTCCGCCAGAATTCCCGTGAAAATTTTTAAATCTAGATTGATCAATGAGATAGGGCGATATGAGTCACATTGAGTGTGGTCTTTCCCCTCTTTAGGGATGACCGTGATTAGGGCAGAGCACCAAGACTCCGGGATCTCCCCCCCCCGCCGTATATGGCAGTAGCACAGCAGCAATGGAAGAACCAAGGGCTCCTGGAGGACTTTATAAAATTCCGATGGGAGGCCGTCTAGGCCTGGGGATTTCCCTTGTTTAAGGCTTTTAGTTTTAGTAATAACCACCCACTGAGTGATTGGGCTCTCTAATAAATCCTGGTCCTCCTGATTGAGGGTCTTAAGAGTCAGGGAGTCTAAGAACTTCTTTATTTGTTGTACTTCATTATGCAGGTATTCTTGACTGTATAACTCCCTGTACTATCTAGCAAACGCCCCTGTAATACCTGGGGGATCAGTGATTATTTCCCCATCTTTCTCCGGATCCTCTACTCTCAGAACTGCCCTACCAGTGAGCTGCCTACGAAGAGTGCAGGCCAGAAGCCTGCCCACCCTATTGCCCTCTGCGTAATATTTGCATTGTGTTCTCTGTAAAGCCCCCTCCACCTGATTTGCCAATTGTTGCTCTGCTTCTCCCTTTTTCCTTTCCCAAAGGGCTTTATCCCCTAGGTAGCGGGTCAGCTTGAGTCGAAACTCTGCTTCTCCAAGTTTTTTCTCCAGCCTTTCTAATGTAGCCTGGTATTGTTTCTTCGTTCGAGAACTATAAGATATAATCTGGCCCCAAATATAGGCTTTAAGGGCATCCCATCTAACTGAGGGGGAGGTCGAATCTGAATCATTGGTGGCCAGGAAAGCAGAGAGTTGTTCTTTAAAGGACAACTAAACCCCCTATTTTTACAAGAAGCTATTTAAAAAATCTGGCTCCATAGAAAGGTAAAGGAAAGGCTCCTGTTTACATTGATGCTAGAATTGTATTTATGTAATTAACATAAATGCATTTTCGTAGCATTTTAAAAATGTAAACATCAGCCTTCCCATTTCAAAACTCCCGCTCTGTCTGCTCCTTAAAATGGCCTCCGGAGGTGCTGTGGGATGTCATCGGAGCCTCATGCAGACAGCTATATTATTCTCTCTAATGCCAAAAGGCTCCGTTTATTTACATTCTTTCAGAGTTGTTTCACAAAAGTAAACAAAACCATGACTTAACGTGTATTATTTTGATCAGTACACATGTTAGGCTATGGTTTTGTTTATTTTGTTAATTAAAATGTACAGAAATGGAGTTTTAACACGGGTGCAAACAGCAGCACAGTAAAACATTTCAGATACCTGGTGGTCTGATGGATATTTTGAAGTACCAGTCCGGTCCAGTGGCAGAGATGCTGTTTTCTTCCACTTGTAGTATGGTATTCCACAGGTGTGCTGCAGAATAAATAAATTCATTTCTGACCTGAGAGACCACCTGAACCAGGAGATCCCGCTTAAACAAAACAGCTACTCCCCTCTGGTGTGGGAGGTCTGACCAGCTAGCTGCACATACATCCCCCACCCAGGAGCGCCTCAGTTTGGAATGTTTTATGTCGTTCAGGTGGGTCTCCTGTAATAGAGCCAGACTGGTATTATGTCTCTGCAGTTCTTGTAAAATGCTCAACCTTTTTATAGGGCCATTTAGCCCTTTTATATTATATGTCACAATGTTTAGTTCCATAAAAGATAATTAGTAATAGTTTTGTCCAAAATGATTAAGGCATTGCCCATCCCCGCTCGCTCCCCAACCCAACCCCCATATCAACACACCACAAGGCCAGCCAATAAAATAAAATAACCTAATTAAACAGTGAACATGAGACATTATGAAACAAAAGGGCCAAACCCTTGACCCCAGAACTGTGAACTTTTCTGGTACTCCCAACAGTGCCACCATTTCCTCTTCCCCACTGGTCTAAGTTTGGGAGGGGCTGCTACAACTACAAAAGGTTGTGCCTAACTGAGGCTTAATTCAGCTACAGTATTAGGTGGTGTTCCCAGCGTACACTTACAGTTTTTATATTATGTTGGTGGCAACATCTATCTACCCCTCTGAGCCCCCCCGGCCCCCTTGATAAAGTGACGATATTAACCTATGCTCAATAAAATTTGCTGGCTTAAACCATGATGTTTTTGGTTATTCAAAGAGGGAAATGAACCCACCATATTATTCCACTAGAGCCCTTTCCCCATTCAAAATTAAAGAATCAGAGTTAGATAATATGGCTCTAAATATCTTGGAAGAGAGGATCTCCTCCCTTCCTACAAGAAATTTTAAAAAGTACTTAGTGAGTCCCAGACCTAGGTCACTGCAGTTCAAGCTGAAGTTATCACAACCAGACAGGCTGGTGTATTAGTTTCAAGTGTTCTGCTGTTCTTGTGCTGTTGATGGTCGGTGGGATTTTGGCACCCGGTTCTTCCCTTTCCCTCTGGTGGCTCGTTGCAGGTGGAGACCTGGGGGTGGGGGAGGATTGCCCTGTTTAGCCACCAACTTTTCCAGTGTCGATTCCTCCTTGATTTTCCCCTGAATCTGGCCTCCCTTCCCTCATGGATTACGGCCTACATACCAGCGATGGTATTCCAACTCCTTTATGGTATCCGCATCCAGGATATCAGACAAATTGATTTCCTACCATTGAAGGAACTTAGCTGCCTCTGAAATCATTGGAAAGGTGTGCACACCCGAATCTGTTGTGATTCTCAGCACAGCCAGGTAGTCTAAGCGAGCTTTCACCCCCTTTGCCCAAAACTGTTTTAAGATAGGAAATAATTTACGTCTACGATTCATGGTGGAGGGGACATAATCATGTTCAAAATAAAGGCGAGTGTCTCCAAAGATATTTCTTTTTTAGCCCACACCTTTCCTAGGATATCTGCTTTGATTTTATAGTCCAGAAAAGTGATGATGATTGATCTTGGATGGGCCTTTGGATCAAGAGGCCTGGGTGGGCTCTAATCAGGTTTAATTTGTATTCTAGGGGTAGGTTCAAAAGTTCTTTTATGAGGCTTTCCATAAAAGTCATCATTTCCCCTGTTTCTGTCTGTTCGGGGAGGCCATGTATTCGAATATTTGCTCATCTACAGCAGTTCTCAAGGTCTTCCAGCTTCTGCTGAATCCAGACCTCCCCGTCATGCAGCTGAAGAATTGCGCCATTGTGCAAGTCTATAGCCCCAGATGCCTCCGTGGCCTGCTGCTCGAGGTCTGTGATCTTCTTGCTCTGTGCCCCTTGTTCAGAGCAAATTTCTTTTAGCTCTGATTGTATGTTTTCCATGGTGTTTCCCAGACACCTAAGCTCTTTAAAAAGGCATCTGGAGGTGATTGTGAATGCCGGTTCCTCCTCTGAGCTACTCTCATCTGCTGAGCCAGAGCCTGGGGAAGCTATTCACTGAGGCATGTCGCAGGCCTTTGATTGCATGGGTGTTTGATCAGATTTTTCTTTGTTCCGCGGAATATCTACTCCATGTTCTTTTAACTTCTGGTGGGTCTGTAACATCATTTCCTCTAAATGCCTCTGTTTGCCTCTGGTAGCCAGCTTTCAAGGGGAATTAAGGCAGATTTAAATAAAGACTCAGAGGAGCTGCCGATCAGTTAGTCCGCCGTGTATGCCGGTGTCACCGGAAGTCCCAACTATGGTGTTTTCTGATTTATCTAACAAATGTAAAGTGGCTTGTCTAAAAATGAAGGCCCACTGATACCACTCCGAATGTGGAAGCAGAAAACTGCCCATATCATGTGTTGCCCTTAGTTTTTTGATGCTAAGTCTGGGTGGCTTCATATCTCACAAAATTTCCTAACTAGATTATTAAGCTTGGTTAGGAGTTGTTTGTTGAGAAGCACGGGAGTGTTCTGAAATATATAAAAAAGCTTAGGTGCAATAATCATCTTGATAGAGTTAATCTTACTCCAAAGCATCAGATTTAGATAACTCCATCTATTTAAATCCAGCTCAATATCATGTAACAGAGGCAGCATATTAATAGTCATCAGAGAGTTAAGTTTCATAGATATTTGGAGGTCGAGGAAAGTTATATGTTCTTTAACCCAGTTCTCTTGAAACAGTTCCTGAAGTGTATACTTTAAAAAGGGGGTGGGATTAGGTCACAGTATTTGAGACTTGTCCCAATTAACTTGTAATCCTGAAAGAAATTCAAAGTGTGACAACAGGCTTTTGAGGGCATCATATGACTGAATAGGTTTTGTAAGAGTTAGTAGGAGATCATCTGCATAAGCAAGGACTTTTTTGAGGACTAGAATTAATATTGATACCAGAAATTGTTGAGTGTGATGCAACAGCTCTAATTAATGGTTCTATAAACAAAAATGAGTATGTAAGGTGATGGGGGCACACTTGTCTAGTACCCCTTGCAAGTGTTATGGGTGGGGATATAATGCCATTGGAGAGGACCCGAACTGTTGAATTGCAGTATAATAAAGAGACCAATTTAATAAAGTTGTCACTACAATTAAGGTGGGTAGGTACTTCAAGCATGTACTCCTAAGAGAGGGAGTCAAATACCTTAAAAAAGTCCAAAGATAGAATCATGTAAGGCTTTTTTTTGTTAGCCTACCATATCACATGCAGAAGCCTGCGTACATTATCCATCCCAGATCTACCATGCATGAAGCCCACCTGTTCTTTACCAATTAGTATGTATGCAACTGCAACTGTGCTTAATCCTCACCTGCCTGTCTTGATGCTTCCCCCCTTCTTTTCTCCTTCTTCCCTGCCCTTCCCTATCCTTCAGCCTGTGACACCATCTTTACTCTCTCCTCTTTTTCCTGACTCCAACACACTACTTGTAAAGAAACATAGAAACATAGACTTTGACAGCTGATAAGGACCGCTTGGCCCACCTAGTCTGCCCATTTCCCTACCTAGAGGATAAGCTGCAGTTCCTAGTTAACCAACAGCCTATTTCTTCCTACCCCCCACAAAAATTGTCTTATGTCTGTCCCATGCATTCTTGAATTCTTCCACAGTTTTAGACCCAACAACCTCCTCAGGAAGGCTGTTCCATGTGTCCACCACCCTCTCTGTGAAAAAATACTTCTTCACATTGTCCCTGAGCCGTCCCCCCTCTATCTTCAAATTGTGTCCCCTTGTTCTTGCACATCTCTTTTTCTGAAAGATGCTACCCTCTTGGACTTTGTTGATTCCACTGAGGTACTTAAATGTTTCTATCATGTCCCACCCTCCCTACTTTCCTCAAGGGTATACATATTAAGCTCCTTTAGCCTCTCCTCGGATGGCTTCTCTTGCAGACCCTGCACCATTTTAGTTGCCCTCCTCTGAACTGCCTCCATCCTGTCTATGTCCTTGCAGAGATGGGGTCTCCAGAACTGGACGCAGTACTCCAGATGGGGTCTCACCAACTGTCTGTACAGGGGGATAACAACTTCCTGTTTTCTGCTGGTGATGCCTCTCCCTATACATCCCAGTATCCTCCCAACCCTCCCTACCGCCTTCTCACATTGCTTGCTAACCTTAAGGTCATCTGATATGATTACCCCCAGGTCCCTTTCCATTTTTGTTGTTGTTACTACCCCCCCATTGTGTAATCTTCCCCTGGGTTTTTGTTTCCCAGGTGCATTACTTTGTGCTTCTTTGCATTGAATCCAAGCTGCCATACTTCTGACCATTCCTCCAACCTGCCAAGTCCCTTCTCATCCTTTCCACGCCTCCTTGTGTATCAACCCTGTTGCAGATCTTTGTGTCATCTGCAAAGAGGCATACTTTTCCTTCCAGTCCTTCTGCAATGTCACTTATAAAGACATTAAAAGGACTGGACCAACTCACTGATTACCCTACGGTCCACTAGTAACCTCTCTTTCTTCAGGTGGACTCCATTTACAATTACCTTCTGTGTCCTGTTGTTCAGCAAATGTTTTACCCAGGCTACCACCCTGGGACCCACTCAAGGCTGGTTAATCTGACTACTAATCTTTTGTGTGGGACTGTGTCAAATGCCTTGCTAAAAGTCTAGGTGGCCATGTTCACAGCCCTCCCTAGTCTACTACTTTGGTCACCCAGTCAAAGAAATCAATTAGATTTGTCTGACATGACCTTCCCTGCTGTGAACCCATGCTGCCTTGGGTCCTGTGCCCCACTGGCCTCTAGGTACTCAACAATTCTTTCCTTCAGAAGTGATTCCATCACTTTCCCTACCACAGAGGTCAAACTGACAGGTCTGTAGTTTCCTGCCTCTGTCTTGCTCCCACTTTTGTGAAGGGGAATCACATCAGCCTTCTTCCAGTCCTTAGGTACCACACCATCCTCCCATGATTTGTTATAAAGGGTAGTCAGTGGTGTCACTAGTTCTCTGCTTAATCCTTTTAGAATTCTGGAGTGAATTCCATCTGGCCCCATTGCTTTGTCCACCTTCAGTTTTAGGAGTTCTTTCAGAACCCTTTCTTCTATGAAAGGACTGGGATCGACCCCCCTCTCCAGAGTGCTTCTGTTAATTGGATTAGGCACCTCCTCCTCTTCCTCTTTTGTGAATACTGAGCAGTAGTATTCATTCAGTATCCCTGCTTTTTCACTGTCACCCTCTGCCCACCCACCATCCATTCTATTCAGCCTCACTATCCCTCCTTTGTCTTTCATCGCCTCCTGACATACCTATAAAGGTTTTATCCCTTCTTAATCAAGTTGGCTATCTTTTCCTCAGTTGGGGCCTTTGCTTTCTTCTGACTGCCCTCCCTGCTTCCTTCTGCCTTAACTGGGTACAGTTCTCTCTCCTGCTCCTTCTGTGTTTCCTTATGCTTCCTAAATGCTATCTTTTCTCCCTAACCTTTACCGCCACTTCTTTTGAGAACCATAGTGGCTTTTTCTTTCATTTTGATTTATTTGCTTCACACAAAGGCTTGTTGCCTCTGTGATGGCAGTTTTGATATTTCCCCATTGTTGCTCCACCCCTCCTTCTAGCCTGTTTGCTAGTGCTTTTCTAGAGCACTCTCCCATCTTGCCAAAGTCAGCCCTCCTGAAGTCCAGAACCCTCACTTTTGTATGGCTTGACTCTGTAGCTGAGTTTATCGTGAACCACACTGTTTGGTGGTCTCTTGTTCCCAAATGGCTACCCACTTCTAGATCTGAGATCCTCTCACTCTCCCCATTTGAGAGTACGAGGTCTAAGATTGCTCCCTCATGAGTGGGTTCCAAAACTAGCTGTCTGAGGCATGCCACCTGAAGGGCATCAAGAATTGCCCTGCTTTTGGATGTGGCTGCAGCAGAGATGCTCCAGTTAACATCTGGCATATTAAGGTCCCCCATCAACAGTAGCTCCCCTTTCTCTGCCATCCTAAGTATGCCTTCTGTCATATCCTTGTCAATTCCCTCCCCCTGACATGGGGGTCTGTATACAACCCCTGTGCAGATTGTGGTGCCATTTCCAGTCTCTAAGGTGACCCACAGTGCCTCCTCTCCTCCCTGTTTACTCTTTTGTTCAGTTGCTTTTATCCCTTCCCTTACACAGAGAGCTACCCCCCCCCTTCTGCCCTCCCTGTCTCTCCCGTAGGTTGTGTACCCTGGTATGTTAACATCCCAGTCATGGTTCTCTGTGTACCATGTTTCTGTGACTGTTATGATATCCAGGCATACCTCTTCCATCCAGGCCACCAGTTCAGGGAGCTTGTTGCCCAGACTACAGGTGTTGGTACTCATTACCCTCCATTTCTTGATGGCCTTGCTCCTTTTTGCCCCATCCCTGTCCTTATTGCGTTTGTCACTTTCTCCATTTACCCCTGTGCTTCTCTCTATTGACATCTCTATGTTGGTGTCTACCTCACTTAGTACCCTGATTTTTGGGGGAAGGTTAGGATTTCCCTGCTCCTTTCTAGTGCCCTCCCCCCCCCTTGGCTAGTTTAAATGCTTGCCAATGAAGTATTTAAACCTATCACCTAGGATCCTGGTTCCCCTCCTGGACAGATGCAGACCATCACGCCATATATATGTGTATACTGTATTATATATCATATTTAATACAATTTGTATCCACTTACTCCTATATCCCTTTAGTATCTTGAAGACGTAACTTATTTTATTATCTTTCTACTGCTCTGATTGTTATGTACTGTAAATAGTGTATGTGTACACTTTCCCTGTAATTTGTGATTTTTATAATTTTGTATCACTGTCTCCTCCCTCTGTAACCCTTTTCCCTGGGTCGCTCCTGTAAAAGGGACATTTCATCTCATTGGGCTTACCTAGTCACCAAAATTCAAACAAATAAATAAATGCAATTTTGTATCCCTAGTGTGAGAATTTGGTCCAGAATTTTGTAAACTGTGTTCATTACGGGGATAGGATGATAGTTGACGCAGTTAAGGGGATGCTTATTCCTTTTATGGATGAGTGATTAAGGCCTGTGTGAGGGTAGGGGGTTAGGTTTTATGTTCTTAAGCTTCTCTGTACATCGAGATTAAATGTTGGGAAATCTTTGGTTCAAGAAGAGTTCCCCAGGGATCCCATCTAGACCCGAGGCTTTCCCTGTGGGTAAAAATTTAATGGCATAAGAAAGTTCATCTATAGAAATGGTTTTGTTTAGGTGGTCTTGCATTTCATGTGAGATTTTATTAGAGAGATTTGTTTTGGCTTACATCCCGTGTATTAATGTTGTGACTGTATAAGTTAGCATAGAATTCTTTAAAGGCTTTGTTAATTTCAGCATTTTTATTCGGTACTCTTCCATTTACATCTTTGACACCTGGGATGGGGTTTTGGGCCTTCATTTTTTTAAGCTGGCACGAAAGCAATTTCCCGGCTTTTTCATCAGATTCTCAATAGCTCTGTTTCATTCTAAATAGTGTGTGTTCTGCCTGGGCTGAGAGTATCTTATTGATATCATATTTAAGTAATGTAACTTTATACAACACAGCTTTATCAAAGGGTCTAGACTGCTTAAGATCCTGTTCTAGTATTGCTAGGGCAGCTTGTTTCTCAGTCAGTATTTTAGCTCTTTCTTTTCTTTTGGCTGCTGAGAAGCCTATAATTCCACCCCTTAAAACTCATTCTGTCCTGATGATGCCATATGGCGTCATAAAAAGCATACCTCTTTTTCCTGATGATGCCGTATGGTGTCCTAAATTATGTACTGTAGTGCCTGATGACGGAGATTGGCGTCCATGTCTTTCTCTTGGTGCAGCTCAAGCATTTGTTTACATTTGATGAACTGAGCTGTACCAGCCAGTAGGGGACATCGTACCCTTACTGATTTTACCTAATATAATATGTGTTCCCATTGGCTATTTTTGAGAAAACACGTCTTAATAAATAAATAAAT
Source organism: Neoceratodus forsteri (assembly GCA_016271365.2). Classification (NCBI taxonomy): domain Eukaryota; kingdom Metazoa; phylum Chordata; order Ceratodontiformes; family Ceratodontidae; genus Neoceratodus; species Neoceratodus forsteri. The sequence continues at coordinate 437,273,164 of JADMNL010000022.1, read as the reverse complement.
ACAGTTACTATTTTTGCATGTGCTGTTAAAAATGTTTATTATGTTTGTTCTGTCATTAGTTTATCTTATAACAACAGATCATCTTGTTTTAATGTAACATGTTAAGCTGATCAGGTTGACACTATAATTAATTTCATAACTTATATTTTTTGTATTCGAGCAATCCAATTGGCCGTCACCACTTTTGGTGTATTTTTCTGTCTTTTGGGGTATTTTTCTACAATAACATGTTGTCACTGATATCATGATTGTTATAACTATTAGTCCATTTACACCACTAAGTGAGCTGAATATTTCTGTATTTAAAAATCGAGCTCGGTGATTGGTCAGATTTTCTGACATCATCAATTCTGAATTTAATTGGTATAAAGGGATTGTCTTAGATGTATGCACCATCCCCCGATGAAGCCTTAATTGTTGAAGCACCAGGGAACCTGCACACAGATCTTTTTGTTGTGCCTTCCACTATTTTATTCAATGTGTGAGCCTGAAATGTTAGAATAAATCCTTATTTCACATTCACGCAAGGACTCATATTGTTTTACAGCCGTCACTGGAGGGAAAGTGGCTCTCTGGACTCTGGAGTCTACAGTGATTTTTTTTTTTGATATTTCAGTTAGGGCTCGAAGCCCTCACCTGCACCCACCCCAGCTCTGTAGTGCGGCACCATTTGATCATATTGATCCTCACTGTTGCCATGCTTCCTCTATGCTTATTGCACACATCACTATTTCCATTAACCAGTCAGAGCGCGCACACTGGTGCAGGAAGAGCATGGTGACTGGAAACTTAGTTTCAAGATGGAGGTGCTGCTCTTTTCCTATAATACTCATTTCATTTTGGTGCCAAAACCTCGTTTACTTCTTTTTATTTTTATTTATGACAAAAGTTTTCATAGTTGTCACTGTGTTCATTTTGGGATAATTTCTGGTCATCCTGTGTGATCACATCTTACGGATCTGGTTGGCATTCCTGATGGGAGAGAGTGTTTCTTATGCATGTAGTAGATGAGGTCAAATAAATTCAGCATCTTTTGTTACTTTTTAAAGAGTTTATGTTCGGATTATGGCTATGTTAAAATCTATGTGGCATGTTGCTCCCTGCGTTATGGATGATAAGTGGGTTAGGGTCAGTAGCATGTTTGTCTCATGCTCTGCACTTGAGTTTTCTCCCTAATACGCAGTTGCTGATTGTTTAAAATGAAAAAATAATGGTGTTGCCTTCAACTCATCCGGCATCAGTCTAGCCCCGATCTCTGATGCACTGTAAAGGCCAAATCAGTTTTGAATCCCTCCACAGTCACTGGTGTTGTTCATCGACTCGTATGATGTCAGTCCAGACCCAACCACTGAAGCACTGTAAAGTGTTCTTCAGATTCAAATCCCTCCACAGCCACTGGTAAGATCTAGCTCCTTACTATGCATCAGTTGAGCCCCAAACTGTAGTGAACAATGAAGTGCATTTCAGGTTCAGATCCCTCCACAGCTGATGGTGTTGTCCATCGACTTACCATGTATCAGTCCAGACCAATCCCATAATGCACTGTGAAGTGCATTTCATGTTCAAAACCCTCCACATCCACTGGTGTAGTCCATCAATTCATATGATATCAGTTCAGCCCCAATCTCTGATGCACTATAAAGTATTCTTCAAGTTCAAATCCCTCCACAGCCACTTGTAAGATCTATCTCCTTATCATGCGTCAGTTGAGCCCCAAACTGTAGTGAACAGTGATATGCATTTCAGGTTCAGATCCCTCCACAGCTGATGGTGTTGTCCATCAACTTACCATGTATCAGTCCAGACCAATCCCATAATGCACTGTGAAGTGCATTTCATGTTCAAAACCCTCCACATCTACTGGTGCAGTCCATCAATTCATATGACATCAGTTCAGCCTCAATCTCTGATGCACTGTAAAGTATTATTCAGGTTCAAATCCTTCCACAGCCGCTTGTAAGATCTATCTCCTTATCATGCATCAGTCAGGCCACAAACTGTAGTGAACAGTGAAGTGCATTTTAGGTTCAGATCCCTCCACAGCCAATGGTGTTGTCCATCGACTGATCTGGTGTGAGTCCAGCCCCAACCTCTATTGCACTGTAAAGTGCTGTTCAGGTTCAAATCCTACCAGAGTCACTAATTTAGTCCATCTCTTCATCATTCTTCAGTCCAGCCTTTATCTCTGACACTCTATGATGTGCATTACTGATATGGATCCCTCCTCAGTCACCATGATGTAGTCCATTGTACACATCGGGATTCATTCCAACACTAACCTCAGATGCACTGTAATGTTCTATTCAAGTTCAAATCACTCCACAACCACTTGTTTAGTCCCTCATGCTCATAATGCTTCAGACCAGCCCTTACCTCTGATGCACTGTGATGTGATCAGTGCCAGTGTATGACTTATACAGTCCATTCAAATGAAACATAGCACATAGTACACATGTGCACCAATGAGCAACACTCCATGGTGCAGGCATACCCACACTCCTTCCCACCCACACAGTGCGCCATACTGAATGCTGCAACATATCACATGTATATACAGGCAATCCATGTGACACAACACATAGTACACAACCTTTACAGGTGCCCATGTCATCACCCTGTATGTGTACCCACAATGTCTCTGCATGGCATATGAACACCATTACAAGATGCAGGCAGCCCCACCTGCTTTCCTACAACTGAGTATACCCCAAGAACGAGTGCCAATTCATGACATAACATGACTGCAGTGCCTATGAACATCATTCCTTGGTACAGGCACACCCACCCCCTTCCCCATGACACAGTATACCCCAAATTACCAGTGCTTTTTCAGCAATTTCATCATCCTATATGTATACCCATAATGTATCTACAGTGTCTGTTAGCACCATCATTACATGCATACAGCCTCTCTCATTTCCCCAGAACATATGGAGTGCATATCAGCATGTATTATGAATGCAGGACCCCCCACCTAACACACAGTGTTTCATCATACAGTCATTCCCTCATCTTATACCATCCCATAATACAACCCCCCAAAAATAAACTATGCCAGGAAATTAAATACACAGATTTATGTAACATGATGTTTACTGAAAGACTGTGAACCTTTACATGAACATCATGCTTCATTTACAGTATGATAATGCAAACAACACAAATAAAATACAGTTTCCTATACTTATCATGGGATTTTATTACAAAAATACAATAAAATAGTTTATTTCAATAAAATTACACATTTTAACTACAGCAAATATGTAATTAATCAAAGAGAGACCTCCGGCACTAAAAAATGTATCCATTTCCTCTGTCAGCTCACTGACCGACACTGGAAGTGTTCTTCCTATTTACATCACTTAACCTCACAAAGCACTTCCTTCTTGCATCACTTCCTGATATGTCCTTCTAAGGTAATGTGTAAATATGTTCTTACTAAACTAGGGGAAAAAACAAAAAAATTGATAATCAGATTCATAAACTAAAATCAGTGGGTAAGAGGAATTAAACACTGCAAAAATTCCAACTAGTGGAGTGAAACAAAAAACTCAAGCTGTGATAACAAGAGATTCAGATATTGATTTCTGACTAAAAAAATGGTAAAAATCTTGAAAAGTTTATATTCAGACTATGACAGATATTTATTGTACATTTTTAACAATTTTAACCAACAGTTTTACAGAAATTTAATATTTTTTCACGACTAAGTAAACAGAGCATAATTATATTTAGATAAAATTATCAGAATTTATGAAAATACGAAAACAACCTTACACAACATTAAATCCAGTTAAACAGACATTACCAAACCTCACTCATTTTCAAAAATGTTTGTCCTGAAAAACTTTTCTTTTTACAGTTTTAAAATTGGATGTATGGTTTTTAAGATTTGTAGGTTTAAGCACAGTGCATTTGTATGAATGCTGCAGATCTAAAACCCCTTCAGGAACACAGGTGTTCTAGCAGCAGGCAGAGGGTACCTGAACATTCTAAGTGACAATAGAATAGAATGAGTTAAGTTCACCTTAAAGGCTTCCCATAGGCATGCAAAGGAGACTTCTCCGTTATCATTTAGACCACAAAAATTAGTTGTTTCACTATTAACCCATTCTAGAAATTCTTTATTTTTTAAAAGATAGACACTGAACCTCCATCTGAACTGCTTAGACTTGCCCTCACTCAAAACCAGTTGCATGTCAATTAAGGCATGATTTGACAGTTATTGTTATTGAATTTTGTTGATCCAGTAAGCCCACTGGGCCTAGAAGTCCCTTTTTCAGGGGTGACTGGTGGGGAGGATACAGATGGTAAGCAACTGAAACTGAACCACATTAAGCTGTTGGTGGTATTTTTAGTGAATGGGAGAAATTTGGCCAGGACACCGGGGAATTCCCCTAATCTTTTTCGATAAGTGCCATGGGATCTTTAGCATCCACCTGAACTACCACCAGTCCAAGCAGATGGGACCTCAGTTTAATGTCCCATCCGAAAGACAGCACCTCAGAAGTGCAGCACCCCCCTCATGCTGCACTATAGTGTCAGTATTGGGATATTAACACAAGCGCCAGATGTGGGAACTGAACCCACAGTCCTCTGATCTCCCAGCCTCAGAGGTGAGTGTGCTACCTACAGAGCCACTGAGACTGCCATGGTATCTATGGGCCTCTTCACAAAGATGTGCAGTGCTGGCACATAAAGGTGGGAGATCCACACAGGGACTGCATTCACAAGACAGCAGTCCCTGTCCAGCTCCTTTCCGTGTCCCCACCCCCCGACATGGAGGTTCACAGTGGTGCGGTTGCGGATCTGGGTCAGCAGCCAATCAGCTGCCCTACCTGGGTCCACCATGGATCACTTGCGCCAGTATGGCACCATGTTGCAGGGGGCATGCAGAGTGCAGGTCATGCTGTTGGGGGGGCATTTGCTGGCCACCTGCCCCCGGCCCAACCACTGTCCCCTGACACCAGCGGCACCATCCTGAGTGGGTCCGATGACCCCCCACCTGCACGAGCGGGTCCGACGCCGGCATCTGGGAGGGGCCCAAATCTGTTACAGCTGCCCTCCATATGCATAGCCACCAGCCCCTGCATTCAGCACTCCGCACATTTGTGAATGGTGCAGAGTGCTGGCACACACACACCCCCCCACGGAGCCCCCAGCCCACCCACACATGGAGCTCCACGCTCGGCCCAGGATCCAGTGAGCGGGGGGTGTAACAACTTTGTGCATGCTGCTGAGGGGCGTAGTGGGTGCAAACAGGTGTGGGGTGGCTACGCACCCAAGTTACATGGCACCTAGCCACGTGGCCCGTTCATGAATTGGGCCCAATGTTTGCATCCAGCACAGAATCAACTAACTCAGATGAAATAAAGAGATAATCAATCCTGCTATAACTCATATATCTATTTGAGCAGAAGGTAAAAGCTTTATCTTGAGGAAATGCCAGCCTCCAAATATCAACAAATCCTAGTGTTCTAAGTATATTTTGTAGTGCCAAGGTAGCTTTAGTGACTGAAGTGTGCTGACCAGAGGTGTTTCTACCTAATACTAGGTCTAATGCCTCATTGAAATCCCCTTCTAAAATTATTTTGTGATCTGTGAAATTGCTAAGCAGGGCTGCTATCTTGGTAAACAATTCACTCTGTCTTGCATTTGGACCATAGACATTACAAAATACAACATCAATACCATCCAATGAATCTGAGAGTATCTGGTACCTGCCCTCAGGATCAGCAATGTGATCAGACTGGATAAAGTTAACCCCTTTTCCAATCAAAATGACTGTTCCACATTGTTTACTGTTGAAAAAGCTATATTGTACTTGTAAGACCCAGGACCTGGCAAGTTTGGCTGATTCATCCCCATCTAAATGAGTCTGTTGAAGAAAGGCAAAGTCTGCCTTTTTCTTGTTTAAATATGATAACATCTTTCTTTGCTTAGACGTAACTATTCCCTTAACATTCCATAAGACAAGCTTATGGGGCTACATTATGAATATGACAGTAATAAACTATTGCTCACTGATAAGGATGCAATAAGTACTTGGTAGTATTAGTTAAATTTAGCTAAAAGCAATGCTACTTTAAAATGAATTTCTCAAATTGTCAGATATACTATAGTATTACTTATACACTATAAGCTGAAAAATATAAACAAAACCTTTTCATTAGAATCTAGAACAATTCCTTCAAAATTAAAGTTAAAATGATTCCCTGAAATCAGTAGGATGTAGGCTACTGTCAGTACCTTTAGTCCACAAACTTAGCTTAGTCCAGGGTGGTTCCGGCACAAATGTTCGTGAAGGTGGAGACAACATCTACCTGGCACCAGTCAGCTGTTGGAAGCATGATGACAATGTATGAATAGAACCAAACGGAGGACTCAGGGAACATATTATAGTAGTATAAGAGACATTGATAGGCTCACTAAAGGAAAAAGGATGAATGCCAGAGCCTGAGATGCCTATCAGGGTAGGGAAGGGAGGGAAGAAAGCATAGACAGAAAGGATGAGGTATTATAAACATAAATAATAAACTGAACAAACATACTGACAACATTGCTGCTTCACTATAAATCTCACTCTCCCAGAGCAGAATTTGGGATGTGTTTGTAGCATGCCAGCCACTGGCTAATAAGAGCTCCTGAAAACTAAAACAGAGCAGAACCACAGATAGTCTTTATATTTACCCAGCAGGTAAATGTGATGCTCCAGCCAGTTAAGTCCAAATTAGGTCAAATGTTTAGTTGCTTTTATCAACAAATTTGTTACATTAGCAAACAAGACTGAAGAGCTTAGTCATATGTTTGCAAGAGTAGATAGGAAGCAGTTTCACCACTGTATGACATAAAAATATATAAACCACAAGAGAAAAGATTGTTCAAAGTAGAGTGTGTGTGTGGGGGGTAGGGGAGTCATAGGCATTCAGAGTCCTAAAACAGCAGGCATTCATCCAGTAGGTTTAAATAAACCCTATCACTATAGCTAACTATACCACTTACAATAATATTGCTGTAAAACACATGCTCAATAAGAGATAAGTGCATATTAGCTCTTTCTTGTGAAATGGAAAAAAAAAAAAAATTTTATGGCTGTGAAGTTTAAAGTCAGATACAGCCTATGTGTAATCCATTAGGCCAGCTCACACACATAACCACTTGTCTGTCCATCTGACGCTGTAGAGCAACTCCTAAAGCAGTATTCAAAAAGTCTCACCTCGACATGCCTCAATAGTCCAAGAAAAAGAGCAGATTTTAGAAGATATACAGCACTCCTACGATCTATACTGGTACCATTAGGTATGCAGTGCTCACAGGAAGTAGTGCTCCTGTCAGAGGATCCATGGTCAAACCAGCCACTGCACTGATTTTAGCTCCATTGTTGCAGGTGGTTCCTGGAGAGCACGATACTCTGCTGGTCTTCAGTTGTACTGTATCAGAACCACATCCTAGCTCAGGCTCTAGAGTAATCTGAGAGGAGTTAGATTGATTGCTGTCTCTGCTCCGACCTCTCTTCTTTGGGTTCAGCATTGTAACAGCCGGTCTGGGGATATTCGAGGGGCACTGTGCTGATCTAGACTTTCTTTGGATTCCAGGTATGTTTGGGGGGGTTCCCAAGAGTTTATCACAGAGGCATATGAATGAGGGGTTGAGGCCTTCAGGGACATAGCCTACTGTAGTTACAGAGCAGCTCTTTCATCGTCATATTGTTTTGAACTTGCAGCATGAGGGCCATCATGAGGAGGTGACTGAGCGTGAGTGGAGTTGTTGGTCCCTCATGCAGGTTTTGAATATGAATGTCTGTTAAGGGAAGCAGTTTTTTCCTCAAATGATTTAGAGTTTTGGAAGTTGTGAATACATTTCCAGGCCTCTGGAACAGAGTCACATTGAATTGATCTGCCCCCGTCTTGCTGTATGATTAACACTGCAGGATATTTAAAATAATAACTGACCCCATACCTCTGTAGTTGTTGTTTAACCTGCCAAAACAGTTTCCGTTTGTTCATCACTTCTGTGGAGAAATCTTGATAGATAGAAATACGTTCCTCCCTCCAATTTAGAGACTTATGTCTTCCGGCCAAGTATAAGATCTCTTCCTTTATTGTAAATCTCAAAAGGTATGCAAGAATGGGTCTAGGCTTTCCATTCTTGTTTTCTGGACCTAGTGATCTACAGTATGTGCCCTTTCGATTTACAATGGTCATGGCCATTGGTGACCAAGTATTTTAGGAATAAAGTTATGCAAGAATTGAATCATATTTGGGCCCTCCAGACCCTCAGGTACCCCAAGGATTCTGATGTTATTCCTATGGCCCCTGTTTTCAAGGTCGTCAACCTTTTCTTGTAGGAATGAGATTTGGGCACTCTGTTTTGGGGCTAATTGTTCAAGAAAGCACACAGAATTAGATTGTTCCATAATCTTGCTGTCATTATTATCAAACCTCATGGCAAGTTCCTCAGTATTCTTAGACAAGGAGGAAGTACATGTTTTTATGTCCGTAATGTCTAGTTTTAATCCAGCTAGCATTTTTCTTTAGTTAAGCAATGTAATTTTTATTAGCCACATTGTTAACTTTCTCCAATAGTGATTCTTCCATGGACAGATGTTTTTTGTGATCCAGTGACTAAATGTGAGCGGCCCCCATCGTGACTCTTTTGCTAGTGAGGTCCGATGCTGGGCTATTGAAATGCAAAAAGAGACCAACTGATCGCCAATTGTAAAGATTTTTTAAAATCCACCTAAAGTCCGTATTGATACTTATGATTCCTCTGTTTTGGTCTGAGTTATATAAATATTAATAAAATTATCACAGAAATATGCCAACGCAGACCGGGAGTTGATGTTCAACCCGCCATACACCACTAGTGCTAGCTCGTGCTCCCCAAGCCCAGTTGTCATGACTCCATCACTTATCCTGTTGGCAATCCCACTCCTTGGTAGCAACATTGGGGTAGTACACAAACATTGACAGCAAAGAAGGTATTGATGTGTATTGGCACACTGCACATATTCCTTCAAAAACTCATTGTTGGGCCTCCACTCTATCAATCTGCAGGTTACAGAAATGTACCTATGAAATGCATGTGTGTTTGAGGAAATGTGGAGGTGCTGGGTAGTGTATCAAGTAGACCACATACCAGATTTTGTACCATGATGCAGGGCTGTACCCTCACAGTTTAAATTACAGCTTTTATAACTGTCACAGCACTGAATAGCTCTGAGTTACCCTGCATGTGCTATAAATAAGTAACAGACTCAAACAGATGCTAAGGAATACTTTATTATTGAAAGTGCCATATACCCTTGCCACAAAGCAATCAGTATTAACGTAAGACGATGTATAGGCACCAGCACCCCCCTGTACTATGTTCTGTTTTCCCTAGTCTTAGGTGTCCTGTGACAGAAAAATAATAATAAAAATGAAAAATATATATCTCTAAAAGCAGGACCTGAGGGGATGGAGCATGCAGCCGATGTGGGGAGACTTCAGTGGCTCTGTGTGAGCAAGTCTCTACTATTTTTGACATTTTTTTCAACTAATTATTTCTATACCATTAGGCAGAAAAAAAAGTTGCTCTCATCCCACACACTGACTGGTGCAGATCCAGTGATGGAAATACCAAAACAGATGGCGACAAAAGACAACGTGAGGTGCTAGGTGTGCAGAATCCAATGGGTAGTACTGGTACAGCAGGGTCCACACAGGGACAAGAGTTGGAAGCTGGTGCCATCATGAAAGATCATACTTCAGGTGGTCTGCAGCCTCTGCTGCAAAGCTGAGGTACTAAATGCCAGAGTCACCGAACTAAAATATAAATAGGCTCTATTGTGGCAGATACAAAAGCAGTAACAGAATCTGCACACACATTGTTTTCTCTCATGACACAAGTTATTAAGGAGAACAAGATTTTAAAAGTGTGGCTCAAGCCATGGGAAAATAAAATAAGCCTTGCAGGGGCATTGAGCATCACAGATATCAACCTGATGAAGGGGGAGGAAGGAGGCAGTTCTGTGTCACCTGTCAATGATGTGCTAAAAACAATTTGCAGGGGTCAACATCTAGAGAGTTTACTGGATCTCCCACAAAATGGCATAACAACCTCAACCTGCCATGCACTATTTTTGGTCTCTAGCAGAATGCATGAGACAGACTTAATATTGCAAACTACAAAGAAAAAAGGACATGTTTCACTTCTGGATGGCACACAAATACATCTTTTCTGGATTTAAGCTGTGCCACGAGGGAGAGGTGTCAAGGGTTTAATATTGTAAGAGGTTTGAGGGAGCTTGGAATAGCACATTTTCTGCAGCTTCCAGTAAAGCTAAGACTATTCTGTGTTGGCAAAACTTTCTCATTTGGTGACCCAGCTGAGGTCAGCAAACAGCTGGAAAAGAACGAACAGACTTTGCATCTAGATTAGGAGACTAGGACTCAAAATGAAAACTGACTTGTTTGGCTGAACTTTTTCCCAATTCCAAGCATTGCAGAAAGCTATAGCTCACACCACATTTTATTTAACTGAAGAATATATTTTGTAATCTGTTTTCAGACTTTTTGCTCCAGTGTATTGATATGAAATAGCTAAGAGGCATCTAATGTGACCAAATTCTGTCTTTTTACTAGCATTTTACTGTATTTATAATGTTTGTATTTATGGTATTGGTGTTTATTAAACTGCTCTGTAAGGCATCTTGTTTTTTTTGAAAGGTGCATTATAAATAAAGAAGTATTATTGTTATTATTTTAGTGTCTTATTCAAGTGTTTCCCTTTTGGGCAATGGCAGCAAACATAAGACCAGATTTGGCACTACTGTGTTGCTCCAAAGGAGACAGTATGGCCAACTGTTATGAAGACAGGAGATGACACAGATTCATAGTACTGTCTGGATTTAAGTACGTTTATACTTAAACTTTACTTAGGAAGATAATCTGATAATATTCTTGTATTTTATTCAGTGTAAATCTATGACTGCTTTTCAGGGTTATCCTGCAGACTTTACAGCCGTAACTATTGCTGGGAAAAGTAGCTTTAGTGTTACCAGCAGTGTTTAAAGAAAATGTAATGGTCATATTATGGAGTACTGGCTACAAATTTTTAGAGTAGACTTTTTGCTCCCCCACCAACACCTCCACCATTTTGCTTTACCCCTTGTCCGACTGTCTCCAGTCCTGTTTGCCATTCCCCCCACCATTGAACTGGGAGGATCCGCATGATGCAGGAACCGAGAGTGCCAGAGGCTTGATCAGTAGAGAAGAGAGACATGGATATTCTAAGTTTTCTCCCTCCCCTGGCATTTAGTGCAGGCCATGCATCCCCATGCATGGTCCCCCACATGCATGTAGTGACACCCTGCTGGGGAGACGAACTCCCTCAGCCCACCACAGGGGTCGCTATGATGGCAGAACTAGGACACCACCCTCCCCTGGCTGTAAGTACTGCTATGTGGCAGTGCTGCCCCAGCCCCCCCCCCAGCCACCTGACCCAATTCCCTAGTTCACTCCGAAACCCAGGTCATTGACACAGGAGTGTATAGTGCTTCCACTGGGCCATCGGGTGGCCTCAGAGTAGACTTTTAAGGTTTGTTTCCAGCTGATTCCTCAGAGACATAAGTGATTCAAACTGTGTTTTGTTAACGGGACTCGTCCATTTTCTAGCCCTTAACTTATCAGACAAGATGATAAGTTCTTTACATCTACTTAACATAGTCCAGGGTTGTGCTACAGTTAGCTCATCTCAATTCCATGTGTGGTAATTAGATTTTTGTTTAAGTCAAATGAAAAGGTATCCCACCTATGTGCAGCATCTACCAATGAGTATAGCATCCTACAGTGATTTTTTTATGTGAATCAATGCCCTTTCTCTTTACCCAAAAAATGTGTAAAATGTTTACATTTCAAAATGAATAAAAGGAAGTTAAAAAGGACATTTTTGCAAACAAGAAGTTGCATCTCAGCTGAGCTATCTGGGGTAAATAAACTGGAACAAAAAAAAAGGAAGAAAAAAGTATTACTGCCAATTGTTGGACTTTATCAGTTATGCAAACCTAGTATAAATGTGGTGCCAGAAGCTAGCAGCAGTATTCCACATGGGGATAAACCAAAAAGCAGTGCACACAAAGGAAAGCAGGAAAAATCCACAGACTGTTGTCAATTGCAAAGGCTAAATTTAGCAAGCTTTTAACTCAATGCAGGTACATGACAGGTAATCCAACCACCATGCATGTGTCCCAGCGCTTCACTCCATAAAGCTTCATCAGGAGGTGGGTTAACAAGCTGAGCTCTCCCTATAAATATTCCCTGACTGATTATGTCAAAATATGGTTAGAAATTGACGTTAACATGAAACGAAAGTCTGGGAACTAGGGCAGTTGTATCCATGCCCCTAAAAACAATCTGAATATATTTAAGAGAAATCCCATAGTTAATCATTTCAAAAGGTGCACAAATGTAAATCAATACAAAATCCCAGGTAAAAACAGTTATCAAATTAGTGTAGAGAAACAGAATTGCATCATAAAGAGCACTAGCAGAAAAGATCTAACATGTTATGTTCTGCATTCTTGCATTTAGCTAGAGATTTATAGACCCTACTTACATAGCACAAAAGCAAAGGCATAACAAGGCAAAGAAAGAGGCACAGTGCAAGAATTAGCAGCAGTATTGTTCAAACAATGCAATTACCCCACATTGTCATCATGATTTGCTGTGTATGGAGATCTGCTCACATCCATAGTCACTAACCACTTAATCTGGAAGTAAAACAGAAAGAGGAAAGATTAGAATACAGCATGACATATCATAATTGTTATAATTTAGAACTATATGAAACGAAAGTAGCAGGATATTCACGATCAAGAAATCCAAAAAGTCAAACCATAAATCTTAATATAGAAAAAGATATAAAGCATGCCATAAGTGTGTGTGTGGGGGCTAGTCAAAAAAGCTGTTTACACTGACATAGAGAAGCTGATGTAATTATAGCTCATGAAACTACCCAAATGACTTGTTCAAAGGCGACTAATCATAAAAAGGCTTCAGATTCCAGTCACCATTACACCCAGAGGGTTTGAGACTATTCAGCGTAAAGATCCAGTAGGTCTCGTGCTGAAGTAGTCTCCACAGTCTGTCACCTCCCCACCTGTTTACTCGAATGTATTCCAGATCCGTAAAGTGCAAAGTCTTAGGGTCGCTATTCTGCAACTGTTGAAAATGCAGGTTCATATTGGTATCCAAGTTGCAATTTCTAATTAAATGAACATGTTGTTCTAAAAGTCATTCTTTTATGGGGCGAATGGTGTGGCTGACATACATTTTTTGACAGCCGTACCATAAATTGTAAACAACAAAATTGGTTGAACAGTTGATAAATTCACTATTTCAACTGTTTTGGCGAAGCGTGATAAACCGAATAATTCAGATTGTTGGCAGTATTGATAAGAACTGCAATTCCCACATCTGTACATTCTGGTCGGCTTGGCAGGTGGCCAGGAGGGTAGCCAGGACGTGGTATTGGTTATCTGAATTGGCTATGAACCAGGCTATCACTCATATTTCTAGCGTGTTTGAAAGAAATGCTGGCTTTATCATCAATAGTCATTTCAAAAGCAGTGTCACTTTTCAGTATGGGCCAGTATTTGTAAATAATGCTACCAACTTCGCTGGCTAGTGGGTTAATTCCATGATGATGAATGTGGGCTCTTGATTCCCCCACGTTTGTTTAAGTTCTGTCTGTGTTGAGTGCTTCGGAAGATTGCTAATAAAACACTAAACCCAGGAAATTAGAACAAATACAAAAAGTCTAGAAATAGACTAAAGACAAAAATAAAGACAGCAAAACAAGAGTATTACAGTAAAAGAATAGTAGAAACACATAACGCAGCGAAATACTGGTCCTTAATAAAATCATTTGAATCACCAGTAATTTCTACCCCTTCTTTTCAAATAGATAAAAATCGAACCTTACAAAACAGTAAGGAATCAGCAAACATATTAAACAATTATTTTGTAAACTTGCCAGATGTAGACATTCCCAAACAAAACAGAATACTCAACAACAAAATATAAGCAGAAAAGTAGATTAGGGAAATCTTCCTAAATTTTGCTTTAAGAACATATTGTTTAAGGAAGTCCAAATTTAAATTTAACATCAAGAAATCACATGGACTAGCTGGCATTGAAGCCTAATTCCTAAAATATGCAGAGGAGTATATTATTTCTATTTTCACTTAACTATTTCATTGGAATCTAAGAGAGAGTAAATACCCAACAATATGGAAAAAAAACAAAAATAATACCAATTCATAAAGGAGGCTCAACCACTGAGACATCAAATTACCACCCTATAGCTTTATTGTCATTAGTATCAAAAATATTTGAAAGATTTGTTATTTATTTATTTATTTATGGTCTCGGATTACACGTTTGAGCTAGCAACTCATTACATAGGTTCCACGTCAGTTAGAAACAACATACTTAGGAATAAACAGTTTGCAATTACAACAGTTGCAACATCAAAATAACAGCATAACAGTGAATACAGTAAGACAGGATACAAAGTTGCAACACTGAGGTAAGGATGGGGAGGTAAATTAGGAGGAGGGGTGGCATATAAGCAACTGAGGGCATAGCCTAGCTTTGTCAGGTAAAGTAATTGCAGGGGGAGGAATAGTCCAGAAAACAGGAGGAGGGAGCAGCGCAGTGGCCTTGTGGTGCACGAGTAATCAGGGGGGTGGTCTGTTACTAAGAGGGCACACCCCAGAGTAGTGAGATATAGAAAATGGGAGCTGTCAATGAGTGCAAGGGGTGGGGGAAGGGGAAGTCACATGAGGAACCATACACTATTTGCTGACTTAGAGACAGCTTAAATGCCCCTAAAGAGCGACAACAGCATTTAGCAGAAGCAATCACATGAAGAACCAGATACTATTTGCTGGTTTAGAGACAGTTTAAAAGCCGCAAGTGTGGGCAGGTTAGTTATATTGAAAACCAGTTCTCTACTTACCTGGAAGAACTCAAACAGCTGTCAAAATATCAGTCGGGATTTAGGAAAGGATACTCCACGGGCACAACGCTCACCGACCTGATCGATATAATTGCCTCAACATTGGAGAATGACCAGGCAGTGGGTGTGGTGTTCATGGACATATCCAAAGCATTTGATACAGTGGACCATCTTATTCTTAAAGATCGTTTACTTGATGTTGGACTATCTCAGGAAGCCACAAATTGGTTTGGGTCATATTTAACTAACAGAAAGCAGCTAGTCACAGTGAGAAATGAATACTCAAAACTACAGTAGCAGCCATAGACATTGCCAGCTATTTCCCAAAATTTCTGTGATATTTCCAGATGTATCTAATGTTTTCTCCATTTCTACAGTAGGGGCAGCAGAGAAAAACTCTTTAGAAATTTTGTGAAATATCTGGAAATAGCTGGCAATGTCTGTGGCTAGTACTGTAAAATCAGTTTTTTTGGGGGGGTCCCCACAAGGATCTCTATTGGGCCCCACACTATTTCTAATATACATGAATCAATAATGGAAATTACATATAATACTAAAACCCAACTACTGTATATGCCGACGACACTGTCATGGTGGCTATAGATAAAACTAAAGAGCAAATGATGCAGAAGCTTTAGATATACTTTAAAAATATACATGCGTGGTTTAATAATTCAAGGATAGTCTTGAACAGCAAGAAATCAAAATCCATGCTGTTTATTAGGAAGACCACTAAAAGTATTCAACAAAATTTTAAGTTTGAAATTAAAACCAGTAAAGGTGAAATCTTAGAACAAGTTCCAGAATATAAATATTTGGGATGGTGGATTAACCAAAATTTATGCTTCGAGTCTTGTATTACAAAAATGACAGAAATTGTAAACAAAAGACTGGGTGCATTTAGGTGTTCAAAATATTGGATGAATGATAATATGCGTAAAACTATAGCAAACCAACTGCTAGTACCTGTTTTGGACTATGGGAGCCACATTTATAGTCTGACTAGTAAAATCCACCTTAAAAAAGTAGACACACTGTATAACTGTATGGCGAGCTTTGCCTTCTGCTGTGATTTCAGGACTCACCACTACAGACTCTATGAAGACCTGTACTGGTTGTCTGCTGAGTCCAAAAGGGGGATGAGGTGGGCAGACCAGATGCACGGGGTGTTAAAGGAATCTAGACCTATCTGCTGGAAAAACTTGAAAAAGCTGATCATAAATCCAACTTAAGAAATCTGAGCAATAGGGACTTGAAAATCCACAGACCCAAAAATAAATTTGGAGAAATGACATTTACATATGTGGCATTAAATGTATGGTCAAAAATTAGTGATCACACTAAAACAACTCCTAAATCCACAAAATAATTTCTCACATTTTTGAAAAAAGATTTATCAGTAAGATGTAAATGTAATAGAAACAAATATGCAATAAGCACTTACACTTTTTTAAACTTATAAGTTATTCTGTGAATAAATGAAAGCTGTCTGTGTTTATGGATCTTTTGTGTACCTGGAATGAATTGTAAAATTGTCTGGTTTGACTGTATCTGTATTGTACTTAAATAGTATAAGTTTCAAACGTGTAACGATTTGAAGCATACTTTTAAAACAGGACCACCTTCAAAATAGGACTTCAGTCCTAATGGTGAAGAAATGTACCATCTAAATTCCTGTAGAAAAATAAAGATTTTTACTACTACTTTGTTATAAGCTTCTTCAACACATTTTCACTGTACCTTCTTTGTAAACAATTTTCCCCCAAGTGTAATATGGCACATTTTTCCACATTAAGGAGACACAGTACAGCCATCCTCCTCAATAGTACATTACGCTGAGATGGCTCTGACCCACTCCTGAGCCATCATCTCCCTCCTTCAGCTCAATCATTTAGTTTCTTGGTGGCAGCAAGAAAGCACATGGTATCCCCTTTGTCCCAAATGCTGCTACCAGGATCTCTGGAGTTGCCAACATGAAAAGTGGCCTGGGAGAGAAGGGAAGAGAAGGCTCATTGTATGAGATAGGTGGTGGGGCATGGTAGAAGGAAGATGAGGGTAATAGTGCTGTGGTCTCCATAGTAAGACAGACAGGAAGGTTGGTATATGTATTCTGGGAGCAACAGTGAACAGCATCCTGCCTCTGCTGGTGAAGCTTATCAAAGCAAGGGGGAAAGTCGAATGGGGTTATTCATCTCAGAACCAATAATTTGCTTGGGTGCTGTGAAGAGAGAGTCTAGGGCAGCTTTAGAGAACTAGGTAGGAAGCTGAGGGTAGCTGCAGAGATGGTAACCTTCTCTGTAGTCCTACCAGTACTATGTGAGGGTATGGAAAGACAGGATAAAATAAAGGAGCTCAACACATGGCTAAACAGCTAATGTGGGAAAGAGGTTTTTTCCTTTTTGGGAGACTGGAGAGCATTTTGGGAGAAGCACTAGTTTCCCGGTGATAGCCAGCACCTAAGTAGGGACGGCACCACCCTATTAGGGCAGAAGTTTGACATGGGGATTAACAAAGATTTAAACTAAGAATGGGGTGGGCTGTGCAGGAGTAGACACCAACACACACATGGGAAGCCTTATGGGCTCTTCCCACCACATAGAAAACAAGGAGGGACAGGGCAGGGTGATTAAAAAAAACATCATGGGGAGAGGGCAGGTGCTGGAGCCAAGGGAGTTTGGAGTGAGAAGTAGAGGGTCCCAGAGGACAGGTATAGTAAATAGACTGGAGAAGAGATTCAGAACAGAGTGAATAAAGCAAAACGTTGGTGGGGAAGGGGAATCAACAAAGAAGTACAAGGGGTAGGACAGGAGGAATGCAGGGGAAGGTGGAAAGTGGCGATTTGGAAAACAGCCTGTATGAATGCAAAGAGTTTGGGAAATAAAATGGGGGTGCTCCAGGCAGTAACAGCAGAGGCAAAATTAGATCTTTTCAGCAATAAGAGAAACATGGACAACACAATACCATGACTGTGAGCTAGCTATTCCTGTGTAATTTCTTTTTAGGAGAGATATGCTGGGCAGAGGAGGGGGGCTCTGTACATAAAAGATAGCAAACAATCTGCAGAGGACAGCCCCTAAAAAGGGAGAGTGGGGTGGAATTGGTATGGGTACAGTTAATGACAGTTAAGGGAAGGGTCATTTGGGTGCTGTGCTGTGCAGGACACTACACTAGACAGATGATATAGATAGAGTGTTTGGGAGGGAAAGGAAAGGAGGAGGGCCTTCAACAATGGATGAGGTATACTAATGGGAGACTTCAGTCTACTAGATATGGACTGGGATATCCCATCAGTTCAAAGCACACAGACCCAGGCACTGGTAGAAGTAATGCAAGAGTCTTACTAACCCAGTGGGTTAATGAGCCTACCAGGAAAGGGGCTATAGTGGACTTAGTGCTTTCCAGTGTGGACAGCATACGAGAGGTGAGAGTAGAGAATTTTGCCAGACCAACAATCATAACTCAGTGTGGTTTAGCATCATGCTGGAAATCCAACATTCAAATTCAAGGAAATGGTCCTGGATTTCAGAACAGCAGATTTCAGAAAGGTAGAGCAGTTAATTCAGAAGAAGCTTATGGGTATGAAGGATGCAGAAGGGGTTGAGGTCAAGGGGAAGTTATAAAGCAAGAAAATGTGGTAGCAGTTAGCTCCTGTTTGGGGCAGGTAGGAAAGAAAAGACCACTTTGGTTCTGAAGGGAAGTGGCAAAAATAAGGATAAAGATGGCCATTTTTAGGAAGGATAAGTGGGACCAGCAAACAGGAAATAGGAACCCTATGTGGAGTAAGCAAAGGAGGCTAACAGAGTGGTAAGAAAAGCAAAAGAGAAATTCAGGCTGAAAATAGCAGAGCATATAGAGGAAGGGGACAAAATGTTCTTTCACTCTGTCAAGTAACAGCGGAGGAAAAATTGGGAATTGTCAGATTGAACAAATGATGGGAAATAAAAGAAGATGATAAGAAGGCAGATATTCAAATCAAATACTTCTCAGTCTTCACAAAGGAGAAGGAAAGATATCTCTCTAGTCGGTGAGGGAGAGTACCTGGATCAGAGATGGGAGGAATAGCAGCGGAGAGGGTAATCAAGGGGCTTGGAACCCTGAAGATGGAAAAGTCACCGGACACAGATGCCTGCACCCTAGCAGTGCTAACAGAGGTCATCCTGTGTCCTGCATTACCACTAACTGACCTCTACAACTGTTCCATAAAAACAGGGGTAGTTCCAGCAGATTTGAGGAAGGTCAGTGTGGTCCCACTGTGCAAGAGTGGGAGTTGAGAGTACCCAGAGAACTACAGACTGGTTAGTCTTACCTCAATCCAGGGGAAACTGTGAGAAACCAGAATAGAAGAATAAGTAGTGGAATGACTAGAGGCCAGCAAGCTCAAGAACAAGAGGCAGCATGGGTTTGTGCCAGGCAGATAATGTTAGAAGAACTTGCTTGACTTCTACGATTGAGTCATGAAGGTCATCGATAAGGGTCAAGCAGTAAACATACTATAACTGAACTTCAAAGAAAACAGAAAAAGCGAGCACACATCAACTGGAAAAAATACATTAAATATTTATTACTGTTATGTACAAAAAGGTGCAAAACAGGTCAGACCAACCCAGAGGCCATGGACTCCAGACACCCTGTGCATGTTCAGCACTTACACATGCCTTTTTCAGGGAGTGGAGTCCCATCATTACTGACTTACAATTTATATGGCAAAGCTAAGCATGCATTATTAATATTCACAGCACAATTTAAAGACATACCATACATTTTAATAATCAATTATGTATCAAATGCATATCTGCCCTAAATGCAAGGCCCCTGGCATTCTGTGATTCCATGGTTGCAGAATTCTCCACAGAATTTGCATCATGATCCAGAATATATATAGTGCTGCATAATTCATTATTGTTGGTGAATTTTCATTCAAATATAAAGTTTTTGGATAGTGCCTGACCCATCTTCCAGATCTAGCTTATCCTGAAGCCCATTTTCTATGGTCGGCATTCAATGTCATCAGAGACATCATGCCTTATTTTATCCAATGGCAGGACTACATTCTGCCACAGAAATTAGTAAATCATGCTGCAGAAATCAGAAAATGCCGCTGCAGAAGCCTACAAGCCCTGCTGCAGAAATCAGGACAAAGTGCCACAGAGCACTAGGGGCCCTGCCTATTTATGTGTCAGATTTACTGGTTAAAAAGAAGTGTAACAGTGCACTGAAAATACATGTATAACATCCAGTGTTGAAAAGGATAAACAATGTATCCTGAACTCTAAGATGTAAGAGCTTAACAAGAATTCAATTGATTGGCTGCAAAAATTGCATTTTACCTCAAACAGAAGCATGCTTTCTATATCTAAATTCATATTAAAAACTAGTTATGCGGTGAACAAAAGAGAACTATTTCCCAAAAGCCAACTCTTTTGAAAGGAGCAACAATATAAAATATATGACATTACATTCACTTTTAGCCTTTAAAGTAGTTGAACTAGTACAGAGTGAAAGATACATTATCTTAGTGGAGTACAGAATATGAGACTTTAAGTCCTTCCCTTACAGAAATATAGGTGTGCTGTGTACATGCAGAATACATGCCACATGCTTAATTGTGCAATGTCTGCATGCAGTTCACATACACTAAGTGAACATATGCGAAACAGGTCTAAAAGGCAAATCAGGCTTGTATGCTGCAAGCTTGACACGTGCGCAGCAGGTTAGCTGGTGCGAACATCTTCTAAAAATTACATCAGGTTTGCGTGTTGCACGCTTGACATTAGTGCAGCAGTTAAGCTAGTACGAATATCATTTAAACATCATATCAGGTTCACATGCCGCATGTGTGCAGCAGCTAAGCTGGTGCAAATCTCATCTAAAAAAACACCTCAGTTTCCATTTCTTATACTACTGCTAGCAGTTAGTCATTAAAATACATTTTTATTTGAATTCCCATAAAATTTAGCTAAACTCATTAATTCTGATCCTTTTGCGAGTTGTTTAATGGCTTTTGATTTTTGTTATTAAATTGCCATTAATTTGTAAAGTATTGTTTACTTATTGCATTAAATGCTTAGGATATAGCCAGTCAACATCCCCCCATTCCAGATGTATGAAGAGGGGCCTCTTATGTTCTGAAGCCTATCCTTTTTGTTTTGGACCATGCAAATCCCTTATGCATACTTAGTGCTACAAATGTGTTTCTCCATGAGTGTTTCATATCACTTACTTTCCCTTTGTCATGCTGTACTGAACATATACACTATGGCCATGCTTGGCACGCTTGTGCTGAGTAGAGTCTTGGAAGCATGCACCATACCTCACATTTTGTCATTGAAATGAAGGACATGGACACTCAAAATGAGGGACACTGGGGAACACTAACCCACATGATGATCAGGACACATCATGAAACATGGAGCTACAGTACCTCAAAACACAGTGCCATTGCAATGCAATGCCATTTAGTTAGGGTAGAGGCAGTAGCCCCCCTCCCATATTTGTGCTTAAGTTGTTTTTATGGTGTGGCAATAATGGCATGAAATTTGGATTTAATCTTTTGCACAATAAGTGCCCACCTGGCCTGTGTGTGCTCACACTGCAGCTACTCTCCAGGTTCAACTGTATCTGTATTGTGTTGTCCACTCTTTCCATCTATTAGTGGTGGCACAATCACATGTGATGTGGATGAGCTCCAGCCAAGAAAGAGCACATGAGTCTTGCAAGTGGGACACAGTCTTTCCCGCCACAGAGTAGACAGACTGCACACTACAGCTTGGAGGAGTTGGTGAGCACTGAACTCTCAATAGCAGTGTTGTGGCAGCATATTTTTGTTGGTCTACTCGTAGTGAGTCTCCATCTCCCCTGGTGGCTGAATGGGCAGAGGGTGAGCTAGAAGCTAACTCAAGACTAGGCTATCTACTTACTCTCCTATGCTCAACATGCAAAAAAAAAAAAAAAACAGCACAGACCCCCACAGCAGCAAGCTAGACTTAGCAACAATGGGAACAGTGGTGTGTGTGTGGCCTTTATCGGCCATGATCAGTGCCTTGCAGTAGCAGTCACAGCAGCAACCAAGCAAGAAGTAAGCAACCCAGATTGGGTGGGTTTGGTTGGTGAGGTGACTTGGTCATGGACCATAATGGGGACCTGTGATGGTCAGTTCTAACATCCAGCTTCTGGTGATAGAGGAGGCGCTGACTAAAAACTGAGCTGGTTGCACACTATGCTAGGCTGCAGGTTCTGGCCATATGGCCGGGTAAGTAAAAGTAAATTATTTTTTTCCAGAAGGATTGGAGAAGGAGGAAGGACTGAAATATTGATGCGTTTTTCACATTTCTTCACCTTTGGGTGGCTTCATGACCCATAGTGGAGGGGTACTGAATGCAATGGAGTCAGGGAGAAAAATCAGGACAAAGTTCTTTTTTGGGAGGGGGGCAAACTTTAGCCAGGGGAAAAAAATTGATTAGTAACTGGGTGGATTTAAGCCCAAATCTGATGCACTGCTCTGGGGTGTATACAGATGAATTTTATACATTTTAATTTTTCCTGATTTGCATATCATGTTTCAGGCAAAAGAAATAAGTTGTATCTTTTAGAGATGTTACAGACATTCTAGAGTTACCCCTTGCATTCATGGACAGTTAAGCAGTATGATATGCACAGACTATTGGAGCCCCACTGTAGTCAGGCTTATGCCCCCCCCCCCGGTGAAGATGACCTCCACATCCCCATGCTCTGGCACATTATGACAAAGGGTAAAGGAGATAGCAGGGGTGTGCACCATTGAAATGAATGGGGGTATTTTTTAATTACTATATAATTAATGGTCTCCCTTTTTTCCCTTAGGGAAACCATGGCATAATTTGACGTAACAAAGGAGCGTTTATTATGGCAAACATGCACATGGTTTCCCACACTCTGCACATGCCTCACTCCCCGACTGCTGTCCCTTTGTCGCTGACCCACTAAGCATCACACCAAAGTGCCTGGGGACCCACCACTTGGACTTGGTGGTAAGTTTTTAAAATAAAATGTGGTACCAGAGCAACTTTTTTCAGTTGCCCACAAGAAGAAAAAACACAAAAACATTCAAATAAAAAATACAACTTCAGACGGAGCACTGTAACCTAACCAGACAGCATGACACAGAAAAGGTTTTTATTTTATATAACTGCTGATGTGAAAAAAGGGAAGCCCAGCAATTATATAAAATAAAATATAGGGTGCTGTGTATAAACTAAACGTTTACACACACCCTCAGGGTTAGATGCTTTTCATAAACCTTTGAGCTTCAATCTCGAGGTTTACATAGCATCTAACCCCTCAGGTGTGTGTAAACTTCTCATTACACACACCATCCCATACTTATTCTATATATAATTACCTGTTTCCTTTTTTCCCATAGAGAAACCATGGCATAATTGCGTAATGAAGGAGGTGTTCATTCACAGGTGAAACATGTCTGCAATTCCCTCTTATGCGCATCTTGGCTACTTCCTCGCTTCGCGACACCGTGCCTGCTCAGGGAACCGCTATGGGACAGCAAACTGACACCTTGACGAGGCAGTAAGTAGATAAAAAATAAAATAAAAAATGAAAATCTGCGTCAGTCAGTGCTGCGCACAAAATAATAAAAAAAAAACTATTTACAAAATCAAACTGCTGACTACGGCCACATACTTCACCTTCAGCGAACCCGGCTGCACAGCTAGATTTTATTTTATACAATTGCTGAGGCAAAAAAAGGGAAACCTATCAATTATATAAAATAAAATATGGGTCTGGGTGTGAAACTCGAATTTACACACACCCTCGGGATTAGATGCTTCACATAAACCCCTGAAGGCACTTCACGGGTTTATGTAGCATCAAACCCTCAGGCATGTGTAAATTCTCGTTACATACCCAGACCCATACTTTATCCTATATTTTATACATTATTGATGAAGAGTTGGAGATTAATGATGGCCACCACTCCACTAACAAGGGTCTTGTTAGTAGAACAGTGGCCTTCATTATTCTCCAACTCACCATCATAATGTATAAAATAGTAATTGAAAATAACTCCATTCATTTCAAGGGGGTACACCCCAGCACTCTGACCCATGGACATCATCTCTTAAAGACTCCTGCCTCTGGCTCCCTAGTACTCAAGAGACTTTTTACTTATATCTATACTTGGTAGGTTGTCTGTAGCAGTATGGCCATACCTGCTACAGTGTGTGTGTGTGCATGGGGGGGGACTGGCCATGTGGGTGTGTGTGTGTCAAGTTATTGCTACGTTTGTGTTTGCACTTAAAGTCTGTTTGTGTGTAAGCATTCAAAGCTATGCAGAAAAAATAGTAGGAGTACAGGTTAGACATAAGTAATTAAGTGGTTTTGTGGGTAAGTTTGTGTATTGGGGTGGGACAAACATGTTTCCATTGGTATGTGTGCTACAGTTCAACTATGAAAATGAGCTGAGGGAGAGAAGAAAACTGAAAAGCATACACTGGCTACAAGCATGCTACATGCATGCAGATTTATTCAGATACAGTATGAATTGAAGTACAAGTGAACCATATGTGCATAGACAGTATGGCTTAGTGGTTAAAGGCACTAAACTGCAAGCCAAGAGGCTTGAAGCCATGAAGACCTGGGTTTGAATTTCACCAGCTCCCACTCGTGTATGGTGTATATAGTGTGATCCTGAGCAAGTTACTTAACTTTGACATGTGCAGTTATCAGTGACCACTTGCTGTTTTGCATGCATGCCACATGCATGCAGTCTTTCCCAATTTAACATAAAAATCATGGTTTCCACACTTGCTTGCTGCATACATGCCATATGCATGCAATCGGTTCCAATTTAACATTTAAATCATACTTGCAGCACGCATATCACTTGGGTAGTTTTATGTGTGCAGCATGAAAACATTTTGTACAATTATTTCTGTAAGGATTAGGGTGTAGATTTTTCTTCCCCCAAAAGATTTGGGATTACAAGAGAAAGAGATGTTGTTATAAAGATGGAATGGGGTAAAGAACATCATGCAAGGCGCTGGGGCCACGCGTCATGCTTTAACAGTTTGTTTAGTCTGTCTCCTCCTCGCCCGATAATTTTTGGTACATACTCTAAAGTAGTAAACCTGAACCAGCTGGGTTTTTTTTATCTGTGCCATTCTGAACTGCTCCTAGATGTTTTGAGTTTTAAAAATGGAGTGAGGTCAAGAACATCTTTTAGGTCTGTGGTAGCCAGACATTTCAAGTGAATAATCCACCAGGATTCATGCTTTAGCAATTTTTTCAGTCTGTCTCCCACTCTGATCATTTCTGGTACATACCCTAAAGCAGTAAACCTTGAAATGGGCACCCAGAGCATTTTTCTCTACACCATTCTGAATTGCTCTATTTCTGTTAAGACACTTTTCCTGAAGCCGGTGATCGCTTAAATGATGAAATCCATTTACTATATAATTGTTCCACTCTCTCTAAATATCTTGAAGTAGAATGCATCTTGAGGGGCCTGAGACTACAAAAAATATCCTCTCTGGGCCCAGCAGATTTCAGACAAAAAGAAGCCTGAGAAAAGGAACTGAGTAACTGTTGAAGAAAACTGATGGTTATTAAAGTGGATGACATGACCATGCTTGATGTTCAGACTGACATTACGGAATTAAAAAAGGAACGACATAAACATCATAGTAACCCAGAGTCTGCTGAACTAGAATACAAACTGCAAGAAAGAACAGAAAAATTAGAGTGAAATACTTACAAAGAAAATTAATAAGTTTCTCAGAGACTTGACTAACTATGAAACCTATAATGTATATTGCTGGGAAACATCAAGCAGTCGCAGCAGGGTGCGGTCTAAGTCCAGGGGCACAAGACCAATGTCTCAAGAGAGAAGAGGAAATAACAAAATAACAGCCCAGCTTCAGACTCAGATTCCTGTACAAATCCAAATGAAGAAAGAGCTGTGTCTTTTTTTTTTTAGAGACAATGACCCACACAGGGGGCAATCAAGCAGGGCCAAGTACATAAAAAGACAAAGGAAAAGTTAAATGAGGAGGGGGGGAAAGGAAAAAAGACCCAACCCCCAATGAGGAAATTGACAAGCATATGGAAATCAAAGAAGTGATTAATATCTCACATTGAACATTGACAGAATCACAGATTAATGCCCTAGCAAAAGGCATGAACATTGTCCCTACATCAAAGTTGAACCACTTCCAAACAACGATTAAGTGGTTTAAACTATACCTTAAGATTTTAAGATTATACTTTTACAACAATGTGCAGCTTCAAAATAGCAATGAATCTGAAATTTATTTATTTATTTATTGAG
This sequence comes from Neoceratodus forsteri, assembly GCA_016271365.2. NCBI lineage: Eukaryota > Metazoa > Chordata > Ceratodontiformes > Ceratodontidae > Neoceratodus > Neoceratodus forsteri. The sequence goes on along the minus strand of JADMNL010000022.1, from coordinate 437,246,841 downwards.
AATATCGGATTACAACCTTTGAGTCAGGGACTCATTTACAAAGGCTCCACATCAGAGCACAATACATATCAATTAGCAGGCAGTATACAATATTACAGTGAGGGTAGGGAAAAAGATAACAACAGGGAATGAACAGAACTGTCAGTCCTATACAGCTGGATAGCTATGCAAGTCTTAGAGGGAGCTTGTGAACATCAGTGAACAGTACAATCAATAAGATGGTGAGGCCTGTACACTAGCAAGTGGTGCAAGCAGTCGGGACACCAACATTGTCAGTAACACACAGTCATTACAATAACAACAGTAGAATAAGAGAAATTTAACCCAAATTCTCACCATGCGTAGGCAGTTTCCCATTCTTAGCCGGAGCAACAGCAGTGACGGGTGGAGATTATGTGGTCTTTGAGGGCTATTTTGAAGGAGCCTAGTCTGGAGATAGAGGTAATGGCCAGGGAGAGCTTATTATACCAGGATGGCGCTCTGTAGGAACAAGACCTTTGGGCAAGGGTGGTTGTGACCCTGGGTACAGCCCACATTAGTTTATCTGCCGTGCAGGTGTTTGCTGAGGTATGAGTGGTGCGGAGGGAGGCAGCGACTCCAGTGGGGGTAAGGCCTAGTTGGATTTTCTTTGTAAGGAGACACGTTTGATAATGTACTCTTTTGTCTAGGGTGAGGATATTTGTTAGCGCATACAGGGTGCAGCTGTGGGTACGCTTATCTACTCCAGCAAGGAGCCTACAGGCTTTGTTGATGGTTAGGTGGATTTTATTTAGTGCAGTGTGGTCAGCGGCCGAGTAGACAGTTAGCCCATAGTCTACAAGAGAGAGAACAGAGGAGGTAACAGCAATGTTTAGGGCCTCTGGATTTAAGCAGGCATTGTGCCGATACAGTAGTCCTGTGCATATATTGATGGCAGAGGAAAGATTAGTGATATGTGGGTGGAATGAAAGGTTAGGATCGAAAGTAAGGCCCAGATATTTATAGGTGTAAGCCTGTTCTAGCGGGAGGAGGGTTTTGGAAAAGATTGTTAGCTGGGCATTGTAGTCCTTGCTCTGGCGGTGGGCAAAGTGCATTGATTTAGTCTTCTTTACATTGACCACCAGTCTGTGGTCAGTGAACCAGTTTTCAATATGGTTGAAGACAAGTTGTAGGGAGGATTGAAGAACTGTGGGATCCAAGTGGGAGGCATACATTACTGCATCATCTGCGTAGAGCAGAAGCTTACATTGACAGGATTTAGGCAGGGTATTCAGGAAGATGTTGAATAGTAATGGACCAAGGATGGAGCCCTGGCGGACCCCTGAGCAGACTGGTAGAGTGGGTGAGTTGGGACCTATTTGTGAATTAACTTGTGAACCAAGTGATGGGTCCAGGGGACAGACTGGTGCAGTGAAGAGTATTTAGGAGCAGGGTGTGAGAGACTGTGTCGAATGCTTTCGACAGGTCTATAAATACAGCTCCCGCTAGGTGCTTCTTTTCTAGAGCATTGTGTAGTGAGTTGGAGAACTCTATGAGGGCAGAAGTTGTGCTGTGTCCAGCTCTAAAACCATGTTGTTCCCTACATAGTATGTCGTGCACAAGCAGGTAGTCTATGAGTTGGGTGGCAACGATTTTTTCCAAGGCTTTTGAGAGGGGAAGGAGAATGGAGATGGGCCGGTAATTATTGGGTAAGGTGGGGTCCCCACTCTTTAGTATTGGTGTGATGGTGGCCACCTTCCAGTCAGTTGGGAACTGCACTAGGCATAGGGAGAGGTTAAGGAGATCGGTAATGGGGGGAGAGCACCGAGTCAAGTACCAAATTAAGAATTCATGTCGAAGGAGTCTTTGCAGTAGTTTGAGCCCCCTATGGCTTTTTCTAGGTATGATCTTGCTTCATTCATAGTAATAACCCTGAGGTAGAAGGTGGGGTAAGTATTGTTTGGCTCTGGGGTCACGGGTGGGGTTGAAGAAGTTGTTTGGCAGAACTGTGCTTAGATCAGAAAATGCAGCATTTAGGTCACTGGCAATAGTGAGTGGGTCTGAGGTAATATTATTGTTGACAGTTAGCTGGGAAGGGGGAGGCATCCTGGATTTTCCATTCAGTGCCTTTAGGTTGTCCCAAAACAACCTAGCATTCCCTCAGGAAGAGGCAAGGGTGGATTTGTAGTAGAAAGATTTGGCCATTCTAATAGCCCAGGTACACTTGTTGTGAGCCATTTTATAGGCAAGACTGTCCGCCTGCACACCAGTGGCAACTGCTTTGCACCAGAGGTTGTCACGGTTCTTTAGTTGCTGGAGCAGTGCTGGTGTGACCTGGGGCATTTTGTTTTTTGGATTGAACCTTTGTGAGTGGGGCAAATGTATCACAAGCTTTGTTGAATGCGTGGGTGAAGTAGTCAAGGGCTACATCTTTGGAAGGGGTGCATCTGATGGTGGACCAATCACACTGGGCGAGATGTCTCCTTAGTTTAGTGAGGCCTCCAGGTTGAAGATGGCGTCGGGTAAAACTGTTTGGTTGGGGTAGTTGCCACTGACATGCCCAGGTGAAGAGGATGGGGAGTGATCACTTAATGAGTCTGGGAGTACAGTTAGGTTTTAAATTCTGTTTGGGTGATTGGTGAGTAGGAGGCCGATCAGGGTGCTAGAACAATTTCTGGGATTTACCCTGATTGGCTGGTTAACTAACTGGGCTAGATCTAGTGCTGAAAGGATGTCTTTTATAAGGGAGGCTGAGCTTGATAACCAGTTCACATTAAAATCCCCCAAGATAATGTGCTCTGTTTTAGGCGGGGAGCTGGAGATATAGTCAGCCAGAGATTGAAAAGCTGAGGCTTGGTTTCCTGGTGGGATGTAAGCCACAGTAATGGTTACAGGGGCTCTGGTAGGGTCTGGTGTGAGTTTTATTGTCAGGGCTTCTGCCCCGTGATTCAGGGAGGGTGTCGGTAGGTTTTGGCACAGTAGTGAGTCTCAGATGTAAAAAGCACACCCCCCTTCCCGTTTGCCAATTCTGTCAGCTCTATAAGGGGGTGAGGCCTGGGAGTGCAACAGAGGAGTCCGGAATCTTCTTTGACAGCCAGGTTTCTGTGAGGGCTAGCACATCTGGTTGATGCTGCTGTATCCAGCATTGTAGTGGTGCTAGTTTTTTGGGGTGAGCTGCAGATATTCATTGCAGCTATACTTAGTCCATGGTGTGAGGTGCTAGGACTGAGTGAGATGGGGCCTGGATTGGGGTGAACATTGCCTGACATAAGGAGCACTAGGGCAAAGATTCTGAGGAGGGCCAGTACTCTCTGGTTACTGGTGTTGGCATGATGTCTTTTAGCTGAGGTGCTGCCTGAGCAAGGGATGGCCAGGAAGATGAGAGAAGGGAAGGAGAGGAATGCAATAGGGCATGGCAGGTGGTGTGAGGAGATAGCTGGGTGATGAGTAGGGGGGAGGGCAGTAGAGTTACAGTGAAAGGTACATTAGGTGGGAGCTGGTGTTGTGTCACGGGGGTGCCAGAGGGGTGAGCCACGGGCGAGGGACTGGGGTGTCCCTGGAGGAGGATGACAGAGGCGAGGAGTAAAGTAAGCATTCTAGTGCTGGAGCACTGCTACCGGAGGGAGATGCCAGGGATTGAGAAGCAGAGGGGAAACTGTCTGAGGTGGCACAGGAGAAGGTTTGTTAGGAGAGAAAGTAGGAGGGAGAGTAAGAAGGAACAGAAACCATAGGAAATAATATAAAAGTGTTAAGCAAGGGGAATCAGTGGTTGGGGATGCAGGACAATGCTGCCTCAAGTGGTGAAGTGTTATAGGCTGCTAATGGCAAAGTGGGCTGATTGGTTTAGGACTCAGCCTCAGCCCTATTGGTTCCCCTCGGCCCTATATAACAGACCTGGATACTTGTTCTAATACTATTTCTGAAGTGGTATCATGTGACTCTGCAGATTTCAATATGGATTTTGAATATATTTGATGATAAAACAAGTGATGGTAATAATGATTCAGTGCCTTTGGATGTTAGTAACCTCAATATATCGGAAGAACATCTGATAGTATATCAACATATGGGGTTTAAACCAAAATCTATTTTCTGCCATCTCACATCTAGCACACTGGCTACTGGAAGTTCCAAAAGTTGGTGAATGCAGATGTAAATAAATTGCTTGAGAATGCAGATATCCCTGAACATTACCACAACACTTCCACTCAAGAACTTACCATGATAAATGAATTGCATGCTATGTCGAATATTTTTATAAAAATGCAGACAAAGGTGGGAGTCAAGGGACTGATATAAGACCTAGAGGAAGTTGGGAGATGAGCAATTCTATCACAACCTATCTAGTGATCCAGCACTTGTCTTTAAAGAAAGATTGGATAGCTTGGTAGATGAGGCACTTTGGGATGGATGAATTACATCTGATAAAGCTAACTTTATCAAGCATAAATGTCTATAGTCTAGCTATTAGAAGTTACAGTAACGAGCTATGAATGAGCTTGGTACATCCAGCAGACTTGGATTTGATTTCCACAACCTCCACTTGCATACTCTGTGACCCTAAGCAAGTCACGTAACCTCCCCAGTACTCCTGGGTCACCCCTGCCTTGTGTCTAGTGGGTTTTACCTGGTTACCAAAGGATAAAACAATTATTGGCAGGATATTTATGTGTTCCTTATAATTGATGGGACATCTCTATACATGAATAGTCTGCACAATTTGGGATTACAGGCAATCAGGCACATCTTACTTAAGCAGTAGGGAGCGGTCCTGGTGGTGTCATCTGACTTTCTTCTCCAGGCAGTGGATTATATTCTCCATCATAATTTTTTCCCTTTTGATGGACAATTCTACCACAAGGTACAGGGTACATTGATGTGAGGCCATCATGGCTCCCTCATACACAAATCTTTACCTGTCCTGGTGGGAGGAACAGCTGGTCTTTAATATTGAGAGTAATCTGCACCTGAAAGGGGGATAATCAGACAGCACTGCCCCATTGAAGATATTTTTTATATCTGGTCCATGTCACCCCGATCAGCAGATGAATTTGCCATGTGGTTAAACCAGAACAAATGTAATTTGAAATTCACACACAAAATGAATAAGAAAAGTATAGATTTTCAGTATTTACATTTTTATGTGGATGAGTTCAGTGCTGATCAGAGTGACACCTTCCGCAAGGCAGTGGCAAGAAGCTTTACTCCGTGTGGACAGTGGGTGTTCACCAAGCTTGAAAGCCAGCATCCCTGTGGGGCAGTTTCTTAGAATAAGAAAGCACTGCTCCGCAGAGGAGTAATTTGAGTCACAATCATTAGAACTGAGAGAAAGATTCATGGTTAGAGGCTGTTCCACTAAAACTATTAAAACAGCATACAAAAAAGGCAAAACAAACTGTGAGGGAAACCCTTTTAACTTCCAGCATCAGGACAGAGTGGATAATGTACCTATGAAATTTGTCTCACAGTATAACTATCTGGAACCAAAAATTTGAGAACTTATCCAAACACATTGGTCCGTTCTGATGACCGACCCAATGTTAAGCAATCTTCTTGATCCCAGCCCCAGAATCTCCTTCTCCAGGGATACACTGAAGGTTAGCCACTACACAGAAAAAATACCAGATTGGTGGCTCTTGGATAAACCAAAAGGGTATGCCCTTATAAGAGATGTGCTGCCAGTAAATATGCAACTTCTGGTAGATGGCTAGAAATTCCAAACCCAATACAGCAGACTGAAGTAAGACAGTTCACCAGCATTTTACAGTGTTTATGATTTATACTATCTGTACGGGTCAAAATTAACATACTCAGCCTGTTCCCTGTGCAAGTAGGAACAGGCTGGTGCATGTAGATTTTTCTCTCGCATGCACTATAGTGCAGGTAGCTCATTACCATTCTTTAGGCTGCAGTTACAACAAGCCGCCACAAGGGGCACAGCGCTGGAGAGTGACAGGCTATTGAATACTTTTTTGGGGGGTTGAATTCGAGTCGCACACACATGTGCATGCCGCCATGAGGACTCATTTGGGAGTGAGCAGTGTGACGACAAGGGAGCGAGCAATGGCTGGTCTGGGAGTTGGGACTGAGAGCTGAAGTGCCAAAGGAGGAGCTCGGAGTATCCATCAAAGAAGGTGGGATCATGCGGCCAGACAGCAAGAGAAGCTACAGTTTCTGAGAGGTGGGATCAATCTTGCTGAGGTCCTGGTCTTCAGCAGAGACTGGTAAAGAAGGGACTGGGAGTGGGCACTGGGCTGAGGCTGTTGCTGCTGCCAGTCATCGATGGGTGTTGGAAGCGCGTGGGGGTTACGGAGTACAAGTCGTGATGGTAATGGCATATCTGGCATGCAATCTTACCATGTGTGCCTCTTTTTGTCACCCTCGTGGTACAGTAATGTTCAGATAGGCATACGTGTCTGTGTGAGCAATGCATTTTGAAATGAACTGCTGCAGTGAACAGACACTTGATGTCAAGCTCTGTGTGTGGAATTTGCAATCCTCATTGAATTTTGTTGTTACTTACACAAATTATTATAGATATTTAGGCAGGCATGCAGGATCATCAGACTTTTGTTTGTTTAAAAAAAAACATTTGAGCAAAGCAATTAGGCAAGGCAAGGAGATTTTGAGCAGGCTTTGCTTCAGACTCTGGAGAGATATAAGGGCAACTGTTTAAATGTTGAATAGCAGTTGATGTGAGAATAGAGTTGTTATAAAGGCATTATTAGTTTGTTAGGAAATCTTTGTCAGGAACAGTAGTTATAAACTTTTATCATAATCTAGTCTACCACAACCTTGATTTCCCACTTGTTTGTTTTGAAGGACAAAACTACCTTGTTGTCCACTTTTTTTTTTTTTTGGTGGGGGCATTTTGTACTAAAATCTAATTTAATTCATATTAGCAGCACAGTCTTACTGTGATCTTACCCCCAGTCTACAGTTGACAGCTGCACTCCAGCACCAACAGTACTCTACCTTGCTTAGCAGCACAGTCTTACTGTTGTAACTCCCCAGTCCCCTGGGGTTACTAGAATCCCATCGGTGTTAGACTAGGAAGATAGTGGGTAGCTGGTACATACCTCTCCTTGTTTACCTAGCTAGACTGGGTGAGAAATGAGTGAGGTCATTTAGAACTCTCATAGCAGTCTGAACCACAGTGCAATCAGCTGCAGGGGAACAGTTTAGAATCTTGGGTTCAGTTGTGAACAGTCTGTGATTTGGAGCAGTAGAGTGCAGCTTTATTCAGAGGGAGAGGTGCCTGCCAGCCTGTCCTGGGCTGGGTGAAGGACCTCTGGTCATTTTTCCTCACCCTAGTGTGTAAGACAACAGCTTTACCACAGGAAGTGGTGGAGACATGCAGTTCTGGGACCCCAGTGGGTCATTTCTGTGAGAATTGATTGGACTGTGAAATTCAGTGGATCCACGAGCAATTCACTGAGGGACCAGAAGATTTTCCAGCTGCCCAAAGCAGAGACTAATGGAGAGCCTCAGTGTTCAAAGCTGTGGATTTGAAAGGAAGAAAAGGTTTCTTCAGTGGTCTGATGTCTGTATCAAAAGGACAAACAAAATGTGAGTACAGAAATGTGGATAGATTTTAAGGGGGTTGGCTGGTGGTGTATGTGCCCAGAGATAAGGCTAGATTATACCACTCAGGGCTCCAGTCTCACCACAAATATGTGCTGAATGTAAAATTTAAATGTGTGGATGCCTTTAGCAATCTGTAGAGATTGAAGGATTCATTTTGTGTAACCCGGAAGGAATGGCAGAAACTGTCTGGGGACAGGGTGGGCAGAATCTCACCTAAAACTCCAGTCAGGACTAACTGGTTACCAGACATTCACAAGGTTACCCTGCCAATGTTAACTAAGCCCATAATGTCAGGAGGAATGTATTTTAAGTGTGTGGCAGACCCTATGTAATAGACACTTGTGGAAAAGTTAATGTCCATTAGATCCCTAGAAAAGAAGGATGGACTATCCATAGTTCTGTGGAAGAGAAAATGTGAGAAAGCCCAAACTGTTTGTTCTGGAGAAGGAAAAGTTCTTGTGTCATGTGTGTTCTGTAAAGTACAGTACCAACTCACCCCTTTCTGCTTTCCATCTGTGTCAGAATAAAGCCACACTATACTATCCCATTTCAATTTATATTAAAATTGGATTCATATTGGCAGCACAGTGTTACTGTGACCTTGCTCCCAGTCTACAGTTGACAGAGCAGCACTCCAGCAGCACCAGCAGTAGTTGTGTCTGAAAAAAACCCTGAGCCTTAAAATCATTATTAAAAAATAAATACAACTGTGTTATAAAAATCCCATGCAAAAATAAAAAAAAAGCCAAGGCAGTGTGAGGTTTACTGCAGACAGTGTGTCTACAGTCTGCTGCTGCAGTGCTTTTGCTGCTGTGTGTGCCCGGCCTAAGCCCACTGCCCACCCCCCACTACTATTATAATTGTCTCTGCTGTACGTACACCATACACAGTTGTATAGTTCTATGACAGAGAACCACCCACCTACCTCTGCCTCACTTGAAAGCACAATTTTACTGTACACTGCTGCTGGTACAGACATACAGTGCTACTATGGGGAGACAGGAGTACTTTCTGGGAGTAATAAATCCCTACCTGGTAGTGGTAAGGTTCCTTTCCTTGGCTAGAGACAGTTATTAGTGTGAATATATATATATATATATATATATATATATATATACACACACACACACATACCACAGGGGTGGGAGCTCCAAGATGACAATAAATGGTGTTATTTTCACTGCAGTGAAATACATCGAGCTGACGTCAGTTGAGTTAAAATAAATGCCACTTATACCTACTCTACTGACGTCAACTTCCTCCCTCTTTCTATACCGATTACTTCCAGTAAGTATCTCTCTCTTCTTACTGTCTCCAATACAAAAATATGCACAACTGCCACATTTCATATCACAAATATCAGTGAAAACAACCTGTCCGAAACATGAAAGCCAACATCTTCATCCAACTACATTTTAAAAGCATTTTGGCACAACTCATACAGGCGGTCTCCAAACTCTGCACAATAACCCTCCGAATTACAATCACAGAGCAAGCCTTCGAAACAACTGTCCCAAAATAAAACACTATTAATGCTCTCCTGGACCTCTCATCAGTGCAAGCAATGTTCTTTACCTAAGTTTTCTGTTTTTTCTATCAGTCGGCATTCCACACCACGGACAGGAAACTTAAAGCTATTAGAGGAAATGTAAATCACCGCGTAGCAACAGCCATGAACAAAAGTGAAGTGGACTCTTTTAACAGACACAGTGAAAGTGAAGCAGACCACATAAAAACTGCACAAAAACAATTAAAATCACCACAAAACACCAAAACAAGTCACTAAACAAATAAAAAGTATACCTGACTAATGAAACTCACAGTTCTGCTCTTCCCAAGCCTAAACGAAATTCCCACCCTCACAAACAAATGACCCAATCACACAGCACACAGCACACTGCAGAGAACAGCATCCAATCAGCAATCACACAAACAATAAATGACCAATAACAGATCTAACAGACACACCATTCATACCCATTCACTCACACAGACAACAGAAATGAACACACCAAACAAAGATGAAACAAAATGTAATAGAGGAGCTCCCACTCCCGTGGTATAAATAGCACACATGATGTGCAGATCATGAATATGAAAATATTACTCCCATCATGAAGCCTGGATATTTACCTGTGGCTCGGAACTCATGAAATATCTAGAGTTTCACTCAAGAGTGAAAATATTTCATCCTCCTGCCATCATGTATCATATATATATATATATATATATATATATATATACAATATATATATATTTCTGGACTAATATTCTACTGGTCTGGCTCTGGCTACACCTGCCTGGTGACTATCTGACGGTGACACCTATATGTGTGTGTTTGTCTGATATTGATCTTTGATACTGATAATCAGTGGTAAATGTCTACTGTTCTACTACTACTATGCTTGTCTAGCATTGATTGTAAAGTGCTTTGGGATACACACTGTGTATGAAAAGTGCTATATAAATGCAGATTCTTCTTCTTGCCTGATCCCTATATCTGTGTATGATGGTGCACTTTCATGATCAGAGTAAAACACAGCTGCCACTACATTTGTCAGACTGACCCCATAACTCTTATCTGTGTGTGTGACAGTGGGTGAGTTTTCTGTCAAATCAGAGTAAATCTCTGCCTGAGCCTGTACTACTACTACTACTACTACTATATCTGCCTGATGGACCCCTATATCTGTGTGTGGGAGGAGGAGCTTTCATAATTGGAGAAAATCACAGCTGTACTACTGCTACACTTACCAGACTGACCCCTTAACTCTTATCGCTGTGTGTGACAGTGGGTGAGCTTTCAGGCAAATCAGAATAAATCTCTGCTGAGTCTGTACTACCACTACTACTATGATTGCCTGATCCTTATGTTTGTGTGACATTGAGCTCTCTGAATCTCAGTAAATCTGCCTAACTACTCTGCTGTATTACAACTACACTGTCCTTTGCCTGCCCACTGGCCTATTTACATCTATGTGTGTGATGTTCCTCTGGCAGGCAGGCTTGTTGCAAAAAATACAGTGACTTGCATTGGCTGGGAGTTACTTGTTGGGTAAAAAAGCAAAACCCCCATAGCAACTGCTTTGTGGTGGCACTTATTCTTGACTAATGTAGGCAGCGTACCTTCTTAACATAGTAAAATGTAATTCTACAGCTGCCTCAGCCCCTTTCTTCACTAATACTTTTGCCTGTTGAGCCAACTGATAACATTGGTAAAAAATCCTTTGTTTTGCCTTGTAGTATAGAGTTTAACTACAAATTACTGTATAATTCTTTAGAGTAAATTAATCTCTGCTGGCCTGTGCAACTAAGCTACACCCAGCCTACCCACCCCTGTGCCACACCAACCTAGCAGTCAATGTGTGTGTGTCTAAGTCTGTGAATTCTCATTTCTGTCAGTCTTACTGAATACAGTCCCCCTAGCTTGGAGTAAAGATCCCAGTTTGGTTGGTGGGAGAAATAAATAAATTCCTCCTGGTTCACTGACAGTCTGACTTAGCCTAAGCTGAAATTTAACCTAATTTTTCAGAGTAAATGTGTGCGGACTAAACTGATTTGAATGCCCTCTGCGGGATCTGTTTAGCAATTTAGGCTACATGTGAACTATTATAAAAAATACTCAGACATTTTCTGACTGACAGCAGAACAGTTTATTGACATTATTTATTCATTTACTAAATTCTCAGATTACATACCTATGAGTCAGAGATTCTTTTACATAGATTCCACATCAAAATACAGTGTTACAGTAAGTACTGAGATAAACAAGAGTCAGAGACTCATTTAAAACAGGTAGCACACAACATCAGTTATAATCACAAACAACGTAAGGGCAGGAGGAGAATCATACAGTGACTAAGGTGACACTAGTCGAGTTGCAGAAGGGGAGATTGATATTTATAACAGAGTCACTGTTGCAGTCCTGGGCCAGAATAGCAGGGTAGTTGGTGGTGAAGGCAGCCAGAGGCTAGCTCTGTCCAGTGGTAGAAGCAGCCAAAGGTTGGCTTGGTTAAGGGAGTAGTCAGTCGTATTGGTGTTACATAAGTTAATTTTGTTAAACATTAAACCATAACCATGCCACCCAAGAAAGTTTTACCCAAACCAGTAAATACTCTTTTTCACTACAAGCTGAGCAAAACAAATGGTGAAATGGCAGCAGTGACTGTGTCACAGTCTGGTGTGGGTGATGGTAACAATGACAAGTCTCAAGTCTCTGCGACTGATGCCATTCCCAGTACTTCCATTTCAAATGTGTCCATAACAGAATCTAACTCCTCTGATTCTGAACCTGCATGTGCACTCCTGCCTTCTTCTCACATTCCTCATAGCACCATCTCCGACTGTATCCTTCAAGTCCAACAATGCCCAGTGCCTCCTCCTCAGCCTCCTACTGAGACAACTGACGGAGAGCCACCCTTAAAAAAAAACATTTAAATTTGTGGACTTTTGGAAACAGAATTATAAATGGTTAAAGTATAACAGTGACCTGAACATCATGAAATGTGAATGCTGCAAACTATTTGATAAATCAGGAAAAAATAATTCTTTCAGGGATGGGTGTTCATCCTTTAGAAAGGGAAACGTAGAATTTCATGAGTCAACAGATTTACATGAAGCACCCAGAAAAGCATTTTTTGATCACAGTATAACCCTTTCAGAACAGCCATTAATAAATATTGTCCAGAACTGGAAAAAAAAAAAGAATTTGAGCAAATGAGGGTTCTTTTTAGAGCAACTTTTTTTCTTGCTAAAAAAGTACAGCCCTTTACTGATCTAAAAGATGAAATAAACTTATTACGAGTGAATGGGGTGTCAGTCAGTGAAACCCACTGTAACAACAAGCAAGTAAGAGTATTCACAAAATATATTTACAGAGATAAGATGGAAGATCTAATCTCATTGGTGAAATCACAAGATTTCTTTTCCATTTTGTCAGATGGCTCAACAGACAAAAGTATTACTGAAGAGGAGGTAGGGTATGTCTGTATCTTGGAATAGGGCATCTCTGTTACTAAATGTGTGGTACTTAAACCTCTTGACAGGGCAGAAAGTATAACATTAACATTAAGAAATACAATGGAAATTGATCTCCAAATACAAGACTGGAAAAATAAATTAGTGGCTTGTTGCTTTGATGAGGCATCAATCATGATGGGCAGTAAAACAGGAGTAGCCACAAGACCGAAGAAGGAGGCCAAACTTTTAAAAGTGGTGCACTGCTGTGCACATAGACTTGAAATGGTCACTAAATATATGATTAAGGGGACACTACTGTACTCCACAGTGAAGGATTTGCTTTCCTTACTGCATGGTTTCTATAAGCACTCTGCTTAAAACTGGACTGGTTTACAGCCTGTGGGGGAGGCACTGGGCATCCGGGTACTGCGCCCTGTGGATACAGGAGGAACAAGATGATCTGCCACACCACCAGCATGCTGTGAAAGTGTTGCATATAAATTATCCAGCCATTATTATGCACCTGGAGGATGTGTTAGTAAATGGTACAGGGGATAAAAGAGAAAAGGCCACTGCAATCCTGAAGCAGATAAAATCACCTAGGATTTTGTACTTCATCAACTTCCTAGAATTCTACATAGCAGTCATGTCTAGACTAACATTGACATTCCAGCAAAGTAACTTAATGGTAAGCTCAGTGCAAGCTAAAGTTCTTTCTCTCATGATGAAACTAAAATCTCTCAGAGATTCAGAGACTAGTAGTAGTAGTAGCAAAAAGCATTTATTTTTATACAGGATATAAAATGACTTTCACATTTTACACCGTTACGATAAAATCCTATTTACAAGGCGTTCCTGTCTTAGATGTTAAGAATCAGTTACATATATCAAACATATCCAGAATACAATAATTACAGTCGTACATTTGCATAAAACCTTCTATACTTAATCAAAACAAGTGCATCTTACTGCTAGTTCATTTTTCAAGGCAGTATTAAATTCATGTGAACTTATATCTGTGTTTTTTCCTTGAATATTTAACTCATTCCAGAATTGTATTGCTACATAAGCAAAAGACATTTCTCCTATCCTGGCTCTTGGTGTAGTTGTTTTAAACGCCCTCAATTTTTTAATATTTCTTAAACCTTATGTATGTTCCGCTTTCTGTAGTTTTTCTCTTAAGTAAAATGGTCTCCCTGAATCCAGAAGTTGCCTTATCATAGTAACCCAAATCATTTTTTGTTTACTTTCTAGAGTGAGCCAATTTAACTTCTCATAGAGTGTACAATGGTGGGTCCTCCTGTCTGCTCTCAAAGCAAATCTTGCCAACCTATGATACATAGTTTCAATCCTTTTTATTACAGAGACCCTGGCGAACATGTAGATATTTATTCCATAGTCTAGTACTGGTACCAGCATATGGTTTACTATGGACTTCCTCATGAATTCATTTATACAACAACCTGTTCTACACAGAGCCCCAAGTCTTCCATTTAGTTTGTTTACTTTTTCATTGATATGATATTCAAAGGTCAGTTTCTGGTCTATCCAGAAACCTAGATATTTATATTCACTAACTTGTTCTAACTCCCCACCATCCTTAGCCGTAATTTTCAAGTTCACCATGTCCTTGATTTTCTGGGTGAAAAACATAATCTTTGATTTTCTGCTGTTCAAAACTAAATTGGACCTTCCAAACCATTCCTGAATTCTATCAAAATCTGCTTGTAATTCTGATTGTATCTGACAAACATCTTTACTCTTAACTTTTAAAACAGTGTCGTCTGCGTATAGACGAATATCTGAAACTTTTACTGTTTGAACTACTGGATTTGAATAAACCAAAAACAAAAGAGGGGCCAGGATCGAACCCCTTGACACAGGGATTAGTCTCATGGATAGTAAGTTGCATTATAAAGTTGTGGAGTTGGGTTCACCTGGTTCAGCAAGATGTAGCAGATCAGATCCTGATGAGGATACAAATGTTGCCAAGAGCAGCATAGTGTCTATTGTGGAGAAAGTGCCAGATTCCACTCTAAATCAAATGGAAATTCGTTTTTCTGAATTTGTGAATGAACATGTCATTACTGAAATGGGAATTTTCAACCTAACTGGCCTAACTCTGTTTTCTTGGCAGAGTATGGAGTCACAGAAGTCAAGTCATTATTTTCTCACTATAGTGACACATTGGAACCAAAGGGATCAGTGCTGTTTCAGCAGTCTTGCAGTGGTCAGAACTGAAAGCATATGTCCAGATCCTAAATGCAGCTTACCATCCACCTTTAGATTCCACTACTATGTGGGTAGAGTTCTTTCAGAAGAAAGGGATGACTTCAAATACATTCTTGCCCTGCTTAAAATATTTCTTCTAATTGTAACCCCTTGTTACCAGGGGTTACTAGACTCCCAGTAAGACCTAGTGGTAGGCAGGGAAGGCAGCTTGTGAAACTCCAGTTAAATGGATTTCACACTGTCTCACTCTGTTCTCAGTCTCAGTTGAGACTGAGAGATGACATCACCGTAGAACTGTCGCAGCTGCATAAGCCACATTGGAATCTGCAACAGAGGTAGTGAGATAGAATGTTGGGAGTTTTCAAAGTCAGTTTTCTGTTTTGTTCTGAGGGAGAAGGAAGTGAGTTCCTGTTTACCTTTTGAAAGAGAAGGTCAGTGTCCAGTTTCAAGTGGTAGAGACTGCTGTCCAGGTCTCAGTGCCCCCTCCCTCCGGGGGGGGGAAGTAAAGTATCCCTCTGTGGATTCCAGGGGCAATCCCCTAATGTCTGCTAAAGGAAGAAAGCTGCCTTTTTTACAGTTTCTGTTGGGTCTCACAAGTGAAAGAAGTTGTACTTCACCTGTGGGGCACCTGCAACGAAAGGGTGAGTGTCTTGCTCTAATTTGAGAGGGCAAACAATATGTTTCTTCAGTCTGGAAAATGTGAAGAAGTATGGGATTTGGACTACTATTTGGGAGGCCTATTGTACTAGGACAAACAAATGGAGTAGTATCAAGATCTAAAGCCTGTATGAATTCAAGTAATGTTGTAGAGGGGGTGCTACAGTCCATCCACCGTTTAATCTACATTTCAAAGTTTTAGTTTCTCCAGAGAAATGGCCGAGTATGGGCTATCGGAGCTGGAGGTGGGCAAACCCCCCATCTTTAGTAACCAGGTCCACCTCTATGGATTTCTGCTGTGATTGCTACTTGCCTCATGCACCTGGCCAGTGATGAGGTAGGTACCCAGACGTGGGTCGCAAATTGGAAAATATCTCTAGGAGTCGCAGGCTCTAAGTGGTGTGGGGAGCCACAACTTGGGAAAATCTCTCTAAGAGTCGCAGACTCTAAGTGGTGTGGGGAGCCACAACTTGGGAAAAGAATTCTCCTTGTTTGATGGGAGTCAGAAGGAAGTAAGAAGAAAATCTCTCTAGGGGTCACAGACTCTAAGTGGTGTGGGGAGCCACAACAAGTAAAATTGGGTTCATTCTTTAAATGGTCCGTCAGTTGAGTGGCCGGCAGGGGAGCTGGGCCAGTCGGGCTGTGTATCCAAAGCGCATGCAAGTCCGGGCTGTGTGCCTGGTGGGTCCAGAGCCTGAAATTAGTAGAAATGGGTTCATTCTTTAAGTGGACTGCCTGGTAGTATCCAATCTGCATTATCAGTAAACGTAGCCCCTTGGGGGTCCATCTATGCTTTGTTGTGTTCAGCTAGTTATGAATAAAAGCCACACTGAAAAATCCCAATCCTGGTTCTGGACATTACAGTTATTGCTTCCTGTGTTCGGATTTACTTGGGTGCCCCTGTGCAGAGTAGCCAAACTTAGGTCCCCTTGTGCCAGGTAACCTCATCCTCCCCGGACCCAGGTCCCCACCAGGTATTGCTGCCAACGCCAACAGCATGCCACCCGTCATTTTGGTAAAAAGGCAGGGGTGGGGGTTACAAAAATGGAGGCACTGCTTTGGATTTGTTTGGGAAGGAAGGTACTTGGGCAAGTGGGCTAGCATTTTGGCTATCTGGCAGTGGGTAGCCCAAAAAGCTGAAGCAATTTCCCTAGTGTGTTGCTGTGTGCTGTGAATCTTGTGCTGCTGTTTAAAAAATGCAAACTATTTACCAAGGAGCTGTAAAGCCAAAGAGTGTGCCCTTGTCCTGCATCAAAATTGTTTACAGCGTTTTTGTCAGCTTTTAAAATGAATTCTGTGAAGAAAAGTGTGGAAAACTAGGGATAGCAACAGAGAAATTATGCCCTGGACATTTAAAATGCTTTTAAAATGAATTCTGTGAGGAAAAGTGTAGAAAACTAGGGGTAGCAACAGAGAAATTATGCCCTGGACGTTTGAAATGCTTTCTGTGTAAATGGAGAGACTGCAGAGTTAATGGCAATGTTACATGGTTGAAATGGGCTACCGCCGTGGAGTCAGTTGAAGAAAAAAAAAAAAGTGCATTTTACAGTTTAAATTTGCCTGCTCGACGATCACCGTGAGGAGAGGAGCCCTCGCGAGGAACAAGAGGCTCATTTGCATGGCGTCATGTGGTTGGTCAGATTGCCATTAGTCCCGCCCCTCAGCCAGCTCTTCTGAGACTGCCTCAGCATTCGAGAGGGAGACAGAGAGTAGTGCGTGTACTGGCAGTGGAGGAGCGTCGCGAAGTATTCAAAGCTCTGTAAACATTCAAAAAGTGACTTTTGAGTTTAAAATCGGGCTCAACCCGCAAATCGATCGTGGAAATAGCGAGTTTGGTGTTGAAAACGACGATCGCTGAGACTGCCCGCCCGTTTGCATACAGAGGCCTTCAAGAACTGGCTGCAGGCCATTTTACCCCATCGCAGCAAGCTGCTACTAATAACAGTGAGTAAACAATTCAAAAACTGCTCAAACAGTGATTTTCAGTAATGCCATATAAAATGTGTGTGCAGCAGTGTAGTCGCTTTGCAAATAACGACTGTGTGAAGTCCTGCCAGCAAGTGCAAGTCTGTAAAGCCATTGAATGTGTGCATGGAAGTAAAATAGCCTCAGTTTAAAGTTTGCAGCCAGAGAGAGACTGTGGGTTGTAGAAAAGTGCAACACTAGTAGAAGCAGGCAATCCTGTGCTGAAACCTGAAGCTTTTAAGGGACTGTGAATTAAATAAATGTTGCCAGCTTGTGAAAAGTCCAAGGAAAATCCTGTAAATGTGTGTGAAGCCAGATCAGAGCAAGTTGTGCAGTTTGAGTAAAAGTTATCAGTAGCTTGTGTAAATCGGGTGCGCAGTGGCTTGACCCAGATTCTAAATGTTGATGCACAGGAGTGCTGCCGCCGCCATTACAGGGTGGGGTGGTAAAGTAAACACAGCAGCAGCGGAGCCATTTTAAAGCTACAGAGTGTGTTCAGTAAAGTGGGACTTTCAGTTACAGTGAACTTTTGTTTATTTTTCTGCAGTTATGGCCTCAGGACCAGCTCGTTACCCGGATCATGCCTGGGTTGCAGTAACAGCAGCAGTAAATAGACTGAGAGATATTGAAAAGTGGTGCTATGGAGGGCAACTACCTCCTGATGTGGCCATTCCTAATTATCCAGTGCGTGTATGCCAAATATGCTTGAGTGCTGGAAGGGATGTCTTCATGATTCCTCACTGTGCTGGATGCCTTCAAAAATCTGGCTTCTATAAAGCGCCTCCAATTCGTTTGGCCCCCACATGGACAAAAATTCAGGAATCTGTAGTTGGCAGCACACAGCACCAGGCAGAGCCTGTGGAGGAAGGCCCCTCGGGGGAGTGTGGCACAAAGCTACAGGGTGCAGAATTGGAGACTGAACCTGAAGTTGAAGTTTTGGATGCTGGATCTCAGAAAGAAAGTTCGGATAAAGCATCAATAGACCCCTGGGTGGGGGGGCCTAGCCCAAGTCTCTTAGGTGAAGATGAGATGCGGGAGGCCTTTGAATGGGAGGTGTCGACCTCCACGCCTAGTGATGGATGGATAGTCTCAGGGGTGAGAATGATTACTCACTACTGGGCTCAGATCCTCAGTGAAGAGGAAGATGAGGGGGAACCTATGTGGCCTTATGAGAAAGGAACGGGTATACAGCCTCAAGATCTTGCCTCAGAGGAATATGTTGAAGGTGGTGATGCCACTGCCCTGGCTTTACAAGAGGAAGAAGTCAGGGATCCGTTTTTAATTTCTTTGAGGATGCGAAGCTGGCAGAACCAGGACTGGCCACCCCCAATCCAGGCCAGCGGTCTCAGATTGACCAAAGCAAGTAAAGAGGAGAGACTGGTTCGTAGAAAGGCAAATGAAATCCATGGTATGACCTTTCCTACCTTTCCTCAGAAAGTCTGGGAGGAGACTGAGGACTGCAGGAAATCCTGGATCTGGGATGAAGCAATGAAAAATGTGCATCCTGGGGCCAACCAGTATGTAAAGAATAGACTGTTCCATGAAAAGTATACACAGTGGAAGAGAGGCAGGACACTGTTTATGGACAGAGTGAGAATAGTGGATGGAGAGGGACATGAAATCTCCCACTGTGTGAATTATGTGTGCCCAGGCGGGGTAATAATTCAAGCCCCTGACCCCCGGTACTATTGGCCTCAGTGCAAGGACCTCCCAGCAATTAAGCCTGTGCCTACAAAATGGAGAGCTGAGCAGTGGTAGTTAATACTGCCACACCAGACTGTGAAGTGCCCTTATTGATCCGCCAATATGAATAACCAAGGACTCAGGTGCTCCACATTCATCAGTCTACAGTGTACTGTCCTGTTCAGCAACCATCTACTGGCCCACCAGATGACTTCGGATCCAGAGAGGACACCAGCCCAGCTGTTTCCTGTTCATCGCCTGGTAATCGGATGACGTCGGACCAGCTGTTTTTCCTTTTGTTCCTGTTCTAAGGTTCCTTCTCCAGAGATGACATCAACCCAGCTGTTTCCAGATGTGCCCTCCTGTGGTTCCCGGAAGATGTCCACCCAGCTGTATCAGAAGAAATGCTGCCAGGGAGAGTCTTCGGCTGCGGAACAGGTTCATGCAGATTCTTATACTACAAATGGCTGGTAAGTCCGAAACTTTTCTATCTTTATGACATTGCAGTACACACCCTACACTACAGACTTCAAAAATGTGTGAACTGTCCACAAAGACTCTCCCCTTCGGGACTTTGGCCTTTTAGAACTGTGCTTCATGGGACTCCGGCCCAGGAGAGACTCTTTATTGGACTAGCCTTCGGGCCCTGTGGTCACTAGTTGGGACTTTTAGGGCACTCCATCCCCCCAAATGTGTATTGTAAATGATGTCATTATTGTACTCTAATGTAAATACTGTTTTTCTACCTTTTTCTAAAAAATCTTTTTGGGATTGTTCAGTGTTTTATATGGTAGGGTTTTAGGTAGACTGTGTATGCAGATTAGGAGTGTGTTTTGTTTTGTCTTTTTCTTACAGGTGTTCCTGGGAAGACAGAAGAGAAGACAAGAAGAGAAGGAGGGGCTCATCGGAGTTCCTCGTCAGTGCTTTATTGTGTAGAAATCTAAAGTACTGTATTGTTATTATTATGGTTGTTACTGTATTAACCCTTTTCCTTCCACAGGTGTGGTTGTGGGGGTAGGGAGGAGGCAGTAATTTGGTCATTTTAATGGGTTGTGGTTGCAGGTTGCCCAAGGTCGGGGAGGTCCCCAGGTTTTGTTTTTGTTTGGGATGTTATGTTAGAGGCAGATAGGTTTTCCCTAGAGGGTTAGGGGGGATGGACAGGCCGTGGCCCTGACCTGCAGTAGGGACCGCAGTGCTGATCTATCAGGGCTATGCTCTGGATGGTTCTACCAGAGCCACTAGGTGTCCATAGTAAGTGGATAGTGTAGAGGCTGATATGTCAGCTACAGGCCTCTAGGCCCTTAGTGTTGCCTGCCTGTGCTTGCACATGGTGAGGGCCTGATCACCCCCTCCACAGGTAGCACATAGGGTGGGATGGCCCTGGGCCGGGTGCATAATGACTGGGGACAGTCATTTTCCTGGTCAAGGGCAAGTGTAACCCCTTGTTACCCGGGGTTACTAGAATCCCAGTAAGACCTAGTGGTAGGCAGGGAAGGCAGTTTGTGAAACTCCAGTTAAATGGGTTTCACACTGTCTCACTCTGTTCTCAATCTCAGCTGAGACTGAGAGATGACATCACCATAGAACTGTCGCAGCTGCATAAGCCACATTGGAATCTGCAGCAGAGGGAGTGAGATAGAATGTTGGGAGTTTTCAAAGTCAGTCTTCTGTTTTGTTTTGAGGGAGAAGGAAGTGAGTTCATGTTTACCTTTTGAAAGAGAGAAGGTCAGTGTCCAGTTTCAAGTGGTGGAGACTGCTGTCCAGGTCTCAGTGCCCCCTCCCTCCAGGGGGGAGAAAGTAAAGTATCCCTCTGTGGATTCCAGGGGCAATCCCCTAATGTCTGCTAAAGGAAGAAAGCTGCCTTTTTTACAGTTTCTGTTTGGTCTTAAAAGTTGAAAGAAGTTGTACTTCGCCTGTGGGGCACCTGCAATGAAAGGGTGAGTGTCTTGCTCTAATTTGAGAGGGCAAACAATATGTTTCTTCAGTTTGGAAAATGTAAAGAAGTATGGGATTTGGACTACTATTTGGGAGGCCTATTGTACTAGGACAAACAAATGGAGTAGTATCAAAATCTAAAGTCTGTATGAATTCAAGTAATGTTGTAGAGGGGGTGCTACAGTCCATCCACTGTTTAATCTACATTTCGAAGTTTTAGTTTCTCCAGAGAAATGGCCGGGTATGAGCTATCAGAGCTGGAGGTGGGCAAACCCCCCATCTTTAGTAACCAGGTCCACCTCTACGGATTTCTGCTGTGATTGCTACTTGCCTCATGCACCTGGCCAGTGATGAGGTAGGTACCCAGACGTGGGTCGCAAATTGGAAAATCTCTCTAGGAGTCGCAGGCTCTAAGTGGTGTGGGGAGCCACAACTTGGGAAAATCTCTCTAGGAGTCGCAGACTCTAAGTGGTGTGGGGAGCCGGCAGGGGAGCTGGGCCAGTCGGGCTGTGTATCCAAAGCGCATGCAAGTCCGGGCTGTGTGCCTGGTGGGTCCAGAGCCTGAAATTAGTAGAAATGGGTTCATTCTTTAAGTGGACTGCCTGGTAGTCTCCAATCTGCATTATCAGTAAACGTAGCCCCTTGGGGGTCCATCTATGCTTTGTTGTGTTCAGCTAGTTATGAATAAAAGCCACACTGAAAAATCCCAATCCTGGTTCTGGACATTACAGTTATTGCTTCCTGTGTTCGGATTTACTTGGGTGCTCCTGTGCAGAGTAGCCAAACCTAGGTCCCCTTGTCCCCGAACCCAGGTCCCCACCAGGTATTGCTGCCAATGCCAACAGCATGCCACCTGTCATTTTGGTAAAAAGGCAGGGGTGAGGGGTTACATAATTCTGATTCCATCTTCTACTGTGGAATGTGAAAGAGGTTTCTCATTAATGTCATGGATAAAACATGACTGGAGGGCAAACTTAAGACCAGAAACTGTGTCCGCTTTAATGGCAATTAGTCTGAGCAGTGACACAGTGTCCACATACTCACCAGATAATGCCATAGCTTAGTGGTGGTCAGCAGGAAAGAGAACAAGGAAATCTCAAACAGCACCTTATGGTTCCAGAAAAGATGAAGAAAAAGGCTGGGAAAGTGATGAAGACATTGATACTTCGAATAGTAATACATTCGTTCCGTATGCAATGATTCCAGAATCAGGTTAATCTTTTTTCAATTTTTATTGTTTTGTCCATCAGTGCAAGTAACCTGACTCTGGTGCATGTAACTTTTGTCAGTATGCCCTCTGTATGGTGACACCATTACAGCGAACACATCGATGCAGACAACATTGATAGTTCACTGTAATGGTCCGTCCAAGACCCCGGCATTCTGTCCTCCAGTCTTGTACCCTTCCCCAAATCAACTCTGACTCAGAGCGCTGATAATCCTTAAGTTTGGGGGGTGCAGGTGGCAGAGCCCCCCACATGGGGGATTCATGGGGTGAAACAACTGGGGTCGCCTGCCTGATTTATATCAACCGCAACTTGCGGTCGACATAAATCCTTCACTGTAATGTCGGTCGACAACAAAGTTGTCGAACCAGCATCGTAGATCCACTTTTGCTACCACATGCTCCTTGGTGCAGGTCCTGCAAAAAGTTAATTTCTACCCCTGACTGCCTGGTGCTTCTGCCACAGAATATATGTGGGCAGAACCACTATGCAGCTCAAGGTCAGAATTCTTGTAACATCTAGGAGCTATTCAAAATGGTGTAGAGAAAAATGCTCTGGGTGAATATTTCAAAATGTGCCATAACAAGGACCCAGTTGTTTCAGGTTTACTACTTTAGAGTATGTAGTCAAACTTATCAGAGGGGCAGACAGACTAAACAAATTGTTAAACCATGAAGTCTGGCCCCACAGGCTTGAATGATATTGTTGGTCTCACTCCATTTTTATAACAGAAAACATCTCTTTCTCTTGTAATCCCAATTTTTTTTCAGGAAGAAAAATCTACAGCCTAAGTGCTCGAAGTCTCACACTCTGCTTTCCACTAAGAGACGTTAATGTCTCACTCTGTTCTAGTTTGACTAAACTGAAAGCTAAAAGTGAATGTAACATAATATGTTTTACATTGTAGCTCCTTTAAATAGAGTCATCCTTTGGGATATAGTTCTGTTTTGTTCATAATCAGATAACTTTTTAATATAACTTTAGATCAGTGGTGGCTCTACACCAGGGCCCGCCAGGGCACGTGCCCCGGTAAAAAAATGCTGTGCCCCAGTTGGTGCCCCATATGGTGCAGAGCTTCCCCCATAGTAACAATATATCAGTGCCCTGGCTGCCATCTGTTGTGCCCCAGCTGTGCCCTGGTAACCATTTGTGGCTAGAGCCGCTACTGCTTTAGATACAGAAGTTTTGCTTCTATTTGAGATAAGTTGCATTTTCTTTGCAGCCACTCAATTTAATTTTTGCTGTGCTCTTACATCTTGAAATCAGGAAACACTGTATCCTTTTTAACACTGGAAGTTATGCATGCATTTTCACTGCACTGTTGCACGTCTTTTTAACCAGTATGTTTGACACAGATGTAGGGCTAATGTGTATTTAATACATAATTGAATATTAAAATGCATGTTATGCCTTTAAATTGCACCACGAATATTAATGACACATACTTATCTTTCCCCTATAAAATTTGAGTCACTAAGGAGGTGACCCCATTACCTGAGGAAGGCATGTGTGTGTGAGCGCTTAATGCGCATGGTTGTCTGGCATCTGTGGTTTTTGGTTTGCACTGACCTGTTTTGCACATTTTTTATACATAACAGTAGTAAATATTTAAAATGTTTTTTCAAGCTCTTGTGTGCTTATTTTTTCTGTTGTCTTTGTGCTTTATTGACTGAGACACCTTTAAAACATGGTTGCTGTGCTGAGAATTTTCTGTCCAGTTATAACTGGACTTCAGCAAGGCTTCCAAATCTGTGCCCCATAGGACAGTTGTGAAAAAGCTAAGGGATCTGTGAATGGGTGACAGATTAACTAGGGGGTTAGTAACTGGCTGGGGGCAAGAACTCAGAGGATAGTTGTGTATAGGGAATGTTCAAGGGTTACAGAGGTCACTGGGGTAATACCACAGGGATCAGTTCTGGGGGACAGTCCTTTTCTATATAGTAACCTGTGAAATAGGGGAAGGAATGCATGGTACAGTTGTTCTTTTTGCAAATGATACCAAAATCGGTGGCAGAGTGGATACAGAGGAGGAAATGCAGGGAATGAAAATGGACCTAGAGAGAGACTAGGCAAGTGACCCACGATATGGTAACTAATATTTAGCACCAAAACGTGTCAAGTCATGCACTTTGGCAAAAGAAATCCAAAAACTGAGTGTTGATTGGGGGGGTAGAACAGATGTTAGAGGAGAGATATCTGGGGATCATTATTAGTGACATTCAAAAGTCCCATGCCTAATGCCACAAGGCTGCAGGGAAAGTAAACAGGATATTGGGGTGCATAGATATGAGGTTTGCTGGTGGAAGGAGGAAGGTGATTCTGCCCCCTCTACAGATCTATAGTGAGACTTCACCTGGATTACTGTGCCCAGTTCTGGAGCCCACTCCAAAAGAAGGACAGGGACCTGTTAGAAACAGTTCAATGGAGGGCCATGATAATGATTGAGGGTCAGCAGTGCAAGGCATATGAGGAGAGGTTGGAGAGTCTCAACATATATACACTAAAGGCCAGAAGGAGAGGGGGACATAATAGAGACCTTAACGTACCTAAGAAGGTGTTTAATAAAGTGGACACCAGTGCCCTGTTCACAGGAAGTGACAGCAAGGTAAAAAGAAACCATGGATGGAAACTAGTGTGGGAAATCTTCAAGAGGGCTGTAAAGAGGTTTTTCTTTACAGAAAAGGTTCTGAAGTAGAATGTGTTGCCAGAAGATGTGATTGGTATGGAGTTCACTGCCAGCTTTAAAAAGGAGGTAGGATAGGCATAGGGGGAATGGTCCAAACTAGAGGAAGGAGGGAGGGGGTGTGAGCAGTTTAGGGAAGGCGATGAGTGGACAAGGAAGTTGGTGTCAAAATACAATCAGTGCCATCAATAGACTAGCTCTGGTCCAGCATTAGGCCGGGTGTGGATGCAGACAGGGATTAGCTGGGCAATTGGGACTTTTTCTGCCATCAACACCTATGTTTCTACAACCAAAATTACATAACTTGGTGAAGGGACCTAGAGCTTGTACACCATCACCTCTAAACATGATAACATGATTTTCACATCTGGCCCAGTTCTAAGTGACATTCAATCACAAATGCAACACGATTATCACAACATGCAGTCTTGGTTTCATGCACACCATCTCAGAATAAACCCATCCAAAACTGTTCCCATGATTTTTAAGTCTGTTCAAAAACTATGAGACTATCCTGTCCACTTGCTATTGCCTCCCTAGAAGGAACCCCTTTAAACATTGTCTCTATATACAAATATCTAGGAGTATGGCTCTACCCCGAGTTAAACTTCTTGAATCACATTGATGCCATCACATCAACGCTCTGCCCTAAGCTAGGCCTACTATACAGAAATCGTGATGACCTCCCACTGTCCATTAGACGCATATTATCAGCAAAAATTATCACTTCCATCTTCGACTACGCTGACATAGTGTATGGCACTGCCCCCTCCTCCTCATTATCTAGACTTGACTCACTCCCCTGTGCTTTCTGCCACTTTGCCACAAATTCCCCTCTCAGAACCCACCACTGCACTCTCCTTTCTTCCCTCGGGATACCAACCTTATCCCATCATGCTTCAGCCACTCCATCTCCTTCATATCCAAATTCTGGTTCTTCCTGCTCCCTCTTACCTGGCAGAGAGGCTAACAGCAGCTGCCATTTCCCCATACTGCACTCAAGGGACTCCCGTTCTTTCTCCTTCCCCAAACCTTTCTCATCCACTGGCAAATCTGCCTTCACCTACAGACTCCCCTCTTTATGGAATCAACTTCCACCTCTCCTAAGAAACTCACCCTCTCGCAACTGCTTCAAATACCAAATCTGACAACTTCCACTCCCCACCTACACCTGCTCCATGCCACTCACAGGCCCAGCCTCATGCCAAATGTTTTTTGTGGATAGTGATCTAATTCTCAGAACTGTATGATACTATTTGTATATAGTCCATCAGAATGTACAATACTTCGCTGTATAACCTATGCAACTGTATATTTATCTTATGTATCAATTATTTATTTTCTGCTTTATATCTCTTTCCCCCTTCCCCAGGTCACACCTGGAAATGAGCTTCAGCTCACTGTGCCTTTCCCGGTTATCAAATGTTTAAATAAAAACAAATAAATTCTGTTGGTCCTATAACAGGTGTCACAGTGCTAGTCTCCAATCCTACAGTCAGCATAGGTATTATCTCATACTTTTTTGACAATTTTTTTCCCTAGACAAAAGGCTGTAGTCTAACAGACCCTCAAATAACTGTCTGATGTAATAAAGCCACACAATTATGTCTTGATACTAAAATAAATGTTTCTTTTTTCCTGACAGAAGACAGAGAAAGAGATTTTTGAAAGGTAGGCAGTATTTTATTTGTTGACATGATGTGCAAAACTCTGCTCTGCTTTGCTAACCAAACTGAGGCTGATTGGTTGGGGGTCTCTCTGTAATTTAACTGCAGTATTCTCTGCTTTAAGGGCCTAACTTCGAGAGTGTTACACATCCTAGTTGGGTAAATAGAGAGATTTTGTTGACTTTTGTGGTGCTCAGTATATGGCATTGGTATTCTGCAGAGCCGCATAAGGATCCCCTGTTTTTGGGAGAGAGGAGGGTGTGGGGCCTAGAAAAACACTGGGTAGGGCCAGATGTTTGGCTTACTGCTGCTCCCAAGCAGGGGTAATACAATGTGCACCCTTCAGAAATTGTGCTTTTCAATTATGTTTTTTTTTATAAAAGGTAACATAAAGCTTGCATTTTACATTTTAATGCAGTTACAAATTTGGCATGTACAAAGTCTGTTTAAAACTCCCAGTGTATTGTTTCTTTTTTTTTTTTCATTTTTTTTCTTTTTTTCTGTAAAATGTGTTTATTAAAGTTTGTAAATTCAACTGACAAACAATTATCCCAGCTAATACAGTAAAGGCCATGGTGTACAACAGGAAGCTTATGCTAGGATAATTCGTGAATTAGACCAAGTTAAAACACCATCATGGGGGGTTCACAAAACGGTCTTCTAATATAAGTCTGAGAAACATTAGCTTCCTTTTTAAGGATCCCTTGTTAATGCTACCCTTTCCTGCCCAATATTCATTTTCAAATTACTTATCATTTCTGGAATCCAATGACATCCGTTGACCAGAAGTCCTGCCTTAAAAAGTTTCACTCCAGGCTTCTGCTCAACTAACATCATTGGATTCCAGATTCATAAGTAATTAAAAAGTAAATACCGGGTGAGAAAAAGGCATCATTAACAAGGACCCCAAATAAGGAAAAAAAGGCTATTTCAAAACAACTACAAAAAACAATACTGTACACTGAGGGTATGACACAGACTTTCCACATACCCACATTTCCAGTACTATTAAAAATTGTCAAAAACAGGGTTTTGTTCTTGTTAAATATTTAAAACAATGCCCAGGGTAATCAAGCACTTCTTGATCTCACCAAGAAATATATTTTGAGAAAATGTTATTCAGATCTAAAAAAAAAAAAGTGTTAAAAATATTTGATGACTGCTGTCATCCCCCACAAGTACAACAGGATGCCAGCAACAATGTGCCCCAGTTTCCTGAGTACTAGTAATCAAATTAGTAACAAATATAGCTGACTGGACCACGTCTGCAGCCAGTACTGCTTCTCAAGCTATTCAGACTTTTTATAGATGTGTGGGGGAGGGATGACATTTTTGTTTGAAAATGTTTTCAGGGGCCAGATTCCAAGATGGGCTACACTGGTGTAAGGCAGGATACGCCAATCCCCATGGTGTATCCCACGACATACGCCATGCGTTACACCCAGTGCAATTCCAGGAGGCCACCTATTCCATGGCATCTGCAGGCTGTGACAATCGCAAGATACGACCGCAGTTATGCAGCAGCCCGCAATGCCTGGCACAACTGCAGGTTGCGACAGCAACTTAGCTCAATTCCAGGAGGGCCGCTGTCACAACCCGCAGTTGCTATTCCAGGACATGTATTGATGTAGGTATCCTCTGACAGCGTGGAGCTGTCTTAAGTGGCATCCAATGACTGGCACCATTGGATGCAGCCATGCGGCATCACGGCAACAGCACCATGCTATCCCCCTTGCCCCCACATGCACATCCTCACCACCAAACACCCAATCATGAGGGACCCCCAGGGTTCTGTTTCACAGGTGCCCCCTTGGATACCTGTGCCATCTGCCCTGGCCCCCTCATGCCCCCTGATGTGTGCTGCAGTGGTCCAGGGTGGTAGGCTCCAGCGGGGCCACCTGTCGCTCGCTACAAATTGCGACATGTGGCTATGATATGCCATGTGTGGGCTACCACCACATGCATGGAGTATCTTGCATGTCGCAAGTACTGGGACCCTGCTACTTCTGGAATGTGGCATAGGGTCCCTGGCATTGTGGCAACCAGCATAACTCACAACTGCGTGCGAGTTACGCCAGCCATCCTGGAATCAGCCCCCAGGTCTCTGGAGCAGAGAGTGCCGAGCATATTTACACATTGTTCAACTCAATGAGGAAGCAGCATACCATTGCCAACTGGAAATGATTGAATATGAGATACTGTGCTATAAAACCCTAAATCTGATTGTAAAATGATCAATACCTGGATGGGCTTTCTTAGACATGTGCTACAGATTACAACTTCAGGGTTGTTTGACTTCTGGATTTACAGAATGGGCAGTAATGATTAATTGGCTGCTCTGTACTGTATGTGAGAGGTATAAAAATGCCCCCCTATTGTCAGTTACCAGCCTTTATAATCTACAAAAGCCACATTATGAGAGTCCGGCCTGGTGATGCTTGGTGTAGTGGACTTTGCCACGCTGTAGAAGACCTGGGTTCACACCACAAGCCTGACTCCCATCTCTGAACCTGCGAAGTCTGAGGAGTGCTGTGGAAGCAGCACAGTCTGATAAAAGAGGGGAGGCTTCAACTTGCCTCACTGTTTCATTGCCTTATTTGGCTGGTTCTGAAGGAGCTTGAACATTGTGGGTGACCACATGATGTCCTGCCCCTTCCATCTGCAGGTCAACGTGTGGTAAAGGCAGCCTTTGATTAATGGTGGTGGGCAGGCTTACAGGAGGGAAGAAACCATTTGAAGGAAGTTTGCAGGACTGAGTCAGGGTCTTACTTGATGGCCGAAAGTAGGCAGCATCCTCCATGGATATAAGAAAACACAGCACAAAAAAAGTCATAATAGGAGCATTTGAATTTAAATGTGTGATTGATAATAAAGAGCTGTGTGGCTTATGGAACTTCAGCCAAAACATTAGCACATATCTGTCAGTGTGTATAAAGCCATTCTGTCACCAGGGTTGTTGGCATGTTTTGGAGCTCACTTACCTTCATCAGGGTGATCACTGTCTGCCAGTAATGGCAGATCTGTGAAATCACATTATCCCTTTTACACTTTGACATCAGGCCATGTAAAATTCTAAAGGATGAGATTAAAGACTATCTTATTAACAGAATCAAAGTTTCTAATATGCAAGATTCACATCAGCATGGATTTACAAAGGGGAGGTCCTGCATCACAAACCTGTTATGTTTTAAAGAAAATGTCAGCAAAGAACTAAATGGAAGAAACCCAGTAGATGTGATTCTACTAGACTTTAGTGAAGCCTTTCACCTTGTCCCTCATTTAACTATTATAGCCAATTTAAACATGAGGATAGATGACAATATGAACACTTGGATATAAGATTTCCTGTCAAATATATCACTACAGGGAAGAGTCTCCAGAAGAGTTCCTCAGGGATCTGTAGTGGGCCCTATTCTTTTCCAGATGTACATTAGTGACACAAATTATGGTCTACCTAACTGGACTGAGAAATATGCAGGCAACGCAAAACTGGGGGCTCATAAGTACACCGGCTCAAATTGTCTCCCTGCAATCCAACTTACATCTAGCCACAGTCCCTTCAAAGTGGAAACTCTCTACAGTCATTCCTCTCCCTAAAGGTGGTGACCCCACCAACCCTGGCAACTATCACCCAATCTCCCTCCTCCTTATTCTAGCTAAACCTCAAGAACACATTGTGCTTTCTCAACTCTCCCCCTATCTTGACTCATCCTCCTTTTTCACCCCTTTCCAAGCTGGCTTCCAGAAGTCCTACTCCACTACCACTTCCCTCATTTAGCTTACTGACTCCATATTCACCAATATGGATCAGAGGCAGATCACCTCAGCAATATTTGTTGACCTGGCAAAGGCCTTCAACACAGTATTGCACTCCCTTCTCCTGTACAAACTAACAACTGCTGGTCTTTCCAGGCCAGCTATCACCTGGTTCCAATCCTACCTACAAGATAGGATGCAATCAGTCAAGATTGGTTCCTCTCTCTCCCCCACCCCCCACATCAATACTGGAGTCCCACAGGGCTCAGTGCTCGGCTCAATCTTATTTTCAATATTCCTGAATGAGTTATCTGCCATCTGCTCTTCTACCGAAATACACATGTATGCTGACGATACTGTCCTGTACACTTCTGGTGCTTCCCATTCAGATGTGGTACAGTAGCAAGACTACAGCAGGACTTCAACAAGGTACAACTCTGGCTCCAATCCAACCAGTTGTTCCTAAATGCCAAAAAAACTGCCTCCATGACCTTCAACACTGGGCAGAGATTTTCAAAACCCCCCCCCCTCCATCTTCCAAACCCTGGATTGTACACCATTAGCGAACATCACATCCTTTAGATATGTTGGAGTCTGGGTAGACTAACACCTGGATTTTTCTGTACATGTCAATGTAATCATTAAGAAACTGCACCCAAAACTTGGTGCATTATACAGAAACCATGATTGTATTCCTCTACTGGCTCACTGTGCACTTGTACAGAAAATGATCCTCCCCACCTTTGACTATGCAGATATAGTCTATAGTGCCACTCCCAAATCCACCCTGGCCAGACTGAACACCCTCTATCACTCTTTCTGTCAACTTGCTCTAGTCTTCCCCCCTCATACACATCATTGTGATCATTACACAGTCCTCTCCCTCCCATCCCTGGAATCTAGATGCCTCATCCACTCTGGTTCCTTCACAGCCAAATTCTGGTTTGGGTCACTAACCCCCTACCTCACCTCTACTCTATCTACTCCCCCACCCTACCACCTCCATAGCATGGGTCCCAGACCCCTGGCCCTCCCACACAAATCCTCCATGGCCAGACTGTCCACCTTCTCTTATCATTGTCCCAAGCTGTGGAACGCCCTCCCCTCCATCCGAAACACCCCCTTCCCCATGGCCCTTGCCTTCCTCCTACATAACTATGCCTCCCATACTGGTTCCTGTCCCTAATTTCCCCTCTCCACCAAACCCAGGCCCTTTCTCATCCCTTCAGCTAACCTACGATGCCTTTCGTTCCTCTTAGTACTCCACACCCATTACACAACAAACATTGTATGCAATAAAAGCACTCCAGGCAAATTCCAAATCCTTATGAAAGTAGTCTTATATTTTTTTACTATTTATTCTATATCTTAAAGAATAAAATAAAAAGCAGACTTTTACAAATTCATATAAACATATAAGATAGAAATGTATAAAACACAATGTACAAGGTTCACATACCATATCAGTTATAGCAGTCCAGCGCTACACAACAAACATTGGCCTAGCTCTCTCTGTTGCCTGCCCCAATCACCCTTCTCTGAGTACTAGGTACTTCCCCTCTCAGGCCACCAACCCCACATAATCCAGCAGCTCCTTTAATACCACCCATTCAAATCATGCCATACCCCTGCCCATTTATAGATATTCATGTCCTGCTGACCTGGAATCTCCCTGTCCACTGCTCAACTTCTTTATTCTTTACTAATAATTGCTTATTTCCTCCTCCAGAGCTTGGTCTTAACTGCACTTGCGGTGATTGACTATCGCAAGTACTTGCATCCAGTGGCTAGTGCTATGTTCTGTCCTATATTGGGTTTACATATTCTAATAACTTGCAATGTGCTTAATTCATGCATTGAGCTACACACAGGATGTATCCCTCACAATTATTGTATTATTGTAGTTCTCATATACTATACTATGTTTTATACTATGGAAGTAGAACGACAAAGGGCTAGTTGCCCATGTAAGTTGTCCTCACTTCACAGTCGTTAGATGTTTATCCGGGTATACAGATAGGTGTCCAGTTTGTTTTTAAAGGTGTCAAACGTAGTTTGGTCAACTATATCTTGTGGAAGTTTGTTCCAAAGTCTAATGGCTCTAAGCAGGAATGAATTATTTCTAATGTTTGTCTTGGCAAGACAATCCTGGATAGTTTTGTTATGTGTTCTCAAATTATATATTGTTTCTTTGAATTTGTTTTCAAACGAAAATGTTAGTGCAGTGCATAGGAGAATTTTAAATGAATCAGGATACCACTTTTTCGCCTCCTTAGTTTAAGCAGCTACAGATCATCTATAACATACTAATACTGTAAATATTGTTACTACTGTGGACTTCGATATACTATTCTGTATTTCATATGCTGTATATACTGATGTACTGTAAACTGCTATCCCCCCAGACGCATCGGGAAATGAGCAATATGTTTAGCATGCTTTCCTGCTGAAACATTTAAATAACTAGATAAATAATAATAAAATGGACTCATGTGCCTACTCATAGGGTATGAAGTCCAACACCAAGAAATGTTCAGTATTACACCTGGGAACAAGGAATACAAAGGCCGAATATTACCTACAAGGAAGAAATGTTCAGTGTTACACATGGGAACAAGGACTACAAAGACCGAATATTACCTGTAAGGAAGACATATTCAATGTTATGCATGGGAACAAGGAATAAAAAGGCTGACTATTACCTACAAGGAAGAAATGATCAGTGTTACATATAGGAACAAGGATTAATAAGGTCAAATGTTACCTACATGGAAGAAATATTCAGTGTTACACTTGGAAACAAGGAATAAAAAGGCCATATACTTCCTACAAGAAATAAAACTTAAGGAAGTTGAGTCAGAAAGGGACCTGGGTGTAATAATATCTAAGGACCTGAAACCAAACAATGTATTAGTGACACGGAAGGAATGTTCAGTGGTATACGTGGGAACAAGGAATAAAAAAGCTAAATACTTCCTACAAGGAATAAAACTTAAGGAAGTTGAGTCAGAATGAGACCTGGGTGTAATAATATCTAAGGACCTGAAACCAAACAATGTAATGACACTAAGGCAAAACCCACAAGAGTTTTAGGATGCATTATACTAAGGTTCATACTAAGGTTCGAGGTAAGGAGCATAAGGCGGTGGCACATTTAAGCTCCTGTCATATCCCCCTAATAGGAGAAATGTGTACCTGCCAATATCAACCTGTCAAGCCTATTTTTAAAACTATTTTTTTGATTTGCTAATTACAACCTCCAGAGAAAGAGAGTTTGATGGGTTCACCACTCTCTGTGAGAAGAAATACTTTCTTTTCTCCATATTAATTTTTTGCATTTTAGCTGTAATGGGTGTCCATAATTGTTTGTTTGAAATCCATACCCATTTCCATCATTAAGTAATGGTCATGTAAACTATCCCATGTTAATAATAGGTCAACCCTCAATCTTTTTGTTTCCAGTGATGTAAGACCGAGTGAATTTAATCTACCTTTGTATTCTAAACCTCTCATACCATACATTTGCCTGGTAATTTTCTTCTATATGTTTTCCATACAAATTATATCACCTCTTTTAAAATGACACCAAAACTGAAGAAAACCACATGTGTGGGTGGATATAAGCTCTGTATAATGGAAGTATAACCAAGCAGTCTTTTGATCTGATGTTTCTCCTCATGACCCACCAAATTTTATTTGTTTTACTGACAATTTCCATTATTTATTTATCACAACTCAAATCTTTAGTTATGACAACTCCCAAGTCTCTTTCATAGCCTGTGTCTTTCAGTATCTTACCATGCAGATAGTACTGCTGCCTAGGGTTGTTCCAGCTGATATGCATAACTCTACACTTATTGAGATTGAACCTCATGTCCCATTTAGATATCCACTGTGAGAGTGTATCCAGATTCATGCTAAGATTCATACTAAGATCGATTCAGAGCCAGAGAGCCAATCTAGGCCCATAATTGCTCTTGTTACTAATAATAGCTACAAACTGATCCAGATAGAATAACTTTGTCAAGCCTTGTTTTAAAAATAGAGTTAGAACTGCTAGCAATCACATCAATTGGTAAAGTGTTCCATGGTTTAATTACACGAAGTGTATAGAAAAACTTCCGAGAAAGATAATAAAATTTCTTTAACTGCAGCTAAAGAGAATGTCCCCTAAGATTATAGGTTTCTTCCTTAAAGCAGAAGCTTAGAGTTGTTATTAGATATGGATCATTTATAATATCATACATAAGGAGTAGGTCACCTCTTAAATGCCTAATGTAGAGAGGCATCAGATACAATACAGTAAGTCTAGTTTCATACGGGACATCTTCTAAACCTTTTACCATCTTTGAATATCTCCTTTGAACTTTTTCCAACTGTGTAATGTCCTGCTTTTTATACGGACACCACAACTGGGACGATAAGTCCAGATGGGGGATGACATAGGCTCTATAAAGAGGCATCAAAACCCTATTATCCCTAGATTTAATATTTTGTTTAATGGACCAAATGACCCAATTAGCTCTGAGGATGACCTTATTTATTTGAGTACTTGGAAAGAAGTCATCAGTTATCAAAACTCCCAAGTCTTTTTCAACATCTGAAGCAACTAACACCTGGTTATTTAAAGTATATACATGCCTGGGATTACTATCTCCAAAATGCATGATTCTGCACTTGTTATGATTTAGTTTCATCCCCCAAGTAGTGATTCATTGAGACAATTGATCAAGGTAATTTTGGACAGAAGCAATTTGATCTAGATTAGCACATGGTCCACCTATTTTGATGTCATGAGCATATTTGACCATATTTGAACAACTATATTTTATAATGTCAGCTATGAAAAACTGAAACAGACAGGGGCCTAAAACGGAACCCTGCGGCACCCCACTGGTAACCAGTCCCCTATTGGAGAAATTACCATTTATCAAAACTTGTTGTGAATGTTGATCTAGCCAATTTCCTATCCACCTAACGAAATTCAGATTGATACCAGCACAGTGTAATTTTTGTAATAGCGCCCAATGTGGGAGAGAGTCAAAAGTCTTGCTGAAATCAATATAGATAACATCATATGGAGATCTGTTATCTAACTGTAAACTTAAATCTTCATAAAAGCATAGTAAGTTAGTAAGGCAACTCCTCCCCTTTTAAAGCCATGCTTTCTATATCAATCTGTTCGAGTGATGGAGTAATCAAATCTTTGATTAGGCCTTCTAATATTTTACCCATATGGGGAAGTGCGGCTTTTTGGTCTGTAGTTTTCCCAGAGGTTTTTTGGACCCTTTTTATAGATGGGAACTACATATGCAGTTTTCCAAAAGTAAGGCACATAATTGTGATTCAGACAGTGCTCACATAATAATTTGAGTGGCGTCGACAAACAGTCAGCTAATAAATACAAAAAGTGACCAGGTAGGTCATCAGGAGACACATTAATTTTATCTCTTTCAGGTTGAGTAATTTGGTATGAACATCAGATTGTAATATTGAAATATGATTACCTGACAAGGGATAAATGGTATTATAGACATTGATTTTTTTAAACTGATTACAAAAATTTGTATTGAAAGTATTAGTTATATCTAATGGGTCATTAATTAGAGTATCACTAATCTGAAGGGGACCAACCTGACAAGAAGGTTTTTTTAGGGAGTTTCTATAAGCATAAAAGGATTTGGTATTATCCTTACATGCATGTGATGTTAATTTTTGCTCCCACTTCCTTTTAGCCCTTCTGATACTATATTTACATTTTTTTGAGTACTTACATATGAACTCCAATTTGAAGGTGAATAAGATGTTAGATAAGCTGCATAACACTTGTCTTTTTTTCCTAATGAGATTACTAAGCTCCTTAGTCATCCATCTTGGGTTAAAATGAGAGGATTTCATCTTTATTCTTGAAGGAACATAGCTATTTCTCAAGTTGATGACTTTGGTAAGCAAGGTATCATAGTAATCCTTAATACCCATAGAGTTAAACAAAGATGCCCAGTCAACACTATTCAGTTCATTTTTTATACTATCAAGTTCTGCCTTATCATACAAATAAATCTTTGAGGTATTAGATGTCATGAAAATAGTGTGCTCAAGAGAAAAACTAATTGAGCCATGGTCACTATTGCCAATAGGTGACCACACAAAAATATTACTAACTAACAAGGTTCTGGTATAAAAAACTAGATCGAGAATATTTGCTTCCCTTGTCAGTAATATAACCCCCCTGTACCAGGTTGCACTGTTCACACATGTCTACCAATTTCCTAGCAGAGGTGGATGTAGCCACCATCTTGTCCCAATCTATACCAGGCAGATTGAAATCTCCTGTGATAATAATATCCCCAATCAAACAAGCTGACTCAATTTCCTGGATGATGTTATCAAGATATTCACTGTTGGCACTAGGTGGATGATAAGAGACCCCTATCACAATATACTGATGCATGTTAATCATTAATTTTAACCAAATAGTATCAGTAGTGCTATTTACTTGTTTGATTTTATTTGAAATATCAACTGCCTGTAATGAATCTCTCAGGAAGATGGCAACACCATCCCCTTTTTTAGCCTGACTAATATAATTAAACAATGTATATCCGATGAGGGAAAAGATCCAGCTGGGTTTATTATCCCCCCCAAGTCTCAGTAATGAAAAGAAGGTCCACATTTTCATTACACAGCCTGACTTTCAATTAGTCAATTTTGCCCTGAAGACTCTTGGCATTAAAGTACAAACATTTTAAAGTACTTAAGACTTTACTTTTGATAATATTCTTCTTTAGGGGAGGAAGGATTCTCTCCCCTAAATCAAGCCGTTTAAATGTCTATTAATGTACTCCAGGATGTGCTGACTCAACAAATGATTCCCCTTATAACTCAAGTGCAATCCATCTCTACAAAACATGTCTGGTCTTCCAATAAAATCTTCCCAATGGGTGATACAAATCTGGTTTTGTTTGAGGCATCTAGCATGTAACCAGTTGTTAAACATACGTATTTTACTATTGTGTTTTGAAGATGCTTTTGGGACAGGCAGGACCTTAGAGAAGGCTATTTCACACCCTAAATCTACCATGGTATTTGAAAGTGCAACCAGGTCCTTCTTTATATCTAAACTTCTGCAACACAAAAAATCATTTGTCCCAACATGGACTACCACTAATGGATTAATACCCCCATTTGATAATATATTGCGAGCCATACTAGTAATATTAGCTATTTTTGCACCCTGAAAGCTAGAATACATGCAATTTTCCTTGTCTGGTTCACAAATAGCTCTATCAAGATGTTTCACCATAGAGTCACCTATCACATAGACCTGCCTCTGTGAAACCTCAAGTAAATTGGGAAATTTGCCAGTACAAATAAAATCAGGGCCAGAGCCCTGACTAGATGGAGAGACTTCAAGGGGTATAAGCAAAACATCTGAAGGGTGAGGACAACTAGTTATGGCAAATTGGGGAATGGGTGACATGTGAGATGGATCTGTATCACACAATGTGGTAGATAAATTGGTGAGTTCCTCATGCTGATCAGTGTTGCTCAAACTGGATTCCTCAAGTCTATTTAAAATAGTAAACCTATTTTTGGTAGCCAAGGAGAATTGGGAAGCCTTCCTTCCTTTTTTATACACACGTTTACTTTGAACCTCATACCACTGTTCATCTGGGCTGTCAGCACAATCTATATCATGGGGGCATTTTTTATTGTTGCTAGAAAAGGATGCAGAGAGTAAACTGGGCTGGTCAGACAACTGCTTGGAACTAGTAATGGGGGTATCCACAGATGAAAGTGGCAAAGTATGATTAAGTGCCTGAAAACAGGCCTGCATTTGCTTCTGACTTGATTTCAATTCAGACAGCATAACATTAAACAGTACCACAGCATGTTTTAAAGAGGAATTTTCCACACATTTAGGACAAGTAAACTCAGATGTTTGATCTGCTCTCACTACGGAGCTATACATGTGACATGAGACACATAAAGCACCTCCCGGCAGGTATAATGGAGCACTTGAGTGGGCCATGTAAACAACTACAAATGTGCAGTGGCAGATATAAACCTCATGCACAGGGTTTAAGGTTGGTTATATCCCTGGAATAACAGTGAAACTTGTTAAACAAATTGCTAATTTATAGTACTACCTGAAAACGACAAACTCTACAGGAATACCACTGTACCCACTGAACACGCAGAACACACACAGATGCATGTGTCTCACGTGCATCTCATGTGCGCACTCACTGAGTGCGCCTACCGGTTTGTCCTGCTCACCGAAAGCAGCTGATTAAATATGTTGCCAGCACCCGAAGTGCTTATACGTGGTTACGCAGCAATCACCCCTTAAACTATGCCCAAACTTAAAATAATTCGAAGTACTAGCACTATACAGCACCTCACAAAGGTGATATATGATGCTATATTTCGTAGTAGCCCTGCACAGTCAGTCTGCGGTCCGTGTCAAGATCACAAAACACTATACACAGACTCTCTAACAAGTTCTCTGTGTCCAGAGAACTAGAGCTCCACTTAAAACAAGTGTATATTAATAAAACAGACACAGTTAGGTATATTTCAGTTGCACTCTAGGCAGATTCATATAACAGAGCACTACAGACTCAGCAGGCAGCTCAAGGTCTGTAATAGAGCACCCAGCTCACCAAGCAGCTGATTAAATATGCTGCCTGTACTCGGAAGTGCTTACACGGGTTACGAGCAATCACCCCCTAATCTATGCCCAAACTTAAAATAATTTGAAGTACTAGCACTATACAGCACCTCACAAAGGTGATATATGATGCTGTATTTTGTAGTAGCCCTGCACAATCAGTTTGCGGTCTGTGTCAAGATCGCAAAACACTATACACAGACTCTACCAAGTTCCCTGTGTCCAGAGAACTAGGGCTCCACTTAAAACAAGTGTATATTAATAACACAGACACAGTTAGGTATATTTCAGTTACAGTCTATGCAGTTTCATATAACAGAGTGCTACAGACTCAGCAGGCAGCTCGAGGTCTGTAATAGATCATACTAAATTCTGGCTGTTTCTACAGGGTTACTACAAATACCCCACAGTTTGCAATTGTCTGCATACTTCATCACCCAACTGTCCAGATGTGCAGATAAATCCAAGACAAATATCTGAAAAACAAGGGGGCCCAGAACTGACCCATGCGGTACTCCACTAGTCATAGCACCCCAATCAGAGAAATGACCGTCAATCATGACACTTTGTATTCTATGCGTTAACGAACTTGAAATCTAGCTTATATATCTAGGATCAATTTGCAGAGCACTGTGTTTCTTGATTAAAGCCCAATGTGAAACTATATCAAAATATCAAATGCCTTACTAAAGTCTAGAAAAATTACATCACAAGGTATTCTCATATCAAGGTGTAAACTCACTGTTTCATAAAAACAAAGGAGATTCATGGTACAAAATCTTCCTTGAGTAAACCCATACTGATTCTTATCACGTTCTCCCAATAATGACATTAACCTGTCTCTAATAATACTCTCCATTTACCTTACACAAGACAGGTATATGACTTATGGGTCTGTAATTGTTCAGTTCTTGTTTGCTACTTTTTGAGCAAATGAACAATATTAGCCAATCTCCAGTCCTTTGGTATACACCCACTATTGATACTACAATCAAAGAGTAGCTTAAGAGGTAGTGCTAAATGTTTGGTCATTATTTTAATAATTGTACCAGTTACGATCCTTCATTAGGAGGAACATTCAAAGTTCAAACAGCAAGGTAAGAATCAGAAAAATAACTGCTCCTCTATATAGAGCATATGTTAGACCCCACTTGGACTTTAGTACCAAGTTTTGGGCCCCCCCCATACCAAACAAAATATAGAAGCCATGGAAAGAGTATAGAGAAGGACAGCAAAAATCATTAGAGGTATGAAGCATCTATCATATAATGACAGACTAAGTACCCTAAAATGTATGCCACTGGAAAAAAAGGAGACTGATGGGAAACTTGTTGATGTACTGTATGACATCATAAATGACAGCACCCTAATTTCATTGCTCAACATGGAACTGGGTCAGGATTTCACATATAAGAGGAGACAGAACAGGCAGATTAATATAAACAGCTAGGGTCCACAGAGACTGATTAGGCAGGGAACATCTGGGCAGACTGGGGAGTAGCAAACAGTCCTTTTATGCCAACAAATTTTGTATGTCTATGTAACAGTTTTAAAACTGAAAAAGTTAAATATTTGTATACACAAATTAATGTGGGCATGTGAAATAAATAACCATCCATAATAATGAACTGTAAGCAAAAGACATTTAAAAAAATAATTTAGACAGGATACATTTAACAGGGGACATTGGTAATTACCACTGAATAGTTGGGAAGCATTTCAGATGGAGCCGCAAGCTATCTACTCTTACTGCCTTAGCAGAACCTTAGTGTGAACCTTGAGGCACCTTGCGCTTAAAGCTGCATCAGCAGAGCTCTGAGTGCCCAGTCTGTAATGTTTTCTGAATGTGTACAAGGAAAACCAGAATCCTGCCTTGCATTAGTTGGTTACTTATGCCTCTGTCCTTTCTGCCCAAGAGGCTGCAATAGCTCTGGTCGAAAATGCTTTGATCAAAGCTAGCGGTTTCAATTTTGCTGCCACATAAACCTTTGCTGTACCTGTTCTGAGCCTTCTTGCCAAGGTCACATTGAATGTCTTCTGGCCCTTTTTAGCTGCTCCAAACAGTAGAGAAAGGTCATAAGATTTCTGAGAAGACTGTCCATCTAAGGTATATCTTAACTGGTCTGTGAGTCTCTAGTAGGTGCAATTGTATCTCCTTAGCATTCACTAGCTTTGGACACAAGGAAGGGAGGCTTGCTTCTTGATTAATATGGAACTCAGTAGAAACCTAAGGAAAGAAGGAGGGAGGGAACTGTGGATGACACTGCTTTATCCTGTTGAAAGACTATACATGGTTCTTTGCATGAGAGCACCTGCAGCTCTCCTATTCATCTAGCAGAGCAAATTGCTACTAGGAAACATGTCACAATAGACAGGCTGTCCTCTAAAACTTGTGACAGAGACTTAAATGGAGGATCGTAGAAACTGTTAAAGAGCTGCTGACACTGCTTCAGAAGCTTTGGAAAATATATCTAGATACAGTTTAACATGTATTACATATATTTTCTTTAGATATATCATCCCCTTATTTATTAATAAGGATATGTGCACAAATACTGGATAATTATCCCTTAGTGCTCACCTCTCCCTACAGTTTATTGCCCTTTTGAAGTAATAATCTTCTGTTGTGACATCACAGTCTGTTGTCATGGGAATAACTGTGATGTTACAAGCAGAGTATTACAACATCAGGTAGGAAACAAATACAGTAGCCCCTTACTATAACGAACAGCTTGGGAGCCAAAGCGACTGTTATAGCTCCCCATTTGTTAAAACGAGGGATGCTATGGGAAGCAAGCCAGAGCAGCTTAAGGTCGCACAGTTAAACACTTTGACTAAATAACACGCATGCTGTGTTTTTAAGCTTATGTATTTTGTATATTTAAATATATTTTATCCTTTTTCTAGTTTTATAATTTCTTTTCTTGAGTAGTGCTCTGTTTGCCATAGATTGTGAGTGGGGATCTAGATCGGGATCGGGGAACGAGGAGGGAGTGTGTATAGTGTTTGTGCTTGATGCGTCATTTTTCTTTGGTTTTCTTTTGCTTGTGCTTAGTGCAAGTTCTTACTGAACAGTAGAGTACGTTACTGTATGTTAGTGCGGAGCGTTGAAGAAGTCAGTCATTTTCATTTGTTTGCTTCACTTTGTGGCAGCAACATCTTTTGCGAAGGATACAAGCTGTCTGAGCTGGATGATTTTAATCGGATCCACCTCTTGACTGGACAGCCATTCCAGTCCGATCTCCAGCCCGTGAATCACTTCTGTGTGTGGGGTGGTGGTGGGAGGACCTCGCAATCCTCCTCTTCCTCCTCAGGATCCTCCTATGCCTCCCCCGCAAGTTCTGCCATTGTTTTTAGGTGAGTCCTTTAATAAAGTCAGACACCATATCTGTTGCAGCAGCCATAAGATCATCTAAAAGGCACTTGAAGTAGTGTTTTTTTTAATTGGCAATGATCCCCCCATCCAGAGGCTGAATGCATCAGATAAGATTTCTTTTAGCTTGACTATAAATTCAAGAGCAGCGGCATCATCACATGATCTCTGTTTCCTAGTGACACACAATCTCCTGATGTCATATCTCATCTGGAAATGCCACAGCCAGCCACTAGATGATTTAAATTTAGAAGCCTCCCCATAAATGTCTTTAGCAAACTGACTAGCCTTTTCTCTCACAATATTGCCAGATACAAGGATGCCACTAGAACGTTGCTGTGAAAACCACAGCTGTGTGGCTTTATCTATCTGTGGCTCATCTGGCCAGTGGAGTTTTTTCCATTTTAAAGCATCAGACTCCTCAGCCTCTTGCACAAACTCCCTTAACGGGTCCTCTTGTTTACGCCAGGTGCAAATTGTAGATATACTGTACTGTACCCAGTCTCAGCAGCAGTTTTGACCAGAGTTTCCCCTGCCTTTAACCTGTCCAAAATCACAAGTTTAGTTTGGACAGAGTAGCCTAAGCACTTCATGATGTTAACAGCAAAACTGAAACCGCAGGTCTAAAAATTGACTGGCAATTTATAGTGCCTCCATAGGAATTCTTGGGAGCCTCAGGTGCCATTCGTTATATCCAAAATTCATTATACGGAGGTTCTTAATAGCGAGGGGCTACTGTATTATGAAATGACAAACTCTCAAGAAACAAAGATCC
Organism: Neoceratodus forsteri; assembly: GCA_016271365.2. Classification (NCBI taxonomy): domain Eukaryota; kingdom Metazoa; phylum Chordata; order Ceratodontiformes; family Ceratodontidae; genus Neoceratodus; species Neoceratodus forsteri. Next base: position 437,203,711 of record JADMNL010000022.1, on the reverse strand, counting down.
TGTTTTTATGCATAAGACCTCAGTAATGAATAATGGAGTGAAGACATACAGAGCTCATATAAAATATTTGCTGAATTGTGTCTAAATATTACGTTTTTCAGAGTTCTTCTGGAAGCATCCGCAGCTCTTTGGGGAACATGTTAAGAATTCAAGGAGGATCTGTAGACCTACAGACCAACTTGGTTCTTCTGAGAGTTCTAAATATCAGCTAATGTCTGAGTGCCCACCTAAAGGGCTCCCCTCACGAGGACAGGACCTGCACTCAGAAGGCCAGATCTTTGTCTGCCCCTTTCTAAAGGAAGTCCAAAAACTAAGACACAGATGCTTCCCTAGGTTGAGAACTTGCCTGTTTGTCACAATGAAAAGAGGCTGACCACATTCTAACATAAGCTGCCAATGCACAACGCTTCTTTGATGACATTAGGGTATCAACCCCTCTGTCAGAATATCCTAGTCTGAAAAGCCTCCACCTCTCAGAAGCAGAGGTGCCAGTTGAAGTTGAGCTGGACTTGGATGAAGACTCAGATCTGATACAGAGGATTGCACTGCTGAGGGAACCAGAAGGCATCTTGAACTGGCAGATGTCCAAGAACTGCAACCTTCTTAGCTACTCTAGGGCCACAAAGATGATCCAACCATGACAGTGATTGATCTTTTTGAGGGCCACCAGAAGTAAGGGAAATGGTGGGAACAAATAGGCCTTGCTGAAAATTCATGGTTGGGACAGAGTGTCCTTTGCTTCCACTACTGGATGTCTGTACTGCCTGTAAAATCTTGTCACATAAGAATCACTTCAGGAGACAAAGAGGTCTATCTCTGGGGAGCCAAATCTGTGACAAAGACTTCAAAATATCTTTTGATTCAGAGACCATGCTCCTGAATGCACCTAATGGTGGCTGAGCCAGGCCACTTGGGATTTGAACCATCCTGGCTGATGGACCACTGAAAGGGACTGTAGATTGACATCCCACCACTGAAGAGGCAAGTATACTTCTGTCAGCAACATCTCACATCTTGTGCCACTTTGATTTCTTATGTAAGCAACGGTCACTGCATTGTCTGACTGGTCCTTTACTGATCACTGAAGAACTGTAATAAAAAAATGCAACATGATTATGGGTAATACGGTCAAGCCCACTTGAGTGAATATCTGTTAAGTGTACAGTCCACCTAAATGAATACATATTCAATGAGCCAATTCATTTTCTATGCCTGCAATGTTATTTTGCTCTGATAAAAGAATTGAGTACCCCATTTAAATGAATAATTTTGGCAGGTGTTTCAGACCACCTTATGCTCACTGGCACAGTTGTGTCACAACATAAATGTAAACTGATATCACCTGGTGTGTTTATTATTCAGCTAAATTCATTGTTAAAGGAGTCCTAACATCAAAATGTGCAGAAATATATGTTGTGCAGAATGTTTTGATTTGTGTGTCCAGTCCTGGTATATCCTTCCCTTTGTTTGCTATTGCCTACTAGTTTTATTGCCTCTCCTTTTAGTTTTATTGCCTCTGGCAATCTCCATATTACTATAGTTTATTGCTCTTCTTTTTCCTACAGTGCCTCCTGTCCCATGTGACAGTGATGTGTCCAGTACCATAGATTCAGCAAGTATTGGTTTACAGTCAGTTTTACAGAAGTACAGCTGTGATTTTGTCACTTTTCTTACTCAGTGGACACTGAAGGCTACATTTACAACTTAGCAATCACTGAGGTCTAATTGAGTCGGTATTCTGTAAGAGAACAGCTAGAGTTTTTACTAATTAGAGCATTGATAACCATGGATGATTTGTGTGTTTATTATTGATGGGTATAGTTTGCTGAAATTAAAAGTTTTAAAAGCAAAATATTTACTCCGACTGGCTAGATCTAGACACACATATAGAAAACAAAAATATTGAATTTCATTTATTTAGTTGAGGCCAGAACATCAGGATTATATCTTCAGATTACTGCTGTAGTACTTTATCTCACTGAATCAGTGGTCCTGGATGCATCACTGTCCCATGAGACAGGATTCATCGTAGGACAAAGAAGAGCAATAAACTATGCTAACATGGAGATCCCCAGAGGCCATAAAACTAGTAGGCAAATTTATACAAAAAAATCCTAATAGCAGACAAAGGGAAGGACACACCAGGACTAAACATACAAATCTAAACACTCTGCGCAACATATATTTTTGTAAATTTTGACTGTACTACTCTGTTAATTGCCAGGGGTATTAAAGTCTACAACCTATTGTCAGTTACCTTGCTAATCCTGATAACCTCCTACAGCTATTGACTCTTCAGAACAGAAGCACTGAGCTTTCTCTTTCTGAGAAAGTCGAAGCGCCCAGTATGCTGTCTCTCCTAGGTATGACTCAATTAGAAGTTGCCCCTCTGTGGGATGTCTCATAGCCACATATATGTAATCTAAAAGTCAAAGAACCTCAGAACAAAAACACTGAGGCAAGGGTTACCTGGAAAGGGCACTGGCAATAAAGCTGGGTTTCAAAAAAACTTAAAATTACACATATCTCCATAATGCAAAGCACTGTGGGACATTTATGCAAATCACCATGAAATAATTTAGACAGGTTCTGCTTTAAGCAAGTGTGTATGGTGCCAAATGGCCTCTTACACACTCTGCAAAGGCACATGTATATCTGCTGCTTATTAAGTAATGTTTTAAATTATGTTTTTCACTGTTCACAAATGTTTGTAATATCTACAATAAAAGTAAGCAGCAGGGCAAGTGGAAAACAGAAGCTTTCAGCTTTTTTCTATACACCCTCTTAAGTGTATAACCTGCTTAAAAGAATAAAAATACCGGCAAAAGGGGTATTCACTTAAGAGGGCTAGACTATATTAAAAACACATTCTGATATTTCTGTTTACTCTCCTCCCCTAGCCCCCTACACTCCGCATCCTCATTTTGAGTAGACATCAAAACATACTTATGCTCATGTACAACTCATTGGTGTGCCCAGATTTGGAATATTGTGTCCAATTTTGGTCTCCAGATCAAAGACAGGATTGTCTAAGACTTGAAAATGTGGAAAGAAAATTAATCAAATCAGTAGCAGGCACACAGTGGTTAGACTATGGAGCTCGACATAAACGTATGAACTTGTTTGAATTGGAACACTGAAGAGTTCGAGGGATATGATTTTTGTCTGTAAAGCCTTGCTTATTGGTACACTAGAAATAATGTTAAGCTTAAAACTAAACCACCTAATGGTTTAAATACCAGAAGAGATTCTTTTTAGTTATCAGGTAAAACTGTGAGAACATTTAACAGGGCTGAGGGTTTTACACAGAGAGTGAGCTCTTTGTGGAATAGTTTGCCACATATGGAGAGGTTCAGGCCTCATCAGTTGGTACCTTTTTAAAAAACACTAGATATTTATATGGATACTAAAGGAGATTGTGGCTGTATCCACTGGTAAGTGACGAATGGACCAAATGGACCTTTGGTGTCCTTCCATCAGTATTTATCAGGTGTTCAAATCTGTCCTTGACACCTTGACATACTAGCTCAACACCAGTAAGACATCACAGGTCTGTAGGATGTTTATTTGAAGGTTCTGCTGTTCCAGGAATCATATGCCTCGACCAGAACCAGATCCAGCACTCTAAGACAGCACATCTGGCTAGCATCAGTGGTCAGAATGAACAATTCTGACAGAGCTAATGGAGACCTCTATAACAGGCTTTGAGGGCTCTCTCACTACTGAACTGACTGGCACACTGATCGTGGGAGCCAGATTGGGTTTGGCACTGTTATTGTGCTAATGACAAATGAGACAGCAGGCAGCCATCATTGAACTCTATCTCATGGGACACCTATGGGCTGGCACAACCTTGTGCAGTCTTACTTGGTGAATCTGTTCATTGATGTTGTTCATTTTGCTCTGCAATAGAAACTCTCATCAGATCTGTCTAGAGCACACTCGGAGATGCTCCAGAGATTGAGAAAGTTGATGGCAGCCAGTCTCCTGATTCACTATCCAACCATGTTCCTCCAGTCTCTGTGAAGTTATGCAGACTGAATGGTGAGCTGACTGTGTTGAATCTGCCTGGATCAGGAGATAGTCCAAGTAAGGATAAACATGATGTCCCTCCCACTGAAGGGAAGTAACCATGACTATTAAAACTTTTGTGAACAGTTTCACAGCAGAGGATAACACTAAGGAAAGACCCTGATACTGTAAGTGTTGCTCTTGGTTGGCAACTTTAAGAATTTTATGGTACAGTCACCAAATCAGAATGTATAGATAAGCATCCAGTAGGTCTACTTAGGCTAGCAAATTGCCTGGCTAAATTGCTGCAAATATTGACCTTGAGGACTCCATCCTGAACTGGATGAGTCTCACTTATTGGTTCAGACTGCACCAAGATCCGACAGTATCCTCCTGATGTTCTTAGGGACTATGAAGTAAATGGAGTTGAACATTTGTTTATTCCCTTTGGAGGAACCTCCTGATGATGCTCATGTATTGAGCAAAACCAGCAGAGGATGTGTTCGCATTCAGTTCTACCTTCATGTGTGCATGGCACAGTTTGTTTGATTTTAAACAATAAAGCTCTTTTTTTGTGAACGTATCCTGAGCAGTGCTAACCTTTGGAGGAACCTAGATCACTGCCCCAGTACTGAGCAGTGCTAACCTTTGGAGGAACCTAGATCACTGCCCCAGTACTGAGCAGATGATATAAGGCCTGGTCTACTGTCTGATGTTTTCTAGGGTTTGTAGAAACTGAGGAATGGAAAAATGCTCTTTGAAGGGCACAGAAGAAAACTCTATTGCTTAACTTTGCAAAATTATCTCCATTACTCAGGTATTCAAGGTGGTCTGGACCTATCTGTCATTTAATCTCTAGCTATCTATCCAGAGCTTATTGGCAAAGATAGACTCACAATCCTGATACAGAGTAATAACCCCCCGCAGTTGGTTTCCCCAAAGCATTTATGGAAGAAATTGCATCTATTCTGCAGAAACATGAAGCCTGAGAATGCACTGCTACTTCACTGGTTTCCATATCCTCAAAAGGCATGAATCTTGCCACTGGAGTTGCAACCACAGCCATAACCCCAGCCTCTGGAGCCCCTATTAGAGAGCTGCTGATGCTTAGAAGACAGCAAAGATCTCTTCTTTTCCTTAATCCCCTTCAGGATCTCTTTCAACTACAGGACAAACAATAATCCATCTGTGAAAAACCCACTCAGTGAGACTCAGATGCATGATCTACTAATCGGTGTCTCAGCCAAACTGACCTAAGGGCCACCATAGCTGCAGTGCAGCTTCTCACTGAAGCATGTAGGTGATCTACCACAGAATCTCCTAAAAAGAGGCTGCATATGTACCAAAGGAATGAGATATCTGGCTGGAGAATCCTCCAGAACCTCAACCACCACTGCTGTTGGCCATTCACAGAGTGTTTGTGTTATGAATGCTGAAGCTGACATAACCCAAGTATACATGTTTACAGGTCATTTCTAGAGGCTTATCATTGGGATCTGTAGAGTAGTTGTGCCTTGAAAGGAATAACTGATTATTTAACTACAACAAAGGTGGCTGCATCTGTAACAGAAGGAGAGGCCCATTATTTAACCAATACAACAAGGAATGGGGTAGTGTTTCACCTATGACTAAGAAAGATGCTTCTTCTTGTCCACATTATCCCACTCATCTTTAATTATCTTTGCAAAACATTCAAATTCAGGGAAGCACTTTGCAGACGACAAATAGGATATAATTTAGTGTAGTGTCAGACTGTGTCTCCGTAGCCCAAGAATTCAACAGTCTCCCTGTCCAGGAAGGAAACTTGCTGTGGATCAAACAGAGATGGGATCGAGGAAGACTGATTCTCCTCTGCCCAGTCACCTTTCTCTTCATCCTCTCTAGAATACTGAGATTCCTTTGGATTCTGATGGTCAGTAGGATTAGTATTGCCTTGGACAGGGTCGGACTGTGGTATGGGTCACTGTTATGGAGACATGGTACATGGGGGACCATGAATGGGATATAGCCATACCAGGTTACATTCTATTTAGAAAAGACTGGGTGGAAAAAAAGGGTGGTGGGGTGGCTATTTAAGTCAGGGAGGAAATTAAAGCAACTGAAGTTCAGGGAATGCAGAAGGGAGTGGAAGCACTCTGGGTCACCCTGGAGACAGGAAATGAGACTGCCATTCACACGGGTGTGATCTATAGACCTCCAGCACAAGGGAAGAGATGGATGGGGTACTAGTAGAAGCCATCCACAAAATGACAGCCAAAGGTGAAGTGCTGCTGATGGGAGACTTCAGTTTGCCTGATGTAGATTGGAGCACCCAGGCTGCAGCCACAGGCAGGAGCAGAGGCATTCTGTATGTCCTGCAGGGGGCATGCCCCAAGCTGCTTGTGGCAGAACTCACCAGAGAAGGAGCAATATTGTACCTGGGCCTCACCAATGGGGGCAGAGTAACCAATGTAATGGTGTGTAGCCACCTGGGGTCCAGTAATCATCGTATGGTGTGGTTCAATGTGAGAACAGTGGAGGAGTCAAACCACATGAAAGCAAGGGTCCTGGATTTCAGATGGGTTGACTTTGCAAAAATGGGGGAATGTCTCAAGGAAGCTCTGGCAGCGAAAGGAGAAAGAGGGGATGTAGAGAAGCAATGGGCTAACCTTAAGGGAACCATAGCACAGGCAACACACCTTTGTGTTAGGCAAGTAAGCAAAACAAAGAGAAAGAAAAAAACACTATGGTTTTCAAAGGAAGTGGCCGGAAAGGTAAGAGAAAAAAGGCTAGCTTTCAGGAGGTACAAGGAAACACAGATGGGGGAAGACATGGAGCTGTATCTAGAAAAGCAGAGGGAGGCAGGGAAAGCAATCAGGAGTGCAAAGGTGCAAACAGAGGAAAAAATAGCCCAGGCAATTAAGAAAGGAGACAAGACCTTTTTCAGGCACATTAGTGATAGAAGGAAAACCAGGGTGGGATCGTGAGGTAAAAAAGGAGGAAGGGGTGTGTGCAGAGGGGAACCTAGAAAAAGCAACAGTTCTGAACAAATATTTTTGTTCAGTATTCACAGAAGAAGGGGAAGGAGAAGGACCACTATTGGGGGATAGGAGCACCAATGGGAGAGAGGTGGACACCAGCCCATTTACGGTAGAAAGAGTCCTAAAGGAACTCAAGAATCTGAAAGGGGACAAGGCTATGGGGCCAGATGGGATACATCCCAGAACATTAAAAGAACTTAGAGAGGTGCTGGCAGCACCACTAACAGCCCTTTTCAACAAATTAATAGAGGCAGGGGTGGTTCCAAGGGACTGGATGAGGGCAAATTTAGTCCCTCTCCACAAAAGTGGGAACAGGGAAGAGGCTGGAAACTACAGGCCAGTCAGCCTGACCTCAGTGGTTGGGAAATTAATGGCGTCACTACTAAAGGAAAGAATTGTGATATTTCTTGAATCCAGCAGAGCACAGGATCCAAAACACCAAGGATTCACAAACGGAAGGTCTTGTCAAACAAATCTGATAGATTTCTTTGACTAGGTGACCAGGGAGGTAGATGGGGAGTGGTGGTGGATATGGCTTACCTAGATTTCAGCAAGGCCTTCAACACCGTCCTACATAGGAGGTTAATAAATAAGTTGGGCAGCCCGGGAGTGGGCCCTAAGGTGGTAAACTGGGTCAGAAACTCAGGACTCAGAGAGTGTTGGTAAATGGCGTTCAATCTGAGGAGAGGGGGGCTAACCAGCGGGGTGCCACAGGAATGCGTGCTAGGGCCAGTCCTCTTTCATGTCTTCATAAGTAACATTGCAGAGGGGCTTGAGGGGAAAGGTATGCCTCTTTGCAGATGACACTAAGATCTGCAACAGGGTTGACACTCTGGGGGGTGGTGGAAAAAATGAGAAAGGACCTAAACATGCTTGAGGAGTAGTCAAGTGTTTGGCACCTAAGATTCAATGCAAAGAAGTGTAAAATCATGTACTTGGTTTGTAGACATCCAAGGGAGAAGAATAAAATGGAGGGGAGAGGTACTGACGGCAACCAGTCAAGAAAGGGACCTGGGGGTAATCATATCTGATGACCTAAAGGTAACCAAACAATGTGAGAAGGCTGTGAGGAGAGCCAGTGGGTTGCTAGGGTGCATAGGGAGAAGTATCACCAGCAGAAAAAAGGAGGTGGTTATGCCACTGTACAGATCACTAGTAAGACCTCATCTGGAGTACTGTGTCCAGTTCTGAAGACTGCATCTCCAAAAGGACATGGACAAAATAGAGACAGTCCAGAGAACGGCAACAAAAATGGTGCAAGAACTGCATCAAAAGTCATATGAGCAAAGACTAGAGGACCTCAATATGTATTCACTGGAGGAGAGAAGAGAGCGGGGGATATGATAGAGACATTCAAGTACATCAGAGGGATAAACAAGGTACAGGAGGATAGCATCTTTCAGAAAAGAAGATGTACGAGAACAAGGGGGCATGATATGAGGCTAAAGGGGGGTAGACTCAGGGGCAATGTGAGGAAGTACTTTTTCACAGAAAGAGTAGTGGATGCTTGAAACAGCCTCCCTATGGAGGTGGTGGGAGGAAAAACAGTAGGGGAATTCAAGAATGCATGGGACAGACGTAACAGTACTCTAGCAATGGGGAAGAGAGGGTATGCCGCAGATCAACTAGGGTCTGCGGACTGGTAATGTATCACGTAAGGAAAAGGGGCAGACTAGGTGGGCCATACAGTCCTTATCTGTCGTCATCTTCTGCGTATCTGTGCATCTGTGGGTGTCCATCAGGAAAGTTGATACTGGGGCCCCACCTGGAAAATTAATAGTGGGGAGCCCAGATGCAACACAATTATATCAGCATTCAACATGAATTTCATACTCTGGGTCTTTGCTCGCAATTTACATTACCTTGCAATAATCAGAAAAACCCTTTCCAATTAGAAAAAAAATGGTATATGCATGGATTTTCAGAGTTTGGAAGGTAGCATGAAGTTCAACATAGGTGTTCCACCTGGAAATTTCTGGTTATTCTGGTAGGCTAGTCCAACACTGACCTTGAGAGCCTTCAAGGCATCTTGCTGAGTAATGTTCCCTTGCTTGGACTGGTCTGGGAATACATTCAGATTTGCAAGAACGTCCATTACACCTATGTTCTAAAACAGATGTCCCAGTACAACTGGACGTGCCTCCCCAGAGGGTGGGGGTCTGTTGTAATTCAGGTATAAGAGGGAAGAGCACTCTTCTGTGCCCTGGTCAGTAGTTCTTCCTTGTAGAAGAGTTCACTGAAAGGAGGGATCTGTGAGAAAAATTAAAATAATTTGCCTAACTTTATTGCCAATGCCAAACATGAAACCAGGTGTACCTTAACCAGGATAAAAAGCTGTTTGAGGACCAGTGTCAAGAAATTAGCATTGGTCTTGCTAGTATGGGGCAGACATACCATATGGAGACTGTCTCAAGGTCTTACGACATGTTTTACATTTCCTATTAATGTAACAGGGATTGTCAAATGCCATGGTGCCTTCTTTCTTTTTCTACCACAAAAGACTATATAAGAGAAGTCTGGGTTAGAAACTTTAAACACTTGCATCAGTTTTCAACAATAAGGTACTGACAGTGAGTCATACCGGGCTTTGTGGGCTAATCCATTTCATCATGAATCAACACGTCCTGTGTATAATACGCTCTGGTGTTTTGTAACACCCTACCCCTCCCATAACAGCCACTGGCATAGCCCTCTGTTCTCCTCCCTAGCAGCTATCTATCTTAAAATACCATTATCTGCTATATTAGTATCCTGTAGCATATATAAGTGGAAACATAGAAAAGAGAATGACAGAAAAAGACTTGAGCAATCCATTCAGTCTTTCCAATGGTTCTTGTGACTAGGAACACTGGCTAGGGAGCCTTCAGATATAGCGGTTTGTAAGATATTTTAACTAAAATATATCACACCATTTTCATTTTTATAGTAGACAGCCAAGTAGGTACATAGAGGGTCATGCCAGCCACCATTGCAAAAGGGTGTATGTGGGGGGCTGTGTGGGGGAGCTGTGTGTGGAGGGTGCCACTAGATGCCAGGGAGTATTTTCACGTGCGAGTAGGTGAGTGACATGTTTGTTAGTAGACACCAATTAAACCCCAAGTCATTAACTCACTGGGGGCTCCAAACACTATAAGGCCGGCCCTGGCCTCTACTTCATGTAGTGCAGACCCTCCTTCCACCTCAGTCAGCTACCATCTGAATGAACGAAACTACACACTAGTAATCAGATTACTATGTGCATACATACATACATACAGTACTTTTGTTCATTCAGACTATGGCCAGCCAAGGTGGTATCTTACTGTCCTACTGTGGGTCTGTCCCACTTTAAATATCTTCTCCTGCATTTACTAAGTATAACAATTTCAGTATAAAAACTTGTTTCAGTTCAAATATCCTAAAGATCGATAAGGCCCTGGGATCAGATGGGTTGTAGCCAAGGATTCTCAGGAAACTGGCAGCAGAATTGACTGAACCCCTAGTAGGACTATTCAACAGATCACTATGAACAGGGTAGCTCCAAAGGACTGGAAGGTGGCGGACATTGTTCCACTCCATGGGGGGAGGGAGAGAGAAACAAGAAACAAGTGAGGAACTACAGACCTGTCAGTCTGACCTCCATTGTAGGGAAGCTGATGGAGTCAGTGATTAAGGAAGACCTTGTGAACTACTTGGAGAGCAACATTCTCTAGGAAAGTAAACAGCACAGGTTCATGGCAGAGAAGTCCTGTCAGATGAACATGACAGCCTTCTTTGGTTGACAAGGGAACTGGATAGGGGCCATGTTGTGGATTTGCTCTGTTTTGACATCAGCCAGGCTTTCAACTCAGTGCCTCATAGATGCTTGTTGAAGAAGATGAAGGATCTGGGTGTAGCAGAGGACACAGTAAACTGGGTAGGAAAGTGACTAAAGGGTAGGCAGCAGAGCGCTGTAGTCAACAGGGTCAAATCAGAAGAGAGGGAGTCACAAGTGGGGTGCCACAGGGGTCTGTCCTGGGCCTAGTCCCCTTCAGTATGCTCATCAGCGACATTGAAGAGGGTATTCATGGCAGGCTGTGTCTCTTCGCAGATTACACAAAGTTCTGTGGGAGGGTGGATATCGACAAGGGAATCAGGGAAATGTAGAGGGACTTACAAAACTAGAGGGATGATCTAAGATTTGGCCATTGAAATTCAATGCCAAGAAGTGCAAAGTAATGCATCTAGGGAATAAAGACCCCCAGGACAGAGTACTGGATGGATGTGGTGAGACTTAGCACTACAGCTGAGGAACATGACCTAGAAGTTATCATCAGTGACACCCTCAAGCAATCAAGCCAGTGCAACAAGGCCTATGGTAAGGCAAGCAGGATGCTGGGATGTATAGGGAGAGGTACTGATAGCAGGAGGAAAGAGGTAATACTACTACCCCTTTATAGATCTTTAGTCAGGTCACACCTGGAATACTGTGCCCAGTTCCAGAGCCTTCCTCTCAGGAACAATAGGGAGAGGCTGGATATGGTGCAGCACTGGGTGACAAAAATTATTCAGGGCCAACAGGGCAGGTCTTACGAGGAGTGCTTCAAGGCACTGAACGTCCACTCGCCGGAAACCAGAAAGAAGAAAGGAGATGTGATAAGAGACCTTCAAGTAACTAAAAGGAATAAACAAGATGAGCTGCAAGGAACTTTTTAGCTTGACTGCTAGTTCAAGGTCATGGGGCCATGAATGGAAACTGACTGGAAGGAGGTTCAGGAGGGACCTGAGGAAGTACTATTTTACAGAAAGGGTAGTGGAGCTGTGGAACGGTCTGCTAGCTGAGGTGGTAGGCGCTAAGCAGTTGTTGGTTTCAAGCATGGTTGGGACAGAGTGAAGGGCATAATGGTCACTTGGGGAGACAAAATCAGGAAAGAGAATGGGGGGAAAACTAGGACCTGGATGGACAACAGGTCCCAGGGTTAGACAGGGAACTCAGGCAGACTGGATGAATCATTGCTCTTTTCCTGCTGTCATTGTTTGTTTCTATGTAAATACTCTTTATCACTAAGCATTACAATTTGAAAAATAAAACTTTTTTTTGTAACTGTTTATTCTCCTAAGGGAGGCAGGGATGTACCATATCTGCCCTTGTGGACCCATTTCAGGTTCACTCCCCAGCCCTGGGACATACCTGTCATCTGGGAGAGCATGGCTTGCCCCCCCATGGTAGGGGTTCCCCCTGACCCCTTAAGTGGAGGGAGGACTGAGATGCTAATCTGGCAACAGGCAGTCCTCAGAAGACACAGTAGAGTGATGCTTGCTGGGGATATGGTGCCATGCTGCACTGCCATAGGAGTTTTCTCTTGTAGGTTTCCCACTGACACAGCAGACATGCAGTGACATCCATGCAATCTCAGGCATGCTTCCACTCGTGACATGGCAATGTCAGCCACTCTACCAACCCCTTCATATGCACATACTGTCGTAGCACACCAGCCCCCAGCCACCACCAAGGGACAGAATGTTACCGACTGTGTGTCCCTCCCCTCCTCAGAGGGGGACAGCTATCCATCAGATGCTTTATCCTCCTCCTCCCCCAGCCAACTGGCTGATGCTCTGGGTTCATTCCTGAACCTGGGTTATTGGCGCCACATGTGGTAGCTCTACCACTGCACTAGCAGACTGGCTGTAAGAATAAAATTTGCAAGCAATAAGGCATGCCGGGGGTGCATTATGGTGGGATAATGGGCTGCCTTGGGTGTCTTAAGGCACAGGGCAAAGCTGAGTGCTTCCACCACCCAAGAAGGGCTGCTAGCCTACCATAACACAACCCCCCCCCCGGAGTGCCTTACTACAATTATGAAATAGGTTACTTCTATAGAACAGGGTACTTTAAAAAATATATTTGTTGTTATTACATTTATTTAAAAAAAAGTTATAAAATGAATAATCAGAAAAAAAAGGTGCAATCCACTGTGTGTGTTGCAGGTGGCTCAATGATTGGCTAAGGTGGATGGCTCCAGAGATGCATGCTGAGCCTGTTGGCCTGGGAGTACTTTCAGCTGGGATGACAGCCTAGGTGAAAGTAGCTGTCAGCCAATCAGGATTCTGCATTCTTTGGACCCATTTCATAATTAGGCATTAACCAATGCTTGTTTTGCTTTCTATCTGCCCAGCCTTTAAACATGATCTGTACACTCAATTATAGTTTCTACAAACAGTGACATCACCAGGATTTGCATATCCATGGTGCCCTGCACTGGGTATGAGGCTTTAGAGTGTTTGCATGTGGTTTGGAGAGAGGCACAGAAACCAACTAAATTGGTTATGTTTTCTCTCCCAGGATTCTTTTATGGATCTTACACACTGCTGTTTTTGCAAACTGCAGCTTAGTTATTCTATCTCTGAGTGTACTAAATGCCTGACTTCCTCAGCTGAACTCTGCCAGTGACTCAAGCCACAGATATGGCTACCTGCATGAGCTGTTCTAGTGCTGAAAACAGAGTAGATCCTTAACAGTAATAATTTTCTAAGGAAGTACCAGTCTCAACCAATATTGTCACTAATTGGAGCACCTGTGATGGCATAATCAGGGAAGTAATATGTATGGGATAATACACAGCAGGGTGTGCTGTTATAATGGAATAATGCTTGCCTTGGATGGTTGTTACACATGAGGTATAGCCAAGTGCAACAACCACCTCAGAAGTGCATTATTCCCTTATGACTGCACACCCTGGAATGCATTATCCCACTTGTAAAATGGGCTTTTATTTGTTTTGAAAATATAGCTCAGGTGAAGTGTGTGGTTTTCAAAAAAAAATTTATGATCATATGATGTGTTTCAACCAATGAGGTTACAGGATTTTCATGGCCCACTTTATAAACAAAAAGGAAATGGAGAGAAAAACAAATATGAATTAGAAATGTGCTGATTCCCTTCCACATTAAACGCTTGTGGTATTTTACACACCCGTGAGAGTAAAAATGTTGGAAGTGGTGGACCACTTGTGGGATCTGGGTTTAGCGAAAGAAATGGGTGTCCCAGGCTGGTACCAGCAGGCAGCATGCTGTGTTGAGAAGCTGCGGTGTTTGGCACCCAGTTCATCTTTTGCTTTAATTGTGTAACTTTGCAACCAGTGCACCACTGATGCAGCTGTCTATGTCCCTGGGACCCTCTTGCAAACAACATGCACCTAAATGAAGTCATCCTGGTGTAGAAAGCTTTAAAGGAAAACAAATATTTTTACAACCACTCCAATCCCAAAGGCAAACCCCTGATTAGGCTTTTAAGCAGGGAAAATCATTTCTTTCCTTCCCCACGTTTTGTAATTTTGAAGTTGGTATCTCTGCTGTAACATAAACATTGCTGGAGTTAAGTGGCACTATTTTACACACATAGCAGAGCTCTGCTGTGCTCACTTGCATCACTTTATACTGGTGAGCAGTGCAGAACCATGCTCTGCATGCAAATGGTGTCATGCAGCTCTGGCCATGCTGACATTCCGGCAGAGATACCACCTTCAATATTACAACAAGCAGGGTAGGAAAAATATATTTTCCCTGCTTAAAAGCCTTATAGGGGGTGGGGTGGTTGCAAAAATATGTGTTTTCCTTTAAATATATAAGAAGTCTTTCTTTTAATACTAACAAATGGGATGTCGGCAGTAGATGCTCGCTTCCAGAATGAGCAGTACGGTTAAGACTCTACTCTCCCCATTTCTGGTTATGCTGCTTTGAGACTGAACAGTTTTTATCTCCCATGCTACAGAGCTGCTGATTTTTTTTTCTTCTTCTTTCAGGGCAGAAGAGGCAGAGGGGATCTTGGAACCAGAGGAGTCAGAGAAGCTAATGTTTAACCAGAAGTGTGTTCAGAGTCCACTGTTGCATTTGTTGTGGGCACCTGCAGTGCTCATCAGTTTAACAGGTCTGTCCCTGCCCCCTCTCTCTCTCTGTCTCTGTCTCTATCTCTATCTCTGTCTCTCTTTATTGGATGTTGGGGCTACCAGAGGTTAAACTGTATAGGAAAGTCGAGGTTAGATAGTTGAATGGGAACAGCAGCTGCGGAGAATTTTGGTAATGCTTCCCTCTGTGGAGGTGGAGTGCAATGTGGACAATCTGCTGTCCTGCTGAGAAATGCTTTTTTTGACTTCTCATTTGGCCTCCTTCTGTCACACCTTTAGGTCCACCAGCCCCCATAGTCTGACAGTGGTATTGTACCACCCAATGCTCTTGTGGGCAGCAGCACAGGGAGAGCAGTCAGGCATGCTTTTCTGGCTTGAGGCCATCAATGTTACTGAAAGAGTAGAGCCCTTAGAATTGCAAACCAGGTTAGCATGGGTGGGGCAAGGCAGCCATCCTACTATAACTGAAGCGTTTGCTTGTTTCCTGTTTTCAGTGCACTTCCTCCCCTTTTCTGTCTCTGTGTGCAGTCTCCTGCTGCCTAACTCTAGGGGATAGCAACATATTGGGACAGGTGATCATCTCCCCAGATGTCCCTGGCATGACACGTAGGTACCAGCATACTGACTAGTTCTTTTCTACTCTGCGCCATCTGAGAAGAAGGTTTCTTTTGTGGCTGTCTGATAAATAAAACTGCATTTAGCTGAAAAAGTGCAAGAGTTCTTCGTGGAGGCAATAACTTTTTACAGCTGCAGTGGGCAGAGCCCTGCAGACATCGTGATCAAAAAAGGACTCACTCTCTGACCAAAGAACATTTGAGGAAATGCATCACAATTGCCTCCATGATCATGAAGCACTTCACTGTCTCAATTCACTCATCACATAGCACTGTTTGTAGCCGATCAGTTCCGCTTGCATGTGCGGCAGAAGTTCTGTTTGCCCTGTTTTCTCACCGCCACTTTGGCCCAAGTCTCTGATGCTGGTTGAGTCTCCATCTGGCCCCACATAACATTTGTTCTTCTAAAGAGGGGCCAGAGGAGCAGAGATGTGGAACCGCTTGCAGTCACACCGAGAATGTGTGAGCTGCCAGTCCATGCACTTGTAGAGGCACGCGTCCGTTTTCTGGCCATGATAGTGACACATCAGGAGCTCCTCTGGTGCTCCCGGACCCCGAGATCACTTAGTTGGGGTCTAGAGACATGGAGGCTGTGGTGGAGAAGCTGCAAAAGTGTTTATTTAAAAAGTGTCAATGAGCACTATGGGATGGAATTTATACATAATAATGACCTGCTCATGAATATTAATGAACCCTGCCTGCCTTCTGCTCATTGGCGCTCTTTAAACAAATACTTTTGTGGCTTCTCCACCACATCCCTCATGTCTCTGGATGTCAGCTTACTGATTTCAGGGTCTGGGAGCACCGGGGGAGCTCCTGATGTGCCGCTATTACGGCGAGAAAACAGATGCACTCCACTGCCAGCTCGCACTTTCTCAGTATGGCTGTAAGCAGTTCCATGTCTCTGTTCTTCTGGCCCCTCTTTAGCAGGACAAACATTATCTGGAGCTGGATGGAGACTCAGGCACCATTAGGGACTCAGGCCAAAGCAGCGGTGAACAAATGGACCAAACGGGACCTCCACGAGCTCGGCTGCAGCCGTATCGGCTCTGGCCAGAGTTTAAGTAATGGGGCTGTGTTTCATCTCACACTGCCTCTCCCCTGCTGAACCTTATAGCAATATATCAGTAGTTACAGACATAAACTGTAACTTGCACATGTATGGGCCATGTATTTCATGTGTACTATATATTTGTTCCTAATTCTACCTTCTCCCTGTACGAGTCCCTCCCTGCAGCTGTGCTCTAGGGATACTGGCTGTGGGGAGTTCACATCCTTTCCCAGTAGGAGGTACTGTAGGCAAAGATGTAGGAGAACTGGGCTGGCTCACAGCTACTCCAGTCCCAGCCTCACCCAGCAGGTGTCACTGTAGGTAATAGTGTAAGAGCACTGGCTGTTTGGGAGCTGACGGCAAATCTTGTCTCAGCCCTCTCAGCAGAATTTATTGCAACAAATTGTGTAGGAGCACTGTCCATGGGGGGAGCTCACAGTTACACCAGTCCCAGCCTCCCCTGACAGGGGACACAGTAGGAAATGGTGTAGGAGTGCTGCCTGTGGGGGAGCTCAAATATACTCCAGTCCCAGTCTCTCCCAGCAAGCGTCACTGTAGATAATGGTGTAGAAACCCTAACAGTGAGATAGCTCACAGCTACTCCAGGCTCAACTTCTCCAAGCAGCAGTTACTGGTAATGGTGTAGAAGCACTGGCTGTAGCAGTCACAGGCCACAGTTGCTCCTGCTGCAGCCTCTGCCAGCAGGCCACACTATAATTTATTTATTTAAATTTGTTAACCAGGTAAGAGTACTGGGCAAAACAGCCCTTCTTCAGCCCCGACCCAACACAGTGACAAAATATCATACAATACAGAACATAATTAATACATAACAGACAACAATTAAGTTAGTAAAACATGGAAAAAGCATTACATCAGTTAAAACATTTGCAAATATCCTTTAACAACAGATAATCTTTCAACCTGGTCTTAAACATCCATAAAGACATGTCAGTTTGTAACATAATACATGTAATACATATACAGTACACATGTACGTTAATGATACCATATTGTACTCCTCAGGGCCCTTGGACCCTGTTGTTAAACAGGACCTACAATACAGCAGGATTATAGCAATGTCCAAAACTGGTTAATCTCCAACCAGCTAATCATAAACAAGAAGAATATAGCTTATGTTGTTCAGAACCAAAAAAGTCTGATCTCTACCTCACCCTCACTGAAGATGCACTCCCTGTCAGGCACCTGACGGGATTCTGTAGCATTCTATAAATATGTTGGTCTGCTGCTTGACCAACATCTTGAATCCTATGAGCATGTCAATAGTACTGTTTCAGAGTGTTTTGGTAAACTTGGTGTTCTATACAGAGTGAATTACTGCTTCCCTTTAGCAACAAAAAGTATGCTGACAATTGTGTAATATTTCCTCTTCTGGGCTATGGTGTTTTTTCTGGTGCCTCCATCTCTGCCATTTCCAAAGTCACTACCCTCTTCAATGCCCTCTGTAGGTTCACTTTGGCTCATTCATTGCACAGTGTACAAGGAGCTGGGCAGGGCTCCTCCTATGGTGAGGCACTCCACATTGTCCTTCAAAGTACCAAATTCTGATTGTGACACTCCCTGAGAACCTACATGGAATCTTTACGCCTGCATCCAACACATCCTATTCCCTTAGATCCAAAGCAGGAAAATGTTCCAAATCTCTTGCTGCAAGTGCAACGTGGGTGAAGTCTGTATTCGATATGGACTCCATTATCTATGGAATGGTCTGCCACCTACTATAACCATCTCTCCAAAATAATAAAATACAGACACTGCTGGCAGAAAAAGACTATTGGCCCAGTCTATCCTGTTTTACCCTACTCTACCCCTTGACCTATTGTCTAGGCAGGGTTTTCCCTCTTGTTCCCTGCCTTACTGTTCCTCCCCCATGTAAGTATAAAATCCCTTAAAACATGGGTTGCAAAAAACGTGCAACTCCATTGGTGGAGTTTCTCTTCATGGCCATGTATTAAATTCCTTTTTAATGCATGGTTCTGTGGAGGTACTCAGAGAAAGTGCCATCGGCACTCAATCCCTGCTGGAGAACAGAAAATCAAAACAGCAGCCATTAGAACATGCGGGGAGAGAGAGAGAGAGACCCAGCACTGCCATGTGATGCCGACTGCTGGAGCAAGTGTTTCTGCTGCCCTCCTGTCCGATCCATCTTGAACTGCCACTGTGCTTTGCTTTCCTGTAATGCCATGACAGACAGAGAGACAGAGAGAGAGAGAGAGCAGCACACCACACTTCTGCAAAACCCATCAGTGTCTCAGAATTGCTCCCTTCCTGATTCTGAGTGTTGGCAATGTAGGTAGGCAGAACTAAGCCTGGTTAAGATGAAACTCTGACACCACTTCGGTAGAAACTTGGGGAGTGTGCAGAGAACTACCTTACTTAATGGAAAACAATAGACGAGGGATCTGTGACCAAGAATGCACTTCTAATTCTCTGAGACAGAGGAGATGGCCATGCAAATGCTTCCCAGGTTAAGAACTTCAAGTCACATGTTGCAAGGCTCAAAGATCTTGCGAGTGAAGGGTCCAGTAAATACTCCAGAATCCTGTCAGGTGGCACTAAAAAGGGTCTATGCAGGTTTTGGAGTACCAGGTGGAAAATCTTTTCCATTCAGCTGTGTATTCCCTCCTAGTGGAAGGCTTACATGCAGCCATATGTATTTCAGAGACCCTCTGAGATACCTTGTACCTGTTCACTTCTTAGTGCAGGTAGGGATGGACTAGGTGACCCTGTGTAAGTAAGTCCATCCTGGGTAGTAGATTCCTCAGTTGTTGACTGAAGTCTGTTCAACAGACGAAACTGTATCTGTGGAGGCCAGTGGGGGGGCTACTAGTATCATCTTGTCATCTTGCTCCTCCAAATTGAGCAGTACTCTCTAAAGGAGAAATTGTAGGGAATGCATACAAAACAGATTTGGAGAACAATAAAACTGGCGCAACACTCTTCCAGTAAAAAAGCACCTTATTGCATCCAAAATATAAAAACATACCCCCAAACAGTGGCAGGAGGAACATAGACCCCGACCAGTTTCTGGTTAATGGTAAGGCTGGTGGAATTATATGAGCTAATGTAGACATTCTATGTAACAGTGAATGATTATAATTCTGTTTCAAAAATGTGTCTTTCCTTTTCTTTCTCTTCAGAGTGTGGAGGACTTGAAGAATAAATTGACCTCCAGCACCTGAGAAATAGATTGTTATGAGATATGGGACACTGATGCAGTAACTGAATTGAAATACATAAAACTTTCCTATACTGTTTTTTAATTTTTAGATATTAATCACACTGTGCACTTTATTTATTAATTTAATTCAGCACTATGAACTTGGGGACTGCCTCTTTAAGCACTGGATTTATACGTCTAGAGATTCCTGCACTCCCCCTTCCCTGATGATGTATTGACTGGGAAACCGGTCAGGGTCTATGTTCTTCTTGATGCTGTTTGGCAGTATGTCTTTTATATTTTGGATGCAATAAAGCATTTTTAACTGGCAACGTTTGGTGCCAGCTTTGTTGTTCTCCTGTATTTTTTTGCCAGGCACACATGAGCAGTGGCGCTGAACTAGGGGTGGCATATGCAGAACATACTGTCATTGCAGTTTGAATGCATCCTGATAGAAAAATGCTATGTCCTGGATTTCTGGAGCAGAACTGAATCAGGATTGAGGCAGTTGGCATTGAGTGGGGACGAAAAAAGCCCACATCTGGAGTACCCCACTTGCCAAATAAGCTGGTCTTGCAGTGTGTTCTGAACTTCAGGCACATAGAGTACTTGGAGCAGGATCCCCTGCTCCAGATACCCACACTCTCATTGCCTTCCTGCAGAGAGGGTAAAAGTGTACTTCTCCTTGTTTGCTGATGTAGAACATGACAGACTTTGGATAAGGACTGTTTTGTGGCCGACTAGGCCCAAAGGGCTTTCAGAGCATACTAAACAGCTCGCATCTCCAACACACTGTAGAGATGAGTCTCTTACTTGTCCCAGACACCATGTGTTTGGAGGTCCTGACAGTGGGCTCCCCATCCCAACAGGGAGGCATCCATGGTGAGAATCATCTGAGGCTCCAATTGAGAGAAAGAAAGCATTGATGGAGGTTTTTCTCCATGGACCACACTGAGAAATATCAAATCAAGGGCTTGGCCACCTGAATGGGGTGAGTCTGAGGGTGTGATGCCTGTGTCTGCTGCACACTGAGCATCCACTGAGCCATCCTCACGTGTAGACAGACTATGGGCACTGTGAACACAGAGGAGGTTATAAGGCCTAGCATGTGTTGCATGGAATGGGCTTGCACAGTTTTGTGTTCCATGATGTGGCATGCCAGCTGCAGAATTGCTTGTAGCCTGCTCTCTGGAAGAAAGCCAAAGCTTGGATTGATCCAGAAGAGCTCCTAAGAACAGCAGTTGCTGAGAGGGTAGTAGGCTGAGACTGTTCAAAGTTCATCAAGACCCCCATCAAAGTTAGGAACGGAGAAGCAGTGGCTACTGCCTGTTCCATCTCTTGTCTGGACAGTCTTGAAGTTAGCCAACATCCAAGTACAGGAAGACTTGGAAGTCCTAACTTCCTCAGGTAGGCAGTAAAAATTACAAAGCACTATGTAAGACTTGCAGCACCAGGTTTGGAAGTCTCAAGGGTCGTTCTAGGTTCATCCAATACCGTAAGAGATTGCTCCATCTGCTGTCTGACCTGGTAAGTTCTAACCAGGGAACATACATCACCTGTTGTTGGATATCCTGAGAGAGAGACCAGCAATCTGCAGCCAGGAATGCTACCTGATACAAATGCATGCAGAGCAGAGCAAAATGCAACATACAAGGCATCCATGATGATTAAAGCTGGTGACTGTTGGAATCAATACCTTGCTTGACAGTCGACAGACTATCTTGTTTAGCCTCGAATATGGCAGAGACTCCACCAGAGACTGTGGCTTGCTCCAAAGGGCATATACTAGAGAAATGCCCTTGGGTAGCTAGCTGTCATCATGCCCAAGGCTGCTGAAGTGTAGGCTTGATTGCCCATAGCATCAGTCTCTTCACAACTCCCTGTTAATGAGGTGCTCAGTGACCTCCTGGAGACAGTACTTGTCATTCTCAATGAGAAGAACAATCACATAGGCTACAGGCTGAGTGACATACACTGGATTATTTGGAAGCAGTGTATCATGGTCTGCCTGCTTGAGGACAGCTGCCACCAAGCAGGGCTTTGCTAAACCACATCAGACAAGGTCTCTAGTGCGATGGAATTGGAGGAGTCAAATTGACAGGCATACTACGCACATTTAGGAACTCCAGTTGGAGAATGTTATTTAATTTCATTTTATTACAACTGTGGGCAGAGCCTACAGCCATTTTGGGATTGATTTGCTGCCTTAAAATGGCCAATTGTGGCACCTTCCATTGGACTTTTGAAAGTATCCTTCCAAAAGTCCAATGGAACTTGTAACACTTTGCCACGATCGGTTGCTATGGAGTAATGGCCGCACTATTTTGGCTGTTACTTCTGTATTCCAGGACAAGAACTGCACATGTGCACCTTGCATGCATGCGCAGTTCTGCTGGTGCCACCATCTTGTGAATGGCAGAATGCCACTCACCACAACTACTCATGCACGAATGCCGAACATGTGCAGTTGCATCACCGCCACCATCTTGCAGATGGGACTCCTCCCACACCCCCCACTGCTCCTGTCCTCCCCGCTCCCTCTGTTCCCTCCCAGCACTGGTGGCAAATAAAACCCTCCTGCCCCCTCCCACTGCTGCTGTCCTCACCACTCCCTCTGTTCCACATCCCCGCACTAACATCGGGGTGCCTAATCCCCTTTTCGGCATCATGTACCCCCCAACTCATGTGGCACACTGGGAGCCCACCCCAGTGTTCCCAAATTTATGTTTTTTTCTTCCCCATGCCAACATCGGGGTGCCCAGTCCCTGTGTAGGCATCATGTACCCCCCAACTCATGTTGCATACTGGGAGCCCACCCAAATGTACCCAAATTTATGTATGTTTCTTTTTTTCCCCTGCATTATTGGGGTGCCCAATCCCCGTGTTGGTATCATGTATCCCCAACTCATGTGGCACACTGGGAGCCCACCGCAGTGTGCTCATATTTATGCTTTTTTTTTTCTTCTTTCCCCTGTAAATAAAGAAAACCATCCCCCGATGTCTTTTGGGTTTTTATTTACCTGCAAAAAAGAAGACAGTCCCTCATTATTGCCCCAGTCCCCACTTCCCCATTCCTACCCTCCCACTGAGCACCCACCTCCCCGCATCCCCCCAACAACCCATACATACTTCCAGAGGTCAGTGCTGTCATCTTCTCTGGACTGGGACATGTCTGCACTCTTCAAAGCCGAACCGTAAACTGAAGAATCAAAGGTATGAGTGATATAATGGCAGTCAATGGGGTTTTCAACTTATGTTGATATATCAGCCATTTTTAGGAATTTTGGCCCCAACTTTTTAACATGGGGTTCTTGGGACCTCACCTCATGAACGCTGTCACTGCTATTTTGTTACTTGGTCCCGAAAGGTGATTTCGCACTGGCTGCATGGAATCACCTTTTGGGACCAATTAATGAAACTACAGTGCCACTGTTTATGAGGTGGGGTTCCAAAAAGCCCATGTTGCAAATCTAGTAAATAAATTCCAAAAAATGACTGCATTACAAGCGTGCATTGCGCAGTTTCTACTTATGCTCCTAACCTTGCCAATTTGTAAAATTTTAACTCCAGATTTTCAACATTGCCATTTTTGCACACCTCTTTATTAACAGCACGTCATTTTTCACATCCTGCCCAAAATGTGTTTTCACACCTGTGGCACAGAATTTATTTGTTTTATTTATTTTTTATTTAGTTTTTGTTGACTGGATAAGTGCACTAGACAAATTCTGCTTATTTTCAGGCATGACTGGGGGCGGGGGATACAGATGAATGTCCAGGAGTGTAGCCAGAAATTTCTATTTTGTACACAATCTCCAACAGTAACACCCCCCCTCAATTAAAAAATGTACACATCCCTTCCAAATGGCACCCCCTTCCAAACAAGTCAGATTGTTGTCAGATGACTCCTCTACTCTCTAAAGAGGTTATACATGTATTGGACCCTCCTCAGTGGCCTACACTAACCCAAATACTACAGATTAGAATGATAACATTAACAGAGTGGCTTATGGTTTGTGACAGGCACTCAGCAAAACTGTACACAAATATGTACAGTGAGTATGCCTGTCTACACCCTTGATGAATGCCAACTGACCTTGAAGCAAATTAAGCTGTTGGTAGTATTTTTAGTGACTGGGGGGAAATGTGGCCAGGGTACCTGGGAAATTCCCCTGCTCTTTTCGAGAAGTGCCATGGGATCTTAAAAAATCCATCTGAACTACCACCAGAACAGGCAGATGGGACCTTGGTTTAATGTCTCATCTGAAAGACAGCACCTCAGGAGTGCAGCCCCACCCCCATGCTGCACTACAGTGTCAGTATTGGGATATTAACCCAAGTGCCTGGTGCGAGGATAGAACCCACAACCTTCTGATCTCCCAGCCTCAGAGGCAAGTGTGCTACCTGCTGAGCCACTGACACTGAGAATGGCATGGCTGCTCTGTGAAATCACCTTTTGGGACAAGTGAACGAAATGACAGTGGCACTCTTCATGAGGTGGGGTCCCAAAAAGGCCACGTTGAAAATTTGGTGGAACAGCTCCAAACAATTGCCATGTTACGCCCAGGCGTTCAAACTTTTTTACACACACGTGTAACTTTGGTCATTTGGCAGCTCACCACAGCCGTATCGGCTCTGGTGAGAGTTTGTTTTATACTGAAAGGGCTGTGGGCAATAATGCCCATTTTTACAGATGTCCAGTTAGAAACATACATTAATACAATGCAAGACATACAACACATAAACATATTTTAACAAAACAGATCAAACTACACTGTAGATACCAACATACAAAAATCAATTAAAACACTTGCAAATAGAATTAGTAGACAAGTGATTTTTGAGGGTTCTCTTAAAGTTAGTCAACTTTGGGCAACAAACAATATGACTTTTTAATTCATTGTAGAATTTAGTAGCTACAAATTTTAGTGAGTTTTGAGCAAAGACAGTGCGAAAATAGGGAACTTTAAAAGAATTTCTACTTTGCATTCTAGTATGGGAAATACTAGTATTTTTGGGAACAATATATTTATGCTATCAGGTAACAAACCCAACTGGATCTTATGCAAAAGGACAAGTGATCTCTAACTAAAAATTTCAGCCAAAATGAACAAACAAAAGATTTGTAAAGATGACAGTGAAGAGTCTGTCTTAGTAATCCAGTGGAAAAATGAATAACACTATTAAATGTGCCGTGTTCATGGACTTGACCAAGGCATTCAATTTAGTGGATCATCAGTTGTTAGTCTCTAGATTAGAGTCTTTGGGAGCTGGATGGTCTTTTTTGGTTTGGATAAGGGATTATTTAACCGACAGGTTTCAAAGTGTAAAATATGGAGGTGTTGTTTCTGAATCTGTAATGGTAAAGTGTGGGGTCCCACAAGGCTCCATACTAGGACCGCTCTTGTTTTCTTTATTTTTTGATCAGCAAGTGAATGTAATTGATAATGCTTTTCTAACTCTTTACACAGATGATGCAGTTATATATATGCAGGGTTCTTCTGTTGGGGACCTAGGTGATTCCTTAACAGAAGAAATGTGTAATTTTCAATCATCCCTTATGGCTTATAAATTGGTCTTAAATAAATCAAAAACAAAGGTGCTGGTTTTTGGAACTTCGGCTAGATTAAGATCTGTGGGACAGTGTCTGGAGGTTAAATCTCTTGATGGATCATTGTTTGATCAAGTAAATACATTTCAGTATCTTGGGGTACTATTAGATTCTAATTTAAGTTACGAACCTCATTTTATGAGGGTAACCTCAAGAATTCATTGTAGAATGGCCCCTTTACATAGAATTCATTCATTTCTTATTTTGGAGTCTAGGTTAGCTATTTCTAAACATTGTTTAGTTCCTATTGTAAATTATGCTGCCATTGTAACTGATACTGCTTCTGCGACAGTGATCTCTAGGAAATCCACTTTACTTCAGCTGATTGCTAAATTTGCTTTAAATTACCCCCAAATTATCCCATTACTGTGAGATTTTGAAGGAAATGGGTTGGCTACTGGTCCCATTAAATTTTTACTATTATGTGGCTAAATTTACACATAGAGGGCTGGATATTCAAACTGCACCCAAAAAGTGTGCAACAGCAGGAGCAAGCACAAGTCAATTGCACACATGTGCAATAGACATGATATTCAAACATGGAGCAAGCCAAACTGCGCAACCAGCCAACGTCTGAATATCGCACAACCTGCACTATAGCGCAACCAGGAAGGGGAAGCTGAGCAGAGACGATGCACTATGGCGCAACAAGGGCTGCCCAGCTGAGCAGCCCAGAGGTGCCATAGCGCAAGCAGGGAGCCCCCCAGCAGCAGAGCAATGGAACTGCACAACCAGGGAGGTAGGTAGGGGCCCACCACCCATGCCGCAGATGGGCACAGGAACACACTGCAGAACTGACAATGCACCCCCACACCCCACGCACAGCACAACTGGTGGAGGGCTGGAATATCCACCGGCCCATGGGGACAAGCAAACAAAGCACAGCTGGGCCATGGTGCCCCAGCACACCCACCAGCAAGCTGAGACTGCCACACAAGGAGGGCAGACCACCCCATGGCACAGCAGCCCCCCCCGTGCACAGCACACCCTGCACCGTGACCCCAAGACACCCCCCATGAGCAGTGACCACCACTGCGGGAATCCCCATGCATACCACTACCCCCCCACTGCCACACTGCAACCTCGTGTACCACAGAACCATACAAGCCAGACCCACCATGAGCCACAGCAGCCAGCACAGACACCCACAGTAGTGTGTGGAAGCATGCAGCACACTGGATGCAACACAGTGCAGGGGCAAACACACACCCATACCCACGGGGACACTAATACAGGGACGCAGTAGTGTGGCAACCAAACCCCCAGTGTGGGCCCATGAAAACTGTGCACACACAGCCTGCAGTCCTTCATGGCACAGGGGTGACACCCACCCTGTGCATGAACTGTGGCCCTGTACACCACCAGCATATGCCTGGATCACAAGTCACAGACAGTGGTGCACAGCCCCTGCAATACACACAAGCCACAGCATGGAGGTGGGAGGGACAGCAACTGCGGAGGCCATAGTGTCACCAAGGCAAACATGCACCACACCATTGACAGGAGGCAACCCAGCATTGTGACAGTCACAGTGGATGACCTGCAGGGACAGCCACCACTGACAAGGCAGCAGACCTCACAGGCCACAGACATGCAAGGGTGTCAGCTGCACAGGCCAAGGATGGGTTGACAGGGGCACAATGGACACAGAGCAGGCACCACGGACCACTGCACACAGTAATGCAATGCATAGAGAACAACACACACACCACAAATACTGACTGATAGCAACTCCCACACCAGAGACACTTCCCCACGCACACACACACATACCCATGACTGAACCACCCCAGATGCCATGCACACCACTGCAACTGAGCACCTATAGCCAGCTGCAAATCAGAGACCACCACAGTATTCATATCAAAATAACTGTATTCAAAAATATAACAACAACAACTATTTACAATTATGTACAAACATGGGGTGGAGGGACAGGAACAAAGTGGGGTGGGTAAGGACGAAGGTGGATATATGGGAGAGGGAAGGCGGGTGTGAGGTTGGTCAAAGGGGGGAGGTTGTCTGTATTCACTGGCGGCCAGCCTGGTCCTCTGCTGCCTGGGGCTGTTGCCTGGGTCGCCTCCTCCTCCTCACCCCATGCTGTTGAAGATCCCTCAGGATGGCAAGGGACTCTTGCGCCACCCGCACAAGATCCTGGATGGACTGCTGAATTCGCAGGAGTATCCGCACACCTAGGACAAGGGATCAGAGTCAATGGGTGTGACTGTCCATCCCCCTGCAGCCCACCCATTATGCATGGCATATAGCCATGTGCCACGCTCCTGTGATGGTGTGCGCCCACCCACAGTGACCGTGTCCACAAGACATGCCCAACCAGGCAGCAACAGCCATGTGTACCACTGCACACACCCACCGCCCATGTCTAGCACAGCACAACCAAAGCCGTACAGTAACATGGCTATGCGGTGAGCAGGCAGTGCCACAGCCATGTGCCCAGTGCATGCATGGACCACCACTGATGCACTCCCAGACATGCAGTGCCACTGGACAGTGCTGACTGTCACATGTTGCGTGCATGGCAGTGGTGGCCATGGATGGTGGCCATGCCCTGCTTCCCACCCTGTCACACAGCATGAAATAGCAATCATGGTGTCATGGCACTCACCCTCATCAGGATGTTGCTGGCATTGGGGTTGGTCCCTGACATGCCCCCGTGCAGCGTCCCCCACCCTCTGCTGCTGCTCAAAATTCCTCCTCTGCTCGGCCACGCCTGTGGGAGACAAAAGGAGAGAAACACATCAGTACAAACCCAAAGCATATTCTCCCTGCCCCAATGTGTGTGCCCACCCACCCAGCCAGACCCACCCATCCCATACCCTGTAAACACCACCACAGCCAACCCTAGACCATCCCTCCCCTATGTGCTGGACACATAAGACAGTGTTACCCATATGAACCATACAAGTGTGTAGATGTATCACCCACCTGGATGAGGCAACACGCCCCTCCTGGCACGCGACCGCAGACGTGCAAGTAGCTCCGGCTCCCTCCTTCTCAGGTCCCCATACCGGTGCCTGCACTGTTTGGCCGTTCTCCTGTGGCCAGTGGCTGCCTCCAGGTCAGTGGCCACCTCTTGCCAGACCTGGGTCCTGGCCCCTGTCCAGTGGCACCTCACCAAACAGTGGGCCATAGTGTGGCTCCACAGTGGCCACAAGGTTGGCCAGCTCAAAGGCACCCCACTGAGGGGCTCTCCTGCATGCCATCTCTAATGCTATAGTAGACAATGGTGCTCCGCAGCGTGGCAACCCCACATGGAAGTGCTGCGCGGTACATCGCCGCCATTCCCTATGACGCTGTCGGTACAGCACTGCCATTCCCTATCGCGCTGTCACTGAACAGTGCGATAGAGCCGTACACATGCCAGACGTACAGTGCCAGGGGGGCAAAGGTTGGGCACAAGGTCAGGGGTCAGTGGAGCAAGGCCACGCACAGCGCCATCGGACATCTACACATCCTGCGCGAACAGTCACCTGCGTGCCAGTGCCACAGTGGACTATTGCACAGTTGTGCCACAGCGCCATTTGGTGCCCAGCGCTGTAGCGCCACTAGCACAATGGTGGCCGTGTCCTGAATTGCTGATCACGCACAGCACATCATCAGCGTGGCAGACACCTGCGTAAGCTACCTGGGCATGCACAATGCGGTGTACTACACAGTCACAGAAATGCACCATTGGCTCAGCCGGCTCAACCGTATTGCGCAAAGCGCAACGGCGCGATATTCAGCCGACACATGTAAATCATCTGATCAGCCATTCAAAGGCGCAGTGGCGTGATTTGCATGTCATTAAAGTTGAGCCACTCCTAATTTGCATGCATTGCGCTATAAATACGTGACATTGGGCTGCGCTGGCCAGATTCGGTTACTGCAGGTGAGGAGTGAGTTGCATGCTGTGTGATGTTCTGGCCAATGGTCATGGGATAACGCTGTAGACTGCACAGTGACAGGTGTCCACTTCCACCCATACAGACCGACATGACCGAGCAGAGCCAAGGTGAGGGTGAGGATGGTGGGCGAAGGAGGAGGCCCAACTTCACCAAGGGAGATAGAGGCCTCTTCCAGGCCTACCTGGAAGAGGAGCCACTACTGAGTGGACGGCGAGGCACCCTCAGTCTCGCAAGCGGCTGCATGGAGGGGGTAGCTCGGGCAGTGAACCTGCACGGAAGCCACCAGTGCTCCGTGCAGGAATGCAAAAAGAAGATGGGGACAGACCGCAGAAGGGTGAAGGAGAAGGTGGCAGCCCTCAGGGTGGCATGCGCTGGCACAGGCGGGGGCCAGCCAGCGGTGGCAGAGCTGACCCCGGCTGAGGACCGACTGGCTGCATCAATGCAGTGGAGTGCTATAGAGGGCGTACCAGGAGGTGGATTCCAGACAGGTGGAAGCCCATCACTGCATGGTATGACATGGTGGTGGTGTTTGGGGGGGGAAGGTTGATCACATGCACTAACATGTCCTCACTTTCTGTTACAGATCCCATTCATCTGCAGGGGACGGTGGTGGTGGGACCATGCAGTGAGGAAGACCTGCCAGAGTTGGAGGAGGGTCCATCCACCTCTGTCGCCCGCCAGCATGCACTGCACCAGCATGCACGCCTGGCTGCCACCTCTGTTGTCAGTGAGTCAGGTGTGGGGGGTGCACAGCCTGTGTCTCAGCAGTCTGGCATGCAAGCATGCCAGCACGCTGTGACTGTGGCTGTTGCACGTACCTGCACCATTGGTGATGCAAGGACTGCAATGGGCAGTGATACGTGTGTGTCCCATGACGGACACACAGCAGGCCAGCACGTGCCCCTGGACCTAGCTGGTTCCAACGTCTGTGCCAGCACGTCAGCACAGTCCCAGGCTGTGCCTGTCAGCACCGGTGGGGCAGCACCGGTGGCTGTGCAGGTCTCTGGCACTGTTGCAGCCACAGCAGTGGAATGAGTGGTCCCTGGGGCACAGCAGTTGGAGGGGCAGCAGCAGCAGTCACCCACCAGGTCTGGGGGTACAGGGTCCAGCGGTGGCACATGCACACCGCCCGCTGATATGCCCATACCTGGTCCTGGTGAACAGCGCCCACCCTCAAGGGGTGTTGAGCATCAGGACCTTCCATACCCTGGGGGACAGGATGCCAATATGGCACAGGACCCATTTGACGAGCACACCCGCCTGCTGCGGGAATCAGTACAGCAGCAGGGGTGGGTTGCAACATCCGTGGAGGCACTGTGCGTGGCTGTGGATGGGCACAGCAGGGACAATGCTTTGATCCTTGCAGAAATGGTCCAAATGCGGATGGATGTGACCGCCGCCATTGACAGACAGACCCAGGCAGTGGTCGCTGTCGTGGCTGCATTGGGCACAGAGTCAGGTGCCCCTGTACCGCGCACCCCACACAGTACGCTCTCCACTCCCCATTCCCGGCGTCGTGCGACACCCAGCCTGTCGACACCGGGTTCTGATGTGGCCATCCTGAGCACCCCTGGTGCAGGTATGTTTGGCATGCTGCAGACCCCTGCGCAGACAAGGTCGCGATCGCGCAGTGGGACCCCTGGTGGTCCATCGGTGCCACCCCATATGGCCCATGCTCAGCCTGCCAGTGCTGCTGGGTCACGGTGGGGCCGCCCACACATCCAAGGTGGCCGTGGCACAGTGCAACATGACTGACCTGTCTCCCAGTGCGGGGCCCTGTCTGGTACTGCCCTGTGTGCAATGTGTGTCATGGTGGGCAGTGCACTGGTGGGTGCCCTGCCCAACACGCCGACACAAGAACCACCTGCACACCCACCCGACTGCTGTCCACAGGTGCGTGTGCATGATGATGCCTGCATTGTACTGTACACCAAGGTGCAAGGGTGCCCAGCATCTGACACACGTACTTGGATAGTACAGGTGGTGGGGGTGGTCTGTGGATCTGTGTGTTTGACATGTCTGTTCCTGCTCTGCTGTGCACCTGCCCATGTACGCTTTGTGCCTGGTGTGTGTGTGTGTGTGTGTGTGTGTGTCCATATGACTGTTCACCCTCCCTGATGGTGTGTTCATGTGCCTGGACCCTTACACTCCTTTGCCGTCCATGCACCCCTGGTGTGTTACCCTGTGTGCCTGTGGGTTGCGCCTGGACAGTGTTGGTTGCACATGGCCCCTTGACTTACCTGTGTCGTGCAAAATGCTCCTCCGTGATGGTGTCCCGGTGCAGCTGGGCCTGCCGGATAAGTCGGGGGTCCCGCTGTCCAAGGGGCTGCTCATCGCCATCATCACCGGCGTCGCTGGCGTCCCCATCGCTGTCCCCCTCCTCGACCTGTATGGCTATCCCACAGTCTTTGGCCATGTTGTGCAGGATACAACAGGCCAGGAATATCCCACAGGCCTTTGAGGGGCTGTACTGTAGGGCACCGCCGGAGGTGTCTAGGCATCGGATGCGTGCCTTAAGCATCCCAAACACCCGCTCGATGATGTTGAGTGTGGCGGCATGTGCCTCATTATAGCTAAGCTGCGATGGGGTCATGGGCGCCGGCGGTGTGAGCAGCCAGGGATGGAGTGGGTATCCGCTGTCACCTGTGTGGAGATAGTGGAGATAAGTATCATGTTCAGGTCCATATTGCCCATATCCCTGTGTGCCACTACCATGGCACCTGTGGCATTCCCACCCTTGCCCCAAGTTTGCAATTCCTACATGCGTACTCACCCACTAGATGGCCTGTGGGAATGTCCCCACTCTCGAATCGATGGCACAGTGCGGACTGATACCATATGAAGGCAGCATGTGCTCCGCCAGGGTGTGTAGCACAGACATTGATTATGCGCCCACTGGCATCACACACCACCTGGCAGTTAACACTGGAAAAGCCCTTCCTGTTCCTGTATGCGGCCCCATCGGGGCCAGGTGACATGCGAATAGCCACATGGGTGCAGTCTATGGCCCCTAGCACGCCAGGCATACGTGCTACCCTGTGGAACTCCTGCATGTTTGCTGTACGCTCTGCCACGGTGCTGGGGTAATGGATGTACTCCTCAGCATGTGGCAGCAGTGCGCTGAGGAATTGGGTGAGGATGCGTGACGTGGCCGACTGTGTTATGCCTGTGGTGTCCCCTGTCGGCCTCTGGAAGGTACCCGTAGGAGCAGGCACATGCAGGCTGTTACCTTTGTCTCCACTGACAGAGCATGACTCCGTCGTGAGGGTGCCTGCATCACATCACTGCACAGCTCACAGAGCCGCCTCAGTATTGCCCTGTTCAGGCGGTACGGCCCACAATCTCTACGCCTGAATATAGCTCAAAGCTGATGGCACGGTAAGTTCTTGGGGCATACCGACGGGCCCTTCCACCGCCATGTCCCCCTGCAGCATGCTTCTCACCCTCATTACAGCTTCCATGTGGAAGCTGGCACTGTCCATGTCCCTGGCTTGTGTTCCCCGGCTGTTCTTGCTGTGCTACCCCGCTGTCCTGCCTGCTACCTCCACTGCACCGGTACACCTACTGGCCCTGCAGTCTGTGGCCCAACACACCTCCCTTGTCCTCTCCTCTCCTCTCCTGTGCACACCCTGGCCTGCACTCTTTCACTGTCTTTTCGGTTTCTCCCTGCCTCATGTGGCTTCCTGTGGCGTTCTTGCCTCTTCCTTGAGCCTTTTATTTTGGCTCATTTCTGGCGTGGTGCACCTTCCAGCTCATCCGCTGTTGCGCAGTGCGCAAGTCTTTGAATATCGCATTGCGCTGTTTATGCATGGGTCCACCCCCTTCAGTTGCACATTCCTTCATTTGCATTGCGCTGTTGCTCAGCCTGTTTTCAGTGGCGCAACTGCCTCCTGCTGAATATCGCAGAATGGCGCAAATTCGGACTTGTGCATGCACAACCCTATTGCGCATGGTGCAACCCTTTTGAATATCCCACCCAGAATTGTTAATTCTGGAGTTCCACAAAAATTGTGTAATCTGCTGAGGCCGTACAATGAGGGCTACTTTTCTAGGCATAGGTCAGATGGTTTGGTTCTCAAAATTCCATTTATGAAAACTAAAAGTGGACAGAGAGCCTTTGCTTATATTGTTCCATTTATTTGGAATGAAATTCCCTGTGATATCAGACAGTTACGTTCTGCTAAAATGTTTGCAGATGAACTAAGGATGTTTTTTGAATCTCAATTTGATTGTAAATGTTTTTATGATTTTTATTTGTAACAAAGACATTTTATGTCACTGGAAACAGGGGAGGTACCCAAAGACTGGAGGACAGCAGATGTAGTCCCCTTATACAAAAGTGTAAGATACTTGTATGTCTATCATATCCCCTCTCTCCCTCCTCTCCTCCAGGGAGTACATGTTCAGTTCCTTCAACCTGTCTTCATAGGACTTGTGATGCAACCCATGCACCATCTTTGTTGCCCTCCTCTGAACCTTCTCTACTCTGTCTATGTCCTTACGTAGGTATGGTCTCCAGAACTGTACACTGTACTCCAGGTGGGGCCTCACTAGTGTCTTGTATAGCGGAATTATGACCTCCCTTTTCCTGCTGGTGATGCCCCTGCCTATACATCCCAGCATCCTATTTGCTTTACCTGATGCCTTGTCACACTGTTTCCTACCTTGAGGTCACATCAGAGACAACCCCAAGATCCCTTTCCTGCTTGGCATGCTATATCCTCACCCCCAACTGATATATTGTGCCAGGTTTTTGTGCCCATATGCATTATCTTGCACTTCTTTGCATTGAATTTCAACTGCCAAACCCTTGACCATTCTTCAAGTTTCTGCAGGTCCCTTCTCATTCTGTCTACACCCTCTGGTGTGTCTACTCTGTTACAGAGCTTTGTGTCATCAGCGAACAGTGAAATTCTGCCTTCTATATCCTGTGCAATGTCACTGATGAAGATGTTGAATAGGACCGTCCCAACACTAATCCCTGTGGTACCCCACTGGTCACTCTTCCTCTGTGGAGTGACAGCCATTTACCACCACCCTCTGTGTCCTGCCACCCAGCCCAGTTACCTACCCACCACACTACTGTCCTGCCCACACCATATTCCCCAGTTTGTGTAATAGTCTTCCATGTGGCACAGTGTCAAAGGCCTTGCTGAAGTCCAGATAGGCCATGTCCACTGCCCTCCCCTGATCCACCTCCCTAGTCACCCAGTCAAAAAATTCAATGAGGTTGGTCTGACATGACCTCCCCCTGGTGAAACCATACTGCCTTGGGTCCTGTAGTCCATTGACAACCAGATGTTCCACCAATCTCTCCTTCAGTAGTGCTTCCATGATCTTTCCCACTACCGAGGTGAGGCTGACTGGTCTGTAGTTCCCTGCTTCCTCTTTGTTCCCACTTTTGTAAAAGGGACCATCTGCTGTCCTCCAGTCTTTGGGTACCTCCCTGTTTCCAGTGATTGGCTGAACAGGATAGCCAGAGGTTCAGCCACCACCTCTCTTAGTTCTTTAAGGACCCTGGGGTGCACCCCATCTGGCCCCATTGCTTTATCAGCTCTTATTACTTCCAGTTCCTTCAGGACCCTTTCTGGTAAAGGGACTTGTGTCCATTTCTGCACCATTCTCACCCCTTGTACTCCTTCAGACCCATTACCCTCTTCCTTAGTAAAGACTGAGCAGAAATACCTGTTCAATATGTCAGCTTTACTGTTGTCATCCTCCACGCGGCTCCCATCTTCCCCTTCAGTCTCACTATCCCTCCCTTTGTCCTTTCTTTTTCACTTATGTACCTGTAAAAGGTTTTGTCCCTTTAACCACTGATTTTGCAATGTGTTCTTCTGTCTGAGCTTTGGCTTCCTTACTGACTTCCCTGCCTCCCTTTGTTTCTCCTGGTACTTCTCCCTATCCCCTTCTGCCTGTGTCTTTTTGTATTGCCTGAATGCAGTCTTTTTGGCTTTCACTTTCTTTGCTACCTCTTTGGAAAACCATAATGGTCTCCTCTTTCTTTTCGTCTTGCTAACCTGCTTAATGCATAATTCTGTTGTTCTTATAATCCCCATTTTAAATACTGCCCACTGTTCCTCAATCCCTGATTCCTGTCCCATTCCCTTAATGCCTCTTTCAGCATCTCCCATTTTCCCAAAGTCTGCCCCCTAAAATCCAGGATACGTGTTTTGTGTGGCTTGGTTCTGCTCTTTCTGTGATTTCAAACCACAATGACTGGTGGTCACTGTTACCAGGTGCTCCCCCACTGTTACCCCATCACACTGTCCCTGTTTGTGAGCACAAGGTCCAGTATTGCCTTCTGCCGAGTTGGTTCCATGACCAGTTGCTTGAGGAAGGCACCCTGAAGGAGTCCAGGATAAATCTGCTCCCTAGTTGATGCTGCTGCTGGGATGCTCCAGTCCACGTCTGGTATATTGAAGTCTCCAACCAGTACTACCTCACCCTTGTCTGCCATCCTTTGGATGGCTAGCATCAGCTCCCTATCTGTTTCTTCCTCCTGGACTGGTGGTCTGTAGACCACACCTGTGCGGATGGCTGGCCCCATTTTCCTTTCCAGCTTAACCACAGCATCTCTCCCCATTTTGTTCCTCCTGGATCTGTGTGGCCCTTATGTCATTTTTCACATACAGTGCCACTCCTCCTCCCTTCCTGCCTGCTCTGTCTCTTCTGAATATGTTGTAGCCAGGTATGGCCATCTCCCAGTCATGGTTATCATTACACCAGGTTTCAGTGATGGCCACAATGTCCAGGTCTGACTGTACCATGACAGCCTCCAGATCTTCCATCTTGTTGCTAAGGCTCCTGGCATTTGCACACATGGCTTTCCATGATTTGACCTCCCTAGACTGCTTCACTGTTCTACTCCAGCCCCTTCCTTGGTTGTCATTTATCCCTGGTTCTCCTTGCTGTCTGCCCTTCTGCTGAATTTAAGCCAGAGCTTTTGAGCCAGAATAAAGAGCAAAATGATTTAAAGTACCCAGTCTGTCTTTTGTACCTGAAAATACCAAAAGTTTGCATTGTGAAACAGATAAATTACCAAAGAGACTTAGGCTTTTAACATACGAAGCATGAGCAGGTTGATCATTAATAAATGCCCCACCCCCAAATACTTAAGCAAACTATTATACAAAACATTCTAAACCTTTAAAATTGTTAATGAGTTCAAATAATGGAATTTTTACAATGCAGCCTCCTGCTGTAGACTACCACTTGTGACTCCTGCCACTCCAGCGGGAGCCACTCACATGGTTAAAAACAACCAAATAGCACGCTCAAAACCTTTGCATAGCTCAAAATGCAATTCACATTTCTGGAGAAGAGTGCTGCTGGTGTGTGGCATCCAGTGCACCCCCCCCCAAAAAAAAAACATGGCATATATTAAACATTCAAACATTTTAACTGCCTAATGGCTTCTCTTACTTTAAACTCCATGTAAAAAAGGGGGTCCTCTTAGTTTTCAGATTGGAATTCCAAAGTGAGCAAGCTATACCACCCCTTCACGGTGGGACCCTTTCGGTATAGTCCCTACACTAGCTTCTCAGTTCTGAAATGCCTGTAGCGGCTACTCATAAATATAGAGTGCTGCCTAAATTGGCTTAAATCACATGGCCTTATTGGCTCCTTAAATTGATTCCACTCAGGAATTTCCAAAAGTGGTGGCAGGGAGCATGCTAAGGGGAGTACCACAACTCCCAAAACTTTAAAAACAACCAAATAGCATGCTCAAAACCTTTGAATAGCTCAAAATGCAGTTCACATTTCTGGAGAAGAGTGCTGCTGGTGTGTGACATCCAGTGCACCCCCCCCCCCAAAAAAATGGCATATATTCAACATTCAAACATTTTAACACTCACATGGTTAGCCTGGTCAGTGGCTGCTGACTCAAAATTCGATGCTGAATACACATTTCTGAGCAGAGCCTGGAAGGAAGATTCTCCTGAGGCACAGACACAGGAACTGGGTCTGATGACTATAAGCTGTAAGTGGAGTTGTCATCACTGCCCGCAGAAAAATGAGGTCAGGGTGTGACTCATCCCACACTACTCCTCCCCCTCCCACTGAGGGAGGGTAGAAGAGAGGGTGGGATCACAGCGTGCAGCTGCAGCAACATCAGTGACATCAGCCCCAGCCCCGATGGGGGAAGGACCAGTGCCAGAGGTAGAGCCTCAGCTTGAACTAGCACCAGATATGACACCGGTGGACCCTTGGTACTGTGAGCCTATGCAGTGCCAGAAGACCTGGCACCATGCCAGGACATGAGTGACCAGCAATGGTACTGCAGCTGACACCACCCCTACCCAGGACAGGGAAGCAGCCAGAGGGAGAGGAAGTTGGTGGTGCAGTCACCAGGAAGGACCCTAGGGCTGTTGCCTGAGCCAAACGCTTTACCTGGCCCAACAACCATGCCCTCATCTCTTGTTCTCATGACCTCAAAGGCCCAGGGACCAATTCTTCCAGTAGAGGCATACAGGCCCAATACTGCACCCACTGCTCCATAAAAACTACTCAATGGTGGAACTGCCCACCAGAGTCCCCACTTATAGACAGGGGGGCTCCAGGCCCAAGACTTCAATCTCTCAGAACCAGAGACTCTCAGTGACACTGAAGGTGACAGCGAGGCTCCCAGCTCCTGGAGACTGGAGATCTCAGGGCAGACTGACCTCAACCAGTACCATTTCTTCCCCCTACCATCAGGTAGAGGAAGAATTCGCTCAACCAGTGCCATTTCTTCCCCTACTGTCAGGTAGAGGAAGAAGTCAAGGCTGTGCAGTGTCATGACCCCAAGGCAGAATGGTATTGGACCCGCTAATTTGTGCTTGTGGGAGGACTGTCATCACCCCCCCCCACCAAGCACAGGACTGGCCGTAGTCAGAACCCTTCCCCCAGTCATGGTCCAGCTACTGAAGCAGCTTGCCTTTTTGGGTTCCCTACCATCCTCCATGGCCTTCAACCATTGATGCCTGGTAGGGCTGAGAGAAAGTGAAAAAAAAATATTTTCATTAAAGTACACTAAACTGATACAAAAATAACAAACTCTAGCTTTAAACACTAAAACTGAGAAGAACTGAATTCTGTTTCATGAAGTTCTGACTCTCAGCTGATGAGCAGCAAAACTCTGATGCACGCTCGATGGCTGGAAAAATTAAAAATGAAACTGAGGCACTTGGGGGCTGGCACCAATGCAAGCAGGCAGCCACGTGTGCTCCTCACGGTGCCGCACATGCACGCTGCTTGCTTCGGCCCCAGCCCTCTGAAAAGTTCTGGCTCTCACTGGGTTCTAGCACTTCTGGCATAGACCCACTAGTGGGAATCAATGGTGAAGACTGATTCTTGGAAGGTCTGGGCACAGTACAGTATTCAGATAGGTATCTCACCGATGATCTTTAAATAGGCAGTATTGCCTCTTTCCTCCTGTTATCAAAACCCCTCCTAATATAACCCAACATTCAGGTTGCCTTGCTGTAGGTCTTATTGGATTGACATATTTCTTTTATGGAGCTGCTTATGATGACTTCCAGGTCCATTTCCTCTGAAGTAGTGGCCTGCCTAACCCCTCCCATCCAGTATTCCATCCTGAGACTCTTAATCCCTGTATGCATCACCTTACACTTTTTGGCACTGAATTTTAAATGCCAAACCTTAGATCATCTCTCTAACCTTTGCAGGTCTCCCTGCAACTCCTCCACCCCTTCTCACTGTCTGCCCTGCCACAGAGTTTAGTGTCATCTGTGAAGAGATGCATCTTGCCTTGTATTCCTTCCCCTATGTCGCTGATGAAGATATTGAAACAAAACTGGCCCCAGGACTGACCCATGTGGTTACCCACTTTGTGACCTCTCTCTCCTCCTCTGATTTGACCCCATTAATCACCGCCTTCTACTGTCTCCCCCCAGCCACCTTCCCACCCATTTAACAAAGTCCTTTGCTGCTCCCAGATCCTCTAACATCTTCAACAGCCTTCTGTGTGGCATGAGTTGAATGCCATGCTGAAGTCAAGGTGCAGTAATTCTACTACTTGTTCCTTATCCACCCGCTCTTGTAACCCAGTCAAAGAATACTATCAGAATCGTCTAACAAGACCTCCTTGCCAAAATTCTGTGCTGTTCACTATCCTGGAGCTCATTGCTTTTCAGGAACATCACCAAATCCTCTTTGACTAGTGTCTCCATCGGTTTATCCACAATGGAGTTAAGACTGACAGGTCTGTAATTTCTCAGTTCCTCCCTATCCTCTTCCTTGTTTGCTATCCTCCAGTCTCTTGCAATCACCCTGGACTGCAGTGGGGTTCTGATGCCAATGTCCTGAGCATCTCCCCTCACCCACATCCCATCTGACCCCATTGCCTTATCTAATGTCAGGGCTGCAAGCCCTTTTCTTACTTTATCTACTGTTATTTCCATCTGTCCCATTTCTGGGATCCCCTTGCAGCTACCTTTGGGCAGCTTTCCTTCAGAGACCTGCTATCCTCCACTGTAAATAATGAGCAGAAGTAGTCCTTTAGAATAGCTGCCTTTTGCTCTTCATCCTCTATTACCCTCCTGACTCCATCAGCCTTATAATACCCTCCGTAATCTTCCTTTTTTCCCCCCGATATACCTAAAGAACTCCTTTTACCCTCCCTTGACCCCCTCTACAATACACAGCTCTGTGTCTGCTTTTGCATCCTGACTGCCTTCTTGGCCTACTTCATTTTTATCTGGTACTCGCTCCATTCCTCATCCCCCTGTTTCTTTTTGTAGCTAACGAAGGCCCTTTTTTTGGCCCTCGCTGCCTCCCTGACCTTCTTGGAGAATGAGATTGATCTCTTGTGTTTGCTTCCCTTGGTAACTGTTCTCAAGTATGATTCAGTTGCTTTGAGAATGGCCCTTTTAATTTCTCCCCACCTCTCCTTCACCCCCAGATCTTGCCCACTCTTCTCAGTTTTCTTTTGATTATCTCATCTGGCCAAAATCTGCATGTCTGAAGTCCAGAACCACAGCCTTTGATGAGGGTATACTTTTACCCAGAGCCCATTCAAATCATATGGTATTGTAGTCACTGGACCCCAGTGGTTTAATAACCCACACTCTGCCTGCCGTTTCTGCCTTAGTGAGCATCACTTCAAGAATGGCAGCCTGCCTTGTGAGTACCCTAACCAGCTACATCAGCAGACAGTCGTGCAATGTACCTAGCAGGGCTTGACTTTTAGTGCTTCTAGCTGCTGGAATGTCCCAATCTACATCTGGTAGATTGAGATCTCCCCCCCCACTTCCTCTCTCTTTGTAGTCTTCCTCTTAATTTCTGCCTCTACCTCACTATTCCCCTTGCCCCCTGTCCTTGTGTTCTATGGACCACTTCCATGCACAACTCCTGTCCCAATGTTGTCATGAGCTGTACTCCCAATGATTCTGTCACCCATCCACTCTCCTGATGGACTTTGCCTCTACGCTTATACCTTACTTGACACAGAGGGCTACCCCAC
This sequence comes from Neoceratodus forsteri, assembly GCA_016271365.2. Classification (NCBI taxonomy): domain Eukaryota; kingdom Metazoa; phylum Chordata; order Ceratodontiformes; family Ceratodontidae; genus Neoceratodus; species Neoceratodus forsteri. Next base: position 437,162,986 of record JADMNL010000022.1, on the reverse strand, counting down.
CCTTCTCCTTTACCCATATCCCTCCTATTCATGTTATACCCCAGTAATGCCAGGTCCCAATCATTATTCCCAGTGGCCCACGTCTCTGTTGTGACCTTGAGGTCTAATCCTACATCTGCCATTATTGCCTGGACTTCACTCACTAATTGTGTGTCCCAGGCTCCTAGAATTTAGCAGACTGCTTTCTAGCTTGTGTCCTTCCCGATCATGTCAGCTCCTCTCCCTTTACCCACCTTCTCTTTTCCAATGGCCTACTAAGGCTTGGATCAAGGAACTAATGGAGGTTCCATGGCCTCAACTGTCCTTAGGTGATCTCCGTCTACCAGGCTACTAGATGCTATTTTGTCAATTTATCTGGAAGTAATCATGCTCATACTGTTACTCTGGTTGCTCAGTCCTGTCCCTTTATATTATTTTAATTTGTAAAGAAACATAGAACTTGGCAGCAAATAAGGATTGCTAGGCCCACCCAGTCTACCCATTTTCTCTATCTGCTGCAAAAACCACAGACCCTACTTGATCTCCAGCTTTATTCTCTTTAAAGCCAAAGATCAAGTAGGGTCTGTGGTGTATACTCTTTGTCAGTACAGAAACCTATACATCATCAGCAGAAGAAGAGCATTGGGATCCAGTCTGTCCCAATTTGTCTAGCTATTAATTGTTACTGGTGTAATTGTTAGAAGATTGTACATTGTTTCTATTTTCTCCTTCCCCCCCCCATGTACTCCCCTTCCCCCTAGTCACAACTGATAATGAGCTATTCTTGGTCTCTGCTCACCTAGTAAAATATGCTTCAAATAAATATGCAAAATGTTGCTGCAATGTGTTATGTACAACTCCACTTAGTGCCACATTTTGGGGCAAAACACTCAGTGCTAATTTTGCATTCAGATGCCCCTAGCTTGTAACAAATTGTCATGAAACACCACCACTTGGTGCCAAATGTTTTGTGAAATCTCCCCATTTGTTTCCAGATTTTAATGCAAAACATGCTGATTTGCACTAAATTTGGAGAAAAAAACATGGCTTTTAAAGGAGTAGTGCATGATAGTGGTAAGAATTTTAACCTATATTTTTTTATTCTACTTTAGATTGTCCCTTTTTCCGGACTTGTATGAGACCCTTTTCTCCACATTTTGAGTTTGCTTTACCTTTTTTTTATCTTTTTGTTTTGCAGCTGAAATAATAAAAGATCTCATTTTAATATAACTCAGACCAGGTTTTTATCGGTATTCTCTGTTGTTTTTGAGCACCCATTCTTTTCATGTGACTATAATGAACTAGCATGCAGCAGATAGTGCTCCCTGAACTTTTGGTGCAACAGGTATACAAAAGCAGTTGAGAATACTGATAAAACTCTGGGCTGAGCCACATTGAAAGGAGTGCTCCTTTTATTATTTCAAATGTGAAAACAAGTGCTAAAGCAGACTCAAAATGGGGTAAGAAGGATATCATACAAGTCAGGAGCTAGGGGGAAATCTAAAATAGAATAAAAAAGAGTGGGTCAAAATTTTCACCGCTATCATGCACTGCTGCTTTAAGTTGTGGTCAAATGGAACTGGCCATTTCTGAAAACAGAAAATCAATGGCCATACATTAAACAGAGAGATAATTTCCAAAGTAAAAACATTCCTGGACTTAACGAAACTGACTTATTATTAAAAGAAAGTTCAGTTGATTGATAGACATTGGCAGCAAACCCTGAAATATACAGCCAGGATCTAGTAAAGACACCATATCCTTGACATGATTTTGATTCTCTCTCTCTCTCTTACCTTCTGTTCAGATGCTGAGGATATTCGAATCAATGAGAAAACCATCAGTCCATCTCTGACACTCTCAGAAGATAAAAAAATTCTAACTTTTATCTCCAAGAAGCAGAAAGACTACCAGGACTATCCAGAGCGGTTTGACCACTGGCCCAATGCTCTTGCCATCAACTGCTTCCAGAGTGGGATCCACACCTGGCGAATAGACATTGGCAACAGCGGTGCTTTCAAGCTTGGGATCTCTTACAGCTGCCTGGAACGCAAAGGCTCAGGAAGTGAATCACGGTTAGGGTACAATGCCTCCTCCTGGGTGTTCTCACGTTACGATAAGGACTACTCTTTTACCCACGATGGGAAACACCAGACACTGGATCTGTTGAAGCGGCCAATGCAAATTGTGGTTTTGGTTGACTTCCAAAGGGGTGAACTGCTATTTTATGACCCTGAGTCATGTGTCATTATCCATGCCCACCACACCAAGTTCACTGCCCCTGTCTACCCTGCATTTGCCGTGGCCAATGACAGCATAACACTTATGTAGTGAGCAGTACAGAAATGGCAAACAGCAGCATGGATGGATATGAAATAATGGTTCAGGTTCAAATGTAGGTTTTACAAATTAAAAATAACTGACTTAAGAAAATGTAAAAGGAAACTACAGAACTATCCCTAATGCTGTACTGCAGGTTGTAAGTGATACCATTGATTCATTTTATGATGCAATACAATGTTTATTATATAGGGTTTTTCATATATACATGCCTCATAACATTTTACATTGGGGAAAATACAGTGACAGAAATAAATTATACTATTACATAATAAAAAAAGCTAATAAAGGAGAACAGAGAGAGAGAGAGAGTGAAATTGTAATAAGCAATACTATGAATGCTACAAGCTGATATAGGGTATCTAAGGAAAGAAATCAAAAGTATTTAGTGGGGCTGTTGTCAGTAAACAAACAACACTTTAAGGAACCCTGTATGGACAATCAGAGCAAACTTATTAGGAGCTCCGAACTCATTCAAAGGGAATAAAGGAAGTCTTCATGCAGGACTTCAAGAAGGAAAGTCAGTCAGTGAGATGGAAGGAGGGCTGTTCCAGAGAGTTGGACCAGAGGTGCTGGAAGGACCACCCACCAGTGGTTGAGAGAAGATATGAGGCACAGAAAGAGTTGGAGGAACAGAGTAGAGTTTGTGGTAGAGAGTTGGCAGTGATGAGTTCAGAAATGGGAAGGGCCTAAAAACACTGCAAGGGATCATAATTGCCGCATGTGTGGGCACCAAGATAAGTGCCAAATAAGTTTTACATTTTACAAAATGTAAAACTTTATTGGGGAATGGTGCACTAGTCCCCTGATTGAGGGAATGAGAGATTAATACTTTCCAGATGTTTTTGTGGGATTGTACATGTAAGATGTGGATGCACGCTGCCTACCATCTAAGGATCAGTCACATTCCTTGTAGCACTTTTGACTTGGAAAACAAAGTGAAAATGCTGTAAAATTTGCTTGCCTTAAAATAAAACATGTCAGCTCAAAAACGCCTGAAAAGATACCCCCAAAGAGCTGCACGTCAGATGTGAGGAAGAACATCTTCACTGACAGAGTAGTGGATTCCTGGAACAGCCTACCAGCTGAGGTGGTGGGGGCGAAAACAGTGGTGTTGTTCAAGAATGCATGGGATACACATAAGGGAATCTTAGTGGAAAGGAATGGGGGGCAGGGAGAAAGAGCTAGAGATCAAGTAGGGTCTACGGTGATACTGTTGGTAGAGACAAAAGGGCAGACTGAATGGGTCAAGTGGTTGTTATCTCCCAACAAATTCCTTGTTTTTAGGTTGGACTGTGGCACTGTTCTGCTGCAGTTTACACTTTGTGGTGCACACAGGTTTGGGTAAAAGAGCCATTAGAAATTTGCTCTTGTGATGGGGGTGTAGTGCTGTGCTTTCCTTCTGGGGAGTTCTGTTGTGGAAGTAGTTTTTTGGAGGGAGGTGGATATTTCATGGCAAGCTGATGGTGTTCTGCATACAGTATTGTATGTCTCTATACCTGACACCACAGATCATTTGATTTCAGTTTGCTGGCAAGTAATTAGCTTGCCAGATTTCTTTTTTAAATTTGTAGTTTTTCTATCCTGTTCCTGCTACCCATCTGCCCCAGGCAACCAGCCAGCACCATTGCTGCCAACTGCAGCTATGATGTTCCAGCCTCCTGATTTACTCCTGGGGTGGAACTGGATCAGGGCAGGTGCCTCCTCACTGGAGCACCTAAGGTTAGTGATGGGTACAGTGGATTGCACTGGGCCCATGTGTGCCTGGTGCCATGCTGCAGGCCAAGGAATTTGATTCCCTCTTAATCCCTCCCCAATGGATGTCTGCACACAAGGGCTGCAATGTGTGCATGCACACACCTGCATTTCACTACATCAAGCCATCAGGTGTCCACCCACCCCATCAGCTCTGCCAGCACTTTGACCCTGGTCATCTAAGTGCCAGTTTTATGGTGGAGACTGGCTTCCACCCAACCAGGAAAAGGACAGCATCACCTGGGATGCTTGATCCTTCTCCCCTCCCCACTGGCCACTAGTGAGCCAAGCTCAGGGCATGAACATGGATTGCTGGGCTAGCATCCTGAGCAGCAGCCCGCCATTGCACAGATAGGCAGACTCTACCTTGCCAAATTCAGTTCTTACAGTGAACTTTAGGAACAACACAATGAACTTTAGGAACAACCAACCTGCTTTCAACCTTATTCTAAAGATCATTGATCCCTGTATTACTAACCATAGCCATTTTACATAAGCAATAAAACACTACATGATGGGATTTCTGGGGAGATTACCACATGTCTGGGGGCACTTTGGGGCACAACACCACAGGTTTATTGCACTTGTAAATTGGACTCTGTGTGAAAAGTTGTTAAAAATTACCAAAAAAATATGTGAACCATTCAGAATGTTATTGCTTACCATAGCACAAAGATGGTTATTGTGTTGAGCCACTGTCTGTGAGCTCCAAAGTTTGTGGAGTATAACTTTGTAGTTACAGGGTGGCATTTGTTAAGATCTGTGTGATTTTAGTAATCAAGTACTAGTAAGTTTTACTTTTGCTGTCTTAGATAGGATTTTTAAGTGAATTAAACAGTGTGGTTGTTTTTATTTTTAGAGTAGGCTGGATAAGTCTGCTTCTGGGGCATATTTTTTGTTGCATTGTGTGTGGCTACAGTATTTGAGTTATTCTGTTGGTTCCTCACTTAAGGAGGGAAGGTCTGAAGAGCACAGCATTTCATGGACTGACTGAACTGGACTGTATTTTTGAACTGGACACTGTACGGACCATTTGGACTGGCTGTTGTCTATTGGCTGGATACAGCCAAGTTTCTACCTGTCTTTTTTGGTCCTAAACCTGGGGGAGTTATGGGTCTGAGGTGATCGGGGAGCCCAGGTTTTTTGTGTTCATGTGAGTAGGGTTGCTGTGAGAGAGCTTTATGACTGGGGTGGAAACTGTTGCCCTGCCTCTCACTTCTTTGAGCCTCTAACCAGTGACTGTTTACTGGTGTTTTTTCCATTTGCTGATTCTTCGGGAAACAGAAAAATCTGAAGGGGGAGTCTAATCGGCTTGTGAGAGAAGCCTGACTGAAGTTTGAGAGAAGACTATACAGAGATGTCTTCCATGGTTGTTTGAATCAAGGATGGAAATGAGAAAGGAAAATGTGGCCCCACCGAGATTTGAACCTCAGACCTCTGGTATGCCGTTCCAGCGCTCTAACCATTAAGCTACAGGCCCACTGGTTAAAGTGTCCGAAGAACTTCCTTTTTTACAGCTCCACACTTTCCTTTCTCTAGTGTTGCGCAATCCTGCAACCAGGAACCAATTTAGAAATACCACTTCTCTCAGTGCAGTTTAACCCCTGGAACTTTTTGCTAAAGAGCAGACTGGCATCTCTTGTATTTGGTAATGTTGAATTGTGTGGGAATTGATGGAGTATTCTTTGATTGGGTGATCAATGTAGTGTTGGGACTGTGAGAGAGACCGACCTGGGATTTTTACAAGACCTGTCCTCCACCTTGTTTTTGATATTTATTATCAGATTCTCTGTCTTTCTGGTGGCAGTAGATCGACAGTGGGACCATTTATGTCACTGGCTAAATGTGAAGTAATATAATGATACTGGGAAAATAATACCAGAGACACCTTTCCCGGACTTAATCAGTTTTTGATTATTACCTATTTATCATTGTTGTTTTTTTTTTGTTGTTTTTTTTTTAGTTATTTTATAATTTTACATGAATCAGGGTTGTATGAGTGAGTGAAGGATTTTGTTGAATGTGTGTATAAGTTGGCGTGAAAGGTGGGTTAGGGTGGAGAAGGGGGCTAATCTTTGGTTTGGTCAATCAGGTTGATTATTTTTTAGTTATACAATGTATAGCGGTCTTCTTACTTAGTCTTACTCATTGGAGAAGCTAAGGAGACTGTCTTTTTTCAGGACTGGCTTTCAGAGCTCCCTGATGATGTAGCTAGGAAATGTAAATCCTTTGGAATCTACAGAAGTGGGAGGCGAAGGAGAAGGGATAAAGGTGGGGAGGCTAGAAAAGGGAACAGAACTAGGAGAACTATGGAGCGAGAGCTTTGGCCCTGGTTTCTGTCCCCCTTCAGTGGCCACTAGGAGTTGGGACTTGGAGCAGCAACACCACACCAACGAGGGTGTTGTTAATAAATGTCAGGTCAGCTGTATATAAAACCACTGTTTGAGGGATCTGATTTTATCCTTTGGCTCCAACCTGGTGTGTTTGACCAAAACCTGGTTGTGGGATAGTGCTAGCATATATATTTCCAGGCTAGTTCCACCAGATGATTCTGTCATACATCACTCTTTTTGGGGGCATTGGGGTGGGGCGAGTGGCCATAATTTATAGATCCAGCCTAAAGGGTGTGGCAGTTCAGGTGGAAGAGCATGGTTCATTTGAGTGGGTGGCCATGACATGCCTGGGTGGCCTGACTTGTAAGATTCTCCTGGTATATCGTCCCCCCCAGGTGGTGGGGTAGAGAATTTTTGGAGGAGTTCTCAGACTTGGTGTGTGCTAAGTTTTGGAGTTCCCTAGATTTTTGGTGTTAGTGGACTTCAGCTGCTTGGCAAATGCCGAGGATGATGGGACTGCTGGTGAACTCCTCCAATTGATGGAATTGTTGGGTTTTACTCAGCATACTTGGGTTGCCACACACATGGGGAGTCACACACTGGTACTTACGTTTGTTGCTGGGATAGTGGTCGACAGTCCCCAGATTGATCCTGTAGTCTAGTCCAGTCATTATGCCATATCCTTTGGGTTGATGGCCCCTCTATGTCTTTCTATTTTGGAAAGTCTGGAAAGCTTGGAAAGGTCTGGGGGAAACAGACTCCAGGCCAAGCAGGCAGCAGTCCAGGGGTCACTCTTGACCAGGGGCAGACTTTTGTACCTCAGGTGTCGGTAGTGGTCAGGAGTGGCTATCACTTAAAGAATTTAAAAAATATAGTAAGATTGTGTCCTTACCTTGCCCAAGATGATCTGTTAACACTAGTGCACACTTTTGTTGTCTTGCACCTCGACTACTGCAATGCGCTCTACCAGGGCATTCCAGCAGGTCAGATCCGTCGACTCCAGCTAATGCAGAATGCAGCAGGTAGACTTGTTACATCTGTAAAGAAGAGTGATCATATCACTCCAGCAGTGTGTGCTCTGCCCTGGCTTCCTGTCAGATGGCGGATCAACTTTAAAATTCTTTTACTCACTTGTAAGGCCCTTAACGGACTGGGATCTCAGTACCTTAGTGAGCTTCTGGCAACACACCCTGTATCTGGGGATTACGTTCCACTGGTACTTGGCTGTTGGTGGTTCCAAAGTCAAGACTAAAGTCAGCTGGTGACAGAACATTCTCTGTAGCGACCCTGTTACTATGGAATGGTTTACCCATAGATATTTGTGCTGCCGATTTGGTTACCATCTTTAAAAGTAAATGTAAGACATGGCTGTTTTCTGAAGCTTTTGCAAGAGACTGAAATAGTTATGCTGTGCACATTGTTCTGTATTCATACTTAGGTGATATTGTTTTATTTATTGTTATTATGTTGGATTTTATATTATTTTTATGTGGCACCTTGGTTTTTAGAAAGGCATTTTTAAATAAAGTATCAATGTAAAATAATCCTTCCACTGGTGGGCTGTCCCCAGGAGGTGCTAGTGGTTATGTTGTGCTATGGGTGCCTTCCTACTAATTATATTGTTAACAGTTTTGGTTTTGTCCCCCCCAAAAAAAAAAAACATGTAGACCCTGCTTTTATTGGATTTGAAAGTGCTGGTGAGTAATTCAGTTGTGATTGGGAGACATATAGTGTGATCACAAGGGGAGAACAACAGGAGGGTGCTGAAGTGAAACTGCCAGGGAGATTGTGGTGTGAAACAGAAATACACTGGGATATGTTGGGTAATGGGGCAGGCCGATACGGTTCCATGTCAGAAGGGTGAACCGGCATAATGGCGCCGAACACACAGCACAAGCACTTTTCAGATTAGATTCCTACTCCGGGGGGGCACAACTCAGGGACAAGGGCAGAACCATGATCATGCAGAAGTGTTGGTGCCATGGTTCCTTCACTGTTGTGATGGTTCACCATTATTCTTTCACCCTCTTCATGGGATACTGGCCGGTACTGGCACTTTTTTTTATACAGGGATCTATGGTGAGATTAGGGAATGGGTGTGACCCTGTTTCATCCAAAAACAAGCCTTGATTTTCTTTACACATTTTATAAACATGATTAGATAAAAAATGTTATATCCATAATGGACACCACAGGCAGAAATATTGCTAGGTGCCCAGAAGGCCTGCATTAAATTCCCATCACAGGTGTTCAGGACAGCACTACATCCACAATAAAGGTCTCCAGGAGAGCAGCACTGCATCCTCATCACAGTGCTCCAGAAGGACAGCACTACATCCCCATCACAGGTCTCCAGAAGGACAGAACTATATCCCCATCACGGGTCTCCAGGAGGACAGCATTACATCCCCATCACAGCTCTCCAGCAGGACAGTACTGCATCCCCATCACGGGTCTCCAGGAGGACAACACTACATCCCCATCACAAGTCTCCAGGAGAGCAGCACTGCATCCCCATCACAGGTCTTCAGGAGGACAGCACAACATCCCCATCACAGGTCTCCAGGAGAGCAGCACTGCATCCCCATCACAGGTCTTCAGGAGGACAGCACTACATCCCCATCACAGGTCTCCAGTAGAGCAGCACTGCATCCCCATCACAGTTCTCCAGAAGGACAGCACTGTATCCCCATCACAGGTCTCCAGAGGGACAGCACTACATCCCCATCACAGGTCTTTAGGAGAACAGCACTATGTCCCCATCACAGGTCTCCAGAAGGACAACACTGCATCCACATAGGTGTCCAAAAGGACAACACTAAGTCCACATCATAAGTCTCCAGAAGGACAGTACTACATCCCCATCACATGTCCTCAGAAGCACAGCATTATAGCTCCATCACAGGTCTCCAGAACAGAACTACATCCCCAACACAGGTCTTCAGAACAGAACTACATCACCATCACAGGTCTCCAAAAGCATAGAACTAAATCCCCATCACAGGTCTACAGAAGGACAGCACTGTATCCCCACCACACATCTCCAGAAGGACAGCACTACATTCTCATCACGTCTTCAGAAGGACAGCACTACATCCCAATTATGTTTCCAGAAGAACAGCACTACATTAGTATCACATTTCTCCAAAAGGATAGCATTACATCCTCATCACACATCTCCAGAAGGACAGCACTACATCCACATCACATGTCTCCAGAAGAACAACATTACATTACCATCACAGTTCTCCAGGACTGCACTGCATCCTCATCATACAATATATCTCCAGGACAGTAGGACATCCACATCACATGTCTCCAGAAGAGCAGTACACTACATCTAAATCACATGTCTCCAGATGAACAGCACTACATCCTCATCGCAAGTCTCCAGAATAGCACTACATCCCCATTGCAAAAGCAGCTCATCCATGGCTCAGTTCCCCAAACCTGTATGCCACACAAAGTTTAAATTGCAGCAGAACAGTGTCACAGTCTGGCCTATCTCTTGTTTGTGTATTTTCAAAGTATGCTACAGAGGGCAGGAGCAACTAAACTGCTGAACATTATTCTGCAGATTAGAGTTCTCTCTACTACTGATGTCTACAGCTTTTTTTTAAACACAGTTTGATGATGTGTTTAGGTCCATGATGGAGGCTGCTAGTGTACGCCAGTGTGCTATGCAGGGCTGGAACATTACAACAGTGGAAAGGGAGGTAGAAAGCATTGCAGTAACTCTTGCACTGTGTTCTGGGTTTCTATGGCTGCAGAAATCTGGATATCTGACATCAGATTAGTATTTAAAAAGCCTGGGGCCCAATATTCAAAATCGCATAAAGTGGAGCTCAGCAATTTGTGCTCTGCTTTGCAACAGCCAGTGCGTCCAAAGATGTTATATTTAGTGGAATAATGCACCGGTGCTATTTCACTGAATATAGGGCCATGTCCACCCAGTGCTAAGCCACTTAGCGCTGTCCTGACAGGGCTCCCAAAGTACGCCACCACAATGCAGTGCACCAAAGCACAATTCCCAATGTCCAAACAGACCCATGCAAATAAGTCAATTGGGCATGCAAGGTGCTATGGGGCCATTTGCATGCCCACTATGGGTTTATTTACATGGGTAGCTAGGCAATTTAGTGCAGTGGCCCCCCACCAAATCCCTTGCCCGGCACATGCACACAATTTCCCTGGTATCCAGTGGTCCCTCCCCCCACCTGCACACATGCCCAACATTCACATACAATATGCTTGGCATCTAGTGGTCCCTCTCCCCACCTGGGTCCATGCCCGATATCCACACACAATGTCCCTGGCATCTAGCAGTGCCTCCCTCCACCCGCACCCACAACCAAATGTAACAGAACATTTACCCTGGTGTCTTGTGGTCCCCCCCCGATGCCCTGCTTGATTAATAAAAGAAAATTTTCTCTTTCTCCCACCATCCCTTAGGGAAGCTATTATTACAGTTTTATCTAAGGAAGGAAAGGGCCTACACCTTCCATCCAGCTACCACCCAGTATCATTAATCAACACTGATGCAAACATGCTAGCAAAGGCCTTAGTGCTCCAACTAGAAACTATTCTCTCCTCCCTGATCCACTCTGCTCAAATGGGCAGCGTTAAGGGCCGGCTAGCCTCGGATCATTTATGGTCACTAATATCACTCATCAAGGTAGCTAACCAATGCCCCTCGCCCACAGTAGCAGAGGCCTTTCACTTTGAAAAGGCCTTTGTCTCTGTGGAATGGGGTTGCCTACTTACAGTCCTTCACCACGTGGGTTTTGGGCCTTACTTTGCCATCTGGATACAAACTTTGTGTCATGCCCCTAAGGCCAGAGAGCTGACCAATGCGGTCCTGTCACCATCCTTTCAACTCCAAAAAAGGCACAAGACAGGGATGCCTCCTATCCCCCATGCTCTTCATCCTGGTGGTAATGCCTCTAGCAATCACTATCCACAACCACCGTGATATGCAAAGGATCAAGGTCAAAAACCATAACTTCTAAACAAGTCTATACGCAGATGATCTCCTTGTCTTTCTCTCTGAGGTGGATGAGGGAAGTACAACATCTGCTTTCACTCCTCAAAGGCTTCTCTGCAATCTCAGGCTTAAAATTCAATCAAGGGAAGACTGAGGTCCTCCCTCTAAACAAAAAGTGCTCCTCCTTCCCTTTTGACCAAGTGGGCCTACGATGGTCCCCAGAGTTGATTAAACATCCATTTGTCGGGATTTTACAAAACTTTCAGCTCTCAACCTCTCCCCATTAATACAAAACCTAGCTACAGATTTTGACAGGTAGAAGAAACTAAACCTATGACTAGCAGGGAAGATGGCAGCAATCAAAATTATGGCCACCACAAAGAAATCTTTCACTGCCTTCCTCAACCCCCCCCCCCCCCCATCAAACTTTACATCAGTTGGTATGCAAAGCTGGACAAATTAAGAGGTTCATTCCTATGGGGAGGGACTTCCCCGAGACTTAGCCGTATCAAACTTAGATCCCACTGGTCTAAGGGAGGCTGGAACCTCCCCTGGTTTCAGGAATACCATACAGCATTCCTTGGGACACAAAAAGCCCAGTGGCTTTCCGTGCTATTGCTAACCCCCCCTCCCCAGTTTGGCACTCCACTGAATTCCTCTTGTGTACACCTACCCTTCCCCTTACATACTTACACTCCCGGCTACCTAAATCCCTGCAATGCTGGGACACCATAGAGGCCTCAGTATAGGCATGGAGATAGCTCTCGAAACATACTGGCTCTAATCTCACACTCCTTGAGTGGCTTCCCCTATGAGATAACAAAGGCATCCATTTTGACAAACAAATATTACACTGGCCCACCTGGATCCAGAAGGGCATAATGCTTCTTTAGGATATAGTTCTCCCTGGTACCCTAAGAGTGGACTCCTTTGCCAACCTGCAAACAAAATTCTCCCTTGGAAAACAGGATTTCTAGAGGGACTTTCAACTGTGTAGTGCCCTTTCAACCTTAATAAGAACCTCCCATCCATCCACAACTCAGTCACCTTTATTCAAGTTCCAGAATGGGATAAGTAAAACAAAAGGGAGAGCAAGTATTTTATACTTCCAGATCCAAACGGCTATTCCTGACTAATCACAAAAAGCCAGAAGATACTGGGCATCTTCCTTGGGCATAACTGTCTCCACCTTAGAATGGGATAACACCTGGAAAGCAACCTACAAGGCCTGTACTGACCACAGAAGTCTGCTTATCCAAAATAAGATTTTACATGGGGCATACCGGACTCTGGCTAAACTTTTTGAGCATGGTCTATTTGATCAAGATGCATGCTGGAGATACAGATCCCAGGGGGGAGACCTCCTCCACATCCTTTGGACCTGCCTGAAAATAAAAGAGTACTGGAAAGAAATCCTAGCAGCCTATAAATCAGTGGTAGGATCCATATTATTTGGTTTTTGAAGACAAAGTAGGCAAAAAGCTCATTGAATTGTCTTCCACTCATAGTGGGTTTGTTGAACACATTCTGGACCAGGAATATATCAGAATGTTTTTTAAAGGTTTCCAAGGTTGAGACAAGGACTAAATAACATGGGAGGGAGTTCCAAATTCTGGCTATTCTTACAGCATAAAAATTGTGACATTTGACTGTGTTCCCCTTGGGAACAATGAGCTGTTTATTATGTGATCTGAGGTTATTGGTCCTAGGATTAAATTTATACCACACTGAGCCATTAAGGTTGGGTTTTTGTAAAGAAGCAGTAAGTCCCCTCTTTTTCTTCTAGTTTCTAAGGTAAATAATTTTAGTTTACTAAGTCTGTCTTTATATTCTATAGTTTTTAATCCCTTGATTAACTTAGTCACTTTCCTTTATGTTTTTTCTATTAGTTTTATATCATGCCTTAAGTATGGGTTCCAGATAGGTGACCCTTAATCAAGGTGGGGAATTACATAAGTCTTGTATAGTTTGACTATACATGCACTATCCCTTGTTACAAAGGTTTTATGTATTAAGTAAATTAATCTATTCATTGCCTGGGTATCATGCTCACCCCCCAAACTAGTATTGTTGGGCATCTCCCCCAATATTTGCAGCCTTCAAACCCAATGGTGAAATGGTACATGCAAGCAGGGATAGAAGCAAAACATCTGCTTCTCATGAGATGGCTCACCATGGACGTACCCTGTTTCACAGAATGGCAACAAGCTCTCCAACAAGCAGCCACCTTTTCACCAATGTCCCATATAGCCCGAGGAATGTTACATCACTTTTTGCCCATGTGGTCCTGTTACTTTAACGTCATACTCTGCAAAGCCAACGCCAATGGGCCCCTTATGTAGCCATGTATGCCCCTTTTTCCTATGGGGTACACTACTGCCTTGCTGATGTTTGTATGTAGTTGTGACCTGTAGTTAACCTTAGACCACATTGAGACTTTTATATTCCACTGCATAAGGAACTGTGTGCAGAATTTTCTATTCTTTACAAATGCTTTGTACCACTTTGTTATACTTTCTTCAATAAAATGATGATTAACTGAAAAAAAAAAAAAAAAAAAGAAAATTCTCCCTGGTATCCAGCAGTCCCTCCCCTGTCCAATCCCTTTCCCCATATTGGTGAAAGCCCAACCTGGTTCGACACTCCCCCCCAAGTGATTGCTGAGCTGCCATTAACATGTGGGATGCCTGTGGTAAGTAATCCCCCCCAACAACACAGCTCCAGCCCCATTCCCAAATAGTGATATTCCAAGTCCTCCCAGCCCATGCCTTGTTGATGTCTAGTGGCCCCCCTCCCTCTTGTGGCACTGAGAACCCACCGCCGTGGTCACCCTTACCTGACTCTTGGTGCTACAGTAAAGTGTCAGTGAGTAACACAGCCCTCAACACACCACCTTGGCCACCTGCCATCTGACAGAAGTAGGGAGCGTGCTGCTAATTTATAGGGCAAATAAGCAGTACACTCCTTGCTTCTGTCAGATGGTGGGTGGCCAAGGTAGTGTGGGGGGGGGGTTTGCTTGCTGTAGCTACACCATGGCACTGAGATTCAGGTAAGGGTATATAAAAAATATGGGACTTCAGAGGAGCTGACTTTGATAAGATGGCCAACAGAGTTAAGCTAGCCCTGGCAAAAAGAAACACAGGTGAGGAGGTACAGGCAAAGTGGGCAAGCATTAAGGATACAATACTTGAAGCAACATCCCATTGTGTTAGACAGAAAGGAAGTGCAAAGAAGAGGAAACCACTTTGGTTCTCAAATACAGTGGCAGAAAGGTCAGAGCCAAAAGGCTGGCCTTCAGAAAATATAAGGGAACACAGCGGGATGAAGATAGGGAGGCATACCAAACTGCCCTAAGGGAAGCAGGTAAGGCAGTAAGGCAGGCAAAGTCCCAAACTGAGGAAACACTAGCACGAACAGTAAAGAAGGTGACAAGACTTTCTATAGATACATTAGTGAAAGGAGAAAGTCCAGAGGGGTATTGCTAAGCTTAATGGAGAAAAGGGAGCATGTGAGGAGGAGGACCCTGTAAAGGCATCTATCCTAAATAGATACTTTGCTCAGTATTTACTGAAGAGAAGGTAGGGCAGGGCCCACAGCTCAGCATCATGGACACAGGGGAGGGAGGTGAGCACTACCCCTTCACAAAAAGAGGTCCTACAAGAGCTTGCTAAGCTCAGGGTGGATAAGGCAATGGGACCTGATGGCATACATCCCAGGGTACTTAAGGAGCTAAAGGAGGAACTAGCAGAGCCATTAGCAGAATTGTTTAGTGAGTCTCTGAGCACAGGAGAGGTCCCAGAAGACTGGAAGGGCTCATGTGATCCCACTCCACAAGAGTGGTAGCAGGGAGGAGGCGGGAACTACAGACCAGTCAGTCTTACCTCAGTAGTGGGCAAGATTATGGAGGCACTCCTTAAGGAAAGGATAGTGCAACACCTGGAATCCATAGGGGCACAGGATCCAAGACAGCATGGGTTTACAAAGGAAGGTCCTGTCAAACTAATCTCATAGATTTCTTTGACTGGGTAACCAGAGTGGTGGACCAAGGGGGAGCAGTTGATGTACGCTACCTTGACTTCAGCAAAGCTTTTGACACTGTTCCACATAGAGGATTGATAAATAAGCTAGGCAGGCTCGGAGTGGGTCAGAAGTTGGTCAACTGGGTGGCAAACTGGTTGACTGGCAGAAAACAGAGAGTGGTGGTAAATGGTATACAGTCAGAAGAGATGCAAGTCACAAGTGGGGTACCTCAGGGATCAGTCCTGGGGCCAGTCCTATTCAACATCTTCATTAGTGACCTCGCAGATGGACTAGAGGGTAAGGCTTGTCTGTTTGCAGATGACACCAAGATCTGCAAGAGTAGATGATCCAGATGGGGTGGGCAGAATGAGAAGAGATCTGGATAAACTAGCAGAATGGTCAGAAGAGTGGCAACTGGATTTAATAAAGTGCAAAATCATGCATATAGGGAAGAGAACCCTGAAGCCACTTACAGGCTGGGAGGGGAGTTGCTAGCAGTCACAAAGGAAGAAAGAGACTTGGGCATCATCATCACTGATGACCTAAAATCATCAAGCAGACCTCTAAGCAGTAGGTAAGGCTAGGGGTGTTAGGGTGTATTAGTAGAGTATCACAAGTCGTAAGAGGGAGGTAATAATCCCTCTGTACAAGACATTGGTTAGGCCCCCATCGGAGTACTGCTGCAGTATTGGAGGCCACACCTTCACAAGGACATTAACCAAATTGAGGCAGTCCAGAGAAGGGCAACCAAAATGGTTCAGGGACTGCATCAGAAGACATATGAGGACAGATTAACGGAGCTCAATATGTATACCCTTGAGCAAAGGAGGGAGAGAGGTGATATGATCGAGACATTTAAACACCTTAAGGGCATAAACAAGGTGAAAGAGTCTAACATGTTTAAATATAAGAAAAATAGCAGGACAAGAGGACACAGCATGAGATTAGAGGAGGCCGATTAAGGGGAATGTAGAAATTCTTTTTCACAGAAAGGGTGGTAGATGCATGGAATGGCTTACCACAAGAAGTGGTGGCTATGAATACAGTGCAGGGCTTCAAACAGGCATGGGATAGGCATAAGGGAGCAATACAAATGACTATGAATAGATAGGTCACTGACAGAGCAAAGGCCGATGGCACATTTATAAGGTAGAAAAAGAAATGGGCAGACTGGATGGGCCTTGGGGTCCTTATCTGACGTCAACTTCTATGTTTCTATGTTTCTAACCAAGCCGTGGGTTCCTGGTGCCGCAAGAGGGAGGGGGGCCACTAGACACCAATGAGACATGGGCAGGGAGGGTTCAGACTATTACTAATCAGGAACAGGGACAGAGTGGTGTCCTTGGAGGGGGGCATTACTTGCCATGTTACATGTTAGTGGTGGGCCGGTGATTGTCTGGGGGGCAGAGTTGTCAAACTGGGGTGGGCTTTCACTAGTACAGGGATGGGGATCAGACAGGGGGAGGGATCCCTGGACACCAGAGGAGCTTCTTTTATCAAACAGGCAGGGCATCATGTCGGGGAACCACTAGACACCAGGGTAAATGTTCTGTTACATTGGGTTTGGGTATGGGTGCAGGTGGGGGAGGGAAAATTGGACACCGGGGAAATTGTGTGTGGACATCAGGCATGGGTGTGGGAGGGAGGGACCACTGGACAGCAGGGAAATTGTGTGTGGACATCGGGAATGGGTGCGGGTGGGGAGAGGGACCACTGGACAGCAGGGGAATTGTGTGTGGACATTGGGCATGGGTGTGGGTGTGGGGAGGGACCATGGGACACCAGGGAGATTGCCAGAATTTTAGTTGGTGCGGATGATATGGAGAGCATGGTAGCACATGGCAGCAACAGGAGTGGTAGGTGGCAGTCGGAAACAGCCCCACACTGGTGGCAGTGCTAGTTTTGGTCACAGTGGTAACATGCTGTTGCACACAGTTCAGTTGGCAGTCAGGTTAAAGTAAACAAGGCAGCCAAGAACATCCAAAAATGCCATTTGGAAACTAATATGTGTACACACAACTGAAAATAGCTCTATGTACAACAGAATATGATAACATTGCTTAGATATAGGAAGAGGATTGGGACAAGAAAGAAATGTGCACACAAGCAGAATGTGCATACATCCAATGTGCATACAAGTAGAATGTGCTCTATATATATATATATATACACACACTGTATATATATATATATATATATATATATACATATATATATATACATATACATATACATACATATACATGTATATATATATATATATATATATATATACATACATTTGTATATATGTGTGTGTGTGTGTATATATATATGTGTGTGTGTGTGTCTGTGAAAAGGGCTGACCTCAGAATATGTAATTTATTTTCACATGTGAGGGGGCAGGACAATGAACTCATAAGTAGCAGAGCCATGAGTGAGTTTTATAAGTCCTGCTTTTTCACAAGTAATGATAATAAATGACTTATTCTAAGTCAGGCCAATGTGGCCAATTTATAGTAAAGCAGGCATCAGAGTTTGCACTGTGAAGGTGGTGCTCCTATACAAACAGGATACAGTTCATTTCAAAGTAGGGCACTCACCACCTCGTTTTAAGAATGGCACCAGTCTCCTTGTAATTTTAAAAGGATTCTCAGTTCATATTTATTAAAAAAAAAAAAAACAACACAGGCCGTGCTGTGTTTTTTAGAACTAAAATGAGGTGGTGAATGCCCTACTTTGAAATGAACTGTGTCCAATTTATACTATGCATTATTAACTACAAAATGTTTTAAAGTGTTTTATGAATATTCAGCTGTTTCTGTTTGATTTCATTGCTCTGTTTTGAGTGCAGCAGAGGCCATTGTGATGTCATCAGACATTGTTCAAGCTGCTTTTCCATTTGTTAGTTCCTCTGTGACCTGTTCATGCAAGGATGGATGATTGCTCCTCATTTAGACTGCTTCAGTGGATAATGTAATTATTGATCTGTGAGATTTAACTCACATACATTGTGTAATTACACCACCAGTGAAGATAAAAAGGCAAGATAAAAAGTGATATCATTGTAGCTAACCTCAGGATATCATGGACAGGATTTTCCATTGCTTGTGAATGCTGCAAGCCCCCCGGTGCATCATATATACAGCGTACGGAGCTTGCAGCACTCACCCACCAGCAATGGGGATTTTCTATCCTGTGTGGCAATTGCCGCAAGCTAGACTAACTTCTTGTGATCTAGCTTACGGCAATCCCAAGAACCATTTTTATGGAGCTTGTGCCAGATATGTGACACAAGCAGACATAAATCATGGGCACATGCGCAACTGCGCCTGAGACTGCAAAATCGGATGCAGTTGCGGTGAAGGGGTTTGGCACATTGCAAGATCCTAAGTGCTGTAGCACAGTGCTTGCCACAAGCCCTGCACCATGCTTTGAAAATCATGCTCCATATGTTATTAGTGTTGTCATAATTGACATCTTGAAGGTTAGCTGCATCACAGTGGAGTGCTTGACCAGTCAGAGAGTATATTTCACAATGCTGATGACATCACAGTTGCCTACAGTAGCACTGAAACGAATAGTCAAAATCAAGGAGCAACAGTTCTATCTTCAAACAGCAGGTTAAAAAGTTATAATCAGTAAACTGATGTACAAATTGAATACACAATGATTTGACTCAAAATATGTAGCTTATCAATACTTATTACGGGGCAGGAATTCCATAACTCACATGTGATTCTACCACCCGTGAGCTATGGTCCTGCCCCTCATACCTGAAGATAAAATGCAAACTTTGAGTCAGGCCATTGAATATCCTGAATACATTCTTTATTAAGTCCTTCCTTTCACTTTATTCAAATTAACTAAAATATAAAATCTAAGTCTCCTAGAATTCATCTGCTCTGCCTGCTTATCTACACCTAGCATCTTTTAATCCTTTGCCTTTGACACCATAATCTATTTTTGTGGAAATAATTATGATGTCATAAACAGAGGACTATGATGTCAGGTGCGAAAAAGCATCCAGAGCAAAGTTAGTCTAGGTGATAGAGATCCTGGTTTCATAATAATGTGCACAGTTATAAAACCAGAAAGCCAAATACAGAGAACATGTGACACAAGCTGAATTGCATCTACAAATGATGTTTTGTCAGAGATACCCTGTTATTCTATAATCCATCTGAGTTTATAGATCTATCGTGTCTAATCTGGCTCTTCGTACACAAGCAGGAATGCCTGGTAGTAATGCCAATAAAGCACAATCAAATTTGAGGAAAAAAAAATTTTTTAGTGCCACTTACATTGGCTAGGCCCACAGTTTCAACTCCAAATAGAGACCATTTTTGCATCACTTACCCCTAAAGAGGCTGTTATTGAGTATGCCCCATACCACCTATAAAACCTCAGATTTCTTGAAACTGTGTTTGTTAATTTTAGGATAAGTGTTTCTAAATGATTTTTTGAGGTAATTTTTTTTTTTTTTTTTTTTTATCAAAAACAAGACCCAAGGTAGCCTACTGGCACTCTGCTTGTGCTACCTCCTGCAACACTAATGACCTGAGTTCGGGAGTGGACTCAGGGTTGTCAGAGGGCTGGCAGGGGGGGGGGAGAGAAGAAGGCTGAGGATCTGTTGGACTGCTCACCTTCTCCAGAGAGGGAGGAGATCTGGTGGCTGGCATCTACTGATTCCTAGCAATAGCTAGAGGTAGGTGAGCCTGGGACCAATATGGAAGCCAGACTGGAAGAGGCAGCAGACATCTGCATGTTGGGGGCAGGAGCATGCCCAACCATGCACTGAGGTCATTGCACACATGCCTCCTCGAGGGGGGGGCCATGGGGCAACCACATACAGAAAAAACCCTTGGACAATGAGCAGCATGAAGTCTGGGATCCTTAAAGGGACTCAGCAGACCAATGTGGGGATATAGCCCCTAGCTGCCCCAAGGAGAACAAAAAGAGTCGTTAAAAAAAAAAAAGACTCAAATACTTATACTCAGAGACTGGTTCAGTTTTTTGATCAGCAACATGCCAGAAGAAATTGTCTTTTCCTTACTGAAAGATAAATTCTTCGTTTTCTCAATATTAATTTCTAACTTATTATTTTTGCAAAGATAACCCAGTAAGTTTAACTGGTTTTGAAGGCACGCAGCAGTTAGATGTAGCAAAATCAAGTAATCAGCATAAACCTACAATGGCATATTTTTTTATGGATTTTTGGAAAAGGGTGATTGGGATTAGCTCCTTTAATATCTCATTAATGCAGACAGTAAAAAAAAAACTGGAGCAAGTACCCCCTTATTAGTTTTAAAATGATCAGTAAGCTTACCATTTATTTTTTTATTATAAAATTCTTTATGAAAGTTTTCAACATGTTCATTACAACTGTCCAATTGGTATGCACAACAAAGGTCAACAAGTATTAGAAAGTTCACCATTTATGCCATATCTAACTATTGACAATGTTGAAGTGTGCAGATCTTGTATATCATTAAGGAGCTTCTTCTCAATCTTCAGATCTCTTAGTTTTCCCCACATGATTCAGTAAGAGAAAAAAGCAAATGCTGATTTTAAGTCAATAAACGCAACATTTGTGTCTTTGGTTTCTAATTCCATTGTATCTGTTAATTAGATGATAATGAGACAAACAGTGGTCCTTGAAGGAATAAGAATGACAAAAGTCCACCTAGAATATGGAAAGGTCTGTCCCTACGTACCCAATCTTCCAATTTATTTAATATTCTTTGAATGAAAATTTGACCTATGTTATCCAGTGAGCTGATCTGATAAGTCTGTCACAGGGTTAATGGAAGATCTTTTTGTGTATAATGGGTCAGTGTAATTATCTTTCTATTGATGTAGAAAGAAGCAGTCTTTTAAAAATGAATTATATAGAATTTCCAATATTTGATCCCAATGAGATGAATCATTTTTATATACATTCATGGGAATGTCATCTATCCCTGGTACAGTATTAGATTTAATGTAACTAAGTCTGTTTAACTTTTGGTGACTTCCAGTGGGCTTTTGGTTGTCTTCCAAACAATTTCTTCATCAGAAATATTAGCATAGACTAATGATTTAAAAGTACTCACGCTGTAAACACTTGAAGAAATATGGGAGGATAATTGATTAAAAAATGCTTAGATCCCTTTAAACCATTTTTTTGTCATTCTCTATAACAGAGACATTGAGTTTGTAGGCAGAAAAAATGCCCTGTCCATTAAGTCTACTCAAATTACCAGTCTGTATTGACTGTGAGGGACCTAATCGCTCATCACTCCTCAACTCCCCCTACCCTTTAGCCACTGTCTTAACCAATCCCATGTGACTGTCCCATCAATGTTTGAATCCCTTTAATGATTTTGCACAGACTACCTCCCTTAGTAGTTGTTCCATACTTCCACCACACTCACCATGAAGACAGGCTTTCAAATTTCCCTTTTAACCCCCCCCCCCAGCTTGAGTTTTCTTTGGTATTTGAGTTCCCACTCAGCGTAAACAGTTCTCTGCTACCTACTTTATTAATTTTGTGTAGGTATAATGGCTTTTAATAGATCATCCCATATCTTTAAGCAATAATTTAATTTATATTTTTCCAGAAATAATTAACACAGTTTTCTTCAAGCATTTAACTGACTCAGATTCTTTCTAGTTGGATTTTTGCAAGTTTTCCTGACATATGTGTTTAAAAATGTTTCTGTTTCTTACAATCAGATTTAAACCATGTTGCTGGTTTACTGCTAACTGTATTCTTATATTATTTGTATAGCAAAGGTTTAATTATGCTAAACAATTCTTGCAGTAAATCAAAGTGTAAGAACCAGAAATCATTTCTAAACACTTAAGTCAGAAAAGCTTGCAAAAATCTAACTAAAGAGAATTCCTGGTGGATTATTTCTAGCAACAGCAATAAAATGTATAACTTCTATAAAATCACCTGCCTAGAACATTTGATGTAGATTACCCTCTGTTGAGGTTTTACTGTGTAATATTTTATTATTTCTAATATCAAGGTTCATTCTTTTTAGAGGTGTGAACTCTACCTCCTCCATATATATGGGAAGATTGGAAGATTCATCCTTCTAACAGTATTGATAGGAATATGATCTCTATACGATTTTCTGTAAACCTTAAATTCAACAATTTTCCAATTCAAAAAGGGTAGCTATTTCAAGTTTCAAGTTTGGTTTTATTTGATAGAAAAAAAGCTTTACAGATACAAGACATCATTTAGTAAGCAAGTAGATAAATATAAAATACAATATCCATATTGCCATTACTAGGATACATAAATTTTCAATTCAGTATATGCATCATAAGTAAGAATGAAGAAGGGCAAATAAGAAGTGCATCTATAAAATGTTGATAAATTTACCCAAATGTAAACAGGACATCCAGTTGGTGTTGTCTGGCTAACTGCACCACCAGTGACAGAAAGAAAGCATGCAATCTCCAATTCCAGTGAAAACAAGACAGATGGCCACCAGGCACAAAAAACACTTGCTTCTAAGATGTCCTCCTCCACAATAAGAAAACAGTCTTTGAGATTATTACCATATTTATCCAAAAGTATTTCCCTTCATCCTAGCATACAGCAATGGGGCCTTTAGCATGGTTAATTGCTCTTAAAACCCCAAACATATTTTTGATCTTCTCTTCAGACTCCAAACTCATTACCATTCCTAACAGATTTTCCAATGATTCATGCATATCTGCCAAATACTCTGCAAAAATATATTTCTTTGAGTATGATATTTGGGGCAAACCAACATGAGATGTTTTAAGATTTTCTTTAACCATTATTCCACAATCATAGTCTAACGTTAAGTTCTTATCTCTTAAATATCTTGATTTTAATAAATTACTTTCATATAGTTCAAAACAATATTGCTTAAGCAGTTTTCTATCTTTACGTACCAGTGAGAGAATGAGATAGCATTCCACTGTATGGGCTGTTTTTTAATAGAGCCATTCTGAAGCCCTTTGATTTTTAACTTGTTTTGCTTGGTCCTGTAAGCAAAGTTTTAATTTGCATAATGATACATTTATAAGCTCAACTGAGGGGAAATCTGTCATGTAAGCATACCCTGAATTATAACTAATTCTGAAGCAAATTTGTAACCAATCAGAAGAGAATTAATTATTGAAATAGATTCTTTTCTCTTGCAACATTAAACTTACATAACTGTTAGGTGTGTTAGTTGTCTTAAGTAACCAATATTTAGAAATTCTCATATCTATGAGGAGGTTCAATGAGACCTGATCCAGTTTGGCTCTTGCCAGGCAATTCGGGACCAACTATGGAATCTGAAGTATTATTTTTATGCCTGATTCAGTGATTTTTCTGGACAATTAATAACTGCAATTCCCCATAGTGATTCCATAATCAGTTACTGAGGCTGAATTTGGCCCAAGACAGGTAATAACTCCAGACTGATCCATCGCAATGTACCATTTAAAATAGTCAGTACATTTTCACATCAGTAATTTAACTTTATACCATGGCTTTTTGAGCACAGATATTGGCAGGGTCCTGGAGAAGCCATCTCTATTTCAGACAAAAAAGTTGTATCAGTCTCTACAAGGTTATTAATAAACCCACCCCAGCACTGAAATCACATGCCAGGGCAATACTAGTATCTGGATAATTTAAAAAGGCTTTTTTGATAGCATCACTGATTGGAGACTATACAAATGGATTATAATATTTAGTAGCTATAGGTGTATTGTAAACATTTCCTATTAAATGGTATGCTTTATCAAATCCCAACACTATAAATAACAAATGATCATGCACAACTAAAGTCTCCAGAATTTAAACATAGATGTTATCTTAAATACAGTGGGTAATCCACCACTCAGTCCTCTAGATTTTGTCACTTAGTTGGCTGATTTGATTCCAGCAGAACAACCTGTATTCAATGCAGCATAACTTGATCAACCCAAGAAACTTGGAAATGTGAAGGTACTACAGTCAATTACAATCTGGAAACTGTGCCAGTTAGTCAAATCTATTATGAAGAAGCACAGAAAACTGTCTCTCAGTAGTTTCCTTGACAGTCTGGGAACACTGTTGAACATGGAAGAAAGCTTCTAAATGGGTATTTACACATAGGGGATATGCAATAGCGTGACTCAAGATATGCATTTATCTCAAAGTGTGAGGGGTAGGACTAAAATTCATGAGTGGCAGAGCCACAAATGAGCTATGAAAGTCCTGCTACCTCACAAGTGATGATAAACTACATATTTTAAGTCAGATCATTGCATATTCATTTTATGCAGCACTGGTTTAACAGTTACAACTTTTATAACATCTGTTTGTATGAAGATGTAACTGTTTTTGCTTGAGTTTAACTGCTGACTTCAGTACTGCAGATAGCTACTCTGATGTCATCAGTATTGTGCAAGCTTCTCTCTGATTGGTTCAGTATTCCACTGTGATGTACCCAACATTACTAGACATCAATTGTGACATACTTCAGAATGCAAGACATCATGATATCTTCCAAAGTGAGTTCAAAAATATCAGTTTTATTCTGTGACATTTCTCTCCACACCTGTTGTATAGAGCCCCTCCATGCTTACCTGATGATCTATAGCCCCCAAATCCACAGAATTCATCACTAGATTGTCAGGTTTTTCAATCACACCCAGAATGTCTCTTGCCAAGATTAAATCTTGAATTAACATATCTATTTGACTATAATGTGACCCATAAGAATTACTTAAGACATGAAGTACACCTATGTGCCCAATATTAAGACCCAAGATAACCTTCAGAATATTATCAATTGATTTTGTTAAGGAGTGATCTGTTATGTTTTTTAAGCCAGCAGTTCAATGCCAGACTGGTTGTTTAGTTCTATCCTTCTCCTGTAACTTCTTAATTTCATATTTTTAGGATTTTTAGGACTTGTTGTTAAAAGAAGATTGACCAGCTTTTGAAATATACATGAAGGATCTTGGACAAACTAAATCCACAGTTACAGGGAGATTCATTATTGTACCCTATGCTTCCAGTTTAGCAATCTTCTTCATGAACTCAACATTTTTGAGGGTATCATAAACATTAACACTCTACCTATAATAAAATCTTTAAACTGTATCAGCTGAATCAATATTTTGAACATTTATATAATACTTCTCAAAATATACATGCTGCATAATGGTTGGCAATGTACAAAAAAAGAAATGTCTTCATATTTACCGTAATTTACGTTTCTGTTATCTCCTACATTGTCAATGGGTAGTCATTACCACTGGATACTGTGCACCCATGCTAGGGGAAATGGCACAGTGCAAGGTTGTTAATAGAACAGAATGTCGGGCACATTAGGATTCCAGACAGAAGCAACTCTCCAGTCACTGCTGTTCACGCAGTACCTCCAGATATGAAAGTAAATACCATACCTGTTGACTTGACACAAAAAAAACACACAAGTCAGCTGTCTACACAGATAGGACTTTAGTCAGAATAAAATACCATAAACAGTGGCCTCCCTCATCAGATGATGAAAAGTGAGTGATCAAGGCTCGTCTCCCAAATGTCTACATCTTGGAAGGTCCTGCAGAATGGGATCAACTGAAACAGGCTTATTAAATGAAAAAGGACTACATGCAGTGTAAGCACTCATCTGCAGTAAAGGAGGAAGCCTTGGTTAACCTCAAATTTGAAGCTGTTAAATCCGTGTGCTAGCAATCAACTTTCTAATGTGGAACTGCTTTTTTTTTTTTTTTTTTGCATATCTATAAACACAAGTGTAGCAGGTAAACTATAGAAGGATGTCTAGACAGGCTTACAATCAGAGTTTATAACAGAACAATTGACACCTCCGTGCTGGCATACCAGACAATATTTTCCTGCAGGAGCAAGGCTCTCGGGCAGGCCCCATTGACAATGTAGGAGCTAACAGAAAAGGTAATTACAGTAAGTATGAAGAAATTTCTTCTTTCTGTAGTGCTCCACATTGTCAATGGGTAGTCATTACAACTGGGTTCTAAGAAGCAGTACCCAGACAAGAAACTGGGTGGGGGAGAATATTGCTCCATACAACAAACACATACAGGAAAGGAATTTATCTGCTAACTGCTGCCTGCAAAACTCTGTGACCAAGGCCGCACCAGCAGAGCTTTAAACATCCAATCTGTAGTGCTTGGTGAATGTGTGGATGGAGGACCATGTAGCTGCCTTGCATAACTCTAAAACAGATGCCTCACCTTTCTCCACCCAGGAGGAGACAATAGCCCTGGTGGAGTGAGCATTGATGAAAGTTGGATGCCTCTTCTTTTCTGCAACGTAAGCCTTGACAATGCAGGCCCTTATTCAGCTAGCTAGGGTGGCTTTGGATGTTTTTTGTCCCTGCTAGGCTGCTCCAAAAAGAACAAACAACCCATCCGATTTATGGAACTCAGCAGTCCATCTAAGGTATGTACTAACGGCCCATCAGAAATATAACTTGTGCAACTCCTTCTCCTTTGGGTGAGCAGGTTGCAGAGAGAAATAAGGGAGACAGAGTCCCTAGTTCACATGAAAGGTCATAGGGACCTTCGTAATTAAAGATGGTACTGTTCTGAGCACCACCTTGTCCATATGCATGACAAGGTATTAGTGTTTGTGAGACAAAGTCAGGAGCTCACTGATCCTCATGGCTGAGCACATAGCAACTAAGAAACACATAGAAACATAGACTTTGATGGCAGATAAGGACCGCTTGGCCCATCTAGTCTGCTCACTTCCCTACCTACAGGATAAACTGCAGATCCTATTTAACCAACAGCCTATTTCTTCCTACCCCCCCCCAAAAAAAATTGCCTTAGGTCTGTCCCATGCATTCTTGAATTCTCCCACAGTTTTAGACCCCACAACCTCCTCAGGAAGGCTGTTCCATGTGTTCACCACCCTCTTTGTGAAAAAATACTTCTTCACATTGTCCCTGAGCTGCCCCCCCATCTTCAAATTGTGTCCCCTTGTTCTTGCACAACTCTTGTTCTGAAAGATGCTACCCTCTTGGACTTTGTTGATTCCACTGAGGTACTTAAAAGTTTCTATCATGCCCCCCCTCCCCCTTTTCCTCAAGGGTATACATATTAAGTTCCATTAGTCTCTCTCCTCATATGGCTCCTCTTGCAGGTCCTGCACCATTTTAGTTGCCCTCCTCTGGACTGTCTCCGTCCTGTCTACATCCTTGTGGAGATGGGATCTCCAGAACTGGACACAGTACTCCAGATGGGGTCTTGCAAGACAGCAAGTCCAAAAGCACTGACAAAAGTGGTCTGAAAGGCTCCTTGGAGCATTTGGAACTTAATTGGGGTCCCATGGGGGAACATGGGAACAGAACAGAACCTGACTCCTGCTGATAACCTGCAGAAAACAAATAACCTCCCAAGTAGTCCATAGGGACAAACCTAAGAAGATTCCAAGGGACGACACCTGACCTCTCAGGGTGCTCAAGGCCAAATTGTTTCCACTCCTTCCTGCAGTAAAGCCCAAATTTGTGGAACTATGGCTTTACAAGGCTGAATATTTTTTTTACTTGGCCCAAGCCTAAAATGTGGTCCATACGTGAGCATAAGTTGCAGAGATGGAAATCTTCCTGGCAGCCATCAGGGTGTCCACCACCTTCTTAGAGAAACCCTGTCTCAGGAGTCTCCTCTTTTCAGGAGCCAGACCGTGAGCAGCATCGCTCCTGGATTTAGATGCAGAATGGGGCCCTGTGAGAGATGGTCCCCCACACTGGAAGGTGAAACAGTGTGAGTTGAGCTAGATTCACTAAGTCCGAGAACCACAGTCTTCTGGGCCACTCCAGAGCAATTAGAAGAAAGCTTCCTCTTGAGTGCCTTTTTTTGCATATGACCATGGGGATGAGTGACAGAGAAGGGAAGACATACACTCTGCCAAAATTCCATGCTTGCGATAGAGCATCCACTGCCTCTGCCTGTGGACACCAGTAGTGACTGAAGAACCAATGAACTTGAACACTGTGACTGAAGGCAAACAGGTTGATCTGAGAACAACTGAACCTTTGACACAGAAGTTCGAAGACCTCGGTTCAACATCCACTCCCCTGGATGGACATTTTCATGGCTTAGCCAATAGACTTGAATGTTCAACTCCCACACCAGGTGCACTGCTGATGAAAAGAGAAGATTCTCCTCTGTCCCCAGTAGGAGATTGGTGGCTTCTTTCAGCATCTCTCTGCTCTTTTTGCCCCTTTGATTGTTTATGTACACCACCTTGATGGTGTTATCTGATCTTATTTTCATGGCTTTTGACTGCACCTGACTTTGAAAATGAAGGAGAGTGAGGCACACATCCCTCATCTCCAGAACGTTTATGTGTAGGTGCAGTTCCTGTGCTAAACAAGTCCCCTGAATGGGACTGTGGTCCAGGACTGACCCCCAACCTGACAAGCTGGCATTGGATGTCAGAATCAACTCTGGGGGGACTTCCAAGGGAGACCCTTTGCTCAAATTCTCCAGACTCACCCACCAACCCAGAGGCTGCAGCAGTCATGGGGAAATGGGGATCCTGGCCTGATAATCTGGGGCTGCATGTGAAAGCGAGCCCATGGAACTAGTTCTATTGCTACTGTTATGAGGTCCAGAATTTGCAGAAGGTGGTGACCTGATGCCGACGATTGGCTCCTTAGCCACTGAACCTCTCTCAACAGGGTCTCCTTCCTGGCTAGTGAGAGGAAGACCTTCCGTCATCCATTCAGAACACTGCTCCTAGGTACTCCAGGGTCAGTGATGGCTCAAGAAAGCTCTTCTCCCTGTTCACCACCCAGCCAAGGGACTCATAACACCTCCAGAGTCCTGGTCACTGACTTCCTTGCTAATGGTGCAGATGGCACTCAAATAAGGAGATCATCCAGGTAGGGACAGAAATTATCCCTCCTGTTGGAGTTGAGCCACCGAGACTATGAGCAGCTTCAAGAAATTTCTAGGGGCTGTCACCAGCCCAAAGGTGAGCGCCTCACACTGAAAGTGCTGCCCCAGGACCGTGAACCTGAAGAACCTCTGATGAGACTGCCAGATGAAGATGTGGAAATATGCATCCCTCAGATCTATGGAAGCTAGATAATCCCCCGGCCAGACTGCTCGGATGACTGAATGCAGGGACTCCATCGTAAAGGTCATATGATGAACAAACTTGTTTAGATGGTTCAGACCCAGAATAGGTTTGAAACACCTTTGACATCTTGGGAACAACAAAAATAATTGCGAAGAATCCCTGGCCTTGCTCACTGGGAGGCACCAGAATAGTCTCACTGATTTGAGGGAGGTGGTTCAGGGTCTTTGACACTGCTTGCCCCTTCACAGGGTCCTTTGGAACCGGGGACAGCAGAAAACACCCCTTTGAGGGAATTGTTGAAAATTCTATTGCATAACCCAAAGCCAGAATTTACAAAACTCAAGCATTCTGGGCCCATCTTGTGTAAACATGGTGCAGTCTTCCACCAAGGGAAGGGAGGCAGAGATGGGCGCCTGTACCCTCATTATAAGGTGCCCACTTTTCAGCCTGTGCCTCTGTTGCAACTTTGGGCAAGGGCTCCTCTGCCACTATTGCTTCTGAAACTAGAATAGGCTCCTTTGCTCTTCTTGTTCTTGAAGTTCTGAAAAGGATGAAAATCCTCGATACTGCCTCTGTCATCCGCCTCCTTCACATTTTGAACCGGGCATTTTGCTTTGACACTGAAAGATGGCTGTTTTTATCCTGGATATCTTTCAAATATCATCCAGGCCAGAACCAAATAACGAGTCTCCCTTGAAAGCTAAGTTAAACAGCTTGGTCTTTGAAGCTTGATCAGTGACCCAGTGTTGGAGCCACACTCCTCACACAGCAGCCACAATGTGGTGAGGGGAGCAGACATGCACAAATTCTCCACTGTGACATCCCCTAAGAAGGTGGAGGCCACAGATACCAACTGCAAAATGCCCCTTCCAAGTCCAGGGCAATAAAACCCAGGGTCACAACCTACAAGTTTCAAGCTCTGGCAACAATAAAAGAGGCATAGGAGGTGTGGAGGTTTGCACTGTTGGAGCAAAAGCTCTACTGCACGAAGCATCCACTCTCGTCATGCAAATCCATTAAGGCCAAGGACCTTCAATTGGAATAGTGGTGTGTCTGATGGAGTTATGAACCACCTTATCTGCCAGAGGAGAGGGTTTCCCAGTTGTGAGTATTTTCTTCCAAAAAAGGGAAACACCATACCTTATGTTTAAGAAGATGTTTTCTTTGGTCTGCACCTGCCCATTCCTGTTCAATAATTTGGTCACATTGAATAAAGTTTGGAAAACACTTTAGAGTGGAGGAGAATGCAGACAATAAAGGATTAACATCCAATGCCTCCATGGATTGCACCTCAATGAGCTGTAATGTCTGACATGCAATGGTCAAGAGCATGGCAGCTTAGTTTCAATGCAAAGAAGTGCAAAGTAATGCACCTGGGAAACAAAAACCGAGGGGAATGGTACACAATGGGGGGTGGAAGAGAGGTACTAACAACAACAAAAATGGAAAGGGACCTTGGGGTACTCATATCAGATGACCTTAAGGTAGGAAAGCAATGTGAGAAGGCAGTAAGGAGGGCTGGGAGGATTCTGGGATGCATAGAGAGAGGCATCGCCAGTAGAAAGCAGGAAGTTGTCATCCCTCTGTACAGACAGTTGGTGAGACCCCATCTGGGGTACTGCATGCAGTTCTGGAGACCCCATCTCCACAAGAACATAGGGTGGAGGCAGTCCAGAGAAGGGCAACCAAAATGATGCAGGGTCTGCCCCAGAAGCCATACAAAGAGAGACTAAAAGAGCTTAATATGTATACCCTTGAGGAAAGGAGGGAGAGGGAGAGGGAGAGGGAGGACATGATAGAAACTTTCAAGTACCTCAAGGGGATCAACAAAGTCCAAGAGGGCAGCATATTTTAGAAAAAGAGATGCAAGAACAAGGAGGCACAATTTGAATATAGAGGAGGGATGGGACACGGGCAACGTGAGGAAGTATTTTTTCATGGGGAGGGTGGTGGATGAATGGGACAGCCTTCCTGAGGAGGTTGTGGGGTCAAAAACAGGGGGGGAGTTCAAGAATGTATGGGACCGACATAAGGAAATTATAGTGGGGTGCAGGGGGGTAGGAGGAAGTAGGCTGCTGGTTAACTAGGATCTGCAACTTATCCAATAGGCAGAGAAATAGGCAGACTAGGTGAGCCAAGTGGTCTTTACCAGCCATCAAAGTCTATGTTTCTATGTTACATGCTTTAGTTATTAGATAGGACAAAGACTTGGTATCAAATGGGGGACTGATAGGAATCCTCCTCTTTAGCTCCGTCCACTCCCCTTCCTCCTCATCCTCAGAAGGTTCATCTTTTTTATCAAGTAGCTTCCCAGGGTCAGGATTTTCCCCAAGATCCCCGATATCCTCATCCTGACCCTCTGTATAGTCAGGGTCAGGGTCTGCCTGCATATCCATATTAGTAGCCCTGTCCTGCTAAGGCACACCTAGATGCACCTGTGTGGGCGGCCCTGACCTGAGGGGCCCAGTCTGAGGTCAGGTGTGTCTGATGAGATGTCCTGCAAAACATCAGGGACCAAAAGTTCTAAGAGCAGCAAGAAAAATTTATGCAATTCTGCTTTGCCACTGCTAGCTGGTACACCAGGTGCACCCCCTCCAGCTTGGAGGTCTGACTGAGGGAACTGTAAGAGACATATTAGCTTGAGTAACACAATGGTGGCAAGGAACCCATAAGAGAGGGTCGCATTACCCTTTTGTAGGCCTTACATCTTTTAAAAATGAAAGGTCTCTGATAAGCCAAGGTCCTAGTAAAGTTGCCCTGCACGTGCCCAAGGTTAGAAACCTGAAGTTGTTTCCCCAAAATGAAATACAGTGTACTACTACCACAATCCCCACTTCCGATTGTGGGGAAAAGGAGAGAAACCTGAAAAAGGACGCCTCTCAGCCCCTAAAGCTTACTGTCAGAAAGAAAAGGGCTGTACAAGCAGAGCCACTGTGTGTAGCACTGGGAAAGTGCAGGAGCTCTCTTGGAAAATGTGCACCTGAGTGATGTCACAAATGATACTGTGCATGAAGTCGGCACACCGGGGTGCACAACACAGGCGTGTGAACCACACACTGTGGCTAGAGAAGCCTCTTGGAGAAAGAGCATGTGACCAACGGTCAGAGAATGGTGGCAAGCTACATGGCTCAATGGAAAATAGAAAAACTGCCAAACCACCTGAAAGGTGGAAAAATGGATTATTAACCCACCGAAAAGACTCACAATACCCAGTGCCCAAGGCCCTCACTTCAGAAATATATATATTTTTTCTGACTGAGGAAAATTAAAAGGGAAATGTCCCTTCAAAGAGTAGCAAAAAACACCTCACAGGCAAACTCAACCAAGAAAGACCCTAAAAAACTGCAGTGGGGGGGCAGGAACTGACACCTAAAGATGGGGGGAGCCCCCAGGAGTGCACTAGACTAAACCCCCAAAGAAAAAACAGGTACACACCTGAGGCACCTTTTTTTTATAAAGACATTGGAGACCTGTTGAAAATACACACTCCTTAAATATGTACCAGACTTGGCCCCCAATCTAAGCACAGGCGGTGGAAATAGGAAGTGCAGGTTAGCCAATGTGAAAGTTGCAGTTTAACAGGCACAGTTTTAATTTAGGGCTACTCCCTGTTACTAGGTATAGGGCCGGATTAACCATATGGCAGAAGGGGCAATTGCCCTGGGCCCCTTTAGTTTGAAGAGCCACTGATTTATTTATTTTTTGTTTTTTTTTCCTTTTACTTTTTTTTTTCCGTCAACCGTTCTTTTGCCCCACTGCCTTAACCATCCAAACAGTTAGCCATTTGCAGCATTATTGTTTCCCCATGGATGCCCTCTCTGCAGGTCAGGTCTAACCAACTAAGTTGTTCCAATATGGTCCATTCTGATTTGCACCCCCGCCCACCCTCCAGACCAGATCTTTTCAGTTCCTCCCACCGCCCTCAGGTCTCTGCATCACGCATGGTGCACGTGGTGGTCACATCACGTCATGTTCACATGAAGTAAGTCTTGCTCTGATCAAGAAAACAGTGCATTGTGCCAACAGACTCCTTCCTTTTCATAGCCGCCGAATCCATCCCTGTAATTGTCAACAGTAGACAAGAGAGAGAGAGAGAGCAAGAGAGAGAGAGAAACTGTGCCTCCGTCCTTTCACTTCTAGGCCCACTCACTCTCAGAGTGGTCAGTCAACAGGTCTCAAAGTCTGGATCCTGAAAGTAAAAAGCTGAATTGTGTCAGAGAGAGAGAGAGAGAGAGAGAGAGAGAGGGAGTGTGAGACTGAGTCCGACAGTCAAGTAAGGCAGTGCAGAATGCACCCGCGGCCTGCCTGCCGCCACCTCATATGTGGTGTCAGGCTCAGTCAGACAGTAAGACTGACTGTTGAGTAGAAGCCGCCTTGTCGGCGACAAAGAGTACGAGGCGAGAAGTCAGCAGACTCAGCACTCAGGTGGACGGTCGGATCCAAAATCACCACCAGGCAGTTAAATATGTTTGTGTAATTTAAAAAAATAAATTCTAAATAGAATGATGTGACTGTCCTCACACTTTTGAGAACTTAGAAGAAGATGATGGATCGTACATACTAAAACTAATTACAGGGAGTGGGAGAAATTCAGCCTCTCATTAGTGACTAATCATTACACCAGCCAACTTC
Source organism: Neoceratodus forsteri (assembly GCA_016271365.2). Taxonomy (NCBI): domain Eukaryota; kingdom Metazoa; phylum Chordata; order Ceratodontiformes; family Ceratodontidae; genus Neoceratodus; species Neoceratodus forsteri. Next base: position 437,128,884 of record JADMNL010000022.1, on the reverse strand, counting down.
TCTTAATCTTCCCCCAGTGCTTTGTAACTTGTTTGTCATCATACCAAAGAGAGGATCACAGTATAATAGAGATGGAGTGTGAGAAATCTGGCCTCTCAGTGCAGGCAGCCTTCTCACAGTGTAGCCAGTATGTCCCTACCATAAATGGATGCTATGCTACCAGTAGTCTCCCCACAGCTGCTGGATACAGTAAAGCCTTTAGTCTTCCTAAGCAGCTGCATACAATCAGTGTAACCAGTAGCCTCTCCCACAGTGGCAGGATACTACAGCATGCAGCCTCCCTACAGTGGCTGGATACAATGCAGCCTGCCTGCAGTCTCCCCACAGACTAAGTAGTTTGTTGCAATACAACATGTAGCCTCCCCAGAACAGCTAAATACTGTACAGCCTGTAGCCTCCACAGCTGCTGGATATAATGCAGTCTGCACCGCCCCCACCCCAGTAGCTGAATAAGGTGATACCATGCCTGCAGCTTTCCAACAGCAACTGCCAATGATGCACCCTGCAGCCTCCTTGAAGCAGCTGCCTACAATGTAGCCTGCAGCCCCCCTAACAACTAGATACAGATCAGCCTGCAGCCTCCCCACAATGCCTGAATACACTGCAGCCTGAAGTCTCCATACAGAAGCTAAATACCATGCAGCCTACAGGCACCCAACAGTAGCTGGATACAGTGTGGCCACTAGCCTGCTCACATCAGCTGGGAACAGTGCAGCCTTACTACAGAAACTAGAAGATGCAGTACAAACCCTAGCCTCTCCAGAACTGGGGCCAGCCTACTGCCTTGCCACACCAGCTAGATACGGTACAACTAGCAGCTCCCTCCCAAAAGCAGCTGGAAAGTGAAGCTTTCAGCCCCCAGAGAAGCTGGCTACTGTGTGGTTGCAGCATCCCCAACAGCAACTCAGTGTGAATGTACTCCAGCCATCCAACTTCAAACAATAGCCTTCTATTTTCACCCCAAGAGTGGCATTCAAAGTAACTGGAAAACCCTCCAAATGCATTTTAATACATCAAAAAACATTCAGCTTTTGGGGGCCTTGGCAGCCCCCGAACCCCCGGCCTGTTGGTTAAGTAACAGGGCCCCACAATTCAAGACTGCCCAGGGCACCACAACTTGTTAATCTGGTTCTGACTAGGTAATCCCAACTTGTTATGCAGAATTGCAGCCCCAGAAAACTAGTAGCTGATGTTCTTCAGAGAAGCTTTTCAGTTGTTTTCCCTTCGATGGTACAGCAAAGACTGGAGAGTTGCTGCTGTCCGGAATCCTCATGTGACCAACATTCTATTCTTTTTTTTTTTTAACTTTCTTTATTTACTGTTTTAGTTCCAAATATACAAAATACATACAGAATACATACATCTGTCTGACATAGATAGTTACAAACAAGTTTTTATAGGCAATTTCATATACTCAAATACTTGTCTAACAATACCGGTGGTTATGTTGGGTATCCATATATTCCATCATACTGATTTCATATACAAATCACTTTGTCTTCAGAAATGCAGCTTATACATTTCTTTAGTGTTTTGGGTTAAGGAACCTGCAGTGACCTGAAACCATAATACCCTAACTCCAGCCCACTTCACATAGAGATCAGGCTTCCCACTGAGGGGTCTGCTTTGTTCCAAAGAGAACTCAAATTGTTAACAGATGAAGTCAGGCCTTTCCCCTGCCATATATAAGACCCAACGTCTCCACAGGTTTTCAAACTGGGATAGTCTTTTATTCAAGGAGGCCGTCAATGCCTCCATCCCATATATATTTATCATAATCTCCTGCCATTTATTTAATGTGATAGGGTTATGGGTCAGCCAACTTTTAGTTACGACATTCTGGGCAGCTAAGAATGTTATTTTCAAAAACTTAATTGTAAGCGGATCTCTATGTTCCTTCGGAAACTCTAAAAAGAAATAACATGGGGGACACTATCAGGTTTGGGTCAATTATCATTCTTAGGGCTTGGTGCAAGTCCGACAGGAAGGTGGAAAGCGCTGGGCAGCTCCACAACACATGCATATATGTTGCCTGTTTCTGACCACAGTTCCTCCAACAGTCTGCGGAGTTGTTTCTCAAGATCTTCCCCATGGTCATTGGGGAGTGAAAATACCTGGTAAAAATCTTCCAGGAAAGATCCTGCCAACTAATAGCTGATAAGCCCCAATGTACTTTAGTTTGGGCCCATGTCCACACCTCCTCTGAAATCTGACTTCCCAAATCCTTTTCCCAGGCCCTCCTTATGGATTCTGTAGTATCCCCCTTCCATAACAATAGGTCTTGGTAAAGTTTGGAAATAATATGTGTCCTAATGGGTGCCCCTTCTATCGCCTTTTTAAAAATGTAGGCAATCTGAGGGGGTGATGAGGTCGCCCAACTAAATTCTGTGATAAGACTTCTCACAAAGTTTCTAGTTTGAAAATATCTGAATCTGTCCTGCCAGGGGACTTCAAATCTGTTAACAAGAGTTTCAAAGGACACAACCTCCCCTTCCTCTATGAAGTGCCAAACTAAATGCAAACCCCTTGCCTCTAACCTCTTAAACCCGTTGTCCCATGCCCCAGGAAAAAAAGTATCCAAGTATGGAATAGACAGCAACAGGGATTTCCAATTGTCGGCCCTTTTGTCCTTCAGAATATTATGCCACACTTCAAGTGTGGGAACTGTGAAAGGATTCTCCACTTGTCCTAAGTGAGGCCTCTTCCCCTGTCTGAGGAGCATACTATTCAAGTTAGAAAGTGCCCCTTCTTTAAGTTCTAGGGTTTTCCATTTTGACATATATAAGTTGTCTAACCAATACATGATTGTCCGCAGCTGTGCAGCATAATAGTACAGCTTAAAGTTAGGTAATGAGAGGCCACCTGCCTTTTTCGGGATCTGAAGGACTGAAAGCCTGATCCTGGGTTTGTGTGGGCCCGATAAGAAACGTGAGATTGTCCTGTTTAACACATTAAAATAGGAGTCTGGAATTCTGGTAGGGATTGTTTGTACCAGGTATAGAAATTTGGGGAGAATTATCATTTTTATGGTCTCCACTCTCTGAGTCAAGGAAATGGGAACATGCGACCAATGTTCCAACTCCAACTTGATATTCTCCAAAATTTGGGAGAAATTGAGTGAGAAAAGATTATCCGCCTGAAGTCCCAATTGCACACCCAGATACTTGATATGTGTTAGGTCCCACTTAAAAGGATATCTCTGCTTAGTTTGCTCTGATGGCTCGTAATGCATTTTTAAGACCTCTGTCTTAGATAAGTTCAACTTATATCCGGCCAAAAAACTAAATTCTGTTAAGGCAGCCCACAATTTTTCTAACGATTGTTCTGGGTCCCGAAGGTAAACTAAAAGATCCTCCACATAAAGGGCAAGTTTATGTGTTTCCCCTCCCAGCTCCCACCCCCGTATCCCCTCATCCTGTCTCAGGGCTTGGGCTAGTGGCTCAAGATACAGGGCAAAAAGGAGAAGGGAGAGAGGGCAGCCCTGCCTGGTACCTCGCTGCAAAAGTATCGGGTGGGAGACTCCGCCATTTATTTTGACATAGGCCCTTGGTTTAGTATATATCTTACTTATGATCTTTATGAAGGCTTCTGAGAATCCAAATTTACCCAGAGTTAACTCCAGAAATTTCCATGCCACCCAGTCGAAGGCCTTCTCAGCATCCAGACTCAAAATCATCCCTGAAGCCACCAACCGGGCTGCATGGAACATCACATGCAGAGTTCTTTTAATATTGTCTTGGGTTTGTCTACCTGGAATAAATCCCGTTTGATCATAATTAATTAGTTTGGGCAAAATCCCCTCTAATCGTTTCGCTAGTATTGAAGCGTATAACTTATAATCAATATTCAATACAGAGATAGGGTGGTAAGACCCACATTGTGTAGTATCCTTTCCTGGTTTGGGGATACTCGAAATGACTGCATAGTTCCATGTATCTGGTAAGTCTTCCTCTGACTGGGCCAATCTGCAGGCCCTCATTAGCGGATTATTTATCTCTTTTCTAAACAATTTAAAAAATTCTGGGGTGTATCCGTCCGGGCCAGGTGATTTCTTCATTTTGAGTCTCTTAATTGCGGTTGCTAGTTCTGCTGGGGATATAGGGGTATCTAAGCTTTCTCTAATCTCTTGGGGCAGTTCCGGTAACCTTAGTTTGTTTAAGTAAGTTTTAATCCGTTCTCTGTCCGGGGAGTGGTCTGCCCTATAAAGGCTTGTGTAAAACTCCCTAAAACTCAAAATAATTTTTTCCGAGGACTTTACTATTATTCCAGTCCTGGGATCCCTAATCTGTGTGATCGTGTTCCCTGCTGTTTGCCATCTAAGTCTGTGTGCCAGGAGGCGTGAAGCCTGATGACCGGACTCGTAATACCTCTGTCTTAACCGCTGTAATGCCTGTTCTGTTCTAATATCAATAATTCTCTGGATCTGTTGTTTAACTTTCTGAATTTCTGATTGTGTCGAGGCCTTTCCTGCTGCAGCTTGGTCCAGCAGGGCCTGTAGTCGACCTTGAAGTTGTACCAATTGTTTATTTTGTTGTCGCTTGAAATGCGCAGCAAATTTAATGCAATCCCCCCTGAATACCGCTTTAATAGTATCCCACAGCACAGTATCTGGTATCTCCATGGATTCATTGTCCTGCTGAATTTGTGTTAGTCTATTCCTGGCCATATCCGTAAACTCCTTCAGATTTAGGAGATAATTATTGAATTTCCAGAGGGATTGACCTCTTTTGGCCTTCCAACTCAGGGTTAATAACACCTGAGCATGATCCGAGAGGACGGATGGGACATGCCTGCATTCCAGCACCTGGCCTTGATGTTCTCCTGAGACTAAAATGTAATCAATCCTGGCGTATGAGCCATGGGGGTATGAATAGTGAGTATACTCTTTTTTGTTAGCATTTTGGTTTCTCCAGGCATCTATCCAAAATGTCCCTTTTAGATGTCTCCTAATTATTTTACTAGCCGGGATCTGTCTAAAAGCCTTCGCTCTGGATGTATCTTTTTGATCCCAAATCTGGTTCAAATCTCCACCCACCACTAACACCCCACTATGGTATTCTGAAATCCTATGGAGTAGGGAGCAGATGACCTCTTTTGTAGAACCCGGTTGTGCATATAGAGAAGCCAGAGTGATAGGTGCACCCTCCAAGTTGCCCACAAGTATAGCCAAACGGCCCTCCAGGTCTATGTAGCTATTAGTTTTTTGAAATTGAGTCCCTTTTGCAACCAGCGCAGCTGCCCCCCTTCTCCTTCCTCTCCCAAAGGAAGCCGCCACAATCTGATCATAACCAAACTTCCCCAATTTCTGATGCTCAGATCTATTAAGGTGCGTTTCTTGTAGTAGAATAAAGGAAGGGCTCTCTCTTTTCAAGGTCAGCATGATTTTATGTCGCTTTACAGGATTGCTTAGCCCGTTAACATTGTGCGAGCTGATTTTAATCTTTTTACAATCCCCCATTTATGTGGAGAGGATTATTACCCTTCAAGTATGTGAGAGTTAACTCCCTTAGTTCCATTGTTTTCTTTGACGTTATTCCACCCCATCCGACCCCCACATTGTTTCTTAGACCCTCTATTGGATGCAACAAGCCCTGTCTCTCTTCTTGGTAGTTATAGACTTTTTGCCTATGTAACTGTATATTTATCACTAAAACATGTAGCCTAATATCAACACAAACATAACATATAGATTCATACAACCTAGGAGGTGTTCCTAACTGAGCAACTTTTACCTCCTGATAAACTCTATTTACAACGTGACTCCCAAGGTAGGGGAGCAGAATATTCTGTTCCCTGAGAAATCGAGTGAACCATACTCGATTGGGAGGAAAAGGAGTCATAACTAATGCTCGTTCCTCCTGGACCTGAAAGCAATCGAGTCTGACCAACATTCTATTCTGTTAAGAGCCTTGGGCTGTGCCATTTCCCCTAGTAGGACTGCACAATACCCAGGTGTAATGACTACCCACTAACAAAGTGGAGCGCTACAGAAAACTATTTGTCAAAATCTAAGGGCTGCATGGCAGCTTTAAAACTCTGTGCTGATTAGTGTTTTTTAAAGAGCACCTTTCCCAGTCCTTTTGATCATCATGCATAAATTATCCCTTCTTGCACTGATTCTTAATTTGTATTTCATTAATGTTTTCTGCATTCCGTTTTTGCATTCTGAGCTGCTAAAAACTGCAGAGTACACCACAGAGCTTCTAGAGCAAATCTGCTGTGGACTGGGGCTGTGCTGCTGACATCACTACAGGGCAGAGGAGTTGCTCATTGTGTGTAGTACAGTGAAGCTGAGGTAGTTTTACTAGGGAAAACATTCAGTAGTAGGTGTCTATACTGTACTGTGCTCATCATTGTCCCCCTTCCCCAAGACACCCTGTTAGCAATGCATTATATGCCCACAATAATGCTGTCCTCGTCCATATGTTATGCTGTAAAAGTTATTTATTTTGTACCTCAGTAAAAAAGCATGGGAATTGAGTAGAGCAAGTTACTGTCATATATTGCTTATATATCTTTATCTTTTTCTTTGGAGGGGCAGGAATGGGAATATTAGCCCCCACTAAGAATGAGGAAGGGGGCTAAAGTTTAAAAGCCCTGGTTTTTGGTGGAGAAATACATGTGGCTGATTCTTATCGATGGTCTGTGACTGTAAGTCTCTATTTTTGTTTGTATTATGTGCTTGTACACTGCCTTTGTTCACCACTTTCAAATACCTAACAGCAGCTTTGCATAATTTTCTGTGTACTTTGCAATTTTGGCAATCTGTATTTGATCGCACTTCTCCTTTGTTTCCCTCTCTCCCCAGGTCTCAGTTGAAAATGAGCTCTGAAACATAAACATAAATAGAATCTGATTGCAGATAAGGTTCGCTTGGCCCACCAAATCTGCCCATTTTTCCCCTACCTACCTTGTCACCGCAGACCCACCTTGATCTACAGCTCTTTCTTCCTCCCCCTTCCTTTCCACTATGATGACCTTGTACCTTCTTGAACCCTACCACTGTTTTCACCCACATCACCTCTGATGGAAGGCTGTTCCAGGAATCCACCCTCTTTCTGTGAAGAAGTACTTCCTCACATTTCTCCTGAATCTACCTCCTCCAGCCTCATAGCATGTCTCCTTGTTCTTCAGCACCTTTTTTCCAAAAAATACTTCCCTCCTCTACCTCATTTACCTGTGAGGTATTTAAAGGTCTCTATCATACCCCCTTCCTGCTTTCTTCCAGAATGTACATATTGAGGATTTTTATTCTCTCCTCGTACGGCTTTTGATACAGTCCCTGCACCATTTTAATTGCTCTCCTCTGACCACCTCCACTCTGTCTATGTCCTTCCGGAGATGTGGTCTCCAAAACTGGACATACTACTCCAGGTGGGGTATTACAAGCAATCTATATGGGGCAATGCCACCTCTCTCTGCTGGAGATTCCCCTTCTATGCACCCCAGCATTCAACTAGCCCTACCAACTGCATAGGCACATTTAGATAATCCAATATGACTACCCCTACGTCTCTTTCCTGCTTGTTTTTATGTTTGCTTGCACGCATGTGCAAGAAACCTAGTGCCATGATCCAAAAATGCAGTGCCGTACAGTTGAAAGGGAGAGCTACGCTTCAGTGAGCAGCGATATCACGTGCTCATGCGCGCCTCCCACACACACGCACATGCACACATATTGCGGCTCGCGCCTCCCTCCCCACACACACACACTATAGCCGATGGGGGTGCCCAGTCCCCGCCGCCATGCTGCAGCCTCCAACAGAGTTCCCAGGTGCCACACTGGGAGCTCACCCCAGCATGGCAGCAGTCTGTATGGCCGACAGGTGCCCAATCCTGGGCCGGCTCCACTGTCCCCCAGAGTATTGATGCTGTTACACTGGGAGCCCACCAGCGTGGCAAGAGTTTGTATGGCCGACGGGGGTGCCCAATCCCCCGTTGGCTCCAGTGACCCCCCAAATCAGCCTTCCAGCTGCCACACTGGGAGCCCACCCCAGCGTGGCACAAGTCCCGCGTTGTTTAAGTAAAAAAACCTGAAAGAGAAAACCTTCCCTCACTGACTATCCTGACTCGCGCCCACCCTCTGCGCATCCTGCCTCTCCACACACACCCTCACCCCATACTTACTACCGGAGTCCGGCACGACGATCTTCGGTGGACCAGGAACATGTCTGCACTCTTCAAAGCCAACCACCAACTGAGGAAATGCTGGTAATCTGTATAATGGAATGAATAGGTTTTTCAACTTTAGTGCATATCTCAGATTTTGGAAGATGCTCACCATGGGTTTTAGACCCCACCATGAATTCTGTCACTGATCAAGGAGCATCAGCCTCGAAAGGTGATTTCAGTCACTGTGCAGAACCACCTTCGGGACTGATTTATGAAATGACAGTGTCAAAGTTCATGAGGTTGGCCCCAAAACCCTATGTTGAAAATTTGGTGAAAAATTCCCAAAATGACTGTTTTATAGCATGCGCTTGTGCTGTCTCACGCACGCCGTAAGTTCACGACTTTCAATATTTTCACTCCAGATTTTCAACATTATTGTACCACACCTCCTTAGAGCAGTACAGCTTGTCATTTTCACATCTCGCCTAAAACGTGTTTCCGCCCATGTAGCGCACAACAGCGCAGTTGGTGCGCAAATCAATGTTCGGGAGAGATTAAGAAAATCACCGTGACACTGTTCATGAGCAGAGGTGTAAAAATGGTTATGTTAAAATTTGGTGAAAAAAGTCCATAAAATGACTGTGTTATGAGTGACCATTGCGCAGTTTCCACGCACCGTGAACGTCATGGATTTCTAATATTTTCAGTCCAGATTTTCACCACTGGCATTTTTCACACTCTCCTTATGAACAGTACAGCTGTCATTTTTCACACCATGGCCAAAATGTGTTTTCGCACTTCCAGCGCAGAAATGCGTGGTCGCCATGGGAAAGCACTGTTCGGACAGATTAAGAAAATCACAGTGACACTGTTCATGAGCAGAGGTTCCAAAATCCCTGTATTGACAATCTGCTGTGAAAAATCCCCAAACTAATTGCATTACGGGTGTGCGTTGCACATTTTCTACGCACACTCATGACTACCAGTTTTTTAATATTTTCACTGCAAAATTTCAACATTGCCATTTTTGTACCTCCCCAAGAACAGTACAGGTCATTTTTCACATCCTGTTCGAATGTGTTTTCGCACCTGTGGTGCAAAATGGCTGAGTCGCCAGCGTAAATCAGCTTTGGCCAACAAACTGATATTGCCACTGTTCATAAGGTGGGGGGGTCACAAAAAACCCATGCTGAAAATTTGGAGTGAAAATGCCAACGACCGCCTGAGGCATTAGGGTTTCCGACCATAACGCCCCAGCCTGTAGAGATTGACAGGCATCAGGGGTGTGACTTGGGATTCTGACCTGTAATGCTCATACCATTCCACACCCTGCAGCTAGTGAGAGGCATCGAGGTGTGCCTTGGACTCTTCGGCCCCAAAGTTCACCCCATTCTCCTATACAGGACCCATCTCACCATATTTCCTGATGGAATGGGGTAAGCATAAGGGCAGAAAACCCTGAGGCACACCATGACACTTGTCAATGTCTGCAGGGTAGGGTGTGGTGAAATGGCATGGCCGTTATGCCTGATGACCCAAAGGCACATCCCAATACCTGTCAGTCTCTGCAGGGTGGTGGTGGGGTTGGCTTCAGTTCAATACTTCACTGCCATTCCTATTATGCAGCTCTCTAACTCCTACACTACCAATGCCAATGCCAGCAAGCAAACATTCGGCATTGACAAATGCTTGTTTGTCAATACCACTCCACCCATTTTGTATTCCATGCCTGGGTTTCTGTGCCCCAAGTGCAATATTTTGCACTTTTTTGCACTGAAGCCCAGCTGCCATGCCCTTGACCACTCCTCAAGTTTTCTCAGGTCACTACTCTTCATTTCCAGTCCCTCTCCCCTGAACTTCTACCCTGTTGCAGATCTTGGTGTGCCCCCCCTTGTGTGATGGTTGCCACTCAGCTTAAAGAGATTCTCCTTATCAACCTTATTTATCCCTTTCAAGTACTTGAAAGCCCCAATCATGTCCCCCCTCTCTCTCCTGTCTTCCAAGGAGTACATGTTCAGTGCCCTCAACCTTTCCTCATATGCCTGACCCGCTATCATCACAGTCTTAAGCTGGAGGGTGGGAGGTTTAGGAGGGAGGTCAGGAAGCACTTCTTCACAGAGAGGGTGACGGACACTTGGAATGCACTGCCAGAAGAGGTCATCTCATTGAAGACAGTGAGCACCTCTTTTAGCCTTAACCTTTTCCGCCACCTCTTTTGAGAACTGTAGTGGTCTTCTTTTCCTCTTGCTTATGCTCACTTGCTTGATGCAGAGGTTTGTTGCCTTCACTATGCCCCCTTTTTTCTTGGCTCACTGTTCCTCCACTCCCCAACCCCGCCAGGGCATTCCTGAGGCAGTCACCCATCTTTGTAAAATCTGCTCTACTGAAGTCCAGGACCTTCACCCATGTGTGGTTTGGTTCTGCAGCCATTCTTATATTGAACCACACCATACAGTGATCGCTGGTCCCAAGTTGGCCTCCCATGTTGACATCTGAAACACTGTCCTGTTAGTAAGTACCAGGTCCAGTAATGTTCCATCACAAGTGGGCTCACTGGCTAGTTGCCTGAGGAACACTCCCAGCAGGAAGTCCAGAATGTCCCTGCTTCTACTTGTAGCCACAGATGAGAGGTTCCAATGTACATTCGGCAGACTGAAGTCCCCCACCTGCAACACCTCCCCCTTTTCTGCTATTTTGCCAATGGCATCCAATAGTACCTCATCTAACTTCTCCTGTGCCAGAGGTCTGTAGATCACACTGATATGGATAGTGGCTCCGTTTCTTTACTCCAGGGTGACCCACAGTACCTCTGCCCCCCCATATTCCCTGTATCTCCATCACTTTTATGCTTTCTTCATATAAAATACAACCCCCCTTTCCTTCACACTCTTTTCCTGAACAGAGTATAGCCTGGTATGGCCATGTTTCAGTCATGGTTTTCATTGCATTCAATGCACCACAACTTAGTAATGGCCACTATATCCAGGTTGGCCTCTGCCATTGTGGCCTGTAGGTTTGGAATCATAGTTCATAAACTTGTAACATTCATGCACGTGGCCTCCCAGATTTTTTTTTCTCTCTGCTTTTTACTTCCTATTTCCTTTTTTGCCACCTCCATCCCCCTCTATTTTAATGTTTCTGTTCCCCTTCCTCTCTGTTTCTATCCCTCTGCTTACTTTATTAACTTGTACCCTGGGGATCTCCCTACTTTCTATTTCGGCCCATGATGGGGTAGTTTCTGCTTCCCCGATTCCTTCTGCCACCCCCCCCCGACTAGTTTAAATGTTCACTGAAGTAACATTTAAATCATCCACTGAAGACTGCGGTTCCCCTCCTAGGTTGATGCACGCCATCACCCCATACAGGCCCTCATCCTCCTAGGTGGTTCCCCAGTCCCCAATGTAGTTGAACCCCTCCTCTCTGCCCCATTCCTTCAGCCATGAGTTGAAGCTTCTGGTGCAGAGAACCCTCTCCTTTCCCCCTGTCGCAGACAGGGAGCACCTCAGCAAAAGACACTGAGCATGCTGTGGAAGAGGCGTACAATAGGTCAGGAAGTATAGGCAAAACAGGAGAAGTTGTAAAATTCACAAGTAGCATTTTATTATTATTAACAATAAAATAAAAAATAAAGTTGTACAACACAGAACATCACACAAGCAAGTCAAATAAAGTCCTACATCTGAGAGCCTCTTTAAAATCTCCAGCACTGTCTCCAAACAAAACATTGCTCTCATTTTATAAGATGTTTTTCCCTGGTAATTAAATTCTGCATCCTGTTCTCGTTAAGCTATATCTCCCATTTTCACACAATGTAATCAGACTTTTTTTACTGACCTCCCTGTGACACGCCTGAAGAGTATAATCAGTCTTCTTAACAGGTGCCACCAATTAATACAGTCTGCCCAGAGCTGGCTTTCTGCTGACAACTCTGTCAACATTGTGAAGGTCAAAAGGTTTCTCAAGGTCAGTCCCCTGTGTTCCAAATTGCTAACTTTCCTAACAAATCCAAGTAGCTGTCTGCACTTATTTCAACAATATAATTATATACATTTGCAAACTAGGGGATCCCAGTTTCAGATACAGATTCACATATATTTTTTTTAATCACAGAAAAGCAAGGGTAGAAATAATAGGAACAGCAAGTGAAGAAAAGGAGATAATGGGGAAACTGTGGGATCAGCAGTGGCCAATTCCTAGATGCCACAGGGAAAATTTGATTATGCAATCTGACAGGCAAGAGCTAGACAAGTGACAGAATAGGAGAGGACAGAATAGATCCTTGCTTTTAACTCTCTCTGCATAACAAATGGGACAGGGTCTTATCCTAACACTGTCACATGTGTCACCTAAGACCATGCCCCAATTCCTTGAATTCCCCCTGCACTATCCCAGGCCATCCTTAGCCAGGTCATTGCTCCCCAGGTGGACGACATCCAGATCCCCCTTCCTTCCTGCTGCCCTAGTGATACCCAGCATACGTTTCCCATCCCTCCAGGCCATGACACCACATAGGCACCTGAACTCCCTCTCTGCCCCCTTCTTATTCTCAAACCTATCTCCCTGACAATCGAGTCCCCCAACACAAGTTGTTTCCTCCTCCTGTGGGGTTCTCTCCCTCCCTCCTTGGGGTCTCCACTACGGAGGACCCAAACATCATCCTTGGCCACTATCACAGGTACCTCTTCCTGGCAGTTCCACCCCCACAGATCAGCATAGAATATACATAGTGGTACCAGCTGAGGAATGTGCCTTCAACCCACCCTCCACCCTTCCAGAGCCCACCACACCTACACTTCCAGAGCCCACCATAGTCCAGCCACTCCTTCTCCCTAGCAATCTCTGAGGTAATGGTGCTAGGACTGGTGGCCTCTGGGTGACATCCCCCGAATCCTAATCTATTCAGTCTGGAGTCTAGCAACCTCCTCCCTCAACCCAGAGAGGTGCATGCAGATGGAGCAGCATTGCAGTCTAAAGAAGCTCTCTCTGAAGACTTCTGCACTACACTATGCTACTCCAAGCATTCCCAATTCCTACTCTCCCTGTGTTACATGGAAATCTCTTCCCTTTATGCTGCTTGTTATACCCCTTTGTTCACTTACCCTAGATATGGTGTGGAACTCCTATTCCTAGTTTTGGCGTATCCCTTTTCATTCACCAGTCTCTTTTGTACCCTCTACCCCAATAAGGTGTTATTAGTTTTACCCCCTTTTGTTGTTTGTTATTCTCCTTGTATACCTACCCTGACTCAGTGGGTCTTTCCTGGTCAACCAGTTTTAAATAAACACATTTCTGTGGCAGGACTGGCTTGGAAAATGAGCCAAAACTAATGAAACATACTGCTTTGGGGAGGGTTACACCAGCATTAAGATTGGGGAAATGAATTCAGCAACATCAAGCCCAAGTCTGGCAAATGCTTGCCATGACTTATGGCTTACACTTTACAGAATCCAGCAACAGGTCTGCCTCTGGCTATACATGTTACTTTCCCATCCCAATCAGCTGTAGAATTTCCAGAATTCATGGAATTTTGTTTACATATTGAGAATTTATACAGAAGATGGTACATTGCCTACCTAGGTGATACAAAACAGAGTCAGGCCAATCATTGGTCCATCAAGTCCATTCCCCTCTTATCCTAAAACTAACTATAAAATGTCTCTAAACAATTGATCCAGTCTAGCAGTATGTCCTCTAGTAGCTTGTTCCATACCCTAGCAACAAATTCTTTCTCCGAGATAGGAGGCAATAAGTAAGGCTACAGCAAGCTGCTTGAAGGAAATAAGCAAGGGCAGGAGGAGGAAGAGGCCACTATGGGTTTGAAAGAGGTGGTTAAGGTGATAAAGGAGAAAAAAAGGAAGTGCAATAAGAGTCAGATGGAGGGGACGGGGAGGTACACCTAGATAAACAAGGGGAGGCAAGAAGGAGGGTGAGGGCAGCAAAGGCACAAACAGAGGTGAGGATTATCAAGGAGGTCAGAAAGGGGGTATAAGAATTTCTTCAGGTACTATACATGAGTGAAAAGATGAAAGCAAGAGGTGGGATAGTGAGGATCAGTAGAGTGGGGGAAGACTGTACAGATGATCAAGAAAAACCTAAAATTCTAAATGATTACCTCAGCTCAGTTTTCATGGTGGAAGGGGAGGGGATGGACCAACATATATCAGCAGGCACTGAGAGGAGTGGATACGAGTCCATTCTTGGAAGCCCTAAAGGAAAACAAGGCAATGAGTCCAGACAGGATTCACCCAAGGTTACTAAAAGAACTGGGCATGGTGCTATGGCAACACTATTCAGCATCTCATTGGAAACTGCATAGTTTCACAGGACTGGAGGAGGGCTGATCTGGCCCCTCTGCACAAGAGAGGCAGCAGGAAAGAGGCTAGCAATTACAGGTTAGTCAGTCTTACATCAGTTGTGGGGAAATGAATGGAGGCCCTGCTGAAGGAGCGGCTGATGGGAGTACCTGGAGGCAAATCAGCTGCATGAATACCAGCAGGACATTTTCACACGGTGGAGATCATGTCAAACAAATCTCATAGATTTCTTGGACTGGATGACTAAGGAGGTGGATCAGAGGAAGGCAGTGGATACAGAATATCTGGACTTCAGCAAAGCCTTTGACACTGTGCCAGACAGGAGGGTAATAAAGAAACTTAGCAATCTGGGGGGTTTGGGAGAAAATGGTAAACTGTGTATCTAAATGGTTCAAGGATAGGAGACAGAGGATGGTGGTAAACAAAAGTCACTAGGGGAATGGGAGAGTGACCAGTGGAGTGCCACAGGGATCAGTACTGGGTTCTGTCCTCTTCAATGTCTTCATAAGTGACACTGTCAAGGAACTAGAGAGGAAGGTGTCTCTTTGCAGATGACACAAAAATCTGCAACAGGCTGAACACCCATGAAGGGTTGGAAAAAATGCAAAAGGATCTGGAGAAACTAGAGGAGTGGTTTAGGAGGTGGCATCCTGGTTTCAATGCCAAAAAGTGCAAAGTCATGCACAGGGGTTGGGAAACCTGAGGGTTGTGTATAAAGATGAGGGGATGCTACTTACAACCACCAAGCAAGAGAAGGACCTTGGGATAATCATATCTGATGATCTCAAGGTGGCAGAGCAGGGCAGTAAGGCAAGCTGGCAAGGCTAGTGAGATGCTAAGGTGCACAGGGAGGGGGAGTTTAGCAGAAGAAGGGAGGTGGTACTGCCACTGTATCACTCACTAGTGAGACCCCACCTAGAGTACTGTGTACAGTTCTGGATGCCACACCTCCACAAGGACACTGACAGTGTGATGATCCAGAGAAGAGCTACCAAAATGATGCAGGGGTTGCAAGAGAAACCATATGAGGAAAGACTGTGAGAACTCAACATGTACTCATAGATACATAGATACATAGACAGTGTCAGCAGATAAGGGCCTATGGCCCACCCAGTCTGCCCATTTGAGCTTGTAAGTTCAGTTTGTTTTCCTAGAAGTCTGTTGCCCCTTACCATTGACCTCTAGAATTCCTTTATGTCTATCCCATGCATTCTTAAATCCCGTGATTGTTTCAGCTCCCACCACTTCCTCTGGCAGGGTGTTCCACTTATCCACCACCTCGCTCTGTGAAGAAATTCTTCTCATGTTTCCTCTGAATCGCCCTCCTCCAACTTCATCCCATGCCCTCTAGTCCTGGAACATCTTTTCACTTAAAAATAGTGTTTTCCTGCACCCTATTCCTCCCTGTAAAATACTTGTATGTCTCTATCATATCCCCTCTCTCCCTCCTCTCCTCCAGGGAGTACATGTTCAGTTCCTTCAACCTGTCTTCATAGGACTTGTGATGCAATCCATGCACCATCTTTGTTGCCCTCCTCTGAACCTTCTCTACCCTGTCTATGTCCTTACATAGTATGGTCTCCAGAACTGTACACTGTACTCCAGGTGGGGCCTCACTAGTGTATTGTATAGCGGAATTATGACCTCCTTTCCTGCTGGTGATGCCCTGCCTATACATCCCAGCATCCTATTTGCTTTACCTGTTGCCTTGTCACACTGTTTCTTACCTTGAGGTCATCAGAGATGACAACCCCAAGATCCCTTTCCTGCTTGGTGCATGCTATATCCTCACCCCCAACTGATATATTGTGCCAGGGTTTTGTGCCCTATATGCATTATCTTGCACTTCTTTGCATTGAATTTCAACTGCCAAACCCTTGACCATTCTTCAAGTTTCTGCAGGTCGCTTCTCATTCTGTCTACACCCTCTGGTGTGTCTACTCTGTTACAGAGCTTTGTGTCATCAGCAACAGTGAAATTCTGCCTTCTAGATCCCATGCTAATGTCACTGATGAAAATGTTGAATAGGACCGGTCCCAGCACTGATCTCTGTGGTACCCCACTGGTCACTCTTCCCTCTGTGGAGTGACAGCCATTTACCACCACCCTCTGTGTCCTGCCACCCAGCCAGTTACCTACCCACCACACTACTGTTCTGCCACACCCATATTCCCCAGTTGTGTAATAGTCTTCTATGTGGCACAGTGTCAAAGGCCTTGCTGAAGTCCAGATAGGCCATGTCCACTGCCCTCCCTGATCCACCTCCCTAGTCACCCAGTCAAAATTCAACGAGGTTGGTCTGACATGACCTCCCCTGGTGAAAACCATGCTGCCTTGGGTCCTGTAGCCCATTGACAACCAGATGTTCCACCAATCTCTCCTTCAGTAGTGCTTCCATGATCTTCCCCACTACGAGGTGAGGCTGACTGGTCTGTAGTTCCCTGCTTCCTCTTTGTTCCCACTTTTGTATAAGGGGACTACATCTGCTGTCCTCCAGTCTTTGGTACCTCCCTGTTTCCAGTGATCGCTAAACAGGATAGCCAGAGGTTCAGCCACCACTCTCTTAGTTCTTTAAGGACCCTGGGTGCACCCCTGCTGGCCCCATTGCTTTATCAACTCTTATTACTTCCAGTTCCTTCAGGACCCTTTCTCGTAAAGGGACTTGTGTCCATTTCTGCACCATTCTCACCCTTGTACTCCCTTCAGACCCATTACCCTCTTCCTCAGTAAAGACTGAGCAGAAATACCTGTTCAATATGTTAGCTTTACTGTTGTCATCCTCCACGGTCTCCCATCCTCCCCTTCAGTCTCACTATCCCTCCCTTTGTCTTTCTTTTTTCACTTATGTACCTGTAAAAGGTTTTGTCCCCTACCCACTGATTTTGCAATGTGTTCTGTCTGAGCTTTGGCTTCCCTTACTGACCTCCCTTGCTCCTTTGCTTCTCCTGGTACTTCTCCCTATCCCCTTCTGCCTGTGTCTTTTGTATTGCCTGAATGCAATCTTTTGGCTTCACTTTCTTTGCTACCTCTTTGAAAACCATAATGGTCTCCTCTTCCTTTTCCTCTTGCTAACCTGCTTAATGCATAATTCTGTTGTTCTTGTAATCCCCATTTTAAATACTGCCTACTGTTCCTCAACCCCTGATTTCTGTCCCATTCCCTTAATGCCTCTTTTAGTATCTCCCATTTTCCCAAAGTCTGCCCCCCTAAAATCCAGGATACGTGTTTTGTGTGGTTTGGTTCTGCTCTTTCTGTGATTTCAAACCACAATGACTGGTGGTCACTGTTACCCAGGTGCTCCCCACTGTTACCCCCATCACACTGTCCCTGTTTGTGAGCACAAGGTCCAGTATTGCCTTCTGCCGAGTTGGTTCCATGACCAGTTGCTTGAGGAAGGCACCCTGAAGGGAGTCCAGGATAAATCTGCTCCTAGTTGATGCTGCTGCTGGGATGCTCCAGTCCACGTCTGGAATATTGAAGTCTCCAACCAGTACTACCTCACCCTTGTCTGCCATCCTTTGGATGGCTAGCATCAGCTCCCTGTTTCTTCCTCCTGGGCTGGTGGTCTATAGACCACACCTGTCACGGGATGGCTGTCCCCATTTTCCTTTCCAGCTTAACCCACAGTTTCTCTCCCCATTTTGTTCCTCCTGGATCTCTGTGGCCCTTATGTCATTTTTCCATACAGTGCCACTCCTCCTCCTTCCTGCCTGCTCTGTCTCTTCTGAATATGTTGTAGCCAGGTATGGCCATCTCCCAGTCATGGTTATCATTACACCAGGTTTCAGTGATGGCCACAATGTCCAGGTCTGACTGTACCATGACAGCCTCCAGATCTTCCATCTTGTTGCTAAGGCTCCTGGCATTTGCACACATGGCTTTCCATGATTTGACCTCCCTAGACTGCTTCACTGTTCTACTCCAGCCCCTTCCTTGGTTGTCATTTATCCCTGGTTCTCCTTGCTGTCTGTCCTTCTGCTGAATTTTGCCCCTTTTCTGCTTATCCACCTCTTGGGCACTAATCTCCATCTTTTGCACACTGCTTTGCAGAGATAGCCACTCCTCTGGTTCACTGCTAGCTGTGGGGGGTGAGCAAGTAGGTACCCTCCTTGCTGGCCTGCCAACCCCCTTTGCTAGTTTAAATGCTTGTCAATGTAGCATTTAAACTTGTCATTGAGTGCTTGGATTCCCCTCCAGGATGGATGCAGGCCGTCAGGCTTGAACAAACCTCCATCCCTCCAGGTGGGTCCCCAGTCACCAATGAATCCAAACCCTTCCTCACAGCACCAGTTCTTCAACCATGAGTTAAAGTTCCTGGTGCATGCATCTCATGCTCCCTTGCCTCTCACATGAAGTATTTCGAGAAAGTGACAGAAGTAGCTACTTGCTTG
This sequence comes from Neoceratodus forsteri, assembly GCA_016271365.2. Lineage (NCBI taxonomy): Eukaryota > Metazoa > Chordata > Ceratodontiformes > Ceratodontidae > Neoceratodus > Neoceratodus forsteri. The sequence continues at coordinate 437,110,067 of JADMNL010000022.1, read as the reverse complement.
AGACCCTCCCCAGTTTCCTAAACTCTTCCTGAACTTCCTTTGGCTCCCCATTTGCCAGGTCATTAGTACCTAGGTGGATAATGACATCCAGCTCACCCTCCGTCTTGCCTTCCCAGTGATCCCCAGGATCTTCCTTCCATCCCTCCATGCCGTAGCACCTGGTAGGCACCTCACCTCCCTGTCCTCCCCCTCCTGTGTTCCTAGTTGGATCCCTCTTACGATGGAGTCCCTCACCAGGATTCGCTTCCTCCTCCTCCTCTGGGGTCCACTGCTTTCCCTGCTGAGGTCATCTCCTTGGCTAACCTCCACATCCTTTCCTTCCACTTCTCTGGGTACCTCTATTTGGTTGTCCTCGTTTGCCAGTGTGGCATATAAGTTCTTGAGTGAAATAGGATCTGGGATGTGCCTCTGCCTGACTGCTCTAATCCTCCCTGAGCCCACTGTCATCCAAGTGCTCCTCGTTCTCGCATCCTTTGAGGCAGCTGCATTGGACTGGGTGGTCCCTGGATAGGGGTGATGGTACTCCTGACCCAGTTTACTTCCGCTCGGAGTCTGGCTACCTCATCCCGCAGTCCAGAGAGATGCATGCAGATAGGGCAGCACCTCAGTGTCCAGAAGGTCTGCCTGAATATGGCTGCCCCACAGCCACTGCATTGCACCACTCCCCACATTATACTGCAATTCCACTACTTGTCTGCTACTGAAGCACTCCTAGTTCTCTTTTTATTAATTTACTGTACTAAAAATCCTGTCACTAATCCTCAGATATTTTTTTTTTTTAAAGGAAAAAGAAACTAATAAATAAATAAATGAGTCAAAACACTTGTTGTGCTGAGGGCGGCTTCTTCCCCTTATGCCCTACTTCATACCCTCATTGCCCTGTGTTTAGCTCCTGTCAATCAGATTTGTATAATTAAGAGTTGGGGAAGGGGAAGGAGGGGAAGTAAAATTTGCAGCAATTAAAGACAGCATCAATTACACCACCACTATGTTTTAAATTTTCAACAGCCCAAAAACAATTATAAGTAAAGACAACAAAGAAAGTATAGTGTCACTAAAAGCCCACAATCTAAGTTTAAAAGAAAATAGCAATTACCAGTTACTCTAAAGCACTGAATTGAATATGTTTCCTTCCTTCCCTTCTGGCTTCTTCTGAGAAAATAAACCTCTGCTTGCTACTTTACTCTGACTAAGCCCCACCTCCAGTTATCACGTAGCTGTGGTCAGAGGCCAGACAATTAACACCCTTCACCCAACTACAGGGCAGTCAGACAAGCCAAGATAAAATTTGCAGCAATTAAAGACAGCACAGAATTACACCACCACTATGTTTTAAATTTTCAACAGCCCAAAAACAATTATAAGTAAAGACAACAAAGAAAGTATAGCGTCACTAAATGCCCACAATCTAAGTTTAAAAGAAAAATAGCAATTACCAGTTACTCTAAAGCACTGAATTGAATATGTTTCCTTCCTTCCCCTTCTGGCTACTCCCTTGAAGAGAGGACAGCAAACATGACTGAGACCTATAAGTACCTCACGGGGGTGAACAAGGTGCACAGGGGATTTTCTTTCAGAGGAGGACCAGAACATGGAGGCATGCAATGAAGTTTGAGGGGGAAGCTTAAAAGGAATATGAGAAAATACTTCTTCACAAAAAGGGTGGTGGAAGCCTGGAACAGCCTGCCAGAGGAGGTGGTGGGGCGGAGACAGTGGGGGACTTGAAGCATGCATGGAATAGGCACATAGGCATAAGAAGTAAAGGAAAGTGAGGAGAGGGACACCTGAGACTGAATAGGGTCTGAGGAGTAGTAATAGGCAGGGAAACAGGGCAGACTAGATGGGCCTACAGGTCTTTTTCTGTGGACAGATCTATGATAAACATGAAACTCTTTCTTTTTGAATTCCTAAAATATTTGCTTATGTGTGGAACTGCTGCTTATAAAGGGTTAGATTGTAAAAGGGATCAGATACTGGAGATGGGACGATAGCTTAATTTATGCTGAATAAAACTGTTAATGTCTAATAGGTGTATCCTTGAGCTGCTCCTCTGAGACAAAAGGCCATGCAAGTTGACTCATTCAGTTCCCCTCCCAGTGGTGGCAATCTCTATTGAACAGTGGTACCCATGTTTGTCTGATCCTTTTAGAACTACCCGCTTTCTTTATTCTTGCCTCCAAATTTCACCCGTCTTCAATATGGAGGCAAGCAGACACTTATAACCCCCCCCCATACACACACACGTTATAGCATAAAAGTGATAAACAAAATTATAGATGCTCAACATATGGACATGCTATTTCATTTGTTACAATACTGTACATCGGCACTTCTCAGAAATACCCCTAACATGTTCAAGCCCCCTTTATCTTGTAGCCTGTCGTGGGCTCTGGCACACAGGTTGCAAAAATTATTTTTCATCAGTCAGTGGTTAACTGTTTGATTAGTGACAACCACTCCTTGCAGCCACTTTCCTTAAAAGTCCCATCCCCAGGGAAAAAAACATAAAATATACACATTAACTCTTCTTTATATGTAGTCCATTTGCTGACATTGGCCTGAACCAGTTGAATTGGTTAACTTCAGACCCACCCTGCACTCCTGCAGCCCTAACAGATATCAAATTAGCCCACTTCCCCCTGCCCATTTAACACTGATTCCAGCCTCCTCTCCCCCATCCATAACTGATGTAAATAACCCCTTCCCCAGCCTACATAGCACCCATCCCCATGACCAGACTGAAAACCAATTTCCTTGTTCCCCCCTCCAGCCCTTCAGGCAATCCATCCCACCCCTCCCTTACCCCTTGAGAGTGCCAACCAGGGTGCTCACAGAGTCGACAGCCCTGGCATAGCTCCTCTCCAACTTGGCTGGCTGCCATCTTACTCCCAGAGTTCCTATATCAATATATCAGAGAGCATATTGTTATAGTAGTTACAAGACATTAAGTCACTAGTTGGTACATGCTAGCACTAGTGTAAACCAGTCAAACTGGCTAACCACAAACCCACCCTCCACCCCCCTCAGCCTGACAGATACCAAAATAACGTACTTCCCCAGCCCCTATAGCACCCATCACATCTTCCTCCCTCAGCAACGATATAAACAACTCCCCTTCACAAGACCATATAGCACCCCATTCCACCCTTCTCCTGCATAACTGATATAAACCCCATTCCCAAAGTCCACATAGCACCCATCCCACCATTCTCCCCCAGCCCTGATAGGTAGAAAAATAGTCTCTGTGTCCCCAGACCATGAGACAACCCATTTCACATTGCCTCCCCCCCCCCCAAACCTTGCTAGTGCTGATCCAGGCACTCACAGCCAACAGTGCCTGCCACAACCCCATCACTCCATCTTGGCAATGTTCCTATATCTATATACCAAAGGGCTTCTCAATGCAGTAGTTACAAGACATGAGATCAAGCAGCTGCTATGCATATTTGGTATATGGATACAGCAGTTGTGTGATTTCATGTCTCACAACTACTACAGCTGATATACTCTCTGGTATATGGAGACAGCGATTTGTGAGTTAGACAGCAGACAGACAAGTGGAGTGGGTTGGGGGGGCTGCGTTGGTTGTGGTCAACTTTGTCAGAATTCCCAGGGGGAGGAGAGGGGATGAAGTACCTCATGGGCTGGGGAAGAGGGTTGTTATTTTTCAATTTGGACTGGGGGGAAGGGAGTTGAGATTGTTGCTACATGGGCTTGGGACATGGAGCTACTTCTAAATCTACTGTATACAGTCTAGTGCAGAGGAGGGTGAGAAGGGGGCCTGGATGTGGGAATGGTGCTATGTGGGGCCTTGCCCCAGCTTTGTTAGAGTGCCCCTGCACTATCTGGTTTGTGCCCCTCGTTTCTGTTTTGCCAACTAGTTTGAAATGAGCTGGGCACGCAGCCGTGAAACGGAGTGGCATTCAAGAGACAGGGCTGGTTCTTGATCTTCCTTGGGCTCTTCCTGTTTGCTGGGGTGGTAGCTCTTGCTGTTGGGTCTTCTGGACAGTCTGGGTGTGGGTAAACTGGTTTTGCTTCATCAGGCATCCAGGTAGGGTATAGCCCTTGTGTCCAGGATGGCAGATATTCCCAAAAGTGCTGCTCCTGAGTGCTGTTGGGGCTCCATACTGTCTAGTAAATGACTGCTGCTCATGGCTAGCACCAACAGTTAGGCACACTAGGGTGCAGGCATAAAACAGGGGAGGTTGAAATGACCCCACAACCAATAAAAACTCTGGACTTACTCCTGGACAATGGGATGTACAATCAGAATCCTCCAGCAAAAAAAAAAAAAACACCTGGGCAATAGAGACAGTGGGCCTGCAGACAAGGAGACAGATCACCAACCCACCCCAACCCCCTTTGTCAGTAGCATGCGGACCGACAGCAAAACAAAACACAAAAAGCAGCCCTAAACAAAAACAAAGACAAAAAAAAAAAAACACCAAGGCAATCATCTGGGATCTGCATTCTATGAAACACCCCCATTCTGTTTTTGCAGTGTGGATCCATACAACAAAGTTCACAGACTGTCAACACTAGGTTAGCTTGTTTACCTCATGGGAAAGCAACTCCAGAACCAGTCAGAACTGAATGGAGATGCTTGGATTTTGCTGAAAAAACAGGCTACAGTAGTTGCCAACAGCGATGTCGTGTTCCAGCCTTGTGGCATTGTAGGAAACCCAAAAGCATGTTTTAACTAGGGTGCACATGCAAGGAAAGTTTTCTTTCTCTTCTATCTGAACTGTGAGGAATTCCCACACATAAAGTTGTTTTTCATTAGAGGTACAGCTCTAATGAGTGCTCTCTTTGGGAATTAAATCCTGTGTGAAGTTCTCGAAGAAACCCTGTAAGGTAAGATTTTAATTTAGTCTTTTTTTTCTGTTTGTAATTCTTTCTTATAAAATGTTCTTACTGTGTTTTGTATTCTCCATCTGTTACCTGTTTATTTTGAACATTCTGCTAATATTAAATATGATGGGACCACTTCTCAGTCGCACGCACATGAGCTGCAAAATGGAGTGCAAAGAGGCATCCCATTTGGCCAACCAATGAAATTGCTATACTATGAACATTAGATTTGTGTCAGGGGCAGGTACTCCATTGTGCAAACTGTGGAATCCAAATCAGGCATCCCAGATGTTACAATGCACAAACTAGGTTTGCCCACATTAAAGTCACACACTACTGGCTGTAGGTCTGTGGAAGAAGCAACGCCATATAAAGAAATGTATGAACACATCTGTCAAGAAAACATGTTGCCACATACACCCACCTCATACCTTCAGCCCACTTGTGGACTCAATGTGTCCCTCAGCATCTCCATGATGGTCCACTGGCACCCTCCTTCCAAGCCTCAGACCCACATTGACCCTGGTATTCCACTGCAAGCCCCCTTTCCTAGCCCTATTCCCACATGCGCATCCATTTAGTAGACAGGGCTAACAATGATTTTGGCAGCCCGACATTGGTGCTCACAGGGCGCAGCCGTCTCACACCCCCTACTGCAAATAATAAAAGCTTGTAGGCAGGATGAGTCACAAAAGTGCTACACCAGCAGTAGCTGGCCATTTGAATTACACAGCGGGTCACGTACATGCCAACTACACCCCCTACCAGGCACCTGTGACTGAGAATTTTGCCCTTTATATTTAATACATCTGTGGCTGTGCTGTGTTTTTAAAAGGTGCAGGTAATTTATTTTACTGGTCAGGTACAGGAGCATGTTCAGAAAAGCCTGAAAGATTTTTACTGAGTGAACAAGGACCAGACATAGACACATAGATGGGAAAAGTCAGGTAGTAAATTTGCAAAAGGCTGGTGGCAGCACTGGCGAAGTGTGTTAAGCCAAGTATCAGCTAGGGGTCAGTGATACTTCCTAATAACTTTTAACTGGGAAAAAAAGTTTTCATGTATCATTTTTTTTCAAAATGTCTTCCCTCAGCTTTGAAGCGGGACCTCATTGTTCAGTAATCCCTATGCTCTGGTGAATAGCAAAACTCACGCTGCTGGGTGTTTGGTTATACCACAACCAGCTATAATCTGTCATGCAAGCACCTCAGGTGCTCCAATGACATTGGGAATTATTAGTGTCAATGGCTCAGTAGGTTGTACGATCACCTTTGGGTGATGGGTTTTCATCCCACACCAGGAACTTGGGCTAATGCCCAGTGTTGACACTAGTGCAGCACAGCCAGATTAACAACAGGGCAAACATGGGCAGTTGCCTAGTGCCCTCAAGTTTAGTTAAGCCCCAAAGGGATCAATGTTTTTTTAGACCAAAAAAAAGTGTTGTGTAAAGCCAGGTAACCATCTGGCTGGGGCCAGCACTAGCTGGTCAGTCAGTTGGTGGAGGGGGGTCAGCTCCAGTCTGCAAATGGTGGCACAGTTGTGATAAGTCTGCCCTCGGACAGTTTCAGAGAGACAGCTCTAGAAGAGTTGTTCTAAAGAACTTCCAGCACAGTGGCTATGGGTGTGTGTGCTAGAGGCACACACGTCACATGACAGTGATGCTCCACAGACTTCCTAAGTGCAGCAGTAGACTCACCCAACACATGTCACCTCACACATGTCCTGACAGCTTGTGTGCCTTCACTTGACCATGCCTTAAAGTCCATCATGGTCAGTAGGGAGATGACCTACTCTGGATCAGATTCAAATTACAGCATGCAGTACCAGCAGCTGAAGCATTGAACGATGACCCAAGTACAGCAGAGAGAGTCAAGAAGGCCCCCACTGCTGATACAGACTAAAATACATTGAGATTTATTAGTAGTTGTGCAGGAACTGACCCACTCCAATGTTAAACCATTATGTAGGCTGTTAAAATACAGTAATAGTAGGCTTAATAGCATTGTACATTGGTGCAAGGAAGGTGAGAAAATGATTTTCTCCAGGTTGACACCACTGAGCTAAGCTGATGAGAGAGTCACCATGGCACAGTGACATAAAAGTGAAGGGGGGAGACAAGTGGCTGGGGCTGCCTGACACTGACTGATTGGCATGTCGGCTGTGAAACCTTCAGGCAGTTACCCAATAATGTCAGAGCAAGTTACCAACCAGTCCAATCATGTCTGCATTTAGGTGTAGGGGGGAGGACTGCTTGCTGCAGGATTAGGATTCTGCAAATGTCAATGATTTTCAACATCTGAGGTCATCATCATTGACATTCACAAGATGTTAAAAATAAGTTATTTTTAAATGCTTTACTGTAATCTATTCTCCCTGCAATTGTATTTCCAGTTTAGAGAGAAACAGCATGTACTATGGGAAAATACATTTTTACACTGTTTAAAAAATATCAATTTATTCACTTAAACTATTCACCATGGTACAGTGTATAGAGCCAGTTATGGAGTGTAAACAACCTATTGCAATACCCACGTGGACAGCTGGTTAGGAAAACAAGCCATTAGTTCCCATAGTGTGGAAGAAAGTTTTTTTTTTTTTTTTACCAATCAGCAAGGTAAGAAGAGTTATTTGAACCTGGATAACATCAGTATGACCTGTGCTGTTTAGGGGGATAAACCTGCAGAAACAATATCATAGGTTTTAGTGGCCTTAAAGCCACATAATCACTGTGTGGTCTTTGGCAAGTCACTTAAGCTCCCAGTGCTCCTGTCCACCCAGCTGCTAAAATAGGTACAAGCAGGAGCTCACTTGCAGCATGTTCATAGCAACAGGTAGTCTTGGGAGCTCAGTGGCAATATGTTGGTATCAGATTCTGCAGCTGGTTGGGGGGCTCTTCAACAGCAGGTTGGTACAGGAAGGTGGTCTGGAGGTTCAGTGGCAGTAGGTTGGTAGAAGAAGGTAGCAGCAGCAACAACCAGTTTGGAACTGGACACATCTGGAACATGGGCTCAAATAAGGATATGGTGGTCTTAACAGAGATACAGGGCCAAGGCTGCTCCTGGGTTCCGGGCTGCTATAGGGCTAGGTGCTGCATTTGGAAAAGTGTGAAGTAGGCTGCAGGGAGTAATATTGCCCTCTGCCCCACTCCATTTGTTCATATCCTAACCACAGTCATGTGCTGACACAGAGATGGGGCTGCAGTACTGCTCTGACTGGGACTGAGGCGAGGGAACCCCAGATCTTGGGATGAGTATGGGGAAAGGCTGGAGCTGAGGTGGGGTTTGGCTGTGCTGGATGAGGGCTAAGGATGGTTTATCTAATGACACAGTACAGAGGCTGCTCAATCCTATGCCTGGGATGAGTATAACTTCACATATTATAACCTTCATGCCCCACCCACAGATAGGGCATTCAGAGTGCCTTGACACACCTCCAGTTGCATTTTAAGACATCAAAAATCCTTCAGTTTTTAGGTGGCCTAGAAGGCCCCCAAACCCTCCTGTCTATTGGTGAAATCCCAACAGTCCTCAACAGTTCAAATTGCCCATAACCCCAGAAGTTCTTAATCTAATACTAGTTGGATGCTGCACTGTTGGCTCTATCCTTTCATTGAGATGTTCAACCAAGGTCCCATCTGTCCATCGCTGATGGCTGCTTCGGTGGAAGTTAAAAGATCCTATGGTAAGAATAGGAGAGTTTCTGCACTGTCCTGGTCAACAGTCCCATGGTCAATGAAATAGCTCCATCTAATCCACTCAAAAGAGGCATCTGGAAATGAGCTGTCTCAGCTTAAATTCTCTTTGCTGGTTAAAACAAATTCTGGTCAGAGTCAAATCAGCTGCAAATACAGTAACCTGATAAAAGATTTAATCCCTTTTAAGGGAATTAATGATTGGTTTGGAGTATAATTAATTTGTGTTATTGTCATATAATGACTGTGCAGCATTTTCTCCCACACAGAAACCTGGTCATAATTTGCCCTTATAACCAGCAGGTTATAACGGTGAACATGCACCAGTGTTCGCTTGTTCCATGCATACACACACTGCCTTCCTCACATGGATGCACTATGACTGGCTCACAGTAAGTGGAGTAAGTTTTGTACACAAGCTTCTTTACAAATCTTTATTTATTTAGGGATTCAGATCATACCTTTGAGCTCAGAGCTCTTTTACAAAGGTTCCATGTCAAACAGTGACAATGACAGCAATAACAAACAGTTTACATACAATACTCGAATAGTAGGTAGCTAGTATACAATAAGGTTACAATGTCATTCATAGTACCAATGGTGATAGTACAGCGTCAAGAGCATTCAACTAGGGTACAGGACAGTGCTTATATGTAGCGAAGGAAATAAAGAGTGTGACACCTAGTGTGAGAGTCCAAGGAGGAGACAAGGGAGGGAGACTTGGGGGAAGAGTGGGCGGCCAAAAGAAGTGGCTTTGTCTAGGAGGTTGGGAGGTAGTGGCAGTAGGTTGGTTTTAAGGTTGATCCAGTGGGAGAAAAGGCACAGGGGGACACAGGGATAGTCACTATCCAGCTCCTTTATGTCCAGTTTTTGGGCCATCACATAACAAGGGTAAAAAAGTAAAAGGGAAACCATGCTGCAGCCTGACCGCACTACGGGAACCACAGTTTTCTATAATTACTGGGTAGTTTTCAAGGCAAGAAAATTCTCCCAAGCAATTACATAAAACAAGACATGGGACAGTGTGTAAAACTCACATGTTACACATACCCTCGGTGTTGGATGCTTGTACAAACCCCTCAAGCTTCGCTCTCCGGGTTTATGCAGCATACAAAACCTTGGGTGTGTGTAAAATTCTCATTACACACACTACCCCATGTATTATTCTATATGTACTAATATAACACATCAAAATAAGTGGACAAAATAAGCAGTAGCTGACCAGGGCAGAGAACAGTTGGCAGGCTATGCACCAGCAACCTGCAGATGTTCTGCCATTTCTATGGGTTCCATCGGGCAGATTCCAAAGTGGGCAGCCCTATCACTGCTCTGTTCACCTGTAAGAAAAAGTCAAAGGCAGTCCCCATAATCAGCATCACCAGATTCACATCCATAATAGTCTGGCAACCACCATCAGATAAAGAGAGAGACATTGAAACACAGGATAGCAGTGGTGCAACAGATGAAGGCTGAACTGTGTTCTAATGTCCACTTCCTCTCATCAGAGCAGCAGTAACAACGCCCTCAACATGTGCTATCCTTTTTAGAATAACAGCCTGAAGTACCAGAAAGACCATGATGCTATTACAGGTGAGGTGCTCCACGTGCTCCACCCAAAGCTTATGAACGAGTGGCTATTTGCATCGGAGAACAGTTCCCCTGTGAACAGGGAAAAGTGTGGGCACAGCAAACTTACTGCAGCACTAGAAAGCTTTACTATGCATAGCACACCACAAATTTATGTCCTTTTTAAAACTTCATTTTCATCATCTTACATCCCTTTTCCTTAGATGCCTTTATCACAATAAAAACTTTAATCACTAAACAGAAGTACCTTTCCTTACCAGACCCCTGTGTACTCACCTTTTAAAGGAAGCTGCCACCACGAGCTGGGCTGTCTCCAACGTATTTGATAAGCTAGACAGTTTTCAGAAGGTTTTCCGAATTGGGCAAAAGTCTAAACCATTTTAGTTCTTGTGAAAGTACAGTTACATAAGAACTTACCGTAACAGTAGATCTTTGAGAGGAGCTCTTGCAGCAGGCTATAACAATTAATACTATGCCGCAGGCACTAGGACCACACGGAAAAACCTCTGCCAGCAATACCAGCGGGGAACCGCCCCCGACGCCGGCCCCGCCCCGACGTCGGTCAGGGTACAAGAGGGGGCGGACCCAGCTCCATCTCAGTTCTCCCGCCAGTACCCAGCAGTTGGCCTGACAAGAGAAGGAGGTGAAGCCTACCATTGAGAAGAGAAGAGAAGATACCTGCACACTCTGAGGGGGAAGGCGGGAGGGAAAACAGCGCCTGCTGCAAGAGCGCCTCTCGAAAATCTACTGTTACGGTAAGTTCTTACGTAACTGTACTATCTTACTTCAAGATAGAGCTCTTGCAGCAGGCTATAACAATTAGGACTAAGTCCCAAGCAGTCCCCTAGTGAAGAGGCAGTCACCCCCGGGAGGAGGAATATGCTGACTCCAGAGACCTTCAGGACAAGAGTCCTTGCAAAACCACTAGGCCGAAGCCAGCATGGCATCTGGAGACGATATCCAAGCTGTAATGCTTGACAAAGGTATGCACCGAGTTCCAGGTCGTGGCCACACAGATGTCCTGAATGGCGAATTCCGCATCGCAGCAAAAGAAGCTGACACATGCCTGGTGGAGTGACCCCTAACCGGACCCAAGGGTTTGTTGTGATGCTCGTAGCAAAACGAGACACAATGGATGATCCATTTGGAGATAGTCTGCTTGGACACCGGTTGACCCAAGCGTTGTGGCGCAAAAGCCATAAAGAGCTGCTCCGATTTACGGTGTTGAACCGTTCTATTGAGGTAATACCTCAGGGACCTGTGGACATCCAATGTGTGGAGGAGAACCTCCCCTTTATTGGAAGGAGAAGGAAAATAAACAGGAAGATCAACCGACTGGCTGAGGGTCAACTCCGAGACCACTTTGGGAAGAAACTTAGGATTAGTTCTGAGGGAAACCCTTTCCCTATGAAAAAATAGGGCTCTTTACACATCAGAGCCTGCAGCTCGGAAACTCTTCGAGCGGAAGTAACAGCAACCAGAAAACAAACTTTCCAAGACAGGTATCACAGCTCACAAGTCGCTGCGGGTTCAAAAGGGGGAAGGGTGAGTTTCTCCAACACAAAAAGAAGGTCCCAGGGTGGGACAGGGTCCCTGATGGGAGGTCTCATGTGAAGAACCCCCCTAAGGAAGGTGCGGGCCACTTCCAGCTGGGCCAATGCTCTGTCTCCCACAAGAGCATGTTAGGCTGAGATCGCCCACATATGCACCTTGATAGAGGAATAGCTCAGGCCTTTCTCGTATAAGGAGAGGAGATACTGCAAAGCGGAGTTCACAGAGCAGGTGACTGGGTCTAAATGCTCAGGCAAGGCCCAAAGGCAGAACAGTTTCCACTTCATAGCGTGAAGCGGAGCTTAGTAGAGGGTTTCTCTTATGGACGCTAAGACCTCAGCCACTTCCGGGGAAACCCCGTATCTGTTCTTAGCTACGTCTGGAGGAGCCAAGCATGAAGGTGCAGGGATCTGAGATCTGGGTGAACCAGAGAACCCTGGTCCTGGGACAGCAGTTGCGAGCATATGGGCAGCGGGATTGGAGGTTCCTGGGACAAGCACTGTAGGAGTGGGAACCAAATCTGTCGGGGCCAATTGGGGACCATAAGGATCATGCCTGTCCCCTCTGCCTGTAGTTTGAGCAGAACCCTCTGGATGAGAGGGAAGGGCGGAAAGGCATAAAGAAACCTCCCTGCCCAACAAAGGGATAACGCGTCTGGCCAAAAAACGCCAGGCACTTGCTCTCACGAGCAAAATCGTGGCAGTTTGGCGTTGTGTGGTGACGCAAAGAGATCTAGCTCGGGAAGGCCCCACCTTCCGAAGAGCTGATCTGCTATGGATTGAAGCAATTCCCACTCATGTGCTCTGGCCCACAACCTGCTGAGATCATCGGCCAGCTTGTTTAGGACTCCTGGAACATGCATCGCCGACAGACGAATGCCCCGTTCCAGCGCCCAGTACCAGACTCTCATCGCCTCCCGGCAAAGAGGATAGGAATGAGTGCCTCCTTGCTTGTTGATGTAAAAGACGACCGCCATGTTGTCCATCTGAACTAGAAGAGAGCCGGGAACTAGGTCCTCTTGAAACGCCTGAAGAGCGTAGAGGACCGCTTGCATTTCCAGGACATTGATGTGGAGGGACTGTTCCTCAGGGGACAAAACCCCTTGCGTTCAGTGAACACCGAGATGAGCCCCCCAACCCAGGTCTGAGGCATCCATCGCCAGAGTCTGACCTGGAGGCTCCGGATGAAAGCTGACCCCTTTCTCCAGATTGCTGGGGTCCAGCCACCAAAGCAACGTTCTCCTGACTGGCTCCGAGATCCTGACTAAAGTGTCCAGGTCATTGGAGTATTGATCCCACTGCACCCTGAGCATCCACTGTGGGATTCTCATGTGGAGGTGGGCCAAGGGTATTACTGGGATGGCCGCCGCCATATGCCCCAGTAGACTGAGGAAGTTCTGAGCCGGAACTCGAGGTGCTATGGAGATCCATTCTGCCAAACTTCGCAGACGAATTCCCCTGTCCTGTGGAAGAAAAGCCCTGCCCTGGACAGAGTCCAGAGTCACTCCAATGAAGGCGAGGGTTTGGCTGGGCTCCGGGGATGACTTTTTTAAGTTCAGGGTGATCCCCAACTCTCGGAACAGAGTATAGGCATCTCCGAGAGAGCACAGGAGGCCGTTCCTTGACGGGGCTGTGAGAAGCCAGTCGTCGAGGTAAGGGAAGACATAATGAGAAGCCAGTCATCGAGGTAAGGGAAGACATAATGGCCTGATCGCCTGAGAGCCGCAGCCACCACTGCTAGGCATTTGGTAAAGACTCGCGGAGCGGAAGAGAGGCCGAACGGGAGCACCTGGAATTGATAATGCTCTCCTAGGAAGTGGAACCTCAGAAACTTCCTGTGGGGAGGGAAGACCCCGATATGCATGTACGCATCCTGCATGTCGAGAGAACAGAGCCAATCCCCTTGGTGCAGCAGAGGGAGGAGACCCTGAAGAGTCACCATCCTGAACTTTTTGTACTCTATAAAGAGATTTAAAGGATGGAGATCCAGAATGGGACGAAGGTCCCCTGTCTTTTTTGGGATCAGAAAAAAGTGGGAGTAGAACCCCCGACCCCACTGCTCTATGGGAACTCTTTCTATTGCTCTCTTCTGCAGGAGGGCCTGAATTTCTCCTTCCAAGAGTGGAATGTGAGAAGGAGGATAACGGGAGAGCTTTGACGGAGTACGTGGAGGGAACTCTGTGAACTCCAACGTGTGTCCTCTCTGAATGACGTCCAAAACCCATTGATCTGTGGTAATAGAGCTCCACCCTTCGAGATGAAGGGAGAAGCGGCCCCCAACCGGCTCCCCCTGGATGTCTGACCACGGGGGGGTGGAAGGGAGTCATTGGGCGGAACTGGGGGTTAGGAGAGAGGCCTGGGAGGACTTGGGCCCACGGCCGGAAGGTCCACCAGACTGCTGGTTTCTGGATCTCCGGCGGAAGCCACCTCTCTGCCCCTGCTGGGAACCTCGGGCTGAAGTCTGATTGCCTGAGGACTTTCGAAAAAGCTGACGGCAATGGGGGCGTCGCTGGTTGCCACGGTACATCTGGCGGACCGACCAGATCGACTTACCCGATTCCTGGAGACGGGAGATCAGGGCCTCCATCTCCTGCCCAAACAAAATGGTACCCGAAATGGCAGGTCCCGGATACCGGACTGCAGATCCTGGTGGAAGCCCGAAAGCCATAACCAGGCATGGCGCCGGAGGCAAACCCCAGAGGCACCTGCTCTGGCTGCCGTATCTGCAGTATCGTACGAGGCCCTCAGAACATGAGTGCCTATGTCCCAGCCCGACTGTAAGAGGGCCAGGAGCTCCGTCTTCTTATCGGAGTCTGGCATGGCCTATGCCAGCTCAAGACCCCATTCCCACGACGCATTTTGGAACTGCACCATATGCGTGAGGAAGTTCAGGGATCTAATGGAGCAGGTGGAGGCAGCATAAACTTTTTTGCCCACCTGATCCAGGTAACGGGACTCCAAGTTGGGAGGCTGGAAGCTGAGGTGCCGCGGCTGTTGAGACTTGTCATGAGCAGCCGTGATCACAGTGGAGTCTGCCTGAGGGTGTTCCACCAAGAAGGGTTCAGCCCTTGGAGCTTTGTAAAGCCTGTCCGACTTTTTGGGGACCGCCGGGATGGAGGCTGGGTGCAGCCAGGTGGATCTAGTCAGGTCCTGAAAAGTATCCACCAGAGGAGGAATGACCAAAGACTTTGGCTCCTTCTGCCTCAGGTATCTGGCCAATCTCTGGCGTTCCAGGTCCAGGTCTTCTGTGTCCCACTCATTGGAAGCCTGGATATGCCTCATGATGTCCATGAACGTGGGATCGTCCGGAGGCAAGCAAGGCATGTCCTTCTCCTCAGGGGAGCGCTTGAGGCTGAGGGAAGATGAAGAGGACAACGAGGAAAAGGAGGACTGACTATCCGACTTAGAGTAGTCTGGTTCTGCCTCATGTCTATGCCTACGCTGACGTCGGTATGCAGGGGACCGACGACGGTCCAAAGACCGTCGACGGTCCGAAGACTGACTCCGGTCCCTGGACCGACGACGGAGCGATGACCGAAGTCGGTCAGGAGACCAACGTCGGGAACCGTCCCGCTGAGCGCGAGAAGGGCTCTGGGAACGAGACCGTGACCGACGTCGGTCAGTCGAAACCATGGAGCGACGTCGATGGTCCTCGGATCAGGAGCGGGAACGAGCCCTAGACGGGGGCGAAAAGCGGCGCTCTGGGGACCTCAACGGAGAGGTCTCGCCCTCTGGCTGTGGTTCACCTGCAGGATCCGGTACCAGTGTCTGGGCTGGCGACGGGGTGGTACGCTTGTGAACCTGCCCCCATCAAAACGAAAAAAGCTGTTTAAGCTCGTCCGGGGAGAATATTTCAGCCGCCCGCTGCAGGAAAGAAGCTTCCTGCGCGGCAGGTCATGACGGCGAGCTCTCCTGATGGCCCAGTGGGGAGGAGGACTTGAGCGACGGGGACGTTGGCAGGACAACGACCGACCCCGGGTCCTTGGCCCCTTCAACCGGCGTCGGTACCGCAACCAATCACGGGGTGACGACAGGGGGCGCCGGAGAGTCCTTAATCTCCGGAGGTGCACCTTTAGCAGGCGGCGCCGGTGCCGTGGACGGTAGGGCCGAAGCAGATACCACCACAGACTTGGAGATGACTTTGATCGAAGTTACCTTCGGCCTGGCCGGCTGCTCCCCCGACGGGCCGGCCTTTGCCTGGGACGAACGCAGTAACTCACCCGAGCCCGGCGATCGGCCTTCTTCGAAGGTCGCGACCACGAGCGGACCGGTGCCGGGACCAACTGCGCTCTTTACTATGACGCTTTTTCTCCTTCTTCTTCCCCTCGGACGAGTGCAGGTCCATTTTCTCCTCTAACAGATAGGCCTTCAGGCGTCGGATGCGAGTCCGGCTTATAAAAGCTTGGCAGTCGGCGCAGTTAGCGGTGTCGTGGTCCGATTCCAAGCAGAAAACACACCACCGATGACAGTCTTTGGCAGGAATTTGCTGGCCGCACTAGCACTTGTTTAGGTGTTCTGGGGAAAGAGACGCCCGGGAAGACATCGAACCCGCTGGACAAACTTCGCATTGATCCCGGCACCAACGGGCGTAAACACCGAGGCAAAGTGACAAGTCACTGGAAAACTAAGCCACTAGTGGTAACCGTGACAGGCGCCAGTCACAGTAATGAGGAAAAATGGTAAAACCGTCAAAAACTTGATTGAAGATCCTTTTCTCTATGGTGATCGCAGGCAGCAGCTATTCCACGCGTTGATTACTGTGGCGGGAAAGAACTGAGGTGGAGCTGGGTCCGCCTCTTGTACCCTGACCGATGTCGGGAAGGGCCAAGCGTCAGGGGTGGTCCCCTGCTGGTATTGCTGGCAGAAGTTTTTCCGTGTGGTCCTAGTGCCTGCGGCATAGTCCTAATTGTTATAGCCTGCTGCAAGAGCTCTATCTCGAAGTAAGATCTATACTTAAGCAGCCTTTGTTCAGTTTATGGAGAAATTGCTCAAATTCTATCAGATGACTTGCACTCCCACATCGCATTCAGACTGTGCCACTTCCGTGTATATGTGTCTGCCTGACGTGTCACATAAGGAAGTGGCACACTCTCCGCTATTTGAAAAATTTCTCTGTGGACAAAATGAAGGCTGGAGTTGTTTTCTGTGCACAAAATGTCTGGAAGCGGGACTATTTTTCATACACAAAGGAGGCCAGACACACCAAGGGGCTTGGAGGAGCCAGGAGGGACAGGTGGAGTGAGGAACACAGAGGAGCCTGGAATGGAGGATAGAGATGGAAGAGCTTGCAGAGGGAGGAAGTAAGAGTTTTTCCATGCACAAAAGGACCAAGGGAGAACACAGAGGGGCTCAGAACAGAGGGCAGAGATGGAGCACTCGGAGATGGAGGGAACAGGAGATTTTTTTTCATGCACAAAGGGCCTAGAAACAGACAATATGGCTAGGAATGCAGAGAAATCTGGCAGAAAAATAATGCAGGTCTGGTAGGAGGAAGGGGGAACAGAAAAAGTAAGAAAGGAAAAGAGATAGGGAGGGAAGAAGCGCAGGGATCTCAAGCATACCAATGACATGATGATATTCCACAGCGGAGGTAGCACGTAATCTGCACTGGATCCAGTTATGTACTTCCTGACTCCTCTTCTACTCTGTTAGCGATACATCAGCATAGATCTCACTATTAAGCCATAAAAACAAAAAAAGTAAAAAAAAACAAGTCTAGTACCCAAAAGGCTACATTGTGGTCTTTTAGTGTCTTGTCTCTGCCCCCCCACACACACACACATATGCACGCACACACACCATCAAACAGCTGGGCACTTTTTAAAACTTATCCCTTTTGAAGTTACTCAAGGGGACAGTTTCATCTTGTAGTTATAGTAGAGACCTGAGAACCTGGATGCTGGGTCTGAATCTCACCATAAGTACAGTGCAGTACTTACTGTGCATACAAGCTATATAGCATATGCAACCCAACAGAGGAAGTTGCTTAAGCTCCCTGTGCTTACCACCGACACTCTCACCTGACCTACCTCAATGCTATTCGAATAACACTGCTAATATAGATGATAATGTATTGTGTAGCCCTTGAAAGGTTGCCATGGCAACCGCTTAACCCTTGAGAGCAAATCTCAAGAGGTTTTGGTCACCATGGCAACCTAGAGATGGCTACTCACACTTGTGGATAGTGGACCATACATTGTCTTTTATAGAGTATGGTATACTACACACAAGAGAAATGAGTGTGATTTAAAATTCTACACTATTTTTCAGCACTGCTCTCTTCCAGGATCAGCTCTCACCACCACCATGGCCATTTGAGGAAGAACAGAGGTTTGCGTAATGTGCATGCATGCAGACATTCTAAGTTGTTGTGCTGCAGTAGCTACTATACGTCTCTAGTGCAGCACAACAAAAATGATTTAGCTACTGCAGCCCAACAATGTTGTTCTAGGTATCAATTTCTACCTAGAACAACATTCTACCATACACTATACAGCCATTCCACTCACCTCATAAAGGGATCAGTCAGACCATTCTGGGTGCCAGGTGGCTATGGTTTTCAAAGTTGCAACTTAGGTGCAGGTGAGTTTGTAGAGCACAGGAAACCATTCTGTTTGTGCTGGGTGACTACTGTTATCATTGCACCCTCACTCATACTTGTGCCAATGCCCCAGTTTAACACAAGACAAAGTCCTAGCCCTGCTGGTGTATGTGTGTATTACTGGGACCTACAGACTTAAGGGTAGCTGGTGCAATGACTGGGCATAAAGGTACAAGAAAAACAAGTTCATAGTTCAAGGACAGTGAAAGTCGCTTATAATGGACTACTTTGTGTAAAAGACGAAGAACCTCTCTGCGCAAACACTGAGGCAAGGGTTATCCCAAAGGGCATTTGGCTGGGAAGCCAAGTTTCAAGAAAATACAAAATCACACAGGCCCACACAATGCAAAGCATCATGGGCTGCATATGCAAATCACCACAGAATGTTATGCTGGTTCAACTTTAAGCAGAATTGCATGGTGCTGAAAGGCCTCTCACATAGTTTGCAAAGGGTGCTAACGGATTGTACTTTGTGTAGCCCCCTTCTGTCCATTAAAAGCAGATTTCTGGGATATCTAAAATGCTATTTTTGGTGGGAGTTTAAATTGTTAGCACTCAACCAGGGTGTAGCCTTGGCATTGGGCTCTGGAACCCTTGCTCCCCAGAGAAGGGGTATTGTCTACTGGATGCTCATTCACCTCCCAAGACCCTGAGCATGCTTCCTAACCTAGGTCGTCGGCACTGTAAACGGTAACTCTACCACAAATTCATAATAATCCTTATTACTTTATGGGAAAAATATATTAACATATCCATTTTAAAGTACATGAAAAACATTTAAATGAAGCATCACAGACCGCAATGATGTGTAGCTGGCAGTCCAGAGATATTCCTCTCTGCCCTATTTTAATACTTCACTGCCACCATTTTTAGAACCATAATCACTTGATGCCATAAAAGGTGATGCTGTACCTTACTACAGTGGGCATACTTTGACTCTCCATGACATCACATAAGAGACCCAAATGATCAAGGTGCAACAGGCTTTAAAATTCCACCCACACCTCAGCTGCTATTATTTGCATAACAAGAGTCCTGTAGGCCGGCTCCGTGGTGCCAAGTAAACGAGTTTGCTCAGCAAGCTGGCAACTCGGGTTCGCACCCTGAGCCCGAGTACCAGGAGCAGAGACTGGGAGGGAAGAGTCTCACAAGCGTCCACTGGATGCTTCCTTCCTGGGGGATGAGCCCAGGCTTCTGCAGGTGGATTGGAGGACAAGCTTGGAGGGCGTGAGGCCTCGACACGTCCTCCTGCATATCCCCACCTCAGGATGCCATCCTTACAGCCAGTAAGTGGGGTGGGCCAAGAAGAATGGAAAATTTAGCTCCCTGCTGGCCAGACGATGAGCGCCTGACCTGCACCGTCACGAAGGCCCAGACAGCTCAGACTGACCCGGCAGCAGCCACCTGGGGCACACAGTTCACCTGACAGCACTTCCCCCTCAGAGAAGAGGGACCTTCCTGACACAGGAAAAGGTCGGGTTACCCAGGTAAGGCTGCGAGACAGGGTCGGGAGGTGGTGATACAGGGCCAAGGTGGGGTGGAGTGGGCAATGGCGCTCCGAAGGAGAGGCCGGCAGGGGTGCTAGTGGGAGGAGCATAAATAATACCAAAAAAAAAAAAAAAAAAAAGTCCTGTAGGATGGAACCAGAACAGCTCTAAATTAGGCACCTGAGTTTGAAGGAACAAAGAACCTCCATAGCCTCCTACTTCCTACTCTTTTAAAGCTTCCAGAAAAAATTGTGAACTCCCAGCTTAGAGAGTACCTCAAATCTGAAAACCTTTTAAAACAAGTCCAATCAGGGTTCAGACCCAAGCACAGCATGGTATCTGCCCTTGCCAAAGTGTCTACAGATTGGCAAAAAGCCTTGGATGCAAACAAACATGTGTATGTGCTCTTCCTAGACCTTAGCAAGGCCTTTATTACTGTGGACCATAGCCTTTTGCTGGATGCCTTGAGTGACCTTGGCCTAGATAGCAATGCCATTGGGTGGGTCAAATACTATCTTACTAACAGAATGCAACAAATTAAAGTACTAGGGGACCTGTCTCCACTAAAAGTTCTACCTCGTGGTGTTCCGCAAGGTTCCATACTGGGCCATATACTCTGCAGTTTACATCAACATCGACACACTCATACGTTCTGCTAACATACACTTATTCGCAGATGATACAGTCCTTTTGCACCTCTAATTCTTCACTGGAATTAGCATAGAAGGACCTACAGAATGACTTTGTTATCCTCCAGCACAACCTATTAAAACTTAAGCTTCTTCTTAAGGCCAAAAAAACTAAAGCTATGATCATTTCACCATATACCTCCCCCGCCCAAAGTTCGCCAAGTGGTATCCAGATTTACACTTTACTCGGAGAATCACTGGAAATTGTGGATAAATTCAGATATCTTGGATTCTGGCTGAACAACAGGCTCAACTTTATGGCCCATCTGAACGAACTGCCAAAAAAATTCACTGACTGAAAAATTAAGACAACGCCTAAGCATTTTCTTCCACAGTAGGCGTCTTCTTATCCTTGAAGCCAAGAAAAGATTAGTCCAAACAACCTTTCTTCAGCTGCTTGACTATGCCGACATACTTTACCGCCACTGTCCTAACTCGGCTCTAAGTAAACTTGACACCCTATATCATCGCGCTTTGAGATTTATCCTGAACTCACCTCTACGCACCCACCACTGCCTTCTCTATGAGGCACTGGGCTGGTCTTCCCTTGCCGCAAGGAGGCATAAAAATGCTCTGCTCTGGTTTTTCAGGGCACTGATAAACTGCCAGCCTACATCCCTAGTCTATTTGAACATGCAAAGGGGTTATACAACCTGAGACACTTCACCCTAATCAACTTTATTGTACCTAGGATAAAGATGCGGCATGGATCGGCAGCAATTAACTACTCCCTCTGAAACGATATGCAAAGAACGCTACAGTTAACCACTGTTCTGGGACCCTCTACCTTCAAAGCTCTGATAGCGGGTTACCAGAGGGAATCTTGCAACTGTCACAGGTGACCTCACGCTGATCACTTGTTGCTTTTGGCTCTACCACCATTAACCCTTGCCTATGATATTGTAGCACCTTCCTCTAACTGTAAAACTTTTTTCTTTCTTGTTTCTTCTCCTTTTTTTTTCTTTCCTTCTTCCACTTTATGATTGTCTTGGAGAGGGTCCAGAGGAGGGCAACAAGGAGGATAAAAGGCACTTTGGGTCAGAGCTATGAACAAAGGTTGCAATACTTGAATTTGTATTCGTTGGAGTTTCGTAGATTGAGGGGGGATATGTGTTTGATCTATAGGGCCTTGACTGACATACAGCTATGGGAATTACTGGGACTGGTATCGAGGGACCAACCATTTGACACTAGAGCTCACAAATTTTAATTAGTTGAAGATAGATGTAATACCAATAAAAGAAAATATTGGTTTAATGTCAGAGTAACTGAGATTTGGAACATCTTGCCTTGTGAGGTTGTGAATAGTAAAACTATGAATTTAAAATTAAGCTTGACAACTACTTTATAAGCAAGGGTATCCAGGGATACTCCTAATATCTATAGGCGAGCAAAATGGACTGATGTCTTCATATGCTCAGTAATACCTATGTAACCTATGTCTTAAATAATCCCTAACATTCACTCTATTTCCTATTACCTTCCTTCGACCTCATTTGTAAGGGGTTGTCTAATGATTTTGGAATGGGGCTATTGTTTATTTTTTACTCTAGGGTGCACACCAGAGGTCATATGGATTTATTCATTTTGGCTGCACTGCATTTGGCCTGTTGGTGAATTATGTTTTTATTATACCCACTGTCAGTCTGTTGATATGCAATTATTGTTATGCTGTTGTGTATTTAGGAATTATTGTTCCGCTGTTGTGTATTACTTTTCTATTATGTACTTGTTCTTTCCAGGACCACTTTGAAAATGAGCTTGCTCAATGGTGGCATGCCTGGTTAAATAAAGTTTTGATTGATTGATAGCAGACCAACCCATTACCATCGAAGGGGAATCAAAATTTTTAAGGTGAACTGTCTTGTCTAGTAAACAAAGAAATACATCATATATAGTACGGCACCCCAGTGCTCATAAGAAGCATCTTACCATTATTTATCTAGCAGTATACAGAATACACTCAAGTACAGGTCTAGTTTTTTATATCAAAAACAGGTCCCAAGTAGGGGGACTCTACTTACCTGTGAGGCTGACCCATCTGTGCGGTTTACAATGGTAAACTATTCCTGCAGCTATGAAACCTGATTCAGTGTCCAATTTTGGCCAAAAAGTTAGATTCTGTGCCTGATGTTGGTCACAAACAACATTTTCCATCCAGTCTGAGCAGTAAAATAAGGTCTGTAAAATATAGGCAAGGTAAAGGGGGGGGTCGACTTGTACACGAGGTCGACTGACAGGTGAGCATATACAGTATATATACTTTTAATAAAATAAATAAAAAATTGTATACCTTGCTAGTGTCACTGGGGACTAATGTCACAATGTTTAAAGTATATAGCCAAATAGAAATGCACAGAGCAGGAGTCACATGGTGTATGACAGTGATGAATGTATGTTGTTTTCTCCTATTACTACAAAACACATTGTCAAGGTACATATCATGCAGTTCATAGGTTTGATATGCTTTACGTCTTCCCTATGTATCTTTTTTGAGCCCATTTGTCTTTCCCATGGTGGGGGGATTCAACACACTACTACATGATTTCCAACCTGCCTGCCACCATGATCCTAATACAGAACTGCATTGTATAACTGTACTGTATTTCACTTTTTTTTTTTTATGTACTGAGTGATCTGATCATTCACCTTTTGTTTAGCTTATGGAGAAATCTGGATCAGTCGTGGAACTGTTACACATGGAACTGCCCACCCTGCCATCTATGGGGTGCCATTTGTAACCGCCAGACTGCCGCCACATGCACTTCTGCCCGCTGCCCCGATCGGGTAAGTTTTCCACAGCTGGGATGGGGAGAGGGGAGCAATTACATTTGACAGATCGAGCAATTCCAAACAATCAAGCCTTCCAAGACTCCAGCACATATCATCTGGTGTTACCAGAGAGGAGAGGAACTGAATGACACTTCAGGTGCCTGGATGTCAGGGAAACATGGTCTAGGGTGGAAGCTGGCAGGGTGGGTTCGGGATAAGCACTGGGCCCACTAAAGAATTAACAAAAAAACAACAACAACAAAAATGCAAAAAAAGAAGTGTGGGCATAATGGAGGCGGGAGCTGGCGGGTGCAGGTTGAGCAGCAGACCCACTGAAGAATTATAAAAAAGATCAGCAGGGGAGCATAGTCTGGGGTGGGAGTTTTATTTTATTTTTTTTATTTATTACTAGGATTACAAATACCTTTGAACCAAGGGTTCTTTTACAAAGGTTCTGCGTCAGCAATGGGTGCAAGCAAAACAGTGGTAAGATACAATACAGGGTCAGGAGGTTAACACAGAAGTAAGCAGAGGTAAGATACAATACAGGTCAGGAGGTTAACTTAGTAGCAAAAGACAGTACATGTGTATAGACTAGCACAGTAGCAAACAGTCAGTGGCAAATATCAATGCACAATTAACAATATGGTGTGTGTGTATATATATATATATATATATATATATATATATATAGCAAGACACAAATAAAAACCATCCTGGGGTGACATAAGTGGAGCAAGGGGTGGGGGATAAGAGAGGAGGGTGTGGAGAAGGGGTGGGCAGTTAGGGATTTGACATTGTCATCGTGCAAGAACAGAAAGATAAGTGATAGGTAGTCTGGGGTGGAGCAACAAGAGATAGGGTGATAGGGAGGGAGACAGGAGGAGAGGAGCAGGAGAGGGTGGAATGGTAGGTGGAGGTGAGAGGGTAGAATGGTAGGTGGGGGTGGGAGAGAGATGGGGAGTAGCAGGGAATGGAGGGGTGGAGAGAAGTGGGGAGGGTAGCAAGGGAGGAGAAAAGAGGAGGGAGAGGTGAAACAAAGCCGCAAGTCTAGGCAGAGCAGTCTCAACTGCTGAGGTCAGTGAGGTGCTGGCGGAGTTTACGTTTGAATGGGCCAAGATTGTTTTCAGCTGCAATTTCAGGAGGAATGTTGTTTAGTAGCAGGGGGGCCCTGGTGTGGAAAGCACATTGAGCCTGGTTAGTATGGCAGAATGGAATGCTAAATGTTGGTTTGAGGGAACTGCGCGTAAAATGTGCAGTGACTGCGGGCAACATTAAGGCATGAGTTGCAGGGGGTATGAGGTTAAGGCAAATTTTCTTGGCCAGTAGGCAGGTCTGGTAGACAAGTCTACTATTTAGAGTGAGCCAGTTGGATTGCTTGTAGAGATCACAGGTATGCGTATGCTTTCCTGCACCAGTGAGAAGTCTACAGCATTTTTTTTATTTATTTAGTTTTTGTTAACCGGGTAGGTGCACTAGCCATAAAATGACTATTTTCAGGCACGACCCAGGAGAGTACAACAAAAGGAGAACAGTTGAACAACAGCAATATGGGTACAATAATACAAATAGAGGAACAGTACAGCAGTGCTACAAAAATACAATGGGTAGAAACAACAAAAAATAATGGCCCTGTTAAGGGCTGTCTTGACCTGTTTTAGGGTGGTATCAACAGCAGCCCCATAGAAGACAAGCCCATAATCCAATGACCGGTAGGACTGAGGCAGTTATGGCTGCATGCATAGCTTCTTTGGTGAGACAGCGACGGTGGCAGAAGAGGACCCCCAATTCTTGAGTTGACTGATTTTGAGATGTGTTGAACATGTGAGCTGAAAGACATTGTGCAATCAAGGGTAATACCAAGGTATTTAAACTCCTGCACTTGTTCAAGTGGCTGTTCAACTTCATTATGTATGGTGAAGTTTATGGATCTGTATTTGCTGTGAGAGCTATGGAACAGCATGGACTTCATTTTTTTGTAATTCAACAGCTTATGTTGGAGAAGCCAGGTTTCAACTAGGCTGAAGTTCATCTTTAGTACCTTGGAGAGCGAGACGGGGTCAGTATGGGAGGAATAGAGGACTACATCATCGGCATAGAGTATTAAGTTATTATTGCAAGCTGCAGGAAGAGTATTGATGAAAAGGCTGAAAAGTAGAGGGCCAAGAATGGAACCCTGGGGTACACCAGAGCAAACAGGAAGGGCACTTAAGAGAGAGTCAACAATTTTGACTTTTTGGCTCCTTGCCTAGAGGTAGCTTTCAAACCATTTGGTTACATCATTAGATAGCCCAAGGGAGGAGAGTGAGTGAAGCAGGATCTGGTGGTTCACAGTGTCAAATGCCTTGGTCAAATCAATGAACACTGCACCCAGTAGGTGGCCAGTGTCAATCACCTTATGAATATGGCTGGTGAAGTCAAGCAGGGCAGTGGTAGTACTATGGTCTTTTCTAAAGCCGTGTTGTTGCGGGCAGAGTAAGTTATATTTGTTAAGGTGTTCAGACAACTGGTCAGCTACAATTCATCCCAACGCCTTGGAGAGTGGTGGGAGGATAGAGAAAGGGTGGTAGTTAGAGAGAAGAGACCTATCACTGCTATTATGAACGGGTGCGACCACTGCTGATTTCCAGAGCTGGGAGAATTGTTTATGACAGAGTGAGAGATTCAGATGTTTAGTGAGAGGTTGTAGGACAACGTCAAGGAAGAGAGAGAGGAGTATGAAGTCAAGGGTATCGCTGCTGAAACTGGCTTTGCTTAGCACTTTGTTAAGATATCTTTTAGTTTCAGACATGGATACCCTCTTAAAGTAGAACAAGGGGATATTACTGTGGAGATTGATTTTATTATTGAGGCAGGGCTGGGCAGAGTTGTCACAGAAGTTGGGGGGGAAGGAGACTGCTAAAATCAGTAAAAGTGAGATTAAAGGAGTCCGCTATTTCTTTGGGGTCCTGTAAAGTGGAGCCGTTACCCTCAACCATAGTGGGGGAGGATTTGCTTGGTTTACCCGTGAGACTCTTGATGGTCTCCCAGAAGGGTTTGCTATTTCTCCAGGAGCTAGTAAGTTCTTGGTTGTAGAAGACTTGCTTGCCTCTGCGTATAGCTATTGTGCACTGGTTCCTAGCCGCCTTATAGAGCTGCATATCATGTGGTTTCCCTGAGCCCATGGCTTGGTGCCAGAGGTTATCTCGGTTTCACATCATGGAGATGAGTTCAGAGTTAATCCAGTGATTAGTGGTAGATTGAGTTTTGCATTTACGTAGGGGGGCAAAACTGTTACAAACTGTGCTAAACTGGGCAATGAAGAAGTCAGGGGCTTGGTCGACACTGCTCAAAGAGTCAAGGGGTGTCCAGTAAACCATTGACAGGGCAGCAGGGAATTGTGGAAGCTTTCCTTTTGTTAAGATTCTTTTATAGGAAAATGAGGACTTAGGTTTAGGTGCCTTGTTTGACTAGTGGCAAATAACTGGGGAGTGATCACTGAGGGCGTCTGGGAGAACTTCCGTGTTAGTGATTCTGCTGGGATGAGAGGTGAGGATCAGGTCAAGTAAGGAGCTACTACCAGACTTATAATTAAACCTAGTGGGAGAGGCAACCATTTGAATAATGTTTAGGGCAGCAATGGCGTCCTTATATGGGTCAGCTTCTGGAGCGAGCCAATTTACATTTAGGTCACCCATTACAATTGTCTCACCACGGGAGGTGATGTCATCCATGAAGTCTGTGATCATTTGGAAACCTGTAACAAGTTCACGTGGAGGGATGTATACTGATGCAACTGTGAGGGATTTTCCCTGGTGGCCCAGGATTATTTTAACTGCTAGGATTTGAGAGTTGTTTGCAGAGGGGGGTAATGGGATGACTAGCCCTTTAAGAGTTTCCCTTAAATAAATGGCGCAGCCACCCCCTCTCTTGGCAATTCTGCTGAGTCGGAACAGGGTATAGCCTGGAATGGATACCGCACTGTCTGGGACCTTAGGAAAGAGACAAGTTTCGTTAAAGGCTATAACATCTGGCCTATGTTGTAACATCCAGACTTGGAGTGCATTGAGCTTAGCTGGCAGGCTGCAGATGTAAAGAGTTGCCATCTTGATGGAGCCTTGTTTCTTGTGTTGTTCATATGCCGAGGTGGGTGGACCGGGGTTTGGGTGTACGTTCCCAGCTGGGAGCAGGAGGAGAAGTGCAATCCTAGCAAGATAGTGAGCAAGGAGCTTGTGAGCCGAACGCCGTCTACTTCTGATGGATTTTTTAGCTGGTGTGTTACTGCAGGGCATGAGTAATTGAAGGAGAAGGGGGTACTCATGGATGAGGAGGAGATTATCTCAGTTATTATTAAGGGAGGTTAGCATGGGAGCACAGTAGTGTGTTTTGGATGGCGGTAGGGTACACCAAGGGATATATCCCAACATAGAGTGGCGATGCTGGTAAATGAGTGGGGTACCAGTACTAGTGGAATTGGGGGTATGAAAAACAGTAGAGGCAGCATTAAAAAGATGTTTATGTGAGTTGGCAGACCTTGGTCGACCACCAGGCCCAGAGAAACAAAAGAGAAGTGGGGCAGGGTAATTGGGGTGGGAGCTGGTGACTTCAGATTCAGCACCAGACTCACTGAAGAATTTAAACAAAAAGAGTGAGCAGGTGAGCGGGACAGTGTAGTCTGAACTTGGAGCTTGTGGGTCCGGGTTGAGCACTGGATCTGTTAAAGAATACAAAAAAATACAGTGGGGAAAGTGCAGTGTGGTAGCTGGTGGGTCTGGGATGAGTACCAGACTTGTTACAGGACTGAAAAAAAGACAGCGTGTGGACGAGAGATGAGCTTGGGGAGGAGTGCAGCGGAGAGGGGCAGCTGACAGTCCGTGATGAACACCAGCCCATCTCACTGAGGAACAAATATGGGGGCAGTGACTGAGAAAGAGGGATCAGTGTCAGCGAGGGGGTTGTGGGGTAGTTCAAAGTGGTTCCAGCAGCAATCGCTGAGTGCGAATGATCGGTAGTAGCAGACAGAGGTATTCAACTTACATGAACTATTTTACAGAGCAGTGAGTGAGGGTGGGGGTGGGGGCTGCAGTGCATTTCAAAGTAGGTCTGGGAAGTGGGAGGGGCAGAGAGAGAGACCATGCACAGGGATCTCATGTATATCAATAATGTGATGAAACTCCATACTGTGGAGAGAAAATGTGACTCTTGTCAGTCCTCTCTCTCGCTCTCCTTCTCTGTTGGCAATACATCAGAATAGCGCTGCTAAGCAGTCATAAAAATAACAAAGAAAATGGCAACACAGCATGTGTTAGTCATGCCTAGCAAAGCCTCCAAACTAGGCATTGCCAATGCCCCTCCATTCTACTGATCTAACAAATATACCTCCTGGCTTGTACTTCTGTAGTGCATCAGTGTATGAAAATTAGTGTTGGGGGTAGGTACCCGGAACTAAAGACTTGGACCCTGGAACAGCATAACATGAGGAGGTACAAGGCTGGCCCTTTTCCTTATAGGAGCCCCACTGTTTTCCCCTAACTGGCCAGCTGCTTGATTATTTTTCTCTCATTTGTCCCTGGATCTGGCTGCCTTCTGCTCTCCTCGCACCCCTCCTCCAACCACCACTTGTCAGCACGAGGTGGCAGAACAGTATGAGGGGAACACCGCCATGCTTCCCCAGCATGACAAAGTCCAGCAGTGTTTTCTGAAAGTCAGCTCATGGCAAACCCTTGGAACCCCATTGCCCCTGTCAGGGATGCAGAGTGAGCATTCCTAAACTGACTTCAGAATTCTAACAGGAGAGCTGAAGTGTGGCTGCAGGAGGAAAAGGATGCACAGAAAGTGACTGAGGACAAGTAAGTCTTACCTGCTGGAAGAAGATCTCTGTTGGCTTCAGGTAAGACTCCCTCTGCCACCCCAGCCCAGGCTCAGTCCCAATGCCCCATCGGTGTGGATCCCTTTTGAGGGTGACAGTTCAACAGTCCCTCCTGCTCTCCTATGCCAGCAGAAGTCAGTTATGGGAGTGGTGTCTCCCCAGCCAGCTCACCCCGATGCAGCAGCGGTTTATCCAGGTTGCAGTGGAGTGGGTTGAGTGATGGAAGGAAAGTTAATTGCTCATTTTATTTATTGTGCCTGACAGAGCCTTGAAGGAAGCGGTGACATTCATGGCTCTGGAACACAGAATGTGCCTGGAGAGTGGGATTAGGTCCAGTTGGGCCAACTTAAACTATTTATTTTTATTTATTATTTCAAATGTTTTACCAGTAAAGTCATACTGAGTTGATATCAGCTTATTTCCAGATGCATCCAGGGGAAGGGTAAGAGAGAACAGATAGCAAGTACAATCTATAAAATAATACAATAATATGGAAATAAGTAGATCACGATATACAATTTCAAGAGCACTTAAAAAATAAATTGTCAAACATTAAATTACCATAGAGTAATTGAGGAACAGGTGAAATAACATTAAACAGTAAGCAACACAACAAAATAAGGAACAAGGAGAAATGACTGATACTAGGGGGGTGGGGCAGTGCTGGTATCGGTCTTGGGTGTGTTGCAGGCAAATAAGGAACCACCCCTGGGACAGACTTAACTGGTTTTCTGTGCCAAATTTTGGAAAGTCCCAGCAAAGCAGAGTGGGACTCAAAATTTGCAAGTGGTTGCTGCGACGGGCTCAAAGAGCCCTCAAACCATTATTCCTGAACTGATTACTAATGAAGGCTGTGATAGTAGCTCAGTACCAGAAGCTAAGCTGATGTTCATTTAATTATTTAAATCTCTGCAAATCAAGTGACTCGCTTAACAAGTCTTGAAATTTGTAACCCCCAGATTACTGCTGCAGGCACTTCTGCGCATCACCTCGATTGGGTAAGCTTCCCTTAGCTGGGATCTAGTGGGGTATGAAAGGGAAAAAGGGAAAAAAGGAATAAAGGAGGGGAAATCATAAGGCTACCTGATGGAGGTAGGGTGATAGAGGAGGATGGGCAAAAGGCCGCCATCCTTAATTATTACTTTTGCTCAGTATTGACAAGGGAGGACAGTGGGCCCTTGCCGGACAGTGTCATCAAAGCAGCCACAAAGGGTGTCCTGGAGATGAGGAAGCCAATATTTAGCAGTAAGAGGGTCCAGAAAGGGCTGGTAGCCCTAAAGATAGATAAGGCTCTGGGACCACATGGGTTGCATCTGAGGATGCTGATGGAACTGGCAGAAGCCCTGAAAGGTCTATTCAGCAGCTTACTTAGGAAATGGGGCAGTGCCAAGGGATTGGAGGGTGGTGGACATAGTTCCATTCCATGAGGGAGAGACAAGGAACAAGTGGGGAACTACAGACCTGTCAGTCTTACCTTTACTGTAGGGAAGCTGATGGAGTCACTGGTCAAAGAGGACGTCCTGGACTACTTGGAAAGCAACAGTCTCATGGACAGTAAACAGCACAGATTCATCATGGTAGGGAGGCCTTGTCAGACTAACCTGATAGCTTTCTTTGGCAGGGTGACAAGAGAATTAGATCGGAGCCACTCTGTGGATTTGCTGCACTTTGACTTTAGCAAGACTTTCAACTCGGTACCTCACAGACACTTGCTGAAGAAGATGGAGGATCTGGGTGCAGCTAAAGTCATAGTAAACTGGTAGGTAACTGGCTTAAGGGGAGGCAGCAGAAGGCTACAGCCAACAGGGTTAAAACAGAAGAGAGGGAGGTCACAACTGGGGTTCCACAGGGATCTGTCTTTGTTCCTGGTCCTCTTCAACGTGTTCATCAGTGACACTGGTGAGGCTCTCCAGGGCAGGTTGTGTCTCTTCACAGATGACACGAAGCTCTGTGGGAAGGTGGATAGTGATTAGGGAATAAGGGAAATGCAGAGACACTTACAAAAGCTAGAGGGATGGGCAAGTCTTTGGCAGCTGAAATTTAACACAAAAAAGTGCACCTAAGGAACAAGAACCCCAGGATGGAGTATTGGATGGGAAGGGTATGACTCAGTACTATTTATAAGGAACAAGACCTTGGAGTTATCATAAGTGATTCCCTAAAGCATTTGGGTCAGTGCAACAAGGCTTATAAGCAAGGCAAGTAGGATGCTGTGATGTATCAAGAGGGGTACTGATAGCAGAAAGGGTGAGGTAATACTTCCCCTATATAGATCCTTGGTGAGGCCACACTTGGAGTACAGTGCCCAGTTCTGGAGTCCTCATCTCAGGAAGGATAGGGAAAGGCTGGAGACAGTGCAGGCACAGAGCAACAAAAATGATTCATGGCCAGCAGAGCAAGTCCTATAAGGAGCACCTCAAGACACTGAACATGTACTTGCTGGAGACCAGCAGGGGAGGGAGATAGAGACCTTCAAGCTCCTAAAAGGAATTCACAAGATCAACTGTGGGGGGGACTTGGCCTGAATACTAGCTTACAGTCATGTGGACATGAGTGGAAACCAACAGGAGGAAGGTTCAGGAGGGACGTGAAGAAATACCATTTTACAAAAAAGGTGGTGGAGCCGTGGAAATATCTGCCAGCCGAAGTGGTGACTGTGAAAACCATTTGTGGTTTCAAGCATGACTGGGACAGAATGAAGAGTACAGTGGTTACTTGGGCAACAGAATTAGGGAGGAGAATGGGGGGAATGGGGAGGGCTAGGACACTGGAGGAACAGTAGGTCCCAGTGCTTAACAGAGAACTCGGGCAGACTGGATGGACCATTGGTCTTTTTCTGCCATCACTGTCTATGTTCCTAATTACATTTTACAGATTGGACAGTTCGACATATTCAAGCCCTCCGAGACTTTGGCAGTGAATGGGGAAGGGGGGGGGTTAATTTATGCAGGAAACTGTTTATCAGTGGGCAGAGTTTTACACAGCAGCTAAACAGAGCTTTTAAAACTGAAAAAAGTGTAGAGCTTTGTTGCCTTGTAAGTCAGTCGGCTAACACTTTATGCATAGATTATGTATGGATTTACCCATGGCCGAATATGCCAGCTGACCAATCAAGTTAGAGGATTCTAAGTGCCCACCATATCACTTCTAATACTAAATGTGACTTGAAATTTTAGTTAAACAAATTCCACCCCTTCAGCTTAACCAGGGCTGCAAGCCTCTAGAGGGTTTTCAGTTGCAGCAACTGGCCACCAAATGATACTATCCAGTTGCCTCATTTAATATTTACAAGTTACATCAATATAAAAACTAGTTTAACACAACTTCAGAGGAGCCTCTGGTGATTAAACCATTTGTAGAAGATACGTATAATGCTGTCAACCAAATGTTTTCATGTACAGAGAATACTAAAAATATTACAAGCAGACAACAGGCAACCTGCATAAAAACCGTTAATATTTATTTATTTAGTTTACCGGGTAAGTACCATTAGCCAAAACATGACTATTTTCAGGCGCGAACCGGGAGATTACAATAAGCAGAGGTAAACAGTGGAATACAATTTGATTTGGGGTACAGACATAATACATACAGAGCTAAAGGTTTTACAATCACATAATTAGGTGGAAAATAAAAGTTCAATAGTTTACAGTAATTGGAAGAATCAGTGAAAAGTCACATACGGCTGACAGTTGATTGGGTAAGGGTAGCAACAGCACAGCAAGATGAGGCAGTAAGTGCCTAGAGTAGTAAGCTAGAAGGTCAAGATAGGTCGAGATCAGTTTATAGCGGATGGGATGTGGATGAAGTAGGAGGCAGAAGTTCAGGGTGGTTTGAAGCAGGCACAGGAGATCTGACTGAGGAGGAAAGAACGATACTTGTTTTTGAATTGGGCATGACTGGGGCTAGGCGGACATCAAGAGGCAGGGAGTTCCAGAGTTTAGGTGCAGAGTGAGAGAAGGCAAGATTTCCTTTGTTTGATCTACATCTGGGTATTTGCAGCAACGATTTATCAGCTGATCATAGGCCATGTGAGGGGGGTCAGTGGAGTGAGTAGGGATGCCAGCGAGATTGGGGAGCCTGCTCTAATGATATCATCAGTCAGGGAGCCAAGGGCAAGAGTTCGAGCCGAAGTTGGGGGGAGCCAATTCAGATCTGCATAGAGTCTGCAATGGTGTTTTGACCAGGGAGAGGCTGATGCATACCTGCATATGCTGTTATAGGTAGTGTCCCACTCCCTAAGGTGAGTTTTGGGTGCATTGAGACAGGTGGTTACCCCGTAGGATAGTGACGGAAGCAGAATCCCATGGGCTACAGCTAGTCTTGCTGACTGTGTAAAGACAGCTGGTTTTATATGCTACTCCTATTTTGGCATTTACCGATTTACAGGTGGATGTAATATGCTGACCAAAATTAAGATTCTCATCGAGGAGTACACCTAGATACTTGAAGAAGCGAACTGGTTCAAGGACCTTTCCGTCTTGACCAGAGATTGCAAACTTGTCATGTTTTTTTTTTTAGATTGACCGTAGAACCAAGCAGCATAGTATGCATTTTATCAGCATTCAAGATTAGCTTGTGGTGAAGGAGCCAGGATTGGGTGGACTTAAAAGCAGTAGTGAGGATTTGGTTTATATGTTGAATATTCTTATCACTACAGTATAAGACCAGGTCATCCGCATAAAGGATAGCCGAGCATTCGTGAATATTCGGAGGGATATTGTTAATGAAAATAGAGAAGAGAAGCGGTCCTAATATTGACCCCTGGGGAACACCTAGATTGATAGCCCTAGGGCTAGATAACGCAGAGTTGAACCTAACAAGCTGAGTCCTATTTGACAGATAGCTTTTAAACCAGGCAGTTGCGTTAGGAGAAACCAAGGGCTAAGAGACTGTCGAGCAGAATAGGATGATCAACAAGGTCAAAGGCCTTTGTTAGGTCAATAAATACTAGCCAGTGGCATGTTAGGAGGCTACCAACATTTTTTTTTTTTGTAAACACATCTTCATACACTATGCACATAAGTCTGAAAAAAATGCACCTGGAGAAAAAAAATGTCCCTTTTTGATCCAACTAGACTACCTCTGGTTGAAATGATATCTGTTCAGTATGATTTTAGAATTCCAGTAAGCCTCATGTGTACATCATTACTACCTGACAAGATCCTGTGTATACTGTATATGCTGATCCACTAAAACATCCCTCTACTGCTTACTTGACTTCCTTAAAATGGATGGCAGTTCTCCTAAATTGAGGAGGACATGTTCCATTGGCACTACCCCCTCGAGGCTATCCAAGTTCCCTTCTCTCTTGATGAGGTAACTCTCCAAGCCTGCCTCCCTGGCTGCTCGGTAATCGTTCCAGTAATCATCACCAATGTGGGTAGCACCCAGTGGGTTTATGCTAGCCACGGCCATTGCCTTCTGGAAAATGCCAATGTTGGGCTTTGCCATGCCAGCCTCCTCAGATGTCATCACAAACTCAAAGTGCTGCCGGAGGTTGCAATGCAGCAGGATCTGCTCCAGCCGCCGGTCGAAGTTGGATATCACGGCCATCCGGTAGCCCAGCTTCTTGCAGTCAGTGAGCACAGGCTGCACATCAGGGAACACCTCCCAGTTCTTAGCTGTGCAAAACTCATCATACAGCTTTTCGGCAAGTGGCGTCAGGACTCGTTCCTCCTCTATGCCGCAGAGTTGGAAGGTCAGCTTGGCAGTGTCTATCCACCAGTGTCTGGAGCTGAGGCCCCTGTCCAGACCATAGTTGGGAAAATTTTCTTTCTGCCTTCTGTATGCCAGATGGAAGGATTTATTTAGGGTCTCAGGATTGAGCTGAAGGCCATGTGAACGGGCTTCCGAGTAATACTGCTCTCCCACAGAGTGCCGAACCCGGAGCAGGGTGTCCTTCACATCCCAGGTCAGCAACCTCCTCCTCATTGCTGTCCACCCTTTGCTCCCAACCAGCCTGTGAACATAAAAAAGAAGGGATGAAAAGCAAATGACTGATACACTGTGAAAGATTACCTTAACCCATTTTTGTCTTCACTCGTTAATCATTTGATTTTTTTTCTTATACAGATTTGTCTCCCTTTGAATGGCTCAACTCCCACTTCAGGCACTAGCAACCTCCCGGCCACATAGCCATATATCTCTTTCAAAAGACCCCTCTGAGTGGTGCTGGACCTCACAGTATTGCATTACTGCCACTCAGATAGCAGCTTGTTTTTTCCTCAGACTCTTACTGCGTCCCTCCCACAGCCCTCAGTTGATGCTGTGCAGTGTCAAAAGGCGTCAACACACACTGAATATCCTGTGGAGAGGGGCAAACTCCTGTGGCACACCCCAGGGTTGCTGTGGTTGTGGAACCATGGAGTCACTCTCTTCTGTTAGGAAAGAGTTGCTACTGGCAGTAGCCCTGACCACTGGCCACCCAGTCGCTGGCACCCAGGCTAGCTCCTGAACCTGGTTAGCCTGTGTTGGAACATGACACGCTACTGCTAGAACACTACAGCATGCAACTGTTTGTATTTTATAACAATTATTAAAGAGGAACAGTCCTCACCAAGAGCCCCCACATTCAAGTGTGGTGTGGTCCCACTGCACACTTTATGCAGAAAAACATTTTGGTTTACTTAGTGTTTACTACAGTACAGTAGATGATATCACCCTAATGTTACTTAGTTCTAGGCTGACATCTTCCGTTACATAAAATCCCAGAATCCCCTTCAGATGATATCAGAGCAGTAGGCAGCAGTGCGAAGATTCAATAGCCTACAATGCATGTTAGAGTTTATATAAGCTCTACTCTTTTGTTTGTTGGTCCCACTGCCCTCCATGGGCTATGTAGAGTCACAGAAGACTGTGCTTGGCCCCTGGAGAAAAGCAGACCTAGAAAATATTTGATCAGAGCTCTAACATGCACTGCAGACTACTGACTCTCCCACTGCTGCCCACTGCTCTGATGTCAGTTGCAGGGGATTCTGGAATTTGTAGTAAAAGATGTCAGTCTAGAACTAACCAAATCAGTCTAATGTAATCTACTATACTACAGTAAACAGTAAGTAAATCAAATTGTTTTTGCACACAAAGTGCACACTGTAAACAGCCCCACACTCCTTGTGCTGACTGTTCCCCTTCAAGGGGAATTCCATCTCTTAGCTAAAAGCCTAAATCAAGAGTATTTCACTCTATCTATTGAAATAAAGAGAAAGGTTAATTGAATAATTAAAAGAATAATTGCCTGTACTGTTATCCTCATTATATTGTCTACTTCTCGTAACCCTGTATCACCTGACTGTATGTATTGTATTGCTTCTATTCCCCAGGTCGCCCCTTAAAAAGGGACCTTCGTGGACCCGGTCATCAAAATTCAATAAATAAATAAAAATAAGGTGCAGGGTCTGAAGTGAAACAAGAATTTTCTTAAAGCACTATTTTTTTGCTGCAACCAAACCAGATCTGAACTATAAAAAGGATGAAAAAAAACTGCCACTTACATAGAAACATAGAATTTGACGGCAGATAAGGACCGCTTGGCCCACCTAGTCTGCCTATTTCCCTACCTGATGTATAAGCTGCAGATTCTAGTTAATCAACAGCTTACTTCCTCCTACCCCCCACTAGAATTGCCTTATGCCTGTCTCATGTATTCTTGAATTCTCCCACTGTTCCTGACTCCACAATCTCCTCAGTAAGGCTGTTCCATGCATCCACAACCCTCTTTATAAAAAAATACTTTCTAACATTACCTCTGAGCCATCCCCCTCTATCTTCAAATTGTGTCCCCTTGTTTTTGCACATCTCTTCTTCTGAAAGATACTACCCTCTTGTACTTTGTTGATTCCCTTGAGATACTTGAAAGTTTCTATCATGTCCCCCCTCCCTCTCCCTCCTTTCCTCAAGGGTATACATATTAAGCTGCTTTAGTCTCTCCTCGTATGTCTTCTGGTGCAGACCCTGCACCATTTTGGTTACCCTCCTCTGAACAGCCTCCACTCTGTCTATGTCTTTGCGGAGATGGGGTCTCCAGAATTGCACGCAGTACTCCAGATGGGGTCTCACTAACTGTCTGCACAGAGGGATAACAACTTCCTGTTTTCTACTGTTGATGCCTCTCCCTATGCATCCCAGTATCCCCCAGCCCTCCTTACTGCCTTCTCACATTGCTTGCCCACCTTTAGGTCATCTGATATAATTACTCCTAGGTCTCTTTTGATTTTTGTTGTTGTTATTAACTCACCCCCCCCCCATTGTGTACTCTTCCCCTGGGTTTTTGTTTCCCAGATGCATTACCTTGCACTTCTTTGCACTGAATCTGAGCTGCCACATATTTGACCATTCCTCCAACCTTGCCAAGTCCCTCTTCATTCTTTCTACCCCACCGTGTGTATCAACCCTGTTGCAGATCTTTGTGTGATATGCAAAGAGACATACCTTTCCTTCCAGGTACTCTCCAATGTCACTTATAAAGACATTAAAGAGGACTGGTCCCAGTACCGAACCCTGCGGTACCCCGCTAGTTACCCTCCTTTCTTCACTGTGGACTCAGTTTACTATTACCCTTTGCGTCCTGTTGTCCAGCCAGTTTTTTATCCAGGCTACCACCCTGGGACCCACTCCAAGGCTGGCTAACTTGTATAGTAATCTTCTGTGTGAGACTGTGTCAAATGCCTTGCTAAAATCTGGGTAGGCCATATCCACAGCCCCTCCCTGGTCTACTACTTTGGTCACCCAGTCAAAGAAATCTATTAGGTTTATCTGACATGACCTTCCTGCTGTGTAACCATGCTGCCTTGGGTCCTGTGCCTCACTGGCCTCTGGGTACTCAACAATTCTTTCCTTCAGAAGTGATTCCATCATTTTCCCTACCACTGAAGTCAAACGAACTGGTCTGTAGTTTTCTGCCTCTGCCGTGATCCCACTTTTGTGAAGTGGAATCACATTTGCCCTCCTCCAGTCCCCAGGTACCACCCCATCCTCCCATGATTTGTTAAAGAGAGTAGTCAGTGGTGTTACTAGTTCTACCCTTAGTTCTTTTAGAATTCTGGGTGAATCCCATCAGGCCTCATTGCTTTGTCCACTCTCAGTTTCAAGAGTTCTTTCAAAACCCTTCCTTCTGTGAATGGACTGGTATCGACCCCCCTATTCAGAGTTTCTCTCTTGTTTGGTTTAGGTACCTCCCCCTCCTCTTCCGTTGTGAATACTGAGCAGAAATATTTGTTCAGTATCCCTGCTTTTTCACTGTCACCCTCTGCCAACATTCCCTCCCCTTTATTAAGTCTCTGTATACCTCCCTTGGTCTTTCTTCACTCCCTAATGTACCTATAAAAGGTTTTATCCCCCTTCTTAACAGAATTGGCTATCTTTTCCTCAGTTTGTGCCTTTGCTATTCTGACTGTCTTCCCTGTCTCCTTCTGCTTTAACTGATAAAGTTCTCTGCCCTGCTCCTTCTGTGTTTCCTTATATTTCCTGAATGCTATCCTTTTCTCCTTAACCATCTCTGCCACCTCTTTTGAGAACCATAGTGTTTTTTTTCCTTTGTTTTGTTGATTTGCTTCAGACAAAGGCTTGTTGCCTCTGAGATGGCTGTTTTGATTATTCCCTAATGTTCCTCCACCCCTCCTTCTTGCCCATTTGCTAGTGCTTTTCTGCGGCACTCTCTCATTTTCCCAAAGTCAGCCTTCCTAAAGTCCAATACTCTTGTTTTTGTATGGCTTGACTCTATGGCTGTGTTTATTGTGAACCACACTGTTTGGTGGTCACTTGTTCCAGATGGCTACCCACTTCTAAATCTGAGATCCTTTCTCCTTCCTCATTTAAGAGTACCAGGTCTAAGATTGCTCCTCCCAACTGGGTTCCAACACTAGCTGTCTGAGGCATGCCCCCTGTAGGGCGTCAAGAATGACCCTGCTCTTGGATGTGCCTGCAGCAAAGGTACTCCAGTTAACATCTGGCATATTCAGGTCCCCCATCAACAATATCTCCCCTTTTTCTGCAATTTTAAGGATGCTTTCTATCATTTCCTTGTCCATTTCCTCCCCCTGAGATGGGGGTCTGTACACAACCCCCGTATGGACTGTGGTGCCATTTCCTGTCTCCAGGGTGACCCATAGTGACTCATCAACTTCCTGTTTACTCTTTAGTTCTGTTGCTTTAATTCCTTCCCTTATATAGAGAACTACTCCTCCTCCTCTTTTACCCACCTTGTCCCTCCTGTAGACTGTGTATCCTGGTATGTTGACATCCCAGTCATGGTTCTTTGTGTACCATGTTTCAGTGACTGCCACAATATCCAGGCATCCCTCTTCCATCAAGGCCACTAGTTCAGGGAGCTTGTTGTACAGACTGCGGGCATTGGTACTCATCACCTTCCATTTATTTTTTATGACCTTACCCCTTTTAGCCCCATCCCTGTCCTTACTGCCTTTTTCTGCATTTACCCCTGTCCTGCTCCCTACTGACTTCTCTACCTTGGTGTTTACCTCTCTAACTACTGTGTTTTTGGGGAGGCTGGGATTTCCTTGTTCCTTTTTAGTGCCTCCCCCCTTGACTAGTTTAAATGCTTGCCAATGAAGCATTTAAACCTGTCACCTAGGATCCTGGTTCCCCCCCAGACAGATGCAGACCATCACACCAGTATAAGCCTGCATCCCTCCAGGTAGCTCCCCAATCCCCAATGAAGCCAAAACCTTGAGCTCCACACCAGTTTTTCAACCATTCATTGAATCCCATGGTGCGGAATACCCTAACATCATCCTTGCCACAGACAGGCAGCACCTCCGAGAAGGTTACCGTACATGCTACTTGTCTAAGGCCCCTCCCACATTCCACAAACTCCTCTTGCACTGCTCTGATCCCATTCACAGCCAGGTCATTTGTCCCTAGGTGGACAATGACAACCAGCTCCCTCCCTCGTGCAGCTGCTCCTGTGATCCTGAGGAATCGCTTCCTGTCCCTCCGAGCTGTGGCACCAGGCAGGCACCTTACCTCCCTATCCCCTTCCTCCCCCACTTCTACCCCCCAAATGATCGAGTCCCCCACAAGGAGCTGTTTCCTTCCCCTGTGGGGTCTCGTGCCACCCTCCTGTGGGTCTCCTTTGTGGAGGTTCCCAGCATCCTCCTTGGTCCCCACTGCAGGTGCCTCCATAGAGGAACCACTTCTTGCCAGAACAGCATATGAATTGTGGAGAGGTACAACTGGAGGGATGCACCTCTGTTCCACCACCCTCTCCCTCACTGAGCCCACCTTGGTCCTCATTACCCAAAAATGAGTTGAGAGGGACTGCTTTATAATTTCTTTTGAAACTTTTTCCATGGCAGTCAGACAAGACAAGTAGGCATCTCAGGAATACATGTAATGTGAATATTTTGCATTCAACCCTTCGATATACTAGGTGGTAGAAAGGGTACACCATAGCACAGAGTTCCTCTAGGAATTATCACCATAATCATACCATTCAAATTACATTAAAAATTTTACTTTTAAATGTAGTGATGCCCAAGGCTTAAGTCAGGAGAGAAGATGCCTGTGTGTGCTTCCAGAAGTGAAAGAACACGTTTCAGCTGAGTGTTGCAGCCTTCCTCAGAGCACAGGTGTCTTCTCTACAGGCTTGAGTCTCAGGCACTGCAACACTTAAAAGTAAATCTCTGATGTAATTTAA
Organism: Neoceratodus forsteri; assembly: GCA_016271365.2. Taxonomy (NCBI): domain Eukaryota; kingdom Metazoa; phylum Chordata; order Ceratodontiformes; family Ceratodontidae; genus Neoceratodus; species Neoceratodus forsteri. The sequence continues at coordinate 437,069,335 of JADMNL010000022.1, read as the reverse complement.
ATGTGTAGAATGCTATGCACTTATAGTGATGAGCCCTAGAGGAAGCTAGCACCATGCTGTGCTGTTTCTTTTTACCAGAAGCATTTTGGGGGTTAAAACCAGTAAGTTTAGTCGGCCCTTCGGCACAGCATTAGTGCTACCGCTTGCAATGCTGGAAAACAGGGTTGGAAACAAGCTGGACTCGTCGGAGGACCAGTTGAGGGTGGAGGATTGAGTGCCCCAGAGGACACTCTCTTACATGGAAAGGGTGGATTCTAGCCTCCACTACATGACTACCACCTGGGACACAACACGTGGTAGTGCCAGCAGAAGCTGAGCACTGGGAGGAGAAGCTGATTGGTTCTGATGGAGCACTGTTACCTCATCTGTGTGCGCACATGTCAATGAGCCCCATCACAGCAACTCGGGGAGAAAATGCTGGAAAACTACCCACTAGCAAGTGGAAGGATACTGAGGGTACTCTCAGACACTAGCATGCCGACTGCCCACTGCCTCCCAGAACACAGCTGTTTGTGGGGGAGTCTGGTAGGTTCCCACTGCACCACCCCACTCAGAAGAGGGATGTCTGGGGTAAGAGGAGGATCGGCTAAATGACACAGAAAGCACAGGTAGATCTGGGATGTCAACACTACAGTGGATGTGAGCTGCTATGGACAGAAGAGAATAAACAAAATGCAAAGAAAAAGTTTACTTTATATGTGACCCTAAGCTGCCTGCCTGTCTTGTCCCACTGCCAGAGAAAACTGTCGGAAATTAAGAAATCAATTTAAACACTGTCCTATAAACTCCATTTTGGGTAACTGGAGGTTTTTCACTCCTTTTTGAAGAAAGAGTTTTGTCAAAATGCGGAAGTGCTGCTTTGAAAAACTTGTATTTTAGTTTGCAGTGGCTCAGCTGTTTTCTTGCTTTATTCTCCCATCTTCAACCATGTCCCAGTCATGCCAACCTCCCCAGCCCCATCACCAGGCTTCTCTTGTGCTTACAATCACATCATTCCCCACAGCAGGGATGATGGGGATCCCCAAGTTCCGCTGCAGACAGGATCCAGTCTGGAGGAAGGGCCATGTCACTGGTACAGGACCTGCAGGAGGCCAAAATTCATCCTGCTCTGGTCAGAGTTTTCCATGCTTTTCTAGTTCCCATGCTGTCATGATGCCAGTGACGAGATCACACGTGCAATCAAACATCCCTCTCTCACCACCAAATTGCTCCCACTGCAATGCTACCTTTGATCATCCAGATGGCAGTATCAAAGCAGAGCCAGTATAGAGGCGAAGGCAGTATAGTGCAGTGGTTTAAGGCTCTGAGCTGCAAACCTGGAGACCTAGGTTTGAATCCCACAGCACCCACCTGCATGCTGTGTGACACTGAGCAAGTCACTTAACATCCTTGTGCTCCCAGGTTGCACCTGTAAACAAGCTTCAGCTTAGTGTCTCTCTCCTGGTTAAAAAAAAAAGAGCTAGCCCTCTCCCTTCCCAGAGGAGGAGGAGGAGAACATCATCCACTGGGACACTCAGTCCTCCTCCCCACCTGGCCCTGGTAACCCAGTCTTGTTCTCGAACCTGGGTTTCTGGCATCATCAGTGGCAGCCCTACTACAGCACCAAAGGGCCGGCCATGGCTCATTTTTTTTTTTTTTTTTTTTAACTGAAGAGCATCAAAGTCACATTACATGAAGAACAATTTAATGACAGTGCATAGACCTGTTAACCTGTAATTACACCCAGCTATTTGTTTTTATACAATACCCATATACTGCCTTCATACGCCTGCTTAAAGCAGCAGTGTTTGTTTTCCAGCAAAATAATTTAATTAATTAATCACACATTTGTTTCTCACATCCTTAGACTTATCATCTGTATTTTTAATTTTCTCAGACATTTTTTAACAGTTCTTTTAAGTGCTTTTATAATTAATGACTCAAGTCTCCCTATCAGAATCTTATTAGGTGCCCGTAACAAATCCCTCACAGTTGCCTCAGTGTATATCCCCCCCCCCCCCCGAAAGAACAAGGGAATGGCCTTAACGCTGTCTTGGAATTCACCAGGTCCCAACCTCCTGACTCTGAAATGATTCTGCTTGGAGACTTTAATATAAACTGGCTCGCGTCTGATGCAGGGGTCCATAAGGATGCCGTCTCATTGTCCAATCTCACCCAAATGGTTGTCTCTCCGACCAGAAAAAACTACAAATCTGGCACCAGCACCCTCTTGGATTGGATTCTTACCAGCCACCCAACTTGTATGACAAATACCTCAGTCCTCCCTGACTCGCTTAGTGACCATTCCCCTGTCATCTGTGAATGGTCAAACAAATTCCACAAGCCCCCTCCTAATATCATCACTAGTAGATTCCTACCACGTGGGCAACTGTCACACCTCAAAACATGCCTCAACCTCCAAGACTGGTCCCCTATTTACAAAGCAACAGATGTAAATACTGCACTGAATTACTTCATCAACACTTTCAATGCAGCCTGTGACTCCTACGCTCCTTTTAAAAAGTGCAGAGTCAAAGCCCTTTGCAATCCCTGGCTCTTGGCCGATCTCTTACGTCAACTAAAATCTAGAGATCACCTCTGGGATCTGGCTGGAACCACTGGTAAAGAAACTGACATCCAAAACTATAAATGTGCATGGAATGACTGTACCAACTCTATCCAGCAAATGAAATATACCTACTTCAAGAACACGCTCACGGATACCTGGGGTAACAGGAGGGCATTTTGGAACAATATTAAAGTGGTCACTGGGAAGCAGCCAAAAACCTCCCCTACCTTGATCAACATAAATGGGTCTACTATGCTTGACCATAAAATCATAGCAAATACCTCCAACACTGCATTCACCGATCTTAGCAGTGTTCTCCCTTCTGACTTTTTCAAGGACTATGACTCTCTCTCTCTCTCTCTCCTCCCCCCAATGCCTCCTCCTCCTCTAGTCACCCACCTTTTTATTTCAAAGCAGTCAAGATGCATGAAGCCCGCAAATACATTACCAAAGCCATCACCAAATCCAGATCCAGCGGTGATACACTTGACCTTAAACTGCTGTTTCTCACCCTTGATGAGGTGTTATAGCCACTGAGATATATATTCAACCTCTCACTTAGGCTCAGCCAGTTCCCTGACAAATGGAAATCTGCCACTGTTACCCCTGTCCATAAAAGTGGTGACAGGGCCACTTATGGAAACTACCGTCTGATCTCTATATTGCCATCCCTCTCCAAGGCCTTTGAACATATCACAGCAGATCAGCTCACAGATTTCCTGGACAAATACAATATCCTGTGCTCGCAACAACATGGCTTCAGGAAAGGACATAGCACCTCATCTGCCCTACTGGAATTCTCTGGCATTCTTCACACCTCACTGGACAATGGTCAGTTAATTGGGTCCGTCTTTATCGATCTGACTAACGCATTCAACACTGTCCATCACCGCCTACTGCCTGTGCAACTTCAGAAAGCTGGGCTCTCTCCCGACTCCACTGCCTGGTTCAAAAGCTACTTGGAGAACTGGTCTCAAAGAGTAAAAATTGCAGATTTCCTCTCTGATACTAGGCCTGTTCACTCAGGTGTCCCCCAGGGATCCATTCTGGGCCCCCTACAATTCAGCTTGTTCCTGAACTCCCTTTCAAATTCTTGCTCCAAAACAATCATCCTCTATGCAGATGATGCTGTAATTCTTGCCTCCCAAAAGGATCCTAAGCCTCTACAACAGAACCTTTAGCTTGGCTTCACATCTGTTGAAAACTGGTTCTCAAATCACAATCTGGTCCTCAATAATAAGAAAACAAAGTCTATGATGTTCAGCAGCTCTCATAACAAGCATAAACTGCACCCCCTATCCATCAAAACCAGTCATGGAGTCACCTTGGAACAAGTTCAAGCCTTTAAGTACCTTGGGATCACTCTAGACCCTCATCTAACATACGGTGCCCACACTGACTCTGTAGCCAAAGCAGCAAATACTCGCCTTGGTCTTCTCTTCCGGCACAGGCAACATCTTACCCCAGAAGTCTGGACTGTCACCGTTCAGAGCTCTGCTGTCTCCATTATAGACTATGGGCTTATCATCTATGGCTCTGCCCCCGCTACCGCTCTTAGACGCATATCCACCTCCCTCAATAATGCCTGCCGACTTCTCACTGGATCCCACCACCTCACACATATGTGTGACCTCTATGCACAAACTGGATGGCTGCAACTCATCAATCGGATAAAGTACCGAACCTGCACCATGACTAAGAAAATAACTACGGGCCTTGTGCCCCCTGGAGTGTGTGCACTCCTGCACCCTAGCAATAACCCCAGCTCAACCAGGGGGTCTGAGTCACAGCTCCCGAAGTTTCCACGTTGTCGTACTTCACAAGGTCAAAGATCTTTTGCCTACATGGTGCCCAGTTGGCTAAATGGTCTAAACAGTTCCATCTCCTCTGCTCCTATCCTTGCTGCATTTAAATCAAGGCTCCACCTCTCTCTCACTGCCTCTAGCTCCTGTGACTGCCTCCACTAGCTGACCCCATGAATATTTCCCTAACCTTATGCAGTTCTCTCTCCTGTTAGCACTTGGTTACCCCTTAGCATGCACTTCCCCACGTTATGTCTATGATAATGCCTCTAGCTGCGCTCCTCCCCTATAGCTTTCTGCCCCCTCTACTCTTCCTCTCTCTTGTCCTCTATCCTCTCTGCACCTCATCCGTTATCTCCTTGTAACCTAGCCTCCAAAACTTGTTTTGTTTCTCAGATGCTTTGTAACTCTTGTTTGATTTACACTTTTGTAACCTTGTCCTATATATTGAATTTGTAATCTGACTTACATATCTTATGTTTTAAATTGTAACCTGACGTGGAACCTTTGTAAAAGAGCCCTGGCTCAAAGGTATTGTAATCCTAGACCTAATAAATAAATAAATAAGTCATTAAACATGGCTACCATTTGCAATGTTTCCTAATCTTTTCTTTTGGGCTACTTTTTTAACAAGCATATTAGATTTACACTGGGAATGTATTAGGACAACGCTACCACATGGTTCTGATGACAAACAGCTTAGAACCTCAACAGGAGGTTTTAATTTTTCATGGTAGGCATGGCAAGGGAGTTGGAAATCCCATATCTCAGTTCAGGAATGAAGGAAAATGAAAAGGAAAATGGATATACTGAGATTTTTGCCAGAAAAACATAAATACTGCATGATGACTAACAAACACTGCTACCTTAAACATACTGTTCACAATATGGGATTATTTATGTTATAAACAACCATCAGTAAAACATTTTTGGAAAGGATCCCAGATCTTCTCAACAGCAGAAAGGTAGTTTTTGAAGCAGTAGTTTGTGTTTATTATGCCTATATCAATCAGCTGACTGGTTACTTAAAATAACTCAATTTAGAGTTCCCACCCACAACATAATCAGGGGAATATCTAGAATTGCTGCCTCATGTTTGCCAAGCACTTTAGTACAAAAGCTCAACCTAGCACTGGGCACTATGCCTAGATTTTCTTCAAGGCTCCATTCTGGGCCCACTGCAATTCAGCCTGATCGTTAATGGTCTTCCTAGTCTGCTCCGGCATGAACATCAGCATCACCTCTATGCTGACGATTCTGTCAGTTACACCTCATCACACAACTACTGACCTCAACGTTGCACTACAATCAGCATTTCAACACAATACAGACCTGGATGGAAAGCAATCTCCTGCTGCTTAACAACTCAAACCCTAACACCCTGGAACAGTGCAGGGAGAGGGGGGGATATGACAGAAACCTTTAAATACCTCACGCGGTAGAATAAGGTACAGGAAGGAAGTATTTTTTCAGAAGAAATGGTGCTCAAGACCAAGGGAACATGCTATGAAGCTGGAGAGGGGTAGAATCACAAAAGATGAGGGGATCGCTGGGAACTTAACTCCCTGGGTCCCATACTACTCACACTCCTCACAAACCAAGAACACTTGCTCCTCGTTTTCCTCTGCTCTCTTAGCTTATTGCCCTTCTCTCCACTACACACGTATCACCCATTCATCTCACTCCTCCTACTGGCTGGGGATGAGGAGAGAAATCCCGGACCTTTGAACATCCCCATCACCTACTCTAACCAAACCTGGACTAGTTCAATTGGCCTAATGGTCGACCACCATAGGAGCAGATTTTGTAAAATTTTTGGTGGGGCCCAGGAGTCAGGGGTCAAGACCCCACCCCCTGACCCAGGGGTCAAAGTCCAAAACAGAGCAGGATACTCCAGGTTTTGTTATTTGCAGGCTAGTAGAGAAGCCAATAGTCATGAGAGAACCCCCCCCCCAACCCTCCAAGTTCCCCACATCAAGTCACTCACACAATTTCTGAGCACAGCGCATTCCCTTCCGGGCTGCCCAATGTGTTTAGCAGAGGTCTGGAGAGACATAGTGTGGCATAAATGGAGTCAGTACTGCATTTCACTGCATACCCATATATGCCATTATCACAAAGTAGGTAGGCTACAAAGAGTCAGAGACTCTAAGTGCCCACGGCCAGCCATGTCCAAAAAAAGTATAAAGTACTGTATCCTTCCTGGACAGATACTTTACATATGCTTTTTTTGGACATGGCCACAGACACATAGAAGACCAGGGGTTGAAATTAAGTTTTTCCGCCAGAAGCCAAAAGGGCTAGTGACTGGGAAAACACACTGGCCCAGACATTTCCAGTGGCACAGTTGTGTCCTAGCAATCCAAGAGCCATTATATACAATAAACCTTCCTTTTAGTAGCCACAGGCCCACATAACAACAGTAAAGAAGTAAGTACTCTAGAAATAACTCGGATGGCTGGCAGCTGTTGCCTTTTAATGCCTCCTTGTCCAGTTTAATGAAGAATGCAGCTGCATTTTTTTAGTTTTACTTTCTCATTATGCTACAATGGCCACACTCTCCAACTGGGCTTTTTGACCCTCTCAGGTCACATTTGTGCCCCCCTCTCATCACCACACCACTCTGTTCTCCCAGGTTGCTTAACCCCCTCCCTCCTTCGAAATCTCTGTCAATTAATGTCGACAAACGCTTTAGCAAAACATGTAACATTATACAGTTTTCAGCCCAACAGAAATATCACTGAACTGGGGTTTATTTAATCTCATTAGCTCATGTCCCACTAGAAAGAAGTCTGTAAAGTTCGATTATATCTTTAAGTGGATTCCCCAACTTTTTGTCAATCACAATCTGAAACATGGGAAAGACTATTTCATCAGGGGATGCATACTTCACATGTAACATATAAGCCCACAACCTTTAATAAGAATGTAGTAGTTTGTTTTCTGCCCCTTGAGGCTGACACTATGAAAAAATAATTTTCATTCTTTATTGCTAATAAGCATTTTTTCTTTTCCCCTGTGATGTTTTCAAGAAACTGATAAACAAATACACACTAATCACAGTAGTGGTGGCAATAATTTGTTAGCTAAATTATGAGATCAGGCAGACGCAAAAAAATGATTTGATTAGGGCTATGATTGCACTGGCAGGAAAGGTAAAGGATGCTCATATTTCAGAAACTCACTACTAATACTACATGACTTTGTTCTTGTATTTTCAGGAGGGCAGAAACATGCCCGGGCTGTGTTGCTGCTTACCCCATCACAGGGTCTTTAGGCTAGAAACAGAGACCTAGCGTACTGGCTAGCTTACTAACTTGCTTGCTGAAGGCTTCAGCAAGACAGGAAGCAAGTTAGCAAGCTAGTCATTAGCACGGCCACTGGAAAATCATGGCTGTGATTATTTGGCGGAAAGTGTGATTTTGGACCCCGGAAAAAATTGCACTTTCCGCAAATTTCCACAAAACAGAACTTTATTCATTTATTCCTGCATTCCCTGCCACAAACTGTGCCCAACGTGAGCTCCAGCTCTCCGCAAAACATTAATTTCTGCCACAATCCTACTATTTTGTGCCAAACGCGAGCCCACCAACTCTTACAGTCACAGTCACTTACTACTAGCCAGTAAACACGCTCTGCAGGTGGTAGCTCCTTGTATTCTGCTGCTGTCCGATACGGTATCCCTCCTGATGTGTCCCCAACTCCCCAGCCATCCCATGCCATGCTGTATGCTCAGTCCTCTCCTGCCCGATCTCTCTGCCTGCTTTGTTGTCCTGGTGTGTGACGCGCTAGTGACATCATCAGTGCAGCGCGTCACACTAGCTGGGGCCAATCATGCCGGTCTGTTTTTTTTTTTAAATCCCTGCTCTTTTCCATTTGCCCAGGCCCCCCTCAGGTCCGCCAAAGCAAGTTAAATGTATGTGGACAGGTGAGGGGGGCTACAGAGCAAGAGCAGGAGCTGAAGGCGAGTGAGCATCGTGAGTCAAGTGACAGTGACTGCGAGCTGCAGAATACAAGGATGTGGAGAGCTGAGGAGGAGAAGAAGCAGAGGATCATCTGAAGAACCCACTGCTGCAATTACCCCAAAAAGAGCTGAATCACTTGCTGCAACACTTTTTTGTGCCAATTCTGTGTTGACAAACAGGTAGGTTTTTATGCAATTTTCTGAGAAAAAATGTTTCTCCTGATGAGGGTGGCATGTTGGGAGGCATGGAGGGAGTCTAGCAGGGGCCAGCTATTGTAATTTGTTTTATTTATTTCTATGTATGGGGCTGTAAAAAAAAAAAAAACGCTTGTCAGATAGATAGAGAGTGGAGGGGGTGGGCCTGGTGGACTGGCACACATGGCAAAAAAAATTGTTCTGGCCTCTGGTGAGCGAGCAGGGTGGGGCGGGCGACCAGAGTGGCACAGAACAATTTTTTTCCACCGTGTATGGCAGTTGCCTGGGTCCGTCCCTCCTCCCGTGGTGTGTCCTTGATCGCTGCTGTGGTTCCTTGGAGATGGAGTGGAGGGGTGGGCCTGACGGACTGGCACACATGGCAAAAAAATTGTTCTGGCCTCTGGTGAGCGAGCAGGGTGGGGTGGGCGACCAGAGTGGCACAGAACAATTTTTTTCCATTGTGTATGGCAGTCGCCTGGGTCCGTCCCTCCCTCCCGTGGTGTGTCCTTGATCGCTGCTGTGGTTCCTCGGAGATGGGGTGGGCCTGGCAGACTGGCACACATGGCGAAAAAAATTGTTCTGGCCTCTGGTGAGCAAGCAGGGTGGGGCGAGCGACCAGAGTGGTACAGAACAATTTTTTTCCATCATGTATGGCAGTTGCCTGGGTCCGTCCCTCCCTCCCGTGGTGTGTCCTTGATCGCTGCTGTGGTTCCTCAGAGACGGAGTGGAAGGGTGGGCCTGGCGGACTGGCACGCATGGTGAAAAAATTGTTCTGGCCTCTGGTGAGGGAGCAGGGTGGGATGGGCAACCAGAATGGCATAGAACAATTTTTTCTGACCATGTATGGAAGTCGCTAGCGCCCGTCGCTCGCTCCTGTGGTATGACCTTGACTCGCTGATGTGGAGGGGTGTGCCTGGCCAGTATGAAAGGTAGCAAGAAAACTGAATTTCTGGAGTCTTTTGTTCAATGGATACTAGCAAGTCTATGGGCAAGCTCAGCGCCACGACAAGGCAACTCCATTAGCTGAGGTTTTGAAACCAATCTGCCCAGCTTAGAACATTGTGGGATGCAAACTAGTGGTGTGATATTGGAGGATCAAGCATCCCAAGGAAAGCTCTCCTCCCTCTATGCACTGATGTTCTCGTTCAAGTCTTAATTTTTTTTTGGTTTAATTTTGGTTTAGTTAAATTACACCATGTCTACACCGCCACACAAAGCGCTCCATCTTTCTCTTTACCGAAGAGGCCAAGGATCATCATCGCCTTCTCATCTTGTGCATGCTCAGGATCGGGTTAAGTTATATCCGGAGGATCCTTATGAGGATGGAGGACTGCTGTTTTGTTGTGCTTGTACCCACACACTCGACTTCGTGCGGAAGCATTCAGTTGACATGCAAATGAAGTCGCAGAAACATCTAGAAAGAAAAGAAGCTGCAAAGAAAAACATGCAAAGTAAGTACTAGTCGCACAGATGTTTGCAGTTATTTTATTTTTTACATAGTTGGTTTGTTTTTTCCCTTGGGTGACTGGTATCTGCTCTGTCCCTAGTCCATCTCATCTCTCTCTTGCACCATGGAACCCAATCTCTGCCACCCCCCCCCCCCAGTGCACATGTGCCTTGTTCCTGCATCCCCCTTCCTTGCTGCTAGAGTTCGAAACTACCACCTGGCCTCTAAGAGCAAGACAGAAGATTCCCACCCACACTCGGGAGAGGAGAGCAGTCAATTGGACACTCGATTCTCTCCCCTCCCCGCCGACCTGATGTTGTTCTCAAACAGGTTGCCAGTATGGCAGGAGGTAAAGCTCACAGCTCCTCAGCCCTCCATGACACTGGACTGGTCTACAGTTTGTTCTTTCCCTGTAAAATATTAAATCTTGTTTGCTTTTGTTTTGTTTTCCAGGCACAGTTTATTTTTCCCTGTAACATATTATATCTTGTTTTTTTGTTGTTGTTGTTTTTTTTAGGCACACCTCTATGACAGCGGTTGCTGACTTCATGTTTCAGTCGAGCAACGGAATCTTCCATTGAACAGAAGGAATTTGTTCTGGACTTCGTCCGCTGTTTGACCCGTGCAGACATGTCACTGGAGAAGGCTTCTGGCTTTCAAGAGTTCTTAAAGAAGCACACAAAACAAGGCGGCAGTCTTCCGGGAACAGCACAGCTTCGGAGCACGTACCTCCAAGAACTTCAGCCTGATCATGAACAGTCCCTGAAAGAGGCGATGGAGGATCAAGATGTCTTCATTTTTCTAGATAAGACAACAGATGCCTGTGGGTGTAGCGTGTTGTCTATTTTGGCCCAACCATTGCTTAATGTTGGGGAGCAGCCACTCCTAATTGGTGTTGAGTTTTTGCATCATGTGAACAACACCACAATATCCCAAGCTCTACTAAAAGTGCTAAACACCAATGGGGTGAACTTCAATAAAGTCTTTGCCATTGTCACGGACAGTGCAAGTTATATGCACAAGGCTTTTGAAACTGTGCTGTCCTGTGTCCTACCAAATGCAGTGCATGTCACTTGCATTGCCCACCTCCTCAATTTGGTCTTGGAAGTCTGGGCGGACACACTGGATGACTTAAACACTGCTGTTTCCCTTGTTAAAAAAAATATTTTGCCAGAATCCAATGCGTAGGCATCAGTACTTTGCCTTCATGGAATCCAAGTAGGGTACTGTACCCAAGATGCCAGTATATGCAGTGGTAACTCAGTGGTGCTCCTGGGTTAACGCTGTTCAGTATTTGGCAGACTATTTGCCTGTGTTAACAGAATTTGTTGAAACGCTATAATCTGATGAAGCAACCTTGAAGCGCCTGAAATGCTTATTGAAAGGCAAAGCAGCAGAACTGGTAACACAAGCCACTTTTGTTGTGGAACACTCTTCTGAACTTGTCAACCTTATTCTACAGTTGCAGTCAAGCTGCCAGCCACAGGGACACTCCATATTTGGAAGGGTGCAAAATGTGCATGTTTTTGGACTTCTGTGCCACCGCAGGGGAAACTGAATACAGACCAAATACAGTAGAAAGGTTGTCCCGCTGTCAGTTACATGAAAATCAAAACTGTGTGAACCTTTTTCAGAAGGTTATGCTGGACAGCAGTGAGAAACTGGACAACATTTTAAAATCTCATCCCTCAGTCGGCACATTCAAAGCTGCCCGAATTTTTGACCCAAAGCAGCTGCCAACACTGGACAAGGAAAAGTAAAACACCCAGGAGCTACCATCTCTGGCTGGTGTTTCAAACTTTGAATGGCATGGTACAGAACTCTCGCCCAGTCAGTACCCAGTGACTATTTTAATATTGTTGAGTGGTGGGAAGCATGAAGGAAACACTTCCACATCTTGCTGCTGTGGCAAAAAGGTATATCTGGCTTCCTATAAGCACAGCAGACGTTGAACGGACTTTTTCGCTGTACACAGACCTTTTAAAAGACAATCGGCGAAGTCTGACAGATGACAACACTAGACAACTTCTTATGTTGAAGTATAATAAGAAATTTTAAAGATCTTTGTTGGATAACCATTGCTGCTCATTCTATGATGTAAAAATCCTTTCTTGACGATCTGGGGGGATGGTGGTGGTGGAACTATACTTTTACTGTAGAACACTAATAATGTTTATTGTTTGAACTATTAGAGGTGGTGGTGGTGGTACTACTTTGACAATGATGCTACTATTATAATGTATATTGTTTTTTGATCAGTCGTGGGTGTTTTAATAAAAACTTTTACCTTTTGTGTGTGTCTGTGTTTTTTTGTTTGTTTTTTTTACAAAAAACTATACCTTTTTGATGGCTGACTTTGATATGCATCACAAAGCAACTAAATTGAAAACCCCATACTTGTAACCTCACAAAGGAAAATGTGTGCCCAGCAGCCCGCAAAATCACCGCAGAAATACATGCAAAGCCCGCAAAACTCTCTGCAAAATTTGGGAGAAAAGTCCCGCAATCTGCTAAAAATTCCTGACTTCCCAGTGCGGCCCTGGTCATTAGGCTAGGTCTCTGTTCCCATCCTGAAGCTACCCAGGCTGTCCCCCCCTCCCAATGCATCATACATTGCAGAGCTGTCAGAGACAGTTCACTCCCATGCCATCACAGCAGTCAAACACTGCTGCATAGACAGACCACCAAGTCCACTTCAATCACTGGACTCAACATCCCTCCCATCCATCCTCACAGAGGCAACATTAGCATCCCTCTCATCAATCCCCACACAGGCAACATCAGCATCCCTCCCATCATCCCCACAGAGGTAACATCAGCATCCTCCCATCAATTCCCACAGAGGCAACATCAGCATCCCTCCCATCATCCCCACAGAGGCAACCATCAGCATCCCTCCCATCACCCCCACAGAGGCAACATCAGCATCCCTCCCATTAATCCCCACAGAGGCAACCATCAGCATCCTCCCATCCATCCCCACACAGGCAACATCAGCATCCCTCGCATCCATCCCCACAGAGGCAACATCAGCATCCCTCTCATCAATCCCCACAGAGGCAACCATCAGCATCCTCCCATCCATCCCCACACAGGCAACATCAGCATCCCTCGCATCCATCACCACAGAGGCAACATCAGCATCCCTCCCATCAATCCCCACAGAAGGAACATCAGCATCCCTCCCACCAATCCCCACACAGACAACATCAGCATCCCTCCCATCAATCCCCACAAAGGCAACCATCAGCATCCTCCCATCCATCCCCACAGGGGCAACATCAGCATCCCTCGCATCCATCCCCACACAGGCAACATCAGCATCCCTCCCATCCATCCCCACAGAAGGACCATCAGCATCCCTCCCATCAATCCCCACACAGGCAACATCAGCATCCTCTCATCATCCCCATAGAGGCAACATCAGCATCCTCCCATCATCCCCATAGAGGCAACATCAACATCCCTCCCATCCATCCCCACAGAGGCAACATCAACATCCCTCCCATCCATCCCCACACAGGCAACATCAGCATCCCTCCCATCCATCCCCACACAGGCAACATCAGTATCCTTCCCGTCAATCCCCACAGAGGTATCATCAGCATCCCTCCCATCAATCCCCACAGAGGCAACATCAGCATCCCTCCCGTCAATCCCACAGAAGGAACATCAGCATCCCTTCTTCTATTTGTCGTATATATGACAACCTCTAAGCTGATCTGTCCCTCATGACATAACACCATGGCTGCTTTCTACACCAGATCTGACTGTAAGGTATTATATGTGTTACTATTGTGCAAGCACTGTGGATCACGCATATGTAATTTTGCTTGAAGAACTAATTGTAAAAAGTTAAAAAAAAAAAAAAGAATTAGTACTGAAGAAAGGTCAGGAGATTTACAGTTCTGGAGACCGAAGCCCTTTTTTTACCCTCAGGTCAGGGCATGGTCGGCAGGTATAGTGTAGGTCACCCAAAACTGTGTCAGAATTAGTGCTGGTGAAAACTGGAAGCCTGGCAGTACTGGAAACCAAACCCTCTCTTTACCCTCAGGTCAAGACAGTGTGGGCAGATACAGTGCAGGCCACCACAGACTGTAATAGATATAATGTTAGTGAAAGGTGGAGGACCGACAGCACTGGAGACTGAATCCCTCTCTTTGTCCATCAGTCAGGAAGAGTGTTGGTGGGTTTGTTGCTGGGATGCTCCCCCAAACTAAGATGAAAAGGAGAGAGCCTGACAGCACTAGAGAGACTGGAACCCTCTCTGTACCCAAGGTCAGTGACAGTTCAGGCAAGTACAATACAAGCTCCACAAACAGTGATGCAATTAGTGTTGGTGAAAAATGAGGGACTGACAGCACTGGAAATGGAATAAAAGGAATATAGCATAATGCAGTGGGCTGATGCAGCATCCAACATGATGCAGTAGCCACACTGAAGGGTACTGGTTCGAAAAAGTGTTTCACTTCAGTCAGTGCCAAACATGGACAGTGCTTGCAGTAAACACAAGTATGTGGCTAACAATGTTCAAAACAAAATTACTTTTAATTGTAATGCTTAAGAGCACAAAATATTAGCACAGAATCCCACAGCTCAGGCTGTCAGTTCTGACATCTGTGTGCCCAATGTCTGGGACAGTGCTGCACTGAACATTGGAAAAGGCTTCCCATTACCCCATGAGTAAGTGTTGCTCACTAATCCTCCTCCTCCTCTTCCTCTGGAGTCCACTCTCTCCTGGATCTCCCCTTTCAAGCAAGCCCTTGGTCCCAATGCCTGCTGCAACACTGCTGCTCAGCCTGCCTTTTCAATTGTTTCTTCTTTTTCCTCCTAAATATACCCTTTCTGCTGTCCTGCTGAAGCAGGACTAGTGTTTGTCTAGCTGTTTTTGTTGTTGTTATAAAGGTGTTTATCCTTCTGGACTGACTGGGCAGCTGTCCAGCCCTGTCCCCGGATGCCATGCTACCTCGCTCTCCTGCTGGTGGGGGGGTTATTTCCCCCATGGTGGAGTCAGGGAGAGGAAGACTGTTCTCCTCTCGGTGGCTATTTTCCAGAAGTCCCATCCATACCCAGAAGAGTGGCAGGGCAGGCCGTGGAACCTTGGGCAGGGCTTCATGTAGCCTGGTGCCCTTCCATTTCCTCCTCTTTTTCTTCCACTGCCCTGAAACCACGGCTCGGCAGAGAAGCACATACATGTGGAGGCACACATGCGCTCTGGAACCACAGCCCTCTACCACCCACCCAGACATCTGTCTGCCTCCCCCTTAGCATCAGCGCTACTACCAGACCTCCACCGAGCAGGGAAGATGAACCAAACCTGCCAAAGAGACGAGAGCTGCCTGTTGGCTGCTCACTCTATTTCCCCAGTCATTCTCTTCTGCCAGCCCTAGACAATCCATGTTCGTTCCTGAACTCGGGTTGCTGATGTGGTATGAGGTAAAGCAGTTTACAGTGCCTCAACCCTCTGCACCACTGGGCCATGTAGGTCAAACTTTTAAAGATTTTCTTTGTTTTGAAGAATTTCCTAGTTAACCTAAATAGAAGTGAATCACAGTGCTGCCTAAGCCAACTAACAGCCCAACGACGTGCATGCAAGTGAGGTTTCATGCTTGCTTACATGGTCGAACTGAATCCAGCTCTAAAATGAGACCATGACACTGAGTGCTATTAAACCGTTTCAGGTGCGAACTGCAGTTTGTGGTTCGCCTGGTCCACACCATTCGGACTGGGTAAACCAGTCAAACCAAAGTCTACAAATTTCCCCTAAAAGTTTGCCACAGTCCAAAAGAAAGTTCAAATACTCAGAGGAGGAGGCGAATGACACAAAGTGATGAACGGCCTTTGGAACTGGTTCACATGTGAAGCCATGCTGCTGTGTGTTTTGGGGGGGGCCGGGTGCTCCGGATTCATATATGGGGGCCACTGCATGGTGTCATGCACAGTGTTAAATAAATGTGGGTTTGCATTTTTCACCTGTGTGTCCCGGTTTCATGTGTGTGTAGTCATCCCTTGGCCTGTGTGACTCAGTACTGGAACAGGGGGGTCCACTATGGCCAAGCCAATAACAATCATTTGTGCCCCTATCAGTCATTGCACTCATGATAAGAAATTGCTAGGGGAGACTTTACCCCTTATATCATTGGCCCTGCCACTACTCTGCCAGTTCCAGCACCAATGGCCGTGTGTGTGTGTGCGCATGTTTTACTGTCCATATACATGGGGGGGCCCCCCATCAGCTCTCTCACATGGCTCAGAATGTTTGGCAGCGTTAAATGGTGCACATGTGCATCAGCATGTGTGTTGCACTGTCTGTGATGCCATGGCACTATACCTGTGTGTCTGCCCATGCCACGCATACATGGTGTCGTGTGGTCCTATGTCAACAGGTGGGCCATTGTCACTGAGGGCAATCTAGCACCTTCCATTGCCATGTCGCAGATGTGCAAGTGTGGGGAATACACATCCCTGTGGGGCACGGGAGACCATTTTCGGTGGTGGCACATAGGTTGTGCCACCAGCTCATGTGCCTGACACTCCCATGGTCCATGACACTGTGCCAGCCATGTCTGTCCATAGGTCTCGCCTACTGCACTGTCCATGCTCTGTACTGTGTCAGTGTGACCAGTTGCTGTTGTATCATGCCTGTGCTGTGGCCCATGTCTGCCAATGCACAGCTACATAATGGCTGCCTCTGCAGGGCATTTTGACGCACCCACTTCCGCACACGAGTTGCCAATGTATCGGCCATTGTGCATGCACATGCCTAGGGTGCATGGGGCTGGCTGGGAGGGACCAGCTTTTCATGTGTACGGTGCTTGCGTGCCACGCTGGTCTATCGGTGCCACCCACACATGGTGTTATGCACCTATTATGACTGACACACATGCATTGGTCATGCGCATTTCGCAGGTAACTGCCAGTGGCTGATGGGGATTGTGCGGCGTGTACCTATGAGAATACTCAGAATAGGCCCCTTTATAGAGGCTGTATTTCAAGGACTTGGTGAAAACCAGACCACTGGACACTGACTGAGCCAGATCAATATAAACTGGACTGTCCTCTAGCCAGACCAACCAGACTGGGCACAAATTGCGTGAATTTTGCGTGAATATTTTGCCAATATGGCTTTTTCCAATCTAATCTGGCAGTCCGGTTTTCACCCATTCCCAGGACTGGGTAAAAAGCAGACCACTGGAACTGGACTGGACTAGATGGGTAACAGCCAGACTGGACAGACTGGCAAAATCCATGTATCTTGTGCCTGGTCTATTTGTGCCTGGTCTAATGGGACCTGTCATTCTGGCTTTTACTGATCTGTTCTGGTCTGGGTCTGGCTGTCTGGTTTTCACCTAAACCTGTATTACATGTATATACCCTCCTTAACACGTGCAAGTGCTTGCAATGTAAAATAATTAAATGAAAAGGTAGTCACTGTCCCCAACAGTGCTCTCTGCCTATTAGTAGCCATGAAGACCCTTCCCTTCTTTGCATAATCTTAGGGGTTTGGCTGGCTGCAGTAGTCACTCAGTGGCTCTGCAAAATACAGAAGAGACATTGTAGCAGTAAAGTAAATATCTAAATAATGGCTGTACAAAATAGTTTGAATAATATATCATTTATGTCCTCGGGCAAGCAGCTCCTTGGCATGAGTTGCCTGATCAGCAGTTCTTTAATAGTTATAATAACAGTAACAATTCAGAAGCATAATCAGATGAAATATTGTCATTTCAATAGCACCACCCTCACCTTTTCCACCATGCTGGGATCTCAGAATGTCAGTAATGGTATGCCAACATGTCACTTTTACACAGAAAACCCCTCCCTTCCATTTTCTGGCACATGGGGATGTCAGCAAAGCTCCAAACCCTTCTTCAATTTTGCTGGTGGTGACCCTCCCTCTCTCAGCTCTCTACTGTGACTGCACCCCCCGGAACAGTTCTGCTGCTACTGGCCTACCTTTGCTTGCTGGCTGATGCTCTCCTCCTCTGCTGCTCCTTGAGTTTATCTGCTCTGTGCTGCCGCTGGCCGCCCAGACCGATGGACTCATCCCACCCAGCTACTTGGAGGCCTGCTGCCTGCCCAAAACTCCCTAACCCCACCCGAAGTGGTGAGATTGCCTACTCGCTCATGTGGTGTTGTCCTGGACTCACGTCCGACTTCCAACTCCTGCTGTACCACCACCAGACTTCTTTGTCTGTTCTCTCCTGCTCGCTCCTTTCTCTTCTGGCTGGACACCTGGACCGTCACCACTCTCTTCTTCTAGACCAGCCGCTGCTCACTCTCTCCCACCAGCCGCACATGATGGAAACCATCACCGATTCACCCCATCAAACTCACCGACACAGAATTGCCCTGACACATGCACGAATATTGTGCCCAATACAAGCCCTCCCCCTGGCCAATTACAATGCGGCAAGTTAAAAAATGGCATTCTGAACCCCAATGATTTTCGTGGGAGCAGCACAAACCAAGGGGAAAGGAGGGAGGCAGCAAGGCAAAGGTGCCAATTTTAAATAATGCCAGCTGCACTGCCACTGAGCCTAATTAAACAGCAGGAGTGGGGCGGGAGTGGGGGTGGGCTGCAGGTGTGCAGTCACAGATAACAGAAGGCAAGCACAGAGAAATCAGGGCAGGGAAAAAATGCCTTTACAAAAGAGGCATCTATGGCAAAATATTGCTGGGACTCAGCCTAGGCCAGAAAATATTGCTGGGGCCAATGCCCCAAGGGCCCCTACAACCCGGCACCTATGTTGCCCACATCAGTATAGGCAGCCTCCCTCCAAAATTCAATGAGCTTGACGCATGGGTGTCCCTCAGTAAGCCTAGCATTCTTGGTATCACCGAGACTTGGCTCAAACCAACCATCCCTGATGCTGCTCATCAACTACCAGGATACACCTTGCTGTGGCATGACAGACCTGGCAAAAAGAAGGGTGGGTGTACTACCATACCTCCTAGAACCCCTAACAGCCACTCCAGTACTCTGCCCGGATCCCTTCACCCCCTGTGAGTGGCTCCTCACTGAAATCACACAAGGTTCCAACAAAAAAATCTGCGTGGGGTGCGGTTACAACCCTCCTAAAGGAGGAATCCCTGGTTTAACCAACCTACTAACAGGCCTGAGGCAACTCTCTCCACCCAAGGTAACAATCTTACTTGGGGACTTCAACCTAAACTGGTTAAGCCCCAAGGAACCTGATTACAGCAATCTGCTCAAACAGCACAACCTCTTCCAGTCCATCACCCTCCCCACTAGAACAAACCCCTGTACGTCAAATCACTCCCTACTAGACTGGGTTGCAACAAACAGAGAGGACAAGGTACTCCAAGACGGGATCCTGTTGGACTCAATAAGTGACCACTCACAAACCTATATAATTTGGTTCACCAAAACAAAGCGCCTCCAGCACCAAAATACCTGACTTTCAGGAAATTTACCTGCCATGACACCACCAGCCTATTCTCGGAAATCAGGGCAGTCAATTGGCAGGCCCGTCACTCCCTCACAGATGTTGACTCTGCAGAGGGATTTCTCATGGATGTCCTCCTTCACATTCAGGATAGGTACTTCCCACAAACCACCTGCTGAGTGAAAGTTCGAAACACCCGATTGCTCACAAAAGATCTCCTCTCCTTAATGAAAGAGAGGGAAAAAATGGGCCACTTTCAAAGTCTCCCCATCCCTCACCCTCTGGGATGACTACAGAAAACTGTGCAACAAGTGCAAACATATGACCAAATCCCTCAAAGCAAGTTACCTTCATAATCTACAAAGGGGAAAGTCTGAAAATCCTCGCCGTTTCTGGTCCCCCATTGGCTCTACGTTAAATCCACAGGCTCACCACCCCGCAATACATCTCAACTCCCCCATGGGCATTATCACTGACCCCACTAAAGTCGCCCATGCCCTCAACACTAAATTCACGGACCTCTCAGCTCATCTAAGCAAACTGCAATCCTCCAACCCGCCATGCCCTGGCAAACAGACCAACCACCACCATCTCTTGGAGGGTGCTTCCAACCCTCCTTTCAACTTCAGAACTATCTTCCTGAATGAGACCTTCAAACTCCTAATGAGCCTCCCCAACAGAGGCAGTACAGGTAGCGATGGACTCTACCCCACCTTTCTCAAACTTACTGCCCCTGCATTGCTAAGACTCCTGACCACTATATTTAATCTTGCCGTAGCCTCCTCCACCATGCTAGCCATTTGGAAAATTGCCATAGTCATCCTCATCTTTAAGTCTGGAGACCCCCTGTCCCCCGACAACTACAGACCCATCTCTATACTACCTCCCTTAAGCAAACTCCTTGAGAAGGTAGTCCACTATCAACTCTCTGACCATGTGAGCAAATCTGACCTGACCTGCTCTGCCCGCAGCAACACGGATGCAGGAAGCATCATAGCACTGTATCCGCCCTGGCCATCTTCACTAACCATGTCTACAGAAATATGGACGTACATCAGGAATGTTACCAGTGCCGTATTCATAGACCTTACCAAGGCCTTTAATTTGGTTGACCACAGTTTACTCCACACTAAACTATTGCACCTCGGCTGCTCAGCAAGTACATCAACATGTTCCAAAGCTACCTTTCAGGGCAATCCCAAACAGTCCGTATTGGGTCTGCCACCTCAGCGGCCATGGCAGTGTCCACAGGGGTTCCCCAGGGCTCCATATTGGGTCCCTTGTTAGTTTCCCTCTTCATTAACTCCTTTCCTAAGGACAGCCTCTCTTGTGAGGCCTTTCTATATGCTGGTGATCTAGTTCTATTTCACAGTGCCAAAACCTCGACTGTACTTTCCTCCATCCTCACCCAGAACTAAGGGGCTGCGCACAACTGGTTCCTAGTCAATAAGCTTCTAGTAAATGCAAGCAAAACCAAACCCATGCTCCTGGGATCCAAACCCAATCTACTAAAATGATCCAGAGCAAACACCACCCTAACTGTCCTCTCACCTCATGGCTCCCCTTTGCAGGACATACCATGTTTCAAATACCTGAGTGTCACGCTTGGCCCCTCCTTAACTTTTGATGCACACATTAACTTAACTGTCCAGCACACTGACCTTAAACTGGAGGCTGGTTTCCATCTCAAGCACTGCCTGACCCCTGAGGCATGACTCCCCAGTCCCCATTGTTCAAGGCAACCTGCTCCCTCTACTTGAGTACTGTGCCCCCATATACTCCAACACCTCCTTGCTCCTGGTCATTAGGTTCAACAATGCTTATAATAACATTTGTAGGTTTGCACTTATGGCACCTTACTCCATGCACCACCATTGCACCCTGTACCAATCCCTAGGCTGGCTCCCCTTACAAGCCAGACATAACTACGCCCTCAGATGCATCACTGACAATGCTCTCAGAAGCAGTAACCTATCCCCCTACTCCTTCCTGATCAAATTTTAGACTCCTTCTCACTGCCTCCAGCAATCCACAGTACCACCGCTGGAAGTCCCTCGGACCTCCACTTGCCTGGGTAGCAATGCCTTGTCCATTACTGCACCCAAGTTTTGGAACAAACTGCCAGCCTCACTCCGCTCCCTTGACTCTCACTCCTCCTTTAAGATTCACTTCAAAGCTTGGTTACTTGATGAGGCCAAATGCAACTGCTTAGCGAGGTGACCTCTTGGGTGATCATCCTTTCCTCCACTCCTTATGTCAACTACTGCCCCTCTGCTCCATGCTGAACTCCTTAAATGACCTGCCTGTATCCCTATTTTATTGCACTTACACTTTTGCATTGATTGTATCTATTGTAACCAGTGTAACCACTGTATTCCTATACCTACTGTATCCTGTTTAGACCAATTATATTTCTTGCACTTCTATCAACTGTACTCAATGTTTTCCATTTATCTACCTCCTTTTTCTAATCTATATTTTGTGCTGTATATAATCACTTACAGTGCCATCTTTATTGCCTGGGTCATGCCTGAAAACGGTCCCTGGGATCAGTGCACCTACTCAATAAACAAATAAATAAATAAGATGTGAGAAAGTACCTCACAAAAAGAGTGATAGATTCCTGGAACAGCCCTCCAGCAGAGGTGGTGGGGGCGAAAACAGTTGTGGGGTTCAAGAATACATGGGATAAGCACAAGGGAATCATAGTGGAAAGAATGGGTGGAATGCAGAAAGAGCTCTAGATCAGGCATATTCTGTGGGAATGGTGTAGGTAGGGAGGAATGGGCAGACTGGATGGACCAAGCAGTCTTTATCTTTCATCAGATTCTACGTTTCCATATTTCTCTGAGCATTTGTTAATGCCAAATGTTTGCTTACAGTGTCACAGAGCTTTAAAGGGGGACTCTGGCCAAAAGTGCTATATTACAGAATTAGAATAAGCATACCCCCAGTAAATCTCATACCAAACATTAAGTTTCTACGTTACTACATTTTAAAGTTATGAGCTATTTTGTAACCCTGATCTCGGTGCCGGTTCCAAAAAGCCAGTTTCAGTGAAGAGCTGCTGCTGATGTCATCTCCAGAACACACAGTCTAGTCCTCCCTGTCAGCAAGCTTATAGGACATGTTCTTCCAGAGTTTAAACATCATGTGCAATGGTTTTCACAAGTAAAACAGGCAGTACCATTTAAAAAAAGATTGCTATAAAAACTATGTGTGTCAGGTTTTGTAACAAAGTTGACAAATTCATATTTTGCAATGCTTTTTTTGGTGTGGTCCATTTCTCCAGGGCTGCTGCGTACTGAGTCAGCATGCCTCCAGGCTGCTGATACCATTTGGGGTGCTACTGTGTGCCTGTTGGGAAGTTGTATTTCTACTAGTGTTGTAATGTTAGTAACTTCATTGCTGTTTGTCAGTATCTGCTTTACAATAAGTTTTAATAAGGGCCTTATATTTATTTATTTATTATTTATTTATTTATTCTAGGATTACAAGTACCTTTGAGCCAAAGGCTCTTTTACAAATGTTCCACGTCAGAGCCAGGACAATACATTAGTAAAAATACTGGCGCATAAGACAATGTACAATAAAGCAAAGACAGGCAGTGCAGAAAGGTAGAATGACATACAGTTGCATAGTAAAATTTCTATTACATAGCACATGCCAATGGCAGTTGTCCACAGGAGAAGAAGTATAAGGGAGAGGGGTGTGTTGGAGAGAAGGTGGATTGGGAAAGGGAAGGGGAGGGGGGGAGTGGACAGAGGAGAGTGGTAAAGGAGGGGACACCTCAGAGGACTGTATGAATGTGTAGAGGGGACCAGACTAGTAATGACAGTCACGGGTGCTAGAGGCTGAGAGGAGGGATCGGAGCTTAGTTTTAAATAGACCTAGCTTGGCGGTCATGGAGATCTCAGGACAAAGGCTATTGCACCAGTATGGGCCCCTGTATGTGAATGAGCGTTGGCCCAAGGATGTTTTGCAGTGCGGAACTTGCAGGCAATGAAACTCCTGACCTCTTGTGCGGTGGGAGTTACTGCTGGGACGGAGTAGAGATTGGACCCCAGGGAGAGCCAGACCCATGGTGATCTTCTTAGCCATGGTGCAGGTTAAATGTTTTATATGATTTGGTAGTTGTAGCCAACCCATTTGAGCGTAGAGGTCACAAGTGTGGGTTAGGAAGTGAGAGCCAGTGATCAGACGGCAGGCTTTGTTGAGTAAGGTGGAGATATGTTTGAGATATATGTGTGAAGTTCTACTAGGGGTGGAAGTATTAGCCCTGGTAAAATTATCATTTTAATGTAGTGTACAACACAGATGAGCCTCAATGTAGGTCAAGTAACAGCCTACCAGGGTGAAAACAATGAGCCGGTTACTGCATTTAAACTCGTAGTAAGGTTTCTGAACAGCATTACCTCTCTCACCCCCATTTACAGAGAGACAGAATAATTGTTTTAAAGTACCATCCTGAGAAATCACCTCAATTGAATGACAGGTGTGAATGAGCACATACTTTTACCACATTAGTTATTCAGTCTGCAAACCTCACAACAGTATGCCATGATTACGAATCTGACTCAACATCTAGCAACCATGGAGAAAAGGACCACAACAAAAAGGCACCAAAAAAAAAAAATACATTTGTCAACTGTTTTACAAAACCTGAAACACGAATAGTTTTTAAAACAATGTTTATTGAATGATGCTGCCTGTTTTACTGGTGGAAACCATTGCACATGACATTTAAACTTTGGAGAAACAGGTCTTATACGCTTGCTGACAGTGAGGACTTGACTGTGCATTCAGAAGATGACATCATCAGCAGCGCTTCACTGAAACCAACTTTTTTGAACAGGCAGCGAATTTAGGGTTGTAAAATTACTTGTAACTTTAAAACAAAGTAACTTAGAGATCTCATTTTTGGCATGAGGCTGACTGGGGCTATGCTGATCCAAATTCTGAATTTGTGAATGCCAGTAATTTTTACCATAGTCCCTCTTTAAACAGACCCTGATGTTGTTAGGGCAACTCTGAAAAACATAGTATCTTGACACAGTTTAGCTTATATTTCACCCTTTTTTGTAACTCTCATCCTTATTTGTTTATTACTAAAGGACACCTGCATGGAAATAGGATCTCTGCCCTATTTCCTCTGTCTGATTGTCTACTTCTGCAGTCACAGTTCTGTTTATGGCATGTTGCTGTGGGGATAATTACGGTGTCACAAACAAGGCATCATAATGTCATGTGTAGCCAAAGCTAATAACATCCAAGGGATGATAATGTTGTTTTTATGTCACTTCCCTAAGTAACAAAGAAATGGGGGAAGGATTATGACTGTAGAAGTAGACTCCCCCTCCATCTGCAAGTCTCTACAGGCAACCATATCTCTAGGTGCCAAAAAACTCCTCATAATCTGTGCCTACAATCCCTCCACTGGACTCCGGGACCTGCTCAATCAAACCACAATAAACTCAAAGCAAAATGAGGTCATAATATTAGGCGACCTAAACCTTAACTGGTTGGGAACAATGCACAACACCTTGCAGTCCCTAACCCAAAGCTACAACCTGTACCAGATTTTAACTGAACCCACAAGAATTGCCCTGTCTCAAATGACCTCTACCCCCGTAGACTGGTTCATGGTAAACCGCCTAGACCACATACAAATGGCTGGCTTGCTGTCTGACTCCATCACAGATCATTACCCAACTTTTTGTATTTGGAATCCTCAGACTACCCCTCCCCCCCACTACATCCCCATAACCAACTTTGCTAACATGGATGTTGATGCATTCCCGCATGATGTATCCTGTATCAACTGGTCAGGCAGCTATCGCTCAAGGGACGTTGGAGCAGCCCTTGGTATTTTCCTTGATAAATTCCTGGCAATCCAGAATAAACATACCCCTAGAGTCATGAGGAGGGTGAGGGGCAAGGAAACTAGATGGCTCCACAAGGACCTGTTGGATAACCTGCGTACACGAGATACATGCTGGAGGGAGTACAAACTATCTGGGCTACCTGAGGACTACATTAAATATACTGTAGTACCCTTTGAAATCTATGCAGAAAAAAAGGTTAGAACAGCAAAGGGTATCTACTGTAGGGAACTGCTCACAAGCTCTGCCGGCGACCCTAGAAAATTCTGGTCCCATATCAAAACTTTTCTGGGCGCTGCTCAGACATCCACCCCAGGTGATATGATCCTGAATGGTGTTCACTGCAATGACTTGAACACTATAGCTAATGCTTTCAACTAGATGTTCTCAGATTTGTCACAATACACCTCATTTTTCAACTCGCCTCCTCCAGCACCTCAGCCTGCCTGTACACCCCAATCACTGGCAGCCTGCCCTGCTGACAGTTCAATTGCCTCTCCTTTCTACTTCTAAGCAATCACTAGGTCAGAGGTCCTAAGACTACAACAAACAATATCAGATAACACCAGTCCTGGCTCAGATGCCCTGGAACCCCGCCTCCTAAAACTAGCAGCACCTCTGATTGCCTCACCACTAGCCAAAATCTTCACACTGTCTCTCTCCCTCAGCACTGTCCCCAACCTCTGGAAGGTTGCTAGAGTGACACCAATCTTTAAAAAAGGAGACCCGAAGGACATCATCAACTACAGGCCAATAGCCATCCTCTCGGCCTTAAGCAAAATACTGGAAAAGCTTGTGGCTAACAAAACCATTGACTATCTCACAAAAAAACAACCTTCTCTCCAACACTCAGCATGGCTTCAGGAAAGGCCACAGTACCTCGACTGCCTTTCTTAAATTTACCTCTGACACACTTTCCAACATGGATGCAGGCCTACTCAACGGAGCAGTCTTCATTGACCTTACTAAGGCCTTTGATCTTGTTGATCACCCCCTGCTCCTCTCCACTCTACAGAAGCTCAATTTCTCACCCACAGTGGTCAATTGGTTTAACAGCTATCTGTCAAATAGAACACAAGTGGTTAAGTTCAACTCCTCGCTCTCAGATGAAACCAAGGTAAACACTGGTGTACCCCAGGGCTCCATCCTGGGACCCCTGCTCTTCTCTCTATATATCAACAATATACAGTAGGTACTGCTCTTCCCTCCTGCTCATCCATACTATATGCTGATGCCCTCGTCCTCTACTCTAGTGCAGCCACTGTCAACATCCTAAACTCATCTCTCTCTCTGGGCTTTCAGAGGGTGCAAACATGGCTAGACAACAACAAACCTGTGTTCAATGCAAAGAAAACCCAAGCCATGCTTTTTGGTTCTGCCCCAAAACTCAGAGCCTGCAAGCAGTTCCTCAAGGTGTACGACTCAGAAGGGACCCTCACTGATTGTGCCACATCCTTTAAATACTTGGGAGTCATCCTCGATCAAAGCCTCGACTTTAACCTGCACATTCAAACCACGTGCAAAGCAGTGAACTCCAAACTAGGAATTGCCTACAAAATGAGTCACATGTTAACATTGACAGCCAAGCTGGCAATGGCCAGAGGTATCCTTCTCTCTGCCCTGACATACGGTGTCTCCACATTTGACAGTGCCCATAAAGCAGCTCTCCATAAATGGGACGTCGCATACAATAACATATTTAGGTATGCCTCCTCCTCCCATCGCCTCAAGCACCACTGCCACCTATACAGTGACCTAGCATGGCTCTCCCCTTCTGCATGTCGCCAATACTTCGTATGCACCCTTATAGATTCGGTCATTAGTAATCAAACCCCCTCTTCCCTCGCGGCACTACTTGTACCTTTGAAACCTGCCCATGGACTTCGCTCGGCAACTAAGTCCCTTCTCAATGTACCCAGATGCCTCACTTCAAAAGATGCTGGAGCCTTTCATCATGCTGCCCCAACCAGCTGGAACACTCTCCCTCTAGCCCTTAGGCAAGCCAGCTCCCACATAATCTTTTAAACGGAGCTGTGGCGCCACCTGTCACAGGATTCCTGCACCTGCTTGAACCAAACCTAGCTACCACCACTCTCCGATTTTATTTATTTATTTATTTTTTTATTTATTGAATATAATCGGAATTATAATCTTTTGAGTCATAGACTCTTTTGCAAAGGTTCCACATCAGCTACAAAGGGTGGAGGGTATACATTTACAGAAAAGAACATATACAAACAGTATTAGTGTAACAGTACAGGGTTATGCAGACATAGCTTTATCTTATTTAAAAGGTGGCAGTAGTTGGCGGCATAGGAGATGCCCCTTATCAGAGAAGTGCAGGATATCATTTTGTGGGATCTAGAGAGACCCTGTGTCAGGTATTTGGTCAGGAGAGAGGGTGTGAAAGGACGTGCAGAGGGCTGTGTGTTATCCACAGTCACATATTGCTGAGTCAAAGAGTTGTGCTTTGAGATCTGTTTTAAATAGGGAGAGGCTATGGGTCTGGGAGATGGGGGGGTAGACTATTGAGCCAAAGTGTGGCCGGTAGCGGAAAGATCTTTGCCCAAGGGATGTTCTACAGTGGGGGACAAGGAATGAAGTGTTGGCTGCGAGTCTTTTAGTACGCCTGTAGGGGGCTGCGCTGATAACTGAGTGGAGGCCGATGGGGGCTAGCTGGAGATGTATCTTTTTTGCAAGGACGCAGGAGTGGTACTTTAGCCTTCCTTGGAAGTTAAGCCAACCAGCCAAAGCATAGAGCTCACAATTATGCGTTAACCTGTCACTGCCTGTGACTAGGTGGCAAGCTTTATTCAAGGCAGTGTTGATGCTACATAGGGCGGTCGGTTCCGCAGAGCCATATATGACTATCCCGTAGTCTAACAGAGAAAGGATGGAGGAGGAGACCACAAGATGCATGGCCTGTGTAGGTAAGCAGTGTTTAAGTCTGTAGAGGATACCCACTCTAGCGTTGACAACAGAGGAGAGAAGTTGTATATGACTGTGGTAGGAGAGGGAGGTGTCTAATGTGATTCCAAGATATTTAAAACATGAAATCTGTTCTAGTGGGGAACCATGTGCATTTTTTATTAGCAGTGCCGAGTGACTGTGCGCGCTTTGTCGGTGTGCAGAGATCATGGACTTCGTTTTTTGATAATTGATAATAAGGCGGTGTTCAGTGAACCAAGATTCTAGCTCCCTAAAGAAGTCCTGCAGGGCTAGATGGAGAGCGCTAGGCTGTGGGTTTTTCCAAAACACTACCGCATCATCAGCGTAGAGTAGCAGATGACCACTGCAAGACTTGGGGAGAGAGTTTAAAAAGAGGGTGAATAGTAGGGGGCAGAGTATAGACCCCTGTGGGACACCAGAGCATACTAGTTTGCAGGAGGAGAGGGTAGTGTTTATCTTGACTTGTTGTGACAGACCTGAGAGGTAGTCTTTCAACCAGGCGGTTGCCTCTGGGACCAAGTTGAGTTGAGGAAGTACACAGAGCAATAGTTCGTGACTGACCATGTCAAATGCCTCGGTCAGATCCACGTAGATCGCCCCTGCCACTGAGCCTTGGTCAAGGGCCTCATGGATAAATGAGGTGAGCTCAGTAAGGGCGGTGACGGTACTGTGGCCTCTCCAGAAACCATGCTGTTCTCGGCAAAGAAGGTTGTGTTTAGTTAGGTGTTCAGTAAGCTGGCCCGATACTATTTTTTCCAGTGCTTTGGAGAGGGGTGGGAGTATCGATATTGGTCTATAGCTGCTTGTGATAGTGGGGTCGCCGCTCTTCAGAATAGGTGTGATTATGGCTCTCTTCCAGGTTGTGGGGAATTGACTAAGGCATAGTGACAGGTTGAGAATTTTTGTGAGATGGGGTAGTGTAACATCCAGGGTCAGCCGAATGAGTCTGAGATCAAGGGAGTCATTGCTATATCGGGCATTAGCCAGTGCTTTGGAAATGTAGCATTTTGCCTCGTGGCAGGATATGATTCTTAGTCTAAAGGGTGTTGTATTGTTGTTGTTCGAGGTGTCGAGGGGAGGTGGGGAGGGATTGTAGAAGTTAGTAGTAGGTGGAGAGGTCAGAAGGAGGAGTTGAGGGCTTCCAAGGATAGTAGTAGGGTCCTGAGTGGTATCCCCATTAACTGAGTTGTGTAGGGTAGGGAGCAAGATTTCCCACTGAGTTCTTTTATATTGTTCCAAAATTGTTTACCGCTGCCCCAGGAGGAGGTGAGGGTTTGTTGATAATATGTAGTTTTAGCTTGCCGATGGCCCAGGTACATTTGTTGCGGGCCTCCCGGTAAAGTTGTCTATCCTGTGTGCATTGGGGGTCTAGGGCCTTATGCCATAGGTTGTCCCTGTGTTGTAGCTGATTAAGTAGTGACTGTGAGATCCAGGGTGTGACTCTGGTTTTCACTACTTGTTTAGTGAAGGGAGCGAAGATGTCACAGGCCTCATTGAAGGTGGCTATAAAGTGGGAGAGTGCCATGTCTACAGACTGCACAGGGTAAATGGGGAACCAGTTGCTGGTAGCTAGGTGTGCTTTGAGATGCACTAGGCCTCCTTTTTTTAGTCGCCTTTGTATGGTGACTTTGGGGGGGGCAAGGGGTATTTTAGCCGACCACCAGCAGGTCACCGGGGAATGGTCACTAATAGAGTCAGTGAGCACAGTGACATGGGAAAGGTTCTGTGGCCTGTTAGTGAAGATGAGGTCTATAAGTTTAGAGGTCCCTGTTCTGAGGTCCATTCTGGTAGCGGAAGTGACGAGTTGGGTAAGATCGTATGCCAGGGCTGTGTCTTTGAAGCTGGATGAGGCAGGTGATAGCCAATTGACATTAAAGTCTCCCAGTAGGATGACTTCACTTCTAGTAGGGAGGTGGGAGATACTGTGGAGGAGAGATTCAAATCTGAGAGTTTTGGTTGCTAGGGGGGATATAGGCCACTGTGATGTGGAGGGTTTTGGTACCCAGACTAAGTTTAACTGTGGGTGTCTGGGCACCATATTTGGGTGTTGGGGTATGTACTTCTGTGGCGTTTAGTGAGGATTTAACGTAGATGGCACAGCCACCGCCTCTCTTACTAGTCCTGTCTGCCTGGAAGATGGAATAGTCACTGAGGGAGACAGCTCCATTGGGTATTCTATCCGAGAGCCATGTCTCAGATAGAGCTAGGATGTCGGATGTGTGCTGGGCAATCTAGCCTTGGGAGGGGTTTGGTAGGCTGCATATATTAAGAGTAGCTAGCAGTAGACTCCCACGTGGGCTGCTAGACGGGGCCACTGTGCAGGGTGGTCCTGGGTTGGGGTGAATATTGCCAGATAGTAGTAGTAGGAGCAGGGTGTGCCGCAGAAGGGCTATCCTGTGAAGTATCCCAATGTATCCCGATGCCTAGCTCTTGCTTGCCACATTACCTATCCTGGTTTCTGTATCCACTGCCCTGACTCAACCTTGCCCACCTTCCCATCCCTACCTCCCTCTAAAATGCTATGTAGATCCTATCTTAGGCTAAATGTTTATCTTCTATATGTATTGCCAGCTATGCACCTTATGCTTTCTCACTGTGATAAGATGTTATTGTTGCTTGCTTGTATGTATTATCCCTAGGACTCTCCCATCCTCATGTATGTTAACTTAATATGCAATGAAACTGTCTCCCTTTTTTGTATGTACTCTCCTGGGTCGTGTCTGAAAATAGACAACTCTGGTTAGTGCACCTACCCGGTAATCAAAAACTAATTAAAAAAAACCAAAAACACAGTTCTGGCTCATTGCTGTTTTTGTTTTAAACTTAGATTGTGGGCTTTTAGTGACACTGTAATTTCTTGCTGTCTTTACTTGCAGTGTCAGTGGCTCAGTAGGTAGCACACTCGCCTCTGAGGCCGGGAGATCAGAGGGCTGTGGGTTCAGCTCCCACATCTGGCACTTGGGTTAATATCCCAGTACTGACACTGTAGTGCAGCATGAGAGGGGTGCTGTCTTTCAGATGAGACGTTAAACCGAGGTTCCATCTGCCTGGATTGGTGGTAGTTCAGGTGGATGTTAAAGATCCCATGGCACTTATCGAAAAGAGTAGGGGAAATTTTTATTGAGAAAACAAAAACAAATACATCAAAATGAAATGAACAAAATAACCAACTGAACATATTACAGGAGGAAGAAAACAAGGAAAATTAATTGCAAACAATATATAGAAACAAATAATCAGAAAAATGAAAGAGCAGGAAATTTAACCTACCCAGTCAACATTTCTCCAAAGAAAAGTACCTATAGCTTCCACCATGGTGTGGAATTCATAGGCACAGAGTGCATCCAATTCTTCCTGTATATGAAAAAAAACCTCCTGCAACTGTAAAATTTTGTTTTGTGGCACTCTCAAACACCAAGCCTGCCAAATATGCCATTTAAGACAGGCTAATAAAACAATCACTGTACTTTTGTGCCATTTGTTCCATTCTGCTGGAATCTGCCCTAACACCAAGATATCATAGGTAATGAGACCAAAAAGTGGTTCTCCCCATCAATGTGCCAGAGTATACCTAAAGGATTTAGTAAGAGAACATTCAAAAAATAAATGCTGCATTGTCTCAAACTGCCCCTGACAAGAGGGCTCCTGACAAACTCTTATCACATAACTGTTTGTGTTTATGATTAGCCCTCACATTAAGCTCTTGATGTGCACACAACCAGACTACATCCTGCATCTTTTGCAGAATTCTGGGTTCTATCACACTTGCTAATAAAGAAACCACATTCACACAAGTGGGAACAGAAAAAAGGGAGTCCTCAAAATAACAAGTAGAAACAACATAAGTATAAAAAGACTTCCGCTCATGCGAAACAAACCAACTAAGCTCCACTTTCCACAATCTAATGTATTTCAACGTTTGCTGAACATATAAGGGTAATTGTTTATCCATAGGATGCCACTTTCCCTGTCCCCAGGCTGTTAAAAAAGGCCGTCCCCACAGGGACATACACATGCGACTCATAACATTTTGTTCCAATAACAGAGGCCTAATTGAACTATAAAAAAAACTACCAAAAAATTGAACAATGGGATATATCATACCCAGTCCACCTTCTTACCAGGGTCTGTAGGTGTGTGCCCTCTTCACTGGGTTCAAACGGCTACCCCACAGCAGCTGAAAAAAAAGACTCAAAATTTTGGAATGCATATCAAATGGTAATGGAAAAATATGAGAAATAAACAAAAAAAGAGAAGCAACATAGGATTTTAACAAAAACACACATTTTTTCCGTGTCATTTTCCAAGACTGCAATTTCTTAACCTTATGAAGCGCTTTGTCATAAATCATATCCCAATTACTCTGTACTGACTCTGGTGAACCAAAATGTATACCAAGGAGCTTCAATTGTTTAACAACAACCGGAATATCAAAAATATGAATACTAGGGGCCGTACCTAAAGGCAGTAATGAACACTTAGAGGTATTAATTGTAATTCCAGTACTAAGTTGTACTGAATTTAAAAAAACAAGGACACGTCTCCCAGATTCAATATCAGCAATAGAGCAAATACAGTCATCCGCATAAGCCAGAACTTTAGAAAAATGATAGCCTTCTGAAGAAACAATAGCAAAAATATCTTTATCCAGTTCAATAAAATGCAGCAAAGGGTCCAAACCAAAGACAAACAACAACAGACTCAGCGGACAGCCCTGCCATACTCCAACCTGGTAAGGAACTGAGACACCCAAATGACCATTAACCATAGGTGTTACTCTGGCTAAACTGTAAAGGGTTTGGATTAAATCTAAACAAGCATTTGTCAGTGCCGAATGTTGCTTGCTTGTATGTGCTGCTTAGGTATTTGGAAGTGATAGTTCCATGCCTTCCTCCCAAGTCATCCACTGTGTTTTTCCGCTCAGTATTCACAGAAGAGTGGGAGAGGCAAGGGCCACAGCAGTACAGCAGTTGCCAAAGGGGATGAAGAGGTGGACAATAGTCCATTCAAAGGCAAAAGAGTCCTGCAGGAGCTCACTAAAGTGAAGGTGGACAAAGCGATGGAACCAGATGGCATACGCCCAAGGATATTAAGAGAACTGCGAAGGGAGATAGCAATACCTCTGGCAGCCATGTTCATTGAGTCATTCAACATGAGTGAATTGGAGGAGGGCACATGTGGTCCCTCTACACAAATGCAGCAGCAGGGAGGAGGCAGGGAACAATAGGCCGTTCAGCCTCACCTCAGTAGTGGGGAAGATCATGGAGACATTGCTTAAAGAAAGGATAGTGGGGCATCTAGAAGCCATCGGAGCCCAGGGCCATAGACAACATGGATTCACAGTGGGGACATCATGTCAGACAAATCTGGTTGACTTCTTTGACTGGGTGACAAAGGAAGTGAGTCAGGGTGGGGCAGTGGACCCGCTTACCTTGATTTCAGCAAAGCCTTTGACACCATCCCATACAGGAGGCTGATAAACTAGCTGGGTAGGCTGGGCATGGGGGAAAGGGTGGTAAATTGGGTTAGAAACTGGCTAACAGACAGGATGCAGAGAGTGGTGGTAAATGGGGTGCAGTCTAGGGAGAGGGGGTGACCAGTGGGGTGCTGCAGGGTCTTCATTAGTAACATTGCACAACGGCTGAAGGGAATTTTTTCACCAAATTTTCAACATAGCCATTTTAAGACCTCTGCTCATGAACAGTGTCATTGTGATTTTCTTAATCTGTCCCAAACATTGATTGCGCACACTGACTGCGACATTGTGTGCTACACGTACAGAAACACATTTTGGGTGACGTGAAAAATGACAGCTGCACTGCTCATAAGGAGGTGTGGTAAAATGGCAGTGTTGAAAATCTGGAGTGAAAATATTGAAAGTCCAGCGAACTTCACGTGGTAGGAACTGCATGGCATGCAGCTAAATAAAAACAGTTATTTTTAATAATTTTTTCACCAAATTTTCAACATAGCCATTTTAAGACCTCTGCTCATGAACAGTGTCACTGTGATTTTTCTTAATGTGTCCCATACATTGATTTCTCAAGACAAACCTCCCATTGTGCGCTACATGGGCGAAACACGCTTTGGGGTGAGATGTGAAAATGACAGCTGTACTTCTCAAAAGGAGGTGTGGTAAAATGGTAATGTTGAAAATCTGGAGTGAAAATATTGAAAATTTAGAACTTACGGCGTGCATAGGGAACTGCATAGCATAATATAAAACAGTCATTTGTAGGATATTTTCACAAATTTTCAACATAGACTTTTTGAGCCCGCCTCTTATGAACACTGGCAGTGTCGCTTTTGTTAATTGTTCCCGAAGGATTTCAATGAGTGACTGCGGAAATCACCCTTCGGGCCCGATTAACGCCATGACAGTGCAAGAATTCATGAGGAGGGGTCCTAAAAACCCCATGTTGAAAATATGGGCCCAAAATTCCCGAGATATGCAACAAAGTTGAAAACACCCTATTTATTCCATTATACAGCTTACCGGCATTTCCACAGTTTGTGGTCAGCTTTGAAGAGTACAGACGTGTTCCCGGTCCACCGAAGACGTCGCACCGGACTCTGCAGGTAAGTATGGGGTGAGGGGTGTGGGGAGGCAGGGTGCTGGAGGAGTGGGTGCTGGTTGTGGGGGGTAGGGAGACTACGAGGACCTTTTTGTTTATAGGTTGTTTTTTATTAAGACGAGCGGGACATTTGCCACGCTGGGAGGGCTCCCAGCATGGCCTGGAAAGGCTGTTTGGGGGCTGGAGCCATGGGTTGGGCCCCCGTTGGCTATAATAAGCTTTGCCACGCTGGGATGGGCTCCCAGCGTGGCACCTGGCAAGCTTTTTGGGGGAGGCGTGCAGCCGTGGAGCCTGCGGAGGATTGGGCACCCCGTCGGCTATAACAGTTTTGTCACGCTGGGGTAGGCTCCCAGCGTAGCATCTGAACAGCTTTGTGGGGGGTGTGGGCCCGGGAGTTGGGCACCCCGTCGGCCATAAAAGTGTGTGGGGGAGCGCAGCACGCAGGTATGCGTGCCTTGTGTGGTGTGGTGGGGAGAGCTCTGCTCACTGAAGCGGAGCTCTCCCTTCAACCGTACGACCACTGCATTTTCAACTGCTGTCATAGACAGCTGCAACAGTGATTGGGGAACTGGGGCCGCGCCTGCAAACACACTGACTGAATTGGAAGACGGGTGCCACACCTCCGAAAACTCGGATGATGGCACTATGTTTCTTGCACACGTGTGCAAGCAACATAAAAATGAATAGGGATACCATAATATACTAGAATAGCCCAAAGATAATCATGGCGTATGGCGTCAAAAGTTTTTTCCTGATCTAAAGCTAACAAATAGCCAGATAGTTTATTCTGAAGACTTTGGTCTATCAATTCCCTGACATAGATTAAATTCTGGGAAATGTTTCTGCCAGGAACAGCACAAGATTGTGTGGAAATTAACAACTTATTGGCAAATTTTGAGAGACGGTGATTTAGAATATTAGCCACAATTTTGTAGTCTGAGGTTAACAAGCTCAATGGGCTCCAGTTTTGCAAGAGAGCAGGATTTCCTTTCTTATATATAAAAACCATTACCCCATTTGTCATACTAGAGGTTAATCTTTTTTCTGCCCAAACAGCTTGAAAAACAACATGCAGCCAAGGTGCAAGAACATCTACATACATTTTATAAAATTCATTTGGTAGGCCATCTATCCCTGGTTTAGTATATGTAGACAAATGACCTATAACCCGATTAATTTCATCTATAGAAATAGGGGATTGTAGTACTTCAATTTCAAGAGCCGAAAGTGACGGGATTTCAATATGGTGATAAAAGAGAGAAAAGGAATCAGAATCAGGCTTTTTAAAAGTCTGAGTAACATAAGATTGAAATATAGTCCGTATACCCCTAGTATCATGAACTAATAATCCATCTGAAGACTGCAAGACTGACATACACAAGTTTGGCAATTCCTGGTCAGAAAGATCAAAGGGGTTCACCAGCTCACGGGTACCAGTAACAACATATTTTTGTTGCTGTCTATATCTTCATTCTCGTGTTTTAAGAAAATCAAGCATTTTTGCCTTAATATCTAAAAACTGTTGGCGCTTCGTACCCTGTGAAGAACACGCCTGAGACAACAAAGTCAAATACTGAGCTCTATAACCGAGATAGGTAAAATAAGAATTCCGGGCTTTAGTCCGAGAGACCTGAAGAAAAAGTATCTTAAGATCCTGTTTTGTGTCTTCTCACCAATCCAGGGACTATCATACAAAAAAGCTATATCCGACCTAAGTGAAAAAAAGGAATGTATCTGCGAGGAAAGGTCCTCATCTTGTAATAAGGACGTATTTAATTTCCAAATAGCACGTCCCATCAAAAGTACTTGATAAAAACCAATAGTCCGTTTTAGAATTAAATGGTCAGAATTCTCTAATGGTAAGGTAGTAATAGTAAAACAGGAAAGCCTCCTGGACAA
The DNA here is from genome assembly GCA_016271365.2 of Neoceratodus forsteri. Taxonomy (NCBI): domain Eukaryota; kingdom Metazoa; phylum Chordata; order Ceratodontiformes; family Ceratodontidae; genus Neoceratodus; species Neoceratodus forsteri. The sequence goes on along the minus strand of JADMNL010000022.1, from coordinate 437,032,664 downwards.
AAACCAGAAATCTATCCTAGAAGAGATAGTCCCTTTATAAAAGGTATGCTCTGGCTTCTGTTGCAATAAATCATAAGCATCCATCAAATTATTAGTTTTTAAGACTTGCAATAAGGCATTGGTGTCACAAATCATCTTTTGAGTCTTACGTCCCCAATCTCGAGCAGCTAATCCACAATTAAAATCAGCACCCCATAAAACTAACTTTGAAGTATGTAAATATGGAGAAATACGATGAAACAAAGTTTATCTATCGACCTTAGACTGAGGAGCATAGATATTTATAAGACAATATGTACAATGATAAACGACAATGTTCATAAGCATTGCTCTACCAGGTAGAATGTCTAAGACTTGTAAAACTTGAATGGCAATACTACAAAAAAAAAACAAAAAAACACCCAAGCCATCACACACATCCTCTCCTGGTGACGAAAAAGAAGCACCCCATCGCCAATCCTTTCCTGCTTCTTTTATACTTTCCAGAGAGCCCACTCTGGTATCTTGTAAAAGAATGATAGAACCAGAATGTTCACTAAGACTGACAAAAGTAAGACGCCATCTTGATTGAGATTTAATACTGTTTACATTAACAGTAATAAAAGAAATGACTTTTGCCAGAGAAAAAGGAGGAAAAAACAAGAACTAGAAACAAGTCATTTCCTTTTTTTCGGTTTAGGCTTTTCTTTAACCTCTGCATCTAGGGCATGATTTGGAAGACAGGAGGCAACCGAGGAGAAATCAGATTCCACCCCGTCATCATCTCCCTCATGTTCCAATAAAGGGGCAAAAGGATTAGCATCTATAGCTAAATCAGGCTCAGGACAAGTGGAAGGGGCTACAGAACCAGTTTTGATTGACCTAGATCGGGTAACTCTTTGGAACGGAATATCATTCTGCACTCCTGGCAGGGGCATACAAGAGGTCTCCTGATTTCCTATAGGCACACCAGCCCGGGGAATAGCAGTATCGACAAAGGGAAGAGCTCCTTGTGCAGCAGACATAGGAGAGGAAGGGGGAACAAAATCAGGGGCTGCACGCACACCAGTAGTGGAAGGGAAAAGTGGAACCGGGGCATTAGTATCCATATTATTTAAGTCTCTGACCTGAATCATCTCTTCTTCAGCAAGAACAGAAGAAGGAGTAGAAGACAGGTGAGAAACAGGGGCAGGTACATCAGGATGCAGAAGTAAATCCTGCATCTTTTGACGCTCTTTTTGTTCATTTGCAACATAGACATCTTGTTCAGCCCGAAGAGCAGGATCAGCCTGATTATGAGAAGCCCAAGAGCAAGAGCGGAAAGTGTGTCCCTGTTCATCACATAAATTACACCTCATTGGACATCTACAATGAGCCCCTATGTGACCTAAATCCAGAAACAGCCCACATTTCTGCTGATCACACACATTGCTTAAGTGCCCCAAAGCCCCACACTTATAACAAGCCCTTGGCTGTCCCGGATAAAAGAGAACAACCGTGTCCTGCCCCCGCAAAAAAACAATTAGGCAAATGTTTAGTTAACCCATTCTCTAAGCGTAAATCAATTAAATAATGCCAACCCCCTGTCCAGAGATGTTCATCATCAAGAATGGGTTCGGGGGGACCTTTGACAGTACAGTGTTGCTGTAACCAGTAGGTTATATCAGCAACATTAACCCCTTCATTCCGAAACAGTATTGTAATTTTCTTAGAAACTGGTTTTGTCAAAGGAATAGCCAAAAAAGGTTTCCACAGAGGTGTACTTTTCAAAGCCTGGTATTGTTTCCAAAATCTGTGCAATCCTGCTGGATGCTTAAAACTAATGTCAAAAATGGTATCCCCAGGCATATGAATCAACGCATATATTTCATATACATAAAATCACATACTTATTTTCAATAATTCTCAACCAATGAAAAGTCTATTGGGAACATCATCCAGTGAACCTAGAAATTTGAAACGCACTGCGTTACGTCTAGCAGCAGGCTCATTCAATAAACCAGAAGTAGCAGGAAACAGTTTCTCATTTACCTTGTCATGCCACACAGATGAGGTATTTTTCCTTTCAGGCTTGGGCAAAAAAGGAGCTGCAGAAGTAGATGGCTAAGATGCAAGGCCTTCAGATAAGGCCTCAGAATGGGGTGGGTGGGTCAGAGGGAAGTGGCAAACCATCATCTTCTAATTGCCTAATGTTCTCCATTAGGTCTGGACTGAGAATAAGGGAGACAGGGGCAGATATGTTGTTAGTTAACTGTCCTGGAGGAAGCCCCAAGTCTGCAGCTGAAGAGGAAAGCACAATACTCTCTCCAGATGCCACATTTGCATCCTATGACTTCCATCTGGGGATTTAACCCACCCCGCAGCTTCCAGGGCTGCAGCTACCCAAGTAGCAGGGGCTTCCAAGTCCCCAGTCGGTAAAGACCTAGATGGGAAAAAAGCAGTCACAGTCGTCTGGATGAGGGGAGACATGCCTCCATGAGGAACTGCTTTTGTGATCCCTCCCCCCCAAAATGGCTGTTCTTCGGGGAAAGGCCGATGGTAAAAATCCCCACATTTGAGCCTGTAGAAGAAGTCGAGCTACTTGTAGTAGCAATCTCCTCAGAATTTGAAGAAGGTAGCTGTGGAACAGCAGCAAAAGAAATTTCAGACTCACCCTGTTCCGCGACAGTGGTGCACAAAGGAGTATCAGGCAACCGCCCCATGGAATCCATAACTGGCATCTCCAGAAATAATGCCAGTGCAACAGGGGGACACGACCCTTCCTGTTCTGGTATGCTGGTCTCTTCCGCTCGAGCTTGCTGCAGCTCCGTGAGCAAGAGGTTCCGCTGTCATTCTAGCTCCATGAGCCTTGAACGAATACTGGCTACAGAAACAACCGACGAGGTCTCTCCCTCTTCTGGGCGTACCCCTCCAAAATCAGCAGCAGCAGGTAACTGAACTTCAGCCTCAACAGCAACGTATTTCCATGTCGACTTCCAGGACCGTCCCGATCGCGGCAGCCTTCAGGGGCTGAGGAGGTGATCGGCTCCTCAGCCTCCCACATGTCTAGCTTGTTCCAAAAAGACTCCCACACACTGAGGAGTATCACGATAGCACAGCTCCCTCTGTCAACCAGAGTAGGGGAATTTCCCTGGTGTCCTGGCCAAATTTCCCTCATTCACAAAAAATACCACCAACAGCTTAATCGGGTTCAATTTCAGTTGCTTACTATCTGTATCCCCTCCTTCCCCGGTCACCCTGAAAAAGGGACTTCGGGGCCCAGTGGGCTTACTGGGCCAACAAAATTCAACACACAACAAACTTAGAATTGTTTTTGGGCTGTTGAAAACTTAAAACCAAGTTTGTTGTGCTTGTAGTGATGTGTATTCCTTTGCTGCCTTTAATTGCTGTAAATGTACGCTTCCCTCCTTCCCCTGCCCCCCCACTCTTAATTATATGCCCTGTTAAATCTGATTGACAGGAGCTAAGCACAGGGAATAGCAGGAGTTGTGGAGTAGGATGGGCGTAAGGGAGAGGAAGCCTGCCCTCAGCACAAGTGTTATGACTCATTTTTTTGTTTGTTTTCCTTTTGTTAAAGAAACGTATCTGAGGATCAGTGGCAGGATTTTTAGGACAGTAAATTAATAAAAAGGGAACTAGGAGAGTTTCAGTAACAGACAAGTACTGGAATAGCTGTATAAGTGCAGTATAATGTGAAGAGTGGTGCAATGCAGTGGCTGCGGGGCAGTCATATTCAGGCAGACTTTCTGGAAGCTGAGGTGCTGCCCTATCTGCAGGCATCTCTCTGGACTGCGGGATGAGGTAGCCAGACTCAGAGCGGAAGTAAACTGGGTCAGGACTACCTTCACCCCTATCCAGAGCACCCAGTCCAATGCTGCTGCCTTAAAGGATGCCAAGAACGAGGAGCACATGGATGATGGTGGGCTTGGGGAGGGTTAGGGTGGTCAGGCAGAGGCATATCCCAGATCCTATTCCACTCCAGAACTCATATGCCGCACTGGCACACAGGGACAACCAAACAGAGGTACCCAAAGAAGTGGAAGGGAAGGATGTGGAGGTCAACCAAGAAGGTGACCTCAGTGGGGAGAGCAGTAGACCCCAGAGGAGGAGGAGGAGGAGGAGGAGGAGGAAGCGAATCCTGGTGGGGGGCTCATCATAAGAGGGATCCAGCTAGGAACACAGAAGGGGGGAGGACAGGGAGGTGAAGTGCTACGAGGTGCCACAGCATGGAGGGATGGGAGGGGGATCGTCGGGAAGGCAAGACGGGAGGGTGAGCTGGATGTCATTGTCCACCTAAGTATAAATACCTGGCAAATGGGGAGCAAAAGGAAGTTCAGGAAGAGTTTAGGAAATTGGGGAGGGGTCTCAAGCAAGTAGCTACTTCTGTCACCTCCTCAGAAGTACTACCTGTCAGTGGCATGGGAGAGCATAGGGGGTGCATGCACCAGGAACTTTAATGCATGGTTGAAGAACTGGTGCTGTGAGGAAGGGTTTGGATTCAATGGTGACTGGGGACCCACCTGGAGGGATGGAGGCTTGTTCAAGTCTGACGGCATGCATCCATCCTGGAGAGGAATCCTAGCACTCAATGATAAGTTTAAATGCTACATGAACAAGCATTTATACTAGCCAAGGGGAGTGGCAGGCCAGCAAGGAGGGTACCTAGTTGCCCACCCCCCACAGCTAGCAGTGGAACCAGTGAACAGGAGGAGTGGATATCTCTACAAAGCAGTGTGCAAGAAATGGAAATAAGCACCCAAGAGGTGGATAGGCAGAAAGGTGGCAAAATTCAACAGAAGGGCAGACAGCAGGGAGAACCAGGGATAAAGGACAACCAGGGTGGGAGATGGAGTAGAACAGCTAAACAGTCCAGGGAGTTCAAATCATGGAAAGCCATGTGTGCCAATGCCAGGAGCCTTAGCTACAAGATGGAGGATCTGGAGGCTGTCATGGTGCAGTCGAACCTGGACATTGTGGCCATAACAGAGACCTGGTGTAATGATAACCATGAGTGGGAGATGGCCATACCTGGCTACAGCATATTCAGAAGGGACAGGGCAGGGAGGAGGAGTGTCACTTTATGTGAAAGCTGACATAAAGGTCACAGAGATCCAGGAGGAACAAAATGGGGGCGAGATACTGTGGGTTCAGCTGGAAAGGAAAATGGGGACAGCCATCCGCACAGGGGTGGTCTACAGACCACCAGCTCAGGAGGAAGAAACAGATAGGGAGCTGATACTAGCCATCCAAAGGATGGCAGACAAGGGTGAGGTGGTGCTGGTTGGAGATCTCAATATTCCAGATGTGGACTGGAGCCTCCCAGCAGCAGCATCAACCAGGAGCAGATTTATCCTGGACTCCCTTCAAGGTGCCTTCCTCAAGCAACTGGTCATGGAACCAACTCAGCAGAAGGCAATACTGGACCTTGTGCTCACAAATGGGGACACTGTGATGGGGGTAACAGTGGGGAAGCACCTGGGGAACAGTGACCACCAGTCAATGTGGTTTGACATCACAGAAGGAGCAGAACCAAACTGCACAAAAACGCGTATCTTGGATTTTAGGCGGGCAGACTTTGGGAAAATGGGGAGAGGCTTGAAAGAGGCATTAATGGGAATGGGGCATGAATCAGGGGTTGAGGAACAGTGGGCAATATTTAAAATGGGGATTACAAGAGCAACATAATTATGCGTTAAGCAGGTTAGCAAGGGGAAAAGAAAGAGGAGGCCATTATGGTTTTTCAAGGAGGTAGCGGAGAAAGTGAAATCCAAAAAGACTGTATTCAGGCAATACAAAAAGACACAGGCAGAAGGGGATAGTGAGAAATACCAGGAGAAGCAAAGGGAGGCAGGGAGGTCAGTAAGGGAAGCCAAAGCTCAGACAGAAGAGTGCACTGTAAAATCAGTGGGTAGAGGGAACAAAACCTTTTACAGGTGCATAAGTGAAAAAAGAAAGGCAAAGGGAGGGATAGTGAGACTGAAGCGGGAGGATGGGAGCTGCATGGAGGATGACAACAGTAAAGCTGACATATTGAACAGGTATTTCTGCTCAGTCTTTACTGAGGAAAATGAGGGTAATGGGCCTGAAGAGAGTACAAGGGGTGGGAACGGCGCAGAAATGGACACAAGTCCCTTTACACGAGAAAGGGTCCTGAAGGACCTGAAAGGAATAAGAGTTGATAAAGCAATGGGTCCAGATGGGGTGCACCCCAGGGTCCTAAAAAAACTAAGAGAGGTGGTGGCTGAGCCTCTGGCAATCCTGTTTAACCAATCACTGGAAACAGAGGAGGTAACCAAAGACTGGAGGACAGCATATGTAGTTCCCTTATACAAAAGTGGGAAAAAAGAGGAAGCGGGGAACTACACAGACTAGTCAGCCTCACCTCAGTAGTGGGTAAGATCATGGAAGCACTACTGAAGGAGGGATTGGTGAAACATCTGGTTGCCAATAGACTACAGGACACAAGGCAGCATGGTTTCACCAGGGGGAGGTCATGTCAGACCAACCTCATTGAATTTTTCGACTGGGTGACAAGGGAGGTGGATCAAGGGAGGGCAGTGGACGTGGCCTATCTGGACTTCAGCCAGGCCTTTGACACTGTGCCACACAGAAGGCTATTAAACAAATTAGGGTATATGGGAGTAGGCAGACAGTAGTGTGGTGGGTAGGTAACTGGCTGGATGGCAGGACACAGAGGGTGGTGGTAAATGGCTGTCACTCCACAGAGGGAAGAGTGACCAGTGGGGTACCACAGGGATCAGGGCTGGGACCGGTTCTAGTCAACGTCTTCATCAGTGACATTGCACAGGACCTAGAAGACAGAATTTCTCTGTTCGCTGATGACACAAAGCTCTGTAAGAGAGTGGACACGCCAGAGGGTGTAGACAGAATGAGGAGGGACCTGCAGAAACTTGAAGAATGGTCAGGGTTTTGGCAGTTGAAATTCAATGCAAAGAAGTACAAGATAATGTATATGGGGCACAAAAACCCTGGAACAACACATCAGTTGGGGAGGATATAGCATGCACCAAGCAGGAAAGGGATCTTGGGGTTATCATCTCTGATGACCTCAAGGTAGGGAAACAGTGCGACAAGGCAGCAGGTAAAGCTAATAGGATGCTGAGATGCACAGGCAGGGGCATCATCAGTAGGAAAAGGGAGGTCATAATTCCACTATACAAGACACTGGTGAGGCCCCACCTGGAGTACAGTGTACAGTTCTGGAGACCTTAACTTCGTAAGGACATGGACAGGATAGAAAAGGTTCAGAGGAGGGCAACAAAGATGGCACATGGATTGCATCACAAGTCCTATGAGGACAGGTTGATGGACTTGAATATGTACTCCCTGGAGGAGAGGAGATATGATAAAGGCATACAAGTATCTTACAGGGAGGAACAGAGTGCAAGAATACACTATTTTCCAGCAAAAAAGATGTTCCAGGACTAGAGGGCATAGGATGAAGTTGGAGGGAGTGTGATTCAGAGGAAACGTGAGGAAGAATTTCTTCACAGAACAGGTGGTGGACAAGTGGAACACCCTGCCAAAGGAAGTAGTGGGAGCTGAAACAATCACGGGATTTAAGAATGCATGGGATAGACTTAAGGGAATTCTGGAGGTCAGGGCTAAGATGCAACAGACTTCTAGGAAAACATAAAGTGAACTTACAAGCTCAAATGGACAGACTGGGTGGGCCGTAGGCCTTTGTCTGCCAACAGTATCTATGTATGAATGGTACAGAGGACAAAAGCACTGAACTGTAAAACAGTGGGTTATAGGTTCGGCCCTCCTCAGGGCCACAAACAATATTGCCCAAGGAAATCTGAGCTACAGTAAATCTGTAGCTGGGCCAGTAGCATGGAAGGCTGATGCGCTGGACACTTCACCTCCCGCCACACCAGCAACCTGGGTTGGGAATGGACCATGATCATTCGGGGACAGGATGGGGGGCAGGAAAATTTAGCGTCCATCGACAAACTTTCGCCTTCAGGGTGGAGACACAGAGTGCACTGCTGCTTGGCTGCCACCTACTGGAGGGTGGGTGGCACAGCAGCAGTCACCAAAACTAAAAGTTGGGAGGCAGGCACTGAAAGTGTGCACCAGCTTCATGGTCTACAGTATATGCACATCATGACATGCTGGTGGCTCTGACTCAAGAGGAGTAACAGAGGGAAAAGAACCCCTGTCTGCAGGATGATGCTGCGACCCTGAAGGTACCACACCACCACCATCCATGGCGCCCACACACACTATGAGGTAAGAAGTAAATGGAGTAAGTACTGGAGGTGGTGTGAAGGGGCTGAGGGGGTCAACAACTGAAGGGAGCTGATGGGGAGGAGCGTAAAGTCCATTTAAGAAAAAAAAAAGGACTGCAAAAATACTTGAAGAATAAACTGAACTATGTCTGTCACATTTTTCAAAGTCATCCAACTGGTATCAGGGACTCTTGAAAGGGAACATAAACAATATGTAATTTAAATCAACTACTGCTGGTGTTTTCTGTCCATTGTTAACATATCTGAAGCTATAATATTTGCATTCTGCATGCTGTTCCCCCCCCTTCCAGGTTTTGTGCTTTCACATAGGTACATCCTGTCTGTAACTAGGGGGAAACACACACACACACACACACACACACACACACACACACACACACACACACACACACAGTGTCAGCTTGATGTTTATCTTCAAAGCCTGATGATGCTTGCTACATGGCTAACATGCAGAAAACCACTATGACTGGTGGGGCTTTATCCTCTGAACTATAGGAAATTTCTGCCCATCAGTCAGTTGAATATTTTCATGATCGTCAGCTTTCTCAGCATTGTTTTTTTGAGAAGTAAGCTTCCTGCATTTCTACATCCGTTGGCTCATACAGTACACACCTACATAGTCCCTACAGTACACTATAGTAACAGTTTGTTTGCTTTGCGCATGCGTGCAAGCAAACATAAAAAACAATACTCTTCAATACCAAGGGCCCGATATTCAAAAATGTGCAAAGTTTTGTGCTGCGTTTTGCCACTGCCCAGGATCCTGTGGATACTATATTCAGTCGGCGCAGTGCTAAGTCAAGACGCTGCCATGAAATGGATCCTCAGGCAAGGAATAGCGCCACCAGACCTGATAGCGCCAGTAGCCCTAGGCATGATATTCAGATGGACCCATGCAAATGAGCCCACTGGGCATTCAAGTGCTAAGTGGCTACTTGCTGCCCATTATGGGCTCATTTGCATGGTAAGCGGTGGTAGATATGCAAGGCACCACACCCACCCCAACTGCCCAGTCCCTTCAGAAGAAAGAAGTCCCTGGCATCTAGTGGTCCCCCCCCCCCACCAGTTCATCACTGAGGTAATATAGCCATGGTGCCTAGTGGTGCCGCCTCCCACTGACAGCCATCTCATGTAGTAATGTAATATTATCTGGTACATAGCATTCTCCCCGCACTCCAATCACTGTTACTGTAGTTATTCGAGGAGTCCCTGGTGGCCAGTGGTCCCCCCCATCCCGATCCTCTGCCCTGTAAAAACAGTCATATGCCCTGGTGGCCAGTGGTCCCTCCTAGGTCCTGATCCCTAGCTCCGGTAATGACAGCAACCCCCCTGGCATCCACTAGCCTCCCCCAGTCCCCAATTCCCAGCCATGTTCCAGATACACTAGTCCTACTGTTGGCTAATGTGAGTAGTCACATAAGAAAAGGTGGTACTGAAAATAAAAGACGACAATACTCCCTGGTGTCCAGTGGTTACCCCCCTGCCACCCATCGACTCCTGTTCCTTTGTCCAGGCATTACTCCCTGGCATCTAGCAGCCCCCACCGGTACCACAGTACCAACCACCATCCTGCCAATCCCCCCCCTTTCTTACAGTGCCAATGCCACACGACCGCATACAGTGACCAGTACAGCCCTCCTCTCACCTCCTCAGTTAGCCATCATATGGAAATCCAGAGAGTGCGCATCATATGTATTGTACAGGGTGCACATCTTCTGTACTGTACAAGGAGTGCGCGGCTTGTGTACTTTACCCATGCTCCCTGTACAGTATAGAAGATGCTCCCCTTGTAGAATACATAGGATATGTGCTCTCTGGATTTCCATATGCCAAACAGCCAAGGAGGTGACAGGAGGACTGTGTCAGTCACCGTATGTGGTCCCACAGTGCTGGCACTTCAGGTAAGGGGGGTTGGCAGAGTGGGTGGTCTCTGCCGCAGTGCGGGTGGGGCCGCTAGATACCAAGGAGTAATGTCTGGACAAGGGAACAGCAATCGATGGGTGGGGGGTACCACTGGACACCTGGGAATGTCTTCTTTCATTTTTAGTACTACCTTTTCTTATGTGACTACTCACGTCAGTCAACAGTAGGGCTTGAGTATTTGGAATGTGGCAAGGGATCAGGGATCATGGGAAACACTGGACACCTGGAAGGCTGCTGTCATTACAGGGCCAGGGATCAGGGACCGAAGGGATGGGACTGCTGGACACCAGGAAGGCTGCTGTCATTACTGGGGCCAGGGATTGGGACCAGGAAGGAACCACTGACCACCAGGGAATATTAGTGCATGTATGGGGCAGAGGATCAGGACCGGGGAGGGACCACTGGCCACCAGGCAATATAACTGTATATAGGGGGAAAAGGATCAGGACTGGGGAGGGACCACTGGCCACTAGGAAATATGAGTGTATATAGGGAGCAGAGGATCAGGACTGAGGAGAGACCATTGTCCACCAGGGAATATGACTCTATGTATGAGGCAGAGGATCGGAACCAGGGATGGACCACTGGCCACCAGGGAATATGAGGGTATGTATAGGGCAGAGGATCGGGACCGGGAAGGGAAAATCAGACACCATGGGGGCAGATGCGTTCTCCACCACCAACTTGATTGTTGGCTGCAATTGCTTTGGCAGCCGCTTGGGTTGCCCAGAGTAAGTCGGGGTTTTCATCGGCGGTATTTGCGCTGCGTAAAGTGACCTGTGTTAACCCCTTTGTGCAATGCATATATGTTGAATATTGCACTGTGCTGGTATTCGTAACCCGCCCCTCCCTTTGCCCACCTACAAACATTATGTTTTGCATGTGTGCTAACCCTGTTCATGACTGGAACTGCCCCTTTTGAATATTACACTCTGGTGTAAAACCTGGTTTGCATGGGCAAACACTCAATTACACCTGCACAAACCTTTGAATCTCAGACCCCAGCTCTTAAGTCCCTTTCTCCTCCTTTCAAACAGTTCTGAAATCAGGAGCTCCTCTCATAAGCACTGCTTCAGGTACTTGGGTTTATAGCTCAGCCTCAAACTATCCGATTTCCAGTGAAGTCACAGCCCAAGCAGTAGCGAAGTGTTAGAGTTCTCTTCCCTCCCATGCATTTAAACTATTTTCCACACAGAAAAGCTGTAAAAAAAATCTTATCCATCCCCTTTGGACCTGGGTGAGAAGACTGCCAAACCCAATCTAGGTCCTGAAAAGCAATAACGAAAGGAGATGGACAAGGATCGAGGAAGAATAGCAAGGAGCACAGTAGGAGTAAATCACCCGCTAGCACCAAGACCACAAGCTACAATACAGATGGTGAGTGGGAGCGGCTAACAATAAACCACATCAAACGCCTGCTAAAAGAAAATAAAGTCTATGGACAAGAGAACAAATGCAAATTAAAAAAATTATTCAATAAGATCGCTGGCATGTAATGCAGACTGGAGGAGACTGAGGAGCACACGTGGTTAGCAGACGATGGAGCCCTCCAGCTAAAAACAGCCCTGGACTAGATATTGTACTGTGCTGAAGCCCTCCAAGGCAAGTGTACAGATCTGGAGGCCAGATTGCAGAGACATGATCTCAGGCCAACTGGGCTACCTGGGAGGCTACCTGAAGGGGCAGAAACTGGATAGATGTGTGACTTTCTGCAGGATCTGTTATGTGATGTGCTGGCATTACTCCCTAATTTCCTGATGAGGATCGAACAGGCCTATAAAGTTCTCCTACCCAAACCTACTGACCAAAAGGCAAGGCGCTAATCGATCCTCATGAACTTTTCTAGTTATAGAACAGAGGACAGTTTAAGAGAAGCATGGCAAAAGAAGGAGATCAAATACAATGGAGCTTGCCTTTAATCTGAACTACCCCCCCCCCCGCAAGGTACAACGTAAAAAAGGATGCAATATGGGGACATTCTCAGGACCTTAAAAAATAAACAAGTTAAGTTTCAGACCCCTTATCCAGGAAGACTGAGGGTATTTTAGGATGAAGGAGTAATTCTATGCCACATGCCGAATGAAGCAACAGATGCTCTGAAAAGACTGGTATCGTGGTGGAACAGAGAAAACCAACCCAAGATTCAACCTTGCACCCATTCCAAAGTGATTGGACGACAACCTGCCAACAGTAGATCACAGCCATGGGTCAAACAGCTACCCTGCTCACCATGAGGGAGATTGAGAACATTTTATAGTTTGTGTAGGACAAAACAGCCTCGAGACAGCAGGCTGGGAGCACTACCTGAGGGACCTGGTAAAGATTCACTGCTTAAGCATTTTTTTTGGTCTCAGTGAGGTAAGACATCATTCAGTCTTAGTGTGGACTTTTGTTAAGGCCATTTGGCCAGTTGTGACTCTGCAGATTGTGAACTTTGAAATAGCAAATACTCCACAGGGTGAGATGTTTTTTTTCCTGCACCACAGGTTGATTGTTCTAGAACTCTAAAATGGACATTAGACATGAAAAAGTTTTGAACATTCATGTACAGTTGTGAAATGGCTAAATAAAAGGAAAGGAGGAAAAACAAGGTGAGAATTGCAAGGCTCAAGGGAGAGGGAGGGGAATGCAAGGAGGGTGGCATGGAAAAGGCAGAAATACTGAATAAATATTTCTGTTCAGTTTTCACAGAAGATGGGGAGAGGGAAGGGTCACAGCAGTTGTCAAGGGGATGAAGAGGTAGACAATAGTCCATTCACAGGGGAGAGAGTCCTGCAGGAGTTCACTAAATTGAAGGTGGACAAAACGCTGGGACCAGATGGCATATACCTAAGAATATTAAGAGAACTGTGAAGAGAGATAGCAGAACCTCTGGCAGCCATGTTCACAGAGTCATTCAACAGAGGGGTGGAACCAGAAGATTGGAGGGGGGCACATGTGGTCCCTCTACACAAATCTGACAGCAGGTAGGAGGCAGGGAACTATAGGCTGGTCAGCCTCACCTCAGTAGTGGAGAAGATCATGGAGACACTGCTTAAAGAAAGGATAGTGGGGCATATGAACATACGAATTTGCCAGCAGATAAAGGCCTTATGGTCTATCAAGTCTGCTTGAGTGTGCAGCTAGCAACCCTTATAGAGCAGCTGCCCCTCCCTCCCCTCCCTCTTACCCTATCCCATCCCCTTTTGAAGCAGTCCACTGTTCTACAGCATACCACTTCCATAGGCAACATGTTCCACCCAGACACCACTCTCTCCATAAAAAAGTGTCTACTCATTTCCCTCCTGAACCCCTCCAATCTGAGATTGTGACCTTGAGTGTCCCTACCTCCACTTAACTTGAATAGTCCCTCCATGCCTGTCTTGTTTATTCCCTTCATGTACTTGAAGGTTTCAATCATATCTCTCCGTCTTTCCTCTCCTCCAGTGAGTACATGTTCAACTCCCTCAGCCTGCTCACGTAGAGTATGTCCTCTAGCCCCTGAATCATCTTTATTGCCCTGCACTGCACCCCTCCAGTAACTTAATGTCCCTCTTCAGGTGTGGGTGCCTGTACTGCACGCAGCACTCCAGGTGTGGCCTAACCAGTGACTTATACAACAGCAGGATCACCTCCCCTCTCCTTTAAGATGTACCACTGGTAATACAACCCAGTATTTTGTTGGCCTTTGCAGCTGTCTTCCTGCATTGTGCTGATTTGTACATTGGGCCTGTTATAATCACCCCCAGATCCTTCTCCTCCTCTGTCATGGCTAGCTGACCCCCCACAGCTGGTAGCTCCTTCTTGGATTTATTGCCCCAAAATGTAGCACCTTGCACTTTTTGGCACTGAACCCCAACTGTCAGGTGTCCAACTAGATCTTCAATTTTGACAGATCATTCTGCAACCCATGCCACCCTCCTAGGTCATCCACTACTGCTCCCATCTTGGTGTCATCTGCAAACAAACAGATCTTGCTCTTGATGCCCATTGAGATGTCCGATATGAACAACCCAAACAACACAGATCCCAGCACTGAGCCCTGTGGTACTCCGCTTGCCACTGCCCTTGGAGATGAGAGCTCTCCTCCCACCACCACCTTCTGCTGTCTTCTCTGTAACCAGTTTACTACCTATCCCACCATTTTCGCCCCTGCACCTGTACCTGTCAGCTTACTACCCAGCCTCCCATGTGGCACCGAGTCGAATGCCTTACTGAAGTCAGTTCACATGTCGATAGAAACATTCAAGTACCTCCAGGGTATAAAGAAGGTGCAGGGGGGGGGGGACATATTTTCCAATACAGGAGGAGCACAAGAATGAGGGGGCATGACATAAAATTGGAAGGCGGGAGGTTAAGAGGTAACGTGAGGAACTTCTTCACAGAGAGGGTGGTAGACGCATGGAATGGCTTGCCACAGGAGGTGGTGGGAGCGATCACAGTGGATGGATTCAAGCATGTTTGGACAGGCATAGGGGAACCATAGAGATACAGCAGTGAGTGGCTTGGAAGCAGTAATCTAGTACAAGGGCTTACGGGCAGACTAGATGGGCCAGGCGGTCCTTATCTGCTGACAGCTTCTATGTTTTATATGTTAAGAAATGTAATATGGGGAGCCCTAGATGATGCCACAGGAGATTGAACAAATTGATAAAAAGGTAATGACAGTGCTCCTGGTGAGTTTGTCCTGTCATATTTGCCCATGCTAGTACCTTAACAATAGACTCATTGAGGAACGAGGACCGCCTTAATGGTCCACACTGCAACTGGAGTCTTCGAGAACACTGCAGAGCATGGTGCAGGTTTTAGGCAAGCAACAGTGCCAGTATTTGAGTAACCTGTCACAGGCTCTTATTTCTGTACACTTGGTCACAGAAGCCCAAGGCGAGTAATGGTGATCCCTTGCCAGTAACTTAGATAAAGGCTGCTCGGGAGGGTCGAGTGATGAGGCGGCCTGGGGGAGGGCTGGGGCTCTCCTAGTGGGTCCCAGGGGACTAGGGCGGTGTTGGGAGTGCTCTTTCTAGCCTTGTGGGTTCCCCAGCTGCTTGGCATCACACCACCTCCACAAACTCTGTGTAAGACCACATTCTGAGACTCAGATAATTAATGTGACACAAAAATAGATCTTCCATGTGCTTTGAGAGGATACTGGCCCCAGCGTAAACATAACTGAGGCCCAGTTAGTTGAGTGCTGGGGGGATGGGCCACATGCACTGGAACCAGGGTATGAAATTCGTGAAAAAAAGTACATGCCCACTTGAGCATGTAATAACCAAATGTATATGCCCAAGAAACTATTTACATGCCGACCCTTAGTTTACATAATTTGAAATGTCGTCTTCACTGGACCAAAAAGTGACTGTGTGTATTGTTTTCTCACCAGTAATAAACATAACAAGAAAAACTGACTGTGTGTGCTGTCTGATTTATTTTTCAAGTGCTCTTTTGCTCACAGTTGCCCTTTATGACTTCAAGCCTGAAAACAGCCTTTTTATTTAGATTTTAGGTGGTCCAATTCACTAGTGAAGCTGCTTTTGGACCTGAAAAGAATTCTATTCAGATTAGGTAGTCCACAGAGCAGCTTGTAAAAAGCTTTTAATATATATTTTTAATAAAACAGTATTCAGATTTTAGGTAGTCCATTGAGTAGCTTGAAAAAAAAAAACTTTTGATAGACTTTTTTTAACAGATCCTTGTATATACATTTTAGGTAGTGCAGAGTAGCTTGTAAAATACTATTTATTACCAATTTAGATTCTAGTAGTTAGAACACAGAGGTGATGGTTTACAAATAACAATAGCTGTAGTAGCGGAACTCCCTTTAAAGTATACTATTAGCTCTGCTCCAATAAACAGTTTTTTATATGATGGCAGTCTTAGTTTCCTGAGTAAAGTAACATAGTGCTTTTTGATAGGGGAGAACAAGAGACAGATTTTTACTTGAAATTCAGTTCCACTTCCCAGCAATTTTAGTAAGCAGATGAATACACACACAAAACTACTTCAGCCTGAAGAAGTGACTGAGAATGACCCGAGACCCTCTCTGCTGCAGTCTAGCTGTGCTTCTCAGTAGTACTGTCTCTGCCTGTTGCAGCACAATCCACAAACTGCTATGAAATTAAATATGTTAGGCAACAGTACTTTTGGAGAAAGTAAATAGTTGAACCTGTAATAGTAGGTAAAGAAAGAGCTTTCTCTCAGTGCTCCCCCCCCCCCCAAGTCTCTTACCCCATGCACCCCTCCTGTTACAGTCACTCCTGACAACATCTTTCCCCACAGAACTCAATTAAACTAAGAGTTCTGATCATCTGTGCTGCACTTTTTTGTTTTTCTGTTTCTTGGATGGGAGAGTTAAGTTCTTTCCTCCCTGCTGCCCGAGAATTTCGCGGTTTCACTGTCACACTTGTATCCCACCTAAGTCCCCCACTCCCCTCATTTGCACACCGCCTCTGAAAAAATACTATTAGCTCTTAAAAGAGCTTTTGTTCATTTTTTTTTTTTTTGGGTAGGCTCAGAAAATTTGAATCGCGATCGGCAATCCCAACTGCTGGGGCCACTCTGTCTCCCCTGTGAAGCAGCACACCCATCATTACAACCCACTTCGATAGAATGTCGCGCTTTGCCGGGAGCTCTTGAGTCACACAGAAGGAAGGGGTGAGCAAACGAACATACTAGTACTCACCAACTGGTGTCTGAGCCTGCAACCCTACCTCCAGCAGTGATGGATGGACCCCTTCAGACCTGCAGTCGGATGTTGTGGCTACATAGGCTGTGCCAATTAAACTCCCGCTCAGCAGCTCCTCCTCCTCTGCAAACCGCTTCAGCCCTGAGCTTCCGCGCAGAAGTTTTCCCTGGCCGCTTCTCTCCCTAAAACGGCACATGACATGTCCTACTCTCAGATGAAAAAAAAGTGTCCCAAACAAAACTAAAGGCACAGAAAGTACAACACAAAAAAAACAGAGCTCTGACTGCAGGAATATCTTAGGTGCCCCATGGGGCAGGCACTAAACAGCAGTAGGTGTCCTGAGACAAATGTGCCTGCCCTGGGGCACCTAAGGTATAGGAATTTCGCACCCTGACTGGAACAGATAAGACTTTAAAATCAAAAAATGCCTCTGCCAGACAATAATTAACAAAACGCTGGCATATGTGCTAACAGATATCATAGGCAATACCCAGCCCTCTGTACCTGCATGGGACCTGAATAATTAACAATGGCAATTTATTGTTCATAGCTTGCAGTTACAGGTGGGGGAGTGGGATAGATAACAGGTATCACAAATATCAGGGGCAAAGACTGAGTGTATTTTTGGTTTATTTCATCATTTTGGGCTTTCAGACTCATGGAGCACCCCATGTAGTGGACCCTCATCAGAGATGACCTAATCCCACTACCAGTTCCTGACCGAGGGTAGGGTTAGAAGAGGAGGTGGTCCCGACATATATGTGTATACCCACCTACCTTGGAAACAGTTTTAGTTGTGTTAAATCAATTGGTTTCACTGCCCTATTGTTCCAAGTCCAGTTGGCTAGTAAAGTTATATATGTTAGCACTTGAAGTACACTAATTCATTCCAGACAGCGGTCTCTACCCGAGGGGGGGACGAGAGGTGACACCACTTTATAGCGTGGCTTTCATGCATTTCTTTATCACTCAATAAGATAACACCCCATTAGCAAATATTTCCACATATAATGTGAATGACCTTAGCCACCCCATCAAATTAAAAAAAGGTACTGCCCTACATTCAGCAATCCAAAGCAGATTTTATTCTGTTACAAGAGACACACCTCTCTGAACACCAGAAAATGAACACAGTTTGGGTACCATCAGGTCCGCTCCTCCTCATATCAGGCTGAGTGGAGGAGGGCCATGGCCATTTTGGTGCCAAACCAGATAGGGTTTGAAGTACAGGAGCTGCACAAGGATAGAGAAGGAGATATGTACTGCTGAAGGGCCTGTACAGTAGGTAAAAGCTAACTCTGGTTTCTGTGTATGCCGCACCATCAGTCGATTTTAACTTTTTCAGAAAGTTATATATATATATATATATATATATTTTTTTTAGTTGTTTAACCAGGAGTAGCACACTAAGCTGAAAGTTTTTTTTACAGGTGCGACCTGGGAGCACAGGGAAGTTAAGTGACTTACTCAGGGTCACACAGTATGTAAGTGGAAGCTGTGGGATTCAAACCCTGGTCTAGTCTGCTGGATGTCACCAGATTTGCAGCGGAGAGCCTTAAACCACTGTGCTATACTGCCTCCCTCAGAAAGTTATTTACCTTCATTGCTGAGAAAATGGAAGGTATGTTGACCTGCAGGGGTGGGATCTCAATTTAACATTTGTACCTAGCACTTCCGAAAATCGACGTGAGGAAATGTAGTAGCATGCAGAGTGAAGGCCCTATTAACAGTGCTAGGCCTGGCAGATGCCTGACAACACTTATATGGGTCCACAGCAGCCTGCACCTATTTCACTCAAGTGCACCAGATGTATTCCAGATGACATATTTTATTACTGTCCAAGGAATTTTTACTCAGGTTGCATGGCTGCAAGATCAGCCCCCTGGGCCTCTCAGACCATGCCCCACTATTTATGCAAGTAGACTTGCTACTTCAGAAATGGTCCACTTTCTGGAGGATGAATGTCTCATTATTACCAGACTGGGAGGCCTGAGAGCTAATCCATTATTAATTATACAAGTCGCACAAAAGATTGATAACCCAGACACATCCCCTGGCTACTATGGGACACAATTAAGGAAATGTTGTGAGTTAAGTTAATTGCTTTAGCAGCAGCGTGTAAGAAGCAGTGGACAGAGAGGCAAATACAACTCCAAACTACCATTCTGGAACTGGAAGAGCTCCAACAACAAAAAAAATTACACAGACAAAGGGGTAGAGAGAGACAAAGGTTAAAAAAAAGAGTTAAAACAACTCCTTGCCTATAAGGTAGAACAAAACTTAAGGCACCTGTGGCTGAGATATTATGAGGGAGGCCCCAGAGCCCTGAGGTTACTGGCCTGTAGACTGAGGGCTCAAGAAGCCCAATCACATATCTCAAAGATCATGCACCCTAGTACGAGCCAGAAGGTTACTAGAATAGATAAGGTCTGAAATACCTTCAAATGCTATTATGAAACACTATACAAGGCAAGGACTGGGCCACAACAGGCCAACACCAATGCCTATCTAGGCCAGCTAGATTCTTATAGGTAACACAAGAGCAAAGTGACTGGTTATGTGCACTGATTACTGAGGAAGAAGTTCTGATGGCCATCGCCAACAGTGAAAACAGGCAAATGCTCGGGATCAGACAGGTACCCCAATGAGTATAACACACGCTTCAGGGGTGAAGTGCTCTCATTATTGTGCCAAGCTTTTTCAGTGGCCCTGACTGAGAAGGTGCCTTGGCCTTTTGTGGAATTATGCCGTAATCTCAGTTATTCCCAAACCCGGCAAGAACCCCTTCCTGTGTTCACCATACCACCTTATTTCCATCCTGTATGTAAATTGCAAATGCCTTACACCAATATTGATGAAATGACTGGAGGGACTGATTCCGAGCTTGGATGGACTGAATCAAACTGGATCTGTGACAGGACGCCAGGCACTGGATAATGTGCAAACAATAATACACAGAGCTGACCACCTGAAGCATATCACACAGGCAGCCTTTATAATGAGTACTGATATTGAGAAAATATCTGACCAGATAGATTGGAATTATCTCTACAGGGTCCTTGCCAGACTAGGGTTCCCCTCATGATGCCTTGTGCTTCACGACACTCAGATTTGCTTTGCATCCTACAGTAGCACCCCTGGCACTCCTCCTCTCCTTCTACCCTTCATCCCTCCTCTTTCCCTTCCCCTCTGCTTCCCCACACTATTCAGTTATCTATCCCGGTAAGTTATTCTTAACGCTTCCCTACATTGTACATATTCTGTAAATTGCTGTCATTATATGAGGACTTATATTGTATATATTTCTGTAAGTTGGTGTCTTCTGAGTTGTTTTATCACCCCATTGCTATTGTCCTTACCCATGCTGTTCCTGTTATAATGCTGTACTGATTATGTGTATTTACCCATGTCCACCTTGTAAATAAGCTTGCTCAAAGGTGTTCCACCTGGTAAAATGACATCAAGATTGATTAACTGATCTTTATTCAATGTGTACAAAAATTATACCAGGGCCCAGAAGCTCGTGTTCGGGCCAATGACCACCTATCCCCAGGTTTCGGGCTTCGATAAGGTACAAGACAGAGGTGTCCGTTGTCCCCTACTCTCTTTGCCCTGTATACAGAGCCCCTAGCACAAAAGATCCATAAAGATGCAGATACAAGAATACAGATTGAGCTAGCGGAACATAAAATAGCACTTTATGCCAACAATGTACCCCTCTGTTTAACAGACTCTCTCCCCCCCCCCCCCAACAGTCCCTGAAAAGGGTCATAGAGACGGTCAGGGAATTTTCCCACCACTCCGGGTAACCTTAAATACCATTAAAACACCTAAGATCTGCTAACAACCACCTTTACCAGGATAATTATGTTCCTTTGCTGAATACCCCGAAGGAGGATATTAGTAGGTGGTCCCTGCTCCCCTTTCCCATGTATTTGAGAATATAAGCGGTAAAGATGAATATCCACCCCCCCCCCAATATTTATATGTATTTCAGACTGCCAGTGCTCCTGACTAGAGTGTGGTTTAAAGGGGCCCCAAAACAACTACGTACATTTCTGTGGGCAGGGAACAGAACAAGAATCTGTAAGTGCCTTATTCCAAACCAAAAAAGAGTGGGGTGGCTGGGCACTACCAGAACTTAAAGAATACTGGATAGCGGCCTAGGTCAACTACCACTCCCACTGGAAGTGAACAGAGGACGAGCCTTCAAAACTAACCCCCCCCCCTTTACTGCCCTCCTATATGACTAATTTAAGAAAGACTATGGCTCCTTCCACCTACAGTATAGTGCCTTAAGGGTTACTTCCAAGGCCTGGGATCACGTTGTTTAATATCCAGGGGTTCTCGACTGTCAAAGGAGATTCAGATGGCTGGTGTAGGACATCACCTTTCCCCCAGTCACCTGGATCCATGGTATAAGAGGCAAGCCAAGATGGCCTTTCAATACCCTACTTAAATATTAACAGGCAATGTACTTAAGACATTCAAGTAGTGTTAGGTGAAATTTGGCTGGAGATCAACTGACAGATTTTAATATTTTCAAATCAATAATTATATCTCTCGTAGTCTAACAGGCATAATCACAACAGAAGAGGAGAAGGAATGGAGTGAATGTATCCTTTTCCCTGGTCTAACTGCTAATTTGAAGCAGAAATGCACAATAGCAAAACTCTATCAATTCCAGATAGGATTGAATTAGCACATTACCTAACAACAAAATGTCAAGAGGAGGCTAACGTACACATGACCCATAAGGAGTGGGAGTTGGTCTAGAACAGCTCCTTTCATACAATATTCTCACCAATATGGCACGAACTGTTCTGGAGGGTGAAAAAGAACAGTTACGTACTTATCGTAACAGCAGATCTTCGAGAAAATCTCCTCCATTAGTCCACACCTTTGGAACTATGGCTGCCAGGTACTCGGACCACAGAGAAACTTTTACTAGCCAGGGTCTCCCACAATGACATCATGCATCAGCATCTCTATAAATATGGGCATCCCCATTACTCCTCAGTTCCCCACCAGAGATTAGACTCAGAGAACCTCCAACAGTGGGAAATCAGGAGATAATACCAGCACCAGGCATACAAGGAGAGCCTTGGAGCTGGCTATATGATGCATTTATTCGGTTCAAGAACAATATCTCATGTAATCTTCACTGAAGCAGAAGTAGGATGGATGGAGGGAGGGATGGCATGGACTAATGGAGGAGATTCTCTTGAAGATCTCCTGTTATGGCAAGTACATACCTGTTATCTTCTTCGAGGATATTTCCTCCATTAGTCCACACATTTGCAACAATTCCTAAGCAGTCCCAAACACTAACTGCGAGGTGGTTAGAGTCTGATATATATTCAGGACAGCAGGCCTTGCAGTACAGCAAGCCCGAAACCAGCAAGTCTATGAGAGTTTATGCCCAGACTGTAATGTTTAGTGAAGGTGTGAACAGTGCTCCACGTGGCTGCAGTACAAATGTCAGCAGCAGAAACATTTCTCACACAAGCAACAGAAGTGATCATTCCACTGGTGGGGTAACCACAAATTTGGACAGGCATTGTTTAGACACAGGAGCACCCTCTTTCCTAGGGGAGAATGAAACAAAAAGTCAAGAGGACTTTCTACTGTTCTTGATGCAATTCACACAGTATCTGAGTGTTCTATGTACATCTAAAGTATGGAGTAGTACCTCACTCTGACTGGCATGGTTAGGGTAGTAAACAAGGCTTATCGTTTGATTCAGGGTAAATTCAGATACCACCTTCAGTAAAAACTTAGGATTTGTATGCAAAGAAACTCTGTCTTTGTGGAAAATCAAATAAGGAGGCTTACACATTAGAGCCTGAAGCTCTGAAATCCTTTGAGCAGAAATGACTGCAACCAGAAAATAACGTTTTCCATGATGGGAAATGTAAACCGCAACTTGCAGCCATCTCAAAAGGAATCAATGTCAGTTTCTCAAGCACAAAATTCAAGTCCCAAGACAGGACTGGATTGTGGATAGGAGGTTTTATATGTAGAATACCTCTCAAAAAAGTACAGGAGACCTCCAATTGGAGTCGCGGATTCTCCTTTAAATTGGTTTAGCAGTTACATAACAGATCATCCCCTAAGAGTATGCTATCATGGGGTGTTATTGGACAGCAGAGTTATGGAAGTATGGGTGCCTCAGGGTTCAGTCCTGGGGCCCTTCCTGTTTTCAATATTTGTTGATAAGCTTTCATCTTTGCTGCCTCATACCAATTGTTTAATGTACGCTGACGATATCATTCTTTTTACAGCTGCCCCTCTGAGGATGAAACAGTTTATTGTTTGAACACTGATTTTCAAACTATGGACATCTGGCTGAAATCTAATCATTTGTTGTTAAACACCATAAAAACAAAGAGCATTCTCTTTGAGTCTAGACAAAGATTAGCTAAAAGTGTGTCCTTAGTAATACAAGATTCTAATGGTGTTAAACTGGAACAGGTTTACCAGTTTAAATATTTGGGGATCCTGTTAGATCCTAGTTTGTCATACTCACCGCACATAAAATCTGTTTGCAGGCAGGTTAATCAAAGGTTGGGTGCGTTGTTTAAACAACAGAACCTTTTAACAAAGCAAGCAAGATTAGCTGTTGTGAATAATGTACTGCTATCAATATTGCACTACAACTCCTCCTTGTTCCAGGGTTTAGCCGAGGCAGATGTGAAATTACTTAATACCACCTTTCATGTAATCTGGAGGTTTGCTCTCAGGGTTTCATTTTGGACACATGACTGTATTCTGTATAGGTTAACTGGCCATTTACCTCCAAATAAACACTGTTTTTACAGCTTAAACTCCCTGACCCCTAATGTTCTAAATCTGGGCCTACGATCTCCCGTTTATTTATTGCTTGAAGTAAAAAATACTGATAGGGCCATTTACACTCAAATAGCTAATTTTTACTTACCATTCCCAAGGTGACTATTAATATGGAAAGGTCTGCTTTTTCATACTCTGCCCCAATACTCTGGAATAGCCTACCAATGAATTTACACTCTCAGCGTTGTACTGATACTTTTAAGATGTCATTAAGACAATTTTACATTGAGTCTTTGAAATGTGATTGTTAATACTTGTTGTACTCTGATTGTATTTATTGTTGTATGTAGAATCATTTATGTATCATCTTGACTGTCATAACGGTCCTGGGTCATGTTTGAAAGAGGGCCTTGGCTCATATTGCTTACCCGGTAAACAAATATTTAAATAAAAAAATTGGGCCACTGCCTGGCCCTCAACAGAGGAATGGAAAGCTGATATAGCAGCCAAATGTACCTTAGATGAAGAATACTGTAGACCAGAGTCTGACAGGAACAGCAATTACTCCAATACAACTGGATCCAGATTTTTGGAAGCAGCCCACAACGTGAACTACTTCCATTTTAAGGAATACGTATGTCTGGTAGAAGGCTTTCTAGCCGCAATCAGTACATCAGCAACCTTAGGGGATATCCTAAATGTGCAATGGCTACGTTTCCATAAGCCATACATACAAATGTAGGGACTTCAGGTCCAGATGGACCAGGGATCCCTTGTCCTGTGACAACAGGCCCAGACATTGAGGTAGAGGGACAGAAGGCTCCACTGCCATCTGTTGCAGTAGTGGAAACCATATCTGGCAAGGCCATAGCAGCGTAATGAGGATGAGAGTGGCACCCTTTATCTGTGGTATGAGCAGCACTCTCTGTATTAATGGAATTGGGGGAAATGCATATAGGAATTTCCCCTTCCAAGAGAGGGACAATGCGCCTTGCCAAAAAGCTCCAGGCCCAGGAGCTTGCAAGCAGAAATACAGCAGTTTTGCACTGTGTAGTGATGCAAAAAGGTCCAACTCTGGACAACCCCATCTTGCAAAGAGGTCATCTACAACAGAGCTCATCAGTTCCCATTTGTGCACCTTGGACCGTGACCTGCTTAGTCTGTCTGCTAAGACATGTTATAGACTTACATGCTGCACAGCAGACACTTGTAGGATGTGGGACAGAGTCCACTGCTAGAATCTCATTGATTCCATTCACAAGAGCAATACTCTGCGAAGCAGGAATGTGATGAGAACCTTTTGGGTTAGCCTGCCCATCAGCTGATCCCACTGGCCTCTGAGAACCCACTGAGGGAGTTTCAGATGCAGGCATGCTAGTGGCACATGCACAATAGCCACAGCCCTGAGACCAAGGAGAAGAAACATTGTTCTCGCAGAGTCATAGTGACTCCTGTTTACCAACTGTGCTTGGGCAATCAGATTTTCACCTCAGACCTGTGGTATGAAATTACAGCCCTTCTCTTTGTCCAAGACTGCCCTTGTGTACTGCAGTCTTAGGTAGGGAGTTAAAGATTTTAGCACAATTAATGTGACCCACAAATTCTCGAACAACTGCTGTGTCTGAGACAAGGTATGTATGAAGGCCTCGCTGGAGCTGGCCTGCAGCAGTCAGTCATCCAGACAGGGGAGCACATACAGGTCTTCCCTGTGAAGGACTGCTGCCACTATTGCCAAGAATCTCATAAAGACTCGTGGTGCAGAAGATAGGCCAAAGGGCAATACTCTGTGGGATTTTCTGATCTTGACATGAAGGCACATCTCATAAAGACCCGTGGCGCAGACGATAAGCCAAAGGGCAATACTCTGTGGGATTTACTGATCTTGACATGAAGGTATGCATCCATCATGTCTAGAGAACAAAGCCAAAGGAAAAGATAACTGAGATCCAATGCAGGACTCAGATCCCATGTCCATTTTTGTGACTAGGAAGTGTCTAGACTCGAATTCTGTTTTTGTGTTACAGAGGAACTGCTTCTGTCACACGTTTTTGGAATAATAACTGAACTTCTTCATTCAGAAGGGACACATGACCTGGAGGATAACAGGAAGGAGGCAGAGGGTGATCTGGAAGGGTTTCTAGAAACTCCAGAGCATGCCCCCGGGACCCACTCATCCTTTGTAATTTTCTGCTACTTTGTCAGAAGCAGGGATACTCTGCCCCCACAACCTTCCTTGGAAGTAACAGGTAGACAGACCCTAGAATTCTCTTGGCCATGAGTTTTACTGCATGAACTTGACAATCTATCCGTAGAACTTCTGCAGTGCGCAGAATTCACTCTTTTGTTGATTTTTTATTAATATTTCTGTTTTTCCATAGAATCTGGTTCTCTTCCCCTCTTTTTATATCTTAAACCCCCATATGCTCAGAATGTGATGTTGTCATTGCTATAACATCATACAGTAGCTAATGAAATGGCTGCATTCTGCAACAGAAATGAATAGTCACTTATCTACCACAGCTCCCACTGCCAGAGACGGTGGCACAGCACATCGGGCATGGTGATATTTGCTCAACCTGCACTACAGCCTAATACAATTTTCAGTCTTACATTATTGCACTAGGGCCAACTTAAACAAAACCTTGTCAATAGCACAGACTTGTTAAGTCCATACCTCACTTTGTACAAACTTTTTTGTGCCTTTAAGGTATAGAGATGTCATCTGAAATGAATAACTGGTAAAATGAATGTAACTGTCATTTTTAATAAAAATAAAGTAATTATGCCCAGTAAAGTGGAATGCAATAATGTGTAGACCTGTTGGAAGAATAGACCTGTTAAATAAATAATTGCACTGTACGCATTTTTGCCAGGGTTATTGATTACATATTGTCATTGGTTGATAGAATCACCTAAAAGTTATTGAGAAATGTTGTGTGCAGGGACAGCTGTTGGGCCAGAGGGTAGCATGCTGTGTTTCCGTGCCGGCAACTCAGGTTCAGAGATTAGCTCTGGGAGCTGGCTGGGCAGCACAATGATTGGTGGAACACATCATTGCTCAGAGCCTGGGAAGGTATGGTGCAGTGTTCTGTCACATGGTGGACACATTGTGCTGGTCTGGAGAGCTGTATCTCACAATCGGTTCACATGCATGTCATGTAGGGTTACCACCTTTTAAGAAGCCCAAAGTGGGACATTTCTTACTAAAACATGATTTTTCGCAGGACAGTACATAACCTCAGCCAGTGCAACAGACTTGTTTTCTCTATATAATCAGAATTAAGGTTAAGTATTGTAGTTTCTTGGTTGCTTCTATGGTTTCATATTATTTTAATGTATTTTAGTTAAGGTACTATAGTTTTCTACAAGATTTAGATGAAAATTAGAAAAAAAATTTTCTATTAAAAAGTCAGGACATGTAGTATTTTTCATGTTTTTTTGCAGGACACAGCTGCCCAAATCAGGACTGTCCTGTAAACGCAGGACAGGTGGTAACCCTAATGTCATGGCCTGATGACAGAGCACGAGTGTAAATAAAGGTTTGACATCAAAATGAGTTTTGCAATAACCTCCATTCCATTTCTGATGGGACCTGTATGAATGAGAATGCAAGTTCATGGAAATAAAAAAAAAAATATATATATATACATATACATACACACACACACACACACATATATACAGTATATCTGTCTCTCTCACCACACACACACACACACACACATTTGTATGTATGTTACAGATTGCATATACATATATAAGTGATACACAGTGGGAACCTCATAAGTGGTGTAGAAAGCACATACAAATATATAAGTGATAGACAGTGGAAACCTCATTAGTGGGATAGATGGCATGCATATAGAAATACCTTATTTATCACATAAGATCCCCTCTGCATATGTCATTTATTTAACAGGCTAGGACCTTAAGGGAGAGACATTTGTTTTGCTTTTTTAGGCATAAAATTATTTTTATAATTCTGTTATTTTTTGAACTAGTGTTACTGTGCTTTCCACCATCCTGATTGCTATAAAAACTGCCATGAAAGTGAAGTCAGAATGACAAGCTGTCACTGTGATGTGTTAGTTTGTTGGTGCCATAGAACTTCATAGAGAAATTACAAACCACCGCCGCAGAAGTTCTGCGGCAAATGGCAGTCTTGCCGCAGAACTTGGTCCCACTGTGCCTCAGAAAAGTAGGGGCCCTGACAGTGGGGTTTGGGGTGTATCCAGGAGATAGGTGAAAATCAGTGGGGGCATTGTCACTGGTACCACTTGCTTTGGGTGCTTTTGTATTAGCACCTGAGGGAGGGGGACCCAGCAGGGTGTCACTCCATCTACCATGGCCCTGCTGATGGTGGGCACAGCCACTTCTGGCAGCACACTGACTAAAGCGGCACTTCCCACTATCCCTGGCAGGAGTGGGATACAGGAACTTGAAAATCTTAGGGTCATTTTTGAGGTCTGAAGGCCCCTTAAAACCTCTTCAATGTCATAATCCAATAGTTTGGACCCTCTGAAAGGAGTATTCAACCTGCCTGTTGTACATCACTGGCAAAGTCAGCAACTCTGAACCAAGAATATCTTCTCATACAACTGCCAGAAGCAGGCCAGCCCGGTGGTGCTGAGGGTTGAAGCACTGGACACCACACCTCATGCCATGCCGCCGATCCAGGTTCAGTAGCAAACTCAGGCTGCCGGGGGTCGGCTGGGGGAGGCATTCACAGACTTGGATCAAGATGCCAGCAGGCAGCTCTCCTTTCCTGGGGAGGATGTTCCAGCACTGCGCAGCTCTGGCAGCCCCTACTGGAGACTGGGGGCTCGGCTGTGCAGTGCATGTCTCAGTGGGGTATGATGGATGTGGCAGACATCCTGCAGGTAGGTGCGGGAGTGCGCATGCGCTGCGCTGGACATCATTGCACGTCCACAACACTGGGAACACTTAAGGAAACCCCCCTCCTCTGATAAGCGAAGGTGGGTCCCGTAGTTGCAGCCCCACGACCAATGCCAGGCGTCAAGACATTAACTCCAGTTCCTCCTCCTGCACTATAGCGAGCCAGCCAGCACTATAGATAGAGTGCTGGTAGGAGTGGGTGGTCCTTCCTCAGGGGACTCAGAGCTGACGGGTTAGAGTAAGCTGTGCAGGAGGAGGGTGTCCCCAACCAGGAGTATGGATGGTCGGAGCCTCAGTAGATGGGCAGAGCCAGCAGCCGAGTGACCATGCTGGACAGAGAGGTCAGAGGCAGGGGTGCATAAGAAGAGTTTGAAAAAAAAAACTGCCAGAAGCAGCAGCCCTGGCACAAGCATCAGATACATCATAGGCTGAGTGAAATAAATGTTTGGTAACTTAATCACCAGAAGTTAAAGTGCTAAGTAACTCATTCTTGGCAGAGCCATCAGGCGAGCCCTGGTCTGCAGTTTCTGAAGCTTTCCACTGCCTATTCTGATATTTTATCATGTGGGCCTGGTAGTTTGCAATCCTAAGGTTCAGTGATGCAGAGGCATAATAAATACAATTTCCCATTACATCCAGCCTCCTAGATTCCTTATCAGGAGGCAAGGTATTCATGTTTCCAGGGGCCCTAAACTTATCGTGAGCAGCAATGATGACCACAGAGTCAGTTTCTAACTGTTAGCACAATAAGGCTTAGGGGATAGGGCAATATACTGCTTATCAGCCCGTCTGGGAACTGCAGTCAGTGAGGTTGGTCTGGACCACACAGCAAAGGTAACATCTTCTAGTGCAGGGTATACAGACAGAAAAATAAATTTCTTTTTTTTACTTTTATAGAAGTTTATTGTTTATTGATATTCTAGGATTACAATACCTTCGAGCCACGGCTCTTTTACAAAGGTTCCACGTCAACTTGGGAAACAATACAAACAAAACAGGCTTTGAAATTGGCAATTCAAGCAGTTGAATACAATACATTTGAGAGGGCAGAAGGTACAGAACAGAAATATGTATGAACAATGCAGTACAGGGGATTGATCAATGCAGTACAATGGATTCTAAGCAGTCTGAGGCAGCTTGAAAACAGCCAGAGGACGGAAGAAGAGATAACAGGGCTGGGCAAGGGATTAACAGGGAAGGTTGAGGGATTGAGGGGACATTAGAAAACAGCGGAGCAGCCGAGGGCATTGTCAGGTTTAAAGTGCTAAAGCCAGGAAGGGAGAGGAGGTAGGGGTAGGGGAAAGGTGTCATGGAGAGGGAGAAGTAAGTGCAAGAGGGGATAACATATGAGGAGCGACAGTCACAAGAGCTGGAGGCAGAGAGGTGGAGGCAAAGGTTGGTTTTGAACTGGCTAAGCCTTTGCAGTGAGGTGATATCTTTGTTGAGTCCATTAAACCAGGAGGGTGCACGGTGCACAATTACAATGGAGGATGTGCAAGGAACCTCCAAAAATTCCATCAAATTTCTTTTTGTGGAATCTTCTTCTTCCAAAGCAAAGTTCATGGCAGTTTGCATTTGCTGCATCATGTAGGATTCTCATGAGGAGACCTTGGGGTGTATACCACTGAGTCTTCACTGCAGCTTGAGAGGGTAGAATTACAGTGTGGTGCCACATATTGTTCTCCCTCATATTGTACCATCCATAGTAGGTACAGCAGCGTCTGATCCAAGCCCAGACCTTGGTGTCTTGATGGTTGGGGGCTGTCATCAATGCCACCAGAGCAAATGATGACACAATAGATTTACCTTGTCTCACCAGCAACCGGGACCTTGCCGGTGAAGCAGATCTCTCTTTGCACCTGTTTGTGCTTGTGGCCCAGTGAGAAGGAGGGCTGCAATGCCAAGTATTCCCTGTCCTGGTGCTTCGACTTTGGCGGCCATTTCTTGGTTGACAGTGAGGGAGCTACAGCTTTTGGGCTCTGTTCTTGCTCCATAGCTGCTAAAGTTTTAAGGAGAAGGACATTTTCTAGAGCTTTCTTGCAGCATCACCTTGTAGCCTGGTTGAAGCTCTGGCAAATCTCACAAGTCCTCATGTTGTACTTTGGTGGCATGCAGAGATGATGAAATACATGGTTAATAAAAGTAAAAAAATAAACAATAATGACTAGTTCATGTTTCCTTCAGCAGGTCTGACTAAGACAATCGATGGCGAGAAAGGAACTGAGGAGTAACAGAGTCACCCATGTCTGTACAGATGCTGATGCAGGACATTGTTGTGGGTGGCCTCCGGCTAGAAACAGTTTCCATGTGGTCCTGGTGCCTGGTAGCTATAGTCCTAAAGATGTGGACTAATGGAGATGATATCCTCGAAGAAGATCTAGACATTTTATCACAGCTGTACTAAAAAGCTAAATGGGATCAGGCCATTTCTGTGGCCTGCTGGAGGGAATGCGGGGGAGCCACATGACACATACATAATTTCTTTTGACGTGTAGTCAGTTACACTCCTACTGGAAGGAAGTAGAGAGAAAGACTGGGGAAGTTTTAATGGGGACTGGAATACTCGGTTTCAAGCATCTAGTGATGGGGCTTAAACTAAAATCCCTGAAAGGGAAAGAGATACAATACCTGTGGTACATCTGCATAAGAGCAGTGGCAAAAGCCATCACCAGAAAATGGTTGTGGAAAGACCCACCAAAGGTACAGGACTGGAGGGAGGTGATGGAGGAAATAGCATAGATGGAAAGCTTGACTCATCAAATATAGGGCCATCTGGAAACAGATATTAACGGTTGGACAAGGTGAGAAATGGCTCAGGGTGTTGAAGACTCTGATACTGGGGAGGGGGCTAACTAAGTGCAATACCCAAGTATTGACTTTTTAATTCACAACAAAGAGGGTGAGGAGGGTTGGGGAACAACTGTTCCATAAACAGGGGCAAGAGTTCCCCCTTTTAATAACAATGGAAGTGGTGCCCCTTGCAAGACCAGAGGACTCTTTCTATTTAGAAAGATGTGCGTACAATGCATAGCTACACCTCCAGGTTGCTCTTAGAGCTTTAATTACACTTGTATACAAATGTAAAAATTAGCTCAATAGGTGGCTTAAACACATTGTACTTTATTATCAATCCTTGCCATCATTTTTTTTAACTTGCTGCATCAGTATATGTCATACTGAAACTATTCAATAAAGAAAGTAAAAAAAAAAAAAAGCTATCCTATGATGATAGGGTTGCCATCTACCCATTTCTTTTCCCAAGGATCTGTTTTTTTTCATGCCACCTCCAGTCATCTGGTTTTCCTCCTTCTTGCTCCGATTACCAGCCTCCTCCAACTGACCACCAGCTGCCAGTAGATTCTGTTGAAGTTTAAGGGATAAAGCATGGACAAAGCACTACTCAGTCACTGGGGGCATGCTGTAAAATAAGCATCCTGAACCTCATCAGCAGAGTGTGTGTGAGACTTATGGTTCCTTGTCTTGGCATGGTTCTCCCAATCCATAAATCAGCTAGCTGCTGCAGGCCAAAAATAAACAAACAAGCAAAATTAGCCTTATAGTCTCAGCTAGTACAGGAGGGAGGGATGCGGGTACAAGTATATGGACACAGCAGCAGCAAGTACGGAAACAGTCACTGAGTCAAAACCTGATGCAAAACAAACTTGCAGGTCCCTAGTCTAGTCTGTCCCATCCAGCGTGGTCAAGAGGGCAAAGCAGCTCAGTTAGTTCCTGCCAGGGACAACTCAAGTGTGTGAGACTTACTTCAGGATAGAAGCTGTGTGTTAAGGTCAGATGCTAGCATGTACAACTGGTCAACTAAGAGCCCAGATTTTTTACTGCAGCCAACAGAGTAGTTGCAGTCGCAGCCAGCTTGCCGGCACAGTGGTAGCACAGCAGCTTGCAACGCCAGTGACCCGGATTTAGTAGCGAGCCTGGGTTGCTGAAGGGCCAGCTGGGGGAGAAGGATCAAGTGCCCATCGGGCTGTTCTCCTTCTCCGAGAGAGGAGAGTTGCAGACCTCACTACCATACCGCCACCTGGGTGACCACAGGTGGTGGTACAGACAAGGGGGCAGTACAGGGAGGGGCGGATGTCAGACGATGGCTTGAGTGATGGCAAGTCTCTGCATGCCTTCCTCTCACTGGCCCTCCCCGTGTTCCGACATCTGCAGGGGGTGGGACCAGAAAATGGAAAATCCCATGGTGGCGCCTGCGCCAGCTGGAAGGTTTAAGGTAGCTCCTGGTGCATGCTCTGCTCTGAAGGATGATGGGGAAGTGGGGACTCCTCCCCAGGCCGGGATGCAAACCAGAGGCTCGAGAAACACTGGAGAGCAGGGCACTAATAAGGAAACCGGTGCCTTTCAGCTTCCTCCTGTGCTAGCTGTGGGGTGCATTAGGGACCCCGAAGGAAGGAAGAAAGAGGTTGCTGTGGAGTGCAGGGGATAAAAAAAGTAAAAAAAAAAAAAAAAAAAAGAGTAGCTGCAGTCCATCCTTGATCATTATTTGGCCTGCAGCTAAGGAATCAGATCATCAGTGTAACGTCACGACTGCGGCATGGAAATTGAACAATAGAGAGAATCCATGCTTGTCCTCTGTAAAGCTGGGTAAAGCAGTCTATGCCCTCTACTGTTTGGAAGACTCAGCTCCTGAAGCAGACACCAACCCTACAGTCATCACCAACCCCAGTAAGACTTCCAGAGACCCACAGGAAATTTCTCTACAGCAGCCACAGCCAGCCCTACATAGCACAGACTGCTGGACAGACTGACATAGTGCAGCAGAGGAAGATTAAGATACCACACTGATTACAGCCTGGTACTATAGCAGCACAACACCAGAATTTTAAGGTAAGCTAACCTAAGCCTGATAAATAACTTAAGCAGAAAAACCGGCACTAGTCACAGAAATAATGTTACTTCTGCTTTATTACAAGTAACACAGACAAAAGTGCATGAATGGCAAGGCAAGTTTTATTTTTCTGGTGCCCAGTCCTGGAGGCTCTGGGTGCCGGACATGAAATGCAAACTGTTCATTTAAATAAAACATAAACATAGGTAAAACATTAATAACCAAACCAACTAAAACATAATTAAAAAACAGTAGCAATCATTAATAAAGCTATTACGCAGAACTACACTAAACAGTGTCACATGCTCATGTGCTAGCCCACAAAAGTTGTTATTTGCATTTATGCTCTTTTGCCTGTGTTACTTACAATAAAGCAGAAGTAACATTACTTCTGTGACTGGTGCCAGTTTTTCTGCCCTAGTTAATTTTTTAACCAAGCACAATAGCGGTAGAGCTGCCATTTCTGTTTGACATGATAAAAAACATGAGCGTAGTGATTTTTTTGTCCATGTAGTTTGTCCAGAGACAGAGTCATGTTGTAATGTTAAAAAAAAGTTGATTTATTTATAACAAGGGCGGATGTTGCAGTTTTCTTTTTCTGCCTCTGTGGGGATTTGGAAATAAGTTAGCAATAACCCATGACAGGGTATGGGGTTATAGGCATTTTTTCCACACCTCAGGAGAATTGTTAGGCATGAGGCCGCAGGCCGACTGTCCTCACAGCACTTAAGGTGTGGATTAAACACCTATAACCCCATACCCTGGAGTGGGTTATTGCACTTATAACATGGGTTTTGTGCAACACAAGAAAAAATCAAGATAAAGGGGTTTTCCCATTTAAATACCACCACAGTGACTATATCCTGCCACCATGGAAATCAGTCCCCAAGAAACAATGCATATGTGCTTTTTGTTATGCACATCCAAATGTCAGAAATACCAGAGATGATTTTTGAAATTTTTTGTGCATAACATACTGTTAGACTTACAAACGCCATCACGTTTGCTGTCACCCTCCCCCCAACACACACACACACTTAGCTCCCTCTGACTCATGCAGCCGACAGCAGTCACTAGTTACCTCGCGGAGCTCTTCACCTAATGTCACCCTGGTTCTTTGGGCTGTATACCAAGTGCAGCACTGCTGACAAGATTGGGTGAGCTGCTTGCGGTGCTCTCTCTCCCCCGCTGAGCTGCTCCTTCTGTGTCTCTCTCTGTTCTGTCCACACAGCAATTCTGGCAACACTGACCCCTCGTCCTCAGGAGGGAGGAGAGGTGTAGGTGCGGGCACTGGCATGACTTAATTTGTCTCTCTCTCTGTCTCTTTAGGGAGGACATTCTGCTGCTGCAAGGGGGGTATTAGAGATGCAACCTGAAACAGACAAGAACGAATTCGGAAGTCTCGTGTCTTTGTTGCTGTTGTTCTCTCTATCTCTCACTCTCTTGTGCGCAGGCTCCTCAGACAACAGTACTTATGGGGCAGCAAATGTACCTGCGGGACTACTGCCAGTCTTTCTCTCTCACTAACGATCGCTACTGCCATCTCTCACTGAGACATGAACTGCTGCTGCCTGCTGTTCTGGTTTGGGGGGAAAAGGGGAAGCAGGCAATTCTACCCGCAGGACACACACGTGATGGCAGGGGGATCACAAACTGCCACAACTGTGTTGTGCTCCATTGCGCCTCTCTCTCTGTCAGGTGCGCATTTCCCGGCTCGCACTGTCGGGGGTGGCAAATGAAGCAGCACATACAACCTAGCATTTTTCTGCACTCCATGTGGGACGGGGTACAGCTGGCATTACTGCTTCCTTACAGGACTTCCACAACCATAGGGGAATTGTGTACAGCACTGAGAGATGGCCACCAACCTACAGCTGCTGCTCTCTCTCGCTTAGGTGCACTTTTAATGGCTGCCTGTCAATGCTGCATTTTTCCAGAGGTAAGTCCCACTCTGCCCAGGGATCTTGCTGGCTAGCCATCTCACCCCAACCATGGATTAAATAGTGAATTTAATCCATGGTCAGGTAATGCTGTTTGGCCAGTGAGCCTCCCCCTCTTTTGTCAACCCATGTTATAACTCATTTTAAAGAAAACTTAGGCCATAGTTATTTAGCAGTATCTGCTATTTATAATTTATTTGATTTTTCTTTTATTTGGGGGATTATACTTACATTTTTTTCTGTGTTGGTCTGGACGAATCTGAAAATAATGCAATGAAAGATGTTAGAAAATAGGTAGCAAGAATTCTCATTTCTGATTGGCTAATGCCACCAACCAGTCAGTCCAGTATCAGGCAACAGGGACCGGGAAATAACAAGTCCCCATCTTTGGTTGCCTGATTACATTCCATATCCTGTATCCCTAGAATTTTCAGTTTAATATAGCCACCATTATTTTCTCTCTCTTAGCAAGAGATACAGCACCCGTGCTATGCTCCCATTCTTGTTATATTCTTTCAGAAAGTCACAGAAAACTTTTTTTTTTAATCATAAGTGGCAGAGGTAGCACAGCCTGAGCTTTACTTGTCAGTGCTAGCACAGCCAGCTGCCAGATCACCAACTCCTTTGCCATGTCTCAGCAGGTGTTCTTTTACATGATCCCGGGTTCTGGCTATCATGGTACACCTGTCGACCCCTATTCCGAGTGTGACACCATCTCCCGGTTACACTAAATACAATACTACTAGTGTCCTTTAAGTGGGGGCGTGGCATGAGTGAACACTGCTAGTAGACTGTTAGGAACAGAGGCCCCCCCCCCCACATACGTCTGGGTTCATGCGGTCAGCATCTGCTTGCATGCACAGCACAATGAATGAATGACAAGCCGAAAACCACAA
Source organism: Neoceratodus forsteri (assembly GCA_016271365.2). Lineage (NCBI taxonomy): Eukaryota > Metazoa > Chordata > Ceratodontiformes > Ceratodontidae > Neoceratodus > Neoceratodus forsteri. Next base: position 436,996,452 of record JADMNL010000022.1, on the reverse strand, counting down.
TTTAATTTGAAAATTTAAAAAAAAGATAGCATTCTGCCACTTCTTTCTGCCACTTCTTTCCATCCTTTCATTTTTTTTGTATCATATATTTATTAATTTTGTAAGCAAAACTTACAAGCATTTTCATCTGAGGGATGACAATGGTTTAACAGCTCATAGATACAAGAATCTTATAAGAACAATATAACCAGACACCCTCACAAGTGTTACATCATTGGGAGGCATGCCATATGAACTACTTACACCAGTTAACTATTTAAAGATGACATACAGCAAGAGAGTTCTATGGGGACAGGTCATCAGAAAGAAAATATTAGGTCACATATTCCCTTTTACCATTATGGGCTATCGCCTCCCCATTGTCCTCATAAGACAAATACACATAAGCTACATGATAAACAGTCATTTCCAAGAGAGCTACATTCTGAAGGAACAGACTTAAAAATATATAACAGCTATCAACATCATTATTCCACCACTAATACATATCACATAATGATAAAAAAAGAAGCCCTTAGGACAATTAATATCAACCACTAAGGGCCTCCCCATCCCCCTCCCTCCAAAGCCAGATTTATCAAACAAAAGTTAACTATTGGCCATAGTAAATAATCCATAACCAGCTGATGTACACTAAAATAGACAGCGATATAGCTCACAGTGCCATCAGACATCTAGAAAGTTCCAGCGCCATTACCAATTACAGCTGCTACTAAGGTGGGGGGGGGAATGGTGCCATACTTAAAACACTATGTGGCAAGGAATAATATGAAAACATAAGACAGTCTCTGTTCCATTCCCATTCAACTTATGGGCAACAGAAAGAGCCACCTCACTGCCCAGAGCACCTCATCAACCATGAATATTAAAAGTCTCCTCGTTTATCCAAGAACGAGCCTCAGGGTCCCAGACTCCATGTTTTAACACAGAACACCTGAATAAAAGTCCAGAAAAGAAATCAAACAAGCTTACAGTCTCACCTTGAAATTAAATCCATCACAAGCAAATGACACAGAGTCTTCATCCCATGTTATCGGGTTCTTCCTCATCCCTGCGGCTAACTCTTGTTCAGGCTTTTGAGCCAGCTTCTGTGCTTCCTTTGGGTAGTTGAACAAATAGGTGTTTCCTTGCCAAACCACTCGCAACTTTGCCCACAGAAGCAATTGGTGTTGGATTTTATGCTGGCGCAGTACCCCATGAATTTTATTGTAGGCTTTTCTCCTGACATGGGTACCATATACCAGGCTGGGGAACAGGAACAGGGCTGAATCCCCATATTTCAAAAAACGCGGTCACCTTGGTAGCATGAGTGCCCGTCCCGATCCCCAACACCAGAGCAGACTATATCAAATGTGTGAGGAGGAGTAGAGTCCAACAGGGCCCTCCTAGGGGTAAGACAATAGACCCTTTCAATAGAAAAACTCCCATCCTCCTCCTCCTCTGAGAGCCTCAGAATCTGTGGTAGCAAAGTACAGGCAAATTCTAAGGGATCATCACCCTCGGCCTCTTAAGGAAGGCCTACTAAACCAAGATTGTGCTCTCAGACTTGATTTTCCAGGTGTTCCAGCCTCTGCTGGAACAGAACATTCTCACAGATAAGACCCACCATGGTGTCTTGCTGCTTACGCCGAGAAGCGTCCAGCTGCTGCAGTGAGTGGTTGACTGTATCCATTTTCGTTTCTAGACTGGTGACCCTCTGTGTAAGAGAATCACATTGTTTTTTAATCTATGTCCTGTACTGTAGGAACCAGCTGGCTGAGAGTGGTATTTACTGTGCGGAGTGTAACCTCTCCGTGGTCTTCGCTCATACCAGATACTTCAGATGCTGCCTTATGCTGGGGCGGCCTAATGTCTCTGTTCTGGGCAGACTTTGGATGAAAAAAGTCTCTGACAGCAGCCGCTCTATGTTGTTTACCCATCTGAAGTATGCAGGCTTCTTTACCAGGTTACTAAAGCAATTTAAAAAGAGAATTGCCCTGTAAAACTCGCTTAAATTGATAAAGAAAGTAAAGCTCTCTCTGGAGCAATGCCAGAACACATCTACTTTCACCCATTGCTAAGCCACGCTCCCCCATCCTTCCATTTAGTACTCGCAGGTGTCAAGTCATCAAGCACAAGATAACAGCTGAATCTCCTGTGGAACTGCATGTTAATAAAGAAACAAAAAATCAAACAAACAATCCAGGTTAATAAAAACAAAGGAAAAAAGGGCTGAAAACATACTCAACGTTCTTTCCACCGCAGTCAGAAAGGGAAAGAGAGAGTGTTTCTTGATCACAAACACAGTGCAACAGTCCATCTCTGGTACAGAAAACGAAGAAAGTACCACTTTTGTCACACACAGTAGCGCTACTGAAGATAGCGCTCTCGCACTGTCTCACTCAGCACCAAGCCAGCACGTCTTTCTCCTGATGTACTTAATCTGATGTACAAAAACCAAAACAGCACAGTACCGGCTCCTGATGATCCCAAGTAGCCTGCAAATGCTCTTCATTCCAGATCACAATAATTAATTCTCTCACATCCAGCCTAACCTGCTCTAGCTGAGAAAAAGAGTTGCAGCAGACTTCATAGTTGGAAATTAGTAGTGTAATGTGTTGTTTTTTTAAACAAGTCCCAGGACCTTCCATTCTGTGCTGACTTAACTCAGTTTTTTTAATCCTTAGCACAGAAGGCTTGTTTGTCAGCAGGCAAGTCCAAGAGCCATGTCCCTGCTACCAGACCACTCTGTCTTCTGATCACAAAGAGTGGCAGTTTCCAGACCATGCTCTCAGAGTCTCCTGCCACTGCCGCTCAGCCCAACTGTGCTCTTCCGACTGCGTTTTAAAAACAAAGAGAAACAAACTGAAACAGACACAAACCACAAAATTTTTATTTTTTTTTTTTAACTTGTACCATTTATGGTAGGGGACTTCTTATTGATGGCTCAATCACAGTCAGGACAGCACAGTGACTTTACTGAAAGTGCTGCATTAAACGCGATCACGATGCCGAAGGAAGTAACAATCACTAATGGTTCTGATAATTGTGATTAGCAGAGCAAGTTTAAGCCATTCTACAAATAACCGTCTTTACAAAAGTTAAAATTAGTCCCTGTCTCAGTGAAGTACTGTGTAGGGTTAGGGCAGAGGTCTGATAACTGTAATTAGCTACCTTAAAACAGCATTCCAATGCAGGCAGATTAACTATTTTACTACAAAATAAATGAAACAGTTGGAAGTTTTAACATTTAAACATATAAAATATTTTTTTCAAACATATGTAATACAGTTGCCCGTTTACTAAGAGCAATAATACCCTCCAGGGTGGATGGTATGGGCTATACTGGACCTTCCAGGAACTATAAGGCCCTCTCTGCCTGTGGCGCTGGGTCTCATTATGCCCCTGGGTGGTCCAGAACAGCCCAATACCCCCCACCCTGTATGGTATTATTGCTTACTTATGTGCCTAGCTTTTGAGTTTGGGCTTGTTAGGTGGGTCACTGAACAAAGGTAAATTTTGATTACAAAAATTCAGTTGATTTATTCTACCCCCACCCCCAACTGGAACCAATAGGTTTAGGACTGTGGTGTGGTAGAGGAAATCAGACTGTACTATATTTAATCAGTTCAACTGATTGCATTTATTCATTCTTTCTCAAGTTCTGTTCTGTAGAATCCATCAGGGTGCACAGATTTAGAATTCAAGGGCTAGGCATAGCAAGTTTGTCAGTGGGTCAGCCCTTTCCTTTCCTTCCCAGAAAAATGTAAAATGTTTTAATTTTATAACTCGGATTAGGCTACAGAGCTACTGTTTGCTGCTCTAAGGCAGTGGGTAGTAGCGGGTGATTTTTCATTACCTAGCTGGAATCTGCTAAACTGATGAGAAAAAAAAACTGCCAATCATCTGGGGTGGGGCACCAAACATTGTACTGTACAGAAAAGCTGTTTTCATACAGTCCCCTGAGAAAGCCTTTGTGGTGAAACCAGGTCGGGTTGCACCAGCCGGAGTTGTTGTTTACACTTTTTGTCTGCGCATCTCAGCCAGGTATTTACTGTAGCTATTGTAGCTTAATAAAATATTTTACACTGTTACCTGTGCCGTGCAATTTACTTCCAGTCTTCATACAGTGACCTGCCAGCTCAAGCTTGGGATGGGTACAGAACATAATTTACACTGATGGTATATGTTATTTGCAGTACAGCTACTGTCGTTGTTGGATACCAATTTTTAAGTGTTTGTAAATGAGTTAGGCCTTTCTAGACTGATGTGATGCTACACACACACAAACACACACACACACACACACGTATTAGAAGCACACAAATCATTGGGAGTTAAAGAAAGGAACTGAGTGGCCCCTTCAGTTCTTGTGTGGTGTCTGAGCTCAGAAAAGGTGGACCTCTCAGTCACTGGTAAATTACACCAAAACCTTTGTAATAGTGTTTATTAATAAAGTTTATTGATGAAACTAAGATAGCAGCACTCCCCCCACCATCAACACAACCCATCCAGTATCAATCAATAACCTGTCCTAGTATCAAGGTTTTGGTGTAACTTACCAGTGATGGAGAGGGATGCCCAGCTTTTTCTCGCAAATGCTTGGCTGGCTCTTCTTGTAACTGGCTCCAGCCTTTAGTGTCTTTAGCTGTCTTTTTGGTTTGTAACCTGTGTAACAGCCATGTAGAAACATGGTGGAGGGTTACCTGGGCATTGGCATATCACTTGTGCTTAATAATGGTATTCTGTCCTGACTGTCTTGCTTGTAGTGTAAGCAGGTTTATTCACAATGATACAAATTATGATTATCATCCTTAAGATGGAATCTGGATTAAGTTAGCACTGGCTTCTTTGAATGGGCCTGACACCTCAAAAAGTGGTATGGGGCAGTCTGCATCAGTGACTGTGGGAGATGGCACCTTCTGAGTTTACCACATAAGGAAGTCAGAACCATCTAAAGGAGTGTTAGTGGAAAGCAGTGCCACCATGTCAAGGTCCTCTCGCATGGGCACTGGTCTAACTAAAAAAGCAAGAAATATAAATTTATCAATACCAGTGGTTAGTAGTTCTATGCACTTGTCTTCACCATCTTTTATAAGGAGTTTCTGGAGATCTGCTCTTAGAAAAATCAACTTGTTTTCTTCACTAAACATGATGAGTATTATATTTTATTTGATTTTTGTTCTGGTTTCAAATCAAATCAAATCAAACTTTATTTAACCAGGCAGTTACGTCATTGAGCAAGCTCATTTTCAAGATGGTCCTGGACACAGAGGAGACTTTTGCTTACCATAGACAACGGTACAATCAGTCAATATCACCAAGTCAGTACTTGGATGAATCAGAATATGAAAAGCAAGTGCAAATATAGGCATTTAAAGTGCAGCGTATACAGGTTGTAGATTACAGAGTACAAGTGAGGGGAGGAAGGAAGGATATAGGGAAGGGCAGTGGGAAGAAAGGGTACAAGTGAGGGGAGGAAGAAAGGACACAGGGAAGGGCAGTGGGAAGAAAGGGTTTGGGTTAGTCTGGCTTTTAGTTAAGTGTTCTGGTCCGACTCCAGTCATATACAGTTTGGTAAGTGAAAACAGGGTGTTCTATGATCAAAATGAATAATTATGACAAACACAGTAATGGACAGCAGATAAGGACTGTCAGACCCACCTAGTCTGCCCGTATTCCCTGCCTGCATTAGGAATCCTATAAGAAAGAGCAGTCCAGTACCAGCAAAGAAGGCCAAGGGGTTCTGCAACTACAATAAATAGTGGGAGCAGACATTTCCTTGGGTGTGGTCAGTGACAGGCATGGACAGTTCTGCCAAATGTGTTTCCTCTGGCACTACTTTCACAACAAAGAGTGATGAAGAAAATGCATTGAAACATCACCAGAAAACCAAGAAACACCAGCACAGTGCCCAGGTTCACAACAGAACATGTTTATGACCAAATTCGTCCACCCACAGACCCAGACAGCAAAGACCATGAAAGTTACAGCTGCTGAGGTTGCATCAGTGTACCACAGAGTGCAGCATCACCATTCCTAGCTGTCCATTGATTGTGGGAGTAAACTGGCACAGAACATTTATATTGACTCATCAACTGCTTCAAAGTTAAGCTGTGTGAATACAAACTGGGAGTGGTTTGTCACAAATATTTTGGCATCATACTTGGAGGAACTATTTTTGAATGAACTAGGAACGTCACATTTTCCAGTGGCCTCAGACGCATCCAACAAAGTCAACAAAAAGATGTTCACTATGACAATTCAGTTCTTTCATGCAGAAAGTGGCATTTATCACAAACATCTGAATTCTAGGTGACCGAAAAAATAAATGAGTGCCTTCATCAAAAAGGATTACAGTTGCAACATCTCTCAAGCTATGGCTGCAGACAATGCTTCTGTAAATTACAGTAAACACTGCCCTGCATTCAAACACTTGAAATCAGAAATATCCCACATTTATATCTGCAAATTGTTTATACCACGTTACCTACAGCTGTGCTAGGAATGCAAGCAAGGGTTGAAGTGGAGACCCTTGGTTTAAAACTCTACAATGTGTTTTCTGGATCTGCAAAGAAGGTTCACCAGCTCAAAGAAATGTTTGCCTTTGTGGATCAGGATTGGAAGAAGATCCTGCAGCATGTAGTGGCAAGGTGGCTCTCATTTCTTCCTGCTGTAGCTAGGCTCATAGAGCGCAGGCCAGCCATCTAAAGCTACTTCATAACACAATTGCCAGATGAATGTTATTCTTCAATCTGGAAATTTGTTGAATGTCCAATGAAGATGGATACAGCAACCCCCAATGAAGTATTAGAGGCAGAATGCTACTTGCATTTTAAGCACTGTATTGTTCAAGTTTTCCACAAGTGTATCACCCAGCTTGAAAGCAATTAAATATCTGTTTCAGAAGTCTACTGTATGATGCATTATCAAGTTCTCTGACTTTAAAGTCACTTCAGCTCTAAAACATTTTCCATCAAATGTCTGAGAGTATGCAAAAACTTGACTTGTTTTTATGTTTCGAGCCATGGCTTGCCTCAACAAATGGTTTGATTCTGATAATAGCCCCCTCAAGGTGATGCAGCTATTCTCCCTACAAGAGGCAATATTGTGAGATGAACTATCTAATGCTGTGGAGGTGCTGAGGCTACAGGATAGACATGGACTTGATACAGATTCACTGTGTTCAGACCTTTCAATATTACGCACAGCATTGCCATTCTTGCTTGAGATGAAGGAACAAATCTGTTGGTAACAGATGGGTGGCATTTTTGAACAAAGCACCTGAGTGCGGGATGTTATACAAGATTGTGCAATTTGTGTTGTCCATTCCTGCTGGCAACAGTTTTGTGGAGCGTGTTATTTTCATTAATAGGGAATTTATGGACCGATGAGAGAAACTAAATGCTAGTACCCTTGATAAAAGCTGAACTTCAAGTAAAATTAAATTATAGCTTTACATATATGCACAGTTCCACTCTTTTGTTAAATCAACTGCTAAGCTAAACTGCTAAGCTTCTTGAAGCAGCAAAGCCCAATCGGAAACACAATTTCAGACATAAAATAATGTATTACTTCAGTATTACATAGCTAAGGATTACTAGTAGTAGGCATGTATTTGTTCAGTCTGGATTGTCTATTTTGATATACATACTGATGCTATTCTACTTCCAAAGATTTCCAATGATTATTCTTTATTTCCAAAGAGTTCTAATATTTGTTATATTTCTAGTTATTTTTACCTATACCTATTACACTGTACATTGTATGAGTGTTTCTATGTTCTGCGACACCATGTATATTACAGTGAGTGACTGCTAAATAAATGTTACATATTTATTCCTGAGTTTGAGGCTGACATTATAATATTGGCTCTGCAGTACTGCACACTAAAATAGTGACGCACTATTATACTAGTAAGTAATAAAACATCTGTTCAGGTTTCATCAGGTAACATTTTTGCAGGTCATTTGATGTAGGGAGGGTGGGAGGAGGTGGGGCAGGGCAATCTAGGTCCAGTTTTGTCCCTTTACAAAAGTGGCAACCATATTTAATGAACATATCACACCAGAACGGTCAGAAGCTCAAATCAAAGGCTCTACGTTCTTTACCAAAAATCAAAACTATCAGCATTTTAAAGCTGCTGCCAAAGTAACCTTTGCTCCCTGCCCTGGAATATGGGAGCGGGTTATATAGGTCAGCAAACAATTCACTGTTCACCAAGATTACTGTGGCATTCAACAACATATGCAGATCTGACCTTGCCTGTGACAGAAATTCTTACCGCTGCTACCTATATGCCAACATCAGCATTTTCTAACTGCGACCTATACACCAACCTCTGCATTCTCTCACCTGACAGCAGGTGTGACTTCAATGGACCCCTCTGGAATACACATGCATGCAAGGTTTATGTGCTATCTATGCAGCCTCCTTGTTAGATCACCTCAGCACTACCACCTGTGATCCAACAACAAGCCCTTCTTGCACATCCCTATATACTATGTAAGTCAGCTGACTCAGAAGCCTCCCATACAGATGCCTAGGCCACTTGGAATGCACTACTACACAATCTCAAAGAACTTCACACTACTAGTGCTATTAAGAGCCCTGTACAAGCATCTCCTCAAACAATATGCACAGTATGTTCAGATAACTAGATGATCAGCTAAACACCCAGCCTAATCTGTTCATTCACACTCAGCCCTTCTGCCCTTTCTCACCACTGTTACTAGATATACTCACTCCTCTCTGCTAATCAGCTTGGTTATTTCCTCTGGTTCCAGTCCAAAGGAAACTACTATCCAGATATGCTTGTTAAATTTGGAAATAGTTTTGACATTTCTTTATTCACTCTGCCTGCACATTTTAACTTACTTACTAGAACTTGTAAGTGCTAAATATCTGGACTGCTGCTGTAATCGGTGCCCCCAGGACTTACCTGAAATATAGGTGCTACACTTAAATGTGTCTATGGTATATGGTTACCCCTTTGCATTAATTTCTATCCTAACTAAACAAATGTGGCATCATAGTTCAAATAACGTAGAGTACTATTGTACCCTCCCATGCTGCAACAGATTTTTTTTTTTTAATTAGCATGGAAACAGGTGCCACCTGCTGTTTTACTGTTTTTTCCCTAACCCCCACACACACACACACACTGAACCCAGACCATCCCAAACCTAAAATCTTCAGTTGTTTCATCATGTTAAATAAACAGACACTTAGCCCTTACCTGGGTGGATTTTCAGCAGCTGGGTGAGGATGGCTTTCTGTTTAAAAAAATAATAAAACATTAAACCAAAGATTTCTTTGGACGGCACATTAAGAATTTTCTTTTGTAAATGTCATCTTTCAAGCCACATACTACACAAAATAAAACATGGGCCATCATGTGCAACTTGGTTGTGTTTCCATATTGGGGTTCCGATGATACCTTGGACAACTCAAGCTTTGCTTGTGGGGCCCCTATGATTTCATTAGCAACCCTCATCAGAAACACAGCTAACAGTATATGGTCAACCATACACAAGCAGAAGCTTGAGCCAGTCTTAATTTAACATACAGTATACTGCACATTCCATGATGCTTTATATTTACGGGGTAAGTGTGATTTTGTATTTCTTTGAAACCTGACTTTTTTGCCAGTGCCCTTTTTGGTAACCCTTGCTCAGTGAATCTGTGCTGAGGTTCCTTGTCTTTTCAGCTTGTTTTTTTATTTTGTGCCCACCATGACCCAAACCCTTAAGATCACATAAGAGCTGGTTTATTTCCTCCTGGGTTGAGTACAGTTGAAGTACACAGATGAGCCCTCAGAAGGACGAAACACATGTCTGTGTCTTCTGTTCTCAGCCTTTACAGATTGTGTGAGAGGCCATTTGGTACCATGCATTCCTGCTCAAAGCAGAAACAGTCATCATTTTCAGGGAGATTTGCATATGCATCCCATGATGCTTTGCATTACTGCGGTACATATAACTGTGTATTCTTCAATACACAACAAGGCTGTGTTCCCATCTGGGACTGTCATAACACCATGGAACCCCCCCCCGGCTTCGCTTTTGAGGTCCCTATGATTTCATCATAAACCCTTGATAGAAACACACAGAGAATGCTGTATGGGCAACCACACACAACAAGGCTATGTTCCCATTTGTTTATTCATTTACTGAAAGCTGATAACCAGGAAAGACACACAGAGCAAAGGCTCGTTTCTAGATATGACCTGGGGAATCCCATATCGAGGCTGTTATGACTTGCTAGTGACCCTAAGAGCAAAGCATAGATGCTATATCATGGCATAACAGCTCCAAGATATGAGCACAGACAAGTTATGAGGGTTGACTATATGCTGTTCTTTTCCCCACAAACTCAAAAGAAAACTGGTATTAGGATAGATCATTTCACTTCCTAAAATGTGAAGTACACTTTCAGTATCGGTCATGGTAGTGAAATAGTAAACTTTACACTTTCAAAATTAGGAATAGTAAACTCTCAGAAGTACACACTTGGAAAGTGAAAGCCAAAGGACAGCACAGCTGACATCAGAGTTTTGGTGTCAGAAAGTCACTGTACAATAGTAGTGGCAGAACTATGGTACATGAAAGTTGTACCACAATTTTGACAGCACTGCTGAGGTACAACAGAATTTTTGAGCTGCTCGATTTTCATGAACAACAGACCCTAACCATACACTATAGCCTTGTTGTCCATGCATTATTCTCTATATCCTGGAGTGCAAAACACATAAAATAATAAAAATAAATAATAATAATAAAATGAAAAAGTTGTTTGGAGAATTACAGGTCACAAACATATGACACCTTGGGCACTGGTATGACAGGCTTTTGTTTTTGTTACAATTTATTTCCCTAGGATAGTCCAGTTGCTTCCAGTGGGATCCTGCTTCTAGCATTTTCCACAGCTGTCTAGATTAGAGTCATGAAAGGATGAGAGACTTGCTCATGGTCACACTGGTGTATATGGCTATTTCCCAGATTACTTCTGTTTAACTAAGATGGACTATAAAATGTCAAGTGGACAACATTACATTGGATGTCTGACAAGGTTGTTGAGATGATATCATTAGAGGGGTTAGTCACAACACTGGACCAATGCAGATCTATGAAGGTGAGACCAAAATTCTGTTTCAGTGTCTTCTTTAATTTGTTCAAGTCAGTACAGTAGGGATGGTTTTTGTCCTCCATGCTCTTTAAATCTCTTTTGCTGTATATTATCTCTACCATTTTTTTGTACTGTAGTTTTCGGGGGGGGGGGGAGCCCATCACAGCTGAAGCAAAAACACCAGTCATCAAGACTGAAAGGCATTTTATTTATTTTAAAATGTATTTACCCAGGCTAGCCCAGCAGAAATAAATACCCGAAGAATGCTCCAGGCAGAAGAGGTACTCGTGGACTGTCCGGAGACTATGTAATTAGGTGAAACTGACCTTAAATTCCATTTTGTGCAAGTTGAAAGACTGTTAATTTCTGAAACAAAACTATGGTACAATATTATGACAATAACAAAATAACACAGAAATTAGTCATATTCCCCATGGTCTGAGAATCGATATAATGCCCTCAATAGACATTAATCAAATTTATAACACTTTTGACCATTTTACAAATATAAGTATAAAAATCCATTCCCGGTGTACATCAGTGCTGTAGTAACCTCACTTCCTGGGTGGCTGAAGTCCCTTGGCTGTGCCTCATGCCTCATAACCCACCCAGGGTGTTCTGTTATTACAATGCTGCCACACATCTGACTGTGGATTATTCCTTACTCAGTTACATGGCAGATGGGAAACAGCATTAGCTGAAAGTTAATTGACACCTTTTTTTTTTCTGTTTATGCTCCTCCATTCATCTGTGCCCCTATCCTCTGGCATCCCCAGTCCCGTCACCCAGTCATCACCTGGACTTATCTTCACCAGCACATGTCCATGATATGTCCCCATGGTGAGGCTGCCAGAATGGGGCCACTCCTAGTGGAGACTAGGTTCCAGCTCATGGTTTGCCTTTTTGGAAGGTGCAGGGCCTGTGGGATGCTTGAATCATCCTGCATCTGTCTCTATGCTTTCCTTGGTTTCCTCCCTTGAGGACACCTCTTGAGCTGACATCATGTTGGGTTCCCCATTGATGCCAGATACATCCTCCCCCAATCTGCTGTCCCCTGCTACACCTCCACTGTGGTCACCCATGGGGTGATGTGATAGCAGGGAACTGGAGCACACGCCCCAAAGGAAGGGAGTGGCCGCGTGGCCACTGGCCCTTCCTCCCCCCCACTGACCCTTCGATGTCCTGGGCTCTCTTCTGAATTGGGGTCACTGGTGTCACAAGCAGTAAGGCTACTGCTGCACTGACTGGCTGGTTAACTGATATCTTAATAGATGAGGACCGACTTAATTTTACAAAAAGTAACTGAACAAACAGCAATCAATTCTTGAACACAGGGATAATGCTAATGTGAACTGAATTGGAAAAAGAAGAAAAATTAACCCTGATATGCATGAAAGGGACATTGGTCTCAGGAAGAAAAATGCATTCAAGTGGGATAAGAATGATTGCTCTAAAAGGGACATTTTCATATGGCAGAGACCAGTAAGAGCCAGCAACAGAGGAGGTACTCGTCTCGTAACTGTTCCAGATGCAGTCAAGCTTGGAGAAACAAGAGTTCAAACAGTAATAGACAGGGAAAGAAAGAACTCAAACCACAGAAGAGGAGATTTCAGCAGAAGTATACACAGAAAGATCAGTGGCTTTTTTAGGCCAAATGAAGGAAACAACAAGAGAACAAAGAAGAAAGAATAAATGCAAAAGGAAACTGAGGAAGACAAGAAGAGCCAGAAATAAAAAAAAAACAGACTGCCAGAACATGGCAACACGGAAATCGGGAGAGAAACCAGAACTTTAGTCCTATTTACACTGCCAACTTTAAAGTGCATCAACCCATGCGCATGGGTTGATGTGCGTCAAAGTCAGCAGTGTGGATACTTTTTTGAGCATCCTAAGAGCGCTTCACATCAGGTTTGTGATGCGACTCGGGAGAGGGGAGCTACTTTGCAGTGTCTTACCTGCTATGTAGACACACTGCAGTGCTCGCTCCCATCTGAATGTCTCCTATCCCAGCATCCTCCTGGCACCCTAATCTCTCTGCCGCTCACCTATGAGCACTTTAGAAGAACCTCTTAGCACACCTGAGTTCAGCAAAAAGAAAGCTGAACTTGGAATCGTGGTCCCAGTTTAGGACTCTAATTAGTACTACTTGTAGCTCTCATATTACATTTTATGCACTTCCGGGTTTAGCATTCTTTTGCTGCCGAAAAATGGTATTTGCCGGAACTTCAGATTGTACTAAACAGAACAAGCATTTTGGTACTTCAGCACTTCGTACACATCACCAGCTCACCCCTGCCAGGTCAGAGAGGTGGAACAACCTCTGGAGCAGCCAGCTGTGTGGACACAGAATTGAGCCGCTGCGTCCACTGGAGAAGGAGTGGAGTGCCATAAATTGTGGAATGCTCTGGGGGTGTAAACATGGCTAAAAAGTCATACATATTTTGCATGGGCAGCTGTCTGAAGTACAACTGACAGTACTTTCCAAAGGACTGACATTTATCACACCACTGAAGGAAATGAGTTCACTGTAATGGTGGACTTGTACACAATTTTTAGAAAAATAAATTTAAGAATCCACTTTGCCAATAATGATGGAGAAACACATCATTATAGCCTGTAGAAATGGACATGAGAGATCAGAACGACATCCCAGACAATGCAGGGATTGTGAGCAGCTCTGAAACTCGATATAATGTTGAGACTTTAAATCCACATGATAATACCGAAATGTCTGATAAACAATAATGAAGCAGCTCTTAATAGGAATGAAATGTTGCAGCTTATGGGTTTCAGGGTGTGAGTGACACAACAGGGGATGTTTTAGAACGGGGAAGTATTGGAAGTACAAAATTACAAGCTTTCACCATTTCTGGAGAGATATCTTTATTTAACCCATCACTTCCTCCAGTCCACTCTGTGCTCACATTCCAAAGATTAATAAAACAAGGTGTAGGCATTGTATTGTCGCCCATGCCAAAAATACACACATATCATTGTTTCCATCCTTGAACGACAGGCTCTGCAGGAATTAGAACAGATGAATGATATAATAATAATAATACCAACAGACAAGGGTGGAAACATCATTATAATGTCAAAGAAGAACTAACTATTGTTTAAAGCAGAACTTTTGGGACAAGTGAATGACCAGGATTGTTATTACAGACTTCCAGGTATTACTACCACCAAGGAATTCAAAGAGAAAACAGATACAACTCTATGGTTAGGACAACTGATGTACGGGCAAGCTAATTTTGTTGGGGGATGTTGATCACATATGACCCACTCTATACACACTGTACCGAAAATATAAGTGTTTATTTAATCCACCAGTCAGACTGATAGTTTCTGTTCGGCTCGCTCACAGAGAATTTGTCTAAATATACAGATGGTCCCTGTGATGCCAGCATACCTCCGAGACTCTCTGGATCTCTTAACTAAATTGCAGTGTATAGTGTGAGGCAAGCTGTAAGCTTCTAACAACTGACATGTCAGTGTTGTACACAAGCATCACACACAATCTGGAACTGCAGGCAGCTGGAATGTTTTTGAAAAGGCAGAGGGGACCTGAGACGGTGGCAGCAGACTTTCTCCTTCAGGCACTGGAATTCATGTTAAACAAGTATTTGTAAACAGCAATTTCTATCACCAGCACTCAGGAACACAGCAGTGGAGGCCACACTGGCCCCCTCGTACAGGAATTTGTTCCCAATTTGGTGGGAAGAAAAAAGTTATATTTTTTTGTTTCTCTAAACTCTGCCCCCCTTCCCCATTTGCTCTGTTCCTTACCTTCATGCTCTGAAATCTCTCCTCTGTTATTTCACTACTCACTCCTGCAGTTGCTCCTAACACTGGGTACTGGAACTGCCCATTGCCCTCCACTCAGCTCTGTCACTATAGCAGACCCCTCCCCCAGTTCTCAGCCTCTACCCCTTCCCTTCCTAGGCTTGCATTGCTTGCATACTGCATATTGCTCTACTGTTCTGTTTCTACATTTTTTCACATTGTATAATTCCTGCTCAGAAGCACTGCATGTCAATTGCTCATTTTGTTGTACTTATTTCCATATTACTGCAATTTCTGAATATATTTTACAACTGCACTGTACTCTCCCCTTCCCCTCCACCAGGACACATCCGGAAACGACCTGATACCAGCTCAGTATGTATGTCTTTCCTGGCAAAACTTTTGAAATAAGTAAAACAAATAATTATTTGTGGAATCTAATTGATGCCTGGAGCAGACTGTCTGCTGGCACCACTTCACTGACGACAGATTGTGCACTGTATTTGGGCAGAAACTATTGAGGAAGCTGATCAGTTCCTGTAATGGCTGCACAGAAATGACTGCAACCTTAAATTCACATATCTGATCCCAGAAAATGAAGCAGAATTTCTAGATATCAAACTTATGGTGGATAGTAATAATCATATACAATCCAAAGTGTATAGAAAGCCCACTGCGGGCAATACAATATAGAAATGATATAAAAGTGCATGCTCACTCCCCCAGAACTATTAAAAGGCATTCCTTTGCACCAATTTATTCAGCTAAAAAGGAACTGCTCGCAGGAATAGATGTTAGAACACCAAATGCACGAAATGAGTTTGAGGTTCAAAGAAAGAAGGCACTCGCAGAGGATAATAAAACAGGCTATCGATAAAGGTCAAGACACTAGACAGACAGACAAACGTTATTAAGGGTATATTAGAGGTAAAACAAAAAATTCCACAGAAGCAACGGCTAATTACCATGGTGTCTCAGAGCGCCACAGATGAAACAGAATTGAGGAATCCTCATAAATGACCCAGTTTCAGCCCTGTTCCCAATATTCCCCAAGAATTATTCTTTCCCTTGAGCAAAAAATGTTGCAGATGTAGTTGTTAATGGTCATTATCCGACAGATAGACAACTGCATTGGTTATGTGAAAAGCAAACAACATTTCCTAAATGTCTTCACAGTAGCATATGCAAGAATGTAGAAGTGGGGGGAAAAAACAAGAATTCCAAACATGGACAGCTCCATCACTGTTAGGCCATTCAGAGGATGTGCAACCAAGTTCCATGGTACATGTTGCCTGGTGCTTCTGCCCAAAAGTATACGTTGGTAGGACCACTAGGCAATGATGCCTGAAGATTCAGGAAAACATTAAGGCAATAAAGAATGTCCAAATCAATAATGCTTTAGGCACACATTATACTGTGAAACACAATAATGACCTTGTGGATTTTCATTTTTTAGACAGTCAGCATATCACAAAAAGAGAGTGAAGGGGTTCACTGCCACAAAGAGAGGCATGGTAGATACTGCATCTTGGAATGCAGACCCCACAGGAGTTGAATGAAATATTGGCTATCAGTCCATTTTTAGGGCTGCAGTGGGCTGAGCCCTGCAGTCCTTTTGAGATCACTGAGAAAAAGGACTCCGCATTCCTTCCGAACAAACAACATGCTGGATTGTGTCACAGTCACCTCTGCGTCTGTGAAGTAGTCTGCCCATGTCGTCCCTACCGGCCGTAGCACTGCACTATTTCACAGTGGGGGCTTGCATGTGTTTACTTGGCGGCACCTCCAGGAACATCAAGTGCTTTGCTGTACTTTCGGGGGAAAAAAGGTATAAGACATGTTGTGCCAAATCCCAGTTGGTGGAAACGGCTCAACCAGTAGCGCATGATCTGCTGCTACTCTGTCTCCCTTGATACGTAGTCCCCATTTGTACTGCTGCTGCTACTACACAGGAGTTGCTTTTCCCTTTTGCTCAGCAAAATGTTGTTGGTTTGGTCCTCCCTGTGGGATCAGGAGAGCAAGCCAAAAGGAGATTAGTTGGCACCCAAACTAGTGTTTCACTCCCTCCCTCTCACTCACTCTGTGTCTGTTTGTGAACTACTACCAGAGTAAAGTCCCGTGTGAGATAAAAAAGTATCTGTAAAACTTAAGTGAGTGGTTTTATTTCTTTTGTGACAGTGTCGCCGGTTTTGAAATCTGCCAGATAATGCTGGTAGCTGTGAAGCACGTGTACAGTGAGCTACAGACAAGCTGTGATGAGGATGGGGGAAGCCTTACCAGCATCGCCTGCCATGTTGCGGATGAGAAATTGGTTTTCAGATCAGTAATTGTTAGTATGTGTACACAACTGAAGTGCAGTTATATAGTCATGTAGTGTATGTTTTCAGAGTACTTTAACCAGTCTACAGTTGAGTTTATCATTTCCCTGGTCTCTCATTCTGCAGTCTGTGAAGCCCGAGATCACTGTCGTTATGTGACTGAGAACTGAATCCTGTAAATGTACAAGCAATCTGCTGGCATTTGAGCCAGTGATAGCAGCTATAGTGATCATAGGTGTGATTCATAGAAAACATATAGAAACATAGACTTTGACAGCAGATAAGGGCCGCCTGGCCCACCTAGTCTGCCCATTTCCCTACCTGCAGGACAAGCTGCAGATCCTATTTAACCAACAGCCTATTTCTTCCTACTCCCCACAAAAATTGCCTTATGTCTGTCCCATGTGTTCTTGAATTCTCCCACAGTTTCAGACCCACAACATCCTCAGGAAGGCTGTTCCATGTGTTCACCACCCTCTCTGTGAAAAAATACTTCCTCACATTGCCCCTGAGCCATGCCCCCTCTATCTTCAAATTGTGTCCCCTTGTTCTTGCACAACTCTTTTTCTGAAAGATGCTACCCTCTTGGACTTTGCTGATTCCACTGAGGTACTTAAAAGTTTCTATCATGTCCCCTCTCCTCCTTTTCCTCAAGGGTATACATATTAAGCTCCTTTAGTCTCTCCTCATATGGCTTCTCTTGCAGACCCTGCACCATTTTAGTTCCCTCCTCTGGACTGCCTCCATCCTGCCTATGTCCTTGCTGAGATGGGGTCTCCAGAACTGGATGCAGTACTCAGATGGGGTCTCACCAACTGTCTGTACAGAGGGATAACAACTTCCTGTTTCTACTGGTGATGCCTCTCCCTATGCATCCCAGTATCCCCAACCCTCCCTACTGCCTTCTCACATGCTTGCTTACCTTAAGGTCATCTGATATGATTACCCCCAGGTCCCTTTCCATTTTGTTATTGTTACCCCCCCCACTGTGTAATCTTCCCCAGGGTTTTTGTTTCCCAGGTGCATTATTTTGCACTTCTTTGCACTGAATCCAAGCTGCCATACTTTTGACCATTGCTCCAACCTTGCCAAGTCCCTTCTCATCCCTTCTATGCCTCCTTGTGTATCAACCCTATTGCAGATCTTTGTGTCATCTGCAAAGTGGCATACTTTTCCTTCCAGTCCCTCTGCAATGTCACTTATAAAGACATTAAAAAGGACTGGACTCAGTACTGAACCCTGTGGTACCCCACAAGTAACTCCTCTTTCTTCAGAGTGGACTCCATTTACAATTACCTTTTGTGTCCTGTTGTCCAGCCAATGTTTTACCCAGGCTACCACCCTGGGACCCACTCCCAGGCTGGTTAATTTGACTAGTAATCTGTTGTGTGGGACTGTGTCAAATGCCTTGCTAAAGTCTAGGTAGACCATGTCCACAGCCCCTCCCTGGTCTACTACTTTGGTCACCCAGTCAAAGAAATCAATTAGATTTGTCTGACATGACCTTCCTGCTGTGAGCCCATGCTGCATTGGGTCCTGTGCCCCACTGGCCTCTAGATACTCAACAATTCTTTCCTTCTGAAGTGATTCCATCACTTTCCCTACCACAGAGGTCAAACTGACAGGTCTGTAGTTTCCTACCTCTGTCTTGCTCCCACTTTTGTGAAGGGATATCACATCCGCCTTCCTCCAGTCCTCAGGTATCACACCATCCACCCATGATTTGTTAAAAAGAGTAGTCAGTGATGTCATTAGTTCTCTCCTTAATTCTTTTAGAATTCTGGGATGAATTCCATCAGGCCCCACTGCTTTGTCCACCTTCAGTTTTAGGAGTTCTTTCAGAACCCTTTCTTCTGTGAAAGGACTGGGATCGACCCCCCTATCCAGAATGCTTCTGTTAATTGGATTAGGCATGTCCCCCTCCTCCTCTTTTGTGAATACTGAGCAGAAGTATTCATTCAGTATCCCTGCTTTTTCACTGTCCCTCTCTGCCCACCCACCGTCCATTTTATTAAGCCTCACTATCCCTCTCTTTGTCTTTCAACACTCCCTGATGTACCTATAAAAGGTTTTATCCCCCTTCTTAACCAAGTTGGCTATCTTTTCCTCAGTTTGGGCCTTTGCTATTCTGACTACCCCCCCCCCCACCTTCCTTCTGCCTTAACTGGTACCATTCTCTGTCTTGCTCCTTCTGTGTTTCCTTATACTTCCGAAATGCTATCTTTTTCTCCCTTACCTTCACCGACACCTCTTTTGAGAACCACAGTGGCTTTTTCTTTCATTTTGATTTGTTTATTTGCTTCACACAAAGGCTTGTTGCCTCTGTGATGGCAGTTTTGATGTTTCCCCATTGTTGCTCCACCTCTCCTCTAGCCTATTTGCTAGTGCTTTTCTAAGGCACTCTCCCATCTTGCCAAACTCAGCCCTCCTGAAGTCCAGAACCCTCACTTTTGTATGGCTTGACTCTGTAGCTGAGTTTATCATGAACCACGCCATTTGGTGGTCACTTGTTCCCAGATGGCTACCCACTTCTAGATCTGAGATCCTCTCACCATCCCCATTTGAGATTACGAGGTCTAAGATTGCTCCCTCTCAAGTGGGTTCCAAAACTAACTGTCTGAGGCATGCCACCTGAGGGGCATTGAGAATGGCCCTGCTTTTGGGTGTGGCTGCAGTCATGGTGCTCCAGTTAACATCTGGCATATTCAGGTCCTCCATCAACAGTATCTCCCCTTTCTCTGCCATCCTAAGGATGCCTTCTACCATATCCTTGTCTATTCCCTTCCCGACATGGGGGTCTGTATACAACCCCTGTGCAGACCGTGGTGCCATTTCCAGTCTCTAAGGTGACCCACAGTGCCTCCTCTCCTCCCTGTTTACTCTTTTGTTCAGTTGCTTTTATCCCTTCCCTTACATAAAGAGCTACTCCTCCCCCTCTTCTCCCCTTCCTGTCTCTCCTGTAGGTTGTATACCCTGGTATGTTAACATCCCAGTCATGGCTCTCTGTGTACCATGTTTCTGTGACTGCTACGATATCCAGGCATCCCTCTTCCATCAAGGCCACCAGTTCAGGGAGCTTGTTGCCCAGACTACGGGCACTGGTACTCATTACCCTCCATTTCTTGATGGCCTTACCCCTTTTTGCCCCATCTCTGTCCTTACTGTGTTTGTCATTTTCTCCATTTACCCCAGCCCTTCTCCCTATCAACATCTCTATATTGGTGTTTACCTCACTTACCACCCTGATCTTTGAGGCTAGGATTTCCTGCTCGCTTTCCAGTGCCTCCCCCTTGGCTGGTTTAAATGCTGCCAATGAAGCATTTAAACCTATCACCTAGGATCCTGGTTCCCCTCCTGGACAGATGCAGACCATCACACCAGTATAGGCCTGCATCCCTCCAGGTGGACCCCCAGTCCCCAGTGAAGCCAAATCCCTGAGCTCTGCACCAGTTTTTCAACCACTGATTGAATTCCATGGTGTGGAGCACCCTAGCCTCACCCATGTCACAGACAGGCAGCACCTCAGAAGGTTACCATGCGTGCTACTTGTCTGGCCCCTCCCCAACTCCACAAATCTTCCTGCACTGCTCTGATCCTTTCTAGCCAGGTCATTTGTCCCTAGGTGGACAATGACATCCAGCTCCCTCCCTGTGCAGCTGCTCCAGTGATCCTGATTCGCTCCCTGTCCCTCAAGCCATGGCATCAGGCAGGCACCTTACCTCCCTCCCTTCCTCCCTAGTTCTACCTTCCTAACAATTAGGTCCCCACCAGGGTTGTTTTATTCCCCTCTAGGGTCCCATGCCACCCTCCTGTGGGTCTCCTTTGTGGAGGTTCCCAGAATCCTCCTTGGTCTCCACTGTGGGTGCCTCCATAGAGGAACCACAGTTTGCCAGAACAGCATATGAATTGTGGAGAGGTACAACTGGAGGGATGCGCCTCTGTTCCACCATCCTCACCCTCCCTGAGCCCACTGTGGTCCAACTGCTTCTCTTCCATTGCAACCTCTGAGGCAATGGCAGTGGCACTGGTAGTCCCTGGGTGGGAGGGGAGGTCCCATAAATCCTGGCCAACTCAGCTTGGAGATGAGCAACCTCCTCCCTCAGCCCAGAGAGGTGCCTGCAGATGGGACAACACCGCATCCTCCAGAACGTCTTCCGGAAGACCGCTGCTCCACAGCCACCACATTGCACCACTCCTATCATGTCTTATGTCTGGCCCCTTAACTGTTGTATGGAATACTTACTCTTTCCTCTGTTTTTTTTTTCCCCCTACTTACTTACTGGCTCTGTGCCCTTTAAGCTCTTGATCTTCCTGTTCTGAGACAAGAAGTTCCTATATTTCTCAGTGGTCTGCTTCCTTGCTCAAAGTCAGACCTCCAGCAGCTTGGGGGGGGGACGGAGGGCTACTCTTCCTTCTAGGATAGTGAGTCTTTGGTGGCTCTGTGATCACCCACTTCCTGCTCCCAAACAGGAAGTTCCTGCTGTCAGTCAAATCCTGTGCCTATAAAACTAGAACTGGTTTAGGGTGGGGAAGGAAGGAGGGCAATATAGTCCCAGTAGAGAAGTTTAGTTATAATAACAGCAACTCCTTCCTCCTGGTGTCTCTGCCTGTTCTCTGGCAGAAGTTATCTAGGGCAGTGTTTAAATCTGGCTTTAACCTGGCTTCCTTCTAGCTAAGCCACTCCCCCTACTTTACAATTCTTTCTACACTTAGTTAATGACACAGATAACAATTCCCTTCAGCTACCTGAGACAAACACCTAGATAGCTGCACAGATAACACTTCACTTCAGCCAACTCAGACAAACACAATAACTTTTTTTTTACTTGTTTGTTTTTACCCTAAATTGAAGGTCCCAGTAGTAGAGTTCTAGTTCTTTAGTCCCAGTAGAGAAGTTTAGTTATAATAGCTGCAGCTCATTTCTCCTGGTGTCTCTGCCTGTTCTCTGGTAGAAGCTATACCTCACGGTACCTTGCTCTGGTGTTATTCTTCTATTTGTAGTTGTCTTGCTGCTCAATATCACCTCCATTAATGATTAACCGATGTGAACTTTGCTTACAGTGCAGCGTTTAACCCTCCCTCCCCCCGCCCTAACCCATTAGCCTGGAAACGACAGTTGAGTCTATGTGTCACTGAATATTTTTTATTACTGTAAATGTATGAAATGACATTCAGACTACTATCCTTAATAAAAGCTAGGTAGCTAACTATTACTTCTCATACAGTACTCATCAGTGTTTGAACAATGATCAGGATGCAAATTTGACCTTTTGAACTTCTGCCATTATGCAGATTTTAATTGTGGGGTTATTACTTGCACAATAGTGCAGTATCAGAGTCTAGATTTGCAAAAACTGAGTTGTGATTGAACCTCCAGTTGACAGCCCACTGCTGTCTCCGGAATATGGTTTCGTGGAATTCATACTACACTAACCTTTACAAACTAAAGTTCTGTGCACGCTGATAATGCTTAATTTTTTGGGGGGGGCATCAAACTTACAGTGTCTCTGATACTAAAAATGGGAATGAATTAGAAATAGGTACAATGCCACATAAAAGACACATTTGTGTCACACATTGTGCTTGTTGTAAAACAGGTTATTCAGGTTTATGAATTGATTTTCATAGTATTGTAGTTGTGAATATGACAAACATAGTAGGTTAATAAAAATATAAGGACATTTATCAGAAGGCATTTCAACACAGAAGGCTGAGAAATGAAACAGAGGATCTCATATGAGAGACAGCAACTGAGCAGAATTGTGTTCACCATTTTAATTAGATTGAGGAGAAAAAGAGATGGTGAATATCACTCTTCACTATTGCTTCCACTCTTGCTACACAACTGCATGCTTGCAGGATAATCATTCTCACAGGGACTATTGGGAGTTGACAGATTTTGCATCATAATGATACTGTAGTATAGTTTGTACTAATGACACACTGCTGAGATTGTCTTGAACATGCTGCAAGAAATAAATTATTACTTTTGTGAATAACAGCCTAATTAATGCAAAATTTCAGGGTTTCTATCAGACTTCTATATCGATGTGCATCTTGCACAAAAAAAAAAAAAAAATTGCATTTAAAAAAATACAGGCTTGTAGGTGTACATGCTTGACTGGCAGGAAAAGTAGGGTTGTGAGAGCCAGCAAGGCCAACAATGCTCTCATGTCAAAATACGCACAGCACACAATGTTCAACAATTACACATATGCATGTAAATGCCCAGGCTATTGGGATTAGTGACCTGATCCATCAGATATACAGTGGTGTTGAATTTAGTGAGCACGTTCAAAGCGAGAATTAATTGCTGCTGTACACGTGCCTCTACATGTTCACCGGATGTGGAGATCTACTGTACAGGTTGGGACCACACCCAGATTTACCAAGGGCATTTTTAATCAGTAGCACATAATCACCGCTGTTGAATCTAGTTCATCTTGCCAGGACGTTGGGTCAGGCAGGATACTCCCCACTTAGTACATAGCCACTTCATATTTAAAACTGAACTATTAAAATGGTTATGTATGAAGGATGGAGTATTTAACCACTAAGTATTCACAGGCAGAGTAAAGACGCCAGACTGTAACCAGCAAGTACAGTACAAAGAGTGGTAAGATTTTTTTTGTTATGGATTTGTATATATTGGTCTGGATATTCAGACTGCGCCAGGCTGTGGCGCAAGCCTAGGCGCAGCACAACTTGGCTGCGCAAGGGCATTGACAGAGTGATATTCAATGGAGCTGCGCCATGGCACAGCATCGCTGAATATCGCACCCTGGCCACCCGCAGTGCACATGGCGCAGTGGCACTGTGCCAGCACAAGTGGCCAGAGTGGAGCAGGGGGATGCGCTAGCGCAAGTTCCGTTGCGCTAGGCGCATAACCGTGATATTCAAAAGTGCAGATGCAAATGGGGCCATAATGCATGCAAGGCGCAAATGGGGCCATTTGCATGTCATTATGGCCTCATTTGCATGCAGGTGCACCGATCCCCGGTGACTTGTGCCTGACACCCTGCCAGGCTGCAGCCGTCAGGGACCGACTCCCCCTGCACATCGCGGTAGAGTGCTCCATTGCCCGATCGCGGGCATACGTAGTATATAGTACACGTCCAATATCCCTGGTGGTCCAGTGGACCGCTTCACGCCTGATCACGGGCTTAAGTATTAAAATAACCGTCCAATATCCCTGGTGATCCAGTGAACCGCTCGCAGCCCGATCACGGGCTTAAGTACAAAAATATTTGTCCCATATCCCTGGTGGTCCAGTGGACTGCTCACAGCCCGATTATGGGCTTAAGTACAAAAATATTCGTCCCATATCCCTGGTGGTCCAGTGGACCGCTTGCAGCCCGATCAAGAGCTTACAAGTAAGTACAAGAATATTCGTCCCGTATCTCTGGTGATCCAGTGGACCGCTCACAGCCCGATCGCAGGCATATGTTAAAATAAAAGTACAGTCCCATATCCCTGGTGGTCCAGTGGACTGCTCGCAGCCTGATCGCGGGCATATGTTAAAATAAAAGTACAGTCCAATATCCCTGGTAGTCCAGTGGACCGCTTCCAGCCCAATACCTGGACTGTGCAGTACAGTACGGTCTGCACGCCCATTGGCTCACGCTGTGGACCAATGGGCGTACAGCCCTACCTCGGTGTCAGTCGCGGGCGGCGGGCGGCAAGCGGGTGGGAGCTGCCGCCCACCGCTGACCGGGGGAGAGCGGGCGGTGGGGCTCCGTAGGCGGGTGGGGAGGGGGATACCGCTAGACCACCAGGGTTGGGTTTCTGTGGCATTAATGTTATACTGACGCCCACAATCAGGCTGCAAGCGGTCCACTGGACTACCAGGGATACTGGACTGTACTTTTATTTTAACACATGCCTGCGATCGGGCTGCGAGCGGTCCACTGGACCACCAGGGATATGAGACGAATATTTTGGTACTTAAGCCCTTGATCGGGCTGCAAGCAGTCCACTGGACCACCAGGGATATTGGCCTTTTAAATTATACATATGCCCGCGATCGGGCTGCAAGCGGTCCACTAGACCACCAGGGATGTTAGACGTTTCTATTCTTCTATGTATGCCCGTGATCGGGCATGGGGGGGGGCGCCACCACGAAGGTGCAGCGGGCTCGGAGTAGCCACCCACATGAGTGGCAACTGCGTGTTGCTCCCTGCACGGCAGCTCACTCGTGGTGGCCAGCTGTTGTTCTTTTTTTTTGGCCCAGCTGTGTGCAGCGCGGCATATGGGTTGTGCACACATGGGTTCAGCACATCCCGGGCTGAATATCGGGATGTGCGGAGTATGCATAGGCACACCCCCCACCTGCGCCGCAAATATTACTGATGCGCTCCAGCGCATCGGGATTTGTGCCAGGCACAATCTCTGTTTGAATATCGCGCCAAGGCACATCAGTGGGTTGTGCATGGTGCAACAGTGTTGCGCCATGCACAACCCTTCTGAATATCAGGGCCATTGTCCAATATGGATAGTGAAGTAAACACTATGTTTATTTTTCTTGGAGTGAGGAGGGGGTGTGTCGCTTTGCTGGAAAGTGCTGCCATACAGTAGGTGCTTATGAAAGGCTTGTTTTTTTTGCTATTATAGAGGAGCTGGAGTAATTATGTGGGTTACAATAAGAAAAAATATAAAACAGTTAAAAAACTCTTTAAACGTTGTCTGACAGATCGGTAATAACGAAAGACTATCTCGGGATGGAGGGAATTTTAAATTTGAATTAGCGATGCCAGGTTGATCTCTGATGTATTTAATTTTTGTTTTGTTGTTATTATAATGTTAGATGCACAGCAGCAATGCATAACAGATGAACACTTCTAATGCAAAGCATTACTCAGAATGTTATGACCAAGAGTCGTGATTTATGTCTAGCTGCATTCTAGGGCCACTCTCAAAGGAGTGTCATCAACACTAAGTGAACAACACATGAATACCTGCATTATGCAGCACAAACTGGCTGCTCTCGATACTCCAGGAGTTTCAGATTGTACAGCAGGAATGCTGTCAAACAGCAAGAAAGAAAGTGTCACTGAAGGGTGCTATTTACCGTTTCACTTTCTCATTCATAGAGTGTATGGTCGTGTGTGAAAGTGAAAGATGTTAAAACCATTATACACAACCACTGTCACTTATGCTTTGTCATTCTGGCTCTCGCCACCCCTCCAACACACACACAAAACAAAAAAAGAATTTGAGTGAAGGTTCGTACACTATTTTATGTGCTGATCAGCAGACATATTTTTTCTTATGTTTCTAACTGTATAGCAAGAATGCTGTCAGATAGAGAGAGTGAACATGTTACTGAAGAGCATGATTTACCATTTCACATTCTCACCCATACAGTGCGTGGTCCCGATTGAAAGAGAATGGTGTGAATACAATTATACACTATCACTTCTGCTATCTAGACTTCAGAACCAATTGCCATTTCGGCACCAAAATCCCCTCCACCTACACTCCATCACCCCAACCCCCACCACAAACAAAAAATTAAAATTGACAGGCAAGAAATAAAAAGCAAAAATAAATAAATCACATCCCATATTGTGGCAACAAAAATCCATGGGAATCTGGGCAGCCGCTATACTTGTGCTCAATGTTAAATCAGACCCAATGTAAGACTGAGCAGTTTGACAAAGATGGTGGGTGGCTCTGTTTCTCGCTTTGGGAGAGTTTGTGGAGCCACTGTGGTTTGGGGATTTCTTTTTTACTGCATTAAATCATTTCTTATGGGTGAGCCTGTCTTTACTTGCAGGTATCACACCATGGAAGGAGTGGACAGAGAGAGACAGAGAGAGAAAATGTGTGTCCCTTGAGAGAGTGATGTCTTTGGAGTGCCAGCCTTAGCTTTTTGTGAAGAACTGCTGGGGTTAGGGACTTGTCTTCTGCGCAGTTTTTGTTTCTTGTTTTGTGAAGTATTGGAGAATTTTTTTTTTATGAATAATTATTACCACCATGCGGACAGATAGATGTGAGAGTTGGGGGGTGCAGTGCGAGCAGGCACATGGGCATGCAACCAGACGGCTACGCTGAAGTCTGAGGAGTAAAAAAAAAAAAATGAAACTTGCAGTAAAACCAGAGCCTGAGGACGGTAAACTGGATTTCTTGTTCTTTTTTTTTTTTTTCACCAAATATGCTCCTTTTTCAATGTCCAACAGGACTATTCATCCATCGGATCTGGTGGCAAATTCTTGAGTTTCCCATGCAGAAAGTAGGACACTAGGAGTCACTGCCGATCTTTGCTTGTTTAGTGTGGGTAAAGGGAGGGTCGCCAATAAAGACTAGTTAATCACGTCCTCGGGTACCGAGGATGGATGTGAGAGGGCAGCATGAGGAGCAGCATTTCATGGTTTGGTTGGGGGGTTGGAGGAGCCTATACACACACAAATATATATATACATATATATATATGTATTTTTTTTTATATTGGCGTGGTAGCACCAGTTTAGTTAGGGTTGAGTAAGCACTTTAATACTAAATCTCAAATGTTGCACCTTAAAAACTTTGTCACCATATTATGGATTTGCCTGAAAATTTGCATGTGCAGTCTGGTACCATTGATATTTGGACCTGGCAAGTTGCGTTACGGTCAGATGTACAGTTGCGGAACTACAGAATGCCAAAAAACTGACTCTCTGCGTGTTTTTGTGCTTGCGCCCACAGCTCACACGATTTGTTCGTTCAGTCCGAAATCTTTAGGGAAGATGCAATCTAGGTCACCAATGTGCCTTTCAAAGATTTGGTGTAAAAATAGTAAACCATTCAAAAGTGATTCAAAAAAACAAATTTCCCATTATAGCCAATGGGGGAAAATATATGTGCATCACAAAAGTTTCGCAAATGTACTTTTATTTTCGTGATTCAACCATCTTGTTTTCAGCTAGTGAGAGAGAAAAATGCCTGGCATTTAAATTTGGGACCCTCTAGGTAAACACTGACTGTTGGGTTTACCTAGTCGGGTCCTGAGGATGCCAGCCCTATCTTTTTTGGGGGTAAAACCCCCCAGAAATGCCTTTTTAAACATCGGGGAAAAAATACTTTCACAAATCACGAAAGAAACGGCCAAAATACTTTCACAAATGCGAAAGTTTCGTGCTACTTTTTGCGAAATGTTTGTGATTTGTGAAAGTATTTAAAAAAAAAATGCAAATCTTTGCCATCCTTCTGCGGCAAAACAGTTGGTGCTTTTGGGCTGAAATTTGCAGGGTGGCAAGCCCTGGTCACACAGATATGCCTTTTCATAGTTTGGTGGCAAAACATTCAAGGGGCCAAAAGTTACAGTGTTCCAAAGTTGAGAAATTTCCCATAGGATAACATTGCGGTGCACGTGACGCCTTTCGATGTCCGTATCTCGAAAACTAAGTGAGATACGGAGTTTTCGCTACTGGCAGCTTAGTTCACCTTTGAGTGAACTAATCTGCAGAAACAAGTTTGGAAATCACAGATGACATCTGCAGTGGAACTGTTTTCCTACTTGCTAGGGTTACAGAGATATTGGCAAAAACATGTTCCAAGGGTGCCTTTTCAGTGCATTTCGGTGCCCGTATCTCAGAAACGATACAAGATATGGGTTTGGTCAATTTAAGCTGTATGAAGTACTCAGTCATGATTACACCAGCACTGGAATTTCTTTCCTAGCTGCTACGGTTGCTGAAATATTAGGAAATTAGTGTTACAAGGGTTCCTTGCCCTGTAGGATGGCTGTATGGCTCCATACTTATGTGTGAGTGGGATGGGAGCGAGCATAGTGATGTCCTTGGCCTTACTGCATGATTGCTTCTCTGGAGAACCAGAAAAATCACAAAAATGCCACCAACTCAGAATGTCTGATGTCAGGCCTCACCTGTATGGACCTGGATCTCCTGGCCTTCTCGTCTACCAAATTGGCAGACCGGGTGCTGTGCGGAGTTGCCGGGGAGGGGGGAATAAGCTGAGAGGGAATGAGCAAATGTGGTGTGCCACAGGTGGAGCAGAATGCCAGCATTTCAGGAAGGGAAACCTTGGGTGTGTGAAAGCAGGGCCCTGGTATGAGCAGAGAGAGATCCCAGTCAGCAAGTCAGAGGAGGCAAAGCTTGTATTCTCCTTTTCACCTTATCCTTTTTTGAATAGCCAGACTGTAATGCCTTTGTTTCTTTAATGGTTTCCCTTAAATGCCCTTTTACCCTCACCCAGAATCTATCCCCCACTGTACATACACCCCACCTATATGGGCTGGGCCCTGGTTATCTGCTGATCTCCTAACACTAGTCTCCTCAGCCCATTCCCTCCACTCAGCCTGGGGCCTCCTTGATGTTCCCAGGGTCAGGCTAAAAACATTGGGTGACCGTGCTTTCAGTGTCATCGGGCCGACCCTGTGGAACACTTTGCCAGCTGTTATCAGGGAGGCCGCAACAGTTGAGCTGTTTAAAAAAGAGCTAAAGGTCTACCTTTTCTGTTTTGCCTCCCCTGACGAATATGACTGACCAGTATTAATTTTATTAAACTATTTAGTTATGCTGAAATTTATTTGTTTTTTAAACTTTTACTGTGTGTTGTGTTGTGTTGTAATGACGCTACCTATTATTGTAAGGCACCCAGAGCCTCAGGGATTGGGAACCGGATAAATAAATAAATTTGCCTTGCCTTGCTATTAATTTCTTTTACCTTTTTGTTTATTCAAAATTTTTGATTACTCAAACCTATGAGGATTTATTTGCCCATTAGAAATGATTAAAGGTATACTGACCCCCATATTTAAATTGTTAGTGAGGCACTAACTGGATTAGTGGCACGCTAACCATAAATAGTGCTGGCGATCAGGTGGGGCCACATTCAGAGGCCCCTGGTGCACCTCGCTAACATGACAGTGCGACTACAAAAAATATACCACTGCTCCTATGCAAATGAGGGATCCCTCTTACATAATGGGTGCAGTGGTATATTCAATAATTTCAGCAGCACTATAACAGCCTCCATCCCAGTGCAGTTTAACACTGCTAAAAACCCTGAGCTGGAGTCATGAAGGTCTGCAAATGCCGCAAGCCCCGTGTGCACGGAACATATGGTGCAGGGGGTTTGCAGCATTTGATCAGTCGGCGACTGGGATTCTTGATTCTGTGTGCCACTTGCTGCAAGTTAGACCAGCTTTATTGGTCTAGTTTATGGCATTGTCGGGTACCCTTTTTATGGGGCTTGTACCAAATGTCTGGTGCAAGCTGCTGTAAAATTGGAAAATTGTTATAAATGCACCTGATTTTCCTGAATCGGGTGCAGGGTGTGACAAAGTTGTTGGTGCAGCTGTGCAAACAAACGGGTCTGATGCAGGGCTTGCCCTTTGTGAATCCAGCCCTCTCCTTAACATTGCATAATGGTAGTGCCCCCACAACCGCCCATTCTGCATCTGTCCTATCTATGCCCTGGTAGTCTGGTGGACCCCTACCCCATTGCCCATGGTGTTCATGTCTACCATATTCACTGGTCTTTAGCGGACCACCAGTTGCCCATTCTGTTTACATTCACCATATTCTATGATGTCTAGTGGACCGCCAATCGCCTGATCACCAAACTCCCTCCCGACTCGCCTGCTACAGACCCACCACCCAGACAACGATTAGAACCTGTCAGGTAAAATGGTGGCTGGCACAGCCCTCCACTCACTACCTCTGTCAGCCACCATCGGATGTTCACCCAGTGATCTTGAGTGCCTAATCCCCCTCGGCATCATGCGCCTCCCCCCCAACAGTTTCTCTTTGCCGAAGGTGGCCCAATCCCCGTCGGCATGTATCCCTCCCTCCCCTTGAATTTTGCCGACAGGGAAGCCCACTCCCCATCAGCATAATTTGTCCCCCATTTTTGCTTGCCGGTGCCCAATCCCCTCGGTTCCTGTAGCTCCCC
This sequence comes from Neoceratodus forsteri, assembly GCA_016271365.2. Taxonomy (NCBI): domain Eukaryota; kingdom Metazoa; phylum Chordata; order Ceratodontiformes; family Ceratodontidae; genus Neoceratodus; species Neoceratodus forsteri. Next base: position 436,965,349 of record JADMNL010000022.1, on the reverse strand, counting down.
CTCCCTTTCCTTGTTTGCCAGCAGGATGCCCAATTCCCCCATCGGCTAAAGCACTCACACACACACACACACTCAGGTGGCACACTGAGCCCACCCCAGCGTGCCAAGCACCTAATAAAAGCGAAAATGGTCCCTGATGTCTTTAGTATTTTTTTTACCTGTGAAGAAACAGTGTCCTCGGCGGGCTCCTGGCCCCCCACAACCACCCACCCTGCACCCCTGCCTCCCCACCCCCCACCCATACTTACCTCCGGAGTCTGACACGATGATCTTTGGTGGACTGAGAACATGTCTGCACTCTTCAAAGCTGACCGCGAACTGTGGAAATGTCAGTAAACTGTATAATGGAATAAATAGGGGGGTTTCAACTTTAATGCATATCTTGGGCATTATCGGGAATTTTTACACCATATTTTCAACATGGGGTTTTTGGGACCCCTCCTCATGAATTCTATCACTGTCATATCGTTAATTGGTCCCAAAGGGTGATTTCGCAGTGACTGCGCAGAATCACCTTTTGGGACCGATTAGCGAGATGACAGTGCCACTCTTCATGAGGTGGGCTCTCAAAAAGCCTATGTTGCAAATTTGGAGGAAAAAAAACAAAAAATGGCTGTTTTACGAGCGTACATTGCGCAGCTGCTACACAGGCTCTTAAAGTCACGAATTCGCAATATTTTCACGCCAGATTTTCAACATTGTCATTTTTGTACACCTTTTTATGAACAGTACAGCTGTCATTTTTCACATCCTGGCCAAAATGTGTTTCCGCACTTCTGGCACACAATAGCGCAGTCACTGTGGGAAATCAGTGTTCGGGCCAGATTATGAAAATGACAGTGACACTGTTCATAAGCAGAAGTCCTAAAATGCCTATGTTGAAAATTTGGTGACGATACTCCATAAAATGACTGTGTTACGAGCGTGCGTTGGCAGACTGCACGCACGCTTGTAACGTCGTGCGTGCATTTGTAATATTTTCACTCTGGATTTTCACCATTGGCATTTTTCCACACCTCTTGATGAGCAGGACAGCTGTCATTTCACATATCTTGCCCAAAAAGTGTTTTCGCACGTCTGGTGCAGAATAGCGTGATCGCTGTGCAAAATCACTTTTTGGGACAGTTTGAGGAAATAACAGTAACATTGTACATTAGTAGAGGTGCTAAAATGCCTATGTTGAAAATCTGGTGCCGAGCGTCCATAAAATGACTGTTACGCAAGTGCACCCTTGTAACTTTGCAAATCTGCAATATTTACATGCCACATTTTCAACACTGGCATTTTTTTACACCTCATGAACTGTACAGCTGTCATTTTTCACATCCTGCCCAAAATGTTTTCCCGCACTGCACTACCAAAGCCAATGCCAGTGCGACAACATTCGGCATTGACAAATACTTGTCTTTTTATGTTGGTGCGTGTGCGCAGCCAACATCTTGCAGCAGTGGGGATTTGGAGGCACAGTCGCTGTTGGGCGAATGCAGGGCACGCACCAGTAGGAGCTTCCCTCATTCCCCAATCAGCGACGCCACACCATGCATACTAAGCTGGCGAGCACATCTAAGGAAAGGCCCGCTGCAATCAGAGCAAAGCTTGTCACACGTAACGGGCCCTTCCTACGTGCTCGCCAGCTAGTAGCATGGCGGCACAGTGGCCACTACTCTGCCAACAGTGCCGACTTTGGGGTGCCCAATCTCCCAGTTGGCTTCCCTGCTCCTTGAAGTATGTGCCGACGGGGGAGCCCACTCTGCGTCGGCAGAATGTGCCACCCCACCTCGTTGTTTGCCGACGGGGGTGCCTAATCCCCGTCAGCATCTGCCCCCCCCTTCCCGTTGTACTGTGACGATAGGGGAGCCCACTCCATGTCGGCATCATGTCCCTCCTTCTTCTGTGCTGATGGGGTGCACAATCCCCATCAGCTACTATACCCAAACAAAAGCGACCTGTAAAAGAAAACCTTCTGTGTTTTTGTTTTTCCTTAGTCCTGTAAACTAGAAGCGGTCCCTCATAGTCTCAGTACTCACCACCTGCACCCACCACTGTGCTCCCTGCCTCCCCACCCCATACTGACCTCCGGAGTCCGGCGTGACGATCTTCGCTGGACCGGGAACACGTCTGCACTCTTCAAAGTCGACTGCGAACTGAGGAAATGCCGGTAAGCTGTATAATGGAATGAATGGGTTTTTTTCAACTTTGCTCCATATCTTGGGCATTTTTTTGAATTTTTGCACCAAATTTTCAATATGGGATTTTTGGGACCCCTCCTCATGAATTATGTCACAGTTTTGATGTTAATCGGTCCTGAAAGGTGATTTCACAGTCACTGCGTGAAATCACCTTTTGAGACTGATTAACACAAGGACAGTGGCAGTGTTCATGAGGTGGGCTTTAAAAAAGCCTATGTTGCAAATTTGGTGGAAAAAATCAAAAAAATGGCTGTTCTGACATCGTTGCACGGTTGCTCGCAAACACGTAACCATGGTCGCAATATTTTCATGTCAGATTTTCAACATTGTCATTTTCTACATGCCTTGTGAATAGTACAGCTGTCATTTTTCACATCCTGGCTGAAATGTGTTTCCGCACTTCCGGTGCACAATACTGCGGTCACTGTGGGAAATCAGTGTTCGGGCCAGATTGCAAAAATGACAGTGACACTGTTCATGGGCAGAGGTCCTACAATACCTATGTTGAAAATTTGGTGATGATACTCCATAAAATTATTGTGTTATGAGTGTACATTGTGCAGTTTGCACGCACGCTCGTAACGTTGTGCATTTGTAATATTTTCACTCTGGATTTTCACCATTGGCATTTTTCCACACCTCTTGATGAACAGTAAACCTGTCATTTTACATATCCTGCCTGAAATGTGTTTTCGCACGTCCGGTGAAGAATAGCGCGGTCACTGTGCGAAATCACTTTTTGAGACAGCTTGAGGACATGACAGTGACACTGTACGTGAGTAGAGGTGCTAAAATGCCTATGTTGAAAATTTGGTGCCAAAACTCCATAAAATGCCTGTGTTACAAGTGTGTGTTGCACATTTCCCACGCACCCTTGTAACTTAGCATATTTGCAATACTTACATGCCACCTTTTTACCACTGCCATTTTTTTACCCCTTCTTATGAACAGTACAGCTGTCGTTTTTCACATCCTGCCAAACATGTGATTCCACAATGCACTACCAAAGGCAATGCCAGCGTGACAACATTCAGCATTGACAAATGCCTTGTTTGATATTTGTCCTACTAGATGTTCATTTTAAGCTGGATCAGTGGTGGAGCCGATGTAATTAGGAGCTACAGATCCCCAGGATGAGCCTTAATCCAAGAGGATGATCGCAGCATCAGAATTGGAAGTTATGCTGGCGTGACGCTTGTTTAAAAATTAATTTCAGCTCGCATTATGAAGCCTGATCTTGAAGAAACTGCAGACATTGAATTTATTAATTTTTTGTTATAATGTATGGTCCACTGATCTTGAGCAAACAGCATTATGAATAGTATTAAATGTTTGGTACTATATATTACAGACACATGACAAGATAATAGTGCTAAAATGTAAACAAAGATTTAATGTAATGTCATATCTTTATTAGCACACATAGTAAAATCCAACAACATTTATTTAGAAGAGTAAAACATAATCTGAAATGATTACAGGAATACGCCTTTAATTAAATGCTTTACTCAAGGTCTAGGATTAACTCTGACCTCATCTATCCAGCTTTATTTTTACAGTTAATTTTTACTTGATTTTGTTTGTGGCATCATTAGTTGTAGTAATAATTAAATAATTACTTAAGATTCAGTTTGAATTTACTGATAGCCAATGAAATGGCAGAAAACTTTATGATATCAACTGGAATGTATCTGAAAGTTTGTATGTGTATTACTCACTAGCCCCTTAGAGGCCTCGAAAGAGGTGAAGCGCTGGGTTCTGCAGCGCTCAATGAATTTATTTGCACTGTTCCTTATGTACTGAATGAAAAGATTGTTACTTGAACTTGAGCATCACTGTGGCTGTACTTATTTGCAGAGTGCAACATACTGGACACTGTCAATTGGTACAGTGGTAGTGCTACTGCTAGCAAAGCCGGAGCCCCACATTTGGGAATAAGCTCAGTTTTCTGAGTGCTAGCCAGGTGAAAGATTGAGAATCCCCATGGATATCTCTGCTTTAGAGTGAGTGGGCTGCTGGTAACACCACACAGGAAGGAACACCGCTGGCATGTTGCATGCATTGGCATGTGCTTGACTGCATGTCCACTTCTTAGGGGAGAAATAAATGTTAACAAAAAAAATACCCCCCCCCCCCCAAGCTAACACACTACTGACCTTGCACTCCACACACTGCCATAGTGGTCCTCAGCAGGAGATGGGTACATAAGACTAGGAAAAACTAGCTGATGGGGCTGGGGTTGCCATCCAGGAGGGGTCCAAAGAAGTGTCTGAAACTGGCTGATCATGGAGTGGTAAACCTGGCTGTTCACCTTTCCTCTATCCATGCAATAAAAAATATGCACTTTACTTTAGAGTTGTAGAACACAGACTATGTTGGCAGAAAAGGACTGGTTGGCCCACCCAGTTTACCCAGATGTTCCCATACCTCCGAAGACCTTAACTGCTCTCTGGAGGCCCTTCCTCCTCACTGCATATTTTCTAATATATCCCTATGTCTATCCCACGCATGCTTGAAACCTCCTATTGTTTTCACCTCCACCACCTCAGCTGGCAGTCTGTTCCTGGTGTCTACCACCCTTTCAATGAAGAAGTATCTCCTTAGACCTCTCTTACCCCCCCCCCCACAAGCTTCACCACATGCCCACTGATACTGGTGCTCTTTCTCATTTGAAAGAGACTCCCCTCCTGCACCATGTTCACCCCAGTGATCTACAGTACATGTACGTCTCCATAATGTTACCTCTCACTTTCTTTTTTTCCAGGGTGTACATGCTGAGATCCCTCAGTCTTTGTATAGCTTCTCATGCAGCTTTTGCACGCTTTTAGTTACCCTCCTCTGGACTGCCTCTACACTGTTTATGTCCTTCCTTAGGTGCAGCCTCCAAAACTGGACACAGTGCTCCAGGTGGGGTCTCACCAGCAACACCACCTACTCCCTCCTACTGGAGACACCTCTCCCCATGCGTCCCAGCATCCCACTAGCCCTACCCACTGCTCTGCCACACCGCCCTGCCACTTTGAGGTTGTCAGATAAACCCAACATCTCTTTGCTGTTTAGTGACTGTCAGTACCTCCCCCACGCTTTACTTAGCTCCTGAGATCCTATGCCATGGATGCATGATTTTGCACTTTTTGGTACCAAACCCCAACTTCCATGCTCTTGACCATTTCTTGAGTTTTCCAAGATCCTGCGCATTCTCTCTGCCTCGTCCTGAGTGTCCACCCTACTGCAAATGTTGATATCATCTGAAAAAAGACATACCTTCCCTTCCAGTTCTTCTACAATGTCACTATGGAGACACTGAAGAGGATCAGTTACAGTACTGAGCTCTGTGGTACCAGCGACCACTTTCCCATCATCTTAGTGAGTACCAATAACCACCACACTCTGTCACCTGTTAACCAATTCCTAACCCACTTCAACACTTTGGATCTCACCCTAGACCTATCAGTTTCTTTATCAGCCTCCTATGCAGCACAGTGTCCAAGGCCTTGCTAAAGTCCAGATAGATCACGTCCACTGCCCTCCACTGATTGAGTTCCATGGTCACTCAGTCAAAACAATCCATCAGAATTGTCTGGCATGACCTCCCTCCCATGAATCCATGCTGCCTGTGGTCTTTCAGCTCTTTCCTTTAGCAGGGATTCCATTAATTTCCCCAGCAATGAAGTAAGACTGACTGGCCTAAAGCTGCTAGCCTCCTCCCTGATGCTGCTCTTATGCAGAGGGACCACGCTAGCTCTTCTCCAGTCCTCCGGAACCATGCCTATTTCCAGTGAACTGCTGACTATGGCTGTCAGTGGGGCAGCTAACACCTCCCTGAGTTCCTTTAAAACTCTTGGGTGTATCCCTTCCAGTGCCACAGTCTTGTCCATCTTAAGAGCTTCAGTTCCTTCAGAACTTTTCCCCTCTGACAATGGACTTGTGTCCATCTCCGCCCCTCTGTTCCTGCTACTCTCTGGTATTCTACCCCCCCCCCCCCATGAAGACTGAGCAGAAGTAAGTTTAGGATGGCAGCTTTTCCTTGGTCCTCTTCTGTGAAGTCTCTCCCTTCTGCCCTACTAATCCTCACTATCCCCCTTTCTGTTTTCCTGTTCTCACTTAAAGAAACATATATAGCGATGGCAGAAAAAGACCACTGGTCCATCCAGTCTGCCCGTAAACCCTAACAAACCTGGGACCTACTGTCCATACAGGGTTCTAACCCACATTATCCACCCCGATGCTCCCCGCCTACCACTACCACCCTGAGCAAACACTAAGCCCTTCACTCTGTCCCAGCTGTGTTTGAACTCACTGATAGTTTGGGTGCCCACCACATCATCTGGCAAACTGTTCCATGGCTCCACCACCCTTTCTGTAAAATAAAACTTTCTTACTTCCCTCTTGAGCATCCTCCCATCAGGTTCCACTTGTGCCCCTGTGTTCTTGACCCGCTACTTAAATTAAATAGTTCCTCTTGGTTTACTTTGGTCATTTCTTTTAACAACTTGAAAGTCTCCATCATATCTCCCCTTGCTCGTCTGGCCACCAGTGACTACATGTTCCATGCATTAAGCCGATCTTCGTAAGATCTGTCCTGACAGATATGAATAATTCTGGTCACCCTATGTTGTGTTCTCTCTCCAGCTTGTCCTTATGTTTCTTTAGATGAGAATTCCAGAACTGGGCACAGTACTCCAGATGGGGCCTCACCAGTGATCTACAGAGAGGAGAGGTAGTAATGCCTCCTTCTTCTGCTGTCACACCTCTTCCTATACACCCAAGCAACCTGTTTGCCTTACTGTAGGCCTTGTACAGTGGTTTGATTCTTTTAGAGAGTCAGTCTCTTTCCTCAGAAGTCGTGCCCAGCTTTACACTCCGCCCCCGCCATTCAGTGCTCTGTCCTGGGGTTCTTGCTCCCTATGTGCATCACTCTGCATGTTTTGGGGCATTAAATTTCCACTTCCAAACCTTTGACCACCTCTCTAGCCTTTGCAACTCTCTCTGAATGTCCCTAACCCCTTCCTCACTGTCTACCCTGCTATGTTATATATCTTATCCCCTTTAGAGACTCCTTCGGCTGTTCTTTCCTCTGTCTGTGCCTTTGCTCCCCTCATTACCATTCCCGCTTCCCTCTGTTTTATTTGGTATATCTCCTTGTGTTCCTCCCTCCTTGTTTCCTTATACCTCCTGAATGCAACCCTTTGTTTTGCCTTCACCACCTTGGCCACTTCCTTAGAGAACAATAATGGTCTATTTTTCTCCTGCTTTTACTCACTTCCTTCATGCAGAAATTGGCTGCCTTAATTATGCCCTTCCTTATTGTTTTCCCCACTATGCCTCTACCCCTTCCTAGCAATCACCCCTTATGAGGCAGTTACTGAGGCAATCTCCCATTTCTTTAAAACTCGCCGTCCTAATGTCCAGGATCCTCATCCTCCTGTGGTTTGCCTCTGTTCTTGTCTTCATCATATTAAACCACACTGTGTGGTGATCACTGGTACCAATGGGACTGTCCACTGTGATGTCAGCAATGCTGTCTGTTTGCAAGCATCGTGTCCAACACAGCCCATCCCCAGTGGGTTCTTTGACTAGCTGCCTGAGAAAAGTCCTTGTAGGGAGTCAAGGATGACTCTTTTCCTTGCTGAAGCCACAGCTAGAAGGCACCACTCCATGTCTGGCAGATTGAAGCTATTAACTAGCAGCACCTCCTCCTTACCTGCCAGTGAATGAGTCTGTTTCTCTACATTATTTAATACTTACATGAAGAAGGTAGTAGTACACAGTACTTAATGGTGTGCGGCTTTATGGTCCAATATGGATCTTTTGTTGCTGCACATTTTTTAAGCCAGATTACAAGCCAGCAATCAAAACAGGGCATACTCTGTGCAACATTGTTAAATGATGATTTCTCCTGGGAGATTCTTTGTTTTGCCAAGAGGCTACTATTAGTACAGCTCAACCAATAAAATTCTCAGGGGTCTTAGTAGCTTTTGTTTCTCGGGGGTCTCAGACCAAATTCTGGAAGTCCAGCAGTGTTCCTATGAAGCCACTTTGGCACATCTTGCTACAGAATGTGTGGGTGTTAGATGGGAGCCTGTGTCCCCTGAAGTACAGGCATTGTGTCCTGAGGATGCAAAACACTAAAGAACGAGCATCTCAATTAGCTGCAAGGACATCATGGTTGTAGTGCCTTAAGTCCTTGAGGGTCACGGATGCCAATGGTCACAATGGGTTAGAAGTAACCCTGCTGCCTCACGAAAAAAAAAGGTTGCCACTGCCTACTGTATTAGGAATAACTGTTCATTAAAGTAATCCAACTCAGTCACTCTGAGGCGGCCATTTTGCAGTATGATAAAGGAATGGAATCTTTACACTTCTAAGATTACTATTGCACCAAGAGAGATTTATTAAAGGAGAACCAACTGATGTTAAAAACGCTAGCCTAGATAGACAGGGAGTAAAAAAGAACATATTTATTGCCTAAGAGGAGGGCAACAAAGATGATATGTGGAATGGAGGGGAGAGACTATGATTGCAGGATGGGAGACCTGAATATGTACACCCTGGAGGACAGAAGGGACGGGGGGACATGATACAGACATTCAAGTATCTGAGGGGAATCAATAAGGATGGGGCAGACGGGGTCTTTACGCTAAGGAGGGGGAGGGACACCGGGGGCATGGGCTAAGAATAGAGGGGGGAAGATTTAGGAGGGAAATGAGGAGACACTATTTCACGGAGAGGGTGGTAGCAAAATGGAACGCACCACCAGAATGGGTGGTATCATGTAAATCTATGAACAGCTTTACAAGGGCATGGGACATGGAAAAGGGGAGAGTGAGGATGGGGGAGGTGGGGGTGGCAGTGGGATGACAAAAGGGGAGGAGGGCAGCTGCAAACTAGGGGTAGCTAGCTGTGCACTCTAGCAGACTTAGATAGACCTGGTGGTCTGTTTCTGCTGGCACATTCGTATGTTCATAATAATAAAGCTGCATTTCCAAATATGAAACCAGCGACTTGGCAGCAAGGCAGACATTACAAGTGTTGCTATCAACTGCTACATGTGAGACTGTGATACTGTAGTGCCTTTTGTATTACCTTATTTATAAGCATAAAAAATGGATATTAGGGTTATGCTTCACAAAGTTGGGGACAATAAATTTTTTATTTGTTTGTTTATATTCTGTTTATGTGCCTGGGCCACATCAAGGGAGGCTCTCATCAGCTGGCTGCAGCCACCCCTTCCACCGTCCGACATCTCTCTTGGTGACGCAATGGGTGGAGGTGTGGCCAGCAGGCATCATGCGCCTTTGCCATGCCGTCCTTTTTTTCCTCCAGATTTTCTCTCCTTTAGCTCCCCGGGGGCCACAGCATCATGGTCGTACATGCACGTGTACACAATGGATCCAGCGGTCCCTGTTCCGCCTCACCATTGGACTAATGCCTGGTCCTCCATCTGTGCAGCACAATCACTGAGCCTCCACTTGGTGGCAGCCAAGCAGCGGGAAGACCAATCTCCCCTACCCGGGAGAGGAGAGCAGCATATCAATCGCTCTATCCTATTCCCATCCCTCCCCCTGGCCGACCCCCAGACAGCCATGCTAATTCCTTGAACATGGGTCCCCCGGCGTGGGAGAGGTAAGATGCACTAAGTGCCTCAGCTCTCTGCACCACTGCGCCATCTCTGGGGACAATAAATTTCTAATCTATATTGCTTGTTTCATAAGGACTGGTGTACAGAAGGGTGCAACTGCATCACAGGTGTCGCAGGGTCACTGTTCTCACTGAGCAAAATCTCATGGGGCAGACAGATGCAGCAACTGAAATTTCTTTTGGTGTGCTGCCAATTATGAATAAAGTTACGGGTTTATTTTTGGAAATGTCTGTAATTAGCTTCTCTTTTTCTTTTTTTGATTGTATTTTACCCTCCTGTCTTGCCAGCCTGTCCCCAGTCAGATCTCCCTCCCTCCCCAGCCCTGTCATCTGCCTTCTCTCTGGACTTACCTACACCTTCCTCATAGTGCTCTTCTCCCCCCACCCAAAATGACTTGTATGTAAGGGCATTCACCCTCCATGATCCAGATCCATGGTTGCAGAGGTGGGGCACCGAAGTCAGCAGAGGTGGAGTAATGAAGCTGGCAGTGCAGGGCTTGTGGAAAGTCAGGAATAAAAAAAAAAAAAAAACAACAGGACGATATCGTCTCACAGTATATAAAAGATATATTCAATTTATTTTAAGAAAAGCACTTACTTACATATGTCAAGTGCAAACAGTACAGTGTGTTCACAAAGGAGGAGGTTTGTGGCTGCAGGGTTGCTTGGCTCGACTGGTTTCACACCTGCACACCTCATCTGTTCCCTCACAAGGCATTCAAGCACGAAACTAGTTGGGCTGAGCAACCCAGCAACCACAAACCTCCTCCCCTGTGAGCACACTGCACTGTTTGCACTTGACATATGTAAGTAAGTGCTTTTCTTAAAATGAATTGAATAAATCTATTTTGTACCGAGAGACAGCACCGGTGCGTTTGTTTTTTCTTTGGACTATCTTTCTGGCTGGGTACGTCTAGCCAGTGGGGCTGCTCAGTTTGTTTTCTTTTCAGGTCAGGAATCATCTTGCTTGGCTAGTGTGTCGTTTTCTTCCTACATTTTCTCCGCAGACAGCCAGTGACATGCAATGATGTGCGCAGTGTCAAACATCAGCCCTCCCACAGTGAAAGTGTCTCCTGCAGTGCTGCCACCCGACTTTTTATTTATTTTATTTATTTAGTTTTTGTTGACCGGGTAAGTGCACTAGACAAATCCTGCCTATTTTCAGGCACGACCCGGGGGAGGGGGATACAGATGAATGCCCACTGACCTTGAACCAGATTAAGCGGTTGGTGGTATTTTTAGTGTACTTTAGAATGGTGGCAGTCAAACTGTGGAGAGCACTGACCCCACTCCACCAAGGAAGAGAGCTGTCCCTAGGATGCTCCATCCTCCTTCCCCCAGCAGACCCTGATGACTCAAGTCCACTCCTGAATTTGGGTCATCAGCGTAGTGCTACCACTATGTTACCGGGCCAGTCGCTACCCCTTTTGCTTCATAACTATGCACAGTAAATCAGCAGTATTTGTAAGTCTGTAAAAAATGTCATCATATGTTTTTTTAGCAATAAATATTTATGACTTGCGTAGATTCATTATCAGTGTATTGTTAATTCCCCCGAGAAAGATAGAACATCTTTTATAACTAATTTTGTATTTAATGACTCAAGTCACAAATGATAGCCACCATTCGCAGTTTTTAAAAATTTCTTCTGCTGAGGTTACTTTATGACCATACAAATTGGATTTATATACTGTGTATGTATTATAATTGTACTTGCACGTTTCTGACAGTAAGCAGCACAGCACCACACGAAAATGTTTTAATTTTTTTCATGGTGTAGAAAAGAAGCAGGAACTTCTAAAAACTTTAAAATCATGTATCACAGTTCAGGGATGAAAATAAAAATGGGTATATTGATATTTTTGTCCAAAACACATACAGCAATTGGTAAATAAATACCTAATAACTAACAAATATTGCTTCTTTAACGTGCAAACAGGATCACTGTCCCCAGACCTCAAATGCTCCAAGTGCTTGCCTACACAATACCATAATCCTCAGTTTATGACATCATTATCATTCATACAGCAACAGATTATAATGTCACACGCTAAGCATTGTGATGTCAGGTGTAGACACACAGCCAGAGGAGATGAGGTCTAGAAGGCAGTGATCCCGTTTTCCTGTTAAAATGCATCATTATGAAGAAAGAGGGGAGATAAATACAGAGAATAAGTGAAATACCAGAAGACAGTTTCCCTCTGATTTCAGGGCTCTTTAAGTAGCACCCAAATGTTGTCAACGGAACAGCAAATGCTTGACATGTTGAGCAGGACATCCAGATGTCAGTACACACAAAACAAACTCCAAACGCATCCACACAATTAAACCAAGATCAGTAATCTGTAGCCTGTCACACATCCTACAAAAACAGCTTGGCACACTCCCTGTGAAGAAGACTGGCTATTTATAGCTGGAACCAATACACAACGAAGTCATTGTTTAACTTGCTGAACCAGTTCTGGATTAAAGTCGACTGCCTCACTCATATTTCTCTCGGCAGATCAGCTCACTCTGCCTTTTAGGTTTCTACCAGACAGAAAATCTCATTTACAGGTGTGCCCTGTCCTTCACAGCATATACAGTCTGAAATGAAGCAGGCGCACATAGTTATATACAGTATCCTGTGTTAGTTAATATTTACAACAATCACATCCCATCATGCAATGTTCTGGAAGTTTTTTCTTGAAGGCATGCAAAGAACTGATATTATGAACTAAGGGAGAGTATGAATTCCATGAAAAGGAAAAGATGTAAAAATGTCTGCCTTACAAACTGACAGTAAATTTAATGTCAGACATCTGAAAAAACATCTGTTCACATCACATCAAAAATAGATGCTGCATCACACATGTAACAGTGAAGTGAGTTCTTTAACTGATTTGTATAATTTTTTTATGCATACAGTATTTTAACCTCCTTACCAGTCTCTTGATGGACTTCCTTCCACACACCCCAGTGCCTTGATCAGTATGACATCTCCAGAGGTGACACTTCTAGTCCCAGGTTGCCAAGGATGGCCCGCAGATGTATCCCTGTCCAGATGGGGCTCTCAGATCCCCGATCGAAGGGGGTCTCCTCTAAGGTCAACCTTCAGCAATCCCCCGGATTTCACAGTTAGATGGACAGAGGGGAGAAGCCTAAGGTTTGAGTGCTCCAACTGGGTGGTCAAAGGAGACTTCATCTGCTGCAAAAGGCTTGTCCCATTTTCCTAGTTTCTTCATTTATCCCCCACACTCAGGGATGTAGATGCATGCTCAATTGCGAATCATGCTTGTCCTTTCTCCACAAGTGCCATCCCAAGTGCACTGCCGTCTACTGACACCCAGGGGGCAGTATCGGAGCAGGATGCACTTCGCTCCCTTCCAGGGCAGGAGAGTGTCTTCTGGAAATGTGTAATCTTCCTCCTGCTCTTGGCTTGGGCAAGAATCTGGGTTGCTGGCATTACAAGCGACAGTGCTGTCACAGCATTGATAGGCGAGTCATAATATTACTACAGTGGCACGGCAGCACCACTGTGGGTTTGAACAGGAGTTTCTATGCTAAACCTCAAATTTTGCACTTTAATATCTTTGCAACTGTTCCCATTTGCATGAAATTTTCCTTGCTCGGTCTCGGGGACGAGGTTTCTTGACATGCCAAGTTCTGGTCTGGTCGGATGTGTGGTTTCCGAGATGCAGATAGTGCAAAAAAAAAAAAAAAAAAAAAATCACTGCTGGCCCAGTGGTGCAGAGGACTGAGGCAATGGACGCCACGCCGGAGACCCGGGTTCGGGAACGAGCCTGGGCCGTCGGGGGTTGGCAGGGAGGGAGAGGATTGAGCATCCGGAGGACAGCTCTCCTTTCTGGGGAGGGCAGGGGGTCCATGTTTGGTGCTTGACTGGCCTCTGATGGAAGTCAGAGGCACGGCAAGTGCACAGCATACAGTAAGGGTTGGGGAGTAGTGACATCGGCGGTGATGCCATGATGCCAGGGTGCATGCCACTTCCCCAGAACACAGGGAAAAATGCTCTCCAGGCTCTGGGAAGATGGAGCACCAGAGTATACCCCTCATAGCGTGCACCTGCCCGGCCTTCCAGTTCCCGAACAGACCTGGATTGTTCGGGGTGCAGCGGTCCCACATCTCCCTGCCCAGGGGGAAAACTGAGGCTCCACGGGGTGAACAAGAAGGTCCAGGTAGGTGGCAGAAGTGGGAGCAGACTCCAATGGTGCTCCCGATGAAGCGGAGCTTGGAGAGGCAGGGGGCAAAAATGACTGAAAAAAACCTAGAAAAAAATGGGGTTTTTTTGTCATCGCCTAGTGCCCAGATGGTTTGGAATTTTGCTATGAAATAGAGTAGAAAGGGTTTGGCCCACAGATGTGCCTTTTGCTGGTTTGGAGAAAACACGTTAATCTGTTCCACAGTTATTAAATTTTATAATTTCAGTTCTGAGCATGCTCAGTACAGTCTTTTGGATAGCTGTTTGGAACGAAAAAAGAATTTGGTCCACATGAAAAAAGATCCTGTTTCATATGGGGTCATCTTTTTTCCATCCCCCCCCCCGAAAAAAATTCAAAACCCACAAAAATGACATCCTGGACAGACACCAACACATGTATATTGGTCATCGGGACCACATTAAGTGGATTCTGCACTTAACTGCTGGAGAAAAAAAACTGACTCTCAAATGTTTTTTTTTTTTTTTTTCCATTTAAAATCCTTTTTGTGAGATGATTTTCTTTTTGTATGGCCATATCAAAAATAATTGACCATATGAAGCGATCCTTCATATGAAAAAGAATCTGGAAAAAGACTAGATCCAAATTCTTTTCTCGTATGAGGGCATCTTTTTTTGTATGAACAAAAAAGCTCATGAAAAAGGATCCCTTCATACGAAAAAAGAGTTTGGACCTAATTTGTCCGATTCCTTTTTCATATGAAGGAATCCTTTTTCATGAGCTTTTTTTGTTCATACGAAAAAGGATTGATTCCTTTATACAAAAAAAGATTTTGGACTTACTCTTTTTCCTACATTTGAACTTCAACAAGCCATAACTCCCTCAATATTTGGACTTAAGGAACACTCTATATATCAAAACAAATGTCTCAATGAGTACTACAAGAATAACATGTATTCCCCCCATAAATATTTATAAATATTTAGGGGCAATATAAAAAAAAAATACGAATTCCCATAGGATAAGATTGGAGCGTTAACAAGCCATACAACGAAGGAAAGAAATGACTGTTTCAGCAGAAATGGAAGCACAGGGCCCAGTGGGCAAAGGAGGATATGATTATACCATCTTAAAAAATAAGGAAATTCATTGCAAAAAACTTTATTAGTGCACTACTTAGGGTTAAACCAACAAAAGTAGGGAAATGTGGTGTTAGGGTTGCCAAACCTAACACCCACCGCCACCCTGCAGGCAGCAACAGGAAAAAACATCACAGTTTGACCTCTCCTGTGTCTTCGTAAATCAGGTGCGATGTATGCCTTGGGGCTATCAACCCTAATGCTCACCTCATTCTCATTTACTGTACACATCTCAGCTTATTTACTGATGAAATGGGGTGAGCATTAGGGTTAACAACCCCAAGGTACACCCCATGCCTGATTTATGAAGACAGTGGAGAGGTCAAACCTTAATGGTTTTCCCTGCTGACTGCAGGAGTAGAGAGGTATTAGGGTTGGAAACCCTAACACCACATTTCCTACTTTGTCAGATTAACCCTAACTAGTGCATTAACAAAGCTTTGTTGCAATGAATATCATGTATAGCCAGGTTGCTTCGCTCCTTTGAGTAAGCACAGGCCAGTTTATCTGTGACATTTTTATAAAGGTGTATTCCATAACTGCATCTCAAAACAAATTTAGTTATAAAGTAAGTCTAGCTAACAGAGAACTTTGATAATCTGTACATAAAGTCACCAATGTCAAATATTGGTAGCACTAAATATTGTTGTGCCACATGTACACACTCTAAGTAGCTGTAACAGGAAAAAACTCTTGGCTACCACCAGTATAGATACAACCTTATGAATAAGTTTTTTAATATGGAGGTGGCATTGCAATGAAACAGCACAAGTTAAAACTATGTAGCTGAAATCATCAAACTTATTTTAGCTGAACACCAGCTGAGGGTGAAAAGGACAAATGAGTTTTAGAAAATTTCTTAAGTCTAAGTTTGGACCCAAATATTATCAGTTTAATCTTCTGTGTACTGTATTTAAAATGGATTTGTTTGCTGAGAACTAATAGTAGACTAGGTTAAAATCTGACTGCACTGCACTATTTTATTACAAAATGGGTAAGAGATTCTATACTGTAATTAGTGGAATCCAGTCACATGATCATGCAGTTACTGCAGCCCAACACCACAGGTTGGTTAAATGCTTTTTCTTCTGAACTTGAACTGTTTTCTTAAGTACGGCTGCAATACATAGGAAGTGTAGTTATGCTGCAAAAACTGCACTTTTTATGTGCTTGAAATTCACAATTCACCTGGAGTACACATTAATAAAAACTTAACTGCATATTTTGCTGTGCATTGTCATTTAAATCCAAAGACAAGAAGCCAAGTTCCTACCCTTTGGGTGTGCATTAATGGCTGTAGTGGTGCCATTAAGAGGGCACCAGTTCTGATTCCACCCAGTAAAGGCCTGTTTCTCCAAACAAACGTGTCATAAACGCGTCAAACACTTGTCACGGACCTACACACACCACAGACAAAATGTGTCACAGAACCCTTTAAAACATCAAAACAGCACTACCTAATGTACCAGCTTGGTCGTGCACTGGACTACCTTCCTGCCTTGTGTGTCCATATACCACCAGACTAGGATTCGAATACGAATGACGCCTCCTACAATTTTTGACAAAACAAGAGCTCACTTACACTGTTCACTTGTGTGGTGATCCATGGCAGCATGGAGCTGGAATAGTAAACTCAGAGAATTGAGTTACTTCCAAGAAGGACTGGTGATTAGATCACAATGCATTTGGTTGGACAAACCAGCCTCAAGCTCTTGACCCCCAGAATGGTGTCATAAGACTTTTAGTAAAGGTTCCGCAGAAGGGACACCACTGTCAAAAACAAATGAGAGCACTGTGCATCTTTAGCTCAAACTCCATAAAAGCAATCTCAGTTGTGACAGTGCAGCATAGCTAGAGGGTTCTGTGAACCTCGTGGAAAGGGTCCCAGGACCCCTGATTTTATCTGGAGACTCCTGATAAGAAGATCAAGGGGTCCTATAACAGTTTATTCGGTCACATGGTACACATCCTAACCCATGAGAAGTATCACAAATGCCCCAACCAGTTGTGGTTTAACCAGCCTATATCAGCCCTTGATGAAGGCTGGTTAAGTCAGAAGAGGTCAGGGCATTTCTAGGTGGACTGTATCCCAATCTAATCTCCAGTGGTGTTGTTCGACAAGACACTGTTCTGGCTGGCTCTGTGGCATCAAGTGGTGGGGCACCCGTTTGACAAGCTGGCGACCTGGGTTTGAGCCCCAAATCAGGGGCGTCAGGAGAGGAGGCCATCAGGGAGGGTGACAGAGCATCTGCACAGATGCTCTTCTCCTGGGGGAAGGTGCTGCATAGCACCACTTAGAGAATGACACCCGATGGTGTGGGAAGCCTTGCCAGTGTGGATGACCACACGTTTGCTGGCTCCACCTCCAGGTTGTCACTGTGGTTCACACCATTGGTGTATGGGGAAGAGCCCAGAAAACGGAAACTAGCACCTGTCTCAGCCTGCTGAATGACAGTCACCTAGTCTCCCATGCCACAGTCCCCACAGTGCACTGCTCCTGCTCCCCCAGCCCTGCATGCCTCAGAGGAACCCCCAGGAATGCTACTCCCTTCCGCTTCCACAGGGAAGGGAGCCCCCGGCAGGTATAAGCCAGACCCTCTGAGGATGGGAGGACAACCTGGGAAGCCAGGTGGCAGTAAGCAACAGTGAAGGGTGAGACTGGTGGGCAGACAGGGATATTGAGAAGCCAAAAGGAGTGTGAGGTTGGGGGAGGTAAGGCAAAAAAAAAAAAAAAAAAACCTGTGCTGAAGGGCCTGACAGTGGCACAGAAGGCTGAGGCATTTGCGCCTCACCTGCTGCCATGCTAATGACCCAGGTTTGGGAATGACCTCTGGGGTTTAGCCAGAGGGAAGAGGACTGAACACTCAAGGAACTGCTCTCTTTTCCAGGGAAAGGTGGCCAAATCGTCTCGGCCCTTGACTGCCACCGAGTGGAGGCCCACGGATAGTGCAGGCTCTGAGAGACTTCAAAGGGTGGGAGCTGTAATTCCATGGTGCAAGCATTCCTCCACGTGCATGCATCTGAGTGCCACCACTGCCAGGTGAATGGGGAGAAAACTGAGTCAGGTGGGCTTAATGCAGCCCTGCCCACTTTCCCTTGATCCCCACTGTCACTCAGTCCCTGGGGCACTTCTAGATTGTACATCAGGGGAGGGGGATGGTCCTCCCTCTTCTGGCCCCACTGGGGGGGGGATCCACAAGGTGACTTAAACCCGCAATAAAAAGGCAGGTGGTAGCCAGTCGTGGGAGGCAGGGATGGAGCTGAACAGTCACCCACCTAACCTCAAGGAGAAAAAATATTTATGGCAAAAATAAAAAAACTTTGCAACTGTTAAATGGACTGAAGCAAGAACAGCTGTTTATGCAGTATACTTTCAGACGCAGTGGCGTGTTATTTGTTTACAAAGCAAAATGTTAGCTCAACATGCTGACAAAGCAGGAAACTAGATTGTGATTTTAAAGGTACTTACTCAAAGAGCTAGTAGAATCAAAAACAGCAAATAGGTAAAATGTTACAAAGTTTAAGTAGTAGTCACTGGTAACTTTTTATTTCTGAATTATTTTTCTTTTATGTGATGGTATTAAGCTGGATGTGTGGAATAGCACTCTGCCCGGCGGCTTTCAAATATAGTACTATTCCTCCCACTACATCATCAGCACTGTGATCTCACTGATAGTGACATCACAGGTGACTGACCTGGCAGTTACTGAGTGGCTCCTGCTGAGCAGCTGTGATGTCACAGTCAAGGACTCACAATGCTGATGATGAAATGTGAGAAATGAACTATATATATCAGCTGCCAGGCAGCGTGCTGTTCCACAGATCACACCTACTAACATCAGGTAAAAACTCTTCCAATTAACCAAAGGGAAAAGTACCTCAGATATAACAGGTAATAGTGGACTGCTTTTAGAAAGTAATATTAGGTTTAGGCAGTACACTAGTCTTTTAAAGATTTCAGCTTAAGTGCTGCCTGATGGCTTGTGGCAGCAGGTCATGCTGGAGACCCAGATTCAGAAGGGGACATGACAGCCTGCCAGACAGCTACAGAGACATTGCAGGTTGGCAGCACTACCAGCAGAGGAAGAGCAGCACTGAGGTACGCTGCCATAAAGACCCCCGTGGTGGTCCAGAAAGCTTGCTCCTCCGTATAGAGAAAGCTGTGTGAATGGGAGGCCAAATGCCAGCAGGCACAATGGAAGGGTTGGAAGAGTAATTATGGCACCATTGGAATGACTGAAAGCATTCACAGGCCCCTCTCCGCATCAACATCTGTCAAACGTGGTCAGTGGAGACAGCGGCAGACAGCTATGATGAGTGCTGGTCATGGGTTGAGATACCATCTGTGTGCCTGAATGACCCGACGAAGAGACTTTAGAGACTCTGAAAGCTTCAGTATAACAACTAACCAATTTTGTAAGCCTAACAAAGTTATCATTCCAGCCCAAGCAATGTTGCTGGCCCGCTGCTGCAATGCAAACAAAACTAAAAGCAGCATACCTCTGCCTCAGTACAGTGATGATAATAAAGTCTAGTTTATTCAAAAAATCACACTTTCAGAATTCCAGAAATTCCATTGCTTAATCTCACTCCAAAATGGCTATCTCAGAGTGGATGTGTTACATAGATGTTGTCAGCAGATGAGGGCCTTTGGCCCACCTAGTCTGCCCATTACTACAATTTACTGTGCTTGTTCAAGCTTCACTGGAACTAGGTTATCCCTTCCCCCTGACTACCAAGATCCCCTTATGCCTAACCCATACATTCTTAAATCCTGCAATCAGTGGCGGAGCTAGAGGAGGAGCAGTCACCCCTCCTGGCTACCCCAGTGTAAGTAGTGGTGCCCCACCACCTTCATTATTCAATGTTTAGTGCCCACTGTGGAGCCCATGATTGACTGAATGCCCCCCCAACGGCTCCCAAATGCTCCCAAACCTGGCTCCGCTACTGCCTGCAATCGTTTCTGCCCCCACCACCCTGTGTGGTTATTGTTACTGTGTGTGCATCTCCTGTAATAATCACACTTCCTTTCTTTAGGATTGTCTCTTTATGAACACAAGACAACATACTCCTCCATTACTTTAGAACAACAGCCAGGCACTCCTCACACACAATAAAAGTCCTCAGCACAGAATGATCAGTTTTAGAAGATTTATTCTCACCACATCGAATGTATGCCTATTCAGGCCTGGACACAGAAAACACGCAGTATGCTTCTAATATTTCACCATATCAATGGCTTTCATGAAGATACTGTGATCCAGTTACTAATTTGCTTAAACAGACCCTAGGTGCCACAGTCAAATGATTCCATTTAAAGTGCTAATAGTGCTTAAAATACAGTATATATATCTATATTTCAAGACACAATAAATTAGATACACCTAAAAATATGTGAGTCATTCAAAAACACCAGATAACACCACTTAAAATACCCATGTCTTTATATTTGCACTTCTAATTTATTTAGGTTCTTCTTTTATTCTTTTAACTAAGTAACACAGCATCCTGTTATAAACCATTTCACCTGGAAAATAACTATTTCCTTACATTCTATGTAAATGCTTGTGCTTACATAGGCATTTTTTAAAAAGAAAAAAGAGTGCAAAAGAAACAGCATGAGTAAATGGAGAGCATGTATTTATAAACTCAAGTGTATACTTCCCCCAATTTTTATATTTTGTAGATATGTACAATTAATTCTATATGTACTCATTTTTTACAATAAATACACGAGGGAGGAGATTTTTTTCCTTTTTGTTATTAAAAGGAGACCGATTTCATTTCCAGATAAGAGAAGTGTGGGAGATAAAGCCTTACTGGAGTAGCAGGGGTTAGTTACTAAATGAGCAATGTAAGAAAGCCAGGCTTGCAGGGAGAGAATGGGGAGGGGCGTCGGGGATTTGGATCTGGGGATGGGAAAAGTGACTAAGAGGAAATTACTCCTCCATTACTCTGTTACTGTAAGGCTCTCTCTTTCCTAGGAGGTTGTATAGAAATAAACCACATACATGTTATCATGCTTCAAAACAGTCTGAAGGGAAGCAGGATGAACCTACTGCGCAAATCAGGCAGTAAAGCTGCTAGCAACGCTGAATTCAGACAAAGAGCCAACAGAAACTGGAGCATCCGCTACTTACCCTCATAGGCCTCCGATGGTACAACAGCCTCAGCAAGGGAGAAAGATGACCGAGCCTCCCACAGCAGTTCTGTAACAAGCAGAGCCACATCATCTAACATCATGAGGATGCTAAAATGTATCGATTCCAACGTTGCAGAAATCAAGCAAGAACTAAAGTGGATGGAGCGGAGAACTTCAGAAGTCAAGGAAGGCTTCAATAAGGTGTGCGAAGAGCTACAAATCATTGACCATGTGGTTCTATATTTAAACCGCTATTGACAGTGAGCAAGACCACAAAGCTCTGAGGCTGAAACCCAGAGAAAGGAGAACCTCCCAGGTCCATACTTGTTAAATTTGCCAGACACCTGATCAAAAAAAAGATAATGAGGAAAGCCTGGAAGAATAAAGACTTGATCCTAGATGACAAGAGAGTGTATGTTGACCATGACCACCCGTTGGCAACAATGCAGAAAAGAAAACATGTTCTGGGAGTAATCAAACAGCTTAAAAGAAAAGGGCATCTGTGCACAATTAAGGTACTCCATCAAACTGCTGGTACATCTGGAATCAGGACCAAAAACATATGAATTACTGTTTCACGCCACTAAGCAGCTGTTGAAACAGGGTAATGCTACCACATTTGAAGCAGGAGTCATATACTATGAGCCTTCAGCAAGCACCTTGGGAACTGGTAGGCTTAGAAGTGGGAAAAGGCAGGGGGCAGCGAGCGAACATAATGGATTTGCAGCTGAAGAATGTATACAGCAGGTGCTCAGTATGATGAAAACCACCCAAAAAGCTAAAAAATAATGAAACTGTGAACTTAAATTTTGTCTTATCAGTGAATGTGATGGTGAATTGCCAGAGTGATTTTGCAATGCATCACCTTTGGATTGGCTCTCGGATGTCGCTCCACAGGCCTCCATATGGTTCACGAAGATAGCTGAAGTTCGTCATATGGAACAGATTACTTCTGATTTACAACTACGGTGCGACTCCTTTCTGGCAATTTGGCAGCCCTGGGACTTGTATCCCTCAACCCATCGGAACAAAGACCTAACCTCTGGGAAGTAGCTGGCTCTTCTGTTGTGGACACTACTCCACACTCTAGGCAACATTCGCTGCAGGCCTGAGGTTGTAATGCTGGTGGCGGATGTATATGTATTTATTTATTTATTTGCTTTTGTTAAGCGGGTAAGCATACTAGACAGCCAAGTGCCTATTTTCAGGTGCGACCCAGGAGAGTTACAGGTAAAAACTTCATACATAAACAATTGAGAAAGCATAAGGAATGCATAGGAAAATAACAGGCAATGCAGTGCTGGCTCTAGAGCAAGGTAGGTATACATTGAACAGTTGAGGAACAGAGAAGAGTACATAAGAAATACACAGGCAGTTTCAAGGCTAGCTCTAGGGCAAGGTTGGCATGAAATTCATACATGTACAATTGAGGAGACAAGAAACATAACTAAATTAACAGGAAGTTCAAGGCTGGCTCTAGGACAAGGTAGGCACGGTGCTTTAATGTAGGATGGGACAGACGGGATATAATTAGGTGGTGAACAGCGGGAACAAAGATAATGGTAAGTGCCTGCAGGGGGGAAGGGGAGTGCTCTAGGCAGGTGGTAAGTCCAGGATTCATGGCCAGTTCCTGAAGGAGAAGTGCAAGTAGGGCTGAGGCCCCCCCATCCAATCAGGTTGGAGGGTGGGGAAGGGCAGGGGAGTAGGACTACGAGGAGCAGGAGCAGGGGGAGGAAGGTTTCAGGAAGTTCCACAGGGAGGCTTTAAAGCTTGGATGGGAGGAGGAGGAGGACCGAGTGAGCTCAGGAAGCAAGTTCCAGAGTTTGGGGGCGTAAGTGTAGAAGTCCCGGTCCCCCGCAAGGGTGCGTGTTCTAGGAACCAGGCATTCCTGAGTTACCCCAGATCGTAGGTGGTAGGATGGGGCGCCAGGTTTAAGGGGAAGGGCTAGAGCTGGAGGGATGCCAGAGCGGATGATGTTGTCAATGAAGTTACCTAGGACGAAGGAGCGATGCTTCTCAGGGGGAAGCCACTCCAGGCGGCTGTATAGATCACAATGGTGGGTAAGGGGAAGGGCGGAGAGCGTGAAGCGGCAAACATTGTTGTAGGCTGTGTCCCATTTTGAGAGGCTGGATTTGGGAACTGGTGCAAATGTTACAAGTCCATAACAGAGTGAGGGGAGGAGGACCCCCCCCCTAGCTAGGGCCAAGCGGGCAGCAGGGGTGAGGCAGTTTTTAGCGCGGTAGGCTAAACCAAGCTTACAATTAGTAGCCTTGCAAATGTTATGAATGTGAGAGGTGAGGTCCAACTGCGGATCTAAGGTGACGCCCAGGTACTTGGCGGTGGTTACCGCCTCAAGGCGAGCTGTCGACCCCATGGATCAGCAGGGAGCAGGGCAGGATTTTATTTTGTTCAAGAACCCGAACAGCATGGATTGGGTTTGTTGAGATTGAGGTGAGCCTGTGGTCCCCAACCAAGTTTGAATCGTTCAAGTCGAGTTCAGGTGTGAGTTTATTGTGGAGATGTCCCGGGAGCTGGCCAGGAGGACGAGGTCATCTGCATACAAGGTGGTGTGACCATGGGCAGTGACGGACGGAAGGTCATTGATAAATAGTGAGAATAGGGTTGGACCAAGGACGGATCCTTGAGGGACCCCGCAGTGGACTGGTGAGAGGTTGGAGGACGTCCGATTGAAGTAGGTGAATTGCTGATGGTTGGAGAGGTAGTTTAGGAACCAAGCGTGGGCGGAGGGGGAGAATCCGAGGGATAGGAGTTTGGAGCCGAGGAGGGAGTGATCAACCCTGTCCAATGCTTTTGAGAGGTCCACAAAAATGGCTCCAGTGAGGTTGCCTTGGTCAGCACTTGTCCTGATCAGTGAAGTGACTACAGAAAGGGCGGTGGACATGCTATGCCCTTTCCTGAAGCCATGCTGGGCAGGTGAGAGGATGTTGTAGTCCTGGATATATTGGGAGAGCTGGGAGGCAACGGCTTTCTCGAGGAGTTTACTGGTGGTGGACAGAATGGCAATGGGACAGTAGTTGCCTGGATCTTTGGGATTTCCTTGTTTGAAGACAGGAACAACCTTGGCCACTTTCCACAGGTCGGGAATGATGCCAGTGTTAATGGAGGTGTTGAATAGGTGCGAGACAGGCCTAGCAAGGAGGTGGGCCCCCAGTCTGAGCAGTTTCAGTTCGAGGCGGTCGTGCTCTGTGCCTGTGTGAGGGGAGAGGCCTAAGAGTAGTATCTGGGTCTCCTTAGGAGAAACTTGTCTCAGTTGGAAGGGGGGCCGAGGGTGGAGACGGGAGGGGGGCACCAGGGGTGAGAGGGAGGGGCTGGGAGGGGGCAGTTCGGAAAACAAGGAGTTGAAGGTGTTTGCAATGGTGTGCGGATTATTGCAGCTGACTCCACCAATGAGTAGGTCAGTGACCTGTGCCTTAGCTGACCCCCAATAGCGTTTTAATGTTTTGCCAGAAACTCCTCGGATTGCTGCTGGAGGAGAGTAAGGCGGCTTTACAGAACTCGCTTTTTGCTGAGCGGATGGCTCTTTTGCAGGAGTTTCTGAGGTGCCTGTATGTCATTAGATCATGGTTATTTTGGGAGGTCTTATAGGTCGCCCAGCACTTGTCCCTGGCCTTCATAGGGGACAGTAGGCCCCCATTTAGCCATTTGGTGACGGTGCCCCGAACCCTTCTCCTAGTGAGGGGGGCATGTTTATTCTGAAGGGGAATAAGCTTGGCTAGGAATAGATCCAAGGCCCGCGAGGGGTCACTGCAGGTAGTGACCCCGTCCAGTCAATAGCGAGGAGGTCAGATAGGAAGTCGTGGGTATTAAATTTGAAGTAGTCCCTCAGTTCAATCATTTTGCTAGGGACTTTTGGCTGAGAGATGCCCAGACACGGTAGATAGGGGAATGGTCAGAGATAGCATCCGGGAGGGTTCCAGAGGACATGATATTGGCAGACCTGTTGGACAGGATCCAGTCAATAAGGGATCCTGACTTCCCCCGCACGGCGAGCCTGGTTGGTTTAGTTATAACTTGGGTAAGTGCAAGCCCCGAGAGCAGTGGCTCGTACAAGTTGCGGTTGGTACCCAACCAGTTCAGACTGAAGTCACCTATTAGTAGGGTTTCATTGGGACCCACTTTAGTGCCGATACAGTCAAGCAAGGAGGAGAGACCAGTCAGACCATCCTTGGGGTGGGGGTGTAGGTGCACACTAGGTGAATTTTTTTTGTGTGGCCCAACAGGAGGAGAGCATGCAGAAACTCGCATGCAGGAGGGTTGGAAGATGGGTGGTCAATGGGGGACAGGTTTAGGTGCGTCTTGTAGTAGAGGATCACCCCGCCACCTCTCTTCTTGCCTGGTCTGTCTCGCTTGAAGTGGTTATAGCCCGGGAGGGTGCACTGTGCATCAGGTATATGGGGCTTAAGCCAGGTTTCTGAGAGGCCCAGGATGTCCGGCTTGTGGTGGGCAACCCACGCAGTGAGCTCAGTTTGGTTGCGTAGGAGGCTACGTACGTTCAGGTGTGCAATTTTGAGGAGAGCCAGGGGGAGAAACTGAGAGGAGAAGGGGAGGGTAGGGGACTGGGTGGAGAGGCCATATCCCAAAGTGGGTCCAGCGAGCGCAGAGGAAAGATATATAGGGACTGTGGAAGAGAACGCAGTGGGACAGGATTGAGGGAGAAAATAACCGAGAGACAGGCTGGAAGTTAGGGGTTTTGTCCAATTTTGGGGGGAAGGGTCGGCCGCTTCTTGTGAGTGCCCACCTTACAGGTGCGGAGCACAAAGGAGCTAGGTAGATCAAGGGAGAGAATTATAAGTGGCTCAGCTAGGTATTAGGTGGGTTACAAATGGGAGACGTGAGCTAGGCTTGATAGAGCAGCCACTAGTTGTGAGAGAAAATAACCTGCAGATGGCAAAAAGGGCTGATAGGTTATTTTCGGCACCACGTGGCTCCCTGCAGCCTATATAACAGACAGCCAACCAAGGGTGGTGGTGGGGGCGGCGGGGCTAGAGCTCCTGCGCCGACGGGAGAGGCTCCAGCGGATTTAAAATTGGCGCCAAGAAGACCTCAGGCCAGCTGCGACACCGGAGGGAGGGCAAGCCATTTCCCACACGCACGGAGCAGATTAGGTGCGCCGCTGGTCCAGAGACGGTTGTCGGGGGAGAAAGGCTAAGCTGGGCAGGGGACTGCTTCTGAGCAGGAAATTATCTGGCCAACGGGTCCACGAGGAGGTGAGGTGTCCTGCAGGGCTGCTGGGGGAGGGCTACGGACTGAGCCCTCGCGACAGCCAGGTCGTCTGAGGAGAGAAAAGACCACAAGACATTAAATAAAGGTAAGGGGAGGCGGGATGCACAGCAGAGACAAATCAGGTTTGGGTTGGGCGGGGGCTCCTGCTAGTCAGGCAGGTAAGATGGCAGCCTGAGATTGATTTAGGCGATTGCGATTCAGGTTACAGTGCAATACATGTGCCCAATAATTTAAGCAACACCTACAGTACTTGCAAGGAGAGCAAACACTGGGTCATGGAAGCTGCCTTTTTTGTTTTTCTCTGGATATCATCTCCCACATTGCCCCAGCATACTTTGGGCTTTATGCTTTGACTTTCTTTTACTGCAAAACTTAATTTTATTTACTTGTTTGGTTATATTGTTTGTTAAAAGAGGATTATATTGGACTCTGGCTTCAATGTGACAATTCCCTAGTGGGCAATTGCTATGAAACAGTATGTTGGCTCAAGTTATTTGTACTTGTTTACCAAAAGCAATTGCTCAATAAAGCTGAGTTACAAAAAAAAAAAATTCTAGAAAGAGAGAGAGAGAGACAGATATCCCCAATTCTTGCAGATGCTCATTTCTGGGGCAACTCCCAGACAGGCTTAGAGGTAAAAGGAACACATATTTAACATCATGATATCGGCTGCAGCCAAAGCAATCACACAAAGTAGGCTGAAGACAGAGGCACCAGGAGAGGATCAGCGGTAGCCCACCTGTTTCCAAATAAAAGCAGTGGAGCAGCTGACTGCTCGACTTAGGTTGCAGAAGGATAAATATAGTCAGGTGGTTATCTTATACTGAATTTATCTGTGAGAAGGAAGGTAAATCAATTCTAAATGGCCTGGTCAAAGAAGCATATCCACCAGCGGATACAGCCAGACAGATAACGACTAAGAATAATTATGGATATACTCTTATCCCAAGTACGGAACTCACCCTAATTAGTACGACTCGTCAGTTGCAGTACGACTAGTATACATCATATAAGAATGGACTCAGTGCCCTTTTTTTTGGTTTTCCTTTTTGCATTGTATGATTATTTCTGTAATTTCAACAAAAAAAAAATGTGTCCAGTGCACTGGCAAACAGGTGGGTTTTGCCTCTGCACGGCCAGAATCCCGACTTACAAAAGACCTGAATCTGATAAGCAAGGTACAACTGCCTCATACTAGTACCTCTGGAACTGCAGTGTCAAGCACTGTCATTTGGACCTGTCAACAATGGCGGTCCCGACAATGCCAGTAACAGTTGTAGTCCTGTCGATGGCTTTGGCCATTGCTGCCATATCAGATGCAGTATCTGCAGACTTCTCTGATTTAATAATGAGATTACTACCTACTCTGAGACAGTCTATGATGCAAGTCACTCCTCAGCCACCACCTCCAGTGCTGCCGGCTGGCCCTGCTGTACCTCCTCAGGCCTTTCCTCCAAGATCATGGCAGCCATCATAGCCATGGTTCCTATGGCTTACCTGTGTGAGAGGATTACTCAATGGCTACTGCAGGCCTCACAACTGCTAGACCATCTGACTGCTGTCTAATGGCCCCCTATGGGATGTCCTACTGTGGTGGCAGAACTGGGATCGCCTGTTCATATGTTCTCCCTTTCTATACCTTCAGTCACTAGTGATCCTCACCATCGGCTGCTCCAACCCGGGTGGGGCGTCCACTCAGAGCCTCACCAAACCCAGAATTGTCTTCACTGAAACAAGACCTTTACATAAACATACTGGAAATGAGGGCCATTCTGTACAGATTCCAGGCTTTGGTCACTTAGGTTCAGGGGATGTCTCTTCTGATAGAGTCAGACAATCAGAGTGCAGTACATTACCTGAACAAACAGAGACACACTCCTACCCTCTGTGCCATAAGGCATTGAGGGTGTGGGAATAGGTGGTAGCCCAGGAGGTCCCACTCACTGCTATCCACGTTGCTTGCTCACTGAATGTCCTGGCAGACAGCTTAAGCCAGTCTGTGGTTCAGCCTAACAAGTGGGAGCTGAGACCGACTGTAGCAAAACTCTATTCAATATGTTGGGGCGGTCACAGCTGGACCATTAGTAACCCCACACAATGCAAAACTGATGCTTTTCTGCTTGCTCACTTCAGAGCGTGCCATTTTCTGGCAAAATGCTTTGTCCCTCTGTTGGAAAGGGAGATTCATTTACAACTTTCCTCCCTTGCTTCTGTATCAAAGGATCAAGACCAAACTCAAGCAGGAACCAACCAAAATGATCCACATAGCGCCTTTGTGACACAGGCAGACGCAGTCTCCACTTAAGTGGGAGCTGGCAGTAAAGGCTCTGTTTCCACTGACCATACAGCTGGGCCTTCTGTCCTAGCACAATGACATGCTGCTGCATCTGGACCTCCAGTCCTTGTGGCGCCAAGCCTGGCACTTGAAGACAGAGATGTCTTTCAGTTTGGGATCTCAGCCGAGATCTCTGCTATTTTTTTGTTATTTATGTTTTACTCCCCGATCTCCCTGTGGCGGACCCCCATCCTTCTGCCCCCCCCCCAGCCCCATCACCCGGCACCTACGGAATCTTACCTTAGCTGTCCATGGCTTGGAATGGCTGCCTGGCCATCAGTAAGGAGCCTGCGGGGGGGTCTGTCACCATCTTACCACCGCAAGGTATCTTCCTCCAGTTTTCTCCCTGGACCCACGCATGTGCAATGGGTAGGGTGACTGCCCATAACACCACATTGGCAGTCTTATGCCTTGTGCGTGGGTTAACCCCAATTCTGAGCAGCACGCCTGTGCTGACCCCCAGCCTCTGCGGGGTGTTGGTCTACAGTGCGCTATGTTGCCTCCCCTTCCCCGAGGAAGAAGAGCTGTCGGACGCTCAATCCTTCCTCACCCCAGCTGACTGAAGTCAATTCCCCGAATTGCCTGCTGAGGCATCTGCACTCAACTGTGAAGTGCCACCGTCATGCAGATCTCTCTGCTATTCTGCTTGCTACTAGGAAACTATCCATCAGACACACCTACCCTCTGAAGTGGAAGTGTTCTACTATGTGGTGGCAAGTAGCATCCCTGGACTCCTTCCCCTGCCCAGTACACAAGGTTCTGGACAAGGGCCAACCAACCAGTACAACGGTAGTGCTACTGTTGCTGTGCCAGAGACCTGGGTTCAGGAACGAGCCTACATCATTGGAAGGCTGGCCGAGGGAGGATGCTTGAGCATCCCAGCAGACGCTTGCCTCCTCAGGGGGGGAGGAAGGGAGGGAGGGCTCATGGTCTCTGCCACAGTACCCCCAACCTGGATGACCATGGGTTGTGGTGCAGGATGTAGTCTGTGGTAAGAGTTGGGGACATTGTTGCTCAGATGGCTCCTGTGTCAGACAAACAACCTCCATGATGTTCAAGGGTGGAAAGAACAAGTGGACCCCTCGTCTGCACGGAATTCCATCCGCTGCCCCCTGCAAGTCCAGCACTGATGACCAGGCTCTTGCTCACACACAGAGCCCTCTACTCTGTCTGGGGACAAGGGAGTATCCCCTAGAAGCCCTTGCCATGGGGGATTATCCATTGGTACACAAGGAGCCTAGCAAGGGCTGCTGGGGGCTACCCTTTACCCCCATACAGAGTAGAGGGCTCGGTGTGGGAGCGAGAACCTGGTCAGCAGTGCTGGGCTTGCGGGGAGCAGCAGAGGGAATTCTGTGCAGTAGGTAGGGGAAGTAAGTCCAGAGGATGGCAGGTGACAGGACTGGGCAAAGCGGTGGACCAATGCGTGGGTCAGTTAGGAGACAGAGAAAGCACGGAAGCACCAAGTGAGGTAGACAGTAAACCCATCGACCTTCTGCACAGCAACGGCACAATACCAATGTAGGTACTGTGCCGTCCAAGCGTCAGTGCATTTTTCTGTGGGGGCTGTGCTCCCACACCCCACACATCTTTGGGGGCTCTGCCCGCACCCCTAGACTTTAGGATTCCAACTCCAGGTCGGAGTTGGTCCGGAGAGGGGCTGGACACTGGGGAAGGCAAAATACAGAAACAGACCATTACAGCGACTGTCACTGTAACGGTCATTTTCCGTGTTTCGCCGTCGGGGTGTCAGGCAAAACGAGGCCACCCAGAAAGAACAGTAAATTAAAAAAAACAGAAGGTTCTTGACAATCTCCTAGTTCTTTTTTAGCCCAGATTTGTACTTCTCAGTGGAGGACCAAATATCGGCCATTTCAACCTTTTTTGTCCCCATCAGAGACAAGACTGTAGGCTAACTGGATGTGGACTGCAGGTTCCTCTGGGGCCTCTTGCTCTTCTGGTCCACAGGCCTGTTCCAGTTTGGGGGAACATTTTGCTTGAATCACTGAAGAAAGCCCTTTTTAAGCCTGTGTCTTTCTGTGACATGAAGTATTTGTCCCAGAAGACTTTATTCCCTGTGGCTATTACCTTGACCAGGTGTGTGTCTGAACTACAGGCTTTGGTTCGTAACCATCCTGTCAGCGTTTCACATGGTTCTGGTGGCACTGCTTACTCACCCTAAATTCTTGCCTATGTTGGTATCTGATTTCATGTTAAATCAGTCTATCGATTTGCCTGTGTTCTTTCATTCCCTTCAGAACACAGGTGAAGTGCTGTTGCATTCTTTAGACGTCTACAGAATCCTTCAGTACTATCTGGACCACACCAAGGACTGTGCCCACTCTTTCTAGCTTTGTTTCTTGTTGCCCTGACACTAGGGGTAAGCCTGTTTCAAACAGTGTCTCTCCAAATGAATCTCCTCCTGTATACTGTTCTGCTACAGGCTGGTAGGGCAGGACCTGCCTAATACCATCACGGGGCATGCCTCGAAAGGCATGATGGCCTCACTGGCATGTTTTAGGTCTGTCTTAGCCACTGACATTTGCAGGGCTGCCACCTGACAAGGAATCCATAATTTTACTAAGCATTACAGTCTGGATGTAGTCTCATGAAGGAGGGCAACGGTAGGTTTGAGCTAGCTGTCTTGCAAGGTCTGCTCTGCTGCGGGATTGATACGCAGTTTGCACAGACCACCTGGTGGGGGTTGGTACTGCTTGTTAATGGTCCAGTGCTTTATAGTCCTATGGAAATACCCTCAAAGAAGGCAGGTTCACTAGCTAATAGTAACAACAGATCCTCAAGAGGATCTCCACAGAGCCATATATTTTCTCACCTGCTCTCCCCCTGGTGCGGCAGACCTTTGCTGCCAGCTACTTGGTTAAGGCACAGCACATTCAATCTGCTGTTTATATCATTGCCTCCAACAGCTATATGCTGGGCAGTATTTACTTTCCTCCCCCTGCCTTTCTGTGTATGACTGGTGGGGGTGGCCCCAGTCCCGTTGTTGGTGGATGTTTGGAACTCTGTTCACCAATGACAGAAAATGGAAGTGTTTGTGGCCTGCCCACATTATAGAGGCGATGCTGTACAACAATATCATATATGTAGGCACACTGATGTTGGTGGCCCTATCGTGCAGAAGCTTCCCAGAAGGTCCTGACATCCAACAGCTTACAGTCCAATGTAGATCCTCACCAAAATCTAATGTTACCGGTACATAACAAACCTTTCCTAGCATATCCACCTTGTCCCTTTTCATCTCCTAGTACATATTAAGAACTTCTAGCCTCTTCTCGTAATTTCTCGCCTGCTGTCCTTGAATCATTCTTGCTGTACTCCTCTTATTCCACTCTTATGTTTTCCTTGTCTTTCTTTAGGTGAGGCCCCCAAAACTGCATACCATATCCCAGATACAGCAGTGACCTGTTCGGTGATATGATAACCTTTTCACTAAGGCTTGTGAATCCTAGCCTGATGCACCCTAGTATCCTGTTTGCTCTCCCATCCATTTACATTGCTACACTATTTAGATGGTTTCAAGCTAACGGTTATTCTGATACCTAAATCTCATTCTTCCTGGAAGGTTACCACAGGGGCACCATCTATACTACATTTTACTTCTGGGCTCCTTTTGTGAATATGCATGATGTCGCATTTATTTACAACACTATTCAGCTTGCTCTATGACTTAACATAATTTCAAACCAGTTATTTCAAATTACGTGTCTCCAAGGATAAATACACATACTCTGATGTACCTTGCTTTACCTTAATGTTGTGCAATAATTAGGTATTTGTAAGAAATGTTTGTTATAACTAAAAGGCTATTTCCCTGGGACATTCTCACAAACAAGATGCCTTATCTCAGGGTTAATCTAGTGAGAAAAGTTGTAATATTTATGCACTCTTATTTATTTTCTTCGTTAAATGGGTAGAACACTGGAGACACGCCCCATTTTCAGGTGCAGCTTAGGAGTATATACTTAGTGATGCGCAGTACAGTAAAGATACATACGAGCAAGAACAAGAATATGCCAAACATAGGTTAAGAGACGATACCAGGGAGGGAAGGCTCACCAAGCAGGCAAAAAAACAGGAGATTCAGGAGGTTGGGGGGGAGGATAATGGGAGAGGATCTGAGAAAAAAAAAACAGGAGGGGTTTAGGGACATGATGCAAAGCAACCTGCCTAAATGCCATTAGCCTTGGAAACAAAATTAGTGAGTTCCAGGCAATGGTAGCAGCCATTACAGAAACTTGAGCCACAGGGAATAATGACTGGGACCCGATGGTCTCAGGCCACACCATGTATAGTTAGGAAAGGGGGAAAAGTAAAGGAAGAGCAGAAGCCCTCTATGTCAGGGAAGGTATAGCGGCAGTAGAGGATGGGTGCATTGGGGAGGGAATGGGGAAATACAACTGCTGTGGGTTCAGCTCATGGCAGGATCAGGTAAGAAAGTGCATGTGAGGGTGGTCCATCAACCTCCAGGACAGGGGACAAGGACAACAGGGAGCTAAGGGTAGAAACAGAGCGGGTCGCAAAGAGAAGGATGGTGCTAGTGGGCGAGTTCAACCTGCCAGACACTGACTGGGCCATTCCAGTAGCTAAGGGCACCAGAAATTAGGCCCTGCTAGATACATTGCAGGGCTGCCTACTGGTACAGCTGGTCAAAGAACCCACAAGGCAGGCTGCCATTCTTTTACATGGTGCTTTAACAGCTCTGAAACGGTGGGTGAAGTGCGGGTTGGCAAACCACTGGGATCCACTAACCACAACACCATATGGTTTGAAATGACCCTCAGTACAAGTATGCCCTTGTCAAAGGCTAAAGTTCTGTATTTTATACTAGGATTTATACTCGGAAATCGGAGATGACAGAAGATGAGCACACCTGTATTGTGTCCATCTCAGATTCAAGAAAAATAGTCTTTTAGATTGCCCCCCAGCCATGTAGATGTCTAGTTTGTTTTTGAAGGTCATTAGGGTGCTACTGTCTACTATATCAGCGGGAAAGGAGTTCCTCATACTTATTATTCTTTGTGTATAATACATTTTCCTTTTGCCTGTTTTAAAGCCATTGATTGGCATATTGTGACTCGTGAAGTTGTTGTCAATAGGAAAAGCCCCAGGTCATCCATGATTTCACTGTCCCAGGTCATTCATGATTTCACTATCTATGTGTAGATTATAAAATAGTAGTAGGTCCCCCCTTAGTCTTCTTCTATCTACATCCCCCATCATCCTTGTTGCTTTTTTTTTTTTGTATACATCATATTTTGTTTCTGTATCCTTGGTTTGGACCTCTCCACAGCTGTAAACAGTAGTCTGTCAACAGTCTGATGTAAGATCTATACACAGGAAGTAGAACTTACCTCAATAGTTTGCCTTGCTCTATTTATCTGTTCTTTTGCACTTAGGTGTCAGCGTGGCTCAGTTGGTAGCACATCCGCCTCTAGACCCGAAGGTCGTGGGTTTTCTTCCCACACTGGGATTGGACTTGCACCTAAAAATTGCTGGCATCTGAGTGCAGTATTGGGGGGTGCTGTACTGCTGGGGTGTGACGTCCTTCGGATGAGACGTTAAACCGAGGTCCTTTCTGCCCATCCTGGTGGGTGTCCAGGTGGAAATAAAAGAACCCAGGGCACTCTTCGCAAAAGAGTAGGGAACATTCCCGGTGTCCTGGCCAACATTCCCCTTCCCATAAACCGGTTCATGCAATTATCCAGGCTGTGTGTGGGTGATGATGTGCGATAGGGCTGCCACCACACATTCAGTCACTTCACTACCAGTCTAGCATTGCTTGTAAAGCACTTTGGATGTATGAAAAGTGCTATATAAATACAGATTCTTCTTCTTCACTTGAATTGTTTTACCCTTGCCAACTGGACTCATTTTGTACCTTGTGTACATATCTTTTATACTGATGGTTATGCTGCTGTTGTATTACACATTTTATAAGTTCCCCTTTCCCCAGGACACATCTGGAAACAAACTATTATGTCTTTCCTGCTGAAACTTTTGAAATAAATAAATACGTACATTAAATAAACAAATAGCTTCCTTGTCACTGTTGCGGAAATTTTTCTTTATGTTATTACGTAGGTGATTTCCCATGTTAAATACATCATGAACATATTGTGTTGGTCTTGGGTCAGTTGATATTTTCACTCCCAAATCCTTTTCCATTCTTACCTCATTAAGCTTGACCCTTATGAGGAAACAGTTGTTATTTCTTCCTAGATACATCACAGTGCACTAGTTTTCATTATAATTCATC
The DNA here is from genome assembly GCA_016271365.2 of Neoceratodus forsteri. Lineage (NCBI taxonomy): Eukaryota > Metazoa > Chordata > Ceratodontiformes > Ceratodontidae > Neoceratodus > Neoceratodus forsteri. The sequence continues at coordinate 436,930,228 of JADMNL010000022.1, read as the reverse complement.
CTCCATGAGTCTGGCCATCTTGCCATAGCATCAAAATACTCTTGCAATTTTATGCTGTCCTCAGAGTTGTTTACCTTTCCCCCTAGTTTATTATCTGCAAATGTGTTATTCTAATTACTTATATCCACTCCCAGATCTGCGATGAAAAGACCAAACAGGACTGGTCCCAATATGGAACCATGCAGCATCCCACTTGTGACATCTCCTTCTCTTGAAGTAAATTCTTTAAACTGACCCTTTAGGTTCTGTCAGGCAACCAGTCATTAATCCAATTAGTTATAAAGGGGAGGGACGTTCGGAAAATGTTCTTTCAATTTGGTCTTTAGTTTGTGGTATGATACGGCATCAAATGCCTTACTAAGGTCTAGACAGATAATGTCCACTGAATTACCATCATCTAACACCTTACTAATCCGCTCACAGAAACTAATAAAATTAGTTGTGCATGACCTCCCCTGTCTGAAGCTGTGCTGTGCTTTGTGTACATATTTATTTATGATGCAAGTATACTTTATAATTTCTCTGATTACTGTTTCCATTAATTTCCCAGCTACTGAAGTTATACGTATGGGTCTGTACTTAGGGTTTATCCTTCTTGCCTTTCTTGAGTGTTGGCAACACCTCCGCTTTTCTCCAGGCCTGCAGCACCTCACCCGTTGAAAGGAACTTATTGATAAGTGCTAGTGGTTGGTAAAATGTTGGGCTAGCTCTTTTAGTGTGTGTGATGAAATACCATCTGGCCCTAAAGATTTGGATACACCATCTTATGAAGACAGTCTAATACCCTTTCTCCTTTGTTAGATACCCTATCAGTATTTGTAATCTGGATGAAGTTAACCTTAGTTTTTATTTGACAAACCGAACTGAAATATCTACTGAGTGATTCTGCAACGTCCTCCTCTTTTGTAATCTTAGTGTTGCTGATTTTGTAATCTTAGTGTTACTAACACAATGTCTAGTTTGTTTTTTCTTTCTGGAACTGAGACACCAGTAAAAACCTTTTATGTTCTGTTTATTTTTTGTTAATCTGATTTCATAGATCATTTCATTTTTTTCTGGTTCCCTTTTGAGGAGTTGGACCAAATTCTTATATCTGTTAATGTGGCGAGCTACCCGACTGCTAGTCCTTATTTGCAGATGATTTTTTTTTTTTTTGGAATATTCTGTTTAACAGTTTTAGTTTACAGACAAACTTGGACATTTAAAAAACCACAAGTAACAAAAACAAATAGATGCAATTGTGTGTGTTATTTGTTATTACCATTGAGAAAAGAAAAGAATCATATTTCCACTCCATTCCACAGTTTTTATGTACCATTCAAGTTTATATATTCAGCCCCATTCTGAGCATCACATCCTCAGACACACTCAAAGAGGCTAGAAAGAGCGACCATTCTCTCGTAAAGGTCTTCTCCCGATCCCTAACCACTTGTGTCAGCCTTTCCAGTGCAAGGGAGCGAAGAATTAACTGACGCCATACTAGCACTGTAGGCCTGATCCCTGAAACCCACGTATTTTGGACACAGTGATGGGCCAATACAAACAGAACCCTTATCCATCTGGGAAGCGGCAACCACTCATCTTCTCCTTCTGTCACCTCAACTCCAAACAAGCATATCAAGGGGTCTCGTGGCAGCTGTCTTCCAGCTATCCAGTTCACCTCTGTCACTACCTCCCCCCAGAATTTGACCAAGACTGGGCAACACCAGAAACAGTGGATATAAGTACCCACATCCCTATTAAACCTCCGACATTGCGAGGATATCGCGGGGTGTGCCCTATGTACCACTGCCGGGGGCCAATACACTCTATGCAGAAACTTAAAAAAAGCCTCTTTTAACTTATTACAGACCATTATGCCCTCCGGCATATATAAGGCCACTTTCCAATTCTCCTCAGAGATTCGTTGGCCCAAATCTCTTTCCCATAAAGCTTTTGTACTCCCAGTCAGATCTGGTAGTCTTTGTTTACCCTGCTTAGCAGCCTTCCCCATAAAACCCTTCTGGTCTTTCTTGGCGTGATACACCAGCTGTTCAACCATATTTGGTTGCATCCCTTCCCTGCCGCTCTTATCCAACCTCCCCAAAAAAGCTCTTAATTGCAGGTATCTATACAAGTGGGATGTACACAGCCTCAAGTTTTGCCTAACCTTTTCAAATGCACAGAGCTCCCCTTTCTCTAACAAGTTACCCACACTATCTACCCCTCTCCTTTCCCATTCTTGAAAGCCGCCATCCTCCGTCCCCGGCAGAAAAAAGGGGTTCTTCGCTATTGGTAACAGTATAGTCTCCCCTTTCCCCAGTCCTTTCCTCCTCCAGAGGTGTTCCCACGCCTCAAGCGTCTCCCTCACCAAGGGGTTGCCACTCCCCAGCTCTCTATATACTCAAAGTCCCCTACTATGCAAATATGCAGTAAGTCTCCCTGAAATCCCCCACTGTTCTAGCTCCACCCAGCTTGCTACCGATGGTCGATGTACCCAGTCAGCAATCCCTCTTAGCTGCACCGACAAATAGTACATACCCAAGTCCGGGAAATTAAGTCCCCTTTTAGTCCTATTCGCCTTAAGTTGCTTTAGGCTGATTCGAGGCTTCCTTCCCTGCCAAATAAATTCCGAGAACCCCTTCTCTATTCTTTTACATCCCCCGTAGTTAATCTCAACTGCAACATCTGCATAGGGTACAAGATTAGGGGCAGGATGTTCATTTTTATCAGGTTAATCCTCCCTAACCATGAGATAGAGAGTTGCATCCATCTTTTAAGATCCGCAAGAATCATCTTAATCATGGGAGGATAATTCAGCTTATATAAATCCCCCACCTCCAACCTATCTTTACTCCTAGATACTTAAAATCCGACTGAAACACTTTGAATCCCATTTGCTGTAATTCCATACCAGCATCCGGAAAACACATAATTTCAGATTTCCCAATATTAATCTTATACCCAGAAAAACTTGCAAATTCATCAATGATGGACAGCAGTGGCCCCATGGACCTTTATGGATTTCCCAAAATAATAGCATATCATCCACATGCCACCTAACATACCCGCCCTTTCGATCCTCAACCCTCTATGCTATCGTGTTGCCACCCCACTGGTTCAATCGCCAAGGCAAACAGGAGGGGAGACAGTGGGCATCCCTGACTCATACCTCTCCCCAACCCAAATCGTTCTGACAGGCATCCGTTAACCATAACTCATGCACTCGGCTTAAGGTACATAGCTCTTACCCATCCTATGAAAGAGTCGCACAGACCAAACTGGGCCATAACCTCGAACAGGTAGTCCCATTCCACCCTATCGAATGCTTTTTCAGTGTCCAGAGAGACCACCCCCACTTTCTCTTGCGTTCGGCCAGCCCTCCATATTACATTAAGTAATCTACGCACATTGTGATATCACTGTCGGCCTTTAATGAACCTGGTTTGGTGTGGGTGAATCGGGTCTGGGAGAATATTCTCCAGTCTGGTAGCCAGAACCTTAGCTAAGATTTTCAAATCTACATTAAGCAGTGAGATGTGTCGGTAAGCTGCACAATTGAGCCCATCCTGCCCTGACTTGGGTATCAGGCAGATATTGGCATCATAACAAGAATCTGGTAAAACTGGGATCCCTGCCTCTCCCTCTACCTTGAACGCCTCACACAACACCCCAGCTAGCTGACCACCCAGGATTCTATAATATTCAACAGGGAACCCGTCTGGACCACTAGCCTTTCCTTGTTGCATTTTTTGGACGGCCCCTAAAATTTCTAGCCTTGAAATAGGCTGCCCCAGCAATTCCCTCTGCATAACCGTAGCCGTCTGCAGATTTACCCCTTCCAGAAATCCCCATATGTGAGCTTCTTTTCCTGTGTATTCGGCTCTGTACAGCGACTCATAAAATTTCCTAAAACATTCCCCTATATCCCCTGAACTGGTACAAATCCTTCCTTCCCCATTATACACTCTTAATATACGTGTTGGGTGCCTACCTCCTTTCATCAGTCTCACCAACATAGGTCCCGGTTTATTACCCCATTCAAAAATCCTCCTCTGGCAATAAAACCATGATTTCCCTGCCTCTTCTCTAAGCAGTGTATTAAGAGCCTCCCTGGCTGTAAGCAGTAACCTAGGGATTTACCCCCTTTCTCCTCCCCCCCAACCCGCTTCTCCAGCTCCTTCACTTGTCTCTCCAGTTCCTCTCGCTCACACCTATTTTGCTTTTTGATTTTTGCCACATAGGTTATGATGGCCCCCCTCATAAAAGCTTTACCAGCCTCCCAAAAGATAGCTCTGGAGACATTCTGTGTGGAGTGTGTTCCCTCATATAGTTTCCACTGTTCCGTTAGGTATTCCCTAAAAGCCTGGTTTTTAATCAAGTACATGGGGAATTTCCAAGGTGGGGGTGTCCCTCCAGACGCCCTGCCCACCAACTCCAATTTCACCATGGCATGGTCTGAAATAAAGATGGGGTTATGAGATATCTCCCGTATCTTACCCACCCAACTTCTAGGAAGACAGATATAATCTAAGTGAGACCAGGTTTTGTGAGGGTTAGAATGAAATGTATATTCCCTCGACCCTGGATTGGCCGACCGCCAACCATCCACTAGGACCAGATCTGCCACCCCGATCTGCCACTGATTCATAGCCTCCGACATACGTCCCTTCCCCTCAGAATGGTCCATGCATGCAACCATAGTCCAATTAAAGTCCCCTTCCATAATAAGCCCCGGAAACTGTTCCCTAACCAGCAAGCCCAGCAAAGAGGAATAAAATTGCGGCTCGTACACTGCCGGGGCATAGATGCACCCAAATGTAAGCTTCTCTCCCTGTAGCACACCCGTAACAAAAATGTATCTACCTTCTCTAGGGTCACGTACCACTCTCTTAACCTCAAAACGGAGGTTCTTATGTAAAAGTATCGAAACGCCTCTCTTATGGGAGGAGAAGGAGGCCGCATAACATTTCCCCACCCAGTTCCATTCCAACTTTGCAAGCTCCAAATCCGTCAGGTGGGATTCCTGCAACAGGGCCACCTGAGCTCCCCCCCCCCCCCTTTCAATGCGGTCAAAAGTGTTGTCCTCTTTACCGGGCTTGCTATACCTTTTACATTCCATGAAATTACATTTAAATTTGTGACGTCAGCCATGAGTCATGATATAACCCTTCCAGATCTGACCTGCTTCTCTTAGCCCATTTCTCCTTCCCTTCCCCTTTAAATGGCAACATATTAAGCAATCTTGCAAAATAGCAGTACCTTTCACACCATCGATTGCATCTATAAATAACACAACATTAACAGCAGTAACAGTTCTAACAATAGAAACATTTTTAACTTTGTAAACCCCTCCCTCCACCCCCTCTACCCCCAAATGTCCCTCTCCCCTACACCTAGCATACATTCCCAATAACACTTATTTCCCAAGTTAGTACCCACCTAGTTCCCCCTCCCCTTATGTATTTTAAGAGCTATATCTCTCTTCCCCTGCTTTAGCCTTCCCACCCCAGAAATCTAAATCCATCTTCTCGAAAACCCCCTCCACTAAGCCTCCACCGACACCAATTGCTAATATAGCACAAGTGTCCTGAAAAAAAGACAAAAACCCCTTCTCAACTGAGATACGCGTCCCGTTGCTCCACTCCACAGCCACTCCTCCCCTCTGGTTTTAACCCTTGTGGGCAGATCAGAATCATTAACACCTATCCCGATGCAGTTCTCCCATTCACTTCTACCCCTCTCCCGAATACACTTCCTTTCAAAACTGCTCAGCCCCAATACATGCCCTTATCTGCTCTCTCCCACCCTCCAAAAATTCTGGCTTAACCCGGGCAGCTAATACAAATCCCTTCCCGCTAGACCCCCCCCCCCATGCCAACTCAGCACCTCGACAACTACACTTCTGCCTAGGCTGAGAATAGACTATGCCCACATGGCCTCACAGATCCCATTTCCGCCTCTCCTTCCCTCCTCTACTCAGTTCCCCCCTCCCCCTTTTACTATTTCCTATAAAACTAACGATCGGTCTACTCACCCTCTCTACAACCCTCCTCATTTACAAATATTCCCCCTAAATAAACAATATTGGCACCCCACCAAGACAAGGAAAGAAAAAAAAAAAAAAAGGGAGCGAGGGGTGCAAGAGCCAGGCCGCGCCCTCTAATGCATGCGCTAAGCCCGCTCTCACACATACCTCCGACGAGTCTGGTGCCAGGGCTCAAGGCCCGCTACTCCGCAGTGTCTCCATCAGCGGGGGCTCCCTAAACAAAAAAAGGGATATATCAGACTATAATATTTAGTCTCAACAGAGGGGCGAGTCCCAGTCCGATCAAGTCCAACATCTCTAAATCAGATAACTTTCATGTATTCCTTCCCATCTCCGTGTGAGGGCGAGCAAATGAAATAAATCATAGAGTGTCATGTCAGCCTACTTTGCCCTTTTTAGGGGGGATCATTACTTTTAATTAAAATGTCAAGACAGAGAAAAAAGAAAAATAAGGGATCTCCTTATGGCCTACTCGCCATTTCCCCAGAGATACTCTTACCTCATGTCTCTCACCCCACTTTCCTTTTCAGGGGCTTCACAAACTCTTCCGCTTTCTCCAGCTCCCAAAACGAGAAAGTCGCCCCCTCATGCCTAATTTTTAACGTAGCGGGATACACCAGAAAATTCTCAATCTTCATGCCTCTCAGCTGGGCCATAAGCCCATTAAACGCTTTCCTCTTCTTCAGCAGCCTTGCAGAATAATCCTGCGAGATGAACAACCGGCTTCCCTCGTAACTCAGTGTGCCCTTCGCTCTGTAGGCCTTCAAGGTCGCCTCCCGATCCTGGAAGTTATGAAACCTCATAATTATTTGGCGAGGCGGTTGATCTGCGGGCGGACGTGGCAGCACAGCACGATGAGCCTGCTCCAATTTTACCTTTCCATGCTTAGTATGCAGGCCTAACAGCTCCGGCAAAACCCTGCTGCAGAAATCCAGAGCATCCCCACCTTCATGTCCCTCCGGTAACTCTCTCAGACGGAGATTTAGATGCATATGATAATTTTCTTGGTAGTCATAGGCTTCCTTGAACTCCTCCAGCTCTTTTTGGAGTGCCATGACCTGCCCAGGCATTGTTAGGACTTCGTCTTTCAACCGCGATATCCGCTCCTCCGCCTCTGCTAGCCTGGAACTCTGCTGGGTCTGTTGCTCTAATACTTCTTGAAGCCGGCTGTCTAATTTATCCTCAAGCTTTATTAGTCGTGGCTCGAGCGCTGCAATTACATGGCCAGTCAGCTCCCTTCCCTGCGCGGTGACCTCCGCCGCAGAGAGAGACACCAGGCCCGAGTTTTCTCCCATGGGGGTCATTGCTCTCCTTTTCCTGGCTTTTCCTGTGGCTTGTTGCTTCCTAGTGGTATTGGGGGTTACAAACTCATCCATACTGGTTTCCTGCACTGAGAGATACGATCGCTTGTCTGTGCAAAGGTAATTTAAATTTATTTTACTATTATGTAATGGCTGCACGAGCGGAGCAACCAGGAAACGCGACTGTTCAGATAGCTGCTCATCAGCGCCCCCCCATATAATTTTTTTAATGTAATTCTGTGCATACATACATACCAAGACATGCCAGTGTCAACAACACAAAGGCACCTAGAGAAAAGACTGGATTAAAAAAAAAGTTTTAAACTTTCCTTTGACCCGGAAGGCCAACTTGCTTGCCAGGAATCTGACAAGTTATTGTCAAAGGCTTTGGGGATAACTGATTAAAGGGATATTTCCAATAGGTAACTGACCAAGGGAAACGGAAGTAATAACATGTCAGGAGATAGACCTTTTCACTTCAAAAAAAAGGCAGAATGCTTTGATCCCAGGAAACTGTTAACAGTATACTTCATTTTGTGAGGTAATAGGAAAGAACACATCCTTCTAGCATACTTGTGTGAAATTCCACTTAAAGGAGTTATGACTGTAAAACTTGGGTTAACTATGGGAATCTGACCCATCAAAGGTTATCAGGAAAATAAGATTTTGGGGAAGAGCAAGAGTGTCATTTACTGGCCTAAAAGTTGTGGGATTTTCACTTACTATTTCAAGGGGAAACCAGAGGTATAAATAGCCCCAAATCAGGGCATTTTGACATACATTTTCATCTGGACCCTCTGCTTGACACACACCAGGAACAAAATTGCTGAGACCCAGTGTGGCTGCCAAGGACTAAAGTAACTGAGTACCTTCATCAACTTTTCTGGACTTTCAATTTACTGCAATTTTAAGGTATACACTTTGGGGCTAATAGTTTTAGTGCATTTACACGTATATATTTTTCCATTTTTTTCCTGTATACTGTAACCTAAATTAGTATAGTCTGTTTTTAGTTGTAACTGTATTTAAGAATTTTTAGTAAAATCTTTTGTTTTCTAAAGAATATCTGCCTAAGTGAGAATTATATATTTGTGTGTGAATTGTGAAACGGTATTAATACTATATGAAAACTGTTATTGCCAAAGGGATCTCACCAACAGTAACCAAACTGAGACAAGGGTCTGTAAGGGATCTGGAAGGATAGGGAGAATACCAAAGTCTCAAGGACGAGTCTGCAGAAATTTTGAACCAGGCTATTGCAAGTCCTGTAGCGTGAAGGCCAAATCAGGTGTTACACTGCTACCTCAAAGAGAGTGTGAAGCCTGAGTCTTCCCCCTTTGTGTAATAGCCAAGGAAGGGTTCATATTTGGCCACATGACTCGAGACTGGTATTGTGCCCTCATCCAGAGCTAGAGGGATGGCCTGGGTCCTCGTGGCAAAGGTGCAGTCATGACCTCGTCGAGCACTCAAAAAGGATGAGGGTATCCCTGCCCCTCCCGTCATGGATTACACTTAAGGGTGGGCACTGTCAGCTCAGTGGACCTAACCCCAAGAGTGGGTTTGTGACAGACAGTGAGTACTGCCTATACTGGGTAACATACAATCATTTGATAAGCCTTTGTTGTCCTTTTAGAAATGCATGACAGCTTTTCACTGTACCATGACAGGGGTTTCCCTTTTTTATTGTAGCATGGTTTATGGGTTACATATTTACCCTGAAGATTAAAAGTAGTTTGTTTTTAAATATTTCCCAGCTCATACTGGTATCTGCATTACCAATCTCAATTTTCCTGTCCCATTTTTAACTTCCTGACTCATGTCTGCAAAGTCTTCTCTTTTGTAGTTGTAAAATATTGTCCTTACCTTGGCTGGCTGAAAGCTTCTATTTAGAGCCAGAAGAATTACACAGTGGTCACAGGACTCCAATGGATCCATTATTTCATATGTTAAATATGCAGGTATATTTGAAATTGCAAGGTCTAAGACATTATTCCCTTGAGTACTATGTTTTGTTACTTGCACTGAACTGCTTTTTCTGATGGTGTCTAGTAGGGAGTTTCCTTGTGCAGTATGTGCTTATACATTACTCCAGTCAATATCCAGTTACATACGAACATACAAAGAAGCCAGCAGAAAACGGCCATTTGGCCTATCAAGTCTGCTCACATTGCAGGGTCAACAGCTTGAGCTAATGTCCCTGCCCTCCCTTCCCACTCTTCCCAGCCTCCATACCCATAATCCTTACTTCCCTCATGCCTATCCCAGCCTCTCTTAAAGTTGCCCACTGTCTTCAATGAGATGACCTCTTCCAGCAGTGCATTCCAAGTGTCCATCACCCTCTGTGAAAAAGTGCTTCCTGACTTCCCTCCTAAACCTCCCACCCTCCAGCTTAAGACTGTGCCCCCTAGTGTTATGGTTGCCACTCAGCTTAAAGAGACTCTCCTTATCAACCTTATTTATCCCTTTCAAGTACTTAAAGGTCCCAATCATGTCCCCTCTCTCTCTCTCTCCCGTCTTCCAAGGAGTACATGTTCAGTGCCCTCAACCTCTCCTCGTATGCCTTTTCTTGCTGATCCACTGTCATCTTTGTAGCCCTCCTCTGGACCTTCTCCAGCAGGTTAATGTCCTTTTTGAGGTGTGGGCACCAGTACTGAACTCCATACTCTAGATGCAGCCTTACCAGTGACCTGTACAAGGGCAGTATAACCTCCTCTCTCCTACTACTGATCCTCCTAGATATGCATCCCAGCATCTTGTTTGCCTTTACTGCTGTTTTCTTGCACTGCGTGGAGTGCTTCAGGTCACTAGTGATCATCACTCCCAGGTCCTTCTCCTCCTCTGATGCAGATACTCTGACTCCACCCAGGTAGTATTCTGTCCTGGGATTCTTGGCTCCAATATGCATAACTTTGCATTTCTTGGCATTGAAGCCAAGCTGCCAGATCCTGGACCACCTTCCCAGCTTTTCCAGATCTTCCTGTAGGTCCTGTATCCCTTCAGCTGTGTCCACTCTCCCACAGAGCTTTGTGTCATCTGCAAATAGCAACATTTTGCCTTTAATGTGATCTCCAATGCCATTGATAAAGACACTGAACAACACCGGCCCCAGCACTGAGCCCTGTGGGACCCCACTGGTTACCTCTCTGGTACCAGATAACTCTTCCTCAACAACCACCCTCTGGGTTCTGTCCCTCAGCCAGTTTTTCCACCCATCTGGCCATCTTTTCCCCAACAAGAAGATTCACCAACTTCCTGATCAACCTTCTGTGGGGCACAGAGACAAAGGCCTTGCTGAAATCAAGATGGAAGATGTCTACCGCTTGGCCCCTGTCTACTATCTTAGTGATACAGTCAAAGAAGTCAATCAGATTCATTTGACACGATCTCTCCCCCCCCAAGAACCCATGCTGCCTCGCATCTTGGAGACCATGCTCCTCTTGATATTCCACCAACCTTTCCTTTAGTATGGTCTCCAACGGCTTGCCCACAATGGAGGTCAGAATGACTGGTCTATAATTCCCTGGGTCATCCTTAGGACCGCTTTTGTGGAGGGGCACTACATGTGCTGTTCTCCAGTCCTGCGGTACCACGTCTGACTCTAGTGAACTATTAAATAGATCTGCTAGTGGACATGCCAGCTCCTCAGTCAGTTCCTTTAGTACCCTTGGATGTACTCTGTCCAGGCCTGGTGATCTGTCCACCTTTAATGCCAGCAGCCCCTTCCTCACTTTATCCTTCTCTATCACTATATCTGTGTTCCCCTCCCTCCCTGCTCCTCTTTTCCCTCCTGAAGGCACTGGTACATCCTTCTCCCTGGTGAAGATGGAGCAGAAGTATTCATTTAGTATCTCTGCTTTTCCCCCCATTATCCTCCACCCACTCCATCCCCTTCTTAAGCCTAATAATCCCTTCCTTCTTGTCCCTTTTCTCACTTATATAGTGAAAGAAAACCTTCCCCCTTAATTTCTTCAGCTAACTGCGCTCCTTCTGTGCCTTTGCTCACCGGATTTCCTTACTTGCCTTACTAGCCAACCTTAGGTAATTTTCCCTATCCACCTCTCTTTTGATCTTCCAGAATTTTCTATAAGCCAGCTTCTTTCCCTTACTGCCTGGGCAACCCCAGAACTGAACCAGCCGGGCATTCTGGCCTTTGTGTTCTTACCCCTGAGCCTAACGCACTCATCTGTGGCAACCAGTATCCTTCCTTAATGATGGACCACTTTTGGTCCCACCCCCATATCTGCTTTGATGCTGGCCAGATGGCTCTTTAGCACTTCGCCCATTTTCCTGAAGTCCACCCTCCTGAAATCCAAGATTTTGGTCTTAATTGGGATGCTTTTTTGCAGTTGGTTAAAATCCCCTAAGATGAATGTGTCCCCATTGCTATTTCTTCCAGCTACCTAGTGTGTCAGTCCTTGTTAGTTCCAGGTGCCATATCCCATAGCTGGTGTCCAGCTATGGGGTATGGATTAGAGAGAAACTGGCGTGACATTTGGGAAAATAAAGAACTCTTCACTAGGGACAGACTACGCCTAAGCAAAGCAGGAAAGGATGCCCTGAAGAATAAATTGGGGGAGTATATAGGTGCCAGGAGGAATTTAAACTGGTAATGGGGGGGCCCTGCCAACAAGAGGCAGACAGCAGAGCACATCATGGGAGGCCAGAGGCCTCCACCCCCATTATGAGTGCAAGAGGGGAAGGCAGTGTTGAACTCGAAAAAGGGGAAGGGTTAGGGAGGATAAATACAGATAGGTTGGAAGGTGGTCTTGATAAATACAAGAAGTTCGGGGAATAAGATGCCTGAGCTACAGGCCCTGATGGCGGGGTGGGTGAACATAGCAGCTATAACAGAAACCTGGGCCACACAGCATCATGATTGGGATCTGAAGCTCCTGGGGTTCACAACTTATAGGAAAGACAGGATAGCTGGCAAAGATGGGGGGTAGCTTTATTGTTCATTAGAGAGGGGATTGAATGTAGCATAGATGAGGACATGGAGAGGAATGTGGAAGCATTATGGGCCACCCTACAAGATAGTAAGGGAAGGAGGGTCAACCTGGGTGTTGTACACAGGCCACCAATGCAATCAGAAGAAACAAAGAACTGGTAGACAGTATTAGCATACATTGTAGCAGTGGTAGGGGAGGGACCATGGTACTGGGGGATTTTAACATGTCAGGGGAGAACTGGAGTACCATGGTGTCAGCATCTGCAAAAGAATAAATGTTAATGGATGCCTTTCAGGACTGATTTCTAACTTAACTGGTGCGGGAGCCGACCAGGGAAGGTAGCATTCTGGACTAGGTACTGACGGATCGGGACCAGGTTAAGAATTTGGTAGTGGGGGACCCATTGGCAGGGAGTGATCACTCAGTAGTTTGGTTCACCTTAGATCTAGGGAAGGAGTGGAATCAGACAAAAACAACTGTGGTGGACTTTAGGGGAGCTGACTTCAGGGAGACGGCTGATATACTCAGAAAGCATTTAAAAAACATCAGGTCAGGGAGGAGCACAGAGGATCAGTGGGGGATACTGAAGCTGGGCCTGCTGGAGGCTACAAAAGCCTGCACAAAATCCCATATGAGGGCTAGGGCTAGAAAACTTTGTTGGTGGTCCACAGAAGTGCAGCAGGGGGTGAGGGAGAAGCAGATGGCCTTTAGATAGTACAAGCGTTCCAGCAGGGAGTCAGATAGGGATGTGTACCATAGGATTTCAAACGAGGTCAGTAGAAGGGTAACAGCATCCAAGACAGCTAAGGAGCTTAGGCTAGCGCAGGAGATCAGGGAGGGGGGAAAAGGAATTGTATAGCTGTATCAGTGGGGGGGTTAGATAAACAGGTTAAAGAAGGAAGGGGGTTGGGCTGAAGGGATGATAGAGCAGGCTGAAGTACTTATTGAGTATTTCTGCTCAGTCTTTACTAGGGGAAAGCGAAGGTCCATTTCCACAGAGGGAAGGCAGGATTGGGACAGTGGATGGGGGGCACTTAGAGATGGTGAGATCCAAGTGGGAAGGGTGAGGGAGGGTCTCAAGTCTTTGAGGACTGATAAGGCCCCAGGACCAGATGGAATCCACCCCGGATTTCTAAAGGAACTGGTGGATGTACTGGCTGCTGCAATGACAGAATTATTCAATTCCTCCCTCCAATCAGGATGGGTACCCCTGGACTGGAGGACACCATGCTGTGTCGCTCCACAAGATGGACAGCAAACTTGTTCAGCAACCGGCAGCAGAGGGTGGTGGTAAGAGGAGAGACTTCAACTCACAGGAGGGTCATCAGCGGGATCATTCAGGGATCGGTATTGGGCCCAATCCTGTTCAATGCTTTCATTGCGGACATCAGGGAGGGAGTATGGGGCAAAATGAGCCAGTTCGCAGATGATTCCAAGCTTGGAGTGGTGGTAGACAGCGAAGAGGGAAGGAAGGAAGACACTTCAGGAGGATTTGGTAAGGTTGGAAAGCTGGGCACACACTTGGCAGTCGGGGTTTAATACTTGGAAGTGCGGTGTACTACATCTGGGATTCGGGAACCCTGGGTATAATTATCATTGGGGGGGGGGGACACAGCTGTTGATATCTAAGGGGGAAAAAGACCTGAGGGTGGTTATAGATGCCAGAATGAACAACTCAAAACAGTGCCGGAAAGCGGCTGCTAAGGCAAACAAAATGCTTGGGTGCATCTTTAGGGGGATAACATCAAGGAGAAGGGAGGTCATTCTGCCTCTGTACAACTCCTTAATGAGGCTTTACTTGGAGTATGGTGTACAGTTTTAGTGATCTTACTGAAAGAGGGATGTTACCCTTTTGGATTGAGTTCAGAGATGAGCCACAGGTATGATCCATGGCCTGGAGGGGGGAACGTCCTACGAAGAACGACTTAAGGAGCTGAACATGTACTCCCCGGAAGTCAGAAGGGACAGGGGATATATGATAGCGGTCTTCAAATATATGAAGGGGATCAATAGGGTAAACACAGAGGGTCTCTTTAAGTTGAAGGGGGAGGAAAACACGAGGGGACATAACCTTAAACAAGTCGGGATGAGATAAAGGGTGAGGTGAGGAGACACTACTTCACAGAGAGGGTAGCGGCACCTTGGAACGCACTACCAGGGGAGCTGCTGGCAAAGGAAACAGTGGAGAGATTCAAGGTGGGGTGGGACAGGTACATGGGTAGGTATAGGTTTGGGGGAAGGTAAACAACAGGGGGCTGCGGGGGTGTGCCAGGGGGAAGGGAGCACAAAATGGGAGGGGGGGAGCAGCTGAAACTTAATTAGGAGCTGCATCTCGGGCAGACGAGACAGACCATTGGGCCTAATCTGCCGGCAACTATGTATATAGTGTACCTATTATTAGTTTTCTTTGATATTGTTTCCTGCTACCCAGATTGATTCAACATTATAGTTGCCTTGTTGCTGAAACTCAACACAGCTTCATCCTCCTTAAGGTGTACTGCCACTCCACCTCCTCATTTTCTATTTCTGCATTTCAGAAGAGCCGATTGTAATCAGATGAGGGAATCAGTCTGGGACAGGTCAGTTGGAGTGGACAGAATCAGGGGAGTGGAGGAAAGATGGGGAGAAATCAGAGGGGCCATTCTTGAGCAACAAAGCCAAGCTTGAGAATGGTTACCAAGAGAAACAGGCACAATAGACCAGTCTGGTTCTCTAAAAAGGTCAGAGAGGCAGTGAGGGTCAAAAAGAAGTCCTTCTTCAGGTACAAGGAGAAGCAGGGGGATGGAAAATGGAGGGAGTACCAAGTAAAAACTAAAAAGGCCAAATGGGTAGTCAGGGATGTAAAATCAGAGACAGTGCTGCATACTGTGGAGGGAGTCAAAGGAAAGAAAAAAAAACAGTTTTCAGATATATCAGGGAAAAAGGAATAATGGGAGCGGGAACCGTTAGGCTGAAAGAGGGGGGTAGAGTAACAAAAGAGGGTGAGCAGAAGGCAGCTATTCTGAAAGACTACTTCTACTCAGTATTTACAAGTGAGGATAGTGGGTCTTTGACAAAGAGTTGCATAAAGGCTGCTGAAAGGGGATCCAAGAAATGAGGCAGAAAGTACTTACAAGTGATACGGTCAGACAGGGGCTTGCAGCCCCTCGAGATGGATAAGGCCCCAGGGCCAGATGGGATGTATCCAAGGGTGCTCAGGGAACTGGTATTGGAATTAGCGAAAACCCTGGCAGGATTATTTAATAACTCAATTCAGTCAGGACAGCTTTCAAAAGACTGGAGGGTAGCAGACTTATTTCAGCTCCACAAGAGTGGGAACAAGGAGCAGCCAGGTATTTAAAGACATGTCAGTCTTACTTCAGTTGTGTGTAAACTGATGGAGACACTAGTCAAAGAGGACTTGGTGGACTACCTCAGGATAGCATACAGCATCGGTTCATGGCAGGGAGGTCTTGTCAGACCAACCTGATAGTATTCTTTGACTGGATAACTACAGCAGTGGATAATGGTCAAGCAGTGGATTTTGCTCTACTTCAACTTTAGCAAGGCATTCAACGCACAGAAGGTTGATGAACAAGCTGCAGGACGTGGGTACAGTGAAGGACATAGTTAGATGGGTGAGAAGTTGGAGGGGAGACAGCAGAGGGTAATGATAAACCAAGTCAAATACATGAGAGGGAGATCACTATTGGGGTGCCACAAGGATCAGTCCTGAGTCCAGTCCTTTTCAATGTGTTCATCAGTGACATAGGAGAAGGAATACAGGGCAAGATGTGTCCATTCCTAGATGACACTAAGCTCTTTGGTAGGGCAGACAGCAAGGAGGGGGTAAAGGAGTTGCAGAGGGACCTGCAAAGGTTGGAGATGTCGTCCAAGATTTGGCAGTTGAAATTCTTTGTCAAAAAGTGCAAGATGATCCACATAGGGAACAAGAACCCCAAGATGGAGTACTGGATGAGGGAGGTTAAGCGGGACACTGCTTCAGAGAAAAGGTACCAAGGAGCCATTACAAGTGACCCCCTTAAACATTCTAGCCACTGTAACAAGGGCTACAGTAAGGAATCGATGATGTTGGGGTGTAATGGGAGGTGTATGGATAGCAAGGAGAAAAAAGTATTACTAGCTCTCTATGGATCACTGGTAAGGCCACACCTGGAGTACTCTGCCCATTTCTGGAGTCAACACCTAAGGACAGACAAAGACAATCTGGAGATGGTGCAGTGTAGGGTAATCAAAATAATTCAGGGCCAACAAGGCAGATCCAATGGGAATCGGCTTATGACACCAACTATGTAATCTCTGAAGGCCAGATGACAGAGGGGCAAAATGATGAGACCTTCAAGTTCATGAAAGGAATGAACAAGATAAACAGTGAGGAACTATTAAACAGAACAGTGAATCTAGAACACTCGAACATTACTAGAAGTTAGCGGGAAGTGGAGATTCAGGAGGGCCATGAGGAAGTTTTATTTTACAGAGAGAGTGGTTGAGCAGTAGAACAGTCTGCCAGCTGAGGTGGTGGGCGCCATAACCATTAATGATTCAAGCATGACTGGGATAGAGTAAAGGGTTTAGTAGTTACTCAAGGGGTAGCAGTAAGGCAGGGAACATGAAGACGGGTAGTGCAGACAAAAACCCCGAACAGATAAAGGTCTCAGGGTATGATAGGGTAGTATGGGCAGACTGGAAGGAGCAACAGGCTTTCTGCCATCATTGTCTTCATTTCTGTTTTTTATTAAACAATAACTAAATAAATAGTACGTTACCCATTTAAAGATAAATCACTTGCATACAATTACACAGGAGTAGGGAGCACTGCAAACTAGCTGCAGGACTACAGGGTGACTGGCTCAAGTGGAGGACTAAGGACCCCTTAGTTCTTAAGCACAACATTAACAACCTATCAGGCAGCTGCAGGAGACAGTTAATAGTTGCACATGCAAGATGTGCCCCTGTACTCGCAGTAGTGGTTGTTGAGTAAACAAATGAACTTGCTACCTTTTAAGTTAAAAAATAAAAAATAAATAAAAAGAGGGTGTGTGGGTGTAGAGTCCCCCCAATTCTTAACAAAACCAGCTGATATAAGACACACCAATGTGTGTGATTATGGGGCAATAATTATACGGCATGAGAGTGTTGCTAGGCACAGGGCATTTGCGCCAAGTACTTGCAAACACCCAAGAGCAAAGTGCAATTATTACCCCATAATTACATATCCCCGAAGTGTCTTATCTGACTTATAACATGGGTTTTCTCTTATCTAAATTACAAATCCCTGAAGTGTTTTACTGCACTTATAGCATGGGTTGTTTCTTACCCAATTTTTAAGCAAATAGATTGTGTGGCTTTTTTTTTGGGTGGGGGGTTGCAAAAAGTTGATGTAGAACCAAAACTAGTCAGAGATACTAGAAGCCCTACAGGAGATGGATGCGTTGGTCTCAAGCGACAGCAGTCATATGCTGGAAGGTGTTTCTGGCTCCAACACTTGGTAATTTTCATTAGAGCTCTGAGTTATTAGGAATAGGATTTTTTTTTTTTTTTTTTTTTTTTTACAAACATCAGAGAGAGATTGAGCTGAAAGTTGGGCATCATGGACAATGTACATGATTAGTTGTTGCAACTGGAAGTGAGATGCTGGGAGCTGTACAGGATCCAGGTGCATTGGGGGGGGGGTCATTCAACAGCAGTCTCGTGCCGGAAGGTGTTTGCAGTTCCAACGACGGTCATTTTTGTCACCGAACTATATTTAAAACGGTGTTTGACTTTTTCCTGTATGAGTTGTTAGGGGGAGTTCAAGCAGCTAGCAATGGAGGTTTTCAGAGGTGCACTGACAGTCTACTTAAAGTGAAACACAAGCTAAAAAAAAAAAAAAAGTACAGGAATGTAATTATGGCCAGCTAATTACACTCCTGTATTTCTGTTTTAAGCAATCAGCTGGCTTGAATCTTTTTACCCATGCTATAATTAGCCTTTTGTTTTATGGGGCTCTGCCTCCAGTCCCCACTCCCTCCCATTTTTTCCAGTTTCTAGAGTGGTCCCACAGCATTCAGGGTGTTTGGTATTTATTTATGGCCATCATATCATCAGTGTCAGTGGTTCAGCGGGTAGCACACTCGCCTCTGAGGCCAGGAGATCAGAAGGACATGGGTTCTATCCCCACACCAGGCACTTGGGCTAATATCGCAATAGTGACACTGCAGTGCAGCGTGATGGGAGTGCTGAACTCCTGAGGTGCTGTCTTTCGGATGATAGATTAAACCGAGGTCCCATCTGCCTGTTCCGGTGGTAGTTCAGGTGGATGTTAAAGATCCCATGGCACTTCTTCAAAAAGAGTATGGGAATTTCCCTGGTGCCCTTGCCAAATTTCCCCCCATTCAGTAAAAATACCACCAACAGCTTAATCTGATTCAGGTTCAGTTGGCATTTATCTGTATCTCCTCCCCCATATGCCTGAAAATAGGCAAGAATTTGTCTAATGCACTTACCTGGTCAACAAAAGCTAAATAAATATTACAGCAGGGTCCTTAGTCTTCCACTTCAGCTAGGTTATTTACATGTACGGTTAATACTTGCAGTCGGATTTTTATTTTGATATTCCCTCCTTTGGCTAGTATAATGTGCAATTACTCTAATGCCACACATCACAGTGAGGTGGGCTGTGGTCTCGAAGACAAAAGGATGTGCAACATTTGGTGGGACAGTAAATTCCTCAAATCTGTAGGATTTACAAGTGGAAGATCCAATGGCACTTTATCAGTAGTGCATTCCCATGTCCTGGCCCAAACCCGTCTATCAACAAGAGGGATCCATGTCCTCCGTCGGGACACACCAGGAAACCAGCCGTCATAACTCAATGTGCCTTTCGTGGTCAACGAAGGAGCTGTCACAGCTCAATGCCCCTTTCCTGGTCGAACGTCTAGGGCTCATTCGTAGCCCTCTACCAAATGGACTGTGTCAGTGCCACCTGCTGCTGGCTTACTATAGCAATAGTATTTTAGGGATGAATTAACTCAGCGAAAGGACGCCCCACCTCACAAAACCCTAACCCCCCATACCTTACCTTACCTGTCTCAGCTCAGACACGGCGAACCCCGAAACTCGAGATCGCAGCACAAAACTAGTTCTGTGGATTGCTGAGTACACCACGCGCTTCACTTTCAATGCTCCGACAAAATCTTCAAAACACAAACCAGGAGCAAGCGTTCCGACTGTCAATCAGAGCCGGGGAGGGAGGGGGAAGCCAATAGCGGGTGCACCGCAAGCAAGCCAAGTTACGACTCCTATGAGTCTCGGTGCCCGATGCTGTAGTACAGTTACTTACAGAGCCATCCCACGGAACTAGAACCCAAGACTTTTGTCTTTCAGTTCTGTGCACAGAGCCCTCTTCAGCAGGCTATAACAAAATGTTTCGAAAGGCTGCGGAGCGTGTGTTCCCCTGTACATTATTTCATACTGCGGAAAGCACAGCTAGCAGTGGGGTTTTACTGCAGTGCAGGGTACCTCTGAACCTTGTTAGTGAAATGAAGGACCCGGGCACTCAAAAGGAGGGTGAGGGACACATATTCAAATGATTTTATTTTTAGATTTACCATCTTAGAAAATTATGAATTTCAGTTTTGAAGGTGAAGGCTGAATTTAAATTACAGCATATTCTCTGTAGCAGCACCTTTTCCATGAGGAACTTTCAAGGCAGTTTTTTTGAGGGGTATAAATATAATGATGGTCATCCCTCATATTCCGGGACAGCTGAGAGGTATGAGTGCTGGCCTCCCCGACGCTTTAGCTAGCTCCACTGAGGATGTTTCTTTGCCATATGTTCATAAACAGCAACATGAATGAATGTTCATGCCCAGTTTAAAATCCCATGCATCATGGAGGCAGCAAAATGTGTGACGAGGGAGAGGGCTGTGATAAAATGAGGGACATTCTCCCTAATGTGAGGCAGTTCAGGGGTTGGACAGAGGGGATCAGGTTTTTTTTTTTTTTTTACCTCTGCCCCCCTCCTGACATTTCGGTTTGCTACAGCTGCACACTTACAGTCAGTGCAGACGGCCACTGAATAATTTGCTGGCATGCAGGGAGTGCATATACCTACCCATATCCTTGGAGCAGAGTGCCTCACCATTGTGACGCACCTGTCCCCGAGTCTGCTGCAGTGTGGCATTTGGGACTACATAGATACATAGACAGTGTCGGCAGATAAGGGCCTATGGCCCACCCAGTCTGCCATTTGAGCTTGTAAGTTCAGTTTTTTTTCCTAGAAGTCTGTTGCCCCTTACCCCTGACCTCCAGAATTCCTTTATGTCTATCCCATGCATTCTTAAATCCTGTGATTGTTTCAGCCCCCACCACTTCCTCTGGCAGGGTGTTCCACTTGTCCACCACCCGTTCTGTGAAGAAATTCTTTCTCATGTTTCCTCTGAATCGTCCTCCCTCCAACTTCATCCCATGCCCTCTAGTCCTGGAACATCTTTTTTCGCTTAAAATAGTGTTTTCTGCACCCTGTTCCTCCTGTAAGATACTTGTATGTCTCTATCATATCCCTCTCCTCCTCTTCTCCTCCAGGAAGTACATGTTCAGTTCCTTCAACCTGTCTTCATAGGACTTGTGATGCAATCCATGCACCATCTTTGTTGCCCTCCTCTGAACCTTCTACCCTGTCTATGTCCTTACATGGTATGGTCTCAGAACTGTACACTGTACTCCAGGTGGGGCCTCACTAGTGTCTTGTATAGTGGAATTATGACCTCCCTTTTCCTGCTGGTGATGCCCCTGCCTATACATCCCAGCAACCTATTTGCTTTACCTGCTGCCTTGCCACACTGTTTCCCTACCTTGAGGTCATCAGAGATGATAACCCCAAGATCCCTTTCCTGCTTGGTGCATGCTATATCCTTACCCCCCAACTGATATGTTGTGCCAGGGTTGTTGTGCCCCATATGCATTATCTTGCACTTCTTTGCATTGAATTTCAACTGCCAAACCCCTGACCATTCTTCAAGTTTCTGCAGGTCGCTTCTCATTCTGTCTACACCCTCTGGTGTGTCTACTCTGTTACAGAGCTTTGTGTCATCAGCGAACAGTGAAATTCTGCTTCTAGGTCCTGCGCAATGTCACTGATGAAGATGTTGAATAGGACTGGTCCCAGCACTGATCCCTGTGGTACCCCACTGGTCACTCTTCCCTCTGTGGAGTGACAGCCATGAGAAGCACACCACACTGCCTTTGCGTCACTGTGGTGGCCCAGACAAACTGGTAAAATCAGGGTTGCCCTCCTACCCCTACAGAAATATATTTTTGTAAGGGTAGTGTGGGATACTTGAGATGTAGACACTGATTCTGAGGGGTAAAAGGATGAATGCTCCTTCTAATGTGGGACAGTTTAGGAGTATGAAAAAAAGGGTTCTTAGGGTATTTAGTAAGAACCTATGTAATGTGGAACAGTTGAGTGGGGTATGGACAGAGGAGGTCTGACTTGTTAAATATGGACTGGCCCATGGCTCAGTGTGCAGGCGACTTGGGTGTAGTAGTGGACTTGTGTCACTAGTGTTGGGAGGCAGGTCAGGTCTAGAGTAGTCGCTGATGTCAGTGTGTCTCAGCTCAGGAAGGGCCAGCTTTGGATTCCAACACTGAAGTGACCCCTGCAGATAGGCCAGGGAGCTTGCTCCATTGCAGGGGTATGCTGTACCTGAGTGAGGCAGTAAGAGGGCTGAACCTGTGCCACGTGTTAGGAGGGAGAAAACCACACAGCCAAAGTGATCACAACCAGTGGTATTCTCAGCCCCCACATTGTGAACCCCACTGGAGCGAAGATGGGGCTAGCAGTGGACAGGATTGGGGTGCTGCCAGGGCATAGAAGCATAGATGATGACAGCAGAAGAAAGACCAGTGGTCCATCCAGTCTGCCCAAGTTCCTTATCTAATCCTGTGACCTACTGTCCCTCCAGCGTCCTAGCGCTCACCTTCCTCACCCTATTTTCCCTCCTGCTTTTGTCATCCTGAGTGACTGTTATACCCTTCACTCTGTCCCAGATGTGCTAGAAACCATCAACTGTCTTAGTGCCCTCCACTTTGGCTGATGGACTGTTCCACTTCTCCACCACCCTTTCTGTAAAATAATACTTTATCATGTCCCTCCTAAACCTCCCTCCTGTCAGTTTCCACTCTTGCCCTTGTGACCTCAAACTAGCATTCAGGCATAAATAGTTACTTGCTGTTCACTTTGTTTATTCGTTTTAGGAACTTAAAAGTCTCTATCATATCACCCCCTCTCTTCTGATCTCTAATGAGTGCACGTTCGGTGCCTTGAGGTGCTTCTCGTAAGATCTGCCCTGCTGGCCTTGAATAATTTTTGATACCCTGTGCTGTGCTATCCCAGCCTGTCTCTATCCTTCCTGAGTTGAGGGCTTCAGAACTGGGTGCAGTATTCCAGATGTGATCTCACTAAAGATCTTTAAAGGGGTGGTATTACTTCTTTCCTCCTGCTATCAATACCCATCCCTGTGCACCCCAGCATCCTACGTGTCTTACTGTAGGCTTTGTTGCACTGACTTCATTGCTTGAAAGAGTCACTGATGATGATTTCTAGATTACATTCCTCTGCCATAGTGCTAAGTCTCACCCCACCAATCCAGTAGCAGTCATGCGGTTCTTATTCCCTAGGTGCATTACCGGACACTTTTTGGCATTGAATTTCAACTGCCAAACCTTAGATCACCACTATAGCTTTTGTAAGTCATTATGCAGTTCTCTGATTCCCTCTTCACTATCCACTCTCCCACAGAGCTTTATGTCATCCTTAAAGAGACACAACCAGCCCTAGATACGTTCTCCAATGTCACTACTGAATATACTGAACAGGACCGGGCCCAAGACCAATCCCTGTGGCACCTTGTTCGTGACTTTCCTCTCTTTTGATTTGACTTCATTGACCATGGCCCTCTGCTGTCTACCGTTTGGCCAGTTTTCTACCCAGTTAAGTATGTCTTTAGCCACACCCAGATCCTCTGTCTTCTTCAGTAAGTGTCTGTGAGGCACTGAGTTGAAAGCTTTGCTTAAGTCAAAGTAGAACAAATCCATGGTGTCTCCCTTGTCACCCAATAAAAGAAAAGTTTCAAGTTTGTCTGACAGGACCTTCTTGCCACAAACCCATGCTGTTTACTATTCTAGAGATCATTGCTTTCCAAGTAGTCATCGAGGTCTTCCTTGACTAGTGACTCCATCAGCTTTCCTGTGATGGAGGTCAGACTGACAGAACCCTTTGGGGCCTCTTTACCGCTCCCCTCCCCCCATTTTAGACATGCCCATATTTGTTAACCAGATCTCTTGCACATACTGTATTGTACTTTAGAAACTGCTTAATAAGAGCGAAAAAATACAGCAATACTTAGTGTAACCCCTGGTGCCGTGTTCTAAAAAAGGGCCACTACCCCCTGCCTTGTCAGCTTAGACAAGCTCAAACAAGGTTGAGGGGGCCTAGGATCAGTTTCTGATGGAAAGAAGGGGGTTCTTTCCCAAAAGTAAGGTAATTAGCATGGTGTCTCCTCCCAGAGTAAAATATAAAGTGGGTCAGATGTTGTTTTAGCAGTACGACCCTCCGGGATGCTGTACCTACCCACCTCCCCTTGCAGTCAACCCACACACATGGCATACCTGAAAACCAAAAATCCCATTTTCAATAAAATTTGTAATTAGAGACTCCAGCTAATAATATGCTCACAAGACATATTTTTCCAAAACAAGATAAAACACATTTATTTACAGAGGGAGGGTTAGGATTGTGTAAATGAATCAGAAGTTAAAACAACAATCTCAATTTGTCATTCGGGTAAGCATAAATCACTTTGCTGGGAACACATTTTCTAGTGCCTGCCTCCCACCAGCCTTTTATTTTAACTCGATACATGTGATCACACAATTCTTACTCCTAAACTGGTACCAGTGTTACCTCTACAAGCCCTATATGGGTACCCAGGATCTAGTTGTGGGCCTGAATGATGCAGCTGGTTGGCCGGCCGGCATTGGTGCACTTTTTATACAGATTACTAACCCACACACCCCATAGGCCATGCAGTTGTGAAAATGGCATTTTACTGATTCACTGCAATTCTAGTCTGATGACCAAACTCAAACTGTGGTGAAAAACTATTTACATCCCCAGGTGCAGAGCAATTCCTGCTGTTACTCGTGGTTCTGCAGACAGACTCAGGTGGAACTGGGACCGTAGACCTGGGATGTTGAAACAACAGCAGAACTCTGTAGTTGAACTCAGATCATTGAGAAACTGAGCTGTGAAGCAGATGTTTTGCAGCTTGAAAACTGGTACTTTTCTACTTGCTTGTAGCCTCTAGCAGCTTGACCCTTTCAGCCCACCAAGCAGGCCAGGTGAAGAGCGCAGCACAAGGCATCCCAGACCACAAGAAACCCAGACCCAGGAGTGACCCCCACGTTCCAGCTGCTACAATGGATCAGAGTGCCCTAGCACTCGAATATGCAACCATGGCTCCCTGTGGCCCAGTCTGCCCCACTTGATAGGGGGTTGGCAGTTTCCCCTACCTGGCTCCAGGTTGCAGCTTGCAGTCAAGTTCTTCATCTGTGCTGGAATCAATGGCATTGTGATGCAGCAATGCTTTTTCTGGGACTCTGCCAGTAGTGTTTAATGCTAGAAAATCAGTCTCTCATAGCTTCACAATCAAAAGGGCCACTTCATTTTAGAAGGAGCTTTTAGTCACTTCAGGTGACTAGAGGTCATTTTCAATCACACTGCCAGTGGCAGCCATGACTCTCTGCATACAGGGCACAGTCTCTGGACTCTCACTGGGCAGGCAGTTAGAGTGAGACGTGGGCACAGACATTCAGGTGCAGACCTGACTTGAAGAACAAAAACCTCACTGCTCAGGTGCAGACTCAAAACACAGAAGAGTGCATCTTCTAACCCCACTGGGTAGAAGACGGGGGACATCTTCCCACTTCATTTCCCCTCTGCAGGAAACATCAGGAGTTCCTCCTGGCTAAACATGGCTCCTCAAGCCCCCAAGCAGGACCATCAGGCAGGCTTCTGTTGGCTATTTAGTGGCCGTGCTGGCACCCAAGAAAACCTCCAAAGTTCTTTATACGTCCCAGGCAGTTTCCCTTCCCTCAGGAAACTCTCAGGTACTTTCTTGCATCTGGCCAGGCAAATCACACTTTAAACTGAAACTTTTCCTTCCATGCACTGGAAGAACGCAGGTGCCTCCTGGACTGGTGGCTGTGCAAGCCCCCAGACAGGCCTTCTTCATTTCTCCACACCACATTGGAGCAAGGGGCAGGAGCCCCCTCCCTCAGGAGGGGCTCCAGCCAAACTGGCAGAATTCAAACTCATATCAGGACAGTCTTTTCAACTGAAATTCTTGGGCAGTATTCTTCATTTCTCCCCTGAGAATCAGGGAGAAAGGGGCAGGAGCCTCTTCTCTCAGGAGGGGCTCCAGCCGAACTGGCTGAATTCAAAACTCTCTTCAGAACTGCAGTCCAACTGATGCTGAACTCAACTGTCTCTCCTCATGAGCTTCCAGAAACAAAACAAAGCCCCTGATTGGTTAGAGCAGACAATGAGGGAAGCCTGGCAACTGCTGATTGGCTGCTGCCAGATGTCAGTCACAGTAAAGGCAGTTAATGGGTTTCATTGATGCCCTATTGGCTGGCTGTTTTGGTGGCAAAAGTTGGCACCACCTCCTTTCACCAGAAGCCTTCACAGCAGCTCCTCAGGATCCTAGCTTTCTGATTGGCTGAACAGCATCACTAGACTGGCAAACATGGCCGCCAGCAAAACATTTTATTCAGACTCCCATGTTTGACATTGGAATACAGGCAATCCATAAAGCTTAACATTTATTCAAAAACATGCAGCTGTAGCTGCTTCTGTGCCCTTTCTAGCGACTGCAGTTTAAATTACAAACAAGGCTGCATTCGCCTGTCGCTACCTTCGGAGCGCTATTCCCCCAGGGCACTAGCCGGCTCATTAATATTCATGAGCAGCCTCAGCTGCTCTTTAAAATGACAGTCGCCCATATAAATACTTAGTGCTTAAGAGCACTTTTTAAAACATTTATTCATTTCTCTCCAAGTGCCTCTGGACCCCCTTTACTGCTCACAGGGCTGAGACACACACAATCAGGCTCTGGAGCTGAGCCACATGGCGTGGCTTTTACTTTTGAGCATCACAGCACTCACTTAGTGTGAGAGGGAGAGACAGAGTGGGAGCCAACCGCAGCAGCTCGCACATTGAGCTGGGCGGTGATCAGCAACCCGCCGCAGCATGCAGCTTTCCTTTTTCTTTTACACTCCGCCAGAGCCGTAAACATGGCAAGCAGGTAACTGAGCCAGCAGGAGCACTTGTGGACCACACAGGACCAGGAGGAAGGTGGCACAACTGATGGGAGGTACTGAGGTAAGCCCCCACCATGGGGGGGGGGGGTTACACTAGTTTTACACATTTAATATTATCTTTTAATTAAAAAAGTGCACAGCATTCATATTATAACAGCAATAGGGGTGGCTGTCAGAGAGTAAGAGTAACCAAATCAGTAGTCAGGGTCTAGAATGCTGTTCTTGTCTCCAACTTGTAAGTCGTAGCTTACTTGGTGCACGCATTCCTACACCCATTGTGCCCCCAGGCTCAAGGACTGGGTGGACAGTGGCAGTGGAGAAAAAGCTTTGTAACCTGCCTCATTCTTCACTCAGCTCAAAGCCAGCTACTAGAAGGCTGTTTAAGGGTTCAGTTTGACCCTGAGAGTTGTCCTCTAGAAGGGCCCCTTGCTTGCTTGAAGACAGGATGTTTCTGGAACAGAGTGTTCTGATTCAGCCGGAAGTGGGAAACTCTGTCATGAATATTCATGGTTCTGCCCTCTAATTGTCAGATCCAGGCAGGGGCCCATGGGCCTAGGGATGGTGGCAGGGTCCCTGGGTCTGGGTGGCACTGGCCCATGTCCCATTCAGCAGTGCTAACAACTCCCTGAGGATGGAGTAATGCATCCCAAAGCACTGGAGCTTTTGTTTGTTGCACCTAGCACCTTAATAAATTAGCACTGCTGCTAGACCTTTGTTTTGCACCATTTATTTGTTTGGTTGTTGGTGCAGTTAACATTCAGATGGCTCCATTATTGAGACCCTTTAGCATCTTTAACTGGTTGTTTTCTTTCTGAATGTTTTTTTTTTTTGTCACACTTTATTGAACACAGCATCAGGTCAGTGGGGCATAGTAGTGCACGTGGTGTGGTGAGCGGCCGGGCTATAACCACCTCGTAAGGTAAAACATGTTTTTACCTGTAGATTGGAGATGAAATCACAACCTAGTAGAAGACTGTGACCTGAGAAAAAGTGGTCATTGTATTCCGATTGGAAATGTTAAGCCATTCCTTTCCTGTTTTTTGTGTTCCTGAGTTAGAGCAGAGCGTGAGCAATGATAAACAAACCGCACAGCAGGAGGAAGCCAGCCCATTGGGAACATCAGAGGTACTAAGAAAATCCTGCCTAGAAAGTCTTGAGACTATAGTTGACAGACAAAAATGTCTAAAACAATGTGGACATGTGAGCAGCACAGTCACTGATACTAATACAATGTTAAAGAACTTATTTGTGCAACTTGAACTTGCCTTCATACAAAAAATTAGTTTATGGTACAACATTTCAAGTCTGGAAGATTACGTTTTCTTGGAAAGAATACCAAGAGGTTTATGGCTAGCTATCAGGCCGTCAGTCGGGATGGAACACTTTAACATAAATCTGACTGGGAGGAAGCTCTTTCAGAGCACACCATAAAACTAATTAAGATACTCAAGAGTGTAAAAGCAATTATAAAGCAGTTCAGGAGGAGATAAAGGGGTTGCAGGCTGAAATCAGAAAGTGTAAAGAAACTGCAGAATATGTTAAATGAAACAAGGATCTGAACTCTGTTTTAAAAAAGCATGAACATGAGATAACTGGTTGTAAAAGTACAACATTTTCTGGAGATGAAAAGGACATTTGAAAGTATTCTCAAGGGAGAGGCCATTCAGATCAAAAAGTCGGGGCAGGCAACTAAATAGATCAAGGTCACGGCCTAGGGCCTAGATTCAATAAATAAAGTACTAACCAGATTCAATGAGAGCAGCAGAGCAGCACTGCGCCTGGTAATATATGCAGTAGCTCTGAAGGTTGAAGTGTTAGTACTGAAGTACTGAGGACTAATACAGACAGAAGGACAGTTGCTTTTTACAGGAGATATCAAAATAAGCACAGGACTCAGTTTTGGGGGAAACAAACAAAAAAGGAGGGGTGAGCAAGGGGGCAAATGATTGAAGAACTGGAGTAAAAAAGTCACATAAGAGGAAAGACCTCACCAACAAGAACTGTTTTTTCTGCATGTTCTAAAAGTATTGTTTTTTGTAAACAACTGCTGTTAGCTTCTGAAGAAGGACTGGTTGGTCCGAAAGCCAGAGTACTTTGTTCTTGTTGGTACATCTGTATTGGTCCATTAAAAGGTATCAAATCATTTGCTTCTGGATCAAAAAGAAATAATTAATTTGAGCACAATTAACCTCACAGGGGCACAGGAAAGAGTGCTTAAATGAGTTTGAGCTTTCCCCTTGTCCTGATAAATATTTTTAAACTTGAAGCTGACCTGTTCAAAATTTTCTGAAAAATAAATTTTAGACAACATTTTGGAAGTGCAAATGTGGGTGGATTCAGTATTAGTGACATTTTGGACTCTGAAGTGGACGCTGTTTTAAATTTGACCGGGGAGGACCTGAGCATCTTAATTTCAGCTCTAAATGAAAATGAAACTGACATGCCATCTACTAATAGACACAGTGAATCCGATATGGTGAAATTAAACCCAGTAGTGACAGAGCACAGGGCCAATGGCAACTGTTTGGAACACATACCTGGGATTTTTGCAAATATGGACTGTGGTGTTTTAATTACTAGACTTAATACATCTGAGGTTTCCTGTGATGTAATGTAAAAAGTAGACTGAATTAATCTAACCCTGATTTGCCTCCTACTACAGGTGTGCCTATGTTAAGGGGATCCTGAGTAATTATGGAGCAGCGTAAAAAATTGTTCAGGACAAAATCCCCCTTTTGCCCTGTGGTGAAAGACATTGCAGTAAGAACATATCAGTTGCATCCAGCCCACCAGCACAGTGGTAGCACTACCACTGGCGACACTGATAACCTGGATTTGGGAATGAGCCTGGTTTGTGGAAGGGCTGGTCGGGGGGAGAATGGCCGAGTGTCCCATGGACGCTTGCCTCCTCCTTGGAGGTAGAGAGTATGGTCTCTGCTGCAACACCACCATGGGGGTGATCACGAGTGGTGATGCAGCTGGAGCCATGGACTGATTGAGGCGACATCGGTGGCATGATGTGATGCCTCAGCAAAGCCTTTCTGACATCAGGAGGCAGGGCAGAAAAATGGCAACCACCCACCCGAAGCAGGATGCCGTCCGTTGCCCGCTGCATGTTCCACACCACTGACTGAGTTCTTCCCTGGCCGACACTAAACTCTAGCCTGGGAGAGTAAGAGCCGGCCCCCTGGCAGCCCTTCCAATGAGGGGGTCATTCACTGGGGAACTGCAAGAAGAAGGTAAGTCCCAGAGATGGCGAGTGATGGGTGGGTAGGATTGCCAGACTGATGGGGGCTAGTCGGGTAGCAAGTAATACAAAGTACAGTAAATAAAAAAATAAAATAAGAACATAGCAAAGGTGATGAAAAATGATACTGATAAACAAATAGCAGGGCACTGGAACCTGGGGAGAAATAATTTAAAGAAGAATGAGAAGATGTGAGTGAGTTACAAAAGGTGTTGAATATTATCATCAGAAATCCAGACATAGGGGAAAATACAGTCATTCTGGAGAGGAGTGACTATTTGGCAGAGGCACATCACCTGTTGGGAGACAACAACACAAATGAAATACAGTACTCCATAAAATTAATTTGAAAGAATTTAGAAAATAGGGAGAATTCTTCTTTCATTATTGGCTAATGCCACCAACTAGCCAGTCCAGTATCAGGCAACAGAGACCAGGGGAATAATGAGCCCCAGTCTCTGGCTACCTAATTACATTCTAATATCACTGTTACAATAGAATTTTCATTGTTAAAATGCTGCCATTTTTTTCCCATTGCTTTGCTGAGTGCCAACTGCCAGATGAAAAGGCACATCCAACAACACTCACTTCATTCATTGTAACAGTTTAAACATAACAAACCTGTGTCTTAGCTATTCTGCTGCTGACTGATCCCTGCCTTACTATCATAAGTCCGCCTCTACAGATACCACTCTCCACCTGGCTGCAGTTACTGTCCTTCCCCTTTGAAAGCCAAGTGATATTAATTTAAAAAACAAAAGAAACAATCCACTCAGTATGCAGTTGAGGATCAGGAGAGCACAACTGAGCATCTCTCTGAAACCATGCTAATTTGTAACAGTGCCACTCTCCCAACCGCGGTCTCACACCCACTACTCCAGCCTCCTGTCCACCTGCTGTCAAGCTGGCAGTGCGTCTCCATCTGTGGGAGACAGAATCAAGAAAGTACCGCCGGTCTCCTAGTGGAGGCTGCACTGCAGTATCATGATTGCTCTTCCCTTGCTCCATGAACAAGAGGAGGCTATTAAATCAAGAAAGCAGGAGAGGGCAAACTCAATGCAAAACAGGCAAGTCTTAATATTGTCTGGCAAATCATAAAGTGCTAAAATGAGCTGACATTCAAAACACACAGTGGCACAGCACAAAACAAAACAGTGCCCTCGGTTGCCATTGCCTGCAGTACAGGGAATATTTTGTAGAAAATATTATTATTAATTAAACTTAACTGTTGGTTGCTCTTATCACTTGAGCAGTTATCTGACCAATGATTCATGTCACTCTATTGCTAACACTACACTGCTACCAACTCTAATGTATGGAGCCCTGATACTGCAGTCTGTAAGAGCTTCAGAAGCAAACTAATGATCTTATATAGTAAAATAGGCCGACTTGCTGGGGCACACCATTGCGATGCCTTCCATTCCCTAAACTGGTCCTTCTTAGAAGGGAGGTTTGAATATTCCCTCCTTTGCCTTGTTCACAAAATCATCCATAGTATGTCCCTGCCCCCCAGTATTAGAGATGTTCTAACTAAAAAATTGTTCAGAACACTTCGGTCCTCCAGCCACACTCTTCTAGTGATTCTGAGAACAAGATTTTCTACAGGTAAGAGAGCCGTTGCCTACTCTGCCTCCTCAGCCTGGAATGGCCTCACAGCAGTACTGCAAGAGTGT
Organism: Neoceratodus forsteri; assembly: GCA_016271365.2. Taxonomy (NCBI): domain Eukaryota; kingdom Metazoa; phylum Chordata; order Ceratodontiformes; family Ceratodontidae; genus Neoceratodus; species Neoceratodus forsteri. The sequence goes on along the minus strand of JADMNL010000022.1, from coordinate 436,898,666 downwards.
TCCTCCCTTGGTGGCTTCAAAAAAGGGGTCAAGGCATTTCTCCTTGAGCACAGTCTGTGCGCCTGCATATGCTGAAAGGTTACACTATGGTCAGTGCCTATATTTCTGCTGTTTTACAACCTCAAAGCTACTTGGACCTGCTTTACCATGTACTTCCTACTGTCCTTTCTTTTACTTAATTCCCTGGTGAATGAGTAAAGCCTATGTAATCTGTTTGTTTTACTTTGTAATCAGATGTTTACTAACTAGTAGTAACTAGACCTTTTATTGTTCCTTATGTATCTTCAATTGACTTCTGTTTGTATGTTATGTTATGGTTCTATATATCTGCAATTAATCCTAGGTCATAGAGTCATAGAAGTCCAACAGCAGAAAAGGACCCCAACAGCCCATCGAGTCTGCCCCTTCCTCCCCCTATTCATCTCCCCTTCCACGGGCCCTCCCCTTCCACCCACTTACCAACTCCATATGTCTGTCCCATGCTCTGTTTAATCCCTCCACCATTTCAGCTCCCACCACCTCCTCTGGTAGCTTGTTCTAGGCCTTCACCACCCTCTCCGAGAAGAACTGCCACTTCTCGTTGCCTCTCTATCTTCCTCCCTCCGATCTTAGGTCCAATTTAGGTCGCTCCTGCAAAAGGGACTTTTAGTCTCAGTGGACCTACCCAGTCAACCAAATTCAATAAATAACTAAATTTAAACTTATTTTTAATGTAAAATGTTTATTTCCTAAAATACAGCCCAAATCCCATTTTCTAAATGAATAATACTCTTCAGGGTAGGCAGTATGGGCTGTACAGGACCTTCCAGGGGCTATAAGGCCCTCCACCTGCAGCATCAGGCCTCATTACACCCCTGAGCAGCGAAGTATAGCCCAGTAATGCCCACTCTGTGAGGTTTTACTGCTTGCATAGTAGGGTGTTGTTTGACTTCCTGGACAGGGTAATGTGGAGGAGAGATGTAACACCAGAGGAAAATGCATTTTAAAAGTGAAAAAAAAACAAGAATGGCAATGTTTTATTATATTCCTAATGTTCATAAAAACAAATGCAAACCTGAGGTCGTCCGACAGTCTTGGGCAGAGGATCCCTTTGTGAACATTTATGCGAGTGTGTTGCTTCTGTTCTGCAGCATGTTGTAGTTACCCTGGGATCCTATTTCAGAGATTGGATAGATATCTTGAGTAAGGTGGAAAATGTGAACTGGAGAGGTTCTTACAGATGGGTGGGAGTGGATATTAAGTCACTCTATACCAGCATTCCTTATCCTGCAGGATTGGAAGCTTTGGCTTATTATCTTAAGAATGCAGCCTATGCCAGTACACCATCCTCTCAAGTTTTGCTTAATTCAGTTGAATATATTTTATCCCACAGTTTTTTAATGATTGATCCAAAAATGTTTTGCAGAAACAAGGCACAGTGATGGGACCACCATGGCCCCTTCCTATGCAAATTTATTTTGTTTTTTTTGGGAGCTGAGTTATATATTTTCAGATTGCAAACCTTTTTTGGAGAGGATGGTGCACTGGTACAGATTTACTGACAATGTACTCATTGTCTGGGATGAGGATGAACAATCAGTGCATGATTTCATGGAATATCTGAGCATTAATGGTATCAATTTGTCATTTACATTCAACACAGATGTAAAACAAAGTTCAATTTCTTGACTTGGAATTGTTAGAGTATGGGAGGGTGGGCACTACAGGATTTAGAAAACCAACTGTGGGGAGCAGTATATTGCATGCCATGGTGTACCATCACCACAGCGAAACCCCAATGGCGAACACCACCACAGCAGCAGGAATCGGGCAAAATCTGCCTATCGCTGTGGTGGTCAGTGTGCCAATTGGGACTGCCTCACTGGGTGATCCCCGGTCCAACTCCGACTCTGAGTTAGAATTCTAGAGACCGGGTGAGCGCTGACATCCCATAGCTACAATGCCGATGGTCAGCATTGTCGCTGTAGGGGATGACAGCGCTAGCGCTGTCGAAGTGCTATAGGTAAACCGCATGCCACCTGTCTCCAACCGCCATCATTGGTATAGTAAGAAGTATCCCTTATGGACAGTTCCTGTGACTGAGACACAATTGTTCATCAGACTCTGACTTTGAGTCTCAGTTGCAGGAACTTACTGACAATCTGTTACTATGAGGGTATAAGAGACAAAAAACTTTGGGAAGCTTTTAATAAAGCAAATTAGTCTAACAGAAGGGCTGTCTTAAAAGGAAAAAAAAAAAGCCTGAGCAACCCCTAATGTTTGTATTGGAATACATTAATTTGACACCCAGAATCAAGAATATCTTATTGAAGCACTGGAACATATTTGAATTTGGAGTACACAAAATTGTTTTTTAGAGATAACACGTGTGTCTTTCAGTTGGGCAAAAGACTTGAAAGATATGTTGACAAACAGCCATTTGAGTCCATTACCAATAAATACTAGTAGTTGGCTACAATTTAAACCAGTTAGTTTTCATGTACAGCATGTGGGAGGTGCTCAGTCCGTAAGTTTGCATTAGTGGGGGAGATTTTCCAGCACCCTACTAGGGAATTTACAGTGGGACTAAAGCATTTTGTTCAGTCCTTCAGTACTTATGTAGTATATGTACTGGCCTGCCCCTGCTCCAATTTGCATGTGGGAAGGATAAAAAGGATGTTAAAAACTTGATTGAAAGAGCACCTCAGAGATATTAGACATGGGCATTTAGAATCATCAGTGGGAGCCCACTTTAAGGAATGCCACAATGGTGAAACATGAGTCTTTGTTTTGGGGCCCTCAAATGGACTGCTTCCACCATTTGTGGAGGGGATGGGTTATGGACACAGCTTCAGAAAGATTCAGATTCCAAACACTTCAACCAAATGGACTTAATGAACAACTTGGTTTAGGTATTTTTCTGTGATGATGTTCACATTTCCAGTTGGTTATGCACTGTTATTAATTATGTTGTTTATCTAATTTTTTTTTAGGACACACTAGGTTTCATCAAAGCCCTTGTCCATGCTTATGTGAGATTTTCCAGAAGTTTGCAAGAATGTGTTTCAGAATACCATTTACTTGGTCCAGTTAATTACTGAATTAGTTTAAAGTGTCCTATTTAAATGCAGCTACTCAGGTTTACTTTCTGGGATGGACTGAAGTAATATGATGAATACAATATGAATCTCTCCTCCTGGGTGATTGTTATACTGCGGTACATTATTTTTTCAGTTATTTTTACCGATTTTATGGTTTAAAGGCAATACAGTAAACATCAGAATTAAGTAAAAACACAGATGAAACAAACACATCAGCAGAAGACAACATTTACAAGACAAACAGAGCTAAATTGCAATTGGTGCTGTGGTCAAACTATTATTACTGTTGTCTTATTTACTGTAGTTCTGAAAGGTCAAAAGACTCAATATTATGAATACATACATCATCTAATAAAATGTTACTAAATCAATATACAGTGAAACAAATACTAATTAAATTTCAGAAAGTTAAAGGAAACTATATTATTTAGAATTCATTTTTCTTTACCTGGATTAAAAAATGGGGACATAACTCTATCAAATGTGTCTAATTTATTAATACGATAGCTTATTCCTTCATTATTAGCGATGAAACTTGTGTCATCAAACTACTCCTATATTGTGGGAGCCTGAGGCTTTTTCCAGTTTCATAAAGGAAAACTACGCCCTCACATCTTGTATATTTTGTTTCCATGTCAACAGACAACTCTTTCTCTGTTGCTGTTAAGGATATATGTGCTTCCTTAACTTTGTTTTCATTGTTCATGCTAGTCCCCTGTAAGTGTCCTTGGGTCTCCATTTTGTGGATGATGACATTTCATTGTACATGAAAGCTGTATTAGCACAAGAGAACAGGATGTCACATCCCTCATTTATAACATGCATATCTGTGCTTAATGCGCACATACCCTAAAAAAATTATTTGGAAACACACAAATTGGAAACAGTTTAAAAGGAAAAGCCCTGCATTACAGCTTGGGTAGTTTGAACAGCAAACTGAAGGTAAATGTGGTATTTCACACCTTGCTGCAACTTGTTTTTGTTGAACTGTAATTAAGCAGACAGGCTTACTGTGGAATCTAAAGGGTGCTGACACATTGTGTTCTCATATGCTAATACATATCTCAGGCTTAAAGAGATTTTAACACCAGAAAAGGAGACACCCAGGGCAGTTACAGGAACTAGTATGAATAGAAAAAATAAACTAAAGCAATCACATGCATCTCTAACAGCACCACAAAAAGAGTTGTCACTTGACATAAAAACAAATAAAATTTACAATATATGAGGGTGTAGTTTTCCTTTAATGGAATTCTTTTGGGGCGTACTGCTGTGAGGGAAATTCAAGTTATCTGGTATTTCCCAAGGTGTACAGTATGTTTGATGGGAGCATAGAAAAACTGTTGTGTTTATTGTATGCTTTGCTGGCCCTGTTGTATTCTTCTTATTACTTTTCTTGTTCTTTTTCTAGTTTATTTTTCCTCTTTTTTTCTTGGTTATCATTATTTATTCTTTTTCATATCCTATAATTTAATATTTTTCCAATTCTTCCTCCCCCTTCCCGAATATCTTTATTTAATATTGTTTTCTTTTTGTAACTTCATTCTTCTCTTTCAGTAACTTCCCTTACCCATTACACAGTACTTCTCATAGCTTTCTCTATTTTTTGTACCCCAACAGTCGCCTGTAAATGAACTGAATACTGCTAGATGAAATTAACACAGTTTTGTCTAGAAACTTATTTATAGTTGCATGATCAATAATATTTAAACTATTGCTTCATATTGTAAAATTTTTATCCTTTGGTTACTAATAGCTCCCTGAAGAAGGGGAAGTGCACCCCAAAGTGCTGGATCTTTTGTTTTTTTTTTGCATATAGCACCTTAATAAATTACCACTGCTGCTAGAACTCTGTTTTGCACTGTTTGGTTGTTGGTGTAGTTGACGTTCAGTTGATGCTGCATCATTTAGACCCTTTCATGCGTTTAACTGGTTTTCTTTTTGAATTGTGGCATGGTCCCTAGGTTGGGGTGGCACTGGTCCCTGTCCCAGTCTCCAGAGCAACATCAGCAGATGCCTGGAGAATGGGTCTCCTAGGATGGCCTTGAGGATCCTAGAGTGAACAAGGACCAGATGGCATGTGAGGGAGAGTAGGGAGCTGCCCCTCAAGGGTAGTCACTGAGATCCACTCCCGTCAGAAGTTATTTACAGAGTTCAGTGTGAATGGAGCACCAGTTCATGAGGAACAACTGTAACTAAGCCTTGCAATACAAATGTCTGTGGAAATCTAAAAAACTAGGCACTGTAGTATGTTCCCCAGGCAGTGCAGCCAAATGGTCATCAGGTGGAGGGGGTCTGATAAGAACTGGGGTTGGTAATTTCCTGTGTGAGGGGCCAGACGTGGGAGTCTGTTTCTTTGGGCTATTAGAGCTATAAGTATTCTGTTGGAGGGCAGCAGGTACTGTACATTCAGACCCATGAATCAATTTAGTCATACTGACGTGCTGTTTCAAATTAAATTGTCCTGCAAGGGCAAGGTAAGACCCATGTAAGCATGGATTTGTCACGGGTATAGTGTTCGCCCTACCTGGGAGTGTGCCATAACACAAATGGTCTTGGGAGTGTTAGGCTCCAGGGACCCTGCAAAGGAGGTTAGGGATAAAAATACAGGGTAAATAGAAACAGAATTTGTTTGCAGTAAAGGACCGTTTGGCTCACCCTGTCTGCTCAGAGTTTCCCTGCCTAATCTGCCTCCGCAGACCTCATCTGGTCTCCAGTGACCCTTCTGCCTCCCTACCTCTTTTCTCATGTACCCCTCTGTTTATTCCATGCATGCTTGAAGCCCCCCACTGTTTTGCTTACTTGGACTATGCCCAGTGATATATAAATATTTATGTTCCCTAAGTGCAGGGGTAAACCTGACAACAGTGTAGTGGAAATATTTCAAGGGAGATAGCCTTGGAATGGTAGAGATGGAGATCAGAGTATCAGTTTGGAAACTAAGAGTACAGTGTGTTGCAGCTAGTACTGTACTGTAGAATTAAGTTAATGGAGTTATTTGGGAGGGAAATGCCATTGCACTGTGTAGCAACATCAGATGCAAAGTAATTGCACCCAGGTTGATCCCAGCTCCATGTTGGTCTCAGTTTGCGCGTAGTGTCTTGTTTACTGGTGCCCCAGTGTGTATTGACTCATTGTGCCTCTTCTCCAGAGTCCCAGGCCCGAGGCGGTAGCAGTGCTTGTGCAAGTTCAGGTTCTATGATGTATGGTGGGTACTCCTCTTATGAGACTACCACCATATATCCCTCGATGCTAGGGTGCACCTGGCCCTTACAGCGCCTGGGCTCATCTGTCGGGATGTGAGGCTGGTTGTTTTTAGGGTGCACTATGCACTGGGTATCATGAGAACTCTTGCATTTTTGAAACTTTGTTTGGTGCAAATTGGTTCATAAACTTATAAGCTATAGGGCCCAAAAGTTTTGCTGCCTTAAAAAAAAGGAAAAAACATTACTTGTGCCTGCAGTTTATTTTTACAGCTGATCAGATTGCACATGGACTGTTTGGGACAGAAGCAAGCCAGAACATGTAACCAGAATTAGAATGGCATTGTGTGATTGGAGCCTGCAGCCTGGAAGCCCACCCTGCTATGCAAATGAGCTGGGTTAGAAGAGGGCCTGCAAGTTCATCATGTGTGAGAGAGGTGGCTCGCATGAAGAGGACGTAGCATGACAGTTTAGGAAGAGACACAGAGATCAAGGAGGATGTCACCAGCAGAACCAAAGCAGCAAACAAACAACACAAGATACTGAGTGTACCCTTCGTCCCTTCTGACTGACCCCTGCAGACACTGGAGTCTCGCCACCATTTGCACTACCAGTACTACAGGAGTTATTGGTCATATGGAGTGCACGCTACAATCGCCTCTGGTTGCCCAGAAGAGGGAACTGCTGAATGCATAATCCACCAACCTTCAAGGTGCAAACATAAGTGATGACTACCACCACAAATCTGCTATCTGGGGATTGTCTCAGGTACTATTCAATTTAAATCAAAGGGAGCCAGAACAGGAATTAGGAAATGCAACAGAGTAACTGTAAATATATCAGTAACTGCATCTAATCTCTGGTGTGTGCATGGTATGAACTGCTTATACTGAACTTTTCTCAATTTGTCCCAGAAAATAATTAAGGTCAGGACATGTGTGGGAGTGGAGACAAGTGTGGATATAACTGCTGAAGCTGACTCAGGGCTGGTGGAGTAGTTGTGCCATCAACATGTAAGAGCCCTCTGAATGCAGAGAGAGGCAACGTTCTAGAAAAATTATTGGAAAATCAGGCCTTAAGTCACAGGGTGTCGCTAGCCAATGCATCTCCTGAAGGGTATTGAGACCAGTGTTTTGGACATGCTAGTAAAAGTATGTACTATTAAAGTGTGTGAAGTATGCTATGATTATGCATTATTGGTGCCTGAAGTAGTAACTGCATCTTGTTCCCCCAGTGGAACACTTGAACACTGAGGTATTGCTCAAAGTATCCAAGTCCTTGCAGCCACTTCTGCTCAGCCTCTCTGTGAACAACCACCAGAAGTTACAGAGGCCTTAGACTAGGCCAGAGAAGAAGTGAAACAAACCTTAGCCAAAGACCAACACTCAGGAAGAAGGGTGTACTTAGCTGGATTGCCTAGGGTCCAGGAGGTAACTGTTGGGATGCAGGGGGTGAGGCTTGACCAGTCCACTGGTGACTGCGTGCAGTCTTGGAAGTGGTCCATGACTTCCCCTCTGGCTGACTCTATGGTGAGTGCGGGGTCTGGTTTGTCAGTCATTGACACTGGGCAGTGGTTGTAGGTAAGTCTGAATAGCAGTCCAGAGTGGTTTGGCCACTCACTGATCCTGAAGAATCCTGCCAATTTCATGGCTCCATCCATGGACATGGTGCTCCTCCCTGTGGCTTGCACTGAGGTCAGTCCCCAGGTGACTCTGCCTGACCTGCCACCAAGAAAAGACAGCAGCCACACTGTCACACTAGAATCAGAAGCCAAGCAGGAGCCTGAATGCACCAAGGAAATAAATGTGCAAGTAGAGGAAATCCTGGAAGAAGCCACATCTGTGACAACCCGCTTGCCTTTGTGAGTGCCTGAGTTCCCTCCCAACCAAAGTACGGCTACACCAGAGGTCCCTAAACAGTTTGCCAGTTGGAATGACTTCAGAGACTCAAACAGAGCACCAAGTGGTAAAATTGGTGGAACAAATTGCTTTGGAGGAATCCATGAAAAAATGATGGCAAGGCCCATGGTTGCTGCCAGGCAAAGGAACTATGGGAGGACTTAGGAGTTTCAGCCAAGCAGACCATGCCATCAAGCTATGGGTAGAGACTAAATACAGATACTGTTATCCATTCATGCCAGGCTGGGTGTGGCAAACTGTAGAACATAATCATAAGAAAATCCTCCTGAAAGTAGCTTGACATGAACCCATTGGGTAAAATTTTCCCCAGTATAACTTCACCATCAGAGGTCATTCATGATCTCTTAGAATGTCATGCATGTCTTAGAAGGGAATATATCCATCCACCCTTCCATGTCCCCAACCATTACCAGTCCACTGAAACTCCCGTCTGGTCGCCCCTGACCTTGAATTCTATCTGCAACACAAGGAACAAACAGAATAGCACAAATAAAAATTACCACGTGGGACACAGGTCAAAGCATCAAGATGCATTAAGTACTGTACATGGACTTAAGTGACCAGCAACTGGGTTATTTTGTTTGGACCACAAGACCTGATGGGGTCAGAGTTAGAAAACCCCACCCTCTGCAATATGTGTGAAAGTACAGTACCTGCAACTAAAGTGCAAAAAGTTAATAAGACTTCTGTTTGTTAAAGGCAATTCAGATGGGTCAGAGGGGCAACAGCTTGCACCAAGGTGCACCACAGTTATTGCAACATTCTCAAAAAGCACCTTATTGCAGTATTCTCAGAAAGAAAGTTATTAGGCCAGCCTGGTGGCACTGAGGGTTGAGGCATTGGATGCCACACCTCATGCCATCGCCCCGGGTTCAGGAATGAGTCTCGGTCAGCAGGAGTTGGTGAGAGATGGATTGAGCGGCCACTGAGCTGCTCTCCCCTACTGGGTTGAGACCCAGTCATGACTGCTGCAAGGCTGCCCCCGGGTGGAGGCCCAAGGGTAGTGCAGACAAGAATGGCTCAAATAGGGAGGGTGCTGTGGATCGCTGCATGTGCTTGCTTCCACATGCGCTGAGGCAGCCACAGCAAAATGGGAGGCAAGAAAAGTGGAAACGTGGAGCTGGCAGGCTCCAAGATGGCCCCATAGCACTCGTGCCGGCCCCCCGGAGTCTAGATGTTGGTTCCGGGAGTCAACGCCCTTTGCCCTGCCATGGGGGTGGGGCGGCAACACATGGGGACGTACTGGTGGGTCGGTGGTGACAATCGGGGAGCCAAGACTGAGCCCCTGGAGCTACCTGCCAATCCCGCTGGAAAGGGGAAAAAAAGTAGACTAAAAAAAAAAAAGTTATTGCAATGTTCACAAAAAGCAATGTGTGCCTTATCCTTAGTGACTAAGAGGCAAATGAATTGAACAGCACTATTCTGAAAGGGAGGTGAACTCAGTTCCAGGGGTTGCAGCTTGCCTGGTGACAGAGCATTGGAGAAGGGGTCACCGAATCACCTCAAAGTTTAAGTTTTAAAAGCACCTTGGATCTCTCATGGGAGACTTGTCAGAAGTGAGTTGCTGCCCTCCCTAAGATTGTGGAAAAGTAATGAACTTCAGTGTTTGTCTATTTAAACACATAATTTGTATTTTTGAAAAAAATATATAAGAAAAAAGTATTTTGGGGGAATGTTGTATGTGATGTGTTGTTTTCTTTGTTCTCTTGCAGGTGGAGCTGGGCCTCACCATTGTGTCTGCAGATGATACAGAAGGAAAAAGGCAGGAGGAACAGAGGTTAAAGACATCATTAAAGTGAAGATTGCTGCAGGGTGCCTGGGTATGCCTCAGCTCTTAGGCACTTAATTGCTGGTTTTAAGTGCACTGGTGTTTTAAGAATGGGTAGGGTAATGTAGCTAAGGGTAAAAATGTCAGGTGTAGTGTGTTTATGGCCTGCCTCTCCTACAGATTAGTTAGGACTAATTGTACTTGGGTCCACATTGATACAGTTGTAAGGCCTCTTGGGTGTTCTGGCTGCAGGAAAAGAGAGAGTAGTGCAACCTCTTTTGTCAGTGCACCAGGAAGGCAGTACCATCGAGCAAAGGACAAGGCTATGGTTTGGGTCATCCTTGCAGGGGATCATAAGGTTTATGGGAGTGGACAGTGTTACCAGTCTATCTCCACTCAGTTCAAGGCCAGTTATTAGCAGGTTCTCGAAGGGCTACATTTGATCCTGAGAGTAGTTTTCTAGAGGGGCCCCTTACTTGCTTGGAGACAGGATGTTTGTAGAACAGTGTTTCTGCCTCAGCCAGAAGTGGGAAACTCTGCCATAAATATTCCTGAATCTGCCCTTCCCCATTTGTTTATAAGGAGGGGAGGCAGGGAGCATGGTGTGAGTTCTTACAGCAGGAAGATCTTGAGGAATGAGCCCAGCCTGTGGATGCAACCCAGACAGGGGCCTGCAGCCCAGGGATGGTGGCAGGGGCCCTGGGTATGGGGGGCACTGGTTCATGTCCCATCTCCAGAGCAACATCAGCAGGCACCAGGAGGATGTGTCTCTGAGGAAGGCAGCGACGACCCAAGAGAGAGAGAGAACAAGGACCAGATGGCACGTGAGGGAGGGTGGAGGACTGCACATCAAGGGTGGTCACCAGGATGCCAGAAGTTATTCGCAGAGCTCAGTGTGAATGACACACCAGTTCATGAGGTGCAACTCTAAGTAAGCCTTACCAATAGAAATCAAAAAAACCTAGGTACTGTAGTGTGTTCTCTCTAGCAGTGTAGCTGAATGAATGGTTGTCAGGTGGAGGGGGCCTGATAAGAGTTAAGGTCAGTAATTCCACGTGTGAAGGATAAGATATAGGAGTGTGTTTCTTTGGGCCACTAGAGCTATTAGTATTCTGTGAGAGGAAGGCAAGTACTGCCAGACTGGCTAATCAGTTTGATAGTACTGTCATAATGTGGACATGCTATTTCAAATTAAATTTTCCTGCAAGGGCAGAGTAAGACACATGCAGACATGGATTTGCCCCGGGTATAGTGTTCACGCCACCTGGGAGTGTACCATCACACAAATAGTCTTGGGAGTGTCAGGGGTCCAGGGACCCCAAAAGGGAGGTTAGGGGTGTAAATACAGTGTAAATGATCTTGAACTGGATTCGGTAATATGTAAATATTTATGCTTCTTAAATGCAGGAGTAAACCTGACAATAACATAGTGGAAGTATTTCTAGGGAAATATCCTTGGAAAGGTGAGAAGGAGATCAAACCCTCAGTTTGGAAACTGAGGGTACAGTGTGATGCAGCTAGTACTGTACTGTGGAATGAAGTTAATGGAGCTATTTGAGAGGAAAATGTTCTTGTACTGTGTAACAACATCAGATGCAAAGTAAATGCCCCCAGCTTGATCCTGGCTCCACACTGGTCTCAGTTTGTGCCTGATGTCTCGTTTATTGGTGCCCCTGCTCCAGCATCCCAGGCCTGAGATGGTAGCAGTGATTGTGCAGGTACATGTTCTGTGATGTACACCGTGTATTCCTCTGATGAGACTACCAGACAGTACCCCTAGACACAGTGGGAGGGGGTGCCCAGCCCTTACGGCTATATAACACAAACTCTGGCCAGAGCAGATAGGGCTGCAGGTGAGGACTTTGGGATACAAATATTGAAAATCACCAAAGTTATGAGCCTGCATTTGCAAAATGTAATATAGGCTCATAAATTTGTTGTTTTGTAATATTTTTACACCAAATTTTCAACATAGCCTTGTTATTGCCCTGCTTCATGAAGAAGGGCAGAGAAAATGTTCAACTCCTAGCCTAAAGGTGATTTCGTGCTGGGACTGTGAAATCAGTTTTCAGGAAGCAAAAACACATTTTGGGCAGGAGCTGAAAAAGGACAGCTGTCACATTTATGAGGTGCTGTAAAGAAATGGCTATGTTGAAAATTTGGGGGTTAAAATGTTGAATATTACCAAACTTATGAGCCTGCGTTTGCACAATTAAACACAACATAGAACCATAGACTTTGACGGCAGATAAGGATCGCTTGGCCCACCATGTCTGCCCATGTCCCTACCTATTGGATAAGCTGCAGATCCTAGTTAACCAACAGGTTTCTTCCTCCTACCCCCCACCAGAATTGCCTTATGTTTGTGACATGCATTCTTGAATTCCCCCACTGTTTTTGACCCCATGACCTCCTCAGGAAGGTCATTCCATGCATCCACCACCCACTACATGAAAAAATACTTCCTCACGTTGCCCCTGAGCCATCCTCCCTTTGTCTTTAAATTGTGCTGCTTTGTTCTTGCACATCTCTTTTTCTGAAATATGCTACCCTCTTGGACTTTGTTGATTCCCTTGAGGTACTTGCAAGTTTATATCATGTCCCCCTCTCCTCAAGTAACTTTGTTTTTTTAAACTTTTTACACCAAATTTAGAACACAGTCTTCTTATTACCCCACTTCATGAGCAAGGGCAGGGAAAATTTTCAGCTCCTGACCGAAAGGTGATTTTGTGCAGGAACCACAAAATCACCTTTTGGGATGTAAAAAAAACAGTTTGGGCATGATTTGAAAGATGACAGCTGTCACATTCATGAGGTGCTGTAAAGATGTGGCTATGCTGTAAATTTGGGTTAAAAATATTGAAAAATACCAAAGTTACAAGCCTGCATTTGCAAAGTTCAACATAGGCTCCTAACTTTTTTTTTTTTTAATATTGTTACACCAAATTTTCAACATAGCCTTCTTATGACCCTAACCCATGAACAAAGGCAGAGAAAATTTTCAACTCCCGCCCAAGAGGTGATTTTGCACAGAGACTGCAAGATCACATTTTGAGACAGATTTGCCTAATGTCAGTGCAACTGTTCATGAATTGGGGTCCCAGAAAAGGTATGTTGAAAGTCTGGGCCAAAAATATGCAAAAAAATGCCCAAGAAATGCCACTAAGTTCAAAACACCATTGAAATACATTGAACAGCATACCTGTTTCTTCAGTTCACAGTCCGACTTTGAAGAGTGAAGATGTGTCTCTGGTCCAGAGAGGATTACGACATTGGACCCTCAATCGGTAAGTACAGGCTTGGGGGTGGGGTGGGGTGGTGGATGCTGAGTGGGAGGGTCGGGTGGGGGGAATCTACGCTGCAAAAGGCATTGATGGATGTTTTCTTTTACAGGTATATAAAAGAAAAAAAAAGACAGATGATTTCTGCACTAGGGTATTGGGCACCTCATGTCACTATTACTTTTCTTTGGGAAGTGGGTGGTGGGTCCTGAGAGGAGGGTGGGGTGGGCGATTTAAAACAAAAACAAATAACCGTGCATGCCTGATAGTGGAAGGTCACCAAGAAAAACAGGATTGGTGATCTCGACACTGGAGGACTTGAGCACCCCAGTGTCACTCTTATGTTTCTGGGGGGGTAGTAGGTGCTGAGAGGGAGGGTCTGGTGGGGGAAAGAAAAATCCTTATCATGACACTGGAAGATTTGGCACCTCCAGTGTCACTCTTTTGTTTCTGGGTGGGGTGGTGGGTGCTGAGAGGGAGGATCGGATGGGGGGATATGTATAATTAAAAAAAAAGAAATCAGCGGTCATGGTGGAACACAGCACAATCCACTGTGACCAAGATGGCTGCCGCATTGTACTGCACATGTGCTAGTAGTCGTGCATGTGCAATACAGTTTGATGATCATCTTGGATACAGCGGAGTGTGCCCTGTTTGGCCGTGACCACGGACACAGTAAAAATAGTGCAGTGCTACTTCCAGTTGAGATAATGAGCAGAGTGCTTCTCAGACACGGAGGCGATTGTGGTGCAGCTGCAGCATGTTGTTTGGTTGGAAGGAATGTGCTGAGTCCTTTTCTCATAGCAAGAAGTCTGCAGGGCTACACCCACTGCAGCCCTAAAAACTGAGGGCTGCCCTTCCAAATGCGAAACAGTTTAGATGGACTGTGTGGACAAAGGGATTCTTAGCAGTAAAATGAGGGATGTCCCTCCTTATGTAGTGCACTTGGTGACAGGCAAGGAGTTCTTGGGGTAAAATGAGGGAGGACCCATCTAATGTATGGAGCTTGAGAGGGTTGGACAGAGGGTTCTGAGGGGGAAGATGAGGGACATCACATCTAATGTGGGACAGTTGAGCAGTACAAGGGGCTGTGAAGGGTAAAATGTGGGACATCCTGCATAATTTGGTGCAGTTGAGAGGGACAGGTTCTGAGGGATACAATAAGGGGTTTTCCTCTTAATGTGAGACCACTTAGGACAGAGGATTTCTAGGGAGTAAAGGGAGGAGCATCCATTCTAATGAGGAACAGCTGAGAGGTGTGGACAAGGGGTGAGTAAGGGATGTCCCTCCTTATGTCTGGCACGTGAAGGAAAGAGCGGATTCTGAGGGGTAAAATATGGGGTGTTCCCCTAAATGTGGGACAGTTAAAGACATAGGGGTTCTAAGGGGTAAATGTAGGACAACTGAAAGGTATGGAAAAGGGGTAAATAAGGGATATCCCACCTAATGTACGCACATGAAAGGAAACGGTGAATGGGCTCTGAGGGGGAAGATAAGAGACATTCTTCTACTATGGAGTGTTGAGAGGAATTGAAAGGTTCTGAGGGGTAAAATACAGGACACCCTCTTAATGTGAGACCGTGGAGAGGTAGGGACAGAGAGCTTTTGTGAGTAAAAATGACATTTTTCCAAATGCGGGTAACTTAAGATGTACAGACAGAGAGTTTTGAATGGTAGAATGATGGTCATCCCTCCTAATGTGAGACAGTCAAGATGTATGGAACAAGAGGTTCTGAGCAATAAGGTGAGGGACACCACTCTGAATGTGGGAAAGTTGGGAATGGAGGTATGCACAGAGGGATTCTGTGAGGCAAAATCCCTAATTTGGGATAGCAGAGATATGGCGGAATGGTTCTCACCGCTAATGAGAGCAGATAGGCAGTTATTGCTTTAGGCAATTTTGGGGTAGTTGCTCTGGTCTATCTAAACATTTTCTTCAGGGCTGTGTTTTTTTTTTTCTGGTATAAAAATTTTGTTAGCGGAATGCCATCTTGGAGCAGACAACTCCTTATCCATTAGTCTTCCTCAGCCACCCAATGTTGCCTGTGGTGCCAATGGTTCAAGGGGAGAGGACTATGTATTTAACGACAAAGTAAGTAAGTAAAACTTTATTTATGAAGCACCCTATCCCTGAGGCTCAGGGCGCTGTACAATATACAAATTAAAATAACAATGAATCCACAGTTCAAGGCCAAACCAATGACAAAGAGATAAAACAGAATCAATTAAGCTCATCCACCAGTGCAATACAGCTCCCAAAAGCTTCCTTGAATAGATGTGCTTTCAGGCACTGCGTAAAGGCCTCCACTGAGGGGAAGCAAATTCCACAGGGCTGGAGCAGCCACTGGAAATGCGCAGTCACCAGATGTTTTTAGCCTGGCCCTGGGAATTGCTAGGAAGCCTTCCTTGGAGGAGCATAGCAAGCGCTGAGAGTGGTATGGACTCAGGAGCTCAGTCAGGTAGCTCAGGCCCAGATCATATAGGGCTTTGTTGGTGAGAAGACCCACCTTGAAGGAAATTCTTCACCTCACTAGCAGCCAGTGCAGAACATGTAGCACCGGGGTAACTGACACAACCTCAGAAAGCCAGTCAGTAACCTGGCTGCTGCATTCTACACTAGCTGTAGGCAAAGGAGGACTCCTTCTCTTACCCTGAGATAAGAAGCATTACAGTAGTCAAGTCTGAACATCATAAATGCATGCACCAGAGAGGGCAGGTCCTCCAGCGGGATAAGAGCTTTAATCTGGGCGATGTTCCTCAAGTGATAGAAACTACTCCGGATGACAAACACCTGAGCCTCAAATGTCAGTGTGTCATCAAAGATAACGCCCAGATGTTTTACCCTTATGGTAGCCACTAGCAGGGTCAAGCCTAGCATCAAGGCAGGGCTAACCCCAGCAGTTTACACTTCCTGACAGCGACCAGGCTCAATCACTAGTACCTCTGTTTTATCCAGGTTGAGCCTTAGCCAGGTGGAGGACATCCAATCTTGGATCTCGGCCAGGCATGCATTTAGTACCTCCACGGTGCCACAAGTACCGGGTGCAAAGGACATATACAGTTGGGTGTGATCTCACCCAGGGGCAGCATGTACACTGTAAACAGCATGGGTGAGAGGATCGAACCCTGGGGACTCAACATGGCAGGGGCCTCGGGCGATAGGAGAAACTCCCCAACACAACGCTTTACATACTACCAGTGAGCAAGGACTCAAACCAGTTGATGACAGTATTGGTGAGCCTACAGAGCCCCTAAGGTGATCGAGCATCACACTGTGGTCTACAGTGTCAAAGATTGAAGAGAGGTAGAGGAGAATGAGAATTAACTGCTCTTCTCTATCTCTAGCACTGAGGAGATCATTATGCACTCACACTAGTGTCATTTCAGTACTATGCCTTGGCCTAAAACCAGACTGAAGGGGCTCAAAGATGTCGAAAGCAGTGAGGTGGGCTTTGAGCTATAACGCCACAATGTTCTCAATAATCTTGCCCAAAAAAGGGTAGCTTAGAGATAGGTCTGTAATTTGCCGAAGATGTCAGGGTCAAGAGATGACTCCCTTTGTGGAGCAATTGATTTTTAAAAGAAAGCTCCATGGAGAAGAGCAGCAGTCCATTTTTTTTTTTTTTTATTTAGTTGTTTAACCAGGTATAGCACACTAAGCTGAAAGCTTTTTTACAGGAGCGACCTGGGAGCACAAGTGACTTGCTCAGGGTCACACAGTATTCAAGTGGAAGCTGTGAGATTCAAACCCAGGTCTGGTCTGCTGGATGTCACCAAATTTGCAGCTCAGAGCCTTAGACCACTGCACTATACTGCCTCCATTTTTCCCCTTAGTTGCCTGTGAGAACACCACGACACGATCACAGGGCTGCCAAAATTCATAAAAGCCCTGTTTTCAGGGCTTTCCCTTTCCTGACACAGAAGGCCACCTGACTTACCATACCAGGTGTCAATGGCCCGGTCAGGGCAGAGAACACCCTCCACTTGGCCTTGAGGAGTGGGGTATGTTGCTCTCTCCTCTCCTAGCTGCCCCATGCTTTGCCTCAGCATTGACAGGAGGTGAGGGAACCAACCAGAGCCAAAAAGCCTGAGGAGCATGTGTATTAAAGCAACTATCTGTAAATAAAAAACAATGTGTTATCTTTCTCTGTCTTGACTCTGCTCCCTCCTGTCTGGCAATGCAGACAGGGAGTCAGCTCATACAAGGAGCACATTAATCTCCAAGTAGGAAGAAAAACCTTATTTACCCAAACCTACTGCCAGATTATGACATATGCCTTCAGGACAGGGCTCTATAAACCCAGGGTCAGGTTTTTTTTTTGAGGGGGTGGCTGGGGGTGTCAATCACTTGCAGTGGAGCATGAATCAGAAGACAAGGTAAGTATGGTGGAAGCAGTCCATGAGAGGTCAGCTCTCTGGTAACAACAGAGAGAGATGCCGTTACAACAGACTTTATTTTAACGTAGTGTAACCTTTGAATCCCCCACAGATTCCTATACTGTAGACCACCAGAGGCTGCTTCAGCACCTAAGGAATTAGTCAGTGTGTTCCTTCTGAGCATGTTCTGGAATATGGACAATGTGTGCTGGGAAAGAGATAGACTGTCTCTTAGAAGAGAGTGGTGTGCAGTCAGTACAGTACATTTGTGCCCAGTGAATGTGCTCTGTTTAGAGTGACAGCAAAAGCTTAATTTTCTCCTTGGAGAGCTGCCAGATTGTGACAAGCTGACGTGGCAATGACCATTTCTTCAAATGTTTCCCCTCACTAGGGGTGCCAGTTGGCAATGAAGCTCAGAGGTTCGACTATGAGCTTTGTAATCACGGTACAGAGAGTAACTGCAGGATGTAGGCCCACTCTCTGACAGAGGTGTTGCCAATGTATGAATGAATGGGATTCCGACTTGCAGTAATGCCCAGTGGTAGCTTTTTGCTGCACTGGCCTGCAAGTGATGTTCAGGTGTCCCATTTGATTGTTACTGAGCATAATGTATCCCACATAGAAGTAGTACTTATTCGTTACGGCATGCTCAACGTCAGCTGTATTGCAAGTTTATTTTTATTTTTTTTAAAACTTAGTGTTTATTATTTTTTGCAGGATTCCATCAATATATCCACACAGTTTAATACATTGGTAATATGTGTACAACAGAAAAGTTGATTAAAATGTTGCGATCCAGAGCATACCATGCATTCTTTTATGCTTTCATTTAGTATAAGTTCTATGTATTGTTTTCTTTTTCTATAAAATAAAGAGGAGAGGGTCAGGTCCTGTTTTCCCTATCACATGCTAATCTTCAGGTGCCCTGGATCTTTCTCACTATAAAATGGGGAGAAAGAAGAAATAGGATCTGTGTTATGACTGAACCATTGGACCAATCTCTCCGCTTACGGAAGGAAGGTGGGTCTGCCGTTTGATATATACTGTACATCAGCCATATAGTCCATCTGTTCATTAGTAATGGGGTTGTGTTACATAGGGAGGCTGTTATTGCCTCCATTTTATATATATCATAGATGGTATCTTCCCACTTTTCAATAGATGGAGCTGTTGGTTGCAGCCAGAGCCATGTTATTACTTTCTTTGCTGTTGTGAGCAAAATGCTTACCAAGTATATGTGGTGCTTCTGTTTAAAAATGGTAGGAAAATGTAATAGTAGAACTAACTCAGGAGTCAATGTTCCTAAGGAAGGAAATAATTTCAAAAGAGAGGAACCCACCGCTTCCCAGAAAGGGACCAAGACAGGGCAAAACCCAAAAACATGAGCATGGGTTGCCACCTCACATCCATATTGTCTCCAACAGGATGAATCTCCTGTAGTAGAGAATTTTGCTGTGATCTGTGGGGTTCAGAAATAATGGATTGCTAGTTTCCAACTGAACTCTCTCCAGCTATATAAGAGCATGTCACCTTGTGTTGCCTTTGCCAAATCTTAGTCCATTCTTTTGGAGTGAGAGCCATTATCATATCTTCCTCCCAGGTATTCTGGATACCCTCCATCCATGGTGTTGGTGAGGAAAGGAGAGCTTTATTTATCCGAGAAATCAAATGACGGGGGGAGGGGTTGCTCTTCGAGGAGCTGGATTAAGAATATGAAAAAAGGAGGGCTGGTCGGGGCAAACACATCCAGACCAGGTTTGTCTGACAGGTGGTGTCGAATCTGGAGATATTTATAGAAGTCCCTATGCAGTAATGCATATTATGTTTATAAGTGGAAGAAGGGTTTAAAGGCCCCTTTTTCATAAAATTGGTGGGTATGCCTCAAGCCTCTCCAGAGCCAGTTACAAAAACCCACGTCAAGTCCAGTTGGGATGAATCCAGGATCCGGAGCCGGGGTCACTATCCATGTTGCTCCCAGTCTGTTTGAGGGATGGTTTAAAAATCCTCTCCAAAATCTTAGGGGAGAGTTTGTAAAAAGAGATTGTGCACTCATTGGGATGCCCCGACCGGGTTGGAATACCCGTACAAGATCCAGAGGTAATTTGGATAATTCCCTTTCAACTTGTACCCACTGAAGGGAGGATTCATAAAGATCCAACCAACAAGATAGGTGTAATATTACTGCCACCAGAGAATAATTGTTTAGGTTAGGGAGAGTGAGTCCTCCCTGTTCCTTTAGGAGCTGTAGTTTTTTGAAAGCTATTCGTGGCCTGTTACCATGACATAAATATATATATATATATATATATATATATATATATATTAATTTGTTCCATTTTTGGATTGCTCATCTGGGAGGGGGTGTGGGAATATTTTGTAGTAGATAAAGTATACGGGGTAAAATGTTCATCTGGATTTACTGTATTCTAGAAAGTAATTAAATCGGGAGATGTTTCCATCACTGGATGTCCTCTTTGGCCTTGTCAAATAGGGAGTCATAGTGTAGAGATAATATTTTAGTAGGGTCTGCTGAAATGTCAATACCTAAATATGTAATATATGATTTTTCCCATTTATATGGGTATTTTTGGTTTTTAAGATCCATTAAAGAATTGTGGACCATTAGCACTTCAGTTTTATTTTGGTTTATTTTGTATTGTGTAGATTGTTCAATTTGAGTAAGCCGCTCCTCTAGATCCACCAGAGACTCTCCCGGTTTAGTGATATATAAAAGGAGATCTTCAGCATAATATCAGTGTCAGTGGCTCAGTAGGTAGCACACTCGCCTCTGAGGCTGGGAGATCAGAGGGCTGTGGGTTCAGTTCCCACATCTGGCACTTGGGTTAATATCCCAGTACTGACACTGTAGTGCAGCATGAGAGGGGTGCTGCACTTCTGAGGTGCCGTCTTTTGGATGAGACGTTAAACCGAGGTCCCATCTGCCTGGATTGGTGGTAGTTCAGGTGGATGTTAAAGATCCCATGGCACTTATAAAAGAGTAGGGGTATGTTTATTAAAAGCAAAATCAAATATACAATAATCAAGGAAAAAAATTACATAGATGCATACATCATAAAACTGAAAACATAAGCAGGTCTGAAAAAACTAAATACAATAGAGGTGAATCAAAAAAAGTCCCAATATCGTTCCCATATATTCCTCTTCAATATTTTCCTTTCTCCTTCTTTCAAGCGTTCCAGATACAGTAGAATCCTTTTGAATAAGTCTTCAGAAGTGAAACGTCGCTGCTGAAACAAAAAACCACATCTGACCTGCCATACCCAATATAGAATCACAACTGCTATAATATTCAAGGTACTGGAATTACATCTGGACCAGGATTCTGGAAATAAACCAAAGAATAAAGGCTCTTTGATCCCATTGACACCAGACCTTATCCCAGAAATGGCGTTTCCATAAAACCAAAATGCAAAATAAAAGGGCAAGAAAAAATAAATGAGTCATTGTTTCCGTGAGTTCCACACATGATTCCGGAAACAATTTCTATCCACTAGCTGTTTATGTTTTGGTTCCCTCGACATTGATTTTACCATGTGCACTTAACCATGTAATATCCACATTGATACTGGGATACGGGGATCCATAAAGGCGTTTACCAATCTGTAGTTGCTCTACAGGTGTAAAGCTGGGAAATATATTCACATTAAAATGGGATTCTACTATCTCTAAATACAGTTGTTTCGAGACAATTTTTAATCATAAGGGTCAAATGTTCCATATTTTTAGCATATCAAATACCATTCCCCAGTCTATCGACAGGACATATTTCTTTTATTTTTTGTAAAATTCACTGTTCCATTCAGGAAAAATATCTTTAATAGACATATATACGTAAAGAAGCCAAGTTTGAATAGAGTCTTGGACCAATGGTTTTAAGTTGGTTGTGAAAAAATTGTATAAAAAATACAACCGGATGAATCATAGAGACCCTCCTTTTCGATAGGGTTGTAATAGAACATTCCGTTGAATAGGATTAGTGCTTCCCAGAAGCATGAAAAAGAGAGCCAAAAGAGGTACAAAATGACATTTAGGTATTGGAAAATATGCGCTTATATGCAAAATAGGGGTAATAAACAAGTTTTAATCAAAAAATACGTTTCTTTTCCCCAAAGACCATCTATGCCATTTACTAACTTTTTTCTACGGTATTCAGAGCAATTTCCCAATTATATTTAGCTGCATCTGGAACTCCAAAATACACTCCTAATAACTTATGTGGGGAATCTACTACCTTGATTCCTTGAATAGAAACCACCGTATCAGTAGAAAGGGTTAGGTCAAAAACACACTTTTCTGCAAATTCAAACTGGACCCAATAACTGATAAAAACTGGTAATACATCAGTTAACAAATGACCTTCTGCAATGTTAGGTACTAAAACACAAAGATCATCTGCATAACAAATTATTTTAGAATGAATGCCTGAAAGACCTGAAAATCTTGGAGATTGATGAAGTAGTCGAATAATAGGGTCCAAAGCTATCACAAATAATAAAGGACTCAGAGGGCATCCTTGCCACTCCTCTCATGTATATAACATGGGGTCCTAGTCTCCCATTAATATACGAGCTTAACATAGGCCAAAGAATAACATAAAACAATCCAATTTATAAAAATTAGCGGAAAACCAAAACATTTAAGGGTTAACCAAATAAATTCCTGAAAAATGCTATCAAAAGCTTTTGACAGATCAAAATTAAATAAATATCCTTTTAAGGAACCATGACAACCCTGAGAAAATAGTTCTGATCAGTATTAAGGCATCATGAATGGATCTACCAGAGATTGAACAATACTGAAATGGGGAAAGCAGAGAAGGCAAATATTTAGAAATCCTATTCCTAACAACTTGCGAAAATTTTGTAGTCTGTATTTAACAATGTAATAGGCCTCCAATTCCTCAAATCCTGTCTATCTCTTTTTATATAAAAAGCATTAAACAACATACATCTGATCTGTCAGTCGATCCTCCTGTAAAAGCCATTAAAGACAGCTACCAACTGACATGGTATGAGTCTCCATAAAACTTATAAATCTCTGCTGACAAACCATCAGAACCAGGGGCTACTTTATCCCGAAGGCCTAAAATAACATCTTTCACTTCTTCACAAGAGAAAGGCTTTATAAGTCCTTCTTGTTGTGATGTTGTTAATGTAGGCATATTTAATATTTGTAATA
The DNA here is from genome assembly GCA_016271365.2 of Neoceratodus forsteri. NCBI lineage: Eukaryota > Metazoa > Chordata > Ceratodontiformes > Ceratodontidae > Neoceratodus > Neoceratodus forsteri. The sequence continues at coordinate 436,875,839 of JADMNL010000022.1, read as the reverse complement.
TCATTGTCATATCTGTGGTAACAACCTCTGGGGTGTCAAATGTACGCTGTATAAATTTTTGTGACATATGCCATAAGTTCTTCTTGCTTTGACAACTTGGCCTTGTTCATCCAATAATTGATGTATTTGTTTACCACCAGCTTTCCCAGCATCGACCCCAAGGGGGTTAAATTGACTCTGAGTTCCAGTCGTTTTGAATTTTTGTTCGAAAAGTATGGATTTTTGCCTATCATACTGCACTTTAGCCAATGCGGTTTTGACTTCTTGTATACGGGCAGAATGATCCAAACCATATAAATGAGAGTCAGTAAATAATGTCAATAATTCCGCTCGTAGGCGTTTGGAGGTATGATGTCTTTCATCAGCTAAGGACCGGGCATATGATTTAAAATATGAGATCACATATAATTTAGTATCAGTCCACCAATCAATAATGGAATCATAGATAGAAATTACTGTAGTACGGTCCGTGATTAACTCCAGTAAAACCTTGAATAAAAACAGGAAGTAACAATAAAGATGAGTTAAATCTCCACACCCAGGGCCCTGTGATAACGCATCTTCCAATTGGATTTGTATTCCTATCAAAGATGGTCAGAAGTTGCCATAGGTATTGTAAAACCTTTGACTATGCCAGTGGTTTGCGAAACTAACCAATAATCAATCGTGAGTGCAAGGTCCCTTTCCTAAAGGTAGGCCTCGGGACTGCGAAGACATCCACTAATTTTAATTCTGTAATAAGATTATGTAAAGCATGGGTGTCACAATAAGTTTTCCTACTGGAAGGATTTCTAAACTAGTATTAAAATCTCCACCCATAGAATTATGTGATTTGTGCACAGAAAAGGTTTAATTTGGCAAAAGCTGAATCTTAACTGCTTTCTGCTGTGGTCATAAATATTTATGAGCCTATAAGGAAACCCCTGCCATATAAGATCTAGTAAAAAACTCTGCTCAGTACTAAATCCACACTCTTTTGTAAAATGAAGTTAAGTAGTAAAACAAAACCAACACCAGAACAGAGGTCTTGTCCTAATGACCAATATGCCGGTCCTAAACCCCATTCCCTGGAAGCTATTGTGATGTCTTCTGTGGTATACAACCGAATATCTTGTAAAAATAAACATCATAGGCCAGACTACGAGTGTCGAAAAAGTTGCCATTCGCTTATAGTTGGAACGAATACTATTTACATTCAAACTTGCAAGACGATGGCTGACATGAGAAAACCACGAAAAAGGAAGAAAGCTCTGTAGAAATAACCCTCTCATTTCTTTTTTCTCACTCTAGCAGACTTCTTTTCAAATAGCCCCAGAACTTTCAGTCAAAGGTAATGATGCGGAGGCCGACATGGAAAGAATAGGAAGAGATAAATTCTCAGCGTCTCCATCTTCTTCCTCCATGGCCTCACCCCAACTTTGTAGGGGTTCATACGGTTAGATAGTGGGATGGATACAGCTCTACCTGTTTGGCAGAGCGAAGTCTCCGAGCCACTGGTGGGGGAGAAGTTTCTCCATGCTGTTCATCATCTTTGGAGTACTAGAAACACCCGCTAATTCTTCTACAGAGGATTGGTCTATAATTCCCGAAATATCAGTGGGGTCATGGGAAATAAGGGATGCAGAGGGTTCAGGAAGGTTAGGAGATTCAGAAGTTGCAGGAGGTTCAGGCAAAACAGGGCATTTACAATGGAGGTAGTGAAAGAAGGAATTTTTCCATTAGTTGTAACAGGTGGAAGTAAATCCTGGGGGTCCCTATAACAGAGGATTTAGCAATATAAGCATCATGTTCTGCATAGCCTGCAGTGTTATGTGCCGCCATGGGCAGGCTGAAAATACATGTGAAGTATCACTGCAAAATTACAAGTGGGAGGAACTGTAAAAGCCAACACAGTATGACCTATCATACCGCATGAAGTACATTTCAGTTTATCACAATCAGAGCTCAGATGGGACAATGAGCCACATCTATAGCATGATCTCGGTTGCCCTGGGTAAAACAATATACCACGGTCTCGACCTAGAAAAACAATTAGGCAGAGATGCTGAATACCAAACTCATTAATTTTAAGTTGCACAGTAAATTTCCACCCTCCCCGTCCAAAACCATTTACATCAATTAAAGCATGTGGTGTGCCAGTAACTGTGCAACGCTGTTCCAACCAATACAATATATCTAAAACATTTACTCCTTCATTCCTAAAAGGACAGTAATGACTTTTGCGGTAGGCCTAGTAATGGAATAATCACAAAATGCTTCCAGACAGGGTCTGCACGAGCATTATAGTAAGCAGACCAGAATTTATCTAGCAATACAGCAGTGCGGAAAGAAACATCAAAATTAGAGTCTCCTGAAGAGTGTATTAGAGCATACACATCTGAGGTTTAATCTTAAAGATTGTATTATTAAAGTCTTTCCTACAAAGTCGGTCTGGAGGAAGGTCCATATCCCCCTTATGTAATGTATCACAGACTACAAATCTTTTCCTCAGTGGGACCTCTGACTGTTTAAAAGAGAGCGTGGCTGGCTGGTTTACTAGCAGGCTTAACAGCAGAAGAAACAACTGAGTTCTGCAAAGCAGTAACAACGCTCATGTCTGCTTGAAGTACTGACCTTCCGACTGTGGTGGTAGCTCAATGTTCTGTTTCAGTGATGAAACGATATCCATGTCTGCAGGGGTTTGAAATGTAGAATTTGATTCCTCCGTCGGTTTGCAAATCTCCATGCTGAGAATCAGGAACTAACAGCGGAAGTGATGCAGCAGTTTGGTCCGTCACTGAAAAGTGTTCTCCTGCTGCACTCACTGCATCCAAACGGTCCATCTGGTTCACCAATCCATTCCCAGGCAAGGAAAATTAGGATCTGGTATCCATGCAGTCGAGTCCTAATCCAGCCTGCTTTCTCTAGCGCTTGCTCAGGGGACCATGTGGAAAGATGAGCGAAAAGAAATAGTCCTCACCGGTGTACTGGCGCCGTGATCTGTTTCCATAGGGCTGTAATTGCATGAACGCTGCTCCTTTTTACTGTACTCTTAGAAGCTGTTTGACCATTCTCTGGTCGCTTCTTTTTTCTCCTCTTCTGGTATAAGAATTTGGTCACCATCTGGTTCTTCCTAAGGCCGGTGGTGTTCTCCACTGAAGACATCTCCTTCACAGGTATGTCATTTTCAGTACATTCTGAAACGCTAGAGACTGGTAGGGATATCTCTGCAATCTTGCTCTGGTCCTGCAGTCCAGCACTCCACACCTCCGTCCTCTCCAACGGCTGAGACATACTGAGGTGGAGTCAGATGCCTCATGGGAAGGGTCCCCCACCCATCAGAGTAGGGGAATTTCCCCGGTGTCCTGGCCAAATTTCCCTCATTCACTAAAAATACCACCAACAGCTTAATCTGGTTCAGTTGGCATTCATCTGTATCCCCCTCCCCCGGGTCGTGCCTGAAAATAAATAAAATATGCAAGTTTATGGTGGGTGTCACCAATGGCATATCCCTTTATCCCCTTTGCCTGTCTGAGATACTGAGCTGTAGACTCCACATACAAAGCAGAGAGATATGGGGAGAGGGGGCATCCCTGGCAAGTGCCCTGTGTCAAAGAAAATCTAGTGGAGTGGGATCCATTGATCTTGACTGTGGCCTCTGGGCTAGTATATATTCCTTTAATATTTTTAATGAATTCCTCCAGGAAACCAAATTTCTCTAAAGAGGCCTGCAAGAACGTCCAGGAGACACAGTCAAAAGCCTTCTGTGCAGCCAAGCTGAGTATTAGAAGTGGGGGATTTCATGGCGTGAGCATGATTTATTATATATAGATACATAGACAGTGTCGGCAGATAAGGGCCTATGGCCCACCCAGTCTGCCCATTTGAGCTTATAAGTTCAGTTTGTTTTCCTAGAAGTCTGTTTCCCCTTACCCCTGACCTAAGGTTCATTTAATATTATCTGTTGTTTGCCTGGTTTTGATACAGCTTGATTGTTCTGGATGGATGAGAAAGGGTAAGATATTGTCTAGTCTATGGGCCAATATACTTGTGTATATTTTGTAGTCTTGATTTACCACTGAAATTGGTCTGTATGAGTTGCACATCTGAGGAGGTTTGTTTGGTTTTAGGATGGCCAAAATAGAGGCTTGTCTCCATGAGATGGGCTATGTGGCTTCTGAGTGACTAGTTATCAAAGTTTCGCGGAGAAGATCCCTGATCCATTGATAAGATGCCTTATAAAATTCTGCCCCAAAGCCATCCAGGCCAGGACTGTTGCCTGTTTTCAAATTTTTAATTGTGCTGTTGAATTCTAATACTGAAATCAGGCCAGTTATTACCTCAGCATGTTGCTGCTGTAAGGACTAAAGGCTAAGGCTCCCAAGGAATCTATTAATTTTTCCCACACTGGAGGTCTGGGCATCCATATAAAGCTCCTTATAGTGTCGTTTAAACACCTCTAGGATTTGGGTTGTTGTGTGGGCTTGTTTACCTGATTTGGGGTCCCTCATTTTCAGCACGGTTATCAGTTGCATCTGTTTCCTTAAGCGTTGAGCTAGATTACGGGATGCCCGAGGGCCACCCTCATAGTATTTTTGGTGTAGCCATATTAGAGCTTGTTCTGTTTTTCAATTCAAGAGGGATTGGATTCTTGTTGAGTTTGAGTTATTTGGTCTTTTAAGGGTTGGTCCCCTTGCATGTGTGCATACTGGAGAAATGTAAGTTTTTCCTGGAGTTCTTCAAGATGGGCCTCATTCTGACACTTCTTTTTAGAGGCATAAGAAATTATGTGTCCTCTAAGGACTTTTTTCAGGGTGTCCCACAATAGTTGTGGAGAAGTTTGAGGAGATGTATTGTCTTTTATTATCTCATGGATCTTTTTCTCAAGCATCATTTTGAAAGCCAGGTCTCTCAGGAGAGTGGGATTAAAGCACCAGTTGGTGCATTTCCATTCTCGTCAGATTCACAACTCCATCGTTATAGGGGCATGGTCTGAGAGACAGATGTTGTGAATATCCACCTTGTTGACATAATCTAGATGTTCTCTGCTAATACAGAAGTAATCCAACCTTGAATAGTGTCAGTGGGCATGAGAGTAAAAGGTGAACAGTCTTTTGTTTGGGTTTAAGTGATGCCAGGTGTCCACTCTGAGGGTGATAAGTGTGTCTCTTGTAATAATAGGAGGTCAGGTTTGTATTTTTTAAGTGCAGTCCAGGTACGATACTATTTTATTGGTCCGGTTAGTCCATTCACATTATGGGAAAGAATCTTAAATGGGGACCCCATAGGTATCCGCAATTCTTATTCAGGGAAACTCTAGACCCCTCATGTATTGCAAGTTTAAGCTCAGGTGTCAGTGTTGCTCAGTTGGTAGCACATCTGCATCTGGGCCAGAAGGTCATGGGTTCTAGTCCTACACCAGGATACGGCTCATACGATAAACACTGGCACCCAAGTGCAGTACTAAGGGGATGCTGTACTGTCAAAGTGTGCCATTATCCAGACAAGATGTTAAACCGAGGTCCTATTTGCCTTTTCTGGTGGTTGTTCAGGTGGATGTTATCCCATTGCAATTCTCAAAAAGAATAGGGGACTTTCCCAGGTATCCTGGCAAAATTCCCTTAAAATACCACCAACAGCTTAATCTTGTTAAATTTCAGTTGGCTTGCTTCTGTATCCCTACCCCTTGGTACCAAGCTGAAACTAGGCAGTATTATCTATCCCTTCTATCCTGGTCACAAAAACTAAATAAAGTCTAACCAGGCAAGGGACTCCTGTCAAGCAGTAATTGTTCCTCAGTGCCCAGCTTCGGCTGTTGTGCCATTTATCCACAGGCCCAGTGATCAGATCTAATGCCAATGATTTATAATTAACTAGTTCCTGAACAGAGCTAACCTGCCATAATGGGATGTGTAGGAGGAAGCGAAAGATGTGAATTCAGATTTCTTTCTTGGTCTGATTGGAGCCGACTACCCTTACTGAGGAACTGCCAGGAAGTGAAGATGCGACAATCCTGCCTTGCTGCTTGACTCTGTCCCTGTGTGGACATTGCCTTTAATGAGTCATTGTGTTAATGGTTCCTCTCGGACCTCACACTCCTTGTCCCATTTTTATTACCTAATAGATTCTGCTCAACCCCCCCACCATGGTGGAGGGCCTCACAGTACCCAAGTGCTGGGGAATTGGTTACAATAGGATAGTTAGAAATAGCTAAAAATACATACAATTTTTTATGTAAGTAATCAGAACCAATAGGAGAGACCCTGATGTGGTGGTTCTGCTTTTTATTACCTCTCCCTCTTACTCTGGACAGGGGGCCCTGACTTTACCAAAGTGCTGTACCACACCATCATAGGGGGATATGGCATGGCACTACCATAGGGAAGGATACAGCTGTACTGTACCACACCACTGTATCTGGAACTGGCAGGGCACTATTGGGCAGAATAATGCAGCTGTGGTGTATCACATCACATATTTGGAACAGGCAGGGTACTGCTGTGACAGCCCACTATCATTTACAGTGAAAACAAAATAATAGGTTGCTAGTCAATCATGTCATTCAACCCATAACTAGGGATCTTACTTCGAGAGGGCTCTTGCAGTAGGTAATTACATATAGTACTGATGCCGGCAGCCGTCAGGACCCCACGGAAAAATTTCTAGCTAGCAGTCTCTGGCAGGGGACCGCCCCCATGTCAGGTGACCGACGTCATGCAACGTCAGTATAAAGGGGTCATCCCCCACACCCGCCTTCCAGTTCTTTCCTGCCGTTAGCTCGTGTAAGCGCCTCACGGTTAAGTTCCACTGTTAGTCAGTTGTCGGTAGTTCTACCGTCATTTTTTTCTTCGATTTATTCGAATTTGGTCAACTTTTTCGGTGGTGTTTGTCGTCCCCTACATCCTCCGAGCACAAGAATAAGTGCGACTCGTATGGCACCCAACTCCCACACAAGGACAGTCACTCCCAGTGCCTCTTCTGTCTGGGCCTGGATCACCCCATGGAGAAGTGCCAGCATTGCCTGAAATGCAACGCCGCCACCCACAGATGGAGGCAGCAATCCCTGGAGGCCCACATCCTTAAAAAGAAATTGACCTCCATGGAGAAGGAGCTGAAGAAGCTTTGTCAGGCCTCAACTTCCCCCGAGGGTCCCCGCAAAAAGAAAGACAAGGAGAAGCACCGGGACCAGGACTCCTCTTCCTCAACCACCGCGACTTCGGCTGAAGTCGCCGTGTTGACCACTCCATGTGTGGCTATCTTGGAGGCTTCCAGATGGCGTTGGCCTCCCGTCTGGCTCATACTTGGGCTCTTGGTGCCTCTGCGCTAAGGAGGCCTCCACTCCCAGCGAGGCTGCCGCCGCACGGCCTACTGGTGTGAGTGGCTCCGGTGAGCCGGATGTCAGCTCCTCTGATGCCCACCCAGAGAAGGCTGCTAAGTCGCTCAACCCTTCGGTGCAGTGCACGGCCCCTAAGCTGCCTGACCAGACCACACCCCCATTGCGGCCTGCCTCTGGCGATGGTTCCGCTAAGTCGGACGATGGCTCCTCTGATGTCCACCCGAACTCTGCTGGTAAGTCAAACATCGGCCTCTCCGACGGTCACACGGCGTCGGAGCAGATGCCGGACCCTAAGACTCTGTCCACCGTCGCAGGCTCCCCGCAGCATTCACTGCCCTCAGAGGCCCCATCGTCTCCTCAGCTTGATCCCGGGGAATTTTCTCCTCCTTCTCTAGGTGATGCGGGGGATATAGGCACACTCCCATCAGGTCTCCCTCCTGCCAGGCCGGACGACCTGAAGTCGGTTCCTCGGACGCTGGCGCCAGCCCTCCCATTGCCAGGTGACATCCCTCTTCCTCTCCCAGATGCCGTCCCCACACCGGGCCTGCCGCCTGCCAGGTCTCCTGTTCCAGGCCCACCTGCTGGGCACCCTCCTGGGCCGTCTGCCCCGGCAGAACTCCCGGTCCCTGGGTATCCGACCCCATCCTATCCGATGCCGTCATACACGGGTCCACAGTACATGGTGCCTCACTACCCAACGCCAGGTTTCCCACCGTCGGAGTACGGATACAAGCAGTACAGATATGCCCGAAGTCCGTACCCCGCCGGTCAATCTGACGCCACAGTACACTGTGCCTCACTACCCAACGCCAGGTTTCCCGCCGACGGGGTATGGATACGCGGCAGTACGGATATGCCCAATATCCGTACCCCCCTCCTCCTCCTCCTCCACTGCCCCCTCAGCTGCCGGTGGATTTTAAGGAGATTCTGCCTCCTGATGGGCTGAGGCCAAGGCTCAGCTCACTAGAGAGGTAGGGAACCATCTTCTGACGATGGTGCCGGTTCCAGTTCCCCTACATTGGGGACAAAAGACTCCCTTCCCACCTCCGGATCCAGAGGCAAGCCCTCCAGTTCCAGGGCAGGGCAGGATACGCTTTCCCGAGGGCTTCCCAAGGGGTCCGTTCCTCCCCCGCACCGGAAGGAGGAGTCTTCTTACTCTTCATCCTCCTCGTAGACCTCAGATGACTCCGATGGGCGTTCCGACCTGGACAATGAGCCTCATTCTCCGGATAAGCCCAGGCCGAGGACTCCTCCAAAGTCACCTCCGGAAGATCCTTCTTTCATGGAGTTGCTGTATAAAATCCAGGAGGTTCATCAGTGGCATTCCTTGAAGCCGGATCAACAGCGTAAGAAACTCGCTGCACACCTGGATCTGCCCAAGACCGCTCCGACCCTGATGCCACCCTGGATTGAGCCTCATGCCGACCTTGTCTCCACTATTTGGAAGCAACCGTCGGCCCTAGCCCCTCTTCCTAGGAAGTCGGATAGGCTTTATCAGACTTCCGAGGGTGTTGACTCCCTAAATTCTCACCCTCGAGCTGATTCAGTCGTGATTAGCGCCGCTTATGGCTGGACGGCTAATCCAAAGCACTTGAGCTCGTCACCACCTGACAAGGTATCTCGCCTTCTGGACCAGTACAGAAAGAAGGTCTACACTTATTCCACTCTGGGTATAAGGGCCCTGAATTATGTTGGTCATATGGGGGATTACCAGAAGGCGATTCTTAGTGAGGTGGAATCTAAGTTGGACTCCCTTCCTGAGTCTCAGATGAAGCAGGAAGTGGCTGGTCTAGTCCAGTCTGCATGTCTGGCCAGTCAGCACATGCTTCGTGCCATGTATGATGCAGTGGATGCTGCTGGTAGGAGCTCGGCTTTCGCTGTGGGTTTGCGACGTCATGCCTGGCTCCGTGTGTCAGATTGGTCCCGGAGATGCAGTCTGCTATCCAAGACGTGCCCTTCAGGGGTTTGGTGCTGTTCGGTCGAGATGTCAAGGACATCATCACCGATCTGCAGAAGGGTACTGCACTGAAGTCTGTCGACTCCATGTACAATCCCCCTCAGGCTCAGCGTCGTCCCTTTCGCAGACATAATCGACAAAAACCAAACCTCAGGGAAAGTGGGCCAGTAAACGTTGGGCACCTGTGGCTGCCAAGCCCCCCTGCCCAAAAAAGCAGTGGGGGCTTCAGCGGCGATGCTGCCTCACACCATCTGACTCCTTTCCTGCCCCACAGCCTCTGGGATTTCCAGAGGAACCGGTGGGAGGGAGATTCTCCCTCCGTCTACCGGGTTGGCAGAGGATCACTTCAGACACTTGGGTGCTCCAGCTGATCACAGAAGGACACTCAATAGAGTTTCTTCAGAAACCTCCTCGAAAACCACCCCCCCAGGTCATCTTACTCCCCAGAACATCATCTTCTGGTTCAGGAAGAAATATCCACTTCTTCCTGGTCCTGAAGAAGTCAGGAGATGTGAGGCCGATTCTCGACCTCTGCTCCCTGAACTTGTTCGTGGAATACAAAAGGTTCAGGATGCTCTCTCTGCAGGGTCTTCTGCCCCTTCTTCAGCCGGGACAGTGGCTGTGCGCACTGGATATGCAGGATGCTTAACTGCATATCTCTATTCGCCCTTCCCAACGCAAATACCTGCATTTTGTGTTCCAGGGGGACCACTACCAGTTCAAGGCCCGCCCATTTGGTCTCTCCTCGGCACCCCGAGTGTTCACCAAATGTCTTTCTGTGGTAGCGTCCCACCTGCATACCCGGGGGGGCAGGTTTTCCCATGCCTGGACGATTGGCTTCTGGTGGCCCCATCCAGGGCGGAACTCCTGCGTTTCCTTTTCCTTACCCTGCAGGTTTTTGCCTGCCTGGGTATTACCGTCAACTAGACCAAGTTCCACTTTTTCCTGTCCCAGAGGCTCCAGTTTATCGGGGCGATCCTGGACATGACCTCCGGCATGGCATTCTTGCCATTGGACAGAGCGGCCTCACTCCAGGCTTAGGTCAGCCTGTTGTCTAGCCACAGGTGGATCAGCACAAGATCAGTCCTTCGCCTCCTCGGGCTCATGGCGGCTGCAATTCCAACAGTCCCTTACACTCGGCTCCACATGAAAATTCTCAGTGGACACTTCGGTCTCAGTGGGATCAGCTGGTGGATGACCTAGATCAACTCGTTCTGGTCTCCACTCCTATGGCTCAGGACTTGCAATGGTGGATGGCTCAGGAGAATCTTTGCCGGGGAGTTCTCTTCTGTCTTTCTCCCCCACGCCCAGACGCTGACTACAGACACCTCGGGTGAAGGTTGGGGAGCCCATCTCGGGCCTCACAGGACCCAGGGCTCCTGGTCCAAGCTCGAGAAATCTCTCCACTTCAATGTGCTCGAGCTTCGGGCTGTGCTGTATGCTGTTCAGGCTCTGCACCTGCGTCTGCTTCCCGGGTACCTGGCTGTCCAGATGGACAACATGTGTGTGGTCTGGTACATCAACAAACAGGGAGGAACTCGTTCTTACCCTCTTTGCAGGGAGGCAATGCGAGTTTGGGATTGGGCAGTGCAGCACAACCTTCACCTCACGGCAATTCACGTCCCAGGGGTCGAGAGCACGCTGGCAGACCGACTCAGTCGATTGTCTGCTCACACTCACAAGGGGGAACTGGATCAGGGGGGAGCAGATGATAGCTTCTTACATTGGGGAACGCCACAGGTAGACCTGTTTGCATCCCCTCATAATGCAAAACTTCCTGACTTCTGCTCGCTCACTCCAGGGCACGGCATTTTTTGGAGAGACACTCTGTCTCTAGACTGGAAGGGCAGATTCATCTATGCTTTCCCCCCGATCCCCTTGATTCCGAGGGTCTTACAGAAACTCAGCTCAGAAGGAGCTCGAATTATGCTGATCGCTCCTTTCTGGCCCAGGCAAGTTTGGTTCCCTCTTCTGCAACAGTATTCAGAGGAACTTCCTCTTCCTCTATCGCAACTTCTGCTGACCCAGAATCAGGGGACCCTGGTCCATCCAGGCCTCAAGTCCCTTCAGTTGCACACATGGCTCCTGCAGACATAGCTCAAGCCTGATTTGGGGTTCCTCCCGAGTGGCTGAGATTCTGGTGGAGGCCAGAAAATCCTCCACTAGATCTACCTATGCCATGAAATGGAAACGGTTCACTATCTGGGCCACTTTCAAAGATTTTGAGCCTTTCTCATGCTCTGTTGGGCGGCTTCTGACTTACTTGCAACACCTCTTTGATCTGGGTCTCAGTCATTTATCTTTGAAGGTTTACATGGCGGCCATCTCGGCCTGCCATGTCCCTTTTGCAGACAGGACGTTTGAGCTCCAGGCCCTGATGTGCAAAATCCTGTATTTGATTTTTCACAAGGAACGTGTGGCTCTGCTTATCAACCCTAAGTTTCTCCCCAAGGTGGTAGCGGAATCTACGCTGAATCAATCCATAGAGTTACCTGCTTTCTTTACGCAGCACTCCAATCAAGGGGAGTACCTCCTGCATATTCTGGATGTTCACCGGATTCTGAGATACTACACCACCAGGACAAAGGATCTCAGAAAGACTGATCAAGTATTTGTCTCTTTTACTCATAAAAGAAAAGGCAATGTTGTTTCCAAGCAATGCCTGGCTAAATGGTTGGCTCATTGTATTAATTTCTGTTATGACAAGTACAACAAACCCTGCTGGGTCAAGTCAGAGGCCACTCCACCAGAGGGGTCGCCGCCTCTGCGGCTTGTTTCAAGAATGTGTCAGCGGCTGACATTTGTGCAGCCGCTACTTGGACTTCTGTCCATACATTTACGAAACATTACAGTTTGGACATTGCTTCTTGCCGTAGAGCGGGCTTTGGGTTGACTGTTCTGCAAGGTCTCCTTTCCTAAGACCTTCACAGCCAGAGAGTCTACTCCTGAGTAGTTTTCCTCCTCCCGTTTGCTTCGTCTTGTTCCAGACTGCTTGGGACTCAGTCCTATATGTAATTACCTACTGCAAGAGCCCTCTCGAAGTAAGATAGTACAGTTACGTAAGAACTTACCGTAACAGTAGATCTTTGAGAGAGGCTCATGCAGTAGGTAATACGTTCCCACCCTCCATCCCCCTAAGCTTTTTCAGCTCCTTTTCCAGGATGGGAAATATCTGCTTCTCTCTCGTCTTGCCTTTGGCCGGAAAGAACTGGAAGGCGGGCATGGAGGACCACCCCTTTACACTGACATCGCATGATGTCGGTCACCTGACGTGGGGGCCGTCCCCCGCCAGAGACTGCTAGCTAGAAATTTTTCCGTGGGGTCCTGACGCCTGCCGGCATCAGTCCTATATGTAATTACCTACTGCAAGAGCCTCTCTCAAAGATCTACTGTTACGGTAAGTTCTTACGTAACTGTACTTTTGTTGCCTACAACCTATGTAATAGGCTTCTTTCACTAACAGTTTCTTATTATAATTTCCACCCCCGTGAGGAAGGTTACAGCTGTACTGTACCACATTACACATCTGGAACTGGCAAGGCAGTGTTGTAGAGAAGGAAAGAAGGTTATAGCTGTGCTGTACAACATCACGTCTCTGGAACTGGCAGGGCACTGCTTTAGGGATGGTTACTTGTATGTTGTACCACATCACAGGCCCAATATTCAGACATTTGCCCGGGCGCTACCCAGTGTTTGCCCATGTAAACCAGGCCTTGCACTGGAGCCCAGTATTGAAAGGGCTCTGTTGCACCAGCAAACAGGTATAGCACCTGTGGAAACCAAAAAGAAGGGGGCAGTATGCAAATGGTAGGGCAGGGACAGGAATATTGGTGCAAACCAATATTCAGCAGATCTGCATGGCATAGAATGGTTTTGTGTGGTCTTTTTATGCCATGCAAATGCTGCCGATGTAAACCTCCTTTTACTCCACGCAACCATAGTGGCTGCCAGAGGTAATGCAGCCAACCAGTCGGTTGGCTGCTGGGGGAGCATACCAACCCCTGTGGTCCATGGCACCCCCTCCTTTTCCAGTCCCTACATGAAAAAATTCCAAGTTCTAGTGGTCCCTCCCACCCCCAACTGCCAGACCTGTAGTAAATATAACCATCCCTGGTACTAGTGGTTCCCCCTCCTGTCGCCAGCCCCAGCTGTAAAATAATCCCTGGTGCTAGTGGTTCTCCACACCCTCCAATCTCCAGCCTTAATTGTACAATGAAAAGAATCGCTGGTGGTGGTAGTCGTTCCCCCAACCCCTCAGTCACCAGCATTTTAGTGGAAAAAAGAATCCCTGGTGCTAGTGGTTCCCTCTACCCCCCCAACTGCCAACCCAGAATGAAAAAAAAAACCCTCCCTCACATCCAGTGGTCCTCCTATGGCACCAGGCACCCCTCCACTCACCTTATCTGTATCCATGGTGCCACGGGTGCCTATGGCGAATGGCACAGCCCTTCTCACACTTCCTCGGCTGGCCTCCTTGTGTGCAGGCAGGAGCGCACTTTGTATTTATAGGACAGGGTGACTGTCCTATATATATGAGGTAGGCTGCTCCCTGCCTGCACGTATGGTGGCTGGCCGAGGAGGTGTGAGGAGGGCTGTGCTGGTTGCCATAGGCACCTGTGGCACCACCTATACAGATAAAGTGAGTGAGGGGGGTCTTGGTGCTGCGGGGGAGCACTGGACACCAGAGAGTGTTTTTTTCCCCATTCTGGGCTGGCGGTTGGGGGGAGGGGGGCCCACTAGCACCAGAGATTCTTTTTCCCACTGAAAGGCTGGCAATTGGAGGGTGGGGGAGACCCACTACCACCAGGGATTCTTTGTATCGTACAGTTGAGGCTGGCAATTGAAAGGTGGGGGGAGCCACTAGCACCAGAGATTATTTACAGTTGGGGCTGGTGATCAGGGGGAAGGGAACCATTAGCACCAGGGATGTTTGTATTTACTACAGGGCTGGCAGTCAGAGGGTGGAGGCCCACTTGCACAGGGATGGTTATATTTACTACACGGTGAATGATCAGGAGGGACCACTAGCACCTGGGATGTTTATATTTACTATGGGGCTGGAGATCGAGGGCCACTAGCACCAAGGATTATCATTTTACAGTTGGGGCACAATGGAAGGTAGGGGGACCACTAGCACCAGGGATGGTTATACTTACTATGGGGCTGGGAATCTGGGGGGACCACTGGAATCAGGGATATTTATATTTACTATGAGGCTGTCAGTCGAGGGGGACCACTAGCTCTAGGGATTATCATTTTACAGTTGGGGCTGGTGATTGGAGGGTGGGCCATTATCATCATAGCTATGGTTATTATGGCCTGGGGGGTCAGAGCTGCACTACCTGCTTCCACTACCCATGCAACTGGCCCCTTAGCACCTTACATGCCCAGTGGGCCAATTTGCATGGGTACCTTTGAAAATTGCAGATAGCACTGTGGTGCTATCACATCTTGGGGCCAACTTCGGGAGACATGTTGGGGTGGCACTGCCTGACTTAGTACTGCCCCAACATTGCCCTATATTCAGTGGGTTAGCACCCCATTGAAAATACCATCCTGGGACCCCGGGCACATACAAAGCATAGAGCAAACATTTCTGCTGTGGTATGTGCCTAACTGAATATCAGGCCCCACATATATGGAACTGCCAGGGCACTGCAGTGGGGAAGGTTACAGCTGTGCTGTACCACATCACATCTCTGGAACTGGCAGGGAACTGCTGTGGGGAAGGTTACAGCTGTGCTTTACCATATCATGTCTCTGGTACTGGCAAGGCACCATTGTGGGAAAGGTTACAGCTGTGCTGTACCACATCACATCTCTGGAACTGGCAGGGCACTGCTGTGGGGAAGGTTACAATTGTGCTATACCGCATCATGTATCTGGAACTGGCAGGGCACTGCTGTGGGGAAGGTTACAGCTGTGCTGTATCGCATCACGTCTCTGGAACTGGCAGGGCACTGCTGTGGGGAAGGTTACAGCTGTGCTGTACCGCATCACGTCTCTGGAACTGGCAGGGCACTGCTGTGGGGAAGGTTACAGCTGTGCTGTACCGCATCACGTCTCTGGAACTGGCAGGGCACTGCTGTGGGGAAGGTTACAGCTGTGCTGTACCGCATCACGTCTCTGGAACTGGCAGGGCACTGCTGTGGGGAAGGTTACAGTTGTGCTTTACCGCATCACGTCTCTGGAACTGGCAGGGGCACTGCTGTGGGAAGGTTACAGCTGTGCTGCGCATCACGTATCTGGAACTGGCAGGGGCACTGCTGTGGGGAAGGTTACAGCTGTGCTGTACCGCATCACGTCTCTGGAACTGGCAGGGCACTGCTGTGGGGAAGGTTACAGCTGTGCTGTACCGCATCACGTATCTGGAACTGGCAGGGCACTGCTGTGGGGAAGGTTACAGCTGTGCTGTACCGCATCACGTATCTGGAACTGGCAGGGCACTGCTGTGGGGAAGGTTACAGCTGTGCTGTACCGCATCACGTATCTGGAACTGGCAGGGCACTGCTGTGGGGAAGGTTACAGCTGTGCTGTACCGCATCACGTATCTGGAACTGGCAGGGCACTGCTGTGGGGAAGGTTACAGCTGTGCTGTACCGCATCACGTATCTGGAACTGGCAGGGCACTGCTGTGGGAAGGTTACAGCTGTGCTGCCGCATCACGTATCTGGAACTGGCAGGACACTGCTGTGGGGAAGGTTACAGCTGTGCTGTACCGCATCACGTATCTGGAACTGGCAGGACACTGCTGTGGGGAAGTTACAGTTGTGCTGTACCGCATCACGTATCTGGAACTGGCAGGGCACTGCTGTGGGGAAGTTACAGTTGTGCTGTACCGCATCACGTATCTGGAACTGGCAGGGCACTGCTGTGGGGAAGGTTACAGTCGTGCTGTACCGCATCACGTATCTGGAACTGGCAGGGCACTGCTGTGGGGAAGGTTACAGTCGTGCTGTACCGCATCACGTATCTGGAACTGGCAAGGCACTGCTGTGGGAAGGTTACAATTCGTGCTGTACGCATCACGTATCTGGAACTGGCGGGGCACTGCTGTGGGGAAGGTTACAGTCGTGCTGTACCGCATCACGTATCTGGAACTGGCAAGGCACTGCTGTGGGGAAGGTTACAGTCGTGCTGTACCGCATCACGTATCTGGAACTGGCAAGGCACTGCTGTGGGGAAGGTTACAGTCGTGCTGTACCGCATCATGTATCTGGAATTGGCAAGGCACTGCTGTACAGGAGGTTATACATGTGTTACACACTGGTGTCTGGCAAGCTTCTGGGCAAAATGCAAGTGTGGTATACACGAGATATACACAAGATAGATTGCCAAGTAGTTTGTGGTCAGGGAGCAGAGTTGTAGTGGACTGGCACAATGCCAAGTGGTGAAGGGTACTTGGTGGCATCAGTGCTGAGGTCACTGCTGTTCAACAGTTTCATCAACAATCTGGAAGCTGGGGTCTCCAGCAGGCTGCTTCAGTTCCATGATGACACAAAGCTGGACAGGGTGGTAGACTCACTTGAGAACAGTGACAAATGTTCAGAGGACCAGAACAAGCTGGGTGATTGGTCACCATCTCAGATCCAATGTAGCCCAATGCAAGATACTACACTTAGTGAAAAACAATACACACTGTGTGGGGCTTCCTTCGCTGCAGTGGAGGAGAAAAAGGGCCTTAGGGTCATAACAGATATGTGGCTGGAGATATTGTGACAGATGCTGCCAAGAGGCTGGCAGAATTCTGGGATGCATCAGGGGTGGCGGGGGACCAAAGGGCAATGTAAGTAATCCTGTCATTTTACAAGGCTCTGGAGTGGCTTCCAGCAGCAGAACCAGGGACCTGAGTCACCCTAGAAAAAACATCTGAAAGAGAGTTGGGCTGGCTGGGGGTCAGGCAAGTTGTACAGGAGTGGGGATTGGCTCCCAGGGAAGGAGGGTGCAGGACATCTGGCATTTTGGCATCCCCTTACTGGCTGACCCAGGTGCGGCTTTGGTGGTGGTTGTGAAAGCAGCTGCTTACCCGACCCAAGAAATGGTGCAGCCACAGCAGCCTCAGTGTCAAACCGGGGAAGGGGGATTGAATACAAAAGTGGCAAGGACATAGGATGGAGGCGGTCCAGAGGATGGCAACTAAAATGGTGCAGGGTCTGCAGAAGCCATATGAAGAGAGACTAAAATAGCTTAATATGTGTACCCTTGAGGAAAGGAAGGAGAGGAGGGACATGATAGAAACTTTCAAGTATCTCAAGGGAATCAGCAAAGTCCAAGAGGGGAGCATCTTTCAGAAAAAGAGATGTGCAAGAACAAGGGGGCACAATTTAAAGGTGGGGGGATGGCTCAGGGGCAACGTGAGGAAATATATTTTCACGGAGAGAGTGGTGGACGCATGGAACCACCTTCCTGAGGAAGCTGTGGGATCAAAAACAGTGGGGGAATTCAAGAATGCATGGGACAGCCAAAAGGCAATTATAGTGGGGGGTAGGAGGAAGTAGGCTGTTGGTTAAGTAGAATCTGCAGCTTATCAAATAGGTTGAGAAATGGGCAGACTGGGTGGGCCAAGCAGTCCTCATCTGCCGTCAAAGTCTGTTTCTATGTTTCTGTGAATCAGGTTGGAAAAAAACATTTCACCACTGATTTTTTTTTTGCACTGCCTTTGTACTCCCAACTGCAGCAGCCCCCTTCTCTCGGTAGTGGCAACCTCCCAGCCCCACCCACACCCTCTCTGCCATATACACAGTATTCCTCTTATCACAGGCTTCCGCCTCCTGGGTGGGAAGCTGGCCTGACCCTCCCCCCTGAATGACTCAGTTCCAGAAGGTGGTGGGTAGTTGGTGCGTCGGAACTGGAGATTGCTCTCAGCATTCCAGCGCTCGTATAAATCCCTCAACCTCTCCCCCCTTTTGGACGACCTTTACCACTCTAATTGGGTCCCAAGCTCAAACAGCTCTAATATGGATTCGGCCTTTACATACTTTCGGAATACTTTCCTCTCCGCTTGGGATAGACATGCCCCCATACGCCGGACTAGAGTCCGCGGTTCTCACCTACCCTGGATAACCCCCAAGCTGATTGCCTGCCAACAAGCCTGTGATAAGGCCTGGCGAAACTATAAATCCTCACTCCTCCCAGACGACCATACCTCCTACCGCATGCTCCGCAATAGATGCACCAAGGCCATCCGCCTAGCTAAGTCGGAATATTTTAAAAACACACTTAATGCTAACATTGGCAGCCCATCCAAATTCTGGAAAGTCATTAACTCCCTTTTCTCCCCCAAAACAGCTAGCCCTCCACCTCTTCTCCTTGTCCAAGGGTCTCTCCTTTCTGACCTCCAGAAGGTAGCCTCCGAGTTTAATTCCTACTTCACTACCTGCGCCCTGACCCTCCTTGACTTCCTACCACATACAACCACTCCATCTCCTCAGTCTTCCTTCCACCATCCATCTGGTATGAACCCCTTCTCCTTTAGACCCATTTCCCCCACTGAAACCCTAGACGCCCTTCGCACCCTAAACCCCTCCAAAGGTAAATCCCCCGATGGTCTTGATAACAAACTGCTCTTCCTATCTGCTCCTGCCATCTCTACCCCGCTTGAAGCCCTACTAAACCTTTCCTTCACTACTGAGTCACTGCCCTCCGAATGGAAGCACACCACTGTTCTACCCCTCCCTAAAGGCGGGGACCCTACCTCCACATTCAATTACCGCCCTATCTCCCTCCTCCCCACCCTCGCTAAACTTCAGGAACACCTAGTGCTATCCCAACTCTCCCACTTCCTCTCAGAAACTAACTTCTTCACCCTTTTCCAGTCCGGGTTCAGAAAGCACCACTCCACCACCACCTCCTCCCTGCTAAGACTCACAGACCATATCCTTACTGGGATGGACAAAGGGCTAATCACTGCTGCTATTTTCATAGACCTAGCAAAAGCCTTCAACACTGTATCCCATTCTCTCCTACTATCCTGCCTTTCTGGAGCTGGGTTAGCCGAATCCGCCACAAACTGGTTCAGTGCCTACCTCCTAAATAGAACCCAATCCACCAAAATAGCTGACCACATCTCCCCCAGTCACCACTGGTGTACCCCAAGGCTCAGTTCTCGGCCTCATCCTCTTCTCCATCCTGCTAAATGACCTGCCAAACTCGTGCTCTTCTTCCGCCATCCACATGTACACAGACGATACAGTCCTCTTCACCTCCGGCCGGACCCACGAAGAAATCACCTCCAAACTTCAAACCGACTTCAACAAAATCCAACACCAGTTCAACAGCAACCAACTCTCCCTAAATGCTAAGAAGACCAACTCCATGACTTTCGGTACCAGACAGCGGCTATCCAAACTCACCTCCCCTTCCCTCTGTGATTCCACACCCTAAATAACACCATCCTCGAAGAAGTACCCGCCTTCAGGTATCTAGGGGTTTGGCTTGACCGTCACCTCTCCTCTTCACACGTGGATGCCATCGTCTCAAAATTACGCCCCAAACTTGGTGCCCTCTATAGAAACTGCACTAGTCTCCCACTTCCTCTCAGACACGAAATTGTCCAGAAAATGATTCTACCCTCCTTCGATTACTGTGATGTAGTTTACAGCTCCGCTGCACAGACCACCCTAGCCAGATTAGACCCCCTCCTCAATGCATTCTGCCGCTTTGCCCTCGATGCCCCCCCTCATACACACCACTGCATGCTTTATCGTTCCCTGTCCCTGCCTTCTCTAAGTAACTGGCGCCTAATTCATTGCACTAAATTCACTTCTAACGTCTGGCTCAGCTCCCTCCCTCCCTACCTCGCATCCGCCCTATCTTCCCCACCTCCCCCCTCGCATGCCCTCAGGTCTGCTGATGCTAGGCTACTATTCATCCCCCATCGAAGGACCTCCACCGGCCAATCCACTTTCTCTTACCTCGTCCCTAAACTCTGGAATGACCTGCCCACCCAGATTCGCCATTCTTCATCCAAACTCTCCCTTTCCTATGCCCTCTCTAACTTCCTTACCCCCAACTGCTGCTACCCCTGACCATCCCCCCTTTACCTCCCCTTCCCCTGTTCCCCCCACCTGGCCAGCGGCCCGGCTATCGCCTAATTGTCTGGCTTATCTACTACCCTGTGCACTTACACTGTCTCTTTACTCACTCCCCACTGTCAGATTCTCCCTCCTCCCTTCCTTTCAACCCACGCTCCCCATCCCCTCCCCTTCTCACCTAACCTCCCCTCCTCACAGCTAATCACCCCTACCTTTCTCCTACCCCCATCTTGCTCTCCTAACCCCCCTGTTAGCCTGTTACATCTCCCTTTAGCTCAGCTTCTGCTACTGGCACTCAAGTTTTGCTGTCACTACCCCTGTTCTGAAACTTGCACTTATGTACCACATGCTGCCTCAATGTGTACCATGATTTGTATTCCAAACCCTATTGTTCATGTTCTGCTCTGTTCCTAACTCGCTGTGTAACCAAGATTCTGTATACTCTGTCATTGTTTGATATTGTGGTGTACTTTGCTGTTCTCCCTATGTACATGCTCAATTGTAATCCCTTCCACCTGTGCACTGTCTCTGAATTGTACTATTGTTAAGTTCAACTATTTATATATTGCCTCCTCTGTAACCCCCTCCCCCCCCAGGTCACACCGTGAGACGAGCATCTTTTTGCTCAGTGTGCCTTTACTGGTAAAACATTTTCAATAAATAAATAAATAATTTATCCCACTCACCTATGGGACATTTCAAGATTTCTGGCTTTCACCCTTGAAATGCTGGAGTGGGTCTCACTGACAGGTGCGCATGCCCCTACCAATGCACAGCTCCCTGCCTGCACAGCCTTATGTAGTCACTTGGGTGGCAGTCATACAACAAAGGCTAAAACCCATTCTCCATGCGAAGGAGAGTGCCCTCTGAGATGCTTCATTCACATCCCCTGGCCAGCCTTTTGACATCTTAGACTTGTTCCTGAATCAGGGTCACTGACATTGTGAGAGATAGCACCACCACTGTGCTGATGGGTCAGCTGCTCCGATTTGGTTTTTAAACTGGTTCAGACTAAAAGTGGTAATCCTTGTACAGAATGGCCATCACACCACACTGTAGGGAAAGAATCCGCCCCTCCCCCCCCAAACACCCTTGTGTGGTATTCTGTAGTACCACAGTACTCAGTGGCAGAGTATTCCAAGTTAGGAATCTAATTGTAGGTTCTGTTTTCTGTCTTGTCTGAAATCACAGAATCATAGAGAGGAATAGAGTCTGTCTGCAAAAGCCAAAAAAACTCGTTACATATCAGTGGTGCTGTCAAGTGCGAGCTAACCCAAAGTAATGATCTAAGGATTTTTTAAAGATTTCCATACTAGTACTGAGTACCACTGCTTCTGGTAGACCATTCTGAACTGAAACTATACTTTGGTTGTAACAACCTCCTTGCCTTATTGTTTTTCAAATCTCTCCCCTCAATTAGAGTTTATTTGTCCTAGTTGATATAATATTAGTGTTTCTATTAAGGATGTTTCCTGCTGTTTCAGCAACCCCATGTCAAAGTCACAATTTTTTGCCCAGTACATGATGGTCATCTAAACATTTAAAATCCACAACAGAAAACATGGGTTGCCATGCTTGTGTTTAAGCTACCTTGGTGAGACTTAATCTCTCCTTAAGGGAAAAATCCGGAAGGGGTCAGATTGTTTTATGTGGTTATAACATCAGTATTTTAGATGTCAACATGAGTGTGAAAGTAAATGTGAAACAAGGACACATCATTTGTCATGATGCTTATTTCATTTTTTCCACAAATCCAAAAATAAAGGGTAAATTACCAATACTATGATACCCTCTTGAACTGATATTCCCAAAAAAGAGGGAAATATATGTACGTTTTTATACATAAAACCATTTCAGATCCATGTCATTTTCATAAAACATTTTTGTAGATGAAGAATATGGCTATGAATATAGAAATAGAAAGAAATATGGGGGTTGCCATGCTTGTTTTGGTTATATCTGCTTTCAAAGTTGCAATTTCAGAGGTGGTCGACTCACAACAACAATAACTGAAACATTCCAATAAAAAAATAAAACTTGCAAGAATGGTAATGAAACAATTCAAAAGTACATGTAGAATGGCAAGAACTTTAACATAAAATAAACAGTGTAACCAAAGACAGGTATTTAGGTAAAGTGCCTTGAATGATACCAACTGCTGCAATTGTGAGAGCTAATGCCCTTGCTGCCATCCTGTATATATTCTTAGCTGGACATGACATACTAGGATGAATTATTATTCTAATAATGCGTCCACATATTTAAGAATGTACTTGTGCCAGAAAACAACCTTCAAAACTTTTTCAAGCGCATCAGAAAAATGGGAATTTGAAACATCAGGGAACGTCTTTAAGCCCCATACATTCCCACACGTCTTCGTCAGTAAATGCTTTGTACAGTATAGAAAACACAAATCACCTCTAAGTCTTCTGTACTCCAAAGAGTACATTCCCAAGTCCATGAGCCTCTCCCCATATAGCTTATTTCTCACAAATGTGATTTTTTTGTAACTCTCCTCTGCACCCCCTCCAATAATCTAATACTTTCTAAACTGTTGTGCACTGAAGGGTGAACAGTACTCAAGGCCCGGTCTAACCATTGCTGAATAAAGAGTACTTATTACACTGACATCCCTACTTTTGATGTGCCTGAAAATACAACCGAGTATCCTGTTACTTTTTTAACTGCCTCCCTGGCATGGGTATCAAAGGATTATTTATTAATAATCATACTGACGTCTCTTTCAGTATTAGTTGCTTGTAAGACTTTGCCATTTAACTTGTAAACAGCCATCCTATTGTTATGACCAAAGTGCATTATTCTGCATTTGTCCTCATTACTTTCAATTGGTGTTCTTTAGCCCAATATTTTAAGGTGTTTACATCTTTTTGAAACTGTAATGTCACATCATGGCTATTGACAATTGCCCCCAATTTGGTATCATCAGCATATTTGCTTATCCGGGAGCCTGACAAAGTTTTCATGGAAGAAATAAATAAATTAAACAGTGTTGGCCCCAGCACCAAACCCTGTGGCACCCCACTTGTGACAGATCCCCAGTCAGAACAGAACCCTCATATGCAGACACGCTGCTGCATATTTTCCAACCAGGATATTACCCACTTTATCACCAGTGGGTGAATTTCTAAACAGAACAACCTTCCAATTAATTCTTTATGATGGACCATATCAAAAGCCTTGGAGTAGTCCAGATATAGCCATAAAACAATGAATGTAAATCTTGGAGTGCACCAAAATGAGTCAATGTGACAGAAAACAGGTGTTTATTTTTTTATTTTTGCTCTGGAGAATAATCTTGTGAGATACAGTATCTAGTTTTCACAAGAATCCTGGGGGACAACAGGAACACACTTGATTGTATAAGACCACAACAGTAAGTGCCAAAACGAGGCATTTAATAAGTAACAAGAGATGACAAGGGTGTGCATTACAGTGATATAATCTCATGCCTCAGGTGTGTTGTTGTGCACGAGGTGCAGCTGTGTTTATCTCACCTTTACTAGATACCCAGGAGTGTTTTATTTGGCATACAAAATGTTTTTTAAATATCATTTATCTGACCGGAAAATGAATACAATAACTAAAAAGCATTTATAAACAATAACAAAAGACCTTTTATTGAAATATGCTTCCATTTTACAGCTGAAGACAAAGTTTATATTCTAGTATAGGAGGTGGGAAGTTGAGGGAGAGTACCTACAATTGATTAAAAAAAAGGCAAGCAATGAAAACCCTGTTGTGCTAACTTCTTATTAAAAAAAATGGTTATGTAATTTATATTATATTATACAGGTATTTTCCATATAAGGAAAACATGTTCAAAACTGCTAAACCTGTCTGGGGATGGGGGTTGTACATTTCTTCAGAACAGGCTAACCCATTGCTGATTCAAATGCACTGGAAGTTATGAACTTCAGGACTTTTTTTTTTTATACGTTTGGGTCTGCCACTGCCCAATTACAGTAACTGTGTTTTCCCACAATTTTTCCTTTTTATGGTGTCACCTCCCTTTCTTGCACAGTTTCTTTTTTCTGTCTTTCCCTACATTCAGCAGCCAGAAGATAACAATTGAATACAGGAATTCAAAATCCTGCACAGTTCCACCGATGTTCACCTGCTCAAACACACACATATCCTTATATGGAACCAAGGCCTTAATTTTATTTGTGACAGGTTATGTAGGTGAGCTAAGAAACTTTAACCATTTAAAAAAAGGAAAAGATAGGAGGGAGACTTTTCATGGTCAGCAAAGGAACACTAGTCAAGAACCAAGTTAGCAAAGGAACACTAGTCAAGAACAGCTACGTTAGAATTTACCATAACAGTAGATCTTCAAGAGAATCTTTTTCATTAGGCTGTACTTTTGTAACTATAACTGTGCCAGTGCTAGGACCACACAGAAACTTTTGTAAGCAGTCAGCCAGAGGCCACCAATGATGATGTCAGACATTAGCGTGTACATAAATGTGGGCGGCCCCTCCTCGCCTCAGTTCCTGCTGGAGATCACGCTCGCAGGACCTCCCTGTAGGGAACCAGGAGAGACAGAGTGCTGGAAGGAGAGTAATGGAGACAGTAGTACATTAATCCTTTGTTGCAACCCCAAATTAGCTCTGGCCAGAGCCAACAGGGTTGCAAGCGAGGAATTTGGTGTAAAAGTATTGAAAATTACCAAAGTTACGAGCCTTTGTTAGCAAAATGTAATGTAAGCTCCTAAATTTGTTGTTTTGTAATATTTGTACACCAAATATTCAACATAGTCTTGTTATGACCCTGCCTCATGAAGAAGGGCAGGGCAAATGTTCAAATCCTGCCCGAAAGGTGATTTTCCACAGGAACTACAAAATCAACTTTCAGGACACAAAAACACATTTTGGGCGGGAGTTGAAAAATGACAGCTGTCACACTCATGAGGTGCTGTAAAGATATGGCTATGTTGTGAATTTGGTGTAAAAATACTGAACATTGCCAAAGTTATGAGCCTGCATTCGCAAAATTCAATGTAGGCTCATAACTTTGTTGTTTTTTAATATTTTTACACCAAATGTTCAACATAGCCTTCTTATGACCCCACCTCTTGATCAATGGCAGAGAAAAGTTTCAAATTCTGACCAAAAGGTGATTTTGCACAGGGACCGCAAAATCACCTTCCAGGATGTAAAAAAAAAAAGCAAAACATTTTGGCCATGTCTTGAAAAATGACGGCTGTCACATTCATGAGGTGCTGTAATGATATGGCTATGTTGCAAATTTGGGGTAAAAATATCAAAAATTACCAAAGTTATGAGCTTGCATTCATAAAATTCAACATAGGCTCATAACTTTATTGTTTAATATTTTGACACCAAATTTTCAACATAGGCTTCTTATGATCCCACCTCATGAACAAGGGCAGAGAAAATGTTCAAATCCTACCTGAAAGGTGATTTCTTGCAGGGACCGCAAAATCAACTTTTGGAACAGATCTGCCTAATAACAGTTCAATTGTTTATGAAGTAGGATCCTGAAGAAGGCATGTTGAAAATTTGGGCCAAAAATATGCAAAAATGCCCAAGTTATGCTACTAAGTTCAAAACTCCATTGAAATACATTGAACAGCATACCTGTTTCTTCAGTTCATGGTCCAGCTTTGACGAGTGAAGACGTGTTTGTGGTCCAGAAAGGATTACAGTGTTGGACTCCTGACCAGTAAGTAAAAGCTTGGGGTGGTGGGTGCTGAGTGGGAGGGTCAGGTGGGGGCAGTTATGCCTGCAAAAGACATCGATGGACTGTTTTCTTTTTACAGGTTTTTTTTTTTAAAAAAGCACGGATTCTTCAGTGTGACACTGGGGGATTGGGCACCCCCTGTGTCACTGCTATGTTTCTGGGGGTGGGTGGTGGGTGCTGAGATGGAGGGTTGGGTGGGGGATATCAATATATATATATAAAAAAAATAACTGCACATGTGCAGTAGTGTGGGGACGCTGTGAAAAAAACCCATTGAGGATTCTTCATTGAGACACTGGGGGATTGGACACCCCCAGTGTCACTGTTATGTTTCTGGGGGTGGAGTTGGTGTGGTGGGTGCTGAGAGAAAGGGTTGGGTGGGGGATATCAAAGTGCTACTTTCTTGCTGACAGCAAGCAGAGTGCTTCACCACGGTCATGGAGGTGATTGTGTTGACACTCCCAACATGATGTTCATTCGCAAAGAATGCAAGGAATGCAGAGTCCTTTTTTAAAAGCAACAGGGCTCCGCCCACTGTAGCCCTAAAAAGGAGGAAGAAGGGTGTGACAGCATGGATTGATGAAAGAGATTCTCTTGAAGATCTACTGTTATGGTAAGTACTTACACAACTGTTCTATCTTCTTTGAGGATATCTCATCGGACCACACCTTTGGAACAAGTTACAAGCAGTCCCAACAGCTAACAGTCTGGGTGGCTGGAACCTATAGGCTTATGATAAAAGACCTTGTGGCACAGCTAGGCCAAATCCAGCTCATCTGCGAGATACTGTGTCCAGAATGTAGTGCTTAGTGAAGGTGTGGACAATACTCCATGCGACAGCTGCAAAGAGCTCAGCAGCTGAAACATTCTGAAAACAAGCTACAGTACTGGCCATGCCTCTGGTAGAATGACCATAAACCACACCTGGAAGTCGTTACTGTACTTTTTGTAACAGAATTTAATACAGTGTACTAGCCAATTAGAGAAGCACTGTTTAGAAACTGGGGCGGCCTCTTTCCCGGGGCGAATGAAACAAAAAGCTACGAGGGCTTTCTGCAGTCCTTTGTATGGTGTGTATAGTACCTGAGTATTCTGTGCACATCTAAGATAGGGAGCAATGCCTCCCCTGAATTTGCATGCTCTGGATAATGCACTGGCATGTAGAGGGTTTGATTTAAAGTAAACTCAGACACCACCTTAAGTAGAAACTTAGGATTAGTACACAAAGACGCCCTGACTTTGTGAAAAATCAAATAAGGAGGCTCACACATTAGAGCCTGCAGCTCTGAAATCCTTTGAGCAGAAGTGACTGTAACTAGAAATAATGCTTTCCAAGAAAGAAAGCGTTAAGCCACAGGTCAAAGCTGGCTCAAAGGGAGCTCAAGCCAGCTTTTCCAAATTAAAATTCCCAAGCAGGACTGATTGCGACTAGGAGGCTTTATGTGTAAAATGCCTCTGAAGAACATAAGGACTACCTCTAGCTGAGCAGCTGTATAGCCATGCACAGGCACATAGAAAGCTGATATAGTCGCCCTGTGCACTTCGATGGAGGAATACTGCAGGCCTAAATCTGATAAGGATAACAGGTACTCTAGATTATAACCTGATTGACTGGGCAGATAAATGGATCCAGGTTATGTGAAGCAGTCCATAAAGCAAACTGCTTTGATAAGTATGTCTGATGGATGGTTTTCTAGAAGTCACCAGAAAATGTCCCACTTTCTGTGATACCCAAGATGAGCTATGGCTACGTCTTCAGGAGCCATGAGTGCAGATGTAGGGACTGCAAGTCTGTGTGGACTAGGATTCCCTGGTCCTGGTTCAGCAGACCCTTGCACAACGGCAGAGGTACTGGGGGTTCCACTGTGAGCTGTTACAGCAGGGGATACCATATATGACACGGCCATAAGTGAGCAATGAATGTTAGAGTTGTCCCCTTCTTCTTTAGCTTGAGTAGTACTCTGAAGGAGTGGGAAGGCACAAAGAAATTTCCCTTTCCAAGAGAGGGACAATGCATCTCACCAAAACCTCCAGGCCTTGAAGCAAGTGACTAGAAATGTGTAGTTTTGTGTTCTGAGGGGACGCAAAAAGGTCCAACTCTGGATGACCTCATCTTTCGAATAGGTTGTCTACCACCGGGGTCAACAGTTCCTACTTGCACATCCTGGACTATGACCTGCTTAGCTTGTCTGCCAAGACATTTTGGATGCCTATAACATATATTGCTGATAGTTCTAGACCGTGTTCCAGAGTCCAGTATCAAAACCTCATTGCTTCCCTGCACAGAAGGTAAGAATGAGTCCCCCTGGTTTATTGATGTAATGCATCACACTGACATTGTTCATCTGCACAGAGGACCTGGGAACAAGTAGTTCTGGATGGCCTGGAGTCCACAGAGGACCATTCTCATTTCCAGAACTTTTCTGTGTAAAGTGACTGTCACCCCCAGTGCATCAAATATCTGTCTGGTTCAAGCTAAGGTCTGTAGCAACTGGTCTCTGGAGAGGGCTTTTAACAGCCAGTCATCCAGGTAAGGAAAAACATGCAAGCCTTTCCTGTGAAGGGCTGATGCCAGCATAGATACCATCTGGTAAAGACTCATGGTGCAGAAGATAAGCCAAAGGGCAATACTCTAAATTGGTAATGCTCCCCCTGAAACAAGAACCTCAGATATTTTCTGTGAGGTTTCCAGATCTTAATATGGAGTTACACGTCCTTCATCACCAGGGAGTAAATCCAGTCCCCTGTTTGCATTAGGGGAAGGAGACCCTGCAGAGTGACCATCTGGAACTTCCTGTATTCTGTGAAGGTGTTCAGATGTCTTAGATTCAGAATAGACCGTAAATCCCGTATCTACTTTGGGACCAGGAAGTATCTGGAGTAAAAAACAGTGTTCCACTGTTCTACTGCTACAAGTTCTAGGGTTCAGTTTTTGAAGCAGAGTCTGTATTTCCTCTAGCAACAGGAACATTTGCCCTAGTGAGTATGTTGTCACCACTGGTGGATGATCTGGAGGTTTGTCCAGAAGCTCCAGAGCATGACTCTTCTCTGTAATCTCTAGAACCCATACATCTGTAGTCACCTCCCTCCCTCCATTGGTCCAGGTGGAGTGCTAGGCGACCCACTACAACCACTGGCACCACTACCTCTACATGTTTTTGAATGGGCACCTGGCAAGGGCCCAGCACCTTTGCCTCTTCCCTGCTGTCTGTAGACCTGGTACTGTCCCCTAACAGCTGATAGACAAAAGTTACCCTGCTCTGGGTATGGAGCAGGAAAGAACAGTTACAGAAGAACTTACCATAACAGCAGATCTTCAAGGGGATCTCAGTTATCATGTTACACATATGGAACTTCATCATCGGTGAAGCAGGATCCACATGGAAGATTTTCAGCAGTGCCACTGGGGCCGCCTATGCTGACGTTGTCTGCTGACATCACCAACCCTATGAAGATGTGAGCAGCCCAGCTTCCTCCTCAGTTCTTTCCCCTGGAGACTAAGGGAGCAAGCTTACCATGGGGGACCAAGGAGTAAGAGAGATGCCCAGGCCTAAATAAAAGGCTGGATACACCAGATAGCCAGTTCTAAGGAAGAGCCCCGTAAAATAGGGATGGTGGGAGGGAAGGCAGACCTGATGACTAAGATCCCTTTGAAGATCTACTGTTATGGTAAGTTCTTATGTAACTGTTCTATTTTCATCGGGGGTATCTGAGTCATCAGGTCACACGTGGAATAAGTCCCAAGCAGTTACAGATGCACTTAGTCTGGTAGGAAGGCCAAACCAAAACTTAGGATAGGAGGCCCTGCAGGACAGCCCTGTCAAAGCCTGCATGGGCTCTAGAAGCAATGTCCAAACTGTAGTGCTTGGTCAAAGTATGGACAGTAGTCCAGGTGGTAGCAGCACAAATGTCAGGGGCTGAGACCCCTTTGAAACAGGATGCAGAGGTAGCCATACCCCTTGTGGAATGGGCTTTTACCACCCCTGGCAACTCCTTGCCATGCTTGTTGTAGCAGAAGACCATACAATGTGCTAACCATTTGGACAGACATTTAGAAACCTGAAAGCCCTCTCTACCTGGGCCGAAAGAAACAAACAGCTGTTTCAGCTATCTGCATTCCTTAGTTCAGAGCAGATAATACTTAAAAATTCTGCACATGTCTAATGTACAGTATGGAGCAGTGTTTTCCCTGGTTTGGCATGCTCTGTTGAATAAACAGGTAGGTGGACAGATTGGTTCAGGATAAACTCAGACAACCACCTTGGGGAGAAACTTAGGATTCATGCACAAAGACACCCTGTCTTTGTGAAAAAATCAAATAATGCTCCTTGCATCAGAGGGCCTGAAGCTCAGAAATCCTTTGAACAGAAGTATAGCAACCAAAAATAACACTTTCCAAGAAAGAAAGCGTAGCTCGCAAGTCACAGCTGGCTCAAAAGGAGACAGGGTCAATTTCTCCAAAAACAAAATTCAAATACCAAGTTGGAACAGGGGAATGGACTGGAGGTTTCAGATGCAGGATGCCCTTAAGAAAAGTACAGGATACAGCAAACAGCCATGGTGAAGCCTCCCATGGGCTCATGAAAGGCTGAGCTAGCTGAAAGGTGCACCTTGAGGAAGGAGTACTGGAGACCTGAGTCCGAGAGAGTTATCAGGTAGTCCAGAATCTGAATCACTGGACAAGTGAAAAGGTCCAGATGATGCTTGGCAGCCCAGATGGCAAACCTCTTCCACTTCATGGCATATGTGGCTATAGTGGGAGGGTTTCTTGGCTGCCACAAGGACACCAGCCACTCTCTGGGACACCCCAAACCAGGTGATGGCTATGTCCTCAGGAGCCAGGCAAGCACATGAAGGTACTTGAGGCTGGGATGGACCAGGGCCCCCTGAGCCTGTGTCAACAGATCCCTGCAGAGAGGCAGAGGTACCGGAGGTTCCTCCACTAACTGTTGCAGTAATGGAAACCATATCTGCCATGGTCAGAATGGGGTGACCATGATCATGCAGGCCCCTCCATTATCAGCCTGATTAATAGCCTCTGAAGCAGATGAAATGGATGGAAGGCATAAAGGAACCTCCCCATTCCAAGAGAGGGACAATGTGTCTCACCAGAAAATTCTAGGCCCTGGATCTAGCAAGCAGAAACTGGGCATTTTTAAATTGAGTGAGGACGCAAAAAGGTCCAACTCTGGATGACCCCATCTGGCAAACAAATCTTCTGTGATAGATGAGAGAAGTTCCCATTCATGCGTGCTGGACTGCGTCCGGCTGAGGCTGTCCACTAGGGTGTTTAGCATGCCTGGGACATGGACTGCCGAGAGCACTAGCCTGTGGTCTAGCACTCAGTACCACACTCTCATGGCCTCCCTGCATAGTGGATATGAATGCGTCCCCCCGCTTGTTGATATAGTAGACAACACTGAAACTGTCAGACTGGATCAACAGCTGACCCGGGAGGAGATGGTTCTGAAAGGCCTGCATGGCACACAGGCCCACCCACATCTCCAGAACATTGATATACAGGGACAGTTCAATCTGGGACCATGTCCCTTGCATCTGAAATGGACCCAGATGCGCTCCCCAGCCTGAGCCAGAAGCATACGTGGTGAGGATTTGCTGGGGGTAGGAGATCAGAAAAGGAAACCCTTGCAACAGGTTTTGTGGGTCCATCCACCATTGGAGCACCTTGCAGACTGGAGTGGGGACCAGCACTATGTGATCTAATTCATCCATGCATTGGTCTTATTGCACCCTGAGTGTCCACTGGAAGACTCACATGTGCAGCCTGGCTAAGGAAACCGCTGGAATGACCGCTGCCCTCAAACCCAATAGCCAAAAGTCTACCCTAACAGGTATAAAATTGCTCTGGGTGACATCCTGATCCTGGGCAATAAGGCACTCTGCCCTGTTGAGAGGCAGGAAAACTTTGCCCTCCGCTGAGTCCAGAACTGCCCCTATATATTGCAGCCTTTGGGATGGGATCAGGACTGACTTGGGAAGATTCAGTGATGGCCAGGGAGAGAAACAGCTGAAGGGTTCTTTCCGGAGTCCAAAGGAGCTGTTCTCTGGATGGGGCCTTTAGGAGCCAGTTGTCCAGATAGGGTAAAACATACAGTCCCTCCTCCTGCAGCTACTGCTGCTAAGCACTTGGTAAAGATCCGGGGCACAGAGGATAAGCCAAACGGCAATACTTTGCATTCGTAATGCTCAACCTGAAAAAGAAAATGGAGGAGCCTCCTGTGTAGTGGAAACACTGAGATATGCAGGTAAGCATCCTGCATATCCAGAAAGCACAGCCAGTTGCCCTGCTTGAGAAGAGGTATCAGGCCTGGCAGGGTTACCATGTGGAATTGTTTGTACTGGACCTACAGATTGAGGTCCTTTAGATCTAATAAGGGCCTCAGATCTCCAGTTCTTTCAGGGATCAGGAAGAACCTGGAATAAAATCCCCCTTCTCCTTTGGTGCCTGGGCACTGGCTCAGTGGCCTGTTTATGCAGAAGGGACTGTACCTCCTCCCGGAGAATGGACAGATTGGCCTGGGAATAGGTGGAGGGTACTGGAGGAGTCTCTGGGGGCATCCCTATGAGTTCCAGAGAGTGACCCCTCTCTATAATCTGAAGAATCCAGGCATCTGAAGTGATGGTTCTCCATTGAATGAGATGGAGGGAGAACCGACCTCCAATCACCACCTCTTGGTTGGGGACCGGAAGGGTAGGGTCCAGCATGGAGTCAAGCAGAGGCTTATCCAGATGCTGGGGCTGATCCATCACTCCTCAGGTGCTTTGCTGCAGCACCAGAAGAGGAGGGGTAGGCAAAGCAGAGGCAGCTCTTCTCTTGTCCTGAGGCCAGAAGGCTGCCCCAAGATTTGTGGGAAATCTTGCGAAAGGGAGAGCACTGTCTGCTCTTAGGCTGAGTATGGTAGAGCGAGTGGGCAGACTTGATAGCCCTGCCAGATGCCTGTAGCTCATTTATGATGTTCTGCACATCTGGCCCAAATAGCCTGGAGCCATTAAAAGGGGCGTTAAGCACTTTTTGCTGGACATCAGCTGGAAAACCTGAGACCCTCAGCCAGGAGTGCCTACGAAGGCAAATGCCTGTGGCAGCAGCCCTGGTGCCTGTATCTGAGATATCGTAGAGGGTCCCCAGGATGTGCTTGTTAATATCCTCTGCACTCTGTAAGCATTTGAGAACCTCCTGTTTCTGAGAGCAATCAGGAAAGGTCTGGGAAGCAGCCTTGCCTGTCTTCCAAATAGTATTCTGGTACTTAACCATGTGAGAGAGGTAGTTCGTAATCCTCAGCCCCAGGGTGGAGGAAGCATATACCCTCTTGTCCTAGAGGTCAATCCAGTGGGATTCCTTGTCAGGGGGGAGGGAGCTGAGGTGCTTGGGCACCTTCGACCTGTCATGGGCTGCCTTTATAACCACAGAATCAGTTTCTGGTTGGTCAGCATAGTGTGGAAGGCCCTAGGGGCATGATATAACTTATCCACCCTGTGGGGCATGGCTGGCACCATGTAAGGCCTGTGCCAGGTGGCAGTAGTGGCATTCCTCAGGGCTGGAAGGATAGGAGGAATGACCTTGGGAGAAGATTCAGGGATTTCCCGAAAGTCCACCAGCTCTCTTCTGGTGGCATCTTCCTCTTCTATATGGAAGCCCATGGCTGAGGACAGCTGCTTCATAACGTTGAAGAAAGTAGGGTCCTCTGGAGGAGACCTGGGAATATGTTTGATGGAGTCCTGGCTCACTGAAGAGGAAATGGACCTGTCAGAGGAGGCTCTTCCACTTCCTCCTCAGGTAAGATGAGGTCAGGATGGTACTCCTCCTTGATGTCGACCTGCTCCAGCTCAAGGTTCAATGAATGAGGGACCAATGAAGGCCAGCAGGGAACAGCCCGCGGAGGCTGAAGGGATGTCGACAGTGGGGCCATCGACACTGCAGGCGATCCAGGCCTATACGCATCCAGCTGATGAGCCAAGATTGAAGTAAACTTGCTCAAAATATCATTGAGGTCAACGACAGTAGACTGCTATGTCAAGGGCACATGGTGCGATGGCCCATCCGTCTGGCTCTGACAGCCTGAAGACTGAGGACCTGGAGAAGTATCAGGCTTCAACGGGAGGGTGTCAACAACAAATCTGGCATCAACAAAGCAGGAGCTGACAGCCTGAGGGGTCATTG
Organism: Neoceratodus forsteri; assembly: GCA_016271365.2. Classification (NCBI taxonomy): domain Eukaryota; kingdom Metazoa; phylum Chordata; order Ceratodontiformes; family Ceratodontidae; genus Neoceratodus; species Neoceratodus forsteri. The sequence goes on along the minus strand of JADMNL010000022.1, from coordinate 436,841,631 downwards.
AATGGCTGCCATGTACAACGGGCGGTGGAGCTGTCAGGTAGGGGTCTGGTAGGAACAAAAACCTGAACAGCAGCAGGCGCCATCTGCACAGCCGCAGCTGACCGAGTACCCCTGGGTGAGGAAGAGGAGGCTATCAAGGAACGGGAACACCACCAGGGGGAGCAATCCTGATCTCTTTTTTATGACTTTCCCCAAGGACTCGTCACGGGCCTTAGAAATCTAGAAGCTTGACGAACCCGGCACCGACTGGGAAGGAGGGACCCCAGAGGAACCCTGCCCAGAACTGGCTACCTGTTGCTCCATTAGGAATTTTTTGAGAGCCTTTTTTCATCACCTGAGGGTGGTTTGGTTAAACTTATGGCAAAGCTCACAGTTCGGAGTGTGACAGGGAGCTCCTGCTACTCGAGGACCAACCTTTTCTTAAATCTGTTGCAACAGTTCTTCTGTTTCTTAGCATAATCTATTCTTTACAATTTCTAGTTCATAAGGTTGGGCACCTATAGGCACCCCCTTCCCTTTCTTGACTATGCTATAGTGTCCTCTTTAATTTTCCTTTTCCTTCTCAGGTCCTTGTACAGGGAGGTTATTGTGGTGACCTCTGAGCTTATGTAAAACAGCAGGCTGTGTTTATCGTTGTTGGATTTAGTGTGTAATAGCACTGTCATAAAATACTTTTATGTATATACCTTTTGTGTATAAAACCTGTAAATGTTGAAAATACCATGGCACTAGGTGTTTTTGATAAAGGTAAAAAGTTACTAGGGGACTGTATGATAAAAATTAAGTTAGTTGTGCGATTTAAAATGCATGTAAATTGCTGTAAAACTGAGCCAGTCTGAAATTTCATGATGATTTGCATATATCCCATGATGCTTTGCATTATGGAAATATGTGTGATGTGTTTCTTTGAAACTTCACTTATTGCCATAGCCCTTTGGGGTAACATTTGCTTCAGTGTTTCTGCTTTTTTTTTTTTTTTTATTTGAGCCCCCACCACCCAAACAAACAAGGCCTGCATAGGGGAGACTAAATCTCAACAGGAATTGATGTCAGTGAAATATGACATACTTTCCCTAAAAGGAGATTGTTCAGGGAAGGTACCGTTAGTCTGTTGAGAAACGTGTTAATGCCTCAAGGTAAAGAATGATGATAGCCACTGTTTATGATAGAATGTTTATCGTTTATAGGGACTCTGAGACAGAGCTTCTGAAGATAGATGGGTGGAAGCTCCATCCCTTCCATGGACAGGAAGGTGGTAAGCAGTCTGTAATAACTGCTTCCCTCTTAAGGTGGGGGATATGTGACAGGGAGCTCCTGCCACTCTTGAGGACTGACCTTTTCTTAAATCTGTTGCAGTAGTTCTTCTATTTCTTAGCCTAATCTATTCTTTACAATTTCAAACAACATGAAGTCTTGCTGTATTCTGACTATTGCAGTTAGCCCCAGCCTTTAAACTGCCCCGGAGAACAAAGGGTTAACTTTCTATGCAGAGCATAGAATGCTGAGCTTGAGCTCGGTTGATGTCTCTGTCTGGAGCCCTTTGAAATCCAACCATCAGATTCTTTACTCCACCTCACTGAACAGTCACTCCGGAGATTTCTCCTTCAGCTCGGTTCGAAAGTCAAAGTCTCGGTTAAATTGTCGGTTTTAAACCAAATTTATTTCCGCACAGTCGGTTCAGTCTCTGTCTGAGGTACCATGAGTAATAGATAGGTTTTGTTCTGATTTTCTGTGTGGAAATTGTAAACTGTTAGATCGGTTCGGCTGAACTGATCACTTGAAGTGAATCCTTGTGTTTTACTTTCGAGTGTGGTTACCGGTCCTTACCGGTTCTGAAAAAAAAAAAAAAACTGTTTTGAACATTTTTTTTTACAATACCCATGACACAGTTAGGAACCGATAAGGGAGTCTTGCCTGGCGGTTGCCATAAAAGGGTACGTTTGGTTAGGTTGGCCATGTCTGAGAAACCCAAGAAAAAAAAAAAAAACGGGCCCACTGGGTTTCAACACTGCAGTGAGTGTGGGAAGGTCTTTGCTAAGGCCAGTCCCCACACCACCTGTGCTTAGTGTCTGGGGTTTGAACACCTCGATACAGACTGCCAAATTCGTAAAAAATTTCCTAAATCTACCCTTGAAAAGAGATTAGGTAGACTGAGGGAAAAGGAGGCCGAGAAGTCTGCTGACCCGGATGGCCAGCCCGGTTCGGTTCCAACCGAACCAGGAGTGCCCTCTGACCAGGGCGATACTTCTTTGGGCAAGAGGACAGCCGATCCTGAGGGGTCGGTTCCTATGAAAAGGAAACGTAAAGAGAAATTGACCGGTTCGGATCCAGAGGTTCATGTTTTGACCACCGAGGAGATAGCCAGAGCGATTCGGATTGTGGAATCGCTTCGCTCGGTTCCGACCGATCCAGCACCTTTTGGCAGTGGTTCGGTTCGGTCGGTTCCCCCAGTTCAAGATTATACCCCTGAAGATTTTTATGAACCAGAGTTTGAGGAGGAGGGGGAGTTTGAAGATGATGGTGAAAGTCTGGATGTGCCTGTGGAACCGGACATCTCCCCAGACAGACCTTCTGGTGTTTCCCCTCCTAGGCTTTCTGAGTCCCCTTCCCATTTTCTGTTTTACAGAAAAGTGGCTGAAACCCTCCAGCTCCCTATGGAGGAGGCAATGGAGGATCAAGAGGAGCCTGATTATGTGGAAATGATGGCCATCCCAGAGTCCAGGAGACTGTCTATTCCCCTTCACAAATCCTTTGGGAAGCAGACACAGAAAATCCTTAAGTCTCCCAATTCTGTACCTCCTATTGACAGAAAGATGGACAAGAGGTACACACTATCAGGCTCAGATACAGAATGTTTATACCAGCAATGCAGCCATGTTGGGGTAGTGCAGGCTGCTCCCTGTGACAAGGCAAACATTCCCTTGGCTTCACACCACCCCCCAGACAAAGACTCCAGGAAGATTGATGCCATGGCAAAAAAACAGTACATGGCATCTTCCTTGGGACTCAGGCAGGCAAATTATATGGCCTATACAGCCAGGTACCAGAAGTCCAGGTGGGACACTGTACTGGCACTGGCTAAACAGGTCTCCCCCCCCAGCTAGCCAAGGACCTGGAGGAGTTGGCTGCAGATGGGATTGAGGCATCAAAAGTACAGGTTCATGCTGCTGTGGACTCCAATGATGTGTCATCAAGAGTCATGGCTACATCTGTGGCTCTTTGGAGGATGGCTTGGCTCAGATGTAGTAGCCTCTCACAGGATACCCAGGCTAAGGCCATGGATTTTCCTGTAGTGGGTAATTCTCTGTTTGGGGAGCAGACAGAGAATTACATGAAGAAAATGGACACGTACAGGACCACTTACAGGAGTGCTCAGGCCAAGGAGAGGTAGGCAACTCCTCAAAGGCAGCAGTCTAGGGGCAGGGGCAGGCCTTTTCATAGGCCTTTTTACCAAGCACAGGCCTCTTCTCCCTTTTCACAGAGGGGGGTTCTTCAGAGGGAGAGGCAGAAGGGGGATGAGCAGGGCTGCGTCCACTCCTCAGCCTAAGGCCCCTGCCAAGCAGACACCCTGATGGATCTGCCCAGGTCGACTCTCCTATTCCAGTAGGAGGCAGGCTGGCTTACTTTGTCCAGGACTGGATGTCTATTACCTCAGACAAGTGGGTCCTGGAAGTAGTAAGCCAGGGACTGGTTCTCAGCTTCAAAAAATTTCCGAAGACAAGAGCCAGATCTTTTCCACCTGCAGGTCTGTCAGAAACCCTTGCCCTAGAGGCAGAGGTTTCATCTCTTCTGGCCTTAAGAGTCATAGAGAGAGTGCCTATTCTACACTGGGGCAAAGGTCTGTACTCCAGGTACTTCCTTACCCCAAAAAAGACAGGGGAAGTGGCAACCCATCCTAGACCTAAGATACCTAAACAAACATCTTTTAAAACCAAAGTTCAAGATGGTAACTCTGGGAATAACTCTTCCCTCTCTAAGGCCAGGGGACTGGCTAGCCTCCCTGGATCTCAAAGATGCCTATTTTCACATTCTCATCAGGTGCTCCCACAGAAAGTACCTCAGGTTCGAGTTTCCCTCAGGCCACCATCAGTTCAGAGCAATGCCCTTTGGTCTAACATCAGCCCCAAGGGTTTTCACAAAGTGCCTCGCAGTACTAGTTGCCTTTCTAAGGAGGCAAGAGATTTCCATTTTTCCATATCTGGACGATTGGCTAATAGTGGGCCAGTCTCCAGACCAAGTCAAGTCAGACCTGCAAGTGACCAAGCAAGTGCTCATTTCTCTAGGATTTCTTCGCAACCTTCCCAAGTCAGTTCTCCAGCCACTGCAGCTCCTTACCTTTATAGGGACAGAGCTGGATACTGTCAAAGCAAGAGCTTTTCTTCCCCTGGAAAGGGCAAGAGTTCTTATAGAACTGGCTTCTTCCTTCAGGTGTCTCGACCAGCAAGGCATTTCTTTCAGCTCTTGGGCCACATGGCAGCTTCTACAGCAGTGGTCCAAGGGTCAAGATTCCAGATGAGGGACATTCAGTTCCATCCGAGGGCCTTTTGGTCCCAGAGGAAGTATTCCCTTACCAAACTGATTCCAGTGACTCAAACCCTGATCCAAGCCCTTCAATGGTGGCAAGATCAGGACAGTTTAAGGCAAGGGGTCCCATTTGCCACTCAGTCACATTCAGTGGTCCTTACCACAGATGCTTCCCTTCTGGGCTGGGGAGCCCATTTGTGGGCCCTCACTGCCCAGGGACTGTGGTCCCCTCAGGAATCCCTTCTCCATATCAATCTCCTAGAACTCAGGGCAGTTTTTCTGGCCCTGCAAGCTTTCTCTCAGTCAGTGCAGAACAAGGTGGTTCAAGTCAGAACAGACAACACCATGACCATGTGGTACATCAACAAGCAGGGAGACACTCGGTCTATAGCCTTGTTCACATAAGCCATGAAGTTGTGGTCCCTGGCTTATTCCCTGCAAACCTCTCTGATAGCAGTTCACCTTCCAGGGAAGGACAACGTGCTAGCAGATGCACTGAGCAGGATCTCATAGGGCCATCATGAATGGTCCCTGGATCCTCTGGTATTGAAGGTGATTTTTTTCAAGGTGGGGCACTCAAGAGATAGATCTCTTTGCAGCCCCAGAAAATCACCAACTTCCTCTCTTTTGTTGCAGACCCCAGTCTTGGGCGCAGTCCCCTGGATGCTCTGATTCTGAACTAGGAAGGTGAAATTTCTGTATGCCTTCCCTCTACTGTTCAAAGTTTTAGTCACGATAAGGTCACAACCTTGCAAAGTGATTCTGATTGCTCCAGACTGAGCCAGACAGCCTTCGTAACCCCTGTTGCTGTCCCTAGCAGTCCATCTTCCCCTGTCTCTTCCCAGGAATTACAACCTATTAACCTCCTCTCAGGGGAGGATTTTGTACCCCAATCTTCAGTCTCTCAATCTCAAGGCATGGCTCTTGAAGAGTTGGAGTATGCAGATTTGCATCTGTCTCAGGGGGTTCTGGATATTCTCAAAGCTTCTCGAAAGCCTTCCACCAGAAAGACTTATAACTTCAAATGGAAGACATTCAGCATTTGGTGTTCCAAGAAGCATATTTCTCCAGACACTGCTGAATTGCCTACAGTTCTGGATTATATGGTCCATCTTAATGGCCTAGGCCTCAGACCAGCTACTCTCAAGGTACACTTATCAGCTGTTTCTGCTTTTCTGTCAGGGGGAAGTCTTCCTCACTATCATCTCATCCTGTGTTCTGTAAATTTTTTAAAGGATTGCTTCATACCAATCCTCCCTTTAGAGACCCTGCCCCTGCCTGGGATTTAAATGTTTGCATTGCTCAATTTATGCAACCTCCCTTTGAACCCATGTCCTCAGCAGAGCTTAAGTACTTGACTTGGAAAACTGTGTTTTTAGTAGCCATTACCTCTGCCAGACGTATCACTGAATTGCAAGCCCTGTCAGTGGAACCTGATTTTATCTCCTTTCATAGGGATAAAGTGGTCCTTAGAACCAATAGAAGGTTTTTGCCCAAAGTGGTTTCAGATTTCCACTTGAATCAGTCTATGTCTCTCCCTGTTTTCTTCAACGATCATTCTTCTTCAGGGGAGAGGAGGCTACACAGTACTAATGCCAGGTGGATTGTGTCTTGTATACAATTCTGCTATGAGAAACTAGGAAAAGTTCCACCCTCAGGCCTGAGGGCTCACTCCACCAGAGGAGAGTAGTTGGCTGGGCTCTGGGGGGGTTGGCAGGGAGTCATTGGGATGATCCGGGAGTAGGCAGAGAGGGCTGGGAGGACTTTGGGCCTCTAAAGGAAGCGCCCCCTGCCTGCTGGGTTGTGACCCTTCTTTTGAAGCCTCCTTTCTGCGGAAATTGGTTACCATGGGTATTTTGTCCTGAGGGCTTCTGAAATGGCCATTTGCGGAAACACTTTTGGTCCCCCTTGTAGAACTGTCGGATGGACCAAATCGATTTCCCGGATTCCTGGTGGCGAGAAATCAGTTTCTCAGTCTCCGCCCTGAACAAAACGGAACCCTGAAAGGGAAGATCCTTGATTCCGGACTGCAGGTCCTGGGAGAATCTGGAGACTCTTAGCCAGGCGTGGTGCCTCAGGCAGATGCTGGAAGCCACTACCCTGTCTGCAGTATCGTACGAGGCACGCAGTACATGTGTGCCTATGTCCAAAACTGATTTAAGAATTTCTAGTAGCTCGGTCTTCTGTGCTGAATCTGGCAAGGCATTAGCTACTTCCTGTCCCTTCTCCCATAACGCATTCTGGTACTGGACCATATGTGTGAGGAAGTTCGGGGACTTTATGGAACAGGTGGAAGCAGAATACATCTTCTTACCCACCTGGTCCAAATATCTGGACTCCTGATCGGGAGGTTGAGAACTAAGGTGCTTCGGTTGCTTAGACTTATGAGCAGCCGCTATGACCATTGAGTCCGCTTGAGGGTGTTCCACCAGGAAAGGCTCCTCTTTCCGTGCTCTGTACAGCCTGTCTGATTTTTTGGGAACAGCCGGAGTAGTGGCTGGATGTTTCCAGGTAAGACTCGTGAGGTCCTGGAAAGTATCCACTAAAGGAGGCACTACTAGAGGTTTCGGCTCCTTTTGCCTCAGGTAGTTAGCCTCCAGCGTTCCGGATCCACTTCCTCTGTCTCCCATCCATTGGAGGTCTGAATGTGCCCCTTAAACGTGGGCTTGTCAGGAGGTGAATGGGGGGTTTCTTTATCGTCCGGGGAAACCCCTTCCCCTGAGAGGAACTGGTCTGATGAAGAGGAGGAAGAAAAAGACCAGCTCCTGCTGGGGTGGGGAGAAGCTGACCCCTGTCTGGAGGGGCTTCTGCCTCTAGAACGTCAGCCACTGAATGACAACTGTGGGACTGGCGTTGGCTCAGGGACCGATGGAGCAAGGACCGGCGATGGCTAGAGGAGCGCCCGCAACGGCTGGAGGACTGGTAGTCGCTGCGAGACTTGCTTTTTTGAAGACAATGGTGACGGCTAGAAGACCTGTAACGGTGCTGTCTGTGGTCCTTAGACCCTGATCCTGACCTGATCACCGAGGGAGAGCAGGACTTAGATAGTTTGTGCTGCTCGTCTGGTGAGGGGTTTTGCGGGGGTCAGTGTCAGCATCGGGGTCTGGTTGTCCGGTACTGGGTCCAGCTTTGGTGGGGCCACATCCTTTTTCACTTGGCTGCACCAGAATTGGAACAGCTCCGTCAGTTCCTCCTTATTGAAGATGGATGCAGCTGTCCCAGTTTGCAGGATGGGAGAAGCTGGGAGGTCCCTAGGGAAGGTGCTCGAAGAAGTACCCTTTAGGGTTGAAGATCTATGAACCGGTGATTGGACCATGGCCGGTGCGGTCTTGACCAAGGGATGGCCTGCTCTGGAGTCCGGGGTCAGTACCGTGGCTGGGGACTTAGCTGGAGCTGGCTCTGGTTTAGCAGGATGGGAACCTGAAGAGGACTTAGCCGAGGAATCCTGCTCCTTTTACCTGAAGCCCCGGGTAAAGCTGAAGTTGAGGCCTTCTTCGGCAGGGTTGAGGCTTGCGCCGAGGAGAAGGCCTTGGATGACTTGCCCGAGGCAGAAGGGAGATGTAACGGCATGACCTTCGCCTTTACGGGCGGTTTCTCTGGAGCAGTCCCCACCATGGCTGTGGCTTGGAGTCTTGACGGGGACGGAAGACTTACCTCGGTCATCCAAATGCTTTGAGTGGTGCGAGCGGTCGTAGCCACCTGAGGACGAGGCCTTATGTGGGGAACGAGAGCGGGAACGCGGGTGGGGCCGACCACGATCTTTGTCACGGGACTTGTGGTGTGATTTTTTTCCTATGCTTAGATTTCTCCCTGGGAGAGCTCAGCATAACTGCAACCTGTTTTTCAAGGAGATGGGCTTTTAAGGCCTTCAGGCGCCAGATCTGCGTCCTAATAAAGCCCTTGCAAACTTTGCAGGTCTGAAGATCGTGGTCTGGGCCCAGACAGAAAACACAGGCCTTGTGGGTGTCTTTCGAAGGGATCCGACGGCCACAGGAGCACTTGGTCTTCTTTGGACCCATGGAAGACACCGAAAATGGAGAAGACATGCGAGAAAAACTGAAAGATCTACCTGAAAACTTTTGCTGGCCTGCTAAAATGAACTAAGGTTTCTGTTAAGAGCGGGTCTGTGGCGGGAAAGAACTGATGTGGAGCCATGGACCTCCCCCTTTTGTACCATGGCTGACGGGGGGGGGGGCAGGCCCTGCTGGGTACTGCTAGCCAAGAGTTTATTCCGGTGGGTCCTAAAGACTGCGGGGTTAGTTCTAATAGTAATAGCCTGCTGCAGAGCTCCCACTCGAGGTAAGATCATCTCAGGCACTCAACTAACTCCCCGTGATCCACAGTGTCAAATGCTGATGACATATCAAGAACTAATACAGAAAGGAGCAGATCATTCAAAACCCTGACCTGGGCAGTTATCGTGTTGTGACAAGAGCGGAAACCAGATTGGAGAGGGTCATAAAGCTCAAAATTCTCCAGGTGCTCTAACAGGCAGACTGCCACCACCTTCTCAATAATCTTCCCGACAAAAGGTAGATTAGAGATTGTTTTTTAATTTTATTTAAACATTTGGTAACCAGGAAAGGCAAACACAGCTGAGGCCCGTCTCCAGGTGCGATGGGAAAGGGACCCAGGATATACAAGATACAATATGCATCAAGTAGCTAAAATACAATCAGATTGTAGCATACAAGTGGTACATAATCAGGTGAGGGGTACAAAAACACAGGAGTGCAAAATTAAACAACAAAAAAGAACAAATTTATAAATTGGCATGTGGTACTAGCAAACAGGATACATAGAGAAGCATAAAGTGAGCAGATGGAACAGAGTAAGGGTACTTATGAACAGCTGGCAGTGAGCCAATAGAGTTACAATAGGGCCATGGTCTAGCAGAGAAGAGGAAAGGCTATGGGTGGGTCGAGCAGTAGTAGGGGCAGGGATGGAAAGAGCATGGTGAGGTGAAGAGGTGAGAGAAGTGCCAATTGCTGTGTTGGGTCCAGAGCATGTGCTATACAATGTTATGGGAATTGGGGTGGGGTGGGGAGGTGGTACAGTTGGGATTTGATAGAGGTATGTGAGGATGAGTTTTGAAGGAGAGGAGATTGAGTATTCCAGATCGAGGGGGGCCTATACGAGTAGGCGGATTTCCTTGCATTTGAGAATGGTGGATTTCCCTGCATTTAGAATGGTTTAGGAAGGGAGAAAGAGCGATAGTCTCTAAAGCGTAGGGAGTAGGATGAGGAGAGAGCAGGGGTGAGGTTGACAGAGGTAGGAGAGGAGCAGACTGAACCAGTAGTTTGAGATAGGGGAGCTAGAGTGGATGAGTCAACAGTGGGAGAGGGGAGAGAGAGAGATCTAGGGAAGAAAGAAGAGAGCAGTGGTGGATTCTAAGGGGGGAATTTGAGGCAAAATGGCAGAAGGCATAAAAAAGGGAGTCCAGTCTACATAGTGAGGAGGCAGGCACAGTGCATTGCAGTAGACTATGTCAGCATAGTCAAAGATGGGCGTTATCCTTTTGGTCAGTAATCTGCAACGTACAGGGAAAGGAAGAGAGTCCCGGTTACGGTAGAGGATGCCGAGCTTAGGGCGAAATTTAGATGATATGGCATTTTGAGAAGTATAATTGTGAGTCAAGCCAGATGCCTAAATATTTGTAAGATGAGACCTTGTTAAGAGGAGTGCCATCCAGAAAAGTGATAGGTGGGGGGCCTTGGCTAGTCTTCCAGTGGTTCCGAAAGTCAGACAAACATTTTTTGATGTGTTTATTTTGAGTTTAACTGGAACCAGGTTTACACAGAGTGGAAACCTTTCTGTAGGGAGGACTGGATTGTGGGTAGGTCAGGGCCAGAGGTGAACAGGATGGTATCATCCACATACATGTGGATGAGGGAGTTTGAGCAGACTGAGGGGAGGTTGTTAAAAGGGAAAAGAGAATAGGGCCAAGCATTGAGCCTTACAGGACGCCCACTAAAATGGGGAGGGAAGGGGATGAGAAGTTTGCGATCTTTACCAATTGATGCCTGTTTACCAGGTATGAAAGAAACCACTGTATGGCCGGGGGGTGGGGACAGCCCTGGAGCGTGTCTAGCAGCAGTGGGTGGGATACGGAATCGAAAGCCTCAGCCAGATCAATGAAGACTGCGGGGGTGAGTTGACCTCGATCAACAGCAGATTGGATGAGGCCTGTAACACAGAGAAGACTGGATATAGTGAAGTGGTGTTTTCTGAACCCAGACTGGTAAGGAGAGAGGAAATTAGTTAGCCTGGATTGCACTAGCCACTCCTGTAATTTGGACAGGGTGGGAAGGAGAGATATGGGTCGGTAGTTTCCGGGTGAAGAAGAATCACCGTCCTTGTAGAGAGGGATGACACAGGCCGACTTCCAAGCTTTGGGGACAGTGCCTGAGAAGGACAGGTTTAGTAAGAAGGTGAGAGGGTGGGTAATGGTTGGAGCAGAGGTGCAGCAGTCTAGGATTAATGCCAGCCGGCCTAGATTTTGATGGGTTGAGGAATAGGATTGCATCCAGTGCTTCTTCAGGAGAGACGGGGGCGAGCAGGAAGTTGTTGTGGAGCTTGTTTTGCTTTGGGGGGTTTGGTTGCAGGGGATGGTAGCATGGATTGGTCAGGCAGGGTGCAAGTGGTGAAAAACGCATTGAGGGCATCAGCTACTTGGATGGGGTTGGATATGGTGATGCTGTTGTGCTTTAGAGTGGGGGTGTTAATTTGAGGTGTAGGGTCGACAATGGAGTGCACCACCTTCCAAAACGAGGAGGGGTGTCCTGTGTGAGATGGTTTTTAAAGTATTCAGCTTTGGCACTCCGTATGGCCTTGGTGCAAGCGTTTCTGGAGGTGGTGTAAACCTGCCTGGATTGTGGCATTGGGGAGGCTTTGTAGGTGGACTGTGCTTTGTTATGGGATTTGCAGAGGGCCACTATTAGGGCAGTGATCCAGGGGTGGGGACGTTTCTTCACCCTGGCTTTTCTTAATGGGGCGTGGGAGTCCCAGACACGTGAAAATGCGCAGGAATTGGGCTAGGGCTGAATCAACATATATGGCAGAGTATACTAGGTCCCAGTTTGCGTGGTGTAAGCCACAGAGGAGGGAATATTTGTCGATTGAGTTTAGGGGCGTATTTGGATATATTTTGAGGTGGACCTGGGCAGCTGGGTTTCCCACATGCAATATGTGATACAATGATCACTTAGGGCAGGGTCGAAGACTCCGGCGGCGGATATTCTGTGGGGATGGGAGAAGAGAACCCAGTCAATAAGGGAGTGATTTGCGGAGCAGGTATTGTATCAGGTGGGTTATGTGATTAGCTGGGTGAGGTTGAAGGACTCAATTTTGAGAGGTGGTGGGCTTGGAGGAAGGGAATAGCCAATCAAGGTTACAGTCCCCAGCAGAAGCAGTTTGCCATTGTTGGCTAAGGGCAGAAGAGTAGAGATGCAATGAGCTAGTGCATCGTGCCCAAGCCAGGGGGAGGCATAGACCACCCCAATGAAAGTGGGTAGAGTGGCAGGCATTGAAAGCTGGGGCTAGGATCAGTTCACGTGATCCAGGGCAGAATTCTTTCTTCACTAGTGTGCTAGACAGAGCTGCCTTATGAGCACTGCAGCGACGCCCTCTCTCTTTCCTCGGTCTTGTTGGATGATTGAGTTACTGGGGAATGACAGAGATGAGTCAGGGGTCTTACTGTTAACCAAGTCTCAGAGAGGCATATGATGTCTGGGGAGTTCTGGGTTAGCCAACAGCTTAATTTGTCCAGTTTGGGCAGGAGACTCAATGTTAATATGCATAATTTTTAGATCTTTGTGAGAGGCTGGAGTTTGTTGGAGAGAGGGAGGACCAGGGTTCCATTCAGTGTCACCAGCTATGAGCAGGGTGAGCAGAAACATGGAAAAGGTAGCAGGGAATTTCCATCCTTTAGTAGTGTTAAGGGTGGAGGTTTTGTGTGTGGAACAATGAATAAAGGTGATGCAGGAGACTAGTCTGGCTGGTAAAGTGCTGGGGGAGATGACATGAAAAAAAAGGCATAGGTAGGTGTTTTGGTGTAGGTGGGGATGGTGTAAGATAGGTCTGTAGTTTGCGATACTGTCCAAGTCTAAACTTGACTTCTTCAGGAGGGGCTTCACAACAACCTCAAGGCAAGGGTTACAGTACCACTCTATAGGATCCTTTAGTAAGAGGTGGGAGCAACTCACAGCCTACATAGCTGAGAGGTGGGAGATGACACAGAAGGGTCATAGCTCCAACTCTTCTTGATATAGTAGAAAAAATTCATAATATGGATAATCAAATGAAATGTATTAGTTGATAATGACTTTTTTTTTTTTAAGTTATGAAGTCCTGAAGGTTGCTGGTTTGTCGAATGGAGGGAGACTGGGGAGGGGAGTCACCTTAATTTATAACCACAGTAACATTGCTTATAGGAAGGAAGGGAGGCAGAAGAGGGGAAAGGAGAGGGAGTGGGATTAGAGTCGAACTTTATTTTTTAAGTTTTAGTTGTAATTTTTTGTATTGTCACTGAAAAGCTCAATGCAACTTTATGTAAAATGTATGTGTTTAATTTGAAGTATCTAATAAAGCTTATTAAGTAGCAAAAAAAAAAACTCAAAGGCAATCAAGAAATACTCCCTCACTCAGAGAAGAATTTATAATCTCAACACACACAGGTACTAGCACCTGCCATCCCACCTTAGCTAAGTCAGAGGGGATCGGGTCTAAGACACAAGTGGACTGGTGCAACACCAAGAGCACCTGGTTAGTTTCTGCAAAATCAACTAGTCAAAAGTCCATCCACAGCACCCAAGGTTTATTTACCTCTACTACTTCAGCACTGCCTTGGTGATCAATAGCAGAGGGGGGAAATACTCTGCCTTATTTCTACAATCTTGGCAATGAAAACAGCAGAAAACTGCCCACATCTCTACACTGAACTTGGCTCAAATCAAGAGCCAAGACGGTCTGAGTTAGGAATCTTGTCAACCACGTGAAGAGGGTAGCGGGTCTGTTCTTCCCAGCCACAATGCGGGAAGAGTAAAACTGTTTCCTCACCCTGACCATTGTCTCCTAAATTTGTCAGAGAGCAGGCCAGTTTTCCTCCAATGCCTCTCAAGCTTCCGTCCATACCTTTTCAGTTCCCTCAGCTCATCATTGAACCAAGGGGAGCTGTGACTTCGAGGACATGGGTGGAGGTGACTGGCATCTGGGAATCAGCTGCATTAAGCACAGCTAAATTATACACCTCAACTGCTGCACTACATCCCCTAGAAGAGGTGGCCAAAATTCCAGAGATGTCCACATAAGCCCAATACTCTTCGGGCTGAATACTCCTCCAGTTATGGCAGTGGATCATCTCAGTAGTGGCTGGAGTAGTAAAAACTCATTTGTCAGTCTGAACTGCAAAACAGAATGGTCAGACCAGACAACTGGTTCTACAGATAGATAGAAATTCCCAAACTGGTAGTAAAAATCATATCAAGCGTGCAGCCTGCCACATGGGAGGGGGGGGCCTTACATTTTGATGGAAGTCCAATGATTCCATTAAATGAAGAAAATCTTCTGCAAATGTAGATGAAGAGGAGTCTACCCATGCATTGAAGTCCTCCAGAATATTAAGTCTTGGGGAGTCCAAGACCAGGGATGACACCAACTCAGAGAAGTCCCCAAAAAACTCACTTCCCTACCTGGTGGGTGATAGACTAACATAAAAGTACAATCTAGGACCCACACACAATTAATGGCCACTGTCTGCAGAGGAGTCATATGATGCCAGAAGAAGTCCAACATATGTCATATGCAGTCCGAAAAAGATGGCCACTCCACCCCCCCTCAAAGTCCAATGCGAGGGCGATGAATAATGGAGTAACCTGGGGGAACTAGCCCTAATGAAGTAGGACTGGGATTTTCATCCAACCAGGTCTTCACAATAAAAATCAGATCAGGTTTTTCTAGATCAAACAAGTCATACAAGCTCATAGTTTTATTAATTACTGACCTGGCATTCAATAGCAGCACCTTTACAGGGACGGGTTGGTCACCTGGTGCACCCTCCACAGTCAGATTATAATTGGAGAGGGGATTGCCAAAAGATAGGGAGAGCCCCATCCCTCCAGAACCTTCCTGTCACCCTCCTCCTTACTGCCATACCTCTACCTTCCTTTCTTTTTCTTAATAACCCTAGCTGTTTACATTAAATACTTCCTCCTGTAGAGCAGACAGCCGGCCCTGGAAAGGACGTAACTGTCAAACTGCTGGAGGGGTATCTAATAGCCACTGAGGCTAGGCACATTTTAAATCTCCACACCACGGTCACCCGCTATACGTATATCCACTCTCAAAGCCCTGTGCTAGTAGCCAAGAGCGGTCTGTCCAATAAAGAGGGGGACCCACTCACAGCTCCCCTAAAGTCAAGTCTGCGAGATAGGCCCCAATTCCGCCACCATTGGCAGCCAAGCAGAGGACACCAGAAATAAGCCTCAGGCCAACATACACCAACAGTCAAACCATACATTTCAAGAAAGCATTCAATAGATATACCAGTACTTAAAATCAGAAAATGGTGAAAAGCAGGCCCATATGATAATTCCCACCACTGACCAAACTTACTACATACTAACATACTAAAAAGCCAGCAGAATAGGCCCGATGGTCTGTCGTGTCTGCTCAGTAGCCAGCCCCTAATGGGTGCTCGCTCTCCAGACCCCCAGCCCCAGAAAGGGTCATCTTTGGCTTCAGTTTTCCCTTGTACCTGTCCCACCCCCTCTTGAAGCCCTCCACTGGGCTGTCCTCCACCAGACTCCTAGGCAGTGCATTCCATGGCCCCACCACCCTCTCAGTGAAGTAATGTCTCCTGCGATCTCCCCAGTAATTTTCCCCCTCCAGCTTCCACTCATGCCCCCTTTCTTTAGTCTGAACATCTCTTTGGCTCCACCCGTTTATCCCTTTTACATATTTAAAGACCCCTATCATGTCCCCCCGTCCCTCCTCTAGCAAGTACAGCCCAAGTTCTTCCAGCCTTTCCTCATAGGTCCTCCCTCCCATGCCCTGAATCATCCTGGTTGCCCTCCTCTGGACCCTCACCAGCAGTGCTACATCCTACTTTAGGTGAGGTCTCCAGAACTGCATGCAGTACTCGAGATGCGGCCTGACCAAGGCATTATACAGAGGGAGGATCACCTCCTTCCCTCCTCCTGGACGTAATCCCCAGGCTATGCAGCCCAGAACCCTGTTAGTTTTTGCTGCAGTTCTTCTGCAATTTTCAGTGTTATTCATTTTGGCGTCTACCACCACCCCCAGATCCCTTTCACTTCAAAGTTAAATCACACTATAAGCAATTTTAAAATAAAACAGGTTCCAGGATAAATGCATATGCCCCCTGGCTCTCACCCAGGAGGAAAATGAGTTTCAAAATAAATCAGAACGAATGCGGTTAATGGAAATATTTGCCAAAAGAATGTCACAGAATTTCGGTGTAAAGCAGTTCTCCCTTATCTTCTTAGCAGTCATCCCTTGATAACTTCTCTCACCAGCAACCAGTGGCTCTACCAGTACAGAACCTTAGCTCAGCAGTCCCATAAGCAGACTCTCTGCTCAGAACAAAACTGGTAATTGGGGAGCACAACTGCTTCTCTAACCAGCACAACACCCTAAGCAGATGTAAAACACCATCCAACACATAGGCTCACAGATAGCCACAGTTCACAGGAGTAACTCGCCTCCCTATCCTCTTAAGTTTGCAGTTGCAGGCCTCAATATACCTGCAGCTCTTCTCAGGAAGCCACACTACAGTCATCTTTAATTGAATTTAGTTAACTTCCGGGAAACCCTCAGGACATTCGGGCAGGTACAACAGTAATACAATAGTTCATTCAAGCCAATGATATATTCAGCTCTTCCAGCACATCAGCAGTTACCAGTAAAGAAATCCAATATAATCAGTCAAAATACAGCAGCATGTGTTGCCAAGCAAGGCCTGTGCAGCAGCCTTAGCCTTCCTCCAGAGGGTGTTCTGATATTTTATAATATGGGCCTGGTAATTAGCAATGCATAGGCCCAATGAGGCAGAAGCATATGTATGCTTGCCTATGACATCCAAACTCCTGGATTCTCTATCAGGAGGGAGGGAACTCAAGTGCTTAGGTGCCCTGGACTTATGGGCAGCTGTGATCACAACTGAGTCAGTCTCAGGCTTGTTAGCATACATGAGCTTTCTAGAAGGAGAATACGTTTTGTCTGCCTTTATGGGCATAGGTGGTATACTGTGTGGCCTACACCAAGCTACTTAAGTGGCATCCTCCAAGGCTGGGAATAGGGGCCAAACCACAACAGAGAGCGATTCTGGCATCTGAAGAAACCCCAGCAGGTTCTTTTTAATAGAATACTGCTCCTCTAAAGTGAAGCCCATGGTAGCTTGCATTTGATGCATCATGTTGAAAAATGAGTGATCCTCTGGAGATGATGTTGGTGTGTTCACAAGAGTCCTCACTACAGGATAAAACTGGAGCTGGTGCCGTCCATAATGGCTCTCAGCATAGTCTTCCTCCTACATCATGAGATCAGGATTATACTCACATTCGTCACTAACTCAATCATCAATGGGAAGAAAGGACTGCGCTAGTAATGGTGGCAGCCGAAGTCAGTGTGGTAAGGGAGTACCCTGCGGCGTCAATGGAGTATTTGTGTTATCCTCCAGCAACAGGCCCCCTGGAACAGGGAGGCTAGGCAGCAGACATGCTGTCATGTCTGAAAATGTAATGAGTACTTCCTGAGTGTCAGCGCCACTTTGGTTAGTAGGCGTGACTGAAGTGGTTGACACTGGAGGTTGGATCTCCATTGAGGACAGCAACATACCAGCCATAAAAGCCCGGTAGTGCCTACGCCAAGCCCTGACCTTGGTGTCTGGTCAATGATAGGGGAAGTGGTCAGTGTTGCCGCCAGAGTGGTCTACATTGAAGCAGTGATCGTACCTGCAGTCCGCAGGGGCAGCCTGGATCTTGCTGGGATGGCCTTGTCCTGGTACTTGTGTTTGCAACACCCTGAAGCTTTCTCCCAGGAGTTCGATGACCATGATTCGGCTGACGGCCTTGGCAACCTGGATTTTTCTCTTAGCTGCTTCTCCATTTTTTCAATGATCTTTTGGAGAAAGAATTTCTCCAAAGCCCTCTTTCTGCATTGCTTAGTTGTGGAGGTGAACCCACATCTCACAAGCGTTCATGTTGTGAGAAAGGCCTAAAGCAGCAGACACAGACAACATGAAGGTCTCCTGTGTAGATCTTCCCTCTATACTCGCAGTACTGGAAAAGTTTAGATGGTTCCTTCCACAACATGCAGGTCACTGAAAATCATTATGAAAGTGATTATAGTATAGTGAAAAAACAAAATGGCACTGGTGAGCAGTGACATTTCCGATGGTGGGTCCGATGAGTCTGATTGTCGGGAAAAGAACTGAGGAGAGGAGGGAATGCCCACATTTATCAATATGCCAATGTCTGACATTGCTGTGGGCAGCCCCTGGTTGACTGCTTACAGAAGTTTCCGTGTGGTAATAGCGCTGCTGCAGTTATACTGTAGTTCCAAAGGTGTGGCCTGATGAGATATCCTTGAAGAGGATCTAAAACTATGAGCAGTACTTCATTTTCAACCCGTGCATGTAAGGAGTCGGTGTTGATCATAAAAACATTTAATTTGTTTTGTTGTTAATTTAACACAGTTTTATTTTTAGGGCCTGAGGTTTTAGTGAGTAAACGTGGCAGCCATGTTTGTGATGGCAGCTAAGCCTTGTGTGTAGGAGGGCTGATTTGTTAATTGTGATGCAGCTGCTAGCAAGTCCTACTCTCAAGATACGCAGTTATGGTGACATAATCGAACATATTGGAAAGTCGATCAAGAGGCTTCATTTTCTTACCCATTTTATGACACAAAAAAGTAACATAGCCAAAAGGGAACGTGACAGAGCTGTTCTCTTTTAAAAGCAGATTTTTATTCATTTTTGTTTCATACAGAGAAATTATGAAGTCAAGTTCTGGACCTCTCACAGTTGGTTTTGGTAAACGGAATAGGACAGATTTAACATAATACTGATACTACAAGGGCCTAGTTTAAAAATTAAACAGGCTCAGGCAGACTGGATAGGAAGCAATGCCTTTATCTGCCATCATGTCTATGTTTCTATGATTCTAGCAGGAGGTTTGTATCTTAAAAGTGTCCTACAAAGTTAGATTTAACAGTGAATCCTCTGTAAAGTAACAGACTCTGACTGATGATGCTGTAAACTGGAATTCTTATAGAACTGGTATTAAGTTTTGTAAATTAATTACTGTGGTTTTTAAGTTGTGTATTGTTGATCTGTCTAGTGGTGACTTGTTCTGTGGAAAATATGGTTTTAGAATTATATGTATAGGTAACAGAAGACATAACAGGACGATCCTGTAAACTGGGTCATCTGACCTAAATGACATGTTTTCCTGTATAAAAATAAAGTTTTTACTGCTACTACTGATGAAGGATTCATAAAGTCTCTTAATTTTATATGCTGTCTTTAGTAAGTTATTTCATTTGTAGAGATTCAGCAAACACAGAAGCAGCAAGGAGCCCAATCAAGCAGCACCAAAGGATTCTTGGCAACCTCCCAGTTGTAATTTCATGGATCTCACTATACAAGTAGTGTACAATGTGGGGAGTGGGTATTACTTTAGTGTTTTTATGGCACTGGTGGGGACTTCAGTGTTTAAAAGTACTTTACCGGCAGAGATACAGGCTCTTCGCCGCTTCAGTGTTTGCAGACTCTCTGTAAACTAAAATAACTTATTAAAGACAGCATATACAATTATTAGGAGAGACTAAGTGAACCCTTTGTCATGCAAAGTCAGTTACTTTAAAAAGGATCCACTGTTAAACATGACAATGTAGAACACCTTTAAAGAGGGACTGTGTCCACCAGCAAAAAAAAAAAAAAATTCACAGCTGGCATCAGCAGAGCTTGGTTGCTTTATGTTCCCCCAAACCATTCAATTCTTACTCCAGAGATGTATATGAAAACAGGTGCTTTGTCCCTTGCAGTTCCTCAAACAGCCAAGGAGCTGATGTCATACTTCTCTGCTTGCAACAGCATGGTCAGTTCCACAGCAACAGACTGTGACGTCGCAAGCAGGGCTTTAGAACTTCAGTTCCTGAAAGCCAGCCACTACCGTAAGTGAACTGTTGGGGACAATGGTCCAGTTTTCATGTATATGTGTACAATAATGAACAGAATGGAATAACATTTAAAATGTTGTGAAATGTACTGTTGGTCAGAGTTTGGATGGCAACAGTGAATCATGCCAATGACTAGAGTCCCTCGTTTAATATCGTTATAGCTTTGGTCTGTTGTCTATATTGGTCACATAAAATACAGAGTTCTAAAAAAATAGATATTTATATATATCTAAGGGCTTCAATTAAGAATTAAACAGAGATATGAAAGGCAAGTCAAGAGAGGCCTGCTCTTTATCCCTCCCTTTTCAACTCTAGCAGAAAATATACCTCGAGACAGAACACGTCAGTCCTCGTCCGGCTGATACATTGTGGTTACGTATTTATGATCCAAAGGGTAGTGTATATAGCAGTGTCTCACGGGTGGAGGCACAAAGCACATTCTTACGTTCTGTTGCACTGTCACAGACACAAGTTGACAGTAGACCGTGGCTGGATCAGTGACATGATCATCACTTAGGCATCATCACTAGCAACCGGAGAGGGCATCTGTTAGACTCAACTTGACCCGCAGACATCAACCTCATGCAGTTCATGGTTCAACGCTGCAGGCTGCTGCACTCCTTCATGAGGCAAAGTGGGTCCAGAAGTGCATTAGTCAGAGAAGGTGGCCACCCAGATTACATCTTTGTTTCATGAACTTAAAACAAGAGCAAGTTTGGTAGGGTTTATAAAATGCTTTTGTAGGTAAATGAACTGCGGGGGGAAGTGTTTGTTTTTTTCATGTTAGGATAACACCCTAATCCTTCATTGGGC
Organism: Neoceratodus forsteri; assembly: GCA_016271365.2. NCBI lineage: Eukaryota > Metazoa > Chordata > Ceratodontiformes > Ceratodontidae > Neoceratodus > Neoceratodus forsteri. The sequence goes on along the minus strand of JADMNL010000022.1, from coordinate 436,821,096 downwards.
ACACAGCCCCAGCCTGTGCCAGTACGATATTGGGTAACGAGGGCAACCAAATGGGAGGATGGCGCTTTCCGGCAGGCTCGGTAGACATTTTGATATGGCTCATTTCTTCCAGTGGGTGTGGTCACAAAAATCACATTAAACAAGAACCAAGGGCCAGTACGATAAAACTCATCAGGCCATACAAACATAAATGGTCATACATGTCTGATATAGCAACCCGCTATTTGGATTTTAAGGAAATTGCTGGATGTTAAATCATTTGTTTTTATCTGTTTTGTCCCTCTTAGTGCCCCATGTCCCCCACCCCAATGTGAGGTTCACTACTGCTGCACCATTCCACTGACCTGGAGAACAGGTAAGTGACACAAATGCCATGAAGGTCGACCAGCAGGAAGGGTGTGAATGCCAGGCTGCCCACTCCCACCCTCTTAGGAGACCTGAGTACCTCGCCTCTGTGATCCTCCCCCCCAGTGGTTCTAGCCTGGGATTTCAGGGATCATGTGAAAAGCTGAATGTACCAGGCAGCAGGTTAATGTGCTGCCGCTGCTCCACTTGACCAGCCAGTTGTCTGATATTAATGTTGGTGAGGGGGGTACTTCTCTAATTAAAATAAAATAACTCTGAATCAGTGGCAGCAAACGGCACTGTCATCCATGCAGTCTGGGGCGCGGGTAACCATGGGACCCACCCGTGACTTGGTCATCGGAGGGTTGTTATATGGTAGAGTGGTACTCACTGTCTGGGGAAGGAGGGATACAGCATGCTACTCTGCAGCAACCCATATGGCTGAATGTACAGACGGGGTCACAATGAAGACCATAACCAATACCACACATAGCCGAGGCCTGAGGCTACAATGTGCTCTACAGGTATTGATATGGGTAAACAGTATCTGGCACCCAAAAAGGGAAAATGTGGCATCGCGTACCCTGGTACCCAGAAAGGGGAAACCAGTATCTGGTGCCCAATGACAGGTAAATGGAACATGTGACTCCCACAAAAGGGGACATGGGGCAGTTGTCACCTAAAAAAGGGGGACAGAACATTTATCTTTACCACACACAAAAAACCTGGGGTGGAATTACAATGCTGTGCTATGATTCCAATTCTTATGTTAGCCTCCAGAATATGATCACAACACAGCCTGCTCAGGAGTCATCAAATTCCAAAGCAACTGAAATTCATGTCAGCAGACACGGGTCCTCAACTGAGAAAACAAAACAAACTGATCAAATCCTGAAATGTTTCTGTGGCATTATTAGCTGTGAGTGTAGTGCTTCCACTAGAATTCCCACATCTGAACATTTTCCTGAATTGTGTGTGTGTGTGAAATCCCCCACTAGTCAATCCTGGGGGCAGGGAACTCTGCTATACAACTACAGGTTACAATGAACTGTGACAAGATAGGGCTAAAAACAGTTTGCAAAAAAGTCAGAACAGAACTCTATACATGTCCTGAGTGTTATGGGAAAAGCTATCAATCTTGAGCACTCATTTGGCTAAATAGTATTGCACGCCTAACAATGTCTGGCTTAGAGTTCCCAGCAATCCGAAGGTTAAGAGGTCCGTTTTATTAGTTTGTGAGGAAGGTCTTGAAGCAGTGGGCATGCTCTTCATGGTTTGATTGCATACGTGATGTGGCCCTTCTCAACGCTGCCTCCCAATGCCAAACCATCACGCTTCCTTCAACCACTTGAGAAGCTGTGGCACATAGTAGGTAATGATAATGTCAGCGCCTGCATGAACACAAAACAGGAATGTCTTATACTTTGGTGCTAGGTTAAAGTTCATCACATGCACACCAATAAAAACATTTGAACCCCAAGTGTGAGATATCTAGACATTTGTGTATACAATTTGGTTGCTCTTTCAAATCTTACAATTCCTTTTTTGGTTTACTCAAACTTTCCAGGGACATAACCAAAATTTACCCTGAATACCAACTCAAGGTCACAAGTGGAAATTAACAGGAGGGACATGAGGAAGTACTTCTTTACCGAAAGGGTGGTGGAATCTTGGAACAGTCTGTCAGCTGAGGTGGTAAGCGCAAACACAGTCAGGGGACTGAAGCAGGCATGGGATAGGATGAAGGCAATAGTGGTTGCCTGGGGTGTCAAGACCAGGGAGGAGAATGAGGATAAGACAGGGAGGATTAGTTCCCTGCAGGAACAATAGGTTCCAGGGATTATAAGGAATATGGGCAGATTGGATGGACCTCCGATCTTTTTTGCCATCATGGTCTGTGTTTCTGTGTTTTACAACAGTGATCAACTCTAGTGATGTCACCACTGATAAAGTAGGTGATTTGATACTTTTTGGACCATCAAGTAAGTTTCAGTTTACACAAGATTTTAGATCTCACAGCGATCTTCTTCAACTGTTCATACAGGCTAATGTTTTGAATAACTGCCCTATATATCTTTTTTTTTTTTTTTTTTTTTAACAAGGGCCTCATCTGTCAAAGACACTCAGGACTCTGCACAGCATGCAATACACACCAAAAATAAACTCATCATGCAAACTATATAACAAATAAAAAAGCTACACCATAAAACGCGAGCAACCACCCTAAGCTCGGTGACGGTCACCAATTTAAAGTTTAATGTACTAGGTTATCGTTTGGCTTCCACCATGACAACAAAAGATGAAAACTCTCCAAGTATGTACTTCACCACAATTTCAGTTAAAGACTGTCTCTTATAACATTGACACTTTCCTGTAATAAAAATAATAAAGGAGAAACAAGATAGATTTCCTACTTCTCTTCATGTCTTCTGTCACGTTCCCTTCATTCCTTCGCCTCTCCTAAGAGTCCTGACAATCAAGAAATGTTCTCCACCTCCAGGGGTTGGGAAGGAGTAGCCCTCTAGTGCTGCACTACTCATGGTGCCCAAGAAAACCAAAAGCTGGCAGGTGGACCACAGCATAGTGGAAGGACGGAAGGAAGATGGGGGCTACCCAATTTTCTCTCCCTCCACCGATACACATCATCCTCCTCAGGCCAGGGCAGCCACACAGCCAGTCTACCAGTAGCCCACTGCCTGCTTCTGCCATGGCCCATCCTGCCCCCATGGGGCCTCAGGGGGAGGTCTGTCCTCGCTTCCTTCAAACAGGATCTAGTGGGTGGCAGTGTCCATGGAGTGGGGCCAGAGTGTACGCTGGCCGATGGTATAAGGGTTTTCCCTTTCTTCCCTCCGTCCACTAGATGGCACTGCCAGTCCAGTGGCACCTCAGTTGCTGAGTCAGAGCTGTCTTTGGGGAGACAAACTCATGGCCTGCTACAGGGGTCACTACAGCACTGGATACAGCACCACCCACTCTTCAGGCTGCAAAGCGCTGACACTTGCAGTACTACTGTAGCTCCTAGCCCAACTGCTAACGCCACATGCCCTGCATCCGTTCACAAACTCAGGCTGCTGGTACTGCAGCAGAATGTGCTACCGCTGGACCAATAGATGTCCAGTGCAACACACTGTAATGCAGACAGGTGAAGCAGTACACCCGGAAGGGAGAGTTGCTCACTGTGGAGCTCACTTGTAGCAGGGCTGGGAAGGGGAGAGAGATGGCAAATGGAGGAGCCAGTGGAGAGGGGGTAAATTGAGCCAGGATCAGAAGTGGACAAGATGGGGGCAACCAGGCAGAGCAATTCCTTCGGTTGGTTTCAGGTCTGGTGGAGCATGGGTAAGGCCCCGACTCTGGCCAAAGAGGAAATAGAGGGATTGGGGGGGACCTCAATGACAAAGTGGCAGTGCACTGCACAACCACCTGTGAGGTCAGGATCTATTTGTGTGTGGGGGGGAGGGTGAGTTCAGTGGCAAAGCGTCAATGCATTGCACAGCAACCTGGGAGACCAGGATTTACTTTGTATGGGGTGTGTGTGTGTGTGTTGGAGTTCAGTTGCAAAGGGTCAGTGTGTTGTGCAGCCAGAGTTACTTGCCAGGGGGGGTTGAGTTCAGTGGCAAAGCAGCAGTGCACTGCACAGCAACCAGGGAGACCAGGATTTACATACTACAGTTGGGGGAAGGAGTTCAGTGGCAAAGCAGCAGTGCACTGCACAACAATCAGTGAAATCAGGATGGGTGGAGTTCAGTTACAAAGCGTTAGTGCATAGTGCAGACACCTGGGAGACCAGAATTTATTTGTGAAGGTGGGGGGGGAGGGAGGACTTTTGTGACAAAGTGGTAGTACACTGTGCAGCCAGATGGGAGACCAGGACTTGCTTGTGAGGGGGTGGGAGTAAGTTCAGTGGCAAAGCAACAGTGCATTGGGCAGACACCTCAGAGACAGGGATTTACCATTACTGGAGTCAGCTGGAGACTGCGCACACTAAGGAAGTGAGACGCTGAACTCCAACAAAGACAGGATGTGTGTAACTCAACATTTGCATGTCCCCGTTGGCAAATACGGAGCAGCTGGAGGAAGTGTGCAACCATGGAAAGCCGGAGCAATATAGTGGAGAAACAGGGAATCAGGCGACCCCCCCCCCCCAAAGAAACTGAGTTACTTTGGGAAAGAAATGGACACACTGCTCCTCCAGTCCGTTGACAACTCCACTTCTTTTGAGGCCTTGGATATGTGACCAGTAATTCCAAAGACAGAAGCACCACCTCACCTCTGCAACAAATGGAGAAATCCCCATTACATGTTCCTGAAATTCTCTCCAACTCCACCTTCTTCAGGTGTCCTTCGTGATGCTGAAACCTTGCATGAGGGGTCAGGTGATCTGTCGTGTTCTATACACGCTAAACAAAATGTTGTTGTACAATACTGTCTTTATTTGATATAAATAAAATGTATATAACCTTTACTGTCTTTGGAATTACTGCCTGCAGACCCAAGGCCTCCAAATGACTGGGGCAGCAGATGGACTAGTGAAGCAGAGTGTCCATTTCTTTCTCTATGTTGCTGCCTTGGTATGCTCACTCATCCCACAGATTTGCCTCTTGCGCTACATCTCAGATTCCATACCTTGAGAAGGCACGGCTCCTGGAGGAATGCATCTGACTATAGATACAAGGGAAAAAATGGAAACTCTCTGTAAACAGCAGAGTGTTTGGCTCAAAAAGGAAAGAACACATAGGATAGTGTAGGGTAGCACATACACAATGCTATTCTTACACACAGTGGTTATCATGATGTCAAGGGCTTTGAGAGTGAAGCTCGAGAGGTCCCTCTGAGGTCATGGTAACCGTGAGGTTAAGAAGAGCATAGTTGTGCAGTGGGGTTGCCATACACTAGTCTATATAGTGTATGTGCATAGTGAAAACCAGCAAAAATCACTTACTTTTTGTGCTCCCAAAAGCTGTTCTTAGTTTCCGTAGCCCACATTTCACCACCGGCCAGCTCACTCGTGCGAGCCTTCAACTGCCGCTAGCCCCATCAACAGTGCTGATAGAGACACTTGCATTGTGGCGCAGCTACCAACACAGCACAAAAAGTCATTCTGCGTTAGTAGCTATGTCACAACTGAAGCAGAACGATTTTTTACGGTGTATGGAATTCCACACACAACATTGTTCTACAATACACTATAAGGCTACAGTGTCTAGACACGCTTAATTTTCTTACTATGGTACTTTAACCTATTTCTTTACAGCATTTTCTAGGTACTCATCTCCCCTTTCTATGGTGCCACACTATGTTCTTCCCTTACTCCAGGCTTTAGGATGAAACTTCTTTCTGCCTCACCGGCCTGGTTTGTCATATAGTGCCTGTAACAGCAGTGACTACAAAGCTGGGAACACTGGTTGAGGGGTGTTGTTAGGTGGGCACTTGTCCCATCATTTGAACCCCAATTACCCCTTTTATATCCCCCCCTGCCAAGAGTTACCAAACATAAGTGTCCCTACCCATGTGGGCTAATGTACATACTCCTCCGCACCCTGACCTCAATATTCCTTATAGATGGACCACTGAGAGATGCTCACAAAGTCAATGCTCTTTCTACTGGAGCTTCTGCCCATCTCCTCCATGACAGCACTTGGACTCCCTCCCCTAACCCAAGGTAAAGCAGAATTCCAAGAGTAGGGACTGAACCCAGTGATGCACTGTCAACTGCAGTAAGGAGCTGGCCCCAGCTAGATTTGTGCTGGTTGCAGTTGGTGCTGTTGCAGAACAATGAAGTGGTGTAGCACCCTCGCTGCTAGCAGGGGTGATGCTAATCATCCAGCTTGGTGATGGTGATTTACAATTCATCTATGATGTGAAGGACCAAAAAAAGGGTCTGCCCTCCTGTGTTTGGTGGTATTTTTAAGAACTAAATGCACCAGCAGTCAAATATTTCTATCAAGAATGTTGGAGTTGGTCTCTTTAGGCAGACAAAACAATGCTACTTACCCGTCCTCCTGAAGCTGGTCATGGCTTCCATGACAGCGGCACGAAGGTCAAATGCTCCGGCGTGTGCCCCGTGCCATAGCATGGCATATTCTCCCGATACATGGTACACAGCCAAGGGATGCGTTGGGTGCTGAAAGTCAAAAGGATGGTTAAACATTACTAATCTTTAATGTACCCAAAGAGAGCTCTAGGCACCTCCCCAAACAGTAGCCACGCAACTAAAGTACAGGGAACTTCAATGACACTCTTAGCATCGGGGGCTGGCTGGGGGGGAAGGGGAAACGGAGGACCCAGCATCCCAGAGGTTGCTCTCCTTCACCGGGGAGGGAGGATAACAAGCTCTGCAACAACAGTGTCACCTGGCTGACCACAGGTGGCAGTGCAATTAGAGCAGCCTGGATGGGGATGCAGGCTGATGCTGTGTACAGCCTCGTAAATTGTGTGCACATGCTTTGCCTCTGACATCCTGAGGTTTGGAGGAATGCTAAGCAGTAAACACCCCTAAGTGTGCAGGATGATGCCATGCGATGAAGTGGTATATCATCCGAACAAGATCTGGTGGGTGGTGGGATCCATGATGTGGGTCTTGATCGTACCCTGTACGACATTCAGTGAGTACAGGGGTGTTCTCTTTTTGTTTACTCCCTCCACCTACTAGATGACTCAGCTGCTGCAGCAGAGCCATGGGTTGCTGTGGCACTGGATATGGCACCATCTGCCCCCAGGCTGGGAAGCGCTGCCATTTATAGTAACCAGTCTGGCTACCCATTCTGCATGTCCGGAGTCATGTCACACAGCTGGGCTGCTGGCACAGCAGCAGCATGATGTGCTAGCAATGCACCAATGCCCTTCCCTCCCGACTACCTACTCCACCTCCTGCACTAGAGGGCCAGAGTGGGTAGCTCTACAAAGCACCAAAGAAACCCTACAGTGCAGGAACTATGCTGTGGCACTGGCAGTCTGGAGGTGTGTGCCAGAGAACGGATGGGATGTAGCTAGACATTGCCTGGGCTGAAGTGGGGACAGCATCTGTGACAAGGGAGATAAAATGTATAGTGTGACTGAAAGAAACCCCAGCACAGCACTTCAAAAGCATGTCGGCTTAAAAAAAAAAAAAAAAAACCACAATAAAAAAGGCGTGCACACCAGGGCTCCCCAGTATTCACTTTATTCTAGATAAAAGTGCATACATTCAGACTGAAGCAAACAACTAACAAACAGACAGCTCCTCTTATGTATTCAATCTATCATGCACCCCTAAAGGAGACGCTTGATGTGTTGAATACATAAATGGAGTTGTCTGTATAATAAATTGACTACCAGAAGCCCTGGTGTGCAGGCTTTTCTTTTTTTATTTAAGCATAAAATGTATAAAACAATGAGGGTTCCTCACCTGTAACCATAGTTCTAGGAGTGGTATATGGTACACATCGACATTTTGGCAGTCTTCCTTTCCATTTAAGTTCCGCTGGAATGTCTTCAAGCTAAGCTCCACCCATCCAGGTGGTGGTCTCCTCGGCTATGTCCCTTGACATCAGATCTTGCATACTGGAAGCAGGGATCTGTGTGCGAATTACCAGGGGAGGTCAGGTGGGTCGTGTAGATATGCACCGTGTTACCACTCCTATCTAATTGTGTAAGACCTTACCATAACAGTAGATCTTTGAGGAGTGTCTCTTGCAGCAGGTAAAACACTTGGGCCATTTCCAGAGGTCGCTGTGGCGCATGGCAGCTCTTCTAGCAGTCTTTTTCAAGGGCCGCCCACACATGACATCAGCTTCCTGTTTCCTATATAAGTGTGGGCAGTCCCTGGCATCCTTAGTTTCCCCTGCCGGATTCAGCTCGCTAAGTGAGGACCGAGGGGAAGCTGACGTACCATAGGTATCCCAACCCATAGGTCATTGGACCAGAATTTAATCACTCAGAGAAGGAGGGGGGGACGGAGGGTGGGATTGTACCTGCTGCAAGAGACACTCCTCAAAGATCTACTGTTACGGTAAGGTCTTACGTAACTGTACTATCTTCCACAGAGTGGTCTCTTGAAGCAGGTAATACACTTGGGATGAATCCCAAGCAGTAAACCCAAGAAGGGTGGTCATTATGACAGGAGGCCTTGTAGGACATGAAGCAATGTTAAGGTGTAATGCTTCGTAAGAGTATGAATTGTGGACCAGGTAGCTGCATTTCAGATATCCGTGCTAGAGGTCCCTTTAAAGCAGGTCGCAGGAGTGGCCACAGGTCTGGAAGAATGGGCTTGGACAGGTCCTGGTAATGGCTTGTTGTATTTTGAATAACAAAATATTATACAGTGTGCCAGCCAATTAGAAAGGGTCAGTTTAGTGACTGGGAGACCTTCCCTGCCTGAGGCGAAGATGTCAAAACATTGAGAAGTCTTCCTAATCAATTTAGTTTGATTAATATAGTATCATAATATATGATGGACATCTAGAGTATGTAAGAGGTATTCACCTCAACTGGAGTGTTCAGAATAATATACTGGTAACTCCAGAGACTGGTTTAAGGTGTGTTCAGACACTACGTTAGGTAGGAAGGAAGGGTTGGTACGATGTGCCACTCTGTCTTTGTAAAAAATCAAGTAAGGTTCTCTACACGAGGGCATGGAGCTCGGAAATACGCCGAGCTGAAGCGACAGCCACCAAGAATAGTTTTTTCCAAGAAAGAAAACGGAGGTCACAAGTGGCCACCGATTCAAAGAGCTCAAGAGTTAATTTCTCTTTTAGAAAACTGAGATCCCACGGAGGAGTGGGTGTTCTGATAGGTGGCTTAATATGTAAAATTCCTCTTAGAAACATTTTGGCTAGATGATGCTGATACTGTAACCTGCCATCCAGAGGTTCATGGAATGCCGAAACAGAGGCAAAATGGACTTTGATGGAGGAATAGTTTAATCCTGTCTCAGCAATAGAGGCCAGGTAATCCAGGACTTTCGTCAGTGGACAAAAAATAGGGATCCAGTGATTGGGAAGCAGCCCAGATGGAAAGGCGTTTCCATTATGTTTCCCTCATTGCTGGTTTACGTGAGGACAGTAATATATTGGCAACAAGAGAGGACACTTGTAAATGTGCTATGAAAGCATACTCAGGAGCCAAGCATGAAGGTGTAGTGCCTTCAGGTAGGGATGTAGAAGGGTCTCTTGATTCCGAGTCAAGAGATCTGGTCGGCAACGGAATGTGTTCCTCTACTGAGAACTGCTGATGTAGAGGGAACCACACCTGTCAAGGCCATAGAGGGGCTATGAAAATCATGGTGGCAGGTTTGAGTTGTAATTTCAGTAGAGTCCATCGCAGAAGTGGGATGAGGTGGAAAGCATATGAGTCCTGTCCACGCTTGGGACACGGCATCTATAGACCGTCCCTTTTTGCTTGGGATAATGGAATAGTATCTGGGGAGATGGTGGTTGACTGGGGAGGCAAACAGATCCAGTTGCTGGGTCCCCCACAGATGAAAGATTTTCTGAAGTACTTCATGATGAAATGTCCATTCGTGTGTGGACGACTGGCGACTGACAAGGTCGGCCAGGAGGTTGTATCATCTTGGTAGATGGACGTCTGTCAGTGCAAGGTGTTGCCGAATAGCCTGCCATACTGCACGCGTCCTTTTGCATAGAGTATGGGACTTCATACCTCATTTGTTGAGGTAGAATACTACTGCTGTATTGTCTGACTGAATCAGCAATGGTCCCAAAAACACTTGAGGTTAAAAAGCCTGGAGGACTAAGTGAACCGCCCTCAGCTCTAGGAGACTGATGTAGGGATGAGGGATAGAAGTGGTCCACTTGCCTTGTGTCCTATAAGGACTCAGGTGCGCACCCCACCCTTCCAGGGATGCATCTGTGGTCAACGTCTGCTGGGGGAGGGGGGGACTGGATGGGCATGCCTTGACATAGGTTGGCTCAGAGCATCCACCACACCAGGGAGGACCGCAACATGGGAGTGACTCCGATTTTGTCTTCGAAATTTCCTGTTCTTTGAGACCACTGGTTCTGTAGAACCCACTGGACTGGTCTCATATGAAGACGGGTGAAAGCTATGGTAGGGATGGTAGTGGCCAAGTGACTTAGGAGACATAGCATGCATCTGGCCATGTCAACTTTCTGGGCTTGTATCTGCAATTCCAGAGATAGAAGCTTGTCTTGTCTGTCAGCTGGAAGGTAGGCCCTGGCGGAGACAGTGTCTAGGACTGCTCCTACATATTGGTGCGACTGTGTAGGGGTTGGATTGGACTTCGGCCAACTGACCATAATCCCTAGAGCCTGGAACAGAGTTAAGGAGGGAGGAGAGGACAACAATTTTAGCCTTGGCTTTGCTGAGCCAATCGTCCAGGTATGAGAAGACAAAGTGCCGTCCTGTTGTAGGGCTGCTGCTACTACTGCTAGGTATTTGGTGAACACTATTGGGGCCGATGAGTGTGCCCGGAACTGGTAGTGTTGACCCAACAGGTGAAAATGAAGAAACCTGTGGTGGGCAGAATGGATGGGGATATAGGCATCCTTCATAGCTAGGGCACAATGTTTCAATACTGGCACGATGGAGTTTAGGGTGATCACGCGGAATCTTTTATATTGGACGTATAGGTTCAATTGTCTAAGGTCCAGTATTGGTCTGAGATCTCTAATCCGTTTGGGTACCAGGAAGAAATGGGAGTCAAACCCCTTTTGGTGTTCTGTAGGGGGTACTGGGTAAACAACCTTCTTTGTTAGAAGAGCCTGTAATTCCTCCTGGAGAACAGGAATATGGTCGTGTGGGTAATGGACAGAGCCGGGGGATGAGGGAGGTCTGGAAAGTAATTCCAGACTGTGATCTCTCTGAATGATCTGGAGTACCCACTCGTCCAATATGATCATTTTCCAGGCCTCCAAATGGAGGGCAAAACGACCGCCCACTGCTTCCGAGGCTGGTCAAGGAAATGTGGATAGAGCCCTAGTAGGTCACTGGGAGGCGGGCTGACCAGCCCCACCAGGAGGATGGGAGCGAGAGCCCTTGGTGTCAGAGGTGTTGGTTCTGGTAGACTGGTAGCGACCTCGGAATCCACCCCATTTGAGCCTCTGTATTTTCCACCTCTCTTGGTATAAAGAGGAGTGAGGACAGTAGGATGGCTGAGAAGTACGGTACATGCTATGTACCGTAGGCAGGGTTCTTCCTGAAGCCTGGAGATCATCTATCAATGTTTGGGCACCTGGCCTGAATAGTCTGGATCCATTAAAGGGGACACTGAAGACTCTCTGTTGTACATCAGGTGTGAAGCCTGACACGCGAAGCCAAGCAAGGTGACACAGGGTAATGTTGCTGACATGCGGGCTGAGGTATCGACGTCATCATATTCCGAACAAAGTAGGTGTCGGGAAATGGAGTTGCCAGTACATACTGTAGCCAGTAATTGTTCCCTTTCCTGTGAAGGAGGGAGTTTATTGACTAATTCAATGGCAGAGGACCAGAGTGTACGTTGGTATTTGACCATATGTCCCATGTAACTGAAGATTCTGAGATTCATGGTGCTTGCTTGGAAGACCTTTTTTCCCCAGACAGTCTATTATGTGCGAGTGTTTATCTGGAGGTAAGGAACTCGTGTGTTTCGGTCATTTAGTACGATCATGAGTGGCAGCAATCACCATTGAATCTGCTTCAGGAGTGGTGGATAAAAAGGGGTGATCCAGAGGAGCCTATCCTCTGGTAACTCTAGATAGTCTGCCACATCCTTACATTGTCTGTCATGTTCGGTAGTAGAAAATCCTATGACTTTCTGAATTTCTACGATCATCTCACGGAAGGATGGGTCATCTGGAGGAGAGGCTGCCGCATGCCTGGATAAGTCCTTGTTTAATGAGGAGATCTCTGATAGCGGAGATTGGGGCTGAAAATCCATAGCCTGGAAGTCATCGTCTTCCAGATCTCTGGTAAAGTCTACCGGTAATTCAGGCTCTTCTGATAGGTAGTCATCCACATACGAGAGAGATGACCAGGGTGGTAAAGGATCCCTGTCACTCTGAAATCTTTTTGGCGGAGGAGCAGGGGAGCGGGATGGGTAGCTTGGCTCTCCTGGATCGGAGGGCTGAGCATGCCACATGGCATGCAGGATGTGCTGTACCACTGAAGTAATGTCCAGCTGTGTAGAAGGGGGGTTTCTGGGAAACCAAGGGGATGATGGAGGGAATTGGACGCGTAGCCTGAGCAAGTATTGCCCTTCGGTGGTAAAGTGCAGGGTCCCGATCCCTGTCTGCCTGGTCCCTGTGAGTGCCCACCTGTGACGGTGGAGGGGCAGTATGCATAGCAAATGCAGTAGGTTTCCCCAATGGAATGCAGCTCCTCCTTGTCGGAACCACTGGGGAAACTGCATTGTGCACTGAAAATGACATCTCCTTCGATGCGAGAGAAGCCCCCGTTGTTGGAGCGTCGATGGAACCCAAAAAAGATTCATCATAAATTGCTGTCAACGCACTGGAAAACACAGTCGATGAGAGGGTACATCCCCCTCCCCCCCATCGACAAGGAGGCAGTGAGAGATCGCACCATCGACGGAGGGGCACCTGTAATGGTGGCCGTCGATGAGCGCTTAGGCATGGAGTTTGAGGAGGGCTTCTCCTCCTTTTTGTGCCATCAATGAGAATCAGTGGAGGGGGATCTCTTGGGATGAGCTCCCCGATTCTCTATGAGAATTTCTGCTCCATTAAGAGGTTTTTGATTTCCAGCATTCGTCGTTGACGGGTTGCCTGGTTGAAATCCTGACAGTGTAGGCAGGATATGGTGTTGTGTGTGGGTCCCAGACACCTTACACAAATGGTATGGTTGTCGAAGCAATGGCAGGAGCAAAATAGTGCCATCTTGCTTGAAGATTTTTTTGGACATTCGTCGTTTGCTCAAATTCTCATCGATGACTGCTGTCTGAAGTTGCTCTAGCTGCTGCATGCGAACTGAAGACTACGGGGAAAATGAACTGAGGATACCAGAAACCACCCACACTTATATAGGAAACAGGAAGCTGATGTATGGGTGGCCCTTGGAAAAGACTGCTAGAAGAGCTGCCATGCACCACAGTGACCTCTGGTGACAACCCAAGTGTATTACCTGCTGCAAGAGACCATTCCATGGAGGATCTACTGTTACAGGTGAGTAACCCTCATTTCTAGGCATGTGGATATGGTGAACTTATCCACACTTTGGCAGACTCCTAGCAGTCTTCCGGGAGGAAGGGGCAAGGCGCACACTCCTACTTAGTGAACAGGAAGCAGAGAACTGAGGCCCCAAAATGAGCATCCCGGTGTGAATCAAGGTCGATGTGGTAACGGGAGATGAAGGTACGTGCTGACTTTCAGGTAGCAGCCCTGCAGATTTCCTGGATAGGGACATTCCTGGAAGCAGCCACTGAGGCAACGATATGTCTGGAGAAATGAACCCTAAGCCCTACAGGAGGCTCCCTACCAGCCAACCTATAGTAGAGGTCGATGCAGGAGACTATCCACCTGCCAGTCATCCACTTAGCTGCCAGTCTGCCAGGTAGGTGATGATGAAAGTATGGTTATGTAAGAACTTACCGTAACAGTAGGTCTTCGAGAGGAACTCTTGTAGCAGGTAATACCAATAGGACTAAGGCCGCCAGGCGTTAGGAACCCACGGGAAAATCTTCTAGCTAGCAGTCTGTGGAGGGGGACAGCCCCAGATGTCGGCTCTGCCCGATGTTGTATAAAGGGGGTGGTCCCCCAGCGCCATCTCAGTTATCCCTCCGGACAGCTGTCTGACAAACAGAATGGAGAACCGAGGAGGGTCACCCATACTCAAAGAAAAGGAAAAAATAAATTTGTTCCTCGGGGTTAGAGGGTGGGAAAGCCACTTGCTGCAAGAGCTCCTCTTGAAGATCTACTGTTACTGTAAGTTCTTACATAACTGTACTATCTTACTTCAAGGGGGAGCTCGTGCAGCAGGTAATACCAACAGGACGGAGTCCCAAGCAGTACCCAAAGAGAGAGACCCAAGGTCAGCGGGGAGGAAGAAATAACTGCTAATTGACAAGGTGGAGCTTAGGAGAGGAGACCCTGAAGGACTGCTAGTCCAAAGTCTGCTCTCCTCCTAGAGGCAATGTCCAGACTGTAGTGTCTGATGAAGGTATGGACTGAGCTCCAAGTAGCAGCAGCGCAAAGGTCTGCCAAAGGCACATTTTGGAGAAAGGCAAAGGAGGCTACCACACCTCTGGTAGAGTGGCCCTTAACCAATCCCGGTAAGGGCTTGTTATGGTGCTGATAGCAAAAGGTAATGCAATGTACTAACCATCTGGTCAGTGTTTGCTTGGTGACAGGAGCCCCTGTCTTTCTATAGGCAAAGGAAATGAATAACTGCTCCGTCTGCCGAATGGAACTAGTTCTGTCGAGGTGATACCTGAGGATCCTATGTACATCCTGAGTATGCAACAGAGCCTCCGCTTTATCAGAATACTCTGGAAAATAAACTGGAAGCTGGATGTCCTGATTCAAATTAAGTTCAGACACCACCTTCGGTAGAAGCCTAGGGTTTGTACACAGTGCCACCCTGTCCCTGTGGAAAATGAGGTAAGGTTCTTTACACACCAGAGCCTGCAACTCAGAAACTCTCTGAGCAGAAGTAACAGCAACCAAAAACAACGCTTTCCAAGAGAGAGAGCGAAGCTCGCATGTTGTGGCTGGCTCAAAGGGAGGTAGGGTTAGCTTCTCTAAAACAAAAAGAAGATCCCATGGAAACACAGAATTTGGTGGTAGATAAGGACCGCTTGGCCCACCTAGTCCGCCCATTTCCCTACCTAATGGATAAGCTGCAGATCCTAGTTAACCAACAGCCTACTTCCTCCTACCCCCACTAGAACTGCCTGTCTGTCCCATGCTTCTTGAATTCCCCACTGTTTTTGACTCCATGACCTCCTCAGGAAGGTTGTTCCATGCATCCACAACCCTCTTCGTGAAAAAATTATTCCTCACATTACCTCTGCGCCATCCCCATCTTCATACTGTGGTCTCTTGTTTTTGCACATCTCTTTTCTGAAAGGGACAGGATCCCTCCATGGGGGTCTGATGTGCAAGATTCCCCTCAAGAAGGTCTTGCAAACATCAAGCTGTGCCAGACTCCTCACATTTATTGATGTGTGGTAGGCTGAGAGAGTGCAGAGATGCACCTTAATGGATGAGTAGCTGAGGCCCAAGTCCAAAAGATGGAGAAGGTATTCCAGCATAGATTTTACCAGACAACCCAAGGGGTCCAAGGAACGGGGTGTTGCCCATAAATAAAAGTGCTTCCACTTCATGGCATAGGTTGCCCTGGTGGAGGGTTTTCTCACTGCTACTAGGACCTCTGCCACTCTTTGTGACACTCCCTCAGCTAGGACTGCAGGAGCCAGGCATGCAGAAGCAGGGGCTGCAGAGCTGGGTGGACTAGCATCCCTTGTTTTTGGGAGAGCAAGTGAGAAGAGAGGGGCAACCGAACGGGAGGTTCTGTGGCCAGTTGTTGCAACAGCGGGTACCAGATCTGATGAGGCCAAAGAGAAGCTACCAGAATCATTCTGGCTTCCTCCGTCTGCAACTTGAGCAAGACTCTCTGAAGGGAAGGGAAGGGAGAGAAGGCATATAGAAACCTCCCTGTCCAGGAGAGGGACAATGTGTCTCGCCAAAAAACAACAGGCCCTAAAGCTAGTGAGCAGAAACTTGGCAGTTTGGCGTTGCAAGGGGACACAAAGAGGTCCAGCTCTGGTCGGCCCCATCTTTCGAAGAGGTCCTCTGCCACCTCTTGGTGCAACTCCCACTCATGATTCAGAGATCGATAGCGACAACATTCTGGATGCCAGGGACGTAAATCGCCGTGATGTCCAGACCATATTCTACTGCCCAGGACCACACTCTCATGGCCTCTCTGCATAGGGCATATGAGTGAGTGCCCCCTTGCTTGTTTAAATGAAACAGTACTGGGGTGCTGTCTGACTGAATTAGGAGTGGGCCCGGTAGAGCTGATCTTGGAAAGCCTGAAGGGCATACAGTACAGCTCTCATTTCCAAAATACTGACGTGGAGAGGCCGCTCTACTGCATTCCAAGAACCTTTTGTTTGATGCACATCCAGATGGGCTCCCCAGCCTAGACCCGAGGCATCTGTAGTGAGAATCTGCATCGGGTTCGGCCGTTGAAGAGGAACACCTACATCGAGGTTGACCGGATTTAACCACCTTAGTAGAGAACGACGAACCGTCTCAGATATCCGAATTGGCTGGTCCAGCTCATCTACCCCCTGGTCCCACTGAACTCTTGAGGTGCCACTGTAGTATCCTCATGTTCAGCCGTGCCAAAGGGACTGTAGCTATGGCGGATGCCATATACCCTAGCAGTTGCAGGATTACCCACGCTGTTGCAGGATTACCCTCGCTGCAACGCGGTCTGAGGTCTGCACTTTTCAGGCAACTCCTCTCAGCCGTTCTGCCCTGTCTGGTGGCAGAAAGGCCATGCCTTGAATGGTGTCTAGGACCGCCCCAATATACTGAAGCCTTTGGGAGGGCCAAGGGTGTGACTTGGACCAATTCAGAGTGATGCCCAGGGACTGGAACATCAAGATTGTTTCTTACAAGGCACTGTTCAGCTAGTTTTCTGACTGGGAAGAAATAAGCCAGTCGTCCAGGAAAGGGTAAGGGTAGACATAGTGGCCCTTTCTCCTCAGGGCCACTGCTACCACCGCCAGGCACTTGGTGAAGACACTTGGCGCTGATGAGAGGACGAATGGAAGTACTGTGAACTGATAATGCTGACATTGAAAAAGGAAAAGCAGGAACTTCCTGAGCAAGGGCAGGATCTTGATGTGCATGTATGCATCCTGCATATCTAGGGAGCACAGCCAGTCTCCTCGATGGATCATGGGCAATAGGCTTGCTACGGTCACCATTCTTAACCTCCTGTACTGGATATATTCGTTCAGCTGACTGAGATCCAGAATAGGGCGTAGGTCTCCCGCTGTTTTGGGAACCAGAAAGAAATGCGAGTAGAAAACTTTGCCCTACTGGGCTGGTGGAACCACCTGGGTGGCCTTCTTCTGCAGTAGGGCCTGTATCACTGCTTTTAGAAGGGCGTGGCGAGATGAGCAATGGGAAGGGATGGGAGGGTTGTCCAAAGAGCAGCTCAGAAATTCTAGGGAGTAGCCCCTTTCTATCATCTGAAGGACCCATTGGTTCGAGGTGATACTCAACACCCTGACAGGTAAAGGGAGAATCTCCCTCCTACCATCTCCCCCAATGGTATCTGAGGGTGGGGGAGGGACTATTGCAGCTTCAGCGGCTCAGGTCAGTGTATCGAAGCTGAAGCCACACTACAAATATCAACAGCAAGCAAAGGAAAGAACACGGGCTTGAACAGCTGTCGCCGAAGAAAACAAGTCCTCACATTAGGACACTATAAAAACTGATTTAATAATAAAAAAGCAGTGGAAACAAACAATGTTAAGGTACAAATAAGTGGTAGCACCCCCAGTAATTGTCAATGTTTCACGTCATCATCAGACGCTTTATCAAGATGTCAGCAACTCGTCTGCCATGTCTGCTGAATCTTAGGAGCACCTGAGCATGTGCTTATCTACGTCCATGCCCGACTGTATATATCCATGAGCTCATTTTTGCTGTTGGAATCCGGCTGAGCTTTTACCAGGTCCATGGTCTTCTCCCAGAGGGACTTCTGGTAAGTCACCATGTGGGCTAGGAAATTTAGGGAGCGAACAGCACTAGTGGCTGACATGTATACTTTCCTCCCCACGTGGTCCAGCTTTTTGGACTCAGGGTCCGGAGGCTGGAGGCTCATATGCTTAGGCTGCTGAGCTCTTCCATGAGCTGCGTTAAGCACCCTGAAGTCTGCTTTGGGATTCTCTCCCAAGAATGGCTCTCATTTAGGTGTTCTATATAGCCTGTCTGCCTTCCTTGGCACTGCAGATGTGGTGGTGGGGCGCTGCCAAGTGAGCCTGGTAACATCTTGTAACGGCTCTACCAAAGGTGGGATGACCAAGGGTTTGGGGTCCTTGGATTCCAAAACTTTTGCTGATCGGCGCCTCCCTGGATCAAGCCCCTCCATATCACACTGGTAGAGGGCTTGTACGTGCTGCATAATGTCAAGGAATGAGGGGTCGTCTGGCGGGGAGGGGGGGGCGCGCTAGGCGAGTCTCTTGGACCAGGGGAGGGAATCAGAAGATCTTCCCCGGAAGAATAATCGGAGGATGAGTCCCCTGCGTCATCATCTGAGGACGACGGCGGACAACCGCTAGAAGAATACACCGACGACAGGAGTCTTCTTCTACCCACGGGAACAGGAGGTGGATGAGAGCCTTCATCAGGCGCCCGACCGCCAGAGGGCAGAGGAGGCGCTGCAGGGGTTTCCTTTGGAGAAGGCTCTGGAGGCCTGTAGAGTAGGACCCCTTTAACAGTGTTCCACCAAGAGGTGAACAACACACTGACGTCCGCTAGGGGGATGACCGGGGGTGCGGGCATTGGATGCAATGGACCAGGCATCGGGCCTTGAGGATCCTCTGGGGCAGGCATCTGGTAAGGAGACTCCTCAATCTCAGTATCGGGCTGCAGGTCTGGCTCAGTATTGGGGGCAGACCTGTCATCCGACCCGGCGTCTGGCTTTGGTTACAAATCAGCGGGTGACTGGTCCCCAGGAGTAGGGGTAGATGCCAGGTCCTTGGGGCTGACGGCCTCTTATCAGCCAGTGGCACCTGGTCCTGGCCTGAGGGCGAGCTAACTGGGCTTATGGGTTGTCGGTCGCCCGCGGGAGGTTTCCCCTTTGTAGGGGGCGGAGGTGTCCAATCCTGGACTTCCTCCTGGCATCTGGTGGAGTCATCCGAGTGTCTGTGTCCATTGGACGAACCACTGGACTCATGGCCTGCTTCTGAAGACCTGAGGAAGACTCCTGACTCTCCTGGGATGACCCATGAGAAGGTTTGTGGGGCCAGTGAGCCAAGAGGTGCTGGGCAAATGAACGCCCGAAAGACAACGACTCCTCGCTCTTGTCGTGGTAGGAGGAGGACGTCTTCTTGGAAACAGTCCCACAGGCAGCCAGTGGGACTGACCCCGACCCCTGCTGGAGGCCGAGGAAGTAGATGCCTTGTGGGGGGACTTAGGGTGGGACTCCAACCTGGCCCTGTCATTCTCCTGATGATGTTTCCCTCCTGATTACTTCTCTTTGGGGGAGACTCTAGCAGGGGACGAAGAACTACATCCCAATGGAGATTTCTGCATGGCTGCCACCTGCTTCTCTAGAAGGCCTTCAGGGCATTGGCTCTTCTGATGCAGGTCTTGTTATTAAAATTCTGGCATTGCGGGCAATAGTTGGGCTGGTGTGGTCTGGGCCTAAGCAGATCAGGCAGGCCGCATGGCTGTCCTTGGCCAGGATCAGCTTCCTGCACTGATACTTCGACTTGTGCCATGTGGAAGAAGGAGAAGACATACAAATTTGTCGAATAACAATGAAAAATACTGGAATCAAACGTTTTAGGCGATTAGGAAAAAAGCACGGTCGACACAGCCGATGTAAGCCAGTCAACAGCGGGAAAAGAACGGAGATAGTGCCGGGAGTCGCCTGACGTCAGGCGGAGCCAATGTCGGGGGGCAGTCCCCCGCCACAGACTGCTAGCTAGAAGATCTTTCTGTAGGGTCCTAATGCCTGGCGGCCTTAGTCCTATTGGTATTACCTGCAGCAAGAGCTCCCCCTCGAAGTAAGATCTGATGAACAACTCCCTGAACTCCAGCCGTGCACTCCGTATTGTAAGCAAGTGCTCACCTCAGGTCTAATGTGTGGAGCCTGTGCTGTGCTCGGCCTCTAAGGCTGGATTGGTGAAATGCACTGGGCGACTGATCACCTGGTCAAGGTGAAACTCAAACTCTGAAATAACCTTCAGGAAATACTTCGGGTTGGGGCAGAGGACAACCGTGTACCTGTAGAACACTAAGTAAGGAGACTACACCAAAAGCAACTGCAGCTCACTGATCCTTCTGGTGGTGGCGATAGTCAGCAAAAAGGCAGTCTTCCACAACAGGTAAGAGATGTCACACCTATGCACGGTTTGAATGGCTTGCTCATGAGCATTGCCAGTACCAGCAACAAGAGCCAAGGTGGTGGTGGTTCATGCACTGGCGGGAACAGGTGGTCAAGGCCCTTAAAGAAGCGCCTGATCACCTTTTCCTGTGCCACCGTTGGCACACCAGTGTGTGCCCGGTATACCAAGATGGCTGCTAGGTGCACCTGGAGGGTCATCGACTTCAGGCCTGACAGAGAGGGACCATAGGTAGTCCAGGATGCTAACCACAGGGGAGGACGTGGGGTCTAGCTCCCTGCTCTGGCACCAAACAGAAAAGCGCTTCCATTTGAAGGCAAAGCACTGGTGGGGTCAACTCCTTCTGAGAGGCTTCAATGACTTGGAGAACCTTGTTAGAAAGACCCAAAGCCTGGAATTCTAGCCGCTTAGGCTGCCAAACCTGGGATTGCCCTGACAGGGGCTGAAGCAGCTTGGTCTGCTGCGGTGGTAAGAGCCAAAACTGAAAGGGCTTCTTTTTCAGCTTTGGGCCCTTAACTCATTCAGGCCTAGATACACCTGTAGGTGGCGTCTGAAAGCACAGCCACTCAGGCCAATAACGCCTGTAGACGTACTCAGCTGACTTTCACTCAGGCCTGGAAATGTTTGAGGAAGTCAGCAATTTTTATCTAAATATTAAACAAACCAAATTGCTTAGAATTGAATGCATGGCACCATTAGAAAGGTCATTTTGTGCTGAACAATTTTGCTGCTGATACTTTGCATCTATCATGTATACTTTAGGAGTTATTTGCATTTGTTTAAGGTATGGTGTGCATGGTTGACATTTGTCTCTCAAGCGTCACCTAAGCACCTTGAATAAATCTAGGAAAAAAAACCACAGTTGTTTGGTATTTCAGCTAGTATAAAATACAAAACTAAATGGATTACAACTGATTGCAAAGCACCATTGGAAAGGTAATGCTGTGCCGAACAACTTTGCCACTCGTACTTTGTGTGTAGCACTTATGGTTCAAGAGGTATTCACATTTGTTTGTGGCATGCCGATTATGTTTTGATTTTGCTTAGAAAGGCCCAGGATGCAGTGCTAAGAGTATACAGGGCACAAGTGGTGGAAGTCTCAAACAGCTCTTGTGGCGTGAATGAGTTAAGGACCTTCTGACAGGATGTAATGGAGTCCAGGGTAGCACTGGACTTCTTACTCCTCTTAAGGTGACCATCGACCCCTGGCCCAAATAGGTTGGTACCCAAGAAGAGAACATCCGCCAGCTTATGTTGGGTATCTGCCATAAAGATGGAAATCCTCAACCAAGCCCTACGCAGCATGACGATCACCACGGCCACTGACCGGGTGCAGGAGTTGCCAATGTCCAAGGCTGTCTGAAGCTGGTGCTTGGCAACAGTACATCCCTGGTCCTGGATTTCCAACTGCAAGTCTGCTGGAAGGCAGGGGAAGACATGGTCCAGAACCCCCATGAGGGCATGACTAACTTTTGGCCATGGGCCAGCTTCTTAGACTACGTGTCGGGAAGCTTGTCAACATTCTGGATGTTGCCCGTCCAGCGGAAGACAGAGTCCACTAACAGCCCCTTGGCCGAGGGGTGGTCGGAGAACCCGGAAAAAGACCCGGTGGGTACTGCATACTCATGTATCATAGGGGTGGAGGGCACTGGGCAAAAAGCTGGATGCTGCCAATGCTCTAAGGCGGGACCCAGAATGGCTGGCTTCCAATACAGGGAAGGCAACCCCGGGGTGGGGGTCATCCTTCTTGAGGAGCTCCGTGAGGGGGTATATGGCCCGCTTTTGGACCAGCTCCAGGGGAATCCCCATGGACTCCAAAAGGAGACAGAGCAAAGCCCCATTCTCCGTGGTAAGTTCCGAGGTTGACTCTTGATTGAAGTCCAGGGTTTGAGCAGAATGCATAGCAGACCCCTTAGAATCCAAGGAGTCCTCGAATACCGCCTTCGACCCAGGCTCACTGTAGAGCCACCTGAGACTTGTTTGAGTGGGCGATATTAATGGACAGCCATCTGGGGAGACCAGAGGCAGGTCGAGCAGCCTTGGATGGGCCTTGTACAAGGACTGCGGAGGTGGGGGCTCCACCAAGACAGGTGGGGAGGCCAGTGCAGCCTGGCCAGCCAGTGCAGAACCGGGAGGGGCCATGTTAGTGCAGACCAAGGGAACGCTGGTGACTGAGGTATGGGTTGACCATGGCCAAGACTCCAATGCTGCCACAAGAACTCATACCGCCACCGTAGCTTGCAGCAGAGCCTATCATCATCCCAAGACAAGTTGCATCAGTGGCACTTACAGCTGACGGCCAAGAGTGGCTAAAAGCACGAATGGCAAGAGTCCCGAGACACAAAACCCTGGGGCCGGGGGGGAAGACAGCTGGAAGCAGCCAGTCTGTCCAGCCCCTCTTGAGGAGGGCCGAAAGGACCAGAGTGCTGGAGAGAGAGTTGCCCTGGATCTTCTCCAACAAGGGGTTAACTGGCTCAAGAAAGATCTCGACCAGCTGGTCGGCCAGCGTTTCAGCCAGCAAGCTAGATGAGGACACCATGGAGCTAGTGGCCTGAACAGGGACCCCAAAGGGTCAGCCAAAGCTGACGGCTCAACAACCAACGAGCCAAACACAGAATCACGGCAGCAGGAGGAGCAAGCCCGCTCCCTGTCCCACAGGTCCTTTTAGACTTCAAAGATTTATCCCCTCGGCAAGGGCCCTCCCAGAGGGTAGGAAGGGACTGGCACAAGTCCCAAAAAGCGCCCAAAAACACAGTCCTGATGCTTGCACCTACCGGGAGCAATGCGGGAGCTGCAAAGTAGCCCACCCTTTGAGTGAAGCAAGCTGCGACGCTGAGCCCGCTGCCACAAAAAACGGCCCTGCGGGCATCCACAGACCAGACTGGCAGATCCTGTTCGTCCGGGCTTCCTAACAAAAGGCAGGCATAATGATCCACGAGGGTGGAAGGGACTGGCACAGGCTGCAAGCTTGTGGGCCATGCACAGCCCCCAGACAGTTCACTGAAGGAGCAGCAGGGCAAGAGTGCTGTTCAGGGAAGTGTGGTTTATTTCTTTTTCTTTCTGCTTAATTTTGATACTGGAACTGTTTGTGCTGTGAGGGGATAAGAAGGTGGGGTTTTAAAACAGTTACAACTGTTACTGAGTGAAATTCTGGGCTGTGATATCTAATCTGTGCTGTTTGAATTTTTGGAGCTGTTAGTGTGTGAGATTCACTCAAGGTGTGTGAGCTCAGACAGGAAGCTGCAGTTTGGCCTTGTGAGAGGGGAAGGGGTAAACAGCAAGCTCCATTTGGGCTAATAGTTCACTGGAGGAGCAGCAGGGCAAGAGAGCTGTTCACGGAAGTGTGGTTTATTTCTTTTTTTTCTGTTTCGTTTTGATATTGGAACTGTTTGTGCTGTGAGGGGAGGTGATAGTGAAGTGTGCTGGACCGTCCTGCACATTTCTAAGATTTAAACCATATTACGGTACTGGCGTGCAGTGGAGCGCAGAGCGCCACTAGTGTCCAGCCTCAGCTTTTGAAAAGTGCACATGAGACTGTAACCAAAAAAAACAATTTATTGAAAATTGCAATTAAGGCATCTTTAAAACGCTCAAAAGGCAGTAAAATTGGAGGGGGGAAGGGGCGGAGCCTCCAACTAAAAACATAAGAGACACCATACAGCACAGCTGCCAAGACAATTTTCAACAAACGAGCACGTGGGGGTGTGGGGGGGCGGAGTGCCCCCACTGAAAGAACAATGTCCACAAAATCACAACTAAAACAACATAGCCATAGGTAAATAATTACTGATATTCTTTTAGTGGGGGCGCCCCACCCCCCACAGGTGCGGAACTCATCGAGGTAGGAGGACACAATCCCGTCCATTTATTTATTTTATGTAGCTGTAGTAGTTTATTTATTCAGAGTCATTTATTTGGGGAGCTTCGCCCCCCCCCGGAAAAGTTTAAATTATGCCATCATCCAGAATGTCATCAGTGCATTTTATGCTTTTTGTGTAAATCATCTCAATATCACGGACTAGTGATGTCTTCTCTTCCAGTGACATTATAGTAAGGCGCACACTGGGACAGGCACAGTGCACTACTGTAAATTTAGTAGCAGCAGCGCACGGTCCGGCACTTCCACTATCGCTGTGAGAGGATAAGGAGGTGTGGTTTTAGATCTGTTACAACTGTTACTGAGTGGAATTCTGGGCTGTGATGTCTAATCTGTGTTGTTTGAATTTTTTGGAGCTGTTAGTGTGTGAGATTCACTTAAGGTGAGTGAGCTCAGACTGGAAGCTGCAGCTTGGCCTTGTACCTTAGTGTGGGGATTGAGAAGTCTTGGTGGGGAAAGGGACAGGGCTGATTGACTCTCACGAGAGTCGGGGTAGTGCCCAAATCCCACCCTCCACCACCACCCCTCCTCAGAGTATTGCACATTTATAGGGGAGGAGCTACCCTACGACTGGCGGACAGAACTGCCAGGTGCAGCTGATTTCATTCCCTGGCCAGAAGTATGAATGCCACAGGGCGTGGAAACACATAGCTTTTAAACAGGGAAAATCTCACCCTTGGGCCTAAACCGAAAGTTCAACATAGGCAAGAGGAAAATATGGGGGAGAACCCCCATTGGAGGGGCAAATGGAGCACAGTGAGGGCAAATCCAGGGCAGGGTCCCAGTGCTTCAAGTGTAGGGGTCTTCTCTGGGAGGGTGGTAGGGTGTACTGATTGTGGGTCAGCTACGGTATTGAATAGAGCCTGTAAAATGGAGGGGATGTATAGTATGTAGGCAGATTGCACAGCTAAGGGAGGAGGTGGGATGGCTGAGATGGGCACTTAGCTGAGAAAGGGAGAGGAGTCGATGGGAGGAAATGAGGGGTCCCGTTGAGGGAGCCACAGCAGCTAGAGGGAGGACTGTGGGGGAACATGGCACAGTCAAAAAGGGAGCTGCAGGGGGACAAGGAGCAAACTCAGCAATAGGAAGGGGAATATGAGATGGGGACTGGAGGAAAATTGGGAAGCATGAATGCAAGGTGGGGGGGAGGTAGGGGAAAGCACCAGAGGAGATACAGGAATCCCAGATAAGGGCAGCAATGGGCACAAGAGAATCCTGGGGAAATGGGGAATAATACAGTATAAAGGTACAAAGCCTGCACAAAGGACAAGGGAGCAAGGGGAGGACTATCGACCAGAGGGGTATAGGCAGTGAGCTTAGAACAGAAGAATAGATTTGCCCCACTACAGGTGCTAAATGGGGAGATCAGGAAAAGGCACCTGAACAGCACAGGAGTAACGTGAGGCAAGCATGAAGGAAAGTGCAGAAAATTGAAAGGGGAGGCCCTATCAGGTAAGGTGCTGGCAACATTGGTGGGGAGAGAGGATCTCCAGGAGAGGGACAGGGAGGGGAATGCACAAGGAGCTGTAGTCGGTCAGAGGAGGGAGACATGGGTAAAGGGGGAAGAAGCACAGCTGGAGAGGCAGTCGAAGGAAGCTGGGGGAAGGGAAGAGGAGCAATGCTGGTAGGGAGGACAGGAAGGGCAAAGGGGGAGGTCCAGGGAGGTATGTGGAGGATAGAGATGGAACAGTGAGAGAGAAGGGGGACTGGTCAGGGGTGGAAGGGGAGGAGCCGTGGGGCGGGGAGGGCAGAGCTACAAATGTGATGGCCACTAGAGATAGGTACTCTGGTAATAGGGTGGGGGCGGGGACGAGGAATAGTGAGGAGGTGATACTAGTGCTGAGGGATTCCATACTAAAAGGGAGAAGATGGGGCAGTAAGAAGGAAAGGCATTGTCATATATGGGTGGAGTCCATGCCTGGGTTAACAGTGGGCAGGGTGGGGCAATCAATTCTGAAGTGCACAAGGAGGGGTAGGAGGAAACTGCACCTTGTGGTGCACATGGGTACGAATGACCTGGCAGGGGAGATTGTAGAAGTTGTGAGTGAGAGGTTCGAGGAGCTGGGAAGGTTGTGTGAGGAGCTGGGGGAAATCTGTGGCATTCTCAGAGGTGCTCCCAGTGCCCTGCATGATTACGGTGAGGAAAGGGAGGATTACAGAGTTCAACACATGGCTGGGGGAATGGTGTTGATCCAAGGAGAACGGGTTAGTGGGTGGCTGGGGCAGAATATGGGACAATAACGATCTATACGCAGGGGACCGGCTACACCTGAGCAAGGAGGGAAAGGGAGTATTAAAGCAGGGGACAGGGGGTACATTGCAGCAAAGGTGGGCTTAAACTAGGTGGAGGGGTGGTGAGTGGACAGCTGGTAGGCAGGGATCCCAGAGAGGTGAGCCAGACGAGCTTGCCCCCATGTTAACAGGGTAGGAGTCGGGGTACAGGCATGGGGGGGGGGGGAACCATGGAAAGGTAAGGAAGGAAACAGGTTGGAGGGTGGTCATACTGAATGTGAGGAGCCTACGTAATAAGTCAGCTGAGTTGCAGGCTCTCCTGGCAGTGGGGAAGGTGGACATTGCGGCCATCATGGAAGCGTGGACCACCCAGTATCAGGACTGGGATATGATGATCCCAGGGTATAGAAAATTCAGGAAAGATAGGACTAAGGGGGTTGGGGTGGCATTCTACATACAGGAAGGGATAAGGTGTACAAGGGAGGAAGGCAGAACAGAGGCCCTATGGATGCAGCTTTAGGACTCAAAAGGTAGGATGCGGAGGATGGGGGTAGTATACAGACCACCAGCGCAAGGGGATGACCTGGATAGAGAGCTTGCAGAGTAAATCAGAAGGGTCTGTAAGAAGGGAAACACAGTGGTGGTGGTGGGGGACTTCAACCTACCCGGGGTGGGGATTGGAGCACTCCAACCACCGTGAGTGCAATGGAGCAGGTCATACTAGAAGCATTTTCAGGACAGCTTCCTGGTGTTGTTAGTACATGAGCCGACTAGATTGGAGAGGACGCTTGACCTGGTACTTTCAAATGGTGAGGCTGTAAGAGAACTGGGGGTGGAGGACCCTCTAGCTGGGAGTGAAGGGGTGGACTTTAAAAGAATGGGGGAAATTTTGGGTAAGTATATGGCAGGAATTCATCCAGACATGGATGCTAGTCAAAAATGGGATGTTATTAAAAGGTCTGACAGAGGCCACTAGAACTTGTACAAAGTTAAGGAGTAAGAAGGGAAGGGCAAAGCAGCCCAGCTGGTTGACTTGAGAGGTTATGGAGGGGGTGAGAGCCAAGAGGAAGGCATTTTGGAAGCTCAAGACAGACATCGGGAGGAGGAGGTTGATAAGGATGAATATACAAAGCCAGGGGGATCACCAGGCTAGTCAGAGTGGCTAAAGCTTCAAGACAGCTGAGACTTGCACAGGGTATTAAGGAAGGAGAAAAACGACATCTTCAGATACAATAGAGAAAAAAGGAAGAACAAGGACCAGATTGTGAGGATTAGGAAGGACAGAGGGTGGGTGGAGAAGGGGCTGGATCAGGCAGAGGCACTAAATGAATACTTCTGCTCTGTGTTCATGAAGGAAAAAGGGGGGCAGATACCCTAAGGGAGGGGTGGAGTGGGTAGTGGGGGAGGGGGTGACTGACATAGGGATTACAGAGGACAGGGTTCTGGAAGGATTAAGGGCACTGAGGGTGGACAAGGCAGCGTGACCAGATGGCATGCACCCTAGGATACTCAGGGAGCTAGCGGAGATCCTGGCAAGACCACTGGCTGACCTGTTCAATACCTCCCTGGACACAGGATGCGTACCACAAGACTGGAGGATGGCCCATATCGTGCCCATTCACAAAAGTGGCCCTAGGGATGAACCAGGCAACTACAGACCAGTAAGCCTCACATCAACTGTGGAGAAGCTCATGGAGACCATCCTAAAAGAGAGGCTAGTTACCTTTTTGGAGGACAGTGGTCTCCAGGATGGCCAACAGCACAGACTTGTCTCGGGCAGATCCTGCCAGACAAATCTAATTGAGTATTACACCTGCGTGACCAGGAAGCTGGTCAGGGACCATGCGGTGGATGTCCTGTATTTGGACTTCAGCAAGGCCTTTGATTCCATGCCGCATGGGAGGTTGGAGAGGGGGGAGCTGGAATACATAGGGGTGGGAACGAAAATGGTCAGGTGGATTGTCAACTGGCTGAATGGACGGCAGCATAGGGTGGCGGTGGTGGGGGAACTCATCACCGAGGGAAGTGACAAGCGGGGTGCCACAGGGATCAGTACTGGGACCCGTGCTGTTTAGGATATACATAGCTAATATCTCACATGTGATCTGGAGTAGGATCAGTCTGTTTGCTGACGATACGAAGATGGGAGCTGTGGTAGGTGACATCGAAGGGTGGAAGGGGCTGCAGGAGGACCTGACCAAACTACAGGAGTGGTCAGAAACATGGCAGCTGGGGTTCAATCCCAAGAAGTACTGGCACTTGGAGGCAGTATGGTGCAGTGGTTTACGGCTCTGAGCTGCAAATCTGGAGACATGGGTTTGAATCCCACAGCCCCCACTTGCATACTGTGTGACCCTGAGCAAGTCACTTAACTTCCTCGTGCTCCCAGGTTGCACCTGTAAACAAGCATTCAGCTTAGTGTGTCTGACCTGGTTAAATAATTGGAAAAAAAAAAAGTACAAGGTACTGCATTTCAGAGCTAGGAACCAGGGGAGGAGCTATCAGCTGGAAGGGGTGCAGCTGGAAAGCACTGAAGAGGAAAAGGATCTGGGGGTGCTTATAACGGGCACCATGAACAACTCGACTCGGTGCAGGAAGGCGGCAGCAATAGTTAACAGGATGCTGGGGTGTATATCGAGGGGAATCTCCTCCAGAAATAGGGAAGTGATCCTTCCCTTGCACAGATCTCTGGTCAGTCCACACCTGGAGTACTGAGTGCAGTAGTGGCACCCATTCCTAAAGAAGGACATCAAATTGTTGGAGGGGGTTCAACGTAGGGCGACCAAGATAATCCAGGGATTGGAGGGAAAGTCCTATGGGGATACACTGGGCGAAAGGTATCTTCTGAATCAATAAAACTGAAATTGAATTGAAAATTGAAACTGAATTGAGCTGAACATGTACTCCCTGGAGGAGAGGAGGGATAGGGGGGATATGATTGAAACCTTTAAATTTTATTTATTTATTTATTTGTACATCAGTTTACAAACCTTTGAGCCAGAGGCTCATTTTCAAAGGTACCTCGTCACAAAGAGGACAAATACAGTACAACAATTTTGTAAATATCTTAAGGGGATTCATAAGGCTGATACAGAAGGGATTTTCCAGCTTAAAAGACGGAGGGGTATGAGAGGGCATCAGCTTAGATTTTTTTTTTGGGGGGGGGATTCAAGAAGGAAATCAGGAGACATTCTTTCACTGAACGGGTAGTGGACAGCTGGAATATTCTGCCTGGGGAGGTGGTATCCTGTAATGATGGGCGTCTTTAAGAGGGGTTGGGACAAGTTGGGGGATTGTGATGAAGAGAGGTGGGAGGGTGGGGCAGCTGCAAGCTGAGGGCTAGCTGCACAATCGAGCACACTCGATAGATCATAAGGCCTGCTTCTGCTGGCATTTTCATATGTTTGTATGAGGCGTGCGGGTCAGTGCGTGACATCTTCTGGTTGCAAGCAGCGAACCATCTGAACCCACGACTAGACTTGCGATCATTACGTTCCATGATATTAACACAGAACCAAGAATTTGCTAAGAAAACTTGCAGAAAATTGCCTGAAAAAAGACAAAATCTGGGCCTGCACTGTGCGCAGGAGCTGTGAAGGAGGAGACCCGACTCTTCCAGTGGAAAGGAAGATCTGACATCATGGGGAGGAGCTGAGGAGGATACCACCTGGGTGGTGGTGGAGGGGGGGGGAGCATAGCTTGAAGACGTTACAGCTGAACTTAAAAGGAAAGGAAGACTGCCACAGTGTGGGTTACGTGCACTATATCCATGTCCCTAGAAATAATATTCTAACCAGATGTTATCCAGTGCAGCACTATTGTTTCTAACAACATTTACAATGTACACTGATATGCTGTTTTATTAACAGACAGACAGCAACACACATACATGCATGAATTATACATTTATATCAATAATTGTAAAATGGCTACAGGAAATGGAAGAATCTGATCGTCTAGCATGCACAAATTCTCCACAGCCTCACAGTTCACAACTTGTTCTCCAATTACTTAATTATCCAGCAACATGAAACAAGTAAGAGAAACCAACACATGTGACTGGTTATAAGTGATCACAAGAACAGGAGTTCTACCAGCCACAACAGCACAGGATACAAGTGCTTCACTTTTTGAACCTCATTACTGAGTTTCAAAACGAGAAACAAGGGAGCAATTTAAATAACCACAGTAAGGCAATCCAGGGTATGCATGACTGTGGGATATCATCACTTCTCAGGCTGTATGGCAATCTGCTTCACCTCATGTCTCACTTCCCAAGGCATGTCAGAATCCTGCAATAATGCACACCCTCATACTGTATTGTTTAATTACAGGTGGTCTGCAAGTGCAGTAACACACTCCAAGGTTCGTCTCCTTGAGGAACACACACTAGGTCAGTGTGTTCAAAGGCACAAAGAGAACATACCTAAGGTATGTGTACACTCCGCAACCAGCACTCACCCTGCTGTGAGTTACTGCTTACATCACTCATATCTTTATACACATATTCCATTATAGTTCTTTACAAATGAATGAAACTGGGAATGTTCTCACTTGATAGTCTCCACTTGCATAAGCAGTGGTTTTACTGGCAAAGTGAAGACCCTTGATTGAAACTTACTTTGTCCTTCACTTCTCTGACAATGTCCAAGTACGGCATCCCAGGCTTCACCATCAGCACGTCAGCTCCCTCTTTCACATCACGACTCTGAAACACGATGTGAGGGATTAGCACAGGGTCATATCAGGCAGCCCCCAAACTGCTTCTCAATGCTATTAGCCCTATTAGTCCCCACCACTTCCAGCTCTTATTCTTTGAAATGACCAACAATAGAATTTTATATTGTTTTAGCTAACAGGTCAAAGGCCTTTCTTCATCTGAAATAAATTACTATAGGGTCAGCAGGTAAAGTGATGGTAAGTTATGACAGCGTAGTGAACCAGATGCTTCTCGCAAGAACACTCAGTGATAACTCTCCAGACACTAGTATAGGTTAAATGAATATCAGCTTTATTTAAGGTTCTTGTAGTTTAGTATTTCTCAGCACTTCCAACTGGGCATGTCTTTCTCTCTCCGTTTACTAGGACCAGAATTTGCTTATTTACTTTCCTTAACACGCCCGGAGGGACAGCCAGCAACCTGAACATGCAAGGCAGTGAGGTCTTAAAGAGCCAAATTTAAAGCAAGAGTGGTTTGGTTCAAATCCCCTCCTGGCCCCTGGCAAAACCTGTGCTGCAGTTTTGTGCTGTGGTTGACTGGTATAGGGAGTATGGTGGACATACATGCTCAGCAGGCAAAACTGACTTGAGGGATAAACCCTTAAAGCTACCTGTGCTCATGCACAAAGGAAAGGCATTGAGGCAGTGGAGTATGGAAACATCAGGGGCGGTAATGGTGAAACAAAATCACTGTAGGTTCAACTCACCGCATCTCAGGTGAGAAACTACTGACAGGGGTGATCTACAGACCTCCAGCACAGGGGAAGAGAGAGATAAGGAGCTAGGGGCAGAACTAGAAAGGGAGAGCTGGTGGTAGTGGGAGATCTAAATCTGCCAGACACTGATTGGGTTACTCCAGCGGCCAAGAGCTCCAAAACTCATGCCCTGCTGGATACACTGCAAGACTGCCTGCTACTACAATTGGTTAAGGAACCCACTAGGCAGGCCAACATTCTCTATGTGGTGCTCACCAACTCAGAAGTAGTAGAAGCAGTGAGGGTTAGGGAACCACTGGATCCAGTGACCATAGCTCAATATGGTTCAATCTGGTCATTAGGACAAATAAGCCCGCATCATAGAGGAAGTCCTAGATTTCAGAAGGGCAGACTTCAATCGGGTGAGAGAGCTGGTCTGGGACAAGTTAGTCAGACTGGAAAGCATCAGTAGTGTGGAGGAAATATGGGGGTCATTCTTGAGGCAACAAAGTCTTGCCTGAGAATGGTAATCAAAAGAAACAGGTACAAGAGACCAATGTGGTTCTCTAGAAAGGTCAGGGAAGCAGCGAGCCAAAAAGAAGGCCTTCACCAGGTACAAAGAAAAACAAGAGAAGGAAGAATGGGGAGAGCACCAAATCAGTACAAGAGAAACCAAGATGGCTTTGAGAGAAGCAATGGGTGACACAGAACTGTGGATTGCGGAGGGGGTCAAGGGAGGGGAAAGAACAGATCTCTCTCACCTGTAACAGTAGTTCTAGGAGTGGTATAAAATGTTCATCCACACCTTCTGGCAGTTGCCTTTCCCTTTAAGTCTGGCTGGAACATCTTCAAGCTGGCTCCTCCCACCCACCCAGGTGGTAACTCCCTCAGCTCCGCCCCATGATGTCAGATCTTGCCTGCTAGAAGCAGCCGTGTGTGTGTGTGCCAAAGCCAGGGGAGGTTGAGTGAGTCCGTGTGGATGATCATATACCACTCCTAGAAAGTACAGTTACATAAAATCTTTACCGTAACGGTAGATCTTTGCGGAGTGTTTCTTGCAGCAGGTAATACACTTGGGTCATTGCCAGAGGTCGCTGTGGCACACAGCAGCTCTTCTAGTAGTCTTTTTCCAGGGGCCGCCTAAACATGACATCAGCTTCCTGTTTCCTATATAAATGCGGGCGGTCCCTGGTATCCTCAGTTTCCCCCGCCAGATTCAGTTCGCTAAGCAAGGACTGAGGGGAAGCTGAGGTACCATAGGTAACTCAACCCATAAGTCACTGGACCAGACTTTGTTCTCCTAGAGAAGGAGGGGGATGGAGGGTGGGAACGTACCTGCTGCAAGAGACACTCCTCAAAGATCTACTGATTTTACATAACTGCACTATCTTCTACGGAGTGGTCTCTTGCAGCAGTTAATACACTTGGGATGAATACCAAACAGTAAACCCAAGAAGGATGGAATCATGCAAGGAGGCCTTGTTGGACAGCACGGCCAAAGGCCATCCTATGGTATGAAGCAATGTCTAAGTTGTAATGCTTCGTGAAAGTATGAATTGTGGACCAGCTAACTGCATTGCAGATATTCGTGACAGAGGCCCCTTTAAAGCATACCACAGTAGTGGCCATAGCTCAGGTAGAACGGGCTTGGACAGGTCCTGGTAATGGCTTGTATTTTGAATAACAAAATGTTATACAGTGTGCCAGCCAGTTAGAAAGATTCAATTTATTGACTGGGAGTCCTTCTCTGCCTGAGGTGAAGGTGACAAAAAGGTGCGAAGTCTTCCTACTTTAGTTCATTTAGTATAGTATAGTAATATACAGTGGACGTCTAGAGTATGCAAGAGGTGTTCACCTCGATAGGAGTGTTCAGGATAATTAACTGGTAATGCCAGGGACTGGTTTAAGGTGTGTTCAGACACTACCATAGGTAAGAAGGAAGGGTTGGTACAAAATGCCACCCTGTCTTTGTGAAAAATCAAGTAAGGTTCTCTATACACAAGGGCATGGAGCTCGGAAATACGCCAAGCTGGAGTGACAGCTACTAGTAATAGTGTTGTCCAAGAATGAAAACGGAGATCACAAGTGGCCACCAGTTCAAAGGGCTCAAGAGTTAATTTTTCTATTAGAAAATTGAGATCCCACAGAGAAGTGTGTCTTCTGATAGGTGGCTTAATATGTAACATTCCTCATAGAAACATTTTGGCTAGATGATGCTGATATAGTAAACTGCCATCCAGAGGTTCGTGGAAGGCTGAAATAGAGGCCAAATGGACTTTGATGGAGGAATAGCTTAATCCTGTCTTGGCAAGCAAGGCCAGGCAATCCAGGACTTTCATCAGTGGACAAAAATAGGGATCCAATCATCTGGAAGCAGCCCAGATGGAAAAACATTTCCATTTGGCATCATATGTTTCCTTGGTCGCTGGTTTACGTGCGGCCAGTAATATATTAGCAACAGGAGAGGACATTTGCAAGCGTACTATGAAAGTGTCCTCAGGAGCCAAGCATGAAAGTGTAGTGCCTTCAGGTTGGGATGTAGAAGAGTCTTTTGATTCTGAGTCGAGATCTGGTCTGATTAGCAATGGAACAGGTTCCTCTACTGAGAATTTCTAAAGTAGGGGGAACCACACCTGCAGAGGCGACAGAGGGGCTATGACAATCATTTTGGCAGGTTCAAGTTGTAATTTCATTAAGGTCCGTTGCAGGAGTGGGGAAGGGTAGGGGAGCATATAAGAAGTGTCCTGTCCATGCTTGGGACAGGGCATCTATAGACCGTCCCTTTTTGCTCAGGATAATGGAACAGTATCTGGGGAGATGGTGGTTGACTGGGGAGGCAAACAGATTCAGTTGCAGGGTCCCCCACAGATCCCGGAGACAGGTGAGGCTGAAAAAACCTGGAGGGCTAAGTGAACCGCCCTCAGATCTAGGAGACTGAAGTGGAGAAGAGGGACAGAAGTGGTCCACTTGCCTTGCATCCTGTAAGGACCCAGGTGTGCACCCCACCCGTTCTGGGGATGTATTCGTGGGTCAGCGTCTGCATTTGGGGGGGGGGTGGGAGTGGAAGGACATGCCTTGACATGGTTTGGTTCGGAGTGTCCACCAGACTATGGCAGAGTGCAATGTGGGAGTGGCTCTGATTTTGTCTTCGAAACTTCCTGTTTTTAGAGACCATTGGACTGGTCTCATGAAGACAGGTGAAAGCTACCGGAGGAATGGTAGTGGCCATATGACTAAGAGACACAGCATTTGTCTGGCTGTGACTACTTTCAGGGTTTGTATCTGCGATGCCAGAGATAGGAGCTTGTCTTGCCTGGTGGCCAGAAGGTAGGCCCTGGCAGAAACCATGTCTAGGACTGCTCCTATATATTGGAGCGACTGTGGGGGTCGGATTGGACTTTGTCCAACTGACTGTAATTCCTAGGTCTTGGAACAGAGTCAAGGTTGCATCTAGGGAGGAAAGTAGAGCAGTTTTGGACTCTGCTTTGATGAGCCAATCGTCCTGGTATGGGAAGACAAAGTGCCTGTCCTTTCATAGGGCTGCTGCTACTACCGCTAGGCATTTGGTGAAAGCTCTTGGGGCCGATGAAAGGCTGAAAGGAGTGCCCGGAACTCGTAGTGTTGTCCCAACAGGTGGAAACGAAGAAATCTGTGGTGGGCAGGATGGATGGGGATATGTAAGTAGGCATCCTTCATATCTAGGGCACAAAGCCAATCCCCTTGTTTCAGTATTGGCATGATGGAGTTGAGGGTAATTATGCGGAACCATTTGTACTGGACGAATAGGTTCAATTGTCTGAGATCCAGTACTGGTACGAGATATCCAGTTCGCTTGGGTACCAGGAAGAAGTGGGAGTAGAACCCGTCGATGTTCTGTAGGGGGTACTGGGTAAATGGCCTTCTTGGTTACAAGAGCCTTCACTTCCTCTTGGAGAATAGGAATATGGTCGGGTGGGTACTGGACAGAGTGGGGGGATGAGGAGGGGGTCTGGAAGGGAATTCTAGAATGTGGCCCTTCTGAACGATCTGGAGTACCCATCTGTCTGATGTGATCATTTTCCAGGCTTCCAAATGGAGGGTAAAATGACCACCCACTGCTTCAGAGGCCTGGTCGAGGAAGCGTGGGCAGAGCCCCAGTAGGTCACTGGGAAGCAGGCTGACCCGCCCCTCCAAGAGAGTGGGAGCGGGGGCCCTTGGCAGCAGAGGTGTTGGCTCTGGTAAACTGGGAATGACCTCGGAAACCGCCTCTATTACAGCTTCTATATTTTCCACCTCTTTTGGTGTGGGAGGAGGACTGAAAACAGTTAAGATGGCTGCAAAGTATGATACATGTCATGAACCGTGCAGAGAGTTCTCCCTGAAGCTTGGAGATCATCTATCAATGTTTAGGTACCTGCCCTGAATAGTTTGGACCCATTAAAGGGGGTGTTAACTACTCTCTGCTGCACATCAGGTGTGAAGCCTGAGATGCAAAGCCAAGCATGCCGACGCAAGGTAATGCCAGCTGCTGATATGCGGGCCGAGGTATCAACAGCGTCACAGCCCGACCCGAGTAGGTGACGGGAAATGGAGTTGCCAGTAGATAGCAGATATTGTAGCCAGTAATTGTTTCCTTTCCTGTGAAGGAGGGAGTTTATTGACTAATTCAGTGGCAGAGGACCAGAGGGTATGCTGGTATTTGATCATATGTCCCATATAATTTAGGATTCTGAGATCCATGGTACTGGACTGAAAAATCTTTTGTCCACCAGATAGCCTATCCTGCAGAATTCTTCGTCAGGAGGTAAGGAGCTCATGTGTTTCGGTCATTTAGTACAATCACGAGCGGAAGCAATCACAACTGAATCCGCCTCAGAAGAGTGGATAAAAAAGGGGTGATCGAAAGGAGCATGGCAGATGGGATCCGCCTTGCGGGGAACAACCATGACAGAGGAAGGCTGGTGCCAGGCTGCAAGCATAGCATTTTGGTAGGCCTGGATTAGTGGGGGTATCACCAAGACCAGCTCCTCGGGTAAATAGCAGCTACGCAAGAACTCACTGTAACAGTAGATCTTCAAGAGAGGTTCCTGCAGTAGGTCTTCACAAGTAGGGCTGTGCCCCCTGGCGTCAGGACCGCATGGCAAAATTGTAGCTAGCAATCATTAGTGGGGACCGGCATCAGGTGATGGACGTCAACGTGACTATAAATAGGGGCGGTCCCCCGCCCGCCTTCCAGTTCTTCTGCTGGAAACCTCTAGAATGGAAGCAGAAAAAAGGAGTGGAAACTCCTGGGACCCTGTGCCCTGGATGAAACAAATTCCTGGGAAGGGAATAAAGAGATAAAAACACAGGAGCTGGAGGAAGGTGGGTGAGAAATCTAGACCTACAGCAGGAACCTCTCTCGAAGATCTACTGTCACGGTAAGTTCTTACGTAACTGCTATATCTTACTTCGAGAGGGTTCCTGCAGTAGATCTTCACAAGTAGGACTGAATACCAAGCAGTGAACTAAAAAGGGAGGAGTCGGAGGTGAGGTTCTGGGAAGAGGAGGAGGAAAATGTATGCCAACTACATGTCACTCATGACAGAAGACCTTGCAGGACTGCTAGACCGAAGCCAGCCCTGCACCTAGAAGCAATGTCCAGACTGTAATGTTTAGTGAAGGTGTGGACGGAGGACCAAGTGGCCGCTGCATATATGTCCGCAGTGGACACATTCCTGAAAAAGGCAGTGGAAGTGGCCACTTCCTAGTTGAGTGGACCTTAACCATCCCCGGAAGGGGCTTTTCGCACTTTTGGTAAATGTAAAGAATACAGTCTGCCAGCCACCTAGACAGAGTCCGTTTAGAAATAGCCTTGCCCTGGCACTGTGGAGCAAAGGCCACAAAAAGTTGGTTCGATCTGCGGACCTCCTTAGTCCTCGAGACATAATATCTCAGAATCCTGTGCACGTCAAGAGTGTGCAGGAAATACTCCCCCCTGTTGGAGTGTTCATGGAAGAATACCAGCAGTTCGACATTCTAGTTTAGAGTAATTTGCGAAACCACCTTTGGAAGAAAAGATAGATTGGTCTGCAGAGCCACCCGGTCTCTGTGGAAAATCAAGTAAGGCTCTCTACAAACTAGAGCCTGAAATGTTTTCCACATTAAAAAATGCATATCACTACTTGCTGCCAGCTCAAAAGGGGGCAAAGTAAGCTTTTCTAAAATAAAGTTAAGATCCTGGGGAGAACAGGATTCCGGACCGGAGGTTTGAGATGAAGGGTCCCCTTCAACAAGGTTCTGGAAACCTCCATCTGGGTTAGGGTTTTGCCCTCCACCAGAAGGTGGCAGGCTTAAACTGCAGAGAGATGGACCTTCAGGGAAGAACAACTGAGGCCCAACTCTGACAGGTGCAAGAGATACTCTAAAACCTGGGAAGCCGAGCACGAAAAAGGGTCTAGGCCTTTAGCTGTTGCCCAAACGGAAAATCTCTTCTACTTCATGGCACACGTGGATCTAGTGGAGAGTTTTCTGGCCTCCATGAAGACGTGAGCGACTCTAGAAGAGACACCATAGTGACAAACCACTAAGTCCACAGGTGCCATGTATGAAGGTGGAGGGATTTGAGATTCGGGTGTACCAGGGTGCCCTGCTCCTGGAATAGAAGGTCGTGAGAGACAGGAAGAGGTACCGGGGGTTTCAGTGCTAACTGTTTTAGTAGAGAGAACCAAATCTGCTGAGGCTACAGGGGGGCAATGAGGATCATGAGTGCCCCCTCTGCTTGAAGCTTCAGCAGAACCTTCTGAAGGATAGGAAAGGGAGGGAAAGCATATAGAGATCTCCCAGTCCAGGATAGAGACAGTGCGTTGCGCCAAAAAGCACCACGACCGGGAAAGAGTGAACAAAAGCTGGGTAGTTTTGTGCTGAATGGGGAGGTGAAGAGGTCTATGTCTGGCCGACCCCATTGAAGAAACAGATCTACTACTGCCTGCTTTAGTTCCCACTCGTGAGCCCTGGCGACTGATCATCTGAGACTGTTCACCAGAATGTTGTGAACGCCTGACACGGGGACTTCTGTCAAGGCTAGGCCTTGTTGAACAGCCCAGTACCACACCCGCATCGCCTCCCTGCAAAGGGGGTAAGACCAGGTGCCTCCCTGTTTGTTGATGTACCAGACAGTGGCCATGTTGTCTGTGTCTGGATGAGTAGTGTTCCTGGAACCAAGAGGGACCGGAAGGCCTGAAGAGCACAGAGCACTGCTCGTCTCCAGAATATTGATATGAAGGTTCTCCTCCATGGGTGACCAAATGCCCTGTGTTCGATGGTCTCCCAAGTGCACTCCCCATCCCAGGTTCGAGGCACTGGATGTGAGAATCATGGAGGGAGATGGAGAGTGGAAAGGGACACCCACCAAAAGGCTGGCGATGTCCTGCCACCAAAGAAGATCCCTCTGAAGGCTGTTGGAGACTAGGACCTTCTGGTCCATGTCGTCCAAGCACTGATCCCACTGGACTCGTAGAGACCATTGGGTCACCCTCATGTGCAGTCTTCTGGCCAGAGGAACTGTGGGTATGGCAGCCGCCATCAAACCTAACAGTTGCAGGACTGAACGTGCTGTGGTCCAATGAGCTGAAGCCACCAGCGCAGCTTGTGAGATAAGAGTCTCTGCTCTGTCGGTTGGAAGGAAGGTCTTGCTCTGGACTGTGTCCAGCACCACTTCAATGAATTGGAGGTACTAGGAGGGTAACAGCTGGGACCTGGGTTAGTTGACAAGAGATGCCCAGACTGGAGAAAAGGTCCAGAGTGAAGGAAAGAGATTCCTTCAGACTGTCCGGGGAAGGGGCTGAAAATAGCTAATTGTCCAGGTACGGGAACACATAAATGCCCCTGCGGCATAGGAACACCGCTACCACCGCTAGGCACCTCAGAAAGCGGCATTGGGCCAGAAGAATAGGGATTTGTAGGTAGGCATCCTGCATATCCAGGGAACACAACCAAGTAATTGGTTGGAGCAGGGGTAATAGTCCCTGGAAGGTCAACATGCGGAACTTCTTGTATTCCATGAAGAGCTTGAGCATGCTGAGATCTAGGATAGACCTGAGATCTCCCATCTTTTTGGGAACCAGGAAGAAGTAGGAGTAAAATCCCCTTCCTGTATGTTCTGGTGGAACCCGCCCTATGGCTAATTTTTGCAGTACAGCTTGAATTTCCTGTAGGATCAGAGATTGTTGGCCTGATGGGTAATGAGACCTGCCCGGAGGATTGGTGGGTGGTCTCCCCAGTAACTCTATCGAGTGACTTCTTGCTATGAGTTGTAGAACCAATGCATCTGCGCTTATGACCTTCCAGGTGGGCCGAATCTCCCCACGGTTCCTCCACAGCGGTTGGAGGTAGCAGGAGGGGGGGATTTGACAGTTAGGGTGCAGAGGGGAGGGGTGTCTTTCCCCTAGTGGCAGTTTTGGGGAACTTGGCCTGGGGAGTTTGAGCGCCAGAGCCAGAGGAGCGACGCTTGGTCTGGCGCCTTCCCTGGTTCTGTTTATTTCATTTCCGCTGGCATCGAAAAGACTGCCAGAGTTTCTGACCCAAGTGGTACACGGAACTAACAGCTTTCAGAGATTGGCTGCTCTCTTGTAACTCCGTAATTATGTCCTTGGCGTCACTGCCAAACAGAACTGGACCACTGAAGGAAGCGTCAAGAAGGGGGACTCGACATCCTGTGCCAACCCTGCCAGATGAAGCCAAGCAAGGCGCCTGAGATAGATGCCCGTAGCCGCACCATGTGCTACCGAGTCATAGGTTGCACGAAGGGCATGGCAGCAGAATGATTTGTTCAACCTTATGTTGTCCAGGAGTTTGTTCCTGAGCTGTTTGTCAGGTACCTCCTGAATGTCCTTTTCCAGATCAGAGAGTGCTAATTTCTGGAAAGTCACCATGTGGGCCACATAATTGAAGGAGCAAATGGCGCAAGTAGAGGAGGTGTAAATCTTGCGGCAATATTGGTCCATTTGCTTCGATGCCTTGTCTGGAAGGGAGACACTGAGATGTTTAGGTTGTGCTGACCTGTCGTGAGCTGCAATTATCACAACAGAGTCTGCCTTAGGTTGGGCAGCAAGGTGGGAAACCCCTGCCGGAAGTGGTAGGTCCTGTCGGCCTTTTTTGACACGGCTGCTGCCAGATTGTGTAAGTGGGATCCTCATGCGGCCCCGTCCAAGGGGGAATGGGGAGGGGGTCCGCACTGACCAAGTCCAAATGTCCTGCCAGTCTTCTGCGTTTGGGGTCCAATTCTTGGGAAGTCCACCTGCAGGACTTTTGAATGGACTGGAGAAGCTCAGCAAAGGAAGGGCCTTAAGAAGAGATTTAGGGGACTCTTTTGGCTGGGGCTCAGTGGGTGAGTGAGGCTCTGATTGGACGCCCGCATCCGAGTCCGATGATTCCAGCCTACTAGGTTAGGAAGCATCTGGAACCGACTCCGGAAGCCTGTGTTCCGTAATGCTGGAAGGCAGAGCACCCAAGCCTCTGTTGAAGCTCTGCTGGAAGGTGCAGGGCTACCGGGTGACACCCTGTGAGGTGGGGTGGCCCTGACCACCAGCTGAGGTTGACCAAACTCCTGCAACAGCTGTGACTTAGCATCCTTCCACCAGGCCGGGATGGGTTCTTGTTCCGGCTGTGGGGGTGGAGGAGTAGGGGGTGGAGGATATCCTGGATACTCTATAGCGTATGAAGGGTAACTAAGAGGTTGGTACCAGCAAGGGTACTGATAACCTTGATACTGAAGGGCCGGACCTGGCATCAGAGGACGATAGCCCGGTGTCAGGAACTGTGGCGTGTAGCCGGGACAGTACCGTTGGACCCGATAGGGAACAAACATAAGGCCCAGCAGAGGCGGCGCCGAGGGACCACTGGGGAATGGATCCATTGATGGATTGGGGGGGACCAGGAGTATTCAGATCCATACCGCCCCCAAGAATGTCCGGCGAGGGATCTGGCTTCAGGTGAAGATCCGTCGATGGAACAGATTGCTCCCATCGACAGGTCTGTCTGGAGGGCATCCGGCGGGAGAGGATCCTGGTGATCAGGCCAAAAAAGTACAGCAAATCCCTAGAGGGAGAGCCCTGGTGGGATGAGGGGAGGACCTGCAAGCTCGCTCTGCCTGGCGTCGGGGTTTATAGGGAGTCCGACGAGAGAGAGGTCACCATGTGGTCGCTGGGTAGGTCGGCAGCCAACTTAGAGGTGATGGCCTGGCGTGCGTCAGAGTAGCAGATGACTGGCTTACAGACCGTGGCCAGGCTGACAGAAGCAGGGAGGCTGATCGGCCTGGCCCGTGCGACGATTGCCGAAACTGAGCAGGAACTGTGAACTGTTTCCTCCTCCGCAGGAGACGCTTCGACTGCCCCTTGACCTTGGCGGGGGTGGGGATGAAGAGGGCATCTGGTCTGCCGGAGCAGATGAAGGTCTAGGAGGCGGGGTACTCATGGGGGTGGAGACCCCACCCGAGATGGTGTCAGTTGTCTGGCTTGTTTTCCTCTGTGGAGAGTGGCTCCGCTCCCAGTGTCTCTCCTTCTTTTTCTTCTTTTCTGGGGCTGGCGATGATAATCTTTCCCATTGCTCCTGGAGCTCTTTTTCCATCTATGCCAGTCTTTGTGTCAATAAATGGGCATCAAGAGTCCTCTGGCGAAGAGTGCGCATGGCCTGGCTGAAGGCCTGGCAGATGGAACACTCTGCAGTCTTGTGCCGAGGCCCCAGGCAGAGGATGCAACAGAAATGGTTGCTCCTGTGCAGGATCTGATCTGTGCGCCGCACTTAGAGCACTTTTTCCTTGGGCCAACGACACGACATGCACGACTGTTGAGGGAGGAATTAATGTTAGATTCCATCGCAAGGTCCGATGATTCAGGTCGATGGCGGGAAAGA
Organism: Neoceratodus forsteri; assembly: GCA_016271365.2. Lineage (NCBI taxonomy): Eukaryota > Metazoa > Chordata > Ceratodontiformes > Ceratodontidae > Neoceratodus > Neoceratodus forsteri. The sequence goes on along the minus strand of JADMNL010000022.1, from coordinate 436,778,315 downwards.
ACTGAAGGGCGGGCGGGGGACCGCCCCTATTTACAGTCATGCTAATGTCCGTCCCCTGATGCCGGGGGTGGTCCCCGCTAATGACTGCTAGCTACAATTTTGCCATGCAGTCCTGATGCCAGGGGGCGTGAGTCCTACTTGTGAAGACCTACTGCAGGAACCTCTCTCGAAGTAAGATCTCTAGATAGTCTGCAACGTCCTTACACAGTTTGTCATGTTCAGTAGTAGAGAATCCCATGACCTTTTGAATTTGGACCATCATTTCATTGAAAGAAGGGTCATCTGGAGGAGAGGCAGCCATTTGTCTGGGCAAGTCCTCTTCTAATGAGGACAGGTCCGATAGAGGAGTGTGGGGCTGGAAATCCAACTCCTGGAATTCCTTGTCCTCTAGATCTCCGGTGAAATCTGCCAGGAAATCAGGCCTGTCTGATAAGTAATCCTCCATATATGGGAGAGGTGACCAGGGTGGGAAAGTATCCCTGTCACAGTGAAATATTTTTGGTGGAGGTGTGGGTGAATAGGATGGATGACTCGGCTCTCTTGGATTGGAGGGCTGAGCATGCCACATGGCATGCAAGACGTGCTGTACTACTGTAGTAACGTCCAGTTCTTTTTTGGTGGGGGGGGGGGTCTGGGAAACCAGAGGGAGGATGGAGGGGACTGGACGCATAGCCTGAACAGGACTTGCCCCTAAGTGGTAAAGACTAGGGTCCCGATCCCTGTCTGCATGGCCCTTGTGGGTACCCACCTGCAAGGCTGGAGGGGCAGTAGGCATAGCAAATGCGGTAGGTTTTCCCTGTGGAATGCAGCCCCTCGTCGATGAAGCCACTGGGGAAAAGAGCATTATGCTGTAAAAATGACAGTCCTGTCGATGGGAGAGGAGCCCCCATCGACGGAACCCATAAGGGCTCATTATAAACTGCCATCAATGCGCAAGAAAGCACCATCAACGAGAGTGTATAACCCCCCAAATCGACGAAGAGACATGCTGAGAATGCACCATCGACAGTGGGGCACCAGTGATGGTGGCAGCTGACGGGTGTTTAGAAGCATGGAGTGTGAGGAGGGCTTCTTTTTGTGCCGTCGATGAGAATTAGTGTGTGTGTGTGTGTGTGTGGGGGGGGGCCCTTGGAATGGACCCACTGATTCTCCATGAGAGACAACTTCTGCTCCATTTGATGGGTTCCAATTTCAAGCAACCGTTATATGACAGGTTGCTTGGTTGAAATCCTGACAATAAATGCAGGAACTGGTGTTGTGTGTGGGTCACAGACAACGTACACAAGTGGTATGGCTGTCAAAGTGTTAGATTTTCCTTCCGCAATGGCAGGAATGAAATAACACTTTCTTGCTTGAAGATTCTTTGGACATTCATTTGGTTGCTCAAATTCTCATCGATGATTGCTGTCTGAAGTTGTTCTAGCTGTTGCGTGTGAGCTGAAGACGGTGAGAAAATCAACTGAGGATACTAGGGACCGCCCACACTTATATAGGAAACAGAAAGCTGATGTTATCCCTAACCAGTCTGTACACCATGAACTTTGCTCTGTGCACAGTCAGCCAAGAGACACTCACTACCTTCACTTGGCAATGGCATTCCCCCGTCCCTCCCAATGGATCCCCCTAATCATAGAGTCTCCCAATAACAGAACCTTAACATCGCCATCATCCTTATGGTTATCTCTACTATGCGCCTCAACCCCCATCAGTAATCTCAATTCCATGGGAGTCTTCCTGCCTTGTGAGACCCCTAGTCACCCTCCCTTTCTGCCTACCTTGTTATTTTGCCCTTAACTCAGACCCCCACTTGGGAGTCCCCTTTAACCTCTCTTATCAGAGCCATTTATCCTGGCCTGATCATTTCCCTTCCCCACACTAGGGCCCCCATCCTTGGTACGGACCCCCCTCCCAAAGGGGGGCCTCCTCCCCCACCGCCTTGTCTTCCAGTTTCCCTCCAGTCGTGCTCTCCTCCCTCGTGCCTGCAATATGCTGCATCTCCTCCATCTACTTAACATTTAAGTTTCCCCTTCTCCCTCCGGGACTATTACTATCCTTTCCACTGCTGGTCTGTGATGCCCTAAGGGTATCTGACTCCCTTCCCCGGCCTCTGCATCAGTTTCCTCATTTCTTCCAACCCCTTCCTCCCCCTCTAGGTTGCTTAGTAGCTCAAATTTGTTGCAACACTCTATGCCAACCTCTATCAAGTGACCTGAGTTACCCTCTAAGCTGCCCCTCTTTCTCTGTCCTCCTTAGGAGCTCCCTTCCCACAGTCTGCTCTTTTAGGCTTCCCCACAACAGTCCCTCTCTTCCCACTGCCTGCTCTTCTAGGCTTCCCCACAATAGCCCCTCCTGACTCTTCCCCCTCCACTCTCTTTATATTCAGAACATTTACCCCTTAAAATTTCCCCTTAGCGTCAACATCCCTACCTAAGTGTCCTCTGTCCCTAATATCCCCCCTCCTGCTTGCTGTAACGCAACCTCCTCTAATTTCTGAGCGTTGCTCCAGCCTCCCCTCAACCCCACCTGTCTGCCGCCCATATCCACACCTCTTATTCTTGGACACACCCCAACTCCCCCAGCTTACTCCTTAACCAATATACTTCACTCCTGATACGAGACAGCTGTCTACAGAGTGGGCAGCCTCCCTCTCTCCAGGCCCAGTTGAGAATTATTGCCACCCCACAGCCTGTGCAGCCTACAACCCTTCCGAAGATGCCTGCCGTGGTGGAATGAGGCCACCCTATTTGTCACTCTGTTTTCATAATGGGCACATCCCCCTTTTCTCAGTCCCTTCCCCCAGAATACAGTCTCCCTCTATACTGACTGCAGTTGTTTACGAACCCAGTTTCAACCCCACCAATAATGTTCCCAAGTCTCACAAACACATACAGTCCAGTGTGTGACCAGTCCCACTAACTCTGTGTGTACATGCAGATATCAGGTACCGTATAATGTCACAGGCCACCAGTTTCTGCTGCTTCAAGTTTCAGTCACAAACAGAAATACACAGCCCTTGAATCCCAACTCCCAGTGGCTTTTCAGTATTTAAGAAAGCCTACAAAACAGGTTGGGTGGGAGGGCTCTACCACCACTAGGCAAACATCACATTTAAATTTCACTCTAATTATCATTGCCAAACAAGTGTTCCCACAACCAGCAAACAAACCCCAATAGTTACAATATCACAGGCCAAGTAACAGTTCTAACTCAAAGTAGTAATTTTTAACACGCAGAACTAATTTCAAGTATAAACTATTCAGTTAAAACAGAAGATGAACTGAACCTCTTTCCTGAACACCCTCCTTCTTCTGTTCCCAAGCGGACAATCTGTATCTTCTGAGTTGCCTGAACGCCAGAACACAGACTTGGCCACCAATCCCTCAGCCGAGGGATGCTGTGTAAATCCAAGGGGCAGCTGATGGGAACCGCATACTTGCGGGCCATCCGAGCGGAAGGCGCTGGGCAGGAGGCTGGGTGCTGCCAAAGCTCCAAGGCCAAGCCAACTATCGCCTCGGCCACTGGGAAGGCTTCAGATGGAGAATCCCCTTTGCTGAGGACATCAGTCAGGGGGTATTCGACTCATTTTTTGAAGGCTCCAAAGGAATCCCTGTTGATTCAGAGATGAGATGAAGGATGCCCAGGAAGGACGTGGGACCTTCCTCTGTTGACAGATTCATGAAATCGTCATATGGATGCGAATTCAGGTCCAAATCATCGGACCACGAGTCTGGGTAAAGCAGTCGACCACCAGAGTCACTCCTGACCTGCTGTAGGTGGTTGGGAGTAAGGGTGACTGACAGCCTGTGTGGGAAACCCTGAACTGGCTGAGACTCCTTGGCAGAAGCCCCTGACTGAGGCTGCTTAGATGGCAGCTCCACCAAGATAGGTGGAGAGGCCAACTTCTGCCAAGCCGGGAGGGTTTTCACCGGCTCTGCAGGCGGAGAGACGGGGTCGACCGGCCCCGGAGGGCGACAGTCAAGTGATGGCCAGAGTGGAAGCTGGGGTCGACATCGGACAGGTCATCATGAGCTGTTGCCACATGAGGTCCTCGCAGCGATGGTGTAGCTTGCGCTGAAGCCTCTCCTCCCCAGAGGACGAAGACAATTGACGGTGTTGCCACTTCTTGGAGCGCTGTTTGTGAGACTTCCTCAGCCTATCAGTTGAGGGGGTCAGAGATCTCAAAGACAACCATCGGGGGGGACAGACGGGGAGAACCAAAGCTCCTCCAGATCAAGGACTGTGACCATGGGTGGAGCAGCTGGGTCTCCGCCTCGGTCGGTAGGACCGAAGTCCTAAATAAAGAATTGTCAGCCTCATTAGTCGACAATGAGTCAACGGGGTCAATTATTTCGACCTGGTCATCGTCCCACATCTGAGCTGTCTGGCTTGATGGGAGTACCGTGAAGCCAGCGGCTGAGGTCTCAATTTCAACTGAATTCGAGACAGAAGATTCCTGGGACCAAGATCTCTCTCTGTCCCAAAAGCGTTGACATCGTGAAGACTCTTCTCTCAATCCTTTGTCCTTCTTCCGGGACCGGGAGGTGTGCAAACTGGACGGGCCCTCTCCTTTGTAGGGAGAGACTGGCACATCTCCTTGAAGGATTCAGAGAAGGAAGTGCCCAGTTTGAACGGAACAAAACCAATACTGAAGAGGATTGCTCGGCGGCATGAGCTGCCTCCTCCTTGAAGGCTTTCATTTGCTCCAATTGGTCAGTGGATCCCACAGCCATGGAGACCACACGATGGGCATCTTTAGATTTGACTGGCAAGTGCTGTTTTTCCAGTCATCCGAGTTGCAAGCCTGCGAGGCGATCATCCAAAACTGTCAGGTGAAAAGCGCGACAAACATCGCAAACCTGCGGGTCATGCTCATGGTCCAGGCAGTGGATGCACATGGCATGTGAGTCAGTACGGGACATTTTCTGCCCGCAGACACACCCGCAGAACCCGGGCGAGGACTTGTCCTCCATCACGGTCGCAATCACGAATTTACGTGGAGAAACTCTTATGAGTTTTATTTTCGGTAAACAAAGGTTTAAGCATCAGAGACTATTCAATGCAGAGTGGTAAGGAGGGAACTTGAATTTTCCAAGTGGAAAGGAAGATCTGGAGCTGAGGCATATACCACATGGGTGGGTGGGTGGGAGGAGACAACTTTTAGACCTTCCAGCAAGATTTAAAGAGAAAGGGCCATGCCAACAAGTGTGGACAGAACAACATATCCACGATCCTAGAAGCAGCCATTCTTAACAACTACTTCTGCTCTGCATTCACAAGGAAAGACAGAGGACCTCTGCCAGAGAGAGGCATTAAGGTGGCTATAAGGGGGAATCCCTGAGATGAGGTAGTAAGTATTTACCAAAAAAAGGGGTTCAGAAAGGGCTAGTAGCCCTAAAGATAGATGGGATACATCCAAGGGTGCTCAAGAAATGGCAACAGAACTAACTGAACCCCTGGTAGGGCTATTCAATAATAGCTCAGCTGAGACAGAGCACAGAGGTAGTTCCAAAAGACTGAAGGATAGGGATGTAGTCCAATTCCATGGGGAGACAAGGAGCAACCAGCTAACTACTGACCTGTCAGTTGTACATCTACTGAGACACTAGTCAAAGAGGACCTCGTGAACTACCTGGAGAGTAACAGACTCCTAGATATTAAACAGCATGGGTTTGTGGCAGAGAGGTCTTGTCAGACCAACCTGATAGTATTCATTGACTGGGCAATGAGGGTAGTGGATAAGGGCCATGCTGTGGATTTACTCTACTTTGATTTAAGCAAGGCTCTCGACTCAGTGCCTCTCAGAAGGTGGCTGAAGAAGCTAGATGATGTGGGTGTAGCAAAGGACACAGATGGGTGAGACTGGCTGGAAGGGAGACAGCAGAGGGTTGTGGTTAACGGAGTCAAATCAGAAGAGAGGGAGGTCACCAGTGGGGTGCCACAAGGATCAGTCCTGGGTCAGTCTTTTTTAATATATTCATCAGCGACATGGTAGAAGGAATCCAGGCCAAAATATGCCACTTCACAGATGACACCAAGGTCTGTGGCAGGGTAGACAGCAAGGAAGAGGTTAGGGAGATGCAAAGAGACTTGCAAAGGCTAGAGAAGTGGTCAAAGGTTTGGCAGTTTAAATTTATCGCCAAAAAGTGCAAGAAGATTAATACAGGGAACAAGAACCCCAGGACAAAGTACTGTTTATATTGGGGTGGGGTAAAGCTGGGCACAACCTGTGAGGAAAGAGAACTAGGGGTCGTCACCAGTGACTCCCTAAAACAATCATGTCAGAAGTCTAATGTTGTTAATGGTAAGTGGATAACCCTCCCCCCAAAACGATGTATTTATTTACTGAAATTTTTCACCAGGAGAGGCACACTGAGCAACAAACTGCCCGTCTTCCGGTGCATCCTGGGGGGAAGGGGGAACAGGGGAGATAACATACAATACAATAGATCCAGTGAAGCAACAGTTAACGTTTAGTACAATGGCTCGGAACATAAATAGATCCAGTGTAATCAGCAGTACTTAATGCACAATATGGCAGTAGTAGAGGATAAAGGAAAATGAAATACAGCAGATAATCAGAAGACAGACTAAGACTGGCGAACAGGTGTACCTAGAGGAAGCAGAGACGCTAAAAAAAAAAAAAAAAAGGTGAAGAAGACCAGAGAAAGGGAATAGCTAGGATTACTATTAAGGTAAAGAAAAAGTGCTAGTTGGAAATAGTGAAGGGTAAGGAGGACATAATAATGTGGGGGAGGGGGATTGGATGAGTAGGATGAGACGTGTGAGGGGGAAAGGTAAGGGTATCGTTAAAAAGGAGTAAGTGCTAATCACTGGAGTTAGAAAGTTTGTGGAGGAGCAGAATACAGCTGTGTAGTGGTGGTTGGGGATAGCTATGAGTGCGGTGAGCAGGGGAAGGATGGAGAACATGCTAGAAGCAGGAGTAGTTCAGAGAGAGGTAACTGTGTACCAAATGTAGAGTGCAATGATAACGTACTGTTAGAATGTGGTCGCTATCCTTACCATGTACTGTTCTACAGGAGTTACCTGTATTAATTGACTTTTTAAAATCAATAAATATTTCTAAGTAAAAAAAAAAAAAGGCCTACAGTAAGGCAAAGAGGATCTTGGGGTTTACGGGAAGGGGTATTGACAGCAGAAGGAAGGAGACATTACTACCTCTCTATGCAGATCACTGGTGAGGCCCCACCTGGAGTACTGTGCCCAGTTTTGGTGTCCTCACCTAAGGAAAGATAAGGACAGGCTGCAGATAGTGCAACCAAAACGATTCAGGACCAGCAGGGTAGATATTACTAGGATCGGCTCAAGGCACTGAACATGTACTTGCTGGAGGCCAGATGAAAGAGGGGGAAATATGATAGAGGTCTTCAAATTCCTGAAAGGAATGAACAAGATAAATTGCAAGGAACTACTAAGTTTAAGTAGTAGATCAAGAACACGGGGCATGAGTGGAAACAGATGGGGGAAGGGTCAACTGGGTAGTGAGAAAGTTTTATTTGACAGAAAGGGTGGTAGGGCCGCGGAACAATCTGCCAGCTGATGTGGTGGGCGCCAAAACTATCAATGGTTTCAAACACGGCTGAGGCAGAGTAAAGGGCTTAGGGGTTGCTCAGGGTGGTAGCGGTGGGGTGGGGTGGGGAGCATGGGGGTGCACAGTGTGCATTAGAATCCTGCACAGACAACAGGTCCGGGGTTTGTTAGGGTTTTATGGGCAGACTGGATTGACCTATGGTCTTTTTCTGCCGTCATTTTCGGTTTCATTTGTTACTGTATTAAAATGTCCTCTGTTCTACTGTAGTGCATCTCTACAGTTATGCTGTAACAGTTACTGCTACTTTATTTTTAACCCCAAGACAAAGCTGACATTGTCCAAGCCCACCTTTCCTACCAAACAAATAATAATATAATGAGGTCTCATAATTCTATGAATGATTGGCTGACTGGCACCTTTTACCCGTGGTAAATCCTGGCATAACCCATGGGAAAAGGTGCTATTCTGCTGCTTCACAAAGATCAATGAGACTCCCAAAAATATAAAAACAAAATCGGCCATCTTAGATCGCAGCTGAAGGGACCACTCCCGCCACAACACTCAAGCTAAACAAATACAACTGATAGAAATGGTCAGAAAAGCAGGGAGCACTAAATCAGTGTTTTTCAAATCGTACCCCAGCTCCTTCCAACGTCAAAGCCACCACGTAAGATTTGATTCCCCAGTGAGGTCAGACGCATAAGCGGGACTTTCAAATGGAGTCCTTTTGAAGATCATGCAGAATCCCCAAAATCAGTCCCAAAATTAACTCAACCTCACAAAACTGTTCATTTGTAAAAGAACTGCAATTACAGTATGTTGTACCTGCAAATGGAATACAGGGCAAAGTCAAACTGCGGCTTTTTCTCGAGTCCCTCCAGCAAGTTCGCTGCTAGCTACAAGCTCATCTAATGCTGTCGCTTCCATGTCGGTCACTGCAGGCTCCAGTAACATGGACTCTCTGTAGCCAAACAGTCTCACTACCGTGCTGCTTGCTACCCGATCCCAGAGTGCTCTCACAACTCGCCAGTCCGTTACAAAAAGTGAAATTTTCAACCACAGAGGAAAAAAAAAAAAAAAAAACACCTGCAGTAACACTGCTGCTCACTCGCTCTCTGTAGCTGACAGTTCCGCTGTGTGTGAAACCTTCAGTCTGACTTGCTGTCCAGGATCTGTATGGCATCTCAAAACAAGGGACAGTACAATGCTCAGTGAGTGCGTATCTAGATTTAAAAGCCTCAATGCCCTGCATAACCAATACCTGTTGTCCCAGCCAATGTGACAAAGAAAGAAAGAAAAAAACAAGACAATGCAAAACTATTTTTTGTGCTTTAAAAAATATGCAGCACATACAAATGAAAACACTCCAGCCTGACTTAACGGGGAGAGCCAGCAGCGTGTGTTTTATTTTTTTCTGAAGCGGACAGTGAGAGAGTGCACAGCAAGGAAAATATTCTCACAGTCCTGACTGTCAGGAGCAAAGAATCCCCCAACTGTTATCATGAATGTCTGGTGTTGTTGGTGGCTCCCCATGCTCAAGGCATCGGGTGGGGACCCACAAACAAATTCATCTCATTCTTGCCCTGGCTGCTGGGTGGACTATTTAACAAAGGGGATAAGAATAGTTTAACCAAAATCAATACATTTATAATTGTAAATTTTTTTTGTTTGTTTGTTTTTTTTTTTTTTTTTTACACACTGCATTGTATAAACACAATAAACCACAACAGGGTGTGGGTTATGCTGGGATTTACCCACTTCTGGTGTGTATTTGGTCACAGGCACACCAGGCGTGGGTAATTCCAGCATAACCCACACCCTATCATGGTTTATTGCTTAAATAACCTAGAGCTGCTCACCCAAGATCACTCCGCACAGCCCATCTGCCCACCCAGTATCACCTGACACAAACCGACTGCCTACCCAGGATCACTCTGCATAGTATGTCTGCCCACTCAGGATCACTTGACACAGCCCAACTGCTGACACAAGTTCACTCTGCACAGCCCATCTGCCCAACCAGGATCACTCTGCAAAGCCTGTCTGTACACACAAGATCATTTTGCACAACCCACCTGCCCACCCAGGATCACTTGATACAGCCCATCTGACCATCAAGAATCACTCTGTACAGCCGGACTGCCCACCCAGGATCGCTCAAAACAGCCTGTCTACCCACCCACCCACCATTACACTGCACAGCCTATATGCCCACACAAGATCATTCGACACAGCCCATCTGCCCACCTCGACTGCCCACCCAGGATCACTCTGCACAGCCCGACTACCTACCCAGGATCAGCTGACACAGCCCATCTGACCAACAAGAATCACTGCACAGCCGGATTGCCCACCCATTATCATTCTATACATCCTGTCTGCCCACCCAGGATCACATGACACAGCCGGACTGTACCCCCAGGATCACTCAGAACAGTCCGTCTGCCCACCATAACGCTGCACAGCCTGTCTGCCCACACAAGATCACTTGACACAGCCCGTCTGCCCATCCAGCATCACACTGCACAGCCTGTCTGCCCACCAAGGGTCACTCGACACAGTCCACCTGCCCACCAAGGATCACTCAACACAGCCCGACTGCCCACTCAGGATCACTCTGCACAGCCAGACTGCCTATCCAGGATCACTCTGCACAGCCTGTCTACCCACTCAGGATCACCTGACACAGCCCAACTGCCTACCTAGGACTGCCCACACACAATCACTCGACACAGCCCAACTGCTCACCCAGGATCACGCGAACAATCCATCTGCCCACCCAGGATCACTGCACAGCCTGTCTGCCCACACAAGATCACTGTGCACAGCCCATCTGCCCAGGATCACCAGATACAGCCAGACTGCTCACCCAGGATCATGCGACATGGCCCATCTGCCCACACAGGATCAGACACAGCCCATTTGCCCACAAAGGATCAGACAGAGTCCCTCTGCCCACCCAGGATCACTCAGTACAGCCCACCTGCCCACCCAGGATGACTCGGTAGAGCCCGTCTGCCTAGCCAGGATTACATGGCAGAGCCAGTCTGCCCAACTAGGATCACGCGACACAGCCTGTCTGCCCACTCAGGATCATCCAGCATAACCAGGTCAACATGGGATTTTGATTTTCTTACTTCTGCTTCTGAACAAAGGGCCTCTACAGAACACTAAAGGGCACAGTCCACCTGCATCTGTCCTCAGTAGCTGTTAACCAATCATTCTTTACCATGTTTCATATAGAATGTGTGTCTGTAGGAGTCCATGCTTTTAAAATGCCTGAACCATATTGTGATTTATAATTTTTATTAAAAATGTTGGCTCAGCCTATCCACAGTTTACCAAGAGACCCAAATGTCAAAGTGGGTGGGTACAGGCACAGAATGAAGATGAAAGGCAAAAGCGAGCACAATGGGTAAGGATGGCAGCCACTGGGTATTTGCTTCATGTCACTGGGTATAAGTCGCTGGGTACATAAAAGATCCAATTCTGACAGGATGTAGCCAAAGTGGTTCCATGTTCAAATCACATAATTATTTTGTGGAAGGCAGTGTAGCCCAGTGGCTAGAGTGCACAGCTACAAATCTGGAGACCCAGGTTTCAATCCAATCACCATGACTTACCATGTTAACTTGTGTAAGTCATGTAACCTCCTCGAAGCTTTCAACATGCTGATCTTTCCTTAACCTCCCTCAATGGCTCATGTAACCTCTTTACACTTAGCTGCTGCAACTGCTCATGGAGTGTAACATGCTTTGGGATACAGTGTGTAGGACAGGTGCTACAGAATCCCCAGAAATGATCTTTTAGTCCAAAACTAAGAACACTAAGCTATACTGATGAAGAGGTGACTCACAAAACTTCTGATCTCTTCATGGAGATGAAGATCTGCTACTGGGAGATCAGGAGACATGTTTTCTCAGAAGTGCAGAGTTTTTGCAGAGTGCAGGGTTCGAATTCTCTAGAAGTCCATCTCCGGGGCAACACTCAGGCATGAGGTGCTACAATTGGTGTGATGTTATGCAACACATTGTTGTTAGAAAATACCAACCCCCCCCCAAAGTTAAGTCCCATCTGACAATCCACTACCAGTCACCGTTACAGTCACTGCATCCGAAAAGATTTATAACTAAACTGATGGTTGCTGCCACAGGAGTCTCATGACAGGAGGGTGTGGTGTGGGGAGTTGGAAAGGGGAAGCCTATTCCATCTTTATATACTGAGCTAACACGGATGCTTGTTCAGCCACACTTACCACCGCTCGTAGGGCCAGGCCCCTGGCACCAGGCGGGAGTTGGTAGCAGCGTCGGTCTCCAAATGCTGGCTTGGACTGAGCAGCATCCCTGTATAAAACCAGAACAAAACTATTAAACAAAGAAATCTGGTGTTTATTAATTCTACACTGCACCATCTCATGCTCATGTCCAATTCTTGTTCCCTCGGTGAGCTCCGGAATCTTGAGTTTGGACATCACTCAGCATCAGCTTTGTGAACTGTAATACAACAAAAGCAGAACAAAATGGACTGTTTCAAGATAACACGAGGGATATTAAAAGGGCATAAAATATTTAAGATGTGTCATAGACCACCCCGATCACTACCCGCTACTGTACTGACAACACGGGTTCAGAAGTGAGCCCAGAAAGCCAAAACAGGAGGCAGGCCAAGGCCAAGACAGCCGCCACTTGGCAGTGCGTCTTGGCCAGTAAGAGACTAGCACTGGATTCTGCTACCCCAGTGACCCTTGAGGTTGGGACAGGGAGGTTATTCCTGTCGCAGAGTGAGCTGTGGCTGTGCAAGGCTGACAGCGGCACTGCTCCCACCATGGGACGAAGGAGGGAAAAATCAGAGGGAGAAAAACCCGATACCAAACTAAATAATGACTAAGTTTACCCAGATCACTGTATATCCCCCTGTGAACAGGGTATAGTTCCAAGCTGTGCTACTGGCAGGGGGGCAACAAAAAAGCTGTAAGGAAAAAAAGATGTTTAGACGAAAAGGTAAAACTAAAAGAGAGTCATGATACTTTACAAATATTCAACCACCTTGCAATTTTCATTTGCCCCAGGGTCTGCAGATTCACAAAATATACTATGTTAATACAAAGGAGGTACACAGAAACATGCACACAAACACACACACACACACACAGACGCATGCAGTCGCATACACACACAGCACCATATACAAAGAACACGACTACCATTTTCTGTACTCACTGTGTGATCCTGAGCAAGTCACTTAACCTCCCTGTAATTGATCTCTGTGCTTTTTGAATCTCCCAGTGCAGGGGGGGGGGAGATAAAGTGATAAGAGGAGGACGGGCAAAAGGTCACCATCCTTAATAACGCCTTTTGCTCAGTTTTCACTAGGGAGGATGGTGGGCCCTTGCTAGAGTGGCATCAAAGCGGCCACTACTGGGGTCCCGGAGATGAGGAAGGCAATATTTACAAGTGAAAAGGTCCAGAAGGGAGTAGAAGCCCTAGAGACAAATAAGACCCTGGGATCTGATGGGTTGCATCCGAGGTTACTCAGGGAGCTGGAAGTGGTACTGGCTGAACCCCTCGTAGGTCTATTCAACAGCTCACTAAGGATGGGGGTAGTTCCAAAGGATTGGAGGGTGGTGGATGTATTTTCACTTGGGGGGGAGTACAAGGAACATGTGGTGAACTAAAGACCTGTCAGTCTTACCTCTATCGTAGGGAAGCTGATGGAGACACTGGTCAAAGAGGAAGTCAGGGACTACTAGGAGAGCAATGATCTCCAGGACAGTAAACAGCACGGATTCATGGCAGGAAGGTCCTGTCAGACTAACCTGATGGTTTTCTTTGACTGGGTGATGAGGGAATTGGACAGTGGCCATGCTGTAGATTTGCTCTACTTCAACTTCTGCAAAGCTTTCAACTCAGTGCCTCACAGATGCTTGCTGAAGACGATGGAAGAACTGGGTGCAGCTAAGGTGATAGTAAACTGGGTAGGTACCTGTCTAAAAGAGAGGAAGCAGAGGGTTGTGGATGGTGGAGTCAAATCAGAAGAGAGGGAGATCACAAGCAGGGTACCACAGGGATCTGTCCTGGGTCTGGCACTCCTCAATGGGTTTATCAGTGACATTGGGGAGGACATTCAGGGTAGATTGTGTCTCTTCAGAGAAGACACTAAGCTCTGTGGGAGGGTGGATAGTGACAAGGGAATCAAGGAAATGCAGAGCGACTTTAAAGCTAGAGGGGTGGTCTAAGGTTTGGTAGCTGAAGTTCAATGCCAGAAAGCGCAAGGTAATGAATCTGGGGAACAAGAACTCCAGGAGTGAGTACTGGATTGGCGGGGTGAAATTTCGCACTAGGGCTGAGGAACAGGACCTTGGAGTTATCAGTGACTCCCTCAAACAATTGAGTCTGTGCAACAAGGCATACAGCAAAGTGAGTAGGATGCTGGGATGTACTGGGAGGGGTAATGACAGCAGAAGGGGGAGGTAATGCTTTCCCTATATAGATCCTTGGTGTGGTCACACCTGCAGTACTATGCCCAGTTCTGGAACCCTCACCTCAGAAGGTTAGGGGCAGGCTGGAGACGGTGCATTGCAGGGTAACAAAAATGATTCAGAGCCAGAAGGGCAGGTCCTCTAAGGAGCACATCAAGGCACTGAACATGTACTCATGGAAGCAAGAAGGGAGAGGGAAGATATGGTAGAAACCTTCAAGTTTCTAACAAGAATTAACAAGATGAACTGTGGGGAACTATTTAGCCTGAATACTAGTTTGCAGTCATGTGGACGTGAGTGGAAACTGAGAGGAGGGAAGTTCAGGAGGGACATGAGTATTATTTTACAGAAAGGGTGGTGGAGCCATGGAACTGTCTTCCAGCCGAAGTGGTGGGTGCTAAAACCACTGGTGGTTTCAAGCACAGCTGGGACAGAATGAAGGGCACAGTGTGGGCTTGGGGTGCTCAGGATGGCAGAAACAGAGAATAATGGGGGGTGGGGGATGGGGAAGGCTAGGTCCCTAGAAGGACAGTAAGTCCCAGGGCTAAATAGGGAACTCGGCCAGACTGGATGGACCATTGATCCTTTTCTGCCATCACTGTCTGTTCCTATGTTTCTGTTTGTTTTTTCATGACTGGGTAGGCCCACTCATTTTCAGGGGCGTAGCATGCAAACATTAGGTACAGTACTTCATACAGATAGCAAACATACTGTGCAGTGAAATTAGTTACACAGGTTTTTTACATACTGGATAAAAACATACAAAGGCAGAGTACAAGGACAGTTTGTGCAGGTACAATTTAGTGCAATTTAAATACGCTATGAGGAGTTCCTTTGCATCAGGCCGAAAGATGCGCAGCCTGGCACTAGAGAGGAGGTGCAGCAGGACCGCAGTCCAGGACCCAATATGAGGGCCCATGTTTTAGCACTTACAGGCAGTTGGGGCCATGAGTTAGTCCTTTAGGGCTAATTTATAGGTGCCAAGAGTTTGGCTGTCCTTGATACAAGAGGGAAGGGAATTCCACAGCTTCAGGGCTCAGAATGAAAAGGATCTTTGTCCTGTGTCAGTTTTCATATGAGGGGTCATCAGTGATGTGCTGGATGCAGATCGGGAGGCTTCTGGTGGTAAAGGGTTTAGAGATACAGTTTGAATAAATGGCACTATTTAAAACCAAATTCCTTCCCTTTCCACATTCTTTCCTCGTTACCACCTTCAAGTTCCTGAAAGGAATGAACAAGGTGAAACATGAACTATTCAACAGTAACAGCAAATCAAGAACACAGGGACATGAGTAAAAGTTGGAAGAAGGGAAATTCAGGAGGGGCATGAGGAAGTCTTTTTTTGGTTTGTTTGTTACGAACAGAGTGGTTGAGCCATGGAACAGCCTGGTGTTGGAGGTGGTGGGCACCAAGCCCATTAACAACTTCAAACAAAGTTGGGACAGAGTTAGGGGCTTAACAGTCACCCAGATGGGTAGTAGTAGCAGCAGCAGCATGGCAGGGAACGTGGGGGTGGGTAGCGTGGGCATAAACCTCAACAAAGACACTGGTTCTCAGTGGCAGGATACAGTATTACAACCAGAATAGATGGACCACTTGTCTCTTTCTGCTGGCAACTTCTATGTTTCTAGGTGTCTTACTATATCATACTAACATACTAAAATGCCAGCAGAACAGGCCTAACGGTCTTTCGTGTCTGCTTGTTTGGTCAGCCCCCACACTGGGAGCCGACCTTGCTGCCCCCCTCACCTTCTCTGACTTCTCTCTTCCCAGTTCCGGATATTCTCGCTGCACTGGATTTTGCTTCCAGAACCCTTCCCCGTACCTGTCTCACCCCCTCTTGAACCCCTCCACAGTCTCTGCCTCCACCAGCACCCTGGGCAGCGCATTCCATGGCTCTACCACCCTCTCAGTGAAGTAGCACCTCCTCCTTTCTCCCCTGAATCTTCCCCCCTCCAGCCTCCACCCATGCCCTCTAGTTGCCCCTCCTCCTTCCTTCGAAGTACCCTGACTGCTCCTCCCCTATTTACCCCCTTCATGTACCTGAATACTTCTATCATGTCCCCCCGGTCCCTTCTCTCTTCCAATGTGTACATATGTAGCTCTTCGAGCCTCTCCCCATAGGTCCTGTCCCCCAAGCCCCAAATAATTTTGGTTGCCCTCCTCTGGACCCTCTCCAGGAGTTTAATGTCCCTCTTTAAGTGTGGCCTCCAAAACTGCATGCAGTACTCGAGGTGTGGCCTCACCAAGCAGTTATACAGAGGGAGTATCACTTCCCTCCTTCTGGAGATGATCTCCCTAGCGATGCATCCAGCATTCTGTTGGCCTTGGCTGCTGCCCTCCTACAAGTCTCCGAGTTGTTCATCTTGACATCCACCACCCCCCCCCCCATTGGCCCAGGTTTCTGGCCCCCAGGTGCAGTACCTTGCATTTCCCTGCATTGAACCTCAGCTTCCACTTTCTAGACCATCTTTCCAGAGCCTCCAGGTCCCCCTGTAGGGCCACCCTCCCCTCCTCCCCATCCGCCACCACCCCCAGTTTTGAGTCATCCGCAAAGAGACTCATCTCACTCCTGATATCTGTCCTTATGTCAAGAGACGTAGGCGTTGAACAAGAGAGGCCCAAGGACTGATCCCTGTGGGACCCCACTAATGACCCTCCTTGGGGATGAGACTATCCCGCCAACTACGACCCTCTGGGTCTGGTCCTGGAGCCAACTGTCTATCCATCTGATCATCTGGTTCCCCACCCCCATTTCTCCCAGCTTATCCAATAGGCCCTCGTGAGGAACAGAGTCAAATGCCTTGCTGAAGTCTAGAAAGTGGACGTCCACTGGTCTACCCAGGTCCAAGGCACTCGTCACCCAATCATAGAACTCCACAAGGTTTGTCTGACACGAGTTCCCTGGGACGAATCCATGCTGTCTATCGTCCAGGCACCCTGACTTTTCCAGGTCCCCCCAGCCTCTCCTTGACAATGCCCTCCATCACCTTGCCCACCACCGATGTCAGGCTGACAGGCCTGTAGTTCCCTGCCACCTCCCTTGATCCCCCCTTTTGGATAGGCACTATATGCGCCACCTTCCAGTCCTGGGGCACCCACCCTGTCCTCAGAGAGATGGTGTAAAGCTCCGCCAGGGGTTTCACCAGGACATCCGCAAGTTCCTTCAGCACTCTGGGATGTAATTTATCCAGCCCCGGTGCTTTCTCCGTCTTAAGGGACCTGAGGGCTTCCCTCACGCTCTCTGCTGTGATTTCCACCTCCGCTACCTCTTTTCCCTGCTTAGCCTTCCACCCTCCTGCCAGTAATGCCTCCCCCTCTCCCCAGACCCGCCGATCGGTAAGGGTCCCCCCTTCCTCAGTATCACTGTCACCTCCCATGTATGATGCAGCACCCCCATTTTCCTGGGTGAAAACTGAGGTGAAGTACTCATTTAGTATCTCAGTCTGCTCCCCCAGGTCTTGTGCCCATCTTTCCCCTGTTTTAATCCTGCTAATCTGCCCCTTCACCCTTCATTTTTCCCCAATGTATCTAGAGAACCCCTTGTTCCCTCTCCTAATTTCCCTGGCCAGATTCTGCCCTTCCTTGCCTTAGACCCCCTCAGCACCCTAGTGGCCCTTCTAGCCATCAGTTCATACTCCCCTCAATCCCTTTCACTCCTTGAGCACTTGAATTGCCTATAGGCTGCCTTCTTTCCCTGCACCACTTCCTGGACCTCCTTGGTCCACCAGCAGGGTTTTCGGGCCCTACCGCATTTTTCGTCTTACTCTGGCACAGGTGCTGGTAGCATCCTCCACCCCTCTCCTGATTATTTCCCACCTACTGTCAGCATCCATGTCTGACCCAATCACATCCAAATGCTCCTTAAGGATCCTTCTCATTTCCCTAAAATCCACCCCCCTGAAGTCAGTTACCTCCGTCTTTGTGCAGCCTTCTACCCCTCATAAGTCCAGGCAGAACCAGACCGTGGCATGGTCACTCCCCGCCAATGGGTCCCTTACCTCCAGGCCCCCAATCTGGTCACTGCCTGCCAGGACCACATCCAGTACCTGCGCCTCCCTGGTCGGTATATCCCACTTGCATGACGCAGGGGGTAAAGGGGTCATCTCTCATTGCTTCCTGCTGTATATTTTTGGACCACTTTCCATCGGGCACTTGCAGTGCTAGTAAAAAGTACCACTGTTATAACTAGCAGGAAAAGTGCTTTAATCATCAGACAAACCTAAGATCCATTTTGCATTGAACCACAGGCGTTCAGTTTCATTTAACACTGTAGTATTGTTACACCATCGATGAGATAGCAGCACCATACCCACCTGAAAGGTCCATAGAAGCAGGAAGCGAACTTGGCACTATAGCTCATCACCGAGACCTGTGGAGGACACCAGAGTTACTATTCACTCAACAGAAGTCTCAATACCAGACTTGATCCCTAGGCGAGCCTGTGGTTCAAGGCCCATCACTGTAAAGGCAATATCATACAACAAGATGTGTGGTTATGCCATAATAACCACATGGCCCAGATGCGTTGTGAGGCATGAGTCCAAAGGAACAGTGCCTTCAATCACAAGGGAAGTGTGGTACTAGCTTTATTTTACAAGAAACTTCTTTTTACCTTTTTAATAGTTTTTTTTAACGGAAAATCGTTCTTCCTGCAAAAAGTAGACTTTTTTTTTTTTTTTTTAGGAGGAAGGTGTAATTAAACAATAATCCACGACAGGGTGTGGGCTGTGCTGGGATTTACTCACGCCTGGTGTGATTTGGCCTCGTGACCAAATCCGCAACAGGCGTGAGTAAATCCCAGCATAACCCACATCCTGGAGTGGATTATTGCGACTATACAATGAGTAGGAATTTAAAGATTTTTTTAAAGATTAAAATGATTTTAGTTAAAAAAAAAAAAAAATTTTTTAAATTGATTTTTTTGTGTAATATCCTTCCTCTGTATGTTAAATAGTCACCCTGCTGCTAGGCAGAATATTCTGTGTAGGAGATGACAGTGCCCCCACCCCACAAACACACACACACTCCTACCCACATGTTCTTGCTAGAAGTCCCCCCCAACATTAACAGAGCAGGAGACAACACCTGTGGTAGCTGAGATGATCAGCTGGTACACTGACAGAGTGACAGTGTAGGGCGATGGGGAGAGGGTGTGCAGTGCTGTTCCTGCAGCTCGACTTGGAGCAGAGTTTTTTTAATTCTGTTTCTGTAATGGCTGGGATGATACCCTAGGCTCCTACACTTTGACCATGGGGGAGGAAGTCAGTATTACAGGAGCCTCCTAGCCAGCACTGACAGGAATGGAAACTGGAGGGACCAAGCGTGAGAGAAGCTGGAAGGTAACTATCTAGTTGGGAATGCAGGATGGAGCCCAGAGAAAGCCGTGGTCTGAAATGGGCCTGTATTCCATTTCAGAGGTACAATATGATTTGCAGATGTTCAACTGTAATACATGTATTGTACTAAAATAAATGATTTTCCGGTACTTAACATGGGTTTGGGGACTGATGGACTGTTATTCCATAAATGATTCCATGTTCAAAAGTTTCGATTTTTGCAACACGCTTTAACAGATACAGTAAATAACATGGTGGAATTTATGTTTTTGTTTTGGGGTCAGATTGGTTTTTCATGTCTTGACTGCAGATGTGTCTAACTGGGTCTCTGTCTGTAAGTTATGCTGGGATTTACTCACAGATAAGAGCCAGTTAGCCAATCAGTTTTCTAGTCTGGGGAACTTTCATTGTATAATACTCAATATTTTTTTATTTCCTACTGCTCTAAGCAACCTCTAAATAAGAGGTCAGAAGTTGCTGACTAGAAAAAAAAATAAAAGCAACAACTCTCATTGCCTGTGATCCCCCCCAACCACCGTCCCTGTACGTCTTATTGTGCAGCTCTTAAGGAAGTCCTGACATTGGTTTTGTTTTTTTGCATCCCTATTCCAACCACCCAGCTGGCAAAACCCCTCCAAATTCCTCCTGCATGTTGCTATGTGTTGCTACATGGCTATTCTGGCAGGTTACAAAGACGCACATGTTGACTGTTTCTCTAGTAACACTGGCTTGTGTGTGCTTTTTCTGTAACCTCTCTGAGCTGCCAACTTGGAGTACAAGACATCCAAGTTGGTGGCTGTGTATTAACTCATACCAAGGTGCAGGAGAGGCAAAGAGGTTTCAGCAGCTTGGTGGTTGGGGGTAGTGATAGAAATGACAGCTGCTGGACTTTTGGACAGAAAGGAAAGTTACTTACTGTACCACCAGAGTATCAAGAATATACTCCCCATAGAGCCAGACTCTTTGGTCTTAGGACCGGAGATGCTGTAAACCCAGAGAGAAATCTTTTTTGCTAGGGCTGCAGATGGCTGATGGCACAGATGCATACACGTTATCATGCGCCAGAGTCAATAACCACTGCCGGCAACACCAACTGCCTCAGTTCTGTACGCAAGGAGAGGGAAAAGAAAGCACCTGAGAGAAAGAAAAGGGAAAAAAAAAGTACACAACACAGTAGAGAATTAAGCAAAAAAGGGCGACGGAAGAGCTTACCTCCCAACGGGCAAGGAATCCGCTCTGGAGGTAAAACAGAAAAAAAGGGTTAAAAGAAAAACAAAAAAACCTAGAGCCACAGAGTAACCCCATTCCCTTTTCATGGGTATGTTATTTAACTGGGGAAAAAATCCTCAATGCTATAAGATGGACATCAGCCCTATCCAGTGGCTAAGTTGGCAGCAGTTCACAGAACTCCATTCCACTACCTTTTACGAAATTGTAAGCTAGCTTTTGCATCTCTATCATATTTTTCCACCGAATACTGTGGGAGAGCTGTACCACTTAAGAGTGATATCCTCAAACTCTAGATGTGAGAGAGTTCCATCTTGGTCACTACCTATACCAAGAGACTTTAAACACTGCTCTCTAAGGCCCTGTCCACACTCACGATCGCGGGAGCGTAACGCTTTCAAAAACGGTTTAGTGCTTAACATTACAGCCGGTCCACACTATCCAGCACTGAGTGGTGACCAGTTTTGAAAGTGTTCGTCTCGTGTCCACACTGTAGTGCTCCAGACTGCAGTAATGATGCCCGCCATGATCAGATCAGAGCGAAGTAATGCACACAAGCCCAGAATGCTGTGCGTCACTTCCCTGTGTGTCCCAGCTGTATGCAGCCAAACTAGCAGTGGCAACACCAAAAGACAATTGCCTGATATACTTTGTAAGCATCTGACAGGCTGGCTAGCAGTGGCAAACACCGGGCATTTAAATGGTCCGCTTCGGTGCACTTCGCGATGCGCTCTTAACACGCATGTACACATGCTGCACTCCCTCATGGGATGCCTGGTGGGGGCATGGAGGACCAGCGGGTACAGTACGGAATGCTCTCCCGTCCACACTGGTGAGTATTCCATTTTAAAGAATGATTTCACGACGGACAGTTTGTGCTACCGATCACGAGACTACCTTCCAACAGGTCTTGAGATCAGTTGCCAAAATGCATCAGGTACTGTTATCAGTGCGGATGCAAACCGTTTTTTTTACATGGTCCGTAATGGCTGCGACCCGTGGTAATGGCACACACAGGCAAGTGTGGACAGGGCCTAAGTGAACTACCCAGGCAGTTTTCAAATCACTCTAGTGCCCCAGTTAACTTGTTTTCTTGGCACCATTCTGCATGGCCAGGATAGACTAATGGAGATAAAACATTCCACTTCCAGTGGGATCCTCTGCAACTATGCTGGCTGGGGCACTGAGAGGTTAGATGACATGCCCTGGGTCACATCAAGAATACTATCACTAGTACCACGTCATGAACCTTCAACCTCCTGGTTCTAAGGCGGTGCTCTAACCACTAGACTGCAGTTAAGCAGACGGCCTTCCACAGGAGCATGTGGGAATACTATCTTATTATTTCTAATGTAACCAAAAAAAAACCTACACCCAGGAAGGGGAATGGTAGGCAGGTGAGTTTAGCTCTATGGAGAAGATATTCTTGAAGATTTAACATTATGGTAAGAAACTTTACCATCTTCCAAGAATCAATCTTCTCCACAGAGCCACATTCTTTGGTCCCAAGCAGCCCCTCAGGGAGGGGTGCAGACTTCGCCTAAATCACACTATAAGCCCTCAGTCCTCAGTAGAGAAGCAAGGAAAGGAAGCCCTAGAGACTTCTGCTCCCATGGGCTTTGCCAGTAGGAGAAAGTGGCTCTGACAGGCCCAAGGGGACGTCTACTCCGACAGCACATGCACACCCTGTTGCCTTTTTTTTTTTTTTTTTGAAATTCAAGTTTATTAAATTTTCCAAATACAAAACAAAAAACAACATTTACACAGTATAAAAACCGGTTGTCAACACTTGGGACAAAGTAAAAGGAAACACAAACTAAACCCCAACAAACCGCTCCCCCACCCTCCCTCCCCCAATCAAACCTCCTTCCCCCCCCCACCCCAGTGTGCCATTAATCATATAACTAAGAGAAAAAGCGAAACCGCATATATATTACTCAAAGAAAAATCACATTCAAAATTCAAAACATACAGTACCAAAGGGAAACAAAGAAGAGACTTCCATGGGCAGCTCTTAAAAGTATAAAAGGTATAAATATAAAAGAGAACAAGAAAGAAACTACCATGGGCAACAAGGGGGAAGCCAAGAGGTTATCGGTGTAAATACAGGGCATATAGTTTACCCCACCTTTTCTGGAATAGATCCATACGGTACCGCACACTGGCAGAAAGCCTTTCGACATTTAGACATGCTGAAAGCTCAGTCAACCATTCCGAATAAGTCAGGGACAGTTGGTCAGTCCAGTGTCTAAGGACTAGCTTCTTAACCACACCAGATACTAGGGCAATGTGATATCGACGCTCAACACAGTCGATATCACTATATTCCCTAGAATACAAATTTCAGGAGTGAAGAAGGAGTAAGGCCCAATAGGGGTCCAAATTGTCCCGAATAGCTGACCAGAGCGGAGCAACTTAGTACAGTGCCAGAAAATATGAAGGATTTCTTCCTCCTGCAAACACCTGGTACACTGGGAGAGAGCTAATCTATTGAACCGAAAGAGTTTCTTAGGCGTATAGTACATATTATTCAAAATATAATATTGGGTAAGTTTAAGTCTGTCCTGAGTATGGTATCTGTGCAGGTCCCTCCAAACCTGGGACCAGTTCAAGGCCGACTCGGGAAGTAAAGAGAGCCAAATACCAGAACCTGCAACCGGCTTAGGAAACTTATATTCCAATAAAAAGGAATAAATTGCCGCGATAGAGTGTGGTTTAGAAGCAAGGGTAGAGATACAAGATAAGAAGGGCTGAACCATAGTTTCTCTAAACTGAATGCCAAACTTCTCAGCAATGAGGTGCCTTAATTGATATACATTAAAGACTCTGCCCCTGGGAATACCAAATTTGGTAAGAATCTGGAAGTCGAGAGAAGGAGCCCTGATCGTAGTACTGGTCCAGATTGGTATTTTTAACATGTGGAAGCCAATCAGGGACAATCACCGAGTTGCCCAACTTAATGTTGGGATTTAGAACAATGGCTGTCCAAGATCCAATTTGGGTGGGATCCTTAAGAACTGCATACACTGAGAAAGGGATTTGAGAGGCGTGAGAATTGTTTGGTCCGTTATCCACTGAGAAAGGAGAGAGATGGGAGTATAGTAAATGGCCATGGGATCTAACTTGGTCTCCGAGAGAATCAGTTTCTCAATTTGGAGCCAGATCGGGGGAAAGGGATCAGGATTAGATGAGATCCATCTCCCAATTTTGGACAAGTGAGAGGACCAGTAGTATAGTAGAAGATTGGGGAGTTGAAGCCCCCCTTTATCCTTAGGGAGAGAAAGCTTGAGAAAGGAACGCCTAGCCCCTTTCCCGCGCCAGAGAAATTCCGAGAAGGCCGCGTGGAACTGTTGCAAGTACGAGAGCGGTAACCATAGACCCAATAGGTTAAGCGGGTAGAAGATACGGGGAAGGACATTCATCTTAACGATATTAATCCTACCCCAAAGAGAGAGAGGAAGATTGGACCACCTTAGTAGATCCTGCTGAATTTGAGATTTAATACTATCTAAATTGAGCTTTTTGAGTAGGGCTAAGTCCGGGGAAAAATGGATACCTAAGTATTTAATTGACTTTGGGGACCAGCACATACCAAACTTAATGAAGTCTTGCTTGTATGTATAAGCGTTTAAGGGAAAGATTGCAGACTTAGCTATATTCAATTTGTACTGGGAAAAGTTCCCGAACTGATTAATGAGCAGAACTGCTTGCTCTAGGGAAGTGACCGGGTGAGAAACATGCAGAAGTATATCGTCCGCATACGCCGAGAGGACTAAGTCCTGCTGACGAACTCGGCAGCCTTTAATAAGCAGGGAAGACTTAAGTTTAATGAGAAGAGGCTCCAGATATAAATTAAAAAGGAAAGGCGATAAGGGACAGCCCTGCCTGGTTCCCGTAAACAATTTAAACTTCGAAGAGAAAACCCCGTTACAGTATATCTTAGCCGAAGGAGAGTCATATAGAACTTGGATCCATTTAAGAAATGAAACTGGGAAACCCATCCTGGACAGTGTAGCCCAGAGAAAGGACCAGCCCATGTGGTCAAAGGCTTTCTCTGCATCAATCGAAATCAGGGCTATAGGGAGGTGGGATGACTGAGCTAGATGAGAAATATGAGAGAGGGTTCTAAGGTGATCCGAAGACGAGCGAAAATGAACAAACCCAACTTGCTCAGGACTAAGAAGATGGAGCCATATTTTCTTAATCCGCTCCGCCAAAACCTTAGCAAGAATTTTCATATCGCAATTTTGAAGGATATAGGCCGCAGCCAGTCGGATCGGTGGGACTTTGTCCGGTTTAAGGATAAGGACAATAGTGGCCTCAAGTAGCGGGTCAGTCGATTAGCAGAAAAAGATACTGATAAAGCTTGAGAGTATTGGGGCCAGCTCCTTGGAGAATGTCCTATAAAATTGGCAGGGACCCATCCGGACCGGGCTTTGTCCGGAGCCATAGAGGCAATGACCGCCTCAATTTCAGAAAGGGAAATAGGGGCGGTCAGAGTGGCCATGTGCGAGGGCAGAAGTTTCAGAATATCAATACCATCTAGATAAGCTAGTATGTCAGATAGAGGAGTAGGAGAATAAGGCGCGCTATAAAGGTTTTTATAAAATTCCTCAAAAACCTTTGCAATCTCCCTGGGAGAAGTTACCATGGAGCCGGAAGAAGATTGCATAGCCGGGATCAGTCTGGAACTTTCCAGTGAGCAAGTCTCAGGGCCAAAAGCTTACCCGCCTTCTCACCATGTTCAATATACCTGGCTTGGGTCTTAACGAGACAGTACTCAGCTTTTCCTCAGAAGATCAGCATATTCACTCTTGGCGCCGTGAGAGCTTCAAAGGCCGGTAAGGAAGAAGGGGGGGAGCAAGAGTTCTCCAACTCTCTGATTTTAGCCATAAGGGAGGATGCCCGAGATAGTCGAGCCCTTTTCCTTGCTGAAGCAATCTTAATCAGCTCGCCCCTAAGATAACATTTTAGGGAACCCCAAATACAATCAAATCTGGAGGTGGATCCAAGATTATTCTCCAGGAAAGACGAAATAAGGGTCCTAATCTGGGCTACGATATGCGTGTCTTTTAGAAGCTGGGTATTAAACTTCCAGGCCGTGTCCCTTTGAAACTTAAGCCCGGGGGATATTTTAGCTCACACAATTGCATGGTCGGAGAGAATAATCGGTTCAATGCCAGATAGGAGGTGATTCGGAAAAAGAGTTTTACTGACCAGAATGTAGTCTATCCTAGACCAAGAGCCATGAGGCTGAGAAAAGAATGAGAAGGAGCGGAGAGATGGGTTCGAAAGACGCCAGGGATCGCAGAGGCCAA
Source organism: Neoceratodus forsteri (assembly GCA_016271365.2). Taxonomy (NCBI): domain Eukaryota; kingdom Metazoa; phylum Chordata; order Ceratodontiformes; family Ceratodontidae; genus Neoceratodus; species Neoceratodus forsteri. Next base: position 436,752,404 of record JADMNL010000022.1, on the reverse strand, counting down.
GCATATGGATAAATTCCTGCAACGCTCTTTGAGCCGGAGTGGGTGGATAGTTTGATTTGGGATCCTTATCCAACAAATGAGAAGGAGGGAGGTTCCAATCACCGCCCAGCACAATCTGGGAAGGGAGCATAGCACTAATTTTGTCCGCTAGGGACATAAAAAACGCGGGACTGCCCTACTGGGCCATACACAGATCCTAGAACCATATTGTCTCCATTCAGAGAACCCTTAATCAATACATATCTCCCCTCTGGATCGGCTACTATATTACTAACCACGAAATTTACATATTTTTTAATAAGTATCGCCACCCCCGGAGTTAGAACCACCTGCCACGAATACCTGCAAGAACCCGGATCGAACCAGCCATTTCGATTCAGCTTTAGTTAGATGGGTTTCTTGTAAGAACAAAATATCTACCTGAAAAAATTCACAATGTTTGAAAACCTGAGCTCTCTTGGCTTTCCCTCTGAGCCCACGCACATTCCACGATGCAAATTTGGTACTCATTAAAGCCATTTCAAATATAAGCCAAAAATAAGATCAAACAAGTACATATTAACAAACAGGCACACTGAACCCCAAGTTCCAGCTACCCATAGACTATCAAGATAGGTTTGCAAGAGTAGATACACCTAGACAAATACACACTAACTAACTCTAAAAAGTCAGACATGTATCCCAGTAGGCTGGAACGACCCCACCCCCACTTTAACCCCACCCAAAGAACATACCCAACTATGTACAAGTTGGCTCCAGACAAGAACAGACCCAAAACAACAATAGGAACAGCAACAGCCTGGCAGCCATATCCCCAATACAAACCCACTTCCCATCAGGCTGTAAGGGACCGAAAAACTGGAAAAAAAAACAGAATTCGGGGAGCCACAATGGAAGGACCCCCCACCACCACCTCAGACAGGCAAACAGTGTCCCCAAGCCAGGGAATGGATTTGCTACCCCCCCAGCCATCAGCGCACAATGCAGCTGTGAGCACACGCAAAAGGCACAGGAGTATCCCCCCCCACACCAACCACTACCCAGCTAGGTTGCAAAAAAAAAAACAGCGAGTATCCCAAGCTACCCCCAGCGCCTCTGCCACAATGGGAATTGTGGAAGCCTGAAAGAAAGGCTGACTCACAATCGGCAGAAGCAGGAGCGAGGAGGCAAGGACGCAAAGAAGTTGCAGAGCAAACACCCCAAAATCATCGCGTGTAGCCACAATGTTTCCCAGGGAATCTAAAACCCAAGGACCGGTCCGTCCATCAGAAAACCAGTACACTAGGAACGCATCCGCCCGAAAAGTGCCCAGATGAGGTATCACCCAAAAGAAGGGAAAGGCAGACAGGACCAACGTTTAGTCAGGCCTCCGCCCAGCCACCGCTGGTCTCCGCCAGACTAGGGACTACAAGAGCAGCCAGAGCAGGTAAGACCAACCCAGACAGCTACCAAACACACAACTGGGGGAAGGAACGAGGGAAAGTGGAAAAAGAAAAGGGATTAAAACAACATGGTGTAACAGGCCCCAAAAACAACCAGAAGCCATCAATTAACTTAATGCAGAGACCCCACATCAGCCATTTGCAGAAAGGAGGTTAGGCATTTTAACAGTCAGGTCTTTGAGAGCCAAGTCCGGGGCTTCGTAGGTCAGAGAACTACCCTCGACTGTAACCTTTAGGGTGGCTGGGTAAAGCATACGAAAGGGAATGCCTGCAGCAACCAACTTCTGCACCACAGGATGGAATGCAGCCCTTCTCCCTCTGACCTCTTTGGGTAAATCTTGAGTGATTCGTAGCTTAGAAGTCCCCCAGGTAATAGCCTGCAGCTCCCGAGATTTATTAAAAACATGTTGTCGCTCAATGTAGCTGAGGAACTTCACGATGATGGGTCGTGGAGGAGATCCAGGTGGAGGTCTGGGCCTGAGAGACCGATGAGCCCGCTCCAGATGGTAGTGAGGATTGAGGGGCGAAGGGCCAACTACCTTCACCAAAAATTTTTGGAGAAACATCATAAGGTCTGCTCCTTCCTCAAGCTCCGGAAGACCCAGGATTACTAGATTATTTCTCCGGCTGCGACCCTCCAGATCCACTGTTTTGGCCTGTAGCTTCCTGACCTGCTGGGCCAGAGACCATCTCGGCCTCCATGATAGCTTCCACCGCTCCAGTGAGTGAAGCCTGGCCTCTGAATCGGATACTCTGGTGGTGAGCGCTGAGAGGTCACCTCGAATAGACTTTAGCTCAGTAGTGATTGACTGCAGCACCTCTTTTAATGGGGCGATCTCCAGCAGAAACCTTTCTTCGGTAAGAGGGCTGGCTGACTGATTCTTATCGCCAGATCTCTCAGAGGCTGGCCCTGGCTGATTCCGCGGCTTTTTAGAAAGCTTTTCCAGCGTGGTCGGTGGTGTATGCCTAACTGTGGCCTGCTTTTTGTCCGCCTCCATCCCGCTGTGACCTACGGGATATACCTCCAAAAGCGCCCAAGAACCGACAAGCGGAGCGCACTCTAGCCGGTACTATATCGATTGAACGCCAAACTAATCAGAAAATTATAAAATAAACATTAGTTAGTTGGCGGGAAGGGAGAGCTCCAAACCCCTGCTGCAGCTCAGCCAGCAGACATCACGTGACCTCCGCACCATGCTGTTGCTAAAAAGGTGCCCCCCCCGGAAAGGCGCATTAAGAACCTTGCAGTAGGTGACTTGACCTAATCGGATAAGGCAGAGCCAATACAGCCATCTAAGGCAGACAGCAGATGCTGCCTAGCAAAAAGCAACCTCAAAGGCATCGTAAGTTACCCTAGTGTGGTGCCACGTTGCCTCCATACCCTAAGCAGCCATCTTTAGGCACAGCTGTACTTTTTTTGCACACAAACATCGAAGATAGCAGAGACTGCATTCCAGACCACAGGTGGCGTTGATATTCTGCCATGTGTACCTGGTATGATGCGATGGTGAGAATGAGGCTGGCTGATGTGAAGATCTTGCTCACCAAGGTGTCCATATGCCTAGAGTCTGCTAAAGGTGGAAATGGCCCAACTGCAGGGATGGTCCTGCATCCCACTGGTGTCCGGAGAAAGAATATCCCTACTGAAGGGTGGCACAGCTCTCCTGAGGACCCAGGGGTGCCCAGTATCTGGTGAGGAGGCCCCTCAGAGCAGGGAGAGTGGTATATAGGCTTCTCCACACTTCCAACATTGCCTCCCCTAAAGCTATGCATGGGGGGAGAGGGAAATCACTATGTGCTGGCCAGGCAACGTCAAGAAGCCCAGTGGTACAGCACTGGAGTTTATGCCTGCAAAACAGGTTCAGTCCAAGGCTCCTATATCTCCTTCACAAATCACTGGAACAGGATGTCATTCAAAGTGCAGAGTGAATGAAGGACTCGTCTTTAGAGAAGGACAGTGAAGGGGAGAAGACTGGGCTGCCATATGTGAACGGAGGAGGAGGAGATGCTGGAAATAGCACTGTGTTGCTCTCCCTAAAACAGCACTTCACGATTCCCATCTACACCTGGAACTGCTGCAAAGACAGAAGCCCGGAAGCTCGAGGCTCTCAGCCATCCTATCAAAGACAGATAGGAGCACTTGAGGTATGAGCCTAAGGGGGGGGGTTGGGGTGGGGCGAGGTGGTGGTATGAGTGCCCACCTGATCTGTGCCCAGTTGAGGACCGTGTGGCACACCAGGCATTCTCACCCGAATGGGGGAAACAGATGAAGGCCTCCAGCATGGTACTGCCAATGCTAATGGCTCCCAGCATCTGGCTGCTCAGAGGAGGAGCCACTAGCAAGATGACAGAAGGCCAGCACCAGTGGGACCCTGATGCGGGATCCACCTGCACTGACACACTAGTGTCAGCACCAGCTCCAGTACTGTTAGCATTGACGGCCACACTGATTTCAGCAGGGGTGCCGAAGTCAAAGCCGGCACGGATAGTCAGTACTGGCACAGTTGAGGAAGTGACTGGCACGTAGGGGTGCTCATCCCAGTGATAGGCTGGTCCAGTGCTGAGAGCTGCTGGACTGTGAAGGGTGCTCCTGCGATTGCCCAGAGAGGGTAAAAACATCCTCCAGATATCACCACAGAAGACTCTGTCACAACCCCAATGGTTTGGGGGGGGGGGGGGAGCTCATAAACTCAACCAGCTACAGAGAGTGGCTCACTGACCTTTCTGCCAACCACCTCCTAAAAGGTCTACCCCTGCACTGTGAGATGGAACGTCAAATCTTCAGGGCTCGATACTCCAGCCTCCAGGCTTCCATGCTGTGGTTGGGCCCAAGACAGGTGAAACAGACAGTATGAGAATCGGTGCTAGCGATGTCCGTCCCTCTTGTGCTGGCATGGCCAGAAGCGTGGCCCAGAAAATTTCAGGGCTGTCTTCTTGTGATTATACTTACAGAAAAAAAAAAAAAGGCCAACAGGTGACAGAAATTCATTAAGGCATGATGAAGATCACTCCTGCATGTGCACACTTGATCGCAGGAAAACGAAACAGAGGCAGTTGGGGTTGCTTTCAATGGCTGTTGGCTCCAGCACATGAAGGTGCATGAGTCAATGCCTCACCATGGTTAGCAGCCCTTTCAAAAAGATTTCTCCCCTCGAGTCCTACAGCCACTAGTCCTAAGATCCTAGAATGTGGCTCTATGAAGAAGACTGCTTTTTGGAAGTAAGGAGGGAGCACAGGAACTATCAGCCTGTAAATTAGTTTTTTCCTTTTATGTGGCTCCTCACTCCTCATTAAGACATACAGTGTGATCAGTAACGGATTTTGGTAGCTAGATGGTCAGGACCGTACATACATTTTGCTGGGTGCATTTTGTTCAATTGCATGCTGGTGTGAAAACATGGCTGCAAAGTTAGATATTTTTTCTCGTATACAGTTGGGGGTCTAGTGCAATGGGTCAGACGCAGACCTAAAAGGTTTTCACCTCTATGGTCCTTAGAAAATAATATCCTCAGACAGCTGTCAGCCAATCACATTACAGATTTTTTAACCCATTTTTATAATGAAAGGGCTACCACCTTTAAGAAGCACAAAGTGGGACATTTTTACTTTTGAGGGACAGTATGTGACCTCAACCAATGCAACAGATTTGTTTTCTCTAAATAAGCAGAATTAAGACTAAGTGTTGTAGTTGTTTTGTTGTATCTATCGGTGCTTAGCATTTTAAGGTATTTTAGTTTTTTGCAACATATGGCTGAAAGTTAGAAAATGTTTTTTGTACTATAAGGTCAGGACATGCAGTATGTTTAATTTTTTTTTTTTTGCAGGTCACAGCTTCCCAAATCAGGATTGTCCTGCGAAAACAAGGACAGGTGGTTACTCTAAAAATGGCCAAGTATCACTAAATCACATCAGACTAAATGATCAGCAGCAGTTCCTTTTTATTGCATGCCTTTCCGGTATACTAGAAAAATGGCTCAAAACATACACTACTTTGGTTCCATTCATGAAGGACCAGCAAAGAGCACTGCAGGGCTGGGAGGTTCCACTCCTCATAAGTTGTTAAGGACTAGGTGGGTCAGAAGGTTAAGGTTTAACCCCTACCTCAATGCATGCAAGTGATAGAACAGTTACATAAGAACTTACCGTAACCGTAAATCTTAGAAAGAATCTCCTCCTTTAGGCCATACTGTTAGAACAGTAAGCTGTCAGCATCCGGACCACTCAGAAACTTGTGTTAGTTGGGGTCACCCATAATGACTTGCAGCATTTCAGCCTATATAACATGGGTAGCTCCAAGACTCCTCAGTTCACCACCAGAGATAAGCCTCGGAGAGGAACCAGGAGACCAAAACCAGTACCAGGGAAACACGGGACTAGAAACAGAATGCATGGAATAAGGCCACAGGCACAGCATCTGGTTTATCACTTAGAAAACGGGTGGGAGGGAGGGTATGCTACGGCCCAATGATGAGATTCTCTTGAAGATCTACTGTTATGGCAAGTTCTTACATAACTATTCTATCTCATTGGGGGACACCTCTGGAATGATTCCCAAGCATTACAAAGTACCCAGGGGGGATGGTACAGTCTGATCTGTGATCGGGACAGAAGGCCTTGCAGCACCACAAGTCCAACGCCAGCACATCTACGAGAGAATGTCCAGACTGTAGTGCTCGGTGAGAGTATGTACAGTGCTCCATGTGGCTGCAACACAAATGTCAGCAGAAGGAAGATTCTGGAAACAAGCAACAGAAGTAGCCATATCACTCGTGGAATGACCTCAAATAGTACCAGGACGTTCCTTACTATACTTCGAATAACAGAAAATTATACAATTAGCCAGCCATTTGGACAGCCGCTGTTTGGATACAGGTGCACCTTCTTTCATAAGGGTGGATGAAACAAAAAGCGGAGAAGTCTCTTCAGCTCAGAGTGCAATTTACATAGTACTGCAGTGTTCTATGTACATCAAGAGTATACAGCAATGCCTTACCCTTATTGGCATATGCAGAGAGTAAGAAAATGGATCATATGGTTCTATAAAGTCCAATACCACTTTTGATAAAAAAAAAAGCAGGACAGATGCATTGGAAATTCTGTGAGTAGTGGTCATGGCAACTAAAAATAACATTTTCCATGAAAAGAAACAGGCCACAAGTCGTGGTAAACTCAAAAGTAGCCAATGTCAACTTTTCCAAGTATGAAATTCAAGTCTCAAAAGGGGACTGGATTACAGATAGGTTTCATTTGAAGGATACCTCTCGGAAAAATATGGGACACCTCTGGGTGTGTGACAATATGGCCATCAATAGGGGGCATGAAATGCTGATATGGCAGCCAAATGCACCTTTATAGATGACTACTGCAGACCTGAATTAGATAACAAAAGTGAGCACTCCAAAACAGAATTCATAGGACATGTAAAAGGATCCATATTCTGAGAAGTGGCCCACAATGTGAAACACTTCCATTTCAAGGAATAAGTATAAAAACATTGAAAATTATGGCAGAAAAAGATATTTAGTCCATTCAGTCTGCCCATAAAATGCTAACAAACCCAGGGCCAATTGTCAATACAGGGTTCTAACCCACACTATCCACACCCATGTTCTCTGCCTTACTGCTACCACCCTGAGCAATCACCAAGTCCTTCGCTCTGTCCTAGCCGTGTTTGAAACAACCGACAGCTTTAATGCACACCATATGGCACTACGTGATACTGTTGAGCGCATAAATGTGCTCTCAAAAACCGTGCAGGAAAAGCAGTGAAGACAAAGGTGGCACTCAGAAAACAGCGTGGCTAAACAAAAGTAGCTAATTTGATCATCTGTGGGGGGGACTCTGCCACTCCCCTCACCCCTCTTTACGTGGGGTCTTCGCCCCCTGAACCTCACCAACTATATATAATCACCTCTGGGAAGGGAACTCTGGGACAGGGAGAATGATTGGGAGGCACAAGTCAAAAGGGAAAGGGGACCTGGAGGGCAAAACATGCAGGATGGGGGTGGACAAATTACAAAGGAAAGTCAGTGGGGGAGAGGAAAAAAAAAAAAAAAAGGGCAAAAGTAGCAGGACCAGGAATCAAACCCCGGTCCACTGATGTTCCGCCACCCTTCACTGCCTGTGGCCCTACCCTCTACGCCATGGCAGCTGCTCGGCAGCATGCCACGCAGCAAAGCCTTTCTCCACTTCTTTCAGATGGACAACAGCTACAGGGGTAGTGCTAATGTACCTGCGCTATACTATCCCAGTGGCTGTATTGTCGGTCACTATTTTTGCCGCTCGGATTACACGGTGCTATAATCCATGCGACATATTGACCAGGTACCCAACCACATCAGTTGGCAGATTGTTCCACAGCTCTACCACCCTTTCTGTAAAATAAAACATTCTCACTTCCCTCTTGAACCTGTCCCCCATCAGTTTCCACACATGCCCGTGTTCTTGATCCACTACCTAAGCTAAGCAGTTCCTTGCAATTTACTTTGTTAATTCCTTTCAGGAACTTGAAGGTCTCGATCATATCTCCCTTCTCTTGTCTGGCCTCCAACAAGTACATGTTCAGTGCCTTGAGCCAACTCTCAAAAGATCTGCCCTGCTGACCCTGAATCATTCTGGTCACTGTACGTTGCACTGCCTCCAGCCTGTCCTTATCTTTCCTTAGATAAGACTCCAGAACTGGGTACAGTACTCAAGGTGGGGACTCACCAATGATCTATAAAGAGGCAGTAAATACAGCTTACTCACCTGTAACAGGAGTTTTAGGCATGGTATATGTTGTTCATCCACACTGTCTGGCAGGTTCCTTGCCGCTTAAAATCTTGCCGGAAGGTCTTCAAGCTGCCTCCTCCCACCCACCCGGGTGCTAAAACTCTCGGCTCTACCCCATGACGCTAGATCTAGCCCGATGGAAGTCAGGTTGTGCGTCGAGGATGGGGAGCCCGGGTGGGTCGTGTGGATGAACAACATATACAATTCCTAGAACTCCTGTTACAGGTGAGTAGCCTGTATTTCTAGGAACATGGACATGTTGTTCATCCACACTGTCTGGCAGACTCCTAGCAGTTCTCCAGGAGGAGGGAGGCAAGGCGCACACCCCCTACTTAGGGAATAATGACTGGAGAACCGAGGCCCCAAAACCAGCATCCCGGCGTGACTCAAGGTCGATGTGGTAATGGGTAATGAAGGTGTGTGCTGACTTCTAGGTAGCAGCCCTGCAGATTTCCTGGATAGGGACATCCCTGGAAGCAGCCACCAATGCAGCGGTATGGCGGGTAGAATGAGCTCTCATTCCTCTGGGAGGCTCCATGCCCGCCAACCTACAGCAGAGATCTATGCAGGAGGTGACCCACCTGCCTATAGTCCGCTTGGCTACAGGTCTGCCAGGTGCGGCTTCAGCGTAGGTGACAAACAGCTGGCGAACCTCTCCCCGAACTTCAGCCGGCTGCTCCTTATAATAAGCGAGCACTCTTCTAGGGTCCAAAGTATGGAGCCTATATTCGGTCTCCGAGGTGTGACTGGGGTAGAACACCAGCAGAGTCAACACCTGATTAAGGTGAAACTCTGGCACCACCGTCAGAAGGAATTTCGGGTGAGGGCGCAGGACAACCTTGTCCCTGTGGAAGACCAGATAAGGAGACTCGATGGAAAGCGCCTGGAGCTCTACCATCCTTCTGGCTGACGTGACAGCCACCAAGAAGGCAGTCTTCCACGACAGGTGAGAGATGTCACACCTCTGCATCGGTTCGAATGGCATGCCCATGAGCTTAGCCAATACCAGTAGTAGATCCCACGGAGGTGGAAGTTCTCGCACCGGAGGGGATATGTGATCAAGGCCTTTGAAAAAGCACCCGACCACCTTCTCCTGCACCACCGACTGCTTGCCAGACCACACCCGGTAAGCAGAGATGGCTGCCAGGAGCACCTTAAGGGTCATCGACCGAAGCCCTAGCTGAGAAAGGGACCACAGGTAGTCCAGAATGCTTGCCAAGGAGCAGGAGGAAGGGTCCAGGCCCCTTGCCCTGACACCAAATGGAGAATCTCTTCCATTTAAAGGCATAGCATTTTCTGGTCGACTCCTTACAGGAAGCCTCAACAACGCTAAGGACCTCATCGGAAAGACCCAACACCTGGAACTCTAGCCACTCAGGAACCAGGCTGTCAGGTGCAGGGATTGAAGGTCCGGATAGAAAACCTTCCCCTGATTTACTGAGATCAGGTCCAGGCGGGCTGGAAGCCACCTCGGAAGCCTAGAGCTGAGACTGAGGAGATCTGGATACCAGAACTGGCGGGGCCAGTCTGGGGCTACCAGAATCACCTGCACCTTGTCCTTCCTCACCTTGAGAAGCACCTTGTGGATCAAGGGAAATGGGGGAAAGGCGCAGAAGAGGCCCGGGGTCCATGGCCTCGAGAAGGCACCCCTGCAGTGAGCCCTGCCGAGGGGGGCGGGCATGAAACAGACTCAGCTTCGCATTCTCCCTGGAGGCAAACAGGTCCACCTGAGGCATGCCCCAGTGGGAGAACAGATCTTGTACTACCTCCGGCAGGAGAGACCACTCATGAGACGCAGCTCCTATCCGGCTTAGGGCATCGGCCAGAATGTTGGAGGCTCCTGCCACATGGATGGCAAGGAGATCCGCCTCCAGGCTGCGCACGAGGGACCAAATGTGGAGAGCTTCCCTGCACAGGGGCATGGAGCATGTCCCACCCTGGTGGTTTAGGTAGTACATGGTCATGGTATTGTCCGTCTGGACCTGGACCACTTGACCCCGTACAAACGGAGCGAAGGTGGTGAGGGCTAGACGAACCGCTCGAAGCTCCAGCAGGTTGATGTGGCATTGGGACTCCCGGGGGACCAGAGGCCGTGCGCTCTGTGCTTCCCCAGATGGGCACCCCAACCCATCAGAGAGTCATCGATCAATAGAGAGACCGTCGGCTCGGAGCGGACAAACGGGATGCCCTCCTGCAGATGAGCTGGAACGATCCACCACTGGAGAGCATTCCACATCTCCTGGGTCACTGTCACTGGCTGATCCAAAGGACCGGAGTACTGTGACCATTGGCTGGCCAGTCCCCATTGTAGGGGACGCATGTGCCAACGGGCCCAACGGACCACGCTGGTGCAGGCCGCCATGAGACCCAAGAGGCGCAGGAAGTCTCAGGCAGGGCGCAATTGCCCAACCTGAAATGACTGGGCAGAGGAGGAAAGAACCTCGGCCCTGTCCGCCGGGAGCCGTGCTCTGGCTCGCAGAAAGTCGAGCTCTGCCCCGATGAACTGGATCACCTGCTTTGGCACAAATTCCGACTTGGCCTTGTTGATAAGGAGGCCAACTTGAGAGCAGACCTGGAGGGCCAGATCCCTGGACCGCTCCATCTCCATTCTGGAGGAGGCCACAATCAGCCAGTCGTCCAGGTAGGGGTACACCTGGACCCTTCGGCACCGCAGGAATGCTGTCACCACTGCCATGCATTTGGTGAAGACCTTGGGAGCTAGAGAAAGGCCGAAGAGCATGGCCCGGAACTCGTAGAGGGAACCCTCTGCTCTGAAGCGGAGGAATCGCTGGTGGGATGGATGGATTGGGACATGAAAGAACGTGTCCTGGAGGTCCAGAGAACAGAACCACACGCCTCGTTCCAAGGATGGAATGATCTGAGCCAGAGTGACCATCCTGAAGGTTCTAGACCTTAGAAACCTGTTCAGGTCGTGCAGGTCTAGAATGGGGTGCCAGCCCTCCGTCCGTTTCGGGACCAGGAAGTACCTGGACACAAACCCTGGGTCTGGTGGAGGATCCGCCACCTTCCTGATCACCTCCTTTTGGAGGAGGAGGGCAATGTCAGCTCGATGGGCCGACAGAGAGGCTGCGGACCCCATAACCCTCGTGGGGCGACGGCTCAGAAGGGCGGGGCCTGCTCGAACTCCAGAGGCAGACCCTTTCCTACCACCTCCAACACCCAACAGTCCATGGTGATAGCGGACCAGGCGAAAAGGAAGTGGCGGAGCCGTCCCCACATCGGGGAAACCCAGGCGGAAGCAACGAGGTTGGGGCGACACCCCTCAACCAGTCACTGGGCAGGCTTGGAGGAAGTACCGGCCGAGGGACCTCCTGGGCCTTTTCCTCCCGCCTTCCCGTTAAAGGAAGCTGCAGGCTTGGCTTAAGGGTGCCAAGTGCGAGCCTGCCGGCCCTGATGCTGGTGTTGCTGGGCCGGACGTGCCGCAGGGGCAGAAGGGCGAAAGAACTTATATTGCTGTTGACGGCCTTTGTCCTTCTGAACAAATGTAACCGAGTCCAAGGTGGCGTTGGACTTTTCGATCCTCTGGAGGTGGCCTTCCACTCCAGGGCTGAACAGGTCTGTCCCCAAGAAGGGGACATCTGTCAACTTGTGCTGGGTATCCACCGTAAAGGTGGATATCCTCAGCCAGGCTCTGCGGTGTATGGCCACTGCGGTCTCTACTGACCGGGCACAGGAGTCTCTGATATCAAGAGCCATTTGGAGCTGCTATTTCGCCACTGCCCTTCCCTGATCCCGCACCTGCTTGACCGTAGTCTGCAGATCAGCCGGGAGATGAGGGATCACCTCATCCAGGGAGCCCATGAGGGCAAGGGAGAAGTGCGCCATCAGTACGGCAGAACTGGCCTGACTGAGGCAGAGGGAGGATGCAGTGTATACCTTGCGCCCGGTATAGTCCAGCTTTTTGGACTCCATGTTGGGGGCTTGTCCATATCCCTAGCGTTCCCAGAACGCCGGAAAACGCTGTCAGTGACCAACCCCTCCGCAGAGGGGTGTTCCAAGAAACCGAACAAAGAGCCAGTAGGGACGGCATACTTCCTAGCCATCCTGGCCGAAGGCGCAGGACAGGAAGCCGGCCACTGCCATAGCTCAAAATCTGGGCCAACAATGGCTTCAGCCACCGGAAAGGCCTCCATGGGAGAATCCCCTCAGTCCAGTATCTCCGTGAGGGGATACATGGCCCGCTTGGATACGGGCTCGAGCTGCATCCTGGTGGACTCTGAGATGAGCCGAAGCAGACCCATGAACGATGATGGGCTCTTGTCCATCGACTGCCCCCTGGAGGACTCCAGGTCAAGGAGCCTGGAAAACAGGGAGGAGTCATCGTCAGACTCCGAGGAGTCTGCAAAGAGCTGCCTAGAGCCTGAGCCACCCTCCACCCGCCAAGGATGGTCGGGAGTGAGGGTGACCGACAACCGGTGGGGCAGACCCTGACCCGACCGAGAATCCTTGGTCGGAGCCCCCGATTTCGGTTGTGGAGGCGGAGATTCCACCATAATCGGTGGGGCAGCTGGTTTCGGCCGAACAACCGGCCCAGGCTTGGGCACCTCGACACGGGTTGTTTCGCCTTTTCGGGTGACAGCCACTTAATGGCCGGGAAGGCGACAGCGCCTGCCACATTAAGTCCTCGAGAGCTGCTGACGCACTTGCACCAAAGCCTCTCCTTCTGAGGAGGAAGACAAGGATGAGAAATGCCGCCGCCTCCCTCGGTGCTGAGACCGAGACACCGGTGTCGGCTGGACCGAGATGAGTCTGAGACAGAGACCTTCGTGTTTCCGAGGGTGGGTCTGGGAGGAGCGGGGAAACCCGCTCCTCCCTTGGCTCGGGAGCCTTGACCAGGGACTCTGGCACAGGAGGTGCAGGCAAGTCCTCGGTTTCCACGGGGTACCCGGTGATGAAAGGGCTGTCGGCTTCACCAGTCGACAGCCCGTCCGACGGCTCGAGAAAAATCTCGACCGCGTCGATGGGCATCTCGGCCGGCTGACCTGATGGGGACACTGTGAAGCCAGCGGCCTTAGCCGCAACCTCGACCGAAGTCAAGTGTCGACTGTCCGGGGAAAGGGACCTCTCCCGCTCCCACGAACATCGATGGTGGGACTTACCCTTCGAGTCCTTCTTTTTTGACTGAGAAGAATGTCCCAATGGCCCCTCACCCTTCATGAAGAGGGACTGGCAAAGCTCCTTAAAAGAAGCTGTGTAGGAGAATCCCAAAGAGAGCGGGATAAATGCCACGACCGAGGAAGATGAAGATGTGGCCTGGGCCATCTCCTCCTTGAGGGAGATCATCTGCTCGAGTTGCTCAGCCGAGCCAGACACCCCACGGAAACCGCCCAATGGGCCTCCTTGGACTTCACCAGTGGATAACGTTTCTCGGGGCGCCCAAGTTGCAGCTGGGCAGCACGGTCTTCAAGGACGTTAGCCAAAACCTACTGTCTCGCGAGCCTGCAGGGGTCGTGGTCCAGCCCGAGGCAGTAGACGCACGTGGAGTGCGGATCGGTCCTGGACATCTTCTGCCCGCATGGGCACTGCCGAAAACTGGGAGTCGATTTGTCCATCACAGTCGCGAAGGAAGAAGTAGTCTGAAGTCTGGAAAACTTTAAAATCATTTTTGGGTGAACCGAAGAGTTTGGACCCAGTCTAGACGCAGATTGTTAAGGAGGGAACCTGAGCTTCCAAGCGGTAAGGAAGATCTGGCGTCATGGGGCAGAGCCGAGAGTTTTACCATCCGGATGCGTGGGAGGAGCAAGCTTGAAGACCTTCCGGCAAGATTTAAAGCGGCAAGGAACCTGCCAGTGTGGATGAACAACATATTCATGTCCCTAGAATACCTCCTTCATTCTGCTGTCAGTACCCCTTGCTGTACACTCCAGCATCCTGTTTGCCTTAATGTAGGCCTTGTTATAATGGCTAGATTGTTTTTGGGAGTCACTGAGGAGGACCCCTAGATCTCTTGGCGATGGTGGAGAACATCAGACCAGCGTACGTATTTTTTTTTTTTTGAGAATACGAATCCTGCGACGTAGTGGCATACCACAGTAGCGTAAGAGTATACTTAAAACTAGCATTACGCTACTCTTGCAGAACTACAGTTCTGTTATTTTTTTTATTATTTATTAGTTAGGTTTTATCGCCACCCCCTTAAAAAAAGAAAGGGTGTGCCGCCTCAACCAAATAAACTAATACAATATTTCACCCAACCGTAAGATTACAAGTGCTACTGAACTCAATTGCGAGAACTAGCGCCAAGTTTGATTCAGGCGCTGATGTCTCATGCACACCATCTGTTCAGCTTAAACATTTTCTTGCGCAAGCAGCGGTGGTCCAATGTTCTCCACTATCGCCGATCTCTTTCCTCACAGGCTGTACCCAGCTTTACCCCCCAACCCCCCATTCAGTGCTCTGTACTGGGGTTCTTGTTTTCTATATGCATCACCTTGCACTTTTTGGCACTGAATTTCAACTGCCAAACCTTTGACCACCTCTCTAGACTTTGCAAGTCTCTTTGCATCTCCCTAACCCCCACCTCGCTGTCTATCCTGCCAGAGAGCTTAGCGTCATCTGCAAATACACACACATCTTGCCCAGGATTCCTTCTCCCATGTCACTAATGAACATACTGCAAATGGACTAGACCCAGGACCGATCCTTGTGGCATCCCACTAGTGACCTCCCTGGCTAACCACAACCTTCTGCTGCCTCCATTCCAACCAGTTTCTCACCCATCTGTGTCCTTCACTGCACCCAGATCCTCTAGCTTCTTCAGCAGCCTTCTGTGAGGCACCGAGTCAAAAGCCTTGCTAAAATCAAAGCAGAGTAAATCCACAGCATGGCCCTTATCCGCCACCCTCTTTACCCCGGTCAAAGAATACTATCAGATTGGTCTGACAAATCTTCCTCTGCCACAAACCTTGTTGTTTACTATCTTGGAGTCGACTGCTCTCCAGGTAGTCCACAAGGTCCTCTTTGACTATTGTCTCCTTCAGTTTACCCACAATGGAGTGTGACAGGGATGAATAAGACCCTATCCCATTTGTCATGTAGAAAGAGTTAAAAACAAGGATCTGTTCTGTCCTTTCAGCTCTGTCACACAGAGTAAACAGAGTAATAGGGTAGAGTGGGGGGGGGGGGGGGGGTAAAGTTGGGTACAATCTCTAAAGAAAGAGAACTATGGGTTATCAATTCATCAGTGACTCCCTAAAACAATCTAGCCATTGTTACAAGGCCTACAGTAAGGCAAACAGGATGCTGGAGTGTATAGCGAGAGGTTATATAATGCAACAATATATTTTAACAGTATATCTGGTAGAAGACTTTCTAGCAGCAAGCAAGACATCAGCAACTTTAGGTGACACCCCAAAATGTGCGATGGCTATGCTTTCAAAAGTCATGCAAGCAGATGTAGGGACTTTAGGTCAGTATGGAAAAGAGACCCTCAGTCCTGTGACAACAGACCCTTCCACAGAGGCAGAGGAACAGGATGCTCTATTGCCAGATATTGTGATAGTGGAAACCATATGTGGTGTGGCCACGGGTGAGCTATGAGGATGCGCTCTTAGTTTGAGCAGAACCCTTGTATGAGAGGAATGAGGGTGGGGGATTAATACAGTAATTTCCCTTTCCAAGAGAGGGACAATGCATCTCGTTAAAAAAACTCCAAGCACTGGAGCAAGCGAGCACAAACACAAGAGTTTTGCATTGTGTGGGACGCAAATATGTCCCAACTTTGGATGACCCCATCTTGCAAAGAGGTTGTTTACCATGGAGGTCAGTAGTTCCCCTTCTTGAATCAGGAACCGAGACCTGCTTAGCTTGTTTGCCAAGACATTTTGGAGACCTGGGAGAAGCTCAAAAGTCCTTCAAGCCGAAGTGACAGCAACTAAAAATAATGCTTTCCATGACAGAAAGCGAAGCTTGCAATCCGCAGCTAGCTCAAATAGGGTACAGTCAGCTTTTCCAATACAAACAACAAATCCCAAGGAGGGACAGGGTCCCTTATGGGAGGATTCATGTGTAGGATTCCCCTAAGAAAGGTACGGGTTACCTCCATCTGTGCTACAGTTCTGCCTTGAGAAGGGAGGTGGTAGGCAGAAATGGCTGCTAAATGCACTTTGATGGAGGAACAGCCCAATCCCGAGTCCGAGAGCAACAACAGGTTCTTGAGGAGTGAGTTCACCGGACAGGCCAAGGGATTGAGATGGCGAGCCATAGCCCAGAGACAAAAGCGTTTCTATTTCATGGTGTAAGTTGCTCTGGTGGAGGGTTTCCTGGCAGCCACCAAAATGTTAGTGACCCTGTCTAAGACCCCAAATCGGATTCTGGCTAGGTCCTCAGGAGCCATGCATGCAGATGCAGGGACTGAAGGTTCAGATGAACCAAACTTCCGTCGTCCTGGGACAGCAGAAGAGTGCTCAATAGCAAGGGAATCTGAGGTGCTACAGCTAACCGTTGCTGCAATGGGAACCAAATCTGCCAGTGCCACAGCGGTGCCACAAGGATCACTGCTGCCTCCTCCGCTTGCAACTTGAGAAGAACCTTCTGAAGGGAAGGGAGGGGAAAACGTAAAGGTATCTCCCCTTCCAGGAGAGGGACAATGCGTTTTGCCAGAAAACTTCAGGCCTTGGATCTAGCGAGCAAAAACTGGGCAGTTTTGCACTGACAGAGGAGGCAAAGAGGTCCAGCTCTGGTTTGCCCCATCTGTTGAAAAGAGCGTCAACAACAGACTGAAGTAGTGCCCATTTGTGTGCTCTGGACCGAGTGCGGCTGACAGCATCGGCCAGAGTATTCTGAATCCCTGGCACGTGGACTGCTGAGATCTCTAGGTGGTGGGATATGGCCCAGTTCCATACCCTCACTGCTTCCCAGCAAATTGGGTAGGATTGCATGCCTCCGTTTGCTGAGGTATAACACCACGGACATATTGTCTGTCTGTACGAGAAGGTATCCTGGGCGCAGCACAGTGCTCAAGGCCTGCAGGGCATACTGAACTGCTCTCATCTCCAAAATATTTATGTGGAGATTCACCTTGTTCGCTGACCAGGAGCCCTGAGTTCTGTGAACGCTGAGGTGTGCTCCCCACCACATGCCTGTGGCATCGGATGTCAAGACTTGGTCTGGAGCTCCTTTCTGAAGGGCATCCCTTTCCCTAGGGAAGGGGATGTCATCCACCAACGGAGTTCTTGAAGGACTGGGTTTCTGATGGAAACTGGTTGGTCCAAGTCGTCCCATCTTTGGTCCCATTGGATGCGCATTGTCCACTGGATTGTCTTTGTGTGCAGTCTCGCTAAGGGAACTGTGATGATGGACGCTGCCATATGGTCTAACAGCAGTAACAGAGTCCTGGCTGGGACCGTTGAGGCAGAAGAGACGTGTTGTGCTAAGTCCCGAAGCTGAAGAGCTTTGTCCTGAGGCAAGTAGGCCCTCTCTCGAGTGGTATCTAGTTGTGACCCAATGAAATGGAGTGTTTAGGATGGGATCAGGGAGGATTTTGGGATGTTGACAGTGATATTCAGTTCTCCAAAGAGAGAACAGGTGTCCTGAATGGACCGTTGCAGTTGCCCTTTGGACGAGGCCGTCAAGAGACAATCGTCCAGGTAGGGGAAGACATAATGTCCTTTCCTTCGAAGGGCCGCTGCTACCACTGCGAGGCACTTGGTGAAGACCCTTGAGGCCGATGACAGGCCAAAGTGCAACGCCCTAAATTGATAATGCCTCCCCTGAAAGTGGAATCTAAGGAACCTCCTGTGGGGCTTGACCACAAGGATGTGTTGATAAGTATCCTGCATGTCCAGTGATGCCAACCAGTACCCTTGATTGATCATGGGGGAGCAGGCCCTGGAAGGTGACCATCCGAAACCTCTTGTACTCTACAAACTGGTTGAGATCGCTGAGGTCCAGAATGGGTTGCAGATCGCCGATCTTTTTCAGCACTAGGAAAAAGTGCGAGTAGAAGCCTGTGCCCCTCTGGGCTGGGGGGACTGGCTCTATGGCTTTCTTGAGCAGCAGGGCATGAATTTCTGTTTGAATTAGCCCAGCATGCATCAATGAGTAATGGGATTGGGGGGCGGGTGCCTGTTTGGTGGAAACTGGATGAACTCTATCGAGTGTCCATTGTCGACTAGCTGAAGGGCCCATTGACTGGAGGTTCTCTCTCTCGCCAAGCTTTGGCATAAAGAGAAAAGCGGCCTCCGACCACCTCCCCTGCTGAGGTAGCGGGTCCAACAAGGAGTCAGGCTGTTGTTGGAGGGCAACCTGGTTTGACTTGGCAGAACGAGAGGCTGGCCCTGCAGAACTTCTAGGGGCACCTCTATGGCTGTAACCTCCTTGTTGTGTCTGTTGATGTTGAAAGCGAGGTTCTGGTTGTTTTCCCCCACGGCCTAGAAAACAAGGTTTTCGAAAGGGCCATTGTTTCAGCCAGTACGCAGACTGGATGGTCCGAACAGCCTTGCCAGAGTCCTGCAGTTTGGTGATAATTCTCTCTGTATCATCACCAAAGAGGACTGAGCCCTGGAAGGGGAGCATCTAGGAGGTTGGTCTGGACATCCTGTGCGAACCCTGAGACCCAGAGCCAGGAGAGTCTATGTATGCATACTCCTGTAGCTGCTGCCTTCGCCGCAGTGTCTGATTAATCATAGGCTGACCGGCAGACATGTGTGCCCACGTCTGAACCGGTCTGCCGAAACTTAACCAGTTCTGCTTTTTGCAGACAATCTGGGATCTCCTTAACTATATTGATCCCTTGTTCCCAAAGGGCGTCGGAACTTAACCATGTGTGTTAAGAAGTTCAGGCTCCGAACACTGGAAGTGGCAGTCGAGTATACCTTACACCCCACAGAATCCAGTTGTTTGGATTCTTTATCTGGGGGTTAGAGACCTATCATGGGCAGCCTAAATCACCATCGAGTCAGCCAATGGATGTTCCATCAAAAAGAGCTATTCTTTAGAAGCCCTGTAGAAGTGGTCCACCTTCTTTGGGACTGTGGCGGATGTGAGTGGGTGCTTCCAAGCCGCCTTCGTGACATCCGTAAAGGTGTCCACTAATGGTGGGATAACCACCGGCTTATGGTCCTTCTGATGTAGATATTCAGCCAGGCAGAGTCTCTCTGTGTCTAATTCCTCTGTCTCGCACCCCATATTTGACTGTATGTGTCTCATGACCTCCATGAAGGAGGGGTCATCAGGCAGAGATTTCGGGGTGTCTCATGGATCTAGAGGAGACAGGTCCTCGATGGAAGAGGGCTCTGAGTAAGACGTATCCGACGACCGGTATGAGTCCGTGGAGGATGAAGAGGAATGAGACCGGTGGCATCATTTTTCACGTCTATGACGGTCAGGAGAACCAGAGGAACTCAAGTTTTGTGACCTAGAGCTAGGATGGCATTTGCGGAGAGCCTTCCCTTTATTTTTATCTGAAGGAGGGGGAGGCTCTGTGCCTGTGTCCATATCTGGAGGTAGGGTAGGAACCTTAGCAGCAGCCCCAGTGTCTGGGGTGGTAGTCACCACTGTTTGTGGCTTAGGTGGAAGGAGGTCAAAACGAATGTCTCCCACCAGTAGCCAAAGAGGTCCCAGGTCAGGGACCAATTCAGTTTGGGGTCTGAATCTGTTGTTAGGCCTGACCCCGGTTCAGTACCTGTGTCTGGCATACAGCCATGGTCTGGTGATGGTGGGCGGGCAGGAGGTAACAACGTGGCTGTGCTAGAGGACCCAGCGCCGGTAGCCAGCATCTGCTGGGTGGCAGATGACCGATCATCCTCTGGGGTGCTGGTGCCTGACCGATCATCTCCCGGTGGGGGGGGTGAAACCAGTGATGACGGTGTCTGTGCCAGCAGAGCCGGTTTCTGAGCAGCTGAGGTGGCGACGTTGGTAGGCTGACGTTGGTGTTGGTCCTACACATGCTTTGTCGACGGAAGTTTGTCTGACAATGGTTTTGAGTGCCTGGGGGGCTATGAAGCCGATCTCCCGGAGGAGTGCCCCGAGGTCTTATGTCTATCCCGGGAGTCGACACCAGATACAGAGGCCAACCGGGAAGGTACTGACGAATGCCTCTTACCGACATCAGTAGCGCAACCTGACGGAAGGTCTGACAGCCTCATTTTTACAGGCTGAAGAGTAGAGCCCGAAGACCTGGATCCGTAGGGTCTTTAGTGCCCAATGCCGGGTCAGGGCAGGGGGCCTTGACCACGGTGAGCCAAGAGGGAGAATGGGTCACCTGTGAGGGGGAATCCGAACTGCCCCTGGAGGCAGAGTGGGAGCTTGAGGATCTCGAAGGGGACCTCTCTCTCTCTCTCTCCCCCCCCTTCCTCTTTTCTTTATGCTTCCCTGAAGATTTCTTGTCGTGGGAAAAGCCTTTTTCGGAAGAGGAGTTCCGCTGCATGGCGGCCAGACGTTGCTTTGTGAGATAGGCCTGCAGGGTCTTTCTGGCGTCGGCTCTGTGTCCAGCTATTAAATTTCTGGCAGCGCAAGCAGTTCTGGGTGTCGCGGTCTGGGCCCAGGCACAGTGGACAGGCCAAATGGCTGTCCTTGGATGGGATTGGTTTCCCACAGGCACACTTGGAAGGGTGCCCCTTGGAAGAAGGCATCGGGGGAAGACAATATACAGGAACATATATCGCTGAAAAGCAGAATTATGACAGAAAAATAAAGTTTTGACAAGCTGTAGTACTAATATGGTGGTCGGACAAGTGAGAGGCAATCCATGGAGCCGATGAGCACGAGCCAATGGCACGAAAATAACTGGGGCACGCCAGGGACCGCCCACCCTTTATACCGTATGTGACGTCGGGGTGGGCCGACATCGGGGGGGGGGTTCCCTGCTATAGACTGCTAGCTAGAAGTTTTCCTTGGGGTCCTGCTGCCTGCTGGCTACACTTCTATATGTGTTACCTGCTGCAAGAGCCGACTCTCAGAATAAGATACAATACTACTTACAAACTAATGATTTTTTTCTGCCAACAAATACGGTTTACTTTTAAATAATTTTACTCACAAATATTTTACACTCCTTTTGTGGTAACAATTGAGAGGTATAAATATTCCAAAAGCTCAATGAAAGTGTGTTCAAGGAGGATTTCAGAGATTGCAATACAAGTCACAACATCATAGGTGGAGTTCTGATGTGTATGTGAATCAGCCTCCATGCCCATCTCTTTAAGTGGAACCATCTGCATCTGTCTCAGCCACCACTGATCCACCAGTGTGACAGTTCTGCATGTGTCTTCACTCCTGTGAATCTGTCAGTGTGACATCTGCATCTCCACTTCCTTGCACAAACCAGCGCGTGTGTGTGTGTGTGAGACAGTCTACATCTCTTCATACGTGTGCATCTGTGTGCCTTTGCATGCAGTTCTATGTCGACCTACATGCGTCTTCGCTGGTGTACATCTGTGAGTGACTGCCTATTTGCTCATCAACATGTGGCTCACTGCCTGTTAGAGAAGTCATTTCCCCCAGCAGACAACAATCCCATAGTAAGTGCATAGGTTCACAGTGTAACTTTCAAGCAGCCCTTAAGAGAACTTGCCACCCAATTATGAGTGGTGCTCATACTTGGAGTTACCCATATATTCTTCTAGTCTATTTTTAAATATAGTTATTGTGTCACTTTCAACTATGGCTTGTGGTAATGTATTCCATCTGTTTATAATTCTTTGTGAGAACCATTTTGTCCTTTTTACTGTCATATTTTTATCGCCTTTCATTTGTTGCGTATGAGATCTGGTGCATTTGATTTTAACCTGGCTAGTAATACCAATAGTGTCTTTTAGAAATTGGTTATTCATTGCTTTAAAAGCAAGACACAGATCACCTCTCAACCTTCTGTATCCCATAGGAAACGGTCCCCGTTTGCTTAGTCTCTCCTTGTAGCTTCCATCATACTTTTTTTTTTTTTTTTTTTACTTTTTTTTGTAGTTTTTCTCTTTTTGAATGATTTTTTCATCCCTTATTGTTTGTGGTGAACAAAACTGAGTACAGTATTCCAAATGCGGTCTAACAAGACTTTTATATAACGGAAGAATCACCTTTTCATCTCTACTCTTGAATATTACGAAAAATACAACCCAATATTTTATGGCACTGTTTGGCCTTATATTTAATATGAGTATTAATGGATAGATCATTGGAAATGTAGACACCCAAGTCTTTTTCACAAGTTGTTGATTCATGTGTCTGTTCAGTGTGTATATGCAATCAGGATTATTATGACCAAAATGCATTATTTTGCATTTACTCTCATTAAATTTCATGAGATTTGATGCTGCCCAAGAACTTAGTTGATTGATATCATCTTGATATCATCTTGAAACTGTTTACATGAATTTACCTCTGAAATGACTGCACCTATTTTGCAGTCATTTGCATATTTACATATCCAGGCTGAAGTATTTGTCTGCATAGATATGAGTATATTAAACAGAACAGGGCCCAAAACTCAGCCCTGTGGTACACCACTTGTTACACTACTTATATCAGATTCATATCCACAAATCACCACGTTTTGTATCCTTCCATCCAACCATGATATGATCCAGTTAATTACATATGGGTGGATGTCAATTTTAATGAGGTGTTCAATAAGTATTCTATGGGATACCTTGTTGAATGCTTTGCTATAATCTAAGAACGGTACATCCACCGACAAACTCCTATTGATTGCAGCACTTACAGGATCAAAAAATTGCCAACAGATTTGTAAGGCATGATCTATTTTTGATAAACCCATGTTGTGATATATCCACTAGACCTTTTTTGTTAATCTGATTAATTATTCTGTTTTGTATAAGTCATTCCATTAATTTCCCAATCACAGAAGTGAGACTCACAGGTCTGTAATTATTCACCACTGATTTATCACCACCCTTAAATATGGGAGTGATTTTAGCCTCTTTCCATTGTGACAGAACTTCACCAGCATGTACTGAATTATTAAATAGTTTTACAAGGGGTCCCAGTATTACTAAAACTGTCTCTTAAGAATTTTGATGGAATACCGTCAGGGCCTGCTGAGCTATTGGGTTTTATTGAACCAGTAATGGATGATACCTCCTCCATAATAAAATACTCAAATGTTATTGAATCTAAAGGTAATATTCTTGTTATTTGCTCTTTAGGTTCAAATATGTTTGTGAAATATTTATTGAGTTCAGATGCCATGTCTTTCTCATTAGAAATAGTTCCAGATGACATCACAATGGGACCAATGGTTCTTTGATTTCCTTTCAGGGAACCTATATAACTAAAGAACTGTTTTTTATTGTCTGTCGTATTTGTGGCTATTTTAGTTCAAGTGCCTTTTTTTTTTTTTTGCTTTTCTGATTTTAGATTTAATTTTATTTGTAATAGATTTATAGTTGCTTTTAGTTATTTCGTTAGGGTTTTTTGTACATTTTTTGTACAATTTATTTTCCCTATTAATTAGTTTTTTTTTTTTTATTTTATAGTTCCACCATAGGGTAATCTTTTGTAATTTTGATATTTTTTCCTGTTTGGAACCTATCTGCTTATACATGTTTGGATTTTATTGTTAATAGTTTTCCAGGTATTTATAAGATTCAATCCTTCTATGTCTTTTTCCCCAATCCCATAATATTAATATTCTCTAATTTCTTTATAGTTAGCTTTGTAAAAGTCCTTAGCAGTTTGAATTTTGATTTCAATTTTAAATTCCACAATTTGGGGATCACCATCACCCAGGGGTGGTAGAATTTCAAGGATGGTAATACCTGTTTGTGTATTAGTAAATACCAAATCAAGTATTCTATTTTCTCTAGTACGATTATTAACATTGTCCTAGATTATTTGCAATCATAATGTCAATGAATCTGTTTTCACAGGATCCATGTCTTTCCAGTAAATCCCAGTTAATAGATGGGAAGTTAAAATCTCCTGTTAATACATAATCTCCTTTAACTTCTGCATTTTCAAGTTTTGTAAGGAATAAATGGGTTTCATCTGCAGTTAAATTTGGTGAACGATAACATAGTCCTACAGCTATTGATTTATGAAACTTAATATTAGCCCAATTTCAGATATAGTATTTTTTAATTTAGTGACTGTAAATTTTGCATCTACATAAAGTGCAATCCCTCCACCTGTCTTGTTTGTTCTATTTTTATTTAATTTAATATATCCAGGTATTTCTGTATTCCAATTGTTATATTGGAATCAAGTCTCGGTTACCCAGCATATTTCTGTTTGATTAGATACTAAGAAATTGTTCAGCTCATCTATTTTATTTCTTAAACTTCTTGCATTTATTAAAGCAAGTTTAATGATTCCCTTAGCTGAAGAGTGTGTATTTTTTTTTTTTTTACTGCTCTCATGAACTGTATGTTTGTTATTCGATTTCGACATTAGTGGGGGTAAAGGTTCCCTCCTTTTTCCCTCATTATTTAGTTTGAAGCCACATTGATTTCTTTAAGAAATTTGTTCCCAAGTACTTGGTGACCCTTTCTACTGAGATGGAGACCATCCCAACAGAAGTACTCATGATGATTATGAAATTCTTCCCAGTGTGGAATACACTTAATGTTTTGGGAGACACACCACCTCTGAAGCCATGTATTAATAGTTTTTAATTTTCCCATGTGAAATTCCATGGCTTTTGGCACTGGTAACATTTCTGAGAGTATGAATGAACATTTCATTTCAGTCAATTCATTAGTTATTGCAACAAAATCTTGTTTTATTTTATGTAATGGTTGAGTTAAGACGTCATTTGTTCCCACATGTAAGATTACTAAGGGGTTTTCTCTGGAGTAACCTAAAATATTGTCTAATCTGGTTGTTAAGTCTCCAATTTTAGCACCCCTATAACCTGATACTGTCCTGTTACTGTTATCAGGATTGCAGATTGGTCTATCCAGATGCTTTATAATAGAATCATTTATTACTAGAATTTAATTATTTTCAATTTCCATTAGAGAACTGAGATGAATTATATCACCATTTGTTATCGGACATGGAGAAATATGTTGTTGCTCAGCTATTTGATAATCTATATTTCTAGTTTGTTCTGGTATCTGGATGTCACAATTACTGTTTGTGTTTATCTAGTCAGGTTCTATATGTCTCAGTATGGGACTAGTTATATTTGGTTCACCCTGGTTGTTTACTTCATTAGATATAAAATTCAAGGGATCAAATAAATTACATATGGGAATTGTGAATTGTGTGGCTTTTCTGCCTCTTTTCAGGGCTTTGGAGCCTTGTACCAGAAACCAGTCGTCATCTGAGTTAGATGGTTTTTCCACTTCCCTATGTATTCTGCTCTGATGGTAAATAATTTGTATTTTACTTTTTTGTCCAGGCAGTGTTGTTGTACTGGAATCAGAACGAGGACATGGTATAGCTATACTGTTGGGAGGTTGTTCAACATTATTGGTACTATGGGGCCTGTCTGTGTTAACCCCTACTGATTTTGTGTGGACTGACTGGCCAGCTTTGAATCTTAATCGCATGTCAGCTTGGCTCTTTTCTAGCTCTATTAATCTATTATTAAACAATCCTATTTCAAGCTCTGGACTTTTATTATATTCACACTTCTCATGTGTAAATGCTTGGGATATCATACATTACTCAGTTATTAGGAACATTGCACAGGAAGAGCATTTAACTCCTGAACTTCCATCTGTTGTGGTTATAACTTCCATACCGAATGTTAGGATTTATATATTCGACAACTGTAAACACTCCTGAGCTAGATCACTGTTATACACATGCTTTGTTCAAATATAAATCGATACACACCTACTGTATATCTGTCAGATGCTGCGCTATGTCCTGCAGATCCAAACCAGCCCAAACATGCCAAAACCTGCGATGTGATGTGCGTGGAACCGCACGCTAGCCCTGCTTGCTATGCAGCGTCTAAATAGTCACCACCGACCCGGAAGTACACTCAGGGTCACGATTTGATTAAAACTCCCAAAAGTTACAAAAAATAGCAATTAGAGCAGGTGAATATCACTTAAAAGTGATATTGGCGCTCCGGAATGTTAAATGCACTAAAAAAGCCCAAAATAAAAACATGAACTAGTCCTGGAATTGAGCTGTAGTTCTAGGAGATGCCCAGAACTACCACTCACTCTTCCTGCTTCCTGTACTTGGAAGCAAAGCTCCACTTCGTCCCAAAGAACACAAGTGCCCGGTCTTAAAAACAGTATTAGCATACAATACAGTTCATATACTGTATATGGTTTAGTTTCTTGCAAACACACTGCAAAATAAAAAGGCTCTTGAACCGAATGTTGCCCAAGGAGCTTTATAGTAGAGTAATTATGGTCCATGGCACCAGCTCCCATTGCCTGCTGACACATGGCAGTCAGACTGGTGTCAACCATTTTCTCATTTCAGCTGACCAGTGGCTGGGCAGCGAGTCTTGCGCTCATGAGTCAATGGAGGATTGCACACATTACAAAGATGATGTGCTTGCTCTTAAGAGTAGGAGGGGCTGGGACACGTCTCTCTCTCTCTCCGCAGCAATCCCATACTGGTGAGATACAAGTGAGATTCGGCAGGATGGCTGAAATCAATGACTTTGTCCATTGTAGCTGAATTCAGATAACATATCAGAATTCACGTGACATAACACAGAAACATAGAATCTGATGGCTGATAAGGACCGCTTGGCCCACCTAGTCTGCCCATTTCCTTACCTAATGCATAAGTGCAGATCCTAGTTAACCAACAGCCTACTTCCTCCTAACCCCCACTAGAATTACCGTAGGTCTGTCCCATGCATTCTTGAATTCTCACCACTGTTTTTGACTCCACTAACGCACTGTAAGAGTACTTATGGTGTGGGAGGAAGTGGGATGAGCAGAAATAAAAAAAAAAAGAATCAGTCATCTCCTCTTCTCCAACTTGCCCCCTCCCCCAGAAGACAAATGGAAACTGGCTAGTGGTCCTCTTGTCTTGCGGAGGAGGTGGGCTGGTTATTTCTTCAGTGACTCACCTTGTTCCCCAAATCATTTGAAATAAGAGCCTGTTTTATAGCGCCGACCCGTCCATCCATCATATCTGAAGGAGCTATAATGTGGCAGCCTGAAACCAAAGAAACAGAGGATGGATATTATGTGCAGCGTAAAAAAAATCTTCAGGGTTTTTTTGAGGCTCCTCAACTACCACTCACCTCTGGGAAGGTGTCTGGTGGTCCAAGGGTGAGAGCTGTATGGGTAGGAACATGAGTATCCAGATTGGGGTGGTGGTGAAATTCTGAAGCTGACATGATGCAGGATGCTGGCACAGGGCAAGATGAAGACATGTCTTTTCCTGTACCAGAAAGGTGTGACAGTTTAGGGAGTGGAGGATATGGTCCCATTCAGCTTCTGACCACCCAGTAGGGCCTCCCACCCCAGGCAGTGCCACAGTGTGGTGAAGATGCAAAATGGTAGAAACAACAAGGGTGCTCAGACAGAAGATACCGCCACAGTCTCCTTACCAAACTGCAGCTCTTTGATCTCTCGGCTCATTGACCCCCGTGTGGCCAGCCCCTCCTGGAGAGGTGAATCTGGGACAATTTATGAGGAGGCAGGTAGCTGGTATGTGGGAGCCATTAAACAACTGCTCCAGTAGGTATAGCATCAAGGGCCTGTGGATGGGCAGACGGACAACTTGACCCAATAGGTACAGGGGGTTGGGGAGTCAAGGTATTGTAGTGATCAAATAAAACCTTAGGACACTGGGCTGGCCTGTTTATGCAGTGGTAGTGCTACCACTCACCTCACCGCTGACCCAGGTTTGGGAACAAGCCACAGTCAGACGGCTAGCAGGAGGAGGTGAACGAAGTATCCCAGGAGGCACACTCCTCCTCCTTGGGGTGGGCGGATCCCAGTCTCTACTGTACTACCGCCACCTGGGTGAACCACAGGTAGCCATGCAGCTGGAGTTGAAAATGCAAAAGTGAGGGATGCTGACTGGCTTTGACAAGCATAACCATGTGTGTGCATGTGCGTGTCACTGAGCCCTTGTGTTCAGTGCCCTAGGGGGTCAGGAACACTCTCAGGCCCCAACATGCCAAATGCCCTATGTCTTCCACAAATGTATTGGTTGGGGGGGGGTGCAGACTTGGACTCTTACTTTCTGGACTTGTGTCTCTATCCTGCCCTATGCCAACACCCACCCTAAAGGGGCAAGCCTGGGGTTAGGAGACATGCAAGCGACAGAGAAGGCACAAGTGGGGCTGGCAGGTCTCAAGGTGCCTGCTGTGACAGAAAATGGAAGCAGACACCATTCTCCTAGGCACCACCCCATGGGTTTTACCTATACCCCAACACAGGGCTTGGAGGCTAAGAACATGCGAGAGGTAGGAACAAATTCACAAATCTTTTCAATTAGGTTAGTTGCTTGGGGGTCAGATTCCCAATTGATTTTGTAACAAAGGGACTGCATCTTGCAAATGAAAATCGTTAATATATATTTATGAAATAAAATCTAAGCTTTTTTCTACAGTAGCTGTATTCCTCACCTGCTTTGGCATAGGCCAAGGCCACTTCAGCCAGTCTCTGGCAACTGGCTTCATTTTGGATAGTTCCATCCTTTCTGAGAATCCCTATAAAAAAAACAAAAAAAAAAAACAAGCATTTGTCAATGCCGAATGTTTGCTTGCTGGCATTAGCAGTGGAAGTGCAGGAGTTAGACAGATGCAGTATAGGAATGGCAGTGATGTACCGAACTGATGCCAACTCCACCCCCACCCTGCAGAGATGGACAGGCATTGGGGTATGCCTTTGGGTCGTCACCCATAACGGTCACAACATATCACTTCACCCTACCTTGCAGACACTGACAAGTGTCATGGTGTGCCTTGGGGTGTTCAGACTTTACACTCACCTCATTCCATAAAGAAATATGCTGAAACGGGTGCAGTATAGGAGAATGGTGTGAACTCTGGGGCCAAAGAGTCCAAGGTGCACCTCGATGCCTGTCACTGGCTGAAGGATGGGGGTGGAATGGCGTGAGCATTACTGTCGACAATCCCAAGTCACTCCCCTGACACCAGTCAGTCCTTACAGGGTAGGGCGGACGCCTGTCAGACCCTACAGGGTAGGGTGTATGGCAGGAAACCCTAAGGCCCTGGGTGTGTCTTGGTATTTTTACTCTAAGTTTTCAACATGGGCTTTTTGTGACCCCACCGCATGAACAGTGACACTATCAGTTTGTTAGCTGAAAGGTGATTTTGCACAGTGACTGCGCCATTTAACGCTACAGGTGCAAAAACACATTTTCAACATGATGTGAAAAATGACAGCTGTACTGTTCATGAGGAGGTGTAAAAAAAAATGGTAATGTTGAAAATCTGGAGTGAAAATATATAAAAAAAAAAAGGTGAAGTCACGAGCGTGCATAGAAACTGCGCAACGCACACCCATAATGCAATTATTTGGGGGAATTTTTTCACCAGATTTTCAACATAGGCATTCTGGGACCTCCGGTCATGAACAGTGTTACTGTGATTTTCTTAATCTGTCCCGAATACTGATTTCCCACAGCGACTGTGCTATTCTGTGCTTGAAGTGCGAAAACACATTTCAGCCAGGATGTGAAAAATGACAGCTGTACTGTTCATAGGGAGGTGTGAAAAATGCCAATGTTGAAAATCTCGAGTGAAAATATCACAAATTCATGAATTTGTGAGTGTGTGTGGAAACTGCATAACGCAGTCATTTTGGTGAATTTTTTCACCAAATTTGCAACATAGGCTTTTTGAGAGCCCACCTCACGAACAGTGACAATGTTGTTTCGTTAATCGGTCCTAAAAGGTGATTCCGCGCAGTGACTGCAAAATCACCTTTCAGGACAGAATAACCAAATGACAGTCACTGAATTCACGAGGTGGTGTCCCAAGAACCCCATGTTGAAAATTTGGTGCAAAAATTCAAAAAAATTACCGAGATATGCACCAAAGTCGAAAAAACCCTATTTATCCCATTATACAGCTTACCAGCATTTCTTCAGTTCGCGTCTGGCTTTGAAAAGTGCGGACGTGTTCCCGGTCCACCGAAGATCATCGCGCCAGCCTCCAGAGGCAAGTATGGGGTGAAGGGGGGGTGTGAGAGGTGGGGCACGAAGGTGGGCAGGTTGGGGGGCAAGAGAGTCAACAAGGGACAGTTTTCTTTTGTTACAGGATTTTTTAATTATACACAGACGACGTGGGACTTTCACCCCAGTGTGGCACCTGGAAGTTTTAGAGGGGCAGTGGAGCCAGTGGGGGACTGGGCACCCCCCATTGGCCATACAGTGTTGTGGGGGACCATGAGGATTTTTATTTATTTAATTCATATATCGGATTTACAACCTTTGAGTCAAAGACTCATTTACAAAGGCACCTCGTCGCAGGGAGGGGAACAATCAATTTGTGAGACAAGACAGTGGGGAACAGTACAGGTGAGATACATGCAGCATACATAACAGAATTTTCAAAGAGCAAATAAACATAGGCAGTTGCAGAACAGCACACAACAATGTCATTGGGGTCCCAGTGGGTCATGCAGGATACAGCATGAGGTATACAGACTGAAAACAGGCTAATCGAGAGAACTGTTGTATACGTAATTCTGTAGAAGCTGGTTGGTTTGAAAGGCCCTCACGGGAAGCCCTATAATAGGCACATACATCTCAGAGTGCTAGTGAGGTGTTTGTGTAGGGCGGTTTTGAAGTGGCCAGTTTTGGAGGTGTTTGTGATGTGCACGGGGAGGGAGTATACCAGGATGGTGCTCTGTGATGAAAGGACCTTTGGACGAGTGAGGTCCTGGCTCTAGGCACCTGGAAGCTGGCTTTGGTAGTGTTATGGGTGGCGACTGAGTGGGAGGCCCGTAGAAGCGGTGCGGTGACTCCTGAGGGACATAGCCCAAGTAGAGCCTTTTTAGCCAGTATGCAGGTGTGATATTGCAGACGTTCTTCAAGATTGAGTATGTTAGAGGTGAAGTAGAGTTGGCACATGTGAGTTCTGCTTGGGGCACCGGTTAGGAGCCTGCAGGCTTTGTTGATAGAGGTCTGGATTTTGGTGACGGCAGTGGGGTCAGCGACTGCACAGGTGGGGAGTCCATAGTCAACCAATGACAGGATGGAGGAAGTGATAGCCAGCCACAGGGCGAACTCAGGGAGGCAGTCTTTGTGGTGGTAGAGGAGTCCAATCCGGACATTCATGGCAGAGGATAAAGCACTGACATGGGCATGGAAGGAGAAAGCCGTGTCGAAGGTGATGCCCAGGTATTTGTATGTTAATACCTGCTCAAGGGGGTAGAGGGTACTGGGAAGGATGCAAAGGGGAGCATTTTTGGAGTTACTTTGTCGGTGTGCAAAGATCATAGATTTTGTTTTCTTGAGGTTCAGAACTAGGCGATGGTTGAAGAACCATTTTTCAGCTTGGCTGAAGGAGAGTTGCAGGGAGCTCTGGAGAGTGAATGGGTCGGGGTGTGAGGCGACTAGGACTGCATCATCGGTATATAGTAGCAGCCTGCCTGTGCAAGAGCTGGGAAGAGACTGAACAATGTAAGGCCCAGAATGGGGCCTTGTGGGACTCCGGAGCGTACAGGCAGTGCAATAAATAGGTTACCATTTAACTTGACACGTTGGGATCTATCACAGAGGTAGCTGGAGAACCAGGCCAAAGGGCCGGATGAGAGTCCCAGCTTACGGAGGGTGTGAAGTATTAACGGGTAACTCACAGTGTCGAAGGCCTTGGATAGGTCAATGAACACTGCCCCAGCAATTTCCCTGGCGTCAAGTGCTGAGTGTATATGGTGGGAAAACTCCAGTAGAGCTGTGGTGGTGCTGTGACCAGGGCGGAAGCCATGCTGTTCTGGGCACAGAATGTTGTAGTTGGATAGATAATCCATGAGTTGCGTGGATATTATTTTCTCCAGAGCCTTGGGGGGGAGGATGGAGATAGGTCTGTGGTTGCTTGGTACTGTGCGGTCTCCATTTTTATGGATAGGGGTGATTTCAGCCTGTTTCCATGCACTCGGGAATTGGCCGAGGCACAGTGAACGATTAAGAAGGTCCGTGAGGGGGGCTAGCATGACATCCATTGTTAGGCGGAGCATCCTGGAGTCGAGGGGGTCACAGTTCGGGTTGTGGGAGGAGAGGGCTTTTAGGAGGATCAGTTTTGCGTCATGTGGGGAGATAGTCCTAAAGAGAAAAGGGGGGCGAGAAATAGCTGGGTTGTTGGTTACCAGGATGGGGTCAAAGAAGTGGGCCGGAAGGATTGCACTTAGATCAGAAAAAGTTGTGTTAAGGCAGTCGGCAACACGGGATGGGTCTGTGTTAATAGTGCCATTTATGACCATCTGAGAGGGAGGAGGGGAGCGGGTCGTCCCGTTTAACTCCTTCATGTTATCCCAGAAGGTTCAGGCAGTGCCCCAGGAGGAGGTCAAGGTGGACTGGTAGTAGTTGGCTTTGGCTTGTCTTATGGCCCAGGTGCACTGGTTGCGAGCTGTATTATAGGCTTGCCTGTCTGCTAACCTGCCAGTCTCGACAGCAGTGTGCCAAAGGTTATCACGCTGCTTCAGTTGTTGGATCAGGGAGGGGGAAATCCAGGCAGCAGTGTGTCTCTTAGTACGGGTGTTGGTGACAGGGACGAAGACGTCACAGGCCTTGCAGAAGGCACTGGTGAGGAAGGCTAGGGCGATGTCTATATCCGTTGCAAGGGAGACTGGGGACCAACTGAGCTGGTCAGGTGCGGGACTTATGCTACGGCTGGGGTGGACTCCCAGCGTGGCACCTGGAAGTTGTGGGTTTGGGGGCGCGCCATTGGAGCCAACAGGGGTTGGGCACCCCAGGATACAGCTGTGCTTGGGGGGTAGAGAGAAAGTGTGCATGAGCCGAGGGATGGCCACCCCTCAGCACACAACAAATGGGGGGCGTGCATACAACCACTGCTACAATCAGCGGTGGTGATGTGTGGGTCAATTTGCATACTGCTGATGGCACGGCAATATGCTAACTGCCTACACGTTACCACCGCTGATTGTAGCAGTTGTTTGCTTACAACTGTACGCCACTGCATTTGACCTGCAGTTACAGACAGCTGGGACATTCATTGGTGCGGTGGGGCCGTGGCTGCAAAAACCCTCAGGGCACTGGAAGCGGGGGTGTCACACCCAAGAAAACTTGTATGGTGGCACTATGTTTCTTGCACATGCATGCAAGCAAACATAAAAATCACACACAAAATGGGATATAATGAACACTCATTACACAGCTACAGAGATGTTTAAGGGTAAATAAGGAATTACATCTATGGAGTCTGCCCGGTTTCATACCAAGAGTTACAGATTCAGGCCCTCTGCTGTCTCCACCAGTCTTAGGACTCTGGTATCTCTCTCTGTCCCCAACTCCCCCTGCAGGGTCTGTCCCATTTGATCTTAAAGAAAATTTTGAAAAATGTAAGCTTTAGACACAATTCAGTTTGCTTTTCATATATTTTCTGTTATTATTTTTTCCATTTTTTTTGCCAAGGACAGCTGGCTGAAAACAATATCTCTGCCCCCTAGATTTTACCTGCTCTAGCTGCTTGTCTACACCTCACATCATAATCCCTTCTTCCTGACATCATAACTGTCTCCACAGCAACAGATTGTGATGTCATAAATAGAACTGTGATGCCAGGTGTAGACAAGAAGCCATAGCAGATAGGGCACACATCCTGTTTTCATGCAACTTTCGATAGTATTAAAGAAATTAAGGGCAAGAACTATGGGGAAAAAAAGAAATAAAAGCTAAACTGTCTCTAAATGTTACAATTTTTGAAAGTTCTCCAAACTGCATTAGAGGCTCTTGAAAGTCAGAAATAGCACCAGCATTTACCACCATCTTCTGGTTAGGCCATTTCAGTGGTCCACCACTCTTTCCATGAAGAAATATTTCTTCACGTCCTTTCTAAACGTTTCATCTTTCAGTCTGAGGTTGTTGTAACCTCTGGTGTTGGCCTGTCCTTTTAGTCTGAACAGCACACTGATGTCACTCCTCTTATATCTCCTGATGTATTTGTAAGTCTCTATCATACCCCAATCCACTACTCCTCTGAGTACATGCTGCATTAAAGTTCTCCAGCATCTCGTGAAGCAGCCAACCCTTTTGCACTTAGATCCATTTTGTCACACACCCCCCCCCCCGTATTCATTCCAGTTAATCCTTATCTATTTTTTCAGATGAGGATTCCAAAACTACACACAGTATTGCACACATGTCTTGACGGGGGACCAGTGCCGTGGCGTGATCACCTTCAACTCATCCCAGCATCTAGTTTGCTTCCCACTAGCTCTGAAACCATACAAAGAGGTAGAACACAGGAGTATCTGCTCCAGAACTGTGACTGGAGCTAGATGTTATACACATTTGCTCTAACTGTACAGAACGATTATGTTTCAGTAGCAGTATTATGGAGCCCTTTCCTTAAAACTCTGCAATAAGACAATATGTTTCTCAGCTATACAATAGGTAATATTTCGTATCCCATTCCAGAACTCTGCAATATGTTAACCCTTAGGCTGAATTAGAACGTATAGGAATTTTGGACAGTTATATCAGTCTGCGGCAAAGCAAGGGTTAACAGTCCGGCCCCCAGGTTCCAAAACTATACAACAAACATATTCCACGGCACTGGCTCCAGAACTGCAGAATAAACAAATACAGCATTCATAGGTTATTACGAGTTCAGGAGACCATGGGCCTTTTGGAAATCGCCACCCATGTCCAGGTGGAAAAGTATGGAAATTTAACTAAGATATCATATCGTTTTATTTCCCATGAAATTAGTATCATCAGTGTCAGTGGCTCAGCAGGTAGCATACTCACCTCTGAGACCGGGAGATCAGAAGGTTGTGGGTTTTATGCCCACACCAGGCACTTGGGTTAAATCCCAGTACTGACATTGCAGTGCAGCATGAGAGGGCTGCTGCATTCCTGAGGTGCCGTCTTTCGGATGAGACATTAAACAGAGGTTCCATCTGCCTGTTCCGGTGGATGTTAAAGATTTCATGGCACTTCTCAAAAAGGAGTGGGGAAATTTCCCTGGTGCCTGGCCACATCCCGATTCACTAAAAATACCACCAACAGCTTAGTCTGGTTCAAGGTCAGTTGGCATTCATCTGTATCCCCCTTCCCCCGGTCATGCCTGAAAATAGGCAGAATTTGTCTAGTGCACTTACCCGGTCAACAAAAACTAAATAAATAAATAAATGATCTAGCCTGTTTTTGAACATCACCATATTTTCACTATCCACTAAGTTTTTGGTAATGCATTCCATGCAGATACAATTCTTTGGCTGTACCAATCGTTCCGTCTTTAGGTCCTATTTACTTCTCCCCTGAGTTTATGATTATGGGTTCTAGAATAAGTAGTTCTGTTAAGCCTCACCAATCCTATAGTCTCCATCAAGTATTTGTTCTGCATGGCCTTGAAAGTAAAGCACATGTCACCCCTTAGATGCCTATATTGTATCGAATAGAGACCTAGATTTTCTAGTCTTCTCATAATCCAGATTTTGTAGATTCTTTACCTTTTTAGTAATTCTGCTTTGTACCCCTCAACTAGCTTTTTGCTACCTACTGATATAAGTGCACAAAAGGGGGAGCAACAGTCGAGGTGTGGTCATACTAAGCTAGAATAAAGAGGGATTATTACTTAAGGATCTTTTCATATTTTTAATATTGCACCCAACAATACGCTGGCACTTCTTGACCGCTGACCTAGTATGGGTATCAAAGGTTAATTTGTTGTTAACTGTCACACCCAAATCCCTTTCATTAACCGTCTCTTGAAGAATTACATTATTGAGTCTGTAGGTATTCCTGATGTTATTATGATCCAGGTACATGACCTTGCATTTAGCTGCATTAAAACTCTTTTTTTTTTTTGTTTAAGACCCAAATCTCCAGTTTTTTTAGATTATCTTGGAGATCCATAGCAGGTTGTGTGTTATTAACTACGCATCCAGTTTACAGTCATCAGCGTATTTAGCCATCCATGCATTACCTGTGGTTTGCATGGAGGATATCAGAACGTTAAAAACTGTAGGCCCCAAAACAAAACCCTGAAGGACCCCACTTGTAACTGGGTCCCACAAGGAAGTATGACCCCCTTAAAACGACTCTGTCTTCTGTTGGTTAACCATGAGGTAACCCATTTTGTGATACTGGTGTGGAATTTAAACTTAATCATTTGTTCTATTAATATTTTATGGGATACTGACCCAAATGCTTTTGAGTAATCCAAGAATACTGTATCCACTGGAAGTCCTTTGTCTAGGGCAGCACTTACAGATTCAAAGAAATGAAGCAAGTTAGTCAGGTATGATCTACCCGGGAGGAAGTCATGTTGAGTTATATGTCTCAAGTTTTTCTGAGATATGTGAGACTCAATGCGTTTTTCTATCAATCTTTCCAAACCTTTTCCCATTACTGAAGTTAGGCTAATGGGTCTGTAATTTGTCACATCCTTTCTGTTTCCTGCAGTATGTATTGGGATTACAACTGCCTCATTCCACTCGGGGATAGTTAAACCCTCATTTAGGGATGCATTAAAAAGAACAGTCAGGGGACCTAATAATTCATTTGATAGTTCTTTTATTAACTTTGGGTGAATTCCATCGGGCCAGGTGAACCATTTTGTTTTAAATTTTTTAAGTACTTCCATGACCTCTGACCTAGTGAACTGTCTCCAGTCTTCACAATTGATTTAAAGTGATGCGTTTCAAAAGGGGAGCACTTTCTCTCCTGCTTAGGTGTAGACCGTCCCCACAATATCATTCCCCATGATTGTAAAATTCCTCGCAGTGTGAATACATTTTTGTCCCTTGTTTTAAACACCATTTTCTTATCTATTCATTTCTGTTTTTAAGCTTATTATTCAGGTATTCCGATGCTTTGGGGATGGGAAGCCTCTCTGATAGAGCAATTTCACAGCCCAGATCTTTGAGTGTGTTACTTAAAGAGACTCACCAAGATACTGCCCTGCACCATGCCCATCGGTGCCTTGCCGCCAGAAGACCCCAAGGAAGTTAATATGTCCCCAAATTTTTAAACTGTTAAAAAGTTCTGTCCCTCGTAAAAATATACAAACAGGGTCCCAAGGACTATCTGTTTTTTTTCTGCTGCACCAGCTCCGCCCCCACGCTCACTAGCATGATGACGAGAAGCCAGTGAGGGCACGGGGGCGCGCTCCATTATATGTAATGGGCGACAGCTTTTCTATTGATTTTAAACGATATAGTGGTTATCTGGCAATGAAACGTCGGCACCGCTCAGCTAACAAGGGCCTCGTTCACTTTAACCGTGCCACGTTTCATTGCCAGGTTGCCACTATATCGTTTAAAATCATAGAAAAGCGCCGCTCATTACATATTATGGAGCGGCTCAGGCCTCGCCTGCGGCATGTTGTCACATGCTAGTGAACGTAGCGGAGTTGGGGAGGCAGCAAGCAACTGGGAAGTCCTTGGGACCCGGTTTGTATATTTTTACGAGGGATATTAACTTCCTTGGGGTCCTCTGGCAGCAAGGCAATCGATGGTATGGTAGTCAGACTCCGGGTTACCTTTAGTGAGTCTCTTTAAGGATATAAGATCCTGTTTAATAATCGCAGCTGAGTCATGGAATACGTTATTCATGCTGGCATGTACAATT
Organism: Neoceratodus forsteri; assembly: GCA_016271365.2. Taxonomy (NCBI): domain Eukaryota; kingdom Metazoa; phylum Chordata; order Ceratodontiformes; family Ceratodontidae; genus Neoceratodus; species Neoceratodus forsteri. The sequence continues at coordinate 436,714,554 of JADMNL010000022.1, read as the reverse complement.
ACCAGGGGTCTGTCCTCCCCTTTAAGAACTGTGTTAGACATTCTTGTGAATATCAGCCACTCTGGCCCCACCAAAGCTAGACAATGTTTTATTAGCTTGTCTGGGTTACACACTGCCCTATCCAAATGTTTCACAATTGAGTCTCCCAATACATATATTGCTATTGGGTTGCTGGGGTCACTTGTGCCGACATCCATTGGGGTGCCTGCAACAGGGTTCTCAGTGTCGATGGACGAGGTATCAGTTAGGTCTTCTACTTGTATATTAGGTTGTGAACCATATATACGATTAGGATCAACACTGTGACCTATAACTAATTCAGACTGTGTAGACTGTTCAGTCGCCCTGGCAGTAAAATCGTTACTCCCCAACGATGGGATTGGGTTTGATGCATGTAATGCCGAAGTACTGGGGACTGGTTCTGTCATCAGTGAACTAACAGGGTTGAAATGATTATACAGGGGTAATGAAAAGATATTTGCCTTGCATCCCTTCCTGGCTATTTTGCACTCTGGACCATGTACCACTCCTCATCCGAGTTTTCAGGTACTTCAGTTTCTCTAGACCTCTTTTTGTTAGTACCCATACTAAAGCTAGTAGTAGAGGAGGCCTCAGGCCCCGTGGAGCTTATCGTGGGCTTGTTGTCTCTTCTTCTTTCTGGATTGGGTCAATGGTGTTATTTGTTGTTTTGGCATTTTCCTTGCTACATTGTGTGAACCTATGTCAACTTGCAGCCTAGCTGCCATTGCCCTTTGGCTTGATTCTAGATCAGCCATTCGTGAGTTGAAGAGGCTTATTTCTTTGGTAAGGGCTTCGATTTGTACGCATTTATCACATTTAAACAGGTTTTTGGTAATTTTCTTTACAATCTTATACGTCTCACAAGAAATACACTTCATTCCAACTTCCCCCTCTAGTGTCATCAAGGTGTCTACCATTTTTAGGTTTATGACTATACGCTTCGCAACAGCATTTGTTACAGCATACACTGATGTATTATTAACTTGAAAGTTCTGATTATATAGAGGATAATGTATGGTCCTCTATCAGTAACCGGTCTGTTAACTGTCGAGAGGTTGCCAGGGCGACCGTGTAAACCTCGAGAGCGAAGCTCAAGAGGTTTACGTCGTCATGGCAACCTCAAGACGGTTAACAGTGACCGATTGCCGATAGAGGGACCATACATTATTTTTTTATAGTGTATGGTCCCACGTAAAAAGTAAAACGGCTGCTTACTGTTTGAAAAATCACCACCGCGGGCCGTTCAGTCCTTCCTTAACCACTGCGTTCATCCGTCCATTCCCCATGTAAAAAAAAAAAAAAAAAAAAAGGCGCGCACTTGCGCAGACCGATCGCTGTTGTTAACCTATCGATGTGATGTAGCATCGATAGGTTAACAGCATTTCTATGTCACATCGATAGGTTAACAACCTTAGGAAATGATGATTTCCTAAGGTTAATAGCGTTCTACCATACATTATATATATGCAGAGTCATAGCAGTATTATACAGCTAGGACTCCACTAAGATATTCTGTACTACAGTCTCTCGTTGTAGATAGTTGCTTTATGCCTAAATACTACAGATGAAAGTCCTTATACCGTTACTGCTAGCAGTTTATAGGTTAGGGCTTCGTCCACTATCCTGCTAAACATGCAGGCATCGCCACGCTCAACCTACTCGCAGCAGTGCGAGTTAAAAGCACAGAGTGACCCAGAATTCCCAGAGAGGTCACGTTTTAGTCCAGAGATTAAAATTGCCCAAAATAGCCCAAAAGTGAACAGGAACCACTCATATGTGATGCTGGCTACACAAACCGTTTTAAACTGCCCCCAGAATAATGTTACAGTCTGAAATACACAGAGTTGTAGTCCTCTGTACCATCGGAGGACTACGGCTCACTCTTCCTGCTTCCTGTGAGGTCAGCAGGGCTCCAGGCCAGATATGAGTGTTTATACACAGAGTTTTAAAATACAGATTTGAGCTGACAGTGCAGTATTACTGCTGAATCGGAGATTAATCTCCCACTGCAACTGTCCTTATGGCTCCCACTTGCAGCAGTGTGAGTTAGAAGCACAGAGTGACCCGGAAGTGCCCAAGAGATCACGTTTCACTGCAGAGATTAAAACTGCCCAAAATAGCCCAAAAGTGAGCGAGAACCATCTCATTATATGGGAAGTGTTGCTGTGCAGAAAAATCCATACACAGTAAAATGCAGTTGTGCTACACTAGTGATGCAACTACTGTAACACAATGACTTTTCATTCTATTGCAGTAGTTATGTCACTGAGCAATGGCGCCTATGTAAAGGAAGGAGTGACCACAGCGATAGTGTCAGTTTCAAAGGAGAAGGTGGGTGAGAAATATTTGCTGCTAACATGACAAGGGATGGGGCACACACAAGTCACATATTAAGTGAGGTCCGTTACTGGGTTGAAGCACCAGATGTTGGTGGTTGTCACGCTGGGTAAAAAAGAATTTGTGTCAGAAGAGCAGAAATAAATCCAAGAACAATAACCAAAAAGTAAATCGTGCCTTTTTTTTCTGTCCTCACAGATGACAGGAATATGATGATCGTGTCTTGACCTGAACGTGCACTAGGGATCACTGCAGACATTCGGAAGAGCATCATTTGTTGTGGCATGAAAGTAAACTTGATGGTGTAAATCTTCATTAAAACACAGCACTTAAAAATACTGACTTCTTTATTTGGTATCCATGCACTGAATAAAGTAATGTATGGACATCCATACACAAGCAATGCTGTTTTTCCCACCTCGGGGGTTGCCATGACAGCAGGGACCTCTGGAGGTCACTCAGTCATCATGGCATCCCTTGATGGAAAAACAAAGAATAACTAACTCCCCTTTGTTGAGAATGATCCGATTCTCAACATCAATGTAGATCTTTGACATATGAGGTTCAAGAGTGAAGCTCGAGTGCCTTTCTGATGTCAAAGACCACTCGATGCATTATAGCCTTGTTCAGTATGATTGCCTATACATTATTCTATATATTCCAGAGCTCATCTTCCAGAACTGCACACCAGAAAATATTTCTAAGCCCATTCTGAAACTGTACCTGCTGGGCTAAACCATGTCACTGCAAGCCAAGAGCAACTAGGCAACCACTGCGAGAAGATCATTGTAGGTGACTTCAACATAAACTGGCACTCACAGAAAGAAACAAAAGCCAAGGATCTAATTACTAGCCTTTTCCTAAAACAGGTCATCACTGCTGACACCCGGCTTAACTAGAAAACAGGGAGAAACTCTCTCATAGACTGGCTCCTGACCACATACCCTGAGCAAATATCTGATGTCACTGTCCCGCCCGACAGCCTCAGTGACCACTCCCCTGTGAAGTGTACTTGGTCTAACAATTTCCCCAAGAGTTCACCCAAGGTATGCAAAAACCACTGCCTGAGGCCTGGACTACTTGAACATTTCAAGCTGTACGTGACACAACTGGATTGGTCCCCGCTGACTGGGGATATAGATGGTAATGACGCACTTTACTTCATAATAGTTTTCAACCGTGCTTGTGATATTTTTGCACCATACAACACTAAAACAATGAAGGGAACCTCCAATCCCTGGCTCTCCAACTCCCTTATTGGACTTATGAAGAACAGAGACAATCTTTGGCATATAGCAAAAGCAGTTGGTACACCTGCTGCATTTAATATCTACAAGACAGCTAGAAATGACTGCACCAGACTCATCCGACAGGCTAAAGCCTCCTACTATAAGGCTCTACTAACCAAAACCTGGGGTTCTGGAAGAGACTTTTGGTGCTCTCTTAAATCCTTAATGGGCAAAGCCCCCAAGACCCCCCAGATCTACTGCTGAATGTGAAGGGGCCCCTACAAGAACCCATTGAAACTGCCAATGAGCTCAACAATGCGTTCACTGACCTTTCAAGTGTACTCCCTGGTGACTACTTCAAAGATATGCACGTTCAGCAACGCCCAACTGCCCCTCAAGATCCCCCAAGGAAAGATGTACCACCCTTTTACTTCAGACGTGTCACCAAAGCCGAAAACCATCAAACATATTAAAAGGGCGCTTGACAAGACCAGGATGGTGCGGATCTGCTTGACATGAAACTGGTTGGTCTACTCCTTTACAAACTTGCTGGTCCTCTTACCATGGTGTTTAATGCCGCTCTAAAATCAGGAGTATTTCCAAAGGCATGGAAGTCAGCTAACGTAATGCCTGTCTTTAAAGCCGGGGATAAAACCTAAACATCCAACTACAGACCTATATCCATCCATCTTCCCCTTTCAAAAGTACTCGAAAGAATGGTTTCAGAGCAGCTTTCTGAATATCTTGATAGCCATAACCTACTCTGCCTGCAACAGCACGGCTTCCATAAAAAGAACTCCACACCTCACCGCTCTAGTTGATTATTCATCCCAACTATACAACGCCTTGGATAGTGGTCAGGCAGTTGGATCAGTCTTCATCGACCTCACCAAGGCTTTCGACTCTGTTAATCACAACCTCCTCCTAAGTTGATTGTCTACAGGTCTATCCCAAGATACGGTACTATGGTTTGGCAGCTACCTCTCTAACAGATCACGACGAGTCAAAATTGGTAATATCCTATCTGCTGCTAAGGAGGTGCAACTCGGGGTTGTGCAGGGGTCAATCCTCGGTCCTCTAATCTTTAGCCTCTTTATCAACTCCGCCCCAATTGCTTGCTCAGCAAGCACAGTTCTCTGTGCTGATGATGCAGTGATCTCAGTTGCTAGCAAAGACCAACAATCCATGACAACTGAACTCCAAAGCAGCTTCCATAAACTTGAATCTTGGTTTACGGAAAACAAGCTACTATTAAAAGTCAAAAAACAAACAGAGTGTGCTCTTCACCACCTCCCAAAGCAAAAGAAATACCTGCCCCTGCGTATTCATAACCAAAAGGGTGAAATCCTAGACCAAGTATCTAACTTCAAATACCTTGGCATTAACTTTGATGACATGCTCACCTTTTCAAACCACATTGACTCTGTCATCAAGACTGCAAATATAAAACTTGGTGTACTTTATTGTCACAGACATTCAATGACACTGGATGCACTCAAACTAGCCACCAGTAGTTCAATACTGTCTACCACTAACTATGGGTTGCTTATATATGGGGCAGGCACAAAAACTGCTCTTAGCAGGATCAACACACTCCTCAGTAAGGTCTGTCATCCTACTCTGGGGGCTACTCTAGACAGCCACACCTGCTCGCTGTACACTGAAACTGGGTGGCTCCCACTCCGTCTTAGAGGGCAATACCAAACCTGCCTACTTCTAAAAAAAGTACTACTTGGACTGACATCCCCCACACTGGGCGGACACTTTAAGCTGGCCATCCCAACGAAATCTACCCGCAGTGCAGTTGCTGACAAGATGGTGATTCCCTTCAAAAGGACGAAACTTGCCCAGAACTCCATCCTGTATCAAGGTCCGAAATGGTACAATGAACTACCTGCTGTCCTCACTGATACTACCAAGATTAGTACCTTCAAAGCTGGGCTCAGATCTCTCAACTCTAAAATGAATTGTACCTGCCTGTACTAATGTGATAGTACCTTGCCCCCAATTTTCCATTTACCTACCCCCTCTACATCTTTCTGCTATATACTACTTTTTTATTAAACATCTCCCCTACCCCAATTACCTGACGATGGCCTCACTTGGTTTAAAGTTCCACCCCTCTCTCTCTCTCCTCAGATGATGCCACCTTGGCTGAGCCCCCAACCCCTCTTATCTAATCAATATCTGTTAATATTTACTAATTTGATATGTATAAGTTCAAATTTTACTATTACTGCCTGTGTATATGCTTCAATGTTTTTTCTCTCCCTCTATAAACCTTGTATTTTTGTAATGTTTGTTCAACACGGACGTGGAACCTTTGAAAATGAGTCCTTGACCCAAAGGTATTAATCCCAAACTGATATATATAAATAAAAATAAACAAACATGCAGAAGTTTTAGAAACAGTTTCCAGAACTTGCAATATATTAATGTTCCGAAGGCCTTCTCACTGCAGCTTGTGAATCCACCTCTGATGCATCCCAGCATCCTGTGCGCTTCCCCATCTGCCTTTTTATTTTCATTACTAGCTCTGAAACTGTACAAGGATATCTGTAGTTACAGAACTGCAGAATAAGTAGGACCACTGACTGTCCCATTTTCCTAACATGGGCAGTTCAGTTTTCCAAAATCTTAAAATGTGTTTTTTTCCCTCCCCAAATTGAGTGTAAATCAGCATGTTTTGTATTAAAAATTTGGGGCAACACCTGTCTTTTTTTTTTTTAAACACAAATGTGCCCAAAGCCCTAACGCGTTTTGGGAGAGCTGCCATAAGATTTGTTCTACCGTCACTCTGGAATGTGCTACAGAAATCACTGAAACTGAGGACTCCTGTTAGTATTACTGTGTTTAAGTCCATATACTCAAAATACATTACAGAAGCCTGCAACTGCTTCCAATGATCCTAGCTCTGGAATGTGCTACAGAAATAAGAAACTGAGGACTCCTGTTAGTCTCACTGTGTTTAAGACCTTATACTTAAAATACACTACAGAAGCCTGCAACAGCTTCCACTGATCCTAGCCTACTTACACCCCCCTTCCACATCCTCCCTGCTTTTCCCATCCTCCTTCCTTCTTGTATCAGTGCATAACTTGTCCCTGAGCCACCTACTTATCTACCGCCCTATATCTCACCCTCCTCACCCACCTATGCCTTGTATACACAGCATCTCATTCCTTCGCTCCTAGTATCCTAGTATTATCCCAGTTCCAGCCCCCCACTGGCTGCCCACTTCTCCTGATACGTCTCCCCCTTGATACGCCTGGGTCTTTTTAAACTGACTATGTATGTCTCTTCACTTGTAGCATCCACTTCAACTAATCTCTTCGCTGGACTATAATGCCTTTACCTTACAGGAATACTAAACCATGTATGTTGTTGTATCTGGTATACATTTTTACTGACTTGCTACCCTATTGTTATGTATACCCTTACCAACTGTCTTTTACCTGAACCCAAATGTATTTTTACTTATCCTGCCTATTGCAGGCCTACCCGTACTGTTGTACTCTTGCATCTACGGTCTATTTGTCTGTATATAAATGCATTGTTTCTTGACTTGTGTAATGCAGGTCCACCTTGTAAATGAGCTTGCTCAATGGTGTTCGCCTTGATAAATAAAGAAATTGATTGATTGATTCTAGTATTACTCTGATTTTTCTGTTTTCCCAGGACAAGACTGTATCTAAATAAGCTAACATTCCAGAGCCCATGTTACAAAACTAACAATAAACTGATATTATTCCATGGCCCTTGTTCCCAAACAGAATGTAGAGGATAATGTATGGGCAGCCATACAAAACAAGCCTGTGTCTGAATCGAGAGGTTTTTATGGCAACCAAGAATCGTGACAGCAGAACAACATTCCATCATACACTATAATATGTTGTTCTGCGTGGAAATCCATGCCTAGAACAGGGCTGTTGTAGTGACAGTAATATGTTGTGCTCCAGTGGTGATGTCAGTGTTATGAAGTCCTTTCCTTAAAACTGTGTAATAAGCTAATATTATAGAACTCCTGTTCCTGCACTTTACAGCAGGTTAATATTTCATATCCTGTTCAAGAACTGTGCAATACGGGTCTAGTACGATCTCCCGACATCGTTCTTCCCGACTAAAAATAGCCCGTATTTTACTTCCCATTTCAAATCTTCCCGCTGTTTATTTTTTACCAACATTGATTCTCCCGACAAAGTGGCAAACAACAAACACAACAGCACATACTGGCAAACTCATTAGGTGCAGGAACTAACAGTTGCACTCCCACTGAGATTAATTAAATTATGGTGCAGCTGGTAGCTGCAACTAAGATAACGACTGCACTCCAAGCAAAAGAATTCTAAATCTTGGTGCCATTTCTTCAGAAGCACCTGCTTAGGCTCTCCATTTTTAATTGGTAGTGATAGAAATGCTTTTTATTTGATTTTAGCAACTAGCTGTGCTTACTGCCGATTGCTCTTCCCACCTCCCAGCATCTGCAATTTCCGCCAACCAACCTGTGCTTAATTGAGCATTTTAGCTCAGTTCTCATGCCTGGTTTGTTCTCTGTCCCCTCTCCCTCTGTTCCCCCACCACCACCCCTGCCCGCAGTAAGCTGAGCATTTCCCTCGTTCTGAATCCCTCCCTCCTCTTGCTTCACTATCCCCTTGCTTTCTTCTTCAAATAATCTTTCCTGCTATCTTTCCCTTAGGCTGCGCCAGCTCCTGATCGGGCATGAAGAAACTCCGACCTCCTGCTTTGGATCAGCTCCATCTTCAAGCCCACCGCCCACACCCCCTAACTTCTGTTCACTGCAAATCTTTAGCCAGCAACTCAGACTCATTTTCCCTGTGCACATATTGTTTTTACTGCTACTGCTAACTTAATATCGTTTAAATTGTAAATGGTGCGAGCTCCATTTGGATCATCCAAAAAGAAATCTGTGCAGCAGCTGTGGGTATATTGGCATAATGAAATCCAAAATGATGAGAAAAATTTGGATATGCAAAAAATCAGCTACAGTTCTTAAACTTAAGGACCCAATTACAAAATGACTCCACCACCATGAAGATGAGATTCATAAGATCCGTCGGTAAGTGGAGCAGAGTGGGGTGAGTTCCAACTTGAAGCCTGTGCAGCAGCTGTAGGCATATCGGCATATACATAGCATGCTGCTATAAACAGATACCACGAGATGACGGGATGATTACTATCAGTTTGTTTTTTGACGGGAATTAAATCCTGTCGGCAAGTCTGTGTCAGTGAAGTTAATGGCAGGAGGTTTAAAGTCGGACAATGGTACTGATCCCTGCAATACGTTAGCATTCTGGCGCTCATGTTCCAAAACTACAAAATGAATATTCCAAAACCCTTGTTCCAGGACCACAGAATAAGAAAGCAATAATACCCGACAGGGTGGGCAGTATTGCCCAATACCGCCCACCCTGGAGGGTATTATTGCACTTAGAAAATGGGAAGCTGCATTCGATATGTTTAGAAAAAAAGAAATATGTTTAAATGTTAAAGCACTTAATTACTTGTTTAAGATTTTTTGTAGCAAAATAGTTCCTCCACTTGCATTTGAGTGCTCTTTTTTTCCCTTAAATCTAGGGATGTTTTAGTGAAGACTCCAGGGTTTTAACTTCTTGACCTGGTTGTCATGGTTACACACACACACACGGCTTGAAATTTTAAAGCTTTTTTTTGTGTCAAGGTATAATTTTCGTGTTTGTCTAACGCTGTCGGGAGTGCGAGGACAAGGGGAGAGACTGCCTCAAAGTCGATCGTACTGACAGCTTTATTTTACACAGGTAGTCTGCGTGGAGCTGCGGGCACTGTGAGTGATAAAAAGAAAAGTCGATCTCACTGATAGCTTTAACAGTCAGTAAGCATTTTTTTAAATAAATAAAAAAATGGTATGCTGCTGACATTTGGGATGTTCGGCAAGTGGGGACTGTTGGTGCAGTACAGGACAACTCACTGTGAAGCCGATCTCAAGCATTGCTTTCACTTTACTGTTCTGTCGGGATGATCGGCCCAAGGAGCAGCGGCGACAGTCTGGTGACCTTTTCTGACCAGATATGGAGACGCGCTACCGTCTCCGTTGTTCTACTATATCGGCCGGTTTTTGAGGGAAGAGAGCATGTGGGTATCTCTCTCGGAGCATGGTCAGTTTGCTGAGGCTTCAAAACAGTGAGTAATGTAAAATAAGTGTATTTCGCATTTCGCGGGTTTTTACTGACTATGTGGCTAGTTGGACAATCTACTGTACATCAACTGCCTTTTAGGGTGGCGGGTCACAAATAGCTCGCTAAGCGAGCGGGTAAACAATGGCCGCTAAGGAGATTCCAAATTCGGGGTGCCCAATAATATACCAAGTAATGGACAACCCCAAATTGGCACTCGGTTTTTAGCAGGCTCTATCGAGAAATACCCATCCGCTAAACTTGCTGTCCTAGCCAGTCAGAATGCTAGGATTTACTATCCCATTTTCTAAGCAAATATAGTGTATGGGAAGGTGTTGTTGTATATGGAAATCTATTGACAGTATAATGCAGTTGTACTGCAGCAGGAATGTAACTACTGCAGCACAATGACTTTTTATTCTGCTGCAGTAATTATGTCACTCAGCAGTCACAATTGCGTAAAGGAAGATGTGACCGTAGTGATAGTATCTGTTTTAAAAGAGGAGGTGGGTGGGAAATATTTGCTGCAGCATGATTGGGAGGGGGCACAGATAAGTCGCAGATTAAGTGAAGTCTGTCTCTGGACTGGTGTGTTGGGGGGAGGTTGAGGCAGCTGCAATTGCCAGCCGCACATTAAACCAATACTTTGAGCCCACCACAAATCCTCAAAAGTGCCCCCATTCACTAAAAGGAAGCAAAGTGTCTGAAATGGCATGGATGCCCATACACTATAAAAGATAATGTATGGGCATCCATACACAGACAAGCCTGTGTCTTCATCTTGAGTTTTCTATGGAAAATCTGTGAACATCTCGAGCTTCATTCTCGAGGTTCCTGGTGGCCACAGAAACTTCTTGATGCAGACACAGGCCTGTGCATGGCTACTCACACATTGTCCTCCATATCCTAGAGTTTATCTTCCAGAACTACATCATTCCAGTGTTCATCTTATAGTACTGCATAATAAGAAACTATTCCAGAGCCTCTGTTCTGACACCGTGCAATATGCAAATTTTTTAGAGACCGTTTCCAGAATTTGCAATATACTGGGGCATCTAAGTTAATATCCTGAAAGCCGTTTTGAGAACTGTGAAAAACAGAGACATAAACTAATATGCTGGTATCATGTTCTCTAAAACTAGAATATGCTAATGTTCTGGAGCCCACAAGTTAATACTCTGGAATCCCAGCAGTAGAACTGTGGACTCAGTCTGTTTAGTGAACCGTGCTTTTTCTCCTGGCCTTACCACAGTGTCCATGGGAGGTGTATGGGCACAGGCACAAATCACAGGCAATCAGTAGTGACGGGAAGACTGAGCGGATCTTCTGGATGGCTAGGATGACAGGCGTATTTTCAGTGTCAGCCGAAGAGCCCTGCTCATCCTGGTAAAGGAATACAAAATCGTAATGGGGGGGTCAATCTTTCATTGCATTTCAGTTTGCAATGGTCACATTAAAATACATTTCCCTGTTCTCATCCCGCCCCCCTTTTTTTTTTTTGCATTGAGGCTTTGATTTTCATAGACACAAGGTTATAAACAATTCTGTTACTAAATGTCACATTATAACATTACTTGTTATATGTCGAATATGTCAAAAGAATTTAGATCATAGGGAGAGGGATAAGCAGCAGAAGCAAGTCGTGATCCTCCCATTGTACGGGTCACTGGTACGACCACATCTGGAATACTGTGCAAGGTACTGGAGTCCTCACCTGAGGACTGGGACAAGGTGAAAGCAATACAGCGCAGGGCAACCAAGGTGGCTCACGGACTAGTAGGCAAGACATATAAGGATGTACATCCTTAAAAAAAAAAAAAAAAAAAAAATGAGGGAAAGAGGTGACATGATTGCAACATACAAGTACCTGCATGAGATATATATGGTGCAGGTCGAGTTGCTTCTCTCCTTGTGCTCAAATATAGGGACAAGGGGGTGATTCATGGACACCTGAAAGGGAGAAGCTACAAAAGGGATGTCCGTAAGAACTTTTTCACAAAAAGAGTAATGGACAATAGTGACAAGCTGCTGAAGGGAGGGGTGCAGGCCAAATCAGTGAAGAGCTTCAAGCAGGAATGGGACAGGCATATGGGATTAGTTAGGAAACGGGGGCAGAAACAAATGGGAGGGATGGCCAGGGTAAGACTGGGATAGGTGGTGCACTTGGAAAGTTGGTACAGAGGCCCACCTGGAAAATGAATAAGGGGGCCCCAGGGGTGACGCATTCACATCTGCATGATACTTCAATATGGTATGCGTACTCTGTTTCAGGTTCTACATATTGCACATACTTGCAGTGATCAAAAATCACATTTTATCACATTTAATTGAAAAAAAGTTGATGTATGAAAATATTTTTATTGTTTGGAATGTGGGGAGGAACACTGAGGTGAGGGAGAGCACAAATGGAAATTTCCAGGTATCCAGGTGGGCTAGTCCGAAACGTGGGTGGCCAATAGGGCTGGTGCAGAGTACTTCGGTAGGCTGGGTGGACTAGATGGGCCTTTTTCTGCCGTCATTGTCTATTATTGTTGCTTCGGCAGGATGAAAATGTGTTTCTGAGTAAAGCGAAAAAAAAAAATTTTGAAACTAAGAATATAATGAGTTTGTCTCCCTCACAGAGGAATATTACCAAACAGAGAAGGGAGGTCCGAAGCCTGCACTCCAGGGTCTTCCAGGAGTGACCTGAGGCGGGCACAGTCAGCTCAGCTTTGCTGGTCACACAGGACCTAGAGTATAGTACAGCCTAGTGAGGGGATTCAAGCCGGAACAGAGATGGTTTCCCAAGGAGATCAATCTTTGGGGGAGATGAACCAGCACAGGGTTTGGAACAGTGGAAAGCAACAATAACGTGTGTGGAACCAGAGGTTCCAGTCTCCTCTGCACCAGCGCACTTGCAGTTCGACTTTGCTGTGTCTCAGAGGCTTGCCATCCCATAGAATGTTGCTAACCAAGGCCTCCATCTGGTCAAACCACTGAGCAGGTGTATCTAATTTCCAAGTGGGCAAGACAGTGGATAAATCTGAGGGCTAGGGTCGTCTTAAGCACCGTTATCTTCCCAGCAAGAGAAAGATTAAGGGCCTTCCACCTAATGCAATCGTCTTGGGAGTTTTTTTTTGTTTTGTTTTGTTTTTTATAAGCAGGAGGGACAAATATTCGGACGCTTCTTTACCTAAATCAGGGTAGATATGAATACCCAAATATTTAATGCCCCCTGGTGACCACTGTAGGCCAAACCTAGGTATTAAAGAAAGAGTACAGGCCAAAGATAGGGAAGAAGTTCAGTCTTTGATGGGTTAGTTTTAAGCCCCCAAACCTCCTGGAAGGTAGGCAGTAAAAGATGGCATGTTGGTCAGAGCATCCTCCAAAAGCACCAAGCAGTTGTTTGTGTAGATAATTGGAAAAAAAAATTAACTAACATACTAATTGCCAGCAGATTAGGCCTTACGGTCTATCGAGTCTGCTCGAACCTCAGATCCCTAGTTGGGTACCGAGGCCCTCCCCCCTTGTGTTCCAGAAACCCCTATCATCCATCCCCACCCCCCCGGGCCAGGCCATCATCTGATACATCTGCTTTCTGTGTCTGTCCCACCCTCTCTTGAAGCCCTCCACTGTGGCTCTCAACCAGCTCGCCAGGCAGCATGTTCCAAGGATCCACCACCCCCTCAGTGAAAAACCTCCTCCTCTTCCTCCCCCTTCACCCTTTCACCTTCCAACTTCAAACCATGCCCTCTGGTGATACCTCCCTGCTTTAGTCTAAAGATCCCCTCCGTGTTTACCCTGTTTGTTCCCTTGAGGTACTTAAAGACCTCAATCATGTCCCCCTGCCTCTCCTCTCCTCCAATGAAAACAGGGAGAGCTCCTCAAGTCTGTCCTCATACATCAAATCCCCTAGTCCTCGTATCATCTTAGTTGCCCTCCTCTGTACCCTCTCCAGGAGCTGTATGTTCCTCAAAAAAGTATGGTCTCCAGTACTGTACACAGTACTCAAGGTGTGGTCTAACTAATCCATTGTACAGTGGCAGAATCACTTCCCTGCTCCTAGAGGTGATCCCCCTTATGATGCATCCCAACATCCTGTTTGCTTTGCTAGCCGCTCTCCTGCACTGCTTGAAGTTAACTCCATTTTTATTTTGTATTTTTGAATTTATTTACTCAGAAACACATTCTTTTCCTGATTAAGTAACAATTTTGGTTGCAAAATGCTGGTGGTGTTCATGGTGTACTTGTGGCAACCTAAAGTTTGTAACAGAAATATAAACAAGGACATTTTGGTGAGTGGGTCTCTATGTCCAACTATGTCCTGTTTTTTCTCTGCACAGTAGTACTGTGTTTGTCTGGGCTGGACCCCTCCCAGTATCTTTTTTATATTTAAGGGTCACAGGACCATGCAAGACAACATAGTTTTTTCATCATATCTAACCCTGTTGTAGACACCTAGTGTTGCTCCAACATCACCAATCCTACTCCAAAGACCCGGGCCAGATACTGTGTCCCCCAAAGCCTTTGTGACTTCACTCACAGTGGGCCATGTCTATTTTTGTTTACGTTAAGAATATATGAACATGCCAGCAGATAAATGCATTCTGGACTATCTTGGCTGCTCAATTGTGCAGTTCCCTATGTATTTACAAAGGGAACTACCAGGCCTTCCTGTTTCCCTTTTGACCTCCCTCTACTTCCCCCTCTCCCCCTCAACTGCATTATTCCCCTCACTCTGTTCCAGCCCCTCTTGCAGTGGCCCGCTGTTTTTAGGGATACCACCTCCTCTGGCAGCTTGTTCCACTTGGCCACCACCCTCTCAGTGAAAAAGTGCCTCTTCATTTCCCTCCTAAACCTTCCCCCACCATCAGCTTCAGGCTGTGCCCCCTAGTGGTCTTGCTCCTGCTAAAGCTGAAGAGGACCTCAACGCTCACCCTATTAATACTTTAAAGTACCTGAAGGTCTCAGTCATGTCCCCCCCTCTCCTGTCTTTCCTCAAGAGAGTACATGTTGAGCTCCCCGAGCCTTTCCTCGTAGGTGTTGCCCTGCTGGCCCTGGATCATCTTGGTTGCCCCTCTCTGGACCATTTCCAGCAAGTTGAGATCCTTCTTAAGATATGGGCACCAAAACTGCACACTGCACTTCAGCTGCGGTCTTACAGTGACCTGTACCGTGGCAGAATAACCTCTGCCTTCCTGGTGGTAATTCCCCTGGCTATGCAGCCCAGAATCTGATTTGCTTTGGATGCTGCTCTCTTGCAGTGTGCAGTGTTTCAGGTCACTTGTAATTATTATTCCCAGGTTATTTTCTTCCTCTGATCTGGTTACCTGCACTCCACCCAACCAGTATCTGGTCCCTGGGTTCTTTGCCCCAAAGTGTGTAACTTTGCATTTTTTTAGCGTTGAACCCCAGCTGCCAAATGCCAGACCACTTTTATAGCCTAGCCAGGTCATTCCTGTCTTTCCACCTCCATAGCCACCCTCCCACAGTGTCCAGTGACACAAAGGGTGGCGGTGCTGGATGCCACACCTCGTGCCACGCCGGCGAGCCAGGTTCAGGAACAGACTCTGTTTGCTCGGGCGTCAGCAGAGGTGCGGAAGAATCGAGCGTCCGCAGACAGCTCTCCTTCCTCGGGAAGTGGGGACAGTGCTGCCTGCTGTAGACTGTCACCCAGCGAGCCCAGCCATTGACCCACTGTACGTTTGTGGGCCCCGGGGAGAAACGGTTGGAAAATGGAGCTGGCAGGCTCCATGATGGCCCGGCTGTACCTGCTCCGAACCCCTGGACTCTGGCTTTCCTGGGGAGGGTGGGAAGTCAATGCTTCTCACCCCCGTCCCTGTCACGGGGAGACAACCCATGGGGGATCTACTGGGAGGGTCTGAGGCAGGATGCCAGGACCGGAGAGGTGAGCCCCTCCAAGGGAGAAGCCGGAGCTGCCCGTCAGCTCCACAGCAGGCAGATACATTGTAAATAATAATAATAATAAAAAAAAAAAATACATTTGGAACTACTTGGACTACTCTCCCTGCTCTTGCCTGGGGTGACTGGCCTTTCCACAATCAAAGGACTCGTGTTGTACCGTTTTTATTCTTTTACCCTGCTTTATGTGCTCTGTTGTGTATTGTGTGTATTACTATGATACTGTACTGTTCTTGTGCACTTCTGTAAATTGTTCCTGTGGTTTTATCTTGTATTGTAACTCATCTGTTAGTACCACCCTATTGTAACCTCCTGGGTCATACCTGAAAATAGGCATTAAATTGTCTAATGTTCTTACCTGGTCAATAAAAACGAAATAAGTTCCTCCTCTAATAACGTTGCTTCACGCAGCAACACTTCCTGCCTGCCCCCCTCCCCATGGATTCCTCCTCTAGCAATGTTGCTAGATTTAAGCCATAGGCAGTCCTTGCCCTTCAACCCCTGCTGTTACTTTTTAACCATTAGAACAACATTTAGGAAATTCAGTAACCCTGTCATTTAACTAGAGTTCCCCCCTCCCCATTATGAGTTAAATAATGATGATGTGGCATGAGTTACAGGGGCTCCGTTCACAATTTGGGGGCGTTAAGCTTAAGCTCCCCTTCCCGGCAACTCCAACAGGGGTGATCCATGCAATGCAGGGACTCAAAGCTGGTCCCATGTGATAACTCAGATTCTGACTTACTGCCCCATGGAGTTAGGCAAAGGAAGATTCTGTAACAGAGATAAAGAAAGAATGCTGGCATAGGCCTTTTGTTTAGACTGAAGGCTGTTGGCCCTGGACCAGGTTTTGGGTAGAGACAAATAAGATTAAAAATACCAGACAGTATAAAAAAAAAAAAATAATAATCAGCATGTTCTGCTCCAGTCTTTCAGGCAGCTGCAGCATTCAATAGCATGTAAAAATGTCTGCAGTCATTGTTTAACTGGTAGTACCTGTTGCAGACTTTGGGGAGGAAACCACAAGTGGCAGAAGGCTTTGGAAACTTCAGACCAAGTGATTCCCCTGTTCCTCCCAATCATAACAAATCTACTTTAAGGTATGCTCCTCAAACCCACCCTTCCCCAATTAATTCAACACTGCACCCAGTGTGTTATTCTCCAAACTGATCTAACTACTGGCCCAGTAACGCAGCAGCAGTGCTACCACTCCCTACAGTGGCAATCCAGGCTTTAGACTGGACTTGGATTGCTAGGGGGCTGACAAGAAGAAAGAGGACTGGGTGTTCAGGGACAGCTCTCCTTCTTTGGGGTGCAAGAACAGAGTGCTCTGTTATGTGAGTGCCACCTGGATGAAGCCAGACAGTACCCAGAGATGACAGGTGGCGGGGGAGGAGGAGGGACAGGACAACACTGCCAGATACCAGCACGACCACCGCATGTGCACAGTAGCGTGAGTCATTGCACGCAAGCTCCCTTGGGCAAAAGAATTGGAAACTCTGTGGCAGGTGAGATGATGCCAACCACCGACACACCCTGCACTACTGATCGAGGCACCTCCCCCCCACAGAGGTCATATGCAAGTGGTGGGGTGGTTCCTAGAGAAGGTCAGTAACAGGGCTTGGGGGGAAGCTAATAGGGCACAACAGGACAGAAACACTTCTATGGGGAGGAAAAGGAAACTGATTCAACTTTTTTTTTTTTTTTTTTTTATTAAACATTCCCCACGCTTTCTGTTGTTTTACCCTTAATTACCCCCACATCCACCACTGCATCCTTTACCTTAACCTTTCCTTCCCTCAAGGACAGAATCCTCTCCCACTGCTTCCTTTCCTTACCAAATACTGGCTCTTCCTTTCTGCTAACTCCATATCCATTCTCTCTGCCTAAAGCTTCAATTTGTCAGACACCCATTCTTTCTGTATCTCCCACTGCAAAACCTCTATTAGGCACTTTGTCTTCTCCTGCTGCCTCTGACATAGCCTCCATCTCCTTATCCGTTCCTCCTCCTCCCTCTCCTGAATCCTTCCTCCAGGACCCTTTCATCCCTTCCTGTGCCTGCACCAGACTCCTCCCCCACTTCTGCGGAACCTAATACCCTTCCCCAGGGCATCCATCCGGCCTCAGAGTTTGACTTCAGAGCTCAACTGGCTACCCACTGGGCTGCTCCCTCATCTAGATTACTCAGACATGGTCTACAGTGCTGTGCCCAAATCTACCCTTGCCAGACTGGACCCCCTCTTCCACTCTTTCTGTTGCTTTGAACATAACTCTGTCCTCATACCCAGTGACAGCGCAAGGGGTTTCACAACATGGGTCAAATTAGAGTCACTGGCATAAAAAATGTTGGTCAAAATGAGAAACAACTAGGTCAAAATCTTATTTAAAGTACACATTTTACTAGTACAGAAGCTAAAACATGTCAAGTAAAAATATAGTTTTATGTAATTAGTTCTGTGTCGTCCCTGAAAAAGGGACTGTTTTGGTCTCAGTGGGCCTACCCGGTCACCAAAATTTAAATAAATAAACTTTCCTGTTGTTCACTTTTCCATCTTTCAGCTATTGTTTCAGACCAGGTGCATCACTATGGACCCACTGTGATGAGGAAAGTGGCCATTTTTGGGTAGGCTGTTACGTCTCCCTTTCTGCCCTACCTAGCGCTGTCCCTGCTCGCACCCACCACTGCACCCTGTACCTTGACCTTTCCCTCCCTCAAGGAAAAATGCCTCTCCCAGTGTTCCTCCTTATTTGTCAGATGCTGATTTCCTTCCTTACCCTGTTACCTCTCCCATCTCCACTCCCCAACGTTCATCAGACAACTGTTCCACCTCCCCCTCCCCTACACTGCAACCCTTTGCTAGGCAAGCTGCCTTCTCCTTTCCACCCCCCCCGCTACTTTCGTGGAAGAGCCCTATCCACTGCTACTACTCCTACATCCAATCTGCCTTCTCCCTATTCCCCCACCTCTGCGGAACAGACATATTCCCCCACCCCGATCCACTGCAACTCATCAACATCCAAGCTGCCTTTTCCTTCTGCCCCCTTTACATTTGTGGAACAGCCATATCCTTCCTATCCACTGCTATTTCTGCTATTTCCAAACTGGTCCCCCCTTCCCAAAACCTGGGTGAAACAGTCATACTACTCCCTATTCATTTTTACTCCACCTACATCCAATCTGTCTTCTCCTCCCACCCCCTTCCCCACATCTGTGGAATAGCCACCCTCCCTATCCACTTGTTACTCCTCCAACATCCAATCTGCCTTCTCCTCCTGCCCCTTCCCCATCTTTGTGGAACAGCTGTCTGTCCTTCTCCACTGCTGCTCCTCCTACATTCACAACCTGCCTTCTCCTCCCGCCAACCCCCATTACCCCTCCCAATACACTGCTGCTCATACATCTTTCTCTCTCAAAGTCTTCCTCTGGGGTCATTTCCCCCACCCCGTGCCTGCACCTAACACAGTCCCCTCAAGTATGTTCTGTTTGTTTATTTTGTTAACCAGGATAGGCCACTGGAAGCTAGTCCATTTTCAAGCCCGGCCCAACACAGAGCACAAACATGACAAATAGTAAATACACAGCAGTGTCAGTGGCTCAGTAGGTAGCATGCTCGCCTCTGAGGCCGGGAGATCAAAGGGCTGTGGGTTCAGTTCTCACATCTGGCACTTGGGTTAATATACCAATACTGACACTATAGTGCAACATGAGTGGGGTGCTGCACTTCTGAGGTGCCGACTTTCGGATGAGATGTTAAACCGAGGTCCCATCTGCCTGGATTGGTAGTAGTTCAGCTGGATGTTAAAGATCCCATGGCACTTATCAAAAAGAGCAGTGGAATTTCCCCGATGTCCTGGCCAAATTTCCCTTATTCACTAAAAATACCACCAACAGCTTAATCTGGTTCAATTTCAGTTGCTTACCATCTGTATCCCCCTTCCCCCCAGTCGCCCCTGAAAAAGGGACTTATAGTCCCAGTGGGCTTACCGGGTCAACAAAATTCAACCAACAAACACACAGTATATAACAATTACAATCATCATTAGATAATAAAAACTGCCTAAACTTAACTTCAAACCTATAAAAAGTAGATAAATCACGAAGATTAGCTGGAAATTTGTTCCAGAATGTTGGGGTTGACATAGCAAAAGATCTAGAGCCAGATCTAGTTTTATGAAAAATAGACTGCAAAACTGTACCATGGGAAGAGCGTAAAGGAACTTTAGAAGCCCTGAGATGGATCAAGTCTGCTAGGGGAAGTCATGGACCACAGTGTATAACTTTTTATTTATTTTTTTTAACGTGTATAGCTTTAAAAATTTGACAACCAAGATAATATGACATTTCTGACATTGGTGATAACCAGGACAATTGTGAGTACAATAAACAGTGATGTGTTCCGAGTGGTGAATCTGTAACAAATCTGCAAATGTTATTGTATACCATGGACATTTTCATTTCCCTTGACCCTAGGTTCATATACAGACTTGCACAATAATCAAAGTGAGGTACAACTGAACCAAGGGCAATTACCTTAGAATTTCTGGGGGGGCTGAATCTTATAGAGGACACCTAGCTGATTTATAGAATGGCTAACAGATAATATCTGGTAGTTAAATGTTAGACCTAGGTACAAAAGGACACCCAGGTATCTAAACTCAGAAACCTGATCAAGTGGAACACCCAGGACATCATGGATGATAAAGGAAGAATTAGCTCGTAACATACTTGGGGTACCAAAAAACATAGACTTGGTCTTTTTTATATTCAGTCAATCCATTCTCCCTGAACCACCTACTAACCTCTGCCAACTCCGTTTCGACAACAGCCGAAAGTTCAACCAGGGAGCTTGACTGGTAAAATAGTACCAAGTCATTGGCGTAAAGAAGTGTATCACAGAGGCCGCAAGTAGCAAGCAGCTGATTAATAAACAACCTGAACATTAATGGGCCTCAAATAGAGCCCTGAGGAACCCCAAAATTAACAGCTGTAAAGTTAGCAACACCCCCCACCCCGCGGATTGTATGCTATTCCCCACAGTACTACTAATGATACTTGCTTTTATCCTGGACCCCTTCCTACACTCCCCAAAGCGCTTCTAGTTCCCAACTTGAAACTTTATTTTTGACAGTGTTTTACAATACATTTTTGCTTTTTTACCACTGAATGCCACTGATTCCACGATGCCTTGCTTTTGGCAGCATTAGCGCTGTACGTCTGTACTTTGCATTACTGTAGTTTACTGCCTCTTTTCTCCATCATGCAACCCCCTCTCCCAGCCTGCACCAAGCAGTAAGCCCTGGCTCAGTCAGACTTTTTCACCAGGACAATTATATATACTAGAAATACATACATACATATACTTCTGTTTACAACTGGGTAGAAAAATGCTTCCTCCCATTACCTTTAATTTGACTGGATTCAACACCTGAAGCTGGCTCAGACCATTACTTTGTATCTTCTCATCTCATAGGATCATGCTGCCACAACCACATAAAGGGAAAGGGCCAGAAAAAGTAAATAGAAGACAGAAAATATTGACAGAATGATGGGGAAGACACACTGTACCTTGGGTAGTTTGGCAGGGACCCCGAAGATCAGCACACACTTCAAGCCGTCCTGTACCAGTGGCTGCAGCATCTCCTTCAGTTTGTTCACGCCATACCTGAGTTGATTAAACATGCAAGGGTCAGTGGATACGTCTGTAAACTCCAGGGAACTGCTGTGAAAATCTGCAAGATTCGAGTGTACCCTCTCCAATAGAGATCACCCTTCAGATATCCCCATAATCACCCAGCAAAAAAACATGTGAAATGCATAGTGCCTGGCCCCCCCCAATACCTCAGATATTTGCACGCTCAGTAACAGTCATGGGCTGGGGCTTCAAATTGTGGTCCGACCACTGGAGAAGGCTCAACAAAACAACAACTCCATGTTTACAGGAGACGTTAAAACACGTAAAAGGTTTTCACAGATAAAACAGGGACAGATACATCGCAAAATGTAAGAGAGCAAACTACCCCTTAACCCTGCAGTGCTTTTTTTTTTTTTTTTAAATCTCCATAATGCTATTTCTCCATTAGCTCTTGGCTACCACCTAACTCCCTCAGCCACTCCTTCTGCTGTCTCCCTAGTGGAGCTCCAGGGAGGGGAGTCTGGATGCACTGCCAACCCCAATTCGGCCAGTAGTGGGTGGTTCATTCACCCTCCTCCCCGTGATGTGAGAGGTGCCATGACAGGCCTCACTCAAATACAGTGACCATCCTGCGGAGCAGTAAGCTCCAACGGCCACCACAGGAAGTTGCTATGGCAGCAAAATGTGGAATTTACCTTCCTCGACAGAGCATTGTTGCGTGACAGCACCACCCAAACCATCCAGGGCCACCTGTCCAGCTCTCGAGTTCTCTAACCAACCCTGGTTACTGACATGGCAACAGGCCATCAGATGCCCCCCTAAAACAAGTTTTAAGCTGAGGCAATTCTTTATTGAAAGACAGTATTCCAACATGAAAAGATATACACCTTCAGCACTAATGCAGTTTGGCTGATGACCCCCATGGATTTTAAATAAGGGTAAGAGTCATCTTTAACTTGGGTATCCCCCTCCTCACACGTTCTTCACCTCCTGTGTCCAGCTCTGGGAACTCTTTGTTCTCTGATCTTATTTAACTAAAGCAGTGGTTGATGGTGGCAGGGGTCTGACTTTGGAGAAGCCACTTAGAAAACTGGCTCACTGTAGCACTCTAGGGATTCATGCTAACTGGAAGTTGGGTTTGGCGTATAGGGCAAAGAATAATCTTACTTCAGCTGCTTGCCTAGCATTGGCCAGAGATGTGTTTCTACCATCTCTCTGCTATGGGCTACTTTTGTCTGCCCGTACTTCCAAGGTCCACCTCACTAGGTGGACCGTTGCCTACAATAACATTTGCTGTTTTGCGCTGGCAACCCCTCGCCCTCACTCACCATTGGCGATCTGTCGCTAAGCTTAACTGGCTCTCCTGATCCAACCACATGAACTTTGAGGTGGGCTGTTTTACGGTATAAAAGGGATCAGGTACCCCCCTGGATTAGTGGAGTTCCTTGCACCTGCTGCTTCCTCTGTTTACTCCCTAAGGTCCATGGGCCCTGCTATCCTCAAGGTTTCTGCTAGGCACACTCAAATGGGGGACAGGGATTTTGTATCATGTGCCCCCAGATTATGGAACTCCCTTCGGTCCAGGACCGTTTCTCCCCCTCCCAGGCATGCCTATGAACCTCCCTGTGGACACACTTGAAGCTCTCCTTAGTATGTGACTGTGTTAAACCCCCTAATTTCCTCGATTACCTGGCCACCTGCATTGTACTTGAGCATATTATATCCTGTACCTTGGCTCCGGTCCTACTGTGGTTGCCTGTCCGCCTGGGTGTAGCCCTGTGTTAAGTGTGAACATTTTGTATATATCTGTAGATACTGCTTTGAACATTATCATAGTGACTATGTATTGATCTTACATTTGACTGCGCCCCTGTTGTAACCCAAGTTATTTTCTATGTATGTTGTGCTTTTTTCTGATCTCAGTGTACCTGCCCTACTTGCTTCAAGTTGTACTCTGTGTGTTCTTTTAATTCCTGTACTGTCCCGGGTCTTACCTGAAGATAGACATAAGTTTTGTCTAGTGTACTTACCTGGTTAACAAAAGCTAAAATAAATAAATGCTGGACAGTTAGCATTCTGACTCCACTCCAGTTAAAAACAAACTGATTGGTCACCCCGACCCAACAGATCAAAGTCCGACTGGCAACACTGGCCCACAAGGTCACTCCAGCCCAACAGGTCATGAAGTCAGACAGGTCATTCCAACCCAAACAGACTAATGTGTAAACACGTTAGTCAACATACTGCAATGGAAATCACCATAGGAACTGTATAAATCCTACACACAGCCACTCTGAATGTCAGGCTTAGAATGCAAACAAAGAAGTGACTGGCAGCCTACACAGGAAGTGATTATCACTTCCTGTGCTAGTGGTTATTACTGCCTGTGTTTGTGGTTGTCCTTTCCTGCGTTGGCTACCAATCACTTCTTTTCTCTGTCATCTGAGCCTCGCTTTTAAATTAACTGTGACTAGGGTCTATATCCAGGATGAATCCCAGCTCTGTATTCACTGATCTTTAGAAGAAAGAACCAGATTCTCACACCGTGTGAAATTGTGCCACCACCAAAACAGCCATACAGCACAGAAGGCATACGTTGTATGGATGAAGTATTCCCCCTGTAAGTTAACTGTTGCTCCCGAGGTTAGGGGGTGCACAGGAGGTCTAAGCCTGCTATCAAAGTAAATAAATATCTTACTGTGTGTCTGGCTGTCTATCGTGCTCCTCAAGAGCCCCCAGTCAACAAATTACAGTCCTGTGGCTGCCCCCTTCTCTGTCCCTCCCAGCATACAATCGCCCTGATGGTTCAGTAGTTCTTTCCTCCATCAGTCCTGCTTTAAGCATTTACTGTTGGTCAGACCCCCCCCCTCCAAACCTGATAGCTGTGCCCACTTACACAAATGCAACCTAACTGCAGCCTACTAAAAAGAGCAGTCACAACAGTCTGTAAGGGGGACTGTGTATTCTGAATGACCATGTGGGCATTTGCATAGCATCCTCTGCTTACTTTCCTATATGCCTGCAAAGGTCTTTGCCAGCCCAAAGGATCAGTTTGTGATCTCAGTTGAGAAGGGCTGCAACTCTGCACTAGTGCAAAGACATCTTAGCAAATGAAACTAGGGCCCAGTCTTTTTTTTTTGTGTTAGTTTAGTTCTATTTCGTTCTTCCTCTGGTTGCCCAATGTTGCCTACCTTCTGCCACCTACTTCACCAGACTCTGCATAGTCTGCCCAACCAACACATTATGGAGAAAGTGCCAACCTTAAGCAGGGAGGACTCCGATAATTCCTGCCTTGGGAACAATGCAAACTCATTAACAGCTAGGAAGGAGTTGGGTTTGGACCTGGGGTTGGCGATGTGGGGCTGTTGATGGTGTAATTTGTCAACCAAAGATGTTTAA
This sequence comes from Neoceratodus forsteri, assembly GCA_016271365.2. Classification (NCBI taxonomy): domain Eukaryota; kingdom Metazoa; phylum Chordata; order Ceratodontiformes; family Ceratodontidae; genus Neoceratodus; species Neoceratodus forsteri. The sequence goes on along the minus strand of JADMNL010000022.1, from coordinate 436,689,864 downwards.
TCCAAGATTCTGCCCCTCCCACATCCCAGAACTGAAGACAATCATGCAAAGCCAGCTTGAAGGGGTAAGGTAGAGCAGAGCGTCACCCACGACATCCAAGGGGGGCTACTGCAGCAAAATGGTCGTGTTCCTCCCCCTAGAGTCTGAAAGTGCTCCCTAGACTCCTCTGGCCTGTTGGAATGGAGAAAGGTTAGGCTTGTGTCATAAGCCTAGGTCTCCCTCATGGCGGCACAACACACTACTTTACACCACTGGGCTGGGTCTCAAGTCTCCCCCTCCCCAACTGTTCTTTCTCACCTCCTGAACATTCTTCTCCAAGACAACCTTCATTCCAGCTGCAGGACCATGCAATCCCTCTACAGCCATTAATGCTAACCACAAGTCCCTTAACAATCCCTCTGACAGTAATCCTTTCAAAGCAGGGCCTCCAGTCCCCAACTGGAGGGGCCTTCTCAAGGAATGACCTTCAGCTCCCAGCAGACTTTTAATCTGGGCCTCCTATGTTGCAGCCTGCAGAACGGAGGTGTCACAATGTGACTGGCTAGACCAGGGTGCAGGTGACATACCACACTGGCTGGTAAGTTTTGGAAGCCCTTATCCTTAGTAATAGCTAACAGAACCTCACAATGTACACTATTTTTTTTAAGTTATGGCTTCATGCTTCACTGCTCTTACAACTTTTCACTCAGCCTTGGCTTACACTCACTTATGAAAACTGAGTCTGGCCAAGGCAGGAGATGGGCTCAAACCAATCCCTGGCTTGCCCACATGTGCTTATGAAGTGGCCCATTAGAACATTTACTTAGAAATGACATCACCACAGTGGACACATTTAGCTGCAGTACCTTGTTTACAAGGGGGTTTGAAGAGCACCATACAGGTTACAAGATGCAAGACCATGACACTTAGATATACAAGGTACAATATGAAACGCAAAGTTACAAGAAGGCTGAAAATACAGACTAACCCCTAAGTATTAAGAACAAGCTGGTTAAGCCTGTCCAGTGACATGAGTGTTGAGGTGCTGGACACTACACCTCGTGCCACGCTAGCGACCCAGGTTCGGGAACGGACCTGGGCCATTGGGGGTCAGCAGGGGAGGGAGAGTATCGAGCATCCGGAGGACTGCTCTCCTCTCCCCTCCTCTCCCGGGGCAGGTTGTTGGGGGCACCTGGCACAGAAGCAGCCTCTGGTAGAGACCAGGGGCAACGCAGATGGGCTGCAGAAGGGGGCCGGACGTCGGCAGGCTCCAGCGGCATCTGCCGTGCAGGTGCCATTGCACACCATGTCCCGAAGGGAGAAAAATGGAAAAAAATGCCCCATCTCTAGTAGGCGAACATGGGTCCCGGGACTCTGCACCAACGCCCACCATTGGGTCTCTCTCCTCCTCTGGTGCCTTGCCATCTGGACGCTCTATCAGATTCTAGATAGAGCACCAAAAGGAGTTGGTGGTCCCACTCCGGGGGACCCAGAGCCGGGAGGGGGGGGCAGCGAAGGCCTCCCATGAGAGGAAGGAGAAAAGACTTCAGACAGGGTGGGAGAAAGCAGGAGATTGACTGGCCACACCGCAGAGAGTTCAGGGATGGTGACAGTATTTAAAAAAAAAAACATGATGATTTTCAGCACCAAGTTAGTATGGTGACATTACTGGCATAAAAGCAAAGCTCTGTGCTGTATGATGTCCCCAAACTAACGAGGTGTTGAAAACCTGCGGATTATTAACACTTAGTTGTTTTTTTTTTTATTATGATTACGTAAAATACGACAATAAGCATGTTTTCAAAATAGAAATACTGCCTCTTACATTATATCTGGTGTTCTCAGATTCCCAAATCCAAGTTCCACAATGTTGTAAACTGTAATGAGTTCATTTAGAGCAGCTGTGTATCCACGGTAGCTCAGCTCATGCTCCAATGTATTGAATACTGTCAGAGCGAGAGAGACTGATGATGGCACCTGAGAAAAGTTGTTCTTCATGTCTAAAGAACAACTAATTCTGACTGTGTCAGCTGAGGAACATTGTTCTTAATGTTCTAAATCACGAAAAATATCCTTCAAAAAACACTGGGGGAAACATGCTTACTGTGTATTAAGATTACAGGGTTGTGTCAAAGGTCAGAGGATAACATACAACAAGTAAAATACACAAACGTTAAGGCAGATTTTTGCACATCAAGATGCGATGGTTAGCACGAGCAGGGAATGTTAAGGTGGTTGTGGGTAGTAATTCTGAAGTTAGTTGCGTAAGTAATGCACCTTTAATTGCTAGTTACATGTCATGCTCTACTGTAGGTGTTCGAATACAACTTGTATACTCCCAGCTGTCAACATCTCCAGAGTGAAACTCTATTCCCCAAATTTAACAGAAAAAAAAAAAAAAAAAAAAAAGAGGCAAGCATGTTCCCCTTGGAACAGGGTGGATCTGGTCCTACTCTTATCTGCTATGTCAGAAGGCAAGACAGTTGCAACCACAAGCCCATTATCACACGGGCTCACAGCCCAAGAAGACAGAGAATGAGGCCAATCATCTGGTGCAAGCCCTCTATCTCCCTTTCATATCTCGCTTCAGTTCTTGCAGTATCTACAGACAACTGCACGAAGGAGACTCATTGTGAAACGTGCGCCTCACCCATCCTTAACCATTGCCACACCACTGCCTGCTGCAAGCTGAAAAGCAAGTATTTCCCCAGCCAGTGGTGTGTAGAAGTGTTGGCCTGCTCCATTCTTCAGCGGCGCCATGTTGCTCCCTGAGCAACCAAGGGAAGCCAGATGTGCACAGCCAACTTCCCATACCCCCTCCCCTGAATACCGTCATTGTCAGTTCTTGAAACCAGTCGCTCTGCAGCGCGTTTTTTTGTTTGTTTAAGCAGTTAATGGGAACCCATCTTTTGACCTTTTAACTTGTTTAAAAACATGGATTTCTGCTGCCATGTTTAAAAATGGACTTTAGCTACAAGTCTCTGAGTTAACAGCACCACGACTTCAAGAGAGCATTTTCAATCTTAGCAGCTACATCTGCGCTGTCGCCCGAGTTCTGAGATGCTCGGGCCTTGCTGTCCTCAATTACTTTTCAGATCTTTCAGATTGTGACAAATAAAGTTAGCCTTTTGGGGCTGAAGCCACCACACCAGGCAGTAAATAAAGTTAAGGCCAGTCCGTCAACTCAGCAGTTCAGATTCAGGCCAGGGTCGTAGAGGGCCAGCCAAGGGCAAGAGGACTGAGTATACCAGCGGCCACTTCCCTCCTCTGGAGATGGAGGGTTCCTGCCTTTACTGCATCACTACCGCCTGGGTGATGAACGGTGGCAGTGCAGTGGATGTACTGCGGTAGCAGGCAGGGAATGCATGGTCAGGCTCCACACAGTGCACACACTGCAAGTGTGTTTTTGCATACCTGCATCCCGGGGGGGTGGGGCAGGAAAGTCCCTGTTATGTGCAGGATGATACACTCAGTCCCTACTCCCTCCGCCAGCCTCTCCTCAGTTTCCCATGCCCTCCTAACCAAGGGGATATTGATGGCTGGGGCCAGACGGCCAGACCCCGCCATGGTGGCTCACAGGAGTGAAGTACTAAGAACAAGGGTGGAGCGGGACCTATCTGAGGAAAGCAATAGTATCAGTGATAGGGAGGTAAGGGTGACAGCACCAGTGATAGGGAGATAAAATGTAAATACATTTTTTTAAAGAAGTACGCACTTTGGGACTATTAGCAATCACAATGCATGGCAAAAACCAAAGTGAGACCTTTGGGGCTATCAGCCATCGCAGCGGTTGGCAAATACCAAAGTGAGCCCTAAGCCAATGCACCTGGCAGCAAATAAAGTGAGTCCTTCAGGGCTGTCAACCACCACATCAGGTGGCAAATAAACATAGCTCTTCCGGGGGGGGGTGCAGTTGATATACCGAGTGGCAAATAAAGCTGGCAATTCAGGACTGTCATCTACCACACCGGGTAGTAAATAACAAAGTTAGCCCTTCAAGGCTGTCACCCGCCATACCAAATGGCAAATACTAACGACAGCTCTTCAGATAGTCAGCGACCACACTGGGTACCAAATTCCAAAGAGCCCTCATCAAGGCTGCCAACCAGCACTCCAGGTAGCAAATAACATAAAAAAAAAAAGCTTTTCAGGGATGTCAGTCACAACACTGGGTAGCAAATAACAAAGATAGCCCTACAGTGCTGCCAGCCGCCATACCAGGAGGCAAATGCCAAAGGAAGCCTTGCAAGGCTGTCAGCCGCCCCCACCAGACAGCAAATATCAAAATATCCCCTCAGACCCTCAGCTGCCATACCGGCAGCAAATAACAAAGACAGCCCTTTAAGAGTGTCAGCAGCCCCACTGGGTGGCAAATAATTATAAAGCAGTCAAACTGCCTCCACCAATCAGAGGCCAGCACTACTGTACCTCTTATTCTGTGTACAGTTGCTGCCTCGCACTCCCCTGTACAGCTGATTCCCATCACAGTGACGTTGGATTGTCATACAGTTTGTGTGAGAATCGCTGAGGTACAATTAGCTGCGACAGAAATCCCATTAAAAAAGGGCTTGTCAAAAAAACAAACAAACAAAAAAACAGTCTCTTTAGCACAAAACATTACCGCCAACTGTCAACGGAGCCTCCCAAATGAGCAAGTGTTTATCCACAAAACTTCACGGGCAGTTGTGAATGGATTCAAATCTTTTAGCTGCTGTTAGCCCTGCCAAGCATTACATGGTGTGTGTCCCGCTGCCACCATAAAACCGACGTTTTGTTTTTGATGCAAATGTATGAAACTCTAAAGTAAATGAAAATAAAAAGTGTGAAATAAATAGAAATGTTTTAGCCACATATAACCCCACTGACCATTAAGTGCCGTGTAGTGTCTGTTCAAGGGATGTACCACTAGGTATCTAAACAGCAGGGGAGCCCAGCAATACAGCAGCACACATTCTCACTTAAAATTGGATTGTAAATGGTTTCTTTCAGGCTGTAGGCAGTTCGACTGCTTCATAATATATTTAGTTATGGGTGTCTTTTACGAGATAAGTAGGCTATCTCAAGATGGTTTGGGCTGACAGAACTGCTCAGCTTCACTTCATGGTCCTCTCGTCCAAACCAGCATAAGATAACTTTCTTATCTCGTAAGACACACCCGTAACTAAACATATTAATATATAAATGAGCCCAGAGGAAAGGTCAGTCACTACACCTGGCAGCAAATATCAAAGTGAGCCCTTCTGGGCTGTGAGCCACCACACATCAGGTAACAATAATAGCCCTTTGGGGCTTTCACCTGTCACACTAGGTGGTAATCACCTCAACCTCTCGGGGTGTGTGAAGAATTAGTCCAGTTTCTCCAACAGGTCCCTTACCTGGCATATTAATGCTAATTACCTGACTAACTTCAAAGATGGTTTTGAACGTGCTGTGCAAACCAATGCTACCTCTATTTTGTAATCTTCTCCTAAACTCTGTACCCTATATGTTAATGGAAATCCTGATGTTATCTTACCTTGCTTTTGTACCTTTTTCTGTATTTGCCACTGTCTAAAACTTCCTGTAATTTGCTCTATAATTCTCCCAGGTCGTGCCTGAAAATAGTCATCCCTATGGCTAGTGCACTTACCTGGTAAACAAAAACTAAATAAAATAAAATCAAAAAGGGAGTTTTTTGGGACTGTCAACTGCCTCAAGGGGCAGCAAATATCACAGGTAGACCCTCAAGGATGTACGCTGCCACACTTGGGTGGAAAATAAACTTAGCCCTTCAGGACTGTCAGCTGTCAAACCAGGCAGCAAATAACAAACATGACCCTTTGGGGCCATCGACCGCCACACAGAGTGGTAAATAATTAAGTGAGCCCTTCAGGGCTGTAAGATCCCCTACTAGGCAGCAAAAACCAAATGAGTTCTTTGAGGCTGTCAGTTACCACACTGGGCAGTAAATAAAATGAGCCCTTCCAGGATGTCAGACACCACACTGTGTGGCAAATATAAAAGTAAGCCATTCGGGGCTGTCAGCAACCACACTGGCAGCAAATATCAAAGTGAGCCAATGGGTGGTATCAGCTGCCATGCCAGGTGGCAATAACAAAGTTAGCCATTCAGAGCTGTAAGCAACACACCAGACAGCAAAAAAAACTAAGTGTTTCCTAGGAGCTTTAAGCTACAATACTCTGCAGCATAAAAGCAAGACAGGGGATAGGTGAAATCATTGCACTGTCTTGGAGCGCAGTGTGCAATCCTGCCCCACCCCCACCCCCACCAAAAAAAAAAAAAAAAAAAACACTGCCTTGAAGACATATGCTACACAACACTAGTGACAAGTTACTGAGTGAAAATGGGCCACCAGGAGATTGAAAATAAAAAATAAAGTTCCCTTGCTGATTCTACCTCCTACTGACAAGAAAATAGTGGAGTCTGGCCAGAGAGAAAGGAGTACTGCAGCTAGAGTTATGCAGTATGAGACAAAGCATTCATTTATTTATTTCAAAAGTTTTACTGGGAAAGACATACTGAGATAAGTAGCAGCTCGTTTCCAGATGCATCCTGGGAGGAAGGGGCAATGGGAGGCAAAGCATAACAACCAAACCAATAATAAACAATCAGGAATTAAGAGTAATGGGCACTATGCACTACGTCAACATGCCGTGTAAACCGGGCACATTGGCATTGTGAATGCCATGGAGTGGGGTCCCATGGACCCCGTGCGGCCTTCACTAAGGGAGCACATGACAGTTACGCACCCAGTCACCTGGCCATTCGGACAGCAACACGCCTGGGGTGGGCACGCTACGCGCCATTCACGAAGGTGCATGATACAAGGCACAGGAGGTGCAGGTTACAGCAGCTGGGACCTTGCCGTAACCAGGTGCGTGCCACCACAGATGCATCCCCTGCCAGTCGTGGAGGGACCGTGACTATCCCTACCTGCTGTCCCTGCCTGCAGTGTTGTGGGGGCAGGGGCTGCCATCTAGGTGAGTGCTTGTTCACCCTGGCATGCCAGGACTGCCGTGCATCTGCACGGCCAATTCAATATCACCCCATGGGCCCGAGGGATCCACTATGGGACCCGGGTCAGGCATCTGATTTGATGTCTGCTCACGTCCACTCCTTTGTACCGGCCCGACCCCCACGAACCTGCGCACCGGGAGGGGGCGCACAGGGCCGCGGACAGGTGGTTGGCGGTCGTCAATGCCACCAGGTGCGCACCTATTCACAGGTGTGGAGGTACGCAGGCAGGGTACGTCCCTGTGGTATGTACCTCTGCCCTTCGCTTAGCGGCCAATATTTGCAATGAAAAGCAATCGACAATTGGCAGCTTTACAAACAGCTAGGCCTGGAAAGAGCAGAGGATACAATTAAGTGCAACATGAAACCATAGGTGGCGGCAGGTGAAGCTAAACAGTATGTTTCTAGGTGGAGGTAAGCAGGGGGACTAGGGCAGAATTACAGTGTGTAGAAGAAAACAAGTAGTAGACAGTTGGCTGAACAGTTGAGTGGAGGAGCAGTGGTGGAGATCAGGTGCATTTGCAAGAAGGAGAGATGTCATACAAAAGAGTAGAGAGAAAGCGTAGGGAAGAGGCAGAGCGGGTGGACAGAGGGAGAGAATTCCATAGTTTGGGGAAGTGGTAGGAGAAAGAAGCCTGGCCAGCAGAGGTTGACCTTGATAGGAGTGATAGGGAGCAAAAGCCAGAGTTGCAAAGGGTGTAGGAAGGAGGGGGGGAGAAGTAAGAGGGGAGAAAGCCAAGCTAGTATTCATCAATAAAGGAAGAGTAATGAGCTAGGCACCTGACTTCAAGGGAGGGAAGGGAGCGGGAGGTATAAAGGGAGCAATGGTGAGTGAGGGGTGGACAGTCTAGGGCAAAGTGGCAGAAGGAGTGATAGAGAGGATCCAGTCTGGTAAAAGAAAACTTAGGAACAGCACTGTAAACAATGTCTCCATAGTCGAAAATAAGAAGAATCATTCTCTGTAGAATGGTTCTGTGAGCCAGCAAGGGAATAGAAAAAATTAACTTCATACTTACCGTAATTTCCTTTTCTGTTAGCTCCAACATTGTCAATGGGTAATCCATACAACTCAGTATAGTGCACCCCTACCAGGGGAATGGCACAGCCCAAGATTCAGAATGTTGGGCACCCAAGGATTCCCTGCACCAATGGAAAATCTCCAGTTATTACTTAGCAGTGTCATGCGAGCTACACACATATACTCGATCAAAAAACAGTCACATGTTGACAAAAATAAAAAAAACTGTCTTACCTTCCTATCTGATATTCAGAGAAGAGATGCATGAAATATTCAGATCTTGAAGTAAAGGAACATACAGTCACAAGGTGCTTCAGAGGCACAACATGTCTCACAGGAGTCATCCATTTGTGAACTGAAGCTAACGTAATAAATCGTGCCCTGTCTCTTTTTTTTTTGAGAATGCAGAGAAACAAACTGCCAACAGGAAACGCACCTTAATAAATGAAACCTGTTAACCTGTGGTCACAGATTAATTAATAAGTCAGTGTAATCGATAAATCATATCAGAGTACACTGCAGCAAAAGAGAGAGAGAGAGAGAGAGAGAGATTAACGTAGGGGATTTTACTAAAAGATAGACCTCTCTCTCAGCATGCAGGATAAGATTCACCCTCAGCAGCCATGCTCTTGGGCAGGTCCCACTGACAATGTTGGAATGAATAGAAAAGGAAATTACGTTAAGTATGAAGTTAATCTCTTCTTTCTGCAGCACTCCACACTGCCAATGGGTAATCAATACAACTGGGTTCTAAGAAGCACCACCTAGGTCCTAGACAAAATACCGTGAGGGAGGAGAATGTTTTCCCATACTCCAGAGGCTCCAGAATTACTTGCGAAATGCTGCCTGCGACCAAAAGCTGTGTCAGCAGAACTCTGAACATCTAATTTATAATGTTTTGTGAATGTGTGAACCGAGGTCCACGTAGCTGCCTTGCATAGTTTTGAAACTGTGGCCTCGCCCCTCTCAATGCAGGAAGTTGCCAATGCTCCGGTGGAGTGAGCCCTGATAATAGCCGGGGGCCTCTTGTTTTTTGCCACAAAGGCCTTAGCAACACAGACCCGTACCCCACCTAGCTAGGGTGAGTTAGATGCCTTTTGTCCTTGCTTGGCTGCCCCAAAGAGCATAGACAGACTATCTGAGTTACGAAATTCAGATGTATGTTTAAGGTAGATCCTAACTGCCCGCCTCAGGTCCAGTTTATGCAACTCCTTCTCCTTGGGGTGAGAAGGATGCGGACAGAGGGCAAATCTCTTGGATCACATGAAAAGCCGTGGGCACTTTAGGGACAAAGGACAGAACAGACCTCAGCACCACTTTGTCCTTATACATGATAAGGTAAGGCTCCTTATGAGACAAGGCCTAGAGTTCGCCCACTCTCCTGGCTGAGCACATGGCCACTACAAAAAAAAAAAAAAAAAGATCTTGTAGGACAACACATCCAGTGGCACAGATGCTAGTGGCTTGAAGGGTTCAACACAAAGAACACTCAGAACCAGGTTACGATCCCACGGGGGAAACCAGTCATCAAAACAGCAACCCGCTCCTGCCAACCGCACGTAATAAACAAACAACTTCACTATTTATCCTTAGGGAAAACCCCAAGGAAGCTCTGAGAGCAGAAACCTGCCCTCTCAGCATACTCAATGCCAGCCCTTTATCCACGTCATCCTGAAGGAATTCCAGGATCTGAGCAATGGAGGCCTTCGGAGATTCAATTCCTGTCTCTCTAGCCCAAGAAAAAAAAATTAGTTCAGACTTGGGCGTAAGCAGCTGAGGTAGAGGTTTTTCTTGCCACTAGCAAGGTTTCAATTACCCTCGGGGGAAGGGGGGACCTAGTCTTTAGAGTCTCCTCCTTTCAGGATCCAGGTAGCGAGTTGCACTGCACTTGGGGTTCAGGTGGAGAATGGGGTCTTGCAACAGGAGGTCCCTTCATACTGGAAGGCAGAAGGGTACTTGCTGGGCTAGACTGAAGAACGTGTAGTTCTGAGCATTGTGGCTTGAAGCAAACACATCTATCTGCAGTTGCCCAAACCGACTGCTTAGCAGCGCAAACACCTCCTGGTTCAACTGCCACTCTCGGGAAAGGGGGGGGCTGTTTTGCAACTTAGCCAGTCTGCCTGAATGTTCAACTCCCCCACCAGATGAACTACTGACAGAGTGAGAAGATTCTCCTCTGCCCATCTCAGTAGTTTGGAGGTCTCTCGAAGCATTGCCCTGCTTTTTGTGCCTCCTTGGTTGTTTACGTATACCACTGACGGCAATGTCCGACCGCACGTCACTGCAGTGTTCCTCAGTCTGGACTGAAAATGAAGCACAGCTAACTGAACCACCGCATCTCCAGGACATTTATGTAGAGACGCTGTTCTTGTAGTGACCACATCCCCCGGAGTGGAAGTTGGTCCAGGACTGCCCCAATTCATGCAGGCTTGCATCCGTTGCAAGAACTACCTCTGGTGGTAGTTCTAAAGGAACTCCCTTGTAGAGATTCTGCACATTCAGCCACCAACTCCGGGAGTGATGAAGCTGAGAGGTGAGGAGGATCCTGTCTTGACAGTCCTCAGACGCTGGGTCCCAGGCAGTCAGCAGCCCTGTTGGAAGAAGCCAGATGTGGAAACAGGCCCAGGGAACTAAGTCTATTGCTGCCGCCATGAGGCCCAGAATCCACAGCAGAGTGTAGGCCAACACAGGGGACTAAAGCCAGAGACACCGTATCTCGGACAGCAACATCTCCTCTCGGGAGGGTGAAAGAACACCCTCCCTACTTTCATGTCGAAGATCACTCCCAAGTGTTCCAAGGACTGCGATGGTTCTAAGAAGCTCTTCTCCCAGTTAACCATCCAGCCATGTGATTCCAGGATCTCCAGGGTCCTGGACACCGATCTCTTCACAAGAAGCATCATCGGTGCTCAAATGAGCAGGTCGTCCAGATAAGGGTAGACATGATGACCCTCCTGTCATAGCTAAGTAACCAGGACAATCAGTACCTTTGAGAAAACTTGAGGGGCTGTTGCAAGGCTGAATGGAAGTGCCTTGTACTGGAAATGTTGGCCCAGTATAAAGAACCTGAGATACTTCTGGTGGGACTGTCCAATGGGGTGTGGAGGTAAGCATCCATCAGATCTATTGAGGCTAAGAAGTCCCCCGGTTGAACAACCCAGATTATCGACCTCAGAGACTCCATCTTGAACGTCTTGTGGTGCACAAACTTGTTTAGATGCTTTGAGTCCACAATGGGACTGAACCCCCCAGGACTTCTTGGCAACTATGAAGTAGAGGGAGTAGAACCCTTGGCCCTGCTTGTTTGGGGGAACCGTAATGCCGGCCCCAATTTGAATGAGATGGGTCAGAGTGTCCGACACAGTCCAGCATTTTGTCACTTGCTGTGAAACGGGGGACCGCAGAGAACATCCCCTTGAGGGAACCATTAGGAATTCTATGGCATAGCCCAGGTGAAGGATTTCCAGAACCCAGGTGTCTGATGTTGTTTGGGCCCATCTTGCAAGAAATTCCTGTAGTCTTCCACCAAGGGGAAGGGGCAGGGGTGGGCCTGCATACCTTCATTGTGCAGTACCAGCCCCTTGTGCTGGTCCTCCTCCGCAGCGCCTAGAGAAGGATTCTCAATTGCCATACCCTCTACTGCCTGAAGAGGCACCTCTGTTCTTTTGGGTACCGAAGTTCTGAAAGGGATGATACCCTCCCCAGGACTGTCTGTACCAATGACTGCCCTGTCCTCGTTGAGGAGCTGTGGCCTTGTGTTGCTGACTGGACACTGGGAGGTGGCCCTTCTTATCCTGCAAGACAGAAACCAGACCGGAACCAAACAATAAATTTCCTTCAAAAGGAAGACTAAAACAGTTTCATCTTTGAAGACAGATCAGCAGACCAATGTCTGAGCCACATGGCCCTCGTGGCCGCCGCAGAATGGTAGGCCGTGCAGGCTGACAAACGTAAATTGTCCACAGTGGAATCCCCAAGGAAGGAGTATGCCGCAGCTACAAACTGAAAAATACTCGCATTCTCCGAATCAGGAGGGATGTAGTCGGTCAGCATAGTGACCCAGAGGTTTACAGCTCTGGCAACAATAAATGAAGTATAGGAGGTATGAATGTTTGCACCTGAAGTGGCAAAGGCCTTCCTGTTTGAGGTATCTATTCTCGTCATGCGAATATGATAGTGCCAGGATCCGCTCCACTGGAATCGTGGTGTGCTTTATAGAATTATAAACAGTTTTGTCTGCCGGGGGTCGTCCCACTTACGAGACCTCTCCCCTAAAGAAGGATAATTCTTAGTTTTTGGTTTTGGGAGATTTCTTTTCTCCTCGACCTCTGCTCATTCCTGTTGAACAATTTGGTCACAGTGGAGAAAACCTGGGAAACATTTTGGAACAGCAGAGGACGCTGACAGAACTGGATTAACATCCAGTGTCTCCATGGACTGCTCCTCCCTTACTTGTGAAGATCTACATGCCTCAGCAGTCAAAAAGGACAAGGACTTATTATTAAAGAGGGGTGGAATCGGTATCCTGGTCTTGGGCTCCATCCACTCTCCTTCCTCCATCTCCTCCTCAGAGGGGATGTCCTCCTCATCTGAAAGTAATTTTCTAAGGTCCGGCGTTTCCCCCAAGATCCCCGTAATCTTCTTCCTCGCCTTCTGATGGGCTAGGGTTGGGATGTGCAGGCATATCCGATTCTGCAGTTTGCTCCTGCTGCGTCACACCTGGATGTGCCTGTGTGGGTCCCCCTGACCTGAGGGGCCAGGTTTGGGGTCGGGTGTTATCTGCTGGGATGCCCTGCAGGACATCAGGGCTCAAAAGCTCACCGAGGAGCAACCAGAGATTTTTTTTGTGGTTAATAAGTTTTATTGATTTGACTTATTAAGATGATACAAACATTAAAACAGTCGGATACATTGCAAAGATCTTACAGACTGTTACATGTCTGTAGAAACAGAGAACGGAACATGCTGGACAAAAAGTAACGAACTGAATATACTACCCAGGTAAGCAGTAGGATAATTCTCTGTGTCTGGATGTACAACACCTATCCAGCTGGAGATTAACTTTGAAAGTATTAGCAGTTGGTGCCTTGCATTATAGCTAACTCATACAAACATATCTTACCTGGCCCCATCCTGCTAGTTTCTGCAGTGCAACCAGAGATTTTTACACAATGCTGCTTTGCCACTGCCAAGTGATGAACCAGGTGCCCCCCACCCCCCACCCCCAGCTTGAGGAGGACCGCTGGGGGAACCATGAGAGAAATATGCTGAGCAACACAATGAGGACAATATGTACCCATGGGAGAGGGCCTGATCACCCTTCTGCAGGTCTTACATCATTTCATAATGCATGGTCTCCTGAAAGCCAAAAAAAAACAACCTGTGACAATTTTAAACCGTCTTTCAGAAAGTTGCTCCACCACTGAAAAAAAACTGTGATAGATTTTTAAAACGTAATTGTGAAATAACACAAAAACTGCTAGCCAACTGCGAAAAAAAAGTACCAGCTGCCTGAAAGGCTATAACTGAGTGTGTGCTCCTCTCAAGGTGCGAATGCTGCGACTCCTCCACCTACTGGTGGAAAACTGTAAAGCTTAGGAAGCGTGCACCCAGTTCTAACAGCAGCCGCACAACTAAAAAAACAAAGGATAAGTTGGGAAACCCAACAAAATACACCTCACAGGGCAGAAACACAGTAAAAATACAGAAAACACCAATAAAAACCCTGCTGGGGAAGAGAGAGGAACTGATGCCAAAGACGACAACCCTCAGAGCCCCTACACTCCAATGAAATAAAACTGTGCCTACCTGAGACACCTTTTCTCCATTTTTTTATTTTAAGAGACCATAACAAAGACCCTAGGAAAAGCAAAAAAGTGTCTCCCAGTCCACGCAGAGAGTGAGAAAAAACAGGCAGCTTACTCAGTTTTAAAGCCGCAGCTTAACAGGCACAACTTAAATTTAGGGGTGCTCTCTGTAAACAGGTAGCCCCAACCTGCACAGCAGAATTGTAGCCCCAAACGGTCTTGAATTCCTGAAGTCGCAAATTCTTCCGAGAAAAGAGAGTAGACCTTTCCCCTACGAATGGCACAGCAAAACTGGGGATTTGCCGTTAGTGGAGGGAATCATCGGGTGCTCAACATTCTAAATCTTGGGCTGTGTCATTCCCCTGCTAAGGGTGCACTATACCCAATTGTACTGATTACCCATTGACAATGTGAAGCGCTACAGAAACATCCATGGTTTCTGTATAACGCACCTCATTTTGGGTGCAGCTCTTTATGGATGGCATCCACACACCCAGAAAAGTAGAGATGATGGTCAAGCCAAACCCCCGAGGTACTTGAAAAGTGGGAACATCCTCAATGGAGGACCCATCTAAGGTGTGAAAGGAAGGGAAGGTGGTAAAGCCTGGAGATCTTTTGCCTTGTTGCAAAGGTCATGGAGAACATTTTTTTTTTTTGTTAAGGGGCAGCTGATTCAATATGAACCAGTGCTGGACGTTGTCAAAGTCCAGCTGGAGACTGGTTATCAGATCGGTGGGGGAGGAAGCCAGCAGCAAATATAACTGTGTCATCTGTGTACATGTGGATGGATGTAGATGAGCAGGCAACAGAGAGATTATTTAGGAAAATCAAGAAAAGAATAGGGCCAAGGACGGATCCTTGGGGGACACTGGTGCTCACAGGAGTGGGGGGGGGGGTGACAGGGAATCAACAATTCTAACCAATTGAGTCATACCCAAAAGGTAGGAGTGGAACCAGTTAGTAGAGGAGACAGAAAGTCCCATAGCTGTGAGCTTATCAGGGAGAAGGGGGTGTGCAATAGTGTCACAGGCTTTGACCAGGTTGACAAAGTTGGCAGAGGTGATCTGACCCTGATCCGTGCCCAAGAGAATGGAGTCAGTAAGCCTGAAAAGGGAGGAGGTAGAGTGGGATTTAAGGAAACCAGACTGGAAAGGGATGAAGAAGGATGACAAGACAAGGAAGGGAGAGAGCTGAGAGAGCACTACGTGTTCTTAAAGTTTAGCAAGGGTAGGAAGCAGGGAGCATAGGATGGTAGTTACCAGGAGTCGCCACCTTTGGGAAGAGGCAAGACTGTGGCATGTTTCCAAGCATCGGGGACAGAGGCAAGGGAGAAGGAGAGGTTTAGAAAGGAGGTGATTGGGAGACTGATGGCAGGGGCTGAGGAATGGAGGAGTTTACAGTCAAGCCCAATAGGGCTCTTGCCCTTGAGAGGGTTGAGAGCTAGAAGGGCTAGGGGAGGAGAAAGGAGTAGATGGGGTAGACAGATGGGGGGCAGGAGGAGAGAAGGGACGAGGCACAGGAGGTGAAGAAAGCACTGAATTCAGAGGCAACAGAGAGGGGTCAGAAATGGTAGTGCCCCTCATCTTGAGGACCGGGGTGGTGTACTGGGCTGGGGGTGAGAAGAGGGTGTGAAGGACCTTCCAAAACTTGGAGGGGTGGTTAATATTATTTTGAAAGGTGTCGAAAAAGTACTCAGACTTAGCAGGTTTGGTTGCTCTGGTGCAGGCATTTCGGATAGCTCTGTATTTGAGTAACTCAGCAGGGGAGCCTATGGACTGGAGTAGTTCATGCAAGATCCCATGCACACAGGCAGACCAGCAGTTTGGCTGAAACCAGGGTAGGTGGGAACCTCAGACTCTGGTTTTCTTGAGGGGAGTGTAATGATCCCAAACAGACAGGAAAGTGGATTTGTACTAATTGAGGGCAGAGTCAATGGTGCTGGCAGAAGAGATGGGCAACCAATCCGCAGATGTCAAGTCCTCATGGACCAGAAGGATCGGATCAGGAGGAGTTTGGGCAGGGCTTTGGGTCTGTGTATTTCGCACACACAGTATACCATGTGGTGGTTTCTGAGAGTGTCCGGGAGGGTGCCAGCTGCAATAATATAGTGTGGGTGGGAGGTAAGGACCCAGTTCAGTAAGGTGTGATTGTGGGATCTGTGGCTGAGGCAGATGGGATCAGAGACCACCTGGATTAGGTAGAGGGACTTGATGTTATGGCAGAATTTGGATAGAGAGGGGGAAAGCCAATTTTTATTAACGTCCCCAAGGATGAGCAGTTCACTGGTCAAGGCATGAGAGGAGATAGTGGAGAGGTCAGTGATAGTGGAGGAGGGCAGGCCACAGCAGCAATAAATGCCAGCCACAAAGACAGAGAAAGAGTTTGAGAAGTAGGAGTTCATAAGCCGAGGGAGAGAAGATAGAGAGAATAGGGATAAAATGGATGGCAGAGGTGAGGTAAATGGCAGCACCACCACCCCTCGTAGCTCGATCCTGCTGGGTAAGTTGACTACCCGGGGATAGCCACTGCAGTTATCCGGAATCTTGTGGGAAAGTCAGGATTCTGAGATGACCAACATGTCCAGATGAAGGCTGATCATGAAGAGTTGTAACAGATCAATTTTAGGGAGCAGGCTGCAGACATTTACGTGAGCTACACTTAAACCTTTTGAGATACAAGTGGTGAGGGAGAGGACAGGGCCGGTTGGGCTCTATATCACCTGCAAGTAACAGCGGCAGATAGGTAAGGAGCTTAGTGGGAACAGATGAGAGTTTGCATGGCAGTTGCAGGGAACAGAAGGGGTGGGGAAGGGGAACCTACCACATCAGCTCACCATATGTACAGCGGTGCATGTTAAAACCGTGCAACAGAGACAGCGTAGGCGGGAATAGCGACAAGGTGCAAAACTGCTAAATGGTCTATGTGGGGTTGTGCACCCTGTCTCTGTTCTCTCACAGAGGGTAAGTCCTCTGCTGGGAGGAGGGTCTGTCGAGCAGTTGCTGTAGCTCGACAGGATGAACCACAAGCAGCAACGGAGGCGGTACGTCTGTGGACCAGGTATTGAATCCCGGTCCCAAGTGCAGGGAATTTTTCATTTATTCGCATTTTGTGCAAATTAAGTGTACAACCCCCCCCCTCCCGAGTTGATTATTTTAGTTAGGAGAGGGGTGCAGGGGCAGAGCCCCCAAAACACTCAGAAATATGCTGCTGGCAATAGATTGCACTGTACTGGCAACCATGGTATACTAGTGTGACTGTCTTGCGACATTATGACCTTGTGCCGGAGGGGAGCAAGGATCTAGGAGTAGCAAGATGGATGACGGAATAAGGAAGCAGTTAGGAAGCCAGGGGAAATGAGAGAGAGTGTGAAAGCAGGAGGAAGGGATGTTGGGGTAAAGGGTGTGGGGGGAGAGGGAGAGAGTCTGTGAGAGGGAGGAAGGCAAGGGAAAACATGAGGGTAGGAGAGATATGGAGATTACAAGCATGTTGCAGAGACTGGAGGCCTGGAGGTCTGAGACAGACAGGAGGGGAGGGGTGAGGGAGTAATGAGTAGCAGCAATGGGCCAAGATGGTATGGAGGCTATATTGGGATTACGGAGAATTAAAGGATCAGGAGACCCTATATAAACAGTTGGTGCAAACTGGAATTAACAGAGATTTTGGAACATAGAAGGCAGCTGGGAACATAACTTAGTGAGTAGAAAGGCCAGGGGACCCCATGGGGGTTGGTGCAACCTGGGATAAGCAGGGGCAGATGATTTAGAGGCAGACAGGTGCTGACAATGTGGGGAAACTAGCACAGTACTTACAAAAACGAAACAATAGCAACTTTCAAACCTAGGCAACTAAGGTAGAGTGAAATGAGTCTGCGGCAACAGCAATAACAAATGCAACTTATGTTAGGTAATGTTAACGCTCTACTGGTTAAGCAGAAAAGGTAAATGGGGACAATTAAAGGAAAGAGTCTTTTGACTGAGATTCCTGCATGCAGAAAGACCTACATTACCCACCACTCCACAACCCACTCCCGAGTCAGCTGACCGAGCAAGAGTTTTGGTATCACTTTTATTTTAGACACTGAAGAACTTGTAATATTACACTTCCCTAGACAGTTCCAAGAGAGATGTTCAAAGTCAGCTCCTCTTGCAAAGACACCATCCCCATCACTTTTCTTTCATAGTGTGCTTGTCTTTAGCGACTTTTTGTGGTTCAAGCAAAATTATATTTTATATATATATATATATATATATATATATATATATATACACACACACACACACACACACACACACACACACGTATATATTATATATAAACATATGTGTGTGTGTGTATATACACATATATACATACATATCACTACGGTAATTATATATATATATAATTACACGCGGTGTGTATGTATGTATGCATATATGTGTATATATACACACACACACATATATATATATGTCTCTTTTCATAAGATGTCCTGTCGTCCCCTCTGTGGGGATTCTGTCCCCTTGGGAACTTGGCATTTAGTTCTACGTTCCAATACGGATAAGATGCCTTCCTCTCTCCACGTTCATATGTGCACTGTGAACACTCGGGATACTCCCATCATGTTTCCTGAACCAGCGGCCCACCCTCTCATTTTTGATCCTTGATTAGGCGGATTAGTAAGACAGAAGCCTGTGCAACTCGATTGCCTATTTTTCAAGCCCAAACAGCCATCAGCTCTGCTAGAGAGGGTCTGATCTGGGTCCCCAAGCAAAGTGAGGGATGAAACCCAGAGACCACAGACACAGCAGCAGATATTCCAATGGTTGTCCCAAATGCAGTTTTTTTGTGGGAATTGTGCTTCGCATCTTAAACTGAATTAGAATGTTTTTAGATAATATTAGGCTTGTAATACACAGACAAACTCTTCTTTTTATGCTTGCTTGCAGAATGCCTCGCCACCAGAAGCCTGGGCAAAACATAATGAGGGAGCTTTGGGCAGTAATGGCAAAGGCCCAACTGGACCGATTTACTGTAACCAAAACCTGGCCATCCAACAGCCATGACTGGGACTGTCCCATACTACACCATTTTCAGGAAGGATAGGCAGAAGGGTGAAAGGAGAAGGCTGGCCCTGTACATTACAGCAAGCATGGAGGCCCCCCAAGGATGGATCAGTGGGTGAAGAGAGCAAAGTAGAATCAGTCTGTGTGCAACTGACAACAGTGGGAGGGAGAAAAATTAGGGTGGAAGTACTGTAGTATATAGACCACCAAATCACAATTAAAAAAAAAAAAAAAAAAGACAGGACACTGATGGACAAAATCAGAAACGCATCAGCAAAGGGTGACATTGTGCTACTGGGACACTATACTCTCCCGGATGTTGACTGTGAGCTCCAAGCAACCAAGAGTGCTAAGAGTCAGAAATTTGTAATGGTGCTAAAGGATTGTTTTCTTGTGTAATGGGTCAAGGAACCTTCCAGAGATGGGGCTATCCTGGATCTGCTACTCTCCAATGGAGATACTGTCAGAATATCAGGGTGATGGAGCCTCTGGGGTTAACTGACCACAGTTCAGTGTGGTGTCACATAACCCTAGAGGCCCTCCACTCTAACTCTAAAACAAGGGTATACATATTAAGCTCCTTTAGCCTCTCTTCGTATGGTTTCTGGTGCAGACCCTTCACCATTTTAGTTGCCCTCCTCTAGACTGCCTCCATCCTGTCTATATCCCTGCGGAGATGGGGTCTCCAGAACTGCACACAGTACTCCAGATCGGGTCTCACCAACTGTCTGTATAGAGGGATAACAACTTCCTGTTTTCTATTGGTGTTGCCTCTTCATATACATCCCAGTATCCCTCAGCCCTCCTTACTGTCTTCTCACATTGCTTGCTTACCTTTAGGTCATCTGATATTACTACCCCCAGGTCCCTTTCCATTTTTGTTAGTACCCCCCCCCCCAAATCGTGTACTCTTCCCCTGGGTTTCTGTTTCCCAGGTGCATTACTTTGCACTTCTTTGCATTGAATCTAAGCTGCCATACATCTGACCATTCCTCCAATCTTGCCAAGTCCCTTATCATCATTTCCAACCCACTTGAATATCAACCTTGTTGCACATCTTTGTGTCGTCTGCAAAGAGGCATACTTTTCCTTCCGGTCCCTCCTCAATGTCACTTATAAAGGCATTAAAAAGGGACCTGACCCAGTACTGCACCCTGTGGTACCCTGCTAGTAACACCCCTTTCTTTGGAGTGGACTCAGTTTACTATTACCCTCTGTGTACTGTTGTCCAGACAATTTTTTACCCAGGCTACCACCCTAGGACCCACTCCCAGGCTGGCTAATTTGTTTATTAATCTTTTGTGTGGGACTGTGTCAAATGTCTTCCTAAAATCTAGATAGGCCATGTCCACAGCCCCTCCCTGATCTACTACTTTGGTCACACAGTCAAAGAAATCTATTAGATTCGTCTGACATTACCTTCCCACTGTGAATCCATGCTGCCTTGGGTCCTGTGCCCCCCGCTGCCCTCCAGGTACTCAACAATTCTTTCCTTCAGAAGTGATTCCATCATTTTCCCTATCATTGAGGTCAAACTAACAGGTAGTTTCCTGCCTCTGCTTTGCTCCCACATTTGTGAAAGAGAATCACATCCACTCTCCTCCAGTCTTTAGGTACCACACCATCCTCCCACGATTTGTTAAAAAGAGTAGTCAGTGGTGTCACTAGTTCTCCCCGTAGTTCTTTTAGAGTTTTGGGGTGAATCACATCAGGCCCCATTGCTTTGTCCACCTTCAGTTTTAGGAGTTCTTCAGAACTCTTTCTTCTGTGAAAGGACTGGTATCGACCCCCAATCCAGAGTCCTTCTATTGATTGGATTAGGTACCTCCCCCTCCTCCTCTTTTGTGAATACCGAGCAGAAGCATTCGTTCAGCACCCCTGCTTGTTCACTGTCACCTTCTGACCACCCTCCCTCCCCTTTATTAAGCCTCACCATCCCTCCCTTGGTCTTTCTTCACTCCCTAATATACCTATAAAATGTTTTATCCTCCTCCTTAACTGAGCTGGCTATCTTTTCCTCAGTTTGGGCCTTTGCTATTCTAACTGCCTTCCCCGCTTCCTTCTGCTTTAACTGATACAATTTTCTGTCCTGCTCCTTCTGTGTTTCCTTATACTTCCGGAATGCTATCTTTTTCTCCCTAACCTTCCCCGCCACCTTTTTTGAGAACCATAGTGGCTTTTTCCTTCATTTTGATTTATTTGCTTCACACAAAGGCTTGTTGCCTATGTGATGGCAGTTTTGATGTTTCCCCACTATTCCTCCACCCCTCCTTCTTGCCCATTTGCTAGTGCTTTTCTGAGACACTCTCCCATTTTGACAAAGTCAGCCCTCCTAAAGTCCAGTACCCTCACTTTTGTATGGCTTGACTCTATGGCTGTGTTTATCGTGAACCACACTGTTTGGTGGTCACTTGTTCCCAGATGGCTACCCACTTCTAAATTTTAGATCCTTTCTCCATCCCCGTTTGAGAGTACCAGGTCTAAGATGGCTCCCTCCTGAGTGGGTTCCAACACTAGCTGTCTGAAGCATGCCCCCTGTAGGGTATCAAGAATGACCCTGCTCTTGGATGTGGCTGCAGCAAAGGTGCTCCAGTTAACATCTGGGATATTCAAGTCCCTCATCAACAATATCTCCCCTTCTTCTGCCATCCTAACAATGCCTTATTTCATTTCCTTGTCCATTTCCTCCCCCATGTGGATTGTGGTGCCATTTCCTGTCTCCACGGCGACCCACAGTGTCTCCTCTCCTCAGTTTACCCTTTAGTTCCATTGCTTTGATCCCTTCCCTTACGTAGAGAGCTACTCCTCCTCCTCTTCTACCCTCTCTGTCCCTCCTGTAGACTGTGTAACCTGGTATGTTGACATTCCAGTCATGGTTCTCTGTGTACCATGTTAATGTGACTGCCACGATATCCAAGCATCTCTCTTACATCAAGGCCACTAGTTCAGGGAGCTTCTTACCCAGACTATGGGCATTGGTAATCACTGCCCTCCATTTTTTGACGACCTTATCCCTTTTAGCCCCATCTCTGTCCTTACTGCCTTTGCCTATTTCTCCATTTACCCCTACCCCTTCTCCCTATCAACTTCTCTATCTTGGTGTTTACCTCACTAACTACCCAGTTTTTTTTTGGTTTTTTTTGGGGTGGGGGGCTGTAGACTGCACCATCCGTAGCAAACAGTTACACCCCCTGATGAAGCCTTAATTGGCAAAGCTCCAGGTCACCTGTCTAGCAGAACACTTGTATGTCTTGTGAGTGACTTGGATTCAAGAAAATAAAAAGAAATTTACTTCACTGAAATTCAGCTTTTGGCATTTATTGCCTCCGTCACTGGGGTATCACTTCCCTGGTTCTGGAGTGCGAGTTGTCCTGTTTCTCCATGTCAGTTGGGCTGGCAGCCCCTAACTCGCATCCTATCCATCTCTGAGCGCAGAACTCAGTTTGTTTTTCACAACAGTTGCACCATCCCTGCCCATGTAACAATAAATGATTCAGGGTCTATAGGGCAGGTTCTATGAGCAGTGTTTCAAGGCACTGAACAAGTACTCACTGGATACCAGTAGGGAGAGAGGAGCTATGACAGAGACCCTCAAGTTCCTGAAAGGAATAAACAAGGTGAACCGTGAGGAACTATTTAGCTTGAATATTAGTTCATGATCATGTGGACATGACTGGAAACTGACAGGAGAGAGGCTCAAGAGGGGCAGGAGGAAATATTATTTTACATAAAGGGTGGTGGAGCCATGGAAGAGTCTTCCATCTGAAGTGGTGGGTGCTAAGGCCGTTGGTGATTTCAAGCACAGCTGGGACAGAATGAAAGGTACAGAGGTGGATCAGGGTGGCAGACAGTATGAGGAGAACTGGGGGGGATGGGAAGTGTTAGGACTCTAGAGGGACAATAAATACCAGGGCTAAATAGGGAACTCGGACAGGCTGGATGGACCACTAGTCTGTTTCTGCCATCACCATCTGTTTCCGATTCTATGACAGTTATACCATAGATTGTACCATCCCAACCAGACAGTTACACTGTAGACTGCCCCATCTCTAACCAATTACGGTGTACATTTCTCCACATCAAACCAGACAGGTACACTGTAGATTATCTCACCTCCCAACCAGAATTACACAGAGTACTCAATTTCCTAACCGGACAGTAACACGGTAGACTTCCCCACCACCAGCCCAACAGTGACACTGTAGATTCCCCTACCTGGCTTGTCCAGGGAGACTGTTGATGGGTTCAACTGCATCTGGGCTGTCACTGCAAAACATAAAAGGAAAAATCTAGTAGCTCAAAGTCCATTAACTGTTTTCAGACATTCACATTCTCAAGGTTCCTAGGCTAGCTTGTATAATCCTGTACTTCATGGGGTACACAAATTACAGTTTTTACAACATTTTTTCAGTACATACTGAATATCCTAAGACCTAAAGCAGAAAGACAGATTCCTGATTGACCAGAATCCATGTTCGTACTGTATCATACTGTAACCACATAGGTTGCATGCATGCCCTGTAGTTGTATCAGAGACATGCAGCATGAGAAACAGGGCTCAGTTGTTGTTATTTGTTATCTTCCACAAATGGCTGCATTGCCTCATCCTGCTGTAACTCCTGCACAGACACTGACTGAAGTCCTGAAGAGCTTGTTGGATGTCATTCTCCCAACACCCTTCGCCCCCACCCCACAGCAACTCGGTCTACTCCACAAAAGCATGCCCTTTGGTGTTGGCCCAACAGCACAGCAGTAGCGCTACCACTCGCGATGCTGATGACTCAAGTTAGGGAACATGCACGTGACTCAGAGGACCGTCTGGAGGAGGTTTGGGCGTCAAGGGGAGCCTCTCGCCTTCTTCAGGTATGGCCCCCCCCAGGCTCGACGCTCGACTAACCTCAGGCAGAGGCCTGAAGTACAGCAAGCACCCAGCCATGTAGAGGGAGGAGGCGTGATGGACATTGGCGAATCCTCCTCGACGTTAGGGCACATGTCATGCCCCTAAACACCAGATAATGGCTCACTGCACTCCGGGACGATGGAGTACCCGGCACATATCCCCAAAACTGCTACCTGTCTCAGACTGGTGTCCCAACGAAATCTGGAAGCTCAAGGTGTGCGGGCTGCATCTCGTCCCCATCTTGGAAGGATAACCAAGGCTACATGGGGACTACCACTACAGGTCCCAGGTAAGAGGGGAATAATGTGGGCAGATGGCATAGGTGACTTCCAATGAGGTGGTGTGCAGGGGAAGAACATAAAAACAAACCATGCCCCCTTCCTCCCATGAACATGTCTCCCAGTGTTTTCTTCCTATAGCGATCCTTTCACCTTGGACATGTCCAAACTAATAACCAAAATGGTTAAGTACATCCAAAAACAGGTGTTAAGAATTATTGAATTACTGCAATATGGAGAAGTACAATCCCACGCTGGTGTTAATGTTTTTAGGATAATTTGGGGTCTTAGACGCTTGTATTAGTGGTTTGTAACACCACTGAATTTTAAGCTCGAAAGTTACTTTCTGAATAATATGTATAGGATTTTAGGTGCAAGGTAATACCAATATGGATTACCGTATATTGAATTCCCTGGTGTTTAATGTGTCTAGTTATTAACAGACAATTGCCTAGTATAATTTAAAAACCTCTAATGGCTACTACTGCAATAAACCAGCTGTGATGGGATTTAATTTGACCTCCCTGTGTTGAGCCATGGAATCGGGAGTCAAATCAAAATATCTTCAAGAAAATACTTACTCATGACTCAAGAAGTCAGCACTGAACGGGTTATTCATGGAATCTAATTCTTAGATTATGATTTTTTTTTTGTCTACAGGTGACTGTGTTGTAATTGATTGAGAATTTGTTGCCAATGGCCAAGATCCTCTTAGCCACAAGCATTCATATTAGGAGTCTGAATAACAAATTTAGGACCAATTGAGTCAGTGGTTCCCAAAAATGTTTGGGGGGGCCACATAAATATTGTTTATTTACTAGTGTAATTATTTGACTTTATGTACCTATTGCAACAAAACTAAACAAGAAGGTGGCCTTCAGACAATGTGCTTGGATCAAGCAGGAAACTCTGTCTCTTTGGGGGGAAGGGAGTGTGACATTCCATGGCAGCTCTCCTGTGGTTCTCTATTACCAACACTGCAACTTGAGGAAGAGGAAGGAGTTTTGTCATTCTGCGGCAGACCAACTGTGAGTCCTGATTACCCAAGGTGCATCTCTGGTGTGGGGTAGGGGACTGTGTTATTCGGTGACAGCTGATCCGTGGATTCCGATCCTCAAAGGGACTATGTGAAGTTCTATTGCTGATCGTCAGTGCATCCAGATTACCCATCAGGCATCTCTGGCGTGTGTGTGTGTGTGTGTGTGTGTGTGGGGGGGGGTCCTACTCTGTGGCAGCTCTACTGTGGATCACAACTACACCTGGTGTAACTAAAGGGGAGGGACGGGAATGTGTCATATTCCATGGCAGCTCATCTATCGATCCAAATTACCCACGGTGAAACACTGGCATTAGGGTGAAATTAGTTCTGTTGCATGGCAGCGCATGTGGATCCCATCTACCCACTGCATTAACTGGTGCTGGTGAGGGGGGAATGTGTGGCAGTGCATCTGTGGCTCCCAATTGCTCAGAGTACTACTCTGATGCAGAAGGCAACTCAGACCAGAGTGTAGCTTGTATCCCTGAAATACAGCAGCTGTGCACAGCTGAGCTTCGAATTTTAAAAGGAGTCATCAGAATAACACAGATGTGGCTCAGCATTTTGTGCCCCCCTACACACACACACACACACACACACACACACACACACACACACACACACACACAACACACACACACACACACACACACATACATATCTACTTGATGCAGCTGCCCAACACTGGGCATCTACATGTTGTGGCATCAGAAGCAAAATCATATTTTTGGATTCCGAGCTAGTAGCAAGGTTAAAGGTCAGTGCCCACAAGAGATGATGATTGTGCATCTGACAGTTTAGTTCCCCCAGCCAGTCCCTTAACCATAAAACTAGATTGCTGGTAAAACTAGAGCTAAAAGTGGGGGCACTGTTCGCTAATGCTTCAGTGATAAATGAAGGCCAGTCAGTACTTACGTTACGAAGATAGGGTAGATGAGGTTGCTGCTGTCAAAGGCAGTGGCGCTGGTCTGCCAGGAGCGTAGCACTGGGTGGAAGTAGCCACTGTGGAGAAGAGAGTCAGCCTGCATCTTTGAGTACTCCAAGAACAGCTAATTCTTAAAAAAAAAAAAAAAAAACTATTAAGACTACATCCCAACTCAATATAAAACCTCTCTGAACTTTATGCTGCACTCAAGCTGTACCTTAAAAAGACTTTCCAGCTTAATGCAACAGCATTCACAACTGACACCAGCAAAACTCAGTTACATGCAATTCCCTCAGACCTTGAATTTCAGGACCTTACACTCTATTACTGAAAACTTATAAAATGGGCCTTGAAAATCCTGTAATCTCATTGGTCAAAACATATCACATGGCCGTAACTCCTGCAACAGACAACCGGTCAAGATTCTGGCAATCAAATGTTTACTGTGTTTGAACCAAATTCAGGAAGAGTTTAGAAAATTGAGGAGGGGTCTCAAGCTAGTAGTTACATCTGTCACCTTCTCGGAAATACTACCCGTGTAAGGCATGGGAGAGCATAGGGGCACACACACTAGGAACTTTAACACATGGTTGGAGAACTGGTGCTGCGAGGAAGGGTTTGGATTCATTGGTGACTGGGGACTCACCTGGAGGGATGGGTGCTTATTCAAGCCTGATGGCCTGCATTTGCCCTGGAGGGGAATCCAAGCACTCAATGATGAGTTTCAATGCTACATGGACAAGCATTTAAACTAGCCAAGAGGTGGGGGGTTGGGGTGGCAGGCCAGCAAGGAGGGTACTCAACTGCCCACCCCCCATAGCTAGCGAACCCAGTGAACAGGAGGAGGAGATACTCTATAAAGCAGTGTGCAAAAGATGGAGATAGGCACCCAAGGGGTGGATAGGCAGAAAGAGAGCAAATTTCAACAGAAGGGCAGACAGCAGGAGGAACGGGGGTGGGGGGTTGGGAGCTGGAATAGAACAGCTAAACAGTCCAGGGAGTTCACATCATGGAGAGCCATATATGCCAATGCCAGGAGCCTTAGCAACAAGATGGAGGATCTGGAGGCTGCCGTGGCACAGTCGGACCTGGACATTGTGGCCATCACAGAGACCTGGTATAATGATAACCACAACTGGAAGATGACCATACCCGGCTACAACATATTCAGAACAGACAGGGCAGGCAGGAAGGGAAGAGGCATGGCACTTTATGTGAAAGATTGCACAAAGGCCATAGAGATCCAGGAGGAATAAAATGGGGGAAGAGATACTGTGAGTTAAGCTGCAAAAGAAAATAGGGTCAGCCACCCACATAGGGTTGGTCTACAGACCACCAGCCCAGGAGGAAGAGACAGACAGGGAGTTAATGCTAGCCCTCCAAAGGATGGCGGACAAGGGGGAGGTGGTGTTGGTTGGAGACTTCAATATTCCAGATGTGGACTGGAGTCTCCCAGCAGCAGCATCAACCAAGAGCAGATTTATGCTGTCACGGTGCAGTCAAACCTGGACATTGCGGCCATAACAGAGACCTGGTGTAATGATAACCATGACTGGGAGATGGCCATACCTGGCTACAGCATATTCAGAAGGGACAGGGCAGGGAAGAGGAGTGGCACTTTTTGTGAAAGCTGGCATAAAGGCTACAGAGATCCAGGAGGAACAAAATGGGGGAGAGATACTGTGGGTTAAGCTGGAAAGGAAAATGGGGCCAGCCATCTGCACAGGGGTGGTCTACAGACCACCAGTTCAGGAGGAAGAAACAGATAGGAAGCTGATGCTAGCCATCCAAAGGATGGCAGACAAGGGTGAGGTGGTGCTGGCTGGAGATCTCAATATTCCAGACGTGAACTGGAGCCTCCCAACAGCAGCATCAACCAGGTGCAGATTTATCCTATTTATCCTAGACTCCCTTCAAGGTGCCTTCCTTAAGCAACTGGTCATGGAACCAACTCAGCAGAAAGCAATACTGGACCTCGTGCTCACACACAGAGACAGTGCGATAGGGGCAACAGTGGGGGAGGACCTGGGGAACAGTGACCACTGGTCACTGTGGTTTGAAATCACTGAAGGTGCAGAATCAAACTGCACAAAAACACGTATCTTGGATTTTAAGAGGGCAGACTTTGGGAAAATGGGGACATGCTTGAAAGAGGCACTAATGGGAATGGGGAAGAAATCAGGGGTGGAGGAACACTGGGCAATATTTAAAACAGGGATTACAACAGCAACTGAATTATGCATTAAGCAGGTTAGCAAGGGGAAAAGGAAAAGGAGGCCATTACGGTTTTCCAAGGAGGTAGCAGAGAAGGTGAAAGCCCAAACGATCGCATTCAGGCAATACAAAAAGACGTAGGCAGAAGGGATAGGGAGAGGTACCAGGAGAAGCAAAGGGAGGCAGGGAGGTCAGTAAGGGAAACCAAAGCTCAGACAGAAGAGCGCATTGCAAAAATCAGTGGATAGAGGGGACAAAACCTTTTTACAGGTAAGTTCAGGTTCGCAGGTGCACGTCATACGGGTCAATTTCTTATTAATTGTTAAGTACCCAACTCCAAAAACCCCGATCTGTC
The DNA here is from genome assembly GCA_016271365.2 of Neoceratodus forsteri. NCBI lineage: Eukaryota > Metazoa > Chordata > Ceratodontiformes > Ceratodontidae > Neoceratodus > Neoceratodus forsteri. Next base: position 436,661,293 of record JADMNL010000022.1, on the reverse strand, counting down.
AGTAGTAATAAGGTGCTTACTTTTCAGGGAAGCAGTTCAAGTTTTACTGGTAAATGGCCACCTTAGCGGGTCATTCAAACAAGCTGCACTCTTTTATCTAAATAATACACTGTCCACCATAATTTAAGTGTGAAATTGATATTTTACTTTACTTAGAGTGACACACTAGAAGCAACAACTTATTTTGTTAATTGTTAAATATAGGAGAAAACTTGCAGTTTATCGGCGAGAGTTCATTTTTTCTCTCCTTTGGCGCCACGAGTACACACCCTTCACTTCCCAGCTCAATTGCCTAATTCCCCTTCAGTGTGCGTAAACATGCGATTTTGAAGGCTCATTACTTTACCTTCTGGAGCTGTATACGGGTGCTCTGAGGAAAACGTACAATGTCAGAAACGTCAGCTCCAGTTGTGGTTTGCACCATGTCACAGCCAGCATCAGGATGCACACATGGAAAACGCTCGGAAAATGCCCGCAATAATGGATAAGTTTCAGTAGAGCGTAGTTAAATCCTCCTGTTTACAGATCCAGAAGGTAAAGTAATAAGCCTTCAAAAGCACATGTTTACGCTCACTGAAGTGGAATTAAGGACTTAAAGGAACCGAGAGAGGTGGTGGCTGAACGTCTGGCAATCCTGTTTAGCCGATCACTGGAAACAGGGGAGGTACCCAAAGACTGGAGAACAGAAGATGTAGTCCCCTTATACAAAAGTGGGAACAAAGAGGAAGCGAGGAACTACAGAACAGTCAGTTTGACCTTGGTAGTGGGAAGATCGCGGAAGCAATATTGAAGGAGACGCTGGTAGAACATCTGGTTGCCAATGGACTACAGGACCCAAGGCAGCATGGTTTCACTGGAGGGAGGTCATGCCAGACCAACCTCATTGAATTTTTCGACTGGGTGACAAGGGAGGTGGATCAGGGGAGGGCAGTGGATGTGGCCTATCTGGACTTTAGTAAGGCCTTTGACACTTGCCACATAGAAGGCTACTAAACAAACTGGGAAATATGGGAGTGGGCAGGACAGTATTGCAGTGGGAGGGTAATTGGCTGGGCGGCAGGACACAGAGGGCAGTGGTAAATGGCTGTCACTCCACAGAGGGAAGACTGACCAGTGGGGTACCACAGGGATCAGTGCTGGGACCAGTCCTACTCAACATCTTCATTAGTGACATTGTGCAGGATCTAGAAGGCAGAATTTCCCTGTTCATGGATGACAGAAAGCTCTGTAACAGAGTGGACAAGCCAGAGGGTTTTGACAGAATCAGGAGGGACCTGCAGAAGTTTGAAGAATGGTCAAGGGTTTGGCAATTGAAATTAAATTCAAAGAAACGCAAGATAATGCATATGGGGCCAAAAAACTCTGGAACATCATATCAGCTGGGGGGTGAGGCTACAGCATGCACCAAGCAGGAAAGAGACCTTGGGGTTATCATCTCTGATGACCTCAAGGTAGGGAAACAGCACGACAAGGCAGCAGGTAAAGCAAATAGGATGCTGGGATGCATAGGCAGGGGCATCATCGGCAGGAAAAGGGAGGTCATAATTACACTATACAAGACACTAGTGAGGCCCCTCCTGGAGTAGTGTAAAGTTCTGGAGACCTTACCTATGTAAGGACACAGACAGGGTGGAGAAGGTTCAGAGGAGGGCAACAACGATGGTACAGGGATTGCATCACAAGTCCTATGAGAACAAGCTGAAGGACTTGAATATGTACTCCTGGGAGGAGTGGAGGTGTGGAGAGAGGGGATATGATAAGAGACATACAGGTACCTTACAGGCAGGAACAGGGTGCAGGAATACACTATTTTCCAGCAAAAAAAAGATGTTCCAGGACTAGAGGGCATGGGATGAAGTTGGAGTGAGGGTGATTCAGAGGAAGCGTGAGGAAGAATTTCTTCACAGAAAAGGTGGTGGACAAGTGGAACACCCTGCCAGAGGAAGTGGTGGGGGCTGAAACAATCCTGGGATTTAAGAATGCATGGGATAGACATAAGAGAATACTAGAGGTCAGGGGTAAGGGCAGACTTCTAAAAAAACATAAAGGGAATTTACAAGCTGAAATGGGAAGACTGGGTGGGCCATAGGCCCTTATCTGCCGACAGTTTCTATGTATCTATGTAATTCATTTTTATTTTAATTTTTAAATAAATTAATTTTATAATCACAATAATGCACTTCAGGGCATGTGTAATAGTGGGATTTACACACTTCTTGTGTGGTTAAAGTCCCTCAGCTGCACCTCGTGCCACACTACACAAGGCGCGTGTAAATCCCAAAACACATGCACTGTTGTGCATTACTGGTTACATTTCTCATGTAAACAGTATCTGGGGACTGCCCCATGGTCCAGCGGAAGCGCATCACGCTTCAATGATGGTGACCTGGGTTCGGGAGTGAGCCTGGGGAGCTAAGAACGGAATGGTCCAGAGCTGTGGAGTGCTGCTTAGTGCAGCATAATCTAGCCTGGGGAGGGGGATGACCAGCATCCAATGTGACAGCAGCCCATGCAGTGGGCCAGGGAGCTTGCTCCTCCACAAGGAGTGGCACATGCCCAGAGTGCACTGCAGCACGTGAAGCGCTCAAGACACTGTGCTGGGTTAGAGAAGGTGGGAATGGGATATCAATAGGAAATACTAGGCACAGCACTGGCCCACCTGTATGATTCTATGTCCTTCTCAAGCCCTGCCCTATGTGGAGCACCCACAGCAGAGGGGACTGATGGCTGGGACTTGGGGGTTGCCAAGGGACGCTTGAATGAAGGATCAGGTGACAGATCTGGAACCTAACTGCTGAATGAATAAGACCCTTTCCCTTAAGACTAAATTATGTTGCTCCTCTGCATGTGAGATCACAGCCCTTTGCCACAGACAAGATTCTGATGTCACAAGCAAAGCCGTATGACTTCAGGGCAAAAAAAAAAAAACAACAAAAAACAAGCATTTGTCAATGCCAAATGTTTGCTTGCTGGCATGGACATTGGTAGTGCAGGAGTTAGAGAGATGCATAATAGGAATGGCAGTGAAGTACTGAACTAATGCCAACACCCACCCCCACCCTGCAGAGACTGGCAGGCATTGGGGGTGTGCCTTTGTGTCACTGGCCATAACGCTCACGCCATTCCACCTCACTCCACCCTGCAGACACCGACAGGTGTCGCGGTGTGCCTTGGCGTCTTCAGCCCTTATGCTCACCCCATTCCATAATGAAATAAGCTGAGATGGGTGCAGTATAGAAAAATGGAGTGAACAATCGGGCTGAAGACCCCAACGCGCACCTTGATGCCTGTCACTGGCTGCAGGGTGGGGGTGGAAAGGCATGAGCATTATGGCTGACGACCCCAAGTCACATCTCCGACGCCCGTCAGTCTCTACAGGGTGGGGCATTATGGTTGGAAACCCTAACGCCCCAGGCGTTTGTTAGTATTTTCGCTCCAAATTTTAAACATGGGCATTTTGGGACCCCACCTCATGAACAGTGGCACTATCATTTCGTTACTCAGTCCCAAAAGGTGATTTCGGAAAGCGACTACGCCATTCTGCTCCACAGGTGGGAAAACACATTTCAGGCTGGATGTGAAAAATGAGAGCTGTACTGTTCATGAGGAGGTGTGAAAAAATGTCAATGTTGAAAATCTGGAGTGAAAATGTGAAAAACTGGGTGACTTACAAGGATGCGTAGAAACTGCGCAATGCACACCCGTAATGCAATCGTTTTTTTGAATTTGTTCACCAAATTTTTAACATGGGCATTCTGGAACCTCCCCTCATGAACAGTGGCACTATGATTTTGTTAATCTGTCCTGAAAGTCGATTTCCCACAGTAACCTTGCCATTCTGTGCCACAGGTGTGACAACACGTTTCGAGCAGGATGTTAAAAATTACATCTGTACTGTTCATAAGGAGGTGTGAAAAAATGGCAATGTTAAAAATCTGGAGTGAAAATATTAAAAATTGGCGAAGTTACGAGCGTGCGTAGAAACTGCACAATGCACGCTTGTACCACAGTCATTTCTTGGATTTTTCACCAAATTTGCAACATAGGTTTTTGGGACCCACCTCATGAACAGTCCACGTTCGTTTCGTTATCGGTCCAAAGGTGATTCCGACAGTGACATGAAATCACCTTCGGGACCAAGTAATGAAATATCAGTGACATGTTCACGGGTGGGGTCCATGAACCCATGCTGAAAATTTGGGACAATTCCTAAAAATGGCTGAGATATCAACCAAAGTTGCACCCCCCCCCAATGACTCCCATTATACAGCGCTTACCAAGTACTCAGTTTGCAGTTCGGCTTTGAAGAGTGCAGACGTGTCCCAGTCCAGAGACGATCGCTGCTCCCGACCTCCAGAGGGTAAGTATGGGTGGGGGGGGTGCAGGAGGATGGGGGGATTGGGGAGACGACGGTGGACTGTTTTCTTTTTTTACAGATGTAAAAAAACCACACACACCAGGGAGAAAGTTTTCTTTCTTTTACATGTTTAAAAATAATACATTTCAGCACACTGGGGTGGGCTCCCAGTGTGCCACAACAGTAGTGATGGTGGGGAGGGGCATGCCAACACGAGGATTGGTCACCCCAATGTCAGCAGATTACAGACCAATTTTTTTTGGGGGGGGGGTATCCCAGTACTGGAAACATTTTGGCACACTGGGGTGGGCTCCCAGTGTGCCACATTAATGGAGGTAGGGGGGATACATGCCGACATGGGGACTGGGCACCCTGATGTCGGCTTTCCTTGGAGTGTGTAGCGGGCGGCAGAAGCTGCGGCTCATTACTTATTTCACCAGGAAAGGCACACAGAACAAACAAGTTGTTGGCGGAGCAAGGGCCAGGGACAGAGTGCTGGGTGGCAGTAGCCGACAAGGTTGTGAGGGAGGGGGGAGGTGCCGCTGCAGTGACTAAACTGTTCGTGACTGCAGTGGCAGATTCGTTTCAACCCCTTGGCTCTCTTTGAAGCTGCTGTCATCGGCAGCTCCCCCCTCCCCCGATTGGTGGCTAAGGGACGCACCCAGTAAAGCGTCCGCTGCATTGGCCACAACACTGACACACCTCTGAAATGTGGTACTGTTGCAAGATGTTTCTTGCATGCAAGTAAACATAAAAAGGGCAGTGGGAACAGATGATTTCTAAGGGGCCAAGAGCCAATTTTCATGCAAATGCCTCCAGTAATAAAGAAACAGAATGTCAGAAATGCTAACTGGGGGACTCTTATGAGGTTCGAGTTCTATTGATGCCAACATTGTTTTGCAGAAACCTGTACAATGCAACCACAAAGCAGCAGTGTTTGTTACTGACTAAAAATGTATGCATTTGGAGTTTTTTTAGCAGTATTCACACCAGTTTCTCATGTTAAGCATAACAACACCACACCAGGATGGTTAGTTTTATTGTGGAGCATGTAGCTAGGGTGCAGGAATGGTTGGGGGAAAAAAAACATATCTCAGTTTAGGAACTGAATAAAATGACAAGCAAAATAGGCATATTAATGTTTTTTTGATTGTGATATTAAAAAATGCTTTTGTAGAACAGCTGCTTTAAATTGGTCAGCATTAACAACAGATGGATAAGTTTGCACACAATCTTAGGACTAGATATCCTAGACTGAGAGTGAAGGACCGCTCAAGGCTAGTGACTATTTTGACTACTGCGGTTTTTATCCTAGCTTCTCACATTCCAAAAGGGATGGTTTGTCTGAGACTTGGCTGTATGGTACAGTTTGCTGACTGGATAGATTTGTGAAGGACACTGCTGTAGGTAATAACTGACCTGTTACATTTTATTTTGTGTCAGAATGTTCTAGTTACAGATTAAAATAAATAATTATAACAAAAAGCATATATAAACAGCTGATAGTCACCAGTACAGTGCTCTAGTCAGGGGTGGAACCCATGGACTTAGAGAATATGTTTACAGTGACCTCCTGAAATCCCCAGAGACCTCCCGTCACATCACAGTTCCACAATGAGTGGCTGAGCTAACCTGGGCACCAGTACTAATACAGATCCTTTATTTCCCAGGGAGCTCCATTAGATACAGTTAGTTGGTGTTATCATGCAGCTTCACTTAACATACAATATGAGCCAGATGCAGGATGATGTTACAAAGCATTATCTAGGTTTGGTAGCAAAATAAATGTGCACTTAGTTATAATCAAATCAAAAAAAAACAGTTAAAGAGGGACTATGTTCACAAATTACTGGCATCAATAAATTCAAGAATATGGATCAACATAGCCCCAATTACCCTCATGCCAAAACTGGGATCCCCAAGTCATTTTGTTTAAAAGTTACAACTCATTTTACAACCCTAAATTCTCTGCCTGTTCAAAAAAGTCAGTTTCAGTGAAGAGGTGCTGATGATGTCATCTCCAGAACTCAGTCTAGCCCTCCCTGTCAGCAAGCTTACAGGACCTGCTTCTCTAAAGTTTAAAAACTATGTGCAAATGGTTTTCTCCAGAAAACAGGCAGCACCATTCAATAAACATTGCTTTAAAACCTATGTGTGTTTCAGGTTTTGTAATAAAATTGACAAATTCATAGTTTTGGTGCTTTTTTGCTGTGGTCCTTTTCTCCTGGGTTGCTAGATGCTAAGTCACATCACACTAATATGAGATTTGCAGACTGGATATCTCTGATGTGGTGAAAGGCTGTGATCATTCACACCTATCATTCAATTGAGGTGATTTCTCAGGATGGAACTTTAAATCAATTATTCCATCACCCTGTAAATGGGGGGTGGGAGAGGTAGTGCTATTTTGAAACCTTACTAAGAGTGTCTATGCAGTAGCCAGCTCAGTGCTTAATCAATCAATCCTTTATTCATCATCAAAGCATGAATGAAAGGGATACTCAGCTGAGCAGAGCTCGTTTTCTGTTTTCCCATTGACAGGCTGTTACTAGAGCTATATCCAGGCTCATCTGCGTTGTACTCCACAATACAATGATTGTTTTACCAGGGCTAACACTCCCACCCCTAGTAGGAATTAACACATATAAGGCCCCTATTAAAACTTATCGTAAAGCAGACACTGACAAACAGCAATGCAGTTACCAACATTGCAACACTTGTAGCAACACAACTTCCAAACAGACACTGCAGAGTAGCACTTCACATGGTATCAGCAGCCTGGATGCATGCCGACTCAGCATCCTGCAACTCTGCAGAAATGAACCACAGCAAAAAGGTATTAAAATACAAAATTTGTCAACTTTGTTACAAAACCTGAAACACAGATTCCATAGCACTGTTTTTAGAATGGTGCTGCCTGTTTTACTTGTGAAAACCACTGCAGAATCATCTTATAAGCTTGCTGACAGGGAGGGCTAGACTGTGAGTTCAGGAGATGACATCATCTGCACCTCTTCACTGAAACTGGCTTTTTTGCACAAGTCGTGAGATCAGGGTTACAAAACAGCCCATAACTTTAAAATGAAGTAACACAGAAACCTAATGTTTGGTGTGAGGTTCATTGGGGGTATGCTTATTCTGATTCTGCAATGTAGCACTTTTGATCAGAGTCCCTCTTTAACTGGTAGGCCTTTGGCCTGAGCTACGTCCCTATGCCACAATCCCTGCTCAATTTCGGTTTTCCAAGATGAAATGTACTATAGGAAATTAACTATCTGAAACATAAATGCCACCAGACAAGGGATTCTGATCGCTTACTCGCAGTTTAGAAGACTCAAGCACCACAGGGTAAGACAGACTGGGAATGCTGCAGGGCTGCTAAATTTGGGAAATAAAGATCTTCTGTCTGTGTGCACCCAGTGATCACTGCAACTGAGTGGCTCTGTGCCAGAGAGATTTATGTTTGATAACCTGGTAAGATACACTAGAAGTAAATATGCCAATTTTTAGGCATGACGTGGTAGAGTTACAAAAGAACTACAGAAAACATTATCAAATGACAAAATAATAACAAGCAGGAACAGATAACAGCTTTACAGCTGAGCAGAACTTACACTAACATTTAGTAGTGCAATGAGAGGAGCACAAAGATTTAAAAGGCAAAAGAAAAATATAATACACACTATAAATGAGAAATACAGAAGCCCATACTGCAACAAACTGCTGAAAATATTTGCAGCAACCTAAAATTATCCAGCAATGGGAAGGAAAATGCATGCCATCGCCTCTCAGACATGCAACCCACATGGGTCTTCAAATCTTCACCATTTCAGAATGGACTTTTCTTCCTCCTCAGTCCTCTACTGTCTCTGCTGTGTAGTGGTCAACAGCGAACAGCTGACAAGCAAGACGAGTGAGGTGTAAAATACAGCAAACACCTCACCTATGTGGTCACAGGATGTTGGGCTCAGTGTGGTACTCAGTAACACCCTTGAGCAGTTGCCTGTCTAAGCTGCACAGTCTCAGGTTTGGCAAATTCCATTCAGGCAGGAGTTCTCATGGCTCAGCATCCGACACAAGACCAGACTGAAAATAAAGACATGTTTCACACATGCAGCAACAGGAGCTGGCACCTCTCTCCTTGGAGGCAAACTGTAATCTGAATCGCTCAGATACGGATCTGGCAGCTCTCCACAGGTGCAGTCATAAAAGGGGTGGAGCTGTATTCCACTATCTTTGCACAGATTCTCTAGCCTCCTTTAATTTGTCACAGCACTTGCACTCTTGGCTCCTTCGCAACTGATAGGCTGGCAACTGCACCCTCTGACCTTACACAGTGCATTGTGGGTCCAAAGGCTTGGTTTACTTTTTCACACAGTGACTGTCTCAATCAGCTCTGGCTGCAGAAACCCTGTCGCATCCCCACTGCCAGACCTGGAGTCCACATGTGCACATTCAGATTCCTCATAGCGAACAGTAAGGTTTTCAGCCCTGCAACTGAACATGGGCACAAATGTCCTGTATCCTCTCTGCCAGGCATAGTATGCTAATCATATATAAGTGGCATTCAGCCGAAACTCACAATCACTCAACAAGGCATACAAAAGTCTCTCAGGCTCTCTACTCCAGACAGTGCATTCTCTCTAATTAACATAAAACTATAATCTGGAAAATAATAAACCAACAACTAGGCTTGTTATATCAGGTTTCAAGTGTTTTTCTCCCAGATACTCATATCTGACTTGCACAGTTTTTTATTACCAATACCAGACTATGATATTCACTCATATTTTTTTGCAACATCAAGTGCACTGTCCACAGTGAATCATTTTATAACAGGATCTGTCACTCTGCACTGCAAGCTAAGTTTAGGTCCCATCAGTGTGATCCGTTTTAAGTCTTTAAATTAGTTATCATTACAGGACAGACAGAGCAATTTTTATCAGTCTTCTTCTGGAATGTCTCCATGATTTGTATCCTGGGGGGTCCATTTCCTGTTGCAAGAAGTTATCTTTCCTCTCTGTTGCCTGGATTCTTAAAGGTTAGTCATCTCCTTTTTCTTATATCCATCTTTACCTGATTTTACATGCTGTAATTTAAGTGCACAATGGCTTCTTAGTTTAATTTTCTGTTCCTGATCACCCATGAGAAAAGGGAAATTTGCTCACAGACCAACCAGGTTATTAAACTAAGAAGGCGAATGTAAAAACTGCATTCACCTCTCCCTTCTGAAGATAAATAAGCATAAGCCGCATGCAAGTGAGGTGGGTTACATGCAAAATGCCAGATGGATGACACAGACAGAGAGCCTGACGTGGAGAACACAAAAATGAATAATGTATGAGACATTCCTTTAGCACGCCGAGTTCTACAGAGACTGAGCTTCCACGCCGTGTGATAAGTAAACACTAAAATACTCCATGGGTCGAATGTCAATATTACATTTTGCATCATCCGAGTTGGTGGTTAGGCCCATCCACTCACCCCTTCAGACATTTCATGGGCAAACTGCTAAACTTACCAGGGCTAACTCCAGCTTTTTATTTTTCTGTGCCATTATCTTTGTCAAAATATTTTCTTTTGTGCCATATGGTAAACAGTACTTATTTTAATCAACAAAATGAAATATTGCACCAAAAAGTTTTAAAAATCATCATTTAAGAACAAATATATTTTTTGGCCCCAATGGCAAGTGGCAGAACTACTCAAACTGACTTACTGAAACATTACTTTGTCCAATATAGGTTAGTATAGCTGTTTAAAGAACTACTCTCTATTAGAATAAAAAACTCAAAAACACTAGGTTTACACTAATTTTGCTTTAACCTCATTTTTTTCTAGTTTTTTTTTTTTAAACTTTCTCCTGTTGTTGGGCTACTATATATTCAGCAATTATTTCACTGTGTCTTTCAAAATGTCTGACTCTCCCGTGTCAGCCACACAATTGCTGTTTGTGACATCACAGTCTGTTGTCATGGAGAGCAATATGATGTCATAAACAAAGGCACTGCACGGTTAACAGGGGAGAGGCAAGTGTTCTCAAATGTTTTTATACATACTTTTTAGACAGGCCACCAAGGTGTGCTGTAAAGCTTCAAAAGGAACACTGAAAATGAAAAAGATGTACTCTCTAGTAAAGTGCAACAGCTGAAATGTCCTATTTATGAAAGAACACGCTGAAAAGCAGAGTTGCTCTTTAAGGGAGGATTTGACTGGCTCAAGAGAAAATCTATTGCCATTTGATTAGAACCATGTTCAGCCCAGGCCAGAACAAAGGAGAAGAGACTTCTTGACGTTAGCTGTAATGTCTCCATCCTTCCGCATTCAGCACACTGTACCAACCGTACCAGGCAGCCTTTGTTTCCCACTAATCGAGCTGACCCCGACAATCATTTTTTAGAGTACGAAGAAATCCTTTAGCAGTTTCACAAAGAATGCACACATGACTGAACAGAGAGGATAAACACACAGTCATGCACAGAGACACGTGTAACACACAAATGTATATATACACGCACACACACACACACACACGTACACAGTAACTTGACAGAACAGAATTTGGTTCTACAGCCTAGAACCTTTCATGCACACTATATCTGAAAGCACTTTACAAAACTGTAAATTACAAATACTACATTGATGACTGTGTGGGGGCCACCTCCTGCTCCAGGGAGACCCTCCAAGTCTTCCTTGACAAGTTCACCACGGCTCATCCTTCCCTTCAGTGCACTGTGGAAGTATCCTCCTCTACACTGCCTTTCCTGGATATCCAGCTCTCAGTCCAGAACACTGGTCTGAAGACATCAGTCTATTACAAACTCACTGACTCTCACAGTTTCCTCCTCCATAGCTCCTTCCATCCTAAACATGTCAAGAATGGCCTGCCTTATTCACAGTTTCTTAGACTTTGCAGGTTAAGCAGTGAAGAGGATGATTTTGCTGAGCAGACCCAAATAATGCATAGTTTTTTTTTATCAACAGGGGATACCCTAAAAGCACAGTGGACAGAGCACTCTCCCGGGTCAGTAACATGCCCTTAACATACGGACCTGCGGGAGGGATACTATCACACACAAGAACAACGAAACATTCCACTAGTTCTTCCTTTCCATCAGAGCACACCTTCTCTTCACAGGATCATCACTAGTAACTTTCCCATTTTGCAAACTGACCCTAACATTGGTGCTTCCTTTACAGAACCACCTATTGCCTCCTACACTGACCACCTAACCTCGCAATCTCCTGGTAAAAGCAGCCTACCCACTCCTAACAGTTCCTCCCCAGGTACCAAACCTTGCAACAGGGCTGCTGCTACACCTGCAAATTTGTTTCCAGTGTAACTGAGATTCGGGGGCCTACAGGTGTTTTTCACATCACCAAGGAGTTCTCATGCACCTCCACTAATGTAGTGTACTGTATTCTTTGCAGGAGGTGTTCAGCTATTTACATCGGGGAAACTGGTAGGCGTCTTGCTGACCGTTTCAGGGAACATTACAGAGCAGTCAGGAATGGTGAAACTGCTAAACCCATTGTATCCCACTTTATCTCCAGGGACCACAATGTCAATTACCTTTCTGTTTGTGTCCTTCAGCAGGGCTTCCGGGATCCTGACCATAGAAAAAACATGGAAGCCAAGCTGATCATCCATGCTTGGCTCCCAGCAGCCCTCTGGTTTAAATGATAGACTTATTTTCCACTAACATCTTTCAGCCATTCCTTTTTCCCTAAAGTCAATTGGTTTTGTACTCATTTATTTTCATTTTCACCATATGTCTCCATTTCTGTCTCCTTCTACACATTTGTCACCTTTCAGCCTTCTTACAAGGCCCTGTTAATCAGTCTCTACCTGGGAACTTCCCCAGCTCTTTCTCTCCATTATGCTTCATCTTTCCCATCATCACCTTTTTGTTTCACAGATTCTCTCTTAATCTTACCATTTATCACTTCTTCTCCCTTAGCCTCTCCCTTCTTCTTTCTCCACATATATCTCTCTCTCATTTTACCTCTCCTCTACACTAACTTGTTTTTTTTCTCTTTTAGATATTTCCTGAAGAAGACCTAAGGTCGAAACGTAGATTTTTAACTCTATTTTCTATTTTCAGCGTGCATTTAATATAACCATTTTGTTTTGCTTTTCGACCACATGCTGACGCAGCGCCTTGTCTTTGTTTTTTTATAAATTAGGTACTGCCATGGAGACTACTGTTGGTTCTAGGAGTAGTCTTTTGTATTTATTTAGTTAGTTTTTGTTGACCGGGAAAGGAGGACTGGGCGATTCTGCCTATTTTCAGCCCCATCCCGGTGGGGGGTTGGGAATACAGATGGAAACCAACTGAAATTGAACCAGACTAAGCTGTCAATGGTATTTTTAGTGAGCTCTTAGGATATGAGAACCACCTCGGATGGGCAGCCAACTCGAGTCACATGAATCAGGAGGTGGGCCAGGCAAGCTAGCTGCTACACAGTAGTATGCCTCAGCAGATGAGTGCTGGTGTAGGCTGCGGCATGACAGTGACCCCCTGCAAGTGGGCCAGCTTGCTCCTGCGGCAGGGGTATGCTGTACGAGCACACAACCAACAAAAAGGCCAGTCCTACAGTGGGGGGCTGGAAGTAAATGGAGAAAACCTCCCAGATATCGCCCAGGATGATGACTGCATATCTGGGCCACACACACTATGTAGCCCTGCTGCTCACAACTGTATCTGGATTTGGGCTGTGGTGGATGGACAGTCTTACCCCAGAACCCCCCTGCCACGGAGAGAAGAACCATGGGGGACGACTTTATTTGCGGGCTTTGCTGACGATGGGGCTGGAAAATTGCTGGTTACCACCTGAGGGAAAAATAAGACTGATTAAGGACAAAAATGTCTATGGTAATAAACTGTAGTAGGTTTTCTTTTTCTAAAATGGGTTTCAGAGCAGGCTTATTGGTGCAGCTATAGCATTACCTGTCACGACGCCAGTGAACAGGATATAGGAATGAGTCAGAGGTCCGGGTGGGGGAAGAGGATCGTGTGTCCCAGATGGCACTCTGCTTCTTGTGGTGGTATGGTTACTCTGCTGCTGCTACACAACCACCCACCTATAGCGGCTCTGGCACAATTTAATTTTTAACTGTATGGTGACACATATTTAGCACAATTTTTATATGTTTTGCTGCTGCTCTTATTAATGCACCACTGTCTTTTATGAATTAGATCAACAAGTTTTATAGTTCCATTCACTTCATACATTGGTCCCCCTCTAACTGCATTTTGTAATACTTTATACAAAAGACTGTAGGAAGTAAAGTTGTATTGATACCAGTAAATGGGACAATCCCAACACAGCAGGATACAAAAAAAAAAAAAAAATCAGGATTCCACTACTTGCACCCTTATATACGCACACTGTTCAATACAACCATCCTGGAAGAACACGTCCCCAACCTAGCATGATGCCTGCATCGGTCCCCCACTCCTGTCACTTCCCTTATCTCTCCCCAGATAAGAAAGATGGCAAATATAGCTTCTGACTGAACACCTTTACCCATTATTATCTCTAAACTGCAAAAACAAACATGACAGGATACTACAACAGATCAACCAAATTATCCAAGCTGCACCTGCAAATCCAAAGGGGGTCCTACAGTGTGTGACTGACCATGTTCCAATGCTGGTAGATTTAGTTTGGTTTTCTTGTTAACTCAAAGGTGGGCTAAGAAATATACTTCTGTTTTCAGCCTCGTCCCAGGAGAGGGGGAATACAGATGCAAATCGACTGATACTGTACCAGGTAGTTGGTAGTTCTGAGTGAATGGGAGAAAATTCCCCATCTCTTCTCAGGAACTGCCATACGATCTTTAACGTCCAGCTGAACAACCACCAGTCTAGTCAAATGAGACCTGTGTGTAATATCTTATCCGAAAGATAGCATCTCCGACAGCTCAGTGTCCTCCAAACACCATAATGGGATATCAGGGAAGGGGAAATTGTTTAACCAGGGAAGACACACTAAGCCAAAGCTCATTTCCAGGTGCAACCTGGGGGCACAAGGAAGTTAAGTGATTTGCTCAGGGTCACATAGTATGCAGGTGGGGGCTGTGAAATTCAAACCCCAGTCTCCAGGTTTGCAGCTCAGAGTCCTATACCACTGTGCCAGTGCCATACTACCTCCCAGTATAGTTTCTTTTTTAACCAGGGGGAAAGTGCGCCCTGTGGAGCTACCCGATGTCCACTGGAGATCTCCCATTCAAGTACAGACCCGACCTGCTTAGCTTCCAAGACCTGACAATCAAGCGGCTCCAATGTGGCAGTGTAGGAAATGAAAAATATTCACTGGTGGAATCACTACCACTGATGCAAAAACAAACATGCTTGAAGGGTCTGCCTGGGACATGCTGCATTTCAACTCCTTTAGTCAAATTTTACTGGGCTACATTTCACACAGGACCAGTATTTTATTTTGGTCCATGACGTGAGTCAGATTTTTAATTTCACTTCTGGGACCAAGTTCCTTCCTCCTCTCCCCTTTCCTCCACTGCAACCTGTAAGGCTGCAAGTCATTTAGTCACAACGTTTCGTTTGATTAATGACTACCCATGCCGACTTGTATCAGAGGAGTGAACATTTCAACCATTATGTAAGTTATTAGAACTTGGGCCAACGATGGCCTGACTGTAGCGGCAAATGGATTATCCCATCTGCCAGTCCCCCTGCTGGCTGAAAACTCCACATCCCGTAACCCATCCCCCCTCCCCTTTCAAAGTTCAGCTTCAGTATCGATAATGATTGGTGCGATTATCCCACTACAGAAAACACAAACCATTGAGGTAAAATCCATCCACCCCCTTCCCTGTTATCCGATCACCAGGTTAGGAGCGT
The DNA here is from genome assembly GCA_016271365.2 of Neoceratodus forsteri. NCBI lineage: Eukaryota > Metazoa > Chordata > Ceratodontiformes > Ceratodontidae > Neoceratodus > Neoceratodus forsteri. The sequence continues at coordinate 436,646,071 of JADMNL010000022.1, read as the reverse complement.
ATATGCCCTTTACCTGCCACGATCCCCAACCCTGCACCACTCACCGGCTTTTGCTTGAGTCTGTCCTTCAAGTTCGTGCACCGGGACCCCAATCATGAAACTGTTTCCGGCCAAGAGCACCGCCCACGTGCAGCGTATTGGTAGAAGGCGGGGAATAACCACGCCTCTCACGCCGGACCCCTCTTAGAACAACTGCACTCAGAAACCAAAGAGCTAGAAGGCTAACATGGCAACGCCCCCTTTTGCGGCACGTAAAGCGCGCCTCCATATTGTGGATGTCAACCCTTGGAACTTGGTGGTTGACGTCCCCGCATTTCTTATAAGTTTAATTTTAAACGCCCTAAAATAAAAACATGCTCACTTTTGGCATTTTTTTATGTGGACCTGATTCCAGTTCTATTCCCGGACAGTGGTTTTACTGCGTTGATGTACAGGCTTTAACTTGAACTTTCGAACTTAGGTAATAACCCATACTTGAAATCAGCCCAGGCATGGGCTGTGCAGGAGAAGTGATTGCAGAGGAGGGGATGTGCTCTGCAGGGCATTTGCCGTGGAGTTACTGTCCGTAGGGATGCTAAATAGAGCAACTCTTGGCTTGCGCGGGGGGGGGCGTGTGATAGTGGAGTGTGTCGGACCAGTCCTGGTGCTGCCTTTAATGCGTAACTGACAATGCGAATCATGTGGGTGGGGCAGGGGGCACAGCCTCCCCCACATGAAAGGTAAACTAAATTGATTATGTCTACGACTGATCAGAAATAGTCCGAATTAGAGGGTCCCCGATAGCTAGGTCAGTTGCCACGCGTGTCTCGTCACCATTACTTCACTTGCCCGAGTAGCGTTATGTTAGGCTTACGTTTATAGCGGCGTGCGATTCCTGTAGCTTTTGCGCTAGGCAACATCGGGTGGTCTGACTCTCTCCACTGTTGCGGGGGGTCACTGCTGTATGCAGGGGTATTTACTGGGCACAGGGGCTGCTGGTGGGGGATGCTGAGGCATACTGTCCAAGCACCCAGTCATGCCATGCCTGGGGTCTCTTGTAAGCCTTTTTTTTCAGGAGGGCTTGGACGTTGCTATTTCGGGGCACTACATACTGTATCCATTCCACCCACATATACCCCCTTCTCCATATACAAGCCATCCCCTGCAGATGCCAGGCCACCCCTGAAGTCAGGTCGATAGAGGGACAAGAAGTGGAAGATCCACAGCAGAGAAGTGCTGCCCAGGGTCCCACATTATTACTGCTGGCAGCTAAGAAAAGCGCACCTGCCCTTCCCTCCCTTCCACAACTCACTAGCTGTGGTTGGCGTACATGAACATGGCAGTTTTATTTATTTATTTATTTATTGAATTTTGATGACCGGGTAGGCCCACTGGGCCCCAGAGGTCCCTTTTTCCGGGGCGACCCGGGTGAGACAACAAATTACAGGTAACAGATCAGTATAGTCATGTAATTGTAAAGTATTTAACAGTAAGAATACATAGGTTTACAGGCGGCAGGTAGTGTAAGACATGCAGACAGTAAGGACATAGAGGCTACACATAATGAGACTGTTTTACATCCCAAGTTAGTGATTAGGTTGAGAGTGCTCTGGTAGGCAAGCAGTAGCTAAAACCTAGGGTTAGCTTCTTTGTGGGCATATTGGAAGGGGATAAGAGGGACATAAGTGCACCCCATCTTTAGGGGAGGTCCGTTATGCTACCAGGATGGCTATGGAAGGTCGGGTCTAATGAGCTACCAGGATGGCTGTACATGGTCAGGTCCTGAAACAAAGACATGTGCTCCTGTCGAGCAGGTGTCACTTGAGCTTTGTCCGGAAGCTGGAGATGGACACAGCCTCCCGTACCTCCAAGGGGAGGTTATTCCAGGTGGAGGGGGCGGTGTATGCAAAGGACCTGGACCCGGCTTTAGTCCTAGTCTTGGGAACCACGAGGAGAGTTTGGCCTGATGAGCGCAGGCACCGTGGGTTGGGTTTCACCCTAATGAGGCCATTCAGGCTGGGGAGGTGTGGGACCCAGTAGCTTGAATGTAAGGCAGAGGTTGGGTAGGAGGCGAGCTTCCAAGGCGGCCACCTGAGCCTAGATGGGCCTCGCAGTGGTGAGTCCTCGGATGTGACATAGTGGCAAGCGGACTATCTTGCTGTACAAGGTCTGCAGCCTCCCTAACTCCGTCACGGCCACGCCCTGGAGAATTGGGGCCGCGTAGGTGAGCTTTGGGAGGAGTACGCTAGCGGCAATGGCTACCCTAGCTTCTGGGATAATCTGGTCCTTTAGTCTATAAAGGATTCCAAGTTTCCCATGGATGGCTTTGGTGATTTGGTCTACGTGATTTTAATAATTTAAAATGCTGCAGAGACTTAGTGTGCTACACAAAATGTCGGTGACAGTGGGCCACCTCTGGGTCTTTACATTCTACAGTTTCCCTGGCACTTTTAAATTACATAAAAAAAAAAAAAGGTTCTGTGCCTGTGTAAGGCATATGTCCATTTTTGTAACATGGATATACATATGTCTCTACGGGTTCGGGGAAGGATGAGGTTACCTGGCACAAGAGACCTAGGTTTGACTACTCTGCACAGGGGCACCCAAGTAAATCCAACTACAGGAAGCAATAACTGTAATCTCCAGAACCAGAATTGGGATTTTTCAGTGGGGCTTTATTTATTAACTCACTGAACATAAACAAAGCTCTGTATGGTCCCCCACAGGACTACTTAACTGTAATGCAGATTAGAGGTTAAACATTGTGGTTCATTTGAGGAATGAACACAATACAACAGTTGTCTGGTTTGGACCCACCAGGCACTCAGCCCGGACTTTGCATGCGCATTGGATACAGAGCCTGACTGGCCTGGCTCCCCTGCCGGCCACTCGACTGACGGTCTACTTGGCGAATGAACCCAAACTCTACTTGGAAAGACATCCCATCAAACAAGGAGGCTCCCAAACTGTGGTTCCCCACACCACTTAGAGTTTGCGACTCCTAGAGAGATTTTGTTTTCATAATTCCAATTCAAAACTCCCATCAAACAGGGAGACTCCCATCCAACAAGGAGTAATTTTCCCATCCTGTGGCTCCCCACACCACTTAGAGTCTGCGACTTCTAGAGAGATTTTCAAGTTGAGACCCACGTCTGTGTACCCACCCCATCACTGGCCAAGCGCATGAGGCAAGTAGCAAAAACACAGAAAAAATCCATAGAGGTGGACCTGGTTACTAAAGATGGGTTTTTTTTCCCACCTCCAGCTCCCACAGCCCATACTCGGCCATTTCTCTGGACACACAGAACTTTAAACTTTAAAATGTAGATTGACGGTGGATGACCTGAAGCACCCCCTCTACAGTGAACTTTAAATCCATTAACACTTTAAACAGATGACTGCTCTATTTGTTTGTTCTAGTTGACATAGTCCTCCCAAATAGCAGTCCCCAATACTTGAAATACAACTGAAGAAAATAAGTTGTTCACCCCTTCCAATGGGGCCAAACACTCACCCATTCGTTGCAGGTGCCCCACAGGCAAAAAACTGTAACCTTTGCTGTTTTACATGAACAGATTGAACTTAAATTAAAACAGGCAGCTTTCTTCCCAAGGTGGGAAAAGGGGATTGCCCCTGGAACCCACAAAGAACTTTTCCTCACCCCCCCCAAGGAAGGGGGTAAACAGACAACTACTGGTGTCCTTGTTTGGTTAAGGACAAACTGAAGACTGACTTTGAATTCCCAAGGTTCTAACGTTACTCTGAGCTGAAGATTCCAAATGTGGCTCATGCAGCTGTGACAGTTCTATTATGATGTCATCCCTCTAGTCTCAGCTGTGACTGAGGACAGTGTGAGACAGTGTGAAACCCATTTAACTGGAGTTTCACAAGCTGCCTTCCTTGCCTACCACTAGGTCTTACTGGGATTCTAGTAACCCTGGGTAACAAAGGGGTTACACTTGCCCACCAGCGTAGCGGTAACGCTGCCGCTTGCGACACCAGCTCAGGTTGCTGGAGGGCCGGCCAGTGGGGGAGAAGGATTGAGCGCCCGCCGGGCTGCTCTTCTCCTCCGGGAGGGGTGGGCTGTAAACCCTATTGCTATACCACCACCACCTGGGTGACCACAGGTGGCGGTGTAAGTCAGGGGGAGCAGAGCGTGTAGGGAGAGCAGACGTTAGTCTAGGTCTGGAGCGGAGGTGCGTCTCCGCATGCCCCAGTTCCTTGGACCTCCTGGCACACTGACGACTAGGGGAGGGACCATGCAAAGTGGAAAATGGCCCCGTGTTTGCTACAGGAGATGTGTTACAGTGGAGGCAAATAGGCTGCCCAACTAGTTGAACATTGGCTGGATGGTTGGGTGTCCCCCTCCCACCCCGCACAGGGGGGTTATCCAAGGCTGGGGTGAGCCCCCATCACCACCAGGATCACCATTGGAGCCTGCGGAGGGAAGTGGACACAGAGATAAGAAGGGAGCTTAAACTGCAAGTAAAAAAAAAATGCCATGTCTGTGGCTGCCAAGGGAGCACAAGTCTGAGCTATGGAAAGAAAGATGGAGTGAGAAGAGGTGTGTTGATGTTATACTGTGTGACCCTCAGCAGCACCACAGCAGCAATTCTCTATATTGAATCTTCCGCTCCCCAGCACACTCCTGAAAGGGGTGTGTGTTTGTTGTGTGAGGCAGCTGCAGGGAGTGTTTTGTTTAAGAGGTTGGTTTCTGCTATGGGATGCGGATGGGATACAGACAGACTATTCTTTGGGAGGATCCAGCTACCAAAGGAGTAGTTGGCTAGGGGGATGCTGGACCAGGGGTCTGGTCCAGTTGCAGGGATTGTTTGGGGGTGGAGGCTGAACTAGGGTGGTGGTTCAGCAACAGAGAGCGTGGTAAGGAGGCAGGTGCAGCTTCAGGGATGGTAACCAGAGTCACAGCATGGGCAAGGGGATGGGTCTGGGTGCCTGAGGGGCGGGGGGCAAGCCAGATGCTAGGCTGACAGAGGGGGTGCAGGTACCAACAACCAAGGTTGAGTGGGATCGGTATTCAGCAGCATGTGTCAGGGGATGGAGATGCCGTGGAGACTGCCATGGGGGGGGGGTCAAGGAGCATGCTTCCAAGGCTGTGTGGGCCACATGAGCATGAGGCCAGGGCGTGGGGATGGGGGCTCACTAGATAGAATTCAGTGACAAGAGTTGGATGGTGCTCAGTGAGTGGGGACACAGAGTGTTGTATGGTGTGTTTCCAGAACCCCTTGAGGGAGGAGGTGCCCAGAATCCCAGTTATGGGTGGCAAAGGTGGGAACTAGATGTCAGGGGGCCCAGGAGGAGAAGGTGTCAAGAGGCCAGGAAGTGAGGTGTCTGGAGGCCTGGCAGGGAGGGGTGTCTGGAGAGGGAGGGCATCCAGGGGGATAGGGAGGGAGGGAGGAAGGTATCTGGCAGGCCAGGGAAGGAGGTGTCCATTTGGACTGGGAGGGAAGGGTGTCTAGTGAGGGAGGTGCGTACGGTAGGGGCCAAGACAGCAGGTGTCTTACTAGGATGGGTAATGCTTGGCCGGGGAGGTGTCTGGAGGAAGGTTAACAGGAACAGGTGGAGTGGGTTGGATTTTTAACTGGTACCTGAGGGAGCATGGGGCTGGGGAGAGGCTTTAAGACTAGAGTAAGAGAGTTGGCTCCTGAGTGAGGGAAGTTGATAGAAGAAGGCATGTTGCCCAGCACAGGAGTGAGGGGTGAGGTGTGGCATAAGTGTGGTCCCTTGAACAGAGGGTACAGAAAGCAGGGTGGGGGGACTGGGAATGGAGACAGGAGAGATGAGAGTGAAGGGATCCAAACCAGTATTTGGACATGAAGGAGTTACAGTGGGCTTGTAGTTGTGAAGGCACAGGTGGGGAGGATGGAAAGGATGAAAGGCTGGTGCAGTTACAGGGAATGTAGTTGGCAGGGGAGGAAAGACTGATCTGGCGATGGAAGGGCTGTCCACTTCCAGGCAGGGACTTGTTGAGGAGAAGAAAGGCTGTTTAGCTGGGGGAGGCTGGTCCAGGGGCTGGAAGGTTGATAATGGATAGTGATGCACTGGGGAGACAAGTCTGGTCTGGTGGCTGGAAGTGTGGTCCAGCTGCAGGGAGGGTGGTTGTCTGGGAGGAGGCTGGTCCAAGGGATGGGTGGTCTAGGTGCTGGGAGGGTGATTGTACAGTAGTTGAAGGCTGGTCCAGGTGGGGGGAAGGTGGGTGTTCTGGGTGCAGAGATGATGGTGGAATGGGGAGGTCTGGAGGCTGGAGGGGTGGTCTAGCTGCATACATGGTGGTTAGCTAGGGTTGGAGGAACTAATTCATGTAAAGGGATGGTGGTTGGCTGGAGACGGGAGGCTGGTCCAGGTTTTTGAAGGGCGGTCCAGTTGCAGGGAGCGTGATAGATGGGGACAGAAGGCTAATCCAGGAGATATGAGGGTTGTTCACACCAGGCAGGGAGGTTTCATGTCAAGGACTGGTTGAGCAGCAAAAAGGTTGTTCTGCTGGTGAAGAGAGGTTAGTCTGGGGACTGGAACGGTGGTCTAGGTGCAGGAAGGATGGTTGAATGGGAGGAGATGCTGGTTCAAGTGCTGGAAGGCTGGTCTGGTGACAAAGAAGAGTGGTCTGCTGATGAAACAAGAATGGCCTGGGGGCTAGAAAGTGGGCTAGCTTCAGGGAGGGTGCTCAGATGAGGGTTGGAGGCTGGTCCCCATTCAGCAGGATTTTGCTCCCATACCAGCAACTACTGCCAGCAGACTGCATTTCTTTTCATCACATACTTTTGGTGCAATTAGATTTGTAAGGATTGCCAGTGATTATCTTTGAGGGCAGTGGGCGTGAACCTGTCTGTTGGGCTATCTAATCTCCACCGTCTCTATTTCTTCATCTTTACCCCACTCTCCTTAGGCTTGCTGCAGAACCTCCTTCCATCCATCACTCACAGGCCTCATTCCACTCTGAGCTTCTGGGGATCTCTTTCGACATCCAGCTGTTGCTTTCACTGCCCTGTTCCCTGCTGCTGACGTAACCTGTGCCTTGTCTCTCTCAGGTCAGCCTCTGCTTCTGCCATAACCTGTGGCTTGTCTCTCACAGCTCAATCCCTTGGGGATCCAACCCATCCTCGGAGACATTCCTGATTCAGCTAGCAGAGCTGGTGGAGATTGGAGAGCCTTCATTGAGGGTGGTGTGTGTGTATCTGTGTATAGACGTGGTCTGTCCCAGCCTTCTGTATTTTTCTTCCTTAAGCCTCTTCCCTTGCCCTCTCATAGGGCATGACTTTGGAAGAACACTGGGCATACCACGCAGTGATGACATAAGAGGCGCTGAGAACCAGATCCTCCTACATCCTTTCTCTGTCAGGGACACTATGCTACCACACATGGCTCTATGACATCATCTGTAAATTGTGTAAGCATGTGCCAGTTTAAGGTGGATGGGGGCACAGATGCCTTGCCACGTGTCATTATCTGGTTTTGCAGTATGTTATGGTCAGACAGAAAGGACTTCTAGTCCATCTTGTCTCCCCCCCCCCACCACAACTTACCCATGATAGAGTAGAGAGGTACTAACATAAATGGTTGAAAACCAATGTATTTTTAACATCTACGTTAAAAGCAACCTGTGTCTCTGGAGCTCTGAAAAACAAGACATTTAGACACAGTTCAGCAGCTGTTTTACAGTGTCTTTGTATGTCTACTCCCCATTATTTACTACTGAGGTCATGAGTTGGAAAACAGAATCTGGGTCCCTTGAGAGTTCATCAGCACCAATTGATTATTCCCCACCTGATGTGAGAATACAGTTTGTGACATCCCAATTAAACCCGTGGCAACAGACTGTGACATTACAACAAAGGATTATTAATTCAGTTCGAAAATAAGCTGCAGAGGGAATGAATTCTAAGGGATAAAGTTCCTATTTTTCTGCAGATGTCCTCAGTAATAAATAGTATGGGGTGGGTGCAATTTATTGAACTACAAAAAATAAAATACAAGCTGCTGGCCTGGTAGCACTTTTGCTTGCGGTGCTAGTAAGCCAGGTTCCCAAGCAAGCTCCTGTCATCAGGGTTGATTGGGGGGGGACCGAGCGACATAAGGCAGCTGTTCTCCTTCGGGGAGGGTGGATTGCATAACCTGCTGTCTGACTGACATCTAGTGGAGGCTGGGTGATGGTGCAGCTATGATCGGCAGACTGAGGGAGAGACAGGACACTTGTCTGCTCTGATTATACATGCGTGCTCCCATGTGTGTCACAGCATGACCGTATCCTATGTGAAAGTACCATTGTGGAATATGGTGACTGGCTGGGCAGATGATGCTTTGCTTGCACCGTGAGGCTTATTCTCTTGGCACTTTGTTTGGTCCCAGGCTTCACCGCTGCTGTGAACTGCTGGATTTCTTTTTTTGGGAGGTGGGCTGAAACTGCCACAGAAGCCAAGGTGGGGGGGCATTCCAAGGGTGCAATCAGCAGAGGAGTCTCCATGGGTGGGAGGTATCACTGGCAGCAAGGAGGGCCCGGGGGAAATTCAATTAGGGATTGAGAAATAAACGTAAGCTGAATTGTGTCTAAATACTGTATCCTTTTTTCCAGCATTATCCCAGATGTGTCAGCAGCTTTTTTGTATTATGTTTCCTACTTTGTTTTTACTTCTTTCTGTCTGTGGCCTACTAAATAATTCAAACAATGCAGCACCTGCTTAATAGATATTAACGTAGTAGTTTAAGGTCAGAGGGGACTCTAGGTCCCTCAGGTCCCCCCCCAGCTTCATAAACAGGGATAATTAATTATGCATGCAGATATGTACTAATGTATAGAGAGTTTCCATATGCTCAGTCTGCTACTCAGATCACCATGTGATTCCTCATGAACCCTCCTAGCCAGGGCATTCTGTGATTCCCCACCCACCGTACTACCCAGGGCATCCTGTGAGTCCCCACACACCCCGCTACCCAGGATGTCCTTTGATTCACAACCCGCCTTGCTACCCAGGACATCCTGTGAGTCCCCACTCACCCTATTACCTAGGGCATCCTGTGATTCCCCACCCTACTGCCCAGTGCATCCTGCGAGTCCCCACCTACTCTGCTGCCTAGGGCATCCAGTAATGCCCCACCCACCCTGCAGCCCAGGGCATCCAGTGAGTCCCCACCCACCCTGCTACCCAGGGCGTCCATTGATTCTACACCCATACTGCTACCCAGGCATCCTGTGAGTCCCCACCCAGCCACCCTGCTATGGTGTCCCATCAATGCGTGACTTGTTTATTTAAGGCATCCTGCCTACAGCACTTGCCAGTATGCCTCAGCAGCCCCTACCAGCAACCCCGTGCCAAAATAAAACAAAACACTGTCCATGGGTATAAAGGAGCTTGGTCCACAGAAACATTCCCCAAGTGACCATGTTATTATTTAGAAGTGTTTGAAAATTAAAGTTAAACTAAGTGTGGCACAAAAGAGGTGTTGATGTCAATGAACCCACTTCCGGGTTTTCATTTTCACAGTATGGCGGATCGCTTTATGTACTTGTGCTCAGCAGCCCTGATGGACACTGCCATTCCAGTCCCCCCCCCAGTTCTGTGGACACCAACTGCACACCTGCTGCTACCCTGGAAGTATAGCCTGTTACAACTCCAGGGCCACAGACCCCCCCCCCCCCAAAAAAGAAAAAAAAATACCTAGTGCGTCATCGCGGGTCACATAAAGTAGGTAGCCATATCGTGGATGTCAACATAGATTCTTGCTATTCAGAGCAGTTTCTGACAGCTATGGTGGCACTATTCACTGCTCCTGAAATTTTCAAAATCCTCTGATTCACTATTTTCATACAACAACTGATGCTGCAAGGCCCCATACTGTATTGGAAATTGATTGTGTTAGGGCAAGGGGTCAAAGTTACCTCAGAGCCATCATTCATGACTGGGAGGCATTTTTCAGTGCGGTGATGGCAGTGCATGAGGTGCAGCACAGTACTAGTAAACCACTTGGTACAGCACATTAATGGCAGACCACGTGATACACTGCGGTGTCTGCAGTGCATGTGGTACATCGAGTTGTCTGCAGTGCACATGGCACACTGCGGTGTCTGCAGTACATGGGGCACACTGTGCTGTGCCACCCTTCCCTAGTCCTGCCTTAACTCCTCCCCTATTCTATATTTATAATTAACACTATGGGCCCCTATGCCTGGCCCCTCCTATGGGCATTGCTGCGCCCGAGGAATAATTAAACTGGGAGCCTTTAAGCCCACCCCCTGGCACCAGGCTTTCTCTCCAGCACCCTAGGTGCATTAACAATTTAATAATTGATAGAATTAGATAAGGCAGACAGCATCTAGTCACTGGCGCCCCCGACTTATTGCCCCAACCCGGGGTAAAGAGTAGAACCTGGGAGGTGGGCGGATGCAGGCAGAGGGAGGAACTTTTGCAGGCAGGCAGTAATGTGGACAACCGGGGGCCTTGCGGGACCTTGTGATTCCCGATGCCCTTCTCTCTTGAGGAGCATGCGGCTCTTCTGGATACAGCCATCGCTTTGTGATGCTACCAATGTGGATTTTACTTTAAAAAAATAAATGGGCTCAACTGAGCGCACACTGCGGCTGGTGACAAACAGTGGCAACCCCATGGCAACTCGGCAATCCGCCACTCTCTCAACCGCTGGGGACTTCTCTTCAGGGACCAGAGGCAGAGCGCAGGAACCATAGACAAGCTGACAGGACACCTTACACACCCTGGTAAGTCTAACCGCGTCCCTGTCACTCTCTACATCCTCCCTCTTTCCTCACAGTCTCTAGCTGCCACGGAAGAAAAAAACGGACTTCCCTAGAATCTCCCCCCCCCTTCCCCGGGTTCCAGCTCGGCTGCTTGGTTCTCACTCCCCCCGTGGGCCAATCTTTTTATCTTTCTTTAACAACAGTTGCCCTTCCTTGTTCTCTGACGCTGGAGAACCTTGGCATGTTCCCCATGTGCAACCTAACTCTTGAGTACAAGAGCATTACTTAATCCACGTGCAACCTAACTCTTGACTACAAGAGCATTACTTAATCCAATATATATGTATATATATGTATATGTATATATATATATATATATATATATATATATATATATATACACACATTATACATACAAATTAGAAGGGGAAGGTGTAACTTTGGGGCACTTCGGGGATTTTCTATTACACCACCCCTTCCCTAAAAGGACACATCCTCATGTACATGTCTTAATTAATCTAATGACATAGTTTTGGTGCCATCTAGGTGGTTGCCTCTTTCTCTGGAATCTGAGGGGGTAGCCGTTTCCAGCGGATCAGTAATTACAGGGTCAGTAAGGCAAGGCAATTTTATTTATATGTCACCCATTAGGGTGCCTAACATATACAAATACATAATGAAAAAATAAGTACTAAAATACAGTAAAATATTATACAATAAGATTCAGTAGGATTAACATCCTACTGTAACATCCAACGCAATGTACTCTTCGTTCAGAACGGGTAAGGCATCTTGGAATTGTGAATCCCCTGAACACCTGTTATCATCCTCCATTTCTAAAGTGGGTGTGGGAACTTGAGGTTGTCGAGGTAGCCATACAGGCGGAATATGGATTTCTGTTTGGCTGTTCTCAGTGGGTAGTATCTGACTACCTTCTGCCGGATTTGTTTCAGGGACCTCTATTTCGCCAGTACTGTCACAAACAGGAGAGGGGTTCCTTCTAGAGCACTGTTTTCCTCAGTTGGTTGTTCCACATAATGTTTCATCCTATTAAAATGTACAGTTGATTCAACCCCAGTAGATAATAGCTTTACTTTATACAGAACATCTGTAAACTTCTGTACAATTTTGTAAGGACCAGCAAACCTTTTCTGAAGTTTCCCTGACCCAGACCAACTTCCTGCCACATACGTCTGGGGGGTTACTTTCATGTTGTAAAACACTTTCTGCCTATTTGAAGTTTTTTCTTGGTGTTTTATTTAGGTCTTCTCTGGCCAAATGTAAGTAGCCCCTCCGTCTGTGTAACAAATTCCAAGACAGACTCATAACTGTCCCCCCATGGTCTGTTAAAGACTACATCCACAGGAAGAGTGATCTCCCTCCTAAACATAACTTCAAAGGGGCTAAATCCAGTGGAGGACTGCACACTTCTATGGTAGGCCATCATTACATAAGGGAGAAGGGCATCCCAATTGTCTTGATTGGCATTTACGAACATGGACAACATATCTAATAGTGCCCTGTTCAGTCGCTCCACTAAGCCGTCCAAATGGGGGTGATAGGGAGTGGTCCGACTCTTTATTTATTTCTAATTAGGAGCTTAGTTCCCTAAACAGTGTGGATTCAAAATTCTTCCCCTGGTTGGTATGGATAGAGCAGGGGGCCCCAGAGTGGCAGATTATTTCTGAAACTAGGATTTCTGCTACAATCCGGGCCTCTTGGTCAGACAAGGGAAATGCTTCAGCCCATTTAGAAAAATAGTCCGCCATCACCATTATGTAGCGATTCTTTCGTCTGGTAGCCAGTAAAGGTCCCAGAATGTTGATTGCCATTCTGTCCATAGGGTGTCCCACTTTTGACGTCACTAGGGGTGTTGTAGGATTGGGTCCATAAGTTTTAAGGGCTGCACAGTCTGCGCATTTTTGACCGCACTCTTTCATTAATCTCTGCCAGTTTGGCCAAAAGAACCTTGTTCAGACCTTTTCCATCACTTTGTCCCATCCCAAATGTCCTGAACATCTGTTTTTGTGTAGGGTTGTTAGAATGAGGGCAGGCGGGACCACCGCCTGTTCTATTTCTCTTCCTGAAGAGGCATGTACAAACCACCTGAACAGGACTCCATCTCTGACAATTAAGGAATCCCCAACACCTTTGGATTTTCTTAACTCCAGTTCATTCCAGTGTTCAGCTGGGGGTTTCTGTTCAGAATTCATCCTCCATTCCTTGATTTGGTTAATGACAGGGTCTTCATCTTGTTTGACTTTCAAGTTGAAACCCAGATCTCCTGTCTGCATGTAGCGACTAGAGGTGAGGTTGTTGCACAGGGTTCCACACCAGGGTTGGGTTTTGTGGAGGTGACAATGGAATCTTCCAAATTGGAACTTCCATCTGGCCTCCTGGACAATGCTTTGGCATTATTACAGATATGCCCACCTCGGTGGACAATCTCATATTTGTACTAGGCAAGTTGTTCCAACCATCTGGCAAGTTGGCCTTCAGGGTGTCTAAAATTGTGTAGCCATCGAAAGGATCCACGATCTGTACAGAGGATAAATTTCCTTCCAAGCAGGTAGTGCCAGAAATGCTTAGTGAACACCACCATGGCCAACAGCTCTTTCCGTGTGGTGGCATACTTTTGTTCGGCTGTAGATAGGGCCTTACTGGCATAGACAACCACCCTTTTGTGATCCCCATCCCATTGTGAGAGTACTGCCCCAATGCCCCAATCACTGCCATTAGTGTCCAAAATAAATTTCAGTGAGGCTGGCCTTGAGGGAGTTGAAGATTTGCTGACATGCCTCAGTCCATTCAGACTTCACTCCGTTGTCGACCAAACATTGCATCGGTTCAGCAATCTTTGAGAAATTTTGAATGAACCATCAGTAATACAATGCTAGAGCCAGAAAGCTGCATACCTCGGTGACGTTTTTAGGGATAGGCCAGACCCTCACTGTCTCCACCTTAGCTGGATCTGTGGCGATACTGTCTGCACTGATTACATGCCCCAGGTAATGAACTTTGGCTCTGAGAAGGTCACACTTGGATGGTTTGTCTTTTAAGTTGGAGGCCTTAAGTCTTTCGAGTACCTCATCCAAATGAGCTATATGTTCTTGAATGGGTCTACCAAAAACAATGATGTCATCCAGGTGAACCAGACAGGTGGTCCATTGTAGGTCTGCCAGAATAAGGTCCATCAAGTGTTGGAACATCCTAGGTGCATTATAGAATCCAAAAGGCAAGACATTGAATTCAAAGAGTCCCACTCAGGTGACAAATGCTGTCTTCTCTCTGTCCTCTGGTTTGACCTCTACCTGCCAGTAACTGCTGGCCAGGTCCAATGTGGAGAACCATTTAGCTTTTACCAACATATCCAAGGTGTCATCGATCCAAGGGAGGGGGTAGGCATCCTTGACGGTGACCTTATTGAGCTTATGGAAGTCCACACAAAACCGAAGTCCACTATCTTTTTTTTGTACTACCACCACTGGGGCAGCTCAAGGGCTGGATGATGAACGGATCATACCCTTCTTTGACATGTCATCCAAATGTTCATTAAACTCATTTTGTAAATGCATTGGGACTCTTCTTAAACCAACCTTAATGGGTCTTGCTTACCCAGTATCAATTGTGTGACAAGTCCGGTTGGTCCGGCCGATGTTCATGTCTCCAATGCTGAAGGTGGTCAAGTGTTCCTGCAGGAGTTCATGGACTGCTCTGTCTTTCTCTAGCTTTAGACCCCTGTCTAGAAGTCCTAACCCTTTCATCAGGCCTTCCATCATCCAGGTCCCATCTAAGGATTTGGAACTGATCCCAGTGCCACTCGTCCCAGCACTAGCTACCAAGGCTTCATTATAAGGTTCAAACTTGCTCAGCACGAAATTCTTTTCTAGTGTCTTTGGCTCCGGTTCAAGGTTTAACACTCGGATCGGTATCTGGCCTTGCCTACTGCACACCAAGGCCCGCCCTATGAGGACCCCCCTAAGTCCAGGTGATCCTCCTTCTGGTTCTGCCACCCCTTCTTCCAAACCCAGGGTAACTCCATCCACATAATGATGGTGCCTGTGATGGAGGTCCCTCTACAAGTGATGCTGGGGCAGTCACAAAGTGAACTTGTGGAGTCGGCACCACCCTTGAGCAGTCGGGACCGATTGACCGGCACCAGCTCCTGCCCGAGAATTAGCCGTATCAGTGGAAGGGATATCCAAAGACCCACCTGGCATCGTGACTATATATACTCTCAAAAACTTTGAGCTTCCTAGAACTTTAAACATTTTATGTTTGGGGGGGAAATTTAGATTGAGAAGGGAGATGTAAGGAAGTTAATTAGCATACATGACTTCTGTATGCTTTGCTAATGCACATGCACTAGCTTGTATATATAAACCCGTATCTGGTGGGCAGTAGCCACACATTTTCTGCAATTCCTAATGTGTTACCAGTACAGTAAACTTGCCAGCTTACTCCACATTGGTGTCTGTGATTATTACAGTAACCTGTGGCTGTGATGGAATGAGGCGAGGGGCCACCACAAGAGCTGTGTGCGTGGGGGAGGGGGACGCTGTCATGAAAAATCGGTTCCAGAACTGAAAATGGTTTCTGGATGTTTCCGTGCATGCGTTTGGGTGAATTCAATGAAATGTAAAATAAAATGCTCAGTCGGTTCCAGGTGTGTAATCTTGTGCCTGGAGCCTTCTGCATGTTACAGTGCTCTACGTTTATTTTTAACAACTGAAACACCATCGCCTCAAACAATTCATTACAGCAGCACAATACGAAATAAAATTAATAAAGTGTGCACCCAAGCAGTTTGTTTTTGTTGCCTAATCCTTTTTTTAGTTGCTATTTTACACGAGATCTACAAATGCATTAACATGAACTACAACTACCAGAATGCTATTCAGCAATGACTCCGTTTTCTGTTGTTACATTTTTTTAATAAAATAATTAACTCATTCTCTCAGTGTTGTATTATTTTTTTCCATTTTATGTGGTGGTATTGTTCAGAAACAGAAAATAAATCCATAAATGGCACGCTATATAAAGTCGTAAATTCCTCAGCTGTCGCCTCTTCCTATGCTGTTGTGCAAGAGAGGTATTGCTGTGAATGAACAAACGATCTCTAGTGGCCATTTCTGGTTAATTATCTGACTGAATTTCATTAGGGAATTTATCCCTTAGGCTTTTCTTTAATCCATATATTCTACAATATTTATTTCTATTTTTTGTGTGTGTGTGTTTTCTCTACTTAATGATATTTTAAATATATTTAGATTTTTTGCAAATCACCTAATTACACTTGTCTTGTTTGATTCAGCGATTAATTTTCTTATAAACAAAAAAGTCAAAGTAGGTAAAATAATGTCTGATGTGATGAGATTTCAGGATGTTTTCAGATATGTGAGCGAAGGAGTTTACCCTGATGGTTTTACCAAAAATAAGAAGAGAGGTCTGAGGAATATGCAGCAAGATTTATTATTGAAGATAAAAACTTCTGTATGATATTACACTTACTCTGATTAATTCAGGAATTTCTGTGTCATGGTATACCGGTGGCTGTGGTGTTGGTTGGTGGGGAGTGACATACAGATGGTCACCAAATAGGAAATTTATTTGGGGGGGGATCATATCTGTTGAACTAATGTGGCAATACAATACAGGTTAATTGTACTACCTGTCCCCTCCCAACTATCGAATTATCTGGTACTTCTACCCCCTATGTGAAGGGTTATGGTCGTCTACCAGGTGCTGGCTGTTGGATCCCCCAATGTTAGTGGTACTGGAATATCCCATGTGCAGTGTATTGCTCACCCTCCCACTATGTACTTGTACCTTTCCCTTCATGGTAATATGTACTCCTCACCACCCCAAAGTTCCACCTGGACGTAGGTGTATTTGGTCACCCCCTCAGGTGCATTCTGTTATTGTCCTCCAAGATGCAGGGTACTTGTCCCCCATCAGGTGCAGAGGCTTGTCTAGCCACAGCATCCCATGTATGGGGACTGGCCCATCATGCCCCTTAGTAGTGTGTACCAGTTCCAGCCCCGGTGTAACGTTACTGGTCGATCCTACCCATGTTCACTGTACTAGTAATCCCTCCCTCCCACACCCAACACCATGTCCAAATTACTTGTCCCCCAGTCACATGGCACTGGGCCCTATCCCCACTCTCATGTTCAGATTACTCTGGTAATTTTACCGTAATGTATAGCACCGAGATCCAGCTGCAAGAGCGCAGGCTACTGCCCGCCAGATCAGGGCTTTTATATACATATTAACGCATGTGCAGTATCAAAGCATACACAAATCGCGTATGCCAGTTCACTTCCTTACAGGACTGAGACATTCAGAATTGTGCAGGGGGAAGGGGTTAAGCTGTAGGGGTTGCTGATCTGTGAGATGGGGGGGAACTGTGTGTGTGCATCTGTGTGTGTGTGTGTGTGTGTGTGTGTGTGTATTATCGCACCATTATAGTTAGGGTTGGTGCAGCCTTTCAATGTTAATTCTCAGTTTTTGCACCTTAATAACTTTGTCATTTTTCAACCAAATAACGCAAAAATTGGTATGTGCTGTCAGTGTCGCAAGATGTTGAAAGTTTCATGACGGCAGCTGTTATGGTTTTGGAGATATGAAGTGGTCAAAAAAGCAAAAAGGAACTTTTCAATGGCGCCTCCTATCCATTTGGCGCTGTCCCTAAAGCAGAGATTGTATCAACTGCAGAATAAGTTAGATAAATTTTCTAATCAATGGATGCCTTTTATGGGAACACTTTCGGCAGATAAGCACATGATAATGAATGCTGGATGGGGAAGAGGTGGCTGTAGAAGGGAAACTCGGGTGGTAGGACCTAACCTCCAATATAGCTCACTGATGGGGAGTCACATGATTTAGGTGATGGGGATGAATAAATTATTAAGTTGCATGTAAATGACCTTGGTATATATGTATATAGGTTGAGTAATTTGTATAGATTAGAATGCATTTTCTTTTTATATTACAGTCTTTTTTCCTCTTATCACCCTTTGTCCTTTGCTTTCTTCCTTCTTTATACTTTTTAAAACAGAGATAGAATGTTAAGATAGGTTGAGGACTTAATTGCCTTAATTGACTATATTGATGCATGATTTATGATGCTTTTATGTATTGGCTGTATGATGTTTTTGTATGCTGAGAAAGTTAATAAAAAGAGTTAAACAAAAAAAAAAAAGAAACTTTTTTTTCCATAGGATAACATGGGATTTTTTACATAGATACATAGACAGTGTCGGCAGATAAGGGCCTATGGCCCACCTAGTCTGCCCATTTGAGCTTGTAAGTTCAGTTTGTTTTCCTAGAAGTCTGTTGCCCCTTACCCCTGACCTCCAGAATTCCTTTATGTCTATCCCTTGCATTCTTAAATCCCGTGATTGTTTCAGCCCCCCACCCTTCCTCTGGCAGGGTGTTCCACTTGTCCACCACCCGTTCTGTGAAGAAATTCTTTCTCATGTTTCCTCTGAATCGTCCTCCCTCCAACTTCATCCCATGCCCTCTTGTCCTGGAACATCTTTTCGCTTAAAAATAGTGTTTTCCTGCACCCTGTTCCTCCCTGTAAGATATTTGTATGTCTATCATATCCTCTCTCCCTCCTCTCCTCCAGGGAGTACATGTTCAGTTCCTTCAACCTGTCTTCATTGGACTTGTGATGCAATCCATGCACCATCTTTGTTGCCCTCCTCTGAACCTTCTCTACCCTATGTCCTACGTAGGTATGGTCTCCAGAACTGTACACTGTACTCCAGGTGGGGCCTCACTAGTGTCTTGTAGCTGGAATTATGACCTCCCTTTTCCTGCTGGTGATGCCCTGCCTATACATCCCAGCATCCTATTTGCTTTACCTGCTGCCTTGTCACACTGTTTCCTACCTTGAGGTCATCAGAGATGACAACCCCAAGATCCCTTTCCTCCTTGGTCATGCTATATCCTCACCCCCAACTGATATATTGTACCAGGGTTTTGTGCCCATATACATTATCTTGCACTTCTTTGCATTGAATTTCAACTGCCAAACCCCTGACTATTCTTAAAGTTTCTGCAGGTTTCTCATTCTGTCTACACCCTCTGGTGTGTCTACTCTGTTACAGAGCTTTGTGTCATAGCTAACAGTGAAATTCTGCCTTCTAGGTCCCTGCCCAATGTCACTGATGAAGCTGTTGAATAGGACCGGTCCCAGCACTGATCCCTGTGGTACCCCACTGGTCACTCTTCCCTCTGGGAGTGACAGCCATTTACCACCGCCTCTGTGTCCTGCCACCCAGCCAGTTACCTACCCACCACACTACTGTCCTGCCCACACCCATATTCCCCAGTTTGTGTAATAGTCTTCTATGTGGCACAGTGTCAAAGGCCTTGCTGAAGTCCAGATAGGCCATGTCCACTGCCCTCCTGATCCACCTCCCTAGTCACCCAGTCAAAAATTCAACGAGGTTGGTCTGACATGACCTCCCCTGGTGAAACCATGCTGCCTTGGGTCCTGTAGTCCATTGACAACCAGATGTTCCACCAATCTCTCCTTCAGTAGTGCTTCCATGATCTCCCCACTACCGAGGTGAGGCTGACTGGTCTGTAGTTCCTGCTTCCTCTTTGTTCCCACTTTTGTATAAGGGACTACATCTGCTGTCCTCAGTCTTTGGGTACCTCCCTGTTTCCAGTGATCGTGAGAACAGGATAGCCAGAGGTTCAGTCACCACCTCTCTTAGTTCTTAAGGACCTGGGGTGCACCCATCTGGTCCCATTGCTTTATCAACTCTTATTACTTCCAGTTCCTTCGGACCCTTTCTCGTGTAAAGGGACTTGTGTTCATTTCTGCACCATTCTCACCCCTTGTACTCCCTTCGACCCATTACCTCCTCTTCCTCAGTAAAGACTGAACAGAAATACCTGTTCAGTATGTCAACTTTACTGTTGTCATCCTCCACCACCGCCATCCTCCCCTTCAGTCTCACTATCCCTCCTTTGTCTTCCTTTTTTCACTTATGTACCTGTAAAGGTTTTGTCCCCTCTACCCACTGATTTTGCAATGTGTTCTTCTGTCTGAGCTTTGGCTTCCCTTATTGACCTCCCTGCCTCCCTTTGCTTCTCCTGGTACTTCTCCCTATCCCCTTCTGCCTGTGTCTTTTAGTATTGCCTGAATGCAATCTTTTTGGCTTTCATGTACAGCACACATGGAATTAAGTTTGCCTCTGATACTTTCAGGGATGATGGGGTGTATGCCAAGGGTGTGCCTTTGGATAGTTTGGTGAAAACATATATAACCATTTTTGAATTATAGAAACATAGAATTTGATGGCAGATATGGACCGCTTGGCCCACCTAGTCTGACCATTTTCCTACGTAACAGATAAGCTGCAGATCCTAGTTAACCAACAGCTTACTTCCTCCTACCCCCCACTAGGACTGCCTTATGTCTGTCCCATGCATTCTTGAATTCCCCCACTCTTCTTGACTCCACAACCTCCTCAGGGAGGCTTTTCCATGCATCCACAACCCTCTCTGTGAAAAAATACTTCCTCACATTACCTCTGAGCCGTCCCCCCTCTATCTTCAAATTGTGCCCCCTTGTGGGTGTCAGCGTGGCTCAGTTGGTAGCACATCCACCTCTGGACCAGAAGGTCGTGGGTTCTCGTCCCACACCGGGATTGGACTTGCACCTAAAATTGCTGGCATCCGAGTGCAGTATTGGGGGGTGCTGTACTGCTGGGGTGTGCCTCCTTCGATGAGACGTTAAACCGAGGTCCTTCTACTCATCCTGGTATTGTCCTGTGGGTGTCCAGGTGGAAGTAAAGAACCCAGGGCACTCTTCGCAAAGAGTAGGAACATTCCCGTGTCCTGGCCAACATTCCCTTCCCATAAACTGTTCATGCAATTATCCAGGCTGTGTGTGGGTGATGATGTGCGATATGGCCGCCACCCACATTCAGTCACTTCACTACCAGTCTAGCATTGCTTGTAAAGCGCTTTGGATGTATGAAAGCACTATATAAATGCTGATTCTTCTTCTTCTTCTTGCACGCCTCTTTTTCTGAAAGATGCCACCTCTTGACTTTGTTGATTCCCTGAGGTACTTGAGAGTTTCTATCATGTCCCATCTCTCCTCCTTTCCTCAAGGGTATACATTAAGCTCCTTTAGTCTTTCTTCAGTATGTCTTCTGGTGCAGACCGTGCACCATTTTGGTTGCCCTCCTCTGGACAGCCTCCATTCTGTCTATGTCTTTGTGGAGATGGGGTCTCCAGAACTGCACACAGTACTCCAGATGGGGTCTCACCAACTGTCTGTACAGAGGGATAACAACTTCCTGTTTTCTACTATTGATGCCTCTCCCTATGCATCCCAGTATCCCCCCAGCCTTCCTTACTGTCTTCTCACATTGCTTGTCCAACTTTAGGTCATCTGATATAATTACTTCCAGATCCCTTTCCATTTTTACTGTTGTCAGTATCTCATCCCCCATTGTGTACTCTTCCCTTGGTTTCTGTTTCCCAGGTGCATTACCTTGCACTTCTTTGCATTGAGTCTGAGCTGCCATACATTTGACCATTCCTCCAACCTTGCCAAGTCCCTTCTCATCCTTTCCACTCCATCTGGTCTATCAACCCTGTTGAAGATCTTTGTGCCATCTGCAAAGAGACTTTTCCTTCCAGTTCCTCTGCAGTGTCACTTATAAAGACATTCAAAAGGACCAGTCCCAGTACTGAACCCTGCGGTACCCCACTAGTAACCCTCCTTTCTTCACTGTGGACTCCATTTACTACTACCCTTTGTGTCCTGTTGTCTAGCCAATTTTTTTATCCAGGCTACCACCTTGGGACCCACTCCAAGGCTGGCTAACTTGTGTATTAATCTTTTATGTGGGACTTTATCAAATGCCTTGCTGAAATCTAGGTAAGCCATGTCCACAGCCCCTCCCTGGTCTACTGCTTTGGTCACCTAGTCAAAGAAATCTATTAGATTCCTCTGACACGACCTTCCCATCATTAATCCTTGCTGCCTTGGGTCCTGTGCCCCACTGGCCTCTAGGTACTCAACAATTCTTTCCTTCAGAAGTGATTCCATCATTTTCCCTACCACTGAGGTCAAACTAACTGGTCTATAGTTTCCTGCCTCTGTCCTGCTCCCACTTTTGTGAAGAGGAATCACATCCGCCCTCCTCCAGTCCTCAGGTACCACTCCATCCTCCCATGATTTGTTAAAGAGAGTAGTCAGCGTGTCACTAGTTCTACCCTTAGTTCTGTTAGAATTTTGGGTGAATCCATCAGGCCCCATTGCTTTGTCCACCTTCAATTTTATTAGCTCTTTCAGAACCCTTTCTTCTGTAAATGGACTGGTATCGACCCCCGTCTTCAGAGTGTTTCTCTTGTTTGGTTTAGGCACCTCCCCCTCCTCTTCCTTTGTGAATACTGAGCAGAAATATTCATTCAGTATCCCTGCTTTTTCACTATCACCTTCTACCTACATTCCCACCCCTTTATTAAGCCTCAGTATCCCTCCTTTGGTCTTTCTTCGCTCTCTGATGTACCTATAAAAGGTCTTATCACCCTTCTTAACAGAGTTGGCTATCCTTTCCTCGGTTTGGGACTTTACTATTCTGACTGCCTTCCCAGCCTCTTTCTGCTTTAACTGATAAAGTTCTCTGTCCTGCTCCTTCTGTGTTTCCTTATATTTCCTGAATGCTGTCCTTTTCTCCTTAACCTTCCCTGCCACCTCTTTTGAGAACCACAGCAGTTTTTTCCTTCGTTGTGTTTTGTTGATTTGCTTTACACAAAGGCTTGTTGCCTCTGTGATGGTTGTTTTGATTACTCCCCATTGTTCTTCCACCCCTCCTTCTTGCCTGTCTGCTAGTGTTTTTCTAAATGCACTCTCTCATTTTCCAAAAGTCAGCCATCCTAAAGTCCAATACTCTTGCTTTTGTATGGCTTCATTGTATGGCTGTGTTTATCATGAAGCACACTGTTTGGTGGTTACTTGTTCCCAGATGGCTACCCACTTCTAAATCTGAGATTCCTTCTCCGTCCCCATTTGAGAGTACCAGGTCTAAGATTGCTCCCTCACGAGTGGGTTCCAATACTAGCTGTCTGAGGCGTGCCCCCTGTAAGGCATCAAGAATGACCCTGCTCTTGGATGTGCCTGTAGCAAAGGTGCTCCAGTTAACATCTGGCATATTTAGGTCCCCCATCAGCAATATCTCTCCTTTTTCTGCCATTCTAAGGAAGCCTTCTATCATTTCCTTGTCCGTTCCCTCCCCCTGAGATGGAGGTCTGTATACAACCGTCATGCGGATTGTGGTGCCATTTCCTGTCTGCAGGGTGACCCAGAGTGTCTCATCTGCTCCCTGTTTACTCTTTAGTTCTGTTGCTTTGATCCCTTACTTTACATAGAGAACTACTCCTCCTCCTCTTTTACCCTCCCTGGCCCTCCTGTAGATTGTGTATCCTGAATGCTGACATCCCTGTCATGGTTCTCTTGTACCATGTTTCTGTGACTGCCACAATATCTAGGCAACCTCTCCCATCAAGGCCACTAGTTCAGGGAGCTTGTTACACAGACTATGGGCATTGGTACTCATCACCCTCCATTGTTTGATGGCCTTACCCTTTTTAGCCCCATTCCTGTCCTTACTGCCTTTGCCTTTTTTTACATTTACCTCTGTCCTGCTCCCTAATGACTTCTCTACCTTGGTGTTTACCTCACTAATTACCGTGTTTTTTGGGGGGAGGCTGGGATTTCCCTGCTCCTTTTCAGCGCCTCCCCCCTTGGCTAGTTTACATGCTTGCCAATGAAACATTTAAACCTCTCACCTAGGATCCTGGTTCTTTCCCTGGACAGATGAAGACCATCGCACCAGTATAGGTCTGCATCCCTCCAGGTGGCTCCCCAGTCCCCAATGAAGCCAAAACCCTGAGCTCCACACCAGTTTGTCAACAATTCATTGAATTCCCTGGTGAGGAGTACTCAGCATCACCTTGCCATAGACAGACAGCACCTCCGAGAAGTTTAGATGTGCTACTGTTCAAGGCCCTTCCCAACTCTACAAACCTCTTGCACTGCTCTGATCCCATTCCAGCTGTGGTCATTTGTCCTAGATGGACAATGACATCCAGCTCTCCCTCATGCAGCTGCTCCTACATCCTGAGGATTCGCCCTGTCCCTCCAAGTTGCAGCCAGGCAGGCACCTTGCCTCCCTCTCCTTCCTCCCCATTTCTACCCCCTAATGATTGAGTCCCCCTCAGGAGTTGCTTTCCTTCCTGTGGGTCTCATGCCACCCTCCTGTGGGTCTCCTTGTGAAGGTTCCCAGCATCCTCCTTGGTCTCCACTGCAGGTGCCTCCGGAGAGGAACCACTATCCACCAGAAGAGCGAATGAATTGTGGAGAGGACAACTGGAGGGATACAACTCTGTTCCACCATCCTCTCCCTCCCTGAGCCCACCCTGGTCCAGCCTCTCCTCTTTCTTGGCAACCTCTGAGTTAGTGGCATTGGCCCTGGTGGTCCCTGGGTGGGGGAGGAGGTTTCACGAATCCTAGCCAGGTCAGCCTAGAGATGGGCAACCGCCTCCCTCAGACCAGAGAGGTGTCTGCAAATAGGGCAGCATCGCAGCCTCCAGAATGTCTCCCGGAACACTGCCGCCCCACAGCCATTGCACTGCACCACTTCTATCATGTCTTATTTTGTGTCCCCTCTCCTGTTTCTCTGTATGCTTACTCTCTTCTCTCCTTACAACTCTCACCCTTCCTGTTCTGGGACAGCAACTTCCTATATTCTTCAGTAGCCTCCTTCTTCCTTGCTCAGTGGCAGACCACCAGCAGCTGGGGGGGGGGGAGTGAGCTACTTTTTCCTTTAAGGTTGACAAAACTAATGTTTCTCTATGATCCTTCCCTTCCTACTGCAAAACAGGAAGTTCCTGTTGATAGTCAAATCCAGTGGCTATAAAAGTAGAACTGGCTTAGGGTGGGTGGGATGGAGGGCGATTAGTAAGAAAAAAGGCTATCAGCAGGAAGTTGTAATTTGAGTCACCTGCTTTTATAGTGTCTAAGCCACACCCCCAATTAAGCTGTCTCTACTCCTACTGGTTTAGCAAAGTAAACTGATACAGTACCCTTCCCAGCACAGAACACACACTGACTCTCTCTCTTTTCTTTCTTTTTTTAACCCTAAATAAGACCCCTTCTACTTCTAATAAAGTATCTGTTTGCTTAATCTCAACAGACACTGACTCCTGCTGAGATATGTGTTAAATTAACAAGAAAATGTAGCTTGTTTTAGTTAGCTGCTTTCTGTTCTAGAAGCAAGGCTAGCAACTGGAAGTTGTAATTTGAGTCATCTGCTTTTATAGTGTCTAAACCACACCCCCAATTAAGCTCTCTCTCCTCCTACTGGTTTAGCGAAGTAAACTGATACAGTACCTTTCCCAGCACAGAACACACACTGACTTTCATTCTTTTCCTTTTAACCCTAAATAAGACCCCTTCTACTTCTAATAAAGTATCTGTTTGCTTAATCTCCACAGACACTGACTCCTGCTGAGATATAAGTGTTAAATTAATAAGAAAATGTAGCTTCTTTTAGTTAGCTGCTTTCTGCTCTACAAGCAAGGCTAGCAACAGGAAGTTGTAATTTGAGTCACCTGCTTTTATAGTGTCTAAGCCACACCCCGAATTAAGCTGTCTCTCCTCCTACTGGTTTAGCAAAGCAAACTGATACAGTACCCTTCCCAGCACAGAACACACACTGACTTTCTTTATTTTCTTTCTTTTTTAACCCTAAATAAGACCCTTTCTACTTCTAATAAAGTATCTGTTTGCTTAATCTCAACAGACACTGACTCCTGGTGAGATATAAGTGTTAAATTAATAAGAAAAGGTAGCTTCTTTTAGTTAGCTACTTTCTGCTCTACACGCAGCAAGGCTAGCAATAGGAAGTTGTAATTTGAGTCACCTGCTTTTATAGTGTCTAAGCCACACCCCCAATTAAGCTATCTCTCCTCCTACTGGTTTAGCAAAGTAAACTGTTACAGTACCCTTCCCAGCACAGAACACACACTGACTTTCTTTCTTTTCTTACTTTTTTTAACCCTAAATAAGACCCCTTCTACTTCTAATAAAGTATCTGTTTGCTTAATCTCAACAGACACTAACTCCTGCTGAGATATAAGTGTTAAATTAATAAGAAAATGTAGCTTCTTTTAGTTAGCTGCTTTCTGCTCTACAAGCAAGGCTAGCAACAGGAAGTTGTAATTTGAGTCACCTGCTTTTATAGTGTCTAAGCCACACCCCCAATTAAGCTATCTCTCCTCCTACTGGTTTAGCAAAGTAAACTGATACAGTACCTTTCCCAGCACAGAACACACACTGACTTTCTTTTCTTTCTTTTTTTAACCCTAAATAAGACCTCTTCTACTTCTAATAAAGTATCTGTTTGCTTAATCTCAACAAACACTGACTCCTGCTGAGATATAAGTGTTAATAAGAAAAGGTAGCTTCTTTTAGTTAGCTGCTTTCTGCTGTACACGCAAGGCTAGCAATAGGAAGTTGTAATTTGAGTCACCTGCTTTTATAGTGTCTAAGCCACACCCCCAATTAAGCTATCTCTCCTCCTTCTGGTTTAGCAAAGTGAACTGATACAGTACCCTTCCCAGCACAGAACACACACTGACTTTCTTTCTTTTCTTTCTTTTTTAACCCTAAATAAGGCCCCTTCTACTTCTAATAAAGTATCTGTTTGCTTAATCTCAACAGACACTGACTCCTGCTGAGATATTAGTGTTAAATTAATAAGAAAATGTAGCTTCTTTTAGTTAGCTGCTTTCTGCTGTACACACAAGGCTAGCAATAGGAAGTTGTAATTTGAGTCACCTGCTTTTATAGTGTCTAAGCCACACCCCCAATTAAGCTATCTCTCCTCCTACTGGTTTAGCAAAGTGAACTGATACAGTACCCTTCCCAGCACAGAACACACACTGACTTTCTTTCTTTTCTTTCTTTTTTAACCCTAAATAAGGCCCCTTTTACTTCTAATAAAGTATCTGTTTGCTTAATCTCAACAGACACTGACTCCTGCTGAGATATTAGTGTTAAATTAATAAGAAAGGTAGCTTATTTTAGTTAACTGCTTTCTGCTCTACAAGCAAGGCTAGCAACAGGAAGTTGTAATTTGAGTCACCTGCTTTTATAGTGTCTAAGCCACACCCCCAATTAAGCTCTCTCTCCTTCTACTGGTTTAGCAAAGTAAACTGATACAGTACAGTGATTATAATGATTTTTGTGATAGATGCAAGACATGCAGTGCGCACGGTAAATAGCATTTACCGTTCGAACAGTAAATTGTGAGTGGTTAATTACATTTACCATTCGCAATGTACTGTTCAAACGGTAAATGTGCAAAAGGTAAATGCTGTTTATCATTCGAACAGTAAATGTTCAAATGGTAAAAGGCATTTACCGTTCGCACTGTACTGTTCGCGGTCACAGTTTTCAGTGCCGATTGCTTTCATCTTAATTTCAGGTAGCGAAGCTAGAAAACTGAAATATTTTTTAAAATAATGCCCCTAGGTAAACACTATCAATTGTGTTTTCCTAATGGGGGTCTGAGGAACATGCTCCCAACATTTGTTTTTTATTATGAGTCCCCCAACATGATTCAGGAGCAATGCTCCATCCTGCATTGAACTGCAATGCTTTGCCAAACAACATGGCAGTTTGGTGCAGGGCGGTGCATGACAGTTTGATGCAAGATGGTGCATCAATATATTTTCCAACATGGGGGTACCCATTCCCCATGTCAGCAGTAACTCCTCCACATCCCCCTCAGTATGGGACACTGGGTAGCCCACTCCCAGTGCCCTGATGCCAGTGTTGCCCCATTTATTTAACCCTATGAAAAAAAGAAAGTCCCCTGATGTGGCACAGGTGCGATTCACCATCCGACATGGGGTGCCCATTCCCCATGTTGGCAGTAGCTCCTCCCCCGATAGTGTGGGACACTGGGTAGCCCACTCCCAGTGTCCCCAGGATATCCACTCCAGCAGTCTTCCCCTAGTTTGTAGTTTGCCAACAGCGGAGTGCCCAATCCCCATGCCGGCAGCAGTCCACCCTCCCCCGATAGTGTGGGACACTGAGTAACCCACTCCCAGTGTCCCTAGTTGTCCTTTCGCAAACACCTATTTCTGGACTCTGGGGAGCCCACTCCCAGAGTCCACAAACATTAAAAAATCCAGGAAATAAAGAAACCCAGCCCCCAAGGTCTTTTTTGTTTCCCCTAAAAGAAGAAATTGGTCCCTCATCTGTGCACCCCACCTCCCCGCACCCCCCTCACCCCATACTTACTTCCGGTGGTTGGCGGCTGCGATCTTTGGTGGACTAGGACACATCTGCACTCTTCAAAACCGAACCAGGAACTGAAGAAATCAAAGGTAAGCCGTATAATGGCAGTCGGGGGGGGGGTTCAACTTATGTTGATATCTCAGCCATTTTTTTAGATTTTAGCACCAAATTTTCAACATGTGGTTTTTGAGACCCCACCTCATGAACAATGTCATTGTCATCTCGTTACACAGTCCTGAAGGGTGATTTCACGGTCGCTGTGTGGAATCACCTTTCGGGGCTGATTAGTGAAATGACTGTCCCAGTGTTCATGAGGGGAGGTCCCCAACAGCCCATGTTGAAAATCTGGTGCAAAAACTCCAAAGAATGGCCATGTTACAAGCATGCATTGCGCAGTTTCTACGTACACCCATAACTTCGTTAGTTTTTAATATTTCACTCCAGATTTTCAACATTATCATTTTTTCACACCTTGTGAACAGTACAGCTGTCATTTCTCACATCTTGCCCAAAATGTGTTTTCACACCGGTGGCACAGAATGGCGCAGTTGTTGTGCGAAATCAACTTTTGGGATAAATTTGGTTAAAAAATTCCTCCAAATGACTACGTTACGAGCATGCATTGTGCGGTTTCTACGTGTGCTCGTAACTTTGCCAATTTTTCATATTTTTCCTTCTAATTTTCAGCATTACCCTTTTCCACGCCTCCTCATGAATGGTATACAGCTGTCATTTTTCACATCCTGCCCAAAACATGATTTTGGACCTGTGGCACAGAATGGCACGTTCACTGTGTGAATGCAACTTTTGGGACAGATTAACGAAATAACAGTGACATTGCTCATGAGGTGAGGTCCCCAAAATGCCATGTTGAAAATTGGGTGAAAAAATCCTGAAAATGCTGAAGTTATGTGCATATCCATTGAATTGTGGAGCCCGCGGTGCCTTTCCAATGCCCGTATCTCAAAAATGTTTTTGGATTTTTTTACTCTCTGCAGTGGACTAAGCACTCGTGAACGTTTCGAAGCCATGATAGGAATTTTTTTCATAGTTGCTATGGTTACTGAGATATCGCCAAATTAGTGTTACAAGTGTTACTTTTCATGACTGTAGGGCAGTGGTATGTCATACTTATGTGTAAGTGGGAGGCCCTGTGCTCCCACTTATGCATATCATTATGTAAATATGGGTAGCATGAGGGGAGTACAGGGCCCACGCTCCCACAACCACATACCAGTTACATTACACTTTCTGAAAAAGAAGGGAAATTCATTGCAAAAAAACTATGTTAATGCATCAGTTAGGGTTTTTATTAAACTGTCAAAAGCTGGGAAATTCGACGTTAGGGTTACCAACCCGACCACCCCACCCTCCACACACCAACAGGCATCGGGGTGTGCCTTGGGATTGTTGGGCCTAACCCTCACCCCATTCTCCTTTGCTTTACCATCTCATCTTGTTTACACATGAAATAGGGTGAGAGGGCCGATGACCCCAAGGCACACCCCAATGCCTGTTGTTGTGTGGGGGGGGTGGTAAGGTAGATTACCCCAACGTCAGATTTCCCAACTTTTGACACTTTAATAAAAACCTAACTGATACATTGACATAGTTTTTATGAATATACTATATATATGTAATAGATAAACCACTCTGAGGTGTGCGGTCACGCCAGATATATTACTTTTGTGCCATTAGCCACCCAGGGCATGCGTATATCAGAGCACGACACACCTCAGAGTGGTTTATCTATCTTATGAAATGCTAAAATTGTTTTGGAGGAGGTTAAAAGTGCAGGTGTGCGATCGCACTCTGATATACGCATAGTCATGTGATGTGTTTCAACCAACCAGCAGGGATAACTTTTTCTACCTATTTTATAAATATATATATATTATACTGACACAGTAGTGCCAGTATAGTTAGGGTCATCTAGCCACTTCCATGTCAAACCCCAAATGTTGCACTTTAATAACTTTGCCGCTGTACGACAGAATTGCCTGAAATTTTGCATGCCTGGTGGGGCACCGTAGAGCTCTGGATCATGCATGAAGGTTTCAAAGTCATGATTACAGCTGCAGTGGAAGTTTTTTCATAGTTGCTACAGTTACTGATATATTGCCAAATTACTGTTACAAAGGTTCTTTTCAGTACTATAGGGCTGCTGTATGGCTCTGTACTTATGTGTAAGAGGGAACGCAGTGCCCAGAGTGCCCGTGCTCCCACATACGCACACCATTATGCAAAAACTGGGCATTGTGAAGGGAGCGCAGGGCCCAGAGGGCCCGCGCTCCCACAACCACATACTGTACCAGTTACCACTTGCATTACACTTTCTCAAAAAGAAGGGAAATTCATTGCAGAAAACTTTGTTAATGCATCAGTTAGAGTGGATAGCACTGCAACAAAAGTATGGAAATGTGATGCTAGGGTTACCCACCCACCACCACCCCCCCCCACACTCCATACACCAACAGACGTCAGGGTGTGCCATGGGATCATCAGGCTTAACTCTCACCCCATTCTCCTATACTGTAGCATGTCATCCTGTTTACACATCGAATGGGGTGAGAGTTGGGCCTGACTACCCCATGGCACACACTGATGTCTGTTTGTGTGTTGGGGGGGGGTAAGGGGATAACCCTACATCACATTTCCATACTTTTGTCTCTGTGCTATCAACCCTAACTGATGCATTAATGAAGTTTTTTGCAATAAATATATGCATGTGTATATGTGTGCATGTGTATAATATATATACATGTATATATTTCTCTCTCTATATATATATATATTGTGTATATATATATATATATATATATATATGTGGCAAAAAACTGCGTTTAATGCATCAATTAGGGTTAAAGCAACTAAAGTCAGGAAATGAAATGTTAGGGTTGAGCTCCTAATCCTCCCCCACACAACCTACTCATGCATCCTCCATACAGTGACAGACGCTAGGATGTGCCATGGGGTCGTCAGGCCCAACTCTCACCCCATTCCATGCAAAAGCAGCTTGACATGCTACAGTAAAGGAGAATGGGGTGACTGTTAGGACTCACAACCCCATGACACACCCTGGTGTCTGTCTCTTTGTGGAGGATGTGTGTGTGTGTGGGTTGTGTAGGGGGGGGTTAGGGGCTCAATCCTAACGTTTCATTTCCTGAGTTTTGTCACTTAACCCTAACTGATGGCATTTAAATGCAGTTTTTGCCACGAATTTCCTTACTTTTTGAAAAAGTGTAATATAACTAGTAAAAAAACATGTATTGGTGGGCCCCACACTCCCACCAAGTTGCCTATTTCAGCATAACAATATACATCTGTGGGGGCCCGCGTTTCCACTTACGCATAGCTACAGAGCCATACAGCAGCCCAATAGGGCAAGGATCCCTTGTAACACAAATTTGACAATATCTCTTTACTGTGCAACACACGGAAAAAAATCCACTGCATGCTTATTCTGTGGTTTAAAATCTTGTTACAGTGGCTTATGCCGACAGTAGCAAAAACTCTGTATCTCGCTTCGTTTTCAAGATAACAGCGGCAAAAGGCGTGACAGACACCGCAATGTAATCCTATGGGGAAAACATCAACTTTGTCATGGCATATCTATGCAAACACTTAATTCCCCAAGACCTAAACAACATAATTCACACCTGTAGGACATCCCCTCAACACCCTGTAAATTTCAGGTAAAAAGATCAAACCGTTAATGAGCTATGCAATTCTAAAGTTTTTACACCTTTAAAAATTTTTCAGTTGTGAGATAGCAAAATCTTAGGCCGCGAAATAAATCCTAGTCCGCGGCCTAAGAAAATCCTAGTCCATGAGGGGACATCTGGTCACGCCAGTCTGGGCCATCTGGTCATCCCCAGGGACATCTGGTCACAAAATTCTGACTTTCTGGTCGCCCTCTCATGAACAGAGCTCATGGACTAGGATCGTCTTGAGGACCAGTATTTTGCAGGCTCATGAAGAAAGATCATTAGTGAGTGACTCACTGAAAGAAAACGTTTTAATTTTCAAAAACCTATTTTTTGACAGAAATTAAGCAAACCAAAGGCATGGCTTTGTAAAGGGGGGGTCATCCTGAAAAAAAAAAACATACCTCATTTGACCCAAAAGTCACCTGTGGAGAAAGCTACAACATTTTGTTTGACTGGAAAACTTAAAACAAGATGGCGGCTCACAAACTAAGAATTTTTCTTACAGACTAGGATCCTTCGCGAGATAGCTAAATCCTTGACCGGAGGCAATTCTTAGGCCGCAAACTATACATATAAATTTTGGATTGAACTGAGCGTGCTCAGAACTCAGAAAATAAAAATTTAATAATGTTTGAACAGATTAATATTTTTTAACCAAACCAATGCTTGATTGTTCCTTAGCCCAAACTCTTTCTACATTCCAAATTTCAGACCAAAAGACTACATGGTGTGGTCACTGCACCATGGGCAAAACACACGTTAAAACTGGCAAAAAGTAAATTTTTTGGTGTTTCGCTGCACAGAAACCATATGTCCGATCAAAACGCAACTTGGTAAATCAAGAGATCTACCATACTAGACCGTGCATTCTAAATTCCGTGCAAATCCATTGAACAGCTGCAAAGTTATTAGCATGCAAAATTTGAGGTTTAAAATTAAAGTGCCTACTCACTCCTAAATACAGGGGCGTGACTGCATATGGTCTCGCTGCCAGTCTGTTCTGGGGAGGGTTAACTGCAAGGGGTAGTGTGGGATGGAGGCTTCTGTAGTTGTAGAGGGTGGCACACAGCGAGTCTGTTCGGGGTGGGGGGTCTGCTGGACGTAGGTGGACAGTCTGTTAGTAGGGTTAACATTATACATTACAGCTAGTTGTGTGGAGAGTCTGTGGGAAGGGATCCAGCTGTGAGGGGGTGCATAAGTGCATATCATCTGTCACCCCATCCCCCGAACTGTGCAGGGGGAGGGCGCTACTCTGGGGAGGTTGCTGATTTATGTGAAGGGGGTACAGGTGTGTGTGTGTGTGTGTGTGTGTGGTGTGTGGTGTGGGTGTCTCACTGCCAGTCTTGTCTGAGGAGGGTAGACTGAAAGGGGTCGTGTGGGATGGAGGTTCCTGTTGTGGGAAGGAGGGAGGCACACAGGTAGTCTGTGGTGTGTGTGTGGGGGGGGTCTGCTGGTGGTAGGTGACCAATTTGTGAAAAGGGTTGTAACAATTGGGGGGCGCACACAGCTAGTCGGGGGGAGTCTATGGAAAAGGGGGATCCAGCTGTGAGGGGGCGTGGCCTGCCCCCTGCTCTTGGCATCCAATCCCTTTACACCTTACCAACCCCCATTTGCTAGTATGTTGTACAAGAGAGGGTGTCCAGCTGCAGGGGATGATTATTCGGTATGAATGGGGTTCCAGCTGTGTGAGGGAGGAATGCACTGTAAGTCTGCTCCATAGGGTTCTATAGATAGTGGCTAGAGTGCAAACACCAGTGGCTCTGTTGAAGCTGTGGGTCCACCACATTACAGGAGAACTGAGGTGCCAGCAGATAGCAGGAACCCTTCTTGAAACTTAGATTGCTGCACCATCACACTGTTCTGACAGCAATCTGCTGATCCTGTTGGGTAAGAAGCACCACTGACAGCAGGGAAATGATGGAGCAGACGTACATTGGGGTAACAAAACAAGATATGCTTGTTTTTCTTTTGCTTGTTTAAGCAGTGCATTACTCGATTGCCACAAGAACATTGAGCTGGTGTGGCCATCTACATTTCAAGAAGGGTTCCTGCTACGTGCCAGCACCTCAGTCCTCCAGTAAAATGGTGGATGTGTGGCTTCAACTGAGTGATTGGAGTCCACAGCCTAGCTTACATAGAAACATAGAAGTTGACAGCAGATAAGGACCACAAGGCCCATCCATTCTGCCCAATTTTCTATCTTATGAATGTCCCATAGGCCCTTACTCTGTCAATGGCCTATCTTGTCATACTCATCTGTATTGCTCCCTTATGCCTATTCCATGCCTGTTTGAAGCCCTGCACTGTATTCATATCCACCACTTCCTGATGTAGGCCGTTCCATGCATCCACCACCCTTTCTGTGAAAAAGAACTTCCTCACATTACCCCTTAATCGGTATCCCTGTAATCTCATACTGTGTCCTCTTGTCCTGCTATTTATCTTATATTGAAACATGTTAGACTCTTTCACCTTGTTAATCGTATCACCTCTCTCCCTCATTTGCTCTAGGGTATACATATTGAGCTCTGTTAATCTGTCCTCATATGTTTTCTGATGCAGTCCCTGCTCCATTTTGGTTGCCCTTCTCTGGACTGCCTCCATTTTGTTAATGTCCTTGTGCGGGTGCAGCCTCCAGTATTGCATGCAGTACTCAAGATGGGGCCTAACCAGTGTCTTGTAAAGAGGGATTATTACCTCTGTCTTGTGACTTGTGATACCCCTTCTAATACACCCCAACATCCCTCTAGCCTTACCTACTGCTTTAGTGGTCTTGGATGATTTCAGGTCATCTGTGATGATGATGATGATGATGATGTCCAAGTCTCTTTCTTCCCTTGTAATTGCCAGCAATTCCCCTCCCAACCGATAGGTAGCTTCAGGGTTTGTCTTCCCTATGTGCATGATCTTGCACTTCTTTGCGTTAAACCCCAGTTGCCACTCTTCCGACCATTTTGCCAGTTTTTCCAGTCTCTTCTCATTCTGCCCACCCCATCTGGATCATCTACTCTGTTGTAGATCTTGGTTTCATCTGCAAACAGGCAGACCTTACCCTGCAGTCCATCTGCAATGTCACTGATGAAGATATTGAAGAGGACTGGCCCCAGGACTGATCCCTGAGGTACCCCACTTGTGACTTGCATCTCTTCTGACTGTATACCATTGATCACCACTCTCTGTTTTCTGCCTGCCAACCAGTTTGCCACCCAGTTGACCAACATCTAACCCACCCCAAGCCTACCCAGTTTATTAATCAGTCTTCTATGTGGAACAGTATCGAACGCTTTGCTGAAGTCTAGGTAGGCAACATCAACTGCACCCCCTTGGTCCACCACTCTGATTACCCAGTCAAAGAAATCTATGAGATTAGTTTGACAGGACCGTCCTGTTGTAAACCCATGCTGTCTTGGATCCTGTGCTCCTATGGATTCCAGGTGTTGCACTATCCTTTCCTGAAGGAGTGCCTCCATAAGCTTGCCCACTACTGAGGTAAGACTGACTGGTCTGTAGTTCCCCACCTCCTCCCTGCTGCCACTCTTGTGGAGTGGGATCACATGAACCCTTCTCTAGTCTTCTGGGACTTCTCCTGTGCTCAGAGACTCACTAAACAGTTCTGCTAATGTCTTTGCTAGTTCCACCCTTAGCTCCTGTAGTACCCTAGGATGTATGCCATCAGGTCCCATTGCCTTGTCCACCCTGAGTTTAGCAAGCTCTTGTTGGACCCTTTCTTTTGTGAAGGGACTTGTGCACACCTCCCTTCCCCCCTGTGTCCATGGTGCTGAGCTGTGGTCCCTGCCCTACCTTCTCCTCAGTAAATACTGAGCAAAAGTATCTATTTAGGATAGATGCTTTTTCTTGATCCTCATCCACACACTCCCCTATATCCCCTTTGATCTTAGCATTACCCCCCTGGACTTTCTCCTTTCACTAATATATCTATAGAAAGTTTTGTCCCCTTGTTTTAGTGTTAATGTTAGTGTTTTCTTGGTTTGGGCCTTTGCCTGTCTTACTGCCTTCCCTGCTTACCATAGGGAAGTTTGGTGTGCCTCCCTATCTTCGTCCTGCTGCATTCCGTTATATTTCCTGAAGACCAGCCTTTTGGCTGTGATCTTTTCTGCTACTGTTTTTAAGAACAAAAGTGGTTTCCTTCTTCTTTTGCTCTTGCTTTTCTCCCTAACACAATGGATGTTGCTTCAAGTATTGCATCCTTAATGCTTGCCCACTTTTCCTGTACCCCCTCACCTGTATTTTATCTTGCCAGGGCTAGCTTAACTCTGTTGGCCAGCTTATCAAAGTTAGCTCCTCTGAAGTCCCAAATTTTTGCCTTAGAATGGGATGATTAAGTTCTAGTGGCCAACTTGAACCATACCATGTGATGGTCACTGGCCCTCAGGTGACCTTCTACCTGGAATCTGCAATCCTTTCCCCATTATTCAGTACTAGATCCAGGATAGCCCTGTCTCTTGTGGGTTGTTGTACCAATTGTTTGAGGCCCTCCCCCTGCTGGGAATACACTATGTGTCTAGTTCTGTCTGATGTTCCTGCTGGTATTGACCAATCTGTATCTGGCATGTTGAAGTTTCTCATTAGCAGAACCTCCCCTTTAGCTGTCATGTTTTGTATATCTTCTAACAGTAATGTGTCTATGTCTTTTCCGCTGGTCGGAGGCCTGTAGACAGCCCCAGTGCGTGTGGTTGTCCCACTTCCTGTTTCCAGGGTGACCCACAGTTCTTCTGGCTCCTTACGTGTATTCTGGATTTCTGTAGCTTTGATATTTTCATTGACATAAAGGGCCACTCCACTCCACTCCCCCACCCCCCCCCGTTTTGCACCTCGGTCTTTTCTGAACAGTACTCTAGCCAGGTACTGAAGTCTCCCAAGTGTGGTTACTGGTGAACCATGTTTCGCTAATGGCTACTATGTCCAGTTTAGCCTCTGTCATTGTTGCCTCCAGGTCTGGGATCTTGTTTCCCATTTGTGTACATGATTTTCCATTGGCCAAATTTCGGTGTCTTAGTTGTTGGGCGAGGTACAAGCACGCTGAACTCCTGTTTGATCATTAGCTGAGGGGAAGGGGTGTTCTTCCCATTCGATGTATTGGGTGCTGCACCCCTCTCCCCATTTGCTAGTTTAAATGTTCTGCAAAGACATCAAACGTCTGCCCCAATGCACCGACACCCTCCTTAGTCAGATGCAGTCCACTGAATATAAAGAACTTTTGCTCCCAAAACTTTTGCCTTTTACCTACAAATTTGTGTTCTTTTTCCTGGCACTAGCCCTTGAGCCACATGCTCCTCTGTCTCCTCTTCTCTGACCTTCCGTCAATCTGCCCCGGCCCCCCAATTGGCAGAATCTCAGAGAAGGAGATGGCAGACGAAATGGATGACAGTTTGTCTCCCAGCCTGATCAGGTGTTCTTTGATCTCCACAACTGACCAGCTGGTGAGATTGTTAGTCCCTATGTGTACCAGGTCATCAATGTTTTCTCCTTCCTCGTGCACAATTTTAGCAATGCAGTCAGTGTCTCTCCATGCTGATGCACTTAGGAGACATCTGACCATTACCCCCGGCTGGAGGTAGGTATCAACTCCCCTGAATCATGGAGTCTCCTATGATTGAAAGTGTTTTGGATTTCCTTTTTGCTTTTTTTGTCTTGTTCCCTGTTTTGGGCGAGTTTTGTAGTGCTAACTCCTGTGCTGCAGTGTCCTGCTCTGCAGTGTCCTCTGCCCCTTTGTTTGATTTCAGAGATAGAGGCAGATACCTGTTTGTAGGTTTTATATGGTTTGTGAAGGTGATATGTTGGAGAGCACTGAGTAATGGGGCACCCGATTTGCCCCTCCTAACCACCTGCCAACCTTCTGGACCAACTACCCTCTGCAGTCGAGGTGCTTCAGTTGGATGTTGGTGAAATGGCAGGTGGTTCTTGTAATGTATTTCCTCCTGAATATGTGATTTGAGGTGCACAATCTCTGTCCATGCTGCCCGGAGCTGAGCCCTTAAATCTCCAATGGTCCAGCATGTAGGATAGCATCCTAAACCCTGTGTAACTGCCCTATTGAAAAGTGTCCTGCAGTACCTGCAGTTAATAATTTCCATTCCAGTTGAGTTGTTGAGTTTATAACTTATAGCAATTAGAAGGAAAATGAAAGCAAAATATTTGTTTTTTTATATTTCTTTTTGTTTGTTTGTTTTGGTATAACTTTTTATAACAAGTTAAATGAATTGTGCCCCTGTAAGTGAGGTCACTGTGTGGATACCCCTCTGATCCTCCCCTTCCTGCTTTGCTACAGAAATTGTCACGGCTGTGCTACTCTATAAAAGAAGTGTAGCATGGGGTGGTTGAGGATAGGGGTGGGTGGTTGGGCCCTTCCCCAACTGAAAAAGAAGAACCATGGATGAAGGAAACAAGGGAAGAGCAGAAACAATCAGCCAACAACAAATGCAGTCGCTATCCCTCAGTCTTTATCTCATATGTGCTCCTGTAATTAGTCCTGAAAGCGTAGCCTAATAATAGATAAAAAATTCACAAAACCTGTAAACACCACCCGTAACAGTTTTACAGAAGCTATACCCTGCAAGATATACTTTGCTACAGGAGAAAAAATAAAGCAGTAAAAAAGTAACAATACCTGTAAGCACAGTCTGCAGAACACTTTAACAGAAGATATACGTTGCAGAAAACAAGTTGAATCAGAGAAGATTACAGCAGTAATCTGTAAGCACTAAACAGTAACAAACCTGTAGGCACACCGTGTAATAATGCAGCAGAAAGTATACCCTGCAACAGCAGTTTGACTCAGAGAACAATAAAGCAGTGATATGTAAGCAAAAAACAGTAACAAAACCTGTGAGCACAAAAGAAAATAGTAGCACACAGTAAATCTGTCTATCCAAAAGAAGCTTCTATCTATATATTGAACTCTGTGGTCTGCTTTGGGGGGATCTGCTGCTGGGGGTGGCCAGTTTGTGGGAAGAGGGGGGTTTTGGTAGGGGATGAACACAGCCAGTCTTGTGGGGCTGATGAGAAGGGGGGTTCCAGTCATGAGTGGGTCTGGCTTGTCCATTCCCCCTAATCCTTGATATCCACTCCCTTTACAGCCTGCCAAACCCCCTCAGCAGGAAGGGTGATTCCAGATGAGGATTGGGTGCACACATTATGTTTTTTGGGAGGGGGTGTCCATCTGTGGGAGGAATGGCTGGTCTGTGCTGGGTTTCAGATGTGTGGGAGCATGGCTGGTCCACTGGTACCCTCACACTTGAAACAGGAGAGGGGTTAAATCAGGAGGGATGTGAGGAAGTACTTTTTCACAGAAAGGGTGGTCGTTAACTGGACTAGCCTTCCAGTGGAGGTAGTGCGGCAAAATTAGTGATTGGCTTAAAAAAATGGCTGGGACAGGGCATCACAGGAGAATCGTTGGGGTTAAGGTAGTAAGGAGAAATTGTAAGGGCCAAAACGGTGGCATTCAGGAGGTACAAGGAAACACAGGCAGAAGAATACAGGAAACTGTACCTGTACAAGCAGAGTGAGGCAGGGAAAGCAGTCATGGGTGCAAAGGCACAAACAGAAAAAAATAGCCCAGGCAATAACATTTCAGGTACATTAATGAAAGAAAAAAGCTAAGGGTATGACTGTAAGACTAAAAAAGGAAGGAGGGAAGTGTGCAGAGGGGAAACAAAGAAAAAGCAGAAATTCTGAACAAGTATTTCTGTTCAGTATTCACAGAAGAAGGGGAAGGGAAGGAATCAAAGTTAAGAGATGGAAGCACCACTGAGATGGAGGTGGACACCAGTCCATTTAAGGAGGTGGGAGTCTTAAAGGAACTCGCTAATTTGAAAGTGGGGGGGGGGGACCGTGAGGGATTTTGTGGGTGTCAGGCAGGGAACAGTGCGGCCAGAGACCAGGTCCCCTCTGAGGGAGGGTCCGGAGCCACCTGCCAGGCTTCCAGGAGGAAAAACACCTTAATTAAAAAAAAAAAGGCTTAGCAATAGGACACATAGGGTGGTGTTGGATGGAGTACAATCTGAAGAGAGGGGGTCACCAGCAGGGTCCCACAGGGATAAGTGATTGGATCAGTCCTCTTTAATATTTTCATAAGTGACATTGCAGTGGGGCTGGAAGTGAAGGTGTGTTCTTTTGCAGATGACATAAAGATCTGCAATAGGGTTGACAATCCAAAAGGGATAAAGAAAATGAAAAGGGACCTACGCAAGCTTGAGGAGTAGTCAAGGGTGTGGCAGCTAAGATTCAGTGCAAGATCATGCACTTGGGGCACAGAAATACAGGAGAGGAGTACATGATGGGAGGAGGTACTGACGGCCACCAAATAGGAAAGGGACCTGCGAGTAATCATACAGTATCTGATTATATAAAGGCAACCAAACAATGTGAGAAGGCTGTGAGGAGAGCCAGTGGAAAGCTGGCATGCATAGGGAGAGACTTCTCCAGCAAAAGGAAGGAGGTGATGATGCCACTGTACAGAACATTGGTGAGACCTCATCTAGAGTACTGTGTCCAGTTCTGGAGGCCGCATCTCCAGAATGACATGGACAAAGTAGAAGCGGTTCAGTGAAGGGCAACACAAATGGTGCAGGTGCTGCACCAAAAGTCATATGAGGGGAGACCAGAGGATCTCAATATGTATTCCCAGGAGGAGAGGAGTGAGGGATATAATAGAGCCTTTCAGATACCTCAAGGGTGTAAAAATGTACAAGAGGGTAGCATCTTTTTTAAAAATAAGATGTTCGAGAACAAGGGGCCATAATATGAAAATAAGGGGGAGGGGTAGACTTACGGGTAACGTTAGAAAGTAATTTTTCACAGAAAGGGTGGTGGATCAATGGAACAGCTTCCCGGCAGAGGTTGTAGGGGCAAACACGGTACACCTCTTCCTTCCTTGGGCCCTGAACACCTATCATAGAAACACTTTATGATCCCACTTACCGTACAACTTCAGCTTCGACTCCTTAGTTCTAAACCCATCACTGTCATATAGTTACCGACAAAAACACTTCCTCACTTATAGGGTATACCTTCTA
Source organism: Neoceratodus forsteri (assembly GCA_016271365.2). NCBI lineage: Eukaryota > Metazoa > Chordata > Ceratodontiformes > Ceratodontidae > Neoceratodus > Neoceratodus forsteri. The sequence continues at coordinate 436,605,298 of JADMNL010000022.1, read as the reverse complement.
GTTCTACTGCCGCAAACAAGCTGAAAAATGTGCCCCAGCCTCCCTTTCCAATCCTTATAGAATTTTAAAAACCGAGATCCCAACTTTTTGTTGCCCCTTCAATAGCCACCCACATTCAGTGTCATAACGAACAAGCTCCGCCTCCACCAAGACATCTTCAGATGCCTTTGTTTGACTTGTCATGGTGTGCCCGCACTGCACTACCACCTGGACATCGCCAGGTGGCAGGTAAGCATTACCCCTCCCCCAAGCGAGGACATCCATCCACCAAGACACTCGATCTTCCCTGGGGAACTGGGTCTCCACCTGCTGGGATAAAGGCCTGTACAGAGGCGATAGCATGCATCTATCCAGGAGGGGAACTGTGATCCTTAGCAAGCAGTTTAAATGCTACACTCGTAACAGGGTGATCTACATACCTCCATCACAGGGGTTGGAGGTAGATCAGGATATGATGGAAGAAATACTAAGGATGACTAACAAGGGGGATGTACTGCTGATAGGGGACTTCAGTTTACCGGATTTGGATTGGAGCCTCCCAGCTGCAGTATCAGGTAGAAGTAGGAGAATCCTAGACTGTCTGCAGGGGGCGTTCCTCACGTAACTAGTTAAGAGACCCCACTTGAGGAGGGGTGATACTCGACCTGGTACTATCAAATGGGGATTCTGTCGCTGATGTCACAGTAGGGAGTCACCTGGGAGTAGTCGATCATCGTACGGTGTGGTTCAATATAAGGATGGAGTCGGAAACAAACCACATTAAAACAGGGGTCCTGGGCTTCAAGAATGCTGATGAGAGAGCCTCAGGGATGCCCTAACTGGGATGGGAAAAATGGGGGGGGGGGGAAGAAGGAAGGTCATTGATAAGACAACAAACCTATGTGTCAGGCAGGTTACAAAGAGCAGGAGGAAAAAGAGACCGCTGTGGTTCTCCAAAGAAGTAGTGGAGAATATAGTGGCGAAAAAGCTAGCATTCCAACAGTACAAAGGGTGATAAAACATTCTTTACATACATAAATGAAAAGAGAAAGAACAAGGTAAGGATAATAAGATATAAGAAGAGTGTGGGGAAGACAATCAGAAGGCAGCAGACATATTGAACAAGTACTTTTTTTCAACATGTACAAAGGAAGAGTCTGGGGATGGGCCAAAGATAGGGGATGAAGGAGGCAAAGGAAGGGAGAGGGACACACTACTAAAAGAAAAGATCATGGAATACATTGTGACTGATGGCTTGCAAGATCCGAGGCAGCATGGTTTAACATGTTGGAGATCTTGCCAAAAAATACCTGATTGAGTTCTTCTACTGTGTGACCAGGGAGTTAGATCATGGTGTAGCTGTGGATGTGGTCTACCTGGATTTCAGTAAGGCCTTTGACACAGTTCCACATAGGAGACTGGTAAACAAGTTGGCATGCGTCAGAAACCCTGTGAGGAAAGACAAAAGGAATTAAATATATACACTCTGTAGAAAAGAGAGGTACCAAATCAAAGGCCTTACTGAAGTCCAAATACAGGACGTCAATTGCACGGCCAATGTCCAGTTCCCTTGTCACCACGTTGTAATACTCAACTAGCTTGGTCTGGCAGGACCTACCAGAGACAACCCCATGTTGGTAACTGTCCTGGAGACCATTGACATCCGAGAGCCATCCTCCAGTCCAGTGGTATGCAGCCTGTGTCCAGGGATGTACTGAACAGGTCTGCCATGTAACGGAGACTGGATGATACAACAGTAACAGCCTTCTGACGGTCTGGGTACAGGGAGTGGTGCTGAGTACATGCAAAGAGAGTAAGACCTAAGGAAGGATATTAAAGCTGAAAGGGGAAGGAGGGCATGGCTCTCTATAGGATTTTTTTTGTTTGGTAGTCCGAGACTTGCTTTAAAAAAAAGGGGGGACAGCACAAAAGTGGGAGAAATTTCATGGAGTCCCATTTTGAAAAGATGATAGCCGCACCCCAGCACACACACACACTGCTTGTAATGTAATATTCTATGTAGTGCTTTGTGGGTGTGATCCATTAGTTTCTATGATGGCATTTTAAACTACATTTTTTTTTTTTTAAGAGGGTGAATTCAAACGAATTACAGCGCTCAAAACCCAGAGGAAAAAAAAATTAATTATTGCGATTAGATTTATAATCGCAATAATGACCTCCTCGGGCCATCTCCCCCAGCCGGTTGTTAATCTATACGAAAAGACCGGCTCTTCAGTCATTATTGCTTAAGTACTGGACCCAATCATCTTCAGTGTTGCTTAAGTATTAGGCCCAGTCCTCTTTAATGTATTTATTAGCTTCATTGCAGAAGGATTGGAAGAAAAAGAATGCTTGTTTGCAGATCACATAAAAATCTGCAACAGAGTTGACACAATGGGGTGGGGGGAGGGGAGTTTGGGAGGATGAGAAAATCTAAAAGGGAAAAAACGGTCACAAAACTGGTAACTGGGTTTCAAAGCAAAACAGTGCAAAGTCATGCAGTTTGGGCTCAGAAACCTGTGGTCTGACGTACCAAATGGGAGGAGAAGTACTAGCAGATAAAATATAGGAGAGGGACCTGGGGTTAATCATTGCTAATGACAGATCTCTGCATTAGAGACATTCCGGAAACAATCAGTAGATGCAGACATGCCTCTGGTTAATTGCACTTTTACTTCCACTGGAAGTGGTTTATTGTACTTCTGGTAACAGGACAAAATACACTTTGACAAACACTGTTTCAAATCTGCATCACACTCTGTTTTGAGCATGAAGGAAACAAAACTGTTGACCTGCTTTACGGCATCTGAGCATGTTTAAAATAAGTACTCTAAAGTTTGTATTGACTACAGTTCTGGGTATAAATATCTTTTTTTTTCAGACCGTAATCTATATTATACAGAGCTTAATAAACCAGGTTGTAAAAGACTTGTAATTACAGACGACGAAAAGAAACTTCAAATTCAAAGAGTTTCAGATCTCTGAATTTGGAGGTCACTTAGACGAGAATTGTCGAAAATCCAGACTCGTTTTTATTGGCAAGGTCTCGTAAAGACATATGTCAATGGGTAAGTGTGAAATGCTGTATGGATGCCAAAGTACATTTAATGGAATCAGGAACAAACAGTCCATTTAAAATGTACTCGTATCATGACATATGTGACCACACTGATACTTTCACTCCCCCCCCCAGGAGAAAGCATCGGTTTGATTCCAAGCACCGTGTAGTGAGTGTTGTTTAACAACAATTAGACATGAATCAATTAGAATCGGTTTATCAGCCATATATTTTATGTATGTTTCTTCTTTTGTATGTCTACGGTTTGCTGCTTGGGTTTTTTGTGTTTTATGTACTGCACTGTTAGATCTTGATCAATGCCATAATTGTGTTTTGAGGTTGTATACCAACAGTCGTTTTTATTATCAGAAACCTCTATGGAATAAAGGCTGTAAGAATTCCAATAGATGTAAAAACTGTCTTAGAGCATACTAAACGTATCTATCCTATCTACTGTTTCAGATTTCACATTGTGACGAATGTCAAAGAATGAGACAGATGAAAACAGTGGCACCTGAACAGAGGAGCATTAATATAAAGGCACCATGGGATATGCTTGGGATGGATTTCATTGGTAAATTTGTGATTTTGCTTTGATTTTAACTAGTGAAACAATGATAACACATATTTTAAGTATTAAAATGGAGTTTATGTCTTACGCTATGACAACTGCACAACTAGACTGTAACATTTTGATTCATTAAAACGATTAGAAAGGGTATTATACTTGCTGCAATCTGATTGGATGATAGTGTTTCTACTGCCTTACATTTAATCCATGGTACACTGTCATTTATAGGTTATTGTTCTTAAGTATTGTGAAGTTGCAATGTGTTTTCCTAAGATTTTGCTGTCATTTGTTAACAGTTTCAATTGACCCACTATTTCGTAGAACCATTTAAAGAATCACGTGCTGGAAATAAGTATGTCCTTACTATTCTACTTCACCAAATGGGTCGAGGCATTCCACATCCCAAAGAAGGATGCTAGCAACATCACTTTGTGTCTTGCTTATCTGTTCTATAGGTACAATATCTATTAACCCTTTATTTTCATATGCTGATTGTGGGTTGCATTGATTAGTGATTTCAAGAGAGTATAAGCTCGGTGAGGTGGGATGCCACAATATGGTTATCATACGATCTAACTTTTCTTATATTTCGAGTGTTTATTTTAAATTTTACATCTGGAAAAATAGGTATGGTTCACCGCGTTACATCCTTTTACATAGAAGCATAGACTTTGACGGCAGATAAGGAACGTTTGGCCCATCTAGTCTGCCCATATCCCCTACCTACTGGATAAGCTGCAGATCCTAGTTAACCAGCAGCCTACTTCTTCCTACCCAATCCAACAAGAATTGCTTTATGTCTGTCCCATGCATTCTTGAGTTCCCCCACTGTTTTTGACCCCACAACCTCCTCAGGAAGGCTATTCCATGCATCCACCACCCTATCCATGAAAAAATACTTCCTCACATTGCCCCTTAGCCATCCCTCCCATCTTCAGATTGTGTCCCCTTGTTCTTGCACATCTCTTTTTCTGAAAGATGCTACCCTCTTGAACTTTGTTGATTCCCTTGAGGTACTTAAAAGTTTCTATCATGTCCCCCCTCTCCTTCCTTTCCTCAAGGGTATACATATTAAGCTCCTTTAGTCTGTCTTTGTATGGCTTCTTTTGCAGACCCTGCACCATTTTAGTTGCCCTCCTCTGGACTGCCTCCATCCTGTCTATGTCCTTGCGGAGATGGGGTCTCCAGAACTGCAAGTAGTACTCCAGATGGAGTCTCACCAACTGTCTGTACAGAGGGATGACAACTTCCTGTTTTCTACTTGTGATGCCTCTCCCTGTACATCCCAGTATCCCCCCAGCCATCCCTACTGCCTTTTCACATTGCTTGCTAACCTTTAGGTCATCTGACATGACTATCCCCAGGCCCCTTTCCATTTTTGTAGCTCTTACTACCTCCCCACCCATTGTGTACTCTTTCCCCCGGGTTTTTGTTTCCCAGGTGCATTACTTTGCACTTCCTTGCATTGAATCTAAGCTGCCATACTTCTGACCATTCCTCCAACCTTGCCAAGTCCCTTCTCATGCTTTCCACCCCCCGTTGTGTATCAACTCTGTTGCAAATGTTTGTGTCATCTGCAAAGAGGCATACTTTTCCTTCCAGCCCCTCTGCAATGTCATTTGTAAAGACATTAAAAAGGACCTGACCCAGTACTGAACCCTGCGGTACCCCACTAGTAACCCCTTTTCTTTGAAGTGGACTCTGTTTACTATTACCTTCTATGTCCTGTTGTCCAGCCAATGTTTTACCTAGGCTGCCACCCTGGGATCCACTCCCAGGCTGGCTAATTTGTTTATTAATCTTTAGTGTGGCACTGTGTCAGATGCCTTGCTGAAGTCTAGGTAGGCCATGTTCACAGCCCCTCCCTTGGCTACTGCTTTGGTCACCCAGTCAAAGAAATCGATTAGATTCATCTAATATGACCTTCCCGCTGTGAATCCATGCTGCCTTGGGTCCTTTACTCCACTGGCCTCTAGGTACTCAACAGTTCTGAAGTGATTCCATCATTTTCCTTACCACTGAGGTCAAACTGACAGGTCTGTAGTGTCCTGCCTCTGTCTTGTTCCCACTTTTGTGAAGGGGAATCACATCCGCCCCCAACACCAGTACTCAGGTACCACACCATCCTCCCATGATTTGTTAAAAAAGGTAGTCAGTGGTGTCACTAGTTCTCCCCTTAGTTCTTTTAGAATTCTGGGGTGAATCCTATGAGGTCCCATTGCTTTGTCCACCTTCAGTTTTAGGAGTTCTTTCAGAACCCTTTCTTCTATAAAAGGACTGGTATCTACCCCCCCCCATCCAGAGTGCTTCTGTTGATTGGAATAGGTACCTCCCACTCCTCTTCTTTTGTGAATACTGAGCAGATGTATTAGTTCAGTATCCCTGCTTTTTCACCGTTCCTGTCTGCCCACCCACTCTCCCATTTATTCAGCCTTACTATCCCTCCCTTTGTCTTTCTTTGCTCCCTAACATACCTATAAAAGGTTTTAACCCCCTTCTTAACCGAGTTGGCTATCATTTCCTCGGTTTGGCCCTTTGCTATTCTGACTGCTTTCTCCGCTTCCTTCTGCTTTAGCTGGTACAGTTCTCTGTCCTGCTTCTTCAGTGTTTCCTTATATCTCCCTAACCTTCCCTGCCACCTCTTTTGAGAACCGTAGTGTTTTTTTCTTTCATTTTGATTTGTTTATTTTCTTCACACAAATGCTTTTGCATCAAGGCCACATATTCTGTAACGAGGTATGATTTAATTGTCTAGACTAATACAGCTATGTGGAAAAGTCAATTTTTTTAGCTAAAATTCAGTATAAAATCTGTTATTTCCAAAACAAACTTGTTTTAACTACTTTGATTCCAGAAGCGGCACAGAATTCAAATATCAGCAAGAGCGAGATGGGCATTTTGAATCACCCAGACTGGGTATGTCTGTCAGCGCCTCAAAATCCTTCAAATGTATTCGCGACATCGATCACATACTGCCTCGTTCAGTCTGTGTCAGTGTAGCTCATTCAGTCATACTGTATGTAACTGTTGTGCTTATAAAATAAAGCAAAGTAATTCATATATTGGAATGAGGAAAAAAGATTGTTTGAAAAAATGTAATTTTTTTTTATGTAATACATTTAGCATTACAAAAAGAGCTATGCAAGCTTTTTTTAAAGTAAGTGCCTGCTGCTATGCGTGGACATTATCAGCTTGACCGATTGGTTATATGCATGCATATATAGTAATTAGATTATTTTATTAAAAAACTGTGTTATGGCCTTTGACAAGACATGCTGTACACAAAGGTTATAGACTTAACCTGATACATAATTAGTAATTTCATTATCATGTATGCCAAATCTTATATTTTGTGTCGACAGGTGAACAAAGAGCTGTTTTCAAAGTGGAGTATACATCACCGTATAACAGCAGCCTGTCACCCACAGACGAATGGGCTTGTGGAGAGAACTAACCAGACAGTTAAGAATTCACTCTGCAAACTAGTTAATTCATGCCAGGATGACTGGGATCAGTTCTTAGAACCCATTTTTTTTCTTTTGGGCTATGAACATCTGTCCATTGCTGAACCCAGTATACACTGTTCTTTCTAATGTATGATAGAAAGGCAAGGTTGCCATGTTAGGTAGGCTAACATAATATAGAGTATACTGGATGGGCCACTTAGCACAACCAGTGTGTTCTGCCACTGAGGATTTCTGATTCACTCTGAGTTCAAGAGCGTAGTGTGCAAGCAATAATACCCGATGGTGTGGGCGACACTGAGCAATATCAGACCACCCAGGAGCATAACGAGGCCCGACACTGCAGGTGGAGGGCCTTATGTCCCCTGTAAGGCCTGGTATTGCCCACTCTGCCCACCCTGGAGTGTATTATTGCACTTAGAAAATGGGCTACATGTGTCATTTTTTAGAGGATTACAAAAGAAACTAAAGTAATGGTACAAAAAATGGCCACTATTGAAGTTTTAGCCCTTTTTTAATAAAGTAGTCCCTCTACTGATGGCATTGCTATTGGACTGACACACAAAAAAAAATGGCTGTTCAGACAGTTTTGAGCATTCTATTGCCCTTTAATATTTGTGTCATGGCCCTCGGCACCGGTACTTTTAATACCCAAGCTCTGTTGTCTGATAGATGCTCACCTTACCAGGGCTATCAACCAATCAGAGCCCAGGAATTTCTTGGCCCATTTTCTAAATACTAGTATGTGAATGTGCATCCAGCACTTATTTGGCTTTCAGAATGAAGTCAACTTGTGAAAGCTATATACAGTAGGTGTAAAAATGCTCTTTTATAATAGATTGGTACAGTCACACTGCATAACCAATGAACAGTGGTGCAACAGTATCTGAAAGGGATAGAATTCTACACAGAACAATGTTCTGATATACACTGTATAGAAAATACTGGATGGGCAACTATGCACAACCAGTGTGTTCTGCCAGAGAGGGATTCTGATTCCCTCTGACCTCAAGAGCGAAGCTTGAGAGGTCCATGGGAATCAGAACCCTGAGGTGAGACTCCATTTTAGCTTCTGGCAGAGCACCAGGAGGAAGGAGCTGGTGGTATAACTAAACTTCTGTACTGGGACTATAGTGCCTTCCTTCCCTCCCTCCCCTCTACTCCCCCACCCAAAGGCAGTTCTACTTTTATAGGCACAGGATTTGACTGACAACAGGAACTTCCTGTTTGGGAGCAGGAAGTGAGTGATCACAGAGCCACCAAAGACTCACCATCCTAGAAGGGCAAGAGTAGCTCTCCGTTCCCGCCTAGCTGCTGGAGGTCTGACTCTGAACAAGTAAGGAGGCTACTGAGAAATATAAGAACTGCTTGTCTCAGAACAGGAAGATCTGGAGCTAGAAGGGTACAGAGGCAGTAAGTAAGTAGGGAGAGGAAAAAAAATAAACAAACAGAGGAAAGAGTAAGTATTCCAAACAACAGTTAGAGGGCCATAAATAAGAAATGATGGGAGTGGTGCAGTGCAGTGGCTGCGGAGCAGCAGTCTTGCGGAAGACGTTCTGGAGGATGCGGTGTTGTCCCATCTGCATGCACCTCTCTGGGCTGAGGGAGGAGGTTTCTCATCTCCAGGCTGAGTTGTACAGGATTTGTGGGACCTCCTCTCCCACCCAGAGACCACCAGGGTTACTGTCGTTGCCTCACAGGTTGCCAGGAAAGAGGAGCGGCTGGACCACAGTGGGCTCAGGGAGGGTGAGGGAGGTGAAACAGAGGTGCATCCCTCCAGTTGTACCTCTCCACAATTTCTATGCCATTCTGGAAAAGTATGGTTCCTCTATGGAGGCACCCACAGTGGAGACCAAGGAGGATGCTGGGAACTTCCACAGAGGAGACCCACAGGAGGGTGGCATGGGACCCCACGGGGAAGAAAACAACTCCTGGTGGGGTACTCCATTGTTAGGAAGGTACAACTGGGGGAGGAAGGGGAGAGGAGGTAAAGGTGCCTGCCTGGCGCCATGACTTGAGGGACAGGGAGCGAATCGCAGGATCACAGGAGCAGTTGCATAGGGAGGGAGCTGGATGTCATTGTCCACCTAGGGACAAATGGTCTGGCTAAGAAAGGGATCAGAGCAGTGCAAGAAGCATTTGCGGGAGATGGGGAGGGGCCTAGACAAATAGCTTGCATGGTAACCTTCTCAGAGGTGCTGCCTGTCTATGGCACAGGTGAGGCTAGGTGCTCCACCATCGGATTCCATCAGTGGTTGAAAATTGGTGCAGAGCTCAATGATTTGGCTTTCATTGGGGACTGGGGGTCCAACTGGAGGGATGCAGGCCTATAATGGCGTGATGATCTGCATCTGTCCAGAAGGGAACCAGGATCCTAGGTGATAGGTTTAAATGCTTCATTGGCATGCATTTAAACTAGCCAAGGGGGGAGGCACTAGAGAAGAGCAGGGAAATCCTAGCCTCCCAAAAAAATCAGGGTACTAAGTGAGGTAGACACCAACATAGAGATGCCGATAGGGAGAAGCGCTGGGGTAAATGAAGAAAGTGACAAATGCAGTAAGGATAGGGATAGGGCAAAAAGGGGTAAGGCCATCAATAAATGGAGAGTAATGAGTACCAATGCCCGTAGTCTGGGCAACAAGCTCCTTGAACTGGTGGCCTTGATGGAAGAGGGATGCCTGGATATCGTAGCAGTCACAGAAACATGGTACACAGAGAACCATGACTGAGATGTTAACATACCAGGGTACACAACCCACAGGAGAGACAGGGAGAGGAGAAGAGGGGGCGGAGTAGCCTCTGTGTAAGGGAAGGGATAAAAGCAACTGAACAAAAGAGTAAACAGGGAGGAGAGGAGGCACTGTGGGTCACCTTAGAGACTGGAAATGGCACCACAGTCCCGACAGGGTTGTGATACAGACCCCCATGTCAGGGGGAGGGAATGGACAAGGATATGACAGAAGGCATACTTAGGATGGCAGAGAAAGGGAAGATATTGTTAATGGGGGACCTTAATATGCCAGATGTTAACTGGAGCACCTTTGCTGCAGCCACATCCAAAAGCAGGGCCATTCTCGATGCCCTTCATGTGGCATGCCTCAGACAGCTAGTTTTGGAACCTATTCATGAGGGAGCAATCTTAGATCTCATACTCTCACATGGGGACAGGAGAGGATCTCAGATCTTGAAGTGGGTAGCCATTTGGGAACAGGTGACCACCAAACAGTGTGGTTCACGATAAACTCAGCTACAGAGTCAAACCATACCAAAGTGAGGGTAATGGACTTCAGGAAGGCTGACTTTGGCAAGATGGGAGAGTGCCTTAGAAAAGCACTAGCAAACAGGCTAGAAGGAGGGGTGGAGCAACAATGGGGAAATATCAAGACTGCCATCACAGAGACAACAAGCCTTTGTGTGAAGCAAATAAATCAAAACAAAAGAAAAAGCTACTATGGTTCTCAAAAGAGGTGGCGGTGAAGGTTAGGGAGAAGAAGATAGCATTTAGGAAGTATAAAGAAACACAGAAGGAGCAGGACAGAGAACTGTACCAGTTAAGGCAGAAGGAAGCAGGGAGGGTGGTCAGAATAGCAAAGGCCCAAACTGAGGAAAAGATAGCCAACTCAAGTTAAGAAGGGGATAAAATCTTTATAGGTATATCACGGAGCGAGAAGAAAGACAAAGGAGGGATAGTGAGGCTGAATAGAATGGACGGTAGGTGGGAGAGAGGGACAGTGAAAAGCAGGGATACTGAATGAATACTTCTGTTCAGTATTCACAAAAGAGGAGGTGGGAGGTGCCTAATCCAATTAACAGAAACACTCTGGATAGGGGATCTGCTCCCAGTCCTTTACAGAAGAAAGGATTCTGAAAGAACTCCTAAAACTGAAGTTAGACAAAGAATGGGGCAGATGGAATTCACCCCAGAATTCCAAAAGAATTAAGCAGAGAACTAGTGACGCCACTGACTACCCATTTTAACAAATCGTGGAGGATGGTGTAGTACCTGAGGACTAGAGGACGGCAGATGTGATTCTCCTTCAAAAGTGGGACTAGACAGAGGCAGGAAACTACAGACCTGCCAGTTTGACCTCTGTGGTATGGAAAGTGATGGAATCACTCTGAAGGAAAGAATTGTTGAGTACCTAGAGGCCAGTGGGGAACAGGACCCAAAACAGTATGGGTTCACAGTGGGAAGGTCATGTCAGACAAATCTAATTGATTTATTTGACTGGGTGACCAAAGTCATACTCTCTCAACCTTTGTCCCCAAATGTGGAACACTGCCTGTCAAAATGTGGAACAAATGGGCAAAATGTGAACACTTGATCAAATCATTACCTAAGAAGCTCAAAACACTGTTAAAATGTAGCATTTGTGTTCAGAAAGTCTGTTATTAATTGAATAATATATTTTTGCATTATTTACTATGGATTTTTGCTTTAAATGTTGACTTTGAATTGGAACAAGTCCTCACAATGTGGAACAGGGAGCTTTGTGAAGTAAAATGAGGAACGTCCTCGTAATGTGGTACAGTTGAGAGGTATGACCAAAGTAGTAGACCAAGGAGGGGCTGTGGACATGACCTACCTAGACTTTAGCAAGGCATTTAACACAGTCCCACACAAAAGATTAATAGTCAGATTAACCAGCCTGGGAGTGGGTCCCAGGGTGGTAGCCTAGATAAAACATTGTTTGGACAACAGGACACAGAAGGTAATTTTAAATGGAGTCCACTTGAAGAAAGAGGGGTTACTAGTGGGTACCGTAGGGTTCAGTACTGGGTCCAGTCCTTTTAATATCTTTATAAGTGACATTGCAGAGGGACTGAAGGAAAAGTATGCCTCTTGCAGATGACACAAAGATCTGCAACAGGGTTGATACACAAGGAGGCATGGAAAGGATAAGAAGGGACTTGGCAAAGTTGGAGGAATGGTCAGAAGTATGGCAGCTTGGATTCAATGCAAAGAAGTGCAAAATAATGCACCTGGGAAACAAAAACCAGGGGAGATTACACAATGTGGGGAGGTAGTAACAACAACAAAAATGGAAAGGGACCTGGGGGTAATCATATCAGATGACCTTAAGGTTGGCTAGCAATGTGAGAAGGCAGTAGGGAGGGCTGGGGGGATACTGGAATGTATAGGGAGAGGCATCACCAGCAGAAAACAGGAAGTTGTTATCCCACTGTACAGACAGTTGGTGAGACCCCATCTGGAATACTACGTCCAGTTCTGGAGACCTCATCTCCGCAAGGACATAGACAGGATGGAGGCAGTTCAGAGGAGGGCAACTAAAATGGTGCAGGGTCTGCAAGAGAAGCCATATGAGGAGAGACTAAAGGAGCTTAGTATGTACACCCTTGAGGAAAGGAGGAAGAGGGGGGACATGATAGAAACGTTTAAGTACCTCAGTGGAATCAACAAAGTCCAAGAGGGTAGCATCTTTCAGAAAAAGAGATGTGCAAGAACAAGGGACACAATTTGAAGATAGGGACGACCAGGGGCAATGTGAGGGAAGCATTTTTCACAGAGAGGGTGGTGGACACATGGAACAGTCTCCTGAGGAGGTTGTGGGGTCTAAAACTGTGGGAGAATTCAAGAATGCATGGGACAGACATAAGGCACTTTTGTGGGGGTAGGAAGAAATAGGCTGTTGGTTAACTAGGATCTGCAGCTTATCCTGTAGGTAGGGAATGGGCAGACTAGGTGGGCCATGGTCCCTATCTGCTGTCAAAGTCTATGTTTCTATGTGACAGAACACACAAGTTGTGCATAAAGTTGCTCATCCTGTATTATTTATAGCGATAGTAGTAGTATTTTGAAAATGGGCTTTTATTTCCTGGCATCTGATTGGCTAGTACCCTTGTCAAGGGGTACATTAACTTCAATAGATGCCCAGGAAATAAAAAGTACCAGCCCATACTACCCCTTTACCCACTAAGTATCCTAGTGCCCACCCTGTTTCTTACTTGCTAAAACACCTAATTTACATTTTAAATCGTCACCATTTTTTCCCTCACTTAGTGAGAGAAACTGTCCCCACATTGTCTAAACTCCATATTTCCTTGAATTATTTGTTTTTCTTGAAGTTTAACAAAAAAAAGCAGTTCTTCATAGTCCTACACGGAGGCATGCACAGAAACCTTGTCACCAACTGCACTCCACTCCCATTTTCTCAGAAAAACATAACCCATCTGCTTTGTAAAAAAGCAAATGCCAAGTTCAAAGCCTGTTCTTTGTAGTCCTTCACACAGAAACACTGTCACCAACTGAAATCCACTCCCCTTTTCTCAGAAAAAAAATCCAGCTCACACCTATTTAAAAAAACTGAAAGTTTGAAGACGCTCTTCTAGGCTACGCAACTGACGCTTATTCCCCATTTTAGCCACACTGCTTTCCAGCCTCTCATCCTATACAGACCACTGTATTGCTGCCTGCCAAGTCCTAGATGACTCTGGAGTGACACACACCTTTTTTCTTTCTCCCGTACTGTGACAACACCCAGCAGGAATTCAGAATCGGTAAAAACAATGCTTGCTCTTATCTACTCGGGGGTCGACACTTTTATATAAAACTGGGCAGCAGCTCGTTTTCTGTTCCAGTAGACTGCGATCAAAATATGTGTGTAACTGCCCTGCACGAGAGGAGCCGCATTTTGTTCTTTTTCCTTACCACAGATGCATGTCCATCTGTGGCACAGAAAATGAACAAAATGCTGCTCCCATCGTGCTCTCCCGAACTGTACACAATAAAAAATACTTTAAAATGCAGCAGGTTCTAAATATCCATACAAGGGAAATTATGTCAAACTCACTTCATGTCTTCTTCCTGAAGTGAAGACCTGTTGCACTGTCCCAAACTGCGATTTCTTCCCCGATGGCAACAGCTATCCTCCCCAGTATAAAAAGAACAAAGGGCAGTCTTGTAAACGAAAATGAAGCAAAGGGAAAGAAAACTATTCCATAATGACACGGGGGACTGAAGAAACAAACTCTGCTGTGGGGGCACCAACAGCATTTAACCAGCTCTTTGTTTTCTTTTCCTCAGCTACAGCATCCCCATTAGGACAAAAGTCCTCTGTTGCAGAACAGGTGGAGGAACTATTTAATCACAAAACATAATGCAAATGAATGTTTTTATTACCAAACTTTTCTCAAATATTTTTTTACTGTGCCCATTTTCTAGTAATATACCCTCCAGGGTGAGCTTGATTAGAAATATTGGACCTTCCAGGCTATAAAGGCCTCTCCACCCAAGTGTATCGGCCTTATTACGCCTCTGGGCGGTCTTAGTATTTCCTAGTAAAGCCCACCCTGTTGGGTATTATTAGCTTACGTGAAATGTGTGCATTGTGTTTTTTTTTCTTTTTCATGATGAAACTGATTTGAAAAGTCTCTAGAAGTTCTAGAATACTGTCACAACAGAATTAAATAGAGGAAAGCAATGTGCCAGCATTCAAGTGGTTCTGCTGCAGTAGTGACATCACTACTGCAGCAGAACAACATAATGACATCACTACTGCAGCAGAACATTGAGGATAATATAGGACCCTTATCTGTAACAAGTCTGTAACTCTTGAGAGGTCGCCATGGCAATGATTGAACCTCGAGAGCTAAGCTGAGAGGGTTCATCGCCATGATGACCTCGAGAAGAGTTTTCAAACTTGTTACAGATAGGGTCATATACATTATCTTTTATAGTGTATGGACCCTTTTCGGCTAATTTTAGTACCAAAAGACACAAAACGTGACGGATCTGACTCTGAACACCAAGCAACTACTGTGATTCATGTACAATTGAGATTTTTATTCACGGATCATGAAGTTACCAACTGTCAGGAAATCAGAGGCAGTTGAAACACATTACATAGGGCGTAAGTTCAGCAAAAAGTCCCGTTTGACTAAATCTTTATCTGTTAGTAAGCTCCCTACAGAAAACAGAAGTCGACACTGTATTTTTTTATAGCTGGGCTCCCACTTTGAATTTACCGCTCGGGTAAATGACAAATGTTCTGAGGTAAAGCTTGACAAGGCGGCTCACGCTTTTGGAATGCAAGCAAGGTTCTAAGCTGTTATGCTGCAGTAGCTATGTACCTGGTGCAGCATAACAAGAAGCTACTGCAGCATAACAACATTTTAGCTGGTATGGATTTTATGCTTAACAGCGTTCTACCATACATTATAAGCATATTCCAGGCATGGAATTTCATGCATAACAGCATTCCATTATACACTTTATCATAGTTACATATCACCAGCTGTAATCAGTGTTACTTCAGCCATCAATTAGTCAAAGATTTTGATCTTAAATTGCCAATTTCTTTATTAAAAACTCTAGGTTCCAAATCATGATGAAATTACCTGTACTGAACTGCAATCAGATCCACTAAACGCAGACCTACCAGAAAGCTTCATCAATGAACGAGACAAACAGATACATGAAACTCAAGTCGAGGTAAGTGAGCATAACACGTTAACATTACATGTATAAGATTATATACCACTGAGAAGAAAAAAAGAAAGTAATGTTTTTGAGATTGGCCACATGAAGTATCCATATTACAGAAAAATGTGTTTATCAATGTAGTACGATGTTCATATTATCTGTAACCAATCCATTTCAGTTGTTCAATCAAAGTAAGGCTCAAACTAGACCAGTTTACATTTCCACAATCGAGTGATTAAGTTTTACCTAAACCGTATTCAGTGTAATGTAAAAAAAAAAAATTCTAACTTATTAAATGGTACTAAACTAAATAGAAAATATATATCTGTTTAAGAAGTAACATGCTACTACACAACCAGTAATTGTTTATTGTATCAGGTTCTGAAAAACATAGAACAGTTAAAGAAAAAATAGGAAATATTATAAAGAAAGAACAAGCAAAGGTTCAGAAAGCTTTACATTTAAAGAAGGCAACCTAGTAATGTGCCAAAATGCCCAAAAGCTTGGCCAGAAGGGTGATCGACCGATGGCTGACTGGTATGGTCTATATAGGTAAATATTGATGATATAACTGTAGTGCTAAGTCTCTCTCCTCTCATGCACTACTCTGTCTTGGGTTTCTTTTACCCTAGGTACTCTGGTTGCTCCTCATCCTCCCGCTTTACGAAGCAGTACAATGTCTGCCACCTTCCAGTCTATTGCAGTTTCACCAGAACTAAGTGAGCTGTTGAACAGGCATACCTGTACCAGTAGTTCAACTAGCTATGCAGCTAATTCCCTGCGTATCCTCAGTTGTAACTCATCTGTTCCTGGAGACTTATCTAAAGTGTAGCCAGATCTTCTTAGAACCCTTTCACTGTTTAAAATGGCTGTATCATATCTGGAATTCCCTTAGTGGTCACTTTGATGCCACTATCTGAGGTGGGCCTACTGTCCTCTTTAGTATTTTTTAGCAGACCTTCGTTTTTGTCATTTACCACTTCTCTGACCCTTGTTGAGAACCATAGTGGTCTCTTTAACTTGTGATACATTGTTACTGTTCTTTTTTTTTTTTTTTTTTTATCAGTTTTATTTCCCTCCCGTCGTTTCTTGCAGGGGCCCCATCAGTCACCCCACCTTATCCTGCCCTGCTGAGAACCCCTCTATGGGAGATCCTGTTCTCCCACCCACTCACCCATGGCACACCTACCTGTCACCCCTTGGTCTCCCCCTGAGGCAGGGTCGCCATCTGCGCCATGGCGATCTTCCTTTCAAGTATCCAGTGCCAAGGCAGGTAGAGGTGAAGGAGGAGGCTGTCAGGACCCAGAGAGGAGGATCCAGCATGGGCGTGGTGGCAGGAGGACATCTTCCTCCCGCGAGGGGTGTTTCTCTTACATGTCCCTCAGGTGGCACAGACGTGCTGTGATGTGCAGTGCAGGCATGAGCACGTTCCCGCACTCATCCAACAGACATCCACCTCACCTCCCCCAATACCTTATGTGACCCTGGCTGTTGTACGAGTCGCCCTCCGCATGGTGTCACTGCTGCCAGGGATCCACAACCCACCCCTCCCCAAGAGAGAAAGCTGTCCATCAGACACTGATCCTCTCTCCCCAGCCAACCCCAGCAACCTGAGCTCGCCTCCGACCCCGGCTCAGCGTGGTAGAGGGGTAAGCGCCAGCGCCTCAGCCCTCTATGCCACCAGGTTGGCACTTTGTTACTGTTCTTATACATAATTTACATGCCTCAAGTATGGCAAACTTGTTTACCCTTCAGTAAAAAGGGGTTAGCACGCTCAACCCATCACATTTACAATATATTTTTACAAGATTTAAAGGGGTGCACCTGGTGTGTGGCCAAACAAAAGCGTGCAAGTAAGTTAGGGCCCCCAACTCTGCTGCTTTAAAAGCCTGCAATGTTTTCAAATAACACCAATATTTTTACTTGTTTTTAGATTATTAGAGGGGTTCTTGGTCTCATGTTTCAGCTGAATTATTATAAGCCTGACCACTGTGACAAAGTGACCGCCTTGTCGGTCAGGAAAAATGTATCACATTTTACCTTGTCATTCTGAGCTATGGTTCTTCACTTTCTCTATATCTTATGAAGAATCCACTCTCTGGTTTCATTGCTTATATCATGTGTCCTTGCCAATTAGAGGTTCACTGGGGAGCTCACCAGTTAGGAGAAGGCCACAGTTCTCCTTCATGCAGTTCAGTAAAAAGGGTTTGGCAAGCTCAACCCATCACATTTATAATATATTTCTACAAGATTTAAAGGGGTGCACCTGGTGTGTGACCAAACAAAAGCATACAATTAAGGTGCCAGGGTCGCCAACGGGGAGGTCACCTTGTCGCAGTGGTCAGGCTTATCATAATTCAGTTGAAACATGAGACCAAGAACCCCTCTAATAAGCTAAAAACTAGTAAAAATATTACTGTTATTTGAAACATTGCAGGCTTTTGAAGCAGCAGAGTTGTGGGTCACCTGGTACCTTAATTATAAATGTGATTACCCCCATCTGTCCTCCACCTCACCTGTGTCCTCCACTCATACTAACTTCTGCCTGAACAGTTCCCTCATCATATCGAAGTCAGTGCATCTAAAGTCAAGGACTTCAGTTCTTGATTGTGGCTTGCCAACCCCAAGGGACAATTCAAACCAAACATAGTTACGGTCGCTGTTCCCCATCAGTTCCCCTAATTCTACTGTTCCCGCCATATCTGGGTTGATGAGCATCACATCAAGGACTGCAGTCTCCTTGGTGGGTTACTTAGTTAACTGCACCTGTAGACAGTCCTGGAGGGCACCCAACAAGGCATGACTCATAGCGCTCTTGGCCACTGTGACCTCCCAATCGATGTCTAGCATGTTCAGGTCTCCTAACAACACTACTTCCCCCTTTGCTACCCTCTTTCAAGATCTTCCTTCAAGTGGGAACTCTTGCAGCAGGCTACACCATAAGGACTATGCCACCAGGCACAAGGACCCCATGGAAAAATTCTTAGCTAGCAGTACGCAGCAGGAACCGCCCCTGACATCAGACCTCCTTCGATGTCTGCCAGTGGTATAAAAGGCGTTGTCCCCGGCCACACCACAGTTATTTTCCCATCGTCGACCCATTCACATCAGCTCCACAGATGCCTACTGCTAACCAGTCGACCGCCATTTTCTCATACTTTTTTATCAAAGTTTCTTTGTTGTTTTACCGCCTAATCAGTGTATTTCTTCTCCGTCATTCTCCTTTGGCCAGCGACTGAAATCCAAGTGCACATGCAGGAAGCAGATCCATGCCTGAGACAGTCACTCAGCCTGCCTCATCTGCCTGGGGCCTGACCACGACACCAACTCCTGCCCACACTGTCAAGGTGTCAACCGCCGGACCCGCATCCATTGACTGAAGACGTTGAATACTTACCTTCTAGAACAGCATGTGGCCACCATGCAAAAGATCCCATCAGGCCTAGGATCCCCTTCTTCTTCAGGGTTGGGGACTTCTCACAAATCCAAGGTGAGAAAGTCCAGTGGAAAGCACCATCATCGCAAGAAGTACAGGGCCCGTTCGAACTCCTGATCCAGGTCTCCGCATATGAAAACATCCAGCTCCAGTCCTTCTTCCTGTGGGAGGTTGGACTCTGCCCTCTGCCAACCCAAGTTTCCTCTGGGTTGCTGGCTTGAAACCCTCGGCATTGGTGCATATGCCAGGCGGTGTTTCTTCAGGGCAAGGACCTTCAGCCCCCTCCCTTAGTCTTAGGTCCATAGCCATGCCTTCAGGTCTAAGTCCAAGGATTCAGCCGGTCAAGGGGCGGGCAACAGCCTCCTTGCTGCCCCTCACCAGGCTAAGACTTCCTCCTCCTCCTCGTGGATCATCTGGCTGGACCCAACAACAGGAAGTGGTGTTGTTTGCAGCAGGAGTCTCACCCTGATGCCCACTCTCCAAGCATCAGGCGTCAGACTCGGGCGCTCAACCCGATAGCTTCAGCGTCCTCACCTTCGGGGTCTCCCCGCCGCCTGCATCCCCTGAGCTGCCTTCAGGAGGGTGCAGCTGCCGCCAAAGAGTTGTCTTCCCTGACGCCTGACTCTTTGATGTCAGGTAGCCCAGTGCCGGGTCAGCCAGTTGACCTGCCGTCAGAATGCTTGCTACCCCAGGACCAAACACGGAGAAACCTATGTCACCACAGCGTCTGTTGGCTCCCAACAAGCCATCAGGTCCACCACCCAAAGGCCGGACGACACATCAGAGCGCCAGGCCCATTGGCTCCAGCCATGGTCTCTGTGGCGACATCGAGGACCTTTTATTCCTGGTGGGACACAATCAAGAACGACAGTATCCCCAAGGAACCCCCGGTTCCACCTCAGCTTCTCCCTGTAGACTCCCCACAGTGGGCTCCGCAGTCCCCGTGGTTCTCACCTCCCCCCCAGGGAAAAATCTCCTGCTCAGTTGGACAGCAGGTCTTCCAGACGATGCGAACATCATTCAAGATCGTCCTCCAGGCATCACAGGAGGCTGCACTGGCATTCCCGCTCCAGATCTTCCTCAAGGTCACCAACTCGGACTCTTCTGCCTACTTCAGATCCTCAGGGGAGTTTTCTTGTCCTCCCCACCACCCTGACCCTTCAGGAGATTTGCCCCGTTCTCCCCCGGATTATCTCACATTCTTGGACGTGATGCAACCCATCCAGTTTTTGAACCAGTGGGAAACAGAGGATCTTGATACAGAGAGAAAAAGGTTGGCTCATTTCTTGGGTATGAATGAGCCTAAACCCTTAGTCGTACCACCCTTGGTGGCACCCTTTCAGGACACCACCAGGCTAGCCTGGAGGCACCCTTTGACAGCCTCCGCTGTACCAAAGAAAGTGGACAGGCTGTATCGTACCCCAATGAACAAGCCATTCCTTGGTGAACAGCCCAAGGCGCACTCAGCTGTGCTGACGGCTGCCCACGGCAGGACCAAACAGCCCTGGCACATGAGCTCTCAGCCGTTGGACAAGGAATCCAAATGTGCGGATCAGTCCGGCAGGAAGGTCCATTCCTCGGCCACCTGCACCATTCAGTCGCTCAACTTCTTGGTGCATGTGGTGCAGTACCAGAAGTCACTCTGGAACAAGGCCATCAAGCTTGCAAAAAGACAGCCTGATTCCCATCACAAAATGGAGCTCCTGGATGTGCTTCAGTTTGGTCTGGATGTGGGGAAGCACGTCTTAAGGTTCTCCTATGACTCAGCAGACACAGCAGCCAGGGCAGCTGCCACAGGGGTCTGTATGCAGAGGTACTCTTGGCTCTGGATTTCTGGAGTTAGGTAGGACCTTCAGGATGCTATCATAGATGCTCCATTCCATGGGTCCGTGCTTTTCAGTTCAGACACTGAAAAAATGATTTCGGACCTCCAGGACTCGGGTAAGGCCATTCAGTCTGTGCATCAGTTGTACAGATCTGATCAGACCCCAGGCAGGCATCAGCAGTTTTATCACGGGGGCAGAAGCCCAAAGGACAGCAACAGAGAGGCAACTTTCGCCGCAAAGTTCCCTCTCAACCTGGTGGCACACAGGGACCTCAGAACACCAAACCCTCCCTGGTCTCCCTGCCCACCCTGGGCTCCAACACCTGACTCCTTGCCAGACGCCCCACCTCTTGCCAAGTCCAGGGGAGAGGTAGTAGGGGGTCAGTTCTCACTTTACCTCAACGGGTGAGCCACCATCACTACCAATGCGTGGGTCCTCCAGTTGATAGAGCAGGGTCACGCACTGGAATTCCTGCAGATTCCCCAGGCAATCCCTGGTCCAAATGACTACTCCTCCTCCCATGCCGAGCACATTTGGGAGGAGGAACAGTCCTACTAGACAAGAAGGCCATAGAACCTATTCCAGACCCACAGTGGGGGAAAGGGTTCTCTCCCATTTCCTCCTGGTTCCCAAGAAAACAGGGGACCTGTGTCCAATTCTGTACCCGAGCCTCTCGAACAATTACATAGAGTACAAGAGGTTCAGGGTGGTCACCTTGCCAAGCATTCTTCCCAGGTTGCATCAAGGGGACTTGCTTTGCTCCCTGGACATGCAAGATGCCTACCTCCATATTCTGGTGCTTCCAGCTCACAGGAGGTTCCTGAGGTTCTCCTTCCAGGGAAGGCATTTTCAGTTTCAGGCCTTGCCCATCGGTCTTTCCTCAGCACTGCGTGGTTTCACAAAGTGTCTAGCGGTAGTGACTGCAGCCCTGAGGAGGCAGGGACACATAATTTATTCCTACCTCGACGATTGGCTTCTGACTGCCACCACAAGGGATCGGCTTCTGGTGGCTTTAGAGGACATCTTCAGTCTGTTCCGCTCCCTGGGGATCACCCTAAACATGGCCATGTCAGAGGTTACAATACATAGGGGAAATCCTGGACATGGAGCAAGGGAAGGCCTTCCTCCCGCTGGAAAGGGCAGTACGTCTTTGCCCTTTGGCCCATAAAGTTTCAGCTGCTTGCCAGGTCCCAGCTCAGACCATGCTCCTGCTCCTAGGCCATATGGCTGCAGCCATAGTGACCATTCTCATAACTCTGCTTTGGCCTTGTCAGATATGATTCCGCTACTGCAGCAGCTGACAGTGGAACCTCAATTCCCCACGCCTTGTCCTCCGGCTTACTGTCACAAGAGCAGGGCAGGCTGATTCACCGGACCTCTGATCCCTACATCTGCATGCCTGGCACCTGCAGAGTAGCCACTTCCCATTTGAAGTTTCTCCCAGAGTGGCCGGGGTCTTGGTGGCAGCAGAAACCTTCCACTAGGGCTACCTATGCCATGAAGTGGAAATGCTTTTGCTTGTGGGCCTCAAATCGTGGTTTGGACCTCTCTTGTGCCCTCTGAATGCTGTCCTCGAGTACCTCCTCTCCCTGTCAGACACAGACCTCCGCTATTCTTCCATCAAGGTGCACCTTTCTGCAATCTCTATCTATCGTGCACCAGTGGATGGCAAATATGTTGCCCAGACAGATCTGGCCCGAACATTTTTGAGGGAATTCTCCATCTTAAACCTCCTATTAGGGACCCCATCCCTCCTTGGGGTCTTTTGTCTTTATTAGAGAAGCTTACGTTGCCTCCCTTCGAGCAAGCCGCAGATTGCGAGCTACGCTTTCTGTCGTGGAAAGCGTTGTTTTAGTTGCCATTACTTCTGCTCGGAGGATTTAGGAGCTTCAGGCTCTGATGACTAAAAACCTTCTGGTTTATTATCCGGAGTATGCTAATCAAGGGGAGGCCCTTCCTCACACTCTGGATGTACACAGAGTGCTTGATCAGCTTTTTGTTTCCTTTGCCCCGAGAACCCTGGGGGCGCCTGTAGCAAAGCAGACTCTATCCACATGGCTAGTCCATTGCATCACCTTCTACTACAATAAATACAACAAGCCCTTACCGGGCTCGGTTAAGGGTAATTCCACCAGGGGTGTTTTCGCCTCCTTTGTGGCACTTCGGAACATTTCTGCAGCAGATATTTGTGCGGCAGCTACTTGGGGCTCAGTGCACACCTTTGTGAAGCACTACAGCCTGGTCGTTGATTCCCGTCAGAGAGCTGGGTTTGGTTTGGTGGTGCTTCAGGGCTATTTGTCTTGAAGCCTCCTGCTACCGAAGTCTCCACCTCTCAGTCTGTTTGGGATCCAATTAGTACTGCTTGGTACTCAGTCCATATGGTGTATCCTGCTGCAAGAGCTCCCACTTGAAGTAATATAGTACAGTTATGTAAGAACTTACCATAACAGTAGATCTTCAAGAGGAGCTCTTGCAATACGCATTCCTCCTCCTTTCCTGATCCTTTTCTCCTTTTTCCTTACCCTTGGTGTGGTATTCTACTCACCTTGGTTCTCTATTGCTTGTCAGCCAGGTCTCTGGCGGAGACCTGGGGTGACTGCCCTTTATACCATTGGCAGATGTCGGAGGGTCCTAGTGTCTGGCGGCAGTCGGGGAATTGGAGGTTCCACTGTCAGCTGCTGCAATAGGGAACCATATCTGGTGAGGCCAAAGTGGAGCTATGAGAATCATTCTGCTGCTTCTGCTTGAGTTTGAGTAGAACTCTTTGCAGAAGAGGAAAGGAGGAAGGCATACAGAAATCTCCCTGACCAGCAGAGGGACAATGTGTCTTGCCAGAAAACACCAGACCATGTGTTTAGCTCCTGGGGATCACCCTAAACATGGCCAAGTCATTCCTGAAGCCATGTCAGAGATTACAATACATGAGGCAATCCCTGAACATGGAGCGAGGAAGGCCTTCCTCCCACTGGACAGGGCAGTACGCCTTAGCTCTTTAGCCCACAAAGTTTCAGCTGCTCGTCAGATCCCAGCTCTGACCATGCTCCAACTCCTAGGCCATATGGCTGTGGCCATAGTGACCATTCCCTCAGCACACCTGTTTATGAGGGTCCCTCAGTGGACCCTCAGAGTGCAGTGGGATCAGAGGGAGGACAATCCCGACCAGTCGGTCTTGATCTCCAGAGCAGTGATACAGACTCTCTCGGTGGCTCTCTCCCCAGAATCTGGAGTCCGGAGTCCCCTTTCAGAGAGAAACGCCATTCACAGGTTCTCACAACTGATGCCTCAGGCCTATGTTGGGGGGCTCATTTTCACAATTGTCAGACGCAAGGTGCATGGTCTTCTCTGGAACTGATCCTGCATATCAATAATCTGGAGATGAGGGCAAGTTCCTGTATGAGTTCTCTGTCCCTTTCCTCCCCTTGCCCTGGAGGCCTATATATCACCCACAAGTTGGAAGGTTTTTTCTTTTTTTCAATTGAAATTTCAGATAATCTGCATCACACTATGACATTAATTTTGAGCCTACCACCAACATTCAGGTGTCACTCCCCCCCCCCCAATTCACTAAAACAAAGTGCTGCATCCGAAATATGCTTTGTGCCCATACACTGTAAAAGATGGTCCATGCGTAGTCGTACACATACAGGTATATTACTGTATCTCGTTTCCATTGTTACAGACCTATTCTTGAGCTGTGCTGTTGAGGTAATTGGTTGCCAGAGAACATCTCGATAAAAGAATATTCTTGCTGTGTACGACTTCTCATACACAGTCCTATATGTTATGTTTTGTTACTATGCAAAATAAAATATTTGTGTTTCTTTTCTAAATTCAGAATAGCATCCATATCCTCAAAGGGAATTTCGTTGAAAACATTAAACGAAGAAACTTTAAAACAACATGTCGCCTACGACCATCTAAAACCGCACATAACAGATAAGATTTCCAGCGATGTACACATCAAGATGGATTCAAAAGAATACATACTGATGGTGTGTGACAAATGATTCCGTGAATGAATCATCGATTTGTTTAACAGCAACACGTCATGATGAGACCAAAGAAGATAATGATAAAGAAATAAGAACTCAAGATGGTTATACAGAAAACAGTGATGGACTTTATGATGAATGTGAACACGACACAAATTAAGTGATTTGCACGTGTATTTACGACAAAAAAATAAACAGGGCACGTCAACCGGCACGTGAAATCAGGCCCCATAAACTTCAAAACACAAATGAAGTTATTGCCTCTCTACAGAATAAAAGTACATGGGTGGATAGTGACACCATTGATTTTGCTATGTCCCTTCTGCCGTCTCAAAACATGAATCTGAGCTACCAATCCTGTCTGAATTTTCAGGACTACCTTTCAATCGGTACGTCCAGAAAAAACTTCATTCAGATCATGAACATAAATAATAATCATTGGATAACAATTAGTGATTTGAATGCTGAACCAAACTATCAACGTGTATGACTCATTGCCAGTGACATATGCAGATTTAATTACCAAGATGGTGCGCATTAAAAATGTAGAAGGCTGTTATATAGAAATAAAATAGCCATCTGTACAACTGCAAAGCAGCAGTTCAGACTGTGGGGTACTTGCTGTGGGTTTTGCCACAGCCCTGAACCTGGGACTGGAGCCAGAAAAATATTTATTTTCACAAACTTTGATGAGGCAGCACTTGGAGGAGTGTTTATTAAATTTAAAAATGAAAATGTTTGCGTTCGATAGGTACAAAAGGGTAGATAATTTCAGAAAGAGCTTAAAAGTTGAGATCCACTGCAAATGTAGGTTACCTTCAGTACAAGATGTGCAAGTGATTCAATGTGACTGTTGCAGGATGTGGCTCCACCAAGACTGTAACAGTATGCCTGATGAACTATGGATAGACAGGGATAAAAAATATGTTTGCAGCTCTTGTGCATAAACATCCAGAGCCACCTGTAAATAGTAACACCTTGATTACTATCCCTCTGCAATGTCACAGATGTAGGCAGCAGTTATCATTAAATGGAAGTGTGTAACCCCTAGATGGCGCTATCCCAGGGGCTACTACCCCTGCCTGATTTGCCACTAACAGGTTGAGGGGCCTGGATCCAATGGCGGTGCCTCCACCCAGAGGTCAGGGTTTGCAATAGTTAAACTAACTTGGTCACAGCCCTCTGGGACACTGCAACCCCCTTTCTTCCCACTAGTGGCCCACACAATATATCAGAATTACCTTCACAGTATACACTTACCCCCAGGACTGGTTCCGGCACTGGGACCTCCGTAGAAATGAGATACAGTGCAACAATCACAGTACAGTACTTTAACATAGACAAATACCTCAGGCAGTATAACTTTGCTGAAACAAGCAGCTCTGATTTATTTAGGGGATATAACAAGGACAGGGGAAATCAGGTTAATTAGCTTATCACTCTAATAATCTACCTATGGCTCTGTGCACAGGCCTATCCCTATCAGTTACTGTCCCTGGGTACCCAAGCCCTAGTGGCTAGTCCAAACCGTGGCAGCTGGTAGGGGCCCTTTCACACAAGAAAAGGAAAATTAAACAGTCAGCAGTACAGTAATTCCATTTGGATTTAATGTGGCAATTCAACAGGAAGCGACCCTGAATTAGTACTCACGACCTCCAAATAAGATAGGGTCCTTCAATGTCAGCAGGGCTCACTTGAGGTACACAAACCTCTTCACACATTTATATAAAAGAAAGCACTATACCAGGCAGGCTGCATCTGTATCCCGATCGCAATTACTGCACAATACCCGGGAGAACACACAGCAGATTCAGTTCCTGACAGACCGAGTGCAATTTTCAGCAATTCTTCCAGTCTTCTACAGGGTGAGCCTGGTTTCTACTCTTCAGAGATCCTTTGATTCTTTTCACAGGACGGATTCAGTCCTAACAAGCTGCAGACCGGAACTCTGGGCCTTAACACGTTTTTGACTAAAACTGCACACTGAAAAAGCACAGGGCCCTTCCTTCTTCACTGCCAAAGCTCAACTGAAACTCCAACCGACAAAACCGGCTCTTCCTTTGAGTTCCTCCCAGTTCTTGACTGGATTGGCTGTCACTCACAATAGACTGCTGCTGTTGGTCCAAAAAGGCACCAAGTCTAAACTACATCTCCCAGAGTCACTGCCCATACAATCCTCTTGTGGCTGGCTCAGATTATGAGTCCAAGTTCTGATTTGTCCAAGGCACCATTTTAGAGCTAGCTTACCCACACTGATTGGTCCAGTTCAGCAGTTCAAAACTAGAATGGGAACTAGCAGACACAGTTCTGACTGCAAAGAAAGCAGGTTAGACAAACTGTAATTTTATTATTACTCTAAATAATTTCTGGCAAACAGTTACATCTTTCAGATAGTTCCCTTTGCACTCTAGTGACTGCAAAATGAAGTGAATTGGCAGCAGCTGAGTGGTACTCAGAGAAGCACACAGTCCCCCATACAAACTAATTATGTCTGCAAGCAGACAGCTCTTAAAGAGACAGTACCAGAGGCTCTAAAAACACTCACTGATAAATGGCTTAAATGCCAAACACCATTCAGGCTTGGAGCATTCAAGCAAGCTCCTGGAAGTCTTTTGGGAACCCCCATTTGCAGGGGGGTTACACGTGTGTAAGACAGCATGCTACCATCCATACTTCTGATTTAGCACCGTCAACCACAGCCCTAATAGTTCCATTATTAAATCAATTTTATATTTCTCTCCCATTGTATTCATGTCTGGGATCGGAAAGTTTGTTCTCAAACTGCCTATGTGGCACGGCATGGCATTTAATTATACATCTTGGGACAAACGACCTGGCTGACAAGACAGTAGATACAGTCCAGAGGAGGTCTGAGGAACTAGCACAATTATGTGAGGGGGCAGGAAGATCAGTAACTTTTTCAGAGATACTTCCGGTGCCAAAGGCAAGCACAACAAGAAAGCTGAGAATAGAGGAATTTAACAGATGGCTAAGAACCTGGTGTTGTGCTAAAGGGTATGGGCTGTTGGGGGGACCTGGGAGGACAGTAGTCTCTATGCCAAGGACAGACTACACTAAGTGAGGAGGGAAAGAAAGTGTTGAAACAGAGGATGGAGGAGTACATAGAGGAAGTTGGCAAGTACTGTTGGTGATGCTAGGAAAGGAGGGCAGGATGGGAGGGGGGGAAAAGGGTGGAAGGTGGTTACCCTTAATGCTAGGAGCCTTGGGAGGAAAACTGCAGAGTTACAGGTTCTCATGGCAGAGGGAGAGGTGGACATTGCAGCCATCATGGAAACATGGGCCACCCAATACAATGACTGGAACCTGTCTGTACTAGGGTACAGGTTATTTTATAGGGACAGGGTGATTGGGAAAGGAGGGGGGTGGCACTGTATGTGAAGGAAGGACTGAAGTGTGTAAGGGAGGAAGGGAGGAGGGTATCATGGTCACTTTGGATGCAAATCCAGTATTCCAAGAATAGGATTCTTAGAATGGGAGTGGTGTACAGGCCACCATCTCAGACGGAGGAGTTAGACAGGGAACTAGTGGGACAGATCAGGAGGACCTGCGAGAAGGGTAGTGTGGTGATTGTGGGGGACTTCAACTGCCAGGAGTGGACTGGAGCACCCCAACAACCAGGAACAGAAGGGAGCAGGTACTGCTGGATGCCTTCCAGGACAGCTTCCTGCTGCAAATGGTCAGTGAACCAACCAGGTTAGGGAATACCCTTGACCTTGTGCTGGCAAATGGGGACTTTGTGAGAGAACTTACAGTGGAGGAACCGCTGTCAGGGAGTGACCACCGCTCAGTATGGCTCACTTTGGATATGGGCAAGGAAGGAGTGGAATCTGGCACAATAGTGCTGGACTTCAGGAGGCCGACTTTGGGAGGATGGGGAAGTGGTAAAGGGTACCTGACCAGGAATTCATCTAGTATGGACACTCACCAGAGGTGGGAGCTCATAAAGCTGGGGATAGTGGAGGCAACCAAAACCTGCTGCAAAGCCCAGAGCAAGAAGGCTAGGGCTAAGAAACCCGATCTGGTTGAGCAAGGAGGTCATGGAAAGGTAAGGAGGAAAAGAGCTGCCTTTAGGAAGTACAAGAAAACAGGAAGGGGGAGGACAGGAGGAGTACTTGACAATCGAAGGAGGTGACAGGGGCAGTAAGGGGAGCCAAAGCATCTATGGAACTCAGGCTGGCACAAGGCATTAAGAAGGGGGAGAAGGACTTCTTTAAGTACATCAGGGAGAAAAGGAGCTGTAAGGACCACATAGTAAGGATTAGGAAGGTTGGGTGGAAGCAGGGTGCGATAAGGCGGAAGCATTAAATGAGTACTTCTGCTCAGTATTTACTAAAGAGAAGAGGGGGGTGACACCCAAGGTGGGAGAAATGGCAGAAGCGGGGGGGGCGGAGTGGTGACAGATGGAGAAATCATGGAGAGCAGAGTTCGAGAGGGTTTGAAAGCACTGAGGGTGGACAAGGCTCCAGGCCCAGATGGCATCCACCCCAGGGTACTGAAGGAGCTGGCAGAGGTCCTTGCAGGACCTTTGGCAGACCTATTTAATGCCTCACTACATCTGGGTGTGTACCTCAGGACTGGAGGATGGCTTGTGGTGCCCTCCACAAGAGTGGCCCCAAGGATGAACCGAAACTACAGACCAGTGAGCCTCACATCCATCATGGGTAAGCTAATGGAGACTATCCTGAAGGAGGCTGGTGGCCCTCCTAGAGGCCAAAGGACTACAGGACAGCAGACAGATGGCTTCATACGTGGCAGATCCTGCCAAACCAACCTGGTCAAGTTCTATGACTGAGTAACTAGGCAACTGGACAGGGGCCATGCAGTGGATGTCCTGTATCTGGACTTCAGTAAGGCATTGAATCAGTGCCACATGGAAGGCTGGGAAGGAAGTTAGTAGGCATGGGGCGGGTGCAAGCTGGTGAGATGGGTAGGAAACTGGCTGCAGGAAGGCAACAGAGGGTGGTGGTGGGGTGGGAGCTCTCACACCCAAGGGCAGTGACGAGCAGTGTTCCACAGGGCTCGGCGTTGGGACCAGTGTTGTTTGGGATATTCATTGCAGACATATCATAGGACATCAAGAGCAAGATCAGTCTGTTTGCTGATGATACCAAGGTAGGCGCGGTGGTGGATGACCTATGGGGATGACAGGGGTTGCAGGATAATCTGGCAAAGCTTGAAACCTGGTCAGACACCTGGCAACTGGGCTTTAATGCCAAAAAATGCAAGGTGCTGCATTTTGGGATGAAGAACCCAAGGAGGAGTTACCAGTTAGGGGAGTGCAACTAGCCCTGACAGAGGAGGAGAAGAATCTGGATGTGCTCATTACAGGGTCAATGAACAACTCGGCACAATGTAGGAAAGGCAGCTGCAAAGCCAACAAAATGCTGGGTTGTATTGCAAGGTATATCCTCGAGGAGGAGGAGGAGGTGATTCTGCCACTGTATAGGTCATTAGTTAGACCACACCTGGAGTACTGTGTGCAGTACTGGCGTCCGTATCTGAAGAGGGACATTAAGTTACTGGAGGGTGCAGCACAGGTGACAAAGATGATCAAGGGCTGGGGACTTATCACATGAGAGGAGGTTGAAGGAGTTGAACATGTACTCACTGGAGAAGAGGAGAGGAGAGGCGGTGACATGACTGAAACCTTTAAATAGATAAAGGAATAAACAAGACGGGTACAGAGGGGCTGTTCAAAGTAAGGAGGGAGGGCCACCAGGGCCATGATATGAGACTGGAGCGAGGAAGGTTCAGGAGGAGATGAGGAGACACTTTTTACAGAGAGGGTGGTGGCTGGGTGGAATCGTTACCTGCTGAAGTGGTATGCAGTAGAACAGTGGACTGCTTCAAAGGGATGGGACAGGACAAGAGGGAGGGTTAATGAAGGGGAAGGGTGGAAGGGAGGGGCAGCTGTAGAATAAGGGGTGCTAGCTGCACATTCCAGCAGACTTGATAGACATCTAGGCCTTTATCTGCTGGCAAATTTCGTATGTTCGTATGGAATGCGTATCATATGTTCAGTTATGACACAGTTATTGCCCCCCCAAGTCCCGATCCACCTCTTAATAGACACAGTCAATGAACCACCTGGTAATAGTTTTTACTTCATACTTTATTACCGGCACTCCATTTGTAAATATATGTGTGTGAACTTGTATGATGAAAATGGTTATAATTAGTTTTCAAGTACGACAATCATATATATGATGTTTAGCAACTTAACATGTATCTATCACTTATTACTGTCAATTTGTCAGTTTAGTTGTATTTTGTATCATGTGTTTGATGTTTTTGAGATGTTGTTCAATTCATTAAAATAATTTTTTGTGAATGGATGTGGGATACCTTATTTCATCCAATAACGTGTGAAAGGCATTGTTCAACTACCCACCACATGTGAAGGGACATCAGAAAGGGTAGCAATGTGTTCATGAGGGAATCAAATCTGGTGGGAGTAGAACAGAGCACCTCAACTACCACAAGCACAATGGAGCTGATTCTCCTGCAGGCCTTCCATAGATGCTTGCGGGTACAGATGATCAAAGAGCAAACTAGGATAATCAACACTCTTGACCTCGTACTGTGGAGAATGTACGAGAACTGGGATGGAGGACCCGTTGGCCAGGTCCATCCACCACTAAGTCCATAAGGTATGAAGTGGCATTTGTAAACCATATTTTATAGAATGGCCAGGGGCATAGTAAGGCACAGTATTTATTGCGCTTATAAAATTAACCTTACATTGTAAGTTATAAAGCAAGGCATGAAACATTATGTAAAATTCATAAAATCAGTTTATTTTTTCAAAATATTCATGTGCAGATTAAAATAGTACTCTTAATATGGGTTTGGGGAGGGAGTTAAAACAATAAATACTGTTCAGGATAAAAGAAAATAAATGCTGTAAACCACGGGTGGCACTGGTCAGATGTTTACCAGAATGGGGCAATAAAAAAATAAAATCAATTGCCATTTCATACGGTGAAAAGTTCACCAGCCCATTGAAATTCACAGGGCATTGAAGATGAAGGAGCTGTGGTGAAATGAGCTGCTGCTGGCAACAGATGGCGCTGTGGTGCTGTTTTGCAGCTTTAACTGTAGAGAGGCTGCTGATCCATGATGTCTCCTCAGGCTGCACGGCATTTCCTCCGAGTACTGTGTGCCACTTTCTGAACTGTGCTGTTTGCGCTGAAATCCGGGATGTGGCAGTGCAGGACCTGCTCAGAGCAAACAGGCCAGATGAAAAAAAAACAACTAGCTGGTTCAACAAGGAAATGGAAGGAAAGGTGAGGGAAAAAAAATTGGCCTTCAGTAGGTTCATAAAATCTGGGCATGAAGAGGATGAACAGGTGTTCACAGAGGCATATAAGAAGGTGAGTAGAGCAGTCACGGCGGCCAAGGCAGCCAAGGAGCTGACAGTGGTTCAGGGGATAAGAGAGGAGGAAAGATCTTGCAAGACTAACCCAATCAACTTCTTTGACTGGGTCACTAGGGCGGTTGATGAAGGCTGCACTGTGGGTGTCCTGTATATGGACTTAGCAAGACTTTCGACTCAGTGCCGCATGGGAGGTTACTGAACAAGCTCAGGGACATGAGGGTGGGGAGAAGCTGGAGGGTGGGTTGAAAGTTGGCTTCAGGGCAGACAACAGAAGGTAGTTGAAAGGGGAGACATTCAAACCCACGGCCTGTTACTAGTGGGGAATTCCGCGAGGGTCAGTACTGGACCCTGTTTTGTTTAGTGTCTTCATTGGAGACATTGCAGAGGGGGTTAAGAGTAAGATCAGCCTGCTTGTCAAAGACACTAAGATTTGTGCAAAGTTGACAGTGAGGTAGGAGGCAGGCACTCATGGAGGACCTAGCCAAACTTGAACACTGGTCAAAGGAGTGGAAGTTGGAGTTCAGTGCCAAGAAGTGCAAGGTCATGCACCTCTGAGCCAGAAATCCCAGGACCACCTACTGGCTGGGGGAGTGCAGGTAGTAGCGCCACAGGAGGAAAGGGACCGGGAGGTATTAGTCAAAGGGGGCATGAAGGTATCAGCACGGTGTAGTAGGGCGAAGCAAAGGCAAATTGGATGCTGGGGTGCATTGTCAGAGGGATCACTTGTAGGAAGAAGGAAGTCATCCTGCCGCTGTACAGAGCACTCCTATTCAGCTCCCTCAGCCTGTCCTCTTAGAGTCTGTCCTCCAAACCCTAGTCATTTTTGTTGCCATGTGCTACACCCCCTCCAGTAATCTGACATCCTTTTTCAGAAACGGGCACCAGAACTGCACGCAGTACCCCCAGTGTGGTCTGACCAGTGACCTGTACAGAGGCAGGATCACCCCTCTCCTTCTGGAGGAGATTTCTCTTGCAGTACACTCCAGCATTCTGTTGGCTTTAGCTGCCGCATTCTTGCACTGAGCTGCGTTGTTCGTATGTAAGCAATAATACCTGACAGGGTGGGCGGTATTGGGCTATACTGGACCATCCAGGGACGTAATGAGGCCCGACGCCTCAGGTGGAGGGCCTTATAGCCCCTGGAAGGTCCAGTATAGCACAATACCACCCACCCTGGAAGGTATTATTGCACTTAGAAAATGAGCATCTGTTTAAATTTTGATTAAGTAGTAAAATAAAGGAAATCAGTTTAAAAACAAATACAAATACTAGAAAAAAAAACGTTTTTATTGTTAAAGTAGTCCCTCCATTTGGGTACTGTTCCATCTGCTGTTGCCCCCCCCCCCCACAAAGAGATCACAGAGCTATTCTTTTATACTGATTTTGTATTGTTTTTCGGCAGTAGGGAAGCACTTCTTAAAAGCTTTGCTCACATTGCTGGTGTGTCCAGAGTGCTTCAGTATCGCTTTTTTTTTTTTAATATGTCACGGCTAGTAGATGTTCCGTCAGTGGGACACGAGCAGAAATGATGGGAATTATATATGGAGGGTTGTGGAGTGAACCAGCAATAATTAATAGAACAAATGTAAGACTGTGAAAAAAAATATTTTTTTTCTTAGGAACAGAGTTAGTATCGGAGCGGTGAGACCGACATGGACACTTAGTTGTGCAGTGCAGCTAGTTTCCAACATTTGTGATTGGCGCTTGGACAGTGTTTTTAAAATACAGGCTTAATGGAGCCCATAAATACATGCTTGGGGACAAAGAGACTGGTCAAGAAAATGCTGGAGCAATAAGGAAATTTAAGATTGAAAAAAGGTACATTTTGCTGTCCTGCTTGTCTGTATAGGGCAAATACGTTTCTGTTATGAAACGCAGGCGAGCTGTGCAAGTACTGTGTGCCTGAAATGGTATGTTTCTGATTAAAGATTTTTGGACTGTTTCGTCAGGTTTTAACAGATGCCTGTCTATTGCAAACATGAAAACAGCTTGCTGTGATTATGTATTTTGCTACACATGCTGTGGTGGTGGTGAAAGGGCAGAAAGTCGAGCAAGCGAAGTTCTGAGGAGGTACAGAACAGTCCTCGAGAAGTATGCAAACAGTACTTTGCTGTATTTTAAAGATGCGCTTCCCACCGGGTGAAGCTGATAGCAGCAACGGCTTCTTGTTTACCTTTTCAGTGCTGAGGTTGCGAGACCGCAGTCGAGAATGGAGCCATAGTAAAGAACAAGGCTGTGAGGAATAGTTATTCCCTCACTCATCCTAACTGCAAATTTAGAGTGCTTTTTTTTATTAACAGGGAGGCAGTCAAGACTGTAGTGTTGGGGGGGGGGAGCTGCAGTTTTAAGCGAGAGAAAAAAATGGGCATTTCAAATTTTCTAGGGTGCTTTCAGCCAATTAGAAATCAGGCTGGGCACCACTGAAAAATGTTACACTGTAAAGTGGCATTTGGACCGGCTCTTATTTTTAGCTGGGCATCTATTGAAAAATAAATGCTCAGCTAGGAGCCTGTCTCAGCCAATCAGGTTTGAGAATTTATTCTTGCCATTTTCTAATCCCTGTTATAACCACCTCTAGATCCTTTTCTTTCCTGGTGGTACCTAGCTGAACCTCTCCCAACTGGTAGCTCCTCCCAGAGTTCCTTGCTCGGAAGTGCAGTACCTTGCACTTCTTAGCATTGAACCCCAACTGCTACGTTTCTGACCACTCCTCCAGTTTAGTTAGGTCATCCTGTAGCCCTTGCCGCTCTACTATGTCGTCCACCACCACCCACATCTTCATATCATCAGCGAACAGACTGATCTACTTCTGATGCCATGTGAGATATCCAATCTGAAAATCCCAAACAGCACAGGGCCTGGTGCCGAGCCCTGTGGAACTTTGCTTGTCACAGCCCTTGGGGATGAGAGTCCCCCTCCCCCACTGCCACGTTTTTGCTGTCTCCCCTTCAGCTAGTCCACATACAGGATAGTGTATGGCTTAATGTTAACAACAAGGCAGTTCTTACATGAGTGGTTGCTATGATGATTGTTTACCTCGACTGTGCAGCTCGAGAGGTCACTATTGCCATAGCAATGAGTATAAAAATCCGCCTTGTTGTTAACATTAAGCCATACACTTTTCTATATAGTGAATGGTATGGTACGGTCAATAACAGGACACACATTTTAAAAAACAATGCCAAGACGTGATGTGAATAAGGAGCTACATATACTTTATTACAAGTAGAACACCCAAGCATTTCAAACACAGCAACAACTGAACATAAACATATAGAGCAGCCTGCATTAAGAGTCAACAGGAGTGAACCAGCTGCACATCAGGTCCCTGTAGAGATGAGAAACAAAAAGGAGAGAGGGAGAGAAAGGGAAAAAATCTGTAAACTTACTAAAGTGATTCCTAGAACCAATGATAGAGGCACACTCGCTAACTACTCTCGTAGCATCGCCCACTACCACCGCATGCACACTTCAACATTCACCTCTGACCCATTACCCCTCACCCCTCACATCCATTATGGACTCTTGCTGACATTGGCTAGAAATCTAATTAATAGAGTTGCTGTAAGTTGACAGTGGCGCAACTTTGACAACGTGCTGGTGAACTATTTCTTTATTTTTGAAACTGCTGCTTTTGGGGGGTAATGGGCGTGAATGGTTACCAGTGCAATACAGATGCTAATGGCGGAGATAGTATGACATCCATACTGAAGCAGAACAAAAAGTCATTCTACTTGAAGAAAGGACATCACTACTGCAGCAGAACCACATTTTCCTTGTCACAAAAATCAGTTGAGAACTATGTTCTAACATACACTGTAATCAGGTTCACCATCTTTGTCCCCACCTCCACATACTCCAATTTCCCCCCCAACTGCCCATGAGGCACTGAATCAAAGGCCTTGCTGAAGTCCAAATACAGGACATCCACTGCATGGCCCTTGTCCAGTTCCCTCGTCACTCAGTCATAATACTCATCTAGGTTGATCTGGCAGGATCTTCCTGAGACGAACCCATGTTGCTGACTGTCCTGGAGTCCATTGACTTCCAGAAAGGTCACCAGCCTCTCTTTTAGGATTGTCTTCATTGGTTTCCCTACAATAGATATGAGGCTTACTGGTCTGTAATTGCTTGGTTCATCCTTTGGGCCACTTTTGTGGAGGGGCACCACGTGAGCCATCCTCCAGTCCTGTGGTACGCATCTTGTGTCCAGGGAGGTATTTAACAGTTCTGCCAGCAGCCCTGCCAGGACCTCCACCAGTTCTTTCAGCACCCTAGGGTGAATGCCATCCGGTCCTGGTGCCTTATCCACCCTCAGAGCCTTCAGACACTCCAGCACCCTGCTCTTTGTAATTACCTTATCTGTCACCCCCTCCTACCTTGCCCTCCTTCCCCATACCCTGAGGTAGCTGTCCACCCTTCTCTTTCATGAATACAGAAGTACTCATTTAGTGCTTCTGCCTGCTCCAGCGCCCCCCCCCCAATCCTTCCTAATTCTCACTATCTGGTCCTTGCAGCTTCATCTCTCCCTTATGAACCTGAAGAAGTCTTTTTCCCCGTCCTTGATGCCCTTTGCCAGCCTCAGTTCTCTGGAAGCCTTGGCAGCCTGACTAGTCTGGTTACCTCTTTGGACTTCCTCACATACACTTCCCCATCCTCCCCCTCCTGGGTTTCCTGAACCTCCTAATGCTGCTTTTTTGCCCTAAACCCTTCCAAGACCTCCCGATTCAACCAGCTTGGTTTCTTGTCCCTACCCTTCTTGCTCTGTGTCTTGGTACATGACCCAGTAGCTTCCACTAGCCCCAGCTTGATTATTTCCATTTTGGCATGCATCAAAGTGTTGATGAATTCCTGCCTGGTGCCTCTCCAAAATTTTCCCCATCTTATCAAAGTCAGCCTTTCTGAAGTCAACCACCCTGGCTCCTGTACCTACAGCATCCTTGCCCATGTTGAGCATGAACCACACCAAGTTATGGTCACTCCCAGCCAATGGGTCTTCCACCCCAGCTCCCTTACAGCCTCCCCATTAGACAGTACTAGGTCTCGAGTTTTTCCCAGCCGAGTCGTCAAGTTAACCAACTGTGCCAGGAAGCTGTCCTGGAATGCATCCAGTAGGACCTGTTCCCTTGCATTCGAGGTGGCTGAGGTGCACCAATCCACTCCTGGTAGATCGAAGTCCCCTTCCCACAGACTCTCCTGATCTGCTCTGCTAATTCTCTGTCCAAGCCTTCTGCTTGAGCTGGTAGCCTGTACACCACTCCCATCCTAAGTGTCCTATTTTTTGAATCCTGGAACTGCATCCATAATGCCTGAGTCCTGCCCTTCTCCCCCTTTTCCTTTACACACCTTATCCCCACCCTTACTTAAATTGCCACCCTGCCCCCTTTCCTCCTGCCCCTATCCTTCTGTGCATCCTATACCCTGGAATCATCAGATCCCAATCCTGGTATTGGGTGGCCCAAGTCTCTGTGATGGCCACAATGTCCACCACCCCCACTGCCAAGGGAGCCTGTAACTCAGCTGCTTTGTTCCCCATGCTTCTTGCATTCAGAAAATGACCCTCCAACTTGTTCCTTCCCTTACTTAACCCGTTTCTCTCCATGCTTAACCCCTCGATCCTCCCTGATACCACCCTAGTTAGGTTGGGGTGTAAGTCTGCTCGCTTCCCTCTCTCCAACAGCTCTGCATTCCTGCTGTACTCCCACCCCCCTTCCTAGTTTAAATCCACCTTAGTTGCTATGTATTTCCCCAGCCTCTGCTTTAATACCCCCTGCCCCATCTTACTCAAATGTAACCTGTCCTCTTTGAATAGGTCATTGTTGTCCCAGGTGTTAACCAAGCCTCCCACTAGCCCATACTCTTTGGTTCGACACCACTCTCCCAGCCAAGTGTTGAACTCTTCTATCCTTACTTTCCTCTCTGTTTGCCCTGGGTACTGTGGGCACTTCTGAGAAGGCCACTGATCTGTCTGCCTCCTCACACAACTTCCCCAGTTCCTTGAACCTCTCCCTTACCAACCTGACCATGCTACCCACCAAGTCATTTGTACCCAAGTGCACCACTACATGCGGTTTCTCCCTTCCTCATCTTGCACACTTGAGAATAGATTGTCCTGCCCTATCCTCTGTCAGTTCAGATACTGATTCCACCCATATTCGACTACGCTGCTGCCCTTTGCTTCCCCATCTGACTCCTTTCAGTATTGAGTCACCCAGCGCTAAGACCCTGCCCTCCCTCACCTTTATGCCCCTGCACATCCCACCATCCTTGCACCTGCTTTCAGAACCCACCCCATCCTGCATATTCGCGGCTTGATCTGCCTCTACTATGCTCCCTGCCCCTACTTGTTGATTTGTCCCTCTGCTTTGCCTCCAGCTTCTAGCCTAGTCCTGCCCTCTGTCCTACTTCTCCCTCATCTGACTTGCCCCCACCCTCAAATACCATCCCTGCATCCTCCTCCTTCCCTGTCTCACCTGGCCCTGCATTTCCCTTCTCCGTCCTTCTGCCTTATCCCCATTGCCTTCCGTTTCCCTTATCTCTTCCCCTTCTCCCTACCCTGTCCCCATTGTCTATCTGAGTGTTGCCTCTGGGCTTGCACTACCCCTCTTCCTCCTGCTCCTGCTTGGAGAGCCTCCCTCATCATCCACCATTGAGGCCACAGAGCAACCTATTGCTGGACTCAGCACTTCAACTGGTCACTTCTCCCTTGTGCTATCACTAGATTCCCATTTGTTGCTTCTGTAATTGTTTACCCTGTTATCTATTCTGTTTGTTTTCACTGGTTCTATGCTCCTGATTCCTCAATGGGGTGGCCATTCTGTACCAGACACCTATCTCCTTCCCCCCAATCCTCGCTAACTCCCTTCCTAGCCACTGTACTTCTGGTCCCAGGCTCCTCAGCATGTGACAGATTGGACACCCCCCCCCAGCTTCCATAATGTGTCTGTCCAGATAGCCGCCCACATCCATTGCAACCCACTATTCTTCCCATCCTGGATTGTTCGGTGCCTTCCGCCCGAACCAGTCCCCTTCCCCGCCGCCAACCCTCTCCTGCAACCGTGAACCCCTTGTAACCTTCGCTAGTGTGCAACATTGTTATTCATCTAGTCTACGACTGGTACTCCTAATTTCTATGCTGGATTCCCCTACACTGCAGTGTCTTATTTAGTACAGATGAATCCTTGGCTCTAACCTAACACAGTTATGAACCCCTGCAGCCCTAATATTCAGTTCCACCGGGAAATCCCAATGGCAGCACCCAATCATAACCCTAGCAACTAGGTACTGGAATAAAGTTCACCGCATCATAAATAGCCCTGAAGAGAAAAGCCCTGGCTATAGCACAGCGTTGTACCGCCTTCCTGTTTGGGAGCCGGTAAGTAAAAGTTTAAAAATTTCAGATGTTGCTTTTGTCACTATAAGGGACCAGGCTTGGAGTATACATAACAGTAACACAGACTGAATAGCAGAACTATATTCCATCCATTAGGGCAGGCAAGTTAAGTACTCA
The DNA here is from genome assembly GCA_016271365.2 of Neoceratodus forsteri. NCBI lineage: Eukaryota > Metazoa > Chordata > Ceratodontiformes > Ceratodontidae > Neoceratodus > Neoceratodus forsteri. The sequence continues at coordinate 436,565,620 of JADMNL010000022.1, read as the reverse complement.
GATATCAGCTAAAGAATTGTACACTATCACTGTTATGACAGGGCATATAGATTGATACATGTTTAGTCTTTTGGAATGCAACAATGCTCTCACATGTTTAAATTCTGTATCAGTTGTGTGTCCCTGTATGGTTATAAACACAGTAAAAATAATTTAAAAAAATGTTATTGTGCATGGATGTAGGCTACCTGGATTTAAGCAATAAGGCAGGCCCATGGGGTTTTATTAATGGTCTGTTAATCACCCTCTAGTGGTGTAATATGGCATGAGGCAGAAAGAGTGGTGAATTCATGAAACAACCTTCCAGCAAAAGAAGAGGGGGTGAAAGCAATGGGGGGCTCAAAAACGCATGGGATACACCAATGACCTGTACAGTGACAGAATTACTTCCCCTCTCCTGTAGGTGATTCCCCAGGCAATACACAACAGCATCTTAGTATCTTTAGCTGCCACTTTCCTGCACTGTGCTGAGTGGTTCATTTACCATGTTATCATCACAAAAGATCTTTCTCCTCCTGTGTAGAGTACAACTGCACCCCCCCCAGCTAATAGCAATTCCTTGGGTTCCTTGCTACCAGGTGCATGACTGCACTTCTTTGCGTTGAACCCCAGTTGCTAATTTTCTAACCAGTGCTCAAGCTTGGCCAGATCATCCTGTAGCCCCAGCCCCTCTTCTGTGTTGCTTACTGCCACACTGATTTTGGTGTCATTTGCAAAAAGGCTGATGCTGTCCTTTATCCCATCTGAGATGTCAGCAATACAAATGCCAAACGACACTGAGTCCTGTGCCGAGCCTTGTGGTACACACACACACACATACACACATGAGTACCCTGTGCTGCCTGTCTTGTAGCAAGTTTCTCGCCTGATTCATCACACCTCGTGTGCCATGGTATCCCAGTTTGCTAATCAGCTTTCCATGTGACACAGAAATGAAGGCCTTGCTGAAGTCCAGAGACATGGCGTCCACCGCTTGGGCCTGTCAAGTGCCCTAGTCACACAGTCATAACGTCAACCAGGTTGATCTGACAGGATCTGCCAGAGACAAACCCATACTGTCTTTTGTCCTGGAGGCCATTCACCTCTAGAAAGGTTACTAGCCCTTCCTTAAAGATACACTGGAACATTAACGTAAATGGGCACAGAAAGAGAAGTGTAAAGCCTATGTGTAACAGTAAGTGGAGCGTGCACCCTATTTTTTCCCAAAACTCCATTCAGAAAAACACTGTGAAAACATAATGTATGCATCATAATGGGCCTTGGAGCAGAAAACAAACAGTTGTAATACTAAATTGCTAATATCTCGTAACCGTACGACATAAAAAAAAAAATTAAAATTTCACAGTTTCCTGGCTAGGTTTTCACTGTGCATTGTCACGATGAACATTCCGTATCGCGTACCGTTTCCGAGATACGAGCCTCGAAAGGCGCGGCGGATGCTACCATGTTAGTCTATGGGAAACAAAAAATCAACGCAGAGTACCGTAGCTTTGCAACCATGCAATATTTTTTCACCAAGCCACCAAAAGGCACATCTGTGAGATGTTGGCTGACTTCTAAATTTCAGCCCAAAAGACCAAACCATTCTTTTGCAGCAGGGTGGCAAACAATTCCTGTCATTTTGGCCATAGTCTAGAAAAGTAGTGTCGTGATTTGGCGACACCTTCGCAAATTTGGCGAGTGTCACAAGTGTGACGCTACTTTGTGACACTACTTTTCCCAGAAATTTGGAAAACATATTTGTGGGGTCCGACTAGGTGAACACAAAAATAATTGTGTTCCTAGAGGGTCCCAATTTTAAATGTCAAACATTTTTCTGATCAGTAACTGAAAACAAAGTGGCAGATTTGCGACACTACTAGAGTCATTTGTGACACTAAAAAGTGCATGTGCAAAAGTGTCGCAATTTTTGTTAACTTTTCCCATTGACTTATAATGGGAACTTGTTTTCTGAATAACTTTTGAACCATTCAATATTTTTTCATGAAATCTTCAAAAGGCACATCAGGAACCCTGGCCGCACGTTCCCTGAAGTTTTTGGACTGGTCATGCAAACCGTGTGACCTGTAGGTGCAACGAAAGAATGCACAAAAATGTAAATGCGCCTTGAATGTCGCTTAATAACTATGCAGCCGATATCCGACCAATACAAAAGTTGGTAGATCCCAAGAGCTATGGTTACATCACGGCCTGCCAAATTTCAGGCAAACTTGTTGAATGATGGCAAAGGTATTAAGGTGCAAAATTTCACCATTTAACCTTAAATGAGGTACTCAACCCTAACTATGTTAACACTACCATGCTACCATAATATATATACAATATATAATATAGATATATCAATACATCTATATATGTATATATCTATCTAAATATCTATATATCTATATGTATGTGTATATATTGGATACATGATGGGCAGAGTGGGATATGGAAAATATTCTCACTCCCAGAGAGAGCTGTGCATTCTCACGAGTGCCACAGGCATGAGTGAGAATACACAGCTCACTCTGCAGGGGTGAGAATATTTTCCATATCCCACGATCTGCACATCATGTGTGCGATTTATACAATGGGGCTAATACCTTTAGGAACATTTTTTTCTGTGTTCTCTTTCTGTTTACTGTTTTTTTTATTCTAGTGTTTGATAACTGGGTAAGTTTTTAGGGGTGACCTGGGAGCACTGGGCAGTTAAGTGACTTGTTCAGAGTCGCACAGTATTCAAGTGGAAGCAGTGAGAATCAAACGCTGGTTTGGTCTGCTGGATGTAGCAAGCTTGTTTACTGCTTGTTACTCTAACCTCTAGGCTATACTGACAGCATTGTTTGTGTGTGGTCTGAGTGTGTGTGTTTCTGAATGGGCTAGGAGTGTTAGACACTATGAGAAACAGGTGAATGTGTTTTGTAATGGTAATTGTGTTACCTGCAGCTACTGTAGGAGTGAGAAACAGAGACTGTTCATTCAGTAAGGCCCCATCCACACTACACTGCTCAGGCCCGGTAACGGATGCAAACTGTTACGGCCAGGGAGCGGTGCAGTGTGTCCATGTTGTGGCAGTATCCGTTATGGGACCGGTACCGCCGGTCCACACTGCAGAAGCTGGGCGACCATCGTTACGGGCGGCACTCCTGATCCCATTAACAGCCAAGGCCAGCGCTTAGGGGATCGGAACCACATGTCCACCACGGCTGGTAACGAATCGAAGTTGAATCGTTTCATAACCATTGTTGAATCTACCTATATGTGGGTTCAACAACGGTTATGAAAATGCTTTCTGTAACATTACAGGTATAAACGCAAACCATTGCAGTAACGGATTGGGTCCTCTGTAACATTACAGAGGCATAGTGTGGACAGGGCCTTAGTTGCAGACTTCAGTGAGACAGAGAAACTGTTGCAGTCAGCACTCAGAAAGAGAAACTGCTTTAGAAAGGAGGCTGGTTTGAAGATTACAGCAGCACAGTAATGGGGTAGGAGTGTCAGAATAACTATGTGACACAGGTGATTGTCTTTTACAATGCTAATTGAGTTAGTTGCAGGATTCAGTGAGAAAGAGAAACTGTGAAGCTATTAAATGCAGGCTGCAGTGAAGATATTCTCACTCTGGTGACATCACCACTGTGAGAATATTTGCTGGTGAGGTAGACACTGTGGCCCAGATATGCAAAAGGGTTGCGCATGGCGCAGCAGTGTTGCACCATACACAACCCACTGATGCGCCCCGGCACGATATTCAAAAGGGAAAAGTGCACCGCACAAATCCCGATGTGCCACAGCGCATCAGTAATGTATGCAGACACAGGTGGGGGGGCGTGCCCATGCATAACCTGCACAGCCCGATATTCAGCCCGGGATGTGCAGAGTCATGCATGCGCAACCCCTACTTGTGCCTGCACAAAGTTAAGCCAATAAAAAAGGAACAAGTGATGGCCACCCACAGGTGAGCTGCCACATTGCAGGGTGCAACATGGCAGCTGCCACCCGAGTTCCTGCCGCACCTGGCGGCACCCCCCTTGCCCCATTGCGGGCATCCGTGTAGCGAAATCCCCCCTCCTATATCCCTGGTGGTCCAGTGGACCACTATGTGCCCAATCGCGGGCATTTGTCTTGAAGAATAAGCCCCCGTCCTATATCCCTGGTGGTCCAGTGGACCTCTATGTGCCTGATCATGGGCATTTGTCTTGAAGATCAAGCCCCATCCTATATCCCTGGTGGTCCAGTGGACCACCTCAGCCGATGCGAGCATCAGTAATATAACCCCTCCATGTCCAATATCCCTGGTGGTCCAGTGGACTGATTGCTGCCGATCGCGGGCATCTGTAACTCATAAAATACCCCTGCTACCCTGGTGGTCTAGTGTAGCCCCTCTCCCCACCCACCCACTGGGCCCCACCGCCCGCTCCCCGTCAGCCGGCGGGTGGCAGCACCACCCTGCTGCTGCCCTGCCACCTGCCGACTGACAGCTCGGTAGGGGCTGCATGCTGTGAACAATGCGGCGAGAGCCTATACCATCACTACCAGTCCAGATATGGAATGAATTCCGACTGAGTAGTATGGTACGGGCTGTCAGTCGGGCGGTGGCGGGTGGCAGGTAGGTGGGTGCTGATGCCCACCGCTGACGGGGAGCGGGCGGTGGGGCCTCAGTGGGCGGTAGGAGGGGGTACACTAGACCACCAGGGTAGTAAGGGTATTTCATGAGTTACAGATGCCCGCGATCGGCAGTGATCAGTCCACTGGACCACCAGGGATATTGGACGGGGTTATATGACATTGATGCCCGCGATCGGGCTGAGTAAGGTCCACTGGACCACCAGGGATATAGGACGGGCTTAATCTTCAAGACAAATGCCCACGATCAGGCATAGCGGTCCACTGGACCACCAGCAATATTGATGGGGGTTCTTTACAAGAATGCCTGCAATCGGGCTGCAGGGGTGCCGATCCCCGATGGCTGCTGCCTGGCAGGGCGTCAGGCACATGTCGTCGGGGATCAGCACACCTGCATGCTAATGGCATGCAAATGGGGCCATAATGAGATGCAAATGGCCCCCTGTGCATCTTGCATAAATTATGGCCTCATTTTCATGTCCCCTTTTGAATATCACAGGTGCTGTGCGTGGCGCAATGGTACTTGCACTAGCACATCTCCATGCTCTACTCTGGCCACTTGCTCCGTGCAGTGCCACTGCGCCATGCACAGTAGGGGTGGCCAGGTGTGATATTCAAAGATGCTGCGCCATCGCACAGCTCAGTTGAATATCGCCCAGGCCACACCCTGCGCAACAAAGTTGAGCTGTGCCCAGGCTTGCACCACAGCCTGGCGCGGTTTGAATATCCGAGCCTGTGTATATCAGTAAATAGTCTCACAGTGGTGATGTCATCACAGTGGTTATTCCACTGCAGTGAAAATAACACATGTTATCTCACTCATTTATCCTCACCCCATTGGATAAATATATATATATATATATATATATATATATAATAGGACGTAATATAAATATATATATGTGTATATATATATATATATATATATATATATATATATATATATAGGAGATATGATATGGCCGATTGAAGATATCATATTTATCTTCACGAGGCCAATGATATCATGATGTCACTGGCCTCGAGTGAAGATAAATATGATATCTTCAGTGGGGCCATGTCATGTTCTGTTTATACTATGTATGTTTTGGGCCCCACTCAACACAACCCAGAAATGGCCCCTCAATACAGTCATTCACATAGAGGTGATGGTTGTTGCAGCTCATCTGTACATATCTCTCCCAACACATGGCATATGTTATTGAAAAAAAATATATATGTTTGAGCCTGCCGCTTTGAAATTATGATAAAACAAAAAAACTGGTTTGGATTGTGGTTGCCCCCCCCCCCACAACTCAACAAATTACGTGTATTTAAAAAAAAAAAAGTCTGATTACAGTATTTAATGAAACACACACATTTGGTTGATCCTGTCTGTATCTTTAAACAAATAATGTTTAGAAACATATCTAGTTGATTGGAAATTTTCTTTCCTTCACCTGAAACTAGTGTGACCAAGCAGCTATCCCCAGAAATGTATGCGTCACCGGCGCTATAAACATTGAAATGTAAGGCACTGCCAGATTTTTATTTTAGAATAAGGTAGTCTGTATTGTAGGAGTAAGAAAAGTGTGCCTTTTTGCTAATTGTATGTTGTCTCAAAAGCTGCCACAGTGCTGAGAGAAGAGTCAGAGAGTTGGCAGCTTCGGAATACCAGACGGAAGCGCTAGCAAGTCTTGCTATGGCAACAGACACTTGTGCTTCCTTCTGGTGTTCTGAAGCTGCTGACTCTCTCAATGTCCTCTCAGTACTGTCGGCAGCTTCTTTTGAGAAAATAAACCTAAAATTAACAAAAAGGCACACTATTCTTGGTATTACAGTACCGACTACGTTTTTCTAAAAGTCTCAAAGTGCCTTACATTTTGATGTTCATAGCACTCGGTCACAGTACATTTCTGGGGAAGGCTGTTTGGTCATGTTATGTTCCAGGTGGAACTGGATAAAAGAAAGAATTAGGAGCAGCAGGATCAACCAGATATGCTTTTTAAATAGTTATATGTTTAATGATATGGGGAGGATCAAGGAAATGTAAGAGATGCATGTGCGCTTAGAGGGGGGGTCCTGCTCAGAAGAGAGAGAGTCACAGAATGGAAAGTTAAAAACTTTCATTTTCATTAGAATCACGTATAGGAACATGGAGATACTACATTTTATGATTTTTTGCTGACATTTATCCAAAAACATACAGGCCCAGATATTCAAAAGGGTTGTGCCATGCGCAATAGGGTTGCGCCTGCGCAAGTCCGAAATTGTGCCATTCTGCAATATTCAGCAGGAGGCAGTTGTGCCACTGAAAACATGCTGAGCAACAGCACAATGCAAATGAATGCATGCTGAACTGGAGGAGGAGGAACCATGCATAAACTGCACAGCCCGATATTCAGCTGGGCTGTGCAGAGTTGTGCAGGCGCAACCGCCAACCTGCAACTTTGAGCCAAAAGTAGGGCGAGAATGAATACCTACAGGTGAGCTGCCGCATTGCAGGGTGCAACACAGCAGCTGCCACCTGTGGCTGGCCCTCAACCTACTCCTGTGCCCCGCATCCCGATCGCGGGCAAAAGTAAACATCCCCCACCCCTGACTGGCCCGATTGCGGGCAAAAGCAGAAAGTCCCCCTCCCGACTGGCCCGATCACGGGCATAAGCTTCATCCCCACAGCCCGATCGCGGGCAGCAAAGTGTTCCTCCTCGAACATATCCCTGGTAGTCCAGTGGATCGATAAAGCCCAAGTGCGGGCTGCAGGTTGTAAACCCCGAATGTATCCCTGGTGGTCCAGTGGACGCTAAGCAATCGCGGGCTGCAGAGTTGTAAATCCCCGAACATATCCCTGGTGGTCCAGTGGACCGATAAGCCCGATCACAGTATTATACGCGGCGAACCCCCTGCCCCAAGACCATATCCTGGTGATCTAGTTTCCCTCACCCCACCCACGAAGCCCTCACCACCCCCGCCTCGTAGCCGGCGGGCGGCAGCATCCCACCGCCTGCCGCCCGCCACCCGCCGACTGACTGCCCGGTAGGGCTACATGTCCATTGGTGCAGAGCAAGAGGCAATGGGTGTGCAGCTGATACCGCATAAGACAGTCCAGATATGTGAATGAATGCCATTCGGCAGTACCGGCAGTCAGTCGGCGGGCGGTGGGGCGGCAGGATGTAGGGATGCTGCCGCCTGCCAGCTGCGGGGGGGTGGTGGGGCTCGTGGTGGGTGGGTGGGGACACTAGATCACCAGGGATATGGTCTTGGGGTGAGGGGGTTTCAAGATTATGCAGCCCGCGATCGGGCTTATCGGTCTGCTGGACCACCAGGGATACGCTCGGGGTTTATAACTCTGCAGCCCGTGATCGGGCTTAGCGTCCACTGGACCACCAGGGATACATTTGGGGAGGGTTTTTACAACTCTGCAGCCTGCGATCGGGCTCATCAGTCCACTGGACCACCAGGGAGACGCTCATGGGGGTTTACAACCTGCAGCCCACAATCAGGCTTAGCGTCCACTGGACCACCAGGGATATGTTTCGGGGGGCACTTTGCTGCCTGCGATCGGGTTGGTGGGGGTGATGTAGCTTATGCCCACGATTGGGCCAGTCGGGGAGGGGCTTTCTGACACATTTGCCCGTGATCGGGATGTGGCATCGTCCTCGACGGCTGCTGCTCGGCAGGCGCCAGGTGCAAGTCCTCGGGATCGGCGCACCTGCATGCTAATGGCATGCGAATGGAAGATGAAACAGATGCAAATGGCCCCCTGCACCTTGCATGAATTATGGCCCCATTTGCATGTCACCTTTTGAATATCGGAAATTTCCAAGATGGCGCAATGGTACTTGCGCCACCGCAAGTCAATGCTCCACTCTGACCACTTGCAGTGGCATTAAGTTCCACTGCGCCATGCACAGTGACTGTGGTCGGGTGATATTCAAAGGAGTTGCTCAACAGCTGTAACTCCTTGAATATCGCTCACACACTCCCGCGCAACTATTTTGTGCAGCCAGGGCTTGCACCACAAAATAGCGCAGTTTGAATATCCGGCCCACATTGTATACATATATATATATATATATATATATATAATATATTATATATATATATTTTTTCAGTGCACAAGCATTGGGGCAATGGTTACCCAATTGGAATATGGTGACAGTTGAGCCTCCTGACCCCATCTCACTGAGGTTCTTTGTCGTTTAACTTGTTTTTTGTTTTTATTGGGTTCACTACAACATAACCCAGATAGACCATCTTAGGGTAGCTGGTTCTTTCCACTTGGGTGTCATACAGATGAGGCACACTGATGAGTCCTGGTAGGACGAAACACGTGTCTGTGTCTTTCTGTTGGCACCCTTTGCAAACTGTGTGAGAGGCCTTTCGGCACCATATATTTCTGCTTAAAGCTGAACCAGCATAATATTCTGTTGTCATCTCATGATACAGCCCATGATGCTTTGCATTATGGGGTATGCGTGATTTTGTATTTATATATATATATATATATATATATATATATATATATATATACACACACACACACACATACAGTGTCTTCAGAAGGTATTCACCCCTTGGATGTTGTCACATTTAGTGATGTTGCAAACTCAAATTAAAAGACATTTATATGGGATTTTTTTGTCATGTATCTACACAAATTACTCTGTAATGTCAAAGTGGAATGAAACTTGGAATCTTTGTACATGTAATTTAAAATAAAACCTGAAATGTCTTGAGTTGATAAGTATTCACCCTCTTTGCAATGACACTCCAAATTGAGCACAGATGCATCCAATTTCTTGTGAGATCACTGTAAAACTTGAATGAAGTCCACCTGTGGTCAGTTCAAATGGTTGACATGATTTCAGAGGAAATACAACTGTCTATATAAGGTCCCACTGTTGACAGTGCATGTCAGAGCAGAAACTCTACCATGAAGACCAAGGAGCTGTCCGTGGAACTCCGTGATAGAATTGTGAGGAGGCATAGATTTAGGGAAGGGTATAAAACATTTCTAGGGTGTTGAAAGTTCCCAGGAGCACAGCCAAGTCCATCGTTAGGAAATGGAAAGATTATGGAACCACCCAGACTCTTCCTAGAGCAGGCCATCCTCCCAAACTGAGCAACCGAGCAAGAAGGACATTGGTCAGGGAAGTGACCAAGAACCCAATGACCACCCTGACAGAACTACAGAGTTCCATGGCTGAGATGGGAGAACCTGTCCAGAGGACAACAATCTCTGCAGCACTTTTTTCTTAAGCTTTCGATATATAAATTAGAAACTATAGTAGAGTCTGAGATTTTATTTGGAATTATTTATTTTTATTTTTGTATAAAATTCTGTGATGTTTGTGTTTTTGCTTTTAAATGCTGTTTATAAGAATTTGTATGGCACCCAGAGCCTCTGGGATTGGGCATCTTTTAAATAAATTTTGTCTTGCCTTGCCACTTCACAGATGTAGTCTCTATGGGAGAGTGGCTGGACAGAAGCCACTCCTGAGAAAAGGCCACATAATAGCATGCCTGGAGTTTGCAAGAAGGCACGTGGCAGACTCTGAGACCATGTGGCAAAAGATTCTCTGGTCTGATGAAATGTAAATTGAACTCTTTGGCCTGAATGCAAAGCGCTATGCCTGGTGCAAACCGAACACAGCTCATCACCCATGTAACCATCCCTACCATGAAGCATGGTGGTGGCAGCATCATGTGATGGGGATGCTTTTCAGTGCCAGGGACTGCGGCACTTGTCAGGATAGAGAAACAATGAATGGAGCCAAATACAGGCACATCCTTGAGGAGAACCTGCATCAGTCTGCAATAGACCTTGGACTGGGCGTAAGATTTACGCTCCAATAGGACAATGACCCCAAGCATACAGCCAAAGCAACACTGGAGTGGCTTCAGAACAAGAAGTGAATGTCCTTGAGTGGCCCAACCAAAGCCCAGACTTGAATCCCATTGAGAATCTGTGGAAAGACTTAAAGTTTGTGATTCACCGACGCTCCCCATCCAACTTGACAGAGCTTGAGCAAATCTGCAAGGAAGAATGGGCGAAAATCCCCAAATCCAGATGTGCAAAGCTGATACAGACATACCCAAGAAGACTCAAAGTTGTAATTGCTACCAAAAGCGCTTCTACAAAGTATTGACTCAGGGGGGTGATTACTTAAGTAAACAAGATATTTCAGTTTTTAATGTCTCATAAATTTTTGTTACACAATACAAATATTTTTCCCTCTTTAAATTGTTGAGTATGCTGTGTGAATTAAGGGGAAAAATAATTTCAATGCATTAAAATTCTGGTAGTAACACAACAAAATATGACAAAATCCAAGGGGGTGAATACTTTCTGAAGGTACTGTGTATATATATACATATATATACTGTATATACACACACATATATAATAATTAACCCACTCTGTGGTGTGCAGTCATGCTCTGATATCGCACACCGGGTGTGTGTGCAACCTTGTCGTCAACACCAAGGTTTATGTGAGTATTGGAGTGTGGCTTATAAAGTGGCAAAATTGTTTTGGAGGGGTTTGAGAGTGCAGGTGTGCGGTCGTGTTTTATACATGCATGATCTTGTAATTTGTTTCAACCAACCAGCAGAGATAATTTTCCTAACCATTTTCTAACTATATATATATATATATATATATATATATATTCTATGCAAAAAACATTGTTAATGCATCAGTTAGGGTTCTTCTACAGGAAAAAGTGATGAAATTCAATTTTAGGGTTCCACCCTTGCAACCCACCCCAGTCCGCCCACACCAACAGGCATCAGGGTGTGCGTAGGTCATCAGCCCTAACTCTCACCCTATCCCATGTGTAAACAAGCTGAGGTAGTGCAGTGTAGGAGAATGGGGTGGAGAGTTAGGGCCGAAGACCCCAGTGCACACCCTGATGCCTGTTGGTGGGGGGCAGGCTGGGGTGGCTGAAAGGGTGGGACCTAACACGAATTTCCTTGCTTTTGTCACTGTGGAACAACCCTAACTGATGCATTAATAAAGTTTTTTGCATAGAATTTCCTTACTTTTAAGAAAGAATAGAAAAGTAGAACGTATGCACGCTTGGGCCTCTCCCTTACTGTCAGGCCACATTACACCCAGTGACTAAAAGTACATTGACAACAGCAAGGCCACCCACCAAACAAATGTTAATCTAGTAGAGCAATAGAAAACGCTGTCCACAAAACATAAACTGTGCCACACAATATCTCCACAAAAATATATTGTCCAACACATAAACACTGCTATTGATATCTACAGGACATGCTGTCAACACCCTCCAAATTTCAAGTAAAAAGACTAAGCCATGTCCGAGATATAACGTGTCAAAATTGAATTTTCATTCGTCAGAGTGGCACAGTTCCACACCTGTTGACATTTAACCCTCACAATAACTGAAAATTACATCCATGACACTAAGGCTAGGCACCCTATAAATTTCTAGCCACCAGCAGAATCCAAAACACTGTCCGCAACACGGAAAGTGCATCACGCAATATCTCCACAAAACAATTTTCTCAAACACATAAATACCATAATCCACATCTACGGACATGCTGTAAACACCTCCAAATTTCAAGTAAAATGACCAAACTGTTTCCAAGATATTCAATATTAAAGATTGGTAAAATGTCCTATTTATTGCACTATAAAAATCTGGACATCTTGTCCCCCCATGATCAAAGATGGCGATCAGAGAATCTCACGATCAAAGAATTTGTAGACTCATGATCAAAGAATTTGCAGGCTCATGAACAAAGAATAAAAACTGTTGTAATTTAAAAATTCTAGGAATTGCAGTAAACCACAGCCATGGTTAGTCAGAACAAAGCACCCTGAATAAAAACCCACCCTCATTTGTCTTCCTAGGACACCTAGGCAAGAAAATAGATTTTTATCTGGCCATCTCATCCCTTGCTTGTGATGCACGATCGCGATCAAAGAATTTGCAGGCTCGCGATCAAAGAATTTGCAGGGTCACGACGAAAGAATAAAAACTGTTCTAATTTAAAAAAATTAAAAGAATTGCGGTAAACCACCACCATGATTTGTCAGAACAAAGTCCCCTGAGTGAAACTCACCCTGATTTGTCTTCCTAGGACACCCCTAGGCTGAGAAAATGTATTTTTTAATCTGGCCATCTCGTCCCTTGCTCGTGATGCATGATTGCGATCAAAGAACCTCGCGATCAAAGAATTTGCAGGCTCGCGATCAAATAAATTGCTTCGCTCGTGAACAAAAGAGTGAGTGCAGAGATAGTAGATTTTAAAATAGATTTTTCAGCCGGGTGCCCTAGAAAGATACAAAGGTGGGTTTTGCACGAGGACTTTATTCTGCCCATCTGAATAAAAAAGTTTTCAATATCCCTGGTTGACTAGTGCCCCCCCCATCATGATAACATAGATAACGATCTCTGTATCCCTGGTAGTCTAGTGGCCCCCCTAATGTGTATTTTATTAATATTGCTTTTTTTTTGTCCCTGGTTGTCTAGTGCCCCCACCAATGTGTGTTTCATTTATATTTCTTGTTTATATCCCTGGTAGTCTAGTGGCCGCCTTGATCTGTATTTAATTATTATTATTATTCATATCTCTGGTAGTTTAGCGGCCCCCCCCCATCATAATAAAATAGTTAAGCATTTGCCATTTCCTGGTAGTCTAGTGGCCCCACCCAGCCATGCCAGCCACCAGCACTCCCACCCTTCCCCACCGGCGACTGGCACAACCCACCTCTCACCTACACGGCCAGCCACTGACTGTGTGTATTACAGCGTTAATGCAAAGGTGCTCTGGTATTTCTGGTGCTTCTTTCAGTGGCGCTCATAATACAGTCAGCGGCAACATGAAGTGAAAGTGGACAACTGAAGAAGAGGGGCGCTGAGTGAGCTTTAACGCGGCAGGTGGAGAGGTAATGAGTCGCAGGGCTGGGGAAATAACAAAGCTATCTATTATGATGAGAGCATGAACACCAGGATATAAACAAGAAATATAAATGAAATACACAGGGGCCACTAGACTACCTGGGATAAAAAAAGCAATATTAATAAAATACACATGGGGGGGGCCACTAGACTACCAGGGATACAGAAATCGTTGTCTGTGTTATCATGATTGGGTGAGGGTCCACTAGACTACCAGGGATATTGAAAAGTTTTTTTTTTTATTCAGATGGGGCTGAATGAAGCTCCCTGAGCAAAATCCACCCTCATCTAACTTTCTAGGGCACCCCTGGGCTGAAAAAAATCTATTAAATCCATTGAACAGGTCCAAAGTTATTAACGCCCAAACTTTTGAGTTTAGTATGTAAGTGACTGCTGAACCCTAACTATAATATATAAGCTGCTGATTAATGGGAGTCATTAATCTTAATGAGCAGATCATCAATATTAATAAGCAGACCATTGATATTCATAAGTAGCTCATTAATATTCTTGATCAGCTTCCTCTGATGTATATATTTTGTCCCAGAGCAGACTTTGGTATTCTTTAACAAAATGACAGTCCAGGGTTCATGAGGGGAGGTCCGAAAAAGCCCATGTTGAAAATCTGGTGCAAGAAATGCAGAAAATAGCCATGCTACAAGTGCGCATTACACAGTTTCTATGCACACTCGTAACTTCACAAATTTTTTACATTTTCACTCCAGAATTTCAACATTGCTATTTTCCACATCTCCTCAAGAACAATATACAGCTCTCATTTTTCACATCCTGCCCAAATCATGATTTTGCACCTGTGGTGCAGAATGGCACATTTACTGTGCAAACTCAACTTTTGGGACAGATTAACAAAATGACAGTGGCATTGTTCATGAGGAGGGGTCCCCAAAATGCCATGTTGAAAGTTGGGTGGAAAAAATCCAAAAAATTCCCAAGTTACGTGCATCCATTGCATTGTGGCACCCATGGTGCCTTTCAGTGCCCGTATCTCAAAAATGATGTGAGATATAGATTTTGTCCACTATTTGTCTTGGAGGTCTCGCTGTCATGATTACAGTGACACTTGAATTTTTCTCCTACCTACTATGGTTCCTGAGATAATGGCAAATAAGTGTTACAAGGGTTCCTTGCCCCATAGGGCTGCTGTATGGCTCTGTAACTGTGTGTAAGTGGGATCACAGGGCCCAGAGGGCCTGCTCTCCCACAGACACATATCTTTATGCAGAAATGGGCAGCATGTTGGGGCCCCGCGCTCCCACCAACACATGCTATTTACTAGTTATATTACACTTTTTAAAAAGTATGGAAATTCATTGCAAAAAACTTTGTTTAATGCATCAGTTAGGGTTAAAGCAACAAAAGTGGGAAATTGAGATGTTAGAGTTAAGCCCCTAAACCCTCCACCACCCTACCACCCCATCATTCACAGACCGACAGATGCTGGGGGTGCCAATGGGGTCCAGAGGCCCAACTCTCACCCCTTTCCATGTGTAAACAGGTTGATATGCTACAGTTGAGAAAGTGGTAAGAGTTAGGCCTCATGACCAATGGCACATGATAGCATCTGTCAGTCTGTGGAGGATGGGAGTGGAGTGGTGGGTATTAGGGCTCAATCCAAAATCTCATTTCCCACTTTTGTCACTGTAACCCTAACTGATGCATTAAACAAAGTTTTTTGCAATTAATTTATATATAGCTGCTATGAGTGTGCCAATATGTCTAACACCATGGCAAACACATCAGGCTGTGCCAAGGTATGACAAGTTGGAATTGATATGGGTGGTGCTACCCACTCAGAACCTTGAGAAAAGAAAATGCAGCCATCTTGTTTCTGCCAGAAGTGGTGCCAGCCTAACTGTAAAAAAATAAAAATTAAAATAAATACATCTGACCTTTTGTTCACTTGGCCTCTGTCTTTGAGGGTTTCTGTTATAAATCCATGCAGCATGTAGAAAAGAGGGGAAAAAAAAAACAAAATGCCACGATCTGTCTCTCAGCCTGCTCGCTCTCCATTCAAATAAAAGCAATCTCTCTCCCTGCCTGCTTGCTCGCTTTCCATCCTAATCAGAAGCTGATTGCCGATTACAGCTGATGAAACATTTAAACTAAGTACTGCCACAATCTCTCTCCTGGCCCATCTGCTCAGTGGCTGTTCAGACCAATTGCTAACTTGCAGCTGGTCACAACTTCCCCCGCATAGCGTTTAATTTCCGATTTATGTAAAAATAATTTATTTACTGTATTAGTTACAGAATCCACTTCTTTTCTTGTGTGTGTTTGTGTGTAGGGGAGGGTGAACACTGCCATGACAAGGGGTGAATGCTGCCATGACAACCAGATGTAAACTACAGGAGCCTTTGTAGGACAAAATTCCTAAAGTAAAAAAAAAAACAGTAGGCAGAGGAACTATTTTATTAAAAATGAAGACAAACATTAAACTTTTTCACTTTTAAATACTATACATTTTAGCTATCACATACATCTGTATTTTTGATAGCCATTTCATAAGTTCAATAAGCCACTCCAGGGTCTGTGTGTTAGACACTTTAACACATGGCTAGGAGGCTGGATGCACTCGACTGGTGGCCTTGTGCCTCACTACGCTTTCTAGCCATGTGTTAAAGTGTCTAACACACACCCTGTCATGCCTTATTGCTTACATATACACATATATATGTAATAGATAATCCACTCCATGGTGTGAGGTCATGCTTTGATATACGCACGCCTTGGTGTGTGTTGTTATACACGAGGCCACAGGCCGAGTCCTCAACCACCAAGGCATGCATATATCGTGGACAGCATTTCACATCCTAGAGTGGATTATCTGTCTTATAAAATAGCAAAATTGTTTTGGAGGGGTTGAAAGTGCAAGTGTGCGGTTGTGTTCTGATATATGCACTGTCATGTGATGTGTTTCAACCAACCAACTGAGATAATTTTCCTACCCATTTATAAGTATATATATATATATATATATATATATATATATACATACACATATGAGAACTGCTCATTAATCTTAATGAGCCAAATATTAATATTCATAAGTAGCTCATTAATATTCTAGATCAGCTTTTTCTGATGTATATATTTAGTTCTAGAGCAGTCTTTGGTTTTATTTAAGGAAATGACTGTCCCAGTGTTCATGAGGGGAGGTCCCAAACAGCCCATGTTGAAAATTTAGTTCAACAAATGCAAAAGGTGGCCGAGTTACAAGTGCGTGTTACGCAGTTTCTACACTCACTCGTAACTCCGTCAATTTTTAGTACTTTCACTCCAGATTTTCAACATTCCCATGTTTTCACACCTCCTCATGAACAGTATAGCAGTCATTTCCATCCTCCTGAAATGTTTTTTGGACCTCTGCCACAGAATGGGGGGGGAGGTCTGTGTGCGAAATCAACTTTCGTGAGGGATTAACAAAATCGCAGTGCCAGTGTTCATGAGGGGATTTTGTGCCAGTGTTCATGAGGGGATTTCCCAAAAAAGCTCTCATTGAAAATTAGTTTAAAAAATTCCCCAAAATTGCCACGTTACAAGCATGCGTTGTGCAGTTTCTATGCGCACTTGTAACTCCACCATTATTTAATATTTTCCCTCCTGGTTTTCGGCATTACCCTTTTCCACACCTCCTCATGAACAGTATACAGCTGTCATTTTTCACATCCTACCCAAAACATGATTTTGCACTCGTGGCGGAGAATGGCACATTCGCTATGCAAACTCAACTTTCAGGACAGATTAATGAAATGACAGTGAGACTGTTCATGAGGTGGGCTCCCCAAAATGCCATGTTGAAAACTGGGTGGAAAAAAATCCAAAAAATTCCAGAGTTACGTTCGTCCATTTTATTATGGCATCCACGGTGTCTTTCAGTGCCCGTATCTTGAAAATGATATGAGATATAAATATAGTCCACTGAATCTGTCATGGAGGTCTTGCTGCCATGATTGCAATGACCTTACATGGCTTTTTCCTATTTGTTATTGTTCCTGAGATAATGGCAAATTAGTGTTAGAAGGGTTCCTTGCTCACAGAGCTGCTGTATGGCTTTGTAGCTATGTGTAGAAGTGAGGGTTGCAGGGCCCAGGGGCCCGTTCCCTGAACACATATTGTTATGCAGAAATGGGTAGCTTGTTGGGGCCCCGCGCTCCCACCAACACGTACTGTGCTATTTAGTAGCTATATTACACTTTTTCCAAAAATAAGGAAATTCATTACAGAAACCTTTGATTTATGCATCAGTTATGGTTAAAGCAACTAAAGTGGGGCTCAACCGTAACATCTCATTTCCCCACTTTTGTCAATTTAACCCTAACTGATGCATTAAACAAAGTATTTTTGCAATGAATTTCCTTACTGAAAAATTATAATAATTAGTAAATAGCATGTGTTCGTAGGGGCTCCGCGCGTCCACCATGCTGCCCATTATGCATAATGATATGCATCTGTGGGAGCACAGGCCTTCTGGGCCCTGCATTCCCACTTACACACAGCCACAGATCCATACAGTAGCGCTGTAAGGCAAGGAACCTTTGTAACACTAATTTGCCAATATCTTGGGAACCATAGAAGCTAGTAAAGAAATTCAAGTATGGTTGTAATCATGAGAGTGAGATGTCCACATGAGATAAATCAGAGGAATCCGTATCTTGCATTGTTTATGAGCTACAGGCACCGAAAAGGACTGAAAAGCACCCTTTGAACTCTTGTGACACTAATTTGCCAATATCTCATTAACATGCAACCTATGAAAAAAATTCCACTGGAGGTGTAGTCTGTCATTTCCAATCTTAAGGTGATCTAAGCCGCTAGTAGAGCAAAGTCATTATATCACTTAGTTTACGAGATATGGGTGCCGAAATGCACAATGGGTGCCACAATGTTATCCTGTGGGGAAAAAAATCTCAACTTCGTGATGGCATATTTATGAAACAGCTTAACTTTCCAACACCTAACTAGCATTCACACCAGTAGGGCATCCCCTTAATACCCAGAAAATTGCAAGTAACAATGCAGTGGTAAAGTTTTAAGTAAAAAAATTCCTAGTTCATGAGGTAGTAAAATCCCCAACCATCAGATCAAGCCCTGTTCGCGAGCTGTCAGAATTGCCGTCCGCAAGAAATCCTCGACCATCAGATTTTGGCCAACTGATCCCTACGTGATGGTCAAGGATTTTGCTGCCTCACAAAAGAGGATTGGCAGGAGGACTAGGATTCTGACATCTCGCAGACTGCAATTTTGTCAACTGATGAAAGAGAATTAAAAAAAAAATTTCACTTTCGCAAGCTGACAAAATCCCAGTCCATCAACCGATCCTCTTTCACAAGGTAGCAAAATCCTTGATCGTCTGCTTAATCCTCATCTGTGAGAAGGGCCATCTGGTCACAAAGTGACGGACAAGGATTTTGCAGCCTTGCGAAAGAGGATCGGCTGGTGGACTAGGAATTTGTCATCTCCCAAAAGAGATTATTAAGTAGTCGTGGTCCAAGAATTTTAAATTTCAAAAGGCTATTTTTGGACAAATGAAGCAAATCAAAGGTGTGGGTGTATAGAGGGCATCACCCTGAACAAAATCCATGCCTCATTAGACCAAAAAATGAC
This sequence comes from Neoceratodus forsteri, assembly GCA_016271365.2. Taxonomy (NCBI): domain Eukaryota; kingdom Metazoa; phylum Chordata; order Ceratodontiformes; family Ceratodontidae; genus Neoceratodus; species Neoceratodus forsteri. The sequence goes on along the minus strand of JADMNL010000022.1, from coordinate 436,546,466 downwards.
CAGTGGAGAAAGCTATGACATTTTGTTTGAGGGGAAAATTGAAAACAAGATGGGGGCTCATGGACAAGAAGTTTTTATGGCATACCAGGATTTTTTTAAATCCTCATTTGTGAGCTGACAAAATCATTGACCGTGAACCCAATCCTCTTTTGCAAAGCATACCTATAAATTTTGGCGTGAACAAAGCATGCACAGAACCCAATAATTAAAAATTAAATAACTTTGGAACGTACTAATATTTTTAAAAAGCCAATGATGGATTGTTCTTTGACCCAAACTCATTCTCGTTCCAAATTTCAGACAAAAGACTACATGGTGTGGTCACAGCATGAGCAAATAACACATCAAAAGTGGCGAAAACGTGTTTTCAGCACTTCACTGTGCAAAATCATATGTTCAACTGAAACGCAACTTGGCAAATCAAGAGATCTACTATACCAGACTGTGCATTATAAATTATGTGCAAATCCGTTGAATGGTTGCAAAGTTTTAACACTTAACAATTGAGGTTTTTAACATTAAAACCTACTCCAGCCTAACTACAGAGTGACAGCCCAACTAATATATGTGTGTGTGTATATGTATATATATATATATATATATATATATATATGGAGAGAGAGATACACACACACACACACACTACACACATATATATACATATATTCATGGCAAAAAAATCTGTTTAATGCATCAGTTAGGGTTGTTCCACAGCAACAAAAGCAAGGAAATTCGGTGTTAGGGTTGCCACCTCTTGTACCCCATGCCCACCCCGTCCCCACCAACAGACATCGGGGTGTGCATTGGGGTCATCAGACCTAACTCTCACCCCATTCCATGTGTAAACAAGCTGAGATGGTGCAGTATAGGAGAATGGGGTAAGAGTTAGGACCGATGACCCCAATGCAGGCCCCGATGCCTGTTGGTGGGAGCAGGGTGGGCGTCGGGTGCAAGGGGTGGTAACCCTAACACCGAATTTCCTTGCTTTTGTCACTGTGGAACAACCCTAACTGACGCACTAAATGGAGTTTTTTGCCATGAATTTCCCTCCTTTTTGAGAAAGTGCACTATAAATAGTGAATGTAATGTGGTGGGAGCGCGTGGCCCCACCATGTGATTTTTCATCACTTCACTGCACAAAAACTGTATTACTGAGTGAAATTAAATTGTTAAATGAAGACATGCACCATGGCACACCGTGTGTCCAGAATTGTGTGTACATCCATTCAATGGTCACACAGCGCCATGAGCAAACAAGATAACATGCACAATTCACAACCATAAGAGCCAGTGACCCAACAATTGGCACAGCAAAAGATGAATTCTAAATCTTTATACTTCCCAAATGCCAGGCAAATTGGACAAATGGTTCAGAAGGTATTGAACCAGAATGAACCAAAGTTTCATTTGTCAGAGTGGCATAATTCCGCACCTGTTAATGTTTTACACACAAAACCACTGTAAGGCACCTCTGTGCCACTAGGGCTACCTACGCTATAAATTTAAAGGCAGTAGCACCATGCAGAACACTATGCACAAAACGTTAACTGCATCACACAGTAGTTCTGCAGTGAATTATTTCTCAAACATGTAAACAGATAATTCACATCTCCAGGACATCCATGCAACACCCTCGAAATTTCATGCGAAAGATCAAACCATTCCAGTGATATTCAATTTTATGCTTCAGTACCTTTAAAAGCCTTCGCCACAAAATGGTGGAAATCGCGGCAATGCACTAAAATGGTAGACCTTGCAGACGAAAAATCAGTAACTGCGAGTGGGTCAACTTCAAATGGCCATAACTCTGGAACTGAACAACATTTTCACCAAACAAAAACCAGCATGTGCCTTGAACAAAGGTCTTTCACCTGCCAAGGTTCAGGCCAATCAACACACACTGGCTGTGCTATGGGTCACAGAAGACAGTGCAGAAAAATTGCAAAAGCAATGTTTTGCACTGCACTATACACGCAAAAACACAAGCAGTAATATAAGCATAGCGGTGATGGAAACAGTGAGGTAAAATAAAATAGTAATGCTAATGGTAATGCAAACGCAAGCACAAACGGTAACGCACATGGTGACGAACGTAAAACGATAATGCAAACGGTAAGAGGAACGCAAGCGCAAACATTTCTGAAAACAGAAATGATAACGCAAACGGTAATGCAAATGCTAACAGCAACAAAACGCAAACGTTAACGAAAACAGTAATGCAAATGCTAATGCCAATGGAAAAGCAAATGGTAACAAAAACACAAATGGTAACACGAGAACACCAGGAAGAAGGAGCTGCTAGTGACTGGACTTCTCTACTGGGACTAAAAAGTAGAACTCACTACTGGGACCTTCAATTTAGCGTAAAACAAACAAACAAACAAACAAAAAAAATGTGTGTGTTTGTCTGGAGTTGGATAGTGATGTGTTATCTGTGCAGTTACCTAGGTGTTTGTCTCAGGTGGCGGAAGAGAATTGTTATCTGTGCAATTTAACTAAGTGTAGATAGATCTGTTAAGTAGGGGGAGTAGCTCAGCTAGAAGGAAGCCAGGTTAAAGCTAGATTTAAACACTGCTCTAGATAGCTTCTGACAGAGAACACCAGGAGTAAGGAGCTGCTGTAGTGACTGGACTTCTCTACTGGGACTATATTGCCCTCCTCCCCTCCCCTCCACCTCCCCCACACTCTTAAGCCAGTTCTACATTTATAGGCATAGGATTTGACTGACACAGGAACTTCCTGTTTGGGAGCAGGGAGTGAGTGATCGCAGAGCCACCAATGACTCACCATCCTAGAAGGAAAAGAGTAGCGCCCGTCCCCCCACCAAGCTGCTGGAGGTCTGCCTCTGAGCAAGTAAGGAAACTAATGAGAAATACAGAATCTTCTCATCGCAGAACAAGAAGATCAGGAGGTTAAAGGGCACAGAGGCAGTAAGTAGGGAGAGAAATAAATAAACAGAGGAAGAGTAAGTATTCCAAACAACAGTGTAGGGGCCAGAAATAAGACGTGATGGGAGTGGTGCAGTGTAGTGGCTGTGGAGCAGCAGTCTTCCGGGAGACATTCTGGAGGATGCGGTGTTGTCCAATCTGCAGGCACCTCACTGGGCTGAGAGAGGAGGTTGCTCATCTCCAGGCTAAGTTGGCCAGGATTTGTGGGACCTCCTCTCCCATCTAGGGACCACCAGGGCCACTGCCATTGCCTCAGAGGTTGCCAAGAAAGAAAGTTGGACCACAGTGGGCTCAGGGAGGGTGAGGGTGGTGGAACAGAGGTGCATTCCTCCAGTTGTACCTCTCCACAATTCATATGCTGTTCTGGCAAAGTGTGGTTCCTCTATGGAGGCACCCGCAGTGGAGACCAAGGAGGATGCTGGGAACCTCAACAAGGAGACCCACAGGAGGTGGCATGGGACCCACAGGGAAAAACAACTCCTGGTGGGGACTCTATTGTTGGGAAGGTATAACTGGGAGGAAGGAGGGAGGTAAGGTGCCTGCCTGGTGCCATGGCTGAGGGACAGGGAGGCAGATCCTCAGGATCGCTGGAGCAGCTGCACTGGGAGGGGAGCTGGATGTCATTGTCCACCTAGGGACAAATGACCTGGCTAAGAAAGGGATCAGAGCAGTGCAGGAAGAGTTTGTGGAGTTGGGGAGGGGCCTTAGACAAGTAGCATGCATGGTAACCTTCTCTGAAGTGCTGCCTGTCTATGGCATAGGTGAGGCTAGTGTGCTCCACACCATGGGATTCAATCAGTGGTTGAAAAACTGGTGCAGAGCTCAGGGATTTGACTTCATTGTGGACTGGGGTCCACCTGGAGTGATGCAGGCCTATACTGACATGATGGTCTGCATCTGTCCAGAGGAACCAGGATCCTAGGTGATAAGTTTGTAGCCATTGGCAAGCATTTAAACTAGCCAAGGGGGGAGGCACTGGAAAGGAGCAGGGAAATCCTAGCCCCCCCATAAAAAATCAGGGCAGAAAGTGAGGTAAACACCAAGACAGAGATGTCGATCGGGAAAAGGGCAGGAGTAAATGGAGAGAGTGACAAAGACAGTAAGGATAGGGATGGGGCAAAAAGGGGTAAGGCCATCAGGAAATGGAGGATAATGAGTACCAGTGCCGTAGTCTGGGCAACAAGCTCCCGGAACTGGTGGCCTTGATGGAAGAGGGATGCCTGGATATTGTAGCAGTCACAGAAACATGGTACACAGAGAACCATGACTGGGATGTTAACATATCAGGGTACACAACCTATAGGAGAGACAGGGAGGGGAGAAGAGGGGGAGGGGTAGCTTTCTATGTAAGGGAAGGGATGAAGCAACTGAACAAAAGAGTAAGCAGGAGAGAGGAAGCCCTGTGGGTGACCTTAGAGACTGGAAATGGCACCACAATCCGCTGAGGGTTGTATACAGACCCTATGTCAGGGAGGGAATGGACAAGGATATGATAGAAGGCATCCTTAGGATGGCAGAGAAAGGGAGATGCTATTGATGGGAGACCTTAATATGCCAGATGTTACTTGGAGCACCTTTGCTGCAGCCACATCCAAGAGCAGAGTCATTCTCAAAGCTCTTCAGGTGGCATGCCTCAGACTGCTAGTTCTGGAACCCACTCATGAGGAGCAGTCTTAGACCTCATACTTTCAAATGGGGACAGAGAGGATCTCAGATCTAGAAGTGGATAGCCATCTGGGAACAAGTGACCACCAAACAGTGTAGTTCATGATAAATTCAGCTACAGAGTCAAATCATACAAAAGTGAGAGTACTGGACTTCAGGAGGGCTGACTTTGGCAAGATGGGAGAGTGCCTTAGAAAAGCACTAGCAAACAGGCTAGAAGGAGGGGTGGAGCAACAATGGGGAAATATCAAAACTGCCATCACAGAGACAACAAGCCTTTCTGTGAAGCAAATAAACAAATCAAAATGAAAGAAAAAACCAGTATGGTTCTCAAAAGAGGTGGCGGAGAAGGTCAGGGAGAAAAAGGCAGCATTCAGGAAGTATAAGGAAACACAGAATAAGCAGGACAGAGAGCTTTACCAGTTAAGGCAGAAGGAAGCAGGAGGGACGTTAGAATAGCAAAGGCCCAAACTGAGGAAAAGATAGCCAACTCGGTTAAGAAGGGGGATAAAACCTTTTATAGGTACATCAGGAAGCGTAGAAAAACAAAGGGAGGGATAGTGAGGCTGAATAGAATGGACGGTGGGTGGGCAGAGAGGGACAGTGAAAAAGCAGGAATACTGAATGAATACTTCTGCTCAGTATTCACAAAAGAGGAGGAGGGGGAGCTGCCTTATCCAGTTAACAGAAGCACTCTGGATAGGGGGGTCAATCCCAGTCCTTTCACAGAAGAAATGGTTCTGAAAGAACTCCTAAAACTGAAGGTCGACAAAGCAATGGGGCCTGATGGAATTCACCCCAGAATTCTAAAAGAATTAAGGGGAGAACTAGTGAAACCACTGACTACCCTTTTTAACAAATTGTGGGAGGATGGTGTGGTACCTGAGGAGTGGAGGAAGGCAGATGTGATTCCTCTTCATAAAAGTGGGACCAAAACAGAGTCAGAAAACTCCAGACCTGTCAGTTTGACCTCTGTGGTAGGAAAGTGAAGGAATGAAAGAATGGTTGAGTACCTAGAGGCCAGTGGGGCACAGGACCCAAGGCAGCATGGGTTTACAGTGGGAAGGTCATGTCAGACAAATCTAATTGATTTCTTTACTGGGTGACCAAAGTAGTAGAGCAGGAGCGGCTGTGGACATGGTCTACCTAGACTTTAGCCAGACATTTGACACAGTCCCACACAAAAGATTATTAGTCAAATTAACCAGCCTGGGAGTGGGTCCCAGGGTGGTAGCCTGGGTAAAACACTGGCTGGACAACAGGCACAGAAAGCAATTGGAATTGGAGTCCACTCTGAAGAAAGAGGGGTCACTAGTGGGGTACCACAGGGTTCAGTACTGGATCAAGTCCTTTTGTCTGTATAAGTGACATTGCTGAGGGACTGGAAGGAAAAGTATGCCCCTTTGCAGATGACACAAAGATCTGCAACAGGGTTGATACACAAGGAGGCATGGAAAGGATGAGAAGGGACTTGGCAAGGTTGGAGGAATGGTCAGATGTATGGCAGCTTGGATTCAGTGCAAAGAAGTGCAAAATAATGCACCTGGGAAACACAAACCCAAAGGAAGATTACATAATGGGGGGGAGGTAGTAACAACAACAACAATGGAAAGGGACCTGGGGATAATCGTATCAGATCACCTTAAGGTTAGCAAGCAATGTGAGGAGGCAGTAGGGAGGGCTGGGGGGATACTGGGTTGTATAGGAAGAGGCATCACCAGCAGAAAACAGGAAGTTGTTATCCCTCTGTACAGACAGTTGGTGAGACCCCATCTGGAGTACTGCATCCAGTTCTGGAGACCCCATCTCTGCAAGGACATAGGCAGGATAGAGGCAGTCCAGAGGAGGGCAACTAAAATGGTGCAGGGTCTGCAAGAGAAGCCATATGAGGAGAGACTAAAGGAGCTTAATATGTATACCCTTGAGGAAAGGAGGGAGAGGGGGGACATGATAGAACCTTTTAAGTACCTCAGTAGAATCAACGAAGTCCAAGAGGGTAGCATCTTTCAGAAAAAGAGATGTGCAAGAACAAGGGGACACAATTGGAAGATAGAGGGGGCGGTGGTTCAGGGGCAATATGAGGAAGTATTTTTTCACAGAGAGGGTGGTTGACATATGGAACAGCCTTCCTGAGGAGGTTGTGGGGGTCTAAAACTGTGAGAAAATTCAAGAATGCTTGGGACAGACATAAGGCAATTCTTTTGTGGGGTAGGAAGAAATAGGCTGTTGATTAACTAGGATCTGCAGCTTATCCTGTAGGTAGGGAAATGGGCAGATTAGGTGGGCCAAGTGGTCCTTATCTGCCGTCAAAGTCTATGTTTCTATGTAACACAAATGCAAACAGAAATGCAAACGGTAATGGCAACGGCGACACAGAAGGAAACAGTAACGGAATTGACAATGGAAACGCTACCGAAAATGCAAACACTAAAGCCAACAGAAACACAAATGCAAATGGTAAAGAACATGCAAACAGTAACGGTGATGCAATTGGAAACTCAAACTGTTATGGTAACACCAATGATGACAACAAAGGGAACACTAACACAAATGGAAACGCAACGCAAATGGTAACGTGCACGGTCACAGTAACGCAATTGGAAATGGAAGTGCTTACGGTAACACCAACAATGACGCCAAAGGAAACACAAACGCAAACACAAATGGTAACGCACATGGTGACGCAAAAGGAAACGCAAACAAAAGCAGTAATGCAAATGCAAACGCAAAGGGTAATGCACACAGTGAAGTAAATGGAAACGATAACAAAAACAGTTACGGAAATGCAAATGGTAACAGTAATGCAAACGCAAAGAGTGACATACACGGTGATGCAAAAATATACACAAACAAAAACAGTAACAGTAACGCAACACACAAGGGTAACGCACACGGTGACATAAACGTTAGCGCAAACGGTTATGGAAATGCAAGCAGAAATGCTAACAGTAACTGTAACGCAAATGCACACCCTTTTTTCCCCAAAAAGGTGCATTCAAAAGCACAGTGTATACAAAGAATGTATGCATAATAATGGCCCTCGCAGCAGAAAATCAGCAATTGGAATACTAAATTCCTTGTATCTCAGGAACTGTACAATGTAGAAAAAAATTTAAAATCCCGTATTATTTATGACTTTCCAGGCTAGTTTTGCACTTAGCCCCGTAGTGGAGGACTAAGCATTCTTCCGATGAAAAGTCTGTATCTCAAACCGTTTTCGAGATACAGGCCCTGAAAGACACGGCGGACACCGTAATGTTAGCCTATGGGGAAAAATAATCAACTTCGGAGTATCATAACTTAGTAGCCCTCTAATATTTTGTCACCAAACCACCAAAAGGCACATTTGTTGGATCTTGGCTCTCCTCCCTCCAAATTTCAGCCCAAAAGGTCAAAGCGTTCTTTTGCAGCAGGGTGGCAAAGATTTCCTACTATTTTGGGCATAGTGTCACAAAGTAGTGTCACAAATCATGACACTTTTGCAAAAAAAATCACAAAATTGTTGCATGTGTGACACTACCTTTTACAAAAAATTTAAAAACATATTTCTGGGGTGTTTAACCCCCCAAAAAAAGATATGGCTAGCATCCTCAGGACTATACTGGGTGAACACAGCAAGAATTGTGTCCCTAGAGGGTCCCAAATTTAAATGCCAAGCTTTTCTGTGACCCCCAACTGAAAACAAGATAGCGGATTTGCTACACTACAAGGGTAATTTGCAACACTAAAAACTGCATTTGCAACACACTCACACTTTTTGCTAACTTTTCCCATTGACTATAATGGGAAACTTGTTTTCTGATTAACTTTTGAACCATTTACTATTGTTTCATGAAATCTTCGAAAGGCACATTGGGGACACCGGCTGCATGTTCCCTGAAGGTTTTGGACCAGTTGTGCAAACCGTGCGATCTGTAGGCATGAGCAAAGAATGCACAACAATGTGTAATTTGTGCATTGTTCGGCATGCTGTACCTCCGCAACTGTATATCCGACCATTATGAAACTTGGCAGTCCAGAGATCTGTGGTACCAGACCGTGCATTCCAAATTTCAGGCAAACCCATTATACGGTGGCAAAGTTATTAAGCTGCCAAAAGTCAGATTTAACCTTAAATGGGGTACTCAACCCTAACTATAGTGACACTACCATGCCATTATAATATATATACATACAGTATATATACATACACATATACATATTTATGCAACAGGGGTCAGGATAAAAACTGTAGAATTAAACCATATATCTTTGCTACTATGGTAATAAATTTATTTATCCACATAGTAACTACATCATCACCCATTTATCCACACAGTAACTACATCAGTAGTTCATTTATCTACACAGTTCTCTTCAGAATTCATTTAGAATGTTCGGCCTCAGAAGCAGTACTAACCATATTTAAATGTCAATAACTTAAAAACGAAAAAAGATAACATGGTACTGTGAGCACGAAAATTGTTCAGCACAAAATTATCTACAAAATGAATAATGTTTCATTTATATAAACCCTTATATTGTATATGGTTAGCAAGAAAACAGAAGAAAATGTAATTTTTTGTTCACTTTTTTGACAAATAAATATAAATAATTTTAAAACAAAAAATGAAAGCATGGTACTGTGAGCACAAAAAATGTTCAGCTCAAAAATATCTACAAAATGAGTGGTGTTTCATTTATAGATACCATTTTTTTTTTATAATTAGCAAAAAACAGCATAAAATTCAATTTTCTTTTCCCTTTTTTGACAAATTATTTACACCTACCAAAATCAAAATGTTCACACAACATCTAAACCTGTTGCATAAATGGAACATGCAGTGGTTCAGTGTGTGATAATGCATTTATTTTGTACAGCTTCCAGTGACCTCTCGTAACTCTCACTTGTGCCTTCAGCACTCGTGAGGTGCCAGGTCACTGGAAACTTACAAGATAAATGCATTATCACACACTGAACTGCATATCCCTATATATACTGACAAACATACATATAAGACACATACACATACACATACACATATGCATATACATATAGATATGCACATACATATAGATACACATATACATATACACACACACACATATATATATATTTATATATACACACACATATATACATACATACACATTCATATACATATATATTAATACACACATATACATTTATTTATTTATTTGCTTTTGTTAACCAGGTAAGCACACTAGACAGCCAAGTGCCTATTTTCAAGTACATGTATACATATATATGTGTATATGCTATATACATGCATACATATACTGTATATATATATATATATATATATATATATATATATATATATACACACACACACACATATATACACAACATACATATATATATATATATCTTTGTGTGGACAGTATTCAAGAGACAAAGTGTGACATTCATATACTCAAAAAAAGATTTATAATTAGCATGACTCAACCTGAATTCTTATGTGTATATGTGGTAGTTGCATAATACAAAGTATAAAAATAGTTCTGCAATTCTAAGCTTGGAAAAATGGCACAGTTAGTTATGACATGGAAACTACTTTTGTGGGTAACTCTGTGTCCATCATGCATTAATTCCCATTTCTAGTAATAAATAAAATATTCTAATGCAGTGTCTCTGTCTTCTATTTAAGTGTATTAGTTTACAACATTTAATGATTTTATGTTCTTCCATACCTATGTGTGGCTATCTATCCTCCAATGTAGACAGCACTAAAAATACAAACAAGAGGTTACCAACATTTCATTACTTAATGCTTATACTGTTTATGCCCAGTCTACATGCCTTTCACACTTAAGCTGGACATTAAGCAGAAAGATAAACATGAATAAATCACTTGGTTGCACTGATTTATTATGTGACCATCTCTGTTGCATACTACTACTGTGAGTAACACGGACACCACGTAGCAATGCAACATGTGTAATCTAGTACAACTTTATTAGTGGCTTATTATCAGCCTAACAGTCAAAACACATTGATAATTACCATGCCACATCAGGGGCCATTTAGACATCACTGTAGCTCCGCTGAGCCAGACTGAGGACAGGCCCAACCACAGTTAACAACCAGAAAGCACCCAGGCAAGCAGTTTGGTACTAATAACTAAAGATGAGGGTGCCACATGATGCTCCCTAGCAGCCCTGTGCTAGCCTTTGAGGGAAAATGATGACAAAATATCACACAGGCCCACCTTGGGCTCACACCACATGAATCACAGGGATGCCGCTGCTGCAGGGTTATTGTTCTGCCGTGGAATGCCTCATCCAACTGCTCTACAAGTCAAAACAATATACCAACATTCCCCATGAACAAGCAAAGGCAAGGCAAGAGACAGCTGGATGTTACACGGTGGGCCTGAGCCACATCAAGGGTCATTTTGACATCACTGTACCGTCACAGAGTCAGACTGAGTGCAGGCCCAACCACAGTTAACCAGAAAGCACTCAGGCAAGCTGTTTGATGCTGATAACTGTAGATGCAGGCACTGCATGATGTCCCCTGGCATCCTAGTGCCAGCCATTGTGGGGAAAATTATGCCAGAATATGACACAGGTCCACCCTGTGCTCACCACTACATGCATCACAGGGATGCTGCTGCAGGGTTCCTGTACTGCACGTGGAATGCCACATCCAAACTGCTCTACAAGTCAAAACAATACACCAAAATATCCTACAAATAAGCAAAGGCAAGACCAGAGACAGCTGGATGTTACCCGGCAGGCCTGAACCACATCAAGGGTCATTTTGACATCACTGTACCTCCACAGAGCCAGACCGAAGGCAGGTCAAACCACAGTTAAAAACCAGAACGCACCCAGGCAAGCAGTTTGACACTGATAACTGTAGATGTGGGAGCCACGTGACATCCTCTGGCAACCCCATGCTGGTCTTCGTGGGAACATTATGCCAAAATATCACATGGGTTCACTCTGGGCTCACCACCACATGCATCACAGGAACACTGCTGCTGCAGGGTTCTTGTTCTGCACATGGAATGCCACATACAAACTGCTCTACAAGTCAAAACAACTCACATGCCCAATGAACAAGCAAAGGCAAGGCCGGAGACAGCTGGATGTTACACGGTGGGCCTGAGCCACATCAAGGATCATTTTGACATCACTGTACCGTCACAGAGTCAGACTGAGGGCAGGTCCAACCACAGTTAACAACAGAAAGCACCGCGCAAGCTGTTTGGCACTGATAACTGTAGATGCAGGAGATGCATAACGCCCCCAGCAACCCTGTGCCAGCCATTGTGGGGACAATTATGACAAAATATCACATGGGCCCACCCTGGGCTCACCACCACATGCATCACAGGGACACCACTGCCACAGGGTTCTTGTACCTACGCATGGAATGCCACATCCAAACTGCTTGAGTTAGGCCCAGGTGATGTCTTGTTTATTTTCAAACAGTTCCAAGATATGCCAACTCCTGACATTTAATTTCTAGGCAGTCTCACTATAAATAAATCTGCTAAATGTTTTGCTAGATGAATCTAAACCACTGATGTTGCCCAACAGGCACTAGTACACCCAGGCAATGATCAGATTGCAGTACTACACATGGCATCCTCCCATACCCTGAATGTACTAAGCAATGCCATGAGCAGCCTTTCTGATGTAAGCCCAAGTGCTGTATTTTTATTTTTAAACATATCCAACATATTGTGCCATCACTTGACATCTAATTTAGAAGCAGTCTTATTATAAATAAATCAGGAAAATGTTTTGCCAGATTATTTCAAAACAATGATGTTGCCCTACAGGCACAAGTACACCCAGGCAATGACCAGATTATTACACATGGTAATTTCTCCACCACATGCCATGAGCAGCCATTTTGAGGTAGGCCCAAGTGCTGTATTTTTATATTTAAACAGTTCCAACATACTGCATGCCACCATTTGATGTCTAATTTAAAAGCAGTCTCATCCCTACACATGGTAACCCCACATAACCTCAGATAGAACTGACCAATGCCATGAGAAGCATTTCTGAGGTAGGCCTCATTGCTGTAGTTTTTATTTCAAAGAGTTCCAACATATTATGCCGCCACCCACACCTGATCCCCTAGTGCAGTATGACAATACAATAATGCTTCTTTATAAATCACAAACAAAACTCTATTTCATTAGACTGGTCACATATATGCACAGCCCCATTTTGAAGAGGACCCTTCACAAACAGCTGGACCATGAGAGAACAAACAATTTTAACTTTCTACCCCAAAGATGATAGAACAGAACTGCTGCACTATAGCCAGATAACATTTAATATGCCCCATTTAAACAGTGCCAGAACCAGAGGAAAGTTCAGCTGATACACTTCCCAAACAAAACTTTAAGATATACTATTTAATATGCCCCATTTAAACACTACCAGCACCAGAAGAAAGTTCTGCTGATATACTTCCCAACCACAACTTTAAACTATGCTATTTAATATGCCCCGTTTACACAGTGCCAGAACCAGAGGAAAGTTCTGCTGATATACTTCCCAAACAAAACTTTAAAATATACTCATTGTGCTGCACAGACCACTAATCCCATCATCCTCTGTTTTGAAGAAGGTCCCTTCACAAACAGCAGGACTGTGAAGTCCTGAGGTGAAAATGTTACTTTTTCTGTCCCCAAAATGACACAGAATAACTGCTACACTTTAGTCAGTCACTATTTAACATGCCTCCCAGAATTTTAACTTACTGTTTTGTAGCAGAATGCTGAGGATCATGTTTTCTAGTGACTGGAGACATCTGAGATCGGTCCAAACTTCTGTGCAGCACGCCAAATTTAAAATTGATGACACTTCATTCTCCATTTTTAAGAATGGTAAATGGGAGAAGCAGCAGCAAGAGAACAGTTTTGCTTAGAGCCAGGGTACCAAAACCGAATGCCTGATGTCACCTTCAGATCCCGGCTGTTTGTACCAATACCAGCATCATTATCCTTGTGGGTAACATGGACATGACAGCAAGAGCCACATCTTTTGATACTGCTGCTCCTAGCAGGCTGTATGTACCACTGCATTAAGATTGCAGACTTGTGCTGGGGAAGCATATTAAGCAATGTGAACCGACACTGAAATAAAAAACTCAAAGCATAAAGGCAGAATACACAAAAGAAATTATGCAGCTATATTAGACATCACAGTAATGTATGAAAGTGATAAATTGCATGTGGTGTCATGTAAATATAATTACATCTGCATAAAATCAATAATCACTGGAGGACAGCTACACATCCATTCTGTCTGTTAACAAAGAAAACCTTAGTATTGTGCTTTAAATACAGTAAATGTAATGGTCACCAAGATGTGTACTACAGACATGTCTAAAATGGCTGCTTTTTTAAGGCTATTTTCATTATTAAAATGTTACCACAATAAAATAAAAATACATACATTACACCCTTTTTTTATGCACACAGGGCCAGATATTCAAAACTTTGCTCCGGGGCTGAATTAGCACTGCCTGGTGGGCAAAGTTAGCCTGGAGCACAAAACAAGCTATATTCAAAAGGAATAGCCCAGGGCAAACAGCCTCTGAATATAGCATGGGAATGAGGCCGGGCAAACTGGGCTAGGAGTGCAGGGCAAACATAGCCCTGTAATATGACAGCTCTGAATATAGCAACCAGGAAGTGCAGACCACAACAGCAACACAGTGCACAGTGATGTGAAGGTAGGTAGAGGCAATCTTGTAGCCAACTTGTGTTCCAGCAAATGAGTGGACTCAGTGCAGCTGCAGGAGCAGCCTATGGGACAGTACAGTGTGCAGTGTGCAAAACAGTATAATATTCCCCAAACTGTTTGTGGAGCTAGCGTGTTTCTTGTAGGGATTAGTGCGGAGCTTGGGGCTGGCCAGATCCGACCACAGCTCCACCTGTAGGTCAGTCAGGCAGTGCATGATGATTTTATTTATTTATTTATTTAGTTTTGTTTACGGTAAGTACACTAGACAAGTTTTATGCCTATTTTCAGAAACGACCCGGAGAGTACAAAGGGTACAACAGGTACATTGATACAGTATGATAGCTGCAGCCGCATGTAAACAGTACAGCATAGCATAGCATATCGTGCCACGGGGATAACACAGCATTGGCACAGGTGGTGGTGGTGGTGCTGAATAAAACCGTCACACTGTAGGTCATGCTACAGTGGCACAGCAGACACTACTGTAGCAAGGGGTCGTAGTGTGAGGGACAAGGCAATGCCTATGGTATGTAGGGCAGTGATGACCACTGCACTGTACACAGTGACAGGCCCAGCTTGCAGGTGATTACTGACAGTGGACAGTACTGTTACGCTGTTGTGTGATCCACAGATGCTGCACCTGTGGCATGGGATGCTCACTGTGACATATACATGGCTGACTGTGTGTGCTGTGGCATCTATACAGTTGTGTGATATGTGCCTGAGGGGCACGTAAGATCCGACAGGCACACAGGTGGTGGGGTATTCCCACTACTGGCACATGTGCGCTGCATGATGTGTCCCAGCCTTGTGGCCACACCTGGGCTGTGGTGAGGTTTGGCCACCCGTACACACTCCCCTCAATGGCCACCATGCCCACAGTGCTGCATGTGTGTGCTGGCATCTGTTGGTCACCACAGACGTATGGTCTGCAGGTGTGTGCTTTATGGCCACACTACCATGATGTCCCTTGGGCCAGATCACCCTTACTGCCTGGCATGGCTGGGACTGGTAGCAGCTGTTGGCATCATGGTGGTGCCATCAGTCAGCAGCATGTGTCCTCCATGTCTGGCATTTTCTAAGTGTCATACTCATATGTTAGGGTCACGCAAGCTGCGCAAGTCCCACGCAAACACTGGGCAAAGCACCAATGTTGTGCAAAGCTGTTTGCCCAGGGTTAAGACCAGCTTTTCCTGGGCGGTAATTTGAACCGCGCTAAGGGTCGCGCTAAACACCTTAGTGCGGCGCTAGCTGATGAATATCCCATAGTGCCTGTATTTATGTTCAGTGTGCCCCTTGCATATAATTGTGGTTTGCCCGGCGCTAATGTGATTTGCACATGCTATTTGGCCTTTTGAATATAGCAGACCCCGCGCTAATCCCACGCTAAACCCGTGCAAACGGTTTGCGCACTGTGCAAAGCTTTGAATATCTGGGCCACTATCTCTTAACCATATTGGCAACAGTACAGAGCACAAATTCTGTATTTTTAATAAATTATGAGTAAAGGCCATGCTGTTTGGCCCCAGTCCCGGCCACCAGGACAGAAGTCAACTCCTCAAACTGATGTCCACTTCAGGTAAGAAGCTTGAGGTGGTCCCCTCCATAAAATACCTGGGACTTACCCTGGATCAGGGCTTCACCCTCAAAGGGCATGTTGAACAGGTAACCAAAAACATCCACTCTAAACTCGGGACCCTGTACAGACTGAAAGACCAGCTGATACCCGCGCCCACGCTCCATTGCTACGAGTGTTCTGCTCCTCCTCACCCATGGAGCCCCTGTTATCCAAGGAGCAGCTAAACAAGAGCTAAATAAATTACAGGTTCTCTATTACAAAGTGGCCCATTTTGCCTCTTCAGCAGGCCTGAGAACCCACCACTGCAACGTGCTATCCCACCTTAACTGGCCCTCCTGGGAGGCAGGCTTCAATGCCCTTGCTCTGCCTCACCCACAAACTTCTCCATTCCCCACCTCCTCCCAGCCTCGCTGGTCTCATCTCCTGTAAGAGGAACCCTAGGCTACTCCGCACTACTGATAGGATGCTCCTCTCGGTCCCCAGGGTCAGAACAAAGGTGGGAGGGGAGTCTTTTGCTCTTACTGCCCCCACTTTATGGAACTCCCTGCCCCAAGGCATCCAGGAATCCACCTCCACCTACACTTTCCGCACCAGGCTTAAGGAGTACCTGGCTACCTCCACAAACTGTAATTGCTAGGATAAGTACTCCAAGGTCTTCTCACTGCTTGATTACGGTGCACTTGTAATACAACCTCAATGTATCCAGGTGATGCTTGTTATGTACCGTGGTGTTCACTATCCCGTGCAATAACGTATGACTCTTGTTATTTTAATAACGAATGACTCTATGTTATGTACCTTGCTGTTCACTATCCCGTGTAATAACGTATGACTCTTGTTATCTTGACTCTGGCTATGTATTTTGTCAAACCAATCCCATGTCATGTTTAATGTAATCCTCGGGTCGACCCTGAAACAGGGACCTTTGGGGCCCAGCGGGCTCACCTGATTATCAAAATTTGATAAATAAAATAATAAATAAAATACAGACCTTATTTAAGTGCACATCCAAGTATCTTGAATACTGTCTACATGCCTATATACATATGTATAGATACATACATAAAATACACATGTATATGAATATATACATACATACACATACATTTACATATACACACATACATACATATATATACATACACGTATACACATGTACACAAACATATATATACATATATAGATATATATACACATATATACACATATACACAAACATATATACATGTGTATATATAGATATATAGATATATACTGTATATATATATATATATATATATATATTCACATTATAGTGGCACAGTAGTGCCACTATAGTTAGGGTTGAGTACCCCATTTATGGTTAAATCTGAAATTTGGCAGCTTAATAACTTTGCCACCGTACGACGGATTTACCTGAAATTTGTAATGCACAGTCTGGTACCATAGATCTCTGGACCTGCCAAGTTTCGTTACAGTCAGATGTACGGTTGCGGAGTGCCAAAAAACACATAAATTACATGATTTTGCACGTTTCTTTGCTCGCACCTACAGCCCGCACGTTTTGTGTGGTCAGTCCGAAAACTTCTAGGAACATGCAGCCAGCCAGGGTCCCCGATGTGCCTTTCGAAGATTTCGTGAAAAAATATTAAACGGTTCAAAAGTTATTCAAAAAACACTGAATCCCATTATAGTCTATGGGAAAAGTTAACAAAATATGCGACAATGTCGCAAATGCACTTTTTAGTGTCACAAATTACCATTTTACTTTTGTGATTCAGCCATTTTTTTTCAGTTGGTGGTCAGAGAAATGCTTGGCATTTAAATTTGGGACCCTCTAGGGACACAATTCTTGTTGTGTTCACCTAGTCGAGCTCTGAGGATGCTCCCCATGTCTTTTTGGGGGGTAAAACACCCCAGAAATATGTTTTTTAAATTTTTGTAAAAAGTATTGTCACAAAGTACTTTCGCATATGTGGCACTTTCGAGATTTGTTTTGTGAAAGTGTCGTGATTTGCCACACTACTTTGCGACACTATGCCCAAAACAATAGGAAATCTTTGCCACCCTGCTGCAAAGCAATAGTTTGGACTTTTGGGCTGAAATTTGCAGAGAAGACGGCCCACGTCTCACAGATGTGCCTTTTGGTGGTTTGGTGCAAAAACATTACTGTGCTTCAATGTTATGGCACTCCAAATGTGACAATTTTTCCCATAGGATAACATTACGGTGTCCGTTGCAACTTTCAGGCCCCATATCTCGAAAACAGTTCGAGATACGAACTTTTCATCACAAAGAGCAAAATTAGCCTGGAAAGTCATAAATAATATGAGATTTAAATTTTTTTTCTACGTCATATGGTTCCTGAGATTTAAGCAATTTAGTATTCTAAGTACTCATTCTCTGGTTAGGTGCCATTATTGTGCACATTCTTTGTATTCACTGTGCTACTCGATGCACCTTTTCGGAACACAAAGCACGTGTGTTTGCATTACTTTTACCGTTAGCGTTTGTGTTCACGTTCCTGCTTGTGTTACCGTTACAGTTTGTGACAGCATTTCCTTTTGCGTCACCATGTGCGTTAATATTTGTGGTTGCATTTTCGTTTGCATTTCCATTTGCGTTACTGTTTCCTTCGGCGACACCATTGCCGTTAGCATTTGCATTTCCATTTGCGTTACCATTACAGTTGGTGTTTTCGTCACCGTTTATGTTACCATTTGTGTTTGCGTTTTCATTACCGTTAGCGTTTGCGTTTGCAATTGCATTTACATTGTCGCTTGCGTTACTGTTTCCTTGTGCTTCACCGTTGTCGTTACCGTTTGCATTTGTGTTTGTGTTTCTGTTTGTATTACCATTTGCGTTACCATTACTGTTTGCATTTATGTTTGCACTTGCATTTCCATTACTGTTTGCATAGTTGTTTCCATTTGCGTCATCGTGTGGGTTACCGTTTGAGCTTATGTTTGCATTACTGTTACCTTTGCTGTTTCCTTTTGAGTCACCATTGGCGTTACCATTTCTCTTTTGCTTTATCGATACCGTTTGGTTTTCCATTACTGTTTTCATTAGCATTTTCGTTTACATCACCGTGTGCGTTTACCGTTTACGTTTCTATTTGTGCTTGCATTTGCGTTTCCATTTGTGCTACCATTACCATTTTAGTTTCGTTGCCATTTGTGTTACCATCTGTGTTTGTGCTCATGTTTGTGCTTGCATTTCTGTTACCATTTGCGTTACTGTTTCCTTTCATGTCACCATTGGTGTTATCATTTCTGCTTGTGTTTGCGTTATCGTTACCATTTCAATTTTCATTACCATTTGCATGTGCGTTTTCATTACCGTTACTGTTCTCGTTACTGTTATTATTAGCGTTAGTGTTACTATTAGTGTTAACGTTACCATTAGGAGTACTGTTAGCATTGCCATTACTATTACTATTAGCGGGCACCGCACTCCCATCACCACATACCATTCACTATTTATAGTGCACATTCTCACAAAGAAAGGAAATTCATGGCAAAAAACTCCATTTAATGCATCAGTTAGGGTTGTTCCATAGCGACAAAAGCAAGGAAATTCGGTGTTAGAGTTGCCACCCCTACCATCCCACCACCACCCCACCACCACCAACAGGCATCGGGGTGTACATTGGGGTCATTGTGCCTAACTCTTACCCCATTCTCCTATACTGCACCACCTCAGCTTCTTTACACATGGAATGGGGTGAGAGTTAGGCCGAGGACCCCAACACACGCCTCAATGCCTGTTGGTGGGGGGTGGAGTGGTGGTGGGATGGTAGGGGTGGCAACCCTAACACTGAATTTCCTCACTTTTGTCACTGTGGAACAACCCTAACTGATGCAGTAAACAGATTTTTTTTGCCAGGACTATATATATATACAGTATATATAATATTAGAGCAAAAACTCCATTTAATGCATCAGTTATGGTTGTTCCACAGTGACAAAGTGAGGTAATTTGGTGTTAGGGTTGAAAACCCCTTGACCCCCAGCCCACCCCCAACCAGCATCGGGTGTGTTGGAGTCGCCGCCCCAACTCTCACCCCATCACATGTAAAGAAGCAGAGGTATAGGAGAATGGGTGAGAGTTAGGACCGATGACTCCAACGCACCCCAATGCCAGTTGGGGTGGGCTGGGGGTTTTCAACCCAACACCGAATTACCTCACTTTGTCGCTGTGGAACAACCATAACTGATGCATTAAATGGAGTTTTTTGCCTCTAATTTCCCTTCTTTTTAAGAATGATGATGACAAATAGTGAAAGTAATGCAGCAGCGTGTGACACAGTAACAAGAACAGCAACACAAATAGAAGTGCCAACAGTGGCGCACATGGTAATGGAAACATAAATGGTAAAGGAAACGTTAATAGAAATGCAAGCGCAAAGTGACGCCAAAGCAAACAGTGACGCAAACAGACATTGAAGCGCATACGAAAACACAGCTGGTAACGTGAACAGTGATGGCAGTGGTATTTTAAATGGAAATGTTAAGTGTCACAACAAAAAGAACGTGAAAGGGAACAGAAACGAAAACGCGAGTGCACACATAAACGCAAACCGTAACGCGCACAGCCATGGTACCGCAATAGTAAATGCAAATGGTAAAGTTAACATGAAGAATAATGCCAAAGGAAATGGAAATGGGAATGGAGGTGCATATGGAAATGCAATCCGCAATGTGCATGGTCACAGAACCGCAATTGTTAACGCAAATGGTAACGGTAACAGCAACAATAACGCCAAAGAAAAGAGAAATGCAAATGCAAGCAAGTACAGAAATGCAAACCGTTACACGCATGGTCATGGTACCGCAATTGTAAATGCAAATGGTAACAGTAACAGCAAAAATAACGCCAAAGGAAACAGAAACGAAACAGAAATGCAAGCACGTATAAAAACACAAACCATAATGCACGTGGATGGTACTGCAATTGCAAATGAAACTGGTAATGGTAACAGCAACAATAATGCCAAATGACACAGAAGCAAACGCCAAAGCGTAGCCACCGCAGATGGCGTGAACGGTAATAGTGTGCCACAAACGGTAACGGAAACGCAACTGGAAACACTAACTGGCACAGTAACGAAAGGGCACACCCTTCTTTTCCCCAAAAAATACATTGGAAAGCACAGCGAAAACAAAGAATGTATACCTAACAATGGGCCTCGGAGCAGAAAATGAGGACTTGGAATATTAAATTGCTTATCTCTCAGGAACCGTACGACGTAGAAAAAAAATGTAAATTTCATAGGAATTATGACTTTCCTGGCTAGTTTTGTACTTAGCCCCTATTTATGGGGCTAAGCATTTTTGTGACAAAAGTCCGTATCTAGCACGCTTTCGAGATATGGGCCCGAAAGCGAAGAGGCGCTATAATGTTATCAATGGGAAAAAGCATTAATTTCGGAGTGCTGTCACTGTGCCTCCCTGTAATATTTTATCACCAAACCACCAAAAGGCACATCAGTGGGATGTTGGCTTTCTTCCCTCCACATTTCAGCCCAAAAGACCAAACCGTTATTTTGCAGCAGGGCGGCAAAGGATTCCTGTAATGCGGCGGACACCATAATGTTATCCTATGGAAAAAAGTGTCAACTTTGGAGTGTCGTAACTTTGCTGCCCTGTAATATTTTTTCACCAAATTACTGAAAGGCACATCTGTGAGATGTTGGCTGTGTTCTCTCCAAATTTCAGCCCAAAAGACCAAACCGTTTTTTTGTAGCAGGGTGGCAAAAGAATTGCTGTCATTTTGCCATAGCCTGGAAAAGTAGTGTCGCAATTTGCAAAACTTTTCGCAAACATTTGCGAGACTTTCGTGAATGCGGCACTACTTTGTGAAAGTACTTTTTCCAGAAACTTGAAAAACATATTCCTAGGGTGTTTAACCTCAAAATAAAGACATGCCTAGCATCTTCAGGGTCCAACTAGGTAAACACAAAAAGAATTGTGTTGCTAAAGGGTCCCAAATTTAAATGCCAATCATTTTTCTGATCACCAACTGAAAACAAAAAGAGGATTTATGAAGTAAAGGGCCATTTGTAGTAAAAACTGCATTTGCGAAAGTGTTGAACTTTTTGTTAACTTTTCCCATTGACTTATAATGGAAATTGTTTTTGAATAACTTTTGAACGTTTAATATTTTTTCACAAAATCTTTAAAAGGCACATCGGGGACCCTGGCTGCACGTTCCCTGAAGTTTTCGGACCAGTCGAGCAAACCGTGCGACCTGTAGGGATGAGCAAAGAATTCAATAAAGCGTAAACACGCACACAGATCATGCTTAATAACTCTGCAGCCGTATATCCAAACAGTACGAAAGTTGGCAGATCCCAAGATGTATGGTTCTTGATCAAGTATTCCAAATTTCAGACAAATCTGTTGAACAGTTGCAAAGTTATTAAGGTGCAAAATTTTAGGTTTCACATGTAAATGGTTCCTCAACCCTAACTATGGTAGCACTACCGTGCTACCATAATATATATATATATATATATATATATATATATATTATCTGTATATGTATATATATATGTTTCATATTAGCCCCATACATGTAAACATGCCAGCAAAGATAAACTTAGTACATTTGGGCAGAACCCCACCCCTGATTCCATTACATGCTCCATTGACATCGCTGCAGCCTTGTTCCCAACCTTGCATCATAATTATGTCATTTTCAGTGGCAGGGCTGCATCACTCGTAGATCACTCGGCTCATACACGGAAATTAAGAGCCAGGTTTTATGAGGGAAATAATTTTAAAACAACCAAGCAGAAAATAGTAATATATAGCTGAAAAGGCTCCTATTAAACATGAGTTGCCTGCCTGGAGCACACAGAACATGATAATTGCACTTTAAACTTTAGTCACATAACTGTAGAGTTATCCCACCTCTATTCTAATATACCCCTATGTTTATCCCATGCATGTTTGAATCCCACCATCAATCTGGCCTCCACCTCTTTGCCTGGCCATCTGTTCCATGTGTCTGCCAACCTTTCAGTGAAGAAATATTTCCTCACATCTTTCCTAAACTGCTCCCCCCAGGCTTCATCACATGCCCCCTGGTGTTTGTGCTGGTCCTTGTTTGAAAGTGGCTCCCCCTGCATGCTGTTCACCCCTGTTAGGAACTTGTAGGTCTCAATCATGTCACCTCTCTCTTCCAGGGTGTACATGTTGAGATCCCTTGATGGACCACTCCACAACCCCTGAACCTGCATCTCCCAGATGACCACCCTTTCTGCAACTGGACCCTTCACCAGGACCACCCTTCCCAAATCCCACCCACACCAGACAATCACTCTCCCTGCAGTGGTGACATCCCTCCCCCCAGCTGACATTCTCCCTGCAGCTGGACCACTCTTCCAGTACCCTGACCAGCATGCCCTAATATGAACACCCTCACAGGAGCTGGACCCCCACCTCTTCCCTGGGCAAGCCTCTTCCCCCAGACAATGGAACAGTCTCTCCCCCAGATGACCACACTCTGTGCTGTTGGATCCCCACCCCTTTCCCACACAAGAAAAAAAAGGGTTCAGAGACATGTTTAGCCAGTAAAAAATAATTTTAATGAATACCTCTTTGCTCACAAAACACTCCACAATGCTGAGCATGGTGCTTCTTTTCTTTGCCCTCCAAAAGATGACGCCACATTCAACGTACTCGTGATAGGCACTGCCAAGGGGCGTTGACATTGTAGTCCTTTTTTCGAGTTCTGTGAGTGTATCCTTGAGTAGGGACTTGCTCTGTAAGTACAAAAAGGCCACCTGTAAGTGCACATTGTAGAAAAGGGACAAGCAGTGTCAGGAATTACTACTAAGAATGGAAACTGCTGGTAATGATAATGTGTTAAAGAGCAACTCTACTTTTGCGCATGTACTTTCATAGATATATCTTAGCTATTACAATTAACTACAGAATATGTTTTTTATTTTCAAAGTTCCTGTCTAAGGTTTGCTGCACATCATGGTAGTCTGTCAGAACATTCTGTACAAAGAAGAATTTGTGTCTCCCCAGTTAACCTCACAGTGCTTTCTGTTTATGACATCATAGTGCTGACCATGACAACAGATTATGATGTCACAAACCAGCAACTATAAGGTCTTCAAGGGGAAGTCAGATACATTTTCAAAGACTCAGTGAAACAAGTATTGTATTATCTGCAATATTAGGAGACCGACAACAGGGAAAAGTAACCCCTCCCCCAACAAAAAAAAAAACTAGATAACAATGAAGTTGAAACAAAATTGGTGTACATCTAGTGGTTCTAAGTTTTTTATTATAGTATAGAGCATTGCTGTTTAACATATGTTTCAGCCAAAGGTTGGGATACGGATGTTATGCCATAATAACCTGTATATATAAGGGGTTGGGAGGTTACCTGAAAAAAGCAACAGCTAAATATTGTATTATTGATTATGGACTAATGAATTGGGGTCCCTGGACAACGCTCCAGTTGAGCAAGGTGCCAAGGCACTGTTTATGAAGGAGATGTTTCTCAGTGAAACAGATCCTACCTGGAGCTCCCTTTTGCATTTATGATTTTTGGGGATACTGTTCTAAATAAATTTGATTTGCACTGCATGTGTGCTTTGGACTGAGACCATTTGTTCCACCGACTTGCCTGAGTGCACCTGCAGTTTGACTTTTGCTTATATAAACTGGACTGCATTATATTGTATAGTGAAACACATAAAACATCAGTAAGGCAAATCAGCACACACTGCAGCCGGGAAACTGTGTTCTATCTCTTTTAGAGTTAAAATATGTTCCCTTAGCGAGCCCAAGTGCTACCACTCATGATGCTGATGACCTGGCTTCAGGAGTGAGTCTAGGTCGTCAGAGGCTGGCCAGGGGGAGGGTGGGAGGAGGATTGAGTGCCTCAGGAGATGCTGTCCATTTCAGTGGAGGAAGGGCTGCCTTCCCCACTGCTGTACTGCCACCTGATGCAGTGCAGTGAAGGAGGAGAATGTGGGAGGGGGTGAAGTTGGCTGCTGACCTGCACTGTGCTCACTCTGCATGTGCACTGGAATTTGTTTCCCACACACGCCAATGTCACATGGGGATTGGGGCAAGAAAAAGTAAACTGGCCTTGTCTCAGCTCCATAAAGACTGCAGTACATCTGGGCCAGCCCCTCCACCTCAGTTTGCTGCCAACAAATGGCTCATAAGACGGTATATTCCCCCACCCCATTCCTTCACTGGAGGGTAAGCCAAGGCTCTGTGGGGACTGAAGATGGACAGGACATGAGTTTGATGGGGGCTGGGGGATGCCAGAGACTCCAAGGGGAATCAGGACTGGAGAGTAAGGAGCATAAACACATAAAAATAAAAACAGATTCCTGCACTACAAGTGCTAACCACCTGTCTTCCCAGTCAATTTACCAGTATTGCTATATTATTATTAAAGTTTTTTTTTTACTTACTTCAATTTAGCAAAACTCTGACTGTCTTCTTAATGGAGCAAATTAGTTCAAGCAGTCTCCAGCAGAGTTCAATCTTTATGTGCAATTAATAACCAGAAAAAAATATGTGGTTCTCCTAAACGGAAAAGCACAGGCATCTTCCGAAGTATCACAGTCCCACAGACTGTCCTTAAATTATAAGAAAGTACAGTTACTGTAAAAAATTGCAAATCAAGTTTTAGCAATGTACAGTATATGTTTTAATTCCCTGTTTCATTTGTGTAACTCTAATAAAAATATCAGAAAAACCTTGTGGTTCTCCTTGACTGAATACCACTACTATCTTTTGCATACTTAAAATGAGTTATTTAGGGTATTTTTTTTTATAATCTTGGATTAACACCTTTTGAGAACAAGCTCATTACATAGGCTTCACGTCAGAGATGAGACAAACAGTGAAAACATAAATGCCACAAGGTATCAATAGAACCGATTTAACACGTTTAGACTTGAGCAAATCAGTTAAAATTGGCAATACAAATAGCATTGTGTAAAACTAAGAAGTATTGCCACTTTTCAATTGATGAAACATTATTTTAACATATACAGTATTGGGGTACTCCATATGATGTCCTGGAATAAGCTTTTCATTCACTCTAGAATGTTGTCTGTAATGCTGTCTAGAAACAAGGGCTACAACCCTGAGTACTAGGCTGACATTACAGGCATAATACAGGAGTGAAAAAAATTGAAAGGCTCCACCACTCATGATGTCATAGAGACCAAAACCTACTGGCAAAAATAAATGTGACTTTTTTTAGCCAGCCTATGACATATCCCCTATTTATGCCATGGGGCCAGAGACTGTCAGATGTCCAGGCCCATGTGAAGTTTTACTCCTGTTTTATTTTTGAAGTACAGCATATCAAACGTTTTACAAAAGGGTTGCTGTGGTTGTATCCTGTTGGTAATGCACCATTCATGCCATTCAAAGTTTTATTAGCTGTGGCTGAGTTTGCTAGATGTGTGTAACTGCCATGGTTTGAAAAAGTGCAGCAGCACACAGTGAAGGCACAAGGGTCGAGAATAAACACAGTCTGAGGGAGAAGAACGTGTTATTTCTCTGGATATCATGGCTGACACAGAAATCCTCATAGAAATTGACATTAGGTATTTCCCCATATTTTACGGTACCCAATTAGCGGACACACAACCAATTACCTACTGCCCCTGTAATAATGTCTTATTATCATCCTAATGACATAACTAGAAAGGACTGTGTTTATTATTAGACAGAACAACCAATAGCATCTTCTGGCCATTTCCAAAACTAATCTTTTTTTTTTTTGTAAATTTTATTTTTATTAAAGTTTTTCAGTGATTAGACAGAAGTTGAAAAAGCATTAGTTACAATTATATTTAGTTGTGGTTATACAATGAATTGAAATTCTCAGGCAGTATGAAGTTCAGTTTATTCATAATCTAGTACATTGCATGAAAGAGTTAGCTCTCACAATTGTACAGTTTGAGTGGGGCTCCTTTTGAGCATGAGAATTTTATTGAAACTGGGCCAGAGACTGGAATGCCACTGTCTATTTGGGTAATATAATTGGCTGCTGGGGGTGCAAGGGAAGGAGGTGACCTCAGGGGTGAGAAATAGAAAAGTAAGATGAGTATCCAAAAGGGTTGCTATGGGGGAATGTAGGTAGTATGGGGTGCAATCCCTTTATCCTGCCGGGGGTTATCCAATCAGGGGTAGCTTAGAACTATATTTAAGATATAGGGGGCTGAGATGGTCACCAGCCTGAGAGGAACCAATCTAAATCCCTCAAGGAACAAATGTTGGGCTCTGGGACATAATATGTAAAAGCCAGGCATTCCACATAGAGGAGAAACTCTCACTGTGCCCATTCAGAGAAAATCAAATTTTTTCCGTAATGTATATTTGCCCAATAAATTTGTACCACACAGATATCTGGGGCTTAGCCAAAGGTGTGTGATTATTTTCTTGGCAGAAGTTGGCAATATACCAAAAAAGATAATCTGGAGTGTGGGTCCCACCTGGGTTTGAATCCCGCATCCCCCACTTGCATACTCTGTGACCCTGAGCAAGTCACTTAACTTCTTTCTGCTCCCAGGTCACACCTGGAAACAAGCTTCAGTTTAGTGTGCCTTTCCTGGTTAAACAGTCCCCCAACCCCCAACCCTGGCCTGGAAACTGGAGCAGCAGGAATAATTTGGCAGTTAATTGGAAGGGAGTACAGTACAGTTCTGAGAGTGCAGATTCCAGAGCCTTGAAGAAATGTCTGCGAGTCAGGTGGTCCCATACAATGTGGGTGTGGGTAATCCTAGGTTCCCCGCAGTTTTACCAACATGAGGTGGAATGTGGAGTTGTGAAATGTGGGGTGGTTACTGGGGTACTGAAATATCTGGGAAGTTGTTCCCTACTATACTCCTGCCACTGATGGGAGAATTGGGGTGCCCAGTTCCTCCTCCCATTTACAATCTTTTTCCAAGGAATTCTCACCTATGGATTCCTGGAGTGGTTTATATAACTGTGAGACCATATGAGAAGATAGGCATATTCTGATGAAGGTTAAAAAGTATTTTTTTTCATTTTCTTATTGACATTTTGTAATATACATATATATATATATATATATATATATATATATATATATATATATATATATATATATATATATATATATATATATATATATATATTTATACAATGGGATGAGACATATTCCAGTGAAATAAACCATGTTATTTTCACTGCAGTAAAATAAATCCTGATGATGTCAGCAGAGTTAAAATAAATACTGTTTATTACACCCGCGCAAAGCCGTGCTAAACCCATGCTAACCCCGAGCAAGCCGCACATTTTACAACAGTGAGGCCCCGTTGTATAAATAGGACACATGATGTGCACATCATAAAATATGAAAAATATTTTCACTCCTGCCTCGTCAGCACTGTATATTCCACTCGTGCCTTTGGCACTCGTGAAATATCTAGGCTCACTCTGCAGGAGTGAAAACATTTTCCAAATTCCACTCGTGCCCATCATGTGTCATATATATATATATATATATATATATATATAATGGTAGCATGGTAGTGCTACCATAGTTAGGTTGAGGGCCATTCACATGTTAAACCTAAAATTTTGTACCTTAATAACTTTGCAACCATTCAACGGATTTGCCTGACATTTGGAATACATGATCAAGAACCATACATCGTGGGATCTGCCAACTTTTGTACTGTTCAGATATACGGCTGTGGAGTTACTAAGCGTGATCTGCACTCGCATTTATGCTTTTTTTCAATTCTTTGGTCGTCTCTACAGGTCGCATGGTTTGGGCGACCAGTCCGAAATCTTCAGAGAATGTGCAGCCGGGGTCCCCAATGTGCCTTTTGAAGATTTCGTGAAAAAATATTAATTAGTTCAAAAGTTATTCTAAAAACAGTTTCCCATTATAAGTCAATGGGAAAAGTTAACAATAAGTTCAACACTTTCGCAAATGCAGTTTTTACTTTGCTAATGGCCCTTTTGCTTTCGCAAATCCACCATTTTGTTTTCAGCTGGTGATCAGAAAAATGCTTGCCATTTAAATTTGGGACCCTCCAGCAACACAATTATTTTTGTGTTTACCTAGACGGACCCTGAGGATGCTAGGCATGTCTTTATTTTGAGGTTAAACACCCTAGAAATATGTTTTTCAAGTTTCTGAAAAAAGTACTTTCACAAACTAGTGTCGCACTCATGAAAGTGTTGCAAATTTTTGTGAAAGCTTTTGCAAATTGCGACACTATTTTTCCAGGCTATGGCATAATGACAGCAATTCTTTGCCACCCTGCTGCAAAAGAACAGTTTGGTCTTTTGGGCTAAAAATTGGAGGGAATGCAGCCAATATCTCACAGATGTGCCTTTCAGTGTTTTAGTGAAAAAATATTACAGGGCATCAAAGTTACGACACTCCAAATTTGATGCTTTTTCCCATAGGATAACATTACTGCATCCGCCACATTACAGGAATCCTTTGCCGCCCTGCTGCAAAATAACGGTTTGGTCTTTTGGGCTGATATTTGGAGGGAAGAAAGCCAACATCCCACAGATGTGCCTTTCAGTGGTTTGGTGAGAAAATATTACAGGGAGCCAAAGTTATCGCATGCCAAACTTCTCTTTTATTCCCATAGGATAACATTACGGCATTCACCGCGCCTTTCAGGGCCCGTATCTCGGAAACAGTGTGAGATACGGACTTTTCATCAGAAAGATGCTGAGTACAAAACTAGCCAGGAAAGTCATACATCATATGACTTTTAAATTATTTTTCCACGTCATATGGTTCTTGAGATATCAGTAATTTAGTATTCCAACTCCTCATTTTCTGCTCCGAGATCCATTATTATGCATACATTCTTTGTACTCACTGTCTTTCTCTATGCAGCTTTTGGGGAAAACCAGCCTGTGCGCTTACATTACTGTTACCCTTACCGCTTCCATTTGCGGTTCCGTACCTGTTTCACTTACCGTTCCCGTCTACGGCACAATGTGCGTTACCCTTTGCGTTTTCATTTGCGCTTGTGTTTGCATTATTTTAACCATTTGTGTCTACAGTACTGTTTATCTTTCTGTTTTGCTTTGCGTTGCCATGCACATTACCATTTGCGTTTGCGGGCACCGTGTTACTATGTCTGCCGCTGCATTACAGTTACTATTTTTCATTATCATTCTCAAAAAGAAGGGAAATTAGAGGCAAAAAACTCTGTTTAATGCATTAGTTAGGGTTGTTTCACAGCAACAAAAGCAAGGAAATTTGGTGTTAGAGTTGAAAGCCCCCCTTTGACCCCCCGTCCACACCCCCAACTGGCATCGGGGTGTGCATTGGGGTTGTCGGTCCTAACTTTCACCCAATTCTCCTATACCTCTGCTTCTTCACACATCTGATGGGTGAGAGTTAGGGCCGACAACCCCAATCGCACCCCGATGCTGGTTGGGGTGTGGACGGTGGGTCAAAGGGGCTTTCAACCTAACACCGAATTTCGCTTTGTCGCTGTGGAACAACCCAACTATGAATTAAATGGAGTTTTTCCTCTAATATATATATGTAACCCCACCCCTGCCTTTTTGCCAAAACGACAGGTGGCATGCTGTTGGCGCTGGCAGCAATACCTGGTGGGGACCTGGGTTCGGGGAGGATGAGGTTACCTGGCACAAGGGGACCTAGGTTTGGCTACTCTGCACAGGGGCACCCAAGTAAATCCGAACACAGGAAGCAATAACTGTAATGTCCAGAACCAGGATTGGGATTTTTCAGTGTGGCTTTTATTCACAACTAGCTGAACACAACAAAGCGTAGATGGACCCCCATGGGGCTACATTTACTGATAATGCAGATTAGAGACTACAAGGCGGTCCACTTGAAGAATGGACCAATTCTACTGTTTTCAGGCTCTGGACCCACCAGGCACATAGCCCGGACTTGCATGCACTTTTGGGTACACAGCCCGACTGGCCTGGCTCCCCTGCTGGCCACTTGACTGGTGGTTCATTGGAAGAATGAACCCATTTTACTTGTTGTGGCTCCCCACACTACTTAGAGTCTGCGACCCCTAGAGAGATTTCCTTTTTACTTCTTCTGACTCCCATCTCACAAAGAGAATTCTTTACCCATGTTGTGGCTCCCCACACCATTTAGAGTCTGTGAATCCTAGAGAGATTTTTCCATTTGCGACCCATGTCTGGGTACTTCCCTCATCACTGGCCAAACACATGAGGCAAGTAGCAATCACAGCAGAAATCCGTAGAGGTGGACCTGGTTACTAAAGATGGGGGGTGTTCCCACCTCCAGCTCCCACAGCCCATACCTGGCCATTTCTCTGGACAAACTGAAACTTTGAAATGTAGATTAAATGGTGGATGAACTGTCACACCCCCTCTACAACATTACTTGAATCCACACAGCACTTTAGCTTTTGACACTACTCCATTTGTTTGTCCTAGTATTATAGGTCTCCCAAATAGTAGTTCAAATCCCAGATTTCTTCACATTTCCAGGCTGAAGAAACACATTTTTTGCCCTCTCATATTAGAGCAAACACTCACCCTTTTGTTGCAGGTGCCCCACAGACGAAGTACAACTTTTCCACTTTTCAAGCACAAACTGAAACTGTAAAAGGCAGCTTTCTTTCTTTAGCAGAAATTAGGGGATTGCCCCTGGAATCTACATGGGGATACTTTACTTCCCTCCCCCCCCTGGATGGAGGGGGGCACTGAGACCTGGACAGCGGTCTCCACCACTTGAACACTGGACACACACTCCTTCTCCCACAGAAGGTAAACAGGAACTCCCTCCCTGCTTGCAGGCAAGCAGGAGACTGACTTTCTTGCTTCAAAACAAACAGGAGACTGACTTTGAAAACTCCCAACGTTCTATCTCACTCCCTCTGCTGCAGATTCCAATGTGGCTTATGCAGCTGCAACAGTTCTATTGGTGATGTCATCTCTCAGTCTCAGCTGAGACTGATCACAGAGTGAGACAGTGTGAAACCCATTTAACTGTTGTTTTGCAAGCTGCCTTCCCTGCCTACCACTAGGTCTTAGTGGGATTCTAGTAACCCCGGGTAACGAGGGGTTACACTCACCCTTGACCAGGAAAATGACTGTCCCCAGTCATTATGCTCCCGGCCTTAGGCCATCCCACCCTATGTGCTACCTGTGGAGGGGGTGATCAGGCCCCCTCCTACCATGTGCAAGCACAGGCAGGCAACACTAAGGGCCTAGAGCCTGTAGCTAACATATCAGCCTCTACACTATCCACTTACTATGGACACATAGCCCTGATAGATCAGCACTGCAGTCCCTACTGCAGGTCAGGGCCACAGCCTGTCCATCCTCCCTAACTCTCTAGGGAAAACCTATCTGCCTCTAACATAATATTCCCAAAACAAAAAAAACCGGGGGACCTCCCCGACCTTGGGCAACCTGCAACCACACCATTAAAATACCACATTACTGCCTCCTCCCTACCCCCCACGACCACACCTGTGGAAGGAAAGGGTTAATACAGTAACCACCATAACAATAACAACACAGTACTTTAAATTTCTACTCAATAAAGCACTGACGAGGAACTCTGATGAGCCCCTCCTCCTCTTCTTGTCTTCTCTTCTGTCTTCCCAGGAACATCTGTAAGGAAAAGAAAGACAAAACACACTCCTAATCTGCATACACAGTCTACCTAAAACCCTTACCATACAAAACACTGAGCAATCCCAAAAAGATTTTTAGAAAAAGGTAGAAAAACAGTATTTACATTAGAGTACAATAATGACATTATTTACAATACACATTTGGGGGGATGGAGTGCCCTAAAAGTCCCAACTAGTGACCATAAGGCCCGAAGGCTAGTCCAATAAAGAGTCTCTCCTGGGCCGGAGCCCAGTGAAGCATAGTTCTAACAGGCCAAAGTCCCGAAGGGGAGAGTCTTTGCGGACAGTTCACACATTTTTGAAGTCTGTAGTGTAGGGTGTGTTCTGCAATGTCATAAAGATAGAAAAGTTTCGGACTTACCAGCCATTTGTAGTACAAGACTCTGCATGAACCTGCCCCGCAGCTGAAGACTCTCCCTGGCAGCATTTCTTCTGATACAGCTGGGAGGACATCTTCCGGGAACCACAGGAGGGCACATCTGGAAACAGCTGGGATGATGTCATCTCTGGAGAAGGAACCTTAGAACAGGAACAAAAAGAAAAACAGCTGGTCTGCCATCATCCAATTACCAGGCGATGAACAGGAAACAGCTGGGCTGGTGTCCTCTCTGGATCTGAAGTCATCTGGTGGGCCAGTAGATGGTTGCTGGACAGGACAGTACATTGTAGATTGATGAATGTGGAGCACCTGAGTCATGGTTATTTATATTGGCGGATCAATAAGGGCACTTCACAGTCTGGTGTGGTAGTATTGACTACCACTGCTCGGCTCTCCATTTTGTAGGCACGGGCTTAATTGCGGGGAGGTCCTTGCACTGAGGCCAATAGTACCGGGGGTCAGAGGCTCGAATTATTACCCCATCTGGGCGCACATAACTCACACAGTGGGAGATTTCATGTCCCTCTCCGTCCACTATTCTCACTCTTCCCATAAACAGTGTCCTGCCTCTCTTCCACTGGGTATACTTTTCGTGGAACAGTCTATTCTTTACATGCTGGTTGGCCTCAGGATGCACACTTTTCATTGCTTCATCCCAGATCCAGGATTTCCTGCAGTCCTCAATCTCCTCCCAGACTCTCCGAGGAAAGGTAGGAAAGGTCATACCATAGATCTCATTTGCCTTTCTACGAACCAGTCTCTCCTCTTTACTTGCTTTGGTCAATCTGAGACCACTGGCCTGGCTTGGGGGTGGCCAGTTCTGGTTCTGCCAGCTTCGCATTCTCAAGGAAATTAGAAACGGATCCCTGACTTCTTTCTCCTGTAAAGCCAGGGCAGTGGCATCACCATTCCTCCGAGGCAAGATCTTGAGGCTGTGTACCCGTTCCTTTCTCACAAGGCCACATAGGTTCCCCCTCATCTTCCTCTTCACTGAGGATCTGAGCCCAGGAGTGAGCAGTTGTTCTCACCCCCGAGACTATCCATTCATCACTAGGTGTGGAGGTCAACACCTCCCATTCAAAGGCCTGCTGCATCTCATCTTCATCTAAAAGACTTGGGCTAGGCCCCCCACCCAGGGGTCTATTGATGCTTTATCCAAACTTTCTTTCTGGGATCCAGCATCCAAAACTTCAACTTCTGGTTCAGTCTCTAATTCTGCACCCTCTAGCTTTGTGCCACACTCCCCCGAGGGACCTTCCTCCACAGGCTCCGCCTGGTGCTGTGGGCTGCCAACTGCAGATTCCTGAATTTTTGTCCATGTGGGAGCCAAACGAATTGGAGGCGCTTTATACAAGCCATATTTTTGAAGGCATCCAGCACAGTGAGGAATCATGGAGACATCCCTTCCAGCACTCAAGCATATTTGGCATACACGCACTGGATAATTAGGAATTGCCACATCAGGAGGCAGTTGCCCTCCATAGCACCACTTTTCAATATCTCTCAGTCTATTTACTGCTGCTGTTACTGCAACCCGGGCATGATCCGGGTAACGAGCTGGTCCTGAGGCCATAACTGCAGAAAAATAAACAAAAGTTCACTGTAACTGAAAGTCCCACTTTAATGAACATACTCTGTAGCTTTAAAATGACTCCTGCTGCTGTGTTTACTTTACTACCCCACCCTGTAATGGCAGTGGCAGCACTCCTGTGCATCAACATTTACAATCTGGGTCAAGCCACTGTGCACCCGATTTACACCAGCTACTGATAACTTTTACTCAAACTGCACAACTTGCTCTGATCTGGCTTTACACACATTTACAGGATTTTCCTTGGACTTTTCACAAGCTGGTATCATTTACTTTATTCACTGTCCCTTAAAAGCTTCAGGTTTTAGCACAGGATTGCCTGCTTCTACTAGTGTTGCATTTTGCTACAACCCAGAGTCTCTCTCTGGCTACAGACTTTAAACTGAGGCTAATTTCACTTCCATGCACACATTCAATGGCTTTACAGACTTGCACTTGCTGGCAGGACTTCACACAGTCGTTACTTGCAAAGCGACTACACTGCTGCAAACACATTTTATATGGCATTACTGAAAATCACTGTTTGAGTAGTTTTATGAAGGTTTACTCACTGTTATTTGTAGCAATTTGCTGCAATGGGGCAAAACCGCCTGCAGCCAGTTCTTGAAGGCCTTAGAACACAAACGGGTGGGCAGTCTTAGCGATCGTCGTTTTAACCACCAAATTCACTATTTCCATGATCGATTTGCGGGTTGAGCCCGATTTTAAACTCAAAAGTCAATTTTTTGAATGTTTACAGCGCTTTGAATACTCCGCGATGCTCCTCCACTGCCAGTACACGCACTACACTCTGTCTCCCTCTCGAATGCTGAGGCAGTCTCAGAAGAGCTGACTGAGGGGCGGGACCAATGGCAATCTGACCAACCACACAACGCCATGCAAATGAGCCTCTTCTTCCTCGCAAGGGCTCCTCTCCTCACGGCAATCATTGAGCAGTCAAATTTAAACTGTAGAATGCATTTTTTTTTTCCTAGCTGACTCCACGGCGGGAGCCCATTTCAACCATGTAACATTGCCATTAACTCTGCAGTCTCTCCATTTACACAGAAAGCATTTCCAACGTCCAGGGCATAATTTCTCTGTTGCTACCCCTAGTCTTCCACACTTTCCTTCACAGAATTCACTTTAAAAGCATTTCAAACGTCCAGGGCATAATTTCTCTGTCGCTCCCCCTAGTTTTCCACACTTTTCCTCACAGAATTAATTTTAAAAGCATTTCAAAAAAAAAAAAAAAGCAAGCAGGAAAGGGATCTTGGGGTTGTCATCTCTGATGACCTCAAGGTAGGGAAACAGTGTGACAAGGCATCAGGTAAAGCAAATAGGATGCTGGGATGTATAGGCAGGGGCATCACCAGCAGGAAAAAGGAGGTCATAATTCCGCTATACAAGACACTAGTGAGGCCCCACCTGGAGTACAGTGTACAGTTCTGGAGACCATACCTACGTAAGGACATAGACAGGGTAGAGAAGGTTCAGAGGAGGGCAACAAAGATGGTGCATGGGTTGCATCACAAGTCCTATGAAGACAGGTTGAAGGAACTGAACATGTACTCCCTGGAGGAGAGGAGGGAGAGAGGGGATATGATAGAGACATACAAGTATCTTACAGGGAGGAACAGGGTGCAGGAATACACTATTTTTAAGCGAAAAAGATGTTCCAGGACTAGAGGGCATGGGATGAAGTTGGAGGGAGGACGAGTCAGAGGAAACATGAGAAAGAATTTCTTCACAGAACGGGTGGTGGACAAGTGGAACACCCTGCCAGAGGAAGTGGTGGGGGCTGAAACAATCACGGGATTTAAGAATGCATGGGATAGACATACAGGAATTCTAGAGGGCAGGGGTAAGGGGAAACAGACTTCTAGGAAAACAAACTGAACTTACAAGCTCAAATGGGCAGACTAGGTGGGCCATAGGCCCTTATCTGCCGACACTGTCTATGTATCTATGTATCTATTTCAAATGTCCAGGGCATAATTTCTCTGTTGCTACCCTTAGTTTTCCACACTTTCCTTCACAGAATTCATTTTAAAAGCTGACAAAAATGCTGTAAACAATTTTGATGATGCAGGACAAGGGCACACTCTTTGGCTTTACAGCTCCTTGGTAAACAGTTGGCATTTTTTAAACAGCAGCACAAGATTCACAGCACACAGCAACACACTAGGAAATTGCTTCAGCTTTTTGGGCTACCCACTGCCAGATAGCCAAAATGCTAGCCCCCTTGCCCAAGCACCTTCCTTCCCGAACAAATCCAAAGTGGTGCGTCCATTTTTGTAACCCCCACCCCTGCCTTTTTGCCAAAATGACAGGTGGCATGCTGTTGGCGCTGGCAGCAATACCTGGTGGGGACCTGGGTTCGGGGAGGATGAGGTTACCTGGCACAAAGGGACCTAGTTTTGGCTACTCTGCACAGGGGCACCCAAATACATCCGAACACAGGAAGCAATAACTGTAATGTCCAGAACCAGGATTGGGATTTTTCAGTGTGGCTTTTATTCACAACTAGCTGAACACAACAAAGCATAGATGGACCCCCATGGGGCTACGTTTACTGATAATGCAGATTAGAGACTACAAGGCGGTCCACTTGAAGAATAGACCAATTCTACTGTTTTCAGGCTCTGGACTCACCAGGCACACAGCCCGGACTTGCATGCGCTTTTGGGTACACAGCCCGACTGGCCCGGCTCCCC
Source organism: Neoceratodus forsteri (assembly GCA_016271365.2). Lineage (NCBI taxonomy): Eukaryota > Metazoa > Chordata > Ceratodontiformes > Ceratodontidae > Neoceratodus > Neoceratodus forsteri. Next base: position 436,509,255 of record JADMNL010000022.1, on the reverse strand, counting down.
TGCCGGCCACTGGACTGGCGGTTCATTGGAAGAATTAACCCATTTTACTTGTTGTGGCTCCCCACACCACTTAGAGTCTGCGACCCCTTGAGAGATTTCCTTCTTACTTCTTCTGACTCCCATCTCACAAAGAGAATTCTTTACCTATGTTGTGGCTCCCCACACCACTTAGAGTCTGCGACTCCTAGAGAGATTTTCCCAATTGCGACCCATGTCTGGGTACTTCCCTCATCACTGGCCAAGCGCATGAGGCAAGTAGCAATCACAGCAGAAATCTGTAGAGGTGGACCTGATTACTAAAGATGGGGGGTGTTCCCACCTCCAGCTCCCACAGCCCATACCTGGTCATTTCTCTGGACAAACTGAAACTTCGAAATGTAGATTAAATGGTGGATGAACTGTTGCACCCCCTCTACAACATTACTTGAATCCACACAGCACTTTAGCGTTTGACACTACTCGTTTGTCCTAGTACTATAGGCCTCCCAAATAGTAGTTCAAATCCCAGATTTCTTCACATTTCCCAGGCTGCAGAAACACATTTTTTGCCCTCTCATATTAGAGCAAACACTCACCCTTTTGTTGCAGGTGCCCCACAGGCGAAGTACAACTTTTTCCACTTTTCAAGCACAAACCGAAACTGTAAAAGGCAGCTTTCTTTCTTTAGCAGAAATTAGGGGATTGCCCCTGGAATCTACATGGGGATACTTTACGTCCCCCCCCCCGGAGGGAGGGGGGCACTGAGACCTGGACAGCGGTCTCCACCACTTGAACACTGGACACACACTCCTTCTCCCACAAAAGGTAAACAGGAACTCCCTCCCTGCTTGCAGGCAAGCAGGAGACTGACTTTCTTGCTTCAAAACAAACAGGAGACTGACTTTGAAAACTCCCAACGTTCTATCTCACTCCCTCTGCTGCAGATTTCAATGTGGCTTATGCAGCTGCAACAGTTCTATTGGTGATGTCATCTCTCAGTCTCAGCTGAGACTGATCACAGAGTGAGACAGTGTGAAACCCATTTAACTGGAGTTTCACAAGCTGCCTTCCCTGCCTACCACTAGGTCTTACTGGGATTCTAGTAACCCCGGGTAACAAGGGGTTACATACAGTATATATATATATATATATATATACACACATACATATACACACACACACACTTCTATGTTTCTATGATATACATATATATCACATTTTTAACAGAGGATTACAAAGAGAAAAAGGAAAACAAACATAGAAAAATCATAGATATACAGCTTATTCTAAGATATGAAGAAACATTGCAAGTGCATTTTCATACAGAGTTACAAATATAAGTAAGTGTAGTCTATTAACATGGACTGCAATTAAAATAGACTGGATAGGGAGTCAACAAGAATGATGTTTGAAACTGGCAGAGTTTATAGTGAAAAATGGGGGGGGGGGTGATAGTTTTCCTGTGACTGACATCCCAGTACAGGAGATGGGGAAGGGGCTCCACCAAGAAATTGTTTAAAATATTTCAGGGTTAAAGTGGAGGGTTGGAGGAAGAAGAAAATATAGCATCCAGTTGTGCAGGTTCAGGGTGGGTAGTAGATGTGTTCCTCAGGAAGGGGTTCCATAGATGAAAAGAATCTAGGTAGATTACATTGGGAGGCATGGGACATTTTTTCATATTCTTCCAATTTATGAAGGACCGCTATCCACTCAGAGCAGGATAGGGATGTCTCTGATCATCAGTGGAGTAAGATCAGTCTTTTTGCCTCCTGGGCTGTGGGGAGAAGCCAATGTCGGTGGCTGCCAAGTTGACTATCAAATGTGGAAGTGTCTCCCAGGTGCCAAAGTCCAGTATCAGGTAAACTATTGCCTCCAGAGGTATTGCTGCAGTTATCTTCTCATTTGGGACCAGAAGTTTTGCAGCAGTGAGCAGTGTGGGAGGGCGGGTTGGATGAAGACACAGAAGGTGAGAAAAGCTCTTTTAAAATGTCCCATAGGGTAGTGCGGTTTATTACAGAAGGACTTCAGCACACTTCACAATAAAATAAACACTTCAAACAGTGCAAATTTGGAACTTCTGTGTCACTTGTACTACTTGACTAGTCAGGATGATCTTGGGCAACTGTAAAAACTTGGCTTATAGGGCTGTCAGTTCCCACTCAGCCAGTAGGCTCACAAGGACAAAACCAGTACCTGAGGGTGGTCCTACCTGCACCTGCAACTCTACAGCCCATACTTTCAGTAGATCAATTACCCTTCAGCTGCTCAACTCAGCTGTGGTCCAAAACATCCCAGCCTTGGCTAGCCCTGCCACCGGTCAGTCTTTCTGAGACTGCTCCCAGCACCGACTACTCCCCTCTTGCATCAGACAGTTTTAACTCCTGCAGAAGACTGTTTCCTCCACAGCTCAGGTCTCAACTTATCTTATTATCTGCCAAACTGTGCTCAGTCAGCTCCTTTCACAGGGCTGGAGATCATGTAATCTGTCAATCATAGCTTAAATGTTAGTTAAATGTTTGCAAAAATTTTAAATATTTATTTATTTATGACTTTGGTAACCGGGTAGGCGCACTAGTCCCAGGGATTATTTTCTGGCATGACCCGGGCCACGTGCTGTGGTGCAGAATTAAACTATTACAGCAAACAAGTACAGAAGATCAGTAAACACACTGAATTAAAAGTTACAGTAGTGCAATTGAATATACAAATGGCAATCCTAAGAGACGCAATAATAGGAAGCAGAAAAGAACAATGTATACAGGAGATAATGGTACAAAAATCCAAACTACGCTAAGGAGAAGTGGTAGGAGGAGACCAAGAGCAGGCAAGAGTCCAATCGGTTGCATTAGGATAACCAGTGGATAGGTTAGTGAGAGGTTGGAGTGGGGGGGGTGAGAAGGAGGGATATAGTAAGGGGGGAGTGGGGAGATGACAGCCAAGGGAAGAAAGCATGCAGGCGTGGGGGGCTACTCAGGATAACAGTGGCAGGTGGATGCCATCAGAAGCCAGTCTTTGAGGTGGGTTTTAAACTGGCAGTGGGTATTGGTGGTGCACAGTTCATCAGGCAGTTTGTTCCATAATGTGGGGGCAGCAACAGACAGTGCTCTAGAGCGCATATTTGTGGAAACCCTGGGAATGTTCAGAGGAGGGATGCTAGATGAGCGGAGGCTGTGGTGCGAGGTGCGGATGGTGAGGAGGGGTGCAAGGGGAGATTCCTAGCCAATACAGATGGCAGAGTCAACCAGGCAGTACAGGGTGAGGATGAAGTGGCCTTGAAGTGGGAGCCATCCTAGGGATTTGTAAAGGACACAGTGGTGTGTGGGGAAGGGTGCCAACAAGGTAAACTGACAGGCACTGTTGTAGGCTGTGGAGAGTTTGGCCTTGACTGTTGTGGAAATCCTGGAGTAAATGGAGGAGCAGTAGTCCAGGATAGGTAGAAGATTACCCTGAGTGATGGCCAGGTGGGCCTTCATCGTGAGGTATTGCCAGAATCTGTAGGCAGCACCAAGCTTTGGGTGGAACCTTTGGACTAAGAAGTTTATTGCTCAGAAAAAGAGAGGGAGGGATCTAGCATGTTGTTGTTGTTTATTCACTTAATGGGTAAGCACACTGGAAAACTGAGTTCCTTTTACAGGTGTGACACACATAGAAGCATACATACAAATAAACAGGTAGAAATATACAATACATAATATATCAGACTGAAAATGTTTTTGTTACAAAGAAGATGGGCACTCATGTAAAACAATTACAAATAAACTGTGATACAAAAAACATCCTTAATTTATTTGCAAATACTTTAACAGAATGCAACTGTCTTACATCACAAGGAACTTCATCCCAAATGGATGGAGCAATATAGGCAAAGGCCCTCTGTCCACAATTAGAGCTCATAAAAGATATTTTAAAAACCAAACCACCTCCTATGTTTAGAAAAATAACCCTCATCACAAGGCTTCAACAAATTACAAAGCATTTATGGAACTCCAGAACTAATAATTCTATGTTTAAATTTGGGCATACAAAAACGTAAGTTCAATGGAGCAGGAAGCCGGCCTGTCTCTTTCAAAATGTCACAGTGATGGGACAATTTAGACTAGTTTAGAGCAAATTTAGCAGTCAATTGTAATAAGGTAGATTTTTTAGAAATTGTTGTTGCAGAAGCAGTATCAGTTATAATGGCAGCATAATTTACAATAGGAGTTAAGCACTGGTTAGAAATAGCTAACCTAGATTCCCTAATAAAAAGCGAATGAATTCTGTATAAAAGGGCCATTTTACAATTAATTCTGGAAGTTACCCTCACAAAATGAGGTTCATAACTCAAATTAGGCTCTAGTAAGACCCCAAGGTACTGAAATGACTCCTAGGTATTTGAAGTGCTTGACATCTTCCAGGGTATGGCCATCGGGCGATGTGATGCTTAAGGGGGAGCCTGATTTGCATTTAGCTAGGAAGGGCTTGGACCTGAACAACATGGATTTTGTTTTCTTGGCGTTGACTAGGAGGAGGTTGTCAGAGAACCATCTGTGAGCTGCAGCATAGTTTAGTGAGAGGGCTGTGGAGATGTGGGCAGGGGACTTATCACTACAGAAGAGCATGAGATCATCAGCATAGAAGTGTGAGTAACAGCTGAGGCAGTCTGAAGGAAGGGAGTTTACAAATAAGAAGAATAGTAGGGGGCCCAGGATGGAACCCTGGGAGACACCTGTGGAGACAGGCAGAGTAGGGGAGCTGGCGGGGTCAATGTAAACAAAATGGGGTCTGCCTGTGAGGTAGCTTCTGAGCCAGGCAGTGGCCTCCAGGGAGCAGCCCAGGTGTTGAAGTTTGGAGAAGAGGAGGGTATGTTTGACCATATCAAAAGCTTTGGAGAGGTTAACAAATACAGCACCTGTGGCATTCCCACGGTCCATGTTTATGAGGATGTGATCCATCAGAAATGCAAGGGCATTTGTTGTTGAATGGTTTTTATGAAAGCCATGTTGTTGGTTACAGAGGAGGTTGTTTTTGCCTATGTAGTCTGCCAGCTGATGGTGAACGGCTTTCTCAAGTAGTTTGCTTTGGTGGGGAAGTATGACGATCAGACAATAGTTGTCCATAGATTGGGGGTCACCAGCTTTAAAGATGGGGATGACCTTAGTGGTTTTCCAGGGATCGGGCATGGAGGAGGTGGTCAGGACAAGGTTGAAAATGAACATGAGAGGGGTGATGATGGCTGGGGAGATGACCTTTGGAAGACAGGGGATAGACTATCAGCTCCAGGGGAGCTATGGTTAGGGAGGCTCTTTAGAAGTTTAGCAGAGTCAGCATGCAAGAGTGCTTTGAAGAAAAAAGGGGGAACTTGAGGCTGGTTTTCAGGCCCGGCAGATGATGATGGAGGGGTATGCTGGGGGGCAGGGTAGTTTGGCGGACCATTTGGGAGTTTGCTCAGGTACATGGTAAAGTCAGTGAATTTGTCGTTAAAGGCCCTGACCACTTCCAGAGGGTCAGATGATAAGGCTATCAGTAGAGTTCAGCTGCATGGCTGACTTTTTTTGGGAGGGGTTAGCAGGGAGCCAATGGATGCCCAGAATTTTCTAGGGTCACCAAAGTTTATGTGTTGGAGATTGTGGAAATTAGACTGTTTTAGGGCTTTGGTCAGGTGTTTGCATATGTTCTTCAGATGCCTGTAAGCTTCCCAGAGGGCCAGAGATGGGAATGCTTTGTAGGTGGACCAGGAATGATCCCTATCTTTCATTAGGGTAAAGAGGTCTTTTGTATGGCTGTTTCATACAGAAAAGTAAGCAACATGTGAAAAAAAAAACATTTTAACCCATATCAGCTTTTAAACTATCAGAAAATAAAGCAATACGGAAATAAGGACGGGAACTTCCAGGCAGGAAGTTCCACCTTTCTTGTTCCCAGACTCCCTCATGCTAGAGCTCAATAAAGCCCACAGATTTCAGCCAGCCTGAGCCCATAGTAACCCACAAAATGGGCGCCGGCAAACTAAAAGCACATGGAGTCAGGCATTCCCCAAACAGGTACATTTTCCTCAACATATAGCAATGTGTTCAGTTTTGGCTTAAAGAAACATTTCATCTAGTATCAGAAAAAGTAAAATAAAACCAGCAATATAAAACAAAAGGCATTGCTAATGAATTGTTTGTAGTAGTTTGTAAAACATGTGTTTGGTACATTTCATCAAACAGTTAGAACTTTGGGATTCCTGATACCTTCATTACCTTCCATATAAAACTGAAAGTGGTTTTGGGATTCCTGATACCTTCATTACTTTCCATATAAAACTAAAAGTGGTTTATAGTAGTTCTCCTTCCGTATTCTGTTTTATATGATATTTAGGACCAAAAACACATTTTCATTTTATATACTTTCTTCCCCAGGTACAGTATTTTGCAAATGGAAACTTTTAACAGGCGAATACAACACCAAAGTACATTACCTTTCCCTCACCCTAACTGTACTAGGGCAGCACATGTATTCACTTAATGCTAGGTGTGGGTGGGGGGAGGTGCGGTTAGAAAGAGTATTAAAGTTTCAGTGCTGGGTGATCAGTCCAGCAAAGACAAGATATAGTATTAGAAAGGTCAGCATAGAAGAAAGGCTGCTGCCAAAATAATAGGAAACAAACATTAATTTGACATGTTGTAAGACTATTACCGCACTGAATGTTTCAGGTCTTGGCAGGTTTTCATTTTATTTGGTACCTTAAAGCAGCCTTATTGTGGCTGTAAGGCTTTCTTGTAGTCCCTTAGGAACTCATTCTCTATTTTCATTAATCAAAAATACAATAGGACGGTTTCACCCTGCTATAGGCAGGACCAGAGGATATGTCAGGCCAGGCTTGAAAATGGACTTGATTCCAACCCTATCCTGGTTAACAAAATAAAATAAATATGTCAACAAGGGTACTTTCCAACATATGGCAGAGGCTGTAATGCAGCAGGCCCATTTTCTGTAGACTGACTGGGTAATATACCACCTATGTAGGATTTTTTTTTTACGGATGAGTGGATATGTGATGTGTCTGAATCCTCTGTGGGCTTGTCGCAGAAGTCTCTCCCAGGTATTATCCAGGATGGAGATGCTGAGCTCCTGCTCCCAGTCTTTTTGTTTGCAGTGGGAAGGGCAGAACCTGACATCCCTTGTTTGGTCCATGTAGATGGCTGGCAAGTGTACTGCAGGGATGTCAGGTCTGAGGTCTTTCGGCTTTTAGATACTGATGGTGAGGTGGGCAAAGGAAAACCAGCAACCACGAGGACTGCCTCTCACTGCATAGTCTTTTGCATACAGTTTTGTTATGAAAAAGCTAGGAAAATACCCCCAGAGATCTAAGGGCACTTTCCACAAGGAGTACCTCTGCCTCTGTGGCATCCAGAGGGAATCCTTACTGTTGGACAATTGCAAAACAGCTACCTAGAAAACATTGCACACCTTCACAAAGCAGTATTGTCTGGTCATACAGTCCAGAAGAGGTACGAGTTTTAGAACTGCTGTCTTGCAGAACCTTTTTCTAAGTAGATTCTGGACCCAGCCTCCAAAGGTACCACTATAGATTCTGCTTACAGTGTAAACATTAAGTGAAGGATTCCTGAGAGTAGAAGGAAAAAAAAAGTGCTGACTTAAAGCTTTCAACGGTCAGGCAGCTTCGTATCCGACGAGGTAGAGAGTTCCACAGGGTAGGGGCAGCATAAGAAAACGCTCGTGCCCCAGATGTTTTTAAACGAACCCTGGGAACCTCTAGCAATCCCTCGTCAATGGAGCGGAGTGAGCGGGAGGGATGGTAGGGAACAAGCAGATCAGTGGCGGATCACCTTTAAGGTCGGTTTACTGACCTATAAAGCCCTACACGAACAGGGACCGCGATATCTTCAAGTCAGACTACTCACTGTAGTAATATTGTTTCTTCTCAGGGATCCCTTACTATGTTTACACTCCCCAGCCCTGCCTCCCCTTCCAGAACTAGGCTCACACAAGAATCCATACTTTTCATTGAGGTTGCTTGAGTATTATTTATTGCAGTTCCTTGACAATTGTAAAATGTGGCCAGTTAAATATTTTCACTGTTCCTACATATTTTCAGCATGTTTGTCTTTATTTTGTTTGGTGTTTTTCAAAATTATGTTTTACAAATTTTTGGTAGTCACAGCTCCTATCTAGCTATGGAAACAAATCTAATGTTACTGGCTAGATTTTAAGTTGACACCAGTGAAGAGTTTGAACCTTAGTTCTAAATTCTCTAATTTGCATAAGGTTCTATCTCTGGGGCATCTCTCTGTGCTGGGAAGAGATGCTTACAGTGTAAACATCAAGTGAGTGATTCCTGGGAAGAAACACCATTACTATGGTGAGTAGTTTTTTTCTTCTTGCGCAACCTTAAAATCGAGCCCACAGCTAAAATTTACAGCCAGGAGCACCTGTATTTAAATCTACCAGTTTGTGTAATTTGCCAGTCAGCAGCTGCAGCCACCAACCCAAGTGAACGGTACCACACTGAGGTGGATTGTAGGGCTGGTCTTCCTTCGGGCATATGGATCGATGGAGCCCAGCTCTCGACCTCAGACCGGGTGCGTAACCTGGGCGTTATTATTGACGACAGTTTGACGCTGAAATTCCAGGTGTCATCTGCCGTCAAATCTTCTTTTTACCATCTGAGGAATATTGCTCGGGTGAAACACCTTGTTCCTCCGGCTGACCTCGACATTAGTCCATGCCTTTGTTACTTTTCGCCTTGACTACTGCAATGCCCTGTACCTAGGGCTGCCAGGGTTGATATTCGCTGCTTGCAGCTGGTGCAAGCAGCTGCAGCGAGGCTTTTGACAGGGACATCTATAAGGAATCATATTACGCCTGTATAGCGGAGCTGCACTGGCTGCCAGTTCAGTGGCGGATCACCTTTAAGGTCGGTTTACTGACCTATAAAGCCCCTACGAACAGGGACATGATATCTTCAAGATCTGCTTGTTCCTACCATCCCTCGCTCCTCCACTCCATTGGCGAGGATTGCTAGAGGTTCCCAGGGTTCGTTTAAAAACATCTGAGACACGAGCGTTTTCTTATGCTACCCCTACCCTGTGGAACTCTCTACCTCGTCGGATACGAAGCTGCCTGACCGTTGAAAGCTTTAAGTCAGAACTGAAAACCTATTTATTTCAAAAGGCGTATAGGGAGTAGTTATTGCACTGTATTGAAATTATATTTTATTGTTGTTTGTTATGCTGTATGTATGTTTTATATGTATTTAACTGTTTTATTGTACAGCGCTTTGATTTCGAAAAGCACTTAAAAATAAACTTTTACTTACTTACTTACTTACTACTAGCACTACAGGCCTGCACTCCTATGTGTGCACACTTGGACTGTCTGGGAGCTTTCATATGGACTGTGGGTTTAACTGGTGCATCAGTGGGGGGTGGAGGTTCTAAGACACACCTCTTTATGGGGGTGTACGCAAACTGCTGTTGCTTGTGCTTTTTTACCTTTGCTTCCCTTGACTCCTACCTTGTTCTCCAACCTCAAAATAAACCCATTGTTTTTTATTTGCAACTGCTGATGTATGTGCCATTATTGCATTGTTGTTTATTTGCATGCTTAAAGGGCTAAATGGGGAGGCGAGTGTGTTACCACAATTCTTGTCACTGAGGGTGAGAGCTGTATTTATTTTCTGTGGGGACGCATCCTGGCAATGTACTGTCATAAGCATCCCCATAGGTGGAGGCACCATGCCAGTTTCCAAACCCTTTTGTAACCAGGAAGCCAGGTGCCATTCACCCGAAGGCCTAACTGACATTGCCAGTTATCATCCCCAGCCTAAGTCAACACATCTCACGGATGGGAGGTGGTTCCCGCTATGATGGGCCATGAGAAGTTCCTGAAACTGTCAATGTCATAAATAGGGACCCATTGAAGCAATGCTCCATTTATAACTTTACCTGTAAAACTGACAACAACTAAGTAAAATGGAAAGCTCAGTATACTGGCAGTGATGATCTTTTCCAAGATAGAATGGGGTCAGTACTTCTAGGATTAGACTAATTTTCATTCCCTGTATGCTTTTTCTTTTTAACCCCCTTGCATGTTTTTGAGCCCAAAAATTCCTTTTAGATAAAATGTCGTTTTTACCCAGTGCTCTAGTTTGGGAGCAGGCTGGTTAATGCACATTCCTTTTGCATGTTTACTGGCCTGACACATGGTAAATTCCCCACAACTGCTACTGTGCTGCCAATAAGGCTTGCTTCTGCAGGTTAGTGAGGTCCCTTCGTGAGCAACTGGCATTGCCCCCACACCTGGAGTCCAGGCATGAACTTCTCAGTATGGGCGCATTCAGTGTGTGTGCATGCAGTTTGGGTCACATTGGTTTGTATGTGGCTCCAGCTGCGATTTAATATCTGACCACTTAGCTGTTTCTGCTAGCAAGCCAAATACCGCTCAACAGATGGTCTTGATAGCCTCTATAACCAGACCTGGACATCTCTTTTGAATTTAGCTTTCTTTGCAAATTAAAAAGATTCTTCTTTTGTTGTGGACCTCCAAAACTAAATCTTGCATTGCTAAGCAGACCCAGCATATCTCATGGGAAAATAAGCCTTTATCTGCTATTTGATGGTCAAATGATTTACTTATGGCAGGTGAACAAGGTGGGGTAAGTTGAAGAGGGACACATAGTTTAGTGGTGAAGTATTCACACTAGAAACTGTGCTAATTTGTCTTCCTTTGTTTCTCGTGCTTTCTAACAAGGTGGTTAAACCATCAGGGAGAAGCCTGCTGCATCATGTTAAACATATGTCAAAACCTTCTCCACGCATCAGACCTGTTCCTGAGTTGTATTTAAAGAGGCAGACTGTCAATTTTAAGGGTGGGCTTGCTTTACATACACCTCTGGATTCCACACTTGTCTCACCTGAATGATCTGGATGCACGTTATTGATGCACTGTGATACATAAGTTTTTTTTTTTTATTAATTTTTATTTTAAAATTTGGCAGCAGGATAAAAAGCACTGGATCACATGGCCCTTTTACAGACCTGACATGGGTACCTATACTCAACATACTCTTATGTCAGTGACAACTGATTACTGCACAGTACAATAAAAGATTCATACCAAGCTAAAAAGTTAAACATTTTACAAGTATTAAGAAACTCAAAAACTAAAACAGCAGTTATAGGTGATAATAAAATGATATAAAGAATGAACATTGTAAAAGACATTTGCACTACCAGACAATTCCTTGTCTGCTTATGGATAGCAATGAAAATTAATGAGACAACAAGAACCACACCCATGCACACCCAGGCACAGACAGTGGTGTTCATATACTGTATACACTGTATGTATGCGCAACACATTTTTGCAGTCTCTGACAGTCAATTTTTGATCCAAATCAATTGCTAACAAACATACTGTATAAGCACATAATTATGTGAAGGAAAACATCTTACACGTAGAGAAACCACTCATCTTTTTGTTATTCAGATATGGGGCACTGGTACCTAAAATGTGGGACATATCAAATAATTTAGATCCAAGCCAGAACACTGCAAATTAATGCTTGTTTCTGTGAAAAGTTCACTTTTGATTTTTAGCATCATAGATTATTATGACTTTATGTTTTAAAATATAAAGAGAGAGAGGAGCGGTTGGACCACAGTGGGCTCAGGGAGGGTGAGGGTGGTGGAACAGAGGTGCATCCCTCCAGTTGTACCTTTCCACAAGTTCTATGCCATTCTGGAAAAGTGTGGTTCCTCTATGGAGGCACCCACAGTGGAGACCAAGGAGGATGCTGGGAACCTCCACAAAGAAGACCCACAGGAGGGTGGCATGGGACCCCATAGGGGAAGGAAACAACTCCTGGTGGGGGACTCCATTGTTAGGAAGGTAGAACTGGGGGAGGAAGGGGAGAGGAAGGGGAGAGGGAGGTAAGGTGCCTGCCTGGCGCCATGGCTTGGAGGGACAGGAGCCAATCTTCAGGGATCTCAGGAGCAGCTGCACAGGGGAGGGAGCTGGATGTCATTGTCAACCTAGGGACAAATGACCTGGCTAAGAAAGGGATCAGAGCAGTGCAAGAAGAAGTTAGGGACATGGGGAGGGGCCTTAGACAAATAGCACACATGGTAACCTTCTCGAAGGTGCGGCCTGTCTATGGCATGGGTGAGGCTAGGATGCTCCACACCATGGGATTCAATCAGTGGTTGAAAAACTGGTGCAGAGCTCAGGGATTTGGCTTCATTGGGGATTGTGGGTCCTCCTGGAGGGATGCAGGCCTATACTGGCGTGATGGTCTGCATCTGTTCAGGAGGGGAACCAGGATCCTAGGTGATAGGTTTAAATACTTCATTGGCAGGAATTTAAACTAGCCAAGGGGGGGGGGCTCTGGAAAGGAGCAGGGAAATCCTAGCCTGACCAAAAAAATCAGGGTACTAAGTGAGGTAGACACCAACATAGAGATGTCGATAGGGAGAAGCGCAGGGGTAAATGGAGAAAGTGACAAACACAATAAGGACAGGGATGAGGCAAAAAGGGGTAAGGCCATCAAGAAATGGAGGGTAATGAGTACCAACGCCCGTAGTCTAGGCAACAAGTTCCTTGAACTGGTGGCCTTGGTGGAAGAGGGATGCCTGGATATCGTAGCAGTCACAGAAACATGGTACACAGAGAACCATGACTGGGATGTTAACATACCAGGGTATACAACCTATGGGAGATACAGGGAGGGCGGGGGTAGCTCTCTATGTAAGGGAAGGGATAAAAGCAACTGAACAAAAGAGTAAACAGGGAGGAGAGAAGGCACTGTGGGTCACCTTAGAGCCTGGAAATGGCACCACAATCTGCACAGGGGTTGTATACAGACCCCCATGTCAGGGGGAAGGAATGGACAAGGATATGATAGAAGGCATACTTAGGATGGCAGAGAAAGGGGAGTTACTGTTGATGGGGGACCTTAGTATGCCAGATGTTAACTGGAGCACCTTTGCTGCAGCCACATCCAAAAGCAGGGCCATTCTTGATGCCCTTCAGGTGGCATGCCTCAGACAGCTAGTTTTGGAACCTACTCATGAGGGAGCACTCTTAGACCTTGCACTGTCAAATGGGGACAGTGAGAGGATCTCAGATCTAGAAGTGGGTAGCCAGTTGGGAACAAGTGACCACCAAACAGTGTGGTTCACGATAAACTCAGCTACAGAGTCAAGCCATACAAAAGTGAGGGTTCTGGACTTCTGATGGGCTGACTTTGGCAAGATGGGAGAGTGCCTTAGAAAAGCACTAGCAAACAGGCTAGAAAGAGGATGGAGCAACAATGGGGAAATATCAAAACTGCCATCACAGAGGCAACATGCCTTTGTGTGAAGCAAATAAACAAATCAAAATGAAAGAAAAAGCCACTATGGTTCTCAAAAGAGGTGGCGGTGAAGGTGAGGGAAAAAAAGATAGCATTTAGGAAGTATAAGGAAACACAGAAGGAGCAGGACAGAGAACTGTATCAGTTAAGGCAGAAGGAAGCAGGAAAGGTAGTCAGAATAGCAAAGGCCCAAACTGAAGAAAAGATAGCCAACTCAGTTAAGCAGGGGGATAAAACCTTTTATAGGTATATCAGGGGCGTAGAAAGACAAAGGGAGGATAGTGAGGCTGAATAGAATGGATGGTGGGTGGGCAGAGGTAACAGTGAAAAAGCAGGACACTGAATGAATACTTCTGTTCAGTAGTCACAAAGAAGAAGAAGTGGGAAAGTGCCTAATCCAATTAACAGAAGCACCCTGGAGAGGGGGGTTGATCCCAGTCCTTTCACAGAAGAAAGGGTTCTGAAAGAACTCCTAAAACTGAAGGTGGACAAAGCAATGGGGCCGATGGAATTCACCCCAGAACTCTAAAAGAATTAAGCAGATAACTAGTGTCACCACTGACTACCGTTTTTAACAAATCATGGGAGGATGTTGTGGTACCTGAGGACTGGAAGAAAGCTGATGTGATTCCCCTTTACAAAAGTGGGACCAAGATAGGGGCAGGAAACTACAGACCTGTCAGTTTGACCTCTGCGGTAGGGAAAGTGATGGAATCACTTCTGAAGGAAAGAATGTTTGAGTACCTAGAGGCCAGTGGGGCACAGGACCCAAGGCAGCTTGGGTTCACAGCGGGAAGGTCATGTCACATGAATCTAATTGATTTCTTTGACTGGGTGACCAAAGTAGTAGACTAGAGAGGGGCTGTGGTCATGGCCTACCTAGAGTATAGCAAGGCATTTGACACAGTCCCACACAAAAGATCAGTAGTCAAATTAACCAGCCTGGGAGTAGGTCCCAGGGTGGTAGCCTGGGTAAAACATTGGCTGAACAGGACACAGAAGGTAATTGTAAATGGAGTCCACTCTGAAGAAAGAGGGGTTACTAGTGGGGTACTGCAGGGTTCAGTACTGGGTCCAGTCCTTTTTAATGTCTTTATAAGTGACATTGCATAGGGACTGGAAGGAAAATGTGCCTCTTTGTAGATGACACAAAGATCTGCAACAGGGTTGATACACAAGGAGGCATGGAAAGGATGAGAATGGACTTGGCAAGGTTGGAGGAATGGTCGAAGTATGGCAGCTTGGATTCAATGCAAAGTGCAAAACCCAGGGAAAATTACACAATGGGGGTGAGGTAGTAACAACAACAAAAATGGAAAGGGACCTAGAGGTAATCATATCAGATGACTTTAAGGTTGGCAAGGAATGTGAGAAGGCGGTAGGGAGGGCTGGGGGATACTGGGATGTATAGAGAGAGGCAACACCAGCAGAAAACAGGAAGTTGTTATCCCCCTGTACAGACAGTTGGCGAGACCCCATCTGGAGTACTGCTTCCAGTTCTGGAGACCCCATCTCTGCAAGGACATAAATAGGATGGAGGCAGTTCAGAGGAGGGCAACTAAAATGGTGCAGGGTCTGCAAGAGAAGCCATACGAGGAGAGACTAAAGGAGCTTTATATGTATACCCTTGAGGAAAGGAGGAAGAGAGGGGACATGATAGAAATGTTTAAGTACCTCAGTGGAATCAACAAAGTCCAAGAGGGTAGCATCTTTCAGAAAAAGAGATGTGCAAGAACAGGGGACAGAATTTGAAGGTGGGGGCGGCTCAGGGGCAATGTGAAGAACTATTTTTCACAAAGAGGGTGGTGGACGATGAAACAGCCTTCCAGAGGAGGTTGTGGGGTCTAAAACTGTGGGAGAATTTCAAGAATGCATGGGACAGACATAAGGCAATTTTTGTGGGGGTTAGGAAGAAATAGGCTGTCGGTTAAATAGGATCTGCAGCTTATCCTGTAGGTAGGGAAATGGGCAGACTAGGTGGGCCAAGCGGTCTTTATCTGCCGTCAAAGTCTGTGTTTCTGTGTATAAGTCTAATGTAGGAAACAGTCTATTTCTCTACAGGGATGACATTTTTTTATGTGGGATGGGGAATTTTGAGTGGTAAAATTAGGGACATCATTTGTAAAGTGGGACAGCTGAGAGGCAAACACATATGGTTTCTCTTTTGGCTGTCTTCACTTACACAGCTAATGCATAAACAAGCAGCAGACAGAAAATATTACTAATAATTGTAAAAATAGTAATTTTTTATTTCTGAAGGGCTGTTTTTTCATGTGTGCATATGAGAAGATTTTGCTCTATACATGCACAATGTGATGTGTAAAACACTTCAACTAATGGGTTCCTGTCATTTCTAGTGCTGTGTCACTGTCACTTAGTACTTTAGCAGAGTCTTTTTTGTTGAGTATTCCCCTGCTTTTGGTCCCATCTGCCTCACCTTTGGTGGCACCCCCGGACCCTTCACATTACCTTCCCCTGGACTCACTGGTTATCAATCACTAACCCAAGACCACGCATGCTGGTTGGTGGTCTGCCACATCAGTTGTGCATGGGCCTGTGGGATGTGCGGGTATCATCCAGGGAGGACTGGGCATTCTCCAGAGGTTTCTCCCACAGGTGCCAGCATGCAATGATGCACACGAATGCACGTGATGGTGCACATGGCTGCGTGATATCTGGTGGCCGTCCCTGACCTGACAGTGCGTGCTAACTGTGCTTATCACTTGAATTCCACCAGGTGGTAGTCAGACAGCAGAATGCTGAGTCTGCCTGCCCAAGGGACAGGAGCAGTCCCTGGAGTGGCTGATCCTCCCTCATCCAGCCAGCCCCTGATTGAGTTAGGTCTGTTCCCAAACCCAGATTGCTGGCATAGTGAGCCGTGGCACTACTGCTGCGTTATCAGGTCAGCGACTTCACCAGTATCTTCACCTTACTGACTGCATGATTGATAAGAGTGAAGTTGTTACCCCTTATTATGTCTGTACTCATACTAATTGTAACCCTATGCTTCTGTATACTGTCAAATGTACTTTTGATAACCTGCATGTTATCCTCTCCACTGTACCCCCTTCCCCGAGGTCGTACTGGGAGATGAGCATCTTGTTGCACCGTGTGCCTTTCCCAGTGGAATAATTTCAATAAATAAATATATAAATACAAAAGTGCATGGAGGATTGGAAGCTAAGTATAGAAACAACTCCCATATGCCTCAGCTAGTGAGAAATAAAGTGGCAGCTCAAATGGTGATTTCAGTTCTAGATTAAGGCAGACTCTGGGCTGTGACTGCAATACTGAAAAATAAGTAGATACCCTTACAGTGCTACATGTAAGCAATAAGACACGATAGGGTGGTGGTTGTTATGTGATAACCGCACACCTAGGTGCGTGGTGAGGCACGA
The DNA here is from genome assembly GCA_016271365.2 of Neoceratodus forsteri. Classification (NCBI taxonomy): domain Eukaryota; kingdom Metazoa; phylum Chordata; order Ceratodontiformes; family Ceratodontidae; genus Neoceratodus; species Neoceratodus forsteri. Next base: position 436,492,539 of record JADMNL010000022.1, on the reverse strand, counting down.
GGCCGAAGGCCGAGTGTCCTTCCGCACTAGGTGTGTTATCCGTAACTTCTTTCACCACTGGAGTGTCTTATTACACTTATAAAATGGGAAATAACTATGGAAGCAAAGAAAATGACAAGGTGTTTATATTTTGAAAACTTTGTAACATTTATTTACATACAGGATAGAGAATTAATTGAAACATTAAGATAAAATAGTCCCTTGGTAAACTTTTTTGAATGGTAAAAAATAGCAATTACTAACAACATTAGCAAACAGCAGTCTACTTGTTGTAGTTTATGAATTGTGCTTTCCTTCACTGTGATTTTCTTAATCTGTCCCGGACATTGATTTCGCACACCACCCGCGCCATTGTGAGCTATATGTGCAAAACCACATTTTGGGTGAGATGTGAAAAATGACAGTTGTACTGTTCATAAGGAGGTGTGGTAAAATGGCAATACTGAAAATCTGGAGTGAAAATATTAAAAATGCTCGAAGTTACGAGCGTGTGTAGAAGCTGCGCAATGCACGCTCGTAAAACAGTCGCTTTTGGAGCATATTTTCCCCAAATTTTCAACATAGCCAGTTTAAGACTACTGCTAATGAACAGTGTCACTGTAATTTTATTAATCTGTCCGGAACATTGATTTCTCACACTGACTGCACCATTGTGCGCTACATGTGCAAAAACAAATTTCGGTTGAGATGTGAAAAGTGACAGTTGTACTGTTCATAAGGAGGTGTGGTAAAATAGCAATACTGAAAATCTGGAATGAAAATATTAAAAATGCTCGAAGTTACGAGTGTGCATAGGAACTGCGCAATGCACACTCGTAAAACAGTCATTTTGGGGAATATTTTCACCAAATTTTTAACATAGGGTTTTTGGGAGCCTACCTCATGAGCTGTTACACTGTCATTTCATTAATCATTCCGGAAAGGTGGTTCTGTGCAGTGACTGCGGAACCACCTTTCAGGACCGATTAATGAAATAACAGTGGCACAGTTCATGAGGTGGGGCCCCAAAAACCCCATATTGAAAATTTGGTGAAGAAATTCCCAGAAATGGCTGAGATATGTTTATGCCATTAGACAGCTTACCTGCATTTCTTCAGTTCGTGGTCAGCTTTAAAGAGTGCAGACGTGTTCCCGGTCCACCAAAGATCGTCGCGTTGGGCTCCGGGTAAGTATGGGTTAAAGTGGGGTGAGGTGGGGATGTGGGGAGGTGGAGTGCAGAAGGTGGGTGTGGGTTGGGGAGGGGCAAAAGAATCAACGAGGAAGTTTTTTGTTTCAGTTTATTTATTTACACAAGGACTTTCCCACGCTGGGTGGGCTCCCAGTGTGGCTTGAGAGAACAGTGAAGCTGACAGGGATTGGGCACCCTCATTGGCTAAGAATGTTTTGCCTTGCTGAGGTGGGCTCCAGCATGGCATCACGAACATTTGGGGGGCAGTGAAATCGACGGGGATGTGCCTGGCAAAATGAAGCTTTTGCCATGCTGGGGTGGGCTCCCAGTGTGGCCAGGGGCAGTGAAGCTGACAGGGGATTGGGCACCCTCATTGGCTAAGAAAGTTTTGCCTTGCTGGGGTGGGCTCCCAGCATGGCATCTGACATTTAGAGGGCAGTGAAATCGACAGGGGATCGGCCACCCCGTCCGCTAAGGAAGTTTTTGCCACACTGGGGTAGGCTCCCAGCATGGCATACGAACATTTTTTTGGGGGGGGAGTGAAACTGATGGGGGATTGGAACCCCCATCAGCAAATGTGAAATTCAAACCCAGGTCTCCCGAATTGCAGCATAGACCATTCAACCTCTATAGTATGCTGCCTTCTTTAATATTAAATTCCCTCCACGATCGTAGCGGTCGCTACTTCTTTAACTTTTTGTTGCCTACCATCATGCATCTCGCACTTCCATCTCGGGAAGCGATCAGCTTTTTTTTTTTAATGCCTCTCTGCACTCGCGTTGTATGTTTGAGTTAACTGATAGCCTGTGTCACCAGGCGATCACCTCTATGGATTGTTTTTATTAATATTAGCAATGTATTTGGGCACTTTGGGTCTGCCTCTGCCTATTTAACTGTGTTTTCCCACCTTTTCGTTTTGTTTATAAAGTATTACTGTATTGTCTACTTTCTTCATCCTGTTTTTTGTTTTCTGTTTTTCCGCACATTCAAGACATAGAGGCCCAGATATTCAAAAGAGTTGAGCCAAGCGCAATAGGGTTGCGCTCACGCAAGTCCGAAATTACGCCATTTTGCTATATTCAGCAGGAGGCAATTGCGCCACCGAAAACATGCTGAGCAACAGCGCAATGATAATGAAGGCATGCGCAACTGAAAGGGGAGGAACCATGCATAAATGGCACAGTGTGATATTGAAAGACTTGCGCAATGCACAACAGTGAAGCAAGCGGAAGTTGTGCCATAGCGGAAATGAGCCAAAATAAAAAGGAGCAAGGAAGAGGCGCAAGAACGCTACAGGGAAGCCACATGAGGCAGAGGGAGAGGCAGGGACAGGGAAAGTGGCAGAAGGAGGGCAGGCAAGGGAAATACCACAGCAGAACAGAGGCACAGGGAAGGTGTGTGGAGTCACACAATCCAGAGGCCAGCACAGACAGGTGTATCCGGTGCAGGGGAGGTAGCAGCCAGGACAGCGGGGGGAACAAAGCAACAGTTGCTGGGGGGGGAACACAAGCCAGAGTCATGGCCAGTGACACCTTCCACATGGAGGCTGTAATGAGGGGTGTGAGAAGGCGGGCGGCAGGGGGACGTAGCCATGGAAGGGCCTGTCAGTGGTATGCCCCCAACAGGCAGTACTGAGCCCGCACCAGCTTTGAGCTGTGTACAGATACCGCCATTGTGGGCTGGTACCGCCTGAACAGGGCAATACTGAGGCGGCTCTGTGAGCTGTGCAGTGATATGATGCAGGCACCCACACGACGGAGTCATGCCCTGTCAGTGGAGACAAAGGTAACAGCCTGCATGTGCTTGCTCACCCCGGGTACCTTCCAGAGACCAACTGGGGACACCACAGGCATAACCCAGTCGGACACGTCACGCCACCTCACCCATTTCCTCAGCACACTGCTGCCACATGCTGAGGAGTACATCCATTTCCCCAGCACTGCGGCAGAGTGCACAGCAAACATTCAGGAGTTCTACAGGGTAGCATGTATGCCTGGCATGCTAGGGGCAATAGACTGCACCCATATGGCCGTACGCACACTACCTGGTGAGGAGGGGGCTGCATACATGAACCGCAAGGGCTATTCCAGCATCAACTGCCAGGTGGTATGCAATGCCAGTGGGCGCATCATCAATGTCTGTGCCACGCACCCTGGGGGAACACATGAGTCATACATCTGGCACCAGTCGGCACTGTGCCACTGATTTGAGAGTGAGGACATCCCCACAGGACACCTAGTGGGTGAGTATGCAAACCAAATGGACATATCACAGGCCTGGAGGGGCATGGCCAGAGGTGCCATGAATGTGGTCTACAGAGCTTGGGGCAGGCCGGAGCTGATCACAAAACTAACCTCCACCCTCTGCACACAGGTGACAGTGGATACCCACTCTGTCCCTGGCTGCTTACACCCTACCGGCGGCCCACAACCCCATCGCAGCAACGCTACAATGAGGCACATGCCACCACACGCAATGTCATTGAGCGGGTGTTCGGGATGCTGAAGGCACGATTCCATTGCCTGGACATCTCTGGCGGTGCCCTACAGTACAGTCCCTCAAAGGCCTGTGGGCTATTTCTAGCCTATTGCATCCTGCACAACATGGCCAAAGAATGTGGGATAGCTGTACAGGTCAAAGAGGGGGACAGCGATGGGGATGCCGGTGACGATGGTGATGGGCAGCCCCCCCTTGGCCGATGGAACCCCTGACTGATTCAGCTGGCACAGCTGCACTGGGACACCATCACAGAGGAGCACTTCAGCCAACGCAGGTAAGTCACGGAGCCATGTGCAACCACCAGTGGCTAAGGCACAACCCACAACCACGAATGGACACACACCAGGGGTGCATGCTGACAAGGGAAGTGGCAGGGCACAGAAGCACACACACAACCAGGGATGGGTGAGGATCAACACGCCACATGGACGGACACACACACACACACACATGCACACACACAATGCACCAAACGTGCACAGAGGGCAGGAGGCACACCGACCCAGAATGCCAACCCTAGCAACACACATGTCCACAGGCCACCACGTCCACTGTCTGTCCATGTGCGTGTGTCAGATTCTGGGCACCATCACATTCCGGTGTACAGCACAACGCTGGCATCATCATGCACACGTACCTGTGGACAGCAGCCGGGAAGGTGTGCAGGTGGACCGTGTGTCTGCGTGCAGGGCCGGGTACCCACCTGTGCACTGCCCACCGAAACACACAATGCACACAGGGCAGCACCAGACAGCGCCCATGCTGGGAGACAGGTTAGTCTCGTGGCACAGTGCCACAGCCACCTCGGATGCGTGGGCAGCCCTGTTGAGACCTGCCAGCACTGGCAGGCTGACCACAGGCCTCATGGGGTGGCACCGATGGTCCCCCAGGGGATCCACTGTGCGAACACGACTGTGCCCGTGCAGGGGTCTGCAGCACACCAAACATGCCTGCACCAGGAGTGCTCAGAATACCCACAGCTGAACCTGGCATCAACAGGGTGGGAGTCACACGACCCCGGGAATGGGGAGTGGAGAGTGCACTGCATGGTGTGTGCGATGCATGGGCACCTGACTGTGTGCCCATTGTGGCCATGACAGCAATGAATGCCTGTGCATGCCTGTCAATGGCAGCGGTCACATCCTCCCGCAAATGGTCCATCCGTGACAGGATCCTTTCAGTGTCCCTGCTGCGACGCTCCTCTGCCCACTCCAGAGCCACACACAGTGCTTCCACGGACATTGCAAGCTGCATCTGCTGCTGGACCAATGCCCACAGAAGGCAGGTGTGCTCATCCAAGAGGTCGTCTTCCCCCTCAGCATCCTGTTCCTCAGGGTGTGCACGGGCCTGATGTTCAGCACCCCTTGAGGGTGGGTGCTGCACACCAAGACCAGGTCTGGGCATGTCCACAGGCAGTGCACAAACGCCACCGCTGAACCCTGAACCCCCAGTCCCGATGTGCGACTGCTGCTGCTTCCCCTCCAGCTGCTGTGCCCAAGGGCTCAGTAGTGCCACCGCAGTGGCCGCAACAGTCCCACTGTCCTGATCAGATACTGGTGCTGCCCCACTGGTGCTGACAGGCATAGCCTAGGACTGTGCTGACACGCTGGCCCCCACTGCAGCACCAGCCACAGCCATGGGCGCGAGCTGACCTGCTGTGTGTCCATCCTGTGGCACACACGTCTCACTGCCCATGACGGTCGTGTCTTCATTACTGATGCAGGTCTCTGCCCCAGCCACAGCGTGCTGGCACGCTGAGACACAGGCAGGGCTTCCCCCACACCTGTCTCAACGACATCAGTGTGGACAGCCAGGTGGCCCCACTGTCATGCCGATCCACAGAAACCTGTGGAGGTGGATGGTCCAAACTCTGACTCTGGCCGACTGTTCGCAGTGGACAGGCCCACCAACGTTGACCCATGCAGATGCTCAGGATCTATAAGGGAAAGCAAAGTCATGTTACTGCGTGTTACCTACCTGGCCCCCCCAAGGCAGACCATGGCTTACCATGCAGAGATGAGCTACCACCCGTCTGGAAGCCACCGCCCAGAACTCCCTCTGTGGCACTGCGGCGCATGCTTGCAGCAAGCCTGTCCTCTGCCGGTGTGAGCTGCACCACCTTCGGCTGTCCCCCGCCTGTTGCAGCATGTGCCGCACTGATGGCAGCCACCTTCTCCTTCACCCTCCTCCTGTCAGTACCCATCTTCTTCTTACACTCCTGCATGGAGCGCTGGTGGCTGACATGCAGGTTCACGGCACATGCCACCTCCTCCCATGCAGCAGCATGGGCCTGAGGTGTGCCCCGCCATCCACTGAGCAGTGGCTCCTGATCCAGGTAGGCCTCAGAAAGTGCCTCGGTCTCGGCCATCGTGAAATTGGACCTCCTCCTCCTCCCACCACTGTTGTCCTCCTCACCCAGAACTTGCTCCATCATTATTTAGCCTTTAAGGATGGCAGTGGTTACCTGTGACTGTGCAGTCCAATGCATGTCCCTGAATCCACAGTCCACACTCCCACACAGCATGCAGCTCACCAATAAACTGCAGTAACCAACTATGGCCACTGCAGCACTTTGTCGCACTTTTATAGTGCAATCCATGCAAATTAGGTGAGGAGCAACTTTAATTAGATGCTAATTGCGGTGCTGCACCATTGAATGGCTGATCGGATGATTAGCATATGATGGATGAATATCGCGCTTTTGCACTTTGCGCAGTTGTGTTGAACGTGCTGAGCCAATGGCGCAGTTCCGTGGTATGCGTAGTACACCTCACTGCACATGCCCAGGCTGCTGATGCTGGCGTCTGCTGCGCTGATGACGTGCTGTGCACGGTGGTCAATACAGGGCATGGCCACCATTGTGACAGTGGTGCTATAGCAAAGGTCATTACATGGCGCTGTGACAATGGGCATTCATAGGCGCAATGGCACAACTGCCCGATAGTCTGCTGTGGCGCTGGCACACAGGCAACCTATCGCGCTACATGCATAGTCATCTGATGGCGCTGTGCGTGGCCTTGCGCCAGAGACCCTTGACCCTGTGCCCGACCTTTGCCCCATTGGCGCCATGCGTCAGGCATGGGTGTACCTCTATCGTGCTGTTCGGTAACAGTCCGATAGGGAATGGCAGCGCTGTACCGCGCAGCATCTGCACGTGGGGTGCCGCCCTGCAGAGCACCATATTGCCTACTATAGCCATTGGGATGGCACGCAGAAGAGCCCCTCAGTGAACAGCCAGAGTTGGCGAATCTGGTGGCTGTTGTTGAGCCACATCATGGGCTTCAGTTTGGGGAGGTGCCACTGGACAGGGCCAGGACCCAGGTGTGGCAGAAGGTGGCCACTGCCCTTGGGGAGGGCACCGGATGGAGGAGGAGTGCAGAGCAGTGCAGGCACCGCTATGGGCACCTCAGGAGGAGGGAGCCAGAGCTACTAGCCCGTCTGCAGTCGCGTGCCAGGAGGGGCATGGTGCCACATCCAGGTAGGGGTTTCGTCAATGCATTTTTATTGTCCATATGGGTAACAGTGTTATATGTGTCCAGCACATAGGGGAGGATAGTCTAGGGTTGGCTGTGGCGGTGTTACAGGGTGTGGGGTGGGTGGGTCTGACTGGGTGGGTGGGCACACCTTGGGGCAGGGGACTTTGCTTTGGGATTGTACTGATGTTCTTCTCTCCTTGTTTCCCCCACAGACATGGACGAATGGCACCGAATGAGGAGGAGCGGCGGAGGGAGGAGGACAGAGCGTCCAGGCGGGATGAGGGCCATGACCACCAACCTGACCGGCCTGATGAGGGTGAGTGCCATAACTCCATGATTACTATTGCATGCTGTGTAACAGGGTGGGCAGCGGGGCATGGCCACCATCCATTGACACCACTGCTATGCACGCAACTTGTTACAGTCAGCACTGTCCAGTGGCAATGTACATCTGGGAGTGCATCGATGGTGGTCCATGCGTGCACCGGGTACATGGCTGTGCCACTGCCTTTGCATCACATAGCCATGTCAGTAAATGGCCACGGTGGTGACTGGGCTGGTGGGTGTGTGCAGTGTTCTGCATGGCTGTATGTGTCTGGGTGGGCAGGTCATGTGGACGTGATCTATGTGGGTGGTCACACACCATCACAGAGGTATGTCCCACGGCCGTATGCCATGCACAGTGGGTGGGCTGTATGGGGCTGTGCATTCACACCTATTGACTGTACTCCCTTGTCCTAGGTACACAGTAGCTCCAAGGCATCTGGGAGGCACTGCGTGAGATCCTGCAGGTGGCCAGGGCATCCTTAGACATCCTCCGCAGGATCGATGAAACAGGGGTCTTAAGGAGGCACAGGCAGCGATGGAGCCAGAGTGGAGAGCGGTGCTCACATTGAGTGTCCCTCTGCTCCTGATATCCCCTACCCCCCTGGACCCACCCTCACACCCCTCCTTTCCTGTCCCATTTGTTCCTACCCTTACCCACCCCCACCTTGTTTGTTACCCTCCACCCAACTGTGTATATAGTATTGTATATAGTTATAATTTCTATTTTTGTTGAATACAGATCTTTTGATATGAATACTGTGGTGGTCTCTGATTTGCAGCGGGCTATAGGTGCTCAGCTGCAGTGGTGTGCATGGTGTCAGGGGTGGTGCAGTCATGGGTATGTGTGTGTGTCCATGGGGAAGTGACTATGGTGTGGGGGTAGCTATCAGTCACTGTCTGTGGTGTGTGTGTTGTTCCCTGTGCACTGGATGGCTGTGTGCAGTGGTCCATGGTGCATGTTCTGTGTCCATGGTGCACCTGTCAGCGCTTCCATGGCCTGTGCAGCTGACACACATGCATGTCTGTGACCTGCAGCGTCTGTTGGCATTTCAGTGGTGGCTGTCCATGCAGGGTAGCCACTGTACCCATCACAATACTGGGCTGCTTCCTGTCACTGGTGTGGTGCATGTCTGCCTTGGGTGACACTGTCGCCTCTGTGGTTGTCCCACCTCCATGCTGTGGCTTATGTGTGTTGCAGGGGATGTGCACCACTGTCTGTGACTTGTGTTCCAGGCATATGATGGTGGTGTACAGGTCCACAGTGCCTGCGTAGGGTGGCTGGCACTCCTGTGCCATGGAGGACTGCAGGCTGTGTGTACACGGTTTCCACGGGCCCACACTAGGGGCTTGTTTGCCCCGCTACTGCATCCCTGTGTTGTTGTGCCCTTGGGTATGGGTTGGTGTTTTTCCCTGCACTGTGTTGCATCTGGTGTGGTGCATGCTTCCACGCACCACTGTGGCTGTCTGTGCTGGCTGTTGTGGCCAGTGGTGGGTCAGGGTGTGTCACTGGACTACTGTGCAGGGGTGCTGTATCACTGGTGGTGGTGTCAGGGGCACGTCCTGTCCTGTGTGGGGTACCTCTTGTGCTGACACATGGTCGGTCTCTCAGCTGTGCCTCGGGGGGAATGTGCATGGTGGCACTGTGTCTGCCGTTGTTGCATTGCCGTGTGCTGCCACCCACTGCTCGGTGCTCATGGTGGGGCTGGCTTGCATGGTTCTGTGGTGCACAAGGTTGTAGTGTCACAGTGGGGGTGGTGGTATGCTTGAGATTTCCTGCAGTGGTGGTCACTGCTCATGGGGGGGTGTCTGGGGGTCACAGTGCAGGGTGTACTGTGCACTTGGGGGGATGGTGTGGCACGGGGTGGTCCGCCTTCCTTGTGTGGCAGTCTCAGCTTGCCGGTGGGTGTGATGGGGCACCATGGCCCAGCTGTGGGTTGTTTGCTTGTATCCTTGGGCCCGGTGGTTATTCCAGCCCTCTCCCAGTTGTGCTGTGCTTGGGGTGTGGGAGGACAATGTCAGTTCTGCTGTGTGTTCCTGTGCCCATCTGTGGCATGGGTGGTGGGCCCCTACCTCCCTAGTTGTGCAGTTACATTGCTCTGCAGCTGGGGAGCTCCCTGGTTGCGCTATGACGCCTCTGGACTGCTCAGCTGAACATCCCTTGTTGCGCCATAGCACATCATATCTGCTCAGCTTCCCCTCCCTAGTTGCTCTATGGTGCAGGTTGTGCGATATTCAGACGTTGGCTGTAGGTGCAGTTTGACTTGCTCCTTTTTTGAATATCGCATCTGTTGTGCATGGGTGCAATAGACTTGTGCTTGCTCCTGCTATTGCCCACTTTTTGGGTGCAGTTTGAATATCTGGGCCCGAATGTTTATCATGGAATGTTTACCATGGAATACAGAGATTCAAAATTCTGCTCTGTTCCACTTGTAGAATGCTACTCTCCTGACATTCTGTATACACAGACAACAAAGGCCTGTTTTAGAGCCAGAGACTCAATTATATCACTGTCAGGGCAAGCATGAGAGATTTCACTGATGAGCAGGTAAAGACAGAAGGGGAATTTTTCACTGTTAGTAAAAAACTGTTGTAATGAAAACTATAAACAACACTTAATGTTTCTAATTTGTTTATGTGTGTAAGGGGAGTGTGATGATCAGGGAAACAACATTTAATGAATTTATTTTATTTTTTTATTTAAGGTAGTTTTATTTTTAGGGCCCAGCTGAAGTTTTTTTTACAGTGTAAAGGTAGCAGCCATGTTTATAATGGAAGATTAGTTCTGGTTGAAGGGGGACTGATGGAAGATAGTTCTGGTTGTATCAGGACTGATTTGCTCATTGTGTGATGTGGTTTAGGACCAGGATAACTGTGCATATATAGAGATTTAATGTACAGTCAGCTGATGTCTCTTGGCCAATGAGATTTCTAGATGTTTTCTTACCATTTTATAATGCAGGTTAAGAGACTGGTTAGTCTTTAGTAATTAACAGATGATTGACGTCAAAATATCTAACAAACCAGACCAGTTTTAACAATAAAATGTTCTTCTTTATATGTTAGAAAAAGTCCACCTGATCTCTAAAGTCCGGTTGTCATCTTGCTAGACCATGTCTTGCCCAAAAAGACAAAGTTCATGTGTTTCTTTCATCTTCAGACTCTGAGTCGGTTCCCCCTGCTCCATAGTCTGTTTCTATTTTGGTTAGTAGCTTTGCTGCAGCCACCAGGTCTCCAAAGTGATATGTTTTTGCCCCATGTGTTATTTTTAGGCTAGCAGGCATCAGAAGGATATGATGGACCCTCCAATTGCCTTAACTTTGCATGGATCCTGTCGAAAGCCATGTGGTGTTGGTGAGTGGAGAAACTAAGGTCAGAAAAGATATGTATTAGCTTTCCCTGCCACAGCGAGGTGCCTTGTTTCCTGTCTTCCTGAAGAACATAGTCTCTCTCCTTTACCGAGCCAAGAACTGCTAAAATGGCTCTGCACTGTGGGTGCACTGAATCTGTGTGTAGCCGGGCTCCTCGAGCATTCACTCGGTAGGCTCGCATAATCATAAGCAACGCATCTAATTGCAAAAGTTTGTGCAGTCACGTTTCAAGAAAACTCCCCAAGTCTTCTCCTTCTGACTCCTCTGGCAAGCCTAACATTCTAATGTGGGACGCCCGCATCCCAATCTCAAGATTTTCCAGCCATCGATGAAGAAGGAGATTCTTCTTCACGATGCCTGCTGTTACCGCAATCGCTTTATCAGCTTTGTTAGCGGCCCCCTGAGCTGTGCCATCCACCATTTGTATCTTTGTTTCTACTACAGTCATCCGTCATGTAAATTCATCCATCTTTTTGTCTAAGACCTGGATGGCTTTCAACAGTGCAGCATTTGAGGGTTGAATTGAGTTGGCATTTGAAAACTCCTTGTCCTTCTCAGGGCCTGCACGAGTTTCTGTTGGCCTGGCCCCTTCACCTCCAGTCATTGTTTTATTGTGCCCAATCATGCTCGCAGAAACTTTTTAGTATGTACATAATCCACAATAGCTGCTGAATCCTCTTATAGTACTTTAAAATAATTATTGGCACTTTTTAGTGTTTTTCCAACGTAATTCAAACCCCGTGGTGTGGAGCTGTTAGAAAGAGCTGCTTTCCGCTCAACTGCTGGCCTCACCCCCTAAACTTTTTAACATATAAGAATTCATCAACAGCAAACATATACATCATGTGTATTTAAAATGTTTTTTTTTTTTTTGGATTCAGTCTGGAAGGGTACTAGTAATATTATAATTGGGCTATGTATTTGGGTCTGGTAATTGGGTTGGATAATTAAGCAAGAAACCACAACAGGGTGCAGGTGATGGTGGGTTTACCCATGCTTGGTGTGGTTCAGTCAAGAGCCAGCAGGCTGAGTGACAAACCATGCCAGGCATGGGTAAATCCCAGCACCGCTCACACCCTGGAGTGGTTTATTGCTATTGTACAATGCACCCCCCACCACCATTTTTGTGAGAAAAAAAATAAACAGAAATACTTTTTTTGTATTTTACGTAATTTTTATTCATTTTATTGCTCTGCCAAAAAATAGTTCTTTGCTAGGTAGTCCCTGCCTAGCCTCCCTCATTTCTTCAGTGTCTCCCACATTTGATCCCATCTAACAAATACACCATAGAGACACATTTCCTCCCTCCCCCATCACAAATACTAAATACACCATAGACACCCCCTCCCCCCCCACACACACACTTGTTCATTGATTTAAGAGAGAGCTTGCTAGGCTTGTTTTTTTAACAATATCATCCAATGTGTGTCAAGCTGACAAATACACTCATTCATGAATGAGTGTGGAAAAAATATCGTTGCTGAGTAAATTGCATTGCCCACTCGTAACTAGTTTTCTAAACTGCACAAACTGAGGCCCGTTTCAAATCAAGTGCTATAACTGGGAATTTACTGTTTGAAAATGCAAGCCAAGAATCTGGGCATGCACAGTATTGCTGATAATATGGCAGATCTCCAGATTTGCAGCTTGCATTTTCCAACAGTAAATTCCTGCACTTATAGCACTTCATTGGAAACAAGCTTTAGTTTGTGCTTTGCAGAAAACTAGTAATGGACAATGCATATTACTCAACAGTAACATTTGTCCCACTTATTCATAAGTGAATGTAGCCCTTGCATTGCAGCCAACATCACTGGGGATGGTGGAAGGCATGAAGGAGATGCTGCCATATTTTCAATGAAGGTGGAACAGTGAGCATACACTGTTTTGCTGTACTACAGAATACAGGCTGTGATAGACAGCGAGACACCTTGGCTCAAACAGTAATTTCTTAGTCATGTGTTACAGTGCTTGTTGATTGCTGTACCATTGAGGCTTAAGGAGGAGTCAGTGTTACTGATGTTTAAAAATGCAATTTTTCCAGCAGTTTGCAGGGGTCAGAAGGATACTGCTGTTGGAGTTCCTGGTCACGTGGCTAGCTAGCACCTCTTCCATGAGTAATGTCAAAATCTACCATGGCTGGAAGGTGCCAGTTAACTAATCAGATTTACAGATCCTTAACCCACATTGCACAATTTAAAATTTCCCTACCTGATTACAGTATTACTAAACCAGGTAGGGTGGAATATACGTGGTGAGATTGGAGGTGGGGCTTGTATGTGGTGGGACTGGAGGTGGAATTACATGTGGTGGGATTGGAGGCAGGGCTTCAATGTAGTGGGACTGGAGGTGGGGGTTCCATTAGGTGGGATTGGAGGTGGGCTTCTGTTTCGGTAATTGGAGGTGGAGTTCTATGAGGGGGATTGGAGCCAGTGCTTTTATGTGGTGGAACTGGAATGGTTGGGCTTACATGTATTGCATTGGAGGTGGAGCTTCCATGTGGTGGAATTGTAGGCATGGCTTGTATTTTGGGGATTGCAGGTGGAGTTCTGTGTGGTGGGATTGGAGGCACAGCTTCCATGTGGTGGGATTAGAAGCAGGGCTTTCATGTGGTGACATTGGAGGTGGGGCTACCTTGTGGTGGGATTAGTGGCATGGCTCCCATGTGGTGGGATTGGAGGTGGGGTTTCCATTTGGTGACACTGGAGGTAGGTTTACATGTTGTGAGATTGGAAGCAGGGCTTCCATGTGATGGGATTGGAGGTGGGTCTTGTATGTAGGGGAATTGGAGGCAGGGCTTACATGTGGAGACATTGGAAGTGGGGCTTACATGTGGTGGGATTGGAGGTGGGGCTTCCTTGTGGTGAGATTGGAGGTGGGCCTTCCATGTGGTGGGAGTGGTGGTGGGGCTTCCATGTGGTGACATTGGAGGTGATGTTTCCTTGTGGTGGAATTGGAGGCATGGCTTAAAATTGGTGGGATTGGAGGAGGGGGTTCCTTGTGGTGGTTTGAATTAGGGCTTGCATGTGGTGACATTAGAGGTGGGGCTTCCTTGTGACATTGGATGCAGTGCTTCCATGTCGTGGTATTGGAGTTGGGGCATAACTGTGGTGAGACTGAAGGTGGGGCTTACAGTAGGTGACATTGGAGGTGGGGCTTACATGTGGTGACATTGGAGGCAGGTCTTCCTTGTGGTGGGATTGGAGGAGGGGCTTATGTGTGATGGGATTGGAGGCGGGGCTTGCATGTGGTGACATTGGGGGTGGGGCTTCCATGTGGTGACTTTGGTGGTGGATCTTCCTTGTGATTGTATTGGAGGAGGGGCTTAGGTGTGGTATTGGAGGCGGGGCTTCCATGTGGTGGAATTGGAAGTGGGACTTCCATGTGGTGACATTGGAGATGGGCCTTACATGTTATGACATTGGAAGCAGGGCTTGTGGTGGCATGGAGACAGTGCTGCCATGTGGTGGTATTAGAGGTGGGGCTTAACTGTGGTGGGATTGGAGGCAGGACTTCCTTGTGGTGGGATTGGAGGCAGTGCTCACATGTGGTGGGATTGGAGGTGGGCCTTGCACGTGGTGATATTGGCGGTTGGGATTCCTTGTAGTGGGATTGGAGGTGGCTTCCATGTGGTGACATCGGAGGTGGGTCTTGCATGTGGTGACACTGGAGGCAGGGCATGCATGTGGTGACACTGGAGGCAGGGCTTGTTGTGGGATTGGATGCAGTGTTTCCATGTGGTACTATTGGAGGTGGGGCTTTACTGTGGTGGGATTGGAGGCAAGACTTACATGTGGTGTCATTGGAGGTGGGGCTTACATGTGGTGACATTGGAGGCAGGGCTTCCTTGTGGTGGTATTGGAGGCAGGGCTTCCTTGTGGTGGGATTGGAGGCAGGCTCCCATGTGGTGGGATTGGAGGTGGGCCTTGCATATGGTGATACTGGAGGTGGGGCTTCCTTGTAGTGGGATTGGAGGCAGGGCTTCCATGAGGTGACATTGGAGGCAGGGCCTGCATGTGGTGGGATTGGAGGAGAGGCTTACATGTGTCATTGGAAGTGGGGCTTGCATGTAGTGACACTGGAGGCGAGTCTTACATGTTGTGGTAATGAAATGCTTATATCCTGCCAAACTACAGGTCTCAGTATCTAGATCCTGGATATCCAATGACTCGCCCTCATAAGTGATGGCTGATCTAAAGATCAAGCTCCCAGAACTGTTCAAGAATGACTGAAGTCTCTGACTGCAATTAGTTCTGTATGAGAATTTACTCTCTATGCACAAGATTTAATGAGAGATGAGGATTCACCTACCCACCTCCAAACTTTTCAGATATCCAGGTCTGGGATTAATTTGTGGATGGGCCTGATCTCACCAGTTGCAGTGCTAGATTTCCAACACAGAGGGGATTGTTTTTCTCCTGGGACTGAAATTGGTCTGGCTACCCTTAGTTTTCCCCCTCTAATTTCCTTACCCCATCAACGTCAACAGGACAGGACTCCAACACTGAAGTACTGTACTAATTTTAATTTCTTTGTTGTTTTCTAGAGTCAGTTGTAACTGGTCAAGAGGTTTTTCTTCCTTAGTTGTTTTCCAAAGTTTCTGAAATTGGGGGGTTGGGGATCTTATCTCCTCATCTCATGTAACCTTGTAATGCGGGAGATAAAGCCTGAATCAAGGGTTATTTATGCGCTAGGCCTCCAGATACTCCCAGGAGGGACAAAATCTTGTGCATTAGGTGGAAACTTATATTTGGGTTAAGAAGAGCAGGTTCTAATATGGCTAGGAGCGTTATGAACCTCCAGAATGTTTACTTTGTTCTGAATATGTTAGCGCCTAAACATATCAAAATAATGTGGTGTTAACAAGATTTATAATCCGGGTGATGATGTGGGGGGTAGAGGGGTGGGGTGCCCTGACTCGAGCAAGCTCAGGGCTAACTGCATAATGAACTAGTTTATGGGGGGTTTAGCTCCTACACATTCCCTACGTGACAATCCTTCAACTTGACCTTCAAAGATGGGAATCTCTTCCATTATCTCTTTGGGGACACATAAACATAATTAAAATGAATGTCCTGCCTAGACTTTATTATCCATTACATATGCTGAATGTGTGGCTCCCATTATCATTCTTCCAGAAGATGCACTCTCTCATCTCTGGCTTTATATGGCTACATAAACAACCCAGAAAATCCTTTATTAAACTGAGTCTCCCCAAAGCATCAGGGGGTCTCCACCTCCCTAATATTCTTCTTTATTATTGGGCAAGCCCCTTTTCTAGGATCAGGAAATGGCTTACGGATCCCATAGATGAAGCCTGTCCTATTTGGCTGCAAATAGAAACCCAGATCTTACAACACCACCACTTCTAGGGACATGGATATGTTGTTCATCCACACTATCTGGCAGGTTCCTTGCCGCTTTAAGTCTTGCCGGAAGGTCTTCAAGCTGGCTTCTCCCACCCACTTGGGTGGTAAAACTCTCGGCTCCGCCCCATGGCTCCAGATCTTCCTTACTGCTTGGAAGCTCAGGCTCCCTCCTTAGCACTCTTCATTTTCGACTGGTTCCTGATTTTTCGGTTTCCCCGAATTTAGTTTGGAAGTTTTCTAAAACTTCGGTCTTCTTCCCTCGCTGCTGCGATGGATATTTAGTTTCCCAGCTCAGAGGCACCCCAAGAATACCTCCAGGAGGGACCCGCACTCCACATGCGTTTACCGCCTTGACTTAGCCAGCCTTGGAGTGGGTCCCAAGGTGGTAGCCTGGATAAAACATTGGCTAGACAACAGGATGCAAAGGGTAGTAGTAAATGGAGTACACAGTGAAGAAAGGAGGGTTACTAGCGGGGTACCACAGGGTTCAGTACTGGGACCGGTCCTTTTTAATGTCTTTATAAGTGACATTGCAGAGGAACTGGAAGGAAAAGTATGTCTCTTTGCAGATGACACAAAGATCTGCAACAGGGTTGATACACAAGATGGAGTGGAAAGGATAAGAAGGGACTTGACAGAATGGTCAAATGTATGGCAGCTCAGATTCAATGCAAAGAAGTGCAAGGTAATGCAAATGGGAAACAAAAACCCAGGGGAAGCATATACAATGGTGGGGTGAGATACTGACAACAGTAAAAATAGAAAAGTGACCTGGGGGTAATTATATCAGATGACCTAAAGGTGGGCAAGCAATGTGAGAAGGCAGTAAGAAAGGCTGAGGGGATACTGGGATGCATAGGAAGAGGCATCAATAGTAGAAAACAGGAAGTTGTTATCCCTCTGTACAGACAGTTGGTGAGACCCCATCTGGAGTACTGTGTGCAGTTCTGGAGACCCCATCTCCACAGAGACATCGACAGAGTGGAGGCTGCCCAGATGAGAGCAATCAAAATGGTGCAGGGTCTGCACCAGAAGACATACGAAGAAAGACTAAAGGAGCTTAACATGTATACTCTTGAGGAAAGAAGGAAGAGAGGGGACATGATAGAAACTTTCAAGTACCTCAAGGGAATTAACAAAGTCCAAGAGGGTAGCATCTTCCAGAAAAAGAGATGTGCAAGAACAAGGGGGCACAATTTGAAGATAGAGGGTGGACAGCGCAGGGGTAATGTGAGGAAGTATTTTTTCACTGAGAGGGTTTTGGATGCATGGAACAGCCTCCCTGAGGAGGTCGTGGAGTCAAGAACAGTAGGGGACTTTAAGAATGCATGGGACAGGCATAAGGCAGTCCTAGTGGGTGGTAAGAGGAAGTAAGCTGTTAGTTAACTAGGATCTGCAGCTTATCTGTTAGGTAGGAAAATGGGCAGACTAGGTGGGCCAAGCGGTCCTTATCTGCCATCAAATTCTATGTTTCTATGACTTGGACCATGATCTGCAAGTTTGCAAATTTTGCTGTGCCCTTTTGACCAGCGTCCTGGAGGATCGTGCGGCCCGTTTGGGGCTCAGGCGACCTGGAATTTTTTCCACACTGGAAAAATCTTTAGAGGCTCGTTGGGCGGTGTCCGCGTCGACTGTCTCGGCTGAGCAGCTCGATCTCTCTTCCTCCATGGAGGAGGCGGCGACCAAGGCTGTCCCCCCCTCCTCGGTCGCGGTGCTTATCCCACTCTCTTTGAGTTCCTCTCATTCAGCTTCGTTCAAGGAGCTTCGTCAGTCCCTTTCCTCAAAGGGAGAGGGGCCTTTGGGACCTGCCTCTCGGCCAGGTCAAAGGAGTCACAGGGCAAGTCCCATCGTCGGCGCTTGTGGGAGCGGGAGAGGTCCCCTTCCCCTGACTGCTGACTTTTGACTTCGGTCGAGATTGCTGCTCAGGCTGCTGGCTTCACAGTGTCCCCATCAGGCCAGCCGGCCATGACTCCCGTCGATGTTGTCGAGTCTTCTCTCGACCCGTCACCCGGGCGGTCTACCGCAGGAGCCGTCAACCCTTAGCGGTTTCCCGGTGGAGTCGGTTCTGCCTGCCTTTGGGGTGACAGGCCTCGGTCTTTGTCTGAGCTGAGGGAAGGCGGGTGTTCCCGCTCCTTCCCGGACCACCCTCGGTTTCCCGAGGATCAGGTCTTGGTCCTCTTCTTGGTCAAGCCACTCCCACCGACTTTGGCGGTCTCGGTTGGGGCACCGAGTTAAGTGGCATTACCGTTCCTCCTCATCTCCCTCCTCGGATGAGTGGCTCCGATGCAGATGGCGTCGACGTTACGAGGAGTTCATGTGGCAGCAGTTGCTATTGTCTGGGAATCAATCGACTCCGATTCATCCCCCGTCCAGCAAGCAGCTGCCGCCCGAACGGCCGACGTAACTGCTTGATGCAGTCGAGGTGCCCACTTCAGGGCTGGTTGTTCATCCGAACCTTGCTGCCCCACGGATTTCGGTGGAACCTCGGTCGGGTCACGACCTGTCCCGCAGGTTGTCTGTCACCCTCACTCCCATCCGCCCCCGGTGGGTGAAGAGTGGCTCCGGCCTGAGGCAGCTCTTTGCAGACCCTTCGGAGTCTGATGACGACTCCTCCATGGTCCCCAGTTGGGAGGGTCCGGGGTCCTCTCCGGACCGCTCTGTGGACGACAGCCCATCGTCCTTTCTGGGTCTGCTTCAGCTCATCTCGGAGTTCACCGGGATGCAGCTTGAGCCCTTGTCCAAATGGGTCTCTTATCCCCTGACAGAGATTTTAGACCGAGGGGGTTCACCCTCGGAGGCCTTCCCAGTGGCCGAGGCCATTGTCGGCCCGGTCTTGGAGCTCTGGCAGTGGCCTACTTCCTGTCCTGCGCCCTCAGCCAGGATGGCCAGGAAGTACTCTGTCCCTGTTGGTTCTTTGCCTGGTTTTTCGGAGCACCCCTCCGTTGAGGGGTTAGTTACTGATAATGTCTTCCAGCGTTCTGTGAACGCTCGGGATGTGGATAGGCCCCCCGACAAAGAGTCCAGAAGGATGGACTATGTCGGGCTCAAGGTTTACGTCGTGTCCTCCCTAGGCCTCCGACAGACCAGCTCGGCCGCACTGATGGCACATTTTTTCCCGCCTTTTGGGCTCCTTGGATAAGGGTGCTCCTCATCTCCCGGCTTACCTGCGGACCACGGTCTGGCGGGTGCGGGACCAGGGTAGGGCGGTGGCGAAGCAGCAGCTTCAGACTACTCTGGACTTAGGTGATTCCTGTGCCAGGTCAGTAGTGGCCGCGGTGGCCATGCACCGCAGGGCGTGACTGAGGATATCCTCTTTCTCAACGGATACCCAGCACAAGTTGGTGGACATCCCCTTCTTGGTGACTGACCTCTTCAGCTCTGGAGTGGAGGGACACCTCCAGGGGACCGAGAAGTCCATTGCCGCTCTGGACTCGGTCACACCCGCCCAGAGGAACAAGGGCTGCTGGCAGCCTTAGTGTAAGCCCCTTTGTCCCTCGGCCCCTGCGGCTCGACCGCCCCATCAACACCAGCATGAGGGCCAGCAGACTTGTGCTGGGCATCCTGACCCCAAGCCAGCGGCTTCCTCCAAAGAGAAGCAGGGAGGTAAAGGCTCAGGAGCTCCCTTGGCCAGTCCCTCCTCCAAGCCTGCTCAGTGATGGGATGAGGGGCACCGTCCCCGGCCTTGTCACCCCTACCCGGGTCCCCCCGAGGGGAAATGGCTCCGCCCCTCCTCCGCCTGGTCCACTTTCATGGACCGCTGGGTGTCGGAGGTGCTAGGGGAAGGTCCTGCCTCTGGATTGCGAGCAGGCCCCACCCTTTCGAGCCGTTGCCTCTCGGAGGGCCATGGGGTCCGCAGCCTCACTGTCGGCCCGCCGAGCTGACTTGCCCGGCCCCTCGAGATAGAGGTGATCAGGAAGGTGGCGGATCCTTCTCCAGACCCTGGGTTTCTGTCCAGGTATTCCTGGTCCCCAAACGGACGGGGGGCTTGCGCCCCATCCTTGACCCGCAGGACGGGATGGTCACTCTGACTCAGATATCCCATCCTCGGAATGAGGCGTGTGGTTCTATTTCCTGGACCTTCAGGACGTACTTTACACTTCGATCCATCCATTTCTTGGAAGACTCCTCCATTTCTAAAGTGGGGGATCTCTTTAGGAGTTCCAGGCCATGCCCTTTGGTCTCTTCTCAGCAGCATTCCTGTGGCACCGAAGGGTCCGGGCGTACCCCTACCCGGATGGCGGCCTGACTGCAACCCCTCCAGGGTGGAGGGGGATGGTCCAGAGTTCTGGCCCTCTAGGTTGCACTCAGACCGGTCTCCTCTCTAATGGAGCCATGTTGGAACTCGTGTCTAAGCAGGTGATCCTTTCTTCGGGACGAAGCTTGACTCTTGAGTCTGAGCTCGGCTCCCGGCGGACAGGGCCGAGGTTCTTCCTCCCTTACCTAGTCATGTCTGACTGGACAATTGCGCCCTGCCCGGGACTTCCTGCACCTCCTGGGCCTTGTGGCGGCCTGCACCAGTGTGGTCTGTTTGGACCCGCTGGTCCATGCGTCCCCTTAATGGGGGCTGGCCAGCCAGCGGTCACAACGCTGCAATCCTTTGGACCAGTCCATGACAACAGCCCAGGGGTTGAGGAACGCTCTCCTTCAGACTGTTCCAGCTCATCTGCAGGAGAACATCCCGTTCGTCCACCCCGAGTCGACGGTCTTCTCTGACTGATGCATCTCTGATGGGTGGGGGTGCACATCAAGAGGAATACAGAGTGCACCGCCTCTGGTCCTCTCGGGAGTTCCAATGTCATTCCAACCTGCTGGAGCTCCAGGCGGTCCGCTTAGCTCGCACCATTCGCTCCGTCTGTGCGGGGCCTAGTGGTTTAGGTCCAGGCGGACAATACCATGACCATATGCTACCTAACCCGCCAGGGTCGGATGAGCCCCTTGCCATTGCGTAAGGAGGTTCTCCACATTGGGTCTTGCACACAGCCGGGAGGCGGTTCCTAGCCATTTCGATGGCAGGAGCCTCCAGCACCCCGGCTGATGCTCTAAGCCGGATAAGGGCTGCGCCTCATGAGTGGTCTTCCCTGCCGGAGGTAGCACAGGATCTTTCTCCCTCTAGGTCACGCCTCAGGCAGACCTTTGTTTTTTCCCTCCAGGGAGAATACGAGGCTGAGACTGTCTCATGCCCACCCCCTCAGCAAGGTTCACTGTAGGGGATGCCTTTGAGGCCACGGACCCCGGGCCTCTTCTACGCCTCTCCCATTTCCCTTGACCCACAGGCAAGTCGAGGAGGGACTAGGCGCAGGTGATTCTGGTAGCCCCAGACTGGTTTTGCAAGCTCTGGTATCCAGCTCTCCTCAGTCTCAGCCACAGGCTCCCGAGGTGGCTTCCAGCCCGCCCGGTCCTGATCTCTGTTATTAGGGGAAGGTATTCCATCCAGACCTTCAATCCCTGCACCTGGCGGCCTGGTCCCTGTGTGGCTAGTGGCCAGGCCTTAGGTCTTCCGGCAAGGACCTTGATGTTGTTGAGGTGTCCTGCAAGGAGTCGACCAGATATGCTACGCCTTCAAATGGAAGAGTTCTCCATTTGGTGTTAGGATAGGGCCTGGTCCCCTCTCCTGTTCCTCGGTGAGCATTCCGGACTACCTGTGGTCCATTCTTCCTCTTGAGCAAGGGCTTCAGTCGACGACCCTTAAAGTGCTCCTGATAGCCACCCCTGTCTTCCGGGTGCGGGCCAGAAGGTAGTCGGTGGCACAGGAAAGGTGGTCTGGCACTTTCCAAGGCCTTGATCACACTTCCCCTCTGGGGAGAGTATCCCCATCTCTGTGGGATCTTACGCTGGTATGGGCTTAGCTCACGGGCAGGACGTTTCAACCTATGCACAGGTGCGATTTCCCCACCTGTTGTGGAAGAACACCTTCTTGGAGCTACCACGCCAACCAGAAGGCTGGGAGAGCTCCAGGCACTCCTTTCAGTCTCCCTATCTGGTCTTCCACAGGGACAAGGTTGTCCTGCACCCCACCCGAAGTTCCTTCAATAGGCGGTGGCAGAGTTTTTCCCTAACCGGGTATTGTCTCTGCTGGGGTTCAATCCCATTCACACCTCGGAGGCCGCATATAGGATCCATTGGGACCCTAATTTAGCACTCTCCTTCCCAGGGAGCGTAGGGCTGAAGTTCGGGAGAGGTTCGCCAGCTGTTTGTCATCTATGCTAAAGCCGCACCTGGCAGACCTGCAGCCAAGCGGACGATGAGCGGGTGGGTCACCTCCTGCATAGATCTCCACTATAGTTGGGTGGGCATGGAGCCTCCCAGAGGGATAAGTGCTCATTTTACCCGGCCTTCCACTGCATCGGTGGCTACTTCCGAGGATACCCCTGTCCAGGATATCCGTAGGGCTCCTACTTGGAAGCTGGCATATAGTGTTTTTACCGCCTACCACATCGACCTTAGGTCATGCCGGGATGTTGGTCGGGGCCTCGGTTCTCCAGTCTTTATTCCCTAAGTAGTGGGTGTGTGCCTTGCCTCCCTCCTCCCAGAGAACTGCTAAGAGTCTGCCAGATAGTGTGGATGAACAACATATACAAGTCCCTAGAAATACAGGTTACTCACCTGTAACAGGAGTTCTAGGAGAATGGTGTATCATTGTTCTGTTCTGTTTCCCACCAACTCGACGGCGCAACCTGGCTTCCAGCGGGCTGGATCTGGCATCTTGGGGTGGAACCGAGAGTTTTACCACCCGGGTGGGTGGGAGGAGCCAGCTTGAAGACCTTCCGGCAAGATTTAAAGTGGCAAGAAACCTGCCAGATAGTGTGGATGAACAACATATACCATTCCTAGAACTCATGTTACAGGTGAGTAACCTGTATTTGCTTTCCACTGCCATTTACTATATTTCCCTGAAGAAGTTGCTGGACCCAATCGGCCACTCAGTAATTGGGACTTCCCTGAAAGTTTTTTTATCAATTTTGCTCCTCTTACAAATTTTTGACTCGTCAAGACTTCGCACAACCTCTCATCTTCAACCCCAATATTAAGGTAGGTGGCACTCTCCTCATGCACACTTGGTTACCTCCTCTACAAAATGCTAAAGTAACAGATCTCTACTCCTCCTCCTCCTCATCTCTTCTTTCCTTTTCCAAAATCTGACATAAATTTGGCCTAAATGCTTCTCATAATTTTAAGATCTTCCAGTTGAGACACCTAATAGCACAAGTATTTGATACTGCTTCCCTAGAATCTAAGCTTCAACCTATATTGGAAGGCTTCCATGATCTATCTTCCAAGCCACACTGCTTGTCCTTCTTATACAACTATATCCTCTCCATTGGACACACTGATCCTGTACCCGGTTCCAAAATCTGGTCCTCTCTTCTTCCAGGAACAGTCATTGAATGGTCAAAAGCCTGGCAAGATTTATATATATACATACATACATCTCCCAAGATAAACTGCGATTTACTCAATACCATATACTTCATAACCTATATTACACACCAGTAAAATTAGCCAAAATTGGCCACCAGCCCAAATCTAATTGCTCCAGATGTGGTAAAGGTGAAGGAAATTTAGTACATATATTCTGGGACTGTGCTAAAATTGCCCCCTTGTGGCTGTCGATTCAATCCAAATTGGACCCAATACTTGGTCTAGAGGACCTCTTCACTGTGGAGATCTGTATCCTAGGAATTTACACCACTATCCAGATTAAAGAATGGAAATATAACATGGCACTAATTTCCATGGTGGTAAAAAAACTAGTGCTTAAACACTGGTTGGATCAATTACCTATCTCCTACAATGAATGGCTAAATGACCTCTCAGCCTCCTTCTGCATAGAGCGCTTGATTGCTGGCTCCCATAATAATCTGGCATCATTTGATAAAAAATGGGGCAAATTGTACGCCTTATATCTGCACTGAGGTTATTAACATTTAATTTTTCCAGGTCCGTCTCAAGATGTTTCTATGTACCAAATATTTATTTCAAGTATTGTACTATATGTATTAGCACACTCCGGGGGTCAGGAGGAGAATGGAATGGGGAGGGTTTCCTTTCTCTTTTTCATCAGCTTTCCATAGTATATGCTAAGTGGATGGTTGCATCTATGTATCATGCCTGTTATCAATACTACTATGTTTATAATTTAAAATCAGTAAAGAAGTTGAATTGAGAAGATGGGCTGTGATAGAGAGCAAGACACCTCAGGGCAAAACAATAATTTCCTAGGCATGTGGTGGTGGAGGGATTCAAACCCATGATGTCATTTGCTTCATAGCCCAGTGCTCTAACCTCCACACTACATTTTAGGACTTTGGGAAACATGACTTTTTTTACAGTACCAGTTGTTGTCTAAATATACAGAGCACACAAAGTAAAAATGGGAAAATCATGGTGAAACCATGCATATAGTGACTGCATAATTCATGAATATACTTGATTGGTGGCAAATACATTCCCTCACCTAGAATCAACCTTCTGACTCTTTGCATGTAAAGTAAGCACACATCCAGTATGCCACCCTAGAAGCTTGGTCAATAGGCTGTTGTAGTCTTTAAGAGCACATAGTTCAGTACTACATATATTCAGAATAAAAACTTTATAAGGGGAAGGGGCTGGTAGCTGTTAAAAGCACAAGTACAGCCTGAGCATGACATTTGAGTATTGTTGATTTATCTTTTAACAGAATTCTTAGTAGCATGGGCTCAAATTCCAACTAATACACTGATTTTTCATCTCTTCTGTTCTCTGAGTTCCTCTAAAGATGCTAGTAGAATGCAGTGGAGCAATAGGTTTGGATTTGAGACTTCCTACTGTATCCCCAAGGTGGGAACCTGCATCATATGGAATATTAGTCTCATGTATCTGGAAATGCTTAGGGGTGCATGTTTGTTTGTGCTGCTTTAAAGGCAGTGATATGCTGTTGTAGCTTTTTCTCCTAAAAGACTATCTTCTCCACTATTTCTACTATTCCAATTCCTTGCACCAGGAATTATCGCTCAAGTGAAAGAAGAACCAAACTATCTTTTATACTTGCAATTGTCTGCTCTGAATGAAACTTTTTTTTCCAAGTACAACAGCAAATGTATGTTTCTATTGGAAGTCAAACCACTGACAATTTGCTTGTAAGGCCAAGGCACCAGGCAAGGGCTACTCTATGGGTAGCTGGGCCAGGTAGAGTGGATATTGTCAATTTTTGGCTGGGTAGGTTAGTTTGGGTAAGCTACAACCCTTCCTGACATAACAGTGTAAGTCTCAGGCCAGGTAGCTTAAGGCAGGTAACAGGTAATTAGTTGTGTTCCTCATCTCTCCCTCAGCTGGTAAAGAATTAACAGATTTTAGTCAGAAAAGCCTAAATACTGCAATCCTTGGTATTTACTGTTTGGATGGAGCACATTGTAACTTGCAAAGAACAGTGTGTTCTGAAAGGAAACACCAAAACACAGAAAGTGAGAGCAGATAAGGACCGCATGGCACACCTAGTCTGCCCCTTAACCCACTGCAACATCTCTGACCCTATTAATCCCCTGGTTTGTCCCACCTTCTTATCCACCAGGGTTCCCTTATGCTTATCCCATGCATTTTTTAATCTCTTTACCATTTATGAATGGGTGTGTTTGCAGGGAATCAGTGTTCCAAGTTAGAAAACTGAGCCTCTGCAAACAGTAAACTCCAACCATTGCAACATTAGTTTAGTCTGCCTTTTCTGACGGAAAACTATTAACACTTTTCCAGCTGGAGCATGGATGAGAAATGCTATTAATCCCTATTTTTAATCTTAGATTTGATTATCTTTTCAACATATAACAATGCATCAACAGCAAACATATACATCATGTCTCTTTAAAAAATTTTTTGGGATTCAGTCTGGAAGGGTACTAGTAATATTGTAATTGGGCTATGTATTTGGGTCTGGTAATCGGGTTGGATAATTAAGCAAGAAACCACAACAGGGTGCAGGTGATGGTGGGTTTACCCATGCCTGGGGTGGTTCGGTCATGAGCCAGCAGGCTGAGTGACCAAACCGCATCAGGCATGGGTAAATCCCAGCATCACCCTCACTCTGGAGTGGTTAATTGCTATTATACAATGCACCCCCACCACTATTTTGTGAGAAAAAGAAATAAAGACTTGTTTTGTATTTTAAGTAATTTTTATTCATTTTATTGCTCCGCTAAAAAATAAAATAGTTCTTTGTTGCTACCTCTGAAGAAGCTCTGCCCAGACGTAGTAAAACATAAGGTTTTTCACCCTTTTGGGTGATGCTGTAGCATTAGGAACTGCTGTCCCTCTACGCTGTCTCTGCATATAGCTTTTTAGCTTTTATTCTGCTATTATTTGACTTGCCATATACCTTCAGTTGCACCACTTTCACTATTTTGCACCATTTTTGTTTCTATATGCTGTATTCAAGAAAATGTACATCTTTTTATACATGGTGATGAGAGAGTTCTTTTCATAGCACACAATGTGAGTGTTACTTTATATGCTGTTCCAGAGTGGGTGCTTCGTGTTTTTTGTTCTATTTACTGCAGTGGTTTTATGTGAGCACCGCTCCATTTGGACGGCTTTCTGGAGCACCTTTTTTGGTGGTTTCTTTGTTGCTAGGTAGACCCTGCCTAGGCTCCCTCATTTCTCCAGTGTCTCCCACACTTGATCTCATCTAAGGAATACACCACAGAGACACATTTCCTCTCTCCCCATCACAAATATTGAATACACCATAGACGCTCCCCTTGTGACGCACATACTTTTTCATTGATTTAAGAGAGAGCTTGCAAGACTTGTTTTTTTTTAAAGTATCACACAGTGTGTGTAGAGATAACAAGTAGACTCATTCATGAATGAGTGTGGAAAAAATATTGCTGCTGAGTAAACTGCATTGCCCATTCATAACTAGTTTTCTGAACTGTACAAACTGAGTCCCATTTCAAACTGAGTGCTATGACTGTGGAAATTTACTGTTTGAAAATGCAAGCTGAGAATCTGGGCATGCACAGTACTGCTGATGCTATGGATGATCTCCAGATTCTTGCCTTGTATTTTCAAACAGTAAATTCCAACACTTACAGCACTCAGTTGGAAACAAACTTTAGTTTGTGCTGTTCAGAAAACTAGTAATGGACAATGCATATTACTCAACAGCAACATTTTTTCACTTTTGTTCATAAGTGTACCCCTTGCATTGGTGCAGACATTACTGGGGATGGTGGGAGGCATGAAGGAGGTTCTGCTGTATTTTTGATGTGGGGGGAACAGTGAGCATACACTGTTTTCCTGTTCTACAGAATACAGGCTGTGATAGAGAGTGAGACACCTGAGCGCAAAAATCATTTCTTTGTCATGTGTTACAGTGCTTGTTGATTGCTGTACCATTGGGGTTTAAGAAAGAGTCAATGCTTGTAGGGGTTGGAGGGATGCTGCTGTTGAAGCTTGATCATGTGGCTGGCTAGCACCTCTTCCGTGGGTAATTTCAAAAATTTACCATGGTTGGGAGGTGCCAGTAATACAATCAGATTTACAGATCCTTAACCCTCATTGTGTAATTTAAAATGATCCTACCTGATTACAACATTTCTAAACCAGGTAGGGTGGAATACACATGGTGAGATTGGAGGTGGGGCTTGTATGTGGTGTGACAGGAGGCAGGGAGTCCATGTGGTGGAATTGGAGGCAGGGCTTGTACTTTGATAACTGGAGGTAGAGTTCTGTGATGGGGATTAGAACCAGGGCTTTTATGTGGTGGGATTGGAGGCAGGGCTTAGATGTACTGACATTGGAAGTGGGGCTTTCATGTGGTTGAATTGGATGCATGGTTTGTAGTTTGAGGATTTCAGCGGGAGTTCAATGTGGGATTGGAGACAGGGCTTCATGTGGTAGTATTGGAGGCGGGGCTAGCATGAGGTGATATTAGAGGCAGGGCTTTTTTGTAGTGGGATTGGAGGTAGGGCTTCCATGTGGTGCAATTTGAAGTGGGGCTTAAATGTGGTGACATTGGAGGCTGGGTTAACATGTGGTGACATTGGAGGAGTGGTTTCCTTGTAGTGGGACTGGAGGCAGGATTTCCATGTGGTGGTATTGGAGGTGGGGCTAACATGTGGGATTGGAGGCAGGACTTACATGTGGTGACATTGGAGGTGGGGTTTACATGTGGTGACATTGGAGGAGGGGCTTCCTTGTGGTGGGATTGGAGGTGGGGCTAGCCTGAGGTGATATTGGAGGCAGGGCTTCTTTGTAGTGGGATTGGAGATGGGGCTTCCATGTGGTGCAGTATGAAGTGGGGCTTAAATGTGGTGACATTGGAGGCCAGGTTAACATTTGGTGACATTGGAGGAGTGGCTTTCTTGTGGTGGGATTGGAGGCAGGCCTTCCTTGTAGTGGGACTGGAGGTGGGGTTTCCATGTGGTGGTATTGGAGGTGGGGCTAACATGTGGGATTGGAGGCAGTGCTTCATTGTGGTGGGATTGGAGGTGGGGCTTAACTGTGGTGATATTGGAGGTGAAGCTTCCTTGTAGTGGGATTGGAGGCAGGGCTTACATGTGGTGACATTGGAGGTGGAGCTTTCTTGTGGCGGAATTGGAGGGAGGGCTTACTTGTGGTGGAATTGGAGGTGGGGCTTCCAAATGGTGGTATTGGAGGTGGGGCTTCTATGTGGTGACATTGGAGGTGGGGCTACCATGTGATGGTATTGGAGGCTAGGCCTGTATGTAGTGACAATGGAGTTGGGGCTTACATGTGTTGGGATTGGAGGTGGGGTTTCCACATAGTGGGATTGGAGGCAGAGCTTGCATGTGGTGGGATTGGAGGCAGGCTTTGCATGTGGTGGGATTGCAGGAGGGGTTTCTTGTGGTGGCATTGGAAGCAGGACTTCCTTCTGGTGGATTGGAGGTTGGGCTTTTATGTGTTGACATTGGAGGTGGGGCTCCCTTGTGGTGGTATTGGGAGGCAGGTCTTCCATGGGGTGGTATTGGAGGTGTGGCATAACTGTGGTGGTATTGGAGGTAGGGCTAACATGTGATGGGATTGGAGGTGGTGCTTCCATGTGACATGGGAGGCAGGGCTTCATTGTGGTGGGATTGGAGGTGGGGTTTCCTTGTGGTGGGATTGGAGGTGGAGCTTACATGTGGTGGGATTGGAGGTGGGGCTTACATGTGGTGGGATTGGAGGAGGGGCTTAATTGTGGGGGAATTGGAGAGGCAGGGCTTACATGTGGTGACATTGGAGGTAGGGCTTCCTTGTGGTGGTATTGGAGGTGGGGCTTACATGTGGTGACATTGAAGGCGGGTCTTACATGTGATGGGATTGGAGGTGGTGATTAAATGTGGTGGGATTGGAGGTGGGGCTTACATGTGGGGGGATTGGAGGTGGGGCTTCCTTGTGATGGGATTGGAGGCAGGGCTAGGATGAGGTGACACTGGAGGCACGGTTTCCTTGTGGTGGGATTGGAGGCAGGACTTACATGTGGTGACATTGGAGATGGAGCTTTCTTTCCCACAGAACACTGGGATTCGGATCCATTTTAGGTCCCTAGTTTTTTCTACTGGTCCAATTACTGGAATTCTTGGACCTAACATGGTGGCTCTCATAGAAATGAACTAGCTGCAAATAAAGCAGGTTACATACACTTCTTTATTTCAAATATGACAACATACAAGCAGCAAATAAGTACAGTTCCTACATAGGCTTCCTCTGCACAAATAGTGACTGCAGATTGGAGCAAGCAGAGCACTGTCTGGCTGGTAGCAAGCTCCAAATTGCTTGGACCGAGGTCAAAGCATTTACTTAACACAGATTAGCTAGTCTCTTAAAGGGACAGGTGTGGAGGCTCAATAGGGCACTCTCACACAAATGAACAAAGCACTTAAAGACAGGACAACATCCTGACAGTGGGCACTGAGAAGCCCAGGAAGAAATTAAGGTAAACCCCAAAGTGGTATGGGGGTTTCACATGGGATAGATGCAAGGGGATCTTGAAAGTAAGGTGGGGGGCCAAGACTGAAAACTGAGTAGGGTCTGCAGTGTAGCTGTTGATAGGAAAAAATAGAGCAGACTAAATGGGTCAAGAAGCCCTGTCTGCCAACATCCTCTATGGTCCTATGTTTGTATATTATCACAAAGATGCGGCAGCTTTTAAAATACTGCTAACTGTGGCTGAGCAAAGTGGGTGCCACAGGTGTAGCACCTGCAGCCAAGTCTTTGAAAATCCAGTCTCTGGAGTATATTAAAAGGAACTGCTGGTTTAATTGGTTGAATTATATGTCACTCAGAGCCTCTAGGATTTGGAGCCTTCTAAGTACACTTTGTCTTGCCTATGCCTGGCTGGTCTTTTTAATGATTCTCATGTGCCTA
This sequence comes from Neoceratodus forsteri, assembly GCA_016271365.2. Classification (NCBI taxonomy): domain Eukaryota; kingdom Metazoa; phylum Chordata; order Ceratodontiformes; family Ceratodontidae; genus Neoceratodus; species Neoceratodus forsteri. The sequence goes on along the minus strand of JADMNL010000022.1, from coordinate 436,461,992 downwards.
TCTCAAACAGGCTAGAAATCTGCCACTGTCATAGCCTCACCACCTCCCTCAGCAACCTGTTCCACATGTCCACCACCCTCTTAGTGAAATAGTGCTTCCTCACCTCCTTCCCTGAATCTCCTTCCCACAAGTTTCATTGTATTCCCTTATGTAGCCACATTAGAGCTGTATCTGAAAAGCCCACTCCTTTTGATTCTGTTCACAACTCAGAGCTCCATAGAGTACAACAGGGTCATATTAAGTGCTTTTTATTACAATGTGGAGTTCTGATTAGGACAAATCAAGGCCACCACTCAACTACTACCCTGTGGAATGCACCCCTGTGCTCTCCATTTACTAAGATCATAAAATGTGAGAGCTCGAGGGCAAGTCTCACAATAGGGATGTATCAGCATTTTAGCTATGGGCTCCACAGATGAAACAAATAGACCTTTACAATGAAGGTAGTCACCAAGCTGAACTCTGTTTAGTTTTTAAAATATAACAGCTTTGCTGCTGAATTGTAAAGCAGTGTTTGTTGCTAAATCTATGGGCTCAGCTACATCACTAAAAATACCACCAACAGCTTAATTTGGTTCAAGGTCAGTTGGCATTCATCTGTATCCCCCTCCCCCAGGTCGTGCCTGAAAATAGGCAGGATTTGTCTAGTGCACTTACCCGGTCAACAAAAACTAAATAAATAAAAATAAAAAACAAACCAAAAAAATCACTGTCACATGAGACAGGATGCATTGTAGGTACAAGAAAAGCAATAAACTGAGCTGGGATGGAGATCCCCAGGGGTTGTAAAACTACCATAAAGATAGCAGGCTAATTTAAGAAAAACTGATAGCAGACAGAGGGAAGGACACACTAGGACTTCACACACAAATCAAAGCACTCTACACAACATATGTTTTTACAAATTCTGGGTGTACTACTCCTTTAAGTAGAAAAAACACAGGAAGATTTGGCTGCGTCAAGTAGCTACACCAAAAACAGAGACATTTTCCCTCAGTACAGTACTGAACAGCACTGCATCGACTTAAGTAAGGGGAGTTTTTTTTATCCAAAGTCCCAGTCCAGTCCCAACACAAGGATAAGTCCAAAAAAAGAAAAACAAAATTGCCTTGCCCTTACATGGTTTGTATGGTTTGTTGCCTCTGAGCCTCTGTCCCTCCAAGACACAGAAATCTATGGTTTGGAATCTTGGACTACAGTAGGTAGAATTTTATTTTGGAGGAATTGGAATGGCGAGATAGCAGCATCCACTCCAGTCCGCTCCACAGTCCTCACCACCCTCCTCTACCCTCCCAGGTGCTCCTTTCCCTTTCCCCTTCCCGATACCTTTCATTGACAGAGTCCTCCTCCCTGAGTCCCCAACTTTAATTGCCCTGTCTGTCTCCCAGTCCACTCCTTGAACAAACAGGAATCAGGAGGATTTGGGAATTTTGAATCACCTATCACTTTCTTTCTTTTACCACAATTAACTTCTATAGTCTGACAATTAGTGCTGCATCAATCACACATTTTTACTCTATCCCTCTCCTTTCTGAATAGCAGAATAGCTACGTATACTGTTATACTTACTACTTTATCTGGCAGCCCATAAACCCCTTATCTGCATCTTGCACAGCTCACCCTGCAATGTTCCTAATTACCATATTTATCTTCCCCCCCAACCATGTTAGTTTCCCCTTCCCTATCCCTATAGCCCTCCATCCCTTATTTCTCCACCCCAGACCTATCCACCTCCCCTGTTCTTACCTCAGCCCTCTCTCTCAGGCAACTACCCCACTGCCCTTGGCCAATAGGTTCATCAATACTCCCACCCACGAGCCTCCTTGCCTTCCTACCTTAACTAATACTCCTCTCACTTCCCCTCCCAAACCCCTCTTCTTACCCCCATTCACACAGCTCAAGCCCTCTAAGAGAGTAAATAACCTCATCAGACTCATCATAACATTGCTACTCCGCACTGCTGGGGACATTGAAATGAACCCAGTGCCACCCCCCTCTCATTCCCCTTTCATTTCCCCCAAAGGACTCAAAATCACTCATCTTAACATTAGAAGCCTAGTCCCTAAATTAACTCTTCTCCAGTCCCTCATTCTAAACCTCCATCCTGATGTTCTGATTCTCACAGAAACCTGTCTCTCTTCTAAAATACATTATAATACCATCCACATTCCTGGCTACTTCATCATTCACAAAGACAGGCCCTCTAAAAGCAGGGGTGTAGCCATATATGTATCTAATTTAACCTCCAATTGTTCCCTATGCTATCTCCTCTCCCTCTACATTGTCCTCCTTACCCCATACACTACCTAGATTTGTAGCCAGCACTTACTGCCACCATGGTCTTCCCAGTTCTACTCATCTCCATCATCACCACACATGCCACCTCAGGTGAGCTGTACATCCTAGGTAACTTCAACATAGACTAGCTACCAACTGCCCATAGCAAAACCTGTTCTGATATAAAATCTTTAAACCTCTATCTTAAATCTCATAAGCACTGCCTAATTGACTGGGCCCTTAGCACACCTTCCCAAGAAAAAAAAAACATCATACCTGCATTTGTACTTGTATTATGGATCTTTAATATGGTGCACCATGCCCTCCTGCTTAACAAGCTTGCAACTATAAGTCTCTTCCACGATACCTTGGCTTGGTTCAGAAGCTATTTATACAACCATATGCAACAAGTAAAGATTGGCACAGTCCTCTTGGATAGTAGACCCATCCACTGGTGAGTTCCACAAGGGTCAATCCTTGGACCACTCCTCTTTAATATCTTCCTCAATTCCCTCCCAAATGCCTTCCAGGGTGTCATCCTACTATATGCAAATAATGTTGTCATCTTTGACAGTGATCCTGACCCCAAGGCCCTAGAGACCCAACTACAACTACACTTTGTTGAAGTTGAAAAATGGTTCCGAGACCATGAACTCATCATGAATTATAAGAAGGCAAAATTGTTATTCACCAACCCCCAAAACAGACACAGAACCTACCCACTTACTATTAATAATGCTGAGAGCACCCCATTGGAGCTAGTTCCACACTTTAAGTATCTGGGGATTACAGTAGACAGTACCTTATCTAATGTTCCACACATTAACAATATTGTCACCACAGGGCAGATGGGGTCATAATTGGCAGACTGGATAGGCCTTGTGGTCCTTATCTGCCATCAACTTCTATGTTTCTATGGCCAAGGCAGTCAATATGCAAATAGGGCTACTCTGCAGGCCCAAACATTGTCTATCTCCTGAGGCCCTCACCACTGCTATCCAAAGCTCAGTTGTCTCACTCATCAATTATGGTCTGATCATTTATGGTGCAGCCACAAACACTGCTCTGTGTCACATAAAAATTGCCCTAAACAAAGCCTGCCACCTTCTAACTGGTGCTGGGCATCTGACCCACACTTGCGACTAGTACACTCAAACTAATTGGCTCCAGCTTAAAGGGAGGTGTAAAGTATGACCATTAAGACCATTAGCAGTAAATCAGCTTAACCTATTCCACTCAGAATTTTAAATATAGTCTCTTACTGCTGTGAAAGAAACAGTTTCTTATACCTTTATATGCTCTCCTGTGTTTCTTACTTTTTATTTGTCCTATATTCTGATGTGTTTTAGTCCCATTTTGTTTGCCTTTATTACTACATTGATTCCCTTTATCCAGAGTCCTCAGCAGCTACTACTCTCATTGTTGACGCTACCAGAACATTCCATGATATTAATTTCACCATTACAGCCAATTCAGATGAATAGCCTGGAATGGTGTGTCTGAACATGTGGAATGCCTTAGAAATACAAAACAAAATGGCAGTACCTGCCGAGTTAAAGTTAACACAATGCAGAAGTGAGGGTATCACAAGCATTGATATATAATGTGTCAAAAACTGGTCAAAGCTTATCAAAATACATGACTAACATGAAAAGGAAAATGAAAGTGTTTTACAGAGGTTAGAACAATGAGCTATGAATGAGCTTGGCACATTCAGTGGCACTAGATCAGAACAGCGACTGTACGGACAGTGCTGTCAAAAACAGTGCTGTCCAAACAGTGCTGATCATAAAAGCAGCAGGAACAAATGCTGTAAACAAACACAGCACCACTGGTATCGATCGCAAGTCTGGTTTGAGATCACTACCACCAGTAACTGCATTTTTGTGGGGGGGGGGCTGTGCCCCCCACACCACCCTAAGCAGGAGGCTCTACCCGTGTGCCCCCATACTTAAAATAATCAACTCCGAGTTGGGGTTGGATTTCGGGGAAGAATATAAAATTTTGGAGACCAGGTTTAGAACCCTCCTCTCCACCACTATTCCTGCTAAGTTGCTTATGCTTCAGCACGCCACACCATGGGAGCAGCTCAGCCAGCCTCCTGATTTATCATCCCCTTGTGCCCTTCTCTAGCACCACAGACAGCAACCTGGGGAGCGCTTACTACATAGCACTGTTATTCTCCCGTCTCTGTCCATGGAAGCGCTGTGTAGACCACGCTCTTCTGAGTAGCACTATTATAGTAGTGCTGTTCTGACCGGGTAGGCATTTGGCAGACCTGTATTTGATTCTCAGTCTTCCTTTGCATCTTGTGTGGCCTTGAGCAAGATACTTAACCTCTCGGTACTCCTAGTTCACCCCTGTAAATGGGCCTTGTGGCCAATGGGCCATACCTAGTTACCAAAGAACAAAAATTACTAATGCATAAAAATAACATAACAATGATTTCCTATCACTTCTAAAAGTCTTCACTGACATTAAAATGGCTTTGAAGGAAGAACAATATACCCATCAGTCATAAAGAAGGATGGAGCTAGAGGCAGAGTTTTGGATGTGGTTTAACATTCAGTTTTCACCTCATGCAAAGGTAACAACCCTAAAAATGATACAATGTAATATTATTACCTACACTGGAAAGTAAACTGTATAAGCAATAATATTAGGGGGTAAGGAACAACAAGGGTGAATAGGGAAAATGGGATGCAAAAGGTAGCAATGCAATTCAAAGTATAACATGCAGTTCTAATATGCCCACACTCATACCCTCCCTCCTGGCAGTTCTCGGTCCCTGATATGCGGGTACACCCACCATGTTTCTCCCAGAGACTTATGTTGGCTTCTGGCAAATCTTCCATTGTAGTGGATACATTCAATGTTAGTGCGCTTGCAGAGTAGAACCAAATTATAATCTAGCAATAACAAACAACAACAAAGGAACCCCTCTTTGTAGTCCAAATAAGGAGGGTTTAACAGCTTCCAGATCTTTCACCTGGGTCGACAGGTATATGACAAAGTCTTTATACAGGACTTGCATCCACCTAACTACCCTCCAATGCAGGGGTATTGTAAGTTTTCAAGCAGTTTCCCTCCACATCTCCTCCTTGGCTAATTTACCCACAGAGAACCTTGATTAGGCTGGGGTCCAAGATTTGCTAGTGCCTGCAAATGTGGAATTTTCCACTAGGAATCAGTTCTTTGGGGCAAAAGTACCCCCAATGTTTAGAGAAATTGCTTTTTTCTGTGTTGCAGTTGAAAATCTTCCTCCACTTTTCTCACAAATTGAAGGGCACTTCAGCTGTGCAAAAATAAACATTATCTGCTGCCTAAATCCTAAAAAAAATATGAGCATACATGTCAAGTCTGCGTTTTGAGGTAGCAAAGATGACATGAATATTTCCTTTTATAGAAACATAGAAACTCTCAGCAGAAAGGGACCCCTTGGCCCATTCAGTCTGCCCTAAAATATATTACCTAATGCATCACTGTAGACCCTACTTGATCTGCAGCCTTACTACCCCCAAGCGCTGTTACTAAAGTCCCCTGTGTCTATCCCATGCATGCTTGAAACCTGCTACCATGTTGGTACGGAACCTACTACCTTTGCTGAAAGTCTGTTATAGTTGTCCATTACTCTTTCTGTGAAGAGATATTCCCTCACATCTCCTCTGAGCCAGCACTAGGTCAGAAGAGCATTGTCAATAAGTGTGCCATCCAGAACAGCACCGTATTGACTGCACTCTACAGAACAGTGGCACAACAGAATGCCACCATGCAACAGAGCACCAACAACAAACATTAATATATGTTTTCATGTGGGGGTCTCTGCCCCACAATCTTTAAGATTCTCACTCCGTGGGGGGAGCAGATCTTGGGGAAAGAAGAACTACATGGGGTCATGGAATACTGCTTCCAAGGCCCCTTGTAAAAAAATAACCCACAAGGAAAACTAAAGAGAGACAAGAATTAGAACCCTGGTATCCACGACCATCCTGTCAAATTGCTCTATGCCTTAGCCCTCCACACCATGGGAGCAGCTCAGCCAGATACTGATTTCCTCTTCCCTTGTGGTCTGCTCTAGTACCATGGACAGCGACCTGGAGCGCGCTTAGTACATAGAGCTGTTAATTCCCTTTCGCTGTCTGGGCTAGCACTGTTTAGACCACGCTGTTCTTCATGGCGCTATTATAGTAGTGCTATTCTGACCCGGTAGACTCAGGGCCTACCCTTCCAGTTAAATATCATGCCTTTGAGTCTTTCCTTTCAAGCCCTCCTGTTGCACCCCCTTTCCTCAAACTTTCTCCCCACCTCCTCCTCTTCTTCTTTACAACCCTTCCTGATTACTCCTATAGCTGCAATATAAGTGACAAAACTATCTTCTGGCTGCTTCCAATGCACTACAGTGTCTCTATCAACTATTCCACTATGTGTGGGATTAGATAAAGTGAAGAACAATGGCACCGCAGGTAATCAAAAATATCCAATCTTATTACATGCAGACAAATAGCACAGCCACCCAGCAGAACAGGCTCCCAAACCCTCAACTAGTTTCGCACCATCTGTGCGTCATCAGGAGGATGGTCTACCTCAAATCCACACCTCTAAAATAGCACACCGTTAAAGTGACAATACTTCAAAAAGATAGTGTATATACAAAGTAAGTAGAAATGAAAATATCATCACAATTAGATTAGAATCAGCACAGAATGACAGCCAGCCTAATATAAAAAATAATAAATTTAAACTAATAGTGCTAGATTCTACATATAAATAGCACAAGTACTCAGTCAGCAATGTCATGGTCATCCAACCTAAAAGAGGTGATATTTGGAAGTATGCAGTTATTATACTATTAAGTCTGTTCAGGACAAAGAATCCAAAAAGTATGTATTGCTTATATCCATACCAGTACCTGGTCAATTATCCATCAGCTTTACCATTTAGCCATTATGACCAGGTCAATTCATAAACTTACTAGCCAAAGTCCAATGTATTGCATTGTGTAGCTTAAAACTATTCACGGGCAAGAATTTATGTGTGATCAGTGCCATCTAGGGGAAAAAGGGAGAAAAAATTATTGTAGAACACTCGTAATAAAAGTACTGATAATTTGTACATCAGTTAACACAAATAACTGTATAAACATTCATGAGGCTTAAATTTTTTTCTTTCTCATGTTAATCAAGGGCATTACATCAAATTTTTCATTTAATCCAGGCAGTTGTAAACCCCCAAGGGTGTAAATCCAATATGTTTCTCTGTTCAATAATAGATCATTAATGTTACCCCCCCCACACCGAGGTCCCAGTTTAACTGATTCAATTCCACAGAACTTGAATTCATGTTTTATACTGTCAAGCTGTGCTCCAGCCCTCCCCCCGAGCGAGCCAAATCCCCCGCCAATAAAATACAGCTTCTGGACTGGTCATGAGGGCAGCTGTGCTCCAGCCCCCCACCAAGTGAGCTGAATCCCCTGCTGAGAAAATACAGCTTCTGGAGTGGTTGTGAGGGCAGCTGTGCTTCAGCCCCCCACCAAGCGAGCTGAATCCCCCGCTGAGAAAATACAGCTTCTGGAGTGGTTGTGAGGGCAGCTGTGCTCCAGCCCTCCCCCCAAGCGAGCCAAAACCCCCGCCAAGAAAATACAGCTTCTGGAGTGGTCATGAGGGCAGCTGTGCTCCAGCCCTCCCTCCGAGCGAGCCGAGAAAATACAGGTATGACGCCCACCAGAGAGGCACTCAACTCGCAACGGAGTGCGTGTGTGTGGAACAAAGACCCGCTGACGCTCTGTGTCAGCTGCCCCGCCACCACCCTCTGTGGACACAGTGATATATAAGGAATATCACATGCCATTCATAGAAACATAGACTTCGACAGCAGATAAGGACCGCTTGGCCCATCTAGTCTGCCCATTTCCCTACCTACAGGATAGGCTGCAGATCCTAGTTAACCAACAGCCTATTTCTTCCTACCCCCTACAAGAATTGCCTTATGTCTGTCCCATGCATTCTTGAATTCTCCCACAGTTTTAGACCCCACAACCTCCTCAGGAAGGCTGCTCCATGCATCCACTACTCTCTCTGTGAAATAATACTTCCTCACATTGCCCTTGAACCACCCCCCCATCTTTTAATTGTGTCCCCTTGTTCTTGCATGTCTCTTTTTCTGAAAGATGCTACCCTCTTGGACTTTGTTGATTCCACTGAGGTACTTAAAAGTTTCTATCATGTCCCCCCCCCTTCTTTTCTCAATGGTATACATGTTAAGCTCCTTTAGTCTCTCCTCATACGGCTTCTCTTGCAGACCCTGCATCATTTTAGTTGCCCTTCTCTGGACTGCCTCTATCCTGTCTATGTCCTTGCAGAGATGGGGTCTCCAAAACTGGACACAGTACTCCAGATGGGGTCTCACCAACTGTCTGTACAGAGGGATAACAACTTCCTGTTTTCTGCTGCTGATGCCTCTCCCTATACATCCCAGTATCCCTCAGCCCTCCTTACTGCCTTCTCACATTGCTTGCTAACCTTAAGGTCATCTGATATGATTACCCCCAGGTCCCTTTCCTTTTTGTTGTTGTTAATACCCCCATTGTGTATTCTTCCCTGGGTTCTTGTTTCCCAGGTGCATTATTTTGCACTTCTTTGCATTGAATCCTAGCTGCAATACTTCTGACCATTCCTCCAACCTTGCCAAGTCCCTTCTCATCCTTTCCACACCTCCTTGTGTATCAACCCTGTTGCAGATCTTTGTGTCATCTGCAGAGGCATACTTTTCCTTCCAGTCCCTCTGCAATGTCACTTATGAAGACATTAAAAAGGACTGGACCCAATACTGAACCCTGCGGTACCCCACTAGTAACCCCTCTTTCTTCAGAGTGGACTCCATTTACAATTACCTTCTGTGTCCTGTTGTCCAGCCAATGTTTTACCAGGCTACCACCCTGGGACCCACTCCCAGGCTGGTTAATTTGACTATTAATCTTTTGTGTGGGACTGTGTCAAATGCCTTGCTAAAAGTCTAGGTAGGCCATATCTGGCCCTCCTGGTCTACTACTTTGGTCACCCAGTCAAAGAAATCTATTAGATTCATGTGACATGACCTTCCCGCTGTGAACCCATGCTGCCTTGGGTCCTGTGCCCCACTGCCCTCTAGGTACTAAACTATTCTTTCCTTCAGAAGTGACTCCATCACGTTCCCTACCACAGAGGTCAGACTGACAGGTCTGTAGTTTCCTGCCTCTGTCTTGGTCCCACTTTTGTGAAGGGGAATCACATCTGCCTTCTTCCAGTCCTCGGGTACCACACCATCCTCCCATGATTTATTAAAAAGAGTTGCCAGTGGTTTCACTAGTTCCCCCCTTAATTCTTTTAGAATTCTGGGGTGAATTCCATCAGGCCCCATTGCTTGTCCACCTTCCGCTTTAGGAGTTCTTGCAGAACCCTTTCTTCTGTGAAAGGACTGGGATCGACCCCCTATCAAGAGTGCTTCTGTTAATTGGATTAGGCACCTCCTCCCCTTTGTGAATACTGAGCAGAAATATTCATTCAGTATCCTGATTTTCACTGTCCCCTCTGCCCACCCACGTTCATTCTATTCAGCCTCACTATCCCTCCTTTGTCTTTCACGCTCACTGATGTACCTATAAAGGTTTTATCCTTCTTAACTGAATTGGCTATCTTTTCCTCAGTTTGGGCCTTTGCTATTCTGACTTCCCTCCTGCTTCCTTCTGCCTTAACTTGGTACAGCTCTCTGTCCTGCTCTTTTTGTGTTTTCTTATACTTCCGGAATGCTATCTTTTTCCTCCTGACTTTCACAGCCACCTCTTTTGAGTACCATAGTGGCTTTTTCTTTCATTTTGATTTGTTTATTTGCTTCATACAAAGGCTTGTTGCCTCTGTGATGGCAGTTCTGATGAATCCCCATTGTTGCTCCACAACTCCTTCTAGCCTGTTTGCTAGTGCTTTTCTGAGGCACTCTCCCATCTTGCCAGAGTCAGCCCTCCTGAAGTCCAGTACCCTCACTTTTGTGATGGCTTGACTCTGTAGCTGAGTTTAACATGAACCACACTGTTTGATGGTCACTTGTTCCCAGATGGCAACCCACTTCTAGATCTGAGATCCTCTCACTGCCCCCGTTTGAGAGTATGAGGTCTAAGATTGCTCCTTCACGAGTGGGTTCCGAAACGAGCTGTCTGAGGCCTGCCACCTGTAGGGCATCAAGAATGGCCCTGCTCTTGGATGTGGCTGCAGCAAATGTGCTCCAGTTAACATCTGGCATATTCAGGTCTCCTATCAACAGTATCTCCCCTTTCTCTGCCATTCTAAGAATGCCTTCTATCATATCCTTGTCCATTCCCTCCTCCTGACATGGGGGTCTGTACACAACCCCTGTGCAGATCGTGGTGCCCTTTCCAGTCTCCAGGGTGACCCACAGTGCCTCCTCTCCTCCCTGTTTACTCTTTTGTTCAGTTGCTTTTATCCCTTCCTTTACATAGAGAGCTGCTCCTCCCCCTCTTCTCCCCTGCCTGTCTGTCCTGTAGGTTATGTACCCTGGTATGTTAACATCCCAGTCATGGTTCTCTGTGTACCATGTTTCTGTGACTGCTACGATATACAGGCACCCCTCTTCCATTAAGGCCACCAGCTCAGGGAGCTTCTTGCCCAGACTATGGGCATTGGTGCTCATTACCCTCCATTTCTTGATGGCCTTACTCCTTTTTGCCCCATCCCTGTCCTTCTTGCCTCTGTCATTTTCTCCATTTACCCCTGCCCTTCTCCCTATCGACACCTCTATGTTGGTGTTTACCGCACTTACTACCATGATTTTTTTTGGGGGGGCTAGGATTTCCCTGTTCATTTCCAGCGCCTCCCCCCCTTGGCTAGTTTAAATGCTTGCCAATGAAGCATTTTAAACCTATCACCTAGGATCCTGGTTCCCCTCCTGGACAGATACAACCCATCATGCCAGTATTGGCTTGCATCACTCCAGGTGGACCCCCAGTCCCCAATGAAGCCAAATCCCTGAGCTCCACACTAGTTTTTCAATCACTGATTGAATCCCATGGTGCAGAACACCCTAGCCTCTCCTATGCCATAGATGGGCAGCACCTCCGAGAAGGTTACCGTGCATGCTACTTGTCCAAGGTCCCTCCCCAATTCCAGAGACTCTTCCTGCCTTCTCTAATCCCTTTCTTAGCCAGGTCATTTGTCCCTAGGTGGACAATGACATCCAGCTCCCTCCCCTGTGCAGCTGCTCCGGCAATCCTGAGGATTTGCTTCCTGTCCCTCCAAGCCATGGCCAGGCAGGCACCTTACCTCCCTCTCCCCTTCCTCCCCCAGTTCTACCTTCCTAACAATGGAGTCCCCCACCAGGAGTTGTTTTCTTCCCCTGCGGGGTCCTGCCACCCTCCTGTGGGTCTCCTTTGTGGAGGTTCCCAGCATCCTCCTTGGTCTCCACTGCGGGTACCTCCATAGAGGAACCACACTTTGCCAGAATGGCATAGGAATTGTGGAAAGGTACAGCTGGAGAGATGCACCTCTGTTCCACCACCCTCACCCTCCCTGAGCCCACTGTGATCCAACCGCTCCTCTTTCTTGGCAACCTCTGAGGCAACAGCAGTGGCACTGGTTGTCCCTGAATGGAAGAGGAGGTCCCACAAATCCTGGCCAACTCAGCCTGGAGATGAGCAACCTCCTCCCTCAGCCCAGAGAGGTGCCTGCAGATGGAACTACACCGCATCCTCCAGAACGTCTCCCAGAAGACTGCTGCTCCACAGTCACTGCACTGCACTGCACCACTCCCATCATGTCTTATTTCTGGCCCCTTAACTGTTTGCAATCCTTACTCTTTCCTCTGTTTTTTTTTCTCTCTCTCTCCTTACTTTCTGCCTGTGTGCCCTTTAAGCTCCTGATTGTCATGTTCTGAGAAAAGAATATCCTATATTTCTCAGTAGACCCCTTACTTGCTCAGAGGTAGACCTCCAGCAGCTGGAGGGGGCCGGAGAGCTACTCTTGCCCTTCTAGGATGGTGGGTCTTTGGTGGCTCTGTGATCACTCAGTTCCTGCTCCCAACAGGAAGTCCCTGTTGTCAGTCAAATTCTGTGCCTATAAAAGTAGAACTAGCTTTGGAGGGGAAGGAAGGAGTGCAATATAGTCCCAATAGAGAAGTCCAGTCACACAGCAGTCCCTTCTCCTGGTGTCTTCTGCCAAGCTACTAGCAAAATCTTTCTAAGGCAGTCTTTAATTGTAGCTTCCTTCTAGCTAAGCCACTCCCCCTACTTACTAGATCTTTCTACAAGTAATTTAAACCTCACAGCTATCAAATCCTTTCAATCACCTGAGATTTACACCTAGATAACTGTTCAGATAACCATTCAGTTCAGTTAACTCAGACACTTTTTTTGTTTTGTTTGTTAGTTTTTTTTACCCTAAATTAAAGTTCCAAGTACAAGAGTTCTACTTCTTTAGTCCCAGTAGAGAAGTCCAGTCACACAGCAGTCCTTTCTCCTGGTGTCTTCTGCCAAGCCTTCTTCCTCATCTGCAGCTTATCAGGTACGGCCATCAGAGGGCGCCCTGCTGCCTCAGACACTGTTTTTCTCTTCTTTCTCTTTGCCAGAGTTACAGAATTAAATTAAAAGACAATTCCTTGGGGTAGGGGCACTGGTTTGCAGCTGATAGCCAGGGTCAATGTATGTTACAAATTGCAGCTAAAGTTTAAGTTCTTCTGCCTGTAATATTTGCTTCTGCATTGTCAGTCCTAACCTACACTCTCTCTACATGGACAATACCTCTCCCCCCCCAGTGGCCTAACAGGATGCTGCCCCTGAGTAGCTGCCCAGCTTCCCCAGATCTGGCTGGGGGCATTGCCCAAAACCCTGGATGGCTGGCCACCCCTCCTTCTCTCAAGCCTCCCCCCACCTGGCAATCCACCAAGGGCATAAAAATGGTGCATCTGAATATATGCAGTCTCTTACCAAATCTTGCAGAGCTAACAGCCTGGGTGGTTCACTACAACCTGGATATCCTGGGGGTCTCAGAAACCTGGCTAAAACCCCACATCCTGGACTCTACATGTGCCCTCCCTGGCTACAACTTCATTAGGCAAGACAGGCCAGGAAAGAAACATGGGGGTGGTGTGCTCCTCTACTATAGGGCACACTTAAGCCTGTCTGTCATTCTGCATACCCCTCACCTCCTACATCCACTCACTGTGAGTTCCTGCATGCCCTGTTCCTGCTAGGTAACTCAAAGAAGTTACACCTGGTCTGTGCCTATAATCCTCCAATAGGAGGCTTGATAGGGCTCTCCCACCTCCTTGACAGTCATGGCTCCAAGGTTGGCACAAATTAGTTACTTATCTTTGGTGCCTTCAATCTAAACTGGCAGGGCCATAATGCCAAGCAATATAAGCCCTTGCTGTCCGGACTTGCCCTAACCCAACTCATCTCGGATCCCACAAGGCTCTCCCATCTAGGGGATAAAGGATCCCTCATCGACTGGGTGCTGAGCAACAGACCTGATAATATCATCTGCTCTGGGATCCTCCCTGATGTCATCGCTGATCACTCTCCCACCTTCTGCACCTGGGGTAGCTCCTCTCCCAATATCCCCTGGAAAGTGATCCAGATGAGGGACTTCTCCAAATTTACATTGACAACTACCTTGCTGACCTTTACCATACAGACTGGCCCCATGTCACAGCCACAAGCAACCCTTCTGTAGCCCTTGATAGCTTTACTGCTGTCTTTACTCCCCTGCAAAACAAACACGCCCCCCTTACAAAGAGGAGGGTGAGGGACACTGTCACAAAATGGCTACATAGTGGACTATTTTCCCTCATGAAGCAGAGGGACAAATGCTGGGTGAAGTACAAAACCTCCCTCATAAGCTCTGACTTCTATGAATATAGGCAGCTGAGAAACAAATGCAAAAGAGCCATCCGCTCTGTAAAGAGTGAATACTATAGATCTGCCTTGCTATCCTCGGCCAGGAACCCAAGGAGTTTCTGGCAAAACATCAAGAACACTGTTGGAGGCTCTGCCAGAGTTCAGGTCACTGACATGCAAATTGGCGGGGTTAGCTGTAACAACCCCCATACAATTGCCAATGCTTTTAACTCTATGTTCTCTGACCTACCTGCTCCCCCCTCCCAGCCTCCTGACCCAAAGGCTCAAGATCCCTCGCTCAGAGGTAAAACCACTCAACCTCCTTTCTACCTAAAGGTCATCTCAGTCACAAAGGCTTATAAACTCCTTGCTGGTCTCTCCCCTCACACTGGAGCTGGGCATGACAACCTAGAGCCCAAATTGCTCTGCCTGGAGGCTTCTCCCCTGGCCTGGCCTATTGCCCACATCTTTAACACCTTCCTAACCTCAGAATCCATCCCTAATGTGTGAAAAGTGGCCAGAGTTGTCCCGGTCTTCAAACAAGGGGACCCCAAAACCCTCAACAACTACCGCCCCATTGCAATCATGTCTGCAGTTAATAAACTACTCGAGAAGGTGGTTGCCTCACAGCTCACTTACTACCTACAAAGCTATGACCTACTCACCCCAGCACAACATGGCTTCCGTAAAGGGCACAGTACTACCACTGCCCTTGCTGGGGTCACCTCAGAGATCAGGTCCACCACTGACCAAGGCAGGCTGACCGGTGCCATCTTCATGGACCTCTCAAAAGCATTTGACTTGGTCGACCACTCGCTTCTGTGCTCCACAATCCTGTCCCTTGGCCTCGCCCCCCAGCTCAGGCCTGGTTCTCTGACTACCTCTCTGGGAGACAACAATACACTAGATTCAGTCAAGCCCTTTCTGATCCCTCTCCTGTGAACTGTGGCGTCCCCCAGGGATCTATTCTTGGGCCACTCCTGTTTTCACTTTACATAAATGAGCTGCCCTTGGTCCTAGTCCATGGGCACCCCACCCTGTAGGCAGACGACTTCATCATCCTCACCAACTCCCAGGACATCAAAGACAACAACACCAGGGTGAACTCAGACTTCACTCGAATCCAAACCTGGCTAAAGGGTCACAAGCTTGCTATCAATCTACAAAAGACTCAGGCCATGCTCTTTGGCTCACTGGCCAAAACAAAAACCTGCCCTGCTCCACTACAAATCTCAGGAGCTGATGGTTACCTCCTGCAGGCTGTGGACTCCGTCAAGTACCTGAGGGTAAACCTTGACCCAAAACTTGACCTCTCCCTGCACATTCGCAATGTTTGCAAGGCTGCAAACTGCAAGATGGGTCTAGCATACAGAGCAAAAGCTATCTAACCCTGGCTGCATGACTCACCCTGGCCAAGGGAGTCCTCGTCCCCTCACTCTGCTATGGGCTTGTGTCCTTTGCCCCATCCTGAAAACCAGTCTCTCAAAATGGGACACCACCTACAACAATGTGTGTTACTTTGCACTCTCTGCTCCCCGCCTCATGCACCACTGTGAGTTATACACCAGGCTTGAGTGGCTCCCCCGAGAAAAACATCGCACCTTTGTCCTCAGCAGCTTCATTGACAACACCATCAGAACTGCCACACCTCCTGCAGTCACTCTGTCCCTCAAACAAGCTACCCCCTCCTACCACTTAAGATCCTGTGGCTCTCATGTCCTCCAGGTTCCCAATACCCATTCACAAATGGGTGATCAGGCCTTCGCTGTCTTTGCACCCAGATTGTGGATATCCCTCCCAGTAAACACTCACTCCTCCCCATCCCACTCCTGTTTCAAATCCTCCCTATGGGGTTTCCTCAAACTGGCATCCCCTTTTCTCTGCACTTAAGGGGCCCTCCCTAGTCCAAGCTGTCTGGCTGAGGTAATTCTAACCCAGCAATTACTGTGTGAGGAGAGGAATCCGCTGGCTAAACCTACTGCTATCGGCTGTCTTGCCTGGAGAGGTGTTCCATTCTTGCCTTTCTGTACATATTATATGAATATTTGTACTATCCCTGAGCTTTTGGGCTCCAGCCCACTAATATGTATTTGTGATGTTCTGTATATTGACTGCTGTCAAACACCCGTACCATACTGTTTCACATGTGATGTGATGTATACTGTCGAATTGTTCTTGTCTGTACCTTGTAACCTCCAGGGTCGCTCCTGAAAATAGGCACTTGGCTGTCTAGTGTGCTTACCTGGTAAACAAAAGCTAATAAATAAATAAATAAATAAGCTTATGTTTAGAATGATGAACAGCACGTGCACACCTGTCATCACCTTTTGCCATACTGAGCATATGCTCACCAATCCTAACTTTAAGCTGGCATGTAGTTTTACCAACGTAGAATGCACTACATACACATGTTGCCAAATATACCAAATTCTCAGTAGTATAGCTAAAGAAAGTCCCCATGGTATACACTTTGGAAGCATTAACTGATGTGAATGTAGTACTTTTTAAGATGGTAACACAATATTTGCAGTTCCCACATGCAAAAGTACCAGTGGGTCTGCATGATAACCACATGTTCCTATCTCTTTCTATCTTTTGAATAGGATGATAGCTGTTGGTGATGTCACCAATATTTTTGCCACAACGATAAACAATACGTGGCAAATTACTCCCTACTTCCTTTAGTCTTGGTTCCAGACCTAAAAGTGGCCAATGTCTTTTAAAGATATCTCCAAGGGCACCAGACTGTCTACAAAATGTAGAGACAAAGTGTATTTGGTTGCTAACTCCCTCCTGCTTAATCTTAAGCTTCATTACTTCATCTCGACCCGTACCAGAGACCTCATGCATGGCATCTTCCACCAATCCTCTTGAGTACCCCCATCCAAAAACCTGTCACACGTGTCTGTACCATGTTTCAGAAAATCAATATCCAGACTACAGTTTCTACGTGCCCTAAGTAGTTGGGCTCTGGGAATGTTATTAATAATGCATCTAGGATGGCAACTAGGGGCACATAAGAGGGAATTTCTATCAGTTTCTTTTCTGAAAAGGGAGGTTTGGATTCCATCATTAATGTCCTTCCTGATTTCTAAATCCAAAAACATGACCACGTTACTGTCACTCATCACACTAAATTTCAGATTGGGATTACTAGTTTCCAAACACGAAACAAACTCCCTTAATTCCCCAACAGTGCCTTTCCAGATCAAAAAGATGTCATCAATAAAATGACGACACAGGTCAATCCTATGGTAAAAAAGGATTGACCTGTGCATCACAGACCACTGATTTTTCCCAGAGTCCCAAATAAAGGTTAACATAGTTGGGTGCAAATGTAGCACCCATTGCTGTACCATTAATTTGGAGATAGTAGTCAGCCTGAAATAAAAACACATTTTTTTCAAGTACAGTCTCAGCACAGTTAAGGATAAACCTCTTTTTTTGTTCACCCAGTGCTAGGCCTAGATTAAGCCAATGGTCCGGTGCCAACAGTCCCTGTTGATGGGGTATATGTGAATATAATGACTCTATATCCACTGAAACAAGGAGAGAGAGAGAGAGAGTCTGGATCTAGTTGTACTTCCTCCAATACTCCTAGTATGTCAGCTGAGTCCCTTACATATGAGCATAATTTGGGCACATATTGCTTGATGTACAGATCAACAAAGTGAAATAATGGTTCCGTGATTGACCCAATACCTGCTACTATAGGTCTACCGGTGGGGAGGTTCTCCAAATCTTTGTATATTTTAGGGAGTATATAGATGGTAGGCCTCACAGGATGTGTCACTACCATAAAGGAATGTTCCCTTTGATCTATTACACCCTCCAAAAGTGCTGAATCAAACATTTGATCAGTGTCTGATTTAAACATATTGGTAGGATCCCCCTGGAGTTTCCTATAGAAATTCTGGTCTCCCAGTTGTCTTTTGATCTCATTCACATATTTCACTGTATCCATAACAACTATGGCCCCTCCCTTATCTGCAGGTTTAATAACCAATGATGGGTTATCCTGTAAAGCCTCCAATGCTGTCCTTTCATTATTAGATTCACAAAATTAGGCCCATCTTTAGTACCCATAGCTTCCACAGCACTCAAAACAGCTCTTTCAAAAATTTTTACCAGATCAGAATATGGTGGATTGAAAATGGAGGTGTTTTTAAGGAAGAACCAACTGCAGGTGTTGCTGATAACACACCTACTGTATCTAAGTGGTTGTCATTTATGTTAACAGCAGTATTGTAACCCATGTCTGTGGTAAAAAATGCCTTTAAGTTCAAAGTTCTGGAGAGGTGCTTGATATCCAAATAAACTTCAAAGGGGTTAATGTTAACAGTTGTTACATGTGTCAACCCTTTCTGTAGCACTTGAATCTCAATATCAGTTAAAGTTACCTGTGATATGTTTATCACTATGTTTTCTGGTACACGTGCTATCGGCCCCTCTGGTTGCCTATGCGATTTCCTCTTCCTAGCTTGATATTGTTTACCCCCCTCCATGTCCGTTTGGGTTCCAAAGATGATACTGATGGTATGGACATCCCAAGTTTCCCTGATTCTCTTGTATATTCACCACCCCCTGGTTTCTAGGTTCCTGGAACTGTACTTGTCTCTTACTCCTCTTTTGTTGGAAATATTGGGGTTTTGGGGGGTAGGGATAGTAGATCTCATAGGCAATCCTTTCTGATAGCCCTCCAGAAATGGATCGATCCTCAGCGTTATCAGAGTCACTTGTGCTGGTATAATAAGATGAAGAGGGGGAACCCCTCTATTGCATAGAATAGACTTTGGGCCTATAGTTGCCCCTGCATTGAACCCACCTCTGTTACTATGATAGTATATCTGTCTCTTAGGTGTATTGGGTTTTTTGTTCCAGGTAAATACCCGATCCAAAAGATAGTCCTGTTTGTCCCGCTCAAATTTCTTAAGCTTTCTTTGTTTTATTTTATTTTCTTCCCTGTTAATTGTCTCCTGAAGTTTCTGTTCATAAACATGAAATCTGGGATCTTCTTTATAACATAATACTGTTTTCTCTTTGGTTTTAATATCTGCCTCAATAGTGGGTTGCTGGGCCACATAATCCATAATAACTGCTTGAATCAAGGCATCAGTGCCTAGTTGCAACCTCCTATTCCAATTGGAGACAAAATCTGGTCGATCTGTACCATAGCCCTGTGTATTAAGGACACGTAACCCCCATGGGGATCTACCCACTTTTAGATAAGCCTCTAGAGATACCCTATTGCAGTAGTGGCATCTGCCTTTAAGAGTAGCTCTTTCGAATTGGATGAAGGCAGGATCTATATTAATGGTGGTATTATTAGTATCTGAACCAGACTCAGCCATAAGAATATCTAGAATGACAGTAGATTGCTGTTCGTTAAACAAATCTGCTTCTCCCCTAGTAGCGAACACAGATGTGGACATAAGCCCTGTAACCTCCTCCAAATGAAATGCTGTGTGATCTGGTTGAGACATACCTCGATGCAAGAGGCCTATTTGTCAACTGCCATCTCGGATCCACAGGGGAAAAGGGGAGGAAATTTCCGCTCTCAACAGAACACACACTTGTGTCTCAGTAAACAGTCAAAAAGGATTTAAATATAGCTGTAAATAGTGAGTCTTGAGAAATTATCTTCGAAATATTACTCACAATTCCAATGTAGTCTGAATCACAGACACTCTGCAATAGTCAGGTCGGCCAAAGTATGTCAGATGCCACAATCCATGCATACATGTTACCAGTGGTGAGCTTTAAGGAAGTAACAAAGTCTGTGAAAAAACAAATCCTCGGCTCCACACGCGTGCCAAATAGTGTCTGTTATAGATAAAGTGAAGAACAATGGCACCACAGATAATCCAAAATATCCATTTTTATTACGTGCAGACAACTAGCACCACAGCCGTCCAGCAGTACAGGCTCCCAAACCTTCAACTAGTTTCACACCATCTGTGCGTCATCAGGAGGATGGTCTACCTCAAATCCACACCTCTAAAATAGCACACCGTTAAAGTGACAATACCTCAAAAATACAGTGTATATACAAAGTAAGTAGAAACGAAAATACATCACAGTTGGATTAGAATCAGCACAGAACGACTGCCAGCCTAATACAAAAAATAGTAAATTTAAACTAATAGTGCTAGAGTCTACATATAGATAACACAAGTACTCAGTCAGCAATGTCATGGTCATCCAACCTAAAAGAGGTTATATTTGGAAGTATGCAGTTATTGTACTATTAAGGCTGTTCAGGACAGAATCCAAAAAGTATTTATGTGTGGGATTGCCTTGTAACCTTGAATTGTTCAACTGTTTAATGCCAACTTATTCTGAATGGTTAACGTGCACTCTGTACTCTGATTTATTGGGCTGTTCTTATGTCCACTTACTGTGTGTGATGTGAAACATTTGTAAATGAGCTTCCAGCTCAGTTACTTTCTGAATCACCAAATAAATAAATACATGACCCCCTTGTACACAAGCATCTTTTTCTATGTAAAATGCCACCATCCTGTACCATGTTGATACCTTTGAGGTACTTGAATGTTTGTGTCATGTCCCCTCTTTCCTGTCTATCCTTTATATAGAAAGGAAGGAAGGAAGGAAGGAAGGAAGGAAGGAAGGAAGGAAGGAAGGAAGGAAGGAAGGAAGGAAGGAAGGAAGGAAGAAAAAAAGAAAAAGAAAACCTTAGTAAGATTTGAACTTTTCACCCTAGGGTTAGGAGCCTGAAACCCTGCTGGTGTACTACAGATTAGCAGGTGGCATTCATGCTGCATGCACTAAACATTCATACGGCACTTTGAAATTTAATCAACTGTCTTAGCATGTGGTGGCTGTAGGATTTAAATTTGAGGGGCAGATGCTCTCAACTGTATCAGACCTTCTTGGATTGCTTTTTACAGTATTTTTACAATATTTTACAATAGTGAACTAATTTGTACTGAATTTAGTAAAACATGTAGTATCAAAACTCTTCTGTTTATAAAAAAACAGCAAAACACTCATGACTAAGATTTGAACCCTTCATCTTCTCATTAAGGGACAAAGGGCCAGATATTCAAAACTTTGCCCTGGGGCTAAATTTGCCCTGCCCGGCATGCAAAATTTGCCCAGACCAAATAGACCCCCATATTCAAAAGGAATAGCCCAGTGCTAAACCTGCTGAATATAGCATGCTAAGGAAGTCGGGCAAACTGAGCTGGGAGTGCAGTGCAAAAATAGCCAGGGAATAACACAGCACTGAATGTAAAAATAAAACAGCACTGAATATAGCACCCAGGCAGGCAGTGCAAACACCCACAGGAACACAATGCAGATGGAGTCGCCATGTCCTGGACCACAGGCAAAGGAACACAGGCTGGAAGTGATCCCAAGAGCAGACAGCAGTGCAGAACCCAAAAACTGACACACACCCAGCCAGGGGAATAGCCAGAGGGCACCAGGACTCATGAGTGGAACCAAAGAACAGAACAACCCTGTTGTAAAATCCAAGCACCCAATAATGACATAGGACACAATGCAATCATGATAAAGGTATGTATATTATGACAAACGCAAAGCAAAGGAAACAGGTAAACAAGTGAACAACAACACAAAACATAAACAACAATGTAATGAAAATACAAAATGCTAACACTAAAAGACAACATACAGCAAACACCTCTACAATTACAACTACTATATACACTAAAACAGGAACTACTACTACTGCTACCATTACTAACACTACCACTACAAACTATGCTACAAAAGTGATTAAACTACAGCTAACTACGATTACTATAACTACAACAACTAAGGTGTGAAATATGCAGAACACATGTACAGAGGAAGAAAACCAACTGAAAAGCAATGTAACAGATGGGACAGGGATGTGGACACAAACAATGAGGGAAAAGATCAGCAACAGAACTATCAGTTCAGTAAGGGGGGGGCAAGGCAAACAAAGGTGTAATGAAGGCTATGGATGGAAGCTTGCTGGATCTGGAAGACGTGCTTCCAGTATGGTGGCACCCTCCTTGTGTCTGAGATGAGCACTGCCTGCTGCTCAATGATCATCCACTGCTGGCACATAATCTGCCTCAGGAGGTCCTCACTGCCCTCTGATTCCTCCAGCCGTATTGCCCACAAAGAGGATCGCTGTGGACCTACAGGAGTAAAGGGGAGCATGTGAGGACAGAATACCAACAAGGAGGCCCAATGTAGCCCCAGGTGGCAACCCAGGGATGGACTGCATGTCCCAACAGCCATTCCCATGAACACAATAGAATGCACACCCAACAGGTGCTTGCAGAACGGAGCTGCCTGACATAGGCAACAACCAACAGCTAGACGAACACAGATGCGTGTAGAAGGCCGCCGACAACAACACGGCATAGTGGACACCACCCAACCCAACGCTGCACAGAGTGTGACAGTGCCACCAGACAGTCAGGCCAACAGTGACAGTGGGCCATGCCACGACATGCACATGGGCTGACACATGTTGGGACGTGCTGCCCATAGGAACGGAACAATGCAACACAATGTAAATCACAACCACAACTGAAATGGGCACAGCAACAACACTGTATGATGGCATGCAGCCTGTATGATAGCACAGCAAGGCATGCGGTGCTGCCATCACCCTCTGCAGCAGCACACATTGCAGGCATGCATGGCAATACCCATGATGCATGACCACAAGCCATGTTCCACTGGTGGCAAGACTGCAGTGGTCCAAACACACACCCAGTACAGGGCCGCACAGGTGGCTATGGTATGGAAGGTGCCACACAACCCACTGGTGGGCACAACAACAGGCTCAGGAGTATTACCAATGCACACCATGCCACCACAGTCCACTATCCCATGTACCCCCCAAGCATGATTGGTGTACAGACAGCAGGGACATTGGCTTGACAGCCAGGTGGTGAACAGCATAGCCCCTCCACCACCGTATACAATAGGCAGACATGACAGGTGGAGCAACACATGCCGGGACAACACTAGGGCACCATACCTCCCAAATGCAGGCACAGTGTCCGACCACCGGTCAGCCCCTGCCATGGACCCCCATGCCACAGCAGCAGCCATATTGCACAGCACTCACTCATTCAGGGGGAGGCTGACTAGATGCCACCATGCCAAACCCCGGTACCGTACAGTGTGCACCACAGTGGCATGCACCCAGAACACACACATGCCATGTGAATGGCAGAACAGGAACACCAAGCACGATGTGGGAATGGCAATGCCGGCTGGGCATGCCAGCACAGGCACATATGGCAGAAAGGCCATGCACAGCCGCCCCCACAATGTCCAGCAGCCACCCACCCAGACACTGGTCATACCCCATCACACTGGTGGCCAACACAGTACAATGGCACACACACCCTTGTACCACGTACATGGCCGCGCACTCGGTGGGATGGGGAATGGCAGCCCATGGAAAGACCCACACAAGCCACAAGCATAGCAGTATGTAGACAACAAATGTACTCATGCAATAGGCTCTGGTCTTCAGGGCTGCTCTCTTTGGCCCACTGTGGCATGGGCGGCACCCTCGGGATGCTCCTGCTGGTTGCCTGGGACCCCTCCTGACCTTCTCCCCCTGGGCTGGTCCACTCGATTCACTTTGTAGTGGAAACAGGGTACAGCAATGTTAGTACATGACACAGCAGTGACCAAGGTAGCCAGGGTAACCCACAACCCCACCACCCAGCCACAGGTGGCATAGCACAGCCCATGGACATGGTACAAACCCCCAATGCAGGCACAGAGTGCTCCATGGCATGCTGTACCCTGGCCATGTGATGCCACCGTGGCCCACTGCATGGGAACTGTGCACACAGGGCGTGTCGGCATGGTGATAGTGCAGTGGACCGGTGCCACAGGCAGGTGGACAGTGGCATGCCACACTCACAGTGGTGGTGGCGGATCATGTGCCTAGAAAACAGCCCTCCTGCAGTACACTGGTGTCAGCCACAGGACACAGCTGCAGTCGGTCATCCTGCCAGAAGTCCCAAGCATGGCAGAAGGTGCTGTGGGCATGCGTGATGGTTGCGCATAGCAAGACTGCATGGCAACATCCAGGGACACTGCAGCAGGCACCACATAGTGTCCAGCTCTGCATAATCAGTGGAGGTGGTATGGCCACCATGGCCCCCCAGCCACCCTGTTGCACAGTACCACCAAAGGTGCCCATGGCAGCAGGCAGACCACCTGATCCACCTGGGCAGGTACATGTCAGGGGACACATTTTCATGCCAGGCTCCCCCCATCACAGTCACACCTGAGTGATCACACACATATGCACACACACACAGACACACACACACACACACACACACACCTGCAGACAGATGCATATGGTATGCATGTGTGCATTGTGGAGCAACACCTACCTGGCACTGGCACTGTCCCATCCCACACCATCTGGTGGTAGCGGTCCAGCTGCTGCTGCTACCTACACCTCAGGTTGGCATATTGGTGCTTACACTTTTCCCCATCACACAGGATGCCAGTCCTGGCAGACAGGTGGTGGGCAATCGAGACCCACACCTGCCATCGTGGCACATCACCCAAACAGGCAGCTGTGCCACTGCTACACAAGCTGCACCAGGTTAGCAATCTCAGCCTCACCCCAATGCCTGTCCCTGTGCACCCCTGCACGCTGTTTACATCACTCAGACATGGCAATCCACGTGTTGTGACAACTGGATTTCACTGGCACACACCCTGTACCTATCCCCAAGCTTTACAATAATGCTGTGCTGTCACATGCAGTAGCTCCATGCAACCCGGAAGTATGCACATGCATGTCCTTGACACGGCATTAGCACGCATGCGCAGTGGCACCATGCACATGGCCATTTTGCAGCACTATGCCACACAGCTCGGCCTTGTTAGCATGGTCCTTGGGACCACCGCTCATGCTCTGTGGTTGCACAATGCCATGCAGTGTGGTGCAGATGCCACAGTGTGGCACAATACCATTACAAGTTAGCACAGTGCTAGCCCTTTGCCCGGCACTAACACAAGCAATATTCAAAGGGGCTATGTAAATTAGGGTACTTGTTTATGCAGGGGCAAACAGGGTGATTACCATATAATTTCAGCCTTATTTGCGTGCTTAAGAGGTCTGATTACTCAGCAGGGCTATTTAAGGGCAAACAGTGCTCCACCTGTGTTGCTGACTGAGACTGTAGTATTGTGCAGGTGTGAATTAGGTGGCACAGAAATAGGATGTCTCAGGAGAGACAGCAGGAGCAGGAGGTCTGTACAGTGTGTAGGCCAGGCTGTTGTAATGTACAGGGGTGTGGGCTGGGACATGCACAGTCCATACATGTGTCAGTTGTGCAGGGGTCCGACAACAGTACAGATGCTGGACTGATGCCAGACACACATGGAGATTACTGGATGGATGGCTATGCACAACCAGTGTGTTCTGCCACAGAGGGGTTCTGATTCCCTCTGACCTTGAGAACAAAGCTCAAGAGGTCCATGGGAATCAGAACCCTGAGGTGACAGAACACACAGGTTGTGCATACAGTTGCCTATCCTGTAGTTTCCACAATGTATAGTACTATTATGTGATGTGTGCATTGTGGTTTTATGTTTCTCGTCTTCGTACTGACACTGATTTGTGCAGTCTCTAGGGGTTCTAGAATACTGTCACCACAGTAGTCGATAGAGGAAAGAAACAATGTGCCAGCATTCCAAGTGGTCCCGCTGCAGTAGTGACATCACTACTGTGGCAGACCAACAAAATGACAGCACTACTGCAGCATAACAGGCATATTCCAGGCATGGGATTTCATGCATAACAGCATTCAACTATACAGTATACCACATTGCTGGGCCTGTGCTGTTGTCAGTACATATGGGGGCTTCTGGCTGTGCAACACCACCACAGTGGTTGCTTGCACTGCCTGTGGGGCACACAGCTGGGCATGACCAGATCCACAAGTGCAGTGGCCGTGTCCCGGGGGGGCCTGCCGTTATAGGCCTGTACACTCAGCACTGCCTACCTATGCCCCCGGGCCAGATGGTTGATGCATGCCATTGTGGGCATGATGTGTGCATGCAGGTATGCCACACGGGCACAGACTGCACTGTCCATGCTGCCATGTGCATCCTGCATGGCAGGGATACATGTCACTCGGCAGTGGCATAGGCAGCGCTGGCACTGGCTGCGCAGGCACTGCAGGGCAGCCTATGTGGTGGTGTGCAGGCATCCCTAGCACTGTGTGGTGCAGTCTAGATGCACTGTGCTTGCTGCACGCAGGGGTGGACAATGCCTGGTGGGTTGCGGTGTGCCATGTGACCAGTGGGTACTGCTACAGCTGTGCATACAGTATACACCACTGTGTGTAACCCATGCCATTTCCTCTGTCCCACACAGGTGATGCTGCAGGACAGGAGTGGCTCTGGGACCACAAATTTTTCGGGGATGAACCTAAAGCCCTTGTACGTGCTGTGAAGGAAAGGGAAATGGTCCTATGGAGGAATACGTTCACAGATGCAGTCATGTGGTGCATGTGGGAGGAAATCATGGCAGAGGTGAATGCCGTAGGCATAGCACTAATGCAGTCAGGAAGAGGTGGAATGACCTGCTGCACCATGCCAAGGAGGAGGAGGCCCAAAGACTGCAGGAACAGAAGCGGATGGGTGGTGGACCACAGTTCATGGAGCAGCGGGAGTGGGACCCACTGTTGGTGCTGGTGGCCTCTACGCTGTGGCCAGTGGTTGTTGGTGGGGTCGAGGGTGGTAGTTGTGAGACACCGTTCACACCACCTAGAGCAGGTATGTCTGCAGCATGTGACCACCACTGCCTGCCCAGCACCAACGGGGATGTGGCACACCTTCCACTGTCACAGTGCATACAGAAGGTATGCATGGTTCTGTCACAATGTGGTAGTAGTGTGGGTGCTGCACTGCGGTGTGCGTGTGTTGGTGGTGCACAGGATGATAGTGCATGTGCACTGTTGGATGGGGTGTGTGCATGGGGCATTGCTTGCATTTGCATGGTCTGTACAGTGGGTGTGCACAGGCGTGGTGTGGAGCACACACTGTTGGGGTGCATATGGTGGTGGTGGTGGTGTGTTGGCAGTCTGTTCAGTGTACTGGACACTGATGCTGTCTCTGTTCCTTCACAGCAATGGGTGCCCAGCAGGCTGTGACCCAGGTGGTGCCTGGAATTGTGGTATGGGAGGCAGAGGACGATGCTGCAGAGATGCGGCATTCAACATCAGGCATGGTCATCATGCGGGGTCCTACAGTGGCATTGGAGGTGGGGACAGTATGTGGCCACGTAACACAGGCTGATGTTGGCTATGCAGGATCATCAGAGGAGGATGCAGCATATCTGGAGGCCATAGGCAGATATGAGAACACACATGTTGAGGACCTGAGTGGTAAGCAAGTGGTGATACTCACCGTAACCAGTGACCATGGCTCAGAGGACGCAGAGGACTACAACACCCTGCCAGTGGGAGGGCCTGTCTTTGGCGATATTGTAGTGGGAACAGCGGGTGATGGTCACATGGCAGTATTGGGGGGATGCACAGGTGCATGGCACTGTACAGCCTGCAGCTGTAGGATGTGGGGTCGGCCAGTGTGCCCCACTGGACATGTCCGACCAGCCACAGGTTGTGGTGCTGGCCCTGCAGCATGGACTGACTCCTGCAGGCCTACAGCAGCCTGCCCACTAGCAGCTGCCACCACCACTGGCATGCCCACAGCCGCCCCACCATGCCCAACGGCAGCATCAATCTCCACCCACAAGGCAGGTCGGAGCCACTCACCCGGAACAGGATGGCCAGAGTGCACGGCCCATGCACCAGGTGACCTGACATAACAGCATGCACCCCAGCAGGATCTGCATGAGTTCTGTCATGAGGTGCGCCATGAGCTGTCACAGCTGTGGGACACTGGGCAGTGCCCTTGCCAGTGGCATGCAGCAGGTGGAGGAGCGGATGACCCGCATCCTTGCCTCCATTGACTGTGGCTTTGGGGGGCTCACAGTCACTGTGTGGGACCTCACAGATGTTCTGCAGGTGACACACACAGCGGACCTACAGGATGCACCAGGTGCACAGCATGGCCACACCACATGTGTGCACCGGCATGCCACCAGTGCATGCAGGGTGGGCAGCAACTCTTCCACACCTGCATCCCAGTCAGCCACAGGCCTCCCATGGCATTGTGGGTGCCCACCCTCCACACCTGTGCCTGCATCTTGGCAAGGCCGCAGGCGTACCACCCTTCCAACCTCACCACAGTCCACCCCGACCATGTTCTTGACACAGAGCACAGCTGACTCAGTGACACGCATACAGGAGGTGCATTGTGTGTGGGGTGACAGGTGCCCCTGATTGGCACCACCTTCCTGCATGGTGTGCCCCTGTCCCACACACATGCACACTCACACACGCTCACACATCCCCGGTCCCCCTGCCCACAGACACACCCGCTCACCACATGTTCCCTCACATGCCACACCACCTATCGACATGTGCATGCCCCATAGCTGTACACTCTGCACACCTGCAGAACAGTCACACCACACAATGCAGCACGTCACTACATCGCATGGCACGTGTGTC
The DNA here is from genome assembly GCA_016271365.2 of Neoceratodus forsteri. Taxonomy (NCBI): domain Eukaryota; kingdom Metazoa; phylum Chordata; order Ceratodontiformes; family Ceratodontidae; genus Neoceratodus; species Neoceratodus forsteri. The sequence continues at coordinate 436,433,240 of JADMNL010000022.1, read as the reverse complement.
CATCACCAGTATGTTACACTGTGTACACTGTACTGGGTCTTCACAACTATTAAATGAACTGTTCACGACATGTTTGTTGTCTGTGTTTACTCACTGTTCCCTCTGCGTTAGTGTCTGGATGATGCTGCTCCTGTGTTCCAGGGTCCTGTGGGCCATGCGAGGATCCTGCCTCTCGAGTTGCTCTACTACACCCTGACCTCTGGCTCTGGCTCACTGTGAGACTGTTCCTCAGCTTCAGGTGCACATATCCCACAGTTGAGCACCATGTTGTGTAGCATACAACAGGCTAGGATGGTACAGTATACCTTCTGAGGGCTGTACTGTAAGGCACCACCTGACTGGTCTATGCTGTGGAACCACATGTTTAGCATCCCAAAGACCCTCTCTATGATGTTCCTGGTTGTGGCATGTGCCTCGTTGTACCTTTCCTCAGCCACTGTTGCTGGCTGGGGTACCGGTGTCAGCAGCCAGGGTCACAGGTGATAGGCAATGTCCTCTGTGGAGAGGTAACACCTGTTAGTGTTGTTATCATGCTGAGTGGCCATTACTGCTATGTATCACTGCCCCTACCCCCGCCCCTTCCCTGGATACCAGTGGATGTCCCCACCTCCCCTGTGCTGTTTCCCTGTTGTTGCTGCCCATACTCACCTGACTAGGTGCCCACTGGGTATCCTGCCCTCCTCGAAGGCCTGGCATAGCTGGGACTGGTGCCATATGAAGGCATCATGGACACTGCCAGGGTACTGTGTAAAGACATTGCTGATGCATCCTGTCTTATCGCACACCACCTGGCAGTTGATGAAGTGGAAGCCCTTTCTGTTTACTTATATGTCACTGCCATCACCAAGTGGTGCATTGATGGGGACATGGGTGCAGTCAATGGCACCGAGTATGGCTGGTAGGTGTGCAATTCGATAGAACTGCTGCATGGTTTCTCTGAGCTCAGCTGCCATGCTGGGGAATACTACGAACTCACCAGCATGTGGCAGAAAAGCATCAAGGAACTGGGTCAGGAGGCGTGAGGTGGTGGACTGCGATACACCAATGGTGTCCCCAGTTGGGTGCTGGAATGTCCCTGTGGCTAGGAAGCACATCGCTGCCATCACCTTGTCCTCAACTGACATGGCATGGCTGCATCTGGTGTTTGGCTGCAGCTAGTCATGCAGGAATTCGCATAACTGCCTCAATATTCCCCTGTCCATTCTGTACCAGCCAATGATGTGCTTATCAGGAAGGGTCTCGAAGGAGACTCTGGGTCGGTACCACCTGTGTGCAGCATCTCTCCTCCTTGGCCTGCGGTGTGGGCCTTGTTGTGCCTGTTCCCTTTCCTCCTCCGACACAATCTCCTCCATGAGGTGCAGTACTACTGCACTGCTGAATACTGCCATGCTAACTTCCTAGTCTGGCCACTCCCTCCTACTGTATGTGGATTGTCCTGGGACAAGACCCGCCTTTTATGGGCAGTAACTAGAGCCGCGCTATGTGTCACTCAATGTGGCCTTGCACAGCGCTATCCCTCTGAATATCCCATTGTGCCTGTATGCACGTACCCGGCCCCTCACTTTGCCTCTTGCATACATTATATCTTTGCCCAGCACTACTGCAGTTTGTATGTGCTATTTGCCTTTTTGAATATGATGGCCCCGTGCTAATCTGGTGCTATTCCTGTGCAATCGGTTTGCATACTGTCCAAAGCTTTGAATATCTGGCATCAAGACTCTACCATTGGACTACTGATCAAAAGGGAAATAATTGCCTCTCTAGCAAACTAGATATTCAAAGGATACTTTTAAATCAAATTGACTTGCAGTATTGTATAATGAAGATATCTTTTCCAATTTTTCTGCTCTTCTGGGATTGCTATTGACAATATTTAAGATAAACAGCAGCTCTTTTGCATTGACTTAGATAAAAGGTGTTAGTATCAAAACTCTTCTTTTTGTAAGAAAAAAAGAAAAGTAAAACACTGACAGATTACTAAGATTAGAACTTCACATCTTTAGTTAGGGGCAGAAACAATGCTAGTGTACTACTGATTGGTAAAAGGATAAAACACTGCTTAGTGTATTAGACATTCAGATGGCACTTTAACATTCACACACACATACATTTGCTATCAATACATTAATGTTCTAAAACTATTTTGTCCCTGCTTAAATTTGTCATATATACAGTTTACTGTTCTGACTTCATGCCACCATGGATTAATACTCAAGTGAAAAGTAAAAAAATAATTACAGCAGCTGTGCAAAAAGCATTTTTCTTCTACTTGTACTTTTTACAGAAATACTATAATAGTATACATGTCAAAGGCAATTTTCTAGGCAGCAAAAATGACATGCACATTTTCTTTCATGAATTTTCTGTCACAAAAGACAACCTCCTATCTGCACATATTGTTACAATTACAGTAGTTTTTTTTATAAAAATGTATTATTCTCATTGCTTCCATGGAGCAAGTGAAGTTGCAACTGATATAAGAATATTTTAATACAAATGTTTAAACCTGTGTTAAGATTTAAACCATGTTCTCTGGGTGAAAAGTAGGAAAAAATAACATCTGACTCCAGGTTTGAACCTACAACCCACTCTATCAGGAGCAGATACTCTACCTCTACACCATCAGACCAACTTATTGAGACCTGCAACTTTAGCAAACATGAGATTAACATGCACAAAGCAATTAAGACACATATTTCTCACTACAGAAAGAGCCAAGTTCTTATTACAGTACTCTAGCGCCATCTGTTCGATTTTCAAATAGACTATCAGGTCCATGCGCCCTCTCCTGGTAGCAATAAACACACCACCAAACCAAATAAAATCCCTTGTAAAACATTTCACAATTCTCAAAAGGGATTTTTAAAAATTCTGAAAAATACCTTGACTAATTCACCTCTACTACTATACATGTGATGGGATTGGAGGCAGGGGTTACATGTGGTGGGATTGGAGGTGGGGCTTCCTTGTGGTGGGATTGGAGGTAGGGTTAGTATGTGGTGACATTGGAAGTGGGGCTTCCTTATGGTGGGATTAGAGGTGGGGCTTAATTGTGGTGGAACTGGAGGCAGGGTTTACATGTGGTGACATTGGAGGTAGGTCTTCCTTGTGGTGGGATTAGAGACAGGATTTACATGTGGTGACATTGGAGGCAGAGTTTACGTGTGGTGGGATTGGAGAAAGGGCTAGCATGTGGTGTCATTGCAGGCGGGACTTCCTTGTGGTGAGACTGGAGGTGGGGCTTACATGTAGTGACATTGGAGGTGAGACTTCTGGTGGTGGGATTTGAAGTGGGGCTTCCATATGGTGTAACTGGAGACAGGGCTTGTATGTGGAGACATTTGAGGTGCAGCTTACATGTGGTGACATCGAAGGCAGGGCTTTCATGTGGTGGGATTGGTGGCAGGGCTTTGTTGTGGTGGGACTGGAGGTGGGGCTTTCCTGTGGTGGAATTGGAGGAAAGGCTTACATGTGGTGGGATTGGAGGTCAGGCTTCCAAGTGGTGGTATTGGAGGCAGGGCTTAACTGTGGTGGAATTGGAAGCAGGGCTAGTATGTGGTAACACTGGAGGTGGGGCTTCTTGTTGTGGGACTTGAGGTGGGGCTTCCATGTGGTGTAATTGGAGACAGGGCTTGTATGTGGAGACATTGGAGGTGGGGCTTACATGTGATGACATCAGAGGCAGGGCTTTCATGTGGTGGGATTGGTGGCAAGGCTTTGTTGTGGTGATATTGTAGGAGGGGCTTCCTAGTGGTGGGATTGGAGATGGGGCTTATATGTGGTGGGATTGGAGGTCAGGCTTCCAAGTAGTGGTATTGGAGGTGGGGCTTAACTGTGGTGGGATTGGAGGCAGGGCTAGTATATGGTGATATCAGAGGTGGGGCTTTCACATGGTGCGACTGGAGGTAAGGTTTCCATGTGGTGTTTTTTCAGGCAGGGCTTCCCTGTGGTGGTTTTGGAGATGAGACTTCAATGTGGTGGGATTGAAAGGGGTCTTCCATGTGGTGGGATTGGAGGTGGGGCTTACTTGTGATGATATTGTAGGTGGGGCTTACACATGGTGCGATTAGAGGTGAGGTTTCCATGTGGTGTTATTGGATGAGGGGCTTCCCTTCTTCCTTTTGGTGATTTTGGAAGCGGGACTTCAATGTGGTGGAATTGGAGGGTGGCTTACATGTGGAAACATTGCTTACATGTGGAGACATTGGAGGCAGGGCTTAGATGTGGTGGGAATGGATGTGGAGCTTTCCTGTGGGATTGGAGGCTCGCAGGTGGAGACATTGGAGGTGAGGCTTCCATGTTATGGTATTGGAGGCAGGGCTTAACTGTGGTTGGATTGGAGGTGGGGCATGCATGTGGTGACATTGGAGGTGGGGTTTCCTTGTGATGGGATTGGAGGAAGGTCTTGCATGTGGAGACATTGGAGGTGGGGCTTACATGTGGTGAGATTGATGGTGGGGCTTGTATGTGGTGGGATTGCAGGTGGGGATTCCTTGTGGAGGGATTGGAGGTGGGCTTAACTGTGGTGGGATTGGAAGATGGGGTTTCTATGTGGTGACATTGGAGGTGGGGCTTCCTTGTGGTGGGATTGGAGGCAAGGCTGCCATGTGATGGATTGACGGTTGGGCTTCGATGTGGTGGAATTGGAGGTAGCACTAGTATGTGTTGACATTGGAGGCGGGGCTTCCCTGTGGAGGGATTGGAGGTGAGGCTTAATTGTGGTGGGAATAGAGGTGGGGCTTACATGTGGTGACTTTGGAGGTGGGACTTCCTTGTGGTGGGACTGGAGGTGGGGCATGCATGTGGTGGGATAGTAGGCAGGGCTTGCATGTGGTGGGATTGGAGGTGGTGCTTCCATGTGGTGAGTTTGGAGATGGGGCCTACATGTGGTGACATTGGAGGTGAGGCTTTCATGTGGTGGGATTGGAGGAGGGGCTTCCTAATGGTGGGTTTGGAGGCAGGGCTTAACTATGATGAGATTGGAGGTGGGGTTTACATGTGGTGACATTAGAGGCAGGGCTTCCTAGAGGCATTGGAAGTGGGGTTTACATGTGGTGACATTGGAGGTGGGTCTTCCCTGTGGTGGGATTGGAAGCAGGGCTAGTATGTGATGACATTGAAGGCAGGGCTTCCTTGTGGTGGGTCTGGAGGTGGAGCTTACATGTGGTGACATTTGAGGTGAGGCTTCTGGTTGTGAGATTTAAGGTAGGGCTTTCATGTGGTGTAATTGGAGACAGGGCTTATATGTGGAGTCATTGGAGGTGGGGCTTACATGTGGTGACATCAGATGCAGGGCTTTCATGTGGTGGGATTGGTGGCAGGGCTTTCTTGTGGTGGGATTGGAGGCAGGGCTTCCCTGTGGTGGAATTGGAGATGGGGCTTACATGTGGTGGGATCAGAGGTCAGGCTTCCAAGTGGTGGTATTGGAGGTGGGGCTTAACTGTGGTGGGATTGGAGGCAGGGCTAGTATGTGGTGATATTGGAGGTGGGGCTTACATATGGTGCGATTGGAGGTGAGGTTTCCATGTGGTGTTATTGGAGGAGGGGCTTCCCTCTGGTGATTTTGGAAGCGGGACTTCAATGTGGTGGGATTGGAGGGTGGCTTACATGTGGAAACATTGCTTACATGTGGAGACATTGGAGGCAGGGCTTAGATGTGGTGGGAATGGATGTGGAACTTTCCTGTGGGATTGCAGACTTGCATGTAGAGGTATTGGAGGTGAGGCTTCCATGTTGTGGTATTGGAGACAGGGCTTAACTGTGGTGGGATTGGAGGTGGGGCATGCATGTGGTGATATTGGAGGTGGGGCTTACATATGGTGCGATTGGAGGTGAGGTTTCCATGTGGTGTTATTGGAGGAGGGGCTTCCCTCTGGTGATTTTGGAAGCGGGACTTCAATGTGGTGGGATTGGAGGGTGGCTTACATGTGGAAACATTGCTTACATGTGGAGACATTGGAGGCAGGGCTTAGATGTGGTGGGAATGGATGTGGAACTTTCCTGTGGGATTGCAGACTTGCATGTAGAGGTATTGGAGGTGAGGCTTCCATGTTGTGGTATTGGAGACAGGGCTTAACTGTGGTGGGATTGGAGGTGGGGCATGCATGTGGTGACATTGGAATGTGGTGACATTGGAGGTGGGGTTTCTTTGTGATGGGATTGGAGGAAGGTCTTGCATGTGGAGACACTGGAGGTGGGGCTTACATGTGGTGAGATTGGTGGTTGTGTATGCATTTTGGGACTTGAGAAGAACCCTCATTGTTGATGTGTGGTATAGGGTGTACAGTATATGCTAACTGAGAGGCAACATCGTGTGATCTGACATCTGGGTAATGTTGGCAATGTACATCTGGTGGTTGTGAGATTTAAACCCATGCCTATGGGGTCACTTAATTCGTAGCCCAGTGCTCTAACCTCTATGCTACATTGCAGGGCTTGTGATGCAGCACCTTTTTTTTGTTTGTTTTACAGCAGTAGTTGTGGCCTAAATATAAACAGTACAGAAAGTAAAAATGGGAGAGCATGGTGAAACCGTCAGTATAGTGACAGGATAATTAATGAATATACTTCACAAATACATTCCCCTCACCCAGAATCAAACTTCTGCCACTTTGTTTGCAAAGCAAGAACACATGCAATGTACCACCTGAAGAGCTTGATCAATGGGCTGTTTTAGTCTTTAAGAGCACATAGTTCACTACTACTGTTTATTTGAATCCGTACTGTGTCAGCTTTCTTCTGACTAAAATAGAAAGCTGCCATTTCAGGAAGTGCTGCACTCGACATTCAGCTAGTCTTGAGTGCAGCTTCTCTGCAAGTTTCAGTGCGTGCTTACCATGCTAATCAGCATAAAAATGTTATAAGGGGAAGGAGCTGATAGTTGTTAAAAGGATGAGTATAACCACAGCATGACATTTGAGTATTGTTAATTTAGTTTTTGAACTGAATTCTTAGTAGCATGGGCTCAAATTCCAACTAATGCACTGATTTTTTTATCTCTTCTGTTGCTCTGGGTTCATCTAAAGATGCTAGTAGAATACAGTGGAGTTATAGGTCTGGATTTGAACATTTTTATTGTAACCCCATGGTGGGAACCTGTATCATATGGAATATGAAATAGGCCCATGTATCTGGGAATGCTCATGGCAAGAAGCTGTTAGTTTTCAACTCAGGATTGCTTTAAAGGTAATGATATGCTGTTGCAGATTTTTCTTCTAAAAGACTACCTTCTCCACTAATTTTACTATTCTAATTCCTTTCACCAAAAATTATCTCTTCAGTGAAAGAAGAACCAAACTATCTTTTATTCTAGCAAGTGTCTGCTCTGCATGAGGACAGTGGGCGTATACTGTCTTCCCATACTACAGAAAATGGGCAGCGATAAAGGGCGAGACACCTCAGCACAAAACAGCCATTTTCTCATCATTTGGTGGTTGTGGGATTTAAACCCATAACTAGGTCATTTGCTTCATAGCCCAGTTCTTTAACCTTTACGTTACATCGTAGGCATTGGTAAATAGCACTTTTGTTTTACAGCAGTAGTTGCGACCTAAATATAAACAGTACAGAAAGTAAAAATGGGAAAAGTATGGTGAAACCATGTGAATAGTGACAGCATAATTCTTGAACATACTTGCTAGGTGGCAAATACACTTCTTCATATAGAATCAAACTTCTGATTCTTTGCATGCAATGCAAACGCACATCTAGTGTGCCACCTGAGAAGCTTGGTCAATGGGCTGTTCTAGTCTTTAAGTGCACATAGTTCACTACTGCATATATACAGCATAAAAAAGTTATAAGGGGAAGGGGCTGGTAGCCATTAAAAACACAAGTATAGCCACAGCATGACATTTGAGTATTGCTGATTTATTTTTTGAACAGAATTCTCAGTAGCGTGGACTCAAATCTCAACTGATGCACTGATTTTTCATATCTTCTCTTTCTCTGGGTTCCACTAAAGATGCCAGTAGAATGCTGTGCAATAATAGGTCTGGATCTGGGATTTTTTATTGTATCTCCAAGGTGGGAACCTGGATCGTACAGAATGTGATATAGGCCCATGTATCTGGGAATGTTCAGGAGTAAGAAGATGTTGGTTTTCAACCCAGGATTGCTTTAAAGGCAATGAAATCCTGTTGTAGCTTTTTATCCTGAAAGACTACCGTCTCCACTATTTTTTACTGTTCTGTTTTTTTTATTTTTTATTAGTGTGTTTATCTTCCTGGCCTGCCTACAATATCTGCCCCCCTTCCGGCCCCAGCTGTGGTTCCTCCGGGCCACCAAGCCCTGATTACTTGGCAATTACAGGCAATCCAGGGGGCAGCGTACCACCAGGCTGGCAGGGACATCATGGAGTCGGCAGCCATTTTTCAAATTTTTCTTTGTCCCTGCCCCCTCATGGTTGTGAATGTGCATGCGTCACGACGCCGTACTACTAGTCTCCTGTGGGCTGGTGCTACTCCCCATCCTGCACTAGGGGGCAACCAAGGAGAGCTGCTGTCAGATGCTCAATCGTCTCCCTTCCCAGCCGACTGCTATCGGCCCAAGCTCACTTCTGAACCTGGGTCGCCAGCATGGTGCAAGGTGTGGCGTCCAGTGCCTCAACCCTCAGCACCACTGGGCTGGCTTTATTGTTACTATTGTAACTCCTTGCACCAAGAATTATCACTCGAGTGAAAAAAGAACCAAACTATCTTTGATACTAACAAATGTCTGCTCTCAATGAAACCTATTTTTTTTTAAAATACAACAGCAAATATATGTTCCTAGTGAGAATCAAACCACTGACAGTTTGCTTATGAGGCCAAGACACTAGGCAAGGGCTACCCTATGTGTAGCTGGGTCAGGTAGTGTGGGTATTGCCTATTTTTGGCTGGGTAGGTTAGTTCAGGTAAGGTACTACCCTACCCGACATAACAGTGTAATTCTTAGGTCATGTAGCTTACAGCAGGTAACAGGTAATTAGTAGTGTTCCTCATCTCTCCCTCAGCTGGTAAAGAGTTAACAGTTTTTAATCAGAAAAACCTAAATACTGCAATCCTTGGTATTTACTGTTTTGAGGGAGCACATTGTAACTTGCAAAGAACAGTGTATTCTGAAAGGAAACTTCAAAACACAGAACGTGAGGGCAGATAAGGACCTCAGGCACACCTGGTCTGCCCCTTAACCCACTGCAACACCTCCAACCCTATATATCCCCAGCTTTGTCCCATCTTCTTATCCACCAGGGTTCCCTTATGCTTATCTCATGCATTTAAATGTCTTTACCATTTATGAATGGGAGTGTTTGCAGGGAGGTCAATGTTTCAAGTTAGAAGACTGAGCTCCCTCCAAACAGTAATTATCAACCATTTCAACATTAGTTTAGTCTGCCTTTTCTGATTGAAATCTATTAACACTTTGCCAGCTGGAGCAGGGTTGAGGAACACTATTAATCCCTATTTTTAAACTTAGATTTTATTTAGTGTTGCTCAGATAGTGCTTTTGTGGATCCTACCACTATCTGTCAGATAGTGCTGGTATCCTACCTTGGCTACTACTAGAAATCCTACCAAAGACAGATGTAGTATCCAAGTTCAGACAGTTATGGATCCCAGATAGGATTCAGGTACCATAATTAGGATCCAGGGATCCTAGGTCAGATAGTGATGGATCCTTTGTCAGACCCAGGGATCCTAGGTCAGATAGTTAGGATCTGGGTCAGATAGTGATGGATCCTTTGTCAGACCCAGGGATCCCAGGTCAGATAGTTAGGATCTGGGTCAGATAGTGATGGATCCTTTGTCAGACCCAGGGATCCCAGGTCAGATAGTTAGGATCTGGGTCAGATAGTGATGGATCCTTTGTCAGGCCCAGGGATCCTAGGTCAGATAGTTAGGATCTGGGTCAGATAGTGATGGATCCTTTGTCAGACCCAGGGATCCTAGGTCAGATAGTTAGGATCCGAGCTGGATCCTAGAGGGTAGGATCCATGGTCAGATAGTACTACTATCCTACCACAGCAGCTATCTGGCCAAATGGGAGGTATCTGTTGGTATCCTAATTTCTAGGATACTGTCTGAGCAACACTACTTTTAAGGACTTCTTCCCTTTTCCTAATTGTTTAATTTGTTTTGGTTTTGCTGCCAGAGTTCTTTTTATCTGAGTAAAATCCATTGCCAGACCTTTAAAAATGTTCTGTGGATATTTGCTGGTCACCAGATGTCTGTCTATGCTGGTGTAACCCCCCCTGCAAATGGGGGTTCCCAAAAGTCTTCCAGGAGCTTGCCTGAGTGCTCCAAGTCTGGGTGGCGTTTGGTGAAATACCATTTAAATGTGGGTGCAGAGAGTGCTATCAGAGCCTCTACGTACTGTCTCTTTAAGAGCTGCCTGCTTGCAGCCATAATTAATTGAAAAGGGGGGACTGTGTGTTTCTCTGCTCGAGTCCCGCTCGGGCTGCTGACAAATTGCTCCATTCTGCCGTCGCTATATGCGCAGCGGGAGCCTGGTTGAAAGATGTAATTGTTTGTCTGAAATCATTTAGAGTGACAGTAAAAATGCGGTTTGTCTAACCTGCCTTTCTTGCAGCACAAACTGTTTCTGATCTGCCCCACCATTTTGGTCCTGAACTGCCGAATTGGACCAATTGGGTTGTGGAGCCCTTTAAAATGGAGCTTGCTGTGTGCGAATCAGAACTTGGACTCTCATCTGGAGCCTACTATAAGGGGACTGTATGGCAGATGCCTCTGGGAATTGTAGTTTGGACCTTGGCGCCTTTTTGCACCAACAGAGGGAGCCCTGCTGTGATTGACAGCCGAACCAACCAACCGAACTTGTGTGGGTCTGAAGGAAGTGCCCTGAACTGTTGCTGGCAAGGCAGATTTGAGGTGGCTGTGAAGAGAAAAGGAGCTCTGTGCGAGTGGTGTGGTAGTTCACGCGAAAGGTGCGTGTGAGGCCTGAATTCCGGCCTGCAACCGTTGTGAGGGAAGAGAAAGTGAGGGAGAGGAAAGCGTTTTCGGACTGAATCCGAAGTCTGTGTAAAGAAAGGAAAGCTGCTGTTGTAGGACCAGGCTGGCCCTGTAGAAAACCGAAAATGTTGCTGAAGTGCGATCGGCCTGTCAGGAACTGAAGCTGCTATGAGTGCGTCCAGGTTTTTACAGTGTTTTCTGATCAGGATCGAGGAGCAGCCCGCCTGATATAGTAATTTCCTTTACATACGAATGTGCTTGGTACTTGTGGGGAATCGCGATTTTATTTCCCCTTTACTGTGATTTGTGTGCCAAAGCTGGAAGCAGAACCCAGCTTGAGTCGGACTGAATCTGCCTGTTATCAAATGCAGTTGGGCCTTGTCACGAGGGCCTTGTCTCCATACCTTGCTTTTCTGGCAATCCAGCATGAACAGTCTCCATCCTGTTCTCAGCTCTGGGTATCGTGAGTACAAATCAGCGTAGCTCCCTGTATCTTTCATTTAATCAAAGTGTGTCATCTGATTTCTTAGTGTTTTCTTTCCACGAACTGAACCATCTGGCTCCAGATTACAAGTGTGTGTTGTGCATGCATTTTCTCCTTACAGGGCCCCATCCATCTGCACCAGCCGGCCAACCCTGGGCAACGGACCTGGCTAGCCCCCCCATCCTGGGTACCCAGAGAGTGTGACATTTGGACCCTAAATTGCATGCACAGTACTGTGATTTGTGTGTTTACTGCCAATCAACCTGATTTGCCCCCTTCCTTGTTACTGCCCCCTGAATAAATCAGATTAGTTGTTATTGAACTAAATTCAGTTTGTGGTGTCAATAGATATAGAACCAGCATTGCATTGTGGTTGTATGCATTACCTGACCTTGTTTTACAGGGGGTCCTCAGAGACGTGCAGCAAGGATCAGTCCTGAGGGTAAGGGGTTTCTATATGAGTAACTGGTTCACATATCTGGGGTATTGAGAAAGTCACTGTTGTGTACAGTGTGGGCCACTAGTGGGGATTAAGGGGGATCACAGTGTCCCTGAGGGCTGTGATCTAGTTAGGATAGCCACTAACAACCCTGACCTTTGGGTGGAGGCACCCGTCACCGGACCTAGGCCCCTCAACCTGTCACTAGCCACACAGGCAGGGGTAGTAGCCCCTGGGATAGCGCCACCTAGGGGTTACATCTTGGAGGCACCACTGGGATTAGTGTCCCCTAGTGGCCAAACGTACGAATTGCTGGTAAAAATAAATTGCTACCCCAACAGAAGTGGCGGTGCACCAGTGGGTGGGGTGGTATACTGAGCAGGAGATCAACCCTTAAAATGCTATGCTTATCCCGGATATCCCCCGGGTACCAATAAGGACACAGTAGAGAGAGTGCTTTCCCAGGCTGAATGTTTGCAAAACCCTGTGGTGGTGGGTCAACAGGCTAATCTGCTTGCCCAAAGTTTTATGGCCTTGGTAGAGTGCAAGGACCCAGTAGACAGTTCCAAAGTGCCCAGGACTATCACCCCTGAAGGAACCCTCACTGCCTGGAGGGTGATAACTAAAGACAGTAAAAACCCCGGGGAGAATGAGGCCCCCCCCCCACTATCTGAGACTTTTGAGGAGAAATTTGCAAAGTTTTTGCTGGAGGAAGAGAAAACTGTGGAGGACTTAAAGAAACTATTCCTGCCACCTGGGGGTGTTCCTCCCCCTAACACCCTCTCCTGCTCCAGCACCCATTATTGCCCCTCCTTCTGGGCCTGTGCCAATGCTGTCCCTATACCTGTACCTGCCATTAGTCACGACTCTTACCGAAGGTTGAGAATCTTCTCCGGCACCCTCCCCACCCCTCAGGGGGGAGGATGATTGGGAGATCTGGATAGATTGTGTTGCCCCCTTGGTGCGTGAGTGGCAGTGTGCAGAGGCTGAGAAACGAAAAAGAATCCTAGAAAGTTTGAGGGGTCCTGCTTTTAAGGCCATTAGATTTTTGAGGTCCACAAACTCTGATGCATCTGCCCAGAAGTACCTATCTGCACTCTAAGGTAATTTTGGGAGTATTGAGTCCAGGGTGAGCTTGATGTGGAAATTTCAAGGTACAAAACAATGGCAGGGGTAAAGTTTGTCCTCATATGTTACTCATCTGGAAAGAGCTCTGCAGAAAGCTTACCGAAAAGGTGGGGTAGCCACCAGTGACTTAAACCAAATGAGATTGGGGCACATACTGCAGCATGCAAAGCATTCTAAATTGCAGCTCCTTCAACTAAGGCTCCAAGATAGAAGGGGTAACCCACCGGACTACTGTGACTTGATAAAAGAACTCCAGGAGGTTGAAGATGAAGAGGGAGATTATAATTCCAGGGTGAGTACAGCACAAGTGATCACGGCATCAGAAGGCCCTTCTGAAGTGGGGAGTGAGGAGGGTATGTCGCCGTGGGCTAAACAGTGGGGAGAATAGTTGCTGAAGGAAGTCAGAAGAGTACAACCGGATGTTCCCCCTGAGCATTCCGCCGTGGGACCAGACTCTAATTCTGCTCAGGCCATGACTGCCATGGGGGTTGGGGTGCCCCTTCAGGCATCCTATAACCTGGGTAGCCCTCAGGGTGAGATCAAGGAATTGACTGCCACTGTAAAAGAACTGTTGAGACATGTTGCACCCCTCTCACTGTCGCCAGCCACTAATGGACCCCAATCCCTTGCCAGTCCTTCAGTTCCTCAGGCAATGTTCCCTCCAAGGATGACCCAGGAGCCTATCATGTGTCACAACTGTGGAAAAGATGGCCACATGAAGAGGGAATGCCGGTCTCGGAAAGACTTAGAGAGAGTGGTGAGCCGGCTACAAGGAGAGCATAGGAGAACAAATCAGTGGTTAAGGGATGCACAAAATAACCGCAGTGAGGGCCCGAGGAACCCTAACTCAAATTTCTTTGTGGCTAAATCATCTGTCCGGGCCTCTGCTGCTGTCCCCATGCAGTGGTCTGAAGTGTAGGTCCCTCCATGGAGAAGACAGTGAAAGTAAATGGAGTGTCTACTAGGGCTGTGCTGGACAGTGGCTCCCAAGTAATCATCGTGTTCCAAGACTGGTACCAAAAGCATTTGTCTGATGTGCCCTTACAGCCTTTGGAAGGACTGCATGTCTGGGGGTTAAATGAAAAGGCATACCCCTACTCTAGCTACATTAGAATTTGGCTGTCTTTTCTCACCTCGATAGCTGGAGTGGCTGAGCAAGTGAAAACCTTGGCATTAGTGTGTCCCCCTACTGGACTGTATGATGGAGTTCCTCTACTGATTGGGACGAACGCCCATATGTTTGGACGGTTGGCACAACTCTGCTACGAAAAACAGGGGCAGAGGACTGGTAGAGCTTTGAGGATTCCTGCCTTGATCAAGAAGGCTTATGAGTCACAGAAGAATACAGAAGAGATGGATCCAGATGAACTGGTTGAGGTTGTGTGGAAGAAGGACCCTGAGTCCCTAATTCTGGCGCCTAACGCTCAGTGTACCCTGCAAGGAGAGGTCTGCCTAAGAAAGGATGTCAAGAACAAGATACTCATACTGGATGCTCCAGACGATGGAAAATTGCCAAAAGGGTTGTTGGTTAAGCCCAGTATCCTACCCACTCAGGCCCATGCCTATGCTCGGTGGGTAATGGTCCAAGTTCATAATATGTCAGACAGAGAAATTCGAGTGAGTAGAGGTTGCACCCTGGCTAACGTACACTGTGCAGACACGGCAGTGCTACCTAGTAACAAGTGTTTGGGGGAGAATGACAGAGTGACACCTGACTTGTTTGATTTTGGTGACTCCCCATTGCCAGCCGAATGGAAGATGAGAATCAGCAGGAAGCTTGCCCAGAGGGACCGAGTGTTTTCCCTAAAGGAATGGGATGTGGGATGTGTGCAAGGAGCTGAGCATCATATCTGGCTGCATGATGAGCGGCCATTCTGTGAGAGGTCCCGATGCCTGGCACAGGCTGACATAGATGACATAAGGCGCCACTTACAGGAGATGCTTGCGGCTGGTGTAGTTCAGGAATCCAGAAGCCCTTATGCTTCACCTATTGTGGTGGTGAGAAAGAAGAATGGAACAGTACGGATGTGTGTGGATTATTGGACCCTCAACAGGAGGACCATTCCTGACCAATACACCATGCCCCGCATTCAAGATGCGTTAGACTGTCTGAACGGTAGTAAGTGATTCTCAGTGTTGGATCTTTGCAGTGGGTACTACCAGATCCCCATGGCCCCAGAAGACCATGAGAAGACAGCCTTCATATGTCCGCTTGGGTTCTATGAGTTTATGAGAATGCCCCAAGGGATCCCGGGTGCCCCTGCCACTTTTCAACGGCTGATGGAGCATGCAGTGGGGGACATGAACTTGTTAGAGTGCCTGGTATACCTCAACGATGTTATAGTGTTTGGGAATTCGTTGGAGGAACATGAAAGCAGACTTTTCAAAGTATTGGACCGCTTGGAAGATTTTGGCCTCAAGCTGTCCATCGACAAATGCCAATTCTTTCAAACCTCAGTGAAATATGTGGGGCATATAGTATCCACCAAGGGGATAGAGACTAATCCTAGCAAAGCTGAGGCCTTGACCACCTGGCTGCAGCCCCAAAACTTAAAAGAATTACAGAGATTTCTAGGATTCTGTGGTTATTACAGGTGGTTCATTAAGGACTATTCAAGGGTGATCCGCCCACTTCTGAATCTTATCCAAGGTTACCCTCCCACAAACAAGAAATACAAGAGGATGGCCTCCCCTGAAACCGAGAGAGTACACTACCATCCAAATGAATCTTTTGGGTCATGTTGGACACCTGATTGTGAAGCTGCATTTCATGAAATTATATGCAAACTCATTCACGCCCCTGTTCTCACCTATGCTGATCCTGCAAAACCATATGTGTTACATACTGATGCTAGCCTGCAAGGTTTGGGGGCTGTGTTATATCAAGAGCACGAGAATGGCCTGAGACCAGTGGCCTTTGCAAGCAGAAATCTGACCCCATCCGAGAAGGCTTATCCTGTACATAAACTGGAGTTCCTGGCTTTGGAATGTGCTATTGTGGATCAATTCCATGAATACCTGTATGGAGCAAAGATACTGGTAAAGACAGATAATAACCCTTTGACCTATGTACAGACTTCAGCCAAATTGGATGCCACCAGCCATAGGTGGCTTTCTGCATTGTCTACCTATGATTACGCTGTAGAGTACAGAACAGGCCTAAATCACATAGACGCTGATGCTCTCTCTTGGAGGCCTGTTTCCAGAAGTGATTGGGTCAAACTGTCAAAACCTGATATTCGAACACTATGCCAGAAGTTTGACAAAGAGGAACAAGTATCCCCAGATGCAGTGGACTGTCTAGTAGATTGCTTGGGGCCCTCTGATAATTGTATACCTGCTGCTTACTGCCACTTTTCTGCACTAGACATTGGTGCACTGCCTCAGTTAGATAAGGACAGTCTTCAGCGGGCTCAATCCTGAGATCCTATGATCAAATCAGCATTTGAAGCCTTCTATGCAAGGAAAGATGTGTCCAAGCTGCGCTCCTCTGATTTGAGAACTGCATTGTTATATAGAGAAGACCCTAAACTGAAACTGATTAACAAATTGCTGTATAGAGAAACAGTAGACAGAGGGGGACAAGTAGACAAGCAACAGTTGGTTTTGCCCACTGCTTTCAGATATTTAGTACTGAGGTCTCTTCACAACCACATGGGGCATCTCTGTGTAGACCAAACCTTTGATCTAGTGAAATCAAGATTCTGCTGGCCTAAAATGGGTGCTGATGTTGAGCATCATATACGGACTTGCAGTCGCTGACTGCAGAGAAAGGCCTTGTCCCAGAGGGCTGCACCCCTTGTTAACATCACCACCAGCACCCCTATGGAGTTGGTTTGTTTTGACTTTCTGAGTTTGTAGCCTGCATCAATGAAATATTAGCAATGTGCTAGTGGTCGCTGATCATTTCACGAGGTATGCCCAAGCCTTCACCACCAAGAACCAGAAAGCATCCACTGTGGCAAAGGTACTAGTAGAAACCTTTTTGTACATTATGGAGACTCTCAGAGGATCCATTCCAATCAAGGACGAGATTTTGAGAGCCGTTTAATCAAGGAGATGCTCTCTCTCTGGGTAGTGTGGAAATCCAGAACTACCCCTTACCACCCCCAGGGGGACCCATGGCCTGAACGGTTCAACCGCACCCTGCTTGACATGCTGGGCACTCTCTACCAGAAAGACAAGCCTAGATGGAGCCAACAAATTAGCACTTTAGTACATGCTTACAACTGCACCAAAAGTGATGCCACTGGGTTCTCCCCCTACCGCCTTATGTTGGGAAGAGAAGCCCGATTGCCTGTGGATGTTTGTTTTGGCATTTTACCTGATGGGTTCTGAGCTGACAGCTACCTGCAATATGTGCAAAAGTTAAAGGCCCAGCTGAATCATGCGTATCAACTGGCTCAAACCATGGCTGCCGAAAGAAATTTAGCCAACAAAGAAAGGTATGGTAAAAAGGTGAAGGCACAGGAACTCCAGGAGGGAGGTTGTGTATTGTTAAGAAATCTGGGACTGTATGGCAAACACAAAATTGCTGACATGTGGCATCATCTCCCTCGCATTGTAGTGGGCAAACTGGATGATCTGCCCATGTACAAAGTAAGGCCTGAAAATAATTTAAAAGATGTTAAGAGAATGCATTGAAATCATTTGCTGCCCATTGGCTAAATACTGATTAAATCTGAGCCCCCAGAAAGTGCTCCCCCTGGACCAGTGACCAGAGCTGCTGCTAAGCACAGGCAGAGAAAGTCTGCATCTACAGTTGCTGAGTTAAGGTTTCCTCCACAGCAAACCCCAATTGCAAATGACTGTCAGTCTACTTCAGAGGAAAGTGAGTGCAACTTTGGGTACTACTCTTCTTATGAGCTGAGTCAATTGTTTCAAGGCAATCCCCTAGTCAATTATGGAGATGAAGCTGTGCCTTCTGGACTGCCTAAGCCCCCAGCTTTGTCCTTGGAGCCAATGCTCCCAGAAAGTGAGGTGCAGAGTGTTAAGTCTGATGATCTTGAGTCACTGTGCATGGTGGAACTGTATGAGCTTCCAGAGGAGGAAAATGAAGAACTGGGACAGACTGGTGATATACCAGAGCAAGAAGAGTATTTTGAGTGCCCTGATGGTTCACTGCCAGTGTCAGAGAGCTCTCCCTGTGAGCCAAGTGTTTTGACCTCCGAAATTGCAAATCCTGGAGCTGAAAGTGCCCCAAGTTCCAACCTTTCTACCCTGATGGAAACTCCCCTGGCAAGTAAAGACAATGCTGAAAGTGAGGCTAAAAGTGCAGAGACTGTAACAATTTCCCCTAGAAAAACTGGTCGAGCTGTGAAGCTTTTAGTGCGCCTCAGCTATGATTCCCCTGGGAGGCCTGTAGATTTACCTCTCAATGTGGTTCATAAAGGAGTGTATGTATGCCAGAGTTCACTACTCAAACTGAGCATCAGTGCTAACTCCAGGTTAATTGATTTGCCCTCCAGGCATGGTGCCTCTGCCCCATCTAGCCCCAAGGTAGCTGATAGGGAAGGGCCCCCTCTCTCCAGGTTTCATGTGCAGGAAGTAATAACCTGATTTCAAACTGCAATGTATGTATAATGCTGTGTAAACAATGGTAAAATGTGAAATATAGAATATGCGTATGTAACAAAAGTTTCATATGTTGAATACTGTTTAAAAAGGTATAGGCATGACATGTTAGTGATGTAAATGTATATGGTGTTTTGTACTAGAGTTTATGTGGGCATTTACTTGACGCTTATGCCAAGTTTTTCCAGGCCAGGAAGGGTGTAATCCCCCCTGCAAATGGGGTTCCAAAACTCTTCCAGTAGCTTGCCTGAGTGCTCCAAGTCTGGGTGGCGCTCGGCGAAATACCGTTTAAATGTGGCAGTAAGTAAAACTGGCAGCCGTGTTTGTGATGGCAGGTCAATTCTTTGGTCTAGGAGGAATGATTGTAGTATGGCTACTACCATGGTTGAAGTGCTTAAAAAAAGGTGGTGATTCTATGGATGAGATCAGCATTAGTGTACATATTAAATGTGTGGCTTGATCTTAAAAAGTAGAGGTACTCTGTACCCCCCGTACCCCCTCACTTCAACCCCAGGAACAAGTCCCAGTCCAGGAATGTGTAATTATGATAATTACACACCTTTATTTACTTATTTGTTTATTTTTTGTTAACTGGGTAAGTACACTAGACAGTTGAATGCCCATTTTCAGATACGACCCTGGAGAGTACAGTAGTGGGCATATGACAGTGAACAGTACCAGGTACAATGCAAATACAACTTGAAAGCAGAATCACATCATGGATATCAATCAAGAAGCTGTTCAATGAGGGTAAAAGTAGCAGCATGATAGTAAAATAAGGATATAAAACTGTTTAGGCTTACATTAAACTACATAAAGAGCTAGAAAGTGATGCATCTAAGTGTCAGTCAGGACTAGAGAGTGGAGAGGGCAGACCTAAATTGCTTCCCCAGTGGAGAACACAGTTTGCCCCACTGGGGAGTGGTAAGAGTTAGGTGCAAT
The DNA here is from genome assembly GCA_016271365.2 of Neoceratodus forsteri. NCBI lineage: Eukaryota > Metazoa > Chordata > Ceratodontiformes > Ceratodontidae > Neoceratodus > Neoceratodus forsteri. The sequence continues at coordinate 436,413,724 of JADMNL010000022.1, read as the reverse complement.
CACAGATAGAGGATAAGATTAAATGTTCCCTCATTGCCTCCTTAAAGGATAATTTATTGGGACACTGTATTCTGTATATGGAGGTGGGTAGGGAGTTCCAGAGCCTAGGGGTGAATGAAGAGAAGTTTTGAACACCCATTCTGGTAGTACTTTTGGGGATGGTGAAGGTGGTGAATCAACTGATCTAAAAGACTAGGATGGGCAGGAAATTTGTAGCAGTGAGAAAGGGGAGGTGAGGAAGACCTAAGTACATTGAAAAGGAAGCACCCTAGTGATGTTTGTGTGCTCAAAGCGTGGAGAAATCATTGAAATGAAGAGCCGTGCCATGGCTCAAAAAGTGAATGCAGGGCGTAAGCTGGATAATTCAGCACAGGCCAAAACACAGACCTCACTGATACAGTATGCCAACAGCTATAAAGTAAGACACTGTACCTGAGGATTCTTTCTGTGCAAATTTTATGGAAAAGCTCAAAAGCCTTTGACAAAGCACTGTTGTGTGAAACACGTTAGGCTTTAATGACAAAGGAAGGATTGCTGCACCACATTGCGGCTTGTCATTTTAAGTGTAGCAACACTTTTCTAAACTGTACCTTATTAGAACTCTTTTCCTGGTGACTGATAAAAATTCTGCACTGAACACTTCAATAAAATTTGCACTGAAGAAATCCTCAGGTCAGTATCTTTTGGCTAAGTGTATGAAATAGGGTTACCAATGCTGGTCTCAAAAGTCTACACAGACCAAAAGCAGGGAAAACAATTAAAGACAGTGCTAACTATTGCATCCGTAGGAAGCCTTTATTGGAAGATAATATAGATAAAATTAATGACATCCTATGCTCCTTTTTGTAAAAATTTGAATGTCTTCTGTGGAAACGCCTGCTGAAAGATGGCCAGTTTTGTGACATTTGTACCCAAGGCTGCAGTTTGTCATTTAATTTTAATGACAGACTTTGTTGTGACCCATAAACTGTTTGCACCACTTGTGTTAGTACTTTTTTATGTTCTGGGCATTTAGGGCACTCATCTGACCCTACCACCCCAGATCTCCCTGAAGTTTGGCTCTTGAACGTAACTGCTCTGGTCCCCAGCCATTACGTTCCGACGTCTTGGCAAAAACAGAGGCCTAGATATTCAAAAGGGTTGTGCATGACACAACAGTGTTGTGCCATGCGCAACCCACTGATGTGCCCTGGCGCGATATTCAAAAGGGAAAAGTGCGCCGCACAAATCCCAATGTGCCAGAGCGCATCAGTAATGTATGCAGGCACAGGTAGGGGGTGCGTACCCATGCATAACCTGCACAGCCCGATATTCAGCCTGGGATGTGCAGAGCCATGCATGCGCAACCCCTACTTGCACCTGCACAAAGTCAAGCCAAAAAAAAATGAACAAGTGATGGCCACCCACAGGTGAGCTGCCGCATTGCAGGGCGCAACATGGCAGCTGCCACCTGTGGGTGGCCACCCGAGTTCCTGCCGCACCTGGTGGCATCCCCCATGCCCCATCACGGCATCTGTTTAAATAAACCACCCCCGGCCAATATCCATGGTGGTCCAGTGGACCGAGTGCTGCCCGATCGCGGGCATCTGTTTAAATAAACCCCGCCCCATATCCCTGGTGGTCCAGTGGACTGCTATGTGCCCGATCACGGGCATCTATTTTAATACAGAGAACCCCCCATCCTATATCCCTGGTGGTTCAGTGGACCGTTTCCGCCCGATCGCGAGCATCTGTTTCCATACAGAGAACCCCCCGTCCTATATCCCTGGTGGTCCAGTGGACCGTTTCCGCCCGATTGCCGGCATCTGTTTTAATAAAGAGAACCCCCCATGGCAACATCCGTGGTGGTCCAGTGGACCGCACTCTGCCTGATCGCGGACATCGGTACAACGAAAAACATCCAATTACCCTGGTGGTCTAGAGTACCCCCTCCCCCGCCCACTGAGCCCACCACCCCTCCCCGGTCAGCGGTGGCAGCAACACCCAACCGCCTGCCGCCCGCCGGCTGACACCTCGATGCTGCCGCCCATTGGTTCTCAGCATGAGCTGTCGGTGCAGTGCTCTAGCTATGACATTCAGATATTCACAATGTAGCACGTGTGAATGTAGAAGGAATGTGTAGTACGGTATGGGCTGCACCCCATTGGCTCACGCTGTGCGGGCGGGGCAGCAGACGGGTAGGGTGCTGCTGCCCGCTGGCTGACCAGGGGAGCGGGTGGTGGGGCTCAGTGGGCGGGTGGGAGGGTACCTGAGCCACCAGGGTAATCAGGCGTTTTCGTTACTGATGCCGCAATTGGGCAGAGTGTGGTCCACTGGACCACCAGGGATGTTGGCCGAGGGGGGGTTTTCTCTCTTGATCTCTTGAAACAGATGCCCGCAATCAGGCTGCAGGGGGCGTCAGTCCCCGACGGCTGCTTCCTGGCAGAGCGCCAGGCTCAAGTCATCGGGGATCGGCGCATCTGCATGCAAATGGGATGCAAATGGGGCCATAATGACATGCAAATGGCCCCATGTACGCCTTGCATAAATTATGGCCCCATTTGCATTTCACCTTTTGAATATCGCAGGTGCTATGAGTGGCGCAATGGCACTTGTGCTAGCGCATCTCCATGCTCCACTCTGGCCACTTGCGCTGGTGCAGTGCCACTGTGCCATGCACAGTGGGGGTGGCCAGGGTGCGATATTCAAAACTGCTGAGCCATAGCGCAGCTCCATTGAATATCGCCCAGGCCACACCCCTGCGCAGCCAAGTTGAGCTGCGCACAGGCTTACGCCACAGCCTGGCGCAGTTTGAATATCTGGTCAGAGTTTTAAAATGTGTTTTTTTATGTCTTAAGCACTGTGCTCCAGACTTGCAATGTACTGGAGCAACAGTGCTTTTGTTGACCTTGCTTCCGGGTAGTAGAGCCCCATTCTCACCTGTGAGGTCACTTGTGACCTCATCATGTCTCGCTCCAGGATGTTCATCATGAGACATCACGGGATTCTGTTTGAGGCCGAGAACTGGTACCAGATCAGTGATGTTGCTCCATGGTGGGTTGGCTTTTGGGGGGGGGGGGGTTACATTTCGGCGTCCCGGAAAATTAGCTCCCTTAACATCAACAGGAGTTCCAAAGAAAAGCTTTCTGTCCCCACCACGTGATGAGATGACATGAGATCCATCTGATCCTCTGATCTGTCTGTGCTCCAGGTAAGAGCCATTGCTTGCTACTCTAGGTTGCGGGTCAACGATTGCATCTGCCTGGGGAGCCTGTTTGGAGCGCATTGGAGTTTTGCCAGAATCATGCCACATGGTGTGGGGGAAATCAATTTCTGTTTATTTTACCACCTGAAATTGGATGCTGAATGCAGGTTAAATTTACTTTTAGGGACCCACAACCTGATCCTGAATGCAGCATTTACCAAACAGAGTGATAACCTGAAATGCAGTTTAAATATGGAATTTATTATGTGTGGACTGACTTTTTTGTGCTTTCTAGAACCGGTAATGGATAATTTTATAAAGTAATACAATCCAGGTCTGCTGTGTTCCTAATGAAATGCTGCATGGTACTTTTTAAGGGGTGAAATGGTGGCAGCACACTGGTGATCTTTCTTTGGATTGCAAGGTAAAGGTCTGGGCCTTCCGAATGAGCGAGGCCTAATTTGTTGTTGAATCGGAACTGCAATGTTAAAAATGTATGATTATTTTGTTTTCTGGGTGGGCGATTGCTGCATTGTGTTTTATTTTTTGGGGGGGGGGAACTAACGTGCCACATGGTCTGGGCCTGTGTTTGGAAGCCTGTTGTGGTGTGAAGGCCTCGATCGGACTATTTGGAAACCAAAAGGAGTCACTGTTGGGTTCTGAATAGTCGGAACGAGGCCTACCCACACCAACAAGCTTCCAAATACTTGCCCACACCATGTGGCATGATGATTTTGTTTTCTGGGTATGGAGGGCCTCTCTGTCTGCAGTGTTTAAAATGTGTTTTACACTAACTTGTTATTGAATTGGAATTTGATTGCAAATGCTGCATTGTGTTTTTTTGGGGGGGCTAACGTGCCACATGGTCTGGGCCTGTGTTTGGAAACCTACTGTGGTGTGTAGGCCTCAATCGGACTATTTGGAAACCAAAAGAGTCACTTTTGGGTTCCAAATGATCGGAGCGAGGTCTACACACCATAGCAAGCTTCAAAACACTGGCCCACACCATGTGGCATGATGATTTTGTTTTCTGGGTGTGGAGGCCTCTCTGTGTGCAAAGTTTAAAATGTGTTTTACACTAATTTGTTGTTGAACTGGAATTTGATTGTGAGTGCTGCATTGTGTTTTTTTTTTTTTGGGGGGGGCTAATGTGCCGTATGGTCTGGGTCTGTGTTTGAAAGCCTGCTGTGGTGTGTAAGCCTTGATCAGACTATTTGGAAACCGAAAGAGTCACTTTTGGGTTCCGAATGGTTGGAGCGAGGCCTTCACACCACAGCAGGCTTCCAAACACTGGTCCACACCATGCGGCTTGTTGGCCCAACCCCAAACACCATGAATCATTAAATCATCCAGCAAATCAGTGACAGGCTAAGTTGTACTGCATCTTCTGCTTATTGTGGGAGAGCATCTGTTGTAATTGACTACAAAATAATGCCCACTTACTAATCAGAGTCCTTTCTGTTTTGTACCATATTGTGATGTGTGTGCCTATGTCTCCTTGTTTGCAGGCAGACTAATACGGGCCTCCACTTTGTTTGCAGATGGGTGGATGCATGTCCCCATTTTGTTTGCAAGTGGATGGATGTGTATCTCCATTTTCTTTGCAAGCGGGTGGATGCGTGTCTCCATTTTTGTTTGCAAGCGGGTAGAAGCGGGCCTCCATTTTGTTTGCAGGTGGGTGGATGCAGGCCTCCATTTTATTTGCAGGCGGGTGGATGCGGGCCTCCATTTTGTTTGCAGGCAGGTGGATGCGGGCCTCCATTTTGTTTGTAAGTGGGTGGATGCGTGTCTCCATTTTGTTTGCAAGCGGATGGATGCGTGTGTCCATTTTGTTTGCAAGCGGGTGGATGCGGGCCGTGTCTCCATTTTGTTTGCAAGTGGATGGATGCGTGTGTTCATTTTGTTTGCAAGCGGGTGGATGCGGGCCTCCATTTTGTTTGCAGGTGGGTGGATGATGGCCTCCATTTTGTTTGCAAGTGGGTGGATGCATGTCTCCATTTTGTTTGCAAGTGAGAAGATGTGGGCTTCCATTTTGTTTGCAAGCGGATGGATGCGGGTCTCCATTTTGTTTGCAAGTGGGTGGATGCGGGCCTCCATTTTGTTTGCAGGTGGGTAGATGCAGGCCTCTATTTTGTTTGCAAGCGGGTGGATGCGGGCCTCCATTTTGTTTGCAAGCGGGTGTATGCGTGTCTCCATTTTGTTTGCAAGTGGGTGGATGCGTGTTTCCATTTTGTTTGCAAGCAGGTGGATGCGTGTCTTCATTTGTTTGCAAGTGGGTGGATGCGTGTATCCATTTTGTTTGCAAGCGGGTTGATGCGTGTGTCCATTTTGTTTGCAAGCGGGTGGATGCAGGCCTCCATTTTGTTTACAGGTGGGTGGATGCATGTCTCCATTTTGTTTGCAAGTGGGTGGATGTGGGCCTCCCTTTTATTTGCAAGCGGATGGATGCAGGTCTCCATTTCATTTGTAAGTGGGTGGATGCGGGCCTCCATTTTGTTTGCAGGCGGGGTGGATGCGGGCCTCCACTTTGTTTGCAGGCAGGTGGATGCAGGCCTCCATTTTGTTTGCAAGTGGGTGGATGTGTGTCTTCATTTTGTTTGCAAGTGGGTGGATGCCGGCCTCCATTTTGTTTGCAGGTGGGTGAATGCCGGCCTCCATTTTCTTTGCAGGCGGGTGGATGCGGGCCTCCATTTTGTTTGCAGGTGGGTGGATGTGGACCTCCATTTTGATTTGTTATTCTTTTCTTCAGTCGACTTTTTGGGGAATCTCCTCTTCTGTCGACTTTTTCTGCATTACCTCCTCTTCCATCGATGTTTTGTGAAGAATCACCTCTTCCGTCAACTTCATTTTGTGAAGAATCACATCTTGCGTCGATTTCATTTTGTGAAGAATCACCTCTTCTGTCGACTTCATTTTGTGAATAATCACCTCTTCCGTTGACTTCGTTTTGTGAATAATCACCTTCTGTTGACTTCATTTTGTGTGCATTACCTCCTCTTCCATCGACTTCATTTTATGTGCATTACCTCCTCTTCCATCGATGTTTTGTGAAGAATCACCTTCCGTCGACTTCATGTTGTATGCATTACCTCCTCTTCCATCGATGTTTTGTGAATAATCACCTCTTTTTTTACTTCATTGAAGAATCTCTTTCTGCAGTGTCTATTTTATGGTGCCATTTTTATGTTTGCTTGCACGCATGTGCAAGAAACATAGTGCCTTCATTGGAGATTTCAGAGGTGTGTCACCTCCTCCTCCTCCAATTCAGTCAGTGGGCTGGCAGGCGCGGCCCCTGTAAGCCAATGCATTTTGGAGCTGTCTATGACGCGCTCCAAAATGCAGTGGCATAGTTGAAGGGGGAGTTACGCTTGGTGAGCACCGATAAGATATCGGCTGCTCACGCGCAGCTCCCCCCACGCACAGACAGACGCGGCGCTATCATACTGTATAGCCGACGGGTGCCCAACCCCCGTCGGCTGAGCTACGTCCCCACCCCAGTTTAGGTGCCACGCTGGGGCCCACCCAGCGTGGCAAGCACTGTAATCCCTGGCCGGCGGTGCCCAATCCCCGTCGGCTGAACGCCTAGTCCTTGTGCCATGCTGGGAGCCCACCCCAGGCGTGGCAACGTGCCGCGATTTTTTTATTTTGCCGACGGGGATGCCCAATCCCGTCGGCTGAACGCTGTCCCCTGTGCCTACGCTGGGAGCCCACCCAGCGTGGCAAACGTCCCACGACGCCTTTTTGTTTTTAACCCTGTAAAATAAAACTGTCCAGCGGCGCGTCCTCCCAACCCCTCCCACAACCGGCACCCACCCACGCGCACCCAGCCTCCCCACACACCTCACCCCATACTTACCTCCGACTCGCGCGGCGATCTTCGTGGACCGGGAACATGTCTGCACTCTTCAAAGCCGACCGCGAACTGAGGAAATGCCGTAAGCTGTATAATGGGTTACATAGGAGGGTTTCAACTTTATTGCATATCTCGAGACATTTTGGGATTTTTGACCAATTTAACAGGTTTTAGGACTCTTCTCATGAATTATGTCACTGTCATGGCTAGTACTGGCCCGAGCGGTGATTTCGCAGTGACTGTGCAGTGACTGCGAAATCACCCTTCGGCCTGAATACTGCCATGACAGTGACATCATTCATGAGAAGGGGTCCCAAAACCCCATGTTGAAAATTTGGTGCCAAAATTCCAATAAATGACTGTTTTACGAGGGTGCGTTGCGCAGTTCCTACGCAGGCTCGTAAGTTCGCGTAATTTCAATATTTTCACTCCAGATTTTCAACATTGCCATTTTACCACACCTTCTTATGAGCAGTACAGCTGTCATTTTTCACATCGCACCCAAAATGTGTTTCCACCCATGTAGCGCAGAATGGCGCAGTCGGTGTGCGAAATCAATGTACAGGACAAATTAAGAAAATCACAGTGACACTGTTCATGAGCAGAGGTCTTAAAATGGCTATGTTGAAAATTTGGTGAAAAAATTACTAAAAATGACTGTTTTACGAGGGTGCATTGTGCAGTTCCTCACGCGCTTCCAGTAGGTTCGCAATTTTCAATATTTTCAGTCCAGATTTCCAACATTGCCATTTTACCACACCTTCTTATGAGCAGTACAGCTGTCATTTTCACATGTCACCCAAAATGTGTTTCTGCCCATGTAGCACACAATGGCGCAGTCGGTAATAGTAGATCAATGTACGGGACAAATTAAGAAAATCACAGTGATACTGTTCATGAGCTCAGGTGTTAAAATGGCTATGTTGAAAATTTGGTGAAAAATTCTAAAATGACTGTTTTACGAAGCGCATTGCACAGCTCCTATGCACTGTCAGAAGTTCATGAATTTTCAATATTTTCACTCCAGATTTCCAACATTGCCATTTTACCACACCTTCTTATGAGTAGTGTAGCTGTCATTTTCACATCTCACCCAAAATGCGTTTCGCCCATGTAGCGCACAATGGCACAGTCGGGTCGAAATCAATGTCACCGGGACAAATTAAGAAAGTCACAGTGACACTGTTCATGAGCAGAGGTCTTAAATGGCTATGTTGAAAATTTGGTGAAAAAATTCCTAAAATGACTGTTTTACGGGTGCATTGCGAGTTCCTACGCACACTGTAAGTTCACGAATTTTCAATATTTTCACCCAGATTTCAACATTGCCATTTTACCACACTTATGAGCAGTATAGCTGTCATTTTTCACATCTTGCCCAAAATGTGTTCCACCCATGTAGTGCACAATGGCGCAGTATGTGCAAAATCAATGTATGGGACACATTAAGAAAATCAAAGTGACACTGTTCATGAGCAGAGGTCTTAAAATGGCTATGTTGAAAATTTGGTGAAAAAATTCTAAAATGACTGTTTAGCGTAAGGCTATGCAGTTCCTATGCATGCTCGTAAGTTTGCAAATTAATATTTTCACTCCAGATTTTCAACATTGCCATTTTATTACACTTCCTTATGAACAGTACAGCTGCCATTTTTCATATGTCGCCCAAAATGTGTTTTCGCACATGTAGCGCACAATGGTGCTGTTGGTGTGCGAAAGCAATGTTTAGGACAGATTAAGAAAATCACAGTTACACTGTTCATGAGCAGAGGTCTTAAAATGGCTATGTTGAAAATTTGGTGACAAAAGTCCATAAAATGACTGTGTTACGAGTGAGCACGCACGCACTCGTAGTTCATGACTTTGTAATATTTTCAGTCCAGATTTTCACCAGTGGCATTTTTCACACTTCCTTATGAACAGTACAGCTGTCATTTTTCACAACATGGCTGAAGTGTGTTTTCACACTTTCAGCGCTGAGATGCATGGTCGCTTGGGAAATTATTGTTCGGCACAGATAAAGAAAATCACAGTGACACTGTTCATGATCGAGGCACCAAAATGCCTGAGTTGACAATCTGCTGTAAAATATCCCCAACCTAATTATATTACGGTGTGCGTGCACAGTTTCTATGTATGCTCATGACTTCACCATTTTTTAAATATTTTTACTGCAGATTTGCAACATTGCCATTTTTACACCTCCCATGAACAGTACAGCTGTCATTTTTACATCCTGTTCGAATGTTTTGCACCTGTGGTGCTAAATGCCGACTTGCTGTGCATAAGCAGCTTCGGCTAAAACTGATATTCCCCTGTTCAAGAGGTGGGGTCACAAAAAAACATGTTGAAAATTTGGAGTGAAAATACCAACGAATGCCTGAGGTATTAGGGTTTCCAACCATAATGCCCAACCCTGTAGAGAATGACAGGCATCAGGGTGTGACTTGGGATTCTTGCCTGTAATGCTCATACCATTCCACACCCTGCAGCCAGTGAGAGGCATCGAGGTATGCCTTGGACTCTTCAGCCCCAAAGTTCACCCCATTCTCCTATATCGCACCATCTCACCGCATTTCCTAATGAAATGGGTGGATAAGGGCCAAAGACCCCGAGAACACCGTGACACTTGTCAGTGTCTGCAGGGTGGGTGTGGTGAAATGGTGAGGCCGTTATGCCTGATGACCCAAATGCACACCCCAATGCCTGTCACTCTCTGCAGGGTGGTGGTGGGGTTGGCTTCAGTTCAGTACTTCACTGCCATTCCTATTATGCAGCTCTGTAACTTCTACATTACCACTGCCAATGCCAGCAAGCAAACATTCGGCATTGACAAATGCTTGTTTTTCTTGCGTCAACTCTGTTTTGTGATCAATCTCTTGTTGAGTCAAATCTTTAAATTGTGACTAATCTCTTGTGGTGACCACTTTGTCATCACAAGAGGGGATGATTTAGACAATGTATTCTGACTGATCACTTACTGTGTTGCATGCAGCCGCTGTGAAGCAACACTTATGTCAATGACATGTTTCATCATCTCTGCTGTCACTTCAGTCTTGTTTGGCGACATGGTAGACTTTTTGTTTTACCAGCCAAAAGTCTTTTACTGTGAAAGTTGACCCATGATTTTTGAACTCACTTGTGTTTCAATAATTAACTTTTTCGCAAGGAATGGAATCCAGAAGAAGGCCCTTGATGTCTTCTGCAACCATGCTCACTAAAGCTCTACAGACTACAGTCAATCCTCAATCATCAAAAGAAAGGAACAAGCATTACCGAGCAAACATAAAGAAATCCCCAGAACGTTATCAAAACTACAAGGAGAAATGTACAGCATGGTCACGTGCATACCGCAGCAACATGAATGATGAGAAGCGCAAACATTATAACCAGATGGCTAAAGAGAGAATGAAAAGATATAGAGAGGCTCAGAAGCAGAAAAAATTGTAAGCTGACACCTGTAGTGCTCCCAGCAACACAGAAAGAAGGCCTGATAAGAACATGACTGAAGCACAAAGACAAGCATGGAGGGAGAAAAAATGCTGACAACGTGCACAAATTACAAGTCAGAAACATAGACGAATTAATGAAAAAGAATGCTGGAAATACAGAGAAAAAAAGGAGCGTGAAAAGCTTGCACAACTCTCAGCCACCACCATCACCACCACCCCACCAGCTGTACCGATCAGCACGCCAACTGGACAGCTGTGTGTGATGCCACAGGTCCACAGATATGACAATGCTGTAAGAAAAGCTGTGCAGAGAGCAAGAAAAGGTCTTCCAAAATCACCAAATTGATTTTCTTATGTAATGAAGAAGATCCTGTCGTCTTGTTCACCTGCCCAACAAACCGCATTGGCTCGGCACAAAGTTATCCCCAGTCCATGCAACCTACAAGAAAAACTGATGTCTGCTTCTATGGAGAAGATATCAAACCTAAAAAAGGCCAAAAAAACAGGACAGATTCCTGAACAGAGAGTTCATCAATACAATTCTTGTGCTAAAAAAATACAGTTTGCTCAGAACCAAAAGTGCAACACTGGGCATCAGCTGGAAGAGGCTCATGAAAGTATTACATGGTGGAACAGAATCCAAGAAACGGCACAAGTCTGCACTGCCTGAGTTAACAAAGAAAAAAGTGGAGATTTTTTTTGAAGAGACTGCAAACCCACTACTTCACAAGAAAGCTTTTTCCAAAAGAACTGGCACATGTCGGTCATATCTGGACAGACCCATCCATACTCTGTACAATGAATTCACCCAACAGAACCCAGACAGTAGGAGTGAGGAAATGTGGAAGCCTATGCCCTAAGCACATTAAACTGGCCAAAGAGCAAAAATTGGACCAGTGCGTCTGTGAATACTGCACGAATAGCTGACTGAAACTCAAGGCGCTGAACCGTGTGGTGGATCTTCACCTGCTGACGTCATGTAAAGTCCTCACTGTGCAACATGCAGTAGAGCTAACAATGTGTCCTCACCCTCCTTTGCAAAGGTTTTATAGCCAGAACTGTGTGGAAAAAACATGTGAATAGTGCAGCACAGAAAATTTTGTAAAAGCCATGGATGACCTCATTAATGGACATGGACAAGACAATGTCACATTCCAGCAGTGGGAGAATACAACAGTCATGCGAACTGTCAATGGCATCCAGGTACGGCAAACAAGAAAAGTGCTGAAAAATAAAAAAGCAACATTGCAGACACTGGTGGAAGTCGTAAAAGAGGAACTTTTGTTTTTGGGTTAGCACTTACATACGGCAGCATGGCAGCACCATCAGTTTGCTTGCATCAGAAAATACCTACCCCAGGGATGGGTAGTGATGGTTCTTGACTTTGCCGAGAACTATGCCTGCAGATTACAGGACGAAGTGTAGGTAGCCCACTGGCATTATGAACAAGCCACGGTTCACCCAGTAGTAACATACTACCCTTGTGAGCAGTGTGACTCAACAGTAACAGAGGCATTAGTTTTTATATCCAGTGATTTAAAACATGATCACTATGCTGTACACCACTTCGTGGAGATATCAAATGCACATCTACAAAATGTCTGCGAATTAAAAATCAGCAGAGAGGTTCATTTCACTGATGGCTGTGGTGCCCGGTATAAATCCAAATGGGTCTTCTTTGACATTTTGATGTCATCCAAGGAATTTGGCTTCCCCATTGAGAAGGCTTTTTTTGGCTCACGACATGGAAAGGGTCCAGCGGATGGTGAGAGTGCCGTTGTAAAATCAACACTAAGCACAGCTGTACAGTCACAATGGGCCATAATTAGAAAAGCTATGGAGCTCTATAAATTCTGCCATGCAACACTGACTAGAGAGCATGACACAGAAGGGTACAGAAAACATTTCAGACGTACGCTTTTCTGGGTTGATGAAAATGACATTAGAAGACCAGCCTGAAACAATGTTAAAATGGTACTTGGAACATAAAAGCTAAACAGTGTCAAGTGTGCAATAGAAGGTGTGGTGGTAACAAGAAACCTGACTTGTTTTTGCACACACTGTGTTCATGAAGATGGGCCCTGTGAAAATGTGCATCATGTTGAAGACTGGAAGGTTAAAAAACTAACTGCTTTCACATCATACAGAATGTCGTCTTCAGATGCCAACACAGCCCATTGGTCCCTCTGCTCCTGCATACACAACAGCTTCCCAAGCTGCTGCCTCGCATGTCAACACAACTCATGACTTGCTGGCCACAAGTGCTGATCCTGCATTGGGGTCTCACACAGTCTGCAATGAGACTCTAGCTCCTGCTGAGGCCATACCTGAAGAATCCACAGGTAATGATGGTGCACATGACATTGCATCAAAGGTTGCTGAAGAGGATGCCACCGCAGTGAAAGCACTACAATCACCACTGATGCTTCAGCTCCATTACCCATGAAACACACAGTCCCTAAAAAGCGGAGAACTTTGCTAGACACACAAACGATACAGACCAATCAGTATTATGCAGTGTACTACTCGAAAGAATATTTTCTGGGGCAACTAACTGCAGTGGATCCTGTGGGACAGTGGTACTCATTGAAGTTCCTGAAACAGCGTGGAAATGTCTTTACAAGGCCACGGTGTCAGGACACTGACTGTGTTCGAAGAAGACAACTTTTTCATGGGCCAATTCAGTTTTTGCATGAAGGTGGGGCCTTTGAAATTAACAATGGTGAACTCAATGCAATCAATGAAAAGTTCATTTTTAGAAGCTGCAATTGAAGTCTTACACCGTAGGTGCAATCCAAATGTGTTCTGCCTTGCTTTGGTAACAAAAAGACCACTAGAGGGCATGAAATTACTAAGAACCAAACAACAAAGCGTGGAAAACCAGCAACCTTGTATTGATCCTACCTACGTACACAAATACGCTTGTCGTGTATGTTTGGAAAGTAGTGTGTGCTGTTTAGTTGTTCAGCTACATTTCCAATAATGCTTTGCTGTATCACTTGAACACCTGCCAATGCACTAGTAACAAAGTTCTTCTAAGACTGACAGTCTGCAGTAGTAGGTGTGGTCTCAAAAAAGTGTTAGAAACCATGTGTTTTGCTGAAAAGAAGCCCAAACTAAAATAGGATCCTAATTCCTCTTCTTCATAGGCCAGTTGGAGCTTTGGAACTGTGGAATGGATGTTTTTGGCAGAGTGAAAAGGAGGCAGAATCATGTACAAGATGGACATATTTTCTGTCAATGAGGCCAGAAAGAAAACACACAGAACTACTGTACTTTGAGTTTATGGAGTTCATGATACACAATCATGGCCAGCTTTACGTTAGTGGCATAGTGGAGATGGTGGCGGGTAATAAAAGGTTATGCAACCCTTGACCCAAAACAGGATCACTTGGGATGGCCTGCCCCCCCCCACCCACTTCCACATCATTCAAGGATCCCTTGGTTTGATGGATCCTTGAAGAAGTTAAGGTGAGTTGGCTGAAGGTTGGAGAGAGCCTGGGGAAGGTCTGGCAGTGATGCTGACAGGCTTAGGTTGATGGCACATTATGATGTCTATCAATCAGAAATCACCCGTAAGAAGGCAGCATTCCTGTCCAGGGAGATTTCTGCTTCACAGAATCGACCAGCACAGCTTTTCTGGACCATTGACAGATTGTGCAATCCAATCTGTCTCCAGCCCAGAGAAGCTTTTTCTCAGCTAAGATGCGAGGAGTTAACTCGTTTTTTTGCAGATAAGGTTGCCAGCATCAGGTCTGGCATCAGTCCAACCTCTCCTAGGAGGGATTGCAGTGGTCGACAGGAAGTGTTATACACCCGGTCTGTCAGGTCAGACTTTCGCCGGCTGGAGTTCACTGACATTGTGAAGATCATCCAAACACTGCGACCAACCAGTTGTAGTTTGGATGCGGGTCCTACACTCCTTTTAGTAGGATATGTAGAAGTTATCTGCCCGATCCTTGCTGACATTGTCTGGAAATCCTTGGAGAGGGGAGTCTTTCCTGACCCCCTCGAGGAGGTGGTAGTTCGACCACTCCTTAAAAAACCCTCCTTGGATCCAGATTGTCTAGCTAACTACCGGCCTATCTCTAACCTGCCTTTTGTTGGTAAGGTTATTGAAAAGGCGGTTGCGTTACAATTGGATGATCATCTTACAACTCACAATGTCTATGATACTCTCCAGTCTGGTTTTAGGAAGAAGCACAGCATGGAGACTGCCCTTGTCTGGGTGTTGAATGATCTCCCAATGGCTAGAAATCAAAAGGCATGTACCATTCTGGTCCTTCTCGATCTCTCTCTCTGCTGCATTTGACACTGTAGACCATGGTGTGCTGTTGGAGTGCCTGCGGATTTATTGTGGGCTATCTGGAACAGTCCTCAAATGGTTCCAGTCTTACCTCACGGAAAGGTTTCAGAGAGTTGCCACTGGAATTTATTCCTCTGGCGCTCACTCCCTACCTTGTGGGGTACCACAGGGTTCCATTCTAGCACCATGTTATTTGCACTGTATATGCTGCCATTGGGAGATATCATCAGGTGATACAGTCTGGGTTTTCACTGCTATGCAGATGATACTCAGCTGTATTTGTCTTTTCTGCCCGGGCAAGATGATGCTCTCTCTGTGCTAAATAACTGCCTTGCTGAAATCAGATCATGGATGAGTTCCAGCTGGCTGAGACTGAATCCGGATAAGACTGAGGTGTTGGTAGTGGACCCAGGTCATCCAGTGGTGGGTTTGGGGGCTGGACAACCATCTGGCTTATTGCTTGGTGGTATGTCGCTTGCTGCCTCTGATCAGGTACATAACCTGGGCGTTATTTTTGATGATGGCCTGACCTGGTCCATGCCTTTATCACTGCCCGTCTTGGTTATTGCAATTCCCTCTATCTAGGGCTACCTGGGGTTGATATCTGCCACCTGCAGCTGGTGCAGAACGCAGTGGCCAGGCTTTTGACTGGGACTTCCAGATCCAGCCATATTACGCCTGTGCTCTGCGAATTGCACTGGCTGCCTGTTAGGTGGCGGATCACCTATAAGCTTGGTTTATTAACCTTTAAAAGCCCTACATGATCAGGGACCTGGCTACCTGAAATATCTCTTGGTACCCTATTGCCCCCTCCGTCCTCTCTGCTCTGCCAATGAGGGATTGCTGGAGATTCCCAAGGTTTGATTAAAAACATCAGGATCTCGTGCTTTTGCTTTTTCAGCACCAACCCTGTGGAATTCTCTACCTCGCTGGTTAAGAGAATGTCCAACCATCGAGAGATTTAAAATGGAGCTAAAGACTCATTTATTTAGTTTAGCATATCCTAGTTATGGTTGATTAATTTATGTCTGTTTTTAAAATTTATATGTATGTATGATCTCTCTGTACAGTGCCTTGGTTTTGAAAGGTGCTTAAGAAATAAAGATGTTTAATTGATTGATTGATAGATGGAGTAAAGGTCTGAAAATTATAAAAGTAGCTGAAAGGTAAAGATTACCTCTAATACTAGACCATTTTATAAGTTTTGTAACATACTTCAGTTTAGGGTGCTACATTCATTGGCATATATAGGCACTCCTCTGTGTCATCTGCAGATTACTCGGCCTGTGGCCTCATACCTCAGCACAAGAGGAGTGCCTATATCTCTCTAGTAACGTACATACTATTGTGGGTTATTATCCGCATATATATTTGTAACAACCCCTTCCTGACAGTAGGAATTGTTGCTAGTTGGTGCCCAGCAGAGGGATAGGATACCTGTGCATCACCCTTTATGGGATAGTGGGTATGGGAGCAGCACATAAGAGGGCCCCATGGCAAGAATAGGTCTTGGTAGGAAACCATGGTGCATGAACTCAAGGGCTAGCCAGACCAAAGGAAAGCAGGGCGCATCACATCCCAGGGGCCCTTGATGGGTGGGTGCTCTCAGGGCTCTGGCGAAGGACTGGTGTGGTGACCTATTGCAGGGTATTGGCATGGGGAATGATTGAAGGCATGCAGGCTTTGTGTCTGGATTTTAGGGATTTCTGGTTGCTTCCATAGAGGCAGATACACAATGTGATTTTTCATGTGGCTGGCTCAAGACACAGGCCAGGGGTGCACAGTTCCCATTGTAGGCTCCAACCTGGGTACATAAGTGCCATGCCACCCTCTCTGTCAATGGGTGGCACAGGATCCAGAAACTTCACTTGCTCTTGAGTAAGTTGCATGGTTGAGATGCAGGCCTGGCATGGGCCAGGTCAAACTCAGGGCATGCGAGGCATTTCCAAATCAGACTGGAGGTGGGATTTGAGCATGTTGTGGCCCTGTGTTGTTGGAACAGTTATAGAGATCCCAGGGAGGGTGAGGGAATCCCAGGGTGCACCTCCTCAAGGAGTCCTGCCTAATGACCTTCATACCTGAAGAGGATTCACCTGAAGTATGGATGGGGGTAACTTATTATAGGGGGCAACATCGATAACTACACAGTCAGCTAAAGAAATAAGTGGAAAATGGAGGAAGTCAGGCCTGAAGCCGCATTTCGGGTAAAAGCAGGATTGGTAAGCCCCGTCATCAGCTTTCTCATGGACTGGTCGGTTGTCTGCCAGTTACCCAGGACCACACGTGGCAATGGGTGGTCTGCCATGTCAATTGCTAGTGAGTCTGCAGGGGATGCCGGATCAGAGTGGGTCTTTTTTCCTCTGGTTTTCTCCCCAGGGTGCTGTCACGCAATGATGCACATGTACAGCATACATGGGATCCGATGGATGCCTTTTCCTTTAGCAAGCTCTTGCTTGAGCTACTGGCTGGCCTCTGCCAGGAGGCAGTTAAGCAAAATGATGCAGTATTCCCACACCCAACCCAAGAGAGGTAAGCTGTCCTTGGGACACTTGGTTCTTCATCTCCCGACTAGCCTCTAGTAACCTGAGCTTGTTCCTGAACCTAGGTCACAAAAGTTGTGAGCACTGGCTGTACTGCTGTACCAGTGGAACAGCTGCTGCCTCATGCAATTCAGTGGTGACAGCTATGGTTTCAGAGCATTACACATGTGCCACTGGTAATGCCCTGCTCCAAAGTCAAGTACTGTAGGTTGACACTGTATCAGGTCAAATACTGTTCTTTAAATCCCACAGGTGGTACTGTGAGGCTGAAATGTTTCTAACTGACTGATAAACAAAGGTAGTTTAGAAATGAAAGCAATAAAATGGAACAGTTACAAAATGAGTAGCATTTTTAGAAGCTGTACTAGCTCTTTCATGCAATTGAAGTCTTACACTGTAGGTGCAATCCAATTGTGTCCTGCCTTGCTTTGGTAACAAAAAGACCACTAGAGGGCATGAAATTACTAAGAACCAAACAACAAAGCGTGGAAAACCAGCAACCTTGTATTGATCCTACCTCCGTACACAAATACGCTTGTTGTGAATGTTTGAAAAGTAGTGTGTGCTGTTTAATTGTTCAGCTACATTTCCAATAATGCTTTGCTGTAACACTTGGAACACCTGCCAATGCACTAGCAACAAAGTTCTTCTAAGACTGACAGTCTGCAGTAGTATGTGTGGTCTCAAAAAAGTGTTAGAAACCATGTGTTTTGCTGAAAAGAAGCCCAAATTAAAATAGGATCCAAATTCCTCTTCTTCACAGGCCAGTTGGAGCTTCGGAACTGTGGAATGGATGTTTTTGGCAGAGTGTAAAGGAGGCAGAATCATGTACAAGATGGACATATTTTCTGTCAATGAGGCCAGAAAGAAAACACACAGAACTACTGTACTTTGAGTTTATGGAGTTCATGACACACAATCATGGCCAACTTTACTTTAGTGGCATAGTGGAGATGGGGGGCGGTAATAAAAGGTTATGTAACCCTTGACCCAAAACAGGCTCACTTGGGATGGCCTGCCCCCCCGCCCACCTCCACCTATGGCTCCTGCCAGATGAGTTGCCTTTGGACAAAAGTGGATGCATTGTCTGTGTACAGTGTTACTGCAGTGGCCTGGAAGTCCAAGGACCTACACTGTTTCCACACGCTAGGCTCCATCCAGTTCGGAGCTGAAGTGGCACAGTCCACAGATAAGGGCACCCACCTGGGAGTCTTTTTTTATCCAGCTGGGTGTGCCAGAAGCAATTGCACAGGAGGGAATACTGAACTAGGCACTCTGGCTGCTGTTAAGGTTCTATCCTATAAGAAATCATGAAAAATCAGGTATCAGTATGGCCCCCCCTACCAGCCCTAGAAAGATTACAGATGGCTAGTTGGATGGATAGAATCACCCTGAGTGCCCCTTAAATTAGGTTTGTTGCCCCCATGCACCTGCCCAAGTGTAGTTCTTCCTGTGCCAGGGCAAATACTTTTTGGCTGGTGGTGCTTTCCATACAAGTGGTTTTGTGAACTTAGCCAGGGAGGGGGATTCCCCAGATTGCCCATGATAATAGAAGTTGAATCAGAAAGATGAAGTTGCACTGTCTGCTTGTCTGGATCCCTCTGGTCCAATTAAAAAAAAAAATACAGTAACTGATGGTGCTGCACCAGTTCTACTCCCAGCAGGCTTCAATAATTCTGTAACATCTGCCCAATAAAGCTAAGGCTGCAGGATTTGAATGCCCCATGTGGATAAAGTGGTTATTCAGAGAAAAACTGTGCTAGTGCCCCTCTGCCATTGTGTGTCCTGAGTCCCAGAAATTACAGGATAATCTCTGTCCAGCCCCCTAAAACAGCTGAGGATCCTGCAGTGCTGACAGCCCAGCAGCCAGTTACAGTTACTTATAGCTATGTTTTTTGATTGAGTATACAGTAGTCTATGTCCTTTAAATTTGGTCGTTTTTTAGCCTTTTACCATTTCTTTTACAAACCACCTAAACACCTGCTGTATAAATCAAATATGCCATGAGCTAACATAAGATATAGTTTTCATCTTCATTTGAGGGTATTGGTCAATTGCTATATCACCTGTAGCTTCACCACTCATGAGATATCAATGGACCAATGTCCTTTCATGAAGCTGACAAGCATTTGTCAATACCAAATGTTTGCTTGCTGGCATTAGCAGTGGAAGTGCAAGAGTTAGACAGATGCAATATAGGAATGGCATTGAAGTATTGAACTGATGCCAACTCCATCCTCACTCACAGGACAGGCATTGGGGTGTACCTTTGGGTCGTTACCCATTATGGTCATGACATTTCACCTCACCCTACCCTTCAGACACTGACAAGTGTTGAAGTGCGCCTTGGGGTGTCAGGGCTTTACAGTCACCTCATTCCATAAGGAAATATGCTGAAATGGGCGCAGTGTAGGAGTACGGAGTGAACTCTGGGAGCAAAGGGTCCAAGGCGCACCTCGATGCATGTCACTGGCTGCAGAGTGGGGGTGGAATAGCATGAGCATTACTGTTGACAGTCCCAAGTCACACCCCTGATGCCTGTCAGTCCCTACAGGGTAGGACGTTATGGTTGAAAACCCTAATGCCCCAGGCGTTTCTTGGTATTTTTACTCCAGGTTTTTCACATTGGCTTTTTGTGACCCCACTGCATGAACAGTGACACTATCAGTTCATTAGGTGAAAGGTAATTTTGCACAGCAACTGCACCATTTGGCGCCACAGGTGTGAAAACACATTTCGAACAGGATTTGAAAAGTGACAGGTTCATGAGGAGGTATAAAAAATGGCATTGTTGAAAATCTGGAGTAAAAATATACAAAAACTGGTGAAGACATGAGCGTGCATAGAAACTGCGCAACATACACACGTAATGTAATTAGTTTGGGGAATTTTTACAGCATATTTTCAACACAGGCATTTTGTGACCTCCACTCATGAACAGTGTCACTGTGATTTTCGTAATCTGTCCCGAACACTAATTTCCCACAGTGACAATGCTATTCTGCGCCAGAAGTGCGAAAACACATTGCAACCAGGGTGTGAAAAATAACAGCTGTACTGCGCATAAGGAGGTGTGGAAAAATGCCAGTGTTGAAAATCTGGACTGAAAATATTAAAAATTCATGAACTTACGAGGGTGCATGGAAACTGCGCAATGCATGCTCGTAACACAGTCATTTTCTGGACTTTTGTCACCAAATTTTCAACATAGCCATTTTAAGACCTCTGCACATGAACAGTGTTACTGTGATTTTCTTAATCTGTCCCAAACATTGATTTCACAAACCGACAGTGCCATTATGAGCTACATGCATGAAAACACATTTTGGGCGAGTTGTTAAAAATGACATCTGTATTGCTCATAAGGAGGTGTGGTAAAATGGCAATGTTGAAAATCTGGAGTGAAAATATAAAAAATTCGCAAAGTTACGAGCGTGCGTAGAAATTACGCAACGCACACTTGTAAAACAGTCATTTTTGGGATTTTTTCACCAAATTTTCAACATATGGTTTAGGGGGCCTACCTCATGAACTGTGACACTGTTATTTCATTACTTGCTACCAAAAGGTGGTTCCGTGCAGTGACCGCAAAATCACCTTTCGGGACCGAATAACAAAGTGACTGAGTTCATGAGGTGGGGCCCCAAGAACCTCATGTTGAAAATTTGGTGAAAAAATTCCCCAAAATGGCCAAGATATGCACCAAAGTTGAAAAAAAAAAACATTTATGCCATTATACAGCTTACCAGCATTTCTTCAGTTCGCGGTCGGCTTTGAAGAGTGCAGACGTGTTCCCTGTCCACCGAAGATCATCGCACTGGGCTCTGGATGTAAGTATGGGGTCGGGGGGGTGTGGGGAGGTGGGTGCACAGAGGGTGGGCACAGGTTGGGGGAGGGGGCAAGACAGTCAAAGAGGGACTTTTTTTTTTTTTTTTTAGGAAGACAATGCAGGACTTTTGCCACACTGGGGTGGGCTCCCAGTGTGGCAGCTGGAATTTTTTGGGGGGCCAGTAGAACTGATGGGGAATTGGGCACCCTGTTGGCCATATGGACTTTTGCTATGCTGGGGTGGACTCCCAGTGTGGCACCTAGAAGTCTGTTTTTGGGGGGTACAGTGGAGCTGATGGGGGATTGGGTACCCCTTGGGCCATACAGACTTTTGCCATGCTGGGGTGGGCTCCCAGCATGAGTACCTGGAAGTCTGTTTGGGGGCAGTGGAGCCGATGGGGATTATGGGCCCGCGTTGGCCATCTGGTGTCTTGGGAGGGCACATGAGCAGCTGGGGTGTGCTCCCAGTATGCTACTTGGGTGTTTGTTGGGGAGGAAGTAGAAAAAAATGGAGCTGTCTATGACAACTGTTCACATGCAGTGCTAAGTGTAGGCACTTTGCATACTGCCGACGGCAGTATGTAAATTGCCTACGCATTACCACTGCTGATTGTAGCGGTCTTTGGCTTTCAGCTGTACACCACTACATCTGAACTGCCGTCATAGACAGCTCAGACATTTATTGGTGTGGTGAGGCTGTGCCTGCAAGAAGGAGCAGGGCATTGGAAGAGAGTGGCACACCTACGAAAATTCGTATGGTGCACTATGTTTCTTGCACATGCGTGCAAGGAAACATAAAAATGATATTTTATGTCAATCCAAGTCATATCCGATATTTTGTGTTTAAGGGCTTTAAACAGGACCAAACACAAGGTGTGCCCAGCTGGGGTAAATGAGGCTTTTTTCTTCCCATTTTATATGTTGAAAGTCTTTTAACAATATTAAACACACAGTCTAAAAGAAGGTTTGGTACTTCTTTGGTTTTGGAGGAAGTGTGGTCAGTGGGGTTGTTGTGCAGAGGAGGGACAAGTTAGCAGCTTTTTTTAATCTGTACAGGATTTGAAATCAGCAGGAGATTGCTGGAACACTGAGAGGGAGAGCTGCTCAATTAGAAGGTAAGGGAGGCTTATTTCTTGCCATTTTGTGTGTTGAAAGGCTTTTAACAGTACCAAACGCACAATCTAAAAGAAGGTTTGGGGCTTCTTTGGTGTTGAAGGAAGTGAGGTCACTTATAACTGGTGACAAATAAGAGGGAGGGGGAGGGGCAGGGAAGCAGGTATAAATTCAGTGAATGTAAAAACGACCCCCAAAACATGACAGATCCCTGAAACATGAGTGCCACAAAGCAGGAGTATGGCATCTGACGAGACTGTGACATACAAACATATGAAAATGCCAGCAGATACAGGCCATATAGTCTATCAAGTTTGCTCTAGTGTGCAGCTAGTAATCCCTTATACTGCAGCTGCCCCTACCTCCCTCCCCCCCAAAAAAGAGATAGTTGTCACAAGTGAGATTCAAACCCACACTTCCAGGGGAGACTGCCACCTGAACGCAGCACCTTAGACCATGACATCTGACAAGGGGAATTCTGCAGAGAGTCCAGGGGGAGACAGCAGTTCTGTAGGGGACTTTGTAGGTGAGGTGATCATCTTGCTTCAGTTAGTGAATTAGCAGGTGCTTGAAGGCCTTGCTTAAGTTTGCAGCTAAGGTACAGTAGACTGTGTCTTGTGTGTAGTGTTATGGAGTACTGCTAAAACTGTAATATTAGCTTCTACCTACAGTATATAGTGTAAGGCTGCAAGACGAGGCAGATTGACAGATTGTGTTTTGGGTGAGGTGTTGCTAATTACTGCTAAAATTGTTGAGCTTAGCTTCTACCTATACAGGGTAAGACTGTAAGACAGGCAGTTTACTTCCACACGTCTCCAAGTACCTCAGGCAGTTACAAGCGTTCAGCAAGCTAAAATGGAGCATAGGGTGAGTGGGAAGGTTGTCAGCTATAGGGATTGTGTGGCTGTCATCTCCAGGGCTGTGCTTTGGAGGTGGGGATGTTGCCCAATATGTAGAACATTCTGGGAAATCTGTGCTCAGTTAGCGGCATCAAGGAAGGAAATATCGCAGCTGTGAGTCCAGCTAAGTTGGTGCCCATCCCCCTGTTCCCCCAGTATCACCAGAGGCCCAATGGGTTGGGTGGGTGGAGGTTGGTGGAGAAGAGGAAGAGGAGGAGAAGAGAGGGTGGCTGTGGCAGTCACACAGTAGTCAGCCCTACCCAAGAGATACTAACGGCAAATTGCTTTGACCCCTGGAAGAGGCTTAGATGCCTGACTCCCAGGGGTGACTTGATTCGGTATCCTGTGATATGGGCAGATCGCAAGTGGGTGCCTGTCGAAACGGTGACCCACTTGTGGCGACTGCCCCAATGGCAAGGGTGTGGGGTTGGTGACTGGATAGGGAGGGTTCACGAAACAGCGATGGGATATCATGCATGTATACACACGTGGGGGATGCGAGCACGCCGAGCGAGGGGTGGGAGGGTTTGTGAGTGGTGGTGCCGCGGGTTGTCGCTGAGCTGGCGTTGTGGGGTGGGTGCTGGCCTGGGGTGGTGGGGATGCAGGATTCGGGACCGAGCGCTGGCAGCTTTTGCTGCGCCCAGCCCGAGACATGTTTTTTTTTGCAGGCGGATGCACCCCCGACATGCACCCCCAGAGTTAGAATCTAAATTTAGGGGGCGGGGGTCACAGCCCCTCACGAGGGGGTGTGGGGGCAGCCCCCACATAAAAGTAAAAACATGATTTTTTGCACTGTTTTCACTGGCACCGGGATTCCACATTGCCAAAATTGAATTTCGGCAATGTGGAGTTGCGATAAGGGCATTTGGCATTCTGAATTCGCCCTTATTACACGGAACCCTTGATTCAGATGGAGTTGATGGGAAAGAAGATGTGGTGGTGCCCAGGGCAACAGTGGGAGGAAGTTAGTAAGGAGGATTCTAGTGATAGGGGACTCTTTGGTTAGATATGTGTAGAGGGTGGTAGGTAGAGTGGAAAGGGGGGGTGGTCAGATGCCTGCCTGGAGCATCATCCATATGGGACTGGGAGAAGATAGAGAGGACAGTGGAGGAGAGCAGGGAGCAGGGAGTGCTAATACACCTTGGTACCAATCATATGGTGAGCTGTCCTGTGGAGACAGTGAAGTGGGACTTAAACAGGCTGGTGGACAGACTGAAGAGGCACTCAGCTTCCTTGGCCTTTTCTGAATTCCTCTCAGTCTGGGCTAGGGAGAAGGGGAGGATAGAGTGAGGAAGAGGAGACTGAGGAGTTCAATAGGTGGGTAAAAGGGTGGTGTCAGGAGCAGGGGTACCACTTTCTAGGGGACTGGGGGGCTTCTGGAAAAGTAGTCTCTTAAAAGGTGATGGTCCTTACCTGACAAGAGAGGTGACTAGTCTACATTGGACAGAAGTTTGATGTTTACATTGTCAGAGAGTTAAACTAACTTCAGGGTAGGCTGGGGACAGGGATCCCACCGTATAGGAAGGTGAAATGGGGAACCTAGCCAGGACTACCCTTGGAGAGGGGCCAATTGTTAAAGAACTAGTAGCTGAGGGAAATCAAGTTCAGAAGACCAGGGAATGTAGATACAGTATACAAGCAAAAAAAGTGAAAACACAAGTCATCAAGCATATCAGAGAATTGTGATAAGGGAGGTCATTCAAGAACCAGGATGGGTGGGAGCACAAGTTGGCGGGTGCTGTTCCTCAATGCCAGAAGTCTGGGTAATAAGATTAGTGAGCTGCAGGCACTGGTGGCAGACTCTGGGCTAGATCTAGTGGCTGTTGCAGAAAATTGGGTCAATAAGAACAATGACTGGGACCTGGCAATCCCTGGCTACACCTTGCATATGTGTGACAGAGTTGGATAGAGGTGGAGGGTTGGCCATTTACATCAGGAAAGGAATTGAGGCAGTAGAGGATACATTCATTAGAGGGAAAGGGGAATTAAAATCACTGGGGGTGCAGCTCACAGAGCTGACAGGTAGGAAACTTCACATGGAGGTGGTTTATAGGACACCTGGGCAGGGAGAAGAGAGAGATAAGGAACTACTAGCAGAAGTAGGGATGGATGCAGCAACTGGGGAACCAGTAGCAGTAGGAGATCTCAACCTGATAGACACTGACTAGGACATTCCCACTGCTAGGAGCACTAGACGCCAGGTCTTGCTTGATACCTTGCAGGACAGTATGTTGGCGCAGAGGGTCAGGGATCCTACTAGACAATCAGCCATTCTTAATGTGGTACTCACCAACTCAGAAAGTGTAGGAGGACAGTGGGTTTGAGACCCACTGGGTTCCAGTGACCACACTACTACATGGTTTGAGTTGGCCCTGTGTGCCAATCTGCCTTTATTTAAGGTTGAAGTAATAGACTTCAGAAGGGCAGATTTCAACCAAATGAAAGAATTAGTCGTGGATAGGTTAGAGTAGCTGGGGTGGACAGCATGGGGGGGGGGGTTGAAGGAAGATGGGGGTTATAAAAGAAGCCATTATCAAAGCAAAAAAATCATGCATGAAATTAGTTACCAAAAGAAACAGGTATAGAGACTATTTGGTTCTCTGAAAAGGTCAGGGAGGCAATGACAGTCAAAAAAGAAGACCTTTATCAGGTATAAAAAAGTAGAGGGATCAAAAAGGGTCCGAGTACCAGGTAAAAACTAGACAGGCCAAGAGGGTATTCAGGACCGTGATGGTGGACACAGCATTGCATATGGCAGAGGGTATCAAGAGTGAGAAAAAAACAGTTTTTTAGATATATAAGGGAAAAAGGAAGATGGGAGGAATTGTCAGGCTAACGGAGGGGCCAGGGTAATAGAGGATGACAGACAGAAAGCAGCCTACTGAATACTCATTATTCACTAGTGAGAGCAGTGGGCTCTCGCCAAAGAGCAGCGTATAGGCAGCTGATATAGGGGTCCTGGAAATGAGGCTCCAGAAATTTACTAGCGAAATAGAAAAAAGCAGCCTTGAGGGCTAATAAAGCCCTGGGGCCAGATGGGATGCATCTGAAGGTACTAAGGGAACTGGCATTGGTGTTAGTGGAACCCATGGCAGGGCTATTCAATAGCTCTATGCAGCTAGGGATGGTTCCCAAGGACTGGAGGATATCGGACATAGTTTGGCTGCACAAGGAGGGAACAAAGAGCAGCTGGGTAACTATAGACCCATCAGTCTTACCTCCATAGTAGGGAAATTGATGGAGGTACTAGTTAAAGATTACCTAGTGGAATATCTGGAGGAAAATGGGCGCCAGGATAGCAAGCAGCATGGGTTCATGGCAAGGAAATCTTGCTCGACCAACCTGCTAGAATTCTTTGAGTGGTTAACCAGGGTAGTTGATAAGGTGCACACAGTAGATTTACTCTACCTCAACTTCAGCAAGCATTCAACTCAGTGCCACACTGACGGCTACCAAAGAAGATGAGAGATCTAGGAACAACTAAAGAAATACTAAGGTGGGTAGAGAGTTGGTTAGAGTGGTGTCAGCAGAGAGTTGTGGTGAATGGAGTCAGATCAGTGGAAAGAAAGGGTCACCAGCGGAGTTCCATGAGGATCTGTTCTGGGCTCAGTCCTCTTCAATATGTTCATCAACGACACAGGTGAGGGAATCCAGGACAGGCTGTGTCTCTTCGCAGATTACACTAAACTTGAAAGCAGGGTATGAGTTGCAGAGAAACCTGCAAAGGCTGGACAATTGGTCCAAATTTTGACAATTGAAATTCAGTGCCAAGAAGTGCAAAGTGATGCACTTGGGGAACAGAAACCCTAGAACAAACTTGGATGGGAGGGGTTAAGCTGGACACAACATCAGAGGAAAGGAACCTGGGATTCATCATTAGTGACTCCCTTACACAAATCAACCAGTGTAACAAGGCCTTCGGCATGGTGTTAGCCTAATGCAAGATGTTGAGGTGCACCAGGAGAGAGAGTTCCACAGTAGGAAGCAGGAGGTACTATTGACTCTGTAAGGTCACTGGTGAGGCTGCACCTGTAGTACTGAGCCCAGTTCTGTGCAATGCAAGGTGACAAGAATGATTCAGGGCCAGGAGAGCAGATCCTATGAGGACTGGCTAAGGGTGCTCAACATGTATTCACTAAAAACTAGATGGGGGGGAGGGGCTATGATAAGGATGTGCAAGTTCCTAAAAGGAATCAACAAGATGAACTGCGAGGAGCTATTTATCAGGACAGTGAAGCTATGACAAAGGGTCATGAGTGAAGGTTGGGTGGGGGAAGGTTTAAGAAGGATGTGAGGAAGTACTGTTTTTTATGGAAAGAGTGGTTAAGCCATGGAATGGTCTGCCAACAGAGGTGGTAGGTGCCAAAACCATAACTGACTTCAAACACAGCTGGGATAGAGTCAAGGGGGATAGTAGCATCTCAGTGGTAGGAGAGAGGTGGTAACACGTGGCACAAAAATGGGAAAAGCTAAACAAAGATCCTTCAGAGAAAAAAGGCCTCTGGATATGATAGGGTAGTACTGGCAGACTGGATGGGCCATCGGTCTTTTTCTGCTGTCGTAGTCTATGTTTCTATGAATCCACATTATTTGAATCCGGTTAATTATGGGAGTTACCTAACTAGTAGCAAGGCGCAACAGAACCCAGGTCATGCATTCTGCCCACAAGTCTGGGCTTGCATTTATGTGGGGAGATTTTTAAAATGCAGTGTGGCTTTTTAGCATTGTTTGTTTTACATCACATGTCAATTTTAGGATGGGTGGCTTATTTTCAAAACAGTCGTGGCTAAAAACTAGTTACTTTGTGTCCCCAAAAGATAATACATAAGTTACTCATGCCTAGGCTATGTGTTTTTCTATACAACATTATTTCAGGTAGCTTAAACCCCCTTCCCACCCTCAGTGGACATGAAGTCCTCTACTTTATTTTATTAAAAAGATTGAAGATTTATGTATTTGTAATTTTTGACCATGAAACGCACACTAAGCTATGATGTTTGTTTCCTGGTGCATCCTGGAAGTGGGTTGCATGGACCTGTTTTATTGATGGGAGGGAATGTTGGCCACGACACTGGGGGGAACCTCCTCTACTCTTGGGAAGGAGGTGCTCTTGGCCCTGATTCCAAAATGGTGGAGCCTGGGAGTTTGGAAGAGGAAGGTATGCTGTAGCAAGCGGGAGTTCAGTCCTTGGCTCCAGCCTACTTTTCTCAAGAGGAAAAACAGCCTGAAATATTGTTGCTTTGGAAGATATGGAGGATGAGCCTATGCAACTGACCACAGAGGTGGAGGACATACTGGTGGCCGAGAAAAAATTGGAAGCTGAAATGCAGGAAAGAAAACATCACCTGCATAGGATGTTAGCAGAGGATGGAGAGAGTTCTGGCAAATGTAATGCCTCTCTGAAGAGACAAACCATAAAGTCTGCTTCCATAAACCCTCACTTGCCACAGGGTGATATTAAAGAAACTACTGTACCTAAAACTGTAGAGAGGGCCAGACAAGCCCAACTGCTGCAAGTGACAAACAGCTGAGTCAGACAGATCAAAGGGAAGGGCTGTCAACTTGCAGACAACTTACAGTCAGCTCACTACAGAGAGAATACCCTGAGCAGGGTCCTCTATGTTCTCCGGAGTGTGCTCTCCAGAATGCTAGATGGATGCAAGGCAACATGGACAAGTAGATCCCTGACTCAGACTGGGATGCTGAGTTTGCGTCTGGGTCAGAGCCAAAGACGCTACTGCCAGGAGCAATGGCAATGACCTCAGGAGACAGAAGCCATGATGTGTCAAGGGGAGCGACAAAATAGAGCAGATCCAGGAGTGTCATATCAGCAATGGTGGGAAATACTGACATCTCCTCATCAGCACTGCTGCAGCTTTCGAAAGGGACATGGATGCAAGCTGATATAGAGACCTTTCGAGAGAAAGCGCTAGAGGGGCAGGAACACAGTGAGTGGCTTCAGGAGAATGAGGTTGCACTCAGAACACACACAAGACAAGAGGCTTACGCTGCATACTGACTGTGGCCAGAACGTAGTGCAGGAAAAAAATACTATTTCAATAGTACATTCAAGTGGCAATACTGAGTATTCAAACATAATGATGTACACCCTAGTCCGGTGCCTCCATTTTGTAACCACTACTTAGGCTAGCCTAGGTTCGGGAAGAAAACATTTGCTCAGTATCAGGGCTAGGTTTGTACTTCTGGTCAGGGGCACCCAAGTAATTCTGGACACAGGAAGCAATAACTGAAAATGTCCAGACCAGGAATGGGATTCTAGAGTGTGGCTTTTTATTCACATCAACACTGGAAAAATAAAGCAAGATGTACCCCCACAGGACTACGCTCACTGGAAATGCAGATTTACAGAGGTCAGAGCACATCTTCTTCACTATATGTAAACCCTCGGGTTCTGAACACATCTGGGCTCACATGCCCGACCTGGTACTCTTACCCTTGGATTCCCTGGCATGGCACCCCGGCCAGCACTAGGACACTTTTCCATATGGCATGGAGTTTGGTGGTGGCTCCCTCAACCACCCATGAACATTTTCTAGTTCTAAAAGTAAAGTAAGTAAGTAAGTAAGTAAAATTTATTTTTTAAGCGCTTTTCAATGCCAAAGCGCTGTACAAATAAAACAATTAAAATACATACATATAACACAAACAACAACAATAACAATATAATCACAATAAAATACAGTAAATCACTCCCCATATGCCTTTTGAAATAAATAAGTTTTTTAATTCTAACTTAAAGCTCTCAACGGTCAGGCAGCTTCGTATCCGACGAGGTAGAGAATTCCACAGGGTAGGGGCAGCATAAGAAAATGCCTGTTCTCCCGATGTTTTTAAACGAACCCTGGGAACCTCTAGCAATCCCTCGCCGGCGGAGCGGAGCGAGCGAGAGGGACAGTAGGGAACAAGGAGATCTTGAAGATACCGCGGTCCCTGTTCGTGAAGGGCTTTATAGGTCAGTAACCCGACCTTAAAGGTGATCCGCCACTGAACCAGCAGCCAGTGCAGTTCGGCGCAGCACAGGCGTAATGTGACTTCACAGATGTCCCAGTCAGAAGCCTGGCTGCTGCATTCTGCACTAGCTGCAAGCAGCGGATATCAACCCCGGTAGCCCTAGGTACAGGGCATTGCAGTAATCAAGGCGAGAAGTAACAAAGGCATGGACCAATGTCGAAGGTCAGCCGGAGGAACAAGGTGTTTCACCCGAGCGATATTCCTAAGATGGTAAAAGGAAGATTTGACAGCAGAAGACCTGAAATTTCAGGCCAAACTGTCGCCATTAATAACGCCCAGGTTAGACCCGTCTGAGGTTGAGAGCTGGGCACCATCGGGTCCATACGCCTGAAGGAGTCCAGCCTCACAACCCGCCTCAAGGCGCACCTGGGTCCACCACCAACACCTCAGTCTTATCCGGTTTAACCTTAGCCAGCTGGCACTCATCCAATCCTTGATCTCGGATAGACAGTTGTTAAGTATAGAGACTGTATCTTCCTGTCCGGGACTAAAGGACAAATATAGCTGGGTATCATCTGCATAGCAGTGAAAACCCAAGCCATATTGCCTAATAATGTCTCCCAATGGCAGCATATAGACAGCGAACAACATGAGTGCCAAGATGTAACCCTGCTGAACCCCACAGGGCAAAGAGACAGCGTCAGAGGAATAAATTCCAGTGATAACCCTCTGTCTCCGCCCTGTGAGAAAAGATTGAAACCATTGCAGAACCGTACTCAGACAGTCCACAATAAAACGCAAGCATGCCCAAAAGCACACCATGGTCCACAGTGTCAAATGCTGCAGAGAGATCAAGAAGGACTAGAATAGTACGAGCCTTTCGATCTCTCGCTATCAGGAGATCATTTAGAACCCGGACAAGATCAGTTTCAGTACTATGTCTTTTCCTAAATCCTGATTGAAGAGTATCATAGACATTGTGATTTGTAAGGTGGTCATCCAGTTGCAGTGCAACCACCTTTTCAATAACCTTGCCCAAAAAGGGCAGGTTAGAGACAGGTCTGTAGTTAGCTGGGCAGTCCGGATTTAATAAAGGTTTTTTTAGGAGTGGTCGAACGTCCGCCTCCTTTAAGGGTTCAGGAAAGATCCCCTGCTCCAAAGATTTCCAGACAATTTCAGCAATGGTCGGACAGATAATATCTACGCAACCCAATAATAGAGGCGTAGGGCCCGGATCCAAACTACAACTGGTTGGACGTACAGTCTGGACAATCCTCACAATGTCCATGAATTCCGGCCTACCAAAGTCAAACCAGGTGACACAGGTGTTTGTTTCCCCCCGACGATCACTGCAAACCCTTGAAGAGTGAGCCTGGCCGCTATCCGACCTACTGCTGGCAATCTTATCAGCGAAAAATCGAGCAAGCTCATCACACTTTATTTGTGAAAAATCTCTTCCAGACTGTAGACAGAGTGGATTGCACAATCTGTCAACAGTCCAAAATCTCATTCTTAATCCCACGTCTAAGTACTTTCTGCAGACACTGGCCAAGTGCCTGGGAGAAAGCTATAGGTGCCCAAAGTGAATCCGTAGAGGTAAACCTGGTTACTCCAGATGGGGATCTCCCACCTCTTGTTCCCAAATCTATACCCGGCCATTCATTTGGAACTACACCTTTCCTCAAAACTACTGGTTGTAGATGCTATCTCGAAAAGCATGACACATTTAGCATTCTACACTGTATTGT
This sequence comes from Neoceratodus forsteri, assembly GCA_016271365.2. Taxonomy (NCBI): domain Eukaryota; kingdom Metazoa; phylum Chordata; order Ceratodontiformes; family Ceratodontidae; genus Neoceratodus; species Neoceratodus forsteri. Next base: position 436,381,829 of record JADMNL010000022.1, on the reverse strand, counting down.
AGGTGGTGTCCTGACTCAAAAAGTTCTGTTAGTGGCTATGTCCAGTCTTTAAAACCCCACTCTCACAGATGCTTTCAAGCGATACACAAATTTAAAAGCACAGTATTTGGCTAGTCTTCTCCTGATCCCACAGTAGGCAGTTACTTTTACACAACTCTTTCTTGGTGAAACACATGGGCTCTGTTTCAGAGCAGATTCACCGTGGTATGCAGGTGCCCCAGGGCTTCTTCCCACAAAACACAGATTCTCTGGTACCTCAGTACAATTTCTTCTGTCAGGCAGCTTTTTTTTCCTTTTCCAGGCAGGGTCAGGGGACTGCCCCTGAAATGCTGTTTTTTTCACCCACTCTCTCCGGGGATGGGGCACTGGAACAACATGGGGAGTGGTCTCTACCACTTCTACTGGTCTCTTCTGTGTTCTTCTCTGGGGCTAGGCTCAGAGGGGCTGCCAGTAGCAGCACACTTCCTCCATCTCTGGAGTCTCCCTCTAGACTGACTTTGAAATTCCCAACATTCTAACCTAACCTCTGCAGCCAACATTCCAATGTTGCTTATGCTGCTGTGAGAATTCTATGGTGATGTCATCCCTCCAGCTCAGCTGAGACTGAGGACAGAGTGAGACAGTGTGAAACCCATTTAACTGGTGTCTCACAAGGTGCCTTTCCCTGCCTCCCACTAGTTCTAAGTGGGATTCTAGCAACCCCGGGTGACAAGGGAGTTACACCAATATTGCAGATTACAGAGGTGGAAACTGTGGGTCTGGATTTAAAATCACCTGAGGGCTTAAGGACTGAGACTGCAACTATCTCAGGAGAAAACCTAGAGAAAGAACTGCCTGGGAATGTGATGCCTGTGTCAGGGTAAGGGAGGAAAAGAAGGTGGGTGAACTGACTGGACAAGTTGAGGATAATGATATATGAAACAAGGATATTGATACTGCTTTGTTGGAGGAAGCAACTAATTTGAATTGCCATCAACAGGACATATGCTTTGTTACAGATCTGAATAATGGTCTAATCAAACAACAAGGCTGCAGTAGGACTCAGTTTATTCTCAAAATATCATTGCCAGAATCATAGTGCATGAGAGGGAACAGAAAGCAACTACCTCCCAAGGGCAAGAGAAAGAGCAAGAGGAAGCATGCCCTTCCAGTCAGGACAGCTGGAGACCCAGTGATACAGGACCTAGGTACTCAGATTTGTTTGAACAAAGAGCAGAATTGGCCCCAAGAAGAAATGCAGTATGCTTAAAATACAGGGGAAGCTTAACGGTTCACCCTGACAGAACATACGTAATAAGGCAATTAATCAAAGATTTCATACAGTTTTTTGAATCTGCACTTATTCACATTTATGACAGAAACATTTTTGATATCACTTTCAAATCAATGCAGGGACTGGACAGGTTCTGGGCCAAATACCTAAAATTAAAATCCACTTTTCTATGGATCCCTTTTGTGACCATTCCTTTAACAAAGTCTTTGAAGGGCTCAACATCAGTGACATCCATTTCTGACTGGAAACTAAATATGACATATTGGGACATTCAGAACCTATTCTCGAGTCTGAGAATATTTGTACAGGTGGGTTCGTGGTTCACAGTGAAATTACACCAGACGAATACAGGTACTATACATCTGCCAAACAGTTTCCATTTGGGCCGGGACAGTGGGGCATGTTTCTATTCCTCCGCCAGGTCACAGTCAATGTCCAAAACAGAAGAAAAGAAAGGAAGACTAAAATGCAGACATAGAGGGAAAAAGTCTACCTTATCCTCATGAGGGATGGGTAGGTGTGTGGGTGGGTGGATTACATGAGATACTATTTAACTTCTTCTCATGGTCCACCTCCAACTTATCTCCCTGAATACCTGTAGTATAAAGAACTGAAAAAAAGAAAGATGGCATTGTCTTTTTTCAGAACTCCAACTTTGACATTATGTGGTAAACTGAGTGCTGACCACGAAGATCACCTATCTCAGCTGCACCACCAGCATCACCTCAAGCAGGTGGACTGGCAAGACAATGCTGTAGTTCGAATGGGATTGGGTGGATGGAGGCACCCAATAAGGAGAGGCAGGAGACAATCTATAAGTTTGATGCCCAATGGGCTTTGTGCATGCCACAGGGAAAGGTAGACATGGTCACAAGGGAAGAGGGGAACCAAACCATACAGGAACAGTAAACAGCATTCTCTATTGTCGCTAAGAGGTGCACCTCGGCCTAAGCCCACTGTCTATTACACTCTATGCTAAGCTTTCTCTAAATGGTCTAGTGAACAAATCCAAACACCTATTACTCTATAATGAGGTGAGACAATCACTACAGTGAACGATGTGTACCAGTGCAGACCCCGAAGGGGCAGGTAGCGTAACCACCTCTAAGAGTCCATGATGTTGAGAGAAGTCCAAAATTTTCATGCCGTCTTTGTGTGCACAGCTGAAGAATGGAGTAGCAATGGGGTAAAGGGGAGAATGGGGGTTCCTGCTAGGTGCCAAGCTACACCAGTACGAAAACCTAGGAGAGGTTGAAGGAGGGGATGTGAGAGATTTTTAAACAGACCCTGATTCTTCGGCCAACCCACTCTTCAAGGTTACCGGAATACTCTAGCGCAAGAGAACTGAAATTTGCCAAACCCTTCCCCAGCACAAACCTTCGGCTAGGGTTGCCAAGGATGAAGGAACAAAGATTTGGCCATGAATCCACTTGAAAGGATTGCCAAGAGTGGAGATCTGTGGCAATTTCTACCGCACACACCCTTGACCAGGGTTGCCAAGGATGAAGAAACTAAGGCTGGTTGAAGTTCCTTGGCACAAACCCTCGACCAGGGCTGCCTAGGATGAAGGAACAAAGACTTGGCATCGAATCCACTTGCAAGGATTGCCAAGGATGAAGGTACATTGAAGCTTCTTTGGTGAAGGGTCCACAGGAGGACCACCAAGATCAAGCTGAATCCCAGAAGACAGCATGGTGCAAGCAGGGTGAAACAAGCAGGAAGAGTAGGATGCAGTGTGAAGATCAGAGCTCTGTACTGTCCTAAACCAGAAAAACAACAAACCAGCGGACGCGGACACTCACTGGCCATGTTGGACTCGGCTTTCGGCGTACAGTTGGGAGTGATGGCCGAGGCTTCTTTCAGGTCATTCCACTTCCAGGCTAACTGAACCACAAGGAAACCAGGAGTTGGCAGCCACGAATCACACCAGGGTACATCGACTTCGACCAACAGCGGACGACAGGGAAGGGTGTTGCTGTGAAGTTCTTTGCTAGACGAAGTCTGTGTTGGTGAAGAATCAGCTGTAAACAACCCCACCAGGGGTATTGTGGCAGAAGAATGAGTCCATACACTTTGCACTAAGAACACTGGTAATTCCACTTTGCACTACACCATGGTGTTTAGTGGTTGCTGAGGCAATTGTTCACGGTAGGGGCAAATCACCAGGAGCAGGGGCAGATCACCAAAATCTAAGGCAATTATTCATTGTAGGGGGCAATTTGCCTGGAGCAGGAGCAAATTCTTGGAATCCAGGGCACTTGATCATTGCAGGGCAATCTGCCAGGAGCAGGGGCAGATCACCAAAGTCTGAGGCAATTGTTCATTGCAGGGGGCAATTTTCCTGGAGCAGAGGCAAATTGCTGGAATCTGGGGCAATCGTTTGTTGCAGGGGCAAATCACCACAATCCTAGCATAATACAGTCTTGGCACTTTGCAGTCAACACAACATACTAAGCAATACACAGTTTCATCAGCTGACAGTCATTAGATGGCAGTTGTGTACTAAGCACCCCTTTTTCTGACCCTCCGCACTTGTGGGTCCCTTTTGCACCAGGATCTGGCTACCCCTCTGTAAACTTTTGGATGAATGCCCTTTCCACTCTAGGTTTTCTCCTTTGCCCTCGTAATGGCTGGGCCCCTTTTAAATCTCTCAACACAGTGGGTTTATGTGATGGGTCCCTTTAGGTACCTAGGGCCTTTGTTGCCCTTCAATCCTTTAGTAAGTCTAACGCTACCCCTTTAACTGTAGGCCTATCTGCTGGGCCCCTTCAAACCCTGAGAGGCTGGGCCCCTTTGAACCTTCTGTGGGCCTGCGATGTCCCCCTCTATCTCTCTGGGGCTTGCTTCACTCCATAAATCCCTTGGGCTGGATGGTGCCCCTTTAAATCTATAGGCCTACTCAAGGCCTTGCTGTCAGTCATCCAGGCCTTGCCCCACCTTAAATCTGACCTCCTTATGAATATTAATAAAACTACTATGGGCCTCTACGTCTGGTCCCTCCTATGGGTGTCGCTAGCCTCAACCAGTATTTCAGTATCTCAGAACCCTTCTGGCCTGCCACTTCCATGGTGCTCGGCTGTTTTTACAGTGCCCAAAGCACTTTAAACAATTTCTTTTTTTTAAAATGGACTTTAGGCGGTCAGAACTTTGGCACTGGTGCTGCCACTGACTCACTGCCCTGGCCTAGGGTAAAGGAAGCTGCTGTGGGAGGCAGGAGGTGCTGAAGGCAGAGGGAAGGCTTCAGGCAGGGAGGCAGACAACTGGGGACCTTGCAGGTCCTTCTGACGTCCGACGGCTTTCGTCGTGATGCGGCGGGGAAGGAGGAAAATAAACAAAACAGGGCACTCAACACTAAGCACCAGCACAAAAGGATCATCACAACACTGCCAACCTCTTCACTGACTGGAAGACAGGCACCAGAGGAGTCGTCGGGACTGCTTCCATAGGCCAGGTAAGCCAAGTCCCCGATGCATTCCTGTGCTCTCTTCCACTTCACAGCCAGCCTGAAACTGCCCAGAAAAACAGCTGTCTTCTTTCAAAAGAGCTCGAGGCTACAATTCCAGAACCCCGAGCCCATGCCTTCTAAATGACTGGGGCACCATGTGCAGGCTAAGGACAGCAGTCATGCATGTGGGTGCCCATTGTTCCAGCTGCCTGCTGCTTGCTCCTGGGGTGGATTAGAATGGAACAGCAGCAGCAACACTGGAGAAAAAGAAAAACCCTTTCCTTTTCATTTTATTATACTAGTGCCCTGCCTGGTCATTCTGGGGAGAGGGAACGCAAAACCAATGGGGCCCCAAGCCCACGGGTTTCTCCACCTGGCCACTGGCATCCCATACAGGAGAGGGGACCTCGGGGCACTTCTCCAACCTCCACACAGACTTTTTTTTTCTGTTGTGCCCCCCCATACTTTGGGGCATTACAATTATACTAATACAGGAAGCTAAATTGGCATCACTTTTTGATGTAGCACAAGTTCAAAGTAGCTGGGTTTGTGGTCCCTCATACTGGTCCTTTGGGGGCAATAAAGCAGATGGCCTAGAGATTCTGTTTAAAGGTTCTGTTTTTAAAAATTCCAGAATAGTGGATATTTGTCCAGGACAGGTATTGTTACTGGATGTGATGAATAATGCAATTCCTTTAAGAATAAACAACACCTATGGTCCTCAAACAAAAGCTGCTAGAATTACACTTTTTGAAAGAAAAAAAGTGCCAGTATTTACAGACTGCAATGCATATTATATGGGGAGGAGATTTTAACTGCAGTTTGGACAATAATGTAAGAGGGACAGAAGCAAAACAAATCAGCTGTGATGTAGTTTATTTGAAAAATACTTTAACTGTTGCAGGCCTTATGGATGCGTACTCCCCCTTACCCCTGCACCTCCTACCCCCCCTCGATCTCCTACCCTCACTTCTACCCCCATCAACCCCCCTTCCCTTGTCTTACTCATAGCTCAAGTCTTTGTACTGGTTATTACATGTCTGTAAGTCAGTGACTTTATGTTTGTAATTAAAAATGACGACTGTTGCACACGCTGACGTGGAACCTTTGTAAAAGAGCCTCGGCTCAAAGGTATTGTAATCCTAGATTGAAATAAATAAAAATAAAATAAAAAATATCGTTTCACCCATCCCATTTGAGGCAACACTTAACAGAGAAATGAACACTTTACTAGAACATATTTCTTTTGTGTGTGTGTGGGTCTGACAGTATAAGGTCCATTAAATTTACAGTATTATCTGTAGAATTTTTGGACCATTAGTTATTAGATCCTAATATATAGGTCCTATTGTTTTTCCATAAGAATTATGTAGCACTGAAAACTCATAATAGCATTGTTCTTACATCAAGAAGTTGTAATACCATTGATCTGATGTCAGAACAATGTTCTTATGATTTTGAGTATTGTTTTACCATATGCTTCTGTCACTGTTTGAAACCTAATGAACAGAGCGAATGTGGATAGCCTGCAGTTGGGAGGGGCATCAGCCTGAGCCATAGCGAGCGGTCATAGCGAGTGAGCAGAACGAGATTAAAACTCACGTTTTTACTAATCTCAGCAGTATATTTGTCATTTAAGGAAAGAGAAAAGGTTGTGTGTGTGTGTTGGGGGGGGGGGGGAAGCTGTCAGACAGAGTGAAAGTGAGAAGCCCACAGTTTGGGGGAGCCAGCAGACTAAGCGAAAGAGAGTGGTCAGATCTAGTGAGCAGACCAAGCCTTTTAGCGGTTGGAGCAAGCAACCCATGAGTGTATTTGGTCTGCGTGTGGTGGGGGTGGGGGTGGGGTGGGGAGACATCAATTCAGTCTAAGATAGAAAGCCATGTATTATAATAATAATAATAATAATAATAAAAAGTTGGTTCTCTATCTGTTATGGAGCAGTAACTCCATCTTGGGATTCTGATGATTCCATAAACCCCTCAAGCTTTGATCTTGAGGTTTATGATGTCATCAGAATCCCTCAATGGAGTTAGTGTTCCATACCAGATAGAGAACCAGCTATTATTCTATTTATGCAGTTTCTACAAAACCATTTTCACAGTCCAAAAAATAAATGCAGATTGAGGATGAATACTTCTTTATTGAAAACTCCAGCAGTTCTGAGACAAATTACACTGCTATTACAGACCAGAACAACTGTGTTCTGCTTATATGAGGATCCCTTATAGTGGTGAGGAGAGACAAAATTGGACGTTAAAATACTATTTCTAAAACATGGCAAAGGTGTACAGTGCAAATGTTTTCAATATTTAACATTAAGTATTCAGATCTACTAAGTGATGACAAAAGCAACAGGAAGTACAGAAGATTACCAAATACAAATTAACAGTTTGAAACAAGAAATGTTTAAATCACAATATGAACTGGCCAAATCTCTTGAAGCAGCACAGAAGTTCGGCACACAAAAATATCTCCTTTTTGCAATCAATTTGCAGCTTGTAAAGCAAAAAGTTATAGTATCAGAGTAGGTCCCAGAAAGGGTGAAAATGAAACTCTAAGAAAGAATGGAACTTAACTAAGTCAGGTGGCAGAGGACTATGTTAAAACAACTTATGAAAAAGGAATCTGCCACAAGAGATGAACGGAGTCTGATAATACCAACCATTGTACCCGAAATACCCATGTAATTTGAAAGAACCCCTCATAAAACCAATAACAGTTGGGGAAATTGAGGAAATTATTAGAACGTTTAAGTAGTGGCTCCTCCCTGGGATTGGATGGAATGCAAAATGAATATTATAAAACCTCTATTACACCAATAATGGAATTTCTTCCACCAGTTTTCAATTATATGTTGACTACAGAAGTCTCACTTGAAACACTTGGTAAAGCTCTACTGGCTTTCCTCTATAAGAAGGAAGAAAAGGTTGATATTAAAAAACTGGAGATCAATCAGTCTTTTAAACTTGGATGTCATAATCCTGTCAAATGTGCTTTGCAAGCACCTGCAGCCAGTGGTTGAAGTAATTCTAGCACCTCTTCAGACTTGCACGATTCCACATAGAAGGATCCAAGAAAATCTATTCATTCTGTATGAACTAGGTGCTAGAGGAGTAATAGATGAATATACCTTGTCATGGTGTCCCGTCAAATACAGCGACTCAAAAACAGCGAGGCAAATACAGTGCTCTTCATTTGAGTGATGTGGTATTTACAGCGTATGTTAAATTTAGCATTGTTGGGGGTATTGGTTGTGTGGGCTGCTTTTTGTGGCTCAGAGATGGTTATTTTTAGTTAGGGAGGTTCAGGTGGTGAAGCCCCCTGGGGGGTGCAGGGGGGCATAGTGCCCTACAAGTGACTTATAATGGTGCTGTGTTGCAATGTACTATTATAGTTCTTGTTGTTTTCGACTCGCTGTATTTTCCCTGTGTGGTTTTGGCATGGAACCCCTTGTCATTGGATGAAGAAAAGGCCGTTGACAGGGTTTCACATGATTATCTGTTTGGCAGGTTCAGAGCATGTGGGATACTAGCATTATTTGAAACTGGGTAAAAAACTGTATACAGTGGCCTTAACAGTCCTGTTTATTAATGGGAATCTTTAGGGAGCTATGCCCCATAGAGGTATCCGGCCGAAACCGCGTGGACTAAAGAAGCTAATATAGGACTTCAAATGGTAATTCTACCACAGGTCTGCAAACAATTCTAACGTTCAATACAGAATTCCATTTGGGGTGACTTTCCCTAACTAATTCTGTGCAAACCATTTGAACATTCATCCCCCATGGAGTTGTAATAATTAATTTATGTGGAGTCCGAGGTTTTATTTATTTATTTAGAAACATATAGGAATTATAATCCTTTGAGTCACAGACTCCTTTACAAAGGCTCCACATAGTGACTATATTACAGAAACTTACACAACATGGTGAAGAAATGTAAACGAATAATATTATAATAATTTTACATACAGGGTTCAGACAAACTGCTGCATGTACCAGTTAGTGCAAGCACCTCCCAGCCCCACATATACTGTATTTTTTTATGATAAATGTACTACTAATGTTCACATGAAAGAGGAACTAGCCTCATTTGGAGCAAGGCTGTTATATTTGGAAAATAGCCAAGATGAAATGCTGAGACGCCACCAAGAACTAAATAATTATTCCCTCCAAATTGGGACACTTAACATTGCTACCAGTCATATATCTACCCAAATGGAATCCCTTATGTCTGAATATGCATCAAATATGGGGATTTCAAATGATACTAACATAGGTAACTACCTTTAAGGAAATGGGGAAGAAAGGAAGATTTAGTACAAAATATGGATTGGGCCCAATTACCTACTTCTAGGGCATCCAAAAGGGGTCATAAAGCAGAACAGTTATTCATTCCCATGTACAACTCCTTCTCAGCACTTTCTATGTAGTCTGATACAAACTTTGGTACAGAGGAAGAAACCTCAAAGGATAATGGGCAGTACACCTCCACTCATGAGGTTAATAATGATGAAACACCATCATCAGCACTCATAGATTTGGAACAGCAATCTTCTTTAAAAAATATTAAAGATTTATCTCATAAAATTGCATTACCACTTGCTAAAACAAATCAAAATCTGCCCTCCAAATTGACCAGACTTCTGCCCCCTCACCCAGACACTATTCCAATGGACACCACTAATCCCACTACTCCTGTGGCTCCAACCAGACAAGTCTATGTATTAGGAGACTCAATTATTAAACATCTTGACAGGGCAATTTGCAACCCCGATAAAGCAAATCGTACATGTTCAAGTTTCAGGGGGGCCAAAGTATCAAACATAACAAAAATGTTGAATAATATACTTTCTGATGCTGGTCATAATCCACTAGTTATAATCCATGCTGGAACAAATGACATTAATTGTACTGACATTTCACAACTTATGGAAGATTTTGTTGCATTAAACAACCTACTCCTGGAAAAAGGCTGTACTGTATGTATCTCGGAAATACCTCCTGTACCGAGAGCCACTAAGGCCATTTCTGATAAAATTAAACAAATGAACAATTGGTTGAGGAAGTGGTGTCTTAAACAAAATATATACTGCATACCACACTGGGAGAGATTCTGTGATAGTGACTCCCTTTTCTGCTGGGATGGTCTCCACCTCAGCCAGAGAGGGGAGTGCCTTATTGGGAAAAACCTTGGTTTCTGTAATTGATAAGCATTTAAACTAGCATACAGTGGGAGAATGGGCAGGTTCTAAATTCTCTAACAATAGGTAACAAACATCAGCCTAGTAGACCTTGTAAAATATTATCTTTTAATGCAAGATCATTAAACAATCTTAACATGTCAGAACTACAAGTAAAGTGTACTCTATTGGACCAGGGTATTATTGCTGTCATGGAGATCTGGTGGGACCCATCCTTGAAGTGGTCCAGAGAGATCCCTAACTTCAAACTATATCATAAAGATAGAGCAAATAGATTGTGTGTGTGTGTTTGTATGTAAGAAATGATATTCCAGCTTACGGAATTAAAACCTTAACTAATTCTGACTCTCTTTGGGTCACAATTCAACTTAAGGGTCAACCTAAACTAACCATTGGTGTATGTTATAGACTACCTTCCGAAAATTTTCTTTATACATCAGACCTAATTAGTATTATAACGGACATGGTTAATAAAGGAGATCCTCTCATTATGGGTGATTTTAATATGCCAGGTATTAAATGGGAATCACGTACCGCTAAAACTGAGCAGAAAATACTACTAACAACTTTGTGCATAGATTTTGGCCTTGAGCAGTTAGTGAGTAAACCCACTAGGGGAACTAATATACTTGATCTCATTATCACAAATGTGGAAAACAAATTCTCATATACAAACATCATTGCCCCAATAGGTAGTAGTGATCATAACTCAATTCAACTTACCTTGATTACCAAAATCCCCAAACTTACTATAAGCACCAAACATAAAGATTATACTAAAGCCAATTTCAATCTGATAAATTCTAAATTAAGTGAAGTTAATTGAGAAGACACATTTAAGAACAAATCATCGATTGTGCATGGAAGCAATTTAAACAATGTATTCTTTATTTGGAAGGAAAATATGTTCCAACAAAAACAAAATATATCAAAAAAAGTAAAATTCCTATCTGGTTCACCAAGTCAGTACATACACAAATAAGAAAAAGGAACATTTATTTAAAAAGCTTAAAAAAAATCAAAGCATGTGCAACATATATAAGTATAAAATAGCAGTGTCCTTACTAAAAAAATTAATCAAACAAGCAAAACTTAAATTTGAATTTTAACTGGCTCATACTAAAATGAAATCAAAAATCTATTTTTTTCATATATTAACAGCAAAAAGAATAATATTAACAACTACTGGTCCTTTATTAGAAGATGGGACTATTATTACAAATGATCATGACTCAGCAAAACCTTTTTAATAAATATTTCTGCTCTGTCTTTAATAAATTACATTTAATTTCCCAGTGTGTATAAAAATGGATCAATCCCTCCCAAATTTGAATGTTCAGAGATTAGAAAGGCCTTATCATTTCTTAAAAAATCTACCAGTCCTGGACCAGATAATATTCAATCAAGATTTTTGTTAGAAGCATCCGATTCTCTGGTCTTACCACTTACGTTACTTTTTAAGAAATCACTTATTGAAAATGATATACCAGATGATTGGCGTCAAGCCATAGTAATCCCTATCTTCAAAAAAGGCAATAAATCTAGCATCCAGAACTACAGACCTATCAGCTTGATATCCATTATAGGAAAGGTTATGGAGCGATTAGTCAAATCACTAATTGAAACTGAAATGCAGCAGTTAGGTATTCATGATATATCACAACATGGTTTTAAACCAAGATCTTCCTGTACAACAAACTTAGTATCCTTTTATAATAACATTAGTAGATACTTGGATGACCATATTTCTTTGGACATTATCTTTTTGGATTATAGTAAGGCATTTGACAAAGTGTCTCATGCCCTACTTATTAAGAAATTGTATAAACTTGTTTTTTCTCAATACCTAACTAATTGGGTATCACGCTGATTACATAATAGGACTCAAGTGGTTAAAAGTAAATGGTGTACTGTCTGACCAAGGCCAAATGACTAGCAGTATACCTCAGGGCTTGGTTTTGGGGCCCACACTCTTTAACATCTTCATAAGTGATTTAACTCTTTCTTCATCTAATCATATTTCAAAATTTGCTGATGATAGAAAAACCTGATGGTAGAGTGGGCTCAATATTAAACATCTCTCTATTAAAACAGGACCTTAAAAATATTCAACTATGGGCTAATACAAACCTCATGACCCTCAATACTGAAAACTGTATGGTCTTCCACTTTGGAATAAAAAAAAATCCTCACACAAGTTACTAATTAAATAACGGCCTTCTTAAAAAATAAAATTGTGAAAGAGATTTAGGCATCTTAGTTAATGATAAATTATCCTACATTTCACACTCTAATAAGGTGGCCAGAACAACTAATATAATACTAAATGAACAGTTCTTAGACTTTGTCACAGTGAGCCTCCCCAAATCCATAGAAAAGATTTTGAGCCTCCCCCAAAAATCGAAATAATCTTGGGCCTCCCCAAAGAAAAATAACATACTGTACTTTGCGCAGTACACCATGAATAAATTGAAACCCCTTTTGAGTACTTGGCTCACATTCAGATCTTTGTCTTATACTGACGTGGAACCTTTGAAAAAGTGCTCCTGTGCTCAAAGGTGTTATCTGAATAACAAATAAAATAAACAAATATTATTCAGCTTGTTGTAACCGCCCCCCCCCAAACAGGCCAACCTACGTACTCTGCTATTTTAATTCTTGAACCATTGTTACCCCTTGTTGCAGTACCTTCATGGGTTAGACTACTTCCTCTGTTTCCTCTATATATGAAATAACCTTCCTGCATACTTTGCCTCTCCCCATCCTTCCCTGCTCCTAAGCAACTTCTCAGGGATTACTTTGCTCCTTCCTGCTATTGCTGTTAGCACTTCTATGCTCAACCCTTGTATTTGGGCTGTTCTGCCATCAGGCTACAAATTGATCAATTACCACCACTCATTATTAGTTTATTGTTCATTGTGTATTTGACTGTTCTGCAGTTACCTTTTGAAATGTATTCACTCCCTACCCTTCCTAGGGTTACCACCTTTTAAGAAGCCCAAAGTGGGACATTTCTTACTGAAACATGATTTTTCGCAGGACAGTACGCAACCTCGAACAATACAACAGACTTGTTTTCTCTGTATAATCAGAATTAAGGCCAAGTATTGTAGTTTCTTAGTTGCTTCTATTGTTTCTTATCATTTTAAGGTATTTTAGTTAAGGTATGATAGTTTTCTGCAGCATTTAGTGGAAAATTAGAAAACAGGTTTACTGCTATAAAGTCAGGACATGTAGTATTTTTCATGTTTTTTTGCAGGACACAATTGTGCAAATCAGGACCGTCCTGCGAAAATAGGGACAGGTGGTAACCCTAACCCTTCCCCGGGTACACCTGAAATGAACTTTGGTTCATTCACCTTCCCTTGTCACCTATTCGTAAATAAATGCATTAAATTCACCTACTAGTACCCTCTTTCAGTTTGCATCATCTCTTCACACAAAATATACAAAACTCAAAATTTAAATACAGTACTTTTTCAGACTTGCTTGAGCCTCCCCTGGAACAGGTTGGGGCCTCCCCAGGGAGGCTAGCCTCACCATTTGAGAACTCCTGTCAGTAACTAAACAAATTAATAAAACTTTTATTAATAAATCCCAACAGTGCTTAGCCCCACTATACAGGGCATGTATTAGACCACATCTAGACTACAGGTCTCCATTTTGGGACCCACACCTCAAAGGAGATGTAAGTCAACTGGAACAAACCCAGAGACGGCTTACTAAAATGGTACCAGGACTCAAGAATAAACCTAATGATATGCGTCTTAAAAAAACAGGACTCTACCCACTTCACTTAAGAAGACTAAGGGGGATATCCTTTTCACATTTAAAGTATTAACATCACCTATACAAATGAACCAATGCGGACTAATAATTTCAAACAAACATACAGTAGGCAGACACCGTAAAAAACAGCTTTTGGTTGAATGGACAAATACCAACAAGCGCGATAAATACTTTTGTATAAGGGCATCCAAGCAGTGGAATTCACTACCACAGGAATTAATTAACTTAACTAACTTTGACACATTTAAATCAAAGCTTGACATATGGTTAAATCTACACAGAATCAAATGAACCACTATTGAGGGGGACAATCACAATGGGCTTTGGCCTTCTTTTGTCCCATACAAATCCAATAAATCCAGATACAATGGAGCAGTGGGAGGGCAACAAACAAGGTTAGACAGGATGGAGATTCTTTGTCAGAAAAGCTGGGTAGTGTTACATAGCTTAAGGAGGATAGAAATCCATTGTTGGGGGGTGGTTAGCAAGCCCTGGAGGGGAGGTGGTGGTGGGTATGTGGAGGTTGTGCATGGACAGCATGCTCTGAGCCCTTTGGTGTACTCCACATAAATTAATTAATACAACTCCATGGTGGCAAATTTTATAATGTTTTCTACATAATTCATTAGGGAATAGTCTCCCTAAATAAATTTTGTATTGAACATTACAACTTTTGGAGAAATTCTGGTAGAATTATCATTTGAAGTCCCATTGTAGCTCTTTTAGTCTGCATGGTTAGCGTAGTGGTCTAAGGCTCTGAGCTGCAAATCTGGTGACATCCAGCAGACCAGACCTGTATTTGAATCCCACAGCTTCCACTTGAATACTGTATGACCCTGAGCAAGTCACTTAACCTCCTTGTGTTCCCAGGTTGCTCCTGTAAAAAAGCTTTTAGCTTAGTGTGCTATACCTGGTTAAACAACTAAATAAAAAAAAATGGTTTTGACCTACTTCCCCCTATAGAAATAGGGGTCAGACAGGGATGTCCTCTAACTCCCTTATTATATGTATTTTCTCTTGACCCTTCGAGAACCAAGAAATTGAGGGTTATCTTCTCTGGATACAATGCACAATTGAAAATAATGGCATGTACAAGCAACTTTTTTTTGTAATCAATACAATTAAAAATGTTATAGAACATGTGTGATTACAAATTGTGTTGGTGCTAATAAATACACATTTAAATTATTGGCACATTTCATGTAAAAATGGGGGGCTGACCAAAATAGAAAGCACAAAAAAAAAAAAAAAAAAAGAGACCGTATATAGTAGTATGACTTTCTGTCTGCGATGGCTGGTGGACACAGAGCCAAGCAAAAAAATATTTTGGTAGAATAATGTATTTAAAAAACAGATTCCATGTGTTATAAGGAAATGTTTGGAGAGGCTGGAAATTTCCAGTGGCTCAATATTAATCTTTTGGCAGTCATAGAGGCAATATTTAATATAGCCTGTTCATTCTTGGATGACGTTTTACAATCATATTGTAGTTACAGAAGGGCCATAAAAGCAAAATAGTGGTTATAATATGGTATTATTTTAGCAATTTGTTTTTTATGGTTGTTTTCTACCATCCATTAACAAATTTGCAGGACCAAAACATATGCTATGTCTCAGCTTCTAGTCTGCTACTGTACCAGCAAAATGTATCCTGACTTAATTTCATTTAAAAATGATTTTTTGTGTATAATATGCTCTATTAATTAGTTTATACTGTATGGCCAGGATATTCAAAGGCGATGCGCCCTGTGAAACTGAGTTATGCTGGTGCAACTCCAAAATGTGCCCCTGGGCCATATTCAAAAGTGGTTGATCTGCCACACAAATCCAGATGCACTGTGGTGCAAAGATAATGTATGCAACATCCAGAGGGGATGTTCCCCTGCATATGTGGCACATCTCCGTATTCAGCTGAGATGTGCAGAGTAGCTGCCCGCACATCTCAGAGATGTGCCGTGTAAAGATAGGCATGGAAAAATCATGCCTAAGTGGTAGCCACTCATAGGTGAGCTGCTGTATTGCACAGCGCAACACAGCAACCCATCCCCTGGGTGGCTATCCCCTCCAGCCCTGATCATGAGGGAGATCATTAAACTTTCCATATCCCTGGTAATCTAGTGGTCCCCCCCTTGCTGAGGCTCATCTGTAGTATTTTGATCTATCACAACTCCCTGGTAGTCTAGTGGTAACCCCCCCCCAGCCCTGATTGTAGCAAAACCCACACCTGCGATCACCCTGGTAGTCCAGTGGACCTCCCCCCACCAACGGAGGCAACCAAACCCCAGCACGCACATCCCGTCCCAGCATGGGCATGACAGCCAGCAGGCAGTAAAACCCACCCACACACCTCTACGGCTGCCCACTAACTGCGCTATCACTGAATGACAGCTTACAGTAAGCTCTGCAATACCATTGGTTGACATTGTTGATCAATGGGCTTGCAGTCAGTACTGTAAGCATTCATTCACAACTTAGTGTAATTCACAAAGTTGTGAATGAATGCTTACAGTACTCATTGCAAGCCCATCCCTGCATAGGACATGCAAATGGGGCCATAATGACATGCAAATTACCCCATTTGCGCCTTGCATGGCTAATGGCCCCATTTGCATGTTTCATTCTGAATATCTGGATTGTGCGCTCGGTGCATCCACAAGGTGTGCCACGGATTCCCATTCCATGTATTCAGACCTGGCAGGGGGATGCGCCAGCGCATTGTCAGCGGCCCCTATTTGTGCCACACACATATCTTGATATATTCAGATGAGATGTGCCATCGTTTGAATATATCAGTTTTGTTCTCCAGTGCATCTCAGTTGCACGGAGCAGCCACTTGTGTCCTTTCAAGGTGCAGTTTGAAAATCCTGCTCCTCCCGGTTTTATTCCTTATAGATTTATAGTGCTGACTGGATGCTGCCGCCTTTGCCAATTTGAACTTTTAAAATTTTGCCCACTCTCTTTTGCTCATAATTGTTTAAGCTTGGAAAAAAATTATTTTTGTGGAGTTATTTTTCCTAAAATCCAAGCAAAACAGCCCTTTAGTTTCTCCATCACCATTTTTATTTCCTTCTCTTCTTTTTAACTTGTGAAATTTTATTAAGAAGACAGCAGGTTATTCAGAAAATTACAGAACACAATAATCCATACTGATAAATATCAACCATAGTAACAAAATAATAGTTATCAATTGAGCACTTTTTTTTTCCAATTGTTTAACCAGGTGAGACACACTAAGCTGAAAGCTTGTTTACAGGTGCAACCTGGGAGCACAGGGAAATTAAGTGACTTGCTTAGGGTCACACAGTATGCAAGTGGGAGCTGTGGGATTTAAACCCAGGTCTCTAGATTTGCAGCTCAGAGCCTTAAACCACTGCGCTATACTGCCTCCCCATTATCACTAAGCACACCCATCTTATAATGTGCCTGAAAGAAGCAACCATACATCAATTTACACTTTCTTAGGCAACAGCATTTTGTCCATTAAATTATAACCAGTTGAATCCCAAAAGACAGACAGTCAGGTTAACTCTAACCATGAGATTAAGACAACTCCCACAATGTTGAGTAACTGCTGCCCGTTATGATTAAAGCTGTATCAAATATAAGAATTTTGTAAGTACATAGCTGTGGCACAAACAACCTAATTATATGACGACACTGGAGCTCTGAGATTTAATATTTGTTTATAAATAAAATGCCACACCAGGCATAGCCTGACGTGTTTCGGATATATACTCCTTTAACAAAATGTTAAAAAACAGTGAATACAAAGTGACTTAAACACCATTCTCATCAGTTACACCAGCATGTCATTGGTGACAACGTTTAAAATGATTGGTCCATGGATTAACTGAAATTCACATTCCTATCAGAGATCAATACATCACCATGACAATTAATTTCCTGATTAACTATGCAACATTAAAAAAGTGCAAGCAAGCAAAAAAGTGCTTACTAAAAAGTGCATATCAACTGTGACCTACACACATATATAGACAATCACATACAACATAAAAAGTCAATTACAGCTCAAAGGCACAAAACCACACTAAGCTGATATTTACAATATTCTTCAAAGATCAGAAATCAGTGCAATCTGGCTACAAAACTAAAACAAGTGTTTTAAGTTGTAACCTCTACAATTGTTAAAGATTCACAATCAGTGCAAATTTGCTATCTGTCTTTCTGATGTTATTCAAGCAGCATTCACAGAATTCTTAAAGAATCAAGAAATAGTGCAACTTGACTGCATAGCTAGAGCTTAATATTTACAAATTGCGATGGCCACTATAAAAATCAATACCAATCAACTTTCTTTCTTCCAGATAAGGTTTTAGTTCCAGGGTGGCATTCAGACCTGTTTTTTTGTTTGCTTTTAGTCTCAAAATCCACTCGTTTTCTTTTTTCAAAATCTTGTTTCTGTAATTGCCACCTGTCATGTTACTGAAAACCTTCTATAAGCCAATAAACTGAAATTTGTGTTCTTTTCCATCATTTGCTTCACTCACATGGGCTGCTGTGTCATAAGTTAGTTCTCCTCTGTCTATAGCTCAAATATGTTCATTAACCCTTGTTCTAAACTGCCTCTCAGTTTTTCCCACATAAAATGAATTACAGCTACGCTGTGCAAGATGGACTACTACCTGTGTACTGCATATAATTTACTGTCAGATCTTAAACTGTCATTCCGTGTTCAAAACTGTAAATGTTTTACCTTTGTTATGTGTTTACATGCTATACAATTTTTACACTGGAAGCAGCCTTTAGTGTTGTCCAGCTGTGTTCTGTTTTGATTTTGACAAAAGTGACTCCTGGCTGGACTGTCCTTAAGTGCTAGTGCCTTTATATATGACATAATAGAGGGTGCATTAGTGAGTGTCTGTAGCCCTTTGTCACTAACCAGAACTTGCCAGTGTGATTTTATAATATTTTTTACCTCTCTCGCATGAGCTAAGAAGGTAGTGACATGGTGAAATCCAGTATTCTCACTCACCTGCCTTGATGTCTCACTTACTAAAGCTGATCTATCTTTCTGTGCTGCATGAGATCTTGCTGCCTGGATAGTATGCCTTGAGTGACCTCTGCAGATTAGCCTGTTGCTCAAGTCTTCTGTAACTTCCTCAAAAGCCTCTTGCGTACTGCAATTGCACTTGACCCTAAGGAACTGTCCCTTAGGGATGTTTTGAACCATATGGCGTGGATGGCAACTAGATGCATGTAACAATGTGTTGCCATCCACGCTCTTTCTGAACAGGTCCATCTGCATTCTACCAGATACATCCCTTTTTACCTTCAGGCCCAAATATTTGACTTCACTATTGCTAGTTGTAAAGCTAAATCTGAGATGTTCATTTGTGCCATGTAGAAAAGCGATGAATTCTTCAAGCAACGTTATATCCCACTTCCAAATGAGTATGATGTCATCAATATAGCATTTCCACATTGCGATATTTCTAAAATACATGTTGTTCCTTTCTCTAAAGAGGATGTCATGCTCCCATTTGGAGACATAAAGATTGGCTACCGATGGGGTACATGTGGCACCTATGTCTTTTTTGACATTTTAATTAAATATAACAACATGCAACAACACTGATTGAGTCAATGCTGATTCGCAAACTAACAAATAGTAAAAACAAATTTCACTGAGTTTGACTCTCTATGAGTGTTCTCCCATGCCTGAATCTGCTTTAACTGAGGAATTGCTCAATAACTGAGAGCTGTTCTACCTTCCTCTCAATAGTTCAAAAAGAGTAACCACTAGGAATTAAACCTGTCTTGCTGCAAATGCAGATGGGCTGTGATGGCTTCCATATTTTTAATTCTAAGGATATTATTCATCCACTGACCCATGTGAGGTTTAGTTGCTGAGAGCCAATGTTGGGTGATCACTTTGTTGGATGCAGCTATTAAAAGGAAGAAAAAATACCCTTTATGTGGCATTTCAATCTCTCATGGAGGGATACCTAGCACTGAATGATTAAAAGATGGAGGTATAATAAGATTCATTATCTTCTGGATAGCTACAGCTACTTCTATCCAAAAAGGTTGAATTTCTGGACAGTCCCAGAATATATGAAACTTGGAACCTTGCCCCCCCCCCCCACAGCCCCTCCAACAGCAGTCAGAAGTATTTGTGCCAAAGTGTTTCGATACCACTGGGGTAATAACAAATCTGACACAGATCTTCCAACAGAATTCACTCCAAGACATGGATGCTGTAGTTTTTTGGACTCCATGCCAGATCCTTGTCCAGCCCTCCTGTGTAATGACCACGTTAGTCTCAGTTTCCCATTTAACTTGCACCTGAGCTATAGCTTGTTGACCTTCTTTCCCAGTTAAGAGCGAGTAGGCCTGCAATATAAATCTTTTCTGATCTGTACAGTAGCCATCATTGAATGCCAGATGAAATGTAATCCTTATGACAGTGTTTTCAAAATGCCGGTTATCCCTGGGCCTTTAAAAATATAGTCACAACATTGCACATACCTATGAAAATCTTTTGGAGATAATCCAAACTCCCTCTGGATCTGCAAGAAATTTTTAAAGGACGCCCCCTCGCCCATAAAATGCCGTAAGGTAGGTAAACCTTTCCGAGCTCAGACTAAGAAGTTACCATCCCATCATCCTGGAGAAAAGTTTGGCAGCCTCTGAAGAGGTATTTTGCTCTAAATGGAGTCACCTCCATACCATCTAAGATTAATCTGAAGCCATACTTGCATTGTTAATCTAGTCCATGGATTGGAAATGTTTTTTAATTCTTGCAGCATGATTCCCCAGGGAAGTATATTAATAGACAAAAATGTATGGGCCGATTGCTCCATATTAACTCATCCATTCTCATTGGTTCCCCTTAATATTTCAGTGAGATGTTCAAGTTGTGCAGCCTTATAATAATGCTAAGAATTAGGGAACCGAAATTCCCCTGTTTCTTTGCGTTCAGTAAGAAGTGACCATCGAATCCTGGGCTTCCTACCCTCCCAGATAAATTTAGTCAGTTTACATTTCAGATCCTTTCAGTCCCTTTGTGGTACGGGCAGGGGTTGAGTTGAATGTAAAAAGAGAAACCTTGGCAGAACATTTATTTTAATGGCTTCTAATCTATTTGAGAAAGTCATAGGTAGAGAACTCCACCTATTCAAATCTGTACAAACTTGTTGCATTAAAGCACCACAATTTACCTGATAATCTATGTCATTGGATGGGGATTTGAATACCTAAATACCATACCTTGTCCTTAATCCGCTTAAAAGGAGAAATGTTCTTAAAAAGGGCCACTGACTGTCAGAATCTCACTCTTGTCTGTGTTAACTCTGAATTTTGCTATCTTAACAGACTCCTGGAAAATATTTAAAAGGGTGGGCAATGACTGCTTGGGGTTGTCTATATATATATATATATATATATATATATAGAGAGAGAGAGAGAGAGAGAGAAAGATAGATATAGATATATGTATGTATGTGTGTGTGTGTAAGTGTGTCATCCATGTACAAGGATATCTGATTATCACAACCATGGCCTGGATCCCCATAAAGTCCCTGGCCCTTCTGACTGTAGCTGCAAGAGGCTTCATACTTAGGGCAAATAGAAGTGGGGAAAGGGGCAGCCCAATCTTGTCCCCTTTTCTATTCTAAAGCTAACTGAACTAGTCCTATTTCCTTTTACCCTAGCACTTGGGTTGGCATAAAGCATCTCAGACAAGGATGTGACGCTAACACCAAAGCTCATGATCCACATGACCTGCTTTTGATAAGTCCAATTCAAGCAATCAAAGGCTTTTTTCAGCATCTAAAAGTAAAGCCACTTGAAACCTATTAGTCTGTCTGTGATGAGCCAAATACATTCAACAACCTGCAAATATTGCTGTGTAAGTACCTTTGTTGTATGAAGCCTGATTGATCCCGGATGAACCAAAGTAGCAATACACCCCTCAAGTTGGTTAGTCAGGACCTTGGCAAATAGCTTCATGTCCTGGTTAAGGACTGAAATGGGTCGATATGCACCACAGAACCTTGGGATCTTAGGGGTTTAAGCAGCACCCTGACCAGTGCTTACTGCCAAGAGGCTGGTGTTACCCAATCTTCCAAAGTCTTATTAAACACCTTTGCTAATTTAGGAACCAGTGAGTCCATAAATGCTTTATAAAAAATCGGCATTGAACCCATTAGGCCTAGATGCTTTACCCACTTTACTATCAAGAATAACGTTTGTTTCACAACCAGGCTCCAAGAAGGGCTTAGGCAGCACACCTGATGCAAACTCAAGGACTAGAGGGGACTACGGGGGGGGGTTCCTCTCCTCCCCACTCGGGGCAAATCATGGCCGGATGGGGGAAAGTACTGCTGAGCCCAGGTGGAGATACCTGGGGAGGACCTACAGGAGCATGCACAGCCTAGGGAACCCCAAGGATAGGAGTCTAGTGCGATGAGTAAGGGGGCATAAACAGTGAATAAAATAAAAAAAGAATAACGTTTGTGATCTCTGCCTCAGATGTAGCAACCTCTAACCTTTCACTAACTTCTGGTGGGAGTACCTCAAGGGTGCAATGACTGTAAGAGGGCATTAGTGCCAGTCACCACTTCCTTGGGAGATAAAGGTTCCCAGTATAGGTCTGCATAGAATTCTTGAAAGCACTGGGTAATTTTTCCCAGAGTGATCCATCTCTGGACGGGGTCATGTTTGTCGCTGATCCCTGCTATATTTCTATCTGCAGTCATTTTGCTTAATCTAAAGGCTAAAAGCTTTGTCGCCTTCTCTCCTATCTCATAATACTTGTGACTGGCATATCTCAAGTAACATAGAAACATAGAAACATAGAATTTGACGGCAGATAAGGACCGCTTGGCCCACCCAGTCTGCCCATTTCCCTACCTACTGGACAAGCTGCAGATCCTAGTTAACCAGCAGCCTACTTCTTCCTACCCCCACCTCCTAGAATGACCCCCAACCCCTAGAGTACCCCTCTGCCTCCCATTTTGCAGCCCCTTTCTGCTTTTAGCAGGCTCTCATCAATTCCTTAAGCAACCACACATTCTCTGGGGTTTGTGCTGCCTCTGAAGCTCAGCACTGTGATTTACCAAGTTCTGTTTGAGTTTCTGATCAATTTTCTTTTTAGCAGTGGTGTAACTGATAACCTCCCCCCAACTGCTGCTTTGACAATATCCCACACAAGGCCAGCAGACAACTCTGGACTTTGATTCAAATCAAACACCTCCTTTATACATCATGAGATCTTAGTCTTAAAACTGGGGTAATTTAATAAGGATGAATTAAACCTTCAAAAGGATTTTTTGTTCCTGGGACCTAGGTGAAGCTGCAGGGAGATAGGAGCACGGTCTGATTGTGTAATATTGTGAATTTCTGCAGATTGTATATTATGCAGTAAGGCTTTTTTTAGTAAAAATTAGATCAATTCTAGAGTAAGCATTGTGTGGGGATGAAAAGAAAGTATAGTCTCGCTCCCCTGTGCAGCTGCCTCCACACATCAATCATACCCAGTTCTTCCAACAATGCTTTAAGTGTCTAGGCTGCTGCCTTATTTGTTCCTGTTTGGCCTGAGAAAAACAGTCTTCTCTTGGTGCTAGGATGCAATTAAAATCCCCCCCACTATGATTAGTGCACCCTATAATGCAGCTATCCTGCTAAAATCCCTTTCATAGAAGCTACTCACCCTATCACTGGGAGCATATACGTTCACCAAATGAAGCCATACCCCTTGCAATTGACCCGTAGCAATTACTATCCTCCCCATCAAATCAGTTTCTGTGGACATGATCTAAATCGGACACCACTTTTTGATTAAAATGGTTACACCTCCTGTTTTTTTCTGAGGGATGGGAGGCTGCCACCAGTTCCCCACCCAACTTCTTCTTAATTTGAAATGCTCTGCTGGAGACAAGTGTGTTTCCTGGAACAAAGGAAACGTAGATTTTATACATTTTTATTCTGTCAAGATTTGGGTTCTCTTAACTGGTGAGTTACAGCCCTTAATATTATAGGTGATTATTCTAAGCTATTTCATAATAAATGAACATAGGAAATATCGCTTACATAATTTAGGACATGGCAATCCTCCTTCCAGACATCATATTTCAACTCAGTGATTTGTATTAATTTCCAATACAGAATAAGAGAAGCAGCCGTAACCAACTGGTAACAAAACATTGAAACAGAAGAAGAAACACCCAGCTGCATGAGTTGTTGGGTTTACACACCTCAAATGCTTATAGACCAGGTATAAATGACAACCAAGGAAGGGGCTGGAGTAGAACAGTGAAGCAGTCTAGGGAGGTCAAATCATGGAAAGCCATGTGTGCAAATGCCAGGAGCCTTAGCAACAAGATGGAAGATCTGGAGGCTGTCATGGTACAGTCAGACCTGGACATTGTGGCCATCACTGAAACCTGGTGTAATGATAACCATGACTGGGAGATGGCCATACCTGGCTACAACATATTCAGAAGAGACAGAGCAGGCAGGAAGGGAGGAGGAGTGGCACTGTATGTGAAAAATGACATAAGGGCCACACAGATCCAGGAGGAACAAATGGGGGAGAGATACTGTGGGTTAGCTGGAAAGGAAAATGGGACCAGCCATCCCAACAGGTGTGGTCTATAGACCACCAGCCCAGGAGGAAGAAACAGATAGGAGTTGATGCTAGCCATCCAAAGGATGGCAGACAAGGGTGAGGTAGTACTAGTTGAGACTTCAATATACCAGACGTGGACTGGAGCATCCCAGCAGCAGCATCAACTAGGAGCAGATTTATCCTGGGCTCCTTCAGGTGCCTTCCTCAAGCAACTGGTCATGGAACCAACTTGGCAGAAGGCAATACTGGACCTTGTGCTCACAAACAGGGACAGTGTGATGGGGTAACAGTGGGGAGCACCTGGGTAACAGTGACCACCAGTCATTGTGGTTTGAAATCACAGAAAGAGCAGAACCAAACCACACAAAACACGTATCCTGGATTTTAGGGGCAGACTTTGGGAAAATGGGAGATGCTTGAAAGAGGCATTAAGGGAATGGGACAGGAATCAGGGATTGAGGAACAGTGGGCAGTATTTAAAATGGGGATTATAAGAACAACAGAATTATGCATTAAGCAGGTTAGCAAGAGGAAAAGAAAGAGGAGACCATTATGGTTTTCCAAAGAGGTAGCAAAGAAAGTGAAAGCCAAAAGACTGCATTCAGGCAATACAAAAGACACAGGCAGAAGGGATAGGGAGAAGTACCAGGAGAAACAAAGGGAGGCAGGGAAGTCAGTAAGGGAAGCCAAAGCTCAGACAGAAGAACACATTGCAAAATCAGTGGTTAAAGGGGACAAAACCTTTTACAGGTACATAAGTGAAAAAAGAAGGACAAGGGAGGGATAGTGAGATTGAAGGGGAGGATGGGAGCCGCTGGAGGATGACAACAGTAAAGCTGACATATTGAATAGGTATTTCTGCTCAGTCTTTACTAAGGAAGAGGGGTAATGGGTCTGAAGGGAGTACAAGGGGTGAGAATGGTGCAGAAATGGACACAAGTCCCTTTACACGAGAAAGGGTCCTGAAGGAACTGGAAGTAATAAGAGCTGATAAAGCAATGGGGCCAGATGGGGTGCACCCAGGATCCTTAAAGAACTAAGAGAGGTGGTGGCTGAACCTCTGGCTATCCTGTTTAGCCAATCACTGGAAACAGGGGAGGTACCCAAAGACTGGAGGACAGCAGATGTAGTCCCCTTATACAAAAGTGGGAACAAAGAGGAAGCAGGGAACTACAGACCAGTCAGCCTCACCTTGGTAGTGGGAAAGATCATGGAAGCACTACTGAAGGAGAGATTGGTGGAACATCTGGTTGTCAATGGACTACAGGACCCAAGGCAGCATGGTTTCACCAGGGGGAGGTCATGTCAGACCAACCTCATTGAATTTTTGACTGGGTGACTAGGGAGGTGGATCAGGGAGGGCAGTGGACATGGCCTATCTGGACTTCAGCAAGGCCTTTGACACTGTGCCATAGAAGACTATTACACAAACTGGGGACTATGGGTGTGGGCAGGACAGTAGTGTGGTGGGTAGGTAACTGGCTGGGTGGCAGGACACAAAGGGTGGTGGTAAATGGCTGTCACTCCACAGAGGGAAGAGTGACCAGTGGGGTACCACAGGGATCAGTGCTGGGACCGGTCCTATTCAACATCTTCATCAGTGACATTGCACAGGATATAGAAGGCAGAATTTCACTGTTCGCTGATGACACAAAGCTCTGTAACAGAGTAGACACACCAGAGGGTGTAGACAGAATGAGAAGGGACCTGCAGAAACTTGAAGAATGGTCAAGGGTTTGGCAGTTGCAATTCAATGCAAAGAAGTGCAAGATAATACATATGGCACAAAAACCCTGGCACAATATATCAGTTGGGGGTGAGGATATAGCATGCACCAAGCAGGAAAGGATCTTGGGGTTGTCATCTCTGATGACCTCAAGGTAGGGAAACAGTGTGACAAGGCATCAGGTAAAGCAAATAGGATGCTGGATGTATGAGGCAGGCATCACCAGCAGGAAAAGGGAGGTCATAATTCCGCTATACAAGACACTAGTGAGGCCCCACCTGGAGTACAGTGTACGGTTCTGGAGACCATACCTACGTAAGGACATAGACAGGGTAGAGAAGGTTCAGAGGAGGGCAACAAAGATGGTGCATGGGTTGCATCACAAGTCCTATGAAGACAGGTTGAAGGAACTGAACATGTACTCCCTGGAGGAGAGGAGGAGAGGGGATATGATAGAGACATACAAGTATCTTACAGGGAGGAACAGGGTGCAGGAAAACACTATTTTTAAGCGAAAAGATGTTTCAGGACTAGAGGGCATGGGATGAAGTTGGAGGAGGGCGATTCAGAGAAACATGAGAAAGAATTTCTTCACAGAGCAGGTGGTGGACAAGTGGAACACCCTGCCAGAGGAGTGGTGGGGGCTGAAACAATCACAGGATTTAAGAATGCATGGGATAGACATAAAGGAATTCTAGAGGTCAGGGGTAAGGGGAAATAGACTTCTAGGAAAACAAACTGAACTTACAAGCTCAAATGGGCAGACTAGGTGGGCCATAGGCCCTTATCTGCCGACACTGTCTATGTATCTATGTATCTATGTATCTATGTAGGTATCTACTTCTAAGGTGCATATACCACTGAGGTACGATGGAGGACAACTAATGTGCCTCTAGTTACTAAGGTGGGCTCAATCCCACCACTTGCTCCAGGTATTAGTAGGAGCTGTGTCCCCTTCCCCCAATGGAGTTGGGGCATATTTATAAAGGAATGCCATGGGGAAAGAGCAGATGCAGTTGCTGCTTGTCCTGTAAATAGGCCACATACCAGCCTCATGAACCAACAACTGCTATAAAATGCAGTGAGATGCTCCTGCATGCCAGCTCTCCCACTCAGGGATAGGGACACCGGACAAACTATTGCCCCATGGAAACAATAAGCCCCTTCTCACTGAGTTGGATGCCTAATCTGGGCTGAGACCCAAACAACTGTCCAAGGCCATCATACACATTGTGAGAAACACAGTTTCCCTCCATTAACCACCTAGAATGTGGTCAGGAAAGAGGGCTATAATAATAGATGGAGATGTAGCTCACAGATGTGGAGACAATCCCCAGGCCTGGAGGATTGGGCACTGACATTCCCCACCCCCCACGTCCAGGCCAGCAAGGACTCAGAACACAGGTGGGCCCCTGTGACCCTCAGCAAGGACATCAGCACCAATTCACTAGCTGACTCTCTGGGCCAACAGAGTCATCACCTCCCCAAGGACAGGTAAGATGGAGACTCCTGAGAGTTTAGCTGTGAGTCAGTGCTACTCCTGTTTGGATCCATGAGAGATAAGGACCAGTTATATTTGTGCAACCCATGTCCCAGTTACCAACAGCGTGTGGCAACCGGGGCCCTCCATGGTGCCACAAGCAGGGCAAACAAGCCACCAGATGGCATAAACAAAAAGGCATCGCCCCTAGCATTTAGGTGGTTATCAGCTCGGCAGTCTAAAGGGGTTGGGGATTTTGGGTTCAAAATAACATTTATATTTATTCCGGATTCTGGAGAGAGGTGCCAGGCATATGCTAGGTCTAAAACTATCACAACAGGGGCCTCAATAATAATCCACACTGAAAGAAGACACCTGGGCCCAGATATTCAAACTGCGCTCAAAACTGGCGCAACAGCAGGAGCAAGCACAAACCAGTTGCGCAAATGCGCAACAGGTGCGATATTCAAACATGGAGCAGAGCAAATTGCGCAAGCAACCAATGTCTGAATATCACACATACTGCGCCATCGCGCAACCAGGAAGGAGAAGCTGAGCCAAAATGTTGCGCTATGGCGCAACCAGGGAAGCTCAGCTGAGCATTCCAGAGCTGCCATAGCGCAAGCACAGCCCCCCAAGAGCAATGGAACTGCACATCCAGGGAGGCAGGCTGGGGCCCACCGCCAGCCATGCCACACATGGGCACAGAAACACACTGCAGAACCCACACCACACTGGCACACCCCAAGCACAGCATCACTGGAAGTGGGACGGATGATCCACGTGCCCATGGGGACAAGCCAACAAAGCATAGCAGAGCCCTGACACCCCAGCACAACCACTGGCAGGCGGAGAGTGCCACACACAGGGGGTTGACAACCACAGTGCACATCAGCCCCCCGTATGCACAGCACACCCTGCACTGTGACCCCAAGACACCACCCATGTTCAGTGACTGGCACTGCAGGAAACCATGCAGTCCCCCAGCACACGCAGCCCCGCAACACAGAAACCTACAAGCCAGACACACCTGTGCACCCAGCACTGGGTGGCAGCAGATGGCAAGACCAACCGAAAGTCACTGCCATGCTGGAGATACCTCCCATGCACACACACACACACACACACACACACACACACACACACACACACACACACACACACACACACAATATACCCAGGACCATACCACCCCAGATGGCATGTACGCCTGCAACTGAGCACCCATAGCCAGCTGCAAATCAGAGACCAACACAGTATTCATATCAAAATAGAAATGTATATTTAAATATCGAATAGTAAAGAAACAAAGCAATAACAACTATTTACAAGGGGGGCGGGTACAAGGTAGGGTGTTCAAGGGTGAGGATGAACAACTTGGAGAGGAAGGCAGGGTGGTAGGGATGGGAGAAGTGGAAGGGTAGCAGCCGCTGTGGCCCAGCTGGCTGCTCATCCTCCGCCTGGTCCTGCACCGTCCTGTGCCACCTCCTCCGAGGCCATGGCGTCTGATTGATTGGAGGATGGCCTGATTTTCGATCGACACCCGTGTGAGGCCCCGAATATCGTGGCGAATCCGCCGGAGAACCTCGAGGCCTAGGAAAATGGGAACACAGTCAATGGCTGTGACTGACCACAACCCTGAACACCACCCAACCTGCAAGCCATATAGCCCAATGTCCCACACCTGTGATGGCATGCACCCACCCACAGTGAACATGCACATGGCCATCACAAACAGGCGGCACCAGCTATGCACACCACCGCCCACACACACTGCCCACGTCAATCACAGTACAAACTAGGCTGGCAAGTGATGTGGCAACGTGGTGCGATGCCAGTTACACAGCTATGTGCCCAGTGCATGCCTGGACCACCAGTGACGCATACACAGACGTGCTGTGATACTGCACTGTGATGCATGTCACCTGTGTCATGCCTACATACATGGATACATAGACAGTGTCGGTAGATAGGCCTATGGGCCACCCAGTCTAGCCATTTGACCTTGTAAGTTCACTCTGTTTTCCTATAAGTCTGTTGCACCTTACCCCTGACCTCCAGAATTCCTGTATGGCTATCCCATGCATTCTAAATCCGTGACCAAGTCAGCCCCCACCACTTCCTCTGGCAGGGTGTTCCACTTGTCCACCACCCGTTCTGTGAAGAAATTCTTTCTCATGTTTCCTCTGAATCGTCCCCTCCAACTTCATCCCATGCCCTAGTCCTGGAACATCTTTTACGCTTAAAAATAGTGTTTTCCTGCACTCTGTTCCCCCCTGTAAGATACTTGTATGTCCCCATCATATCCCCCTCTCCCTCCCTCCTCCAGGGAGTACATGTTCAGTTCCTTCAACCTGTCTTCATAGGACTTGTGATGCAATCCATGCACCATCCGTGTTGCCCTCCTCTGAACCCTCTCTACCCAGTCCATGTCCATACGTAGGTATGGTCTCCAGAACTGTACACTGTACTCCAGTGTGGGGCCTCACTAGTGTCTTGTATAGTGGAATTATGACCTCCCTTTGGTTGTGTTGTGCATGGCTGGTGGTCTTGCCCCCCCCAGCATGCAATAGCATCCATGAAGTAATGATACTCACACTCCTCCAGCAGCTGGGTTGCCGCTGCTGCTGATGCTGCTGCTGCTGCTGCAGTTGGGGCACAACACCCCTGGCACCGGGCCCTGGCACGGCCCACCTCACCCGCCCAAGGCCCCTCAAATCCGCCTGTGGGAGACATATGTTGAGACAAACATCAGTGTGACTCAAAGCAGAGTGCCCCTGCCCCAGTGAGGTGCCTGCCCACACAGCCATAACCATCCATCGCACAGCTGCACACACTGACACAGCCAACCGTGTCCGAGCCGGCACCTATGCACAGCCACCCAAGCACACACACACCCCTACAGAGAATATAGTGCATAGATGGTACACTCACCTGGCCTAGGCACCACGCCCGCCTGGCACGCGAACGCAGGCACGCCAAGAGTTCCGTCCTTCGCGCGGAGGTCACTGTACCGTGCCGCACTGCTCAGCAGATCGGCCCCGCCAGTGACCCACCAGGTCAGTGGCCACTTGCTGCCACATGTGGGTCCTAGGCATGGTGAGGGCGCTCACCACAGTGCCTCACAGTGGGGTTCCACCAGGGCCACCAGGTTGGCCACTTCGCTGGCTCCAGGACACCGCCTCCTCCTAGCCATGGCACCAACTTTACAGCAGGCAATATGGCGCCTGCTGCACCATGACCCCACGTGGAGTTGTTGCGTTAATAGACCACCACAGGTTCCAATTGGCGCTGTTCGAACAGCGCCGTCACTTTACATAGCGCTGTCACCAGACAGCGCAATAGGGATGTACACATGGCATGCGAACAGCGCCAGAGGGCAGAGGGCATACACAAGGTCACGGCAATGACGCAAGGCTACGCACAGCACCATCGGACGATAGGCATCCTCGCGCGACTGCCAAGCTGAGCACCAGTGCCACAGTGGACTATCGCGCAGTAGGTGCCACAGCGCCATATAGTGCCCAGTGCCGTAGCGCCACTGGCACAATGGTGGTCATATGCCTCGAATCGCCTATCATGCTCAGCAGGTCTGCAGCACGATAGACGCGTGTGTAAGCTGTCTGGGCATGCGCAACGCAGTGTAGCACGAGCCACAAACCTGCGCCATTGGCTCAGCCGGACCTTCCGACAGCAAAAGCGCAATACGCGATATTCAGCTGACATATGCAAATCATTCGATCAGCTATTCAAAGGCGCAGTGAGCGATTAGCATGTCATTAAAGTTGCGCCACACCTCATTTGCATGTGTTGTGCTATAAAAATGCGACAGTGGGTTGTGCTGGCCAGATTTGGTTACTGCAGGTGAGAGGTGAGTTACATGCTGTGTGATGCTCAGGACAATGCTCATGGGCAGGGGTGCGGAGGATGATAAAGGCTGAGGGGCTGAGCATGAAAGGGCACTTAGAAAGGGACAAGGCACCCTTTCTATCAGTATCTGCCATGAGAGGAAACGTGGGGCTTCCCCGGCCGGCAGCTATGCTCATGGGAAATGCTGTCGACTGCACAGTGACAGGTGTCCACTTCCACCCATACAGATCACCATGACTGACCAGAGCCAAGCTGAGGGTGTGGACGGTGGGCGAGAGGAGGCCGAACTTCACCGCTGCAGAGACAGAGGCCCTCTTCCAGGCCTACTCTGGAGGATGAGCCACTATTGAGTGGACAGAGGGCACCCTCAGGAGCCGTGCAGCTGCATGGGAGGGGTAGCTCGGGCTGTCAACCTGCACGGAAGCCACCAGCTCCGTGCAGGAATGCAGGAAGAAGATGGGGACTGACCGCAGGAGGCTGAAGGAGAAGGTGGCAGCCTTCAGGCGCGCGATGCTGGCACTGGTGGGGACCCACCAGTGGTGTTGCAGCTGACCCTCAGAGGAGACACTGGTCGCAGCCATGCAGCTGAGTGCCATTGCGGGCATTTGCAGGGGAGGATTCCAGACAGGTGGAAGCCCATCACTGCACGGTATGACATGGTGGTGTTGTTGGGGGGCTGTTGTTCACATGCACTCACATGTACTCTCTTTCTGTTACAGATCCTGTTCGTCTGCAGGAGACGGTGGTGGTGGTGGGTCCAGACAGTGAGGCAGACCTGCTGGACGTGGAGGAGGGACCATCCACCTCCACCACCAGCCTGCAGGCACTGCAGCAGCATGCACGCTGGGCCTACAACTCCGGTGTCAGTGATACGGGTGCAGGGGGTGCACAGCCTGTGTCACAGCAGTCTGGCATGCAGGTATGCCAGCATGCTGTGCCTATGGCAGTGGCACGCACCTGCACCATTGATGATAGCAGGCCTGCAATGGGCAGTGATAGGTGTGTGTCCCATGATGGACACATGGCAGGCCAGCACGTGCCCCTGGCCTTCCTGGTTCACACCTGTACCAGCATGCTGGCACAGTCCCAGGCTGTGCCTGTCAGCACCGGTGGGGCAGCACCGTGGCTGTGCAGGTGTCTGGCACTGTTGTCAGCATGGAGGTGGAACAGGTGGACCTGGGGCTCAGCAGTTGGAGGGCGCGGCAGCAGTCGCACACCAGGTCTGGGGTACAGTGTCAATCAGTGGCACATGTCCACGCCATTGATCTGCCCATACCTGGTCCTGGCGAACAGCACCACCCTCAAGGGTGCTGTGCACCAGGACCATCCACACCCTGGGGTCACGAGGCCATTGGGGCAGAGTACCCATTGACGCCATACACCCGCCTGCTGCAGGACTCGGTACAGCTGCAGGGCGGGTTGCAAGGTCCGTGGAGGCACTGTCTGTGTCCATGGAGCGGCATAGCAGGGGGTGTGCTCGGGACCGAGCCGAGCTGGTCCTTATGCGGACGGATGTGACCGCTGCCATTGACAGGCTGACCCAGGCAGTGGTCTCTGTGGTGACACATTGGCCACACTGTCAGGTGCCCCTGTACCACACACCCCACACAGTGCGCTCTCCACTCCCCATTCCCGGCGTCATGCGACACCAGGCCTGTCGACGCCGGGTTCTGCTGTGGGCATCCCGAGCACCCCTGGTGCAAGTTTGTTTGGCAGGATGCAGACCTCTGTGTGGGCAAGGTCGTGTTCGTGCAGTGGGACCCCTGGTGGTGCACCAGCGCCACCCAATGTGGCCCCTGCTCAGCCTGCCAGTGCTGCTGGGACGGCGGGGCCACCCACGCATCCGTGGTGGCCGTGGAACAGTGCTACCTGACTGAGCTGTCTCCCAGTGCAGGCCCTGTCTGGTGCTGCCCTGTGTGCAATGTGTGTCATGGTGGGCAGTGCACTGCTGGGTGCTCTGCTCACCACGCTGACACATGGACCACCTGCACACTCTCCCAACTGCTGTCCACAGGTGCGTGTGCATGATGATGCCTGCATTGCACTGTACACCAAGGTGCAAGTGTGCCCAGGTCCTGACACATGTACGTGGACAGTCCAGGTGGTGGGGGTGGTTGGTGGTGCTGTGTGTTGGCAATGTCATTTCCGCAGTGCTGTGCTGCTGCCCATGTACGCTGCCTGGTGTGTGTGTGTCCATATGAGTGCTCACCCCTCTCTGATGGTGTGTTAGTATGCCTGGAACCGTCAACTCCCCTGACCTTCATGCACGGTGTGTTCCCCTGTGTGCCTGTGGTTTGCGCATGGACAGTGTTGCCTGCACTGTCCCTTGACTTACCTGTGTTGGGCATAGTGCTCTTCTGCAATGGTGTCCCGGTGCAGCTGGGCCTGCCGGGTCAGTCGGGGTCCCTCCGTCCTGGGGGCTGATCACCCACATCACCGCGCCACTGGCGTCCCCATCGCTGTCCCCTCTTGGACCTGTACAGCTATCCCATGGTCTTTGGCCATGTTGTGCAGGATGCAACAGGCCAGGAATATCCCACAGGCCTTTGGGGCTGTACTGTAGGGCTCACCGGAGGTGTCCAGGCATCGGAAGCGTGCCTTGAGCATCCCAAACACCCGCTCTATGACGTTACGTGTTGCGACATGTGCCTCATTGAAACATAGCTGCGCTGGGGTCATGGGGCGCCGGTACGGTGTGAGCAGCCAGGGACGGAGTGGGTATCCGCAGTCACCTGTGTGGAGATAGTGGAGATCAGTGTCATGTCAGGTCCATATTGCCCATATCCTTGTGTGCCACTACCATGGCACCTGTGTCATTCCCACCCTTGCCCAGAGTTTGCATTCCATACATGTGTACTCACCCACTAGATGACCTGTGGGGATGTTCCCACTCTCGAATCGATGGCACAGTGCAGACTGGTGCCATATGAAGGCATCATGTGCTCCGCCAGGGTGTGTGGCACAGACATTGATAATGCGCCCAGTGGCATCACACACCACCTGGCAGTTGACACTGGAAAAGCCCTTTCGGTTCCGATAAGCCTGGCCGTCGGGGCCAGGTGGTGTGCGAATGGCCACATGGGTGCAGTCTATGGCCCCTAGCACGCCAGGCATATGTGCTACCCTGTGGAACTCCTGCATGTTTGTTGTACGCTCTGCCGCGGTGCTGGGGAAATGGATGTACTCCGCAGCATGAGGCAGCAGCGCTGAGGAATTGGGTGAGGATGCGTGACGTGGCCGACTGTGTAATGCCTGTGGTGTCCCCTGTCGGCCTCTGGAAGGTGCCCGTGGCGAGCAGGCACATGCAGGCTGTCACCTTGGTCTCCACGGACAGAGCATGACTCCGTCGTGAGGTGCCTGCATCACATCACTGCACAGCTGGCAGAGCGTCTCAGTATTGCCCTGTTCAGGCGGTACCGGCCCACAATCTCGGCGCTCTGTGTGCGGCTCGTGCTGATGCGGCACGATACCACCTGTCGGGCATACCACCGACGGGCCCCTCCACGGCCACGTCCCCCTGCAGCATGGTGTCTCACGCCCCTCATTACAGCTTCCATGTGGAAGCTGACACTGTCCATCTCCCTGGCTTCTGCCCCCCCAGCTGCTGTTCCTGTGTTAACCCCGCTGCCCCCACTGCTGCTTCCACTGCACCGGGCACCCCCCACTGGTCTCTCTGTCCTCCTGGACCCACTGTCCCTCTCTGCCCTTCCAGCTCCTGTCTCTCTCTCTCTCTCTCTATGTCTCTCTCCCCCAGTCTGCGGCCTGCTAGGGTTCTTGCGCCGCTTCCTTGAGCCTTTTTATTTTGGCTCAAATCCGGTACTGCACAACTTCCGGCTGAGCCACTCTTGCGCAGTGCGCAAGTGTTCGGATATCGCATTGCGCACTTTATGCATGGACCCACCCCCTTCGGTTGCGCATGCCTTCATTTCCGTTGCACTGTTGCTCAGCATGTTTTCGGTGGCGCAACTGGCCCCTTCTGAATATCGCAGAATGGCGCATTTTTGGAGTTGAGCACGCGCAACCCTGTTGTGCATGGCGCAATCCTTTTGAATATCTGGGCCCTAATGTCCACACAGGAATTGGGATTGTGAAGTATGGCTTTATTCTGGCAAACAAGATGGCAAATTGAAGACAGGGTGGGCCCCCAAGATTTGGTACTGTACAGGCGCAGAAACAGACTTTTTTCTTCCAGAACATTACTTGTTAGGGCAATTTCAAACAACTTTTTACCACGCACAATTCAAACTTTCCATCCCTCTGTACTAGGAATACCTGGACTTTTCTTCCAACAAAAGTGTATTTCTTGTGGGAGTTGCCACACACTTTAGTACACACATCTCTAACTTCATAGCAAAGTGTAATTCTTGTGGGAGAGTTGCCACACTCTTTAAGAAAAAAACATTTATCCTGGAGCAATCATATCTATTAACATTCCCTATTTAAACTGGCACCCATATGTGAATCAGTTATCCCTGACCAGGGAATCAAACCGGGGTTATGCCCTGTCCTACTCTATGCTCAGTCTCTACTCTTCCTTCTGGGTTACACCAAACTGGATCCTTCATTTCACCTTAAAATGCTAAGGGGCATCTGACACTTTAGCTTTAAACATTCAGCACATTGTTGTGGTGAAACAGGGGTTCCTGACAGATGCACTTTAGCCTTACCTGTGGCATATACACCTCAGACAAACCCCCAAATTCAGTCCCATGAATCTGTACTTACAGCTTGGTTGCTTTCTTTTATAGACATGGAAAACTTGAAGAAAAAAAAAACTCTCTCCTTCCAGGTAGCTTTTCAAAGATCCAAACTGCAAACATTTTCTTCTTGGCAGCTGATCCACATTGGGATCTTTAGGGAATTGCCCCTTGGCACCACTGAAACACAGTCTCTTCAGACAGGTCTCCACCACTTCAGGTGACACTGATGCTGTTCTCCAAATTAGGGTGAGGAAAAATGACCAAGGTCCTTCACCCAGTCAGCCACAGGGCTGATCAGCAGGAACCTCACTACAGAGCTCCTCTCTGTCCCGCTGCTAACTACAGATTGACTGCTCTACCATCTGAACATTCTAAAACTCCCCAAAGCAGCTAGTTCCAAAGTGGCTTATGCTGCTATGAGAATTCCACATGACATAATCCATTCTCTGCCCAGGTAAGCTGAGTAAACAATGATGTCATCTCCCCAGAGCTCCTAATGAGCTCCATACCTTCCTAGGGCTAACCTGATGGGATTCTAGCAACCCCAGGGGACAGGGTGGTTATATTTGCATTGTTAAAAGAAAGCCTAGGCCAGACCACCTCCTCCTTTCCAACAAGAGCCAATGAGGAAGAGTATGGTAGACACCACCTTTCTAGAGCTAACCTGATATGATTCTAGTAACCCTAGGGGACTGGGTGGTTACATTCACTACCAGCCAGACAAACTTGCTGTCCACAGCAAATGCTATGATCTGCTACACAGGCTATCACATCTCTGGGCACCATACAGGATGAGATGGCCAGGCTCACCCCTACCTAAGCCAAAACCTAAGCAGATTGCACCAGAGAACAGATGCCCACTGAAGCACTTAGCTTCACCTAAGAACTGTCTCGGGACTTTCAGTGGCTTCAAGAGACTGCCTGAAGCATGCCCTGACAGACCAGAACTCAAGGCCTGGACTCGAGTTAAGACCTCCAGCCTGTCCATCTCCCCAGCCCTCTAGGGAAAAGTTATCTGACCTATTCTACCTACCAGGGAAAACCTATCCCCAAACACTTTTCACAATTTTAAAATGTAGACTGCTTTAGAAACATACATATGACATTGCTGTACATTTCCCAAACCCCAGAACTACACACTTTAAACCTGAAAAGCAAAAAATGGTTAACATATACTAGTTAAACACATTTTTCAACAAACAGCCTGACAGAGAACTCCAATGAGTTCTAAGCATCCTCTTCTTGTATTCTTTTCTTCTCCCAGGCACACATGTAAAAGAAAACCTGCAAACAAGAAACAACCTGCAAGAAAACAATGACTAACCCTCCCACCAAGCAAGATACTACACAATCCCAAAAAGTATTTTTAAAAGGGTTCTCTACAAATGCAGTATAAAAATAAAAAATTAAAAACTTCACATTTGGGGAAGGGAATCCCTACAGAGTCTATACTCTAGGGGATAGAATATCAAGAGTGCACAAGGCAGTTCACACAAGAAGAGTCTCTCTTAGGCTGAAGCCTGTCAAAAACTGTTCTTGCACAGACACAAGGCCTGCATAATTGTACTCCAGATCCAGGAATGTCTCTTTAGGACCAACAGTTCCATGAACATCTTCACTAGGGTGTTACAGTCAATAAACATAAAAGTCAAAGAAGAAATTATATGATTTACCAGACTCAAGGTGATGGCTGAAATTCTGTATTACCTCTGTGGATCTGGGCCAGATTCCTCCTTTTGCTGGGCTGATGAAAATCTTCGGATCAGATTCTTCCACACCTTCTGTTGCTGGACCTGAAATTGGATAGCTTCTCCCTCTGGATGAATGGAAAATCTTCAGATCCACCTCCATGCCTCCTGCTGCTGGATGTGCAGAGCCCTGCACTGGCTGGATTTGAACCTAGGTCACCAGCAGAGTTGCAGATCTTTGGACATTGATGGCTGCTTCTGTTGGTACAGAGCCCTGTATCTGTCGAGTTGCAAACTTGGTTGTAGTTGACTGGCATTCAGCGTTGTCTCTGGATTAAGTGGCACTTCCTGGATAGTACTGTGATGTGGACAGCCAGTTCTGAGTGCTGTATCATTTTTTTTAATATAAAATGTATTACTGTCTGTCTCTGCTGAAAAATCTAGTGCTCTTAGAATGACCTCACTCATCCCCCCCCCTCAGGTTTCAGCTGAAAGATGAAAGCCATGAGAAAAATGCTGAAAACAGCATGTGAGATCACACACACAGTTTTAGATACTAGGGCTCAGATATTCAAAAGAGTTGAGCCATGCGTAATAGGGTTGTACCTTCGCAAGTCCGAAATTGCGCCATTCTATGATATTCAGCAGGAGGCAGTTGCGCCCCCCAAAATCACGCTGAGCAACAGCGCAATGATAATGAGCATGCGCAACTGAAGGGGAGAACCATGCATAAATGGCGCGGTGCGATGTTAACAACTTGCGCCATGCACAATCGGGGAGCAAGCGGAAGTTGCGCCATAGCGGAAATTAGCCAAAATAAAAAGGAACAAGGGAGAGGCACAAGAATGCTACAGGGAAGGCACATGAGGCTGAACTCTAGCCACACCAACAGGGCAGGAGGGACACACAGGGCAGGCCAGGGAAAGGGCACCCTGAACACAGAGGCACAGGGAAGGTATGTTGAGCCACAGCCAGTGCAGAAGGGGGAAGTGCCGCACAGCACAGAGGCCACCACAGGCAGGTGTTCCCGGTGCAGGGGAAGTAGCAGTGAGGACAGCAGGGGGAATACAGTAACAGCTGCCAGGGGGGTGAACACAAGCCAGGGACATGGCCAGTGCCATCTTCCAGATGGAGGCCGTTATGAGGGGGGGTGAGAAGGCGGGCAGCAGGGGGCGTGGCCATGGAAGGGCCCGTCGGCAGTATGCCCCCAACAGGCAGTACCAAGCCTGCACCAACTTCGAGCTCACAGTGATACTGAGATTGTGGGCTGGTACTGCCTGAATCGGGCAATTCTGAGGCAGCTCTGTGAGCTGTGCAGTGATGTGATGCAGGCACCCACACGACGGAGCCATGCCCTGTCAGTGGAGACAAAAGTGACAGCTTGCATGTGCTTGCTCACCACGGGTACCTTCCAGAGACCAACTGGGGACACCACAGGCATAACCCAGTTGGCCACGTCACGCCACCTCACCCAGTTCCTCAGCGCACTGCTGCCACATGCTGTGGAGTACATCCATTTCCCCAGCACACCGGCAGAGCACACAGCAAACATACAGGTGTTCCACAGGGTAGCATGTATGCCTGGCGTGCTAGGGGCAATAGACTGCAACCATGTGGCCATACACACACCACCTGGCCCCGAGGGGGCCACATACATCAATCGCAAGGGCTATGGCAGCATCAACTGCCAGGTGGTGTGCGATGCCAGGGGGTGCATAATCAATGTCTGTGCCATGCACCCTTGGGGAGCACACAATGCCTTCATCTGGCACCAGTCGGCACTGTGCCACAGATTCGAGAGTGGGGATATCCCTACTGGACACCTAGTGGGTGAGTATGCAAACCACATGGATAATCATAGGGCCTGGGGGGGCATGGTCAGAGGTGACATGGGTAGTGGCCTACATGGCCCAGGGCAGAGCGATGCTGATCAAACTAACCTCCACCCTCTACACACAGGTGACAGTGGACACCCACTCCGTCCCTGGCTGCTCACACTCTACTGGTGGCCCGCGACCCCATCGCAGCAACGCTACAGTAAGGCACATGCCACCACACGTAATGTCATCAAACAGGTGTTCGGGATGCTGAAGGCACATTTCCATTGCCTGGACACCTCCGGCGGTGCCCTACAGTACAGCCCTTCAAAGGCCTGTGGGCTATTCCTGGCCTGTTGCATCCTGCACAACATGGTCAACGAATGTGGGATAGCCTTACAGGTCGAAGTGGGGACAGCGATGGGGACGATGAGGACACCGGTGATGATGGTGATGGGCAGCCCCCCTTTGGCTGACGGGACCCCAACTGCTCCGGCTGGCACAGCTGAACCGGGACACCATCACGGAGGAGCACTTCAGCCAACTCAGGTAAGTCATGGGGCCATGTGCAGCCAACAGTGGCTAAGGCACAACCCACAAACACGCATGGACATACACTGGGGGTGCATGCCGTCAAGGGAAGTGGCAGGGCATGGAACCACACACACAACCAGGGATGGGTGAGGACTAACATGCCACATGGACGGACACACACACACACACAATGCACCAAACTAGCACAAAGGGCAGGAGGCACACCAACCCAGAATGCCACCCCTAGCCACACACATGTCCACAGACCACCACGCCCACTGCCTGCCCATGTGCGTGTGTCAGATGCTGAGCACCATTGCACATTGGTGTACAGCACAATGCAGGCATCATTATGCACACGCAACTGTGGACAGCAGCCGGGAGGGTGTGCAGATGGACTGTGTGCCCACTTGCAGGGCCGGGTACCTACCCGTGCACTGCCTACTGAAAGACACAATGCACACAGGGCAGCACCAGACAGTAGCCACTTTGAGAGACAGGTCAGTCACGCGACACAGTGCCTCGGCCACCACGGATGCATGGGTGGCCCCGCCTTGACCCGCCAACATTGACAGGCTGACCACTGGCCTCATGGGGTGGCACCAATGGTCCCCCAGGGATTCCACTGCGTGAACACGACTGTGCTCGCGCAGGGGTCTGCAGCACACTGAACATGCCTGCACCAGGCATGCTCAGGATGCCCACAGCTGAACCCGGTGTCGACAGGGAGGGTGTCGCATGATGCCGGGAATGGGGGTGGACAGTGCACTGCGTGGTGTCTGCAACGCATGGGCACATGACTGTGGGCCCATTGTGGCCATGACAGCAGAGAATGCCTGTGCATGCCTGTCAATGGCAGCGGTCACATCCTCCCGCAACTGGTCCATCCCTGCCAGGATCAGAGCGATGTCTCTGCTGCGACGCTCCTGTGCCCGCTCCAGAGCCGCATGCAGTGCATCCACCGATGTCGCAAGTCGCATCTGCTGCTGGACTGATGCTTGCAGTAGGTGGGTGTGCTCATCCAAGAGGTCATCTGCCTCCTCGGCATCCTGTCCCTCAGGGTGTGCGCGGCCCTGATGCTCAGCACCCCTTGAGGGTGGGCGCTCTGCACCAGGTCTGGGCATGTCCACAGGCAGTGCACAGATGCCGCCGCTGGACCCTGTACCCCCAAGTCCATTGGCCGACTGCTGATGCTGCCCCCTCTGGCTGCCGCTCTCCGGGGCTCAGTGGTGCCACCGCAGTGGCCACAACAGTCCCACTGTCCTGAACAAACACCAGTGCTGCCCCACTGGTGCTGACAGGCACAGGCTGGGACTGTGCTGACACGCAGACCTCCATGGCAGCACCACCCACAGCCATGGCTGCGATGTGTCCTGCTGTGTGGCCATCCCGTGGCACACACGTGTCACTGCCCATGCTGTTAGCAACATCATCGGTGACAGACTCGGCACTGGCCCCAGTCACAGCATGCTGGCATCCATGGACATCGGCATGCTGGGACACAGGCAGGGCTTCCTCCGCACCTGTTACAACAACATCAATGTGGACAGCCAGGCAGCCCCACTGTCACACTGAGCCATGTATACCTGTGGAGGTGGATGAGCCCTCCTCCATCTCCAGCTGACTGTCCTCAGTGGACATGACCACCGCCACTGACCCATGCAGACGCTCAGGATCTGTAAGGGAAAACAAAGTCGCGTTACTGCATGTGACCTACCCTGCCCCCCCCATAGACAGACCATGACCTACCATGCAGTGATGGGCCAGCACCCATCTGGAAGCCACCACCCGGAACACCCTCAATGGCACTACGTTGCATGCTTCCAGCAATCTTCTCCTCCTGTGGGGTCAGGTGTAACACCTCCAGCTGTCCCCCACCTGTTGCAGCTCGTGCTGCCCTGATGGCAGCCACCTTCTCCTTTATCGTCCTCCTGTCCATGCCCATCTTTTTCTTGTACTCCTGCATGGAGCGCTGGTGGCTGCCATGCAGGTTGACAGCATGTGCCACCTCCTCCCATGCAGTAGCACGGGCTTGAGGTGTTCCCTGCCATCCGCTGAGAAGCGGCTCCTGATCCAGGTAGGTGTCAAAAAGGGCTTCGGTCTCGGCCTTGGTAAAATTAGGCCTCCTCTTCCTCCCACCACTGTGTTCCTCCTCTCCCACAACTTGCTCGGTCATTATTTAGCCTGTAAGAATGGCAGTTGTTACCTGTGACTGTGCAGTCCCATGCATGTCCCTAAATCCACAGTCCACACTAGCGCAACCCATGCAAATGAGGTGAGGCACAACTTTAAGTGGATGCATATTGCAGTGCTGCGCCATTTCATGGCTGATTAGCTGTTTTGCATATGATGGCTGAATATCGCGCTGTTGCACTTTGCGCAATTGTGTTGAACGTGCTGAGACAATGGTGCAGTTCTGTGACATGCGTAGTACACACCTCACTGCGCATGCCTGGGTTGCTGATGCAGGCATCTGCTGCACTGCTGATGTGCTGTGCATGGGAAGCAATGCAGGGCACGGCCACCATTGTGCCAGTGGCACTATAGCGATGGTCACCTACATGGTGCTGTGGCACTGGGCCATCATAGGCACACTGGGGCAACAGCATGGTAGGCTGCTACTGGTGGTAGCACACATGCAGCCAATCACGCTACACACATTGGGTTCCAATGGCACTGTGCGTGTCCGTGTGCCAGAAACCCTTGACTCTGTGCCCGACCTTTGCCCCCTAGGCACCATGTGTCAGGCATGGGTGCGCCACTATCACGCTGTTTGGTGACAGCACGATAGGGAATGGCAGCGCTGTACTGTGCAGCATCTGCATGTGGGGAGCCGCGCTGCAGAGCGCCATATTTGTAGACCGAGCAGAGAGCATGGTACGCAGGAGGGCTGCTCAGTGGACTCAGGTTGAGCTGGCCAACCTAGTAGCCATAGTGGAGGCACACCATGGGCCACTGTTCGGGGAGGCACCCCTAGACAGGTCCAGGAGCCAGGTGTGGGAGGAGGTGGCCACTGCACTCAGGGAGGCCACTGGACAGGGTAGAAGTGCAGAGCAGTGCCACCACAGGTATGGGGACCTGCAGCGGAGGGAGCCTTAGCTGCTAGCCTGCATGTGGGGACATGCCAGGAGGGGCACGGTGCCACGGCCAGGTAGGTGTTACACCAACACACTTTTATCTTCCATATGGGTATCACAGTTGTATGTGTCCAGCACATGGGGGAGGGACTGCCCAGGGTTGGCTGTAGTGGTATCAGGGTGTGGGGTGGGTGGATCTGGCTGGGTGGGAGGGCACACACCTGTGGGCAGGGGGGCTTTGCTACAGGATTGTACTGATGTTCCTCTCTCCATGTTTGCACCACAGGCCTGGAGGAATGGTGCCTGGCCCGTGAGCTGCAGTGCACTGAAGAGGAGAGGGTGGCCAGGAGGGGCGAGGGTCCACAGCGACCAAGGGACCAGCCCGATGATGGTGAGTGCCATAACTCCATGATTACTATTGCATGCTGTGTAACAGGGTGGGCAGCAGGGCATGGCCACCGTCCATTGACACCACTGCCATGCACGCAACTTGTTACAGTCAACACTGTCCAGTGGCAATGCATGTCTGGGAGTGTGTCGATGGTGGTCCCATGCGTGCACCAGGTACATGGCTGTGCCACTGCCTTTGCACCACATAGCCATGTCACTAAACGGCCACGGTGGTGCTGTGCATGACTTGGCCGGTGTGTGTGTGCAGCGTTCTGCATGGCTGTATGCACCTGGGTGGGCAGGTCATGTGGACGTGGTCACTGTGGGTAGTCACGCACCATCACAGAGGTATGTCCCACGGCCGTATGCCATGCACAATGGGTGGGCTGTATGGGGCTGTGCATTCACACCTATTGACTGTGCTCCCTTGTCCTAGGTACATGCCAGCTCCAAGACATAAGGGAGGCACTGCAGGAGATCCTGCAGGTGGCGAGGGCATCACTTGACATCCTTCGCAGGATCGATGAGAAGCGGGGTCCTGCGGAGGCACAGACAGCAATGGAGCCAGAGTGGGGAGCGGCGCTCCTGTTAGGAGTCCCTCTGCCCCTGATATCCCCTACCCCCTAGACCCACCCTCACACCCCTCCTTTCCTGTCCCCTTTGTCCACCCCTGCCCCTAACCCACCCCCACCTTGTTTGTGGCCCTCCCCCCACCTTGTATATATTTTGTAAATAGTTAACGTTTATATGTTGTTTTAATACAGTTATTTTGATATGAATACTTTGGTGGTCTCTGATTTGCAGTGGGCTATAGGTGTTCAGCTGCAGTGGTGTGCATGGCATCAGGGGTGGTGCGGTCATGGGTATGTGTGTGTGCTCGTGTGGAGGTGGCTATGGTGTGGGGGTAGCTATCAGTCAGTGTCTCTGGTGTGTGTGTGTTGTTTCCTGTGCACTGGATGACTGTGTGCAGTGGTCCATGGTGCGTGCTCTGTGTCCATGGCACCCCTATCAGCCCATCCATGGCCTGTGCAGCTGACACCCATGCATGTCTGTGACCTGCACGGTCTGCTGGCATGTCAGTGGTGGCAGTCCATGCAGGGCGGCCACTGTACCCGTCACACTGATGGGTTGCCT
Organism: Neoceratodus forsteri; assembly: GCA_016271365.2. NCBI lineage: Eukaryota > Metazoa > Chordata > Ceratodontiformes > Ceratodontidae > Neoceratodus > Neoceratodus forsteri. Next base: position 436,337,113 of record JADMNL010000022.1, on the reverse strand, counting down.
CCTGTCACTGGTGTGGTGCATGTCTGCCTTAGGTGACACTGTGGCCTCCACAGTTGTTGTCCCACCTCCATGCTGTGGCTTGTGTGTGTTGCAGGGGATGTGCACCACTGTCTGTGACTTGTGCTCCAGGCAAATGCTGGTGGCATACAGGTCCACAGTGCCTGCACAGGATGGCTGGCACTCCAGTGCCATGGAGAACTGCGGGTTGTGTGTACACAGTTTACATGGGCCCATGCTGGGGGCTTGGTTGCCCCACTACTGCGTCCCTGTGTTGTGCCCTTGGGTATGGGTGGGTGTCTGTCCATGCACTGTGTGGCATCTGGTGTGGTGCATGCTTCCACGCACCACTGTGGGTGTCTGTGCTGGCTGTTGTGGCCAGTGCTGGGTCGGGGTGTGTCATTGGGAGACTATGCAGGGTGCTGTACCACTGGTCATGGTGTCTGGGGCAAGCCCTGTCCTGTGTGGGGTACCTCATGTGCCGACACATGGTTGGTCTCTCAGCAGTACCTCGGGGGGAATGTGCAAGGTGGCACTGTGTATGCCATTGTTGCATCGCTGTGTGCTGCCACCCGCTGATGGGTGCTCGTGGTGGGGCTGCCTTGCATGGTTCTGTGGTGCACAGGGTTGCAGTGTCACAGTGGGGGTGGTGGCATGCATGGGGTTTCCTGCAGTGGTGGACACTGCTCCTGGGCAGGGTGTCTAGGGGTCATGGTGCAGGGTGTGCTCTGCATTGGGGGGATGGTGTGGCACAGGGTGGTCAGCCCTCCTTGTGTGCCAGTCATAGCTTGCTGGGGTGTGTGATGGGGCACCATGGCCCAGCTGTTGGTTGGTTGCTTGTCTCCATGGGCCGGTGGTTATTCCAGCCCTCCCCAGTTGAGCAGTGCATGGGGTGTGGGGGGACGATGTCTGTTCTGCTGCGTGTTCCTGTGCCCATCTGTGGCATGGGTGGTGGGCCCCTACCTCCCTGGTTGTGCAGTTGCATTGCCCTGCTGCTGGGGGGTGTCCCTGGTTGCATTATGGTGCCTCTGGACTGCTCAGCTGCACATCTCTTGTTGCGCTATGGCACATCAGATCTGCTCAGCTTCTCCTCCCTAGTTGCGCTATGGCGCAGGTGGTGTGATATTCAGTCGTCGGCTGTAGAAGCAGGTTGGCCTGCTCCGTTTTTGAATATCGCACCTCTTGTGCATGGGCGCAATGGACTTGCGCTTGCTCCTGCTATTGCGCACTTTTTGGGTGCAGTTTGAATATCTGGGCCTAGGTGTTACATGGAAGGCCTTAATCAAGGACCTCCTGTTTGTCTGAGTTAATTACAGCCGTAATTGCTAAATCATATCCATTTTATGACGTTGGAGGGGAAACCCAGGTTATTACACAGGAGTGCAAAAATCATAAAGATGTTTTCATGTTCTGGAAGGAGGAAGCTTATTATGAGATCGAAAGAAGTGTCATTTGAAGGACATGAGTCATGCTGAGGTTGCAGAATTTAATACTGGGAAGAGACATCCTGTTTTTATAGATATGTGTTTTTTTGAGTCATGCTGAGGTTGCAGAATTTAATACTGGGAAGAGACATCCTGTTTTTATAGATATGTGTTTTTATATATATTCCGCAGGGAGGAGCTAGGTGACCTCATGCAAAATAGGTGGGGAAAAACAGCTTTTTAATTATTATTCTGTTTTACTTCAGACACACTTTTATCTAGACTCTGAAGAGGATACATCTGTAAGCACTTTAAACAGGTATTTAGAGAGAGAGTCAAATCTAAGTACTGTAAGTAAGAATTTGCACTGTTTAAACCTTGTTCTTTTAAAAGATTTGTATGTCTTGTGACATAAAAGTTCTGTATTTTGTGTTTCACATATTTTTATCTATTTTTAGTAAAACTCTTTTTAGAACATATTTGGTCTGTCTTTGAATTTCTTTTAGTTGTAAGAAAAGTATATATGGCTAAAGCAGATAATAGACATTCTTGAATGGTGATACCAAACTGGAAAGAGAAGCGTCTTAAATCTGAGGTCTTTATTAAAGTTCTTAAGGGTTCATCTCTGTATACCTGGTTAGGTGCTCGTAGGCAAAGATATCTGGCACCCTGAAGACAGAAATATCTGAGCTTGTACATTGGGTATGCTAGCAAGAAGTTAACAGTTTGAATCCTTCCAAGACTTGAGACCAAAGGTTGATCCGAACTCACAAAACAGACAAGAGGGTTACCTTGTTCTGTTAAACTGTTCTCAAGACTGTGCTCAGAGGTTGGCACTTTAGGAGTAGAGGGCCTTACCCGCTGAGTGGGTTTGTGACAGATTGGTTGGCAGTGGTGGCATAATTTTGGTATCACAAGCTTTATTGTTCTGTGTCAGCTGAGACCGTAAGCTCTCTTGCAAAGAAAGAAAAAAGGCAGAGTTTTATTTTAAAAGCAAACAGAACTATATATCACTTGGCATACAGTCACTTTCCTACCCGTTTTATTTTTTTTTCCTAAAGTGCAAGTCAGAGTAACTGTAGTCAGGGAAGAAGAAGATGGCTTCTGACTACAGCAGGCACACTGTAGATTACTTGAAGCAGTTGTGCGGGGACAGAGGAGTCCCATTCGAGGTGACAGCCAAAAAGCAAAACCTCATAGAGGCCCTGATGGTAGCAGATAACCAGAGCAGCAAGTCACAGACCGTGACTGAAAGGGACCAGACCTCGAGTGTGGCAGGGCCAGTGGCCACTGCTGTGTCCAGGTCTGGTAAGGAGGACAGCAGGGCCACTGTCAATGAAGGGCCACAGCAGCAGAGGATGGTCACCAGTATCCTGAATCCAGAGGTACTCAGACTGCAAATTGAGTTGCGCAGGATGGAACTGGAGGCAGAGCGAGAATGCTGAGAGGCAGACCATGGGGAGCATGAGAACCAGCGAGCTGCAGAGGAGAAGAGAGAGGAGCGCCAGAGGCAACATGAACTAGAGACACTCCGACTCCGACCAGAAGCACCAGAGCAGGTAAGTGGCTTGGGTTTAACTGGGACTGCAGGCCTGGGTTGAAAATTGAACTCCAAATTAATAGCCAAGTTTTAAGAGGGGGAGGACATGGATGCCTTTTTAAATTCTTTTGAAAAAGTTTGTATTTAGGCTAAAATTCCTAGAGAGTTCTGGAGCTTCCAGCTATCCCCGCTACTTACTGGAAAAGCTCAGTATGCAATGGGTCAAATGGACAATGAGGACAGCAATGATTACAGCAAGCTAAAAGCTGCACTGTTAAAAAAGTTTGAATTAACTGCTGAATCATACAGAGCTAAATTCTGTAAGCTCAGGAGAAGCCCTGATATGACCTACAAGGAGCTAGCCACAAAACAATGTCAGTTTTTAAAACGTTGGTGGGAAGGAATTGAGGCAAACTCTGTTGATAAAATTGAAAATGTGATTTTATTAGAACCGTTTTATTGGGCATGCCCAGCAGAGCTAAAAACCTGGCTAGAGGACCGAGATCTCAAAACAGTGCAAGAGGCTGCTTAACTCTCGGACCGCTATGCCAAGAGCAGACCTACTGTGACAGCAAATGGGGCAGGCGTGGTAGCGCAGAAAGGGAAAAGCACACCTTCAGGGCAGCTAAAACCCTCACTGTCTCCATCAAAACCAGTTAGCCCCAGGTTTCAGAGAAAATATTTCTATGACAGAGGAACTCAATGTTGGTTGTGTAAAGAAACTGGGCATATTGCCAGACAGTGTCCCAAAAAGGCAAGCCATACTACACAACCAGGGTGCTAGAAAAGAAGTGGGTTGTTTGTGTGTCCCTGTAAGCATGCCAGTGAACATGAGGGAATACATGCACCCAGTCATGGTGAATGGTGTACAGACACAGGGGTTAAGAGACACAGTGGCATCCCTGACGTTAGTAAAGGGGGATCTGGTACAGCCTGGTCAGCTTATACCCAATAAATACATCACTGTCCAAGGGTTCACTGGTGAAGAGAAAACATTGCCCCTTGCTAGTGTTCTCTTAGACTGGGGTGAAACAGGGGGAACTGTGCAACAGGTGGCTGTAGCCAAAACATTAGCAGTGGATGTGATCCTGGGTAACAGTCTCCAACAGGGGATGGTATGTGCAGTTACCCGTAGCCAAGCGGCAAGGGAAAATTGTAGTTCCCTGAACCCCATGGAGGCTATTGTGGAAACCACTGGGAGGCTGGTTCCCCAGCCTGTGTATCCTGATATGGAGACTGATAAAAAGGGGACAGAAATTTCTTCAGTAGCAAGTGACCACACAGCTATGGAAGGTTACTCTGAAGAGGGAGGGGTGACCCATTGTCAGAGGGTTGGGGTTGACAGTGATCCTAAGGGCCCTGATGATAGTGCTAGGGACCCTAGTTTAGTGACTGAAGGAGACCTGTTCTGTGCCTTGGGAATGTGTGAGGGGTTTGCAGCTGCTCAGAGGAGTGACTTCAGTTAACAGAAGCTGAGGGCTTGGGCAGACTGAGACAGTGCACAGGGAGGTGACAGCAAACATAAGGTTTATTGGGAAAATGGACTTATTTATACTCAGGCAGTACAGACAGAAGGAGGGATGCTAGGCAGGCAGCTTGTCATTCCCCAGGGGTATTGTGAGCAGTTGCTCAAGATTGCACATGATATTCCCTTGTCTGGTCACCTGGGAATCATGCACACAATGCAGCGGTTGGCCCAGAATTTCTACTGGCCTATCTTCACCCAGCAGGTGAAGGAGTATTGCAGGTCTTGTCACCGGTGCCAAAAAATAGGGAAGGCGGGCAAGAGAACCCAAGCCATCCTGATTCCCTTGCCCATAGTGGAGGAGTCATTCCAGAGGGTGGGAATGGATATTGTGGGGCCCTTAAATACCCCCCAGCTCCTCTTGGAAGAGTTTCATCCTGACTGTGGTGGATTATGCCACCTGGTACCCTGAGGCAGTCCCCCTATCCTAACTGAAGACAGATAAAGTGGCAGATGCCTTAGTTGGGATTTTCTCCCATGTTGAGTTTCCACAGGAGGTTATCACTGATTGAGGAGGTTCCTTCATGTCGGACCTGATAAAATGTTTATGGGAGAAGTGTGGGGTGGTGCAGAGATGCACAACACCATTTCACCCACAAGCAAATTGGCTTGTGGAACGATTCAGTGGTACCCTAAAGTCAATGCTCTGGGCATTTGCCGAACAGCATGGGAGGGACTGGGAGAAATACCTTCATCACCTGTTGTTTGCACACAGGGAGGTGCTCCAAGAGTCAACAGGATGTACCCCCTTCGAACTCTTATATGAATTCCGGGTACATGGGCCCCTAGACTTGATCCAGGAGGACTGGGAAGGCAAGCACACCACCCAGGGAACTCCCATTGTGGATTATGTCCTTAGGTTTAGAGAAAGGCTGAAGAAGCTTATGGGGAAGCCGAGACCAACCTGGCAGCTGCCCAACAGAAACAAAAGGTGTGGTACGACCACAGAGCCAGAGCTCGCTCATACGTGGTGGGTCAGGAAGTCATGGTCCTTAATCCAGTCTGGAAAGACAAGCTGCAGGCTGAGTGGGCATGACCATACAAAGTGGTTAGGAAGGTAAATGATGTGAACTACATTGTGGAGTTACCTGACAGAAGACAGACAGACAGAAAGGATGTACCATGTCAACATGATGAAGCCATATACAAATAGGGCTGACATGGTGTTTGCAGTGTGTAGTCATGGGGAGGGGACAAACGAAGGAGACACCCTTCTGGATTTGCTGGAAGAGAGTAAACGGGAGTCATCTGTGGAGGTAGTAAAACTGTCTCCCCAGCTGACCCCAGGTTAGATCCAGAAAGTAAGGGAGGTTTTAGCAGACTTTGCCCCATTGTTTAGTGCCAAGCCTGGACTATTCCCCTTAGCGACACATCATGTGGAGACAAGGACACAAACACCATATGGCGGACAGCATATCGGATGTCAGAGGCTGTTCAAAAGGACATTAGGAGGGAAGTGGAGGAGATGCTGGATTTAGGGGTAATTCAGAGATCCCACAGCCCCTGGGCCTTACCCGTAGTCCTTGTGCCCAAGCCAGATGACTCAACTCATTTCTGAGTGGACTATCATGGACTGAATGCAGTAACAAAGTCTGACGCCCACCCGATGCCCCAGCCAGATGAACTCCTGGACAAATTGGGAGGGGCGATCTACCTTACGACTACTGACCTGACCAAGGGGTATTGGCAGGTAGAGTTGACAGACAGAGCTAGGGAGAGCTCAGCCTTCATCACTCCAATAGGCTTATTTAAGTTTAAAGTAATGCCTGTTGGAATGAAGAATGCCCCAGCCACTTTCCAAAGGTTGGTGAATTAGGTGTTAAATGGTGCTGAGGAGTATGCCGTGGCATACCTAGATGACATTGCCATCTTTAGTACCAGCTGGAAGGAACACCTATCCCACCTTAGGGAAGTGTTGGAAAGGATACAGAGGGCTGGGCTCACTGTCAAAGCTGAGAAGTGCCAGGTGGCCATGGGGGAAGTGGCATACCTCAGGCATGTGGTAGGCCAGGGACAGCTCCATCCTAACCAAATAAAGATAGAGGTGATCCAGGCATGGCCAGACCAGAAACCCAGAAGCAGGTCAGGAGCTTTCTAAGGACAGCAGGGTACTACAGAAAATTTGTGCCCAATTACAGTGCCCTGGCTGCTCCCCTATCTGACCTGACAAAGAAAAGGATGCCAAAGGAAATTACCTGGGGCCCAGCCTGTGAGGAAGCCTTTACCAAACTAAAGGAGGCAATGTGCAGTGCTCTTGTTTTGACAAGTCCTGACTATAGCAAAACCTTTATAGTTCAGATGGACGCCTCCGACGTGGGTATTGGGGCAGTACTGAGTCAGACATCTAGCCAAGGGACAGATCACCCAGTAGTGTACCTGAGCAGAAAGCTACTTCCCAGGAAGCAAGCGTACTCCACAGTGGAAAAGGAGTGTCTTGCCATAGTGTGGGCCCTAAAGAAATTATAGCCATACTTATATGGACAGCATTTTGTGGTGCAGACTGACCACAACCCCCTGGTTTGGCTGACACAGATGGGGATGAACAATGGCAGACTGCTAAGATGGAGTCTTGCTTTACAAGGGTAAGATCTAAAAATCATACATAGGGCTGGAGCGAAGAACCAGAACTCAGATGGGCTATCTAGGGTCTATGAGGAGTGAACCGATTCGGGAAGCTCATCTCATGTAGGGGATAGAACCCCCAAATTCAGTCTAGGTGGGGAGGAATTGTGATGTGGACAGCCAGTTCTGAGTGATGTATCATTTTTTTTAATATAAAATGCATTACTGACTGTCTCTGCTGAAAAATCTGGTTCTCTTAGAATGTTCTCACTCATCCCTCCCTCCAGGTTTCAGCTGAAAGATGAAAGCCATGAGGAAAATGCTGAAAACAGCATGTGAGATCACACACACAGTTTTAGATACTAGGTGTTACATGGAAGGCCTTACTCAAGGACCTCCTGTTTGTCTGAGTTAATTACAGCCATAGTTGCTAAATCTTATCCATTTTATGACATTGGAGGGGAAAACCCAGATTGTTACACAGGAGTGTGAAAATCATAGAGATGCTTTCATGTCCTGGAAGGAGGAAGCTTATTATGAGATCAAAAGAAGTGTCATTTGAAGGACATGAGTCATGCTGATGTTGCAGAATTTAATGCTGGGAAAAGACATCCTGTTTTTATAGATATGTGTTTTTCTATATATTCTGCAGGGAGGAGCTAGGTGACCTCATGCAAAATAGGTGAGGGATAAAACAGCTTTTTAATTATTATTCTGTTTTCCTTCAGATACACTTTTATCTAGACTCTGAAGAGGATACACCTGTAAGCACTTTAAACAGGTATTTAGAGAGAGAGTCAAATCTAAGTACTGTAAGTAAGAATTTGTACTGTTTTAACCTTGTTCCTTTAAAAGATTTGCATGTCTTGTGATATAAGAGTTCTGTATTTTGTGTTTCACATATTTTTATCTATTTTTTTGTAAAACTCTTTTTAGAACATATTTGGTCTGCCTTTGAATTTCTTTTAGTTGTAAGAAAAGTATATATGGTTAAAGCAGACACTAGACATAAGCTTGAATGGTGATACCAAACTGGAAAGAGAAGCGTTTTAAATCTGAGGTCTTTATTAAAGTTTTTAAGGGTTCATCTCTGTATACCTGGTTAGGTGCCCGTAGGCAAAGATATCTGGCCCCCCCGAAGACAGAAATATCTGAGCTTGTACATTGGGTACGCTAGCAAGAGGTTAACAGTTTGAATCCCTCCAAGACTTGAGACCAAAGGTTGATCCGAACTCACAAAACAGACAAGAGAGTTACCTTGTTCTGTTAAACTGTTCACAAGACTGTGCTTGGAGGTTGGCACTTTGGGAGTAGAGGGCCTTACCTGCTGAGTGGGTTTGTGACAAGTTCCACTCTGAATGGGATCATAAACAATTTCTCCATCTGGCTGAGTCATTTTATTTCATTTTCATTTTTTATACTTGTAAGCAAGATGGGTAAATTACCGATTTTCACAAGCGACAAGTTTAAAATAAAAAAATAAAAAAAATTATAGAAATTCAAAACACGGTACAAACACATATAAATAACATTAACATTACATTTCACAATATTGCACATTGTGAACTGTTATTTGGCCTTTCTTGTCCACTATTCTGACAGAGTCCAGGTACAAAGTTCTGCCAAGCTTCCAAAATGTCATTCTCTGGTGGCAAAGTCTAATTTTGACAAACAAGTTCACTCTATCATGAATGTTACTACTGGCCTCCTCCCATAACCAGGATTGCCTGTTTGCCTTAATTTCCTCCCATATCCACCTTGGAATAAATGGGTAAGTGTGTCCATACACGGCCTCAGTGAGACATCTTATCAAGTGTTCTTCTTTGCTACTTTTCGGTAGTCCTTTGCCCATGGGCTGGCTTGGGGTGGCTAAATCTGGTCATCCCAGCATGATGGGGTGTGTGGTATAGTGTAAAAGCAGTCCAGCCCTATAAAATGTGGCATTTCTTGCAAGCTCTCCATAGTGTCTTGTGGCTCAACTGTGGCTGGAGCTACTGGCAATTCGCTGGGTCCACCAGTTGCTTCCCCAACCATTTCTCTCTCTTGGTGCTCTACAAACTTGGCCCAGGGCCTATTGCTGCTCCTGCTGGTGGATGCATGGAACAGCCTACCTTAGGAAGTGGTGGATATGAATACAGTGCAAGGCTTCAAACAGGCATGGGATAGGCATAAGGGAGCAATACAGATGAGTATGAATAGATATGCCATTGACAGAGCAAGGGCCGATGGCACATTCATAAGGTAGAAAAAGAAATGGGCAGACTGGATGGGTCTTGTGGTCAACTTCTATGTTTCTATGCTTCTGAGAATGTCCATTGCTCACTGCTGCTGGAGGAGATTACCTCCCAGTGTAATGCTTCTTCAGCCTCATCTTCCCCTGTGAGGCTAGGGCTAGGTCCTGCGGCCCACTGATTTACTGCCTCAGACTCTGATGTGTCCCTTTCCACTTTAGTTGGTGTGGAAAAGACTGTTTCTCCTTGCCCTTGCAAAGATTCTGAAGAAACCCCAATGAAAAACTCTCTTGCAAGTTCTTTGGGTTCTCCCAGTTCAAAATCAGCCTGATGCTGCCCTGTACTTTGAGAGCCTTGTGCCAATGTCCACGTAGGAACCAGACAAACTGCTTTACCTTGGCTGTGGATTCTGCCACCCTTTTCACTCAAGCCATACTGCTTTCGGCAATCTCTACAATGGGGCATCATGAAAACATCTCTTCCTGATTTGAGACAAACTGCACAGACATGCACTGGGTAGTTGGGTAGAGCTAGGTCAGCTGGAACTCCTTCACATCTGTAGAACCTTTCAGAATTAGCTAGTTCCCTTTCTTTCTATGCACCCGTGCTTTGGTGTGGAGGGAGTATCTAGGCTGATCAGACATTTTCTATAACAGAAACACTCAAGTCCCAAATTACTAGTTTGCTCAGTTTTTAGCATGTTGCACTGGTTACTGACTTATGTAACCTCCCCCCCACCAATTTGGGGCTTACTTTAAGTGCCTTCCCGGGCTCCATCCATGCCCACTGCCAGGCAGATGTCCTGCAGAGATAATAAATCCATGGTTGTTTGTTTAATTCTGTTGATTTGCATGAGAGTGCCATGATGTGTTTCCGTGCCTGTCCCTTTAAGACTCTAGGTAGTGTGTGTATAGTAAATGATCTGGGCTGGGTCCAAGTGTTTCAAAGCTCATGAACAGCCAGACACTGCTTTAATTTGCTCCACTTTGCTGTTGATAGTAAAGCAGAGGGAGCTTCAACTAGTACTGTAGATATTTACTTCTGACTTGTTGTTATATTTAAATTAGAGTGCTTGTTTTAACCTATCTTCCTTGTAGTTTGTTTATCCAAATAGAAGCCACCATGTTTGGTCCAGGACTGTCCTTAGTTTAAGTGTCTCATGGGAAGGAAAACTAGTTTTTCAGGTTGGCACCTAAACTGAGTAATGGGAGCACCCAGAGCTGTGAGTGACAGCTCCCCTGGCCATCCGGATTACAGGAAAACTGGACTAGTTCAAGAACTGTGAGGAAGAAGTGTTCAGTTAGTAGTTGTTGGAGTTGAGTTTGGGGAGAGAGCAGCTCAAGCTGTCGAGAGGCTGCTCCAAGAAAGGAGCCTTACTTGCCTTTCTGCTGCTGTTCTCCAGCACTGAACTGCCTTATAGCAGTATTCGGACTAATCCAAAAAGTAACTTTTAACTGTGGCAGAAAGCTCTACGACTCTGAGGAGCACAGCTGAAGATACTGGACCAAAAAGAAGCTCCTATGACGTATTTGGCCCAAGAACTGTGGTGAGAGACTGCCTTGGTGAATTAAGAGGTTTGCTCAGTAAATCGACTGCAATTGCAAACTGGCCTGAAGCTGAACTGAGAGGTAGAAAAGTTAATGCCGTTTTTGTTCAAGGTGCTGAATGTTTATCAATGGTCGAAACCTGTTTCTGCCAGTGACCAGACTGTTTGCCAGCTGGAGGTCTTCACCAGCAAACAAACTGAACTTTGCCAGAAGTGTTTATCCAGCCTTGGGCCCTTGCCAGACCTGGCACAAGCTGTTCTTGCAGTAGAGACTGCTTTTTCAGCGAGAGACCAGCTTGGGGATCCAGCCCCTGTGCAGCAAAGAACCACAGGTTGCAGCCACCTGGAGGGAAAAGCCGTGAAGTGGAGGTGTGTCGTGTAGGCCCAGCTTCCCCATGCTCTTATGTGATCAGCAGCAGATCTTCATATCGCCAGGCCAATTCCAACCAACTGGTGTCATGAGTAAACTCAGGGTAGTTCCCTGCAACATTTCTTCTAATCATTTTGTGGTACCATCTGATTGCTTCAGTGTGTTGCAGGGTTACAAAGGACTGGGCCAACCAGCCAGGATTACAAATGACCAAAGTCTTATTTGTGCATGTTAACTGCCTTTTCTTTCCATCAAGGGCCCCACCAACAGCTGCAATGCTGGCTACTCCAGGCACCGATTCTGGCCAGCCAGTATAACATTCTGGGTAGCCAGTGTTGTCAGACTGTTTATTTTGGGACTAAAGTGCATGCATGTATAGTAACCTAAATCAAATCAGTAAAGATGAACCTTCAGGGGAAGCTGCAATTCATATTATTGAAGCATTCACCCATGTGTCTGGCTTTAGGATTAATAAGGATAAAAGTAAGCGATTTAAAATTAGGAACCCCTTGTCTGGAGTACAAAATATTGCAGGTGTGGCTATTGCAGAGGAACCACAAAACTTTTGTAAGGATCCCCTCCCAGTATGTCTAGGGACCGCGTTGTTATGCTCACCTGGGAGGAGTCTTACACATAGAAAACAACAAGTCCAGAATATACCTGACCTCCCAAGCTGGGGCTTGACCTCCGGGCATCCACTGGCACACTATGGGGGTGGCTAGGCTGTAGAGTCAAAAGGGTTAGACACTGGGAAACGTAATAAACTTTTAATGTCCAAACATAGGATAATTTCAGACACCAGGATCTTTTATTTTATGAGCACTTAAATCTTTACAATGAAGAACACCAGCTGCCACAGTTTCATGATCTTAGCCACTGCAAAATTGACCCCCCTTGCTTCATTCTACACATTGGAATTCCTCAACTCCCTATTCAGCCTCACGATGAAGCGCTTTCACACTGCATTCTTTCTTCCACTGGACTTTCACGTAATTCCCTATTCAGCCTTGCGATGAAGCACTTTCACACTGGGTCCTTTCTTCTGGAACCCAACTGAACCTAATCTAGACATTTAGAGGCCCACTTCACTAGCTTCTAGGCAATTAGAATTGATCAGGGATGTTTGGTAGCTCCACACTGATGTTTCCTGCTGGTTCTCTGATAAGAAGCCCAGACCACACATTCAGGCGGCCGCTCCTTCCTACTGGAACTTGCCATCCAGTCCTGTATCCCTGTACCCAGGCAAAGCGCAGGTCAGTGCTTATACCTCCCCCTGGAAGACAAATGTTCATCACCTTATCTCCTTCTGTCATGTGGTTTTCCCTATACCCAGGCTTCCGGCACAACCTCCAACCCATTTTGTCTTTGGAAGCACCTTCTTCTGGGGAAGAAATTCCCTTCCCAATGGGAAGTCCAGTACCCATGGCTATCACCACGAGTGAGTGGATCTTTTGGCTCTCTCTGCTGAGGCAAAGCTCCTGGCTGTTCACCAGGCCGATCATCTCTTTCCCTCCTTCTCTCACTCTCTCTTTTCCCTTGAGCTGTCTCCTCCCCCCAGGGCATGCCAGACAGACCAGCTGACTCAGTCCTCCTGGGGCATAGAGAAGGCCAGGAAGTGAACATCCCAGTGCTCTTAAAGCAATATAAACCCCATGGGGGTTACATAGTTTAGGTTTGGCATAGGTGATATGCCAGTACTCAACTGGAAAGAGAAAAGAAATTGGTGAAAAAAGATAACATGTTGAAATCTTGGAAATTCTCAGAGGAGTGTTGCACGTATAAAAAAATTATCTTATCCTTAATTACATATTTATGTTTTGTTTTTCCATCCCCTTTAGAATGTGAAACACAAATGTTTAGCCTTTTCTTTCAAATACTATGGATTAGTAGACTCAGCCCCATAAAAAGCGATGTTACTCATTTACAGTGCATTCCACATATACCGCCAGCAGTTATCCTGGGCAGTCAGCTATTTTGCGCATTTTCTGCTTGCCATTTTCCAGTACGATAGGTGATATGGCAACAACTACCATTGATTGCATTTGAGAGCCACTACCTATTTTGGGCAGATTTGACCACACGTAACACTGTTGGCGGGTATAAAATGACACTGTTGGCAGGTGTAAAATGAAACTAATTACAGTGCCTATTTCCACTGGGCTGCTGGTGTCCAGTTTCAGTGTATCTCTCTCGTGTGTAGACTGGAGTTATAATGTCTTCACTAATGGTACGGAGATTAAAAAATGTCTTCATTCTGTTGGCGAGATGGATGGTGCCACTGTAGTTCAATATATCATTAGAGGTCCACTTCTAGAGCCATTTCCATCAGAGTCAATCAAACCAGAGGGGAGGATGCAGAGAAAGAAAAACTAACAGACTTCCTAACCAAGTAGGACTTTGTTTTTGATGTTCACTCACAGTGCTTACTGAGCTGAGAAATGAGCTGGGAACCTGATCAAATAGTTTTTTGAACAGCAGATCACACAGTTTATACAGTATTTACTAAGTTAAACAGTATCTACAGTACTGTTAGTGGTTTTGAATGCTAAAGCAGTACTCCATGGTTATTAATGCTGTACCAGGGATATACCGACCAAGCATTATAGCAGGCAGATGCCCAATACACTATTCAGCCCACTATAAGTGGTGGGGACTTTACCTGTAAAAAATAGGGGAATAAATATTACTGCCCCATTAGCTTTTTTTTCACACTTTGTTTGGACTGTTACAATCAAATCTGGCCTTGACCCTTGTATCTGGCCATGACAGGAATGGCTACAGAGTACCCTTAGTAAATATCTGCTTAGATGGCAACAGGACCCATCTAAACTGACAAAGTCATTAGATATACTGCAATATGCAAAGTCTAGTTTAAGGAAGCAGGCCCAATGGAAAATATCAAATCAATCTTTGAAAGCTAGATTGGAGGTAGAGATGCAGCGAATTTAAATTCTGCCGGTGAAGTGCCCGTGATTATTACTTTGCATTTTCATTCCACCTTAACGCGAAGTAAGGCAGAGTGACAACAATATTGGCAGCACCCCACACACACAGTCACCAGAATTAATGTGCATCCCCTAAGTGCTACTGCCTTGTGTCCAGAAAACTCTCCAATGCTGACGAAGTGAAATGAGAGCATAACAAGAAATGCAAAGTCTCCCAGAATCAATGGTGCACTCAGTCATGCGCGCAGTGGTCACACACAGAGTCACCAGAATTAACGTGCATCCCCAAAATGCTACTGTCTTGTATCCAGAAAATTCCCCAGTTCTGAAGAAATGCTACTGTCTTGTGTCCAGAAAATTCTCCAGTGCTGATGAAGTGAAATGAGAGCATAACAAGAAATGCAAAGTCTCCCAGAATCAATGGTGCACTCAGTCATGCACGCAGTGGTCACACACAGAGTCACCAGAATTAACGTGCATCCCCAAAATGCTACTGTCTTGTATTCAGAAAATTCCCCAGTTCTGAAGAAATACTACTGTCTTGTGTCCAGAAAATTCTCCAGTGCTGACGAAGTGAAATGAGAGCGTAACAAGAAATGTAGTCTCCCAGAATTAATGGTGCACTGCAAACACACAGACAGATTAAGATTGCGCTGCGCACTCAAGAGGTGCATACAAAAAGGCACAACAACACCTAACCAGTGCTCACAAGTCACAAATCCTAATCTGGAAAGGACTACATTTTGCCAGTTGTGGCATTAGTGCACGGCAGTAACAATCCACTGCCAGCAAAGATACCACAAAGCATTATAAAAAAATTCATGTAGGTGCGGTGGATAGCAGGTTCACACTGCTGCAATTACTCTGTGGCACAATAAAAGGTGTCTGATTTAATTGCACACATCGCACACACACTCACATACACACTACAAGTAATGCATTGCAAATTGAAAACCTTTAGTAATATAACCAAATGTTTTAAACAGACAAATTATACACTGCTTCACCACAACAATCAGCAAAAAAAGTCAAGAATTACTGAAAATATTACTGTGTGTACATTACAAGGTTTTAAATAGCCGGTATTGCATCGCATTTTGCAATGCAAACCGGCTGGTCATGCGAGACAAAACATGGAATGGATCGCAAAAAAGTGCGATCCATTTTTTCCATGTTTTTTTGTGGTTTCCACCTTGTTTGAGGCACGATTACAGCCACAGTGATGTGATTAATGCAAAATGGGCTTTACTCTGCCCGTTCTGCCCATCACCTCCACAGTTATTGGCTGCCTGATCCCGCGCTCTGGAAAGTGGCTACACGATGTGTACGTGCGTCCAAGCAGACGAGCTCTGTGCTCCTTTTACATGAGGCTGGCTGAGAATTGTAGCGGAAGTGTGGGTGGGTTCGTTCGGGAAAAAAAAATCAGAATTCGGGGTAAGAACATAATTGGTGGTCAAGAGAAAGCTCAGGTATGTTCCACCAATCACTTAATTTTGTGGGCTGTCTCCATGCTTCATCATGTGGCAAGTGCTGCAGTAGAATGCATGTTCCCACGCCATTTTCTCACTCATACAGCTCGAGCCTCAGAGAGAAGAACCGTCACCACAGTGCTGCTGTCCAAAGAAAACTGAGGACGCCAGGTCCAGGCAGAGAAGTGCAACTTTGCAGCCCCATCAAACAAGTGGTCAGCCGCAGCACTGAGGCATTAACTGAGGTAAGTGGTGCTGTGTTGGTCAGATGGTCTGCCCAATTCTGGTTGGTTTTTAATTTACCTTGCTGTCAGTGGATGTGACAATATATTGAAGTGGGTCTTCGATAATACTTAAAATGTACTGTGCCTTTGCAGGAGGAGGCCCAGAGTCAAGAGTTGAGCCGGGGGGGGGAGCGCAAGGGGTGTCCTGACCTGATGACTTTGAAGCAGCCTGGGAGGTAGACAGAGACTTTTGCCTGTTAAGCGATTGAGTGAGGTGCAGCAGCAGGGCCTGGATGTAAGGTGGTGGGGGTATTGTTCACAGCTCAGCAGAGTACTCAAATGACTCGGGCCCTGTTCTGTGTTTTGCTATCTAGGCACAGTGTGCTCATGAGGTAAACTAGCTCCTGCTCTTTAAGACTCGTCTTGAGTGGGACGGGGGGGGGTTCACTGAAAGACTGAGACTAAGTGGAGAAAGACTACTTGAGGAAGGGATTCAGCAACCAGCATGGGATTAATCTGGAACAGCAGTCAGGTCGACCGGTCAGGTGCATCAGCATTGAGAAATTAACTGTGTGTCTGACTGTGATAGTCAGGTGGAAGTTGTGGAACGAGTAGCTTGCTAGCAGCTAGACTCAGTGACCAAGTGTCTAACTGGAAAGGAGTGAACTGGACTTGTGTGACATTTCTGATTTGTTGTGTATAGTTTTGCTGCTCGTCTTTTTTTTTACCACTTTTTTTTCTCCATTTGTCCCAAGGTCAAGGCTGTTCTTGGCATGCCATGTGTTCTTAGTCCCCTTCCTCCCTGCCCTAAATGGTACTGCAGCATGATGGGGTACTGCTCGGTGAGTTAACTGTAGTACTGTACTGTCTAGTACAGGTCCGTGCTGTTGACATCGCCCACCAAGTTTCTCTTTACATACTGGTAATTCTGCTCACTTCTTACTGCCCTAGTATTGCAGTGTACGGTTAGTGTATAGACAGTCACGGTGTAGTAGTTCACAGATGCTGAGTAGTGTTGCAATTTAAATAATGAGTTTGCCTGCTGCAAGTGTTGGTCGTCATCGTGAGGCAGGTCATCAGGGTTTTGCATGGTGTGTGTCATGCATGTTGCCCCAACAATACCGCCCAACTATCCAATTCAGAGATATTCAGTATCCTGTTGTTGTCACTTCCTCTCAATTTTATCTATTTTGCTGCCCTCTGTGCCATTTTGAAACAGCCTGCCTGCCACTCCACCACCATGTGTAAAGTGCCTCCCCCCCCCCAGAAGCAGGAAAGCCTTACCATTCTGTTCTGTGTTTGCCTCAGAACTGCAGCCTGCTGCCCAGCACAAGTAATTGTAAAGTTACCAATAAGATCTGCTGAGGCAGCTGACAAGCTACTGTCTGTCACACTGATTACGTGCAAGGCAACTGCTCTTGCAGGCCCTGTGTGGAAAAGTACCATCTGGGCTGCTTTTGGGAGGCTCTCAGTGCAAGTGCCATTACTTGCAGTGTGTGGGCCTGACTTCACTAAGGCCCTACATGACAAAGGCCACTCTGCCCCCCTCTGGGATGTTTCAGTTTTGTCAGGCCGAGCATTGCGTTGTGCAGCCTCGCCACACCAGTATATAATTATGGGGCCCTGAAGCAGTCCTGAGTGGCCAGAGTCAGAGCACCGGACTGGGTCCTTCTTCTCACTCAACTGCCCCTGCATTCAATGATAATTTGAGGTCCAGCTGCCATGATTCATGTCTCAGTGTGGCCCATGGATGCATCTGATTTGTGCCGGTCACAGCTGCTGCTACTGCCACTCCCCCCCTCCCCAATGGTCGGGTGGTATTTTGAATCAGGTGGTTTGTGCAGCTGCTCACTAAGCTCTCCAGTGAGATACTCTATTGTGGAGCAGTCTGGTGTTGGGGATTTTTGTGTTGCTGGTGAAGGTTATTATGTGGAGACGGTGGTCAAATTTAGTTGAACCTCTGTCAGAGTCTGAATCAGATATTGCTTTAACTTTTTTCAGGTTGGTGACCAGACCCGACTGAGAACTTTGTCCCTGTGGCACAAGAGGTGAAAAGAGGAGCCTGCCCCAACTGGTGGCCCTGCGGTAAGTTACTGCTATGTTACTGTCCTCAGTGAAAAATGAATTTATTTGAATTGAATGAGTCTCTGAATGTAATGTCCTGTTGTTTTGCAGGGGCTTGCTGTCGCAGTGGTTCATCGATTACCCGACCAGCCTGGCCAGCCAGCGGTTGCATCCAGTTTTTCCAGAGAGACAAGGTGGGGTAACTAACATTTGGGGCATTTGGCAAGCTAGCTTGGGGATTCTTGTATTGGAAGGCAATCAGATTAGGTGAGTACAAACACTGTTTGTCATTGTGTTTGTAGGTTGAAACTGAGCTGCAGCTAGCTGCACACGGACTGAATTGCGCAGCCAAAAGGAGCCACTGGGTGGTAGACTGGGACTCAGGAAAAGGAGGAGGAGGGTCGGGAAGAAAAAGAGTGACAGGATTCAAAAAAGTGCCAGGAATGTAGAAGCTCTCAGAGGGACAAGACACAGGCTGACACGCTTATGAACTGAAAAAAAAAACAATATTGTGTCAGTGAAACTCTAAAGCCAACTGTACATTCTCATTATATTCGAAGTGGAATGAGGGGTGTTGTTTGGTGAGCCTAGGGCTAGCAATCAAACTCTGCCTGAAAACATTTGGGGGGTTTGGTCGGTGTAAGCAAGCAGCGACCGGACTTTTCACTTTTGGCATTTGAAACTCGTGATGGTAAATAGTCACTCTGTTTGCTGTTCTCGGGGTGCCCATTTTGTGTCTGGCCGCCGCAACGTTCAATACCAGCAGCTGTGACAGAGTGAGACAAGTAGTTTCTAGGGCCTGCCATATTGATGACTGGTGTTTAAGTCCAGTCTGTTAGTATTTTGTTGTCAGAAGCCCCCCGCCCATAAAACCAAGATTTGGTCATCAGCCCTGCAGAGCTGTGCAGACAGCAGCAGATAGCAATTCTTGTCAGTGACTGTTTAAGTTAGAGGCTCTGACCTGTTACTTGCACTGTGTGGCGTGGGTACTGACCGACTCATGGTCCATTTAAGTTAGAGGGCTCAGTCAATCAAGCCCCCACCCCATGGTCATCTTCTGCCCTGCACAGCTCTGCAGTGTTGTGTAAGAAAGCGGGTTCTGAAACCGTTTAAGTTAGAGGGCTCAGACCCGGTGTTGCTAGGGTAACTACAGATTTGTCCTCCCCGATTCCCATTTAACTTAGAGGGTAAGTCAGTCTCCCCCCAACCCCTGACAACTGTTCAGCTGCAAGTAATCACTGGGTGGTGTCTGTAGGAAAGAAGTGACACAAGACAGAATTTAGAAGCCTGATGTTTATTGTCAAATGTCTTTCAACAAGTAATTATACACACTGGAAAAAAGCACACACATATTCTTGTTCAAGTTGTTTTATTATTGTTACATACTCGGTGAGTCAGTCAGTGTAGCACACAGCTACGTGAGCCTAGAGAACAGACAGCAACCATGGCAACCAGCACCAAAAAAAGTAAGGAGGCACACTGTAGAAAAATGGAAAAAGGAGATTGATCACTGCAATGAATGGTTAGTGTATGAAACAGACAATGGTGGTGAGTTTGTAGACCGGGTAAAATGTTCCCTGTGTGAAAAATGGGCAGACCAGTTAAAGTACTGCAGAAATTTTAGTGAAGGTTTCATTGTTGGCATCCGAGGTACAGCTTTGAAAAAGGACAATGTTGCAAAACACAGTCAATGTGATGCTCATAAATGAGCTGTTACACTCAACCGAAAACCAGAATCAATTGCCTCCATATACAAAACTACACCAATAGGACGTGCACTATTGGGAGCAGAAGTAAAAGACAGAGCTGTAGTTCGCGCGCCGTCTGATTGAAATCGCTTATCTGCTCGCTAAAGAAGAGCTTTCATTTACTAAATTTGAATCATTTGTTAAACTTGAAAAAAGACATGATGTTGATCTCGGAAGTGCATATGCAAATATTAACGGTTGTCGTATGTTCACGTCAGTTATTGGTGAATTGTTGCAGGAAAATCTACTCAGAGCCCTTCAGAAAAGTCTGTATTTTGCAGTTCTTCTAGATGGGGCAACAAATGAAAGTTGTATTGAAAAAGAATTACTGTATATTATGCATTTTAACAAAAGTTCTTGTTTAACGGAGATGACGTTTTTCAGATTAAAAGACGTTCAGCACGCCAGTGCAGAAGGTTTGGTACAAACACTTCAAGAAACCTTCTTAGAGTTTGGCATTTTAGACTTGAACAGTCGCATGGTTGCTATGTGTGCAGATGGTGCTGCAGTAAACCTGGGGAAAAGAAAAAGGGCTATCAGCTCTGCTAAAAGTGGAAATGTCATGGTTGCTGTCTATTCATTGTCTTAACCATAGACTTGAATTGGCAATTAGAGATGCACTGAAAGGAACATTTTTTGATCAAGTGAATGATAATCTCATGACATTGTACTACCTTTACACGAAAAGTCCAAAGAAACTTCGTGAGCTCAGAGAATTAGCTAAAATAGTGGGCGTGAAGTCAGCAAACCAGAAAGAGCATTTGGAACAAGGTGGTAGATCACAAACTTCGTGCCGCTCAGACACTGGTAAAATCCTACACAGTTACGATTCATCATCTTGAAAATCTCGTAGAAACTGCCACTACACCACCAACAGAAAAAGCAGAGTTAAGGGCATTTTGACCAAACTGAAAACTGCCAAATTTGTCACTCATTTGCTGTTCTATATTGACCTTCTAAGGCCACTGTCCGACTCTCCTCAGTTTACAGGTTCTTCTGCTGACTTGATCTTAGCTTTGGCTTGTGTTGATGCAACCTTCACGGCAACTACAGCATCTCGCAGATAATCTTCTTGGAACATGCAACTCTGAACTTAAGACACTGTTACAGCAACATGATCATGCGTTACTGACAATGATGAGTCTGACGATTCTGAACCAGTCGTGTTTAAAGATGTTACGGTCTCGAATGCTAACGGCATCAGGCACCTTATAGCACAGGTACCTAATTACGTCAGTAGTGTACAACAGTGCATTTCTGATAGATTTTCAGATATCACTGACTGTGACTCTCAGTACCAACACCCAATTTTTAGGACTTTAAAACTGTTAGATGTGAAACAGTGGCCTAGGATTGCTGATGAGCTAGAAATGTTTGGGAATGTAGACTTGGACGGATTTGTTAATTACTATGGACAGATACTCACAAAACATAATGTTGACCTTGCTGCTTTGCCAGGAGAATGGTCCGAACTTAAAACTTTATACAATAAGTTTTTAAGTCACTTAAACAGGGAAGACTTTTGGAACTGTATTCTGAAGTCCTACAGAGAACAGTTCTCAAACTTCTACCAAGTTGTCGTTATTTGTAAGCTCACTCCAGTGTCCAATGCAAAGTTGGAAGGGTCATTTTCAATAATGCAGCGTGTCAAAACTGACTGGAGAAACAGACTGAGTGAAGTAATGTTGGAACACCTGGTTAGAATTTCAGTTGAGGGTGACAGTCCAGAGACATTCGATCCTTTTCAGTTGTAGATAGATTCTTCAGCACTCCTAGAAGAGGTTTGTGGAAACAAAGGCAGTCAAAGCAAAAGGTCAGATTCATCCCACACCACAAATGTTAACTAGTTCAGAAGATGCAGCAAGTAGTACTAGCATTATGTCTTACAGTACTTCGAGGTCAGACAGTGGCGACATGATTGATCAATGGCGAACCCCTGTAAACTGCGGGAAGTACACTTTTGGCTTATAACTTTTAGCTTAAGTGGCAGTAAGTGCCGTGGGAAAATTTCAGGTCCTCGGATTGTCGGTAGCTGGTCACGGAGGAAGTGGTCAGTTGAGAATCGCCAGTCAGCGAGCACCTCTTCATGTCTGCCTGCAGCCCTCCCGTGCTTAGACGTCAGATAGATCTCCAAACAGGGGTGCACTGGCATTATGGGGTGCCCTGCACTCTCCTACTTAGCAATCTGGATCTCAGTGATTACGGGGGTTGGTACAGGCAGGCAGATGTGGAGGTGGACACTCGGAATCCCAGCTGTCCATGGGAACTCGGCTCTTTCAGAATTTCGTTTACCAATCCACACAGGTCAGGACTTTGCTCACTTCAGCAAATGGGCTGCACCTGTCGTGAGTTCAGCAATGTGTGCACCTGTACATGCTGGGGCACCAACCATGCCATGAGATGTCTGAGTAGACTTTGTTTCAAATTACATTTTTTTCTTGTGCTGACTTCATCACAAGTTTACTAAGTGTACTGAGCTCTCAAGCCTGTGTTATTTGGGACACCACCTTAGTCTCACGTTAAAATTTAGCACTGACTAAAGTGCTGCAGCTTATGGTAAAGGCAAGTAGTTTAAGGAATTAGTTTTCTACCTAGTTAAACTTTTTATAGGGCATTAAGTCCTCAGGTTCATTGGCTGGTGGAGACACTCACTGCCATATGTATTTTTTTCAGTGGCTCAAGTTGAAGACCACAGTTGTTAAATTTCTTCATTGTTGGTGAGAATTATATTAGTGGCTAGAAACTTTATAATAACTTGCATGTGACTTAAATCAAAATCCCGTCTACAGCTCAATTGTGGGGTTGGTGGGGGAGACTCATGAGCAGGCTTCTCAGGTGGGTACACAAAAGCCATCATCATCTTTTGTGTTGAGCTCTCTGGCTGGTCCTGGAAATAAGTGAAAAGTGAAGTTAAATGCCACAGTGAGTCTGACAGTGTATGCTGCTGGCAGCCTTAAACTGGCTGTTCTTAATATCGAAACTGTAAATCTGCACTTACAGAACTATTAGTGGGATCTGGCCGCCGGGAACTGGGTCTACAGACCTGAGTAGACAACTTTACTGACTTCCGAACCACCCATCCATTCAAAATTGACCGTTTAAATTAGAGGCTCAATCCAAATCTGGATGGTGGTTGGGAACTGCAGTAGTAGTCCAAGAATAATAGCAGCTCATGTTTGTAAATCAGTTAGGGTGCTGCAGCTGCTTATTCTCAGTTACCCTACAGATTGCTTCCCAGCCACCGCAAATTAAATTTCCGTGCCAGCACAAGTCATGACTGCACCATAGGCTTTAGGCTTAAGGTCAGATAATGTTCGGTACTGAACATAACTTTAAATTTTGTTTGAGACACTAGATTCCCGACTACTGTTCCCAACCACCCATCTATTTAAAATTGACCGTTTAAGTTAGAGGCTCAGTGCACAATGGATGGGAGGTTGGGAACACTAGTCAGTTGTACTTGTGTCTGTTGTTAAATTACTTTTAGAGTGCAGCTGCAGCTGCTTGTTCTCAGTTACCCTACTAGCTGTTCACTGTTGGGTCCATCACAAAAGTAGTCACGCTTGGAAAGGTTGGCAAGTGGAAACTGTTATTTAAGGTCAGAAAATGTTCGTTACTGCATACTAACTGAACTTTAAATTTTGTTTCAGACACAGTGACTCCCGACAACTGACTACTGTTCCTAACCACCGACATCCATTTAAAATTGACTGTTTAAGTTAGAGGCTCAGTGCAAATGGATGGGAGGCTGGGAACACTAGTCAGTTGTACTAGTGTCTATGTAATAAATGAGTGAGATGCAGCTGCAGCTGCTTATTCTACTGCTACTTTTGGGTAACATAAGTAGTCACGCTTAGGAAGGTTGGCACGTGGAAACTACATTTAACAAGACTGGTGGTCAGAAAATGTTCGGTACATGCTGAACTCTTTAAATTTTGTTTCACTAGACTCCCGACAACTGACTACCGTACCACCGTCCCATTACTTTTCTGACCGTTTAAGTTAGAGGCTCAGTCAAGTGCAAATGGATGGGAGGTTGGGAATACTAGTCAGTTGTAACTACTTGTACCTGTTTTATTACTTTTATGGTGCAGCTGCAGCTGCAGCTGCAGCTTATTCTGAAATTTGTAGCTGACTGTTCACTTGTAGTCAGGCTTGGGAAGGTTGGCAAGTAGAAACTGCATTATTGAAGAATCAAATATTTAATACTAGTAACTCATGTCAAGAGTTATTATGAATTCTGTGACTTTCACTCAGAGTCACTGATGAAAAAGAAATTAATAAAGTGACTCAGTGACTACACACATTCCTGTACCAGAGTCTTTTTTCTCCTTTTGCTCCACACATCAAAGGAAATCAAAAAAGTGTTTATCAGGTGAGAAATAACAACAATCATACCTGTCTCTAGTAAACATGACATTTTTTTTATTTTGCTAATCAATTCGATCCAACTGCTACACATTTTATTTATTTTTTATTTATTTAGCTTTTGTTGACCGGGTAAGTGCACTA
Organism: Neoceratodus forsteri; assembly: GCA_016271365.2. Lineage (NCBI taxonomy): Eukaryota > Metazoa > Chordata > Ceratodontiformes > Ceratodontidae > Neoceratodus > Neoceratodus forsteri. The sequence goes on along the minus strand of JADMNL010000022.1, from coordinate 436,312,956 downwards.
GACAAATCCTGCCTATTTTCAGGCACGACCCGGGGGAGGGGGGATACAGATGAATGCCAACTGACCTTGAACCAGATTAAGCTGTTTGCAACATTGATTAGCACTTTTCAGCGCGAAAGTGTTAATCAATTTAAAATCCTTATTTAAAACCCTGCATTAACATAGTTATACAAGAAAAATAGAAGCAAAACAGTAAGACTGCATTTTTCTCCCAGTTAATGTACCTACACCACAAATACACCTCTCCCCCAAAGCACACTTCGCAATACACAAACTGACTGTTCTAAATTAACATTCAAAATCCACGCACAACAATAAACACTTGATGATATGAGCACAGAAGCATTTTCTGCAATCGATGTACTAAATTTTGAGCAAAAAAAAAGACTCAAAAAGGCATTTTAAACAGCTTTTAGAGGTTTTGAATCGCAGAGCTCTGAGAGCAAAATGTCTCAGCTACCACTACACACACACTACCCAGGCCAGAACTGAGGCTGTGCAGAACAATCTAGATCCCATGTGACCTGCAATCCCATGAATCACTGCAGAATTTCATTTGGAGCTCAATTACAAGGAGAAGTGAGGTGAATTACATTGATTTCAATGTACTTCACCTTAAAATTGGTGGAGAAGTGGTTTGGGGAAGGTGGAATAACGCAAAGTCATTGGTTTCAATGGACTTCGCGTTTCTCATTATGAAGCAAAGTACTCCGCTTCATATTGTAGAGTACTCCGCGGATTCTGCGTTACTCCATGAATCACTTCACAGAGCGAATTGGGGCCCCTTCGCCCACCACTGCTTACAGTACTGTAACTCACATGCTGTACAAGAAGGAACACGAATGCCTGTGGCTGTATTTCCCTGAAGAGCTGAGCCTGTATCATAAAACTTCCTAATTTAAAAAGTCTTATTAATGAGTACAGTGGTGGTGATTGAGTGAAGCCTGGAGAGATACTACAAAACAGGCTTACAATACATGCAAGTAATGAGTAAAAAAATGTATTTTGTGATTCGTGACGTGATTGTGAATCATGATTTGTGATTGCATTTGTGACCGTGATGATGAATAATGTGATTTGGTGTGAGATAACCAATATGAAACTGTATGGGAATGAGAATGCCTACGGCTGTACTTCCCAATGAGTTGGAGCACAAAACTCCCCAATTTAAAAACTCTTATTAATGAGTGCAGTGGTGGGGTGGTGAAGCCTGGAGAGATACTGCAAAACAGGATTACAATACATCCAAGTAACTAGTAAAAAAATTAATTTTTTTGATTCGTGATATGATTGTGAATCATGACTGTTGTGACCGTGATGCTGAAGAACGTGATTTGTATCATGAGTGACTTGTGATGATGGCCCTGACTTAAAACGCATATTAATGAGTAGAATGTTCATGCAAAGATATGCACCTCACCAGTCCAGTACTCTGAAGGGAAGCCAAAGAAACAACTGTGACTTAAGTTACAGATGGAGATTGGGCCCTAAAGAGATGCAAATGCACAGACAGATTAAGATTGCGCTGCGCACTGAAGAGATGCAGACACAAAGGCACAACACCTAACCAGTGCTCACCATCAGAAATTCAAATCTGGAAAAGAATACTTTTGCTGGTTGGGGAGGGGGGCAGTGTACTGCAGTAACAGTCACTAGTACTAGTACCAGTAAAGATACCACAAAGAAATACAAAAATCACGCAGCTGCAGTGGATAGCAGGTTCACATTGCTGAAATTACTTTGTGGCACAATAAAAGGTGTCTGATTTGATGACAAGCATCACACATACACACACACACACACACACACACACACACACACACACACACACACACACTAAGTAATGCGTAGCAAATTGAAAACTTCAGTAATATAACCACATATTTTAAACAAACAAAAATTATGCACTGCTGCACCACAACAGTCAGCAAAAAAAATTCAAGAATTATTGAAAATATTACTGTGTGTACATTAACACAGTTATACAAGAAAAATATCACCAAAACAGAAAGAACTGTCTTTTTCTCCAAGTTAATCTACTTACACCACAGATACGCCCCTTCCCCAAAGCACACATCCCCTGTCTCTCAGTACACAGACTGAATGTTGTACATTAACGTTCAAAATCCATACACAAACAATAAACGCTCGATGATATGAGCACAGGAGGGTATCCTACAATTGATGAACTAAAGTTTCAGCAAAAATAATTACTCGAAAAGGCTTTTTTAACAGCTTTTAGAAGGTTTGAATCATAGAGAGCTCTCAAAGCAGACTGTCTCCTATAGGTTCCTACACACACCACCCCGAACTGAGGCTGTGCAGAACAATCTAGAGCCCATGTGACCTGAAATCCCATGAATCACTGCAAAATTTGCCTTTGGAGCTTAAAAACAAGGCAAAGTGAGGCGTGGTACACTGTTTTCAATGTACTTCGCCTTAAAATTGGTGGAGTAGTGGTTTGGGAAGGTGGAGTAGTGCAAAGTCATTGTTTTCAATGGGCTTCACGTTACCCACTATAACGCGAAGTACACCGCTTCTTGTTGTGGAGCACTCCGCAACTTCGCCTTCACTCCGCGAATCATTCTGTGGAGCGAATTGAGGCCACTTCACCCATCTCTAATTGGAGGTAGTATAGTGTAGTGGTTTAAGGCTCCGAGCTGCAAACTTGGAGACCTGGGTTTAAATCCCACAGCCCCCACTTGCATATTGTGTGACCCTAAGCAAGTCATTTAACTTCCTGGTGCTCCCAGGTGGCACCTGTAAGCAAGCTTCAGCTTAATGTGTCTCTCCTGGTTAAAAAAAAAAAAATGATTGTACCAGAATGCAATTATATCAGAAAGTGATGAGTCAAAATCACATTCTCTCACCTGAATTCCATTTTTGTCCCCCCATGAAACATTCATTAGTGCTGGCACAATTGTCAGATGTGAGAGTACCACAGTGTACATGGGCCATCTTGTGACTTTGCAGTCACAGGTGACTAGGGGTTTGGTACAACCTGCAACACAAACATTAATGAACATATGAAAACTGCCAGCAGATACAGGTCCAAATAGTCTATCAAATCTGCTCAAGTGCTCGGCTAGCAGTCCATTGCAGTGCAGCTGCCCCACCTTCCCCTACCTGCATATCAAATGTCATGCCTAAGTTTGCTGACTCCCCTTCCCCCAGTGTCCCATTGGTAATGACTTTCCCCCTGATCTTGTCCCACCCCCTCTGAATACTGCCAACCGACTTTAAGGATACCACCTCCTCTGGCAGTGCATTCCACCTTGTCACCACTCTTTCTGTGAAATAGTGTTTTCTCATTTCCCTCCTGCATCTACCACCCTCCAATTTCAGACTGAGTCCCCTAGTGTCTCCCTCCTTTTAATGTAAAGATTCCTCTGTCCCAGCCTTATGTATGCTCTTCATATAGTTGAAGGTTTCTGTCATGTCCCCTCTATCCCTCCTTTCATCCAGGAAGTAAATATTGAGCTCCCTCAGTCTCTCCTTGTAGGGTTTGTCCGCCATTCCGAGGATCATCCTGGTTGCTCTGCAGTGGACCCCTCCTTATGACCGATGACATCTAGGTGACAGAATGTGTCCGAGGCTAGATGTATCCAAACTGTAGAAACCCAGGAACACTTTTTACTAGAATGTGCTTTTGTGGCTCTGTTTTGGGCATTCTTAGCCAGGAGATGGCACTTACCATAGATACAAAGACTGTCTTACAGCAATTTGGTTATAGGAGAGAATGCACATTAATGGAAGCGCTAGAATTCTAGCATGTTAAATGTCATTTTTGCATTCCTAAAGTTTTCTCTGTGGCAGGCAACACGTCAATATGTTGTGCAACAGATACAGACCATGAACCTGTCAATTATAACAATGGTGGAAGCTGCTCTAAGAGACATTAGGAGAAATAAAGAGCAACATTTTCTATCAAAAGAACAGTTTTCTATACTGTGGAAATCAGTCACATGGATTTAATACATCGTGTATATAATTTATTTCAGTATACTTAACTTGATATAATGAGTATGATTGCTTTATGAAAGGGAAGATATAGAGTAGGTGGGAATAAGCAATTCGGACTTGGGGGAGGGAAATTTGTTTTTCTAGGGGGTTTAGATGGATAGACGTATTTTATGTGCATCTAATTTGTTTTGATATTTTGATGTTGGTATTTTTTGTTGTTGTGTCTGTATGATGCTGTTTTGTTTTCGTTTAATAAAAAGTTCCACTACTATTCTTAGATAAGTGCCATGGGATCTTTTACTTCCACCTGGACAGGGACCAGAGAGGGACAGACAGGACTTTGATTTAAGAACTCATCTGAAGGACAGCACCTCACTAGTGCAGCTCTCCCCTTGTGCTGCACTACAGTGCCAGTTATGGGTATTATCCTAAGTGCCTCATGTGGAGCTAGAATTCATGACCTTCTAATCATCTGGCCCCAGAGGTAAGTCTGCTATCTACTGAGCCACCAGCACTGCAGTGGGAACCAGTGATGCTGGCAACCCAGGTTTGCAACCCAAGCACAGATTGCCAGCAGGGCTCCTAGGAAAGGAATGGTCATCCCATAGTACATCCTTCTCCTCTGTGGAGGGAGGGTTGTAGGCCCCACTATGACACTACCACCTGGGTGACCACAAGCGGCAGTACCTACAGGGGCAAACACAGGAAATGGAGGAGCCTATGTGGTGCCTGTCTGGCAGGCTGGCACCAGTGTCCCTCCATCCTCATTAAGAGGGGTAGCATGGGGGGAGGCAAACAGAAAAAGGTCCTTGGTTAGGGTGATGTAGACTAGTCCATTCTTACAACTTTTTGGACTCCTCATACACACTCCTTGAGACTAGTCAAATGTGTCCTCTCTTCAGTGAGGGTGGCAGGACTTGTAGGAAAAAAAACTACTGTGAAGCAGCAGGATGGCCCCACCTGGGGGACAGTTTGAGGGGCAAAGCAACAGTGAGCTGCTTGAGTGGCACACCAGAGTCAGAGATGTGGTTGTGAATTCTTCCTCTTAGCACTGGCAGTGGCTGAAGAGGTCCCAGTTAGCTTGGATCCCACAGAAGGAGTATAAAGAAAAGTTTGAACAAAAATTAGTTTTACTTGAAAAACAAACACTGGTTGGAGTTTGTTCATCTCATAATGCAGCTTCAAAGGCTTTAGATGAAATCTTTTTTGGCTACAGAAATTACTGTTGGAAAAAACAGACACAAATTGCTGGCACACCAGGACTCTCAAAGTACGGGCTCGCATTCCATAAATCTCTGTTTGGAAAACTCTAAGTCATTTTCTGCCATTCTAACCACATTTACTGATGCTAGCCAACAATGTTTATAAATAACACATTACAAGAAAGCCCCGCTATTAAAATTAACCCCAGGTATTCCTAACTAAAAAATGAACACAATTGTTTATACAAAGCAGGTGGGTTGTGCAAATGAATCCAACCCATCTGTAACTGAATCCTGATTGCTTGGTGAATATCTGAAACAGGGTGCACATTCCAGTTTCATGAGGTGGACCCCTGGATGGGAGGGGAGGTCATACTCGTCCAGCTTGAATCAGCATTACACTTAAAGTGTGAGTGATTCCAAATTCAGGAACACTGGTTCCGCTGGAAGGAGAAATAAGTTGTAACACATGTGTGTGCTTCTAAAAAATCACGACTAAAAACCTAGAGCCAAGAACAAAAGTTATTCTAGGCCTTGAGTTAGGATATCTGAAAGGGGAATTGCTGGGGTCTTTAAAGGCAGAATCTCTCTGGTTAAGGCCAAGTTTCACATTATGGTATTAATTACTTACGAAAGCAGATAATTATTAACTCAAGAATCAGGGCTGAGTTAACCTTTTAGTGCACTAGCCTGTAGGACAGAATGAATTGAAACTGCACAGTTGGCAGATGTTGCACTAGTCGACAACTTGATGGAGATTTTGTGTACATTTACACAGTAAAAATGCAACTCAAACAAACTATTCCATGATTACTGCACATTTATCTGGCTCCTATGTCGCTCTCCAACCCCAGCCACAGTAAAAAAAGATCTGCCATGCAGGTGCACATAATCTGCACTCTTCCACCCATTTGCTCTGTGCCACAGCTGCCTCACTACCTCCTTTTGTGCGCCCCCACATGAACTGCAGCAGTAGATATTCAGCCAAGCAACCACAGCCCCACATACAAAATAGCCAACAGAGCTCCGTTGGCATCATCATTATGCACCTCATCACACTCCTGCCTCACCCACAGAACAATGAGCAAATTCAGGCAGGGAATGAGATGCACAGCCACCATGCTTCCACCAGACAGAGAGCTACACTTCTGCCAGTGACTGTGCTGCACAAAGAGAGCAGCCAGAAATTAGCCTTGGGGGTCACAGCAGCAACTTCGGCAGCAGCCATGGAGAGCCTGTATTAGTCAGGATGGACAGGTGAAGGTTAGCTACACTAGTCGGGGCAATTAATTTGCATTATTTTTATTTATTTATTTCGTGATTCGGAAAAGACCTTTGAGCGCAAGTTCTTTTACAAAGGTTCCACATCATAGATTGCATAACAAAGTACAATAGGAGAAAGCAAAGGTACATCACAATGAACGGTACAGCTTGGATTCAGAACTTACAGAGTAACTCAAAACATAGGTACAAGTTAAAATAACAAGAAAAGCACTTTATGAGTGTGGGGGGGATAAGCAGCCACAAAGTGCCTTGTCAGTAGTTCAGAGGGGTGGGGATAGCTGGCAGTGGGGTGAAGAAAGGAGGTATGACGAGAGAGAGGTAGATACTGTGGTGGAGGGGAACGGTTGGGGAAGAAGGTCGATAAGGTATAGGGAGAAACGGGGGGTGAGGGGAGGCTGAGCGGAGAAGATGTGCAATAGTCAATGGTGGGGTGTGAGGGGGCATGGTGAGGCAGCTTGCATTAGTAGTGACTGTTAGGGAAACTCACAGGACTGGGAGTTGGGGGAAGGGGAAAAGTGGGGTGGTGGTGCCGGAGAAGCATGACGTGAACTGATTGCCGAGGCAAGTCATGAGAAGGGATGGAGGGAAGGGGTATTATATCTCAGACAAGTCAATCAATGTTAAAATGGACCCCTGCCAGGCTGGCCCATCACTGTAGCAGTAGCACTACAGCTTGTGACTCCTGCAGTCTGGGTTCAGCAGTGGGCCAGAGTCATCGGGGACTGGCCAGGGGAGGGAAGTTTTTCCATATAGCTTTTTGCCTTGCTGGTTGTTGCAGGCAGACTCTTAGCCTTGTCACTGCCTCCTCTCACCTGGCACTCACCTCTCCCGACCACCAATTGTGAGATCCCCCACAGACTGCCCTCCATGGTGGGGCTGGGAAGGGGAGGCCCGTCCTCCCCAGCTGGTGACTCTCATCTACATTGGGCTGGTGGACAGGTGATTACATGGGACAGACAGTAAGCAGGAAGGGCTTCTTGTAATCTGTGCCAACCAATTTTCCATTCTTCTTCCTTAGTCCCCTACCATGGTGGCACGTAGACGTGTGCATGTGGAGGTGTGCACACACATTGAAGAATTGCGGCCTCTCCCTTCATGTTACTTGAGCTGTCAGTGCTACCCTCAGGCCTCTACCCAGGGGCAGTCAAGGGTCAAGTCAGCAAGCCTCTCCACCCTGGCAGAGGAGAGTGTTTGTATCCAGTCTGACAAAACAAAACAAAAAAAACCGCAACAGTAAAATTTTCGCCTGTCCTCAGTGCCGAACCCAGTACGTGCTGCACCAAAGTTAGCCATCTTCACTACCACACCACAACACCACACCACACGGCTAGTTCGATGGCAACATGGCACACTACCTCACACAAACCCTCTTCCCTATCCCTCCCCTTCTCTTCTCCATCCCTCCCTTTCTAGTTGCCCTCCCCCACTGATCCCTACTGTTGCCTTCATATTCTGTCACTACCCTTATAGTGTAGCCCAAAAGGGTAGCGCTGTAGTGAGTCACTGTTTTGACCGTCGCTCATTTACAGTCGCTATCATTACTGGATACCTAACTGGAACAACCCATCTATTATGCCAAATGCCTTTAACCACTATTTCTCTGATCTTACCTCCTATACTGGGGCATTCCCCATCTTACCCCTACAGTAGCCTCTGTTCTGCCTGCCCACCCCTCTTTTTACTTTAAAGGAGCCAAAATCTCTGAGGTCTGTAGACTTCTTAAGCAAATATCATAATCAAAGTCTGCGGGTTCGGATGTTCTCAAACCTAAGCTCTTGAGGATTGTGACAAATGAACTTGCTTACCCAAATACCAGATTGATTAACCCCTCTTTATCCTCTGGAGTTGTACCTGATCAATGGAAATTGTCTCATGTAGTGCCTATATTTAAAAAAGGTGATCCTAGCAATTACAGGCCCACTGATATCTTACCTGTCCTAAATAAGATTCTTGAAAATACTGTTGACACCCAGCTCACCAGTTGCCTTTCCACTTACAACTTCTTTTCCCTTGCACTGCATGGGTTGCAAAAGGGCCACAGTACCACAACTGCCCTCCTATCGCTCACCACTAACATCACCACTGAAATGAACAAGGGTGACCTTACTGGAGCATCCTTTATAGAACTCACAAATCCCTTTGATCTTGTGGATTACTCCTTGTCTGTTCTAGGCTCTCCAGCCTGGGAATCTCCCCTACAGTGCTCCCATGGTTTAGTAACTATTTTGCCAAGAGGTTCCAGAGGGTCAAGTTTGGGTCCTGCCCCTACCTCAATTGGGGTTCCTCAAGGGTCAATTCTAGGCTATCTCCTGTTTTCCTTACACATAAATTCAATTGATCAGTGTCTCTCCAATTGCACACTTATTCTATATGAGAATGATCTTGTACTCTTTACAAGGTTCTATGTGATAACGGTGATCGTGGAATAGCGACCACCGTTTGGGCGAGTATACATCACTGAAAATGAATTATGGCAATGTACACTTGCGGCGAGTTGCAAGACGGCAACAAATTTACATTTATGCGGTGGGCTGTGCCCCTGCACTCCTCTATGTAAGGATTCTCAACTCCAGGGATGCATGTCGGGGAGTTGAAATTTTGAAAAACAAGTCGCCTACCAGCATAAAAAAAATGCGTTGGACCTGAACCCTGCACCCTGCACACCCCAACTGACCACCTTCTCCACCATGCTAGCCGACCAGCTCAGCACCACACCCCCTCCCACATACCATACCTCCCCTTTCTCTCCCTTCCCCCGCACACATACACTTCCTGTCACCCTACCTCTCCCACCCAAGTATCTGGTTGCTGCCCTGCCAGGTAGCCCTGAACACAGGTGCCATGATTGAGTCATCCTTTTTGAAAGTGCCCAATCATGGTCGCTGTGTTCACTGGATACCTCTTAACAAGCTCCAACAATATCGACAACATTAAAGAGCTGGTGACATGTTCAGGAGAACTTTAACAAAACCTATAATTTAGACACAGTCCAGCTTGTATTTCCCATTAGTGCTGTATTCCTCCTCCCCATTATTTATAACTGAGGTCATTTGTATGAAAACAGGATCTTTGCTCCTGAAGAGTTTGTCTAATTCTGCTGCTTTCTCCCTACCTGAAGTCACAGAGCACTGCTTGTGATATCACAGTTACTCCCATAGCAACAGATTGTGATGTCACAACAGAGGATTATGACTTGAAGTAGGGAGTAAGCTATAGAGGAAGATGGACTGTAAAGGGCTCTAAGGGATTGAAATAATATATTCATGCATGTGTACTGAGTAATAAATAATGGGAAGGAGAAATATATAAAATATAAATGGAATGCAGGCAGAATTTTATCTAATTATTGTGTTTTTTAAAGTTTTCTTTGAGGTGTCAGTAGCTCTTTAATAAGTTTCTGTTATCTGACCTCCAGTCCATACAAAGCTGGCTAAATGTGAACAGGCTGCTTTTGAATAACTGTAAAACTCAGGCTGTACTTTTTTGGAATGCTCCCTAGACTAAAGCTTGTCTGACCCCTATTTCAGTATCCTATAGTAACAGAGCCTTTGTTAGTGCTGTTTCTTCATTCAGTTACCTGGGTATTACCCTAGACCCTTTCCTTGATTTTTCACTACATGTGACAGGTATTTGTAAAACTCTTAACTCCTAACTGGATATCTCTTACAAGTCAGTCATAACCTTAATCCCCCCATGCCCGTTATCCATGCCTGCAGGCTTCGTCTCTCAAATTCCTTAAGGAGCCCATTTTTTTCAGCTTAAGCCAAATCCACTTTCCACAAGTGCAACATGACTTATAATATATCTGCTGGTTTGCTCTGGCCACCCACTGACTCACCTATCACTGTACTCTTTTCTTAATATACCACAAATCTTTCTATTTATTGCACTACATCTGCATGATATAAACAAGAAAATACAACATCACACATGCCCCCACAATGCAAAGCATCATGGGCTGCATATGCAAATCACCACAGAATGTTATGCTGGTCCAACTTTAAGCAGAATTGCATGGTGCCGAAAGGCCTCTCACACAGTTTGCAAAGGGTGCTAACAGAAGACATAGACACGTGTTTCGTCATACCAGGACTCATCAGTATGCCTCGTCTGTTTGACACCCCAGTGGAATGGACCAGCTACCCTTAAGGCAGTGTGCCTTGGATATATTGTGGTGAACCCATTAAAATAAAAAACATTTAAAGACAAAGAACCTCTGTGTGCAAACACTGAGGCAAGGGTTACCCCAAGGGGCATTTGGCTGGGAAGCCAAGTTTCAAGAAAATACAACATCACACATGCCCCCACAATGCAAAGCATCATGGGCTGCATATGCAAATCACCACAGAATGTTATGCTGGTCCAACTTTAAGCAGAATTGCATGGTGCCGAAAGGCCTCTCACACAGTTTGCAAAGGGTGCTAACAGAAGACATAGACACGTGTTTTGTCCTACCAGGACTCATCAGTATGCCTCGTCTGTTTGACACCCCAGTGGAAATATTCCTTCATACCTTTTCGTTCCCATTCCCCCTCCTTTTTGAACTATTTCTGCGATTCCTTCTTCCTAGTCTTTCTGGTGTAATAACTTAATAAATACCCGCGTGTATAAGGCAAGAAAAAAAGGAGGGAAGGTGGACAGCAACTAGGAAACAAGAGGAAAGGGGAGACAAGGTGAGGGGTTCTGCATCATGGAACAAAGTAGGGCATGATCTAATTGGTAGATGACCCACCTATGCTAATGTTCTTCAAATAGAGACACCTTGTTGTTCAAGGTATATGTTAATTTTTCTTTTTTTAAATAAGATTTTTATTGCATGAAGCACTCTGAACATACATATTGCGTCTCATACAGTACATCAGTACATATATTGTATAACAGATGATTTTTATCAACCCAGATTCATACAATTATGGCTTCTATTAATTTTGTTATTAGGTAATAACATCCACTAGAAAGAGATAGGAGCAAGACGTCAAGATAAAAGTGAGTCTGACTGTTAACCTTCAACTTAACAGGGTATGATCACACAGACATATTCCGTTATCTGTGGGTAAGGACCGAGAAAAGAACGCCCCCCAACCCCAAGACAGCAGCACTATATGTTAATTTTTCGAATTCCCTAAATATGCTGAACAGCGTCTAGCCAATGAAGCAGGGTGTTTTTTTTTTCCAAGTGTCATAGACATGTAAGTTTTTCCCCATTGCTGTTAGTATACAGATTAATAAAATGTTTAGGGTTTGCCCCCTGAGGGAGCTGCCTGGGGGAGGAACGACCAGCAGAATTAGGGAGGGTGTCATGTCTCCAGGGCAATTAAAAATGTCCTCCAGTTCTCCTATAACTTCCTGCCAAAAGAGCTGGAGGGCAGGACAGTGCCAAAAATGTGGGCCTGATTTGCCAGATACCACAATCCCTCTAACACTGACCTCTCTCACAACCTGCTATTTAGCCACAGTCTCTGGAGAGCAGAAAAATCTAGAATGACATTTACATGCTTTTGCCAGCAGGTAACTGCTGTGAGATGGTATGCTGAGGAGGCAAATTTCAGCCATTCTGCCGGAGTGTTAGCCATTCCTAACTCAGTAGTGCATCGCAACAGGATGATCTCTGTGGTATATGGTGAGATTTCCAACAGGTCTTTACATAGCTTTACATGTCTGATAAAATGAGACCACTTGTCACCTTTGGTGTGACTCACTAATAACTGGAGAAGCTATGGCAGTATCTCTGGGAGGGAGGTGACTGCCGACCCCAAATCTAATTTATAAGAATGTACCTGGAAATAATGGTAATGGTCCATTGGTGGGAGTTGGAGGTGGCTTGCCGAGAGGTAAAGGGACCCACTCCATGTGGGTCTGATAACTGGAAGACATATTTGAGTCCACAAAGGCTAAATTTCTGCACTGCCATGTTAAGTTATTCTGTATTTAACATTCCCTTTTTCTCTATAAACTAGGCATTATCATGGAAACAGGATCACTATCTCCATGGGCTTTGAAATTAAGTCAACTTTATCGAGCTTTCAAATAACAAACACCAGCAGGTTACACAGAGAAAGAAAATGTCCAGACAAAACCCCTGCCGACCTATCCCCCCACCCACCACCCCCCACCACCATCATCCCACCCTGGAGTGTGCCAGGTGACCAAATAAGACTATGTTCAGAAAAACGATAGTGTCGGAGATAAAAATGAGAAACTCAGGGGAACCAGAGGGATATCGGGGATGACTAATTCAGGTATAAAGCATGAAGCTTGCTCCATTTTTTATTGAAGAGATGAAGCATGTGGCAAGTACTAGCAATCAGGCGTTCTTAGACAACAGGAGAGTTCATGTCGCCCCTCTCTGTAAGATATGGCTGAAGAATCTAGCCAATGCTTAAGGACCAGCTTTTTAACTGCCATGGAGATGAGGGCAACATGATATCTCCTCTCCCTAACCCCAATTTGGGTGTAGTCCCCTATAATGCAGATTTTGGGAGTGAAGAGCACATTCAGCACTAAAAGAGGGTCAATGCAGTTTTTAATCATGTCCCATAGAGGTGAGATTTTCTCACAAGACCAGAAAATATATATGAGGGTACCTTCTGCATTGCCACATCTAGTACAGGAAGAAGAAGAAAGGTGACCTATTTTAACCAATTTGACTGGCGTATAGTACATGTTGTTTAGAATTTGGTACTGGGTGAGTCTTAACCTATCCTGGGTATTATACAAATACAGATCCTTCCAAATCAAATCAAATCTTTATTTATCCAGGCGATCATCATTAAGCAAGCTCATTTACAAGATGGACCTGCTGTTGTCCAAGGACAGTTATACATACATAGATTGAGAATACAAAGTACAACATGTGCAAAGAGTTACAAACAAATTTACAGAAAAGTGGTAGGTGCACGATATACATTCCAAGCGTTCTTGTAGGAACATACATGCATCACTCAACTTTGCTGTGGTATATACAGACTCCATGTATGCAGAAGTTGAGGTGGTATGTTTAGTCATTCTTAGTCAAGCCTCCATCAGAGGGTACAATTCTTTGCATTTCAGCCCTCAGTGACCGTTTACCATACTTGGGTGAGGGTCCTGGGCTGCATAGGGGCCCCTAATGAGGTCTGTATGTTCCACTTAAACGGTGAGAGGAGAGTAATATGGGAGAAGTGGTGCCTTGGGTGGCGAGGGCCACTATGGCAGCTGACTAGTGGACTTGATTAAAATAGGCAGGGGAGGAACTAGGTTTGTGGCCGGATGTGGTAAGGATACGGAGTGAACCGTCAGCAGGACAGCTAGGAACTATGGAAACACTTACAGATTTCAGCAAACATTTTGTCATAAATGATCCTAAACAGGGCAAAACTGACAGGAGAGCTGAGTCTCAAGGATCTTTGTACCCTGTTCCAGAGCGTAGGCAAAGAGTGGCTTATCGCAGCCCTGCCAAAGTGGGTACTGATCCTGGGGATTTTCAGAGAAATTAGCGAGTGGCTTCTTAGTGCATAGCTACTGATTGGACTCGGGGGGAGGCAGACAACAATGTAATCTGGGAGTTTGTTGGTAAGGGCTAGGAATGTCCAGAGTGCTGCATTTTTACACCGCCTATGTTGAAGGGAAGGCCACCCTATGGCTGCATATAAAGAGCAGTGACGTGTGGAGGATGGGAGACCAGTTATAAATCTTAGCGCTCTGTGGTACAGTAGATCCAGTTTTGCAAGGTGTGAGATGGAGCATTGGCCATAGATAAAGTTGATGAGACGATTAATGAGAGGAAAGTTGATTGAACACGCTTGTCTTCTTTCGCTCATGTCAGAAGGTGTTTAATTCTGAAGAAGAGGCCAAGCCTCTGCCTAAGCTTTTTCATCAGTTCTTCTGTGTGCTCCGCAAAGGAGAGTTTGTTGTCCAGCCATATACCCAGATGTTTGAATTTAGGCACGAACTTAAGATCTTTGCCTAGAATGGTAGTTATGGGAGGAAGAGTACCAGCAGCAGCAGAGTAGGCCCTCAGTGCTAGATGGGTTAAAAAGCATGGCCTTAGTATTTTTTTGCATTTAGCAGTAGCTTTTTGCTGAGAAGCTGATGCTGCAGCGTATTGAATTCAGTTTGTAGATCTGTGCATGCGGCTCCAGGGGAGTCGCGGCTTAGATAGAGCACCGTATCATTGGCAAACAAGTGGATACTGGCTTCTTGTAATGCCTAGGTCCAAGTTGTTAATGTAGATGATGCACAGTAGAGGGCCCAGTATGGAACCCTGTGGGACTCCTCTTTTTATTGATTTGAGAGGAGAGAGCTCACCTTTGGCCTTAATTTGTTGCTGCCTATCGGAGAGATAATCCTGGTACCAGTCCAGTGAGGTTGAGTCCATACCTGTTTTTTAAGGTGGAGAGAAGTAGGCAGTGGTTGACGATATCGAAGGCCTTGCTGAGGTCTAAAAACACAGCACAAACAAATTTTTTGTTGTCAAGGTCCTGTTGCCAGTCATTAGTGACTTTGGCCAGCGCCGTAACAGTGCTATGCTTTGCTCTAAAGCCAGACTGCATGGGGTTAAGCAATGTAGAGTTGTCTAGAAACGGTCTCAGCTATAAATCTACGACTTTTTCCAGCATTTTTGAGAGTATAGGTAGAAGAGAGATTGGTCTATATTGTTCAGGTCGCATGGGTCCCCTGCTTTAAATAGGGGGATAACATGAGCGGTTTTCCATTCCGAGGGGATAGAGCCCTGGGCTAGGGACAGGTTGAATAAGTGTGATATAGGTGGGGCAAGTATGTGGTATGCTATTTTCAGAAAGTAACTCAAGCCCAATTAAGAGTAACCTCTAGCATCAGAGCTTCCCATACCTTGGAGCCCTCTAGTTGAGAGAGGTGAAGCGTAGTAAGGAGAAATATATATAACAGTGCTATACCATGAGATCGTATTGCTAGGTCCTGCATCTGTACCAGCAAAGCCTGCAGCTCTGAGATTACAGGGAAAAGACAAAATGGTGCAGTAACAGATGTCACAGTTGGAAGATCTTGAAGACATGAAGTGAATTCAGGTGAACTTTCGCTAAGATTTCTGGGGAAGAAAGTAAGGAGTCTTGAGAGTAGAAGTCAGAGACCCTGATCCCTTGTAGTTGGGAAAGACACCCAGGAGAGAGAGAGTGTGATCACCAATCATGATATTGGGATTAAAAAGTATTGGTTGAGCAAAATCTATGGAGGGGGATTTGTGGAGGGAAGTGCATAGTTGCCAGAAAACCTTAACAGATGTGCCAATTCCTGAATCTCGAATAGCCGACAGTAAAGCCTTCCAAGGGACAAAGAAGATAGAAGATGGGGAGAGGTTATAGGAGAGGAATAGTTGAGCTTCACTCTGTAACCAGTGGGGAACATAATCCTCTTCAGGGCGGATTTGATGAAGGGAGAGCAATTTTCCGCACTTATAGAGATGGCCAGCCCAGTAATAATATAAAAAATTCAGAAGTCTGAGACCTCTGGATTCTTTAGACAGTCCCAGCTTTAGATAAGAGTGTCTGAGAGATTTATCTAACCAAATAAAATGGGAGATAAGAGAATGGATGTGTTTAAAGAAGGAGAAAGGGATCCAGACATTTAGCATATTTAAGGGGTAAAAAAGCCTAGGTAATATGTTCATTTTAACAATGTTAATCCGGACCCATAGGGAAATAGGGAGGGCTTTCCATCTTAGAGTATGTTGTTGAATTACCATTACAAGATCATGAAGGTTGAGTTTTCTCATAAGGAAAGGGCCAGTGGATAAATAAATACCTAGGTATTTAATGGACTTAGGGGACCAGCGCATACTAAACCTGGTAAAATCAGCACAGTATGTAAAGTGATTCAGGGGGAGACTCTCTGTTTTATTACAGTTCAGCTTATAACTGGAAAACAAACTATACTGGACTATCACTCTAAGGGTTCTGCAAGGGAAGTAGAGGGATGCAATAGATGTAGAAGGATATCATCTGCATACACCAAGAGAAATAGTATCATGTCACCTACAGGTATGCCGTGTATGACAGTAAAGGCTGAAAAGAAAGAGAGATAGTGGGCAACCAGAGTAAAGGGGAAAATGAGAAGAGAACACTCCATTACAATAAATCCTAGCAGATGGAGAGGAATAAATGGTTTGGAGCCAGCAGAGAAATAAAGGAGGGAAACCCATCTTCTTAAGAGTAGGCCACAAAAAGGCCCAAGCCACCTATCAAATGCTTTTTCAGCATCCAGGGAAATCAGGTCCACGGGGGTGGGAGAGACATTAGCAACCTGAAATATATGGGTCAGTTTACGTAAATGTTTGGTAGAGAATCTGCCTGGAACAAAACTTACCTGCTCCAGACTAAGAAGATGGGACCAGACTTTTGAAGGTCTCGTGGCTAGAATTTTAGTGAGAATTTTAAGGTCACAGTTTAAAAGGGAAATAGGGTGAAAACTGGATGGATGCGAGAGGGGGGGTTTCCGGCTTGAGAAGAAGAACTATAGTCACCTCCAGGAGAAAGGGATCCAGGGTGTCAGCTGATAGCATGAAATGAAAACGATGAAGTAAAAGAGGAGCTAGTTCTTTAAGAAAGCATTTATAGAAATTAGATGGAAACCCATCTGACCCTGAGGACTTGTCCAGGGCTAAACTATTAATGGCAGCGTCCACTTCTGGCAGAGAAATTGGAGAAGATAAGAGAGTTTGATGATGTTCCAGAAGGTGTGGAAGGGACGTATTCTCTAGATAGGCCTCAATCTCCTCCTTACTCAGTGGAAAAGGACGCTGACTATAAAGGTTCATGTAATAGTGTTTGAAAAATGATACAATGTCCCTGGGTAAAATTTTGAGAGAACTATCCTGATCTGCAATGGTTTTAGCAATTCTAGAGCTTTCAATTTTCCTCAGACGGAGGGCAAGTAGCCGCCCTGCCTTATCCCCCTGTTCCATGTACGCAAACTGGGTTTTCAAAATGGCATATTCAGCCTTCCCTCTCATAAGGTCAGCGGATTTATCCCTAAGGGACAGTAAGGTATTCAAGGAGTCTGGAGAAGAGGAAGGAGATAAAGACTGCTCCAGAGATCTTATTTGTTCTAGTAAGGTTCTGGAAGTGGACTCACAGATTCTCTTATACCTAGAGGCAAGACAAATACATTCCCCCCATTGGAAGCATTTCAGGGCACACTACTCATGATCCCCCCTAGGAACAGAATTCTGGTTTGACTCAGTATACATTTGGATAAGGGAATTTATTTTAGAGATGATAAAGTCGTCCTTAAGGAGTTGGGTAATTAGCGCCCAGGTAGTGTCACGCTGCTGGCCTAATGAGGTAGCAAGAAGGAGCCAGGCCACTGCATGATCGGAAAGTACTATGGGTTCTATTCCACCATCACACATTCCAGGTGAAAGAATTGAACTAATAAGAATATAAACAAGTCTAGAAGAGGTGTGGTGACCTGCAGAGTGAAATGAGAAAGAGCGGCTGGAGGGATTAAGGATCCTCCAGGGGTCACACCGACCAAGTAGATCCATGAAATCCTCAGGGCCCGTTGAGCAAGACAGGGATCTCAGGGTCTGTTGAGGTCTTGTGACAGTGGAAGGTTCCACCCCTTGCCCAGAATTAGAGGTGTTGGTAAAAGGGGAGCAATTTTGTCAGCTAAATCTATGAAAAAAGTAGGGTCCCCCCCCCCACAGGACCATAAATACTTCCTAGGATCACCTCACTTCAGTCTAGGAGGACCTTAACCAGGATGAACCTACCTTGTGGGTCCAAAATCGTAAGCTCAGCTTGGAAGGATATGCTTTTCATGAGTAAAATTGCAGCACCCTTACTCGAGGTTCAGTCCCCAGCTGAGAACACTTGGTTTATACCCTGTCTGCAAAGCCAATTGGCTTCTTGGACCAGGAAATGAGTTTCCTGTAGGAAAATAATCTGGGCATGAAGTAGAGCTAAGTTGTTAAATATCTGGTACCTTTTGAGTTGCTCTCTCGCTCCCTGACATTCCAAGTTACTAGTTTAATAGCATGATTAGCCATAGTCATAATAACCAACAAGTATAAAGTAGTGGATATCTGAGTTTTGGCACACTCCCCTCCCCTCCCCTCCCCCTGTCCTCCCTTCCCCCTCCAAAACACAATCGGCAGTGAACAGAGCCTTAAGATAACAAAAACATAAAAGTCAGAAAAACACCATAGTATCAAATCCTCAGAACAAGTAACTAGATATTCATCAAAAAGGACATGACACAAATTCCCCCTTCCCACCTCCCCATATACCCACAAGTGCAAGAAGAGAGAGACCCATGCAGGCATAGAAGAGTTCCAACCCCTTCCTCAACATCCCATAATACCCTTTATATACAAAGGTATCCCTAACTGACTTTGTATTAACAACCCGAAAAAGCCCAGAAATTAAGAAATACCAACCCCATGCAGCCCGGAAAATCCCCCTTTCAGGCTTAGACCCACCCATAGGTAGCCTAACCAGGATCAGCCTTGGGGTAGTAGGGGAGAGTGATGGTAAAGTAAGTAGACAGCTACAAAAACATTCCCCTATCCAGGTATGCCTTCTTGACAGTGGAGATTACCTGGCATACCAATCAAAAAAAGGAGGCATCGGGCTACCCCTCCTATTAGCCAGAACATAATGGCTGCCAGCCTGCAATATACCCAAGCTGCAGGTTACCCCCCCCCCACCGCCCATCCCCTCACTGTATTACCCTTGTCCAGGCACATAACCAAGGGAGCCCCACTTAGGAATAGCTTACTTGGTAATCCATTAGGAGGAATAATTAAAATTGCCTCTACAAACCATTTTTGTATCCGGAGCATCTGCCACGCAATAATGATTAACCTGTTAGAGCTGAACATTGGCATATACTTACATAAACACTCCTTTCTGGGTAATCCCTTCCCCTAAGATCTTGACCACCCCAACCTGTCACCATCACACTGACATTAATCTAGCAGGAGTGAAGCAAAATGGAAATAAACAAGGAAAAGGGAAAAGAAGGATCAGCATGAAAAAAAAATTACTTAGACTTAATTATAGTCCATCACGGCAATTGTAGTCATCTACAATGTCCTAAATGCAGACCTGGCTTTCTATTAAAGGGGAACATAATTCCACTGGGACTCAGTGCAAATTAACCACCTCCCTCTGAGCAACACAAACCCACAGTTTGAGTTCCTTGTTTTAGTAAACAAAATTATAGCTCAGGGTGTTTGACGAAAGGCCAAAGTGGGAGCCCCCTGCTGGCTGGAGTACTTCAGGATCTGACTTTCCAGACCTGTTAGAGTGTCACTGATCTATTAGGGGAGGCGAGGCATAAACAGTCCACGTATCCCAGGTAACAAACAAGAGAAAACAACACTGTTAAGGCTGTTAGACACAGGAAAATACCTAGGAAGTGACACAGTCTTCAGGTGTTTTAAACAGATCGGGCATTTTAGCGGAGAGGTCTCGAGCTGCTTACTCTGGTGATTCAAATGACATCCACAAACCTGAGATAAGGGCTTACAGGTGAGCCGGATAGGCCATTTTAAACTTGATGCCAGCCACAATTAATTTGTTCACTGGCTGGTGAAAGGCTGCTCACTTCTGGTGTATCTCATACGGTAGGTCTTGAGTGAACCTGAGGTGCTTCCCCTCCTACAGCACAGCTTGAAGTTCCCTGACCTTAGTTAAAACATGTTGTTTTTGGAGGTAACTAAGGAATTTCAGAATGACTGGCCTGGGGGGAGCGCCTTCAGGTGGTCGAGGAAGAAGGGAGCAGTGTGCCCTCTCGAGCTGGTAGGCAGCACTGTAGGAAGAAGGACCCACAATCTTGGCCAGAAGTTTTTGAAGGAAAGTGATAAAAAAGTCTAACTGTATGTTGGTAGGAGTTTGTCTGTAGTTTTCTTTGCTTTTCTTTTAAGTGATTGTATGCTTTGTGATATATTGTTCTGTGTTTACATTTTTCATGCTTTTATCATCTTTAAGTAAAGTACACCTTATATTTAAAATGACTGCCTGGGTGTGTCTTCGGAGTTCTTTTTGCATGTGATGTATACCTGGTTAAGTTGACAGCTGTTTTGAAGGGCTTGATGGTGTTGCCACACTGGGAAAAGGTAAGAATATACCTAAGGTCTTTTATAGAGTTTTGAGGGTTTATTTTTGGATACCTGGTTAGGTGCCCTTAGAGGAAAGATATTTGGTATCTCCCCGAAGAGCAGATTACCTGAGCCTGTACATTTGGGTTTGCTAGCATAAGGTTCACAGTTTGAATCCCCCCAGAACTTGAGACTAAAGGTGATATGGACCCACAAGCAGACAGGAAGGTTACTCTGTCTGTTACCTGTTCAAAGTTCTGTGCTCAGAGGTTGGCACTATGGGAGCAGAGGGCCTGACCTGCTGAGTGCATTTGTGACAATAATCACTGGGCCCTCCTCCATCTCTGGTAGCCTAAAAATCAGGATATTGTTACGGTGGCTGCTGCCTTCTAAGTCTTCAGACTTTAGCTGTAATTTGGCCAGTTGCTGCTTCACTTTAACTTTTTCGGGATCTACCTTTGTCCCGCCAGCATTCCAAAGCAGTTGAGTGGACCTCCACGTCCCCCATTTTGTGGCCCAGCTAATTCAAATCTGCCCAGAGGGACTTCAATTCAGAGGAAATGTCCGACAAAGTTTCCCTGAAGGGGAGCAGCTTTTGAAGAAAGTGATCCTCTGTGAGAGGAATCGCCTTTGCAGAACGGCCAGGGTGCTTGGTCGCAGAGGCACCTTGGGCCTTTGATTTCTTAGAGGTCTTCTCTGGCATGGTAGGGAGAGTATGGAGGAGTGGGGCCTGATGCATATTGGCCACCATTGTGGCTTCACAACACCTATGTCGATCTGGAGGAGTGGTAGAAGAGAGCTAGAGGCAGACTTCAACAATTAGGAGCTAAATTTGCCAGTTTGCAGTAGTCTTGTCAGGTAAAATTAACAGATTGAGCGGTGGAGAAGCAAGAGCTCTGCAGATGAGCTGCTACCAAGCTGAAAGCATCATGTGATCTCCCCAGTTTGTCTCCATGGGCTTGACTTGCCGTGTAGGCAAAGTTCTCCACGCATCACATTATTTATGTATTTAATTTTGGTAACTTGTTGGGCCCACTGGAACCATTACAGTTCCTTTTTCTGGGGTGACCCGGGATTAATTACAGATAGAGATTCAATAGGCGTTTACACAGTACAAAAAGCAAATTGTTCACAGTACAGCACACAGTAATTAAAGACAATGAGTTAACACAGTCAAGACAATTGCACATTTTACAATAGGGTATACAGATTTATTTTTCTTTGATAGACAATTCTTAAGTCACAGTGCTGAGCAGATTCTCATGTATACAAAGACCAGGACCCAATATTACACTCACATTGTTTCAAGGTGATATTCCAGTGGGGTTGGTCCACTCAGAGATACTGATCTGGCATGGCAGTTACTCCAGAATAGGCATGCATTCGCTAACCACCCTGGGTATAGAGAAGACTATTGTGGCAAGTTAATGGTAGCAAATACAAGGGCTCTGTTTCATCAGGTATGCCTTGAGTCCTCTCTTAAATCCCCCTAGAGATTTGCATTCCTGAAGTGTTCTTGACAATGTGTTCCACAGGTGTGGTATATACACAGAGAAGGACCGTTGTCCAGAGCTCCGTGGGCTGGCAATGTGTGAATCACATGTCCATTAGCCCTTTACATCAGTCAAGCCTGTAATTTGCTCTGGGTGCTTCTCTATAGCTGACATCACAATCCTCTGTTTGTGGCATCACAGTCTGTTGCTATGGAAATGATAATGATGTCATGAAGAGAGAGGACTGTGATGTTCGGTGTAGATAATAAGCCAGAACAGAGGAAGTCTAGAGGACTGTGATCCTCTAGTCATCTGCATAATTCTGAAAAAAGAGGATGCTAACTACAGGAAATACAGTTCTGATGTGTGCCTGCACAGGCAGGGAACAGCAGAATGTGATGAATCAGGGCACAGTACAATAAGCAAAAATCCAAACAATAAAAACTATTGATAGCCTGTTGATTTCACTAATGTTGCAGCAGCAGTGACTGAAGTTACTGCACACCATAAAACAGCAGAAGGGAACATCCCACCGCATGCCAGCACTACGCGTGAAATATAAGAAGAAATGCATCTAAACATGATATTTTCCTAGGTTTCCCCTGTGATAACAGGCCATAAAGCCATTAGGTTTTGAGTGCCCATGCTGTACATTTGTATAAAATGCACACCATTACATGAGCTTCATCTGTGCCAAAAAAAATCTGTGCATGCTGTTATTAAATATAGAAAAGACTGCAGAAAGGCAACCATTTTAGAAAAATGCACACATGCTGCAAAAATTGCAGCAGCACAAGGGTACCCTTCCTTGTGCAACTTTTTTTTGCTGCATGTGTGCAATTTTTCCACTTGGGAAAATCCGACCCCTGGTTTCCCTCCATGGTGGCACATTGCATTACCCCAGTGCCTCCGGCCAGACCATTTTTTTTTTTTCAAAGCAGCCAGCCTGTGTCTAAGTTTCTGCTTCTTAGTAGCATAGCCTGCAGAGTAAGGTGATCCTTGCTTTCTTTTCCTTTTTTATGGATTCATTATGACTCTCAGGGGATAAGAGATGCAATCTCTGTGTTTCTGTGCTCTGTACCAGCAACCAGGTCAGATGAAATCTACAGCCGAAAGCGTAAAATTCCTGAGTAATTGCACCGGTTCCTGCTGTTTTATCCCAGGAACACTAATGACTGTACAACTTCTAGTCTCTATTACAGACACAAATGTAAACAGCCTTTTTCCCTTGTGATTTTCCCTTTCCTCTCCGAAAACTATGGCTGCTTTTTGCTACTGGTATACAGTGACTCCCTCTGGTGGCGGGGGTGGGGGGGGGGGCTGTAATTCTGCAAAAAGCTTCTACAGTGGTTCTGAGGATTGAGAAGAGTGAGTCAAGATTATGCTTTGCTATATTCCCTCTGTCACTAGTACACTGTCTGACTCACTGTGTTACCTGGCAGTTTGGATTGTGCAGTTGTGGGTGTAGCTAAAGGGTTTAGTGCTGGAATATTACAAAAAATGTGAATAACTTGCTTTGCCTCATTTCCCTTGTTTATAGCTTTAACTTTCTTTCTCTTAATTTTTTTCTGGCAGGGACAAAGTGCACAATTTTTAATGCTGTCATTAGGTATGAGAATCATCACTGTATTAGATCTCTGCTTAAGTAAGAAACACCTGTGTACTTTTTATATATGTCTCGTCCTGCCCATTAGCTATTTAGGGCAAACGCTGTTTAAACGTATACATTAGGCACGACACATATGTGGTGTTATGTTATTCCCTGTGGCCCTCATATTCATAGTTGGCTGTATGCACCACACAGCCATTAGCACTGCTTGTGAGATTGCCCATGGCTGGCTCGGAGGCAATATTAAGTTAGTGTGCTCTGACTCAAGAGCACTAACTGTTTGAATAGGGGGGCTGTGCCAGTACAGCACACAGTGACAATGCACTGCGCTGACATACAGTAGCCTCCTACTGGAATACTACCTACAGGAGTTGGATGGAGGTAGTGCGTCCCAAACGGGATATCACCAGTGCTCCTGTGAGCCATTTTCAGCCCTGGCATGCTCATAAGACCTTAGAACATGCAAAGTACTAAAGGCATTTTGCAAGCCCATTACGGACTTATTAGCATGCTGTCCAATGCCACTGCACATGATTGCACTGAAGAATTGTGTGGAGCTGTGCTGGCCCCTCCCTCTGATCTCCATCAAGAGCCCCACTAGAATTGCAAACAACCACCCTGGCATCCAGTGGCTGCCCCCTCCACCAGTCACCCACCTGTTAGTATTGAATATAGTTCCTTGGCCGTCTAGTGTCCCACCTTCCCCCCAATTCCCCATCGCAGAATTAGGAAATAAACGTCCCTGGTGGCTAGTGTTCCTCCTACCCCAAATTGCCTGGCCTGAATTAGAAAATAGATGTCCATGGTGGCTAGTGGCCACCCAAGATTGCATGGAAGACCCCCCACCCCAACCCACCTGCTCAGGTCCCTCCACCACCTCCCCTCTAGTCCCAACTGAGACAGCAACTGGTACAGCCCCACTACTCACCCTATCTGCCATCTGAATGACAGGGAGGGAGCGAGCCCACAACTACAGTAGAGTTCTAGTGTAGTTGCACACTTGCTGCCTGTCAATTTGATGGCTACCAGCTGAGGCGGTGAGCAGTGGGGCTGTGCCAGTCACCATCTCGGGGGGGGGGACTGGCCATTCAGGTTAGTGGGGGGCTGGGAGCGGAGAAAGTGAAGGTGCCTGAGTGGCAAGGCAGGGTGAGGGGGTCTTCCATATGACTGGGGGGCCACTAGTCACTAGGGACATCTATTTTCAGATTTGGGGCAGGGGATTGGGAGAGAGTAGAAACTAACCAGCAGGGACATCTATTTCCTAATTCTGGACAGGCAGTCAAGGGTGGTGGGAGTGGGAACACTAGACTGCCAGGGAACTTTATACAATACTACCAGGCGGGTGACTAGGGGAGAGGGGAACCACTGGACATCAGGGAGGTTGTTGGCAATTCTACTGGGGCATTTGATGGTGATCAGGGGTTAAGGAAGATGCTAGCTGGGACTTGCAGCTTCTGCTGTTAGTCCTCTACCTGGCCCATGACTGAGAGAGGGGGGTTCTCACACCATGATAAGGGTTGGGTTTTGATAGTATTAAACAGCACTTGGATGGAGCCTGTTTAGTGCTGTCAAAATCGCTGACTATACCACTGTGCTATGTATGTAAGGAACATCCCTCATTTATATGAGCGCAGAAGTATGTTCTGTGGGATCTTGCTACTGGGTCAGTGTTGCAAATTAGGGGCATTGAATATAGCCCTGCTCCATTTAATCACGCTACTCCTGGTTAGCACATCCTTAACCTTTTGAATAAGTGAGCCTGTGTGTTTAAACTAGTGTAACAATTGTATAATGGCATATCTCATACATATTAGGTAAAAGCCATTAATGTGAGATTTGGGACCAAATTGTGTGCATACTTGACATTACTGCTTAAAATATTGAAATATGCATTTAAAGGATGCAAAAACCTTATTGTTTAATGTGACACGCTATTTAGAAAAGGACCCTAGGATGATATAGCATGAAGAGTGCCCTTTAACACAGTGTACCTCACCCACTTTACCTTTAAATTAGTGATTTAAAACAGTTTTGCTGTATTTAAGAGAGTAAACAAACAGTACGTCCTCTTCAAAACTTGTGCCCCAATCTTTGCCTATGATGGAACTGACATTATATGCAATGATGTCAATGAAGCAGTAGTGCTGCGTGGCACTTGCAGAAATGCTATGCATAGTATTTGTTAGAATATTTGTCACCTATGCATGCATAAGAAATGACATGGCATGTGTTATGCTGATCTAACCGATGCTATGCGACTTAGTGAGGCACAACGCTGCAGGCGGAGTGCCTTCAGCCCCCGGAACTGTGGTTAGATCAGCACATGCCGAACAGTCTAATTGTGCTTATAAAATGGATAAACTGCAAAAATAAAAAATAAAAAAACAGTAAACTTTTAAAATTAAAAACAGCTATTTTCTTTTGTAAAAGTAATTAGTAAATAGCTTCTTTCCAGTAGTCAGATGACTCTGACTGCCTGTCTCTGCACTCATGACTGATGCGTGGTCATGGTCGTCTAATTAATACATAAATATCTGCTTACCCCATGCTTGTTTTAGCATAAGACACCACACTGTCAGTTCATGTAGATATCTTGTATGGGGCTATGCATGCTTTATAACATACAAACATACTAATTGCCAGCAGATTAAGCCTTATGGTCTATCGAGTCTGCTCGAACCTCAGATCCCTTGTTGGGAACTGGGGCCCTCCCCCCCCCCTTGTGTACCAGAAACCCCTAGCAACCCTCCCCACTCCTCTGGGCCTGGCCCTCATCTGATACATCCCCTTTCTGTATCTGTCCCACCCTCTTTTGAAACCCTTCACCATGGAAATCCGAACCAGCTCTCCAGGCAGCGTGTTCCAAGGATCCACTAACCTCTCAGTGAAAAACCTCCTCCTCTTTTCCCCCCTCATCCTTCCACCTTCCAACTTCAAACAATGTCCTCTGGTGATACCTCCCTCCTTAAGCCTAAAGATTCCCTTCGTGTTTACCCTATTTATTTCCTTGAGGTACTTGAAGACCTCAGTCATGCCCCCCAATTTTCCTCTCATCCAACGAAAACAGGCCAAGCTCCTCAAGTCTGTCCTCATACGTCAAATCCCCCAGTCCTCATATCAACTTGGTAGCCCTCCTCTGTACCCTCTCCAGGAGCTGTATGTCCCTTTTCAAGTGTAGTCTCCGGTACTGTACACAGTACTCAAGGTGTGGTCTAACCAGTCCATTGTACAGCGGCAGTATCACTTCCCTGCTCCTAGAGGTGATCCCCCTTACAATGCATCCCAACATTCTGTTTGCTTTGCTAGCCGCTTTCCTGCACTGCTCAGAGTTATTCATACATGCATCCACCATGACCCCTAGGTCTTTTTCCCCTGTTGAGGCCTCCAGCGCCACCCCTCCCAAGGTGTATCCATGTTTAGGGTTCCCCCGCCTAAGATGTAATACATTGCACTTTGCGGTATTGACTTTTAATTTCCAGGTATGAGCCCACCTTTCCAGGGTGTCCAGGTCCCATTGTAGAGCCAACCTCCCCTCTTCCCCCTCTACTACTGCTCCCAACTTAGAGTCGTCAATGAAGAGACTCATTACACACCCTATACCCACCCTGATGTCAGATATGTATGCATTAAACAGGATCGGACCCAGGACCGAGTCCTGTGGTACACCACTACCGACCACTCTAGGGTTTGAGAGCTCTTCACTAACCACTACTCTCTGTGTGTATCCAGCTAGCTAGTTTCCTATTCATCTGACCATCAATGGGCCCACACCCATCCCCATCAGTTTCTCCACCAGACCATTGTGGGAAACTCAGTCAAATGCCTTGCCGAAGTCTAAGAACAGTACATCCACAGGCTTTCCCCTGTCCAGTTCCAATGTTACGCATTCATAGAACTCCACAAGGTTGGTTTGACATGATCTACCTGATACAAACCCATGCTGCTGACTATCCAGACCTCCCACCTCCTCCAAGAACACCCCCAGTCATTCCTTCAGTATACTCTCCATTAATTTTCCCACCACCGAGGTCAAACTGATGGGTCTATAGTTACCTGGTACTTCCCTTGACCCCCCTTTATGGATTGGCACCACATGTGCCTCTCGCCAATCCCTAGGCACCCTCCCTGTCTCAAGCGACCTGTTGAAGAGCTGCTCCAGGAGTGCGGCCAGTATGTCCGCCAGTTCCCATAGTACTCTCGGATGAATGCCATCCGGCCCAGGAGATTTATCTTTCCTTAGGGCCTTAAGGGCTTGCCACACCTGTTCGGTGGAGATAGCATCATCCGTCCCCCCCACCTTACTGGCCTTTTTATCCTGATCCTGATAGGACACCCCTGGAGTACCTCTTCCTCCCTTATGCTCTATTTCTGATGCTCTCCTGATTCCACACACTACCGCTTCTATCCTCATCGTGCCTTGGTTTGTAAATATCCCTTCCCCCTCCCTAGTGAACACCAAGGCGAAGTACTCGTTAAATACATTCACCTGGTCCCTCGCCTCTTCCACCCACCCACCTTCTGATCTCAATCTGCCGAGCTGGCCCTTAGTTTTTCTCCGCTCCCCAATATACCAGAAGAATCCCTTTTCCCCTCCCTGTATCCCCTCTCCCAGCCGCTGCTCTTTACTGGACTTTGCATCCTGCACCATCCGGGGGACTTTTCTAGATGCAAGACAGTACGTTTCCATTTTCCTATCCCCTCTCATTGTTTTGTTTCTTTTGTAGGCAGCCTTATTTTCTCTGACTGCTACCCGTACTTCACTGGACCACCAGCATGGTTTATGTGACCTTGCTCCCTTACATTTCACTTAGTGCAGGTCCTCACTGCCTCATGAAGTCCCTGTTTTATAACCTCCCATCTCTTTTCCACATCTGTCATTGCTGTAATCCCCTTCAAGTGATCCTTGAGAATATTTTCCATGCCAATAAAGTCTGCCCCTGAAGTCCATGGCCAGTGTCTTAGTTCTCTCCCCCCTTCCCCATGCTTATTTGAAACCAGACAGTATCGTGGTCGCTCCCAGACAGGGGATCCTCTACAACCAGGTCCCTTACCAGATCCCCATCCGCCCGAACCACATCCAGGACATGCCCCTCCCTCATGGGTTCCATTACATGCTGTGTTAAGAACACATCTTGGAAACCGTCCAGCAGCCTCTGCTCCTTGGCCACCTTAGAGGACATGGTTCCCCAGTTTGTACCTGGCATATTAAGGTCCCCGATCAACATCACTCCCTCCCCTTTAAGTTCGCACTGGGCAATAATGTTGGCCAGAAAACCATCCTCTAGAACATCATCCATCCCGGGGGGCTTATATACTATACCCAGCTTGACCTTACCTCCTGCCGGGGTTCTTAAGGTGATCCATAAGGCCTCCACGGTTCCCTTTACCTCTTCTACCCTAGCAGTTTCTATGTCATCTCTAATGAACATAGCCACTCCACCCCCTCTGCCTTCCTTTCTATCCTTCCTAAGCATAGTGTACCCCCTCATGTTTAGGTCCCAATCATGGTTCTAGTTGGCCCATGTTTCTGTGACCGCTGCCACATCCATCTCCTCCTCGAACAGCATGGCCTGGAACTCTGGCAACTTGTTTCCCAAGCTCCTGGCATTTACTAACACCATCCCCCACCCCTTATCCCTGATCCCCTTTGTTGAACCCACCCGAGTTCCTTATGCTTCCAGTCTCCCTCTGCTCCTCCTGAAACCTCCTCCCCCCATCTGTTCCCCTCCTCCCCTTGGGTTTGAAGGCTACTCCCCTCATATAGAGGAGAGGGCTTTAGGCCAGCTCCTCCCTTATCCCTTCCCCTCACAAGTTTAAACCCCACCTTTCATGAATGTAGTCCGCCACCCCCTGTTTAAGGACTTCCTTCCCTAACGGTGTAAGATGAAGCCAGTCCTTGGCATACAGTCCCTTATCCTCCCAAATTCCCTCCCAGTTCCCTAACACCCCCGACCTACTTTCTGCACCCCACTTCCTGAGCCAGTCAGTAACCTCTGTGATCTTCTTTTTGTTCTCCACTGAGGCCCTTGGTACCAGCAATATTTCCGAAAAGGAAATGTTGCATCCATTATCCCTATAGACTCTGGCAAGTTCTCGGAACCTTGCTTGGATTTCCAAAACGCTATGTCCCTCTATATCATTAGTCCCCAAATGCACTGAGAAATGTGGTTTCCCTCCACAATTCCTAACCAGTTCGTACACCACAAACTTTGTTCTGTGCACTGTCAGCCCAGAGATACTCACTACCTTCACCTGGTTATGGCATCCCCCCCATCTCTCCCAATGGATACCCCTAATCATCGGGTCTCCCAATAACAGAACTTTAACTTCACCATCATCCTTAAGGTTATCTCCACAATGTGTTCTCAACCCCCTTCCCCCATTATCCGTGACCTCAATTCCATGGGAGTCTTCCTGCTTTATTATGATAGACCCCCTTGTCACCCTCCCCTTTCTGCCTCCCTTATTATTTTGCCCACTTAACTCAGAGCCCCCTGAATGGGTGTCCCCTTTAACCCTCTCTTATCTGAGCCATTTATCTTGGCCCTGATAATTTCCCCTTCCCCCACATCGTCTTCCTCATCCCTTGTAATAGTACCCCTACCTCCAAAAGCCCTCTGTGGGTCCCTTTTACCTAGGGCCCCATCCTTAATACTGCCTCCCTCCTGAAGTGGGGTCCCTCCCCCGCCTCCTTGTCTTCCAGTTTCTCTCCATTCGTGCTCTCCCGCCTCCTGTCTGCAATATGTTGCATCTCCCCAATCTGCTTAACATTTAAGTATCCCCTTCTCCCCCGGGGCTATTTCTATCCTTTCCATGGCCGAGCTGTGAGACTCTATGGGTACCTGACTCCCTCACCCCGTCCTCTTTTTTGTTTTTTTCCAAATGTTTAACCAGGTGAGACACACTAAGCTGAAAGCTTTTTTACAGGTGCAATCTAGGAGCACAGGGAAGTTAAGTGACTTGCTCAGGGTCACACAGTATATGCAAGTGGGGGCTGTGGGATTCAAATCCAGGTCTCCAGATTTGCAGCTCAGAGCCTTAAACCACTGCGCTGTACTGCCTCTGTATCAGATTCCTCATTTCTACCTATCCCTCCCACCCCCCGGTTGCTTAAATTTATTGTAACACTCTATGCCAGCCTCCATCAAGTGACCTGAGTTTCTCCCGACTGCCCATCTAAGCTGCCCCTCTATCTCTCCTCTTGCCCCGTCCTCCTTAGGAGCTCCCTTCCCACTGTCTGCTCTTCTAGGCTTCCCCACAACAGCCCTTTTTGACACTTCCCCTTCCACTCTCCTTATATGCGTAATGTTTTCCCCTTCGCGTCAACATCCCTGTCTAATGTCCCTAATATCCCTCTTCCTGCTTGCTGTAACATGACCACCTCTAATTTCTGAGCATTGCCCAGCCTCCCTTCCATCCCACCTGTCTGCCGTACACACCCACACCCACACCCCTTATCCTTGGTCACATCCCCCAACTCCCCCAGCTTACTTCTTAACCAATATACTTCACTACTGATCCGAGATAGCTGTCTACAGAGTGGGCAGCCTCCCTCTCTGCAGGCACAGTTGAAAATTATTGCCAGCCCACAGCCTGTGAAGCCTACAACCCTTCTGAAGATGCCTGCCATGGTGGAAAGAGGCCACTCTGTTTGTCCCTCTCTATTCATATTGGGCACATCCCCCTTTTCCCAGTCCCTTCCCCCGGAATACTTACCCTCCCTCCCCTCCAGGTGGCCATATTGGGGTGTACTACATCAGTCATATTCACGTCTAACAAACAACCCTGCTCTAAATAGGCACTTAAACCCTAACTGATGAGACAAGATAAACAAGCTCTAAATAGACACTTAAACTCTAACTGAAGATACAGAATAAACAGTGCTAACTTGGAAGTATCTAACAGCTTTATCGTATAGTATAACTTAGCTCTGTTTCACCCCCAGCTGCTTGTAATATCACAGCCCCACTTGCATCTCCATGATTTTCCTTACTCACCCCAGAATGATACAGTTTTATTAAGTAGAAGTCTTGATTTGTCCACCTCCAGAGAACCCCTCACCTTACCAACCCATAAAGGCTATTTAAAAGGGTGGCAGTGTGGGGTGCGTAGGTGGGAGGGAAGGAGAAAATATAGGTTCAGTCCCAGAGCTCTGATGAGCTCCCTCTCACTGATTGAGTCCTCTCTCTCACTCTCAGGTGCTGCTGCAGGCCACTTGTTTAAATAGGGCAGCAAGCCTGCAGTGTATTGGCATGGAAAATAAAAATTTAAAGTTCAGTCCCAGAGCTCTGATGAGCTCTCTCTTGCTGCTCGATCCCTCTCTCGCTCTCTGGCACTGCTGCAGGCCTCCCATTTAAATAGGGCAGCAAGCCTGCAGCATTTTGGTGCAGAAAATAAAAATTTAAAGTTCAGTCCCAGTCCCAGAGACCCAATGAGCTCCCTCTCGCTGCTCGATCCCTCTCTCGCTATACAGTACCATGTTTATATTTTGTCCCCTATATTTTATAATACATGGAGGTCCCAGACTGCATATATCACAAAGGGCATACGCACTCACATTGAATAGCATACTGAGAGCCAGTGGTGCTAGTTCCTAGATCAACACCATGCAGTCATACTGGGAGTTGGTCTGGTGATACAGGCATTTATAACTTTTAGGACATCTGCCGAGTACAGGCATTATGGTAAAGAGTGGATGCAAGGTACAGTATGTGGGGGGGCAACTGTATCACAGGTGCACACTGCAGTCATGGGGTCTCGCTGGGTGCTAGACATTCATGCTCTTACCAGGTGGTGAGGCATGAACACCATCAAGAGGGATGGAGTCTGTTGAATATGACCACAGTAGCACAAGATGGCGTGGTACTTCAGGGTAAAGGGGGGCAGGGGTGGTAAAAGAGTAAAAAACTGTATTTTGGAGTGCCGGTTGCTCCAGGCTTTACTTTCATATGGCTAGACTGGGTGGTAAGAGTCTCAGTTATCTAAACGTGTAGTATAGCATACATATTCCTTTAACCACTCTCCCTAATCTAGCTCTGCACTCTTTCAATCTCCCAGTGGGCCTAAAATTGCAGCAACATTCCAGTCCCTCCCTCTCCTGGACTCTCAAGTGTTTTGGAATGCATTTTGTGAATAAGGAATTGTAAAAGAAAGCAAATTATTTCTTTCCTTAAATACTGGCAGTGGATTGACTATAAAGAGGCAAACACAGAGCCATAGTATGTTTGAAATGTTACAAAAACAGTTGTCATTATATATAGTGGTAGTCATACAAGCGTTGAGCAGGTACTGAGATAAAGCTGAGGTATGCTAAGGCAGAATTACATTAAAGCTAATGCAAACTGTATCCCGAGTACCTCAGTATACCTCAGTACCTCAATACTGATCAACTTTTCTACGACTTCCACTGTATATACTGTGTGTGTGTGTGTGTATATATATATATATGTATTATAGTGGCACAGTAGTGCCACTATAGTTAGGGTTGCATGAACACTTCTATGTTAAACCCCAAATTTTGCACCATCAACCCTTCATCCGATTTGCCTGAAAGTTTGCAGGTGCTTTCTGGTACTATAGCTCTCAGGATCTGGCAAGTTTTGTTCTGGTCAGTTGTGCAGTTTCAGAGCTGCAGAATGTCAAAAATGTGAAAAATCCTCAATTTCAGGGAAATTCTTTGCTTGGGGCTACGACCCAAATGGTTTGGGGGTCTGGTCTGAAATATTCAGGGTATATGGGGTCTGGGTCACTGCTGTGCCTTTTGAAGGTGTGGTGAAAAAATATTAATCCGTTCAAAAGTTATTAAAGTTTCCCATTATAGCATATGGGAAAAAAAATATATATGTACACCTTGAAAGCACTTTTTGCTTTTGCAAAAGCACTTCTGACTGCCACAAATGGGTTTTGCACTTTCACTCTGCTGCCATCTTGTTTTTAGTTAGCGGAGGCTAAAAAACATTGTAATTCAAAATATACTGCCCCTTGGTAAACACCAACAGTTGTGTTTACCTAATTAGGGCCCGAGGAACACGAGTCCTGACATTATTTTCTCAAAATAGTGTCTGGAAATAAATTTTCTGAGTTTTGGCTGTTTGTAGTGCCACAATTTGCGACACTTCTTTTGTGAAACTGATTCAAATTGTGGCAGTTTTTGCACAACTACCAGCACTATTGCATGAAAACTGCTGCAAATTGCGATACTGTTTCATGAAAATTGCTACAATTTGTGGCAGTACTTGAATGGGAAAACCTCATTGGCCCCAGTAAAAAAACTTTTATGGCCACTTTTTGGCCGAAATAACATTGGAATGGTGTTCCTCGGCCCCCTTTAGGCAAACACTGTGTTGGTTGCAATTGAGCCATTTTATAATCGGAATAAGGTACTCTAGTGTGTGTCATGCTAGTTAACATCACCTCTTGGCTGCAGCCTCATGCCCAGCCACCTGAGGCGTGACAGTATCCCAACATGACACACATTGTCATCTATTATTGCTTAATTCTACTTTGCTACTACTGCAGTTACATGGGCACTAATTTCTGGCATTTACTTGCCTCGAGATGGGCAGAATTTGGTGGGAAAATTGGTCCAAATCACCAAAATTGTGAAAACCTTCTTAGTTTATCATAGCATAACAACCAGGAAAAAAAAATATACTGGAATCCCATGTTTTAAAACCAGATTTTAACTTTTTCTGACTCTGCAATGTAGAGTCCATGCACATTTAGTTTTAAATATTTAGCCATTTATACAATGAGGCAGATGCGAGGTGCACTACACGCACTTCCATGATTTCAATCATACCATCATTTCACTGCTTTTGTGTTTTGAAGTATTGATGTACACACTTGCACTGCCACCCATGCTTATAAGCTTTACAGCAGAGTCCAAATTATAGGTGAAAGCTCAGTGAAACAACCTCAGAAACTGCATACAGGGTCTTTTTTGTCCTGGTTGCAATTTTGGATTTAGTGACTTTTTAAGTTGAAAACCTTGGCAGTTTGCCCATCACCACCACACCCCACTCCCCCCACCCCCAGATAATGCTTGCGTTAATGACTTCATCAGTAAAGATTACCTTCCTGGGAAGGCCTAAGTAAAGAGGGGCACAAGCCTGTGATATAGTGCAGATATGGGAACCTTCCCAGATAATGAAGGAATGCAGGCAGACTTAATCTTTTTATTTTATACAGAATGGAAACTGCAGACCACAAACTGGAAAAGGGCAAGGTAGCAGGAAAGAGAGTTAACTGTTTCAGTACAGAATAAAGTGGACAGATATGCCCCCCATGCATGTGTGTTCGCAGTGCTTTAAGTTATTCCACTTCTGAACCAGGCGTGTGTAAACCCCACACTGCTGAGTATCCAGAGTGATGTCTTCCAACATTTCTGGAAGCACCCAAGCAAATTGTGAGATGTCCACATTCAATTATAAATCTAATTAATTATTGTGTTAATGAGGCCAACACTTGCTCTGATTGGTTGCTGTGTCAGGGTGTTAATCCCTTAGAAATGTCTGGTACAGCTTAGATCAGCATGTGTGTTGGTAAACTTTTAGTTTAAAGACATTTTTCCCTTGCTAATGTGATCTGGCTGATAATCACAATAATGCTCTTAAAATTTGACATTTCTATAGGCGTAATGCTCTTGCTGGGATTAATGGGCCTCTGTTGCACTTCGTATCATCAACTACCCCTAGACAGGCATTAATCTCTAGGAAATGCCCAGTTGTTCAGGAATTATTGCTTACATTTTCAACTGCATCAGTTTAGGAGAGCCTCCTGTTATCAACCATTCAGTCTCCCATTAAACAAAGCATTTACCCATTTATAGGCTTATCCTTGATGTCATCTGACCAGGCTGTGTTGTCTTACATGGCGAGTGTGATGGGGAGCATAGTCTTTACCCAGAAACGTTGTTAATTACTTTTCAACACCAGTTGTTGAATTTACGGCCTGTAATTCACAGCCGCATGGCTCTAGTCAAGGTAGGGTTGCCACCTATCCAGTTTTTGACTGGATAATCCGGTTTTTAGGGTCCTTATCCAGTCATCCAGTTTTGATTAAATGTAGTCCGGTTTTTGGGCCATTTTGAGTAATTATACACTCTTAAAACTGATGTATCAAATCATTCACTATTTTGGCTGCATTGTGTGTCCAGGTTACAAAGAAATTCTGATGTCACAGTCATTCAGACCTGCCTTTGTTTGTAAAACCAGACCGTCTGAGAGGTGTAAAGTATGGCCATTAAGATCATTAGCAGTAAATTAACCTAATCTTTTCCACTCTGAATTTTAAGTATGGTCTTTTACTGCTATGACAGGAAATAGCTTTTAAACCTTTATGTGCTTTCATGTGTTTCTTTTTGTTTGTCCTATATTCTGGTATGTTTTAGACCCATTTTTGTTAAAGTAATAATCTGACTTTTATTGCCTTTATCACTACATTTGCTCTTATTTTGGTATTACCTGAACATTCCATGATAATAGCTACAGTTTTACAGGTCATTCAGATAAACAGCAGGAATGGTGTGTCTGGAATTGTGGAATGGCTTAGACATATGAAAAGAAACCGCAGTAGCTGCTGAGGTGAAGGGGAACACTGTGCAGTATTAAGGGTACCACAAGCATCGATAATTAATTTACCAAAAACTGGAAAAGCATCAGAATGCATGACTGACATGGAAAGGAGACTGGGAGAGCATTTAACTGAGGGCTGAGCAATAAGCTGTGAATGAGCTTGGCACATCCAGCAGACCTGAGTTTGATTGCCACAGCCTCCACTTACATACTGTGTGACCCTGAGCAAGTCACTTAACCTTCCTGTGCTCCTGGGTCACACCTGTAAAATGGGCTATAAGGACTATGGGAGTTAACCTGGTTGCCAAAGAATAAAAATAAATAATAAATAAATCAAATAAATAACAGTATAAAAATGATTTCCGATCACTAGTAATGTCTATTCCAACATTACAAATGGCTTTGGAGGAGGAGCGATATACTCGCCATTCATAAAAGGGGGGGGGGAGCCAGAGGTGGAGTTTGGGGTGAGGTTTAGCATCCGATTTTTACTTCATCCAAAGGTGGTGACC
This sequence comes from Neoceratodus forsteri, assembly GCA_016271365.2. NCBI lineage: Eukaryota > Metazoa > Chordata > Ceratodontiformes > Ceratodontidae > Neoceratodus > Neoceratodus forsteri. Next base: position 436,276,259 of record JADMNL010000022.1, on the reverse strand, counting down.
CTAAGTCAAAGTGCCTTTCCAGAGGAAGGTTATTAAAATGGTGTCAGGACTGCATGAAAAAACATATGAGACGAGGCTATGGGAGCTCAACATGTACTCACTGGAGGAGAGGAGAGTGAAAGGGACATGATTGAGGCCTATAAGTCCCTCACAGGGGTAAACAAGGTGCAGTTAGGGAGTCTCTTTCACAGGATGAGGAGCACCAGAACATAGCGGCATGCTATGAAGTTTGGAGGGGGGTGAAGTTTAAGAGGAATGTGAGGAAATACTTCTTCACAGAAAGGGTGGTGGTGGATGCCTGGAACAGCCTGCTAGAGGGTGTGGAAGGGCCAAAGGCAGAGGGGGTTTCAAACATACATGGGATAGGCACAAGGGTATGATAAGTAGAGATAAGGGAGGAGGGAGGGACACCCATGACCAGCTTGGGTCCAAGGTGTAGTAACAGGCAGGGGAAACAGGGCTGACTAGATGGGCCTGTCAGTCTTTTTCTGCTGACACAGTCTAAGTTTCTATGTTTCTGTCTTTTTTCTAGTCAACACGCTTTTGACTGTACTCAGTCAGAAAGACTTCCAGAAAACATCTGCTGCAACACAGACTAAAAGAATGAGCAACAAGAAATGTGCAGGTATCTACTCAAATAAAACATTTACCGCCATTATGTTCATAGCAAGTAACATTTAACTTTAACCCTTTCCAGGTTTCAGGTTCTGTAAACTATCATTCTTTTAAAGGAGAACTGCCTTGTACCTGCAAGCATGTGTTTCAAATACTGGTTCACATTCCATTGTTGCTCCACCTTTGCACACCTTTGTAGTAAATTCAGTGGCTGTTTCTGTTAAACGCTGCAGATCAATACCATTTTAGAAGTGTATGATGTAATCTGTGTCCTTGCTAAGTGCTTGTATTGTCACAATTCATCCATGTTCTCCTTTAGAACTCTGTGGTTTAGCCATCCCAGTGGTGCTAAGGGTTGAGCTGCTGGACACCACACCTCGCACCACACCATTGACCCGGGCTCAGGAGCAGCCTGGGGTTGCCAGGGGTAGGTGGGGAGGAAGAGGATCGAGCATCTGATGGACTGTTCTCCTCTCCAGGGGAGGGAGGGTTGTTGTCCCACTCTGTGATTGCTCCCTGGTGGAGGTCGGGGGGGGCAGCACCAGTGTTAGGGAGGCAAGGAGCATGGGTATGTGGCATGCGTGTGCCTCCACATGTGCATGCTGACGCTGTGGGGGAGGGCGAAAACAGAAAATGATGCAGTGACCCTGTGCTCCTCAAGTTCTCGGCTGCTTCATTCCACTGTGCTTCTGCCACTAGTCGGGACCATACCTCTCAATCTCTCAGCATTAAAATTCATAGCACTGGCCTTCAAAATTTAGAGCAAAGACCCAGAATGAGTAGCATTTTCTTATTTTAAAGAAAAATAGGTCTACAAATGGTGGGCTCAATATATTTAGCATTAAGGAATGTTTCTAGCAAAGTTAGTTCAATGATTTAATAGTTTGTGTGTCCAGAGACAAATCTAACATTACTGAGAATATCAATGAACCTTCGCAAAGCAAGGGTAAATTTCAATGTAAAAATCATAGCACTACTTGAAATTCATAGTAGTTGAGAGGTATGGTCGGGACCCCTGTTCTAGATTGTGCTCCAGGTGGGGGGAGGATAGTCTTCCCCCTCCTAGTACTGACACAGGGTGGGGGGGGGGAATCCATGGGGGAACCTGCGGGTTCCCCAGGACCGGGGGGAGATGGACCTACTGAGTGGCAGTACGGGAGGGAGTATCCAGGGGCCGCCCCAGAGAAGGAGAAGGAAAAAACTCTGTGGTGGGACATTAGGTGTTTTTACACTGTGCCCTACCTGCATCGCAATGGTTTTATTGTGCTCTGTCTGCACCACAAGTATGTGCTTTTACACAGCAGCACTTACATCGGTGTCCTGGGCTGTTCCATTGTTTCAGCCACATTTCTGGACGAGACTTGCCCTAGACTTCCTGGTCAGTTTACATATTCTACCCAAGTTCAGCTAAATATATCTTCAAATACTAGAAAGGAAGCTGTAATCGAGAAACTAGTTACTTTTCAGAAATGGGGGCTAAAAAGTACTTTAAACCTGCTCTGAAAATGGAGTCGTAATACTGGGCATGCTTGGAGTATGAATATGCACAAGTGCATGCCCATAATCACGGCTCCACGTTCGGAGCACTTTTAAAGTATTTTTTAGCTCCCTTTTCTGAAAAGTAACTAGTTTCCTGAGTTTCTCTTCTTTTCTAGTATCTGAAAATATATTTAGCTGAACTCGGATTGAAGATCCCACGCATGAGCCTTGGGACCGAGTATGGGAAAGTGCAGCATGGGTAAGCAACAGGGGATCTTGGGGGGTCTCGCGAGACTTTCTCCAGGATCGATGTGAATGCTGCACTCAGATTATACAACAGCATAAAATGAGAATGCACAATGCAACAGTGAACCCAGGAAAGCAGGGTACTCCAGGCCAGCAAACGCGCCCCTCTGATGCAATGTGGTTTGCCTGTACACGACAACAAATGTAATGTTCCAGTTGCTCTGTACCGCTTGTTGTGGTGCAGAGCCTGTCGTGCAAAGGGGGTAAAATTCTGCCACATCATGACACAGTTATACAAGAAGCTGCTTCTGACCTCACTGGTTCAGCCATTTTAATAAAGCCATGCGTGTGGTATGTTATGCAATGCATGCATACAGTTATGTTCCCTCCAGAAGAGGTCATTGGGGCTGAAACAGGGGGACTGTTCAAAAGGGGATGGGAGAGGCACATGGGAATAGTGTGGAAGAGGGTAGATGAGGGTAGGGGGGACTGACAAGGACACAGTCCCCAAATTAGACAGGGTTGCATAGACTGGATGGGCAGTCAGGCCTTTCTCTGTTGTCATTTTCTACAGTTCTTATACATACATAGATACATAGACAGTGTCGGCAGATAAGGGCCTATGACCCACCCAGTCTGCCCATTTGAGCTTGCAAGTTCAGTTTGTTTTCCTAGAAGTCTGTTGCACCTTACCCCTGACCTCCAGAATTCCTTTATGTCTATCCCATGCATTCTTAAATCCCGTGATTGTTTCAGCCCCCACCACTTCCTCTGGCAGGGTGTTCCACTTGTCCACCACCCGTTCTGTGAAGAAATTCTTTCTCATGTTTCCTCTGAATCGTTCTCCCTCCAACTTCATCCCATGCCCTCTAGTCCTGGAACATCTTTTTCGCTTAAAAATATGGATTTCATGGATTTCATTCCAGCCATGTTTTTTTGCCTTGCTTTTACTTGTTGCTTCACTAGTGCAGTGAACCCTTGTCTCTGAATGTTAAAATTGTGCAGATTTGACCCAGTGGCATGAAGGGCTGAGGTGTTGGCATCTCACCTCCTGCCACGCCAGTGACCTGGGTCGGAAATGGATGCGGGTCGTGGGGGAGATGGCGGGGGGAAGGGAGGATTGAGCATCTGTAGGACAGCTCTCCTTTCTTAGGGAGGGGGGCATTGTGATTCACTGTTTGTCTGCCACCAGGAGGTGTCCGGGTGGCAGTACATCTGACCACACTCCAAGGGAAGGAACTCCACATTCAGGGTGCCGGGGATGTCTCTGCGGAAACAGATCTCATACATTGCACCCGTTGCATGTCAATGAGCCCAGGGGTGAAAAGTGGCAGAAAACCCACTAATGACAGGGTGAAGACTGACTTCTTGCAGGCTCCACACCGTGACCAGGCACCCCTTGAAGGTCCAGTAGCAGAGGATGCTGAGGGAAGGTAAGTCCCAGAGAAGCTGGGTGATGGGTCTGAGGAGGTCAGCCAGAGTGGGATTGTTGGGCAGAATTAGCGGATAAAAACCTGTATAAAAAAAATTGCGCAGATTGGTAGCTTGATGGCATAGTAGCAAACTGCTGCTCATGAGACGGATGACAGAGTTTGCATCCTGAGCTCAGATTTCTGGATGGCTGATGGGAAGGAGGACTGAACATCCCAAAGAACTCCAATGCTCTCCTCCTCCAGGTGTGCATGTATCTCCATCTTTTGTTGTGTCACCTGGGTGATGACAGATGGCTGTGCAGCTGAGCCCTATAGTGTGGGGCTACTGCCCAGTTGGGCTTTGCGTCAGCATTCCTGGGCATGAGTGCATGCATTGGATGAGCTCACTTGCCAATATCCATGGGTAAAAAAATGAAGGAATAAGCTCCTGGTGACACAGGTTGAGGATCTGCATAATTTCAGACCCTGCATCCCCACCAGTCAGAGCAATGGTGCCTTGAGTCCAGTGGGTGTGGTCCCCCTCACTGGCTCAATCATGGGGTGCAAGCAGTGGGGTTACTTGGGTAGAGATGGGGTAACAGGATCGGGTGTTAGCCCACGATGGGTCTGATGCAGGCAACCAGGACACTCTGGGTCATAAACACAAGATTAATAAAAAAACAAAGGAAACCGTCTGCTGTTTTTCAAACACTCTAATCACCTTTGGATATTCTCTATCTTCTTTCACTTATTTATAAGCTACCAAAACAAGTCATTGCAAGGCAGTTGGTGCTAGCCAGCTTTTACATACGTGTTTACTGTCCCACGTTAAGGGGTGTATCCTTCATTTTACAAGCCTCATATGAGGACGCACTGTCTCACATTGTACACTGAGAGTTTTAAAGCAGAAATTCATATTCATCTGTGTACTCTATTGACAGCAAACTGTATGAACATGAATGTTCCTATTTATAGAAACATAAAAACATAGAATTTGTCAGTGGAAAAGTACCACTTGGCCCACCCTGTCTGCCCAGATGTTCCCTGCCTAATCTGTCTCTGCAGACCCTAGCTGGTCTCTGGCAACAGTCTCGCCTCCTTGCCTGTTTTCTAATAAATCACAATGTCTATTACATGCATGCGTGAAGCCCCCCACTGTTTTTGTATTCACCACTCCCACTGGTAGTCTGTTCTAGACATCTGTCACCCTTTCAGTGAAGAAATATTTCCTCACATCTCTCTTAAACTTCTCCACTCCAGCTTCATTGCATGCCCCTTGGTTCTGCTGTTCTTTCTCATTTGAAAGAGACTTCCCTCCTGCACCCTGTTCACCCCTGTGAGGTACTTGTAGGTCTCTATCATGTCACCTCTCGTTCCCCTTTTCAGGGTGTACTTGTAGAGATCTCTCAGTCTCTGCTCATAGGGCTTCTTGTGTGACCCCAGAAACATTTTAGTTTCTCTCCTCTGGACTGCTTCTACCTTGTCTATGTCTTTTCTGAGATGTGGCCTCCAAAACTGGCACAGTAATTCAGGTGGGGTCTCACCAGTGAGCGATACAGCTATACCATGTTCTGAGCTTCTGTCTATTTCCATGATGTGCTGGAAGGTCCCACATTTTGATAACCTGTCCCACTTTCTCAGGGCAGTCTTCTGCATTTCAGGTAATAAAAGGTTAAGAGATATGATCTCATATTCTATATGCTGTCCCTTTCTAACCATGAATGGCATAAGAAGCCTCTTGCTTTATTAGGTTTACTTTAGTTTTTACATTAAAGTCTTTCAGAGTCCTGTTAAGGATGTCACAGCTATCTCTATCGGAATCCCAAACTCAAGGTCCCACTAGTCTCGTGTACCTGTCTCTTTTTAGTGTTATTACAACACAACAGTTGGGCACACACTACCTCAAGCAACTAAATAAAGTGAACACTTGGCTCCAGGTTCGAAAATTCCTTATTAATTTATTGAAAAATGCACACAGACTTTCTGCAAGCCTAACGTTTCGGATGCTGAGTCCTTTGATAAATTAATATGAAACTTTCGAACCTGGAGCCAAGTGTTCACTTTATTTCATTTTTGATAGTGGTGTAAAATTGATCATTGTGCTGCAGTACCACAGTCCTTGTGTAACTTTTTTTTGTGTTAGCATTTTTAAAATGATGCCACTCTATAATCATTTTCTCTGAAATGTTCAGGCATCACAATTATGCAGAACATTTAATTTCCAAGAAGTAAACATCAGAATTTCGTAGTTGAAACCCAATAATGGAAACCATGACTGCTCTTTGTATCCCTTGATCTTTCTTTCTCACATAGGCCTGTCAGTGATAAACAGCAGCACCAGAAAATAGCTTTTAGCACCTTTTCCAAAAAAAAGCACCATGGACAAGGCTGTGATAGCCATAGGGAAAAGACAAGGCTCACTGCACGAGGTCCATTACAGTGAAATAAATGACACCAAGGGTGGTATGTGAAGCAATCTGCTAACCTTTGTGATTAACAAAAAAAGTTTTGAATGTTTTCTCTGATTTTTCCTGTAAACCAAGCAAGTGATGCCAAGAGTAATGAAAAACGTTTTCCATTCTTTTCTTTCTGCTCTTCCTCCCCTTTACAAAAGCTTGTACCGTGAATAGCTAATTTCACCATAGGGAGCTGTAGTCTGGAATGAGTCTTAAATCATTGAAGTGTACAAGGAGTAATTTGTCAACAAGTGTGACATGCCCCATTAAGGTGGGAGGGGGGGAAGCTGCTCAGTATCCCCTTGTACAGTACTTTATTCTCACTTATGGCCTGAGTAGAGAAATTAGAGTTTCCACACCTACTAGGGTGCATTATCAGAAGCACGCACAGAAGATCTTTCTTAAAAACAAAACAAAGGAGTCCACACAGTGGCTCAATAACAGCTCAAGAACAGCCACACATGTCACTTTTCTGCACCATATTTTCTGCGCTCTATATTCTAAACGTCTGCACAATATCTCTCTAGAGTTTTACAACATTATTTTTCAATATTTACTGGTTAATTTTGACATTTTTTTTATACCAGCTTTTTGTTTTAGGTTAGATAGCTATGCAACAACAAAATGGATGACATGACACAGTGATGGAGTGCCTCTAAACAATGTGAGAGCTTTTTTTTTAAGATTTTTTTCCATGTGTGAATTTTTAGTGTTCCCCGAAGGTGCTAGATTGACAGCACTGGAACCTGCAGTCCTCTGCCTAGCCACGTGACAGGTACAGCACAGGTGATCCACACTTCCCCATTAATGTGCCTCAACCTGGCATAAGAACTTTCTGATCACCTCACTACATTGTGATTTTTTAATTTTTAAATTTTATTGAAATCTAGGATTACAAATACCTTTGAGCAGGAACTGCTCGTTTACAAAGGTTCCACATCGAAGGAATGGGGGGTATACATACATACATACAAAGGTCAACATAATAATGCATAGTTACACAATAAAAAGAAGCAAGAGACTGAGGCTTAGGAAATTCCAGTAATTCAAAATGTGCCAAATGTTAGGTAGCATGACATACCAGCCAAGGGCAATCTTAGAAATAAGCGCTGCAGGTGAGAGGGAAGTGGGGGTATGCAGGCAGGAAGGCCATTGTCGGAGGTAGAGGGTGAGGTAAGTGCTCTAAAGGGGAGGGAGGGAGGGATAAAAGTCAGGAAATGCCTGCGTGGAAGGGAGAGGGGGCAAGAGGGTGGGCAGGTGAGGCAGATGGAAGGGGGGCAAGGCGGGGAGAGGTAGCTGTCAAGACTGAAGTGGAGGGCAGTGAGTGGTGGGCCCCTGATTAGGCGAGGCAGTCACAACGACTAGTTGAAATGAGATGAAGTTGGAGTTGTCTGTTAAAAGGGCCAAGAGCAGCAGCAGCAAGAGTTTCTTTGTTGAGAGTATTGTGCCACTGTGGTGCTCTGTGGGCAAAGGCCCTCTGGTCCATGGTAGTCCGGCATCTGGGGACAAGGAAGGTTAATTGTTGTGAGCTTCTAGTTCACTGGGTGCTGTGGTGGTCAATGAGGAGCTTTTCAATGCCCAGGGGCATGACCATGAGGAGGACGTTTTTGGCTAAGAGGCAGGTTTGATACTGTATCCGGCTGATGAGAGGAAGCCATCCTGCCCGAGTGCACAGGTCACAAGTGTGTGTAAGTTGGTCAGCCCCATTTTCTCTGCTTTCATCTTTCTGTATGTGACTTACATACCACTTTTCACTATTTTAGCAGCCTGTAAGCTTATGTTGATCATTTCTGCAGTAGTCCGCACCAGTGGAAAAAATATGTATTTTCTGTGCCTTTTCTGCACTGTGCAGAAGAACAAACAACTGTCACACGTGAGCAGTTCTTGATACAGTCAGTTGGGAGCCCCAGGTTTGGGAGTGGTCTCAGGGTTCATGCACACTAGGCCTGTTGGGGGTGGACATGTCCTAGAGGCAGAACACTCACTCTTTGGGGTGGGGGAGTGGAGTTTTGGCATGTCATTCTCCAGCACCCTCAGTGGCCGAGTTACAAGCAAGATTTGGTGGCATCTGAGAGGAGACCAGCACCTACAGCCCTCATGGGAAATCAGGGTCTGTGACCACAGTCTACCTTTCAAATGTCACACATTAGCTGGGATATGATAGAAAGCCAGGGGAGGTGTCTGAGGCTGGGGGTGATTTGTGCTTGTCTACTGGAGTAGGGGAAAAGGTGGCCAGCAGCAGCAGCATTTAGGACATGCTGAAGTTTAAAGAGCAGCGACTTAATTATTTATTAATGTTTATTTTGCCAGGACCTCTAAAATAGATAAAAAAATACTGGTGATCTGATTGGGCAAGAGCATCACGTGACTGTCCAGTTATCACAGTACAACTAGATATTTTAGATGTCATGGTGGATTTTTTAATATATACTGTATATATATTTTAATTTACTACTTATTTCATAAAAAGAATAACACATTTAGTTTATCTTGTGCTAGATATATGCACATGTCTGGTCACTGAAGTGACTGCATCTTGTGCGTCAAAACATGTTGAAACAGTACATATATCTCATCACAGCCGGACACCTTGGCATGTGCCAAGATGAAGGGTTAAAAGTACAGAAACAATCTAAACTATAAACAAATATAAATACATACATATGTCACACAGTCAAACAAGCATTTGTATAAGAGTACAATAAGTTCATAGAAAAAGAACACATATCACATAGAACAGCCCTGGGAAACATTTTCAAGTGTAACAAGTACAGTTTTTTATGGACTTTGAGGACATTCTTGTTTCAAATTGTTTCAGACTGACACGACCATTACATTTTATCTCTTTCTGTAAAACCTCCCAGTGCCACGGTGTACTATAACAAAAAGTCACCTTCACATAATTAGTATCCATCTTAGGGACCCAAGACCAAATCTTTGAACATGACTGAAGTCCTAGAGTGCAGCTCATTTAATTTTTTTGAAATTTAACTTTATTAATTTTAAAGTTACAGTAATTCACAGGTTTACATCAGAGCTATTCATAGGGTTAATTAACAGCTCCCCTGTACATCAAAGTAGTAAATGGAACATAAGATAGGAAAAAGAAAATTCCCCTGTAACCTTAAACCACCCCCATCCCCCCAACCCTAGCCCTCCCAGAATGTGCTTGTTTAGTTTATAATATGGTATTACCATAATGCCATGAGACAATAGAATTAATGGTAAAGTAGATAGGGGAAGAGAGCATCAGAGACAGAACCAACAGGTCACTGGTGTAAATACGATGTGTACAATTTGTCCCATTTTTTGTGAAACAAATCCATACGGTTGTGGGAACTAGCAGTGAGTCTCTCCATGTTAAAACAAGTTGATAGGTCTTTCAACCAGTCGGTATATGTTATGGTTAATTGGTCCATCCAATGCTTGAGCACCAGCCTTTTGACCACCATAGAAATTAGTGCAATGTGGAATCTGCGCTCGTGGTTCTCGACTTTGGAATAAATACCCAGGATACATATTTCTGCGGTGAAAAGACTATCCAGGCCCAAAAGAGGATCCAGGTTAGACTGAATAGAACACCACAAGGGGGCCACTTTTTCACATTGCCAAAAAATGTGGAGCAAGTTCCCTTGTAGTTGTAAACATCTGGAGCAGAGAGGAAGAGGTAGTTTCCCTAATCGAGCCAATTTGACTGGAGTATAGTACATGTTATTTAGTATATGATATTGAGTGAGTCTGAACCTATCTTGAGTGTGGTATCTGTGTAGATCTTTCCAAATCCGCGGCCAGTTAGGGGTGGTATCCGGTAGGAGAGAGATCCAAACACAGGAGCCTGAGAGGGAGTCTGGGTATTTAAGACCTAGCAAATAGGAGTATGTAGATGAGATGCCATGGGGTTTGGAGGCTAAGTCCTGCACTTGGAAGAGGAAGGGACTGACCTGTGAGCAGCGGAATTCAGAACCGAAGTTGGTGTTAATGAGATGTCTCAGCTGGTATATCTTGAAAATCTTATTACTGGGGATGCCAAACCTGGCCATAATATCCAGAGAAGAGAGAAGAGAGTCTTGAGAATATAGGTTCTCAACCAGAGCTTCTCGGATTTGAGGAAGCCAATCTGGGGTAATCATTGAGCCTCCTAACCGAATGTTGGGATTTAGGATAAGGGATTGTGCCATGTCTCTTTTGGGGGAGATTTTAAGATAGTGAAGGCACTGAGAAAGAATTTTGAGAGAAGTGATGATAGTTAGATTCGAGATTGAGGATGGGAGTGCTGACCTGGGAAGAAAGAATATGGTTGGAGAGCAGAGATTGGCCTCTAGGAGTATTCGTCTTTCGATTTGGAGCCAGATCGGGAGGGGTCCATCGGCCCTGTTTGGGAGCCATCTACCCAATTTGGAGAGGTGAGCTGCCCAGTGATAAAATAGTAGGTTAGGGAGACAAAGTCCTCCCTTGTCTTTTGGAAGGCATAGTTTGGAGAAAGAGCGTCTGGGAGATTTACTTTGCCAGATAAATTGAGAGAAGGTGGAGTGGAATCATTGCAGATATGAGAGGGGTAGCCAGAGGCCCAATAGGCTGAGGGGGTAAAAGATATGGGGTAGGACGTTCATCTTAATGATGTTGAACCTGCCCCAAAGAGAAATGGGGAGTTTGGACCATCTTTGTAGATCTAACTGAATGTTGGTCATAAGGTCATCCAGATTAAGCTTCTTAAGTAAAGTTGGGTCAGTGGTGAAATGTATGCCCAGATACTTAATCGATTTAGAAGACCATCTCATACCAAATCTAGTAAGACTAGCTTTATGTGTGAAGGAATTCAAAGGGAACTCTTCTGATTTTGCTAGATTCAGTTTGCAATAGGAAAGGTGGCAATACTGCGTAATAACCTGTAGGGTATGCATTAATGACTTTTTGGGATGGGCCACGTGGAGTAGGATGTTGTCCACGTAGACAGAAAGGACCAACTCTTGTTGTAGCACTGGACAGCCCTGGATATATGGGGATCATTTGATATTGAGGAGGAGAGGCTCTAAGTACAGATTAAACAAAAAGGGGGAGAGGGGACAGCCTTGCCTGGTACCAGTAAAGAGGTGGAAAACTGAAGAGAAGACCCCGTTGCAATAGATCTTAGCCAAGGGAGATTTGTATATAACTTGGATCCACCTAATAAACGAAGTTGGGAAATCCATCTTAGCGAGTGTTGCCCATAGAAAATTCCAGTTAACTCTATCAAACGCTTTTTCAGTGTCTAAAGAAATTAAAGCCATTGGAGTATGTGATGATTGGGCTGCATGTGAGATATGAGAAAGGGTCCTAAGATGGTCAGCGGGAGAGTGGGCTTGTACGAACCCTACCTGCTCTGGGCTCAGAAGGTGAGTCCAAATCTTTTTAATCCTCTCGGCTAAGATCTTGGATAGAATCTTAATATCACAATTTAGGAGAGAGATGGGACAATAACTTGCAGGGTCTTTGGGTGGCTTATCCGGCTTAAGGATTAACACAATCGTGGCTTCCAGCAATGTAGGATCGATGGTATCAGCTTCAAACATGTAATCATAGAGCCTGAGGAGGAGGGGGGCTAGTTCCTTACTAAAGGTTTTGTAAAAGTTAGAAGGGTAACCATTAGGGCCCAGTGCTTTGTCAGGAGCTAGGGAGGCAATAGCCTCCTCGACCTCGAGCAAGGTGATCGGAGAGGTGAGGGTCCTTTTATGGTGTGGAAGGAGGCAAGGAAGTTCGAGATCTTCTAAATAAGTAGCAATATCCAAAGGGGATGCTGGAGAGGGGTGCCTGCTGTAAAGCTCACTATAAAATTCCTCAAAAATCTGGGTGATTTCTCTGAGTGTAGTTTTAACTAGTCCCTCCGGAGTTTGCAGCATCGGGATCAATCTCGAGCTCTCTGTCTTGTGCAGTCTAAGAGCCAATAGCCTACCGGCCTTTTTACCTTGATCGATATATTTGGATTGGGTTTTTAAGATAGCATATTCAGCTTTTTCTTTAAGTAAGTCCGCGTAGTCGTTTTTTAATTTTAGTAGGGATTCGAATGAACCTGAGGGGGAGGAAGGGGAATATGAGCACTCCAACTCTTTAATTTTGGTTAACAACGAAGCAGCTTGTGCCAGCCTACTTTTTTTCCTCAAGGAGACCAATTTGATTAACTCCCCCCTGAGGTAGCACTTCAGGGAACACCAGATTGAGTCCTCCCTCGGGGTGGAGTTGCTATTGAAATCCAGAAAATTAGAGATGAGTTCTTTAATATGGGAAACAGTCTGGTTATCCTTGAGAAGTTGAGTGTTTAGTTTCCAGATAGTGTCCCGTTGAAAATTGGGGTCCGGTGAGACCCTGACCCAAACTGTTGCATGGTCTGACAGCACTATCGGTTCGATACCAGACTGGAGGAGACCAGGAAGGAGTGACTTACTGGTCAAAATGTAGTCTATTCTAGACCATGAGTTATGCACCTGAGAAAAGAAAGAAAAAGACCGGAATGAGGGGTTAGTAAGCCGCCAGGGGTCACATAGGCCCAAGAGCTGCGTGAAGTCCAACAAGGCTTTTTGAGCTGGAGTTGCTGGCCTTATTGGTGTGTGGGTTCTGTCAAGGGTTTGACTAGGTGGGACGTTCCAGTCCCCACCTAAAATTAATTGTGAGGGTAGAAGATTGCCAATCTTATATGCTAGGGTCATAAAGTACTCAGGACTCCCTCCCACTGGTCCGTAAACAGAGCCGAGCACAATACTGCAGTTGTTGAGACAGCCTCTGACCAGTATAAATCTGCCCTCTGGGTCTGCTAGTTCTTCTTCAGCCAGAAAAGAGACATGGTTCTTAATTAGGATAGCCACCCCTTTGCTAGCCACAGATCCACTCACTGAAAAGACTTGAGAAAAACCAGATCTATGCAACCAGATTTTTTCATTATTAACCAAATGGGTTTCTTGAAGCATAAGTACGTAAATCCTGAGTAAATCACAGTGATTAAAGACCTGGAGCCTTTTGGCTCTATCTCTGAGCCCCTGCACATTCCAAGAAGCTGTTTTAATCGACATCATAGCCATTTCTGAACCTTTAAGCTGAGAAAATAGGGATTAATATACCTTCGAAATAAGAGATAGGAATAGCACACTCTAAAACCCACTGTAAACCAGCCCGATCTATATAAGGAAAAACATCCAAACCCCTGGTGTGTAGAAACTGTCAAGAGAAAGTTGGTAACATTGAAGTGCAGTTGGAGAACTATGTCCTGAAACCAGAAGCAACCTCCCCCCCCCCATGCGAAAAAGAAAACCATCCAACTATGTACAAAGTAGTTCCAGGTTTGGTCAGGCAAACCACAAAAGAACCAACAGCAGAGACCTGAAACCAAAACCCCAATGGCGAATCCCAGGAATTTTATGAGCCAGTAACTGCCAAATATGGTATTATCATAGGAATGGGAAAGTGAGCTGTTTAGGTGAGTCAGCCAGCAAGGTATAAAGCTGGATCCCCTGTTGTTTTCCTGAAGGTCGCCATTCCCCCCCTTTTTTAGCTCATGAGGCAGCTTCCTATGAGCATGTCGCATCCCCGGGCACCCCCACCATCCCATCTTTACAATGGCAGTTTGAAAGACGCTCTCTGTTGTGACCAAGGGAAGCAATCTGATAAACAAACAGGGCCAGCGGCTAAAATCGACTCATACATGGGGAATATATCACTCGCCGACTTGTTCTGCTAGCTAGTCGCTTACCGTGATCTGCATATTCAAGCCGCGGTAGCAAAACCAGTTACAGGTGTGGATGAGTAGCGAGGAGTACCTATGTCCATCCACCGTTAAATGACTAAGCATCCCATCACAGTCGGGAAGCCCTGGGGGGCATGATTTATTGCGGGACCAAAGTCGGTCTGTGGCCAATCCGGCCGGCCGGAACAAAGAACCCAACCCAAAGGTTCCAGGACCATACTTGGGAAAATCAAGGGGATCACAGCCTACCGGAATCAGGATCTAAGAGCCTCCTACCCCTCCTCAAACTGCACAGCCCAATCCCATCCAACCAGAACAAACAGGTAAATATCATGCATATCTGAACATTATTGAGAAGAAAACACAGCCGCTGTAACAACTGGTCAAAACAGAACTTAGTTCATTTCTCCTTGAATAGGTTGGGAAGCTTGGAGGTTAAGTCCTTGATAGCTTGGTCAGGAGACTCGTAGGTGAATGATGAGCCTTCAATCGTAATTTTCAGATTGGCTGGATACAGCATCCTGAATCAGATACCTGCCGCGATTAACGTTTGGACAATAGGATGGAAGGCGATTCTTTTCTGCCTGGTCTCGATCGGCAGGTCTTGAGCGATTCTTATCTTGGATGTCCCCCAAGTTATTGATTGTAGCTCTCTAGCTTTAGTGAGGACATGCTGTTTCTCGATGAAACTTAGGAATTTATTAATAATCGGGCGGGGAGGAGAATCCGGTGGAGGCCTCGGCCTCAGAGATCGATGGGCCCTTTCAATGTGATATTGGGGGTTCAGAGGTGAGGGCCCCACGATTTTATGTAGGAATTTCTGGAGAAAGGCAATGGCATCTGAGCCTTCTTCGGTTTCCGGCAACCCAATAATTAGGAAGTTGTTCCTCCTACTACACCCTTCTAAGTCCTCCGTTTTGAGCTGGAGCTTCCGGACTTACTGCTTCAACAGGATAATTTCTGGCTCTGTTTTGTCTCTCCATCTTTCTTGAGACGTAATTCTGGCTTCCGAGTCAATCATTCTGCTTTTTAAGGTGGTAAGATCACCCTTAATAGATTTAAGCTCAGAAGTGATACTTTCTAGCGCTTCCCGAAGAGGTGATACCTCCTGAAGGAATCTTTCCTCATACAGAGGGACTACCGAGGAGTAGTACCGCCCGCTTTACTTGAGTTGCCAGAGGCCTGGTTTCTTGCTTTCTTGGGAAGCTTTTCTGGCGTGTTGGGTGGAGTGTGCCGCATCGCGGCCTGCTTCATCTCTGCCTCCATCGCCGAGGTAAAGCTTTGCGATGCCGGGAGAAGTAGATGAAATCGAAAGGCAGAGATTAAGGAACCTCCAGTTGCTATTATTTTGTGGTTTAGAGGGCTAGAGTCGATTTAAAATCGATTTATAGTGAATGGATGGTAGGAGCCCAGGGTATGTGCAGCCTTCAGGCAGCTTGCATCATGTGACCTCCCAGCTCATTGAATTTAACAAATCCGCTGTGTTTGCTGGAAGATTTCCTAGTATTGCCTTATAGAAAAACATATAGCAGGACTAAGCCTCTTTGTATATAGGCAAGGTCAGCCCCAAAAAGTGTCTAACATACAGAAACTAGTTAGGTGTAAACTAGAAATTTGTGTACTTTTTGAATCTCATCTAGTGAAAAAGTGCTGCAAAGTTAATTTTTTTATCATTTATAAAAAATGAACTTTGCAGCAGTTTTTCACCTGAGACTCAATATCAAATGGCACATTCACTTCTAGTTGCTAAATTGATGAATAATGCATGACAGGGTGTGTGTTGTGCTGGGATAATGTCACACCTCGGGTTGTTGGGCACAGGACAGTGGGTCGAGTGTGTCCAGTGTGTCCAAAACATGAAAAGTGACATTATCCCAGTTTGTAGCATGCTAACAACAAGCATTTGTCAATGCCAAATGTTGTCTTGCTGGCATTGACATTAGTAATGCAGAAGTTAGAGAGATGCACAATAGGAATGGCAGTGAAGTATTGAACTGATGCCAACCTCACCCCCGCCCTGCAGAGACTGACAGGCACTGGGATGCGCCTTTGGATCGTCAGCCATAGCGCTCATGCCATTTCACCTCACCCTACCCTGCAGACACCGACAAGTGTTGTGGTGTGCCATGGGGTCTTCGGGCCTTACTGTGCAGGACCAGTGGGTGACACCGGGGGGGGTCCACGGGCTATGGCAACCCATGCCAGTCCACCAGAGGCTGCCATTTCCCCTTCAAAACAAGCCAGAAATGTGCCATAATATCAGACCAGTGCCAGTGACACCCCCAGCCCATACCTCTTCACCCAGAACTGGGGGCCCGTGGAGAATGGGCTGTACTTACCCCGGTATAAACTGGACAACCAGTCAGAGAGGAACACATAGGTGGTACGACAGCCTCAAAGTAGTTGCCCTCTGTGCCAGCTGCACTTGCTTCCCTGGCAATGTGCAGGATCATGCAGTTGTCTGTCCCCTTGCCTGCCCCCAGCCAGCCGCAGTGATGGGTCCTGTGACCATGATTTGGGCATGGAGTAAGCATACAACAATGGCTCTGGATGCTGTGGGGTGCCCCAAAGGTGCATATCCTGTGCATGGGGGGGCCTCTGCAGCTGTCCACCCCCTTTGCAAGAGTGGAGGAGCTGCAAGCATTGTGTGGAGCATGCCCTTATTTCAAAGCATATTACATATAGAATAATGCATGGGGTGGCGTGTGTAATGAGAATTTTACACACACCTGAGGTGTGGGATGCTACATAAACCCCAAGGGCAAAGCCCGAGGGGTTTAGTAAAGCATCCCACACTGATTATTGTGAATGCGTTAAGTTACGAGCTTGCATTGCGCAGTTGCTATGTACCTCATAAAACAGTCAATTTATGGAGCATTGTCACCAAATTTTCAACACAAGCATTTTAGTACCTCTGTTCATGAACAGTATCACTGTCATTTTTGTAATGTGTCCCGAACACTGATTTCGCACAGCAACCGTGCTATTCTGCGCTGGAAGTGCAAAAACACATTTTGGCCAGGATGTGAAAAATGACAGCTGCACGGTTCACAAGAAGGTGTGGTAAAATGCCAATGTTGAGAATCTGGTGTGAAAATATTGCGACCGCTAACTTACGAGCGCAGCATTGCGCGGTTGCTACCAAGACGCTAGTAAACAGTCATATTTTGATGCCTAACAAATTGAACATAGGTTTTTGAGAGCCCCCTCATGAACAGTGGCACTGTCATCTCCTTACACAGTCCTGAAAGGTGATTCCATGCAGTGACTGTGAAATCACCTTTTTCGGGACTGAATAATGTCATGGCAGTGCAAGAATTCATGAGAAGGGGTCCCAAAAATCCCATGTTGAAAATTTGGGGCCAAAATTCACAAAAATGCCTGAGATATGTACTAAAGTTGAAAAACCCTATTTATTTAGCTTTTGTTTACCAGGTAAGTACACTAGACAAGTATTATGCCTATTTTCAGGAACAACCCGGGAGAATACAACATGAGGAACAACAGTCAAGGAGACATAGCAAAGAGAGTACAGTTTTTTGTCACAGTAAACAAACGTGGGAAATACATAATTTGACACTAGGGGAAACATATAGTAGTAAGCACATTTCAGATTATACACTCTAGACTAGCTAGTTCAACGGACAGATATACAGGTCATCATACATAGGAGTGGAGCATAGCTCAAGGACTGGATTAGTCATAACATAACTTATAACATTGATCGTATACACCCCTAGGCTAGTTGGATGCGGACAGGTATATACAGCTCATCACATTTTTCTAAATATGCACATATTGAACAGAAACAGAAACACTTGGTAGTACAAGTTTCTACTAAGTGACCAAGGTGCAATATGTCATGGTTAGCCTATGACCGTGGAGCAATAATGGTTGTAAAAATGCCCAAGGCTTTTTAGGCAGGAGTAGTCAGAAGTCATTGATACAGTGGGGAAAATATCTCCAGGAATTCAATGAAGACACCCTGTGGAGGTTCAGACAAAACAATCTGACACTTTACTCTAGGGAGGTTTGGGGCAGTCACACTCTGATGCTAATTTCTTTAGTTCGTGGTCGGCTTTGAAGAGTGCAGACATGTTTCCAGTCCACCGATGATCGTTGCATGAGCTCCGGAGGTAAGTATGGGGGTATGGGGTGTGTGTGCGGAGGCAGATGGGCGCAGTGGGTGGGTGTGGGTGGGGGCAGGGGGCACGGAGACTACGGGACGTTTTCCTTTTACAGTTAGTAAACGAAAGAAAACATTGTGGGACAGTTTTTTTCCAAGGATTTGGCACACTGGGATGGGCTCCCTGTGTGCCCACCTAACATTTTAGGGGGGTGTCTGTGCCGGCAGGGGGATTGGGCACCCTCGTCGACTAAACAACACGGGGGCTGAATTTATGCCAATGGGGATTGAGGCACCCCATCAGCATACAAAGAGGGGGAACTCAGAGTGAGGGGGGATTGAGCACCCCCCTCGGCGATAAACAATTGGGGGGTTATTTCCTGCTGAGGAGGAGGCCCTCCGGGTCGGGCACACAAGGAAAGGGAGGGCGGGTAACAGCCGAGGGGATTGGGCACCCCTTGGCATTACACAATTGGGGGGGTGCTTTATGCTGATGGAGTGGACTCCCCCATTGGCACATTGACAGGGGGCAGGGGCAGCCGACAGGGGAATTGGGCATGCCTAAAGTCGGCAGTTCTATGGCCGTGTCCCACCATGCACATAATGGTGGTGAGCACAGCAAGAAAAGGACCGCTGCGTCTGACGAGCTTTGCTCGGATTGCAGTGGACCTTTCGTTAGATGTGCTCGCCCCATTATGTATGCATGGTGTGGCGTCAGCATGCCGGCTGATTGGGCAATGAGGGATGCACCTACTGATGCGTGCCCTGAATTCGCCCAAGAGCGACCGCGCCTCCAAATCTGCACTACCGCAAGATGTTGACTTGTGCGCAGGCGCGGCAAGCCATCATAAAAAGGGTTGCACCTGACTGGTGCAAACAGCGCAGGTGATCATGGATTAATTCTCAATCCATGATTTCTATCCAGGGCCCCAGAGTCTGAGTGACATGGCACTGTGCACAGTGCAACAGAGTGTATAGAATCACAGGGCCAGGGAAACGTCAATTTGCCTTGGCTCTGTGACTTTCTCCTATACGCTCTGTGCCAGTGAAATGGCAATCCTTAGTCAGTGCTACAGTGTGAATTTCACTCTGTCTGGCAGCATTTGAATTGCCAAGAGGGTGGACACAGAAAAACAGAAAAAGGAGCTGTGCAGCCAAACATCGGCAGAGCTGCAGATGGGCACCTTACACGCTTATTGCAATCCTGCCTTAAACACCAGTATTACCCTTATTCCACGTCCCTCGTAGCAAGTGTATAGATTGGATCTGTTAATCTGTCTAGCTGTCCCAAACACTGTTTTGTAAAATGGGTAGCAGAAAGAAGTGGACCGCAGTGCTGCAGCGTGTATCGGGCGATTCCATGTGGCTCTCCAGAACCTTTCTTATATGCACTGCCTCTCCCCCAGTCTGGTTGGGGAAGTAGCCATTTAGAAATTTCCCATCCAGGTAGAAAGGGACAGCAGGGTATGAATTGCTGAGCGGGTAGACACACAGAAACAGAAAAAGCAGCTGTGCAGCTAAAAGTCAGCAGAGCTGCAGATGGTCACCTGATATGCTTACTGCAATCCTGCAGTAAACACCAGTATTACCCTTATTCCATGTCCATTCTGTCCAGCTGTCCTGAACACTGTTTTCTAACATGGTAGCAGAAAGAAGTGGACTGCACCGCTGCAGCATGTATCAGGTGATTCTGTGCAGCTCTCCTGAACCCTTCTTGTAAGTAACATGGCTAAGAGAAACAGCTGCACATCCCTTGTCAGACCTGTATGCACTCTTGCCGCTGTGCAGAATCCTTTTTTGTTAGCCATGTTACAAGTAAATTAACCCACTCCAGAGCATGGGTTAACTTGAGAATTGATCCACACCTGGGTGGTTGGAGGCAGTCAGCTTGCGGTCTTGTGTCCCCCACCCCACCCCAGCATGGATTAATTCTCAAGTAAACCCTGCTCTGTCAAGGGTTAATCGTTACATGACACACACCCTGGAGTGCATTATTCTGATTATACAATGGCTTGTGAGTAAGAAAACTATGAAAAAGATGAAAAAGTACATTTAAAAGGTAGATTTGTTGCTATTTTTCACAATGGGTAGGTTTATTTAGATTTATTATTTTGGCCACTAGGTGGCGCTGCTGTTGTGGCTGTGCACTCCCTACACTAACCTTTGCCTGTGTAGTTGTTGCCCATGTTTTTTCAATTTGTAATTTTCAGTTTTTAATGTTCTGTTTCTCTGTCTCTCCATCTCTTTCCCCTCCCTTGCTCTTCATGCTGCCACCATCTGGAAGTGTGACATCACCCCCCCCAGCCCCATCACTCTCAGAATCACGGGTGTTCCTGCTGTGTAGCCTGGAAGGTGGTGATATAGCCTCTCCCCCAATTCACTATCGCTGTGTCTTCTCTCGGTAGAGCTTTTAACAGGAGAAAAGACTGAAGACAGAAAACAGCAATCAGTTAAGTAAGTGGAGCGTGGTGTTACACACTCATACACTCACTCATTTTGCCAGTGGGGACTACGAGGAGACTGGGATGGACTGCCATGAAGCTAATCATAATGACAGCTTTTACATTTGCAAGCAGGGAGTGTCTGGAGTGTGGGACGCACTGGGAGTGCTACCTTGTAGTGGCTTTTAGTGTCAGATTGTTTTTTGTTGTTTTGTTTTTTGAGAAAATAAGAATGCTCTTATGATGTTCATCAAGCAGAGACTTTCATTACAGCAAGGAATGCTGTGAAACTGATCACAAACATGGCTTTCACTTCTTTTTTTTTAATAAAAGAAAGTGATAACAGGGATTTAGGGGAATGTGTGAGGGTTCTGGGTTTGATTTTTGGTGGTTTGTGTGCTGTTGGTGGGAGGGAAGGGTTACATTCTTAAAAGATTAAGTACTGGCAACATTGAGAGTGCCCATGTCAAGTGTGGAAAACTTAGACATGGCAAGTGCAGTGATTTTTTTGTCATGTCATTCGGTCATGTGTGTGCTGGGACTAAATCCTTGATGTTGTGCTGGGACAACATCACTGGTCCAACCCCAGACTGACCAGTCAGAGCCCATGTTTCTTTCTTGCCACTGTATAATTATGAATGATATTTCCATAATCTAGAAATGACAAGTAAATTTCCATCATAATCAGTTTTTGTCTAGCCTGAGTTGAAAGACCAGTCCCATTTCTAAAATAAAAGCTAATAAATAGTACTAGTCCCAGGAAATCTAGCAGCCCTGAAAAGGGAACATATACAGGTAACCCCCATTTATCAGAACCTTGGATATCCAGATACCTTAGTTATCCAAAACTGAGTCTTGTCCCACTTTTTTGCTCTCTTTAGATAGCTGCCAGACTGCCAGGTACAGCAATTAGCACTTACTCCTTCAGTGATTAGACCTCAGCTGAGGTGTTAATTGCTGCCAATATGTCTCCGATAAAAGTTAGACTGACAGGTTTTTGTGACAAGCTGTGCTGGCTACAGTTACAAGATAGCTAAACGGAAGTGGTCTGTGCTCGAAATTGCCTCAAAGCTGTGGGTGCTTGAGTCCCTGGAGGCAGGCAAAAAGGCTATAGATGCTGCTCACAGGTTTGGCATTGGCAATGCCACTTTGACATTCACCAAGCAAAATCAAGATCTGTGACTCTGCAGCATTGATGGACTCAGGTATCAAGGCAGAGTCAAGAAAAGCTCTGCATACCTGATGTGACAAAGATTTGGACTGAGTAGTCTCCACGTGGTTCATTCAGAAGTGGACAAACACAACACATATATCGGGCATGGTTCTTAAGGCGTGACAGTTCCTTCAGCAATTTGGTGGCAATACTCCCTTTTCAATCAGCGAGGGGTGGCTTGATTGATTCAAGCATTGGCATGGTATCCGCCAACTCTTGATAACAGAAGATAGTATTTCTGCTTGCATTGAGATCATAGAGGCCTTTCACAAAAGACTGTTAACAGTGATGTCTGAAGAGGGGCTGACAGAGGAGGTGATCTATAATGCAGACAAAACCAGGAGCTACTGGAAGTTGCACCCTGAATAGAAATTAGGCACTGGTTCTGAAACTCATGCCCCACGATACAAATGTAAGGAAAACCGGACTGTCTATGACTGTAACAGTGCCACCAGATCCCACAAACTTTCTTTATTAGTTATCATGAAATCTTAGAATTCCTGATGTTTTAAGCATATCAACCTCAGTAATCCTTTGTGGGAGAGGAATAAACTCTGTTGTGGCTTGTCTAAGGCAGCAATTAAAAAGGAAGGTCACTACGCACACCAATTAGATAAAATTAAATTGTTTATTCAACCTTATAGCAGACCACTAACATAATCCCCTAGTGCTTTTTGTGGGTATTGTTCTATTTCTTTAGGGAAGTGGTCCAAATTTTTTGTGTTTTTAACTTAATTAAAATGGTCCACATTTTGTTGTAAGGCATTTCCGTACTGAATCACAGTATGACATCTGTCAAGGTATGATGTACGATGTGGTGGGCCAGGGCCATCCAAGTAACATAGTAATGCAATGTCAGAAGGGACTGTAGGTCAAACATGTCCACCACCGCTCAAGAAGCAAGTATAAGTCAGTATGCTATGAAGACATATGCTAATTTAAAAGTGGTTTCCTACCTGCCGTACTACCCAGGGCATCTGGTGATTCCCTTGTTAAGCAGACATTTGTTCAGGCTTACCTTGAAGATCTGCACTGTCTTTATGTCCACTGTCTCTGCTGGTAGGCTGTTCCATGGGTTTACCACTCTCTGGAAGGAGAAGTGTCTCATAATGTTACCCTTTATTTACTACCTCTGAGCTTTAGGGTATGTCCTGTGTCCTGCTGGAGAACACCAGGCTAAACATCTCTGTTTGATCATGCTGGAGCTACAAAGAAATAAGCTAAAAATGAAATCCCTTCCCCAAGTTCTTTATTGTTTTAAGTTGTTTGATTAAGTAAGGGAGCCTAAATGTACTCTTTCTAAATTGCAAGCAGGTGGTGCCATTCTTTTACAGCTGGCACGAACTGCCACTTTAAGCCTTTGTTTATAGGCCCCAGTTTTCAATTACAAAATACGGAGCCACAAAATGGGATTCAAACAACCTCCCCGTTGTGACTCAGTTGCAGGAAGGGATCACCACTGTGACTATGTTAGAATGCAAATTAGAGTTGTCAGATGTTAAGCATCAGCTGTCACCCAAAGTATGACACCCACAGACATTTGTGCATGGCACAGTGCCAGTTATATAGAACTAGGCCATGCACAGAGTCCCTGGACACAGGCTCTACTGCCTTAAATCATCCCACCAGTCCGATCCATACCTTCAGGTGTTATCCTGTGATGATAGCAACCGAAAATGAGCGAATACAAAAATAGCATTTCATTTTCAGCGCTATCATTTTGGGCTACCCTGCAGAGGTAGTGATGCAATAGCAAGGACGGTGACCGGAAGGGGAGGGATAGGGAGAAGGAGGGGAGGAATACGGAAGAGGGTTTAGGTAGGGGGTGTGCCTGCTGCAGCTGAGCCAGCCCTGTGGTGTGGTAGTGAGGGTGCCTGGCTCCATTGCAGTAGACACTGGGTTTGGGATAGAGCAGGAGAAAGAAATTTGCCGCTGCTTGCAGCTACTTTTTTTGTCCTATTCCCATGCTGGAGTGTTGTCTCCTCCTCAACATGCACCCTCCCCCCCGGAGTTGGTAATCCGAAATCAGGGGTGTGCAGAGGACAAAGCCCCCCATGAGGGGATGTGGGGGGGACTCAGCCCCCCCCCCCCACAGAAGCACTAAGTTTTCTGGAAGTGTGGTTGTTGAGAAGTGCATCTTGCTGATTTGTTTTTCGGCAATATGCACTCATCATAATAGAGATCGCTGTTTTGCGATTGCTATTATGACATGGAAACCCTTCTAACCCATTTCTGGGTGAAAGCATCCTCCTTGTAGGCCTCACATGGCTCTTCTGGTGGTCCATTGTCCTTTGTCCTCCTGCTTCCCATCTTGTTGTAAGTCCCTGGTGCCCTGAGTAACTCGTTTCCCTAGTCCTGTTCCCCTGCACATGCCCCGTCAACTGCTAGTCCCTCAACAACCTGGTCACAAAGTTATGACACCAATATCACCTCCCTTAACTAATTTGTAAGCCAGGGAGCATTGCTAAACTCTGTGAAAGCAAAAACAAGGGTAGGTATACCATGTGAATGGACCTGCTCCCTCTCACACAAATTTGCAGTAAATCATGGGAGGGGTCTGTGACCCCCTATGAGTACAGTTCTTGAAGTTGTTTGCAAGGGACTGGGGCAAAAGTGTTACTGTGCTAGACTCTTGGGAGTGAGATTCTAGCCCATAATGTTTAAGAGGACCTCCTTGTAACACTAGTGTGTGGTTAATTGTTGCTGCTGCATACTGAACTAGAAATGGCGTATGCTGCCTTATACCTCCATCGTTTATATTCAGCAAGGCTGCACATACTCATGAAAGGAAGAGAAAAAACTCCTTTGCACCGCCCAGCAGTGTTTTATCTAGGATGTTATCA
Organism: Neoceratodus forsteri; assembly: GCA_016271365.2. Classification (NCBI taxonomy): domain Eukaryota; kingdom Metazoa; phylum Chordata; order Ceratodontiformes; family Ceratodontidae; genus Neoceratodus; species Neoceratodus forsteri. Next base: position 436,251,717 of record JADMNL010000022.1, on the reverse strand, counting down.
CACAATGTAATTCATTCTGTTTTTGTCTTGAGGCTCCTGGAGCAGAAGCAGGCCCTTATGAGATAAGATTGAGAAAGTCATGACACAGACCACCATGAGTGGGAGGAGGGTCATAGAGGCCATTAAGAAGGTGCTTGCCCTGTTGGAGAGTAGCACTCAGTGCTGGATCTGTATCACTCGGTCAAGTGATCCCTGCAGTGAAGATATTGAAAAGATCATTGGAGAGATTTTGCGGATTTGGCTGACAAAGAGACAGGCCACTTTTCAGACCAGGTGTCCATCCTTATTGATCACCTGATGAGTGAGGCCAGGAGATGGTGTTTTAGACTGCAGGACCATGAAACCTACAGTTTTGCTATAATGTTGGCCCTTTGTTTTTTTTTTTTTCACATTATTTTTTAATAAAGCTTTTTCTCTGCCCACTACCAACTTAAAAAAAAAAAGAAAATGTCTTTGGGAGAATAGAGAAGGGATTAGAAGGCGGGAGATGACAGGAGAGGGCAGTAGCAAGAGACAAGCCCCTGGCTACCTGGGGAGTTGTGGAGGCCTTAATATTTTTTAATACTGTTTCATAATCTAAGGTCGAATACCACGAATGGTGGGCAATACTCTGTACTCTGTACTTGGTCCCAAATGCTCCAGCACTTGTGGTATTGGGAATTAATATTTGGGGCATTCACACCCCTAGCGTGAGGTGTTTTTTGCTTTATATTATCTAAGATGAATACTATAAACAGTAGAAAATACCCAGTACTTCTGGACTGGGGCTTCACCTGGAGGGATCAGAGCTTGCACTGGGGGGACAGCCTGCATCCATCCAGGAAGGTAACGGCAGTCCTCAGTGGAAGGTTGAAGTGTTACTTTGACAGACATTTAAACTAGCCGAGGGGGTGGCGGAAGGCAAAGTGGTAGCAGAAACTGGCCCCCCCCCCCGGGCAGTGATGGAGGGTAGAGAATTTTTGAAGGAAAAGATTCCCACTAAAATGAAGGACAACCACGGGTGCAAGGGATCAGTATAAGAGGAAGGGAGGAAGAGAAGGGGGAAAATTGTTTAACCAGGAAAGGCACACTAAGCAGAAGCTTGTTTCCAGGTGCACCCTGGGAGCACAAGGAAGTTAAGTGACTTGCTCAGGGTCACACAGTATGCAAGTGGGGGGCTGTGGGATTTAAACCCACAGAGAAGTAGGCAGTATGAGAAGGAGATGAAGGGGGAACAACGAGACACTGTGAGAAGAGACAAAAGTAGGACTGACAAAATGTGGACAGCCATGTGTACCAATGCTAGATGTCTGTGAAATAAGATACCAGACATGAAGATCACCATGGCTGAGGCAGGCATGGATACTGTGGCCATCACTGAAACATGGTGCACAAACAACCATCACTGGGAAATGGTTATACCTGGCTTCACAATGTTTAGAAGAGACAGGGTAGGAAGGAATGGTGGGAGAGTGGTGCTTTATGTTAAGAAAAACATCAAAGTAGTGGTGGTACAAGAAAGTCAGGGAGGGGTCGAGGTGTTGTGGTTCAACTTTGAGTCTGCAGACAGAGGCACTATTCGCAAAGGAGTGGTATACAGGCCCCAGACACAGGGAGAGGACTTAGACAAAGAGATGTTGGAAGAGGTAGGCAAAATGGCTAAGAAGGGGGAAGGTGGTGCTGGTGGGGGACTTTAATCTACCAGAGGTAGAATGGAGCCTACCTGCTGTATCATCAGCTAGAAGCAGATACATCTTGGACTCCCTGCAAGGGGCATGCCTCAGGCACTTGGGGTGGGGCAATACTGGACCTGGTACTTACCAATGGGGACAATGTGGCAGTCATCAGACTAGAAAGTCATCTGGGTACCAGTGATCATCACACAGTATGGTTTAATATAAAAACAACAGTGGAATCCAGTCACACAAGGGCAAGGGTCTTGGATTTCAGAAGGGCTGACTTTTCAAAGATGGTGGAATGCCTTAGAGAGGACCTGTTGTGGGACAATTTCGTGGAGGGGGAAGGAAAATGGGCCAGATTAAAAGAGAGCATAGCAAAGGCAACAAACTTGTATGTCAGGCAAATAAGCAAAAGCAGTAAGAGAAGGAGACCATTATGGTTCTCAAGGGAAATGGCAGAAAAAGTAAGGTTAAAAACAATGGCATTCAGAAGGTATACAAAGACCCAAAAAGAGGAGGACAGAGAAGTGTATCTGGGGACATGAATGGAGGCAGACAATGCAGTAAGGGGCACAAAATTGCAAGCTGAGAAAAGAATAGCCCAGACAGTACTGAATGGGGATAAGACATTTTTCCAGGTATATCAGCAAGAAAAGGAAGACCAAGGGAGGGATTGCATGGCTTAAAAAGGAGGGAGGGGGCTGTATTGAGGAGGGCCAAAAAAAGGCAAACATCATAAACAAATATTTCTACTCGGTGTTCACAGTTGAGGGACAAAGGAGAGAACCACAAATGAGCACCAAGAGCTTGGCCTCAGGGGAGGGAAGTGGACACCACTTCCTTTTCTAAGGAGAGGGTCAGGAAAGCACTTGCCAATCTGAGGGTAGACAAAGCCATGGGACCAGACTGGGTGTAGCCAGGTATGTTAAAGGAACTCAGGGAGGTGCCGGCTGCACCTGACAGACTTGTTTAACAGTTAACTGTAGCCTGGCATGGCTCCAGAGGACTGGAGAAAGGCAGACATAGCAAGGAGGAGGCGGGAAATTACAGGCCTGTCAGCCTGAAAATTGTAGTAGGGAAATTGATGGAAACACTATTAAAGGAAAGAATCATGGGACACCTGGAATCAAATGGACTGCAGGACCCGAGGCAGCAAGGCTTTATGGAGGAGAGGTCATATTAAACAAATCTGATAGATTTTTTTGACTGGGTAACCAAGGTGTTGGATCAGGGAGGGTCAGTGGACATGGACTACTTGGACTTCAGCAGGGCTTTGATACTGATCTACATAGGAGGCTGGTAAACAATGTGGGAAGCATGAGGGGTGGGCAATAGGGTGGTAACCTGGGTAAGAAACTGGTTAGGGTATGGTAGGCAGAGGGTAGTGGTAAATGAAGTTCGCTTTGAGGAGGGTAGAGTGACCAGCAGGGTACCTCAGGGGTCAGTACTGGGGCCATTTCTCTTCAATATCTTCATTAGTGACATAGCAGAGGAACTGGAAGCGAAGGGCTGCTTATTTGTGGATGACACCAAGATCTGCAACAGAGTGGACACTCCAGAGGGGGTGAAAAGGATGGAAAGAGATGTGAAATGACTGGAGGAGTGGTCAAATGTTTGGCAATTAAGGTTTAATGCAAAAAAGTGCAAAATAATGCACTTGGGTCACAGAAACCCAAGGGTGCATTACAAATGGGGAGAGATACTAGCAATGAACAAGCAGGAAAGGGACCTGGTTATAAAAGTATCAGATGATCTGAAGGTGAAGCTAGTGGGATGCTGGTGTGTTTAGGTAGGAGTATCACCAGCAGGAAGAGGGAAGTGGCATTGCCACTATATAGGTCCTTGGTAAGACCCCACCTGGAGTACTGTGTCCAGTTTTGGACGCCACATCTCAGGAAATATATAGACATGATGGAGACCCTCCAAAGAAGGCTACCAAGATGGTACAGGGTTTACATCAAAAGTCCTAAAGGCTAAAGGAGCTAAACATGTACACCTTGGAGGAGAGGGAGGATATGATTGAGACCTTTAAATACCTCACAAGGGTGAATAAGGTACAAGTGGGTGGCATTTATTTTGAGGAAAGGGCTTTCCAGAACAAGGGGCCATGATATGAAGCTGGTGGGGGGGGGGGTTCAGGAGGGATGTAGGTAGATACTTCTTCACAGAAAGGGTGTTGGATGCCTGGAACAGTCATCCATCCAGTGGAAGTGGCAGGAGCAAAAACAGTGGTGGGATTGAAAAAAGCCTGGGATAAACACAAGGGAACCATAAGGGAAAGGTATGGGGTGGAAGAGAAAGTGCCGCAGACCTGGTAGGGTCTATAGCATAAACAATACAACATAAAAGGGCAGACTGGATGGGCCATGTGGTCCTTTTCTGCTGTCAGTTTCTATGTTTCTACTTGGTCAAAAATACCCCATTATTTGCAGTATGTGGGAATTAATATTTGGGGTGTGCATGTCCCTAGTGTGGGATGTTTTTTCGTTATCTAAGGCTGAATAGCAGGAACTGTAGAAAAGTCTTGGTACTTGGTCCCAAGTACTCTATTATTTGTAGTATTGAGCATTCATATTTGTGGGTGCACACCCCTAGTGTGGAGTGTTTTGTTTTCATTATCTAAGACCAAATACGTGAACAGTGGAACATACTCAGTACTCAGCCTCAGGTACCCCATTATTTGTGGTATCAGAGAATTAATATTTGGGGAATGCACACCCATTCTTCATGGTATTTAGGAATTTATATTTGGGGTGTGCAAGAAGGGAAAAAAAAGTACACCTCTACTCCCAAAGATGCCGGTATCGTTATATTGATGATATAATGTGTGTCTGGGGTGGAGACTTAGAATCTGCCCATATTCATTGAGTGGATAAACAGCACTAACTTCAATTTGACATGCACCTACAGAACTGAAATAAAAATATTGACTTTTTTGGCTGTTTTCACAGTAAATTATTTTGGTATGGTATGGTGGAGAGTGCCCCCTACAGGAAATCAGTGGCAGATAATTCACTACTATTGGCTGATAACTACCACCATATGTTCCTGCGCAACAGCATACCATACAGCCAGTTCTTAAGGCTTAAGAAAAATTGTTGTTCAGAACAAACATTTCAAATGGAAGCTGGGGAGGGGAGAGGGAGGTAAGGTGCCTGCCTGGAGCCATGGCTTGGAGGGACAGGAAACGAATCCTCAGGATCACAGGAGCAGCTGCACGGGAGAGGGAGCCGAATGTCATTGCCCACCTAGGGATTGAAACAGTACAGGAGGAGTTTGTGGAGTTGGGGAGGGGCCTTAGACTAGTAGCACACTTGGTAACCTTCTCGGAGGTGCTGCCTGTCTATGGTATGGGTGAGGCTAGGGTATTACACACCATGGGATTCAATCAGTGATTGAAAAACTGATGCAGAGCTCAGGGTTTCAGCTTCACTGGGGACTGGAGCTCCACCTGGAGGGATACAGGCCTATACTGGTGCAATGGTCTGCATCTGTCCAGGAGGGGAACCAGGATCCTAGGGAATAGGTTTAAATGCTTCATTGGCAAGCATTTAAACTAGCCAATCCTAGCCCCCTCAAAAAATCAGGGTAGTTAGTGAGGTAAATACCAAGATAGAGCAGTCGAGAGGAAGAAGAGCAGGGGTAAATGGAGAAAAAGACAAAGGCAGTAAGGACAGGGATGGGACAAAAAGGAATAAGGCCATCAAAAAATGGAGGGTAATGAGTACCAATGCCCGTAGTCTAGGTAACAAGCTCCCTGAACTGGTGGCCTTAATGGAAGAGGGATGCCTGGATATCGTGGCAGTCACAGAAACACGGTACACAGAGAACCATGACTGGGATGTCAACATACTAGGGTACACACTCTACAGGAGGGACAGGGAGGGTAGAAGAGGTGGAGAAGTGGCTGTCTATGTAAGGGAAGGGATCAAAGCAATGGAACTAAAGGGTAAACAGGGAGGAGAGGATGCACTGTGGGTCACCCTGGAGACTGGAAATGACACCACAATCCACACAGGGGTTGTATATGGACCACAGTCTCAGGGGAGAAGAAATGGACAAGGAAATGATAGAAGGCATCCTTAGAATGGCAGAGAAGGGGGAGATATTGCTGATGGGGGACCTGAATATGCGAGATGTTAACTGGAGTACCTTTACTGCAGCCACATCCAAGAGCAGGGCCATTCCTGATGCCCTACAGAGGGCATGCCTCAGACAGCTAGTGTTGGAACCCACTCAGGAGGGAGCAATCTTAAACTTGGTACTCTCAAATGGGGATGGAGAGAGAATCTCAGATCTAGAAGTGGGTAGCCATCTGGGAACAAGTGACCACCAAACGGTGTGGTTCACGATAAACTTAGCTGTAGAGTCAAGCCATACAAAAGTGAAGGTACTGGACTTCAGGAGGGCTGATTTTGTCAAAATGGGAGAGTGCCTCAGAAAAGCACTAGCAAACAGGCAAGAAGGCGGGGTGGAGCAAAATGGGGAAATATCAAAACTGCCATCACAGAGGCAACAACCCTTTATGTGAAGCAAATAAACAAATCAAAATGAAAGAAAAAAAACTATGGTTCTCAAAAGAAGTGGCTGGGAAGGTTAGGGAGAAAAATATACCATTCAGGAAGTATAAGGAAACACAGAAGGAGCAGGACAGAGAACTGTACCAGTTAAAGCAGAAGGAAGTGGGGAAGGCAGTCAGAATAAGCAAAGGCCCAAACTGAGGAAAAGATAGCCAACTCGGTTAAGAAGGGGGTAACAACTTTTATAGGTACATTAGGAAGCGAAGAAAGACTAAAGCAGGGATACTGAGGCTGAATAAAGAGAAGGGTGGTTGGGCAGAGAGGGACAGTGAAAAAGCAGGGATACTGAATGAATACTTTTACTCAGTATTCACAAAGAAAGTGGAGGGGGAGGTACCTAATCCAGTCAATAGAAGCACTCTGGATAGGGGTGTTGATATCAGTCCTTTCACAGAAGAAAGGGTTCTAAAAGAACTCCTAAAACTCAAGGTGGATAAAGCAATGGGGCCTGGTGATTCACCACAGAATTCTAAAAGAACTAAGGGAGAACTAGTAACACCACTGACTACCCTTTTAACAAATCATGGGAGGATGGTGTGGTACCTGAGGACTAGGGAGGGCAGATGTGATTCCCCTTCACAAAAGTGGGAGCAAGACAGAGGCAGGAAACTACAGACCTGTCAGTTTGACCTCAGTGGTAGGGAAAATGATGGAATCACTTCTGAAGGAAAGAATTGTTGAGTACCTAGAGGCCAGTGGGGCACAGTACCCAAGGCAGCATGGATTCACAGCAGGAAGGTCATGTCAGATGAATCTAATCGATTTGTTTGACTGGGTGACCAAAGTAGTAGACCAGGAAGGGGCTGTGGACATGGCCTACCTAGACTTTAGCAAGGCATTTGACACAGTCCAGCACAAAAGATTAATAAACAAATTAGCCAGCCTAGGAGTGGGTCCCAGGGTGGTAGCCTGGGTAAAACATTGGCTGGACAACAGGACACAAAGGGTAATAGTAAACGGAGTCCACAGTGAAGAAAGGGGGGTTACTAGTTGGGTACCGCAGGGTTCAGTACTGGGTCCGGTCCTTTTTAATGTCTTTATAAGTGACATTGCACAGGGACTGGAAGGAAAAGTATGTCTCTTTGCAGATGACACAAAGATCTGCTGCAAGGTTGATACACAAAGTGGGGTGGAAAAGATGAGAAGAGACTTGGCAAGGTTGGAGGAATGGTCAAATGTATGGCAGCTTAGATTCAACGCAAAGAAGTGCTAAGTAATGCACCTGGAAAACAAAAACCCAGGGGAAGAGTACACAATGGGAGATGAGATACTGACAACAACTAAAATGGAAAGGGACCTGGGAGTAGTTATATTGGATGACCTAAAGGTGGGCAAGCAATGTGAGAAGGCAGTAAGGAGGGCTGGGGGGATACTGGGATGCATAGGGAGAGGCACCACTAGTAGGAAACAGGAAGTTGTTATCCCTCTGTACAGACAGTTGATGAGACCACATCTGGAGTACTACATGCAGTTCTGGAGACCTCATCTCTGCAAAGACATAGGTAGGGTGGTTGATGCAGGGTCTGCACCAGAAGACATATGAAGAAAGACTAAAGGAGCTTAATATGTATAGCCTTGAGGAAAGGAAGGAGAGTGGGGGACATGATAGAAACTTTCAAGTACCTCAAGGGAATTAACAAAGTCCAAGAGGGTAGCATCTTTCAGAAAAAGAGATGTGCAAGAACAAGGGGCACAATTTGAAGATAGAGGGGGATGGCTCAGAGGTAATGTGAGGAAGTATTTTTTCATGGAGAGAGTTGTAGATGCATAGAACTGCCTTCCTGAGGAGGTTGTGGAGTCAGAAATAGTGGGGGAATTCAAGAATGCATGGGACAGACATAAGGCAATTCTATTGAGGGTAGGAGGAAGTAGGCTGTTGGTTAATTAGAATCTGCAGCTTATCCATTAGGTAGGGAAATGGGCAGACTAGGTGGGCCAAGCGGGCATTATCTGCCATCAAATTCTATGTTTCTATGTTTCTATGTATGCTGTCAATCAGATTCTGGGAGAGGGCTGCTAAGTCAGTTTTGTGGAAAACTCGCACCAGCAGGAGTGTGAAGGGGACAGACAAATACTGCTAATGCCAAAGGTAAAAGCATTCCCCCTGAGCAAAACGTCACATTTGTGACACAATGTAACCAGAATGCAATGGGAGTAAGCCAAACCATAAAGGACAGGCCTTTGGTGGGCACTTTCCTCATATCTCTTTTGAACGAGGTGTGTCACTAGCTGACCCTGTCACACCCAGTCACTTTCAAGGAAGGAAAGTGAATAATCAGAGTCGGAAAGAAGGCTTTGGCAGTTGCAGAAAATTCAACATCTGTGGATTTGCATCAGTGAGTAACAAGTCCACACACCCTCTAGCTGGTGACAAATTCTGGCTGAGGGACTATATAGATTGCCAGACTGAATTTGCCATCTATGATGGATGGTATGACTGTGGAGTTATCAATGTAGGTTGATAGGTGTGGAATCTATGGGCAAGGGGTGACTGAGCCCCCTCACTTTTGCCAAAGAGCTTTCAAAGTGCCCCTTTAATACATGCAAAGCCAGATGGGAAGCAATCATGATCTCTTGTGTTATTAGTATAGCCCCTCCCCGCACTTTTCTCCATGTTTTGGCACCCCTGTGTAGGCTGGGTGGCTGCAGGGACACTGGACCCATCAATAAAGACCATTACATATGTCAATGGGCATTTGGGGGGCAGGGGAACTACTGATCACCAGCATTCTATATCATTGTACACAGGTGACCAGGACATGGGGGTGCAACTGGATGCCAGCTGCATCAGACATTACACTGATGGGTAATTATGGCGTGGGGGTGCCACTGGACACCAGGAAAAATGCTATTTCAGAAGGAATGGGTGATTAGGGGCTGGGATGGTGCCACTAGGGGTAATGCTACATTGGAAGAAATGAGTGATCGGGTTGGGGGGGTGCCACTAGCCACCAGGGAAAGCACTACAACAGAAGGAACAGGTGATGGGGATGGGGGGTGCTACTAGCCACGAGGGATGATGCTTCACTGGAAGGAATGGGTAATGGAGTGCACCACTAGCCACCAGGGATAATGCTACAGCAGAAAGAATGGGTGCTCGGGTGGGGATTGCCACTGGACACCAGGGAAAATGCTACATCAGAAGGAACAGGTGATCGGGGGGTGCCAGTAGCCACTGGGGACTACATGTTCACAAGCATGATGGGTGATTGGGGTGGGAGACAGCAGTACAGCTGCCCTGCCATCAGTGGGGTGGGGACATAGGCTTAGCACCCAGTTAAGTTGTGGTTGTCAGTGGTGGTAAATAGTGCCACTTTGGGGGCTATTTACTGCTGTCGCAAACCTTTGAACATGCCATTCTACCTGTCTGCAGGAGGGGACCCCCTCATTTGCATGGGTGCAGTGTTATTTCAGCATCTGGGCACAGCTGAGTTTAGGGTGCATTAACTGGCCTCTGAATATGGCCACACCTCCAAATGCAAGCCACAAACCTGGGTAGAGGCAAGGCAAACCACATTAGTGTGATCACTGACATCTGAATATCAGGTCCATGGTGGCCTAAATTAAATAAAATGTATCTCCAGAGCATATTGTGTGTGCTGGTTTTTTTTTCCTATATTTGCGCTGTGCACACCCATTATAGGTGGTATTAGGGAATTCCTTCTGGAATTTATATTTGGGGTGTGCACCCCCATTATTCATGGTTTCTGAGAATTAATAGTTTGGGTGTGCATGCCCATTATTCTTTGAGCTTGGTTATTAATGTTTGGGGTGTGCACACCCCATTATTCATGGTTTCTGGGAATTTCCCTAGTGTGGGATTTTTTCTTTTTTCAGTGTTAGCATGGAATATTTTTGGAGAGGGTACCAAATAACCATCCATATCCTATAAAAAAATATTAGATTTCCTAAATTCTTTGATGGTACCTAAATCTTATTGTATGTACAAGGGTTGCAATCTATAATTCTCATTGCTGTGGAATGCATGGCCGCTGCATAGTTATTAGACTCAGAATATTGTTCATGATGAATTAAAATTAAATAAAACAGGACTATATATTTTTTTACTTCTAGTTTGCAACTGGCAGTAAAGTGAATACCACACACCACAAAAAAAGCAAGCTGTAAGAGTTTTTTTTTCTTATTTATTGTTTTAGGTGCCTTGTCTGCCAGGCGGGCTCATTCTGTTTACAAAGAAGTGAGCAAACAACATTTTATTTTAACTAAAAAAAAAGAGAAATAAAACTGAAAAAAGTGTTTTTCTTCTGCCCCTGTTGAGACCAAAGGTCCTGACCATGCAAGCGACCCCTAAGGCTTCCAGTGGGCTGCGTGTAGTTTTGTGTAGTAGATTCAGAGATAGGATGAAAGTGATCTCACATGGGAGGACTCAAAGAGCAACCTCCTTGTCACAGTTCACATTCCTAATATAAACAGTCTGGGAGAGGGACAGCACCAGAGGGAGTTTTTTCTTCACAGACTCATTAATTTCATTTCAGCTGGCACAGCCCAAAAGAGAAATAAAGCCTCGCTTGAGTTCAAATTTAATGTTCTAATACACTGAAAGAACAGGCAAAACACTTGCTCTTTTAGCCTTATATATTAAACAGTAGCTTTTAACAATATCACCATTCAATACTAAATTATTCTTTTTAAATTCCGCGCCTGAATTTATAGGGGTGGGAGACACATAAGAAGCCATTTTACTGCATTGATGACACACACACACACACACACACCCCGTAAGCCTAGGCTGGGATGTTAAACTCTAGTGTGGATTCTTCGGTTACAAAGTATGAACACAAACAAACATTGCAGTGAATTTCTGCACCGGATAAGACACATAAGAGCTCACTCTGAAGAATGTGTAACCCCCTAGCAAATGGAGGTTCCCAGAAATGCCAGTCTGGGTTTACCTTAGCCCGGTTTTGTTCTGTCCTTCTCCCGCTGTCTCTCGGGTTTCTCCTGACTTGTCCTCTAATTTTTCTGGCTTCCCAGGTCCTGTTTGCCCTCGTGTGTACCCCGGCTTGCAGTCAAATGAAAATCCAGCCCCTCAGGGCTTAAACTGCTGACCGCAGGCTCCCACTGCAAAAGCGCTGCCTCCAGGAGTTGCGTTGGCGCGCAAAACACCTTTGATGTGGAGCTGCTTGTTTTGCGGTCGCCTCAGGGACTGTGCCATGGGTCCCGGGATCCTTTCCACCTATTTGGGACCCGGTGACCATGGACAGCCTGCTGGGGGACCGCTCAGATGGGAATTAATGGAGTTCTGACCGGGGATCATATAAGTATGCCTGTGCAGGGCCGTGGTCATCTGAATAATGCATAACAGTGTGTCTGGCTGCCTCCAGGGTAGCTACGTTCAGCTCCAGCCGAAAAGTAAAGAATTAAAATGTTTTACATAATGGAACTGTTGCTGCTTGTTGGGAATATGCTGTGCATGTGGGAAAAAGTGTTTAAAGTTAAAATGAGTACTGTTTCCCTGGCAATTCCAGTATCTGGGACTCTGTGTGTCAGCCTGTCAGCTGCTGCAAGGGGAGCTTGCATAAGTGCAGTAGCGACAGGAAAAGTAAAAGAGCCATGTTTTTCATCTGTGCAGTGACTGCAAGTACAGCCTTTAAGCTATAGAACTGTGGGGCATTTGAGGCAAATAATTACTTCTTTCTGGCTGCACCAGGACATTATTCAGGACTGTATCTAATCTGCTATAAGGGACAGTGGGTTAAGCAGCCATTGCCAGCAGTATAGCCAATTGGAATTGCAGCAATAGATAGCCAGGACTTGTGGGACATTCACTGCATTTCATAGGTGAGCACCCAAGTGCTTATGGGGGGCTTACAGGGACATTATTTTAGGTGCAAATTCCACAACCCAATTGTGCCTTGAGTGTTCTGATTGACAGGTCCTTCAGCAACTTGGAGACGTCACCCCATCTCTGCTACCAATCAGAAGTCGAGCTAGGAGCTCTATAAAGAGATAATGTTGCCAGTTTGTCTGGAGATTCAGAGAGAGAGAGAGAGAGAGAGAGAAAGCAGCAGAGCAGGCTCCAGCCTGCTGGGAGCCCCCCCATGGGGGAGGGGCTCAGGCTTCCAGCCATGCCTTCAGGCCTGGGCCACTTAATTCAAGCCCTTTCAGTCTTCAGAGGGCATTTATTATTTTCTTCAATTAACAGTTAACTAGTTGCAATAATTGAGCTTTCTGCAACAGCTAGTCTGGAGGTTGCCAGTACTGTCCTCCAGAGGCTAGCCTTCCCTCCCACGTCGGGGAAAGATGTGGACCGAAGAATCAGATGTCCAGCAGCGGTGAGAGCGCTGACCAGACCAGATGACATCATGCAGTGGTGAGAGCGCTGACCAAGTACCTCAGCGGTGAGAGTGCTGAAGAATTCTTCACGATGCCTTCGATTGCAGATGAGACCCATGGAGGACCTGAGTGAGGGCTCCAGGCCCCATTAAGAAATGTGTGCTGTTACGTGTGAAGTATTGAAGTCATCAGTCTGGGCTACTAACCCCATAAGAGACTGCCTAGTTCAAGTAATGGATGCAGCTTGTCTGTGGCCCAAATGGTTAAGTTGCAGGTGCAGCAAGATGCTGGGCTTAGTGAATCATATAAATGTGTAGCTATGGGTTAGAGTCCTGCCATCATGGAGCTGTCTGCCAAGACATGCTTGCCACTTCATGAGACAAGAGGCCCTAGGGCATATTAATGTCTAAGATACCTTAAAGAGAATGTACCTGTGTCTGCACAGAATTTCATCTAAGAGCGCTTAGTACAAGTGTTAAATGGCTAGATGTGCTGGATAGGACTCCGCTTGTGAATAATGTTCTTGGTATATAGAATGTACTGGATGTGACTGCCTGTGACTAAAGTATGGGATGCTTGATAAACGTGTCATTGCCAACATACTCTGGATGGATGCCTTTTGGTATATAAAGTACTGGATGTGACCGTGTTTAAACTGTGTTTAGGATGCTTGACAGAAGCATCACTCTCATTGCATTGGATGGGACTTTCAAATATTGTGCTGAATGTTCTGGATGAAAGATCCACATAGTTTGTTCTGGAATGTTCAGAAGTCTGCGAGTGCAGGGCAATCCCTGATTTGTCTTCAAGTGCAGGGCAATCCCTGCTTTGTCTGCTAAAGTGCAGGGCAATCCCTGCTGTGGTTGTAAATAGTAATTTGCTGCTTTACAAAAATTTGTTTCCATGTTGCCCCCACCCTCAAATTAATAGCCGGCCACCTCGACCAGCTGCAACTCCATCAGGCCTGCAACATCTTGGACTGTGGTACCTGTTTAACCAGTATGGTATGAGATTGTGGGGTTTCTGCTGTTTCTGGGACTGGTACCAGTGTGGGTATTTTTAATAATTATGTTTAACAACTGATTTATCAGCAGCTAGATAGCCAGGGCTCTGGATGTCTTAAGTCGAATGATAAAATGTGATTTATGTCTGCCTTTAATCTGTAGCCACCCAGCTGGAGGGTTCACCAGCAAAATGCAAAATGATCTCTGTACATGTGTAAATATGGTAAGATAACCTCTACTCCTCCTGTTTCCCTTTCCTAGCTCCTTTATTACCCCCAAAATAAATATCTTGTTGTTGTTGTTTGAAATCCTGTGTGAGCATATTATTAGAGAGTGCCTTTAATTCAAAATGTGGAAATGTGGGGAATTGTGTATTGGGGCATGTCTGGGGAGGGTAGCTGGTCACCATGGGTGGTGTAGCAGCTCAGGGGGCTACACCCAGTGCCATCTCACCCACGTAAAGCACCCTGAGTGGAGGCACTGCGCGAAGGTTTTAAAAAAATGTGATTAGCTAGTGAACCCAACCCCCTTAGCCTATGTCGGGGGTAGTAGGCAGGGGTGTAACACTGGGGGTGGTGCCGCCCAGGGGTTACAAATGCATCCCCTATGTCCAGGGCCCTAGTAATTTTGTGGCACTGTCAATGTAGAACTGCCACGCAGCATACATGCTACTGCAGAAGCAGAACACAGAATTTTTGGAGATTTTTTATTTCGTGAGGTACTCTTTTTGGTAATTCTGACTCTCTTCACTACTGTTTCCCCTGAAGCTGCATCTCCATGCTCAATATATGACGACAGCGATGGTACAACGTAGCATCTGTGCCAAGTCTAGAAGAAACCTCCTACTGAAGTTGACAAACTGTGGTGCAGAAGTTTGGGAGTTCCACTATGGAACTTAAAGAGGAAAGTAAGTGTGCGAGGTCCAGTATTCTGTTGCAATATTTTTAACAACAGGCTGTAAAGGTTTAGCAGCTTAATCGCCACCCTTCTTTTTCGTATTAATTTTAATGCAGGGACAAATTTAACAACCTCCTGTGCAGAGCCTTTGCAAGCCCCCTCCAGCAAATGACTGGGTCCCTCAAAATCTGATAGCCCACGAAAATATTTTTTAAACTACAGTCTGGGCTTACCTGCAGGAGTCAGCAATCCTGAGATATCAATATCTAAACCATCTGTAAACTAAATCAAGGCAGCAGCCACTTCATGGACTCAGGTGACAGAAAGTGAAAGTTACTGTATTAAAAAGTGCCCACTGTTGGCACTCTGCCAGGAGCTAACACTGTCCTGAAATGACATCCCCCTCCCTAGTCTGACCCCCATCCCCACAGAGAAACGAATTGAAAGTTGTCCTCTGTCTGAACCCTGATCCATGATTTGTGTGTGTGTGTGTGGGGGGGGGGGTGCAGTGGTAGTTAATCCTGGCTAGCCCAGTTATCACCCTCTCTCAGTATATATTTACCCACTTGCTCACTGTATCAGCTGATCTGAAACAGCGCAAAGTGCACACGACTGCTAGGGAAGGGGGTAGAAACATAGAAAATGGATGGTAGATAAGGACCGCTAGGCCCATCTAGTCTGCCTGTATACCCTACCTTTATTTGGGGCAGCTGACCCTACTTGGTCATTAGCTTTAGCCTCTCCTTCCCACCTCTAGGATTACCTTATGCCTATCCCATGCATGTTTAAACCCCCCCATTGTGCTTGCTCCCACCACCTCCCGGGGCAGGCTATTCCATGCATCCACCACCCTTTCTGTGAAGAAGAACTTCCTCACATTTCCCCTTATCCTGCCCCCCCAATCTCATATCATGCCCCCTCATTCTTGTACATCTCCTATACTTAAAGACGTTGCCCACTTGCACCTTGTTTATGCCTTTAAGATACTTGAAGGTTTCTGTCATGTCTCCTCATTCCCTCCTCTCTTCCATTGTATACATATTAAGGTCTTTCAATCTCTCCTCATATGTTTTCTGGTGCAAGCCCTGCACCATCTTAATCGCTCTTCTCTGAACCGCCTCCACCCTGTCTATGTCCTTATGAATGCAACTGCCAGAACTGAACACGGTATTCCAGATGAGTTCTTACCAGTGTTTTGTACAGTGGTATCACCAGTTCCCTCCTTCTGCTAGTGATAACCCTTCCTATGCACCCCAACATGCCACTGGCCCTCCCTAAAGACTTAGTACTCTGCTTGACCACCTTTAGGTCATCTGAGATGATAACCCCTAGATCTCTTTCCTCCCTGGTGATTGTCAGTAACTCCCCCCCCATCCTGTAGCTCTCTCCAGGGTTTCTACATCCCAGGTGCACGCTTTTGCACTTCTTTTCATTGAACCTCAGTTGCCACACTTTGGACCATTCTTCCAGCTTTCCTAGGTCCCTCCTCATTTTCTCCACCCCGTCTGGAGTGTCCACCCTGTTGCAGATCTTTGTGTCATCTACAAACAGGTAAACCTTCCCCTCCAGCCCTTCTGCAATGTCACTAATGAAGACATTAAAAAGGACTGGCTCCAGGACTGATCCTTGAGGTACCCCACTGGTCACCCTCCTCTCCTTGGATTTGATCCCATTTACCACCACCGTCTGTTTCCTGTCCCCTAACCAGTTTCTAACCCAGTTTACCACCTTGTGGACCAAGCCCAGGCTACCCATCTTATTTATCAGCCTAATTCGTAAGTCTGCATAGAACATAGCCCAGCCACCGGAAGGGGTGAGGGATTCAGTCCCCTACAATGTTTTAGGCCCTGCAAAATAGCCAATGACATTGACATTGGCCTAAAAGACTTGGTAGATTCATGCCCTCCCCAAACTTTTTAGCTGTGTTTGCACCCATGGCCTAGTGTAATCAATGATGCACACCACTACTTTTCACTCCCTCCCTCCTGGTAGAGCTCACCTTGTGTTGTATCAGATCAGCTGATACATAAGTGAGAGAGCAGGTAGAGGGCATACTGCAGGAGGGGAGACAATCTGAGCACACTGGGTGGTCCTAGCGGTCCTTTTATGCTGGCAAATTCTATATTTCTATATTTCTAACTGGACTAGCATGGACTGACTACCATTAACTGTTCCAAATTCTTGTATCATAGAATACTTTAATAATAATATTACATAAGGAATAAGTTACACACAAATCTAAATAATAGGGCTGTAATGATATTGATGGACTCTGATGACATTTATGAACCATGTCGCCAAAGACCTGGGATGCCATTTCAGCCTTATTTGTACATTTAGGAAATATTTAATTTGTTGCAATTATTCTTGAATCGCTATATGCCTGTTCGTGATCTGGTGCTGATTTATTTTTACTTTTGGTGGCTGATGCATGAACTCACCATTTTCAGCCTTATTATTTGAGTTCCCCCTATCTTACAACTTTGTGTCATAGAGTGGTAGTTACACAGAAGTTCACCGGTACTGCGGTATAACATGTGGTACTTGTGTCCACAGATGTGGTGTAGTATTGCATCAGTGCTTGAATAACATGTATTCGCTGCTGCAAATACAACGATTTGCCTCCGCAAACACTGTTATACCACAATACTGGTGAAATTCTGTATAATTACCACTGCAGGATCCCACCGTTAACAAGACTGTAAAAGTCTGAGTTTATAAGGAAATTATAATGCAGCAGTATTCTAAATTCAATCAGGGTTTCAGTCTAACTACAGCACCAGTATGGCTTTAGTCAGTTACTAGTGACATACAAAATGCACTGGATAAAAGACTGCATGTGGGAGCCGTATTTTGATCAAAAGCCTTTGATACATTGGATCATTGCATTCTTCTGGCAAAGTTGAAATCATTGTGTTTCAAGATGGTTACAGATTACATTAGTGGGCGACAGCATTTGGTCACTTTGAAGGATATCAAGTTAGGGCTGAGCCCCATTATTTCTGGTGTACCCCAAGAATTAATATTAGGCCCACTTTTGTGTAATTTACATCTGAATGAATTGGGCTCGATTCTCAAAGCTCCCGGTACAGCACAAGGGGCTTGCACCAAAATGAATGGTGCAAGGTGCCCCTTGCACCAAATGAGGATGGGATATTGGGTGGGGGGGGCAGGAACCTTGGATAGCTCTGGGGACCCTGCAATGCAATTGGAAGGCTTAGCCTTGAGTTCAGTGGACAAGCAGACAGCCACTACCACTTCCTGAGCCATATAAGCAGTTCATCTCAGCCTCCTTCTGAAGCACTTTTTTCTTTACTGGCCAGAGGCTCTGTCTATTTGCTCTCTGCAGCTATCTGGAGCCCACTCTGGGGCCTGTGCGCCCCTTCCCGCTGCATTCTGTTTGTCTCTGCTGAACTTTGCATTTGTTCTCCTGCTTTTGGTTGGTATTTGCCTCTGGCTGTGTGCTTCTTTCTGTCATTACTCCTTGTTTTCTGTTTGTGTGTTTTTGTTTTGGGCCTTGTTCCCTGTTCTCCATGTTTCTGTGTTTTGATTTTGTCTTTTTGGGGTTTGTTTCTAAGCTCCTAGCATACTGCTACTCCAGAGCTCATACTATTTGCTTTCAGTTACTCACAACTCTCAAGTTACTTGCAATGCAACTGCAACCATTATCTGTGTGTTTCAGTTCAACCATAGCTGCTTCCATGTTGCAAACGTAATTGTTTTCACCTGACTCAGGCGTACTCTGAACCCTAGCTATGCAGCTCAATCATGCTCTCTCAACTCATTCTACTTACTTCATTGCAGCAGTTTCATTCCACTGCCTGGTGACAGCTGCTTTCAGAGCATTGTGCTTCCTTTTATTTTATTTTTATTGCAGTTTTACAACTTAGTGTACTCAGTACAGATGTTGCTTCTATGTTTGTATGCCCTGTTATACTTTGAGGTCAGCTAAGGCTACTGCTGATGCTGTAACTTAGTTTCAATACCTGCATGTGGGTCTCAGCCCTTCCATCACTTCTTATTTTTCCTGTGGCAGGGACTTGGAGGTGTCTGGGGAGTCATGGCCCCGTGTGGCTAATTATTTCTGTTCTAAATCCTGTCTCCACCGCTGACAAATCCTCTGAGTATGTGTCACCTCTATTGGCTTTTTGGATACCTGGCTGGCTTGCCCCACTATTCACAGTGCTGTTTCATTGCTACAGTGTTATGCAGACCTACGTACAGGTCCACTCTTTCTTACCCTATCGTTGCTTGATGCCTACCGCCATCCCCTTGGCTTCAGCCTCTGGGACATTTGCTGCACTCAGTACTGCATTCAACCTTTGCAAGGTCTCAGCACTCAGTGCTCATTAAGGTCTCAGCACACCAGTGCTCATTCAGCTGCTCACCATTTTTTTCAGCTCCCTATCAGTATTCTGGGGCAGGCAAGCCATACCAATCTGGTGCAGGGTTCCTGCAGCCGATGGTCTCGCTCTGCACCATGAGTCCGCAGCTTGAGCATGTGAAGCTTGGGGTGGGATCCTTCTCACCTGTCAGCTGAACTGTACCATCCCCTTGGCTTCAGCCTCTGGGATGTTGACTGCAGCTGGGAATGTCTTCACTCCAGGTGGACCTTCAGTTGTCAACCATACTGATGACACCTCAAGTTGTAGAAGTTCAGACTCAGCTTGACAGGGTGGGGCACTCACGGAGGCCCCTTTAGCTGCCTGAGCAGGTTCGGAAGCACCCTTCAAAGCTGTTCTCCCCATGACTGCCTCTGGTTCACCTGGTTTGTATTTAGGATGAGTAGGCCAGGTGAGTGCCTCAGCAGTTGTTTCTGTCCTCCTCCTCCCGCCTTGGTTGTCCATGTTGTAGAGTAGCGCTTGCAACCTTCCATGGCATTCCCGCTAGAGGGATTAAGTGAGAGCTTTCCACCAAATTGGAATATTTTCCACCTCCCTTTTAATTGGGTTTTCCAAACTGCAGCTGCAGAGCCGTCACTAAATAAAATATCCCAAGCCTGGAGGGAAGGTGACTTAGGCCTTGGATCCCCAGACATTTCCTCCTCGTAGGGTTTTTTTTCTTTCCTCCTTGCCGCAGGTCATAACTGTTAGTTAGCATAGTAGAGTTCCCTAGTTTCTTTAGGTAGGTTCTGCTGTTGGACAGGGGTGGATGGTGTCCCTGCTGTGCCCTCCTCTCTCCTTAGAAGGTCTCCTCTTCTCAACGCAAACCATCAAATCATGCCATGCAAACCTGGGCATTTCATTATGTTATCAACCTGAGCATCTCATTACATTATCAAGCTGCTTGATGCTTATCTACTACTACATCACAGCTACTGCTTGCTTATATGCTTCGTATTACATTTCTTTTTTGGGATCCTTCCTAAGGTACCTTTAGCCACAGGAATCGTTCCATGGCACCTCTAGGGGTTGAACCCTCTTCAAGGGTTCCTTGCCTTTGGTACCCCTACAGGGTGGTAATTCCTCTGGAATAGAGAGTGTGAATGGCCAAAACCAAACAAACACAGTTGCACAAGCATAACACTACACTGGCTGCGTAGGCCATTGAAGTAGACTCAATAGACTGAAAGGCCTTATTCTGCTTTATTTATTTATTTAACAGACTTTAGGATTACAACCTTTGAGTCAGAAAAAACAAATACAAACACTTAATACATATAGACATAGAATGGCAGCTAAAGGTTACAGTTTTTTCAGTTATACAATATTGCAGAATCAAGATCAGCGATACATTGCATTGAATGTGTTATCGAGAGCTGTATTTTGCAGTTTTCAAGAGAACAATAAGTTTGTTGACAGAGGGAGGGAGTAACAGGTTTGATATTTACAGCAAAGTAGAGAATTAGACAGATATCTTGTGAGTGCAGCCAAAGAAGGCATTGTTAATAGGTAATGTTTGGTAGCCCTATCGGAAGGAGCTCAGTGGCAGGGTGGTCCTGTAAGATGATAGATAGATGACCCGGTACTACCTGGTAGATTGGCAGCGCCGTGAAGTGAGAATGTGCTCTTTGAGGGCTGGCTTGAAAGGTCCTAATTTGGAGATGTCGGAGGGGAGTTTGTTGTACCATACTTGGGCCCTGTGTGGGAATGACCTTTGGGCTAAGAAGGTTCTAACCCTCGGGCTGGACCACACCTGTCGGTTGGCAGTGCGGGTGTTCACTGAGGTGTGGGAGGATAGGAGAGAGGTGAAAACCCCCAAGGGGGTAAGCCCCAGGCGTATTTTCTTTGTGAGGAAACATGTTTGATAAAATAGCCTTTCATCCAGGCTGAGGAGATTTGTCAGGGCATGTAGAGTACAAGTATGGGTACACTTGTCTGCCCTGGAGAGGAGTCTGCACACTTTGTTTATGGCCAGATGGATTTTGTTAAGGGCTGTGTGGTCAGCAGCCGAGTAGATAGTGAGCCCATAATCAACTAGGGAGAGGACTGAGGCAGTGGGAGCCAGATTAAGGGCTTCCGGAAGTAGGCAATCCTTGTGCCGATATAATAGACCTATACGGACATTTATTTATGATAGACTGTCAATGTGTGAATGGAAGGAGAGGCTGGAGTTGAATGTAAGGCCCAGGTATTTATATGTATAGATCTGTTCTAGAGGAAGGAGATAGTGGGACAGGATTGTTTGTTGCGCATTCTTGGCCTTATTCTGTCGGTGGGCAAAGAGTATGGTCTTTGTCTTTTTTACATTGACCACAAGTCTTTGGTCTATGAACCAGTTTTCAATCTGGTTAAATGCGTGTTGGAGGGAGGACTGCAATACTGTGGAATCTGGGTGCGAGGCAAAAAGAACCATGTCATCTGCATAGAGTAGTAGGTTGCCGGAGCAGGAATTGGGCAAGGTGCTTAGGTAGATGCTGAATAATAGAGGGCTGAGGATGGAGCCCTGGAGAACCCCAGAACAGACTGTCAGGGTGGTTGAGAGGGTGTTGTTTATTTTGATACATTGTGATCTAGCTGTGAGGTAACTGGTAAACCAGGAGAAGGTTCCTTGGGACAGACCTATGTGGTGGAGTGTGCTTAAGAGTAAGGGGTGGGAGACTGTATCAAAGGACTTTGACAGGTCAATGAAGACAGCTCCAGCTAGGTGTTTTCTATCCAGGGCAGAGTGAATAAAATTAGAGAACTCAGTGAGAGCCGTAGTTGTACTGTTCCCAGATGTGAAGCCATGTTGTTCCCTGCAAAGTAGGTTATGAGCAAGCAGGTTCTCAGTGAGTTGAGTGGCTATAATTTTTTTGAGGGCTTTCGAAAGTGGTGGGAAAATGGATATGGGACGGTAGCTATTGGGGGAGGTGCTGTCACCGCTCTTCAGTATTGGGGTGACTGTGGCAGTCTTCTAGGTTGCCGGGAACTGCCCCAGACTTAGGGAGCGGTTAATGAGGTCAGTCAGTGGGGAGAGGACTGCATCTAATACTAGATGTAGGATTCTCATATCAAAAGAATCTTTGCAATAGCAAGAGCCACTGAGTGCTTTAATGAGATAAGGCCCTGCCTCATTTGTAGAGATCACCAGAGATAGAAGGTGGGATGCTGGGTGCTAAGAGGTGAGGTTGCAGGAGTGGGGTTGAAGAAGTTATTTGGGAGTACTGCACTAAGGTCAGAGAATGATGAGCTGAGGCAGTTGGCGATGGCCAGCGGGTTGGTGGTAGGGATATTGTTGACAGTTAGTGGGGGGCCTGGATTTGCTATTGAGTTCCTTGATATTGTCCCAGAACAAATGAGCATTTCCCCAGGAGGAGGAGGAGGAGGAGGAGGAGGAGGCAAGGGTCATTTTGTAGTAGCCCGATTTTACCTTTTTTTTTGGCCCAAGTGCATCTGTTGCAAGTCACTTTATAGGCTTGCCTGTCCACCTGTGACTGCTTTATGCCAGTGATCATCTCTGTGCTTTAGCTGTTGGAGCAGTGCAGGCATGACTCAGGGGGCATTAGGTTTCTTGGATTGCACTTTTGCTAGTAGGGCATAGATGTCATATGCTTTATTAAAAGAACAGGTGAAATAATTAAGGGCTTCATCTATAGTAGGGGCCCGGTAGATGGGGGACCAGTCCTATTGAGTTAAGTATTTTCTTAGTTTTGTGAGGCCTCCGGGTTGGAGACACCACTGGGCAATATAGTTTGGTTTGGGTTTCTGCTGAAGACACGACGAGGAAAAGAGGACGGGTAAGTGATCACTTAGGGGGTACAGAAAGACCACCAGGTCAGAGATTCTGTGGGGGCAGTTGGTGAGGAGAAGTTCGATCAGGGTGCTAGAGCCATTAGTGGGGTTCACCCTGGTAGATTGGCTGACCAGCTAGGTCAGGTCCAGTGCAGCAAAGGTGTCTTTGGTGTGGGAAGCCGAACTGGCAAGCTAGTTCACATTAAAGTCTCCAACTATGATGTGTTCTGTTTTTGGGGGGAGGCGGAGATGTAGTTAGCGAGGGATTGTATAGCAGGAGCTTGGTTTCTTGGGAGGACTTATGCGACAGTAAGAGTTACAGAGGCTCTGGAGGGATCTGGAGTAAGTTTTAATGATAAGACTTGGGCACTGTGGTCTAGTGGAGGTGTTGGAAGGGCATGGCATATCATGGAGTCATGGACATGCACAGCACACCCCCCACCATGTTTGCCGACTCTGTTGGCTCTGTGAAGGGTGAAGCCAGGGAGGGTGACCAAGGAGTCAGGTATTTTTTTTTGGAGAGCCAGGTTTCTGTGAGGGCTAGCACATCTGGCTGATGTTGCAGTATCTAGCAATGGAGACCTGCCATCTTCTTGGGTAACATAGAAACAGAATTTGACAGCAGATAAGGACCGCTTGGCCCACCTAGTCTGCCCATTTCCCTACCTAATGGATAAGCTGCAGATCCTAGTTAACCAGCAGCCTACTTCTTTCTACCCCCACCCCCTAGAATTGCCTTATGGCTGTCCCATGCATGCTTGAATTCAACCACTGTTTTTGACTCCACAACCTCCTCCGGAAGGCCGTTCCATGCATCTACAACCCTCTCTGAAAAAATACTTACATTACCTCTGAGCCCCCTCTATCTTCAAATTGTGCCCCTTGTTCTTGCACACCTTTTTTTGAAAGATGCTACCCTCTTGGACTTTGTTGATTCCTTGAGGTACTTGAACATTTCTATCATGTCCCCACCTTCTTTCCTCGAGGCTATACATATTAAGCTCCTTTAGCCTCTCTTCATATGTCTTCGGTGCAGACCCTGCACCATTTTAGTACCCTCCTCTGGACAGCTTCCATCTTGTCTATGTTCTTGGAGATTGGGTCTCCAGAACTGCACACAGTACTCAAAATGGGGTCTCACCAGCTGTCTGTACAGAGGGATAACAACTTCCTGTTTTCTACTGGTGATGCTCTCCGTGCATCCCAGTATACTCCCAGCCTCCTTACTGCCTTCTCACATTGCTTGCCCACCCTTAAGTCATCTGATATGACTACCCCCAGGTTCCTTTCCATTTTGTTGTTGTTAGTATCTCACCCCCATTGTGTACTCTCCCATGGGTTTTGTTTCCCAGGTGCATTACCTTGCACTTCTTAGCATTAAATCTAAGCTGCCATACATTTGATCATTCCTCTAACCTTGCCAAGTCCCTTCTCATCCTTTTCACCCCACCTTGCGCATCAACTCTGTTGCAGATCTTTGTGTCATCTGCAAAGAGACATTCTTTTCCTTCCAGTCCCTCCGTAATGTCGCTTACAAAGACACTGAAGAAGATCGGTCCAAATACTGAACCCTGTGGCACCCCACTAGTAACCCCCCTTTCTTCAGAGTGGACTCCATTTACTATTACCCTCTGTGTCCTATTCTCCAGCCAATTCTTTACCCAGGCTATCATCTTGGGACCCTCCCAGGCTGGCTAAACTGTATATTAATCTTTGTGTGGGACTGAGTCAAATGCCTTGCTAAAGTCTAGGTAGGCCATGTCCACAGCCCTCCCTGATCTACTACTTTGGACACCCAGTCAAAGAAATCTATTAGATTCGTCTGGCATGACCTTCCTGCTGTGAATCCATGCTGCCTTGGGTCCTGTGCCCCTCTGGTCTCTATGTACTCGACAATTCTTTCCTTCAGAAGTGATTCCATCAGTTTCCCTATCACTGAGGTTAAACTAACTAGTCTGTAGTTTTCTGCTTCTGCCCTGCTCCCACTTTTGTGAAGGGGGATCACATCTGCCCTCCTCCAGTTCTCAGGTACCACCCCATTCTCCCATGATTTGTTAAACAGGGTAGTGAGTGGTGTCACTAGTTCTACCCTTAGTTCTTTTAGAATTCTGGGATGAATCCCATCAGGCCCCATTGCTTTGTCCACCTTCAGTTTTGAGAGTTCTTTCAGAACCCTTTCTTCTGTAAATGGGCTGGCATCAACTTCTGTATCCAGAGTGTTTCTATTGTTTATTTTAGGCACCTCCCCCTCTTCATTTGTAAATACTGAGCAAAAATATTTGTTTAGTATCTCTGCCTTTTCACAGTCACCCTCTGCCCACCCTCCTCCCCTTTATTAAGCCTCACTATCCTCCTTAGTCTTCCTTCGCTCCCTGATGTACCTAAAAAAGGTTTTATCCGCCTTCTTAACTGAGTTGGCTATCTTTTCCTCAGTTCGGGCCTTTGCTGTTCTAACTGCCTTCCCTGCTTCCTTTTGCTTTAGCTAATACATTTCTCTGTCCTGCTCCTTCTATGATTCCTTGTACTTTCTGAATGCTTTCTTTTTCTCTTGAGCCTTCACTGCCACCTCCTTTGAGAACCATAGTGGTTTCTTACATCATTTTGTTTTGTTTATTTGCTTCACACAAAGGCTTGTTACCTCTGTGATGGCAGTTTTTATTATTCCCCATTGTTCTTCCACCCTCCTTCCTGCCCATTTGCTAGTGTATTCCTTAGGCACTCACCCATTTTGGCAAATTCAGCCCTCCTGAAGTCCAGTACTTTTGCCTTTGTATGGCTTGACTGTTGCTGTGTTTATTGTGAACCATACTGTTTGATGGTCGCTAGTTCCCAGATGGCTACCCACTTTTACATCTGTGATCCTCTCTCCATCTCCATTTGAGAGGACCAGGTCTAAGATTGCTCCCTCTCGAGTGGGTTCCAATACTAGTTGTCTAAGGCATGCCCCTTGTAGGGCATCCAGAATAACCCCACTCTTAGAAGTGGCTGCTGCAACTGCACTTCAGTTAACATCTGGCATATTCAGATCACCCATCAGCAATATATCCCCTTTATCTGCCATTCTAAGTATACTTTCTATCATTTCCTTGTCCATTTCCTCCCACTGAGAGGGGGATCTGTATACAACCCCTGTGTGAATTGTGGTGCCATTTCCTGCCTCCAAACTGACCCACAGTGCTTCCTCTCCTCCTCCCTGTTTACCCTTTTGTTCTGTTGCTTTGATTCCTTCTCTTATGTAGAGAGCTACTCCTCCTCCTCTTTTACCCTCTCTGTCCCTCCTGTAGATAGTGTATCCTGGTATGTTTACATCCCAGTCATGGTTCTGTGTGTACCGTGTTTCTGTGACTGCCGATATCAGATTTTCCTCCTCCATCAAGGCCACTAATTCAAGAAGCTTGTTACCCAGACTCGGGCATTGGTACTCATTGCTCTCCATTTTGATGGCTTTACCTTCTGTAGCAGCATCCCACACTGACCTTTCTACCTTGGTCTTTTTCTCATTTAGTACCCTGTTTTGTAGGGGGAGGCTAGGATTTTCCTGCTGCTTATCAGTGCCTCCCCCCTTGACTAGTTTAAAAGCTTCCCAATGAAGCATTTAAACTGATTGCCCAAAAGACTTGTTCTCTTCCTGGACAGATGTAGACCATCATGCCAGTATAGGCTGGTGACCCTCCAGGTGGAACCCCAGTCCCCAGTGAAGCCAAACCCCTGTGCTCCACATCATTTTTTCAACCATTCGTTAAACTGCATGGTGCAAAGTACCCTCGCCTCACCCATGCCACTGACAGGCAGCACCTCTGAGAAGGATACTATGTGTGCTACTTATCTTAAGCCCCTCCCCAACTCTACAAAGTCCTTCTGCACTGCTCTAATCTCATGATGAGCCAAGTCATTTGTCCCTAGGTGGACAATGATGTCCAGCTCAGACTCCCGTGCCACTGTTCTCGTGATCCTAAGGATGCGCTTCCTGTCCCTCCAAGCCATGGTACCAGGCAGGCACCTTACTTCAGTTTTCCCTGTTCCCCCCGGTTCTATTCCCCTAATAATTGAGTCCCCCACCAGGAGCTGCTTCCTTTCCCTGTGGTGCCCTCTGCGTCCTTTCTGAGGGCCTCCCTTGTGACAGTTGTCTGCACCCTCCTTAGTCTCCTCTGCGGGTGCACCCATAGGGGAACTATGCTCCCCCAGAATGGTGTATGGATTATGGAGTGGAACAAATGACTGAGTGTGTCTCTGTTCCACCACCCTTATCCTCCCTGAGCCCACTGTGGTCCAACTGCTGTGCTTTCTTCGCAACCTGTGAGGTAGTGGTGGTGGCTCTGGTGCTCCCTGTATGGGGGAGGTTCCCTTGCTACTATCCAGTGTGGCCTGAAGACGGGCAACTTCGTCCCTCAGCGCAGATAGTTGTCTGCTAACAGGGCAGCATCTCAGTCTCCAGAAAGACTCCCGGAAGACTGCTGCCCCACAGCCATACATTGTACTACTCCCCACATAACTGTCTACCTTGTTTAGTTTTTTGGTTTTTTTGTGTGTTCATTGCAGCTATTCAAAGCCTATGGTGTGAGAGGCTAGGGCTGGGCGAGACAGAGCCTGGGTTAGGATGAACATTTCCTGAAATTAGTAGGAGTAAGGCAAAGACTCTGAGGAGAGCAATAGATTGTTGCCTTATCGTCAAGGATAGCTGCTGCCTAGTTATAGTGTGGGTAGTACATGGGATGGCCAGGGTGATAAGGGTTGGAAAGGATAGGAATGTGATCCTGCATGGAGTCTGATGGTGGTGCATGACTGCAGGGAGATATGTGGAGGGATGGAGGATGCATGACAGGCAGTGGCAGTGTGGGTGGCAGCCAGTGATGGTTCATGGGGGGTGGGAGGTGTAGGAAGAAGGCCCTTGAGGGGACAGCTGAGGGGTCCAAGAAGTAGGATCATAAGAGCAATCAGTAGGAGCCTAGGTGGTCCGTGTGACAATCGGTGCCCAGCAAGTGGCAATAAGGGGGCAGTGGCCCAGTGTCAGTATAAGGGGGGCACTCCAATACTCATAATTGTGCTGGACTCTATGGCACGGCACAGCTGTGGGGTGACGGACTACGGTTTGTTAGGGTGTAGTAATTTGCTTTAGGTAAGAAGGATCCAGGATGAGAAGGGTTAGGGGAGAGCAGTGGGAAGAGGATTGCAACCTCCAAGAGTTTTTGCCCTCTAGTGGCTTTGCTGTACAATTTGCAAATGGAAAAGTAGACAAAAAAAAAAGCTAGGAAAATTAACAATCCTGTTCCACTAAACAGTTGGGTTTGGTGAACTCAGCATTAGCAGTTCTTGTGTTAAAAAAAGAGACAGCTCAGGAAGGGTAGAGTCAAGAGCCAATAAGAGAAGGGGGAATAACATTATGCCTAATCAGAGCTCAGGAGCAGTAGTAGTGCAGCCAAATGGCCTGAAAGGCAAAAAGCGTCAAGTTCAATCCTGTTGGTAACTGTGGGCTGCTCTTCAAAATGTGTACCTGGTTGTAGGCCGAGAGGCAAGTGGGTCAGCGCAGAACAGCTGCTGGGTTCAGAGCAGCTCCTGCGGCTTGCAGGAGGAGGCAGTCACCCGTACTGGGCAGGATGCCTGTGGAATGGAGAAGGGCCTGTTAATTTAAGGCCAACAGGAACAATGGGGACTAGAAACTTCTGCCCCAGGCAGACAAGGAGATAATGTTAGGGAGAGGTTTTCAGGGCAGGGCAGACAGATTATTAATGCAGCTGAACAACACCTTCACAAAAGAGCTGTTACACTTGGGGGGTTGCTTTTCCGTAGCTAGCTGCAAAGCCAAGAAAAAAAAAAAAAACACAGGACATGGAGGGGAGAGAGGATGCACACAAGAATTGTGGTCTGATAGTTCAGAAGAAAAATAATATTGGACACAGGGACTAGAGCAATAAAGATCAAGCTATTAGTTCAAGCAGTTGAGTCCTTAGGGTGCCTTATAGCCCACTTTAGACACAGACAGGATTTGTAGAGTAGGACAGGGGAAAAAGAATGCAGGTGTCTATAGTTGGTTAGTGGAAGAAGAATGCAAACAGTCTAAGTACTCCATGCAGGTAACATCTACCAACTGCAGTTATTAACTATTCTAAGCAGTAAAAATCAACAAGCTAGAAAAATTAACAATCCTGTTCCACTAAACAGTTGGTACTGGTAAACTCAGCATTAGCAGTTCTTGTATTAAAAAAGAGACAGCTCAGGAAGGGTAGAGTCAAGAGCCAATAAGAGAAGGGGGACTAGCGTTATGCCTAATCAGAGCTCAGGAGCAGTACTAGTGCAGCCAAGTGGCCTGAAAGGCAAAAAGGGCCAAGTTCAATCCCGTTGGTAACAGTGGGCTGCTCTTCAAATTGTGTACCTGGTAGTAGGCCGGAAGGCAGGCGGGTCAGCGCAGAATAGCTGGTGGGTTTAGAGCAGCTCCTGCGGCTTGCAGGAGGAGGCAGTCACCCGTACCGGGCAGGATGCCTGGTTGTAGGCTGAAAGGCAAGTGGGTCAGCGCAGAACAGCCGCTGGGTTTAGAGCAGCTCCTTTGGCTTGCAGGAGGAGGAGGCAATCACCCACACCAGGCAGGATGCCTGATTGTAGGCCGAGAGGCAGGCGGGTCAGCACAGAACAGCTGCTGGGTTCAGAGCAGCTCCTTCGGCTTGCAGGAGGAGGAGGCAATCACCCATACCGGCAGGATGCCTGGTAGTAAGCTGAGAGGCAGGTGAGTCAGTGCAGAACAGCTGCTGGGTTCAGAGCAGCTCCTGTGGCTTGCAGGAGGAGGCAGTCACCCGTACCAGGCAGCATCTTCGCATGTTTGTATGTTCATACATGTACTTAGGCCTGGACCAAGTTTAAGGCATAGTGCAAACAGTGTATGTCTTTAGTACAAATAACTGGGTCTTTTAGGCGCAGCTTGTTTGATTCATTACATGCTGCGAACTTTAGCATTGGGGCCAAAGAGTTTACTTAACTCTGTCTGGATTAGCTCCTTTGGAAGACCCCACCACCACCTTTTCCATCTGACCATGCACCAGGTACTCTGTAGAAAACCCCTATTATAATGTTGCAAATCTGAGTACATTTCACATCAAAGCCAAGCTGGGTACCAAAATCAAGTACTATACTTCAAGGCTTTCTTGTCTCAGAACCGTTTTCTGTTGGACAGGGACTCAGAGTGAGAAATTATGGAAACTCTTTTGCGAAACAATGCTGAAATGGAATTCATGACTTCATGAATTATGAACAGCCTTGAAATGTTCACAAATAATCAGCAAACGTCTATATCACTACATCGAGGAAGTGGGTTCATACAATTCTCTCAGAATTTAGTGTGTTAACTATTAGCAAATAATTATTATGAACTATGAATTATGAACCAAGCAGTTGATGAATGATCCTAAAATAACCTTACATATCGTATTCTGTTTAGAAACTAATACTGGTCATGTCATGAACATGCTTGAATATTTTTTGAACTCTGGCCACTTTATTGTTATTATATAATGTAAGTAATTACAGAGTTATTTGGACTAGCAATTACAAGTTCCAGATGTTCATTAAACATTTCCCTTTCTCTAAAACTGCTTTTTTGCCCTTAGATACTTATTCAACTCCTTTTTTTCCCCTGTAAAAGACAGGAATTCCTTTGGGAGTCCTGAAATAAGAACAGTTGATAAAGGTATTTCAGAGCATAAGCAAGAAATTAGAGGAACATTATGGATTAACAGGCATAATCAGCAACTTGTAAACGCCCATGCACTCTAGATGGTGCTGTATGGTCACTATCAGGAGGGGGGGAGAGAGAGAGAGAGAGATTCCTGTGTTTTTGTTACCTTTCCTTTCATGTTTTTTATTTGTTTGTTTGCTTGTGCATACCCAGCAAACACACACGGCAGTGTGACAGGACTGGAGAGCTTTTGCAGGTGTGACTGTGCTGGGGCCACTGCAGTTCAGCATTGTTGAGGTTGGGCTGTTAGTAACATATTATAAGCAAGCTGGTGATGATACTGGTCAGCTTGCTGGAAACTTTTTACATTTGAAAGGACAAAGCCGTTCCTATCATAAGAAGTTCTCATCCATTAGCATTCCAGCTAGGCATGATCATCAGTTCTATTTCTTCTGTCCTGCCCTCGTTGTTGTCCCCGCCAGCCCAGTGTATGGGTGAACCCACCCTCCCACTCACTCTCTCTGCTGCTCTCCCGTCCTCTGTTCCTGTCCCCACTGGCCCAGTGCACAAGTGAACCCCCTCCTGCTCATGCCCTCTGCTGTTCTCATGCCCTTCATTCCCATCCCCACTAGTTAGGTTTACAAGTGAACCCCCCTCTCGCTATCTCCCTGTGCTGCTATTTTGCCCTCCATTCCTAGCCCTGCTAGCCTGGTTTACAAATGAACCTCCTCCCGTTTGCACCCTCTGTTCCTTTCCCGCTCACCATTCCTGTCCTCACCAGCTCTCCAAAACAGAATGTGACGGGGGGGTGCCCAACCTCAGCAGTGCCACCCACCAACTGCCAATCTGAAAAGAAGAAAACAGCTCCTCATCATTTGTCTGCTCCTCCTGACCCTCTGGACCCCTCAACTGACTCCCTCTCAGCACCCTCCACCCCACACTCCCCAACATTCTTTATTTACTGCTCTGTTCCAGTGCTGAGATGATCGCTGCATCCTGCTGCTTTCAGCACCAAACAGGAACTGAGAAAGGCAGGGTAAATTTTGTTAATGGCTTTTTAATGCATTTGAAGTTTTATTCGTATAACTTTTTAATTTGTTAACATTTTTAAACAACATTTTCATCATAGCCTTTTTGGGACCCACCTCATGAACAAGGTAGGGGACATTTTTTTAAATCCCACCAAAACATGTTCTCGCAGTCACTCCGCAAAATCATCAATTGGATGGAATTAAAAAAATTGCATCTATCTTGTTCATAAGGTGGGGTCATAAAAAGATTATGTTAAAAAACTGGGGTCAAAATGTCAAAAAAACAAAAGTTATGAAGTCACCTTTTACGTTGACAGTGTTTACTCACAACTTTGTAATTTTTGCTATATCAGCACCACATTTTCAACAGTACCCTTTTATTACAGCATCCCTCAGGAACATGACAGGTGTCATTTTTCAAATCCCCTTTGAAACATTTTTGCAGTCACTCTGATAAATTACTTTTTTGGATGGGATTTAAAAAATTCCATCTGTCTTGGTTATAAGGTGGGGTCATAAAATGACAATGTCGAACATTTGGGATCAAAATGTCAAAAAAACAACAAAGCTATGAGGAAGCATTGAATGTCAGCTGGCCTATCCTGGGTAAATACATTATAAAAATTAGCAAAAGCTGGGGCCCAATGAAAATTAGATATTGCATCTCTACTGTGTAACAGTGTAAAAATCGGTACAAACAGAACCCCACTGAAGATGCGCTATTGCATCTCAATTGGCCTATCCTGGGTAAATGCATTGTAAAAATGGGTAAAAGCTGGGCCCCCACTGCTATTGTATCTCCACTGTGCTATCCTGGGTAACTACAGTGTAAAAATGGGTACAAACAGGACCCCATTGAAAATGAGATATTGCCTCTCAGCTGGCCAGTTCTGGGAAAATATATTTTAAAAATGGATAAAAGCAGGACCTCAAGTCGGCCCAGTAGCACAGCTGTAGTGTTACTGCTTACTATGCCAGCGATCTGGGTTTGGGAACGAGCACAGACCATCAGGGGCTGGCCAGGGAAGGAATAATTGAGCATCTGAGGGACTGTTCTCCTTCCTCAGGGAGGGGAGGATGCTGTTCCTGCTGCGTGACTGCTGACAGGTGGAGACCAGTCAGTAACACAGTCGGGATCACCAGGAGGGGAAGGGTTGCTGCCAGATACCTGTCACATATGCATGCCACCCTATGTATGCCTAACTGCCTCATTGCATGCCATCACCCCAGGGGAGAACATCAGGTGACAGGAGGAAAATTTCATTTAATTTTTTTTAAGCCTTTGGTAACCAGGTAAGTGCACTGATCCAGGGGACTGTTTTCAGGCACGACCCCGGCCACACAGGTGGCAGTTACAGAGACAGTGACAAGTTATACGATGAGTACAAGCCATGTGGATAGACAGACATCATTGGTGAACAGAGAAAGTGACATAGGAAAGTAAAATTAATGAGAGGCTGAATAAAAAAACCAATCAGTACATCATGATAAGCAACAATTATTATACAATTATTTACTAAGGATAAGTGGCCAGTGCAAATTAGTGC
The DNA here is from genome assembly GCA_016271365.2 of Neoceratodus forsteri. Lineage (NCBI taxonomy): Eukaryota > Metazoa > Chordata > Ceratodontiformes > Ceratodontidae > Neoceratodus > Neoceratodus forsteri. Next base: position 436,218,887 of record JADMNL010000022.1, on the reverse strand, counting down.
ATGATGTTAAAAAAAAACAAACAACAAAAAATACAAGACAATAGCCAAGTGGGAAAGCCCAAGAAGCAGGTAGTGAGGGATGTAAGACAGTAGTCCAAAGAAATGAGAGAGGGCATGGGAGGCCAAAGCAGCCCAAGAGGGAAAAGTCAGAAACATGGGGGAGGGGCGGGTTATCCAAGCTAGCTACGGCATGTGGCCTCATCAAGCAGCCAGGATTTGAGATGTGTCTTGAAAGTGGCGTGGGAGTCCAGAGAGTGGATGGGCATGGGGATTCTGTTCCACAGAGTGGGAGCAGCTACAGATAACACTCTGCTACCCATAGCCGAGGAGACGTTTGGGATATCTGGAGGGGGGGACAGAGGATGCACGCAGACACCTCAAGGGAGTTCTAGTCTTGAGGAGAGACATATAAGAAGAGGCTTCACCATGCCTGATGGCGCTGTCCAGGAGGCAGCCAAGCCCATAATCAAATCTGCAGTGTAGTGGGAGCCAGCCAAGAGTCTGGTAGAGGTGGCAGTGGTGAGTGGAATATGGTGCCAGGAGGGTGAAATGACATATGTTGTTGTATGTGGAGAAGAGGCGCGCATGCAAGGCTGAGGATGTGTGTGAGTAAATAGAGAAGCGGTAGTCAATCAAGGGTAGCAGGTTGCCTTGGGCAGTGTCTAAACAGGCTTCCCTGGTCAGGAGTGACTTTATCCGTTAAGCTGCACCAAGTTTCTGGTTAATACGGCAGATAACAGAGGAGATATGATCGGAAAAGGAGAGGGACAGGTCCAGGATAACTCCCAGATATTTGAAAGTTAGTACATTTTCAAGTACAGTGTCATCCAGTGAGACTACTGAGAGGGTGGATCCAGCCTTGGTGACCTTAGATAGGAAGGGTTTAGATCTAAATAGCATGGATTTAGTTTTTTTAGCATTAACAATTAGGTGATGTGAGTGGAACCAGGTGTGCACCGCATAGTAGTTATTGGATAAAGCCCTGGATATATTCTCAAGAGCCTTGTCACAAGTGAAGAGTACAAGGTCCTCTGCATAAGATAGGGCATCACAAGTGAGACAGTCAGAGGGGAGAGAGTTTATAAACAGGGAGAATAAGAGTGGACCCAGGATGGAGCCCTGGAGTACACCGGTAGTGACTGGGAGGGTGGGAGAGGTGGAAAGTCCTACACATACCAACTGAGATCTGTCTGAAAGGTAACTTTGGAACCACTGCATGGTCTCAGTAGAGCAGCCAAGGGTGCAGAGGGAGGAGAGCAACAAGCTGTGGTCGACCAGGTCAAAAGCTTTAGACAGGTCAACACAGACGGTACCTGTTGCCCTTCCAAGGTCCATGTTCCTCAGAATATGACTGGTAAACAGGGCAAGGACAGATGTGATGGAGTGATGGAGTGATGTTTACAGAAGCCGTGTTGCTGTCTGGATAGTAGGTTGTGTGTGTCAATACAGTCAGACAGTTGTCGGTGGACAACCCTTGCCAGTAGCTTACTAAGATGGGGGAGCAAGGATATATGCCAATAGTTATCTGGAGATAGCAAATCACCAGTCTTAAAAATTGGGACCCCCCTGGCATGCTTCCAAGTGCTGGGCACTGAAGAGGTAGTCAATGCCAGGTTAAAGAGGTAGGTGAGTGTTTATAAGATGGCAGGTGATATACGTTTAAGCATAGCAGGGAAAAGGCCATCACTACCCAGGCTGCCCTGGCTAGGCAGGCTCTTCAGCAGATTGGCAGTGTCCCTGGGCATGATGGTCAGGAAGTAGAAAGAGGGGAGGGAAGGGGAGGAGTTTGAGGGGTATGGGTGGGGGGATGATCAGAGAGACCAGTGGTCACCAGGGGTGGCAGCTTGCTAAGGAAGGCAGACTGGTCTGTGAATTTTTAATTGAAAGCCTCAGCCACAGCAATGGGGTCAGCCAGATGTCCGGAGGGAGTGTCAAGGTGAATAATGGGGTTATGAGTGCATGGGTTGAGTAATGAGTCGACTTCACCCCTGAAGCGATGGGGGGTCAGCAAGACTGTCCCTTTGTTTTCCCCTGAAAAAAGGCACACTTTTTGGCAAGGGCTGACTGTTTACAAAGGTTTCATAGCCACCAATATTCATTCCATTGAGCAGGGGAAGGGGCCTTTTTGTAGGCTGACCATAGCTTATCCCTTTCCCTCATCATGGCCAGGCGATCTTTGGTAACCCAGCATGTACAGCCACCCCTAACTCAGCAAGTAGTCAGGGGAAAATGTTGATTTTGGAGATGGAGGAGTGTGGTTGTGAAGAAACTCTCAGCCTCGGACATGCCAGAGAGGGTGTAGAAGGCTGACTAGTTTATCACTCGAACATCAAGAAGGAGGGAGAGGATGTCTGGGTGATTGAGATTACGGAATGAGAGTAGTTTAGGGGGTGGGCACTTGGTCTTAGAGGCCCAGACCAGGTAGGTGGGGGAGTGATTGCTAATGGCATCAGACAGAGTGCTCGATAGGAGCACCCTGTCCTCTGTATTGGTGATTCCCCAGTCAAGAAGTGTATGGTTTGGGGTACTAAGGTTGTGCCTGGTGAGGGTGGTGATAATTTGGACTAGGTTATGGAGCTTGAGTTGATTAAAGTAATCAGGTTCCTGGGCACTAAGCCAGTCCAGGTTGAAATCCCCAAGGAGGATGGTGTCCCTGACAGGGGAGAGGCTTCCCATCCCTTCAAGGTGGGCAGTGAGACCTGCTGGGCATCCTGGAGGGGAGTTATAGCAGCAACCCACATACCTCTTTTTTGCTGCACCTATGGTTAGTTCCACTAGGAGTCACTCACTGGGTGAGCTAGGGTCTGAGTGGAGGACGGGGGTTGCAGAGAGAGGCTCATGGATGTAGAGAGCCACCCCACCACCCCTTTTATTACCACGCCTGTCATGCCTCAGCAGGGAGTACCCTGGCAGATAGTAGGCAACATTAGAGAGATGGGGTTTTATCCATGTTTCGGAGATGCCTAGCACATGTGGCTTATATAGGGCGACCCAGGGTTCAAGCTTGATGAATTTGGAGGAGAGGCTGCAGAGGTTGATGTGTGCAAACTTCAATCCAAAGGAGGCGTTCCATATATTATTTGAGTGATCAATGGCAGTACATGGGGGGCCAGGATTGGTCTCAAAGTCACCTGCTTGTGGAAGCAAAGAGAAGAGCATGTGATATGCCGTGGGAAAATGCGGAAGGGGGATAGTAGTAGAGAAAAGGACGAAGCCAAGATGGCAGGCATCCTGTTTGGAAAGAAATGCCAAAAAAGTGAAGCCCATGGGATTACTCTCCCACTTGACAGTGAGATGGGGGGACATCAGGGGGAAGGAGGGGGTAAGGCGGATAGGAGCTTCTGTTCTATGGCAAGTATGGAAGCGCTAAGATCTACAAGGAGTAGGGTGCCTAGCAGCAAGGCTGCCAGCAGTGGTAGCATAGCCCACCTCATATAGGAGAGCAAGTTTAGTGACAAGTAACTAGATGGTCAAAATATCGGAGGAGGGAGTGGCTTCAGACAAGAGGGGATAGGAATGGTAGAAGGAGTGAAAAAGTACACTGCCAAAGTGGCTGCTTCAGTGACATAGTGGATAGGGTGTAAGCCTCTGGCATGGAGGGTCGGGTTCAAACCCATGAAAGGGGCAGAGAAAGCACACCTGGGTAAGCAGGAGATTAGTGTGTGTCCCTGCAGGGACTGCAGTTGTTAGAGCAACAGAGAAATACAAGTAGATAAAGGGAGGTAGGAAAACTGAATGGACAGGACGCTACAAAAGAACTAGTGGCAGACCTTTATAATCTGCTACTGGAAAACTGAAAAAAAAAAAAAAACTTTACCAAAAGGCTGTAGTCATGTGAGCAAAATAACAAGCAGTACAGCTCTAATATACGATTGCAACACAATTCCAACAAAACATTTGCAGCTTTACATTAAGAGCCTCTCAAATTCAGGGGTAGAGTATGCAGTTTTACATTAACAGCAGTTCAAAATCAAGGATAGAAAAGGCACAGAGAAGCAAGGCAGAGCGGTTACAATTAAAAATTCAAACAGGGAAGCAGGGAGAGAGTGAGCCCAGCTGAAAGCTTGATTCTAAAGGCAGGGAGCTACAGTCTTTAGTGGCTTAAGGTGTCAGCCAGTAAGGGGCAGCGAGATCCAAGAGCTGTCCAATCAGGGCTTGGAAGGCAGTAGTGGATTAGCGGAGATGAAGGCTCCTAGGTAAGCCATACCTGAGACTGCAGCAGTAGTCAGTAGGACAGGGGACAGCGGCTGAAGTAGAAGCCACATCCCAGGTGTTAAAAATCTGTTGTGGTCGCTTCTGCCCGAGCCTGCACCCATTACCTTTGAGTACAGTGGTAGTCAGTAGGAGAGGGGACAGCTGTTGAAGCTGATACCTCCCCCAGACTCTTAAACAACTGATATGGTTGGCCACCCATCACACTGTGGTCCTGGGTAAGTGGTGGGTAACCTGTAAGCCCATGAGAAGGTCAGTGAATGGGGTGGGGAGGTGCTGCCAGACAAGGCCAGAATCACAAACTGCTTTGTGTAACATAAAAAAGCAGGACCTCACTGAAAACAAGATACTGCATCTTGCTTATATGCTATCCTGGGTAAATACAGTGTAAAAATTTGTAAAATCAGGACCCCACTGAAAATGAGATATTGCTGCTATTCAAACTTATAATAGGATGCAAGCAAACCTGTTTGGCATTGACAAATCTTCATTTTATCCTTGCACTGAAAAGCTATTATGATGTTGCCAGGTAAAGTTTACTGGGCAAATACGGGCTTGATCCAAGAATGTTCCAGGTTGCCCGCATCCCTTGATGTGAGCTCAAATGAATTATAATGGTGGAGGAGCACTACTACATCGACAATAGAGACAATAATGAAGGTTGCCTTTTGGATTGCTACTCATTGTTTATTACCTACTGTGTATTTTATTTCTATTGTTTTAGTTATCCTTAGTATATTTAAAGTAATTTATATGTTAGCAACAATTGTTGTATTGTAATGTTGCTATTATGCCCTTAGACATGATTGTAAATAAACTTTTTAGCTCAGTGTTTTTTCCGTGAATAAATGAAATGAAATAACCCCTGAAAAGGCACTTAAAGGCTCACTCCTTCTCTAATAACTTCTATTGTTGCATTAACTGACCACAAAGATTAGTGTCAATGTTTCATGGCTATATCCACTTTGTTAGGGCCACAGTGTAGACTGCAGATGCATCTGCATCTGCAGCCTCAGCATATAATCACTTATTTCATCTTAGAGAGTCTGTCAGCTTGCCCAGTCAGTATTTCATTTCCAAGTCACTGCCAGTTGGGTTCAACATTTTACAAGAGCAGAGCTGCTGGCTTCTGTGCTGAAGTTGTAGAAACAGACACATATGCTTTGTTGTCAGTTAATGCAATAAAAAAAAGTTCTTACAAGAAGAAATGAGCCTCTCGGTGCCTTGTTAGTAACAAATGTGGGCTTGAATACTTCAGTATTTAAACAGCCTGCAAAGCCAGCTGGAAAACATTGGAAAAAATGTATGATTTTAGTTGTATTTCCTATATTTCCTGTTTTTATCTTCCTCTTACATTCCGTTACTATGGAAATTGATACGGAAACTGGATCCTTGTCCTTCACACATAATCTGCTCCTGCTGCTGGTTTACATGGAATGTCATCATCTTTTGATTGTATTTCTCATGTATGTGTGGCAGGATTCATTTCAGCAATAATGCATGACAGGGTGTGTGATGTGCTGGGATAACATTATGCCTTGGGTGGGCGGCTGCATGCATCCAACACCTGAGAAGTGATGTTATCTCCCCATGACACATACCCTGGAGTGCATTATTGCAATTACAAAATGGCTTGCTTGTAAAAAAAAAAGAATGTATTTTTAGTTGCTTTTTAAACAGGCATGATGTACTGGGATAACATCACTGTTGAAGTTCAGCACTGACCAATCAGAGCCTAGAAATGTTTCTTGCCATGTTATAATTTACATAGAAACATAGAATTTGACGGCAGATAAGGACCACTTGGCCCACCCAGTCTGCCCATTTCCCTACCTACTGGATAAGCTGCAGATCCTAGTTAACCAGCAGCTTACTTCTTCTTACCCCCAACCCCCAGAATTGCCTTATGACTGTCCCATGCATTCTTGAATTCCACCACTGATTCTGACTCCACAACCTCCTCCGGAAGGCCGTTCCATGCATCCACAACCCTCTCTGTGAAAAAATACTTCCTTAAATTACCTCTGAGCCGACCCCCCTCTATCTTCAAATTGTGCCCTCTTGTTCTTGCACACCTCTTTTTTTGAAAGATGCTACCCTCTTGGACTTTGTTGATTCCCTTGAGGTACTTGAAAGTTTCTATCATGTCCCCCCTCTCCCTCCTTTCCTCGAGGCTATACATATTAAGCTCCTTAAGTCTCTCTTCATATGTCTTCGGTGCAGACCCTGCACCATTTTAGTTGCCCTCCTCTGGACAGCTTCTATCCTGTCTATGTCTTTGCGGAGATTGGGTCTCCAGAACTGCACACAGTACTCAGATGAGGGTCTCACCAGCTGTCTGTACAGAGGGATAATAACTTCCTGTTTTCACTGGTGATGCCTCTCTATGCATCCCAGTATCCCCAGCCCTCCTTGCTGCCCTCTCACATTGCTTGCCCACCTTTAGGTCATCTGATATGACTACCCCAGGTCCCTTTCCATTTTGTTGTTGTTAGTATCTCACCCCCCATTGTGTACTCTTCCCTGGGTTTTGTTTCCCAGGTGCATTACTGCACTTCTTAGCATTGAATCTAAGCTGCAGTACATTTGACCATTCCTCTAACCTTGCCAAGTCCCTTCTCATCCTTTCCACCCCACCCTGTGCATCAACTCTGTTGCAGATCTTAGTGTCATCTGCAAAGAGACATACTTTTCCTTCCAGTCCTTCCATGAATGTAGCTATAAAGACATTGAGAGGACCAGTCCTAATACTGAACCCTGCGGTACCCCACTAGTAACCCTCCTTTCTTCTGAGTGGACTCCATTTACTATTACTCTCTGTGTCCTATTCTCCAGCCAATTCTTTACCCAGGCTGTCATCTTGGGACCCACTCCCAGGCTGGCTAACTTGTATATTAATCTTTTGTGTGGGACTGTGTCAAATGCCTTGCTAAAGTCTAGGTAGACCATGTCCACAGCCCCTCCCTGATCTACTACTTTGGTCACCCAGTCAAAGAAATCTATCAGATTTGTCTGGCATGACCTTCCCACTGTGAATCCATGCTGCCTAGGGTCCTGTGCCCCTCTGGCCTCTAGATACTCGACAATTCTTTCCTTCAGAAGTGATTCCATCATTTTCCCTATCACTGAGGTTAAACTAACAGTTCTGTAGTTTCCTGCTTCTGCCTTGCTCCCACTTTTGTGAAGGGGAATCACATCTGCCCTCCTCCAGTCCTCAGGTACCACCCCATCCTCCCATGATTTGTTAAAAAGGGTAGTCAGTGGTGTCACTAGTTCTACCCTTAGCTCTTTTGAATTCTGGGATGAATCCCATCAGGCCCCATTGCTTTGTCCACCTTCAGTTTTAAGAGTTCTTTCAGAACCCTTTCTTCTGTAAATGGGCTGGTATCAACTTCTGTATCCAGAGTGTTACTACTGTTTGTTTTATGTACCTCCCCCTCGTCATTTGTAAATACTGAGCAAAAATATTTGTTTAGTATCTCTGCCTTTTCACAGACTCCCTCTGCCCACCCTCCTCCCCTTTATTAAGCCTCACTATCCCTCCCTTGGTCTTCCTTTGCTCCCTGATGTACCTATAAAATGTTTTATCCCCCTTCTTAACTGAGTTGGCTATCTTTTCCTCAGTTTGGGCCTTTGCTGTTCTGATTGCCTTCCCAGCCTCATTTTGCTTTAACTGATACCGTTCTCTGTCCTGCTCCTTCTGCAATTCCTTTACATAGTTTATTCCCACTCCTGTTGTGTATATAAGGTATATGCAATGGGTGGGGTGGAAATAAATCATTTGCGTGGCTCTGGAGTGAGCTGGAGAGAGAGAGAGAGAGAGAGAGAGAGAGAGACAGAGAGAGAGAGAGAGAGATCATTTCTTTTTTTTAACTCTGAAAGCACCAGGGGAAGAGAGAACACCACCTGTGCCAGAGAGATAGAGCATCATATGTGCCAGGGAGAAAGACCATTGGGTATGTTTGGGACAGTGAATAAACTGGAGATTAAATGGCGTTTCAGTGAAGTCAGGGAGCAAACTTGTGTTCCGCCAGTAGAGGAAGAGGTTTAGGTTAATTTTTTTTATTTTTAAAATTAAACAATGAAGTGAAAGTTTGTAGGGCTAAAGGGATCATTTATTGTTATCTTGCAGCTGAAGGTAATGCAAGCAGCTGCAAGAGCCGAATTTCATGATTGTGTCCCACCAAAGGAGATGAATTTACACAAATGGAGGTGTAAAACATATGAATTAAAAACTGTAAACATGAAATAAGGGTTTGTGTGGCAGTATGGGACAGTGTACTTGGGGACCTGAAGGGGAGGACAAGATGGCGACAATTTCAGGTTATTTTTCAGTGTAAATAGCATGTGTAATAGGTTTGCCGGCTTGTAAACTACACTGGTACATATAAATAAATGACATATTTCAGCTTTTTAAATTAAACATACAGTGTGTGTGTACATGTGTGTGCACGCATGCCATGAGAGTGATAACACTGGTAAATTAAAAGTGTTATTTTGCCTTGCTATATCAAATGTTATTACGACTGCAGCATTTATTTCCACTACATTTCTTTCACAATTGCTTTCCTTAACTATTCAGGACCAGTCAAATACATACTGCCATAACCTAGCTATGGGTGGACAAAGCACACTGCTTCTACAACCTACCAATAGGGATAAGGTTCCACACTAATTCTGGTTAATATGGTGAACATTCAGCATTTACAGTGCTTGGGAGACCAGAACATGAACTTGCTTGCTAAATGTGCTGAGCAGTGAAAAGGTTACTAATATCACCTACCTATGGTACACCTAGGGAATCCCCTTAGGCAGATTGCAGATAAGTTGTTTATGCATGCTTTCATGATGCCAGCAACGCAGCATGGCACGCATGGCTTTACCTCTTGTGCCAGGCAACATTATTAGCAGCATTCCAGAGTGTACGTGAGTAAGTAAGTAAGCAATGTTTATTCATTCAACTAAAAGTCATTACGATACAAAGGAAGAAAAAAGACATTCTACAGTTTCACAGAATTAATATACAAAATATACATAAAATTCAATTAGCAAAATAAAATATCAAACATATCAGACAATAATGTCTACGAACCAATAAATGCATACTCATTGTCCTGATTGGATACCCTCTAATAAGCATCAATAAGTTCATTCAACATTTATTTATTTTATTTAGTTGTTTAACCAGGGATAGCACAATAAGCTGAAAGCTTTTTTACAGGAGTGACCTGGGAGCACAGGGAAGTTAAATGCCTTGCTCAGGATCACACAGAATGCAAGTGGAAGCTGTGGGATTCAAACCCAGGTCTGGTCTGTTGGATGTCACCAGGTTTGCAGCTCAGAGCCTTAAACCACTGCGCTATACCGCCTCCCTAACATGAAATAATTAGTGTCCAGATTAATTTTCTTTTAACAAGTAATAGTTGCAAAGCTAGTAATGACTGTCACTCATTGTGCATTTCTATCTCGCTTCATTTAAGGCAACTTGCCCTGAAGTGCACAGGACAATGTATGATCCCTGCAACAAGCACCATGGAAAATACTTTTGGACTTTTTACAGCACGCTACTTCGAAATCTTATTGAGTATAAAATTTAACATAACTAATTATCTATAAATCAGCTGCTTTCCTAATTTAATTTCAATAAGGTTGCTAGAATCCTGTACAAAACAAAACATCTTAATGATGTGATTGTAGCTTAAAACATGCAAATAAAGCAAGTCTACTTAAAACATACAGTAGACCACAATAAAAACACAAAGTTTGTGTTTTAAAGTTAAATCAAGTTTAAAACTTGTTCATTTGCTGGAGAGGTTCAGCTGCTGAGACTTTCTATAATAGACATTAAATATTCTACCCATTCCTTGCTCACATGCATTAAATATAACATCCAGTCTTTACTCTCTGGAGTGTTTAAAGTTTTGGTAATCTTGTATCCATAGTAGTGTCTCCATTTGTAGGAGTCCTATACAAAACCCACTTAGTATATCCTAACGCAAAGAGAAACGCATTTAGCGGCTCCAAATCATGCTAAAAAGTCTCTAATAAGGCTTTAAAGATCATGTACAATGGTTTTTACATATTTTTTATAGAAGTTTAAAAAGCTGAAATTCAAGTCTTTGTGTCATGATTATGTGTGGTTCATAGCTCAGTGCTTATGTAACATATATAGTGGAATGATGAAGATGGTTGTTGGATACAGAGGCGAGCATTAAGAGGACGATGTTTACTAGGTAGTAGTATAGAATGATTTGTGCTTAAGTACTTGGATGCTTTAATTGAGTCGTTTGATAATATTTGATAGTTTTGGCCTTTCTCTGTATCCCACCTGTAGGAAGGAGGCTTGGTTTAGAATTATGAAAGCGCCCCGGTGGGATAAGAGTGCCGCAGAAGGAGGAGGTGTCGGGGAGGATGGTGGGTGAGTGCGACTCGCTCTAAGCAGAGCGGGAGTCAGCTGCTTCAATTAAATAGGCTGTGGGGGAGGAGCTCTTCTCCCACATAATCCCGGGCTAATCCCTTCAATTAGTGTTTCCTGCAAATGTCATGCTGTTTTGTTTTGTGGTTTTCTTTAAATAAGCATTTGTTAACTTGCTGTACAGTGGCTGAAAACAGCGGAGTTATTTCTGTCCTCTCAGTCAAGCTTAGAGTGAGATGACATCATTTTGGAGTAACTTGCTGTTTCAAATTCCCAATCAGAGCAGCACTCTGTAGAGTTTATGGTTTGCTGAGCTTTCCAGGTTTCTTACTAACCCAGATCTGGCTTGTGTTTAGATCTGCTTAAAATATGTCATTTTCTTCCTTTAAAAAGCTGAGCATTTCATTTTCAATGCTGCATTGAAGTAGTGGAAATCTTTTTCTGTGAGAAATCAGCTTGTCTGTATCACAGCTCTTGTTATTTCTAATCAAACCTCATTTTTTTTCTAACTATATAATGCAGGCCTGTTTAATGAATATAAAATAAATCTAAATGTTGTTCCTTCACAGAAACAGTTGTTCTTTGATGTAGCCTTTATAACTACAATCATGTAAGAACATTTTTTTTCATGTCAGATTGACAAACAGGTGCTTGTCACACTCTGCTACAGTATTTCAAACACATGTACTGTCAGAACTCACAAATGTCAGTTCTTTGGTGGTTTCTGTGTGAAAATACGTCATGTATGTGTATAACTAGAAACATTAGATGACATCCCGATGCAACATGTCTCTGCCCCACAGTTGAGGCAGCTGCAGTCTACTGCCACCAGTCCCCTGCCCTACAAGCCCCCTGCCTTCTGCTCCACATTCAATGTTGCTGCACCCTGCTGCCCACTGTGTTCTCCCACACAGTCAGGGATTGTGCACCCTGCTGCCTCCATCCCCTGCCTAAAGAATCAGGACTACTGCACCCTGCTGCTCCCTGCCCAAACAATTGAGGTTGCTGCATCCTTCTGCCCTCTCTCCCCCACCTTCACAGTTAGTAATGCTGCACCTGATGCCTCCTGTTCCTGTCTCCACAGTCTGGGCTACTGTGCTGTGCTAATCCCTAGAGTGCCAGGTTCACTGCCTCCAGAGCTGGGGCTGCTGCACCATGCTGCTCTAGCCACAAGAGGTGGGGCATTTGCTGCACTCACTACCCACTTCCATTGCACCAAATGGTCAGGGCTGCTGCTCCATGTGTACCCCATTGCACAGTCAGAGCTGATGTACCCTGATGCCCCATGTGTCCTGCTCCACAGTTGAGGCTTCTGCACCATGCTGTCTTCTATCCCCTGTCACCACAGACAGGGCTGCTGCACCCTCCTCATTTCTACATAGTCACGGTTGTTGTGGCCTGCTATGCCCTAGAGCACCAAGCTTCTGCAGTTAGGGCTGCTGCACCATGCTGCCACCTACCACAAGATTCAGGGCATTTGCTGTACCCTGTTGCATGCCTCCACAGTTGAGGCAGTTGCACCCTGCTGCCTCCTTGCCACCAGAATCAGATCCTTTGTTACATCCTGCTGAGACAGGAACAGGGGGCAATATATGCAGTGTTCCTGACTGTGAGGGTGAGAGAGAGGGTAGCAGGGTGCAGCAACCTCAACTGTTCAGGAAGGGTGCAGCACAAGAGTAAGGGCATTTGCTGCACCCAGTCCCCTTCCTGTGGAGGCAAGGGGCTCTGTGGTGAAGCAGGGGACAAAGGACACCATGGTGCAGAAGCCTTGACTATGAGGCTGGACACAGGTGGGCATCATGGGACAGCAGCTCTGACAATAGCACAGGGTGCACATTGTGCAGCAACTCAGCCCATTTGGGGCAATGGAAGTGCATAGCAGGGTTCAGCAGCCCCAACTGTGGATGCAGGCAGCATGAGACTCTAGGGTGTAGCACAGCACAGCAACACTGACTGTGGAGCTAGGAACAGGGGGCAACAGGGTGCTGTGGCCTTGGCTGTGGGGGTGGGGACAGAGGGCAACAGGGTGCAGCAGCCCTGAATGTTCAGGCAGGAGATAGGGGTGGCATCAGGATACAGCAGCCCAAACTGTGGGACAGGTACAGCAGCCATGCCTGTTTGGGACAAGGGATGTGGGCAACAGGGTGTAGCAAAGGATCTGACTCTGGTGGCAGGGGGACAGCAGGGTGCAACTGCCTCAACTGTGGAGGCAAGCAACAGGGTGCAGCAAATGCCCTGAATCTTGTGGCCAGTGGCAGCATGGTGCAGTAGCCCAAACTGCAACAACAAGGGGTTCTAGAGCACAGCAGGCCATAACAACCCCAACTATGTAGAAAAGAGCAGGGTGCAGAAGCTCTTTCTCTGGTGACAGGGGATAGAGGACATCATGATGTAAAAGTTTTGACTGTGGTGCAGAACATGGGGCATCAGGATACAGCAGCCCTGACTGTGAGATGGGGTACAGTTGGTGGAGCAGCCCTGCCAATTTGGGTCAATGGAAGTGGGTAGCAGGGTATAGTAAGACCCCACCTCTGGTGGCTAGGGCAGCATGGTACAGCAGCCCCAGCTGTGGAGACAGGGAACCTGGCACTCTAGGGCTTAGAACAGCACAGCAGCCCTGTCTGTGGAGACAGGAACAGGGGGCAACAGTTGCAGCTTCCCTACCTGTGAGGGTGGTGGAAAGAGGGTAGCAGGCTGCAGCAACCCCAACTATTTGGGCAGGGTGCAGCAGCCCTGATTCTTTAGGCAGGGGATGGAGGCAGCAGGGTGCACAATCCCCGACTATGTGGGAGAAGACAGTGGGAAACAGGGTGCAGCAGCCTCGAATGTGGAGCAGAAGGCAGGGGGCTTGTGGGGCAGGGACAGGTGGCAGTAGAGTGCAGCTGCCTCAACAGTGGGGCAGAGACACAGTGCATCGGGATGCCACATAGTGTTTCTAGTTATACACATACATGATGTACTTTCACACAGAAACCACCAAATAAATGAAATGTGTGCATTCAGACAGGTGCCTGTCACACTCTGCTGCAGTGTTTCAAGCACATGTACTGTTTGTCAATCTGATATGAAAAAAAATGTTCTTACATTAATGTATTTATGAAGGCTACATCAAAGACAGACCGTTTCTGTGAATAAACAACATTTAGATTTATTTTAGAGTCATTTAGTAGTCCAATGTTGTATAGTTAGAAAAAAAATCAGAATTTTGATTAGAAAGAACTAAAAGCTGACAGACAAGCTGATTTCTCACAGAGAAAGATTTCCACTTCTTCAGATCAACATTGAAACTGAAATGATCAGTTTTTTATGAGAAGAGAATGATATATTTTAAGCTGATCTATCTAAACACAAATCAGACAATGGATTTGTAAGACATTTAGAGAGCTCATCAAACCATTAACTCTATAAACTACTGCTCTGATTGGGAACCTAAAACAGCAAGCTACTCCAAAATGATGTCATCGCACTCTAAGTTTGACTGAGAGGACAGAAAAATCTCCACTGTTTTTAGCCACTGTACAGCAAGTTAACAAATGCTGATTAAAAGAAAACCAGAAAACCAAGCAGCATGAAATTTTCAGGAAACACTAATCATGACACAGGGACTTGAATTTCAGCTTTTCACGCTTTTATAAAAAATATGTAAAATTGTATTGGAGAGAGCAACAATTTTTTAACAACAAACTTATGTAGGTCTGCTTTACAGCAGTCACTACAAATCCACGGCATCCTTGCAATCTCAGACAGACTCCTTAAAGCAGTCAGGAGTTCAATATCTGTGTATTTTTGCACTCAAGATACTGGTTGGTTAAGAAATAATACAGTTTGTTTCCCCTCTATGTTAAATTGCATTAGTCATTGCCATGAACCAAAAGTGAGGTGCTTTTCATATGAAAAGTCTAAACAGGGGAGTCTGTGATCTCCAGTTATCAGTGCTAGAAAGAGACGCCTTAGCTCAGAATTCTCGACAGAGTCCATGGTCTCCTATAATACTCTTTCTATATAGTTATCTTAAAAATTGGCCAAGTACCTGTTTATGAACAAGTGTCCTCTCTGGTCAAGCAAATATATGAATACCTTGTTTCAATAAACGAACAGGGGCTCCAGTTTCACCAAGGAGTCCTACCAGCTGAGAAAATCTCACTCCAGTCCTCCATTTCATAGTGCCCATTTCAGTTTAGATTATGGAGATTTTTCTATTCCATGGTTACTCAGTTAGTAATCAATCTCCATCTGTTTCTTTCATCACCATGCCATTATTAGACTGTGGACACCAAGGAGACAAAAGAAGACAAAGCGCTCTGCTAAGCACAGTAAACTTAATACTTCAAATAAAAAATGCCCCCCATGCCCTAGGCAAAGGTAGCATACCCCTTCAAGGCATTTCAAGCCTTTCAGCACATATTGTGCTGCTGCAGCGCTGCACACCTACATCCCTGTGAGCCACTGCAGCTAAAATTCTCCTCCCAGAAAACTTCCTCAACAGGCTTCCAGCGGTCTCCAAGTGCTCTCTAAGCTCATTCTGGGGCCTTTTCACTTCGGCGGCTCATAAACAAACTGAGGCCGAATCAATTCGAAGTGAGCCTGACAGTTAAATCTTAGCGCTAAAAAATGCTAGGAGAATGCCGGTGCTCCCATTCTCTACAGCATGCTGTATTTGAAATAAAGAACAAACAACAATACCATATCGGCAAAATGAGCCAAAATCAGTCCCCTTTACATTCATCATTTTAAAATAAAAAACAGATAAAAACTGGAGTCCACAGTGAAATCACTCTAATGCCACTTTAAGCTCATGGCTGCAAGGAGCAGAGCAGCACTGCGGCATCTTGCCACTCCCCATTCCAGAGTGAATAAAAAACTTAATCTGTGATAAATCCATGGAATAGCCCCTATTTATGCCATACCTGTGAGGATAAAAAGTGACAAATATCAGTGGCATATTTGCCACTAAGGGACCGACAGTGAGAATATCAGTGTTATTCTCACTTTAGGTCCACTTATCCCATAGTGGCAATAGAGGTACAGCACAGATCCAGATTCAAGTGTCCTGTGAACAGTCAGTATCACTGTTGAAGGTAGCCACTGAACAATCAGTATGCAGGATATTTTCTTGACATGGTATAATAAAAGGCGTTACATAAATCAAACATGCCATGACCCTAATGAAAGTATCACTAATATTTCCCTTGAGTAGTCTGATGTGTTGGCATCACTCATGGCTTCACCACTTATGATGACATAAGGTCTAACTGCACTCAAGAAAACATCAGTGATATTTTCATTAGGGCCATGGCATAGCCTCTCTCTCTCTCTCTCTCTCTCTCTGTCTCTCTCTCTCTCTCCATCCATCTATGCATTCATCTGTCTGTCTGTATATTAGAGCTGCAGTTTCAGTTCTACAAAAGATTGAAATACCTCAAACTTTGGGTGTTTGATTCTTTTGGACTTTGTTGAACTTGAGGGAAAATGGTGGACTTTTGGTGTGAATGGTCTATCCTGGTCCAAATGGTGTGGACCAGGTGAACCAGTCAAGCCATGAACTACAGTTCACACCTGAGACAGTTAATTAGGCAGAGTGTAAGTCACAGCATGAAAAGTCACTAGTGCACTCGTTAAGTTGTTAGGTAGCTCAGGTAGGGCTGTGATTTCAGTTCTAGTTAGATGAATAAGAATTTCTTCACAAAAAAAAATCTCTTCAAAAGTTTGACCTATAGTCCTGCGAACAACTGAGTTGCTGAAGGAGGATACTGTAAGGGGGGAAAAACAAAAATGATAGTTGGGCTAAGCCGCAAACCTATGGGACCAGTGGCTTGCCTGAGACTGGGAACTGAGAGGGTAGAAACTGGACTCTGGACTTCAGCAGTGTGCTTGGGGCTGGGCAGTGGGCAGATGTGGCATGAGGTTGCAGTCTGCCAGTGTCCACTTGCCTATTCTCATCTGCAGTGCAGGACACACTTTTTTTTTCATTGCTGAACTGGTATTTTAGCAGAGCATACAAACATACTGACTGAAACCCCTGCTTGTAGCCTGAGATGTAATGATTTTTTTTTAGTTACTTTTCCTGGGCAGCAAGTGTGTGCCAGCGGGCAACACGACAGTGCCTGGCCACTGGTAGCTGGCACCTTGATGGCATCCCATAAAAAAATAAAAACATATCTTTTTTTTTAGCAGTTTTCCTTTTTTTTTCTATATATATATTCTGTAGTGTTTTTTTTCCCGTTTTCTCTCCATAACCTGTCTCCATACCTCAGACATGTGTGCGCATGTGGAGGCACGTGCATGTTGCATCTTGGGGTACCCTCACTACGTGTCTCCCCCTCCACCTATGCTGACCACCAGACCTCCACCTGGTGTCAGCAGGACTAGGGGGGGGTTCAGCAACCAGCCCGGGACAGGAGATCTGCATTCTGGCTGCTCAATCCTGCTCCCAGCCTCCCCCCAATGCTGGCTACCTGATGACCCGAGTTCTTTCTCGAACCTGGGTCGCTGGCATGGCGCGAGGTTAGGCATCCAGCACCTCAGCCCTCTGCGCCACCAGGCCGGCTGCAGTTTTCTTTTTGATCCCATTTTCCAATGCTTTTTAATTGTCAAACCAGTGTGAACTCATCTGCCAGTAAGAGAACTTTGATCAACGTTACCTGGTTCGATGGTCAGAGTTTGCATGGTTGAACTTTGGGAGATTCACACAGCTCTACTATCTCTCTCTCTCTCTCTCTCTCTCTCTCTCTCCTCCCCCTCTCTCTCTCTCTCTCTCTCTCTCTCCCTCTCTCTCGCTCTCTCTCTCTGTCACATGCAATAGGCCTAGTGAAAATAAGTTGTTTGTCTGCATGAAAGAGACTGACCTCTGCTAGCCCAAGAGTGGCAGAGCAAAGTGGAGACACAAGTTAGGTATCCAGAGGTTAATCTCCTCGTTTGCAGATAAACAACTTATTTTCACAAGGTACCATTTCATATTAAATTTATGCAGTGTGTATGGGCCTTGGGTGTGATTCAGATTTTTAGGCTTTTTTTTCACATATTTGTGATAGTTTTTTTTTTTTATCAAACAGTTTTCTGCAGGCTTTGTAATAAGTTGCCAGGGCCGTTGCCATGCATGACATGCCATTAGGACAATGCACTGGATGCTGCAACATGGCACCTGACTGGTAGAGGGTGTGCTGTGAAGAAAATGTGGGGGGGGATATGTCAACTTCTTTTACCTAGCACATGTCTGTGAAAAGTATTTGGTTTGAATAGCACTGCAGAGGAGAAGGACAACATTTGCGCTGGGTGGAGGGTGTCGTTTTTTGATGTGGTGGTGCTGAGGTGCATCTTCAAGTGTTGTCAGGATGTCACAGTTGGGGATTTTTTTTCCTTTAAAAAAACAGCTTTTTTTAATAATTTTTGCCCTAAATTTTCAATGTAGCCTTCTTATGATCCCACCTCATGAGCAAGGGAGGTGGAAATGTTAAATCCTGCCAAAAAGGTAATTTCATGAAGCAACAGTGAAATCATCTTTTGGGATGGATTTGAAAAATTTCACCACCCTTCTTCATGAGGTGGGGGTCCCAAAAAGGCCATGTCAAAAATCTGGTGTAAAAATATTCAAAAATGACAAAGTTATGAATAAATGTTCAAACCCCACTGACGCTCATTAAACTGGACTCACCTTATTTTGTCATATCACAGTTGCTGGTCCCAGCAGCAAGATGTGTCATCGATCAGGGACTGGATCTATGTCATGGGACATGTTCAGGTGAATGAGGATGTGTGGGAGTGTGGGGTGGTGGGTGCTGAGTGGGAGGTTAGGGTGGGTGGATGGGTGTGTGGGGGTCAGATTGGTGAAGGACTGTTTTCGTTTTTACGGGTTGAAACAAACAAACAAAAAAAAATAAATGATGAATGGTTTTCTTAGTTTCAGAGGACTTTCTGACAATAGGGATTAGGCACCCCTGTGCTGGGCTACTGTTTGGTGGCACCAGGGGTGGACATACCCATGCCATCACATATATAATGGGTGGGGGGGCAGGTGGCCTGGAGGGGAGGGGCCTGAAGAGAAGTGGTACAGGGTGTGGGCACCCCAGTCTGCTTATTCCACATGAAATCCACAGGAAATTAAACATGGGAAAGGGTGACGGAGGGTAGAGGAAGCGGTACTGGGGTGGGCACCCCAGTCCACTAATAATTTTAATAGCTAGATAGATAGATAGACAGAAACTTAAATAGCTAGCTATGTTGATAGATGGATAGAGAGAGAGAGAGACAGATACACAAGTAGCTATAAGGAGAGAGAGAGACAAAGAGCAGGGTATCGCCGGCTCCCCGCTCTAATTGAAATTGGAAGCATAACTCAATCTACAGCTTCACATTTCAAGAAAGTACCACTGTTCACATACTGAGAACACATCTGAATGTCTCTTCTCACTAAGCTTGGCAGCCAGGATTTTCAGGTGCCCCCAAATGCTATCTCCGGGGAAATTTTCAAAAAACAGACACCAGAATCTAACTAAACAGGTCCCGTTTACCTAGGTTCACATATTTGTTTTCTGAAAATACATAATTTTTATGTATTTTCAATGTTTTTTAGTTAAAAAAACAAGGTGGTTTGCCGCCATGATCTTTTTTTTTTTTTCTCACAAGTAACACATGAAAATAAGCACTCATGATCTGTGTTTCTTTTTACTGGTTGAGCTAAAAGGTTATCCAAAAAATTTACTTTAAATCCTTGTAACTCTGGAACCATATAATATTTTTCAGAAAACCTTTGAAAGGCACTACCTCGCTATAGACTGCCTCTACCCTGGAAGCGTCATGAAAAAATTCTGCACCATCTGGGCTGTGGATGAGAGCAAAGAAACTCCAATGTTAAGTATAGGAAAACCAAACAACATTTTTGTTTTTTTTTCTGTGTTCTATATCATGAAAACCGAATAAGATACTGCCATGAAACTTTTCACATCTTGAGACTCTGCCAGCTGGATATGCCAAATTTGAGGGTTATTTCATCAAACGCTGCCAATGCAGAAATCGGGACTTACCATTAAATAGCTAACTCACCCCAAACTATAGGGGTGCTACCGTGCCCCTATAATATTAATATATTTATATATATAGATAGATAGATATATTCATTGCAAAAAGCTACATTAAAGCCAACATTGGGGTTAAAGAATGCAAAGTTCACAAAGTAGGGAAATAAGAAAAATATTAGGGTTTTGAGTGTCTGGAGTCTTGGCGAATCAGTGGCAGGGTCTTCCTTGAGGTTATCAACCCTAATGCCCACCCCCTCCCTCATAGTCCATAGCCTCCCATCTGAAGCACAAGGTACAGCTCCAAGCTGGTGCCTCATAGTGATACACTTGGAGGCAGAGAAGTATGGCTCATCACATGTTGCCAACAAAATCTGTTGTAGCTTTCTTCATGCAGAACCAATACAGAAGACAAAAGTATGTAGTTTTGTGCAACGGATGTGGAGCTTAAGTTTTGAGGGAGACTTTGCGGAGACTGAGGTGCAGCCCCATCTGCACTTACCTCTCTGGGTTGAGGGAGCAGTTCGCTGGTCTCCGGGATGAGCCGGCTAGGATTCAGAGGACCTCTTCCCCCCACCTAGGAGCCACCGAGTATACTACCATTGCCCCAGAGGTTGCCTAAGAAAAGGAAAGCCAGCTGGACTGTGCTGGGCTCCAGAAGGGTGGGGTTGGTGGCTTAGGGGCACATTCCTCAGCCTCTGCCACTACAAAATTCCTTTGCAATTCAGGCAGGATGGGTCTTTTGGTAAGAGGCACCCATAGTAGTGGCAAGGGAGGATGTAGTTGTCCTCCATAAGGGAGGCCCCAAGGTAGGAGGTACAGGACAACAACAGAGGAAGAAGCAGCTTCTGGGTGGGACTTGAATGTTAGGGATGTAGCTTTGGGAACAGGAAGGGGGAGAGAAGGAGATAAGGTGCCTACCTGATGCCATGGATCAGAGGAATGGGCAGCAGATCCTAAGGATTGCTAGGGCAGCAGGGCAGGTGGAAGCTGGATGCCATCATCCATCTGGGAAC
Organism: Neoceratodus forsteri; assembly: GCA_016271365.2. Taxonomy (NCBI): domain Eukaryota; kingdom Metazoa; phylum Chordata; order Ceratodontiformes; family Ceratodontidae; genus Neoceratodus; species Neoceratodus forsteri. The sequence continues at coordinate 436,198,233 of JADMNL010000022.1, read as the reverse complement.
TAGTGGCATAGTAAGGGACAAGGCTGAGATTGTGCAGGGGAACTCAGGGAACTGGGGAGGGGTCTAAGTAGGTAGCACACACAGTGGCTTTCACGGAGGTGCTGCAGGTCTATGACTGGGGGAAGATAGGGTATACCACACCAACAGCTTCATCTCATGGTTGAAGGAATGGTGCAGAGAAGAGGGGTTCAGCTACATTGGGGACTGGGGACCAACCCTGAGGGATATGGTCCTATACAGAAGTGATGGACGATATGTGTCTGAGAGGGGAACTGCATTCCCCAGTGGGTGGTTTAAATGTTACTTTCATGAACATTTAAACTAGCTGTGGGGGATAGCAGAAGGAAAAAGGGAAGCATAAACTGACATCCCCACAGATTAAAGCAGTAGGAAAGGAGGACTCAAGGGGAGGAGTATAATCCCTTAGGAAGAAGGATAATGGGAACAGCAGTAGTGCAGAGGATAAGGGGGATGGGAGCAAAAGTTGCAAAAAGAGAGGGGAAAAGGAGGCTGGACATGAGGGGAGGAAGGGGGGTTGCAGGCAAGATGGGAGCAAGGTGAGGAGGGCCATGTGTGCAAATGTAAGAAGTCTTGAAAATAAATTACCAGACCTAGAGGCCATCATGACTGAGGCAGATCTGGATATTGTGGCAATTATTGAGTCATGGTGCACAGGCAACCACAACTGGGACATGGCCATCCCAGATTACACTCAGTTCAGGATGGATATGGTGCAGAGGAAGGGAGGATAGATTGTGCTGTATGTAAGGGAGGGTATCAAAATGACAAATGCAAGGAACCGGGGAGGAGTGGAGGTACTGTAAGTCACTGTGGAGACAGAAGCTGAAGCCACTATTTGTATTGGGGTAGTACACAGAACTCCATCACAGGGGAAGAAACTGGATAAAGCACTGGGGAAGCTATCAGCACAGTGGCAGAAAAAGGGGAGGTGCTGCTAATAGGAGACTTCAGTCTGCTGGAAGTAGATTTGAGCCTCCCAACTACAGCCTCAGTTAGAAGCAGTGACATCCTAGACTCACTGCAGGGGGTATTTCTCAGGTAACTAGTCATGGAGCCCACTTTTGATGGTGCAGTACTGGACTTGGTGCTCACAAACAGGGACAGTAGTGCAGACATCAGGGTGGGAGACCACCTGGGGACCAGCGATCACCATATAGTGTGATTCAATATGAGGGCAGCAGCAGAAGCAAACCACACAAGAGCTAGGGCCCTGGACTTCAGAGGGCAGATCTTAAAATATGGGTGAATGCCTTGGAGACGACATAATAGGTGGGATGGCCTGGGTGGGGTGGAGAAACTGTTGGCCAGCTTAAAGGATAGCATAGTGAAGGCAACAAAGATCTGCACAAAAGAAGTGAGGAAAAACAGGAGAATAAAGAGACTGTTTTGGCTTTTACAGGAGTGGCTGCCAAGGCTAAGGCTAAAAGGGTAACATTCAAGAAGTACAAAGAGATGCAGATGGAGGAGGAGAAGAATAGGGAGGTGTACCAGGAGAAGCACATGGCAGCTGGGAAATCGATGAGGGGCACAAAGGTGCAAACTGAGGAAAGGATAGCCAAACTAAAGTGGATGAGACATTTTCTAGGAACATTAGTGAAAAGAGGAAGACAAGGAGAGGGATTGTGAGCTTGAAAAGGGCAGGGGGAGGGAACTGTGCAGAGGAAGATCAAGAAAAAGCAGATATCCCAAACAGATACTTCCATTCAGTGTTAAGTCTTCACAGTGGAGGAGGAGAGGGATGGATCACATAAAAGCAGCAGGAACACTGGAGACTCAAGTCCATTCACAGAGGAGAGAGTCCTAAAAGGACTTGCGAATCTGAAAGTGGGGCTGGACGGGGTATAGCCAAGGGTGCTGAGGGAGCTCAGGGAGGTACAGTACATGATGCACCTCTGACAGCCTTATTCAACAACTCTGTGGAAATAGGAGTTGTTCCAGAGGACTGGAGGAGAGCAGATGTAGTCCTGCTTCATAAAAGTGGCAGCAGGGAGGAGGCTGGCAACTACAGGCCGATCAGTCTGATATCAGTGGTGGGGAAGTTAATGCAGACACTTTTAAAGGAAAGGCTTGTGGAGTATCTTGAATCCAGTGTGTTACAATACTTGCGGCAACACAGATTCATGGAGAGGGGGGTCATGCCAGATGAACCTGATCGATTTCTTTGATTGGGTGACCAAGGAAATAGATCAGGGTGTGGTGATGGATGTAGCCTACATAGACCTCAGCAAAATCTTCAACACTGTACCACATAGGAGGCTCATAAGTAAACTTGGCAGTTTGGGGTGGGTCTTACGGTGGTAAATTGGGTACTAAATTGGTTGATGGATTGGGGACAGAGTGTAGTGGTAAACAGCACTCACTCGGGGGAGGGGAGAGTGCCAGCAAGGTACTTAAGGCTCAGTACTGGGACCAGTCCTGTTTAGCATTTAGAAGTCATGTTGCAGAAGGGCTAGATGAGAATTTGCAGATGATACCAAAATCTGCAATAGGGTAGACATTCCAGAGGGAGTGAAGAGAATGGGCAGAGAGCTGAAAAAACTCAAGGACTGGTCAAAGGTATGGCAGCTGGGTTTCAATGCAAAAAATAAAGTGCAACATCTTGCACTTGGGACACAGAAACCCAGAGGTGGAGTAGAAAATGGGGAAGAGGTATTGACGGTCACAAAATAGGAAAGAGACCTTAGAGTAATCATATCAAATGACCTCAAGGTGGTGAGGCAGTGGGATAAGGCAGTAGGTAGGGCAAACAGGATGTTGGGTTGCATAGGGAGGGGTATCACCAGCAGAAAGAGGGAGGTGGTAGTACTGTGACCAGTTCTGGAGATCACATTTCATGAAGGACGTAGACTAGGCAGAGGCTGTCTAGAGGTGGGCAGCTAAAATGGTGCAGGAGCTGCATCAGAAGCCCTATGTGGAGACTGAGGGACCTCAGTTTGTACATCCTTGAAGAGAGAATGGGCTAGAGACCTATGCAACCACTGCTTCCCACTGTCTAGGGGTCCTGATTGTGAAAATACGGAGAGATGGGTACAAATCAAAACCTCCGGGAGTCTCCGTCTTAGCTTAGATATCCTCACCTGGATACTGGTCACTCAGCCGGATAGAATCTCAAATACTAAGGTGCTTAGGTAGCAAGAGAGCCATGAGGCCCCAAACTGCTACCAATACTAATAATAACAAAGTAATGAATTAACCTGAATATACTTATCTAACCTGTTTTTAAATATATTCTTCGAACAACTTGAAATTATTTCAATAGGAAGGGAATTCCAAGGTTTGATACTGTGGGTGGTAAAGAAGAATTTCCTAGGCATTAGATGAAAACTCCTACATTTCAACTGGAGTGGATGACCTCTACGATTAAAAATGTTGTCCTTAAATGAAAATCCTAGATTGCTGATCAAGTAAGGATCATTCATAATATCAAATAAGAGCAATAAATCTCCTCTTAATCTCCTTGTAGACAGTGATATTAGATTTAATTTAGTTAATCTAGATTCATAAGTATCATAATATAAACCACTGATCTTTTTAATAAAATTCCTCTGGACTTTCTCAAGAGGCAGTACATCATATTTCCTAAATGGGGACCATAAAGAAGACGAAAAATCTGGATGTGGCCGTGCATAAGCTGTATACAGAGGCATCAAGACATTCTTGTCCCTAGATTTAATGTTCCTTAGAATGGACCAGATAACCCTATTAGCCTTTGAGATGATGGAATTTATTTGAAAATTGGGCCGAAGATCATTAGTAATTAACGCACCCAAATCTTTCTCTATTTTAGTTGTGTTCAGTACTTTATTATCTAGCATATATGAATGACAAGGATTAAATTCCCCAAAATGCATAACCTTGCATTTGTCATGGTTAAATTTCATACCCCACTGGTTAATCCATTTAGTAATACTATTTAAGTCAGCTTGGATTTGTTCAATTTGTTCCTGGCTGGAACATAGTCCGCCAATTTTAATGTCATCAGCATATTTAAGGATATTAGAAAAGCAATTTCTTGGTAATATCTGAAATAAATATCTGAAAAAGAGTGGGTTCCAAGACAGAGCCCTGGGGCACTCCACTAGTAACTTTACCCAATTCTGATAGATGTCCATTAATCAAAACCTGTTGGGTTCTACCATTCAACCAATTTAGTATCCATCTCACAACAATAGGGATTATATTCAGAGAAACAAGTTTCTGTAGTAAGGCCCAATGAGGTAATAAGTCAAATGCCTTACTAAAATTGACATATTTATAACATCATATGTAACGCTGTATTTTTTTCACGGGGGTCACGGATTTCACGATTACCGTGAAATCGGCAGTCCCCCGTGAAAATCACCAAAACCAAAATCATACCACACAACGGGCAGCCAATCAGAGTGAGAGTGACCAGAGACACATGATTCAAACTGCATAGGGAGTTAAATTGCCCCAAAAGGCTTGCTTGACAATCCTTCAGACCAGGGACATGGGGGGAGGGCATCTGTTCACCCACATTCTATCTCCGTGTCCTGCACCCACACACTCCACCCATCATCTCCTGCTGTCTCCCACTACATGCTTTTCCCTATCTAATTAATTTGTGGTTCCTTGCAGTTCTGAATTGCGACTTGCGGCTGAAGTCCGGAGGGAGAAATTAAAGTCCGAGTGTTTACAGGTGCCTGGGTCCTGCTCCCCTGTCAGGTCGGGGCATTGCCATATCACTGAGCAGGAGCTCTCGTGACTCAGTCACCCAGGAGTCCCACAAACAAGTACTGCAGTGATGCACTGTACAGGTTTCACAGTACTACCTTGGGAGAGACTCTGCATTCAGAGGGGAAGTGCCATACCAAGTTGTGGGCAGCAAGTGAGTTAATGAGCAGGCTGAAACAGTTGGCAGATGCACTTCTCATATAAATTTTTTCACCATGAAATTGGACGTTTTTTAACGTGAAAAAAATACAGCCCTAATCATATGTTAATTTATTGTCCAATTGCAAACTCACATCCTCATAAAAACATAATAGATTGGTCAGGCAACTACGGCCTTTCTTAAAACCATGTTGTTCTGTGTCGAGTGAAGTTAGAATTGGAGAAATAATATCCTTAATTAAACTTTCCATTATTTTACACATTGGAGCAGTCAGGCTAATCAGTCTATAGTTTTCACAATTATTTTTAGTCTTTTTTTTTGTGAACAGTTTGTAGGCAGTTTTCCATAGCTCAGGGACAACATTTAACGTAATACAGTTTTCAAACATTAGTTTTAAAGGAAGTGCCAAACTATCGGGGAAGTAAGTACAAAAAGTGCCCAGGAATATCATCAGGAGATACACTTAGCTTACCTTTTAAAGGTATTAATTTAACAGGTACATCTTCCATAGAGATATTAATGTAAACTTCAGTTTGATTACTGCAATAATCTGCCCTTTGTTCATTGGAAAATATTTTATAGAATTTATCATTGAAAATATTAGCCATTTCCAAGGGTGTAGTAATTTGTGTCCCATCTACCAAAATAGGTCCTACAGGACAAGATGTTTTTTTAAGAGAGTTTATGTAAGCAAAGAAACTTTTGCTATTATCCTTCTTTGCATTGGATGCTAGGTTATATTCCCATGACTTTTTGACTTTTCTGATAGACCGTTTGCATTTAGTCTGAATATTCTTAAATAAATTCCAGTCAGAAGGACTGCGTGTTTTAAGATAAACCACATACCTTCTGTTTTTCTTTTTTAATAATGTTTTAATTGATTTACTCATCCATTTGGGTGAATATTGACCTGAAGCCAGTTTTTTCTTAGCCAGAATGTATTTGTGCCTTAAATCAAATATTTGTTTATGTAATAATGAAAAGTATACATCAGTGCTAACTGAATTCAAAATTGAATGCCAGTCGATGCAAACCAAACTTCTAGTAATGGAGGAGATATCACCAATATCATACTGATAGAATAATGAGGAATTATTTTTTAAGGGAACAGATATTTGTTCCAATTGAAACCTAATTGAACAGCGGTCACTATTACTAATGGGGGGGATGATATTTAGATTGAGGGGTACTAGATTACCACTATGCAGTAGCAGATCTAAAATATTATTCCCTCGAGTAGGGAAATATACATTCTGGGTAAGATTACATTGTTGACAAATGTTTACGAATTTTTTGCCAGCACTAGAGATAGAACAGTGTTTTACCCAATCAAATTCACCCATATTAAAATCTCCAGTTAGTAATAGATCACCTAGGGAAGAGGTGGAATCAATTTCAGAGATAAGACAGTCCAGTTGATTTGAAGAAGCATTAGGAGGGAGGTAGCAAACACCAAGAATAAACTTACTTATATTATTAATTTGTACTTTAATCCATAAGGATTCTGAAAAATCTGCGGAATTTCTAATTTTATCAGAGACATTAACTGAATTAAGAGATGTTCTAAGAAAAATGGCTACCCCACCGCCTTTCTTATTCTGCCTGTTAAGTTTATAACAATAGTATCCTGGAAGAGAAAAGCCCCAGTCATATTTATCATTTCCCCAAGTCTCAGTAATCAAAACTATATCAATATTATCTATTGCAAGTAAAGTTTGCAATTCATCAAATTTGTTATATAGACTTGTTAGGGTCCTTCCAGATATCATGAGTGACAATTGTCCAGTTGTATGTGAATGGTCCGCTAAATTTCTGAATACCCCTCCCCAAGTACATAGAATTTAGGAAGCTTTCATCACTGTCTCCAGAAGTATAGCGAAAGTAAGTACAGACATAAACTGGTCACAGCTTGAGTCAATATGTGATATCGACACGCTGTTGGATACTTTTAAATTTCTGTATAATTCACTGGTAGATAAATTAGCTCTGCTAAAAAAATTGAGTTAGATCCTCAAAGCAAAAATGGATTACAAGAGAGCTTCTTAACCTAATGAAACAGAGAGATCATAGTTGGAAACATTATAAGACCTGCGGGGACGTAAGTTCCTTCTTGGCTTACAAGAAGCTAAGAAATAAATGCAAGTCAGAGATCAGAAAGGTAAAGGTTAAATTCTTTATTACTGAACAAAAAAAAAACCTTTGACAACTCTAGGCATACTTGGAAGACATTAAACGATTTATTGGGAAGGGGTTAAAAAGAAACATTTATTTTTCTACAGAAAGGTGATATATCTATTAATGACCCAGAACTAGTTTCAGAATGTTTTAATAACTATTTTGGCGACTTGGATGGCTTAAGGCAGCCCCACTCCAACGTTAATTCTGTAACTCACAACTTTCCCCATTCTGAATCTGACATGCACACTAAACTCAAATTCTATTTAGTGACTCCTGATACAGTCAAAAAATACATACTTAGTAACGAACCTAAACGTTATCTGATGTCTGACCATATTGATTTCTGAATTTTGAAATTAAGTATAGATACTTTTGCTTATCCTATTTCAATTATTTTCAATTTCTCAGTTCTTCATGGAGAATTTCTGAAGCTTTGGAAATATTCCGTTATTAGAACTATATACAACAGTGGTAATACAGCTTTCTTCTCCAACTATCGCTCAATCTCTCTTCTCCCTCCATTGTCTAAGATCTTGGGAAAGAATAATCTTAGACTAGACTTCTGATCACCTAATTAAATATAACTTGTCAACAGATTGTCAGCATGGCTTTAAAGTACGGCATAACACTGAAACAGCCTTGGTGAGGTTCACTGGAGGAATACAGAGTGCCTTAGATAAAGGTCAGTCTGTTGCAGCCCTCTTTGTGGACCTCACCAAGGCATTTGATCTTGTGGAGCATAATCTGCTCCCCAATATTTTGGATAAATTGCAGTTTTCTCATGAAGCCACTAAATGGTTTTCCTAGTATCTCACGAACAGTATGCACATAACCAGTACTGACGGTCATTATTCTTCTCCCAAGTTAATTAAATGTGGCGTTCCCCAGGGATACATCCTGGGGCTGCTCATTTTTTCCTTTTATATGAATACTGCCCCAACCTCATGTGTCTCAAGTTCCATCATAGTGTATGCAGATGATGCAGTAATTTACAAGGCTAGTCAACCATCTAATGAAGCTCTCCATAAAATTCAGATTAACTTTAATTCCTTTCAGAACTGGCTGACCTGTAATTCATTGGTACTTAATTCTGCTAAAACCAAAATCATGCTATTCTCTAAAAAAACAAAAAAACAAACAGTATTCTTGACTTGGTTCCTGTTCATGATGTTATGGGAACTATCATTGAACTGGTAGATACATTTAAATATCTGGGTCTGGTACTCGATACAAAACTCACTTTTGATCCTCATGTTTCTCACATTACTAAAAAAATTTATCAAAGACTTGGTTACTTATATAGAATAAAGCCATTTTTAACAAATGAGTCAAAGAAGCTACTGGTGCACAATTTTCTTCTTAGTGTTCTGACTATGGGCTTACAGTATACTCAGCTATGAATTGTAGTTCCTTAGATAGACTGAGTGTTACTTATAATTCCATTCTGAGATTCATGGTTGGTGCACCTGCAAGAACTGCTAACTGTACAGTGACCTTGGATGGCGCTCCCCTTCGACATGTGTCAGTACTCCATGTGCACCTTCATAGATTCAGTAATTCGAAATCAAACCCCCACCTCCCTTGCGGCACTGCTCGTACCCTTTACACCTGCCTATGGTCTTCACTCAGTTAACAAGTCTCTGCTCAATGTACCTAGGTGCCTCACATCAAAAGGCTCAGGAGCCTTCCATCATGCTGCCCCCACCAGCTGGAATGCCCTTCCTCTAACTCATAGGCAAGCCAGCTCCCTTCCAATCTTCAAAAAGGAGCTACATCACCATCTATCCAAGGATCCCTGCACTTTGCTTTGACCCCACCTAACCACCCCTACCCCCTTCTCACTAACTCCTGCCCTCCACTCTGCTCATCCTGGAATGTGCATATATAACGTAATACCACCCTGCTCACCTTCCTATCCCTACCCCCTCCTTATCTCCTGCCCTCATGCTGTCATACGATACTACTCCTGAAATGCTTTTGCACATTGTATCTCTGGTTAACTGCATCTCTCTTCTGTATTGCCTGCTATACCCCTCATAATGAGATATGTTGCTACCTATGTTATGATACTTGGTTATCTGTTTTGTTCCTAGTACTGTCTTATCCACTTGTATGTCAACTGTATTCATAAGACCCACGGGGATGTAAGTTTTGTATGTACTCTCCCGGGTCATGCCTGAAAATAGTCAGTTTTGGCTAGTGTACCTAAATCAATAAGTGTACTTTTTCCTAGATATTTAAATCCTAAAGGTACCAGAACTCAGTCTTTGTTCACAATTGGCTTATCCTTCTTTAAGAAAGCTTTAGGCCAATGCTCCTTATTATATAGGGGCCCACACTTTTTTAATTCTCTCCCTCAGGATGTATTAAATTGTAATACATTACTGCCTTTTAAAACCAGTTTGAAAAGGTATTTAAAACTTTCTCAGGATTGCACATATTGATTTAATATTGTTTTATTGTATGATGTCTGTATTGTATTTTGTTATTGTATGAAGTCTGTATTGTATTTTGTAATTGTATTGTATTTTTGTAATGCTTGTCATCTGTGAAAACGGGCAGTCATGCTCATCAGACTTACAAAGATAAAAAATAAAATGAAATGAAAAATGAATGAAATATGAAAGGCCTTACTTTGCTTGCAGGTCTTCGAACAGCACGGCCCCACTAATTTTCTTACCAAACTGGGCAACCAAACTCAAGCAGCTACACTTCTGGCAGGCCTGGGTGGATGGAGGCTACTTCTTAGAAGGAGCAAATATGAATATAATCCAGCACACTCAGATTAAAAGAATGATAAAAACAAGAAAGAATACTGGCTGGGGTGGGTGGGGGGATTAAGCTAGGGATCACTGAGGAGAGAAGGACCTAGGGGTAATGATGACAGGGACCATGAACAACACTGCCCAGTGCAGGAGAGCGGCTGCAAAAGTGAACAAAATGCTGGGTGCATAGCGAGGGGGTTTTCATCCAGGTGAAGGGAAGTGATCTTGCCCCTCTACAGGTTGCTGGTAAGGCCACACTTAGAGTACTGTGCACTTCGTGACACACCACACAAGGCGTGGGTAAATCCCCCAGTAACCCACACCCTGTCGTGCCTTATTGCTTAATTATCTCCTCTGTACTGTCAATGCCAAACACCTACACAGCACATACAAGCAGGTAAACATTTGGGCCCAGATATTCAAAAGGGTTGCTCCATGCGCAACAGGGTTGAGCATGCGCAAGTCCTACATTGCGCCATTCTACGATATTCAGAAGGAGGCAGTTGCTCCACTGGCAACAGGTTGCGCAAAAGAGCAATGCAAATGAATGCATGCTCAACAGGAGGGAGGAACCATGCATAACCTCGCAACCCGATATTCAGTTGGGTTGTGCAGAGTTGAGCACATCATAACCCCCAACCTCTTCCTACTGACAGCCAAAAAAAAAGGATCAGAAGTTGAGGCCACCCACAGGTGAGCTGCTGTATTGCAGGGTGCAACACAGCAGCTGCCACCTGGCTGGCCCCAACTTGGTCCCTGTGCCCCCACCAGCCCGATCGCGGGCATAGAGTAGCTACATACCTCTCAACTGTCCCTGATTTTCAGGGATGTCACTGATTTGACAGAATTTTCCTCTGTCTCTCGTAAAATTCGTGTTTCTGTGACAGAACAGTGGGGACTGTAAGCATAAAATAATATCAAACATTAAAAATACAGACTAGTTCTTCTTGAAATGCATCTTATACAAATCCCTTATTCTATCAGATTTCTGAGTGAATATTACCAATTGTTAAGATGTGTCCCTGATTTGGCATCTTTGTCCCTGATTTTTTCAAGCCTTGTCCCTGATGCATGACACAAGAGGTTGAGAGGTATGGAGTAACATGAACCCCCTCAGCCACACATCTCCCACAGCCCGATCGCGAGCATCACAGTTACAGAAACCCCCCACACATATCTCAAAGCCCGATCGTGGGCATCACAGTTACATGAAACCCCCCCCACACATTTCCCACAGCCCGATCGCGGGCAGAGCGTGTATGAACCCCCCTCCAGTGCCCGATCGGCGGGCAGAAAGTAACGCCCCAGCGAATATCTCCCTGGTGGTCCAGTGGACGCGTAAAGCCCGATCGCGGGCAGAATGTCACATCACAACCCCCAAACATCTCCCTGGTGTCTAGTGTCCCCCACCCACCCACGAAGCCCTCCACCCGGCTCCCCGCGGCGGCGGGTGACAGCATCCACCCCTGCCACCCGAGCCCGCCGACTGACTGTCCGGTAGGGCTGCGCGCCCATTGGTGCAGAGCTACAGCCAATAGGCGTGCAGCCAACCCACCGTCCATGACAGTCTGAATTATACATCATTCACAAATCTGGACTGTCGTATGCGTATGGGCTACCCCATGTGCCTTTTAAGATTTTGTGAAAAAATATTAAGCAGTTCAAAAGTTATTCAAAAACAATTTCCCATTATAAGTCAATGGGAAAAGTTAACAAAAAGTTCAACACTTTCGCAAATACAGTTTTACTTTCACAAATGGCCTTTTACTTCAAATCCACCATTTTGTTTTCAAGTTGGTGATCAGAAAAATGATTGGCATTTAAATTTGGGACCCTTCAGCAACACAATTCTTTTTGTGTTTACCTAGTTGGACCCTGAAGATGCTAGGCATGTCTTTATTTTGAGGTTAAACACCCTAGGAATATGTTTTTCAAGTTTCTGGAAAAAGTACTTTCACAAAGTAGTGACGCATTCACGAAAGTCTCGCAAATGTTTGCGAAAAGTTTTGCAAATTGCGACACTACTTTTCCAGGCTATGGCAAAATGACAGCAATTCTTTGCCACCCTGCTACAAAAAAACGGTTTGGTCTTTTGGGCTGAAATTTGGAGAGAACACAGCCAACATCTCACAGATGTGCCTTTCAGTAATTTGGTGAAAAAAAATATTACAGGGCAGCAAAGTTCACGACCTCCAAAAGTTGACACTTTTTCCATAGGATAACATTATGGTGTCCGCGCATTACAGAGATCCTTTGCCGCCCTGCTGCAAATCGCGGTTTAGTCTTTTGGGCCTGAAATGTGGAGGGAAGAAAGCCAACATCCCACTGATGTGCCTTTTGGTGGTTTGGTGATAAAATATTACAGGGAGGCACAGTGACAGCACTCCGAAATTAATGCTTTTTCCCATTGGATAACATTATAGCGCCCTTCGCGCCTTTCGGGCCCCATATCTCGGAAACGGTGCTAGATACGGACTTTTTGTCACAAAAATGCTTAGCCCCATAAATAGGGGCTAAGTACAAAACTAGCCAGGAAAGTCATAATTCCTATGAAATTTACATTTTTTTTCCACGTAATGCAGGTTCCTGAGAGATAAGCAATTTAATATTCCAAGTCCTCATTTTCTGCTCCGAGGCCCATTGTTAGGTATACATTCTTTGTTTTCGCTGTGCTTTCCAATGTATTTTTTGGGGAAAAGAAGGGTGTGCCCTTTCGTTACTGTGCCAGTTAGTGTTTCCAGTTGCGTTTCCGTTACCGTTTGTGGCACCATTACTGTCTACGCCACCGTGTGCGTTACGCTTTGCGTTTGCGTTTCTGTGTCATTTGGCATTATTGTTGCTGTTACCATTACCAGTTTCATTTGCAATTGCAGTACCATCCACGTGCATTATGGTTTGTGTTTTTATACGTGCTTGCATTTCTGTTTCGTTTCTGTTTCCTTTGGCGTTATTTTTGCTGTTACTGTTACCATTTGCATTTACAATTGCGGTACCATGACCATGCGTGAAACGGTTTGCATTTCTGTACTTGCTTGCATTTGCATTTCTCTTTTCTTTGGCGTTATTGTTGCTGTTACCGTTACCATTTGCGTTAACAATTGCGGTTCTGTGACCATGCACATTGCGGATTGCATTTCCATATGCACCTCCATTCCATTTCCATTTCCTTTGGCATTATTCTTCATAGTAACTTTACCATTTGCATTTTACTAATGCGGTACCATGGCTGTGCGCGTTAGGTTTCGCGTTTATGTGTGCACTTTCGCGTTTCGTTTCTGTTCCCTTTCACGTTCTTTTTGTTGTGACACTTAACATTTCCATTTAAAATACCACTGCCATCACTGTTCACGTTACCAGCTGTGTTTTCGTATGCGCTTCAATGTCTGTTTGCGTCACTGTTTTGCTTTAGCGTCACTGCGCTTGCATTTCTAATAACGTTTCCTTTACCATTTATGTTTCCATTACCGTATGCGCCACTGTTGGCACTTCTATTTGTGTTGCTGTTCTTGTTACTGTGTCTGCAGCTGCTGCATTGCCTTTCTATTGTCATCATCATTCTTAAAAGAAGAAATTAGAGGCAAAAAACTCCATTTAATGCATCAGTTATGGTTGTTCCACAGCGACAAAGGAGGTAATTGGTGTTAGGGTTGAAAACCCAGCCCACCCAACTGGCATTGGGGTGCGTTGGAGTCATCGGTCTAACTCTCACCCATTCTCCTATACCTCTGCTTCTTTACACGTGAGTGGGGTGAGAGTTGGGGCGGCGACCCCAACACACCCGATGTGGTTGGGGGTGGGCTGGGGGCCTCAAGGGGTTCAACCTAACACCAAATCTGCCTGTCACTAAGTACTACATAATCTGATGCATTAATGGAGTTACCCCACCTCTAATATATATACTGTATATATATATAGTCTGGCAAAAAAAATCTATTTACTGCATCAGTTAGGGTTGTTCCACGGTGACAAAAGTGGGAAATTCAATTGTTGGGTTGCCACCCTACCATCCACCACCACTCCACCCCACCAACAGGCATTGAGGCGTGTGTTGGGGTCGTCGACCAACTCTCACCCATTCCATGTGTAAAAGCTGAGGTGGTGCAGTATGGGAGAATGGGGTAAGAGTTGGGCGCAATGACATGCCCGATGCCTGTTGATATGATGATGATGAGTGAGATAACGAAAGGTAGCTAACTACCGAACTCACCTTTTGTCGCTGAAACATCAACAATGCGATAAATATGAGTTTTGCCATGAACCCTGCTTTGGCGAGGAATGGCCGCACTATAAATGGTAGATGGTAGTATGGTGGTGAGAGTGCGGTGCCCGCTAACTAAGGTAATAGTAATGGCAATGCTAACAGTACTCTAATGGTAGCGTTAACACTAGCAAAAGTAACACTACGCTAATAATAACAATAACGAGAACAGTAGCGTATTATGAAAAGCTACATGCAAATGGTAAATGAAAATTGAAATGGTAACGATAGCATAAACACAAGCAGAAATGATAACACCAATGGTGACATGAAAGGAAACAGTAACGCAAATGGTAACAGAAATGCAAGCACAAACATGAGCACAAACACAGATGGTAACACAAATGGCAACGAAACTAAAATGGTAATGGTAGCACAAATGGAAACGCAAATGCAAGCACAAATAGAAACGTAAACGGTAAACGCACACGGTGATGTAAACGAAAATGCTAATGAAAACAGTAATGGAAAACCAAACGGTATCGATAAAGCAAAAGAGAAATGGTAACGCCAATGGTGACTCAAAAGGAAACAGCAAAGGTAACAGTAATGCAAACATAAGCGCAAACGGTAACCCACAATGGACGTGCGAAATGGAAACAACTAGCAAACAGTAATGGAAATGCGCGCAAACATAAATGCAAACAGTAATGGTAACGCAAATGGTAATACAAACAGAAACACAAACACAAATGCAAACGGTAACGACAACGGTGAAGCACAAGGAAACAGTAACGCAAGCGACAATGTAAATGCAATTGCAAACGCAAACGTTAACGATGAAAACGCAAACACAAATGGTAACATAAACGGTGACGAAAACACCAACTGTAATGGTAACGCAAATGGAAATGCAAATGCTAACGGCAATGGTGACGCCGAAGGAAACAGTAACGCAAATGGAAATGCAAACGAAAATGCAACCACAAATATTAACGCACATGGTGACGCAAAAGGAAATGCTGTCACAAACTGTAACGGTAACACAAGCAGGAACGTGAACACAAACGCTAACGGTAAAAGTAATGCAAACACACGTGCTTTGTGTTCCGAAAAGGTGCATCGAGTAGCACAGTGAATACAAAGAATGTGGGCACAATAATGGCACTCGAACCAGAGAATGAGTACTTAGAATACTAAATTGCTTAAATCTCAGGAACCATATGACGTAGAAAAAAAATTTAAATCTCATATTATTTATGACTTTCCAGGCTAATTTTGCTCTTTGTGATGAAAAGTTCGTATCTCGAACTGTTTTCGAGATATGGGGCCTGAAAGTTGCAACGGACACCGTAATGTTATCCTATGGGAAAAATTGTCACATTTGGAGTGCCATAACATTGAAGCACAGTAATGTTTTGCACCAACCACCAAAAAGCACATCTGAGACGTGGGCGTCTTCTCTACAAATTTCAGCCCAAAAGTCCAAACTATTGCTTTGCAGCAGGGGTGGCAAGATTTCCTATTATTTTGGGCATAGTGTTAAAGTAGTGTGTGGCAAATCCACGACACTTTCACAAAACAAATCTCGAAAGTGCCACATATCGAAAGTACTTTGTGACAATACTTTTTACAAAATTTAAAACATATTTCTGGGGTGTTTACCCCCAAAAGACATGGGGAGCATCCTCAGAGGCTCGACTAGGTGAACACAACAAGAATTGTGTCCCTAGAGGTCCCAAATTTAAATGCAAGCATTTCTCTGACCACCAACTGAAAAAAATGGCTGAATCACAAAAGTAAAATGGTAATTTGTGACACTAAAAAGTGCATTTGCGACATTATGCATATTTTATTAACTTTTCCCATAGACTATAATGGATTCAGTGTTTTTGAATAACTTTTGAACCGTTTAATATTTTTCACGAAAATCTTGAAAGGCACCAGAGGGACCCTGGCTGGCTGCATGTTCCTAAAGTTTTGGACTGACCACACAAAGCGTCACGGGCTGTAGGTGCGAGCAAAGAAGCGTGCAAAATCATGTAATTTATGTGTTTTTTGGCACCAACCGTACATCTGAAACTAAACTTGGCAGGTCCAGACATCTATGGTACCAGACTGTGTAATACAAATTTCAGGTAAATCCGTCAATGCGTGGCAAAGTTATTAAGCTGCCAAATTTCAGATTTAACCATAAATGGGGTACTCAACTAACTATAGTGGCACTACTGTGCCACTATAATGTGAATATATATATATATATATATATATATACAGTATATATCTATATATCTATATATACATGTATATATATTTGTGTATATGTGTATATATGTGTATATATATCTATATATGTATATATATTTGTATGTACATGTATACGTGTATATATATATGTATGTATGTGTATATGTAAATGTATGTGTATGTATGTATATATTCATATACATGTGTATTTTATGTATGTATCTATACATATGTATATAGGCATGTAGACAGTATTCAAGATACTTGGATGTGCACTTAAATAAGGTCTGTATTTTATTTATTATTTTATTTATCAAATTTTGATAATCAGGTGAGCCCGCTGGGCCCCAAAGGTCCCTGTTTCAGGGGCGACCCGAGGATTACATTAAACATGACATGGGATTGGTTTGACAAAATACATAGCCAGAGTCAAGATAACAAGAGTCATACGTTATTACACGGGATAGTGAACAGCAAGGTACATAACATAGAGTCATTCGTTATTAAAATAACAAGAGTCATACGTTATTGCACGGGATAGTGAACACCACGGTACATAACAAGCATCACCTGGATACATTGAGGTTGTATTACAAGTGCAAGCGAATCAAGCAGTGAGAAGACCTTGGAGTACTTATCCTAGCAATTACAGTTTGTGGAGGTAGCCAGGTACTCCTTAAGCCTGGTGCGGAAAGTGTAGGTGGAGGTGGATTCCTGGATGCCTTGGGGCAGGGAGTTCCATAAAGTGGGGGCAGTAAGAGCAAAAGACTCCCCTCCCACCTTTGTTCTGACCCTGGGGACCGAGAGGAGCATCCTATCAGTAGTGCGGAGTAGCCTAGGGTTCCTCTTACAGGAGATGAGACCAGCGAGGCTGGGAGGAGGTGGGGAATGGAGAAGTTTGTGGGTGAGGCAGAGCAAGGGGTACTGAAGCCTGCCCTCCCAGGAGGGCCAGTTAAGGTGGGATAGCACGTTGCAGTGGTGGGTTCTCAGGCCTGCTGAAGAGGCAAAATGGGCCACTTTGTAATAGAGAACCTGTAATTTATTTAGCTCTTGTTTAGCTGCTCCTTGGATAACAGGGGCTCCATAGGTGAGGGAGGGGAGCAGAACACTCGTAGCAATGGAGACGTGGGCCGCAGGTATCAGCTGGTCTTTCAGTCTGTACAGGGTCCCGAGTTTAGAGTGGATGTTTTTGGTTACCTGTTCAACATGCCCTTTGAGGGTGAAGCCCTGATCCAGGGTAAGTCCCAGGTATTTTATGGAGGGGACCACCTCAAGCTTCTTACCTGAAGTGGACATCAGTTTGAGGAGTTGACTTCTGTCCTGGTGGCGGGACTGGGGCCAAACAGCATGGCCTTTACTCATAATTTATTAAAAATACAAATTTGTGCTCTGTACTGTTGCCAATATGGTTAAGAGATAGCTGGCCCAGATATTCAAAAGCTTTGCACAGTCATAAACGTTTGCAGGTTTAAGCGATGGGATTAGCAGGGTCTGCTATATTCAAAAGGCCAAATAGCATGTGCAAATCACATTAGCGCGGGCAAACCACAATTATATGCAAGGCACACTGAACATAAATACAGGCACTATGGGATATTCATCAGCTAGCGCCGCACTAAGGTGTTTAGCGCGACCCTCCGTAGCGGTTCAAATTACAGCCCAGGAAAAGCTGGTCTTAACCCTGGGCAAACAGCTTTGCACAACATTGGTGCTTTGCCCAGTGTTTGCGTGGGACTTGCGCGAGCTTAGCGTGACCCTAACATAGAGTATGACACTTAGAAAATGCCAGACATGGAGGACACATGCTGCTGACTGATGGCACCACCATGATGCCAACAGCTGCTACCAGTCCCAGCCATGCCAGGCAGTAAGGGGTGATCTGGCCCACAGGGGACATCATGGTAGTGTGGCCATAAAGCACACACCTGCAGACCATACGTCTGTGGTGACCAACAGATGCCAGCACACGCATGCAGCACTGTGGGCATGGTGGCCATTGAGGGAGTGTGCGGGTGGCCAAACCTCACCACAGCCCAGGTGTGGCCACAAGGCTGGGACATCATGCAGCGCACATGTGCCAGTAGTGGGAATACCCCACCACCTGTGCCTGTCGGATCTTACGTGCCTCAGGCACATATCACACAACTGTATAGATGCCACAGCACACACAGTCAGCCATGTATATGTCACAGTGAGCATCCCATGCCACAGGTGCAGCATCTGTGGATCACACAACAGCGTAACAGTACTGTCCACTGTCAGTAATCACCTGCAAGCTGGGCCTGTCACTGTGTACAGTGCAGTGGTCATCACTGCCCTACATACCATAGGCATTGCCTTGTCCCTCACACTACCGACCCCTTGCTACAGTAGTGTCTGCTGTGCACTGTAGCATGACCTACAGTGTGACGGTTTTATTCAGCACCACCACCACCACCTGTGCCAATGCTGTGTTATCCCCTGGGGTACGATATGCTATGCTATGCTGTACTGTTTACATGCGGCCTGCAGCTATCATACTGTATCAATGTACCTGTTGTACCCTTTTGTACTCTCCCGGGTCGTTCCTGAAAATAGGCATAAAACTTGTCTAGTGTACTTACCCGGTTAACAAAAACTAAATAAATAAATAAATAAAATCATCATGCACTGCCTGACTGACCTACAGGTGGAGCTGTGGTCGGATCTGGCCAGCCCCAAGCTCCGCACTAATCCCGCGCAAACACGCTAGCTCCGAGCAAACAGTTTGGGGAATATTATACTGTTTTGCACACTGCACACTGTACTGTCCCATAGGCTGCTCCCTGCAGCTGCACTGAGTCCACTCATTTGCTGGAACACAAGTTGGCCACATAGATTGCCTCTACCTACCTTCACATCACTGTGCACTGTGTTGCTGTTGTGGTCTGCACTTCCTGGTTGCTATATTCAGAGCTGTCATATTACAGGGCTATGTTTGCCCTGCACTCCCAGACCAGTTTGCCCGGCCTCATTCCCATGCTATATTCAGAGGCTGTTTGCCCTGGGCTATTCCTTTTGAATATAGCTTGTTTTGTGCTCCAGGCTAACTTTGCCCACCAGGCAGTGCTAATTCAGCCCCGGAGCAAAGTTTTGAATATCTGGCCCTGTGTGCATAAAAAAAAGGGTGTAATGTATGTATTTTTATTTTATTGTGGCAACATTTTAATAATGAAAATAGCCTTAAAAAAGCAGCCATTTTGTGACATGTCTGTGCTACACATCTTGGTGACCATTACATTTACTGTATTTAAAGCACAATACTAAGGTTTTCTTTGTTAACAGACAGAATGGATGTGTAGCTGTCCTCCAGTGATTATTGATTTTATGCAGATGTAATTATATTTACATGACACCACATGCAATTTATCACTTTCATACATTACTGTGATGTCTAATATAGCTGCATAATTTCTTTTGTGTATTCTGCCTTTATGCTTTGAGTTTTTATTTCAGTGTCGGTTCACATTGCTTAATATGCTTCCCCAGCACAAGTCTGCAATCTTAATGCAGTGGTACATACAGCCTGCTAGGAGCAGCAGTATCAAAAGATGTGGCTCTTGCTGTCATGTCCATGTTACCCACAAGGATAATGATGCTGGTATTGGTACAAACAGCCGGGATCTGAAGGTGACATCAGGCATTCGGTTTTGGTACCCTGGCTCTAAGCAAAACTGTTCTCTTGCTGCTGCTTCTCCCATTTACCATTCTTAAAAATGGAGAATGAAGTGTCATCAATTTTAAATCTGGCGTGCTGCACAGAAGTTTGGACCGATCTCAGATGTCTCCAGTCACTAGAAAACATGATCCTCAGCATTCTGCTACAAAACAGTAAGTTAAAATTCTGGGAGGCATGTTAAATAGTGACTGACTAAAGTGTAGCAGTTATTCTGTGTCATTTTGGGGACAGAAAAAGTAACATTTTCACCTCAGGACTTCACAGTCCTGCTGTTTGTGAAGGGACCTTCTTCAAAACAGAGGATGATGGGATTAGTGGTCTGTGCAGCACAATGAGTATATTTTAAAGTTTTGTTTGGGAAGTATATCAGCAGAACTTTCCTCTGGTTCTGGCACTGTGTAAACGGGGCATATTAAATAGCATAGTTTAAAGTTGTGGTTGGGAAGTATATCAGCAGAACTTTCTTCTGGTGCTGGTAGTGTTTAAATGGGGCATATTAAATAGTATATCTTAAAGTTTTGTTTGGGAAGTGTATCAGCTGAACTTTCCTCTGGTTCTGGCACTGTTTAAATGGGGCATATTAAATGTTATCTGGCTATAGTGCAGCAGTTCTGTTCTATCATCTTTGGGGGTAGAAAAGTTAAAATTGTTTGTTCTCTCATGGTCCAGCTGTTTGTGAAGGGTCTCTCTTCAAAATGGGGCTGTGCATATATGTGACCAGTCTAATGAAATAGAGTTTTGTTTGTGATTTATAAAGAAGCATTATTGTATTGTCATACTGCACTAGGGGATCAGGTGTGGGTGGCGGCATAATATGTTGGAACTCTTTGAAATAAAAAACTACAGCAATGAGGCCTACCTCAGAAATGCTTCTCATGGCATTGGTCAGTTCATTCGAGGTTATGTGGGGGTTACCATGTGTAGGGATGAGACTGCTTTTAAATTAGACATCAAATGGTGGCATGCAGTATGTTGGAACTGTTTAAATATAAAAAATACAGCACTTGGGCCTACCTCAAAATGGCTGCTCATGGCATGTGGTGGGGGGGTACCATGTGTAATAATCTGGTCATTGCCTGGGTGTACTTGTGCCTGTAGGGCAACATCATTGTTTTGAAATAATCTGGCAAAAACATTTTCCTGATTTATTTATAATAAGACTGCTTCTAAATTAGATGTCAAGTGATGGCACAATATGTTGGATATGTTTAAAAATAAAAAAAATACAGCACTTGGGCTTACATCAGAAAGGCTGCTCATGGCATTGCTTAGTACATTCAGGGGTATGGGAGGGATGCCATGTGTAGTACTGCAATCTGATCATTGCCTGGGTGTACTAGTGCCTGTTGGGCAACATCAGTGGTTTAGATTCATCTAGCAAAAACATTTAGCAGATTTATTTATAGTGAGACTGCCTAGAAATTAAATGTCAGGAGTTGGCATATCTTGGAACTGTTTGAAAATAAACAAGACATCACCTGGGCCTAACTCAAGCAGTTTGGATGTGGCATTCCATGCGTAGTAGTACAAGAACCCTGTGGCAGTGGTGTCCCTGTGATGCATGTGGTGGTGAGCCCAGGGTGGGCCCATGTGATATTTTGTCATAATTGTCCCCACAATGGCTGGCACAGGGTTGCTAGGGGGGCGTTATGCATCTCCTGCATCTACAGTTATCAGTGCCAAACAGCTTGCCTGGGTGCTTTCTGGTTGTTAACTGTGGTTGGACCTGCCCTCAGTCTGACTCTGTGACGGTACAGTGATGTCAAAATGATCCTTGATGTGGCTCAGGCCCACCGTGTAACATCCAGCTGTCTCCGGCCTTGCCTTTGCTTGTTCATTGGGCATGTGAGTTGTTTTGACTTGTAGAGCAGTTTGTATGTGGCATTCCATGTGCAGAACAAGAACCCTGCAGCAGCAGTGTTCCTGTGATGCATGTGGTGGTGAGCCCAGAGTGAACCCATGTGATATTTTGGCATAATGTTCCCACGAAGACCAGCATGGGGTTGCCAGAGGATGTCCGTGGCTCCCACATCTACAGTTATCAGTGTCAAACTGCTTGCCTGGAGTGCGTTCTGGTTTTAACTGTGGTTTGACCTGCCTTGGTCTGGCTCTGTGGAGGTACAGTGATGTCAAAATGACCCTTGATGTGGTTCAGGCCTGCGGGTAACATCCAGCTGTCTCTGGTCTTGCCTTTGCTTATTTGTAGGATATTTTGGTGTATTGTTTTGACTTGTAGAGCAGTTTGGATGTGGCATTCCACGTGCAGTACAGGAACCCTGCAGCAGCATCCCTGTGATGCATGTAGTGGTGAGCACAGGGTGGACCTGTGTCATATTCTGGCATAATTTTCCCCACAATGGCTGGCACTAGGATGCCAGGGGACATCATGCAGTGCCTGCATCTACAGTTATCAGCATCAAACAGCTTGCCTGAGTGCTTTCTGGTTAACTGTGGTTGGGCCTGCACTCAGTCTGACTCTGTGACGGTACAGTGATGTCAAAATGACCCTTGATGTGGCTCAGGCCCACCGTGTAACATCCAGCTGTCTCTTGCCTTGCCTTTGCTTGTTCATGGGGAATGTTGGTATATTGTTTTGACTTGTAGAGCAGTTTGGATGAGGCATTCCACGTGCAGAACAATAACCCTGCAGCAGCGGCATCCCTGTGATTCATGTGGTGTGAGCCCAAGGTGGGCCTGTGTGATATTTTGTCATCATTTTCCCCTCAAAGGCTAGCACAGGGTTGCCAGGGAGCATCATGTGGCACCCTCATCTTTAGTTATTAGTACCAAACTGCTTGCCTGGGTGCTTTCTGGTTGTTAACTGTGGTTGGGCCTGTCCTCAGTCTGGCTCAGCGGAGCTACAGTGATGTCTAAATGGCCCCTGATGTGGCATGGTAATTATCAATGTGTTTTGACTGTTAGGCTGATAATAAGCCACTAATAAAAGTTGTACCTTGTATTTCACATGTTGCATTGCTACGTGGTGTCCGTGTTACTCACAGTAGTAGTATGCAACAGAGATGGTCACATAATAAATCAAGTGCAACCAAGTGATTTATTCATGTTTATCTTTCTGCTTAATGTCCAGCTTAAGTGTGAAAGGCATGTAGACTGGGCATAAACAGTATAAGCATTAAGTAATGAAATGTTGGTAACCTCTTGTTTGTATTTTTAGTGCTGTCTACATTGGAGGATAGATAGCCACACATAGGTATGGAAGAACATAAAATCATTAAATGTTGTAAACTAATACACTTAAATAGAAGACAGAGACACTGCATTAGAATATTTTATTTATTACTAGAAATGGGAATTAATGCATGATGGACACCGAGTTACCCACAAAAGTAGTTTCCATGTCATAACTAACTGTGCCATTTTTCCAAGCTTAGAATTGCAGAACTATTTTTATACTTTGTATTATGCAACTACCACATATACACATAAGAATTCAGGTTGAGTCATGCTAATTATAAATCTTTTTGAGTATATGATGTCACACTTGTCTCTTGAATACTGTCCACACAAAGATATATATATATATACGTATGTTTGTGTATATATGTGTGTGTGTGTGTATATATATATATATATATATATATATACATATATATATATATACAGTATATAGTATGCATGTATATAGCATATACATATATATGTATACATGTACTTGAAAATAGGCACTTGGCTGTCTAGTGTGCTTACCTGGTTAACAAAAGCAAATAAATAAATAAATGTATATGTGTGTATTAATATATATGTATATGAATGTGTATGTATGTATATATGTGTGTGTATATATAAATATATATATATGTGTGTGTGTGTATATGTATATGTGTATCTATATGTATGTGCATATCTATATGTATATGCATATGTGTATGTGTATGTGTATGTGTCTATATATGTATGTTTGTCAGTATATATAAGGGATATGCAGCGATTCAGTGTGTGATAATGCATTTATCTTGTACAGTTTCCAGTGACCTCAAGTAACCTCACGAGTGCTGAAGGCACAAGTGAGAGTTACGAGAGGTCACTGGAAGCTGTACAAAATAAATGCATTATCACACACTGAACCACTGCATGTTCCATTTATGCAACAGGTTTAGATGTTGTGTGAACATTTTGATTTTGGTAGGTGTAAATAATTTGTCAAAAAAGGGAAAAGAAAATTGAATTTTATGCTGTTTTTTGCTAATTATAAAAAAAAATGGTATCTATAAATGAAACACCACTCATTTTGTAGATATTTTTGAGCTGAACATTTTTGTGCTCACAGTACCATGCTTTCATTTTTTGTTTTAAAATTATTTATATTTATTTGTCAAAAAAGTGAACAAAAAATTACATTTTCTTCTGTTTTCTTGCTAACCATATACAATATACAGGGTTTATATAAATGAAACATTATTCATTTTGTAGATAATTTTGTGCTGAACAATTTTCGTGCTCACAGTACCATGTTATCTTTTTTCGTTTTAAGTTATTGACATTTAAATATGGTTAGTACTGCTTCTGAGGCCGAACATTCTAAATGAATTCTGAAGAGAACTGTGTAGATAAATGAACTACTGATGTAGTTACTGTGTGGATAAATGGGTGATGATGTAGTTACTATGTGGATAAATAAATTTATTACCATAGTAGCAAAGATATATGGTTTAATTCTACAGTTTTATCCTGACCCCTGTTGCATAAATATGTATATGTGTATGTATATATACTGTATGTATATATATTATAATGGCATGAGTAGTGTCACTATAGTTAGGGTTGAGTACCCATTTAATTGGTTAAATCTGACTTTTGGCAGCTTAATAACTTTGCCACCCGTATAATGGGTTTGCCTGAAATTTGGAATGCACGGTCTGGTACCACAGATCTCTGGACTGCCAAGTTTCATAATGGTCGGATATACAGTTGCGGTACAGCATGCCGAACAATGCACAAATTACACATTGTTGTGCATTCTTTGCTCATGCCTACAGATGCACGGTTTGCACAACTGGTCCAAAACCTTCAGGGAACATGCAGCCGGTGTCCCCAATGTGCCTTTCGAAGATTTCATGAAACAATAGTAAATGGTTCAAAGTTAATCAGAAAACAAGTTTCCCATTATAGTCAATGGGAAAAGTTAGCAAAAAGTGTGAGTGTGTTGCAAATGCAGTTTTTAGTGTTGCAAATTACCCTTGTAGTGTAGCAAATCCGCTATCTTGTTTTCAGTTGGGGGTCACAGAAAAGCTTGGCATTTAAATTTGGGACCCTCTAGGGACACAATTCTTGCTGTGTTCACCCAGTATAGTCCTGAGGATGCTAGCCATATCTTTTTGGGGGTTAAACACCCCAGAAATATGTTTTAAATTTTTGTAAAGGTAGTGTCACACATGCAACAATTTTGTGATTTTTTGCAAAGTGTCATGATTTGTGACACTACTTTGTGACACTATGCCCAAAATAGTAGGAAATCTTTGCCACCTGCTGCAAAAGAACGCTTTGACCTTTTGGGCTGAAATTTGGAGGGAGAGAGCCAAGATCCAACAAATGTGCCTTTTGGTGGTTTGGTGACAAAATATTGAGGGCTACTAAGTTATGATACTCCAAGTTGATTATTTTCCCCATAGGCTAACATTACGATTGTCCGCCGTGCCTTTCAGAGGCCTGTATCTAAAAGCGGTTTGAGATACAGACTTTTCATCGGAAGAATGCTTAGTCCTCCACTACGGGCTAAGTGCAAAACTAGCCTGGAAAGTCATAAATAATACTGGGATTTTAAATTTTTTCACATTGTACAGTTCCTGAGATACAAGGAATTTAGTATTCCAATTGCTGATTTTCTGCTCCGAGGGCCATTATTATGCATACATTCTTTGTATACACTGTGCTTTTGAATGCACCTTTTGGGGAAAAAGGGTGTGCATTTGCGTTACAGTTACTGTTAGCATTTCTGCTTGCATTTCCATAACCGTTTGCGCTAACGTTTATGTCACCGTGTGCGTTACCCTTTGTGTGTTGCGTTACTGTTACTGTTTTTGTTTGTGTATATTTTTGCATCACCGTGTATGTCACTCTTTGCGTTTGCATTACTGTTACCATTTGCATTTCCGTAACTGTTTTTGTTATCGTTTCCATTTACTTCACTGTGTGCATTACCCTTTGCGTTTGCATTTGCATTACTGCTTTTGTTTGCGTTTCCTTTTGCGTCACCATGTGCGTTACCATTTGTGTTTGCGTTTGTGTTTCCTTTGGCGTCATTGTTGGTGTTACCGTAAGCACTTCCATTTCAATTGCGTTACTATGACCGTGCACGTTACCATTTGCGTTGCGTTTCCATTTGTGTTAGTGTTCCCTTTGTTGTCATCATTGGTGTTACCATAACAGTTTGAGTTTCCAATTGCATCACCGTTACTGTTTGCATGTTCTTTACCATTTGCATTTGTGTTTCTGTTGGCTTTAGTGTTTGCATTTTCGGTAGCGTTTCCATTGTCAATTGCGTTACTGTTTCCTTCTGTGTCGCCGTTGCCATTACCGTTTGCATTTCTGTTTGCATTTGTGTTACATAGAAACATAGACTTTGTGACAGATAAGGACCACTTGGCCCACCTAATCTGCCCATTTCCCTACCTACAGGATAAGCTGCAGATCCTAGTTAATCAACAGCCTATTTCTTCCTACCCCACAAAAGAATTGCCTTATGTCTGTCCCAAGCATTCTTGAATTTTCTCACAGTTTTAGACCCCCACAACCTCCTCAGGAAGGCTGTTCCATATGTCAACCACCCTCTCTGTGAAAAAATACTTCCTCATATTGCCCCTGAACCACCGCCCCCTCTATCTTCCAATTGTGTCCCCTTGTTCTTGCACATCTCTTTTTCTGAAAGATGCTACCCTCTTGGACTTCGTTGATTCTACTGAGGTACTTAAAAGGTTCTATCATGTCCCCCCTCTCCCTCCTTTCCTCAAGGGTATACATATTAAGCTCCTTTAGTCTCTCCTCGTATGGCTTCTCTTGCAGACCCTGCACCATTTTAGTTGCCCTCCTCTGGACTGCCTCTATCCTGCCTATGTCCTTGCAGAGATGGGGTCTCCAGAACTGGATGCAGTACTCCAGATGGGGTCTCACCAACTGTCTGTACAGAGGGATAACAACTTCCTGTTTTCTGCTGGTGATGCCTCTTCCTATACAACCCAGTATCCCCAGCCTCCCTACTGCCTCCTCACATTGCTTGCTAACCTTAAGGTGATCTGACTGATTATCCCCAGGTCCCTTTCCATTGTTGTTGTTGTTACTACCTCCCCCCCATTATGTAATCTTCCTTTGGGTTTGTGTTTCCCAGGTGCATTATTTTGCACTTCTTTGCACTGAATCCAAGCTGCCATACATCTGACCATTCCTCCAACCTTGCCAAGTCCCTTCTCATCCTTTCCATGCCTCCTTGTGTATCAACCCTGTTGCAGATCTTTGTGTCATCTGCAAAGGGGCATACTTTTCCTTCCAGTCCCTCAGCAATGTCACTTATACAGACAAAAGGACTTGATCCAGTACTGAACCCTGTGGTACCCCACTAGTGACCCCTCTTTCTTCAGAGTGGACTCCAATTCCAATTGCTTTCTGTGCCTGTTGTCCAGCCAGTGTTTTACCCAGGCTACCACCCTGGGACCCACTCCCAGGCTGGTTAATTTGACTAATAATCTTTTGTGTGGGACTGTGTCAAATGTCTGGCTAAAGTCTAGGTAGACCATGTCCACAGCCGTTCCCTGCTCTACTACTTTGGTCACCCAGTAAAAGAAATCAATTAGATTTGTCTGACATGACCTTCCCACTGTAAACCCATGCTGCCTTGGGTCCTGTGCCCCACTGGCCTCTAGGTACTCAACCATTCTTTCATTCCTTCACTTTCCCTACCACAGAGGTCAAACTGACAGGTCTGGAGTTTTCTGACTCTGTTTTGGTCCCACTTTTATGAAGAGGAATCACATCTGCCTTCCTCCACTCCTCAGGTACCACACCATCCTCCCACAATTTGTTAAAAAGGGTAGTCAGTGGTTTCACTAGTTCTCCCCTTAATTCTTTTAGAATTCTGGGGTGAATTCCATCAGGCCCCATTGCTTTGTCGACCTTCAGTTTTAGGAGTTCTTTCAGAACCATTTCTTCTGTGAAAGGACTGGGATTGACCCCCCTATCCAGAGTGCTTCTGTTAACTGGATAAGGCAGCTCCCCCTCCTCCTCTTTTGTGAATACTGAGCAGAAGTATTCATTCAGTATTCCTGCTTTTTCACTGTCCCTCTCTGCCCACCCACCGTCCATTCTATTCAGCCTCACTATCCTCCCTTTGTTTTTACGCTTCCTGATGTACCTATAAAGGTTTTATCCCCTTCTTAACCGTTGGCTATCTTTTCCTCAGTTTGGGCCTTTGCTATTCTAACGTCCCTCCTGCTTCCTTCTGCCTTAACTGGTAAGCTCTCTGTCCTGCTTATTCTGTGTTTCCTTATACTTCCTGAATGCTGCCTTTTTCTCCCTGACCTTCTCCGACACCTCTTTTGAGAACCATACTGGTTTTTTCTTTCATTTTGATTTGTTTATTTGCTTCACAGAAAGGCTTGTTGTCTCTGTGATGGCAGTTTTGATATTTCCCCATTGTTGCTCCACCCCTCCTTCTAGCCTGTTTGCTAGTGCTTTTCTAAGGCACTCTCCCATCTTGCCAAAGTCAGCCCTCCTGAAGTCCAGTACTCTCACTTTTGTATGATTTGACTCTGTAGCTGAATTTATCATGAACTACACTGTTTGGTGGTCACTTGTTCCCAGATGGCTATCCACTTCTAGATCTGAGATCCTCTCTCTGTCCCCATTTGAAAGTATGAGGTCTAAGACTGCTCCCTCATGAGTGGGTTCCAGAACTAGCAGTCTGAGGCATGCCACCTGAAGAGCTTTGAGAATGACTCTGCTCTTGGATGTGGCTGCAGCAAAGGTGCTCCAAGTAACATCTGGCATATTAAGGTCTCCCATCAATAGCATCTCCCCTTTCTCTGCCATCCTAAGGATGCCTTCTATCATATCCTTGTCCATTCCCTCCCCCTGACATAGGGGTCTGTATACAACCCCTGTGCGGATTGTGGTGCCATTTCCAGTCTCTAAGGTCACCCACAGGGCTTCCTCTCCCCGTTTACTCTTTTGTTCAGTTGCTTTCATCCCTTCCCTTACATAGAAAGCTACCCCTCCCCCTCTTCTCCCCTCCCTGTCTCTCCTATAGGTTGTGTACCCTGATATGTTAACATCCCAGTCATGGTTCTCTGTGTACCATGTTTCTGTGACTGCTACAATATCCAGGCATCCCTCTTCCATCAAGGCCACCAGTTCCGGGGACTTGTTGCCCAGACTCTGGCACTGGTACTCATTATCCTCCATTTCCTGGCCTTACCCCTTTTGCCCCATCCCTATCCTTACTGTCTTTGTCACTCTCTCCATTTACTCCTGCCCTTTTCCCGATCGACATCTCTGTCTTGGTGTTTACCTCACTTTCTGCCCTGATTTTTTTTGGAGGGGCTAGGATTTCCCTGCTCCTTTCCAGTGCCTCCCCCCTTGGCTAGTTTAAATGCTTGCCAATGAAGCATTTAAACCTATCACCTAGGATCCTGGTTCCCCTAGTGGACAGATGCAGACCATCATGTCAGTATAGGCCTGCATCACTCCAGGTGGACCCCAGTCCACAATGAAGTCAAATCCCTGAGCTCTGCACCAGTTTTTCAACCACTGATTGAATCCCATGGTGTGGAGCACACTAGCCTCACCTATGCCATAGACAGGCAGCACTTCAGAGAAGGTTACCATGCATGCTACTTGTCTAAGGCCCCTCCCCAACTCCACAAACTCTTCCTGCACTGCTCTGATCCCTTTCTTAGCCAGGTCATTTGTCCCTAGGTGGACAATGACATCCAGCTCCCTCCCCAGTGCAGCTGCTCCAGCGATCCTGAGGATTCGCTCCCTGTCCCTCCAAGCCATGGCACCAGGCAGGCACCTTACCTCCCTCTCCCCTTCCTCCCCCAGTTATACCTTCCCAACAATAGAGTCCCCCACCAGGAGTTGTTTTCTTCCCCTGTGGGGTCCCATGCCACCCTCCTGTGGGTCTCCTTTGTTGAGGTTCCCAGCATCCTCCTTGGTCTCCACTGCGGGTGCCTCCATAGAGGAACCACACTTTGCCAGAACAGCATATGAATTGTGGAGAGGTACAACTGGAGGAATGCACCTCTGTTCCACCACCCTCACCCTCCCTGAGCCCACTGTGGTCCAACTTTCTTTCTTGGCAACCTCTGAGGCAATGGCAGTGGCCCTGGTGGTCCCTAGATGGGAGAGGAGGTCCCACAAATCCTGGCCAACTTAGCCTGGAGATGAGCAACCTCCTCTCTCAGCCCAGTGAGGTGCCTGCAGATTGGACAACACCGCATCCTCCAGAATGTCTCCCGGAAGACTGCTGCTCCACAGCCACTACACTGCACCACTCCCATCACGTCTTATTTCTGGCCCCTACACTGTTGTTTGGAATACTTACTCTTTCCTCTGTTTATTTATTTCTTCTCCCTACTTACTGCCTCTGTGCCCTTTAACCTCCTGATCTTCTTGTTCTGCGATGAGAAGATTCTGTATTTCTCATTAGTTTCCTTACTTGCTCAGAGGCAGACCTCCAGCAGCTTGGTGGGGGGGACGAAGCGCTACTCTTTTCCTTCTAGGATGGTGAGTCATTGGTGGCTCTGCGATCACTCACTCCCTGCTCCCAAACAGGAAGTTCCTGTGTCAGTCAAATCCTGTGCCTATAAATGTAGAACTGGCTTAAGAGTGTGGGGGAGGTGGAGGGGAGGGGAGGAGGGCAATATAGTCCCAGTAGAGAAGTCCAGTCACTACAGCAGCTCCTTACTCCTGGTGTTCTCTGTCAGAAGCTATCTAGAGCAGTGTTTAAATCTAGCTTTAACCTGGCTTCCTTCTAGCTGAGCTACTCCCCCTACTTAACAGATCTATCTACACTTAGTTAAATTGCACAGATAACAATTCTCTTCCGCCACCTGAGACAAACACCTAGGTAACTGCACAGATAACACATCACTTCATCCAACTCAGACAAACACACACATTTTTTTTGTTTGTTTGTTTGTTTGTTTTACGCTAAATTGAAGGTCCCAGTAGTGGAGTTCTACTTCTTTAGTCCCAGTAGAGAAGTCCAGTCACTACAGCAGCTCCTTCTTCCTGGTGTTCTCGTGTTACCATTTGTGTTTTTGTTACCATTTGCTTTTCCATTGGCATTAGCATTTGCATTACTGTTTTCGTTAACGTTTGCGTTTTTGTTGCTGTTAGCATTTGCATTACCGTTTGCGTTATCATTTCTGTTTTCAGAAATGTTTGCGCTTGCGTTCCTCTTACCGTTTGCATTATCGTTTACGTTTACGTCACCATGTGCGTTACCGTTTGTGCTTGCGTTTGCATTACCATTAGCATTACTATTTTATTTTACCTCACTGTTTCCATCACCGTTTGCGTTAACATTACCGTTTGTGTTTTTGCGTTTGCATAGTGCAGTGCAAAACATTGCTTTTGCAATTTTTCTGCACTGTCTTCTGTGACCCATAGCACAGCCAGTGTGTGGTTGATTGGCCTGAACCTTGGCAGGTAAAAAGACCTTTGTTCAAGGCACATGCTGGGTTTTTGTTTGGTGAAAAATGTTGTTCAGTTCCAGAGTTATGGCCATTTGAAGTTGACCCACTTCGCAGTTACTGATTTTTCGTCTGCAAGGTCTACCATTTTAGTGCATTTTCGGCTGCGATTTCCACCATTTTGTGGCGGAAGGCTTCTTAAAGGTACTGAAGCATAAAAATTGAATATCACTGGAATGGTTTGATCTTTTCGCATGAAATTTCGAGGGTGTTGCATGGATGTCCTGGAGATGTGAATTATCTGTTTACATGTTTGAGAAATAATTCACTGCAGAACTACTGTGTGATGCAGTTAACGTTTTGTGCATAGTGTTCTGCATGGTGCTACTGCCTTTAAATTTATAGCGTAGGTAGCCCTAGTGGCACAGAGGTGCCTTACAGTGGTTTTGTGTGTAAAACATTAACAGGTGCGGAATTATGCCACTCTGACAAATGAAACTTTGGTTCATTCTGGTTCAATACCTTCTGAACCATTTGTCCAATTTGCCTGGCATTTGGGAAGTATAAAGATTTAGAATTCATCTTTTGCTGTGCCAATTGTTGGGTCACTGGCTCTTATGGTTGCTGAATTGTGCATGTTATCTTGTTTGCTCATGGCGCTGTGTGACCATTGAATGGATGTACACACAATTCTGGACACACGGTGTGCCATGGTGCATGTCTTCATTTAACAATTTAATTTCACTCAGTAATACAGTTTTTGTGCAGTGAAGTGATGAAAAATCACATGGTGGGGCCCCGGCTCCCACCACATTACATTCACTATTTATAGTGCACTTCTGTATGAGGTTCATGGCAAAAACTATTTAGTAAGGCCAGTTAGAAGGAAACGTGAGAGCACTGGCACAGGTTACAGACTCCCACGCCCACTCAGCCCCACACCAACAGGCATCGGGGCCTGCATTGGGGTCACGGTCCTAACTCTTACCCCATTCTCCTATACTGCACCATCTCAGCTTGTTTACACATGGAATGGGGTGAGAGTTAGTTGATGACTCCCAATGCACACCCGGATGTCTGTTGGTGGGACGGGTGGGCATGGGTACAAGAGGTGGCAACCCTAACACCGAATTTTTGCTTTTGTTGCTGTGGAACAACCCTAACTGATGCATTAAACAGATTTTTTTGCCATGAATATATGTATATATATGTGTGTGTGTGTGTGTGTGTGTGTATCTCTCTATATATATATATATATATATATATATACATATACACACACACACACATATTGGTGTGAGCTGTCACTCTGTAGTTAGGCTGGAGTAGGTTTTAATGTTAAAAACCTCAATTGTTAAGTGTTAAAACTTTGCAACCATTCAACGGATTTGCACATAATTTATAATGCACAGTCTGGTATAGTAGATCTCTTGATTTGCCAAGTTGCGTTTCAGTTGAACATATGATTTTTGCACAGTGAAGTGCTGAAAAACACGTTTTTCGCCACTTTTGATGTGTTATTTGCTCATGGCGTTGTGACCACACCATGTAGTCTTTTGGTCTGAAATTTGGAACGTAGAATGAGTTTGGGTCAAAGAACAATCCATCATTGGCTTTTTTAAAAAATATTAGTACGTTCCAAAGTTATTTAATTTTTAATTATTGGGTTCTGTGCATGCTTTGTTCACGCCTAAAATTTATAGGTATGCTTTGCAAAGAGGATTGGTCACGGTCAATGATTTTGTCAGCTCACAAATGAGGATTTAAAAAAATCCTGGTATGCCATAAAAACTTCTTGTCCATGAGCCCCCATCTTGTTTTCAATTTTCCCCTCAAACAAAATGTCATAGCTTTCTCCACTGGTCATTTTTTGGTCTAATGAGGCATGGATTTTGTTCAGGGTGATGCCCTCTATACACCCACACCTTTGATTTGCTTCATTTTGTCCAAAAAATAGCCTTTTGAAATTTAAAAATTCTTGGACCACGACTCGCTAATAATCTCTTTTGGGAGATGACAAATTCCTAGTCCACCAGCCGATCCTCTTTCGCAAGGCTGCAAAATCCTTGTCCGTCACTTTGTGACCAGATGGCCCTTCTCACAGATGAGGATTAAGCAGACGATCAAGGATTTTGCTACCTTGTGAAAGAGGATCGGTTGATGGACTGGGATTTTGTCAGCTTGCGAAAGTGAAATTTTTTTTTTAATTCTCTTTCATCAGTTGACAAAATTGCAGTCTGCGAGATGTCAGAATCCTAGTCCTCCTGCCAATCCTCTTTTGCGAGGCAGCAAAATCCTTGACCATCACGTAGGGATCAGTTGGCCAAAATCTGATGGTCGAGGATTTCTTGTGGACGGCAATTCTGACAGCTCGTGAACAGGGCTTGATCTGATGGTTGGGGATTTACTACCATGAACTAGGAATTTTTACTTAAAACTTTACCACTGCATTGTTACTTGCAATTTTCTGGGTATTAAGGGATGCCCTACTGGTGTGAATGCTAGTTAGGTGTTGGAAAGTTAAGCTGTTTCATAAATATGCCATCACGAGGTTGAGATTTTTTTCCCCACAGGATAACATTGTGGCACCCATTGTGCATTTCGGCACCCATATCTCGTAAACTAAGTGATATAATGACTTTGCTCTACTAGCGGCTTAGATCACCTTAAGATTGGAAATGACAGACTACACCTCCAGTGGAATTTTTTTCATAGGTTGCATGTTAATGAGATATTGGCAAATTAGTGTCACAAGAGTTCAAAGGGTGCTTTTCAGTCCTTTTCGGTGCCTGTAGCTCATAAACAATGCAAGATACGGATTCCTCTGATTTATCTCATGTGGACATCTCACTCTCATGATTACAACCATACTTGAATTTCTTTACTGGCTTCTATGGTTCTAAGATATTGGCAAATTAGTGTTACAAGGTTCCTTGCCTTACAGCCTACTGTATGGATCTGTGGCTGTGTGTAAGTGGAATGCAGGGCCCAGAAGGCCTGTGCTCCCACAGATGCATATCATTATGCATAATGGGCAGCATGGTGATCGCTGTTGAGCCTCATCAACACATGCTATTTACTAATTATTACAATTTTTCAGTAAGGAAATTCATTGCAAAACTTTTGTTTAATGCATCAGTTAGGGTTAAATTGACAAAAGTGGGGAAATGAGATGTTACGGTTGAGCCCCACTTTAGTTGCTTTAACCATAACTGATGCATAAATCAAAGGTTTCTGTAATGAATTTCCTTATTTTTTGGAAAAGTGTAATATAGCTACTCAATAGCACAGTACGTGTTGGTGGGAGCGCGGGGCCCCAACAAGCTACCCATTTCTGCATAACAATATGTGTCTGTGGGAACGGGCCCCCTGGGCCCTGCAACCCCACTTACACATAGCTACAAAGCCATACAGCAGCTCTGTGGAGCAAGGAACCCTTCTAACACTAATTTGCCATTATCTCAGGAACAATAACAAATAGGAAAAAAGCCAAGTGTCATTGCAATCATGGCAGCAAGACCTCCATGACAGATTCAGTGGACTATATTTATATCTCATATCATTTTCAAGATACGGGCACTGAAAGACACCGTGGATGCCATAATAAAATGGACGAACGTAACTCTGGAATTTTTTGGATTTTTTTCCACCCAGTTTTCAACATGGCATTTTGGGGAGCCCACCTCATGAACAGTCTCACTGTCATTTCATTAATCTGTCCTGAAAGTTGAGTTTGCATAGCGAATGTGCCATTCTCCGCCACGAGTGCAAAATCATGTTTTGGGTAGGATGTGAAAATGACAGCTGTATACTGTTCATGAGGAGGTGTGGAAAAGGTAATGCCGAAAACCAGGAGGAAAATATTAAATAATGGTGGAGTTACAGCGCGATAGAAACTGCACAACGATGCTTGTAACGTGGCAATTTTGGGGAATTTTAAACTAATTTTCAATGAGAGCTTTTTTGGGAAATCCCCTCATGAACACTGGCACAAAATCCCCTCATGAACACTGGCACTGCGATTTTGTTAATCCCTCACGAAAGTTGATTTCGCACACAGACCTCCCCCCCCATTCTGTGGCAGAGGTCCAAAAAAAAACATTTCAGGCAGGATGTGAGAAATGACTGCTATACTGTTCATGAGGAGGTGTGAAAACATGGGAATGTTGAAAATCTGGAGTGAAAGTACTAAAAATTGACGAGGTTACGAGTGAGTGTAGAAACTGCGTAACACGCACTTGTAACTCGGCCACCTTTTGCATTTGTTGAACTAAATTTTCAACATGGGCTGTTTGGGACCTCCTCATGAACACTGGGACAGTCATTTCTTAAATAAAACCAAAGACTGCTCTAGAACTAAATATATACATCAGAAAAAGCTGATCTAGAATATTAATGAGCTACTTATGAATATTAATATTTGGCTCATTAAGATTAATGAGCAGTTCTCATATGTGTATGTATATATATATATATATATATATATATATATATATATACTTATAAAATGGGTAGGAAAAATTATCTCAGTTGGTTGGTTGAAACACATCACATGACAGTGCATATATCAGAACACAACCGCACACTTGCACTTTCAACCCCCTCCAAAACAATTTTGCCATTTTATAAGACAGATAATCCACTCTAGGATGTGAAATGCTGTCTGATATATGCACGCCTTGGTGTGGTTGACGGACTCGGCCTGTGGCCTCGTGTATAACAACACACACCAAGGCGTGCGTATATCAAAGCATGACCTCACACCATGGAGTGGATTATCTATTACATATATATGTGTATATGTAAGCAATAAGGCATGACAGGGTGTGTGTTAGACACTTTAACACATGGCTAGAAAGCGTAGTGAGGCACAAGGCCACCAGTCGAGTGCATCCAGCCTCCTAGCTATGTGTGTTAAAGTGTCTAACACACAGACCCTGGAGTGGCTTATTGAACTTATGAAATGGCTATCAAAAATACAGATGTATGTGATAGCTAAAATGTATAGTATTTAAAAGTGAAAAAGTTTAATGTTTGTCTTCATTTTTAATAAAATAGTTCCTCTGCCTACTGTTTTTTTTTTTTTACTTTAGGAATTTTGTCCTACAAAGGCTCCTGTAGTTTACATCTGGTTGTCATGGCAGCATTCACCCCTTGTCATGGCAGTGTTCACCCTCCCCTACACACAAACACACACAAGAAAAGAAGTGGATTCTGTAACTAATACAGTAAATAAATTATTTTTACATAAATCGGAAATTAAACGCTATGAGGGGGAAGTTGTGACCAGCTGCAAGTTAGCAATTGGTCTGAACAGCCACTGAGCAGATGGGCCAGGAGAGAGATTGTGGCAGTACTTAGTTTAAATGTTTCATCAGCTGTAATCGGCAATCAGCTTCTGATTAGGATGGAAAGCGAGCAAGCAGGCAGGGAGAGAGATTGCTTTTATTTGAATGGAGAGCGAGCAGGCTGAGAGACAGATCGTGGCATTTTGTTTTTTTTTTCCCCTCTTTTCTACATGCTGCATGGATTTATAACAGAAACCCTCAAAGACAGAGGCCAAGTGAACAAAAGGTCAGATGTATTTATTTTAATTTTATTTTTTACAGTTAGGCTGGCACCACTTCTGGCAGAAACAAGATGGCTGCATTTTCTTTTCTCAAGGTTCTGAGTGGGTAGCACCACCCATATCAATTCCAACTTGTCATACCTTGGCACAGCCTGATGTGTTTGCCATGGTGTTAGACATATTGGCACACTCATAGCAGCTATATATAAATTAATTGCAAAAAAACTTTGTTTAATGCATCAGTTAGGGTTACAGTGACAAAAGTGGGGAAATGAGATTTTAGGATTGAGCCCCTAATACCCCCACCACCCCACCCCCCATCCTCCACAGACTGACAGATGCCATCATGTGCCAATGGGTCATGAGGCCTAACTCTTACCACTTTCTCAACTGTAGCATATCAACCTGTTTACACATGGAAAGGGGGTGAGTTGGGCCTCTGACCCCATTGGCACCCCCAGCATCTGTCGGTCTGTGAATGATGGGGTGGTAGGGTGGTGGAGGGTTTAGGGCTTAACTCTACATCTCAATTTCCCACTTTTGTTGCTTTAACCTCAACTGATGCATTAAACAAAGTTTTTTGCAATGAATTTCCATACTTTTAAAAAGTGTAATATAACTAGTAAATAGCATGTGTTGGTGGGGAGCCGGGGCCCCAACATGCTGCCCATTTCTGCATAAAGATATGTGTCTGTGGGAGAGCAGGCCCTCTGGGCCCTGTGATCCCACTCTACACACAGTTACAGAGCATACAGCAGCCCTATGGGGCAAGGAACCCTTGTAACACTTATTTGCCATTATCTCAGGAACCATAGTAGGTAGGAGAAAAATTCAAGTGTCACTGTAATCATGACAGCGAGACCTCCAAGACAAATAGTGGACAAAATCTATATCTCACATCATTTTTGAGATACTGGCACTGAAAGGCACCATGGGTGCCACAATGCAATGGATGCACGTAACTTGGGAATTTTTTGGATTTTTTCCACCCAACTTTCAACATGGCATTTTGGGGACCCCTCCTCATGAACAATGCCACTGTCATTTTGTTAATCTGTCCCAAAAGTTGAGTTTGCACAGTAAATGTGCCATTCTGCACCACAGGTGCAAAATCATGATTTGGGCAGGATGTGAAAAATGAGAGCTGTATATTGTTCTTGAGGAGATGTGGAAAATAGCAATGTTGAAATTCTGGAGTGAAAATGTAAAAATTTGTGAAATTCACAGGTGTGCATAGAAACTGTGTAATGCGCACTTGTAGCATGGCTATTTTCTGCATTTCTTGCACCAGATTTTCAACATGGGCTTTTCGGACCTCCCCTCATGAACCCTGGACTGTCATTTTGTTAAAGAATACCAAAGTCTGCTCTGGGACAAAATATATACATCAGAGGAAGCTGATCAAGAATATTAATGAGCTACTTATGAATATCAATGGTCTGCTTATTAATATTGATGATCTGCTCATTAAGATTAATGACTCCCCATTAATCAGCAGCTTATATATTATAGTTAGGGTTCAGCAGTCACTTACATACTAAACTCAAAAGTTTGGGCGTTAATAACTTTGGACCTGTTCAATGGATTTAATAGATTTTTTTCAGCCCAGGGGTGCCCTAGAAAGTTAGATGAGGGTGGATTTTGCTCAGGGAGCTTCATTCAGCCCCATCTGAATAAAAAAAAAAACTTTTCAATATCCCTGGTAGTCTAGTGGACCTCTACCCAATCATGATAACACAGACAACGATTTCTGTATCCCTGGTAGTCTAGTGGCCCCCCATGTGTATTTTATTAATATTGCTTTTTATCCCAGGTAGTCTAGTGGCCCCATGTGTATTTCATTTATATTTCTTGTTTATATCCCTGGTAGTCTAGCGGCCCCCCATCATAATAAAATAGATAAGCATTTGCCATTTCCTGGTAGTCTAGTGACCCCACCACCACCAGCCAGTGCCAGCCCACCCAGCACCCCCACCCTTCCCCAGCTGGCGACTGGCACAACCCACCTCTCACCTCCACAGCCAGCTGCTGACTGTGTGTATTATAGCGCTAATGGAAGAAGCACTCAGAAATAATTTCAGAGCACCTCTTTGCATTAACGCTCGTAATACTACACAGTCAGTGGCTGGCGTGTAGGTGAGAGGTGGGCTGTGCCAGTCCCGGCTGAGGAAGGGTGGGAGTGCTAGGTGGGCTGGCATGGCTGGGTAAGGCCACTAGACTACCAGGAAATGGCAAATGCTTAACTATTTTATTATGATAGGGAATCTTAAACTACCAGAGATATGAATAATAATAATAATTAAATACAGATCAAGGCGCCACTAGACTACCAGGGATATAAACAAGAAATATAAATGAAACACACATTGGTGGGGCACTAGACAACCAGGGACAAAAAAAAGCAATATTAATAAAATACACATTAGGGGGGCCACTAGACTACCAGGGATACAGAGATCGTTATCTATGTTATCATGATGGGGGGGGCACTAGTCAACCAGGGATATTGAAAACTTTTTTTTTTATTCAGATGGGGCAGAATAAAGTCCCCTGTGCAAAACCCACCCTTGTATAACTTTCTAGGGCACCCCGGGCTGAAAAAATCTATTTTAAAATCTGGCCATCTCGTACCTCACTCTTTGTTCACGAGCGAGCAATTTATTTGATCGCGAGCCTGCAAATTCTTTGATCGCGAGGTTCTTTGATCGCAATCATGCATCACGAGCAAGGGACGAGATGGCCAGATTAAAAAATACATTTTCTCAGCCTAGGGGTGTCCTAGGAAGACAAATCAGGGTGAGTTTCACTCAGGGGACTTTGTTCTGACAAATCATGGTGGTGGTTTACCGCAATTCTTTTAATTTTTTTAAATTAGAACAGTTTTTATTCTTTCGTCGTGACCCTGCAAATTCTTTGATCGCGAGCCTGCAAATTCTTTGATCGCGATCGTGCATCACAAGCAAGGGATGAGATGGCCAGATAAAAAAATCTATTTTCTTTGCCCAGGGGTGTCCTAGGAAGACAAATGAGGGTGGGTTTTATTCAGGGTGCTTTGTTCTGACTAACCATGGCTGTGGTTTACTGCAATTCCTAGAATTTTTTAAATTACAACAGTTTTTATTCTTTGTTCATGAGCCTGCAAATTCTTTGATCATGAGTCTACAAATTCTTTGATCGTGAGATTCTCTGATCGCCATCTTTGATCATGGGGGGGGGACAAGATGTCCAGATTTTTTATAGTGCAATAAATAGGGACATTTTACCAATCTTTAATATTGAATATCTTGGAAACAGTTTGGTCATTTTACTTGAAATTTGGAGGGTGTTTACAGCATGTCCCGTAGATGTGGATTATGGTATTTATGTGTTTGAGAAAATTGTTTTGTGGAGATATTGCGTGATGCACTTTCCGTGTTGCGGACAGTGTTTTGGATTCTGCTGGTGGCTAGAAATTTATAGGGTGCCTAGCCTTAGTGTCATGGATGTAATTTTCAGTTATTGTGAGGGTTAAATGTCAACAGGTGTGGAACTGTGCCACTCTGACGAATGAAAATTCAATTTTGACACGTTATATCTCGGACATGGCTTAGTCTTTTTACTTGAAATTTGGAGGGTGTTGACAGCATGTCCTGTAGATATCAATAGCAGTGTTTATGTGTTGGACAATATATTTTTTGTGGAGATATTGTGTGGCACAGTTTATGTTTTGTGGACAGCGTTTTCTATTGCTCTACTAGATTAACATTTGTTTGGTGGGTGGCCTTGCTGTTGTCAATGTACTTTTAGTCACTGGGTGTGTAATGTGGCCTGACACAAGTTGGTGGGAGCATGGGGCCCAAACGTGCGCAACGTTCTACTTTTCTATTCTTTCTTAAAAAGTAAGGAAATTCTATGCAAAAAAACTTTGTTAATGCATCAGTTAGGGTTGTTCCACAGTGACAAAAGCAAGGAAATTCGGTGTTAGGGTTCCCACCCCCCTTTCAGCCACCCCAGCCTGCCCCCACCAACAGGCATCAGGGTGTGCACTGGGGTCTTCGGCCCTAACTCTCACCCCATTCTCCTACACTGCACTACCTCAGCTTGTTTACACATGGGATAGGGTGAGAGTTAGGGCTGATGACCCCAACGCACACCCTGATGCCTGTTGGTGTGGGCGGACTGGGGTGGGTTGCAAGGGTGGAACCCTAAAATTGAATTCATCACTTTTTCCTGTAGAAGAACCCTAACTGATGCATTAACAATGTTTTTGCATAGAATATATATATATATATATATATATATATATAGTTAGAAAATGGTTAGGAAAATTATCTCTGCTGGTTGGTTGAAACAAATTACAAGATCATGCATGTATGAAAACACGACCGCACACCTGCACTTTCAAACCCCTCCAAAACAATTTTGCCACTTTATAAGCCACACTCCAATATACGCAAACCTTGGGTGGTTGACGCACAAGGTTGCAACACACACCAAGGTGTGCGTATATCAGAGCATGACTGCACACCACAGAGTGGGTTAATTATTATATATGTGTGTGTGTATATACAGTATATATATGTATATATATATACACAGTACCTTCAGAAAGTATTCACCCCCCCTTGGATTTTGTCATATTTTGTTGTGTTACTACCAGAATTTTTAATGCATTGAAATTATTTTTCCCCCTTAATTCACACAGCATACTCAACAATTTAAAGAGGGAAAAATATTTGTATTGTGTAACAAAAATTTATGAGACATTAAAAACTGAAATATCTTGTTTACTTAAGTATTCACCCCCCTGAGTCAATACTTTGTAGAAGCGCTTTTGGTAGCAATTACAACTTTGAGTCTTCTTGGGTATGTCTGTATCAGCTTTGCACATCTGGATTTGGGGATTTTCGCCCATTCTTCCTTGCAGATTTGCTCAAGCTCTGTCAAGTTGGATGGGGAGTCGGTGAATCACAAACTTTAAGTCTTTCCACAGATTCTCAATGGGATTCAAGTCTGGGCTTTGGTTGGGCCACTCAAGGACATTCACTTCTTGTTCTGAAGCCACTCCAGTGTTGCTTTGGCTGTATGCTTGGGGTCATTGTCCTATTGGAACGTAAATCTTCACCCCAGTCCAAGGTCTATTGCAGACTGATGCAGGTTCTCCTCAAGGATGTGCCTGTATTTGGCTCCATTCATTGTTTCCTCTATCCTGACAAGTGCCGCAGTCCCTGGCACTGAAAAGCATCCCCATCACATGATGCTGCCACCACCATGCTTCATGGTAGGGATGGTTACATGGGTGATGAGCTGTGTTCGGTTTGCACCAGGCATAGCGCTTTGCATTCAGGCCAAAGAGTTCAATTTACATTTCATCAGACCAGAGAATCTTTTGCCACATGGTCTCAGAGTCTGCCACGTGCCTTCTTGCAAACTCCAGGCATGCTATTATGTGGCCTTTTCTCAGGAGTGGCTTCTGTCCAGCCACTCTCCCATAGAGACTACATCTGTGAAGTGGCAAGGCAAGACAAAATTTATTTAAAAGATGCCAATCCCAGAGGCTCTGGGTGCCATACAAATTCTTATAAACAGCATTTAAAAGCAAAACACAAACATCACAGAATTTTATACAAAAATAAAAATAAATAATTCCAAATAAAATCTCAGACTCTACTATAGTTTCTAATTTATATATGAAAGCTTAAGAAAAAGTGCTGCAGAGATTGTTGTCCTCTGGACAGGTTCTCCCATCTCAGCCATGGAACTCTGTAGTTCTGTCAGGGTGGTCATTGGGTTCTTGGTCACTTCCTGACCAATGTCCTTCTTGTCGTTGCTCAGTTTGGGAGGATGGCCTGCTCTAGGAAGAGTCTGGGTGGTTCCATAATCTTTCCATTTCCTAACGATGGACTTGGCTGTGCTCCTGGGAACTTTCAACACCCTAGAAATGTTTTATACCCCTTCCTAAATCTATGCCTCCTCACAATTCTATCACGGAGTTCCACGGACAGCTCCTTGGTCTTCATGGTAGAGTTTCTGCTCTGACATGCACTGTCAACAGTGGGACCTTATATAGACAGTTGTATTTCCTCTGAAATCATGTCAACCATTTGAACTGACCACAGGTGGACTTCATTCAAGTTTTACAGTGATCTCACAAGGAAATTGGATGCATCTGTGCTCAATTTGGAGTGTCATTGCAAAGAGGGTGAATACTTATCAACTCAAGACATTTCAGGTTTTTATTTTAAATTACATGTACAAAGAATTCCAGAAGTTTCATTCCACTTTGACATTACAGAGTAATTTGTGTAGATACATGACAAAAAAAATCCCATATAAATGTCTTTTAATTTGAGTTTGCAACATCACTAAATGTGACAACATCCAAGGGGGGTGAATACCTTCTGAAGACACTGTATGTGTGTGTGTGTGTGTATATATATATATATATATATATATATATATATATATATATATAAAATACAAAATCACGCATACCCCATAATGCAAAGCATCATGGGCTGTCATAGATGACAACAGAATAT
The DNA here is from genome assembly GCA_016271365.2 of Neoceratodus forsteri. Classification (NCBI taxonomy): domain Eukaryota; kingdom Metazoa; phylum Chordata; order Ceratodontiformes; family Ceratodontidae; genus Neoceratodus; species Neoceratodus forsteri. Next base: position 436,154,537 of record JADMNL010000022.1, on the reverse strand, counting down.
TATGCTGGTTCAGCTTTAAGCAGAAATATATGGTGCAAAGGCCTCTCACACAGTTTGCAAGGGTGCCAACAGAAAGACACAGACACGTGTTTGCCCTACCAGGACTCATCAGTGTGCCTCATCTGTATGACACCCAAGTGGAAAGAACCAGCTACCCTAAGATGGTCTATCTGGGTTATGTTGTAGTGAACCCAATAAAACAAAAACAAGTTAAGCGACAAAGAACCTCAGTGAGATGGGGTCAGGAGGCTCAACTGTCACCATATTCCAATTGGGTAACCATTGCCCCAATGCTTGTGCACTGAAAAATATATATATATAATATATATATATATATATATATATATATATATATATACAATGTGGGCGGATATTCAAACTGCGCTATTTTGTGGTGCAAGCCCTGGCTGCACAAAATAGTTGCGCGGGAGTGTGCTGAGCGATATTCAAGGAGTTACAGCTGTTGACAACTCCTTTGAATATCACCCGACCACAGTCACTGTGCATGGCGCAGTGGAACTTATGCCACTGCAAGTGGTCAGAGTGGAGCATTGACTTGCGGTGGCGCAAGTACCATTGCGCCATCTTGGAAATTTCCGATATTCAAAAGGTGACATGCAAATGGGGCCATAATTCATGCAAGGTGCGGGGGCCATTTGCATCTGTTTATAGCCCCATTGCATGCCATTAGCATGCAGGTGCGCCGATCCCGAGGACTTGCGCCTGGCGCCCTGCCAGGCAGCGGCCGTCGAGGACGATGCCACATCCCGATCACGGCAAATGTGTCAGAAAGCCCCTCCCGACTGGCCCAATCGTGGGCATAAGCTACATCACCCCCACCAACCCGATCGCAGGCAGCAAAGTGCCCCCGAAACATATCCCTGGTGGTCCAGTGGACGCTAAGCCTGATTGTGGGCTGCAGGTTGTAAACCCCATGAGCGTCTCCTGGTGGTCCAGTGGACTGATAGGCCGATCGCAGGCTGCAGAGTTGTAAAACCCTCCCCAAATGTATCCCTGGTGGTCAGTGGACGCTAAGCCGATCACGGGCTGCAGAGTGTCAACCCCGAGCGTATCCCTGGTGGTCCAGCAGACCGATAAGCCCGATCGCGGGCTGCATATCTTGTGAAACCCCCTCACCCCAAGACCATATCCCTGGTGATCTAGTGTCCCCACCCACCCACCACGAGCCCCACCACCCCCCCGCAGCTGGCAGGCGGCAGCATCCCACCATCCTGCCGCCCCACCGCCCGCCGACTGACTGCCGTACTGCCGAATGGCATTCATTCACATATCTGGACTGTCTTTATGGTATCAGCTGCACACCCATTGCCTCTTGCTCTGCACCAATGGACATAGCCCTACCGGGCAGTCAGTCGTGGTGTAGGCGGCGGCGGGTGGGATCTACCGCCCGCCGGCTACGAGGCGGGGTGGTGGGGCTTCGTGGGTGGGGTGAGGGAAACTAGATCACCAGGATATGGTCTTGGGGCAGGGGTTTCGCCGCGTTATGATACTGTGATCGGGCTTATCGGTCACTGGACCACCAGGGATATGTTCGGAAGTTACAACTCTGCAGCCAGCGATTGGGCTTTAGCGTCCACTGGACCACCAGGGATACATTCGGGGTTTACAACCTGCAGCCCGCACTTGGGCTTTATCGATCCACTGGACTACCAGGGATATGTTCGAGGAGGAACACTTTGCTGCCGCGATCGGGCTGTGGGGATGAAGCTTATGCCCGTGATCGGGCCAGTCGGGGAGGGGGGACTTTTCTGCTTTTGCCCGCAATCGGCCAGTCAGGGGTGGGGGATGTTTACACTTTGCCCGCGATCGGATGCGGGGGCACAGGAGAGGTTGAGGCCAGCCACAGGTGGCAGCTGCTGTTGCACCCTGCAATGCGGCAGCTCACCTGTGGTGCCCTCGACTTTCTCCTTTTTTCTTTTGGCTCAAAGTTGTGCAGGTTGGCGGTTGCGCCTGCACAACTCTGCACAGCCCAGCTGAATATCGGGCTGTGCAGTTTATGCATGGTTCCTCCTCCTCCAGTTCAGCATGCATTCATTTGCATTGTGCTGTTGCTCAGCATGTTTTCAGTGGCACAACTGCCTCCTGCTGAATATTGCAGAATGGCACAATTTCGGACTTGCGCAGGCGCAACCCTATTGCGCATGGCACAACCCTTTTGAATATCTGGGCCTGTATGTTTTTGGATAAATGTCAGCAAAAAATCATAAAATGTAGTATCTCCATGTTCCTATACGTGATTCTAATGAAAATGAAAGTTTTTAACTTTCCATTCTGTGACTCTCTCTTTCTGAGCAGGACCCCCCCCCCAAACGCACATGCATCTCTTACATTTCCTTGATCCTCCCCATATCATTAAACATATAACTATTTAAAAAGCATATCTGGTTGATCCTGCTGCTCTAATTCTTTCTTTTATCCAGTTCCACCTGGAACATAACATGACCAAACAGCCTCCCCAGAAATGTGCTGTGACCAGTGCTATGAACATCAAAATGTAAAGGCACTTTGGGACTTTTAGAAAAAGCGTGAGTGGTGCTGTAATACCAAGAATGAGTGTGCCTTTTTTTAATTTTAGGTTTATTTTTCTCAAAAGCTGCCGACAGTACTGAGAGGACATTAGAGAGTCAGCAGCTTCAGAACGCAGAAGGAAGCACAAGTGTCTGTTGCCATAGCAAGACTTGCTAGCGCTTCCGTCTGGTATTCCGAAGCTGCCAACTCTCTGACTCTTCTCTCAGCACTGTCAGCAGCGTCTTTTGAGAAAACAGAGCTACAATTAGCAAAAAGGCACACTTTTCTTACTCCTACAATACAGACTACCTTATTCTAAATGTCTGGCAGTGCCTTACATTTCAATGTTTATAGCGCTCGGTGACGCTACATTTCTGGGGATAGCTGCTTGGTCACACTAGTTTCAGGTGGAAGTGGGTAAAAGAAAATTTCACAATCAACTAGATATGTTTCTAAACATTATTTGTTTAAAGATACAGACAGGATCAACCAAATGTGTGTGTTTCATTAAATACTGTAATCAGACTTTTTTTAAATACACGTAATTTGTTGAGTTGTGGGGGGCAACCACAATCCAAACCAGTTTTTTGTTTTATCATAATTTCAAAGCGGGGGCTCAAACATATATATTTTTTTCAATAACATATGCCATGTGTTGGGAGAGATATGTACAGATGAGCTGCAACAACCATCACCTCTATGTGAATGACTGTATTGAGGGGCCATTTCTGGGTTGTGTTGAGTGGGGCCCAAAACATACATAAGTATAAACAGAACATGACTGGCCCCACTGAAGATATCATATTTATCTTCACTCGAGGCCAGTGACATCATGATATCATTGGCCTCTCGTGAAGATAAATATGATATCTTCAGTCGGCCATGTCATATCTCCTATATATATATATATATATATATATATATATATATATATATACACATATATATTTATATTATGTCCTATTATATATATATATATATATATATATATATATTTATCCAATGGGGTGAGGGATAAATGAGTGAGATAACATGTGTTATTTTCACTGCAGTGGAATAACCACTGTGATGACATCACCACTGTGAGACTATTTACTGATATACACACAGGCTCGGATATTCAAACCGCGCCAGGCTGTGGTGCAAGCCTGGGCACAGCTCAACTTTGTTGCGCAGGGGTGTGGCCTGGACGATATTCAACTGAGCTGTGCGATGGCGCAGCATCTTTGAATATCACACCCTGGCCACCCCCACTGTGCATGGCGCAGTGGCACTGCACCGGAGCAAGTGGCCAGAGTAGAGCATGGAGATGTGCTAGTGCAAGTACCATTGCGCCACGCACAGCACCTGTGATATTCAAAAGGGGACATGAAAATGAGGCCATAATTTATGCAAGATGCACAGGGGGCCATTTGCATCTCATTATGGACCCATTTGCATGCCATTAGCATGCAGGTGTGCTGATCCCCGACGACATGTGCCTGACGCCCTGCCAGGCAGCAGCCATCGGGGATCGACGCCCCCTGCAGCCCGATTGCAGGCATTCTTGTAAAAGAACCCCCCCATCCAATATTGCTGGTGGTCCAGTGGACCGCTATGTGCCTGATCGTGGGCATTTGTCTTGAAGATTAAGCCCCCGTCCTATATCCCTGGTGGTCCAGTGGACCGCACTCAGCCCGATCGCGGGCATCAGTAATATAACCCCCCCCACGTCCAATATCCCTGGTGGTCCAGTGGACTGATCACTGCCCGATCGCGGGCATCTGTAACTCATGAAATACCCTTACTACCCTGGTGGTCTGAGTGTACCCCTCCCCTACCGCCCACTGAGCCCCACCGCCCCGCTCCCCCCGTCAGCCGGTGGGCATCAGCACCCCACCTACCTGCCACCCCGCCACCGCCGACTGACAGCCCGTACCATACTACTCAGTCCGGAATTCATTCACATATCTGGACTGAGTAGTATGGTATGGGCTGCACGCCCATTGGTTCACAGCATGCAGCCCTACCGAGCTGTCAGTCGGCAGGTGGCAGGGCAGCAGCAGGGTGGTGCTGCCACCCGCCGCTGACGGGGAGCGGGCGGTGGGGCCCAGTGGGTGGGTGGGGAGAGGGGTACACTAGACCACCAGGGTAGCAGGGGTATTTTATGAGTTACAGATGCCCGCGATCGGGCAGCAATCAGTCCACTGGACCACCAGGGATATTGGACATGGAGGGGGTTATATTACTGATGCTCGCAATCGGGCTGAGTGCGGTCCACTGGACCACCAGGGATATAGGATGGGGGCTTGATCTTCAAGACAAATGCCCATGATCAGGCACATAGAGGTCCACTGGACCACCAGGGATATAGGACGGGGGCTTATTCTTCAAGACAAATGCCCGCGATTGGGCACATAGTGGTCCACTGGACCACCAGGGATATAGGAGGGGGGATTTCGCTACACGGATGCCCGCAATGGGGCAAGGGGGGTGCCGCCAGGTGCGGCAGGAACTCGGGTGGCAGCTGCCATGTTGCACCCTGCAATGTGGCAGCTCACCTGTGGGTGGCCATCACTTGTTCCTTTTTTTTTGGCTTAACTTTGTGCAGGCACAAGTAGGGGTTGCGCATGCATGACTCTGCACATCCCGGGCTGAATATCGGGCTGTGCAGGTTATGCATGGGCACGCCCCCCCACCTGTGTCTGCATACATTACTGATGCGCTGTGGCACATCGGGATTTGTGCGGTGCACTTTTCCCTTTTGAATATCGTGCCGGGGCGCATCAGTGGGTTGTGTATGGTGCAACACTGCTGCGCCCATGCGCAACCTTTTGCTATATCTGGGCCACAGTGTCTACCTCACCAGCAAATATTCTCACAGTGGTGATGTCACCAGAGTGAGAATATCTTCACTGCAGCCTGCATTTAATAGCTTCACAGTTTCTCTTTCTCACTGAATCCTGCAACTAACTCAATTAGCATTGTAAAAGACAATCACCTGTGTCACATAGTTATTCTGACACTCCTACCCCATTACTGTGCTGCTGTAATCTTCAAACCAGCCTCCTTTCTAAAGCAGTTTCTCTTTCTGAGTGCTGACTGCAACAGTTTCTCTGTCTCACTGAAGTCTGCAACTAAGGCCCTGTCCACACTATGCCTCTGTAATGTTACAGAGGACCCAATCGTTACTGCAATGGTTTGCGTTTATACCTGTAATGTTACAGAAAGCATTTTCATAACCGTTGTTGAACCCACATATAGGTAGATTCAACAATGGTTATGAAACCGATTCAACTTCGATTCGTTACCAGCCGTGTGTGGACATGTGGTTCCGATCCCCTAGGCGAGCGAGCTGCATTGTGGGATCTGCGTCGCCGTAACGGGTCGCCCGAAGCTTCTGCAGTGTGGACCGCGTACCGGTCCCATAACGGATACTTCACTAACATGGACACACTGCACCGCCCCTGGCCAGAACAGTTTGCATCCGCTACCGGGCCTGAGCAGTGTAGTGTGGATGGGGCCTTACTGAATGAACAGTCTCTGTTTCTCACTCCTACAGTAGCTGCAGGTAACACAATTACCATTACAAAACACATTCACCTGTTTCTCATAGTGTCTAACACTCCCAGCCCATTCAGAAACACACACACTCAGACCACACACAAACAATGCTGTCAGTATAGCCTAGAGGTTAGAGTAACAAGCAGTAAACAAGCTTGCTACATCCAGCAGACCAAACCAGCGCTTGATTCTCACTGCTTCCACTTGAATACTGTGCGACTCTGAACAAGTCACTTAACTGCCCAGTGCTCCCAGGTCACCCCTAAAAACTTACCCAGTTATCAAACACTAGAATAAAAAAAACAGTAAACAGAAAGAGAACACAGAAAAAAATGTTCCTAAAGGTATTAGCCCCATTGTATAAATCGCACACATGATGTGCAGATCGTGGGATATGGAAAATATTCTCACCCCTGCAGAGTGAGCTGTGTATTCTCACTCATGCCTGTGGCACTCGTGAGAATGCACAGCTCTCTCTGCAGGAGTGAGAATATTTTCCATATCCCACTCTTGCCCATCATGTATCCAATATATACACATACATATAGATATATAGATATTTAGATAGATATATATACATATATAGATGTATTGATATATCTATATTATATATTGTATATATATTATGGTAGCATGGTAGTGTTAACATAGTTAGGGTTGAGTACCTCATTTAAGGTTAAATGGTGAAATTTTGCACCTTAATACCTTTGCCATCATTCAACAGATTTGCCTGAAATTTGGCAGGCACGTGGCGTAACCATAGCTCTTGGGATCTGACAACTTTTGTATTGGTCGGATATACGGCTGCATAGTTATTAAGCGACATTCCAAGGCGCATTTACATTTTTTTTGTGCATTCTTTACGTGCACCTACAGGTCACACGGTTTGCATGACCAGTCCAAAAACTTCAGGGAACGTGCGGCCAGGGTTCCTGATGTGCCTTTTGAAGATTTCATGAAAAAATATTGAATGGTTCAAAAGTTATTCAGAAAACAAGTTCCCATTATAAGTCAATGGGAAAAGTTAACAAAAATTGCGACACTTTTGCACATGCACTTTTTAGTGTCACAAATGACTCTAGTAGTGTCGCAAATCTGCCACTTTGTTTTCAGTTACTGATCAGAAAAATGTTTGACATTTAAAATTGGGACCCTCTAGGAACACAATTATTTTTTGTGTTCACCTAGTCGGACCCCACAAATATGTTTTCCAAATTTCTGGGAAAAGTAGTGTCACAAAGTAGCGTCACACTTGTGACACTCGCAAATATTTGCGAAAGGTGTCGCAAATCACGACACTACTTTTCTAGACTATGGCCAAAATGACAGGAATTGTTTGCCACCCTGCTGCAAAAGAATGGTTTGGTCTTTTGGGCTGAAATTTAGAGGGAAGTCAGCCAACATCTCACAGATGTGCCTTTTGGTGGCTTGGTGAAAAAATATTGCATGGTTGCAAAGCTACGGTACTCTGCAGTTGATTTTTTGTTTCCCATAGACTAACATGGTAGCATCCGCCGCGCCTTTCGAGGCTCGTATCTCGGAAACGGTGCGCGATACGGAATGTTCATCGTGACAATGCACAGTGAAAACCTAGCCAGGAAACTGTGAAATTTTAATTTTTTTTTTTATGTCGTACGGTTACGAGATATTAGCAATTTAGTATTACAACTGTTTGTTTTCTGCTCCAAGGCCCATTATGATGCATACATTATGTTTTCACAGTGTTTTCTGAATGGAGTTTTGGGAAAAAATAGGATCACGCCCACTTACTGTTACACATAGGCTTTACACTTTCTTTCTGTGCCCATTTACGTTAATGTTCCAGTGTATCTTTAAGGAAGGGCTAGTAACCTTTCTAGAGGTGAATGGCCTCCAGGACAAAAGACAGTATGGGTTTGTCTCTGGCAGATCCTGTCAGATCAACCTGGTTGACGTTTATGACTGTGTGACTAGGGCACTTGACAGGGCCCAAGCGGTGGACGTCATGTCTCTGGACTTCAGCAAGGCCTTCATTTCTGTGTCACATGGAAAGCTGATTAGCAAACTGGGATACCATGGCACACGAGAGGAATTGGTGAATCGGGCCAGAAACTTGCTGCAAGACAGGCAGCACAGGGTACTCATGTGTGTATGTGTGTGTGTGTGTACCACAAGGCTCGGCACAGGACTCAGTGTCGTTTGGCATTTGTATTGCTGACATCTCAGATGGGATAAAGGACAGCATCAGCCTTTTTGCAAATGACACCAAAATCAGTGTGGCAGTAAGCAACACAGAAGAGGGGCTGGGGCTACAGGATGATCTGGCCAAGCTTGAGCACTGGTTAGAAAATTAGCAACTGGGGTTCAACGAAGAAGTGCAGTCATGCACCTGGTAGCAAGGAACCCAAGGAATTGCTATTAGCTGAAGTGAGTTGTACTCTACACAGGAGGAGAAAGATCTTTTGTGATGATAACATGGTAAATGAACCACTCAGCACAGTGCAGGAAAGTGGCAGCTAAAGATACTAAGATGCTGTTGTGTATTGCCTGGGAATCACCTACAGGAGAGGGAAGTAATTCTGTCACTGTACAGGTCATTGGTGTATCCCATGCGTTTTGAGCCCCCATTGCTTTCACCCCTCTTCTTTGCTGGAAGGTTGTTTCATGAATTCACCACTCTTTCTGCCTCATGCCATATTACACCACTAGAGGGTGATTAACAGACCATTAATAAAACCCCATGGGCCTGCCTTATTGCTTAAATCCAGGTAGCCTACATCCATGCACAATAACATTTTTTTAAATTATTTTTACTGTGTTTATAACCATACAGGGACACACAACTGATACAGAATTTAAACATGTGAGAGCATTGTTGCATTCCAAAAGACTAAACATGTATCAATCTATATGCCCTGTCATAACAGTGATAGTGTACAATTCTTTAGCTGATATCTGAGTACTTAACTCTTTCTGCCCTAATGGATGGAATATAGTTCTGCTATTCAGTCTGTGTTACTGTTATGTATACTCCAAGCCTGGTCCCTTATAGTGACAAAGCAACATCTGAAATTTTAAACTTTTACTTACCGCTCCCAAACAGGAAGGCGGTACAACGCTGTGCTATAGCCAGGGCTTTTCTCTTCAGGGCTATTTATGATGCGGTGAACTTTATTCCAGTACCTAGTTGCTAGGGTTATGATTGGGTGCTGCCATTGGGATTTCCCGGTGGAACTGAATATTAGGGCTGCAGGGGTTCATAACTGTGTTAGGTTAGAGCCAAGGGATTCATCTGTACTAAATAAGACACTGCAGTGTAGGGGAATCCAGCATAGAAATTAGGAGTACCAGTACGTAGACTAGATGAATAACAATGTTGCACACTAGCGAAGGTTACAAGGGGGGGTTACGGTTGCAGGAGAGGGGTTGGCGGCAGGGGAAGGGGGACTGGTTCTCGGGGCGGAAGGACCGCAGACAATCCAGGATGGGAAGAATAGTGGGTTGCAATGGATGTGGGGCCGCTATCTGGACAGACACATTATGGAAGCTGGGGGGGGGTGTCCAATCTGTCACATGCTGAGGAGCCTGGGACCAGAAGTACAGTGGCTAGGAAGGGAGTTAGCGAGGATTGGGGGGAAGGAGATAGGTGTCTGGTACAGAATGGCCACCCCATTGAGGAATCAGGAGCATAGAACCAGTGAAAACAAACAGAATAGATAACAGGGTAAACAATTACAGAAGCAACAAATGGGAATCTAGTGATAGCACAAGGGGAGAAGTGACCAGTTGAAGTGCTGAGTCCAGCAATAGGTTCGCTTTGGTGGCCTCAATGGTGGATGATGAGGGAGAGGCTCTCCAAGCAGGAGCAGGAGGAAGAGGGGGTAGTGCAAGCCCAGAGGGCAACACTCAGATAGACAATGGGGACAGGGGTAGGGGAGAAGGGGGAAGAGATAAGGGGAAACGGGAAGGCAATGGGGATAAGGCAGAAGACGGAGAAGGGGAAATGCAGGGCCAGGTGAGACAGGGAAGGAGGAGGATGCAGGGATGGTATTTGAGGGTGGGGGGGCAAGTCAGATGAGGGGAGAAGTAGGACAGAGGGCAGGACTAGGCTAGAAGCTGGAGGCAAAGCAGAGGGGACAAATCAACAAGTAGGGGCAGGGAGCATAGTAGAGGGGGCAGATCAAGCCGCGAATATGCAGGATGGGGTGGGTTCTGAAAGCAGGTGCAAGGATGGTGGGATGTGCAGGGGCATAAAGGTGAGGGAGGGCAGGGTCTTAGCGCTGGGTGACTCAATACTGAAAGGAGTCAGATGGGGAAGCAAAGGGCAGCAGCGTAGTCGAATATGGGTGGAATCAGTATCTGAACTGACAGAGGATAGGGCAGGACAATCTATTCTCAAGTGTGCAAGATGAGGAAGGGAGAAACCGCATGTAGTGGTGCACTTGGGTACAAATGACTTGGTGGGTAGCATGGTCAGGTTGGTAAGGGAGAGGTTCAAGGAACTGGGGAAGTTGTGTGAGGAGGCAGACAGATCAGTGGCCTTCTCAGAAGTGCCCACAGTACCCAGGGCAAACAGAGAGGAAAGTAAGGATAGAAGAGTTCAACACTTGGCTGGGAGAGTGGTGTCGAACCAAAGAGTATGGGCTAGTGGGAGGCTTGGTTAACACCTGGGACAACAATGACCTATTCAAAGAGGACAGGTTACATTTGAGTAAGATGGGGCAGGGGGTTTTAAAGCAGAGGCTGGGGAAATACATAGCAACTAAGGTGGATTTAAACTAGGAAGGGGGGTGGGAGTACAGCAGGAATGCAGAGCTGTTGGAGAGGGAAGCCGAACGAGCTTACACCCCAACCTAACTAGGGTGGTATCAGGGAGGGATCGGGGGGGTTAAGCATGGAGAGAAACGGGTTAAGTAAGGGAAGGGAACAAGTTGGAGGGTCATTTTTCTGAATGCAAGAAGCATGGGGAACAAAGCAGCTGAGTTACAGGCTCCCTTGGCAGTGGGGGTGGTGGACATTGTGGCCATCACAGAGACTTGGGCCACCCAATACCAGGATTGGGATCTGATGATTCCAGGGTATAGGATGCACAGAAGGATAGGGGCAGGAGGAAAGGGGGCAGGGTGGCAATTTAAGTAAGGGTGGGGATAAGGTGTGTAAAGGAAAAGGGGGAGAAGGGCAGGACTCAGGCATTATGGATGCAGTTCCAGGATTCAAAAAATAGGACACTTAGGATGGGAGTGGTGCAGGCTACCAGCCTAGCAGAAGGCTTGGACAGAGAATTAGCAGAGCAGATCAGGAGAGTCTGTGGGAAGGGACTTGCATCTACCAGGAGTGGATTGGGCACCTCAGCCACCTCAATGCAAGGGAACAGGTCCTACTGATGCATTCCAGGACAGCTTCCTGGCACAGTTGGTTAACTTGACGACTCGGCTGGGAAAAACTCGAGACCTAGTACTGTCTAATGGGGAGGCTGTAAGGGAGCTGGGGTGGAAGACCCATTGGCTGGGAGTGACCATAACTTGGTGTGGTTCATGCTCAACATGGGCAAGGATGCTGTAGGTACAGGAGCCAGGGTGGTTGACTTCAGAAAGGCTGACTTTGATAAGATGGGGAAAATTTTGGAGAGGCACCAGGCAGGAATTCATCAACACTTTGATGCATGCCACAAATGGGAAATAATCAAGCTGGGGCTAGTGGAAGCTACTGGGTCATGTACCAAGACACAGAGCAAGAAGGGTAGGGACAAGAAACCAAGCTGGTTGAATCGGGAGGTCTTGGAAGGGTTTAGGGCAAAAAAGCAGCATTTAGGAGGTTCAGGAAACCCAGGAGGGGGGGAGGATGGGGAAGTGTATGTGAGGAAGTCCAAAGAGGTAACCAGACTAGTCAGGGTTGCCAAGGCTTCCAGAGAACTGAGGCTGGCAAAGGGCATCAAGGACGGGAAAAAGACTCTTCAGGTTCATAAGGGAGAGATGAAGCTGCAAGGACCAGATAGTGAGAATTAGGAAGGATTGGGGGCGCTAGAGCAGGCAGAAGCACTAAATGAGTACTTCTGTATTCATGAAAGAGAAGGTGGACAGCTACCTCAGGTATGGGAAGGAGGGCAAGGTAGGAGGGGTGACAGATAAGGTAATTACAAAGAGCAGGGTGCTGGAGTGTCTGAAGGCTCTGAGGGTGGATAAGGCACCAGGACCGGATGGCATTCACCCTAGGGTGCTGAAAGAACTGGTGGAGGTCCTGGCAGGGCTGCTGGCAGAACTGTTAAATACCTCCCTGGACACAAGATGCGTACCACAGGACTGGAGGATGGCTCACGTGGTGCCCCTCCACAAAAGTGGCCCAAAGGATGAACCAAGCAATTACAGACCAGTAAGCCTCATATCTATTGTAGGGAAACCAATGAAGACAATCCTAAAAGAGAGGCTGGTGACCTTTCTGGAAGTCAATGGACTCCAGGACAGTCAGCAACATGGGTTCGTCTTCAGGAAGATCCTGCCAGATCAACCTAGATGAGTATTATGACTGAGTGGACGAGGAACTGGACAAGGGCCATGCAGTGGATGTCCTGTATTTGGACTTCAGCAAGGCCTTTGATTCAGTGCCTCATGGGCAGTTGGGGGAAATTGAGTATGTGGAGGTGGGACAAAGATGGTGAACCTGATTACAGTGTATGTTAGAACATAGTTCTCAACTGATTTTTGTGACAAGGAAAATGGTTCTGCTGCAGTAGTGATGTCCTTTCTTCAAGTAGAATGACTTTTGTTCTGCTTCAGTATGGATGTCATACTATCTCCGCCATTAGCATCTGTATTGCCTGGTAACCATTCCATGTTCCCCCCATAAAAGCAGCAGTTTCAAAAATAAAGAAATAGTTCACCAGCACGTTGTCAAAGTTGCCACTGTCAACTTACAGCAACTCTATTAATTAGATTTCTAGCCAATGTCAGCAAGAGTCCATAATGGATGTGAGGGGTGAGGGGTAATGGGTCAGAGGTGAATGTTGAAGTGTGCATGCGGTGGTAGTGGGCGATGCTACGAGAGTAGTTAGCGAGTGTGCCTCTATCATTGGTTCTAGGAATCACTTTAGTAAGTTTACAGATTTTTTCCCTTTCTCTCCCTCTCTCCTTTTTGTTTCTCATCTCTACAGGGACCTGATGTGCAGCTGGTTCACTCCTGTTGACTCTTAATGCAGGCTGCTCTATATGTTTATGTTCAGTTGTTGCTGTGTTTGAAATGCTTGGGTGTTCTACTTGTAATAAAGTATATGTAGCTCCTTATTCACATCACGTCTTGGCATTGTTTTTTAAAATGTGTGTCCTGTTATTGACCGTACCATACCATTCACTATATAAAGTGTATGGCTTAATGTTAACAACAAGGCGGATTTTTATACTCATTGCTATGGCAATAGTGACCTCTCGAGCTGCACAGTCGAGGTAAACAATCATCATAGCAACCACTCATGTAAGAACTGCCTTGTTGTTAACATTAAGCCATCACACTATCCTGTATGTGGACTAGCTGAAGGGGAGACAGCAAAACGCGGGCAGTGGGGGAGGGGGACCTCATCCCCAAGGGCTGTGACAAGCAAAGTTCCACAGGGCCTCGCACCAGGCCCTGTGCTGTTTGGGATTTTCAGATTGGATATCTCACATGGCATCAGAAGTAGATCAGTCTGTTCAGCTGATGATATGAAGATGTGGGTGGTGGTGGACGACATAGTAGAGCGGCAAGGGCTACAGGATGACCTAACTAAACTGGAGGAGTGGTCAGAAACGTAGCAGTTGGGGTTCAATGCTAAGAAGTGCAAGGTACTGCACTTCCGAGCAAGGAACTCTGGGAGGAGCTACCAGTTGGGAGGAGGTTCAGCTAGGTACCACCAGGAAAGAAAAGGATCTAGAGGTGGTTATAACAGGGATTAGAAAATGGCAAGAATAAATTCTCAAACCTGATTGGCTGAGACAGGCTCCTAGCTGAGCATTTATTTTTCAATAGATGCCCAGCTAAAATAAGAGCCGGTCCAAATGCCACTTTACAGTGTAACATTTTTCAGTGGTGCCCAGCCTGATTTCTAATTGGCTGAAAGCACCTAGAAAATTTGAAATGCCCATTTTTTTCTCTCGCTTAAAACTGCAGCTCCCCCCCCCCAACACTACAGTCTTGACTGCCTCCCTGTTAATAAAAAAAAAAGAAAGCACTCTAAATTTGCAGTTGGGATGAGTGAGGGAATAACTATTCCTCACAGCCTTGTTCTTTACTATGGCTCCATTCTCGACTGCGGTCTCGCAACCTCAGCACTGAAAAGGTAAACAAGAAGCCGTTGCTGCTATCAGCTTCACCCGGTGGGAAGCGCATCTTTAAAATACAGCAAAGTACTGTTGCCATACTTCTCGAGGACTGTTCTGTACCTCCTCAGAACTTGCGCTGCTCGACTTTCTGCCCTTTCACCACCACCACAGCATGTGTAGCCAAAATACATAATCACAGCAAGCTGTTTTCATGTTTGCAATAGACAGGCATCTGTTAAAACCTGACGAAACAGTCCAAAAAAAATCTTTAATCAGAAACATACCATTTCCAGGCACACAGTACTTGCACAGCTCGCCTGCCGTTTCATAACAGAGAACGTATTTGCGCCCTATACAGACAAGCAGGACAGCAAAATGTACCTTTTTTCAATCTTAAATTTCCCTTATTGCTCCAGCATTTTCTTGACCAGTCTCTTTGTCCCCAAGCATGTATTTATGGGCTCCATTAAGCCTGTATTTTAAAACACTGTCCAGCGCAATCACAAATGTTGGAAACTAGCTGCACTGCACAACTAAGTGTCCGCAGTCGGGTCTCACCGCTCCGATACTAACTCTGTTCCTAAGAAAAAAAATATTTTTTTTCACAGTCTTACATTTGTTCTATTAATTATTGCTGGTTCACTCCACAACCCTCCATATATAATTCCCATCATTTCTGCTCGTGTCCCACTGACGGAACATCTACTAGCCGTGACATATTCAAAAAAAAAAGAGCGATACTGAAGCACTCTGGACACACCAGCAATGTGAGCAAAGCTTTAAGAAGTGCTTCCTACGCCAAAAACAATACAAAATCAGTATAAAAGAATAGCTCTGTGATCTTTTGTGGGGAACAGCAGATGGAACAGTACCCAAATGGAGGGACTACTTTAACAATAAAAACGTTTTTTTTCTAGTATTTGTATTTGTTTTAAACTGATTTCCTTTATTTTACTACTTAATCAAAATTTAAACAGATGCTCATTTTCTAAGTGCAATAATACCTTCCAGGGTGGGTGGTATTGTGCTATACTGGACCTTCCAGGGGCTATAAGGCCTCCACCTGGAGGCGCCGGGCCTCATTACGTCCCTGGATGGTCCAGTATAGCCCAACACCGCCCACCCTGTCAGGTATTATTGCTTACATACAACAACGCAGCTCAGTGCAAGAATGCGGCAGCTAACAGAATGCTGGAGTGTACTGCAAGAGAAATCTCTCCAGAAGGAGAGGGTGATCCTGCCTCTGTACAGGTCACTGGTCAGACCACACTGGGGGTACTGCGTGCAGTTCTGGTGCCCGTTTCTGAAAAAGGATGTCAGATTACTGGAGGGGGTGTAGCACATGGCAACAAAAATGACTAGGGTTTGGAGGACAGACTCTAAGAGGACAGGCTGAGGGAGCTGAATAGGAGTGCTCTGTACAACGGCAGGATGACTTCCTTCTTCCTACAAGTGATCCCTCTGACAATGCACCCCAGCATCCAATTTGCCTTTGCTTCCGCCCTACTACACCGTGCTGATACCTTCATGCCCCCTTTGACTAATACCTCCCCGGTCCCTTTCCTCCTGTGACGCTACTACCTGCACTCCCCCCAGCCAGTAGGTGGTCCTGGGATTTCTGGCTCAGAGGTGCATGACCTTGCACTTCTTGGCACTGAACTCCAACTTCCACTCCTTTGACCAGTGTTCAAGTTTGGCTAGGTCCTCCATGAGTGCCTGCCTCCCTACCTCACTGTCAACTTTTGCACAAATCTTAGTGTCTTTGACAAGCAGGCTGATCTTACTCTTAACCCCCTCTGCAATGTCTCCAATGAAGACACTAAACAAAACAGGGTCCAGTACTGACCCCTTCGGTACCCCACTAGTAACAGGCCGTGGTTTGAATGTCTCCCCCCCTTTCAACTACCTTCTGTTGTCTGCCCTGAAGCCAACTTTCAACCCACCCCTCCAGCTTCTCCCCCACCCTCATGTCCCTGAGCTTGTTCAGTAACCTCCCATGCGGCACTGAGTCGAAAGTCTTGCTAAGTCCATATACAGGACACCCACAGTGCAGCCTTCATCAACCGCCCTAGTGACCCAGTCAAAGAAGTTGATTGGGTTAGTCTTGCAAGATCTTTCCTCCTCTCTTATCCCCTGAACCACTGTCAGCTCCTTGGCTGCCTTGGCCGCCGTGACTGCTCTACTCACCTTCTTATATGCCTCTGTGAACACCTGTTCATCCTCTTCATGCCCAGATTTTATGAACCTACTGAAGGCCAATTTTTTTTCCCTCACCTTTCCTTCCATTTCCTTGTTGAACCAGCTAGTTGTTTTTTTTTCATCTGGCCTGTTTGCTCTGAGCAGGTCCTGCACTGCCACATCCCGGATTTCAGCGCAAACAGCACAGTTCAGAAAGTGGCACACAGTACTCGGAGGAAATGCCGTGCAGCCTGAGGAGACATCATGGATCAGCAGCCCTCTCTACAGTTAAAGCTGCAAAACAGCACCACAGCGCCATCTGTTGCCAGCAGCAGCTCATTTCACCACAGCTCCTTCATCTTCAATGCCCCTGTGAATTTCAATGGGCTGGTGAACTTTTCACCGTATGAAATGGCAATTGATTTTATTTTTTTATTGCCCCATTCTGGTAAACATCTGACCAGTGCCACCCGTGGTTTACAGCATTTATTTTCTTTTATCCTGAACAGTATTTATTGTTTTAACTCCCTCCCCAAACCCATATTAAGAGTACTATTTTAATCTGCACATGAATATTTTGAAAAATAAACTGATTTTATGAATTTTACATAATGTTTCATGCCTTGCTTTATAACTTACAATGTAAGGTTAATTTTATAAGCAATAAATACTGTGCCTTACTATGCCCCTGGCCATTCTATAAAATATGGTTTACAAATGCCACTTCATACCTTATGGACTTAGTGGTGGATGGACCTGGCCAACGGGTCCTCATCCCAGTTCTCGTACATTCTCCACAGTACGAGGTCAAGAGTGTTGATTATCCTAGTTTGCTCTTTGATCATCTGTACCCGTAAGCATCTATGGAAGGCCTGCAGGAGAATCAGCTCCATTGTGCTTGTGTAGTTGGGTGCTCTGTTCTATCTCACCAGATTTGATTCCCTCATGAACACATTGCTACCCTTTCTGATGTCCCTTCACATGTGGTGGGTAGTTGAACAATGCCTTTCACACGTTATTGGATGAAATAAGGTATCCCACATCCATTCACAAAAAATTATTTTAATGAATTGAACAACATCTCAAAAACATCAAAACACATGATACAAAATACAACTAAACTGACAAATTGACAGTAATAAGTGATAGATACATGTTAAGTTGCTAAACATCATATATATGATTGTCGTACTTGAAAACTAATTATAACCATTTTCATCATACAAGTTCACACACATATATTTACAAATGGAGTGCCGGTAATAAAGTATGAAGTAAAAACTATTACCAGGTGGTTCATTGACTGTGTCTATTAAGAGGTGGATCGGGACTTGGGGGGGCAATAACTGTGTCATAACTGAACATATGATGCATTCCATCATAACATCTAAATTTGCCAGCAGATAAAGGCCTAGATGTCTATCAAGTCTGCTGGAATGTGCAGCTAGCACCCCTTATTCTACAGCTGCCCCTCCCTTCCACCCTTCCCCTTCATTAACCCTCCCTCTTGTCCTGTCCCATCCCCTTTTGAAGCAGTCCACTGTTCTACTGCATACCACTTCAGCAGGTAACGCATTCCACCCAGCCACCACCCTCTCTGTAAAAAAGTGTCTCCTCATCTCCCTCCTGAACCTTCCTCGCTCCAGTCTCATATCATGGCCCCTGGTGGCCCTCCCCTCCCTTACTTTGAACAGCCCCTCTGTACCCGTCTTGTTTATTCCTTTATCTATTTAAAGGTTTCAGTCATGTCACCCGTCTCTCCTCTCCTCTTCTCCAGTGAGTACATGTTCAACTCCTTCAACCTCCTCTCATGTGATAAGTCCCCCAGCCCCTTGATCATCTTTGTCACTCTGTGCTGCACCCCCTCCAGTAACTTAATGTCCCTCTTCAGATACGGACGCCAGTACTGCACACAGTACTCCAGGTGTGGTCTAACTAATGACCTATACAGTGGCAGAATCACCTCCTCCTCCCTCCTCGAGGATATACCCCTTGCAATACAACCCAGCATTTTGTTGGCCTTTGCAGCTGCCTTCCTACATTGTGCCGAGTTGTTCATTGACCCTGTAATGAGCACATCCAGATTCTTCTCCTCCTCTGTCAGGGCTAGTTGCACTCCCCCTAACTGGTAACTCCTCCTTGGGTTCTTCATCCCAAAATGCAGCACCTTGCATTTTTTGGCATTAAAGCCCAGTTGCCAGGTGTCTGACCAGGTTTCAAGCTTTGCCAGATTATCCTGCAACCCTGTCATCCCCATAGGTCATCCACCACCGCTCTACCTTGGTATCATCAGCAAACAGACTGATCTTGCTCTTGATGTCCTATGATATGTCTGCAATGAATATCCCAAACAACACTGGTCCCAACGCCGAGCCCTGTGGAACACTGCTCGTCACTGCCCTTGGGTGTGAGAGCTCCCCACCCACCACCACCCTCTGTTGCCTTCCCTGCAGCCAGTTTCCTACCCATCTCACCAGCTTTGCACCCGCCCCATGCCTACTAACTTCCTTCCCAGCCTTCCATGTGGCACTGATTCGAATGCCTTACTGAAGTCCAGATACAGGACATCCACTGCATGGCCCCTGTCCAGTTGCCTAGTTACTCAGTCATAGAACTTGACCAGGTTGGTTTGGCAGGATCTGCCACGTATGAAGCCATGCTGTCTGCTGTCCTGTAGTCCTTTGGCCTCTAGGAGGGCCACCAGCCTCCTTCAGGATAGTCTCCATTAGCTTACCCATGATGGATGTGAGGCTCACTGGTCTGTAGTTTCGGTTCATCCTTGGGGCCACTCTTGTGGAGGGCACCACATGAGCCATCCTCCAGTCCTGAGGTACACACCCAGATGTAGTGAGGCATTAAATAGGTCTGCCAAGGTCCTGCAAGGACCTCTGCCAGCTCCTTCAGTACCCTGGGTGGATGCCATCTGGGCCTGGAGCCTTGTCCACCCTCAGTGCTTTCAAACCCTCTCGAACTCTGCTCTCCATGATTTCTCCATCTGTCACCACTCCGCCCCGCTTCTGCCATTTCTCCCACCTTGTGTCACCCTCTTCTCTTTAGTAAATACTGAGCAGAAGTACTCATTTAATGCTTCCGCCTTATCGCACCCTGCTTCCACCCAACCTTCCTAATCCTTACTATGTGGTCCTTACAGCTCCTTTTCTCCCTGATGTACTTAAAGAAGTCCTTCTCCCCCTTCTTAATGCCTTGTGCCAGCCTGAGTTCCATAGATGCTTTGGCTCCCCTTACTGCCCCTGTCACCTCCTTCGATTCTGTCAAGTACTCCTCCCTGTCCTCCCCCCTTCCTGTTTTCTTGTACTTCCTAAAGGCAGCTCTTTTCCTCCTTACCTTTCCATGACCTCCTTGCTCAACCAGATCGGGTTTCTTAGCCCTAGCCTTCTTGCTCTGGGCTTTGCAGCAGGTTTTGGTTGCCTCCACTATCCCCAGCTTTATGAGCTCCCACCTCTGGTGAGTGTCCATACTAGATTGAATTCTGGTCAGGTACCCTTTTACCACTTCCCCCATCCTCCCAAAGTCGGCCCTCCTGAAGTCCAGCACTATTGTGCCAGATTCCACTCCTTCCTTGCCCATATCCAAAGTGAGCCATACTGAGCGGTGGTCACTCCCTGACAGCGGTTCCTCCACTGTAAGTTCTCTCACAAAGTCCCCATTTGCCAGCACAAGGTCAAGGGTATTCCCTAACCTGGTTGGTTCACTGACCATTTGCAGCAGGAAGCTGTCCTGGAAGGCATCCAGCAGTACCTGCTCCCTTCTGTTCCTGGTTGTTGGGGTGCTCCAGTCCACTCCTGGCAGTTGAAGTCCCCCACAATCACCACACTACCCTTCTCGCAGGTCCTCCTGATCTGTCCCACTAGTTCCCTGTCTAACTCCTCCGTCTGAGATGGTGGCCTGTACACCACTCCCATTCTAAGAATCCTATTCTTGGAATACTGGATTTGCATCCAAAGTGACTCCGTACTACCCTCCTCCCCTTCCTCCCTTACACACTTCAGTCCTTCCTTCACATACAGTGCCACCCCCCTCCTTTCCCAATCACCCTGTCCCTATAAAATAACCTGTACCCTAGTACAGACAGGTTCCAGTCATTGTATTGGGTGGCCCATGTTTCCATGATGGCTGCAATGTCCACCTCTCCCTCTGCCATGAGAACCTGTAACTCTGCAGTTTTCCTCCCAAGGCTCCTTAGCATTAAGGGTAACCACCTTCCACCCTTTTCCCCTCCCATCCTGCCCTCCTTTCCTAGCATCACCAACAGTACTTGCCAACTTCCTCTATGTACTCCTCCATCCTCTGTTTCAACACTTTCTTTCCCTCCTCACTTAAGTGTAGTCTGTCCTTGGCATAGAGACTACTGTCCTCCCAGGTCCCCCCAACAGCCCATACCCTTTAGCACAACACCAGGTTCTAGCCATCTGTTAAATTCCTCTATTCTCAGCTTTCTTGTTGTGCTTTCTTTGGCACCGGAAGTATCTCTGAAAAAGTTACTGATCTTCCTGCCCCTCACATAATTGTGCTAGTTCCTCAGACCTCCTCTGGACTGTATCTACTGTCTTGTCAGCCAGGTCGTTTGTCCCAAGATGTATAATTAAATGCCATGCCGTGCCACATAGGCAGTTTGAGAACAAACTTTCCGATCCCAGACATGAATACAATGGGAGAGAAATATAAAATTGATTTAATAATGGAACTATTAGGGCTGTGGTTGACGGTGCTAAATCAGAAGTATGGATGGTAGCATGCTGTCTTACACACGTGTAACCCCCCTGCAAATGGGGGTTCCCTAAAAGACTTCAGGAGCTTGCTTGAATGCTCCAAGCCTGAATGGTGTTTGGCATTTAAGCCATTTATCAGTGAGTGTTTTAGAGCCTCTGGTACTGTCTCTTTAAGAGCTGTCTGCTTGCAGACATAATTAGTTTGTATGGGGGACTGTGTGCTTCTCTGAGTACCACTCGAGCTGCTGCCAATTCACTTCATTTTGCAGTCACTAGGAGTGCAAAGGGAACCTATCTGAAAGATGTAACTGTTTGCCAGAAATTATTTAGAGTAATAATAAAATTACAGTTTGTCTAACCTGCTTTCTTTGCAGTCAGAACTGTGTCTGCTAGTTCCCATTCTAGTTTTGAACTGCTGAACTGGACCAATCAGTGTGGGGTAAGCTAGCTCTAAAATGGTGCCTTGGACAAATCAGAACTTGGACTCATAATCTGAGCCAGCCACAAGAGGATTGTATGGGCAGTGACTCTGGGAGATGTAGTTTAGACTTGGTGCCTTTTGGACCAACAGCAGCAGTCTATTGTGAGTGACAGCCAATCCAGTCAAGAACTGGGAGGAACTCAAAGGAAGAGCCGGTTTTGTCGGTTGGAGTTTCAGTTGAGCTTTGGCAGTGAAGAAGGAAGGAGCCCTGTGCTTTTTCAGTGTGCAGTTTTAGTCAAAACGTGTGTAAGGCCCAGAGTTCCGGTCTGCAGCTTGTTAGGACTGAATCAGGTCCTGTGAAAAGAATCAAAGGATCTCTGAAGAGTAGAAACCAGGCTCACCCTGTAGAAGACTGGAAGAATTGCTGAAAATTGCACTCGGTCTGTCAGGAACTGAATCTGCTGTGTGTTCTCCGGGTATTGTGCAGTAATTGCGATCGGGATACAGATGCAGCCTGCCTGGTATAGTGCTTTCTTTTATATAAATGTGTGAAGAGGTTTGTGTACTCAAGTGAGCCCTGCTGACATTGAAGGACCCTATCTTATTTGGAGGTCGTGAGTACTAATTCAGGGTCGCTTCCTGTTGAATTGCCACATTAAATCCAAATGGAATTACTGTACTGCTGACTGTTTAATTTTCCTTTTCTTGTGTGAAAGGGCCCCTACCAGCTGCCACGGTTTGGACTAGCCACTAGGGCTTGGGTACCCAGGGACAGTAACTGATAGGGATAGGCCTGTGCACAGAGCCATAGGTAGATTATTAGAGTGATAAGCTAATTAACCTGATTTCCCCCTGTCCTTGTTATATCCCCCTAAATAAATCAGAGCTGCTTGTTTCAGCAAAGTTATACTGCCTGAGGTATTTGTCTATGTTAAAGTACTGTACTGTGATTGTTGCACTGTATCTCATTTCACAGGAGGTCCCAGTGCCGGAACCAGTCCTGGGGGTAAGTGTATACTGTGAAGGTAATTCTGATATATTGTGTGGGCCACTAGTGGGAAGAAAGGGGGGTTGCAGTGTCCCAGAGGGCTGTGACCAAGTTAGTTTAACTATTGCAAACCCTGACCTCTGGGTGGAGGCACCCGCCATTGGATCCAGGCCCCTCAACCTGTTAGTGGCAAATCAGGCAGGGGTAGTAGCCCCTGGGATAGCGCCATCTAGGGGTTACACACGCTTCCATTTAATGATAACTGCTGCCTACATCTGTGACATTGCAGAGGGGATAGTAATCAAGGTGTTACTATTTACAGGTGGCTCTGGATGTTTATGCACAAGAGCTGCAAACATATTTTTTATCCCTGTCTATCCATAGTTCATCAGGCATACTGTTACAGTCTTGGTGGAGCCACATCCTGCAACAGTCACATTGAATCACTTGCACATCTTGTACTGAAGGTAACCTACATTTGCAGTGGATCTCAACTTTTAAGCTCTTTCTGAAATTATCTACCCTTTTGTACCTATCGAACGTAAACATTTTCATTTTTAAATTTAATAAACACTCCTCCAAGTGCTGCCTCATCAAAGTTTGTGAAAATAAATATTTTTCTGGCTCCAGTCCCAGGTTCAGGGCTGTGGCAAAACCCACAGCAAGTACCCCACAGTCTGAACTGCTGCTTTGCAGTTGTACAGATGGCTATTTTATTTCTATATAACAGCCTTCTACATTTTTAATGCGCACCATCTTGGTAATTAAATCTGCATATGTCACTGGCAATGAGTCATACACGTTGATAGTTTGGTTCAGCATTCAAATCACTAATTGTTATCCAATGATTATTATTTATGTTCATGATCTGAATGAAGTTTTTCTGGACGCATGATTGAAAGGTAGTCCTGAAAATTCAGACAGGATTGGTAGCTCAGATTCATGTTTGTGACGGCAGAAGGGACATAGCAAAATCAATGGTGTCACTATCCACCCATGTACTTTTATTCTGTAGAGAGGCAATAACTTCATTTGTGTTTTGAAGTTTATGGGGCCTGATTTCACGTGCGGTTGACTGTCCTGTTTATTTTTTTTGTCAGAATACACTGCAAATCACTTAATTTGTGTCGGTTCACATTCATCATAAAGTCCATCACTGTTTTCTGTATAACCATCTTGAGTTCTTATTTCTTTATCATTATCTTCTTTGGTCTCATCATGACGTGTTGCTGTTAAACAAATCGATGATTCATTCACGAATCATTTGTCACACACCATCAGTATGTATTCTTTTGAATCCATCTTGATGTGTACATCGCTGGAAATCTTATCTGTTATGTGCGGTTTTAGATGGTCGTAGGCTACATGTTGTTTTAAAGTTTCTTCGCTTAATGTTTTCAACTAAATTCCCTTTGAGGATATGGATGCTATTCTGAATTTAGAAAAGAAACACAAATATTTTATTTTGCATAGTAACAAAACATAACATATAGGACTGTGTGAGAAGTCGAATACACAGCAAGAATATTCTTTATCGAGATGTTCTCTGGCAACCAATTACCTCAACAGCACAGCTCAAGAATAGGTCTGTAACAATGGAAACGAGATACAGTAATATACCTGTATGTGTACGACTACGCATGGACCATCTTTACAGTGTATGGGCACAAAGCATATTTCGATGCAGCACTTTGTTTTAGTGAATTGGGGGGAGTGACACTGAATGTTGGTGGTAGGCTCAAAATTAATGTCATAGTGTGATGCAGATTATCTGAAATTTCAATTGAAAAAAGAAAAACCTTCCAACTTGTGGGTGATATAAGGCTCCAGGGCAAGGGAGGAAAGGGACAGAGAACTCATACAGGAACTTGCCCTCATCTCCAGATTATTGATATGCAGGATCAGTTCCAGAGAAGACCATGCACCTATGCCTGACAATTGTGAAATGAGCCCCCAACATAGGCCTGAGGCATCAGTTAGTGAGAACCTGTGAATGCGTTCTTCTGAAAGGGGACTCGGACTCCAGATTCTGGGGAGAGAGCCACGAGAGAGTCTGTATCACTGCTCTGGAGATCAAGACCGACTGGTCGGGATTGTCCTCCCTCTGATCCCACTGCACTCTGAGGGTCCACTGAGGGACCCTCATAAACAGGTGTGCTGAGGGAATGGTCACTATGGCCACAGCCATATGGCCTAGGAGTTGGAGCATGGTCAGAGCTGGGATCTGACGAGCAGCTGAAACTTTGTGGGCTAAAGAGCTAAGGCGTACTGCCCTGTCCAGTGGGAGGAAGGCCTTCCCCTCGCTCCATGTTCAGGATTGCCTCATGTATTGTAATCTCTGACATGGCTTCAGGAATGACTTGGCCATGTTTAGGGTGATCCCCAGGGAGCTAAACACATGGTCTGGTGTTTTCTGGCAAGACACATTGTCCCTCTGCTGGTCAGGGAGATTTCTGTATGCCTTCCCTCCCTTTCCTCTTCTGCAAAGAGTTCTACTCAAACTCCAAGCAGAAGCAGCAGAGATGATTCTCATAGCTCCACTTTGGCCTCACCAGATATGGTTCCCGCTATTGCAGCAGCTGACAGTGGAACCTCCAATTCCCCGACTGCCGCCAGACACTAGGACCCCTCCGACATCTGCCAATGGTATAAAAGGGGCAGTCACACACCCCAGGTCTCCCGCCAGAGACCTGGCTGACAAGCAATAGAGAACCAAGGTGAGTAGAATACCACACCAAGGGTAAGGAAAAAAGGAGAAAAGGATCAGGGAAAGGAGGGAGGGAAGTAACGCCTACTGCAAGAGCTCCTCTTGAAGATCTACTGTTATGGTAAGTTCTTACATAACTGTACTATATTACTTCAAGTGGGAGCTCTTGCAGCAGGATACACCATATGGACTGAGTACCAAGCAGTACTAATTGGATCCCAAACAGACTGAGAGGTGGAGACTTCGGTAGCAGGAGGCTTCAAGACAAATAGCCCTGAAGCACCACCAAACCAAACCCAGCTCTCTGCAGGAATCAACGACCAGGCTGTAGTGCTTCAAAAAGTGTGCACTGAGCCCCAAGTAGCTGCCGCACAAATATCTGCTGCAGAAATGTTCAAGTGCCAAAAGGAGGCGAAACACCCTGGTGGAATTACTCCTTAACCGAGCCCGGTAAGGGCTTGTTGTATTTATTGTAGTAGAAGGTGATGCAATGGACTAGCCATGTGGATAGAGTCTGCTTTGCTAGCCGGCTCTAGGGTTCCGGGGCAAAAGGAAACAAAAAAGCTGATCAAGCACTCTGTGTACATCCAGAGTGTGAGGAAGGGCTCCCCTTGATTAGCATACTCGGATAATAAACCAGAAGGTTTTAGTCATCAGAGCCTGAAGCTTCGAAATCCTCAACAGAAGTAATGGCAACTAAAACAACGCTTTCCACGACAGAAAGCGAGTTTCGCAATCTGGCGGCTTGCTCAAGGAGGCAACAAGCTTCTCTATCAGAAGACAAAGACCCTAAGGAGGGATGGGGTCCCTATTAGGAGGTTTAAGATGGAGAATTCCCTCAAAAATGTTCGGGCCAGATCTGTCTGGGCAACATATTTGCCATCCACTGGTGCACGATAGATAGAGATTGCAGAAAGGTGCACCTTGATGGAAGAATAGCGGAGGTCTGTGTCTGACAGGGAGAGGAGGTACTCGAGGACAGCATTCAGAGGGCACAAGAGAGGGTCCAAACCACGATTTGAGGCCCACAAGCAAAAGCATTTCCACTTCATGGCATAGGTAGCCCTAGTGGAAGGTTTCCTGGCTGCCACCAAGACCTCGGCCACTCTGGGAGAAACTTCAAAATGGGAAGTGGCTACCTCTGCAGGTGCCAGGCATGCAGATGTAGGGATCAGAGGTCCGGGTGAATCAGCCTGCCCTGCTCTTGTGACAGTAAGCGGGAGGACAAGGGCGGGGGAATTAGAGGTTCCACTGTCAGCTGCTGCAGTAGCGGGAATCATATCTGACAAGGCCAAAGCAGAGTTATGAGAATGGTCACTATGGCTGCAGCCATATGGCCTAGGAGCAGGAGCATGGTCTGAGCTGGGACCTGGCAAGCAGCTGAAACTTTATGGGCCAAAGGGCAAAGACGTACTGCCCTTTCCAGCGGGAGGAAGGCCTTCCCTTGCTCCATGTCCAGGATTTCCCCTATGTATTGTAACCTCTGACATGGCCATGTTTAGGGTGATCCCCAGGGAGCGGAACAGACTGAAGATGTCCTCTAAAGCCACCAGAAGCCGATCCCTTGTGGTGGCAGTCAGAAGCCAATCGTCGAGGTAGGAATAAATTATGTGTCCCTGCCTCCTCAGGGCTGCAGTCACTACCGCTAGACACTTTGTGAAACCACGCAGTGCTGAGGAAAGACCGATGGGCAAGGCCTGAAACTGAAAATGCCTTCCTGGAAGGAGAACCTCAGGAACCTCCTGTGAGCTGGAAGCACCAGAATATGGAGGTAGGCATCTTGCATGTCCAGGGAGCAAAGCAAGTCCCCTTGATGCAACCTGGGAAGAATGCTTGGCAAGGTGACCACCCTGAACCTCTTGTACTCTATGTAATTGTTCGAGAGGCTCGGGTACAGAATTGGACACAGGTCCCCTGTTTTCTTGGGAACCAGGAGGAAATGGGAGTAGAACCCTTTCCCCCACTGTGGGTCTGGAATAGGTTCTATGGCCTTCTTGTCTAGCAGGGACTGTTCCTCCTCCCAAATGTGCTCGGCATGGGAGGAGGAGTAAGTCATTTGGACCAGGGGATTGCCTGGGGGAATCTGCAGGAATTCCAGTGCGTGACCCTGCTCTATCAACTGGAGGACCCACGCATTGGTAGTGATGGTGGCTCACCCGTTGAGGTAAAGTGAGAACTGACCCCCTACTACCTCTCCCCTGGACTTGGCAAGAGGTGGGGCGTCTGGCAAGGAGTCAGGTGTTGGAGCCCAGGGTGGGCAGGGAGACCAGGGAGGGTTTGGTGTTCTGAGGTCCCTGGTGCTACCAGGTTGAGAGGAACTTTGCGGCGAAGTTGCCTCTCTGTTGCTGTCCTTGGGCTTCTGCCCCGGTGATAAAACTGCTGATGCCTGCCTGGGGTCTGATCAGATCTGTACAACTGATGCACAGACTGAATGGCCTTACCCGAGTCCTGGAGGTCCGAAATCATTTTTTCAGTGTCTGAACTGAAAAGCACGGACCCATGGAATGGAGCATCTATGATAGCATCCTGAAGGTCCTACCTAACTCCAGAAATCCAGAGCCAAGAGTACCTCTGCATACAGACCCCTTGGCAGCTGCCCTGGCTGCTGTGTCTGCTGAGTCATAGGAGAACCTTAAGACGTATGCCCCCACATCCAGACCAAACTGAAGCACATCCAGGAGCTCCATTTTGTGATGGGAATCAGGCTGTCTTTGCAAGCTTGATGGCCTTGTTCCAGAGTGACTTCTGGTACTGCACCACATGCACCAAGAAGTTGAGCGACTGAATGGTGCAGGTGGCCGAGGAATGGACCTTCCTGCCGGACTGATCCGCACATTTGGATTCCTTGTCCAACGGCTGAGAGCTCATGTGCCAGGGCTGTTTGGTCCTGCCGTGGGCAGCCGACAGCACAGCTGAGTGCGCCTTGGGCTGTTCACCAAGGAATGGCTTGTTCATTGGGGTACGATACAGCCTGTCCACTTTCTTTGGTACAGCGGAGGCTGTCAAAGGGTGCCTCCAGGCTAGCCTGGTGGTGTCCTGAAAGGGTGCCACCAAGGGTGGTACGACTAATGGTTTAGGCTCATTCATACCCAAGAAAATGAGCCAACCTTTTTCTCTCTGTATCAAGATCCTGTTCCCACTGGTTCAAAAAACTGGATGGGTTGCATCACGCCCAAGAAATGTGAGATAATCCGGGGAGAACGGGCAAATTCCTGAAGGGTCAGGTGGGGAGGACAAGAAACTCCCTGAGGATCTGAAGTAGGCAGAAGAGTCCGAGTTGGGACCTTGAGGAAGATCTGGAGCGGGAATGCCAGTGCAGCCTCCTGTGATGCCTGGAGGACGATCTTGAAATGATCGCGTCTGGAAGACCTGCTGTCCAACTGAGCAGGAGATTTTTCCCTGGGGGGGAGGTGAGAACCACGGGGACTGCGGAGCCCACTGTGGGGAGTCTACAGGGAGAAGCTGAGGTGTGGGAACCGGGGGTTCCTTGGGGATACTGTCGTTCTTGATTGTGTCCCACCAGGAATAAAAAAGGTCCTCGATGTCGGCCACAGAGACCATGGCTGGAGCCAATGGGCCTGGCGTCTCTGATGTGTCGTCCGGGCCTTTGGGTGGTGGACCTGATGGCTTGTTGGGAGCCAACAGACGCTGTGGTGACATAGGTTTCTCCGGTGTTTGGTCCTGGGGTAGCAACGTATCTGACGGCAGGTCAACTGGCTGACCCGGCACTGGGCTACCTGACATCAAAGAGTCAGGCGTCAGGGAAGACAACTCTTTGGCCGGCAGCTGCACCCCTCCTGAAGGCAGCTCAGGGGATGCAGGCGGCGGGGGAGACCCCGAAGGTGAGGACGTTGAAGCTATCGGGGTTGAGCGCCGGGAGTCTGACGCCTGATGCTTCGGAGAGTGGGCATCAGGGTGAGACTCCCGTTGCAAACACCACTTCCTGTTGTTGGGTCCAGCCAGATGATCCGACGAGGAGGAGGAGGAAGTCTTAGCCTGGTGAGGGGCAGCAAGGAGGCTGTTGCCCGCCCCTTGACCGGCTGAATCCTTGGACTTAGACCTGAAGGCATGGCTATGGACCTAAGACTAAGGGAGGGGGCTGAAGGTCCTTGCCCTGAAGAAACACCGCCTGGCATATGCACCAATGCCGAGGGTTTCAAGCCAGCAACCCAGAGGAAACTTGGGTTGGCAGAGGGCAAGTCCAACCTCCCACAGGAAGAAGGACTGGAGCTGGATGTTTTCATATCGGAGACCTGGATCAGGAGTTCAACGGCCCTGTACTTCTTGCGATGATGGTGCTTTCCACTGGACTTTCTCACCTTGGATTTGTGAGAAGTCCCCAACCCTGAAGAAGAAGGGGATCCTAGGCCTGATGGGATCTTTTGCATGGTGGCCACATGCTGTTCTAGAAGGTAAGTATTCAACGTCTTCAGTCAATGGATGCGGGTCCGGCGGTTGACACCTTGACAGTGTGGGCAGGAGTTGGTGTCGTGGTCAGGCCCCAGGCAGATGAGGCAGGCTGAGTGACTGTCTCAGGCATGGATCTGCTTCCTGCATGTGCACTTGGATTTCAGTCGCTGGCCAAAGGAGAATGACGGAGAAGAAATACACTGATTAGGCGGTAAAACAACAAAGAAACTTTGATAAAAAAGTATGAGAAAATGGCGGTCGACTGGTTAGCAGTAGGCATCTGTGGAGCTGATGTGAATGGGTCGACGATGGGAAAATAACTGTGGTGTGGCCGGGGACAACGCCTTTTATACCACTGGCAGACATCGAAGGAGGTCTGATGTCAGGGGCGGTCCCTGCTGCGTACTGCTAGCTAAGAATTTTTCCATGGGGTCCTTGTGCCTGGTGGCATAGTCCTTATGGTGTAGCCTGCTGCAAGAGTTCCCACTTGAAGGAAGATCTTGAAAGAGGGTAGCAAAGGGGGAAGTAGTGTTGTTAGGAGACCTGAACATGCTAGACATCGATTGGGAGGTCACAGTGGCCAAGAGCGCTATGAGTCATGCCTTGTTGGGTGCCCTCCAGGACTGTCTACAGGTGCAGTTAACTAAGTAACCCACCAAGGAGACTGCAGTCCTTGATGTGATGCTCATCAACCCAGATATGGCGGGAACAGTAGAATTAGGGAACTGATGGGGAACAGCACTGTAACTATGTTTGGTTTGAATTGTCCCTTGGGGTTGGCAAGCCACAATCAAGAACTGAAGTCCTTGACTTTAGATGCACTGACTTCGATATGATGAGGGAACTGTTCAGGCAGAAGTTAGTATGAGTGGAGGACACAGGTGAGGTGGAGGACAGATGGGGGTAATCACATTTATAATTAAGGTACCAGGTGACCCACAACTCTGCTGCTTCAAAAGCCTGCAATGTTTCAAATAACAGTAATATTTTTACTAGTTTTTAGCTTATTAGAGGGGTTCTTGGTCTCATGTTTCAACTGAATTATGATAAGCCTGACCACTGCGACAAGGTGACCTCTCCTCAGCTTACCCTGGCACCTTAATTGTATGCTTTTGTTTGGTCACACACCAGGTGCACCCTTTAAATCTTGTAGAAATATATTATAAATGTGATGGGTTGAGCTTGCCAAACCCTTTTACTGAACTGCATGAAGGAGAACTGTGGCCTTCTCCTAACTGGTGAGCTCCCAGTGAACCTCTAATTGGCAAGGACACATGATATAAGCAATGAAACCAGAGAGTGGATTCTTCATAAGATATAGAGAAAGTGAAGAACCATAGCTCAGAATGACAAGGTAAAATGTGATACATTTTTCCTGACCGACATAAGGCGGTCACTTTGTCACAGTGGTCAGGCTTATAATAATTCAGCTGAAACATGAGACCAAGAACCCTCTAATAATCTAAAACAAGTAAAAATATTGGTGTTATTTGAAAACATTGCAGGCTTTTAAAGCAGCAGAGTTGGGGGCCCTAACTTACTTGCACGCTTTTGTTTGGCCACACACCAGGTGCACCCCTTTAAATCTTGTAAAAATATATTGTAAATGTGATGGGTTGAGCGTGCTAACCCCTTTTTACTGAAGGGTAAACAAGTTTGCCATACTTGAGGCATGTAAATTATGTATAAGAACAGTAACAAAGTGCCAACCTGGTGGCATAGAGGGCTGAGGCGCTGGCGCCTTACCTCTTACCACGCTGGCGACCCGGGGTCGGAAGCGAGCTCAGGTTGCTGGGGTTGGCTGGGGGAGAGAGGATCGAGTGTCTGATGGACAGCTTTCCTCTCTTGGGGAGGGGTGGGTTGTGGATCCCTGGCAGCAGTGACACCATGCGGAGGCGTACTGTACAACAGCCAGGGTCACATAAGGTATTGGGGGAGGTGACGGTGGATGTCTGTTGGATGAGTGCGGGAACGTGCTCATGCCTGCACTGCACATCACAGCACGTCTGTGCCACCTGAGGGACATGTAAAAAGAGGAAACACCCCTCTCGCCGGGAGGAAGATGTCACTCCTGCCACCACGCCCATGCTGGATCCTCCTCTCTGGGTCCTGACAGCCTCCCTCCTTCACCTCTACCTGCCTTGGCACTGGATACTTGAAAGGAAGATCGCCATGGCGCAGATGGCGACCCTGCCTCAGGGGGAGACCAAGGGGTGACAGGTAGGTGTGCCATGGGTGAGTGGGTGGGAGAACAGGATCTCCCATAGAGGGGTTCTCAGCAGGGCAGGATAAGGTGGGGTGACTGATGGGGCCCCTGCAAGAAACGACGGGGAGGGAAATAAAACTGATAAAAAAAAAAAAAAAAAAGAACAGTAACAATGTATCACAAGTTAAAGAGACCACTATGGTTCTCAACAAGGGTCAGAGAAGTGGTAAATGACAAAAACGAAGGTCTGCTAAAAAATACTAAAGAGGACAGTAGGCCCACCTCAGATAGTGGCATCAAAGTGACCACTAAGGGAATTCCAGATATGATACAGCCATTTTTAAACAGTGAAAGGGTTCTAAGAAGATCTGGCTACACTTTAGATAAGTCTCCAGGAACAGATGAGTTACAACTGAGGATACGCAGGGAATTAGCTGCATAGCTAGTTGAACTACTGGTACAGGTATGCCTGTTCAACAGCTCACTTAGTTCTGGTGAAACTGCAATAGACTGGAAGGTGGCAGACATTGTACTGCTTCGTAAAGCGGGAGGATGAGGAGCAACCAGAGTACCTAGGGTAAAAGAAACCCAAGACAGAGTAGTGCATGAGAGGAGAGAGACTTAGCACTACAGTTATATCATCAATATTTACCTATATAGACCATACCAGTCAGCCATCGGTCGATCACCCTTCTGGCCAAGCTTTTGGCATTTTGGCACATTACTAGGTTGCCTTCTTTAAATGTAAAGCTTTCTGAACCTTTGCTTGTTCTTTCTTTATAATATTTCCTATTTTTCTTTAACTGTTCTATGTTTTCAGAACCTGATACAATAAACAATTACTGGTTGTGTAGTAGCATGTTACTTCTTAAACAGATATATATTTTCTATTTAGTTTAGTACCATTTAATAAGTTAGAATTTTTTTTTTTTACATTACACTGAATACGGTTTAGGTAAAACTTAATCACTCGATTGTGGAAATGTAAACTGGTCTAGTTTGAGCCTTACTTTGATTGAACAACTGAAATGGATTGGTTACAGATAATATGAACATCGTACTACATTGATAAACACATTTTTCTGTAATATGGATACTTCATGTGGCCAATCTCAAAAACATTACTTTCTTTTTTTCTTCTCAGTGGTATATAATCTTATACATGTAATGTTAACGTGTTATGCCTACTTCACCTCGACTTGAGTTTCATGTATCTGTTTGTCTCTCTCATTGATGAAGCTTTCTGGTAGGTCTGCGTTTAGTGGATCTGATTGCAGTTCAGTACAGGTAATTTCATCATGATTTGGAACCTAGAGTTTTTAATAAAGAAATTGGCAATTTAAGATCAAAATCTTTGACTAATTGATGGCTGAAGTAACACTGATTACAGCTGGTGATATGTAACTATGATAAAGTGTATAATGGAATGCTGTTATGCATGAAATTCCATGCCTGGAATATGCTTATAATGTATGGTAGAACGCTGTTAAGCATAAAATCCATACCAGCTAAAATGTTGTTATGCTGCAGTAGCTTCTTGTTATGCTGCACCAGGTACATAGCTACTGCAGCATAACAGCTTAGAACCTTGCTTGCATTCCAAAAGCGTGAGCCGCCTTGTCAAGCTTTACCTCAGAACATTTGTCATTTACCCGAGCGGTAAATTCAAAGTGGGAGCCCAGCTATAAAAAATACAGTGTCACTTCTGTTTTCTGTAGGGAGCTTACTAACAGATAAAGATTTAGTCAACGGGACTTTTTGCTGAACTTACGCCTATGTAATGTGTTTC
This sequence comes from Neoceratodus forsteri, assembly GCA_016271365.2. Lineage (NCBI taxonomy): Eukaryota > Metazoa > Chordata > Ceratodontiformes > Ceratodontidae > Neoceratodus > Neoceratodus forsteri. The sequence goes on along the minus strand of JADMNL010000022.1, from coordinate 436,120,769 downwards.
AACTGCCTCTGATTTCCTGACAGTTGGTAACTTCATGATCCGTGAATAAAAATCTCAATTGTACATGAATCACAGTAGTTGCTTGGTGTTCAGAGTCAGATCCGTCACGTTTTGTGTCTTTTGGTACTAAAATTAGCCGGAAAGGGTCCATACACTATAAAAGATAATGTATATGACCCTATCTGTAACAAGTTTGAAAACTCTTCTCGAGGTCATCATGGCGATGAACCCTCTCAAGCTTCGCTCTCGAGGTTCCAATCATTGCCATGACGACCTCTCGAAGAGTTTACAGACTTGTTACAGATAGGGTCCTATACATTATCCTCAATGTTCTGCTGCAGTAGTGATGTCATTATGTTGTTCTGCTGCAGTAGTGATGTCACTACTGCAGCAGAACCACTTGGAATGCTGGCACATTGCTTTCCTCTATTTAATTCTGTTGTGACAGTATTCTAGAACTTCTAGAGACTTTTCAAATCAGTTTCATCATGAAAAAAAAAAAAAACACAATGCACACATTTCACGTAAGCAATAATACCCAACAGGGTGGGCTTTACTGGGAAATACTGGACCGCCCAGGGGCGTAATAAGGCCCGATGCCGCAGGTGGAGGGCCTTATAGCCCCTGGAAGGTCCAGTATTTCCCAATAAAGCCCACCCTGGAGGGTATTATTACACTTAGAAAATGGGCACAGTAAAAAAAAAATATTTGAGAAAAAGTTTGGTAATAAAAACATTCATTTGCATTATGTTTTGTGATTAAATAGTTCCTCCACCTGTTCTGCAACAGAGGACTTTTGTCCTAATGGGGATGCTGTAGCTGAGGAAAAGAAAACAAAGAGCTGGTTAAATGCTGTTGGTGCCCCCACAGCAGAGTTTGTTTCTTCAGTCCCCGTGTCATTATGGAATAGTTTTCTTTCCCTTTGCTTCATTTTCGTTTACAAGACTGCCCTTTGTTCTTTTTATACTGGGGAGGATAGCTGTTGCCATCGGGGAAGAAATCCGCAGTTTGGGACAGTGCAACAGGTCTTCACTTCAGGAAGAAGACATGAAGTGAGTTTGACATAATTTCCCTTGTATGGATATTTAGAACCTGCTGCATTTTAAAGTATTTTTTATTGTGTACAGTTCGGGAGAGCACGATGGGAGCAGCATTTTGTTCATTTTCTGTGCCACAGATGGACATGCATCTGTGGTAAGGAAAAAGAACAAAATGCGGCTCCTCTCGTGCAGGGCAGTTACACACATATTTTGATCGCAGTCTACTGGAACAGAAAACGAGCTGCTGCCCAGTTTTATATAAAAGTGTCGACCCGCGAGTAGATAAGAGCAAGCATTGTTTTTACCGATTCTGAATTCTGCTGGGTGTTGTCACAGTACCGGGAGAAAGAAAAAAAGGTGTGTGTCACTCCAGAGTCATCTAGGACTTGGCAGGCAGCAATACAGTGGTCTGTATAGGATGAGAGGCTGGAAAGCAGTGTGGCTAAAATGGGGGAATAGCGTCAGTTGCCGTAGCCTAGAAGAGCGTCTTCAAACTTTCAGTTTTTTTAAATAGGTGTGAGCTGGATTTTTTTTCTGAGAAAAGGGGAGTGGATTTCAGTTGGTGACAGTGTTTCTGTGTGAAGGACTACAAAGAACAGGCTTTGAACTTGGCATTTGCTTTTTTACAAAGCAGATGGGTTATGTTTTTCAAGAAAATGGGAGTGGAGTGCAGTTGGTGACAAGGTTTCTGTGCATGCCTCCGTGTAGGACTATGAAGAACTGCTTTTTTTTGTTAAACTTCAAGAAAAACAAATAATTCAAGGAAATATGGAGTTTAGACAATGTGGGGGGACAGTTTCTCTCACTAAGTGAGGGGAAAAAATGGTGACGATTTAAAATGTAAATTAGGTGTTTTAGCGAAGTAAGAAACAGGGTGGGCACTAGGATACTTAGTGGGTAAAGGGGTAGTATGGGCTGGTACTTTTTATTTCCTGGGCATCTATTGAAAGTTAATGTACCCCCTTGACAAGGGTACTAGCCAATCAGATGCCAGGAAATAAAAAGCCCATTTTCAAAATACTACTACTATACGCTATAAATAATACAGGATGAGCAACTTTATGCACAACTTGTGTGTTCTGTCACATAGAAACATAGACTTTGACAGCAGATAAGGACCGCTTGGCCCACCTAGTCTGCCCATTTCCCTACCTACAGGATAAGCTGCAGATCCTAGTTAACCAACAGCCTATTTCTTCCTACCCCCCCACAAAAAGTGCCTTATGTCTGTCCCATGCATTCTTGAATTCTCCCACAGTTTTAGACCCCACAACCTCCTCAGGAAGACTGTTCCATGTGTCCACCACCCTCTCTGTGAAAAAATACTTCCTCACATTGCCCCTGAGTCGTCCCCTATCTTCAAATTGTGTCCCCTTGTTCTTGCACATCTCTTTTTCTGAAAGATGCTACCCTCTTGGACTTTGTTGATTCCACTGAGGTACTTAAACGTTTCTATCATGTCCCCCCTCTTCCTCCTTTCCTCAAGGGTGTACATACTAAGCTCCTTTAGTCTCTCCTCATATGGCTTCTCTTGCAGACCCTGCACCATTTTAGTTGCCCTCCTCTGAACTGCCTCCATCCTGTCTATGTCCTTGCGGAGATGGGGTCTCCAGAACTGGACGTAGTATTCCAGATGGGGTCTCACCAACTGTCTGTACAGGGGGATAACAACTTCCTGTTTTCTGCTGGTGATGCCTCTCCCTATACATCCCAGTATCCCCCAGCCCTCCCTGCCTTCTCACATTGCTAGCCAACCTTAAGGTCATCTGATATGATTACCCCCAGGTCCCTTTCCATTTTTTGTTGTTACTACCTCCCCCCCACATTGTGTAATCTCCCCCTTGGTTTTTGTTTCCCAGGTGCATTATTTTGCACTTCTTTGCATTGAATCCAAGCTGCCATACTTCTGACCATTCCTCCAACTTTGCCAAGTCCCTTCTTATCCTTTCCGTGCCTCCTTGTGTATCAACCCTGTTGCAGATCTTTGTGTCATCTGCAAAGAGGCATACTTTTCCTTCCAGTCCCTCTGCAATGTCACTTATAAAGATATTAAAAAGGACTGGACCCAGTACTGAACCCTGCGGTACCCCACTAGTAACCCCTCTTTCTTCAGAGTGGACTCCATTTAAAATTACCTTCTGTGTCCTGTTGTCCAGCCAATGTTTTACCCAGGCTACCACCCTGGGACCCACTCCCAGGCTGGTTAATCTGACTATTAATCTTTTGTGTGGGACTGTGTTAAATGCCTTGCTAAAGTCTAGGTAGGTCATGTCCACAGCCCCTCCTTGGTCTACTACTTTGGTCATACCTCTCAACTGTACCACATTACGAGGAACGTTCCTCATTTTACTTCACAAAAGCTCCCTGTTCCACATTGTGAGGACTTGTTCCACATTCAAAGTCAACATTTTAAAGCAAAAATCCATAGTAAATAATGCAAAAAATATATTATTCAATTAATAACAGACTTTCTGAACACAAATGCTACATTTTAACAGTGTTTTGAGCTTCTTAGGTAATGATTTGATCAAGTGTTCCACATTTTGCCCATTTGTTCCACATTTTGACAGGCAGTGTTCCACATTTGGGGGACAAAAGGTTGAGAGGTATGACTTTGGTCACCCAGTCAAATAAATCAATTAGATTTGTCTGACATGACCTTCCCACTGTGAACCCATACTGTTTTGGGTCCTGTTCCCCACTGGCCTCTAGGTACTCAACAATTCTTTCCTTCAGAAGTGATTCCATCACTTTCCATACCACAGAGGTCAAACTGGCAGGTCTGTAGTTTCCTGCCTCTGTCTCGGTCCCACTTTTGTGAAGGAGAATCACATCTGCCGTCCTCTAGTCCTCAGGTACTACACCATCCTCCCACGATTTGTTAAAATGGGTAGTCAGTGGCGTCACTAGTTCTCTGCTTAATTCTTTTGGAATTCTGGGGTGAATTCCATCTGCCCCATTGCTTTGTCTAACTTCAGTTTTAGGAGTTCTTTCAGAATCCTTTCTTCTGTAAAAGGACTGGGAACGATCCCCCTATCCAGAGTGTTTCTGTTAATTGGATTAGGCACCTCCCCACCTCCTCTTTTGTGAATACTGAACAGAAGTATTCATTCAGTATCCCTGCTTTTTCACTGTCCCTCTCTTCCCACCTACCGTCCATTCTATTCAGCCTCACTATCCCTCCCTTTGTCTTTCTACGCTCCGTGATATACCTATAAAAGATTTTATCCCCCTTCTTAACCGAGTTGGCTATCTTTTCCTCAGTTTGGGCCTTTGCTATTCTGACCACCCTCCCTGCTTCCTTCTGCCTTAACTGGTACAGTTCTCTGTCCTGCTCCTTCTGTGTTTCTTTATACTTCCTAAATGCTATCTTCTTCTCCCTAACCTTCACCGCCACCTCTTTTGAGAACCATAGTAGCTTTTTCTTTTGTTTTGATTTATTTGCTTCACACAAAGGCTTGTTGTCTCTGTGATGGCAGTCTTGATATTTCCCCATTGTTGCTCCACCCCTCCTTCTAGCCTGTTTGCTAGTGCTTTTCTAAGGCACTCTCCCATCTTGCCAAAGTCAGCCTTCCTGAAGTCCATTACCCTCACTTTGGTATGGTTTGACTCTGTAGCTGAGTTTATCGTGAACCACACTGTTTGGTGGTCACCTGTTCCCAAATGGCTACCCACTTCAAGATCTGAGATCCTCTCACTGTCCCCATGTGAGAGTATGAGATCTAAGATTGCTCCCTCATGAATAGGTTCCAAAACTAGCTGTCTGAGGCATGCCACATGAAGGGCATCGAGAATGGCCCTGCTTTTGGATGTGGCTGCAGCAAAGGTGCTCCAGTTAACATCTGGCATATTAAGGTCCCCCATTAACAATATCTTCCCTTTTTCTGCCATCCTAAGTATGCCTTCTGTCATATCCTTGTCCATTCCCTCCCCCTGACATGGGGGTCTGTATACAACCCCTGTGCGGACTGTGGTGCCATTTCCAGTCTCTAAGGTGACCCACAGTGCCTCCTCTCCTCCCTGTTTACTCTTTTGTTCAGTTGCTTTTATCCTTCCCTTACACAGAGGCTACTCCGCCCCTCTTCTCCTCTCCCTGTCTCTCCTGTGGGTTGTGTAGCCTGGTATGTTAACATCTCAGTCATGGTTCTCTGTGTACCATGTTTCTGTGACTGCTACGATATCCAGGCATCCCTCTTCCATCAAGGCCACCAGTTCAAGGAGCTTGTTGCCCAGACTACGGGCATTGGTACTCATTACTCTCCATTTATTGATGGCCTTACCCTTTTTGCCCTATCCTATCCTTACTGCATTTGTCACTTTCTTCATTTACCAGCGCTTCTCCCTATCGGCATCTCTATGTTGGTGTCTACCTCACTTAGTACCCTGATTTTTTTTTGGGGGGGGGCTAGGATTTCCCTGCTCTTCTCTAGTGCCTCCCCCCTTGGCTAGTTTAAATGCATGCCAATGAAGCATTTAAACCTATCACCTAGGATCCTGGTTCCCCTTCTGGACAGATGCAGATCATCACGCCATTATAGGCCTGCATCCCTCCAGTTGGACCCCCCAGTCCCCAATGAAAGCCAAATCATTGAGCTCTGCACCAGTTTTTCAACCACTGATGGAATCCGATGGCGTGGAGCACCCTAGCCTCACCTGTGCCATAGACAGGCAGCACCTCTGAGAAGGTTACCATGCAAGCTATTTGTCTAAGGCCCCTCCCCATCTCCGCAAATGCTTCTTGCACTGCTCTGATCCCTTTCTTAGCCAGACCATTTGTCCCTAGGTGGACAATGACATCCAGCTCCCTCCCCTATGCAACTGCTCCTGTGATCCTGCGGATTCGCTCCCTGTCCCTCCAAGTCATGGCGCCAGGCAGGCACCTTACCTCCCTCTCCCCTTCCTCCCCCAGTTGTACCTTCCTAACAATGGAGTACCCCACCAGGAGTTGTTTTCTTCCCCGTGGGGTCCCATGCCACCCTCCTGTGGGTCTCCTCTGTGGAAGTTCCAAGCATCCTCCTTGGTCTCCACTGTGGGTGCCTCCAGAGGAACCATACTTTTCCAGAATGGCATAGGAAATTGTGGAGAGTACAACTGGAGGATGCCTCTGTTTCACCTCCTCACCCTCCCTGAGCCCACTGTGGTCCAGCCGCCTCTTCCTGGCAACCTGTGAGGCAACGACAGTAACCCTGGTGGTCTCTGGGTGGGAGAGGAGGTCCCATAAATCCTGTACAACTCAGCCTGGAGATGAGAAACCTCCTCCCTCAGCCCAGAGAGGTGCATGCAGATGGGACAACACCGCATCCTCCAGAACGTCTTCCGCAAGACTGCTGCTCCGCAGCCACTGCACTGCACCACTCCCATCATTTCTTATTTATGGCCCTCTAACTGTTGTTTGGAATACTTACTCTTTCCTCTGTTTGTTTATTTTTTTTCCTCTCCCTACTTACTTACTGCCTCTGTACCCTTCTAGCTCCAGATCTTCCTGTTCTGAGACAAGCAGTTCTTATATTTCTCAGTAGCCTCCTTACTTGTTCAGAGTCAGACCTCCAGCAGCTAGGCGGGGACGGAGAGCTACTCTTGCCCTTCTAGGATGGTGAGTCTTTGGTGGCTCTGTGATCACTCACTTCCTGCTCCCAAACAGGAAGTTCCTGTTGTCAGTCAAATCCTGTGCCTATAAAAGTAGAACTGCCTTTGGGTGGGGGAGTAGAGGGAGGGAGGAAGGAAGGACGCAGCTTCCCGGTGAGACTGGCCACCTTCATAGAGGTCCGTAGTCATTTCGATGGCGCAACAGCTTACTCTTTTGCGCCTCCACATAGCATCCAGCTTACAGCCTGGATTGCCTGATGCAGTGCACACACTCGCAAGTCTTGGACTGTATAAAAATGCATAGAAAATATTTTTTATGTTTTTATAAATATTTTAAAAAGATTTTGTATTTTATTTATAAATGTGTATGAAGTAATACACACCTTTTTTTTTCCGTGTATCTATATATTCTTTTATAAAAATCTATTTTTTATGTATAAAAATATATTTTTGTATGTCATTTTTATATTGACAATATTTTATACTAAATAACTACAACTATACTCTCTTGTGTTTGGTGTCTTATTCATATTCAAGAGATAAAGTGTGACATTCAAGTCGCAACATTTTTGGGACAATTGTCATAACCATATCATATTAACATTGGGTATATGGCAGTATTGTTATCCGTAATATAACGATAGTTAATAGAAAGGTTCTAGAAATTTTCAAGGGAGTGGAGGAGGCTAGACAGTAAAGAATAGGCCTATAGCTGTTCCCAGCTAATATCTCTTATGTAGTCATGTTAGCTTCCTTCATAACAATTCCTATACAGCTGAGTTTTAAAAAAGCATCTTTGATTTAGGACAAATAAGTGACAAGGGACCTCATTCCAAGGGCCCACCAGTCTCTGTGTGACAAATGCCTTCCTTCTATTAGTATTATAGTTTAATGGACAAGATATTCAAAAGGGTTGCAACATGTGTAAAAGGGTAGTGCCTGTGCAAGTGAAGACTTGCTCCATTCTGCGATATTCAGCAGGAGGCAGTTCCACCACAGAAGACATGCTGAGTAACAGTGCAATGCAAATCAATGCATAATGAACTGCAGGGGGACGAACCATGGACTAAGTGCACAGCCTGACATTCAGCAAGCATGTGTAGAGTTGTGAAGCCAGAACCTGGAACCTGCGCCCTGCACAACTTTCAGGCCAAAAGATGCTCAAGTCAACAATCATGCACAGGTAAACTGCTGAATTGCATGGGACGACACAGCACGTGACAGCTGTCGCTGGCCCCTGCCACCCATGTCCCATCGTCAGCCTAATCTGTGGTCAAAAGAGTGACAATTCCCAACACCACCCCACCACTGGGCCTATTGTGGCAACAGCAGAAATGTTCTCCCCGGAAGCCTGACCACAGGCTGCTCTAGTTTAAAACAACCTCCTGTGAATACATACCTGGTGGTCCAGTGTACTGAGAAGCTGATTTCAAGGTGTATCAGTGTGAAACACAACCCGCCTCCCGCCGACATATAGCCCTGGTGGTGTAGTGGACTGAAAGTCCCATTCACGGGATGTAAACAGTAAAGCTGACCCCCGAACGTAAGCCTGGTGGTCTAGTGGAGCAAAACTCCCATTCCTGGGATGTAAGTAGTAAACCCCCTCTGAACATACCCTGGTGGTCCAGTATATGTATTCAGTACAACAAACCTCTTCCATTGCTGTTCACATGATTGATGGTACGACCTCAGTTGATAGTGGAAGCGATCTTTGAAATCTCAAGTTACTATAGTAGCATATCCATTTGTTTAGTACATGAACTAATAGTGTCCATCTCATGTCATATTGTCTTTTAGTTATGCACATTTTTAAAGTTATATGTGATCACAAACAAAATGATTAAGACACTTTAACATTTAAACTACTACATGGAACGAGAATGACAAGTGACAATTAATAAAGTAATTAAGAGAATGACAGTAAGTGCAACCACAACAGTAGAAATATTTCTGATACTGAAACATTGTTTTATATGTATGTGCACTATTCTTAGGACTATAAATCATGTAGTATGCTGAGTGATACTTCTGAAAAAGACAGGATATTCATGGCAAAAAACTCCGTTTAATGCATCAGTTAGGGTTGTTCCACAGCGACAAAAGTGAGGAAATTCGCTGTTAGGGTTGAAAACCCTAACTGACCCACACCCCCCCCAGCACCACACAGACACAGACACACACACACACATTCAAGTATGGGGGAGGACCAAGTCAACACAACCAATGACAGACATCCACCAGCAGGTGACAGAAATAACAAACAATTGTCTAAATGTACTACGAGACATCCCCACCCACCTGACCAGGTACTGCATGCCAGTGGAGATCAACAGCAAAACTGAGGCCATGTACACCAAACATACACATTCCTGATTGCAGCTGCACACAACGTACCACACTTAGTAGTTGCATGGCCTTACCTACCGATGCCCCACACCACACCACACCACAACTGGTACTGTGCCGTTATTCAATATAAATGCTGAAGGTGCATGATGACAGTTGTAGAAAGGTTTTAACACTACTGAGTATACATTAATTAAGAGAAGCACATAAATTAACTACAAGACACTAGCATGCTCAAGATAAAATTAGTGATACATTTAGTAGGTGATTTACATAGTACTACATTTACTGCAATGGTTTAGTCAACATAGAGAGGCTGATGTAAACGTATGGAAAAGCATTGCCTGTTCAACGCTGTGAAATTGGCTCTGCCAGTATCACATGCATTCTTACTGATGAAGGTGTACTGCTGATGTACATACATAGACCTTCAGTGTGTCTCAATATTAAAGATGCAGTAAGTATTCTTTGTAAGAAAGATTGTAATTGCATGGATCAGGCCAAGCAACTTCTCAATGTCATAGCACTATTGAGCCAACAATGATGTACCTGTATCGACATTTATATAGGATAGATTTTCCTGTAGGCACTTACTGAGTATGTTGTACCTGATAAAGACAATCTCATTGCATCTGTGATAACTAACTTATTCAAATAGTAATAGATTTGCTATTGTTGCAATGAGTGATCTATGGCACTTATGGACACAGTGTGATTTTGTAACAGTTGTTTCATACTCAGGCTGTATGCCTAGTGTTTGGTTTGCCACACTTCTGTCACTGATGCTATCAAAGTGATAACTATGTTAATTCTGCTACAACATGAATGAGGTAGGTATGGTGTAGATATAAACAGAATGTCTTTTAGTATTGATTTAACTCATAATGGGGTAAATGTAGTAGGACAGCAGGGGTTATCCTCTATCACTGAGTCTGTCAGTTATAATCACACTAGAGTTTCGATGACTGTAATTATCAAGTTACACTGTTCATCTTCATGAGTTCATATTCACAGCCATTCTCCAGCAACTAGACAGTGTATGGTGTAACTGGGTGGGACACTGTGTTGCAAAGCTGCTGCAGTGCCTATCAGAGGAGAGTATCTACTCATAAAGACAATTACAATAAGGCATGACCAACAGTTATGTTAAATGGTCTGTTAATCACCCTGTAGGGTTTAATGTTGAATGAGGCATATCCGAGTGCCACATGTCGCTAGACAGTGATAAACTGACCATTGACATAATACCTGACAGTGGCTTATTGCTATCATAATAAAACTGTTTCTTAAACAACATTTAACCATGTTCATCATATGGTTAGGCTCTACATGTATGTTACAAAAAACTAAACATAAGGCTGTTACAATGTTTACAGTCAATTAGAAAGCTGTGTTTCTCAAACCCTTGTTATAATCAGAGATATTATACCTGTACAACTCCTTGGTTTTGCTTAACTCTATTGCTCAGGTGGCCCACCACAAGTGGTGTGGTGTGGTGTGGGCATCGGGTAGTAAGGCCATGCAACTACTAAGTGTGGTAATGCCAGTGTAGCTGCAGTCAGGGGATGTACATTTGGTGTACATGGCCTCAGTTTTGCTGTTGATCTCCACTGAGCATGCAGTACCTGGTCAGGTGGGTGGGGATGTCTCATAGTACATTTAGACAATTGTTTGTTATTTCTGTCACCTGCTGGTGGATGTCTGTCGTTGGTTGTGTTGACTTGGTCCTCCACCATACTTGAATGTGTGTGTGTGTGTGTCTGTGTCTGTGTGGTGCTGGGGGGGGTGAATTCGGAGTTAGGGTTTTCAACCCTAACAGCGAATTTCCTCACTTTTGTCGCTGTGGAACAACCCTAACTGATGCATTAAATGGAGTTTTTGCCATGAATATATATATATATATATCTATGTGTGTGTGTGTGTGTGTGTGTATATATATATGTGTATATATATATATATATATACACACACACACACATATATATATATATATACACACATGCATATATATATATATATATATATATATATATATAGGGGATATGACATGGCCTGACTGAAGATATCATATTTATCTTCACAAGAGGCCAATGATATCATGATATCTCACGGTGGCTTGGCCCACTCATGAGATATCATGATGTCATTGGCCTCGAGTGAAGATAAATAGATATCTTCAGTCAGGCCATGTCATATTCTGTTTATATATGTATGTTTTGGGCTACATTCAACAAAAGCTCCGAATGTGCACTTATACATTCCACTACATAGAGATGTTGGCTGTTTCAACACAAATCTGCAGTATGTCTACCAGCACAACAGATGCATATGTTGTTTAAAAAAATATATGTAGTTGATCCTGCTACTTTAAAATTATTATGCCAAAAAGTGTCTGGATTCTGGCTAACCTTGCCCTGACCACCCCAATACAACTTTCCATAGCCCGTCCCTCAAAAGAGCAGATTACATATATTCTTAAATACAATTGTCTGATGTTGCTGCAGTAAACTGATTGCATAAATACATATCTGGTTGATCCTGCTTGCATCTTTAAACAGATATGTTTAAACAAAGATAAATTATCTGGTTGATCCTGTGATTTTGTTTTATCAGGTTCAGGTAATCGCCATGACCCCATTATGCATGATCAAATGTAACTGACGAGCGCCTTAATATTCAAATCTCAGGTACTGTCATAATTATAGAGCCTGTTCTATAAATTGTTGAAAACTGTGACCCTTCCTAATATTGGCTATATTTTAAGAGCTGCGACAACACTGAGAGAAGAGCGAGCAAGTTGGCAGCTTCAGAACCAGACAAAAGCACGAGCATGTGTTGCTATGGCAACTGACACTCGCGCTTTCGTCTGCTGTTCTGAAGCTGCTGACTCGCTCACTCTTCTCTCAGTGTTGTCAGCAGCTTCTTCTCTTAAAATATAGCCAATATTAGGAAAGAGTCACAGTTTTCAACAATTTACAGCACAGGCTGTATAATTATGACAGTACCTGAGATTTGAATATTGTTGCGCTCGGTCACGCCACATTTGACTGTGTACTGATGGGTCATGGCACATTACAGTTAAAAAATAGGTGAAATGAAGTTGCAGGATCAACCAGATATGTTTAAAATTAATTATTTGTGTTAAGATGTAGGCAGGATCAACCAGATGCAAGAGATGTGTGTTTTTTTTTGGGGGAGTTACTTGTACAGGGACAGAGGAAAGAGAGACAGGTGTGTGAAGAAAAGTGAAACACTTTCACTTTCATCAGGATGACGTATAGGAATGTGGAGATAAATGTATGACATATAGGAAGATGAAGATAACAATATTATCTTCACTGGGCAGCCTAGATATAATTTTTTATACTCGTATTTATCCCAAAACATACGTTGTATAAATATATATATATATATATATATATATATATATATATATATATATATATATATCTGTATATATTCTTTGCAAAAAAAATACATTACTGCAGACATTAGGGTTGTAAAATGCAAAGGGCACAAAGACAGGAAATGAAAAAAAAATTAGGAGTTTGGGTCTCCAGAGTACTGGCAAATCAGTGGTGGAGTCTTACCTGGGGTTGTCAACTCTAATGCCAACCCTCCCAGCCAGTAGCCTCCTGTCCAAAGTGCAAGATACAGCTCCAACCTAGTGCCTCTTACTGATACAGTATGGCCAACATAATATGTCAGAGCTTTCTTCATGGAAGGCCTTGCGGGCCCTGTGTGAAGACATCACATTTGACCTCATCTGATCCAGGGTAGAGGTGGGCATTAGGGTTGGCAACCCAAAGTAAGACCCCATCACTGATTTGCCAATACTGTGGAGACCCAAATTCCTAATGTTTTTTCATTTTCTGTCTTTGTGTACTTTACATTTTATAGCCCTAATATCTGTATTAATTTATTTTTTGCAAAGAATTTTCTTCTTTGTGATAGTTAATTGTATCCTCATTTGTGCTGGTCTCTTCCAGACCTGCACAAAATGAAATAAATACAATATTGGAGACAGTCCTGATGCAGTACATGAGCCCAGCAGACCCCGCAAACATGTCATTACCTTGTCGGTGAGGTTCCTGACCCACCACAGGTGTCTACACCAAAACACTGCTCTGTCCCTACCCATGCCATGACTGATGCTGCATGCTGCAGCACCCTCCCATCAGCCTTGTCCCAGTAAACTGGCTCACTGAATTCACACCTGAACTCAGCTCACTGGCACGGTAAGCCAGTGTGTTCCCAAGGGGTGCAATGGACATCCTTGCAAACAATGTTACTAAATAAATTGTTTGTTTTTTAATATCCTGAACCCAAACTGTCAACATAGTCTTCTTATGACCCCACCTCATAAACCCCGTAGGTGAAAATGTTCAAATCCATGCTTAAAAGCCATTTCACGCCACAGGTGCAAAAACACATTTCAGACAGGATATGAAAAATGACAGCTGTACTATTCATGAGGTGTTGTGAAAAAAAAATGGGTATGTTGAAAATCTGGAGTCAAAATATTGTAAATTACCAAAGTTATGCACCTCTGCAGAAAATGTCAATGAGCGCTTGTAACTCGCCATTTTGGGATTTACAAATTTTCCACACACTGGCTTTTGGGACCCACCTCATGAACACTGGCACTGTCATTTCATTAACTGGTCCCAAAAAGTAATTTTGTGCAGCAACTGTGAAATCACCTTCTGGGTCAAATTAACAAAATCAAAGTGGCAGTGCTCATGAGGTGGGGTCCCAAAAAGCCCATCTTGAAAATTTGGTGTAAAAATACCTAGAAATGGTACAGATATCAACATACATTGATAACACCATTGAAAACATTGTATGGCACATACCTTTATTCCTCAGTTCGTGGTTTGGCTTTAAAGAGTGCAGACATGTCCTGGTCCACAGAAGATGACATCGTACAACCTCTGGAGGTATGTATAGGTAAGGTGGGGTGGGTGGTGGTGCTCAGTGGGAGGGTCAGGTTGGGATAGGAGATGGCAGTGATGTGGAGGAACCATTTTCTTTTTTCAGGTTACAAAAAATGCTTTTAAATTAAACCAAAACAAATGCAATGTTGTTTGGGACCTGTCAAAAACGAATGAGGTAGGGCATGTTACAAATTCTGGGACAAAATGGTCTACCCCTTCCACTGGTTCCTACTTTTAAATACCTGGGCACATTATTGGACCCCAGCTTAAGCATGGTTGCACATATTGTCAGACTGGGTGAAAGGATTAACTAAAAAATAGGTATCCTTTACTGAAATGTAAAATACCTGACTGAAGAGGCACACCAAGCTATATAGCTAAGCAAGTCTTAATACCTGCATTGGACTATGGAAATATCATGCTTGTCCAGTGTAATGGGGTATTCAAGTCCAAATATAAGATTTTATACAATAACATATGTAGATTCACCATTCAAACTCTGCTAAGAACTCATCACTGTCAGTAATATGAAAAATTGAGTGTACTCTCACCAGAGAGGTGATTGAAGTACCATGTAACCAATTTCTTTTATTGAATAGCATGGTCTGCTGAACCTCTAGTTTTATCAACTACATTAGTAACTAAAAAATGTGAGCGGCACACTAGAAATAGTGGGCTACTCTCTTACACTGTTCCTGTTTTAAAATTACAAATGAGTAAAAGAGCTTTTACTTGGTATGCACCTTCAATATTAAATAAATATGGCAACTTGATAAGAGGAGTACATAGTACATTGCATTTTAAACAATTGTTCAAATTCCTATATTGTGAGAATGTGTATAGATGTAATTAATTGTCTATGTTTTGTACAGTATGTTATCTGTAATTTTGTAATTTATTTATTTTAGTCTTTGGTAACTGGATAAGGCTCACTAGGCACAAGTGCCTGTTTTTAGGGGTGACCTGGGAGCACTGTGCAGTTAAGTGACTTGCTCAGAGTCACACTGTATGCAAGTGGAGGTTGTGAGAATCAAACCCAGATCTGGTCTTCTGGATGTACCAAGCTCGTTCACAGCTCATTATTTTAACCTCTAGGCTATACTGCCAGCCCTGTTTAATAATTGATGTTTAAATGTCAGGCATGGCTGAAAAAGGACTGTGCCCAGTCCACTTCCTGGTTAAAAATAAAAAAATGAAATAAAACAAAACAAAACACAAAAGACATTGTGGGAAATGTTTTCCTTTACAGGGAAATCATAATTGAAAATCAGTATTTTGGGACACCCCAGTGCCTCACACTGCTGGGGGGGGGTAAATACCGATACAGGGATTGGGCCCCCAATGTCAGCAGTGTTAATAAACCAAGGGGTTGCAAAGGGGAAGCATCTGACACCAGGGGTGGGCATCCTGTTGTCGGTTAAGCATAATCAATAATAATAATAAAAACACAATTATAATAAATAAATACACTGCCACTGGGGAATGGGGCCCCCAGTGTACAGATAACAGTTTAACTGAGGCACAGTCAGGATGGCAGGACTACAATGACAGTAACCCCATCCCTGGCCTACAATTCAGGACAGCAGCAATCCTGGCATTTTTTCTGCATTTATATATATATTTTTTTACTGTACGGTAGAGGGCCACTGATGTGGAATTAACCTATAGTCCTTATGACTCACAATTATTCTAAGAATAAGTCATACTGTTGGAAAGCAAATGGTTCAAAAAAATAGTAACTTGCACAGCTAAATGATCCCTACTGTCTTCCATATCAGTCTACCTTGAACAGCCAAAGGAACTGACACTGACATGCCTTCCACCTCCTACTCATTGTTCATTAGCCCCGGAGTTGCAAAGGTGCCCCCCCAATGCCCAGTCTTGGCATTTTTTCAACATTTCATTTTGAAGGAACAAATGTTGATACTGTCCGGGGAGAGGGGCCAATGATGCGGAATGGGCATTACAGTCAGAGAGCATATGGTCCCCCGCCTCCCCCAAAATAACTGCCTCAGCTAAATGTCCTCAACTCTTTGTGAAATCAGTGTTCAGAAAACTGGGGTGGGGGTAGTGCTTCTCTCGCACAGAGCACCCTACCAACCACTGCCCGACCATGACACAGAAGGGTTACATTATATGACACAGCTTGTCATTTGTTAAAGGACAGCTCTGTCATATAGTGCAGCCAGCTGTTAACTGACAAAGACATTATAGGGCAGTAAGGGTTGCACTATATGAAATAGCTGTCGTTTGTTAAATGACAGCTGTGTCATATAGTGTAAATAGCTGCTAACCATGGAATACACATTATATTGCACCAAACTTTATTCTTCAGGTCATGGTTTGACTTTGAAGAGTGCAGACAGGTCCTGGTCCATAGTAAATGACAGCATATGGCCTCCGGAGGTAAGTATAGGGTAAGGAAAGTGTTGGCTGGTGGGCGCTCAGTTGGAGGGTTAGGAAGGGGAAGGGGAATGGCGGTGATGGTGAGAGACTGTTTTCTTTCTTTTAGGTTTAAATAAAAACAAAAAAAATATGTTGGGGATGGTTTTCTTTTTGCAGATATACATATAATATTAATCTATTTTGGTACACTGGAGGTTGTCTCCCCAGTGTCCTAATCTACTGGGGAGGGGTGAATTATATAAAACAACATGCTGTGCGGAGGGGGCAGGAGGCATCCAACACAGGGGTGAGCATCCCAGTGTTGTAAAATAAATAATTAAATGCACTGCCACTGGGGAATGGGGCCCCCAGTGTGCAGATACAGTTGAAGGTCACAGCACAGTCAGGATGGTGGGGCTACAATGACAGTAGCCCTGTTTCTGACCTACCAGTGATGACAGCAGTGGGGGTTGCACTATACGACACATCTGTCACTTATTAAAGACAGCTGTGTCATATAGTGCAAACTGCTGCTTTTGCAAAAAATCAGTTATGAATAGAACGTTGATTTTTTTAACTCTGCATGTGAAGAAATGGAAAATTGTTATTAAATATTATAAAAACTATAGTACTTAACAGATGGACCTAAAAACCACAAAAGTGCACACGTTGGACCAACCTCTATCAAATCTGAAAGTTTCAGGTTTCAAGGCCTCCTGTTTTTTTAGTTATTGGGTGGCAAAAAGTCTTAAAATATTTCAAAATTGAGACTTTTGTAGTTTTTTGCACCTCTGTAACTTTGCTTCCTGAACTGATCTAATGAAATTTACAGGATCAAGAGACTGCACTTTTCAAATTTCATGTAAATCAGTCAAAAGGGAGCAGAGTTATTAAGGTGCAAGAATTTGAGTTTAACCTAGAAGTGCTTACTCAACCCTAATATACAGGCACTATTGTGCCTGTATAGAGAGAATAATGGATTGGTGACAGTTTATTACCAGTGAGTAATACCATTGAGAGGTCCTGGACATGTAGGAACCTCGAGAGCAAAGCTCAAGAGGTTCCTGTGTCCAGAACCTCAAGATTCACAAATGCTGTTTGCCCTTGGGTAACCTCATGAGTGGTACAAGCCAAAAGTGATTTGCCAAAGCGCAAACAGCATTAGTGAAAATTATTATAAGGGTAGGAATGAAAAATTTATCTGATTAGTTGACAAAGTTCCAGGAGCCTTTCATTAATTTTAGATAAATATACCTGCTGGACCTGATCACATGGCATAATAATTTCTGTTTTTCACAAACTTGATTTAACTAAGCCTTGAGGGAATACACACCAAGTTTAATGGCACTTGAAACAGAGAATATAGGGTCCTTAAGAGAAAGTCCAGCCAAAATTTTTGGCATCACTAAATTCAGAATATGTATCAGCATATCACCAATTAGCACTGTGCCAAAATGAGATCTCTAAGTTACTTTGTTTAAATATTTCAGGTAATTTTGTAACCCCAAATTCAGATCCTGTTCAAACAAAGCCAGCTTCAATGAATTCTGCAATTGTGAAATGCAGTAATGACACAGTCTCAGAAAGTAGTAGGGATGCTCAATTTCAGAATGTGGCAGTGGTGTAGAATTTAGAATGTTAAGATGATGCACAATTTCAGAATGTGGCTGAGGCACACAACTTCAGAATGTGTTGGTGGTGGGTACAATTTTGGAATGTGGTGATGATGTACAGTTTCAGAATGTGGCAGTCACGCACAATCTCAGAATGTGGTGGTGGTGCACAATCTCAGAATATGGTGGTGCAAAATCTCGGAATGTGGTGGTGCCATATAATCTCATAATGTAGCTGTGGCACACAATCTCCAAATGTGGTGGTGGAGCACAGTCTCAGAATGTGGTGGTGGCACACAGTCACAGAATGTGGCAGTGGTACACAATCTCAGAATGTGATAATCCTGTACAATTTCAGAATGTGGCACTGGCCAAAATCTTGGAATGTGGTGGTTCAGCACAGTCTTGAAATGTGGTGGTGGTGGACAACTCTCAGAATATAACAGTTGTGTGCAGTCTTGAATGCAGCAGTGGCACACAGTCTTGGAATGTGGTGGTGTCACACAATCTCAGAATGTGGCAGTGGTGTACAGTTTCAGAATGTGGCGGTGGTGCACAATCTCAGAATGGGGCAGTGATGCACACTTTGGAATGGCACTAGTGCATAATCTCTGAATGTGGTGGTTGTGCACAGTCTCAGAATGTGGTGGTAGTGCAAAGTCTTGGAATGTGGTGATGGCACAAAAATTCTGAATGTGGTGGTGGTGCACAAATTCTGAAATGGTGGTGGTGGTGCACAATCTCAGAATTGGCAGTGGTGCAAAATCTCAGAATGTGGTGGTGGTGGTGGACAGTCTCAAATGTGGTGGTGCACATTCTCAGAATGTGATGGTGCCAGTTTCAAAATGTGGTGGTGTGACATTCTTGAATGTGGCGGTGGTGCACAGATCTGGAATGTGGTGATGGAGCACAATCTCAGAATGTAGCAGTGGTGCACAGTCACAAAATGTGGTGGTGGTGCCCAGTTTTAGAAAGTGGTGATGGCACCTAGTCTTGGAATGTGGGGGTAGCACTCAGTCAAGGAATGTGGTGGTGGCACCCCGTCATGGAATGTGGTGATGGCACATAGTCTTGGAATGTGGCGGTAGACAGCTACGTCCCTTTTTGAACCTGTGTTGTTCCGCATCTTGTGATTTTAGTGTTGAAGAAATAATATCCTTTATCAAGCTTTCCAAGACCTTACATGGGGGTCTGTCAGACTAATTGATCTGTAATTTTATAGTTATTTCTTGGTCCCTGTTTATGAATAGGGATGACATAGGCTATTTTCCACAAGGATGGCACAAAATTTTGATTTATACAGTGCTCAAAAAGTAATTTGAGGGGTAATGCTACAATCTGCCAATAGGTATAATAGGTGACCTGGTATACCATCAGGCGAAGTACTCATCTTTCCTTTGAGAGCAGTTAATTTGGTACGCACATCATCTACTGAAATAGTAATATTCCCTACCACAAGGACAACATTGTTTGTAATTGTTTTTTATTGGAAAAAATTTCACAGAAATATGTATTGAATATATTTGCCATTTCTAAAGGATCATGAACAAGATTATTTTTGTACAAAATTGGACCTACTTGACAAGTGGGATTTTTCAGTGAATTGATATATGACAAAAAGGATTTACTATTGTCTGTTTTAGTATGTGTGGCTAATTTCAATTCCTATGACTTTTGCATTTCTGATGCTTTTCTTACATTTTATGAATATCAAGATATTTACCCCAGTTAACTGGATTCCTTACTTTCAGATATGCAGTGTAGCATTTACTTTTTCTTTTTATTAACCTTCTGATGGATTTATCCATCCATTTAGGTTCATGTGTTTTAAGACATCTTTTGTTTTAGTAGGAATATAAGATTTTCTAAGTTCAGAGATTTTACTATAGAAAAAGAGAAATAATTATTAATGCCAATTGTATTTAATGTGGAAACCAATTTATACCTTCTAAATTTGTTTTTATACTGGAAATATCAGCTTTATCGTGCATATAAACTGTAGAGGAATTGTGTAAAGGACAATCATATGTCTGAAATTAAATTTAACAGAACAATGGCCACTATTTCCTATTGGTGCAGTTACATATAGATTTCTTTTTGTGTTAAATTTGTACTATAGAATACTAGGTCCAAAGTGTGCATGCTTCTAGTGGGCTGCCTTACCCCTGAGTGAGGTTACATTGCATGCAAATATTGATTCATTTTGTACCAGAATTTGTAGAGGGCAGAATGTTTTTCCCAGTCAACTTCACCTAGGTTTAGGTCTCCTGATAAAATAATATCCCCTGGAAAACTGTAATTTTAATTTCTGAGATAAGTCCATTCAGATATTCAGTAGATGCAACAGGGGACGATAACAAACACCCAATATTTGCTGACATTGTTTATGCAAACTATTTTAATCCATAGAGATTCAATAGAACAACCAGGGCACTTGATTTTATCAGAAATGTTTACTGCCATAAATGATTCTTTTAGAAAAATGGCAACCTCTCCACCTTTCTAGTCAGCCTATTATATCTATACATGGAGTATCTGGGATTACTGGACCCCAACTGATTTTATCATCTCCCATGTTTCACCAATCATAATTATGTCATTTTTCTTGCTTGAAATTTGGGCTTGTAGTTTGTCTAGTTTATTATTTAAACTCCTTGCATGAAAATAAATGAAATCTAAATTTTTGAGAATATTTAAACAGGTGCCTTATTAGTGTACTGCGGGGTGAATGTTTCTCTCCCCAGGTTTAGCAGTTTAAATGTTCATTTATGCATTTCAACATATGATCAGCTAATAGATGATTACCCTGGGACTTAAATGAAGGCCATCTCTATTAAATAATTCTGGTCTGTCAAAAGTCCTCTCAATGCGTAATGCATACCTGATTTTGTTTAAGACATTTTGATGAAGCCAGTTATTGAATTTGTGAATTCTATTGATATAGGCCTCAGAAGCTTTTGGAACTGGTAAAACTTCTGAAAACGTAATCTCACATCCCCTTTCTACCAAAATATTTGAGAGTGCCACTATATCTTTTTTCATTTCAAGAGAATCCGAACATCCAAAATCATTTGTGCCAACATGTAGCATAACTAAGGGGTTTGGATCACTGTGTTTCAATATATTATGGATCATATTTGTAATATTAGAAACACAGGTGCCCTTAAAGCTGGAACATGTGCAATTTTTTGGGGGTCACATATAGCCCTATCGAGATTTTTATAATGGAGTCCCCAGGTACATAGACCTGCCTGGTGGCACTCAGATTTGTGGTTGGAGTATCCATGTGATTTAAGTTATTTCCACTAACAGGAAGAACAGGTAGAATATCAGGAATCAGGAGGGTATGAGAAGGTAGAGGACATCCCTTGGAAGTACTAAATGAAACACTAGGGGCTGGATATTCAAAAGGGTTGCGCCATGCGCAATAGGGTTGCACCTGTGCAAGTCTGAAATTACGCCATCCTGCCATATTCAGCAGGAGGCAGTTGCACCCCCAAGTCAAGCTGAGCAACAGCGCAATGCTAATGAAGGCATGCTGAAGTGGAGGGGGAGGAACCATGCATAAACTGCACAGCCCGATATTCAGTGGGCTGTGCAGAGTTGTGCAGGTGCAACCCCAACCCACCTACACAACTTTGATCCCCAAAAAGGAGTAAGTCGAGGCCACCCACAGGTGAGCTGCCACATTGCAGGGCACAACACAGCAGCTGCCACCTGTGGGTAGCCCCTCAACCTACTCCTGTGCCCCCCAGCAGCCCAATCATGGCATATATGTAACCTCTCGACTGCCTAATCACGGGCATATGCTGAAAACACCCTCCCCAACTGGCCCGATCGGGGCATATGTTGAAAACACCCTCCCCTGACTGGCCTGATCGTGGGCATATGTTGAAAACATCCTCCGTTTGACCGGATTTGACCAGGCATATGTTGAAAACACTTTCCTCCCCGACTGGCCTGATCGCGGGCAGAGGTTAACCCCGCCCACCCCCGACTGGCCTGACTCATGGGCAGAAAGAGTCAACCCCACAAGGACATATCCTGGTGGTCCAGTGGACCGTAGAAGCCTGATCGCGGGCAGCAAAGTTTCAACCCCCAAGAACATATGCCTGGTGGTCCAGTGGATCATGAGTTCGATCGTGTGCACCAAAGTGTTAGAACACCTTCCGCGACCACCTACCCTGGATTCTAGTGTCCCCCACCCACTTCATCCATGAAGCCTCACCACCCCACCCCCCGGCAGTCGGGCAGCAGCGTTATCCCACCTGCCTGCTGTTCGCCGCTTCACTGACCGACCGCCCAGTAGGGATGCATGCCTGTTGGTGTAGAAAGAAGAGCCACGGGCGTGCAGCCCATACCCATCTGAGCAGTCTAGGATGGCGTGAATGAATTCATTCATTCACATATCTGAACTGCCTTAGTAATGGTATGGGCTGCAAGCCCATTGGCTCTGCTCTGCACTAATGGCTGTGCAGCCCTACCGAGCAGTCAGTCGGTGGGGTGGCGGGGTGGCAGGTGGTAGGATGCTGCCACCTGCCGCTGCTGGGGAGCGGGGTGGTGGGGCTTCATGGTGGGTGGGGTGGGCGGACACTAGATCACCAGGGTAGGTGGTCCTTGGGGGGTTAACACTTTGGTGCCACGATCAGGCAACTGGACCACCAGGGATATGTTCTTGGGGTTGGAAACTTTGCTGCCCATGATTGGGCTTCATGGTCCACTGGACCACCAGGGATATGTTCTTGGGGGTTGAAACTTTGCTGCCCGCGATCGGGCTTCACAGATATGTTCTGGGGTTGACTTTGCTGCCCGCGATTGGGCCAGTCATGGGGTGGGGGATTAACCTCTGCCCACGACCGGGCCAGTCGGGGAGGGGCTGTTTTCAAAATATGCCTGCGATTCAGCCAGTCGGGGGAGGGGGTGTTCAACATATGCCTCAATCGGGCCATTCAGGGGTGGGGATTTTTAATTTATGCCCACAATTGGGCTGCAGGGGTGTCAGTCTCCAGTGGCTGCTGCCTGGCAGGGCGCCAGGTGCAAGTCCTCGGGATTGCGCACCTGCATGCTAATGGCATGCAAATGGGCTATAACAGATGCAAATGGCCCCCGTGCCTCGCATGAATTATGGCCCCATTTGCATGTCACCTTTTGAATACTGGAATTTGCACATGGCGCAATGGTACTTGCGCCACTGCAACTTCAATGCTCCACTCTGACCCACTTCGGTGGCAAGTTCCACTGTGCATGCAATACTGGCTGTGGTTGGGTGATATTCAAAGGAGTTGCTCAATAGCGCAACTCCTTTGAATATCACCCCGGCCACACCCCTACACAACTATTTTGTGCAGCGCAAGGGCTTGCGCCACAGAATAGCGCAGTTTGAATATCCAGCCCTAGGAGTTTTAATAGAACTAAGCTGATTTTCAGCAATTGTTGTTCTGGTTGAAATCATATCAATTGAGTTTGTCCCTTCAACACTAGAAATGCCACATAAAGGCTCAAAACTATTATGTATAGGTAGGTGAAACTGTGTTGCTTTTCGACCCCTTTTGCATGCTTTGGTATATTGTACTTCATACCATTTGTCATCCATGTTAGTATTTTGATCCTTTTCTCTTGCTCGCTTCCTATTTATTTTACTAGGAGAAGTATGCCTTGTGGTATTAAGTGGAGTGCTAACATTTAATATATCAGCTGGGGGGGCATGAATTCATGGTGGCTGATAAAACATCAGAACTTTTAATAGTATATTGACCTAGTGCTTGAAATATAGTACTCATTTGATTCCGGCTATCTTCTAATTCTGTCACTCTCCTGTTAAACAAAGTAACCATGTATCTAAGAGATTTGTTTTTGATACATTTCTCACTAGTGAACTCAGTCATGGTGTAATCAGTTTTATCCAATTTGTACATGAAACATACTTTGCATTGACTGACCAACATATCAATAGTCTGTCTGTCATACCAGCCATATCACAATACTCTGTAAATTATGTAGTACTAAATAAATTATAACCTGAAATGTACCAGATCAAATCCTGTGGCTTAGCTCACGCTGAACATGCAGAACATGTGCAGACATGCGTGTCTCTGTGCACAGCAACACATGCGCTTGCCCTGCTCGGCTAGCTCTCTGTCATCGCAGGATGCTCTAAATAGCAATGTAGCAACCTGGAAGTGCTCCATAGGGTCACGCCATGAGCGTATGTTTGGATTAGTGCAAATTAAAATATAAAAAGTGACAAAAGCCAAAACAAAGGTCTATACTCAGCTAACACAGTGCCCAGAGGCACAAGGTATAAAGAATCAGTACTGGCAAGTTTGCAAAGCAGAGCACTGCTTAGACTACAAACTTGCCCCTTCTTCTATCAAAGTGTAACAGGGCTCAAACTGCAATACAATAGACACTACAGCAGGTATACACAGTATATTTTAAGACACTCGATATTTAAAAGGTTTATCCAGTCACACCTGCACTCACAGGAGATAGAGCTATGTGCCCTAGCAACTCAGCTGTGAGCAGTCTCAGGGGCTCGCTGCAGGACACTAAATAGCAATGTAGCAACCGAAGTGGTCCACGGTCATGCTACGAGCAATGTTTGGATTAGTGCAAATTAAAATACAAAAAGTGGCAAAGGCCTTTCTAATTATACCCATTAGGTGCAGAAACAATGCAATGCATGTACATATATTGAAATACAAATATGTTTTGCCCTTTTGTCAGAAATGGATTTGCTTTGAAATTGACATTCTATGTATGAGCCTTTAGACAGTTCTTCACATTTGTAAAACCTATTTATCTGTCAGAAAATAAAACAAAACTCTGACACAGTGACAATGATCACATGCCAACAAACCAAATCTTATGCAATTTACTATGGTGGAGAGACTATTTTATGTTAATTTCACAAAAATAAGTAAAAATATTTAAAAAATGTTCAAACTTCAGTAACTTATAACCCAATTATAATAATAGCTATAATGAACTCCTTAGAGTTATGTTAATGTCAAAGTATCACCCCTAGTATGTGGCACTTGGCTTTACCTAGTGCCAAATTATTTCAGGGGTGATTAATAGACTAATGTAACCCCCATCATTCATTATTGCTTAATAAATAATTTATCCCACAGGTCCCTGTTGTGTATTTCATTTATGCAATAGACTTGTGGGTTGTGTTAATTCAGTTTAATTTTTTTTTTTTATATTTTTTATTTTTGCTTGCACGGCTCCTTGGTGTCAGATGGGGCTTCATACCCCCACTCCATCTATCAGGTCATTTTACTAAGGTCCCCTCCTGGTTTCATACTGCTTTTGAGGCAGGGGTGTATGCATTTTTCCCATTTTCTCCTGATCCCCTGAGGACACTGGTGCAGAGGACATACATCCAGACAGACAACATGCTGATGCACACCACTGTCAAGCACCCAACAGCATCCTCCCCTCCCTGACTCCAGAGAGCCATGTGCCACTATTGCCCATGCTTCCACAAGCATAGGTGCCATGGGTGCTGTGAGCACCGTGGTAACCCACCCCAAGAGGAGGAGAGCAGACGTGGGGATGCTCAACCTTTCCCCCATCCAACCCCAGTGACCTGAGTCCATCCCGACCAGCTTGCCAGTGTAGCATGAGGTGTGGAGTCCAGCACCTCAACCTTCAGCGCCACCAGGCCAGCATTTTATTGTCTTTTAAATATAGAAATTTGTTGGTTTGCTCAGTGAAAAAGTGCTATTGCACCCTGAGTGTTGCCAGTTGTGACAATGGTTGCCAAGGACTCTGGCATCATGATGTGACATCACTGTGTAGATGTATTCAGTGATTGCTAGGTTTACTTTAAGTTTGGAAAAATCAGGGCAATATTGTGGTGGGCTTTAGCAAGTGGGATCAAATGGAGGAGTGCCGGCATCAGCTCTATTAATTACAGAGCTTTGGTTTACAGATTTTTTTTTCTGTCTAAAAACACTGATGGAGTCACTGTGCTGCAGGATTCTGGTGACTTAGTGGTGGCGTGAGAGGGGGTAGTTGGAACTGCACAGCAAGAAGTGAGTGGCTGCAGAAATCAGTTGATACATTGAGACCTTTTTCATCTACAAAAAAATAACAGGTCTATTTCTTTTAAGCATGAAGAGGATGACTGGACTGCCATTGTTTCCTATAACACTGGAGTTGGGAAGTCGCTGGTATGTAGGGAGATATGGAGACAGGTGCTGGGCCGGGGGGTGGGCTCGAGCAAAGCCTTCAGCATGTGCTAGGAGTTTGGGTTAAAAAGAAAAAAAGGAAAGGTTTATTTTTCCTTGTTACATTGTTTGGAGACTATTTAGAAATATGCTGCAGGGAAGAATGGCAGTGTTTAAAGAGCTAGTGTACTGCCTAAAACTAAAACTAATATTAGATTTCAAAAGCAATAGCCATTACGTTATTCATTCAATATCCTGAAACCCACCATCGATGCTCAGAATCCCAATGCTGGCTGCCTAAAAGCGGTTGCCCAACATCTGGATTTTGCCTGCGGTGGAGTTGGTATCTATAAGTTAGAGCCAGGGGGCAGGGGGTAAAGCCCCTCGAAACATAAAAATGTTTGCCATGGGCAGAATCCCAATATCAGGCAACCGTTTCAGGCACATGGCATCGGGATTCTGAGCTTGGGCTCAAGTTTTCAGCTTTCCATATATAATCCACCCTTAATATCTGAGTTACTTTTTCTTTTCCCTTGTTTAATTAGAATATTATTTACCTGATGTTAGTAGATGTGATATAGGGAACAACTCTTAGCTTGGCAGCTGACATACTTTCTCTACTGCCCCACACAACATCATCAGCATTGTGATCTCACTGAGTGTGACATCACTACTACTTAGGAACAGCAAGTGAGTGACTGCCAGGTCATGCACCTGTGATGTCAATCAATCAATCAGTCAATCAATCAATCAATCAATCTTTATTTTACCAGGTGGAACACCTCTGAGCAAGCTCATTTACAAGGTGGACCTGGGTGAATACACATAATTAGTACAGCAGTATAACAGGAACACATTGTCAGTACAACAGTATAAAAGGAACAACATGGGTAAGGACAATAGCAATGGGGTGATAAAACAACTCAAAAGACACCAACTTACAGAAATATATACAATAAAGCTCTCAAATAATGACAACAATTTACAGAATATGTACAATGTAGTCAAGCATTGAGAATAACCTACAGGGATAGATAACTGAATAATATGGAAAAGCATAGGGGAAGGGAGAGAGGAGGGGTGAAGGGTAGAAGGAGAGGAGGAGCACCAGGGGTACTACTGTAGGATGCGAAGCAGATCTGGACGTCATGAAGCACATAAGATAAAACACAGGCTCAGTGAAGGATCTTACATAAAATGTTTTGAACTCAACTAGAGTAAAAGGGCTAGCCAGTTTTAAGGTTTTTTGAAGCTTATTCCATAACTGGGGTAGCACGTAACTGATGAAATTGCTACCAAAATGGGATTTAACCTTTAGTACGAATAGAGAAATGTAGGAATAACTTCTCAGGGCATAATTGCCTAAGGTACTGAAGGGCAAGTAATCAGAGATATAATGGCATAGCGTCTTAATAATTGCTCTGTATGTCCAAAGACTAGCATTCCTTTGCCTCCTGAACATAAGGGAAGACCAACCCACTAGGGAATAAGGTACACAATGATGCGAGGTGTAGGCTGTACCAGATATGAACTGTAGGGTTCTGTGGTACAGGATATCAAGCTTTGCTAGAGCCGACCCTGGGACTTGACCATAGAGGAAGTCAGCATAGTCCAAGAGTTCTAGGAAAGTGGTTTGTACCAGCCTCTTCCTAGCCTCTTGGGTAAGCAGATGTTTGATTCTATAAAATAGACCAGGCCTTTGCTTAAGTTTTTTAAGAGTTCCTCTACATGCTCAATGAAGGAAAGACTATTGCCAATCCACCCTAAATATTTGAATTTAGCTACATAATCCAATGATTCACCTAGTAGTGTGTAATACTGTAGGTGGCATAAGGCCAGACATGGAGGGATTTGAGGCAATATTGATCGGTAACAGGAGTGTGGCCTTAGTTTTTTGGCATTTAAGAGTAGTTTTTGGTTAAACAGGTTTTGTTGTAGTAAATTAAAGTCTGATTGAAGGTTCATGCAGGCACTCTCAGGGGTAGGCCTGGTGATAATGAGGACCTTATCATCCGTGAAAAAATGGGTGTCAGATTATTTGATTCCAAAGTCAATATTGTTAATATATAATGTGAATAGCTGCAGTCCCAAAAAGGAGCCCTGCAGCACTCCTCTGATGATCGGTGTCAGTGGAGAAGGATTTCCCACTGCTTTGACTTACTGCACACGACTGGTAACGTAAGAGGAGAACCATTTCAAGGATAAGGTGTTCAATCCAATGTAATGAAGGGTACCCAGAAGCAGATCATGGTCCACAGTGTCGAATGCCTTGCTTTAATCAAGAAACTGCACACACATAGTTCTTTGCATCAAGGGCTCTCTGCCCCTTGTTTGTTGCCTTGCAAGTGCTGAGATTGTACTATGGTGAGGCCTGAAGCCTGACTGTACAGGATTCAGTAGGTTGGAAGAGTCTAGGTAATTCCTAAGTTGTATATTAACTATTTTCTCTAGCAGTTTAGAAAGGATGGGAAGTAAAGAAATAGGCCTGTAATTATTGAGGTTGCTTGGGTCTCCTGATTTGAAAAGAAGCATGACTTGAGCAGTCTTCCAGATTGACGGTAGTTCACCCATTCCAAGGGTCAAGTTAAAGAGGTGCATGATTGGTATTGCCAAGGCACGGTGACTAAGCTTTAAAAAATATGATTCAATGAGATCCACTTCTGCTCTTTTTCCGGTATCCAGCTGTAGGAGCAGGTCTCCACTTCTTTAAGTGTACCAGGCTGAAAGGAGAAAACTATGACTGGGGTGTGGGAAGAGAGGCAGGGTTTGTTGGGGCCTGGGCTGAGAGCTGGGTTCAGAGGTTGTTTGGCAGATGTTGAGTAGAAAGCCATCCCTGTGGTGGCAAAGTGATTGTTTAGGAGGTCTAGGTCTTGGCTTTGTCGGTGATGGAGAATCCATCATGTGAGATTTTTGTGGGAGGGAACTAGAAGATGCATGCCCTCAATATCTTTTATGGTTTTCCAGAACTTGGCAAGGCTTGTGGTGGAGGAGTCCAGTGTTTTATGTAATAATTAGCCTTTTCAGTTCTGATAAGCTTTGTACAGAGGTTCCTGGCTATCCTGAAGACAGATCAATCAGAAGGAAGCTTAGTTTTCTGCACCTTTTTCCAGAGTTTGTCCCTGCTAAGCAATAAAGCAATGGTCACTAAAGTCAGTGAAAAAGACACCTGAGTAGGAAAATAAGTGAGGTTTGTTTACTAGTATAAGGTCTAACAAGGAACTTCTGTTTTTTTTTTTTTTTGATCGGGTTACTTCTGTGATGATTTGGACAAGCCCAAAGGTGTCACACAGATTCATGAGAGGTTTGGAGCAGTCAGAGAGCCAGTCCAGATTTAAGTTGCCCAGAATGATGACTTCAGAATGTGTTGTACTCAAGAAGCTAGTTAGGTGACTCAGTAGTTGTAGACCCATGGATGGAGGCCTATAACATCCTATTATGTATAGGAACAAGGAAGAGGAAAGTTGAACCTTCATGGTTAGGCTTTCAAATTCCTTCAGGACAGATGTGAGTCAGAGATAGAAACAATAAATTCTTCCAGTATGTAGATGGCAACCCTGCCCTCTGGCCAGTCTATCCATATGAAAAATATTGTATGGAATATTCACCTCCAAGTCCAAGGTGGAGGGTTTAAGCCAGGACTCGTGACCACCAGAACATCTGGCTTGGAATGGGAAATCCAGGTTTGGATAGTGTCTATTTTTTTCATGCGACTGCATGCATTAATGTGGAGGATGCTCAATCCTTTGAAGTTTGCTAGTTCCCAGGGAGCTGAGATTGGTAGTGGGGTGCCTGGATTTAATTTGATGCTACCTGAACAAAGCAGCAGCAGCAATAAAATCCTTTTAATTGCACTCAGCATCAGTGTGTAGGACCGTGCATGTTCCCATTTACAGTAGGGCAGTGGGCAAGACTCAGGGTATCTAAAGTGTGCACCAAGAGAGCCCAGGGTTGCATGGAGAAGCACCCTGATCTGATAGGTAAGTATAGATAGGTAGGGTGGTGGGGGTGTACCTAGGATGGAACACCTATTAAGCAACAAAATTAAAGCCCCAGATTGCCAAGATGACTGAAAAAGGTGGCCCAGTGCTGTTGACATAAGTATCGTGGTGAGGGGCTTGTTTGCACATGGTGGAGCATTACCAGTCACTGTGAATGAGCCTGTGCATGGGGCAAGGGAACAGGGCAGAAAGCCAACCAGAAGGCATGAAAAGAGTGCAGCCTACATTTCTAGCAGCAGAGACCCAAGACAAAATAATGGACACTGCGGCAAGGCTCCAAACAACCTAACCCCAACAGTGAATAATATTTAGTTTGGTCCTTGGAGAGGATCTGGGGGCTCCTTTAAGACCAAGCAGGCAGAATGTAACCAATGGGGGACCAGCATTAAAAGTGGGTGGGAACAAAGTGTATTTAAAGTTGTGGTGGGAGAGGAAGGGCGGGTGGGAGAAAAATTCAATTCAAGTTAAGGAATTAGAGCAGAAAAGCACTAGAAGAAAAGGTGGAGGCAGAGTGAAGAAGTTGGGCTTGAGACTGCAGAACTGGTGCAGTCGGGTGACCCAATCAAGCAGAGCTGGAAGCAGTCAGTGGTCCAATCAGGGGCAGAGTTCCTAGGAAAGGAGCCAATCTGGGTGCCGCTGGAGAAGGTTCCTGAAAATTCAGAGAAGCAGCACTTGGCTGAAGATAGGGATCGTACCTGGAGCAGCTCTCAGTGGGCCGAAGGTCAGAAGGACTTGCGGTCAGGAATGGTGGAGTGGGTGGTGGCTGTTAAGAAAAGGCTGAACCACGCAGCTCAAATTCCGGTGCACCTAGTCAGGGATGTAGAGCTGGAGGGGGGAAACAGGAAAATAAATTACTTAAATACAGTGTGAAATTTGTTGGGGGCTGGTGGCAGAGCGTCAGTGGGGGGTGGGGGCAGACAGTGGAGTTTAGGGACAAAAGAGTAGGCTGGAGGTTAGAGGGCAAGTAAGAATTGGGAGTGAGAGTGCAGTTATGGCTGGCACTGCTGGGAGGACAAAGAAAGAAAGTGGGGTCAGAGGTGGTACAGGGCCGGAGTTAGGAGCCAGAATATACAGGAGATAGGATGGCTGGATAGCTGAGGGAAAGCCGATTGAGGGTAGGGTAGTTAATAAGGATTTAGGCAGCAGCAGATGGCAGAAAAAACAGGTAAACATTGTAAAGCTCAGTATTCTAAATTAACCAATACAATAATACAAATACATAGTCTGGCTAGGCATTAAACAGTTGTAAATACAGTTAAAAACAGTTTAAAACAGTTTAAACTTCCTACAATTCAAGTTAAAGACTTAGAGTACAAAAGCATTAGAAGAAAAGGTAGAAGCAGAGAGAAGAAGCTGGGCTTGAGACCGCAGAGTTGGTGCAGTCGGCACCCAATCAGGCAGAGCTGGAAGCAGTTGGCGGTCCAATCAGCGAGAGTTCCCAGGAAAGGAGCCAATCTGGGTGAGGCTGGAGAAAGCACCTGAAAATTCAAAGAAGCAGCACTTGGCTGAAGATGGGTACCATACCTGGAGCAGCTCTCGGTGGGCCAAGGTCAGGAGAGCTGCGGTCAGGAGCAGTGAGCAGCGGCAGGCCATTAAGAAAAGGCTGAACCATACACTCAATTCCAGTGTGCCCGGTAAGGCATAGAGCTGAGGGGAAAACACTGAAACATAAATTACTTAACTACAGTGTGAAATTGGTGGGCAGGGGAGGCTGGTGGCAGAGCATCAGCAGGGGCAGGGGCAGACAAGGCAGTTTAGGGACAAAAGGTGGGTGGGAGATTAGAGGCAATTAAGAATTGGGAGTGAGAGTGCAGTTACAGCTGAAAGCACTGGCAGGACAAAGAAAGAAAGTTGATAGAGGTGGAAGCAGGGCCAAAGTTAGAAGACAGAATACACAGGAGATAGGATGGCTGGATAGCTGAGGAAAGCAAGTTGAGGGTAGGGTAGAAAATAAGGATTTGGGCAGCAACAGAGGGCAGGGAAAAACAGGTAAATCATTGTAAAACTCAGTATCCTAAATTAACCAATAATACAAGCACGAGGCTGGCTAGGCATTAAACAGTAGTAAAATCCAGTTAAAACAGTTTAAACTTCCTACAATTCAAGTTAAGGACTTAAAGCACAAAAGTGCTAGAAGAAAGGTAGAGGCAGAGAGAAGAAGCCAGGCTTGAGACTGCAGAGCTGGTGCAGTCGGGTAGGCCCAATCAGGCAGAACTGGAAACAGTTGGCGGTCAAATCAGGGCAGAGTTCCCGGAGAGGAGACAATACACATGCAGCTGGAGAAAGCAGCTGAAATTTCAGAGAAGTGGTGCTTGGCTGAAGATAGGAAACACACCCAGAGCAGCTCTTGGTGGACTGAAGATCAGAAGGACTTGCAGTCAGGAGTGGTGGAGTGGGCAGCAGCCATTAAGAAAAGGTTGAACTGCGCCACTTGAATTCTGGTGTGCCCAGTCAGTGCCTTAGAGCTGGAGCAGCTCTAAGTGGGCCAAAGGTCAGGAGGACTTGTGGTCAGAAGTGGTGGAGTGGGCAGTGGCCATTAAGAAAAGGCTAAACTGTGCCCCTCAAATTACGGTGCACCCAGTCAGGGGCATAGAGCTGGAGCAGCTATTGGTGGGCCAAAGGTCAGGAGGAATTGTGATCAGGAATGGTGGAGCAGCTGGCTGCCATTACAAAAAAGGCCAAACTGTGCCGCTCAAATTCCAATGTGCTCAGTCAGGAACACAGAGCTGGAGAAGCTGTCAGCAGGCCGAAGATCAGAAGGACTTGCAGTCAGAAGCAGTTACAGTGGGTGGCACCATTAAGAAAAGGCTGAACCACACCACTCGAATTCTGGTGTGCCTGGTCAGGAGAGAAGAGCTGGAGCAGCTCTCAGTGGGCCGAAGGTCAGGAGGACTTGCAGTCAGGAGTGGTGGAGCAAGTGGTGGCCATTAAGAAAAGGCTGAACCGCACTTCTCGAATTACAGTGCACCCAGTCAGGTACGTAGAGCTGTCACAGTCAGTGAGATCATAATGCTGATGCTGTAGTGTGAGGCAGTAGAGTTAGATATGTCAGCTGACAGTCTAAAGAGCTATTCCACACAACCAGCACAATATTATCACATAGAATACTTTCTGATGAGCAAAAGGAAGAAGAAAAGTAGTTCAGAAATAAAAATTTACAACTGATTACTACTTAAAATTTGTATTAATTTCCTGGCTGCCTGTTTTGGCTCCACTAGCTCTTTATATTAGGAAGCTTCTGTGGGGAGGTTTTTTTTTCAATTATTTAACCAGGAGTGGCACACTAAGCTGAAAGCTGGTTTACAGGTGTGACCTAGGAGCACAGGGAAGTTAAGTGACTCGCTCAGGGTCACAGTATGCAAGTGGGGGCTGTGGGATTCAAACCTAGGTCTCCAGATTTGCAGCTAAGAGCCTTAAAGAG
Source organism: Neoceratodus forsteri (assembly GCA_016271365.2). NCBI lineage: Eukaryota > Metazoa > Chordata > Ceratodontiformes > Ceratodontidae > Neoceratodus > Neoceratodus forsteri. The sequence continues at coordinate 436,087,266 of JADMNL010000022.1, read as the reverse complement.
CCCCTGACACCATTATGACAACTTTGAGAAAATGTAATGTTTATCACAAGTGAGCTTATATTTTAATATTATTTCTGTATTTCTCATTCTTCTTTATTACTAAGGACATTTGCATGTAAACAGGATCACTGCCCTATCTGTTCTGGCTGCTTGCCTACATATGACACCACAGTTCTGTGTATGACATCACAGTCTGCTGCTGTGGTAATAATTATGATGCCATAAATGGGAAATTATTTATTTTACTTATTTATTTATTTAAAAGTTGGTAACATGGAAAAGCACCATGACCAGCAGCTCGTTTCCAGCTGTAACCCAGATTATGATGCCATATGTAGGATAGCAGAAAGAGCAGATAAGGTCTAAGCCTCTTTCATACAGCTGTCCTTGGTAATAAAGAAAAAAGGTAAATAATTATAGAAAATACATGAAATATAAACTGAACTGTCTAAATCTCACATTTTTCCCAAGTTTTTCTAATGGTGTCAGGGGCTCTTTAAACCACTGCACTATACTTCCTCAGTTGGTAAATGCTGCAGCTGTACTGGTAGTGGGGAGGGGGCAGTGACGTAGCTACTATGTACATAAATGCTACATGACATAGTTACTATGTATATAAATGCTACATGATGTAGCTACTATGCACATAAACAAAATGTATGTACACAGTAGCTCAAATAAACATTTCAATTTCATGGGTTTTTGGTCCACACTAGAGCTTTGTGGAATGGGAAAATTCTAAATTAGCAGAAGTTAGACAAAACTTCATGAAATTCCATGAAATTTCATAGAATTTTGTCAGAATTTCATGGAATTTTTAAAATGCATTAATCTGGTCATAACACAGCTGTCTATTGAGCTAGAGCTCCAAATACAGGCATGCTTACTTTCTATGAGGAGTTCTAATGACGTGCCAAATATAATGAGATTCAGATGGATTGTCTCAAAATCACAGGTGCTCACAATCTGTCATTTAATTTTTTGTGGGAAATTTCATGAACATTTTTATCTGCATACCTCAGCCATGTATTGGGACAGACATTTTACATTTGGCATGATTACTTAATGATGGGTATTCTAAGAACATGCCAAATTTCATGACATTAGGATGCATCGTCTCAAAATTATATGTGCTCAAATTCTGTCATTATATTTTTTTGAAGGAAATTTCAGGAAAAATTTTATCTGCATATAACTCAGGCACCTTTGGAGTTAGATATGTGTACATTAGCATGAATAACCTGTTTGTAATGGTTATAGAATCTTCTTAATATGGAGAGCTTTGGTTAAGAGATTTTAAGTTACAGGGTTCAATTTTACTATGTAAATACTTGCAAAAGTTTGTGAAAACTCTCAAAAATGGGGATGTTTGTAACTTCTCTGCTTTTGCAGGCATAGACTTAACATTTGACATGCATATCTGATGTCAATGTATCCTGGCATCTAACACAACTGGTTAAATTGGTTTACCAGTTTTAAATTTACCATGGAAAAACAAACAACAAAATAACGGTAACATTTTCTCAAATATTTATGTTAGCAGATAGATGAAGCATCCAGAATTCTTTTGGAATTTAACATTCACAATGCATGTATCACTGCTTGATTTGATAAGCTAGGCTGAGCTTTTTGCAGTCCGTTGTTCCTTTCTGGGTGACTATTCCCCCTTTGTTCTTAATAGTGACAAAATCCTCTAAAACAAGAATTACTTACTCCTTTTCTATCAACCTATCCTATTGGAATAGCCAGAATTCTTCCTTCTTGCTGCACCAGACATTGTCTTCTCCCACTACATCTTTCTGAGTACCTCTAAGTCCCAGACTTGCGCATACTGTACGTTAGGCTCCCCGGATCATCAATACTGGGTATGATCCTTATACGTCCTGCATTCAGGTTGGAATTGTTGTGATTCTGTGATTTCTTGCTTCAGCTGGGGGGTCTACCACTGGTGTGCACCCAGCTCAGCTGTCCATTTCTTGGTGAAACTATGTCACTAATGTTTTAGGAGCAAGATAAGGCAAGTTGCCCATGGGTAGCTCTTTATGATCCAGTGTAGTAGTGGAGATTTCCTCCGTTTGCTATAAAATTATCTAATCTCCTCTTAAAGGTGTCCTCTGTTTTACTTACAACCATCTCCTCCACAGACCATTCCAAAGAGTCACCACCATTTGTGTGTAAAAAAACTTTCTTTTATCTGATTTAAATGTTTTACCCCTGATCTGTAATGAGTGACCTCTGGTTGTTATGTTATTACCCTTAAGTTTGATCATAAACTTGTTTTGTCATGCCTTATGTCACAAAAGAGTAGTAGGTCACCCTCTTTCTGCAGATCTCAAGAGAATGTAATTTTAAGTGTTTCAACCTATTTTCATAAGCTTTGTTCCTGGTTTTGTAGATTATTCTAGTCATTTTCCTCTGAACCCTCTCTACTCTGTTAATGTTGGTCCTCCTATACAGGCACCAGAGTTGGATACAGAAGTCTAAGTGAGGTCTGATGTAAGATCTGTACAATGGCATCAGCACCTCCATTTTATGACTCTTGATGTTCCTTTTAATGGCACCAAATACTCTATTGGCTATTGTGATGGCATAGGAGCATTGTTTCTTAAAGTTGAGTTTGCAATTTATGACAGTTCCCAGGTTTTTTTGCTCATGATTTGGTTAAGGACAGCGTTAGATAGTACGTATTAGTGCATAGTGTTAGTTGTACCCATGTGTAAGACACAGCATTTGTCCATGTTAAAGGATGTGCCTCATCTATACGCCCATTCAGAAATGATGTTGATATCTTTTTGAATTGATTTAGTCTGGTCTAATGTGCTACCTAAGCCTCCTAATTTGATATCGTTTATGTACTTGATCATATGGTTTTGTATGTTTTTGCTTAAATTGGCAATGAATAACTGGAAAATGATGGAACCCAGGACCGAGCCCTGAGGCACTCCACTTGTAACTCCACCCTCCCTTCACATAAAGCCTTTTATGGACACTCCTTGGTCCTGTCTGTGAGCCAGTTGGTAGCCCACTTTACAATAAGGTTGTTTATGTTGGATTTAATCAGTTTCTCTACTACAGAGGGACAGTGTCAAACGCATTACAAAAGTCCAGCATAATCACATCTACAGCTTCCCCTCTGTTTAGGTAGTTGTTTATTTTTCATAAAAAACAAATGAGATTTGTGGTGCCTGTCCACCCCTTTGTGAAGTCATGCTGCTCCTTATCTAGACCCAGGGTGGATGTGGTTTATGATGACAGTCTATCTTTTATAATTGACTCTAGGATTTTACACAGTACTGAAGTTAGGCTTATGGGACAATAATTTCTGATGTCTTGTTTACAGCCCTTCTTATGGATTGGTGTGATTTTAGCATCCCTCCAGTCTCTGGAGATCTCTCTGGTGTTTAATGACCTCTCATATATTAATTTAAGTGGAAGGCTAATACTGTCCTTTAGCAGTTTTAGCATTTGTGGTGTAATGTTGTTAGTCACAAGGGCTCCAAAGGGTTTTTGGTCTTCAATTTTCCTTTCAATCTCTGTGATACTGATAGAATGTTTACTTTGTCTTGCTGAGTTATACTTTACTGGTAGTTTCGTATACTGTACTTGATTTAGAATAAATGGAACAGAAGTAGTCATTGAATGCATCTCTGTGGGTTCATTGATAGTTTTGTTGTTGCTGTTCATTACATTTAATGAGGAATAAGATTTTTTTTTAGGACATTGATGTAACTAAAGAATTTCTTACTGTTGTATCTCTCTGCAGTGGCAGCAAGTTTTGTTTCTAATTGTCATTTTGCTTGTTTATTGCATTTTTAAAGATTTTTTGTGTATTTCTAAACCTTTCCTAGTTAGTTTTATGTTTCTTATGCATCCAACTCCTGAACCTGGTGATCCTCTGTACTACCTGCTTCTAATGCCCATACCCTTTAATTTGAATCCCGAGATAAGGTTGAGTAAAATTTGCAAATTCTAAATTTATGGAATTTTCATGAAATTCCACAATTTTCACAAAGACTCATGGAATTTGACAGTAAGTACAGATGTTATTTTGCTATTTCTGGCAGCAAGCAATTAATACAATTGACACACGCAGTCTTCTTGTAAGGTCTAAGAACCTATCAAATATAATGGAATTACATTATCTAGTTTTAAAGTTTCAGGGGTTTATAAATTTGAGTTTACAGTCTTGCAAAACGTAATTTTAAAATGTTGTGAAAGTTTGACTACTTTTAATTCAGTCCCATTTAAAGCTGTAAATATGAACTTTTTCAGAAATTACCATGTTGTATAGTAGTTTAAATGTTTGAAATCTGGTTAAATTTGAATATGTTGTTTTAAAATTAGAGGAAAATTACTGAAATTTGAATGTTGTCAACATGTTTGGCAGGCTATAACTCAGTTCCATTTGAAGCTAACAATCTGAAACAATGTACATACATACCTGTAGTGATAATCTGTATGCCTGTAAAAGTTTATAACATTTCAATGAATACTATCAAAATTATACTAAAATAACAGGAATCTAAATTGTGGCAAAATGTTTGGCTACCTATAATTTAGTCCCCTTTGAAGCTTGAGACTTAAAACATGGTGCACATTCCCATGGTGTATGTTTCTCTAAATCTTGAAACTATGGAGAAATCTGGACAAGAAATTTTAAATTAGATCAAAATAACTGAATATTAAATTTTTATTAAATGTTTGACCACCTATAACACCACCTCCTTTCATCCTATGGCTCTGACATTTGATAAACTTATGTAAAGCCAACACTTACTGTCTACATACCAAATTTGTTGTCAGTTGGATGTGTACTTTTAAAATTAGAGCAAAATAACTGAAATGTAAAATGTGGTAAAATTTTGTGGAATTTTCAAATAGATTTTGTGAAATTCCACGGAATTGGAATGGTAATTTCATGGGTATTCTGCGGGTGGAATTTTAATTTCCACAGACCTCTAGTGCACACCTATTGCATAAATATATACATATCTTTATTTATATGTATATATATATATATATATATATATATATATATATATATATATATATGTATATATATGTATATATATATATATATATATATATATATATATATATAATAAACAAAAACTCAGTTTAATACATTAGTTAGGGTTGTTCCACAGCGACAAAAAGTGGAAATTAGCTGTTGGGTTACCCCTTGGACCCCACCCACACTTCCAACCGGCATTGGGGTGCACATTGAGATTGTCAGACCTAACTCTCACCCATGACATGTATAAAGCAGCAGAAGTATAGGAGAATGAGGTGAGAGTTGGGACCCATAATCCCAATGCACACTGACGCGGTTGAAAGATGCTGAGAGTCAGGGAAGGTTTTCAACCCGCTGTCAGCTCACTGTCGATTAATGTAAACTAATAACATTAAATAGATTTTGCCTCTAATTTCCTTTTTTGGGAATGATAATGAGAAATAGTGAGATATATAATGCAGTGGGGGGCTGAGGGCCTTGCCATGATGTCTTGTGGCATACTAACACGGACAGCAACGCAAGGCAGAAATGCTAACAGTGGCGCATGGTAACTAGCGTGAATGAGAACAGAAAGAGATGCGCTTGGCACATGAGTGGGTGTAAGTGAGAGCGGTCTGCCCGTGATGTGTTGTCACATAGTAACATAGTGCCTGCAAACAGAAATGTCAATGGGCATGGTGATGTAAAGTGAAACAGAAAGATAAACAGTACTGTAGACAGAAATGGCAAAAAATAACAGAAAGCATAGCGCAAATGAAAACACAAAGGATACGCATACATGGTGGTGCAGACGTCAACGGTAAGTGAAATGGGTAAGGAAACGCAAGCGGAAAGGGCAACAGTAACAGTAATGTAAGCGCACAGGCTGGTTTTCCCCAAAACCTGCATAGAGAAAGACAGTGAGTACAAATAATGTATGCATAATAATGAGTATCGGTGCAGAAAATGAGAACTTGGAATACTAAATACGTTATATCTCAGGAACCGTACGACATAGAAAAACAATTTAAAAGTCATATTATTTACAACTGTCCTGGCTAATTTGGTACTTAGCCCCTGTTGGGGACTAAGGTTCTTTCAGATGAAAAGTCCGTATCTGCACCATTTCCCAGATCACGGGCCCCTGAAAGGCGGCCCGAAGCAGCGTAATGTTATCCTATGGGAAAAAAGAAAAGTTCAGAGCACCATAACTTTCCCTCCCTGTAATGTTTTTTCACCAAACCACTGAAAGGCACATCTGTGGGCTGTTGGCTGTCTTCCTCCAAATTTCAGGAAAAAGACCAAACCATTATTTTGCAGCAGGGATCCAAAAGTTTCTGTGTCGTCAGATTAATGTTATCCTATGGAAAACGTCCAACTTTGGAGTGTAAGTAACTTTGTCGCTGTGTAATATTTTAACTAAACCACTGAAAGAGCACATTCATGGGCTGTTGGCATCTTCCTCAAATTTCAGGAAAAAGACCGACCGTTATTTTGCAGCAGGGATCCAAAGGATTTCTGTATATCGTCAAGCGCTGTAATGTTATCCTATGGAAAAACTGTCAACTTTGGAGTGCCATAACTTTGCCGTCATGTAATATTTTTCAATACAACACTGAAAGGCACATCTGTGAAATGTCAGCTCCAGTCCTCAAATTTCAGCCAAAACTCCCAACAGTTCTTTAAGCGCATTGCCAAAGAATCGCTGTTACTTTCCCACAGATGGAAAACTACTATCGCCAATTTAGAGCTTTCATAAAAAGTTAAGACATCCGTGAGTCTGAAAGTAATTTAGAAGTATTTTTCCAGAAATTTGAAAAACAGATTTCTAGGGGTCTTTTCACAAAATAAAGACATGGCAAAGCATCCTCAGGGTCCGACTAGGTGAATACAAAAGAATTAGGTTGCTAGAGGGTTCCAAATTTAAATGCCAACCATTTTCTGATCACCAACTGAAAACAAAATGGCCAATTTGTGAAAGTAACAGGCCCATTGCAGATAAAAATGCATTTCTAAAGTGTTGAACTTTTGTTAACTTTTCCCATTGACTTATAATGGGAAACTGTTTTTTGAATAACTTTTGAACCATTTAATATTTTTTCACGAAATCTTTGAAAGGCACATTGGGGACCCTGGTCGCATGTTCCCTGAAGATTTCAGGCTGGTCACGCAAACCGCACGACTGGTAGCGTGATCGTGAATTCAGAAAAAGCATAAAGCGTGCGCAAGATCACGCTTAATAACTCCACAGCTGTATAGCTGACCAGTACAAAACCGGCAGATCCCAAGGCCTACAGTTCTTGATTGTGTATTCCAAATTTCAGCCAAATCAGTAAAACGGTTGCAAAGTTATTAAGGTGCAAAGTTTTGGGGTTTAACATAGAAATGGCTCATCAACCGTAACTATAGTGGCACTACCATGCCACTATAATATATATATATATATATATACTGTGTATATATATATTTATGTAATATCCAGAAAACTGGAGAAGGGCTCATGTGATCCCACTCCACAAGAGTGGTAGCAGGGAGAAGGCAGGGAACTACTGGTCTCAGGCCATCCTCATGGTCTTGATGCAGCACCGCTCCTAGACCCTGCAGACTAGCATCCGTATGCAGCACATAGGGTTTGGTGGGGTCAGCAATGGCGGGGATGGGGGCATGGGTGAGCTAGTATATGATCTCATGGAAGGCTGCTTCACAGTCAAGTATCCAGCAGGGCCCGAAGAGTTCACCTGGGCAGAAGTATACTTTTTCTAGTCCTTTATTGGCCCCTTTTTTGTATTTACAATTGGTAGGAAGGTAACCTTGGGTAAGGTTCAAGAATGGGCAAATCATCTTGGAATAGTCTTTTATGAACATGCGGTAGTTGCCACAGAACCCCAGAAAATGTAGTTCTTTCAGATTATGGGGCTGGGGCCAAGTAGTCAATGCTTCAACCTTACTGGGATCAAGTCTCTATCTCTTTTGTAGGTACTATGTGCCACACATACTTCATGGAGGTTTGGAAAAACTGCAACTTGTCAATGGACAGCTTGAGGCCGAAGTCTTCCAGTCAGTCTAGGACTTTAAACAGTCAGTTCTCACTCTCCTCTAAGGTGCTCCCAAACACAATGACATCATCCAAGTACACCAAGCATTTCAGCAAATTCATATCTCCCACCACATGTTACATCGGTTGCTGAAAGGTGGCTGTGGTGCCCGATATTCCCTGTGGCATTCTCAGTAACTCATAGAACCCCAACAGAAAGATGAAGGCTGTTTTCTCATGGTCTTTAGGAGCCATCAGGATCTGGTAGTATCCGCTGCGAAGATCCAACACTGAGAACAATTTGCTCCTATTCAGGCAATCCAGGGCATCTTGTATACGAGGCATAGTGTATTGGTCTGAGATGGTCCACCAGTTCAGGGTTCGATAATCAATACACATCCTCACAGACCCATTGTTCTTACTAGCTCACCCACGCCCCCATCCCCGCCATTGTTCTTATGCACAGCCATAATGGGAGAGGCGTATGGGCTCCTGGATTCTTGTATCATGCTAGCAGCGAGCATTTCCTGCAGGTGTCTTCTCACATCATCTATGTCTGCTGTGACTAGACTTCAGGACCTCTCTTGAAATGGCTGTTCATCGTACAGGCGTATGTGATGCTCCACACCCAGGACACATCCCACATCCCATTCCTTCAACAAAAATACTTGGTCTCTCTGGGCAAGTCTCTTGCTAATTCTAACCTTCCATTCAGCTGGCAACGGGGAGTCACCAAAGTCAAACAAGTCTGGGGTCACTCTCTCCTTCTCATCAGGGTGCTTGTTGCTGGGCAATACTGCAGTGTCTGCTCAGTGTACTGTAGCTACAGTGCACCCTCTGTTCACCCACATCTCCTGATGTAACACATAGAAACATGGAAACATAGACTTTGATGGCAGATAAGGACCACTTGGCCCACCTAGTCTGCCCATTTTCCTACCTACAGGATAAGCTGCAGATCCTAGTTAACCAACAGCCTATTTCTTCTACCCCCACAAGAATTGCTTTATGTCTATCCCATGCATTCTTGAATTCTCCCACAATTTTAGGCCCCACAACCTCCTCAGGAAGGCTGTTCCATGTGTCCACCACCTCTGTGAAAAATACTTCCTCACATTGCTCTGAACCACCCCCATCTTTAAATTGTGTCCCCTTGTTCTTGCACATCTCTTTTTCTGAAAGATACTACCCTCTTGGACTTTGTTGATTCCACTGAGGTACTTAAAAGTTTCTACCATGTACCTCCTCTCCCTCCTTTCCTCAAGGGTATACATATTAAGCTCCTGTAGTCTCTCCTCATATGGCTTCTCTTGCAGACCCTGCACCATTTTAGTTGCCCTCCTCTGGACTGCCTCTATCCTGTCTATGTCCTTGTGGAGATGCAGTCTCCAGAACTGGATGCAGTACTCAAGATGGGGTCTCACTAACTGTCTGTACAGAGGGATAACAACTTCCTGTTTTCTGCTGGTGATGCCTCTCCCTATACATGCCAGTATACCCCCTGCCTCCCCTACTGCTTCTCACATTGCTTGCTAACCTTAAGGTCATCTGATATGATTACCCCAGGTCCTTTCCATTTTTGTTGTTGTTACTACTTCCCCCATTGTGTAATCTTAGCCTGGGTTTTTGTTTCCCAGGTGCATTATTTTCACTCTTTGCATTGAATCAAGCTGCCATACTTCTGACCATTCCTCCAACCTTGTCAAGCCCTTCTCACCCTTTCCATGCCTCCTTATGTATCAACCCTGTTGCAGATCTTGGTGTCATCTGCAAAGGGCATACTTTTCCTTCCAGACCCTCTGCAAGTCACTTGTAAAGACATTGAAAAGGACTGGACCCAGTACTGAACCCTGCGGTACCCCACCAGTAACCCCTCTTTCTTCAGAGTGGACTCCATTTACAATTACCTTCTATGTCCTGTTGTCCAGCCAATGTTTTACCCAAGCTACCACCCTGGGACCCACTCCCAGGCTGGTTAATTTGACTATTAATCTTTTGTGTGGGACTGTGTCAAATGCCTTGCTAAAGTCTAGGTAGGCCATGTCCACAGCCCCTCCCTGGTCTACTACTTTGGTCACCCAGTCAAAGAAATCAATTAGATTCATCTGACATGACCTTCCCACTGAGAACCCATGCTGCCTTGGGTCCGATGCCCCACTGGCCTCTAGGTACTCAACAATTCTTTCCTTCAGAAGTGATTCCATCACTTTCCCTACCACAGAGGTCAAACTGACAGGTCTGTAGTTTCCCGCCTCTGTCTTGCTCCCACTTTTGTGAAGGGGAATCACATCAGCCTTCCTCCAGTCCTCAGGTACCACACATCCTCCTATGATTTGTTAAAAAGTGTAGTCAGTTGTTTCACTAGTTCTCCCCTTAATTCTTTTAGAATTCTGGGGTGAATTTCATCAGGCCTCATTGCTTTGTCCACCTTCAGTTTTAGGAGTTCTTTCAGAACCCTTTCTTCTGTGAAAGGACTGGGATCTACCCCCCTATCAAGAGTGCTTCTGTTAATTGGATTAGGCACCTCCTCCTCCTCCTCCTCTTTTGTGAGTACTAAGTAGAAATGTTCGTTCAGTATTCCTGCTTTTTCACTGACCCTCTCTGCCCACCCACTGTCCATTCTATTCAGCCTCACTATCCCTCCCTTTGTCTTTCTACACTCTCTGATGTACCTATAAAAGGTTTCATCCCCCTTCTTAACTGAGTTGGCTATCTTTTCCTCAGTTTGGGCCTTTGCTATTCTGACTTCCCTCCCTGCTTCCTTCTTTCTTAACTGGTACAGCTCTCTGTCCTGCTCCTTCTGTGTTTCCTTATACTTCCTGAATGCTTCCTTTTTCTCCCTGACTTTCCCCGCCACCTCTTTGGGAACCATAGTGGCTTTTTCTTTCATTTTGATTTGTTTATTTGCTTCACACAAGGCTTGCTGTCTCTGTGATGGCAGTTTGATGTTCCCCATTGTTGCTCCACCCCTCCTTTGCTAGTACTTTTCTAAGGCACTCTCCCATTTTGCCAAAGTCACCAATCTAAAGTCCAGTACAGTCACTTTTGTATGGCTTGACTCTGTAGCTGAGTTTAACGTGAACCACACTGTTTGATGGTCAATTGTTCCCAGATGGCAACCCACTTCTAGATCTGAGATCCTTTCACTGTCCCCATTTGAGTATGAGGTCTAAAATTGCTCCCTCACATGTGGGTTCCAAAATTAACTGTCTGAGACATGCCAGCTGAAGGGCATCAACAACAGCCCTGCTCTTGGATGTGGCTACAGCAGATGTCTCCAGCTAACATCTGGCATATTCAGGTCTCCCATCAACAGTATCTCCCTATCTCTGCCATCCTAAGAATGCCTTCTATCATATCCTTGTCCATTCCCTCCCTCTGACATGGGGGTCTGTATATAACAAACCTCTGCGGATTGAGGTGCCATTTGAGTCTCTAGGGTGACCCACAGTGCCTCCTCTCCTCCCTGTTTACTCTTTTGTTCAGTTGCTTTTATCCCTTCCTTTACATAGAGAGCTACTCCACCCCTCTTTTCCCTCCCTGTGTCTCCTGTAGGTTATAGTACCCTGGTATGTTAACATCCCAGTCATGGTTCTCTGTGTACCATGTTTCTGTGATGCACAATATCCAAGCATCCCTCTTCCATAAAGGCCACCAGTTCAGGGAGCTTGTTGCCTAGATTATTGGCATTGGTACTCATTACCCACCATTTCCTGATGGTCTTACTCCTTTTTTGCCCCATCCCTGTCCTTATTGCCTTTGTCAATTTCTCCATTTATCCCTGCCCTTCTCCCTATCAACATCTCTATCTTGGCGTTTGCCTCACTTACTACCCTGACATTTTTGGGGGGGCTAGGATTTCCTTGCCCCTTTCCAGTGCCTCCCCCCTTGGCTAGTTTAAATGCTTGCCAATGAAGCATTTAAACCTATCACCTAGGATCCTGGTTCCCCTCCTGGACAGATGCAGCCCATTATGCCAGTGTGACCTGCATCACTTCAAGTTAACCCCAATGAAGCCAAATCCCTAGGCTCTGCCAGTTTTTCAACCACTGATTGAATCCCATGGTGTGGAGCACCTAACCTCACCTACAGTGGCGTGAAAAGTATTTGCCCCTTCCTGATTTTCTCTATTATTGCATATTTGTCACACTGGATGTTTTCAGGTCTTTAGACAAAATATAATATTAGATAAAGGGAACCTGAGTGAACAAATAACACTTTTTTTTTACTTATTTCATTTATTTAATGAAAAAGTTAACCAATACCAACTGGCACTGTGTAAAAGTAATTCCCCTAGTTAAAATCAACCCAATTAATGGGATAATTAGAGTCAGCTGATTGAACACAGCCAGGCTTGATTACAGCCAGCCCGGCTCAATATAAACCTCACTTATTTTGGCCCTTACCATCAGAGTCACGTTGCCAGCACAAAGATTCAACAAGCACATTATGCCATGATCAAAGGAAGTTCCTGAAAAGATCAGAAAAAAATTTGTTGCCCTCTATCAGTCTGGAAAGGGTTACAAAGCTATTTCTAAGGCTCTGGGACTCCATCAAACCACAGTGAGAGCCATAATCTCCAAATGGAGAACACTTGGAACAGTAGTGAACCTTCCCAGGAGTGGGGGCCTGCCAAAATTACTCCAGGGCGCAGTGTAAAATCATCCAAGAAGTCTCAAAGGATCCTAAAACAACATCCAAAGAACTGCAGGCTTCTTCTTGCCTCAGCTAAGGTCAGTGTTCATGACTCCACAATCAGAAAGAGACTGGGCAAAATGGGCTTCATGTGAGAGTAGCAAAGGAAACCACTGCTAACCAAGAAGAACATAAATGCTCGTCTCTCATTTGCCAAGAAGCACCTGGATGATCCACAAGCCTTTTGGGAAAATGTTCTATGGACAGATGAGTCCAAAGTGGAACTTTTGGACAACATGGATCCCATAATGTCTCGCGTAAAGCAAACACAGCATTCCACAGTAAGAACACCATACCAACAGTCAAACATGGTGGTGGTAGTGTGATGTTGGGGATGCTTGCTGCCTAAGGACCTGGATGACTTGCCATAATTAAAGGAACCATGAATTCTGCTCTGTACCAGAAAATTCTTAAGGAGAATGTCCAGTCATCTTTCCGTCAGCTGAAGCTGAAGCATAGTTGGGTCATGCAGCAAGACAATGATCCAAAACACAAAAGCAAGTCCACATCAGAATGGCTAAAAGAAGTAAAATTAAAGTTTGGAGTGGCCTAGTCAAAGTCCAGACTTAAACCCAATAGAGATGCTGTGCAGGACCTGAACGAGCAGTTCATGCTCGAAAACCTACCAAATGTTACTGAATTAAAGCAGTTTTGAGGAAGAGTGAGTTAAAATTCCTCCACAGCGATGTGAAAGACTGATATTGAATTATAGGAAGTGTTTGGTTGCAGTCATTGCAGCTAAATGTGGCATAACCAGTTATTAAGTGTAAGGGGCAATTACTTTTTCACACAGTGCCAGTTGGTGTTGGTTAACTTTTTTCATTAAATAAGTGAAATAAAAAAAAAACAAGTGTTATTTGTTCACTCAGGTTCCTCTAATATTACATTTTCTCTAAAGACCTGAAAACATCCAGTGTGACAAATATGCAATAATAGAGAAAATCAGGAAGGGGCAAATACTTTTCACGCCACTGTATGTCAAAGACAGGCAGCACCTCTTGAGAAGGTTACTATGTGTGCTACTTGTCTAAGGCCCTCCCCAACTCCACAAACTCTTCCTGCACTGCTCTGATCCCTTTCTTAGCCAGGTCATTTGCCCCTAGGTGGACAATAACATCCAGCTCCCTCCCCTGTGCAGCTGCTCCAGCGATCCTGAGGATTCACTCCCTGTCCCTTCAAGCCATGGTGCCAGGCATGCACCTTACCTCCCTCTCCCATTCCTCCCCCAGTTCTACCTTCCTAACAATGGAGTCCCCCAGCAGGATTTCTTTCCTTCCCCTGTGGGGTCCCCTGCCACCCTCCTGTGGGTCTCCTTTATGGAACTTCCCAGCATCCTCCTTGGTCTGCACTGAGGGTGCCTCCATAGAGGAACCACACTTTGCCAGAATGGCATAGGAATTGTGGAGAGGTACAACTGGAGGGATGCACCTCTGTTCCACCACCCTCACCCTCCCTGATCCCACTGTGGTCCAACCGCTCCTCTTTCTTGGCAACCTCTGAGGCAATGGCAGTGGCCTGGTGGTCTCTGGATGAAGAGGAGGTCCCACAAATCCTGGTCAACTCAGCCTAGAGATGAGCAACCTCCTCCCTCAACCCAGAGGGTGCCTGCAGATGGGACAACAGCGCATCCTCCAGAATGTCTCTCGGAAGACTGCTGCTCCACAGCCACTGCACTGCATCACTCCCATCATGTCTTATTTCTGGCCCCTTCACTGTTGTTTGGAATCCTTACTCTTTCCTCTGTTTATTTGTTTTTTCTTCTCTCCCTACTTACTTACTGCCTCTGTGCCCCTTAAGCTCCTGATCATCCTGTTCTGAGACAAGAAGATACTATATTTCTCAGTAGACCCCTTACTTGCTCCAAGGCAGACCTCCAGCAGCTAGGGGGGCCAGAGAGATACTCTTGCCCTTCTTGGATGGTGAGTCTTTGATGGCTCTGTGATCATTCAATTCCTGCTTCCAAACAGGAAGTTCCTGTTGTCAGTCAAATCCTGTGCCTATAAAAGTAGAACTAGCTTTGGGTGGGAGGGTGGAGGGAAGGGAAGGAGGGCAATATAGACCCAGTACTGAAGTCCAGTCACAAAGCACTCCTTCCTCCTGGTGTTCTCTGCCAAGCCTCTGGAGTGAATCTAGACCATCACTCATTGTGCATAGGCATGGGCACAAGCAGGCAAGATGCTGGGCTTGACCAATAATTCTTCTGGCAATTTTTCATCACCTGGCACATCCAACATCAGTATTTTGTTCTTGACATCTTTCTGGAGGCGGACCTCCCCGTGAATGGTACACTGGGTGTTATGAGCCAGTACCACTGAATCGGGATCCTTCTTCTACATGATCCCCACCGGTTCATCCTGGTCCACTTCCTCAGGTTTCTGTTGCTAATCATAGGCCCTCTTGATCAGAGCCAGAATTCTCAGGGCCCTCCCAGTCTGTCACCCTTGTTTCTTGTGACAGAGTTGCGCCAGTCTCCCAAACATATGGGCATTTGTCCCAATTAACAAGGGGACCCGTTCATACAGTCCAGTGGGGGGGACACACTAGGGCCAATGTCGCTACTCGCTCATCTACACCAGTTATAGTTGCAGGAAAAGACAACCAGAGGTGGACATAACCTAGATAGGGATAAGACTTGTCGCTCAGACCCCACACATGTAGGCCTTCCAGGGATTGCAAAGGCACATCAGATAAGTGTTTGTCATGCCAGTCCTGGAATACAATGGTCACTTGTGACCCACTGTCAATCACAGCCCTACTATGAAAGACATTCACAGTCACCATAGTCTCCATTGAAGGGCCCACTATTTTTGACCATTCTGGAGAGGCAGTAGCAGAGGCCGGGACAGACAATTTAGCCACAAAGAAATTTGAGTTAGGGTTTCTTGAACCCTCGCTGCGGTCATTTTGGGCACCCCTTGGCCATTGATTTGCTTTTCAGAGCTCCCTTGGAGTCTGTTTACTACTCTTTCTAAGTCTTTCTGAGTCTGGCATTCTCTTTTCATATGGTCATCCTTTCCACAGTTGTGACAAATGGTAGACTCCTGGGTCATCCTGGGAGAGAACATCATATGAGGAACTGAAGCAGTAGTAAGCAGGGACACTGGTTTACCGTAACTGAGAAAAGGCAAATTCCATTTTGCAGATTGGAAAAACTGGTATTGTCACCGGTGTCTGCAAGGCTTAAATCCGTTTTTACTGGTGTTTGCTCTGTCACCTTTATTGAACCTTTTTTTTTTGTATGTTAGTGTGCATTTTCACATTTTTGACCTCTACTGTTATATATCCATACTTCTAGCTATTAAGTTACTATAATAGCTACAAAGTGTAAAGGCAGCAGAAGCACTACAGCCCCCATCCCTCGGGTATGATGGCAGCACCACTATGAACCCCCATCCCTCCGGCGTGCTGGTTGCAGCAGCAGCAGCAGTGCAGCCCCATCCCTCTGGTGTGCTGGTGGCAGCAGCGGCACTGCAGCTCCCATCCCTCCGGTGTGCTGGCAGCAGCAGCAGTGTGGCCCCTCATCCCTCCAGTGTGCTGGCAGCAGCAGCAGCAGTGTGGCCCCCATCCCTCCGATGTGCTGGCAGCAGCTGCAGCTCTGATGCCCCCACCCCTCAGGTGTGACACCAACCAGTGCAGCACTGATGTCCCTACTCCTCAGGTGTGATGGCAGCCAGTGCAGCATTGATGTCCCACCCCCTCAGGTGTGACAACAACCAGTGCAGCACTGATGTCCCTACCCCTCAGGTGTGATGGCAGCTAGTGCAGCACTGATGTCCCCACCCCTCAGGTGTGATGGCAGCCAGTGCAACACTGATGTCCCCACCCCTCAGGTGTGACAGTAGCCAGTGCAGCACTTATGCCCCTACCCCACAGGTGTGATGGTAGCCAGTGCAGCACTGATGCCCCCACCTTTCAGGTGTGACGGAAACCAGTGCAACACTGATTCCCTCACCCCCTCAGGTGTGACAGCAACCAGTGCAGCACTGATGTCCCTACCCCTCAGGTGTGACAGCATGCCCCCACCCCTCAGGTGTGACAGCATGCCCCAACCCCTCATGTGTGATGGCAGCCAGTGCAGCACTGATGTCCCCACCCCTCAAGTGTAACGGCTGCCATGGCATCACGATGGAACTTGCCCAATGCCATGTACCAAAGCTTGTCTGTCAAAGCTCAGATGTGAATTAAGCTGAACCACCAGATGCCAAGGTGGACTCTTGTCATTTCAGTCCTTAAAATTTAGTTGCCTGAATTGGTTCATTTGTAAACTAATTGCATCCCATTAAAAATCCACAAGTGATTAATGAGAATGCTAATGGAGAAATACACAATCTCTACCAAAGAATAAACCAATCGGAATTGCACCACAGTAAATTGGGCACTTTCTGACTTGGTCTTCATGAAAATGGAGCCTTTTGTTTTCATGTCAGAGCTCAAACTCATGAAAGGGAGTTCAAGAAAGCAGAGGTGATTCCACACACTGTACAGATGCCACAACTACTGTACAGATCAGGGCATCATCTTTCCTATTCCCCTGCAGTCAGCATAAATAAATTAATCTGTCTGCCTGATCACTACAACAAACTGGTTCATCCTTTGGTATGCCTAGCATTTTAATTAGGGCGCTATTGAACATGACGGCTCTTACTCATAATATTGTGTACGGATAATGCTGCCTTGCCCCTTTCTTAATAGGCATAGCAATAAAGCCCTAGACATGCCCAAGAGATAACAAATTATCTAAAAATAGCACCGGCCATTGGAGATATAAATTTGGTAAAATCACCATACATAAGGGCACTATTGAGGAAGGGGCAAAGTAGCATTATCAGTTCATAAGCGACAGTGCAGGATGTTCACGAGCACAAACACTAAAATGCATGGCACAATGTAGAATTTACCAGATTGAGTGATCATGTACAAAGATTATTTAATATCGTGCCTGCAGGGGGTACCAGAGATGTGAAGCCCTGATCTGTACAGTGGTTGGGGCTTCACCTCTACCTGTAGTTCTCCTTTAAGAACTAATCATCTCTCTGTAGATCCCAGGCCCAACTCCGTCCAAGCAAACACTGACTGCCCTGGCACCAAGATGGTCCCATCACACCAGTACAACAGACACTACAGGAAGTGTGGGAATGACACATGCAGATACCCATGAACAGCCACGCAGGAACCACCCTCAAAGGTAAGTACTTGGTTGGTATTTTTGATTAGCATCACCTATGAAAGTGGGTGGAGGGCCTGGTTGTGGTAGCCAGGTTGCCGCTAATGCCCCCCCACCATCTGCTTCAAAAGCATCTCCTCCAACAGTTTTGAAGGGCACAGATGAAACATGATTGATTCAGTGTGATGTGGTTTAAAAACTTTTTTTTTTTTGTCAGTCGTCTTTATTCCCTACACACACACACATCCCTAACAAAACCACCTCAGGACCAAACAGACCTTCCCCCTGCCCTTGGGGGGACTGTCTGGGTCACAGACCAGGGTGCTAAATGAGGACAGTTCACACAGAACATCTTGCTGAACTACACAGTAATGTGAAATTATTACATACAGTACATATTAAAGATTTTTGTAAATATTTTCTACTGTAAGATTGCATACCTCCCAACAGTCCTCAAGTTTGACACAGAGAACCCAATTTTATAAGGCCAGCTATGATCAAACACAGTAGCATGGCACAGACCCGGCAGACTGGCATACATGTTGTAAAAAATGGTTCTGTGCCACTCTGCCCCTCCACCCCCTCCCTCCTCCATCACCAGAGGCCAGAACCATTTTTTTCCAGTGTGTGTACCAGTCCGCCCAGTCCATTCCTCTGCTGCCCAGCAACTACCAACCACAGGAGGATGGCACAGACCCAGCGGACTGGCATACATGTTGGAAAAAGTGGTTCTACGCCACTCTGCCAGTCCACCCTCCTTCTACCATGAACAGAGGCCAGAACCATTTTTCAACATGTATACCAGTCAGCCAAGCCCATCCCTCCACTGACCAGCAATGACCAAACACAGTACCATGGCATGGACCCGTGAACTGGCATACAGGTTGGAAAAATGGTTCTGTCACTCTGCCCTCCTCCATCACCAGAGGCCAGAATCATTTTTTCCAGCATGTGTACCAGTCCTCCCAGCCCATCCTCTGCCAACTAGCAAGACCAACCAACCACGGGAGGATGGCACAGACCCAGCGGACTGGCATACATGTTGGAAAAATGATTCTGTGCCACTCTGCCCCTCCACCCTCCCTCCTCCATCACCAGAGGCCAGAACCATTTTTTCTAGCATGTGTACCAGTCCTCCCAGTCTGGCCTCTGCCAACCAGCAACACCCAAACACGGAGAATGACATGGACCCAGTGTACTGGCAAACATGTTGGAAAAATGATTCTGTGCCACTCTGCCTGTCTGCTCCTCCCTCCAACATCACCAGAGGCCAGAACCATTTTTTCAGCACGTGTACCAGTCCACCAACCCTGACCCTTCACGGACCAGCAAGACCAACCACAGTAGCATGGCATGGAAAAAGGCAGACTGGCATACATGTTGTAAAAATGGTTCTGTGCCACTCTCCTGTCCACCCTCCCTCAAACATCGCCAGAAGTCAGAACCATTTTTTCAGCACGTGTACCAGTCTGCCAAGCCCGTCCCTTCATACACCCCTCCTCAAACATCATCTGAGGCCAGATTTCAAAAACATTATTCATTTTGTACAATTAAGCATGACAGCTCATGTCCCCCCACCGATCTTCCCTCCCCTGCTTTCCTCATTCAAACAGCAACATAGCTATACCAAAAAACTGGGGGTGGGGGTATAGGGAAAGGAGTGCAGGAGAATACTCAGGGGTCACATAGGGACCCTGGCAGAGGGGGCCCAAAAGGACACTACCAAGGAAGCAGGCAGGTAACTGGGGACCCTCACAAAGGGGGAACAGAGGGACAACATTCTCAGGGAAGTAGGCGGATAGCCAGTGCTGGACAGAAGGAAGCAAGGCAGGGAGGTGGATCAGACCTTATACTTAGTAACCGCTATTCTCTTCTTCTGCTCAAGGATGGGGGGATGTAGCCACATAGAGGTGGTTAGAGACGGAAAGGGTGTGGGAGTGGGGGGGGAGGCAGGGCCAGATAGCAGGAAGAACAGGGGGGACCTGGAATGCAGGAGAATGGGGGAGTAGTAGATTGGAGCAGGGGAAGAGAGAGGAAAGCGCAAGGAGAAGGACCAGTTGGGAGGAAGGTAAAGAAGGACCAGAGCACAAGGATGATTCAGTAAAGAGAGCTGAGGGGTTAGGCCAGGGGAGCACGATGAGCAAGGAGGAACTAAATGGAGACAGGAAGGAAGGAGGATGAGCCAGGCTAGTTTAGCAGATGGGGAGAAGGACCAGTTGCGAAGCAGTGAGGGGAATTAACAAGGTACAGAAGGATACTCAGGAGGAGGAGAGGCATAGGATTGAGGAGGGGAGCCATGGTAAATAAGGAACGGGTGGCATGTGGCACCCAGATAGGGGAGGAACAAGGAGCCAGCTGGGTGGGGGCCAGTAGAAAGGATGAGGGACATGGAAGGGGGAATGGAGGAAAGGAGTGGTCAGAGTGCTCCTGCTGGGGATTCTATGATCAGGGGTATCAAATGGGATAGGGAGGAGAAGCCTGGCCAGTTAGAACAAGATGCTTCCCTGACCAACGGTGCACAGGGCCAAGCACGAGGTATATCAGCTGGCAAAGGACTGTGGGGGTTCCCAGACATACTGGTCCACCTGGGCACAAATGACATTGAGGAAATAGCGAGCTAGAGATACAGGCAAGATTCAGGAGCTCGCCAGGGTCTGTCATGACATAGGATGCACAGTTTCCTTCTCAGAAATCCTGCCAGTGCCAAGGCTAGTGGGAACACAAAAGAAAAATTAGGAGATAAACCAGTGGCTCAGGGTGGTGTGAGGCCAGAGGTATGGGTTGATGGGGATTGGGGAGACCTGGGAGGATAATGAGCTGTATGCTAGAGATAGACTACATCTCAATTTGGAGGGAGAATCCTAGTTGAAAATGGAGGGTTCATTGATGAAAAGTGGGGTTTAAACTTGTGAAGGGGTGGATGGGAGAAAAGGCAGTCAAGGGGATGCAATAAAGGAGGGACTCTGTCTCCACCCCTGGGGACCAGGAGGATTGCAGGAAAAGACCAACTGGCAAAGTGCAGACCAGGAGAAAACAGAATCCCCAAGGGAACACGAGCAGGGGAAATGAAACTATAGGGAAAGGGTGGAAGGTAGTCCTGCTAAATGCCAGGAGCTTGGGCAATAAAATGCCTGAGCTCCAGGCGATGTTAACTGAGGGAGCAGTGGATGTGGCAGTGGTCACTGAGACTTGGGCCACTGCAAAACATGACTGGGACCTGAACCTGGAGGGTTACACTATGTTCAGGAAGGACAGGGGGGAGGGAAGGGGAGGAGGGAGCAATGATAGTAAAAACCGCATTGGCATAGGGGAGTTGAGGAGGTGGAGGGAACCATGGAGGCGATTTGGGTCACCTTGATAACAACGGGGGCAAGAGAGCAAAATAGGAGTGGTGTATAGACCCCTGCCCTGGCGGAGGAGCTGGAGGACAGTCTGGTGGCAGATGTTAGGAGACACTGCAGACTGGGCAGAGGAAAGGTGGTGGTGTTAGGGACTTAAACATGCCAGGAACAGACTGGGAGACCATGACATCCTCTGTGACCAGGAACAGAGATTGTTGGATGTCTTTCAAGACGCGTTCTAACTCAGCAGGTGAGGGAACCGACCAGGAGGCACGGGTACTGGATGTGGTCCTGGCAGACAGTGACCAGATTGGGGGCCCTGGAGTAGGGGACCCATTGGCGGGAGTGACCATGCACTGAGCTGGTTCTGCCTGGACCTAGGAGGGTAGAAGGCTGCACAAAGACAGAAGTAACCGACTTCAGGGGGTGGATTTTAAGGAAATGGGAAGGATCCTTGGGAGCATTTGGATGGGATTGGGTCGACACGCGGACGCTGATAGTAGGTGGAAATCATCAGAGAGGGTGCAGGATACCAGCACCTGTGCAAGAGTAAGACGAAATGTGGTAGGGCCCAAAACCCTGTTGGTGGACCAGGGAGGTCCAGGAGGTGGTGCGGGGAAAGAAAGCAGCCTATAAGAAATTCAAGTGCTCAAGGAGTGAAAGGGATCGAGGGGAGTATGAGCTGTTGGCTAGAAGGGCCACTAGAGTGGTGAGGGTGGCTAAGAGCAAGGAAGGAGCAGAACCTGGCCAGGAAATTAGAGGAGAAAAAGGGTTCTTTAGATACATTGGGGAAAGACGAAGGGTGAAGGGCAGATTAGCAGGATTAAATCAGGGGAGATGGGCACAAGACCCAGAGGAGCAGGCTGAGGTACTAAATGGTACTTCACCCCAGTTTTCACCAGGGAAAATGGGGATGCTGCATCACATGGGAGGAGACCCAGATAATGAGGAGGGGGGACCCTACCAACTGTCCAGGCTCAGAGGGGGGGCATCACTGGCAGGTGGGGGAGGCCTAAGCAGGAGAAGAGGTACTGAAGTGGAAATCACAGCAGAGAGAGGAGGGAAGCCTCAGCCCTTTAAGACGGAGAAAGCACCTGGCCGGATAAATTACATCCTAGAGTGCTGAAGGAACTTGAGATGTCCTGGCAAACCCGCAGAGCTTTCACCATCTCTCTGAGGACAGGGTGGGTGCCCCAAGACTTGAAGGTGGCATGTAGTGCCTATCCAGAGGGGATCAAGGGAGGTGGCGGGGAACTACAGGCCTGTCAGCCTGACATCAGTGGTGGGCAAGGTGATGGAGGGCATTGTCAAGGAGTGGCTGGGGGCCCTGGATAAGTCAGGTGCCTGGACGATAGACAGCATGGATTCATCCCGGGAAATCATGTCGAGACAAACCTGGTGGAGTTCTATGACTGGGTGACAAGTGCCTTGGACCTGGGTAGACCAGTGGATGTCCTCTTTCTGGACTTCAGCAAGGCATTTGACTCTGTTCCTCACGGGGCCTGTTGGATAAACTAGGAGAAATGGGGTGAAACCAGATGATCCGATGGATGAGCAATTGGCTCCAGGACCAGACCCAGAAGGGTCGTAGTTGGTGGGATAATCTCTTCCCAAGGAGGGTCGTGGTGGGGTCCCACAAGGATCAGTCCTTGGGCCCCTTCTGTTCAACGCCATGTATCTGACATAGGACAGGAATCAGAGTGAGATGAGTCTCTTTGCAGATGACCAAACTGGGGGCAGTGGTGGATGGGGAGGAGGAGGGTGGCCTGCAGGGGACCTGGAGGCTCTGGAAAGATGGTCTAGAAAGTGGAAGCTGAGGTTTAATGCAGGGAAATGCAAGGTACTCCATCTGGGGCCATGAAACCCAGGCAAGTGTACACCCTGGGAGAATACAAGTCTCAATGGCTGAGAGGGACCTGGGGGTGGTGGTGGATGTCAAGATGAACAACTCTGAGACTTGTAGGAGGGCAGCAGCCAAGGCCAACAGGATGCTGGGATGCATCGCTAGGGGATCACCTCAGAAGAAGGGAAGTGATACTCCCCTGTATAACTGCTTGGTGAGGCCGCACCTGGAGTACTGCGTGCAGTTTTGGAAGCCACACTTAAAGAGGGACATTAAACCTCCTGGAGAGGGTCCAGAGGAGGGCAAACCAAAATGATTTGGGGGTTTGGGGACAGGACCTATGAGGAGAGGCCTGAAGAGCTAAATATGTACACTTTGGAAGAGAGGGACCGGGGACATGATAGAGGTCTTCAGGTACATGAAGAGGGTAAATAGGGAGGAACAGTGAGGTGCTTCGAAGGAAGGAGGAAGGGCCACTAGAGGGCATGGGTGGAAGCTGGAGGGAAGATTCAGGGAGAAAGGAGGAGGTGCTACTTCACTGAGAGGGTGGTAGAGCCATGGAATGCACTACCTAGGGGGCTGGTGGAGGCAGAGACAGTGGAGGGGTTCAAGAGGGTGGGACAGGTACAGGGAAGGGTTCAGGAAGCAAAATCCAATGCAGCAAGAATATCCGAACTGGGAAGGGAGAAGCCAGAGAAGGTGAGGGGACAACAGGCTCAGCACCCAGGGTGGGGGCTGACCAAACGAGCAGACACGAAAGACCAGTAGGCCCATTCTGCTGGCATTTTAGTATGTTAGTATATGTCACGACAGGTCCAGTCAGCAGCAGCACAAAGAAGCAGAAAGGGCAGTAAGGTTAGCAGAACAAAGCAGACAAAAGTCAGCAATACACCACACCCTTTACTGATGAAAGATCAAGATGGCAGGTATGCACTTAAATAAAACAATGTGTAACCCTTGGTGGTCCTATCCCAAGGGCTACTACCCTGCCTGCATGGCTAGTAACAGGTTAAGGGGCCTGGGTTCTGAAATGGGTGCCTCCACCCGAAGGTCAGGGTTGGTAGTATTCAAACTAACCTGGGCACAGCCTTCCAGGACAATGTAACCCCCCCTCTTTCCCTTCTAGTGGCCTGAGCAATATACGATAATCACTTTTGCAGTACCTCTTGTACACCATACCAGTACCCACACTGCTTGCACTTACCACCAGGGCTGGTTCTTCTGGCTCGACCCAGCTAAAAAGTCAGATCTGATTTATTCAGGGGACTTGAACAAGGAAGGGGCATAATCAGGTTGATTGGCTTAAAGGCTATATTAATTAACAGTTATGCATGCGCTTTAAGTCCCCATACAGTCACACCTCTGGGTACCCAGGTAGGGAGATGATGGGCTAGCCAGGAATGTTGCAGCTGGTTGGGGTCCTGTGATGGAAGAAAGCAAGATGCACAACACACACTATTTGTAATCCAGAGCCGGAGAGCGCTCAGTTTGTGAAAGAAAAAGCAACTAGACAATCAGATGACAACACTTTAGATTTAGCTGTTGTTGCAGGGAGCTACCCTGATGTTTACTTACGCTACCCAATACTGGACACAGGCAGGATGAAATTGAGACTGCAGGTTGTTGAGCTGGAGTGCCCAGAGAAGCAGGGCCCACACGAATCACCAAGGCGTCGTTCCTGTTCAGGTTTTGAGCAGGGGTCTGATCCCCAGGCAGGTCTCTCATCAATAGCTTTCTCTGTGCAGTGGGTAGTTAGGCTGAGCCAGTGTGGCAAGGCCCAGGCCCAATGGAGATGATTTTGGATTCAGTCCATGGGGCTGGATGCAGCTTCCAGCAAGCAGAATACAGTTCAAACCACAGTGGGGAACCAAATCGCGACCCACTAGCAGCACACAGCACATTTACACATAAGGAAATTCTAATGCAGCTTCCAGCAAGCAGAACACAATTCAAACCACAGTGGGGATCCAAATCATGACCCACTATAAGCACACAACACACTCTCATGTAAGGAAATTCCACTGTACCAGGCAAAAGGCTCTGCAGTCACAATTACAGAGTCTGTGCACCATCCTGGAGTTCAGAGGTGGCTGGAAGTCCAGACAGGCCAATCCCATTCAGCAAATCTTCGGTCTTCTTCAGGTAGGAGCCTGATCACAATTCAGTGGCTTACTTCACTCTCCAAGTTCGGATTTAGTCCGAAAAAGGCACAAGTTCCCTCTCAGGGACAGCAGGCAGACATGCAGGCCAAAACTCAGACCTTTCCACAGTTCTCCCACGCGAATCTACACCGTGGCTGCTGCTTGAATCATTCAAGCTGTTATCTCTTCACTTCCCAACTCAGAACTGAAACTAACTGCAAGCTGCTTGGGAATTTCCCCAAGATCCAAAAGGTTTGGTTGGCTGATCTGTCTGTCTGTCACAACAAGGGCTCCCCCTCCAGGTTATTTTAGGCGCCAAAATGCAAAAACTACAATTCCTACAAGTTTTGACCCCACCAAGCCCCTGTAGGTAGGCTCCATTTTAGAGTCCCAACAGTACTGATTGGCCCATTCTGACAGTCCCAGGCAAGTTGGTGGAAAGAAACAGAACAGTCCTTGCTGCAAAGAAGGCAGGTTAGAACAAACTGCAATATTATTACTACTCTAACAAATGATCAGCAAACAAGCAAATCTTCTAAGAGAGCTCATTTTTAGATTAATTAAGACTGCAATCCAAGCAGCCCTTAAAGAGACAGTACGCAGAGGCTATACAGGCACTCTCTGACAATACATTTAAACTGCTAAACCGCAGAACACCAGCCTGGCACTGAGCATTTAGGCAAGCTCAAGGAAGACTTTTCAGGAACCCCCATTTGAAGGGAGGGTTACACCCTTCCCTGCCTGCATCAGTTAACATAAACTTATTACTTTATTATACATATTCACTACACTTCATGATACTATATCCATAAGGACAATACTTATGCATGTTTCATACAGGTAATACTGATTCCACTATGATTAACATACTTGTGACATCACAATACTGATTCATGTTATAACTTCCTGTACATTAAACAATGTAGTAGGGGGCCCTTCCCTATCAGCTATCTAGGGGCCGGATGGGGCAGGGGCACCATGCTGAGAAGGGAGAACAAACAACCTAGAATTGGCCATTAAGCTCAGTTTGGGTAGTGAGCTCTGAGGAATATAAACACCTTTGTAAACTACATTAAGAGGCAAATCTACTGGCCTCCCAGGAGAATCCATAACTGAAGAGCAATACTGGCTTTACAGCTCGGCCAGTCTTTCTGGGGGGAGCAGTCAAAGTCTCTGTACTTTCAGCACTAACTTTGGAGCTTTTGTCATTTGTGAGGGGTGCCTCTGCATGGATGGGAATGTCCAAACTGGGAGCACTGTCAGCTCTTGCTCTGTAGGCTCTGTTTCCACAACACTTGGCTCATTTAGAGAAGGTTCTGGCACAATTAGGCTTTTTAGCACGGAAGGGGGGCTGTCAGCACTCACATATTGTTGTTCAAGTTCTGGTGTGTCACCAGGGAGACTCAGACCATCAGCCCGTTCTTCGGGCAATTTACATAGTTTCACAAAAAACAGAGTCCGCAACCTCAGATGTGATGCTTTGTACCTCACTTTCAGGGAGCATTGACTCCAAGGATGAAGCTGGGGGGTTAGGCAGCCAAAAGGCCCAGCTTCATCCCTACAATTAGTCATAGGGTTACCTTGAAACAGCTGACTCAAGTCATAGGAGGGGTAATAGGCATTGTCACACTCACTTTCGTCAGAGGTGGACTGACAGTCACTATCATTCTGGGCCTGCTGCGGGGGAAACCTTAAATCTGTAACTACTGGGGTAGGTTGACTCTGTCTCTTTTCTGCAGCAGCATGAGTCACCGGCCCAGGAGAATCAATCTCTGATGGTTCAGCCTCAATTATGACTTGGCCAAAAGGTAGCAAGTGGTTACGGTGCATGGTCTTGACAGTTTGGGAGTTTTTCTCTGGGCGCACCTTGTACACTGGTAAATCATTCAACTTTCCAGCTACTACATGGGGAACATGGTACCACCTATCAGCAATTTTGTGTTTGCCATGCAGTCCCAAATTTCGTAACAACACACAGTCTCCAGGCCGAAGCTCTTGAACTTTTACTTTTTTATCATGCCTCTCTTTGTTGGCAAGATTTCTTTTGGTGGCCATTGTCTGGGCCAGTTGATAGGCATGGTTCAATTGAGCTTTCAGTTTCTGTATATACTGTAGGTAATTTTTGGCTCACACCCCATCTGGAGAGACCCCAAAGCAGACATCAACGGGCAGTCGGGCCTCCCTCCCGAACATGAGGCGGTAGGGGGAGAACCCAGTAGATAATTTTTTGTGCAATTGTATGTGTGGACCAAGCTGCTAATCTGCTGGCTACACTTAGGCTTGTCTGTGGGATGGAGGGTTCCCAGCATGTCTAGAAGGGTGCGGTTAAAACGTTCTGGCTGAGGGTCCCCCTGTGGGTGATAAGGGGTGGTTCTTGACTTCTGCACCCCCCATAGAGAGAGCATTTCTTTGATTAGCTGACTTTCAAAATCTCTGCCTTGGTCAGAGTGGATCCGCTGAGGGGCACCATAGTGGATGAAGACATTTTCCACTAGCACCTTGGCCACGGTAGCGGCCTTCTGATCTTTTGTTGGAAAAGCTTGCGCATACCATGTGAAATGATCCATCACCACTAACACATAGCCAATATCCCACTGATCAGGTTCTAAACACAAAAAGTCTATAGCAGACCAGTTCTATGGGGTGCAGGTAGTAATATTGACAAGGGGGGCAGCTCTCTGAGGCAGGGCTTTCCTTTGCAGGCAACGACTGCAGATCTTTACATGTTGCTCAACATCGGCCCCCATCTTGGGCCAGTAGAATCGAGATTGTACCAAGTTGAGAGTTCTGTCAATGCCAAGGTGCCCCGTGTGATTGTGGAGGGACCTCAGTACCAAATTTTAAAGGCCATGGGCAGGACCAATTGCTGCCTGTCTACTTGACTGCCATGATCCACTGTCTCTCTGTACAACAACTGATTGAGTAGCTTCAACCTGGGGTCTTCTTTAAGCAATAGAGCAGTTCACAAGTCAGGGGAACGCAACTTGGACACATCTTTCCCCGCATGCAGGGCATGAAGTGCAGGCTGAATCATAGGATCTTAGGATTGAGCCCACTGAATGCTGTCATTGTCAAATTGAGGTAGTGCACTAATATCTAGAGTAGAAAAGTGGCAATAGGCAGCCGGTATGCAGGTATCAGGAGGGCCCAAGCAATCTACTAAACAGTCCACTGTGTCCGCAGACATCTGTTCATCTCGGTCAAATTTTTGGCACAAGGCTCGGATGTCAGGTTCAGACAGCCTCACCCAATCACTCTTGGAAACTGGCCTTCGTGACAAGGCGTCAGCATCAATATGGTTCGGTCCTGGCCTGTATTCAACAGCATAATCATAGGTTGATAAGGCGGAAAGCCACCGGTGCCCAGTGGCATCTAACTTAATTGAAGTCTGTACATAGGTTAATGAGTTATTGTCGGTCTTCACTAATATCTTTGCCCCATAGAAGTATTCATGAAATTGGTCGATGATGGCCCATTTTAGTGCAAGAAACTCCAGCTTGTGCACAGGGTAGTTTCACTCCGATGGGACCAGCTCCTGCTGGCGAAGGCCACTGGTCTCAAACCATCCTCATAGGCTTGATACAGCACAGCTCCTAGACCCTGCAGACTGGCATCCGTATGCAGCACATAGGGCTTGGTGGGGTCAGCATATGTGAGGATGGGGACATGGGTGAGTTGGTATATGACTTCGTGAAAGGCTGCTTCACATTTGGGTGTACAGCAGGGCCCAAAAAGTTCACCTGTGCGGAAGTACACTTTCTCTGGTTCTTTGACGGACCCTTTTTTATATTTATGGTTGGTAGGAGGGTAACCCTGGGTAAGATTCAAGAGAGGGTGAATCACCTTTGAATAGTCCTTTATGAACCTGTGGTAGTAGCCACAGAACCCCAAGAAATGTTGTAGTTCTTTCAAATTATGGGGCTGGGGCCAGGTAGTGAGTGATTCAACCTCACTGGGATCAGTCTCTATCCCTTCTGCAGGTACTATGTGCCCTACATACTTTACGGGGGTTTGAAAAAACTGGCACTTGTCAATGGACAGCTTGAGGCTGAAGTTTTCCAGTCAGTCTAGGACTTTAAACAGTCAGGTCTCATGCTCCTGTAATGTGCGCCCAAACACAATGACATCGTCTAGGTACACTAGACATTCCAGCAAGTTCATATCTCCCACCGTACATTCCATCAGTCACTGAAAGGTGGCCGGGGAACCTGAAATCCCCTGTGGCATTCTCAGGAATTCGTAGAACCCCAAAGGACAGATGAAGGCTGTTTTCTCACGGTCCTCCAGGGCCATCGGGATCTGGTAGTATCCGCTGTGAAGATCCAATACCGAAAACCATTTGCTCCCATTCAAACAATCCAGGGCATCTTGTATATGGGGCATGGTGTATTGATTGGGGATGGTCCACCAGTTCAGGGTTTGATAATCAACACACATCCTTACCAACCCATTCTTCTTATGCACAACCACAATGGGAGAGGCATATGGGCTCCTTGATTGTTGTATCACACCAGCAGTGAGCATTTTCTGCAGGTGTCTCCTCACATCATCTATGTCTGCTGGGGTGAGACGTTGGGATATCTCTCGAAATGGCCGGTCATCATGCAGGTGTATGTGATGCTTTGCACCCTGGACACACCCCACGTCCCATTCTTTTAATGAAAACACTTGGTCCCTCTGAGTGAGTTTCTTGCTAATTCTAGCCTTCTATTCAGCTGGCAATGGGGAGTCACCAAAGTCAAATAAGTCCGGGGTTACTCTCTCCTTCTCACCAGAGCACTTGTTGCTGGGCAGTATGGCAGTGTCAGTGCAGTGTACTGTAGCTAGGGTGCACCCTCTGTTCACCCAAATCTCCCAATCTGACACATTCTGAATCTGGACCATCACTCGTCATGCATAGGCATGGGCACAAGCAGGCAAGATGCTGGGTTTGGCCAATAATCCCTCTGGCAACTTTCCATCTTCTGGTGCATCCAACATTAATATTCTGTTCTTTATGTTGCACTTTAGGCAGACTTCTCTATGGATTGTGCACTAGGCGTTGGGGCCAATACCAAGCAGTCAGGTTCCATTTTCGACCCTATCCCCACTGGCTCATCTGGGTCCACTTCATCGGGTCTCTGTTGCCAGTCATAAGCCCTTTTTACTAAGGCTGGAATTCTTAGGGCCCATCCAATCAGTTGCCCTTGTTTCTCATGGCAGAGTTGTGCTAGTCTCCCAAACGTGGGCATTTGTTCCAATTGACAGGGGAACCCCATCATACAGCCTGGTGGGGGGACAAACTAGGGCCAGTGTCTCTACTTGCTCCTTTATACCAGTGACAGTTGCAGGAAAAGACAACCAAAGGTGGGCATATCCTAGATATGGATAAGACTTGTCGCTCAGCCCCCACTCATATAGGCCTTCCAGGGACTGTAAGGGCACACCAGATAAGTGTTTGTCATACCAGTCCTGAAACACAATGGTCACTTGCGACCCACTGTCAAGCACAGCCCAAGTAGGAATACCATTCACAGCCACATCAGTCTCCATTGAAGGGCTCACTATCTTGGACCAGTCTGGAGGGACAGTAGCAGGGGCCGGGTACAGACGACTTAGCCACAAAGAAGTTGGAGTTGGGATTTCCTGAGCCTTCACTGCGGTAGTTTCCAGCACTCCTCAGCCATGGTTTCACTTTCCGGAGCTACCTTCGAAGTCTGTATACAATCTTATCTAAGTCTTTTGGGGACCAGCATTCATTCTTCATATGTCCCTCCTTCCCACAATTATGACAGAGAATGCTTTCTAGAGTCTGGCATGGCCGAGGCATCCCATTGGGGGGCTGAGGCAGGGGTAACACCAACAGAAAATCTGGTGTGTGGTGAGCATGGGGAGACGCCTCAGTAATTCCTCACTTCCATAGTCAATTCATCAATCTTTGAGCTGCTGTCAACAGGGGATGCCTGGGAGTGCACCCCAACCCCCATAGTGGACACACGCTGAGAGGGGCTTGGGCCCATTGTATCTCTGGAATGGGCTTGTAGGGAAATGGTAGCCCTCATTTCTCTGACCTCTCACAGTATCTCGCCCCAGGGCGAAGCATCCTTGCTAGCCTCCCCATGTTCAACTGGCACTGTATTTCACCCCTGAGCATCACTCACATGTGCATCTTCGGTCATCTGGGCAGCAGCAACAGCAGATACAGGAGAGACCCACCCACATGGCTGCATCCTCTCAATCCTCCAAATATCCTTCATCAGTCCGTCATAGGTAGGAGGCGCATCCAACCAAGAAGCAAGACGTAGCTGGAGCAGCAATAATTCAGAGAATGGGGCTGACTTGAGAAGCTGGTCCAACCTATTCCGATCTAACTTAGCTGGGGCCATGCCCCCTTTCTTTAGATATTCCTGTAGCACCACTTCCAGTCGAGGCACGTACATGGATAAGGGCTCCCCTGGGTATTGCTGAGTGTTTTTGACCCTACCCCACAGGTCCTCATCCGAATCGGGACTCCCATACACATTTCCAATGCATTCAAAAAATCTTGAGCAGTTGCTTCTGGCTTACTAGCCTGTGTAGCATGGATAGTAAGTTGGGTGGGGCCTCTGAGGCTTTCAACTACTTGTCTGGTTATTAAATCACAAATGTGGTATAGCTAACAGTGGTTTCCTTAGCGAGCCTACCAGGAGTCAAAGTCCTTGTGGCTTGTTTGACTGGAGTGTCACTCACACCCAAACCAAATTATGCCAGACTGCCCCAGTTTACCAAAGGTGGTGGTGTGTCACGTGCACAGCCCGGACATGCCTTGCAGCAGGGTGTGTCACACAACACTGACACAGAGTGCAGTTCTGGGCCAACCCTGGGTTTTACTTATGGTTCTCCCAGACCATGGGATCTCCCTTAATTCACAGGGGTGATGGCCCAGATTGCAGCAAGTCCCTCTTTGACTGGTTTCTCACTCACTCTTTCTCCCTCTGTCTATCTCTCTTTCTCCTTCTTCTCTGATGCCTCCAGTATCAGCTGGTGTCTGACTGTTCCTTCAGTCCCAGTCAGGCCACCTCTGACCTCTGCATTTAGCAGATAATCTTCTATTTACATACAGAGCAGCTCAGGCTATGAAAACCCGATTCTATCGACCAACACACTATATCCTGGCATCCAGTCCCTTGTGTGTGTTGCTAACCAGCTTCCCAGACTAGCTGTGGTCACAGTAAATCAGTTTGGTCTTGCAGCACAGCACAGTATCTCAAATACTGCTGCAGCTGTCAGCTGTCACTTTCAATATGATCTAGCATGATTACTGCCTTTTTCAGTAGCACGAGTTTTGCTTCTCGCACAATTTCAAGCAGATTTATGGTCTGTCCATGCAGCAGCACAGCTCTCTGCCTGCTTCTCTGTTCTCACTGCCTTTACCTGCAGACACACTACCAGAATGAATGAATTCTAAAACAGACCCAGCTGCTCACTGGAAGACTGCAGCTCCTGGCTATTGATTCAAGCTGTCAGTCATACTAGGCTATTCTGGAGGCATGTTACTCGACAGGTGATTGGATGCTGTAAAGGCCCCTTAATTAACTTAGCCCTTCACAAGTCCATTAGGCACTGTGGTTCTCTCTTTGGGCAGAGATTATGAAGATGGAAGTTTTGTAGTCCAGAGGCAGTCTGTCCCCAAAAGTCCCTGTTTATACAGAACTCTGCAGTTGCACAATATCTCAGTTTTCAAGCCAGTCCTGATTGTGCATTTTCACATTGGGAGTATTGATGTATTAGTTTCATCATTGGCAGCTAGCACCTTTTATGAGCGAGTGCAGGAAGCCTTAAAGGTAAAGCCACCATATAGAGGGAACTTACACAGGTAAACCCAAGGGGTGGACATGACACAATCCAGGGCCAGAATCATTGTGGACTAAAAAAAAAAAATCAATTGCAGTAATCTTTTAAAAGACAGTCTGTCTAGTTGTGATACAGGAGAACTGGAAGAGGCCACTGTGGTCCCCATTGTCAAGAAGGGGGTAAGTTTAAATCTAGGCAACTACAGGCCAGTCAGGCTGACATAAGTGTCATGCAAGGTTCTAGAATCTATTATTATGGACAGAATAATGGATTATTTGATTGACATGAAGATTCTTACCCTCTCAGCATGGCTTTATGAGGAAAAAACTGATGGGAAGGGGGTCTGATCCCAGCAGTCTTTGGTTGGCAGCATGTCGCCAAATGCTCCCATGCATTGCCTGCTAGGTTCTTCAGTAGCTTTGTTGTTCCAGGCTGGGACAGACAGGGGCAGAGGCTACAGTAGATGTATTCCTCTCCTGGACATGTTTATAGCAGCCCTGCCCTACCTAATATGCAATTTACTAATTTACTTTAAGGGTCTAAAAATGTATTTTACATTTAATAATATTTTTTATCACTTGCTTTTCTAAATTTTCTGTGTTGTGGGCACCTGCTCCCTGCTCCATCTGTGGTGCAAGTGCAACCTGCCTTGCTTTCATTTCTGTCTTCTACAAAAGTAACAAGTAATCAATCAATAAAATCTTAATTTATATGGTTGATTAGTTTATTTGTGGGGGTTGAAACAACAGCCCCATTTCAACTACGCACTGGGACATTAATGGCAACAGCACTTAGATGAGACAACATCCACCTGGAAGTATGGCTCCGGAAAATAACCCCCCACACTTCAGCATCTTATTGCACTTATCAAATGTGTACCCTGTACAAAACAAAAGACAGTTTTTGCTTTTTATAAACCTTGTTTTTAATTGAAAAGTGAGGACAGAATGTGGAACTGGCAGTCTCTGAAGTTAGGAACAGGGCACTGGCAGTTCATACTGTTGTGAGATTGTGAGATTGTGAGCAGGTCCTGAGGAGCTGAGAGAAAACCAGAATTGGGAATAGAGATTGCAGCTGTAGAAGTGTGTTATGGAATCAGATCAGAAATCACGCTCTTTAACAAGTATTTTGTCACAAACAGTTCCTCATTGTGTGTATAGGTGGTAACATTATTCATGAGCACAAAAATAAGGAAAAATGGTTACCAGAAATGTTTTTTGAAAACTTTCTGGTAGCCATTGCTATTGACATGTGCTATGTCCTTGCTGCCGGAAGAAGTGCAACTCCATGGGTTTCTTTTCCTGAACTGTATGGCTCTGGATGTTTCTCCACCAGTCAGGATGCAGGATTTTCCAAACCCATTGGAGAATATGAGGTTAATACATGACAGGTAAGGGAAGAGTTGCTGGTAGATTGAATTTCAGGGTTGGACTCAAGCTTTCAGTCAGGCACTGCACATTTTCAGGCTCTGCTTTTGATCAGAAATTATTATGTTTGCAGTGTTTTCTAGCTCTGTCTTTCAAAGTAGGAACTGCTGTGTTTGCAAGATTTTACAGTTCCATATTTGAAGCAGAACTTGAAGCATTTTACAGCAGTTCTTCCTGGTATGAGGGTTGAATTCTAGGTTGGAGTCAGGTGTACTGTTGTAGCAGTACAGGAGTCTATATAGGAATTGATATGCAAGGAAGTAGTATGGAGTTGTGCCACTTTGTGGCCAGTTATGGTAATTACATGCTGTATACTCCAATGAGGTAATGACAAAGGTGGAGACCATAGAAACATAGAAATTGTTGACAGATAAGGACCGCCAGGCCCATCCTGTTTTCCGGAAAACCCCTACACTAGTTTGTGACCTCTGACCCTAACTGGTCAATGGCTTTTCACCCCACTTTCCCAACTGTAAGGTACCCTTATGCCTGTCCCATGCATATTTACTTTAAAACCCTCCACTGTGCTCGCCCCCACCACCTCCTGTGACAGTCTATTCCATGTGTCCACCACCCTCTCTGTGAAGAAAAACTTCCTCATATTTCTCCTCAGCCTGCCACTTTCCAGTTTCATATCATTCCCCCTCATTCTTGTACATATCTTATATTGGAAGATGTCTCCCCCCTGCACCTGGCTCTCTGATCAGTCATAGAATCATAGAATCTTGACAGCAGAAAAGGACCCCTTCGGCCCATCTAGTCTGCCCCTTGCCCCCTTACTCATCCCTCCTCCTACTGCCTCCTCCCCCTACTACTCAGCCCCATATGTCTGTCTTTGCTCTTTGAATCCCTCCACTGTTGGAGCCCACCACCTCCTCTTGTAGTCAGTTCCAGGCCTCCACCACTCTGTCCGTAAGAATCACCCCTCACATTGCCTGCCTCTATATCTTCCTCCCTGCAGTCTTAGGCTATGCCTCTAGTTATAGCCCCTCCTTCCTTTTAAGTAAACAACCCTCCTTCACTTTTTTGATCCTCTCACATACTTAAAAGTTTCAGTCATGTTCCTCTCTCCTTCTAGTCTCCAGCATGTACAGATCCAATTCCTTACACCTCTGCTCGTATGTCTTCCCTTGCATAACCTGTATCATCCTGATTGCCCTTCTCTGAACTCTCTATCTATCCTGTCTATGTCCTTTCACAGGTGTGGTCTCCAGAACTGGACTCTGTACTCTAGGTGCTGCCTCACCATGGCTTTGTAACGGGGCATCAGTACCTCCCTCCATCTGCTAGTAATGCCCCTGCTGATGTATGCCAACATTCCATTGGTCTTCCCCACTGCCCTGCTACATTGGTTCAAACAACATGAAGTCTTGCTATATTATGACAATTGCAGTATGACCGCAGGTTAGAACTGCTCCGGAGGTGAAATAGTTAACTTTCCATGCAGGCATGGAACTTAGAGCGCGAGCTCGGTTGAAAACTCTGTCTGTTGTGCTTCAAACGCAAACTGTCAGATTATTTACTCCGCCTCACTGAACAGTCGCTCTGGAGATTTCTCCTTCTGCTCGGTTCATTTTGTCGGTTTAAAAGTATTATTTTTCGGTTTTTAGACGAAATTAAACCGCAACCGGTCGGTTCAAGCTCTGTCTGTGGTAATGTAAGTAATAGATAGGTTTTACATTTATTTTTCTGTGTGGAACTTGTAATTCTTTATCGGTTCGGTTTGAACCGATCAGGTTGTATTTAAAATCTACTAGTCCTTTTTTAGAGTGCGGTTCCCGGTTCTTATCGGTTCTAAAAAAAACGGATTTCTTTACGGTTTTTTCCACGACCCATGACACAGTTGGGAACCGATAAGGGTGTCTTGCTTGGTGGATTGCCATAAACGGGCAAGTTGGTTAGGCTGGCATTATGTCTGAGAAACCCAAAAGAAAAACCGGACCCACTGGGTTTCAACACTGTAGTGTTTGTGGGGAAGCTTTTGCTAAGGCTGACCCACACACCACATGTGTCTATTGTCTGGGGTTTGACCACCTCAATTCAGACTGCCAGATTTGTCACAATTTCCCTGCTGCCACCATAGATAAGAGAGTTGGTAGGCTCAGGGAAAGGGAGGCCAAAAAGTCCGCTGACCCGGATGGCCAGCCCGGTTCGGTGCCAACCGAACCGGAGGGAGTGCCCTCTGACCAGGGCGATACTTCCTCGGGCAAACGAAGAGCTGGTTCTGAGGAGCCGGTTCCAGCAAAAAGGACTAGAAAGTCAGCTAGTGTAGAGCCAAAAGTTCTCTCCCCAACTGCTGAGGAAATAGCTAAAGCAATTCAAATTGTCCAGTCTCTCTTTCCGGTTCCGACCGAACCGACACCTTCAGGTAAGCGTTCGGTTCGGCCGGTTCCACCGGTTCAAGATTATGATTTTGAGGATTTTTATGAACCGGGGAAGGGGGTAGAGGAATATAAGGAGAGTGAACATGGTTTTGAAGATCTGGATGTGCCCATTGATCCGGGCATCTCTCCAGATAGACCCCTAGGGTTTCTCCTCCAAAGGCTTTCTGAGTCCCTTCTCATTTCATGTTTTATAAAAAGTTGTTGAAACTCTCAGCTCCCTGTTGAGGAAGCTGTTGATGACCAAGAGGAGCCAGACTATGTAGAAATGATGGATATTCCAGAGTCTAGGAGACTGTCTATTCCTTTGCATAAATCTTTTCGAAAACAGACAGTAAAAGTTTTAAAACTCCTCACACTATACCTCCTGTGGATAAAAGGATGGACAAAGGTATACCTTATCAGGCTCCGACACTGATTTCCTCACTCAACAATGCAGCCATGTGGGGGGTAGTGCAGGCTGCAGCCTGTGACAAGGCTAATATTCCCCTAGCTTCACACCCCCCTGAGAAGGACTCCAGGAAGATTGATGCTATGGCAAAGAAACAGTACATGGCAGCATCTTTGGGACTCAGACAAGCAAATTATATGGCTTATGCTGCTAGGTACCAGATATCCAGATGGGATACTGTGCTGGCCCTAGCAAAACAAGTCCCTGACCAGCTTGCCAGGGAGCTGGAACAGGTGGCTATGGATGGTATTGAGGCATCCAAGGTGCAATTTCATGCTGCAGTGGACTCTAATGATGTTTCATCAAGAGTCATGGCTACATCTGTGGCACTTCGCAGGATGGCTTGGCTCAGATGTACTACCCTGTCTCAGGATACCCAGTCTAAGGCCATGGATTTTCCTGTTGTGGGAAATTCTCTATTTGGGGAGCAAACAGAGAATTACATGAAGAAAATGGATGAATATAGGACCACCTATAGGAGTGCACAGGCCAAGGAAAGGCAGGCCACTCCTCAAAAGCAGCTTCCTAGAGGTAGGGGCAGGCCTTTCATGAGCCTTTTACCAAGCCAAGCTTCCTCCTCCGCCTTATGCTCAGAGGGGTTCTTTAGAGGAGAGGCAGGACGGGGTACAAGAAGGTCTGCTTCACCCCTCAGCCCAAAGCCCCCTGCCAAGCAGGCACCTGATGGGATTGCCAGGGCCGATTCTCCTCTACCTGTAGGGGCAGGCTGGCTTGCTTTGTCCAGGATTGGAAGTCTTTAACATCAGACAAGTGGGTCCTGGAAGTAGTAAGCCGGGACTGGTTCTCAGCTTCAAAAATTTCCAAAGCTGAGAACCAGATCTTTCCACCTGCAACTCCATCAGAGGCACTGACCTAGAGGCAGAGGTCTCTACCCTCCTGGCTCTCAGAGCTGTGGAAAGGGTTCCTCCTCACACCAGGGCAAAGGTCTGTACTCCAGGTACTTCCTTACCCCAAAAAAGACAGGAAAATGGCGGCACATCCTGGATCTCAGATATTTAAACAAGCACCTTTTAAAGACAAAGTTCAAAATGGTGACTCTGGGAATTATCCTACCCTCTCTAAGGCCAGGGGACTGGCTAGCTTCCCTGGACCTCAAGGATACCTACTTCCATATTCCATCAGAAGCTCCCATCGAAGTACCTCAGGTTCGAGCTGCCCTCAGGCCACTACCAGTTCAGAGCAATGCCCTTCGGCCTCACTTCTGCCCCAAGGGTATTCACCAAATGCCTGGCTGTAGCAGTTGCCTACCTAAGAAGGCAAAAGATTGTCATCTTTCCTTACCTGAACGATTGGCTTTTAGTAGGCCAGTCCCCAGACCAGGTCAGTTTACACCTTCAGATAATGCAGCAACTGCTTACCTCTCTAGGTTTTCTTCTGAATCACTCAAAGTCAGTTCTAGAGCCGGTCCAGCTTCTTACTTTCATAGGTGCAGAACTGAACACACACAGGAGGCCAGGGCCTTCCTCCCCCTGGACAGGGCAAAGACCCTAGTCTCCCTGGCCTCCTCATTTACCCTGCAGGTCTCCCGGCCAACAAGGCATTTTCTGCAGCTCCTAGGACACATGGCTGTTTCCACAGCAGTTGGGCAAGGAGCAAGATTTCAGATGAGGGACATCCAGTTCCATTTGAGAGCTTTTTGGTCTCAAAGAAAGGATCTTCTTACCAAGCTGATCCCAGTAACAAGAACCCTGATCCAAGCCTACAGTGGTGGCAGGATCAGAGCAACCTGAGACAAGGGGTTCCTTTTGTCACTCAGTCTCATTCTCTAATCCTTACTACAGATGTGTCCTCTTGGGCTGGGGAGCTCACATGGGTGACCTCACCACCCAGGGTCTGTGGTCTCCCCAGGAATCTCTGCTCCACATCAACCTGTTGGAGCTCAGAGCAGTTTTTCTAGCACTTCAAGCTTTTTCCAAATCTGTTCAGAACAAGAGTATTCGGGTCAGAACAGACAACACCACTACAATGTGGTACATCAACAAGCAAGGGGGCACTCGGTCTACGGCCTTGTGCACCAAAGCGATGAAGTTGTGGTCTCTGGCTTACTCCCTGAACACCTCCCTTACGGCAGTGCACCTCCCAGGCAAGGACAATGTCCTGGCAGATGCTCTCAGCAGGATTTCCCAGGGTCACCACGAATGGTCACTGGATCCCCTGGTCTTGTGAGTAGTATTTGCCAGTTGGGGCACCCCGCAGATAGATCTTTTTGCAGCCCCAGACAATCACCAACTTCCTCTTTTTTGCTGCAGACCCCCAGTGTTGGGCTCACTCCCCCTGGGTGCCTTAGCCCTCAGTTGGGAGGGGAAGTTTCTCTATGCCTTCCCTCCCTTTCCTCTCCTGTTCAAAGTGCTAGTCAAAATCAGATCCCAATCATGCAAAGCCATTCTGATAGCTCGGATTGGGCCAGACAGCCCTGGTATCACGCTGCTGTCCTTAGCAGTCCATCCTCCCTGTCCCTTCCCAGGAATCACAATCTGTTAACCTGTGCACAGGGAAGGGTCTGGTACCGAATCTCAAATCTCTCAATCTCAAGGCTTGGTTCTTGAAGAGTTAGAGTTTGCTGATTTACACCTTTCCCACGGTGTAATGGATATATTGAAGGCCGTAAGCAAACCTTCTTCCACCAGGGCTACTTACAATTCCAAATGGAAAAAGGTTTTCCATATGGTGCTCGGAAGCATATTTCCCCAGTCTCTGCTGATCTACCCACAGTCCTGGATTATATGGTCCACCTGAATTCTTTGGGGCTGAGACCAGCTACCCTGAAGGTGCACTTGACAGCTGTGTCTGCTTTTATTTCAACAGGTAAATCCTCTTCCCTTTCAGCTCATCCTGTATTTTCCAAGTTTTTAAGGGTTGTTTCACACCAACCCTCCATTCAGGATCCTGCCCTGCCTGGGATCTTAATGTTTGCATTGCTCAGCTTATGCAACCCCCCTTCAAGCCCTTATCTTCAGCTGAGCTCAAGTACTTGACTTGGAAAACTGTGTTTTTGGTAGCCATCACCTCTGCCAGATGCATAAGTGAATTACAAGCGTTGTCAGTGGAGCAGGAGTTTATCTCTTTTCACAGAGATAAGGTGGTCCTTCAGACTAACAGAAAGTTCCTGCCTAAGGTGGTTTCAGATTTCCACCTTAATCAATTTATTTCACTTCCAGTGTACTTCACTGACCACTCCTCCTCTGGGGGAGGGATGCTGCACAGCCTAGATGTGAAGAGAGCCCTTAGTTACTACACAGGTGTACCAAGGGTCATAGGTTTGACTCCTCCAACTGTTTCTCACCTATGGCGAAGTTGGTAAAGGGAAGCCAGCCACTAAAAGATCCATTGCCAGGTGGATTGTCTCTTGTATCCAATTCTGCTATGAGAAGTTGTGTAAAGTTCCCCCCTCAGGCCTGAGGGCTCACTCTACCAGAGGTACAGCTGCTTCTCTGGCTGCTGCCAGAGACATTCCTAGTCTAGAAATATGTCAAGCAGCTACCTGGAAAACAGTTCACACTTTTACCTAGCATTACTCCCTGGACATCCAGGCTAGGAGTGATGCTCGGTTTGGCACAGCCGTGCTTCAGAGCCTATTTCCTAGGTAGGTTCTGTCCCTCCTCCATGGGGGTACTGCTGTGTAGTCTGCAATTGTCATAATATAGCAAGATTTCATGTTGTTTGAAGAAAAAATTACTCACCTTAGTAATGTTGTTTCTTCTAATGGAGTCTTGCTATATTATGACCTCCTTCCCTGCCTGCCCCTCTCAGAACATCTGTTTTGGGGATGTGGGTGGGCAGTACAGGG
The DNA here is from genome assembly GCA_016271365.2 of Neoceratodus forsteri. Lineage (NCBI taxonomy): Eukaryota > Metazoa > Chordata > Ceratodontiformes > Ceratodontidae > Neoceratodus > Neoceratodus forsteri. The sequence continues at coordinate 436,046,179 of JADMNL010000022.1, read as the reverse complement.
TTGGCACTTTTTGATGCCCACCTTGTTGTTTTTCACCTACCTTTTTGGGTGAATTGGTGTTGTGTTTTTGCATTTTTGGGTCTCCTGACTTGAGTCTTTGTTTTAGGCCAAAATGAGTGTTTATGTTAGTAGCCAGTTGGCTAGTGTAGGTTTACAGCTTCCACAGAACCTTAATGAGTTTTAGCTCGTAAAAGATCTGACAGTTTGCGTTTGAAGCACAACAGACAGAGTTTTCCAACCCGAGCTCACGCTCTAAGTTCCATGCCTGCATGGAAAGTTAACTATTTCACCTCGGAGCAGTTCTAACCTGCGGTCATACTGCAATTGTCATAATATAGCAAGACTCCATTTGGAAGAAACAACATTACTAAGGTGAGTAATTTTTTCTTGCCTACCTTAAGGTTGCTTGATACTATAATCCCCAGATCCCTCTTCTGCTCCATTACTTTAATGACCTCCCCTCCTAGGGTGTATCCTGCTCACGGGTTTTTATTCCCCAAGTGCATCACGGTGCACTTTTTGGTGTTGAATTTCAGTTGCCAAGTCTCTAACCATCCCTCAAGAATCTTCAGGTCCTGCCTCATGTCCTCCACCCCCGGGGTGTCCACTGTATTGCAGATTTTTTGCATCATCAGCAAATAGGCACACCCTCCCCCTTAGCCCCTCTGCTATATCACTGATGTAAATATTAAAAAGGAGGGGTCCCAGTACTGACCCCTGGGGCACCTCACTTATCAACCCCCCATCCTGTGGTACACCCCATTTACCACCACTCTCTGGCTTCTGCCCACCAACCAGTTCTCCACCCACCTGGTTATTTTCCCACCCACCCCTGTACTTTCCAGCTTACTTACCAACCTTCTGTGAGGGACGGTGTTGAAGGCCTTGCTGAAGTCCAAATAGGCTACATCCACCGCCTCTTCCCTGGTCAACCACCTGCATCGCCCAATCAAAGAACTCAGTCAAGTTCATCTGGCATGACTTCCTTCATGAAGCCATGCTGCCTGTCATCCTGCAGTCCACTATCCTCCAGGTACTGCACCACCACATCCTTTATTAGTGCCTCCATAACCTTTCCCACCACTGAGGTAAGGCTGGCCAGGCAATAGTTCCCGTCACCTCCCTGCTATCCCCTTGTGCAACAGCACCACGCTCGCCTCTTCCAGTCCCCTGGCATTCTCCCGAGTCCAGAGACAAGTTCAATTGCCTCATCAGTTGGGCAGCCAGCTCCTCCCTCAGCTCCTGGATCACCCTCGGATGCAAACCATCCGCCTCATTGCCTTGTCCACCTTCAACTTGCCTAGTTCCTCCTAACTCTTTTCTGTTCTGAACATGCTCAGGTCCACCCTTTGCCCTCACTGCCTCTTCCCCTGACCCTAGGTCCTCTGCCCTTTTCCTCCTCCATAAATACAGAGCAAAAGTACTTATTAAGTTCCTCTGCTTTTTCCCAGTCCCATTCCAGTGGTATCCTCCTCCCCTCAGCCTTGCAATCCCTGCCTTGCCTTCCTTCTTTACCTCACATATCAAAAAATGTTTTGTCTCCCTTTGGCCTGCTTAGTTATTCTCACTTCAGTATCTGCTTTGGCCCTCCTTATCTTCTGCCCTGCTATTCTCCTTATCTCCCTATAAGCTCCTGTCCTCCTCCCTTTGTGTCCTGTTATATTTTCTGAAAGCCTTTCTCCTGCCATGGACCGCTCTCACCACCTCCCTTGTAAACCAAAGTAGTCTCCTCTTTTTTCTGTTCTTCTTTACCTTCTTTTTATTTTCTTCCTTTTTTATCATATTTTATTAGTCGCATCCATTAACCATAGTAAAATCATACATTCTGACAGGAAGATAAAGATTACAGTAATTGCAATAATTACAGTAAATGGTCCCCACATCTGTAAATTTACATGGAAAGTTAATAATTCTGTAAGAGTTCTCTAGAAAAAAGAATACTCAGATATATGGGTATATAATAGCATCTAAAAATCAGAGTGAGCTCAATCTTGCAAATCTTTTTCAAATAGGGTCCAGACCTGTTCCCAACCATCAAAGAATTTGTCATAAAATAATTTACTTAAAAAAAGTTATTTCCATTCCCATTTAGGGAAGGGCATTATCATTGATGGTTCCTTCCAATTTTTTAATATCAACCATTTAATGTCATAGAATTCACCTTTAAAATTAAATATTGTTTTCTGTCGAAGTTTAAGTTACCAAACATTCCTAATATTGCAAGTCTACAGTCTTGGTACTTGACAGGTCTAAAGCCTATTTGTTTCAGAAGGTTGTATGAACAGGACCACCAGTCTTTATATAGCTGGCACTTCCAAAAGAATGGATCATATCAGCATCTTGTTGACTGTAGTGCCAACATGTTGCAGCCATTTTAAAACCCATTTTATACAACCTGGGGCGTATAATAGGCCCAATTGAACATTTTGAATCGTATTGCCTTGCTTGCTTGTGACCACTGTAATTCTGTGCAAGTCATATTGATTTCTGTTTCCCATTTATTTATGACTTTGCTATATATATATCTTGCATTATTTCCATTATTAAACCATTTCTCCAAGGAAAGATTTTGCCATTATTTGTAAAAGTTGCTGGAATTCTGTTTCAATTATTTTATTATTAGGAGCTCTCTCCCATCATGTCAAGTCTTTTTTATACAGACTTCTAATCTGATAATAAAAAATTCTCTCCTCCTCTTTCAAATCATATTTATTTTTAATCGTATCCCATAGTAACAGTTTATTATTTTTTAATATATGGATTTTGAATTTAATATGTCTCTAAAACATACAAAAAAAATTCGGTAATACCATCAAAGGTTCAGTGAAAATACTACTGTCAATCATTTTTAATAGTATCGTTTCAATGTGATAATACTATCATTGAGGAGTGCAACGATAGTATTATCACAATCACCAAACAGCGCAAGCTCCAACAGAGATACCTTCTGCCCCCATGTCATCCTAAGCATGCCTCCTGATTGGCCGTTTTTCATGTGTGAGCAGGCAGAACATTTTAAAAAACATGACGGCTTGCTTTCTCGCTTAACGAGACCGTACTGCCTCTGAACATTTCATTTTTTTCCTCTCAGAAAAATGAAAAATGAAGAGCAGCCGAAACAAAGAAAAAGGTAGGATTATCTACCAGTTCTTTTCATACAGTAAAGAGAGGCAGGTGAGGAGCAGCGCAGCAGGCAGGGGCGAGAGCAGCAACAAGACAAGGCGGCAGTCAGCTATGACACAGCATCCGTCATTGAAACTGCCAACTGCCAGCCACAAAATAATTAGAAAAAAAAATCTCATCAATATATTAAAAAAAATAATGAATAGGTGCCAGTGCATTACCAGCGAGTGATACCACCTCGAGGTTCTGGACACAGGAACCTCTCAGGCCTCGCTGTCGAGGTTCCTATGTGTCCAGATCCTCTCAATGGTATTACTCGCTGGTAATGCACCGGCACCTCTTCATTATTCTATTTCTATAATATCTTGCCATCTCTTTATTCCTTTTTGTTCTAGATTTTTATTTTTAAACATATTGCCTTGTAATATATAGTTTGGGTTCCCCCAAATTCTTGCACTTGGTGAACATTGAATTAACCATCTAGATTTGTCACTAAAATAGTTTATTATAGTAGATATATTTTTAACTATTATGCATGCTAAGTTTTTGTATTTATTGGCTGAATGAAGCAAGAATCTTACATCAATGGTTTCTCCTGTTATTTTATTTATTATGTTATTTAATATATTAACCTGTTCCAGATTTTGCTGAGACCATTTAATTGCTAATTTAAAGATATGGGCCACATAATGTTTACAAGCATCTGGACAAGCCCAACCTCCTTTATTTTTTCTGTTCTTCTTTATCTTCTTTATGCACATTTCTGTGGCTTTCAGCACCCCTCATTTAATAGTTTCCCATAACTCCTCCACATTTTCTATATTCTCCATTCCCTCCATTTCTTCCCTCATTATTCTTCTTATCTTGTTAAAGTCTGTGCTCCTGAAGTCCATAACTGTTGTGCTGGTTTGATTGCCCTCCCTGACCTAACCATGAACCTTACCATCCTGTGATCACTGGTGCCCAGTCTGTGTCCCACCTCTACCTCCTCCACACACTCCCCATTTGTCAGGACCACGTCCAGCAGGTTGTTTCCTCTTGTAGGTTCCCTAACCAGCTGCTGTAAGAATACACCCTGCAGTGCCTCTAGTATCCCCCTGCTCCTAGTCGACACTGCATCCAGGATGTCCCAGTCCACATCTGGGAGGTTTAGGTCCCCCACCCGGAACATTTCCCCTTTGTGGGACATCCACTTGACTGCCTGTATCAGCTGCTTATCCCCTTCCTCCCCCTGCATAGGAGGTCTGTATACCACCACCAGCCGCAACTATTTCCCAGTCCTTCTGTCCAGTGTTACCCACAGGAGCTCTGTCTCCCTGTCTTCCTCCTGCCCCTCAGTTATTCTTATGTTGTCCTTGATGTATAAAGCGACTCCCTCCCCCTTCCTTCCTACCCTGTCCCTTCTAAACAGTCTGTAGCCCAGGATAGTCATCTCCCACATATGATGTTCTATCCACCAAGTCTCACTTATCGCTACTATGTATAGTTCTTTGTCCCCCATGATGGCCTCCAAGTCCACCATCTTGTTCCCCAAGCTCCTGACATTAGCTGCTAATCCCTTCCAAATCCCCCTCCCTTACCATTGCCAAGCTGTTGTCTAACATACTATCCCTATCCTTGGGGGGGCTGGTAGCCCCCTATCTTTCCTGACTTTTGGTGTGGATCGTTTCCTACCCACCCGATCTGGTTTCAATTATACATCCTCTGTATGAACTCTCCTGATTTACTTTTCAGCACTGCCATTCCCTTCCTGTTCAGGTGCAGTCTGTCTGGGGCAAACAGGCTGTCATCCTCCTACGTTGAACCCCAGTCCCCCATTAACCCATATCCCATCTGCCTGCACCATCCCACTAGCCAGTGATTAAACTCCATAATCCTCTGCTTCCACACAGTACTCACTTTTGACATGGACAACACCTCTAAAAGAGCCATAAATTGAAACCCTAGGCTGCTGCAGTACATAGCAAGCTCCCTGAATCTCTCACCTACACCTCCAATAGGCTATTTCCCTCCACATCATTGGTGCCCAGGTGGAACACCAGGTGCGTTTTCCCATCCTGCTGTTTGCCCCACGAGGATCTATTGTACCTTACCTCAAGTGACGTCATACCCGGCAGGCACTCCACCCAAACTGCCCTGTTCCTGTCTCCCCTGCCCCCATCTTATCCTTTTATTATTTAGTCCCCAATGAGTAGGACCCTGTCCCCCTTCTCCCTCTGATTGTTCATTTCTTCTTCTATCCTACTCCTAGCTCCTGGCATTTCTTTTACTCACTTTTTTTCATTTTCCCCTTATCTATTCCCCTAGCATCCCCCTGAGTCTTGTCCCCCCCGTGCTGCTCCCATCATATTCCTCCCTCCAGCATCATCTTCTGTTTTACTCAACCCTCCTTTCTCGAGCACTGTCCCCTTCCTTTGTCCTTCTGTTGCTTGTGCTTTGACTGATTCCCTCGGTAAGCTGGTGACCTCCATCTTCCCTGCTTCGATTGGCCCAAGTCCCAGGCTTGCTGCCTTCCCTCCCATGGGGCTTGTCCTTTCCAGGGGTGTGTTCACCCCGCCCCCATCTTTCTTCTCATGTTTGCATTCCTCTTGGTGCCTTCCCAAAGGGGTGTTCCCCTTTCCCCTTTCTTCAGAACATTCCTTTGTTTTAGCCTCTCTTTTTTCTCTTAAGGCCTCCTCTCCACCCTTCTCCTGCTTCTCTTTCTCTACATGTGTCCCTAGGGGTGCAAATCTGTTTTCCTGTTTTATGTCCATTTCCTGCACCCCACTGACAGGGGCTCACCTCCTTGCTTTCTCTCGTTTTTCTTTCTGTGCAGACCTTGTACCCTTGTACCTTATCATTTGCCATTCCCACTGGCCCCTCATGTCTTCCTTGCCACCTTTTCCTTGGTGCCGTGCTTCCCCCCTTATGCCTCCCTTTACTCCTCCCTCCCTCCCTGATTGTGTACCCTGTTGTTCTCTTCCAGTCTCCTCCCTTCCTCCCTGTCTATTGCTATTCTTGTTTCCAGTCTCCCCACAGCTCCCCCTGGATCCCTCTGCTACCCTCACCCATCTTACTCCCCCAGATCCCCACCAGTCCTCCCCATACTCCGTCCTGTAACCTGCTCAGTGTCCATCTCAACCATCCCACCTCCTCCCTTAGCTGTGCCAGCTGACTACATACCATGCAGCCCCCCCAGCTTCCATGCTATAGCCAACATTATGGCTGTCCCGCATCCATTGCACCCTACCACACTTTCAAAGCTGCTTCTTGCCCTTGCAGCTCGTCAGTTTATATACAGTAAAGAAATGTTCTTGCCACCCATCTCCATCTTCTGTTTCTGATCATATTTAGACTGTATCCACAGATCCTACTTGATTGGCTCACTGCAACAGTTTTGTTAGCTTCTAATTTTGTTCTAACTGCAGTTTCATTTTTAGTTGCAATTATGGTTTCTGTACTCTCTGAAGCAGCTGCTGTTTTGAAGATTTGTTTGATGTTCTGTATGAGTGAATTTGTGTCTGTGATTAAATTATGTGTTTGACTGTGGTTGAAATACAGTATGTTAAATCACAGACTTACTGGTAGATGAGAAGCCTGATTGTGCATTACATGTTTTAAAGAACATTTACTGGTAGTTTATTAAGGGGGTAACTTATGGCAGGTTGTTCAATGTAGGGAGATGTAACCCCTAGGTGGCGCTATCCCATGGGCTACTACCCCTGCCTGCTTGACTAGTAGCAGGTTAAGGGGCCTAGGTTCTGAAACGGGTGCCTCCACCCGGAGGTCAGGGTTGGTAGTGGCCAAACTAACCTGGGCACAGCCCTCCGGGACACTGTAACCCCCCTCTTTCCCTTCTAGTGGCCTGAACAATATATGATAATCACTTTCACAGTACCCCTTGTACACCATACCAGTACCCACACTGTTTACACTTACCACCAGGGCTGGTTCCTCTGGTTTGACCCTGGGGACCCTCTGTAAAACAAGGTTATGCACAGTAAATAGCAACAGGACAGTACTCTTGGCACAAACTGGAACCACAGTCAGGTTAAATGCAGGAAAGGTCAGATCTGATATATTCAGGGGACTTGAACAAGGAAGGGGCGTAATCAGGTTGATTGGTTTAAAGGCTATATTAATCAAACAGTTATGCATGTGCTTTAAGTCCACACACAGTCACACACTCTGGGAATCCAGGGAGAAAACAGTGGGCTAGCCAGGAATGTTGCAGCTGGTTGGGGCCCTGTAATGGAAGAAAGCAACATGTACAACACACACAACTTATAATCTGGAGCTGGAAGGCTCAGTTCATGAAAGAAAAAGCAACAAGACAATCAGATGACAACACTTTTAGATTTAGCTGTTGTTGCAGAGAGCCACCTGGATGTTTACTCAGGATACCCAATACTAGACACAGGCAGGATGAAATCAAGACTGCAGGTTGTTGAGCTGGAGTGCCCAGAGAAGCAGGGCCCACACGAATCAGCGAGGCATCATTCCTGTTCAAGTGCTGATCCCCAGGCAGGTCTCTCGTCGATGGCTTTCTCTATGCAGCGGGTAGTCAGGCTGGGCCAGTATGGCAGGCCCAGGCCCAATGGAGATGATTTTGGATTCAGTCCATGGGCTAAATGCAGCTTCCAGCAAGCAGAATACAATTCAAACCACAGTAGGGAACCAAATCATGACCCACTATAACCATATAGCACATTCACATGTAAGGAAATTCCACTGTACTAGGCAAAGGCTCTCCGTCGCAATTACAGAGTCTCTGCATAATCTGGGAGTTCAGAGGTGGCTGAAAGTCCAGACAGGCTGATCGCATTCAGGAAATCTTCGGTCTTCTTCAGGTAGGAGCCTGGTCACAATTCAGTGGCTTACTTCGCTCTCCAAGTTTAGATTCAGTCTGAAAAAAGCACAAGTCCCCTCTCAGGGACAGCAGGCAGGCATGCAGACCAAAACTCAGACCTTTCCACAGTTCTCCCACACGATTCTACGCTGGGGCTGCTGCTTGAATCACTCAAGCTGTTAGTTCTTCACTTCCCAACTCAGAACTAACTGAAACTGCAAGCAGTGTGGGACTTTCCCCAAGATCCAAAGGGTTCAGTTGGCTGATCTGCCTGTCAGTCACAACAAGGGCTCCCCCTTCAGGTTATTTTAGGTGCCAAAAGCTCAAAACTACAATTCCTACAAGTTTTGACCCCACCAAGCCCCTGTAGGCAGGCTCCATTTTAGAGTCCCAAATGTACTGATTGGCCCATTTCAGCAGTCCAGGACCAAGACGATGGTAACAAACAGAACTGTCCATGCTGCAAAGAAGGCAGGTTAGAACAAACTGCAATAGTATTACTACTCTAACAAATACTGGAGTTCATACTGGAGTTCATACTGGGAAAAATAAGAAAATCAGAAGGCATAGCCCATATAGATTTTCTCCACTATTCAGCAAACAAGTACATCTTCTGACAGAGCTCCCTCCTCAGATTAATTATGACTACAATCCAGGCAGCTCTTAAAGAGGCAGTATACAGAGCTATACAGGCACTCTCTGGCAATATATTTAAACTGCTAAAACACAGGACACCAGCCTGGCAGTGAGCATTTAAGCAAGCTCAAGGAAGACTTTTCGGGAACCCCCATTTGTAGGGGGGTTACACTCTTCCCTGCCTGGAGAAAACTTGGCATCCGCGTCAAGTCTGTACCATCACAATATCAAAAATGCAACATAAACGAGACATATATATCATTAGCTTGTTACATCACTATACCTTTCAATATACTACGCATTACTACATCCATATTGACAATACTTATGCATGTTTCATACAGGTAATACTGATTCCACTATGATTAACATACTTGTGACATCACAATACTGATTCATGTTATTACTTCCTGTACATTAAACAATGTAGTAGGGGGCCCTTTCCTATCACCTAACTTGGGGCTGGTTGGGGCAGGGGCACCACACTGAGAAGGAAGAACAATCAACCTGGAATTGGCCGTTAAGCTCAATTTGGGCAGTGAGCTTGGTGAGATGTAAACCCCTTTGTGAACCACATTGAGAGGCAAATCCACTGGCCTCCCAGGGGAATCATAACTAAAGCATAGTACTGGCTTGACAGTTCGGCCAGTCTTTCTGGGGGGAGCAGCCACAGTCTCTGCACTTGCAGCACTAACTTTGGAGCTTTCGTCGCTTGTGAGGGGTGCCTCTGCATGGATGGGAATGTCCAAACTGGGAGCACCGTCAGCTCCTTGCTCTGTAGGCTCTGTTTCTACAACACTTTGCTTATTATTATCCTCTGACAAAGGCCCAGGTTTCTCATTTTTAGGAGGCTCTAGCACAATTAGGCTTTGCGGCACTGAAGGGGGGCTGTCAACACTCTCACATTGTTCTTCAGGTTCTGGTGTGTCACCAGGGAGACTCAAACCATCAGCCCCTTCTTCGGGCAATTTACACAGTTCCACAAAACACAGAGAGTCCGCAACCTCAGATGTGATGCTTTGCACCTCACTTTCAGGGAGCATTGGCTCCAAGGATGAAGCTGGGGGTTAGGCAATCCAGAAGGCCCAGCTTCATCCCCACAATTAGTCACAGAGTTACCTCAAAACAGCTGACTCAGTTCATAGGAGGGGTAATAGGCACTGTCACACTCACTATCTTCAGAGGTGGACTGACAGTCACTATCATTCTGGGCCTGCTGCAGGGGAAACCTTAAATCTGTAACTACTGGGGTAGGTTGACTCTGTCTCTTGTTTGCAGCAGCACGAGTCACCGACAAAGGGGAGGCAATGTCTGCTGGCTCAGCTTCAATAATAACTTGGCCGATAGGCAGCAAGTGGTTACAGTGCATGGTCTTGACAGCTTTGGAGTTATTCTCTGGGTGTACCTTGTACACTGGTAGATCATCCGGCTTTCCAACTACTACATGAAGAAGATGGTGCCACCTATCAGCAGTTTTGTGCTTGCCATATAGTCCCAAATTGCGTAATAATACAGTCTCCAGGCTGTAGCTTTGAGCCTTTATTTTCTTATCGTGCCTCTCTTTGTCAGTGAGATTTCTCTTGGCAGCCATTGTCTGGGCCAGTTGATATGCATGGTTCAATTGAGCTTTCAGTTTCTGTACATACTGCAGGTAGTTTTCAGCTTGGACCCCATCTGGAGAGACCTCAAAGCAGACATCAACTGGCAGTCGGGCCTCCCTCCTGAACATGAGGTGGTAGGGGGAGAACCCAGTAGTATCATTTTTGGTGCAATTGTACGCATGTACCAAGGTGCTAATCTGCTGGCTCCACTTATGCTTGTCTTTTGGATGGAGGGTGCCCAGCATGTCTAGAAGGGTGCGGTTAAAACATTCTGGTTGAGGGTCCCCTGCGGGTGATAAGGGGTGGTTCTTGACTTCTGCACCCCCCACAGAGAGAGCATTTCTTTGATTAGCCTACTTTCAAAGTCTCTGCCTTGATCAGAGTGGATCCACCCGCTGGGGGGCACCATAGTGGCCGAATAATTTTTCCACTAGCACCTTGGCCACGGTAGAGGCTTTTTGATCTTTAGTTGGAAAAGCTTGTGCATACCATGTGAAATGATGTGTAACCACTAACACATTGCCAATTTTCCATTGATCAGGTTCTAAACACACAAAATCTATGTAGACCAGTTCCATGGGGTGCTGGTAGTGATATTGACAAGGGGGGGAAGCTCTCTGAGGCAGGGCTTTTCTTTGGAGGCAATGACTACAGGTCTTTACATTGTGCTCAACATCAGCCCCCATCTTGGGCCAGTAGAATCGAGATCGCATTCAGGTCAAGAGTCCTGTCAATACTGAGGTGCCCCATGTGATTGTGGAGGGACCTCAGTACCAAGTGTTTAAAGGCTGTGGACAGGACCAACTGTTGCTTGTCTACTTTTTTTTTTCCAATTCTTTTTCCCTCCTGGTCATGTTCCTGGGGGCCTCTCTCGGGCATCCATCCCAATTCTGCCCTTCCTGAAGTCCCCCCAACTGGACTTCTCTCGCTCCTCTGCCCTGCCTCGCAGCTGGCACCCCCAGCTTAACCCCTCCAGGGTGGGGATGCCCCTCCTACATTGGGTGCACTTACACACATAGTCTCCAGCTGCAGACGTGGGCCCATGGTGGAGGAACCTTGAAGTCCGGCTGGGTCGGACCCGGCAGTGGGCATAGAGGATGGTGCCTTCACCTACTCCCAGGACCAGATTTTTCCGTGTTCTGTGGTGTCCCTTCCCCATGCGTGGGCATGTCCCAGTTCTTTCAGCGCTTGGCAACCCCTGCCTCTGTCAGCCACGCCATTCGGTGGCTTGCCCGGCTTGTTGCAGTGCCCCCTGTCTCCACCGGGGGTCCCTGGCTTGCCGGGCCAACCCATCCCGAATCCAGGGAGGTGAGCACCACTTGGGTACTCAGTCCTCAACCCTTTCCCTGCCGACCCCCGGCACCCAAGTCCATTTCCAAAGCCGGGTTGCTGGCGCGATGCAAGGTTGGTGTCCAGCGCCTCAACCCTCAGCGCCACTGGGCCGGCTAATTGCTTGTCTACTTGACCACTATGATCCACTGTCTCTCTGTATTACAACTGATTGCTTAACTTCAATCTGGGACCTTCTTTAAACAATAGGGCAGTTCGCAAGTCAGGGGAACGCAACTTTGACACATCTTTCCTCGCACGCAGGGCATCAAGTGCGGGTTGAATCATAGGATCTTGGGATTGAGCGCACTGAATACTGTCATTTTCAAGTTGAGGTAGTGCACTAACATCTAGAGCAGAAAAATGGCAATAGGCAGCCAGTATGCAGGTATCAGGAGGGCCCAAGCAATCTACTAGACAGTCCACTGTGTCGGCAGACATCTGTTCATCTCTGTCAAACTTTTGGCACAGTGCTCAGATGTCAGGTTCAGACAGCCTGACCCAATCACTCTTGGAAGCAGGCCTTCATGACAGGGCGTCAGCATCAATATGGGTCAGTCCCAGTCTGTATTAGACAGCATAATCATAGGTTAATAAGGCAGAGAGCCACCGGTGCCCAGTGGTGCCTAACTTAGCTGAAGTCTGTACATAGGTCAACGGGTTATTGTCAGTCTTCACCAATATCTTTGACCCATAGAGGTACTCATGAAACTGATCAACGATGGCCCATTTTAGGTCAAGGAACTCCAGCTTGTGCACAGGTTAGTTTTGCACCAATGGGATCATCTTCCTGCCAGCGGAAGTGACCAGTCTCAAACCATCCTCATGGCCTGATACAGCACAGCTCCTAGGCCCTGCAGACTAGCGTCTGTATGCAACACATAGGGCTTGGTAGGATCAGCATAGGCGAGGATAGGGGCATGGGTGAGCTGGTATATGACTTTGTGGAAGGCTGTTTACATTTGGGTGTCCAGCAGGACCCAAAATGTTCACCTGTGCAGAAGTACACTTTCTCTGGTTCTTTGACAGCCCTTTCTTGTATTTATGGTTGGCAAGGGGTAAACCTGGTAAGATTCAGGAGTGGCTAATCACCTTTGAATAGTCTTTTATGAACCTGCGGTAGTAGCCACAAACCCCCCAAAATTGTAGTTCTTTCAAGTTATGGGGCTGGGGCCAAGTAGTAAGTGACTCAACCTTACTGGGATCAGTCTCTATTCCTTCTGCAGATACTATGTGCCCCCACATACTTCACGGAGGTTTGAAAAACTGGCATTGTCGATGGACAGCTTGAGGCCGAAGTCTTCCAATCGGTCCAGCACTTTAAACAGTCAGGTCTCATGCTCCTCTAACGTGCGTCCGAACACAATGACATCATCTAGATACACTAGACATTCCAGCAAGTTCATATCTCCCACCGCATGTTCCATCAGTCTCTGAAAGGTGGCCAGGGTGTCCGAAATCCCCTGTGGCATTCTCAGGAATTTGTAGAACCCCAAAAGACAGATGAAGGCAGTTTTCTCATGGTCCTCCATGGCCATCGGACTCTGGTAATATCCGCTGTGAAGATCCAATACCGAGAACCATTTGCTCTCATTCAAGCAATCCAGGGCATCTTGTATACGGGGCATGGTGTACTGATCTGGGATGGTCCGCCGGTTCAGGGTTTGATAATCAACACACATCCTGATGGACCCATTCTTCTTACACATAACCACAATGGGAGAGGCATATGGGCTCCTTGATTCTTGTATAATGCCAGCAGCGAGCATTTTCTGCATGCCTCCTAACATCATCTATGTCTGCTGGGGCAAGGCGTTGGGATCTCTTGAAATAGCTGGTCATCATGCAGGCATATGTGATGCTCTGCACCCTGGACACACCCACATCCTATTCTTTTAATGAAAACACTTGGTCTCTCTCTAGAGTTTCTTGCTAATTCTAGTCTTGAATCAGCTGGCAACAGGAATCACCAAAGTCGAATAAGTCCGGGTTCACTCTTTCCTTTTCACCATAGTATTTGTTGCTGGGTAATAGAGCAGTATCTGCACAGTGTACTGTAACTAGGGTGCACCCTCTGTTCAACTGGACCTCCCGATCTGACACCTTCCAAACAGGACCATCACTCATCATGCATAGGCATGGGCATGGGCAGGCAAATGCTGGGTTTAACTAATAATCCTTCTGGCAGCTTTCCATCACCTGGTGCATCAACATTAATATTTTATTTTTCACTTCCTTTCCAATGCAATCCTCTCCCTGAATGGTGTACTGAGCATTGGGAGGGAGTACCTAGAGAATCAGGATCTTTCTTCCACACTATCCCCACCGGCTCAGCTCCGTCGGCTTCGATAGTCCGTTTTGCAGATCATAGGCTCTCTTTATCAGGGCTGGGATTCTCAGTGCCTGCCCAGTCTGTTTCCTTGTTTTCGTTACACAACTGTGCTAGTCTTCCAAACATGTGGGCATTGGTTCCAGTGAGCAAGAGAATCCCATCATACAATCCCATAGTAGGTCACACCAGGGCTAGTGTCTCTACTTGTTCATCTACACCAGTTAAGTCGCAGGGAAAGACAACCAGAGCGACATATCCTAGGTAGGGATAAGACTTGTCGCTCAGGCCCCACACCTGCAAACCTGTAGTGGCGCATCAGATAAGTGTTCGTCATACCAGTCCTGGAATACAATGGTCACTTGTGACCCGCTATCAAGCACCGCCCGAGCATGGATACCATTGACAGTCACAGAAGTCTCCATTAAAGGGCCCACTATTCTGGGCCAGTCTGGAGAGGCAGTAGCAGAGGCCTGGACAGATGATTTAGCCACAGACAAATTTGAGTTAGGATTTCTCAATCCTGCACTGTGGTCATTTCCGGCGCTCCTCAGCCATGGTCTTGCTTTTCGAAGCTCCCCTTGAAGTCTGTATTCAATTTTATCTAGGTTTTTTGGGGACTGGCATTCTCTCTTCATGTGCCCATCCTTCCCACAATTATGGCAAAATATGCTTTCTGGGTCTGATGTGGCCGAGACATCACATTGGGAGCTGAGGCGGAGTACCACCAACAGAAAACCTTGGCTCTACCTCTGTCTACAGTGTGGCAAGCATTTGGAGACATCTCGTCAATTCTCTCACTTCCATAGTCAAGACATCAACTTTTGAGCTGCTGTCAGCAGGAGATGCCTGGGTGTGCACCCCCACCCCCATAGCAGATGCAGTCGGATAAGGATCGGGGCCTGTACTCACAGGAGCGGCCTTTATAAAGAGACTGTTTTTTGTTTCTCTGAACTTCCTCAGCAGTTTATCCCATGGCAGAGCATCCATAGCAGTCCTTCTCTGGCTGGGCCCCCCAGGGCTGACATTTAGTTCTCGTATTCCATCATGTGATTGCAGTGATTCCAGGCCATCAGCGACTGACCCCGCACCTGGAGCAGGGCTTGCAGCAGCTTCGACTGCGCAGAGCTCTGAAAAGCCTTCCTCCTCCTCAACTTCCCATACCTCTTTCATCAACACATGGAAGGGCAAGGTACCAGATTTCCTTTGATGTAGTTGCAATTTGAGCAACATCCAGCTGGAGTGCTGGGCAGAGCAGAGTATATGATCCAGTCTTACCTGGTCCACTTCACTAACAGCCCAGCCTCCTTTCCAAAAAATGGTTTGTAGGATTCCCTCTAATCGATCCATGTAGGCAGACAACAATTCCCCAGCTGTTGTCTAACATCTTTAAGTTTCCATTTCAAAGCCTCAACACTAGTGGTGCCCCCAAACACGTTTTCAAGGGCGAATATGTACTCTTGGGCTTTGGCGTCAGGGTCAGAGGACCTCAGGGAGCGAAAAGTACGTAGGGTGGGTCCCTGGAGAATTTCCCCCAGGTGGGCCCTTTTTTCAGCCTCTGAGCATTGCCAGTCTTGTACCGCAAGAGTAGCAGAATCTATCCCAAGAACCCAAGGAGGAGTTACCAGCTAGGGGGAAGGCAGCTAGCCCAGACAGAGGAGGAGAAGGATCTGGGTGTGCTCATTACAGGGTCAATGAACAACTTGGCACAATGTAGGAAGGCAGCTGCAAAGGCCAACAAAATGCTAGGTTGTATTGCAAGGGGTATATCCTCGAGGAGGGAGGAGGTGATTCTGCCACTGCATAGGTCATTAGTTAGACCACACCTGGAGTACTGCGTGCAGTACTGGCGTCCGTATCTGAAGAGGGACATTAAGTTACTGGAGGGGGTGCAGCGCAGAGCGACAAAGATGATCAAGGGGCTGGGGGACTTATCATATGAGTGGAGGTTGAAGGAGTTGAACATGTACTCACTGGAGGAGAGGAGAGACAGGGGTCACATGATTGAAACCTTTAAATACAAGAAAGGAATAAACAAGACAAGTACAGAGGGGCTGTTCAAAGTAAGGAAGGGGAGGGACACCAGGGGCCATGATATGAGACTGGAGCGAGGAAGGTTCAGGAGGGAGATGAGGAGACACTTTTTTACAGAGAGGGTGGTGGCTGGGTGGAATGCGTTACCTGCTGAAGTGGTATGCAGTAGAACAGTGGACTGCTTCAAATGAGGATGGGACAGGACAAGGGGGAGGGTTAATGAAGGGGAAGGGTGGAAGGGAGGGGCAGCTGCAGAACAAGGGATGCTAGCTGCACATTCAAGCAGACTTGATAGACCTCTAGGGTACTTTATCTGCTGGCAAATTTCGTATGTTCGTATCCAGGTCTCCAGGTCGACTTCCCCATTAGGAGCTGGGTGGATGCCAGAGAATACCTTTAGCTTGTGGTAAGGGCCATGACTACAGAAGTTGGTGAAAGTCAGGTGCTGGGGCGGGTGTGGACAGTGGGGAGGTGACAATCCCAGATGGCAGGAATAATTTTTTTAACTCCTCCACTGTTTTGCCCTCCTCCAGTAACAACTTGGCAAACTTCTCCTCAAAAGACTCAGATAACGGTGGGGGCTCATCCTCTAGGGGATCCTTGCTATCTTTGGTTATCATCCTCCAGGTGTCTGGGAACCCTTCTGGAGTGATAATCTGGGGCACTTTTGAACTGTCCCATGAGTCGCTACACTCCCCCAAGGCCATGAGAGTTTGGGCAGTTAAATCAGCCTGTCGACCCACCACTACAGCTTTTATCAAACATTCAAATTTAGAAAGTGCCCCTTCAACAGTGTCCTTACTAATGCCCATAGGTATATCCAGTATTAGGAAAGCATTATGGGGGTCAATCTCTTGCCCCTCACACCGCCCCACCAACTGGTGCACAGCCACTTCTGTTGGGGTAGCCATTTATGTTTGACAATAATTCGTAATTTCAGCTGCTAGAAGAGACAAAATCCCAGCAATGAGCCTCCAAGATGTAACCCCTAGGTAGCATTACCCATGGGCTACTACCCCTGCCTGCTTGGCTAGTAACAGGTTAAGGGGCCTAGGTTCTGCAACAGGTGCCTCCACCCGGAGGTCAGGGTTGGTACTGGTCAAACTAACCTGGGCACAGCCCTCTGGGACACTGTAACCCCCCTCTTTCCCTTCTAGTGGACTGAGCAATATACGATAATAACTTTCACAGTACCCCTTGTACACCATACCAGTACCCACACTGTTTACACTTACCACCAGGGCTGGTTCCTCTGGCTTGACCCTGGGGACCCCTGTAAAACAAGGTTATGCACAGTAAATAGCAACAGTACAGTATTCTTGGCACAAATTGGAACCACAGTCAGGTTAAATACAGAAAAAGTCAGATCTGATTTATTCAGGGGACTTGAATAAGGATGGGGCGTAATCAGGTTGATTGGCTTAAATGCTATATTAATCAAACAGTTATGCATGCACTTTAAGTCCCCACTCAGTCATACACTCTGGGTACCCAGGTAGGAAAATGGTGGGCTAGCCGAGGGCGCTGCAGCTGGTTGGGGCCCTGTGATGGAAGAAAGCATCATGCACAACACACACTACTTGTAATCCGGAGCCGGAGGGCTCAGTTTGTGAAAGAAAAAGCAACAAGACAATCAGATGACAACACTTTTAGATTTAGCTGTTGTTGCTGGGAGCTATCCAGATGTTTACTCACGATACCCAATACTGGACACAGGCAAGACGAAATCAAGACTACAGGTTGTTAAGCTGGAGTGCCCAGAGAAGCGGAGCCCACACAAATCACTGAGGCGTCGTTCCTGTTCAGGTGTTGAGCAGGGGGCTGATCCCCAGGCAGGTCTCCCATCGATGGCTTTCTCAGTGCAGCTGGTAGTCGGGCTGGGCCAGTGTGGCAAGGCCCAGGCCCAATGGAGATGATTTTGGATTCAGTCCGTGGGGCTGGATGCAGCTTCCAGCAAGCGGAATACAGTTCAAACCACATTGGGGAACCCAAATCACAACCCACTATAAGCACACAACACATTCACATGTAAAGAAAGTCCACTGTACCAGGCAAAAGGCTCTCCGGTCGCAATTACAGAGTCTCTGCACAATCCAGGAGTTCAGAAGTGGCTGGAAGTCCAGACAGGCTGATCGCATTCAGCAAATCTTTGGTCTTCTTCAGGTAGGAGCCTGGTCACAATTCAATGGCTTACTTCACTCTCCAAGTTCAGATTCAGTCCGAAAAATGCACAAGTCCCCTCTCAGGGACAGCAGGCAGGCATGTGGGCCAAAACTCAGGCCTTTCCACAGTTCTCCCACATGATTCTACACTGGGGCGTCTGCTTGAATCACTCAAGCTGTTAGCTATTCACTTCCCAACTCAGAACTAAACTGAAACTGCAAGCAGTGTGGGACTTTCCCCAAGATCCAAAAGGTTTGGTTGGCTGATCTGTCAGTCACAACAAGGGCTCCCCTCCAGGTTATTTTAGGCACCAAAAGCCCAAAACTACAATTCCTACAAGTTTTGGCCCCACCAAGCACCTATAGGCAGGATCCATTTTAGAGTCCCAAATGTACTGATTGGCCCATTTCAGCAGTCCAGGACCAAGATGATGGAAACAAACAGAACTATCCATGCTTCAAAGAAGACAGGTTAGAACAAACTGCAATATTATTACTGCTCTAACAATGATCACCAAATAAGTACATCTTCTAACAGAGCTCCCTCTCAGATTAATTATGACTGCAATCCAGGCAGCTCTTAAAGAACAGTACACAGAGGCTATACAGGCACGCTCTGGCAATACATTTAAACTGCTAAAATGCAGGATACCAGCCTGGCAGTGAGCATTTAAGCAAGCTCAAGGAAGACTTTTCAGGAACTCCCATTTGTAGGGTGGTTACAGAGATAATGCACAATCCTGGTGCCTCATACCTTTGAACCTTGGAGTGTATTCAATCCATGGGAGTACATTTATTTTCCTGCAGTTCACTGCCTAGAAGTGTGTTAACCCATTATAAAATGTTCTTTGACTTGGTTAAGAAATAAAGAGGAATGCACTAAGCCTTTTGCAGAGCAGATTGCTTGATTGCAAGGTGCAGTCAGCTACCTGCACATTTGAAAAGCGCGTATTAGTAAACTAATTAGTTTACTGAGAGCTTCAGATTGAAAGGGGATGCAGCTAGTTTCCTGGGCATTCAGCTAATTGGAAATCTGGCAAGTCCTTTTTTCAGTTAGTTAGTTAATTTGTTTGTCTTAGTGAAATAGAAGGCAGATAGCTGCAGTTAAACTTTCAGGCATGTAGCTAATCTGTAAAGGCAGCAGTGCATTAGCAGTGAAAATGTTGATCTGCACCTTTTTATTGCATTTTAGATTTCCCCTCATGTTCTGTCTTGTATGATACCTTTTTTTCCTCAATTTGAGCTTGCTTCAGCACTTTTATTACATTTGAAAATATAAAAGGAGTGTTCCTTTTAATATGACTCAGTCCAGGTTTTCATCAGTATTCTCTGTAATTTTTGAACATCCATTATTTAACATCACTTATCTTGTGACTAAAATGAACTAGCATACAGATAGCGCTGCTCCCTTACCTTATAATAGAATCATAGAATTACACCAAGAGATGCTATATCCCTGCCAGGGTATACTTAAGGCTGTTGGGATTGATGGCAGCAGCCATTTCCACTGTTTCACTGGCCAGGCTCCACATGCACATCCTCCATTGGGCTCTCTGACTGCCATGGGACCAGCACACAGACAAACTGTATCAGTTAGTGCTGGTCTCCTACCCTGTCCACAAGGTGCTTCAGTGGTGGATGAACTCCCAGCACCTACTGCAAGGGGTCAGTTTTCCAGATGTCCTCCCTCCAGCGGATTCTTACTACAGATGCCCCCAGTTTGGGCTGGGGGCTCATCTGGGTCCCTTTCAGACTCAGGGCTCTTGGTCCCAGATCAAAATCTCCTTACATATCAATGTTCTGGAGATGTGGGCGGTTTTGTATGCTATGCAGACCTTTCAGAACCATCTCCTTCCGGGTCAGTTGCTGATTCAGTCTAACAGTCTCAGTGTCGTGTATTACATCAACAAGCAGGGGGGAACACATTTGTACCCCATGCAGGAGGCCAAGTGAGAGGTGGTATTGGGTGTTGGATCACGGCCAAACTCCCTCAGCAGTTCAAGTCCAGGAGTGCTGAACACTCTGGTGAATAGCCTCAGCTGGATGCAGTCCAGCATGCATGAGTGGGAGCTTCTCTCATCCATCGCAGAAGATCTGTTCAACAGATGGGGTCATCCAGAGTTGGACCTTTTGTTTCCCCAATGTTAAACTGCCCAGTTTTTGCTCACTCAATCCAGAGCCTGGAGTTTTCTGGTGAGACGATTATCCCTCTCCTGGAGTGAGGTTCCCTTACTCCTTCCTCCATTTCCTCTGATTCAGAGGGTGCTAATCAAACTGCAAATAGAGAGGGTCAGCATGATTCTGATAGCTCCATCCTGTCCTCATCAGATATGATTTCCATTACTACAACAGCTAACGAAGGACCCTCTGGTGCAGGATCAGGAAACTCTGGTGCATCCCAACCTCAAGTCCCTTCATCTTTGTCCTTGGCTACTGAGGAAATAGCCATTGCCAGATTTGGGGTTTCTAATAGGGTAGCGGATGTTCTGGCAGCTGCTCAGAAACCCTTCACTCAAGCCACCTATGTCACGAAGTGGAAGAGGCTTGCCATATGGGCTGCCAAGCATAATCTGGACCCATTCACCTGTCCAGTGAGCCAGATCCTGGACTACCTGATATTGCTGTTGGACTCAGGTCTCCGGTACTCCTCCCTTAAGGTGCACCTATTGATGATCTCAACCTTTCATGAGCCAGTAGGTAACCACACCATAGCTTGGCTAGATGTTTCCCATACTTTCTTGAGGGGCATCCTGCATCTGAAACCCCCAATCCATTCCCTGTCATGGCTTGAATTTTAATTTTGTTTTGGAGAAATTGACCCTGTCTCCTTTTGAGCTAGCCGTGACTTGTGAGCTACACTTTCTTTCATGGAAAGTGTAATTTTTGGTTGCTATTACTTCTGCTCAAAGGATTTCTGAGCTTCAAGCCCTCTGGTGTGATGAGCCTCATTTGATTTTTCACAAAGACAGGGTGTCTTTGTGCATGAATCCTACATTTCTCCCTTAGGTGGTGTCTAAGTTTACCCTCAACCAATCAATCTACCTTCCTGTTGATTTTCCTGAGCATGCCAATCCAGGGGAAGCACTGCTCTATATGTTAGACATGTGCAGAACATTGAAGTATCACCTGCTCCAAACCAAGAAATGTAGAAAGTCAAAGCAGTTGTTTATTTCTTTCACCCCAGGTAGATAGGACATTCAGGTTTCTAAACATTGTTTATCTAAATAGTTAGCAAATTATATTGTGTTCTGCTATAACAAGTATGGCAAAGAGTTGCCAGGAGTGGTAAAGGCTCATTCCACAAGAGACATTGGCTACCTCTGTGGCCTGGTTTCAAGGGGTCTCAGCCACTGATATTTGCGCAGCTGCCACCTGGAGCACCATCCATACTTTGACCAAGCACTGCAGTCTGGATATTGCTTCAAGAGCCCATGCAGGATTGGCAGGGCTGTGCTGCAGGACCTCCTGTCTTAAGTTTAGGGTTGGCCTCCCTTGTGGACTGTATTGCTGCACCTGTAACTGCTTGGGACTCATTCCTACAGTGTGACCTGATGACTAAGATACCCCTGAAGAAGATAGAACAGTTACATAAGAACTTACCATAACAGTAGATCTTCGAGGGTATTTCAGTCATCAGGTCTGTCTTCCAACCCACCACCCTCCATTTTGGGTCTCTCTCTCTGGAACTGGCTGTTTGGCATATCCAGCCTTTCATTTAGGCCTGAGTACCTCTCTCTCTCTCTCTCCCCCCTTGGTCCCCCATAGCTAGAGCTATGCTCCCTTTGTCTCTGGGGAAAGAACTGAGGAGGGAGCAGGGCCGCTCATGCCTTTATAGGTGGGCAGCCCCAGTTGTACTGCTGAAAATCTTCCATGTGGATCCTGCCAACAGTGAAGTTCCTACAGTGTGACCTGATGACTGAGATTTCCTCAAAGATCTACTGTTACAGTAAGTTCTTACATAACTGTTCTTTGCATGGGCACTTCAATGAAAAATGCCTGTATTGGTTTGAAATGCAAATTCTGTAACACATTTTTGTTATATATAAAAATGTGTGCCACACATTGTTTTCATTGTCTTTTACTGTTTTAAGCCACAAAATGAGCTGGATGTGGACTATCTTATGTCTTCAAAATTAAAATGGAAGCATATTTCAATGAAAGTTCTTAATTTTCTTTTAAAAATAATTTATTTCTTGTTATTTACTTTAAATCAGACATTTAAAATAGTTTTATTAGTGCAATAAGACACACTAGGTGTGCCATTATGGTGAAATAACAACTGGGAAGAGTTTTCTCCCATAGGGAAACCCAGTATAATTAACCATTATAACCAGGTGGTTATGATCAAGGCCACTGTTTTCATTTTTACCAGAAAATCTGGTGAAATTCCTGAATTAGGGCTGCCTGAAAACCGTTAAAAACAAAGATTTCATGGAAGCTGGCATTTTATATCGAATCAGTAAATCTACAAAACTTGGATTTCTTTTAATTCCTTCCTGTACTATTTTCAATTAGCTTTATTTAATGTTCTGTGTATTAAGCCTTCTTTAATTCTGATTATTTATGCACATACTAAAAGAATGACAGCAGAACCCTGGTAAAATCTGGAAATTAGAGTAACAATCACCGGTGCAATTCCGGAATCTGAAGTCTTGAAAACAGAATTTCATTGTTTTAATCACCATAAATCAGTGGCCTTGTTTATGATGGCAAACGCCCTCCAAGTTCCCTTTGCTCCACGCATTCGTGCACTACCTCTCTTGCACACACTTTTCCATCAGTTTACAGTAAACAGACTTGCAGTAAGTGTTTTTACAAGCTCTTTCAAAAATATAGTTGCTGTTTAGTTCATTTATGTCACGTTTTGGGGCAATCACACAAACAGTAACCAAAAAAGGTAAAAATGAAATTGCAAAACTCCAGCCTACTGCATTACTAGAACCACTGTTTTCTATAATAGTTGAATAGTGTTTTCAAGGCAAGAAAACACTACCCAGCAATTACATTAAACAAGACATGGAGTATTGTGTAAAACTCTAATTTTACATAAACCCTCAGTGTTGGATGCTTGTACAAACTCCTTGAGCATCACTCATGGGGTTTATGTAGTGTCAAACACCTTGGGTGTGTGTAAAATTCTCATTATACACACTACCCCATGTATTATTCTATGTATAATAACTGGTGACCCCTTATAATGACTGGATATCCAGTCCGGATAAAATGCCGTAATAAGCCGCTGAATTCTGTAATAACTAAATAGTGGGTTATTATGGCATTTACTTCCTCTTGCTCTCACTTCAATGAAGCACAAAGAAAGCACATTGTATTTGTGTGACTATGGTGTTTGCTCAGAGACATGCTCGCTCACACAAAACAGCTTACAGTTTTCGTCTCTGTCTAAGCCTTGCACCAGTTATTATAAAAAAATAAATGCTTATGCAAGGTTTGTCTTATGAGGATTTTTAAAATCCTTATAATACACACCTGCACAGGCATTATTCTCTATATAAGCTCACTACTAAGGTGCATTTAACAGTACTTGGCTGCACACCTCATGCCTTACAGCACACCCGAGGCATGCAGTTATATCCCCCAGTGCACATCCTGTCATGTATTACTGTTTACATATTAAATGGTCTTAAGAATTCTTCAGCACCATAGTAAATTTATTGGTCTAAACACAACACCTGACCATTGATTAATCGCTGGTATGTGCACAACTTGTAACTAGCCTATCTTAATCTACCTAGAAACAGTCTAACTGAAAATAAAACTTTTTTCCTTTAAAAATAAAAACATTTCCACATTTCAAATGCAATACCCACAATAGAAAAGGAGTTGTAAAGGGAAAAATAACAATGTTGTTCAATTCTTTAATGCAATGGTAAATTTGGTCATGTGTGAAGTCTGTTTAATCACCCCAGTGTGTTGTTTTATGTGTTTGTTTTGCTGACAATTCTCTTTCACTACAAGATAAGTCCCATAAGCATGTACAGATATTGTGTAGTCAGCTGCTGAGAGCAGATACATTTGAAGTGCTTTTTTATTGCTGTAGTGCATAGAAAAAGGTGAACTAATTTCACTGCTGATAAGAAAGAAAAACAATATACAGGATGCACAAATGATACAAGAAGGCAGATACTTTCCAGTTTGTGTGGCTTCTGTAAACACACATACAAATTATCATATACACAAAAAAAAGTTTAAAACATGGCACAGAGCACTGTGGGTATGCAAAACCATGTGTGTTTGTGGCAAAGGGGGTAAGCTAACTTAAAAATGTTTCAACCAGTGCTGCATTCTGTTTGACATGTCACTACTCAGACCTAACCACAGACGATGAACACACATGAAATGTAAAAATAATCTTTAAAACATCTATGTAAAAGAGTATGCATGATGAAAAGAGGTGGAAGCTGTCACTTGTCACCTAAAAATGGAATGTTCTGAAATTCTAGTTCTTGGGAAAATGTTACATAACTGAGTTAAGATGATGCCATAGATCATTTTTTTTCTGCAAACTGATAAATCTCTTTTCAAGGAATGTTTATTGCACTGAAACGTCCCAGAAAAATGCAAATAAACCAACATTTTTCAGTACACGCTGCTTGTGTTATTTGAAGTCATTATATAATTGATCTTGTCCCAGCCTGCCGTCCCAATTGAAAGGTATTATATGACCCTGTGACTGACATTGGTAAGGCAATAAGCCACGGAGGGGAAGGATCATGGTGTTGCTTAACTTTTACTTAATTACTGCTGGCATTGGGAGCATATGTCAGCACTGAACACTGCTGGCACTGATTTCCATCCTTGAACCTCCCTATCCCACCATTCTGGCTGGAATGAATTAAAATGAAGTTTAACACTACAATGTCCCCTGTGCAGCAAAGTCCTTTCCTGATGTCAGCCACACAGGCATATGGGGGGGTACCCTTTCAATCAGAATGGTGGGGAGGGGATGGTCAACTAGATAATGACTTACAAATAACAAAAGAAGTGAGTACTGAAAATCCTTGTTTTTTGTGTTTTTCTGATTCATGGTCTCTCTCTTTCCATCTGGGTGGTGGACAGGGCTGTGGGCTCCACCAAATATGGCCTTAAAGGAAGCAATCAGTATTGAAAATGTTTTACTTGTTAGTTTCCTAATCGGGACATCATAGTCCCATTACAGATGATTTGGGGCAACAAGCATTCTAGTTTATTTGCTGGATGGCCACTAATAGACCATATTGTGTCTGAGCTTCCTAATTCCTCAGATTTGCACATTAAAAATGTTGACCAACAGTCTTGCAAATTGTTTCCCCTTTTCAAGTTTGGCTGTGAATATTGTGTAAAGCAAATGTTTACAGTTTCTCACCACTCCAATTATTAGCCATTGGATTTAAAAATAAAATACTGTGTTCTGTATCTTCTGTGAGACTGTGGAGAGTCCACTTTAGTGACTAATAACTTCTCTCCTACTGCTTTTAGTGTGATCGGTACAGGAAGGGGATCATATCTGGGTCAGTATGCAGGGATCTATGTGATGACAATGCCCTGGTGTTTCAGCAGTGTCTTTCTTCATCTCCAACCCACCAGGTATGTAATCAAAATATAAGGAAGTAATAAAGGCCCTTATTCATAAGGGAGTCCACATGATCTCTACAGTGCACTGTGGTTCCATTGCTAAGTTGCTATTTTGTAACAAGAGCAAGGGTTACTTAGAAATATACCATTCCTAAATACAAATGGGAAGTGTTCATCTCTTCCAAAACTTCATAATCTTTTTATAAATATTATATTTTACAAAGCAGACTCACAAGACTGCTCCATGTGATCAGAGTGACTAGTTGACCATATAATACATACAGAATACTGTATTGGCTACCATACATAACAAGGCTGTGTTTCCATCTAGGGCTTAGCATGATATCATAGGACCTCAAGAGTGAAACTCAAGAGGTCTCAATGTCATCTCAACCCCGACATGGTAACACAGTCCTTATTAGTGTATGGCTTACCATATACTATTTTATATACTATATGGCTTAAAGATTAGGTGTTTGTTGAGGGAGTGATAGGCACGTGACCAACTGTCAGCTCATCTCCCCCCGCCTACCTACCCATTCACTTGACCATCCAATAGTTAAAATTGAAACAGTTAGCATTTTTATTGTTCAGAAACTTGTGTCTCCTAAACTAACTGGGTGTTTCTTTTAAGACAGCTATGGTGTATCTTTACTGAGAAACTCCATGCAGCTGCGCTCAACATGCCACCATCAGAACATCAGGGATTCTCATGGGGGGGGGGTTCACATGAAAAATGTTGTAGCTGTGACATCAGAATGATACTGCAGCAACTTTTCATGACCCTTGAACTATCCTACAAAATAAATATGCTGTGCACTGACTTCCATCAACAACA
This sequence comes from Neoceratodus forsteri, assembly GCA_016271365.2. Classification (NCBI taxonomy): domain Eukaryota; kingdom Metazoa; phylum Chordata; order Ceratodontiformes; family Ceratodontidae; genus Neoceratodus; species Neoceratodus forsteri. The sequence goes on along the minus strand of JADMNL010000022.1, from coordinate 436,019,727 downwards.
AGGGGCAGCCGTATACTATAGTCACTTAGTAATGTGAGATCAGAGGGGACTGTCTTCTCTCCCTGCTTTATGCTCTACAAAACATGTACTAATTGAAAGGGATACCTCATCCCTTCTATTACCTAGGGTACTTTGTAGTTCCCCTGATAATTAGAAGTTTGTCAATGCTTACCTTAAGACCTGTATTGTCTTCATATCAATTATCTCCACTGGTAGGCTGTTCAATAGGTTCACGCCACTCTTGGAGAAGGAACACTCCTAATGTTATTATTATTTTATTTTATTTCAAAATTTTACTAGGAAAGACATACTGACCTGATAACAGCTCAGTTCCAAATGGGTCTTGGGGAAAGGATATGGGAGATAGTACAAGAGGAGAAAAATTACAGTATTACAGCCTTACAAAAATAATAGTCATACACAAGCAAAACTACCTCAAAAGAAGCATAATTATAAACATTGCAAGTCATAACAGTACAGCATGGTACATGTGGTAGATAAAAAAAAAACAGAGCTTGGCTAGGCAGGTGGAAATTATCCCCAAAGGCATAGCAGGGAAGGGGAATGGAAGGGGGAGAGTAATATGAACAGGTTATTATCAGTAGTGGGCAAAGAGATCGGAAATGTAAGGAGTCATGGACAGTTGCAGGTGGGAGTAGAAAAGTCATGACGAAGAGACTCTGTTATCTCTGTACTTATCATCTCTGAGATTCAAGGTGTGTCTGCACATCCTGTTGGAGCACACCAGATCAACCATCTTCACCCGTTCAATCTTGTTGATAACCTTGAGTATGTGTAAGACTGAAATAATTTCCTCACTCAGCCTTCTTTTCTCTAACGTGAACATTTTAAGGGACTCCAGCCTCTCTTCATAGCTTTTGTCCCCCATAAAGGACCAGGTGGCAAGTTCCTACCTCATACAACTAGTGACTGAACCTACTCGAATGAACTATAAATCTGGAAACAGTATGCTGATCGACTGGTTTCTTTCTAGTTCCCCCACCAGGATCTCTGAGGTTACTGTTCTGCCAGACACACTGATTGACCATTCACCTATCATCTGCCGATGGTCTAATAAATATAAAAAGCCTCCTCCCTCCATAATCATCAGCAGAGTGCTAAAGAAAGGCCTGCTAAGTTCTTTTAAACCTGCACTCTTCCTGATAGACTGGACCCCTCTGGATGTGCAGCAGGACATTGACCTTTGCAATTAACTACTTCATAGACAAGTTCAATATGGTTTGTGACAAGTCCCCCTTAGAAAATGGAAAGTGCATGGTTACACAAATGGGTGGATTACTGGGAACCTCATGGAACATATGAAGGCTAAGGACAATCTCTGGTGTAGGGCCAGGACCTCGGGTAGTAAGAATGATTACCAGAACTACAGGGCAGCAAGGAATAAATGCACGCAACTCATTAGGCTTGCTAAAGCCAAATTCTACAGGGAACAGCTAGAAAGGAATTGGAGCAACAGGAGGAAATTCTGGGAGAACATCAAAGGATCTTCTAGGGAAAGAGGACAACAAAACCCCACAGTGCTCAACATCAATGGTACCAGCACCCTGGACCCGTGCACCATAGCAGATTCCTTCAATGCAGCTTTATGGACCTCAGTTCCAGTATTTCCACGTGACTATCTCAAGGTCACCAAACCTAACCAGACTGACCAAGCACCGAGAACAAAAACATTCTTTCATTTTAAATATATTACAGTCAAAGAGGCCAGGACATACGTAAAAGGTCCTTTGTAAACTAGGCGAGGAAGTGATAATGTAGACATGAAACTGGTTGCCCTGGCACTTGATGAACTTATTATACCAATTTCAAAATTCTTCAACAAATCACTAGCTTTCGCCATATTTCCCACAGTCTGGAAACAAGCCATTGAGACCCTTGTACTCAAAAGAGGAAATAAGACCTGTGTTGCCAACTACAGACCCACCTCCATCCTCTCCCCTTATCCAAAGCACTTGAGAGGATAGTAGCCGATCAATTAACTGACTACCTCCAGAAATACAGCCTGCAATGTCCCCAACAGTATGGTTTTAGGAAGAACCACAGTGCTGCCATGGCCTTGGTGGATTTCACTGATTTCATCCACAAAGCACTGGATGGTGGTAATATGGTGGGGTAAGTCTTCATTGACCTCACGAAGGCCTTTGACACGGTGAACCACCACCTCCTCCTGGAGCAATTACAAATACTAGGAGTGGCCTCCAACCTGGAACACTGGTTCCAATCAAGACTACTTGTTGCACAGAACACAGAGAATCAAGGTTGGTTCAGCTGTGTCAGGTTCAAAAGAAGTTATGCTTGGGGTCCCCAAGGGGTTGATCCTGGGACCACTACTCTTCAGTTTGTTCCTGAATGCTCTTCCCGAGGCATGCAACAGCAAAATAATTCTATACGCAGATGACACTGTCATCCTCAGCAGCAACCCTCGCATTGAGACACTCCAGAAAGAACTGAAAGGCTATGGCCTGTAGTTCAAGGGGGTGATGCAACTGGACAATCCCCCCCCCTTCTGGCTTATTTAAGGGCTGCTCTTCTCACTCCACACACAGCATTTCTTCATTGCAGCCAGAGGCTCTGTCAGTCTACCTTCACACTTGAAGATCACCAGGGGCTTGCCCCCCATGGTGTTGCTGTGCTTTGAGCTCTGCCGGTTTGTGCTGGACTTCTGTTTTTGTGTTCCCCTGCTTTTGGTTTGTATTCCTTTATTTCTTTTGGGCTTTCTGGTTTCTTCCACTTGTGTTTTTATTGTTTATTTGTGATTACGGTCGTTCCTATCTTCAGCTGCCCTGTGCCTGTGTGCTAAGGCTATATTTCTTCCCCAGATTTTCGCAGCCCTCAGTCACTTGCATTTTATTGTGTGTTTCAGATTCCATTGCTGTTTTCCTGCCTGCTATCTCTAGTGCTTCCAGACCAATCCTTTACACCTGGTCCAAGCCTTGCCCTGCCCCTCCATGTTGCTCTGTGTCCTTCCAGCTCTGCTCTTGCTCCAGTCAGTCTAGCTCACTTCATTCAGTATTGGAGTTTAATGTGCCCTACTCACTTTAATCTGTGTTTGCTCAGCCTGGCCCACCTGCTGCATTGCTCTACTGATACTTTCGGCTATTACACCGGCTGCCTGGTCTCAGCTACAGCTGCAGGCCTTTTAGCAATTTGTTTCTGAATTTCACTATTTTGAACCTCTAAGTCATTACTTTACTTCCCCTGTTCCCATTGCTCTAGCAGCTTGCTTTCCTATGGCTTGTTCTTCATTGGGACCTTGTATGTAAAGGCGCCTCTTTTGGGGACCCCTACCTAACTAGTGTTACAGTTGCTGTTGGTGTCATCATACTCCCACTTCTACCAAACCTTACTTTTACCAAACCCACAGCAGTCTGTTTCTGATGATAACCTAATCCTGCTTTTATGGCAGGCACATATTTAACTTATTTCATTAGCTGCTTGGTGTTATGGTGTCCTGTTCGTGGTTTCTTTGATTTTCCTATGGCAGGGGACTGAGGAGTTACAGTGGGCCTCATGGCCCCAGTCAGCAGAAGCAGCTTCCTATTTGTAGTGTACTATATAAGCCCCTGGCTCACCCGGCCTCCTCCTGCTGCTTCACATAGCCTTTACGGCAATATGCAACCAGCATTTTCGGCAACTCTCTACCTAAGGGCTTTGGCTCTACCCAGCCTTATACCATCCCTTCCTGAATATTATGCACCTGGTTTACACAGTCATCCCAGCCTTCCTGTCCCTTGCACTACCAGCAATGCTCATCCCCTTCCAAGTCTGGCAGCATATCATGTTTACCTGTTTCAAACCACATCGCCTACTGTACTGGTTTTGCAGCCTTCTCCTACCTAACTGGCTTCACAGCTTCCTCCTCTCCAACCATCAGCCCTGGGCTTCACCCAGCCTCGCTGTTCTCTTACTCGCAGTCTACAATTCAATTCAATCCCAATTTGGCTTCTTAATGGACTTGGTCGGCATGCATTCCTGTGGTTGATAAATGCTTTTTGCCTTACCTAACTCAAGAGGGTCCATATTGTTCAGACCGACCTATGTACAGGTCTCTCCACTTCAGCTCTCATTCAGTCAAGACCCATGTGAGGGTCCACAGTGCTCAGTCTGATCATGTCTGCTTCTTCCATCGTGACCCACGTGCAGGTCTCATGCTCATTAGAACTCATTCCTTCACATTTGGAGACATGCCGACCATATCCATTACTTCCAGGACTCAGGGTTAGCCCTGTGGCTGAGGGTCTCTGTCTACACCCCAAAGTCCACATCTTGAGCATGCAAAGCTTGGGGCAGGGTCCTTCTCACCTGGCCCATACTGTAGTTGGGAAGGTCCTCACTCTGGGTGGACCTTCAGTTGTCATTCATACCGACAACACCTCTTGATGCAGCATTTAAGACTTAAGCGGTGAAGGGATGGGGCTTTCCCTGGAAGCCCCTTTAGTTACCCTAGTCAGGTTCCATAGGCAGTCTTCTATGCTATTCTCCTAACAACTGCCTCTGGTTCATCTGGTCTGTTCCTAGATCAGTAGGTCGGCTGAGCATCTCGGTGGTCGTTATTCTCCTCCTCCCACCTTGGTTGATTCTCATTACAGATTGTGCTCGCAACCCTCCACGGCATTCCTGTTAGAGAGATAAAGTGAGAATGTTTCCCAAAATTGCAGTTCCCTTGGACTGGTCTACCAAATTGCAGTCGCAGAGCCGTCACTAACCAAAACTGTCCCAAAGCCTGGAGGGAAGGTGACCTATTCCTTGGCTCCCCAGAGGTTTCCTCCTCACAGGGGGTTTTCCCTCTCCTCCATGCCAAGGATCATAATACTAGATAGGCATCCTTGTAGTTCCTAGGTTACTTAGTTAGGGTTCCGCTGTTGGATGGAGATGGGTGGATGCCCCATATTTGTCCCTTCTCCCCATTTGGCTGTTCTCTCTCTCCTTAGGAAGCCAGGCCTCCATTCTTCACAGTCAGACCACCGAGTGTGTCACTATTCACATGTTGTTTCCTGTCTACTCTACTCGAAACAATCCAACCACTGACCTATGCTACCAACTGAACCCATACTTCCAACCGACCTACGTATAGGTCTTCGACCCGATAAGTGTTCACCATATTGTATTCTTTGCTTGCACTCTTTTTTGGGCTTCTTCCTAAGGTACCTTAAGCTAAGGGAACCACTCCTGTGGCACCTCTAGGGGTGGAACCCTCCCCTGGGGTTCCTTGACTTCGTACCCCTACAGGATGGTATATCCCATGGATAGAGAGGCGAACAGCCACAAAGTCATCTACGTTACTCAAGCACAAAACCAGTTGCACAGGCACATTGACTTGGAAGGCTATAGCCTGTAGTTCAAGGGGGTGGTGCAACTGCCCACACCCCCTCTTTTGGCCTATTTAAGGGCTGCCTCCTCACTCTACACACAGCATTTCCTCATTGCCCCTCCATCCACCACTCCTCCTCCAGCGGTTCACCTCTCTCTCCTGTGGGCTTCTTCCTAAGGTACCTTTAGCCAAGGGAACCATTCCCGCGGCACCTCTAAGGGTGGAATCCTCCCTTAGGGTTCCTTGCTTTTGTATCCCTACAGGGTGGTATAGCCAATGGACAGAGAGGTGAACAGCCATGAAGTTATCTACATTACACAAGCATGAAACCAGTTGCACAGGCACATTGAACTGCAGTCTATCTTCCATACGCTAGAGAATTGGTTCAGCACACAAAAGCTGTTACTCAATTATAGAAAAAACTAAAACTATGCTCATCTCTAGCAAACAACTTAAGAAGAACAACCCGACATTGTCAATTTACAACAATAAGGCTGTCCCTCTTGAGCAGGTGAATTCATTCAAGTACCTTGAAGTTATTATAGATGACACCCTCTCCTTCACGCAGCACATAGACAAGGTGGTGAAGGCAGTTAACATCAAACAAAGAATTCTGTACAGGCACAGGTAATATCTGACACCAACTGCTCTCCACCTTTCTGTCACTAGTTCAATCCTGTCTGTTGTGGATTACGGATTGGTAGTTTATAAGGCTGCAACAGTCATGGCACTTAAGGGGTAGGGATAGCCCTTAACAAGGCATGCAGACTTACCCTTGGGGCCAACAAATACATTCATACATGCGTGTTGTATGAACAAACCAACTGGCTAAACCTGACCAACAGAATACATTTTCAAACTTCAATCAATCAATCAATCAATCAATCAATCAATCAATCAAATTTATATTTATCCAGGAGAACACCATTGAGCATAGCTCATTGACAAAATGGACCTGGTTAGCACAGGAACACAGGATATACAATATATGAACAGTCACAACATAACACCTCAGTAATATTATACAATACAGAGATACAATAGTTAAACATAGTCATAAGAGGAGAACAGTTTGGAAACATTGGTTCAATTCCTTCGTGGTGTATAATGAGTCTAGTAACAGTAGCTGGAAGTACTAACGAGGACAACTGTTAGGTAATGGAATATTACATACAATGCCATAAGTAACAAGACAGAGAGTGAGTTAAAAAAAGAAAAAAACAAACAGTGTAACAGGGTAGAAGAGGGGGTGTGGTAGGCAAGGTGAGATAGGGTACAGGCAGGGTGATAGGGGATAGACAAGGGACAGATGAAGCCTCACAGAGGACACAGAACAGGAGAGAGGGGAGCACACTTAGGTATTACAGAACTGTGAAGAAGAGGACACAAGGTCAGGTGCCTCCTTGGGGGAAAAAAGCTCTGCTAGGCCTAACTCCCCCCTGCATCTCTGAAATACTATTAGCAGCACACTCTCCATATGCAACTACAGGGAAAGCACAGTGTTCACTCAGCATCCCTTTCTGTAGAGCCGCTCTTGGCCAACACTCATTCTCATTCAGGGCCCCACATTGGTTGAATGAGATTCCAGCTGATATTCAGAATACAGCAAATATACGGGCCTTTAATACAGAACTGAGACAGTATCTAGTCAGCACTGGTACGTGTCCATGTTTGTAGGTTCATGGCCTCTCCTCTCCTCTCCTCTCCTCTCTACCCCAAACTGGCTTCTCCACTGGACCTAGTCCATCCCTTTAAGATGTACTCTAACCTTAAATTCTTTTTCATCTGTTCTACACAAAATCAGCTAAGTGCATTACTCCCCTCTACCACTTCACCTCCAACCTCCATGCTCCCCATCACTACCCTGCATCCCTCTCCTGGATTTCACCTTGACCCAGACACTCTAAGTCTGCCTTCTCCTTTCCCACTGTCTAACCCCCCTCAGCTGCGCACATCTACAACTTTAGTTGTAGCTGCCCACACAACTACAACTAGATCATTATTTTGGCCAACTCTCCTCACCTGCTGTCCTTTATGCTACCCCCCACCATCTCTCCCTCTGTCTCTTTCCTTAACAATCGAGACATTGTTTTTCTCAGGTAACAAGGCTTGTGTTTGGGCTGCTCACTAATTTCCTTTTACCTTAAGTTGTTCCTTAAAAACTGCAGTAGTAATTATATTGTAACCCAACCCTCTCTGAGGGCAATGAACCTTCTGTTATTTGTCTATGTATACTAGTACTTGTCTTGCTTGTATGATGTGGAACTTTTGCAAAACTCTGTACTCTGAGCTCCACCCCTGCAGCAGTAAAAAAACAAAGGTGCAAACTTATGACAGTTACATTTTTTTTATCCATCCCCTACCCTTACAGCCTCGTGAATTTCTGTTTGGAGAAGTTATTTATAGGAAATAAACTGATGACAGTTGCTAATGACAAATGTTGCATTTTCATGTGGGAACAAAATATGGAAATTACGTACCTACCGTAGTTTTGATCTTCTTGGACGAAGTCTCCACCACTCATTCACACTGATGGGAACTACATCGGATGTGCTAGGACCCAGTGGGAGCAAACGTTTTGCAGGAGAGCCGGCACCAGATATAGAGCTGAGAGGAGCGGCACCGTGAGCCTCGGCTCATGTGGCAATGGCTATCTCAGTGTCTACCCTCCAACCTCCTCAGTACCTTTTTTCCGAGGAGCTGTAGTGTAACTAACCTAGAAGGATAGCCTAACAAAAAACAAACATAAGATAGTCCAGACAACCCGCTTAAGAAGGGTCAACAAAGAAGTCTTCACAGCTTAAAGACTGAGGGACTGAAGACCAACAACAGAGGTGAGCTCAAGGGATGGTGGATGGGTGTGTGAATGAGTGGTGGAGACTTCATCCAAGAAGATAAAGAATTACAGTAGGTACGTAATTTCCATATATTCCTGCACATAAAGTCTCCACCACTCATTCACACTGATGGGAGTGTACCAAGCTAATAATCCCCTGAGAGGGTGGCAGGAGAGACTAACAGCTCACAAATTTTGGACATAAGTCCATTAAGGATGGTTCTGCCAAACAAAAGATGTCGCTTGGCATGGACATCCAGGGCATAGTGCTTGATGAAAGTATGCACTGAGCTCCAGGTAGCTGCGTTGCAAATATCTGCAATGGGCACGTTCCGTATTTCCGCCAGAGATGCCGCAACTGCTCTAGTAGAGTGAGCGTACACTCTACCCTCCAGCTTAACCTATGCCATGGAATAACAGTAGCGAAGGCATGCCACCAGCCATGCTGAAATGCATCTGATAGCAACAGGTTGACTCAGCCGGGTCTCGCTGAAGGAAACAAACAGTTGTTGAGCTTTACAAATTTGTTTTGTTCTATCTAAATAGAAACGCAGAGCTCTTTTGATATCCAAAGAATGAAGGGTATGCTCTCCTTCATTTTAGAAGTTCGCAAAGTAAGTACGTAGGGCTAAAGATTGGTTTAGATGGAATTCTGAAACAACCTTAGGGAGAAACTTAGGATAGGTCCTAAGAACTACTTTGTCCTTATGAAACACAGTATACGGAGGGTCTGTGACCAAGGCATGTATTTCAGAGATCCTGTGGGCCGAGGTAATGGCCTCCAGGAAGGCTGTTTTCCAAGTGAGAAATTTCAACTCACAGGTAGCTAGAAGCTCGAAAGGCTTTCGAGTGAGCATGTCTATTACAAGATTAAAGTCCCAGGCTCCAACTGGACATCTGATAGGAGGTCTGGTATGCAGAATACCCTTAAGAAACCTCTTAACTACTGGTAACTGAGCCAGTGACAAGGAATGTACTGGCTCATGATAAGCTGAAATGGCACAAAGGTGAACTTTGACTGTAGAATATCATAGACCTGAATTTGAGGGGTCTAAAAGGTACTCTAGAACTTTATTTGGTGGGCAAGAAAAAGGATTCAAAGAGGATTTTGCACACCAGAGAGAAAAATGCTTCCATTTGGCTGAGTAAGTTTTTCTAGTGGCTGGCTTGTGCGCAGCCAAGAGAATATCTGAAACTCTCAGAGAGGCATCGAACCTGTTCACTTCTATCTCTTCAGAAGCCAAGCATGAAGGTGAAGCGATGTCAGATTGGGGTGGACTACAGGCCCCTGGGTCAGAAGATTCGTTTGAAGGGGAAGTGCTTTCGGAGGGGTTTCCAACATACTGTTGAGTAACGGAAACCGTATCTGTCGAGGCCAGAAGGGAGCAATGAGGATCATTTTGTCCCCCTGGGACTCAAATTTGAGAAGTACCCTCTGAATTAGTGGAAGAGGAGGAAAGGCGTATAGAAAGCATCTTGTCCACTGCAGCCTGAACACATCCTGACAGAAAATGCCAGGCCCTGGATTTCTGGAGCAGTAGAGAGGCAGTTTTGTGTTGAGTGGGGATGCAAAAAGGTCCAGGTCTGGAGTTCCCCACTCTGCGAATAGTGACTGAACTACAGCTGAGTCTAGAGACCACTCGTGAGGATCTGTCTCTATTCTGCTGAGACGGTCTGCCAGTTCATTCTGCACTCCTGGCAGGTAGACCACCTGAATTAGAGCCTTGTGCACTAGGCACCATTCCCACACTCTCATTGCTTCCCTGCATAAAGGGTAAGAGTGTGCACCACCCTGCTTGTTGATGTAATAAATCATTGCTTTGTTGTGCATTTGAAGGAGAATGTTCTTGTGACAGAGAATGCCTTTCAAAGCCTGGACTGCAAAAAGGACGACTCTCATTTCTAGGACATTTATGTGAAGCTGGGACTCGTCCTGAGTCCATGTACCTTGGGTGTGGAGATTTTGACAGTGAGGTAATGGAAATCTGATGATCCAGGGCAGCAAAGGGATACCCTTCCAGAAGATTGTCCTCTTGCGACCACCAGGTGAGTGACCTCTTCAGGGGTTCTGTCACCTTGATGAGAAAGGACTGAGGGTGAGTGGTTGGGACCACTGAGTACTAAGCATCAATTGAGAGGTTCTCATGTGGAGGTGAGCTAGGGGTACAGTGAAGACCAAGGATGCCATGAGACCGAGCATCCGCTACATCGAGATAGCTTGAACTGAAGTAGCCTCCGCTGGGTCCTAGCACCTCCGCGTAGTTCCCATCAGTGTGAATGAGTGGTGGAGACTTTATGTCCAGGAAGATTCATAATTGTATATCTTTGTGAATACTTTTGTTACAGTTGTTTGTGTTTGCAATGGTAGCCCTGCAAACCCATGCCAACTCACAACTGTCCTGCAACTACTAGCCTTCATTTTCTGTCAATTCCGTGCCTAACTGTGTTGGTACATTGACGGTCTGTTTTCCCAGGCCACAATAAAAAAGGTGTTTGGGATTGTCCCGTTCCAAGCCATACTGACTGTGGGTCATTTTTACCTTCAGGAGACTGACAAGCAGGCATGTCATTTCTTCTACTTAACCTTTTGGACGTCCTTATTAAGTCTGGATAACATAACTCATATTCATTATGCTACATTCATTTCTTTCCTAAGGCACAGTGACAATAATATTGATCTGATTCTGGTGTTTAAAATAATAATCAGGAAATAAATCTTATTTCATGTGGACTACTGCAAGTGAGCAGGCCGGCTGACTCACTTTGTCAGATCTTACCAGTATAAGCACCCTCAAAATCCTCCTATCTGGAGGACATCTCCTGGATAAATCATTATGACAGAAACAGATTGTTCTTTCCAAAATTTAAAACAGGTAGCAGAGCACATGCTCTGACAGGCAGCATAAGGGTTACATGCTCTCTACAATGCCTTTGCAGTACAGTACTACAGCAGGAGAAGTGCTAGTAACAGTGACAGTTATCATAGCTGTAGTTAGTTAGTAAGCTTGCACGGTATTCACAGTCAAAGCAAACATTGCTTCAATTAAAATCTGACTGGAAAACTTCATTAATTGTAGCCAGAAACATTAGTTCCATGCAAAAATAATCCCTTAATGGATACCAGTCTTCACATTAGAATGTCTTGTCATATCTAGCACAATCATTGCCCCTTTAGCACTGGCGTATCCAATTAGTAAACAGTCTGCACAGATAATTGTGTTTACTCAAATGCTTGCACCTGATTCTTCTAAAATAGTCTGTTTTATTACACCACAGCCTGTCCCCCTGTAGAACATAGATTCATCTTACAACACGAAAACTGGTTCACAAGTTCACAAATGTAATCTTTGTGGGGGTGGCTTTTTGATTTGCTTTGAATGTTTCAGTAGCTGGCTTGCTTTTGAACTTGGCTTTGAACTTTCAACTTACCCTTTGGTCACATTGTCTAACCCCTGAAATGTCTAGGTCATTTACATTTTCAGTACCACTGTCACCATTTCCAGAATGTTCTCAAATTTCTCCGCATCTCTGGTCCAAGAAAAAGAACATTTAACTTAATTCGCACCACAACCTCACTGTGTTACAGACAACTGCAGACTTCGACACCAGTTATGGCTATACCATTTACCCAGCCTAGTATAGTAATGTTACTGGTTTAAACAATGCTTCCTCGTCATCCATTTTGTAGCTTTCCTCTCAGTAGAACTTTTAATGTAGAGACCTGTCTGAGAAAAAAAGTTGTTTTTTTTTAATTCAAATTCAGAGTGCTGAAGTTTCTTCATCTCTGAAACATCTATGACATAAATTAGGCTTAAGAGCAAGAAATGAGTTCTCAGTGACATACCACAGAATAATTTCTGCAAAAGCATTTTATGTTGTAGTACAGGCAGTAGAAGAAGAAGAAGTCAAAAAGCAATTGGTAAGACAGTAAAGTATGCTACAGCTTTATTCACATGTTTACCACAGACCTTTTTTTCAGTTTAGCTTTTTTCCCTGCTTAAGCCTTCTATCAGGCAGCCTTCCATCCCCACTGGCTACTAGCCCCTTGATATCACCCGCCATGGCTTCCTACATGGTGGGGTTGGGGGCACCAGACATCCCCAAAGAACACATCTAATGGGCCTGGGGAGCCATGGTCACAGAGCCCAAGACTGTCTGACACCACCTGAATCTGACCTGAAGAGGCTTTTTCCCTGTTCCCCAAAAGGTCAGTGTTCTGAGGGTATAAGGCTGACCAGTCAGAGGCAAGCGGGGAGCTCTACTTCAGCAAATTGAAGGAGGTTTTTAAGGCAAGGAGGTGAGCCAAAGTGGAGATGGAGCTTAAAGTAGAAGAAGGGGTGGGTGAGAACAAGAATGCCTTCTTTATGTCTATCAAAGAAAGGAGGAAGAACAGGGGGGGGAATCAAGGGGTATAAAAAGGGGGGACTTGGGTGGAAGAGGATAGGCATAAAGCAGGTACTTTAAATGAATACTCTGCTCAGTCTTCACAGCTGAGGAGTGTGATGCCAACGCAACCTGTTTTTCTTTTTCTTTTTTTCCATATTTCTCTGTAAAATAAGTTCTCAGGTTGGGGAGAATTGAAAAATGCATTCTGCTATTGTTGTCCAAAGCTTGAGGGCATTCAGTTAGAATTGGTTTGTGTTTGAGCATTCCTATGTTCTCAAAGAGAAGAAGTAGGTTGGGCGTGGATAGCTGAGCTCTTCAGATATAAAAGATTATATTTTGGGTATTAACAAATCATTGAGCCCCTTTGACCTAAAAGTGGCCATTTATATACTATAAAAAAATGTCTGGCCAAAGTGAAGCTGGTTGCTTTGTAGAACAATGAGAAAACTGTCTGAATACACATAACCAGCTCATAGCAGCTGTATGGAATTCCCTTCCCCCTAAATTACATGACATGCCTACTTATCCCAATTTTAAGTCAACATTTTGGAATTGTATCCTTTTTTGTGTAATGGTTATTAATTTTATGAATATTTTGCACATGGTTCCTTTATTTAATCTGCTTGCATGTACGTATGTACAGTATGTATGTATGTATGTATGTAACAATTTTGATGTATAATGTTTTATAACAGGACGGCCCTGAAAACAAGCTTTGCCTAGTGCCATGTCCTGTCTAAATATAAAATAAATTTGAACTTAAATACCAGATCTGTCTTGGATGTGGGCTCACAGATCAAACGAAATGTCCAGGGTGTGATGTCAGAGAGGCAGGCCAGATGATGCGTGTGAATGGGCCAGCCTGGCACAGATATTTCTGTGGCTCAATTGCTTATTAAAGGCAGTCATATTTTGGAACTGAGACTGCAACATCTTTAGGCAGTCTGCTGTGGCTCAAGAGATCCCAGCTGGGGTAAGCTTAAACAATCTATTTAGAATCTAGCTAGAACTAGTGAGTGTTATCCTGTGTGAATTCTGTCCGTTGAAATGTTTGTTTTCCATTTCTGTAGTGTACTGTATTCTCCACAGTCTTTAGTGTATATAATGCTGTACCATATGTAAATATTGTGGGGAATTACATTATTTTATCTACTTCATGCTCTTTGTGACTCTATGTTTAAAGTTATAGATAACCTGGGGTAATTGGCAAGTTCATGATCCATTTCGGAAGAGACAGGCTACTAAAGTGTCCAAAGAATATCTGCTCTTAGCACAGGATAGGTGAAAGAGTGACAACATTGGTGGGTCTTTTGTTCTTTGAGAAAGGTGACTGTACTATGTGAGCAGTGGCTTTGGTGGGATTCTGACCTGAAGATACCCTGAGTGATAGTCAAGCTGGCTGGTGGCAGCATTTCAAGGTGACCATTGAGGCATCGGAAGAGTCATGAGAACTAGTAGTACAGTGCAGACCATGTTCTGGGAAGACCAGTCTGTGACAAGGAGTGAGGGCTTTGCCATAATGCAGCACCCAAGTCAGGGAGAAATAAAAATGGCTATAAAGATTATCATCGAAGAAAGCGTGCTCAATGGATTGAGAGGACTAAAGGTAGGGAAAAACCCAGGACCAGATGATTTGCACTCATAGGTGCTTGGGAAGGTGAAGCAGGCTCTGACAGCAACCCTGTAGGGCCTGTTCAACTGCTGTATTAAGATGGTGTCATCAACATGGACTGGAGGGTGGCAGACATCATTCCTCTACACAAGAGTGGATGACAGGGGAGACCCAGGGAACTGCACACCAGTAAGACTGAAGTATCTTGCAAGAAAAATACTTGAGACTGTAATCAAGGAACAGCTAGTTAACTTTATGGAGTCCCACGGTGGTCAGGACAGCAAACAGCATGGCTTTGTGAAGGATAATCCTGTGAAACAAACCTCAAAGAATGTTTCAACACTGTGATTCAGGCACTGAAGAAGGAACAAGCACTGTACATCCTGTACCAGGACTTCAGCAAGGCCTTTGACACAAGGCTAGTGAAGAATTTGGGGGACTTGGAGAAGCTGGTAAAGTCACAAAGTAGGTAGAAAATTAGGTAGAGACTTAGTCAAGGGGAGAAACCGAACAGTAATATTAAACTGTGCATACTACCAGGTCAGAGGAATGACTAGGAGGATGACACAGGGATCAGTCCTGGGTCTGGTACTGTTTTTTTTTTTTTTTTTCTTTATTTATGACATTGGAAAATGGATCCAGGGCAAGATGTCTCTTTGCAGATAACACATAGATATGTGGCTGGGTGGACTATGAGGTGAGAGTACGGAATTGAAAAGGGATGTGGAGAAATTTGAAAGGTGGTCCAAGATTTGACAACTTAAATTTAATGTAAAAAAGTGCAAAGTTATAGCCAGCTCAGTGGCATGGAGGGCTGAGGCACTGGCACCTTTCCTCCTGCCAGACCAGTTACCTGTGTTCGTGGGTGAGCATGGGCTGCTGGGGGTCGGCCAGAGAGGGAAAGGATTGAGTGCCTGATGGCTGCTGTCCTTTCCCGGGGGGAGGACCTGCACGCTTCGCCAAATGACTGCTATCCAGTAGAGGCCAGGTGATAGTACGGGTCTATGAAGGCAGTAGTAGAGAGGACTGCGGGACTGGGAATGTGCTTCCACACATGCACACACACATCTATGTGTGCACCCCAGCATAGGCAACAGGGAGAAAACCAGGAAAAAGCCTATGTCCCCGTCACCATATGTGACAGCCCCCTAGTGACTCCTGGGTCCTGCTTCCATGTAAATCCCTACTGGAGTGACAGAGGGAGGAGAGGGTGACAGGACTGGGGGACCCTCAATACAGGGCGCAATGACAAGAGCGGGTGGTGGGAAAAAAGCTATATGAAAAAGAAGTGCAAGGTTATGCACTTGGTATACAGAACCTGAAAACAAAATACTGGATGGGGGAGTGGTGAGGTTAGAACAGACATCAGAGGAAAGGGACCTGAAAATGATAACTGACACCCTCAAGACCTCGGTCCATTGTAACTAGGCATATGAGAAGGCTTGCAGGATGCTGTGGAGCATACAGTAGGCAGACTTTACAAGTGGAAGGAAGAAGGGTTGCACAGATAATGCATTATAAAAATGGATAGTTAGGATAGTGGGTGATTTTAGGATATTAGGATTTTAGGATGTTGGTCCTCAAAATCCAATATCCTAAAAGTCACCTAGGATGTAAAATGGGATTTTAGGATATCAGACCGTCCAACATCTGATATCCTAAAATCCAATATCATCATCTTCCAATCTCTTCCTCTTTCCCACTGCTGCACTCCCCTCCTAAATTATAAGCTCCTTCCCCCATAGCACAAGCCACAATGCCCATTGCACCTATTAATAAGTAGTAACCCCCCCCCAACCA
Organism: Neoceratodus forsteri; assembly: GCA_016271365.2. NCBI lineage: Eukaryota > Metazoa > Chordata > Ceratodontiformes > Ceratodontidae > Neoceratodus > Neoceratodus forsteri. The sequence goes on along the minus strand of JADMNL010000022.1, from coordinate 436,003,761 downwards.
ATACATCCATTAGCTCCCACCTCCCTCTGCCCCCTCATAGCATCCAAAAATACCTTTTAAACTTGTGTCGGGTCACACAGATCCTTACCACTACAGCACTCCTCATGTGATAAAATATACCCCTGCTACTAAATATTAAGATCCCTCCCCCCAGCACAAGCCAAATGCCAGCCCAGGTGACGTATAAGTAAGAAAGAACACACCCAATTCACCCCTTAGCACCCACCTTCTTCTCCCACCCCCTCCCATAGCACCCAAAATACCTTTAAACATGTCAGGTCCCATGGATTCCGACCACTGTGGTGCTCCTGTATATTATAAATATATACCTACTGCTAAATCTTAAGATTCTTCCCCCAAGCATAAGCCAAATGCCTTCCCAACTTACTTACAAGTGAGAACTCACTGCACCTAACACACCCACTAGACCCCACCTCCTTCTTCCCCCCAATGCCACCCAAAATACTAATAATGTGAGTTGGGTTGGGTGGTGGGTCCCATGGAGGGGCGGCTGCCTTGTGCTCATCTTCTTTCCAGTTTGAATAAAAAGATATCCTATAATAGCAGTAATACCTGACTGGTCCACTGTTAACCAGTTAGGTATTACTACTATTGTAGGACATCTTTTCATTCATACTAGAAAGAAGATGAGCACAAGGCAGCTGCTCCTCTGGGGAACTTGTTCCGTCACCCAACCAAATCAAATTACAGGTATTTTGGGTGTTTGAAAGGAAAGAGGGAGGTGGGCGCCAGTGGGTGTGTTGGATGGGGGGGGCTCACTTATAGGTGAGCTGTACTGGTGTTTGACTTGTGCTAGGGAAGGGATCTTAAGATTTAGTGGTGGTGGGTATATTTATAATATACAACAGCACTGCAGTGGTCAGGATCCATGGAACATGACACAAGTTTAAAAGCAACTCTTTATTATAATTTAAAAATTTAAAAAACTACATTTATACCAGTTATGTTTTTAAATTATCATTTTCTAGTTGTTATTTTCTTTACTTTCCTGCTGTTGGTCTAAGTATTGTAGATAATGCAGCAAGTATTTCATAAAGTCTTCAAAATGTATCTGACTGTTCCCTACTAGCCACACACTGTTGTTTGTGACACCACACCCATTGTCATGGTAAGTACTGTGATGTCATAAAACTAAGGCACTCTGAGGTTAACAGGGGAGAGACAAATGTTTTCAATACAGACTTTTTAGCTGGACTACCAAGATGTACTACAAATCTTGGAAAGGGACATTGAAAATCAAAAAAATATATTCTCAAGTAAATTGTAACAGCTGAAACATCTTATTTATGAAAGCACATGCTGAAGTTTAGAGTTGCTCTTTAAAGGTATTTCTGGGTACTATGGGGGAGAGGGAGGTGGGGGCTAGTTGGTGTGTTGGATTAGGGGTTCTCACTTTGTAATAGGTGAGCTGGGCATTTGGCTTGTGCTGAGGGAATCTTATTATTTAGTGGTGGGGTATACAGTTTATTTTAACAGGAGCAACACCCACAAATAAAATAAAATGTTTCAGTGCACTTGGGGGGGTGATTTGTGGGTTACAAGGTAGCTGGAAATGTGGTTTGCCACCTGGGGTGGGGGTTGAACAGTGTGGCAGATTGGGAGGAGTCATATTGGATTTTAGGACAGCTGAATCTTAGGACATCCATAATCTCATTCGATTACATCTGACCTCAGATCAAATGCTGGATTCTGATACAGATTATCCTAATATCTGAGCATCCTACCATGGATTGGATTTTAGGGTATCAGAGCAATCTTAGCGGGAAGGACAGAATTCTGCCACTCTGCAGGTCCTTGGTGAGACCGCATCTGGAATACAACGTACAGTTCTGGAACCCTCATCTAAAAAGGGCAAAGATCACCTTGAGTCAGTTCAGAGTAGGGCGCCCCAAATGAAACACAGACAAACAGGAGAGAAGCTACAAGGAAAGACTATCTGACCTCAATATGTACTTCCCGGAGGCCAGGAGGGAGAGGAGAGACATGATTGAAACCTTCAAGTATCTAAACAGAATAAACAGGGTGGAGTGCCAGCAGCTGTTTCTGTATAACAAGGAGTTCATTACAAGATGCAGTAACTGCAGCATATACTGGTAGTGGAGTAATTTAGGTGGAGCATAAGTGTAAAGCCCATGCACCAGCCACCAGCAGTGTCTGGCAGTCAGGCCCCCCCCCCAATTCATGCCATAAACAGGGCAAACAAGCCACCAGGTGGCATAAACAAGAAAGGCATTACCCCTAGCGTTGAGGTAATTACCAGTTCGGTGGTCTAAAGGGGTCAGGGTTTAGGGTACAAAATAACATTTATATTTATTCCAGATTCTGGGGAGAGGTGCCAGGCATATGCCAGATCTAAGACTACCACAACAGGAGCCTCAATAACATTTCACTCAGGAAGCAGAGATCTAATGTCCAAACAGGAATTGGGATTACGAAAGTATGGATTTATTCAGACAACATGCTGGTAAAACAGTGCAGAAACAGGGTGGTCCCCAAGATTTGATACTGTATAGGCAAAGAGAAACAGAACTCTTTTCTTCCAGAACAACACTATTAGGGCAAGTTTCCAAACAATCCATTCCATATATTTCAACTGTCCATTCCTTATACTAAAGGCATCTTGGACATTTACTTTCATTAAAGTGTAATTCTTTGGGAGTTGCCACACACTTTAAAACACATTTCACTGGAGCAGTGACATCCATTAACATTCCCTGATTAACCTGGTGCCCATAAGTGAATCAGTTAGCACTGACCGGGAAATCAAACTGGGGTTATGCCTAGCCCTACCCCATGCTCAGTCTCTGCCCTTCCTTCTGGGTTACACCAAACTGCATCCTTCATTTCCCACAAGATAATAAAGGACTCCAACACTTTAAACATAAAACATTAAGCACATTGTGGTGGTGAAACAGGGGTCCTTACAGGTGCACTCTAGCCTTATCTGCAGGCATATACACCTCAAGCCAACCCCCAAGAACACAGTCCCATGAATCTGTACTTACAGCTTGGTTGCTTTCTTTTGCAGACATGGAAAACTTGAAGGAAAAAAAAAACCTCTCTCCTTCCAGGTAGCTTCATCACAGATTCAAATTGCATACCTTTTCTCTTGGCAACTGAAACACATTGGGATCTTCAGGGGATTGCCCCTTGGCACTGCTGAAACACAGTCTATTCAAATGAACGGTCTCCACCACTTCAGTTGGCACTGATGCTGTTCCCCAAACTAGGGTGAGAAAAATGACCGAGGCCCAGGACTCCCAAGCTCCTATGGCTTTAGTATCATTGGATGCGGAGAAAGCCTTCGACAGAGTTCACTGGGAATTTCTCTGGATTATATTGGGGAGAATGGGCTTCCCGGAGACTTTCATCCAATGGATTAAGTCAGTTTACAAATCTTCTACTGCTAGAATGTACTGTAACGGGGTCTTTTCTTCTCGATTTCTGTTATTTACAGGCACTCAGCAAGGGTGTCCCCTGTCACCTTTCTTGTTTAATTTATATTTGGAGCCTCTCCTTCTCAGTATCAAGAACTCACCCCTGGTCACAGGATGTTTCATTAAGCAACTTCTCTGGTTCTTTCTCGGCCTATGCCGATGATATTCTTTACACTTGACCAACCCGAATCGCCTCTAACACACAATATTGCACACTATTGCCCAGTTTGGCCAGGTGGCTAACTACAAGCTGAATTTAGCTAAATCAATCATATTTCCACTGAATGTCAACACACCTCAGGTTAACTTTTCCCAGTTTGGCATGAAATGGGCCCCTTGTCCTTTAAATACTTAGGTATCTACCTTACCAAAGACCCTGAAGTTTACAGGAAGCTTAACCTGGACAACTTGTTGGTTAAAATACAGTACTACCTTCAGAGATGGTCTGCTCTTCGCTCATCTCTGTGGGGTCGATAAATATCGTTAAGATGAATGTTTTGCCTTGGGTTTTTTACCCACTCAGTCTAATGAATATATATCTACCTATGTCCTATTTCCAACACCTCCACAGGTCTATCTCCAAGTTTATGTGGCAATTCAAGCAACCCAGGAAAGCCTTTTTGAAGCTCAACTTACCTAAGGAAAAGGGAGGGCTTCGCCTTCCCAATTTCATGCTATATTACTGGGCAAGTCACATGTCAAAAATCGGGAGGTGGTACAACTTGAGAGCAGATGATTATCTACCAATTTGGTTACAACTCGAGAGAAAGATTTTTATCGAACATGGTCTCCAACCTTCCAGAATTTTTTACTATACTTTCTCCACATTACCTCCCCCTCTACAAGGTAGTGTCATTGGTACCTCCATCAAAGTGTTGAATCATTGCTGGAATTTCTTCAACCTTTCTCCTAGGAAAGACACTACCCAGCCTCTTACCCTAAATTTAAATATTAAGTTCGGTGGTCTCCCGCTCTCCTTAGACTGGCTTCCTCAGCTGAGGGATTGATGTGTCGATGACTTGTTCCTGTATAATTCTCTTTTATCCTCGGGAGAGGTTATGGCCAAATATAACATCCCTCAGAAGTTCATTTTTAAAGTCTTCCAGCTAAGACACCTATTGGCCTCCAGTTTTGGATCCAACCCCACATCGTCTCAAGTTAAGCCCTTCCTAGACCAGATACAAGAACAGGCAAATAAAGCCCATAGCATTTCCAAGATTTATTCCTTCCTATTGGACATTAAATTCCCTAATCCCCTGATTGGTTCTACATGTTGGTCCTCTCTTCTGCCAGAAACCCCTCTAGTTTGGGACCAGATCTAGGTAGACACATACCGGTATCTCTCTCAGGATAGGCATAGACTCACCCAATATCATGTATTGAATAACTTGTACTATACCCCAGTCAAGTTGGCTAAATTAGATAGACTACCTTCAACTCTTTGTACAAGGTGCGGCATGGTGGAAGGGAACCTGGTACATATTTTTTGGCAGTGTGACAAGGTGGCTCCGCTATGGCAGATCATCCAGTCCAACCTAGACCCTCTTTTGGGTCTAGGTGATCTATTTACTATAGAAGTATGTATTCTAGGGATGTTCTCCAATATACAGGTTATGGAGCGTAGATTCCATATGGCTTTAATTTCTATAGTTGTTAAAAGATTGGTCCTCAGGCACTGGATGGACCAACTGGTTATATCATATGCAGAATGGATCAGTGAAATTTCTCTCTGCTTTCGGACTGAAAGATTAATAGCAAGCTCCCAGAATCACTTAGCCTCATTTGAGCAGAAATGGGATAAATTATATGCTCTTTATTTGAACTAATGTCTTGATGGGAACACCTCTGACTTCCTTAGTGGCTATCAGCTCATTTGTGTACTTCTTGTTTTATATATGTTACATTATAATGCATGCTACACGCAGTAAGATTCATCTCTCTTTAAAGAAGGCACATCCTGGGGTGGGGGGGATTGGGGTAAGGGGATAAGGGTTGGGGGGAAGGGGGGTTCCTTATTATTTTACAAGACTCAGGGATTCCTACAGAATTCTGTAGTTTCTTACTGTTATCATTAAGTAATTACTTTAATTTGCTATGGTGTGTGTTCCCTGTACCATTCGCTCATATTTTTCATCTCTATAAACTAATAAAGAAATATAATTTCAAAAAAAAAAGAAAAGAAAAAAATGACCGAGGTCCTTCACTCAATCAGCCACTGGACTGACCAGCAGGAACCTCACTACAGAGCTCCTCTCTGTTAGAGCTCCCACTTCAGACTGATTGCTCCACTATCTGAACATTCTAAAGCTTCCCAGAGCAGCTGACTCCAAAGTGGTTTATGCTGCTGCAAGAATTCTAAATGACATAGTCCATTTTCTGATCAGCCTTGCTGAGTAAACAATGATGTCATCTACCCAGAGCTCCTAATGAGCTACCTACCTTCCTAAGGCTAACCTGATGGGATTCTAGTAACTTAGGGACTGGGTGGTTACACTAACCACCAGGCAAACAAGTATGCTGTCCACAGCACGTGCTATACTCTGCCACGCATGCCATCCCACTTCTGAGCACTCTACGGGATGAGTTGGCCAGGCTCTCCCCTACTTAGGCCAAAACCTAGGCAGGTTGCACCAGAGAACAGATGCCCACTGAAGCAACTTATCTTCACCTAACAATTATCTTGGGACTTTCAGTGGCTCCAAGAGCCTGCCTGAAGCATGCCCTAATGGACAGCAGTGGTGACCCCTATCCAACTCAGGGCCACCAGCCTGCCTATCCCCCTTGCCCTCTAGTGAAAAGCTATCTGACCTATGCTACCATCTGGGGAAAACCTATCCCCAATCACTTTTCACAATTTTAAACCATAGACTGCTTTAGAAACATACATGTGACATTGCTATGCATTTCTCAAACCCCAGAACTATGCATTTTACACCTGAAAAACACATAATGGTTAACTTTCACTTGTTAAACACATTTCCCCAACAACACTTGAAAAAGAACTCCAATGAGTTCTAAGCATCCTCTTCTTGTCTTCTTTTCTTCTCCCAGGCACACCTGTAAAGGAAAACCTGCAAACAAGAAACAACCTGCAATTAAACAGTGACCAAACCTCCCACCAAGTACGATACTACGCAATCCTAAAAAGTATTTTTAAAAGGGTTTTCTACAAAAAAAAAGTATAAAAATAAAAACACATTTCCCATACATTTGGGGGAGAGGGGTCCCTACAAAGTCTATACACTAAGGAAAAGAAGGTCCAGAGTACACAAGGCACTTCACACAAGAAGAGTCTCTCCTAGGCCAAAGCCTGTCGAAAACTGTTCTTGCACAGACACAAAGCTTGCATAACTGTAGTCCAGATCCAGGAGTGTCTCTTTAGGACCAACAGTTCCATGGACATCTTCACTAGGGTGTCACAGTTGATAAATATAAAAGTCAAAGAGGAAAATCTACACTTTACCGGACTCTAGGCACAGGCTGAAATTCTGGATCACCTCTCTGGATCTGGGCTGGATTCCTCCTTCCGCTGGGCTGATGAAAATCTTTGGATCAGACTCTGTCATGCCTCCTACTGGACCTGGGCTGGATCTCTTTTTCTGCTGGGCTGAAGAAAATCTTCGGATCATGCTTCTCCATACCTCCTGCTGGACCTGGCTGCTGCTGGAATCGAACCTGGATCACCAGTAGAGTTGCATCCTCTTCAGATGGCAGGTACCTTCACTGGCATGCTGCACCACTTGGCTGTAGTCATCTTGGCAATTGGCACCCCACTGGACTAGTGGCACTCAGGATAGTACCACTCAGGATGGGAAGCAAAAACACTCAGGGATAGTACTACTCAGGATGGGGAGCAAAACAGTGGTCCCATCTGGTCAAGTCATTCCACATTGTGGACTATCTCTCTGCCAGCTGTATCCACAATTTGGAGAGAGAGTCTATGTACAGAGTTCTGCCACGCTCCAGAATTGCAGTCTCTCATGTCACAATTTGATTCTTACAAACTTGTTCTCTCTTGGATTGACATTAGCACTGGCTTCTTCCCATAACCAGGCATGCCTGTCGCTTTGTATTTCTTCCCATACTCATCTTGGGAAAAATGGATTGGTCTGTCCATATTCAGCCACAGCCTGACGTCTGATTAAGCATTCCTCTTTACTGCTTTTAGGCATGTCTAAACCCATGGCTCAGCTAGAGGACGGCCAGACCTGGTCTAGCCAGCTACTGATGGTCTGCACAAGAAAAAATTAGTCCCTCCCTGTACTGGATTTTCTCAAGCCCTTTACAGTCTCTTTTGTCTCAGTTGCAGTTGGGGCCACGGACAGCCCAGTCTGACTGTCAGTTGCCTTACCAACTTGCTTCAATTTGGTTAGTTCTACTCTATCTCTAACCAGGAGCTGACTGTGCCTTCAGCCCTGAAACTGTCCATTGCTTACTGCCTTCTGAGGTGGTTACCTCCCACTGCAGAGCAACTTCTATTTCCTCCTCTCCTGTGAGGCTTGGACTTGGGCCTGCCACCCATGGATTCACAGACTCTGTCTCCAAGGGGCCCCTTCCACCTTTACTGGTGTGGAAAAGACCATTTTCTGCTGCACTTGCAAGTCATCTTGAAAGATACCTTCAAAAAACTCTCTGACTATCTGTTCAGGCTCATCCTATCTGCATTCAGCCACTTGCAGCTTCGTACTGCTGGGACCATCTACCACATCTATGTAGGGGCCAAACTAATTGCTTTGGCTTTGGCTTGCACTGCACCTTCCATACACATACCATACTGCTTTCTGCAGTCCTTGCAGACCCTAGACACATCCTCAGCATCCTCTCACCCAAGATCTTTGGACGAGCCCCCAACTTTGTAAACCCATGCACCAGCCACCAGCAGCATTTTACAACCAGGACCTTCCAAACTCGTGCCACAAACAGGGCACATAGGCCACCAGATGGCATAAACAAAGAAAGACATCACCCCTAGCATCGAGGTGATTGCTGGCTCAGCAGCCTAAAGGGTTCAGGGATTTAGGGTACAAAATAGCATTTATATTTATTCCAGATTCTGGGGAGAGGTGCCAGGCATATGCCAGATCTAAGACTATCACAACAGGGGCCCCAATAACATTTCAGTCAGGAAGCAGAGATCTAATGTCCAAACAGGAATTGGTATTGTGAAGTAAAGCTTTATTCTGACAACATGCTGGTAACACAATGCAGAAACAGAGTGGTCCCCCAGATTTGGTACTGTACAGGCACAGAGAAACAGAACTCTTTTCTTCCACAATAACACTGTTAGGGCAAGTTTCTGCAAACATTCCCTTCCACATATTTCAGACTGTCCATTCCTATACTCTAGGCATCTTGGACATTTACTTTCATTAAAGTGTAATTCTTGTGGGAGTTGCCACACACACACACTTTAAAACACACATTTCCTACTTCCAACCAAACGTAAATTTTTGTGGGAATTGGCACACACTTTAAAACACATTTCACCAAAGCAATGACATCTGTTAACATTCCTCGATTAACCAAACGTGAATCAGTACTGTCTGGGGAATCAAACTGGGGTTATGCCCAACTCTACCCCATGCTCAGTCTCTGCCCTTCCTTCTGGGGTACACCAAACTGGATCCTTCATTTCCCATGATGCTAAAGGACTCCAACACTTTAAACTTAAAACATTCAGCACAATGTTGTGGTGAAACAGAGGTCCTGACAGGTGCATTCTAGCCTTATCTGTTGTCACATACACCTCAGACCAACCCCCAAGAACACAGTCCCATGAATCTGTACTTACAGCTTGATTGCTTGCTTTTGCAGACATAGAAAACATGATGGAAAAAAACTCTCTCCTTTCAGGTAGCTTCGTCACAGGTTCAGACTGCATACCTTTTCTCTTGGTAGCTGAAACACACTGGGATCTTCAGAGGATTGCCCCTTGGCACCACTGAAACCCAGTCTATTCAGACGAATGGTCTCCACCACTTCAGTTGGCACTGATGCTGTTCCCCAAACTAGGGTGAGAAAAATACTGAGGTTCTTCACCAAGTCAGCCTCTGGACTGACCAGCAGGAACCTCACTGCAGAGCTGCTCTCTGTTAGAGCTCCCACTTCAGACTGACTGCTCTACCGTCTGAACATTCTAAAACTCCCCAGAGCAGCTGACTCCAAAGTAGCTTATGCTGCTGTGAGAATTCTAAATGACATAATCCATTCTCTGCTCAGCCTAGCTGAGTAAACAGTGTCATCTACACAGAGCTCCTAATGAGCTCTCTACCTTCCTAAGGCTAACCTGATGGGATTCTAGTACCCCCAGGGGACTTGGTGGTTACATAAGGAATTATTTCTTAATGGAAAGTGTGGTGGAGAGATGGTGCCATCTACCAGAGGAGCTGGTCATCAAGATAATTACAAGTTTCAAGAGGGGTGGGATAGAGACACAAGAGATTGGTGTAAATGGGTGAGGGGAGAAAAGGAGAAATGGGGGACAATGTAACAAACCAAGCAGAACTACTGGAAGGGGACTCCGTATAGAATTGGCAGCTCTAGACTGGCCAGGAGTTAAGTAGAAAACTGGTAGACCGGATAGACCACAACTCTTTTTCTGTCCATGAATTTCTATGTTTCTATGGAGTCCATGCTCACCTCTCCAAAGCAATACACAGTCTTTAGAAGTTTAATGCACTGTAGCAATGGCCGTGGGTAACTACCCCTCCCTCGTAAGGGAGCAGGCTCGCTAACCAACCACAGTGGTTTGTACCATGTGGGACTGTGGCACCAATACACACTGGCTGGGATATATTGCCAAGTGGCAACCCTACTTCTAGCATGGCCATCTGGCTGCAAGCTTCCAGGTCCACTCCCACACTTCCTCTGTGCCACTTGGCAGCTTGTACCTCAGGCAGCTTTAACTTCTGTTTGGTGCGCCCCTGTGAAGCAGGTTGGAATGCTAAGAATTTGTTGTGTTGCATGTGGATAAAATTTCAAAATCCCTGAAACTGTTCCAAGGTCAGTTGAGGAGGGACCCATAGGGTACTAGGTGAATACATTGCATATAAAACCGTGTATGGAAAACCATGCTGTAGGAAGCATGTATGGTTCCACAGTGACAGAGGTTATTTTAGAGTACTGCAAGAAATGCTACCCCTATTGCTGTACCCTGTTAATACAGCATGTGAAGGATGCTGCTGAGGTGGTGCCTGGCCAGGCTGTTCCTGTGGTTGAATGGCTAGAGCAGCTGGCTCCGGCTCAGTTCTCCCCAGGTCCCACTGTAGTGGTGGTTTTATTTAAAAACCAAAAAAACATTTTCCCACATCAACTTTTCACCTTGCCCCTAAGTCTTCAACCTCTCCTAGTTGATTATTATAAGTCCGGGAGGGTGTGGGAGGTGAATCCCCCCTTGTTGGGGGGTAACAATAATAATCCTGCAGTGTGCACCACTTTAGTTATGGTCAGTGTTTTGTCCCAACATTATTTTGCCTCAGGCACATTTGCGTATGGCATACTTGTTGTGCGTGGTTTTGACGGCGACTTTATGACCTTGTGACCCAGTATGAGCTTTCTTGAAGATCTGGTGCAATGAACACATAATTTGTTCCTTGGTAACAGGGTAAGGCCCACCAAACACAATGCCAGTTTACAGGGGTAACAACCCAGGAGAAGTGGGTAATCTAGGTTACTTGATCAGGGTCACACAGTATGCAACGAGAGGTTGTAGGAATCAAACCCCAATCTGCTGGATGTACCAAACTAATTCACAGCGTGATACTCTAACCTCTAGGCTATACTGCAAGTCATTTTATATTTATATATGTTACAAGACTTTATGTGCTTTTTCAAAAGTGTCAGATTTAGACATATCTGTATATCCATCGCAGTATCTGTATTAAAATTTGCATCCAGAACTGTATCCAAATTAAGCTTCACAGTATGCATCTGCATCAGAATTTTTGAAAATCTACATTCAAAGGGCACATATTCAAAACCAGACCAATTACATAAATGAATGCGCAAAGAGATGCACAGCTGAAAACAATGCACATTCAGCCAGTGCATGGAAAATCAATTGCACAACACGGGTTGAATATACCATGGAAGCGTGATTGCTCAAGCAAACAGGCAAGCCACAATAGGGCACCTCTGAATATGAAGCACTGAGCACATAGATACACTGGACACAAGCACAAACAGGACATGCGGAGCACCTCCGTATGCATGGGAATATGGGTGCGCTTGAAGAGCAGCCACCCAGTGGAAAGGGGAGACCCACCGCACAACCTAGGGGCCAAAAGGCACGAGACACAGGATCAGGGGGGAGGAAACAAGACATGCACAATGGACACACATGCCCAGGACTGTGCACACCCTTGCGCCTGCAGACAAGGGGATAGGGGGCACAGGGAAACACCACCAGCCCAGGATAAATCAGAAAGAACATGCTGCACAGAGCCAGTTGAGTATGAAAATATTTATATCATACAAAAGCACACAACAACAGCAACAAATAACATTTCAAAATCCAATATAACAACTAGTACTGCAAACAGGATAATGGGAACAATATGAGGGGAGGGACCAAACCAGGGTGGGGGAAAACAGCAGCAAGGCTGGGAGGGTGGCAACTATATACAATATGGGGCCTAGGCAGTGGGAGACTGGGGGTATAAACAAAAAAAGAATGTCCAACAAATTAAGGCCATGCCTGTCTGGGAGGGCTTCTGCAATGTGATGCAGCAGTGTCGCTGCGAAGGGCCACCAAATGCCTGTCCACGTCACGTACAGCCCAAAACAGGGCCCCCAGCTGCACTATGACAGTCTTCAGCAGCAGTGATGACCTCCTGGCAGGTGCCCGCTGTCTGTGGCCTTGTTCTCATTGCACTGCCGTTTGTGTGCCAACCATTGGCTGGTTACAACCTGTGGGAGCGAAACACATACTCAGTAAATCCAACCAGAGATGTGTACAAAATGCAAGTACAGCCCCCCCCAACAATGGCTGCACTGTGCAGCCACACCTGTTGTGAGACCAGCAATGACAATGACAGGACACCTCGCAGGCCAGGCACAGTCTCTGTGTGGTGGCTGCTTGTGTTTGTCTGTGTCTGTAGCTTACTTTTTGTGGATTTACATGTTTTTCTGCTTGTGGTAACTATACCATTCTTGCTCACTACATCCGTGAAAGTCTCCTGGACTGGATTTCTGCAAAAAAATCATCATCAGGTATCTTTATTTTCATTTTAAAATCAACTTTTTGAAAGCTATCCCAAGCAAAACATAAGTGAAGCAACTACATCTGACAAACTTGGTGACTCCGGGTCCTGCTGGAATCCACATTTTCGTCTGACCTGCTCCATGATCTGTATGTGGGCTTTTCAGCAACCTGTTTGAATGACAAAGAAAGATACAGACAAAGAGATTTCACATCCATGTATGTTCAGGCACAGTTAATCACCTTCAGGAATTTTAACATTTCAGTGACTCTGGACCTCAGTTGTTGATCATTCTTTTGGCTTTTGACTTAACCACCAGGTACCTATCTGCAAGCGACTGGGTGCAACTGACAAGCTACAACAAGGATAAATGGGCATATCGTCCTCCATTACTAACAACCTCCTTGCTCTGGGTCCCTAGATGCCTGCACTGGTCCAAGCTGCATAAGCCTCAGAAGTGTAATTCTATTGACTACAAAGTACAGCAACTGTCTCTTAAACTCCTACTCCTCCTCCTCTTGATATCAGGAAGTGTCTACTTAAATCCTGGCCCTGTCTCCTACAGTACAACAAAGCCTGCCAAAATGGAGGGGAGGCTCAAAATTGCTACCTTAAACATCTGCAGTCTCCTCCCAAAACTGGCCTCCCTTCAAATCTTTGCCAGCCAACACAACCCGGATATCCTTGCCATCGTCGAAACTTGGCTGACACCTAATACTCCCCGGATCATGCCATCTCTATACAAGGCTACAAGATATTCAGGCTGGATAGGACCTCGAAAAGGGGTGGTGGGTGTGCAATCTACATAAAGAACTACCTCACCTGTCTCCCTGGTTCTTACCCCACCACAGAAACCTCAGTGCAACTCCTCCCTATCAAGATACTACTTGGTGCCCAAAACAAAGTCCTCACGATTGCTGCTGTCTATATCCCACCAAAAGATCCTGATTCCGGCCTACAGGCTGTCCTTGAGTTCGTAAGTACACAACCTTCTGACATCGAACTCCTTCTCCTTGGGGACTTTAATATAAATTGGCTTGCTCCTGATGCAGGGTCAAACAAAGATGCTATCCTAGCAGCAAATTTAACACAAGTGGTAAACTCCCCTACCAAGAAAAAACTACAAATCAGGAACCAACACCCTCATTGACTGGATCCTTACCAGCCACCCTACCCGTATAACCAATGTAAGTGTTCTCCCTGACTCGCTCAGTGATCACTCTCCAATAATATGTACCTGGACAAATAAGTTTCGTTAAGCCGCCTCCAAAAACCACCTATAGCAGAGTCCTACCTTATGGCAACCTTACTCATCTCAAGACCTGTCTTAGGCAGTTAGACTGGTCCTTGATTTACAAAACTCAAGATGTTGACCTAGCCCTTGATTACTTTATTACTACTTTCAACACTGCCTGTGACACCTATGCACCAGTAAAAAAGCACAAAATCAAAGCACTCACAAATCCCTGGCTCACGGCAAAGCTATTGGCACAACTCAAAAAGTAGGGATCACCTCTGGGCCACTGCAAGAGCTACTGGCACTCTGTCGGACATTCAAAAGTATAAACAGGTTCACAACCACTATACTAAACAGATCCGCTTGATGAAGAGCTCCTACTTCAAGAATGCCCTCTCCAACTCCTGGGGCGAAGGGAAATCCTTCTGGGACAACATAAAGAATATCATGGGTCAGCAGTCCAAATCCTCTCCTACAATAATGAATGTGGATGGAACCACTACATTAGACCCACAGATCATTGCAAACACCCTAAATGATACCTTCACGGACCTTAGTGGTGTCCTCTCATCTGATTTCTTCACTGATGCTGACCCTCCAATTTCTACTTCTACTACTGCCTCTCCAACCAAACCATCCTTCCATTTCAAACTAGTTAAGGCACATGAAGTCTATAAATATATAAAAAAGGCCATTTCTAAGTCCCGAGCAAGCAGCAACACTATTGACCTTAAACTTCTGTCCCTCACTCTGGAGGAAGTACTGCTCCCCTTCACAAAAATTTTCAATCTCTCCCTCTGCTACAGCCAATTCCCTAGGAAATGGAAGGCTGCAGTTGTCACTCCAGTGCACAAAAGTGGTGATAAGTCACTGCCTGGTAACTGCTCGCCCGATATCAATACTACCACCTCTCTTAAGGCCCTTGAAGCCTGGTGGCGGACCAACTTTCAGACTACCTGGAAAAGCCAACATCCTATGTACTCAGCAGCATGGATTTAGGAAAGGGCACAGCACATCGACTGCCCTACTTGAATTCTCAGGAGCAATCCACAATGCCATGGACAAAGGAAACCTAACTGGAGCAGTCTACATTGACTTAACCAAGGCATTTGATACAGTTCACCATGGCCTACTTATCAAACAACTACTATCCCTAGGGCTCTCGCAGGGTCCTGGTGACTGGGTAAAAAATTACCTTGCTCAGCGCTCTCAATCTGTAAAGTAGCTGGAGTTCTCTCAGACTCAAAACCAGTTCGCTCAGGAGTTCCCCAGGGATCCATCCTGGGCCCCTCCTTTTCAGCCTTTTCCTAAACTCCTCCCCAAATCCTGCCCTGAACAAATAATCCTCTATGCCGATGCCGTGATTCTTGCCACTCATAAAGATCCGAACCTCTTACGCCTCAAACTTCAGCATGCTTTTTCCAAGTTGAGATGTGGTTCCTTGAACATAAACTGGTTCTAAACCACAAAAACTAAATCCATGCTCTTCTCTAACCCAAGAAACAAAAACGGCAAGTCCCACTCACCATTAATACATACCTGGGAAATACCCTTGAACAAGTGCCAATTTTCAAATATCTTGGAATCAACTTTGATCAAGGCCTAACCTTTGCAATTCACATTAATAGTACAGCAAAAACTATTAATCAGCGAATTGGGATTCTGTATCGGAACCGACAGCTTCTTACCCATTCTGCACTGAGGATTGCCATCCAATCCTCTATCATCTCAGTCGTTGACTATGGCTTAGTTATATACGGATATGCCACTACTACAGCACTTAGTCGCATTACAACATCCCTAAATAAGGCCTGTCGGCTGCTCACTGGTGCACATCGACGTACCCACACATGTGAACTCTATGCTGACTCAGGTTGGTTGCAACTCTCAAACCGGATAAAGTACCTTACCTGCCTGATGGCGAAGAAATCCACTTTGGGCCTCACTCCACCCTGTATCCAAGATCTGTTATGCCCGAGCGCTAGCACCCATTTTACCCGAAGATCAGAACACCAGCCTCTCCAAGTCCCCCGATGCTGGACTTCTCAGGGACAAAGATAATTTGCCTATCGTGCCCCCAGCTGGCTAAATGCCCTCAGCACTCATATTACTGCCTCCACCTCTCTAGATATTTTCAAATCAAGGCTTTTCTCTCACCTTGCCACCTCCAGCTCCTGTGACTGCCCTGATTAAACCTCCTATTTTCTCACTACCCACCCTGTTCCGTTATTTGACAAAGACATGTTTGGGAAACCTTTTCTCCTGCTATTGTCTGCTCCCCACACCTTTCACTTACCCTCTCTGTTCTGGACTTTTCCCCTATTTGTTTCTCCTAATCTGGCATGATCTCTTTCTTGTAATAATAATGTGATTATTGATATCTCATGTCCTTTTGCACAAGTGATTTGATATGTATTTGTATATGTTTTCTTCTTTGACACAACACAAATTGTTGTGTTATCTATGTAACCTTTTGTACTGTACCTAATTGATGTGGAACCTTTGTAAAAGAGCCTCTGGCTCAAAGGTAGTAATTCCTAGAACAATAAACTAAACTAAACTAAATACTCACTGGAACACACCAGAGAGACACAGGTGGAGCATACATGACACAGTCCCATGGACAGTTGCCGGCCAGGGTAATTCCCCACAGTGGGTGGCATGCATGCCACTGTCCCAACCTATGTACCTGTGCAACAGTACAGGACAACATCCATCAGGGTGGTGGCATCACCACAACAGGCAGATCCACACAATGGAAACCTGCGTTGTGCACACAGGGCCAACAACAGGACTGGGCACACACAATGCAGAGGCGTACCCATGCGGCATGTACACATACACATGTCCATGGCACTGGGGTGGCAGCGTGTTGTGGGAATGGCATGGGGACCACACGGAAAAACAGATCAGCACAGCATGCCCACCCACAGGGTGGTGTGACATGGACAACGAACATGCCATTGACAGCGGTGTCAGGTACCAGCGTATGGCACTGTGGACACACACATCGTGCCGTACACCATGCACAGAGTGTGTGGTATGGATGCATTGTCAGCAGAGATGGGATGGGATGTGCCTGCAACATGCACCATTGACCGATGTTGGTGGGACACAATGGGTGGATGTCCAGACACAAGCCATGGGCACACACATCTGGGACACAGTGAGGGATATGTCCATGGTTGCATGGGACACAGTGGGACTCTTAGCATCCACAGATGGAGGGGGTATGTGCTGTCACCTGTGCAAGGAAAGGAGATCTGTTGTTACTCTGTTACATTTTGGTATGTTCTGCACTGCCTATGGGTCTGCAACACGTTTCTGGCAGTTCTGCACATGTACACTCTGACATGGTTGTGGTGGCATTATGGCAGCCACCCTTACATTGCTCTCTCCAGGTGTCCATCCACTGTCACCACAATCATCGCCGTTACACTAGCCTGTCCATGAGTACTGACACCACCAGTGCCTGTGGGTGCATGACATCAGTCATGACATCCTCTGTTGCATCTGGCCCTGTCATTTCCACCATGTTGCCCACACAGCAGGCCTGCCATGTTCCCTACCTCTGGTGTTTGCATTTGTTCCTGAGGGTTTTGTATGTCACAAGGTCTGCCTGTAGGGCGGAATGCTTGAACTTTTTCCAAGCCTTTTCACGGTGCATCATGAGTGCTGTTAGTGGGAGGGTTATCCATTTGTAGCAGCCGTCCTTGGCACAAAGTTTTTTCAAGGGGGCAAGGAGGTTGGCTGCCATATTTATCGACCTCTGGAAGAAGGCCACAGTCTCATCCAGGGTAGGAAGATGCTTGATCAGGCTCCAATCTAGGTTGCTTAGATGATTGTAGAATTGTTCATGTGTGTATTGGGTGAAATTCCTCACAGCCAGAATACGTGGTGGCACTCTGGGCACCCTGTTCTTCCAGATACAGAAGACAGGAGAATAATCACTTAAAGCAGACTGGATATTATGGGGGTTCATCACTAGAGCCCAGCAGGGTAGAGTGATTCCCTGTTTTGTGGTTCAGTCTGGTGGGTTCGAGATCACCTGTAAAGGTTTGCAACTTGTATCAGGCCCAATAGGGATTGGGTGGAATCCTGGGCCCAGTTCAGGTTGAAGTCTCCCAGGATGAGGAGTTCAGTGGTGACATGTTTAACTGCATCCTGTAGGATTGCCTCCAGGGGTTGAAGGGTGTTCTTAGGAGGGTTGTATACGCACCCCATGGTGAGGTGCTTACAGGAGCCCAGGGTGATGCATACGAAGATTGATTCACTGTCTGTACTGGCATCTTGATGCAGGATAACCTCGGCTGAATTAAGGGTATCTAGGCCTGCAGCCCCGAATAAAACCCTGGGGGATGTTTTATTTGCTCAGTAGAGGAGAATATGTACTTCTAGGCCATCCTGTCAAAGTTTTTCTGCATCCAGGAGACAAGCACAGCTTGTTGGTCAGAGTCCCTGGATGCAGAAATTAGGTGGTGTATTTTACGTAGTTGGTCACTGGAGACCCTGCCAGTCCATTTGTTCAAGGCCTAGAAGCTCATCCCAAACCCTGCTCAACCTAGTGCAACAACCTTAGCCAGGATCTTCAGGTCAATGTTAATAAGATAGACTGGCCTGTAACTACTAGTAATGGTATCATCCTTGCCCAGCCTACATATCGGTGAGATCCTGTTTTCGGTTAATGAGGGGTCAGGAAGACCCTTGTGATATAAAATGGTTAAACATCTTAGTGAGAAAAGGGACCAAGTCTGCCACAAAATGTTTGTAAAAATTAGATGAAATCCACTAGGTCCAGGTACTTTGTCCAAATTCATAGTGGCTGGTGCAGCTTGAACTCCGGTGTCCCTGATGTCTCCCTCCAACACCTGTTACTGAGCCTCTGTGAGCTATGGTAAGCGTACATGATCAAAGAAAGAAAGCAGTACCTGCTCTATATCCCCTTCCCCCTGCTCATGTGCATACAGGTGTTGGTAATACTTCCTACACTCTTCCGCTGTCTCCCTAGAGCTGATAACAGGGGTGTCTGCCTGGGGTTCTCAAGTATTAAATCACCCTCTTAGCTTCCTGCTGACATAGCCTGAGGGCCATCAATTGCCCTGCCTTCTCCTCTTCCCCTATATGGATATAACCTTCACTCTAAAGATAGCCTATTCCACCTTTTCTTGCAAAGTTTCTGCATATTGAGTTCTAAGTCTATGCAGGCATTCCAAAGTCTGCCCTCTGTGGAGGATTTCAGATATTTGTCACTCTCTCACAGTGCCTGCAACAGGGTGGAGGTATTCTGTTCCTTCTTCCTTTTCTGTGTGTGGCCAGCTGGATAATTTTCCCCAAAACAGCTCTTGACTGCTCCCCACAACACATCCCAATCCTGCACAGTACCTGTGTTTTCCTGTATAAATTTTCAGTGAGCTGTTTAGTTACCCCACAAAAGTCTTTATCCTTTACCGAGTACTGAGTTTCCGTATTCTATCTGTCTCCAAGCCCCTGATAAGGTCTAAACATAGAGCAATGGGAGCATGATCAGAAAGGACTAGTGCCTCCATTTCAAACATACGAATCCCTGGAATGGACTCCTGGCTGAGCAAAATGAAATCTTTACAGGAAATGAGTCATGGGATCTAGAATACAAGGAATATTCATTCATGTCCAGATGAAGCAATCTCCATGGGTCTACAAGGCCCTGTTGGTCCAACAATTTGCTCAATGCCCATTGTCCTGGGGAGAGCCCCCTATGCTGCCTACCTCTCCTATCCAGTTCTGTTGCATATACAGTACGAAGTTCCAGTCACCTCCCAGCAAAACCAGAATCTGCAAAAATGGTGCAAGTACTGCTGCTAGCTTTGTGAAAAATTAGAGGATTCCATATTTGGATCATAAATAGAGCCCAGTAGTACTTTCCTTTAACCCAACCTCCCATGCAACAAGATATATCTTCCTTCCACATCCCAAATCTTCTTGATAAAAAGGGTACTGATCTTGCAAGTAAAATAATGACCCCATGCTGCCTAGTACTATCCCCCACCCCATAGGCCTGTCCCACCCGTTCTCTCCTAAACTGCAAGGTTTGCTCTCTGGTAAGGTGGGTTTCCTGAAGGCAGGAAGTATAGACCTGGAGTTTCCATAGATGTCTAAGCACACAATGCCTTTTTTGCCTAGCTTGTTTCCCTTTCATATTCCAGGAAACAAATGTATTATCAGTACCCATAAGTTACGATTGGTGTGATATCCAGCTTAGTGCTCCACATGCTACTGGCAGCCTTGCTATATGAGATCCTGGCAGACAAGCTCAAACCCTGATGGTGTACCCTCCACCCGATTAACACACACATACACACACATAACACAAATCCCCAACAGTGAATAACCTGAAACACAGAGCATAAATATCACCCTACCCCAGCCCTGTCAACCAAACTCCTTTCTAGTTGCTTGGTGATGGTCCGGAGCCACTGCCATAGTGGCTTCGACCCAAGAACCTGAAGTACACTGACAGATATAGCAATTCCTGTCATGTGAGCAGATGGCAGAGAGGGAGGCATGCCCCCCCCCATTCATTTTACAATATGACATCATTAACCCCTGAGGCTTCAAGATACACACCCTACTTCTGTAGCCTAAACCTACAGCTCCTTAGCAGCCTTCCTGTCTTGAAGGGGATGAGCCCCCCCCCCGCCATTCACTCATGAGATGAAACAGAGTAGGCTGCCAACTGGTGTGCAACAGTATGAACCCAATTTTTAAGATTATCGTGGACAAAAATCTCCTCCTCTTCTCCTGGTAAAATAAACGAACCCCCAAAACATGTCCATGGCATTATCCTGGCATTATATAAATTAGGTCTCAGGATGGGCCTGGAAAAGTACAACAGTTACTTTTGGAGAAAAGCCTCCAAGTCCATGCCACCAGCCCGTGTGCCCACAGCATTTCTGAGTCCCTTGGCACTGCCAGAAAGGCATGACAGCAAAACAAAGATAGGGGGAAAGCAGCTCAAGCAGACGCAGTATGGTGTTACTGTAAATATATGGGGTGAAATAAAGACTGTTCCCTGTCCATTTCATTGATATTTGCCTTATCTTAGAGAAACAGTTACCATCCTGATCTGCTCATGACACCACATACAGTCGGCTCCTCCCAGCCATGTCTCTCTATGTCACACTCCCTTAATAGTGAACTCCGCCAATGGCAGTAAAACAGTACTCACCCTGAAATAGGGCTTCCAGATCTGTGGACAGTCTTGGTAGACAAACAAAAATGTGAACAAGTCAAACAGTGAAGAAACTCTATAGCATGTCAACCTACTGGCAGAGAATGCTTAACTGCTGCCCTCCTTGACACATCTCAATTCCTCGGCACTGCTCAGCTATTTAGAGTACAGGGCCTGCTCCACGTTGCACTGCTGAGAAGAGTTCAGGAAAATCCTGTGAGCTCTGCTTTGGCTTGCTGTAAAGACAAAACTTGTTTCTGGGCCAGCCTGCCGGTGCAGTGCTAGTGCTACCACTCACAATGCAGATGACCCAGGTTCGAAACAAGCCTGATACATTGGAGGGCCAGCTGGATGGAGGAGGATAAAGCATTCTATGGACTACTTTTCTCCTCTGGGGGGGGGAATGGGGAAGTTGCCGGTGTTCAAGCAGCCCCTTGCAGCAGCCAGGGGTGCAACAAGCCAGGACTGATTTCATCTGGGGGGCATGGAAGACTTACAGCTTGGCATTCCCGTGTCACTGTATGCCATGCCTCCTTGGAGAAAATGGAAAATCGAGGTCCGTCTGCCACACAATGACACATGCCCCGACACCGCTGATCCCACGCTGCCGACTGGCTCTTTCTCTCATTCCTTTCAGTCTCCATTGGGGGGGCAAGGGGCCCCCCCAGTGGCCCCACACCTGGGTGGTAAGCCAGTGGTTTTCAGCAGTGAGGTAAGTCCTGGGGTGTGTAGCGGGGCTGAACCTGTGTGTGTGTGTGTGTGTGTGTGTGGACTGTTGGGGGTGGCTGTACATGGGGGGGGGGCATACTAAATTTAAAAAAAAATTGTTTCTAACCTCTGTTTATCATCACCGCTACTGTGGCCAAGTACAGCAGCTTTAATTTAATGTGTGCTGCATACAGCTTGGATTTTATGTCATAGTACTCAGCTTCCTTCTGTCGGCCATTAGGGCTCAAGTCCTGAAAAAGGAACAGCGTTCTGCCCTCCCAGAATATATATTTTGCTTCACATTCTTAAAGTATGATACTTTAGACTGGATACAGATCTCATCCAAATAATTCAAGAGTCTAAAAATGTAGAGATATGGCCTCTCTCTCTCTCTCTCTCTCTCTCTCTCTCTCTCAGCTGGCATAGGGTGCAGAGCCCTATGTGCTCTTTCGATTATATAATTAGGGCCATTCAGCAAAGGTCCTGCCACCTTTCACAAAGCTTTCACAAAACTGTACAGTGTCTGGTCCTTCAGCCTCCGGTAGTCCCACAGCACAAGGTTATTTTTCTTGCTATGGCCTTGATTTTCAAGCTGTTTCTCCAGCCTCAAGACCTTTCTTCTCAGTGCAACCACTTTGGGTTCCATCCTCTCCTGTCTGTCTTCTATAGAACTCATATATGGGCCTCAGTGTCTCCCTCTCTATTACTGAGCTCCTCTAAAGCAGGACATCATGTTTTAATGTCACTGGAAAGTTCTCAAATGGCATTTTGATGTTTCTGAGAAGCACTGATGCAGGAGCTCCTCCACAGGCGTGTAACAGGTGTTAGGCAGTCATTGGATTGGAGACATTTTGAGGCCCAGGTTTCTCTCTGGCAAAGGCAGTGGCATGGCAAATGGCTCTCTCGCTTTCCATCAAACTCCATTTCTGAGGCCATCAGTGAACAGCTAAACTGCTGCAGGTCCACTCTGCTGTCCTTTACGTTCTTGATGTTCAACATGCAGGATTACAAAAATTCAGAGGCATTTATCATAGTATAGTATATTATTATTATCATCTGTTCTGATCGAGCTGAGCTTACATGCAGCTGCTCAAAGAACTGCTTCACCAATGTCCCATCTATTTCATTCTATTAGCAATATATGTAGACTAGCTTACACAAGTGTAACGAATAACTGGCTCCATGTTATCATTCTTCATTTCAAAAGCTATATCTTAAGCTTACAGGCAATCATGAGCAAATGAAAATCAGTACGTTGCATTTGCAGGGAATGATATCAGTGGTTATGTCTGTTCTACGATATGATAATGCATCCCACATCTTGTCTCCTCTTCTATATAGTATTTGCTTCATCTTTTTCCTCTGCTGCCTTGTGCAAGCTCTTCTATCTTCGCTGAAAATACTCTCTGATTATTGCTGCATAAACCCCATTGTTCAGTTAGTTTTTTTATTACTCAGGTAAATGCAGTAGGCAATCAAATACCTATTTTCAGGTTTAGAAAATGGGTAAGGAGAATACTTGAAACTGACTTGCTGCTGGTATTCTAATGTTACATGTTTGGGTGCCAGCATTAACCTCTTGAAAAAAGAGACCCAGTACCACCCTGCCCATTACCACTCATATCCTTTTGCTGTTTTTAGAATTTTTGTTTCTGAATTAGTTGGCCTTTTCCCCAGCTTCACTATGAAAAGAAAACCTTGTGAAACTACTCAGCGCAGCTGCCTGCTCTGAAACATTTACTTACTGAACCAACCATTGACCTCAAATATTGTACAACCAAAGTACATGAGATGTGCTGAACAAGAAGTTATGCACAATCTTGGGTTTGCTCCATGCCAAATAAACAAAAATGTTAATGCTGCTAATATGCACACCAGGACAGTTTCAAAAGTGCTGACTGCCGGCCTACAGAACTAGTTCTTTCGCCAACGTACTTCACAAGAAATGCAAAGTTTTCATCCACTGGGTGACATGGGAAGTTTTTAGCAAGTGGGTAGCTGCATAACAGTGAGGACACAAGCCAAACATCAAAGATGTGTACTGCAATAGCGCCAGCGCTACATTACTCACTAGCGCCATCTAATGTCACCCTACCAGTGGAGGAATTACTTTACAAATTATGCTTAATAAAAAATGCTTTTAAATAATTTGTTTTAAATTTTCCTGCAATTTTACACAAAAAAAAAAATTCCAAGCATAATAAGGCACTACTGGGTGTGTAGTGTTAGGGATATCTGAGCATCCAGGGAATATAAGTGCCTCAGCCCATAGTGTTGGGCTTCACTACACCCCTGCGTGTATGGGTATCCCCAACACTGCACACCCTGTTGTATCTCATTGCTTACATCTATTTGTCTGGGAGGCAATATAGCCTAGAGGGTTAAAGCACAAAGCTGTAAACCTGGAGACCTGGGTTTGAATCCTACCGTTGCCACTTGAATACTGTATAATTCTGGTCAAATAATCTCCCAGTCCTCCTGGGATAAACCTGGAAATAAGGTTTGACTCAGTGCGCCTTTCTAAGTCAAAAATGATAAAATAAAAAAGAGTAAAAATCTGTCTATTTCACACAGTACTAGTGGTGATGATAACCTGCACAAGATAAACATCTGGTGGAATTTTTTTTCTTATTAAATTTGCCCACACAGGCCATATGGAAAAGACTTGATATATTAAAGGCAGTGGCAAATCATCCCAAGACCCAACAGGATACAATGGTCAAACACTTGGTGATGGTCTGGAGATTGTCTCTGCCTTTAACAGGCTTCTCACTAATCTAGAAGACTACAAAACGAGTCTCTCCCCCACACCCTCAGTGCAACTGTGCCCTGATACACTGAACCCTCCTCGCCCACACTTTCACTTAAGGCTAATGCGAGCAAAGGAAGTACTTCCCCTCCTAAAGTCCATCAAAGCAAAAGGCTCAGCTGGTCCAGATGGCCTTGACCCTAGGCTGCTCAAGGCTGCCATACCAGCCATAACATTACCTGTCACATGGCTCATTAACAGGTCCCTGCTTGAAGGAGCTGTGCCTAACAAATGGAAACAGGCCAACATGGTACTCATCCACAAGGGAGGCCCCAGGGAGCCAATAGGTAATTATAGCCAATCTCCCTACTATGCATTCTAGCCAAAATTCAAGAACGACTAGTCTACTGCCAACTATGAGACTACTTGGAGGCAGACCAGTTGCTGGTGCACACCCAGCATGGATTTAGGCAAAACCATGGGACTGATACAGCCCGCAACAGTTTCTCTGCTGATATCCTCATGGCCTTAGACAAAAGCACCCCCACTGGGGCTGTTTTCACAGACCTGACTAAGGCCTTTGACTTAGTAGATCATAACTGCCTGATAAACAAACTGGGTAAACACGGCCTTGGCCAGCACTCATTAACCTGGTTCAGTAGCTATCTGACCAATTACTCCCAACAGGTCAAGTGGAGAGGTGCTACATCTTAGCCACTCCCCCTCAAGGAGGGGGTACCACAAGGCTCCATACTGGGCCCTCTCAGATTTTCACTTTTCGTTAATGACCTGAACAATCACTACAGAGGCAGCTCTGTGGTCCAGTACAGACGATGTTATATACAAATCTTTGAACAGCACTGCAGTCCTGAGACCTCAGCTTTAGTTGGACTTTGAAACTCTAGAACCTGGCTTTCAGAAAATAGACTTGTTCTAAAAGCCAAAAAACAAAAGTCAAGTTATTTGGATCAAGAACCCTAGGACAGGATAGAAGCTCCCTACTCCCCCTGGTCTCCTCATCAGGCACATCAATAGAGGTAGTGAAGTCCTTTAAATATCTGGGCCTGACGCTGGATCAAGGCTTCACAGTGAAGCCCCATGTGGATCAGATAACCAAAACCATACGTCAAAAACTTGGTCTACTCTACCGCCCGAACACCCAATTGATCCCTGAGACCAGGATTACCATTGCTAACAGCATCCTCCTCCCAACCTTGTCCTATGCTGCTTCTGTAATGCAGGGAATGGCAAAACAAGAGCACAGCTGGGTGCAAACACTGTATAATAAGATTGCTTGCTTCACCACAGTGTCTCACAAGAGGGACATCACTGCGAATCATTGGCCTCCCTAAACTGGCCATCTCTTAGCAACCACCTGCAGTACCCCTACTATGCAATGCATTCAAGCTCATCAACAATCACCTGCCTAATAGCCTAGTCAGTCTGCTGGTTCCAAAGTGAGTAGTATGCAGCTCTGCACCACTAGGAGAAATCTCCTGGAAGAACCTAGGTTACAGACCACAGCTGGTAGCAGATCCTTTGTCTATGCAGCACCTGTACTGTGGAATAAGCTCCCTGTACACCTCCAGGACGTTCCCTCTCTGGGAACCTTCTGTATTGGGCTCTGTGATCACCTACTAGATATAAGCACATGCTCCCACACCTGAGTACAGAACTACAAAGTTTAAATCCTAGCCTACACTGGCCCTGGTTAGTCCAGTAGAAACCTCTCCAATCCAGGAGATGCAAGGTACTGTCAGTGGTCCTATTCTGTACTGATTTCACACCCAGCTAAAGGTCTCTTCTGTCCTAATGTGATTGTACATTGCATTTGTCTTGATGAATGTCTGAATCCTGCTGTGTACTGTGTCTTTGAATCCTACTGTGTACTGACTTGATTGTAAACAAAATGGTCAGCTCACCATATACTGTATAAGCAAAATGTTTTTACTGTGTAACTAATTCTGGGTCGCCTCTGAAAAAGGGACCTTGAGTTCAGTGGGTCTACCTGGTTATCAAAATTAAATAAATATTTAACCCCCAGGTGGTACTATCCCAAGGGATACTACCCCTGCCTGCATGCATATCTACAGGTTGAGGGGCCTGAGCTCATGAAAAGGGTGCCTCCACCCACAGGACAGGGTTAATGGCAGCATGACTGCTCTGGATACAGCCCTCCAGGACACTGATACCCCCCTCTTTCCCCTCTAGTGGCCAAAGCACATCTGAGACAACACAATCCCAATGCACACTGTAAAGCACTGTTAACCTCTCTGTAACACACTTACCACCAGGGCTGGATTAACTGGAACCGCCCTGGAGACCCCCTGTAAAACAAGGCCTGTAACAGTAAACAGCAATATGACAGAACTTTCTATACAGAGGTACACCACAACCAGTTTGGATGCAAAAAGATTTAGATCTGATTTATTAGGGGGATGTGAACAACAGAAACACTTCCAGACTGAAGAGCTCACATCAGGGGACTCCAGGATTCACAGAGGGGCTGTAAGCGGTAAAGCCTCTCTCCTTCTAACTTGCTTTCTGAAGGGGTGTTAGCCCATCTGCACTGCACACTAACTGCCCCACCCAAGCTTGGCTCTGCATTTATTGCTGCATACTGGTCACATGACAACACCTTCTGCACTCTTAAGTGTCCACGTTCCCATTTGCAGCTTATATTTTCTGACTAGTAGGAATTACTGTAGTGCCCTTCCTAGCTCTGTTTTTGTCTTCCTCACACTACTCTGTTAACCCTTCTAATCTCCACTTCTCCTCACTTTCCTACTACTATACCCCTACTTTAGCCTTTTTTCCTAATTGTTGCTGTTGTCCACTTGTAGGTCTCAAACCCTGGACCCTTGGCACTAAAGTCAGTAGCTCTACCACTGAGCCAACAGGTCAAGCTAATTTCATTTAGTTTTTTAACACTCTTAAACCCTTCGCCCCCCCCCCCCCAACTACCTTGTGCTCATTATGACTCTGCTTACTTCTACCAGCTCTGCCATGTGGCTTGCACTGCTAACACTAGCACCCCCTCATTTTGCTAGAGGATGCTCCATATGTCTTCCAACATGGTGAGCCACAACTGCCTCTTATCAGGCTTCTCACCTTAGCCCCACCCCACCTCTACCAGTGTGCCACCCCACTCACTCTACCAATGGACCATGCTTCCCCCACCCACATCTCCCTCTTTTGGTGCTGCCATGGTATGGCTGTGGATGCTACTCTGCCTTGCTTCTCCCTCTCTATGGGACCTACCCATCCCCATCTCCATGCGCTGCTCTTCCCCCTCCCTACTGGTGCCTAAGCTGGTGAAGAAGCAAATAAAACTGGCATCCTTGCACATCCTCCTGCTCCTGCTCCTCCTCCTCTCGGGAGACGTCCACCCCAACCTGAGACCCAGCTAACCCTTCCCCCAGGTTACTGCTCCTATGGATCTAACAGTTACCTCCCTTAATATATGTAGCCTCCTCAACAAATCTGACTCTTTTCAGAGCTGGGTTGCCCAGAATCGCCCTGATGTCATCTCGGTAGTTGAAACTTGGTTCAACGACTGCACCCCAGACTCCGCAGTCTAACTTCCCGGTTTTAGTCTATACTGTGCCGAAAGAACCTCTAAAAAAGGGGGGTGGATGTGCACTGTATATCCTGGACTCATTACAGTGTCTCGCCCTCCCATCCCCAACCCTTGAACATGGGGGCCCAGGCTCTCACTCTGAAAATCACTCTTGCACCTAACAGACACCCCCTGTTCCTCTCCTTCGTATACATCCCTCCCCGAAATTAGAAGAGTGCCTTCCACTCTGTCCTCGCCCACCTCCAGACACTCTCTGACAGGGCTGAAATCATTGCTCTTGAGGATTTTAATATAAATTGGCTAGCTGATGCATCAGCTCCCATTAGGGATGCTGCAGCCTCTCAAAACCTGTCCCAACTTGTGACCACTGCCACTAGAATCAACCAGAAGACTGGTACTGCCACCCTTCTTGATCTTGTGCTCACCAATGCACCCCACAAAGCAACCCAGGTCAGGGTACTACCCAATGCCCTGAGTGACCACTCCCCTGTGCTTTGTTACTGGTTGTATATTGTTAGAAAGCCTCCCCACCCCCAAAAACTATCCTTCAACGCCATCTCAAACCTGGCAAACTTCTGTCCCTTAGACAGTGTCTCTTAGCTAGTGACTGGACCCCCATCAAAACCGCATTGAACATTGACTCTGCCCTCGACCACTTCATCAACACCTTCAACTTTGCCTGTGACTGCTATGCACCCCTAAGCAAAAAGATAGTTAAAGGGCTTGACACACCTTGAATGTCACAAGTCCTGCTAGACCAGATGCACGAATGTGACAATCTATGGCACATTGCTCTGGATACGGGTAAACCCGCTGATTGGCAGTGCTACCAAGAAGTGCATAATAAATGTACTTGGAATATTCATAAGGCAAAAGCTGAGTACTACCAAACATCACTCACTGCCACATGGGGCTCGGGGTGCAAGTTCTGGGACTCCCTCAAAGAGCTCAGTGTCAAAGCTTCCACTGCATCTCCCTCACAACTCAGGGCCAATGGGTCTATCACCACAAACCTTGCCCTGATTGCGAATACATTTAATGTCTCCTTCTCCAATCTTAGTAGTGTTCTCCCCCCAATTTCGTCTCCCCGACCCCCAGCACCACCTTGCTCCCTTTCCGCCCCCCGTTCCACTTTAAAGCAATATCTCAGTGCAGAGCTTCCCCCTTCTACTCAATGCCCTCAACAAATCACATTTCATCAGCAACGCACTACATCTTAAACTGCTTAGTCTCTCCTTTAATGAACTTCTCCCTCCCCCCACCATGCTTCTGTACCGCTCCCTATCGCTGGGCCAGTTTCCCTCTAAATGGAACTCTCTCCTCATCACACCCATCCTTAAAAGCGGTGACCGCACTCTCCCTTGGAACTACCTCCCCATCTCAATCCTACCTCCCTCTCCAAAACCTTGGAGAAGATTGTGGCCACCCAGTTTATGGACTACCTTTCCAAATATAGCCTCCTGTGTCCTGAGCAGCATGGCTTCCGCCATAACCACAGTACCACCACAGCCCTTTAGGAGTTTAAAAATGCCCTCCACATGTCTCTGGACACTGGTCACACTGCTGGGACTGTTTTTATAGACCTTTCCAAGGCATTTGATATGGTGCACCACACACTACCCCTGGATTCCCTCACACAAATAGACCTGTCTCCAGAGACCACAGGCTGGTTTGCCAGCTATCTGTCTGAGAGAACCCAGACAGCCAGGCTTGCCCAAACCCTGTCCTCCCCACTCCAAGTCAGGTCAGGGGTCCTACAGGGCTCTATTCTCTGCCCCCTACTTTTCTCCCTGTTCCTCAGCTCCCTTCCCAAGGACTGCTCAGGGAAACTACTCCTGTATACAGATGATGCCATCCTCTACAGCTCCCACACCGATCTCACAGCCCTCTGTTCTGCACTCCAAACATCTTTCACAGAAGCTGAATCCTGGTTAGTTTGGCATAGGCTAGTCTTAAATTACAAAAAAACAAAATCCATGGTATTTGCACACTCCCAAAACAAGAACATAGGACAACCCCTGCACATATTGAAATCTCTAAATGACCCAGTTGAGCAGGTTACCTCATTCAAATGCCTAGATATCACCCTAGACTCTGGGCTCACCTACCATGACCACATCTGAAAACTGAGCACCACTGTCAATGTGTGTATTGGCCTACTTCACCAGTGTAAGCACTGCCTCCCACCAGAAGCTCTCCCACCTAGATGTCTCAGCATCAGTAATATCACTCATAGACTACGGAATCATTATCTATGGGGCAGTTGACAACACGCATCTAAACAAAATTAGGCTGGCCCTTAATAAGGCCTGTAGACTAGCTACTGGCTGCGCCAGACTCACACATACCTGCACCCTTTATGCCTCAACCAACTGGCTAAACTTTGACGGGAGGCTCAAATATCAGACCTGAATCTTTGCTAAAAAAAATAACAGCAGGGCTACTCCCACCTACTGTCACCCCACTACTCCAGGCACCATTGTCCACCCACCTCACGTGGCAATTGGTGACAACCCACTTCAGAGTATCTCGCTGCAAGAGCACCTCGGTTCAAAGAACTTTTAGGTACCTGGCCCCTAGCTGGCTTAACTCTCTCCCAAACTTCCTCCTCACAGAACCCAAACTTGGTCAGTTCAAATCCCAGCTAAGAGACCTAATCTCTCATGACTCAGTCTGTGACTGTCCTTGATTTCTAGCCCTACCCACTCCCCCCCCATGACTATGGACTTAACTCTGGTCCAGCCACCCCAGGGCATGCCTATATATGACAATGGACTCCTCAGTCCAGCCTAGGCCTACAAATAACCACTAGGGCATGGCTGGTGCCACCGCCCTGAAGTGTATGTTTCTGTTACCTGCTACCGTCTGTACTATGTACGGCAACACTTTGCATCTTTGCATCACCAGCTGCTTTACTGTGTTATCTGTAACCATTTTGTAACCATTTCTGTAACTATTGTGTCTAATTGTTGCTATTGTCCGTGATGTCTCTGTTCTCAATTGACGTGGAACCTTTGTAAAGGAGACTTTGACTCAAAGGTATCTTATCCGATATCTTCAATAAATAAATAAGGAAGGGGCAGGAATCTAGTAATTGATTTTAGATCTGAATGGTTCAGGTTATAAGGCATGCACTCAAAGGTCCCTGTAACACAGTCACATACACTCTGGGTACCCAGTTGGAACTACAGGCTAGCCTGAAGCATTGCCTGGGATAGGTCAGCACTGCAGCTGTTGTTGGGGTCTTTTGGAAGAAAGAGAACACAACATGCACTTTAACCCTTAATTTGTAATCCAGAGCTGGATGGCTCAGTCCAAAATGATTAGCAACAAAAATTAAATCAGTTGACACACTTTGATTTGAGCTTTGTTGCAGAGAGCTACCCTGGTGTTTACTCACACTACCCAGTTCAAGATGCAGGATGGACGAAATGGAGACCTCAGGATGAAGAGCTGGATTGCCAGGAGAAGCCGGGCCCAAGCGATGCATCGTGGTGTCGTTCCTGTTCGTTGGTGTTGAGCAGGGAGCCGAATCCCCAGGCTGGTTTCTCGTCAGATGTAACTCTGCGGCGTGAGTGGCAATCTGAGCCAAGCTGGTGAGGCCCAGACCAGGTGAACAGTTCAGATACAGTTTGGTAAAGTACTGGATGCAGCTTCCAGCAAGTGTGACACATTAAACAATGTGGAGAACCAAATCGTGACCCACCCTCCACATTCAGCACACTTATAGTAAAAGCCAGTAAATACCACAGTTCGGATGACAGTCCAGTTGTTATACACAGTGTCTCTGCGCAAACCGTATGCTTTGCGGCAGTCTCAAGTCCTGCCAGGCCGATTGCTACTAGGCAAATCTTCAGTCCACTTCATTCGAAATTCACTTTGTCACAATTCAGGGTCCGAGCACAAAAACTGCAATTTCAGATACTGTCCAATTTCAGCTCAAGGTCTCTTCACTTGGGAAGATGGTAGAAAGCAGGCCAGACACAGCCTTCCCACCGATTTTCCCTGCACACCACACGGGAGCAGCTGCTCGAATCTCTCAAGCTGTTCACTCTCTCTACTCTAACTCCACACTGACTCACTGTTGCAGGCAGCACTGGGACTTCCTAGTGATCCAAAAGGTTTGGTTGGTTGATCCATCTGTGTCTCACAGCAAGGGCTCCCCCTCCAGGTTTATTAAGGTGCCAAAGGGTGAAAACTACAATTCTTACAGAAATTCACTCCCATAAGACCCCCTGGGGACAGGCTCCATTTTAGAATCCCCAAAGGTACTGATTGGCCCGAACTGGCAGTCCAGAACCAAGATGGTGGTGCAATACAGAAATGTCCATTGCTACAAAGGAATGAAGGTTAGACAAACTACAATATTATTGTTATTATGCTGATAATCAGCAAACAATCACAGATATCAATAGGGCTCCTCTGTACAATTACGATGGCAGAATGGAGCAGTAATACTGCAGCCCAGGCAGGACTCGAGCTTGAAACTACTCAGCCCCCAACCAGATTAATTATTACTATGAGATAGGCAGCTCTTAAAGAGACAGGAACGGAGGCTAGCTAGGCACTCGCATGCAAACACTTTTAAACTGCAGGACTCAGGACACCAACCTGGCAGTGGGAATTTAGACAAGCCCAGGGAGACTTTTGGGAACCCCCATTTGTGGGGGGTTACAAATAAATAAATTGTTTTAGCAGTCTCTTGCAATACTTGTACTTCTTGAACTGTGGAATTATTAATGTATTGCTCACTGTACAGGTTGGTCTCCTGCACCCTTTTAGATAATAAAGTTATATGTAACAGGATACCACATCATAAATGAGTTCTCCTAATACCTCAGAATTGTCCCCTTTAATATGTGACATCTTATTTTCCAACACCGGTAGCTTAGACAGAGCAGGGAAATAAGTTGGATGCCTCATGTTTTTTTTTTTTTTTAATCAATGGACGGTTTCTGAAAAAATAGCATGATTTAAGGCCCAAGTCAAAATTATGCATAAGGAATTTCCTGAAACAAGGTAACATTGACACAAATATGGGTTTTGCAGTAGAAAAAATGACAAACAAAAATTATTCTAAATGAAGACAGACCAGTTGTGGTATAAAAAGATTAGAAGATTTTGGAATTTAGGCTGAAAATGGGGAAAAAATCAGACATATATGGAAAAACTACAGTAAAACAGTTTTGCCGAGTGAGAACTTCAACTGAAAAAAGCAGAATTTGTGTAAAATGCAACAATTTTAGGACACGGAAATTGTTTAAACTTGGGCCAAGTTTGCATCAAATATTTGGTTTCAATGCAAGTAGAAACAGGCTGGTGCAAATATGTATTTTCTTTGCCCGCATTTTTGTGCAGGTAGGTTATTTTTAGCTGTTTTTCCCCCTTTTAGACAGGGACAGGACTCTTAAGCCTCATTTACACCACCATCTTTGCAGCACTTCAACGCATGCATACCGGTTGATGCGCTGCAAAGACAGTGGTGTAGACACGTACCGGAGTGTGTTAAAAGTGCTGCAGATCCATTTTTGACTGTGACTCAGGGGTGGGGACATCTATCAGATCAAGCGCATTAAGTTTAGTGGTGAGCGAAGTGGGCTAAATTCGCTCCGCAAAGTGATACATGGAGTAACGTGGAATCCGCAAAGTGCTCCACAACACGAAGCAGAGTACTTTGCATTATAATGGGGAACACAAAGTCCATTGAAAACATTGACTTTGCATTACTCCACCTTCCCCAAACCACTTCCCCACCAATTTTAAGGTAGTAACATGAAATTGATGTACTTCACATCACTTCACCTTGTTATTGAGTTCCAAAGCGAATTTGCAGTGCTTCTCAAAGCTCTGCCATTCAAATCCTCTAAAAGCTGTTAAACAGTCTTTTGAGCCATTTTGCTCAAAATTTAGTACATTAATTGTAGGAAACCCTCTGTGCTCATATCTGCAGTGTTTGTTGTTTGTGTGGATTTTTACGTTAATTTAGAACAGTCAGTCTGTGTACTGTGAGGTGTGCTTTGGGGAGGGTCGTATCTGTGGTGTAGGTAGATTAACTGGGAGAAAAAGGCAGTCTTTCTGTTTTGGTTATATTGTTCTTGTATAACTGTGTTAATGTACACACAGTAATATTTTCAGTAATTCTTGGCATTTTTTGCTGATTGTTGTGGTGCAGCAGTGTATAATTCAGTTTGTTTAAAACATTTGGTTGTATTTCTAAAAGTTTTTAATTTGCTACACACTACCTGTAGAGTGTGTGTGTGTGTGTGTGTGTGTGTGTGCGTGATGCATGCATGCCATCAAATCAGATACCATTTGTTGTGCCACAGAGTAATTGCAGCAGTGTGAACCTGCTATCCACTGCACCTGCATGAATTTTTTATACTGCTTGTGATATCTTTTACTGGTAGTAGTGGACTGTTACTGCCATGCACTACCTCCCCAAATGGCAAAAGGTATTCTTTTCCAAATTTGGATTTCTGATGGTGAGCACTGGTTGGGTGTTGTTGTGCCTTTGTGTCTTCGTGCCTCTTTAGTGCGCAGCCAATCTTACTTTGTCTGTGCATTTGTATCTCTTAGGGCCCAATCTCCATCTGTTACTTGTCACAGTTGTTTCTTTGGCTTCCTTCAGGATACCGGTGGTGCACATAATGCACGATCATATTACTGAATCACAAAATTAATGTTTTGTAGTATCTCCAGGCTTCACCACTGTACCCAATGATATGAGTTTTCAAGCTGGTGAGTTTTGTGAACAGCCAGGTTATCAGGGAAGTACAGCCGTGGGCATTCACATTCCCAATATGCTCATCAGCTCCAAGTCCAAGAAAAATAAATTCATATTTCACGGTCACAAATGCAGTCACGATTCCCGATCACATCATGAATCACAAAATAATTTTTTTTACTAGTTACTTGCATCATGTAATCCTGTTTTGTAGTATCTCTCCAGACTTCACCACTGTACTCATTGATATAAATTTTCAAATTGGGGAGTTTTGTGATACAGGTCATTGTCATTGGGGAACTACAGCCATAGGCATTCACGTTCCTGTACAGCATGTGAGTTACAGTACTGTAAGCCATGTGATGTGTGGGGGTCCGGGGTCTGCCAATATTGTTGTCACTCCTCCTTACTTCAGGTTAAAGTGGAATGACAACGAGAAGTCACAATCACAATAACAAGGCAAAGTGGGCATTTCATGCTGGCCACTCTGTGTAGCGGAGTGACGATGCAAAGTGCCCACTTCACGGGCACTTCATTGGTGGAATTTTAATTCGCTGCATCTCTAAGATGGGAGACTTTGCATGTCTTGTTACACTCTCATTTCACTTCATCAGCAGTGGGGAATTTTCTGGACACAAGACAGTAGCATTTTGGGGATGAACATTAATTCTGGTGACTTTGTCTGACAACTGCCTGATGACTGAGTGTGCCATTAATTCTGGGAGACTTTACGTTTCTTGTTACTCTCTCATTTCACTTCGTCAGCACTGGGGAATTTTCTGGAGACAAGATGACAGTAGCATTTTGGGGATGCACATTAATTCTAGGGACTGTGTGTGTGGGGGGCTGCCAATATTGTTATCACTCCACCTTACTTCGCGTTAAGGCAGAATGACAATGCGAAGTAATAATAACAAGGTGACGTGGGCATTTCATGCTGGCCACTCCACGAAGTGGAGTGACAACACGAAGTGCCCACTTCACGTTCACTTCACCAGCAAAATTCAAATTCGATGCATCTCTAATTAAGTTGCATTGCAAACTTTCTTCTACACTCCATCTGCTGTGAAGTCATCTCCCTGCTGACCAAACCCAGCCCTCAGAATGTTCAGTCCCCTCCAATGGCACAACCTGCAGTGCAGCAAGAGTTAGCTTTGTGAAATGTCTTTGTTTGTGGATCATACAGCATAGCGGGAAAGGAGCAGCAGAGAATCAAGAGCACTGTGGCTGTGTAAAAGTGGCTTTATTGTGGTTAGCAGCTTATTAACCAGCATGCCTAGGGCAGAACTTTGGAGTTGTCAGTGACAAGTCATTAACATGGAGTTGCGTTGTTTGAGCAGGGGCAGGATGCATCTGCAAAAGCTGATTTGTTAACATATAAATGCATGGCGAACAGCAGGAGACTACAATGGTACAGACAAGATTATTTTCACTATGTCTGTTGAGTCAAGTAATGAAATATTGCTTTTCTAGCACACAATCGCACACATACACACACACATCCAACAGTGATCAAAATTATCTTTATTAATAAGCTGCATGTTTAACAAATGTGACACATTTCTGCAAGAAGGCAGTATGTGCATATCATGTACCAGCACAGATAAAAAAATATGAATTGCTTTCCTTATTTTTTGTGAGACACATGTTTACTATAGTTTAAAGGTGCAGGCAGTATCTACAAAAGACTTTTGCTATATTCACTGAATGACAGAAAATCTTTGTAAACTATCTTAGACACTTGAGGCTGAAAATGGCCTCTGGCCTATGGCAGAAAGCAACTAATGCCTGCTCTTGCATCTAACACCCCAAACTGCATATGCAGTAATGGAAACATAGAAGTTGTCAGCAGATAAAGACACTTTGGCCCATCTGGTCTGCCTATTTTCTCTGCCTACTGTGCCACCGCAGACCCTTCATGAGCTCCTGTCATCCCTACCCCTTGTGTTACTTCCAAAGACCCCTTGTATCTGTCCCATGCATGCTTGAATCCTGTGACTGTTTTGGCACCTGCCACTTCCGCTGGGAGGCCGTTCTAGGCTTCCACTACCCTCTCTGTGAAGAAGTATTTCATCACATCCCCTCTGAGCCCCCCCCCCAGCTCCATAGTGTGACCCATTGTCCTCAAGTCTGTCTGCGGCAAATGCTACCTTCCTGTACCTTATTAATCTGCTTTATGTATTCGAACATTTCTATCATAGCCCCCTTTTCCTTCTTTCCTCCAGTGAGTACATATTAATTTCACTTGGTCTCCCCTTGTAGATCTTTTTCTGCAGTCCCTGCACCATTTTGGTTACATAGATACATATAGTAGACTCAGTACATTTAATTTGTTGGCAGATAAGGACCGCCTGGTCCATTTAGTCTGCCTGTTTTTCCTGCTTTCTGCTTTTGATCTGCTGCTGTCCCTTTCTTCCCTGTCTCTAGGGTTCCCCTATATCTGTCCCACACATTTTTGAATTCCTCCACTGTTTTTGTTCCCACCACTTCTGCGGGGTGGCTGTTCTAAGTATCCACCACCTTTTCTGTAAAGAAGTACTTCCTCCCATTACCCCTGATTCTACCCCCTCCAACTTCATGTCATGTCCCCTAGTTTTTGTCCATCCTTTTTTCCTAAACGATGCCACCCCCCTGTACCTTATGTATCCCTTTAAGGTATTTGAATGTCTCCATCATGTCCTCCTTTCTCTCCTCATCTCTACTGAATACATATTGAGGTCTTTCAGCCTCCTCATATGCCTTCTGGTGCGCCCCTGTGCCTTTTAGTAGTTCTTCTTGACTGCCTCCACTCTATGTACTGTTTGAGATGATGGCCTCGAGGGCTGGACACAGTACTCCAGATGAGGTCTTACCAATGATCTGTATAGTGGATGCCACCTCCATTTTTCTGCTGGTGATGCCTCTCCCTATGCACCCTAACATCCTCCTGGCCCTTCTAATCACCTTCTTTCACTGTCCGGTTACCCTTAGGTCTTTAAATATAATTACCCCTAGATCCCTTTCCTGCTTGGTGACCAGCAGCACCTACCCCCCCCCCCCACTGAGTACTCCACCCTCAGGTTCCCTCATCCTAAGTGCATAATTTTGCACTTTTTTGCATTGAATCTCAGCTGCCACACCTTTGACTATTCTTCCACCGTGCCCAGTTCCCTTCTCATTCTCTCCCCACCCAGTGTGTCAACCCTACTGCAAAGCTTTGTGTCATCTGCAAAGAGGCACATCTTTCCCTTCAGCCCTTCTCCAATGTTGTTTATGAAGATGCTAAACAGGACTGGCCTAGTACCGATCCCTGGGACACCCCATTGGTCGCCTCCCTCTCTATGGACTGCACTCTGTTCACTACCACCCTTTGTGTCCTACTACTCAACCAACTTCTAACCTAGTTTACCACCTTGGATCCGACACCCAGGTTGCTTTATGCAGGAGTCAGGATGGTGTCGAAGGCCTCGCTAAAATCCAGATAGGGCACATCCACTGCCCCACCCTGATCTAGCTCCCTTGTCACCCAGTCAAAGACATCTGTCAAGTTTGTGTGGCATGACCTGCCTGTCATGAAATCATGCTGTCTTGGATCCTGCTGTCCACTGGATTCAAGGTATGTTATAATATTTTCATTGAGTAATGAGTCCATCAATTTCCCTACCACTAAGGTTAGGCTGACTGGCCTATTGTTACCAGCTTCCTCCCTGCTCCTATTCTTATGGAGAGGGACCAGTACAAGGTTCAATACTAGGTGAATAAGCAAGCAGATGGCTCAAAGCCCATGTTACATGTCTCCCGCATTGGCAGGGAATGGTTACCCTGCTGGAAGCAAAAGATACCTATCCAGTCTTCCTTTAAATACCTGGAAACTTTCGCCTCAACCACCTCGCTTGAAGGCTATTCCATAGCGGACCACATTCCCCCAGTCTGCTGTACCACATCTGTTTCCAACAATTTGTTGAACAAGGCTGTCAGTGGTGCTGCTAGCTCCTAAGTTCTTTTGAATTCTGGAATGTATTCTATCTGGCCCCATTGCTTTATCTACTCTTAGTTTTTCCAGTGTCTTTAGGACTCCCTCTACGTAACAGACTTGTATCTACCCCTCCCTGGTTCTCCTGTCCCCTAGCTGCGGTCCCTCCCCTCCCCTTTTCACTGTGAACACTGAACAAAAATATTTGCTCAAGATTTATGCTTTTTCCTGGTCCCCTTCTGCCAGCCCCCCCACCTTCCCTTTTCAGTCTCATGATAACTCCCCTGTTTTTTCTCTTTTCACTGATGTATCTAAAAAAGGTCTTGTCTCCTTTCTTTATTTCCTTGGCTTTTTTCCCTCTGTCTGAACTTTGGCTTTCTGACTGCTTTTCCCACTCCCTTTAGGTTTTCTAGATACATTCTTCTGCCTTCCTCATTCTGTGTTCCTTTGTATTTTCTGAATGCTAACCTTCTTTTTCCTTACCCACCCTGCCACTTCTTTTGAGAATCAGAAAGGTTTTTTCCTCCTCTTTGTTTTACTTCTTTGTCTAAAGCAAAGGCTCATGGCTTCAGTTATGGCTCCTTTAAGTTGTGCCCATTGTTCTCTATAGCCCCCTTTCCCTCCCTTCCCTATAGGGCTTTCTTCAGACATATCCCTAGATTTGCAAAATCAGTCTTCTGAAATCCAAAACCCCTGCCTTTGTGTGGCTGGATTCCTCCACTGTCCTCACGCTGAACCATACTGTGTGGTGGTCGCTGGACCCCAGGTGACCCCCCCCCCCACTTCTACATCTCTGTTCCTGTTGGTGAGCACCAGGTCCAATACTGCTGCCACATGGATGTGTTCTACCACTAGTTGCCTGAGTCCGCCTTGAATAACTCCCATGATGTCTCTGCTTTTTGCTGTGGCTGCAGTAAGGGTGCTCAAATCGACATCTTGCAAATTAAAGACCTCCATCATCAGTATTTCCCCATTTGTTTCCATTTTGTGGATGATTTCTACTAGCGCACTGTCCAACTCCTCTCCCTGTGCCAGGGGTCTGTAGATCATGCCTGCTTGAATGGCAGTACTATTCCCTGTTTCCAGCATGACTCATGGTGCCTCCACTTCCTTTCTTATCCCTTGTACTTCTAGAGCTTTTATTTTCTCCCTAACATAGATAGCCACCCCTCTTCCCTTTTTACCTACCTATCTTTATGAAAAAGAGCATACCCTGGCATGGCTATGTCCCAGTCATGGTTCCCTGTGTACCATGTCTCAGAAACAGCAACAATGTCCAGGTCTTTCTCTGACATCAAGGCCATTACGTCAAAGATTTTATTTGCCAGGCTACGGGTGTTCGTACACATGGCTTTCCAGGTTCTATTACACCTCTTTTGTATTATTTCTCTCATGACTGCATGTTTTTCTTCTGGTCCTTCTCATTTGGCATACTACTACCCATCTCTGTACCGCCTCCACCCTATCTTTGTCCTTCCAGAGATGGGGCCTCCAGAACTGTATAAAATATTCAAGGTGTAGTCTTACCAGTGACCTGTACAATTAAATTACCTCCTTCTTCCTACTGGTGACACTGCTCCCTATACACCCCAGCATTCTACTAGCCTTTCCCACCACCTTTCACTCTGCTTGGCTACCTTCAGGTCACCAGAAAGGATTACCCCCAGGTCCCTTTACTGTTTGGTGTTTGCCAGTACCTCTCCTGCCAATTGGTATGTAGTCCCCAGGTTTCTGTTCTCCAAGTGCATGATTTCGCATTTTTTAGCATTGAAACCTAGCTGCCAAACAGTTGACCATTCTTCTAGCCTCTGCAAATCATTCCTCATTTTCTCCCCCACCCACCCCCAGTGTGTGCACCTTGTAGCAAATTTTTGTGTCATCCACAAACAGACAGACCTTCCCATCTAGCCCTTCAGCAATGTCACTAATAAAGACATTGAAGAGGACTGGGTCTATACTGATCCCTGGGGCACCCCACTAGTCACCTTGCCTTGTCCTGAGTGGACTCCATTTACCACCATCCTCGGACTCCTGTTGCTCAACCAACATCTAACCCAGTTTACTACTTTCTGTCCCACTCTTAGAGAGGCTAACTTATTCACCAGTCTTCTATGTGGAACGGTGTTGAAGGCCTTCCTGAAATCCAGGTAGTCCACATCCACCGCTCCACCCTGATCCACTTCCCTGGTCACCCAGTCGAAGAACAAACTTGATCAGGTCTGTCTGGCAACCCCCCCCCCCCATGAAACCATGTTGCCTTTGATACTGCAGTCTACTTGTTTCAAGGTATTCCACTGTCCTTACCTTCAGTAGTGAATCCATCAATATAGACCACAATAATGAGGCACTCACCACCTCGGAAAAATAACATGGAGATTTTACGCCATTCAAGTTAAAAAAGGGTTTTATTGGTGCCACAAGACTAGCTGCCAGGCAAATACCTGATGCATTTCAGACACTTTAGTGTCCTTTATCAAAGGTATATTTCATCACCTTGCCCACTACCAAAGTCAGGCAGACAGGTCTGTCATTTCCTGTCTCCCTCCTAATCCACTTATGTGAAGTGGGATCACATCTGCCAATAGCACAGTGTTGGATAGGAATGCATTCTAAAGCACTGAAGTGATGTTATGAGATTTTAAAAAATCCAGTTAATTCTACAATGAGGATTCAGTTATTTAAACATGATACATCTCCACAGAGCAAGCTTATAAATATTCAAAGAATGGGACGTGCTCTCCAGTCAGCAGTCATATTGAATACTGTAGTATTGCAGAAACCCTACTTAAAGCAAAAAGATCACTGTGACTTATTTATTTATTTATTTATTTATTTAGGAAATCAGAATTGTAACCCTTTGAGTCCTAGACTCATTTCCAAAGGCTCCACATTAGAATAAAACATACACATTCATACAGTACATACATAGAATAAATGTGGGTGAGCAATCATACAGAGTATAAGGACAATGTGCACGGGTTAAAGCCTATACATTTGGTAGCTAAAACAGGGCAGAACTATCAACATATTTACCTAATGAGTGGTTAAGACCTATACAATTGGTAGGTATCAATCAAATCTTTATTTATCCAGGCAAGCACCATTGAGCAA
Source organism: Neoceratodus forsteri (assembly GCA_016271365.2). Lineage (NCBI taxonomy): Eukaryota > Metazoa > Chordata > Ceratodontiformes > Ceratodontidae > Neoceratodus > Neoceratodus forsteri. The sequence continues at coordinate 435,961,835 of JADMNL010000022.1, read as the reverse complement.
GCTCATTTACAAGGTGGACCTGCATTACACATGGACATAAAGAAAACAGATAACATAATTGGCAGAGAATACGAAAATAAGACAAGGTGCAAACATTGTTGTAAGGACAGTAATAAATGTGTTCAGTTGAACAGGCACATTAAAGATCTTTCCTAGCTATGAGAATTAGTCAGTGCAGCGAGCCCAGGTAGGAGGTAAATTCATGATGGGACTAAGAGTGGGGGGAAGTAAGGATGGCCAGTTATGGCACTAGGAGGTACCGGAGGCCAGGCTCACAGCAAAGGGGTTTGTGGCTGATTGGGGAGGAGTATGTAGCATGGATCACGATGTAGTTGAGAGAGGTGATGGCCACCCAGGGGCAACAAGCGGTATCCTAGTGGTATTCTTGGAAGAATTTGGAGCTTGAAGAGCACAAGCTGCTCTGGACAATTACAGGTAGCGGTTTCGGAGGCACCGCCATAGGTATTCTTGATCGTGCAGAGACTATCCTTGGAGGACTTAGGGGGTCAGTGGCCCTAGGAGAGGAGAGAGCAGAGCAAGAGAAGGATGAAGAGAGGAAGGGTGGGGCAATGGTAGGGGAAGGATGAGGGTAAATGTACTGACATGATGGAAAAGTGTAGGTGAGTAAAGAGGATATAGCAAAGTAAAGTCAGTGAAAGCAGTGACATTTGTCTTCGGTTAGCTTTGCATATAAGGACTTAAACACTGTGGTAGTTACTGTGGTTCTTAGCTTCAGGGTTTTCTGGATTTCATTCCAGAATGATGGAAGTGAGTAGCTTATGGCTGCAGTCCCATAATGTGTGCGGACTCTGGGGATATTCAGGGTGATGAAGGAGTAGCTCCTTAGGGCGTATTTTCCGAATTTGCTTAAGGGCAGGAGATCAGAGATGTAGCATGGAAATTTTCCAGCAAGAGCTTTCAGAGTCCAGGTGGCTGCATTTCTTTTTCTTCTCAATTGAAGGGAGGTCCAACCTACAGCATCATACAGGGAACAGTGGTGGGTGGAGGAGGGGAGACCGGTAATGAAGCGCAGTGCTCTGTGATACAGGACATCCAGCTTACTCAGATATGAGGCATTGCAGTGGCAGTAGATAAAGTCAGCATAGTCTAGCAGAAAGTTGAAGGTAGCCTGTACAAGCTGTTTCCTTGCCTCCGTAGTTAGAAAGCAGTTTATCCGATAAAAAAGTCCTAGCCTCTGTCTCAGCTTTTTTACCAAGTCCACCAAATGTTCTCCGAATGAAAGCTTGCGATCTAGCCAGATTCCCAGGTATTTGAACTTGATGACATAGTCAGGTTTTCCCCAAGAGGGTAGTGATGGGGGTGTGTCAGGGCAGAGTGGGATGGTGGGTTGCCAGGAGAAGGAATCATTGCCTTGGTTTTTGGCATTAAGTAGCAGTTTTTATTGAGAAGCTGGTATTGGAGAATGTCGTCCGATTGCAATGTTTTACAGGCAGCTTCAGGTGTAGACCAACTTAGGTACAGTACTGTATCATCTGCAAACAGGTGGATATTGGCATTTTGATACCAAGGTCAATATTGTTGATATATATGGTGAAGAGTATTGGTCCCAGTATGGATCCTTGGGGGACACCTCTAAGTAACGGTTTGGGGGGGGACAACTCCCCTTCTGCTTTTACCTGTTATTGCCTATCCATTAGGTAGTTCTGAAACCAGCCCATAGAGATGGCATCTAGGCCTAACATTTTTAGTGATGAGAGAAGTAGGGAGTGGTCAACGGTATTGAATGCTTTGCTGAGGTCCAGGAAGACAGCACATACGAACTGTTTGTTGTTGAGGACATGTAGCCAATCATTGGTGACCTTGGCCAGTGCTGAGACCATACTGTGGTTCATGCAAAAGCCTGATTGCATAGGGTTTAGAAAGTTTGTCATTTCCAGGTAGTTGCACAGCTGGGCATTTACTATTTTTTCCAGGATTTTTGAGAGTATGGGGAGTAGTGAAATTGGCCTATAGTTATTTAGGTCACAAGGGTCCCCGCATTTGAAGAGTGGTATAATATGGGCAGTTTTCCATAGTTCAAGAAGGGACCCCTGGGAGAATGAGAGATTGAACAGATGGGTGATGGGCACTGCCAATACATGCCAGGCAATTTTTACGAAGTAGGGGTCCAGGGCGTCCACGCCGGAGCTTTTCTTGATATCCAGGCAAAGTAGGTGTTCTTCAACTTCTTTTAGGGTAGCTGGTGAGAAGAAGAAGGCGGCTTTCATTGGATTTGGGTCCGGGGGTAGTATGTTCATGTGGGAGTACAGCTTGCAGGCAGGCGAGTTGTCGAAAGCCGGGCCAGCTGAGCTAAAGTGGTTGTTGAATGCATGTAGTATTTCATTTTTGTCACTAATGATGCCATTATTGGTGGATATTTTTGAGAGGAGTGCATTGCCTGTTGTGTGTCCAGTGAGATTTTTTATGGTGGTCCAGAATGTTGTTGGGCAGTTTGGAGTGGCATTTAACTCTGAACGATAGAAATTGGATTTGGTTTCCCTGATCAGCTTTGTACATAGGTTCCTGGCAGTTCTGAAGAGACACCAATCCTTATCCAGCTGCGATTTATGAGCGTGTTTCCAAAACTTGTCCCTATTTAGTAAAGCAGCTTTGAGGTCAGTAGTAAACCATCAGTATGTTCTTGACTTTATACAGGTTTTGACCATGGGAGCATGGGTGTTAAGGGCATGGGTTAAGATTTCTTGGAAGATGGTAAAGGCATTGTTTACTGATTTTACTAGGTAGAAGTTCTGCCAAAGAGGAGAGTCCTTGAGGTCATTGATATAGGCCAGTGGGTTGAATTTCCTTTTAGCTCTCTTGGTCAAAAATCTCGAGTTTGGTTTGGGCATATGACTGGATCTCACACCTGCAATAAAACAGTGGTTGCTGACATCTGCGTGGAAGATTCCTGCATGGGAGAAAAGATGGGGTTTATTTACTGATAGGACATCTAGGAGAGTGCTACTTGACGGTTTTTCTTATTGGTATGTGTGTAGGTTGCTTGATAAGTTGTTAGAGACCATGGGAGTTGCCAAAGGATTTAAGTGGAAGCAAGGTGTTGGACAGTCAGTCATAGCTGAGGTTGCCTATTATTATAGTTTCAAGGTTGGCAGAGTCCATCATGGATGAAAGGTGGCTAAGTAGCTGTGGTCCCATAGAAGGGAGTCTGTAGCAGCCGATTAGTCTGATGGCTGACACAGGGGATGTCTCAATTTTAGGGACATACATTCATATGCATTTGAGAGCGAGGAGTAGTCAAGGATGAGTGAATGACAGTGTGTCCTTTGTGTGAGCGACAACTCCACCACCCTGGTTTGTCTGTCGGCTCTGAATAGGAGATAATTTGGTATGGCAATCTCCTCATCAGGCGTAGATGGATGAAGCCAGGATTTTGTTATGACAAGCACGTTGGGTTATGTATGGATAATCCAGGCTTGTATAGTGGACAGTTTTTTCAGGAGGCTACATGCATTAACATGCATGAAGCTGATACCCTTGAGCATAGGGAGATCTGCAGGTGAGGCAATGCCATTTGTGGGCCCAGGATTAAGTTCCACATTACCTGAACATAGTAACAGGAGGACTATAAGTTTCTTTAATGCTTCAGATGATAATTTAGAGATTTATTTACTTCTCCTAGTGGAAGTAACATCTGAGGCTGTTTGCGGAGGCTTGTTGTAGGTGGTACGTTGTCCTGCCATTACATAGCATAGCACCCTAACTGTGAAGTACCACAGGGTGTCTTCACTGGGTGGAGATGTATGACTCTTTCCCACTGGTAACTGATAGTATCCTCCATGGTAAGAGTGCAGAGGTGCAGAGGTGTTACAGGAGTGGAGGAGGGGTTTGATGTACACACATTCAAAGGGGAAAGGATGGAATTCCCCAGTAGTATACGTCCAACCTTGAAGTTCCCTAGTAGGGTAGATGACAAGGTGCTAATGATCTGAAGCCACTTAGCCAAGCAATGCATGATATGAGTTGGTAGTAAACTGGTGTCAGGAGGCCTTGTCTTATACATAATACAATGCAGTCATAGTCCAGTGCAACTATATGGTAACCAAGGAGGTGAGAAGCCTGTAGGCTAGAAATAGTGAGGGCTCACCACTGCCTGGCAAAGGGGCGGTGTGAGGCCTGCGGCATGGTGCAGGATCCACAGGTTACCAGTTACACTGGCATTGCTGTGAGGAGAGGATATGGGCCCTTAAGGCAGCCTTAAAAGGACCCAGATTAGTGATTGATGTGACAGCCAGTGGGAGGGCATTGCACCAGGATGGAGCTCTAAGGGGGAAGAATCACTGGTCCATGATGGTCCTGACCCTAGGTACCTTCCAGATAGTTTTTGGGGCAGCCCATGTGGACGCTGAGATGATAGCTGCCTGAAGAGAAACCAAGATACTTATTGGGGTTAAACCCAAGTGGATGTTTTTGGTGAAGAGACAGGTCTGGTATAATAGTCTTTCCTCAAGAGAGAGGATATTGGTGAGTGTGTATAGGGTGCAAGTATGTGTATTTCTGTCAGCACCAGAGAGGAGCTGGCAGGCCTTATTGATGACTACTTGTATTTGATGAAGCCATAGGTCAGCGGCAGCATAGATCGTGGGCGATAGTCCACCAGCGAGAAGATCTGGAGTTAATGGCTAGGCGAAGTGCTTCAGGTGGCAGGCAGTCTTTATGTCTGTAATGGAGACCAATGCGGGTGTTGGTGGCAGAGGTGAGGATTTTTACATGTTAATGAGAGGGAAGAGTCAAATGTAATACCTAGATACTTATACTTTTGGACCTGTTCCAGTGGGATGAGTAGAGATGGAGAGTATTTCCAGGGAGAAATCCTTTGATCTGTTTTGGTGGTGGGCATAGAGCATCGTCTTAGATTTTTAATGTTAACCACCAATCTGTGTTCATCAAGCCAGTGTTCAATCTGAGAGAAGGAGTTTTGTAAGGTATGCTGGAGAGAAAGACAGAGGATCAGGATGTGTGGCATAAAGAACAGCATCATCCATGTAGAGGAGAAGGTTGCCGGGGCAGAATTTAGGCAGGGCATTGAGGTAGATGTTGAATAGCAGGGGACCCAGGATAGATCCCTGGGGAACTCCTGAGTACACAGGCAGCATAGTAGATATGGTATTATTAATTTTAAAACATTGGGTTCTAGATGAAAGATAGCTGGAGAACCATGAGAGCGGACAATGAGAGAACCCAATTTGATGTAATGTGTTAAGAAGGAGGGGATGGGAAACCATGTCGAAGGCCTTTGAGAGGTCTATAAACACAGCCCCTGCGAAGTGCCCCTTGTCAAGCGTGGAGTGCAGGGAGTTAGTGAATTCTGTGAGGGCAGTCATGGTGCTATGACCAGCTCTGAAACCATGCTGCTCCCTACATAAGATGCTGTGTGTGAGGAGGTAAGTCAGTGAGCTGATTGGCCATGATCTTTTTCAAGGGCTTTAGAGAGTTGGGGGAGAATCAAGATGGGCCGGTAGTTGTTTGGGAGGGAGCTTTCACCACATTTCAATATTGGTGTTATCACTGCCATTTTCCATGAGGTTGGCAACTGGCCCAGGTGCAGGGACAGATTTAGAAGGTCCATGAGTGGGGAGATAACTGAGTCTAGTGCGAGGTATAGGATACACATATCGAAAGCATCTTTGCAGTAATTGGAGCTCTTTAGGGCTTTGGACAGGTAGGTTTTTGCTTCTGTATATGTAATGACTCTGAGTTTAAGGGGGGTGGAACAGCTCAGGCGGTGGAGTAGGCTGAATAGGATCAAAAATGTTGCTGGGGAGGACTGAGCTGAGGTCTGAGAAGGTGGAGTTGAGGCAGTTAGCTATTTCAAGTGTGTTTGTGGTGGTAGCGCCATTAACACTAAGTTGTGGGGGGGGGCGGGGGCGCTGGATTTACCATTAAGCTCCTTGATGTTCAGGGTTCAATCTTAACATTGTTTTACTAGCCCTAAACCTAGTGCAAATTGGCCCGGGCTAGTCACCCCTAGATCACCCCTCTGTGACCTCTGGTGCCAACTTCAACTGCTTCCCTATAGCATCCCCTTTGTAAACTGCTAAGGTACTATGAAACCATTTATTAGACCAGTGGAACCCTCTGCCCTCTGGGCCAATGATGTTACCAATGTACCATGTACAAACCATAAACTCATGTATGTTAATACCCAACTATGTACCCCTGTGACTTCCTATGTACATTAGCTAACGCTGTCCCATACAGTTACTCATGTATCCCTCCTTGTTATGTTTCTTACCCAATGTCATCCGACAATCTTGCTATGTATGTACACTCTGTATCTACAAATGTATACCTAAGACTACTGTTTAATGTTGCCAAGATATGTACTGTCTGTCACTAATCCTGGGTCGCCCCTGAAAAAGGGATCTCTGGTCTCAGTGGGCTTACCCGTTACCAAAATCTAAATAAATAAATAAATAGTGCAGCTAACCCTCTACTTGTCCGTCTTGACTAGTGCAGGTTTTTCATGGCTGTTAATGAAATTGAAAAAGTCCCTGCTTTTAGCAGGCTGTAGTCCTTTGCTAATCTCCTCAGTGTTCCAGGTGGCCTGTGTGATTAGCAGCTCATTAAGATCTGCAGTTATCTGGCAGTTCAAGAGTGGATCCAACAAAGGACTCAATGTGAGTCATTATCACTCAATTGTTAGGACAGTCAACTAATGTGCATGTTGTGATCAAAGGTAGAGTGGTTAATTCACCAGCTTCCAGTTTGCTGAACTTGTCTTTGATTTGTCCCACAATATTAAGACCAGTGTACCTCGTCATTTCATAGCCTTTTGAGTGTCTGTACCCAATACTGCAGTGACAGAATGCTATGATGAATATATGGTATACCCAATCAAGTGGTCTGTCCACTCTTAGCTTTCTCTGTACACCGCTGCAGACTAGACTCTGAAGTGGCCATCCATAGACCCATAGTGCCATTATTGACTGTGTAGGGATCCACAGCTCCTCTCAATGGATCACACCAGTCAATGCCATCCATGCAGTAGCACCCTCATCCCACCAGCATGTCATTTTATCCTAAAAACAATGCTTTGGAGCATGTATGGTACAAAGCAAAAATTAGTAAAATATATAATTTGTGCATGATGATGATGATGGTTATGTGTGCTAAGCTAGAACTGCTTGATTGAACATTTGCTATTATGGTATTCTCTGGTTTGGTGGGAAGGGGGTGAAGAAAGTGGAAGCAAGGGGCACATGGTAAAACGGGGGTACACACTGCATGTGCTTATATTGCAGTCTTTTTTTTTTTTTTCAGGGGCAGGAAGCAATGTAGGAGCAGGATAAATATGCAATGATCAGTATTTCTTGGCTTGTATTTTTCCTGTATAATCAATCAAATTTTAACATTATTGTGGGCTAGTGCAACCCTCTGTGGGCTAGTGCAATTTTTAATTAGCTTGTCCAGCTAGCTAGTGCAAAAAAGTAAGGTTGACCCTGTTGATGTTATCCCAGAACTTTCTTGTGCTACCCCAGGAGGTGGCTGGGCAGTTCTATGAGTGCTTCCGCCTTGGCCTTGCAGATTGCCCAGGTACACTTAGTGCAGGCAGCATTATGAGCCTGCCTATCACTTAAGCAAACTGAAGGCAGTGGCACGATGCCAGAGGTTGTCACGCATTTTTAACTGTTGTAGGAGTTCTGGGGTGATCCAGGGGGCACTACATTTTAGCGGTCACTTTGTTGGTTGGTGCAAAAGCATCACAGGTGGTATTAGGGGTGGTGGTGAAGTAGTGCAATGCATTATCTATGTGCTGGGCTTGGGAAATAGGGGACCAGTCCCAGTTAATTAGATATTGTTTCAGTTTGGCTATACCTCCTGGGTGTAGTCGACGACAAAAGGTGATATTTGGTGGTGGTTTAGGTAGCTGACAGGACCAGCTGAAGATGATTGGGGAGTGGTTGCTTAAGGCATTGGGTAGGACACCACAGGTCAGTAACATGGTGGGGACGATTAGTGAGCAGGATATCTAGAAGGGTGTGGGTCCCATTAGTGGTGTTGGCCCTGGTAGGCTGGGGTACCAGTTGGGTCATATCTAATGCAGCAAAGGTATCTTTGGCGTGTGCTGATAAGCTTACCAGCCAGTTTATGTTAAGATCCCCAACTAGGATTTGTTCCATTTTGTGAGGATGGCTGGCTAGATAGACAGAGAGTGCTTTACAGGCAGGAGATTGGCTGTGGGGTGGGATGTAGGCAATGGTGAGAGTAAGAGGAGCACAGTTTGGGTCAGAGGAGAGTTTTATTGAGAGGGCTTGGGCACCATGGTCTAGGGAGGGTGCAGGCAGGGTTTAGTAATGCAGTGAGTCATTTACATAGAAGGCACAGCCACCGTCTCTCTTGCCACTACGATCAAGCCTAATAAGAGAGTAGTACACAGGAATAGAGACAAATGAGTCTGGGATCTTGGCTGACAGCCAGATTTCTGTTAAAGCCAGAATGTCTGGTTGGTGCTGTGCTGTCCGTAGTGCCATTTTTAAGGCAGGCTGCAGATATTCTAGCGCTATTCAAGTCCTGTGGGTAACTGCAGTAGGTGGGGGCACTGCTGGGCCAGGATTGGGGTGAACACTGCCAGACAGTAGAAGAAGCAAGTAGAAGATCCTGACAAGGGCCATGAATTGGTGACATTTTGCTGTAGCGCAGCTGGCAAGCTTAGAAAGTGATGAGCAGGGAATGGACAGTTGTTTGAGGGCTGGGATGGCCAGGTGGAGGAACAGATAAGGAGGGCTCAAGACACAGAGAGATGGCAGAGGGCAGAGGGGAGGGTGTGGAGGGCTATGGGGAGAGACAGGGTGACAGAGAGGCTATGAGGGGTGAGGTGCTCCCCAGCAGCAAAAGGTTTTTACATACCAGAGGCAACTGGGGGGTTGTTGCTGAGCAAGGGTAAACGTGGTTAGCAACAGTAGTACCGGACAGTTTGTGTGGGTGGGTGTTGTGAGGGAGTACAGTGGTGGTAGATGTGACCATGGGCAGGTATGAGTGTCTTGTTGACACCTAACATTGTGGCAGACACAGTGGCACAGTGATAGGGTTGCTGCCTTTGAAGCTAAAGGTATCTGGTCTGAACCCTGGTTTGGATGCCACATTGTATGCCTAGGGATAGCCTGGGAGATGGTGCGAGGGGCAAGGGCAGAGAATATAGGTATGAATGAGTAGGACAGAAGTGTTAGGGGAGCAGTGGCAAGAGGATTGCAACCTGCACGCCTTGTTGCTCTTCTAGTGGCTTTACAGTATAATCTGCAATGGAAAAGTACACAGTTAAAAAAAACTTTAAACTGAAGAAATTTAGCACTGAGTATTAAAATAGACCAGATATCAGAGGCAATACTTGATTGGGTGGAAAAAGGTTAAATAAACTGGCTGATGTTAGTGACATAGTCCAGTCAGGAGGAATTTGGAATGCTCGACAGGATGAGGAACCAAGCAAGGAGCTTGTATTCCACAGACAGTCAATAAGAGCTGTCCAAAAAGATAAAGGCAATTGTCCTAAAAATTTATAGAGATGGCCACGCAGCTCTTGAGTTCCTGGAACGCTGTCCAGGCCATATCTGCTAGCAAGGGCTTGGGGAGTGTGGCAGCAAGCTCTTCTTGCCATGAAGGCATGTAGACCCCGCCTGAGGTGCTGGTAGCACAACGGGCTTAGAGCATTTTACCTTGAGAGACTAACCCAAGACCATCAGTCTTTCAATTTAGTCACTATTTTGCATCTATTAGCCAACTTTTAAATAGTTGTGCTGCTGTTTTCAAGTTTTCCTCTTAGATTAATCTTGTAGAGGAGTGACTAAAGGGCTGCCGCTCTACCAGACATGCAGCTGAACTGAAGCGTATGCCTGAGGTGCCTGTTGGTGTTGCTAATTAAAACTTTCCTTCCCTACCCTGATTAGTTATGATAACATATTATCAACAAAGATTAATAGTTATTAGTATGTTATCAGTACAGATCATATGTCATAGTGACAAATTCTAACCAGTGGAGAGCACTGTCTCTTATAGTACTAGTCAGCATATTATAGCCCCAGTCTGCATTCAAACTTAGCTAGTTAAACTCAACAGAAACAAATGAACTTTCAGTTACGTGTATTAGTGATAAGAAGTACCTTTTAAAATTATTCTGTATAAACAATAAAAGTAATGGATTTCCCAGTGATAGGGCTCTGTTATCAATAACTGCCATTCCATACAGCCACTCAGTGCACAACAGCTCAAAGAAGTACTTAAACCTCCACAGCTGATTCCACATCACAGCCTGGCTTTATTCTAATCTGCCCCACAGCTCAGCCACAGGCATGGGTAGGAGGTGAAAATGAGAATGCAATGATAAGAGTTGCAGATGCACTTGGCCGTCTATGCAACAACAGGAGTACTTGCATGGCCTGCAGTACGTTGCACAGGTATCCAGAATAGAGCCTAATGTCTCTTTTTATCGCAGTTGTGAGGATTAGTGCTTCTTAGCATGCTGGTGGCACAGTCCTCTTTAGTTATGGGTCTAATTCCACATGTTAATATGAATGTGATCATCACAGTACAACCTGTTACCTAGTGTGTGTGTGTGTGTGTGTGTGTGTGTGTGTGTGTCTGCCTATCTACAAAATTACAGTGTATGAATAGTGTTTGTATGTGAGGGTGAGTCTAAAACAGCATTTATGCAACAGGTGTGAACAATAAATGCATACCATAAATAAGTGTATTGTAGCTACTGTGTAAATAAAACCATTTATATGCATAGTAAGTTTGTCATCACTCATTTATGTACATAGTTATTTAAGCAATAGCATGATGGGGGGTGTTATGGTGGGATACTGCTCACCAGGTGGGTTGAAGCACGAGGCATAGCCAAGTGCTTCTACCACCTGAGAAGGGTCATTAGCACACCATTCACACACCCTGGAGTGCCTTATTGTGATTATGAAATAGGTAATTTTTGTAAATTTTATACCTTTTTAAACATTTTACTTTTAGCTAAGCCATTGTGCTGATAATAGTACATCTGAAAGCTGATCTTGACAAATCAGGAGCCAGCATTCTTTCTACCCATTTCATAATATGTCATCACTCATTTATATACACAGTTACTATGTCATCAGCCAATTTAGAATGTTTGGCCTCAGTAGCAGTACTAATAATATTCAAATGCAAATAACTTTAAAAGGAACAATTATAGAATGGCACTATGAGCACAAAAGTTGTCCAGCACAAAAATATCTACAAAATGAGTGGTGTTTTATTTATAGATACCTTTTAGTTTTTGTAGAATTAGCTAAAAACAGCAGAAAGTTAAGATTTGTTTGAACTTTTTCGACAAATAAATACAAATAACTTTAAAATGAAAACTGATAGCATTATACGTTGAGCACAAAAGTAGTTCAGCACAAAATTATCTACAAAATGAGAAGAGTTTCATATATATATGCCTTTTAGATTTTTTTTATAATCAGCAAACATTGGCAGAAATTCAGTTTTTATTCACTTTTTCTGACAAACAAATCCCACCCCCCAAAAAAATGTAAAAACAAAAGAATTATGCATCAAACTTTTTCATTATGTACTGTCCATAATGTAAAGTTGGAGCATTCATAGCAACTGCTTAGCAACCATTATGCTAAGCTGAGCTACCCTGGGAAAACAGCAAAAAGTCCATGTATGTTAACATGAAAAATTAAATAAACAATTTAAACAAAACTCCTTACACAATCCTAAAGAATCCCTATTGAATAAATGAAATACGTAACAGGGACCTTGAGGAATGCATGATTTATTTTCACTCGAGCTGTTTGACCTTGTGCACAGCACTTGTGGCTTATACCACTCGTGAGATTACCCAAAGTCAGATAGCTCTTATGAAAATAAATCATGTATTGCACAGGTTCCTGTTATGTATCCCTTATATACATAATACTTAACAGACAATGGATCTACAATATATGAAAGAGACCGCAGATACATACATGAGAGGGTGAATGGACCCTTGCTAGGGCTGTCTGTTTAGGTCTCCACAAGCAATTAGGGATCTTAAAGACTAATGAAAGCCAAATGCATATCATTCTGTTGTATAATAAATCTGTAAAAAACATATTAGTGGATGTAAATTAAAATTTTTTTTGTACTAAATGTCCTACCTAATTAAGCAGTACATTTAGCACAAAAAAGGAAAATTAAATTTAGATCAACTAATATGTTTTTACTGGATTTTATTGTGCAGAAGGTTGACGATTATGTTTATAGCAAATTATTCAATTTTTGCAGTCTCATAATCATCTTATTGTCTGAGTTTGGTCTCTTCAGCTATGCTCTGTCTTAGTGTAAAATGTTCTACAGTAGCACTAAGAGGGATGGGGGGTCAGCAAGGGCTAATTAACCCAAAAAGGAACAGACTGTACTGTATATGTACCCGCCAAAGGGACTAAGCTCTGTGGTATTCAGGAAGGCAGATCTGAGGGACCAAGTAACTGGAGAAGTCATTCTTCCCCAAAGAGGGTTGCCGTGACCCAGGTTTAAGAGACTGAAACAGTACACTGAGCATTAGGTAGTAGTAGGGAAAAAGAATAGAAAACTACAGACTAAACACAATGTCAGCAATAAAAAATAATTGTACATACTGTGCAACATCAGCAAAAGTAAAACAGCCAAGGCAAATGAGTCATAAAAATGTTTTATAGTGCTGAGTGATAGTAATATAATTATGAATAGCCACAGAATACCACCTGTTGGTCTAAAAGAATTATTATAGCACTGTGCAAGCTGACTTTCTTATGGATTTTATATACAATTATCATGCCTTGGAGTATGATATGTTAGTATTTGGCCCTATACAGGGCTTTGCTCTCACACCACTTGTAATTTTTAAATGCCATTGACTACTAAAAATGTTTCTATTCTGCTACATGTTTCAACATCAGTAACATACTCTGCCTAATACTTGTACAGTTTCCATGACAACTGCCCACTCACTGATTGACAGTACTGCCTCCAAAAACAATAGCACAGTGTTGGATAGGAATGCATTTTAAAGCACTGAAGTGATGTTGTGGGATTTGAAAAAATCCAGTTAACTCTACAAAGAGGATTCAGTTATTTAAACATGATACGTCTCCACTGTGCAGGCTTATAAATTTTCAAAGAATGGGCCATGGTCTCCAATCAGCAGTGATTACTTTGGTTGCTATGGAATCTTTTGGAACATGTTCGATATGATGGAAATTACTGCCCGTATTACAGCATTTTGGCAAGAAGGAGCTCTCTTTTCATAGCGTATTTTTATTTAAACATACTAGGCCTGCATCCAAAGCTTTTTTTTTATTTTTTATTTATCATTTTGTAAGCAAAACAATACTTACAATTGATATACACATCAAAGCATACAATATACATACAAGTCAAAAGTAAAACTTAAAAAGGATAAGTATGACATCTTCCCATCAGCAGACACATAGGGGGAAATAGAGATTTCTGACATGCTTTTTACGTAGTCTGAAAGTTATTTGTGTTACATATCTTACAGCAATACCATGCAGCCTTTTTTACTGCACTGTAAGATTTGATGTAGGGTCAGTTAGCAATTAACGTGTTCTGATTTTTCTGATCTCTTAGTCAAGGACTTTATGTACATTTAGTTAGTTAGTTAATTTCAAAAGTTTTAAAATGGAAAACTTACTGAGCTGGTAACAGCTTGTTTACAAATGCATCCTGGAGGGAGAGGAGATGGGAAAGTGCAACAATACAGTTTACAAAAATAAACACAAGAACAATAAAATACAATATATGTAAGTAGCACCAGTAAAGTGAAACAGTTGCGCAGGCAATGCTTCAATAAAGAAAATATACAGCACAATAAAGTGCAGAAGGAGAACAAACTGCAGTGTGTAACAATATAATACTGAGCGCAGGGTACTTGGGAACTTGGGGAGGTGGTAAAAGTGTGACAGCACTAGTGTAAGTGCAATGTGAACAAAGAAACAGAGGTTGGAAAGCAGTGGATAAGCTCAGGGCCTTGTGTTATCATGGGCAACTGCAGGAGTGAGCAATGAACTCACGAAGGAGAGATTTCAGTGAGAAAGAGATGAGAGGATAGAAACATGAACAATGATGGCAGAAAAAGATCAAAGGTCCATTTAGTCTGCCCAGAGTTCCCTATCTGCCTGGGGACCTACTGTACAAGTTTTATCCCTCCAGGTTCAATCTCCTGCTCCCCTTACCACTGCTGCGAGTATGAGCAATCACCATGGCCTTCACTCTGTCCCAGCCATGCTTGAAACCATTTACGGTGTTGGTGATCTCCACCTCTCCTAACAAACTGGTCCACCACCCTTTCCATAAAACAGAACTTCCTCCCATCCCTCTTAAACCTACCCCCGCCATTTTTCTCCTGTGACCTCAGGTTCTTGACTCCGTATTCCAGCTAAAAAGTTCCCCACAGTTCATCTTGTTTATTTCCTTCAGGAAGTTGAATGTCTCTATCATACCCCTCTTGCCTGGTCTCCAGTAAGTACATGTTCAGTGCCTTGAGAAGATCTTCACAAGATCTACCTGTTGGCTCTGAATCATCTTGGATATCCTGCATTGCATTGTCTTGAGCCTGCCCATCCTTAGTTGAGGACTCCAGAACTGAGCAGAGAATTCAAGGTGCCGCCTCACCAGTGACCTATATAGGGTTGTAGTACTGCCTTCTTTTTCCTGTGGTAATACCCCTCCTGATACACCCCAGTATCCTATTAGCCTTACTGTAGGTCTTGTTACACTGGCTTGACTGTTTGAGGGAATCACTAATGATGATTCCCAGGTTTCTTTCCTCTGCTGTAGTGCTCAGTTTAACTCTTTTCATCCAGTACTCTGTCCTGGGTTTTTCCCCAGGTGCATAACCTTGCATTTTTTGGCATTGAATTTCAACTGCCAAACCACAGACCACCTCCCTAGCCTTTGTAGATCCCTTTGCAGCTCCCTGATCCCTTCATTGCTATCTACCCTACCACAGAGCTTCAAGTCATCTGTGATGAAACACAACTTGCTCCAGATGCCTTCTCCAGTGTCACTGATGAACATATTGAAGAGGACAGGACACAGAACAGATCCCTACGGCACCCTACTCATGACCTTTCCCTCTTCCGATCTGACCCCATTTACCACCATTCTCTGCTGTCTCTTCACTAACTAGTTTCCTACCCATTTATGTCCCTGGCCATGCTCGGGTCCTCCAGTTTCTTCAGCAGTCTTCTGTGTGGCACCAAGTTGAAAGCCTTGCTGAAGTCAAAGTAGAGTAAATCCACAGAATGGCCCTTATCTACTACCATTGTTACCCAGTCAAAGAAAATTACCAGGTTGGTCTGACAAGACCTTCCTGCCACAAATCCATGCTGTTTACTATCCTGTAGATCACTGATCTCTAGATAGTCGACAAGGTCTTCTTTGATGAGTGACTCCATAAGTTTACCCATTACAGAGATAAAGTTGACAGTTCTGCATTTCCCCCAATTGCTCCTTGTCCTCCCCCCCCACCATGTAGTGAGACAACGTCTGCTACCTTTCAGTCTTTTGAAACTACTCCTGTCTGAACTAAGCTACTAAAAAACCCTGCTGGGGGTTCAGCCAGTTGTGCAGCCAGTTCCTTGAGCACCCTTAGGTGCATTCCAGCCAGCCCTGGGCCTTTTTCTACTACTAGTGTGTCAAGCCCCTTCTGGACCCTTTCTCTGGTAACTACTGGCTGCCTCATTTCAGGAATGCTCCTGACAGTCACCTTGATGCCACTTTCAGGCAGGGGCCTGCTGTCTTCCCTTGTGGAGACAGAGCAGAAGTAATCATTAAGGATGGTTGCTTTTTATTCATCTTCCTCTAAACCCCTTATTACCTAACAGTACCCCCACCCTGCTTCCTTTTTTCCTTAATATATCTGAAGAATTGTTTTTCCCCCACCTTGACCCTCCTCTGCAATATGTAGCTTTGTGTCTGTCTTTTCCTCCCTGACGGGGCACTCTGCTTCCCTAGTGTTCATTTGGTACACTCCCCATTCCTTCTCCTCCCCCAGGTTTTCCTTGTACTTGGCAAAAGCATTTTTCTTGGCTTCACTGCTTCTCTGACCCTTTCTGAGAACCATGTTGGTCTCTTGTACCTGTTTCATTTTGTGACGGTTCTCGTGCATGACTTTATTGCCTCAACAATGGTCCCCTTAATAGCACTCCATCTTCCCTCTACACCTTCAGTGCTATCCATCCTGGCCAGTTTGTCTTAGACCAGCTCTCTCATCTGGCTGTAGACTGCTCTTCTGAAATCTAGGACTTCAGTTTTTGATAGGGGCATTCTGGTCCAGAGGGCCAGCCTGAACCAAATGGGGTTATGGTCGCTGGACCCCAGTGACTCCCATACCATTGCTCCACTCACATCTCTGAGTTGGTGAGCACCAAATCGAGAATGGCCACTTGTCTAGTGGGAACCTTAGCCAGCTGCACCAGCAGGCAGTCCTGCAATCAATCCAACAGGGCCTGACTTCTGGTGCACCTGGCCACTGGAATGTCCCAGTCAGTATCCAGCAGGTTCAGATAACCCATCACTACCACGCCTCCTTTTCACTCCCTTGCCAACTGTTCTCTGAGCCCCAGCTCTCTCTTCCTGTCTTGGGGGTCTGTAGATCACTGCCACCCATATTTTCTTACCTGAGAACACCATGAGGTGAACCCACAGTGACCATAATCACTGTCTTTCCCTTTGCTTCCCTTGTGTGTCCGTCATCCACAGCCCTTATGCCCTTCCTGACAAAAAGAGCTATCCACCCCTGCCTTCCCTTTATTCAGTCTAAACGCATAAACATATGAAACTGTCAGCAGAAACAGGCCTCATGGTCTATCAAGTCTGCTCGAGTATGCAGCTAGCACCTTGCTACTGCAGCCGCCTCCCTCCCTTCCCCTCACAGTTATCCCCTCACCCTGTCCCATCCCCTTTAAACTGCCCACCATCTTACAGGATATCACCTCCTTGGGTAGAATGTTCCATTTAGCCACCACCTCTCCATGAAAAATGTCTCCTCAGCTTCCTCCTGTATCTTCCCCCTCCAACCTGAGACTATGCCGCCTCATGTTCCTCCCTCCTCAACTTAAATACCTCTTCTGGACCTGTCTTGTTTATTCCTGCTATAATTAAAGGTCTCAATCACATCCCCCCAATCCCTCCTCTCCTCCAGGGAGTACATATTTAACTCACTCAGCCTGTCCTTGTAGGGTTTGTCCTGTAGTCCCTGTATCATCTTTGTTGCCCTGTGCTGTACCCTCTCCAGTAATCTGACATCCATCTTCAGAAACGGATGTCAGTACTGCATGCAGTACTCCAGGTGTGGCCTGACTAGTGCCCTGTACAGAGGCAGGATCACCTCGCTACTTCTGGAGGAGATTCCTCTCACACTACACTCCAGCATCCTGTTGGCTTTAGCTGCCACCTACCTGCACTGAGCTGAGTTGTTCATATTCCCCATTATAACCACCCCAGATCCTTTTCCTCCTCAGTGATACCTAACTGAACCCTCCCAGCTGGTAGCCTCGAGTTCCTTGCTCCAAAGTGTAGTACCTTGCACTTCTAAGCATTGAACCCCAACTGCCATGTTTCCAACCACTGCTTCAGTTTAGTCAGGTCATCCTGTAGCCCCTGACACCCTATTATGTTGTTCACCACTACCCCATCTTGGTATCATCAGCGAGCAAACTGATCTTACTCCTGATGCCATGTGAGATATCAGCTATGAATATCCGAAACAGCACCGGGCCCAGTACCGACCTCTGCAGAACTCCGCTCATCACATGCCTTGGAGATGAGAGTTCCCCCACCACCACCACCCATTACTGCCTCCCCTTCAGCCAGTTCACGATCCAGTTCTCCATCATTGTCTCCACCCCCACATATTCCAACTTCCCCCCATCTGCCCATGAGGCACCGAATCAAAGGTCTTGCTGAAGTCCAAATACAGGACATCCACTGCACGGCCCTTATCCAGTTCCAAGACTCAACTTGTGTCACATGGGACTGTCAATACCCAGTCGTTATTCTATGTGACCCAAGTTTCTGTAGTGGCTACAAGGTTCATCTCTGTGTCTGCCACCAATGCCTAGATCTCACTGATTTTATTATCCAGACTCCTGGCATTACGTCCTGTTCTCTTAATTTCTTATTTTCCTATTGCTTGCAGACTCTAAGAGCCTCCCCATCTTTGCCTCTTCTGCCACTCCTTCTTGAATCTCAACCTTATTTTACTCACCTTACTGCTACAGATGGCAGGGGAGGCAGCCCCATAGTTTGAGGAAGCAGAAAAGAAAGCAGATTGACAAGTAGAGAAGATTTCATGGGGGAGAGCTAGAGTGAGACCCAGATGTCCAAAGGGAGCAAGAACTTGTAGGGTGGAAGTGAGTAGGAGGCATGGTAAGAGGGAAGGTAGCTTTGCCAGAATATGAAGATGAAGGAAGCACAGTGAGCAAGGTGCCTGACATCAAGGGAGGGAGAGTGGGAGGAGTATAATGAACAGTGCTGTGTACCTGAGGTACTGTCCAGGGCAAATCGACAGAAGAAGAAGTGAAAGAGGGATCCAGTATGGCTAGGTGGGTTTGGAAGTTGCACTGTAAACAATGTCACCATAGCCGAAGAGGAGGAGTATCATCTTGAAACAATCGCTCTGTGAGCAGGAAGCAGGACATTCGCTTATTCCTGTATGGTGCACCAGGTTTGTCTTTGAAATTCTGGTCTGTTGTGCCCACATGCACAGCAAATCTAGGTGATGGTCCAGCCAGACCCTGAGGTACCTGAAGGAGACATCCTTACTGCAACACCATCAAGAGTATGGAAAGGGAGAAGAGGGGAGAATACAGCCAAGCCTCTTCCTAGTGCCAAAAGTCACAGAGACTGTTTTCTTGGTGTTGAGGGACATCTGATGGCCAGGAACCAGTTCTGGATGTTGTTAAAGTCCAGTTGGAAACGAATCATGAGGTGAGGGCAGAGGAGCCACATGCATAGAGTCAGTGTCAACTGCATACATATGAATGAATGCAGAGGAGCTGGCAGTGGGAGATCATTCAGAAAATACATTTGAATGGATGTAGAGGAACAGGCAGAGGGAGGTCATTCAGAAAGATTAAGAAAATAGTTGGGCCAAGGACAGAAAATTAAGGCATACCTGAGAAGAGTTGGAGGACTTGGGAGGGAACTTGATAATGACAGGAAGGAAGGGAAGGAGGGAGGAAAGGGACGGAGGAATTTACCCATTTTCTAGAAGGCAATGTAGTTGAGTAGGGATGGGAATCTGGAGATAATAGTTGGAATCATCCCACCAGGTAGTACTGTGCTTTTATATGTTTCTTACCTAGATACATCACTTTGCATTTTCAATATTTAAATTCATCTGCCAGTTACACATCCAAGCATGTATGGATCCTCTGCATTTCATTACTCTCCTGCTGAGATGCAACTACCCTTTTCAGTTTCGGGTGCCATCAGCAAACTTGGCAACCCAGCTACTGTGCCCACTTCCGATCACTTATAAATATATATAAACATTTTGGCCTCAGGAACGTAACCAAGTGCCTGGGACTCCACTGGTCACTTGCTTCTATATGGATAGATTACCATTTATAACAACCCTTTATTTCCCAATCTGCAACCAGATTCTAATTCATTGGGTTACATGGCCAGTATATTTCTAATTTGCAACTAGATTCTAATCCATTGAGTTACATGGCCGCTATTCATAGGTTCTCCATTTTATTAACTTGCCTTCTATGCAGCACAGTAACACATTATTTACTGAAGTCCAGATAACAACATCTGCAGGTTTCACTCATCAAGCTTCTGGTGGCATTATCAAAACAATGTGATAAAATCAGTCTGGCATGATATCCCTTACAGAACTAAGAGGATTGACTGCAGTTTGGTGGGACAGTGGTGACATCTGCCTCCCCCACCCCACTGAGCGCTGTAATATCACATCTTTCAAATGTCCTCCAGATGCTCATTTCTTTGTCACAGCCATGTGGCTGCTAGCTTCCTGCTTGCCTTTCTCATCCTTCTTAGCTTGTTATGTGGTGACTGCCTGGGGCAGTCTTGCTGTTGGGGACTTCTTTCTGGTGGTCATGCAGGCTGCTTTCCAGCTTCTCTGGCACAGCTGCTGCCACATTTGTCTGCTGTCTCATGGGCTGTGTTCCTCCATGGCTTCCTCCTACCCCTTTGGTTCCAGGCAATCTTCCGCTGCCTGCTGCCTTGCCACGTGCTGTTGCTCTGGCTGCCCTGGGAGACTATTCTGTTTGCTGAGGCCCTCACCCTATTTTTGCTCAGGCCTATTGCTGCCCTGCTGTGTGCTTTGTCCTGCTTGCTGGGGAATCTGCCTTTTGTTTTGAGGCTTGCTTCCTGTTGCCTGGTGGTTGCTGCTCCTATGCCTTCTGTGGCCCCTGCTCTTGCTGGCTGTTGTTTCCTGCCAGTGGCATGCTGTGGCTGGCACTTCTCATGCCTGCCCTCCACCTGTGCTTATTCTGGGGTGTTTTTGGCTGGCTCCTCCTTCGCTTTCCCTGTTTTATTTTGGATCCCTACCTGCTGCCCTCTATCGCCTGCTGTGCTGTCTGCATTCAGAACCTCCGGCCATGGCTGTGGCCATGCTCTACTTGTCTTTTCCTTTGGGCCTTGCTCCCTACCTACCTGCCTGCCTGCCTTGGGCCTGTTTGTCTATGTCTGTACAGAGCCCTGCCTCACAACTACTGAACCATAGCCCACAACTACTGGGTTCTCATCCCACAACTACCGGGCTCATGCCCCTATGCTTCTCAAGTTTTCACCCCAATGATAACCTCAGGATTCAGTATACATCACCCCTTCTGGCATCATAATGCAGCTAATTCAGGCTCCTCCTGGACTTACTATACTCCCTACGCTGCTTCATTCTGTACCTACCGACCCATGCCTGATCTGTCCTCTGTCTGTACTCTTCCTCTTAGTGCAGCCTGCACTCCTCCTGGGATCAGCCTAGAGCCTAGTTTGACTAAGGTAGCTTGTAGGTATAGCTTGATGCAGACAACTGGTAGTTAGATTTCCTTTCTGTGCTGTAGATCTTAGGTCTAGCTTCGCTGTTCTGTAGTCTGAGGATAATTTAGCTGTCCTGTAGTCTGAGATAGTGTATGGATGGAACCCTCCTTAGGGTTCCTTTGGTCATATGACTGCAACTTTGTGACACCCTTGACCTAGCGAAACCATGAAGTGGTTGGGCAGCTCATTTCCTTGACAATGATCCATCCACTGCACCTGCTATGTACATGCCCAGACTCTACCCATACCTCTTCCTATAGTAGGATCTTGCTCCCTAACTATGGGATGGAGCCCCAGCACTTAGGGCTCCTTTAGTCATATGACTGCAACTCTGTGACACCCACTTAGGTTGAAGCTTCCTATGGGTATACGTTGGGCATTTCTCCATAGTAGAGTTTGCCCTCACAGGTGGCTAATCTTCCTTGTTATGGGATCCAAGCCTCATTCCTCCAAGGGTGGCCCTCTCATTGGGTCCCTTTAGTCAGACAGTATAGGCTCTGTGACATCTTTGAGGATAATCATCCGTTAAATGGATGGAGTGAGTTACCACTTCCTCCAAAGTATGAAACTCCCTGTTCCTTCCTCAATTACACAAAAGCTTAAGCCATTCAGGTTGCTCAGTTTTCCTCATCTTCACCACAGTCAGTGTTCTGTGTTTGCTATGATACCTAGAATTAAAAGATAAAGCCTTGATTCCCAGAGGTTTCCTCCACAGCGGATTTTCTCTCCTCCATGCTGAAGGTATATAAATAATTAGTAGATAGGTAGTTTGCATTCACAGTTCTTCTGCTGGTCAAGTTGTGATTTAGATGGTGGCTTCTTCCCTGGTACAGCAGTAGCCTTCTAGCTCGATAGCAGAATTACTGTATATAGCAACAACTTTCTACTCCTTCAGTTGTGACTTTTGGGCTTCTTCCCTATGGTACATTCAGCCCAAGAACCTTGCTCCTGTGGCACCTCTTAGGGATGGAACCTCTTCAAGAGGGTTCGTGCCATCACACCCTGAAAGGGTGGTAGTTCCTCCAGAACTGAGAGCATGAAAAGCCACACACATTTATATAATGTTTTAACCATAACCTCTTCCATAGAAGTACGAGCCCTACCACATTGCACAAGCCTCCTACACACTTAGTCATCCGCTGGACCAGTGAATCTATATTCACTGGCAGGCAATATAGTGTAGTGGTTAAGAGCACTGAGCTGCAAATCTGAGAACTGTATTTGAGTCCCTCAGCCACCACCTGCATACTGTGTGACCATGAGCAAGTCATTTAGGTTTCCTGTGCTCCCAGAATGCACCTGAAACAAGCCTTGCATAATGTGCCTTTCCTGGCCAAAATTGTAAAACAAAAAAATAATAATACTTAAGCAACAGAGCAGTATTTCTCTGTATTTGTGCAACAATTCTGTTTGTTATGCTTGTCACTTGGAGATTCCAACTCCTGCCTCCCTTCTTTCCTCCCTCTTTCTTTCCTTTCTTCCTTCTCCTCGGTGATAATCCCACAAAAATCTTTCACTTCACTGGTCATGCGCAATATCTGCTAATGCTGCAACTGCTTGTGTAGTGCTTTGGGATACAATGTGCAGAAAAGACACTACAGTGGTAGCCATACTAATCTTCTGCTTTACCACATTAAGGTACTGCAATCCAGCATGTCCCGCTTACTTCATTATCATTTAATTATACAATGGGGGTCTCTAAATCCACTTACCTGATTGGTCGGCTGAGGTGTGCACCACCAGAAATCCCAGCATAGCCCATGGGTAAAGTTCCAGCTGTCACAGTTGACCACTGCACAACCCAAAATCACTGCATCTTTTCTGTTTTTCCAGTTTTTCACTTCCATTTAGCTGTGGTGTTGTCTCTGTTTCTGTGTTGCTCACAGATCTTTAAATGGCAGCTCACAGTACACACTCCTTGAAAGTAAAATGCCTTAGTGCCCTGCATCATAAATAGGAGCAAGGATTGTGTACATATATAAAACTAAATTCCTTTCCTTTCTAAGAGCCAAGGCACCTTACAGTGTACAAACATCACATACATAAAAAAATTAGTATAAAACAATTTGTGACAATCAGGTGTTACTGTAGGAGGACATTATCATTTCATTTATTAGTTGTGACACAAGATGAGCATATGTTGATCATTCTGCCATGGGACTTGACTCATTCTAATAAATATTTTAACAGAAGAAGAGTGGTGCTTGGTGAAAGGGATGAAAGGGAAAGCTAAAAGAAGGAACGGGCATGAGCACAAAACTGAGCCAATAAATTTGCAAAACAATTTTGCAGTACTGAATACTGAGGGGCAAGACCAGGGGGTACAACAAAAAAACAGGAGAAAAGACCGTAACAAGCATGGAAACAGCAGTCACAGCATCTACTGAAAATAACACTGCACAGAGTGACATAAATATGGAGGAAAATACAAAGGAGAGGCCAAAAAATGAGGGAAATTAAACAAACAAGCCAACAGAACCAGCGACTATTGTAAAGGGAAGAGAAATTTTAGTCATAGGGGACTCATTACTAAAATATACAGATAAATACTGCACATTTGCAGGAGAAGGAAGTAAGACTGCATTGTTAGCTGCCTATGAGGTCCTGGGATTGGAGATATAAAAGGACACCTTGAGGGCTTATTAAAAGGGACAGAAACCCTAACTGTGATGCTATATGCAGGCACAGTTGATGGTAAGCGATCGGAACTGGAAATGAAAAGAGAGCTTGAGGAATTGGGAAGAAGGTTAAAAGCAAAACGGTGCAGCATTATTATCTCAGAAATATTAATTTAGCAGCATTATTATCCCAGAAATATTAATTTAGCAGCATTATTATCTCAGAAATATTACCTATCCCTAAAGCAGATAAAAGAGAATACTGGGCATTAAATAACTAAATGGATGGTTGAGGAGATGGGTCAGAAAGGAGGGTTTCTTTTTCAAGAGAACTGGGATGAATTTGAAAATGACAGAAAACTTTTCAGCTCATGTGGACTTCATTTAAACCAAGGCAGCACAAGAGTACTATAAGGAAGAGTGAACAGCTATATTAAAAATCATTTAAACTAATGGCAGGAACAGGAGGAGATACAGATGCTGACACTCAGAATCAATATCACACAAATACATAAAAAGGAAAGAAACAGAAAACAAATGTAGGGTCTGATTATTGAATGCAAGGAGCCTCGAAGTAAAAGAGAGAAATGGAGTACAGTATATTTTAGCAAGGAACAAAATACATACCTGTGGAATCATAGGGACATGGTGATAGGAGGGAGCAACATGGGGTAAAGAAATAAAAGGTTTTAAAGTTTTCAGCAAGGATAGGAAAAACAGAAAAGGATGCGGTGTGATGATATACATAAGAAAAAACATGCAAACAGTAGAAAAATCAAATACGACAAATACCCTGTTAGAGCAGATATGGAACAAACTAACAACAAGATAATAAAAAAAAGTTAATTGTGGGAGTAACCTGCAGACCACCACCACAGTCTGCAAACTTAAATGATAAATGATTAAAATCATTGAAAGATATGGAAAACGAGGACAGAACAGCGCTATGGGAGATTTTACCTGCCTAGAATAAAGTGGGAAACATGGAGGGAATCTAGCATGGAAAAAGAGTTTATAGATATAATTACAACTTTATATTTGGAATAGCATGTAGAACAGGCTACAGAAAAGGAACATATTTGGGACTTGGTTTGAACAAACCTAGAGGAGGAGTTAGCAGACTGCAATGTGAAGGAACCGTTATGGTAGTGGCCACAATATGATAGCTTTTAAATCTTAAACAACAAAAACAGAGTAACAGGTTTAACAAAACTAAATGTTTAGCGATAGCTAAATTTAAGGATGTGAGACACTTCCTTAAACATTGGGATTGGGAAAATAACTTTCTTGGAAAAACTTTGATGAAATGTGGAATATTAAGTAATAAGCTGTATGAGTTGGTAGACAAGTATGCGGATAAAACAATGCAATAAAACTAGGAAAATATCTAAGTGGTGCAACAAACACATTAGAAACATGATTAGGAAAAGAAAAGGCATACAAAAAGCAAAAGAGAAACACTCAACTACTTTGAGATAAATATGGCAGTTAGTTAAGGAGTGTAAAAGGAAACAAGAAGGTCAAAATGAAGACAAGAGTAAAATTTAGCAACCAAAGTACAGGATAGTTATATGAACATACATATGAACATACTGATAAAGCCAGCAGATAAAGGCCTAATGGTCTATCATGTCTGCTCAAATGTGCAGCTCTCAGTGCTGAGCGCCGATGCTGCCCACCCAACCCCTTCCCACTACTTGCCCCAACTGCTTTACACTTTTTCATGCGTCCCCCACCTCCTCCTCTCCCCACCACTAAGTGCTCCAAATGCATTACCCTTTTCTGCCCCTTCCCCATTCTGATTTTGCCAGTCAGTCTGTCCCACCTCTTAAATCCCAACTGATGTTTGCACAATTAATTTCAGGCAGAGCATTCCATGCTGTCACCACTCTCTCTGCGATAAAATGCCTCCTCATCTCCATTCTGAGCTTACCCTCCAACTTCATGCTATGCCCTCTTGTGATCCCTCCTTTTGAATTTAAACAGGCCAACGTGACTAACCCTATTTATGCCCTTCAAGTATTTAAAGGTCTCAATCATATCTCCACTGTCCCTTCTATCCCCAGTGAGTACATATTGAGCATTCTTAGCCTAGCCTCTTAGGGCATTTCCTCATCTCACTCAGCATTTTGATAGCTCTCTCTGCATCCCTCCAACAGTCTGAATAAATATATAAATCCTTCTACAGCTATATAAATGAGAAAAGAAGGAAGAACTCACAGGTATGGCCTATGACAGAAAATGGAAAAAAATAAATGAGGAAAGACATGGTGGACACTTTTAACACATTTTGTTGTAGTGCCTATCAAGAGAAAATGGGAAATATAGCAGAAAATATTGATCCAACCAGTACTAAAATAATACTACAAAAGATGATATGAGGAGATTAAAAGCCTAAATTCAGCAAAAGCACATGGGCCAGATGGTATGCATCCCAGAGTTATAAAGGAACTGATGGAGTAATTAGCAGCACCCATCTCAGTTGTCTTCCAGAAATCAGGGAGACTGGACAGATAGTAAAGAATTGAGGAAGCTACAGTGATTCCTTTATTAAAGAAAGGGTCCAAAGCTGATTATAAAAAACTACAGGCCGATGAGCTTGACACCAGTGGTAGGCAAGGTCCCTGATGCAATTAGCAAAGAAGAAACTGAAACTTTACCATTAATAATAAACTACAGAACAAATCACAGCATGGTTTTAGGTGAGGTAGATCATGCCATACAAATCTGATCCATTTCTTCAAAACAGGAAGCAAGGCCTTGGTTAAGGGTTTACCAGTAGATGTAATATTCCTTGATTACAACGAGGCATTTGATAGAATGTGGTAGTTAGAATGAATTACCAAATTACAAGAAATAGGAATAAATGATAGGCTGGTAAGCTGGGGAGTCCTAGCTAACAGACGGAAGCAAACAGTGGCATTAAGAGGACATCTGTCAAAATGGGAGCTGTTATGAGTAGTGTGCCACAGATGTCAGTCCTGGGACCCACATTATTTAATATTAATGTATCATCAATTGCACAGAGAAGACATTTGGATGACCAAGTTCACTGATGATACTGAGGTATGGTCAGTAGTAGACACGGAAGTAGCAGTGGAATACTTCAGAGAAGAACTACAACACCTGAAAAAATGGGCTTGAAATGAAAAACTGGATTTCAGTATTGAGAAATGTGCAGCAATGTATATTTGAAACAAAAAACAGGGGGCACCATATACTTTACTAGGCCAAGTGATAAAAGAAGCATATTGTGAAAGGGACCTTAGAATTAAGGAGACTGAGGATTAGAACTTCGACATGCACTGTACTGAGGTTGCAAAAAAGTGGCACAGGATTTTGTGATGAATAAGGCATAACACTGTAAGAAAGGAAAAAAGAGTTGCTATGCCACTGTGGTGAGGCCACACTTAGAACAGTGTAGTCAGTTTTGAGCTCCCCCCCAAAAGAAAACAAAAAAAAACCAAAGGTAGTATAAAGAAATTAGAAGGAGTACAGAGGAAAGTCAATGAAAATGGTAGCAGAGTGCAAGATCTTATTCCTGCCTATGAGCAATGAATGGCTAATGTGGATATGTATTCATTGGAATACAGAATACTTAGGGGGTGACTTATACCTTATTTTTAGGGCATTCCACAATAGTGACTTGTGGGACTGTTTAAGAATACAGTCAATGGACTTAATTCATAAGAAGAAGAATCAGCATTTATATAGCGCTTTTCATACACACTGTATCCCAAAGCGCTTTACAAGCAATGCTAGATTGGTAGTGAAGTAACTGAATGTGTAGTGACAGGCATATCGCACATCAACACCCACACACAGCCTGGACAATTGCATAAACTAGTTTTATGGGACGGAGAATATTGTCCAAGACAATGGAATGTCCCCTACTCTTTGCGAAGAATGCCTTGGGTTCTTTTACTTCCCACCTGTACACCCACCAGGATGGGTAGAAGGGACCTTGGTTTTAACATCTCATCCAAAGGACAGCACACCCCAACAATTCAGCACCCCCCCCTCCCAATACTGCACTCATGTGCCAGTGTTACTTATTACACCAGAACACATGATTTACAATTAAAAGGAGAACTGTGGAGGTTTATCCAAAGGGTAGCAACAATTTAGAATGAACTTCCAAGCAATACTGTATTCTGCGGAGATACGGAAGTATTAAAAAAAATCACTGGATGAGTATTGTGCTAAAAATAACAAACTGGACTAATACTATTAAGAAATGGCTGGCCAATATGGGCAAAACTGGCTCAATGGCTTGAAACCTTCCTATGAATCTTTTAACATTTTGGGACTGGGGGTGGGGAGTTTGACGGCTAGACAGTATGTTGGATGGGAGTTTCTTTCTTAAACTCGGGTGTTGGAGAATGGGACCACGGTGAAGGAGGTGAGAGGCCCATGATTTAGTGCGGCTGGGGGGACGGGATTTTTATTATAAGCCAACATTCAGGAGAGTTTATTCACTTAACAACTAATGTGCTCACTGGGAGCTTGGGAGGGAGGTTGAGGCTAAAGAATGGGTAGGGTGGTAGATTAGCTAGCTGCAGAGTGGGGTGGGCATGTACTTGTTGTGGAGTGTTTAGGACTTTTTTTCTTTACAGCTGAATTTTGGGTTTTGGACTGAGATATCCAAAGACCGTCAGAAATCCAAAATCTGGCTGTCTGTTCAGGTCTCACACTATTTCATCTCCTTAATTACTACAGACATGCCTTCTCAAACTTAGCCAGGGGTGTAGTCCTGCAGGTTCACGAGGAGTGATGCCCCCTTACTTCATATTCAGGGGGAGTGCCGCTCCTATTCTTATTAAATTCTTCAGTGATGTTTGTTTTGATGTTGAATACAGTTCTCGGAGTTGGTGCATGCACAATTAATGCCTGCTCCTCTGGACTTGCATATCTCACCATGCTGCTAGTCACTGACATGCTCATGGAATGGAACATGCAGTCTGCACATGCATTGTGGTGTCACACATGCAGCATGTATGCCTGTAGTGCACCACTGTTTTCTGGAGAAGATGGCAAAGCAGCGAGGCTTTGGGGGGCTAGTTTTGACCCATTCTTTTTCTGGCCTGGGCCGCGCAATGCAAAAGCAGTCAGCTCTCCAGTCTTGCCCATGCAGGCTGTGGCTGGCACAGTCAGTGGAAATCAACAGTCAGACCCTGAAACCCCAGAAAAACAGTTGCTTTGTTTGACTGGAGGTGTTGCTGGTATTACGCGGAGTGCGAGTGGGGAGCAGCCAACTGGTCACACTGTGTGAGCCTGAGGGATTATTTCTTATGAGTCAGGACTCAGCCAGGACCAGGTGAGTTAAACAGTCGGTGCCAACAATCTGAATTAATAACTAGCTTGGCTTTACATACAAGGAGGAGTGAAGTAAGTGTGCTGTTGTATTAATAATTTTGTTTGTATAGAATGGCCTTATCTCTTAGACGGTGAGGGGCTGGGCCTGGGCTGTGTCCAGCGACTCCAGTGTTCTCACTCTTCCTCCAGCTTGCCTCTGCTACCAGCCTCCCATCCCTTCACTGTGAGTGAGCATGGAACCCATGAAATCCACATGCATCTGATGGATACAGGTAGGAAGAGAAACAAAAACAGAAGGACAGAGCATACAATAACTGAAGGAATGCAAACTGAGTCAATTTACATACAGTATAGAGATTAGAAAGTGCAACACAACTGTATTCAACAGGTATTGAATGAATGACTTTCAACAGAGTTCACACAGCAGAAAAAAGGCACCAAAAACTAGAGTGCAATAAAACACTTGACTCTTGAAACTGTGACTCACGGATGCTCCACCTTTCTGAGTCACATGTGCAGGTTCAAGTCAGCATAAAGCAATGTAGCTTCGTTCTCATTGATCTGTAAAAACCAACATCACTCAAGCCCAAAAGGAACCATGTTTGTTGGTGACTAATACTACTAATCAGTGCTTTGTCCAGGACATTTATTTCACATTCTAACTGGTGGTATTGATTCCACTCTTTAAGAAAACTGGTGGAAGATATTGTAAAATGTAGCTGTGGAAAATATATTTTTTGGGGGGCAGAGTCTTCTGTTCAAGCTGCTAGGTAACAAGTGTAATGCCTGCTTCAGTGATAGCTGACTGTACTCAAGTGAAGTGGTATATAGTCTGGTGTTTGAAGTGGGATTTTTTGCTTTCTAGTTTTGACAATTTTTTTTAAAGAAAATAAAAAGCTAGTTATTTTGATAGTGATATTGGTTGTTTGTAACAAACATAGAAACATAGAAGTTGACGGCAGATAAGGACCGCAAGGCCCATCCAGTCTGCCCATTTCTTTTTCTACCTTATAAATGTGCCATCGGCCTTTGCTCTGTCAGTGACCTATCTATTCATAGTCATTTGTATTGCTCCCTTATGCCTATCCCATGCCTGTTTGAAGCCTTGCACTGTATTCATAGCCACCACTTCTTGTGGTAACATTCCATGCATCTACCACCCTTTCTGTGAAAAAGAATTCTCACATTCCCCTTAATCGGCCTCCTCTAATCTCATGCTGTGTCCTCTTGTCCTGCTATTTTTCTTATATTTGAACATGTTAGACTCTTTCACCTTGTTTATGCCCTTAAGGTGTTTAAATGTCTCGATCATATCACCTCTCTCCTCCTTTGCTCAAGGGTATACATATTGAGCTCCGTTAATCTGTCCTCATATGTCTTCTGATGCAGTCCCTGCACCATTTTGTTGCCCTTCTCTGGACTGCCTCAATTTGGTTAATGTCCTTGTGAAGGTGTGGCCTCCAATACTGCACGCAGTACTCCAGATGGGGCCTAACCAATGTCTTGTACAGAGGGATTATTACCTCCCTCTACAACTTGTGATACCCTACTAATACACCCTAACACCCCCTAGCCTTACCTACTGCTTTAGAGGTCTGCTTGGATGATTTTAGGTCAGCAGTGATGATGATGCCCAAGTCTCTTTCTTCCTTTGTGACTGCTAGCAACTCCCCTCCCAGCCTATAAGTGGCTTCAGGGTTTCTCTTCCCTATGTGCATGATTTTGCACTTCTTTGCATTAAATCCCAGTTGCCACTCTTCTGACCATTCTGCTAGTTTATCCAGGTCTCTTCTCATTCTGCCCACCCCATCTGGATCATCTACTCTGTTGCAGATCTTGGTGTCATCTGCAAACAGACAAGCCTTACCCT
The DNA here is from genome assembly GCA_016271365.2 of Neoceratodus forsteri. Taxonomy (NCBI): domain Eukaryota; kingdom Metazoa; phylum Chordata; order Ceratodontiformes; family Ceratodontidae; genus Neoceratodus; species Neoceratodus forsteri. The sequence continues at coordinate 435,930,980 of JADMNL010000022.1, read as the reverse complement.
CTAGTCCATCTGCGAGGTCACTAATGAAGATGTTGAATAAGACTGGCCCCAGGACTGATCCCTGAGGTACCCCACTTGTGACTTGCATCTCTTCTGACTGTATACCATTTACCACCACTCTCTGTTTTCTGCCAGTCAACCAGTTTGCCACCCAGCTGACCAACTTCTGACCCACCCCGAGCTTGCCTAGCTTATTTATCAATCTTCTATGTGGAACAGTGTCAAGTAACAAGTCAAAGAAGGCTTTAAAAGCAGCCAAATCCTCAGCCCAATGGTGCTGAGGGCTGAGGCGCTGGACGCCACTTACAAGGCGCAATCCACCCGTGTTTGGGAATGAGTGCGGCCGCTGGGGGTCAGCAGGGAGGAGAAGGATTGAGCATCCCAAGGACTGGTCTCCTTCTCCGGGGAGGGGGTCACTAGCAGTCGGTGGTCAACTGGCCACTAGTGATGGCTGGAGGACAGCACACCAGTGCTCAAGAAAGGGGAGGAGACAGATGCGTGGAGGAGCACATGCAGACACGCGCACACTCTCTCCATGGGGCATCATTGCATGCCTTCTCACCTCAGGGGAGAAAATGGAGGAAAGAAAAAGGCTCCTCAGCTGGATGAAAGCCAATCCCCACAGGCACTGCCCCCATGAATAGGCAGTAACCTCCACACTGGATCCATCCAGTGGTTTGAGGGATCCCCGCTGCCCCGCCACAGGGGGCAAGCTGTGGAGGAAGCGGATGGTAAGCTGTGAGCAGGGGATGGGGTTGGGGGATCTGGCATGATGGTGAGCCATAGGGGAGGTGTATAAACAAATTAACTTAAAAAAAAAGCAGCCAAACAGTGCTAAAATGGTTCTCAAAATGCACCAGAATGCAGCTAAAACCGGAGAGCTCCTGGGGGCCTAGGCAGACCCCCGACCCACGGCCCTTGGGGAGTTGAGGGGGTCATGGTTCGTGGAGACCTCACACTTCTAAATTTAGCACTACACCACTACACATAACTGTGTGTAGCCCTGTCTTAGAAATCTGATGTGTGGGACCTTACACAATTTATATGACCATGCATTCAAGTGAACAGGAGTTTTTACTGAGACTGCTCACCTACCTGCCATTTTCAGTGATCTTGGAACCACCAACAGCACTCCCTCAGAAGAAACTTTCCAGTATGGTTTTAGGAAATCCCACTCCACTTCCATCTCCCTCCTTTGGCTCACTGACTCCATACTCAGAGGTATGGCTCAAGGACTGATTACGTCTGCCATTTTTGTTGATCTTTCTAAAGCTTTTGACACTGTGGTACATCCCCTCCTTCTGGACAAACTTAAAGCTGCAGGTCTCTCTGTCTCTTCAGTCAATTGGTTTCGTTCTTACATTGAGGGAGGTCTCAAGCTGTCCAGATAGGAAAATCCATTTCATCTCCACTTCCCATTAGCTTGGGTGTCCTTCAAGGATCTGTCCTGAGTCCTATTCTCTTTTCCATATTCTTAAATGACCTCCCAACTGTCTCCTCCGTGCTCGTTCATATGTACACTGATAACATGATTTCATTTTGCTTCTGGCTCCTCTACCCATGACTTTTTCTCCCAGCTTCAGTTGGACTTTGACAACATTCAGCACTGGTTCATGTCTAATCAATTGTCCTTCAGTGCCAAAAAAACAGTGTCTGTGACTTTTGGCATCAGTCAGAGGCTTGCCAGATTTACTTCACTCCCACTATTTAATACCCTTGATGGTGCTAAGATTGAAGATGTTCCCTCCTTTAAATACTTTGGGGTTTGCCTTGACCAGTATCTTGGTTTCTCAGTGCATATTGATGCTATTCACCGTAAGCTACAGCCAAAGCTTGGAGTATTGTACAGGAATAAAGCGTGTATTCTGCTTCCTGCCTGCTGAGAAATTGTATTAAAATGATTCTCCCTATCTTTGACTACAGCGATTTAGTCTACAGTGGAGCCCAAAATCCTACCTTGCCAGACTGGACCCCTTTTTCATTCTTTTGTTGCTTTGCTTTAGCTTGCCCCCTCGTACTCACCACTGCTCTCATTACTCCGCCCTTTCTCTCCCTTTCTTGATTCTAGGCACCTTTCCCATTGTGTCTCTTCATACCCAAATTCTGGTTCGGCACCCTTCCCTATTATCTCAGATCCATTCTGTCCTCTCCCTTCTTCCTTCTAATCTCTGCAACAGCATTTCCATTCTCCTTATATCTGTTCTAGAAAATCTATTGTTGGTCGATCTGCTTTTTCTTACTGATTTCCTAGACGTTGGTCCTCCCTTCCCTTTCAATTCGATCTGCCTCTTCCCTTTCCTCCTTAAAGTCTCTTCTTTATGACTTCTGTTATCCTACCTGCAGCTGTCTATGACCCTTTCTCTTCATTCTCACCTTCACTAGTTTTGCCCTGTTCATGCTTTTTGACTATTTTTCCATATATATATATATATATATATATATATATATATATATATATATATGAGTATGTTTTTCAACTTGTATTCATTTACTATTTGCCTCTAATATTTATCAATATGTTTCTTATATTACTATATTATTGTATTTTACTTATTTTTTAATAATATTATTGTTAGCTATCTCTAGAGATCCGTGTTTTTCTTAAACAAGAAATAACAAAAAATAACAAGAAATCCAAAGTATAAAAGAAATAAACACATAAAAAAGGTAAAAAAAATTACTTGTTTTTTTGTGGCAAAAACTAAAGAAATGCTTGCAGCAGTTGTTGTTTAGGCTCCATTGTTACCACACAGATGGTCTGCAAGGAAGTAGCAGTGGAACTGTTTGATTCACAGAACCTTTCAAGACCACAGCATAATACTGCTTAATACAATGTAGTATACTAGGAATGTGATTTCTAGTGTGTATAAGGTCATTTTGAGATGTTTTATGAATGTAAATGTGATAAGAAATAAAACTACATTTTCAATTAATGAAAAGAAATAACAAGAAATTCCAGAAAAATAAAAAGAAAAATTATAAAAAATAAAAAGAATTTCATGGGGCTCTAGCCATCTCCCTCTTTCCTTTGCCCCAGGACACCTATGGAAACAAGTTGTTATCAGCTCAGTATGTCTTTCCTGGTTAAACTTTTAAATAAATAACTGAATAAATAAAATATGTGAATAACAGTAATTTTTTTGTTATATATGTCTATATATATCTATATATATAGATATATATAATATATATATGTATTTATTTATTTATTTCTCGTGAGCTCTTCAGCTCCTGTCCTCCCCCTGCCAGCCACCACCCCGAACTTACTTTGGGTGGGTCCCCATATTACTACTCCATGTCAGGGCCAGAGGGCGGGAGGCCATTCTCAACCCCAGTACATATATCCAGATGATTTCAGGCATCCATGTGGTGGTGTGGGTCTGAGGTGGTGCACAGGGCTTCATCTTGACACTGGTGCTCTTTTCCTTTCTCCCAAGCCCTGCCAAAACTTTCACATCAGGACATGTGCATGGAAGCACACACATCCTGCAGATCCATGGCCCCACCCCAAATTGCTTGTTGCCTGCACTACCATTGGCCCTCCACCCGCTGGCAGTCAAAGGCCGATATGGCTGCCCCCCCTCCCTGAGAGGGGAGAGTTGTCCTTGGGATGCTCAGTCTTCTATAATCTTGCCCACCCCTGGCAAACTGTGTTCATTCTGAATACGGGTTGCCAACATGGCAGGAGGTAAGGCAATAGGTGCCTCGGCCCTCCACGCCACTGGGCTGGCAACATTAGTCAGTCTTCATCTAAACAATAGAAAATTGACAGTAGGGGAAGAAATAAGGCCCATTTTGGAAGAAACTTAGAGCAGCTTACTTCCACTTTGGAAGTCCTCCCATTATCTAATCATGGACTTGGACAACACATGTCTGAAATGCAGTTGTTTTTGCTAGTACACAAGCATCTGCTTAGCTGTTAATTTTTATTTCTCTTATACCCTGATGGGGAATGAAGTACCACTGGCTAGGATGGACATACAGTGGCATCCCCCAGGATGAAACGCAATTCTGCAGAGTATCCTGTGACATGCGTGACCCATGAGTGGACACCTACCAAAACAGTGACCCACTCGCAGCGCATGTCGACAGGGCAAGACACCAGGGAGGACAATCGGATGGGGGGATTCGTGAATAGCGACAGGATGTCACTATATGTACATGCACATGGGGGGAGCGAGCACGCTGAGGGAGGGGCAGGAAGGGAGGAAGGGTTTGTGAGGGGTGGTGCCATGGTGAGCTGCCGAGCTGGCTCTGTGGCATGATGGGTGGGTGGGTGCTGGGCTGGGGTGGTCAGGATGCTGGGTTTGGGTCAAGGCACAGGTATGTTTTGTTACGTTCTACCTGAATATATATATTTTTTTTTTTACAATTTTGCACACACACACACACACACACACACCCCGCATGCACCTCCTGGAAATGAGAATCCTATAGTAATTGGGTGTGGGGACACAGCCCCCCACATAACATTAAAAATGATGAGTCCCTCACACCCTTTTGGTTTGCACCGGGGGTGTACATCGACAAAATTGATTTTTGGTGATGTACACTCGCCATAACAATGATCACTTTTCCTCGATCGTCGTTATGACATGGAACCATTCTACACCATTTTGCAGCACTCTGCAGAATGCTACAGAAGACCTACAGAATAAAGCAATGTAATTTCAATGGTAATTAGTTCCCTTTGTCATTCAGGAAAATGTGAAACTGCCAGGATGAAGTGAATGCCACAGTTTCCTGCATGACAAAGGGGACTAATTGCCATTGAAATTAAATTGCTTTATTCCATAGGTCTGCTGCAGTATAACCCTGTACAAATGGGGGTTCCTGAAAAGTCTTCCTTGAGCTTGCTTAAATGCTCACTGCCAGGCTGGTGTCCTGCGTTTTAGCAGTTTAAATGTATTGCCTCTGTGTACTGTCTCTTTAAGAGCTGCCTGGATTCCAGTCACAATTAATCTGAGAGGGAGCTCTGTTAGAAGATGTACTTGTTTGCTGATCATTTGTTAGAGTAGTAATAATATTGCAGTTTGTTCTAAGCTGCCTTCTTTACAGCATGGACAGTTCTGTTTGTTTCCATCATCTTGGTCGTGGACTGTCAGAATGGGCCAATCAGTACATTTGGGAGCCTGCCTACAGGGGCTTGGTGAAGCCAAAACTTGTAGAAATTGTAGTTTTGGGCTTTTTGTGCCTAAAATGACCTGGAGGGGAGCCCTTGTGACAGCCAACCAAACCTTTTGGATCTTGGGGAAGGTCCCACACTGCTAGTTAGATCTGAGTTGGGAAGTGAAGAAGTAACAGCTCAAGATAGTTCGAGCAGCAATCCATAGTGGATTCGTGTGGAGAACTATGGAAAGGCCTGAGTTTGGCCTGCATGCCTGCCTGCTGTTCCTGAGAGGGAACTCGTGCTTTTCAGACTGAATCCAAGTTTGAGAGCAATTAAGCCACTGAATTGTGACCAGGCTTTAAACTGAAGAAGGCCGAAGATTTGCTGAATGCAATCGGCCTATCAGGACTTCCAGCTACCTCTGAACTCCCGGATTGTGCAGAGACTCTGTAATTGTGACCGGAGAGCCATTTGCCTGGTACAGTGGAATTTCCTTACATGTGAATGTGCTGTGTGCTCATAGTGGGTCGTGATTTGGTTCCCCACTGTGTGTCTGAACTGTGTTTTGCTTGCTGGAGGCTGTATCCAGTCCCACAGACTGAATCCGCATCCATTTCCATTTGTCTGGGCCCTGCTATACTGGCCCAGCTAGAATACCTGCTACGAGAGAAAGTCATTGACGAGAGACCGCCTGAGATCAGCCACTGCTCAACACCTTGAACAGGAATGATGCCTCGGTGATTCGTGTGGGCCCTGCTTCTCCGGGCACTCCAGCTCAATAGCCTGCAGTCTCGATTTTGTCCTGCCTATGTCCAGTATTGGGTATCATGAGTAAACATCAGGGTAGCTCCCTGCAACAACAGCTAAATCTAAAAGTGTTGTCATCTGATTGTCTTGTTGCCTTTTCTTTCACGAACTGAGCCCTCCAGCTCCGGATTACAAATAGTGTGTGTTGTGCATGTTGCTTTCTTCCATCACAGGGCCCCAACCAGCTGCAATGTTCCTGGCTAGCCCACCATTTTCCTACCTGGGTATCCAGAGTGTGTGACTGTGTAGGGACTCTGAACTTCATGCATAACTGTCTGATTAATATAGCTTTTACGCAAAGCAACCTGATTACGCCCCTGCCTTGTTCAAGTCCCCTGAATAAATCAGATTGAACTTTGTTTGCATTTAAACTGACTGTGGTTCCAGTTTGTGCCAAAAGTATTGTACTGTTGCTATTTGCAGTGCTTAACCTTGTTTTACAGGGGGTATCCAAGGTCAAGCTAGAGGAACCAACCCTGATGGTAAGTGCAAACAGTGTGGGTAATTGCCTGGTGAATAAGAGTCATTGTGAAAGTAATTATTGGATATTGTTCAGGCTACTAGAAGGGAAAGAGGGGGGTTACAGTGTCCCAGAGGGCTGCACCCAGGTTAGCTTGACCACTAACAACCCTGACCTCCAGGTGGAGGCACCCGTTTCATTACCCAGGTCCCTTAACATGCTACTAGCCAAGCAGGCAGGGGTAGTAGCCCTTGGGATAGCGCCACCTAGGGGTTACAGCAGCATACTGCAAAGTGCGTTAAAAGTATGTTTCATTCTGAGGAACGCCACTGTACATCCAGAAACTGCAGCGCTCTGGTCCTTTGATTTAGCATTCCATGGTCAGCACCACTGAAACTTCTTGCCCACAGTGTGACACTATTCTCCTCCTCCTCCTCCTCAGGATCCAGTACGTCTGGTGGTTACTCCAGGAAGTGGGGCATGATTGGACCTTGGAATGCCATCCTGCCATCCTCCCACACTCTAACTCCTAAATATGAGCCCCACCTTCTATCTCTACATCAAACCATTCCTGCTGTGCCATGCCTTGAAGGGGTAAGGCAGGATTTCATGTGGTTGCCTTTGACATTAAACTGTGCTCCACATCCCACCGAAGAAGAGGGCTGCGTTTTGCCTTTGTAGTGTACCCAGGACCACACTGACCCAATGAAGGCAGTTGGGATTGTGACGCAAACTTGAGTCTCCATGGGCAGTACAAGTCTTTATCTCTTTGACCTTCTGGGGCAAGAAATCACTGTAAGCCAGTATAGACTGCACCTGTGCCAGGGGATGGTGGTGGTTCTAGACAGGAGAATGGACAGGGCAGTTTGGGGGGATTCAAACTAGAGAATTGGGGGAAAGGGGCCAGTGTAAGGGTTTATGAAGGGCAGGAGGCAGGCACGGGATCACTGAGGGAAGGGCACAAAATCAGGGGAGCAACAGGGGAGGAGACCTACAACCAGAGTGTGGAGGCATAGAAACGCAGATATTCTCACTTGCATGCAGACCAGTATGAGGAGTGCACTCAGAAAAATGGACACGCTTGAGGTCTGATGCTTGTCAAAGGCCAGGACTTATTGGCATTCACAGAGACTTGGTGGGGGAAGTAAGTACCAGTATAGAGGGCCTCAAACTATCACGAAGAGATAAAAAGGGGTGGGGTGGCACTCTTCATAAGGAGAACAAGACACCAGATGTCAAGGAGGACAGCAATGCCACAGAGTCCATCTGGGTTACGGGGAAAGGGAGGAAAAGTGTTGTCTGGGGATACTACATTTCTTAACTCACTGAAGAAGAAGGTGATGCTTCTGGTGATACAGGATTGAGTGGCTGTGGCAATGAATAGTGATGATGCCTTGTTACCATCATTAAATGGCACCACATTATGTGCTGTTGATAGAATAAAGAACATGGGAGGTCACATGTGCACCCAAGCAAGATAGCCACTTAGCTCTTTTCCTCCAAGTGGCTTCTCTCACCATCCACCTCTATCCACTGCTTAGCGGACCTACACTACCATCCAAACACCTGATTTGGAACCCTCCAGAATATGCTTACTGGATCCATACCATCAGAAATGCTATCATCACCCCTGAAGAGAAAGAAAGACAGCCTGACTTCTTCACCCAGCCTGACTCGCCCTCTACTTAAGATGGCCACGCTTTCAGCTTTCTGCTGTCCTCCTTTGGCTCTAATAGAGAAATACGGGATTTTGGTGAAGCAGATCGCTGCAGCCATTAAGTCAACCTATCACATGGTCATGGACATTCAACAATCTTAGGCAGGGTCTTAACCGTAGAACAAAAAGTGACAGACTTAAAGGCAACCCAGAATGCCGTGGCCCACCACCAGCAGACCACAAAGGAACACATAGAGTGATTTCTCTGCAAAGCTGAATACCTAGATGGATGATGGAAAAACTTGCAACTTCGGGGCTTGTCGGAGGGTAATGAGAACTTGGACCTAGTAGCTTATTTCTAAAAGTACCAATTGAAATGGCTGCAGCTTGAACTGATGGAGTTTGATTTTTAACTAGACCAAGCACATTGAGTATGGAGAAGTAATGCCATGGGCCCTTGTGGCCGGCCACCTGCATCCACTAATCTTCAAACTCCTCTACTTTCAAGATAAAGAGTTGATTTTGCGGAAGGTGAGAGAACCAGGGGAGATCAAAGTAAATGGCACCCAAATTCTTTCTACCCAGATTATCCCCAGAATGTACTCAATAAAACAGTCCTTCAATAAAATCAAAGCATGGCTTCGAACTAGGGGGAACACTCACTCCCTACTATACCCAGCCTTACTGTTGGTGAACTACAATGACCAGAAGCTGCTCCTTTCCTCTCCAAATGAAGCAAATACCTGTTTCCAGCAAGCACGAGTCCCCCTGTGCCAGTTGTTCCAGTTCCCAACACCAACCCAACAATATGGAAACAGACCCTGCCACTTTTGGAACTCAGAATGGGGAGAGCTGAGACTGTTAACCAGTATATCACTTATCAAAACTTGCATTCATATAACTCATCTATGCCTTCACTCTGTTTTCTGAGGCATATTTGCCACATTCACCAGTTTATTTATTTATTCATTATTATTATCTCAGATATCAACCTTTGGGCTACAAGCTCATTTACAAAGGCTCCACGTCAATGAAGGAGCAAAGGAATACAAAACTACAAAGCATAGTACATTAACATGTGGGAAATCCGACGGCCTGGTGGTGCTGAGGGTTGAGGAGCTGGATGCCACACTTCGCGCCACGCCGATGACCCAAGTTCGGGAGCAAGCTCGGGAGTCGGGGGTCGGCAGGGGAGGGAGATGGATTGAGCACCCTCTGGGCAGCTCTGCTCTCCAGATTGGAGGGTTAGGGATGCCTGGTGCTCTGGCAACCCCCAGTGGAGACCGGAGGCACCATTGAGCTGCCGAGATCCACGTACGAGCATGGCTGACGCAGGCAGGGTTGCCATGCGCCTTGGTGTCAGACATGCACCATGCAGGGGATCTCGGTTAACCAAGAAAATACCCTCCAGCCCTGGATAGGTGACGGCCCTGCCAGTGCCACTGCCACACGCCAGCCCCCGCCACTGCACCCCATGGTCTCCTGGGTTGTTGTCCTCCCCTGACCCACGGAACCGTGAATGAACTTGAAGATGGCAGGGGAAACACAGCGGGCAGTAGAGCAAGCTGGTGAGTGCAGTGGCCTGAGAGAGCTCCAGGCTAGAGGCTACAAATAGAATTGAAAAAAAACAAACATGGAAATTATATACAACTACATACAAGATAAAAAGCAGAACATATACAGATAGTATTTATACAATTACAATACAGTCAAGTCCAAAGGGCAAAAAAGTACACAATAAATTCATGTGCAAGAGTAAGGGGAGAAGACAGCAGGAGGGGAGTGAATAGGGGAGTACATGTGATGACAGGAGGTGGTTTTGATAGAACAGAGCAGGTAAAGGAGTGGAGATAAATGTGGGGGAGGGGAGGATGGAAGTTGGGGGGGATCAGTGCCACAAGGAGTTAGGTTTTTATAGAATGAGCTTAACAGAGGAAAGGGGAAAGTAAGAAGTAGGAAACATAGGAGGGGAAAGAAGGAGAGGGAGACATTGGGGCTGGAGGGAGAAGAGGGTGTGAGGAAAACATAATAAGTGTCTGAGTTGATGAGGTTGCAGATAGGGTGGAGGATAGGGTAGGGTAGGGGAGGTAAGTAGAGGGCGGGGGGTAGAATGTGAAATTAGTAATGGGATAAGGCAGGGGTTAGTGAGGGTAAGAAGGAGGAGAGAGGATAAAGAATCGGGAGTTAACTATTAATCTCCTTTAACTATTATGTTATCAGATTACCTGCTTGACAGAAACATCCTCATTATCTATCAGCTTGGACTTAGTTCTGAGACTTTGGGACTGGCTTCTTGAGGCCTACCTGGACTAGTCTAAGGTAAGAGGGACAGGCATTGGTGGGACTCAGAAACTGCCTAAACAATACCTACTGTTGCTCCTTCTCCCTTTTACTTGATCTCTTAGTTTTTCCTCTGAGCAGGTTCTCCATTCTTGACTTGGAACACAGAAGCAGATCCAAGCCACAGGCAGCAATATGCATCACATGGAGCGTTTCCTACCGTTCCTGATAAACCGTTTAAGGGGCTCATGCAGTTCAATACATAAAACCCTTAGATGCTCATGTGCTCCCTGTGAACAGTGCTAAACTTTACACTGCTTTCTTTAAATACAGCTACTCTGGGGGTGGGAACAGGGAGCCGCTGGGGTCCCCCAGCCTTGGTCAATTCAGGTTCTGTGGGATTGTTCACTTAATGATGCCTTTGCTGTCTGGTAGAGAGAGCATCTGACTTGTTTCAGTCAGTTCTGATTGCTCAATATTTAGTGTATTTTTAGTTTTAATTTCTGTTAAGTGAATTGTGATATTGTACCTATATTTACGTATACATGGGACTACTGTGATGGGGAATACTGTTGTACTCTACCACTTCCATTGCTAAGACTTGGGGTGGGGGCAGCAGACTTTTGTCTAATCTGGCCCCTGGGGTGCCAAGGCTAGCCTTCACATATCCTCCTTTACTATGGCTTCCTTCGGTTGCCTTAAGGTGGTCTCCTGGACCCTTAATGGCCTAAATAATCAGGATAAGAAATCTAAGGTTTTAACCAAAGTCAGGGACATGGCCTGAGATATAGCTTTGGTCCATGAGACCCATCTTTTGGCATCTGAGATACAGCGTTTACACTCTGTGTGGGTGGGAACTGCATATCATAGCTCCACCCACATAAAGCAATAAGGGGTTGTTGTCCTTGTTCAGAAGGGTTGCAGTTTGGAGCCCACAAGATTACTTCGACCCAGAAGGACAATATATCCTGGTAGAGGGGACTTATCAGGGTCTCCTTTTGATTCTTGGCTTGGTGTATGCCCCAAATCCTTAGACCTCCAGTTTCACCTTATCGTCCTCCAGCTGTTACCTACAGCGCATCCAGGGGTAATACTATGGGGTGATTTCAACCTTACCCCACAATTGGTCACTGATCAGATTGGTCCAAGACTCCAGAATGAAATGTTTGTTGAGGCACAGTCTCTTCAGTCATACCATTCCCAAGACATCTGGGACTTCTGGAGGACCCTACAGCCAGGTAAAAGGATGTATCCTTTATTCCTCAGCACATAGTAAGTATAGTCGCATTGACTTGATTTTTTCTCCCGAACTGGTTACCTCCACTGGAGGGTATCCCTGGGGAATACTTTAATTTCAGATCACGCTCCAGTAATTTCATCTGTAACACTGAGGCAAACCCTGGGCCATACAACAAGTGGGGATGACTGCCTCCTTTCTTGTTTGAACAGGAGACTAAATTCTACTAACAGGGCAGTAATACCCCAGATGTCCCAATCCTCACTCAATGGGAGGCTCTAAAAAGCAGTACTTTGGGGTAAGCTGACCGGCCAAGTCCAGAAAGAGAGGGAAAGCTCACTCTGACATCAGGAAGGTCAGCTTAAAGCCCAGGAGCAACAACTGATTCACCACCGTGATCAGATGGCCTCCCTTTGACCCCAAACAGATGAACTCAGGACATCTATTGAATCCTTTCTCCAGTATCAGATGGAATATAACCTTTTTAGGCTCAACCAGACCTATTGGGAGGTCAGGGATCAACTGGGGTGCCTACTAGCCAAAGATTAAGAGCGAAAGAGGTGGAAAAATGTATTTATTTGATGCACACAGCACCAGGTACAGTTATCACCACTCCCCAGGAAATTAATGAGGCCTTTTTCGATTATTACTCTAGGCTTTATTCATCTGAGACCTCCCCTTCCACAGACTAATTTAATGTCTTTCATGAGTATGTCACTCTACCCTAGGTTACAGCAGATGCCAATCAGGAATTAAGTGAACCTTTCACATTTGCAGAAGTGACCACTGCCAGTCACTGCCACTGTCAGTGGCTCAACAGGTAACACACTCACCTCTGAGGCCAGGCGATCAGAAGGCTGTGGGTTCTATCCCCACTCCAGGCACTTGGGTTAATATCCCAATAATGACATTGCAGTGCATCATGAGGGGGATGCTGCACTCTTGAGGTGCCGTCTTTCAGATGAGTCGTTAAATTGAAGTCCCATCTGCCTGTTCAGGTGGATGTTAAAGATCCCATGGCACTTCTTGAAAAGAGTAGGGGAATTTTTTTATTTAAAACCAAAAACAAACATTACAAGCATTATACAAACAATGTGAAATCTGATCAACAAAAACAAATATTCATAACTTAATTCTTATACATATCTACATTTCCTAACCAATTATCTCACGTTTCTCTTACTTGAAATCATCCTTTCTTCTCTTTTTTCCTTATCATACAGCTAGCATGTTTTCCACTAGTCTTTTACTAATTTATCCCATACAAATTGCATTCATTCAGATATACTTTATCAATTTCTAATTGTATTTTAAACAGCAGATCATTTTGTTGTACATCTTTGTTCTGCAAAAACCTTTGATACCTTACTTGCAAAATGCACCACTTTAATATTGCTAATATCATATATACTGTACCTTTATTTAACTTGACAAAGAACCTCTGTGCGCAAACACTGAGGCAAGGGTTACCCCCAAAGGGCATTTGGCTGGGAAGCCAAGTTTCAAGAAAATACAAAATCACACATGCCCCCACAATGCAAAGCATTATGGGCTGCATATGCAAATCACCACAGAATGTTATGCTGGTCCCATTCTTTTGTTAGTTGACCATATATCAGTATATTATAGGACATTTTCTCAAACATACTCAAACCCCATAGTTTGGCTAAATTTCCCCAAAAATCCTTTATAAAAGAACATTAAAAAAAAAAAGATGCTTCACATTTTCTTCCATCATTCCACAGGCTACCTATGGACATATTCGATCCTCCTTCATTTTGTGTTTTTGGTTTCCTTTTACATTAAGCTTTTTATGGCTACTCATCCAAACAACTTCCCTCATTTCCCTTGGAGTCCTTTTTCTAATGTCATATCTAATATTTTATCAACCTGTATGCCCTTCTCTACTTTAAAAACTGGTTCTTCATAATAATTCTTAACCACCAGTTCCTTATGAATTTTTGTTCTATTTTCCCTATTTAATAGATCTAGGGTCACCTCCACTCCCATTGTGTTATGTATTTTCTACATACCTCAAGGTAAATTGGTAATTCATGATTTTGTTTTATATTTCCTTTTTTCCTATATTCATGATTAACCTTGGACTCCATCTTTGTGCAAACAGACTCCATATTAAATCGTTCCCCTGTAAAATGGGGACTATATTCTCATATACAAAATACTTCAGAAAAAACTATGGGATGAACTATATTTAAACCACCTTCTGTTTAGGTCTATGTGTGTGTCCTTTTCATGGGATTCAAACAGGAACTCACAAAAGCTGAAAGAAGAGACCCAAAATCTTTATTTGAAATTTCCAAGGTACTGGAATATACATGCTACATATAAGAAAATTGGTATAATGAAAGTCTTTAACAGATAAATCCTTTTCTTTTGGTCATATTCAATCTTTCCATTTTCTATTTTCTTTCATGCTATATGACATTTGATTTCCCAATTTTAACAGCTGCATCCTCCCCAAAAATAATACCCAAAATATTTATCTCACCTTTCACTATTTCTAGTTCCCCCTTCTTATTTTGTTCTACATTCCCTAAAGGGTACATCTTGCTTTTCTCTTTATTTATCCCAATACCTGTGTACTTATTATATTTATCAAAAGTTCCTATCAAAGCTTCACCTGATTCAAGATATTTTACTAAGATTATACAATCATCTGCATATGCAAAATTATTTTTTTAAATTCTGTTTTCCCATATTATATTTTTAATCTGCATATTTCCTCAATATACCTTAGTATTGGGTCCAAACAGAAAACATATAAAAGAGGACTTAGGGGGCAGCCCTGCCTGACTCCATTCCTTACAAATATTGGTATTCCCAAGTATCCGTTCACCATTGGGCAAACTTGTGCCTCTGAATATAATGCTCTTATTAAAGCAATACATTTATTTGGCAGATCGTAGCTTTTAGCACATCCCACAAATATTCATGTTGTACAGCATCGAATGCTGTCTCCTGATCTAACGTGTACAAATACCCTTCCATTCTATAATCCTGGGCTTCATTTATTATTTTCCTTAAATATATCAAATTTTGTCTAATATATCTCCTGGGTATGGCACATGTTTGTGTGCATAAAATCAGCTGTTCTGAAAAGGACATCAATCTTCTGTTTATTATTTTGGCTAACATTTTATAATCGGAGGTTAACAAACTTATTGGTCTCAATTTCTGACATCTAATGTATCCTCTTTTATATAAGAGATGGGAATTTCCTCAGTGCCTTGGCCAAATTTCCTCCCATTCACTAAAAATATCACCAACAGCTTAATCTGGTTCAATGTCAGTTTGCATTCATCTGTATCCCTCCCCCAGTCGGGCCTGAAAATAGGCAATAATTTGTCTAGTACACTTACCCAGTCAACAAAACTAAATAAAATAAAATAAAATTAATTACATGGCAGCTAGAAAGTCTCCTGAACTGGATGGCTCAGCATTTGCCCATCTTCTGGACCCTTTCCTCACCAGACTATTCAGCGATGTGCAAATCGGGGAGCCCTCCCCCATTCCTTCAGTGAGGCCTTGATAACATTTATACCAAGAAAGGGGAAGGAGAGCATACTCTGCTTCTAGTATCACGCTATCTCCCTGATCAATGTCAACACAAAAATATACACTAAAACTTTGGCAAGGAGGATGGAATCCGTGAGGGATGACCTGATAAGTGCATACCAAGTGAGATCTGTGCCTGGTCGCATGGGCTCTGATAACATATGACGAACACGGGACATTCTGTGGGGAAGGGGTACATGCCCTGGATGAGCCCACTGACACCATGTCTCTAGATGCTGAAAAGTCTTTTGACAGGGTGGAGTAGGCTTACCATTTTGACACCATGGCCTGCTATGGCTTTGCACCACAGTTTATACAGTCAGTCCACCTACTTTACAGGTCACCCAAGGCAAAGGTCTTGACCAACTTCACCATATCCAGAAGCTTTGCACTAGGGCATGCGATGAGGCAGGGATGTCCGTTATCCCGCTATATATTTCCTCTGGGTGTAGAACCCCTAGCACAGAAAATACAAGCTTCTAACCTATTCCTGGGGGTGGTTGTGGGAGGTGAACATCATAAAATCTCACTTTTTGCTGACGATATCATCCTATTTTTGACAGACTTTCCTGCCACCCTTTCCTGCCCTGCATAACATCATTCAAGACTACCCTAACATGTCAGGGTTTAAACTAAACAGTGCAAAGTCCTAGTTCCTCCCCTGAATGCCTACTATACACAGAATATGTTCCAGGCATACTCCTATCAATGAGAACCAGACAGGGTGACCTGCCTTGGTATTAAACTGAAAAACTCAGTCAGAGACACAGTAAAAGCTAATGTACAAGTCACGCTCTGATAAACTTGATGCAGATTTTCATAGATGGCCAGTGGTAATTCTCTTCACCTGGGGCAGGATTAATGCCTTCAACTTGATCTCAATCCCTAAAATTCAGTACATTCTGTCAGACTTACCAGTACGCATCCCATCTTCTCACATCTCAGAACAAAATTGACCCACTTTACCTGGGGAAGAAAACAGCCCAGAATTTGATGACAACCCCCCCAACAACATTGATCAGAGGGTGGGTATGGCCTCCCTGGCCTTAAACTTTTTCAACACAGTGTGGTCCTTCGGCAGGCCATATTCTCCTGTCGACCGGAATGGCTCCCTTCTCAACCCTGTTGATTGCATATGGAAATATGCCAAAGCAAGGTTCTCAAAGCAGTGACCCTGGTACACCAGGCCTGGTCTTTCCCTAAAACATCCTTTCCCTGCACTACTCACACGAAATTTGTCTGGAACTGACAGCTTAAGGAGTTGGGAATGAGAATGTCCACCTCTAGAATTTGACCCCTTTGAAGCAACCCATCCCTCTGTATAGGAGGAAAACCTGTAAACTGGCCACAATGGAAAACCTGCAGTAGCCAGACAGTAGGGGATCTCTACCACCCCAGAAGTGGGGTGCTACCTACCTCTGCTACACTAACTCATGCACAATAGGTAACTCCACTATTGTTTTGGCAATACCTCCAACTTAGAGAGCTCCTTAGAATCTGTCTTACTCCCTCCTTGTCACGTCCAGAAACTAACCCCCTAGAGCAGAAGGTGGCAGCCATCCTAACACTGAGACACATGACGGCATGGCTTGTCAGACTGCACAATGCCCATGTCTCTACCACTGTTTCTGCAGGCCTCCCCGAGAGCTCTGGGAAGAGGAGCTAGATACTTCTGTTACTCCAAGGGAATGGGACACACTGTGGACTCATGCCCATCATGCTAATAGAGAACTCCAAGCCAGAACACTTCAATTCAAGGTCCTACATAGGGCCTACAGAACCCCACATGCCCTTCATTGTATGGGGCTCCTGTACTGTAGTGACTGCTGGAGATGAACCTACCCACATGCTACACTTACCCATCTAATGTGGTCATGAACCATTTTGGACACTTATTGGCATCAAATCTGGGGATTCCGCCATGCCCTAGTTCCTCTCCCATGTCTTAGGGATCCTTGCTCTGCTTGGGCATTCCAAATGAAGAAATACCCTGGAACAGAAACAGCTCATCTGGTCAAGGCGCTTTTTCTACAGCTAAATGCCTTCTGCTTTTAGGTGGTGAGACCTGGACCCCCAATTCTCACGATGGGTGGGAGACCTTCTCCACCTGACAGTCAAATATAAGCGTGTCTCACATGATGCCCAAGGCAGCACAAAATATATACATTAGTTTGGGGTCCATACCTACAACACCTGCAAACCAAGCAACCCAGACCCAACTTTCTGCACAGGTGACCTAGGTGCACGCTCACTCCTTACACTCTCTGTTATGTATACTGCACTAAACTTTAACCCACAGTGGACTCAGTCAACACCCCTTGGACCTTGGGTACCACAGAAAGCATCAAGCCTTCCAGTGTGTACCCTTATAACCCATTCTGACCATTCCCTCCCCCCATCTATCCTCTTCCTATATGGACAACTTCAGGTGGATCGTACGCCCTGAGTAGGATACTAGAGATAATATATTTCTGTGAAGAGACACCACTACCACCAACCCCCTTAGATAAACAAATACCTCTGTAGATGGGTTTAATGCTTTCCCCTGGTAGACACCGATTGGGACTCAGGAACAGTTTCCCACATCTCAAGAGAGATCTGTTTGTTCGCTGACAGTTAACCGAAGCTGGACCCAGTAGGAGGCAGTGAAGATAACTTGCTCTTGCTACTGCTGTTGGTCAGGTTACACTGAATACAGTGTGCCTCTTCTTTGAAGGTCATTGGTATGTTCATATACCTGGTTACTCCAATATGCAGCAGGGACTCCAGAAAAGTAAGACACCACAACCTGTTGGTTATTAAATCCTTATTATATCCACCTCCAATGTTGAACAACTTCAGCCACTTTATCTAACAGCTGCATCTGTACACTTGTTCCATGTAAAGTGTGAACTAAACTATTTCTTTTGGCCACCAATGATTAAAATGTACAACTGCATATCTACTTATGTCTGTAATATAGCTCATTATGTTACAAAAATTGAAACACCTCCATAAAACCTTTTGGTAAAAGGACAAAGAACCTAGCTGTCACTGTGGATAATAGAAGATGGTACATAGATACATAGATACATAGACAGTGTCGGCAGATAAGGGCCTATGGCCCACCTAGTCTGCCCATTTGAGCTTGTAAGTTCAGTTTGTTTTCCTAGAAGTCTATTTCCCTTACCCCTGACCTCTAGAATTCCTTTATGTCTATCCACATGTTCTTAAATCCGTGATTGTTTCAGCCCCCACCACTTCCTCTGGCAGGGTGTTCCACTTGTCTACCACCCGTTCTGTGAAGAAATTCTTTCTCATGTTTCCTCTGAATCGTCCTCCTCCAACTTCATCCCATGCCCTCTAGTCCTGAAACATCTTTTTCGCTTAAAAATAGTGTTTTCCTGCACCCTGTTCCTCCCTGTAAGATACTTGTATGTCTCTATCATATCCCCTCTCTCCCTCCTCTCCTCCAGGGAGTACATGTTCAGTTCCTTCAACCTGTCTTCATAGGACTTGTGATGCAACCCATGCACCATCTTTGTTGCCCTCCTCTGAACCTTCTCTACCCTGTCTATGTCCTTAATGGTAGAATACCATGTGTAAGACATTGCTCACAGTGATTTTTACCATCTACGGAATATCGCCCAAATTCAATCCTATCTTACTGACTCTGATCCGGAAACACTAGCGCATGCTTTTGTCTCTTCCCAGTTGGATTACTGTAATGATCTTTACCTAGGGCTATCTGCAGGGCTGGTGCATCATTTGCAGCTCATGCAGAACTCAGCTGCTCAGCTGGTAGCTGGGACCTCATGGTCCGGGCCTTTCATGCCAATTCTTCAGGAGCTGCACTGGCTCCCAGTGAGGTGGCATTTCAGTGTCCGGATAAGTTTGTTGGTATACAAAGCCCTGCATGATTTGGGCCCCAGCTTTCTGAAAGACCTTCTGACAGAATACGCTCCCATCCACCCTCTTTATTCTGCGGAGGTGGGTTAACTCACAATTTCATGCTCCCAACTGAAGTTATAGGGACATAGAGCTTTTTGTGGGGCAGATTCAGCTGTGTGTAACATGCTTCCAGCCTGAGTTAGAGGAGCGTTCTCTGCGGGACATTTTAAGAGCTTACTTAAAACATTTTAATTAGGCCTTTGGAACCCCCTAAATAAAAAAAGTTTCAATCTACAATTTATTCTTTATTAGTTCTATTTGTTTTGTCAAAACTGTGATTTTGCAGTGATGCATTGTTAAACTGTTTTAATTTTAGGAGGCAGTATGGCACAGTGGTTTAAGACTCTGAGCTGCAAATCTGGAGACCTGGGTTTGAATCCCACAGCCCCCACTTGCATACTGTGTGACCCAGTAGCAAGTCACTTAACTTCCTTGTGCTCCCAGGTCACACCTGTAAACAAGCTTTCAGCTTAGTGTGTCTCACCTGGTTAAATAACTGGGAAACAAAATACAAAACTGCTGTCTGTACAGTGCCTAAAGCCTCGGACAGGCACCTAACAAATTTGCCTTGCCTCAAACAGTTCAGTGGAACATGATGCCCACCTGGTTGGGGAAATTATGACAGTAGCCAAATCAGAGGCAGTGGTCCTAAGGGGACTTGAATCTCCCAGGTATAGACTGGCATTTTGAGTAAGCTAACAGCAGAACTGAGACTGAGTTCCTGTTCACGTGCAAGGAGAGCATCCTAGAGCAGCCCCCTCTAGCAGCAGTCACGATCCAATCATAGCACTTCTACGGTGCAAGGAGCCTGATCCACCTACCCCCAAAAGAGATAGATAAGGTGCCACTTGCCCCCTCGGGCAGTGGTCACGATCCAGCCACAGCACCTCTACGGTGCAAGGAGCCTGATCCACCTACCCCCCAAAGAGATAGATAAGGTACGATGCTTGAAAAATTACCACAATTTCTCTGGGCTGTGTGAACGCTGAACTGGATCATCACTTGCAATTTGCTGTTTTCAATTTCAGCGCCTTCTCCAGGTAGCGCTATTGGCTCCATGCCTGTGTATAGCTCCCTAATTGGCTGGTCTCACTCACCTGAGACAGAAGTACCCGAGACATGTGGCTTAATGTAAGCCTGCATCCCTGTACTCGGCTTCTAATTTATATATTTTAATTTAGCCTGTTCTGCTCGACCTGTGTAAAGTAACTTACCATTCCCTGCCCGCTGCAGTTTCTCTCCAACTGTATGTGCACTGATTCAGTGCTAGCTCTGCAAACTTCCCCTTGATTTTTCCCCAATTAAGCTTTCACTCTGTACACTGCCTTGAACTGAGTTTGTAAAAAAGTTTTACTGGCTTTGTTAACATATATTTTTTAATCCTATTTAAGACTGTAATGGGTTTACATGCTTACTGCTATGAACTTAGTTAGAAAATTCAGTGAACTGTAAAATCTGTGTAGCCTCTGTCTTAAGCCTAAGGCTCCTGCCCTTGACTTTCATTCTTAATCATCTTCCTTTGTCCCCCTGTCCTCCTCTGTCTCTGTTCTGTCCCTCCTGCCCTCCCCCATCAGTCTGTTCTTTTGTGCCTGTTTTGGATTCCCGAGTTAGCCGGCACCTTGCCTCTGTCTGAGACTGCCCCCTGACTTGTCTTTCAAGTTGGTGCTCAGTTCTCTTTGTGTGTCTCTGTTTAGACAACCCCCCCCATCTGCTCCTATTTAATCTGCTATCTCTTTCCTTACAGGTGCCACCTGCCCCCATGGGCAGTGGTCATGATCCAACTATAGCACCTCTACGGTGCAAGGAGCCTGATCCACCTCCCCCCCAAAGAGATAGATAAGGTATGCAGCTTGAAGGATGCCACAGTTTCTCTGGGCTGTGTGAGCTGAATCGGATCATCACTTGCAATTGCTGTTTTCAATTTCAGTGCCTTCTCAGGGTAGCTCTATTGGTTCCATGCCTCTGTATAGCTCCCTGATTGGCTGGTCTCACTCACCTGAGACAGAAGCACCCGAGACGTTTGGCTTAATGTAAGCCTGCATCCCTGTACTTGGCTTCTAATTTATATATTTTAATTTAGCCTGTTCTGCTCGGCCTGTGTAAAGTAACTTACCATTCCCCCCCTGCTGCAGTTTCTCTCCAACTGTATGTGCACTGATTCAGTGCTAGCTCTGCAAACTTTCCCTTGAGTTTTCATCCCACCCCCTCCCCCCCCAGGCCTCCTTTAAATGCACACAGTCTCCGCCCTCCTATCTGATGTTTCAATTTATTGGTTGCCACTGTCAACAACTGCAATTCCTCCCATCCCCTTTTGCAACTAAGCCTTCTAGCAGCTTTATCTCATTCTGTTTTGCTGAGGCATACCGCTTTGGTACTTTAGGTTTGCTTTTTGCTGACTAGCATATCCTGTCTTGCTAAGGCACTATTTTACTTGAAAATTGTACTACAAATTATTGAACTTTGACTGATTTGCCAAAAACTGTATTTATTGTCTAAAAATGTTCCCAGCAACCAAGTGTTACAGCCCTTTGTGACTTTGTAGCTCTCTCTCAGACTGCAAGGCGCCAAGGAAATTGCAGGCTTTTCAGTTGCTAATTGAGCTGTTTCACTCAGACTGCTAGCCTTTGTATTGCCCCACTATCAATTCGAGCTCTCTCTCCTTTCTCTGTCCAAGAACCCGCTAGGGATCCCAGCTCAGATACCCTCCACATGGACCCGCGGATACCAGGCGGTCGGGCGCTCCGAAGCCACTGCCCGAGACCTCCTCATCAGACTCCACCACTTGAGAGGTGCAGCCAAAGCCACAATTTTCACCCACCGCTCATCCCATCTCCTGTGTGCTATTATATAGACCCGTTAGCACCACCGCTCCCATCCCTGATGAATCTCCTGCCTTCTCTTCTTACTAAAGCAATTTGTTACTGCCAGGGTTCCACCAGGGGAATCCTGCAACCAGCAGCCAGCGAGCTACCCTTGTTATTAAAATTCCCTCATTTACTCAACAACTGCAACTATGGCAGCCTCGTGGCAATTCCTCCTCCTGACTGCACTGTGTATCATACCTCTTACTGGCTTATTATCCAAAAAATTTGAGACTGGGGGGTACACCACATCCTCATCCTGAAGACTGCTCACCCAAACTGACTCTACACATCACATGTTATGCCAAGGCTCCTTGCCAACTGACCCAGGTGGACTACCTTCCTCGAAGAGCAACTATTGCAGGTTTGTCTACGCCTCCTTCCTTATCTCTGATTAATTAGAGATACTCCCACTGGCATTACACAGCCAGAGTATTAGCCTCAGTGTCCTTAGGCTTGCATAAATTAAAAAACAAAGCTTGGCACCCTGGTTCCTCCTCCATGCCAAGCCGGAAAAAACCTCAAGCTCATTGCCTTTCACTTGAATCCCTGAAAAAATTGCTACTCCTCCTCTTACTCTGCTCTGGCAATGTCGAGCTTAATCCAGGGCCCATAAATAAACTTACTCCCCTTCTGAGTCACTGTCTCTTAAAGGTATTAGTTTTATGCACATTAACGTGTGGAGCCTGATGAAAATATTCACCCTTATCCAGGCTTGGACCACCCATATAATGCCAGATGTGATTGTTATCTCAGAATCCTGGCTTCAGCCCTCTACGCCAAATAGCATGATTAATATACCTAACTACCAGATCTTTAGATGCAATAGGCAATCCGGAGGAGGCGGGGTCGCCATCTACATCAAAGATAGATTTGTGGCATCAGCACTTAATTCTAACTCACTGGTAGCAGGATTTGAGTGCCTGGACATAAAAAATCGACCTCTCCCCATCATTAGCACTCCAAATCATAAGATGCTATAGACCACCATTTGACGATACTCAGCTCTTGTCCAATCTTACCACTATCTTGGACACTAGCCCCCTGGAAACAGTTATTCTCGGGGATCTAAACTACAATTGGCTGTCAGAAGACGGTCACCTGCTTAAATCTTTCTGCGACTCCCTTGGTTTCACCCTACTCAAAGAAGAGCCCACCCATATCAACAAAAGAATACAGCCAAAGTGCCCTTCTGGATGTCCTGCTTGTGAATAAACCCCATTCCTTCTCCCACATTGGAACCTTTGACGCAGATATTAGTGACCATTGCCTAATAGCTGGAGTTTGGGCAGCCAACAAAGTGCCAACTACGGCAAATTCTCCACCAAAGGTCAACCAGGTCATTGATCCAAAGGCATACCTACTTGACCTAAAAATTCCCCCTTGTGGCGAGTTTTACCTTGCTAAAGTAGTGGAAACTGCATATTCTATGCTACATGAAATCATTACCTACACCATGAATCTACATGCGCCTCCATCAAAAATACGCATAAAAGCTAGGAAATGTTGTTGGTTCACTCAAGATCTCAAGGCTGCACTACTGTCCAGGAATAAACTCTGGAAAACTGCCCACAAATCCCAAAAAGAGGAAGACTGGTGCCTCTTTAGAACTGCCAGAAATCGCTGCACCAAATTGATTAGGGAAGCTAAAGACTGCTATTACCAAGCAGAACTAGATCCTGTAGCCAGTTGTCCCTCCAAATTCTGGGCCACAATCAAAGAACTGGCAGGAGCCACGTCACAAAATATGCTCCCTAAAAAAATTACCTCTGACAATACAGTAATCAATGACAAAAAAGAGATACTGCAGGCATTCAACATGCACTTCGCCACAGCAGGCTTAGCCTTCGATAACTCGCCTGCATGTAGCCTGCGCACCCAACTTGGCATGACCCCTCCAAATGTTGGCTCCGTTAGTCAACATTTCTCATTCTCATCAGTTTCCCTCAAGGAAGTGGAAGATTTGATTCTCCACCTGGATACTAAGAAAAGTGCCAGCGCAGATGCACTTGAACCATACTTCCTAAAGATAGCATGCCACGTATTGGCAGTGCCTATTACTTATTTATTCAACCTGTCCCTAACACAAGGTACCGTCCCTCAAATATGGAAGATTGCACACGTTATCCCGCTATTTAAATCTGGAGACCCTTGCGACCTTAATAACTATAGGCCAATTTCTCTTCTACCCACACTCTCGAAGCTACTGGAAAGAATAGTAAATGGCCAACTAAGATCCTTCATCGACAGAAAAATTACTAAACCCCTTCAATTTGGATTCAGAGCCAACCACAGTACAGTCTCGGCATTAGCTAAAGTAACCAACGACTGGCAACTGGAGTTGGAGCATAAAAATCAGTATGTGCTGTGTTTCTTGACCTCAGCAAAGCATTCGACACAGTCAACTGTGACCTGCTCCTCGACTCACTAAAAACACTAGGATTGGATGCTACTTCTCTAAATTGGTTCTCTGAATATCTGACAGACAGATGCCAGCAGGTGAAGCGGATGGCGAACTATCTGCCCTAAAACTCTTACAAAGAAGGTGTCCCTCAGAGATCCATATTAGGTCCCCTCCTCTTCACAGTGTATATCAACAACATTGATGAGAGAATCAAGGATGCAAGTATTCACTTATTCGCGGATGACACAGTGCTGTACCTGAGTCATCCCACACCAAAAGAAGCTTGTACTGACCTACAAAAAGATTTCAACCTCCTGCAACCCAACTAATCAATAAAAAACTGCTATTAAATGCTAAGAAAACTAAAGCCATGTTATTTTCCCCCTCAAACTACACAAGTGCTACTGACTCCTCCCCCAATAACCACGATGCTGGGATAGTGCTTACAGTACATTCCGAAATTCAGATATCTTGGGGTCTGGATCGACTGTAAACTCTCCTTCACTGACCACCTGGAAAACTTGCTGAAAAAATTAAGGCAAAGACTTGACCTTTTTTACAGGATAAGAAGACTTCTTACAGCAGACGCAAAGAAACGACTAGTCCAAGCCACGTTCCTGTCCCTAATTGACTACGCAGACTTCATATACAGTAGCTGTGTGGCTTCCTATCTTGGAAAATTGGATATGCTTTACCACAGAGCTATAGGCTTCATCACTGACCTCCCCTTCTCTACCCATCCTTGCGCTCTATATTCCACCACGTGCTGGACCTCGCTTCACTATAAGGCGCAACTTTAATCGCAGCACTCTGGACACTTAGAGCCCTTAGTGGCAAACTCCCTCAATACATAAATGGAACTGTCTTGTCTCAATTGTACCCAGGAATTATTCCCTTAGAAGCTGCTCACAACTCCTGCTAAATATACCTAGGGCACTCACACGAGTCGGGAAAGCTGCCTTTGGATTAGCACTCCCATCAACATGCAATAAAACCCCCAAAATAGTTAAGCTGAAAACCCCAGTAAGTACCCTTTTGTTCAAAAGGCTTTACCATGATGGCATTACGGAAATTTGCAACTGCTTTACTAGAACCTAACTAACCTCCCTCCCTCAAACGGCGGCCCCCCAGCTGAAATGTGTGCCTCTGCCTCTAGCATGCCACCAACAGATCCACAGGATTTATTGCCGAACTCCTATATCTTATTCTTTGACACTCTGAACAGCTGCAGCATGATTCTAGCACATGCTACCGCACTTGGGTATAATTATCGTCTTTTGCCCCCAAAAATATTCAGTCTCTTGTCTATCCAACACCTCCCTTTGCCTCAACCTCCAGGACCCTCCCAGTTATGCCCCTGCTACTGTATTCCTCCTCTTGCACTTAGTAAAACGGCAGCTTTTCTCCTCCATATGTCACCGTGTTTTGGGGTAAAAATCGCTTTGTCGCCTTTCATATGGTCCTCCGCCCTCCCAATCCCTCACTCTGCCATAACAATTGGGTCCTCTTCGCTTGCACCCCTATTCCCCACCTCTCCCTACATTATGCACTTGATATCTTCTATCTGGTATGCCTACCCTCTCCCTAACATTTCCCACTACAAAATGCACAGTTTTGGGGCTTGGATCCAGCACAAGTTCATTATCCATGACTCCTTGTAGTTCTATGTTCAATGTATATTACCTGTAAATGTGCATTTTACTATAATAGCAGCTATTTTACTGTTTGTACTATTGTAACTTGTCTTTCTGTATTATTACTGTAGGACCATGGGTCCACCTTGTAATGAGTTTGCTCAATGGTGCCTGCCTGGATAAATAAAGATATTAATTGATTGATTGATGTCCAACAAAGGACTATGTTTAAAGACATCACGTCCATTTTCACAATAAGTGGGGATGGGATAATCTCAGTGTGAATATCGAGACCCAGTGTGAGGCAGTTACCACAATCTGGTAATGTTACCTTATCCAACACATTATCCCAGAGCACAGCTTGTGTGGGAAAACTAAAGTCAATGTCCACACTGCCAGATTACAAAGTTTGCTGTGGTTTTATTTATCCACCACTCATTGCATTAAGGTACAGCCAGGGACATTAAATGCATCACATTTTAAAGACACACAGCTGGCAGGGTGGCATAGAAGGCTGAGGTGCTGTGTGTGCCTTACCTCTCATCATGCCGGTGACCCAAGTTCAGGAACAGGCTCGGGTCAATGGGTGTTGGTGGGGAGGAGGGGTGGGAGTGGATTGAGTGGCTGTCGGGCAGCTCTCCTCTCCCAGTCTGGAGTGGTGGATCAACTCAGCTCTTGGCTGCCACCAGGTGGAGGCCTGATGGTAGCACTGATGCTTGAGTATCTGATGGTAGTCAGGGAAGGGGGAGCCACAGTTCCATTTTGCATGTGCACCTCCACACCCATGCATAACCCATGCCACTGCAGCTAGGGGAGAAAATGAAAAGAGTGGTTGGCTCTGGCTCTATGAAGTCCTGCCCACTGGCCCTCTGCCCCACATTGCCGCTCAACCAGGAAATGTGTGTCTCTGGGTGGGGGATGGATAGCCCTCCTCTGCCTGGCCCTGCCACGGTGGGCACACCATGGAGATCTCAGAAGGTACAGGTCAAGGCTGAGGCAGAACACCAGGTGGAGGAAACAGGGACGGGACTGATAAGCCTGCCTGAGCAGACCATGAAGAGAAAAAAGCTATGTGGAAAAATAATTTAAAAGCACATTGTCACAAGTGTTTGGCTACTACTCACCACATGCCCCGGTGCTGCAACTCATGCGAGTCTTCATCAGAAGGCCCCCTGATGAAGACTAACATGAGTCGAAGCGCTGGGGACTATATGGACTTTAGCAAGACTTTTGACACTGTGGCACATAATAAGCTTTTGCTCAAAATACACCAATGTAAAGCAAAATGTATACACAAGGTGCACTGCTGTCTGGCTTGGGGACAGAAAGCAGAGGGATGTGACTGATGGGCTCTTTTCCAAGTGTAGAGAGGTACAGTACTAGCAAATGATCCTTTGGGGATCAGTGCTGGGGCCACTGCTTTTCAGCATCTACATCAATGATCTGGAGGTGGGAGTCTTCAGCAGACTGCTTAAGTTTGCAATTACACTAAGCCGGTCAGCCAGGGTGGTGAATCCCCTTGAGCCTGGAGACAAATTTCAGGAGTGTGTGAACAAGATGAGTGTCTGGTCAGACTCTTTAGAGTCCTAGATTCGGTGTAGCCAAATGCACAGTGTTGCAACTGGGGAGGAGAAACAGAAGTTAGATCTACACACTGCATGGAGCTACTCCTACTGCAGTTGAGGAGGAAAAGGACCTGGTGGTCATATGAGACAAGAGGCCAAAGCATAACAAGCAGTACATGGCTGCTGTCGGGAGCACTGGGATACATTAAAAGGTGGGAGACCAGCAAAGTAGGGGAAGTAATTCTACCATGTTACAAGGCCATGATCAGGCCCCACCTGGAACTTCTGCATTCAGTTTTGGGATCTGTATTACAAAATTGACACTGAGGAAATAGAAAGAGTACAATGCAGGGCCACCAGAATGATCAGGGGTATGAAAGATAAAATCTACGAGGAGAGAATAGAGGCCCTTAAGATGTTCACCCTAGAGGAAAGGAGAATGAGGGGGGACATGATCTTAGTCTTCCACACACTGAAGGGTATCGACGAGGTTAAACAGACATAAATGTATGTACTGGTGTGCTCCAGCAGGATACGGGACATACTCTGCCGCTCAAAGTTGGTAAATTCAAGGGTATTGTTAAAAGGCACTTGTCCCAGAAGATGGTGAACATATGGGCCAGCTTACATATGAACATACAAAGAAGCCAGCAGAAGAAGGCCATTTGGTCTATCAAGTCTGCTCATATTGCAGGGTCCACAGTTTGAGCTAATGTTCCTGCCTCCCTCCCACTCCTCCCATCCTCCCTACCCATGATCTTTACCTTCCCCTTCCCTTCCCTTCCCCATGCCTATCCAGCCTCTCTTGAAGCTGCCCACTGTCTTCAACGAAATGACCTCTTCTGGCAGCACATTCTAAGTGTCCACCACCCTCTCTGTGAAAAAGTGCTTCCTGACTTCCCTCCTAAACCTCCCACCCTCCAGCTTAAGACTGTGCCCCCTCGTGTTATGGATGCCACTCAGCTTAAAGAGACTCTCCTTATCAACCTTATTTATCCCTTTCAAGTACTTGAAGGTCCCAATCATGTCCCCTCTCTCTCTCCTGTCTTCCAGGGAGTACATGTTCAGTGCCCTCAACCTCTCCTCGTATGCCTTACCCTGCTAACCGGCTAACATCTTTGTAGCCCTCCTCTGGACCTTCTCTAGTAGGTTAATGTCCTTTTTGAGGTGTGGGCACCAGTGCTGAACTCCATACTCTAGATGTGGCCTTACCAGTGACCTGTACAACGGCAGTATAACCTCCTCTCTCCTACTACTGATCCCATAGATATGCATCCCAGGATCTTGTTCGTCTTTGCTACTGCTTTCTTGCACTGCGTGGAGTGCCTCAGGTCACTAGTGATCATAACTCCTGGGTCCTTCTCCTCCTCTGATGCAGATACTCGGGCTCCACCCAGGTATTACTCTGTCCTCGGATTCTTGGCTCCAATATGCATAACTTTGCATTTCTTAGTATTGAAACCAAGCTGTCAGATCCTGGACCACCTCCCCAGCTTTTCCAGATCTTCCTGTAGGTCCTTTAATCCCTTCAACTATGTCCACTCTCCCACAGAGCTTGGTGTCATCTGCGAATAGGCAATTTTTTTTTTTTTTAGTCTTTTGGTAACTGGGTAAGATCCACTAGGCACAAGTGCCTGTTTTCAGGGGTGACCTGGGAACACTGGGCGGTTAAGTGACTTGCTCAGAGTCACACAGTATGCAAGTGGAGGTTGTGAGAATCAAACTCAGGTCTGGTCTGCTGGATGTATCAAGCTTGTTCACACCTCATTCCTCTAACCTCTAGGCTATACTGCCAGCCCCAAGCCCTTAATGTCATCCCCAATGTCATTGATGAAGACACTTGAACAACACGGCCCCAGCACTGAGCCCTGTGGGACCCCACTGGTTACCTCTGGTGCCAGATAACTCTCCCCTACAACCACCCTCTGGGTTCTGTCCCTCAGCCAGTTTTCCACCCATCTGGCCATCTTTTCTCCAACTCTGAGATCTACCAACTTCCTGATCAACCTTTTGTGTGGCACAGAGTCAAAGCCTTGCTGAAATCAAGATAGAGGATGTCTACCACTTGGCCCCTGTCTACTGTCTTAGTGGCACAGTCAAAGAAGTCAATCAGATTTATTTGACACGATCTCCCCAAGAACCCCTGCCTCACATCCTGGAGACCATGTTCCTCTAGATATTCTACCAACCTTTCCTTTAGTATAGTCTCCATGAGCTTGCCCACAATGCAGGTCAGACTGACTGGTCTGTAATTCCCTGGGTCATCCTTGGGACCACTTTTGTGGAAGGGCACTACATGTGCTATTCTCTAGTCCTGCGGTACCATGCCTAACTCTAGTGAAAAATTACATAGGTCTGCCAGTGGCTCTGCCAGTTCCTTAGCCAGTTCCTTTAGTACCCTTGGATGTACTCTGTCCGAGCCTGGTGATTTGTCCACCTTCAATGCCAGCCCCTCCTCTCTCTAGCCTCCTCCTCCTCTATCACTACATCTGTGTTCCCCTCCTCCAGCCTCTCTTTTCCCTCCAGAAGGCACTGGTCCATCCTTCTCCCTGGTGAAGACGAAACAGAAGTATTCATTTAGTATCCTGCTTTTCCCCCATTATCCTCCACCCACTCCACCCCTTTCTTAAGCCTAACAATCCCTTCCTTCTTGTCCCTTTTCTCACTTACATAGCGAAAGAAAGCCTTCTCCCCCTTCTTAATTCCTTCCGCTATCTGCAGCTCCTTCTGTGCCTTTGCTCACTGGACTTCCTTACTTGCCTCACTAGCCAACCTTAGGTAATTTTCCAGCCTTGTGTTGTCTCAACTCTCCCCCTTCTTTGATTCTCTTCCTTCTTCATCCCTTCTCCAGCACACTGACTCCATTCTCTCAGGCATAGATCAGGGCCTTCTTATCTCAGCTATCTTTGTCAACTTCACCAAAGCCTTCAACACAGTTGCCCATCCCTCCTTCTTGACAAGCTTAAGGCAGTGGGGCTCTCCGATTCCTCTACTAATTGGTTCCGTTCTTACTTTGAGGGTAGGACTCAATCAGTTTGAATTGAGACTCTAAGTCCCCTCTCCCTATCACTACTGGTGTCCCCAAGGGTCTGTCCTTGTTCCGATACTCTTTTTGAACTTCCTGAATGATCTAGCTGCTCCTGCAACTCTGCATCCATCCACACGTACGGAAGATACAGTTCTATTTTCCACTAGTTCCTCCCCTCTGATCTGATGGTCAAGTTCCAGCTGGTCTTCAACAATGTCTAGCAGTGGTTCTGGTCTAATCAGTTATCACTCAGTGCCAAGAAAACAATCTCCATGACCTTTGGCACCAGACAGAAGCTCACAAAGCTTACTACTCTCCCCTCGTTCCACACCTTAGATGGGCCACAAATGATGAATTTTCTTCATTTAAGTACCTAGGAGTCTGGCTGAACCATCACCTTGACTTTTCTGGATGTGAGGACACCATCCACAAAAAAACTTTACTTTAAGCTTGGTGCGTTATACAAGAATAGAGGCTACATTCCTCTTCATGCTCACTGAGTTACAGTCTATAAAATTATCCTCCCAATTTTTGACTTTGATGACATTGTCTATAGTGCTGCTCCTAAGTCTACCCTAGCCAGACTGGACCCCTCTTTCACTCCTTCTGCCATTTTGTCTTGAACTGCCCACCCCACACCCACCACTGCTCCCTTTATTCCTCCCTATCCCTTCCTTCCCTTGAAGCCAGACGCCTCATTCACTGCACCTCCTTTGTCTTTAAATACTGGCTTGGCTCCTTCCCTTCCTACCTTACCTCTCTCCTCTGCACCCTCATTTTACTCCCTTCATAACTCAGGCTATCGCCCCCTTGCACTCCCTTCTAGAACATCATCAGTTGGCCAGGCTGCTTTCTCTTACTGTTTCCCTAAACTATGGGATTCCCTCCCTCAAAACATCCACTCTGCCTCCTCCCAACACTCTCTCTCCTCCTTACTCCATGACTATTCTACTCAGACCTGTGACTGCACCTGACAGCTGCCCCTGTTTCTCTGCTTCCCTGCTACCCCAGCTCCTCCTGCTTTCTCTTGGCCACCTTCTTTTATCCCTTCTACCCTGGTACCTTGCTCCATTTTTTCCTCCCGTAGCCCACTGGCTAGTTTCTCTATCCGAGATCCAGTTCAATGGGGCACTCAAAGGCCCTGTCCACACTTGCATTCTTGTAATGTTATCAGCAGTCTATAATGTTACAAAGACAGCAAACACGGTTCCCATCCACACTGTATTACAGTAAAACCATACTATAAACTGTGTTTAAAAACTGTGCTAGGACCCTGATTGGAGCAAGCTTCTAGCACGGTTTCAGACCAATACAGATGCTTTAAACCATGTTAACAGTAGTGTGGATACAAACCATGCTGTAATACAGTTTAAGGCAACCTCCGTAACTGTTCTGTACCTGGGAACTCAAGCAGGCAATCACAGTGTCGGAGTGCAGTATGGACACTCTGACAACTATGCTCAAACACGGCAAAAGCGCTATTAAAATGTTTTAAAAACAATGCAAGTGTGGATAGGGCCACAGAAGCTGTGCTGATGCCCACTGAGGATCAACAATCCCAAACTTACAGACAAGGCTATGAGGTGGCACTCTGAATGGAAAACATGGATTCTCAAAATTCAAAGTTCAACAGGTGACCTTATTCAGGACACACAAGGAAGACATTGCTTTCAAGCTTGTAAGCAGCATCTTCTTTGTGTGTCCTGCATAAACTCACCTGTTTAATATAGAATTTTGAGTGTCTGTGTTTTCCATTCAGACTGCCACCTCATAGCCTTTGCTAGTTTCTCTGCCTCTCCCTCTAATTGCACTTTGTACTTTATTTGTTCCTCCTTGATCCCCCCTGGGTTAAAACCACCTCCTCATCCTTGCTCAAACTGCATTAAAAATTGCACAAATATGGCTGGCCCGGTGGCACTGAGGGCTGAGGCGCTGGATGCCTTACCTCAAGCCACGCCGGCGACCCATGTTCGGGAAAGAGCACGGGTCATCGGGGGTTGGCAGGGAGGAGAAGGATTGAGCATCCGTTGGACTGCTCTCCTCCTCCGGGGTGGGAGGACACTAGCTATCAGCTCTCCATTGGCCCCTAGCGGCTGCTGGGGGGCAGCACGCCGATGCTAGAGCTGAAGAGGAAGAGACAGGCAGATGCTTGGTGAGAGCCCGTGCGGTAGCGAGCGAACTCTCACCACAGGCATCATTGCATGCCCTGCCTCCTCACAAGGGGAGAAAAGTGGAAAAAAGCTCCAGCTGGGTGACGTAGTCCCCGCAGCGTGCCACCTCCAAGAAGGCACCTCCCTGGCATGGATCCATTTGGGGTGGGTTGAGTCGGCCCCACCACCCTGCCATGAAGGGTAAGTCATGGGTACAAGGGAGGGGTCTAACCTTCAGGGAGGGCACGCTGGGGGACAACTGATGGCAGAAGCTGGGAGCTCAGAAGAAATAATACATCAAAAAAAAAATTGCACAAATATTGTATGAATCTGCTGTATGACTGTAGCTTAGTGTTTGTTGCTTCCATATACCTTCCATGTAATCTACTGTTTTATAGCTGTTTTACACTCTTTCCCCTTCCTCATTCCCTCAGGACACATCTGGAAATGAGCTAGTATTCAGCTCAGCATGTTTTTCCCCAGTGAAACTTTTGAAATAAATAAATGAAGGAAATAAATAAAGTGAA
Organism: Neoceratodus forsteri; assembly: GCA_016271365.2. Taxonomy (NCBI): domain Eukaryota; kingdom Metazoa; phylum Chordata; order Ceratodontiformes; family Ceratodontidae; genus Neoceratodus; species Neoceratodus forsteri. The sequence goes on along the minus strand of JADMNL010000022.1, from coordinate 435,897,754 downwards.
CATGAAGACAGTACAGGCCTTCAAGATAAGCCTGGGCACAAATCTGCTTATAAAGGGAATCTATGGGTATCCTGAGCAGTAGGGTAGAAAGGAAATCTCTATGGATTAATACTTGTTTGCACAGCATACGTGTCAGGCAGACTGGGTGGGCCAAGCGGTCCTTATCTGCCATCAAAGTCTATGTTTCTATGTTGGTCCTTGGTTTAGTGAGGGAATGCAGACTTTATGGACCCACAGTCCCCATAGACTTGAAATTACTATGTTACTATGTTAGGCACTATTTGAGTATTTTCAAAGCAGCAGTACAGTGAAAACGTTTTTCAAAAAGCTAGTCACAGTTACAGTTAATAAAAGTAGTTTCATACCTGTCAAATGTACTAATTAGATACCTCCTATGCTCTGAACCATGAACCTTTTATCTTCTCGATCCTAACCTTGCCAGGTCTACAGTGCTACTTCTATGCAAAATGTGGCAGCCATTTTTTTTCCAGAGAAAAAATAACTAAAAAATGTATAAATACTCAGATTTTGGTGGAATTAAAAAACTGTACCACCAAATAAAACTGTTAGATGCCTGGAATCTTTATAGTGAAAAAAAGTAGGGTCAAATGTGTTGCCCAATTTCATTGAACTGCTGCTTTGAAAGTAACCTTTTTTTAATAATTCAGCATTTGCTTTTGTTATAAAATGCTCAAAACAGAGATAGTTGGCTTGATCTTACCTATTGTCTGACAGCAGACATGTTTGTTCTTGCTTTTGGGGAGGAGTGAGAATGCTTTTATTTACTGGAGATAGAAACAGGAAGGTCACTCCTATTCCGTAACACTACATGTTATCATAAAATGGCTGCAAGAGCATTCCAGAAACTCAAACACCTCAATCATACCACATAACAATTATTTAACTCCAAGTAAACTACCAGTCAAACTGTGTGTTAAAACATTTAATGCATAAGCGTTCAGTAAAATATTTAACACACAATTAAACCTCCAGTAAGGAACACTTCCCTTAAGCCATCCACAAGCCAAACCACAGACAGTAATGATCTTGCTCAACAGCAGCTGTGAGATCTGCAGCCAGCTGCAGGATCATGCAGTGGCACTGTGAATCAGTAGAATTAAATATTATTGAGCACGTTCAACCCCTCTTCCCTTCCCAAGTCTACCTTGCTCAACAAATGTGGAATAATGCATGGGGAAGTGTGTATAATGAGGATTTTATGCACACTGAAGGTGTGGGATGCCCCATAAACCCCAAGGGAGAAGCCTGAGGGGTTTATTAGAACATCGCACACTGAAAAGTGTCAGTAAGTCTCTGTCCATACTACACCTAAAAACCCCTCTGTAACATTACAGAGGGTCCAAATTTTACCACAATGGTTTGCATTTACATCTGTAGCGTTTTAGAGGTGTTTTCATAACCATTGTTGAAACCACATATGAGGTGGGTTCAACAATGGTTATGAAACCGGTTCCACCTCGGTAACAATACCGGTTGTAGTGTGGATGCATGAGCGTGTTGCTCCAGCTGTCCCCCAGTGCAGAACGTACTACATTGTGGGATAGGGTGCTATCTATAATGGTCCCATGGCACCCACAGTGCAGACGGGCTGTCACGGTTCCACACCATTACCAAGACTGTTCGCTGGCAGTGTGAACGCACTGTAACGGTTACTGTCTGTAATGGTTTGGAACCGTTACAGCGTTTAAGTGGTGTAGTGTGTCTGGGGCCAAAATCAGAATTTAAACACACTCACCATGTTTTATTTTTTATATGTATTGGTCCTTAACCAATAAAAAAAAAACCTTTATTTCTTTAAAAAGTTCCAGGTGGACAGCACTCATCTTGTGCTACTGCCGACTCACCGCCCCAACCCGGGGTGAAGGAGACTGTTTTGGGAGGTGGAAGGGGCTGGCAAGGCAGGGAGGGACTTGAATGTAAGGGACCAGATGGCAAAAGGGGGCATCAGAATGACCGATGCTCCGGCACACCCTTCTGGGGCTGACTCTCTCTCACAGATGTGGCTCTTCAGTATGCCACTGCTGAGGAACCCGAAACTTTTAATTAAAAAAAAAACAAGCAGTAAAATAACAAAGGGGCTGAAGACAGCCTACACTGCAGCACCAAAGGAAGCAAGAACTGCCGCACCACTTTCAGACCGCCTCACTGAACAGGACCCGACGTCAGCACCGAGGGATAAGAGGCAGACCACAGGTAAGCTGTTAAGTTACTCTTAATGGCCTGTATCCCCTTTCTCCCTCACACCGCCATAGCAATCAGACTTCTCTATCTTCTGGGATGCCTGAGAGCGCTCCCCTTTGCTCTTAATAGTCATCACTAGATAAGTGTTTTGGCAGAACATTTAGGAGAAGTACTTGCGCAAACTCCATTATTCACGGTTGATTATTCACATGTGTAAATAATGGAGTTTGCCAGCCACTGCCAGCAGTTGATAAACAACACTAACCAGTAAATATGCAACACTAATACACAATACTAAATGAAATATTTTAAACAGAAAATATTGCTAGTATTTTTATGATAACATTTCTACTGGTGAACCAAAAAAGTTAGGGAAATACCTGCTGCCATAGACAAACTTCTAGAACTGTTTCCCTCCAAGTCTCACAGGTTCAGTAATTAGCTTTTTAGTAAGAGACTTTATTACAATCAACAGGGATACTGTCGGTTGGAGATAATACAAAATATAATACAATATCTGAAACACACTATCATCCAATGAAAAAATAAGATTTAAGATAAAATCCTTTCCTTATGAGATGAACTCTTCAGAATGTGTGTATTTTACATCCCTGAGTACAAAGGGCAAGAATAATACAAATACAAAGAATTGGTATGTATAATTTATTGCTCATATAAAATGTAAGTCAGTATTGGTAATTACCAGTAACTGTTTGGGTTGCAAAAGGGCCAAAACAATTCTTAAGATCTGATTTAAAAGGTGCCAGCAAATAAGACAAAGCTGTTAGCGAAACTGATCAATTCACAAGTATGGGTGGGCCTGTGTTTGATAAGTATAACACTACTTGGTAAGCTACTTACTGCCTTTTTTTGCCATTTTGCACTGTGTATAATGCTTGTACTTTAGTACAGAATGCACTTTAATAAAGTAAGTGCCTTTGTATACTTCCCGAAGTCTGGTGCTGTTTTTATCTACTGAGTCTTATTTAAAAGGTTCAACCATCAGTGGCATAATAACTAAGTCACCCTGATTTATTACTCCAAAGCTATATAACCTGAGGGAAACAGGAAGAAAAGGGAAGCAAGCAACCAGATTCTCAGACCACCAATAGTACAAAGCTCTGGTGGTAGCATTTTGTTCTCCCTTTATCAATTATTTATTCCTCCTTTTCCTCATAGAGTCTCACATTGGGTCACCGCTCAATAGCAGCTGTGTGATTTGCAGTTTGGCTAAGTGCAAAAGTATAGCACTTTGGAAAAGTTAGAGCAGATTACATTCCTCTTTATCTCTATTACAAAAAAAAAAATTACAATGGGATTAACACACTCCAAGTTTTGCAGCACTAGCGATAATGCAGTCTCAGAGATTTTTTTGCACATTTCAGGTTGCAAAGGCACTATGCAACACCTTGTCTCTTGACAGCACCAGGAATGTGCATTCAATCTCTGATGCAGAGCCTCACAGCCTGTCATGTTTAAACCCTTGTTAATAGCAGCTACACTAAAATTTTCATCTCTCAGTTTCTTTTCATTTCCAGGTATACAGTGGAATGTGGAGGGACAAAGCAGTGACTATTAAATGTGGAATTGAGGAGGTTTTAAAACCAGATGGCAATCCTGAATCTGGGCCCGGAGGGACCTGGTGCTATTGACAAGCCAACCAGAGGGACATCCATGGATGAATTCAGGGAAATGCTTCTTGGTTTCCTAAAGGTTGGTTTTATGTTACTAGTCTTTGAATTACTTACTGTTTTACAATAATTTCAAAGTTGGGATTAATAATATTTGACTAGATTCATGTGGGTCACAAACTTACTTTCCATTCAAAAAATCTACTGTTGAATCCATGGGAACAATTTTAGGATTTTAAACTGAGATCATAAAGGCTGCCATGGAGCGAATACAGTGTCAACAGTAACCCCCATATGATACCCGTGATTATGAAATAGAAAGGTTTTGAAGACTTCTAAAATGGGGTATAAAAACTAACCCAATCAAAAAACCTAATTGGTTAAAACACACCTGTCCATTGATTATTTACCTAGAAACTGCACAGTTCCTAACTAATCTGCTCTAATCTACCTAGCAATAACATAACTAAATTAAATGAAAACACCTTTTTACATTAAAATAAAAATGATTTTCACTTTTTAAACAGAAAAACCCACAACTGGGAATAGGTTTCTGCTAAATAAATGCAGTTTGGAGTTCATTCAAAGGCACATAAACTCATCTATTTTACCAAGCAACAACCTAACTAGCACTGGTAGCCAAGGGATCACAAACATATTCTAATACAATTGAAAATTGCTGTATATACATCCCAGGCAATGGAAGGAACATTTTCTACAAGTCTATTATCAAAAGCAGGGTGAGACATATATAGATATAACCAATAAACTTCAACACAATTTGAAACACAATTTTTAGACCAATTCCAGTTTTCTTTACAGTGTTAGAACTACATCAACCATTATCATTAACAGAATTTAATAAAGCACCAGGACCTGAAAGAACAGTTACTAATATTTGTAGACATTTTCCAGATTTGTGGATGCCCACATTACAGTATATCATGTTTAATTTCATGATTCAGAGACTTCCACCTGTCCTGGGAAGGAAGTATAATATTTCTGATACATGAGATAGGAACATTAAATGACCCTTTTATGTACTGACTGATAAGTCTTATAGATATATCACAGAAAACGGTTTTGCATGTAACATTATCTAAACTGGAAAACTGGACTGAAGCAAATAATGTATTAAAGGAAACACAAAATGGATTTGGGAAAAAATGTTCAACAACAGAGCACTGCATGGTTCTTTCTCATATAATGCACAGATGTGGCTATATAAAAAGGGTAAATTGTTTCATTGATTTGAGAGTGGCTTTCAACAGTATAAGTTGGAGAACCTTAAGGATAACTGTCTATAATCTGGATGACAATTGTAGTGAGAAAGAAATAATGTGACCTACTGGGAACTGAACCCAAGCCCCCAGAATACCATCCCATTGCTCTAATCACCGAGTTATAGGCTCACATCATTGGACCTGGGCTTCCTGGACACACTTCCTTTCACATTTCCTTTCCAAGAAAAGTAAGGAAGTATGTACAGGAACCCCAGGTTCAACCAAGTAAGCCTGTAGCTCAATGGTTAAAGGAGGTTTATTCGGGAACCCTTCAACCACGTGAGCCTGTAGTTCAATGGTTACAGCCCCAGAACAGTATTCCAGAGGTTTGGGTTCAGTTCCTAGTATAGTTCACATTATTTCTTTCTCACTACAATTTGTGACTGTATAGTCATGGAATAGATCAGTTTCTTCTTGATATTATTATTAGGTTACATGAAAACACCTGGTTAAAGGTACACTATAGCAATTTGGGTCAACTGACCAATACTATTAGAACTAATGTAGGTATCTGGCAGGGCTTATCTTAGCCCCTTCACTTTTCAATCTATATATATGTAACCCCCAGGCCACTTTTTTAACTAGTATGCACACCCCCATCAAATATCTGGAAACCTAGTGCCCATATACTGACATACCATTCACTTTACAAACAGATAGGTACCACCCTTGGCATTAGGATGTATACCTGGCCCATTTTCTAGAGGAAGAGAGGGTGGGGGTACAGAAACAAACATGAACCTTGTGTAAATAACACAACCCAGGTCCTGGGTGCAGGCTGCCAGGCATATGCCAGATCTAACCTGCTGAGGGGTCCCATGTAAAGCCACACAGCCAGAAGCAATAATCAGAATGTCCGTAACAGTGACTGGGATTGTGCAGTTTGGCTTTATTTAACAGATGGAAGGTAAAAACAGACGTGGACCCCCAAGGGTCAGTCCAGGCTGGACAGGTACAAATTCACGAACTCTCCTTGCATGCAGTACAGTTCATGAACCATAACAGAAACATCTTCTTCCCAAATTCCCAAAAGGTGCAATTGTGGACACCGGGCCACGCACATGAATCTCGCTCTTCCTATGAGTGTTATTTAGTGAATCTAAGCCACACACTCAGAACTCAGACATAGGTACAATATGTGAAATTCAGCACACACCTTAATCTGCAGCTTGGCCCTCACTCATGTAAACATATTGGTGCCCTTTACAAACCAGGAAGCCCTGCCTTGTAAGCACTTAGATGGCATTCCACTCACCCCGGCCCCAAACGACAGTCTCTGCCATTCTTCAGAGTTACACCACTGAAACCCCCATTCCCCACTGAAATGCTAGAGGTCCCACACTTTAACTTGTCACAAACTGGGGGTGACTAGAGAATAAACTGCACTCACTGGGGTACACAGTTAAACTTTACTTCACTCACATTGGTGAGATTAGGGGCACTGACAGGTGCGATTCAGCCTTATCTATGGGCACACACACCCCAGACTATCTAATCCCCTTAGAAAATGTGGAGCTCTAGTCTCTAGAACAGTACTCACAGAAGTTGTCCCATCCACAGGGCATGGAACAATGAAAGGAAAAAAGGAAACAGGACACTCTCCTGGGTAGCCAGTCAAAACAGTCTCTTTCAGGTCCTGTCCAAGGCAGTTGAAAACACCACAGAATATTCAGGAGATTGCTCCTTTGTCCCACTGAAAACAAACTATTCCTTCCACTTCACAGGGAGCAGAAATAAATCCTGCTGTAGCCTTGTCTCCACTTCAACTGGAAGCTGGAAATGACACTCCACTAGGGTGAGAAATCCTGGGCCCTCTCTTCAGATCCCACTGGCAGTGCTACTGCCACTCTTACCTCCCCATTCCACAACGGGCTGAACAACACTGAGCATTCTAAGCTCCCCAGAGCAGCTATCCACCCAGTGTGGCTTATGCTGCTGCAAGAGTTCTAAATAACCTAATCATTCTGCCCTCAGGCTAGATGAGTAAACAATGATGTCATTATGTAAGGACTTTAATGAGCCCCTGAGTCTTCCTAGCTGTGTTCTGGAGTATATTATTTGTGCTGAATTGAGCCAAGCTTTATCAGAAACCATGATAAACAGCAAAATAGCAATTATCCTTTTGGACTCATTGATGTTGGATATACAAGAATCTGCACGGAGGAATACATGCATTATTCAGTAGAAGGATTTGAGTTTCCACACCTGAATTTTATTAAAAACAAGATTTATACAGCAGGTCTTGGATCAGTATTCACAGACTTATTTAAGCAACCAAGAGAAATTGTAAATACTAAAATAAAACAAAGATTTACAGATTTGGCTATACAAAAATATCTTTCTAGAATACAATCATCTAAACTTCATACTCAGGAGCCCTTTTTCAAAGGTGTCCAAGTCAGGTAAGTTACATACAACAACCTGTGAATAAAACAAAGATCAGGTCCATACCTAGATGCTAGATAATAACATATTACAGCTGTTTTAGCAGTGGACTACAACATCAGACTATCTCAACAGCATAAGGAATCCATAGAGACAGTTTTGGGTGGAGGAGGTAAGATACTGTCAGGATAAGGGTTAAGCACACAAACAGTAGAGTTTTGGCAAATGTCAGTGGTGAGTTGGGCCTTGAATGGTGAAGAGTTGGGGACAGAAGTAATAGCTAAGGGCTAGGAGTTCAAGACTCAGACTGCTCTAGAAACAAGGAGTGCTGGACAAGTGTAGTTTTCCTGAAGGGCAACAGTAGTTTATGGTTCCCCACAGACTGAGTTTTGTAGTTGTTCCTGACCACAAAGAAGTGGTTACTAATATCCAAGTCAATACCCATGGAGGCTGTATAGTGCAGTGGTTCAAGGCTCTGTTCTGCAAATCTGAAGACCTGGGTTTGAATCCCACAGCCCCCACTTGCATACCGTGTAACCTGAGCAAGTCATTTAACTTCCCTGTGCTCCCAGGTCACACCTGTAAACAAGCTTTCAGCTTAGTGTGTCTCTCCTGGTTAAACAATTTGAAAAAAGAGTCAATTGACCAAGAAGAGCTCTCTTTTGCAAAGTACAGTTTTACGAGGTTAACTCGAAGTGGAAAGGAAGCAAGTTGGAAGCAATGTAGAGGATGCAAAGTGAGGGTCTGGTTTCTTGTTGACTGTAAATTTGCAGACTCAGTTACAAGCAGCAAAAATTATTTTGAGGACTGTGGTATTAGCGACAGAGTAGATGACCATGCCATAGTCAATCACCAAGATTATGCAACTGGAGACAAGGGGCTAGATCTTCAAATGTCCCTTAGACCAATGCAAGGTGTGTCAAACAACCACCTTGCATCAAATCCAGGTGTGCCAAATACTGTGCACTGTATTTTGCAAGAAAAGCATTTTATGTGGCAAAGTCCCCCAAAATGATGCAAGAGATCTGCTGCATCAAAAATATGATGCATGAGGAGAGAATGAAGCAAGCTGAGTCAAAAGCATATGGTGAGAATGACTCAAGCTTAGTCAAAAACACAGTACAGGGGTGAGAATAATTCAGGCTGAGTCAAAGGAAGATGTTGGGGTAGGCATGACTCAAGGTGACTCAAAAGAGGATTGATGCATGGTGCAAGAATGATGCAAACTGCATTAAAAGACAATGCATGGAGTGAGAAATGACTCAAGCAGAGTCAAAACATATGCAAATGAAATGATCAAGACAGTGGCATGTTAAGACCCCAAAGCACTCTAAACTAGTCCTGCAGGGGAATATGGGCTCTATAACCAAATCTCTACAGGAATTACTCTCTCCATTATATGTGCCAGTGTCAGTTAGATGAGTTCTGGCTGGTGTAACAGTTGCACGTTATCTTCGACGCAGTGTCAACAGCCTCCACCTTTGAAAATCGCAAAAAGGAGATGGTACATAATTTTTTTGATGCAAGCCCTGCTCTGACATGGCACACCTGTTTTTTTTTTTTTTTTATGCAAGCCTGATGCAAGCCACATTGGTGCAGGCAGTTCTGCTTTTCACACAAGCAGCATTAGAAAATCAGAACTGGTGCAAGTTTTGACACAGTTTGCTCCTTGCATCATTTTTTTCTTTTTTTGGTGCAAGTACCTTGCGTCATTCTCTGACCTTTCAAAATCAAATCCAAGGAGTGTTTTTTCCACATTGGAAGTGAGGTTAGTCCTGTTTCCATATAGCAGTCCAAGTTGTTGGTGGATGTTATTGACCAGAAAGTCAACATGAAATGTGAAGACAGGGACTCATCCCAATGTATACCCAGATACTTGAAGACCTGAATCTGTTCAGTGGGGTCCCCTGATGGTGTTGTGATGTGGAGCTTGGGGCAACCCTTATGGGCATGGGTGCTACTGAACAGGTGGCATTTTAGTTTTCTTGGCACTGATGATCAGTCAGTTTGTAGAGACCAGTTGTGGACCCTGCTAAAGTCAGAATACGTGTTGCTGTCCAGGGACTTCAGATCGCAATGGTAGGTGAAGATGTCTGTATCATCAGCATAAAGTAACATCTTGGAGCGGACACAGATTTCAGGGACCTTGTTGACAAAAATGCTGAAAAAAAAGGGTCCAAGAACTGAACCTTTTAGGACTTCAAGTGGTAAGGGTTGAGCGTTACTCACCCTAGGATGTTAGGAACACTTTTAGCCAGATGGGAGGGAGTGCTGGTTCCAGGGGCAGCCAATCACAACTCACAATCAGAAACTCCATAACAGAAATGCACACACGTATGCTGACAAGATTTAAATTTATTTAGTCTAAATGGAAGAGGAAGATGATAGTAGTAAGCCAAATGTGAATTCACTCACAGAGAGCCCAAACAAATGCCCCTGTGCTTCACTCATGAGATCTTTGTCAGGGGCCCCTGCTTACTACTATGCTTCCATTGATTTAATAAATCCCAATCTTAGCAGCATACCATGTTTGTGTGCAGTTCTACTGGCAATGAGTTGCAGGCCTGAATATACTTAACCACATCTGTTTTTTGGGTTCTGCTGGATAAGTAGTCCAAGAACCAGGCAGTAGCCTCAGTCAACAGGCCATCTCTTGGAGCTTTACAAGTAGGAGGTCATGTCTAACCAAGTCAAAGGCCTTGAAGAGATCAAGAAAGGCTGCGCCAACATATTCTCCCTTGTCTATGGTTGTGTGGAGTTCCTCAGTCAGCTTGATTAAGGTGGTTGTAGTGCTGTGCTGTTTTCTAAAGCTGTATTTTTTTCAGCAGCAAGGAAATCATGATCCATGATGTAGGTCACCAGTTGGTCACTGACAATTTTTTCTAAGGCTTTAGAGAGCAGGGAGAGTACAGAAATGGGCCTGTAGTTATAGATTGATGTGGTGTCCCTGGATTTAAAGACCAGGGCCACATTTTCTTGTTTCCAGATGTTGGGGATAGAGCTAAGTTGGAAGGAGGAGCTGAATAGTCTTTGGATTGGTAGATCCAGGTCCTCTGTAGCCATGTTAAGTATCTTCATGTCAAATGCATCAGGACCAATTCTGGTTTTGGAGACAGTGCTTAGCAGGTATTTTTTTTTCACTTTTTCTTGTTTACCCATTTGAAATATAATTTGAATCTAACACTGCTGGAGGGGACTGGAAGTCCATGTGGGGAAGTGGAATCCGGAGGTGTACCAATGGGCAAGTCTTTACCTACATCCACAAAAATTGAGTTGAATGACTCTGAAACAGCTTGTGGGTCTGTGGGGTTTGTTTCACTGATATTTAGGATGTTGGGAGTGAAGCAGCTTTTCCGACCAAGGACTTCATTGATGGCTTCCCGTAGTCTCCTGGGATTGTTACAGGATTCATGAAGTTTAGTTTTGTAGTATTCACTTTTGGCTTTCTGAGTGGCAGATCTGCACCAGTTTTCTCAGCTCTTAGTATTTCTGTAGGGCCTGTGGGGGGCCCGAATCTTTGTAAACAGACCCCAGTTTATACCATTCTCAGAAGAGTTCCAGGAATTCCATGGTGAGCCAGTGGTTATTGTCTACTTTGATTCTTTTCTTCCTTGTGGGGGAAAAGTGGTCAAACACAGTTTGGAAGGCCTATGAGAAGAAAGCAAAGGCAGGATTGATGTCTGGGATGCAGTCCAGGTACTGCCAGTCAGTGAGATGGAGGTAGGTAGTTTTTTAGTTAAGCAAGACTCTCATCCTTTAGGCAGCGTCTGAAGGTGGATTTTGGTGGGGTCTCTGCCTTCCAGCAGACCAGGAGCCATAGGTTGGTGAGTGATCACTAAGTGCATTTGGTAGTACCTCCACACATGAGAGCCTATCAGCATGGGATGCCAGGATCCCATCAAAAATTGTTTTGGTGGACTTCTTGTAGTTGATGCAAGTAGGGGAGTTGATCACCTGGCTGAAGTAGTGGGCGGCCAGTTTGTTTTTATCTCTTGGGGTTAGGAGCATGCCAGTTGATGTTATAGTCACCAAAGATTATCTTTCTATGGCTTTGGTTCAGGCAACTAATGTGCCTGCGAAAAGACTAAAATCCAGAATCAACTGTGCTAGGTGGAATTAAGTGACTGCCCCAATTAGATTCTTGTTTCCTCATCTGAGTTCAATGTTGGCCACTGGGAACTTGCATGATGGATCAGAGGCTGTGGTGGAGAGCAAAGAGGCCTGCAGGTGTTCCTTAATGTACAGAAGGCACCACCTCACTTATCTACACAGCCCCTTCTAAGGATAGTGTTAAAGGAGTGCTATTTCACTATCAATATCTTGCCAGTTAGCCAGGATTCTGTTGCAGCAACCACTTCAGGATTTTGGTGAGTACAAGGCTGCAGGCATTGATAATAAATTCCTGAAAGAGCTTGGCAGGGCAGAGGTGCTAAATGGTACAGGGCCAGGGCTGGGTTGAATGGTGTCCAGTAGCAGTAGCAGGTAAATGTTAAGATTTTGCATAGCTGCCAGGAAGTGCAAGGTGGTCAGTTTATTTCAGTTGAAAGAAGGTGCTTTCCTTTTCTTGAGTGTCTGACAACCTTCAGGTTGTAAACTGCAAGTGAGGGACCATACAGGTTGTGCCCTTCAGTGGTCACATTCAAGGGATAAAGGGTAGATGTGGGAGGGTGGTCTGCTTTGGCAAGGTAGGTCAGGTTAAGTGCCTGACCTATGGGCTTAGCTAGTTATTTATCAGTAGTACCCCCACCACCACCACCACCCCACCACTGAGCAGATGAGACAGGACAAAGGCTGGAATGTGAATTAGGCAGGTGCTTAGAGAGGAGTGCAACCCAGAGGGATTACATCTCAGTAGCTGAGTATGCACAAGTTCAGATGTGGGTAGGCAGTACAAATAAGTAAGTAACAGACTTAGAGGGTAACCAGATAGTGAGAAGGCAGCCAGTGCAACATTTGTAGCTTGTCAATGCAGTCAGAATTTACAAGACAACTGCGTCACCCAGGTAGGGAGTTTGCAACTAGAGTAGCAACTGTAGATAAGCAGTGCAAACAGTAGGTATGAATAGTGCAGTTACTCACATATAGCTGGTTACAACACTCAACTCGGTGAACACAGGAAGCTTGACCATTGCTTTAGAGTTTCAAAGTACCTTTTTATTTATTTATTATTGATTCAGATTACAAGTACCTATTAATTATTAATTAACAAATGGATTAAAAGGCAACCCCACACGTGCACCACACATACTTGTTCTGTCCGGGAAGTGTGTCTGGGAACCCCAGGTCCAACCATGTGAGCCTGCTGCTCATTGCTTAGAGCACTAGGATGGTATTCCAGGGGCATGGGGGGAGTCTGGGTCAAATTCCCACTAGGTCACGTTATTTTTTTCACACTACAATTTGTGATTTAAATTGCTTAATAATGGCTAATACTGCATCAAGAACATCTTATTTTTATCTAGATTATTTATAGTTGCAGGATATGCAATACCAGAGAAAGAAACTGTGCCCAGGAATCCCATGGCCAACCATGTGAACCTGACACTCAGTGGTTAGAGCACGGGGACGGTATTCCAGAGGCATGGCTCAGTTCCCAGTGGGTCACATTATTGCTTTCTCACTGCAATCTGTGATTTAAACTGCTTAGCAATGGCTAATACTGCACCAAAAACATAATTTTCATCTTGATTATTCCTAGTTGCAGGATCTGCAATACCAGAGAATGGAAGTGTGTCTGGGAACCCCAAGTCCAAACATGTGTGCCTGTAGCTTAGCGGTTAGAACACTGGGATGGTATTCCAGAGGTCTTGACTTTGCCTTGGGCTTCACTTCCCGAGGTGTACCATTATCCCACAGTAACGCACACCCTGTCATGGCTTATTGCTTAAGTGACACTTAGGGTATGATGACACTTGTGGATTCCCATCAGCAGGTCCTGACTGACTCAGGTAGGACCCACTGCTGCTGGTTATTTGGAATTTCCCTCCCTTCTCAGAAAACTGTTGTGAGCCCACCCCCACCTTCACCAGCTAAGCATATTGAACTCTGTATTGCTGCCAATGAGATTTAATTGTGATCACACCTCCATTTAGATTTATGACTTTTATTGTGACCATGCTATTTTTAATGTTATGTTGCCTTTTATTATTTATTAACCTATATTGCTATGATCACAGCTAGATGCTATGAGGTTAAAGATCCACAGATGAGACAATACCCTGTACAAAACACAAGTAATTTATTCATTTATATATAAAATCTATGCCATTTTTGCCAACAAGCTACTACTGGTACACTCATGCATCACATAATTGTGTCTTAATGTATAGTATATGTTATTGTTCTTTTTTTTTGTTTATTGTATTGCTTGTCATCTGTAAAACAGGCAATCTGCTCATCAGACTTACAAGGGTAAAAATAAAATGAATGAATGAATAATTAATAACAAATGATTAAGTAGGCCAATACTTAAGCAGTAAGGCAGAACCAGGAGTTATGTTAATGGTCTGTTAATCATTCTCTAATGCAATATTTCAAGAGGCATGGCTGAGTGCCACATGCCCCTAGAGGGTGATTAACAGACCATTAACATAATTCCTGGTTATGCCTTATTGATATTATAATAAAGGTTTTTTTCTAAACAGTGTTAAACCTTGTTCAGCATATGATTAGGCTCTACGTGTATGTTAAGAAAAAGATTAACATAAGGCTGGTGGAATGTTTGCAGCCAATCAAAAGCTCTATTTCTCAGACCCTTTTATAATAAGGCTGAGCTTATTTGTGCACTTACCACTGGGCTGAGTTTTTTGAAATTCCAGGTTTGCCCTGGGTGTTGGGAATTGTATAAATAAACCCTAATATACCATGTTGCCCAATTTAAGCTGCTCTGAGCCATAGAGACCCTGCCCCACCCAACTATGGGAGGGAAATAATTAAGCAATAAGGCACAACAGGGTGTGGGTTATTGGGGGTTTACCCACACCTTGTGTGGTGTGTCACAAGGCACAGCCAAGTGACTTAACCACACAAGAAGTGGGTAAATCCCCAATAACTCACACCCTGGTGTGCCTTATTGCAATTATACAATGGACTCATGTGTAAAATGTGTTTAATTATGTTGTTTTATAAATGCATTTCCTCAGCCGTGGGTAATGCAGAATTTACCCATGGTCATGTGACATGTTTTGACCAATGAGGTTACAGGATTTTCACACACCATTGTATAATCTGGAATTGAATTTGAACACAGTTACATATAATGTGTTGCTGCTGAATCTTGGTTGTTATTAGCAGGTTGTTGCTGTGGAGTCACTTGTAGAGGTAGCACACTCACCACTAATGGATGTTGTGCATCATGGGTCAGGGAGCTACCACAGGAAAAGAGGTATGGACAAGTGGGGTAAATCTAAATGGTTAATAAACAATGTTTATTTGATTTCTTCTAGTCTAATCTTGGAGAGCAACCTTCTCTATCAAACCTGGTGAACAGAATCATCACCATGGCTGATATTAACCAGGATGGAAGAGTGTCCCTTGCTGAGGCAAAATCTATCTGGGCCTTACTGCAAGTCAACGAGTTTTTGCTTATGATCTCCCTACATGAGAAGGAGCACATTTCTAAGTTGCTGGGATACTGCGGGAACCTGTATGTCACAGAAAAAGTTCCCCATGGCTCACTTTATGGAATGGAAGTTCCTAATTTTCTGCAGCCCTTGCTACCTTCAGCAGTACTCAAGGTCATTCACCAGTGGTTTGCACCAGCTTGGCCTAGAAGGGCCAAGATCACCATAGGTCTTTTGGAATTTGCCGAAGAGATCTTCCATGGCACTTACGGAAACTTTTACATTTGTGACACCAGCTCAAAGTACATTGGATTTAATGAGAAGTATGATTTTAAGATGGCAGACCTGAGGAATGTTGTGACTGAAATGGCCATCAAGGGCTTTCTCAAGGGCCGGCACTGTGAACAGAATGCAGATTGCACGTATGGCAAAGACTGCATGGCAACTTGTGACAAACTAATGAAACAATGCAACAGTGACATCATTCAACCAAATTTACCAAAATATGTGGTTTGCTACAGGACTACTTGTTATATGGTGCCCCAGCAGACCTAAAGGAGGAACTGCACAAACAGCTGCGAACTTGTAGAACATTAAGTGGCCTGGCAAGTCAGATGGAGGTGCACCATTCACTGGTATTGAACAATGTCAAAACATTACTTTGGAAAAAGATTTCAAATACCAAATATTCATAGATGGAAGAGAGGGGAGAGTGGTCTAGTATGTTGTATCCCCTCTCTGGGACCTGGATTGTAATCCTGCATGGTCCAAAAGTTATTCCCACTCCTTAAAGGCTGTTGATTATAATGGGTGATAAAAAGGTTTCATCAGTCAGTCTAAGTCCACTGCAAAGGTTTCAAATGTGCTGATGTCTGCCTTAGCCTTTATAGAACTATACAGTATTATTTAAAATAAACAAAAACAAATAAAATGGGTTTATTGTCCAAATAAATCATGAGCATTTATTAAGGAACAACAAATTGATTTGTACAGGCCAGCAGGCAAAGAATGTTCAGTTGTGACTTGACTCTTCATGCTGTCTCACAAACCTCTAACCTATCCTTAATTCTGGACAAAAAAAAATTCTGCTCTCACTTTTGATAAGCTGCTGCCACCTCGTGGAAGATGTTGTATTTAGGCAGCATTTCCATGTATAATTCATATCTTTTCTGTATGTATCCTACACTCATTCTTTATAACTACTAAGGCCATGTGTCTCAGAATAGAACCTTTGTCCTACAGATTTCATCTGCTCCTACTGCTTGTCTACACAGGAAATTATAAAGCCCTGCCATTGACATAATCGATAATCATTTTCACAGCAAGACTGTGATATCATAAACAGAAGATAATACCATCACATGTGGTCAAGCAGCAAAACCAGATGAAATGTAAATGCAAAGCTCCTGTTTTCATGTCGTATTTCCTGGTGAGGCTGTGGGGTCTAAAACAGTGGAGGAATTCAAACATGCATGGGACAGACATAAGGCAATTATAGTGGGGGGTGGCAGGAAGTAGGCTGTTGGTTAACTAAAATCTGCAGCTTATCCAGTAGGTAGGGAAATGGGCAGACTGGGTGGGCCAAGTGGTCCTTATCTGCCGTCAAAGTCTATGTTTCTATGTTTCTATGTTACTGAGTAATAAAAAGGAGGAGGAGAAATACAGAAAGTAAATATTAAAAAGCAGATTTCTGTTTAACTATTCAAATTCTAAAGTTTTCCAAGTGGCATTAGTCGTTCTTTAACCTTGTGTCATTCCTCAGTGAACATGAAGAATTTTCAAGCGGGGTTGGCCTAGTGATGTGGCTTCAGCACTTTGCACTGTCACCTGTGAGATGTGGGTTTGCATGTGATTCCCAGAATCTCGCATTGGAGTCAGCTGGGTGTCAGGTACAGCGTGGACATGAGGTGTTCAGCTTCCTAAGACAGAGGGCATATACAGCCCAGCATTCATGCACCCATGGCTGCAAATCACAGACCATCACTGGAGTTGACTGCGCTCACCTTCCTTCCTGGACAGAGGCAGGGTGCTGCAATGGCAACTCTGTTGACTGGGATGTGAGACAGTGGCAACCATAGGAGTAAGTAAATAATTTGCAGATAGAGATATCACACATTAAATGTAGGTATTCCTTCTATAAATGATATCCCTTTCTGACCCATTTAGCCTTCTATCTTTTGGGTTTCCGTTATTATGTTGGGACCTAATATGGTCCAAATTTGACTTTTGCAGTTTTCCCTAACTCTTTTGAGTGGCATTACCAAACTCTTTTGTACCCAGTCACCATTTGTTTGCTAATGGGTCAACAGTCTGCAGACAGATGCTAGCCAAATGGAGGAGACAGTGGTTGTTTTTTAGTTTGGCTCCTCACTTGGACGTAAGCAGCTCATGTGGCAGTATAAAAGGTAAACCTAGCACCACCACAAATATTTAGACATGCTCCATTGGTAATAGTATTTTGATAGTGCTGGAATGCATGACAATAAGTTATGTCCTAAGATCCCCAAAGTTCCCAGAAATACCTGTAAGCACTCTACAGACCACTTCTTAGTCTCAGGCCATTTGTAGTGGCAGCCAAAGGGCAGCAAACATGAACAGTTACAGTAGATGTAGGGATCAGGGGCATCACATAAGTCAGAATATTACAAGGGCACATACAAAATATACTGCTAAACAAAATGGCAGCTCCATCACTACTGTGCCAGGTTAGGAAACAATGAGCAAGCTGAAAAACCAGCACCAGTCACAGGCAAATTATAGTGTCTGAAGCTTTATTATGCATATCATAAATAAAGTGCATTTACAAAAGACACTCACACGCTCAGTATGCTGGCCCAAAAAAATGGAGAACAGCAAAGAATAGTGGAGCAACAAATCCCTGACCAGTTTCATGCTTGTGCACCTTATCAAGGAGCTATAATTCAAACACATGATTCCCTTTAAATACCCTCATAACAGGAAATTAGTGTCATTAATTACAAGTTAAATAATTGCTCACAGCTATTTTCCTCTTTTTTAGTAAAGAATATGAATAACTTATAATAAGTCCTTCTATGCCTTTTCAAGAGGGTTTATATGCTACCGTGGTGTGTGATCTACAATTCATCAACCATTCAAGCAGATACAGGACAGCTGCAAAATGAGTCCAGTTTTGAAGAGAAAGCAAGAAGAATATGCTTTATATATGATTTATATATTGGACTGTTAAAGACTAAATGTTGAGAGACTGATGAAAAGATATGTGTTCCTGTGAAGCTCATTAATAAGCACAAAGCTTTATTTAAATATTCATGAATGCGGCATCATAGTTAAGATATGCACAGTGAAACCAGAATATCTTAAATGTTTTTAACATATTAGATCACTTAATATTAATTTACTTAGCTCGTGGTATTATTGTATGTATCAGTTTTGCATCTTTGCATAATTATTTAACTTGTAATTAATGACAATAACTTCCTGTTAAGGGGTATTTAAAGAGAAAGTGTTAGAATTTTATCTCCTTGATAAGGCACACAAGCATGAAATTGATCAGGGATTTGGTGTTCCACTGTTTTTTGCTATTCTCTTTTTTGGGCCAGCACACTGAGCATGTGAGTGTCTTTTCTAAATGCACTTTATCTGTAATATGTGTAATAAAGCTTCAGACACAATACTTTGTCTGAGACTGGTGCTGGTTTTTCAGTTTGCTCACATACTAAATATAATAAAAGAGTCCAGAGGCATACCCCTCAAATTTATTTTTTTTTAAATTGAAGTAAATTGGTGAATTTGGGGCAGTTAAGAAGAAGGCAAGCACACAATAGTGCATGCATACTTCATGGTAAAAGTTATTCACAAATGGTGTAAATCAAAGGGTTGAGGCCAATGGGTTTAAGGGTTGTTGAAAAGGAGGTTAGAAACATAGAAGCTGATGGCAGATAAGGACCATGTGGCCCACCCAGTCTGCCTACCTATTTCAAAACCACAGATCCTAGTTGATCTACAGGTTTTGTTTTTGGAGAGCCCACCACCCCCCAATCAAAGTGAGGCTGTATGTTAAAGTGCATTTTTTTGCGTCTGTATAAATACAGCCCATTGAGTCAAGCTTTTTAAGTTATAATAACTTTTCGGTGGCTGTGTTTTCCTTTTTTGAATCCTACAGTACCCATCACTTGTCAGCAAAAGTACTGTTACCCTTTCTTGCATACCTCTCAACTGTACCACATTATGAGGAATGTTCCTCATTTTACTTCACAAACGCTCCCTGTTCCACATTGTGAGGACTTGTTCCACATTCAGTAGTAACATTTTAAAGCACACATCTATAGTAAAATATGCACAAACTATATTATTCAATTAATAACAGACTTTCTGAACATAAATGCAAACATTTTAGTGTTCTTTGCCTCCTAGGTAAGGATTTGATTAAGTGTTCCACATTTAGCCCATTTGTTCCACATTTTGAGAGGCAATGTTCCACATTTGGGGACAAAAGGTTGAGAGGTATGCTTTCTTGGTCTGAACTTTTATTCTGTTCTCCATGTGAACTGATGTCTAGAGGGCAACCAATCAACTGCAAAGTTGAGCACAGCTGAGGAGAGTGTGAAGGTTAGAGAACTGGACTCACCAATACATGGTTCCTGACTCAGTCCTAGATTAATCAAACCACTGAGAAACAAGGATGGGATGAAAGCACGTTCAGGTAGCCATCAGATCCAAGCTGTCACTGGTCTGAATTCTGGGTTTGCAGCTGGGTTGTTGGGGTTGGTGTAAGTGTCATGTGGGTTGCAACTGTCACTGGGATAATGTTTTAATTACTGAATAGCATTTTTAATTCTCAGATAACCAGGCTGTAATTTTGCATTACAATTGGGCAGTTGTAACCACAAGTTGTCAATCAAGCCCACTCTGGTATCAACATGTGCAGCAGTCCCTAACTGCCACCTGTTTACACAAATCCAAATCCCCTTCAAAACAATATCTCCACAAGTTAAAAACGAATCATTTTGGTGTTTTTGTTTATGTTCATGAGTTCATCTAGTAAAAACACAACAGTTCAAAGCATGGTTTTTCTTGCCTTCTTGTTTTTATTTCATCTAAGCTAAACTGCCAAACCAATCAGGGATGTGTGTGTGTGTGGGTGTGTGTCTGTGTGTGTGTGTGTGTGTGTACATACTCATAATTTTATACACATCCTCAATACAGGATGCTTTTGTAACAGTCAGCACTGCTAACAGTTCTTACAACCCTTCAGATGCCTGCATGGTTTTATATTCTTTCACTACCTAGCTTGACTCTCACTCAGGATATGTTTAGGTCAGAATTCAATCACAACTACTGCATACACAGTACAGTGACCTTTCCCAAAGGGCAGACTACCCACTCCTTTAGCCACAGCTAAGAATACTTTGATTTAGATGGCTTAGTAGCCTGTCTCTTCAGAAATGGACCATGGATCTGCCAATCGCCCTAGTTTATCCATACCTTAAAAACTAAAGTCACACAAAGCATAAGTAAATAAAAATAACCTTTAATATTCCACAGTATTTACATATGGAACAGGATTATACATACTAAAGACACTTTTGAATATGGTACATTACAGAAATGGAAAACAAAACATTTAAACAAGCTAGAATTCATACAGAATAACCTATGATCTCAGTACTAAGTGGAATTAAAAGCACACCCCCAATGGGGTCTTTTGAGTTATAGCCAACAAGGACACGTGATAATAAAAGTTCAATGTTCCCAACATAAACTAATTTACCCAGAGTAAATACAAGACAGAAATACATTCAGTAGACCAGCCCACTAGCCTGCAGCATCAGCCCTGTCTCTCTGACATCACACCCCTTGACATTCCTTTAAAGGGACACTGTCAACCCCTTAGGCCTCAAAGTGTCGCTAGTTTAAAAAACACATTTTATGACTGCCAACATTCTGTAAAGATTGCTGCTATAGCTGGTAGTTTGATTCTGATTCTTTTTTTCTTCTTTTAAAAAGTGAAACACAGACTGCCCACCATACTGGGTATTAACACAAAACATGTTTGTTTACATTTCTTGATCAACTCCCATTGCATCTTTCCTGGACTTAGGAACATCCCAAACACAGACTAGTCACTCATTATACAGTGGGAGTTTGGGAGACTACTGCATCATGAATGACTGCACTGTTTGGGGGGGTTTCTAATTTTTTTTTTCAATTGTTTAACCAGGAGTGGCTCACTAAGCTGAAAGCTTGTTTACACGTGTGACCTGGGAGCACAGGGAAGTTAAGTGACTTGCTCAAGATCACACAGTATGCAAGTGGGGGCTGTGGGATTCAAACCCAGGTCTCCAGATTTGCAGCTCAGAGCCTTGTTCAAGAAGTATTCAGTAAAAATAGATTCAGGATTTGGAAACAAAATAAGTTTGTTTATAACTATACATCAGCATGCATTTCAGTTCTACTAAACAAGGTGACAGGCAAAACAAACAACAATATCAATGAAGTTTAGAGAAGGTAAGCAATCATAACATGTGGGGTTTTAGCTATAAATAATATCAGGCAAAATAAGTTGACGGTGCCCCTTTAATCTACAGAGCCAACCTCGCACAGAAAACTAGTGTGAACTAGTTATATGCGTTCACTGTTACCTGCACTGTTATCATTGCTGTCTTCTCAGCAGGAAGCATCTTACACTGGATTGGCCACTGCTTATGCCCAAAACATGAGTCTTCTAAACAAATGGAACTCAGCCCTTTTGTTGTTATCCAAAACAAAGAGCCTTTTAGATGAAAAGAGCTCTTCTGTCCACACCCAACTTCCTCTCCAGCCTGGGGCAGCAAGTTTGAAAGAACATATAATATCAGTTCCCACCTACCTCCCTAATCAACTAAAATATTTTACACAGAAAATAGATAATAAAGTAAAATAAAAAAAATCCTGGGTGTGACACTCACCCTTGTTTACTCTGTATCTGTTATGGAAAGGGGAAATTGTTTAAGCAGGAAAGGCACACAAAGCCAGAGCTTGTTTCCAGGTGCGAGCGGGAGCACAAAGGATTAAGGACTTGCTCAGGGTCACACATTATGCAAGTGGGGGTTGATGGGATTCAAACCCAGGTCTGTAGGTTTGCAGTTCAGTGCCCTTAACCACTACACTATACTACCTGCCTCTTCATAGTGTATTATGGACCTCACTGACTCCAGTCATATGGTGTTCACTCTTCCCAGTGCCAACCTGGGCCTGGCCCAACTAACTTCCTCTACCCACTGCAGAAGCCATAAGTTGTGATGCAATGCAAGCGTACACAGCTGACAGCCCCTCTCTGCCCAGCCCAGCTCAGCCACTGAAGTAGATGTGTGTGCTATCAATTACTCAGCAGTGATTGGAGAATGAAGGCTCAGACAAAAAAGGTTTCTCTATTGCTGTTTGGCATTGTGTATTATCCTTAGAAACACAGAATTTGACTTCAGATAAGGACCGCTTGCCCCATTCAATCTGCCCATTCCTCCATACCTACACTGTTACTGCAGACTATACCCAATCTATAGCTCTTTCTCCCTCCCTACTTCCTTTCCACTATGATTCTCTTGTGCTTATCCCATGCATTCTTGAAACCCAACACTGTTTTCTCCCCCACCACCTCCACTGGAAGGCTGTTTCAGAAATCCACTGTTCTTTCTGTGAAAAGTACTTCCTCACATCTCTCATGAACCTACCCCCTCCAATTTTACAGCATGTCTCCTTGTTCTTGAGCACATTTTTTCTGAAATATTCGTCCCTCCTATACCTTACTTACTGCCTCAAGGTATTTAAAGGTCTATCATAGCCCCCCTCCTTACTTTGTTCCAGGGTATACATATTGAGGTCCTTTAGTCTCACCTCATAGGGCTTTTGTTTAAACCCTGCACCATTTTAGTTGCCCTCCTCTGTACTGCTTGCACTCTTGTCCTTCTGGAGATGTGGGCCGGATATTCAAACTCGCCAGGCTGTGGCGCAAGCCTGGCGCAGCTCAACTTTATTCTTGTGGGGTGTGGCCTGGGTGATATTCAACGGAGCTGTGCTGGCACAGCAGCTTTGAATGTTGCACCTGATCACCCCCACTGTGCGCATAGCGCGGTGGCACTGCGCGCCAGCGCAAGTGGCCAAGTGAGAGCATGGAGATGCGCTTAGCGCAAGTGCCATTGCGCCATGCACAGCACCTGCGATATTCAAAGGGACATGCAAATGGGGCCATAATTTGTATGCAAGCGCGCATGGGGCCATTGCATTCATTATAGCTATTTGCATCCCATTAACATGCGGTGCGCGCCCATTCCGACGACTTGTGCCTGGCACCCTGCCAGGCAGCAGCCATCGGGGACCGACACCCCTGCAGCCCGATCACGGGCATTTGTCTAAATGAAAGCCCCCTCTAATATCCCTGGTGGTCCAGTGGACCGCTATGTGCCCAATGGTGGGCATCTGTTGAAATCACACTGGTCCCCTGCAGCCCGATTGTGGGCATTTGTCTAAATGAAACCCCCCCTCCAATATCCCTGGTGGTCCAGTGGACTGCTATGTGCCCAATCGTGGGCATCGGTACCTGCTTTAATAATATCCCTGGTGGTCCAGTGGACCGATGCGCTGCCTGATGGCGGGCATCTGTAAATCATAAAATAGTCCTATTACCCTGGTGGTCTAGTGTACCCCCTCCCCACCCTTCCTGAGCCCCGCCCGCTCCCCGTCCAGCAGGTGGATGGCAACACCCCACCCACCTGCCGCCTGACCGACAGCTCGGTAGGCTGCACGGCCATTGTCCACAGCTGTGAGCAATGGCTGCAGCCCATACCGCATCGCACATTCCAGATATGTGAAGGACTATTTTATGATTTACAGATGCCTGCGATTGGGCAGCGATCAGTACACTGGACCACCAGGGATATTGAGGGGGTTTCATTTAGACAAATGCCCACGATCGGGCTGCAGGGGACCGTGTGTGATTTCAACAGATGCCCGCGATCAAATAGTGGTCCACCGACCACCAGGATATTGAGGAGTTACACAGATGCCCGTGATGGGGCATGGGGGAGCCAGAGGCGGCAGGAACTGCGACACCCGCAGGTGGCAGCTGCTGTGTTGTGCCCTGCACGCGGCAGCTCACCTGTGGGTGGGCCATCATTTGTTCCTTATTTTTCATTTAACTTTGTGCAAGCTACAGGTAGGCTAAGATACGACTCTGCACATCCCGGGCTGAATATCTGGCTGTGCAGGTTTATGCATGGGCATGCCCCCACCTGTGCCTGCATACATTACCGATGCACTCCAGTGCATCAGGATTTCTGCGCACTTTTCCTTTTGAGTATCGCTCTGGGGTGCATCAGTGGTTGTGCATGGCGCAATACTGTTGCACTGTAACCCTTTGAATATCTGGGCTGTGGGTCTCCAGAACTGGATACAGTACAGTGAGTCTCACCAGTGATCGATGCAGAGCAACACCACTTACCTCTTTCTCCTGATGATATAATTCCCTAGGCACCCCAGCATCCCACTAGCCCTCCCGACTGTCTTGTGGCACTGGTTGGCCACCTTTAAGTCATCCAATATGATTACTCCAGGTCTCTTTCTTGCTTGGTGGTCGTGAATTCCACTCCACCCATTTTGTACTCTGCCCCTAGGTTTCCATGCCCTAAGTGCATTATTTTGCAGTTTTTTTGCATTGAATCCCAGCTACCATACCCTTAACCCACTCCTCTGGTCTTCTCAGATCTCTGCTCATCTTTTCCACCCCCCCCCCCCACCAGAGTGTTCACCCAATTGCAGATTTTGGTGTCATCTGTAAAGAGACAAACCTTCCTTTCCAGCTGCTCTGCAATCACTCTTATAAAGGCATTACAGAGGACCGGTTCCAACACTGATCTCTGAGGCACACTGCTGGTCTCCATCCCTTCCTCGAATTCAACTCCGTTTACCACCACCCTCTATTGCCTCTCCCCTAACCAATTTCTTATCCAGTTTACCACCTTTGGACCCACTCCTAAGCTATCCAGCTTGCTTACTAGTTTCATATGTGAATTGGTGTCCAATGCTCTACTGTAATCTGGGTAGGCCATGTCCACTGCTCCACCCAGATCTAAATCCTTTATCACCCAAAGAAATCTATTAGATTTGTTTGACATGCCTCCCCTCTCGGAAACCATGCTGCCTTGGGTCTTGCAACCCACTGGATTCAAGATATTCCACAGTCCTTTCCTTCAGCAGTGATTCCATTAACTTTCCCACTACCGATGTCAGGCTGACTGGCCTATAATTGCCAGCCTCCTCTGCTACCACTTTTGTGTAGTGGGACTACATCCACCCTCTTCCAGCAGTGAGCCGTTAAATAGAACTGTCAGAGGTGCAGTCATTATTTCCCTGAGTTCCCTCAATACCCCTGGATGCACCCCATCTGGCCCCATTGCTTTGTCCACCTTCAGATTAGCGATTCCCTTCTGGATTCCCACCTCCAAGAAAGGACTAGTGACCACCCCCCTCCCTCCCAAGCTTCTGTTACTTTTTTGTGGTCCCTCCCTTCTCCTTGCTCTGTGAACATTGAACAAAAGTATCTGTTCAGGACGTCTGCCTTTTCCTGGTTCCCTCTCTACACATGCCTCCCTTTCCCTTTTCAGCTTATAATCCCACCCCTGGTCTTCCTCTTTTCACTTACATGCTTAAAAATGTCTTGTTCTCTTTCATTACCTCCTGGGCTATTCTCTCTTCAGTTCACACCTTTCTACTCCTTACTGCTTTCTGCTTCCCTCTGTTTCCACTGATACACCTACCTATCCTCCTTTCTCTGCCTCTCCTTGTACCTTCTGAATTCTACCCTCTTAGCCTTTACCTTTTCAGACACCTCTTTCGAGAACCATAATGGTCTCTTTTTCCTCTTGCTCATTTGTTTGATGCAGAGGTTTGTTGCCCTTACTATGCTTCCTTTTAGCTTTGCCCACTGTTCCTCCACCCCACCCAGGCCACAACCCCACCCCCCCAGGTCATCCCTGAGGCATTCACCCATCTTTCTAAAATCTGCCCTACTGAAATCCAGGACTCTCGCCCTTTTGTGGTTCAATTCCATAGTCATCCTTACATTAAACCACACCATACAGTGATCACTGGTCCCCATGTGGCCTCCCACCTTGATGTCTGCAATACTGTCCCTATTAGTTAGTACCACGTCCAGTATTGCCCCATCACGAGTGGATTCACCGACTAGCTGCCAGAGGAACACCCCATGCAGGCAGTCCAGGATGTCCCTGCTTCTAGCTGCTGCTGCTGCTGGTAGGTTCCAATCTACATCTGGCAGGTTGATGTCCTCCACCAGCAGCACCTCCCCCTCTTTTGTCATTTTGCCAATGTCTTCCACCAGTTCCTTATCTAATTCCACCCCCTGTGATGGAGGTCTGCAGGTCCCTCCATTGCAAATAATGACTGAGTCTCCATCTCCAGGGTGACCCACAGTACCTCTGCCTCCCCCTGTATTCCCTGTATCTCCATCACTTTTATGCTTTCCCCCTCCTTTCCTACCACCTGACCCTTCTTGAATGGAGTATAGCTTGGTATGACCATGTCCCTTGGCTGGTGACAGGGAGAAGCTGATGGCAAGTGCCCCTCTCACCACGCAGTACAAACAAATATAACAAATGAGAAAACAATTGAAGAAAGATTTTGGGGTACAGTGCATGCCTCCAGTGCCTCAATAGTAAGGAACTGGTTGGAATAAAAGCCCTCAGAAGCCTCAGTGTACGCTGACAGTAGTAGAAATGCAGAAATTGCTTCATAATTTGGTGCCTATGCACATATCCACTTTGTCAAAAGCTTCTCCTCACTTTTCTCATTGCAAAATTATATCAAACTAAAGTCTCTGAGCAACAAGGGGTGCTAGCTGCACATTCGAGCAGACTAGATAGACCTCTAGGCCTTTATCTGCTGGCAAATCTCGTATGTTACGTAACAATGGCCATCAACTCAAAATGTTCATTACTAAGTTCTTTCATGGGCATAAATGAAAGACTAAAGGAAAAATAATGTTTAAATAGTTTTACTGGCAAGGAAGGCTCACAAAATGCCTCTGCAAGATGACAGCACCAAGATTCTCCTTCTATACCACCGGCATGTAGCATGCCAGAGTCACTGCCCTCAGTCACCTAGTCCTGCTAGAAATACATAAGTTAAACTTACGGGACATGGTGGAGGTACTTGGGAATTTGTAAGGTAGCTCTGATTGTGGGCAGTGAGTCTGGTTGGCAGTGGGACTGTCCCTGGGAAGGCCCAAAGGACAGAGGCATCAGTAGGGCATGGAGTATAAAAGAACATCAAAAAGTGGAGTTGTAGGTTCTGTTTGATGGGTTACATCCATCATGTTATGACTGGGAGTAGGAAGCAGAGTCATCTGTGTGAGTGACATATTCTGGGGTATGAAATAACTATTGTTTTCACTGGTCTGCCGAACCTGACGGGTCAAGGCCCATTCTGTCTTCCCAAAGCCTCCTAACCCATAACATTTGCCGCAAGACAACTCTGAAAAGCCATAAAAGGCTCAGAAAATGTGGAGGCTGATGACTAAATAGCATTCCACTGAACAGGAATCTATATAAAAGAAAACCTTGGTGCCCTTCCAACCAGCCAGTTTAAGGCTCTAATTTGCAGGGGTTTTTTAATGCTTGTGAAATGTAACCTCATTTCCAATCCAGTTACTACTGCAGTCAGAGATTTTATTTTGAAGCCAGACAAGCACAATACATAGGCATCATAAGATATCATACCATTTATCAATTGAAGACAGTGTGGGTGTTATTTCATGCCACTTACTTCTCAACCTTTGTTATTGTATTATGTAGTTCTAACACTCAGAATGTGGAACACTAACCCTCAGAATGTGGATATATATATATTCAGACCTGGAGATACAGCTCTGAACAGTGGAAACTGGTGCCTTTATTTGTGCAAAGTTTAATTTTCATTTAGCATCATAGAGTATTATGAATTCCTGCTTTAAAGTCTGTGTTGGGCCAGACTTCCAGCGGGTGGCACACCTGCCACTCATGATGCCAGTGACCCTGGTTAAGGAATTAGCTTAGTTCATTGGAGGGCCAGCAGGGGAGCATGACTTAGCTTCCCAGAAAATGCTCTCCTCCTTCATGGAGGGAGGATAAGAGCTTTCACAACATTGCCATCTGGTCAACCACAGGTGGAAGTGCAACAGAGGCACAGAGGGAGGGAGGGAAGATGTCCATCTGGCTCGCAGCTGCAGCTCAGATATGCATGCTCCTGTACTAAGCCCCATTGTGTGTAGAGGGCTCTTGCAGTAAACCACATTTTGTGCAGACATCCTAGGGGTAGAACAGAACATGGAAAATGGTCCCAGCTTGGTGGATGATGAACCCAGGTAAATCTGGGACTAGTGCTGCCTCCTATCATGCTGTCTGACACAGCATAAGTGTTACAGAGGTCTGCCCCATCCTCATCTCCATCTTTGTATAGCCACAAATACATGGAGGTGGCAGCTGCAGGCAGGGGTAGCAGGGGGTCCTGGTAACCTGGTAATGTCAGGAGGACAGCCGAGCCGGAGGAACGAAGGGGACATAAAGTGTAAATAAGATCAAGGCTGAGTTTACACAGTACTTTCTGTATGTTAAGGCAACACAACTTTTCCATGTGGAACAGATTGGGAGAGAGCAGTTCTGAAAGTTAAAATGAGGGACATCCCTGGTAATGCTGGACAGTTGGGTACGCCATACCATTTTCTACTTGCAACATGATGGATTTGAACTGCTGCACAGCTCTGCTAACAGTGTTCTCTTTTTATACATGCTTGAAATGCATGCGTGCCACACATGCACAAAAAACATCTTGGGACAGTATGACATTTTAGAGGTGTGTGAGTTTCTGCCCATTGCAGTTGACACTTTATGGGGCTTGTCCCTCAGGCACCAATGAATCAACCAGCTGTCTATGACAGCAGTTTGAGCGAAGCAGTCTTACTTGAAAGAAAAGTGCCACCCAATCAGGGATGGTTACTAGTTGATGCTTTATGGGGCTCATCCCTCAGGCACCAATGAATCTGCAAGCTGTCTGTGACAGCAGTTTAAGAGAGGACTGCATTTGAAAGAAATCTCGCCACTGCAACGGGACAGGTTATTCATTCCAGTGGGACCTTCCACCTCCCTCGCAACCAGACACACAGACATACCTTCTCTCTCTTGGCAGCAGCTGACAAGACTCTGTATCACGCATTACAGTGCATGGTAACACGATGGCTGGAGTTACGTTCTTGTTGGCTCTGCCGCCGAGCACCTTATTTGTTCGTGTGCCTTTCCTGGTGATCCATTTCAATAAATAAATAAATGAGCCACATCATGGCTTTCCACATTGGCAGCTCCTGCCGCCTGCCACACACTCCCCGGAAAGCCGACATCGGGGTGCCCAGTCCCCATGTTGCCATGTATCCCCTTCCCCCCCATTAATGTGATACACTGGAAGCCCACCCCAGTGTGCCAAAATAATTCTTTATTTATGTTTCTGACACCGGGATGCACACTCCCCCACCCACCTGAATATTTCTAGTGCCAACATTGGGGTGCCCAATCCCCATGTTGGCATGCTCCCTCCCCACACACACACTATTGTGGCTCACTGGGAGCCCAATCCAGTGTGCCTAAATATTTTGGTAGTCTGTAAAATAAAGAAAACCATCCCCATAGTCTTTTCCCCTGTAAAAAGAAACGGTCCCTCATCGCCTTCCCATTCCCTCTCTCCCACCCACACCTCCCTCACGGACCCACCTCCCCTTACCCCTCCTTTCCCCATACTTACCTCCATAGGTCGGAAGCAGCAATCTGCACTCTTCAAAGTCAACCGGGAAACTGGGGGGGTTCAACTTAAGTTGATATCTCGGCCATTTTTAGGAGTTTTGGCCTCAAATTTTCAACATGGTGTTCTTGGGACCCATCTCATGAACACTGCTACTGTCATTTGGTTACTCGGTCCAGAAAGGTGATTTTTGTGGTTGCTGTGTGGAATCACCTTTCAGAACCAATTAACAAAATGACAGTGCCACTGTTCATGAGGTGGGGTCCCAAAAAGCCCATGGTGAAATTTGGTGACACAATTCCAAAAATGACTGTGTTAAAGTGTTCGTTGCACAGTTTCTATGCATGCTGGTAACTGCGCCGTTTTTTTATATTTTCACTCCAGATTTTCAACATTGCCATTTTTGTGCACTTCCTTATGAACAGTATGCTGGCATTTTTCACATCCTGCCCAAAATGTATTTTCACATCTGTGGCGAAGAATGGCGCAGCCGCTGTGGAAATCAACTTCCGGGACAGATTAACAAAATCACAGTGGCGCTGTTCAAGAAGGGAGGTCCCAAAATGTCCATGTTGAAAATTTAGTGACAAAATTCCAAAAAATGATTGCATTACAGACGTGCATTGCGCAGTTTCTACACATGTTCATAACTTCACCAATTTTTCATATTTTCACTCCGGAGTTTCAATACTGCCATTTTTCACACTTAGTCATGAACAGTAGTCATTTTTCACATCCTATCCAAAATGTGTTTTCGCACATGTGGCTTTGAATGGTGCAGTCATTGTGCAAAATCACCTTTCGAGATTGAGTAACAAAATGATAGTGCCACTGTTCATGAGATGGGGTCCCAAAAAGCCCAAGTTGAAAATCTGGAGCAAAAATACCAACAACACACTCAGGGCATTAGGGTTTCCGACCATAACACCCACCCTGTAAAGACTGACAGGCGCCAGGGGTGTGACTCAGGTAGTCGGGCCATAATGTTTGCCATCCACCCCACCCCACCCTGCAACCAGTGACAGGCATTGAGGTGTGCCTTGGGGGTCTTGGCCCAACGCTCACCCCATTTTCTTCTATGTGCCCATCTCAGCTTATTTCCTTATGGAATGGGGTGAGCATAAGGGCTGGAGACTCCAAGGCACATCGCAACACCTGTCAGTGTCTACAGGGTGGAGTGAGGTGGAATGGCATGAGCATTATAGCCAATTACCCAAAGGCACATCCCCAAATGCCTGTCAGTCTCTGCAGGGTGGGGTTGGTGGTTAGCGTTAGTTTAATACTTCACTGCCATTTCTATTATGCATCTCTCTAACTCCTGCACTACCAATGCCAATACCAGCAAGCAAACATTCAGCATTGACAAATGCTTGTTTTCTTTTATGTCATGCTAAACATGTATACCATAAAAAAAAAAAGTCGAACTTGAGAGTTGTTGATAACACCTGATGCTAAACTGGTCAGATGAGCTCCACAGCCGATGCAGTGTAGAGGATAATGTCAGGTCTAGTCTTGTTTTAATTTATTCACTTTCAGTATATGTGTCATAATGAAAACACACTGTGTAGGATGAACCTAAGCACTGAAATGAAATGCCTCCTTTATGTACTTCCATTATGAGACTACAGCCCTTTAGACACAATACGAAAAGGATAAAACAATTACTCCAAGAAATATAAATCAAGTGCAAACACCAACCAAAATGATTTATCAGTGGCTTACTAGCTGCTCTGAGTGGATCAGAATCCGAGCTGAGCTAGTTGTTTTTTCTGCCGGTAAGATCCCAGCAGAAACGGGTTTCTGCCACACAGAATTCCAGTG
This sequence comes from Neoceratodus forsteri, assembly GCA_016271365.2. Taxonomy (NCBI): domain Eukaryota; kingdom Metazoa; phylum Chordata; order Ceratodontiformes; family Ceratodontidae; genus Neoceratodus; species Neoceratodus forsteri. The sequence goes on along the minus strand of JADMNL010000022.1, from coordinate 435,866,071 downwards.
CACCCCCCTCAAAGTTATCAGGCCATCCTGTCACCCCAAACCCCATCAAGCTTTGAGGACCTCCCCATCACCTTAAAAGATGCCTCTGACCATTGTCAAGCCCTTTTTTCAGCTCACCTACAGTCCATAACCGTAACAGGTACAGCCCTGGCAACCTGCCCCATAGCTACAGTTTGGACTGTATCCCTATGTGTAAGAACATGTTTACACAGCATACTTACTGATCCCTGCTTATGAAGGTGGGGAGCGAGTCCTGATGGACCTTGAGTGCCTTCCAACATCACATTACTATGTTACTATGAGTGTTGTGGGCTACAATGTCTTTATGGTGCTTATTATCAATTCACTGATAATTGATTCTAGTTCTAGGTCTAGGTGATTCTAGCTTTTTAATGTCTTCATCAGTGACATTGCAGAGGGGCTGGAAGGAAAAGTATGCCTTTTTGCAGATGACACAAAGATCTGCAACAGGGTTGATACACAAGGAGGCGTGGAAAGGATGAAAAGGACTTGGCAAGGTTGGAGGAATGGTCAGGCGTATGGCAGCTAGATTCAATGCAAAAAGTGCAAAATAATGCACCTGGGAAACAAGAACCCAGGGAAGAATACACAATGGGTGGGAGGTAGTAACAACAACAAAACAGGAAAGGGACCTGGGGTAATCATATCAGATGACCTTAAGGTTAGCAAGCAATGTGAGAAGGCAGTAGGGAGGGCCGGGGTATACTGGGATGTATAGGGAGAGGCATCAGCAGCAGAAAACAGGAAGTTGTTATCCCTCTGTACAGACAGTTGGTGAGACCCCATCTGGAATACTGTGTCCAGTTCTGGAGACCCCATCTCCGCAAGGACATAGACAGGATAGAGGTAGTCCAGAGGAGGGCAACTAAATGGTGCAGGGTCTGCAAGAGAAGCCATATGAGGAGAGACTAAAGGAGCTTAATATGTATACCCTTGAGGAAAGAAGGAGGGGACATGATAGAAACTTTCAAGTACCTCAAGGGAATCAACAAAGTCCAAGAGGGTAGCATCTTTCAGAAAAAGAGACTTGCAAGAACAAGGGGACACAATTTAAAGATAGAAGGAGGGGCGGTTCAGGGGCAATGTGAGGAAGTATTATTTCACAGAGAGGGTAGTGGATGCATGGAACAGCATTCTGAGGAAGTTGTGGGGTCTAAACTGTGGGAGAATTCAAGAACGCATGGGACAGACATAAGGCAATTCTTGTGGGGGCAGGAAGATAAAGGCTGTTGGTTAACTAGGATCTAGGCCTATCCTGTAGGTAGGGAAATGGGCAGACTAGATGGGCCTAGCGGTCCTTATCTGCCGTCAAAGTCTATGTTTCTATGTTTCTATGTAGTTAGGTGGATTGGTACAAGATTTTTATAAGAAGGGGCTTGGCAGTCATTGGAAATATACACAGATACATAGAAGGTGATGGCAGATACTGGTTTTGCTCCCACCGCCTCCACATGGAGGCTGTTTCAAGCATCCACTACTCTTTACGTGAAAAAGTACTTTTTCACATTGCTCTTGAGCATACCCCCCCTCTAGCCTGTATCATGCCCCCTTGTTCCTGTACACTTTCTTTTCTAAAAGATGCTACCCTCCTGTACCTTGTTTAAACCCCGATATACTTGAATGTCTCTATCACACCCCCATCTCTCCTCTCCTCCAGGCAATACATATTGAGGTCATCTAGTCTTTCCTCATATGACTTTTGGTGCAGTCCTTGCACCACTTTTGTTGCTCTTCTCTGAACTGCCTCTATTTTGTCTATGTCCTTCTAAAGTTGCAGCCTCCAGAACTGGACACAGTACTCCAGATGAGGTCTCACTAGTGATCCGTACAGTGTCATAACCACTTCCTTTTTTTCTGCTGGTGATACTTCTCCCTATGCACCCTAGCATCCCACTGGCTCTCCCCACAGCCTTCTTACATTGTTTGGTTACCTTTAGGTCATCAGATATGATTACCCCCAGGTCTCTTTCTTGACTGGTGGCCGTCAGTTCTTCTCCATCTTGTACTCCTCCCTTGGATTTTTGTGCCCCAAGTGCATGATTTTGCACTTCTTTGTATTGAATCTTAGCTGCCACACTCTTGACCACTCCTCAAGCATATTAAGGTCCTTTCTCATTTTTTCCAACCCCTGAGAGTTTAATCTGTTGCAGATCTTAGTGTCATCTGCAAAAGAGACATACTTTCCTCTCTAACTCCTCTGCAATGTCACTTATGAAGACATTAAAGAGGACTGTCCCCAGCACGGATCCCTCTGGCACTCCACTGGTCAGCCCCCCTCCTTGAATTGAACACCATTTACCACCACTCTCTGTGTCCTGTCACTGAACCAGTTTCTGACCCAGTTTACTACCTTGGGACCCACTCCCAGGTTGCCCAACTTATTTATCAATCACCTATGTGGGACAGTGTCGAAGGTCTTGTTGAAATCTAGGTAGGCTACATCCACCACCGCCACTCTCCCCCCCATCTACCTGCCTGGTCACCCAATCAAAGAAATCAGATTTGTTTGACAAGACCTTCCCGCTGTGAATCCATGCTGCCTTAGATCCTGTGCTCCACTGCATTCAAGAAATATCACAATCCTTTCTCTTTGTTATGCTTACTTGCTTAACACAAGGGCTTGTTGCCTTTGTTATGGCTCCCATAAGGTTAGCCCATTGTTTCTCTACATCCCCCCTTCTTCTTCCCCTGCCAGGGCTTCCTTGAGACACTCCCACATTTTTGCAAAGTCAAACTGTCTGAAATCCAGGACCCTTGCTTTCATGTGGTTTGACTCCTCCACTGTTCTCACATTGAACCACACCGTACAATGATCACTGGACACCATGTGGCTACCCACCATTACATCAGTGACTCTGTCCCCATTGGTGAGTACCAGGTCCAATATTGCACCTTCTTTGGTGGGTTCCACGCACAAGCTGCTTGAGGCACGACTCCTTGCAGGGCATCCAGGATGCCTCTGCTCCTGGCTGTGAATGCAGTCTGGGTGATCCAATCCACATCAGATAAATTGAAGTCTCCCACCAGCAGCTCTTTACCTCTGGCTGTCATTTTGTGGATGGCTTCCACTAGTACCCCATCTATCTCTTCCCCTTGTGCTGGAGGTCTGTAGATCACACCTGTGTGAATGGCAGTCTCATTTCCTAGCTCCAAGGTGACCCACAGTGCTTTCACTCCCTCCTGCAATCCCTGAACTTCAGTTGCTTTAATTCCTTCCCTGACGTAGATAGCCACCCCCCTATCCTTTTTTCCCACCCTGCCTTTTCTAAATAGAATGTAACCTGGTGTGGCAATATCCCATTCATGGTTCTCAGTGTACCATGTCTCGAACACAGTGACAATGTCTAGGTCCACCTCAGCCATCAAGACCACTGGGTCTGGGATTTTGTTTCCCAGGCTGTGGGCATTCATGCACATGGCCTTCCACATTTTGCAACCTCTCCTACTAGCAGATCCTAACCTACCCCCATGTCTTCCTCTCCCTTCCTCTCCTATTTTTACTCCTATTGTTCCTTATCTGTGCCATTCTACAGATCTCAGTTTTAGGTTTTTGTGTCAATTTCCCATCTCTAAGGTTCTCCCTACTGACTGCTTCATCCTGTAGGAGAGGGGGGCAATTAGCTTCTTCCTGCCTACTATCGCCTTCCCCCTTGGCCCCTTGGCTAGTTTCAATGCTTGACACTGAAGCATTTAAACCTCTCACTAAGGATCTTGGTTCCCCCCCTGGATAGATGCAATCCATCCCACTTGTATAGGTCTGCTTTCCTCCAGGTGGGACCCCAGTCCCCAATGAAGCCGAAGCCTTCTGCTCTGCAGCAGTCCTTGTTATATTTATTTTTTTAAATATCTGTTTATTAACAAGTGTTTGCACATACAAGTTCATTCAAATAGTCAAGGAGGTACAGAAACTTCCAAGTCAGTAGGAACGTTTGGGATAAACTGTGGGGTGACATATGCCTCCCGACACAGCAAGGGGGGCATCACCACATCGAAGCAGCAATTTCCATTCCTAAGTATCAAAGTTGTGAAAAAAGACAGTAGGCAATAAGAACCTTATATCGCAAGTAATGTCTCTGAAGGAGAGGGGTAGAAAATAAAAGGAGCCACACTCCTTAACCCCGGAGGAGAGGACACATATTTCACCAGAGTGTCTAACATAAATACAGCAAAGCAGTCCCAGGTTTCCCAGCTTTATAAGGATCCATTTTTCATATATCATTCTTGAGGGGTCCTTTCCACTCTTTGAGGGTACCCTCAATCACACCCATCCAGAGAGCTGAGAGTGCATCTAAGGGACAAGGGTATGATCATATTGAATGATATATAACACCTATGCAGCCCACCTGGAGGTGAAGCCCTCAGAGTTTTCATTAAGGCTAAAGATAATTTTTCCATTTTATAAATGTCATTGACCATTGTTCTCCACTGATCTAAGGTAATCTTTTGAGGGATTAACCATCTCCTGGTTATACTCTTTTTAGCCGCTACCAGCATGATCCCAAGGATGATATTGGTAACGGCTAAGAAGTGTAGAAGCTATCCCATAAACCCCATGGAATAAATTTGTAATACGTACACTTAAGGCTTTAGCTGGACCGCAGTATGAAGCTCCTTCATAATAGCCCCCTCCAATTCCACGAGAAAAGTTCTGAGCTCTGAGCACGACCACATCACATGTATATGGGTTGCAGGGGTGATGCTGCATGCCCTCCAACTTGCAGCACTCCCATTCCTCAAATCCCTGACAGCAATAGCAGGAATTTTAGAGAAATGTATGAGATGCTTCCAGGCATACTCCTGCCAGACATGCGAGGAAGTGACCCTCCCTAGCGCGTAACACACTTTTTACCACTCCTCTCTCTCTGTCTGCTGATCCAGCTCCTCCCCCATCTAGTGGCTATATGTGTAGTATTATTCCATTAAGTCACCTGAAGGGTCTTATAAATAAGCGAGAGTAAATGGGTGGTGGATTGCAGCCTGATCTGTAGCTAGAGCACGCAAGAGGGCTGTACATGTAGTAGGGTCTCAGGCCTCAACAGGCAATGTGGTGTGATAATACTGCATCTGGAAGTAGCAGAAGAAATCTTTTGATTCAGACAGAACTGCTGCTGCAGTTCTGGGACGGTTCTATAGTCTGCTGCAGCACACAACTGACTTTGGTAGATTATGTTCCACCTTTGCCAGTCCTTGTACGGGCATCTATTTGTGCAGGTGCAAAATCAGGTAGGTTCACCAGAGAGCACACCCATGCTAATTGTGGCTCCAGACCCATGTCTATGACAACCTGTTGCTATACTTCCTGACATGAACCAACCAGGGTTCATTATATCTCCAGCTCTACTTCCTTGCCCATCCCCAAATATTTATTTTACCATACTCTGAAAGGTAACAATTCCTTCTCCATGTCCAACCATCAGCCTCGATCCCTGTGTGTGCCAGTGAAATAAGATGCAGAGATGGGCTGCCGTGTAGTACATATAGAGGTCACAGAGGCCAAGTCCTCCCTGGTCTTGGGAAGCATGAGGGTTGATAGTCGGATTTGGAGTTGACAACCCCAGGAGATATGTTATAGCTAACCTCCATTTCTTCCATTCATGCTATAGTACCAGTCACAGAGACGTTATGAAAAATATATAGGAAGCAGGGAGAACCACCATTCGGACTGTCTATTTTACGAACAAACGTTAAGGGCAAGATGCTCCATGTCTGGAGACCTGTTAATAACTGGTTGGATAAGGGACCATATTTAACCTCATATAGCTTTTCCAAGTTACGCAGTATCTTAATACCCAACTACTTAATGACTTCTAGGTCCCAGCAAAATGGATACCGCTGTCTTAGTTCTGGACTCAGGGGACTGTTTCCATTTTCATGGTGTTTAATTTATAGGCAGAAATAGCACTAACATGGGTCAATATGCAGAAGATCGCTGCAACAATATTCTCTGGGTCTGCCACATAGAGAAGAACATCGTCCACATACAGCGCTGTACAGTGCTCCCTGTCCCCCACTCGCACACCTGCGTAGGAACCACTCTCCCCAACTGCCTGAGCTAAAGGTTCAATATATAAAGCACAGAGCAATGGGGAGAGCAGACACCCTGTCTAGCGCCCCATCCCAAAGCAAATGAGGCAGAAGTGTAGCCATTTTCCTTTATAAAGGCCTGCAGAGAGGCATAAATGTGCTGGAATAGAGTAACAATGTCCCTCGATAATCCCATCTGTGGTAAAGCGGCAAAGAGAAAGAGCCAAGACACCCTATTAAATGCCTTTTGGTGTCTAAACTGACCAGGAGGATGGGATCTGGTGTTAATGCATGTGGTGTATTGTAGAATATGCAATATGCGATTAATGTTATCATCCATTTGCCTACAATGACCAAATCCAGTCTAGTCAGGGTTTATCAAGTTTGGCATGAGGGTGTCTAACCTGTGGGCTAGTATGACCATAAAAATTTACAATCTGCATTCAGGACTGAGATCAGTTGGTACGCCATGCATTCAGTGGGATTTTTCCCAGGCTTGGGAATAACCGAAATCGAGGCATACTGCCGGGAGCTCAGAATCTCACCCCCTTCTAATACTTCACTGCAAGCTTATGGTAATTGATGTAACAGAAGCTCACAATGGGACTTGTACAGCTCTGCAATGTACCCATAAGGGCCTGGGGCTTTTGGGGTTTTGGCTGACAGTATCACTGGCTCCAACTCTGCAAGCTGGATTGGGATGGTGAGAGCCTCTGCCTGTGCTAATGTAAGGATCGCTAATGTCAAAGAACCCAGGAAGACATCTGTTACCACTGGGTTGTGTGTGCCCTGGGTGTTATAAAGGGTGGTGTAGAATGACCTGAAGCCTTCAGCGATCTGCAAGATCTTCTGCGGCATCTTCCCTGTAAGGGGGTGCCGCAGGTTAGCTATATAGTAGCTCTAGTGTTCTGCCGCCATAGCTGATGGGCCAATACCCTGGTTGCGATAGGGCCTACCTCATAATATATATGTCACAGAAACATCAAAGGCCATCTCTGTTTTGTGCAGAAGTATGGCATCTATTTCTTACTTTATTCTGTCCATTGGTCCTTCACCAAACTATCCCTGTTTATGGGCTGTCTGCAGGAAGTAATGTGTTTCCTGCAGATCACCCAGCCTCTGCTGCTTTTCCCAGTGCTTTCAGGATGTGTACGCAATAAAATGGCCCCAGAGAACTACTTTGCAATTACAATTTTAATTGTTTAACCAGGAGTGGCACACTAAGCCAAAAGCTTGTTTACAGGTGCAACATGAGAGCACAGGGAAGTTAAGTGACTTGCTCAGGGTCACACAGTATGCAAGTGGGGGCTGTGGGATTCAAACCCAGGTCTCCAGATTTGCAGCTCGGAGCCTTAAACCACTGCGCATACTGCCTCCCATACTTTGAGCATGTCCCACAGGACAGTAGCAGTGTGATTCCCATCCTGTTTGAGCTCCAGGATCTCTGGAATTTTCTCTGCTAGGTAAGTACAGAACTCCTCTGACTGCAAACAAAATGCACTTAGGCACCACTTTGTTTTTGGCCAAAACTGAGAAAGATTCAAATAAGTATGAGCTGGGGCATGGTCCGACAATAATATATCCCCAGCTTTGCACTTTTCACAATGTGAATAAATTCTTGTTGCATGTAACTGTCATCTATCCTGGTGTACACCTTGTGGACTGTTGAATAATGGGTGCAATTCCTTTCTCTAGGATGCAGTTCCTTCCATATGTCAGACGAATGGAGGTCTCAAGGAAGGGAGGCATAGAGTTTATGCACTGCCAGTTGCCTGGGGGAATGGGCATTGGATGTATATACCAAGTGTTTCAGCAGATCATGTTAAAATCCCCAGCCAGTAACAGCATCCTTGTGGTGTTCATTAACACCAGGTCAAGGAGTTTCTTCATCTCGGGGGACTTCGATCCAGGCGTGTACATGTGTGTGTGTGTGTGTGTGTGTGTGTGTGTGTGTGTATATATATATATATATATATATGTATATATATATATATATATATATATATATATATATATATATATAGATCCACAGATCCACAAATAATTTGCTTGGGTTTTATTTCATTACCAAAAGTACACAGTTAACTAAAAGTACTCTGTCTAGGAACTGTGTCAGCTTTACTCCCCCATATTTGATTTTACTCATCTCACTTCAAAAATGAGGAGTATTTTACCCACTCCAAAATCTGATTTAGCTGAATAGGACAAATTAGGCTAGAAATGAAATCTATTCCTAACTGAATAGTAGTGTACAAAAAAGGAAAATTACGTACCTACCGTAATTCTTGATCTTCTCTTGTATCTTCACCATTCATTACTTCCTGGGTGTAAGCCGAGGCTGCTAATTGGGTCACGCGGAGCTTTTTTTTTTTTAAAGCTCACTTGAACGGCACCGCCTCGAGAGTGACGCCATGCGTCATGCACGAGGGGCAGCCGTTAGTAGCGACTCACTCTCCTCCAACTCAGTTCTGTGAGCCGGAGAGGCAAAAGTGAAAGCAGAGAATATAGATAGCGAGGCAAGATAGCCGAGGGATAGCAAAAGCAAGGAAGAATGAACTGAAAAGGAATAAGCCGATGGAGAAAGGACAGAGGGAGATAGAGTATCCCTAGCCTAGGACTGCAGGGCCTCCTTACCTGGGCGACTCTAGGAGGAGAGATAAGGAAGGAGGTGAGAAAATAGAAGAAGAAGAAGAAGAAGAAAGAGAGAGATGGGATGTTGAAGGGACCAGGATGCCCAACGAGCATAGTTAGCTTACAGCTGAAGGCTCGATTAACAGGGAAGCAAGAATCCCCGGAGATAGAGCTGAAGAGAAGGTTCACCAAACCCGCTAGACAGACTCAGGAGGGCATAGTCCTTATCCTCAACATGCCATTGTTGTTGATAGCCCCCTCGGGTTCCTGGCCGCGAAAGGCCTAGAATTTGAGGACACTCGAGGAGGGAAAATGAACCCCAGGCAGCAGGAGAGTGCTGCTCTAGGACTTAGAAAAGGAAAATGTAAGCCTTTCAGGCGTTTTAAGCATAGACATGGGACTCAGACAGACTTGCCAAGGCAGGCCAAAGGCTTAGGCTGGCTGGGATTGGATATGGTCAGCACTGCTCTTCTGTAAAAATTGTCCAGGAGGACACTTAAAAGGAGAAACCAATATACAAACTAGCGAGAAGGGTAGCCTACCCTCTCATTTCCCCTCGTTTGTTCTCTTTTTTTTTTTTTTTTACAGATAAAAATTTTGCAGGCTAGTTGCATGACCCCAATACCAAGATGCCTATAGCAGTCGGAGAGAGTTCCTTCAGCATTATTTTTTTTTTTTTTTAGAAAGAAAAAAGGAACAGACGTGCCCGTTCCTCTGCTCTGCAAGGCAAGAATAGAGGGGGGGGACTTTGATTTCAGGGCAATATCTGGAACACGGGATTGCAGGATCAAAACTGAATAGCCTGAGCCAGGCCAAAGCCCCAGAGGTATCCCGCCAGAAGGATGGCAAGAGATAGTTGTGCAGTCTGAGCGCCAAGCAATCCATGAGATAGCCCATGAATCTTAGAGTAAGTAATTTTCTGAAAATTAGAACCCCCAGAAGATTTTTTTTTTTTTTTTTTGCAGAGAGAGGAAGGACGGGAGGTGGAGAAGCCACAGGAAGAGGCCACTGAGGGATGGTGGTGGGAGGTACGAATGGTGAAGATACAAGAGAAGATCAAGAATTACGGTAGGTACGTAATTTTCCTATCTTCCCTTGTCAATCTTCACCATTCATTACTTCCTGGGTGAGTACCAAGCTCCTCTTCCCCTGGAAGGGGAAGAGGTCATACCCTGAGGGAACAAGACCCCCAGCCTTCTGCTGGTGAGAAACAGAAGGAGAAGACCCTGGCTTATTCAGAAAGCCTAAGTGGGAGAAGAGCTAGGAGGTGCCTCCCGAGGACGAGGAGACGGAGGGAGCCCCTGTAAAAGTCTCCTAGCTCTGGAAGAGAAAAGACGGGTCCCCCGGAAGGCGGAGCGAATCACCCTACGCCGGGCCAGGGGTGACAACCTAGAAAGACGGGCCATGCCGTCCGCCTGATGAGATCGCTGTCCCGCAAAGCCTGGAAGCCACCTCATTGGCGTCATAAGATGCCCTTGCTTGGTGTCTTGCCAGCTCCAGGCCTACCGCGAGAGGGCAACGGCTTGTCTGGTTTGCTCTGTCAGGCATTGATGCCAGCAGCTGGGACATCATCGACCACAAATGCCGGTTGTAGGCAGCTGCAGGAGCCTGATGTGATGCAATGCATGCACTCACACGAGAAGAAGAGAACACTTTTCGCCTCCCAACGGTCGAACTGGAGAGAGTCCGGATCCGTTGGGTGGTCGTGCGCCAGGCAACGGCGCCCAGAAGGAGTATCCAGGTACACCAAACCCGAGGGCGGGTTGGGAAGGGAACCTAGAGACTCAGAGGGGGCACAATACCTACGCTGGCAGTCAGCTGGGGCTGGAGAAGAAGCGGCTGGGGACTGCCAGGACCGGATAGACGCCTCCTGGAAGGGGATAGGCCAGGAAGGTACCACCAAATGCTGGGCACTGAATTCACCAAGGAATTCTCGCGTCTCCCATTGGGTATTGTCTCTCCGAACATAGGAAATCCGAAGATCCCTCACCATCCTCGAGAGGAAACGCTGATATTCTGTGAAATCAGCATCGGAGGAAAGATGAGCAGGGGGTTCCTCTCCCTCAGAGGAGGGAGATGAGGATGATGGGGAGCTGGAATGTCCAGAGGATTCCTGTGGCGGTGGGGATAGTCGAAAGCCCCGCTCATGCATGTATCTAACATATGAGGGGAAGGCCGCCACAGAACCCCTGAACTGCTCCCAGGATAACGGACCCGTAGGACCGACATGGCCTGGGAGGCGGGGTGGTGAAGGCAGAGAGATGGGAGAGGGGCACCTCTGCGGAGGCAACTGCTCTCAGCGAGGGCTCTGGAATCCGGGGAAAGGAGCCCTAGTAGGAGGGATCCCGGATATCAGACCAGGCTGCAGAACGGAACTCTGGGGAAGCGGAGCCTGAAGAGCCCTGGGGAGAACCTCCCTGTGACGATGCCGGACGTATGGATCCAGAAGGGCAGTCCGCACAAACGCCGGAGAGGACACCCTAGAACCCTGGAGGGAGGGGCGAGGCCTGCACTTGCTCCTGTCCACCCCCTGGGTGGCCAAAGAAGACCGAGCAGCAGACCCCTGCCCTCAACCCCTCAGACTCTGAGAGGCCCTCCTCCTCGACCTGCAGCGTCCCCTGTCCCTAGAGAGGGCAACAGCACCCCGAGAGGTAGCTGTCACCGGGCCTCCAGAGAGGGGCTCCCCTCCGTCACCCACGCCTGCCCCGGGCTCCTGGCCACCCCAGCCGGGAACCCTCAGGAGACGATGGCAGGGGGACAGAGGGGCTCGCTGCGCCGCCTGGTACCCTAGCCACCGGGGACCCAGACCTGAAGAGTGGGGGTGCCAGGATGGGTCCACGTCCAGTCATCACCCGAGGAGGACGAGACCAGCAGGACCTCAATGCTGGCTACCCAGGGGTCCCCGAGGCCACGGGCCGCGAACGCCCCGGTACCAAGGGAGACGCCGCCACTCCCCACGCCGGTAGCAGCCAGGCCTAACTCCACACCCCAATGGCGCTGCAGGGCCGGCACCGCCTGGAGGAAGGACAAGGCCCACGGCGCTGGCGGCAGTGTCGAGGTGAGGCAGCACCGCCGACGGTGCCACCATGTCCAATTGCCAGCACGAACGGCGCCGAGGCCCAAAGCGGCACCGCTAACGGCGCCGCTTCGATCACCGCACCGCCAACGGCGCTGGATCCAAAGCGGTGTTGGATCACCGGCGCCCGCAAACGCACCGGATCCAAACGGCGCCGAAACAGCGCTGTGATCACCGGCACCGCGAACGGCACCGGATCCGAAACGGCGCCAAAGGGCGCGCCGAGGGTCCACCCGAGCCAGGCCCAAAAGCCGAGGGCCTCGACGTGGGGAGCCTGCACCTCCGAAGAGGTGACTGCCAGGCGGTGTCGCGCGCTGCCCCGGGAGGTGACTACGATGCCCCGACACTGCAGAAGGGGCCTCCTCCTCAGCAAGAATAGACGAGGAGACCCCCTCCTCCTCATACCGTATAGGCCTGGAAGGGGACCCGGAGAAAGGGTCTAACGACCGTGCCCGAGAATCCTGAGAGCGACGTCGTCCCCTGAAGATCGGCGGGGCCTTGCTGAGCTTAAATGCGTGGGTTTCGAGGACGCGACGGTCCATCGAGAAACAGGTGTCGCACGAATCCATATCATGGTTGGGTCCCAGGCAACGAAGGCAAACGTCATGCCGGTCCGAGACGGAGAAATGCCGGCCACAGGAGCACCGACGCATAGGGGCGCGGCCCGTCTTAGAAAAGCGCTTAGCTCCCGAACCGGACATAACGCAAAATTATTAAGGCTAAAACACAGTAGGAAACACACCCGGCGCCGTTAGATAGAAAAAGGAACAGTCTTACCAGATCAGCGTCGAGTGCGAAGAAAAAAGGAGTCGGTACACTACCAGCAGAAACGGACTACCACGCGAGCAGGTGCTGCCTCGACGGCGGGAGAAACAGAACTGAGTTGGAGGAGGAGTCGGTCGCTACTAACGGCCACCCCTCGCGCATGACGCATGACATCACTCTCGAGGGCGGTGCCGTTAGGCAAACTTTTAAAAAAAAAAAAAAAGTTCCCGTGACGGGTGCGCACCTCCGGCTTACACCCAGGAAGTAATGAATGGTGAAGATTGACAAGGGAAGATTAATGTTGGTATACCAGTTTTCATGGTGGAATAGCAAACCTTGTTAAATGGTATTCCGTAGGGAACGCCACTTTTTAAAATGAATTTCTAGCCCTGTCAAGGCAGTAAAAAAAGGCTCCCAATCCACACAGGGAAACTGGGAATGTAGGTTATTCAATTTGAAAGTCGTAGCTTTTTTTTTTTTTTACTTTCTTTATTCGCCTGCTAGCCAGGGCATGTCTGGGGCAGATTCACTCAACCTTGCCTCCACCACCTGCTTTCACAGACCAAGACAGGTGCAATTTTAATTTAGGGGTGTCCCTTAAAAACAAGGAACTCCAACCTGCTATGCAGAAGTGCAGCCCCAAATAAATCTTGATAATCTTGAGAGAAAATAAAGTAGCTCTGTACCCTATGAATGGCACAGTTAAACTGAGAATTGCAGTTGCATGGAATCCTCGATACCCAACATTCTAAAGATTGGACTCTGCCATTTCCCTGGTAAGGGTACACTATACCCAGTTGTTATGATTACCCATTGACAACGTGGAACGCTACAGGAAAAAAAGCACAATACAATACATTAAATAAAAAACGAGGTAGGGAAGAGGAAGTGCAAAAGGACACTGAAGACAAGTGGTATCAGATTCAGAGTACCAAGGTTACAAAGAGAGGCAGAAAGGTTAATTATTTCCCCATCCCTATGCAAAATCGCTTTGACCCACTTAGTACACAGGTAGATGACAATGAACCTTCCCCCTCCATCTCTTTGGAACCACTAGTTTCTATTAGCTATGAACTATTAGCACCAGAAACAGGTGAAACTAGCACTAGTACTCACAGTCCCCAGGCTAACTCAAAGAACCTTATGGACCAGGATGGAATTATTACTCCTGAGACAAAACAGGTTTTTGTCCTGGGGGATTCCATCATTAAGCATCTTGACTGTGCAGTCTTTGATCAGGATAAAGTGAATAGAACCATGTCTTGTTTTAGGTAAGCCAGAATCTTGGACATAACTAGGATGTCCAAACAAATATTAAAGAATCGGGGTAACAGTCCCCCAGTGATCGTATACATGCAGGACTACATAACATTATGCATCAACATATACAGAATACCAAACAGGAACTTGTAGGGCTAACTAACAGATTGATTGAATTGGGCTGTGAAGTAGCTTTCTCTGAGATACTACCCATGCTAAAAACAACAAAGCAACAAGCTGACAAAATCAAACACATTAGTAATTGGCTAAGAGCATGGTGTCTCAAACAAGAAATAGGGTGCATCACCCACTGGAAAGAATTTTACAACAGAAGAGAACTAATATGCTGGGATGGTCTCCACCCAAGCAGGAGGGGCATTTCACTCTTAGGGCAGCATATAAACTCATATATCTGTAAGAATTTAAACTGAATAATAGTAGGATGGGGAGTAAATCACTATACTGGCCTCCTACTAACAATGCTTTGGATCTAATCACTTATAACAGTACACAAGATGTAGAAATGATGAATATTGCATGTACTAAAATAAAGACAATATGGTGGAGTCTATTACCTCCCTGTCAAAAAGATTAGCTATAGCAACAAACTAAAAGATACTACTCATGAATTCTAGGAGTTTAAAGAATAAAATTGATGAACTGAGGTATGTACTCAAATGCATACTATTGATATATGTGGTGTAACAGAAACTTGGTTCTCAGATACGGACTGGGGACAGATATACCTGGTTACACCAAGATCGCTAAAACCGAGAAAAGAAGACAGGTGGTGGCATAGCCTATACATTGCCAACCAATATAACACCTATGAACTAAAAATCTGAACAATAACGGCATTGAAAGTGAAATTATATGGGCAAAAACTCACATTGCTGAGAAATCACTGACAGCAGGTCTTGGCTACCGCTCCCAAACCTGGATGCATCCGAGAACAAAGCCTTTATGGATAGTATTGAGAATATGGAGGATTATGAGGATTACATTTTAATGGGTGATTTTAACCTTCCAAATATATGCTGGTCAACACTCGAGTGGAAGGGCCAAACAGAAAAAAGATTTGTTGAAATAATTATACAGCATGATCTACAGCAATTGGTAACTGAACCCACAAGAAACAATAATATATTAAATCTAATTTTCACTAACATTGTGGATACGGGATCAACACCTACTGCTGTAGACCAACTGGGTGACAGTGACCATAATAAGGTTTAGTGGACTCTAAATAGATTCACAATAACCCCAAAAGGCTCATCTAAAATCAGAAACTTAACAATGCTGATTATAGTAGTATGAAACAATACCTAACATCCTGGAACTGGGAAGATGAACTTAAATATCTTGACGCTGCAGGAATGTGGCAGATGATCTGACAAAAAATTGATTTCTGTATAAAGAACTGGGTTCCTGAACACACAAAATATAATAATAATAATAATAAACACAGGGTTCCACTCTAGTGGAATACAAACATCGAAAGAAACATTAATTACAGTAAAAAAAGAACACCTTCCACACATACATAAACCAGCTATCAGCGACAGACTGGCAGAAGTTCAAGCCACTTGCTAATAAAACCAAAAAACTGATAAGGACTGCCAAGCAAAAACTTGAATATAACCTAGTATCCCTTACTAGGGACAATAAAAAAATATTTTATAACTATATAGGGTCTTTGAAAGGAAACCCTACTGGTGTTGGTTCATTAGTCTTGGACTGGGTTGTCATAACAGATGAGAAAACGATGGCATCATCATAATCTAGGGGTCCTCACCCCCTAGTTCTGCAATTTTTCCCCTGAAGAGGGAAAGGCCCTTGCACAACATATTTATGCATTAGCACTCTTGTTGGTATAGTGTAACTATCACCACCCACCCCTCACATATCTCCACCCAGTTTCTAGGGTGCATAGTAACTCAAAAATGCTATTCCTTTATCACACCAAGGGACTGCTCATTTGCTGGTCCCTCCTGGTACATCTGCAGTTGGTTGCAGGGCACCAAGTACCTAAATGCACATTATCCCACTTTGCATGTGACCTCTTGTTACTCCACCACAAAATTTCTCACTCCACCTTCAGTATGATCCTTACCACACCTATGACTTCTGGCCAATGCCCAGCATATTAAAACTATTCTCATTGCTCATCTGACCAAAGTATACACAAGTTACCTTTCTATGGCCCTCCTGCTCCTCAATCCTGTTTGTGTTTCTTACTATTATCTGGAGACATTGAATTAAACCCCAAGCCTAGTCTGAGACCCAAGGCAGAACCCACCACCAGGTCTAAAGACACCGTTAACCTCATGCCCTGCCTGGTCTGACACAAAAGGGCTCAGAATAGCCCATTTAAATGTACAAAGTCTTAGGGGAAAATGGCAGAGCTGGAAATCTGGGCCCAGCATTACAAGCCTGATATTCTATGTATAACTGAATCCTGGCTAAAACCCTATATCCAGGATCACGAGATTGCCCTTCCTGGCTTCTCCTCAATCCACCATGATCGGCCCTCCAGAGGGAGGTGGGGTCCTGATATACACTAGGGCTGGATTGGTTGTCAATAACTTATTAGATTTAAATATCAACCAGGAAGCTGGGCATATATTTATCACGGTCACCCTTGACCAAGTTAAGCACCTAACTATCGGCTGCATATATCTACTTCCAAATATAGCATCCACCTTCTATATTAATTTCTTCAATAGCTTGGATACCCTCCCTCACAATAACACTATACTCTGTGGTGACTTCAACCTTGACTGGTTAAGACCCAATACATTGCAGTACCATGTTATCCTACTAGATGCAAAGCTAGAGCAACTCCTGGACAAACCTACTAGGCTAAATATGAAGTCAAGCAGGCACAGTGTACTAGACTGGATACTTACCAACAACAGATCCTTTATTAGGACTGCTGGAGTCCTCCCCGATGTTCTAAGTGACCATTCCCCAACTTTCTGCATCTGGAAGAACAATTCCCTTCACCCTCCTCCAAAAATCCATAAAACTAGGGACCCAACTCATTAAACTCCATTCCCTCGGTCTTGATGACAATTCGGTCTCCTGGGTCTCAGACTACTTATCCAATAGGTTTCAATGCGATAAGTGGGCTGGAACCATATCATCCTTGTCTCTTATCACTGATGGGATCCCCCAGGGTTCAATTCTAGGGTCTCTATTATTCTCAGTCTTTATAAATGACCTGCCAATGAACTGCGGGTGGGCATCACTTCAGCTCTACGCTGACGATGCCATTCTATACAGATCTTCCAGTGATGTCTCCTGCATCAACTCCAAACTCGAGAAAGACTTACAGTTCTTAGAAACCTGGTTCTGAGAGAACCTGTTAGTGCTGAACACCAAGAAAACTAAGTCCTTATTGTTCGGCACACCTCCTTCAACATGGACCCACAACCTCCACTAGTGGTCACTTCCTCCTTCGGGGTAAGGATTGAAAGGGTCAACTCCTTTAAATATCTGGGTCTGACACTCGACCAGCACCTGTCCTTCGATACTCAGGTGACTAATGTGATTAAAGCAACCAACCAAAAGATTGGCCTTTTATATCAAACTGCTCCTTACCTAACACACCAAGCACAGTGGACTATTGCCACAGCTACCCTTTTCCCTGGCCTGTTCTACGGTGCCCCAAAACTCCACTCAGCCAAGAAACCGCTACTGGCAAAACTCAAGGTAGCCTACCATAAAATTGCTTGCTTTGCTGCCAAGGCCCCGGCTCACGTCCACTATTGTAGTGTACTTAACACCCTTGGATGGCCACCTTAGGAGGTCAAACAGGACTTCCCTGTGCTCTGTACCACTTTCAAACTTGTCCATCTCTCTTTGCCTCCTACCCTGTTGAATCTACTCACCATCAAACCCATCCACAGGAATCTTAGATCCTCTCACCTCCCACTTTTAAATCTACCCAGGCCTCACTTAACAATTGGCCAGTGATCCTTCTCATTCTCTGCACCCCAAGAGTGGAATATCCTCTCTCACACCCTACTTTCATGTGAGACTCTTCCCCTCTTCAAAAAACACCTTAAGAAGATCTTCTTCCCATCTCCTGTATGCAACGGTAACTGCAACTAACTCTCTCCTGAATAGTTCTGCTGTCCTTTGCACCTTTTCTTTCCCACTCTCCTGCTCCCCTATCCCATCTACCTTGGGTGTTCCCTATGTAGTTATCTGTATCATATGTAGTGTTCTCTGTAAATAAAATCTTATATTGTACAAGTTGTAGTGCTCTGTAAATAAAATCTTATATTGTACACGTAGATAGCTTCAGCATGGATTGATCATATCTTTGTACTTACTGCCTGATCATGTATCACTATCTCTGTAATTTTTGACCCTCCCATATACTACCAGCAAATATTGCCTGCTCCTGACATTCAATGTGGTTTGATCATATCTTTGTACTTTTTGCCTGATCATGTATTATTATTTATGTAGATTCCACCTGTAACCATGGCCTGCGCCTGACATCCTGTATATACATATATATTTCCTGTATATATGCCTCTGTACAATACTGTCTTTGCTCACCATGCTTAGAATGTGTTTACCCGGGTCGCCCCTGAAAAAGAGACTTGTGTGTCTCAGCAGGCCTACCCAGTCTTTAAACTTTAAATAAAATAAATAAAAATAGATAAATAGAAGAACTAAACAACTACTTTCTAAGTGTCTTCAAACCAAAGGAAAATATCAGTTTAGATAGATAGCTGGTCTGGTGGCACTGAGGGTTAAGGCACTAGATGCTTCACCTCACACCACGCCGGTGACCTGGGTTCGGGAACGAGCCTGGGCCATCAGTTGGCAGGGGCGGGAGGGACTGAGCCTATGATGGACAGCTCTCCTTCTCAGGGAGGGTGTAGGGCATAGCATTGCTCTTGAGCGTGAAGCCTGGAACTGCGCCACTGCCATATGGCACTGGGGCAGAGCTCTGCGGATGCTGGCCATCATTGCACATCTGAGCTGCATGGGAGGGAGGAGGGTGTTGAGAAAACAAGTAGAAAAACCTCCTCTTCACTGACAGGTGAAGGCGGGTCCAATAGCAGATGGCCCGCCCAATGTCAGGCTTTTGGGAAGTGCTCTCAGTTCCTCCCACAAGCAGTGCACCCACCAGCATTCTAGATAGAGCACTAGTAGAAGTGGTGGTCCTTCCTCGGAGGACTCAGAGCTGGGGGTTAGGGTGCACTGTGAAGGGAGGAGGCCAGCACCGGAGAGTACAACTGAAGCTTCAGGCAGGTGGGCAGAGCCAACGCTGAGAGTCCACGCCGGAAAGGTCAGTGGAAGAAGGGGAGAGAAAATAGTTAAAAAAAAGATAGCATAGAGTGTCAGGAAGAGCTTCAGCAATTCACCACAGAGGATATTCTGGCAGTAATTAAAACCACCAAACCTAATTTATCTGCTAGGCCTGATTTTTCCTTCATAATTCATAGAAGAACTTTCTGATGAACTATCTGTTATCTTAACTCTCTTGTTTAATACATCTATAGAAGAAGGAACCTCAAAACCAGAGTGGAACATAGCTATTATTACTCCAATACATAAAGGTGGCAATAGACAAAGCATGTGTAATTATAGGTCAATTAGTCTTACATCCTGTATAGGAAAGCTTATGGAAAGACTTCTGCAGCATAAAATTATTCTACACATACAGAAAATGGGTTTGGTCAATACATCCCAGTATGGTTTTACACCAGGTAGATCATGCCATACTAATCTTATAAAGTTCTATGAACCTGTGAGTAAGGCACTGGATATGGGATTACCTGTGGATGTAATATTTCTTGACCATGCAAAAGCCTTTGATTCAGTTTCCCATAAAATCTTAATCAAGCTGCTGGTCAAAATTAAGCTTCACCTTAATAGTATCAAGTGGGTTGAGTCCTGGCTCAGAGACAGGCAGCAAAAGGTAGTCATTAGGGGTCAAATGTCAGGTTGGGGTAAAGTCTCTAGCGGAGTCCCACAGGGCCTTTATTGGGACCGATATTATTTAATATTCTAGTCTCTAGTATGCATACTTCAGCTGGTGTTTGGACACAGTACGCTGGATGATTGCAAACTTGGATGCATAGTTAATGATAGGCAGTCTGTTGCATCACCCAAGAAACCTAGATAGACTTGCCAGCTGGGCTACAGCAAATAAAGTGATGTTCAATGAGGCTAAATGCAAGGCAATGCACCTTGGGAAAAATAACATTATAGCTAATTACTAACATACTAAAATGCCAGCAGAATAGGCCTAACGATCTTTCGTGTCTGCACGTTTGGTCAGCCCCCACCCTGGGAGCTGACCTTGCTGCCCCCCTCGCCTTCTCTGGCTTCTCCCTTCCCAGTTCTGGATATTCTCACTGCATTGGATTTTGCTTCCAGAGTCCTTCCCCTGTACCTGTCCCTCCCAGTCACCTCACATTGAACAAAAACAAACTGCAAGTTGTAATTAGTGAAAGAGATTTAGGTGTCATCATTACTGACAACTTGAAATTTGACATTCATATTAGCAAGACTGTAAAGAAGTCCCATGGCATACTCAAAAAAATATAGCAAAACAGCTCCAGCTGCTAAGGAGTGCACGGATACAAAGTCAAGCAAAATAAATTATAGTCACACTACTCCAGACTTGAGACGTTGAAATGCCTTTTCAAGCTCACAAGTCTGGAGTAGTGCTGAGTTTATTGTTTATTTTCCATGGCATAATTGCCTGTATCTTTAAGCATGTCAACAGTAGGAAACCCGAGGTCATAATCCCGCTGTACACTAGTCTGGTTAGATCACAAATTGAATACTGTGCTCCCTTTTGTGCACCCACCTCAATAGGTGAGAAAGAGGAAGGTAACCAGGAAAATCAACAATATGGCAAACATGGAGTATGAAGATAGACTCAGGACTCTTGGTTTATACTCCCTCGAATACAGAGCACTGAGGGGCAATCTATGTTCTGGCCTATAAGGGCCTTTTAAGACCCATCTATGTTTGAAACTGTTTGTCTTGAGAGGCATTCATCGACAAATAATACTAGATCACATAATCTAAAACTTCATGGCTCAGTTAATAAGACTGTAAAAAGAAGTAACTATATTACTCAAAGAATATCACTGATATGGAATTCTTTACCCTTGTCTGTTGTAACTGGTGAGAATATTGAATAGTTCAAAACCAGACTGGATCAATTCATGGGAGACATGAAATTCTCTTTCCACCATTAGAGTACACAATGGTGATGAGTTCATTATGACCCTGGCCCCCAGAACTTATACTTGCCTATGAACCTATGAAACTATAAGTGGGATGTAAATAGAGGCTAATGTGACTTCAACATTTTGTAAGAGGCTCTGAACTATTACTAACTGCCCCTCTTGTTCCTTGATAACTTCCTGTTCCTGAAATTGTATTTGGGGAGGGATCAAGATACCCAACCCTTCCATTTTTCCTTAGGTAGTTTGAAGCCGTACACCTTTTGAAAACCAAATCTTTGGAGCTTGTCATGCTCCTGTACATCTAGATGTGTTTCTTGTAAGTAAATAAGATCTGGGCATTCTCTTTTGATTTGAGCAACAGTCCAGAACAACTTCACTGGGTTATTTAATCCATTCACATTTAGAGAATACCAATGAGTTGCAGTACCCATGGCAACTTAAACAAGCATTTGTCAATGCCGAACATTCACTTGCAGGTATTTGCAGTGGTGTTTGGCATGTATGGTGCTTTACCCTAATGCCCTGTGCGATTGCTGGTATTTGCACAATAAATTTTCAGTATGACCTTTTTGTTATCCCCATTGTGCGCTACATAGGCGGAAACACGTTTTGGGCAGGATGTAAAAAATGACAGCTGTACTGCTCATAAGGAAGTGTGGTAAAATGGCAATATTGAAAATCTGTAGTGGAAATATTGAAAATTTGCAAACCTACGAGCGTGCATAGGAACTGCGCAACGCACACTCGTAAAACAGTCATTTTTAGGAATTTTGTCACCAAGTTTTCAACACAGCCATTTTAAGACCTCTGCTCATGATCAGTGTCACTGTGATTTTCTTAATGTGTCCCATACATTGATTTAGCACACGACTGCGCCACTAACAGCTACATAGGCGGAAACACGTTTTGGGCAGGATGTGAAAATGACAGCTGTACTGCTCATGAGGTGTGTGGTAAAATGCCAATGTTGAAAATCTGAGTGGAAATATTGAAAATTGCGAAACCTACGAGCGCAAGGTGAACTGTGTAACGACGCTTTGTAAACAGTCATTTTAGGAATTATTTCACCAAATTTTCAACATAGCCATTTTAAGATCTCTGCTCATGAACTGTGTCACTGTGATTTTCTTAATGTGTCCCATACATATGAGTTTGCACACCGACTGAGCCTTTGTGCGCTACATGGGCGGAAACACATTTTGGGCAGGATGTGATAAATGACAGCTGTACCACTCATGAGGAGGTGTGGTAAAATGGCAATGTTGAAAATCTGGAGTGAAAATATTGAAAATTCACAAACGTACGAGTGTGCGTGGAACTGCGCACGCACGCCTGTAAAACAGCCATTTTAGAATTTTTTCACCAAATTTTCAACATAGCCATTTTGAGACCTCTGCTCATGAACAGTGTCACTGTGATTTTCTTAATGTGTCCTATACATTGATTTCACAGACACGACGCGCCATTGTGCTACATGGGCGGAAACACATTTTGGGTGAGATGTGAAAAATGACAGCTGTACTACTCATAAGAAAGTGTGGTAAAATGGCAATGTTGAAAATCTGGAGAGAATATTGAAAATTCAGAACTCTACGAGCCTGCATAGGAACTTAATGCATCGCCAGAACAAACATGTTTTTGATTTATTTATTGGCATCTTTCATGAATGATCATGTCATGTACTCAGGGGTGATGCGCAGTGACTGCGAAATCACCTTCGGCCTGAATAACGCCATGACAGTGACATCATTCATGAGAAGGGGTCCCAAAACCCCATGTTGAAAATTTGTGCAAAAATTCCAAAAATGCCTGAGATATGCAATAAAGTTGAAACCCCTATCTAGCCCATTATACAGCTTACCAGCATTTCCTCAGTTCGTGGTCAGCTTTGAAGAGTGCAGACGTGTTCCCGGTCCACCGAAGATCGTCATGCCGAGCTCCGGAGGTAAGTATGGGGTGAGGGGGGTGTGGGGAGGCTGGGTGCGCAGTGGGTGGGTGCTGGTTGTGGGAAGGGGGACTGGGAGATGTGCTGTGGGACCGTTTTCAATTTACAGCTAACAAAAAAAAAAAAACGACGACGTGGGACGTTTGCCACGCTGGGGTGGGCTCCCAGCATGGCAGAAGATGGCTGGGGGGGCCGAGGAGCCGACAGGGGGTTGGGCACCCCCGTCGGCAAACTACACTTTACATTTGCCACGCTGGGGTGGGCCCCAGCATGGCACAAGGATGGCTTGGGGGACAGAGGAGCCGACGGGGATAGGGGCACCCCGTCCAGCAACAACATTTGCCACGCTGGGGTGGGCTCCCCAGCGTGGCACCAAATTTGGGGGCGGGCGTGACATGGGAGCACATGACACAAGGGGGGGCGGCATGATACGGTGCTCGGTATGACAGCAGTGGTTTTCTTTGAAGCGAAGACCACCGCTGTCATACACAGCTCCCGCACCCATTGGTGCAGGACCGCCACACCTGCTCATTGGAGCACTGGATTGCAAGGGAGAGGCACACCTCCAAAGTGTGCTACTCTCCCAAAACGTTCCTTACGCATGCGTGCAAGCGAACGTAAAAAGGGCTCCCTGATGTCCTCCATTGTGCCCCGCCCCACTAACCTCTCCTTGAAGCATGCTAGAAAGGATTGCACATAACATACGAGAAACCATAAACTTGAACTTGAACCTCAGAACAATGGAACTGATCATGACACCAATGAGGCATCCAACAAGTATGGCAGTAATAAGCTTCCAAAGTGGGAGCCTGAACAGGGCTCTTTGCACACAGGTATAACCTGTGGCTGAGGCTGTCCCTCCTACTAGCAGAGAGGACCCAATAGTGTTTCCGCTATACTGTACAGGGACGTCGGGAGAGATGTCAACCTAAGGGGGTCAAGCACCCTCCCTCAGATACAGCCTCTACTAGGCCAAGCAAGTTGGTGGCCAGGGAGTAAAATTCTCTGTTTAAAAGCCAGTGTTAAGAGATGAAGGTAGTAGGGCCCCTGCTGAAGTCCCAGTATCAAGCAAGAAGCCCCCCCCCCCCCCAATTTGAAGAACAGGGCAGTGATCCAAATCCCTGTGACTGTATACTCCTACCAACATAGGGTAGCCTCAACAAGTTAATATAAGCTGGAAGCACCCATTGCTAAAATATTCCAGTCCATAACATACTGATGGGAGTTCAGCTTGTTGGCATGTAGTTCCCACTCCTCAGCAATCCACTCACATTGCAGTTGTGGGTGGATATTTCAGTATCACTCAGGTCCACCACCAATAAGAAATTCAAAGTTCAACAGGGGACTACAGCAATTGTAAGTCCCAAAGCGGAAAGTCACGTGATCAGTGGCACCATTAAAAAGGAAATGCAATTAGTGAGTGATAGTAAATGGCTGATCAGGGGCTATCTTCCTGCAGAGGCTCTGTTACTGATGGCACAGCACTAAAGCCCCCACCCCCAAGGCACAGTGGATCTGAAAGACCCCCTTGACATGCCCAGAAGGCCCCCAGGACTCCACCCTCCCGGACCCCAACTCACACAACTGATCATGGTCATGACCCGCCTGCCAGTAAAGCTTCAACTAAAGGTAGTACAGCATATATCACAGCAGCAGCTGGTAATGAATATATCAGGGAGCACTTTATGTTAATGTGGTGTATTTGGTCATTGCTAATATCCTTAACTACTGTTCTTTTGAGACTGAAAGACCAGCATTCCCATGCCAATTAAACCAACCTCTGTTTGTTACCAATGCAGCACTCCACTGAGAAGGCTCCAGGCACACAGTACAAGGCATGCCCCATGAGTGTCAACACTAAGTCCTGTCCCTCGGGCTGGTCCCCACCCTGCAGCTCTGTATTGGTTCCTTAGAACCATCACAATGCAGGTTGTAGGTGCTGCATCAGAGCATTAGCTGGGAGGGGGCAAATAATGGGGGGACAGGCATCTCAATGAGCTATCAAGCTGCCCAAATACCTGAGCTGAAGAGCACAGCCAGGGGCAAGGGGAAGTCCAGGCAAACACCAGAATGCTACTGAGAGGGGGCACCGGCCCTATCCCTGAGGTCCCATGGACTTCCAAAAAAGTATAATCGGGTATCCTGGAAACTCTCAAATTCCACTCCCCTCCAATCACTGTGCATATCGGCTTACCTCAACAAGAGACCCCAGTCCAGAGTGAGTTCACAATGGCAGTCCAGCACATTGGGCTCAGGTGTGAGATCTCAGCAAGGTGGTAGCCAGTCGGGATTTCCGGAGCAGCTGCTTTATCTGATGGATCATCGCAGGGGCCTGTTTTGCATCTGCGGTGCTCCATACTTGCCTGGCAATCTTTGATGCTAGAGTATCACAAGTTTCAAGTGCCATCCCAGAGTCCTTTGGGACCAGAAGACCTTTTGCTTTTAGTGCCTCACAAGCCTCAGCAGCAGTATTATAGGTCTGGGAGCCCTCAAGAAAATGCACAATTAGTTTCACTGGGTAGGGTGAAAATGTCAGGTTTTGAGCTTGGCAGGATTTTAACAACGGGAGATACACCCTGCATGGAGCCTGAAGAGAAGCACGATGGTTGTTGTCAAAAAAATACCAAATGTTTTGTACATCAGTCTTGGTTTTCTATGCTTTTAGAAGGACCTCCTGCTTCTCACTGTAGTGCAGGAAGCATGCCATAATGGACCTCGGGCAAGCATCTGGGGCCAAGGAGCAGGGGCCCAGCAACCAATGTACCCTCTCTATTTTCAGGGTACAAGTTGGCAGGAGGTCCATGGCTGATCGCAGGAAATACTGAAGGAACAGGACTAATTGTGAGCCTTCTTCACCCTGCGGTATGCCACAGAAAAAGAAGTTATTCCACCTGTTCATGCTCTCATCTTCCATCTGGTTCTCAAGATGGAGGATGGTGGAATGCAACTGCAGGTGGACATTCTCAGTGGTATACACAAGCTGGTCCATCTGGAAAAGTTGGGCCTCATACTCGTCAGTCCATTTCTAGTTTGGAGATGTCTGTCCTGAGGGCTGCGGTAGTATTCTGTACCTCCCTATGGAAGCCCCGAGCTCAGAGATTAGGAGTTCCAACTTTCTGTTAACTTGTTCTGTTGGGATTTGTTTCCCTTTCTGATGTGACTGGCTGTTAGCTTTACTTACTTGGTATTACTTACTTGGGATGAAAGAACAGAAGGCCAAAGCCCATCGAGACTGTTCCCCACACTATGTGGGACATTATTTATTTATTATCCCTAAACCAGACATCTAATTTGTTTTTAAAGATGGTGACACAAGGTGACTCTACGAATTCCTGTGGCAAAGTGTTCCATATAATAGAAGCTCTTACTGGAAAAAAGTTTCCCCTTTTGCTGGTTTTATAATTTTTTACCTCGAGCTGTTTATTGTGCAGTCTCAGAACATGTCTCCTTTTGGAGAATGTTAGACCACATTTTTCCATTAAATCTGGTGAATTTATTAAATTAAAACCATAAGCATATCATCTCTTAGTCTTATAGTTTGAAGAGAGAAGAGACCAGTAGCTTTTAATCTGTTCTGATAATCCAAATTTGTTAATCTTGGAATCATTCTGTTCGCTCTCCTTTGAACCTGTTCAAGAATTGCTATATCTTTTTTTTTATTTGGATTCCAAAAAGGGGGAGCCATAGTCTAGATACGGTCTAATGTATGCCCTATACAATGGAATAAGGCATTGTTCAATGTGGTTAATAAAAGTACATTTTATTTGCCTCAAAAATCTATTGGTCATGCAAGCAGTTCTAACACAGTGATCATTTGATATAAGGTTATTATTAACATATATACCTAAGTCTTTTTCACAATTTGATGAGTGAAGTGGCAGTCCGTTTATATAATATATCGTTTTGGGATTGTCTGCACCGAAATTCACCACTAAACATTTGTCTTGATTAAACTGCATATGATTATCATTTGCCCAGAGTGTTTATTTTTCCAAATCCTCCTTTAATGCAGAAATGTTTTCTTAATTATTAACCTTGCCCCCCAATTTAGTGTCATCTGCAAATTTAACCATGAAATTTTTTGGCCCTGTTTGTAAATCACTAATAAAGAAATTAAACAGTGTTGGTCCCAAGACCTGACCCTGTAGCACACCACTTGTCATACTACTAAGATCAGACCAAGGCATCATTGATTCATATCTCAGAGAATGATTTGCAGTGGCCTGATCTCAAGGAAACTGCGGAGGCATGGGACTGTTCACTGTCATAGGCCTCTCAATAGAATCGATTGCCATCCTCCATCTCCAATCCCAAATTACCATGGCTACACCTTGCCATAATGTCAACAGAAGTCCCCGCTGTGTTTGCTGCAAGATTATAATGAAAAACTGTTCTTTTGAATGGGGATTATTGGGGTTTGGTGCTGTAGTACATTTCTCAAGCTGCCATCTTCAGGATGATGTCACCAGAAGATACCTTTTTTTTTTTTTTTTTGTTTTTTTTTATTCTTATGTTTCTACTCTGCAGCCTGCATATTGTCCAACCACCATCCTCCACACCCGTGTGACCCCATTGCACACTCGCTCAGGCTAGCACACACAGTACGTCATCAGGAGGATATGATGCTTGGTTGGTTTCAAGTTTCAAAGCAATTCATTAAAGTGACAGTGCAAAATTACAATCAACAATGAAATGAGTTCAAAACTACTCAATAGTGTCATCCTAATTGCAGTCTAAAGTGACAACAATGTAGATAAAGAATACTCAAAACTACCACCAGTTGCATAATACCACACAAGGATACTTTTGGCTTCAACCAATAGCAATTCTACATGCTCCATTATAGTAGAAAAGATCCATTTCATTTATTTAAATACCAGGTCCGGAGTCCATTTAACTGGCAATCCCATGTTGGAGGAGGATAAAGGACCTTAAAACACTAGAAACCTGTAAAAGAGATACTAACAACAATATTGTCAGTCTATGATTGTAAACTTTTGGTTAGTAAGCTATAAATGTGCATTTAATCGGGGTGTCAAGGGACCATAGTCAAAATAGAGAGGCCCACTCATAACTGATTGTTCATGGTTATCTATTACCTAACTTTTCTCTTAATACATGGCAACAGATGAATGAAGTCATTCAATCCAGGTGATTTAAGGGCACCCAGTGTGTATATCCAATAGGACTCGTAACATTTCATCTATGTCCCTTCCCCTAGGTCCTAAGCGCACCATCTCTAGTCCACAAAATTTAAAGATATGATTAATATCTCTCTGTCTTGTTGTCCTGCAATAATTTGCAAGTGTACTTCTTGCATCATTCTTGTTAACAGACCGCAAATGTTCCCCAGTTCTCAATTTTAGTTCCCGTGTGGTTTGCCCACATAAAGGCCCCACACTGGCAGGTTGCCAGATACACCACATTATCTGTATCGACTAATGAAATACTTAATTGGGAATACTATACCACTGTTACAACTGATGACAGTCTGACATTCCAAAACTGAGATACAAGACTTGCAAGTACCACATTTATGCATGCCCATAGGCAGTTGTCTAATATTTGAAGTACTCATAGTGTTTCTCTGTTATATTTGGACCTCTTTTATAAACCATCCTTGGTTTATTCTGTGTTACCCCTTCCAATTGGGGGTCTCCCTCCAATATACTCCAGTTTTGATAAATTATCTTTTGTATTTCACTGGAGTGTCTTGTATATGTTGTGACAAAATTAATCCTGGTGGGGTTGCAATCCTTTCTTTTGGGTGTAAAAAGACTGTCCCTATCAGTGATGTTAACCTCTCTTTGGGCACGATCAACAATGTTTTGGAATATCGACTGCACATGTCAATGCTGTTTTGGACATAGTCATCATCCTCTCTACAGTTCCTGCTTTCGTAATAATTGGACTTTAGGAATGCTGGAAATCATATGGTGAGGTGGCAGCTGGAGGCCAGTAACAATGAATTCTGTCAGTCTTCTTCCTAAACAGATTTGTACTCAAAGTTCCATCTGGTTTCTTCATAATCTGTAAATCCTGGAAGGAGACCATCCACGTATCACATTGTACCAAAACTGTAATGTTAGAATTGCTGTTTTCCAAATATTGAATACATTTATCCAGTTCCTCCAGCGTACCCCACCACACCATAAATATGTCGTCTATGAAGTGACACCAGATGTCAATCATATCAAGAAAAGGATTGTTCTGTGCACAATAGACTGTTGTTTTCTCCCATAAGCCCAGGTACAATTTGCATAATTGGGGTCAAATGTTGCCCCCATAGCTGTACCCTTGAATTGCAGGTAAAACTGGTCCTGAAATAGAAAATAGTTTTTTGTTAAGACATGTTCTGCACATTGCACTAAAAAGTCCTTTTTGCCCATCAATAGATTCTCATCCAAGTTAAACCAATATCTCAAAGCATCCAAACCACCCTCATGGGGGATATTAGTATAAAGGGAAACTACGTCCATGAACACCAAGCATCAGGGCAATTCTGTCTGCATGTCCCCCAGGACACCCAACATCTGACTTGTGCCACGTATATATGAAGGCAATGTTGTCACATAGTCACATTGCACATCTGGCGTCACTTTATAAATGACATATTTATGATGTGGCAGGGCACGCTGGAGAAATTGGAGAAATTTATGTGAGAAGGCAGTAAGGATGGCTGGGGGGATACTGGGATGTAAAGGGAGAGGCATCACCAGTAGAAAACAGGAAGCTGTTATCCATCTGTACAGACAGCTAGTGAGACCCCATCTGGAGTACTGCGTGCAGTTCTGGAGACCCCATCTCTGCAAAGACATAGACAGGATGGAGGCAGTCTGGGGAAGGCAACTAAAATGGTGCAGGGTCTGCAACAGAAGCCATATGAAGAGAGACTAAAGGGGCTTAATATGTATACTCTTGAGGAAAGGAGGGAGAGGGGAGACATGATAGAAACTTTCATGTACCTTAAGGTAATCAACAAAGTCCAAAAGGGTAGCATCTTTCAGAAAAAGAGATGTGCAAGAACAAGGAGACACAATTTGAAGATGGGGAGGGGAACGGCTCTGAGGCAATGAAAGGAAGTACTTTTTCACAGAGAGGGTGGTGGACCCATGTAATAGCCTTCCTGAGGAGGTTGTGGGGTCAAAAACAGTTGGGGAATTCAAGAACAAATAGGACACACATAAGGCAATTCTGGTGAGGGTAGGAAGAAGTAGATTGTTAGTTAACTAGGATCTGCAGCTTATCCAATAGGTAGGAAATGAGCAGACTAGGTGGGCCAAGTGGTCCTTATCTGCCACCAGTCTATGGTTCTATGTCTCTATGTTTCTAAATCAGAGTAAACCAGAATCTTTTGGAAACACGTCAGAGACAGAATCAGAACTGGATCATAGCTGACCCTCCCATCCCTAATGGAAAATGTGAAACAATAGAAGAATTAAATGTAAATATTATAGATTATAGAAGTGCAGTCGCGCCACTATAATTATGGTTGTACGGGCACTTCAATATTAAACCCCAATTTTTGCACTTTAATAACTTTAGAACTATTACACGGATTTGCATGAAATTTTGCAGACATGGTCTTTTGGAGTAGATCTCTTAACATGCCAAGTTTCATTCAGGTCAGATGTGCAGATTCTGAGATGCAAATAGTGCAAAAACCAATTTTTTTTCCCCATTGGTTTGAATGGGTTTTCTGCCAACTTGAGCAGCAGAATTTTGGTCTGAAATTTTCTGGGTAGAAAGTGATGGCCCACAGATGTGCCTCTTGCTTGTTTGGTAAAAAATATTAATTCATTCCAAAGTTATTTAATTTTGAAATTTGAATAACTGGTTTTGGCATCTCAGTATACTTAAAATAACTATCTGAAACAAAAAATAATTTTTTCATAGGGCCCAATCCTTTTTTGTGAGGGAGCTGCATGCAACACATTAATGAGTGGTAGCTTTCATTTAAAAATAAGTCATTCACTTACCTAGTTGCTTCCAAATACATGGAACCCAGAGCACCAGCTAAAGCAGATCAATAAGAGTCACCCAAGCCAGTTTCAAAGTGATACGGGGGGGGGGGGAACAAACCTAAAATAACATTGCAATTAAGAAGGAGAGAGGAGCAGCCAGCTGAAACTGCCATGGACAGTGAAGTCACTGCTGGGGTAAGTAAAAAACATGCTATCCAAAATATTATAAAAAAAATAAATGAACACCAAGCTGTGAAAAAGAACAGTTATATAAGAACTTACCGTAACAGTAGATCTTAAGAGGGGATCTCAGTCATCAGGTTACACCATAGAAACCTTCACTGTCGGAGATGATGAATCCACATGGAAGATTTTCAGCAGTACAACTGGATCCGTCCACGCTCGATGTCCGCTGACATCAGCAACCCTTTATAGGCCCAGGCGACCTCACTCTCTTCTCGGTTCTTTCCCTCCAGAGATGAAGGGAGCAAGGCTGATGCCCTGGGAAACTGAGGAAAGACCAAGGGACGCAGCTCTATGTAGAAATGATGGAATACAGCAGATAGCCAGGTCCTGAACAAGAGCCCCAAGAAGGGGGACGGTGGGAGGAAAATCAGAGCTGATGACTGAGATCCCCTCGAAGATCTACTGTTACGGTAATTTCTTATGTAACTGTTCTATCTTCTTTGGGTGTATCGCAGTCATCAGGTTACTATAGGGAATGAGTACCAAGCAGTGACAAGTGCAAAAACAGTCTGGGAGGCTGGAAATCCATAAACTTAAGACAGGAGACCCTGTAGCACAGCCCTGCCAAGTCCTGCTTGGGCTCTGGAAGCAATGTCCAGACTGTAATGCTTGGTAAACGTGTGGACTGTACTACAGGTGGCAGCAATGCACACATCAGTGGCTGAGACCCCTTTGAAACAAGCCACAGAGGTAGCCATACCTCTGGTGGAATGAGCTTTGACAGCACCAGGCAATTCTTTGCCATATTTGTTGTAGCAGAACACAATGCAATTTGCCAACCATTTGGATAAACATTGCTTAGAAACTGAAGTGCCCCTTCTACCTGGGGTGAAAGAAACAAACAACTGCTTAGACTTTCTGGACTGCTTAGTCTGAAGCAGATTATACTTCAAAGTTCTGCACACATCTAGTGTAAAAAGCAGTGCTTCCCCTGGATTGGCACGCTCGGGAAAATAAACAGGAAGGTGGATAGACTGAGGGTGAACTCTGAAACCACCTTAGGCAAAAGCCTAGGATTTGTGCCCTGCCTTTGTGAAAAATCAAATAAGGCTCCTCGCACCAGAGGGCCTGAAGCTCTGATATTCTTCAAGCAAAAGTAATTGCAACTAAAAATAATGCCTTCCAAGACAGAAAGTGCAAATCGCAAGTCCCAATTGGCTCAAAAGGGGACAGAGTAAATTTTTACAAAATAAAATTCAAGTCCCAAGCCGGAACAGGGGAATGGATTGGGGTTTCAGATACAGGATGCCCATAAGGAAGGTATGGGAAACATCCAGCTGAGAAATCGTGTGGTCACCCATGAGCTCATGAAAGGCTGAAATAGCTGAAAGGTGGACCCTGAGGGAGGAATACTGGAGACCTGAGTCAGACAAAGAAATCAGATAGTCCATCCAGAACATGCTTGACAGATAAAAGGGTCTAGGGAATGCTTGGCAGCCCAGATGGCAAACCTTTCACTTTATGGCATAAGTGACATGGGTGAAGGCTGCGAGGCGGCCACCAGGATGTCTGCCACCCTGTTAGAGACCTCGAACCTGGCGATGGCTATGTCCTCCAGGAGCCATGCATGCAGATGTAGGAACCTGAGGTTGGGAAGGACCAGGGTCCCCGATCTTGGGTCAGCAGATTCCTGCAAAAGGGGCAGAGGGATCAGAGGTTCCTCCCCGCTGCTGAAGCAGAGGAACCATATTTGGTGAGGCCAGAATGGAGCTACCAGAATCATGCTGGCCCCTCCATTTGCAGCCAGCACACCTTGGTATTAGTGGAAACGGGAATGCATATAGAAATATCCCGCCCAAGAAAGGGACATGTCTTGATAAAGCACCAGGGTGGTGTGAAACATTGATGGTTTCTGTGGGTGCTACGCTTGTAGTTTTAACTTTGTAATAAACCTTTTTCCACATACACGAGTCTGTATTGTGGAGAATTCTTCAGCCACTGAGCCCTCATTTTTGTATTGTGATTTGGATTGCTTGTTCGGTGAGGCTCTGGTCTATCTCTCCTGAGCTATGTTTTTATTCTCATTCCTTTGGACGTGTCCTGTCAGAAAACTCCAGGCCCTGGATCTAGCGAGCAGAAATTGGGCAGTTGTGCGTTGAGTGGGGATGCAAAAAGATCCAACTCTGGATGACCCCCATCTGTCAAACAGATCTTCTGCTATGGATGAGAGAAACTCCCATTCATGCATGCTGGACTGAGTCCTGCTGAGACTGTCCACCAGGGTGTTTAGGACATCTGGCACGTGGACTGCCAAGCATGTCAGCTTGTGCTCCAGTACCCAATAACACACTCTCATGGCCTCCCTGCAAAGGGGTATGAGTGAGTCCCCCCTACTTGTTGATGTAGTGGATGACACTCAGGCTGTTCGACTGCACTAGCAGCTGGCCTGGAGCCAGATGCTCCTGAAAAAGCCTGCCAGACATAGAGCACTGCTCTCATCTCCAGGACATTGATATGCAGGGCGGCTTCCTACTGGGACCAGGAGCCCTGGGTTTGGAAAAGGCCCGGTGCGCTTCCCAAACGGGCCCTAAAGCATCCATGGTTAGAATCTAATGTGGGGGGGGGGATCTGAAGGGGAAACCCTTGAAGAAGGTTTGAGGGGTCCATCCACCACTGCAGTACCTTGTGGAATGGGGAGGAGACGAGGATTTGTTGGTCTTACTCATCCATACGTTGGTCTCATTGCACTCTGAGAGTCCAATGAAGGGTATGCATTTGAAACCTGGCCAGTGGACTGGTGGGAATGGCTGCAGTCATTAGTCTCAATAGTCTGAGGTGCAGTCTGGCAGGAATATACCGACTCTTGGCAACTTCTTGAGCTTGGGCCATAAGCATTCCACCCTGTTTTGGGGTATGAAGGCCTTCCCCTGTTTGAAGTCTAGCACCACCCCAATGTACTGCAGTCTTTGGAACAGAAATAGCACCGACTTGGGCAGGTTGACCATTATGCCCAGAGAGTGGAAGAGCTTGACCTTGAAAAGCCAATCATCCATGTAAGGGAAGACATATAGTCCATCTCTTCTGAGAGTTGCTGTGACCACTGCTAAGCATTTGGTAAAGTCATGTGGCACAGAGGATAAACCAAAGGGCAGCACTTTGAACTGGTAATGCTCCATTTGAAAGGCAAAGTGGAGAAACCTCCTGTGAGGAGGGAAGACCAAAATGTGCAGGTAGGCATCCTGCATGTCCAGTGAACAGAGCCAGTCCCCGGTTTTGAGAAGGGGCACAAAAGTGTTTCCTCTAATCATCAATTAATAAATGACACATTCAGAAGATTCTATCAGACTCTATATAGTACCCATGCTCCTGTGGATGCCTCCCCAGAGGATGTTTTGGAGGGAGTTCAGCTCCCCTGCATTGAACCACCTGCAAATGACCAGTTAGGTCTTCCAATATCAGGAAATGTGGTGGGCCATCTGGTCTTCCAGATCTGGGAGAGCACCTGGCCCAGATGGGAGCCCTACCGCATTTTATAAAAAAATTTTGGAATGAAGTGCAGCACTTGATGTTGCAGATGATACAGGAGGTTCTGACAAGGGGCTGCTTGGCAGGCTCCCAGTATCTGGCCACAGTTACAGTCTTGCCCAAGACAGGGTAGAACCCCCAAAAATGCAGCTCTTACAGGCCTATATCCCCATTGAACACTGATTATAAAATAATGGCTAAACTTCTGACAGGCAGACTGGAGTGGGTCCTCCCTGGCTTAGTGCACCAGATCAGGTGGTTTCAACCGGAGTTGTTAGGCCAAACATAACCTGTGCCATACAGTGAATATTATGTTTTGATGGACAAGGGAGGGTGGCGGCAATTAGGGCCTTTGGCTTTAGATGCAGAAAAAGCTTTTGACCACATAGAATGGGCATTTATGTTTGCGGTACTTAAAAAATTCAGTCTCAATCCTCACTTTCGTTCCTGGATTTCCTGTCTATATCAATCTCCTATAGTGCAAATTTTGACCAATGACACCCTCTCCTCCCCCTTTAAACTTTCCCAGGGTACAAGGCAGGGGTGCCCGTTGTCCCCCTTGCTATACGTCCCCACCACTGAGGCCCTGGCTGCTGCCATTTGGGCCCATCCAGAAATAGAGGGTTATAGAATGGGTAAAATGGAACACATTATACCACTTTTTGCGGATGATGTGCTCCTATTTATAGTTCATCCTGATAAAGCCATACCTACCCTAAGCCATCTTTTTGAAATATGTGGCCCTTGTCAGGCCATAAGATAAATATGGGCAAGTGCTAATGGTTGCCTTTGGGAGAGGGAAACCCATACAGATGCAGGTATGACTATACCCCCTTCCAAAGAAGTAAAATATTTGGGAGTTCGCTTTCCCCAAAAATATCCAAGTTAGGTGAGATAAATTACAAGCTGGTCATAACTAAAACCGAGAAGATTGTAATAGATGGCTGTCTTCCCTGACTTCCTGGGTTGAGTGAACCTTGTGAAAATGAGTATACTGCCTCAATACTTTTATCTATTTCAATCCCTCTCAATCCAGATACTGAATCAATTCCTTAAGTCCTTGGAGAGGTCCATTACATCTTTATTGTTGGCGGGGCACAGACCCAGAATCAAAAAATTAATTTTGTGGAAGCCAGTGGGTAGGGTGGATTGGGTTTCCCGAATCTTAAATTCTATAGTCTGACTGCCCTACTCATCCATGTACAGGAGGACCTTACAAATACGGATGCCCCTTTGAGAGCCTGGGTGGAGTTGGAGTCGGAGGATTTTGATATCCCACATATAGTACTTAATTTACTTTTTGCTCCCTTACTTGCAAGGCAGGAGACAGATTCTATTAACAACCCATTCACCACAGCCTCTGTGCGAGCTTGGAGACTCACACATAAAATGTTGTAACACCTAGTCACTTTTTTTTTTTGTATTTATTATGCTTTTTCGTGCCACCTGCTGCCATTCCTCACACCTAGTCACTTTGTCTCCAGAGGCTTCTATAGTGCGTACTTTGTGGGGAGCAAGGGTTGCCCCAGCCCTGTAAGGCAAGCATAATCATCATGGAGAAAGAAAGGTATACCTTATCTCGCATCTAAATGAGGGTGAGAACTTTATGTCTTCCAGATGTTGTCAAAAAAATTTCGACTGAATGCCTTGCACATTTTTATTTATTTGCAGATACGGGGCAAACTCCTAGCATGGTGCAGAAATGCATACTCCATCCTTCCTTTTAGTTATACTCCCTTGGAGGAAATATATATATATATATATATTTTTTTTTAAACTCAAAAATTGAAAAAGCCATTACGTCAATGTTATCATTTACTGTTGAGTATCCTCCTGACCTCTTAGGCAGTTGAAACAGAAATGGGAGGCAGACATTAGCCGGAGAAACTGATGGGGGGACTGGACTTTAATTTTGAGGGGGAAGACTTGTTCCATAAATAATAGACTAAGGAATGCACTATAATATTCTCAATAGGACATACTACACTCCAGACTTAGCCCATAGGATTGACCCTCAGAATTCAGACTTGTGTTCCAAATGTACCCCCCATGAGGGAACTTTTTTCATATGATTTGGTCTTGTCCCGAAGTATAGGCCTATTGGTTGAAATACTTGGTTTATTGACAAAAGCACTGGGAGGTCCCTTTTCTGTAGACCCAGTGTAAGTTCTGCTGGGCTTACCTAAAGGAGGACAGGGAGGCAACTCATTTGGGCACCCTCTAAGGAAACTGGGATAGTGGTGGAAAACAGGTGCTTACCAATGTTGGCGACTAGACCTGTTCTTTCAGTGACCATGTGGGTAAAATCCCTCCTGTACTATATGACATTGGAGCACCGCAGTACCAGGCAACAAAGCAACTTGAAAAATACACTCAATAGGCCCTCTTGGAAGAGGCCATAGGGATTGACTGGTTCCTAGTGTTTTAATGGTACATCTCACAAAAGATGTAGATGAGGCTCATGGCATTCCAACCAATGAATTGTTGTTCAAACTTTGACCTAGGCTAAGATAAAATCGCACCTCCATGGGTTTTATAAGAATAAGGTATGCATCTTCACACCAGTACACTGCTTTACAATCACCATTGGTGGTATTATATCATCTGAGTTTTTCCCTGATGTAACTCCTGTAAAGTAATGTGACTTGGAATGTATTTTATTATGTACCTAACAACTATGCATACCGTTTTTATTGATATGTGACTGTACTGTAATTTTGCTGACTTTTAAATAAAGTTTACAAAAAAAAAAAAAGAAGGGGCATAAGGCCTGGCAAAGTTACAATCTGGAACTTTTGTACTGGACAAAGGATTTAGATCCTTCAGATCTAAAATGGATCTCAGATCTCTGGTCTTTTGGGGACCAGGAAGAACCTGGAATGAAACCCCGGGTTCTCTGCCTTAGCACCAGTTTGATTGCCTGCTTGCAGAAGAGACTGCACTTCCTCCTGGAGAACAGACAAATGAGCAGGGGATAGTTGGAGGGTGGGGACAGGTATCTGGAGGCTACTGGATGAGCTTCAGGGTATGATCTGTCTCTATGATTTGCAGGATCCTAGCATCTGAAGTTATGTTTCTGCATTCATTCAGATAGAGGGAGAACCAATCTCCGACCACCACCTCCTGGGTTTGAGCCAGAGGAGGGGGTGGTCTGGCAAAGAGTTCAGCTAAGGAGGGACCAGCAAATGAGGCTGGTCCATCATTTTATGGGACGCTTGGCCGCAACTCCAGCACTGAAGGGGGAGGGCAAGGAGACCTGGGCTCTGCACTTACCCTGGGTGCAGAGCCCGTGCCTGGTCTATTGGCCTGTCTATGAAAAGCAGGACATCCTGTACCATGGGGCTGAATGTGGTAGAGAGAATTCACAGATTTAATGGCTTTGCCAGAGGCCTGCAGATCATTAATGAGGTCCTGGACATCTGGACCGAAGAGCTTGGTGCCTTTGAAAGGGGCATCGAATACCTTGTTTTGCACATTGGCTGCATATTCAAAGATCCTAAGTCATGACTGCCTACAAAGGCATATGCCTGTGGCAGCTGCCCTAGCCACTGTGTTGGCCATGTCATATACAGGGCCCTGAGGAGATGTTTGCTGACATCTTCTGCAGTCTATAAACACTGGAGCAACTCCTGCTTCTGGGAACCATCTGGAAGGGCTTAAGCAGTGACTTTGCCCTTTCTCCAGCTGGCATTCTGGAATTTGACAATATGTGACATGTAGTTTACAATCCTTAGGCCCAGAGTAGAGGAGGCATAAACTCTTTTACCCCAGAGGTCAATCCTGTGAATTCTTTGTCTGGAGGAAGGGAACTAAGGTGCTTAGGCACCTTAGATCTGTCATGGGCTGTCTTGAAGACCACAAAGTAAGTTTCAGCCTAGGCAGCAAAATAAGGGAGGCCCTGAGGGGCATTGTAAAGCTTGTCCACCCTCGTGGCATAGTTAGTACCATGTCTGGCCTGTGCCAGGCTACCGTAGTAACATTCTTTAAGGCCAGCAGCATAGGAAGGATAATAGGGAGATTCAGGAAGTCCACCAGGTCTTTTCTGGTGACATCCTCCTCCTCAGTCTGGAAGCCCATAGTGGCAGACAGCTGCTTCATGACATTGAAGAGGTAGCATCCTCAGGAGAAGACCTTGAGTATGCTTGACTGAGTCCTCACTTACTGAAGAGGCAGTGGACCTATCAGAGATGAGGATTTCCTCCTCTACCGCCTCATCCTCTATATCATCTGGGAGGATGAGCTCAGGATAATACTCCTCTCGGCGTCACCAAATCTGGATCTGGGCGTTGAAGTGATCATCAGTGGCCACAGGGAGCTTGCCATGGATGGCAGAACAGATGTCGGCGATGGAGCCACCATCAATGGTGCCAGTAATGAAGGCCTTTTGAAGGCACTGAACTGCTGAACAAGTATGTTGGTGAACTTGACAAGCACTTCTTTCAGATCCATAGTCATTGTCAACGGGGGGGGGGTAATGGCACAGAATCCGATGACCCTCTGTCCTGAGAGCCCAATGAGCCTGTAGCCCTCAGAGAGAAAGGGGCAGGTCTCGACAGAGCAGCCATTGATGATAA
Organism: Neoceratodus forsteri; assembly: GCA_016271365.2. Lineage (NCBI taxonomy): Eukaryota > Metazoa > Chordata > Ceratodontiformes > Ceratodontidae > Neoceratodus > Neoceratodus forsteri. The sequence continues at coordinate 435,826,871 of JADMNL010000022.1, read as the reverse complement.
TCCCATCGTCAACGGTGATGGGGCTGATGAGCCAAAGGTAGGCTCCTTGAGAATCGGTTGGCGAAGCTGTCCATATGGGCCTGGTAGGAAAAGAGACTTGGACAGCTGGTCTCTTTGTTGGGGCAGCCACCATTGATGAAGAGCCCCCTGAAGGAGAGGCCGACGGGGAATGGGATGGCTGCCCAGGGGTGTGGTCATGATCCCAGTCTTTTCTGTGACTTTTCCCTGGGGTCTTGGCTGAGGCCTTGAGGCCTGGGACCTTGTAGATCCAGTGAGCAACTGAATGGATGGAAGAATCCTGCCCAGAGCTGGCTACCTTTTGGTCCAGTAGGAATTTTTTGAGAGCCTTCTTGAGTAGCCTAAGTTTGTCTGGTTAAACTTGCAGAGCTCCACAGTCGGAGACATCGTGGTCAGGCCCAAGACAGCAGGTACAAATGGAGTGTTTGTATGTAGAAGCAATCTTCTTCCCACAGCGGCATCACTGGAAAAGAGAAGAAGAAGAAGATGGATTAACTCTCAACATAAACAAAAGAAAAAGGGAAAATGTCTGAAAGAGATTTAGGTAAATATTAGGAGAAAAATTACCGTAGAGCCAAAAAGGCGTGAAATCCTGCTACGGATCTTCTGTGGAGAATGCTTGCAAGTCGATGGTGGGAAAGAACTGAGATGGAATGGGACCACCCACGCCTATGTAGGGGTTGCTGATGTCCGTGGATCGCCAATGGACGGCAGCCCCAGTTGTGCTGCTAAAATCTTCCATGGGATTCCCCGCCTCAGATTGCAAAGGTTCCTACAGTGTAACCCGACTGAGATACTCCTCATAAAGATTTTATAGATTCACACACCTCTTAAGTACTGTGGACATCAGTGGAACACTTGAGCTTCACTCTCGCATTCTGTGGTGCCACAGCACCTATTCAGTGTGTGACTCAGTTTGTTCCTCAGTTTGTTAGTAATTACTTTCTATATTCTCCCTGTAGCCCATGTTATTTTCCTTGTTGCTGTCAAATCATGCTAGTTCTCCTGCTTTATCAATTTGAATTGTGGCTCATCATATGACAAGGATATTCCACAGAGCATCCAGGAATAAGCTTTTTATTCACTCTGGTATGTTGGCAACGCTGCTGCCACAGCATTCGTGATCCACTTTGCTTCACCACTCATTAATAGGCAGTAGGGTTAGTAACATTCCAATGTGAATAGAAAGCTAATTCCTGGACACCCTATGGAATATCTCCTAGAAATAAAGCTTGTCCTGTGCTTTTATATCATTACCTGGATTAGGGAAGCAGCACTCAGAAGCACATCACAACATTTTGCACTAAAAGTAATAAAAAAAAAATTTAAATAAATAAAAAGGTTAGTAGAATCTACATGGCTACAAAGGCAACAGATCTAAGATTATGCTGGGGGTTACATATTTATTTATTTAGCATTTATTAACCAGGTAGGTACACTAGGCAAGCAATGCCTATTTTCAGGCATGACCCGGGAGGATTAGACAACAGATTCCATACAAGGTGAATTACATACATTAGAATACAGTTGTACATTAGGCAGGATGGGGAGGAGACATGGCAATATAGAAGGGGAAAACAGTACATGTAAGACAAAATCAACGAACTGAATTTGGCACTATGGCAAGTAATACAAAGTGGTTAGGTATTATAACTATGTAGTACAGTGGACAAGGAAAGGAAGAAATAAATTAAACATCAAGTCATAGGAGGGAAAATATAGGAGCAACATCCATTTACATAAAATTACTTGAGGGACACATAGAAAACTTGATAGCAGCAGAGCAACACTGAATATATACAGATATATAAAGGCTATGTAATGGGGCCACTGGAAATATCACTGATACCCACCCCCGAGTACAGTTTGACCTTATGCACAAGGTCAAACTACACGAGGGGAAATATCAGTGATATTCCCAGTGGCCCCATTGCATGTCTCATTTATGTAAGGCTGTTTGATTTTTTTTTTTAATATATATTTTTCATGTGTTCTACCTCACTGTTTGTTTTATTTTGGTCTAAGTAGTGGGTTGGGATGCTAGCTTGGTAGCTAGGGCCCCTACCTATGTCTGTTGCTAATGTAACCCCCCTGTTACCTGGGGTTACAAGAATCCCAGTTAGACCTAGTGGTAGGCAGGGAAGGCAGCTTGTGAAACTCCAGTTAAATGGATTTCACACTGTCTCACTCTGTTCTCAGTCTCAGCTGAGACTGAGGGATGACATCATTTTAGAACTGTTGCAGCTGCATGAGCCACACTGAAATGTTGCAGTTGGAGGTTAGAGTAGAACGTTGGGGAATTTGAAGTCGGTCTGTTGCAGTCTGTAGTAGAGGAAGGAGGTGCTCTGCTGTAAGCAGGCCCTCAGAGTCCTAAGCTCTGTCAAAGAGCTATTTTTTTTTTGTATAGGTGTGTGTTCTCACCTGTAGAGGAACAGAAGAAGAGCCAAGTGAAGTGGTAGAGACCGCTTTCAGTGGTTCAGGGCCCCATCCCTGCGGGGATGGGGGGAAGGAATCAGCCTGCTTCCAGGGGCAACTTCCCTGGTCCAGCTTGGGAAAAAGAAGCTGCCTGAGTTAAGTTTGTGCTGAGGCACCAGAAGTTCTGGACGAGATTTCTTTGAAGAGAAAATGCCTGTGGGGCACCTGCAACCAAGGGGTGAGTTAGCTCTGCTAAAGGCCAATGTATTTTCACTTGAAACAAGATGAAACTAAAGTGACTGTTACTGTGGGGTCAGGAAAAAGACAGCCAAGTGCAGTTTGGAAGACGTGGGATTGGACTGCTTAACTCTGTGGGGGTCTAGATAATGGACACAGCCACTTATTAAGTATGTTCAAGTTCAGCACAAATGGGATGGAAAGACAGTACACTGAATGTGAATACATTTAAAGAATCTACTAGCAAAGTGTTTTTAAGGATGGGGTGTTACAGTCCAGAGAAATGGCGGTATGAATTATGGGGCGAAAGGTGGAGACCCCCCATCAGTAGTAACCAAATTCACCTCTATGGGTTTGCTTTGGGACACCTGTTGCTTTCTCTCAGGTACTTGGCCAGTGCCTGAGGAAAGTACCAGACATGGGATTGATGAGGAAGATTCCCTGATGGAGCCAGAATTGCTCATAGGTGGTCTAGGGAGCCACCAGTAAATGTTTCCATGCTATATGGAAAGTGTTCAAAGGGCTGGCATGATAGCTGAGCCATGGAAGGAAGGTAGTCCAAGTGGCTGGCAGGGGAGCCTGAGCCAGAGCAGAGTACAAGTTTGGGCTGTGTGCCCGAGTGTGTTTCAAAGCCTGAGGGTTAAAGTGAAAGTGGATGTGTTCTGTTCTCCATAAATCTGCACAAAAACCATGACTGGGACGTAAACATACCGGATACACTATCTACAGGAGGGACAGGGAGGGTAAAAGAGGAGGAGGAGGTAGCTCTTTACATAAGGGAAGGAATCAAAGCAACAGAACAAAAGGGAAAACAGGGAGGAGAAGAAGCACTGTGGGTAAATTTGGAGACCGGCAATGGAACCACAATCCCAACAGGGTTAGGATATAGACTCCTCTCAGGGGAGGAAATGGACAAGGAAATGATAGAAAGTATATTTAGAATGGCAGAAAAAGGGAGATATTGCTGATGGGTGATCTGAATATGCCAGATGTTAACTGGAGTGCAGTTGCAGCAGCCACTTCAAGAGTGGGGTTATTCTAGATGCCCTACAGAGGGCATGCCTTAGACAACTAGTATTGGAACCCACTACGGAAGGAGCAATCTTAGACCTGGTTCTCTCAAATGGAGATGAAGAGAGGATCACAGATGTAGAAGTGGGTAGCCATCTGGGAACTAGCGACCATCGAACAGTGTGGTTCCAATAAACACAGCAATAGAGTCAAGTCATACAAAGGCAAAAGTACTGGACTTTAGGAGGGCTGACTTTGCCAAAATGGGTGAGTGCCTAAGGAATGCACTAGCAAATGGGCAGGAAGGAGGGGTGGAAGAACAATGGGGAATAATAAAAACTGCCATCACAGAGGTAACAAGCCTTTGTGTGAAGCAAATAAACAAAACAAAACGATGTAAGAAACCAGTATGGTTCTCAAAGGAAGTGGCAGTGAAGGTTCAAGAGAAAAAGAAAGCATTCAGGAAGTACAAGGAATCACAGAAGGAGCAGGACAGAGAACTGTATCAGTTAAAGCAAAAGGAAGCTGGGAAGGCAGTCAGAACAGCAAAGGCCCAAACCGAGGAAAAGATAGCCAACTCAGTTAAGAAGGGGATAAAACCTTTATAGGTACTCAGGGCAAAGGAAGACCAAGAGAGGGATAGTGAGACTTAATAAAGGGGAGGAGGGTGGGCAGAGGGTAACTGTGAAAAGGCAGAGATACTAAACAAATATTTTGCTCAGTATTTACAAAGGAAGAGGGAGGTACCTAAAACAAACAGTAGAAACACTCTGGATACAGAAGTTGATACCAGCCCATTTACAGAAGAAAGGGTTCTGAAAGAACTCTTAAAACTGAAGGTGGACAAAGCAATGGGCCTGACGAGTTCATCCCAGAATTCTAAAAGAACTAAGGGTAGAACTAGTGACACTACTGACTACCCTCTTTAACAAATCATGGGAGGATGGGGTGGTACCCGAGGACTGGAGGAGGGCAGATGTGATTCCCCTTCACAAAAGAAGGAGCAAGGCAGAAGCAGGAAACTACAGACCTGTTAGTTTAACCTCAGTGGTAGGAAAATGATGGAATCACTCTGAAGGAAAAATTGTCGATTATCTAGAGGCCAGAGGGCACAGGACCCAAGGCAGAATGGATTCTAGCGGGAAGGTCATGCCAGACGAAAATGATAGATTTCTTTGACTGGATGACCAAAGTAGTAGATCAGGGAGGGGCTGTGGACATGGCCTACCTAGACTTTAGCAAGGCATTTGACACAGTCCCACGCTAAAGATTAATATGCAAGTTAGCCAGCCTGGGAGTGGGTCCCAAGATGACAGCCTGGATAAAGAATTGGCTAGAGAATAGGACACAGAGAATAATAGTAAATGGAGTCCACTCTGAAGAAAGGGGTTACTAGTGGGCACCGCAAGGTTCAGGATAGGACTAGTCCTCTTCAATGTCTTTGTGTTTACATTGCAGAGGGACTGAAGGAAAGTATGTCTTTTGCAGATGACACAAAGATCTGCAACAGAGTTGATGCACAAGGTGGGGTGGAAAGGATGAGAAGGGACTTGGCAAGGTTAGAGGAATGGTCAAATGTATGGCAGCTTAGATTCAATGCTAAGAAGTACAAGGTAATGCACCTGGGAAACAAAAACCCAGGGGAAGAGTACACAGTGGGGGGTGAGATACTAACAACAACAAAAACGGAAAGGGACCTGGGGGTAGTCATATCAGATGACCTAAAGGTGGGCAAGCAATGTGAGAGGGCAGCAAGGAGGGCTGGGGGATACTGGGATGCATAGGGAGAGGCATCACCAGTAGAAAACAGGAAGTTATTATCCCTCTGTACAGACAGCTGGTCAGACACCATCTGGAGTATTGTATGCAGTTCTGAGACCCAATCTTCGCAAAGACATAGACAGGATGGAAGCTGTCCAGAGGAGGGCACTAAAATGGTGCAGGGTCTGCACCGAAGACATATGAAGAGAGACTTAAGGAGCTTAATATGTATAGCCTTGAGGAAAGGAGGAGAGGGGGACATGATAGAAACTTTCAAGTACCTCAAGGAATCAACAAAGTCCAAGAGGGTAGCATCTTTCAAAACAAGAGGTGTGTAAGAACAAGGGGCACAATTTGAAGATAGAGGGGGTCGGCTCAGAGGTAATTTAAGGAAGTATTTTTCACAGAGAGGTTGTGGATGCATGGAACGGCTCCCGGAGGAGGTTGTGGAGTCAAAACAGTGGTGGAATTCAAGCATGCATGGGACAGTCATAAGGCAATTCTAGGGGGTTGGGGCAGAAAGAAGTAGGCTGCTGGTTAACTAGGATCTGCAGGTTATCCATTAGGTTGGGAAATGGGCAGACTGGGTGGGCCAAGCGGTCCTTATCTGCCGTCAAATTCTATGTTTCTATGTTTCTATGATACAATCTACTATACTACAGTAAACAGTAAGTGAACCAAAATGTTTCTGCACACAAAGAGTGCATTGGAACCAGTCCCATACTTGAGTGTGGGGCCCTTTCTGTTGACTGTTCCCTTTTAAAAGGACAGGTTCCAGAACTGATTCCTGTGGCACTCCACTCATGACCTCTCTGTCCCCTAGCCCTGTTAACCACTACTCTCTGTTGCCTCCCCTTCAGACAATTGGCTAGCCACTTAACTAAACCCAGCTCCACTCTCAAATCCTTCAACTTCTTCAGCAGCCTCCTGTATGGTACCAAATCAAAGGCTTTGCTAAAATCAAAGTAGAGCAGATCTGCTGCTGTCCCCTGTCTATCGCCTTGGTGATCCCATCGCAACACAGTATCAGGTTGGTCTGGAAAGACCTCCCTTACACAAACCCATGTGTGACTTTAGTCTACTACAACAGGGTTGCCTGGCCTGACATACTGGAAAATGTAATATGTCACTGTGCAAATAAGCATTGTCTGTGTCATTGCGCCCATCCAAAGAAAACCATATAATTGTTATTAAAATGCAGCAGGAGCTACTTACAACCAGTGACATCATTAGACAACTGAACCAAAATGCCTGCTTGTTTAGATTATAAGGCAACACATTCTAGCCCCTTGCTTTCTGTCAGGCCTGTAGTTCCACCTCCACATATGGCCTTTATTCACCATGTCCCTAGTAGTAATTAGTAACACATGAGTTGGACAGCTTATATTTCATTTTATGCTTCTGTTACCTGGAATAACGTTCCACCTAATTTCTAAAAGGCCAAGACTGACAGAACTTCATTGAAATAGATTTAGTTCTGCATTATCATTGTGTGTTTTGGCTCTATGCAACACTATAGGTAGAATATAGAACTGAAATTCACACATCCCTGGTGTTCCTAGGACATCCATAAATGCACTAACACCCTCTCCTGCCCTATTTACCCCAATGCCCCAACCACATGTGGATCTGTGCAACTGTATGGCCGATTGGGGCTGGAAGCAGGGAGTGGACATGTCAGGGATGGGTAAATGGAGCATGGTATTCATGATGCCTGTTGTGCTCTGTCTGCCCTTTGTCAGGGAAGGAATTTCTTATGCCAGCCACAGGGCTGCCATAACAGTTGCAACCCCTGGCACCCATTCAAAGGACTCACTTTTGCCCCACAGCCAGGGACTCCAGCCCTCTTCCTTGCCACAAAGATCTCTGGCCAAGGTGATGGCTGCAGGACATACGTTGGATAAAACATAACAAAGGCAGCTGTGCTGATGGGGGACACAGAAGTCTTTAGGAGGACTGCTGTAACTCATGATCGTCTGCTCCTGCAGAGCAAGGAATCTACTGTGAGACTGGATGAGGCATCTGAGTGGAAGCCTACAGTCTGGCCCAGGTCACACCCCCAGTTGATCCCCCACCTTGGGAGGAGATAGGGATCCATGCATCTGGCCAGTTCAGCATAGTGAATCCCAGCCTGTATATCCTTCTGGGGCTGGGTGCATGACATGTACATGCACAGCTTGGTACACATTTTCCTGCTGTGCCAGAGCCTAATGTTTGTAATTTGTTATATCTGTATAGTCTTTGTCCTGATACAGTTTGAACTAATTAATAGAGCTCTGTAACTTTTCGCCATTCAAGACAATTTTTTAAACAGGATTTTATGGTCCTAATGATCTTACCGTGACAAAAATAAGGTTTTATCTTACCTTACCTAATTAGACACTGTTGGTAAGGCTGTCTAGCTTTGAATGCAAAGGCAATTCACCTGAAATTCTAGAAGATTTAACAAACCTATCGTAGGTTGTCCTAACCTGTGACAAGGACAGCAATTCTCAGACCAATGTAATGACCTTCATGCAGTAGCTGAGACTAGTGGCAAGCTGCTCATAGACCTTCCTTTGACCTACAACTCTGTTTTGAATCCAAGCATCTCTGTCAATGCTTGCAGTGTCTAAAGCTGTGTCTTGTCACCAGGGAATTACTGAGAAAAATCAATTGAGATGTTCCTAACTACACAGAAATTCAATCAGAGGCTATAGTACAAGGGCATTACTGCATTATACATCTGCTGTAAACCAGTGCTGCAAGAATATGTTTTAGAACTCGGGCATTGAAGGACAGAAATCAGGAAAGAGCTCCTCCACCCCATTGGCAAGAGGCTATTAGACTCACTAGTTTTAGAAGGATCCTAGGAGTAGCAAAATTGTTCAAATGACATCTCTTTGTCAATGAACCAACCTGTAAAACTGCAGGCTTTAGGGTGAAAAGGATTAAAAGTACTCAGGCCCCATATTGACAGCATTTGCATAGCGCAGGACTGAGATGCATGGTGCACTGGATGGTTTGGCAGAGACATATTCAGCCAGCAGCAGTCGCTGCACAAATGGAACTATGCCGCAGTGCAGAAAGAGGCCAAACCATGCAGTAAATGGGCGCAGCATGAATACCGGGCAACCACATATTAAAACCCAGATTGCACTAGTGTGTCATCGCGTTAAAGACATTTGCATCATCAGCAAAGATAGGACTACAAAGGCAGCCCTAAACCAGCAAACCACCCAGTGCCACACACAGGAACTGCACTGTGAGAGAGGAGACAGGAAACACAGGCAGAGAGCAACACAGTGAACAGGCACACAGAGCATCCAAAACATGTGACTGCTCCTAACATCCCCAGGCCCATGTATCAGCACACAGCCATCTACTACTGCCTGGCTACTGTAACTCAGCTTTGTGCTTGATTGTTCAACCCTGCGTGGATGTTTACCACCTGTTGGTCTATACTCTCTCAGTCCCTGCGTGGATAGTTGTGTTGTTCAGCATTCAAAACTGTCTGTATCTTATTTGTCGTAAACTTCTGTAATGATACTTGCTGTGTAACATCAGCTGCTGATTGTATTTCTCCTATGTCTTGACTGTTGATTGTAATGTATCTTGTACCCTCCTGGGTCATGCTTGAAAACAGGCAAGTTTTTGCCTAATGTACTCACCCGGTCAACAAAAACTAATAAATAAATAAAGCAGCAGGCAGCAGAGTAATGGCAGGCCTAGTATTTGGCATGGCCGCAGTAAGGGCTGACTTGAGGAGACTAAAGGAACAACAGGATGACTGACGTAGGGCCCGTAGGCAGTATGCACAGCATAGATGGTACCGGCCATGCATAACATTTGAACAGCTGTGGTCTGGTACCAACTAGACAGGGCATGGTTCTATGTGATAATGGCAAAAGCCTAAAGGCGACAACCGTTATCACGAAGTCAAAGTGGTGAAAATTTTTTTCGGCACACTGACACCCCGACACACATAATGTTTTCTGTGGGGGGATGCGCCTTCCAACCCCCCCCCGCGGGGTTGCCCCCCGCACCCCTACTAAAGGATTCTCAACTCAAGGGGTGCATGTCAGGAGGTGAAAACATTAAAAATAAAGGTTTGGGCCGGCGCAACAAAAATGCACCAGCTCAGAACCTGAACCCAGTACCCTGTAGACCTATGCCAGCAACCCACCCACCACACCACAAGGTCAGCTTGGCAGCCACTGCGGCACCACCACTCCGTCCCTTCCCACCCCTCGCTATGGCTGCTCCCACCCCCCCCGCATGCTCGTGTAAGCGACATCCTGTGCTTTACTCACCACCCCATCCAGCTTCCCTACCATCCTGTGGCCATTCCTGCAATCGCTGGGGAAGGGTCATCCTTATTGTGGTGCCCTTCACCCAGCACCAACATCATGGATACCCAGGGCACTGCTGAGACAGCTCAGTGCATTGGTCGATGATGAGCTGCAGGCACCCACAGACAGAAGCCATGCCATGGTGATGGAGACAAAGGTCACAGCAGCCATGTGCCTGCTTGCCATGGACACCTTCCAGATGCCAGTGGGGACACCACCAGCATAACACAGTCGACCACATCCAGGCTCCTCATACAGTTCCTCAATGCTCTACTGCTGCACGCTGGTGAGTACATAAGATTCCACAGTATGGCAGCAGAGTGGACAGAAGTAAAGCAGGACTTCTACAAGGCTGCACACCTATCCGGTGTACTTGGCGCACTAGACTGCACCCATGTGGCCTATGAGCACCACCTGGCATTGACAGCGAACAATACCGGAACCGCCAAAGGCTACAATTCAATCAACTTCCAGGTGGTGTGCAATGCCACAGGGCGCATCATGTAATAACTTGCCAACTACCCTGGGAGTGCACATGCACCACCATCTGGCACTGTTCAGACCTGTGCTATCAGTTCGAGACTAGGGAGTTGACCGGGGGCCATCTTATGGGTGAGTGCAACACAACAGCAGCACCGTGCACCATGGAACACAGGTTGCGTAGGCATGGAGGTTGCACACAGTGCACAGAAGGTAGTTGGGCAGCCGGGCATGCACACAGGCTAACTGGAGTATGATGAATGGACAGTAGTGCATGAAACAGTGAGGGGCAGCACACGTGTAGCCAACAATGCAGCAACAGGTGAGGGGTACAGTGGGCATGGTGACGCACCATACAGCCATGCGGCACTGGCGGCAGGTGGCATGGGCAATGCAAGGTTGATGCACCAAACACGGACTGCACACTGTGGGACTAATGTGTGGGGGCAGGACATGTACAAACAGTGAGAATGTGAGCAATAGTAATAGGGAGCCAACACTGGCAGTGGGCACTGACTGAGTCCCCAGAGGGTGCAGATGAATGCAGCACAGGCAGACAAGTGTCATGGGAGGGCTGGATTGTGCATGGTTGAGCAACATGGCACTAAGTAACAAACATCTCCCATCCATCCACAGGTGAGAGTGCATACCCCCTGAGACCATGGCTGATAACTCCCATCCTGTAGCCCATGACTGAGGCAGAAGAACATTACAATGGTGCACATACCAAGACAAAGAACATCACAGAGCAAGTGTTCGGCATCCTAAAGGTGCAACTCAGATGCCTGGACTGGTCTGATGGTGCCCTACAGTACAGACCACAGAAGGTCTATGACATATTCTTGGCCTGTTGCATGCTCCACAACATGGCCCTTGACCATAGAATAGTGTAACAGGACCAGCAGGATGACATAGCGGAGGAAGTGGAGCCAGCAGGTGTGGAGGTTCAGCCATGGCAGGAAAGGGGCAATGCGCGTGGTGGTCATAGAGGGGCAGCGGCACAGGGACACCATCAAGAGGGAACACTTTGGTGCCAGGAGGTGAGTATGACTGTTGAATGTGTGACATTATCCAGGTTAACATGTGGCATGAATGCCACAAACAGCCAACAGACATGTATACGTGACACATGGGCCCATCTGTGCCGACTGCGGCACATGCAGCAGTGGAAGGGTGGCTGGCACACTGTATGTGACAGGCATATGCAACATTCCAATTGGCATGGGTAGGGCACTGTTGGTGACATGGCTCAGTACTGTTGGAATGGCAGACACACTTGGCAGTGTGCCCAAATGCACTAATCATCCCCATGGCAGGCCAGCAACACCATGCACCGCAGTCAGGAGCCACATGGCAGTCATGTCGGTGACACATCAGCAAGGGGGCAAAGTGAAGGCACAGGGAGGCGGGGATGACAGGCATGGGCACACTGTGATGTGGACTGGTACTTCATGTCCATTGAGTCGCCTGCCATGCACACATACAGAGCCACACTGGGACTGGACAAACCCTAGGGCCGTACCATGAGCAGTGGACACAGGAGACACCTGTGACTGTGGTGATGCACATCCACCTGCACCACCACATGAGCAGTCCGTCCCACGTGCTGTGACCTGTGCCCCTATGGCTGAATGGCTGGGGAAGCTCTGGTGGCCATTGGTTGGCATAGACACCATGAATGCAATACCACCACCGGGTGTTGGAGTGTGGAGCCTGGTGGTGGGTGCACGGGGGTGCTGAATGTACTATCAAAGGTATGCACAGGAGTGTGGTGTGCACTATGCACAGGCTCTGCCACTGCATGCTCCAGTATTGCCATGGCAATATCCCCACAGAGCATCTGTATTAGCTGAGATGGCACCATGTGCTCCGCAGGCCTCACAGAGCAATGCCCCTCATGATGGTGCAAGGTTGTCTGCAGTGCCACCAAGTCCTCATGCAGGTACACCTGTGCATCCACAGCTGACCTCAGCAAAATGTTATGAGTGGCAAGCATGGGGTCCTGGGGGACTTGTCCCTGGACATGCTCCACTGGGTGAACATGAGGTGGGCTAGGTGTCCTGTGCCAGGTGGGTCATGGAACCAGGGCAGAGCTGTCTGGCTGCAAGGGGGGGCTGCCCAGCAGTAGCATTGGGTGCCCCATGAGGGCCACGACTGCTGCTGGACATGTTGTAGTCAAATGGATTTCAGCAGGGCACTGCAGCACGGCTGCGGGCTGGGCACACCGGCATGTCCTACACCACTGTAGTTGTCCACCGCACATGGTGCACAGTGTCCCGCAGAGGGTCATCTGAGTGCTGTGCGACGTGTGACAAGGAGGCACCCAGGGTGCCACCATGAGGCACGTGTGGCACTGTGTTCTGGATAACAGAGCCGATGAAGGTGTCCACATCCACGGTGTAACTGGCAAGCACCTCACCAGGGTCAATGTCATCCAGGATCTCCCACTCCAGTAGCTGCACTTTCAACAGCATTGGGGTGGCATCATCATCCTAAAAGGCAGCGCCATCAACACCATCATCATCGGCACAACCATCAGTGTTGTCATCATCATCATCATAATCATCCTCAGCACTGGTGACATTAGCAACTGCACCACCCGCACCACCACCACCAGCCACACTTCCCTCTTGCAGGACCACAGTGGCAGAGGTGTGTGCAGTGGTGGATGTCCCTACCTGCACCTGTGGTACAGTGGTACACGGCAGGATGTGTGTGTAGCAATGCTGTGGACTATTGAAGGCGCATGTGTAACAGTGTGATGGCCCAATGGAATGCCGCTTGTACCTGGCCTCTCCACAGCTGTGGAAAGAGAGAAATAACAGTGTGAGAGCATCCACACCATGGTCAACTGCATGCAGGCAAAAAAATGCTGGACATATGATGTCACTGTCTGTGCAGGCCTGTCTTCCCCTGTCTGATCCATGCACCATATGGTGTTGGAGGTATGTTGTAGCCATGGGTGTGCGTAATACACACGCTGGCGGCTGTGTGTGTGTTTGTGTGTGGTGTGCAGGACACTAGACATGTGGATTGCCCATGCACCCCAATACAGGTGAGGTAACATGCATGTGATGGTCCCACAGTACAACAACATACTCACGTCTCTGTGCGGTGCAAGCCGACCCCCTTCTGCCGCCTTGAACACCATGCAGGGACTGTGGTTGGAAAGTGGTGGCCATCAGTGCCTGATGCACCGTCAACTCAGGTGCACTAGTGCCCCCCCGTGGCCAACCTGTCCTTATGCGCCTATGCCAGACACTCCTTGGTCCTGAGGCAGGTCCACTGGCACATTTCCTACATTCCTGGGGCATGCGGTTGTATGGGCCCTGTGCATTCACCACCTCTACAACCTCTGCCCAGTTCTGATCATAGTCCTGGCATGTCCCTCCTTCCTACACAGGACTGTCTCATGCAAGATATAGGCCTCAGTCAGGGCCTTCTGGCTCATCAGCTATGAAATTCAGTCAGCGATGCTGACCAGACAGCATCAGTGGTACTGTAGCAATACAAAACACTGCATAAGTCCTGGCAGCATGCCCTTGTGTAGAACAAAAGCCTCTAGGAATACAGGTTTCTAGACACATGCATATGAAGGAAAGGCCTACCTTACAGGGAGCAGTTCTTTGTGCACACCACTCTGCAGGGTGATGCATGGTCCATCTTATGCTAATTCACAGGGGAATGGGTGGATCTGTCCTCTGTAATGAGATGCTAATTCCATGATTGTGCAGGGGCTCAATAAACAGCCCATTTGCATATGCAGGCTGAATAATGCATTCATGCATACATCATCATCATGCATGTGCACAGGCTGCCCCTGTATGCCCTATCGCACTACTGCATGGCACTAACCTATGCGGCCAGTGCCAAGCATGTAGCAGTGGATCGCGCTAATGGCGCGGAAGACAACCTACCCAGGGCCTAAACGTACTGCAGCACAGGTGTTAACACAGGGAGCATGGCAAGGGCAGGGAGAGCAGTGGCGGGGGCCACGAGGGACCTGATGTGGTCTAATATTGAGGAGGCAAACCTTGTGGACCTGGTGGTGCCTCTGGAGGGTCAGTTATAGCACAGATGACCTGGACACCCCAAGGTCTGGTGAGGGCCAGGTGGCGCATAGCCTATCCCATAGGAGGAATAGACTGAAGTGGGGAGCAGTGTCACTGTAGATTCAGAGACCTTCTCAGATGGGACCCGAGCACCTGTCATGGTACAGGGACATAGTCCATGATAGTACAGTGCCATGCCAGGTATGTAGTGATGCCTGCGAGGTGAAAAAGCATGGCTATGCATGGTGCTATGTGCAGGAACAGCACATACGCATGTTGCCTGTGTACTGTGGTGCAGGCATACATGCCTACACCAGTGGGGAGATGGCATGGACAGTGGTCTGAGCAACAGACATCCACATGCATCCTTCCATAGGCACAGCATGTTGGTGGCCTGGCATGGGCACCCGTGCAACCGTGACCATGTGATCATTGATTGGCATGGCTGTATAGTACTGCATGTTACAGGCATTCAGCATGTGTCTCCATTGACACTGCGCGGTACCTGGGCGGACTGGGGTGCAGTGCTGGGGTGTGTCCCAGCTGCCATTGCAATATGCACTGCCACAGATGGCTGCAGGGGTGTACACTGTGGTGGGTTTACAGGTTCATGTATCATCCATTGTATCTGCATAGTGGGTCCACATGCGGTGGCCATCATGGGTCCCAGTGAATGGCAGATCGTGGTGCCATACAATGCCTGACAACAGCCCACATATCCCAGCTGGGAATGATGTGCACTGTGTGGCACTCAGGTCAGTGCAATGGCTGAGCCACAGCACTTACATTCCCATGGGTGGGGGGGGACTTTGTGTGTGTGTGTGTGTGTCACATTTCACTAACTACATTCTTGTGCTTTTGTCTCCTCGCAGACTGGGTGACTGGTGGCCCAGGAACCAGGCGGGGGGGGTTCAGACCCGTGAAGACCCGAGCGGTGTTGGTGGCGCCATCACCAGCAGAACATGTAAGTGTGCATGCATGCATGTTTTGTACTGCTGTAACTGACAGGACACACACACCCTGAGCCATTTACAGGGTACCACTACAGCTTGGGCATACATACACAGGGATGGCATCCCGCGGGTATACGTGCCCTTTGCAAACGTGACATGGAGCCACCTGGCACTGTCTCACACAGGCCAGCAGGACCCTGCACCATGCCCTGTGTGGCATACATGTGGGCCAACACTGTGGCCCGCTGTGCCCGCACCTCACGTGTGGGCACTGCATGCTGCACACGGTGCCATGCCATCCTTGACACTCAGTGCAGGGACACATGTGCACTGGCCCTGTCACAGTGGTGTGCCCACACTGCACTGCCACTGCACCACACCACCACAGCTGTGGTCTACACACACACACGGACACACCTGGTGTACCATCACAGGTATAGCTGACACGACGCTGTGTCACACAGTACACATGCCATTGTGACCGGTCATGCAGTCTGCATGCACAGTGTGGATATTTGCCCATCAGGGGCATGTCAGTTATGCATGTAACATGCCCGTCATATGCACGGGCTACACACATGGTACAGCACACACACCCCTACCAGGCACATCCCCTCTGCCAGATGGCATCCCATTGCATCCACAGCAGCCCACAGAGGTACACATGTTATACGGGCCAGTAGGTGCATGTCAGGGTGTTCCCCTGGAAAGCAGTAACCCCATCAGATGCACTACCATCCCAGACTGGCCGTGCACATGCGTGCTGTGGTGACAGGGCCACACAGGTGGTCCTGGAACACTACAATAGCCATGGCAGTGCTTTAGGGCCACCATTGTTGTGCACATTACCCACCATTGTCACACGAGAGGCTGTTATGGTGTGTCTTTTTCAGGCCACGTTGCCTGTGGATCACACACAGCGTGCTGTCACACACATTGGTAACACACAGGTTCCAGTCCCCTTCTGTGGAGGCCACTGCAATCCCATGCGCATGTGCTGTTCTCAGCTTACCCCTTGCAGTACACACTACCAGCATGCTTGCGTGCCACGAGGATGTGTGTTCCACATACATGCATCACATGTTCATTCTACAATGTTGGTCCCAGCCCTCCATCTGCCATGCCATCCACATGTACATGCACACTGTCTGATCATCTGTGTCTTGTCCCCATCCATTCAGGTTTACACATGGCCCCATTATGGGTCGGTTACCATGCCTATCCCCAGTGGGGCCACTGTTGCATGTTCTGTTCCACCATGGTGGACCTTTGCCTGTGTCCCTTCATGCTGTGTGTACCCACTGTGTGCTGTTTAATACCACTGTGTCCAGCTTGCACTGTATTCTGTCTATTACATAGACATTGTCAGCAGATAAGGGCCTATGGCCCACCCAGCCTGCCCATTTGAGCTTGTAAGTTCAGTTTGTTTTCCTAGAAGTCTGTTGCCCTTACCCCTGACCTCCAGAATTCCTTTATGTCTATCCCATGCATTCTTAAATCCCGTGATCGTTTCAGCCCCCACCACTTCCTCTGGCAGGGTGTTCCACTTGTCCACCACCCGTTCTGTGAAGAAATTCTTTCTCATGTTTCCTCTGAATCGTCCTCCCTCCAACTTCATCCCATGCCCTCTAGTCCTGGAACATCTTTTTCACTTAAAAATAGTGTTTTCCTGCACCCTGTTCCTCCCTGTAAGATACTTGTATGTCTCTATCATATCCCCTCTCTCCCTCCTCTCCTCCAGGAGTACATGTTCAGTTCCTTCAACCTGTCTTCATAGGACTTGTGATGCAATCCATGCACCATCTTTGTTGCTCTCCTCTGAACCTTCTCTACCCTGTCTATGTCCTTACGTAGGTATGGTCTCCAGAACTGTACACTGTACTCCAGGTGGGACCTCACTAGTGTCTTGTATAGCAGAATTATGACCTCCCTTTTCCTGCTGGTGATGCCCCTGCCTATACATCCCAGCATCCTATTTGCTTTACCTGCTGCCTTGTCACACTGTTTCCCTACCTTGAGGTCATCATCTGAGATGATAACCCCAAGATCCCTTTCCTGCTTGGTGCATGCTATATCCTCACCCCCCAACTGATATATTACCAGCTAGGTTTTTGTGCCCCATATGCATTATCTTGCACCCTTTGCATTGAATTTCAACTGCCAAACCCTGACCATTCTTCAAGTTTCTGCAGGTCGCTTCTCATTCTGTCTACACCCTCTGGTGTGTCTACTCTGTTACAGAGCTTTGTGTCATCAGCGAACAGTGAAATTCTGCCTTCTAGGTCCTCGCAATGTCACTGATGAAGATGTTGAATAGGACGGTCCCAGCACTGATCCCTGTGGTACCCCACTGGTCACTCTTCCCTCTGTGGGTGACAACCATTTACCACCACCCTCTGTGTCCTGCCACCCAGCCAGTTACCTACCCACCACACTACTGTCCTGCCCACACTCATTACACTGCTGACCTACATGTTGTTTTGCCATTGGTATGTGCTGGAGCAGGCCTCTACAGAGTCAATGGCATTGTACATGTACCACGGTGTCGGTGACATCTATGTGTTGGCCTGTGTTGGCCAAGGGTGGGGGTGAGGACATGCAGTACAGGTCTATGCGGTGTGGCATGCTGTATTGCATGGGCAGATGGACACGGGTTGCTATGTCGTGCACGGTTGCCGGAGTGGGGACACCATGGCATAGTGGCCATTGTCAATGGGTGTATCATTGCTTAGTTTGTTGCCTGTTGCTGCCTCTGCATGTGGCGCTGCATTGCCCTCACCATGGCCTGTGTGGCAGGCTCATGTTTCCACACTGCATTGTTGCAGTCTGTGGACAGTATTTTGGGTGCATGGGTTCCTCACACCCACATATTTGTGGTGGCTTCCACAGACGGTGTGCATGCACTGGTAGTTCTGGTGTGTATGGCCATGCCCTACTGGCCTGTGTGCTCCACAGGCTATTGGCTTGTGTGCCATTGTGTCCATGTTACGTCGTGCATGCCTACCCTATCATGGCCTGCACGACACACACATGTCATGCAGGGTGGGGCATATTTAGTTCTAGCAGATTGCTGTGCCTGTGCTTGTGCCTCACATGGCTTACGCTGGCATCACTTGCAGCAGCGTTCAGTGGGTGTCTGTGTCACTGTCATCATGTGTTGCAACATGGCAGTGGCACACTCGTGGCAATGGTGTGCTGTGCTGTGCAGCTGCTGTGGGTGTGCACCACGCGTACGCTGTGCACCCTGATGCCTTGACAGTGGTGGTCAGTGGTGCCATTCCTGGTACCATGCTGTGCATGCCCATTTGTGCCTCTCAGGTTGAGGGTGGGAGGTGTTGTACCTTGGTGTTGTGCATGTCCCTGTGCTGCTTTTCTGACTGAGTGTTTTGCTTTGCAGGCTCAGGTGGACGTCGCCATCAGCTCTGGGGAGGACTTCAGGCAGGTGCTATGGATTGAAGTGGGCTGTGAAACTACACCACTGCTGCAGACCGCTGCTATGCAGCTTGCGGCCCTCCTGCGGGCAGTGAGGGCAAATACCAGGGCAGTGTGGGCAGGTGCTGTGGCCATTGTGCAGGCTGTGGAGGTTCGTCGAGCAGAGGCATGCCACTTAAGGGCACGGCAGGCAGACCAGTAGGCCTGCACATAGACATTCCTTTGGCATTTTAGAAGACAAATGCCCTTTGGACTTTGCACATTGTAAATAGTTTGTTTCATTTCTACTCTGCCCATCTGGCCCACCCCCCTTTTGCCCCTTCTTTCCTGTGTTCCCCAGTTGCATTGTTCTTTGTTCCCCAGATCGTGGTTTGTTGTACTCTGATTCCTGTTATTTTATTATGTTCCTCTGCTTTGCTGTTGCTGCTGTTACAATTTATTTTGTTGTTGTACTATTTCCATATTGTTGCACCCTTATTCTTGTGTTCATTACTGGTTTTTCATAAAGGTTTTTGATACTACGTTTCCTGCCTGCTGCTTGTTCTTTCATTGCTGTGCCATGCATATGCTGTGTCAGGGTCACCTACATGTTCCTGTACATGGGTGTTGGGTCGGGCATCATCCTGTCCGTGTGTGCACATTGCTCGTGTGTGGGTGCCAGGACCTCTAATTGTGTGGGCTGCTGTGCATGATCCATCTGTGTTTTCCCTCGCCCCCCCTGGTGTTCGGCTGTGGCTGTGCAGACGGTGTTGCTGTCACAAATTCCTGCATGGGATGCTGTGCCACTGCTTTGTGTGAGTGTCCTTTGTACACACATCTGTGCCAGGGTCACCATATTCAGTCTGGTTCCATGTGATAACGACGACCACATAACAGCGCTCGCCATTTGGGCTAGTCTACATTGCCAAAAATTAATTTCAGTGCTGTAGACTCATGACGCACAGCAAAAAGGTGCCGGACACTTGCATTTTTCTTTTTATGTGGGGCTGTGCCCCCCACCCCCACACCTAAAGGATTCTTAACTCCAAGACGGTGCATGTCGGGGTGCAAACGATGGGAAAAAATAAACTTGACCGCACAAAAAGCGAGTGGGTGCCCGGAACTAAACCCGCCATTCTCCCAACCCTAGCCTGCCACCAACCCACCTAGCTATACAGCCAGCTCGGCAACCCGCCCACTACACCCACAAACCCTCCTCCCCTTCCGCCCCCATTGCACGGCATGGTCCCTCTCTCCCCAAGCACATGCACATATAGCGACATCCCATCACTATATTTGCCGACTTCCATCTGGTCACCCTCCCATCCTAGTAGCTCCCTGTGTAAAGGCGCCATGATTGAGTCACCCTTTTGAAAGTGCTCAATCATGTCACTTAATACATGGGCTACCTTCAGCCCTGGCCTGTTGCTCCATGCTGATCTGTTTTTATTTTATTTATTTATTTATTGAGATAGCGGAGTTACAGACCTTTGAGTCAGAGACTCTTTTGCAAAGACTCCACATCACGGAAGTACAACACAAGAGAAATGGACAATACAATGAAAGGTATTACAAATGAATGCAGAGGGTAAAACAACACAGAGTCAAGTATGGTACAAAGGTAATGAGCAATACATTGAAAAGTATTTCATCTGAATCGGAAGGTAACACAACCCAGAGTGAAACATGATACAAAGGTTTCAAGCAAATTAAGCTATTGCTTACATTCAAATTTCAAGGATGATACAAGGTTTCTAAGCCAATAAAACAGATACTTAAGTTAAAGGCACAATACATCAGAAGAGTCAATCAGAGTAGGGAGAGGAGACAGGAGGGAGGGGCAGAAGGCACAGAGGTTTGGCTTGGCACACCAGTGAAGGAGGGGCTACTATGCAAGTGGACAGCTCAGGAGCAGTCACAGGTACTGGTGGTGAGTAGTTGCTGTCTGAGTTTGAGTTTGAAATGACCAAGGTTATGGACAGATGAGGTATCGGGGGCAGATCATTTAGCCAGAGTGGAGCCCTATAGTGGAAGGCATGTTGCCCCAAGGACGTTCTGCAGAACGGCATAAGCAATGTGGCTTTGGCTGAGCCTCTAGTATTCCTTGTGGATGGTGCATGTTGAATGAGGTAAAGGAGCCCGGTAGGGGACTGACCGTTGACAATCTTTCTGGCAAGGAGGCAGATGTAGTATTTCAGCTGGCCCTCAAAGTTGATCAGTTGGAGCCGATAAAGTTTACAGGTGTGAGTCATCCTATCACACCTGTGACAAGACAACAGGCCCTATTCAGGGTGACCTTAATTCTGCAAAGTGCGGTATTGTCAGCGCACCATAGAAGATGATCCTGTAATCCAATAGGGAAAGGACAGAGGAGGTAACTGCTAGACGGAGGGCTGCCTGCAGGAGGCATACACTGTTTGTTCCTTTAAAGGAGACCAATTCTGGCATTTGCAGCAGAGCTAAGACAATAGATATGTTCATGATAGTTTAGAGAGGAGTCAAGGGTAACACCCAGATATTTAAAGGAAGTCACTTGTTCTAGCTGTGAGTTTTGACAGTTAAGTATGCACAGTGGGGTACCCCTGTGTTTGTTTTGACGATGAGTGACGACCAATGACTTTGTTTTTTTGTACTTTAACACCAGTTTGTTGGTGGAGAACCATGTTTCAGTTTCAGAGACAAGACTGTTGAGGGCAAGCTGAAGGGGGAAGGGAGGTCACAGTGACTGCAGAAGATAACTGCGTCATCCGCGTATAGAAGCATTTGGCCAGAACATGCTAAGGATGGGCATGATGAGACACCCATTTTCCATTGGGAGGAAACTGGCCAAAACAGAGAGAGAGAGAGAGAGAGAGAGGTTAAGAATTTTGTAAGAAGGACAAGGACTATATCCAGAGCCAGGTGAAGGAGTTTTAGGTCTAAAGTGTCCCACTATACCGGGACTTACCCAGGACTCTAGATAAGTAGGATTTGGCCTCTCAGGAGAATAGTCCTGAACTGGAAGAGCAGGGCATCAGTAGGGGTGGGGAGGGAGGGAGGTGACTTGTTGGGTGGGGTCAAAGAAATTAGACAGGAGGGGCTGCTAAGGTCTGAGAAGGAGGAGTTTAAAGATGTTAGTTATGGACATAGGAACCTGTGAGGTGGTACCATTAATGTCAAGTTGCGATGGTGTAGGGGATGCCATTTTTCCATAAAGTACTTTAATGTTTTCCAAAAACTTATGCCCAGAACCCCAGGAGGAAGAGAGGGCTTCCTGAAAATGAGTTGCCTTCACTTTGCGAATCTCCCAGGTACATTGTGTAATGTTTATTGTGTCCTTTCTGCTATAGTAGTTGCATAAGTAATATATACATAAACAGTATAAATAATCAGCATATGTAATGTTTGCTCTTTAATCAACTTGTTTGTATTGTATATTGTATTACCTGGACGTGGAGCCTTTGTAAAGGAGTCTTTGACTCAAATGATTGTAATTCCGATACTGTCAAATAAATAAATAAACAAACATTTATTCCTGGCAGTTCTATACCATTGCCTGTCAGTGGGATGGTCAGATTTGAGGGCCTTATGCCATAAGTTATCACGGATAGCGCTTCACTGCCATATTCAGCTGCTTTTGGGCAATCACATTGCCATGCATTTCTGCTGAATATTGCATTGTTTTTCTATCGCTCATCTCATTGCATGGAACATTCTTTTGTGCGGCGCATTTCTCCAGCTCTGAATATGTCCCCCTTGGACCTTTCAGCTTTCCAGATCCCCAAGCTCTAGCACTACTCCAGATTTTCATGGGCAGATCTAGAATGTTTTTAAGAGGTAGCAGTTTTGTCAAGGATATAGCGCTTTCCCTGAAAAATGTAAAATGTTCCCAATTGAAACTAAGATTAGACTAAAACAGCTACTGTTGCTGACCTAGAGGATCATGGGTGCTACTTTACCACACCACTACATGGCTAGATTTTCTAGCACAGATTTTTATTACTCACAAAGTTAGCTTTCAGGAACTTTATTAGTAAGAATTTACAGTAGTTATCAGTCTATTAGTGTGTGTGTGAGGGGGGCCTACTAGTTGCTGTACAGGAGTAAAGAGAGATGTTCAGGTTATTAGACACCAGTAGCTGGTAATGCATTACAAAGAGAATAATATATGAGTGACTGTGTAATATAAGTTTTTTTACACACCTGAGGTGTGTTTTGCCACATAGACCTCAAAAGGAAATCTTGAGTGGTTTATAAAGGCAAAACACACTGAGGGTATATACAAAAAATGATAAATCACACAGTCACCGATATTTTATTTTTATTAATATCTATTATCATCTCATATTAACCAGAACTAGGAGTGAGCAAGTGAGTGGGGGGGGGGAGAGAGAAAGAGTGGTAAGCTGACCATCACTGTCACAGCTGTTTGCAGTTAGTATGACAGCAGCTTCCCGTGTGGTTGATTGATCAGCTGCGACTTTTCAACCTGGTGTAAAGTCAAACTGGGTTGATATAGAGAATGCAAGGTTGGATAACTATTTATTTATTTATTGAAATCTCGGATAACACCTTTGAGCTAAAAGCTCGTTTACAAAGGTTCCACGTCGTAAGGCAATAGACAAAGTACGTAGACATTACAAAACAGATAGGGGTATATACAGCAGGCAAGTACATTATGGTACATACAGATACAGATTCAAGCAAGTACAGTTAAAATACATGAGGTAGGAGAGGTCAACTTTATTGCAACAGTACTAAGAGCATACCTAATGTGGACAAGCAATTTATAGTGGTAGCTGAGCTTTACAGCATGCAGGTAGAGTTATGGATGGTCATAAGTGATGGTGACCAAAGGAGGGGGAGGACATAATAGATGAGAGCAGGGGAGGGTGGGGGCAGAGACAAAGGGGTGACAGAATAAGGGGTTGAGTAGTCAGAGGTGGGATTGGATAGGAATCTACCCAGGGTTACGTAAGAAGGTGATAGGGCAGGGCTGGGTAATGTGGGGAGAGAAGGATAAGGGAAAGGGTTATAAAGTGGGGGATGAGGTGAGGGGAAACCGGGGGAGGGGGTGAAAATTGTGGGGATTAATATTTATGAAGAGAAAGCTGGAAGGTGGGGGGATAAAGAGAGAACGTGGGGGTAAGTGCTCAGTGGGGTCACACCAGACAGGGGAGGAAGTAGTGGGGGAGATGGGTGCTATGCAGGACAGATAAGCTATCAATAACAGTAGGATTAAGCACAGGTGACACAGTTGCAGTTACTAAGAGTGGCCAGGTACTGCAGCAGCTTGGCCTTAAATGGGCATAGTTTTGTTTCCTCAGTCAGCTCAGAGTTAAAGGATTTAGCCATCAGGGGGCCCTGTATTTGAAGGACTGTTGCCCTAGTGATGTCTGGCGGAATGGGATAATGAAGGCAGCTTTACTCAACCCCCTAGTTAGTCTGGAGGAAGTGGAGATTCTTAGCAGTTGCCGCACTCCAGGAGGAGCAAGACCTAGGGTGGATTTTTTAGCTAATAGACAGATTTGGTACTGAATTCTGCTATTCAAGTTTAACCAACCAGTGCTTGAGTATAGTTCACAAGGGTGAGTTAAATGATCCACACCCAGAACTAGTCTGCAGGCTTTGTTTAAGACAATCTTGATTCACCTAAGTGCTGTATCAGTACTGGCTTCATAGACTAGCAGTCCATAGTCTATGATAGAGAGCGCAGAGCTGTTAACTGTAAGCTTGATGGCACTTTTGGCGAGGCACTGCCTATGCCGGTAGAGCTGACCTAGTCTGGCACTAGCAGCCTTGGCAACATGGTCTATGTACTGGCTGTAGGAGAGAGAGTTGTCAAGGTAGACACCAAGGTACTTAAAGGTGGTGACCATTCTGAGTGTATCAAACTTGTTATTGTAGATATAGAGGTGATGTGACTTGTGACGGTTTTGATGGAAGGCAAACAACATTGTTTTAGTCTTAGTGTAGTTGAGCAAGAGCTTAGACTGAAGGAACCATTTTTCCACAACAGTAAAGTAATCTTGCATGCCTTTTTCCAGCTCTTCCGGAGTAGAGTGATATGTGTAGAGAACAGCATCATCTGCATATAGAAGGATCTTATTCTGGCAGACTTTGGGAAGTTCACTTAGAAACAAGCTGAACAGCAGGGGGCCCAAAATGGAACCTTGTGGCACCCCTGTGTTGACATGCTGATGGACAGATAGAACGTCAAGAATCTTGACCTGCTGGGTCCTATTAGAGAGGTAACTCTGGAACCAGCCTAGCAAGACAGAGGATATACCAATGTTAGAGAGCTGTGTGAGAAGCAAGTCATGGTTGACTGTGTCGAAGGCCTTGTGAGGTCGATGAAAGTGGCCCCCAACAAGAGCCCTCGGTCAAGTGCTTCATGGATATCACCGGTAAACTCAACCAATGCCGTTGAAGTACTATGTGCCTTCCGAAAGCCATGCTGTTCCTGGCATTGAAGGTTGTACTTATCAAGGTACATACCTAGCTGATCGTATACTATCCTCTTAAGTGCCTTGGAGAGGGGGGTCAGAATTGAGATTGGCCTGTAGTTGGCCAGGCAGGTTCTGTCCCCACTTTTAAAGACCGGGGTGACCACCACAGCTTTCCAGCATTGAGGGAAAACGCGGGTGGTTAGTGAGAGATTTAGGATCCAGGTTAGAGGGAAGAGTAACACATCCAGGGTGAGAGCCACAATATTTAGGTCAAGCGAGTCCCCACGGGATCTAGTGTTCCCGAGAACTTTTTCCAAGTATTTTTTTGCCTCAGTTGTAGAGCTTACCTTCAGGTAGAAGGGAGGTGCTGTGTGTGTTGGAGGGATGTCGGTACAACTAATGGTGGAGCTAGGCACAGGTCGGAGATTGTCTGGAGGAAGGACCCCACTAAGGTCTGTGAAGGCCTTGTTGAAGCTATCTGCAATAGTTTTGGGATCCTGGGTAATCACACCCTCAAAGTTTATTTGCTATGGTGGTGATTTACTTGTGTAACCCCAGGCTGGTATGCCATTTGTATCTGACAGCTCTACCAAGTGGACTGGGTTCAGGGAGGTATATGCCACTTGGCACATAGGCTAGGTTTGGCTAATCTGCACAGAGGCACCCAAGTAACTCTGAACACAGGAAGCAATAACTGTAATGTCCAATACCAGAAGTGGGATTCTAAAGTGTGGCTTTTATTCACATCCAACAGAATAAACAAAGCAGAGATGGAGCCCCATGGGGCTACACTCCTGGTAATGCAGATTAGAGATTAGAACACTTCCTCATCACTTTAGCCCTCAGGCTCTACAACACACTGGACACACAGCCCAGATTTGTATGCTGCTTTGGGTTGCACAGCCCGAACTTGTAAACTGTTCTGGGTTTTCCCTTGTTCAGCTCCCTTGCCAGCCGATTGGACACCTTCCATATATCATGGAAACATTTTCTGGTGGCTCCCTAAACCACCTAAGAGCACCTCGGCTCTATCAGGGAATCTTCCTTTTAATCCCACGTCTGGGTACTTTCCTCAGGCACTGGCCAAGTACCTGAGAGAAAGCAACAGGTGTCTCAGAGCAAATCTGTAGAGGTGAATTTGGTTACTACTGATGGGGGTCTTCCACCTCTCGCTCCCACAATTCATACCCGGCCATTTCTCTGGACTGTAAACACCTCATCCTTTAACACTTTGCTGTGTAGATTCTTGCTAAATGTATTTCACATTTAATCTACTTGTCTTGCTTCCATTTGTGCTGGACTTGAACATACCTAAAATAAGTGGCATTGTCCATTACTCTAGACCCCACAGGTTAAGCAGTCCAATCCCCACATTCTTTCTTTCCATTTGTTTTGGACTTGAACATACTTATAAGTGTCTTTGTCCATTACTCTAGACTCCCCACAAAGTTAAGCAGTCCAATCCCCACATCTTCCAACTGTACTTGGCTGTCTTCTCCTCTACTTGGCTGTCTTCTCCTGACCCCCACAGTAACAGTCCCTTTAGTTTCATTCTGTTTCAGGTGAAAAACACTTGGCCCTTTTTCAGAGCGAACTCACCCTTTGGTTGCAGGCGCCCCACAGGCGTTTCCTCCTCAAGGAATCTTGCTTTCAAAGCTTCTGGTGTCTCAGCACAACTCAAACAGGCAGCTTCTTTCCCTTAGCCAGACCCAGGGGGGTTGCCCCTGGAAAACAGGCAGACACCTTCCCCCCCATCCCCTCAGGGATGGGGCTCTGAACCATTGAGAGCGGTCTCCACCACTTCAATTACCAGTTCCTGTGTTCCTCTTAAGGTGGAGACACACACCTAACACAAAAATAGCTCTTTACCAGAGCTTAAAGCTCTGAGAGCCTGCACACACTCTGCTGCACTACAGTCTCTCACTCAGACTGCACACAGAATGCTTCAAATTCCCCAACGTTCTACTCTAACCTCCAACTGCAACATTCCAGTGTGGCTTATGCAGCTGCGACAGTTCCAAAATGATGTCATCCCTCAGTCTCAGCTGAGACTGAGAACAGAGTGAGGCAGTGTAAATCCATTTAACTGGAGTTTCACAAGCTGCCTCCATGCCTACCACTAGGTCTTACTGGGATTCTAGTAACCCCTGGTAACAGGGGGTTACCTGCTCTGCCTGTTAGGGTTTTATATTGTCCCAGAATCTGCAGCTGTTGTGCCAAGAGTTGTCAGTTCACTTTTAAAGTGAGATCTTTTGCAAGGTGGATGGCTTGAGTAAATTTATTACATATTGCTTAGTATTTCTGTACGTCAGAGTGGGACCCAGTGCTCTAGCCTATGCCACAGGTTATCCCTGACCCCCATGAGCTCAAGGAGCTGTGGTGTGATCCATGATTTGCTGGTTCCTTTGATGTTCCTCATTTTAGAGGGCAAAGATGTTGCAGGCCATGTTAAACTTGTCGATAAAGCACTCAAGAGCAGCATTCACGTCGGTGGCAGCGTGGAGCCCTCCCAGTCTTGCGCTGGCGGGTAGGATTTAGTGAGGCAAGATGGCCAGCTTTTATAATTCTGGAGGTTATTGTTTTTGGGGGGTTCAGGGTCTTTTGTCCAGGAGCATAAGACTGGTGAGTGGTCACTGATAGAGTTGGCTAGCACAGTGGTTCTAGTTATTCTTTGTGGCCAGTTGGTTAGTGCCCAGTCTATGAGAGTACTTGAACCGGTGCGATAGTTTACACGAGTGGGGGATTGAACGAGTTGGACCATGTCTACGGCCGCTATTGCATCCTGGTAAGGTGCAGCATCTAGGGATAACCAATTTATATTAAAGTCCCCTAACATTATGATTTCAGATTGATGGTGATTACTTAAGCAATAAGGCATGACAGGGTATGTGTTATTGTGTAATAATGTCACTCCTGGGGTGGGTTGAAGCCAGAGGCCAAAAGCGGTGCTTCCCACCACCAGGAGTGATGTTATTACACCATAACACACACCCGGAGTGCCTTATTGCTATTATACAATGATTCAGTTGTTAATCATAAAGAAAAAAATAAAAAAATAAAGATTTTTATGCATTTTTATTCAATTTTTTCTGGGTGGAGGAGTATGTTTTAAGAAAAAAGTCCAATATGTGTTTCTGCCACTAGATGGAGCTCTTAGCTGAAACAGTGTGCTTTGCCCAGTATGACACTGCTCACACTTTCATTTGCTTATGGTATTTTGACCCCCACTCCCTATTCTTCACCCGGTGAAAATGGGATGCAACTGACATTTGTTTGAGTTTTTATTTTTATGGTTTAATTATCTCGTTTTTCTGGGTTTAGAGCCTGTTGGCGGTTATGAGACACACGGTCGATGTCCAAATTTCATAATCGTGCTGATGGAACTGAGGTGTCACGGCTTCATTAACTTTTCGGCGGTGAATACAGCAGAAGCAGAAGAAGCCGGCAGATTGTGTGTTTTTTATAGCAGAAGCCGTAATTTAGGTTTTCCCGGTACATTATGTGGCTTTACCGGGAGAACACTGCAGGATAATGGCAAATGTGCAGCAGCAAGTTAAAAGAGGTGGGCAGTGAAGAATCCGTTGAGCCCGCGACTGAGAAGCTGCTTAGTGTGTCAGCATATTAAAAGAAAATACTTGGTGCACTTTATTTAAAAGTGCTTTCTGTTTAGTATTGTTGCAGGCAGTATTTGTTGTGGCTGGCATTTGTGGGGTGGTAACTTGGTTTTGGGGAGGTGGGTTGAAGTTGTTTAGCGTGATGGTCCATAGCGGCGGTAACTTGTGAAGAGGAGGCATGATTTTTGAATCTGATATGCGGCAGGGATTTATTTAACTCTAAAAATTGATTAGCGTTTTGCTAATAAAAGTGTTAAATCTTTGTGAAAATGCATAGCTCTTGCCTCACTGTGTTTAACAAACACAGCACTTCTAGAAAATCTATATAAATATTTTCTGTACAGTTAGTATAGTCCCAAGAAAAAAACTGCTAATCAATTATTTAAAACCCTGTGTGGTCATGTGTATGCCTGGCCTTCATACGGTGATGTTATTGTATAATATCATCACTGTCCCAGGCACCCACTGAACAATCAGAGGGTAGGAAATTCCCTTGTCATTGTATAATAGATAAATAATGAAGTGCTAGTTTGAAACCAGCCTCTTGATCTTTAGGGAGTATGTTCACCGAGATTATAGTTAAACACTTTCTCTGGGACCCAAGTTGAACCTGGATGGAAAGAATTTGTGATCTTCCACCCTGGGGTGGGATGGGGAGTGCCCTGCACTGAATTGAGTCATTAACATAAATGACACATCCTCCCCTCGTTTCCCTCTCCTGTCCACCCTGAAAGTTGTGTAGCCCTCAAGCTGGATAGCAGAGTCAGGGGTTCTAGGAGTGAGCCAGGTCTCCACGACTGAGATGACATCTGGTTTATGTTGGGCCATCCATACCTGGGTGGGATGGGAGTGCCCTGCACTGAATTAGTCATTAACATAAATGACACATCCTCCCCTCGTTTCCCTCACCTGTCCACCCTGAAAGTTGTGTAGCCCTCAAGCTGGATAGCAAGTCAGGGTTCTAGGAGTGAGCCAGGTCTCCACGACTGAGATGACATCTGGTTTATGTTGGGCCATCCATACCTGAGAGCATCAAATTTTGCTAGCAGGCTGCATATGTTAAGAGATGCAATAGTTATTGTACCAGTTATCTGGTTGATATCAGACCATATCAGCTATTACAATAACAGTTTTGCATTATTTATTTATGTAACTCCTCACGGTGGGGCTTACCTGATCTGCCTCCCAGCCATCTGGTCTTGCCAGTCCCAGGTCCACTGGTGCCCTGTCTGTTGCTCCTGCCAGTCCCTGAGTGTCTGTATAGCTAAGGACTGTGAGGAAAAGTAAATAGTTAAAACCACCAGCTGGCAGTACAGGCGCAGCTAGCGCTATTCAAGCACTGAAGTGTCACCAGCTCTGTGTGTGCACATTCGAACTGGTGGTCTGCACATAGATCCCATTAGTGCTACAGGCTCTGTATTAAAGCTGTCTTTGCAGCTCAGTACAAGTGTTCCTGTGTGTACTCTGACTTCTGGGATCCCATAAGCACAAGTGAGGGGTTCAGAGACACATTTGGGGGACAAAGAAGGTGAACCCTGTAACAATGTTAAATGCTTAATGTGTACTGTTACTTTAAGAATAGCCAAGACTGTTCAGTGAATGCACACCTCTGCCTGTTGCCTGGGGACCCAGTGCTACAGCACTAGCAACAGACAAAGGAAGTCTTTATCAAATCCCATTCCGTAACCGGACAACAGAGTGGAGAGGCAGTTACTGGACTGTGGGACAGTTATTTGTTAAAACTGTTTTGTATGCTTGTAACATCGGGACTACATGTAAACTATTAGGATGGATGCCATTTTGGTGACCTCTGACCCTGCAGTACCCAATCAGGATTCAGGGAGCTCTAAGGACTGCTGCTATGGCTTCTGGGTAGGGGGACCGCCTTTTCACTCAGCCAATCAAGTGTTGAGTAAACCATATACATATTAATATTATAGATGGACAGCTGTGTCAGTGAATAGGCTGCCAAAATCTCTCTCTCTCTCTCTCTCTCTCTCACTGGTGTTGGGAAAGACACAGCTTGGAGCAGTTCTGGAGGCTCTCTGGGGAAACAGGGAGTGCAGAGAGCCAGGAAAAAATTTGAAAGCTGGCCTAAGGTTTCCACAGCTGAGTTTGGAAGCTTGCCAACAGCTTCGATCACCTGGAAACCAGAGCGAAAGTTTAAGATTTATTTGAAGCAAAGCTCTTCAGCATCTGAAAAAGCCCTCAGACTTTGAGGAGGGTTGGACTGTGGTCCATAAATGCCTGCAGTGTTGTTTGGATTAAACAGTCAGAATACAGACACTTTAGAAAATTCCTTTTGCCTGGGAAATCCAGCTGAAGCAAGAGAAGCCATTGTAGTCTGAACCTACCGTTGAAAACCGACTGAGAGGACTGTTTGCCCCAAGCCTGGGGTGAGCCAGATCTGTCTTCAGGGGTGTCTGTGTCTATTGCTTGCCGATGAAAAAGATTGTGTGATTCCTGAGTTCCAGAATAGGATCACCATCTGCCAAGGATGGACTGGAAAATTGGCCAGGTAGTGCCATAGCTGGGTATTACCCATCATCTGCCTCTAGAGTTAGATGCCTGGATGTGTGGAGACAGGTCTATGACCCTGGTCCTCAGTACTGGCCTGATCCAGCATTTGTGAAGAAGTAGCACCGAAGGTGACAAGTTGCCAGACTCTGCCAACAGCTCGAAAGTGGCAAGCTAACAGATCTTTTACAGTAAAGTAGGCTGCCACCCTGCTTGTACAGATCAAGGCCCCAGTTCAACTGACTGAACCTGTCATCCTTGTCAGACCCTGGCATACTGTCTTCAGAACCGTGAAGTACCCACAGGGCCTGCCCCTGACCTGGGTTGTGAAATAAAATTTATCAAAAGCTTCCTGTTTTATTTTGCTAAGTGCACCAACTCCAGCCACACGCTGCACCATTCAGGCCTGCAACACCTCATCCTCGGTATCCAGATTAACTTTAAAGGGCACTGGTACCAGTGGGAGGTAGGAAACTACTGTGTGTTGCTGGTGGAGGAGGTGGGCACTGTTATTAATGCTGTCTATTGGTTTCACCAGTTCAAACATTTCAGTGCTATTTATTTTTGTTTCCCATTCCCATATCCCTTTAATCAAATATTTATTAAAACACAGAAACACAGAAAATGATGGCAGATAAGGACCCCCAGGCCCATCTAGTCTGCCCTTATACCCTATCTTAAATGAGCTGCTGCTGACCCTACTTGGTCAGCGGCTGCAGTCTCTCCTCCTCCTCTCAGGGTTCCCTTATGCTTATCCATGCAAGCTTAAATCCCCCACTGTGCTTGCTCCCACCAACTCCTGGGGCAGACAATTCCAAGCATCCACCACCCTTTCCGTGAAAAGGTATTTTCTCATGTTACCCCTTAGTTTACCCCCTTCCAGTCTCATGTCATGCCCTCTTGTTGTTTTAGAGCATTTTCTCTTCTGAAAGATGCTGCCCTCTTGTACCTTATTGATTTCCTTCAGATACTTGAAGGTCTCTATCATATCTCCCCTTTCTCTCCTCTCCTCCAGGGTATACATATTGAATTCCTCCAGTCTCTCCTTGTATGACCTTTGGTGCAGGCCCAACACCATTTTTGTAGCCCTTCTTTGAACCGTCTCCACCCTGTCTATGTCCTTCCGGAGGTGCTGCCTCCAGAACTGGATGCAGTGTTCCAAATGAGGTCTCACCAATGACCTGTACAGTGGCATTATGACCACTTTTCTTCGTTTTTAATACCTCTCCTATGCACCCTAGCTTCCCACTGGCTCTCCCTACTGCCTTGACACACTGTTTGGCCACCTTTAGGTCATGAGATATGATGACCCCCAGATATCGTTCCTGTTTTGTGGCTGCTAATATCTCCCCCTCATCATGTAATCCTCCCCTGGGTTCCTATGCCCCAAGTGCATAATTTTGCACTTCTTCGCATTGAATCCAATCTGCCACACTCTAGACCATTCTTCCATTTTAGCTAGGTCCCTCCTCATTTTGTCCACCCCTCCTGGACTGTTCACCCTATTGCAGATCTTTGTGTCATCTGCAAAGAGGCACACATTCCCCTCCAGACCTCTGCAATGTTGCTGATGTAGATATTAAACAGCACTGGCCCAAGAACTGTCCCTGTGGCACCCTGCTGGTCACCCTCCCTACTTCAGATTTAGCCCGTTTACCACCACTCTCTGCATTCTATCCTTCAAACAATTTGCAACCCAGTTCACCAGCTTGTGTCCCAATCCCATGCCACCATGCTTGTTCACAAGCCTCCTTTGTGGAACGGTGTTGAGCACCTTGCTGAAGTCAAGGTAGGCCACATCCACCACTCCCCCGATCCAATTCCCAAGTGACCTAGTCAAAGAAATCAATAAGATTAGTTTGCTGTGACTTTCCTGCCATGATGCTGTGCTGCCTCGGATCTTGTGCTCCATTTGATTCGAGGTGCTCCACTATCCTTTTCTTTAGCAGAGATTCCATAATTTTATCCACCACTGAGGTCAGGCTGACAGGTCTATAGTTTCCAGCCTCCTCCCTGCTCCCGCTTTTGTTGAGAGGGACCACATCAGCCCTTCTCCAGTCCTCTGTAACCACTCCCGTCCCCATTGGCTCTTTGAATAGGGCTGCCACTGGTGCAGCTAGTACCTCCCCTAACTCCTTTAATATTCCAGGGTTTGTCCCATCTGGTTCCATTGCCTTATCTACCTTTAGTTTTGTAAGTTCTTTTAGGATTCTTTCCTCTTTGAACAGATTGTTGTCCACCTCCCTACCCATTCTGATTCTTAGCTGTGGTCCCTCCCCTTCCTCTTTCTCCATTAAAACTGAACAGAAATGTAACCCCTAGGTGGCGCTATCCCAAGGGCTACTACCCCTGGCTGCTTGGCTAGTAGCAGGTTAAAGGGGCCTGAGTTCTGAAATGGGTGCCTCCACCCCGGAGGTCAGGGTTGGTAGTGGTCAAGCTAACCTGCGCACAGCCCTCCGGGACACTGTAACCCACCTCTTTCCTTGCTAGTGGCCAGAACAATACACAATAATCACTTTCACAATACCCCTGATACACCACACAAGTACACACACTGTTTGCACTTACCACCAGGGCTTTCCTCTGGCTTGGCCCTGGGGACCCCAGAAAAACAAGGTTATACACAGCAAATAACAGCAGTACAGTATTCTTGCACAAACTGGAACCACAGTCAGGGTAAATGCAAAAAAGAGTTAGATCTGATTTATTTAAGGGACTTGAACAAGGGAAGGGCATAATCAGGTTAATTTGCTTAAAGGCTCTATCAATCAAACAGTTATGCATGCACATCAGGGTCCATAAACAGTCACACACTCTGGGTACCCAGATGGAGAATGGTGGACTAGCCAGGAACGTTGCAGCTGGTTGGAGCCCTGTGATGGAAGAAAACAACACGCACAACACACACAATTTGTAATCCAGAGCTGGAGGGCTCAGTTCGTGAAAAGAAAGCAACAAGACAATCCGATGACACACTTTTAGATTAGGCTGTTGTTGCAGGGAGCTACCCTGATGATTACTCACGATATCCAAGACTGGACACATGCTGGACGAAAATCAAGACAGCAGGTGGTTAATCTGGAGTGCCAGGAGAAGCAGGGCCTCACGTAATCATAGGCGTTGTTCCTGTTCAAACATGGAGCAGGGGCTGATCCCCAGGCAGGTTTCTTGTCGGTGGCTTTCTCTGTGCAGTGGAGTAGTCTGGCAGGGCCAGCGTGGCATGGCCCAGGCCGAATGGAGATGAACACGGATTCAGTCCGAATAGGCTAGATAAAGCTTCCAGCAAGCAGAACACAGTTCAAACAGTGGGGAACCAAATCATGACCCACTTTCAATACACAGCACATTTACATGTAAGGAAATTCTACTGTACCAGGAACCGCCTCTCGTCATGATCGCAAAGTCTCTGCACAAACCGGGGATTCAAAAGCAGCTGGAAGTCCTGACAGGCAGATCACATTCAGCAAAATCTTTGGTCTTCTTCAGGTATGAGCCTGGTAAAAAATGAGTGGCTTACTTCGTTCTCACAAACTTGGATTTAGTCCAAAATAATTCTCTTCTTTACCTCTCAGGGGCAGCAGGCAGACATGAAGGCCACAACTCAGGCCTTTCCACAGTTTTTCCACACGAAACTACTCAGACGGCTGCTTGACTGTCTCAAGCTGTTGCTTCTTCAGCTCCCGACTGAGATCTGACTCAACTGCCAGCAAGCCTGGGACTTTTCCTAGAATCCAAAAGGTTTGGTTGGCTGATCTGTCTGTCAGTCACAACAAAGGCTCCCCCTTCAGGTGCCAAAAGCCCAAAACTGCAATTCCTACAGATTTTGACTCCAGACAGCTCCTGTAGTCCTGCTCCATTTTAGGTCCCACCAGTACTGATTGGTCCAATTCTGCAGTCCAGGACCAAGATAGTGGAGATAAACAAAACAGTCCTTGTTGCAAAGAAGGCAGGTTAGACAAACTACATTATCATTATCACTCTAAATGATTTTCAGCAAATAGTTACATCTTTCAAACAGAGCTCCCTCTCAGATTGCTTATGGCTGCAATCCAGGCAGCTCTTAAAGAGACAGTACACAGAGGCTATACAGGCACTCTCTGGCAATCACATTTAAACTGCAAAACGCAGGGACATCAGCGTGGCAGTGAGTATTTAGGCAAGCTCAAGGAAGACTTTTTGGGAACCCCTATTTGTAGGGGGGTTACAGAAATATTTGCTGAGGATTGATGCTTTATCCTAGTCCCCTCCCACTCCCACTCCTCCCTCTTCTTTCAGCCTTACAATCCTGCCCCCCCCGGTCCTTCTCTTCTTGTTAAATATTTATAGAAGGTCTTGTCCCTTTTTTAACTCCTTTTGCTATATTTTCCTCTGCCTTTGCCTTAGCGCTCCTAGCTACTTTCCCTGCCTCCCTCTGTTTTTCTAGATATTCTGCCATATCCTCCTCCTTTTGTGTCTCCTTATATTTCCTGAAGGCTGACTTTTTTGCCCTTACATTCCCTGCCACCTCCTGCAAGAACCATGGTGGTTTTCCTTTCCTTTTGCCTTCATCTAATTGTCGAATGCAAAGTTTTGTTGCCCCCACTATGGCTCCTTTTAGATGGTCCCATTGTTCCTCAACTCCCCCTCTTTTCTTGACCCCTTCTAGGTCCTCCCTGAGACATACCCCCATCCAAATGAAGTCTGTCCTATTAAAGTCTAGAACCCTCACCTTTGTGTGTCATGTCCCTGTTGTAGTTCTCACATTGAACCTCACTGTGCAATGGTCACTGGACCCCAGGTGTTCACCTACCCTGACATCCATAATTCTGTCCCCGTTGGTTAGTATCAGGTCCAAAATTGCTTCCTCCCGGGTTCGCTCAAGCACCAGCTGCTTGAGGCATGCCCCTTGCAGGGAGTCCAGGATGCCTCTGCCCATGGCTGTTGCAGCACTTGGGTGCGCCTGTTGTTTAATACTGTTTGTGAGCATATTATTAAGTACAGTCTTTAACTGCATGTGCTTTAAAGTGTTGCAACTTAAAGTGGTATTCTGTGTGTGGGTGACTGTGAGGAGGACAACATCCCAGGGGTTACTGCACCAACAACTGGCCCACTATAATATGAAGACGCCGCTACTTACTTTTATATCTGGGAAGGAACCCCCAGCCTGCTTTCCACCTGAAGCAGAGTCCAGGCCCCTCAACCTTGTTGAGCCCTCAAGGTAGGTGTAGTAACTGAAAGTTAAACGGCGACCCAGTTACATTTATTTGAAAATTATAGACCTGAAGAGGCACACTGAGCTGAAGTTTGTTCCCAGATGCAGCCTGGAGAAGGGGAGTAAAACTGAGGAGAGTACAATAAAATGTATAATGTAAGCGTATAATACAAAAACTGAGTTAAAAATAAATGACCAAATCAATACGTATCGGATGTAAAATGTACAAAATGGCAAATACAGCAATAAGTACATCATACAAGTCTGACACAAATAAAAATGTGTCTTCAAAATAATGAGCAAAATCATAATTATACAAGAAGAATATACAAAAGGGCAGTGTACAAAATGGGGAATAGTGCACTTTGGTAGATGAGGTGCAGGTACAGTTCAGGAGCAGAGGGGCTAAAACTACCAAAAGGAGAAAGAAGCATGCCTGGGGCCCCGAGTGGAGGAATGGGAAAAAAGGGTGGAGGAGAAGGAGGGTAAAGGTCAGGAGCATGAGCAGGTGTGGGTGGAAAGGTCATTAAGATGGGCTTTAAAAGCAGGGTACTAGAAGGAGGAGAGGAGAGGTTATTCCAGAGAAGAGGAAGGCAAGGCTGACTATAAACACAGCGGTAGGGCTACCACTTGCATTTCCCATGACCCGGGTAAGAACAAGTCTGCATCAACAGATGCTGGGGGGAGTGAATGATAGAGCATCACAGAGTATGCTTTCCTTCTCTGGGGAGGTAGTGTGACACTGCCACAGCAGCACCACCAGGGTGACCCCAGGTAAAGCTACAGGTAGATGCACCTTACATAGGGAAGATGCTGGCTGATGCCATGTGGCAGTATGCAGACACATGGCATCTTGATAGCGGGTGTCTCAAGGAAGGGCAGAAAAACAGTGAAAATGACTTCAAAAACCATTTATGGTGGACTGCAGTACATTTGGGACCCCACCCTACCACCACACTGTCTCTTGATGAGTAACTGCTGTCAGGGGTATATCTACCACCCCAAGCTCTCCTGAGGGACAAACCAAAGCTCTGCAGAGGGATGTTGGTGTCAGGTAGGCTGGGACACAGGGTCTGGGAGTATCTTGGAGCTCCTGAAGTAGTTGTGTGTCAGGAACAGCAAGAAGGGGGAAAAAGGTACTGAATAAGGCAAAGGGAGGGCAGAAGGAGAAGGAAGATTGCCTAGCAGAGCGTTTTCAGTGGATAACAGTAAAGAAATGTGAGTCAGCTGAGTGGAGGGAGTAGGAGGAGAGGAGGCAGGGAAGGAAAAAAGGGTAGGGTAGAAAGGAATGGAGGGGAAACAGAAGGTAGAGTGAAGGAAGACACAATAGTAGAGACACCAGGACTTAAGGGAGGGAGTGATCAGAGTAGTGGGAGCAGTAATGGGTGCTGGGGGAGGCTGTTTAAGGCAAAGTAGCAGACGGAATGAAACAGGAAGATCCAGTCTGGCCAACAATTTTGTTTTCTATTGGTACCCCCTCTGGTCACCCCCATCTGCTGAGTGCCCCAGCCCCATCACCCTGACTTCCACTGGGACTTACCACCAGCCATCTCCCACAGGGCTTGCCACCCCAGCAAGGTCAGTGGGGTTCCCCAAACCCTACCGTGGTCATGATCCAGTTGTGGTTGGCATGTCCAGCTGGTCAGGTGCGGGGCCTACTAGTACTTGGTGCCATCCTTCTGCTGGCTTTTCCCATTTCTGGTGCCCTGAGAGGTGTGGCATGCAGTGACATCTGGACGCATGCCATGTGATCCTGCATGACCTGTGCTGATGTCTGCCATGCCCCCCTAAAGTTCAGGCCTGGTCTGCCTTTTCCTCAGCTTCCTCCAAGGGCCAGGCAAGCATTGGGCTCTGCCCCCCCGATGAAGGAGAGCTGTTCTTCAGATGCTCAGTCCTCCTCCTCCTCCCAGCTGGCCCTCTGAAGCCTTGAGTTTGCTTCTGAACCCAGGTTGGTGTCACAAGCTGTCACACTACTGCTGCATCAGGAAGCCAGCTTTGGTCAAGGATGTTTTAGAGGCAATACTGAATACAACACCCATATAGTCAATCACCGGGAGGATCATCTTGAGGGCAGTCTTCCAGTGTACCAGGACTAGAAGGTAGAATTAATTGCTGTACAGGGTTTCAGGCTTAGGAAGGAGCTGATAAGTCTGATAGGCCTCCCCATACAAGCTTGCCGAGTAGAAGGGGATGGGAGACAGTGTAAAATGCTTTTGCCAGGTCAGCAAACCTTGCAGCAGTAAACAGCCACAGATCCATCCCTTCAGTATGCAGTTAGTGAGGTCTATGAGAGATGAGACCATGCAGTGGGTTTTCTGGAAGCCAAACTGTAAAGGACAAAGAAAGAAGGAGGAGATGAGAAAGAATGAGAGCTGGGAAGGGAATAAGTTTCCCTGCACTTTCACAAGAGCAGGGAGGAGAGAAATGTGATATTAGTTAATTGAGGAGATTGGATCACCCTTTGAGGATGGGGAAGAGAATGTCTGGCTTGTTTCTAAACCCTAGAAACAGAAGATTTAACTGAGAGGAGATAGGACCCAAAATAGCAGGTGCAGAGAGGTGAAAGAATTAGGGTCAAGGCCATCTGGGCTATTACCACTGTCACTGGAAAACTGCAGATAGAATGGCAAAAGATGTGTCTTGCTGTCTGCAAAACATTG
The DNA here is from genome assembly GCA_016271365.2 of Neoceratodus forsteri. Lineage (NCBI taxonomy): Eukaryota > Metazoa > Chordata > Ceratodontiformes > Ceratodontidae > Neoceratodus > Neoceratodus forsteri. Next base: position 435,787,792 of record JADMNL010000022.1, on the reverse strand, counting down.
CAGTGTTGCAGCATGTAATTACAACTGCTCTGCTACATGTTTCTAGTGCTCCAGTCTTTTATTAATTTCTGCAGCATGCACTGATCAAAATAAATTGTTCAATAATCTATTGCCTGTTCTATATGCTTTCCAGATGAAGAAAAGTGTGCAGCTAGAAGATGAATACTAAATCGATATGTAGCACAATCTGAAATAATCTACTTCACACCTACTACCTCGATAAACAGAGAAAGATCTACAGTTTTTGATTTTATACTGGACACAGGAACTGGCGAAGGTTCAAGGCCCTTGAGGTAAAACAATGGTGGGTTTTGTGATCCTATTTGTTCTTACAAGATAGAAATCAAGCAGAAATATTTTGGATACTCTGAAGAGCTGATACTGATAAAGGCAATGTTTTTAACAAATGTGCTTCATAACCCTTAATACATTTTTGTGGGCGACACAACAATGATCACAGTAACTGAAAAGAAGTGGCAGACATAGTTTTATAATACATATTAGGAAATTCAGCAGTGGGCTGACATGCCTCTGCAGTATAGCTTAGACCATTAGTATGACTGAATGGTGAAGACTGATTCTTGGAAGATCTTAAGGATTGGTCAAGGGTGTGACAGCTGAGTTTCAATGCAAAAAGTGCAAAATCATGCACCTAGGGCACAGAAACCCAGAGGCAGAGTATGAAATGGGGAAGGGTGGTATTGCTGGTAACTAAACAGGAAAGGGACCTTGGGATAATCATATCTGATAACCACAAGGTGGCAAAACAATGCGACGAGGCAGTAGGTATGGCAGTGGGAGACTGGGGTGCATAGGGAGGAGAACCACCAGCAGAAGGAGCGAGGTGGTGTTACCACTCTATAGATTGTTGATGAGATCCCACCTGGAGTACTGTGTCCACATCTCAGGAAGGACATAGACAGGGTACAGGCTGTCCAGAGAAGGGCAACTAAAATGCAGCATGGGCTACATCAAAAGGCCTATGAGAAGAGACTGAGGGCTCTCAATATGCACACCCTAGAAGAGAGGAGGGAGAGGGGGACATGATAGAGACCAATAAATACCTCACAGGGATGAATAGGGTACAGTGGGGGGGTATTTTTCAGAGGAGAAGGTGTACAAGAACAAGGGGGCATGCAATGAAGCTGGAAGAAGGTAACTTTAGGTGAGATGTGAGGAAGTATTTTTTCACTGAAAGAGTGGTGGATGCCTGGAACAATCTTCCAGCAGATGTGGTGGGGGTGAAAACAGTGGAGGTCTTCAAGCATGCATAGGACAGGCACAAAGGAATCTTGGTATGAAAGTAGAGGGTGAGGGAGCTAACCAGGGATCAGGTAGGATCTGCAGTGACAATACAGGCATGGCGAAATGGGCAGATTAGGTGGGCCAAGAGGTCCTTATCTGCCAACAAGTTCTATGGTTTCATGTTTCTAACCTGCAAGTATATTTGCTGTGTTTGTATGCTGTACTTCTCATAATGTGTGCAGTCGTTACCTACTGGTTCGTTCCTGTAAACAGGTTTCAAAACCCATTTTACTTACCCGCTAATGAAAATAAATAAAATAAATACATACATGCATTATGCTTACGAGCGCGGTAACTCCTGGTTTTGTATGGTGAACACTGCTCGGATTATAAACATTTTAGTGAGGAATGCATATACTGTACCGCTTGTAATATTAAAAGTTGATATCAAAAGGGAAGAGCATGCTCTTTATATACACAGGCTGAGATGTACAGGACTGAGGCAGTGTCAGCTTCACCACATTATACTTTAAATAAAAATAAAATTACTCTCTGTTGATGCTCTATGTTCTGCTCTTGTCATGGAGCTCTGCAAACAGTAAAAGGTTTGTGCAGGGATAGTGCTAGTGGGGAGATCACGTGATGTCGGCAGCCTGATAGCAGCTAGGGCATGGAGCTCTCACCGTTCCACCATCCATCTACCTCTCTAATCTACTGCTACAGCTCCAAATCTGAAAAATTGTTGGCTCTCCACTTGGTGCCTGCCTGCAGCACTCACCTAACTTACTTTCTGATCGATATTAGTGGTTTCCACCGCAATGGAGGCAGATATGCGGCAGGCCCCGCTTCACCACACACCACCTGCTACACCGGAGAAGCTTCCAAAGAAGTCAAAGGCTCGGGGCACACAATCATCTAATCCCCTTGGCACAACAGCTTCAATCAGTGCATTAGGAGGGGAAACAGTTTAGGATTACACAGGACCTGCCTACGAAACCAGGCAGAAATGGGCAGCCTTCAACCCGATAGTTAATAAACGCATTACAGTGGGCATTAAGTTCAAGATGGCCTACCCAGCTTGACTGCAAGCCCTAATCTCAGGATCGTGGATTTCTTTCGACTCTCTGGATCAAGCGGCCATAGACCTCTCAATTAAACTACCAGATCTGTTCAAGAAGGTTTGACATTTTGTTAGCACAAGGATTTCTCCCGTTTACTGGGTCTAAGTTCTGTAAGCAGTATGTTTATCTACTAACACTATCACTATGTCTGGATCTACCCCACCTGTGTGGGTATTGACTGGAACTTCTAACCGTACCTCAGCAGATGCTTTTTGCTGTTCCTCTTTTGTTTGGGAGGCTGATCTGAAGAGGAACTGTGCCTGGACAGGCCTACACCACAGCCATCAGACCAGAGGAAGATGCTTGGTGTATGCTCTGTGTCTGGGATCTAGGACATGGAGACTGTGTTTTCCATGGGGCATTTCAAGGTTACACTTAGACCCAGCAGTTTCTAGCTCCCCCCAACACCACTATGGAGCGGCAAGGCAATCAGTCTTCTATCACTCCATAGCAACTGGTCTCCTCCTGAACTCAAGTGTTTTGTTCTTTCTTTTATAGAACAATAAAGTCAAAAACAGTAGGAGCACCAGGAGATGTGGTGCTATATTCAGAAGTAAATCAAGCACAGAAAAAAGGAATAACACTCACACAATGTCAGGAACGACCAGAACACCAGCTTCTAATATAAAAATTTAGTTCTTTATATAAATATGGACATGCAAACAGTCACACTGAAGTGGCTAGCAAGCAAGAACTAATGTTTCACCTGGTACACTGCCAGGCTTCATCAGAGTAAAGTATTACTAATAACAGTGCTCAATAAATACATCTCAAGGTGTAGCATGTGATTCAAACAAACCAATCACCATTTTATGGTGTTTCACCATCTCATTACCCGTTAAAAAAACAGTGTAAAAACATATTTCACTACAATCTGTTATTTACCCTTACATTTCATATTTTTTATATTTACCAAATATCACTTGGGAACCTCAGATCATTTTTATTTTTACCAACATTCAATAGGACGTTATGTCCCAATAGACTGTTATTTATACAATTCTATCTAATTATATGAAGTCTAAAACATTGTGCAATCTAAACTGCACATGCATATAAAAAAAGACAAGAATTATTTACTTTCATTTCATTTCCAATTATCTTTCATACACATAAACATTTGGGGTGGGATATTCAAAAGGGTTGCGCCATGCGCAATAGGGTTGCGCCTGTGCAAGACCAAAAGTGCGCCATTCTACGATATTCAGCAGGAGGCAGCTGTGCCACCGAAAACATGCTGAGCAACAGCGCAATGCAAAGGAAGGCATGCGCAACCGACGGGGGTGGAGCCATGCATAAAGAGCGCAATGCGAAATTCAAAGACTTGTGCATTGCGCAAGAGCGGAACTGCTGGAAATTGCTCACTAGCGGAAATGAGCCAAAATAAAAAGGCTCAAGGAAGCGGCGCAAGAACGCTACAAGGATGCCAAGTGGGGTAGAGAGAGAGACAGACAGACAGACAGACAGACAGTGACAGGCTAGGGCAGGCAAGGCAAGCATTGTGGGCCATAGGCTGCAGAGGCCAGCGGGGGGTGCCCGGTGCAGTGGAAGTAGCAGTCAGGACAGCGGGGGTAACACAGCAACACCAGCCGGGGGGGCAGAAGCCAGGGAGATGGACAGTGCCAGCTTCCACATGGAAGCTGTAATGAGGGGGTGAGAATGCAAGCTGCAGGGGGACGAGGCTGTGGAAGGGCCCGTCGGCGGTACGCCCCCAACAGGCAGTACCGTGCCCGCATCAGCTATGAGCTGTATACAGATGTAGAGATCGTGGGCTGGTACCACCTGAACAGGGCAATACTGAGGCGGCTCTGTGAGCTGTGCAGTGATGTGATGCAGGCACCCTCACGACGGAGTAACGCTCTGTCAGTGGAGACCAAGGTGACAGCCTGCATGCGCCTGCTCGCCACGGGCATTCCTCCAGAGGCCGACAGGGACACCACAGGCATCACACAGTCGGCCACGCCATGCATCCTCGCCCAATTCCTCAGTGCACTGCTGCCACATGCCGCGGAGCACATCCATTTCCCCAGCACCGCAGCAGAGCGTACAGCAAACATGCGGGAGTTCCACAAGGTAGCACGTATGCCTGGCGTGCTAGGGGCCATAGACTGCACCCATGTGGCCATTCGCACGCCACCTGGCCCCGATGGGGCAGCGTATAGGAACCTAAAGGGCTACTCCAGTGTCAACTGCCAGGTGGTGTGTGATGCCACTGGGCGAATAATCAATGTCTGTGCCACACACCCTGGCGGAGCACATGATGCCTTCATATGGCATCAGTCCACACTGTGCCATCAATTTGAGAGTGGGGACATCCCCACAGGACATCTAGTGGGTGAGTACGCATGTATGGAATGCAAACATGGGGCAAGGGTGGGAATGCCACAGGTGCCATGGTAGTGGCACACAGGGATATGGGCAAAATGGACCTGAACATGACCCTGATCTCCACTATCTCCACACAGGTGACAGCGGGTACCCACTCCGTCCCTGGCTGCTCACACCGTACCGGCGCCCCATGACCCCATCACAGCAACGCTATAATGAGGCACATGCCGCCACATGCAACATCATAGAGCGGGTGTTTGGGATGCTCAAGGTATGCTTCCAATGCCTAGACACCTCCGGCGGTGCCCTACAGTACAGCCCCCCCAAAGGCCTGTGGGATATTCCTGGCCTGTTGCATCCTGCACAACATGGCCAAGGACTGTGGGATAGCCGTACAGGTTGAAGAGGGGACAGCGATGGGGATGCCAGTGGCGCCGGTGTTGATGGTGATGAGCAGCCCCCAGGACGGCGGGACCCCGACTGATCCGCAGGCCCAGCTGCACCAGGACACCATCACAGAGGAGCACTATGCACAACACAGGTAAGTCAAGGGCCATGTGTAACCAACACTGTCCAGGCACAAACCACAGGCACACAGGGTAACACACCAGGGGTGCATGACGGCCAGGGGAGTGGAAGGGTCCAGGCATACAAACACACCATCAGGGAGGGGTGAACACTCATATGGACACACACACACCAGGCACAGAGCATACATGGGAAGATGCACAGCACAGCAGAACCGACATTGCTAACACACAGCACCACCGACCACCCCCACCACCTGTACTGTCCAAGTACGTGTGTCAGATGCTGGGCACCCTTGCACCTTGGTGTACAGTACAATGCAGGCATCATCATGCACACGCACCTGTGGACAGCAGTTGGGAGGGTGTGCAGGTGGTCCGTGGTGTCGGTGTTGAGCAGAGCACCCAGCAGTGCACTGCCCACCATGACACACATTGCACACAGGGCAGCACCAGACAGAGCCTGCACTGGGAGACAGGTCAGTCATAGCACTGTCCCACAGCCACCGCGAAGTGTGGGCGGCCCCGCTGCGACCCAACAGCACTGGCAGGCTGAGCAGGGGCCACATGGGGTGGCACCGTTGGACCACTAGGGGTCCCACTGCGCGAACGCCACCTTTGCCTGCACAGGGGTCTGCAGCATGCCGAACATACCTGCACCAGGGGTGCTCGGGATGCCCACAGCAGAACCCGCGTCCAACAGGCCTGGTGTCGCATGACGCTGGGAACGGGGAGTGGAGCATGAACTGTGTGGGGTGTGCGGTACAGGGTCACCTGACTGTGTGCCCAATGCGTCCACGACAGAGACCACTGCCTGGGTCAGCCTGTCAATGGTGGCGGTCACATCCATCCGCATGTGGACCATCTCTGCACGCTCCAGAGCACACTCCCTGCTGTGCCATTCCACAGCCACAGACAGTGCCTCCACGGACATTGCAACCCGCCTCTGCTGCTGTACTGATTCCCGCAGCAGGCGGGTGTGCTCGCCCAATGGGTACTGTGCCACAACGGCATCCTGTCCCCAGGGTGTTGAAGGTCCTGATGCACAACACCCCTTGAGGGTGGGTGCTGTTCGCCAGGACCAGGAATGGGCGTATCAGAGGGCGGCGGGCATGTGCCACCGCTGGACACTGTACCCCCATACCTGGTGGGTGACTGCTGCTGCTGCCCCTCCAACTGCTGTGCCCCAGGGTCCACTCGTTCCACCGCTGTGGCCGCAACAGTTCCAGACACCTGCACATCCACCGGTGCTGCCCCACCGGTGCTGACAGGCACAGCCTGGGACTGTGCCGACATGCTGGCACACAAGTTGGAACCAGCAAGGCCCAGGGGCACATGCTGGCCTGCTGTGTGTCCGTCATGGGACACACGCCACTGCCCATTGCAGTCCTTGCATCATCAGTGGTGCAGGCACGTGCATAGCCACAGTCACAGCGTGCTGGCATGCTTGCATGCCAGACTGCTGAGACACAGGCTGTGCACCCCACACCCAAATCACCGACACCAGAGTTGGCAGCACAGCGTGCATGCTGGTGCAGTGCATGCTGGCTGGTGACAGTGGTGGATGGATCCTCCTCCATGTCCAGCAGGTCATCCTCACTGCCTGGTCCCACCACCACCGTCTTCTGAAGATGAACAGGATCTGCAACAGAAAGAGAGGACATGTGAGTGCATGTGAACAACCTTCCTCCTCCCCCAACACCACCACCATGTCACGCTGCAGTGATGGGCTTCCACCTGTCTGAATCCACCTCTGGTACGCCTCAATAGCACTGCACTGCATAGTTGCAGCCAGTCGGTCCTCAGCGGGGTCAGCTCCACCACCGCTGGCTGGCCCCGCCAGTGCCAGCACGTGCCGCCTGAGGGCTGCCACCTCTCCTTCACCCTCCCTCGGTCTGTCCCAATCTTCTTCTTGCATTCCTGCATGGGCGCTGGTGGCTCTGTGCAGGTTCACTGCCTGGGCTACCCTCCCCATGCAGCCAAGACGGGCCTGAGGGGTGCCCGGCTTCCACGCAGTAGTGCCTCATCCTCCAGGTAGGCCTGGAAGAGGGCCTCAGTCTCTGCCGTGGTGAAGTTGGGCCTCCTTCGCCCACCATCCTCACCTCACATTGTCTCTGCTCGGGTCATGGTGATCTGTAAGGGTGTAAGTGGACACCTGTCACTGTGCAGTCTACAGCATTATCCCATGCCCATTGCCCAGAACATCCCACAGCATGCAACCACCTCTCACCTGCAGTAACCGAATCTGTCCAGCACAGCCCACTGTCGCACTTTTATAGCGCAATGCATGCAAATTAGAGAGGAGCAACTGTAATGAGATGCAACGCGCCACCGCGCCTTTGAATGGCTGATCACGACGGTATGTGTCGGGCTGAATATCGCGCCATTGCGCTTTTTGCTAAGACGGTTGAGCTGGCTGAGCCAATAGCGCAGATCTGTGACTGTGCGGTACACTGCATTGCGCATGTCCAGGTAGCTTACGCAGGCGTCTGCCGCGCTGATGATGTGCTGTGCGCGATCGGCAATTCAGGCCATGGCTACCATTGTGCCAGTGGCGCTACAGCACTGGGCACCATATGGCGCTGTGGCACTACTGCGCAATAGTCCACTGTGGCACTGTCACGCAGGTGGTCGGTCGCGCGAGGATGCGTAGGCGTCGAGATGGCGCTGTGCGTGGCCTTGCGTCCAGACCCCTGACCTGGTGTCCAAACCTTGCCCCTAGAGCTGTTCGGCTGCCATGTGCACGGCCCTATTGCGCTGTCTGGTGACAGTGCTATGTGGATCAACGGCGCCTGTACGAACAGCGATTGGAACCATGGTGGTCTATTGCGCAACATTTCCACGTGGGTTGCCGCGCAGCGGGTGCCATATTGCCTGCTGTAAACTTGGAAGCATGGCACGTGAGAGGGCAGTGCAATGGAGCCCCGTGAGGTGGCCAACCTGGTGGCCCTGGTAGAGCCCCACTATGGGGCACTGTATGGTGAGGTGCCCCTCACCATGGCTAGGACACAGGTCTGGCTGCAAGTGGCCAATGACCTGGTGGGGGTCACTGGGCAGCGCTGGTCTGCTGAGCAGTGCCGGCACAGATACAGTGACCTCCGCAGGAGGGAGCCTGACCTGCATGAGCGGCTACGGTCACGTGCCAGGAGGGGCGTGGTGCCTAGGCCAGGTGGGTGTACCATCTATGCACCTGTATTCTCTGTAGGGGTGTGAGTGTGTTTTGGTGGCTGTGCATAGGTGATGGCTCTGACATGGTTGGCTGTGTCAGTGTGTGCAGGTGGAGATGCATGGGCTGGCTGTGTGGGCAGGCACTGTCACTGGGGCAGGGGCAGTCTGCTTTGGAGTCACACTGATGTTTTCTCAACATTTGTCTCCCACAGGCCAGGCTGTGAGGATGCAGGCACGGGTGAGGAGGGCCATGACAGGGCCCCGTGCCAGTCGGTGGTGCAGCAAGGGTGGCCACAACAGCAGCAGCAGCAGCAGCAGACACAGCTTCTTGCGGAATGTGAGTATCATTACATCATGGATGCTATTGCATGCTGGAGGGTGGGCATGACCACCAGCCATGCACAACACAACCATGCACGCGACACAGGCGACATTCATCACTGTCCAGTGTCACTGCACGTCTGTGTGTGCGTCACCGTGGTCCATGCATGCACTGGGCACATGGCTGTGTAACTGGCATCGCACCACATTGCCACGTCACTTGACAGCCTTGTTTGTGCTGTGATGGACATGGGCAGTGTGTGTGTGCAGTGGTGCACATTGGTGCCGCCTGTTTGGGATGGCTATGTGCATGTTCACCGTGGGTGGGTGCATACCATCACAGGTGCGGGACATTGGGCTATATGGCTTGGAGGTTGGGTGGTGTTCAGGGTTGTGGTCAGTCACAGCCATTGACTGTGTTCCCATTTTCCAGGCCTCAGTGTTCTCCTGAGGATAGAGCAGGCACTGCAGCAGCTCACACAGGTGTCCCTGGACAACAGAACCATTCTCACCAGCATCCAGCGCCATGGCTCCGGAGGAGGCCGCCAGACACGGCGGCACCAGGTGGAAGAGGACCAGCCTGCTAGGCCTTAGGCGGATTCCCTTCCCACTTCACCCATCCCTCCCACCCTGCCTTCTCTCCAAGTTGTTCATCCTCTACCCCTTGCCCACCTCTACTTTGTACCCTACCCCCTCTTGTAAATAGTTATGTTGTTGTTGGTTTTGTAATTTACAGTTTTATAATACATTTATATTTTGATATGAATACTGTGTTGGTCTCTGATTTGCAGCTGGCTATGGTTGCTCAGTTGCAGTGGTGTGCATGCCATCTGGGGTGGTATGGTCCTGGGTATGTGTGTGTGTGTGTGTGTGTGTGTGTGTGTGTGCGTGCTTGTGTGCATGTAGTGCTGTGTGCATGGGAGGTGTCTCCAGCATGGCAGTGACTTTCTGTTGGTCTTGCTATCTGCTGCCACCCACTGCTGGGTGCACAGGGTGGGTCTGGCTTGTATGCTTCTCTGCTACACGGGGTTGACGCGGTGCGGGGGATGCATGGTGTTTCCTGCAGTGCCAGTCACTGCACATGGGTGGTGTCTTGGGGTCATGGTGCAGGTGTGTGAGCAAAGGGCAACTGATGTGCACTGTGGTTGTCAACCTCTGTGTGGCAGTCTCAGCTTGCCAGTGGTTGTGCTAGCGTCATGGCCCTGCTGTGCTTTGTTGGCTTGTCCCCATGGGCCAGTAGATCATCCGTCCCACCCCAGTGATGCTGTGCTTGGGGTGTGCAGGTGTCTTGTTGGTTCTGCAGTGTGTTCCTGTGCCCATGTGTGGCATGGCTGGCGGTGGGCCCCAGCCTGCCTCCCTGGTTGTGCAGTTCCTTTGCTCTGCTGGGGAGGGGACGCTCTGCTTGCGCTATGGCACCTCTGGACTGCTCAGCTGGGCTGCCCTTGTTGCGCTATGGCGCAACCTTACTGCTCAGCTTCCCCTTCCTGGTTGCGCTATGGCGCAGTTTGTGTGATATTCAGACGTTGGCTGCTTGCGCAATTTGTTCGGCTCCATGTTTGAATATCGCATCTGTTGCGCATATGCGTAATTGATTTGTGCTTGCTCCTGCTGTTGCGCACATTTTGGGCGCAGTTTGAATATCTGGGCCTTGGTGTTCAGTCTGAGGATCCCAGGCACCTTACTCTTATTCAAAGCCACAGGAGGCATGTTTTATTATTTTTACAACAAACACTTGGTTTCTGCAGTCAGGACCCCTTTAGCATCTATATTTTTTCAGAAATGCAGAGAGGTCGATACTCTCATTTAACCCCTTATTGGAGTGAGCTCCCAGGCTAAATATCCAAAAGCTCTCTCTTTGTCCTATCGCTTTATTGAGATCTCCTCCCCAGGACCCAATGTAACCAACTCTAAGCCAAGAAAGCTAAACATATGTTTTTTAGAATTGTTTTGTTGTATATGCTTCATTATAGCATAGCTGGTGTCTCCCTTTTCTACCGCCCTCACATGCTGACCTATTCTAACCTTACATTTCCGCACAGTTTGCCCCACATACTGTGCTCCACAATCGCGCAACAGTAGGTATACTACCCCTACACTGTTGCATGTTATAAAATCTTGTAACTCAATGGTTTTTCCTGAAATGGGGTGTGTGAAGTCTTTGCAGCAATGTATGTATTTGCAATACACACAATTGCCACACCTGTGTGTACCTCTGGGCCTTGGTGCTAAAAGAGTCTGCCTGCTCACTTCCTGGGCTGGTATTATAGTTGACACCACAAAATCTTTTATGCTCTTACATTTGCGGAAGATTATTTTAGGTCCTTGTTTAGCTATTTCCACTAACCTGGGTTCCAGCTCCAAAATGGGCAAATTGTTCACAACAATCTTCCTGACTTTATCAGCTCACCTGGAAAAACTTGTCACAAAGGGGCAATCAGGGCTTCCTTTCTTAATCTCATGTGGTCTGTACTGTAAAATGTCTCCCCTATTCAGCCCATCTACCTTTTTAATGGCTTTCACAATACTGTGTTGGCTATATCCTCTTTCTAGGAATTTATGGACGTGTTCCTCCCTCTTCTTTGTGTACTCCTTCTGTTCAGTGCAATTCCTCAGGGTTCTAACTAATTGTCCCTTTGGCATATTATAATGAGTATGGTAAGGGTGACAGCTATCAAACCTAAGTAAACTGTTACGGTCTGTACTCTTTTAAAATAAGGTGATACATATCCTACCCTCCCCATCCTTATATAACTTAAGGTCTAGAAAGGTCATATCTGTCTAAGCTCAAATTTGTACCTTAGGCAGCTGCTAATTTGTTCCATCCACTCCACAAAACACAAAAATTCTTCTTGTTTACCCTTCCACACAATTAAAATATAATCTATAAAGCACAGCCACAAATCCAGATGGTGAATGTATGGATTTGTGGCAGCGCTGTACAGGTGATCTACCTCCCATTTACCTACGAAAAGGTTAACATAGCTTGGTGCCATTGCTGTCCCCATGGCTGTTCCGCGCACCTGATGGTATAGTTGCCCCGGAATAAAAAAACATTCATTTGCAAAACCAAATCTGCCAATTGGGCTAAAAAATGTGTGGGAGACCTAACACATTCTTCTTCAGTTCAATTCTCAAAGAAGTAAGCAAGGGCACTTATTCCCTCTTGGTGTGGTATTATATACAGATAATTCACATCTGTAACCGCAAAATACCACTCTGGTTCAATATACAAATCTTCAATGATCTGGACTACCTGTGTAGAATCCCTGAGGTATAACTTCAGATTCTGCACTAAAGGTTGCAAAAATGTATCCAAATACATAGAGAGAGGCTCCGTCAGCTAACCCCTACCTGACACAATTGGCCTCCCTGGTGGTTGCACCAGACTTTTGTGAATTTTGGGTTAGGCATAGAGAGACCGGATAACTGGGTGGTTGACTGTCAGGGTCTTATATTCCACTTCTGAAATATATCCATGTAAAAAGTCACCATTCAATACGTGATCTATTTCAGCTTTAAATTTGTCTATGACACCTCTTGTAACCTTTTTATAAAATGAATCATCACTGTCTAGTCTATTAACCTCTGTGATGTAATCTTTTGTGTTAAGCACCACCACTGCTCCCCCCTTATCTGCTGATTTGATTGTGATATTGCTATTTGAGCTTAAAGATTTTAGAGCAGCCCATTCATCCCTAGTACAGTTATCTCTAAACTTAGTAGTAACAATTTGTATTTTTACACAGGAGATTGGTGGATTTTTCACATTGTTAGGACAAAGTCCTATTTACAGGATGGTCCTGTTAAAAGTAGTTTCATAAACAACATCATGTAACAATACATATAATACAATACAAATTACACACTTATACAATATAAACTTCACATGCATTCTTTCCTGAAGATGTTGAAAATCTAGTTCACATTTCTTAATGAACCTGGAAACTATGGGATTCATGGGAGGACAAAATTCTGATCTTGGCTGTAACCTAGAAGCAATGTTATTTGCCCCATAATTATCATCAGCACCTTCATAAACACACTTAAAAGTGAGGTTCCTTCCTAGTTTATGTAGATCCACACATGTGTTGAAAGAAGTAATAGCCATGGTGGGACAAAATGATAATCCCTTACTCAGCACTGATTATCTCATTCTGTGTTAGGGTATAATCAGACAGATTCACTACTGGTATCATCAGATTATTATTTCTACCATTTTCAGGGGGCATTCTCTTGTCCTGCCTGAGCTGTTACCACTTCATGTGCTTTGTTATGACTAACAGGTACAGATACAGGAAAAACGGGGGGACCAGTGTTAAAAGACATCACATCACTTTCAGAAATGGAACTCTGCCCTGCACAAACTTTTAACAACCCTTGTGAACCATTATTATGCTCTCAGATGTAGATACAGATTAAACGGGGGCAGTCATGGGGCTAAATGAGAAGATATCACAGAAGCATCAGGACACTTTTGAAGAGATTCAGAGTTTATACGTGGGGAGCAAAAATCTGTTTTATGCAGGATTGTTCGTGATTGATAATTGTTCCTGTTTCTTTTGCCACGCTGCCCCCCTCGTCCTCCTCTTTGGAACTGGACAATCTGAAAATGAGTGCGACATTGCCGCTGACTGCATCTGGTCCCCTGGCTGTAAACAGAGGACTGTCCTACTGGGGATTTCCCCAATTCACCCTCTGTATGTGTCTCTGATTCGTCAGTGTCCGAAGGACCGGTTGTATAATCTAAAACTGTTGTATTAGGTGGAGTCACTGGAGGAATTACCACTCCTCTTTAGAATGGATCGTAATTCAACTTTCTTTGGTTCATTCCAATCGAAAACTCTGTCATGCAAATAGCCATTTTCATCTCTTACAAATTTTTTCTGCTTCTGTTTCTTAATCTTTACATCATATCTAGTGACTTTATTTAATAATATCTTGTTAAGTCTCTCCCACTCGGTTGTGTATGTGAATTCTTTTAACTTCATTTCTGTCTCCTCAATTTCCATAGTGCGCTCCTCTCCTATGGGTCGAGCAAATTCAAGAACAAGCTCTATATTTTTAAGTGAAGCCTCCTGCCTATTGTTGTGCCATCTGTGCATAAATTTTACATTTTCAGTCCTATAGGACGGTTTTTGATTGATACGCAGTCCCTCAGTATTCTCTTAATTGGAAAGGCTTTGCCTGGAGTTGATGGCCAAGCAGCCAGGCACACCCACTTCCTGAGCTATATAAGCAGTTCCTCTCAGCTTCATTATAAGCATTTTTTCTGTCCGTCTGTCCTCTGAGCTGTTGGGGCCTACCCACCGTTGCTCCTGCTTGTCTGCCGGCTTCTGTGTTTCTTTCCTGCTTCTGGTTTGTATTTTGCCTTCGGCTGTGCATGCTTCTTCTATTTTTATTCCCTGTTTTGTGTTTGTGAACTTTTTTTCTAAGCTCCTGGCATACTGCTGCTCCAGAGCTCATACTACTTGCTTTCAGTTACTCACAACTTGAATTGTTTTCAGTTACAATGCTCAACGGCCTTGCAATGCAACTGCAAACATTATCTGTGTGTTCAGCTCAGCCATAGCTGTTTTCCATGTTGCATACTTAATTGCTTGCACCTGATTCTGGCTCACACTGAACCCTGGCTATACAGCTGAATCATGCTCAATTCATTCTACTTGCCTCATTAGAGCAATCTCATTGCACTGCCTGGTGACAGTGCTTACAGAGCATTGTGCCTCCTTTTATTTTGATTATTGCAGTTACAACTCAGTGTACTCAATTGTTTCCACTACTGCTGCACAGACCTAATTGCTTACTGCTACTGCTTCATTTACTCCCATTGCTGTTGTACCTTGTTCTACTCTGAGGTTAGTTAAGTTCCTGCTGGGGCTATTTAGTTAGCTTTAATATCTGCATGTGGTTGTCTGCCATTCCATTGCTTCCTTGTTTATCCTATGACGGGACTGGGAGGTGTTTGGGTGGTCGTGGCCAATGTGGCTAATTATTTCTGTTCAAAATCCTGTCTTCATTGCCAAAAATCCTCATTGTTTATCACCTTGATTTGGCTTTGAAATGCCTGGCTGGCTTGCCCCACTATTCAGTGCTGTTTGCCCTATGTTATGCAGACCTACATGCAGGTCCACTTATTACTACTCTGTTTACTGACCTACGTGCAGCTCCACACTTGCTTATGCAGTCATTGCTTCATGCCTACTGCCATCCCCTTGGCTTCGGCCTCTGGTATTCTGCTGCACTCAGTTCTGCATTTGACCTTGAAAGATCTCAGCACTCGATGCTCATTATGATCTCAGCACACCATGCTCATTCAGCTCACCAGCTTTTTAGCTCTTAATCAATTTCTGGAGCATACCAGCCATTCTGTTCTGGTGCACGGTTCCTGCAGCTGATGATCTCACTCTGCATTTAGTCTGCATCTCGAGCATGTCCAACTTGGGGTGGGATCCTTCTCACCTGGCCCATAGCTGGGAATGTCTTCACCCCGGACTTGGCTTTAGCTGCCTGCTATGCGACAGCAGCTCCTGGTGTAGAATTTAAGACTAGCGGTGAAGTGTGGAAAAAGTTACCTCCTTTGGCTCTAATGTTCCACTATAACAATTAGCCATTGACTTTAGTGGTTTCCCTAGCGAGGCACCTTCACTGCATTCTCCCTATGACTGCCTCTGGTTCACCTGGTTTGATTTTAGGGCAGGTAGGCCAGGTGAGTGCCTCTGCAGTCGTTGCTCTCCTCCTCCTCCTGCACCTTAGTTGCATGTATTGTTGCAGAGTTTTCTCGCAACCTTCCACAGTGTTCCCGCTAGAGGGTTTGAGTGAGAGTCTTCCTCCAAATTGGAATATTTTCCACCTCCTTTTAATTGGGTTTTGCAAACTGCAGCTGCAGAGCCGTCACTAAATAAACTATCCCAAGCCTTGAGAGAAAGCGACCTAGGACTTGGATCCCCAAAGATTTCCTCCTCATAGGGGTTTTTTTCTCTCCTCTGTTGCCTCAGGTCATAACTCATAGTTAGCATAGTAGTGTCCCCAAGTTTCTTTACATAGAAACATAGAATTTGATGGCAGATAAGGACCGCTTGGCCCACCCAGTCTGCCCATTTCCCTACCTACTGGATAAGCTGCAGATCCTAGTTAACCAGCAGCCTACTTCTTCCTACCCCCAACCCCTAGAATTGCCTTATGATTGTCCCATGCATGCTTGAATTCCACCACTGTTTTTGACTCCACAACCTCCTCCGGAAGGCCGTTCCATGTATTCTTTAGGTAGGTTCCGCTGTTGGATGGAGGTGGAGGATGTCCTGCTGTTCCCTCTCTTCTTAGGGGATCTCCTAATCTCAACGCAAACTATTACTATCATGCTACACAAACCTGGGCATTTCATTACTTTATCAAACTGAGCATCTCATTGCATTATCAAACTGTCTATGCTTCTGTACTACTACTACGTCACAGTTCTTGCTACTACATCACAGTTACTGCTTGCTCATATGCTTCGTGTTGCCTCCTTCTTTGGGGATGTTTGTACTACATTTCTTTTTTGGAATTCCTAAGGTACCTTTAGCCATGGGAATCATCCCGTGGCAACTCTAGGGTTGAAACACTCTCAGAGAGTTCCTTGCCTTTCGTACCCCTACAGGGTGGTAATTCCTCTGGAATAGAGAGTGCAAACGGCCAAAACCAAACTAAGACAGTTGCACAAGCATAACACTATACTGGCTGCATAGGTCAGTGAATTGGAAAGGCTTTGTCTGGAGTTCAGTGGCCAAGCAGCCTGCCACTCCCACTTCCTAAACTATATAAGCAGTTCCTCTCAGACTCATTGTGAAACAATTTTTCTTTGCTCCACCATCCTCCCCTCCTCCTCCAGTGGCAGCAATTCTCTCCTTTGGGGGATTCCTAAGGTACCTTTAGCTACGGAATTGTCCCCTGGGCATCTCTAGGGGTGGAACCCTCTCCGAGGGTTCCTTGCCTTTTGTACCCCTACAGGGTGGTAATTCCTCTGGAACAGAGAGTGTGAATGGCCAAGACCAAACTAATACAGTTACACAAGCATAACTCTATATGGCTGCATAGGTCAGTGAACCTGCAGATAGGCCTCCAGTGTTGTCTTGTGCCAAAACATATGTTTCCCCTTTAAGACTAGTTTCTCCAATTTGCAAAATAATAACTTCATATTTAACTCACCACCTTCCTGTTGGGTCTGGTCTACTTCCCCCAAGAGTGGATTTCTACCCTCCTGTGCTGTGAAAATCAGATTTGCAAAGACATTCTGCATGCCATTTTCGACAGGAGCTTGTTGCACTCCTCGTGGTCCTTCTCCCGTGTGAGCCATCATGTGATGCAGTCTGGTGCAAAATGCTCTCCCCAGAATCTCACCGCCACTCAGTGGTGCCGCTTCTGTCCTGGGATCTCTTCCGACTATGGAGCAATCCTCAATTGTCTTCCATGTAAAAATCAGTGTGTCACACTTTTAGAAATCCTCACAGTTTCCATATATTAACTAGTTCCATGAAATTTTTAAGCACTAAAAAAGTGCCAACCTGTGCTCCATAGGTAGTAGATAGAACAATAAAGTCAAAAACAGTAGGAGTACCAGTAGACATGTGGTGCTATATTCAGAAGTCAATCAAGCACAGAAAAAAAGGAATAGCACCCACACAATGTAAGGAACAACCAGAACAACATCCTCTACACCCTGACCTCCACTGTGACTTATCACCAGCCATCTCCCACAGGGCTTGCCACCCCTGGCAAGGTCAGTGGGTTTCCCCAAACCCTACTGTGGTCATGATCCAGTTGTGGCTGGTGTGCTCAGCTGGTCAGGTGCAGGGCCTTCCAGTACTCAGTGCCATCCTTCTGCTGGCTTTTCCCATTTCCGGTGCCCTGAGAGGTGTGGAATGCAATGACATCTGGATGCATGCCACGTGATCCTGCATGACATGTGCTGATGTCTGCCATGCCCCCGATGTTCAGACCTGGTCTGCCTCTTCCTCAGCTTCCTCCAAGGGCTTGGCGTGCATTGGGCTCTGCCCCCCCCGATGGAGGACAGCTGTTTTTCAGATGCTCAGTTCTCCTCCTTCCAGCTGGCCCTCTGATGCCTAGAGTTTGCTTCTGAACCCAGGTTGGTGTCACAAGCGGTCACACTACTGCTGCATCAGGAGGCCAGCATGGGTCAAGGATGTTTTAGAGGCAGTACTGAATACAACACCCATATAGTCAATCACCAGGAGGATCATCTTGACAGTCTTGCAGTGTACCAGGACTAGAAGGCACGATTAATTGCTGTACAAGGTATCAGGCTTAGGAAGGAGCTGATAAGTCTGATAGGCCTCCCCATACAAGCTTGCCTAGTAGAAGGGGATGGGAGACTATAAAATGCTTTTGCCAAGTTGTCAAACCTTGCAGCAGTAAATAGCCATAGGTCCATCCCTTCAGTATGCAGTTAGTGAGGTCTACGAGGGATGAGACCATGTAGTGGGTTTTCTGGAAGCCAGACTGTAAAGGGCAAAGGAAGAAGTAGGAGATGAGAAAGGATGAGAGCTGGGAAGGGAATAAGTTTCTCTGCACTTTCACTAGAGCAGGGAGGAGAGAAATGTGATAGTAGTTAATTGAGGAGATTGGATCACCCTTTGAGGATGGAGAAGAGAATGGCTGGCTTGTTTTAAACCCTAGAAACAGAAGATTTAACAGAGAGGAGATAGGGCCAAAATAGCAGGTTCAGAGAGTTGAAAGAATTAGGGTCAAGGCCATCTGGGCTATTACCACTGTCACTGGAAAACTGCAGATAGAATGGCAAAGATGTGTCTGGCTGTCTACAAAACATTGCAGTGTTGCAGCATGTAATTGCAACTGCTCTGCTACATGTTTCTAGTGCTCCAGTCTTTTATTGATTTCTGCAGCATGCACTGATCAAAATAAATTGTTCAATAATATATTGCCTGTTGTATATGCTTTCCAGATGAAGAAAAGTTTGCAGCTAGAAGATGAATACTAAATTGATATGTACCATAATCTGAAAAAATCTACTTCACACCTACTACCTAGATAGAGAAAGATCCACTGGCAAAGGTTCAAGGCCCTTGAAGTAAAACGATGATGGGTTTTATGATCCTATTTGTTCTTACAAGATAGAAATCAAGCAGGAATATTTTAGATACTCTGAAGAGCTGTTACTGATAAAGGCAATTTTTTTAACAAATGTGCTTCATAACCCTTAATACGTTTTTGTGGGCGACACAACAATGATTACAGTAACTGAAAAGAAGTGGCAGTCATAGTTTTATAATACATATTAGGAAATTCAGCAGTGGGCTGACATGCCTCTGCAGTATAGCTTAGATCATTAGTATGACTGAATGGTGAAGACTGATTCTTGGAAGATCTTAAGGATTGGTCAAGGGTGTGACAGCTGAGTTTCAATGCAAAAAAGTGCAAAATCATGCACCTAGGGCACAGAAACCTAGAGGCATAGTATGAAATGGGGAGGGGGGTGGAACTGCTGGTAACTAAACAGGAACGGTACCTTGGGATAATCATATCTGATAACCACAAGGTGGCACAACAATGCGACGAGGCAGTAGATATGGGAGTAGGGGACTGGGGTGCAGAGGGTGGAGAATCACCAGCAGAAGGAGTGAGGTGATGTTACCACTCTATAGATTGTTGAGGAGACCCCACCTGGAGTACTGTGTCCAGTTTTGGAGACCACATCTCAAGAAGGACATAGACAGGGTACAGGCTGTCCAGAGAAGGGCAACTAAAATGCAGCAGGGGCTGCATCAAAAGGCCTATGAGGAGAAACTGAGGGCTCTCAATATGCACACCCCGGAAGAGAGGAGGGAGAGGGGGACATGACAGAGACCAATAAATACCTCACAGGGGGGTGAACAGGGTACAGTGGGGGAGTATTTTCAGAGGAGAAGGTGTACAAGAACAAGGGGGCATGCAATGAAGCTGGAAGAAGGTAACTTTTGGTGGGATGTGAGGAAGTATTTTTTCACTGAAAGAGTGGTGGATGCCAGGAACAACCTTCCAGCAGATGTGGTGGGGATGAAAACAGTAGAGGGCTTCAAGCATGCATGGGACAGGCACAACGGAATCTTGGTAGGAAAGTAGAGGGGGAAGGAGCTAACCAGGAATCAGGTAGGGTCTGCAATGACAGTACAGGAATGGTGAAATGGGCAGATTAGGTGGGCCAAGAGGTCCTCATCTGCCAACAAGTTCTATGGTTCCATGTTTCTAACCTGCGAGCATATTTGCTGTGTTTGTATGCTGTACTTTTCATAATGTGTGTAGTTCTTACCTCCTGGTTCATTCCTGTAAACAGGTTTCAACACCCACTTCATTTACCCGGCAATGAAAATAAATAAAATAAATACATGCATGCATTAGGCTTACAAGTGCGGTAACTCCTGGTTTTGTAAGGTGAACACTTCTCTGACTATAAACATTTTAGTGAGGAATGCATATAATGTACCACTTGTAAAGGTTGAGGAGTTGATATCAAAAGAGAAGAGCATGCTCTTTATATACACAGGCTGAGATGTACAGGACTGAGGCAGTGTCAGCTTCAACACGTTATACTTTAAATAAAAATAAAATTACTCTCTGTTGATGCTCTGTGTTCTGCTCTTGTCATAGAGCTCTGCAAACAGTAACATGTTTGTGCAGGGATAGTGCTGGCGGGGAGATCATGTGATGTCGGCAGCCTGATAGCAGCTAGGGCATGGAGCTCTCACCGTTCCACCATCCATCTACCTCTCTAATCTACTGCTACAGCTCCAAATCTGAAAAATTGTTGGCTCTCCACTTGGCGCCTGCCTGCAGCACTCACCTAACTTACTTTCTGATTGACATTAGTGGTTTCCACCGCAGTGGAGGCAGATATGCGGCAGGCCCCACTTCACCACACACCACCTGCTACACCGGAGAAGATTCCAAAGAAGTCAAAGGCCCAGGGCACACAATCATCTAAGCCCCTCAGCACACCAGCTTCAATGGTACCCCTAACAAAGGACCGTTTTCTACAGGAACTGATCCTCTTTAGAGAAACTCTGGTGGACATTTCAGCAGAACTAATATCACTCCGGGGAGATCTGAATGACCTGGGTCACAGAATGGGCAATGCAGAGGCTTACCCCACATCCCTGGAATGCTGGAGATAAACTGGATCCAGACATATCCAAACAAAAATAACGGCAGGCCAAGGTACAATTAAAATGGAGGATCTTAAGGTCAGAGTGCCTTTAACAATATACTGATCATTGGGCTTCGGAATCTGAGGAAGGCCTCAACATCATTCCTTCCTCCAGAAATTTCTCAACAAGGTAGTAGGACCTTCTGCTAAATCCATCATATCAGATCGAGAGGGCCCTGTCGTTAAGACCACGGTCCCTCGTGGGGTTCCTGCCAGGCCAATTATACTAAAATTTCTCAGCTTCCTTGAAAAGCAACACATTCTATCCAAAATCTGGAAGCTTCAATCAGTGCAATGGGAGGGGAAACAGTTCAGGATTACACAGGACCTGCCCTATGAAACCAGACAGAAATGGGCAGCCTTCTTCCACCCGATAGTTAATAAACTCATTGCGATGGGCATTAGGTTCAAAATGGCGTACTCAGCTCGACTGCAAGCCCTAATCTCATGATCGTGGATTTCTTTAGACTCTCTGGATCAAGCGGTCATAGACCTCTCAATTAAACTACCAGATCTGTTCAAGAAGGTTTGACATTTTGTTAGCACAAGGGTTTCTCCCTTTTACTGGGTCTAAGTTCTGTAAGCAGTATGTTTATCTACTAACACTATCGCTATGTCTGTATCTACCCCACCTGTGCGGTGTTGACTGAGACGCTACCCTTACCTCAGCAGATGCTTTTGCTGCTCCTGTTTTGTTTGGGAGTCTGTTCCAAGAGGAACTGTGCCTGGACAGACCTACATCATGGCCATCAGACCAGAGGAAGATGCTGGGTATATGCTCTGTGTTTGGGATCTAGGACACGGAGGCTGTGTTTTCCATGGGGGTGTTTCATGGTTACACTTGGTCCCAGTGGTTCCTAGCTCCCCCCAATACCACTATGGAGCTGCAAGGCAATCAGTTCTTCTATCACTCCATAGCGACTGGTCTCCTCCTGAACTCAAGTGTTTTGTTCTTTCTTTTATTTAGTCTCTTACTGTTGAACTACATAGCCCTCAGTGGGTAATATCACATTAAGGGATCAAGTTTGTTCCTTCCATTATAAACCTGAGCCGTGGCTTAATCTGGCTGTTTGAGCAAGCTACTGGGGCATAAGAGAATACAGAGGGTGGTTTCTCCGCATGCTTTTTACGCTCTCATTTCATTATCCCTCTTTGTTTGGACTAGTATACCTGACTATTTTGAATTAAGGGTATTGTTAAGTGTTCTTTAATTAGACTTTATGGTAATGCTAAGTGGAGGGGAGGGTGGGTGGGGGAGATGCCTGTGTCCTTGGCATTTTGTGGGCTGAGTTTCATCACGCACTGGATGATAGGGGATTGCCCTTTACCTCCTCTCAGTGGGCTGGTGCTTGGGAGCTTCCACTCCTTATGAATTCTTATCCGGATAAGAACCATTCTCATACATGCCATTTTTCCTTCACACTACCTCACCCTATGGGGTTACCTGAGATCTGATTTCCTTGAATGGTTTCCCAATTGAGAGGGGGCCCCTTCGGGCTAATGGGGTTTGGTTTCTCCTACTTCGTGGGCTTTCATGGCCTCCGGACACAGGGTCATCAAGCAGGACCGCTGTACATAGTTATGGGGATCAGGGTGAGTGGTAGGGGTGGTCTTTCACTCGCACTACAATCTGTCTCTCTTTAGAATTTGGGCCTGATTTTGTATGCATCCTCAAGAGGAGAGTACATATTGATCTGGAAGGGGGCCTGGGAGGGGGCTGATTGGCGGGAGGATCGAGAAACTCTGAATCATACACAGTTTGGGGAACATCCAGACGCCTGGTCTGTTGCTATGGTATTAAGGGGTTCCTTTTCACTATGCATCAGAGATTTTATGGCTATGTTCCTGTCATATGTGGTCTTGATGGCAGTTGGGGGCTGGGGAGGGATGGAGTGTACCAACATTTGGGTATATGCTATTTCATGATTATTGGTTACTATGACTACGGCAACAGTGTTTTAAGAATGGTATCCTGGAATATTAGGGGAGCTAGAGAGCAACTCAAGAGGTACCAGATTTTTAAACATTTACTGTTACTTCAAGCCCAGGTTATTTTCCTGCAGGAAACTCACCTCCTTACCAAAGAAGCTAGCTGGTTTTGCAGGCAAGGTGTTAACCAGGTGTTCTCTGCTGGGGACAAAATCTCGAGTAGGGGTGTTGCAATTTTACTTATGAAAAGCCTTTCCTTCCAATCTGATCACATTATTTCGGACCTTCAAGGTAGGTTTGTCCTGGTTTAGGTCCTCCTAGATTGGAATAAGGCGATCCTGGGAAGCATCTACAGTCCTGTGTGGGGGGGGGTCCTGCTTTTTTCATGGATTTGGCTGACAAAATTGCTCCCCTTCTACCAGACCCTCTAATTTGGGTGGGGATTGGAATCTCCCTCCGTCTCAAGATTTAGACCATTCTAACCAACCCTCAGACCTCTGTCCTCGGCTCAACGTGCCTTAAGGGATTTCATGGACATTCTTGGTCTTTAGATCCCTGGAGGATTTTCAATCCTTCCACTCACTCCTATTCATTTCATTCTGCTGTACACCACACCTCATCCAGACTTGACTATATTCTTATTAGTTTAGCTCTCTTACCTGGGATGTGCGATAGCGGACTAGAACCCATAGTACTCTCCGATCAAGCAGTGGTCTGGCTTCTCCTTACTCCCTCATTGGACCTGCAGAGGGATACTACCTGGAAACGAAATACATAGCTCCTCAAAGACGACTTTATCATCTCGAGGATAAAATCCCTTATCCAGACTTTCACCAAATCCAATCAGAACTCTGTCCTCAGGGGTGACCCGAGTGGTGTGCCCTGAAATGCTTTCTGCTGGGAGAATTTATTCACCTGGCTGCCAGGTGGAAGTGAATCCATGAGTCCACTGCCAGAGCTTTATTAGAACAGATAAGATCTCTGGAACAATCTTTATATCCCTCTTCTTCCTCCTCAGACTCCTTGGCCACCTTGCTGTCTCTTAGGGATAAATACGCTGATCTCTTACGAGAAAAGGGCTGAGTATACTATCTTAAATACTCAGTCTACATATATTGAGCAAGGGAATAAGGCAGACACCTACTTGCCCTCCATTTGAGGAAGGTGGAAAGCTCTAGGGTTATTAAGTCCATTTCGGATCAGGACGGATCTATCGAAACCCTCCCCAGAGACATTGTGTCTGTCTTCAAACAATTCTATGTCAATCTCTATAGTCAAAGACCCTTTACTGACCGCAGAGAAGACAGAGGCCTACCTGATGAATATCCCTTTCCTAGTCTTTGGATAATCACCAGGCCTTCCTATCTTCTCCTATTTCCTTGTCAGAGGTGGAAATGGCCATTAATTGTTTAGCCTTAGACAAATCTCCTCGGCCAGATGGGTTTCCATCCAATTACTGTAAGAGCTTTCTTAAAGAATTATTTCCCCTTTTACTGTGTCTTTTCTGATTCATGCTTTCGGCTTATTCCTTGGACTCCTCTCTTCTGGAGGTGACCATTGTCCTCCTTCTCAAACCAGATAAACCCTCATCTCATCAGTCCAGTTATCATCCCATCTTCCTCTTGAATTGTGACCTTAAGATTCTCACCAAAATTCTGGCAACGAGGCTTAGGAAAGTTTGGTCCCATCTCCTTAGCAACTTGGCTTTGTTCCAGGTAGATCTTCTGCCGATCAGGTATGTAAATCGGCTCACATCTTTCAGGTCATCAAGCTATCTCCCATCCCATGGCCCTGATTTCTCTTGATGCCGAAAAAACATTTGATAGGGTTGATTGGGCTTTTCTATGGTCTCCTACCCTTCAGGAAATGGACTTCCCTCCTTTATTCCTCCGCTGGCTCCAAACTATTTATTCTTCTCTGACAGCTAGGATTTACTGTAATGGCGTGTTCTCCTCTAGTTTCCCTCTTCACTCAGGCACCTGGCAAGGTTGTCCACTATCCCCCTTTCTCTTCAACCTTTATTTAGAACCCTTAGTAAGACAATTGAAATCGCTCCTCATAAACACGGCATATCTGTGGAAGGTATGGCACCAACCCTATCAGTGTATGCAGATGATATCTTTACATCTCTTGCATCCTCTTCTTCCCTCGCTGAAACTCTAGAGTGATAGATCAATACAGCCTTTTTCCAACTACAAGTCGAACTGTAACAAAACCAAAATTTCCCCTGAATCATCTTATTTATAGGCCGATTTTACCCGCTTTGGGATACATTGGTCCCTAAATCCATTAAATATCTGGGTATCTTCTATCTACAGATCCTTCCCTCATGAGGAACTTAATCTTGGTGATCTTGTAACTGTTATCCAGCAAGACACTTTAAGATGGAAAGCACTTCCTATTTCCCTATGGAGTTGGATCAACATCGTTAAAATGAACATATCACCCAGGCTATTTCATCCATTAAATATGCTAAATATATGGCTCCTCTTTCCTTCTTTCAACGCATCCATTCTCTAATTTCTAAATTTATCTGGTTAGATAAATCACCTAGATGCTCATATCTTATGCTAGGACTATCCAAGGAATTTGGAGGTCTTAGACTCGAACTTCTTGTACTACTACTGGGTTGACCATCTTCAAAATGTGGAAATGGCTCTCCTACATCAAATCTGCCCTGAAGAGGACCATGTCCTTCTTTGGCTACAGATAGAATCTCACTTACTCCTCTCCTTTAACCTTTCCCCATCCTCTATTTTCTTTTTCCCTGGAAGACACTACGCCTACTATTTGAGATTCGTGATTGGTACTCTGTTAAGGTTTTCTGCACCTATGCATCTCCTTCACAGATTCCCTTCCAAGACTTCTCTCAGCCAATACTATCTAACCCAAATATTAGGATAGGAGATAGCATTCTTTCTCCTGGGTGGCTTCCCCAACTACAAGGGGTTAGAGTTTCAGACTTTTGTTCTCAAGACTCTTTGCTGTCCACTCCTGAGATTCTGGCGAAGCTCCATCTGGGCGCACCCCACATCTTCAAAGTCTTCCAACTGAGACACCTGTTATTGCAACTCTTTAGCCCTTCCCCGGAAATCTCAGAGTTAGATGGTCTGCTGGGACAGATACAGGACTTAGCAAATCGGACTCATGGGACTGCTTTGCATATTGACTTCTTCTTGCCATGCTCCACCCTTCTCCCCTAGATGGTTCTAAGGTTTGGGAGGCCCTGATGCCAGACAATACTCTTAACTGGGCTCAAATCTGGAAGGATCTGTATCAATATAACACCCAGGATAAGTTAAGACTCACCCAGTACCAAATATTAAATAATATGTATTATACGTCTGTTAAATTGGCCAAGATGGGTCGTCTTTTATACCCATCCTGCACTAGATGCAGTAATGAAGAAGGAACTCTCATGCATATCTTTTGGTCCTGTGAGAAGATCTCACACCTTTGGGACATAATTAAAACCTGTATTGATCCCCTTTTGGGCTTGGACAGGCTCTTTACATCTGAAATTTGCATCATAGGGGATTATACTCAAATTGGGGTTAAGGAAAGGAGGTATCACATTACACTTATCTCCATGGCAGTTAAAAAGCTGGTCCTTAAATACTGGCTAGACCAATCTTCCATCTCCTATAGAGAATGGCCACATGAGCTCTCATTTTGTCTTCGAACTGAACGCCTGATTGCTAGCACCCACCATAGACTTCACCTCTTCAAGAAAAAGTGGGGTAAGCTCTATGCTTTATATTTGAACTAACCTCCCATGATGCTCCTCTGGCTCTCCTAGTGCTTTTATTGCTGTCTGGAACTGTGGCATCTCAGACACTCCTTATTTGATAAATTGCACACTCTGGTGGGAGGGTTGGGGAGACTTCTGGGGTCTGGGTGGTGGGGACTGGAGGAATGGTTTGACAATGGTTGGACATATTCACGCCTATGTATCCTGTTTGTACTTGTAAACTGAAAATTCAATAAAGTTGACTAAATTTAAAACAAAAGGATAGTGCTGGCCCTAGTGATCCCTTGTCCCTATTTTTAATGGGGAACAACTAGCACTAAGGGCCCCACATCCAAATGTGGGCTGGTCACAATTTTCACTTTGTGTGTAAAACATTTTTTTACTTACTGTTTACTGTAGTATAGTAAATTATCATCAAATAAGAAAAGACTGCACAGAGCCGGTAGTGCTCTCAATAATGTGAAAATTCTGCAAGCAAAAAATCAGGCACTCACCACCTCTGGTCCAGAAAAGACAGCTGCTACTCTCAAAAATCAATGTTTAAAGCAGTGCAGGAGTTTATTTTTTGTGCCAAACCACAGATGCCACAAAAAACATGCCTGACACATTTCAGATCTGAGATCATTTATCAAAGGTGCACATAGGAGGTGTGGGTCTACCCTAAATACCACCAACCAATGATGACATCCCAAATGGGGGACTCACACAGACTCAACTGACTATATTAAAACTGTGCTCAAAAGTGTTAACAGTGCTAGTGTAAACAAATACTAGTGTAAATAATACAAATCACATGAATAGGTTAAAAAACATATATTTAAATACATATATACATGAAGTTAAAAGCAAATTCATTTAACGCCATAATGGATGTATACTTCATATAGAGACCTAGATCTTGCTTCTGAAATAATGCTACTTTAATTCTAATGTATTCTATTAATTGGAGCTAAGAACTGAAGATTTCTATCTTCATGATGGAGAAATAATCAGGCTGGCCACTGTAAACAGGGTATCAAATCCTGACCTGGAGTGATGCCAAAATGTAAAGAGATAAGGAAGAAAAAGAGCAAAAAGAGAAAAAATATTAATAGCATTATTGACTAGGCAATAATGGAACCTCAAAATAGTTTATTTAATCATTTATATTTCAAAAAAGGTGCAAGTTAAAATCTACCATTCAAACCTCTAATGGGCCTTTGTTACAAGACAAGAGCATAAAGGGTTGGGAGGTGGACACTAGCCCTTTCATAGTGGAAAAAGTCCTAAGGAGTTGTCAAAGTTAAATGTAGACAAGGCAATGGGTCCAGATGTGGTGTAACTCAGGTTGCTGAGGGAGTTCAGGAGGAGCTGGCTGCACTCTGACAGCCCTGTTCAACCTGTCACTAGAAACAGGGAGGTACGAGGGACTGGAGGAGGGCAGATGTCCTAAAAGTGGAAATAGGGAGGAGGTAGGAAATTACAGGCTGATCAGCCTAACTTTGGTAGTGGGCAAAGTAATGGAATCACTAATGAAGGAAAGGATTGACAATACCTTTGTTACCAGAGGTCTACAAGATCCGAGGCAACATGGATTCACCATGGGAGGGCCTGCCAGACAAACCTGATCGAGTTCTTTGACTAACAAAGGAAGTGGACCAGGAGGGCAGTTGACATTGCCTATCTGGATTTCAGCAAGGCCTTCAACACTGTTCAGTACAGAAGGCTGGTAAACAAACTGAGTAGCCTAGGAGTAGGTCCTAAAATAGTGAAATGGGTAGAGAGCTGGCTTAGTGATAGAAGCCAAAGAGTGGTGGTAAATGGGGTACACTCTGGGGAGGGCAAGGTGACTAGTGGGTGCTGCAGGGATCAGTTAGGCCAATCCTTCAATGTCTTTATTAGTGACACTGCAGAAGGACTGAGGGGAAGGTGTGCCCTCACAGATGGCACAAAATCTGTAACAGAGTACACACACCGGGGGGTTGAAAGAATCAGGAAGGATCTAAAGAAGTTAGAAGAATGGTCATGAGTTTGGCAGCTAAGATTCAATGCAAAAAAGGGCAAAATCATGCACTTAGGGCACAAAAACCCAGGGGCAATGTACCAACTGGGGGGGTAGTATTAGCAGTCACAAAACAGGAAAGAATCCTGGGGGTTATCATTTCTGATGATTGGAAGGTAGCTAAACAGTGTGACAAGGCAGAGGGAAAAGCTAGCAGAATGCTCGGATGCATAGGCAGGGGTATAATAATACCCCTGTATAGATCACTAGTGAGACCCCGCCTTGAGTACTGTGTGCAGTTCTGGAGGCCCCATCTGTGAAAGGACATAGATAGGGTGGAGGCGGTGCAAAGGAAGACAACCAAAATGGTGCACAGCCTGCATCAGAAGCCCTACGAAGAAAGGCTTAAGGATTTAAATATATACTCCCTAGAAGACAGAAGGAAATGGGGGGGGATGTAATAGAGACATTCAAGTACCTCACAGGAATAAACAAGGTACAGGAAGGGAGCATTTTCCAAAGCAAAAGATGCTGAAGGACAAGAGGTCCCAATATGAAGCTGGAGGGGGGAGGCTCAGAGGAAACGTGAGGAAGCACTTCTTCACAGAGAGGGTGGTGGACACTTTGGACAGCCTTCCAGAGGAAGTGGTGGGGGCTAGAATAGTCACAGGATATAAGAATGCATGGGATAGACACATGGGAATCTTAGAAGTAAAAGGGGGGTGTCGGAGTCCAAATAGGGTCTCCGGTGGCACTATAGGTAGGGATTTTAAGGAAGACTAGGTGGGCCAAGTGGTCCTTATCTGCAGACAACTTCTATGTTTCTGTGTTTCTATGTAAACCAGGTGCAATCCATGCACTAAGACCATAAATCCAAACTTCTCGCAGCACACCACCAATATAGTCCTCTCACCCCGGGGTGGGCAAACTTATTAATGGCACTGAAGCTGAAATTGTGTTTGTTGGAGGTGGGGTGGGGTTACATTACATGAAGTGCTGTGATATAGACAATGTTTCTTCTCTGAGTTTCTGTACTAATCCTAACCTCAGGTTTTCGTATGTGGCTGACAAAAGATCTCAGATCTGAAATGCATCAGGCCTGTTTGTTGTGGCATCTGTGGTTTGGCAGCAAACAAAAAGGGACTACTCCTGGTGCAGCTGGAGCACTACATTAACGTTCAGAACAGAAAACAATAAACTGGGCTACCATCACCTATAGCTGCAAAGTCATATGCTACCAGGTTCATATAGGCAAAAGTTGGTACCTCACTAATTAAGCGCTACTAAAATAGCGCCTGCACTATATGGCATTAGACAGGTAAGCGCCACATGAACAGTGACTAGGATTAACAGCACTTGCTGTAAGCACTCCCCTGATCGCTGTCTGTGGCTCTGTAAACAAGACAAGAGTACCAGGAGCCCATAGGCTGGCTGAGCTGCTCCTGTGGTGTGGAGGGCTGGGGCATTGAGCAGCTTGATCAATAGCAGTGAAGACCAGGGTTCTAATCCTGGTGTCCAACCTTTTGTGACACCTCGGGACTTTTTTTTTTTTTTTTAACATGGGGCCGTAATGGCCCAGCGAAATTTAACTTTCCCCGGGATCCGCTCCTCCCTTGGAGTGAGAATCTTAAAGACCAAAAAAATAAATTGGGCTGTTTTTACTACACTATTGTAGCCGACGCTATTGTTGTCAGCACTGTTTAGACACAGTATCATAAAAGTTCACTTTATTGACAGTGCAGCAATCAGCAAGACACAGGGAAACAAAACTGAGCAATTAATTTGAGGCAGTTTAGTTTCTGCTGCCACTGGAAAGAACTCGTTAGATATAGACCTGATGATTTCTACACTCACCACTGAAAAATTATATATATATATATATATATATATATATAATGTATATACAAATGTATGTGTATTTGTTGCTTAATTATAGCTCTACCCAAGGTACTGTCCCCCCTATATTTATCACCATTTCTAATGGAAAGACGGCTGCATACATGAGGCTATCAATTAGTTCTTTCTAGTGGCTGTAGAAACTAAACTCTGCCTTGAATGAATTTCTCGTCTTTTTTTTTTGATGCCACAACATGACACTATCTTAAATAAGCTTTTAATTGCACTTTTTGCACTTTTATTATTCACACACTTTTGTGACTTTTTTTTTGTTGCACAGCATAACAGATTTTAGGCTTACTGACCCTTTAAGCACTGTATGTATAAAGATCTTTGGCCATGGGAGGGCAGTATCCCATGACTAAGTGTACACAGACGCGTAAATGGGCTGTTTTGTTTCCTGTGTCCTGCTGATTGCTGCAACATCAATAACGTGAACTTTAGCACATATGGACAATGATCAGCCTTAAACATTTTTTGCACTAACCAGCAGGACAAGTTGATTCAAAATTGCACTAGCCCACAGAAGGTTGCACTAGCCTACAATTACAATGGTAAATTTTGATCACTTACATAGCAAAAAATGCAAGCCAAGAAGTACTCTGACTACTGCACATTTATCCTGCTCACACATTGCTTCCTGCTCAGCAAAAAAACAAAAACAAAAAACTGCAACGACTGCAATGCAGTCATACTCAGTGTGCCCTCCCCCCACTGTTTTGTACTATTGGCCATTTCTTTCTCTTTCTGCACCCCCCCCCACCGAACCAGAAGATCCCACAACAGCAAGTGTTCAACAAAGCAACCCTAGCTCTGCACACACAATAGCCAACATCATCATGCACCTCACTATGCTGTCACCCCCACCCACAGGGCAATGAACAGAGGAAGAGAAAAACAAGACCCTCTCAGCCCCCAACCTGTGATCAACTGGAGACCTACGCTTCTGGAAGTTTTCATACAGTGTCAACTGAGCCAGGGCAGAGCTAGGATTTCTTTGGGGAAGGGGCTACACAAAGCTTGGGGGCTTGAGAAATAGGAAACTTCATGATATTTTTTATTTGCACTGCACTGAAAAGGAGAAGGGAAATCCTAACCCCCCAATAAATCAGGGTAGTTAATGAGGTAAGCACCAAGACAGAGAAACATAGCAACATAGAATTTGACAGCAGGTAAGGACCGCTTGGCCCATCTAGTCTGCCCATTTCCCTACCTAACGGATAAGATGCAGATGATGTTCGTCTGGAAAAATAAAGATTTGATTGATTGATTGATTGATCCTAGTTAACCAACAGCCTACTTCCTCCTACCCCCCGCTAGAATTGCCTTATGTCTGTTCCATGCATTCTTGAATTTCCCCACTGTTTTTGACTCTACGACCTCCTCAGAAAGGCTGTTCCATGCATCTACAACCCTCTCCGTGAAGAAATACTTCCTCACATTACCTCTGAGACGCCCCTCTATCTTCAAATTGTGCCCCCTTGTTCTTGCACATCTCTTTTTCTGAAAGATGCTACCCTTTGGACTTTGTTGATTCCCTTGAGGTATTTGAAAGTTTCTATCATGTCCCCCCCTCCTCCTTTCCTCGAGGCTATACATCTTAAGCTCCTTTAGTCTTTCTTCATATGCCTTCTGGTGCAGACCCTGCACCATTTTGCTGTCTCTGGACAGCCACCACTCTGTCTATGTCTTTGCAGGAGATGGAGTCTCCAGAACTGTACAAAGTACTCCAGATGTGGTCTTACCAACTGTCTGTACAGAGGGCCAACAACTTCCTGTTTTCTACTGGTGATGCCTCTCCCTATACATCCCAGTATCCCCCCAGCCCACCTTACTGCCTTCTCACATTGCTGGCCCACCTTTAGGTCATCTGATATGACTACCCCAGGTCCCTCTCCATTTTTGTTGTTGTCAGTATCTCACCCCACATTGTGTACTCTTCCCCTGGGTTTTTGTTTCCCAGTTGCATTACTTTGCACTTCTTTGTGTTGAATCTAAGCTGCCATACATTTGACCATTC
The DNA here is from genome assembly GCA_016271365.2 of Neoceratodus forsteri. NCBI lineage: Eukaryota > Metazoa > Chordata > Ceratodontiformes > Ceratodontidae > Neoceratodus > Neoceratodus forsteri. The sequence goes on along the minus strand of JADMNL010000022.1, from coordinate 435,755,309 downwards.
CTCCAACCTTGCCAAGTCCCTTTTCATCCTTTCCACTCCACCTTGCATATCAACCCTGTTGCAGATCTTTGTGTCATCTGCAAAGAGACATACTTTCCCTTCCAGTCCCTCTGCAATGTCACCTACAAAGACATTAAAAAGGACCAGCCCCAGTACTGAACCCTGCAATACCCCACTAGTAACCCTCCTTTCTTCACTGTGGACTCCATTTACTATTATCCGCTGTGTCCTGTTGTCCAACCAGTGTTTACCCAGGCTACCACTCTGAGACCCACTCCCAGGCTGGCTAATTTGTTTATTAATCTTTTGTGCGGGACTGTGTCAAATGCCTTGCTAAAGTCTAGGTAGACCATGTCCACAGCTCCTCCCTGGTCTACTACTTTGGTCACCCAGTCAAAGAAATCAATTAGATTTGTCTGACATGACCTTTCTGCTGTGAATCCATGCTGCCTTGGGTCCTGTGCCCCACCGGCCTCTAGGTACTCAATAATTATTCGTTCAAATGGGGAGATGGGTGTAGCACCCCATACGTCGAATGGGAAGAACACCCTCCCCTCAGCTAGTGGTCAAACAGGAGTTCAGCATATTTGCAGTTCATTTGCATCACAAGGGAAGGAAAAGGTCCAACTCCCCATACGACACATAAGGGGAAACGCCAGATCTCACCAACAACTAATAGACCGAATCTGGCCAATGGAAAATCATATATTAATGTTTCAGTCTGGGAAACAAGATCCCAGACTGCAGACAATAATGACAGAGGCTGAACTGGACATAGTAGTAATTACCGAGACGTGGTTTACCAGTAACCACACTTGGGAGACTTCAATACCGCTATGTACTGTTCAGAAGAGACCAAGATGCAAAAGGTGGGGGTGGAATGGTTCTGTATGTCAATGAAAATATCAAAGCTACAGAAATTCAGAATACACATAAGGAGCCAGAAGAACTGTGGGTCACCCTGAAAACAGGAAATGGGATAGCCATAAGAACTGGGGTTCACAGGCCCCCAGACCAGGGGAGGACACAGACACATTACTGTTAGAAAATATACAAAACATAACAGCCAAAGGGGAGGTTCTGATAATGGGAGACTTCAACATGCCAGATACAGATTGGTCAATACCAGCAGGAACATCTGCCAGAACTAGATACATGGTGGATTCCCTGCAGGGGGAAGGCCTCAAACAACTGGTACAACAACCCACAAGAGACAGGGCTATCCTAGATCTAGTACTGACTAACAGGGAAAGGATCACAGATCTCCAGGTAGAAGGTCACGGGGCCAGTGACCATCACATGGTATGGTTCAATTTGGCCACTACAACTAAATCATCCCATTCCAAGGCAAAAATATGGGACTTGAGGAGCTGACTTTGGTAAGATGGCCAACAGAGTTAAGCTAGCCCTGGAAAGAAATACAGGTGAGGGGTACAGGCAAAGTGGGAAAGCATTAAGATGCAATACTTGAAGCAACATCCCATTTTGTTAGAGAGAAAAGGAAGTAAAAGAAGAAGGAAACCACTTTGGTTCTCAAAAACAGTAGCAGAAAAGGTCAGAGCCAAAAGGCTGGCCTTCAGAAAATATAAGGGAACACAGCGGGATGATGATAGGGAGGCATACCAAACTTCCCTAAGGGAAGCAGGGAAGGCAGTAAGGCAAGCAAAGGCCCAAACCGAGGAAACACTAGCACAGACAATAAATGAAGGTGACAAGACTTTCTATAGATTCATTAGTGAAAGGAGAAAGTGCAGAGTGGGTATTGCTAAGATCAAAGGAGATAAGGGGGCGTGTGAGGAGGAGGACTATGTAAAAGCATCTGTCCTAAATAGATACTTCTGCTCAGTATTTACTGAAGCGAAGGCAGGGCAGGACCCACAGCTCAGCACCATGGACACAGGGGGGAGGGAGGGAGGTGAGCATTAGTCCCTTCACAAAAGAAAGGGTCCTACAAGAGCTCGATAACCTCAGGGTGGACAAAACAATGGGACCTGATGGCATACATCCCAGGGTACTAAAGGAGCTAAGGGTGGAACTGGCAGAGCCATTATCAGAACTGTTTAGTGAGTCTCTGAGTACAGGAGGGGTCCCAGAAGACTGGAGAAGGGCTCATGTGATCCCACTCCACAAGAGTGGTAGCAGGGAGGAGGCAGAGAACTACAGACCAGTCAGTCTTACCTCAGTAGTGGGCAAGATTATGGAGGCACTCCTTAAGGAAAGGACGGTGCAACACCTAGAATCCATAGGAGCACAGGATCCAAGACAGCATGGGGTTTACAAAAGGAAGGTCCTGTCAAACTAATCTCATAGATTTCTTTGATTGGGTAACCAGAGTGGTGGACCAAGGGGAGCAGTCGATGTCACCTACCTTGACTTCAGCAAAGCTTTCAATACTGTTCCACATAGAAGATTGATTAATAAACTGGGTAGGCTGGGGTGGGTCTGAAGTTGGCCAACTGGGTGGCAAACTTGTTGAAGGGCAGAAAACAGAGAGTGGTGGTAAATGGTATACAGTCAGAAGAGATGCAAGTCACAAGTGGGGTACCCTCAGGGATCAATCCTGGGGCCAGTCCTCTTCAACGTCTTCATCAGTGACATTGCAGATGGACTGGAAGGTAAGGTTTGTCTGTTTGCCATTGACGCCAAGATCTGCAACAGAATAGATGATCCAGTTGTGGAGGGCAGAATGAGAAGAGATCTGGATCAACTAGCAAAATGGTCGGAAGAGTGGCAACTGGGGTTTAATGCAGAGAAGTGCAAGATCATGCACATAGGGAATAGAAACCCTGAAGCCACCTATAGGCTGGGAGGGGAGTTGCTGGCAGTCACAAGGGAAGAAAGAGACTTGGGCATCATCATCACCGATGACCTGAAATCATCCAAGCAGACCACTAAAGCAGTAGGTAAGGCTCGGGGGATGTTAGGGTGTATTAGTAGGAGTATGACAAGTTGGAAGAGGGAGGTAATAATCCCTCTTTACAAAACACTGGTTAGGCCCCATCTGGAATACTGCATGCAGTACTGGAGGCCACACCTTCACAAGGACATTAACCAAATTGAGGCAGTCCAGAGAAGGGCAACCAAAATGGTGCTGGGACTGCATCAGAAAACTTATGAGGACAGATTAACAGAGCTCAATATGTATACCTTAGAGCAAAGAAGGGAGAGAGATGATATGATCGAAACATTCAAACACCTTAAGGGCATTAACAAGGTGAAAGAGTCTAACATGTTTCAATATAAGAAAAATAGCAGGACAAGAGGACACAGCATGAGACTAGAGGGAGGCCGATTAAGGGGTAATGTGAGGAAGTTCTTTTTCACAGAAAGGGTGGTGGATGCATGGAACGGCCTACTTCAGGAAGTGGTGGATATGAATACAGTGCAGGGCTTCAAACAGGCATGGGGCAGGCATAAGGGAGCAATAGAAATAAGTATGAATAGATTGGCCATTGACAGAGCAAAGGCCAATTGCACATTTATAAGGTAGAAAAAGAAATAGGCAGACTGGATGGGCCTTGCGGTCCTTATCTGCCGTCAATGTCTATGTTTCGATGTTTCTTTGATTGCAGGGATGGCATTGACTGACACGAAGGGTCTGGTCTGCAGTGGTGTCCAGGGAAAGTACAGAGCTGGGAGATAGGGAGGGGGAAAGGAAGCAGCTATAGTGAAGCTGGAATAAAACCCATCATCTGCAGGACACACCCTGTATATCTTAACCTGTGGGTCAGTTCTTACTACAATAAGGCCATTTCTGCCCAGCCGATATACGGTACATACTTAGCAATAAACTGGGTAAGCAGTTTGAGCTAGTGGTTAGAGCATAAAGCTGGGAACCTGGATCCCTAGACATGAGTCAGACAGCCACCACTAACTCACGCTGTGTGTACCTGAACAAGTCATTAATCCTCCCTCACTGCAATCTCTTTCTAATCTCTCTCTGTGCTGTTTGAATCTCCTGTATGCCTAATATGGCAGAAACCATCCCCCTTCCTGGTTTGTAAAGCAGTTTGGGAGGCAGATTGTATGGAAGTGGCTACGAGCTGTCTAAATCCTGGGTCATTCTTGAAAATAGGCACTCAGTTGTCTACCAAAACCAAATGAATAAAACCTGATTCCTTCTTGGTCCAGTGATGCAGGCTGGTAGTGCACTGCACTTCCTACAGTTGGGTAGCAGAGGTGATTGGGGCGGAGAAGTGAACACCAGTCCATTCACAGTGGAGACAGTTCTGGAAGAACTCACAAAGCTGAGGGTGGATAAGGCCATGGGGCCAGACAGCATCCACCTGAGGATATTAAGGGAGCTGCGAAGGGAACTAGCAGTGCCTCTGGTGGCCCTGTTCACAGAGTCACTCAACACAGGTATTCTTCCAGAGGACTGGAGAAGGGCACATGTAGTCTCACTGCACAAAAGTTGCAGTAGGGAGGAAGTGGAGAACTACAGGCCAGTCAGCCTCACCTCAGTGGTGGAAAAGATCATGGAGACACTGCTGAAAGAAAGGATAGTGGCACACCTGGAATCCAGGGGTGCCCAGGATCTGAGGCAACATGGATTCACAGCAGGAAGGTCATGTCAAATGAATCTGATAGATTTTTTTTGATTGGGTGACTAGGAAAGTAAGTCAGGAAGGTCAGTAGATGTCGCCAACCTAGATTTCAGCAAAGCCTTCAACACCGTCCCACATAGAAGGCTGGTTAATAAGATGGGTAGTTTGGGCATGGGAGACAAGGTGGTGAACTGGGTTAGGAACTGGTAAACAGACAGGAGACAGAGAGTGGTAGTAAATGGGGTGCAGTCTGGAGAGATGGGGTGACCAGTGGGGTACCGCAGGGATCAGTAGTAGGACCAGTCCTGTTCTTTATCTTCATTAGTGACATTGCAGAGGGACTTGAAGGAAAGGTCTGCTTGTTTGCAGATGACATCAAGATCTGTAACAGGGTGAATACTCCAGAAGGGGTACAGAAAATGAAGAGGGACCTGGAGAAGCTTGAAAGATGGTCAGAGATGTGGTAACTGAGGTTCAATGCAAAGAAGTATAAAATAATGCTCCTGGGTAGAAGGAACCCTGGGGAGAGCTACAGGTTGGGGGGTGGCTGACTGTCACCAAAGAGGAAAGAGACCTAGGAGTTATCATCTCTGATGGCCTTAAGGTATCAAAATGGTGCACAATGGCAGCAGGGAGGGCCAATGGCATGCTGGGGTGCATAGGCAGGGGTATCATTGGCAGGAGGCAGGATGTGGTGATGCCATTGTATAAAACATTGGTAAGGCCTCACCTGAAGTACTACGTGCAGTTCTGGAGGCCACACCTGTGCAAGGACATAAACAAGGTAGAGACTATCCAGAGCAGGGTGACAAAGATGGTGCAGAGCTTGCACCACAAAACATATGAGGTGAGACTAAGGGACCTCAATATGTACTCCAACCCCTGCAACGTCCAGGTAGCTAGGACTCTTGCAGATGCCCTGAGTGACCACTCCCCAGTCTTCTGTATCTGGAAGAATCAGCCGCCCAAAGTCCCACCTAGATCCCTCACAGCTAGAGACTTCTCCAAATTCTCCCCAGTGGCTTTTCAAAGGTACCTCTCCTGTATTGACTGGAACCCAATAAAGTTCCTCCCTACTACTGATGAAGCCCTGGACTTTTTCCAGAATTCCTTCACCTACTCTGCCAACCTATGTGCCCCGCTCAGGAAGATAAGAGTAAAGGGGCTCTGCCACAAGTGGATTACCCCCGAACTTAAATCCCTGATGATATAACGTGATAAGGCCAGGCAGAAACACAAGACCTCCGGCCACCCCTCTGACTGGACTGGCTACAGAACATTGAGGAACCAATGTAACCAAAGTGGCAAAAAGGGAATATGTCAAGTCCCTGTGGCAAGCAAACTTAACTGACCCAAGGGCCTTCTGGTCCCAAATAAACAATCTGCTGAAGGGCAACAGCAAACCCTCTCCCCAAGGACCAATCATTTACAGGGGGCAATTCATCAGAAACTCCCAGGAGGTGGCGAATGCCTTTAATAGGTTTTCACAGACCTAGAAAAGTATAAGGCCAACCTACCCCTGATCCTCAGATCCTCCAGGGCTAGACAAACGAGAATGTCAGTACCCTAAATTTCACCTAAAGCTAGTGCACCCGAGAGATGTACTTCCCCTACTGAAGTCTATGAAGGCCAAGGGCTCGGCAGGACCAGACAGCCTTGACTCCAGACTCCCAGAGCAGCCACTCCCATCCATTGCCCTGCTGGTATCATGGCTCATCAACTAGTCCCTTTGTGAAGGAGTTCTTCCTACCAAGTGGAAGCAAGCCTATATGGTTTCTATTCACAAGGATAGCCCTAGGGAGCTTGTGGGAAATTACAGACCCATATCCTTCTGTGCATTTTAGCCAGAATCCAAGGGAGAGTTGTCTATGGCCAGTTCCATGACTACATGGAGGCAAACCACCTACTGACCAGCACCCAACATGGGTTCAGACAAAAGCATGGCACAGACACTGCTCTCATTAAATTCACCACTGATGTCCTTGTGGCACTTGACGATGGTGCCCCTACCGGGTCTGTATTTATTAGTCTAACCAAGGCCTTCGACCTGGTAGACCATGATCTGCTAGTGGATAAACTAAAGTGCCTTGGCTTAGATCAGCACTCCCCTAACCTGGTTTGCAAGTTATCTGTTCAACCACATACAGCAGGTAAGGTGGAAAGGGGCTATATCAGAACAACTTCCCATCAAGGAGGGGGTGCCCCAGGGGTTAATCTTGTGCCCCCTTCTGTTCTTGCTATTCAAAATGACCTTAGCAGGAAAACTCAGTAGTCCAGTACACTGATGATGTGGTGCTTTACAGAACCACACCTAGCATATCCGATCTATGCAGACAACTGCCATAGACTTTGTGTCTTTGGAGAGGTGGCTACTGGCAAACAGGCTGGTCCTCAACACCACAAAAACAAAAGCCATCATATCTGGCCCAGGAGCTCTAGGTCCTGACTGAAGCCCTCTGCTGCCCCTCATTTCCACTTCAGGCTTGGTCATCAAAGTTGTAAGCCAATTTAAATACCTGGGACGGATGACGGATCAGGGCTTCACCTTGAAGCCCCATGTGGGCATGATAACCAGAACAATACATCAGAAGCTGGGACTCTTATACAGGCTTAGTCCTCAAATGAACCCAGAGATCATCCTGGGTCCTTTGAGTGCACAGTCATAGCAGGTGTAGGTGTTCGAATCGTGCTCATCTACCGTCCACCCGGAGATGGGAAACGTTTCTTACAGGAAGTAGCAGACTTCCTCATCGACATGTCGTTTGAGTCACCCAGATTGATGGTTCTGGGTGATTTCAACGCCTGGGTCGACGATGAACTCTCTAATTTTGGTAATCACTTCCTCCAATTGATGTCTTCTTTGGGCCTCACACAGGTGGTTTCCACTGCTACGCATAACTCTGGACACTCCTTAGACTTAGTCTTCCTTCTAGGGATCAACACATCCGACATGGGGGTGGAACCAGTCACCTGGTTTGATCACTACACCGTGAGGTTCAATTTTTGCACCGCCCTGAGAAGACCAGCCCCTGTGGAGATGGTCAGGTACCGCCCATTACGGAATGTTACTCCACAAGGTCTAGCGATGGTCCTTGACCTATCATCCTTCGTGTCGGTGAGCAATAGTCCAGAAGCACTAGTATTGGCCTATAATAAGGCCATCACGACGGCCCTGGATTCTATTGCTCCTGTTCGTGAGTGCCCCCTATCCCTTCGCCCCAGATCCCCATGGTTTGACGGGACCTTGAGGGAGATGCGGAGACAGGGGCGAAGGTTAGAGCGTCGCTGGCGCAGGTCCGCCCTTGATGCCGACCACTCTAGATTGATAGAACATTATATTAGCTATCAATCTGCAATCACCCATAAGAAGGCAGAATTCCTGTCCAGGGAGATTGCAGTTGCACAGAATCAACCGGCTCAGCTGTTTCGAACTGTAGACAGACTGTGCAACCCAGCCTGCCTGCAAGTTCGGAAAGCTTTTTCGCAAGTAGAGTGCGATGAGCTCGCTCTATACTTTGCAACTAAAGTGGCTGACATCAGGGCGAACCTGTGCCCGGCAACCTCTAAGGGTGATGCTGTTGGACAGCGTGGGATCACAGTGCCCCAATTCTCCTGGAGTTCCTTTCGTCGACTTGAGTTCGTGGACATTATGCGGATCGTCCATATTATGCGTCCCACAAGTTGTGGTTTGGATCCCGGTTGTGGTTTGGATCCCGGACCGACTCCCCTCGTTTTGGGCTGTTCTGATATCAGCGGTCCGGTCCTGGCGCAAATAGTCTGGTGCTCCCTGGAGTCAGGTGAGTTTCCTTGCTCCCTGAAAGAGGCAGTGGTGACTCCTCTTTTGAAGAAAGCTTCCTTGGACCCAGACTGTTTTTCAAACTACCGGCCTATCTCTAACCTCCCCTATATCGGGAAGGTTATTGAGAAGGTTGCAGCTGTTCAATTGGATGACCATTTAACCATCCATAATGTCTACGAATCCTTCCAATCTGGCTTCCGGAAAAGACACAGCATCGAGACTGCGCTGGTTCAGGTGTTAAATGATCTTCTGATGGCGAGGGATCAGAAGAGATGCTCCATTCTTGTTCTTCTTGATCTCTCTGCAGCTTTTGACACTGTGGACCACATGGTGTTATTAGCTCGCCTGAGGCAAATTTGTGGAATGTCTGGAACCGTTCTTCAATGGTTCACGTCATTCCTCACCGGGAGATCACAAAGAGTTGTGCCGGGGATTTTTTCCTCTGACCCAATTTCTTTGTTGTGTGGAGTGCCTCAGGGATCTGTGCTGTCACCATGTTGTTTGCAGTGTATATGCTGCCTCGAAGTATCATAAGATGATATGGGCTGAGGTTTCACTGCTATGCAGATGATACCCAGCTATATCTGTCCTTTGCACCCGACCAGGATGGAGCTCTCTCGGTGTTTAACAACTGTCTGTGGGAGATCCAAGACTGGATGGATTCTAGTTGGCTAAAGTTGAACTCTGAGAAAACAGAGGTTCTGGTAGTGGACCCAGGTGGTCGGATTGAGAGGTCGGGTATTGGCACACCATCCGGAATTTTCCTTGGTGGTGCGTCTCTCCCGTCCTCAGAACGGGTGCATAACCTTGGGTTTATTCTTGACGACAGACTGACTCTTAAGTCCCAGGTGTCAGCCGTTGTCAAGACTTCCTTTATCATCTTAGGAACATTGCCAGGGTTAGGCACCTTGTTCCGTCTGACTCCTTGCCAATGTTGGTCACGCTTTTGTATCTTGGCCTGGACTACTGCCGCGCCCTTTACTTTGGGCTTTCTGGGGTTGAAATCCGTTGCCTACAGCTGGTGCAGGAATGCTGCAGCCCGGTGTTGACTGGGACAAGTCGGTCCTGTCATATCACTCCCATGCTGCGAACTGCACTGGCTTCCTATACGGTGGCGGATCACCTTTAAAGTCATTTTATTGACTTTCAAAGCCCTTCATGATCAGGGTCCAGCCTATCTGAAAGACCTCCTGGTCCCTTACTGCCCTGACCGATCACTCCGCTTGGCCGACATGAGGTTGTTAGAGATTCCAAGAGTGAGTTTAAAATCCTCTGGCAGCAGAGCGTTTTCGCATGCTGCACCCACTCTTTGGAATTCTCTACCATGCCGGTTATGGCAGTGCACCTCTGTGGAGTTATTCAAGAAAGATCTGAAAACGTATTTATGGAATATGGCCTTCTCAGATAATTAAGTTATTTTATATGTTTGGATTTTATTATAAATTTGTTATTATGATGATATGCTGATCTTTTTATGGATGTTTTTATGACTTTTATTTAGAGTTTTGAACTTGTTTTTAAAACTGTTCAGCACCTTGATATACTGAAAGGTGCTATGCAAATAAAATTATTATTATTATTATTATTATCAGAATAATGATAGCAAACAGCATCCTACTTCCCAATGTAACATATGCTGCCCGGTCCTGCATTAACTTCCCAAACAGGAGCTCAGTAGCAGGCACTATATATCAAATAGCCCAATTCACCTCCAAGTTACATCCAAGGCTGCACCACTGTGAGGTATTGGCCTCCTTGAAATGCCATCCCTGAACCACTGACTTCAGTACCCTCTGCTGTTTCAAGCATTCAAACTAATGCAAGACCCCCACCAGAGAGTCTTGCAGTCCTTATACCAAAAAGAACAGGTAGAGTTCAACGGACAACTGACAGAAACTTACTGGAAGTACCCAGGTTAAGGACGGCTGCCAGAGACAGATCTTTTTGCTTCCCTGCAGGACTCCAGCTCCCTGGGATCCTTCTGTAAGGGACTCCGACAGCACCTCCTGGAAATCAGCAACAGCACTGCACTTAATCGGTGCTTGGTCTGACCAAGCTCTAGGTAGACCAATGCCCTCGGTCTGAGCAAGCACAAGGTCGGATATGATGGCTGCTGTACGGCGCTAAATGCACGCCAAAAGTCCTCATGAGTGGCATCTAGATTTGACTGTTGTCATTGTTATCTATATAGTAAATGTGCCCTGTACTAATCTTCCCATTGCATATTGTCTAGTCAGGATGTACCTTTGTTTTAAGCTGTCTACCAATGTTTGTATTTCTGTAGGGTCTCCACCACTGTTGACGTTGTATTTTTCATCCTGCTTATCACTGGAGGAGAGGAAAGAGTTGAGAGACATGACTGAAACTTTCAAGTACCTCAATGGCATAAACAAGGTGCAGATGGGGGACCTTTTCCAATGTGGAAAAAGTACTAGAACATGGGGGCATGATATGAAATTGGAGGGGGGTAGATTAAGAGGCAATGTGAGGAAGTTTTTCTACACAGAAAGGGTAGTTGATGCTTGGAATAATCTGCCACTGAAATAGTGGGGGAAAGCCAGTGAAAGGGGTTTAAGCATGCCTGGGACAGGCACAAGGGAACTCAGAGGGAGAGAGTGATGAAAAGCCATTTATCACATAGGGTCAGTGTACATACAATATATAGGGCCTACAGGCAGACTGGATAGGCCTAGCGGTCATTATCTGCTGACAGTTTCTATGTTTCCGTGTTTCTCATGGTGAGCTAAACTCCTTCATTCTGGTCATCATTGGGGCTTAGGGTGCAATGTGGAAACATCACTCACTGGCCCCAGGGAAGGATGAAGCACTGCCTGCTGTAATAGCACCTCCTATAGGGAGTGGTGGTCATACTGACATTGTGGGTGTTAACAGGATGTCAGTCACCACCTGCTCATAGGCTGGCATCATGTGAAGCTCTAGTAGATTGGGAGGAGGGTCAAATCATGGAAGAATGAACGACACTCTGCAAGCAATGCCAGCATCCATCTGCTCACCCAACAGCTGCAGGACCCCCTTGAGTTCTCCTGCAGTGCATATGAGTACTAAATGGATTTTCCTGGCCAAGCTGAGAGTGTATGTTGAATCAGTCAGGGCTCCACCATTGAATAAAAGCTGTGGGAGATCCAGACGTGCACAGCAGGTTTGGCTTGGTGACTACTGTCGTGAATTAGTATGTGTGAAGGGCAGCTGAAGAAGCAATGCAGGCTGAGGCAAGGTGAGAGTGGTAAGGCATGCTGGCAAAAAAATAAGGAATAAACTGTAGAAAAAAATAAAACCCAGTTTATGTCCTTTCCAAAGTTCTTTAGAAAACTAGACAGAAATATTAAATAAATCTAAAAGAGGAAAAGTGAGATCACCGAGACATTTGAGGCTCTTTGGGATTATCTGCTCTTGGGGCCCTATGCAGTTGCACAGTCCACACTATGATAAGGTAAACTCTGCCCATGATCCTTGAAACAAATCAGTCAAGCATACTTCAGGAGTACTTGAACAAGCCAGGTGAGTATATGGACTCTTGGAGTCTTAGAGTCAAGGTAGCCAAATTCAAGGTGCTGTACTTGGACAGGAGAAACAGAGACAGGACCTATACACTGTGTTGGCCTCCTATTGCTGCAGTGGAGGAGGAAAAGCACCAGGGAGGGTCATCCTTGGGCCGCTACTATTCTCTTTATTTGTCAACAACCTGCCCAAATCTCTTAGTTCCTGCGAAGTCCTTCTGTATGCAGATGACATGGTACGCTATCCAGTGCTGCCGACATCACTGACATCAATAACAAACTCGACCTGGATTTTGCCACTGTCCAGTCATGGATAGCACGCAACAAGCTCCTTCTCAATGCAAAAAAAAAACAGTCACTATGCTCTTTGGCTCAGTGCCCAGACTCAGAGCCTGCCCTTCCACGATTACTATAAGGGATCCTGGAGGCTCCTCTCTTGACATGGAGAACTCTTTCAAGTATCTGGGCATCACTCTCAGTCCATCTCTTGACTTCAAGCTTCATATTTCAACTGTATGCAAATCTGTCCACATTAAGCTTGGTATCACATGTAAGACTCAACACAACCTTACCTCTGCTGTGAGACTCACCATCGCTCAGATTGTACTAAGGCCTGGCTTCACATATGGCCGCTTATCATACATGGATGCAAAGAAAGCTGTTGTAAACAAATGGGAGACCCGTTATAACAGCATCTGTTATTTTGCTCTATCTATGCCAAGGCGCACCCACCACTGTGTGCTCTATGCTGACCTTGGCTGGCTCTCCCTTCCCTTCTACCGGACATATGCCGCTGGTTGCACCATAGACAAAATTATCAGAGAAGGCCTTCCTGAGTCTATTGCTTGCTGGTTCAAACCTTCCTTACTGACCTACTCCCTGTGCTTGATGGACAACTCTCTTCTGGATATCCCCAAATGCAACACTAGGATGGGTGAGTATGCATTTGTGGTGTCTGGAGCAAAATTCTGGAACTCTCTCCCTAAGGATCTGAAACACGCGCAGTCCCACCATATCTTTAAAAATGGCCTCAAAAGTCACCTACAAATCAGGAACAAATGCTCTTGCCCCTAAACTATATGGAGTACTGACCTGGTTCTTGTCTCTCCCCTTGTCCCCGCTAGCATTCCTGGGACTCCCCTATCCCAGCTCACTGCTCTTAGAACCAAGCTGGGTAATTCTTCCTACCCTCTGTTTCATTGTGCCTGCTGTACTTACATGTGTTATTTTTTTTCCTTACAGTGATGATTGCCTGTTGAATTCCTTGTACTCTCTGGCCCAGATATTCAAAAAGGTTGCGGCATAAGCAACAGAGATGCACCAGCGCCAAGTTCAAAATGTGCCATTCTGCGATATTCAGCAGAGGCAGCTGTACTACTCAAACTGCAATGTGCAGAGTGCAATGGTAATGGCGCATGCGCAACGGAGGAGGAACCATGAATAAATGGCGCGGTCGTTGTTCAACGACATGCGCCATGTGCAACAAGAGGGAGTAGGTTGTGCCATAGCGAAGTGAGCCAAAATAAAAAGGAGCAAGAGAGAGGTGCAAGAACGCTACAGGAAGGCCTGCAGTGGGGATGAGCTGGCAGCCAAACCAGGGAGAGCAACAGAGAGGGACAGTGGTGGAGCAGGACAGAGCACACTTGTGCCATACAGGACAGGTCGAGGAGCCAGACATACAGGGCAGGAACAACAGGCAGTGCTGCAGAGTGGTCAGGGCAGTGGCAGGAGGCAGGACAGCAGAAGGCTGGAGGTGTACCCAGTGCAGGGGAGCAGCACAGAGGACAGCAGAGGGACCGGGACAACATCTTCCAGGGGTGAACAACAGCCAGGGACATGGCCAGTGCCACTGTACAGATGGAGGCAGTAATGAGGGTGTGAGAAGGCAGGCAGCAGGGGGCGGCTGTGGAAGGGCCTGTCGGTGGTATGTCCTCAACAGGCGGTACCAAGCCCACATCACTTTTGAGCAATATAGTGATACAGAGATCGTGGGCGGTACCGCCTGGACAGGCGATCCTGAAGGCAGCTCTGTGGAGCTGTGCAGTGATGAGATGCAGGCATCCACATGACGGAGCCATGCTCTGTCAGTGGAGACTGAAGTGACAGCTGTCATGTGCCTGCTTGCCATGGGCACCTTCCAAAGACCAACAGGGGACACGACAGGCATAACCCAGTCAGCCGCGTCACGCCTACTTACACAATTCCTCAGCGCACTGCTGCCACATGCTGGGGAGTACATCCATTTCCCCAGCACACATGCAGAGCGCACAGCACACATACAACAGTTCCACAGGGTAGCACGTATGCCTGGCGTGCTTGGGGCCATTGACTGCACCCATGTGGCCATCCGCACACCACCTGGCATGGAAGGCATTGCCTACCACAACCACACAAGGGATACTCCAGCATCAACTGCCAGGTGGTGTGTGATGCCAGGGGTGCATAACCAATGTTCGTGCCATGCACCCTGGGGAGCACATGACGCTCTTCAGCTGGCACCAGTCAGCACTGTGCCACAGGTTCGAGTGGGGATATCCCCACTGGCCACCTAGTGGGTGAGTATACACAACATGCAGGATGACATGGGCAGCCGTGGGGGGGAAGCATAGTCAGAGGTGCCATGGTAACGGCCTTGATGGCCCATGGCAGAGCGATGCAGACCACCATACTAATGTACACCCTCTATATACAGGTGACAGTGGATACCCACTCCGTCGCTGGCTGCTCACACCATACCGCACCCCGCCACCCCCATGAAAAGATACAATGAGGCACACGCCACCACACGTAATATCATCGAGCATGTGTTCGGGATGCTAAGTCATGGTTCCGGTGCCTGGACCGTCTGGCGGTGCCCTCACGATACAGCCCTCAAGGCCTGTAGGCTATTCCTGGCCTGTTGTATCCTGCACAACATGGCCAATGACTGTGGGATAGCTGTAGAGATCAAGAGGGTGACAGCAATGGGGATGATGAGGACGTCGGTCCAGATGGTGATGAGCAGCCACCCCCTGGGTGAAGGGACCCCGCCTGTGCAGGATGGTGCAGCTGCACAGGGACACCATCACAGAGGACATTTCAGCCAACACAGATAGGTCATGGGGCCATGTGCAGCCACCACTGGCAATGGCACAACCCACACACACATGCATGGACAAACACCAGGGGTGGATGGTGGCAAGTGAATGGGACTGAGCGTGGATCCACACACGCCATCAGGGATGGGCATGGCCACACCGACACACGCACACATGCACATGCACGCACACACACACACACACCACCCCCACCACAAGACATGCACAAGGGGTATAAGCCGCTGACCATGAATGCAACACCTAGCCACACAGAGGTCCACACATGGCAACACCCAGTGGCCGTCACTGTGCGTGTGTCAGATGCTGGGCACCATTGCACACTGGTGGACAGCGCAACACAGGCATCATCATGCAGACGCCACAGTGGCCAGCAGCTGGGAGGGTGTGCACATGGACTGTGTGTGTGTGTCAGGGCTGGGTACCCCACCCATGCATCTCACGGTGCACAACACACTGCACACAGGGCAGCGGCAGACAGTGGCCATGGTGGGAGACAGGTCAGTCACGCGGCACAGTGCCACGGCCACCACAGATGTGTGGGTGGCCCGCCAAGACCTGCCAGCCATGTCAGGTTGACCGTTGGCCATGGGGTGGCACAGATGTACCCCAGGGGTGACACTGCAGGAGCAGCTGACGCTGTTCACGCAGGGGTCTGCAGCTCACCGAACATGCCTGCGCCTAGACATGCTGCATGCCCACAGCCGAACCCGTGTCAACATGGGAGGTGTCGCACGATGCTGGGAATGGGGGTGGACATGTACCGCGCGGTGTCTGCAGCACATGGGCAAAAACTGCGCCCATTGTGGCCATGACAGCTGTGAATGCCTTTGTCTGCCTGTCAATGGCAGCGGTCACATCCTCCCGCAGCCGGTCCATCCCTGCCAGGAGCAGACCGGTGTCCCTGCTGCGCCACTCCTCTGCCTGGCACAGGACCGCACTGAGTGCATCCACCACCGTCACAAGCTGCAACTGCTGATCCACTGAATCCTGGAGTATGCGGGTGTGCTCTTCTAAGAGGTCATCCGCCTGATCGACATGCTGTCCCTCATGGTGTTCACGGCCATGCTGGGCAGCACCCCTTGACGCTGGGCGCTGCACACCAGGGCCATGCCTGGGCATGTCCACGGGTGGTGCACTGACGCCACCCCCTGACACTGTCCCCCGTCTCCATTGTCCAACTGCTGGCACTGCCCCCCCGGCCACCGATTGCAAGGGCTCGCCAGTGCCGACGCATCGTCTGCAACAGCCCCACCGGCCTGGACGCACACCAGTGCTGCCTCACTAGGGCATACAGGCATGGGCTGGGATTGTGATGTCATGCAGACCTCCACGGCGGCACCACCCAAGGCTACGCCAGTGCCATTCCCTGCTGTGAGACCATCCTGCATCCCACACGTATCACTGTCTGGGATGTGTGATCCATCATCATCATCATCATCATCATCATCATCATCATCAGTGCCTGATTCAGCACCAGTCCGTGTCCCAGCATGCTGGATTCGTGGTCGCTGTCACGCTGGGACACAGGCAGGGCCTCGTCCCGCACCATCACCACCATCTTCAGTCCAAACAGACAGGCAGGCAGGTATGCGGTGGTACCAACCCACAGACACCTTAGGAGGTGGATGGGTGCTCCCTCTGTGTCCAGGGCACGCTGCACGTGGACACACCCACCACCGCTGTTCCATGTAGATGCTCAGGAGCTGCAAGGGAACACAGTAGCTTTAATGTCACCGCCCTACCCTGTGGCACTTCCCCCGCCACCCACACAGTGACAGCACAGGACCTACCATGCAGTGACAGGCTGCCACCTGTCTGGAAGCCACCACTTGGAACACCTTCTATGGCACAACGCCGCATGCTGCCAGCCAACTGCTCCTCCTGTGGCATCAGGCAAGGCACATCCGGCTGCCCACCACCGGTTGCAGCACGTGCAGCCCTGATGGCAGCCACCTTGTCTTTAATCCTCCTCCTGTCTGCGCCGACCTTCTTCTTACATTCCTTCACGGACTGCTGGTGGCTGCCATGCTGGTTCACGGCATGTGCAACCTCACCCCATGCCGCAGCACAGGCCTGTGGTGTTCCCCGCTGTCCGCTGAGCAGCGGTTCCCTGTCAAGGTATGCCTTGAACAGGGCGTCTGTTTCTGCCTGGGTGAAGTTGGGCCTCCTCTTCCTCCAACTGTCCTGTTCCACCTCTTCCTCACTTTTGGACATTGTAGAGCCTGTGGGAATGACAGGTGTTACCTTTCACTGTGTAGTCCGATGCATCTCCCACACATCACAGTCCACAAAACAAACTGGCAAACAGCATGCAACCACCACAATAGACTGCAATATGACTATGGCCTCTGTAGCCCCATGTCGCATTTATATAGCGCAACACATGCAAATGAGGCGAGGCTCAACTTCTGCGCTGCTGACGTGCTGAGCGTGGGAGGCAGTGCAGGGCACATCCACCACTGTGGCAGTGGTGCTAGTGCACTGTTCAAATGTATGGCACCCTTGCCCTGGAGCGCCGTAGGTGCCGTGTGGTGCCACAGCACGGTAGGCCACTACAGGAAGCCCCACGCGCGCTACCGCGCCACACGTGGTGTACTCAATCGGCTGTGGCGGTCCGTGCACGGAGACCCTTGACCCTGTGCCTGACCTTTGCCCCTAGGGACGCATCCATCATGGGTGCACCCCTATCGCGCTGTTTGGTGACAGCATGATGGGGAATGGCAGCGCGTACCATGCAGCATATGCGCGCGGCGGACGTGCACTAGGGAGCACCATTTGAATCCTAGAAGTTCCAGAGATGGCACATAGGAGAGGCTGCAGTATGCAGCCAGATTGAACTGGCTAATCTGGTGGTACTGGTGGAGCCCCATGCTGGTGCTCGATTTGGAGAAGCAACCCTGGACAGGGCCAGGAGTGCCGTGTGGGCGGAGGTGGTGTTGGTGCTGGAGGAGGCCACAGGGATGGAGAGGACAGCAGAGCAGTGTCGACACTGGTATGGGAACCTCCAGTGGAGGGACCCGGACAGGCTTGCCTGCCTGCGGGCACGCACCAGGAGAGGCGCTGTTCCACGGCCAGGCAGGTGCCCCATCCATACACTAGTTGCGTCTGTACGGTATCGTGGTGGGCATGTGTCCACCACACTGGGGGGTGGGCCGTCCAGTGTGGGCAGTAGTGGTGGTGTAGGGCTTGGGGACCGAATGGTTGGGCTGTGTGGGAACGCACACACCCGGGGGTGGGGGGGGCCTTTGCTACTGGATTGTACTGATGTTCCTCTCTCCATATTTGCATCCTAGGCCCTGATGAGCATCGCCGTGCTCAGGAGGAGAGGCAGAGATGTGAGCTGAGCTGAGGGGAGGGGAGGGGAGCTACATCCTCATGCCGGAGGTCCCAATGTGGGTCAGTGCCAGGACCAGCCCGATGATGGTGAGTGCCTTTCATCCAGGATATTCTGTACATGCTGTGTAGCAAGGTAGGCGGTGGGGCATGGCCACCATCCATTGACACACTGCCATGCACGCCACATGGTACAGTCATCACTGTCCAGTGGCACTGCATGTCTGGGTGTGCAGCGATGGTGGTCCATGCGTGCACCATGCCTTTGCACCACTGCCTTTGCACCGCGACAGCCATGTCACTGTACAGCCGTGGTGCTGTGCAGGACTTGGGCGGTTGGTGTGTGCAGCGGTCCTCATGGCTGTGTGCACCTGAGTGGGCAGGTCATGTGGACACGTGCACTGTGGGTGGTCGCACACCATCACAGGGGCGTGTCCCATGGCTGTATGCCATGCACAGTGGATGGGCTGCAGGGGGCAGTGCATTCACGCCTATTGACTCTGCTCCCTTGTCCTAGGTGGATGGCGGATGATAAGAATCGAGAGGGCACTGCAGGAGCTTCTGCAGGTGGCCAGGGCCTCTATGGAGATCCTTCAGAGGGTGGAGCAGCTTGGAATCTGCAGGAGGCATGGCAGGAGGCACCATCGGAGCGGGGAGCGGGGCTCCTGCTGAATTGCATGTGCCCCAGGATGACACCTACCCTCCTGGACCCACCCTCACACCCCTCCTTCCCTCTCCCATATGTTCACCCCTGCCCCTTACCCACCCCCCACCTGGTTTGTTGCCCTCACCCCATAATTATTGTAAATATCTGTAAATAGTTTTGTTATTACTGTTCAAATACATTTGTTTTGTTATGCCTACTGTGGTGGTCTCTGATCTGCAGCAGGCTAAAGGTGCTCAGCTGCAGTGGTGTGCATGGCATCAGGGGTGGTGCTATTATGGGCGTGTGTGTGTGTGTGTGTCCATAGGGGAGGCAACTTTGGTGTGGGCGTAGCTCTCAGTCACTGTCTGTGGTTTGTGTGTTGTTCCCTGTGCACTGGATGACTGTGTGCAGTGGTACACGGTGCATGCACTGTGTCCATGGTGCCCCAGTCAGACCGTCCATGGCCTGTGCAGCTGACGCCCTTGCATGTCTGTCACAGTCCGCTGGCATGTCAGTGGTGGCTGCCCATGCTGACAGCCACTGTACCCAGCATGATGCCGGGTTGCCTCCTGTCACTGGTGCAGCCCTACCGGACAGTCAGTCGGTGGGCGGGCGGGCAGCAGGCGGTGGATGTTGTCGCTCGGCCGCCGCGGGGGAGCGGGTGGAGGGGCTTCGTGGGTGGGTGGGGGGGGACACTAGACACCAGGGAGATGTTTGGGGGCTTGTGGATGTGACATTCTGCCCGCGATCTGGCTTTACGGCCCACTGGACCACCAGGGAGATATTCGGTTGGGGGAGGGTTACATTCTGCCTCGCGATCGGGCACTGGGGGTTCATAATGCCTCTGCCCGCATCGGGCTGTGGGAGATGTGTGTGTGTGTGTGGGGGTTCATGTACCTGTACGCCCGCGATCGGGCTGTGGGATATGTGTGGGGGGTTTCATGTACTTGTACTGCCCGTGATCGGGCTGTGGGATATGTGTGTGGGGGTTTCATGTACCTGTACTGCCCGCGATCGGGCTGTGGGATATGTGTGGGGGGGTTCATGTACCTGTACTGCCCGCGATCGGGCTGTGGGATATGTGTGGGGGTTTCATGTAACTGTGATGCCCGCGATCGGGCTGCATGGTGCGTCGGTCCCCGACTGCTGCTGCCTGGCAGGGTGGCCAGGAGCAAGTCCTCGGGGATCGGCGCACCTACATGCAAATGGCATGCAAATGGGGCCATAAATAGATGCAAATGGCCCCCCCTGCGCCTTGCATAAATTATGGCCCCATTTGCATGTCACCTTTTGAATATCGGAAATTTGAGCATGGCGCAATGGTACTTGCGCCACCGCAAGTTTAATGCTCAACTCTGGCAACTTGCGGTGGCGCAAGTTCCACTGCGCCATGCGCAAAATAACTGTGGCTGGGGTGATATTCAGGGAGTTGCTCAACAGCGCAACTCCTTTGAATATCTCCCCGGCCACACCCCTGCGCAACTATTTTGAGCAGCGCAGGGGCTTGCGCCTCAGAATGGCGCAGTTTGAAAATCTGGGCCTTGGTATTGACAAATGCTTGTTTAGGTAGAGCTTTGTTGCCGTCTTGCTTTTCAGGGACTAATTATGTGAGGTTTGGAGGTTTTTATGGTAGCAGTTACATCATGTGTTAATAAGGTGGTTTTACATGTGTTAATACATTGGCTGTGATATGTGTTATTAATGTTATTAATGCTTCTGCTACTAATATTTGCAGTTGTTTGTACTTATTCCTTATATCTGCACTTTGTTCCTACAATCATCTATTCATAAGTGTTGCTTTTGAGTTGTTCTGTTTGCATTAGGTTATCCTATAAGCACCTTGTCTTATTAGCTGTCATTGTAATCCAGACCCATTTATTCCCTATGTGTATCTATTTTCGCTTTTGCTGATGTATTTTTGTCTCATTGTGTATTATGTATCATCAGATGATATTGTACCCTCGTGTTCACAAATGCTGTAATATTCAGTATGTATGCATTGTTTTCTTTACTCCTCTTCTGTCCTACCCAGGACATCCTTGTAAATGAACGCTGCTCAATGTGGTTTTTCCTGGTAAAACTAAATGAATACATAAATAAAATAAAATAAGTAAATGTGGTTGGCACTGTACATGTGTTTAAGGTTGTAATGAGGTGGTTCATAGTGTGCTCATTAAGTATTAATGTGTTATTAAGGGGTTAATAACACATTAATACAGTGATGGTTAATTTGTTGTGCATCTGCTAATTGAGTATCATCATATGTGGGACAATATCTGATGACTTTTTGTATGGGGGATGAGAGCCCAGCCAAGTAATATATATCTACTTTATAAAATGGGCTTAAGAAATCCAGGTCTCTGATTGGCTACTACATCATCTGAGCCGTGTCCTTATCAGATGATATAGTAGCCAACCGGGACTACTGCCCACCATGATGCCCCATAACGACAATAAATCAGTGAGCTCTGCTGAACCTAAACGCAAACTCTCATTAGCAGAGCTCACTGAAGCGGCAGCAATCCACCTCAACGGCAGTCGCACCAGCACAGTATCACAGTACTGTCACCATATCTCACTCAGATGCCACAAAATCCCCCTTCTGACACAAACTGTAAAACTGTACTTTTCTTTTACTCACAGAGCTTTTGTTCCTCGTATTTCCACCGCGATCCTCTGCCATCCTCGCTCAGATCTCGGTAGTCCACACTTGCCCCCTCCCACACTTTTTCATTTCCTATAAATCACAGCCTTCACTACAGAGAAAGAACATTAGCAGCAGAATACTTCTCGCTATGAATTTAAACTTTTAATTTTTGTCAGTGTCCGTCGCGGTTTAAAAAAAGCATGAAGCAGTATTCTACGGCACCCGGCAATAGACACGCTCGCTCCTAGCCTCCAAAAAGGAATATGCTCACTCCTGACACTGCTCGCAATTCGTCAACTTCACTACCGAAAAAAAAAACCTCTGCAAACTAAAACACACACTGCTCCCAATTCGTCGACTTCACTACCGAAAAAAAAAACCTCTGAAAAAGTTATTTCTCCCAATGTTTACCGCGGCAGTTTCACAGAAGCAGGAAGCGCTATTGTATGGTACCCAGTAACGGACACGCTCACTCCCAGCAGCCAGCTAAGAACACGGTCGCGCCATTTATTTCTGCCAATATTTTATCATACAGATGCAGTCACATAGACAGACACAGTGCCACCTGTCAGTAAAAACACATACTGGTTCTCAAGATATAGTGCTTAAAACAGGTAAACATAACCTAAGAAAGCCATAGAAACCCAGTAATTCAAATGAAACACTATTTTAAAGTGACTTCATAGGGGGACTATTTTTCCTATTTGAACTATTAAACCTTCTTTTTTTATACATTTTTTACTTTATCTCTTTTTCTTTTTACTCATTAAATAATCAATAGATAAGCCCATTTTATAAGCGCAATAACACTCCGAGGTGTGGGTTATCGCCTGATAATGCGCCTAGGGGCATAAGGCACTGTTGTAAGTGCCTCGTGCCTAGTACACCCCTAGGCGTGCTCTTATCAGGCGATAACCCACACCTCGTCGTGTGTTATTGCCTACGTATACGCTGTATATCTGGCCCAACTGCTGTAGGTACTATCACCTCAACACCATGCTTCTAGCCCACGCTCTTGTTTTTGCAGTAGTTTCTCATGTCATTATGTATTTTAGTAGGGCTGGTTGCTCTGTCCTACACCAACACTGAACAATCCATCTTCATCAAGAAATGGCCTGCCTGCCTTGTTCACCCCACATGCTGGTAACTCCCAAGTGGGGGCGAGGATGTCTGGACTCTGATTCCCCAGGTAAAACTGCTCTATTGATGTAATATTCAGTGGGTCAAGAGAGGACTCTAGGACCAGTCTTAGATTTCCTTCAGGAAACACAGCAGGGCGTGTAATCTGCACCATTGACCTGGGAGCCAGTAGATGGAGTGGATAGAGAAATGTGGCTCTGATTACACTGGTAGATTTTAAGTAAATCTGTCTTCATAGTTTATGTATACTTTTTTTGTAA
Source organism: Neoceratodus forsteri (assembly GCA_016271365.2). Lineage (NCBI taxonomy): Eukaryota > Metazoa > Chordata > Ceratodontiformes > Ceratodontidae > Neoceratodus > Neoceratodus forsteri. The sequence continues at coordinate 435,732,321 of JADMNL010000022.1, read as the reverse complement.
GAAAAGGTAGTATTTTGTATTTGGAGTACAGGCATAAATGCTATTGTCTCCATACCTGACTTCAATGCTGTAATAGATATTCTTTAAAGGACACATGTCACACTTTGTAACTACCATATAACTGGTCATTCACAGAAAAAAAAAATGTAAAGGCCTTTTCTTTAAATGCTTTTTAAAAACCTTTTCTCACATAGTGTTAGCTAGGCAACCACCTCAGAGAATATAGTAGTCGACCACTGAAGTCAGCCACAGTAGGCAACAGAAATCAGAAATGGATTCTGTTGGCCCCGTTTGTGGCACCCTGCAAATACTTTGATAGCCACACCAAACACCATTTATCAATCATTTTATGGGGTACCATCAGCTGAGCTATTAGCAGGCTTTTTACTACTCTAAACGGAGAAATGTAGAGGATTTTAGAATTTTTTTTTATTTGGTTTTGGTTGTAGCATGTTATGCCGCAGTGTTGAGGTCCTGGGCTTGCATTGTTAGCCTGACATCTGACTTTGGGCTAGTGGAACTCCAGGAGTGCTGTGGAGACAACAGTTTCAGATTCTCAGACTCTGACTGTTATGTGTGGTATTAAGGTGGTTGTTTTATGTAGTTCTTGGCACACATTGATGCCAGCCACCTAAAGTCACCCCAAACTGGGTGCGTTCTATAGAAACAGTGCCAATGTCCCTCTCTCCGGCCATTGTGAGCTAGTCACAAAGATGATCCTCCCTATTTTCAGCTACGGCAACATTTTCTACAGTGCAGCTCCCAAGTCCAGACTTGATCCTCTTTCATTCTTTCTGTCATTTTGCCTTGTACTGCCCTCCTAATACACACCACTCCTCATTCTACCCCTCCCTCTCATTCCCTCCCTTCTCTTGACACCAGATGTTATGCCATTGTGTCACCTTCACCTCCAAATTCTAGTTTGGTTCTCTCCCTCCCTACTTTTCCATCCTCCTTGCTCCCTCCCTCTCTCCCTTCCCCATACCCCCTCTGTAACACTGCTTCTCTTTCCCTCTCCCTTCCATTAAGGAAAACCTCAATGGGCAAACTGCTTTCTCATATATTTTTCCTAGAATTTGGTCCCTGCTCCCCCGTCTCCCCTGTGCATCCACTCTGTCTCATCTTTCTCCTCCCTCAAGTCCCATCTTCATGACTTTACTACCCCCCTCCTGCAATTACTCGTGACCCTTGTGTTCTCCCTCCCTGTTTTGTTGATGTGTCCAAGCACACCCCTCCCCCTTAATCATTTTCCTTCCTACCGTAGACCAAACTGTTCTATGTCAATTGTCGCATCTGAAATTGGCTTTGCACCTGTACCCACACTATTGAACTGGCATTGTTAACGCACACCTTTGCAGTCTAGGAGTTGTAATTTACCCCTTTTCAGGGTTTCTCTCAGAACTGTATTGCACTAGTACCTTCATTTGCACTGTTATACCTACTTATTTGGTGTTGCCCTGATTATCTGTATGTATACTGTATATATTTTGTCTGCACAACTGTAATGTATTTTTACTTTTTTTATAATATATTTTTTATTGGATTGTATTTTATTTTTTATTATCAGTGCACTTACAGTTTATTTTCACTTGCACATCCTGTATTGACAGCTCCCCTACCCCTTCTCAAGACACATCTGGAAATTAGTTATCAGCTCAGTATGCCTCTCCTGGTAAAACACTTGAAATAAGTAATACTAAATATAATTACTAAGCTGGCAGTTACATATGTTAATAAGGTGGTTGTTAAATGTCTTAATAAGATTGTAATGAGGTGGTTCACACTGTGTCCGTTAGGTATTATTGTACATTAATACAGTGATAGTGGTCAATTGGTTGCATATCTGCTAATTAAGTACCAACATATCTGGAGAAATATATGATGGCATTTTGTATGGGGTTGAGGGCCCAGCCACATCGGGGCTTTGGCAATGTCCTAATATAAATATACCTAATATTTTAAAAGTGGTCTGTGAGGCCATGCCATCATGAGTGGTGAAGCCAAGGCTCTGAACTGCAGATGGCAGGATACCCCCCTTGCATAACATCTCTTACAGTGCTTTCCAAAAATGACTATGAGGACACAAGAAAGTTTGCCTCTCTGGCCAAGGGAAGGCATCCATAGGATGCGTGTGGAATGGTGCCGGCAATGAAATCATAGAAAGGGAGAGAGAGGAGAAAGTAAAATGGAGGGGGTTAGGCCGGTGATGGGGTCTCCTGTCACATGCCCCATTGGGCTACTGTAGCTCATTGCCCCATCTCCTGGAGAAGAAGAGCTTGCTGTCATGTCCTCAAGCCCTCAAGGGAGAAACTCACCTTACCCTTTTGGTGGCAAGAAGTGGGAGCAATTCCCTTGGGAGATCCTCCTTCTTGGAGCTTGTCTGGTCTAGATGCTGAATCAGCCCGGAGTGGGAGTATGAGAAGAAGAGGTGCAGCAGAGCCTGTGAGAGAAGGGAGAAAGTCCATCCAGGTGCAATGTTGGCTTCATAGGTACTTGGATTGAGGGTTTATCTTGGTAGGCATAGGTTTGCTGTCCGCTGAAGGAGTTCTTAGCCCAGGTACAGGGGAGAACAACTGGGCAAGCAAATTGTTTTGTTTACTAGAAATGGCAGTCTACTAAACTGCAGTATTTGCAATTTTTTTGGTAGATTTTCTTTATTACATTTTTTTACAGATACTGAAGCAACCTTGTAAGCAATAATACCTGACTGGGTGGGTGGTATTGGGCTATACCAGACTGCCCAGAGTCTTATAGCCCCTGGATGGTCCAGCATAGTTAAATAAGTAGAAAGCAGCTCCAATACCCTGACGTGCAAGATAAATTCCAACTGTAATAAATCCAAAGAATCAGTACTGACAAACGATCCAAGATCAAGACAAGATTTATTCTTGTAACAAGTCCTTGTAAATACAAATTCAGCACACCATGGCTGTTACAGCAGCAGTGAATCCCACCTACTAATTGCCCTGATCGGTTTTACACTTACAAGCTTCCTCAGGGAGGCCGATCCTACATGCAATCCCTATTTTTATATATACAACATCAGGAGAGTCCTATTGAAAAAATACTGCATGTGAACCCCAATTAAGAACTTGCTTGTGTATTAATAAAAAAGTTGAAAAAACAATCTGGAAATTCAGTGATGCCAGACAATACAGATAAAACAATTATTTGTATTTATAAATTCTAACTAAATAAAAGCTCTAGGAACAAACTTCATTAGACCATACATCCTAATATATATGGGTGGTCCTTTTGATAAAATGCAATAAGATTTAATCATAGGGAGGTCAAAAGATCAAGTAGAAAAAAAATTATATTCCATGGAATAAGATATATCGATTATTGTAACAATCATTTCCACTTAAATTATTTGCATTAATTCAATATTCCATACACTTATTAATCAGATGTCAAAGAGGTCAAATACAATAATATGCTCGTACCTAAATTCTAGGCGCCATGCGTCCACATGGGTGCACCCCTATCACGCTGTTCGGTGACAGTGCGATGGGGAATGGCACTAGGGAGCACCATTTTTAATCTGAATCGGTGGAAAGATGGCACGGAGATGAGCACCTATCTGGAGCCAGGTGGACCTGGTTAACCTTGTCTCCTTAGTTGAGCCCCATGCTGGTGCTCTCTTTGGTGAGGCACCCTTGGACAGGGCCAGAAGTGCCATGTGGGAGGAGGTGGCGGTGGCCCTGGAGGAGGTGACAGGGATCCGGAGAACTGCAGAGCAGTGCAGGCACCGGTATGGGGACCTCCAGCGAGGGACCTGGACAGGCTTGCCTGCCTGCGGGCACGCACCAGGAGAGGCACGGTTCCACGGCCAGGTAGGTGCCCCATCCATTGGTTACATCCGTATGGGTATCACGGTGGGCATGTGTCCACCACCGGGGGGGTGGTCCATCCAGTGTGGGCAGTGGTGGTGGTGGTGGTATAGGGGTGGGGGGCTGAATGATTTGGCTGTGTGGGATATAGGGTTGGGGGGCCTTTGCTACTGGATTGTACTAATGTTCTTCTCTCCATGTTTGCACCCTAGGCCCTGAGGAACGTCGCCATATGAGGGAGGAGCGGCAGTGGCGTGAGGCACATCCCGATTCAGGAGGACCCTTACTGGCTCAGCGCCAGGACCAGCCTGATGATGGTGAGTGCCTTACATCCAGGATTTTCTGTGCATGCTGTGTAGCAGGGCGGGCGGCGGGGCATGGCCACCATCCCTTGACACCACTGCTGTGCACGCCACATAGTACAATCAGCACTGTCCAGTGGCACTGCATTTCTGGGAGTGCATCACTGGTGGTCCATGTGTGCACCGGGTACATGGCTGTGCCACTGCCTTCGCACCGCAAAGCCATGTCACTGTACAGCCATGGTGGTGCTGTGTGGGACTTGGGCAGTGGGTGTGTGCAGTGGTCCGCGTGGCTGTGTATGTCTGGGTGGGCAAGTCTCATGGACCCAATCACTGTGGGTGGTCGCACACCCTCACAGGGGCGTGTCCTACGGCTGTATGCCATGCACAATGAGTGGACTGCAGGGGGCTGTGCATTCACACCTATTGACTCTGCTCCCTTGTCCTAGGTGGATGGAGGATGGTCCATATAGAGAGGGTGCTGCAGGAGCTGCTCCAGGTGGCCAGGGCCTCTCTGGCCATACTAGAGAGGGTGGATCAGCATGGCATGTGGCAGAGACATGGCAGGAGGTGCCATAGGAGCATGGAGTGGGGCTCCCACTGAAGACTGTCCACATGGACTACTACAACCCCCCTGGAACCACCCTCACACCCCTTCTTCCCTCTACCATTTGTTCACCCCTGCCCCTTACCCACCTCCACCCAGTTTGTGGCCCTCACCCCATTTTTTACTGTAAATATGTACAAGTTTTGTTTCTGCTTCCAATATATTTGTTTAGTTATGCCTACTGTGGTGGTCTCTGATTTGCAGTGGGCTAATGGTGCTCAGCTGCAGTGGTGTGCATGGTGTCGGGGTGGTGCTATCCTGGTAGTGTGTGTGTGTGTGTGTGTGTGTGTGTGTCCCGTAGGGGAGACAAGCTTGGTGTGAGCATAGCTCTCAATCACTGTCTGTGGTTTGTGTGTTGTTCCCTGTGCACTGGATGACTGTGTGCAGTGGTAAATGGTGCATGCGCTGTGTCCATGGCGCACCTGTCAGACCATCCATGGCCTGTGCAGCTGCTACCCTTGCATGTCTGTGACCTGCACAGTCCACTGGCATGTCAGTGGTGGCTGCCCATGCTGGACTGCCACTGTACCCAGCGCGATGCTGGGTTGCCTCCTGTCACTGGTGGGGTGCACGTCTGCCTCGGGTGGCACTGTTGCCTCTGCTGTTGTTGTCCCACCTCGATGCTGTCACTTGTGTCTGTTGCAGGGGATGTGCTCCACTGTCTGTCACTTGTGCTCCAGCAGCATGCTGGTGGCATACAGTGTCATGGTGCCTGCACAGGGTTGCTGACACACCTGTGCCATGGAGGGGTTCTGGCCATGTGCACACAGCTGCCGTGGCCACATGCCGAGGGCTTGGTTGGCCCGCTATTGTGTCCCTGTGTTGGTGTGCCCTTGGGTATGGATGGCTGTTTGTCTGTGCACTGTGTTGCATCCTGTGTGGCGCATGCTTCCATGCAACACTGTGTGTGTCTATGCTGCCTGTTGTGGCCAGTGCTGGGACAGGATGTGTCCTTGGGAGGGTGCGCAGGGTGCTGTACCGCTGGTGGTGGGGTCTGGGGCATGCCCTATCGCATGTGGGGTACCTCGTGTTCCAACGCATGGTCGGTCTCTCAGCTGTACCTCGGGGGGAACGTGCAGGGTGGCACTGTGTATGCTGTTGTTGCATTGCTGTCTGCTGCCGCCTGCTGCAGGGTGCACATGGTGGGGCTGCCTTGTATGGCTACGTGGTGCACAGGGTTGCATTGTCACAGTGGGGGTGGTGGCATGCATGGGGTGTCCTGCACTGTTGGGCGCTACTCCTGGGAAGTGTGTATGGTGATCGTGGTGCTGGGTGTGCTCTGCATTGGTGGGATGGTGTGGCACGGGGTGGTCGGCCCTCCTTTTGTGCCAGTCACAGCTTGCGAGGGGGTGTGCTGGGGCACCATGCCCCAGATGTGGGTTGGTTGCTGGTATCCATGGACTGGTGGTTATTCCAGCTCTCCCCCAGTTGTGCAGTGCATGGAGTGTGGGGGACGATGTCTGTTCTGCTGTGTGCTCCTCTGCCCATCTGTTGCATGGGTGGTGGGCCCCTGCATCCCTGGTTGTGCTGTTGCATTGCTGCCCTGCTGCAGGGGTGTCCCTGGTTGTGCTATGGCGCATCTGGACTGCTCCACTGAGCATCCCTTGTTGCACTATGGTGCATCAGAAATGCACAACTGCATCCTGGTTGCGCTATGGTGCAGGTGGTGTGATATTCAGTCGTGTGCACGAACATCTGGGCCTGCGCAGTTTTTGAATATTACGCTTCTTGCGCATGGGCGCAGTGGACTTGCGCTTGCTCCTGCTGTTGCGCACTTTTTGGGTGCAGTTTGAATATCTGGGCCATACTGTATAAAAGTAGGGATTGCATGTTGGGCCGGCCTCCATGAGGAAGCTCGTAAGAGCAAAACTGGTCGGGGCAATTAGTAGGTGGGATTCACTGCTGCTGTAACAGGCATGGTGTGCTGAACTTGTATTTACAAGGACTTGTTATAAGAATAAATCTTGTCTTGATCTTGGATCATTTGTCAGTGCTAATTCTATGGTCCAGCATAGCCCATACCACCCACCTGGAGGGTATTATTGCACTTAGAAAATGGATTATTGTCAAATTTTAATAAAATATAAAATTGCTTAAAATGGGGAGAGTATGAATGCAAAAATATTTTGTGGTAAAGTAGTCTCTCTACTGATACACTTCCCAGTACAGGGCTTGCTATATTTTTAGACAGTTTTATTTCTTAAAACACCAACTTGTGAGCAAGTTGCATACATGTACCCCCCCCCCGCTAATTGGGTTTATACTGTTGAAAACTGCAATCTCTTTTGCGTGGCATGGAAGCAGATTGAGTGCATTTGTTGTGAGGCAGGACAGGTTAATGTGGCAGACACTCCCACCAGCTGAACGGACTTCTATACAATTCAGAGACAGAGGATACGTGAATACCAACCCACACTCTCACATTAAAAAATCTTCTTCTGATAGTGTGTCTTTCTTCCACCAACAGCTGAGGGAATTGCCTGCTAGGCATTGGGACATATTTCTGAGACAGCAGCGGGAAGTGAGGGGTGGGAGCATGTGCTTCAATTCAAAGCATGTGCACAACAACGAGGACAGCACTATGCACCCAGAGCTCTAAGTTTTTTGTTTTTTTTTTGTTTTTTGGTAAGTGACTCTGCTATGGAGCAACAGTTAATTTTATTTAGTTTTTACTTTTGATATTAGAATGAGCCAGTGAAGGGATCGGGGGAATAGGGCTGAAGGGAGGATGGGGCGGGGAGCAGTCTGATGCTACAGCGGGAGTGACTCTTAGAGATCCTGGAGTGACTGCTCTGAACAGAACAAAAAGAAAGAGGTTATGTTTTAGCAGCAGGGACAAAGGAGCTTGTATGGCAACCAGAATGACTTCACTTAAAATTGTTGTCTTTTAGCAGGATCTGCTGCTATAACTGATTTCAATAGTTTGCTATAAAGGGAAAGGGGAAATTGTTTATCCAGGAAAGGCACACTAAGCTGAAGCTTATTTTCAGGTACAATCTGGCAGCACAAGGAAGTTAAGTGACTTGCTCAAGGTCACACAGCACACAAGTGTGAGCTGATGGGATTCAACCCAGGTCTCCAGGTTTGTAGCTCAGTGCTCTTAACCACTACGCCATACTGCCTCCAACATAACATAATGTAACGTAACATAACATATATCATAACATAACATATATCGTAACATAACATATAACATAACATATCAAAACAGCTGTAACAGGAAGATAATACACACTCTGATTAGCATATCTTAAACAAACATTAAAGCCAACTTAATTCTTTCATGGTGAGTTGAATGTATTATCCATGATGCCTTGTGTTATGAGGTATATGCAGTTTAGTGTTGCTATAACAGTTGGCTTTACAGCAAATGTGTTTTCAGCAGAACCCTTGCTTTGGTGTTTCTTCATTGAGGTTCTTGCCCTATTCATTTACTTTCCTCTTCTGGGGTCACCATGAGCTAAACCATACTCATAATGTAGCTGGTTGACTCCATGTAATTGGCTGAGGCAACCACAATGGCACACTAATGAGTCCTAACAAGGAGACAACACTTGTTTGTGGATTGCTGTTTTCAGCCTTTACAGCTTGTTTGATTGTTTGTACCTCATAAGCCTTCTTAAAGCCCAGGCAGCCTAAACTTCTTCATGGTGATTTGCATCTACTGATCATGATACCTTGCCTTGCTTTATGGGGGCATGTGCAATTTTAAGTTTCTAGAAAAATGAACATGATGCTTGCTGGAGATATTAACTAATGGTAGCTGTTTGTGTGCACTGTGTCCAAAAATTAATGATCCAGAATACACTGGAGAGTAGCACTGCTCTGAGTTGGGAAGCTTCACTGAGTATACTGAGGACTATAGTTAGACTGACTCAGAGACAAATTAATGCAACAGAGATGACATTTACCAGAACTAGAAGAGCCCATGCCAACAGGGGAAAAAACGTGGCTTTTAATCTATTTAACAATCTCCGTGGAAAGATTTATTAGGTTCATGCAAAAAAGCACAACTTGCATTAAAAATGGATATTCTGGTGACAGACCTTCTGTTTTATGTAAAATAAAAACAGAAGAAGGAACCGAAGACTAGTATGGAGCACATCCCCAGAGCTGGAATGAAGAACTCTAAATGGCAGGAAAATGTATTGTACAGTACTAGGTAGCTGTACCTTTGAGTCTTGAGAGTTAAATCCTGATTTCAGCTCCCTCATCCATCACTGTTGGTAAGCCTATTAGGTGAGCAAGCATAACGCACATTTGGATACATTTTCTGACTGAAAAAACTATATTATACCAAAGGCATGTGGTGTATGAAATGAACGCTATCTTGTGATCAACCTATGATACTGTACCATGTAAAACTGAACACTGAATTGCCATAAGAGGCAAACTAGAGATTACTTTCTTTCTCATTTTTATGGCTGTGGGCAGGGCCTTCAGCCGTTTTGGCACTGTGTGCTTTAAAATGGCTGATTGTGGCACCTTCCGTTGGACTTTTGGAAGTATCCTTACAAAAGTCCAATGGCGCTTGAAACCCTCTGCCACGATCTGCTACTATGGAGTAACAGTCGCACTATTTCGGCTGTTACGTCTGCATTCCGGGGCAAGAACTACGCATGTGTGCCTCAAGCGCATGCGCAGTTCCGCTGCCACCGTCATCTTGTGAATGGCAGTATGCCATTCACCACAACTATGCATGCACAAATGTTGTGCATGCGCAGTTGTGTTGCTGCCGGTTGGCGGCATTTGCTCTCGTGAAGCTCTGCAAGCTTGCCACAGCTGTATCGGCTCTGGCTAGACTTTGTTTTTTACTCTATAAAGAGACTATTTTGAAACCTATAGACTCTGCATAAGCTTAGACTATGGTCTGGATTTCTTTGCAATTTTCAACTTTGTAGTTTTTCTGACTCTTCAACATGTTGGAAATGGGAGGATAGAATGGATGTTTAAGGCCTTGTGGTTTTGGAGGATGCACCTCAGAAAGCACATAAACTGGGTGAAGACAATCCATAGGAGGGCAAATGAAATGGTACAGTGGTTGTTTGAGAAGTCCTATAAGAAAAGACTGAGGGATCTCAACATGTCCACCCTGGAAGAGAGGAGAGCAAGAGGTGACATGATAGAGACCTACCGGTAGCTCACAGGGGTGAACAGGGTGCAGGAGGAGCGTTTAAGTGAGGTGTGAGGAAATATGAAATGTACTTGTGCTCCCTCAAATGTGAAAGAGCACAAGTACCAGGTTACAGCGAAGCTGGGGGTGAATTTTAAGTGAGATGTGAGGACATATTTCTTCACTGAAAGGGTGGTAGATGTCTGGAACAGACTGCCAGCAGAAGTGGGGGAGACAAAACAGTGGGGGCTTCATGCATGCATGGGACAGACATAGGGTGTATTAGAAAACAGGCAGGCAGGAACAAGGATCACCAGAGACCAGTTAGGGTCTGCTGAGACCGATTAGGCAGAGAATATCTGGGCAGACTGGGTGGGCCAAGTGTTCCTTTTCTGCCGACATGCCAACAAACTTCTACATTTCTATGTGGTTGTAGTTAAGAGAGTAAATGCAGGACTACAGTAAGATGCCACTGAGTAGCTAGTAATATTTCATGTAACTGTGAGGTATCATTGCAACAGCTGTTGATTTTTAACTGTTACTAAATTCTACTGACTCTTGTAAAAATAATGGTCCCTGCCCTTCTCAGTTACAGTCAAATTGTTTCCATAACCACTACTCCAGGTTTAGTTTGCCAGCCCAACAGATCTGGAATCTGTTTACTGTAAGAATGCTTCACTTCAAGAACTGTTCCTTCCTGAATTTAACTCCATTTGGGCACAATTTTCTGTTGTAACACTACATCACCATGGATCACAACTCTAATAAAATTTGAGGGAAAATACAATTTTGAAATTGTTTAACATTTTAGTGGGATTCAAACCCAGATCTCCAAGGTTCCAGCCATGGGCTCTAACAACAGTGCTGTGCTGGAATCTGTTATTCAAGCCTGTGGATAGGCATATCTCTTACAAAAACTGATCTCAGAGCAGTTTGACTGGTAAACTGACCTTGGATGAGCCCAGCTGGTAAAGTGATCCTGGCTTAGTTTGGCTGGTAAACTGATCCTGAGTGAGAATGACTACGAAACTGATCCTAACTCAGTTCAGCTGGTAAACTGATCCCTACTCAGTTCAGCTGGTAAACAGATCCCGACTCAATTCGGCTGGTAAACAGGTCCTGACTCAGTCTGGCTGGTAAATTGATTCTAACTTTGTTCAGCTCTTACATCAATGTAGGATGACTCTGACTGGTGAATTCATCCTGACACAGTTTGTTTGGTAAACTGATCTCATCTCACTTCAGCTTGTAAACTGATCCTGTCTCACTTCAGCTGGTGAATGAATCTTGACTCAGTTTGACTGGCAAACTGAGCCTAACCAAGTCCGGCTGGTAAACTGAGTTGTTTTGGACACAAAATACTTGCATCTACTTTTATGAATGGACCATTTGAAAAAAAAAAAAACTTTATTCTTTCCAACAGGGCACAAGAAAGATTATACCAAACAGCAGGAAAGCTTACATCATCACAGAGCTGCCTCACCTCCAGAGCATGGAGGGAGACCAAGGTCAGAGACCATTAGTACAAAAATCTAGTTGTGACCTGAATAAAAAACTCATCACTCTTATTTCCTGTTATATAACAACCACATAGTTCCCATTTTGTGTTCAATACAAATATCCTGCTTGCCACTATGAGCTCTGTGATCAAAGTAATCTGTGCTCTTAACATACTGTAGAAAAACAGGATTTAATCCGTGTACCAATCAGAGGCAGTCTTTATATGGTGATGGTTCTTTAAATGTCCCCACGCTGTCCTCAACACTCATTAGAAATGCTACAGTACAGAAAGCAAAAAGGAGGTTGGAGATTACTTGATGCCCCCCAATTTAAATATTGTTTTTAGTTTCTAACCCCAACCCCTTGCAATACTATCTCATCATGTGCAATCTTTCCGGCTTGTTTTCCTTATTTCCAATACAGCACAGCACTGTATTTAGAGAAAAATACATTGAAAATCACCTTCGAAAAGGGAAAATGACAAGTGTGTGGCAGGGGAATTCACAGGTTAAAGGGCGTTTTCCAACCCTTGCCGACACCCATGGCTGTTTGTCTACATGTGATGTCATACTCTCCAGCTTCTGACATCATAATCATTCCCATGGCAACCAACTGTGATTCATAAACAGGATTCTGGCATTACATCTGGACAGGCAATAAGAACATATGAAGTCTGAGGGACAAGGATCCTATTTTTAATCAACCACACTTATTAATAAAAAAGAAGGAAGAGAAATACAGAGAAATTGTGAAATAGAAACATAACTGTGTTTAAATATTTATTTTTAAAGTATTCCCCAAGATTTGACATGCTCATTAAGGCAGGCTTCGTGCTTTATTTGTGTAGGGCAAGTAGTGCTTGCTATTCTACGTGGTGAGAGCAATGGTGGATATGGATTCCTTACAAATCTTTAAATTAATAGATATGGCTAGGAGGGAAAAAAAATGGGCACGGGGTCAAAACCGCGCATGGCAGAATGTTGTGGGGCATAAGCGCATAGCGCTTCATTGGTATCTTTTCTCTGTGGGGGTGAACCCCACCCCCGATACAGGGGCTGCCCCGGACCCCCCACAAGGATTCTAACTCCAGGGGGTCCAACATGGAGAGCGCATAGATCCGGGATTCGGCAAGTGTTGTAGCTATTATCGTTACATTATGACCCGGTGCAAAAAAGGCAGTGTGCATTTCTTCGTAAAATTGGGTATAGGAGAACTGAGAAATATCAATTTACAATATTTGGTGTTCACCTTTACAGGAACCAAACTAGAGATCTGTCCTTTGATGGTATTATGCGGTTTAATTATTAACGTGTTTACGTGTATGGTGCCTGAGCCTTCGGGAAAGCATGCTTTGTAAATAAAGCTACTATTACTGCTACATTTCCTACTTTATGTATACCTGTCTATTAACTGCAAAAAACAATGTTAATGCATCTATTAGGGTTGAGATGCAAAGTGGAAAAAGTAAGGAAATGAAAAAGAGTCAAAGTCTCATGGGTGTTAACAAATCAGTGATGTGGTGTTCCTTGGAGTATTCAAGCATAATGCCCACCCTTCCCCCTTACTTTTTGAAAAAGATATCTAAAAGCATGTTTGTAGTAACTGCAGCAGATTTGTAACTTGCTTTGCCAATGGTAACTGTGCTAGACTTGCACGAGTAGCTTACTTTGGGAGGGGGCCCAGTGGGCCACATGTGAAACAGCTGCATGGTAATTAAAACTGTGCCGGACCTGTAGCTTGCTTTGTGAGTGGTCCACTGGACCACTCATGAATCAGCTGCATAATGACACATACCGCACCAGAGCTGTAGCTTGCTTTGGGATTCGCCATGTGGGCCAGCAATGAGGCAGTTGCATACTAGCACCATGCCATCCGCCTCCCCCATGCAGATAAATATACTTCCCAGCCTACTTAGCACCCATACCACCCCCCCAGTACCCATCCTTAATAAAATCTAGTGTAGGACAACAAGCACAACCCTCCCTCCATCTCGGCCAGCTGCTAGTTACTGAAGGAAAAAAAAACCTGCCCCATGCATGTGCAATGTGGACATTTGGGGACTTAGTTTTTTTTCCAGGTATTTTGTTTTGTCAGTTGCTCATAACCTGGTCATTTGTGGACATGTTTGTCCTATATTTTCAAGGTGCCCAAGTTGCCACACCCCTTCAGGGTCCCATTTACAAGCCAGCCTGATAGCACAGCAGTAGGGCTGCTTGCTATGCCAGTGACCTGGTTTCGGGAATGGTCTCAGGTGGCTCAGAGGCTGGTTTGGGGAGGGAGGATTGAACATGCCAGAGACAACTGTCCTCTCTCTGTGGGGCATGGCATTCCACTGTTTGTCTGCCAAGAACAAAAAGACTGAGCACTCTAGCTGATTTGCTGTTCAACAGTTTTTTTTTATTTTATTTTATTCACTTTTAAAAATGATCAAGTCAAAAATATTACAATCAATGAAACCATGAGGGCAATAACACTTCATACAATGACAACAGACATTTGCTTGCATCAGGAAATAGAAGTCCATTAATTTTGGATACAGCATATGAGGTACTATATGACACAGTTTATAGATAAACTGCAAAAAAGTATAGCCCAAGCAGGATCATCCAGAAAGCCAGCCATGCTAAAACCTGTGGAAGCAGTAAAATTAGGTAAGAGAAAAGGAAAAAGGAAATATAGGGCATATACAGCCATTGTTCCCATGATCTTTACTGCAGATTATTGGCATAATAGGGCTTTTGGCAGGTGCATAGGAAAGCCACAACGGGAGAAACAGTGTTTGCAACACATAAACAGCATCTTTAACATATAAAGTAGGACAACTCAGTACCAGTTAACATGAATTAAACTATGGTGGTACAGTGGTACACTGTTCAACAGTTTATTTTGGATGCCAAAAAAGTGCTATTTCAGTGCAGATCAATGCAAGGAAAAAAGTTTCTGTACAAACAATTTGATGCATCTCTGCTGTCCCAAAGTAGTCTGACAAGTCCCGGCGCTTTGATAAGATAGTCTTCCTCAGGAGATGTGGCCATTTTTGGTTACACTCCACCTTATAAAGGGGTAAATTAATGCTGTAACTGTAATGTCAGAGATGAGGGTAAGCACGGTTCTTGATGTGCAAATCAAATTCCATTGTCTTCCACAGCTGAATTATAGCAATTCTTTTTAAAGACTCGAATGGAGATAGTGGAAAATCAGGGAGGAGAAAAATATAGTCCTATAAAAAGGCTAGCTTATAAAAAAAAAGTATGAAAATTCCAAATGACCAATTCAAAAATAAATCAACTTTTATGGAAAGGGATTAATAATAATTTATATTATGCAGGGGCACTGCTAATAAAAACATGCCAGTTGCTGGACTGTAAAGGGTAAATAATGCACAGGTCCAATTGGACCAATAGTGCCACTATTGTGCAAAATAGCATTATAATCCAATTTCGTAACAATCTCATACCTACATTAAGAATATCAAATCATAGAATTTGATTTGACATAGACTTTGATGGCAGATAAGGACTGTTTGGCCCACCTAGTCTGCCCATGACTATGTAAGCTGCACAATCGACGCTGGATCTGGCAAATAACCATGGTGAGGGAAAGGTATGGAAAATGCTGGACTGCATAAAGTAAGTGAATATACATATTGTGCAAAACACTATGAAATCTATGCTAAACACTATTACAGTTACAAACAGGAAACATTAAAGTGGCCTGGTGGTGCAGAAAGCTGAGGCACTGTAAGCGCCTGACCTCTCACCACATCAGTGACCCAATTTCGGGAACAGGCCCAGGCCACTAGGATTGTCAGAGGGATGGCAAGGAGAGGACTGAGTGGCTGCTTTGCAGCTTTCCTCTCCTGGACTGGGGTGGTGCCTCATCCTGGCTCTTGGCTACCACTAGGTGGAGGCCTAGAGGTAGCACCGCCAGTCGTGAAGCTGACTTCCATCAAGGGAGGATGGAAGGAGCTGTGGTTGCCTCCACATGTGTTCATCCTCTGCACCACTGCAGCACCAGAGACCTGGGAGAAAAACAGGAGGAATAGTAGGGGACCTGCTTTGTGAAGCCTCAACCATGGCACCATGACCAACCCTGCCTCTTCTGGATTCTCTGGGGGGGGGGGAGGGTTGGATGGCCCTCCCTCCCTTGGCCCTGCAGTGGGGGAAATCCATGGGAGAATCTAGACCCTGACAAGGGAGAGAGGTAAGGGACTGTTGATGGTGCCTAGGGATGAGGCTGAATAGGCACCTGGTCTGCCCAGGGAGAGTAAAAACCTTTATAAAAAAAACCAAAAAACATGAAACATTAGAAATATTCCCAATACAGAAGATGTAGGAGATGATCTTGGGAGAGCTGCAATTTCAAGTTGCTAGACATGCATGTAAAACATCCTATTCTCATCTGTGCTTCCTGGCAGTATACTTTGAATTGCAGCATAATTCTTGAATGAAGAAGTTAAGATGGTATGTAAATTATTGTCAGGCTGTAAGAAGAAACAACAAGCAGAACACAGTAACCAGTTCTAAAAACCATAAAACAAATGTATAAATAGGACCAGAAATGAGCTATGGCTTATAAGAGAAAACAATTGGCTTCAGTTTTAAGCTGCAATATGAGTAAGGAACAGGTATGGGGGGAGGCAAGAGTAGAGGGGTATAGTTGGAGGAAAAGGGTAGGTTGTGGGTATAGTATAAGGGAGGGCTGCCAAAAGGGGAGGGAAAATGGGAAGGGGAGAGAGAAGGTGAAAGAAGAAGAAATAGGGGAAGAAAGGAGGTAAAGCATAGAAACAATTGTATACTTACCCCATATATGAAAACAATATTTAAATCAAAGTACCAACGGTAGTGAAAGGCACCAAACTCAGTTGTGTAAACTATTAGTTGATGGCATGTATGGAGGAAGGTTCTATTTCCCAGATACAGATACAGATCCTGTAGCTGGTCAGTCATCCAGCAGTGCACCCCACCAGCATGCTGCCCTCACCATATCACTGTTCACCTCCCCCCACCACATTACTTTCTCCCCACCCAGGTCATATAGTAGCATTTTAATTGAAAAGTATATTAATGAAAGTTGGGCTCCCACACACCTGAGTAAAGTGTGGCTCAGTTGGTAGCTCATCCGCCTCTGGACCAGGAGGTCGTGGGTTCTCATCCCACACCAGGATTAGACTTGCACCTAAAATGCTAGCATCCGAGTGCAGTATTAGGGGGGTGCTGTAATGCTGAGGTGTGCCGTCCTTCTGATGAGACATTAAACTGAGATCCCCTTCTACTCATCCTGGTGGGTGTCCAGGTGGAAGCAAAAGAATCCAGGGCACTCTTTGCAATGAGTAGAAGACAGTCACAGTGTCCTGGCCAACATTCCCCTTCCCATATAATTGTCCAGGTTGTGTGTGGGTGTTGATGTGCAATATGGCTGCCTCTACACATTCAGTCATTTCACTAGCTTTGTTTGTAAAGCACTTTGGGATGCACTGTGTATGAAAAGCACTATATAAATGCTGATTCTTATTATTATCATGTCCAGCCAGTAATGTAAAAATTTAATTGCCCCATGGAGCTGAGCTGCTTTTATCTACATTTTTTTAATGAAGTATGGTGACCTCTGTAATGCTGGAATCATTCACAGTACAGGTGCAAAATAAAAGCCAATTTTATTTATTTATTTATTTTATTTATTAGAACATCAGTTTAACAACCTTTGAGCCAGATGCTCATTTACAAAGGTACCTCGTCACAGTGAGGACAAAACAGTGCAAGAAACAAACATCAAGGCAGACAAAAAATCAGAGTACATTTAGGAATCAGCTATATGTCAAACATAGTATACAACAGGATTACATGTGCGCTTTACAGAGTAGACAATATACAGTAGTTACATGGAGATTGATTCAATGGGCAGATAAAGGTAAGGATGGGTAGAAGACATCAGAAGAGGAGAGTGGGGAAGATAGTAGCAACTAAAGGTAGAGCTGGACAGAAGGTCAGAGAGCGGCTCAGTGAGCGTTGTCTGGAAGGATAGGAGGAGGCTTAGAGGCAGGTACAGCTGTGTGTTGAGAGCAGGTGATTTCTAAGGCTAGTTTTAAAATAAGATAACGAGGCGGCATCAGTGATTCCGGCGGGGAGGGCGTTATACCAACAGGGGGCTCTGTAGGGGTAAGCCCTTTGACCTTGCGAGGTTCAATCAGTGGTTGAAAAACTGGTGTGGAGCTCAGGGATTTGGCTTCATTGGGGACTGGGGTCCACCTGGAGTGATGCAAGCCTATACTGGCATGATGGGCTGCATCTGTCCGGGAGGGGAACCAGGATCCTAGGTGATAGGTTTAAATGCTTCATTGGCAAGCTTTTAAACTAGCCAAGGGGGGAGGCACTGGAAAGGAGCAGGAAAATCCTAGCCCCCAAAAAATCACGGTAGTAAGTGTGGCAAACACCAACATGGAGGTGTCGATAGGGAGAAGGGCAGGGGTAAATGGAGAAAGTGACAAAGGCAAGAAGGACAGGGATGGGGCAAAGGGGGTAAGACCATCAGGAAATGGAGGGTAATGAGTTCCAATGCCCGTAGTCTGGGCAACATGCTCCTGAACTGGTGGCCTTAATGGAAGAGGGATGCCTGATATTGTAGCAGTCACAGAAACATGGTACACAGAGAACCATGACTGGGATGTTAACATACCAGGGTACATAACTTACAGGAGAGACAGGCAGGGGAGAAGAGGGGAGGAGTAGCTCTCATGTAAAGGAAGGGATAAAAGCAACTGAACAAAAGAGTAAACAGGGAGGAGAGGAGGCACTGTGGGTCACCTTGGAGACTGGAAAGGCACCACAATCCGCACAGGGTTGTGTACAGACCCCATGTCAGGGGAAGGAATGGACAAGGATATGATGGAAGGCATTCTTAGAATGGCAGAGAAGGGAGATACTGTTGATGGGAGACCTGAATATGCCGGATGTTAACTGGAGCACATTTGCTGCAGCCACATCCAAGAGCAGGGCCATTTTTGATGCCCTACAGGTGGCAGGCATTAGACAGCTAGTTTTGGAACCCACTCGTGAGGGAGCAATCTTAGACCTCGTACTCTCAAACGGGGCAATGAGAGGATCTCAGATCTAGAAGTGAGTTGCCATCTGGGGACAAGTGACCATCAGACAGTGTGGTTCACGTTAAACTCAGCTACAGAGTCAAGCCATACAAAAGTGAGGGTACTGGACTTTGGGAGGGCTGACTTTGGCAAGATGGAGAGTGCCTCAGAAAAGCACTAGCAAACAGGCTAGAAGGAGGTGGAGCAACAATGGGGAATTATCAAAACTGCCATCACAGAGGCAACAAGCCTTTGTGTGAAGCAAATAAACAAATCAAAATGAAAGAAAAGCCACTATGGTTCTCAAGAGAGGTGGCTGTGAAAGTCAGGAAGAAAAGATAGCATTCCGGAAGTACAAGGAAACACAGAAGGAGCAGGACAGAGAGCTGTACCAGTTAAGGCAGAAAGAAGCAGGGAGGAAGTCAGAATAGCAAAGGCCCAAACTGAGGAAAAGATAGCCAACTCAGTTAAGAAGGGATAAAACCTTTATAGGTACATCAGCAGTCGAGAAAGACAAAGGGAGGGAAAGTGAGGCTGAATAGAATGAACGGTGGGTGGGCAGAGGGGACAGTGAAAAGCAGGAATACTGAACGAATATTTCAGCTCAGTATTCACAAAAGAGGAGGGGGAAGTGCCTAATCCAATTAACAGAAGCACTCTTGATAGAGGAGTCGATCCCAGTCCTTTCACAGAAGAAAGGGTTCTGCAAGAACTCCTAAAACTGAAGGTGGACAAAGCAATGGGTCCTGATGAAATTCACCCCAGAATTCTAAAAGAATTAAGGAAGGAACTAGTGAAACCACTGGCTACTCTTTTTAATAAATCATGGGAGGATGGTGGTACCCGAGGACTGGAGGAAGGCGGATGTGATTCCCCTTCACAAAAGTGGGACCAAGACAGAGGCAGGAAACTACAGACCTGTCAGTCTGACCTCTGTGGTAGGGAAAGTGATGGAGTCACTCTGAAGGAAAGAATAGTTGAGTACCTAGAGGTCAGTGGAGCACAGGATCCAAGGCAGCATGGGTTCAGCATGGAAGGTCATGTCAGACTAATCTAATAGATTTCTTTGACTGGGTGACCAAAGTAGTAGACAGGGAGGGGCTGTGACATGGCCTACCTAGACTTTAGCAAGGCATTTGACACAGTCCCACAAAAGATTATTAGTCAAATTAACCAGCCTGGGAGTGGGTCCCAGGTGGTAGCCTGTAAAACATTGGCTGGACAACAGGACACAGAAGGTAATTGTAAATGGAGTCCACTCTGAAGAAAGGGCGTTACTAGTGGGGTACCGTGAGGGTTCAGTATTGGGTCCAGTCCTTTTAATGTCTTCATCAGTGACATTGCAGAGGGACTGAAGGAAAAGTATGCCTTTTGCAGATGACACAAAGATCTGCAACAGGGTTGATATATAAGGCGTGGAAAGGATGAAAGGGACTTGGCAAGGTTGGAGAAATGGTCAGACGTATGGCAGCTAGAATTCAATGCAAAAAGTGCAAAATAATGCACCTGGGAAACAAGAACCCAGGGAAGAATACACAATGGGTGGGAGGTAGTGACAACAACAAAACAGGAAAGAGACCTGGGGTAATCATATCAGATGACCTTAAGGTTAGCAAGCAATGGAGAAGGCAGGGAGGGCAAGGGTACTGGGATGTATAGGGAGAGGCATCAGCAGCAGAAAACAGGAAGTTGTTATCCTCTGTACAGACAGTTGGTGAGACCCCATCTGGAATACTGTGTCCAGTTCTGGAGACCCCATCTCCGCAAGGACATAAACAGGATAGAGGCAGTCCAGAGGAGGGCAACTAAAATGGTGCAGGGTCTGCAAGAGAAGCCGAGGAGGAGAGACTAAAGGAGCTAATATGTATACCTTGAGGAAAGAAGGGAGAGGGGGACATGATAGAAACTTTCAAGCACCTCAAAGGAATCAACAAACCAAGAGGGTAGCATCTTTCAGAAAAAGAGACTTGCAAGAACAAGGGACATAATTTAAAAGATAGAAGGAGGCGGTTCAGGGGCAATGTGAAGTATTATTTCACAGAGAGGGTAGTGGATGCATGGAACAGCCTTCTAGAGGGAAGTTATGGGGTCTAAAACTGTGGGAGAATTCAAGAATGCATGGGACAGACATAAGGCAATTCTTGTGGGGGGCAGGAAGATATAGGCTGTTGGTTAACTAGGATCTGCGGCCTATCCTGTAGGTAGGGAAATGGGCAGACTAGATGGGCCTAGCGGTCCTTATCTGCCGTCAAAGTCTATGTTTCTATGTTTCTATGTTTCTATGTTCTCGCCCTCGGTATAACCAGTGCAGTTTTGCGGGATATACGGGTATGATCTGTAGGGTTTGCTTGGCGGATAGTGGTTGACAGACCCGGTGGGGATAGCCCAAGGAGTGATTTTTTTGTTAGGAGGCAGGTTTGGTATTTGACGTGCTCATCTAGGTTGAGTAGATTAGCCATGGAGTAAAGAAGGCAAGTGTGGGTTAGACTAGGAGCCCCAGTTATGAGCCTGCAGGCTTTGTTTAAGGTGAGGGGGATCTGGTGCAGGCAGTCTGGTCTGCTGCACCATACACAGGTAGCCATAGTCTGCCAGAGATAGAACAGAGGATGTGACTGCAAGTTGAGGGCATCCGTGGGGAGGCAGTTTTATGACGATAGAGGATACCCAGCCGAGTGTTAGAGGCTGAGGCTAGGGCAGAGATGTGGGCATGAAAAGAGAGGGCAGGGTCAAAGGTTATACCTAGGTATTTATAAGAGTGAACTAGCTTCCAATAGGGAGTTTAGAGGTGGAGTGGACTGCTAGAGGATAGTTACTGGATTTATTTTGGGGTGGGCAAAGAGCATGGTTTTGGTTTTCTTTAGATTAATTACGAGTCTGTGCTCAGTAAACCAGGTTTCTGCGTCATTGTAGGATTCCTGCAGAGAATCCTGAAGTGAGATGGGATTACGGTCGGAGGCAAAGAGTACAGCATCAGCTGCGTAAAGAAGGATTTTACCAGTACATACACTGGGCAGGGAGTTGAGAAAAAGGGAAAAGAGCAAGTGCCCAAGAATGGAGCCCTGAGGGACTCTGGAGCAGATAGGGCAGGTGCTGGAAAGTTCCCGTTGATTTTCACAGGTTGTGAGCGGGCTGACAAGTAGCTGGAGCACCAGGAAACAGGCCCAGTGGCAAGGCCTAAGTGACTTAGGGTAGCTAGCAGGAGGGAGTGGGAGACAGTATCAAAGGCTTTTGATAAGTCAATGAACACTGCACCTGCTAGGGAGCCAGAGTCCAGTGAGGTGTGAAGAAAGTTAGAGAACTCCAGGAGGGCAGTATTGGTGCTGTGGCCTGCTCTGAAACCATGTTGTTCTGGGCAGAGGATGCTATATTTATCGAGGTATTCAGAGATTTGGGTGGCCACAATTTTTTCTAAGGCCTTGGAAAGAGGAGAGAGAATTGAGATATGTCGATAATTGCTAGGGAGGGTCCTATCACTACCCTTGTGTATTGGGGTGACAGTAGCTATCTTCCAGGCAGAGGGGAATTGCCCTAGGCAGAGAGATTTGTTAAAGAGGCTGGTGATTGGTGAGATAACCAGATCCAGAACCTGACGGAGAAGCCTGGGATCAAGGGAGTCATTGCCAATTGTGTTACTCTTTAAGGCCTTGAGTAGGTAAGGTCTGACTTCCTGGGCAGTGACTCAGTGCAGGTAGAACAAGGGGCGTGGGAGAATAGGGACAGACCTGGAGGGAGGGGGAGCGAAGAAATTATCTGGGAGCACCGAGCTAAGGTCTGTGAAAGATTTGTTGAGGTGGTTGGCAATAAGGACAGGGTCTGAGGTGACCGAACCATTAATGTTGATAAGCGGTTGAGGAAACGCAGCCACCATTCAGCTGCTTAATGTTGTCCCAGAAGGTCCTAGCATTCCCCATGAGGAAGTGAGGGAGGCTTGATAGTGCTCAGCCTCGCTGTGCGGATGGCCCATGTACGTTTGTTCCAGGCAGCAGCATAGGCCAGCCTGTCAGCTGGGCGGCCTGTTTCCGTGGCAATGTGCCATAGATTGTACCTGTGCTTAAGAAGTTGGCACAGGGTGCGGGTAACCCAAGGGGCATGCCTTACTTTGGACCAGCGTGCAGTTATGGTTGCAAAAATGTCGCAAGCAGAGTTGAAGGTGTGGATAATGGGGAGGAAGTATTGGTTTGTGCCTATATGACTGCAGGTGAGAGGCAAATTACATGAAATCCTCCCCATATTTGCAGTCTAATGAATTTTTTCCATGAGTTGCATTCCAGTGGCAAAAACATTTTGATCCAGCTGGTTGGGGCTGCAAGAGCTTCTGAGACTGCTGAAGGTGCAGTTTGAGGTCCTGGTCTGGTGGACAGCTCGGGGAGGAGATCAGATGCTGAGAGAGAGAGAGAGAGAGAGAGAGAGAGAGAGAAAGTGCACAGCTATGAAGATGCCGAGCAGGTAGGAGCCAACTGTTTCCCTGCTGTCACTGATGTGCAAAAGGTCTCAAATGTTAGTGCTTAGGAGTGCTCTCCCTTTTCTGCTCGGAACATCTGTGAGAGAAAAGTATGCCCTAGACGGGGCAGGAAGGGGGGAGGGTTTAATTATTTTCTAGGTAACCCTCTCTTGATTCCTCCCCTGCTGAAGCCTCTACCATCCCTGTTGGCCTCCTCCTGTGTTCTGCCTCAACGTGTATCAGGCTTCTTCCTTTCCTACATCTCCACTGCTACTTACAGTACTTCACCAGCTTTTGTCTCTTTATTTGCACATCAAAGCTATACATTTAGCTCTCTTTACTTTTTGTGCATTTGTAATTTGTTTACTTGTACTCAGCTTGTACTTTATGTTGCAGTAATCTTTAATGCTGTATGTGCTTGTATTATTAGATTTCCCATTCTCTCTCCCCTGAGTCACCCTTGGAAGTAAACTTTGGTTCAGCATGCCTTTCCCAGTTACCAACTTTCCAATAAGTAAACAGATAAATAACTAAATAAAGTAACAGCATGTGGAGGAAGTTTGTAAAAGAGACTCACACTTTCACACAGTGATACATGCTCAAAGACAATGACACATGCTTTGTACTCACACAGAAAGACGCACTTTTACACGGAGATGCACACGTGTACACACAGATGCATACACATCCGTAGAGATGCACAACTGTGCAGACAGATGCAAAATTGCACACAGAGATGTGTGGTCCCAAACACAGATGCAGAGTCATTCATAGACTGATGCTTGCAAAGACAAGCACACCTGTAAGTAAGCATGGTCTTGCACTTAGTCTAACACTTGCATAGACCCATGCTCATACACACACACACACACACACACACACACACACACACACACACACACACACACACACAAAATGTCTCTGATGTTATCATTTGGAACTCCTCCATCTCTCATGGAAAAGGTTCTGTCAATCATTGCCTTTCCATATACATACACACTGTCAGTCAGTAAACAGACCCTTTTTTACATAAAGTACTTGTGAAGTAAATATTTTTGCTGCATTTTTTGATCACTGGGTGACTGTCAATAAAAGATAAATTCTTAAATCTCAGGGTGCCCCTACTGATGAGAGGACTTGGAAGTTGACCTGTCACTCCAGCTGCAACATCAAAGGGTCCCTCCATGAGGTGGACTAGCTGACCCACCACTACAGCTACAGCATCAAAAGGTCCCTCCATGAGGGGGACAGGGAGCTGACCCTTCACTCTGGCTGCAACTTCTAAGGGTTCCCCACAAAGAGAGGGACTTGGAACTTACCCACCGCTCCAGTGGCAACATCAGAGGGTCCTCCCTCTAATAAGGGGACCATCTTCTGAGAGATCTGACACAAGTTTCAAAAAGAACAGATGCTGCAATATTTGGGTGCATGCTGTGGTGTGTGTGTGTGTGGGGGGGTTGCATCTACTGATATGCTGAGTAAAAAAAAGTGATAAATGATATGAACATGAAATTGCCAGCAGATAAAGGCTGTATGGTCTATCAAGTCTGCTCAGTTGTGCAGCTAGCAGCCCTTATACTGCAGCTGCCCTCCCTCCCTTCCCCCAGTGACCTTCCCCTTACTCTGTCCCATCCCTCTTTGAAGCAGCCCACTGTTCTACAGGATACCACTTCCTCTGGCAATCGTTCCACCCAGATACCACCCTCTCCATAAAAACATGTCTCCTCCTGTTCCTCTTGAACCTTCCCCCTTCCAATCTCAGATTGTGTCCTCGAGGGTCCCTCCCCCTCCTTAATTTGAAAAGCCCCTCTGTGCCCATCTTATTTATTCCCTTCATGTACTTGAAGGTTTCAATCATGTCTCCCCATCCCTCCTCTCCTCCAGGGAGTACATGTTCAACTCCCTCAGCCTGCTGTCATAGGGTAAATCCCTAGCCCCTGGATCATTTTTGTTGCCCTGTGCTGCACCCCCTCCAGTAACCTAATGTCCTTATTCAGATATGCTCACCAGAATTGTACACAATACTCCAGATGTGGTCTAACCAGTGACCTGTATAGCGGCAGGATCACCTCCCCCCTCCTGGAGGATATGCCTCTGGCAGTACAACCCAGCATCCTGTTGGCCTTTGCAGCTGCCTTTCTACACTATGCTGAGTTCTTCCTTGCTCCTGTTATGATCACCCCCAGATCCTTCTCCTCTTCCGTCTTGGCTGGTTGAACCCCTCCTAGCTGATAGCTCCTCCTTGTTTTCTTTGCGCCAAAATGTAGCATCTTGCTTTTCTTGGCATTGAACCCCAGCTGCCAAGTGTCCGACCAGGCCTCCAATTTTGCCAGACCATCTTGCAACCCCTGCCACCCTTCTAAGTCATCCACTACTGCTCCCATCTTGGTATCATCTGCAAACAGACTGATCTTGCTCTTGATGCCTATTGAGATGTCTGCTATGAAGATCCCAAACAACACCAGCCCCAGTACAGAACCCTGTGGCACCCCGCTTGTCTCACCACCCTGGGGGATGAGAGCTCCCCTCTCACCACCACCCTCTGCTGTCTGACTTGCAGCCAATTCAATACCTATCCCACCATCTTCACCCCTGCCACTGTGCCTTCCAGCTTACTTCTCAGCGTCCCATGTGGCACCAAATCGAATGCCTTACTGAAGTCCAGGTACAGGACATCCACTGCATGGCCCCTGTCTAATTGCCTGGGTACCCAGTCATAGTACTCCACCAGGTTAGTCTGACAGGATCTGCCTGAAATAAGCCCTTGCTGCCTGCTGTCCTGCAGCCCATTAGCCTCTAGGAGGGAAACCAGCCTCTCCTTCAGGATCATCTCCATCAGCTTTCCCATGATGGATGTGAGGCTTACTAGTCTTTAGTTCCCTGGCTCATCCTTGGAGCTGCGCTTGTGAAGGGGTACCACGTGCACCATCCTTCAGTCCTGAGGTACACTCCCCGAGTCCAGGGAGGCATTGAATAGGTCTGCCAGGGGTTCTGCCAGGACTTCTGCCAGCTCCTTCAGCACCTTGGGTTGTATGCCATGTGGCCCTGGTGCTTTTTCCACCCTCAGTGCCCTCAAACCTTCTAGTACTCTGCCCACTGAGATTTTCCCATTTGTCACCCTTCCCCATGCCCACCATCCCACCCCCCTTGGGTACAGCTCCCCCTTTCTCTTTAGTAAATACTGAGCAGAAGTACTCATTTAATGCTTCTGCCTGTTCTGACCCTGTTCCCACCCACCCACTCCTATACTTCTTTATCTTTACTATTTGGTCCTTATAATTCCTTTTTTCCCTGATGTACCTGAAGAAGTCCTTCTCCCCCTCTTTGATGCCCTGTGCTAGCCAGAGTTCCCTGGACACCTTGGCTGACCTGACTGCCCTTGTCACCTCCCTAGATTCCTTCAGGTGTTCCTCTGTCCTCCCCTCTCCCAGTTTTTTGTACCTTCTAAAGGCAGCACCTTTTTTCCTTACTTTTTCCATGACCCCCCCCTCACCCAGCGAGGCTTCTCGGCCCTAGCCCTCTTACTCTGGACCCTTGTACATGTTATGGATGCCTCTCCAATTCCCAGTTTAATGACCTCCCACTTCTAGTTAGTGTCCATGTTTGCATGAATCCTAGCCAGATACCTCTGTACTATTTCCCCCATCCTCCCGAAGTCAGCCCTCCTAAAGTCTAACACCCTTGTGCCGGTTCCTACCCCCCCTTTCCCCATCTTTATCATGAACCACACCGAGTGGTGGTCACTCCCAGCCAGCGGTTCCTCCACACCCAGCTCCCTCACAAATTCACCATTCACCAGCATGAGGTCTAGGGTGTTCCCTAACCTGGTTGGCTCATTGACCATCTGCAATAGGAAGCTGTCCTGGAAGGTATCCAGAAGTACCTGCTCCCTCCTATTCGTGGTGGCTGGGGTACCCCAGTCCACTCCCAGCAGGTTGAAGTTCCCCACAATCACCGTGCTGCCCCTCCCACAGGTCCTTCTGATCTGTCCTGCTATTTCCTGTCTAATACCTCAGTCTGAGAGGGTGGCCTGTACACCACTCCCTTCCTGAGGGTCCTAGTTTTGGAGTCCTGGAACTGCACCCATAATGACTCCGTGCTACCCTCCTCCCCTTCTTCTTCCCTGACACACTTCAGTCCTTCCCTCACGTACAGCACCACCCCCCCTTTTCCTTTTACCCTTTCCCTCTGAAATATTCTAAACCCTGGTACTGCCAGGTCCCAGTCATGGTACTGGGTGGCCCATATCTCGGTGATGGACGCCATGTCCACCTCACCATCTGCCATGAGAGCCTGTAACTCTGCTGTTTTGTTCCCTAGACTTCTAGCACTCAAGGTTACCACCCTCCACCCTGCTTCCTTCCTCCCCTCCCTACTTGCTGTCCCTTTCTAACATCCCCTCCTGACCTCCCCCGAAGTCCCTTGCTGCTGATATGGAGGTAAGCTCATTTGGCTTTCCTACCTGTGGATCCTGCCTGACTCCTGCCCACTTGCTCCCCCCTCTTCTAGTTTAAATTCTCATTGTTTGCTAAGTATTCTCCCAGTTTCTGTTTCAATACCCTCCTTCCCTCCTCACTTAAGTGTAGCCTGTCCTTAGCGTAGAGATCACTGCCCTCCAAGGTATTTCCCCACCCAACCACCAGCCCATACCCGTTGGACTGACACCATTTTCTTAGCCGTGTGTTAAATGCCTCTATCCCCAGATTCCTTGCTGTGCTCACCCTGGGTACCAGAAGGTACTGGATGATGCTCATTTGATTTGTAAATAAGGGGTCTGATTGGGGATGGACACTGCTGTTGTGTGATGTGTGTTTCTGCCTAATAAATGCATCTTTTTTTCTTCTGTCAATGCAAATTCCAAGTCATGATTTGCATTAACAGAAGAAAATAATGCAAATTAGATAGAAGCACACACCTCACAGAACCCGTGTCTGTCCCTGATCAGACTCTCCATATACAAATCAAATTGACATCAAAGTCAAGTAATCAGCATGTCAGAATTCAAATTGTTTTTTCTTTCTTTTAATTTTGAAAAGCATTCTGTAAGGAGTTTTAGTTGCTATAATGTCTCTCACTCTGATGATCCATCCTTTCTGGTGAGGTGCCAAGTCTTTGGAAAGTGGCTGTGGTGGTCACCCTCCACGAGGGGGGAGACCCACGCTGTGGAAAATTAAAGGCCTATTTCAATTCTTTGCCCCCTGGTTAAGATCCTGGAGTGGATCCTGTACAATCAGCTACAATCCTACCTAGACTTACATCATCTTCTCACAGACTGCCAGCATGGCTTCAGGAAGGGCCATAGTACTACCACAACTCTTGTCAAAGTCTCGACTGACATTCTTAATGCAAGTGATGCTGGTCTTCTAACCGGTGGAGTATTCGTTGACTTGACTTAGGCCTTCGATCTAGTCAACCATCACCTTCTCCTTGGTAAATTGCATCAATTAGGCCTAGATCGCTTATCACTCACATGGTTCCATGACTACCTTACTGGAAGATCTCAAAGGGTAAAATGCTCTGGTTCACTCTCCTCTTCAAGGCCTATCTCACACATTGTACCTCAACGTTCTATTCTTGGCCCGATACTATTCTCGCTTTTTATCAACGAGCTCCCAAACTTCTGTGGCACTGCATCTGTGCAATTATAAGCTGATGATGCAATCTTATACCATTCATCTAACAATATAGATTGGCTTAACTAAAGCCTTAACTCTGATTTCAATGTGCTTGAGACCTGGTTCTCTGACAATCACCTAATTCTAAATACAAAAAAAACAAAAGCTATGCTTTTCCATAACCCTTTTTCCAAACCTACCAAACAGCTCCAGATCAACACACAGTCAGGAGACCCCTTAGAGGTGGTCAGTACTTTCAAATACCTTCGGGTCCACTTAGATGCCTCCTTCTCAATGGAACATCATGCAACTTAGCTTACCAAAACAGTAAACCAGAAGCTTGGGCTATTATACCATCTCCGCCCTCTTTTGTCCAACGCTGCCTGTAAAAAGATTGCTTCAACATCCCTTCTCCCTATTTTGTTCTATGGTGCCCCACTACTACTCTCTGCCCAGTCCTCTTCCCTTGCTCAGGTGCGTCAACTCTGTCATAGGATTGGACGTTTTGCCCTTGGAGCAGACTCCAGAAAACACCACTGTGAGGCCCTGTATTCTCTTCAGTGGCCTACCTATGACTCAGGGTTACAGTTTCACACCCTATGCCTTGTATTCAAACTTACCAAGCTCTTTAATCCCCCTTGTCTAAAGAGAATCATTTACAATAAAGCACCCACGTGCCCACTTAGATCTACTGCCTTACCCTTATTAGTAATCCAGAAGATGCACTGTCTATCGGGTAAGCGCTCATTCGCCTTCTCAGCTACCACTGCTTGGGATTCCCTGCCCCCTAACTTACTCTCCTGTCCCACCCTATCCTCCTTCAAAAGAGAGCTTACCTCTTTTTTACTAACCCCCCCACAATTGCTTTAACTAAAGCTTTCTGTGTCATTAATGCCCAGTCTATGTCACTCCTATAGATGTATCTTGCAATCCACCAGTTCTCGTGTTCCTGCTATGTATATGTTGTTTAATATTAGTATCCTGTTTAACTATATTATGTTTAATGCCTGGTCTATTTTAAGTTGCATATCTGGCTTTCCACTGTAATAACTTGAAACATTGTTAAATTTTTCTGTATCCTGTATATCATTATTGTATTTATCAATTGTACTGTGTTCACCATTGTCACACGGGTCGTCACTGAAAAAGGGACTGCATAGTCTCAGTGGACTTACCTGGTTACCAAAATTCTAATAAAAAAATAAATAAATAAACATAGACCTATCTCCTGCTGTCCTTTGTCCCCTCTTACACACTCACAGTATGTCAGCCAACTAAGTTCCACTTGTTTGCCCACCCGATAGACTATCTCACTGTGTGGCATGGTCCTGTCTCCTGCTGTTCTGACTCCTCTCCAGAATCATGGTATGCCAACCCAATGTTGGAGTTACATTTTATGACCTTTGGGAACTACTGGGCCCATGAGGCTCCCATATTTAAATTGAGCCACCCTTCCCATTCTAAGTCAATGGAAGTCTTGCATAAGCTACTGGGTCTTACTTCAGAGCTTTGGAGGCCAAGTCCTGGCAACCCCCCATCTAATTCAAACACTGACCAGCTAGCTATGATCTAGCTGGGCGCTCCACATGTAGTCTTGTCGCCACACTTTAGGTATGCCTGTGTAGTCAAGCCTTAGCCTGTGGCATGTTTACAACAATTCGCCACCTAACCTATAGTGCTCTGTGGTGTACAGGCATCTCCAAACAGAGCAGTATGTTCTGATAGTGTCTGGCAGCCAAAACTCTGAAAAAAAAGAGACTTATCAGGCCCAGACATATTCCTATGCTGTTACAGCTGTATGCAAAGTCTATGAAGCAAACCAAGGTAAATCAGACAACCAATTCTCTGTTGGGGTGGCCATGAGTAATAGTTCCCTACACATCCCAGCTCAGAAAATCTGAAACACAAACTAGTTACTCTGACAGTAGGCTTTAAACTTTGTCTGGTGACTAAAAAGTAAAGGTCAAAATTCTCACCACTAATATGTACTGCTGCTTTAAATGGAACACATTGCCTATCTAGGAAAGGAAGGGGAAATTGTTTAACCAGGAAAGGCACACTAAACCAAAGCATGTTTTCAGGTGTGACCTGGGAGCACAAGAACTTGCTGAAGATCACACAGTATGCAAGTGGGGCTGTAGGATTCAAACCCAGGTCTGCAGGGTTGCAGCCCTGGGCCCTTAACCACTTCACTATATTATCTCCTAGGCATATGCACTAGGAATATGCATG
This sequence comes from Neoceratodus forsteri, assembly GCA_016271365.2. NCBI lineage: Eukaryota > Metazoa > Chordata > Ceratodontiformes > Ceratodontidae > Neoceratodus > Neoceratodus forsteri. Next base: position 435,701,597 of record JADMNL010000022.1, on the reverse strand, counting down.
GTAGTGTGTGTGTGTGTGTGTGTGTGTGTGTGTGTGTGTGTGTGTGTGTGTGTATTATAACTCATTGCTTTGCCACCACTGAATAATAGTCATGTCCCTCACGGTAGTGAGTTACTGTCCCACCCCCTATGAAAAGGGAAAGGCAACACATCTTGTCACATGCACTCTCAGATATCCTATTGTAGTGTATAGTGAGGGATTGTTCTGCATGGATTTTCATGCTAGCTGAAACCTTGTTGTACCACAGTTCAATTGTCTTGGAACACGGTTGTACCCTTCTCTGGTACAACAAGGGGCCAGCTGATCAGAAATCCTCAAGGCAACTGGTGTTTTATACAGTGTTTATGCACGTACAGCAATCAGTTCAAGTTCTGAACTGAAACTTCCTGCATACTGTGGAAGAACTGTAAAAAGCACTTTTGTTTCCTTTTTATAAATAAAAACAAAAAATAAAACTATATACCATAAAAAATATTTGTTGAGCAGCCAAATGCCCAACTAGCATAAGTTGCCACCAAGGGCTTCTGATTACATTGGACCTCTCATGCTTCACTGTCAAGGTCTGATGTAATCAGAAGCACTCTGTGGCAGCACAGGCTGGTTATACATGGTTGCCCAACCAGTATTCTTTATGTTTAGAACCTCACACTGAAAACTGCGCATTCATTAAGCAATAAAGTATGACCAGACCCCCTGGCATTTCGTGATTCTGCAACCACAGTAATGGCTGCAGAATTGTTCACCACCCATGGAAATCTCTGTTGGCCACAGAATCAGCTCAGTTCAGCTTTAAAATGGCTGCTTTGCGCAAAATGGCAGCCGCCCACAAGCGGAGATGATAAAGTATGTACCACATGTTTATGAAAATGCGCAACAAAGGCCCCCCCCCCCGTCACATCAGCATTGATGAATTAACTTTCTAATCACTTATTTGCTTCCAAACCAACTGGCCACTATGTTTGTTCTGGTTTTGTTACTAGCGGCTTGTGGGCGCCATGTCTCAGAGTCCGTTGTTTTTTTTTTAAGAAGTAACGCTTGTGCGGTTTCTAAAATGGTGATTGGTGGACAGAAAAAAAATAAATTTTCACACTAGGGAGGTCTCCATATCCACCGATCACCACTGCACCTCCACAAAACAAATCTGATCCGATTTTCCGGCAGTGCACTACTGACCCCTCGCCCCCCCCCTCCAATCACTTGAGGTCTGCCATCCATGACTCTCCTTGTCCCCAACTTCATCTCCAGATAGCTGCCATCCATCTAAAAGAAAGGATTCCAATCTGACTGAGCAAGGGATTATTTAGGGAGTGAGTTCCATATCCTCTGCCACCGATCCTCAGACTGTCACCAAGCCATGCGGTTACCTGAGGAGAGGACTGATGCAGCTGAGACTGAGGGTATTCACTCTGCCAGCCACAGAACTCCAGCACGGAGAGGAAGGGAGAAATAGGAAGGGGGACTGAATTAAAAATGAATAAAAAAAAAGAAATACAGCAAGCAGCGAGATTGTGAGCCAGTGAGTCCCAGGCTCGGGTTGGAATCTCATTTGCTCCCCTTCCCTTTGTGCCGCACACCTTTCAGTTCTGGGCTCTATGATGGCGGCACGACACCTGGAACCCCGACAGCCAATACAGCAACACCAAGGCATCGACAAGCAACTCACTGCAAGACACACATCGCGCAGGGCAGAACAGTGACAGCCCGTACAGCGATCACTGCCCAGGGAATGGACAGCCAAGACACTACAACAGGAGCACATTGGACAGGCTGCATGCGTGTGGGCAGCCACCACCCCGCGGACCATGGAGACAGCAAAGTTTGGGCACTGCAACCCCCGCCCCACCAGAGAGGACTGGAGGTACCGTACTGGTGCCCCCCCCCAAGTCAGCCGCTGATGTACAGGGGAAGCACCCACCCAGTGGGGACCACCCGTCACAGTTAGCTCCCCCAATGGAAGAAGTGCCAGTGCCATGGGCTGCAACCCCCTCCAATGAAGGACAGAAGCTGCACAAAGCTGCAGGGCATAGCCATCACCACAGGGCACAACCAGACACAGCCCACCCCCTGTTTAGTGTGCGTGTGAAGTGCAGACAGCAAAACAGGGGAACAGGTGGCCAGCAGGGCCAGTGCATCACCCAACAGTGCCCACCAACCCACAGTGCCCCCCCAGGGGCATCAGTCCAGATGGCAGGGTCATGCTGCCATACCCACAGAGTCCATTACACCTGCAGGTGGATGTTTATGGCAATGCCCAGCATGTAGTCCCAGAGTGTGCGCTGGCTGTACTGCTCCACAATCTCCATCAGTCATGTGCCACAGTCCCTGGTCCACCATCTGCTGGCACCATCATCCTTACCCCACAGCACCTGCTGCATTCGTAGCTTGATCAGCTGCTCCTACCTCCACAGCACATCGATGAAGTGCCACACCATGGGTGCGATACCCCCATCAGGGAATTGAACCCACAGTGCCAGCCCTCAATGCTATTATTGGTGCATGGCAGACCCTCATGCACAGAGGCATAGCAATTCCAGTACTCAATTGGGTAGGGTGGGGTCCGATGCACACCACTGCGGACAGTGCACCCCAGCCAGGAGTCCTCAAAATAGTTCATGAAGGGCCCCATCTCCTCCTCAAGGGTAACGAAGATCTCCCATGTGTGCAGCTCTTCGCAGGTGGTGCTGACATCCTCAAGTGTTATGAACGCCAGGGCGGCAAGCATCCGCACATGCAGGGTGAACTCGTCACTTGTCACGTACAGTTGTGCCAGGGTGCCATGCTGCTGTAGCCTGTGCCACAAGCACAGGGTGAAGTGAAAGAAGCACCCTCTGATCCTGGCATGGGGGAGCACTGCATGCATTGCCCAGTACATCACCTGCTCGTAGTCTATCATTATGTTGTGCCGGTGCAGCCCAGGGCACAGTTCCAGCAACTTGCGCAGAACCACAGTGTAGCACTCCATAGTCCTGCTTGCCATCAGCACATACACTGTGTGCAACACATTCTCCACCTTGACCCCATGTATGCTGAACAGCTGATGGAATAGTCGGGGTGGCACCAGAAGGTCTGTCGGCAAACCACGTGCGGCACCATTCCAGATACTCCAGGTTGTGGGCCGTACTGAATATGAGGAACCTTGCTGGCCCCCCCACTCAAGTTGTGTAGGAGGAATGGTTCACCCACATCGGTGCTCCTGTACCCCTCCAGGATGGACAGCTGGGAGAGGTTGGTTGGCTCCACAGGGGTGCTGCACATTGCCCTCCTGGTCCTCTGGACGGTCCTTTTCATATTGCCCATGGATGGCAGGCAGCCCCTCACAGCATCATTGACACCACTGCAGCATGCAGCCACCAGCTGCTGGCTGCTCTCAGTCATTGCCATGGCCTGCTCCTTAACCACCGCATGGACCCCCTTCACCTCCATGGCGGCACCATCAGGCACATGGTTCTGCCAGCCTGGGAGGGTCATGTCCTCCACCTCAGCAATGGTTCTTGCACACCCGTGGCACAGGCTGGAGTTATATTCCATGCATTTCCAGTATGTGAGCACCCCCCAGGTGCACTCCATTGGTATACATACCCACAGTGCGGTAGCTGTTCTTTCCCGCGGGTGCTGAACATGTACATCAGGGGCATTTCTCTGGCTCTTGCATGCCTACACCGTGCAAGGTGCCATCACCCCTGGCCTTCTGCTGCTTTTGTAGTCACTGCCATGGGCATCGGTGCTGTGCACCCTGCCTGCACAGGTGCAGTGGTCCACCTAGCTTCAGGCACACTCAGTGACACCATATGTGGTCTGGCTGGGTGTGTTGCAGTTCCCCCATTACTGTGATGGCCTTGTTGGACCATGCTTCCCGAGGTGTGTATGGGCTGGGCTCCTTTGCTACTGTCGCTGTGGGTGTCTACATCCTTGCAGTAGACCCCTCGGACACTGACATCCTTTTTGCCATCCTGTAGCCATTGCGAGCATGTGGATCCACCGTTATTCAGCATTTCACGCAGGTGGGCCTTGCCACTCTGCCCACCGGCCAGGATTACTTGCCACTGCATCGGGTGTCACTGTGGAGGAGGTGCCGAGAGAGACCTCGCTGTGCTGGTGTCACCATACGTGGGGTAAGCGTCAGTTCTGAAAACCCCAAAAGGCTGTCTGAAAAGTATTCAGTTAAGTGCAAAAAGTAAAATAAACACCCACATTTCTTTCACCATCGCTCCCCCCAAATAGAATAGATAAATGGCGTTTCTGTCCACAAAAGTATGCAGGTTGTTTGTTTGGGGGGTCAGCCAACCACCCTGTCCTCTACCTTTCTGTGGCCCAGCACTGGTTCCATGATCCCATACTCATCTCTCGGGTCAGGTCAGCGGTCGGTTGAATGTGACAATCAGGCTGCTTGCCTTTGATTCTCGTCATTGGCCTGCCCATCCAGGTCTCAGGGCAGTAAATTTAACAGTTGCATCCATTCTTCATCTCCTCAAACAAGCAAATGTTTCTGCCTTCTGTAGCCCCGGTTTTTCAAACTGCCCGGAGATCAAGTTTGCATGAGCTGATTGGCTACATTTAGAAGCCTATCAAGTCAGTGATTCACAGAATCAGCAAATCAAAAGTTTCGCTTGTCTAAATTGTCCGATCAGTGGCAAAAATCATGCAAAGTAGGGCGTGAAGTTGTGTGCTCAGGGAGCATAAAATGGAGCAGCATTTTTGTAGTTTTCCAGCAACATTTCCTGGTCTCTGAGAGGAGAGAGCACCATCGAAGAGACAACGCTGCCTGCTTAAGGAAGAAACAGAAACATAGAAACATAGAATTTGACGGCAGATAAGGACCGCTTGGCCCACCCAGTCTGCCCATTTCCCTACCTAATGGATAAGCTGCAGATCCTAGTTAGTCCTACCCCAACCCCCTAGAATTGCCTTATGTCTGTCCCATGCATGCTTGAATTCCACCACTGTTTTTGACTCCACAACCTCCTCTGCTGCTGCTTTTGTTTCTGACATCTTTCTTCTCAAAGAGGTACTGCAACTTTCTGCTTTAGAACTGGCTGCTTATTTTTTTTTTTTGCTGGGGAGGGAGGACTGTCAGATAAAAATTTACTGGTGATATGGAGAATTTTTTGTGTGTGTGTGATGCTGGTGCTATTATGTTTGAAAGGGGAAATGATTTTGTTTTAATTTGACAGAGGAAAGACAGTTCTGCTGCCTAGATTCAGGGGGTGCAGAGATGTCCCTGTACTCTCCTGATGTTCCACTCTACAAGTACATCTCTCGGTGGTGGTGGTGGGACTAGGGATTGCAGCCTACATTGTTGTGGTATTATTTTTATTTTATGTCCTCCTTCTGGTTTAAAAGTGTGCTACTCCTGGCTAAACAACTAATAAAAAAATATATATATATTTCTTGTGCTGGTAGTCATCTGGTAGTCATCTGATCCAGCTGTATGCTCTGATTCCAAAGTCCACAGGTACAGTCCCTGGGTGGCTGGAGCAACCTATGTGGTGGTGGTGGTGGTTTCTCCCCCAGCCACCCAGAGGCTTTACCTGCAGACTTTGGAAACAGCAGAGTATACTTGGACCAGACTACCACCAGCACAGGAGATATTTTTAAAGATCTTTTGTGCTCGTAGTCGTTTGATCCAGGTGTGTGCTCTGGTTCCAAAGTCCGCAGGTACAGTCTCTGGGTGGCTGGGGAAGGGGCCGTTTGACCTATGCTGTTGTGGTATTAAAAATGTTTATGTCCTCCTTCTGCTTTAAAATATTTCCTGTGCTGGTAGTCGTCCGATCCAGGTGTATGCTCTGATTCCAAAGTCCTCAGGTACAGTCTCTGGGTAGCTGGGGGAGGGGTCATTTGACCTATGCTGTTGTGGTATTAAAAATGTTTATGTCCTTCTTCTGCTTTAAAATATTTCCTGTGCCGGTAGTCGTCTGATCCAGGTGTATGCTCTGATTCCAAAGTCCGCAGGTACAGTCTTTGGGTGGCTGGGGGGCAACCTATGTAGTGGTGGTGGTTGGTATTGCTCCCTCAGCCACCCCGAGGCTTTACCTGTGGACTTTGGAAACAGCAGTGTACACTTGGACCAGACTACCACCAGTACAGGAGACATTTTAAAGGTCTTCTGTGCTGGTGGTCACCAGTTGCAAGTGTTTGCTGCTGTTGTCAAGGTGCACTCTCTGGGTCGCTGGGGGGTCCGACCTTTTTTGTTGCTGTATTTATTTCCAGCTTCTGTTTAAAAATATTTCCAGTGCTGGCTCAGACTCTGTAGGTTCATTCTCTGGTGTCTTGGGGGGCTGCAATGCAGGTAAGTCCAAGGGAAAAAGATAGCATCTGTGCTGGTAGTCTGTTCCAAGTCAAAGTGCCATTGCTGTTAGTGTTCTCAAAGTTTTTAATGCATTCTCCTCGAGTCTTGTATTTGTCTGCAAAAAGAAAAGCTATAACAATTAAGGCTATTGACTCATAGTAACTGCTAAGGACAGTGGCAGCCAATACACCACTTACTGGTCTACTCTGCTCTGCTGAATCCATCACCAGATGTGATTTCACCCTGTCTGCATCACTTGCAACTTGCATGTGAGTATTGTATTAACAATGCATGCATGTGTTTCTTTTGTCTAACATACATATTTTTTGGACTTAATCTAGGCAATTTCTAATATTTATTTATGTCTTTCTTTAAAGAATGGATCAATTTGTGAGGAAATCTACCCCATCTGTCCAGAAGTGATCAAAGACAGACTTGTACGTGACAGCAAACGACCACTGCAAACAGTTGCACAGGCCAACCTCTACATGAAGATGGAAGAAAACTATTCTGTACACCCTGCAACATTGTCCTGGATCATGTTCAGAAGTCTACCATCTCTGATCATTTCTCCTCCAAGAGTCATTTAAAAAGAGCAGCAGATACATAGTTAGAAAATACAAGGAAAAAGCAATAGACTCTGCTGACCTCCTTGGCAAACAATAAAATTGCCCAGACAAAACTCATAAAGATTGTGCAGGATTTCATAAAGACCTTTCTGGAAGCAAATATCTACCTGAAAAAAACTGACCATCCAGCAATCCGAAGTTTTATTGGTAAGCACATCCCAAACGGAGGTGCCATACCAGGGGCAGATCAGATTAGAGCTGCATATGTGCCAGACATTTATACCATGGAATGGCAGGATGTGCAGCAAAAAATGGCGGCCAAAAATGTTGCCATAATTGTGGATGAGACCAGTGATGTTGAGCAGTCCTACATCCTTAACATCCTCGCTGCTCCATTTGAAAGAGACTAAACTGGACGAGTGCACCCTTATTTGCTGGACACAAAGTTTTTGATGTCTGTGGCACACAGCACCATGACACAAGCAGTGGTTCAAACCATGGCAGACTACGGAACAGAATTTGATACTGTCTGGGTATTCATCAGAGACAATGCCTTGTATATGAAGAAATGCTACAGTACAATTCTATGAGGTTTGTTTCCCAACTGCACCCACATAACATGCCTTGCCTACATCATGGACCTAGTTGCAGGTGCAATGGAGTGGCCATTGCAGCTGACAATGAGATACATGAAGTTATTCCGCAAGCTGTTTTCGTTACCTAGTGGAAGAAAGAACCATTACCTGTGACACCTATCAGAGGTCACGCCCGACAAGCATGCCACCATGCTGGCCGATCCCTGTGCAACAAGGTGGACATCCTATTTCATCGCTGCAGGGTATCATCACAGCCATGTCATTTACCACTGGTATGTCAGTGAAAAAGAACTTGCCCTAACAAGACATCCGTGCAGCACATTACTCTCAATAAAGGTAATAATGCGAATGCTATACACTTGTGTATATACATAAAACATTTTTTTGGTTGAATGGTAAGTTGATGCATTTTTATTTTAGCAGACCAAGTAATATGTGTTTCTTTTTTTCCATCTTTGTAGGACATTCTTTATGATGACACCCTTGTACTAAAGCTTTAGACTTGAGTTGACATTCCTCACAAATAAATCAAAATGGATGTGTAATCTGCAGGATAAATTTCAGTTACAGATCCCTGTGACAACAGATGTTGTAGACATCTTGGAAGAACTCCAGATCAGTCTTGAGATACATTAGCAGCTTGCTATGGAGAGTTGCAGTTCATTTTTTGATATCAGTGATGAAGAGGAGATTCCTGCTCACATTCAGACAGAGCTGTTGGACAATTTCAAGGAAGCATTCTGTAATGCCTCATTCACATGTGGCAAATATTTATCCAAAGAGGGACAGCCTGAATTAAACTTTTTGAAAGCGGCAAGAATCTTTGATCCCTCCAAAGTGGCCTTCCTGTCGCAGAGCAAAGAAGACTACGAAGCTACTGTATTCCCAGATGGAGTGATATCCCTGATACAGAATTTGAACTGTACAAAAAAATCCTGGCACCAAACTATGTGAGCAACATAAGCCAATCGGACAAAGATCTGGATTTATTTTGGAAGCCTGCAACTGCTCGCACACCAAAACATTCTGAATTGGCCCTTGCATGCGTTAATTGTGTGACAAACTGTGCAGATGCAGAACACAGTTTCAGTGTCCAACATGCATATTTACAGAACGATGTAGGGGACTTTTTGAGGACAGCATTCGGAAGCTGTTTTTTCTTTGTTTCAATGCAAAACAAAAGTACAGCATGTTACCAAAATGAAATCATTGCTAAATTTTACTGTCTTATCAACCTAACTGCCTCTGATATGTACAATAAACAGATTAAAATGTATAATGTGAGTTGTCCCTTAATTTTCATGAAACAAATATACAAACGGCCAAGAAATAAAGTGCCGCAGAAATGCCCAGAATTTGCAAAATCTTGCCGCAGATTTGGAAAAACCTTACCACAGAAAGTGCCCAGCCCTGCTGCTGAAAATAGTTTTTTTTTGCCATAGAATGCCAGAGAGCCTGGGTATGACCAGTGGTAATGTTAATGCTATAGTTTAGTTTGTCACCCCCTGGGGCATAATGTGGTATGAGGCACAGCTGAGTGTCACATGCCTCCATGGCGGTGATTAACAAGAGCATTAACATAACCCCTGGGAGTACCTTATTGCTATTATAAAAATGAAAAAGATGTGTAAAAAAGTGTATCTGTTTTTATTTATTTGCTGCAGCAGGTAGGTATAACAGTGGATTCTCACCCCAGGAATCCCCCAGTTTGCTTGACTAGTGCAGTTGTGCCAGCTGGGTTCAGCTGCCCCAGAGATGGCATTATGCTAATGATGCCAGGGAATTAGCCATTCAGGTTATAGTAAAAGAGTGCTGCCTGTAGGTGCTGCTGAACTTGCAGTTAGATTAATTTCTCCACTGACCGGACAAATCTGCCCTGGAGCTCTCTCTTCAAACCGTTGCTTGAATTAGTTAATTTTCAGTTTATCAGTCATTTATTTTACTCTGTGCTCCTTTTAGAGTGTTTTAGTTAGTTTTCAGTGCTTTTCATGTGTTTTCCACAGTTCCTCCATTCCCAGAATCTGCAGAAAGACACTTTATTTTTCCATGTTCATGTGCTTTTTCTGACCAAAAAATATCGCTTCTGAGGTAAGAATTCTGTGAATTTTTTATTTTAATTTTATTTTTTTCTGTGGATATCTAATTTAAGTGGTTTTGTGGGTTTTAACCACTTTTTTTTTATTTTATCTCAACTGGGAACTGTTTTGGGAAAAAAGGTTTAGGTCTCCTGACAAATTGGCAGGTCAGACAGACCAAATAACTAGACTGGTCCATTTTTTCTTTCAAATTACTAAAGACTTTTAAACTGTGGACAAGGCAGACTGCCACAATTCGTATTTAATATTTTGGGCCAGTCATTGTTTTTTCTCTTTGGGAGCTTTACTTCATATTGCTCAAAACACTAAGAAATCATGACTTCTCAGCCTGCCTCCCCTTCTATAAAAAATTCTGAAGAGGGGTACTCCTCTCATCAAAAGACAGGTACTCCAAGGAACCCTTAGAAAATAAGTCTGATAAAAATAATAATGTCCAAGCCCAACAAAAAAGATATTCAGAGCAAGTTCCTGATTCAGGGCCTGCTAAAAAGAAACAAAAAGAAAAACATATCACTGCCCCTCCTGCTGAAGAGCAAAGGGAGGCACCAGTGTTATAACAAGATATACCCTCTGAGGAGGAAATGGCAAAGGCTTGGCAACTATATCAAACTTTTCAGGTTGTGGGCTCTCTTCTGGGTGCCCCAGCTGGTCCTGCTACACCTATCCCATCTTACCCTGGCCTCGGCCAGGGCATTTTCTTTGAGGGGGGTGATGATGAAGAGGAGGGTGAGCCTTTAGAATCTGATGAAACTCCTGACCAAGAATTTGGCTCACATTTTTTCTTTGTCCAACAAATGGTGGACACTCTTGCCCTTTCTATACAACAGTCCACTGAGGAAGATGAGAAAAAAATATTTTTTTATATATGATGGGTCTCCCTCCTCCTTAAAAGTTACTCCTTCCAGTTCATAAGTTCCTTTGTAGGGCTACTTTCAAGTTACTCAGAATCCCACCTCTGTACCGGGGTGGATAAGAAATTAGAGAAAAAATACCAGCTAGATTGGTCTAATGCTGAGTACCTTTACATAAAGAAACAAAACATTTGGAACAGTAGTGCTCAAAGTCCTATATAAGGACCTATAGATCTAGGTGCTCAATAGCAGGTTAGGCAAATCATTGTGGAGGGGGGGAACTCTACTGTGCTGAAGTGTTAAAGTCACTTTTATATGTTTGCAGGCACTAGTCTTTGCTTCATGCTTTTTTTTTCCTGGCTCAATTGCCTAAACCATTCTTTTTTTTTTTTTTGGCTCTGTTTCCATTTAGAACAAGGGTTCCACACTTTCAGAGCAAAAGTTGGTGGCCATCACCTATGCGGTTCTCTTGCTCAGAATCTTTTGGCCACTGCCACTCCAACTTCACCTGTCCTCAGGTGTGCTAGTATGCAAAACATGCTGACGTTTCAGAGTGAGAGCACCCTATTCTCAGAGCTGGCACAACTTTGCAGACGCACTTTTTTAGGCTGAATGGTAACTGTGATTACTGTATGTCACGTTTAGTCGAACTGTATGCTGTTTTCTAAACTTAATGTTCTTTCATGTGCACATACCAATACAGGGGGTATTTCCCTAGATGCTCTTACACTTGATCATATTTGCCAAACTTTATGACTAAGCTACTTTCATACAATAAATTAAATGCCTACATGCTCTAATCTTAGTGCTTACTTGCCTTCTTAGTGGCTAATGCAACGTGGACGGCTCTCTTGACTTCATACAGTTTCCTTTTTATCTATTACTGCCTCCAAATCTATGATCTAAATAAACCAAACTGCATTAGATTCCTTATCTGAACAGTTTCTTTCCTTCTTTTTAAATAAGACACACTGCCAACTTGAAGGATCACCTTGTGCAAAACAGACAAACTAAACCCACACAGAATACCTGGTTAACTAACAAATACACTGGGGCCCAGATATTCAAAGCATAGTGCGGTGCGCAAACCAATAGTGCTGTAATAGCGCAGGAATAGCGCAGAGCCGCCATATTCAAAGGACCATTGAGCGCGTGCTAACAGCAGTAGCAAGGGCAAACCACTAATGTATGCAAGGGCAACAGGAAGGGGGTGGCCCATAGGGACGCCAAGAAGGATATTCAAGGCCCAGCGCCAAGGCCAGACACAAGAAGCGTGACACATAGCGGAGCTAGTTACCGCTTATAAATGCTGGTCTTAACCCAGGGCAAAACACAGAGGAGGAGAGACCAGAACAGGAAGTGGGAATGTGTGCAGTGCCTGTAGCAGTGATGCTGCCATTGATGGCAGCTGTAGTGGAGGAGGAGGAGGAGGGAGGAGGAGGGGAGCAGGCACAACATGGGCCACAGCACAGGCAAGGAGACGGTATGCTGCAAACAGGTGGTACGGACCAGGGTCTCGCCGAGACACTGCCTGATGACCCATCATTGGCCGTACAGGATGAACAGGGGAATGTTGAGGCAGCTCTGTGAACTCCTGCATGAACAGCTGCACCCAAATACCAGATGCAGCCATGCCATGACAGTGGAGGAGAAGGTGACAGCAGCGATGTGCTTCCTCACCACAGGGACGTTCCAAAGACCAACGGGGGACACCATCGGGGTATTGCAGTCTGCCACCTCACGCCTACTGACCCAGTTCCTAGAGGCTTTCCTGCCACGTGCTGGGGAGTTCATAGTATTCCCCAGCATGGCAGCAGAGCTCAGAGAAACAATGCAGCGGTTCCATCGGGTTGCGCACCTACCATCCGTACTGGGTGCCATTGACTGCACCCATGTCCCCATCCGTGCACCACCTGGCGATGGCAGTGACGTGTACGTTAACAGGAAGGGGTACCACTCCATCAACTGCCAGGTGGTGTGTGATGCGGATGGGCGCATCACCAATTTCTATGCACAGTACCCCGGCAGTGCCCACGACGCATTCATCTGGCACCAGTCCCAGCTGTGCCAAGCATTCAAGGAGGGCAGAATAACCAGTGGTCAACTAATCGGTGAGTAGTAGCATACAAGGCATACACACATCAGCATGCATGGGGGCAGGCATTGCAGGCCAGGAAAGGGGTGTGGGAGGGCTACACAGGGGTGCAGAACAGTATCTGACAGACTGCCGTACGTCACTAACAGGTATACATCCCTTGACAGGGGACAGTGCCTATCCCCTGCGACCCTGGCTGCTGACACCAGTACTCTGACCAGCTACAGTGGCCAAGGAGATGTACAATGAGGCACATGCCAGCACAAGGAACATCATAGAGAGGGTGTTTGGCATCCTGAAGATGTGATTCCGATGCCTAGACACATCAGATGGTGCCCTACAGTATACACCTCAGAAGGTATGCCGTATCTTCCTAGCCTGTTGTATGCTGCACAACATGGCAATGAACCGTGGGATACAGGCACCTGAACCTGAGGGACAGTCTGACAGTGAGCCAGAGCCAGCGGTCAGGGGATAGTGAGCACCTCGAGAAGGAACCTCGCATGGCATGCAGGGCCATACAGCATAGGGACAACATCATCAGGACACTGCAACAGACAACAGGGTAAGTACAGACTGCACAACAACTTGAAAAGGTACAATTAATAATGACTTTAATGTACACATGGACACAGATGACTGACAATAACAATACCAACAGTAAACCTACACAGTGGATCTGACAACATGTGTGCATGTGTTGTGAGTTTGGGGTTGTGCAGGACACGCGTGGGGGGGCCGGACACAAACGGTGTGGTGTCGGTGGGGAATTGTGATGTGTGCCGTGAGGGTAAATGATGCAACCGTGGCAGTGGAGGTGTGTGTGTGCATGTGTGAACGTGCATGTGGGTGTGCCTATGTGGCAAATGTGGGGTGATGAGTGCGCTATGCCACATAGTCAGCATGGCCATCAATGATGCCTCCCACCACACATGTGACGTGCGCCACTACCGTGGGACATGGACCCTGGTGTGCTCTGTGCAGAGGACAACGCCGATGTGAAAGGTGAGGCAGGAAGAGTCGGCCTCCTGTGCCCCCGGGGGATGGTGGAGCCTGACAGGGTGGGTGGACGGCCACGGCGGTGCTGGGTCACGGATGGGGTGTGTGATGCCGTTGAGCTGGAGCCACTGGCAGCCCTGCATCCATGGCCTGCCCGCCTGTGTGCCCCTGTGCCGTCTGCACCATGGCCAAGCATCCCATGCTGGCGAACCCCATGCACCCCACGCAGGACATTCCCTATGTCAACCACCGTAGCCGGCAGACCAGCAAACCCATGCTCGATGGCACCCACCAGGTGGCCCATCCTGTCCTCTGCCTGCTGCTCAGCATGGGCAAAGCCCACTGTGATGGCCTCTCTGATCTGTGCAAGCTCATGGCGCATCTCCCTCCACATGCCATGAAAGTCCATACATGCCCCCTGCTGGGAGGTGAGAGCAGCCTGCAGGAGTGGGCGGGCACCATGGCCATCCTGTCCCAGGGGCACATTACCCTGAGCTGTAGCTGGCAGAGGTGCCTACTGCACAGGAGCAACTGGATCCTGTCGCATGGCAGGCACATCCTGCTGCTGGCGACTACTGTTGGTGGTCTGTGGAACGGTATGGGCATGGACACCAATTCGCGTTGTACCCTGCACACCCTGTGGTTCTGCGCTGTTCCCTACACTGCCTACCACCGTGTACAGAGGTACAGCCACACCGGTGATGCTGCATGCACCACTGGCACCCGTCCCACAGCCTGCCGGCAGCCCTCCCTGCATCCCTTGCACAGGCACAGCCAGGTGTTGCGCCCAAGTCAGACACATCAGTGTCCTCACCACTGGTGACAGTGAACAGTAGGACGTCCCCACACCACCCTCCTCTGACTGTGCTGCATCCTGGTATCCGGTGTGTCCAATACCCCTACTGACCCTCCCCAGTCAGTAGCTGCTCCTTGCTGTGTGTGCCACACATGCATGGCGTCTGTCTGCGCCATCTGTTGCACCATGCCGGATGTTGATGGTCGTTCCCCATCATCCCCTCCACTACCATTGGGACCTGTCCGCACATCTTAGCAGCCCCTGTTGTTCTGCAGGCCTGGCAGTCACCGCTGTGGAGACAATAGGGACAGGGTCGGTCACCCGTACATGAACACTGTACCCAAACACCACCACCACTACCACCACTACTCCATGCACACCCCAGGACACGTACCCCCTTCACACAGGTCCATGACCCCATGCACCCACCAAATCCACAGTGGCCATGCCCATACCAGGCAGCTGTTAGGCAGACCACTGTGCACCCTGTGCAGGACACCCACAGCATGGCCGTGCACCCATGCCAACACAACATAGGGTATACACATGTGAATACTGACCTGTCCTTGGCAGTGCGAGAGGCGTCTCACACCCACCACCCGGCACACCTGCGACCGCCACCGTCCCGAGGGTCGATGCCACCACAGTCATGTGTGGCTCCTCTACCCACTGCTGGTGTTCAGGTGGTCCACCACCGGTCTTCATCCTGTCCCTCAGTCGCTGGGCCTCCTCCTCCTTCGCACGTCACAGAAGGTCATTCCATCTTCCATCTCTTCTGCACAGCTTCAGTTGTCCTGCCATGTCCCCCTATGGCATTCACAGCCGCAGTCACCTCCTCCCAGGCTTGACGCAGCACTGTGTCAGTGGCCCTGTGCGTGCGTAGCACCTGCTCCCTCTCCTTCATGGCATGCACAAGGGTGTTCAACTCCTCCTGCGAGAACTTGTGTGCACGTATGCACTCCTGGTGCGCTGCCGAACCTATGGGATAGTCAATAGGGGACATGTGTCATCGGCCGTGTCGGTACTGCATTGCATTGCACATAGACATCACAATGCCCCCCCTCCAGTGCCACAGGCCACATGGACATATGGGAGTGCTGCATGTGCATGTACGGTACACATGCCACCAGAGTCACTGTGCGTCCCGTGTCTGTACAGCGAGCCCTGTACACACATGTGCACTACCCCTACCCTAACCACCTTGCACTGTACTGTGCCCTTTGTGTTCACTACAGTGGTTGCGTGGACAAGTGCACTAGTATGTAGACAATGTCAGGACCCAATGCAATTACCAGATGGTGCATGGGCTGGCACAGTTCCAGGACACTGCGTACGTCCTGCATGGGTGCCACAGCCTGTCATACCACACATCCAGGGAGTCATGTCAGTGGGCCACTGTTGCAGGACACACCCCTGCAGGGGATTGTGCACAGTGCACTGTACGTTTGGTTGCAGACGTCTAGGGATGTGCACCATCACACAGCACAGAGCTTGCCTGTGGTCCAACACGGGTCAGACCATTCACCAGAGAATGCATCTCTGTGCTCCTGTCCATGCTGAACCTGTTCTGGGATATTGACATTCAATAGTGTCCTACAGCAGTCATACATACCTGCCTCACACTGCTCTTCCTCCTGTTGCATCTGTACATCAGTATGTTGTTTACGCTTAGATTCCTTATCAGGCTGCAGTACCACAACACAACACCGGCCCATCCAGGCAATCAAGCATGTCAGTCATGCAAATGAGCGCATAATGATATGCTAATCACACAGTTTGCCCCATGCATGCACAAGTACCCTCATTTGCATACCCTTTTTGAATATGGCCCCGATTTGCCCCGTGCTAGCACAGTCGCGCTGTGCAAATGTCAGCGCAGGGCTATTGGTGTTGCAGTGCCATGCTATCCAGATAGCGCAGCGCTATGTGCCTTAGCGTGACCAACACGCAAGCTCGCGAGGCCCCCATGTCCGCGCTATAACCCAGTCATAGCATGATGTAGCGCAGTGCTGGACAGCATAGTGCGGCGCTATACGCATGTGTGGAACACAACCTCAGGGCCATGCTGAGGTCGCGCATATGCAGTGTGGTTACTTCCTGGTAGCGCTGCACTACGTCATGTGATAGCGCGGTGCTGCAGGGATTATTGAGGTGCATTCCTGGTAGGGCAGGGTGTTTGTGTCCAACAACATTACAGTGCCATGTCTGGACATGCAAGACAGCGTGCAGTTGTGCACAGGGACAGGTGCTGGGGGACGTAGAGTCCGCAAACCTGGTGCAGCTGGTCATGAAATGGCATAGGAGGCTGTTTGGGGAGGTGAGGAAGGGGGACCTCCCATGAATGCAAGTGTGGGAGATGGTGGCTAGGAAGCTCAGTGAGCATACCAGCATACCCCACAATGCAGAAAAGTGCCGCAACAGGTACATGGACCTGAGACACAGGCAGAGGCAGCAGCTAGAGCGCTACAGGTGCATGGTGTGTGATGGCACTGTGCCTGTGCCAGGTGAGTGGTGTTGCATGTGGAGTGTGCATACATGTCAGGCTTTGTGTGCGTGTGGGTGTGGGTGTGGTTGTGCAGAGGGGGTGGTGGTGTGGGGGGGTCTGGCCATGGGTGAGTGGGTGTGTGGGTGTGGGTGTGCAGAGGTGATGGTGGTGGGGGTGTGTGCTTTGGGTGTAGGTGTGTGGGCGTGTGTCTGTGTGCACAACTGTGCGCAATGGTGCACCGTGCTGTTGCACGCTGTGTACAGGCACAGTGGCACATGTTTCCCCATAGGGGCAACGGGTGCAGCCGTGACCATTGCTGTGGGTGGAGGGTGGGTGCATTGTGTTTAGGGTTGCATGTGTGCATCTTGCTGTGATTCACGATGTGTATGTTGTGTCATGCTCTAACAACACTTTCACATTTGTCCACTGTAGAGCGGATCGAGCAGCCCATGCCCGCAGGTGCGACTCAGCCCAGGACACAGGAGCGGAGACGAGGCAGCACGAGGGCACCATCACTTCCACAGTGTGGGCAGGAGAGCGGCACTGATAGTGGCGGCGTGTTGCGTGAGTACCTGTTACATTGCTCTGTGATGTGTGCACTTTCATGACACTGTGCACCACATCTGGGTGTCCAGCCACTCACTTGTCTGCAAAGGTCACTGGGCCGGTGTGGTGTAGCAGTGTGGTGTGCGGTACAGCTGTGTTTCACACCACAGCTGGGTGCTATCAGCCTTGCCTGGGGGGGCGGTCACATTGCAGTGCTGTGCGGGTGGCAGATGGTGTTGCTTGCTTGGGTGGCGGGTGTTCCGTAGGGACACCATGCTGATGGCTGACCTTCCCACCTTTGTGGTGCATCCATATCACCACCCACAGGATGTTCACAATTGCACAGGTGGTGGTTACTTGCTGTGCATGCGGGACAATATGGAGTATGCCTTGCGGACTTACCTCTCACCCTTCTGGACACCTGCTGTGTAGCACTGCCTGTCACACTGTGCTACATACTGGCACTGTGCCGTATGCATTGTACGTCCATCCATGTGTGTCTCGTTGCGAGGTCACTGTGTTGCTGTTTAGTTGCAAGGTATGGATATAACTGTGCTATTACATTATGTGCATCGTTCCCTGCCAATGTTGACCATGGCTGTGGAGGTGGTCCTCACTGTGTGGGGGGGGTCCTGTTATGTGGGTTGGGGACACTGCCATGTACCATGTCTCCATTGGGTGATATGCTTTCAGTGGTATTGCCTGGAAGCATGTGAAGGCCCTTCAGTAACAGCGTCTGTACCCTGGCTGACTGTTGTCCCCTGGCCTGTGTTGGTCATTGCCAGGACACTGTCATGGTTTATTGATGCTCCTGCATGCATGTCGTTGTTGTTTGTTCTGCGCTCTGCATTGCTGTGCATTTCCATGTGTGGCTGGGCAGCATGTCCCAACGTGTGGATGCCCTTGTGCATGTCCTTGTGTGTCCCTTGCACCCAACTCACCGGGTTTCCAGCTGTGTGTCTGCCATGTCTAGCGGTGTACTGTATCATGGTGGGTGGTGTCACATGTCCCCCGGTGCTGTCAGGATCACTGTCATCATCCGTGTTGGGTTCTGTGTTGGTGCCTGTGTTGCCCTGTGCTGCATTGTGGGATGCTGCCATGTTGTCATACCACTGCAGAACTCAACGCCACCAGGGATAGCCCATTGGGACATGCTGTCCATCTTTGTATGGCAAGGGTTGGCTGCTGGTTGCCTCCTGTGTGGTGTACCATCCTCATGGTCTCACCCTTCCTCTTGCAGGGCCACTACGGACATTGCTGTGGGCAATGCGTCCCGAAGAGACAGAGGGAATGGAGGAGCTGCTGCGCAGGATTGTGAGGCAGCAGTGAACACAGATTGAGCAGCAGGCCATCATTATTACTGAGACCAGAAGGGTGGCAAACATCCTGGAGGCTCGTCTCCCTGTTCCTGCAGACACATAGATATATCTCCTGTTGTTTTTACGTCGGCCCTCACCACCTCCCTCACTGGACTTGATTCTCCCTTCCTTGCCCATTGTCATCTGTCCCTGTGTGAGTCCTCCTCCGCTTTGCACCCTTGACCTGTGTCTTCCCGTCCCTCCATCTGTTGTCGTCCTTATGTTTACCTTTGTGTGCCTTTCTCTGCTAGTGGTGTTTGACATTTTTATTATGTGGTGGGCATTTGGGGTTGTGTGTTGGGGGGGCTTGGTGGGTATTTTCTAGTTCTGTTTCGGTGTTGTGGGGAGGGTTGTTCAGTGGTGGGTGGGGCATTTTGTACTCTGGGGTTTGTTACTCGTTATGTTCTGTGTTATATTTGCTGTTGTGTTTCCGTTTGCTTTACTGTTCATTATTGTTTATTACACTGGTTAATGACATTTACGGTGTCCTGTGTCATTCTTGGGTGCTGGGGTTCACATGCTTTGTACTGTTGCTAGTGTTCTCCCATGGGTCTGGGTTGTTGCTGGACTTTCCACGTGAATGTGTGGCATCCTCATGGGTGGGCACTGTGGTGTGCTCCTGATACCTCATTCCAGCATGTGTTGCCTTGCATGTGTCCCAGGGTCGGGCTGTCTCTGCACTGTATTCCATTGTGTGTTTGCACTGCCTGCCTGGTGCTATATTCAGTGCTGTCTTGTGTGCTATATTCAGTGCTGTGTTATTCCTGGGCTTTTTTTGCACTGCACTTCTAGGCCTGTTTGCCCGGTTTCCTTTGCTTGCTATATTCAGCGGGGTTTGCCCCAGGCTATTCATTTTGAATATGGCTGGCATTTTGCTTCGGGCTAGGTTTGCATGCCGGGCAGTGCTATTCGCTGCCAGGGGCTAACCTTTGAATATCTGGCCCTGGGTGTTTTAAATGCCACAACTGTATTAATTGCCATATAGTAACTCAAGATCAAGAGTTCACTAACCCAAACATACAAAGAACTTTTACAATTTGACAGCTTATTACATATGAATCATCTGGGGTTATTTATCAGGCTATTTGTAAGTGTGGAACCTTCTATGTCGGTAAGACAAAATGACAATTCAAGACCTGTGTAGGGGAACATCGCAGGGCAATTATAAATCATGACATAACATATGCCACTGCACTACACACACAGAACAAGCTAGAAATAAAACTGGTCATGCCTTATGTTTAAAGCAGCAGAAAAAGTGTTCCCCCAATCTTGGGGTAGTGATTTTAACAACTTGGTTTTAAAGAGAGAAGGTTACTGGATATACACACTGAAAGCATTTAAATATCCAGGCCTTAATGATAGATTTGATTTATCTCCCTATTTACAAACATAAAGAAATATATTGCAGATGTTTTACCTTATTCATTCTGTTAGAAATGCATCTAACTGTCAAATAATTTTAAGGTAAAAAGGTACAAAGAAAGTATATTACTGGTAACTGTGATCCAAGTTTAAAACCTAGGTTACAGCTGTGATGAGGGTATAAATTCTTTGCTGACTGACCCTATGAAATTAACTAACAGTAGTGTTAATATTTTTCAGATAAGGATCCTTAAGTACCTGTGGAGAAAATCTTCAAGGGAGCCACCTTTTGCATGTCTTTGTGTCTACATAAGACTTTATAGTGATGCAAATTCAGGACCCTCAAGATTTTAACATACTCTGGTGTGCAATATTTGTATTCTACATACTTTGCACCTACTTTGGTATACTGCAGTTCATTTTTCACATTTATGTGTGTGTATATATATATATATATATATATATATATATATATTTTTGATACAGCACTGCACTTTATGTGTGTCACTTGTTTGTGTCCAGTTATGATGACATTACACTTTGCTATTTAAGATGCATCATCAATTTGTACCACATGCTTTTTGAAAAAGGACTATTCGGAAATGCATCAAAGCATGTGGAGTAGTGGTCCACTTGCACTTCAGTAAAGGAACTTTTGCACAGCAGATTGTGTGAGCAGCTTTTACTTTGGTGGTGAGTGCAAGACTTTTTACTAGTGGATGCTCAGACTTTGTCTCTGCACCCCAACCAGGTGTGGCTGTCTTTCTGATTGAACACTGTTATGTTCTACATCAACAAACAGGGGGTACAAGATCCACAAACATCTGCACAGAGGCCATGAATATCTGGTCTCTGGCCTAATCCTTGGACATGCAGCTCATGGCTATTCACCTGCCAGGCAAGAACAATGTGCTGGTAGACTCCCTGAGCATCAGTGAGTGCCACCATGAGTGGACCCTAAACAAACAGCTGCTGGCCACAGTCTTCAGGTGGTGGGGTACACCAGAGATAGATCTCTTTGCCTCCAATCACAACTATCAGATTCCCCTGTACTGTTGCATGCCCTGTCTCTAGATTGGATAGGGTAGGTTCCTGTATGCTTTTCTTCCATTTCCCCTGATTCTCAGGGTCCTGCTAAAACTCAGAAGCCAGCCAGCAACCATGAGTCTGGTGGCTCCCAGACTGGGCAAGGCAGCTTTGGTACACCCTGCTTCTCACCCTCTCAAACAGCCCATTCACCTACCCCTGCTCACAGTCTCCTGACTCTGCCTTAGACGGGGATAGCATACCCCAGCATAGAATCTCTTTGCCTCAAAGCTTGGTACTTGAAGAGCTAGAATTTCCTGACTCAGTATTCAGAGCAAGTCCTGAGAATCCTTCCTCTGGCCAAGAAATCAAGTACCAAAAAAGACTTATTCTTCCAAATGGAAGAGCTTTTCTTCTGGTGTAAAGAAAGGCAGATTAACCCTCTGCAGGCTATCCTGTCCTCCATACTGGACTATGTGGTACACTTGCAAGCATCAGGCCTTAGATCCTCATCTCTGAAGGTTCAGCTGGCTGCCATTTCGGCCTACATGACTGTTGATAAGGAGAAATCTATAGTTTCACATTCTATTTTCAAGAAATTCTTTAAAGGCCTGCTGCACCTTCAACCCCCACTTAGGGAACCTGTTCCCCCATGGAATTTGAATTTCTGCATAGCTAAGTTGATGGAGTCTCCATTTGAGCCAATGGCTACCTGGAAAACTGCTTTCTCTAGTGGCAATCACTTCAACCAGAAGGATTTCAGAACTGCAAACTCTGATATCCCGTTAACATAGCGACTATATAATCGAGACTGATAAGCCAATACAAAATAGTGATCACTATAATGGTGACCAGACATAAGAGCGCATTAGCCAGTACAGCGACTGCCACTGCCATTTATGCAACCACAATCGCGACTGCCGAATTAGCGAAAAATCACTTGAAACAACAGAGCTGAATGAGCTGATTCACTTGACTAAGCAAACAAAATACTAACAACAGAGCTGATTCAGTGTACACTCGTGCAATAGCAACAGCTACCTCCTGATTCAGCTAAATTCACAAGAAACACTTTAAATTTCAATTTTAAAAAATAATAACAGACCTCCTTATTCCTCATTCAGGAGACAACTCATGCAACTTGTTGCAGCTTATCGCGTCATAACTTGTTACCACCTGAGCAACCAGCAAACCATGGCAACCAGAGCTCAACCCTAGCAACCCTAGCAAGCCTAGCAACCATAGCACAGCCATGACAACCCCAGGTAGCATGACATCAAAATAGCGACTTTTTGCTTTGCTGCTATTCAGTGCTGTTCAGCACTTAATCCTTTATTGAAATCAATTGCAGTAGGTTATATTTCTAAACTTGGAACTGGAAATTGGAGGCAAGTCCTCGAAGATACTCATACCTACTCCTGTGTGAGTATTCATTAACAATTGAGCATACCCTCTCATTCATGTCCTTGTACTTTTTTTTTTTTGGACACAGTTGCAGCCCCAGACACCATTTGCTCTATTTTCATCAAACAAGACAAGGACCAAGAGGATTAATTTCAACACTGTTTCTGCTTTCATTTTAAGGTTAGGCACTGCTATGCACCACCTGCCGCTATTTTGACGATTTAGCTGAATTTGCATCGCTATTATACTCCTTCACTAACTTGCTAGTCTCCGTTTTGAATTCACTGTTTTTTCTTGCGCTATTTTGCAGTCGCAATTTTAACATGGAACCCAAGCTCTTTATACTGAACCTAACTACAATATTTCCCTCAGTGATAAATTAATTCTCAAGACCAACAGGAAGTTTGTTCCCAAAGCAGTGTCTGAACTTCACCTAAATCAGACTATAACACTCCCTGTCTTTTTCACAGACAACTCCACTCTTGGTGAGCACAGGCTTCACAGCCTGGATGTCAAAAGGGCACTGACCTACTACCTGGAGTACACTAAGCAGCTCAGGACCTCGTACACCCAACTTTTCCTCACCTATGGGGAGGTGGATAAAGGCAGGCCAGCCTCCAAGAGGACTATCTCATGCTGGATAGTCTCCTGTATCCTGCTGTGTTACAGTAAGGCTGGCAGACAGCCACTTCTAGGCCTCAGTGCCCAGTCCACCAGGGGCACTACAACCTCGTTGGCAGCAATGAGAGACATGCCCTTGCTTGACATTTGCAAAGCAGCTACCTAGAAGACTGTATACACCTTCGCAAAGCACTACTGCTTGGATGTACGGTCCAGCTCAGATGCCAAATTTGGCACTGCAGTCCTGCAGAACCTGTTTCAAAAGTAGGTTCTGTTCCCTCCTCCCAACTACACCGCTTTGTAGTCTGCATTAGTCAAGCATACTGAGGGATTCCTGGGATAAGAAGAAAAAAATTACTTATCATAGTAATATTGTTTCTTCCAGTGGGTTCCTCAGTATGCTTGACCTCCCACCCAGCCTCCTCTCACATAACCTGGCTGAGAATAGTTCTGCAGTCCTTGCCTTAGGCCAAATTTCTTATTATAGAGCAATAAACTGTTTAATGTTTCTTCAGTGGAGCATGATGTATATAGTTCACCTAGAGGCAAGTTCCATTTTTCTTTGTTTTTCCTATTTTTTTTATTTTATTAGCATAGGTTTAGGGTTTGGGGCCTTTTACCCCTCGGGCTTCGAAATGAATCTGACTGGAAGTACAGCAGCACCTACATGCAGCACTCTTACTACAACCTGATTGGCTAATTCTCTGGCATCATTAACATAACTCCACCTCCAGGGCAGCTGAACCCAGCTACTGCACTAATCAAGCATACTGCAGGATCACCTGGAAGAAACAATATTACTATGGTAGGTTTTTCTATGGGTAAATATGGTGTAGCACACTCTTGGACTAAGAGGTCCACAAAAAGTACATCTCACTTTTGAGTTGAGGCCTGTAAACGGTCACTGTAACCACTGTTGATGAATATCTTGGTTAGATAAAATAGCACACTAACAAAGTGATACCACCAGTTACTACCAAGTGCGTGAGTGATTTGGAACACTAGGAGCTTCTGGGATCTGATCTTTAGGTCTCTGGGCAATGGAACCTGCATCATTGGTATTTACTTGGGTCATCACAGATTACAGAGTACCTGCACCCAGAGAGCCCCTTGACGTAACAGAACAAAGAGAACAGTCAGGATGACAACCCCTGTGATATCACTTTGCCTGGTCTCCAACTGACCCTCTCCACTGTACCCACAATGTCAACAAATCAATAACAGTAACAATACACCATGCAATGAAATGTGGGGAATACAGTAAATACAGTCAAACAAGGGATAGGTTTTGTTAGGGGAAAGGCTGGAACAGAGTTCTGGGAAAGGTAAGGGTTAAAGCAAATAAGATAATACAGGAACTCAATATACTATAGATATGACCAGGTTACTCACCCACAGTGACAGTCCCCACTATTAGTCCCATCAATACAAGCCGACACTGAGTCACTGAAATAGGTTAATGCACCAGTATCTAATATGCCCTAAAATGCAGGGATCTTCCTTAAAAGCACACTGTCAATCTTTTTGGTATCATATTATTTCTAGTTGAAAATCCACGTGCTATGATTTCTTAGCTTCTCTGAAACTCAATGATTTTTCTGGTGTTTTATCTGCTTCCTTTCTCAGTAGGACTGAAATGCATGCTAATGCTGTAATTATGCTCAGTCTTGTTTTGTTTCAAATCCTTGATCTAATCTTATTGAATTCTTCCTGAACACAGGATCTCAGCCTGTGAACACTTAGTGGTTGCTGCATGTGATGTGTTTGTGCTGGAATGAGCTGTGGAACTGCCTCTCAGCCACGATGACTCTTCTGCCCATTCTGTGTAGGAGCCTTTAGTTTCTTCCTCCTTACTTTACTTTTACCCCTACTGTGTAGGGATCTTCACTGACGACAACCATCAGTTGACCAGTAAAGATGCTGCAGATTAAAACATCGCCGTTGAAGCTGGTGCAAAGCTGAGGACTTTGTGCTAGGTGTAGCTTAGGGAATTTCCTGACTTTGCCCCAAACATCCTCCAGCTCAGCAAAGGTTTTTAAAAAAATTAAAAAAACAGACTCCTTTCTAAGATTTCAAACACACTACTACGTTTCAATGTGAAGAAGTGCAAAATCATGCACTTGGGGCATAGAAACCCAGGGGCAGAGTACAAGATGGGGGGGAGTGGTATTGACAACCACCCAACAGGAAAGAGACCTGGGGGTAATCATATCTGATGACCTAAAGGTGGCCAAACAGTGTGACAAGGCTGTAGGAAGAGCCTGTGTGATGTTAGGGTGCATAGGGAGGGGTATCACCAGCAGAAAGAGGGAGGTGGTGATACCGCTGTATAAATCATTGGTGAGACCTCACCTAGAGTACTGTGTCCAGTCTAGAGACCACATCTCTGGAAGGACATAGAGTAGAGGCAGTCCAGAGGAGGGAAACTAAAATGGTGCAGGGTCTTCGCCAGAGACCCTATGAGCAGAAACTAAAGGATCTCAATATGTACACCCTGGAGGAGAGGAGGGAAAGGGGAGATATGATAGAGACTTTTGAATACCTCACAGATATAAACAAGGTACAAGAGGGAACTATTTTCAGAAAAAAAGATGCTCAAGAATAAGGGGGCATGCTATAAAGCTGGAGGGGGTAGACTCAGGAGAAACATAAGGAAGTACTTCTTCACAGAAAGGGTGGCAGATGCCTGGAATGGTTCCACTATGCCACTGCGACAGGAATGTCAGCGACCTCCCCTACAGTGACACATGGTTGACGACATCCTTGATGCCGTTGACTCTGGTCCCCGACCAGAGAAAGCACCAACACCTGATCGGTGTGCATGCAGGGGGGCTATGCCCCCCCGGACTTAAGGTTTCCAACTCCGGAGGGGGGGGCGGATGTCGGGGGAGAGTGGCCAAACTCCGGAGTCGATGACTCTGTCATTGCTCCAGCAACCCAGTTGACACTGCGGGTGTCCACGAGTTAGTGTCACTGTAACAGCGTTGCTGTAAGAGCATTGCTGTTACAACAGTATACCACTTGGGTCAGCCTTCCAGTGGAGGTGGTGGGGGCAAAAACTGTAGTGGGATTCAAGAACACATGGGAGAGACATTAGGAAACCTTAGTCATTAGAGAAGGAAGGGCTAAGCCAGAGATCAAGCAGGGTCTACTGTATTACAGTAGGTAGGGAACATGGGCAGACTAGGTGGGCCAAGCGGTCCTTATCTGCTGTCAAATTCTATGTTTCTATGTAACTTCTCACTCACTGTGCAAATATCACCCAACCCTACCACCTACCAGATAATTTTATTACCCCCAATCAGTCTCCTTCTCGCACTCACCTCTCTCCTTCCTCCACCAGCCCGCAGTCCCAGTGAAGTTCCATTAAAAGTACTATAGATATCTCACTGAATGTAAAACATACAGACCCCCACCTGTTCTAAACTAGTAACCATCCCTCCCCATCCTAACAAGTCTCCCAACCCTCATCATTAATATGAAATCCCTACCCTAACTCCAGCAACACCCAACCTCACTTCCTTCCAAAATAAACCCTCCAAAAAAGTTAAAGGATATCTGCATCTGGTTAAGAAAAGTTTGGAAAGTCCCTCCCTTATGGACAGTCAGCTTTCTTTGCTATCCAATGCACAATGAATAAATCATAGAAGCATAGAAATCTGGCAGCAGAAAAGGACCCTCTGGCCCTTCGAGTCTGCCCTCCCCCCCTTAATCATTACCTACGTCACGGGACCTCCCCTTCTCCCCACTTGCCAAACCCTTATGTCTGTCCCATGTCTTCTTGAATCCCTCCACAATTTCTGCCCCCACCACTTCCTCCAGTAATTTATTCCAGGCCTCCACCACCATCTCTGTGAAGTAACACCCATTGCCACTAAATCTTCCTCCCTCCAATCTTAGACTATGCCCTCTTTTTTTAACCCCCACCTTCCTCTTAAATAAGTTCCCTTCCCTTATCTTATTGATCCCCTTCATGTACTTAAATGTCTCTATCATGTCCCCTCTCTCCCTTGTAGTCTACAGTGGGTACAGATCCAATTTCCTCCACCTCTCCTTGTATGACGTCCCCTGCATACCATGCACCATCTTGGCTGCCCTTCTCTACACCCTCTCAGACCCATCTATGTCCTTACATAAGTGTGGTCACCAGAACTGGACCCCATACTCCAGATGCGGCCTCACCATGGCTTTATAAAGAGGCATCAGTAACTCCCTCCTTCTGCTTGTTATGCCCCTCCCAATGCACACCAACATTCTATTAATCTTTTCCACTGCTTTGCTGCATTGATGACCTATCTTAAGGTTGCCTGATACTAAGAACCTCAGATCCCCCTCCTGCTCAGTTGTCTTAATTACCTCCACCCCCAGAGTGTGATTACATGCGATTAAATGTGACTATACAATGGCAAGAAAGGATCCTGGTTCCTGATTGGTCAAACTGGGACTGGACCCAGGATGTTCTCCCATCATAACATCCGGCTCTAGTCCCAGCATACTCATGACCGGATTAAATGTTAAAACACAATCCCTCCACGGCCATTCCTAGGAGCAGCTTCAGTGGTCCCACTTTGCTTGAAATCAAGTGGTCTCCACCAAGCTCAAAAGCAGCACTCCCCCATCTGAATTGGCACTCTCCACCAAACTCAGAATCAGTGCCCACCCCACCCCAACACAAAATCCACCCATACCCGTTCCCACATCAGTTAAAAAATAAACACACACACACACACACACACACACACACATACACAAACACGACTGAAGTGAAACTATGTTTGGCTTCACAGCACTTCCCTGCTTGGTAGTTGACTACCTCAGCTGAGCGCGAGCGTAACCCTATATTTAACTTCTTACCCTTTTGCCATTTTCTTTCTCCCGGTAATGGTAAAAACTTTACTGAAAGAAGACAGCTTCCACAGTGAAACGGAATGCAGGAGCCGTTGCAGATGGCCGCATTATGACTCAGAGCAGGAGACGGCCTCTGCTGTTGCAGGCAGCACTCTGACATGATGAGCAGACGACCACAACCTCTGCAGTTGCCAAAACAGCAAAGAAGCGGAAACAGCAGCAAAGGAGCAGAAACAGAGAGAGAAATAAATAACATATACATTCAAATTGGGGGGAAATTAGGAACAACAACAAACCTATGGGGGACTGCAGAGCCACAATAACAGCAGTTCCAACACAAGCCTCACCCACTACTCTAAACTGTAAATCAGCACTATTTAAAAAAAGTAAACCTAAGCGTTAATTAAACACCACAAATATACTTTTAAATGTATTGTATTTAATCTTTTCATTTTTTTTACACTCACAAGCCATTGTATAATAGGAATAATGCACTCCAGGGTGGGTGTTATGCTGGGATAACATCCCTTCTCTGGTGCTGGATGCCCTTGGCCTGCAGCCTCGGGCCCAACCACCCTCGGCAAGATGTTATTCCAGCATAACGCACACCCCGCCATGCATTATTCCTTTATGACATCCTCCTGAGTGATAACAATTGATTGACTAAAATGAATCAATATTAAAGATCTTTAATTTTTTTGAACTTTCACTCACAAAAAAACAAAAACAAACAAAAAACAATTACAGATAGAACTGGAATAGTCCTAACCAGAAATGCATAAGATGTAAGAATTATCATAAGAACTGAGCACTTGGAGAGCACTCTGCCAATATTTAACTTCTGTTCCATGCTTGCCCTATGCATTAAGACACTTATCTAAGAGTATCCATTCCAAGGGGCCTTTAGCACTCACTGCTTACTCCTTACAGTATGTTCAGGTATGTAAAATGGGGTTGGGATAAGGGGTCTTTTGTGAATTTATATTTACGCTTACTGCTTAGGTCTATAGCTAAGATCCATTTGCATGGAGACCTATAACGGCGTTTGCCCATAGTTGTCTATAGAGGAAGTTATTATACTTTAAATTACGGTAACTCATCATGTAATCTAAAGTGGTAATGTTATTTGTTCTCACCAGAAAGAGACCCTTGCTTTTCTGTTTTCCCTTTTTCCACACTATGTGGATATAATGGATCAAAGTTATTTTGGATAATGGGGGGAGGAGGGGCTTGTTTTGGATTGTTACTGAATTTAAGTTTCAGCTGCCAGACAGAACTAATAGTAATTAAATGTTTGTCCATAATGTATAGTGCTTATGATATTTAACTTTGGCCTTTCTCTATTCCCACCCTAAGCGGAGGTGCCAGACAGCATTAGGGAAAATAGAAGGCCCAGCACTAAGGGTGAGAAGCATGCCAGAGGAGGAGGTGGGGAAGATGATGGGTGCCTGAAACATTCTGAGTGTGGGTTGCTGGGAGAGGCTGGCATTTATTTGGATTGTGGGAGGAGTTTATTTACCCACATTGAATCTCAGACAAAGCCCTCCCATTCAATGTTTGATGAATAATGTATAGTGGTTGTGATACTTAACATTGACCTTTCACTATTTCACTATTTCCATCCTCAGTAGAGGAGCAGCGGTAGCGTAAGAGAAATAGAAGGCCCAAAAAGAAAGATTACCTCCTCCAACTCACAGAGAGTGTGAACAGTCACATGTAGGAGGGGCATAGGTGCCGGAACCGGGAGAGGCAAAAGGGGCGGTAGCCACTCCACTTTTTATTTCTATATGGCAAAAACTAGTATAGAAAAAGTGCCCTGTGTACCTTCATAAGTTCCCTTTTGATTCTCAGCCCCCTCAGCTTTTACCATCATCTCGCACCCTTGAGGAGGGAACCCCCCCCCGTGGAGAAATCTTCTGAGGACCCATGGTTACTGAACTGCCCATACTCTGGGCATACTAACAGGAGATGATCCTAAATACTTGTCTGATTTCCTGTTCCAGATTGGTGATGAATGTTTCTAGGATGGATGGGTCCATCTTCCAAGCTTCTTGAAGATATGAGCAGGAATGTGGATTTTGGATGCTGCTGATGCTTCGATCCAAAGGAAAGACCTGAGAAAGCATACAGATTTAGTCCGAGCCATTGAAGGGAAGTTCTGAGATACTCCACAAACCTTTTGGTAGTCATTGCTGCATGATTGTTGAAGTCAGAAGAGGTTGAGAAGACTCATAGCAAATGTGGTGTGCATGAGTTGATCAAAAGAGTTGCTTGGCATCAGTTCTTATGAATCAGGAATATGAAATTGGAAGTAACGGGATGTCATGAATCCACTTGTTTTCTTAAAGTGGTGGCAGTGAGAATTTTAACAGAAGGTTCTGATGACATAGTCAACTTCCCAGGATGAAGAATACTACATAAATGGCTGGTGAAACCAAATGTTCGACTAGAGACAACTGGAACAGTACGCAGTAAGTCCAACAGGTTTCAGAATGTGTCCATCGATAGGGAATTGTTTAGGAGCTTTTGCGGATGATATTCTATGGATTCCAAGCAGGAGGAGTTTAACTGAGGTATTTGATAAACTGAAGACAGGGATGCATTTGACTAAGATAAGAAGACTGGGAGTCTAGATAACTATTGCTTTATAGTTCCATGTGACGATTTTGAGGTTTGGTAGTAGCAGATTGTGAATGTAAGTACATGACTGATAGCAGAGGAAATCCTATGGATTGACTGAATGGCACAAAACAAGGAAGTCTTCTTTCTAGTGGTGATGTGAATTGCTTAGGAGCAGGCACTAAGGTTGATCACATGAAAACGTCAGCTTGCTTCGAGGTTTGATGGCAATGAATTTGAGTGCAAGTACATAATCAATGGAGGAGGAACTCCTCTGGATTGCTTGAATGGCACAAAATGAGGATGACTTCTTCAAAGTGGAGATATGAGTTGCTTAGGAGCAGAAGCTGGCTGGGGCTCACCATATGCAGCTTCAGCTTGCTGACAGTGATATGTTACGTCATGATGAGATCTGTGACTCAAGGACAAGAAATCATCATTGCATCTGAGGTATAGATGAGATGAAAATCCTGGGATTAAAATCGAGATTAAGACACAACTGCTTCATCAGCATAAAGAGGAATATGAAGCTTTTCAGGGTAAATTATGTTATAGAGATGTCCAAGTCATCCTCTGCATAAACAATGGGATGGAATTGATGAAGATCTGCCCTTATAGATAATATTCTCTGTTGGTTGGTTCTTTGAAAAGACTGAGATGTTTGCTGACCGGAGGTGTTCCCATACAATGCTGTGGCTTCCATATGGAGGCTTCACAGGGAGGAGATGTTTAAAAAAGTCTCGAAGGGTGGATATGCTAGGAGGCCAGGGAGTGGTGATTCAGAAATACTCGAGATAGCAGTATATCCATGAGTTTGAGACGTGTTAATATATATTCCAGGATGTGAGATCAGAGATGGTTCTTGTAAAACATAAAACATCCATTTCAGTGGCAGAATGATGAGATGGAGTGATTGCTGTGTCTAGGACAGGACACTTTTGGAAATGAGCGTGAGCACCACCACAAATTGCAGATGTAAAGAAATGAAAGCCAGAGCCTGGGCAGCCTTCATCAATAAAGTAGTTGCAAATCAATTTGCTTTCTGCAGTTTAATGAGTTTGCTTTATGTATCCAAGTTGGGGTGGAAGGAGGCATTAGGAAAAGTAACATGCAGGTCAGTGTCGAGGAGGAAAGGATGTGGAGTTGCTTCAGCTGATCTATCACTCTAGCTGAATGGTAGATGGAGAGAAATCTAATGGAGATAAAGAACAAGGGCACCAAAATTGGCAAAGAAGCCTCACAATGGGTAGGAGTATACTTGCTGCCTAGCATGGAGACAACAAAACTGCTTGTTATCGAGGATAGCCCAGTTCAGCTTGTATTAAAGACACTCATCAGCTGCAACAGTGTGGAGAAGGACCAGTGATAATCATAGAATTGTGTCCCTCCATATCGATTCCTAGATCAACTCAGAGACATGAATACAAGTCCAGTTCATCGAGGCTAGACAGAGTTCTGTCAAGTTGGCCGCTCTGAAATGGATTGAGTGTTTATGGCTGGCAAAGCACTAGTACAGCATAATGGCTGGTGGATAGAAGGACAGCAGGTATTGCAAAGCTGGAGGCTGGAGTAAGTTACAAGGAAGGCAAGCTTCGAGAGAAGTGATATGAGATTGTAGCTCCGATACGAATGTCATGAGCTGAGACATGACTCCATGAATCTCAAATAAGGTAACATGGAACAGCCGGGAAATGAGCAGGCTAGGTGCAGTATCTCTGGCAGGCTGAAATTAACAGCTATAAATAAACTGAACGGTTCCTGCTTCTGAGCCAAATCTGGAGGTGAAATACTGAAGTTTTTCAGTCAGACAAAGGCATGGGACAGTCCAGTCCTTTGTGGAGTATGGATTTGAATGTCTGTGCAAGACAGATGTGTGTTTGAAGAAGGTCAGTGGGAATCCTGAGGACCTTCTTCAGAATCTAAAGATGTAGAACCAGTAGGAGTGATAGCGGCTTCGTGGAGTATGGATGTGAATGTCTTTTGCAAGATGGATGTGTGTCTGAAGAAGTCCGAGGGACCTGAGGACCTTCTTCAGATCTGAAAATGTAGTACTAGTATGAGTGGTAGAGGCTTCATGGAGAATTTGATTTTGAAGGTCTTACGAGATGGATGAGTGTCTGAAGAAGTACGAGGGGGACCCTGAGGACTTTCTTCAGAATCTGAGGATGAAGTGTTGGTAGGAGTGGTTGAGGCCATAGTGCCAGTATGCCACTTCGTATTTATACTTCAGAACAATGAACCCTAGGCAGAGGAACTGGAGCCTTTTAGAATCTTGGAAGACTAGGGGGACAAAGTACTGTCTTACAAGTTAATGGGGCAGCATTACCACTGGCAGTGTCAAGAAGGAGAAAGAACCCCAGGCAGTTATGCCAGCTACTGAACACTGTCTTGGATGAAATAGCTCCAGTGGGGCTGTGTTCACTTTGTAGCTTTGCACATTACAGAATCACATGGTGGCAGCCTCTGGTGGATGAAGTTGAGCCCTTAATACTTGTATCAGTTTAAGAACTGCAGGAATGAGTAAGTGAGATGTGATTCCAGTGCTTTGCAGATGGATTGAAAGTTGCAGACTCCCACCTCTGGTGGACAAAGTTGAACCCTACCTACACTTGTAGACCTCCTCAAGGTACAAGTTAGGGAGATGGAGTCCAGTAGGGATGCTGGGGAGGGCTTTTAAAGGAAGAGAGCAGAGAGGCTGCTTTGAAGTTGAAATGAAGGCAGAGGAGTAGGAATATGGAGGCCTGAGTTGCTTAGGATAGGAAGCTAAAAGCAGGAGTAATGAGTGGCGAAATGATGAGGAGCAGAACCGCAGAAATGCAGGAAGAAAATGGATGTGAAAGGGAGAATGTAACGGTAACTGAGATGTAAAGGGGAAACACTGTAGAACTTATTTTTTGGGAAAACAGTGCATGTGCTACAGTGCTGGATCTTAAGCAAGTGAGAAACAGAAAATCATGTTTTTAATTTTCTTTGCACTGATTTTTTATTATGGCATGCTGGGTTCACATATCCTATTTATTTGACAACTGTTTACTGCATGTATTATGGGCTTTATGTTTTGATATATTTAGGCATATTATGTGCAATGTTTAGAAATGCATGTTAATAGAAGACCTGTTAGTATATATTAGGCTGTTATGTTTGTTAAGATATGTATTGTTGAATTGCTCTGTGCTTAATTGCACTATTATCGGTGTTGTGGATAGCCACATCTTTGGTTGAGACCTTGGTATGAATAACACACCACTCTGAGGAAGAAGAATGATGGTAAAAGGTCTGTGAGAAACTTCTGGGGAACAGGCTCAGTGATAACGGTTGGGTAATAAAAGTATTTAACTTTAGTTTTGAACTGCTTTTGTGCTGACTGCACAGCTTATACAGTCATGGTCCTGTATCACATTAATTATCAGAGAAAACTATTGCTCAGCACGGTGGTGAGCCTGTGATGGTGATTTATAATGCTGGCTGCTGCTGTTGCTGGTTAATAAGTGGAAGGTTGGTAAAAAAAGCTAAAAAAAAAACAAACTAAATAATGCCTTGGTAAGCTGATGTAACGTCATGAAATGTTGGTGCTGATCCAGGCTTCCTGGTGCCGTGCAGGGTTGTGATACTGATACTGATAAGTCGAGAGGTATTGAACCATGAAGTTAATTGAGCTGCAATGGACTGTTATTGAAAGTTTACGGTTCAACCTCTTTCCTCTGATATGAGTTCAGCTTATACTTATTTCTTTCTGAATCCATTTCCTGAAGAATAAATGTGTAACTGGTTCATGCTGACAGTAAATATGGCATAAACCTAGAATGTATCGGTTGCAATGCTGCAGTTGAATGCCGGGTGGTGACATCAGCAGCGTCACAAACCTGGAACAATGGGGATGGTGCTGCCCCCCAAAAGAAAACAAAAAGCTGGCATCAACAGGAGCACAGATGAGAGAAGCAAAACTGGATAGCCCAGAGTAGGAAGGAGGTATGGTGGGGGGGGGGGGTGCAGCAGAAGACTGCTGACTGAAAACACAGCAGGGTCTGCAAAGCAGTAGCTAGCAGGGAGAGGAAGGGGGAAGCATCAAGTGGAGGTGGGAGGATGGCAAGGGCCACTGAGAAAGGGCCACCAGAGCAGCAAAAAGGGCAGAAAAAAAAGTACAAGGAGGGAAAGTGAGACAAAGCAAGGGAAACCAAGAGGGGAAAAGGAAGAATGCACACAGCCACATAGACAGGAGGGAGATGAGGAGACACTTTTTTACAGAGAGGGTGGTGGCTGGGTGGAATGAGTTACCTGCTGAAGTGGTATGCAGTAGAACAGTGGACTGCTTCAAATGAGGATGGGACAGGACAAGGGGGAGGGTTAATGAAGGGGAAGGGTGGAAGGAAGGGGCAGCTGCAGAATAAGGGGTGCTAGCTGCACATTCGAGCAGACTTCATAGACCTCTAGGCCTTTATCTGCTGGCAAATTTCGTATGTTCATATGTTCATACCATGCAGCAGCCCAGGTGCTTGAAACACTCTGAGCATGGGTTGCTGGGAGATGGTGGCTTTTATTTGGATTGTGGGAGTAGTTTATTCCCCCCACACTGAATCTTAGGCAAAGCCCTCCCATAGTACATTAACTGCTAGTAGCCCTTTTACTAATAGCGCAGTTCCCCCTATTTTTTGAATTAGTTAATTTTGCCTATTTTTCCTCACACATTGAAATGCATCAATTAATAAATCTTTGCTGTCTTTCCCACACATTGGAGTGCATTTTGGAGTTTGAATACACCCATGTCTCCAGTAAAAGTGTAGTTTTGCTGCCAAAGTTGTCTAGCATCTTAGTAAGATAATTATTGTGCCAGCTGAGTAACTCTTTCCCGCCTGCCTAAATTAAAGAAAGGACAGACTCGAGGGACCTGCAGTCTCCTCCTACCATTAAATTCTATGCTTCTGTTTCTCATAATGCAGTAGAAGGCAATATGTTGGTGCATTGGCTCTGTTAAAAGTACTGGTGTATTTGTTTGTTGGCAACACATAGAAAATCATGCTTAAATATTAATCTATCACACTTGTGTACTCATTCTACTTGTCTACGTTTTGCAGTGTTCACCCATAGGTGAGCAAGTGTCTAATATTTCTAGTTTTTTTTTGTAAAGTGGAGAATTTAACAGCTATTTGGAAAGACAATGCTACTACTACCACAAAGAAATGGTTCCATGTCATAATGGCTACTGCCGAAAGGCGATCGCCATTATGGTGAAGTCAGAGTGTCGAAAATCAGTTTTGGTGCTCTGTCTCCCCGGTGCACAGCAAAATGGTGCTAGGGACTTGCATTTTAACATTAGTGGGTCTGAGTGCCTGCACAGGGCACTATTCACCCACTAGGACTTGCCCTGTACCGCACAAATGATCCACTCAGGGACCCGGGATGGGCATGCGATTGGATGTCCACCTGGGTTCACTACTCCACCCCTAGCTGCCCTGCGGAGTCCTGCACTCTGGGGGAGCTGAGCCATGGACAGGTGGTGGCCGTTCATGCATACCAGCCTGTGTGCACCTGTCCATGGAAGCGGAGTCACTTGGGCGGGGTACGCCCCTCTGGTGCATACTTTCCACCCGCTCATGCATAGCCCCCAATGACTGTATACATTTTTTTATTACAGAGCTTGTGTCCAGCTCATTGCTCTTGGTTAGTGTTTTTATATTTTGAGCTGAAAACTATGCGAATGGTATATTGGTACTTTGAAGTGCTAGGAGGAAGAAGAAAGTAGCATTGCTCATGCACTTTCTCCTAATGCCGGCTCTTTAAACTTATCCCAAGCAGTCTTTGATGATCTGTAATGTCTGGTCTGAAATCCTTGCTTGCTGGAAAGTGTTTAAGAAAAACCTTTTTATAAGATTTTGATAGGACATATTGTTGAAAACATGCAGCTGAAACCACAGGATTGGAGGCTTCAGATTTGCTCTGAGAGGAGAGGATTTGATGGCACTATAAGTGCTTAAAGACATTTTATTATCATATCACAGTATGCTAATGTTGCCTTGGGATGGGGGTTCAAATACTACTAAAAGAAAAGAAAGCAATACTGTGCTCACTGGGGCATTCTGTTTTTGTTAGACTCCCCAGGTAAGTAAGCCAAGCATGGAGGCCAGACCAATGGAGACCAAGAGGTGGAATTAAAGAGAATTTAAGGGACCAAGTTTTGAGAAGCTTTATGGAGGCACTTGTCTGAGATAGAGGACAAGTAAGATCAGAGACTGAGCCCTGAAACCCTTGAGAGATAATGAGCATGAACGAGTGGTTGTACTTTGAGCCCCATGTAAGCCATATATTAATGGCAGTTTGACTTGTTACTTTTCCACTGCGGTAACTCTGCATACAAAGGTATGTTCTCTGTGTACTCTCATGTAATTTATTCAATGGACTATTTGCTAACAGTAATGAAAGGTTGGACTTTCGATACTCAAGTCATAAATGATAATATAAGCAATCTGTTTTTCTCCGACCTAGCCTTAAGAATGGTAAAGACTGGGTTTAGCTCCAGACATTATAAGGCTTGAATGTTTCTGATTTCCAAGAGATGGAGAAAACCTTTAATTTTTACAGTCATGAAAGATTTAAAAAATGGAGCCAAAGCACTCAGTAACGTTCTCACATGAACATTATGTAATGATGAATGTGATGAATCTCACATTAATTCAATTTATTTATTCTGCTTCTTTAACATTTTTTGTGAGTATTTGTATTTTGTGCATGTGTGTATAAATAAAAATATATATCTTAGTGACTTGTTTTATTTATAGAGATGTGTCCATTCAAATCCATGTAAATGATAAGACAGTAATATTTATAACTTCATTGCATTTTTGTGTAACATTCAAATTTAATGAGTCTTGGAAGCATTACTTGCTATTTGCATTCAGACTAAGTTTCATCCTGCCAAGATCTTTCCTATAATCTTCTAATTTAGGTATATAATTGTTTGACCTTATTATATAAGGTGGCATTTTATTATAGAAATGAGTAGAGGACTGTACAGTGGAAAGCCTTATAAATTCTAGTATGTAAAGTCAAACGAAGGCCCCATGGATATCCTATGTGGCATTATACGGTCACCATGATAATTAGGCAAGCACCTTACTGTTTTTTTTTCTAAAGTGTGAGGGAGCTGAGCAGTGGTCTGGTCCTGTTTCTAGGTTACTGAGTCTGAAATGTAACTGATGACCAGACATTTTTTAGGGGCAAATATGGTCTGTATACCTCATTTTAAAGGGCACCATTGTAGTTGGTCAGTTTGAGGTCATGAATTCAGCTTACTGTTTTTTGTTTGGATATTAAGGGTCATCAATAGTGACTCTTGTGCTTGTTTATATGGCCTAAGGTTGTAGCTCATACCACCCCTGTGTGATGGGATAGTCTGTGGTGTTAGACTGAACTTATAAGTGGCTGACTTGATAGAGCCCATTCTGGAGAACTGGTGGTTCCTTCTAGGTTGATGGCTTTCATATTGTTAGCAAGATGTGCCTTCCCTGATTTTTACTGTACTTTGCAAAGTACAAAGCATATGCCAGCCAACTCCAGGTGGGCCTTTACTTAGGGGTATTGCCAGCCATACTAGAAAAAGAGTCCCCAGGCCACTCAACATAATAAAGCAAACTTCTTTCCTTAAAAACATGTTCATCTCTACTGTACCTGTGAAAGCCTGCTGCACATAAATCCTGTCAGTGGCCACCTGCCCTCCAGTTTTATTCCAAGTCACTCAACGGCATCACCAAATGTCTGCTGCTAGCACAACAAGCCCCTGAGAAGCAAGGCAGGTGCAGTACAGAAATTAACAATATGCCAGTACTGCTCCATACAAAGTTAATGAAGCAAACCTGAGCAAATTCCATTGGCAATTTTCTGCTGAGGTGTCTGGAGAAAAAATATCCTTACACTCCCCAGGTCAGAAAATCTGAGACACAAAATAGTTACACCGATGACAATAGGGTCCAAACTTCATTTGGTGCCTAAGTACTTGAAGGATATTTTTATTTCACCTTGACAGTTTTTCAGGCAATGTGCACACTTGGAGATGGGTGCTGCTAAAAACTCACACCAATGAATAATTCAAAAACAGGAAAGTCCCCTTACTGTACTGTGGTTAAAATACATTAACACCAAGGTGCAAATACCAAATGGTTCAGAAGATGAAAGTTCAAGATTTTTTTTAAACTTGCAATTTTATTGAATTTTTGTAACAATCATACAAAGAAGCTGCACTGAAATCAATATTACATTGTGGTTTACATTCCATGCATTCTAATTGGTACTACACTGAATGCATCTCATCTGGTTATCTATATGGCATGAATTAAAACTGCCTTTTTTACAAAGACAAAAAAAAAAAAGGAAAACCAAAAAAGTAATACAACAAATATAAAAGAAATAATATTGCATTTCTATAATACATTAACAGTTGTTATATGAACCCTAGCTTACTGGCTGTCACCTTATTTTCTCAGAGGGCAATAGAGTAAGTACAGTGCCCTTGGACCTCCTCTGAGTTTCTGTCCATTTTCATTCCAATTTAGCCCATGGGTACCCCAACCTGAACCCCCAGGTGTCTGACTACTAGTATGTTATCTAGTATTTGGTCACCTTCTCTTTCCTCTAGATATGAGAGGAAGGGCAGCCTCCTAGCATTATATAGCTTTGCCTGCAGTCCAGATGAAGGGTCATCCTTTCCATAAACTTAATTCTTTTACATTGAAGAATCCAATCCTGCAAGCTGGGGTGAGGGGTGAGACTGTTAACCATTTACATGTGATGGCCTTTGCAAATGCAGCTGAGAATATTCTAAACAGATATCTGGCCTTTGGGCCTCTTGCCCCATGGGGGTGCAGACTTAAGATTAAGTGATGAACCTGCAAGGGGGCACCTATAACTCAACATATGTTGTGTCACAGATGATACTACTTTTATGTATGATTGAATTACTGGGCAGCCCCAGAATACATGGTAGTAGTTATCCCTTTGAAAGTTCAAGATTCATATACCAATTAACTAACTGGAACACATAACAAGACTATTTTATAATATTATTGACAGACAACAACCCTATATAGCCATGCATGAAACATTCTATACCTAATAATGTCATAAATAATACAATATACTGCATGCAGAAAGCAAATCATAACCTAATGACATAAGCAGATGAAGGATCTACATATTTATCCATGTCTACAGAAAAACAGGTTAAACAAGTACTATATGAACATCAAAGCTATGAAAAGGGTTTTCAGTCCATTTGATTGTTGAACCCATGTAGTTTCAACATTTTCAGCATAAAAACCCACTGGGATTCTTTCTGAAGTAGGGAACGAGTCCTATCTCATCCTCTTGGATTGGGTGGAATGGATTCGATATCCATCTAATAAATACGGTACTCACTGTTATTATGTTGCTCCATAATGTGATTTGCAACTGGATAATCCACTCTTTTGTTTGCTATTGCTCTGTAGTGCTCTTGAATTCTTTATGTAAGTGTCCTTACTGTAAGACCTATGTAGGTAGGTTGGTAGGTACAAGTTTTATTTTTATACAGGAAGAAACATGTCATTTGGACTTTACAGTCCAGTTTACAAGACAGTCATGTGTTTAACCTAATCTAAAGTTACAAAACATAGAAAGAAAGACGTAAAAATATCAAAATTAAAACAAGTGTTATCAAACAACTATTTTAAATACATATGCAAAGTGCATAGCCTGTTTAAGAAGAAGTATAGACATATTAATAACAGTTGCAAGTATAGACCATCAAATCTTTTATAGCCTGAATACATAAAGAATGGCTTGATAGGTCACGAAAAGCTGGGGGAAGTGGATTCCAAGCAACAGCAGCCCTTGAACTAAAGTCCTAGCTCCATATTTATTTGATTTTCCCCCAACACTGATTTTGTTTAAATGAACTGATCTAGTTAATACCCTCTTTGTATTGGGATTTACCGGGAAGAGTAATTTTGAGGTAGAGTGATCCTGGCAAAAATGTTTCAATTTGTGTATTAATGTCAGCCGGTGTCTGGTATTTACCATTTCCAGAGGTTGCCAGTTCAGTCTACTGAGTAATAAGCAGTGATGAGTTCGGTAATCATCCCTTAATACGAATCTTGCTATACGATAATGGGTTTTATCCAAATGATCCAAAAGTGATTTGTTTGCAGATCTATAGATCAATTCACCATATTTTAAGGTAGGTATGATCAATTGTTCAGTTAACCTCTTCCTATCACATAACATCAGGCATTTAGTGGGCCTCCTTAAGGTTCCCACTCTCTTATTAACTTTATTTATTGTAGTTGAAATATGTTGGGTAAACGTCATGTGTTGGTCAAAGGTCACCCCTAGATAACTGTATTTCTCAACCTGTTCCAATTTAATCAAATTTTTAGTGTAATTTTGAATTTGAGTAGAAGTATTATGATTATTGGGTGAAAATTTCATATATTTTGTGTTTTTTTCGGTGTTCGTGGACCTTTCCACAGGAGCACCAC
The DNA here is from genome assembly GCA_016271365.2 of Neoceratodus forsteri. NCBI lineage: Eukaryota > Metazoa > Chordata > Ceratodontiformes > Ceratodontidae > Neoceratodus > Neoceratodus forsteri. Next base: position 435,660,532 of record JADMNL010000022.1, on the reverse strand, counting down.
AGGGCATGGACAACAAAACAAGTGGTACAAATGATAAATTGTTTTACAATCACTTCTCTTTCCCCTAATGAGGCTGGATTGAGAAGCCTGCTATTTTGAATTGTATGCTTGTATGTAATACATTTTTAAATGGACAAAAACCTGGGTCTGGTTGATAACCATATAGGATTTTTTTGCCTTGCATTAAATGAACTATAGACCAATTGGTCGCCAATGTTCTTTGCTTCCCTAAAAACAATTCTGGGATCACTGCTGGTGAGCTGGCTCAGATCTACATCCAGACTCAAAACTGCCAATTGTCCCTTATGACTTTTCTGATGTCCATGGACGTATGTAGTCACAAATGTAAACTGTTCATCTTTCTCCCATTGGCTTGTTTTTTCTTTAATAAGATCATTTCTAACAGTCTTGATCTCTCTGTGTTGTAATGTATTTTCCTGATACCCTCTAGCTCTGAATCTGTCCAGTAATTCCTTTGCTGATGTTTCAAAATGTGCCTCTTGTGTACAATTCCTGTGGAGCCTTACTTGTTGTCCATAAAGGATGCTGTTCAGGAGGTAGCACAGATGAGAGCTGCGAGCATGCAAAAGTGCATTGCCGGCTGTTGGCTTTTTATAATCAATTGTGTGCACAGTATTACCACTTTCTCTGTGAAGCTCCAAATCCCAAAACTGATAACATTTTTTTATTATGATTTGCTGTGAATTTTAATCCTAAATATTTTCCATCGATATATTTCAAGAAGTGCTGCAGCTCATCATCCGTGCCACCCCAAATGCATAGCACATCATCTATAAACCGGGCCATGGTACTATTTTATCATGAAACAGGTTAGTTGTGTGGTTGTAGATGGCCCCCTCTTCCCACCAGCCTATAAACAGATTGGCGGAGGGGGGTACCGTTGACATGCCCGTGACTGGCCTACTTGTCTGCAAGTAATACGTACCAGTGAAAAGAAATATATTACTTGTTAATATTAATTCAATAGCTGTCACAATGAACTCAATGGGAAAAACAAAATTAGATTTTTCCAACATCACTTTTACTGAATGGAGGCCTTGTTGATGATCTATACCCATATATAAAGATGTAATATCAATAGTTAGCCATGTAAACTTTTCTTCCCATCGTAAACCCTTCAGACATTGTAAAACTGACATTGTGTACCTTATAAACGATGGTAACTGTATTACTGCCTACTGGAGGAAGCGATCAATAAAACACGATAAACTTTCCATCACAGATCTGTTACCAGAGACTATGGGCCAACCCGGAGGATGTTGGTGATCCTTGTGAAGCTTTGGTATGTGATAAAACACAGGAGTGACTGGATTGTCACACCTCAATGCCAACATCTCTAACTCGGAGATGTAACCCTTGTGTGTTGATTCCTCTAAAAAGAGGTGAAATTTTCTTTTAAATACATTGTCAGATTTTTGCTCAGTTTTCTTTAGCTGTTTGTGTCCTGTAACTGGCTTTCTGCCTCCTGCTGATAGAAATCTAGGTCAATTATTACATTGCCTTTTTTATCAAAGGATCTAATTATGATGTCGGTTGTTCTTTTTATTTCCTCTAGTGCTTCTTTCTCCACTTTATTCAAGTTGGAATAGTGACTGTGTGCTTTATTCCTCTTTAATGATTGTGGTGTCTCTTTAAAAGCTGCTTTTTGAAACATTTTCACGGCAGAACTGCCTGGATTAGCTGGGATGAATTTAGATTCCCTATGTGTTATAGCTCATATAGCTAGGACTTGTTTGTCTTAATACTAGTTATACTGAGCATTTCATTTAATTCCTCACACATCATAGCATCTATCTAGTTCTCGTTTACTCCAGGATCCCACTGCTCCACAATGTCCTGCTCTATTTATGTCATATCTACTTGGAGCTGTTGTAACAACTGCTCATCATGGTTAAATTCCAAACCTCTCTCCATTTTATCAGACTTGCAAAACTATAGATGAAACCTGATTTTCCTAAATGGCATACATATATCACAGTATAGCTCAAATTCATTCACAGGTGTTGTAGGAATGAACAACAGTCCCTATGCCAAGATTGTTAGCTTTACTGGGGAAAATTACCTTTTTGAGAGGTTAACTACCATGGCTGTTATAGAAACATACATAGGAAGTGATAGCAGAAGGAGACCACTAGGTCCCTCTAGTCTGCCCTGGAGTATGTCTTAACCTACATCCTTAGCTGCCTTTCCTAGTGAGGGTTCCTCTGTGTCCAGGTGTGCTGCCATCAGTTCCTCGTTACTGGATATTGCCTTCCTGAACTTACCCCAGCCTCTTCACCCCTGTCTTGCCTTCTTTTTTCTTTTGATTTTTGTTTGTTATTTTCTGTGGCTCCATTACTTAGTTGATGGGGGTTACTTGCAGGTCTTGTTCTAAAAAATTCACAGTTCTGTTATTACTTGGTGAACATGAGGAATCTATTTGATTATGGGTTCTGCTTCTTTTATAGTTAGAGTGACCCCTTCTCCCAGGATGAGAGCTGATCCAGTACTGGATTCTGCCTGTGCTATTAGACCTTTGCCATCTATTCCAGCTATATATCTTTTTGCTGGTGTAATTGGCTTCATCTCTAAGTACCTTTACTCTTTCTATCTTTAATTTCCTTTTCAATCTTGGTTGCCTTTTCTGTTAATATTTTATCAAGTTCTTTGACTAATTCTGAGTCAGAGTATGAGGACAGCTCACCGTGGATTGCTGCTGTTTCCAATAATACTTTCATGCAATTTTATTCACCTTCTTTGATTAGTATGTCTACAAAATTCTCAGAGCTAGTCTTCAAGTTTTGCTCCCATAACTCTCTATGATGCAGATTCTGGAAACCATATGCCGGTCAGCGGTGGGCGGCAACTCCCCACCCGCTTGCTGCCCCGCCGCCCGCCGACTGACACCATACGGTAGGGCTGTATGCCCATTGGTCCACAGCATGGGCCAATGGGTGTGCAGCCTGTACCTTACTACACAGTCCAGATATGTGAATGGATCCATTCACATATCTGAACTGTCTCTAATACAATACAAAACTACATGTCCATTAGCCTATGCTGTGGACCAATGGGCGACACCTACCAGAGTGTGTGCGTCAATGGTGGTCATGGGTGACAAATGGGTGGGAGCTGCCACCTGCCACTGACTGGGGAGCGGGCAGTGAGGCTCCGTGGGCGGGGGAGGGGGTACCGCTAGACCACCAGGGGTTGGGTTGCTGTGGCATTGTTTTACTGACACCCGCGATCACACTGCAAGCAGTCCACTAGACCACCAGGGATATTGGACGATTATGTTTGCACTTAAGCCCGTGATCAGGCTGCGAGCAGTTCAGTGGACCACCAGCGATATTGGATGATTATGTTTATACTTAAGCCCGTGATCGGGCTGCAAGCGGTCCACTGGACCACCAGGGATTTAGGACTAATACTTGTATACGTATGCCGTGATCGGGCATGGGGAGGCGCAACCAGATGGTGCAGCCGGAGCTCGGGTAGTCACCCAGAGGTGGCAGCTGCCGTGTTGCGCCCTGCAATATGGCAGCTCACCTGTGGGTGACCAGCTGTTGTTCCTTTTTTTTTTGGCACACCTGTGTGTGGCGCAAGCAGGGGTTGTGCATGCATAGGCTCAGCACATCCCGGGCTGAATATCGGGATGTGTGGAATAAGCATGGGCACCCCCCCCACCTGCATCGCATACATTACTGATGCGCTCTGGCACATTGGGACTTGTGCCCGGCTCAATCCCCATTTGAATATCACACCGGGGCACATCAGTGGGTTGTGCATGGCGCAACAGTGTTGCACCATGCGCAACCCTTCTGAATATCTGGGCCCTTTGTGAGATGCCTTTCAGCACCATGCATTTCTGCTTAAAGTTGAACCAGCATAGTATTCTGTGGTGATTTGCATATGCAGCCCATGATGCTTTGCATTGTGGGGGCATGTGTGATTTTGTATTTCTTTGAAACTTGGCTTCCCAGCCAAATGCCCTTTGGGGTAACCATTGTCTCAGTGCTTGCACAAAGAGGTTCTTTGTCTTTTAAATAGTTTTTTGTTTTAATTGGGTTCACCACTATATAACCTAGATAGACCATCTTAGGGTAGCTGGTTCATTACACTGGGGTGTCAAACAGATGAGGCATACTGATGAGTCCGGGTAGGACGAAACACATGTCTATGTCTTCTGTTGGCATCCTTTGCAAACTGTGTGAGAGGCCTTATGGCACCATGCATTTCTGCTTAAAGTTGAACCAGCATAGTATTCTGTGGTGATTTGCATATGTAGCCCATGATGCTTTGCATTGTGGGAACATGTGTGATTTTGTATTTCTTTGAAACTTGGCTTCCCAGCCAAATGCCTTTTGGGGTAACCATTGCTTCAGTGCTTGCACAAAGAGGTTCTTTGTCTTTTAAATAGTTTTTGGTTTTAATTGGGTTCACCACAATATAACCCAGATAGACCATCTTGGGGTAGCTGGTTCATTACACTGGGGTGTCAAACAGACGAGGCATACTGATGAGTCCTGGTAGGATGAAACACGTGTCTATGTCTTCTGTTGGCACCCTTTACAAACTGTGTAAGAGGCCTTTCGGCACCATGCATTTCTGCTTAAAGTTGAACCAGCATAGTATTCTGTGGTGATTTGCATATGCAGCCCATGATGCTTTGCATTGTGGGGGCATGTATGATTTTGCATTTCCTTATATATATGTTGTATAGTTCCCCAGAAGAAGCCTGATTGCCAGGCAAAACTTGGGACTCATTAAAAAGAATGTGAAAACTTGAAAGATTTCGGTGTTGTGCATTTTTGTTTGAGCTAGCCAGATATATTGTCTGCATATTAAAATTACATCATATGAAAAGCTGAGATAAAAATATAGCAACTAAGACAACTTTACATCTTGGTGGCTAGCCAAAAATACAACATCCAGGATTTGCAAAAGATGGCTGCATCCCCCTTAAGCCAGGTGCTCTAATAAATAGATGGTTACTAAGAACAAAAAGACTGAGCACTCCCGATGCTTTACTAGACAATTTATTTTGGATGCAGAAAAAGTGCTAGTTCCGTGCTGAGCAATGCAAGAAAAAATTTACATACATACAATTTGATGCATCTCAGCTGTCCCAAAGTAGCTCTACAAGCCCCAACACTTTGATAAGATAGTCTTCCTCATGGGATGTGGCCACTGCCGGTTACACTCCACCTGATAAAGGGGGTAAATTAATGACATAAATGGGACATCATAGATGAGGGTAAGCATGGTTCCTGAAGATGTGCTAACTAAATTCCATTGCATGGGAGTTCATTGTGGGACATTGGGCAACCACAACAAGAGACAATGAGGATCTGTGACAAGGAACCAGAGGTAGGAAATGGGCACCAGTGGAGGGAGGAATGTGGTATGGGGGATAGAAGGTGGTCAATGGTGTTTCTGTTTGTTAGACAGACACACTGGGTGAAATGCTCTTGGTGCAGAAAGGGGGGGGGGGCAGTACAGGATGTCCAGCCCAACCAAACGCAGTCAGAGAAACACAGAGTACTGCACTCTGCCATACTGAATCTGCAAAATAATGTGACTGCAGACAACAAAATAGAAGATGATACAATTTATTTTAAAACATTCTTGACCATCCTCAGTATATCCCTGTGCCAAATAATCCATTAAAGTGTGAAGTGCTAAGAATAACTAAATGGCAGGCAGAAATCGTTGGCAAACGAGGGATATTCTTTGGATGCAGATGCTCCAGAACTTTCTAAATAATTGAATCAGCTTCTATTTTTTGTTTGAATTCACATTATTTTAGGCAGCACAGATCCAGTGGGTCAACAGCTCAAACAACCAAGGACAAGACCAATGTTGGGTTCACTTGCCACACCACTAGTGAGGCAAAACTCATACACGTTTTAAAGTGTATATATGTTTTTATTTAAAACATATAGTTATCATTGAAAAAGAGGTACTTGTAAAAGATCATGCAGCAATAGTAGAAAAAGAAGAGGCTATGGTTTTACTCCCTATGGACTTGGTCATGGCTGAAACATTGCAAGCAAACAAGTGCAATTTATAGTGCAAAACACACGTGCAAGGGAAAAATCCTAAACATCCCTTAATGGGGCAGTGTGAAGTGCAAACAGTGAAACTCTAACTACAGATTAAAATCATGGATACCAAAGCAGTCTAAGTTCATGTTATGCAATAAAATATACTTTGAGTTGTAGTACAATACAGCTTAACAAGCATCAAGAAAAAAAAAACAGAGTAGGTAACAGAATGCAGGCAAAATCATAGAGGTGGACAAACATTTTTCTTTCTCAGTTCTGTCTTTGAAGCAAGTAGCCTTTTTACTGTGGCATTTTGGTGTTGGTCTTCCACTAGAACCCTTATCTTCACTTCAAGTCTGCTATGTCCATCTCTCACTGTCCCAATGGGTGCCATCTTGCTGGAATAACTTTAGTTGGACACATAAACAGGAGACTACTACACATCATGAGGCTTTGCCTCAGACTGTGGTGTTTCCACAGCCACTGCTACGATAAGGCACTGCCAGGCAGTGAAACATCTGTAACAACATAAGTGTTCTGTGTGTCCTTAAAGAGGCAGCAGCTTAACATTAAGCTGCATACTTAACTGTGTACTTCACATCACTCCCAGGGCCTTGAAATGAATGCCAGGCAAACAAGAAATACTATTGGAATATTTAACATTAAAACAGTTGAGAAATATCAAGCATTACATGATACTACCTGAACCTTGGTATACTATACTGCTGGGTGGGGGGGGGGATCTGTACTATAATGGTGACTAGTCAGAGTAGTACTAGGGAAGGGGGTGCACTATTGCGACCTGAAGCTTGGTCAGAGCAACGAGTGCCACAGTGCAGGGAAGTGAGAAGGAAAGAGAGGGAAGAGAGGGAAGGGATAGCAGCTGGAAATTACCCAGAACTAGGATATGTAAATGTTCAGTAAACTGTTGTAGAACATGAAATTGTCCTTTAGGAGAAAACATTCCTGTGGAGAAAAAAATGTTAGTGTATTTGCAGTACCATTAGCAAACACTTGGCCATAGAAATACAATAGGTCATTTACTTCAGAAGAACAATTTAATCACAGACAGTAAGGAATACCATGGGCAATAGAACCATTAGTCTTAAGAAATATTGAGTCCGGTTGCAGTTGAAGTTCAAGAGCTGGGTCAGCTTTTCTGGTCAGGTGGAACAGTATTATGAGTGGCTTGAACTAGTCCTTGACAGGACGGGGTAAGGTCTACAAAAGCAACCCAAGAAATCAGCGAGCTGTCAACGTCACACCATTTGACTCTACAAGTCCAAGCTCCGTTAACAAGTTTCTTGCATAGAATCTTCTAGATCTGGTACACAGGCCTAAGCACAAGAAAGTCCTGAGAAAAAAGAGATCTGAGAAGTCGCAGGAGGTTCATCAAAGTGAAGTTCAGTTGCAACGGAATCTGTCTGGAGAAGGGAGTGTGAGGTCCTGGAGAGAATGGTTGCAAGTTCTCAGGAGGAAGTTCTGATTTTGAAAAGATGGCAGGCTCAAGTGCAGCTTCCTAACTGGGAGGGCTGGGATCATCCAGGAGGGTGTTGCGCAGGTGCTTATGCTTCAGATGATTTATGTCGGCTTTGCTGAGCAGAAGCTTTATATCAGACTTGTTGCAGCTGAACATGAACTGTAGAAAGCTTTTCCATAATGTAGAAGGACACATTCTAGGGCAGAGCAGTTTCTTTGTGGTGCCTGGAACTAAGGTTGATACAAGTAGACTGTGTCCCCCATAGTAAATGAAAGTTCATTTAACTTGGCTGCCGACATTTTTTGCATGGCAGGTTTTCTCTGTCCCAGTGTGATTATTGCAGCATGTCTGGCAAGTTCAAGCTGTTCCAGTTCAGGGATGATGTACTATCATGCTGATTTTGGAATCCCTTAGCAGGGAAAGATCCCTGTCCAATATAGTTCTTGGATGGCATCCATGGACCAAGAAGAATAGAGTGTACTCTGTACAGTCAGTACAATGGCTTATATTGTAGGCAAACTAAACAAAAGGAACAAAGCAGTTCCAAGTGTTGAGTTTCATCCAGGTACTAGGAGAGTGTCTTTATAATGGTAGACATCATTCTTTTGCTTTGTTCAGTGCATTGCAGGCGATAGCTCATTTTGTGAGTCTTTTTTATGTTGGGGAGTTCACAATTTTCTCGAACATTGGTGGAAAGATAGTTAGTGTGTCTGTCTGAATGCAAGTATGAGGGGGCACCATGACAGCAAATAACTATGTTGAGGAAGGCATTTGTTACTGTAGCAGCTTTGATGTTCTTTAGTGGAATTAGTTCTAGGTATTTTTTACCTTTGTTTTATTTTAATTTTTTTTACCTTTGTTTTACCAGGAGAGATGCAGTAAGCTGAAAGCTTGTTTTACAGGTACAACCTGGGAGCACAAGGAAGTTAAGTGACTTGCTCAGGGTCACACAGTATGCAAGTGAGGCTGTGGGATTCAAACCCAGGCCTCCAGGTTTGCAGCTCAGAGCCTTTTGTAAGGCAGTACACAAAAACATGAATGTACTTGATGCCAGAGTCAGTGCATGTTGGCAAAGGTCTAAGAATGTCTATGCTGTCTCTTTGAAATGATTCCATGGCTTCAGGCATTGGAATGAGCTGTGCCTTTGTTGGTTTGGCAGGAGACTTTCTTTGGGAGCAGGGCTGGCAGGATTTGACAAATTGGACAAAGTCCTTGTTCATGTGAGACCAGAAGAAGTGGAGCATTGTCTTTTCAAGAGTTCTGTGGCTTCTCATATGACCTCCAGAAAATGGAGAGGCATTAGTGGAGAGAAGAACTTCATTGATTAGAGAGGCAAGCATAACTAACGGTACATGAGTTCTATCTGTATGATTGCCCTTCCTTCCTTGGCCCAGATGTGAAATAACACACTGCCATTGAGGAAGTATTGTGAATCCAGGAAAAGAACATCTTGGTAATGTTGCTTCTGTTTTGGAAGACTCCCAGACTCTAAGTAAGTGGCAATATCTGAGAACTGAGGAAATGTTCTTTGTTGAGTTTTGACAGTTGGCAGGGAGAGTGAAGATGCAGAGGAAGTGAGAATTTTTTTGTCTGATTATAGTAATTGAGGATTGGTACTGCTTTCTGAAGAAGCATTTGTAGGATTGGAGCATGGCGATCCATGGGGCACACTTTTCCATTGGTTGCTTCATTTCAAATAAACATCTGAGGGCAGAGTGATCAACGATAGCTGTATATGAGGTATAGTGAAGACAGCAGTCAAATTTCTTTACAGCAAATGCCATGGCTAGACATTCTTCACCGTGATACCATAGCTGTGCTCAGCAGAGGAAAGAGTATGCCCAGTGTAAGAAACAACCCATTCTGTTCTGTCTTGTACTTGACATAGCACAATCCCCACTACAAAAGAACTACTGTCTTTGTAGAGTTTGAAGGGCTGGCCAAATCTTGGATAGGCCAATACTGGAGCAGAGGTCAGTTTGTCTTTTAAGGTATCAAAGGCCTCTGTGCACTCAGAAGTACATGTAGATTTACACCCCCTTTTGGTGAGTGCATACAGTGGAGCTGCAATCTTGGCAAAGTCACTGATGAACATTCTGTAATTTCCAGACAAGCCTAGGAAAGCACTGAGGTCTTTGATATTGTTCTGGTTCTGGGTAGTGTATGGCTACTGAGAGCTTGCCTGGATCTAGAGACATGCCTTGAGAACTAACATGTCCCAAGTAATGAATTTGATGTTGTGCGATACGAAACTTCTCTGGGCAAAGCTTGAGGTTGGCTTGTAGCAGGCATTCAGACACTTCTTTGAGGTGCTGGAGATGTTCTAGAAAAGGTCTGCTGAAGGCAATAATATTGTCCAAGTAGACTAGGCAAGATTTCCAAGACAACCCACATAGTACAACTTCCATAACATGCTGGAATGTGACTGGACTTTTCTGAAGTCCATTGGCAGTCATTTGAATTTAAAAAGTCCCAAGTGACAGCACCAAGCTGTGTATGGACAAGAAGCTAGATCTATGGAGACTTGGTAGAACCCACTTTAAATATCCAGTGTGGTGAAGTAGGCTGGGCTGGCCACACCAAGACTTTCTAAGGCTCTTAATTGTAGGTAAAGGATGAGCATCCAACACCATGCAGGCATTGCAATTTCTGTAGTCCACCACAAAGCAATATTCCTTGTTCTTCATTACCACCAACAAACATGGTGTACCCCAAGGAGTTGTGGATTCTTCAATGACCTCTTGTTCCAGAATGTCCTTGATCATGTCTTAGCACTTGTTTTTATTTCTGTCCCACTTTGTAAGCTTCCTGGTGTATGGGTTTCTGACTGGGTTGCACCTTGATGATGTGTTGCAGGATATCATAACATCTAAGCTCATTTTCTATACCAAAAAAGACATCTGAGTAGTCTTCCAGGAAATACAAAAACTATTGTTTCATTGTTGGAGGTGCTGGAAGTGTGGAAGAAGATAGTCGTTTACTGAGGGGTAACACTGGTGAAGCTGGAGTGGTGATGGTAGCACTGACAGGTGTAGAGATGGTGGAACTAGGATGAGGTTCTTGCATGAGGTGGAGCTGGTCCCCAGTAGACAGACAGACAATGTTTCTGATATTGGCATCCTTGGAGATAAAGACTGGCTCATCTGTAAAGTCTCAGAATTTCTGGAAGACTGTGCTGTCATGCACAGTAGTCAAGGTGTTTCCTGGCAGAAGACCTGAAGAATGCAGAGTGGTGGATGCCATGGCAATGCCAATAACACCTTATGGGAGTAGTTCACCTCAAATCTTGGCAATCAAAACCACCTCTTTCTTAGGAGGCACAGTGACTGTGTCCATAGGTGCAGGTTGCCTCTGGGGTGGGGGGGGGGTCCAGTGACAGTTTGTTTGAAGCAAAGTCCAAGATGGCTTTGTGATATTTGAGAAATTCCATGCCAAGAATCACAGATTGTTGTAGATCAGGCAGTATGTAGAACTTGACAGTAATTTCCTGTGAGCCACAGTGCAGTTTAGGTGGACGATTCTTCTAATAGGTACCATGACTGCGTTTGCTGTGATGATGTACTTTGACAGCTCAAGAGACATGAGGTGACTTATAAAGAGCTCTGTTGTTCAGGAGGTTGGTGTTGATGACTGAGATTTCTGCTTCGGTGTCAACCAAGGCATGTGTGAACAATCTCCAATAGTCACCAAAACATAGTTTTCTAGAAGGGGTAATCTGATGACAGGTACAGCTGCACCTGGAAGCAAGATGGTGCCAGAGTTGGTTCTTGGAGTAGAAGTGTGCTGCTTGTGTGGGTTGAGAGAGTAAGAGGAGCAGTCATCTGAAGTGTTCCTCTACCCACCAAAAGCCCCTAGTTTGTTGGACAGTGCTCATTTCCCTGATGCTGTGAGTACTTGCATTCATCTTGCTGATGATGCTGTGGTGGGCCTTCTTGGTTCTTGTTATTGCTATTGTCATACTTTAGCTTTCTGCAAACTGTAGTAGTGTGTCCTCTGAATCCACACCACTGGCAGATAATGGGCTTTTGAGAAGCTGGTAGTTGCGCAGGTGGCTGTTGAGGTGGTTGCAGTGCTTTAACAGAGGTAGCAGAGGAAGCAGTTGAGCTCCGCTGCAAATTATTGTCAGATGTGATGAGCTTGTCTATTATTACTTGTTGTTAGAAGCATGTTATAAGAGCAGCAATTTGTGATTGGGGTCCCTGCACACTGGTTGCCTGGAACATGGCTATGGATCCCTGAGCAAGTTGTGCAGCTTGGATATTGTCCACCCAGGTCATCGGTTTCTGTTGGAACACATAAGGGTGAAGTTGTGGGAGCATTCCTCAGATGAAGGCTGTGATTTGATCCTTCTCTGTTTTCTGCAGACATTTGGAGTGCGATTCAATGTCCATTATGATGGCTTCCAGACATTCAGAGGGCTGCATGGTGTGCTCACACAGTTGCTGTTCCAGTAACCAGGGCAGATGTGCTTGGAGAAAGTGATTACTAAAAGTTGCATACTGGATGGCAGTATTTTCTTTAAATTTTTCTGGAAAAGCGTTCAACCAAGAAATTGCAGTCCCTGTCAGAAGCAAGTGTGAGGTGTTGGAAATACACAAGAGACTGGTCTAACCATTGAAGTCAATCTAGGCCTGGAATTGCTCAAGCCAGTCGACAGTGTCTTCGTGAGACATGGCTGAGAAGGATGGTGGTTGTAACCTGGTATGCACCATGGAATGTGTTGAAATAGTTTTAATGTAGGCAAGGTTGGATTGCACAGCTGACGTTCCCTGTGATGAGGTGGTGGACTGGATGTCCTGCAGGAGGGTTTCTGTTTTGTAGCCCCACACCCTCTAGGTGGGTGAAGGTAAGCCTCCGGACACTCCTGCAGCCATATTTCTTTCTTCAGTGGACATGGTCATTGTGGGAGATGATCGCATGACAGAACAGAGGACGTAAGGGTGAGATGGAGCTGCCATCATGCAGACGATGGGACATCATATACTTGATGGAGTGCCACTGAGAAAATGTTGTAGACAAGGTGCAATTATTTGTCAGTCCATTGAGTGACATCTTAAATAAACAATTGCAACTCCAATCCTGGTTGTTCTTTTTTTTTTTTTAAACTTCAAGTTTATTGAAGATCAAATTAAAAAAGGTCACAGGCAAAAAGGATCATAACTTTAGTCAAGTATCATATCAAAGAATAATTGTAAAGTCATGGTTCGGCACCAGTCGAATAGCAACATTAAGCTAGAAGGAAATAATTAGCTAAAACCTACATTAAAAAAGCTATAGCAGTAAACACTGGGCAGTCTGTAATTTTGGTGGACTACAATCCAAAATCTAAGTACAGTCAAAGCCGCTTGTAATGGGCACATCTGCGTAAGCAGATTTTGCCCATTATAGCGAGTGGTCGCTTTAACCAAAACCACTATTTTTTACTAAAAATCTGTACTACCTGCTGTTCTGAGGGTCAGTTAGGTTATTTTCTGTAATCACTCTCTTACTGCTGTGGCATAGCACTATATAATACGCCTGATGAAAAGAAGAGACTCACTGCGAGATGCGAGATGTGGTTCTGTGTGAAATGTGGAAACACTCACTCACTGCGAGATGCGGTTCACTCTTTGTTGGTAATATACTTTCCTACCAGATCCCCACCCAGCTGCTGTGCCACAACCCCACTCACCCTCCCCAATCCTCACTCTGAGATACAGTTCACAAACAAGGCAAACACTCACTCACTGCGAGATGCGGTTCACTCTCTGTTGTGTGACTGGGGGCTTAAACATAGCATGGAATTTACTGCACTCACTCTGACAGTCTGACAGGGGCAGTTACTTTAGAATCTTTCTTTCATTTAAATAGAGTTTGGTTTATGAGAGGTGCGAGTGGAGAGTAAGCTGGGTTAAGCAGCAGCAGCTGAAATCAGATGGCTACGTGGGTGTTATTGTGGAAATGGGGCTTCCAGCTGCTAATCTGCCTGAAATAGAAGGCAGGTTTGGAACACTGTAACCACCAATTTTAACATTAGGATCAATGGCAAGGGCAAATGGTGAATGAGATTTGCCCGGTTAAACTGACTGCCCGTCTAAACCGAGGACGATATAAGTGGAGTCAACTGTATGTGTGATTGCATAATCAGCTGTAACAAGTGATAGAAGAACCTTAGTATTATAGGTGCCTTAGATATATAAGGCATCATGTTGTCTGTAGTTGTATGGGTGAGTAGATAATAAGGCAATCTAGGAGCAACTGTATGTCAGAGGTTGAAAAGTTGTAAATCATCCTCACTCTTGAACATTCATACAGCCTCTGGTAAATGATGATTAAGTTAGTATGTTAAGAACTGTGATACATCAATAGACTACAAGCAAGTATAAGGATTACGGGTAGGTGTGTCATGGGCTGATCAGGTTTTAAACCTGGTTAAGGTGCCAGGGCTGCCAGGTTTCTAGATATTGTGGGAGTCGGAGTTGGAGGGAAGCTGTTATACGTGCCATACTTTCCATTTCTCCCACTTTGGCCTTCCACTGGGTCAGTGTGTGTGTGTGTGTGTGTTGGGAGGGTTAGAGGTTAGCCAATTAAGCATGATGCACTTAAGGACTGCTACTCATAACATTTGGGGCAGCTTCCATCTGGCCCTCAGGTCATTTACGACTGTGGGAACCCTAAAACCATATCCTAGAATGTGTTAGGAATCTGTTCCAGACTTATTTGTTGTAACTTCCTGTGGATCTTAGCCCAAAAGGGTTGAACCACAGGGCATTCCCAAAAGATATGATAATGGGAGCCCAACCCTCCACACTGCCTCCAACAAGCATCTGTATAAGTAGTCTGAAAATGCTTTGTAATTGTGAGGGTTTGGAAAAATCGAGCTCATAACTTGTTCTGTTTTTTTAAAACAAAGATTTATTTGGAAAATCAGCTTTATTGTGTCAGTGTCCATTCATTTCAATAGGGTTTACCCTTTTTAAAGATGGCTGCCATAAATTCCTATAGTGTGATGTCATTTTGAAGCAATGTGTTGCCCTTAACAAAGATGGCTGCCTGAACATTGACATACAGATAGGAGTTTCCTGTTTCAGTCTCCTATTTCAATATGGCAGCCAACAGGGGTTAGAGGGTCACTTCCTGCTTGAACTGTGTATGCCCAAACATAGGTGGCTACTATTGCCACAAGATTGCTGTGAAGCTGCCCTCTGTATACAACATGGTGATTCCCATGTCCATCCTCTACCCAGCTGCTGAGGGAAAATGGTGGTCCCCTTTTGGTGAGTGACAGCTGCTGTGGTATTTTATTTAATTTATTGCTCCCAGGTTTGTTTGTTTCTTCCTGTGTCCTATTTTGGGCTCCCTGGCTGTCTCTTTTATTAATTTTCTGTTTCTTTTCCCTAGTGTTACCGTCCATATATCAGGGGCTGCTGCGTCTCTCACTACTATATATTTACTTGTGACATGGCTGCTTTTCTTGGGCTCATTCTGCTGTCCAAGCTAGTTATGTTATTTTTTTATGCTGTACCACTCTGAGTAGTGTGGCCGAGTGGTGGCTTTGTGTTGCAGAGGAAGAGAAGTGATGCAGGATCTGTTGCAGCCATGAGATAGGTCAGAGCAGATGGCACCATGATCGTGCTGGTTGTTGAACTACAATGATGTTGTTGTGGTAGTTCAAAATGCACCAGTTATAGCATGGCTGTTGTGGAAAATGGAAGTTCCGTGAGGCGGTAGTGACTGAGTTGGGGGTTTCAGAGTTCATAACAGAGCTGAGCCGTGTAGTAGGAGGCAGGAAGGCCAAGCATGGAAGTGGACCTCAATGCGGGTGCAGCCATGAGGACTGAATCAGTCAGAATGCGGCTGGCAAAAATGGAGCGGCAACCTGTCCTGGTTGCTGCAAGGCAGAGTGCGTGCTGCAGTTGGAGCATTTAGAGGACCAGAGCGGCTGTTTGAAAGTGGAGTCACAGTTGGGAGGCAGCATTAGGAGGGAGCCAGGACAGTGTACTAGTCTGAGTGATGGCTGCAGAGTGGCTTGCGCTTGTAGAGGGGAGACAGAGTCCCAGGGCAGATAAGGTAGCAAGGAGAGCTTTGTTGAGCAGCTGCATTGTTACCGGATGAGAGGGTCCAGTTTAGGCATGGCTGAGGTGGATTAGAGTGCTGCAGGCTGCAAGTTGCCATTTTTTCCCCGTGACAGATTTGGTGAAGGTGCCTGGTACGCTGCATTGGCTGCTGCTAGGCAGAGAAAGCATTTATTTGAGCAATTCAGAGAGCTGACTTGAAGATGCTGAATGATTACACTGCAGGCCAGAGCTTGCCACGGGAGAACTTTTTTCTCTCAAAAAGCTGTGGCGGTGCCCAGGGTCTGAAGAAAGTGAACTGTCTGCATTTCATTCATTTAGCAGTTGGTTGGCATTGTCATATAGCTTTTTTTTCAATTTTTTTTCCAGGCTCCAGGTTGTAGGATGGGCTGCTAATAAAAGCAAGAAGCAAGCAATTTTTATTTACTTTTTTCAGCAGCCAGGCTGCATTGTAGGTGCTTGGAGATCAGGAGCATATGGATGCTGGACAAGGGATTGACTGGCTATCCAGTGATGCAGTCAGTGGTAGGGGGTTGGTGCAGGCAGTCAATATAGGGTCAGGGCTCGAGAAGGGCCACATTCTCCACCATGTGTGGTGTTTTGGTGTTGGTCTACCACTAGGACCCTTACCTTCTCTTCAGGACTGCCATGCCCATCTCTTGCTGTGCCGGCAGATCCATCTTGCTGGACCATAAGAATAAGTTTAGTCATATGCATAAAATAAAAGTAGAAATTTGTTTTATTCAGCACAGGGGACTACTGTACACCACGAGGCTTTGCCGCAGACTGAGGGGTTTCCACAGCAACTGCTATGATAAGGCACTTCCAGGCAATGAAACATCTAACAATGTGAGTGTTCTGTGTGTTCTGAAATGGTTGGCAGCTTAACATTAAGCCGCATGCTTAACTGTATACGCCACACTATGTTTCAGACTCTTGAAACTTCTTACATGGCCACAACTGCTACTACTTCAATGGATAGCAAGATAGGAGACTAGAGATAGAAAAATAAAGGCCAATTTAGCCACTTAGAAAAGGCAATAGTTCACTGTATCATTCAAGTCCCTTAGATCTCTGTTGCCCCCAATTTGTACATCCTGAAGCACCAAGGTAATTACTGGGTCTGGTTCCCTGACCCAACTTCTAAGGGTTGGTCTGTGTTCCAGGAATAATCTCTCAGAACTGGTGGGAACAACCACTCTATTCAGATATTTACTTAGACTAGGTTGAAGTCTAACCTGCTATGCTGATAATGTGCATGGCTGCGTGTCCAATTAGGTTACTATTATTTTATAACCACCCTATCTCAATCATGGTCTAATATATTCACCTGATTAAAATGACCTCGTCCTAGACCTTTATACTTATTTTTTAATATTTTTGTACAACTTATGTACCAATAGTCAGAATTAAGTTTTATCCCTGTATTGTAAGTCAACAACTTTATAAGTAAAAATATTTAATCGAAAAGAAATACCAGGAAATGTCACATTGTCTTAATTTTTTACTTAAAACTTGTATACAAAATTAACATCATTTTGATCAGCAATACAAGCAAACAATATATTTTTCAACTGGAGAGGAAGTCTCTCCTATTTTTAAATACAAATACAGAAAATAAAAATAAAATGAAAATGCAAAGATCGTCCTGTGTTCCTAATGTCAGAGATAAAAGCAACCCTTACCACACGGAGTCCAACCTCACATCCCAAGTGAGGTCCTGACAGAAGTATGTGCTGTCATGGCTCCATTCTCTCTTCTGCTTAACTTGACTGAGGTATCTGCAAGCTTATATAGTCCATTAAGGCAGTTGGCTGGGTTTGTAGTTATACAGTTTTTTGCTTTTTGCAAAGATCCAAATAGCTTTCTATATTTTTACTCATATGGTCAAGGGGGGGTTTCTTCCAGTGAAATATATGGGGCTGCTTTTACCAATTTAAGTCACCATGGTGCATGACAATGTCACAGCAGTCTAGTATTAGGCTGGGAGATATACAAAAATTATCTTACTTATACAGAAGCTAAGATTGTGATCACCCATAAAGGCATATAGTTACCCTGTGGTGTAGCCTTTTTCGAGAAGGACTAAAGATACCTACCATGTGGCTTACAATAAGAGTATTTAAAATATCTTGGCATATAATTCTCACTATAAATGCTTAATGTACTTAAAACAAGTTCACCCTTAGCAGTAAGCATTAATACAAGTTAATAAGTAGATCAGTAAGTTATCAAAACATAGTTTAAATCTATAACATATCTTTAAATGTTCATTTGTGTGATATAAATGCAAGAGCCTGCTTGCTTAGTTCATTGCAATAAGAAATGTTTTTTGGCATCTATTGGCTCTGTGGTTAAACTTTCCACACTCTGAGGCTGAGCTAGTTCCAAGAATACATTTAAAAAATATATTAAGTGTGAAAATCATTTAAAACACTTTAGCATTCAGTCTCCTACTGTAAGACTTTATTTGACATTGCTTAGAATTCATTTGATTATTTTATAATGTCCAGTAGTGGATTCCTTGGTGGGATGTCTGGGATTGTCCACTTTTTCATGATTTCTTCAATTTCTTGATCCAGCTGTTCAATGGTTAGATGTGCTGGGATGAGCAGACCCACTATGGGCTGGAGAGGGGCATAGGCTGCACAATCCAAATCCCCTCCTTTCTTAAAATCTGGTTATCTAGATCCCCACCCTCTCTTATTCCCCCTGACATTTTTTATCTCCATAAATTTGAACAAATGACCAATCTCATTATTTTTAGCATTCATGGCTAAGGCATTAGTTTCCACTTCCCTTTGTATGGCTCTCAGATGCTCACCTACCCTGGGTTTCAGCTTTCTTTTAGCTTTACTTACATCCAAGTGGCATCACATTCACATATACCAAGATAAACAACATTCTTTGTGTCACTGTTTATACTCTTTAACAAAAAAAAGTTGTTAAGTACCTCTTTCTTAATGATAGGTACAGTATATGATTAAAATAAAACTATTTAGACAATCACATTGTTTTACCAACTTTATTTGGCAGAGTGCAGTACCCTGTGTTTCAATGACTTTTTTTAGTACAATATGGGCAGGAGGCCATTACTGTCAGCAGGGTTGGCACTAGGGATGGGCAAACTGGCTCTGTTGCACAACCGGACCCACCTGGACCAAGCCGACTCGACTCGAGTGTAGAGAGCCTTTCATGGCTCCACCAGAGTTGTCGAGTCAGCCCTGTTCAGAACTGCTGGTCTGCTTTGACGCTGCAGCTGCTGGTTGCATTGAAAAACCATTGATCACATAGGGTCAGTGGCCACATACAGTGTATAGGTCTTATGGGCAGACTGGATGGGCCTAGTGGTCCTTAACTGCTGACAATTTTTATGCTCCTATGAGCCATAATGCTGCATCATATCCCTTACTTACTTTGCACCATAGGTGCACGGTGTGCGTATCAGGCAGTGGAGCCGAATGAATGGAGGAAATTGATGTTGGGAAAGGATTTCAGGAAGGGGAGTCAAGAGGACTCAGGACAGGAGGGGATTTTTAAAAAAATGAGTCATGCAAAGGTGGAAGTACCCCTAACACAACAAAAAAAGTGAATGAAAGCATAACTAAAGTCAAAATTTACAAAACAATATGTTGTGTAGAGTATGTTGATTTGTAGATGTGCTCCCAGTAAGTCCTTCCCTTTACTTGCTGAAAGGAGTTTTTTCTAAATATGCTTGCTGATTTTATGGTACCCTAGGAATCTCCATATTAGCATTGCTAATGCTTCTTCTTGTTTCTACAATGCCTCCGGTCCCATGTGACAGCAATGTGTCCTGGACCATTAATTCAACAAGAGCTGTTTTCTCAAGTTTACAGTAGCAGAGCTGTTATTTTAATTAACTGTCCTTGTCAAGGGATCTCTAATGAAGGTTACATGGAGGCAGTATAGCGCAGTGGTCTAAGGCTCTGAGCTGCAAATTTGGTGACATCCAGCAGACCAGACCTGGGTTTGAATCCCACAGCTTCCACTTGCATACTGTGTGACCCTGAGCAAGTCACTTAACCTCCTTGTGCTCCCAGGTTGCTCCTGTAAAAAAGCTTTCAGCTTAGTGTGCTATACCTGGTTAAACAACTAAATAAAAAATAAAAATAAACATTTACACATGGAAAATGCCTCAGTGATAATAAATAAATAAATTAATTGAGTAGGCTATTTTATAAGGAAACAGCTAGATTCTTCACTAATTATAGCATTTGTGACCTTGGGTAATTTGTGGGCTTTCTTAATAGCTGTGTGTAGTTTGATAAAATGAAAAGATTTAAAAACAAAACATTCACTTCTGCTGACTAGACCTAGACAGATACCTAGAAAACAGAAAGTATAGATTAGACAGAGTTATTTAGTTAAAGTCAGAATATCAGGCCCTTAACAGCAGATGCTGCTGCAGCAGTTATTACTCTCTGAGTCAATGGTCCTAAACACATCACAGTCACATGGGACAGGAGGCATTGTAGGAACAAGAAAGGCCATTAGAAATACTAATATGAAGATCCCCAGAGGCCATAAAACCAGCAAGCAAATTTAGAAAAACTCATTTCAGCAAATAAATGGAAGACCTTACTTGGTGACTTGGTGACTGTGTTTGTAAGTGTATTTGAGGTATTTTCTTAGCTGCCATTTCTGTTTGTTTGAAATTGTATTTGAGGTCTGTTCTTTACTGCCATTTGGGGGTGCTTTTCCAGTTAGTTTGGGCAGGATTGAGAGATTCTAACAGACAAGTTTGTGATTGTGTGTTTAAAAGTTGCTGGCTGGCCTTTAAGTGCAGGCATCATATTACAGGCATTAGTGTAGTCTGAATGTGAGGTTTTAACTGCCATCTCAGTTTAGTCTTCAGTTAGTTGGAGAGGGAGGAAGAGACTCTAGCTGGTGACTTGGTGACTATGTTTGTAAGTGTATTTGAGGTATTTTCTTAGCTGCCATATCTGTGTGTTTGAAATTGTATTTGAGGTCTGTTCTTACCTGCCATTTGGGGTGTTTTTCCATTTAGTTTTGGCAAGACTGAGGGATTCTAGCAGAAAGGTTTGTGAGTGGAGTGAGGCGTCACTGCCAGAGGACTCCTTGGCTGATTGTTTTTTGGACACAGCCTGTGGTGTAGTCCCACTCCAGGGCTCGCCCTACATTTATTGGGTGGGTCCCATAAGGCCTTGCAACATCCTGCATCCATACAGAAAGTAGCAAAGAGAGGAAGCATAACAGAACACAACAGAAATAAAACATATTTGGGGGCTATCAAATAGCCATCTTAAGTAGGCAGTTGACTGAGAAGGGAATCAGACATGATGGGAGTGGTGCAGTGCAGTGTTTGTGGAGCAGCGGTCTTCAGGGAGACATTCTGGAGGCTGCGATGCTGCCCTATCTGCAGGCACCTGGCTGGGCTGAGGGAGGAGGTTGCTTGTCTCGGAGCAGAGTTGGCCAAGATGAAGGTGGCATCCACCCCCACCCAGAGACCACCAGGTCCACAACCTTTACCTCAAAGGATGCCAGGGAAGAGGAGTAATTGGACTACAGTGGGCTCACGGAGGGTGAGGGAGAGGGGTCAAAAGCATATCCCCAACCAGTCCCACTTACTAACTCCTACACTGTTTTGGAGGAACAGGAAAGCCCCACTCAGGAACCCAAGGCTGCATCCAGGGAGGATGGAAGGGTCCTCCAGGATGGAGCTCTAGGGAAGGGAAGCAGGTAACCCCAGATGAGGGGGAAGCTTCTCCTAGTGGGGGACTCTATTGTCTGGCAAGTGGAGTTAGGGTCACCTAGCAGGGGAGAGAGGGAAGTTAAGTGCCTCCCAGGAAGTGCTGCATGGAGGGATGGGAAGTGGATCCACAGAATCGCTACAGCAATAGCTAGAAGGGAGCAGCTGGATGCTATTGTCCACCTGGGGACCAATGACCTGGCCAGAAGAAGTGTGGAGTTAACCAGAGTCCAGGAAGATTTCAGGAAGGGGGGGGAAACCTGAAACAGATAGCATGCTCTGTGTCATTCTTGGAGGTGCTACCTGTCCAGAGCACAGGGGAAGCTAGGGCAGTCCACATCCGTACCTTTGAAGGATTGGTGTGGAAGGGAGGGTTTTGGCTTCATAGGGGCTGGGGCCTGACCTGGGCAGATGCAGGCTTATATAAGGAGGATGGACTGCATCTGTCTGAGAAGGGGACCTTGGTCCTTTGTGAGAAGTTTAAATGATTCAGCTGTGAGCATTTAAACGGGCAAAGGGGGGGGGAGAGAGCCAGGAAGCTTAGGACCCCCCCTCCATTGGGAACATGCAAGAACATAAGTTGACTACGGGAACAGCGAAAACAGGCAGGATGGGGCAGGCAGGTGAAGAATGTATAATGAGTGATATGGGGGGGCAGGAGCACATAGGAAAGGAAACTGGGGTGGGGGAAGATGCTGGAGAGGGAGAACAAGAGCAGAGGGAGGGCAGACTGTAAAACATGGAAGGTCATACTAATGAATGCCTGTAGCCTAGGAAATAAGGTTCCATACCTGGAGGCCTTGTTGGCAGATGCAGACCTTGACATAGCAGCAATAACACAAACATGGTACTCTGCTAATCATGGCTGGGAAGTCAATGTACCAAGCTATACATTGTTCAGGAGGGACAGGGAGGGTAAAAAGGGTGGGGGAGTGGCCCTTTACATCGGAGATGGTATATAGGCTACAGAAGTTCAGGGAAGACAGGGGGAGGCCGAGGTAATGTGGGTCATCCTGGAGCCAGAGAATGGAACAGCAATATACACTGGGGTGATCTACAGACTCCCAGCACAGAGGGAGGAAGTAGACAGGGAACTAGTGGAGAACATACACGACATGGCAGTTAAAGGCAAACTCAAGCTACTGGGGATTTCAATATGCCAGACGTGGATTAGGCCACCCAGGTAGCTGTTTCAGCCAGAAGCACAGCCATCCTAGAATCCCCACAGGGGGTTGGATTCAGGCAGCTGGTGCATGAGCCAACCAAGGACAAGTCAATTCTGGACCTGGTATGGACCAATGGGTACAGAGTCAAAGAAATACAGGTAGAAGGGCAACTGGGGTCCAGTGACCACCACATGGTGTGGTTCAGCATGGAGACATGGACTCAATCAAGCCATACAAGGGCAAGAGTATTAGATTTCAGGATGGCATATTTCACTGAAATGGGTAGATGTATACAAGCAGTCCTGGGGAAGGGAGAGATAGTAGAGGGGGTACCATCCAGGGAGCACCAGAGCCACCACCACTACCTCAGAGGTTGCGAAGAAAGCACAGCAGTTGGACCACAGTGGGCTCAGGGAGGGTGAGGATGGTGGAACAGAGGCACACCCAGTCAGTTGTTCCACTGCACAATCCATACACCATTCTGAGGGAGCATAGCTCCCTTATGGATGCACCCACAGAGGAGACTAAGGAGGCTGAGGACAACTGTCACAAGGGAGGGTGGGTCACGTGATGGCAGCCAGCTAGGCAGCAGTTGAGGCCTAGAGCTCTTCCCTCCTGTTGCCCTAATCACCAGTTTTTTAAAACTTCCCGGTGCTTTAATCGATGGAGATTCCTATTAAAGGAGTGGACATACCTCCGTTATCAAGTGGGAGCGAAGTTTGTTTACAATAAACTGTTTATCTTAACAGGATGGAGGTGGATGGGAAACAGGCCTCCTTCAGACATACACCACCCACATCTCCTGAAAAGGCAGCCAAGAAACAACGCAACCAGGGTAGTTTAAAGCCAGAGCGGAGTGGGGATAAACTGCAGCTATCTAACCCTCTTACGGAGGACAGATTTTTGCAAGAACTAACTCCGGTGAAGGAAATTTTGCAAGAATTAGCTGGTGAACTCAAATCCCTTCGGAGCGACCTGTCCTTGGTCTCTACCCGAGTGTCTGATGCAGAGGCCAGAGTGTTCTCCATAGAGCAATGGAGATCCAAGACAGAAATGGAGGTTTCTGAACTTAAACAACAGATCAAAAAGCTTCAGGCTAAAACTGAGGACTTAGAGGGGCGCAGTCGTCGGAATAACCTTCTGATCTTGGGTTTGCCTGAAATGGAAGAAGGCCCAGATCTTTTAGCCTTCTTTCAGAAGTTCCTGTCTAAAGTGGTAGGCCCATCACCAATTAGCCCTCTGTACCACCTGGAGCGGGCCCACCATTCGCTGAGGCCCCGACCCCCGTCTGGATCCCCTCCGCGTCCTATTATTATCAAGTTTTTAAGCTATATAGATAGACAGCATGTCTACAGCAAGTCTCGAGAATTAAAGGAACTACTGTGGGGATCGACTAGAATACGGATTACCCAGGACCTGCCGAAGGAAACCAGAGAGAAGAGGGCAGCCTTCCATCCTGTAGTCCAAAAACTGATTGCTGCCTCCATTCCCTTTAGAATGATTTACCCGGCGACACTAAAAGTTACAGTTGAAGGCTCTACCTACAGCTACAATTCTCCTGAAGTGGCTATGAAGGACCTGGCTGCTAAGCTCCCGGACTTATTTAAGAACTCTGGCTGAGAGACATTACGTTCCCTTTTCTATATATTTACACTGTTGTTGCTCTTTTGGGGTTTTTATCTCAGTTGGATGGCATAATTTTTCCCCTTTGTCTCCTCTTATTTCAGGGTGTGCTTTCTGGTTTTACTCTAACCTGATGGTAGGACCCTAGTGCCAAATTTTCTTTTCTATCCCTCGTTGGTGGTTTGGGGTTTGATATGCCTCTTAGCGGTCTGGCTTGGTCCTTACCTGAGGTTTCCTTGTTGGTTGGCAGGGATGGCTGGGCGCTGCTCTGCGGGTTGGGGCGGGAGCTCTCCACGGGGCCTTGGAGTATGGTACTCCTCCGGAACCTATTTGTTGAGTGGTGGTTCCTCGGGGGCGACTTCCTGACTGGGGGACCGGTTTGGTCCTGCGTCAATACAGTTCCCCCCAGAAACATCGGGCCTAAGCGATGGGTTCTCTTGGTTTCCTGCTCTGCTACTGGATCCAGCTACCTCTGCGCGTAGACTTAGTCCTTTGTGGGTGAGTGAGATTTGCTGCCTTGATCTTGTGGATTGCTGAAATGTGGCAGTATGGTTATTGGTAGTGGGGAGAGATATTATGGGTGGGGAGGGATTTTCTTTCCCTAAGCCCTTGCTGTTCCTTTTGATTGCTGGTGTTTGGGGCGGGGGATGCTTGGGCCTGGCATCTCAGCGGCTTGCTGGATGTGGAATCGCGAGCTGAAAATGGGGGGGTTGGCTGACCTCACCCTGGTGGTCGGAGTATTGTTGGCCATTTTTTGTGGAGTTGATTCCTTCGCCATGGAGTCAATTTTCTGCGGTATTTCTTGGCCTGGCCAGTTACTGCTGGGGTTTCAGAGGTTCGCAAATGGGATCGGGTGGTCAGGGCCCCTGTCTTTTGTCTGAATCTTTTGCCCTTGCCTGGCCCCCGTGTAAATATTTACTTTTGGGGCTTAAGATCTGTGGTAGGGAGGGTGGGTGGTTGGACTGCTTTGTCTACTTTTTCTACTTAAGTCATCGATGGGGTAGGTTGGGGGAGTTTGGGGGGAGTGGAAGGGAGGGATGTTATTACCGGTTTTGTCAAATATTGCTGTATCATTATAGGTTGCATAACTTAGATAGTTGTTGTTGTTTGGGGTATTTTGGGCGGGAAGGGTTTTTTAGGGATAGCAGTGTGGGATGGGGGGCTTTTCGGTGGTTAAGTTCAGCCTGCCAGTTTAGAGTGTGGTATTATTTTATCTTGGTTAGTCTGGTGGGGTTCTTCTCGTTGGTTTTCTATTCTGGGATGTGTGGGCGGGCTGTTAAATTCTGGGATTACTCATTTTTGGTGTGCCTTTCTTTTCCCCTTATTATTGATCTTTTCTGGGTGTATGTTTTTCTTAGTTGGTATCAAAATGGCAATTAATACAATTAAAATAATTTCTTGGAATGTGCGCAGACTCAGGGATCGGGTTAAACGGTCCCAGATTTTCCATCACTGCTCACTATTGCGAGTCGATATTGTTTTTCTCCAAGAAACACACATAAGTCATGCAGACAACAAACTTCTATCTCGTTCTGGCTTCTCCCAGATTTATCTGGCTGGGAACTCCAGTTCTAGTAAAGGTGTAGCAGTCCTTATTAAAAAGCATGTTTTGTTCATGAAAGAACTGATTGTTTCAGACCCAGAGGGAAGGTTTATTCTGGTTAAGGGTACTCTCAACGGTGGCAGTGTGGTTCTAGGCTCTGTATATGGACCGGTGGGAGGGTGCCTAGAATTTTTCATGTCTCTGGTAGATAAGGTCTCCGAATTTCTCCCTTCCCAGTTTATTTTGGGAGGAGATTGGAATGTCCCCCTTTCGTCTATATTGGATAAGGAACCCCAGGACACACGGCCCCCCTCTTCTGCCCAGAGAGCCCGTCAAGAATTACTATCCATGTTAGGGCTATGTGACCCATGGAGGCTTTCCAATCCTTCTTGTCATGCTTTCTCTTTTTCTTCTCAGTCGCATGGTTCAAAATCGAGGATAGACTTTGTTCTAATTAGTAAATCCTTTCTTCCCAGCCTTCTTCAGTCTGGTATTGATCCAATCATTCTCTCGGATCATGCCATAGTTTGGATCAAACTTTCTTTAGACCCTGAATTCTGTCGGGAATCTGTCTGGAGGTTAAATACTCAGATGTTGAAAGACTCTCAAACTGTTTCTCTTTTCCTGGCAGATAGCCTGAATTCTACCCCGAGATTTGATTCAGTTTGGTGCGCTTTGAAGTGCTGTCTCAGGGGAGAGTTAATAAAAATGGCTTCTGCCAGGAAGAAAGCTCGTCTGGATAAATCTTTGTCTTTAATGAATAAAATTAGAGAGCTGGAAGTTACTTATTCTACAACTTCTTCGTTATCTGTTCTTAAGGATCTTTTGAAAGCCAAAAGCGAATATATGGATCTCTTGAAGGAAAAAACGGAGTATTGTTTGATAAGAACTCAAGCTAAATATCTTGACCATGGGGAAAAGGCTGGGAGACTCCTGGCCTTGCGTTTACGGGTGTTAGAAGGCTCTAGGTTAATCCCCTCTCTGCTTTCCCCATCTGGTTCTATAGTATCCTCCCCTCAAGGTATTGCCCATATTTTTGAGAGGTACTACTTGGATCTTTATAGTAAATCCCCATCGGCTGCCTCTATCTTAAATATTAACACGTATTTCGAAGATGTTGACATCCCTTGTCTGGCTGCGTCCCAACAGGAAATTCTATTAGCCCCTATTTCGCTGGAGGAGATCGAAAGGACTATTGCTTCGATGGCCTCTGACAAAGCACCGGGCCCTGATGGCTTCCCCACCAATTTTTATATGGTCTTCGTCAAGGAGCTGGCACCTACCCTCCTTAAGTTAAATGACTATCTATCGGTTTCTGTTGAAATAGATCCTACCCTGTTTGAGGCTATAATTATCTTGATACCAAAACCTGATAAAACTCCCACGGATCCAGCAAATTACAGACCTATTTCTCTTCAAAATTATGACATGAAAATTCTTGCGAAGATACTAGCCGAAAGAATTAAGAAAGTTTGGTCTGGTCTACTCAGCCCCGAACAAGTAGGATTTGTTTCTGGTAGGTCTTCAGCGGACCATTTAAAGCTCTTGTCTCACATTTCCCAGTATGCCCAATCGGTCCCCTATCCGGTAGCTTTGGTCTCTCTCGATGCAGAGAAGGCCTTTGATCGCGTGGACTGGACCTTCCTTTGGGCCGTGATGGGGAGGATGGGTTTTCCGGTGCCATTTCTGAATAGGGTTCAGATGTTTTATGGTTCCCCTTCAGCTAAAATTTATTGTAATGGGTTTTTTTCAACTCTTTTCCGTTTACATACTGGTACCAGACAAGGATGCCCCTTTTCGCCTTTGTTATTTAATTTATGTTTGGAACCGCTGCTTATTAGACTTAAAACATCCTCCCTGGTTAGAGGCTGTAGGTTACAACAGCAGGAATTGGTGTTCTCTGCCTATGCAGATGACATACTTCTGCATTTAGAATACCCGGCAAAGTCTTTAAAAGCAGCGATTGACATTATTGAACAATTCGGTTTTTTCTCTCAATACAAATTGAATATTTCTAAGTCTGAAATCTTCCCTTTAAACGTTTACACGAATAAACAGGAGTTTATTTCTTTTGGGATGAGGTGGGCCCCTAGATCCATTAAGTATTTGGGGATTTATTTTTCGACTGATTCCTTGCTTTTGAGGAAATTAAATCTGGATAGAATTAAAAGTCTGGTTTATCAAGATCTGCAGCGATGGTCTGCCCTCCCTATCTTTCTTTGGGGCCGGATCAATATTATTAAAATGAATGTCCTTCCCCGGATTTTTTACCCGTTGAATTTGTTAAATATTTGGCTTCCTATTACCTTTTTTCAACAGCTCCATTCTATGCTCTCTAATTTTATCTGGCGTGGGAAAGGGGTTAGGCGCTCGTATGCCAAACTATCTCTCCCCAAGGAAAAAGGGGGACTTCGATTACCTAATTTGTTACTTTACCACTGGGTGGCTCACCTTTCTAAATTGGGGAGATGGTTCTCTACATATCCTACAATATCTTGTCCAATTTGGCTCCAGATTGAGCGGTCGATTATTTCTGAGATTAAACTGGATAGTTATGCTATACTTTATGCTCCTCCAGCTGTAGTCTCACAATGGGTGACTGATAGCATGATTCTAGTTGCCCTTAAATCACTGGCTCAATGTCTGGTATCTTTCCATATTTCTTGTGTCTTGGATCTGGGTCAGCCGGTAATTCTCAATCCCAACATAAGGTTGGGGGGCTCATGGCTTACGCCGGACTGGCTCCCACAGATTAGTGAGGCCAAAGCAGAGCATTTTTTCACTCAGGGTTCCCTTCTTTCTTCTGGTGATATACTGGACAAGTTTAGCATCCCTATTAGAGGGGTCTTTAAAGCATACCAATTAAGACACCTTATTGCTGGGAAATTTGGTACTATTTTTAGAGATTCTGTGGCCTATCCTTTCTTTTCGCAAATTATCAATCTTGCTTCTCAACCTCACTCTATCTCCTTGATTTATTCCTTCCTTTTGAATTACAAATTTCGGGAAAGTGTTGAGGGTTCTAGTGTCTGGGCATATTTGCTACCTGATGTCTCCCTGAACTGGCCTTGTATATGGAAAGATATACATAAGTATTATACCCAGGATAGGCTACAGTTAACTCAATATTATATCGTTAATAATCTGTATTATACCCCTGCTAAGCTTTTCAAGCTTAAAAAACTTCCCCACCCAACCTGCCCTAGATGTTCACAAGGAGAAGGTAATCTTATTCATATGTTTTGGGATTGTCCTAAGGTTGCCCCTTTGTGGTCCCTTGTCCGGGATAGACTAGATCCCCTTCTGGGTCTGTCAGGTCTTTTTTCTCTGGAGATTTGTATTTTAGGTGAATTTTCTCGTATATATAGTGTAGAACGTCGATACCATATGGCCTTGGTGTCCATGGCAGTTAAGAAATTGGTTTTGAGACATTGGACAGACCAACTGGCCTTGTCGTATGCAGATTGGCTAACTGAACTTACTACATTTTTTAATTCGGAGAGTTTGATTGCCAGCCTGAATGATCGGATGGACCGGTTTCGGAGGAAATGGGGTAAACTTCAGGTATTATGTTTGCACTAATGAACCTGGGTCCCGATCCTGTAGCCCGATTAATACTTCTATTTCTATTTGGTTACGTATATTACCTTGTAACTTGTTGGTATTGGTGTTTGTATTATCAAAGATGACTGTTTGTATTACCCAGCATGTTTTTATACTGGGATGACACACCTGTTGAAGGGGTGGGAGGATGAGGGTGGTGGAGGGGGTTGGGGGTTTTAGCGATAGAATCTTTTCTATTTGTATGTTAATAGGGAGGGGTAGGGGTGGGGGTTTCTTTTGGTTGTGCACCGTTTTGCTATTCTGTACCTTTTAGATCAATAGTGTTTTGTTGTTGTTTGAAAATCTAATAAACTAAATTTCAAAAAAAAAAAAAAAACTGTCACAAGGGAGGCCCACAGGAAGGAGGCAGAGGACACCACAGGGAAAGGAAGCAGCTCCTGGTGGGGGACTCAATTATTAGGGGGATAGAACTGGGGGGAGCAGGAAAAACTGAAGTAAGGTGCCTGCCTGGTGCCATGGCTTGGAGGGACAGGAAGCGCATCCTCAGGATCACAAGAACAGCTGCATGGGAGTCTGAGCTGGATGTCATTGTCCACCCTGGGACAAATGACTTGGCTCATCATGAGATTAGAGCAGTGCAGGAGGACTTTGTAGAGTTGGGAAGGGGCCTAAGACAAGTAGCACACACAGTACCCTTCTCAGAGGTGCTGCCTGTCAATGGCATGGGGAGGCGAGGAATTCTGCACCATACAGTTTAACGAATGGTTGAAAAATGGTGTGGAGCACAGGGTTTGGCTTCATTGGGACTGAGTTCCACTTGAGGACACCAGCCTATACTGGCAGGATGGTCTGCATCTGTCCAGGAAGGGAACAAGTCTTTTGAGCAATCGGTTTAAATGCTTCATTGGTAAGCTTTTAAACTAATCAAAGGGGGAGGCACTGATAAGCAGCAGGAAAATCCCAGCCTCTCCCTACAAAACAGGTTACTAAATGAGAAAAAGACTGAGGTAGAAAGGTCAGTGGGGGATGCTGCAACAGAAGGTAAAACCATCAAAAAATGGAGAGCAATGAGTACCAATGCCTGTAGTCTGGGTAACAAGCTTCCTGAATTAGTGGCCTTGATGGAGGAGGAACATCTGGATATCGTGGCAGTCACAGAAACATGGTACACAAAAACCATGACTGGGATGTAAACATACCAGGATACACTATCTACAGGAGGGACAGGGAGAGGTAAAGAGGAGGAGGAGGAGAGCTCTTTACATAAGGAAGGAATCAAGCAACAGAACAAAAGGGTAAACATGGAGGAGGAGAAGCACTGTGGGTAAATTTGGAGACAGGCAATGGCACCACAATCCGACAGGGTTATACAGCAACCCTTCTCAGGGGAGGAAAGGACAAGGAAATGATAGAAAGTATACTTAGAATGGCAGAAAAAGGGGAGATATTGCTGATGGGTGATCTGAATATGCCAGATGTTAACTGGAGTGCAGTTGCAGCAGCCACTTTGAAGAGTGGGGTTATTCTAGATGCCCTACAGGGGGCATGCCTTAGACAACTAGTATTGGAGCCCACTCAAGAGGGAGCAGTCTTAGACCTGGTTCTCTCAAATGGAGATGAAGAGAGGATCACAGATGTAGAAGTGGGTAGCCATCTGGGAACTATCAACCATCGAACAGTATGGTTCATAATAAACACAGCAATAGAGTCAAGCCATACAAAGGCAAAGTACTGGACTTTAGGAGGGCTGACTTTGCCAAAATGGTGAGTGCCTAAGGAATCCACTAGCAAATGGGCAGGAAGGAGGGTGGAAGAACAATGGGAATAATAAAACTGCCATCACAGAGGTAATGAGCCTTTGTGTGACGCAAATAAACAAAACAAAATGATGTAAGAAACCACTATGGTTCTCAAAGGAAGTGGCAGTGAAGGTTCAAGAGAAAAGAAGTATCTAGTAAGTACAAGGAATCACAGAAGGAGCAGGACAGAGAACTGTATCAGTTAAAGCAAAAGGAAGCTGGGAAGGCAGTCAGAACAGCAAAGGCCCAAACCGAGGAAAAGATAGCCAACTCAGTTAAGAAGGGGGATAAAACCTTTTATAGGTACATCAGGGAGCAAAGGAAGACCAAGGAAGGGGTAGTGAGGCTTAATAAAGGGGAGGGAGGGTGTGCAGAGGGAGACTGTGAGAAGGCAGAGATACTAAACAAATATTTTTGCTCAGTATTTACAAATTAAGAGGGGGAGGTACCTAAAACAAACAGTAGAAACACTCTGGATACAGATGTTGATACCAGCCCATTTACAGAAGAAAGGGTTATGAAAGAACTCTTAAAACTGAAGGTGGACAAAGCAATGGGGCCTGATGGGATTCATCCCAGAATTTAAAAGAACTAAGGGTAGAACTAGTGACACCACTGACTACCCTCTTTAACAAATCATGGGAGGATGGGGTGGTACCCGAGGACTGGAGGAGGGCAGATGTGATTCCCCTTCACAAAAGTGGGAGCAAGGCAGAAGCAGGAAACTATAGACCTGTTAGTTTAACTTCAGTGATAGGGAAAATGATGGAATCACTTCTGGAGGAAAGAACTGTCGAGTATCTAGAGGCCAGAGGGGCACAGGACCCAAGGCAGCATGGATTCACAGCGGAAAGATCATGCCAGATGAATCTGATAGATTTCTATGACTGGGTGACCAAAGTAGTAGATCAGGGAGGGGCTGTGGACATGGCCTACCTAGACTTTAGCAAGGCATTTGACACAGTCCCACACAAAAGATTAATATACAAGTTAGCCAGCCTGGGAGTGGTCCCAAGATGACAGCCTGGTTAAAGAATTGGCTGGAGAATGGGACACAGAGTAATAGTAAATGGAGTCCACCTGAAGAAAGGGGGTTACTAGTGGGCACCGCAGGTTCAGTATTAGATCGTCCTCTCAATGTCTTATGTTTACATTGCAGAGGGACTGGAAGGAAAAGTATGTCTCTTTGCAGATGACACAAAGATCTGCAACAGAGTTGATGCACAAGGTGGGGTGGAAAGGATGAGAAGGGACTTGGCAAGGTTAGAGGAATGGTCAAATGTATGGCAGCTTAGATTCAATGCTAAGAAGTGCAAGGTAATGCACCTGGGAAACAAAAACCCAGGGGAAGAGTACACAATGGGGGGTGAGATACTAACAACAACAAAAATGGAAAGGGACCTGGGGTAGTCATATCAGATGACCTAAAGGTGGGCAAGCAATGTGAGAGGGCAGCAAGGAGGGCTGAGGGGATACTGGGATGCATAGGGAGAGGCATTACCAGTAGACACAGGAAGTTATTATCCTCTGTACAGACAGCTGGTCAGACCCCATCTGAGTACTGCATGCAGTTCTGGAGACCCAATCTCCGCAAAGACATAGACAGGATGGAAGCTGTCCAGAGGAGGACACTAAAATGGTGCAGGGTCTGCACTGGGAAGAGATAAGGACGAGAGACCAAAGGAGCTTAATATGTATAGCCCGAGGAAAGGAGGAGAGGGGGGACATGATAGAAACTTGGCACCTCCAAGGGAATCAACAAAGTCAAGAGGTAGCATCTTTCAAAGCGGGTGTGCAAAACAAGGGGCACAATTTGAGATGGGGACGACTAGAGGTAATTTAAGGAGTATTTTTTCACAGAGAGGGTTGTGGATGTATGGAACGGCCTTCGGAGGAGGTTGTGAGTCAAAATCAGTGGTGGAATTCAAGCATGCATGGGACAGTCATAAGGCCATTCTAGGGGGTGGGGGTAGGAAGAAGCAGGCTGCCGGTTAACTAGAATCTGCAGCTTATCCAGTATGTAGGGAAATGGGCAGACTGGGTGGGCCAAGCAGTCCTTATCTGCCGTCAAATTCTATGTTTCTATGTTTCTATGGGTGGAAAAACAATGTTAGAAACTGAAAGGAGCTGTAGTGGATATAACAAACCAATGTGTTAGGATAGTGGCCAACGGGAAAAGAAGAAGGAAACCACTATGGCTCTCCAAGGAGGTGAGGGACAAAGTCAAGGCTAAAAGGCTGAGTTTCAGGAAATATAAGGGGAGCCAAAGGGAGGAGGACAGGGAGGTGTACCTTGAATGTCTAAGGGAAGCAGGGAAGGCTGTTAGGAGGGTGAAGGCGCAGACAGAAGAGAGCTTAGCACAGTCTGTAAACAAAGGGGATAAGGCATTTTATAGGTACATCAGTGAAAGAAGAAAAAAGGGGGATTATGAGACTCAAAGGGGAGAAGGGAGAGTGTAAGAAGGGGGATCTGAACAAGGCAGAAATACTGAACAAATACTTCTGCTCAGTATTCACTAAGGAGGGGGTGGATCAAGGACCACAGTTGGGTTGCAGAGGCAGTGGGGAGGGGGAGAGGTGAACACCAATCCATTCACAGTGGAGAGAGTTCTGGAAGAACTCACGAAGCTGAAGGTGGATAAGGCCATGGGGCCAGATGGCATCCACCTGAGGATATTAAAGCAGCTGCGAAGGGAACTAGCAATGCCTCTGGTGGCCCTGTTCACAGAGTCACTCAACACGGGTGTTGTTCCAGAGGACTGGAGGAGGGCACATGTAGTCTCACTGCACAAAAGTGGCAGTAGGGAACAGGCAGGAAATACAGGCCAGTCAGCCTCACCTCAGTGGTGGGAAAGATCATGGAGACACTGCTGAAAGAAAGGATAGTAGCACATTTGGAATCCAGTGGTGCTCAGGATCTGAGGCAACATGGATTCACAACAGAAAGGTCATGTCAAACGACTCTAATAGTTTTTTTTTGATTGGGTGACAAGGGAACTTAATCAGGGAGGGGCAGTAGATGTCACCTACCTGTTTTTCAGCAAAGTCTTCGACACTGTCCCACATAGAAGGCTGATCAACAAGATGGGTAGTCTGGGCATGGGAGACAAGGTGGTGAACTGGGTTAGGAACTGGTTAACAGACAGGAGACAGAGGGTGGTGGTAAATGAAGTACAGTCTGGGGAGAGGGGGGGTGACCAGTGGGGTACCACAGGGATCAGTACTAGGACCAGTCCTGTTCAATGTCTTCATTAGTGACACTGCAGAGGGGCTGCAAGGAAAGGTCTGCCTGTTTGCAGATGACACCAAGATCTGCAACAGAGTGGATACTCCAGAAGGGGTGCAGAAAATGAAGAGGGATCTAGAGAAGCTTGAAAGATGGTCAGAGATGTGGCAACTGAGGTTCAATGTGAAGAAGTGCAAAATAAAGCACCTGGGTAGAGGGAACCCTGGGGAGAGTTACAGGTTGGTGGGGGGGAGTTGACTATCACTAAAGAGGAAAGGGATCTAGGGGTTATCATATCTGATGACCTTCAGGTATCAAAGCAGTGTATAAAGGTGGCAGGGAGGGCCAGTGGTATGCCGGGGTGCATAGGCAGTGGTATCACTAGCAGGAGGTAGGAGGTGGTGATGCCATTGTATAAAACATTGGTAAGGCCTCACCTGGAGTACTGCATGCAGTTCTGGAGACCACACCTGTTCAAGGACATAGATAAGGTGGAGACTATCCAGAAAAGGGCAGCAAAGATGGTGCAGGGCTTACACCACAAAACATATCAGGAGAGACTAAGGGACCTCGCTATGTACTCACTGGAGGAGAGGAGACAGCCGGGGGACATGATTGAAACTTTCAAGTACCTCAAGAACATAAACACGGTGCAGGTGGGGGAGCTTTTCCAATGTAGAAAAAGTACTAGAACAAGGGGGCACAGTATAAAATTGGAAGAAGGTAGATTAAGAGATAATGTGAGGAAGTTTTTCTACACAGAAGGGGTAGTCGATGCTTAGAATAGTCTGCCACAGGAGGTAGTGGGGGCGAGCACAGTGGAAGGGTTTAAGCATGCTTGGGACAGGCACGAGGGAAGCCTGAGAGGGGAGGAAGTATTTGACAAGCCATTGATCACATAGGGTCAGTGGCCACATACAATGTATAGGGCCTACGGGCAGACTGGATGGGCCTAGCAGTCTTTATCTGCTGACAATTTCTATGTTTCTATGTTACTACACCAACAAATCAAAACACTCTGCACAACATATATATTTTTTTTGCAAATTTTGACTTTAGCTCTCCTTAAAAAAAAACTCAGCACCAGTCCCAGCGCACGTGTGTGTGTGTGTGTGAACTGTACCCTCGTGACCAATATTTAACAACTTGTAGTCACCAACTTGGGCCCTAGGGGAGCCAGTTATGTGGAAGGTAAAGAGACTGGCATCTAACCTAGCCAAAAGTGTCTCACCTTACCACATAGCCACTTCTGTAATCTGCAGGCAGCTCATTTGGAGGTTTGCAGTTCCATGACTGAGACATGATCAGCCAGCAGCAACATGCCTCTTTTCCCAAACTTGACTTGCCAGATGAAAAGAAAATGCTTGTGTTTGAAAATAAAATAAGAAAGAGGGATTGGATTAAGAAGGGTGTACTTTGTTCTTTTTGTTTTAAAGAAACGCCTAGCCTGCTGGTAGCTCATAACTGCAATGAGGCTGACATGCTCAGCCAGCAAGAACAGAGCAAAATAAAAGCAACTGTTGTCAGAGAAGAACATTTAAACAAAGGATTTTGGAAAAATGATAATTTTTTTACTAAGTGGGGAGAAGACATGCTGCCTTACTGATTTTGGGGGAATTCACATCTCATTTTCTGTGTTCTCCAGCTTTGCACCTGAACTGCTAGGCCACAGTGCCTTACTGATTTTCCAGTGGGGGGCGTCTCACATTTTATGTTTCCAGCTCTGCTCCTGATGTATTAGGCCATAGTACTTCATTCATGTCTCTTTTTTTTGGGGGGGGGGTCACCTTTCAGACTCCATGTTCTCCAGCTGTGCATCTGAACTGCTAGGCCACTGTGCATTACTACTTTTGGGAGGAGGATCCTGTCTCAGACTCCTTGTTCTCCAGCTCTGAGCCTGAACTAGATCATAGTGTCTCACTAGTTTGGGGGTAAGGATCACATCTCCGACTCTGTGTTTTCCAGCTCTGTACCTGAATTACTA
The DNA here is from genome assembly GCA_016271365.2 of Neoceratodus forsteri. NCBI lineage: Eukaryota > Metazoa > Chordata > Ceratodontiformes > Ceratodontidae > Neoceratodus > Neoceratodus forsteri. Next base: position 435,624,316 of record JADMNL010000022.1, on the reverse strand, counting down.
GGCCATAGTGCCTCTTCATTTTAAGGGGGAGGGTCACCTCGCAGACTCTGTATTTTCCAGCTCTGTACCTGAATTACTAGGCCATAGTTCCTCATTATTTTAAGGGGGAGGGTCACATTGCAGACTCTGTGTTTCCAGCTGTGGACCTGAACTATTAAGCCTTAGTGCCTCACTGATTTTGTGAGGTGGGAGAGTTCGCATTTCACATTCTGTGTTCCCCAGCTCTGTACCTGAACGACAAGGCCATAGTGCCTCACTGATTTTTTTTTTTTGGGGGTTCATGTGCCTCATTCTGTGCTCTCCAGCTGTGCACCTGAAGTACTAAGCCAGAGTGCTTTACCAGATTTTTTTTTTGGGGGGGGGGTACGTTTCATACGCTGTGTTCCCCAGCTCTGTGCCTGAACTACTAGGCCATAGTGCCTCATTGATTTTGGGAGGGTCACGTGAAGTCTCACATTCTGTATTAAGCTAAGAACAGAAAATACGAGAGGGTTGGACATTTTTCATGTGTCTGTCTCCAGCTTTCCCTGCTCTGCTCCCCACTGGCTAGGCCATACTGACACCGAGACAGAGAAATTATGGAAAGTGGACAAAAAAAGAAATAAAAAATGGATACAGAAGATATTAAATATGTGCCTACTGCCAGCAGTATTGCTGAAAACAACATCTCAAAAGGGTGGGAGGGATGGTCTGGGATCCATCACATCTCCAGTTCATGCTGCTTGTCTCCCCCCAAAAAAGCACACCAGACTCAGGGAAGGAAACAACATGAAAATATAGACACATTTTTTTTTTAAAGCTGAATTTTATTTATTTGACAGAGGGATCTAACAAAATAATTCTGATGCATTTCTCAAATTCAGATAGGCTAAAAACAGTTGTAGCCCCTCTCTGGCACCATCTTGGAGAGGGCCAGTGCCCTTGGCTTGCCAGCCGTTGCAAGGCCCAGGGGCCTGGGTTCCCATAGCTGACCTACAGGGGTCTATTCCCAAAAGCTAAAACAAAATGGTGCCGCCACCCAGAGTACATATAAGTGGGTCTGATTACCTGCGGTATGACTACCTGGGATGTCGTATCAACCCACCTCTCCAACAGTTACCCCAGGCATGGACTTACCAAGTTCAAACCTCCCCACATTCCATTACACATTTACCTTCATCCATTTCATCCAATACACAGGCTCACTAAAATTAGGTCCTGGATTCATCTCTGCTGCAAAACAAAAACTTTGTGATTTATTTACAGGGGAGGGTTTAGGAGTCAGGGGGTAAGTGGGATAGAGTTCCAGTAAGCACTTCAATTAGCATTTCCCAAATCGCATTTCCCTTCTCCAATTCCAATCCCATGTTTCAATCAATGCAGCCATCATTTCTGTCTAACTAGCTAACTGCCTCAGAAATGCCCAAACCCAGACCCGCAGGTCCCAGTCCATTAAAACCCCACAGTCCTTCACTGGGTACCCAGATTCTAGTTGCAGGCCTGAGGTGCAGCTGGTAGCCAGCATTAGCGCCCTTACTTGAGTTAAATAACTTTTACATTTTCCCTTTGCTTTTCCTCCAGCCCTAGGGGGCATTCCTAAACTATGTACAGTCCCCAGGTGCAGGGCAATTCCTGCTTTTAACTCACGGTTCTGCAGACTCAGTCCTCAGATGGCACAGTTCGATGAAGTCATGGGGATGGATGGATCATAGGCAGAACTGGGCACAAAGCTTAAAACAGAGGACACAGAGGCTGCAGCTTGCTCTCTCTCTCTCTCACTCTCTCTCTCACTTGTTTGCAGATCTTGCAGCTTGTCCCGTTCGACTCATTACAGGCCCCATTGCAGGGCATGTGCGCAAGGCCTACCTACTACAGGGGACCCAGACCGGGGAGTGGCCCCACGGCCCGGCTCCCTCCGATCAGAGTGCCCTAGCACTCAGGTGCAAGACCCATAACCCCCTGCAATGGCAGACCCCACTTGATGGGAGTTGGCAAGTTCCCCACCTGGCCCTGGGTGTCAGCAGAAACACATTCAGCACATTCTCTTCTGCTTCTTCTCTTTCTTTTGCTCTCTTTCCGGCCACGGTGTGCAGCCACAGCAATCCATTTCTCTCTTTGCTGTATCTCAGGAGCAGACAGCAGGTAATCAAGCTTCTGAAAAGCACTTGTCCATCCTTCTGCATTCAGTTTCTCAACCTGACATAGTCATCTTTTCGCTCTGGCTCACACAGACATCACCTGCATACTCACAGTCCAGTTTCTCACCATGCAGGTACTCAGCATTTTTCTGGCTCGAAGAGGCTTACTCTTCCTTTTCTCTCTCTCTCTCTCTCTCTCTCTCTCTCTCTCTCTCTCTCTCTCAGCACACTTATATTCACTTGCTCATCATTCTCTGAATTCACATCTTTTCCCAGACTTAGATGCAACCTTCGTTCTTTTTCCAGGCTCAGAACGCAACCTTGGTCTTTTCCCAGGTTTAGACCCAACCTTTATCCTTTTATTAAAGCTCAGGACACAGCCTCTTCTCTCTTCTGCTTTGTCTCACCACTGTGGTGCAATCTCAAAGCAGCACAGAACTTCCATCATCCGACAGCTTTCCTTTTTTCTCTCTGCCAAGCTGCTTCTTCCTTTTCCCAATGGGGCAGGCACTCCCTGCCCTGGGGGACAAATTGCTGGCAGCCCCCAGGCAGACCCATATCGCAGCTCCATTCTCTCCAGGGCAAGAGCCCCCCCTCCTCCTGGAGGAGCGCTCCCTGAACTGACTCAAAGCCCAACTGTCCCACATTTTTGGGAGCACTTTCCTCGCTCCCCATTGGCTGGGGCCACTGTCCTTAAAGGGTACCTAAACAACATTTTGCCAACAAACTATTCAAAAATCTGACTTCACATGGGGACTAAAGGAAGGGCTGCTGTATACGTTAATGCTAAAACTACATTTATATAATTTACCTAAATGCAGTTCCAAAGCATTTGACAAATGTAAAATCAACCTTCCAATTTCAAAAAAACTGCCTTGCCTGCTTTCTAAAATGGCTGCCAAATGTGTTAAGTGATGAGATCATTGGCGCCACAGTCAAGGAGTTATATGGCTCTCTATAGTGCTAACTAGTTCTTTTTTTCCCTTTGTTTAGAATTGTTGCACCAAAATGGTAAAAACCATGTGCATTATTTTGATCAATACACATGTTAGGCTATAATTCTATTTATTTTGTTTACTTTAGCATGCTGAAATTGTTTTTTAGTCCAACTGATTTTCTCTTTGGCAAACCACAGTGCAGTACAAATTTTCAAATATCTGGTGGTCTAGTGGTTATGGCGGATCCAGGATGTTACAATGTGGGTGCTGGGGTGATGTGCATACTTGATATGCACTTTGTAATATTTTTATTAATCCTTTATATTGTCTGCTATTATTCTTTTTTAGTACGTTTTTGACAGAACCTACAAATGTAATCCATAGTTTTGAATGTAAACATTTGTACAATCAATAAATCATAGTTCATCAACAAAGTGAAATGCAGCAGCAGCAAGCAAGTACGTTACAAGGGGGGTGCAGCTGCACCCTCCAACACCCTCTAGATCTGCCATTTGTTTGTAGCAAAGTTCTTATGTAGTCCAATGCCAGAGTTTATGTTTTCCTGGAAATCAAAAATATGATTGTCTTTTTTTCCATGGGAAATAATAATAAGAAAAATCAGCATTTATATAGTGCTTTTCATACACATTGTACTCCAAAGTGCTTTACAAGCAATGCTAGACTGGTAGTGAAGTGACTGAACGTGTAGTGGCAGCCATTTCACACATTGATACCCACATACAGCCTTGGACAATTGCATGAACTGGTTTTATGAGAAGGGGTATGTTGGCCAGGACACTGGGGTCAGGTAGTTATCATGATCCTGGCAGGCCTACATCTTGTATTTCAAAGTGATCTGCTCATCTTTCTCCCCTTCTGTCTTCCCCCTTCCCTGAATATAGCAGTACCCTGCATTAGTTGCCTTCTCAGTCTCCCTTTGGTATTCATTCTTCACTTCTGCTCCCCACACCAAAAACTGGTGAGCTCATCACCCTCCTGCATCATGAATGCAATTAGTACAGTCAACCGGGTTTTCTGACATAACAAAAATCTACAAATCTTTCCAGTAAGTCAGGCTGATAGCAGCAGGGCACAATGGGAAAGACTGGCTTTCCTATCCTTAAAAGTTCTAGACTACCTTTGATTAGGCACTATTAAATGATGGGTGTGCGCATCATTATGCACATCATTTAATAGTGCCTAATCATTGGTAGCTTAGACCTTATATGGGTAGGAAAGCATATTTTCCCATTGTGCCCTGCTGCTATGAGCCTGGCTTACCAGAAGATCATATGTATTATTAATATGTAAAATAAAAAGAAGGGAGACTGGACAAACTGCATTCGTGATGCAGAAGGGAGGTGAGCTCACCAGTATTTAGTGTGGGGAGCAGGAGAGAAGAATGAGTGCCAGAGAGGGACAGAAGAGGCAATTCCAGCAGGGTACAGCTATATTCAGAGTAGGGGAAGACAGGATGGAGGAAGTTGAACAGATCATTGTGAGATCTGAGATGTGAGGCTGCCAGCACCGTGATCACTACCTGACTGTGGATGAGAGCAGCCAGCGATGACAAATACTCAGAGTGGCAGGGTTGCACCTAAATTACTTGAATTCAGTGTAGGGAGATTACCCTCGGGGGGGGGGGTTGAGGTTTGTTGGGACAGTATTGAGAGAGTTGTGTATAGCTCATTCAAGATTTGTAAGAGTGGTAGCCAGTCAACTTGCATTGTGGAGCAGGCACAGAAAAGTACTGGAGAAGTATTACCAAGGACTGTCCTGTGGGGTTCTGCAGATCACAGGTAAGGGAGTAGACCGACACTGATAGTCAGGTGGATTCCCTCAAGGCACTAGTATGAGTCTTCTGCTAATAATATTGTTATCTATAGTAAGTGCAGCCCTTATGAGGGTATGAATAGCAGTTTTTCTGGTGTGTCCTGATGCTTATTGCTTGGCTTTCCAAGAAGACCTAGTTGATTAATGAGGCAGGAAAAAACACAACAGGGGGACTGTACATGCTGTCTTCACTGTGCAGAAGGGTGGTGATCCGCTTAATGTTTACTGTGGGAGCAGAAATCAAACATTGAGAAAGAGGACTGGAGAGTGATTTGGGAGGCATTTTTTAACAGTGCCAGCTGATGAAGTGTATCGGTATAGATGTGCACTACTCTCTGAGGTATAAGATTACAATCTGAGGTATAATAATTCTCTTCATGAGACCAGAAGCTCTAGGCAGTACTAAGGACAGAGTGTGGATGGTGGGGTGTTCAACAGAAGGCAGGCTAGGTGCAGGGGGTTCACGTGGAAAAAGACTACAAGAGAAGCTTATTTGTGGATTACCAAGAAAGCATGACCTTTGGAATTGGACCAGACCAGTACTTTGCTACAAATTTCAGGACATCACAGGACCACTAGATCACCAGGTATTTGAAGTGTTGTACTGTACTGTGGTTTGCCAAAGAGAAAGTCAACTGGATTACAAAACAAAACAAAACCATAGCCTAACATGTATACTGATCAAAATAATCCACATTTTAACACATGGTGGTGATCATTCTGGTGAAATAATTCAAAAAAAGGGGGAAAAAAGAACTAGTTAGCACTATAGGGAGCCATGTGGGTCTCTGCCTCTGGCTGCAATGAAGTCATCACTTAATACATTTGGCAGACATTTTAGGGAGCAGGCAAGGATGTTTTTTGAAACTGAGAGGCTGATGTTTACATTTTCCAAAAGCTATGAAACTCTGTTTATGTTATTTACATAAATGCAGTTTTAGCATAAACATAAACAGTAGCCTTTCCTTTACCTTGCTATGAAGCCAGATTTTAGAGTTTGCAGTTTAAAAAAAACTGCTTGTTTAGGTACCTTTTAAGAAAATTTAATACGAATGCCTCTTTGGTGCAGAAAAAGGTGCCTAAACATTCCCCGGTATTTAACCCCTAAAATCCTTTCAAGCAATCCCAGAGTCCCTGGCAAGAATCCTGGCTTGGTGATTGACTGGCTGGTGTCACATGGCTGCTAAACATAGTGGCCAAAGTAAACAGTGTCCACAGTTTGCTCTGTGTCCCAATATCAAAATGTCCCTGAAGTCAAGCCCTTTACTTGTATTTAATCATTTCCCCACCCAGCTGTAGCCACCCCTGTGTAGCGACTGTACATTTTAACATTTTCATTCAGCCCATTCCCAGTTGCTGCTGCCGTTTCTCATTGCCCCCAGGCTGCACACAGATAGCCCCAATCTATGGCTGCAGTCTGTCTACTCATTTTAATTATTTATTTCCCTGACGGACAGGCAGCCTTCCCTTTCACTTGCACACATTTATTTCTGTTTCCCTGCCTGTCACTAGCACTTTCTCTATTGCCCCCAGTGCTAGACAGGCTCCCGACTACTTCAAAGGGACGCTGCCTCATTAATATTCATGAGGCTGTTCCCAATCTCTGAAGCGTGACTGGCGCATTTAAAAATTCAATTTTCTTCCTCCCAATTACCTCTCTCTTTTCCCTAAGGTCCCCAGTCCTTCTTTTACATTGTCCTGGGACCAGGACCACCAGAGAGGCAACCCCAAAAGCTGCCAAAACAGACCCACAAGAATGCGCTTCTGCACATGTGCGGAGCTCGCTGGCACCACAGTTCTAATTCTCAAGCCAGTGGCTCCACGCTACAGCTCCTCCGGCTCTGCTCTCTTCCCAAAACCATGAGGGGGCCATCAGGAGAGGATTTGGACACAGGGGCAAACCAGGAAAACACCGGGATCTGGGCAAAAAAAGATAGGGGTGGACCAACCCCCCTGGGGAAATGAGCCTTTTTGGGGGGCTCATAGGTAAGCCCCCAACAGAGGGGTTACACAGTTCTAAAATTGATCAGAATAAATCAGAACCTTTTTCAAATAAATCAAAGTCAGAATCAGAACTGGTTCGCCGCTGACCATTCCATACCTAGTTGGCACCCATTACCGGTGTATTCACCAGTCATGCGGGCAGGAGGGGGTACTGACAGCAGGGTTGGATATTTGCCATCAGGGTATTTACAGATCAGGCAGGTAAGGTGTACCGGTGACAGGAATGGCCACCTGATACTGTTATATTTTCAGACCGAATGATACAAGTATAGGTGGCCAGATTGAGCGCCTGCCACCAGTTTCTTAAGAGATTGGGCAGGAGGGGGTACCAGTGGTTGGGTTGGGTACCTGCTGCTGGATTCTGTATTTTTGCTAGTTATTATTTTCTTACTGTAGGCACAGGAGCATTTCAAGGGACATTGAGGATCTGCGATGAGGGACTAGAGGTGGGAATCGGTGGGGGAGAAAGGCGGTATGGGTGCCAGAGGGTGCTTTCTTTAGTACATGTGAGGTTGGGGGGGTACCTGCTGCTGGTGTATTCACCATATGAGCAGGCATGAGGGGGTACCAGCAGCAGGGTGTGGTGCCTGCTGCAGAGGTATTGACAGATTGGGTGAACGGAAGGGGGTAAAGGTGGTGGGGTTGGACACCCACTGCTTGGATATTTACAGATTGGACAGGCAGGAGGGGGTACTGGTATTTGCATTGGGCACCCTCTGCCAAGGTATTTTCAGATCAGGTGGGCAGTTGGGGGGGTACTGGTGGCAGGGTTGTGTACCCACTGCCAATTCCATAACAGATCAGGAAAGGGTACTGATGGCAGGGTTGGGCACCTGCTGCTGGAGTTTGTAAAGATCAGGTGGGCAGGAGGGGTGCTCTGGGGTTGTGCACCCACCACTGGTTTCAATAAAGATTGTGTTGGCAGGAGTGGGTACCAGTGGCAGGATTTAGCACCTGCCATTGGTTTCTTAATAGTTTCAGTGAAAGGGAGAGTACTGTGGTGGGACTGGACACATAACTCCTGATTCTGTAAAGACTGGGCAGGTAGGATCAGGGATACCGGTGGCTGGGTTGAGCACCTGCTGCTGAAGTCTGCAAAGATCAGGTGGGTGGGAATGGGGATACTGGTGGTGGGGTTGGGCTCTTGCCTCTTGTGACTGTAGAGAAGCATGGAGGGACATTTTTGTGACTCAGAAGTAAAATTGCAGTCTCCTTTCCTTACTTTGTGTGTTTTCCATTTCAACTTAAAGATGAATTAATGTAGCTTTTGCTGGCTGGGGTGGGGTTGGGGGTCAAAGGTTGAGCATTCCCAGGGAGCACTCCCTTTCTCCAGAGGGAGAGCAATAGATCCTCACTGACATTTCACCTACTAACATGCCCCCCATCCCCGGGTTGTGCCTGGAAAGAGTCTGGGCTCAGTGCACCTTCCTGGCCACCAGATTTAAAGCAAAAATGTATGCATACTTTCATTCTGTTTATTTACATTTATGTGTTTGGTAGGCAGTATAGCGCAGTGGTTTAAGGCTCTGAGCTGCAAATCTGGAGACCTGGGTTTGAATCCCAAAGCCCCCCCCTTACATATACTGTGTGACCCTGAGCAAGTCACTTAATATCCCTGTGCTCCCAGGTTGTACCTGTAAACAAACTTTCAGCTTAGTGTGTCTTACCTGGTTAAACAATTGGAAAAAAAAAATGTACATACCATATACAAATAATATACAGATATTCTTGCCTGCTCTGAACACTGCTCCTGTGATGGGTGTAATCCAGTCACCTGTCTGACCACCTGGGCTCTTGCCTTAGCACTTGGTCATTGTCGTACTGTTTCTACTCTTGCACTTACCCTGTATTTATGCCAAGCTCGTCTTAGTTATATCTTTGGGATACTATATTTTTCTGTATTACTTTATGCTTATGCCACTGATATTGTGCTTAACTATGTCTAGTTATCTGCCTGGTGTTTTGTTTGAGACTCCTGACTGACGTTTCTAATTTTTACAGATTGTTGTTACCCTAGCTGTTGCCGATTCATTTCTCTGTATGCACTGTTGTTTTTCTGCCCTTTTGTTTGTAACCTCCTGGGCCATGCCTGAAAATAGGCAGCTTTGCTGTCTAGTGCACCTACCTGGTCAACAAAAACTAAATAAATATACATATATATATATATATATATATATATATATATATATATATATATATATATATTTGCTGTTGCTGATGTTTTGTCTTTCTGTAAACATGAACCACGGCATTGTTTCTTGTCAATTTATAACTGTTAATTCCTTTTCCCAGGACGCCTGTGGAAGCGAGCAATTCTCAGCTCAGCAAACTTCCCTTGGCTTCCTGGTAAAACATTTTTAAAGGGATACTGTCAGTTTTTAACCTTTTTTTTTTTTTTTACTTTGGGACCCTGCTCCTTCTTGCCTTCTGTATTGTCACAGATAACACATCTGGTCATCCCATTGCACTAAAATCTGAAATGATGCTGATTTGAGAAAAACTGAATTTTAGTCATCCTGACTATTATCTGCATCGCCCATGGATCTGGCGCATTCACATGTGTCTATAGTGCCTGAGCACCACTACGCTTGTCCATGAGTGACTTCATTTTTATATTTGCTTGTGCGCATACGCAAGAAACATTATGCAGCAGCTTAGGAGAGAAGCGGGTTGTGGAGGTGTGGCACTGTGGCAGCCAACCACGGCACTGCATTTGGGGGCTTGGCACTGGTGGACCAATGCAGACACACTGTGCTGATGACATTGGTTTCCAAAAGTGCCACCAAGCTGAAACGATTTTGCCGCTGCAATGAGGGGCCACCTCGTCTTTGCAGCATCAGCCATTCCGCTGCAATGAGGGAGCGACCAGTCATTGCAGGGCAGTACCTTGCCTAGTGTAACATTTGCTGACTGGGAGCCCACTCTGTCGGCATAATGCCCCCATATTTGTTGTGCTGAGGGGGTGCCCAATCCCCCTCGGCATCATGCGCCCCCCAAAACAGTCTTTCTTTGCCGACGGGGAGCCCAATCCCCACTGGCTTCAGTCCCCCCTTCCCAGTTTAATTTGCTAACGGGGGAGCCCAATCCCCGTCAGCACAATGACCCCACAGTCGTTTTGCCTGTGCGAAGGGTGCCCAATCCCCTCGGCATCATCGCCCCAAATGGAGGCCAAATCCCTATCTGCTTCAGTCCCCCTTCCTTCCAGTTGCTGAGGGTGCCCAATCACCAGCATCATGTGCCCCACAATCATTTCTGTGTCCGAAGCGGGGGCACAATCCCACGTTGGCTGTTCCCTCTCCACAAATGTGGGTGGTACATTGGGAGCCCACCCCAGTGTACTAAACAACACCTGCAAAAAAAGAAAACCAACCTGCATAGTCTTTTTTTTTTTAAACCTGTAAAACAAGTAAACAGTCCCTCGCGGTCTCTCCTGCCCCCTCCCCAAACTCGCACCCACCCTCTGCGCAACCTACCTCCCCACACACCCCTCACCCCATACTTACCTCCAGAGCCAGGCATGACAATTTTCGGTGGACAGGGAACACGTCTGCACTCTTCAAGGCCGACCGCGAACTGAAGAAATGCCGGTAAGCTGTATAATGGCATAAATAGGAGTTTTTCAACTTTGGTGCATATCTCAGGCATTTTGGGGAATTTTTTCACCAAATTTTCAACATGAGGTTATTGGGACCTCTCCTCATGAATTCAGTCACTGTCATGGCGTTATTCGGTCTCTAAAGGTGATTTTGCGGTCACTGCACGGAATCACCTTTCGGGACCGATTAACGAAACGACAGTGCCACTGCTCATGAGGTGGGCTCTCAAAAAGACTATATTACAAATTTGGTGAAAAAATCTAAAAAATGACTGCTTTACAAGTGTGCGTTGCGCAGTTTCCACACATGCTTATAACTTCGCGCATTTGCAATATTTTCATTCCAGATTTTCAACATTGGCATTTTTCCACACCTCCTTATGAACAGTACTGCTGTCATTTTACACATCCTGGCCAAAATGTGTTTTCGGACTTCTGGCACAGAATTGCACGGTCGCTGTGGGAAATCAGTTTTCAGGACAAATTAAGAAATGACAGTGATACTGTTCATGAGAAGAGGACCTAAAATGCCTATGTTGAAAATTTAGTGATTAAAGTCCATAAAATGATTGTGTTACAAGTGTGCATTGAGCTGTTTTCATGCACCCTTGTAACTTAGCAAATTTGTAATATTTTCACACCAGATTTTCAACACTGGTATTTTTTCACACCTCCTTATGAACAATACAGCTGCCATTTTTCACATCCTGGCTGAAATGTGTTTTCGCACTTCCAGCGCAAAATAGTGCAGTCGCTGTGGGAAATCAGTGTTTGGGACAGATTAAGATCGAGCAAGTGAGAGAGGGGCAGTAAGTGAGCTCAGCTGAGCTCTGTCAGGACTGCTGCAGATTTCTTTGTGGGTAGAAAAAGGTGACAACACAGGCAGGGGCCCAGTACAGGGCAGCCTGCAGCGCCGGGAGAAACAGAATGAGCGAGTGAGAGGTGGGAGTGAGCGAGCTCAACGGAGCTCTGTCGGGACAGCTGTGAACTTCTTTGTGGGCAGAAAAAGGCACCAATGCAGTCAGGAGTCCAGTACAAAAAGGCAGTCTGCAGGTCTGGGAGAAACAGAATGAGTGAGTGAGAGAGGGGAAGTGCACAAGCTCAACGGAGCTCTGTCAGGACAGCTGTGAACTTCTTTGTGAGCAGAAAAAGGCACCAATGCAGGCAGGAGCCCAGTACAAAATGGCAGCCTGCAGCGCCAGGAGAAACAGAACAAGCAAGTGAGAGAGGGGGAGTGCGCAAGCTCAACAGAGCTCTGTCGGGACTGCTGTGGATTTCTTTGTGGGCAGAAAAAGGCACCAATGCAGGCAGGAGCCCAGTACAAAAGGGCAGCCTGCAGCGCCGGGAGAAACAGAATGAGAGAGTGAGAGAGGGGGAGTGAGCAAGCTCAATGGAGCTCTGCTGGGACTTTAGAGTTACCCACCCTCCTGCCCAGTGTCCTCTGTGGTCCTACATTACAGCAGGGTCTCTGGGATGGAGACAAAGCAATGGTTGGATACTTTGAGGATTGCTGTAATAATACAGATTTAGTTGTTCTGTTTCTTTCTCTAACTGAGCTAAGTACTGAGCTATACTGTTAGGATTGCTGTAATAATACATATTTATTTGTTCTGTTTATTTCTCTAACTAAGCTATATAATACTTGGAGTGCAATAGGATTTCTAACTAGGCTAAGTGAAACTATATGACAGCTGAGAACAAAAAGTATGGTGGCTGAGGGGTGAAAAACAGACAAGGAGGCTTTAGGATTGCTACAGTAATACAGTATCTAATGGATGAGATTTGAGACTGAATTAACCCGGTCGGCAAGGGGGCAGTAGGAGGACTAGTGTAGGGGGGGACCAGGAATTTGAGTAAATAGGGTCCTAACAGTTATAGTAGGGTACAGAAACTGGGAATAAGAGCCCATAACATAAGATGGGGGCCAAAATGGGGCAGGTGCCACATGTCAATAGGGCGGGCATCTTTGGAAGGGTGGTGGGGCGTACAGGGTGTGGGTCCACCATGATCCTGGACTGGGCTTTGAGGATGGGGGGGTGTATGGTCTGTAGATGACTGGCTAGTTTGAGGGAGGAACTGTGGAGGTTAGGGAGGAGTCTAAGTGGCAGGGCAGATGAGTACGGTAGGCATCCTGGCTGGGGGGGGGATAGGGGATGGCAAGGTGGGGACGAGGAAGAACAACTAGGGACTGAAACCGACCCCAGTATCAGAGGCACTAGCAGAAAAGAGAGGAGAAGGGAGTGGGTGCCCAGAAGAGGGGGGCCTCCTGATGGGGAATGAAGAGACCACAAGGAGTACCAGGGGAGAGAGCAGATGCCTGGGGGTAGGGAGGGACCAGGGGTGGTACGGAGGGGAACAGATAGGAGGGGGGAACCGATAGGGGGAAGAGATGTTGGAGGGGTATCAACTAGGAATAGATTCAAGCCTTTGCTATGGGAGAGAGAGGGGGAGCACGAACATACTGAAGGGGGGGAGGACACGCAGGGCATGAGAGGGATGGCAACAGGTAGGGGAAAAGATAGCGAGGACAAAAGGGTAGAAGGGGAGCTAGTAAGGAAGGAGGGGGTGGTGACTGAAGGAGAGAAGGCTACAGGAAGGGGAAAGGATGGGAGGGGCATCACTATCAGGACAGAAGGGAATGGGGGCTCTAAATCGACAATGATGGGGATAGAAGAGGGGTTGGAAATCAGCAGTGGAGGAGGAGAGGTCGACATAGGAAGCCCAGTAGGAAGTAGTCAGGCTGGGAATGGGTTCACAAGGGATGGGAGGAATAAGGCAGAGAAAAGGGGTGAGGCAGAAGTAGGGGGTACTGATACAGAAGTCACAGAGTGTGCAGCTGGCGGGGTAAGGGGCAGGGAAGAATGAATACTAAGGTGGTGGAAGGGGCATTAGAAGGGAAAGGGGGTAAGGGACGGGGGCTACTCATCCTGGGGGATTCTATACTGAAAGGGGTGAGATGGGGTGGAAGGGGGGAAGGCACAGACGTATTTGGGTTGAAGCTATCCCCAGGTTGACTGCAGGAGGGGCAGGGCAGGCACTGCTCAGATGTGCAGCGAGGGGGAGGAAGATACCTCATTTAGTGTTGCATGTGGGTGCAAACGACTTGTCGGGGGAGACTGTGGAAGTAGTGAGGGGGAGGTTCGAGTACTTGAGCAGGCACTGTGAGGGGGTGGGGGGGTTGGTGGCATTCTCAGAGGTACTCCCGGTACCATGTGCAAGCATGGGGAGGAAGGGTAGGATTGAGGAGTTCAAGGAGTGGCTGAGGGATTGGTGCCACACCAAAAATTATGGGTTAGTGACTAACTGGGTAGGGTTTGGGGGAATAGTGACTTGTACCGGGGGACAGGCTACACTTGAGCAGGAAGGGAAGGGGAGGGGAGTATTAAAGGCAGGATTAGAGGGGTATATCTCTATTAAGGTGGATTTAAACTAGTGGGGGGGGGTGGCCAAAAAGACTGAGGTTAGTAGAAAGGTCCTGACAGGGGAGCCTAATGAGCTCACCCCCCTAGATATAGGTAAAGGCGGAGGCATAGTAACCCTGGGAGGGGGCAGGCAGAGTGGTCTGAGTGTACTATAGAAGGCACCACCACCTGGTAAGAATAAGGAGGAGAAGGGGTGCGGACTACTGGGAGAAGGGACATAGGCCAAGGAAGAGAAGAGTGAGGAGAAGGAGGGGTATGGGTGGAAGGCGGTCTCTCTCAACGCAAGAAGCCTGGGGAACAAAATTGCAGAGCTTCAGGTGCTCCTTTCAGAGGGGAAATGGACATTGCTGCTGTGACAGAGACTTGGGCCACAGAGTATCATGATTGGAACTTGGCAATCCCGGAATACAGGATATACAGGAGGGACCAGATGGTTGGAAGGGGGAGGGGGGTTGCACTCTATGTGAGGGAAGGGATTAATTGCATAAGGGACGAGAGAGAAGAGGAGAGGACAGAGGCACTTTTGGTGCAGCTCCTGGACTCCAAGGGAAAACAGCTGAGGCTGGAAGTGGTGTACAGACCACCAGCCCAATCCGGGGAACTGGATGGGGAGTTGGCAGAGCAGATAAGGAGGGTGTGTAGAAGGGGGAGTGTGGTGATAGTGGGGGATTTTAACCTACCACAGGTTGACTGGAGCACCCCGGCCACTAGCAGTACCAGGGAGCAGATGCTTCTTGATGCATTCCAGGACGGCCTTCTGACACAATTGGGAAGTGGACCTACAAGGCTTGGTAGCACTCTGGACCTAGTACTGGCAAATGGGGAGGCAGTGAGGGAGGTAAGGGTGGAGGATCCGCTAGCAGGTAGCAACCACCAAACAGTGTGACTCGTTGTCGCGCTGGGCAGGGAGACAGGAGGCACAGGCACTAAGGTGGTGGACTTTATTAGGGTGGACTTTGGGAGGATGGGAGCAATACTGCAAGGGAAACTCCAGAATATAAGGCCAGGGATGGATGCAGAACAAAAGTGGGGAGTCATAAAGACTGGGCTAACAGAGGCCACAGTAATCTGCACCAGGGTCAGGAGTAAAAAGAGCAGAGCCAAGAAACCATGCTGGCTGAACAAGAAAGTACTGCAAGGGGTGAGGGCAAAGATGGCTGCACACCAGAAGTACAGGAGAACAGGAAAGGGAGAGGATAAGGAGGTTTTTGGGAGTTGGTCAAGGGAGGTTGGCAGGTGGGTGAAAAAAGCTAAGGCCTCCAGGCAATTAAGGTCCGCACAGGGCATAAAGGGAGAGGAAAAGGACTTTTTTAGGTATGTCAGGGAAAAGGGGACGTGCAAGGAACATATTGTGAGGATAAAGTGGAGAGGGGATTGGGTGAAAAAGGGAGAGGAGCAAGTGGAAATTCTAAATAAGTACCTCTGCTTCATTTCACTAAGGAGAGGGATGGTCCACTACTAGAATGGACTGGGGGGTGGGGAAAGGGGGGAAGGAGGTGACGGACAAAGTGATCACAGGGAGTAGGGTGCTAGAGGGGCTGAAGGCAGAAAGGGTGGACAAGGCACCAAGTCCCGATGGCATCCACCCCAGGGTGCTGAGAAAGATGGAGCTGTTAGCTGAGCTGCTGGCAGATCTGTTCAACACCTCCCTGGAAATGGGATGTGTGCCCCAGGACTGGAGGGTGGCCCATGTGGTGCCCATACACAAGAGTGGGCCTAGGGAGGAGCCAGGAAATTATCATCCGGTAAGTCTCACGTCCATAGTGGGGAAGCTTATGGAGGTGATACTGAAGGACAGGCTGGTGGCATTCCTAGAGAGTAATGGCCTCCAAGATGGGCGGCAACACAGGTTCATCTCAGGGAGGTCTTGTCAAACCAACCTAATAGAGTATTATGACTGGGTGAAAAGGAGTTGGACAGGGCCTTCATGGCACATGTCCTGTACTTGGACTTCAGCAAGGCCTTCGATACAGCGCCTCATGGGAGACTGGGGGGAAGCTGATGGCAGTGGGGGTGGGAAAAAAGCTGACTAAATGGATAGAGAACTGGTTACAGGGGAGGGTGCAGAGGGTGGTGGTGGAGGGGAAGCTCTCGGCACCTAGAGCAGTGATAACCAGGGTGCCGCAGGGGTCACTGCTGGGCCCGGTGCTATTTAGGCTCTTTATCTCTGATGTAGCACATGGAGTGGGGAGCAGGGTTAGTCTGTTCACAGATTATACCAAATTGGGGGCGGTGGTGGATGAAGAGGACGGGTGGGAAAAACTGCAGTGGGGCCTAACCAAACTAGAGACATGGTCGGTGGAGTGGCAGCTATGATTCAATGCAAAGAAGTGTAAGGTAATGCACTTCGGGGCTAAGAACCAGAAGAGGGACTATTGGTTGGGGATCACAGAGGAGGAGAAGGACCTAGGGATGTTGGTAACTAGGAGCATGAACAACTCGGCTCAATGAAGAAGAGCAGCAGTGCAGACAAACAGGATGATGGGGTGCATCGCAAGGAGGTTCTCATCCAGACACAGGGATGTGATCCCACCTCTCTACAGATCATTGATCAGACTGCATCTAGTGTACTGTGTGCAATACTGGAGACCATACCTGAGGAGAGATATAAAGTTACTGGAGGAGGTGCAAAGGGGATGGAAGGAAAGGAATATGAAGTTAGGTTGAAGGAGCTGAACATGTACACACTGGAGGACAGGAGGGATAGGGGAGATATGATTGAAGCAATTCAACACCTGAGGGGGTAAATACACCTAGCACCGAGGGGGTGTTTAAACTAAGGAGTGGAAGAGAGATGAGAGGACACGGACTAAGATTGGAAGGGGGACGTTTCAAGAGGGAAATGAGGAGGCACTACTTCTCTGAGAGGGTGGTGTCTAGTTGGAATGTGCTGCCAGAGGGGGTGGTAACATGCAGGACAGTCAATAGCTTTAAGAAGGAGTGGGATAAAGCAAGAGGAAGAGTCAGGGGGGCAGGGGCTGGGACAAGTGGGGGAGGAACTGAGGGGAAGGAGGCTGGGGCAGCTGCAATCTAGGGTGCTAGCTGCATACTCGGGCAGACCTACATAGACCAATTGGTGTGTTCTACTGGCAGAGTCATATGTTCATATGTTCGTATGTATGTTTGTATGTAAAATCACAGTGACTGTTCATGAGCAGAGGTCCTAAAATGCCTATGTTGAAAATTTGGTGACAAATGTCCATAAAATGACTGTGTTAGAAGCGTGCATTGTGCAGTTTCCATGCACCCTCGTAACTTCACAAATTTGTAGTATTTTCACTCCAGATTTTCAACATTGGCATTTTTTCAGACCTCCTTATGAACAGTACAGCAGTCATTTTTCACATCATGCCCCAAATATACGTTTACACATCTGGCGCAGAATAGCATGGTTGCTGTGGGAAATCAAAGTTCAGGACAGACTAAGAAAATCATAGTGACAGTCTTCATGAGCAGAGGTCACAAAATGCCTATGTTGAAAATTTGGTGAAATAATTCCACTAAATGACTGTGTTAGGCACATTCGTTGCGCAGTTTCCATGTACGCTCAGAAGTATGAGCATTTTTAATATTTTCACTACAGATTTTCAACATTGCCATCTCTTCACACCACCCTATGAATGGTACAGCTGTCATTCTTCACATCCTACTGGATCTGTGTTTTTGTACATCTGGCGCACAATGGCACGGTCACTGTGGAAACTCAAAGTTCGGGACACATTGACAAAATCACAATGCGATTGTTCATGAGTAGAGGTCCCAAATGCTTTCATGAGGTGTGGGTCACAAAATGGCCATGTTGAAAAATTGTAGTGCAAATACCAACAAACGCCTGGGGCGTTAGGGTTTCTAACCATAACATCCCACCCTGTACAGACGGACAGGCATCAGGAGTGTGCCTTTGGATTGCCGACTGTAATGCTCATGCCATTCCACCCCCCACCCTGCAGCCAGTGACAGGCATCGAGGTGTGCCTTGGACTCTTCGGCCCCAGAGTTCACCCCATTCTCCTATACTGCACCAATTTCAGCGTATGTCATTATGGAGTGGGGTGACTGTAGAGCCGAACACCCCAAGACACACCTTAACACACGTCGGTGTCTGCAGGATAGGGTAACGTGAAATGGCATGAACGTTATGGGTGACCACCCAATCGCATACCCCAATGCCTGTCCATCTCTGCAGGGTGAAGGTGGGGTTGGCGTGAAGTTTTATACTTCACTGCCATTCCTATTCTGCATCTCTCTAACTCCTGCATTTCCAATGCTAATACCAGCAAGCAAACATTTGGCATTGACAAATGTTTGTTTTATGTGTTTTACTGAGAAATGAGTGGTATCTCTAAAAGAAATTGCCCTTTGAAAAAGTCAGGCTGTAAGTCAGTCCGGTGGCACAAAGGGCTGAGGTACTGGATGCCTTTCCTCATGTTACGCTGGCAGCCCGGGTTCGGGAATGACCTTGGGTCATCAGAGAGTTGGCATGGGGGGGCAGGATTGAGCAGCTGAAAGGCAGCTTTCCTCTCCTGGAAGGTTGTTGCCCCCCAGTATTTCCACTCCAATCGGATGGAAGTCCAATGGGTAGGGTAGGTGGAGGGGGCGACAAGTAGCTGAAGGGTACCTTGAGACGTGGCGTGTGTGTGCCAACACATAAGTGCGCTTGCCAGGGGCATGGGGATGGGAGAAAATGGGCGTGCAAAATCAGATAAAAATCTATATAGAAAAAAAGAAAAGTCAAGTTGTGACTCCAGGCATGCACATCAGAGTCAATGCATGTCTGGAGTCACAGCTCCAGTTTTCAAAAGGCAATTTCTTTTAGAGATACCCCTCGTTTCTCAGTCAAATGCATATTAGCAAGCACAGTGCAGACCATGTAAGTCTATTTGCCAGTAAACTTCAATGTCTGGTAAAAAAATGAAGTCGCTCATGAACAAGCGTAGTGGTGCTTACGTGTCATATACACATGTGAATGTGCTGGACCCATGGGCATCAGGGATAATAGTCAGGATGACTAAAATTCAGTTTTGTCAGAAAAAAGCATTATTTCAGATTTTAGTAAAATGGGTGACCAGATGTGTTATATGTGACAACACAGGAGGCATTAGGGGAGCAGGATTCCAAGGTAAAAAAAAAAATAGTTAAATCTGACAGTGTCCCTTTAAATAAAATATAATAATACTACGCTAAGTTGTATCTTTTCTACTGTTGTTACTGTACCCCAGAACCCTGTTCTAAATCAGATGCTACAGCTAAAAAAGGTAATCCTGGAATTCAAAATCCTAAATAAGCAAATGAAATAATCTTTCACTCCCGGAGCTTGTTGCAGCTCACTGTAAGAGAAGAAATACTTGCAGACCCCATAAGAGCCGTGACTTCCTGATATGCCATATCCGTTAATCTTGAAGGAAGTCTCCTCTTAACTTCATTTGATGGCAACTGTCTGTTGTTTACATAAAGTTCTGGCAGGACTGATGTGTCGAGGAGCTGATATGTTTTGGTTAGCCAATCATCACGATAATTAGTTTTACAAGCATCTCTCATAAATAAGTTTGGAAGACTGCAGACTACTGAAAAAAGGAAGTTTAATCAAGTAATTAATTGTACTTTAACCTGGCACTGATTGGCAATGTTGGTAAATCTGTTTCTAATCTGAGACACACTTTTTGAGGGGGACCTCAAGGATCTTATGCACATTCTTTTAAAATAATCTGGAAATGGAAATTGAGTCCCCAGGACTTTCCCCCATGGATGCAATAACATACATGAGAAAGTGGTACAATCATTTTCTTGCAAGCCTTTGTCTCAAGAACTGTACCCCCTTAGTAGGTACCTAGGCCTTTGGCAATGCAGAGGGATAACAAGATTCCTTTGAAGCTCTTTGATGTTATGTGGTTCAGTTTGCATTGTCTCCCACAGATATATGCAAGTATTAAACATAAGAACATGAATGATTTCTTCTATCCCAGGGCTTCAGGTAGAATGCAAGGGAGGCAATGGAAAATCAATTTTAGAGTGCCCACTTGTGCAACAGTTTGGGGTTCTGTTAACAGACACCTTAAATAGGCTATCCACTATATGAGGGTAAAATATTTAGATTCTTACTCGACACTTGGAAAAGATACATAAACAGTACTGTTAATAGTTTCTTATTAAAATTATTTTTTTGTAGCAGGCTGGGTGGTGAGTATTGATAAGATGAATAGAAGTACATATGAAGACTGTGGTACAGCAGTTCATAGGATACCAAAAATCAATACTAGCAGCAAAGAGGCTACACAAGAAACTAGTAACAGACAAACAGAAAAGTCTGCTGATACTCCTGATGGCGCCGTCAACAAATTACAGAAGTACCAAAACACATCTGACAGAGGAAAACATTGATGCACATGCCGTGCATACATTCAGGAACTCGGTCTAAGTGGACATATTTATGCGGGGTGCTCAATCCTTCATGCCTGTTGATAGTATTTTCATGTCTGACTCCACAATAAACATCTATTTAGCTTGTTTTTTTTAAAAAGACACATAATGCATATTATTTTTTTTACTTGTTTGAAACACAGGGAACTGGGTAGGTTCAATAGTCTGTGTAAAATACATGTGTGTCTGCATACATTAATGATGTCATTTGCATGCATAAATGGCAGAATTACATTTGTATATGTATGTAAATGTTACAGGTCATTCACATAGTTGTGAATGGCAGCTTTCAGTACTCACTGCAAGCCCATTGGCCAACACGGTCTACCAATGGGCTTACGTACAGTAGCTGTCATTCACAGATGGCTCTGTCAGCGGGCAGTCATGGCAGTTTGTGGGTGGGTTTGTGCTGCCTGCTGACGATGAGGACATGCTGGGACAGGGGAGTGGGGAGGGGGTGCCTGAGTGTGTGGGGGGTCTGCTAGACCACCAGGGAGACATTTGGATATCTGGCATTGTTGCGATCAGGTCAGGGAGAGGAGGAGGTCTACTAGTCAACCTTGATTTTGCTGCATATGCTGACACTATTACTGGGGCTGCAGGCAGGGAGGGGTACCACTATACCACCAGGGCAGCTAATGGGTGTTTGCCTCAGACTCGGGGTTATGGGAAGGGAGGGGGCACCACTATCCCACCAGACCATCTAACGGGGGTTTGCCTCAGACTCTGGGATATGGGCAGGGAGGGGGGACAGTGGACTGCCAGGGAGGGCAGGCTGTCGTGCTACTGTCTGCAGTATGGCAGCCGTGGACACCCACTTAAGTCTATTTGTTGTAGACTTATCTTTTGGAGGCCAACTCCGGACTTACTCAAGGGATGCATCTCCAAGTCAGGTTGTGAATGGGGCTGTGTACCATATGCATGGGCACGTCCCTTGCACAACCCCTCCAGAAGCACTGCATAACATTATAGGTAGTGTGCAGTGCATATGCGATGCATTGGCGCATCAGACCCTGTCCAGAATTGCACCAGTGCTCAAGTTGGGGATACGCTGGCGCATTCCTTTTGTGAATCCTGCCCATTGTCTGTTTCTATGGTTTTATGTGTCAACAATGTAGCAGTGTTGTAATTTGGTGCTGTATCTATAAATGGGTACTATTATGGAATTAGCATAAAGAGATATGCAGCAGAGATGAGGTTGTACCTGGACTTTATCACTCGTTGGGTGCAATTGCACTGCAGGGAGTGGGTTAGGGTTGCATAGTTATAGTCGGTCCTGTCACTTTGAAAAGGTATTTGTGAATTTTACTTTGCTATATTTTGCATGTGACCTGCAAGGTTCAGCTGGAAGCCTGGGCTATGCTTTCTGTACTTTCCATGTGATCTGAGTCTAATCTGTAAATCCTGGGCTGTTGATTAGATGCCATGTGAGCTAAATCAGGTGCACTGCAGTGTGATGACGAGGCTGAAAAAGAAGTTTGAAACAGTCCTGTGTTTGTTTCTGGCAGCTTGTCAGATAAAAAAGTGGATATTTTACTAGCTTTTAGAGCAATGTTTGTAGATGCTTTGCTGATGGTTTGTGCTGTATGCATATGTTTCTGTTGTTGTGTAGTATCACACGTTTGAGTTTTCCACTAGGTGTCTGAGATTTTTTTTTTTTTGTGTGAGCAACACTGAGGCTTTTTGAGTTTGTATTTTTGAGTATGCCACATGTTTTTTTTTTTCAAAATTGTTGGATGGATTTCCTTTGCCTTTTTTGATTCTGGAGTAATGTTGTCGGGGGTGGTGGTGATGGTGGTAATGTTTGTCTTTTTTTTTTTATTATTTGCATGATTTGTTTTTGATGTTGCTAGATTGTTTGTGCTGTATTGTGACCTTTTCAGTCCCAATGTTCTGTAATTAGGGTATTGACCTTTTTGACCCAGACAGATTGTGCACTCTTTTAAAACAACCGTATCATGGGAGCAGGGGTATGTACACAGTTAACACAGTACAATGTGACAGGGTCTTAACCAATGAGGAGTCAGTATTGATCATACCCCATTTTATAATAGGGGTTAAAATAATAGTCATTGGGTACCATTGGGCCAATGATTTCAGCAATGTACCTTGATCACCATTTTACAATATCTTTCTGTCCCCCACGCCCCAGTGTTTTGTGGCTCATGGGTGGGTTACAGCATTACGTTTAGTTGCTGTGGGTTTGGAGTGACCAGCAGCTACATTAGGCACACACACTTCAGACCCCTATTTCCAAAACAAAGACTTTACAGTCAGAAAGTAGTGCACAAGTTAGTCTTTAATGATGTTCTCAGATGAATTGATAACACAGACAGCCCTCAGCTAATCCCAGCATTACTTCATACAACATAGAATGAGCCCCCACACCCATCGGGCAATACATTTTCTTTCATGTCCCAAACTCAGTTACTTGATAATGGTGCTCACAATTGCCATGGCACATAAACTAGTATACTTCCAGTCCAGAGATCAACCATGACTCTCTAGGGCACACCCACCTACATCCCTGGTCCTGAACCTCCTCAGTCCATCCCATTTGGGATTCCTGTCCACACTGGTGTCCATAGCCCAGAGATTTACTGTTTATGGGATCTTTTCTCCTGTGTCCTGGTCTCCTAATGCTACAGGTGACCAGACATTTCCTAACCTTTTCCTCTTATTGAACAGAAGAGTAGTACTTACATTTCAGATGTTAATGAGCAGTTCACACTTCACAGATATCCTGTCCTGGACCTTGTACTATCAAACACTACCAGTGCCACGGACATCAAGGTGGGAATCAATTTGGGGACAAGCAACCATAGGTCAGTCTGGCTCACAGTCAAAAGATCCGAGGACACAAGTCACACAGAACTGAAGATCCTAGTCTTCAGGAAGGCTGACTTTAACAAAATGAAAACATGCATTAGGTACAATTTAAAAGCTGTAGCTAGGGGAGACGTGGAGGAAACCTGGAACACCATAAAGAATGCAATCAGTCTGGCAACAGCAGAATGAACAAAACAGATAAGTAAATCTAAAAGGAGGAAAAATCCTTTTTGGTTCACTAAAGAAGTAGCTTCCAGTATAAGGTAAAAAGAGCTTTCAAGAAATACAAAAGATCTAAGAAAGAAAGCGACATGGAGGAATACAGAGCAAGACTCAAGGAAGCAGGGAAGGCAATTAGGTTAGCCAAAGCTCGAGCAGAAGAAAGAATAGCAAAAGGGGTTAAAAAAGGGGCAAAGGTCTTCTACAGATATATAAGGGTGAAAAGAAAATGCAAGGGAGGTATCATAAGGTTGAGAGAGAGGAAGGACCAGAATGTTGAAACCAATGGACAGAAGGCAAAGTTTCTAAATGAATACTTTCGTTCAGTTTTCACCAAGGAGGATCAGGGAAGTGGACCAGAACTAAAGAACACCGCACCAGTGAAGTTGACACAAACCCTTTCATAGCTGAAAGGGTCCTAAAAGAACTAGCAAAATTAAAAACTGACAAAGCTATCGGACCTGGTGGTATCCACACGAGAATACTAAAGGAACTCAGAGAAGAACTTGCCACCCCATTAGCAGACCTCTTCAACAAGTCACTGGACAGTGGCAAAGTACTGTACGACTGGATAAAAGCCATGTTGGTACTGCTGCACAAAAGTAGTAGCAAGGAAGACGCTGGAAGCTACTGTCCAGTTAGCCTCACCTCACTGGTGGGGAAAATCATGGAAACATTACTGAAAGAAAGAATTGTACGGCATCTAGAAGCAACTAGCCAGATAGACCTAAAGCAGAATGGATTCACAGTGGGGAGGTCATGTCAGACAAACATGATTGATTTCTTCCATTGGGTGACCAGAACGGTGGACCAAGGAGGAACAATAAACATAGTATATCTGTACTTCAGTAAGGTGTTCGAAACCATTCCACATAGCAGGCTGATAAATAAGTTGGAACACACAAGATTGGGACATTAAATAGTAGGCTGGATTAGAAATAGGCTCCAAGGGAGAGCCCAGAGAGTGTTAGTAAATGGCACTCTGTCAAAGGAAGGAATGGTGACCAGCGGAGTTCCCCAGGGATTGGTGCTGGGGCCAGTTTTATTTAACATGTACATCAGTGACATGGCAGAGGGTTTGCAAGGAAAGGTATGCCTGTTGTGGACACACAAGAGGGAGTCATAGAAATGATCACTGATCTAAAAAAACTGAGGGAATGGACAAAACAGTGGCAGTTGATATTCAGCGCCAAGAACTGCAAAGTTATGCACCTGGGGAGGAAGAACCTAGGCTGGAAATATCCCCGGGGGGGGGACAGCTGACTGAAACTAAGGTAGAGAGGGATCTGGGGGTACTCGTATCTGACAATTTAAGGACAACAAGGCAATGCGAAAAGACAGCACAAAAAGCTAGCAGCATTCTCAGATGCATAGTAAGGGGTATCACATGTCAGAAAAGCAAAGTGATAGTCCTGCTGTACAGGTCCTTGGTGAGGCCTCACCTGGAGTACTGCATCCAGTTCTGGAGACTGCACCTCAGGAAGGATGAAGATCACCTGGAAACTACAGAGGAGAGCTACAAAGATGATGCACAGACTACACGAAGAACCGTATGAATCGAGATTAAACTATTTTAGGATGTACTCACTGGAGAGGAAAAGGGACAGGGGAGATATGATAGAGACATTTAAATACCTCAAAGGTATCAGCTCAGTAGAAACACAGGATCTCTTCAGGTAAAACACGAATACACAGACAAGGGGGCACAACATGTGCTTGAAGAGAGGTAGTTTCAAAACAAACAGCAGGAAGTTTTTCTTCACGGAAAGGGTGGTGGAGCCCTTGAACAGTCTGCCCCCAGAGGTTGTGGCAGTGAAGACAGTGGGGGGGTTCAAGCTAGCATGAGATAGGTACTGTGGAAACCTACGGCAGTAAAGAAACTGGGAGGGGGTGGCTTTCACAGGCAGGCTAGATGGATTGCAAGGTCCCCTTCTGCCGGCACTTTCTTATGTTCTTATATCTAGCTCTTCTATGGAAGACTTCATCCTCCTTCAGATTACAATCCAGGCCCTGAGGCCCTCAGGCTGTTTTGAAGGGAAACCCCCACCCACACAATATTTCTCCTCCTTGGAGATACATCTTGCAACAGCCTTGAAACCTTCTTTGTAGAGCATTTCATTACTGATGCACCATCCCCAAATTAGAACCCTTGGAGCTCTGGCTAGCTCTTGGCAACCCATTGATTTGTTTTTCTCAAAAGTACAGGATGTCCTGTAATGAGTCACACTTTCTGATAGGAGACTTGCATTCATGCAGAAATGTTTCAGCCTGTAACTGCAAGCTTGAACATGCTGCACAAGTCCATGCCATGCAGGCAGAGAAATAACACTCTGACACTGTAAACCTGATCAGGCAGTAGAGAGTACACAGCTGGTAACGCAACAAAGCCCTTCCCCTAGCAAAGGAGAGGGGATATTACATTTTAAGCCCTTACCCCTGGAAGGGTAAGCATGTATTGTGTTTTCTGTTATACACCAATAGAGTGCTCCTGACCAATCAGAGTGCTCCTTCCCTCTGCAGGTGGGATCTCTTATTTTCTAAAGAGTGTATCATGTAAAGGTGCCCTGGAAATTCACACATTTGGGGGAGTTTTTTTTAATTGTAATATATTAGTGATCAACCTGGATCAGTAATACATTGAGAAGCAGACAAGCTGCACTCCAAAACAGATGAAGTTCAGATGGGCATTTTAAGCAAAATAAGTGTTTTAATGCCAAAGTGAGTTACACATACTGAGCTAATGACATTTTCTTCTACTAAGTGACTGGCCATTAGCTCAGTATGTGTAACTCAGTTTGGTATTAAAACATTTATTCTGCTTAGAAGTTGCATCCGAGCTTCACCTGTTTTGGAGTGCAGCTTGTCTGCTTCTCACTGTGACTGTTTTGGGGTTAGCTAGCTCTTAGCTGCCCCCACCTGCTCTCCACTCAAGCACGTCTGCATGTGTGGAAGCAATAATATATTGATATGAATGTGGAGCTCACTAATAGGGTTCAGTGAGTGGTCTCACATTCTTAAGGTGTCAGAACCACTTGCTTATGGTTTGCAGTTCTTACACCCTAAGAATGCATGTAAGACTACTCTTGCAACCATAAGAATGGTCTCCGCAGCCATATTAATACAGTATACATGAGGTTAAGGTCACTTTCTGGAAGTGGGGTGGAAAGGATGAGAAGGGACTTGGCAAGGTTAGAGGAATGGTCAAATGTATGGCAGCTTAGATTCAATGCTAAGAAGTGCAAGGTAATGCACCTGGGAAACAAAAACCCAGGGGAAGAGTACACAATGGGGGGTGAGATATTAACAACAACAAAAATGGAAAGGGACCTAGGGGTAGTCATATCAGATGACCTAAAGGTGGGCAAGCAATGTGAGAGGGCAGCTAGGAGGGCTGGGGGGATACTGGGATGCATAGGGAGAGGCATCACCAGTAGAAAACAGGAAGTTATTATCCCTCTGTACAGACAGCTGGTCAGACCCCATCTGGAGTACTGCATGCAGTTCTGGAGACCCAATCTCTGCAAGACATAGACAGGATGGAAGCTGTCCAGAGGAGGGCAACTAAAATGGTGCAGGGTCTGCACCGGAAGACATATGAAGAGAGACTAAAGGAGCTTAATATGTATAGCCTCGAGGAAAGGAGGGAGAGGGGGACATGATAGAAACTTTCAAATACCTCAAGGAATCAACAAAGTCCAAGAGGGTAGCATCTTTCAAAAAATGAGGTGTGCAAGAACAAGGGGGCACAATCTGAAGATGGGGGGGGGGCGGCTCAGAGGTAATTTAAGGAAGTATTTTTTCACAGAGAGGGTTGTGGATGTGTGGAGTCAAAAACAGTGGTGGAATTCAAGCATGCATGGGACAGTCATAAGGCCATTCTAGGGGGTGGGGGTAGGAAGAAGTAGGCTGCTGGTTAACTAGGATCTGCAGCTTATCCAGTAGGTAGGGAAATGGGCAGACTGGGTGGGCCAATCGGTCCTTATCTGCCGTCAAATTCTATGTTTCTATGTTTCTATGAATATGTATGGGTTGTATTATTAATTCATTATAAAGTGGACCTGCAGAAGGTATTTCATGCACTGTTCTTGGTATTACATAGAAAATACTGGTTAGGTAACCATGCACAACCAGCCTGTACTACCACAGAGTGGTTCTGATTACATCAGACCTTGAGCGTGAAGCTTGAAAAGTCCGATGTAATCAAAAGCCCAAGGTGGCAGCTCAAGCTGGTTGGGCATGTTGTTGCCCAACCAGTATCTTTTATAGTGTATAGTTTTTTTTGTTTTATTTTCAGTTTTTATTTTAAAAAAAAAGTGTTTTCACAGCACTCCCACAGCAGGCAGGTGGTTTCAGTTCCCAACCTGAACACCAGCTGCCTTGAGCATTTCTGATTACCTGGAACTTGTACACAGAAGGGTACAACAGCGTATAATGACCTTTGAACTGTGGTGCAACAAGGTTTCAGCTGGCATGGAAATCCATGCAGAACAAACCCTCACTATGCACTATAACACATGTACACTATTCCATGAACTCGGGCTGCAGTGGCTCCAGTTTAGGCCATGCAGATCTGCTTTTATGCATGAAACTGGTGGGCCTATAGTATACCATCAACTGTGGCAGCGCACTAAATTTTACACCAACACTGTAGAATTGCATGAAACATTTGGATTTACCCAGCTGTTATGTAAAGAAGGAATCACACACACTGTAACTGGAGAGCAGGTAGCATTCAGTTCACATTCAGTAAATCTACACACCCGTCAGATTACATAGAAACATAGACTTTGACGGCAGATAAGGACCACTTGGCCCACCCAGTCTGCCCATTTCCCTACCTACTGGATAAGCTGCAGATTCTATTTATTATTTATTTGCTTTTGTTTACCAGGTAAGCACACTAGACAGCCAAAGTGCCTATTTTCAGGTGCGACCCGGGAGATCACAAAGTACATTACTCGGTACATACATGAACATGAGGCAAATACAAGTGGAGGGTTACCTTACATAGAATTAGCACAACAGGGACTTTACAAGCATCAGATTTCATCAAGCAAATGGTAATGAAGAGTTAATATAAAGTGATCAGAGCACAGGGATACCGTAAGACAACAATACCATAAACAGGGATTACAATACAGTATTAAACATAGCAGTCAGTAGGACAAAGTGCAGTGTGAGTTCAACGTTAGTTTCTAGTTAACCAACAGCCTACTTCCTGCAACCCCCCACTATAATTGCCTTATGTCTGTCCCATGCAAGTTTGAATTCCCCCACTGTTTTAGAACCAAAGACCTCCTAAGGAAGGCGATTCCATGTATCCACCTCTCTCTCTCCATGAAAAAAAATTTCCTCACATTACCCCTGAGCCGTCCCCCCTCTATCTTTAAATTGTGCCCCCTTGCTCTTACACATCTCTTTACCTGAAAGATGCTACCGTCATGGACTTTGTTGATTCCCTTGAGGTACTTGAACGTTTCTATCATGTCCCCCCTGTCCCTCCTTTCAACAAGAGTATACATATTAAGCTCTCTCAGTCTCTCTTCATATGGTTTCTGATGCAGACCCTGCACCATTTTAGCTGCCCTCCTCTGGACTGCTTCCATCCTGTCTATGTCCTTGCGTAGATGAGTCTCCAAAACTGCACACAGTACTCCAGATGGGGTCTCACCAACTGTCTGTATAGAGGCATAACCACTTCCCTTTTTCTACTTGTGATGCCCCTTCCTATGCATCCCAATATCCCCCTGGCTCTCCTTACCGACTTTTCACATTGCTTACCCACCTTTAGGTCATCTGATATGACTACCCCTAGGTCCCTTTCCATTTTTCCAGTGGTGGTGATGGTGGTAATGTTTGTCTTTTTTTTTTTTTTATTATTTGCATGATTTGTTTTTGATGTTGCTAGATTGTTTGTGCTGTATTGTGACCTTTTCAGTCCCAATGTTCTGTAATTAGGGTATTGACCTTTTTGACCCAGACAGATTGTGCTCTCTTTTAAAACAACCGTATCATGGGAGCAGGGGTATGTACACAGTTAACACAGTACAATGTGACAGGGTCTTAACCAATGAGGAGTCAGAATTGATCATACCCCATTTTATAATAGGGATTAAATAATGGTCATTGGGTACCATTGGGCCAATGATTTCAGCAATGTACCTTGATCACCATTTTACAATATCTTTCTGTCCCCCCCGCCCTAGTGTTTTGTGGCTCATGGGTGGTTACATTACGTTTAGTTGCTGTGGGTTTGGAGTGACCAGCAGCTACATTAGGCACACACACTTCAGACCCCTATTTCTAAAACAAAGACTTTACAGTCAGAAAGTAGTGCACAAGTTAGTCTTTAATGATGTTCTCAGATGAGTTGATAACACAGACAGCCCTCAGCTAATCCCAGCATTACTTCATACAACATAGAATGAGCCCACACACCCATCGGGCAATACATTTTCTTTCATGTCCCAAACTCAGTTACTTGATAATGGTCCTCACAATTGCCATGGCACATAAACTAGTATACTTCCAGTCCAGAGATCAACCATGACACTCTAGGGCACACCCACCTACATCCCTGGTCCTGAACCTCCTCAGTCCATCCCATTTGGGATTCCTGCCCACACCGGTGTCCCAAGCCCAGAGATTTACTGTTTATGGGATCTTTTCTCCTGTATCCTTGTCTCCTAATGCTACAGGTGACCAGACATTTCCTAACCTTTTCCTCTTATTGAACAGAAGAGTAGCACTTACATTTCAGATGTTAATGAGCAGTTCACACTTCACAGATATCCTGTCCTGGACCTTGTACTATCAAACACTACCAGTACCACGGATGTCAAGGTGAGAATCAATTTGGGGACAAGCGACCATAGGTCAGTCTGGCAAACAGTCAAAAGATCCGAGGACACAAGTCACACAGAACTGAAGATCCTAGACTTCAGGAAGGCTGACTTTAACTAAATGAAAACATGCATTAGGTACAATTTAAAAGCGGTAGCTAGGGGAGACGTGGAGGAAACCTGGAACACCATAAAGAGTGCAATCAATCTGGCAACAGCAGAATGAACAAAACAGATAAGAAAATCTAAAAGGAGGAAAAATCCTTTATGGTTCACTAAAGAAGTAGCTTCCAGTATAAGGTAAAAAAAGAGCTTTCAAGAAATACAAAGGATCTAAGAAAGAAAGCGACATGGAGGAATACAGAGCAGGACTCAAGGAAGCAGGGAAGGCAATTAGGTTAGCCAAAGCTCGAGCAGAAGAAAGAATAGCAAAAGGGGTTAAAAAGGGGACAAAAGTCTTCTACAGATATATAAGGGTGAAAAGAAAATGCAAGGGAGGTATCATAAGGTTGAGAGAGAGGAAGGGCCAGAATGTTGAAACCAATGGACAGAAGGCAGAGTTTCTAAATGAATACTTTCATTCAGTTTTCACCAAGGAGGATCAGGGAAGTGGACCAGTACTAAAGAATGAAGAACACTGCACCAGTGAAGTCGACACAAACCCCTTCACAACTGAAAGGGTCCTAAAAGAACTAGCAAAATTAAAAACTGACGAAGGGGCACAACATGTGCTTGAAGAGAGGTAGTTTCAAAACAAACAGCAGGAAGTTTTTCTTCACGGAACGGGTGGTGGAGCCCTTGAACAGTCTGCCCCCAGAGGTTGTGGCAGTGAAGACAGTGGGAGAGTTCAAGCTAGCATGAGATAGGCACTGTGGAAACCTAAGGCAGTAAAGAAACTGGGAGGGGGGTAGTTTTCACAGGCAGGCTAGATGGATCGCAAGGTCCCCTTCTGCCGGCACTTTCTTACGTTCTTATATCTAGCTCTTCTATGGAAGACTTCATCCTCCTTCAGATTACAATCCAGGCCCTGAGGCCCTCAGGCTGTTCTGAAGGGAAACCCCCACCCCCACAATATTTCTTCTCCTTGGAGATATATCTTGCAACAGCCTTGAAACCTTCTTTGTAGAGCATTTCATTACTGATACACCATCCCCAAATTAGAACCCTTGGAGCTCTGGCTAGCTCTTGGCAACCCATTGATTTGTTTTCTCAAAAGTACAGGATGTCCTGTAATGAGTCATACTTTCTGATAGGAGACTTGCATTCATGCAAAAATGTTTCAGCCTGTAACTGCAAACTTGAACATGCTGCACAAGTCTGTGCCATGCATGCAGAGAAATAACACTCTGACACTGTAAACCCGATCAGGCAGTAGAGCAGCACACCACTGGTAATGCAACAAAGCCCTTCCCCTAGCAAAGGAGAGGGGATATTACCTTTTAAGCCCTTGCCCCCTGGAAGGGTAAACATGTATTGTGTTTTCTATTATACACCAATAGAGTGCTCCTGACCAATCAGAGTGCTCCTTCCCACTGCAGGTGGGCCCTCTTATTTTCTAAAGAGTGTATCACATAAAGGTGCCCTGGAAATTTACATATTTGGGGGAGTTTTTTTAATTGTAATATATTAGTGATCAACCTGGATCAATAACATATTGAGAAGCAGACAAGCTGCACTCCAAAACAGATGAAGCTCTGATGGACGTTTTAAGCAAAATAAGTGTTTTAATACCAAAGTGAGTTACACATACTGAGCTAATGACATTTGCTTCTACTAAGTGACTGGACATTAGCTCAGTATGTGTAACTCAGTTTGGTATTAAAAGCTGTTATTATGTAAAAGTTGCATCTGGGCTTCACTGTTTTGGAGTGCAGCTTGTCTGCTCTCACTGTGACTGTTTTGGGGCTAGCTAGCCCTTAGCTGCCCCCACCTGCTCTCCACTCAAGCACGTCTGCATGTGTGGAAGCAATAATACATTGATATGAATGTGGAGCTCACTAATAGGGTTCAGTGAGTGGTCTCACATTCTTAAGGTGTCAGAACCACTTGCTTATGGTTTGCAGTTCTTACACCGTAAGAATGCATGTAAGACCACTCTTGCAACCATAAGAATGGTCTCCGCAGCCATATTAACACAGTATACATGAGGTTAAGGTCACTTTCTGGAAGTGAATATGTATGGGTTGGATTATTAATTCATTGTGAAGTGGAACTGCAGAAGGTATTTCATGCACTGTTCGTGGTATTACATAGAAAGTACTGGTTGGGTAACCATGCACAACCAGCCTGTACTACCACAGAGTGGTTCTGATTACATCAGACCTTGAGAGTGAAGCTTGAAAAGTACGATGTAATCAAAAGCCCAAGGTGGCAGCTCAAGCTGATTGGGCATGTTGTTGCCCAACCAGTATCTTTTTTAGTATATAGTTTTTTTTTTTTTCCGTTTTTTATTTTTTAAAAAAAGTGTTTTCACAGCACTCCCATGGCAGGCAGGTGGCTTCAGTTCTGAACCTGAACATCAGCTGCCTTGAGGATTTCTGATTACCTGGAATTTGTACACAGAAGGGTACAAAAGCGTATAATGACCTTTGAACTGTGGTGCAACAAGGTTTCAGCTGGCATGGAAATCCATGCAGAACAAACCCTCACTATGCACTATAACACATGTACACTATTCCATGAACTCGGGCTGCAGTGGCTCCAGTTTAGGCCATGCAGATCTGCTTTTATGCATGAAACTGGTGGGCCTATAGTATACCATCAACTGTGGCAGCGCACTAAATTTTACACCAACACTGTAGAATTGCAGGAAACCTTTAGATTTACCTTGCTGTTATGTAAAGAAGGAATCACACACACTGTAACTGGAGAGCAGGTAGCATTCAGTTCATATGGAGTACATCTACATACCCGTCAGATTGTTCCTATAACAACAGCTCCAGGATCTGTTTACAAGTCAAACTGATTTGGGAACAGTTTATCAGTCCAACTGATTTGGAATCAGTTTGCAGTGTCATTACTTTAACTGAAGAGTTATTCTTTTGAGCACTTACCCCTTTAGTGTAAGTTAACTATTCTAACACCACAGAGCCATAGATCACAAATCTGGTAAGTGTGAGATTAACGCAAAATGAAGGGCAACCAGATTCATAGGAACATAGAATGCTAAGGACAGAAAAAGGCCCAAGGCCCATCCAGTCTGTACTGACCTTATCTACTGACCCCTAAAACACTAGCCAGCTATTCCAGACCAGGTTACCCCAGCAACCCAACCCCCTTTGGTATATTTTCCTAAAGCACACAATTGATGTGAATTTTAGGCAGTCTGTTTGCACACAACCATGGAATAAAACACAGAAAAATGAAGATGTGTTCTTACCCAACTTGCTTTACTGGGTCACGAAGAACATCTCAACAGTGTTCAAGCATATCAATGCATGCAGAAATCCATCATGGCAGCACAATGATCATTTTACTTCTTGACTCAGTTGCCCAAATCCCTCATTCCATGCTTGCTTTAACTTATGGCTTTGTCTAGATAAATCATTTACAGGCAGCCCCGGACCTCTGAGTTCTAACAAAAAGGACACTAATGTGAACACATGTGTGCACATGCTCTCATGACTGCTGACATTTCAGTGTAACTCCACCTTCTTCTTCTTCTTCTTTGCCTGGTGGACCCCTTTGTATATATCCCACCCTGCCTTAAACCCTGACACACCACCAGTCTTCACCACCTTGCTGGTTAAGCAGTTCCAGTCGTCCACCATCCTCACTGTGGAGAAAAACATCCTTGCATCTTTTTTGAACTTACTCCTGCCATCTTATAGTTGTTCCTTCTAGTGACTGTGGTCCCTTTCATTGTGAACTACACTGCCCAGTCCATCCTGCTAATCTCGTGTAGAAACTTGTATGTTTCTATCATATCCCCCCTCTCCATTCTCATAGTCTCTGAAGAACACAGTATACATTCAAACTCTTTAACCTTTCCTCATATACACTATCCTGAACACCATTGATTATCTTTTTTTCCCTCCTCTGGACAAATTCTAGTCTTTCCTGGTCTTTTTTCACACAAGTGGATCAGAACTGGGTACAGTACTCCAGGTGCCATTTCATCAGCAACCTGTACACCTGCAGAATCACCTCCCTCCTTCAGCTAGTGATGCCTCTTCCTAGGAATACCAGCATATCAGCAGCAATTTCATATGCTTCATTGCACTGAGCATTTGATTTCAAGTTGTCACTAATTATAAATCTATAGTCTGTCTCCTCTGTTGATGATGCCAACCTTACGGCATCTATTGAGTACTCCATTTTTGAGTTCTTCCTCCCTATGTGCATGACCTTGCACTTCCTGGCATTAAATTTAAGTTGCCATATGTTCAACCAGCTTTCTAACCACCCCACACCCTTGATCATACCCCTGACCCTTCCTCTGCACTGTCCACCCTCCTGCAGAGTTTGGTGTTGTCTGCAAACAGGCACACCTTACCACTGCCCCCCTCTCATCTGCCCAAGATGTACATGTTGAAAAGCATAGGTCCTAGAACATAGCCTTGGGGAACCCTGCTAGTGAGGTGCTTGATTCCCAAACATTTGCTGTTTAGGACTACCCTCTGTGCCATCCCTTCCTGCCAGCTCCCGATCCACCCTAACAGTTTTTCCTCTTTCCCCAGGTCCCTCAACCTTTGTAGAAGTTCAGCTATAGAAATACAAAATTACGAAATAACCCAGCATGTAAAGCATCATAGGAAGTATCCGTGAATCACCATGAAATAATTTAGACTGGTTCTGCTTTAAGCAAGAGGGTAGGAATAAAGGACATCCACTGCCAGCCCCTTGTCTACTGCCTAAATCACTGAGTTAATGAAGTCTATCAAATTTGTTTGACATGACCGTCCCCTATTAAAACCATGCTGCCTTTTGTCTTGCAATCGATGCATCATTAGGAAATCCATCAACCACTCTTTGCAGACTCTGGAATACTGTGCCAAAATCCATCCATTCTGCCTCTTTGGTTGAATATTTTAAATCACAATTAAACCCTGGATTTTTAGACATACTTTTTCCAGGGACAGACAGCTCATGTAGTTATAGTTTTATTTATAATTTGACTTAGGTTTGATATCCTGTACTCATGATTGTGATAGATGTGTTTTGTTTTAATTTGTAAAGCATCTTGGTCCCTGGATAGACACTATATAGGTGCTATATAAATAAAAATCCTATCCTATCCTATCCTATCCTGTCCTATCATTCCCTATCCTTATGGTCTCCAGCATCTTCTCTACCATGGCCATCAGACTCACCGGCCCATAATTCCCGGGTTATTCCTAGCCTATGCAGTGGCACCTCATCTGCCACTGTCCAGTCCCCAGATACCACCCCTGCAGTGTTCCCATTTACCCCCATCTATACTTGATTCAACTACAAATTATGAAATTCAAGTACATTTTTGTGTGAAGGGGGTACACTGTACCCCCATAATTCTGTGTGAAGTATATGTTTCCCACAAAAATGTTGTACAAATGGTAGAATTAACCCGTATAATTTATTTTGTACCCCTGAAAATTTTTGGAGAGGGTGCAGTGCACCCCCAGATCTGCAGCCTTAATGGGAACACTGCACCCCTGTCTTCAGGAAACAATTAGATTGGTATGGTAGTGGTCCTGCTAGAACCAGTGTCAACTCTTTTAGTACTCTGGGGTGCAAACCATCTGGTCCCACGGATTTATTTACATTCAAACGTGCCTATTTAGGACTCTGGGCTTTGTGACCTCCTCCTCCCCCAATTTTTTGCTCCATTTACCCCTTAAACTTTACCCTAATCTCCAGTAGTAGACCCACTGATTCCATTGTGAAGACCCAGATCTCCTTGTCCCCATTATTGTGTCTTAACCAGTAAGCTATGCTGGCTACTGTTTTGCAAGCTTATGGTTAGACATATATCAGGCACAAAAATGATCTCTGATCGGTTTGGCTGGCAAATTAATCCTGGATCATTTGGGCTAGTAAACTTATCCTGGATAACATTGAGCTGATAAAGTGATCCTGAATACGTTTGGCTAGTAAACTAATTCTGGATCACTCGAGCTGGT
Source organism: Neoceratodus forsteri (assembly GCA_016271365.2). Classification (NCBI taxonomy): domain Eukaryota; kingdom Metazoa; phylum Chordata; order Ceratodontiformes; family Ceratodontidae; genus Neoceratodus; species Neoceratodus forsteri. The sequence goes on along the minus strand of JADMNL010000022.1, from coordinate 435,588,000 downwards.
AAACTGATCCAGGATCATTTGGGCTGGTAAATTGATCATGGTTCTGGAGCAGTAAGACTGAAAATAATCCTAGATCAGTATGACTGGTAAACTGATCCTGGAGGCATTGTTATGGGCACAGTCTCCTTTCATCTAAATTTATTATAGTCAGTATCTTGGGTCCATTGAGTCTTATTGATGGGAAATCTAGATTCTACAGCCCATGCAAGTCTCAGCATCCTACAAGGTATGACTGTATCTGGTAACTTCCCAGCAGGAAGCCACAGCCACATGGCAAGTGTGTGCATGTTGCTGCACATGATGCAACCAGGAAAAGGTTTGTACAACACCTTTTTTTAGAGAATTACAACAAAAGTCAACATTGCACTGTAGCAGAAAAAGGTATGTTGCTCTGTTCTGGGCATATAATTTATTTGTACTAAATATATCATCCATAGACCTAAAAGAGAGATTTGGTTCCCTGTTGAATATTCTGTGCCCAACAGGGATTCAAATCACACTCATAGTTAAAAAGGCTTTTTAAGCTCAAAGATGACTGATAGCATTGTTTTAACTCATTGTTCCCTGGTCTGCCATTTTGTATTAGGTTAAGCAATGGATGTTCGGACTTCAAATGGATCTATTGGGTACTATTGTTTTGATATATTAAAAATACAGAATACGTGTCCAAACAGAGAGACAAACACAAGTATCTGCTACTGTGTAAAGCTGATTTTATATTGTGTTTGTTCTTTAAATAATCATATGCATAAGTAGTTAAAGAACCTTTCTGATGAACTCTGTCATTTACAGAATATTTGACATAGGCATGGTACAAGCATTGATACAGGTAAGTTTGTTTCTGTTTTTAAAGAAATGTCTTAGTAATAATGGTATAATTAAATGTCTAAATGTCAGTCCAATTATCTCGCTCCTCGAGGAAACCTTTGATCAGATTCACACTCTGTATTTCTGTGTGTGTCTCAGTGGCGACAATGTGCACTGAAATAAGACCAAGGGTTTAGTGTTGCAGAGTCCATTTTGTTCAGTTCTTTTAGGCCATATAATTGTATAAAGTCTATCAAGTTAGCAACCCAGCATACTATGACTTTTATCTTGGAGGCTTCTCAGCTTATTAATGTTCTATTGACAGCTAACTATATTAAACCAAAACACTATTTGTTATCAAGTAATGAGCTTGAATCACCATGTCTGATCATGAGTTCCATATTTTAAGGACCAGTCCCACATTTCAGTGATGAAAGGTTAAGATGTACTTCAGACAGCCCAAAGCAACTGGAAAGAGAGAGAGAAAAGAAAGTGTGGTGTGTGTGAGATGTGTGTGTATGAAATGAAGTTCCTACTTTTGATGAGTGTTTAAAATAGCTCCATATGAAATTTTAACCATCCATTGCTTAACCTGATATAAATGGCTGTCCAGGTGCAAATGATTTAAGGATTGTAAATCCTCTTCTGTTTTAAAAAAAAAAAGAATAACAAGCTTTCTCAAACCTATACATGGGGTTGATGGTGACCCTTTTAATTAGCCCACTTCGTGCACAGCAATAGTTCTAGTTCTCAAAGAACATTGTATAGTCTTCCTGGGGCTTTTGTCCCTTTTGTTTCCTTTAACCATAACAAACTCAACTGATTTTAATTATTTGAAGAAGTCATGTCCACTGAAAGCTGCAGTAGTTCCTGGCTGCAAGGAGAACTACAGGAACAGCAAACAACATGGGGACTAGGTGTTCTTTAAATAAACAGATCAAAGGAGACTACATGTGAGAGTGAGAGTAAGGGAGAAAGGCCATGTTGTCCCATGGATCAGAGGACATTCTCATTGGTATTAGCTGAAAATAAATAAACAGAGGGGATGCTGGACTAAAGTTGCAGACAGTGATATATTGTTTTTTTTTGTTTTAGTGGCTGGAAAAAGTACAGGGTGGGAGTAGTGGGTCAAGAAAGGACAGCCTGTTCACAGTGTTCATATTCCCTTTGTATACACAGTGCCAGTCTGAACTGCAATCCCTCATCCCCGGAGGCAGCTCCACCATGTTTTGAACCAAGGCGGAAACTGGAAATGGTGCCTCTTTGACCCTTGTGACCTCCAAGACTTTCTTACAGACATAGGTCTATGTTTTATTTTATTATTTTTTTTTATTTGATAACCAGGTAACTCCAAAAGCATAAATGCCCATTTTCAAGGAGGACTAGGACAGATATATAAAAAAACAACAATTGAAATACGAGGGAGCCCCTAGCATGTACTCATCACTGATTCTAGCAACAGTCAAAGGAACAGGAGGATGATGCCATATTCTACAGAACTACTAAAGTTCTTCGTCAAATGGTCAGTGCAGCACTAACCAAGTTAGTACCATGCTTACTGAGAAAAGCAGGAGATCATGAGGCGGGGACCATATTCTGTGGCCCCGTGAGTGTGGCACTGACCTGACAACATGATCATATAGAATATAACACTGCACCCATCCAAATAAGGATGTCCCGATGCATACAGGGTGTAATGGTACATTCAGTGGTTTGGGCAGCACTAAACAGCTGCTGTTGCAGTGCTGTTTAATGCTGCTAAAACCCTGCCCTAATCTCCACACATGGTTGACCCACAGGAGCACCACTCCTAGTGACCTGGAACTGTGGTATATTCCCATTGGGTTATAATACACCCCCAATTGCCCAAACTGTATGAAGAAGTATCCTCTGGTAGTCTAGTGGTCCTTCCAGATCACCCATCCTGTAAGGACAGATATTTACTGGTGGTCCAGTGGTCCTCTCCTCCATCATCACCCCCCCCTGAACACCCAAAGGAATCCTCTCCTGTCCCACCAGATCAGGACCCTCCACCCCACATACTCCCCTTTCTCACACTTACGAACACCGCTATAGGTATAAGAGACAATGACTGGTACAGCCCCTCTGCTTACCACCTCAGCTGGCCACCATCTGAGTGACAGGCAGCAATTGCAATATAGTATAGTATAGTAGGCATGGGATCACTCCATGTCATTCAGACAGTGGCTGACTGAGGTGGTGAGTGGAGGGGCTGTGCTGATTTCTGCCTCTTATCCTTACAACAGCACTGATGAGAGGGGGTGGTGTCTGGGGGGAAGGGTTCTTAGTAGGAAAGATGGGAGGGGGATTTGTTGGCTACTTGGAATGATGATGGGGGCTGAGGGACCACTAGATTACCACAGCTACATATAGGATTGCTGATCATGGGTGGGGGGGACCAGTAGACTACTAAGACAGTATAGCAGCATACAGAATGGGCAGTCGGGGTAGGGAAGCACTAGACTACCAGGGCATTACATCTTCATAATAGATGGGAAACTGGGGAGGGGGGTTCCACTAGACTACCAAGGAAGTCATAGATCATACTGGATAGGCATCAGGGTCTCCATACAGTCATGCAATTCTTCCTGAATGATGGCATTGTGCAGCGTGCTTATGAGCCCAGAATAGGCATGCAAATGGACTTATCACCTTGCATGCTCAATGCACTGAATTAGCCTGCTAGGGCTGAATATGGCTCATGGGAGCCCTGACGCTATCCTGTTTAGCTGCGCTATCTCTGTTAGGCTCCTGTGGGCCATTTCCAGTCAGGGTCTGTGTTGGCACAGTGCATAGTCACTATGTACTAGGCTGACAAAGTCTCATATTCAAACAATTATCTCTCCTGTCAGAGTTTGCTGACTGCCTGAATGTTGCCCCCAAGCAAGTCATGCATATTTCACAGCACAGCACTCCTGTGTATAAGGCAGGGGCATTTCCAGGGTCCAGAAAGATCAGGGGCTTAGCCCCCCACCCCTCCTGCCCAGTGATAGAAAAAGGCCAAGGGTCAGGTTTAGGAATTGGGAATCATTTATTCAGGGCTAATGAATAATGATTCAAGGTTCCCAGCCCTAATGCTTGCCCCTAGGGATGCCCCTTGTGCATGGTGCACAAAGCTGGCTTTGAATACGGGGGCCACTATACATTGCTGTTTGCTTCAACCCAGGGCTGAACTATGACTACTCACCACAACACCTTACCACCATGGAGCCTGATCCCATGGAATCATAGAAGCAAGGTCGTGCCTGGTCCATAGTTAGATTGGAGACCTCCAATAAACAGCAGCTGTTGCAGAGAGTGCTTCTAGTAGTTCTGCTGGGGGAATGTCCTGCTTGTTTACAAGTACCCATACCAGTGCCCTAGCAGGGTGTTAGGGGGACACGGTGCTGTTGAGAGGTGTTACTTTTCAGATGAAATGTTAAATCAAGGTCCCGCCAGCCTGTTCTGGTGGTTGTTTAGGTGGACATTAAAGATCCTATTGCAGTTCTCATAAAGAGAGCATGAATTTACCCTGTATCCTGGCAGATGTCCCCCTTTCACTAATTCACCAAAGATTGACCTGGTTTAAATTTAAAATGCACTTCCTGTATTCCCCACCCCACCAGAATGAGGTTGAAAACAGGAAATATTTCCTACCCCTCCTTTCCTGGTCAGCAAAAGCAAGTTAAGTAGAAAAAGGGACTGGTTCTTCTTGTCAGAATCCCACTAGTGTCATTTGCATACATGATCCCAGTTATTTCAGGGACTGTCATTTTCTTACTTCAGCATAAAAAATTTGAAGGTGGCATTACAAGATGGTCAACGTCATAAGAATACATGTGTCAGTATACATCAATACACATCAGTATACTTGTAACCATTATGTTCTAATGAAAGTGTATTGATACATATTGACATGTATTAAACTCCAATGAACAGAAAAAAAAATCATGTTTCCATGGTTCCAAATGTTTGTTTAAAAAATTAAGTTACTAGCCTTAACAGTTCAAAAGTAAGCCTTTTTTAATGAAATTATCCTAGAATGGGTTAACTTTGACAGTGTTAGTGCTGGAAACTTTTTTTAATGAACTATTTTGGGTCTGAGCAAGAAATATAAGTTACATTGATCAGTACTGGAATTATACATTATGATTTTTGGGAGTTAGGAGAGTCCATAAGGATGTCATCTTTAAATTAAGTCCCCCCTTCCCATTATAAGTCAATGGGAGTGATGGGTGAGCTACCGAGGCTCACTTCAGAGCTAGGGGAGGCCAAGCCCTGGCAAGACCCCCTGTAATTCCAACACTGATATTGATGCAATTTTGGTATACTAATATATGAAAAATATTGATAATTTTAAACATTTAAAAAATGTATTGATAATATTTTAAATATACAATAATACACTAGCCCTGGCGGTGAAGGCTGTTGGTGCAATGGACCACCATGTGGGAGACTGGGGATTGAGTACCAATCTCGTCTGTCGCACCATGGGCAGGAGGGGTTCAAGGTATAATGTGGAGACAGTGTGCACTGATCTCAGGGTTAGGGAGTTGGGCAGCCCACTGCCTGAGCATGTCATACAGTGGGAACAGTGGTAGCATTGATGTCAGGGGTGACCAGGTGATTTCTACCATGTTCTGCCCATAGAATGGTGCCATGGGCACTCAAAGGCTAATGCTGGACTGGTGGGAGGGCATTACAGGGGTCAGAAAGGTCCACCCATGTGAAAGATGGCCCTACTGCCACCCATCACAAAGCTGCTGAATACCATATTTTCAAATCTGCTGAATATGGCTTACATTGTGAATTTACAAATTACAGACCAACATGTCCAGTGAATGATTTTTCTAAAAACAAAACAGACTCATTTGATCTTTTGTGTTTTAATACAGCATCTGGAAACACTCTGGGTGACAATAGAGTGGTTTCACTTGTATTTTTAGACTGTTCTCTCACTATAGGAATGGGTGTGAAATCACACATTTCACCAAAAGTATCTCCTGATGCTGTATTACCACATAGAAGAGGTTAACTTTGGAACAGTTAGGACTAAAAACTTAATTTCTTTTTAAATAAAAGCTAGGAGTCTGGGCAATATCATAAGCAGGCTATTGTAATGCAGTTTCCAATTAGTAATAATCTAAATAATATATGCTTATAAAAGTTTATTGATAATTATAAAATGGGTAGCCAAACTAGAGAGCTATGATTCTCCAAGATCATTGTGACGCTTGACCAGCTGGTTATGATTATTGTATGATATTGGTAGTATAAATAAATGTTTAGTGTATGACATGTCAGTCTGTGAGATTTGGCCCTTTTAAATTACAAGGTGTCAGCAGATGAAGTCACAGGGTGTGTTACACTGACCAGGAGATCTCTGTAATATAATTAACTTCCTTGAGGAATTACATTTTATGGCCTTTTTATGACCTCATGCTTTTGAAGTTGGAAACTAAATATACATTTTATTACATCAGGAAAGAACGGCATTTAGCTGATTCCTGTTGGATATATCACACCTGGGTGACAGACTTCAGGGTTGTAAACCTCAAAGGAACTGGTTGATCAAAGACTCATAATTTGGGAAATGGATTTTTGCTGATGTCACATTATTTAATATACCTCCTGATATGAAATCATTTTATATTTTAAAAGGAGGAGCTAGATGATTCACAGAAGGGGTGTGGAGACACAGAGTTTAAACTGGTACTTGTGTCTGAAATGTAGGTCATATCATTTTGGGACTCTAGAGAGACACAGCTCTCTGATCTAACTTTAAAACACACTTCCAGAGGTAATACCTTAGACAGCAAACATCTAAATGTATTGTGGTAGGAGTTTTGCTTTGTAATTTTCCCTTGTTCTTTTATGTGATTGTGAGCTCTTTGATATAGTGTTCTGTGTTTACATTTTTCATATTTTTATCATCTTTTAGTAAAGTACATTTTCTTAAGATACTGCCTGGGTGTGTCTTCCAAGTTCTTTTTGCATGTGATGTATACGTGGTTAAGTCAGGCAGCTGTTTGAAGAGGTTGATGGTGTTACTAAACTGGGAAAAGGTAAGATGATTCCTAAGGTCTCTAATAGAGTTAAAAGGGTTCATTTTGGAAGCCTAGCTGGGTGCCCCTGGTGAAAGATTGTACCGCAATCCCTGGAGAGGGTATTATCTGAGCCTGTTCTTTGGGTATGCTAGCATAAGGTTCACAGTTTGAATCCCCAAGAACTTGAGACTAAAGTTGATTCAGACCCAAAAGCAGACAGGAGGGTTACCCTGTCTGTTACCTGTTCACACTATTGCGCTCTGAGGTTGGCACTGTGGGAGCAGAGGGCCTGACCTGCTGAGTGCATTTGTAACACCCATCACATGACCATACAGCAATATTGCTTAAAGTATGGGGACAGGTTTTGCTTTCTTTTTTACATGTTTTGTTAAAATTTAATTTTACAATGGAGTACCCATCCTCAGTTTGTGATTGGTTAACTGGCTTCTTTAGGTGTGTGTAATTTCCTGTATAACTCACATATAAAGAAGAAGTTAACCTTATTACAAAACACAAACCCCAAAAATCACTACTGATGGTAAAACTTATGAAAATATAAACAAAATGACACCATGTTGCCTCCTGCTATGCATCTTTTTGCTGCTAAAAAAAAAGAGTAAGAAGAAAAAAAAAATGTTTCAAACATTCACAAATAACACTTGATCACTCTTCAGGCAGTTTTTCCCTGAATGTTTTAGCAGAGCAACTAAGTCCGTAAATCCACCATGAATGACCTGTCACTACACTTAGGTTAAGGCTCTCTCGCCACTTACTCCTGGCATCCTGGCAACCTGTCAACCCCATCTCACACTACACAGCTCTTATCAGGGCACCTATCCCACCACTGCTTGTTTCACTCCTGATCATGCTAAAAATCCACTGTACAGTATGTAAAACACTCTCTTACACATTAGCAGCACATGTGCTTGATCAGCTGCGATGTTCAGCTCAAGGGGCAAACATCGCTGATCGCAATTTTAGTGTGGCGGTCATGCTCAGTCTGCACATACTCTTACAGAACATAATAAATAAATGAACTGATTTTCTAACTCAACCAAAACTGGGGTAGGAGAGTTAATTAGGGAAAAAGAAAGGTGTGGAGGGGAAAGAAATGTATCGGCTATGGGCAAATTCAACAATACTGTGTTCTGCAACAGGACACTATTTAATTATGGAGGAAGGATATTTCAAGAAATTTGCATAAAATGTAAAAGAAGCAAAGAAATATAAAAAATATTCCAAAACATATTTTTTTAACTAAATTGACAATTGTGTAATGGCAATAATTCACTCCAGGAAGTGGGCTATGCTGGGATTTACCCACTTTTGGTGTGGTTTAGCCTTGTGATCAAATCACACCAGGCATGAGTAATTCCCAGCAATGGGATTATTGCTTAAATTTATAAGTGTAGTAACATACTCCATGGTTTGCATTAAGCTGTACCATCAAATTCCCTGGGTGTTGTAAGGAAATCAGATGGTGGCCTTATGCCTCACTGCCCACCCAGTGTGTGTGGCGATATAACTAAATGCACACACTATTGTGTGTTATTGCTTTCATATTTCTAACCCAGACATTTCCAAATATCTAACACTAGAATCCCTAGGGCTAGAAACATGTATTTTTTTTTTAAATCTTGGAGTCAGGGCAACATCCTAAAACAGTAGCATCAATACAGTTTACAATTAGCAATACCTTTACATTTATTTTTATTTAGTTTTTGTTTACCGGGTAAGTGCTCTAGCCAACAGGTGACTATTTTTAGGCATGACCCGGGAGGCACAGTAACAATACAGAGTATAGTTTCAAATACAAAGAGGCACAGTAACAATATAAAAGTACAGTTTCAAAGACAATGAGGCAGGGTCACAGGTCAAAGTGTGACAACTGTTTTACAGTTTGCAGGTAGCATGAGAGAATGGGTACTGGTAGCAGGACAGACCTAATGTACAGGCAGGTAAGGTGAGGGGGAGAAAAAAGGGGGGGACATGGTGAAGGAAGGGGCTAGGGAGATCCATGAGAGCTAGTAGGGACAGCTCTCTGGCACTAGCGTAAGAGGAAGGGACTAGGAACCGGACTTGTGGTCCGCCAACTGGCGAGAGGTATTGAGACGGGGGTGGGATGAGAGAAGGCAACCTTGTGGCATCGGGTCGAAGTAAGAAAAGTGTCTGGGCCACTGGTACTGTTACCGGGTATGGGAGCTGCAATTCAGTCTGGGTGCAAAAGCGTTTAACAGTTTTGCAGGCAGAAGGCTGTTGTAGGGGACCGGCTCAAGGAACCGCTGACCGGTATACGAAAGTTTAAAAGCGGGGTCGGGGTGAGATGCTGCAGAATTACGGTCGAGTGCAGGAAGTGCCGGACTTGCGTTCTGCATCCGGCATGGGAACAATGCACAGTCGGGTAAGGGGGATTACGGTGGTCAAGCAGTAATGGAAGCTGGACGAGGCCCCTGTAGCGGGTCTGTAGAGGGCATGGTAGCAGCACGTAGGAGGGTTGTAGTAGGGAAAAAATGAGGTGGGACAAGTGGGAAGTGGAGCTGGGCGCACGTGCCGGACAAACCTGGGGAGGACAGTAGCAAGGGTAGGGAGGGGAGGCTGATGGTGAGACTTGTAACCTGGACTCATGGGTCCACAGACCGGCGGGGGGGGGGTTGGAAGTGAAAATAGGCAACCTTGCGGCAACGGCGGCCAGGGAGAAAAAAGTGTCATAGGTTCAGTTACCGGGCAGGGAGTTGAGGTATCAGTCAAGGTGGGAAGGGACTTTGCGGCTTTAGCGGCAGAAGACTGCGAGAGGAGACCGGGTCCATGGAACCGCTTGCCGGCTGGAGAGAGACCAGAGGGCGGGATTTGGGGGTGAAATATGGCAAGTGAGTGGCTTCAGTGGCCGAAAGTGCGGCAAGTGCCTGGGATCATGATTCTGTTCCCGGCCGAGGGATCGGTGCTCAGTCGGGGTAAGGAGGGGGTTATGGTGGTCCACCGGCAATGGAAGCTGATTGAATTACCCTGGTGACCAGTCCATGGGGGGGTGTAGCAGTGGCACAATGGCAGGTTATAGGATGAAAAAATGTAGGAAGGAGGGGAGAAAAGGGAATAGAGCCGGGCCAGCTGGGCCGGAAAACCAGGGGAGGAAAATAAAGGGGGTAGGGAGGGGGGAGGCTGAGTCCTTAGCTATGGCAGTACCTAGTACACAGAAATTGTCAGCTAAATATTTAAGTAACAGTTTGAACATCAGTTAACAGGCAAAACAGTGTGAAGGGCAAAAGGCAAGGTGCAGACATTTTAACAGTAAGGTCTAATTACATATAACACATACATTGAATAGTGCAATAGGCTTCATAACCAAGAAGTTATAATCATTAAAAGTGCATAGAGCAACATATATCAAGAAGTTAGTGTATCAACCAATAGCTAGATAGGGTAAGGCAGAGATAGGAGGGAGAGTGGGTGTATGGAGAGAAGGGGGCTAGCATAGGGGGGATGGGGCAGAGCAAGGGGTGGTAGGACAGGCTCAGGTAGGGTCATGCAGCACATTGGCCGCTGAAACAAGGTGGTCATGTAGCCTACGCTAAAGAGGTTGTGTGACGATGTTTGTCTAAGGTCAAGCGGCAGCAGGTTCCACATTTGTGGGGCAGGTACCCGAACGCACCAGACACTTTTGAACAGGCGGCAGCGGGGACTTTCAGGAGGGATTTATCTGATGATCTCAGCTCACGCTGGAGAGAAAGGGGCTGAAGCAGTTCAGTTAGGGATGGGTCTGTCAAGTCTAAGGATGGAGTCGCAGAGGCAGCCCAGATAGTAAAGTCTGGTGGCGGAGGGAGAGAGCCAGCTTGAGGTCTCTATACAATTGGCAGTGATGCTTGAGCCGAGGGGCCTTTGAAGCATACCGGCATACATTGTTGAAGGTGACATCCCATTTTTGTAAGGTAGATTTTTACGCCATGGTCAGGATGGGAGCGCAGTAGGTAAGAGCGGGTAGGAGAAGCCCCCTGGCAATGGCCAGCTTGGCAGCAGGTGTAAGCATATAGCTGGTTCTGTAGGTAGCCCCCAGTTTGCAGTTCACAGATTTACAGGTTTCTTGAATGTGTAGATTTAGGTCCAGGGATTGATCTAGTAGGATGCCAAGATAGCGGAAAGTGCTGACTTCCTCGAGGGGGGTCCCATCTAGGTCCAGGATTTTTAAAGGAGAGGAGCAGGACCTTATCTTGTGGGCAGTGCCCAGTAGCATTGCTTTGGTTTTGCTGGAGTTCAGGATAAGGCGATGGGAGTTTAGCCAGTGTTGAGCAGTGTGGAAAGCAGAGGTCAATGTCGTGTTAAGTTGGTCAACATTATCAGAGCTAGCGTAGATAACCAGGTCATCTGCATAGAGAAGAGAGGCACAGGACACAATGCAGCTTGGCAGGTTGTTAATAAATAATGAAAATAGGAGAGGGCCCAGTATTGAGCCTTGTGGCACTCCAATGTTGATAGTGGTACAGTCAGAGATTGCGGAGTTAAGTTTGACAGCTTGGGTCCTATTTGTTAAGTAGCTCCTGAACCAGCTTGTGACGGGAGGTGAGAAGCCAAATTCTTGGAGGGTGGACAGGAGTAAGGGGTGATCCACGAGGTCAAAAGCCTTGGTGAGGTCAATGAAGATAGCACCAGTGAGCTGACTTTTGTCCATGTTTGTGAGAGTGTCTGAGGTGAATTTAGCTAGCGCAGTTGTGGTGCTATGGTTTTTCCTGAATCCATGTTGTGCTGCACATAACAAGTTTGAGGTTTCAAGGAACTCAATGGTCTGAGTGGCTACAAGTTTTTCTAGGATTTTGCTGAGGACTGAGAGAATCGCTATTGGTCTATAATTTGAGATATCGCTCTTGTTTCTCTTTTTGAGGATGGGGGTAATTCTTGCGGATTTCCAGATGTCAGGAAAGGTATCATTGGAGAGGGATAGAGTGAACACCTTGACTAGTGGATAGGAGATGAGATGAGATGAGCAGCTGCCTTTAGAAGGCGTGGTTCCAGTAAGTCGGATCCTGGGCTGGTGGTGTCAGATATGGTGTTTAGTAGATTAAAGACTTGCGATTCGGACACAGCTTTGAAGTAGAAGGGCTTCATTGTTTCAGGCATAGGATTATTGATTGGTGGGTCAGCTAGTACACCAGTTGTAGAGGGCTGAGATGCCACAGGTGCAGGTGGAAGTGTAGATGTGTAATGGGACAGATCAGAGAACATCTTATTGAAAGCACTTGCAATGGTAAGGGAGTCATTACAGTGGATACCATCTAGAATCATTTCCGAGGGGGTTACGGATTGCGGTGTACCCAGGAAGGTTTTGATGCACCCCAGAATTTCTTGGGATCATGGGCTGAGCTGGCTAGTAGGTTCTGGCAGTATTTGCTTTTTGCTAGCCTTATCTGCTTTTTACAGGAGTTTCTATGTTGCTTGTAGATAGAATGGTCCCTGGGCAGACCGGTGCTCTTGAAGAGCTTCCACAGTTTATCCCTGGTTCTGAGTTGTCAGAGAAGGTCTTTGTGGAGTCATCTCGTTTGTTGACCCCTGACCCTTCTCTGCACTTTCGGTGCATGCCTATTCTGTACATCGCTGAACCTGGTTAGGAACACATTTAGGGCGTCTTCAACTTTTGTTGCTTGGTAGATTTCGGACCAGTCAATGCAGGATACGTCTAGGAGAAAGGCATTTAGATCCAAGTGAGCAAAGTTGGTAAATGTGACCAGGCGGGACTGAGGAGAGGGTGATGGACTAGCGCACCAGTGGCAGATAGTGGGTGAGTGGTCGGTTATAGCATCAGCCAGAATACTTGCCTTTGTCATACGGTCAGGTCTGTTTGTGAGAATCCAGTCTATCAGCGTATCTGATTGGGAGTTTATCATCCTGGTGTTCTCAGTGATGAGCTAGTGGAAGTTGAGACCTTGGACTAGGGATGCAAGGGAGCTATGGGAGGGGCCCAGCCAGTTTAGGTTTACATCCCCAAGTATGATGGTTTCACTCGAATTAATAGTTAGTGAAGTTTGCTGGAGCAGTTCATGGAAACTCTCCACCCCTCCGGTGGGCGGATTGTAGAGACTGATTATGTGCAGATTTTTAGTACCTAGGGACAGGATAGCGTGTAAAGACTCACAGATCTGTTGAGGGTTGTGGACAGGAACTGGCTTAATGGTGAGGTGGTTTTTATGGTAAATGGCAACACCCCCACCCCGTTTTGACCCAGGCCTGTCCTGTTGCATGATAGTGTATCCAGGTAAGTGACACTAGGCATCCTGGATGCGAGGTTTAAGTCATGTTTCCGTGAGGCACAGAATGTCCGGTCCAACTACTTTGATCCAAGCCTCAAGTTCGGCCATATGTCCCAGAAGACTTCTAATATTCATATGTGCACTAAGTAGACCTTTTTTAGATTTTCCAGGAGAGTTGATCTGGGTGCTATTGTGGGGGGGGGGCGCAGGATTAGGTTCCACGTCGCCTGCTAGTAGTAGCAGAAGAGAGGCTAGGAATTTAAGCTGAAGTCTGTATAAGGTATTGGTAGATAACGGTTTCTTCCTATTCTGATGGTAGATAGTGAGGACGAGATACGTGCATCCATTCTTGAGTAAAAGGTAATGTAAGGTGGGTTTGGCATATTGTTTGGTAAGGAGTAGGTTTGAAAAACTAAAATCACAGAGCGAGGGGGTGTTGTGGTGTATGACCTGAGGTAGAGACAGAGAGGCATTGTTTAGGCAGAGCAGGAAAAGAAGGCAGATAATAGGGGTTAGTACCTTTAATCTACCACACGGTGGTGGTGTACCCTCGTGGAGGAGGAACATGATAGAGCTTAATGGAGATGGAGCTTTTGTTAAAAAGAGTAGCAGGCAGGTTAGGGAGTAGGGAGTAGGTTAGAGGGTGAAGCAAGGATTCAGCGATGTAGAGGAGATCAAGCAAAGTGGAGAGAGTGGAGTGGGATTGAGTTTGATAGTGGAAAGGGACCGTAACCAGGCAGGGCAGCTTCTAGGGAACTGTAGGCAAGGGCTTTCTGGCAGTGAGTAGGACTAACGCCCCCAGTGGTTAGAGAGTATAAGGAGCCAATGGAAAAGTGGACACTTAGTCATATAACCAGCAAAAGCCTATAAAGCTAAAGGGTCAACCAGGGTGGGTGAAGAGGGGTGGTGGGGAGCTGCCAAAGCGCCGGGGGATGAGTGTACACCGGAGGAGCTGTAACACCAGCTGTAAACGTGGATTGCTCGCTGTGGTAAATGGCGTTCACAGTCCCTGAGCACATTCAGGCAGTCCAAAGTCCAGTTTGCAAGGTGAAAACAGCCGCTTTCAGTGAAGGGTGGAACCAGCTAGTGCCACCAACCCTTACTGGAGAGAGCCGGTGGGAGAAAGTGGTGATAACGTACCTTATGGCTTTAGTGCTTTTAGCGGTACAAGGTACCAGTGAGGCCGGGCTCCTGGTTCCCCTTCCTGGGCGAAAGCAGCGCGGGCGGCCCTGTCAACAGTAACTCCTGGAGGAGCGAACTTTTCTCAGTGATCACCGGTAAGCGGTGATCCCTGAGGCTTCTTTGGGTGCGTGGAGGGTCCACAGGTCCAGGGAGGAGCAGGTCCGAAGCCCCGGCGGGCTTGGAGAAGTCCTGAGGAGAGTAGCAGGGAGAGGCAGTTAAGTAGGCAGGCAAGGTAAGGCAGGACAAAAGAAGAGGGCAGGTGGTGAGAAAAAGGTGGAGATTAGTAAGAAGAGAGCAAATTCAGTTACAGGCTGCTTAATTGTTAAGGTTTAGGATTACCAGCAGTGCTAACAACAGTTGAGATTTAAAATAGACAGAAGGCAGGAAAAGGCAGTTTGCAGCAGAGTTTCAGCAAAGGGAGAGAGATTACACTTTCTAGGCTGCTTAAAAGGTTAGGGTTTTTGGATTAACAGCAGTTCTTACAATAGTACAGATTTTAAAAGGAAAAAAGGTGGGAGGAGAGTAGCTTGCAACAGAGGGAGAAATAGGCCAAGTTACTAATTCAGTGCAGCTAGGTTAGGACTTTACACTTGATATGAAACAGGTAGTTAAAAAATTCTCAGTAAAGCACACCAGGCAGAAGGCCAAAAATGTACACCGGAGGAGCTGTAACACCAGCCGTAAATGACTCACTGCTAGCGGGGACAGTGGATTGCTCGCCGTGGTAAACGGCGTTCACAGTCCCTGAGCACGTTCAGGCAGTCCAAAGTCCAGTTTGCAAGATGAAAACAGCCGCTTTCAGTAAAGGGTGGAACCAGCCAGTGCCACCAACCCTTACTGGAGAGAGCCGGTGGGAGAAAGTGGTGATAACGTACCTTATGGCTTTAGCGCCTTTAGCGGTACAAGGTACCAGTGAGAGGCCGGGCTCCTGGTTCCCTTCCTGGGTGAGCATGCAGCGGGTGGCCCCTGTCAACAGTAACTCCTGGAGGAGCGTGGCTTTTCTTCTGCGGGGACCGCCGGGTAAGCGGTGATCCCTGAGGCTTCCTTGGGTGCGGTGGAGGGTCCACGGGTCCGGGGAGAAGCAGGTCCAAGGCCCCGGTGGGCTTGGAGAAGTCCTTACGGCTTTAGCGCCTTTAGCAGTACAAGGTACCAGTGAGCGGCCGGGCTCCTGGTTCACTTCCTGGGTGAGCATGCGGTGGGCGGCCCCTGTCAACAGTAACTCCTGGAGGAGCGCGGCTTTTCTTCTTCGGGGACCGCCGGGTAAGTGGTGATCCCTGAGGCTTCCTTGGGTGCGGTGGAGGGTCCACGGGTCCGGGGAGGAACAGGTCTGAAGCCCCGGCGGGCTTGGAGAAGTCCTTACAGCTTTAGCGCCTTTAGTGGTACAAGGTACCAGTGAGTGGCCGGGCTCCTGGTTCCCTTCCTGGTCGAGCATGTGGTGGGCAGCCCCTGTCAACAGTAACTCCTGGAGGAGCGTGGCTTTTCTTCTGTGGGGACCGCCGGGTAAGCGGTGATCCCTGAGGCTTCCTTGGGTGTGGTGGAGGGTCCACAGGTCCGGGGAGGAGCAGGTCTGAAGCCCCAGCAGTCTTGGAGAAGTCCTTACGGCTTTAGCGCCTTTAGCGGTACAAGGTACGAGTGAGCGGCCGGGCTCCTGGTTCCCTTCCTGGGCGAGCGTGCAGCGGGCAGCCTCTGTCAACAGTAACTCCTGGAGGAGTGCGGCTTTTCTTCTCCGGGGACCGCCGGGTAAGTGGTGATCCCTGAGGCTTCCTTGGGTGCGGTGGAGGGTCCACGGGTCCGGGGAGGAACAGGTCCGAAGCCTCGGCGGGCTTGGAGAAGTCCTTACGGATTGACAATTTAAAGCTTTTTTTTTTTAGAAATAACTTTTTCATAATTGTCAGATTTGTGATTCGCATTCACACCAAATTAATATGTTTTCACTTATTTTTATTATCATAGTCCAGTAAGTATTACATTGAGTCATGAACATTGCAAAATTCATAATTTCATGTTCTGTGATTGAAATATCTTCCTTACTTGTGCAGGCTTCAGCTCTGAAAGGTAATAAACACTCTAGATGATAACCTGCTAGCTGAACTTTAATGGACAGTGGCAGTGTCACTAACTAGCACTGTATAAATGTATTCCTATACTTACTGCAAACTTCCTTTATCATCATCATCATCATCATCCATCATTGTCATCATCTGTCATCAGTTTTATTGTGCAATTAATGCAAAAACATTGCAAAGTGCACACCACACAATAAACAGTTTAACAATTCAAATTACACTGCTAGGAAGGCTATGTTATTTTCAACACATACATTTTCATCAGTGATGTAAAAATAGCAAGTGATTTACATTCCCAGGTAATCTTTGAAAGGGTGGTGCAATCCATATATTTGGAAAACCTTATTTTACTCTGTTGAACAGTGATGCATCCTGTGCTCCGCTGACAACTTAAAATGTCTGAGTACCAAAAACAGTTAGTGTTTGAAAAATGTGCAGTTGTTGTCATAGTCCTGGAGATTTGAAACAAGGTGTCCAGCCATTTGAACCATTTGGTTATACTGCTGTTGCTGTTATGCCCATTGTGCTCTGCTTTTTGTTGTAATTATCAGTTTTAACAACCGTGTTCACATTACCTTGCTCTGTATTGTTGCAGTACCACTGTTCTGTATTATCACATTGCAACTGTCCTTATTGTACTGTACTCTTATAACACCAGGAATCCCTCACTTTATGCTTAGTGCACATACCTGGTATGCAAAAACAAACAAATAAATAGCAGGTAGCAACACTTAGCAATCATGAGACACTGCTTATTGAACCCTGATTCTGCTGCATTAGTCAATAACCAAAAATAGAAATTCCTGACAGACTATGCCTGAAATAGTGTACATAAGTATGCATGTCTGTATGTATGCACGTATGTATGTGCCAAGGTAATTTGTCGTGAACTCCAGATGATGTATGACATTCCTGTCTGCTTCCCCATTCAACTGTCAAAAAAACAAGATACTTTATGTTATGAGGCTATCTCAATTAGTACAATATTTACTGATAAATACATGAAATTGCCTAGGTCATTTTGCTCCTATGTGAACAGCTGTATTAGCTACAAGAACCTGCATACCTGCTCTGGGTTAGTGTGGTCTGGGGATGCTGTTGAGGAAGCATTCTTGGATGCTGTGGGTAGAGTTTTGGTGCCTTGCTCCTCTAGGGCCTTTTGTAATGACTCAAGGCAGATGCTGAATATGGTGGTTGACCATGAGACATCCTGCCTATCTTTCACAGGTAGAAATGCACAGAGCAAACGTCAGTGTGCGCCTGGGATGAAAAGAGAGAAGAAAAAGGTTTCCAGCCATCTGGATGATGAAATGCAAGTGTCCCACCCTACTAGCCCCAAGTTTGAGCCAAACTCCTCCCAGATCACAGAAGTGGACTAGCATTCAAGCCCAGGAAGAGGTGTCTCCTTCCAGCCTCTTGGGGTGCGAAAGGAGGGCTTTCCCTTTGGGACGTTTTCTGCCTGGCAGACTCTGTGGTGCCTGATGCTTGACCTGTGAAGCTGGTGGGAAAATTAGTGCAGGAAGGCTGAAGGAAGGAAAAACAGAAGGTGAATGGCTATCAGCAGGCACACAAAAAGTAAAAGAATTAAATGTATGAAGTCAAAGAAACCATTAAAAATATCATCAGGTCAGCCTGTCAACACAGCAGCAGAACTACTACCCACAGTGCCGGTGACCTGGGTTTGTGTCCTGAGCCTGTGTCATCACCAGAGGACTGGCTTAGGGGAGGAAGATCAAGCATCCCAGAGGATGAGCTGCTCCTCCAGGGAGGGAGGGTTGCAGTCCCCACTATTACACTGCTACCTGAATGCCCACAGGTGGAAGTACAGTAGACAGGACATGAGTGGAAGTGCAGGGGTGGGTGAAGTAGGGAGTGGGACATTGCCTGACTCCTGTGCACAGTTGTGCACGACTGTGTGCATGTGCACATTGGTGTCCCAGACTGTGAGGCTAGCAACCCTAGTACAGCCACCACCCCTTAACCTTGATGGCTACATGGTGGTCACAGACATCTGCAGGTAAATGGTTGGGGGGTGATACCAGAGATGAAGGGGGCATAAAACAGAATGGCAAAAAAATATGCAAACAATAATACCCGACAGGGTGGGCGGTATTGGGCAATACTGGACCACCCAGGGGCATAATGAGGCCTGACGCTGCAGGCGGAGGGCCTTATTGCCCCTGGAAGGTCTGGTATGGCCCATACCGTCCACCCTGGAGGGTATTATTGCGCTTAGAAAATGGGCATCGGTGTAAATTTTAATTAGGTTATTGAATAAAAGAAGACATTATTTTGAAATTGGATAGAAATAGCAGAAAACTATTTTTTGTGTTAAAATAGTACTTTGTTTTTGTGCTGTTCCATCTGCTGTTGTGCCTCCCCCCAGCTATTCTGTTGTAATTATCCTATCTCCCCACACCACCATTTACAGAAGCACAGATGGAGTATTTTTTTGAAGTTCCCTCCAAGCAGTTAATTTTGGTCTTTTAAAATGCAATATGTTTTTCTTTTTTAGTCCGGCCCAAAAATGTGATGTTTAACCACGTGAACTTGCTCGATTCTGTTACATGAAACCAGGAAGTGGAGAAGCCAATCCCATAGTATGTCTACAGTGCTTAACTCCCTCAGTGTTTTTTTTTAAAATACAGGCAGAATAGTGAGGCAGTTGAACTAAGGTAACAGGTTTAAGTGTAGTGTGGGGTCACATATTGTTGTGGTGGTTTTGTGTTTCGGTATTGCGTGTTGGTTGGGAGCATCTCTCACTAAGTGAGAGAAAACAATGGCAGCATTTGAAAATGTTTTTGTCTAGTGGTTCAGCCAATGATGAAAGAGGTTGGGCAGCAAGATACCATACATGAGGCTGGCAAGATTGGCATGACTGGTACTTTTAACTAATATGGCTCTCACTGTAAGTTAATGTACCCCATGCCAGCCAATCAGCTTTCAGTATTTTTTTCCACATTTTCTAAATAAGTGTGGATGATCCACTCCAGTACTTGCAAAGCAAATGATACTATTTAATCCATGCCACCTAAAGAAAGACCTTTAGTGAAACACATTATAATTTTCGCATCTTATCCATGTACCAGGTAAAAGATGTAGTTCTATAGCAGACCAACAAGCTCATGAAGACAGGAGGTAATGCAGTTTGTCAGATAACAGGCTGCTCCAGCGTGCCTGCATACCTGTTGCTGTAATGTAGTAGCATTTCAAACAAGTCCATTGTGCAAATTCAAACACTTTAAAAGACTGCCAAGATTTCTGGTGTGTACTATTTACAGCAGATGTATGTATACCCTGTCCCCCAGTCCCAACATCCTTCATCGACACTGCCATCTACACATATTACTGAACACTAACCTACATTAGCAAAGTACCATGTTGCAGAAAAGACTGCCAGAAACATTGTTAGAATGATAAATATCTGGGGCCTGCAAGCCTAATGTTCACGGTATTCTACAGATTTGTTGGGTTCTCTGGTATATGAACTTCCAGCAGTGATATTTAGAAAAGGTTTGGAATCATAATAAAAGGTCTAGGGTTCAAGCCCCCAAGGCCTTGGACTAACAGTGCCATTGCATAAGTGGGTGCAGGGACTGTGCACTGTTGTTGAAGGTCATTCCGGGGGGGGGGAGTGGAGGGCAGGGTAAGTAAAAGTGTGTAGATAATGCAGAGATTTGTGTAGTACACACAGAGGATAGATCACTGCATTTTCTATCAGTTCTGCATCTTTATATGACAATTTAAACAAAGGCAAGGAAGCTTTTGAATTAAATTTGTTTTTTAAAAGGTCTTGTTAGGCCAGAAGAGGAGCTGACAGAATCCTGACCTTCTTTTGGCTTGGCAATCCCTTCGGCAAGCTGATCAAAGGCTGGTTAAAGGGTCGACATTGATGTATGACCTTTTGAAAATGTTCATTACCAAAAGGCTCGTTATCAGCTTCATATGGTTTTAAATTCATTTAGCTTTAGCTGAGAGGCTTAGCAAACTCCCATTCATCTCACAGGAGTGAATGTATGTCTTCTCTTCTGGAAGAAACTAAGATGTCATTGTTACTCGGCAGGCCTCAGAAAAGAGATCAACTGTAAACAGTCATTCCCTTTAAATGTACCAGATGCTTTAGATTTTGTTTGCTAAATTTGAGCTGAGCTAAAGCTGGTGGACTCTTTTCAAGAATCTGCTTTGTAAGACTGCTAGTTAGTGAAGAGTCATCCATCACGTAAACTGTGGCCCCTTGACTCAGAATATAATAGTGGGCTGTCAGAATTCCTTTCCATCCTCCCACCCACTCCCTCTAAGGTACAGCACTTAGGCTGGTGCAAAACGTTCCTTTCTGCTTGTGGGAAGGAGCTTCACCAGCAATCCCACCACTCCTACACCACCAGTGACGCATGATCTGTATAAATCTTCAAATTACTTTAAATTAGCTGAAAATCCAGCTTCCTCTTATGTTTGGCCTATGCATGTTTCAGTAACAGTTCATTAAGTTGATGTTTAGAGCCTCAACTGTCACTACAGGTGTGGTCAGAATCCATGGGTTGTTGAGCAAATGCTTAGACTTTAACCAAAAGGCACTCTAAAATATTTAAAAAAATCTATAAAATTGGCACCCCACTCGGTTCTATGGAGAACTCTGCAGCACTCTCCAAACTCGGACATTAGAAAATATCTGAATGTGAGTCCGGGGTGTCATATCAGGAAGTGGAAAGAATTGAGCTGTTTACTTCATGAAGCCAAACTACAATCCCTTCCCTTCTTTCAGGACCAAAAGACATAATTGTTTAATTATTTGTGCTGCCTTACTTGGAGGTGAGGCTTCCTGTGTGGTTATTTGGTTGGGGGGGGTGGTTGTTCCGTGCTGGGGCACAACTGGTGCTCCTTAGCAGAGGAGTGCAGAAGCTTAGAAGTGCAACCCTTACCTCAGCCAAGAGCACAATCTTACATCCAGGACCCTCCTAATTTGTACACAGACAAGGCAACAAACCACAAGTTGGCATAACATAGGTATCACCCCTGGCATTGGGGCAAATACCTCACTTGGCATCTAAGAGATCGGGGGGTTAGAGCATAAAACAGCATTTATATTTACATCAGGTTCTGGGAGAGAGGTGCTAGGGATATGCTATGTCTCCTATCTCAGGGGGGCCCATAAACAAGTTCACACTGAGAAGCACAGATGGAATATCCAATACTGAAAATGGGATTGTATAGTATTACTTTATTCTGACACAGATGGAATGCAGAAAGGGGTGACCCCCCAGGTTGGCACTGTACTTTAGAGAACGCACATGGCACAAGAACGTTTCCTTCTCCAGAACAAACAGTTTGGACTTTCTCTTATTTTTCTCTTCCACATAACTACAAACAGTCCATCCCTCTTTTCTAGGGATCTGAAGGACATTATTTTACCACATGTGTCTATTACTTGGGGGTTGCCACACACCAAAAAACACATTCCTCCTGACACAATGGGCTTAGTTAACATCTACAGGATAACCTTGTGCCCATCTGGTAACCAGTTATCCCTGACTGGAGTTTTAGATGAGGTTCCGACCACCCTCGCCCCAGCCAGCCTCTGCCATTCCTTCCAGGTTACACATACCGGATCCTTCAACCCTCTTAGATTGCTAAAGGTATCCACACATTTACTTCTTCATTCAGCACATTTTTATGGTGAAAACTGGTGTCCTGAGTGGTGTAATCTAGCCACGTCTCTGGGCACATACACCACCAGCCAACTCCCTCTGAAACATTCCCATGTAGCTGTATTAACAGTTTGTTTGTCTCTTTGTTACAGACATGATCCTTGGAAGAAACACACTTCTCCCCTTTTCTGGCAGCTTACACTGAGGCTCTTTCCATCTCTGATCTGGGCAGCTGGACAATCTTCTGGTCCCTCAGGGGATTGTCCCTTGGACTCACTGGATTTCACAGTCCCATTCACTTCTCACAAAAGTGATGACCTGAGGTCTCAGAAATAACCAGTCTCCACCACTTGCTGTGGTACTGCTCTTGTCTCACACACTGGAGTGTGAAAAATTATCAGAGGTCCTTCACCTAGCCTCAGGGTAGGCTGGCCAGCACCTCCACACTGGGAGCTCCTCTCCACTCAATTGGACCCAACATTCTAAACCATCCCCAAGTAGCTGATTCCACTGTGGCTCAGGCTGCTGTGAGAGTTCTAAATTACCTCACTCATTTTTCACTCAGCCTAGCTAGGTAAACAATGAGAGGTGTGTAGAGAGTTTCTAATAAACTATACCAGCTGCCCACTACCTTCCTAGTCTAACACTGATGGGATTCTAGTAACCCCAGGAGACTGGGTGGTTGCAGAAGTTAAAAATGTTCTTACTGTAATGAGGTTAGTAAATATGGTTGTGGCACAGCAACCTCAAGGGAAGAATACCCTTCAGAGGCCAGCATTTATGCACGTAATGCTAACCTATACCATGTATGAAATATATTAGTAGTATTCAAACAACACCATTGGGTAATCCAAAAATCAGAGTACAAAGAACACACTCATGCTCTTGAAATCAGACATTCTGTTGTCTGTATATATCTATGGCACCTCCAAACCTTACCTTAGGGTTATGTACGCCTGGTAGGCTGCTGATGCACATGTGACCTAAGATCAAATTACGGTCTCTCCTCCAAGCCCCTTCCTGTTTCCTTCAATCTTCAGTCTTCGATGTGCATCTGTTTAGGCTGCAGCTCTTCCTCCAGGCTCCAGTGTAACTAGAATACAGGAAGAGGTAATTAATTTTAAAAATACTGTATCGGCACAGACAGTACAATGCATCATCTTCCCACAAGAGAGGAACTTAAAGTGGGTCTCCTCAAGGTGGGATTAGAATATTCTTTAAACAAGAATGTGTAGCCCTTAATTCAGACATCTAGTTTGTGATCATGTCATATCTGCGACGGTTATAACGCTAGGATCAGTCAGAGCAAAAAGAAAAAACTGACAGAGAATGAATACAACCTTGAGAGCAAGGGAGAGATTAATAAGGCGTATAGAGGCTCAAAAAAATATATTGATGATGTACTTGCAATGGAGCCCTCCCTTCCAAGCGAGAGCTTCCGGCAACACTACACATGTGCAATCTCTGTTCAGCGATTGCACGGTGTCTGGGGCATGTCCAAAAACAAATTGATCTCCTTTTATGGCACACCCGTCCCCTTACATAGCAGATGGATGTAGCACACAGCCCAGCCTGAATGCCAGGGCCACCCTCTCGATTCTCTCTCCTCTCTCTCCCACCCCACCAGATAGAACATTAGCGCGCCAGGCGAAGGCTGTTTAAAGAAATTGTGACCCCATCATGGCATGGCGCATACTTGCTACCTGCTTGAAATGCAGATCGTGACCAGTTCTCAGGCATTAGGCTCGGGTGGCTTTAAATGGTGGCCGCTGGCTGCTCCACCTCCTTCTTCCTCCTCCTCGGAGCTCCACACACCCTGGGAGCATGGCGCGGACATGCTCGGACTCCGCCGCAGCAAGAGGAGACAGTCCGTGCATGCACAAAGTTGCCACCATCTTGGTAGGGCAGACAGCCTCAGAGGACCACGGAGCATGCGCGAGGCAATCCCGATGCACGCCAAGATGCGATAGCCTCTGCCATCTTGGTAAAGTGGAGAGGCTTCTATATATACATATATAGATACAATATATTGGATTAGTGAGCAAAACACCCAATAATGAACTCTGCCTCAGAGGATCATTATAGACAGAGGGACACAGGGAGGAGAGAGGGAGAAACAAAAACGGTCCCTATGGTCACAGAGACTCTGCCAAGACAAACACAAAAATGGGGGGTGGGGATAACTAGCACTGTAAAAGATATTATTATTATGATTTTTGTTATTAATAAGCAAGCTCCGTTATGCACTTGAATTACAACAGACCCTTTGCTGTCTTTCAGATGTCAGCATCTAGGGAGTGCAGTGCTTGCGATGTCCCACTACTACCACATCGAAACGGAGCATTCTGCACAGCGTGCGAGTTGGAAAGTCCCGAGCAACAGAGAGAGAGAGACTCAGGATTTTATTATGGCTGGACCTAGCCACTCTAGAAGAGATTGGCAGGTGGATCTGGCCACGATTGCCCTACAAAAGGCTACAGCAGCTATGCTGGAAAGCCAGCAATCTTTCATGCTGCAGGTTCTTGAACAACTGGCGGGTAGGAGTAAACCTGCACCCATGCCTCGCACCCTGCACGTAACTCAAAATCTGAATAATGGGATGCCTAGAGAAACTTCACACCCACAGGCACAGGCCACCACTGAAGGAGAATACAGTAACAATAACAATAACAACAACGACGAATACACTGAGCCCACATCACTGCAGGATAGCCACAACAAGTCACCGCACGAGTCAGATTCGGATTACCCTCCCATCCCAGAGGTGTCATCCATTGCCACCAGACTATTCTCACCAGAGAGCATCAATGACTTAGTCCAGTGGATCAGGGCAACATTGGGGTTTGAGGCACCTCCCCCCCGGAAAGCATGCTGTACCCAATGTTCCAGCTGCCTCCCAGGGTATCTAACTTCTTCCCAATATGCCCAACGTTGGTAGACATAATTACAAAAGAGTGGGAGACAATTGACCCCACCAGGATCCACGAGAAATGATCTTTGGATAGATTATATCCAGTACAGGAGGACAACACAAAAATCTGGTGTACTGCCCCAAAAATAGACCCAAAAATAGCAGAACTTAACAAAAGAACCATGCTACCAGCAGAGGGCACAGTGGCATTAAGGGATCCCGGGGACAAAAAAATAGAGGAATACCTCAAAAAGATATATGAAATGTCAGGACAGTCCATCAGAACATCAACCTCAGCAGCCTACGCTGCTAGAGCCCAAGTCAGGTGGTTAGAAGAGATAGCCAAAAAGCTAACTCTGAACTCTCAAGAGGCTGCGCTGCTGGAGCAGACTATGCAAGCAGCGAAATGCTTGGGGGATCTGGCCATGGGCTCACTTAAAATGGGAGCCAGGTCAGCAACGGTGACAAACAGGGCAAGGAGATCCCTCTGGTTGAAGCTCAGGGAAGCAGACAATGAGTCTAAGACACGTCTGCTAAAATTGCCATTCAAGGTGGACAGGGTCTTTGGGGATGGCCTCCATGAATTCCTGAGGTGACGAGGTCAGGGTAAAGAGTCAGACAGCGACAGAGACTCGGGGTACCTGCCATCTCACAGAGCCTGGTATAACACATTTCGTTCCCAATCAGATCACAGAGCCAGCTCCTTTTGGGATAGGAAAGCGACCAATTTTCATAACAGATCTTCCTACCAACCCAGTGGACAAAGCTCATACAGGCCAGAGCTAACCCCCCCAAGGGGAAAATTCCCCTCTCAAAGGGGAAGACCTTTTAAGAAATTTCCCCAATGACTACACGACACTCCTACAAATCCAACTGGTCCAGCCGACAGGCCTCGACCCCCCACTAGGGGGACGATTACAACTCTTCAGTTCAACTTGGGCCTCAACCACAGTGGACAGATGGGTAAACGAGGTGGTAACACGGGGTTACGCCATCGAGTTCAAGGAGCTACCAAACAGGGAGAGATGAACAATTTCACCCATATCAAACAAAAGATGCCCCCCAAAACAGGTTCAAACCATCCTAGACACACTCCTAAAGGCAAATGCCATCCAGAGGGTCCCTCAAGAGGAAAGGGGCAGAGGAATATTCTCAATATTCTTCTTGGTACCAAAAAAGACAGGAGAATACCGTCCGGTTCTGGACTTAAAGTTTGTAAATCAGTTCATAACTCCCAGAAAATTCAAAATGGAGACTATAAGATCCACACTGTGATCCCTACGACCAGGAGATTTCCTAACCTCCATAGACTTGAAGGACGCATATCTCCACATACCCATGCGCCCCACACAGAAAATACCTCAGATTCCAGATACTGGGACAACAGTTCCAGTACAGGACACTACCTTTCGGCCTAGCATCAGCACCAAGGGTCTTCACCAAGGTGTCAATCATTCTAGCAGCGAAACTCAGAGAGGAGGGCATTCACATCATCCCTTACCTAAAAGACAGGCTGATATGAACCAGGTCATATCAAGAGTTGGAGGCAGCAACCAAATGAACACTGCAAGCCCTGAGAGACCACGGCTGGGTAATCAACCTGACCAAGAGCTGCCTCACTCCATCTCAAAACATCGAACATCTGGGGGCACTAATCGATACCAAGGCGGGCCTAGTGAGGCCCACAGAAGCGCGAATCACAAACATAATACAGCTGACAAAGTGGCTCATAACCACAATCAAGCCAACAAAAGCACAAATATCCCAATTGCTGGGATGCATGTCCTCATGCATTGATCTGATACCATGGTCAAGGTTCTATATGCGACCACCACAGATGCTGCTACTCTAGTACAGATCTCCAACCGAGGAAAGCATGCACCACAAAATAAAACTGACCTACAGGG
This sequence comes from Neoceratodus forsteri, assembly GCA_016271365.2. Lineage (NCBI taxonomy): Eukaryota > Metazoa > Chordata > Ceratodontiformes > Ceratodontidae > Neoceratodus > Neoceratodus forsteri. The sequence continues at coordinate 435,561,202 of JADMNL010000022.1, read as the reverse complement.
CCAGGTCGTCACTGCAATGGTGGACAAACACACACCACTTGAATAGGGGAAACCCACTCGAAATAATACACAATGTCACTATAGACACCGATGCCAGTCTATGGGATTGGGGGCAACACTGAGACACAGAAAGGCCCAGGGAAGGTGGCTCCCACAGGAAAAGAAGCTACCAATCAATGTGCTGGAGTTGTGAGCCATTCGCAATGCCCTGATATCATTTCAACCACAGATAGAACAATTATCCATCCTGATACGATCGGACAACAAGGCAGCGGTAGCATACATCACCAAACAGCGTGGAACCAGAAGCATAGGGTTGATCCGGGAATCGAATACAATATTGATCTGGGCCCAACGACACCTGTCACAACTGTCAGCCATACATCTAGCAGGGAAACTAAACACCACAGCAGATTGGCTGAACAGGGAACAATTACATCCTGGGGAATGGCAACTCCACCCAGACGTAATGGCTCAGGTTCAAAGGAGATGGGGCAAGATAGCTATAGATCTGATGGCAATGAACAAAAACAAGCAGATGGAAAAGTTCTGCTCCAGATTCAGAGAACCACAATCCATGGGAGTGGATACTCTGTCAATCCCATGGTCCAACGATTACTCTTACATCTTCCCACCCCTGCCACTACTCAACCAGGTACTGTCAAAAATCCGTCGGTCACAGAGAATAGTAATACTAATTGTGCCTCACTGGCCATGACGGCATGGTTTGCTACCATTGTGGCAATGACGATGGACAGACTGACTCTACCACCCTGCCACGACATACTAATACAAGGGCCGGTGACACACCCCAACTCCAAGAACCTCACTCTCACGGCCTGGCTCCTGAAAGGGAGATACTGCTGAGTGCAGGATATCACACATCAATTATAGACACCATGCTTCAGTCAAGAAGAAACTCAACCACTATGACTTACTCAAGGCAATGGAATGGTTTTTCCACATGGTGCCATTCCAAAAACATTGTCCTGGAATCCCTGACGATCTCTGAGATCCTACTCTATCTGCAACAAGGACTCAACAAGGGCCTGGCCCCATCCACGCTGAGAGTACAGCTATCTGCTATAGGAGCAGCAGTTGAGAACATAGAAGGGCTTTACCCAGGATCGCACCCAGACACCGTGCACTTCATCCGAGCGGCGGCGAACTTCTGTCCCAGAATACGAGCAAGTGTGCCCCCATGGGACCTCACGCTGGTCCTGAATTCGAGATCACTGCATTTTCTATCAGTTCTGCATCTTTATATGACAATTTAAACAAAGACAAGTAAGCTTTTTGAATTAAATTTGTTTTTTAAAAGGTCTTGTTAGGCCAGAAGAGGAGCTGACAGAATCCTGACCTTCTTTTGGCTTGGCAATCCCTTCGGCAAGCTGATCAAAGGCTAGTTAAAGGGTCGACATTGATGTATGACCTTTTGAAAATGTTCATTACCAAAAGGCTTCGTTATCAGCTTCATATGGTTTTAAATTCATTTAGCTTTAGCTGGAGAGGCTTAGCAAACTCCCATTCATCTCACAGGAGTGAATGTATGTCTTCTCTTCTGGAAAAAACTTAGATGTCATTGTTACTCGGCAGGCCTCAGAAAAGAGATCAACTGTAAACAGTCATTCCCTTTAAATGTACCAGATGCTTTAGATTTTGTTTGCTAAATTTGAGCTGAGCTAAAGCTGGTGGACTCTTTTCAAGAATCTGCTTTATAAGACTGCTAGTTACTGAAGAGTCATCCATCATGTAAACTGTGGCCCCTTGATTCAGAATATAATAGTGGGCTGTCAGAATTCCTTTCCATCCTCCCACCCACTCCCTCTAAGGTACAACACTTAGGCTGGTGCAAATCGTTCCTTTCTGCTTGTGGGAAGGAGCTCCACCAGCAATCCCACCACTCCTACACCACCAGTGACACATGATCTGTATAAATCTTCAAATTACTTTAAATTAGCTGAAAATCCAGCTTCCTCTTATGTTTTGCCTATGCATGTTTCAGTAACAGTTCATTAAGTTGATGTTCAGAGCCTCGACTGTCACTACAGGTGTGGTCAGAATCCATGGGTTGTTGAGCAAATGCTTAGACTTTAAACAAAAGTCACTCTAAAATACTTAAAAAATCTATAAAAATGGCACCCCACTCAATTCTATGGAGAACTCTGCAGCACTCTCCAAACTCGGACATTAGAAAACATCTGAATGCGAGGCCGGGGTGTCATATCGGGATGTGGAAAGAACTGGGCTGTTTACTTCATGGAGCCAAACTACAATCCCTTTCCTTCTTTCAGGACCGAAAGACATAATTGTTTAATTATTTGTGCTGCCTTACTTGGAGGTGAGGCTTCCTGTGTGGTTATTTGGGGGGGGGGGGTTGTTCTGTGCTGGAGCACAACTGGTGCTCCTTAGCTGAGGAGTTCAGAAGCTTAGAAGTGCAACCCTTACCCCAGCCAAGAGCAGAATCTTACAACTAGGACCCTCCTAATTTGTACACAGACAAGGCAACAAACCACAAGTTGGCATAACATAGGTATCACCCCTGGCACTGGGACAAATGCCTCACTTGGCATCTAAGAGATCGGGGGATTAGAGCAGAAAATAGCATTTATATTTACATCAGGTTCTGGGAGAGAGGTGCTAGGGCTATGCTATGTCTCCCATCTTAGGGGGGCCCATAAACAAGTTCACACCGAGAAGCACAGATGGAATATCCAATACTGAAAATGGGATTGTATAGTATTACTTTATTCTGACACAGATGGAATGCAGAAAGGGGTGGTCCCCCAGGTTGGCACTGTACTTTAGAGAACACACATGGCACAAGAACGTTTCCTTCTCCAGAACAAACAGTTTGGACTTTCTCTCATTTTTCTCTTCCACATAACTACAAACAGTCCATCCCTCTTTTGTAGGGATCTGAAGGACATTATTTTACCATAAGTGTCTATTACTTGGGGGTTGCCGCATGACAAAAAACACATTCCTCCTGACACAATGGGCTTAGTTAATATCTTCAGGATAACCTTGTGCCCATCTGGTAACCAGTTATCCCTGACTGTAGTTTTAGATGAGGTTCTGACCACCCTCGCCCCAGCCAGCCTCTGCCATTCCTTCCAGGTTACACAAACCGGATCCTTCAACCCTCTTAGACTGCTAAGGGTATCCACATATTTACTTCTACATTCAGCACATTTTTACGGTGAAAACTGGTGTCCTGAGTGGTGTAATCTAGCCATGTCTCTGGGTACAAACACCACCAGCTAACTCCCTCTGAAACATTCCCATGTAGCTGTATTAACAGTTTGTTCGTTCCTTTGTTACTGACATGGCCCTTGGAAGAAACACACTTCTCCCCTTTTCTGGCAGCTTTCACTGAGGTTCTTTCCATCTCTGATCTGGGCAGCTGGATAATCTTCCAGTCCCTCAGGGGATTGTCCCTTGACTCCCTGGATTTCATAATCCCATTCACTTCTCACAAAAGTGATGATCTGGGGTCTCAGAAATTACCAGTCTCCACCACTTGCTGTGGTGCTGCTCTTGTCTCACACACTGGAGTGTGAAAAATTATCAGAGGTCCTTCACCTAGCCTCAGGGTAGGCTGGCCAGCACCTCCACACTGTGAGCTCCTCTCCACTGTTTCCACACTCGGACTCTCCACTCAGCTGGACCCAACATTCTAAACCATCCCCAAGCAGCTGATTCCACTGTGGCTCAGGCTGTTGTGAGAGTTCTAAATTACCTCACTCATTTTTCACTCAGCCTAGCTAGGTAAACAATGAGAGGTGTGTAGAGAGTTTCTCATAAACTCTCTACCAGTTGCCCACTACCTTCCTAGTCTAACACTGATGGGATTCTAGTAACCCCAGGGGACCGGGTGGTTGCAGAAGTTAAAAATGTTCTTACTGTAATGGGGTCAGTAAATATGGGTATGGCACTGCAACCTCAAGGGAAGAATACCCTTCAGAGGCCAGCATTTATGCACGTGATGCTAATCTGTACCATGTATCAAATATATCAGTAGTGATTCAAACAACAGCATCGGGTAATCCAAAAATCAGAGTACAAAGAACACACTCATGCTCTTGAAATCAGACAATACAACGAACTGGATTCCTTCTAATTGGCCATGCATATGCAGTTTTCTGAGCATGTGTAAAGTTTTAGGAAAAGCCATCAGCTAGGGCTTTAGCTCCTCCCCTTCATATTGTGCCTTCACCCCTTCACATTCCAGATTGTTCTTTCTGCTGAAAAAGGGAGGTCACTTTTTTGGTAGCTCTTCCTTTTAGGCTTTTTTTTTGAGTTTTCAATAAACTCTTAGACAGATTTGTCATCTTTTATTTGCGACCTGTGCTCAGTTAGAACTTTCCATTCCCTGTTTGAGTGGTGTCAGTCAGTTTCTCTTGTTTATACTGTGACACTTCAGCATGGATTTGGACAAAAGAAAATGACTGCCTAGACACTTGGCTTCAAGCAGTGTAACTGATGCACTTCAATGACATGGATGGACCCTCTCAATCTCAACTTGACTTGCCTTGGCCAGCACCATGATTCAAAGACTTGCCTGTTGTGCCAGGCCATGCTGCCAGAGTTGATTGCCCATCATGTGCACTGGCTCTCAGAGCCCTCAGAAAAATGTGGTAAGCCAGACAAAGACAAGAGTAAGGAACCTTTACAGATTGGTAAGTACTGCACTCTAAGAGTCACCATAGTTGCTGGTGAAATATTTATTTTTAAAAGTTGTTCTCCAACAGTAAATTACAGTACAGTGTACACATCAAAAAGACATTGGCTGTTGGTAGTCCAAAGCCTCGGCACCATGCGTGTTGCCATTCCTCAGGAGTATATCATCATTGTCAGCCATGGTAGCCCTTATACATGTGCCAGTCCCGGCCCCAGATCCCAGCCAAGAGACTGAGATTAAATTGCATCCTCAGCAAGCATTTGAAAAGGAGACATGCCCTCAGAACCTTGTTACCAACACCAAATTCAAGGGAAGCACCCCATTGATTCCATCGATACCTTGCCTATTTTGATTAAGAAACTGGTTGGTCCACATGGTGTCGGTTCTTCGGCACTGCCTTGTTGCATCAGCAAGACCAGACCATTTGTTCAGTCATTTGTCCTGGATAAGGTCTCACCTATCAAGGTGGTGACCACTATGAAGTCTTCACAGGAAGAATTGCCACCTGAAAAACTCCTTAGGACACCCTTTCTCAGGGGTCGGAGTCAGTCACACACTCCCCAGATGAGTCAGGGAATGTCTCCATGGGTAATTCTTTGGACCAAGACCATGGCTCAGGCAGACACTGGGTTTCACTCAGTTTCAAACTCCTTACTAGATACCTTTTACTTCCCTGAGAAAGTCTCCATGTCCTAAAGGTAGGAACCACCCCAGGTACTACACAAGTTCTCTAGATTTTTTGAGTGGATCTTTGTCTGAGAGTCACGCTTCAAGTACTTTTTCAAGCCTTCCCTGCATTAATTAAGCACCAGGGGAAAAAATATATATAAGCATGGTAAGAGGCATAAGTATTAGAGTCCTAAACTCAGGCAGAAATGGGGTACAGCTGGGCAGACAGACTTTTGTAACACTGGTATTTTTGTCTTGAGACCAAGTGGAAATAAAAATCTGGAGATGATGACTTCTCTCCTTTATTGGTTCATGGATAAACCACACTTTCAGTGGCTTGGTCCTCTCAGTTTCCATGCTGCTCATGTGACTGGTCATTCCCACATTAGTTTACCGTGATATCCATACTGTTATCCCCTGCCACTAGTGCAATTGGCTTTATCCCCTCCTGCCAACTTTCTGGGCCCTTGACCCCTCTAGGTCCCTTGGGCATCAGGACAAATCAACATGTACCATTCTGCCAGTAAGTGGCTGTCATTCTAATTCATCAGACAGCCCCTGATTCCTGGTAAGCCACCCCCCACTAGTACAGCAACATTGAGCTGACATCCAGTAGTTTGCTTGACTAAGTTGTTTCTTTTGACCTGAGGGTGACTACTCTTTCTCCAAAGATGCTAATGAGGATGACATGGGCTCTAGTTAGTATTTGGAGCCCTTTCCTCACCTCTTTAGGTGAGTCTCCAATTCCCTCGCTGTTCCTGTCACAAGCCCACTCTCATGGGACGGGATTTCTCTCTGCGTCACAGCAAATCCCTCCATGATGGGGGGCTATACTCTTTCTCCATCCTTCTAGCACGATCACTGTTTCACATCTGAACATGCGCTAGAGAGGCCAAGGGCACCCTCTCTTCATGTGCTGGGATACAAATACAGTCTCAAGTCGGTAGACCCCTTTCGGCCACTGTACAATGAACCCAGAAAGCCACAGGCGTGTATAGGCTTTGGGGGACCCTAAACACCTTATTATGTGTCTTTCCCCAGAAATGCAGAGCTCAGTTCAAACCCCCACATGCTCCTCTTGAGACCCTTTGTATTTCCTCCCCCCCTCTTTCATCACGAAGCCCCTAGTGGTACTTCACTTTTGGTAGTGTTTATCCTTAAAACAGTCACACAGGCATGGTATTGTTTGAACAGCTTTTACCAAGGCAGCATACACACAAACAACATAGGCAGAATTATTTTAAAATAAGCCAAAGGCTTTACTAGTTAAATTAATGAAAAAACAGTAAATAACATAAAGACAAAAGACATTGGTTACACGGTATTGAGAATAAAATGAAAAATATACATACAAATGTACTCTTTAAAACTCTGAGATTTAAAGTCTACCTCAAGTCCTTAGTTGTTGAATTTTTAAGTGCAAAGTCCTTAGAAGCGGCAGTTGAAGATCTTGGTTCTTGGTAGTACAGAAGCATTCTTGAAGAAAATGTCTCTGCTCTTCTAAGCAGGTAGAGAGGGTCCCAAATGCAACAATGGCAAAGGCTTCAAGCATAAAGAAAAAAGGCTAAAAGGCTCAGATGCCTCTCTTCATCCTGGTTTTAAGGGTTTCAAAAGGGCAGGTCCAGTGGATAGTGGCTGGCCCTGCGACTGGCTAGCATTCTGTTTCTATGGTTACCCAACCAATCAGAGTTTAGTGTTTTATTACAATATCACAGATATGAGGTTCTTAATATAAAAAAAGACTCAGAAGTCAGCCAGCTCAAACCAGATTTCTGGGGGATTATTCCAGCCTCCCTGCTGGGAGATAGCTGTAGTTAGACTGCACTCAGTACAGTCGTTTACTTAAATGGTAGCCCATCTCAGCTGGTAACAAGCTTTTTTCTTTTGTTTATTTTAGTAAACTCTAGGATTACAAGTACCTTTGAGCAGGGACTGCTCATTTACAAAGGTTCCACGTCAAAGGAAGTAGGGTAATGACAATGCAAAGGAAACAATAGATGCACGTATTACATTAAAGTTTGACTAAGCATGTTATATACAGTGGTTTGCAGAGAGATTCGGCAATTGCTGGCATGAGTATGTTTTGAAGGAGAACAGCAAATGGAGAGGAAAGAGGCAGAGAAGAGTGAGCAGGCAATAGCCATTGTCAGTTAGTAGAGGTGGGTGGCATGAGACTGGTGATGGTGGCTCAGGCCTAGTGTCAGCTGCGAGGGGAGGTGTGGGTAAAGGGAGGAGTACGGGGGGGGCTGAGCAAAAGATGAACAAGGAGGCAGGAGTCCAGAGCACCATTGTCACTGCTACAAAGTGAAGACCATTGTTTAGGAGGGGCAGTCACACAGCGTGGTTGGGGAAATGGAGAGTCGAAATTCCCTTTTAAAGGGACCTAGAGTCACAGCTGTAAGTGCTTCTTTGTTAAGGGTGTTATACCACTGAGAAGCCCTGTGTGAGAATGATCTCTGCCCCATAGTGATACAGCATCTGGAATGTCTGTTGAAGAGCTCTCCATGTAGGTTGGGTGCTGTCGTGGATGGTAAGGAGTTTTGCAACTCCAGGCAGCATGTGCCCAAGGAGAATTGTTTTGGTGAGTAGACAGGTCTGGTATTGAATTCTGCTCATGAGTGGTAGCCATCCAGCCTGGGCATATAGGTCACAAGTGTGAGTTAGGCGGGAGGCACCCGTTAGGAGCCTACAGGCTTTATTGAGTGTAACAGATATCCTCCAGAGAGCAGTTGGGGAGGCAGAGCTGTAGATGGCAAGACCGTAGTCAATAATGGAGGTGACAGAGCTATAGATAGCCAGTCTGAGGGCTTCAGGGGTCAGGCAATGCTTGTGCTTGTGGAGCAGGCCAATCCGTATATTGGCAGCTTTTGCCACACTACCTGAATGATGTGAGAACGTAAGTGAGCTGTCCAGGGTGATGCCAAGGTATTTAAACTCAGGAATATGCTCAAGTGAGGCCCCCACTAGGTTCTTGATGTTGAAGAGCAGAGGTTTGTACTTGCTCCGTGGCTTGTAGAATGTCATAACCTTAGTTCTGCTAAAGTTCAGAACAAGTTTATGTGAGCAAAACCAATCTTCAACACACCTAAAGTTGCTTTGTAGGTGACTTTCTAGAAGGCTAGTATCTCGGTTCCTTGAGAATAGTACTGCATCATCCGCATAAAGTAATATTCTCTGTTGGCAGGCGCTAGGAAGGCCATTAAGAAAGAGAGAAAAGAGTAGTGGTCCCAATATTGACCCCTGGGGGACACCTGAGAGGACTGTTTTTTCATCTGAGGTGACTCCAGCTATCCTGACACGTTGGACCCTGTCCCCAAGGTAACTAGCAAATCAGCTCACTGCATGTTTGGAGAGGCCAAGGGTGGACAGTTGATTGAGAAGTAGCGGGTGGTTAACGGTGTCAAAGGCCTTTGTTAAATCAATGACTACCACCCCATCACACATGCCTTGGTCAATGGTGTCACGGAGGAAACTGATGAACTCCAGCAGTGCCGTGGTGGAACTATGCTCTTTCCAGAATCTGGGTTGCTCTGGGCAATGGATTTCATACTTATCCAGGAACTCCACAAGTTGATCAGAGGCTATTTGTTCCAGAGCTTTAGATAAGAGGGGGAGGATGGAGATGGGCCTGTAGTTGGTATGTAGCGTCTTGTCTCCATTTTTGTACACTGGTGTGATAGTTGCCTGTTTCCAGAGCAATGGGAATTGACCCAATCTTAGGGAAAGGTTAAATACCTTTGTTAGGGGTTCAAGGAGCTCATCAAGAACTACTGCAAGCAGCTTCAGATCAAGGGAATCACCACTGTAACTGGTTTTGCTGATGGCCTTGCGTATGTAGGTTCTGGCTAGGTGCATAGGGACCTCTTGGAAGAAGAACTGTGGGGTAGGGTGTGCTTGGGACAATGTTATTGAGATGGAGTTGGAGGTAGAGACATTGAAGAAATTGGAGGTAGGCCGCTGCTCAGGTTAGAGAATGCGTTGTTAAATGTGTTAGAGATCATATAAAGGTCAAGCGTAGGTGCACCATCAATGTTAAGCATAGTTGGCGGTGTCTTACCTTCCTTCACCGTAAGGTCCTTCAGGTTATTCCAGAATTTTTTCCCATCTCCCCAGGAGTTGGAAAGTACCTCTCTAAAGTGTTTGCGTTTGGCATTCTGAATAGATCGGGTACAGCTATTTCTTGCTGCTTTGTAAAGTTGGATGTCCTTTTTTGCTCCTGTGGCTCAGGCACAATGCCAGAGGTGGTCCCTTAGTTTGAGCTTAAGTCACTGTAGCCTTGCAGATACAATAGGAAGCCAGACATTCTGTCTCCTGGGGATGCTGTGGTCCATTCAGACACAAATGGACCTGCCTGCATGCCAGCTCTGCCTAATTATTTATTTTGTCTCCTTTCAGATACTTTAATTAACTCTAGCCTCTGCCAGCAGCAACAGTTTTTCTGTAGTAACAAGAACATCATATCAGTCTACAGGGCCCATGTGCTTGTATCCATGATTACTTGCACTTACACTGGCCGCTGTGGCATTTCTGATGCATTATATACATACAATTATATAAAACATGACCCAAAACAATAAGATATGATCTTATCTTGCCACAGTTCCCTTCAAAGAGGTTGTAAGATGGGGAACATATAAACATTTGGAGATTTTGTTGAAGTAAACCCCTTTCTTTCTGGCTTTGCTTATTGATGATGTCGTATTGCACTCAATGAAGGCTGCGTGGTCTTGTCCTGTTTCAGCTGGGTCCACTTGTAATATCAGGTATAGTCATTAAGCTGGCCCTCTGGAAGGGTTTAAAGCCTTAATGAAACACCCTGAAGATTTGGGTCCATTGGTCAGCATGGTGACAGCCAAACTGCTGGTTGTCCTCCTCCTCCTCCTCCTCTTCACCATCCTATCAAGGAGTTTTAAGTTCCTTGACTCATGAGGCTGATGTGTTTACTTTTTTTTTATTTACTGTGCTTTATTTCCCACCACTGGCTGGCTCCCATTGGTCCTGCCCCATCACCCATCTTCTCCGAGACTTACCTCATGTCCCTAGGTGTATACTGGCTTCCCCACAGGATAAGACATTTGGAATGGGGTGGCTACACCAGGATGGAGTCTTGGTCAGTGGTCCGGGAAGGAGTATGGGGCCTGTGGTTGGGTGTGGACATCCTCTTGCACAGTTGTGATTTTTTTCCTGCTTTCTCCCCTTCCCCTGGTATGCAGAGGAGGGTATACAATGCATGAGCATGCTTTGATGTGTGCTCTTGTCACAGCATGGAGGTGCCCCTTGGTACACCACCACTTGTGATCACCCAGGTGGTGGCAGGGCAGTGCAGCCTGAGCACCCCTTCTCCCAAGGTGGAGAGCATCCACTGGAATCCTCATATCACCTCCCCTGGCTAGTCTTCTGATGACTCAGACTTGTTCCTGTACCTGAGTTGCCGGCGCTACTGCTGTGCAGGCAGGCTGGCCCCACCAATGGATTTACTTGGCTAGTACATAGGATATGCAACAAGCTACAGTAGCTACTCAGTCTCTTACTTGATATTCTCATGGTCTGTGGACAGCAACCATGCTGCTCTTCACACGAAACATCAGGAGAAGGTGCCCTGACTTACTGATTGCAGAACTGCTTTGGCTAAGCACTACTTGCAGTTAGCCATAGATCAGGCAGAAGCTGTTTCTTGGTGCATGAGTGTTGAAGTTATTCTCAGAAGGAACATATTGTTATGATCCTCTCATTTTATCTTTGATATCTAGAACATGGTTCTGGATCTTAAACGGCTTTGAAAGATCAGCACTGTTCAGCCCTCAAGATGTGGGCATCCTGAAGGAAACTGAATACTTTGAGAAGACCATGAAGGTGGTCTTATTAGTAACTAGTATGACCTGTGACAGACATTCCTTTCCAGTAGGGACTGGCCTTATCTTCGTCTTCTTTACTTTCTTAACAAAAATCAAGGTAGACAGTCAGTGAACAAGTCTTATGATATCTGCTACAGCTGAAGCAAGGATGACACTTGTGGAGGCTTTGGCACCAACAAAGATGCCAACAAACCTGGTCCTTCTGTGAAGTAACTAGAGGCAGAGTGCCCTCAGCTACTCTGTGCTGTCCTTCTTCAGCCTCCTGATCAGAGGCCAAATTACATATTTTTGCCCTAGTGGTTGGTGATCACTGCTTCTAAGTGGGTGCTTGAAATCATGAGCCTAGCTGTCTTTTTAGACTATGTCACAGCCACCCTGGCTGTCTTGATTTCCAACAAGAGTCACTTTCATTGCTCCTTTAACAAAGTGATAAAGGATGTTCCACTTATCAACATCAAAAGGAGGAAGAAGCAGGACAGCATCAGAGATGGGTAGAAGGGACCTTGGATTAATGTCTCATCCAAAGGATGGCACACCCTGACAGTACAGTGCTCTCCTAGTACTGCACGTGAGTTCCAGCATTTAGGTATGAGCTCAATCCCAGTGTGGGACTAGAACCTACACCCTTCTGGCCCAGAGGCAGATGTGCTGCCCACTGAGCCATGCTGACACCAGATGTGCCCAGATGTTTCATAGTCACAAAGAGGATGGGTGGTAGGTGTCTTAGTCTAGACATGCATAGTCTGAATCTGTATGTAACCCACATATGCTAGGAAAGAGTGAAGAGTCCTCCCCCCTCTAGCTAAGTTCCAAGTCACATTGCCTGTAGGTAATAAAAGTGGGTGGAGCAATTATTAGCTCGTTCCAGAAACTGCAGAGCTCCTGAGAGGAGGAGCTGCTGGTTTGTGCTGGCTAGTCTCATCAGTATAGAAGGTTCCTGGTGAGCTAGGGCCTACCCCTTTTTATGGATCTGCAGCTGAGCCCTAACAGCCCTGAAATTATGTGGTGGATGCCTCAAACAAGCCTTGGGGGGCTGAGCAGTGGATTAAACAGCCCTGTGAATTCAGAGCCAGAAATAGGAGAAGTCAACACCCATAGCTGAGTGAGAATGCTGAGAGACTGCTTGGAAAATAAGGTATGATGGAGCAAGTAAAGATGGAAAATTAACTGGGAATTAATTACTGAAGATCCTCTTCCACATCCTTCTCAAATAATAATGCAAAGAAGCCCTGAGAGGCATGTGCAGGTCCAATCCTGATGCAGAGATGATGGAGGTTAGTGCCCCATATAGATAGTTCTATTGTGCAGAGGGGGTCAAGAAGAAATACTCTAGTGCTTGGTGTATCAGTATGCCACAAGGGGTCACACATGTGTGCCAGGCTCTGCCAGCAGAGACTGTTCTTGTTGCCCAGGGCTTTTGAAGAAAGTTTGCATGTCTGAGAAGTTGGTAACGAGGGTAGAATACAGATGAAAGGATTAGTGCCGGAACTATTGTGTGTACCATCTGCCTCTTCTGTGTTGTAATATGGGAAGAGTATGAAATGTTTCAAAATGTATTGGTGCTGCCTCCCAGGTAAAAGCAGTTGAACAAAGAATGAAGTGTTCATGAATTTTTTTTTTTTTTATTTTGTTTCGCCAGGAAAGTAGACTGGATCAAAGATCCATTTTCAGCCCACTTGGGGAGATTAGGTTTACAATAGGTATAGATAATATGTGATTATTGACTCACATCACACACAAGATAAAAATATCATGTTACACAAAATGTACATGATTTTATAAGGGTATATCATGAGTAGCAAACATAGGTTAAGTAACATCAACACAATCGCAGATTGTCAACATTTCTAAGTGTTTCCGCAATTTTTTTGTGAAAATTCAGGTTTTGACATCAAAATTCATTACTATTTCATATGCAATTTTTATCAGCGCAGGACAATAATAAGAAAATAAATGTTCTACCACATTTGATTTAATTCGGATTTCACAAAATCTTTATAATGATGTCTGTCTCAGAGATTTTAGATTTTGCACTTTTACCAAATTATTGTTTAGCACTGTTGGTATCCTTGCATGGAAGGTTTTATGTAGAAAAGTCAAAGTTGTATATTGAGCCCAATACCTTGGAGGCAGAGATCAGAAATGTTGATACAAACTGCAACGGTGTTCCATTTTTTGAGTTTGTAAAAAGCCTAATTATGTTATTGAAAGTAACCTCATACTTGTAAAAAATTGTTTCTGGTAAACTAAGTAGCAAAATTGAACTGTATGCTAGTGCTGGGAGAGGGACCTATTTTGGAATGGTCTTTTTTTTTTTTTATACTTGCCCGGTTTCTAGACTTCAGAGGGGGTCTCGTACCCCTTCCTACTCCATCCACCAGGTCCTGCCACCAGGATTCCCCTGGTTTCATTTGTGCTCATTATGGCCGGGGGTGTGTGCATTTTTACCCCATTTTCTCCCTTGTCCCCTGGGGACGCCAGCACAGAGGACATTCATCCAGTTGAATCACATGCTGACACAAGCCGTCAAGTGCCCAAAAAAGTCCTCCCTCCCTGACTCCGGAGAGTAGTGTTCCCCTACTGCCCAAGCTTCCACAGGCCGAGAAGCTATGGGTGCTTTGAGCTACCTGGTAACCCATCCCTGGAGCAGGAGGAGAGCATCCATTGTGATGCTCAATTCTCCTCCCCCATCTGACCCCAGGCAGCCCGAGTCCGTTCCCGAACCCGGGTCACCAACATAGCATAAGGTGTGTCATCCAGCGCCTCAACCCTCACTGCCACCGGGCCAGCTGCAATGGTCTTTTTAACATCCGTCATTAAACTTTTTTGGTTCCTGTATAGAAAACCCAACTTAGTGTTGATTTTGTAATCTTTGTTATAAGATCACTGTATGAAAGCATTTGGTGTAATATGACTCCTAAATAATGGAAGCATGGTGCTTCCTTCAGTTCATATCCATTTAGTCCTTTGATTTTCACACTGTTTCCTTTTGATCCAGTTTTTAGTCGTGTCCCAAAAAACATTGTTTTTTTTTTCTTTTCATTCAGTAGTATTTTGTTTCATAGAAACATAGACTTTGACGGCAGATGAGGACCGCTTGGCCCATCTAGTCTGCCCATTTCCCTACCTACAGGATAGGCCGCATATCCTAGTTAACCAACAGCCTATTTCTTCCTACCCCCACAAGAATTGCTCTTATGTCTGTCCCATGCATTCTTGAATTCTCCCACAGTTTTAGACCTCACAACCTCCTCAGGATGGCTGTTCCATGCATTCACTACCTCTCTGTGAAATAATACTTCTCACATTGCCCCTGAACTGCCCTCCTTCTATCTTTAAATTGTGTCCCCTTGTTCTTGCATGTCTCTTTTCTGAAAGATGCTACCCTCTTGGACTTTGTTGATTCCACTGAGGTACTTAAAAGTTTCTACCATGTCCCCTCTCTCTTCTTCTCAAGGGTATACATATTAAGCTCCTTTAGTCTCTCCTCATACGGCTTCTCTTGCAGACCCTGCACCATTTTAGTTGCCCTCCTCTGACTACCTCTATCCTGTCTATGTCCTCTGGAGATGGGGTCTCCAGAACTGGACACAGTACTCCAGATGGTCTCACCAATTGTCTGTACAGAGGATAACAACTTCCTGTTTTCTGCTGCTGATGCCTCTCCCTATACATCCCAGTATACCCCAGCCCTCCCTACTGCCTTCTCACATTGCTTGCTAACCTTAAGGTCATCTGATATGATTACCCCAGGTCCCTTCCTTTTGTTGTTGTTACTACCCACACCCATTGTGTATTCCTTCCCTGGTTCTTGTTTCCAGGTGCATTATTTTGCACTTCTTTGCATTGAATCCTAGCTGCCATACTTCTGACCATTCCTCCAACCTTGCCAAGTCCCTTTCATCCTTTCCACGCCTCCTTGTGTATCAACCCTGTTGCAGATCTTTGTGTCATCTGCAAAAGGCATGCTTTTCCTTCCAGTCCCTCTGCAATGTCACTGATAAAGACATTAAAAAGGACTGGACCCAATACTGAACCCAGCGGTACCCACTAGTAACCTCCCTCTTCAGAGTGACCCATTTACAGTTACCTTCTGTGTCCTGTTGTGCAGCCAATGTTTTACCCAGGCTACCACCCTGGGTCCCACTCCCAGGCTGGTTAATTTGACTATTAATCTTTTGTGTGGGACTGTGTCAAATGCCTTGCTAAAGTCTAGGTAGGCCATGTCCACAGCCCCTCCCTGGTCTACTACTTTGGTCACCCAGTCAAAGAAATCTATTAGATTCATCTGACATGACCTTCCCGCTGTGAACCCATGCTGCCTTGGGTCCTGTGCTCCACTGGCCTCTAGGTACTCAACTATTCTTTCATTCAGAAGTGACTCCATCACTTTCCCTATCACAGAGGTCAGACTGACAGGTCTGTAGTTTCCTGCCTCTGTCTTGGTCTCACTTTTGTGAAGGGGAATCACATCTGCCTTCCTCCAGTCCTTGGGTACCACACCATCCTCCCATGATTTACTAAAAAGAGTAGCCAGTGGTTTCACTAGTTCCTCCCTTAATTCTTTTAGAATTCTAGGGTGAATTCCATCAGGACCCATTTCTTTGTCCACCTTCAGTTTTAGGAGTTCTTGCAGAACCCTTTCTTCTGTGAAAGAATTGGGATCGACCCCCCTATCAAGAGTGCTTCTGTTAATTGGATTAGGCACTTCCCCCTCCTTTTTTGTGAATACTGAGCAGAAATATTCGTTCAGTATCCCTGCTTTTTCACTGTCCCCCTCTGCCCACCCACCGTTCTTTCTATTCAGCCTCACTGTCCCTCCTTTTGTCTTTTCACGCTTGCTGTATTACTATAAAGGTTTTATTCACCTTCTTAACTGAGTTGGCTATCTTTTCTTCAGTTTGGGCTTTTGCTATTCTGACTTCCTCCCTGCTTCCTTCTGCCTTAACTGGTACAGCTCTCTGTCCTGCTTCTTCTGTGTTTTCTATACCTACAGAATGCTATCTTTTCTTCCTGACTTTCACAGCCATCTCTTTTGAGAACCATAGTGGCTTTTTCTTTCATTTTGATTTGTTTATTTGCTTCACACAAAGGCTTGTTGCCCCTGTGATGGCAGTTTTGATGATTCCCCATTGTTGCTCCACACCTCCTTCTAGCCTGTTTGCTAGTGCTTTTCTGAGGCACTCTCCCATCTTGCCAAAGTCAGCCCTCCTGAAGTCCAGTACTCTCACTTTTGTAAACCAAGTTTACAGTTTGTAGTCCAAAGATTGCATTTCTACCTTTAGGTCCACTCCTGTCTTACATGTGCAGTAGAGAACTGTCATTGGCCTACATTCTGACTGATGCATTATCACAGATCCCTGGTAGATTGTTTATAAATATTTAAAACAGGTGTGGACCTAGAACTGAACCTTGAGGCACCCGGGGTCAATCTCTCTCAGTTCTGATCTCTCAGATCCAATTTTTATCACTTGTTTTCTGCTAGTCAACTAGTTTCTGAACCATTTAAGTGTGTAATAGGGCTAGGCGGACTGTTCTGCAGGAGGTCCACACCCCTGGATTGAACCCGCAATACATCGGCCTGGATAAATACAGACTTCACCATAGAAGTCTGGTTCTGGGTCCGTGGAGATGCCATTTCCATGATTTTGCTGTCTGTTGCCATGGGGATGCTGTCGGCATGTACAGGCGGCCAGCAGCAACCAATAAGGCAACAGAAGGTCATGTGATGCACTCGCGGTATATAACTGTGCTGAGTGTGCAACATGGCCCCAGACAAGCAAGGAGGACCAGAGGAGCAGGAGCAGGAGCTATGCTCAGCAGAGCCAGGCAGCCAGCAGAGAGAGAGTCACCAAACAGAAAAGCACCAAAACTCGAAAAAAACCCACCAGAAATATATGAGCTGAAGGGGAGGGAAGAGAAGAAATTAGGGAGAGTGAGAGACAGGAGGGGGAGAGAAACTGATTGTCGGGGGTGGGCGAAAGCAGGTCAGGGAGTCAGGACTTGGGAGATAGTGGTGACCTGGGTGGCTGCCAGGGGGGTGCAAACTAAGGCAGTGTGGCTGTACTGTGTGACTGCATGTATGAGCAAGGACAGGCTGGCAAAATCTTTGACTTGCACCATTCCAGATCCAGAGGAGAGAGGGAGAGACTACTGGGGGCCCAACAGAGATTTTACAGTTACAGAAAATCCCAAATGAATTTTCTTTTTCTTTTCTTGGCCTCAGTCAGTGTAGCTGAGTATATGTGAAAGGGCAGGTAGGCAAAATCTTTGACTTGTGCCATTCCAGATCCAGAGGACAGAGGGAGAGACTACTGGGTGCCCAAGAGAGATTTTATAGTTACAGAAAATCCCAAATTAAAGTTATTTTTGTTTATTGACCTCAAACAGTGTAGCTGACTGTGTATAGAAAGGGCGGGCTGGCAAAATCTTTGACTTGTGCCATTCCTGATCCATAGAAGAGAGGGGGAGACTACTAGGGGTCCAAGAAAAATTTGACAGTTACAGAAAATCCCATTTTTTCCCTGGCTTCAGTGTGGTTGTGTGTACAGGGCAAGAACAGCAGGGTGGCAAAATAAATCTTTGACTTGTGCCATCCAATCATGAATCACAATCACTTGCTAACATTTAATGTAACAGTCCCAGGAATCCACAAGAAAATTTATTTTCCTGGCTTCTGTGTGGCTGTGTGTACAGGGCAAGGGCAGCAGGGTGGCAAAATAAATCTATGATTTGTGACGTCCAGAGGGGAGAGTGAGAAACTGCAAGGGGGCCCACGATAAATGTAACAGTTTCAGAAAACCCAAATAAAATTTATTTTCTTGGCTTCAGTGTGGCTGTGTGTGTATATGGCAAGGGCCGCAGGGTGGCAAAATAAATCTATAACTTGTGACATCCAGAGAGGAGGACGAGAGAGAGAGACTTCAAGGTGGCCCTCGATAAATGTAACAGTCCCAGAAATCCCAAATAATTTTTTTTCCTTGCTTCAGTGTTGCTGTGTGTACAGGGCAAGGGCAGCAGGGATCACTTGTTAATGTTCATTCACGATTTCATGTATTAAAAAAAATACTGTTCAGACAAACACCACACAAGCTGATGCGCCTCTGCTGCTGGCTGTGGGTGGCCCAGGGGTAATCTGACTTTGTGACTTGTAGCAGGCTGCTTACAATACAACACAAGTAAAATACAAGTACTGTACACACAAGTGTCATCATCATTACTCATTTCCAGTTATTCCTCCTTATTATCATAGTTTTATAGTGTAGCATATTACATTACGTATAAGCATTAACCAACCCCCAGTGTGGGACTGTGCTGCATGTGGCTATGCACCAGATGTGTCTGCATCTCCAATTCAAATTCTGAGGCACACTTAACAGTTACTGAATTTGGTAACTTAACAGTAACTAACTGTCTTGTAGGAGCCAGTCCAGTAATCTTGGAAGGAAGTGGTGGTGAACTGCTGTGCTGTCGGTGTGCTGTGTACAGTCACGAGTCAAGACAGTAAATTTGTCCCTGGCCTGTGGGTGGGAGTCATCAGAAAGACATCACATTAGTTAGAGGCATCTTTAGTTGCAGGTTAGAATATTAATAAAAAATGGATCAAATTGATGCACTGGATACCACACTTCGCACCACACCGGCGACCCGGGTTCGGATATGGACTCAGGTCATTGGTGGTCGGCAGGGGGAAGGAGGACTGAGCATCCCAATGGATGTTCTCCTCCTTTGGGGTGGGTTACCAGGGGTGCTATATGCACCCAACGTCCCTGGGGACCGGTGGGAGCACCGGTTCTCAAGGGGCAATGGCGGCTCCATAGGGCTGGAGTCAGGGAGGGGAGGACATTGTTAGGCACTTGGCAGGCATGAGTCAGCAAGCAACTACCCGAGCCAACGTCCTCGGGCCGGGGGGATGGGAAGGGAGAAAAGCAGAAAAAATCTTCAGTGGGCCTAGATGACGGCCGCTCCACGCCATCCAGTCCGGGAACCACGAGCAGACCCCCGCTGTGCAGGTGCTCCACAGAGGTAGGAGGGGAGAGAGGAAGGAGTTGCTGAGGCACTCTAGGGGGCAGACTCAAGGTCAAGGATGCATGGATGGCATGAGCAATGCCTGAAGGAGTGGAACGCTGAGGGCGAGAAGGAGAGATAAAAAAGAAAGTAAAAAAAAAAATGAATCAAAGTGTTGATGAGGCGCATTTTGTTTCTCAGGTAGGCAGTGGCACTGCAAAAGACAGCAATCAACCTAAAAAGGAAAAACAAAATCAAACCCCAAAAAGTGATTTTTTCATGTCTAAGGTTTCGTCTCCCAAGTGAATGCTTGAATCCAGAAAAGGGGAATGTCTCGGATTGACATCAATACCAAGTAAAAGAAAAAAGTTATGTAGTTAAAAAACTAAAGGGATGGTGAGTACCACCTGCAAAGGCACCCAACGGTATGGAACAATTGCATATTATATTACTGCCAGTCCCTCATCCGACTCTGAGGTTGAACCCAGTGAGGGTAATAAAAAGATGAACAGAATGATCAGGCAACACAAGGTTTACTGGAGGGGATGTAAATTGCTAACGAGGAAGGAAACAGGCAGAAATGTTTTGGTTGCAGAGGGGGGCAGTGGGAATAAACCACAAGAGGAACAGGCCCAAGAAAAATCCGGTGGGGGGGGGCCCTGAAAAGGTGACTGAGGTGTTGTGCCTTCCTGGGAAAAAACTAAAAAAATATCATCTTTTGTTTGGTCATACTTCTCCATTAGTGCTTCCAATGAGTTGGTAGGAACATACGCTATTTGTAAATGGCCAATCAGCAGGGGTAAAAAGACAGGGGCATTCGGAACTTCAGCACTGAAAAGACACCTAGACAGATGTCATAACATTACTGAGAAGTCCAGCTGTGAGTCTTGAAAAGAAAGTGACAGTGATAGCTCACTACACTGAGGGGTAACTCCCATAGATGAAAGCAGTGGCAGCCCCCGCAGCACTACTGAAACACCTCCACCACCACTTCCTGCCATTCGAAGGACTCCTCCTACTGTTACTGAAAGTGACCATGTGTTCAAAAGCCCTCATCCTTCAGGGAAACAGCTTACCATCTCATAAACATATGAGCATAAAACCAAATATGCCTCGACTCACCCTGTTGCTGTTACAATAACCAAAGAATTTCAGAAATGATAGCTGTTGATTTGCTACCATATAACGTGGTTGAACATATAGGATTCAGGCAGCTGCTTGAGTACCTCGATATACATCATGGAAATACTTCTCGACAACAGGGATTCCAGATCTTTACAATGTGTATGTAAAAAATTAAGATGGGTCTTCTGCAATGCTATTGGGAGGGTGATGCGTCTCACAGCAGATATCTGGACAAGCTGTAAGCCTGAACCCTTCATGTCTATCACACTACATTGGGCATGTTTTGATAATTCACATGAGATTGGGGACAGAGAAGCATCGCAGTTTGCTGTTCTAAGAATATTTTATTTTCACTGGCCCGGTGGCGCTGAGGGTTGAGGCACTGGATGCCACACCTTGCACCACACGGGCAACCCGGGTTCGGGAATGGACTTGGGCCACCAGGGGTTGGCATGGGAGAGGAAAGATCGAGCGTCCCATGACTGCTCCCTTTTCTCGGGGAGGGTTGGGGCACTGCAGCGACAGCTGGTGGAGGTTAGCAGCACAGCAGCGAGCAGCAGAATGGGGGAGAGCGTGGCAGGCATTGGCATGTTGTGCCCAGAGGCCATTGCACGTCCAGCTCTCTGGGGAGAAAATGGCAGAAAATGGTGGAGAGCGATCTCGGCGGCTGATGGCCATGCCCGACACCCCCAGTACCTGAGAGGATTCTGCCACAGGGTAGTGTGAGTGACTAAAGGCCGGCCCTGTGGGGGTGCCAGACTGGGCCCGGGGGTGCGAGTGATGGCAGCCGCGGATCGTGAGGGATCCGCTCCGCAAAAGGAGGACAAATAAAGATGATATAAAAAAAGAATGTTTTATTTTCCTTCTGAACATGCCTCATACAACATCAATGAAGAGCTCCAAAAACCAATACAGCAATGTCTCACTTCACAGGGACTGTCAGTTTTCTTTATAGTTGCAGATAATGGGTCCAACATTAGGCAGGCCTTAGAGGAGGGAAGCTTTGTACCCATCCCCTTTGAGCATTGCTTAAATTTAATAGTTCATGGTCAACAATGACAGGGAGATTAAGGATCTAATTAGCACTGCTAAAAGAATATGTACTCATTTCAGTCACTCAAGCAGAGCCCGTCACTTGTTTGAAAAAACACAGCAAGAACACAGTTTACCTTTGCACAGACTGATCATTCTACTTGATGGAATTTGGCCTTTTATATGTTTCAAAGGTTGCTGGAACAAAAGAAAGCTGTCAGGGAGTACACCTTGGCAACTAAAATTGGTGAGCCTGCCCGGTGGTGCTGGAGGTTGAGGCGCTGACTGCTGTACCTCATGCCACGTTGGTGAGCCAGGTTCGGGAATGAGTCCAGGCCACCAGGAGTCAGCAGGAGCAAGAGAGGATTGAGTGTCCGGAGGACTGATCTGCTCTCTCGGGGAAGGGAGGTTTGCCATCCTGCTCGCTGACTGCCCTCTGGCAGGGGCTGGAGGGCAGTACAGGTCTGGAGGGCATGTGCCATCATCCTTACATCAGTGGGGAGGGGGATGGGAGAAAAAGGAGCCAGCAGATTCTGTGATGTTTGCACCAGTGCCCCAACAAGCCCCCTGATGTCTGGATTTTGCTCTGGGATGAGGGCAAAGCCAGCGCCCCTTCATCCCAGCCCTGCCACTGGGGAGGGAGGACCTAGAGGGGTATTAGAGGGGTGTCTTCGGGGAACAGTGTGGCCGGAGACTAAGTTCCTCCAAGGGAGGGACCGGAATCACTTGTCGGGCTCTGGGGTTGCAAAAATCTTTCTGGAAAAAAAAAAGAAAAGAAAATTGGTGATGCAGACATCTGTATTAGTCCACCACAGTGGGCCATGCTGGAGTTGTTTGTTTTGCTGCTCCAGCCATCTGAGGAAATCACTGGGGAGGTTAGGGCAAACACAGCAACTCTCAGCCAGGTGATACCCCTAATAAAAATTTTAAAATTCAGATTGAATCTGATTAGGGAAAAGTTAGAGAAGTAAGACAGTCCCATGATCACATAGGCTCCCAGTGGTGGTGCTGCTGACACATGCAGGTTGTCCCCAGAATACAACAAGATCTAATGAGACATAAGATCAAAAAAGTTGAAGAAGATGACAAGCTAAGTAAAATGCTTCATTTTGAGTACTACATTAAATCAACATTCTTGGGCCCATGATACAAATCAAAGCAACTATTGAGTGATGACGATGACACTTGTTTCAAGATAAATAAACAAAAAATAATTGACAAGGTGTGTGCTGTCATGGAACAGAGTACAACAGCCACACCACATTCAGAATCTTCTTCATGACATAGCACAGCATCAGGTGGCCCATCCTCTACTGCTACAGCATTTTCTCCCTCTTCTTCCTCATCCACTACAGCTGAATCTTCTTCTTCACCACCTGCCAGGCATAGCACTGTCCCATAGTCACTTGATTCAGCTTCATGTCTCTGGAGTCACTTAGAAGATGTAATTGTAACATTTACTTCATCTGCCTCTTGTAACACAGCCTCAGCACAGACCATTGTTGAAATGTACCTGGCAGAGCCCAATATCAGCTGGAATGCTGATTCTTTGCAATGCTGGAAATCCAAACAAAATATGTGGCCTGCTTTAGTAAACATTGCAATGAATTGCCCTCCGACTAGCGTTTGTTCAGAATGATTGTTTAGTTCAGCTGGTAACGTCATTACTGATACATGATCCTGTCTGACACCAGAAAATGCCAAGGGCCTCACATTTCTCAAAGTCAAAACTCCTCACTTTAATTACAAATATGATTACAAATATGATACCTGAATAAAACATACATTGACTGCTTTGAGCAGGCCCTATCCACAAGACACTTTTAGTAATTTGTGCCTGTGGTGAAAATCTTTTGTGTGAATAGGGTCTACTACAGGAGGTAGCAATTCATTGCAACAAGTCAGGTCAGGATGGACTAGACCAGGCCACTATTACTTGAATGATCTCATGAGCAGCACAGAACAGAAAAAAAAAATAACATCAGTGGGTTCAGAGTCCAAATACAGCAAGCAACTGCATTTCATGTCACAAACTTACTTGATGGTACCTGGTACCACTATCTGATCTGAAAGGTAGGGTACTGCTGTAATGCCCCAAATTATAAGACTCCCCTGCTAGTCCCCAGTGCTAGTCAGTCTTCACAGATAGTTCCCTGTTGTCCCTAATGGTGGGCAAAGTGGCTGAACTTCGCTCTGCGAAGTGATTCATGAAGTAACATGGAATCCGCGAAGTGTTCCGCAACGCGAAGCGAAATACTTCGCGTTATAATGGGGAACGCGAAGTCCATTGGAAACAATGACTTTGTGTTATTCCGCCTTCCCCAAACAACTTCTCCACCAGTTTTAAGGTGCAGTACATTGAAATCAATGTACTCCGCCTCACTTCACCTAGTTTTTGAGCTCCAAAGGCGAATTTTGCAGTGCTATATGGGATTGCAGGTCACATGTTCTCTAGATTATTCTGCACAACCTCAATTCTGTGTAGTGTGTGTGTAGTGGAAGATGCTCTGCGATTTAAATCCTCTAAAAGCTGTTAAGGTCTTGTGAGCTATTTTTTTTTGCTCACAATTTACATCGATTATAGGAAACCCCCCCTGTGTTCATATCATTGAGTGTTTATTGTTTGTGTGTGGATTTTGAATGTTAATTTAGAACAGTCAGTCTGTGTACTATGAAGTGTGCTTTGGGGAGGGGCGTATCTGTAGTGTAGGTAGATTAACTGGGAGAAAAAGGCAGTCTATCTGTTTTGGTTATATTTTTCATGTATGACTGTGTTAATTTACACACAGTAATATCCTCAGTAATTCTTGACATTTTTTTTTGCTGATTGTTGTGGTGCAGCAATGTATAATTTCAGTTTGTTTAAAACATTTGGTTATATTACTAAAGGTTTTCAATTTGCTATGCATTACTTGTAGTGTGTGTGTGTGATGCATGCCATTAAATCAGGCACTTTTTCTTGTACTACAGAGTAATTGCAGCAGTGTGAACCTACTATCCACCACACCTGCATGAATTTTTTATGCTGCTTTGTGGTATCTTTACTGGTAGTGGACTGTTACTGCCGTGCACTAACCCCCCAACCTACAAAAGGCATTCTTTCCCAGGTTTGGATTTGTGACTTGTGAGCACTGGTTAGGTGTTGTTGTGCCTTTGCATCTGCATCTCTTGAGTGTGCAGCGCAATCTTAATCTGCCTGTGCATTTGTAGTATAGCATTAATACTGGGAGACTTTGCATTTTTTATTACCCTCTCATTTCACTTCGTCAGCACTGGGGAATTTTCTGGACACAAGACAGTAGCATTTTGGGGATGTAAATGAATTCTGGTGACTGTGTGTGACCATTGCACACATGACAGAGTGCGCCATTAATTCTGGGAGACTTTGCATTTCTTGTGCTCTCATTACACTTCGTCAGCACTGGGGAGTTTTCTGGACACAAGACATGAGCATATTGGGGATGCACATTAATTCTGGCGACTGTGTGTGTGAAGAGCTGATAATATTGTTGTCACTTCACCTTACTTTGCATTAAGGCGGAATGACAATGCAAAGTAATAACTACAAGGTGAAGTGTGCCTTTTGCATAGGGCACTTCGCGTAACGGAGTGACAACGCGAAGTGCCCAGTTTGCAGGCACTTCATCGGCAGAATTTAAATTCACTGCATCTCTAGTTGTCCCCCAGTACTCAAGCCCAGAGCCCTACAAAATAAACTGCAGCTGCAGTTAAAACATTTTTTTCCTCCTGCAGCCTGCCCAGCCCTAGCACGAAGGAGTGCCATCCTCGCACTGGGCAGCTGCCTGCCTTCCTGGTCGCTAGGGGCTCCAGTGTCCCGAACACCAGGGAGGGTGTCTGTGGCCAGTAATGGCCATTTTTAAAATAGTTAGGGGGAGCCCAAGTCTGTGTGGTCGGGTGAGCGCTCTCAGGTGCCCCGATGAAGAGAGAATGAGTTTGCGGCCCTAAGCAGGGAGAGAGAGGACACAGGGAGATAAAAGAAAAGGGTACGATGTACCTGTAGTCCTCCTCTTCTCCCTGTGTACAGTTCTGATGGTTCCCCCAGTGTGGCAGCTCCAGTGGAAGTGGGTCCAGTAGTAGGAAGCCAGCAGCAGTCGACCACAGCGTGGGCTTGCATAGCCCTGTTTAAAATCAGTTTTAAATTAAAATTTAAAAGAAATTTTGGTCCCTTGGTGGTGGCACCCACAAGCAGGGCCACATCCCAGCCAGCAGTATCAGCAGAGCATCAGGCCGAGCAGCTCAAGGCCCCTTAGTCATCTGCCGACTGCCTGCTTGTTTCTCCCCCAGTGCCAGCAGCAGTATCTCCCTCCAGCCTCCTCCTGCAGCAGTTCTTCTCCCTGGGTTGGGGTGGTGAGTGGGCAGTAGTGCCAAATGGCAGATGCTGGCTGCCAGTTATGCTAATTTAATTAAAATAAAAGTTTAGTTGGTGCCATCGGGCGCTGGGAGGGACAGCCTGAGGGGCAGCCTAGAGGGGCAAGGCCCCTTACAGAAGGGACAGCCAGAGGGTTGGGTTATTTAAATACATTTAAAGGAGCTCCAGCTTGGAGCCATAGGCAGGGGATGGAGCTAAGGTGGGGCGTCTTGCTTGATGGACACAGAGGCCCCTACCAGGCCTTACAGATTTAAAGGGGCAATGTTATGCCAAGCTATTAAAAGGTGCAATTCTAGGCCCAGCTGTTTAAAGGGGCCACACTGACCCAAGCAAGTTAAAGGGGCCAGCTCAGAGTACAGAAAGCCCCAGCACTTTAGGCCAGCTAGCCAAGTGGGCTACCAAAAAGGGCTAGTTAGCTCAGAATCTGCAGTTTATTTTATTTATTAAATAGAAAGGACCAGTCAGGGCAAGAAGGGGCCCCAGTTGGTTTGGTAGCCACATTAACCATGTGGGCCAGTGTGTTAAGGGCCAAGTAGCCAATGCGTTTTTATTTATTTTATTTATTTAGTTTTTGTTTGTTTTTTTTTGTTCATTTTTGGGGCCGGTCTTCAGCATAGGTATAGCATAGTTAGTTCCTGGCCAACCGCTTCACATCCAGAACATCAGGCCATTCCCCTTCCTAACAGTGTTTAGGTAGTGCAGGGAACCACCCTGGTTCACAGGTAGGGATCCGTCATAAAAATAAGGGTGGGGTTTCAGACACAAGAATGCAGAGAACTCCAGTCAAGTGTTGGCATCCTGTCTTGTTCCCTGGAGTCCAGCTTCGGGCCCAGTGTCTGCATCCTGTCTCATTTCCTAGAGTCCAGTTCCTGCCCAGTTGTTTGCATCCTTAATGTCCCTGAATCCCAGTTTTGGCTTAGGAGTTCTTTTTCAGCAGTTTGTATTTTCCTCGTTTCCTTGGGGTCTTCCACTGACCAGGAGCTCCCACACCTGCATCGCATTGTTTGCTTCAGCTTCATCACAGTTCGATTTCCCTGAAGCCCTGTTTAGCCAGGAGGCTTCCATAGCTTGGGTTCTTGCTTGTTTCAGTCCTTTCACCCTTCACTTTTCCAATCCGACCAAAAGCCGCCCAACAGAACACATCGGTGGCCACCGCACAGGACTTTTAAAGGACTCTGTGTTCATTTGGCTACTGCTCAACAGGTTGTACTTATGTAATGAAATACAGTACAAGGTTGATAATAGAGCTCACAATGATAAGTTTACCATAGAGTTTAAAATAGAGCAACAGGGATATTATAGAGTTCAGAAAATAAGACATTCGTAGAATAAGACATTCGTAGAGTATAAGAATCCCTATAGAGTATAAGAATCACTGTAGAGTTATAGGATTCTAAGCTACAGAGTTACAGTAGAATTGTAGAACAGTAAGCTACAGTAAAGTTATAGCATACCATGTTACAGTATAGATTGGTTGTATACTGCTTGATCTCCTTGGTGCCTTGCACCCAGTAAACCTGCTTTTATTCCCTGAGTTTGTCTCCTGCATCTCCTTACTCAAGCACAGCTACACCATCAGCAAAATTAGACACTTGTGCTCTTTGCACTGCTGTCTACTACTTCTAGTACTATTATCACTTTTTGTCCTTATGAGTCACGACTACTACTTGTCACTTTTTGTCCTTACTTCAGTCCTTACTACTACTTGTCACTTTTTTTGCACTCAGCAACTGATCTTGACTGTACTGTTTTGATTTCCATGCAGTGCATGGCTTAGCAGATGCCTGAATCCCAGGAACTGAATACTCTTTGTATATTTCTCATATCCCCCATATTTGATTGTGAATACTTCACAGAAAAAAATGCTACTAAATTGAAAATTCATATAATTTCTTTATTGTTTATGTGTGCGTATGCCCAATAAGCCTAAACTCTGTGGTCAGCAAACTGATGGAGGCACTGATTAAGGAAAAGACTGGTTAAGCATCAAGAGGGGGTGTACCTACTGAATGACAATCAGCACGGATTCACGGGTCCCAGGTCTTGCCAGACCAACATGATTTAATTCTTCGACAGGGTGATGGAGATATGGGACCAGGGAGGGGCGGTGGACGTGGCCTACCTGGACTTCAGGAAGACATTTGACACTGTCCCCCATGAGAGACTCGTAGGCAAGGTGGAAAGCTTGGGGTAGGAAACAAGCTCACTAGATGGGTTGAACATTGATTGAAGGGGAGGACTCTGAGGGTCATAGTTAATGGGGTGCACTCGAAGGAGGAAAGCTTGATAAGTGGGGTTCCACAGGGGTCTGTGTTGGGACTCATACTGGGACATCATTGTAAGTTTGTTAATTTTATTTGTAACATCTTGACTGTATATTTATGGTCCCAGGTCATACATGAAAACGGGCCTTGGCTCATTGTACTTACCAGGTAAACAAAGGTTTAAATAAATTAAAAATAAATACATACTTTTTAACATATACATAGAGGACATCACAGAGGATCTGCACTGGAAGGTTTGTCTGTTTGCGGATGACATGAAAATCTGTGGTAGCAGGGTGGATACAATGGAAGGGGGTGGAGGATATGAGGGAGGATTTGGCCAGGTTGGAGGAGTGATCAGAAAGGTGGCAATTATAGTTCAACACAAAAAAGTGCAGAATTATGCACATAGGGTGTAACAACCTGAAGGCAAAATACTGAATGGGGGGGGGGGGAGCTTGAGGAGACAGAGCAGGAAAGAGACCTGGGGATAACCACCAAAGACAATCTGAAAGTCCGGAGTCAGTGCAACAGAGCAGTAGGAAAGGCACTAAGTATGCTGGCATGCATAGGGAGGGGTTTCACAAGCAGGAGGAGGGAGGTGATCTGCCACTGTATAAAACCATGGTCAGACCAAACATGGACTATGGGGTCCAGTTTTGAAGGCCATACCAGCAAGGGGACAAGGACCAGCTGGAAAGAGTCCAGAGAAGACTGACCAAAATGGTGTGGGGGATGCAAGGGAGGACATATGAGGAGAGGATGGGGGAACTGGGCCCGTACTCGCTGGAGGAGAGGCGGGAGAGGGGGGATATGGTGGAGACATTCAAATACATGAAGGGCATAAACAGGATGAGAGTCGACAGCGTATTCAAACTGAGTAAGAACAATTCCACTAGGGGACATACCCTCAAACTGGAGAGGGGAAGGTTCAGAGGGGACATCAAGGAGAGGTTCTTCACCGAGAGGGTGGTACAGCCATGGAACAGGCTGCCGGAGTGGGTGGTGAGGGTGGATACAGTGGAGAGTTTTAAGAGGGCCTGGGACATGCACATGGGACTGGCAGGCAGAGTACAGGCAGCAATGGGATGGAGGGAATCTTCCGGGGGGGGTTGCAGGCAGACTGGATGGGTCCAGCGGTCCTTTTCTGCTGGCAGCTTTCTATGATTCTATGGTATGCTAGCCTGGTTACATCTCACTTACAGTAACTAGGCTGAGATTATTACTATATTTTATTTTTGATACTTAAATTACTTGGCAGTGGCTGGCAGCAATTATGGAACTAGGAAGGATGTAATTGTGTTGTGTGTCTGTTTTCAGGTATTCAGGTGGCAGTGGCAAACTTTTTTATGACTACACAGCACTTGACCAGTGCAATGTGTGACTGGCTTCTTGCTTGGGTGGTGGTGATCACTATATCTTTTGTTTTTCTTCTTTAAGGATTCAGCGTGTTGATCAGATTCAGTAGAAGTAGTCATAGTATTAGAAAATATTACCTCCTCTTGGACCAGGTAGTGTGCCATATATCACAGTACACTGGAGCATGTGAATCAGTTGCATCATTCACATGGGTAGGGTGGGTGGTGGTGTGTGGGCTCTCTTAGTGCTGCTCATTTGATCATTCATATCCATTTCTTTGGCTTATCCAGCTCTGACTGGAACATCCATCAAAATAATACCCACACAGCACCATTAATAAAAAAAAATCTTAGCTGCCTGGCAGTGCCTGCAGTGCTTGGTGGCACTATGATATAGGTATTTGCATCTGTCTGTCTGTCTCTCTCTCTCCATCTCTCTCTGTCTCTCCCAGCACACTCATGTCACAGACTGAGCAGTATACACCACCCCACCATTATAGGCCAGCCATGAAGGGGCTAGTAATGAGTGATTGCTCTTTTTATTTAGCAGTTTTACATTCATTTTTATACAAATAATCCAATAAATTATTCCTTTGGGCCTCTGTGTCAAATATGACTGACTTTGCCCACTTTCATGTATTTTTTCACATATTTTTCAAATATTTGACAGTAAATCAGAACTAATCAGAACAAATCAGAACTTCACCGTGTTCTGGTTCTTATTTAATATGGGTCAGAACTTCACCATGTTCTGGTTCTTATTTAATAAGGGTCAGAACTTCACCGAGTTCTCCCAGCCCTAGTGTGCAATTCCCTACACCCAGTTTCCCTAACTTGGTTAATATTAAGGTTACTAATATTAACTGAGGTCCCTCATCTGGAGAACTGTAGCTTGCAGATGGCAGCAGTGGCTTTGCTGGCCTGCTCCATTGCCTTTGAATATCCAGGGAGTGCAATATATACTCAGAGAAACCCTTGCTGATTGACTGGAACATTTGTGTGGACAATGAATTTATAGCACTACTGTTAAAAATGTATTTATTTATTTTAATGTTGGTAACTGGGAAGGGCACATTGAGCCAGGGCTCATTTCCAGGTCCGACCCAGGGGAGGAGTAGAAGGAGAAACATATTTATTATTTATTTATTTATTTATTAATTAAAGGCTGCCTCAATAGCTCAGATGTCCCACAAGAGACGTTAAAAAAGAACCCTGGTGATCCCTTCTGTGTAGAGGGCCCTGCAGTACCTGATGTCCAGGAGTTGACTCCAAGTACATTACATCAGATGGAAGAAGTTCAGGATGGTGACACTGGGCATTATTCTGCCCTGTCTGGAACATGGGGATTGGTTCTGCACCTTGGACCTACAGCATGCATATTTTCACATCTTGGTCAGGCCTTTCCATTAAATGTTCCTCTGTTTTTGAATTGAGTACAATGTATTTATGTTCAGAGCAACACAATTCAGACTCTCAACAGCATCACATGTGTTTACCAAGGTTCTGGCAGTGGTGTCAGCCCAACTTTACCATTGGTGTATCCATGTGTATCTGGATGATTGGCTGATTCAAAGCCGGTCACTTTGGAGACTCTGTCAGGTCTTCAGTAGACTGTGAGGACCATCTCATTTTGAACTTGGAGAAGTTACAGCCATCCCAAACCCTGTATGTGATGTTAATTTTTTTATTTATTTATTTAAACATTTGGTAACGGGAAAAGGCACACTGAGCTGAGGCTTGTTTCCAGATGTGACCTGGGGACACTAGGGGGAGTGGGGAACAAAACATAAACAGAAATATAGAAGCAGTAAAGTCACAGTTGCAAACATACATACAAACATTTACAGACAAAAATAACTTTACAGCATACAGGGTCACTTTGCATGGTAAGACAGTGAACAGAGGTAATTTTGCAGATCAACAAGTAGATGAGCATATGCAGTGTGGTGAATATACATCAAAGTACATTTATAATATATGATTACAGTGCATAGGTGCTGTTAGATGACATGAGAGCATGTAGGAGGGGACAGCAGGCATAGCTGAGATCTAACAATGGTGAGAGAGGAGCTGTGAAGGATGGGAGGTTGAGAGTTTCAAAGTTTGGGAAGACAATAGGTGTAAGCAGATTTACCCATCTTGTTAGATGGTTTGGGTAGGGAAAAGGAGTGAGCATCCCTTGAGCGGAGAGAGTAGGAGGCAGGGGGTGCTAGGGTGAGGTGGTTAGAGAAGTAGGAGGGGGGAAGGTTGAACCAGTATTTAGAGGTAAAGGAGACAGAGTGGATGTAAAGTCTATGGGATGGGAAGGGAGTTCAAGGGTTGAGAGGAGGGAGCAGTGGTGGGTACTAGTGGGAAAGTTTGGGGTGAAATAACAAAAGGCATGAACAAGAGAGTCGAGTCTAGTCTATAGGTATGAGGGGGGGCAGTGCAGTAAACTATGTCAGCTTAGTCAAGGACAGGCAAGACAATTTTGGTTCGAAGTTCTCAACAGACAGGAAGGGAGAGAGAGTCCATATTTTGGCAAAGGATGCCAAGCTTTGGGTGGAGTATTGATGCAATATTATATAGTCAATGTGGTGAGAGAAGTTGAGTTGAAGGTCATCAAGGCTAAGTTAGACTCTTGAGATGTTCAAGCCTGGGAACACCACATCTGACTTTTTACCTGACGGAGTGTGAACCCATTCATTCTGTCACAGGCAAAAACACTCAGCTCATGATTTCCTTCATCT
Source organism: Neoceratodus forsteri (assembly GCA_016271365.2). NCBI lineage: Eukaryota > Metazoa > Chordata > Ceratodontiformes > Ceratodontidae > Neoceratodus > Neoceratodus forsteri. The sequence goes on along the minus strand of JADMNL010000022.1, from coordinate 435,529,089 downwards.
TGTTGGTCTGATTGCATTGCTTATGTTCATCATTCCATGGGCATGACATCAAATGTGTCATCTCTAGTGGGAGCTCAATGCAGTGTTCTTAAAGGTTAGTGCCCCTGTCCAAGCTGGTCCTGGCCACTCACACCATGACTGAGGTGATCTCTTGGTGGTTGGTTGCAGAGCACCTTTCAGAGGGGGCATCCTTCATTCAGCCAAACCCAACAATGGTTCTGATCAAAAATGCTTCTTTCCTGGCTTGTTGAGCTCATCTGGGGAATCTATGGGTCCACAGGCTATGGAGTCACATCAGTACAGGCATTCTCCTCAATGGTGGCCAACCATCTGGTCTGAGTCAACACAGACAACATGATGGTCATGTGTGAATATACAGGGGGAGCCCAATGCCCGTTCCTCCAGGCTAGACAAGGAAGCTCTGTAGATATGGTTACTGGCAATAAGCCTCAAAACCATGTTGTTTGCCAATTATCTTGCTGGTATAGATAAGCTGATGGACAGCCTCAGCCACCTGGGAGACATGTCACATGAGCGACCTCAACATCAAGATGGTGTGCATAGAGTTACTAAGATTGTGTCTTGGGAATCAGATACCCACAGAGTCTCTGCTTTCCCCTGATACCCAACATGTCAGAAATAACCTGATTTGGTCCATTGTGAGTGTTAAATATTTTATAAGATTGAATTTCTTTGAGCTAATAACATATATGGCACTCCAACACCAAACACCTAAAACAAACTTCTTTACTTACCAGTAAAGGTAGATCTTTGAAAAGATCTCCAAAGAGATATAGTACACTGGACTGTAAGCTGTCAGCATTGGGACCTTGAGAAGCTTTTGTAATGATGGAGCTTCACACATCAACATGCCTAAGTGCATGTTGTAGGTGCACAGTGTCACAAATGTAAGGTGGGCGGGCTTAAACCTTTTCAGTTGGCTGCCACTGGTGAATGGAGTTCTGACAAATCCATCAACAGTAGGATTGGGTCTGTTCCCACCGATCATCACAGAGAGGCAGGTGGAGCAAAAGAAACACTGCCCACCACAGAGCTAAATGAGGCACTGATAAAAACAACAAACTCAATATTTTTTTTTTTTAATTTAGTTGTTTAACCAGGTATAGCACACTAAGCTGAAAGCTTTTTTACAGGAGTGACCTGGAAGCACAATGAGGTTAAGTAATTTGCTAAGGGTCACACAGTATGCAAGTGGAAGCTGTGGGATTCAAACCCGGGTCTGGTCTGCTGGATGTCACCAGATTTGCAGCTCAGAGCCTTAGACCACTGCGCTGTACTGCCTCAATATGCAGTGCTTCATCAAGTACCTGAAAGCAGATTTGCCACTCCATCGGGAAAGAGGATGGAGAAAAAGGTATGGCTCATCGAGATCCTCTCAGGAACTAGTATTACTGGTAAGTAACAAACCTGTCTTTGTCCAAGGTATCTCCATAGAGCCATTATACATTGTTCAACTGCCAAGTGGTACCAATCCCAACCAGGTTGCTGGTAAACAGTGGACCAATCCCTCAAGAGAACAGATCTTGTAAGACAGCAAGGCCAAACCCAATTATGGAGGCAGTATAGCGCAGTGGTCTAAGGCTCTGAGCTACAAATCTGGTGACATCCAGCAGACCAGACCTGGGTTTGAATCCCACAGCTTCTACTTGCATACTGTGTGACCCTGAGCAAGTCACTTAACCTCCTTGTGCTCCCAGGTTGCTCCTGTAAAAAAGCTTCCAGCTTAGTGTGCTATACCTGGTTGAACAACTAAAAAAAAAAAAAAAAAAAAATTGTACTACGGGAGATCAGATCCAGACTGTGCAGTTTAGTAAAGCTATGGATCCAGTGCCAGGTTGCAGTCCTTAATAGCACCTGAAACTGACTGCACAGAGGCCACCATGTCCCTTGTGGTGTACCCAGTAGCAATACCAAGTAGATCCTGCCAGGGATGTCATACCAAGAGAATTTTGGGGGAGCACACAATTGAAATTGTGACTTGAGGAAACAGTAAGTTACACTTTAACAACCTTGCTCAGTCCAAAAAGCATGACTTTGATGGGGGATTTGGGAGGCACATGCCCCCCAGGGTGTATGGGCATGACGGTGTCTTGAATCCATGTTATATTTTACCCAACTGTCCTGTTTTTGATAGGTGTGTGACAAAATCGCTCAGCTGTGGATTGCAGTCTCTGCTTCTAGTTGTCTCCTTCTCAATGGCAAAATCACATGTCTCTAAATTCCTGCACAGGCCTCACACATCCATTGTGGAAGACAAGTGTAACCCCCCTGTTACCCGGGGTTACTAGAATCCCAGTAAGGCCTAGTGGTAGGCAGGGAAGACAGCTTGTGAAAATCCAGTTAAATGGATTTCACAGTGTCTCACTCTGTTCTCAGTCTCAACTGAGACTGAGGGATGACATCACCATAGAACTCTCACAGCTGCATGAGCCACACTGGAGTGCTGCAGTTGGAAGTTAGGATAGAATGTTGGGGATTTTGAACAGAGTCTGTGTGCAGTCCTGGAGAGAGACAGCAGCACAGCAGTCTGTGTTCAGACTCTCAGAGCTTTAAGCTCTGTTTAGAACTACTGTTAAGAAGGTGTGTGTTTCCACCGTAAGACGGACACAGAACCTTATTGCTGAAGTGGTGGAGACCGCTGTCACTGGTCCAAGTGCCCCTTCCCTGAGGGGACGGGGGAAAAGATTTGCCTGTCTTCCAGGGGCAACCCTCCTGGTTCCGGCTAAGTGAAGAAGCTGCCTATTTCTAGTTGTGCTGCAGCACCAGAAGATCTGAGAGAGAAATTCCTGTGGAGGAATCAGCTGTGGGGCACCTGCAACCAAAGGGTGAGTTCGCTATGACAGAGGGCAATGTTTTCACCTGAACTGTTGGAACGTGGGGATTGGACTACTTAATCTGTAGGAAGTCTAGTATAATAGACATTGCCAGTTAACTCAAGTAGGTTCAAGTCCAGCTCAAAGAGTGAAGTAAAGCGGAGATTGGACTGCTTAATCAGTGGGGGGCCTACAGCAATGGGCTATGCCAAGTAAAAATATGTTCAAGTCCAGCACAAAGAGAAAGCAAGACAAGTAGAGGAAATGTGACATACATTTAGCCTTAATCCACATTGCCAAGCTTTACAGTAGGAGGTGTTTATTGTCCAGAGAAATGGCCGGGTATGAATTGTGGAAGCGAGAGGTGAGAGACCCCCTCCCGCATCAGTAGTAACCAAATTCACCTCTACGGATTTGCTCTGTGGCACCTTTACTTTCTCTCAGGTACTTGGCCAGTGCCTGATGAAAGTACCGAGATGTGGAATTAAAAGGAAAATTCCCTGATAGAGCTGAGGTGCTCTTAGGTGGTTTAGGGAGCCACCAGAAAATGTTTCCATGACATATGGAAGGTGTCCGAGTGGCTGGCAAGGGAGCTGAGCCTGGGAATCCCAGATCAGTGTACCATTTCGGGCTGTGTACCCAAAGCAGCATGCAAGTCCGGGCTGTGTGCCCGGTGGGTTCAGAGCCTGAGGGCTGAAGTGTTGAAGAAGTGTTCTTGATTCTTTTAATCTGCTTTACTAGGAATGTAGTCCCATGGGGGTCCATCTATGCTCTGTTTATTCTGTTTGGATGTGAATAAAAGCCACACTTCAGAATCCCATTCCTGGTATTGGACTTTACAGTTATTGTTTCCTGTGTTCGGAGTTACTTGGGTGCCCCTGTGCAGAGTAGCCAAACCTAGCCCTTGTGCCAAGTAAACTATTCCGTCCGAACCCAGTCCCCACCTGGTACTGCTGTCAGATTCAAACAGCATACCACCTGTCATTTGCAAAATGATGGGGGTTGGGTTACAGAAGTCTGTAGTTTTGCAGCATTTAACTCACTTTTACATAGACTCTCAGCTGATAAATTCACATACAACTTTAAATGACACTTGTGTAACCCCTAGGTGGCACTATCCCAAGGGCTACTACCCCTGCCTGCTTGGCTAGTAGCAGGTTAAGGGGCCTGGGTAATGAAATGGGTGCATCCACCCGGAGGTCAGGGTTGTTAGTGGTCAAGCTAACCTGGGCACAGCCCTCTGGGACACTGTAACTCTTTCTCTTCTAGTGGCCTGAACAATATACAATAATTACTTTCACAATGACCCTTATTCACCAGGCAATTACCCACACTGTTTGCACTTACCACCAGGGCTGGTACCTCTAGCTTGACCCTGGGGACCCCCTGTAAAACAAGGTTAAGCACAGCAAATAGCAACAGTACAATACTTTTGGCACAAACTGGAACCACAGTCAGGTTAAATGCAAACAAAGTTAAATCTAATTTATTCAGGGGACTTGAACAAGGGAGGGGTGTAATCAGGTTGATTTGCTTAAAAGCTATATTAATCAGACAGTTATGCATGCAGTTCGGAGTCCCTACACAGTCACACACTCTGGGTTCCCAGGTAGGAAAACGGTGGGCTAGCTAGGAACATTGCTGCTGGTTGGGACCCTGTGATGGAAGAAAGCAACATGCACCACACAGTATTTGTAATCCGGAGCTGGAGGGCTCAGTTCATGAAAAAAAAGGCAACAAGACAATCAGATGACAACACTTTTAGATTTAGCTGTTGTGGCAGGGAGCTACCCTGATGTTTACTCACGATACCAATACTGGACACGGGCAGGACAAAATTGAGACTGCAGGCTGTTGAGCTGGAGTGCCCGGAAAAGCAGAGCCCACACAAATCACAGAGGCATTGTTCCTGTTCAAGGCGTTGAGCAGGGGGCTGATCTCCAGGCCGGTCTCTCGTTGATGACTTCCTCTGTGTAGCAGGTGTTCTGGCTGGGCCAGTGTAGCAGGGCCAGACAAATGGAAATGGATACAGATTCAGTCCGTGGAGCTGGATACAGCCTCCAGCAAGCAAAACACAGTTCAGACACACAATGGGAAACCAAATCATGACCCACTATAAGTATACAGCACATTCACATGTAAGGAAATTCCACTGTACCAGGCAAATAGCTCTCTGGTCGCAATTACAGAGTCTCTGCACAATCCGGAATTTCAGAGGTAGCTGGAAGTCCTGACAGGCCAATCGCATTCAGCAAATCTTCGGTCTTCTTCAGGTTAAAGCCTGGTCACAATTCAGTGGCTAATTTGCTCTCCAAATTCGGATTCAGTCCGAAAAAAGCACAAGTTCCCTCTCAGGGACAGCAGGCAGGCATGCAGGCCAAACTCAGGCCTTTTCACACTTCTCCCACGTGAATCCACTATGGATTGCTGCTCGAACTATCTCAAGCTATTACTTCTTCACTTCACAACTCAGATCTAACTGAAACTGCAAGCAGTGTGGGACTTTCCCCAAGATCCAAAAGATTCGGTTGGCTGATCTATCTATCAGTCACAACAAGGGCTCCCCCTCCAGGTTATTTTAGGCACCAAAAGCCCAAAACTACAATTCCTACAAGTTTTGGCCTCACCAAGCCACTGTAGGCAGGCTCCATTTTAGAGTCCCAAATGTACTGATTGGCCCATTCTGATAGTCCAGGACCAAGATGATGGAAACAAACAGAACTGTCCATGCTGCAAAGAAGGCAGGCTAGAACAAACTGCAATATTATTACTACTCTAACAAATGATCAGCAAACAAGTACATCTTCTAAAAGAGCTCCATCTCAGATTAATTACGACTGCAATCCAGGCAGCTCTTAAAGAGACAGTACACAGAGGCTATACAGGCACTCTCTGGCAATACATTTAAACTGCTAAAACGCAGGACACCAGCCTGGCAGTGAGCATTTAAGCAAGCTCAAGGAAGACTTCTCGGAAACCCCCATTTGTAGGGGGGGGTTACACTTGAATCAGATTTATCTGGTTTGGTATTGTTTTGCTTGGGTATTTTTAATGTATTCTCATTCATACAGTATGTTACCTGAAACTTTTTGTTACATTTTAATGCATGTTGTTCCTGTATACTGTTCCTCTAACATGAATGTACATAATTTATATGTTCTTCTCATTGAACCTTGGGTGATCCATGAAAATGTGATCTTTGTATTCCAGTGTGGACGTACCTTGGTCAACAAAAATAAACTAAACTAGGTCTGTACCTCAAGATTGCCCAAGAAAACTGACTGGTTCCAACCCAATTTCTAGAAATCCACACCATCAAACAGCCTTCCAATTGGCCTGTCTAGGTGTCAGTCACAGAAGGAGGGACTGTCTGAATGTCAGTCTATGGGTGATTGGCCATCACCCTCCTAGGTAAATTAATGAAGTACTCCAGCATCCCTTGAGCCCTCCCAGTTCTTATAGCAGGCTTTTGGAGCCTGATTAGTCCTTACCCAACCTCTGACCAAGGTGACCATGTTGAAGAGTCTCAAGATCACAAAGATGGCTGCCTCTTGTAATTCTTTTGGGCACTGGCCCACTTGTCCTTCTTGGGCACTCCATTGACGGCAGCAGAGCTGCAGTTGTTGCCAGGGGGTGGGGTGAGCTTTGTGAAGTGGGCGTGCTCATGCAGGTTCATTTCAGTTTATGTCAGTCAGCAAGAGCACAGGCAAAGAATATGAATAATTGTTGCAACAGTAGCATAGACTCATTGCTGTAGGCTAGCTATATTTATAACAGAATTTCCATGTATAAAGCAATGTTAATGTAATTTTAATGTAGAAAAAAATTTTGTTTTTACAGATTGCTCCACAGTAGATATAATGTAAATACTGCTTATGTTGCTCAGTTTTGCTATTCACACAAAGAAGGGACCTGTGAGACCCCAAAAGCTTGTGTATAATTCCTTCTCTGTACAAGACACTTGTTGGTCCAATAAAAGATATCAAACCTTCCAGTGTCTCATGTATAAAGAAGAAATACCTTACATAGAAAATGAAAAATTAGCATAATAGGAGGGTTTTCTTTCTGTATGTCAGCCCCAGATATGGAGACAGAGAAGAGACAGATGTAGGTAGGTCGGGAAAATGGGCAGACTAGGTGGACCAAGCGGTATCTGCCATCAAATTCTATGTTTCTAAGAACAAGAATGGAGGAGGGCAGACTTTAAGAAACTCCAGCATGGATAAATATCCATTCTTCTATTAACAGTCTCATATGGAAGTTATTGCAGCTCTACATCCCATCCCTTTATTACTAGAGGTTGAAAGCAGTCTGTTGTTCATCACAGATTCAGTCTAGTCACCTGACCTTCATTCCTGGAACAGGAAGTGGCCCATCCCAGCATATTTCCTGGCCTGGTATGTACACCACTCTCTTTTCAGATCTGGCCTTCAAAGTTTCCTTTTCCCATTCATGTAAGGGCTGGCTCTTGACACCCACCTATTGTGAGCACCTCCTTCCATCCTGCCTATTTGCTGACTCATGATTTACATTAGCATGTCTGTTCATTCCTTTGGAATGCTTTTGTTCTTCACTGCTGCACTAATAATATATTATTGTTATGCACGCAATATATATATTTTCTTATTTTTTTAATCTTGTATTTATACCTCCTCTCACGGATGTCAGGCATATTCAATGTACTTTGCTGAGTAGAGTAAAATCTAGAAAATCCAGGGGCAACAGGAACCTCAGGTCAGGGCAACAAACACAAACAGAGCCTGAAGCACAGAAAGAACTGTTTTTCCCTCCTTGGACACTTTAGTGTGAGTTTGTCAATGATCTTTGGAAGATGTGTAGGTGCTAAATTTAGATGCCATGATCGTATTAGTGACCCAGTCGAGTATATAGATAGATATATATATATATATATATATATATATATATATATATATATGCTTGAGTGCTGGTGTGAATGGACTTCTATAAAGCTGGCTACCTTGACGTGGTACAGAGGCTTATCACTGTGTATCCTAAACATTGTAACTGAAAGCCACCCAGTATGTGTCTGATTGGTGACGTATGCATTAGATAAAATAAAATATTGTGACTCTATTAGGATGATTGGCTTACTACATATTGTTGACTGAAACAGGGGTGGGGTCACATTTGTGTGGCAGGGCAGCACATGTTTTGGTTTGTGTTAATGGCGGGGGGCAACAATTATCTCAGCTCTCGACTACAAGTTTAAAAGACTACTGCACCCTTCCTGTATTTTGTAAATGTTATTTATTTCCATGTCAACAGACAACTCTTTTCATGTACTGTAGCTGTTGGGGATATTTGTGTTTGCTTTAGTTTATGTTAACTGTTCATACCAGCCCCAATAACTAGCCTGGGGTCTCTGTTTTCTGGTTGTTGAAATCTCATTGTCCCTGAGAGCTGAATTAGCGTATGAGAGCATGATTCCACAGCACCCATTTACATCATGCATCTCTATGCTGAAAGTACACATAACCTGAAAAAAACTCTATGGAAACACACAGATTAAATGCAGTTTAAAGGGAAAAACTGCATTACAGCTAAGATGGTTTGCAAAAGGTAATTGAAGGTAAATGTGGTATTTCTCAGCTTGCTGCAACTTGTTTTGTTGGAATTCTAACAAAGCAGGCAGGCATACTGTGCAGTCTAAAGGGTACAGACACATCATGTTCTCATATTCTAATGCAGCTCTCGGGGACAATGAGATTTCAACAACCAGAATATGGAGACCCCCAGGCCAGTTATAGGGACAGGTATGAATAGTGAAAATAATCTAAAGCAAACACATATATCCCCAACAGCTACACGAAAAGAGTTGTCTGACAAGAAAACAAATAACATTTATAAGATATAAGAGTGTAGTATTCCTTTAAAATTCCTGGCTACAACCCTGCCGCTTCTGCTTCCTGGCTGCCTCCAACCAGCCTGACATGGGTTACCTCCAAACTCTATTGCTCCTGTCAATCACTGGGCCACCCCCCCACAGCTTACAGCCCTCCATCCCTCCTTGTGGTGGGCCAGTGAGTGAGGGAGCTGACTCACCAGGTGGCGGTGTTTCACAGAGAACTACACTTCTGGAAGAGGAAAACATCCTGTGCCCAGTCCTCCCCTGCTGGCCCCCCAACAGTACAAGTTCAGGGAATGAATGCTGCTCAGTAACATTTTAACCATAGCTGTATGCTATTTTTTTACCTGTACTTTGTTTGTCACATGCAAAACATGAAGACTGACGTACTGACCAACCTCCAACCATCTACAAAAATGGAAAGAGCTTTCTCTTTTATGCTTTGTATTGTGGCTGCATTTCCTTGTTTACAGCAGGCTAACCGATCTGGGGCTCAGCAGAAGATAGTGTTCTATTTATTCTAAAAAGGATTGAGCTGGAAGCATAGCAGGGGCAAAGTAATTGGGATGTTTCAGGACTGGTAGATGCAGATTCAATTGTATGCTATGCTTATGTCTGCATCCACCCGTAAGTCAGAAGTCTAGGGACCTAAACTTCTGAAAAGCAGGGTAGCACTGTCATTGTGCTTCACCTGCACTGACACGTGCGCTGGTCCCTTACCATGCCATATTCAGGGACATTGTGCTGGCGCTGTAGCTAATGAATATAGGGCAGACTGCGTGCTCTGCAAATGACAAGTGCTGGCGCAGTGCAGTAACACAGAGCACTGAGGACAGGGGGCCATGCAATTGCACAGCCCTGACTAGAGCACCAGGTATACAGCTGAACAATGGGAGTATCTGTGGGTGGGAGAGGACAGCACCAATGGCAGACACACTACACATTAGCATATGTAGCAAAAATAAACTTCACTTAATAAAACAAGCAACAGGCCATACAAAAGAAAGAAAGGCGGCAACAACAATAATGGCAAATATGGACTATCATGAAGAACAACATGGGGGGATCAGGGGTCAGGAAACAAAAGAAAGGGATGTCCACCTGGAATGGGGGTATGGGACCATGAGCACAAAATGGGCAACTGTCCATAAAAAAAGGGGGGCAACAAAACAGAGGGCAACCGCCTGTATGGGGGGTAATGAAAAACAGAAAAGGGCATCTATCCATAACAAAGGGGTAGATTAGAAACAGAAAGGGCAACCGCCCATACAAAGGGGAGGGCAACAAAACAAGGGCAACCACCCAAGAGGTTTTTCTCAAAAACAAAACAGGGCAACTGCCTGTAAAAAGGTGGGGGACCAACACAAAAAGGACACCTGCCCATCCTCAGTAACCATGTCCATATCAAGGGTTCTCCATTTTTGGTGGTGGTTGTGGCTGCTGTTGCTGTAGTGCCACCGGGAGGTCCCGTACCACCAGAGTGTTTTCTTCAACCCTCCTCACAAGCAGCTGGAGGAGGTGGCATTGTCACCACAGCAGCTCATCTTTGCCCTCTTGGTCAAGAATGTCCAAGCAGTGAGCTTCAGCTCGATGGGCACCTATGGAAAACAGAATACAGAACTCAGACAGTGGGGCACACAAGACAAGGGACACTGGAGTGTCATTACGTGCAGCAGAGAAGTACAACTGGCTGATAAATGGCCTCCATATAACACATAGGTGGTAGGAGTCAAAGAGCCACAGTAGAATGTGTGTGGCATACCAGAGACAGCATTGTGGACCTTACAGTAGAGGACTGCACATACACTGGACGTGCCATGCTGCTGCATGAAAGGATACAGCCCAGCAAGTGACAATCAACACAAGCAGGCATGCCAGATGTGGAACTGCAGCACAAGTAACAGCAGAGCCAAGCCAGGGAGTAGTAGGCTGTGGAATGGCCAGAGGGGCTGGGAGCCACACACACACACCCTCTGTTCTGCATACCCACCATGCAGCACACAAGACAAGACAGGTGTGCAGGACAGTAGACCGCTATGAGCCACACCTGTTGGCTGAAGGATTCTGACCAGCCATGGACATGGTACATGCAGTTCAGCCATATATGGACAGCAGCAGTATGTTGCACTACGTGAAGCAGCCAGAGTACCACACGAGTTCCATGCTGCCATGCGCATGTGGGGTGCTGTAACACACCCCTTGTCAGCATAGCACTGGTGTTGGATCCAGACCCACCTGGAGGCACCCTGCCCACCCTGAAGATGATGTCACTGCCCTAGGGACAGGGTTTTCACAAAGACAGAGCCAGTGCAGGATACTGGCCCTGCAAAGATCCAGTCATGTCTGAAGGTATGCATGGCCCCGGTGGTGTACAATGGTGTAATCATAACCTGGCCATCACTGTGTTGGTTAGACACCACCACCTCTGCATAGCAATGTCAAGCACATATTTAGTAAATATACATGCACTGCCCACCAATGCCTTCTCTTTCTGCCAACCCCATGCCACATATGCTGGGTTCTGTTAAACCACAAAGATGTGACACTCAGTGCATATGACACCAAAGATGGCATGCTGAGGGTGGACTACCATGGGTGCTGTATGATGTGCATGGCAGGACACAGTAGTGTACCAGTATTGCAATGGCCTGTGCCTACCTCCTGAAGATAGACACTCATATGTAGTCCCAAGCATGTGGCAGAACAGACACAGTCAACACTGACGGGTTCACAACCAGGACTGTGAGAAATACTACCAACTCTCTGTGCCAGTGACACAGGGGACACATCATTGCACACTGTAAACCATACCATGGAACAATAGACAGACACAGAGCACCATGCCAGATGTAAGTAGATGCACAGCAGTAGACTGCACAGACCAGTCCATGACACACTAGTGTCAATGGTGGGACAATGCCTAAAGTGCAGGGTGAAGTGTCCCCCACCACAGCTGCATAGGTGAAGCACCTACAGGCATGCATCCTGTATGGTGTGGCACACATGGACATCCATCTCTGACCATAGAGGCATGCAGCACTGTGTACACATAGGCAGAAGAAGAGTCTACACAGTGGCAGGGCCAAGGACGTAAGGAGTAAAGGGCTCCCTCATTGAGTGAGTTCACCCACACCCTTATTGTTTTCCTGATCAAATTTTTAATTTGTGGAGTAACTCCTCCTCACTGACTGACAGCATTATGTTGTACCTTGATGCCCCATTCCAAAGGCCAGATCCCCTCTTTTTCATTATGAAAATCTCACTACTGTGCCTTACCTCAGCAGGCCATGACCCCAGTCCACTCCCATCAGCACTACTCAGGCCATCATGTTCCAAAATGCTGCTGACACCATGCAAGCCATAATGACAATGATTAATAAGTAACACTATTTACAGCACAAGATACAATTGAAAGGCACAGACCTACATAATATAGAGGATAATGTATGGTCGGCTATCCATAACAAGCATGGGTAGCCATCGAGAGGTTGTCAGTGGTGACTGTTTAAATCTCAAGAGCGAAGCTTGAGAGGTTTTGGTTGCCATGGAAACCTTGAGATGGTTGATCACACTTGTTATGGATAGCGGACCATACATTGTCTTTTATAGTGTATGGTCCACTATCACTCTAAAATCGACTTGCATTATAGCCTCCCTAACAAAATGCCACCTTACTTTTAATTTATTTTTTGTCAGCCACTCTCTGTCTTCTATTGCTTCTCACCGCCGTGGCCGCTTCTGAGTTCAGGGAAGTTCGTGTATCGTGCATGTGTGACCCTGTTCTAAGTTGTTATGCTGCACTAGCTATGTAGCTAGTGCAGTATAACAAATGTTTGTGAAGGGATTGATTTCCATTCCTAACAACATTCCACCATATGCTATAATAACTGCCATGATTGCAACTGATAGGGCCAGGCCCTATGACTTATGAAACTGGTAGGGCCATGTCCATAGTGGCTCCACCTATTCCAGTACCTATGAGTATAGACACACAACCCCGGGTGTGACACGCAATGGAGGGTACTTACAAGGACACCTTTTCCTTGACCCGCTCAGTTGGGCCCCATCACAGCCCGGCAAGTCTCCTGCCTGGTCCTCCCTGCAACTCTGCTGTTCCCTTGTTCTGGTAAGGGCCTGCTGTCTGCTGATGTCTGTAGAGGAGAGAAAGGGAGATGTGATTAGTATCCTATAGTGGAACATAGTGCACCATTCTGTACACCCTACACAGTATACATGCCCATGTGCCTGTTCTGTGCACCTGCCACCACATGTGCATGATGCAGATGGACAAGTCAGAGTAGGTCCTCAATGTACCTGTGTGACCAGCTGTTGCACCACATGCATGCGTGCCATGACCTAGGTGCAGCAGGTATGAGACATCCCCCTGTGATAGGTATGGCCTTGCACACTGTATGCTGGCCCACATACTGGCAATATTCTGCCGTTCCCTGTACAACAGAACCATACATGTTGGCTACATGTCCTGTACACGGCATAGTATGCATTTGTATGCATGGTGCACCAGGTCACTTATGACTTGGGCAGAAAAGTCATACTTGCGCAATGGCTGGGAGGTCAGATGGCTGTTACATGCCCAGCACCCCCTGTGCACCTGCGCAGTAGAATAGTACCCCATGCTTTATCAGGCACATGCATACCAGTGTCTATGCAGCAGAACATGGACAGTGTGCATGACACAGATGTGGTCACATCCACGTCCTGATGGATACACCTACTAGCACTACTACATGAAAAACACATGTGACATCCCCCTGTGTATACCTGGCAAAGGGCATTTACAGGTTCAGGTCACTGTACCCAGTAACCAAACCCTGAATAACATTCTATGACACTAGACACATGCATACATACAAGCAGACCATACAATGGGGCAGAACTCCTAGGACAACAGGAAACAACAGGGACACACAGGTACAGTGCACAGTCCCTCAGGGACAGTACCCTGACATATAGTATCATAACACAGGACTCTACACAGATCATTACACACACCATACATACAGCCATCTGTATTCACCTGGCCTTGGCACCATGCCATCATCCACCATTGTGCACAGTGGCTGTAGGCAGTGCTTCCCCCCTCTGGAGGTCATTGAACTGGTGCTGACACAGGTCATTGGTGAGGGTGACTCCATTGCATCATGTGAGGCATCTCACCACAGATACTCACATTTCACACTGTGCCCTGTCTGACCTCACCCCCTCACCCAGCAGCTGGTTCTCTCTGGCAACCACCAGGTTAACCAAATTGGCAAGCTTTGTGTTGGACCACTTTACAGCACAGCCCTGCTCCATCTGCCTCCCATGGTTTTTCTTTCAGTCTAGGACTAGCACTTCCACCATGCTTTTGCCAGTTTCTAGGCTGTCTGGGTATGTTCCATCATTTTGCACAGCATGTGGCTGTAGTAGCACCACACTAACATCATGTTGTGCAGCACCATGCGTACTTCTTGGAGGGGTTGTACCATAAGCATGCACCAGGTATGGGGTGGCATGTCTGCAGTGCTGCTACAGTGCACAGCAGCATGGCATGCTGGGAGTGCGCGCAATGTGGTGACATCATATGTGGCATGTGATGACACATCTGCACTGTGGACCGACATTGCACAAGTGCTGGCGCTGTGCAACGGTGCATGCTAGTGTACCCACAGTAGCATGGGAGCAAAACTGCAAAATTCAGCAAGTGTATGCTAATGAGTCCATCTCATAGTCCATGGACAAACAACTACATTTGCATGTCATTACTGGCAGGTATGCATACATTGGCATGCCTAATTGCACCTGAAGCATACAAACGAGCATAGTGCACCACCTATATTCCACAGCTGAACTGCAGGCAGATAGAGGTAGGCATCCTCTGGAATGGCCTAGAAATAGACATGAGTGAGCATTGAACTGTGTGTCTGCTGTATGCTATGGTACACTGGCCATGTAGCGGTGGTGGATCTCTCACATGTACATCCAGTGGTGGTGGTGTTGTGTCTAGGTGGAGGTGCCCTATAGTAGTCAGTGGTGCACAATAAAAAGAGGATACGGCACCCACACATATGTGTGTGTAGGTGGCCGTAGCCCTGGGTTCCTTTGAGTCCCTGCTCATTGCAACCCCTGTATGTCTGTGACCTGGAAAATGACTATGTCTGCAATGGGCAGACTGTGGGACTCCCACAGTGTACCATTCAGCTGTGTTACACTGTGTGTAATCCCTGGTCACCTGTATTCCACTTCCCTGTTCAGCAGGTACCATGGAGAACATGGGCAGACTATGGGCCTGCCGCTTCTCTGAGGAGGAGTTGTGAGTGCTGGCACAGGCCTACATGGCCAGGGAGGAGGTGAAGCCTGACCCTGTCCTGATGGACAGTTCCCATCAACAGTAGAATGCAGCTGACAATCGGCAGCTGCTGCGGTCTGCCATGGAGGCACAGAGTGCTGGGCAGCAGGAACTGTCATGCATCTGCCACATGCTGCACAATGACATGCAGCATACAAAGGAGTGAGTGGAGACACATCATGTGGAGCACATGACGGCCCTATGTGACCTGCACCAGTATCTGGCTGCCAGCATGGAGCTACTGTGCAGGGAGATAATCTCCTGCATGGACTGTCTATGTGCCACTATACTGGAGGCTGTAGCCTTAGTAGCAGGCACTGTGGAGATTGGCCATAGCCCTGTCCTGTCCAGTGGGAGTAGTGTTATCCCATGACAGACAACATGGCATATGCTTACTCCAAACTGTGCTGGAATGAGAACACACATGGGACTCCAAGGATATCGCACACATCAGGACATGGCCTGCTGCTTGGTGGAGTCAGTACCCTGTAGGGCCACTGCCAGGGGCAGTTAGCACCATTCCCATATTCATCGCCTGTATTATGGATGATGATCATCCCAACCACACTGGGTACAGTGCACACATACAGAGTTGTGAAGGGGATGCACGTAGGGTGTAATCCACCAACCCTCTCCACTTTTTGACCCCTTCCCCCCCCCATCACCCATGTGTCACTGACCCCTGCCCCTGTGGCCTGTCACATTCATATTCTCCCCTGCCTGATGGCCTATCTTACAGCATAACCCCTCTTTGAACACCCCACCCCGGCCACCAGCCTGGCATGTATCTATGTTTACACTCCTTTGACCCTCCCCAATGGAATGCGTCTGTGTGCACACCTCATCTGCCCCCCCCTCGCCTGGCTGGCCTTTATTTCGGTCATCCCCCCCTCTTTTGTTCTCCCTGCCTGACTGGCAGATATTTATGTTGACAACCCTTTAAGATCCCCCTGCTAACATGGACTGAATATATGTGTATGTGTGTGTGTGTGTGTGTGTGTGCTTCTATTTGCTATCCCACCCTGGCTAGTTGGACTATATTTCTGTTAACCCCCCCCCCTTAATATCCCCTGCCTGGACTGATGCTAAGCATGTACTGATATTGTTATGTGATAATATATTGACTAAACACATTACAATCTCCTGTGTTGTCTGTATGCACCCTCTGTGTCTACAGATGTCAGTTATGATGCAGGCTGTATACTCCTGGGCCCACCTGATCATTCTGGAATCATGCCTGTCGAGCTGTTCTTGTATCCTCTGGTCCTCTGGCTCTGAATCTGCTGCAGGTTGTTCCTCAGTGGCCAGCATGCATATCCTACGGTCGAGTGCCATGTTGTGTAGTATGCAACAGACAAGTAAAATGGCACAGGCCTTTTGAGGGGTGTATTGTAGGGCACTACCAGAATGATGAAAGCACCTAAACCATATCTTGAGCATTCCATGCTTGATGATGTTGCGCACGGTGCTCTGTGCCACATTGTACCTGTCCTCTGCAACGGATGCATGCTGTTAAGACAGGTGTGAGGAGCCATGGACACAGGGGATATGTGCTGTTCTCTGTGTAGATAAAGTGCATTGGTCAGTGTCATTGTCTGCAACATGGGGAGAGGCAGAACGTCATTAGGGTATACTCTCCAACAAGGTACCCACTAGGGATGTCCCCACTTTCAGATCTCTGGCACAGAATGGAGTTGTGCCGGATGAAGGCATCAAGGCCGCTGCTGGGTTATCATGCCAGAACATTGATCTGCCCTGTTGTATCACACACCACCTGGCAATTGATGGAGTGGTACCCCTTCCTATGGACATAGGCCTCCACTCCATCATGGGTGGGCGCCTAGTGGCAACATAGGTGCAGTCAGTGGCACTAAGTACAGCTAGTAGGTGCATGATGCATTAGAACTGCTACATGATTGCTTTTCATTCAGCTGGCATGCTGGGAAATATGGTGACCTCCCTAGCAGATGCCAGCAGGGCATCTAGGAACTGGCCCAACAGCAGTGAGGTGGCTGCGAGATACCGGTGGTGTCCCCATTGGCATCTAGAATATTTCTGTGGGCAGGAAGCACAGTGTAACCATCACATTGAGTTCTACAGACATCGCATAGCTGTGCTGGGTGTTTGTCCTCTTCTAGTCTTGCAGCAGCTCACACAACTGCATGAGAATGGGGCTGTTGAGCCTGTACTGGCCCATGATCTGGTCTTCACTAAGGACTTCGATTGTGACTCATGGATGGTACTATCTGTTTGCAGCACAGTGCATCTGTGGCCTACACTTGGGCCCAGGGTGGGAATTGGCCCTCTCTTGGCCCTCCATGATCTGCTGTATCAGGTACAGAATGTGTGCTGTCTGCATATGAGCCATCTTGGTGTGTGGTCTGTAATGTCTCTCTCTCTGCTCTAGGGTTTGCCCCAGCTTAAGACAGACGTTTAATAAGCGGTATTTGCACAGCACTAAGTGAGCTGTGAAAACCCATTTGAGTAGCACTACCATGGTGAATATCATGCTCCACACGTTATGCAGGGTACCACCCCCAGCTTTGGGCACTGCATACAAAAACTCTGCAGTAGTGCACTGGCGCTAGTAGCATGTGTGGGGATATTCTCCGAATATGAGATTTTAGTGCAGATACATGCACAGTGAGGGTGCAGTCACTTTCTGCCCAGCACAACGCTTTCAACATCTGGGCCCGGATGTCTTAATTTTGTAACAGTCATCAAGTTGTGACAATAAGTCATGATTTGTGTCAAAAAGCAGATGCAAGGGGCCTCACTATGAGCCAGTTGTACTGCCATACCAGAAATTCAGGCTTGGGAAGTGATCCAGAAAGCTGTAAGTCTGATGACCAGCTGGGAAGAGAATTTGCCCCAACAAGCACATCCTAGGCCAAGGGGAGGCAGCCATGTTCTACAGTACAGCAGTAACTCCTGATGATGGACTATGATGCGTGCATGTGAGGCAAGTGGTTGCTGTGCAAGCCACCACAGGATGGGGAACAGGAGGGAAAATATAGATTAAAATGGCAGCTGCTAGAATGACAACACCTAGCACAATTGTACCATGTGCCCTCAAGCTGCTCCATTGAATTGTGCACCATGGAGGGGTTACAGTCCTCTCTCCCTCCCTAGTTCTACCAAGGGGAACCAGAGCAAGGTAAAAAGGTAATGGAGTTAGCGGATTCCCATGGCCTAGCCCTGATCGAGGGCATTCAGCTGGAAGGATAACAGTCTACTGTAAATGAGAAAAAAAACAGATGCTGATTAAATTAGTGTTTGATTTTTGATAGAAATTTGGATGGATGCACAGAACTGTTAGAATGGTGCATCAGACCCAGTGGAGGTACACAAAAGTGTGCAGCTCAAAATATGAGGCAGTATAGCGCAGTGGTCTAAGGCTCTGAGCTGCACATTTGGTGACATCCAGCAGACCAGACTGTTTGAATCCCACAGCTTCCACTTGCATACTGTGTGACCCTGAGCAAGTCACTTAACCTCCTTGTGCTCCCAGGTTGCTCCTGTAAAAAAAGCTTTCAGCTTAGTGTGCTATACCTGGTTAAACAACTAAATAAAAAAAAATAGTATGTGTCTATTTGAAAATCCTGTTTGTATGACACTTTTACAAAAATTGATTTGTAGTGAGGTTGCAGAATACTGAAAGACACTAGCAACTCAGAATTCTTCATGGTCCCCCCCCCAAAAAAAAAATCTGCCTGCTTTGCATTAAGTCCGTTCTAAAGTTCATGTTGTGGCATTTATTCAAACTAATACAGCTAAAATGAAATTAACACAAACAAGCTTATTTAATTACAACCACCACCCCATACTATTGTCTATTTCCCTTTTATGACTTACATAATCTTTTATACTGCCCCCAACTACACACACACACACACACACACACACACACACACACTGCCACTCACTCACTCACCCTTCCCCCTTCAAATTGGACAGCCGTTACCCTGGAAACCATGGAATATTGTCTGGTAGACTTATCTCTTATGCTAACCCTGTCATCTTTATGTAAACAATTCTGAATTAAGAGAACACATTTCCGAGGCTAAAATGTGAGTTTGTTTTAATTCCAAGTATCCAGTGACTTGACTTGCTGCCATTTATTTTTGCTTACTCCAGATGTTGCTCTGTTTTCACTATTATAGCAGACATAATACAAAAAAAGTCAAGATATTTTTTTCTTCCTCGCAGTTCCACTACCGAGGGTACCCAGTAATCCCCTTGGTAAGCAGAAATGTGTCCAGGCTTACCCTAAATGTGACAAGAAAAATGATTTTTGCACCTCTAGATGCCCTGCTGTTTTCTGTTTTGTGTCTATGCAATATTCTGATATGACTTTTTTGTTAAATTAATAATGGAATGTTTTTGCCTTTGCAACTACCCTGAATCCTTCTTTTCTCAGCAGGTGCTACTCTCTTTTCATACCGCCTGAATATTCTATGACATCAGTAACACTGCTCCAATCCATTCAGGGGAACACCACAGAATGGTGTAACTGTTGTTACGGAATGTCTTAGAAATATGACAAGGAAGAGCAGTAGCTGCTGCCTGCTGAGGGGAATGGAACTCTATGCAGATCTGAGGGCATCCCGAAGCTAGATTATTTAATTATCCCAAACTGGTCAAAGCATATCAGAATACATAACTGCCATGGAAAGGGAAAATGGAAGGGCACTTTATGTAAAAATGATCTCCTATCACCTTTAAAGGCCTGCTTGTCTTCATGTTCACAGTCTCATCTGATAGGTTGTTCCATAGGCTCAACACCCTCTGGGGAAAAAAGTACCTTCTAATGTTACCTCTGAAGGTACCACCCTATGTACCTTCTAATGTTACCTCTGAATGTACCATCACATGTACTTTCTAATATTACCTCTGAATGTACCACCCTGTGTACATTCTAATGCTACCTCTGAATGTACCATACCGTGTACCTTTTAATGTTACCTCTGAATGTAACACCCTGTGCTTTAGGTTGTGTCTCCGCATCCTGCTGCAGGACAGCAAATCAAACATCCCCAACTTTTGAATCTTGTCGATACCCTCAAGTATGTGAAAGACAGATCATGTTCCTCCTCAGTTTCCTTTTCTCCAGGGTGAACATGTTAAGGGTCTCTAGCCTCTCTTCCTAGTTTTTGAACCCCATACTGTGGATCATTTGGAGAGGGCCTGGCATTGCACCCTCTTGACTACCTCAGTGTCCCTTTTGTGTAGAGGAAATCAGAACGGCATGCAGCACTCTAGGTAAAGGCCTGAACAGAGTCTTGTAAAGTAGCAGAATTACTTCCCTTGCTCCAGTGGTCACCCCCTTTTATGTATGCATACATTGTGTGTCTTTGGGGGGGCAGGTTTTGCATGTCCTTACGTATGCAGTTTTTGCATATCTCATCTGGGCACCAGTGCTTCATGTGCCAAAATTGGTTCAGTGTCACCTGTGTCTGTGTCAGGGATGCAGTTTCAAGTGAAATTGAGAACATAATTTTTTTTATTTTTTTTTATTTTGTATCTCCTTCCCATAGGCTCCACAGGGCTAAGACCCCCTCCCTCAGAGGGGATACATCCTCTGGCCCGACCCCAGCTAGTCTTCCCCCTGGAGGTTCCCTCGTGGATTCCCGCTCCGAGGCAGGGCCATGTGGATGGGCGCCGGCAGTCCCTCACCGCCCAGTATGGCAAATCTGGTGGGGGGGGCAGACTTTGCCGGAGCGGTCGGGCCATCACAGGTCCGTGAAGCCCTGGCCTTTTTCTGTTTTTCTGCCTCCTTCTCCTCCGACATAAGCACGATGGCTTCTGAGCCTCCCGACCCGTACTGCCCTCCAGCCATCTCTAGAGGGCAGTCAGTGGGCAGGATGACTAGTCCCCTTCCCTGGATAGAGAAGAGCAGTCCTCCAGACACTTAGTCTTCTCTCCTCTCCTCTCCTGCTGACCCCCAGTGGCCCAGGTTCATTCCCAAACCTGGGTCATCAGCATGGCGTGAAGTGTGGCATCCAGCACCTCAACCCTCGGTGCCACCGGGTCTGGGGACATAATTTTTGAGTGGCCTCAGGGTGCATATTTTAATGGTGTTGGAAGCACAACTTTGTCTGGTGTCAGACCACAATTTTCACATCATGTGTTGACTAGCCAGAAAAGCACTAAGCTGCTTGGGAGTGTAAGTGTCCTCCAGAGGGTTGCTATTTTTGTGATGTTTTGTCCTGCTGCACTATGCAATTTTTGAAGAAAATAAATGGATAGTGATGCAACAGAGGAACTGAAAATCCACTAGTAAATGCTGTTTTCTGTACACTTTCAGCTTTGCTGTTTCTGTGGATGTAGGTAGTCACTCCTGATGTCTACCGGGTGAAAATAGTGATGTCAAAATCATGCTTCCACAATAGTGTCTGCCTGAACAGCTACAGGGATAGCATAGTGCAAGACAGTTATCGTTACCCCAGTAGCTGTCTAGTCACAGTGGAGGAGAGGAGAAGAATCCAACAGTGTGGCATTTTGCTGAGTTGCTACTGTGGTGGAGGGGGCTAAGGCTGTGAACAACTAGAGCAGGAAGTTGTCTAGGAGACCAGGGTTCTGTTCCTGGTCTTCACTTGCTGTATTTTACTTTTCCTCCCCCCCCCAGTTTTATATATTTTTTTTCTGTCCCCTGCCCCAATGTAACCACCATTCTTCCCCCACCAAGTTTTTTTTTTATGTCCCCTCACCTAGTGTAACCCCCCCAAGTTTCTCGCAGCCCCTGAGTTCCAACCCCCCATGGAGTTGATTATTATAAGTTTGGGAGGTGTGGGGGGAAAGGCCCCCAAGTTGGGAGGTGCAGGAGGCATAGCCCCCTCTCAACAACCTAAGTTTCAGGTTTTGTTAAGAGCCATGGTGACGGGTCGCTGAGTTTGTGGACCGCTACCACTGGTGTTATTGCAGTCGCTGCATTGGCTGGGCACTGTTATTGACAGTCTCATTTTGCCTTCGCTATTGTTGACTGCACCTTTCTGGTTTATATGGCCCTGATCTAGTACCCTCCTGATTAGCACCTATTTTGCCTCTGTGAGCACAACCGACCAGTGGTTGGTTTACACTGTTTTCACATCTAGCAAAAATATAACAACATTTAAACATTTGTGAATCATTCATGATGTTTATCTTTTGTTTGCATGGTCATAACAATTTAGCTTAGCAAATGTATTGAAAATACTTAGAAGGGGAACTATGAGAGACAAAAATGTAATGATAGTCACACACCCACAGGGCCATAAAGGAACCCACATCTGCTACACTGCAGCAGACTAAAATACAAGCTATGCCAGGACAGTCAGCAGATTTTTTTCATCTGAAGGCCCAAGCATGGTGGGGACAGGAAGGTGATGTTTGTGGACTGTTTGGCAGTGTTGTTCAGAACAGAAATACAAATGAAAGCTCAGATTTTTAGTGAGTACCTGGATGTAGACTGAGTGCCTAAGTTACTTGACGAAAATGTCTATGATTTCTATTTGGGCTTTTTTAGCAAAATAGCCCATAACATTTTGCTGGCAATAGTCCCTTGAGCCTTAAATGCATTTTTTTCTTTTAGTCCATTTTGGCAAGGAAAGGATCATACATTGGTATGAGCAAGTGGCCCACCAATCCTTTCTACTTCTCTGTCTGCTGGTTCACCCCTGCATACAGACATGTTGTGACATCTAACTGGGGAGAGCTCGGGGGCAAGCGCCGTATAACTCTATGGGGATATTTTAAAATGTTGATTTCTATATGTTACCACAGCCCACACCATTGCTGGACTAACATGGCCCTTGTACTAGCACTTATTGATTAGTAACAACGCAATGTGGCATAAAAAAAGAACATTACTGCTTCTGAGTTGGAGATATAGTATATGATTCAGTGTTACAATACATGTTGAGCCTGCCTTTCTAGTGGTTTCACAACTTTGTTCTTCATGTTTCGGAATGTAGAACCTTCTGTTCTTAACATCTTGGAACGTGAAGGTCAAGTTTTCTCCTAGACCAGTTACAGCTGCAATCTGCCCCACTGCTGTGACAATGCAAGCTGAGTTGTAAGAAGTGAACCGCTCAACCATGAAAAAAAAAAAAGCAGTTTGAAAGTTATAAAATCAACTGAATCAATAAATTTATTTATTTGTATTTATTTATTTAAAATTTGATGACTGGGAAAAGCACGCTGAGCCGCGGCTCGTTTCCTGGTGTGACCCGGGTACAGTTTGTACAGGGAGTATCAAGAGTAACAGGACGTACAGGCAGTAATCACAATCATCAAGTTACACGGTACAGTACACTTATCGAAGATGTAACATTTGGTCAATTAGGAGTGTGAGAGAGGTGAGCAGAGGTCTGCTAGGGGTAGCTTGATTGGTGGGTTGGAAAGAGCAGAGTGGTGCCTCTGTAGCGCATTTAGACCATTTGAGCACGTAGGACAATATGGGTTAGGTAAAAGCCTGAGGAGCTGGGTAAAAGCTGAACAAGAAGGGGCCTTGCGAAGGTCGGAGGCCAAAGAGTTCCAGAGAATGGGGAGACGGTACGAGAAGGCAAGTTGTCTGGAGAGGGTGCGAGGGCAGGGAAGGTGGAAAATACAAGGGTCCCTGTGGCGAAGGGGGGGGAATTGGTGGAGTAGGGGCACGAGGTATGGGGGGAGGAGACCAAACCAGAATTTCGCTAAGAGGGAGGCACAGTGGATGGCATGCCTGTGGGAGAGTGGGGCAATGAAGAGTGGGGCATAGAGCAGGCAATGGTGAGTGAGAGGGGGGAGGCAGTGGCGAAATGGCTGAAGGCATTGAGCAGGATGTCAAGTCTGGCGAGGGAGGACATGGGGGCTGTACCACAGACTACGTCTGCATAGTTTATGACTGGCAAGATTGTTTTGCATACGAGCTTGCATCGGGTGGGGATCGTTAAGCCGGATTTGTGGCGGTAGAGGATTGCGAGTTTTGGTCAGAGTTTAGTTCAGATTGCCTTGACGTGAGTGGAGAAGTTGAGGTGACAGTCCAGCTATACACCCAGGTATAGGAAGGCTGAGACTTGCTCCAGTGGTGAGCCGTCCAAGGTGGAGAGCACTGGGGGGGCTGGGAGGGTTGCCAGCTTCTGTCTGGAGCCAAAAAACATGGAGACCATCTTTTTAGCATTAAGAGTGAGTCGGTTCTCGAGGAGCGAGGATTGGACTCTGTTGAAGTCACTTTGCAGAATGGGGAGGACACTGTCATGGGAGGTGCCTGAGGCACAAATGACTGTGTCATCTGCGTACAGATGGATGTTGGAGGAGAGGCAGGTGGCGGGAAGGTCATTTATAAAGAGAGAAATGGATGGGGCCCAGAATAGATCCTTGGGGAATGCCGGAGGCAACAGGGAGAGGAGATAGTGCCACCAATTTGAACTGATTGTTGCCTGTTGTGGAGGTATGAGTGGAACCAGGTGATTGCTGGGGGCTGATGCCGAAATTGCGGAGTTTACAGAGTAGTAGCAGGTGTGATACTGAGTCAAACACTTTGGCCAGGTCTATGAATGAATAAGGTGACTGTGATTTGACTATTATCCATGGCCGAGAGTATGCAGTCAGTTACGCTTAGGATGGTGGTTATGGTGGAGTGGTGTTTTCGGAAACCGGACTGGACTGGAGAGAGTAGGTTGTTTGCTGTGATGAGGTCAGACAGTCTGGACTGTATAATGGATTCCTGGACTTTGGCCAGGGAGGGGAGGAGTGATATGGGCCTATAGTTTCCCGATTGGGAGGGGTCACCACCTTTGTGCAGGGGGATGACTTTGGCAGATTTCCAGGCTAGAGGTATAGTGGTGGGGATTGAGAGAGGTTCAGTATGTGAGACAGGGGGGCAGCAATAGCTGTTGCTGTGATGTGGAGCATTTTAGGGTGTATACCGTCTGGGCTAGATTTGGAAGAGTTGAGGGAGGAGAGGGTGTGGTATACTTCAAGGGGCATGGTGGAGGAAAGATGAAGCCAGTGGCTGTGTAGGAAGGTTCAGCTGAAAGTGGAGGGGGTTGGGATGGCACAGGAGACGAAACACTTGTTGAAGAGGTCTGCCACAGTGGTGGGATCCGAGACTGTAGTGCCGTCTAATTTGAGGGATGGACATTTATTTATTTATTTATTTATTTATTCATATATCGGATTTACAAACCTTTGAGTCAGAGACTCATTTACAAAGGCACCTAGTCGCAAGGGAGTGCCTGCTTCATGGGGGGGTCAAGAAGGGAGTTGATCAGCTTCCAGAAGGAGGCATTGGGATTTTGGTTTTGAGTGAATTAAGTTGTAAAGTAGGAAGATTTAGAGTGCCGGATGGATTTGGTGCAATTATTCCTGAGGTGTTTCTATGTGTGGAGATCATGAGCTGTGTGGGAGGATTTGTAGAGTCTCCAAGATTTGTCCCTGGAGCGACACAAGGTGATGAGGTTGGCTGTGATCCAGGAGTGGTGGTAGCATTTTACCCTAGTTTTTCTTAGGGGCGAATGTGTGTCCCAGATGCTCAGGAAGATACCACAGAAATGAGACAGTGCCAGGTTGACATCAGACAAGGAGAGTACCGGCAACCAGTCTGTGTTTGCAAAGTCATGTAGCAAGGCAGGGACATTTAGGCAGTGAAAGGGTCAATAAATCAATCAATCATGCTGAAAAGCAGTCTCAGATTGCATTATATAACATCTCCCCCTTTGAGAACTCGTCAGAGTCTCAACACCTCGTTAGTTTGATGTCATCAAGATGGCACAGAACTAACCTGGTGTTGAGAATCTGCTCGTTCTGAATGAAGGGGGGTTCTTTTTTCACTATGTTGTGTAGCATTCATTTTCAGATGCTGTTGTACCACAGTAGTGGTGTCAGAATGCTGCTGTATCACAGTAGCTATTTCATGCCTTTGCTACAACAGCATAGAATCTCCTGTCTATTCCTCATGCATACCTACACTGCAGAATCCTCTTAATAAAGATATCAGCAAGACAAAAAAAACACCCAAGTGAACTGTTTTAAGTGTCAGCGGCTCAGCAGGTTGCACACTCACCTCTGAGATTGGAAAGTTTAAGGTTCTAGTTTCACAACAGAAAGTTAGTCTCTCAATACTGATACTGTAGTGGAGTATTAGGGGGGCTTCTAAGGTGCCATCTTTCAGATGAGATGTTAAACTGAGGTCCTGACTGCCTTTTCTGGTGGTTGTTAAGGCGGACATTAAAGATCTAATGGCCCCTCTCAAAAACAGTAGATTTTTTTATTGTAATATAAACATACCAGTTGGCATGCACTGTAAATTACTCATTTCCAAAACAAATTACACAAAGCTGAGCGAAAAATGTATATTTTAAAATTATTTAAGCATAAATGAAACAGACCAGCATAATATTCATCACAAAAAATTGTATTGACAAGCCTCTTGTGATCCATAATTGAAAGGCTCAGCCTGTAGTTATATGGGGGAAGAGCTCCTCCCCCTTATCTTAGTTAAACAGCAGAAACCTGCTGCTCTGCTTAGAGTGAGACGCACTTGCTGCGCTCACTTCGTGCGGCGTGCTGGAGCTGGCTTCCTCCTCTGTTCTGTGCTCTCTCCCCCCCATGTTTTCTGTACTCCCTGCCTTCTGCTTGCTTCTTTCCTCTTCCTACTCCTGTTTGCGTCCACCCTCCCTCCGTTTGCTCGTACCTTTCTTTGGGGCTTTCCTCTGTCTGCCTGCCTCCAGCGCGCTGCTCCTCCATGTTCAACCGCTGCTTCTTCGCCATTCCAGGTCTCCTTCCTCATTGCTGCCAGCATTCCTCCGCTACATAGTGTGCGCTTCTGCCGCTCACTCAGTCCTCTCTCAGCCTTCCCTTGGACTGCTTGCTTGGGATGAACCCCTGCCAATTCAACCTACCACTGCTTCCTGCGTACTGCTTTCCCTTTCCTAGTTGGACCAGCCATTCTGCTCTTCGGCGTTCTATCACTGCTATGCTGTGCTGTTGCTGTTTCAAGACTGGGCTCGCTCCATGCTATCATTATCATATCTACATCATTACTAAACTCTCTGGCAGCTGGTCTATCTACCGATACAATCGTACTTTATGCATTTCACTTTGTGTTTTACATATTACCATGCTGCTCTTCCCATGCAATACTGCTATTACCCTGACTCAGCTACAGTGCGCCGTGTTCCGTAATAAGTCTGCTATGCTTGCCCATCTGAACTTCTGCTTAGTAGGCTACACGGGAGTTTACCCCTTTAGAGATTTGGAGATCAGCCCTGAGCAGCCATCTACGATTTCAGCTGCTGTTTTGATAAAACTTGCGGGACCAGACCTAAGTCAACGGGACATTCCAGCATTAGCTACATACAACAGGAAAACACTGTGGACGCCACTATGGCGTATTAAGCATTATTTTGGCTATCCTCACAAGACATTCAGACTGCTGGAAGTCATTCAGAGGTGACTTCCTTTTCTATTGATTTTTTCTAAGGAGAATTGGGCCTGCAATTTACTGATTGGACAATTTTATGCTTCCATGCTTCTGTTTGGTCACTTAGCACACAATTAGGAGAGTCAGACTACTTCCCTGCTATTTACTTCCTCACCAGCCTCCACCATGCCCCTTATGCATTCCTTTGAGTACTATTCCTTGCAACTTCATCTGCATTCCTGCCAATCCGATGACTACTATGACTACTGACCTGCATGCTGGTTCCGTGCTTTCAATTCATTACCTGCTGCTCACACACTGGCCTATGAGGGCTAGCTTCCTCTTTCCTCACATACCAGCGGACCTATGAAGGTCTGGCTGCGCTTCCATGTGTAGTTGGAGCTAGTCACCACTCTACTTACCTCACCAGCTGATGGTTAAGCTGCACATTTCAGCCAAGGGACTAGCTGCCACGATTTCACTACTTAACAATTAACCACCTCAGTTCATTTCATGATACTCATCTAACCTACGTGTGGACCAGCTGCGTACACTAGCGTCCGAAAGCTAGCTGTCACTCTACTTATTTAAACAGCTGACCTACGAGGATCTGGCTGCACTTACATCTTTACATGGAGTGAGTCGCCACTCTACTTGCCTCACCAGCTGCGGGTCAAGCTGTGCATTTTGGCTAAAGGACTAGCTGCCGCATTCTGCTACTATGGAGGCTGGACTGTTTCCACTTCATCCTGCTCACCAGCATCAGAGTCTGACTACGTACTCTATAACTTTGTACGTCATATGCTAGCTTTAGGTGCTCCTCACCGTAGTCCTGTCCTGCTTCTGTTGACCGTATATCTACGATGCTCCCATCTGTGCATTCTTCCTGGATGCTTTACCTGTTCATTCCATACCCTGCAGCGCTCACGCATGGCTTGGAAGCCTGTTTCTGTCCTTCATTCTAACCACGGGCTGTTCCGCTGGATTGTTTGTAATCTGCAGCATGGATTAGCCAATCATTGGGAGCTTATCATGGATATCATTGTTTCTTTTGGGGGTGTCACATCCTATGCAAGGTTCTCACTCAAATGCTCCCAGATCTGCTCAATGCTCATTCAGCAGCATCCAAGGTTGCTCTTACTCCACCTGCCTCGCCCAGCATCGGACTTGGAGATTCATGAATTCCGGCTGCCTGCCACGTTCAGTCTGGGCTGGGAGGTTCATATACTTCTAACTCCTACCTGGCTTTCAACCTCTATTTACTTACCAGCAGGCCTATGAAGGTCTGGCTGTGCTTTCATGTTATCTGGAACTAGCCGCCTCTCTACTTACCTCACCAGCTGACGGTTAAGCTGCGCATCTCACCCGAGGTACTAATAGCCATGTTCTATTACTACCAGCAGTCCTTCAAAGGTCTATCTGCGTTTTTATGTTACCTAGCTCTAGCCACCTCTACTTACCTCACCAGCTGATGGTTAAGCTGCGCATCTCACCCGAGGTACTAATAGCCACGTTCTATTACTACCAGCAGTCCTTCAAAGGTCTATCTGCGTTTTCATGTTACCTGGCTCTAGCCGCCTCTACTTACCTCACCAGCTGATGGTTAAGCTGCGCATCTCACCCGAGGTACTAATAGCCACGTTCTATTACTACCAGCAGTCCTTCAAAGGTCTATCTGCGTTTTCATGTTACCTGGCTCTAGCCACCTCTACTTACCTCACCAGCTGATGGTTAAGCTGCGCATCGCGCCGAGGGACTAGCTGCCATGTTCTATTACTTATTAACTGACCAGCTTGGTCCATTTATTTGCTACCTACTACCTCATCTCCTAAACTTATATGGTCTACCTGTTCAAACTAACCTATTGGGCTCGCCTTATCATACTTTTGAATGCTTCCTAACCTCGCACCAGTGCTTCAAATTTATTATCTTTAAAGTCTGCCAAGATTCCAGCACAACCCTACAACCGTATGCCTTCCATATCAAGACCTTAACATATTCTAGTTCTATCGTTCTTCACCTGAACTGGGTTCATCAGTCAGTAGTCTCATTGCAAGCCTTCTACTATTCCACATATTACATAAGCTTTCTAGTAGCAGAAGCCTAGAAGTCGAACTACTTCTATTTCATCCTGCCTCTCCTGTGTCAAAGCCTAGATAATTACTCCATCCACCATCTAGCATTTGCTAGCCTCAGGAGCTCCTCACTTCCAGTCCCATCCTGAACTTCTTGGACATTTTCTACAAAGCTCAACTTAGTGCTCTCTACCTGGACGATGCACGCTTTCATACTACTACTTTCACTCACGCAAGGCTTGGAATCCATTCTTGACCTTTCATCCTAGCTATGAACTATTCCATAGGATATGTAATCTGCAACTTGGACTAGCCAATACTTAAATAATGTAGGATTATGCTCCTTTAGTATGCCCAGAAGGACAGG
Source organism: Neoceratodus forsteri (assembly GCA_016271365.2). Taxonomy (NCBI): domain Eukaryota; kingdom Metazoa; phylum Chordata; order Ceratodontiformes; family Ceratodontidae; genus Neoceratodus; species Neoceratodus forsteri. Next base: position 435,499,219 of record JADMNL010000022.1, on the reverse strand, counting down.
CAGGTTGGTAGCCATGGGTTCTCAGAGGTTTCCCCCTAAGGGGTTTCCTCTCCTGCATGCTGCCGGCCATACTCTCCAGAGTTGGAGAAGATAATCGTGGATATCATATTTTCTTTGGGGGGGGGGTAACACATCCTAAACAACTAACCTTCCTTCCTATGGTGAGATACAGAGTAAAGCCACACCAGCAACTTATACCAACCAACTCAATTGTTCCAGTATCAGCACTATCATACTGTCAAGTTCATCATGAACTATAATCGCTGACTCATTCATGTCTATGTCCAAGTACTTAAGCACTATCCATTCATATAAACTATACCTTGGAAGCATCATTCTACCTACTGGTCTGGCCTCTGTATCCAAACTGAAATTTACATTATAAAATGCAGTATGTAACACAAGCACTGAGCTCTGAACCACATATAATTGAAAGGCTCAGCCTGTAGTTATATGGGGGAAGAGCTCCTCCCCCATATCTTACTTAAACAGCAGAAACCTGCTGCTCTGCTTAGAGCGAGATGCACTCGCCCTCCATCCTCCCCTTACACTTCCTCCTTCTCCGGCACTCTTATCCCACCAGGCAGGTATCACATCTTAAACAACTAACCTTTCTTCCTATGGTGGGATACAGAGTAAAGCCACACCATTAACTTATACCGACCAACTCAATTGTTCCAGTATCAGCACTATCGTACTGTCAAGTTCATCATGAACTATAATTACTGACTCATTCATGTCTATGTCCAAGTACTTAAGCACTATCCATTCATATAACTATACCTTGGAAGCATCATTCTACCTACTGGTCTGGCCTCTGTATCCAAACTGAAATCTGTATTATAAAATGCAGTATGTAACACAAGCACTGAGCTCTGAACCACATATAACAACAACTTGGTATAGTCAATGTCTCCAGTGTTCTTTGCCCTCCTTGACACTACTCATCATGACATCTTCAAGTTCCTGAAGTTACCCATGGCTAGTCTGTCCAGAGTTGTTGAAATTGTCAAGAATGTAATTTAGCCCTTTCAGTGAAATAACTTTCTAGGGACGTGGATATAATGTACTATACACACTTCTGGCAGTGTTCCTTTCCCCTTTAAATTCTGCCGGAATGTCTTCAAACTGGCTCCTCCCACCCACCTGGGTGGTAACTCCCTCAGCACCACCCTATAATGTCAGATCTTCCTTTCTGCGGGAAGAAGGTTTCCTCCTTACTGCTCTCCATGCTGAGTATGCCCTTTGCTTCAAAACTTTTCCAAATGACTGTCATCTTCAAGCGAGTTTCGAATCCTTCGAATCCTCATCATGGACAACTTGAAGTCGTCATCCAATTTAAATAAATGCAAGTGCAAGCAGATGTCCTGGACGGACCTGCACACCTCCTGCATCTACTACCTAGGCCATGAACACAATCCCCAGGCATGTGGCCTGTGTCGCACCTTGCATCCCAGTACTCTGGAAGACCGGCATGCTCGGCTGCTTTTAGGGTGCCCAAATGAATGGGACCCACTTGTTAGGTTGAAAGACACCCATCAGGCGGTTTCCATGGCTGTGAGGTCCACAGAACAACTTGCAGCTTTTGAAAAGATGGCGGCTCACGCTACGGGGCATGCCTTTTTGGCTTCAGCTTTTGTGTCACTTTCCTTTGGTGCCATCTTCACTAGGGCATTTAAGGATTTGTGCCAGTTCCTTCCCACCTTTGGGCAGTGCCCTTCTAAGGGCACGAATTCCTCCAAATCTTCAAAAAAGGATACTAAAAAGAAGTCTTGTCATCTATCATGGGATCCCGAGCACTCTCGAACTTCATATTCCCATGCTTCTCTGGAGGTTTAGACTACGGTCGATCCTTTGGTCCAGGCCACCAGCTCCATGGGCTCCCTGTTGGGCCAGTCAGTCGAGACACCCATCGACCAACCTGTCAAGATTTTTCTCAAGCTGGGCAACTCATTATTGCAGGATGAAGCAGTTACCTCACTCTCTAGGACTCTGGTCCTTCCTGTCACATCTCAGGGTGAGTCAGACTAGCTCATTAATTCCATCCCTAACCCTTGGGATCTCATTACCTTGGAGGATCCTCAGCTTTCACCAGTTCCTGCTGAGTCTTGCCGTCAGTGTCCCCAATGGTCAAGGTTGAGGTCACAATCCTGAAGTCCAGAGTCAAGCAACCCATGCCGCTCTCTGCCTTTGGGCAAGTGGCACCACCACAATTCTTCTTCTACTTCCTCCTTCCAAGAGGAGAGGCTCTGCCGCAAAATGTGCTGGTGCTATGAAGAACTCATGTAGCATCATTTCATGCTGGCTGGGATTAAGCCAGTTTCAGACCCCACCCTGGCTCTTCCATGGCTCCCACCACCCAGGCTTCAGCCTACCCCCAGCTTGGCCTATTCTGGCCTCTCTGCCCATCCAGGTGGAGCCACCGCCTAAGCAGCTAAAGGAGGGCCCTCCTCCTAAGGATGCCTGTACCATTTCTGGGCTTCCTCACTGGCTGTTGGTCACCATTATTCCCAACAGACCCCTTAGGATCAGTGGGTACTCTGTCGGTCGACCGCTTTTTGATGAATCCTCGAAGTCTGAGGGTGCCTCCTGGCATTCTCGTCTGCTGGACGCAAAGTTGGGGGTGGATTTGTCCATGGAGCATGATCCCACCTCTTTTGGGGGCCTACTATGTTTAATCTTGGAATCTACAGGTGTCCAGATGGAGCTCATCCAAAAACAGGCCAAGTACCTGTTGACCAAGATTCTTGACTGGGGTGACTCCCCTGGCATGGCCTTCCCAGTAACTGAGGCCATTTTTGTCCCTGCTCTGGAGCTTTAGTGGCACCCTGCCTCTTGTCCTGCATTGTCAGTATGGATGGCCTGCAAGTACTTGGTCCCTACTTGTTCACTGTTGGGTTTCACCAAGCATCCCTCAGCCAAGGGTCTGGTGGCTGATTTGGTCTTTCAGCATACTGGCAATGTCAGGGATGTGGATGAGCCTTCCAACAAAGAATCCAAGAAGTTGGATCACATGGCCAAAAAAATCTATTTTCTGTCAGCCTTCAGCAGGCGAGTTTGGCACTTTTGATGGACCACTTCAGTCATGCCTTTTAGGCACTCTTGATGAGGTGCTTCCCCAGCTCCCGGCTGACTTACAGACCACAGTCAAGCAAGTCCAGGACCAGGGCTGAGTGGTGGCTAAGCAGAAGCTCCAGAAAGCCATCGACGTTGGTGATTCCTGTACCTGGTCTGTGGCCGCTGCAGTGGCCATGCACCGCTGGGCTTGGCTGTAGATTTCTACCTTTACAGCAGATACCCAGCACAAGTTGGCAGATGTTCCCTTCTTTGGAACCAACCTTCTTGGGCCAGGGGTGGAAGGAATCCTTACAAGGATTAAGTGTAGTGCCACCCTGGACTCTGTCACCTCCACCCAGAAGGATTCCAAGGGCTCCAAGCTTCAGAGGAACAAGCCCTTTTGGGCCCTTTCTGCCCCTGTGGCCAAGTCATCTCAGCCTCCAGCTGGGCAACAAGCACAGGCTTGGTGTCCTTGATCGAAGTCGGTTGCTTCAGTTGTTTGTGAACCAGGGGGTCAAGGTCCCACAGTAAGGCATCTGTTAGACACTTCCACTGTTCTTCCACTCCCTTTCCTGCCCCTATTCTCTCCAGGGCTCTTTTGATACCCCGCCCCATTTCAGCAAAGTCAGCATTTTTGAAATTCCAAACCTTTGTCCCAGTATGGCTTCAGTGAATCTCTGTCCCTATGCAGAACCACTCAATATTGTGATCACTGGAACCCAGTTGACCTTCTACCTGGACATCTCTGATTTGATCACTGTTGGTCATTCCTAGAGCCAGAATTGCCCTGTCTTTGGTGGGATCAGAGAGGATTAAGCCAGGCAGGGTCCCCCAGAATCTCTGTGGGTATACTAGCAGCAGTGCCTGCAGGATCACCATTAGTGTAGGTGGTCTGTGAAATAAATTATGTGTGTGAAATAAAATCTGCCAGCCAGTCATCAGTGCTTCAGTGCCACTTCTTGCATACTGTCTGTGTGACCCCCCCCAAGAAGTCAGTCATCTGTCATCTTCCTCCCTGTGCTCACTCAGTGGGGTATAAGCTTTGGTTCAGTGGGCAGGGCATTCCATCACATCACGTGGAATAAATAAACAATATAAACAAAAATCCTTGAAGGGGAAAAGTACTGAATCAGAAAGTGCTAGGCCAGGCAGGGTCCCCCATAATCTCTGTTGGTATACTAGCTGCAGTGCCTGCAGCATCACCCTAAGCATAGGTGGTGTGTGAAACAAATTCTGTGTGTGAAATAAAATCTACCAGCCTGACGCCGGCCTGGTGGCACTGAGGGTTGAGGCACTGGATGCCACACCTCACTCCAGGCTGGTGACCTGGGTTCAGGAGCGAGTTCGGGCTGCCAGGGGTTGGCTGGGGGGAGATAGGCTGGAGCATCTGACAATGACTCGCCTTCTCCGAGGGAGGGAGGGTTCACTATCCCAATGAGCGGCGACCTCTGGCGGAGGCTGGGGGCATGATGGCAAGTTGGGGTCCTAGGGGCTGGATTGGTTGAGGACATAGGTCAGCAACCAATCAGCCTCAGCGACTATAGGGAGGGGAGGGCGTTGCTGATGTACAGGGCCCGCGACATCCCCGAGGGAAGAAAATTGGAAATACCCCCACTGGAGCAGAGAAAACGGAGCGCCGAGCCGGGGTTTCTATGTGCCAGAGCCAAGTCTGCAGCCCCGGACCCTGACACTTGCAAGATTCGGGGAATAGCCCCAACCCTGACCCCACCCAGGGGGTTTACACAGCAGAATGAAGGGACCTGGGTCTGACAGGTAAGGCTCCAGCAGAGACCAGGCTTAATGGGTGACTCCCAATGATGCAGGTCCAGTGGGTAGTAGGGGGAGATAAATTGTGGGAAAAAAATAAATAAATCTGCCAGTCAGTTGTCAGTGCACCAGTGCCACTTCTTGCTTGCTGTCTGTGTGACTCCCCCCCCCAAGAAGTCAGTCATCTGTCATCTTCCTCCCTGTGCTCACTTAGTGGGGTGTAAGCTTTGGTTCAGTGGGCAGGACATTCTGTCACATCATGTGGAATAAATAAAAAAAAAATGAAATCCTTGAAGGGAAAGTAGTGTGTCAGAGAGGGTTGGGCTAGGCAGGGTTCCTGAATCTCTGTGGGTAGCAGCAGTGCCTACAGCATCGCCCTTAACATAGGTGGTGTGTGAAATAAATTGTGTGTGTGTGTATGTAATAAAATCTGCCAGCCAGTTGTCAGTGCACCAGTGCCACTTCTTGCATACTGTCTGTGTAACCCCCCCCCCCGCAAGAAGTCAGTCATCTGTCATCAGGGAAGTATAACTGTAGGCATTTCATATTTTCAGTGGCAATTGCTTGTGGAAGCTCAGTTTCATCCAGTTTCTGGTGCTCTGAGAAGTGCTGCCAGTGTCAAGTTCATGACTCACGTCACGTCACAACAAATCACGTTTTATATAGTCATCATGAATCACACCACTTCAGCTTTTTTTGGTACAATCCTGTTTTTGTTTTTTTAATCTTTGGTTTCATCACAAATCAGGACACCCAGTTATCATGTCACATCACTCACAAGCCTTGGTCCAGTACGATGTTTCTGTTAGTGTTCATGTTCTGCAGGATGCTCTACTAGCAGATGGACTCGAATCTTTGTCCTCACAAGCCGGCTGTATTTAATCCAGTAGATATAATCTCAGACTGAACATTGTAGCTATTCTGGGAAGTACAGCAATAAGTATTTAAAATTTAAATGGAAACTGTTTGTGGAAGCTCAGTTCCATCCAGTTTCTGGAGCTCTGAGAAGCACTGCCAGTGCCAAATTCATGCCTCACATCATGTCACGACGAATTACGTTCATGGTCATCACATATCATACCACTTCAACTGTTTTGGAGTAACCCTTTTTTTTTTTTAAATCTTCGGTTTCATCATGAATCAGGACACCTAGTTATCATGTCATGTCACTCACGAGCCTTGGCCCAGTACAATGCTTCTGTTAGTGTTCACATTCTGCAGGATGCCCTACCTGTTATGTTCCATACCAAGAGCCATTGCTGAACATAACTGGTGACATACATTACAAACGCATTGTCCCCTTCTACAAAAAGTCAGACTCAGGAAACTGGTTTTAAAAAAAAATAGAGATCTGGGATTTGCCTGCCTTTGGACCATATCATCGTTATCCTGGGGATGGGTGGGAGGTGCAGCCAGTATATTTTTGTTTGTTTGTTTAACCAGGAGTAGCACACTAAGCTGAAAGCTTTTTTTACAGGAGCGACCTGGGAGCACAGGGAAGTTAAGTGACTTGCTCAGGGTCACACCGTATGTAAGTGGAAGCTGTGGGATTCAAACCCAGGTCTAGTCTGCTAGATGTCACCAGATTTGCAGCTCAGAGCCTTAAACCACTGCACTATACTGCCTCCTGATATGACATGACTGTACTGGTAGCAAGTCTCTGATCTCACACATAGCTGCTTTCTCACTCTGAGGAGATTATTTAGCTAAATGTGCCTTAACCAGATTAATTACAATTTAAAAATGTTGCTTAGCTCTGCTTTTCACCCTGAGGCTGATAGTAGACAGTGATAGTAGCAGTAGTGAAGTGGTGACTTTTGGATTGCCTGGTGCTGTCATTGTTTGCCATGTTGTTTCATGTCATGTTTCATGCTGAGAGCCATTGCTAAACAAAAGTGGTTCCAAACATATCCCCTTCTACAGAAAGTTAGACTCAGGATACCATTTGAAAAAATAGAGATCTGGGACTTGCCTGCCTTAGGGCCAAATCATCACCATCCTCCAGTAGGCACATTCAGTCACAGTATTCACTCCTCATCTCATTTCACTACCCGTGCTGTTTACTACTACTTAACAGTGGTTTTATTGCTTTTTCTATAGCTGTGTTGATTAAAAGCTGTTTAAAATGATTTTTTTCCACATACTGTTGCCATAAAACCATAAAGGTTATAAAAGGTTTGGATAAGGGTCAGATAAGCATCGAAGCCTTTTTTTGCTTATCAGAACCTTTTAGAACCTCAGAACCTTTAGAAGCTCTCCCATCCCTAATTGAAAGAGAAAGTGGACCTGAGATTCAGATACTTGTGGACAAGAAGGCCTTGACACATCCTTTCCTCTGCCATTTGGTATTTGAAATTGTCATGGGCACCCAAACCTCCCATGACAACACAAGCATGTGACATCCTGTAGTTGTGACATTTCCTCCCCACGTGGGCACAATGGTGGTTGACCTTTGGGGGGGGAATGATTGTATTACTTGTGCATATACTTGTTTCCTAGGTTGACATAGGACTTTATTTGCCTAACAACCCCCACTGTCTGATCTTTATAAAGGTGGATATAGAGAAACTAAGGGGACCACCTTACTTTTGTGGATTTGGGAGTCTGAGGTGCCCTCTCTTCCATTGATCCATTATTGGAGTTAACCATGTGCGAACTAATTGAGTCCATGTGCCTTCCTTATGCCAAGATCAGGTGTATGTTACTATGTAGAGAAGGAGGTATAATAATAAAGGGGTTGATAATTTCAACTCCTCCCTTAGTGACATCTTTGTAGGTATAATCCCATTTCACCGCGTTAAGGTGGCTGCCCCACAAGCCTTGAAAAAACAAACTATACATTTTGGCTTCTACTGAGAAAAGTGGTGGGAAGACATGGCTAAGGGATAAACCTGAGGGTCTTAACTAGAAGTCTCCTTTTAATTTTTAATAAAATTCTGCTTTTCCAAACTACAAGTTCCATGTTCATAACCGATGAATATTTTTCCCAATTGTCTTTTGCAGAATTTAACTGTTACATTTTTTTTTATACTTCAATATTTTATATATTTTGTACATTATCTGTATGTATTGATTTGCTTTGTATTGTTGTTTGATCCCCCCCCCGGTCACATCTGTAATTGAGATTGTTTTTATATCTCTGCATGTACTGAAATATTTTAAATAAATACACTTGAGCTTCCACTCTATACTGAGAATCTTTAGCGGTGTCTGAATTGTGGATATTTCAGCCATTTCCCTGACTTCTAAGAAATAATTATTCTGACCAATACAGAGATCATGACTCTTGTTAGAATTTAGATGTGCACCTGCATTTAATGCATAATTATCAAGAAAAGATGTGAGGACTGATCCCGAATCCGCACTGTACAAAACAATACAGATATCATCAGGGTATGCTAATAATTTAAATGGTTGAACAAGGGATTGAAGCTGAATACCTTTGATACTAGGATTGGCTTGTATTTTCTGTAGCAGTGGGTCCAGAGCAATAATTTGTAGTAACAGACTCAGGGGACATCCCATATGGACACCTCTATGGGCTATTACCAGAACCACCACCCATCCATTGATCAAAAGCCACAAAACTGTGTGTATGTATTATAAAATGATCCAATCTACAAAAGTGTTTAGGAAACCAGGTGCCAGACAAACAGTGGAGGATGAAATCTCCCTTCCCCAGTGAAGCACAGCTGTCTGAGGGATGCTTATCCCTCCTTCCTTGGCAGGCCCCAAGCAACTCAAGTCCATTCATGAACCCAGGACATCGGAGCAGTGAGCGGATACACTACTGCTGTTCTTTCTGTCCAGCTAGTGTTACTCTCTGTCTCTCTGTTCCAACAGAGGCCCACTGAACGCAAATAAGAGTAACATTCTAAGTGAAACTTAGCAATGTGTGTTGCTAAAAAAGTTCAAGAAGGGGATTGACATCACCATGGTGCATGATGACCTCTGTTTTCTATAAAGAGGATACCAATTTTCACACTTGAAACCAGCATTTTCACCAGTGAAAATCTTGTTGTAACCCCCCCTGTCACCTGGGGTTACTAGAATCCCACTTAGATCTAGTGGCAGACAGGAAAGGCAGCTTGTGAGGCACCAGTTAAATGGGTTTCACACTGTCTCACTCTGTCCTCAGTTTCAGCTGAGCTGGAGGGATGACATCATATAGAATTCTCGCAGCAGCGTAAGCCACAGTGGAATGTTACAGCTGGGAGTTAGGTTAGAATGTTGGGGTTTTCAAAGTCAGTGTTGAGCAGTCTGTAGTGGAGCAAGAAGGTACACTGCAGTTGGCAGCCCATCATAGCCCCCAGCTCTGTAGAGAGCTACCACAAGAAGAGGGCGTGTGTTCTTGCCCTAGAGAAGGACATGGAAGAAAACAAATAGAAGTGGTTGAGACCGTTCCCCAGTTTGTTCCAGTGCCCCATCCCTGAAAGGGATGGGGGGGACAAGACTAGCTTTTCAGGGGCAATCCCCTGGCCCTGCTGGAGGAAGAAAAGCTGCCTGAGAAGATTTGTGCTGAGGTACCAAAAGTATGTTTTTCCTGTGAGAGAAGCCCTGGGGCACCTGTGAACCATGGTGAGTCTGCTCTGCCAGAGAGCCGATGTTTTCACCGAGATAGTTGTGTAAAGTATCTGCTACTGTGGAGCAGGAAAGTACAGCCAAGTACAGTACTTTGAAGTTATGTGTATGACTTGAAATGCATCGGATCAGTGGGGGTCTACAGGGATGGAGATAGCCACTTAGAGAATGCTGCAAGTTAGGACACCAGTTACCAAAGACAGTAGATTGTTAAATGTGATATACATTTCAAGATAGCATTCTACAAACAGAGAGTTTCTAATGAAAGGTGTTGACTCCAAATGAATGGCCGGGTATGGATTTGGGGACAAGAGGTGGCAGACCCCCCCCCCCAATCTGGAGTAACCAGATTTACCTCCATAGATTCACTTTGGGCACCTATATCTTTCTCCCAGGAACTTGGCCAGTGTCTGCAGAAAGTACCCTGACGTGGGATTAAGATGTGTGTTTTTCCCTTAGAGCTAGGAAGTGCCCATACGTGGTTGAGGGAGCCATCAATAGAAATGTCCATGCCATATGGAAAGTGTGTACCAGTGCTGGCTGAGGGCCATGCAAGGGAATCCAGGAGACAGAACCGGTTTGGGCCGAGAGCCCAGTGTGTTCAGAACCTGAGGGTTATTGTGATGATGAAGAAGATGTGTTCTGACCTCTATAGATCTGCATAACCAGTGAGTGTAGCCCTGTGGGGGTCCATCTTGCTTTGTATTCCTGTGTGTAAGTGAATAAAAGTCCCACTTTAGAATCCCACTCCTGGTTTGGACAGTCTCAGTTCTTGCTTCCTGTGTTCAGAATTACCTGGGTGCCCCTGTCCAGAAGTACAAACCTAGCCCTGATGCCGAGCGAATGTTTTCTCCCCGAACTCAGGCTAACCAGGTAATGGGTTACAAAATGGAGGCACTGGGTGCTAAATAACAACAAACATCCAACTCACCCCCTGGTTACATTGTGGAAAGGTCAAATAAGTCATTGCCCAAGTTGAAACATTACCAATCAGTAATATTCTCCTGTCTTCCCTTCTTTGAAAAAAAAAATGTTGTATTGCACAATTTAAAAAGAAATTATATCCATATTGGTCCTTGGAAAACAAGAATGGCTGGATAGTCTGATACCTCTTATTGGATCAACACATGTTGTACAAAGATAGTGTAGTACTCGAGCTTTTGGAGACCAGAAGAACCCTTTGTCAGATGTAATAGTCCCAGTTAGTATTGCATTTATTAAATCTAGGGCTTCCTGAGAACAAAAACTACAAACTTTGTCAAACTCTGCAGTGGGTTGTTTGATGTTGACTACAGTGTATTTGCTGGCTGAGGCTGCCAAACTCATTTCATTTGTGGCCAGAGCTGGCCTGTCCATGAAATGCTGTACAGTAATCATCTCACTTAACATATGTAGTCTTCTTCACAAAATTGATGCCCTTCAGACCTTTGCCTGCCAGCATAGCCCGGACATTCGAGCAGTTGTAGAAACCTGGCTCTCACCTTCGGTCCCCGACCATGTTATCACCCTCCCTGGGTACAATGTTTACCGGCGTGATTGAATGACTAAAAGAGGTGGCAGTTGCGCTCAGTACCTCAAGGACACTATCCGGGGGCACTACATCAGCTATATCCCCCAAACCACCATAGCGCAGATTCTTCCTAACAAGATCCTCCTTGGTGCTCACAATAAAGCCATCACAGTTGTCACAATCTACATTCCACCAAAGGAGCACGGTAATGGGCTTAACACAGTCCTGGATTTTACCAAATCTCTCTCACCTGACTCAGAAACCATCTTCCTTGGCGACTTTAATATTAATTGGACTGCTGCAGATGCCGGGGCATATAGGGACTCCATAGAGGTGGCAAACCTTACTCAGATGGTTAGTTCTCCAACCAGGACAAATTATATAATGGGTACCAGCACCCTACTGGAATGGATCCTAACCAGCCACCTCGCTAGGATCACTAACACCGCTGTCCTTCCTGACACACTTAGTGACCACTCCCCTGTCAGCTGCTCCTGGTCCAACAAATTCCTTAAGCCCCCACCAAAACTATTACCAGCCGAGTTCTACCTAGAGGCAAGCTACCCCATCTCAAAACCTTCCTTCGTCAACAGGATTGGTCCCCAATCCTCACAGCAACTAATGTGAACACTGCTCTCGATCACTTCATCACTTCTTCAGAATCTTTAATCAAGCCTATGATCCTTTAATCCAATCCAAGCCTTTAATCACAAATCCTATGAAGACAGGTTGAAGGAACTGAACATGTACTCCCTGGAGGAGAGGAGGGAGAGAGGGGATATGATAGAGACATACAAGTATCTTACAGGGAGGAACAGGGTGCAGGAAAACACTATTTTTAAGCGAAAAAGATGTTTCAGGACTAGAGGGCATGGGATGAAGTTGGAGGGAGGACGATTCAGAGGAAACATGAGAAAGAATTTCTTCACAGAACGGGTGGTGGACAAGTGGAACACCCTGCCAGAGGAAGTGGTGGGGGCTGAAACAATCACGGGATTTAAGAATGCATGGGATAGACATAAAGGAATTCTAGAGGTCAGGGGTAAGGGGAAATAGACTTCTAGGAAAACAAACTGAACTTACAAGCTCAAATGGGCAGACTAGGTGGGCCATAGGCCCTTATCTGCCGACACTGTCTATGTATCTATGTATCTATGTATGTAAGCCTGCAACTTATATACACCCCTCAAGAAGCACAAAGCCAAAGCCCTATGTAACCCCTGGCTCACCGGTGACCTATTTAGGTGACTAAAAGCTTGGGACCACCTCTGGGAGGTTGCCAGAAACACTGAGAGACAAATTGATATTGCTAACTATAAATGTGCACGAAACGACTGCACCAAATATATCTGGGAAACGAAGATCACCTATTTCAATAATGCCCTTACTAACACAAGAGGCAATGGAAGAGACTTCTGGAATAACATAAAAGAAGTCACTGGGAAGCAGTCTAAATCACCCCCATCAGTACTCTGCATAAATGGTGTAACTACACTCGACCAGAAACTCATTGCTGAGACATTCGATGTCGCTTTCATGGACCTCAGTTCTGTACTCCCCTAGGGTTTTTTCAATGAGGAGGATCCCCCTGCCTCCCCAGCCCCCACCAGCCACCCTCCCTACTACTTTAAAGCAGTAAAAATGCATCAAGTCCACAGCTATGTTACCAAAGCCATTTGCAACTCCAGAGCCAGCAGTGACTCCCTCGACCTAAAACTACTATCGCTCACCCTTGAAGAAGTACTCTGGCCACTGACCAGGATCTTTAACCTCTCCCAAACCTCAGCCAGTTCACGGACATATGGAAATCTACTGCTGTAACCCCAATTCATAAAAGTGGTGCCAAAACAGCACGAGAACTACCGTCCAATTTCCATCCAACCTCCACTCTCCAAGACCCTGGAATGGATTGTGTCAGACCAGCTCACTGACTTCCTAGACAAACACAGCATCCTATGCAAGGAGCAACATGGCTTTAGAAAAGGTCATAGCACCTCCACGGCTCTACTCAAATTCACAGGTGCAATCCATCACTCACTAGATAACAGTCAACTAACTGGGTCCACCTTCATTGACTTAACTAAAGCCTTTGATACCGTCAACCATCATTTTCTACTTGCCCAGCTTCAGCTAGCAGGGCTCTCACCAAATTCAGTGGATTGGTTCAAAAGCTACTTAGACAACCAGTACCAAAGAGTGAAAATTGCAGACACACTCTCAGACCCAAGACCAGTCCGGTCCGGTGTCCTGCAGGGCTCAATCCTGGGCCCCCTCCTTTTCAGCCTTTTCTTGAACTCACTGCCAGACTCCTGTCCTGAACAAATCCTACTCTACGCGGATGATGCTGTCATTCTGGCCTCCCAACATGATCCAGTACATCTTCAAGGAAACCTCCAGCGGGCCTTCTCTGCAGTTGAAAACTGGTTCTCAAAACACAAACTGATCCTTAACCAGAAAAAAAAAAGACCATGATTTTCTGCAGCTCCCACGACAAATACAAACAATGTCAACTGTCCATTAAAACCAAGCAAGGAATCACCCTTGATCAAGTCCATACCTTTAAATACCTTGGCTTCACCCTTGACTCGAATTTCTCCTATGTTCCACACATCAATAATGTGGCAAGAGTAGCCAACACCAGACTGGGCCTACTGTTCCGACATAGGAAATATCTAACCCCTGAAGCTTAGTCTGTCGCCATCCAGAGCTCCATCATCAGCATCATTGACTACGATCTCATTATCTATGGATCTGCCACAACTTCCTCTCTCAAACGAGTTTCAACTTCCCTCAATCAAGCCTGCTGACTCGTTACTGATTCCCACAGTCTCACCCATACCTGTGACCTCTACTCCAAAACAGGATGGCTGCAACTGAACAACTGAATCAAATACCTAACCTGCATCACAGCAAAGAAAATCCTATTGGGCAAGGCGCCACCTGGAGTCAGCATTCTCCTTAAACCCAAAATCAATACCGTCAACACCAGGAGCACTAAGACCCAAATCTTGCAGTTCCCCCACTGCCACACATCCCAAGGCCAAAGGTCGTTTGCATACAGGGCTCCGAGTTGGCTGAACGGTCTCTCTAGTGACATCTCCACCGCAGCAACACTTGGTGTGTTCAAAACCAAGTTCTGCCTCTCCCTTACAGGCACCAACACCTGTGATTGTACCACATAACAACATTGTTCTCTACGCTGCTTCTGACCTCCCCAGTGTCTCTTCTGTCCTCTCTACTTGCACTTACCTGTCCATTGCCACTTCAAATCCACTTACCCCGTGTCTGTCCTGACAAAGCCCCTCGGCTGCCTCACTCTGCCCCCCCCCACGCGTATGCCATCCCCTTGCTCACAGTCCTTCCCCTGTCTTCTTCCTCCTAGTGTTTTTGTGTAACGCATCACCAAAATTTCTTATGTCAGCCAAAGTTACTATCTGATATCCTGTACCAGGTAAATTATCTGTAATCATGTAACCAGCTTGATGCTAATTGTCTGTACTTCTGACATGGAACCTTTGTAAAAAAGCCTTGGCTCAAAGGTATATTGTAATCCTAGATACAAATAAATAAATAAATAAAATAAAATACTATCTCATATCTTATTTTCAGTCAGGCCATGTGGAATTCAACCAATCTGTATACAGTCAGCTTGAAAATGTGTTGTCCGGCACAGGGTGGTGTACACAGGCTCTTACAGAGTAAATATCGGCCTAGTGGGAGAGAAGGGCATGACTCTCCATCAAATTATAGAGCTGTGAGACTTAGCAGCAAGCTGAAAAAAACAAATACACCCTCTGGTACAGAGGGGAGATGTTTGGAATACTAAGCTGACATGACAAAGATTGGTGAGAAGGGAATATCATGTCCATTTTAATCACGGTCCCTTTTTCTCTCTCACTCTCCTGTCTAAAATGCAGTATTACCGAAAACTATGTCATGCTTACCTAACAAGCAGCAAGCTGGAAAATATTTTTGGAGCTGTGCTGCTGCATGGTCACTGTAGACTGATGATGGGATCGCGATCAAGTGATCTTTCTTTGAATTCTAACATTGCCATTGGCTCATTGTGTGTAAGAAGAATTGCTCAAGCATTGATTTGCATGCTATGTGTAATAGCAAATATGAAATTTGCACTCTGCACATTGTACTTGTCATACAGGCCCTGCCATGACACTAGGTCTTGGAAATTCAGGTCAAGAGAGAACACCAGCTTGAAATAGAAATTTTTAAGTAGCATGTTTTAATAGAACTAAAGTCTGCCTTCAGATTTACAGGAAGAGTGAACAGATAAGTCAAGACAATCTCTTCCTTGAATGAAGCAAATTTAATTATGGTTTGGGCATGAGAAAATGTAGGGAGTTTCTTTGTTAGTGAGATATATGAACACCTGCATGACTTTCACCAATTAGAGTGATAGGATCTACTGTTATAGTTTGAATTGTTGAAATTAACAGTCTAACGTCAAACCTTCCAATGAAGACTACTCATGGATAGGTGGAAAGGAAGTGGCCTGGGACTCTGTCCTTTAGCTGGAAGAACTTAAAAACAAGCACTTAACACATGGAATCTGCTTCAAACTGGGGACTAACTGGACTGGGAATCAATCTCCCAGAGAGCTCATGAACTATGGTGAATGAGAAGGGACTTGTACATCGGGCCTGATAAGTGAGCCCTTTTCATGTCCTTTAGCTTATGATAGCCAGGTTAAGCTGAAGCAAAAGCAGCTCAAACCCAAGGATATAGTGCCTCCAAAGCCATCTACTGTCTAAGTCACACACCTTATCTGCTTCTGAGGCAGGTGTTGTGCAACCAGTGGAGCTTTCCATTAATAAGATATGCATGCAGTAGCAGTGTAAAGACCATTTACTTGTCCATGTCAGTGATTGATGCCCGAGCTGGGATCCTGCTTACTAGTGGGAGTGTCTGATCATGGGGACAAACTACAGTAAGGCATAAGTAAGGCTCACTCAACTTGAGTGGGTGGTCAAGATTTGAAACATGGACTTTGGACATAAAGCTGGAACTTTGTAACCATGTTAAGTGCCTGGATCCTGATACTAATTTTAATGTGTCAACCCAGGAGGAGAACAGAAGGAGAGAAGACACCATAATTAAGTCTCAAAACAGTGGTGACTGGAACAGAGGTTTTTGGACTTTCTTTCTTTCCTCTTCTCTGGGACCATGTCAGAAGACAGAAGGGCATGATACCAGGGGTCAGAGTCACAAAACGTTACCCCAGTGCAAACCGTGTTTTTGTGCCAAAGTAGTTGGTATTCACAAAAGCCCAGTTTGCACACAGAAACTGGGTTTCTGCCAGAGCAATGTGTGGAGGGGGCTGCAATGCAGATGAGGGGGAGGAGACCTGCATATCAAAGCTGTCCCATTCACACTCACAAAGTATTTGTTCCACGCAAGGGCCTTTTGCGACCCGCATGGAGCAAGTACCACCAACTGAGACCTTGCTTTAATCCCTCATAATCCAAGTGGTTAGTGGATGTACTGAAATAGCCCCTCATTGGTCTGCTATACCTACAAACATTTCCTGGTGGTCTAGTGGTCCTCTCCTTGCCAATCGCTGGCTCGATATGACTAA
Source organism: Neoceratodus forsteri (assembly GCA_016271365.2). NCBI lineage: Eukaryota > Metazoa > Chordata > Ceratodontiformes > Ceratodontidae > Neoceratodus > Neoceratodus forsteri. The sequence continues at coordinate 435,482,711 of JADMNL010000022.1, read as the reverse complement.
AGACATTCCCTAGTGGTCTAGTGCCCCCTTACCAGTTATCGATCACTGCCTGATATCACACATATAAGATTTCCCTGGTGTCCAGTGGCCCCCCCCCACTTGAAGCCATACCCAAAATAGACATAAAATTCCCTGATGGCTAGCAGTTCCTTCCCCAACCAGATCATTCACCCCATATATAAAAATAAATCCCTGGTGGCTAGTGGTCCCTCCCTCCACTCGATCACCCACCTGACGTGGTCATCATATTCACTGGTGTTTGGTGTAACCCCCCCCATCTTGATATCCCATATAGTCAATCGAGACATTTCCCTGGTGGTCTAATGAACCCCTGACCAACAAGGAAATGTTGTGCTCAACCGGACCAGGACAGGGTGCGAGCACAGGGATACCGCCTCCAACGGATGATCAAACAAACCAAGGTGCTCGCACACCAGAGCCAGGAGTGAGTCTCCAGTGAAGGTAAACATGACAAAGTCACTGTCGTCAAACAAATAGCTTTTTTTATTTCCAGAAGTGAGCAATGCTGGAGTATATCAACAAGCCATCCGACCATAGTCCAGAGGCACGTGTGCTATGGTCGGATGGCTTGTTGATATACTCCAGCATTACACGCTCATGGAATGTGATTGCAACAAGGGATGATGATGAGTGTTGTTCTTCTGCTCCGTTTGTGTTCCTGTTCTTGTTTTGTGCCATACGTAGAAAGACCAGATGGATAAACCAGGCTTTATAGGACTGCTGATCCTTACCGCATTCTTGTGCCTCAAAGACTGTCTCAAATGTGTCTCTGAATCCAAGAGAGTGGACATGATGGGATGGTCATCTGTACACATTTTTGAAATGCATGTGTCATTCCAGAAATATGATTTTGTCCTTTCTACTAGACTGAGATTAGTGGTATTCTCCTTTTCCTCATATTAAGTTTCCAAATGAAGAAGTCTCAGGTTAATGAGGACAATGAGGGGGAATACCTGGCTTAGACCAGCTGCATCAGCACTAACCACCCTTGTGGCCTCCTCAGAGGGCTTCAGTACCGTGGAAAGGGTCTCCTTCAGATACCACTGATTACGGCTGATGTTTACGTTTCCATTGCGGATACCATGCTCAATGGCATACTGGTGGATAGCCTTCTGTTGTTCTAGCAGCTGCTGCTGCACCATGTAACCAGTTTAATTACATCTTGTTGCCACATCATTTGTTTCAGGTGGTGGAGAGGAAGACAAATCCACTGCTAAACATTTTGTAACAGCTTCTGTGCCTTTACCGAATGGATAAAATGACTACAAACTTTTTTGACCAGACCCACACGTCTGTACAGTGGTGCCTTCCTCATCTAGAAATCCCTGGACCACCAAATTTGTGAGGAAAAACATGGAACACATGTATAACCACCATTGTCAACTGCCTTTACAATGTTCTTTGCATTATCTGATACTATAAAACCTGGTGTTAATAAGCGTGCTGTCAGCCGCTCATCAAATTTCTGCTGAAGGAAGTGTAACAAGATTTCTTCATGATAGTCTTGTTGAAACCACCAATACATAAAGCTGCCTTCTTGTGCAAGTCGGAGGGCCCTGGTGACTTGTGGCTACTGCAACTGCTGCTGCTGGCACTTAGCCCAGAGGAGGAGGAAGAGGAGGAGAATGAAAAGGCTAAACTGACTCAGTAGGCAGTCACTGCCATATAATCAGTAGTCTGACCACTGGTCCACATGTCAGTGGTGATATGAATGACTGGAACACATGATGCTTTTGAGGCATGTGACACAGTCTGGTAGACACTCTGATACAAATCAGAAAGAGACACTGTGGAAAAGTAGGTATGGCTGGGCTTTTGATACCTTGGCACTGCAACATGCATTAGCATTAGAAAACCAGTGTTTCACACAAAGGAGAACAGTGGCAAGTCAGTGACTAACATTTCCACAGTTGTCCATGTTAACTTTTTGCCTTTGGTCTGTTAGCTTTATATTTCTGACCCATTTCAAGGGACTGAACCAATGAGAGATGAATACTTTTTTCCCTGAATGTGACAGTTTGCTCCTATTTTGCCACCATTGGGAGTGAAAGTGACTGGAGACGTGTGGCCCCTCAGAGGTGTTGGAGTTAATGGGCTAAAGAACTGATGAATGAAAGATTTTGGAGTTGTGCATTGGCTACCACTTGCAAGACTTTCTTCCTCTTCCTCTCTACCTGGTCTCCTAATGTACTCCTCTCCTTGGCCATCCTCATTATCATCTTCACCAGCTTCACTGCCTGGTGGTGCTGCCACTGATGCCGTGCATTGGCATGTCTTCTCATACTGAGATCTGAAGGATTTCAGCAATGCCTTTCATGGTAGATGTTCCCAGCCTTGTTCCCTTCTTACTGTGACTCAGCCTGACCTGACTTTACATAAAAGACATATAGTACTACATGTGTTTGATTCTTTGTCAACACCACCAACGTCACTGGTTTGGTCTTTCTTTCTGGCACTCTTGGATGTTGGCTAAAGGGCAGCTATTGTGGGCTACTTCCGCATCATCACCATCCTCCTTTTCCTACACCAGTTCTCTAGGGTCAGGGAATGATTCTTCTTCCTCTGCCATGTGTCCCAGGCCACTAGTTTTGCCTGTGTCTTCTTTATCTGCTCTCATTTCACATGCTTGTTGTGTTTCCCCATGTTTTGTGGCCTTTCTTTTTTTTAAAACCATCATTAGTAGTCTGTTTTGCTCTCTTACGTGCACCTGCCCCAAGTCAATTCCCACCGGTTCCACCTCCTCCTCCTTCTCCTCAGAACTGCTGCTGCTGCTATCTCTTTTATCCAGTATATAATCACAGTCTATAACTCTATCCCCAAGCTCCACCAAGTCACTTTTGCTCCTTCTCCTTTGCCTGATTCACTAAGTGAGGCACTACTTTCTTATTTCTTTTTTCTACAATTATTGTTTGTGTTGCAATCCTTGCAGTGCCATTGTGAGTGATTCCTACAATATGTGGTACTTTATGGACTGTTCGACCACTGTTGTCATCTTCTTCTAAACTTGTAGTTCCCACTGAGGCAGAGGGTCTATGACCAAGCCTACTCCACCTTTATAATGTATAGTGGAGTGTTGTTCTGTATGGAATTCCATCCCTTTCAAAATGCTGTTGTACCACAGTTCAAAGGTCATGGAATGTGATTCTACCCTACTGTGGTAGAACAGTATTCTAGAACCTCTAGAGACTGCATGAGTCAGTTTCATTTTGAAAGCAAAAGAACTCACAAACACAAATTTCACACAGTACTATACACTATAAAAAATACAGTATGAGCAACTCTATGCACAACCAGTGTGTTTTGCTACCTCAGGGTTCTGATTCCCATGGACCTCTCGAGCTTTGCTCTCGAGGTCATAGGGAATCAGAACCCCTCTGTGGCAGATCACACTGGTTGTGCATAGTTACCCATCCAGTATTCTCTATGTTTTTCTTTGATGTGACTGGATGATCCTAGGCCAACATATCCATGATCTCTCTGTTGCTCCATTCCCTACCGCACATGTGTGCTATTTGTTTTTGTGTGTTTGCTCTAACTTTCCCTAGTTTTTCTCTGTTAGCCTCACAACTACTACTGTATCTACCTGACTATGTACTGCTGTACTGATATGTAACTTGTCTTTCTCTGTTTGTAATATTTGTGACGTGAAACCTTTGTAAAGGAGTCTCTGACTCAAAGGTATTTCTGAATCTCCAATAAACATAAACATACTGCTTGCTACAGGACTCAGCCACTTGGGTGATGAATGATCAAGAGTAACACCTTTTTAATTTCTGGTTTATTTTTTATTTTTCTATTTTCTTTTTTTATTTGTATTTATTGATTTTTGGTATTTTATCAATGGAATGCCACCAAGGACTACCAGAGGCCAGGCACCAACTTGCTTCCAGCTGACACACACTTGCTGTCCGCTGCCCAGATCATACTGCTGTAGCACAGCTCTGGATGACAGACACACACACGCAGTCTGCTTCAGGAGTCAGGAACTGCAGAAACTTGGGGGAGCACGAAGACTTAGAGTTTCAATTAGAAAATTACCACAAAAAGAAATTAAAAAAAAAATTATGGGATGCCGCCAAGATGCCAGCTACCAAGGGCAGGGCACTGGCACTCTTCCAGGTGGCACACACTTGCTGCCCACTGCCCAGCACACATTGTAAAAGCACAGCTCAGGACAACACACACAGGTTACGTCAGGACTCAGGAGGATGAGGAGGAAAGAACTTCAGTAACTTGAAGGAATGCGGAGAATTTTTTGTAAGTTTTCCTTTTTTCAGTTTTTTTATAGGATGCCACTAAGGTGTCAGTTATTAGGGGCCAGGCACTGATACACACTTGCTGCCCCCTGCCCAGATCCCCAGATCAGACTGTAACAGCACAGGTAAGGGCGATGCGCACACACACACACACACACACACACACACACACACACACACACACTTACTTTAGGAGCACAGGAACTTGGGGGTATGTGAAGGCTATGAGTTTCAATTTGAAAACTGTCACAAAAAGAAAAAAAAATTACATTTTTGAGGGATGCCAGTGCTACCAAGGTGCCAATCAGCAGGGTCCGAGCACTGGCATGCTCCCAGCTGGAACACTTTTGCTGCCCTGCCCATTGTCCAGATAATACTGCAAAAGGCTGCTTCAGGACTCAGGAGGAGGAAGAAGTAACTGCTGCAAGCAAGCAAGCAAGCCTGCAACTTGGGCAAATGTATTGTAAAGAGTTTGAAACTGCCGCAAAAAGAAAAATAATTATTTTTATGGAATGCCACCAAGGTGCCAACTACCAGTGTCCACTGTCCTGCTGCCAGCTGGCACACACTTACTGCTGAGTAAAATTACTAAATAAAAAGACCCCCCCCCAAAAAAAAACAACATCTCAGTTTTCTGCCAAGACTTTCAGTCAAGATCTGTTTGTGTTTGCAATGCCCTGCCAAATACTAGTTCTGCAATTAAAAAAAGTGTGCTGCACTGCTGAGATTAAATTTATCCATCAATAAGTGAACAGTGGCAGACTGCAACCTCATGCTCCATCTGCCGACTTCCCAGCCGCACATCCATGTAGAACAATGCTGGATACTCTACCTTACTAAGAATGAATGCAGTTCACCACAGCCCTCTTACACCTACCCATTATCTAGTTTTATACCTAGACTAGTAACTTTTCTCCCATCTTCAAGCCTCACAGAATTTTTATTGCCATCACGTGTCACTGTGTCAAAATACCTTTATGAAGTACAAATAGACCATGTCACCCTTATCTAGTTCTGTGTTCAACCAACAAAAGTAACCAATCTGGTTTGTTTGACATATCTTCCTTTTCTTGAATCCATGCATGCCCTTCTCCTTCAATGTGGAACAACCAAGTTATATTTTCTTTTGATACAATTGAAAATAAAAGAATATAATAATAATTTCATCACAACTGAAGGATGACCCTAAACAGGAGCAATGCATGCACAAACAGTCTTTTGTTATACTGAATATAATTACTAGTAATGTCATGTTAAAATTGTAATAAAAATGTTACTTTTGCACACAATCCAGAGGTTAATAAATGCCTTTAAGTGACTTACGTTTGGGTTATGTGTTTATTTTTTTTCTTTGAGGATAATCCTTTTTGTCACATCAAAAACAACAAATGCAACATAATGTTATTTTTGATGTCCAAATTAATCCCCTGACATAACAACAACATTGTTACTGTAGTATTGATGAATTCACTACTAATTGTGATTCAACTGTAAATTTATGGAGTGCTAATAACAAATTGGAGAGCTCATCTTGTTTACGTGTGAAACACTTATATTCTGTGCAGAACATCTCACCCTCAGCTGTCCATGAAATGTATATGGTTGGCTATGGTTTTATAACAAAATGAATATATTACAATATGAGTAATATGTTCCTTATGTATTATATACTGAATTAGATCATAGTGGAACGGTGGATGTGATCTCCCTAGATTTCAGTAAAGCTTTTGACTCCATTCCACATAGGAGACTAGTAAGTAAGCTTCCTAGCTTAGGAATGGGTACTAAAGTGTTGAACTGGGTAAGAAATTTGTTAAGGGATAGGCAACAAGGTGGTGGTAAATAGAATTCACTCAGAGGACAGGAGGGTGACCAGTGGCGTGCCTCAGGGATCATCGCTGGGACCGGTCCTCTTTAATGTCTTTGTAAGTGGCATTGGGGAGGAGCAGGAGGAAAAGTTCTACCTCTTTACAAATGACACTAAAATCTGCAATAGTGTGGACACTCTGGGTGAGCATGGAAAGGACGACTAGAGACCTGAGAAAACTAGAGGAGTAGTCAAGGGTGTGGCAGCTGGGTTTCAATGTGTAAAACTGCAAAATAATGAACTTGGGGCACAGAAATCCAAGAGCATAGTACAAAATGGGTGGCATGTTATTGACAACCACCAAGCATTGAAAGTCCTACAAGAAGAGGCTAAAGGAGTTGAACATGTGGGGTATATGATACAGACCTTTAAATAACTAATGGGGGGTTAATAAAGTACAGGAGGGGAGTATTTTTTAGTGAAAAAGGTTCTCTGGAACTGGGAGCATGCTATGGAGCTGGAGGGGGATAGAAACATAGAAATATAGACTCTGACAGCAGATAAGGCCTGCTTGGCTGACCTAGTCTGCCTGTTTCCCTACCTATTGGATAAGATGCAGCTCCTAGTTAACCAACAGTCTACTTCTTCCTACCCCCCCCCACCAGAATTGCCTTATGTCTGTCCGATGCATTCTTGAATTCCTCCACTGTTTTTGATCCCATGACCCCCTCAGGAAGGCCATTCCATGTGTCCACCAACCTCTCTGTGAAAAAATACTTCTTTACATTGCCCCTGAGCTGTCCCCCCTCTATCTTCAAATTGTGTCCCCTTGTTCTTGCACATCTCTTTTCTGAAAGATGCTACCCTCTTGAACTTTGTTGATTCCTTTGAGGTAATTGAACATTTCTATCATGTCCCCCCTCATTCCTTTCCTCGAGGGTATACATATTAAGCTATTATGCTCCTTTAGTCTCTGTTCGTATGGTTTCTGTTGGAGCCCCTGCATCATTTGAGTTGCCCTCCTCTGGACTGTCTCCATCCTGTCTATGTCCTTGCAGAAATAGGGTTTCTCCAGAACTGCACACAGTACTCCAGATGGGGTCTCACCAACTGTCTGTACAGAGGGATAACAACTTCCTGTTTTCTACTGGTGATGCCTCTCCCTATACATTCCAGTATCCCCCCAGCCATCCTTACTCTCTTCACACATTGCTTGCTTACCTTTAGGTCATCTGATATGACTACCCAGAGGGCCCTTTCCATTTTCATTGTTGTTAATACCCCCCATCATTGTGTACTCTTCCCTTGAGTTTTTGTTTTCCAGGTGCATTACTTTGTACTTCTTTGCATTGAATCTAAGCTGCCATACCTTTGACCATTCCTCCAACCTTGCCAAGTCCTTTCTCATCCTTTCCACTCCCCCCCTTGTGTATCAACCCTGTTGCAGATCTTTGTGTCGTCTGCAAAGAGGCACACTTTTCCTTTCAGTTCCTCTGCAATGTCACTTATAAAGACATTAAAAAGGACCAGATCCAGTACTGAATCTTGTGGTACCACACTAGTAATCCCCCTTTCTATGGAGTGGACTCTGTTTACTATTACCCTCTGTATCCTGTTGTCCAACCAATTTTTTACCCAGGCTTCAACCCTGGGACCCACTCCCAGGCTGGCTAATGTTTTTATTAATCTTTTGTGTGACACTATGTCAAATGCCTTGCTAAAGTCTAGGTAGGTCATGTCCACAGCCCTTCCCTGGTCTACTACTTTGGTCACCCAGTCGAAGAAATCTATTAGACTCTTCTGACATGACCTTCCTGCTGTGAATCCATGCTGCCTTGGGTCTTGTGCCCTGCTGGCCTCTAGGTACTCAACAATTCTTTCTTTCAGAAGCAATTCCATAATTTTCCCTACCATTGAGGTCAAGCTAACAGGTCGGTAGTTTCCTGCAGCTGCTTTGCTCCCACTTGTGTGAAGGGGAATCACATCCACCCTCCTCCAGTCCTTAGGTACCCCACCATCCTCCCATGATTTGTTAAAAAGGCTAGTCAGTGGTGTCACTAGTTCTCCCCTTAGTTCTTTTAGAGTTCTGGGGTGAATCCCATCAGTCCCCATTGCTTTGTCCATCTTCAGTTTTAGGAGTTCTTTCAGAACCCTTTCTCCTGTGAAAGGACTGATATCAACCCCCTATCCAGAGTACTTCTGTTGATTGGATTAGGTACACTCCCCCACCCCTCCTCTTCTATTGTGAATATTGAGCAGAAGTATTCTTTCAATATCCCTGCTTTTTCACTGCACCTCTTTGCCTACCCACCCTTTCCTTTACTAAGCCTTACTATCCCTCCCTTGGTCTTTCTTCACTCCCTAATATACCTATAAAAGGTTGTATCCCCCTTCTTAACCGAGTTGGCTATCTTTTCCTTGGTTTGGGCCTTTGCTGTTCTGACTGCCTTCCCCACTTCCTTCTGCTTTAACTGGTACAGTTCTCTGTCCTGCTCCTTCTGTGTTTCCTTATACTTCCTGAATGCTATTTTTTTCTCCCTAACCTTCCCCACCAACTCTTTTGAGAACCATTGTATTTTTTTCTTTTGTTTTGATTTATTTGCATCACACAAAGGCTTGTAGCCTCTTTGATGGCAGTTTTGATGTTTCCCCATTGTTCCTCCACCCCTTCTTCATGCCTGTTTGCTAGTGCTTTTCTGAGGCACTCTCCCATTTTGACAAAGTCAGCCCTCCTAAAGTCCAGTACCCTCAGTTTTGTATGGCTTGACTCTGTGGCTGTGTTTATCGTGAACCACACTGTTTGGTGATCACTTGTTCCCAGATGGTTACCCACTTCTAGATCTGAGATCCTCTCTCTGTCCCCATTTGACAGTACCAGGTCTAAGATTGCTCCCTTACAAGTGGGTTCCAACACTAGCTGTCTGAGGCATGTCCCCTGTAGGGCATCGAGAATGACCTTGCTCTTGGATGTGGCTGTAGCAAAGGTGCTCCAGTTAACATCTGGTATATTCATGTCCCCCATCAACAATATCTCCCCTTTTTCTGCCATCCTAAGCATGCCTTCTATCATTTCCTTGTTCATTTCCTCCCCTGAGATGGGGGTCTGTATACAACCTCCATGCAGATTGTCACTTTGGGAGTAGAGGGCTGACCTGCTGAGTCAGTTTGTGACAGATTGATTGGCAGCAGTGGCATAATTTTGGTATCACAAGCTTTTATTGTTCTGTGTCAGCTTGATACCATAAGCTCATTTGCAAAGAAAGAAAAAGGCAGAGTTTTATTTTAAAAAGGAAACAGAACTATATCACTTGGCATACAGTCCAGTTCCTATCCGTTTTATTTTTTTTTCTAAAGTGCAGGTCAGAGTAGCTGTAGTCAGGGAAGAAGATGGCTTCTGACTACAGCAGGCACACTGTAGATTACTTGAAGCAGTTGTACGGGGACAGAGGAGTCCCATTCGAGGTGACAGCCAAAAAGCAGACCCTCACAGATGCCTTGATGATAGCTGATACCCAGAGCAGTGAGTCACAGACTGTGACTGGAAAGGACCAAACCTTGAGTGTGGCAGGGCTAGTGGCCAGTGCAGTATCCAGATCTGATGAGGAGGGCAACACGGTCACTGTCAGTGAAGGGTCACAGCAGAAGGGGAAGGTCACCAGTATCCTGAATCCAGAGGTACTCAGGCTGCAAATTGAGTTGCACAGGATGGAGCTGGAGTTCCAGGAGAAGACAGAATGAGAGAAATGAGAGGCAGACCATGAGGCAGAGTGAGAACGCCGAGAGGTGGACTGTGAGGCAGAGTGAGAATGCCGAGATGCAGACTGTGAGGAGCATGAGCGCCAGCGAGTTGCAGAGGAGAAGAGGGAGTGAGAACACTGAGACACAGACCGTGAGGAGCAGGAGCACAAGAGGCAACATGAACTGGAGAAGATAAGACTCTGACCAGCGGCACCAGAGCAGGTAAGTGGCTTTGGTTTAACTGGGACTGTAGGACTGGGTTACAAATTGAACTCCAAATTAATAGACGAGTTTAAAGAGGGGGAGGACATGGATGCCTTTTTAAATTCTTTTGAAAAAGTTTGTATTCGGGTTAAAATTCCTAGAGAATCCTGGAGCTTCCAGCTATCCCTGCTACTTACCGGGAAAGCTCGGGATGCATTGGGTCAAATGGACAATGAAGACAGTGATGATTACAGCAAGTTAAAAGATGCACTGTTAAAAAAGTTTGAATTAACTGCTGAATCATACAGAGCTAAATTCTGTAAGCTCAGGAGAAGCCCTGATATGAACTATGAGTAGCTAGCCATGAAACAATGTCAGTTTTTAAAATGTTGGTGGGAAGGAATTGAGGCAAACTCAGTTGATAAAATTGAAAATGTAATTTTATTAGAACAGTTTTATTGGGCATGCCCAGCAGAGCTAAAAACCTGGCTAGAGGACTGAGATCCCAGAACAGTGCAAGAGACTGCTGAACTCTCGAACCATTATGCCAAGAGCATACCTGCTCTGAGAGCAAATGGGTTGGGTGCGGCATTGCAGAAAGGGAAAAGCGCACCTTCAGGGCAGCTAAAACCCTCACTGCCTCCACCTAAACCAGTTAGCCCCAGGTTTCAGAGAAAAGATTTCTCTGAGAAAAGTAATGAATGTTGGTTGTGGAAAGAAACTGGGCATATTGCCAAACAGTGTCCCAAAAAGGTGAGCAATAATATACAACAGGGTGCTAGAAAGGAAGTAGGTTGTTTGTGTGTCCCTGGGAGCATGCCAGTGAACATGAGGGAACACATGCACCCAGTCATGGTGAATGGTGTACAGATGCAAGGGTTAAGGGACACAGTGGCATCCTTGACCTTGGTAAAGGGGGATCTGGTACAGCCTGGTCAGCTTATACCCAGTAAATACATCACTGTACAGGACTTTATGGGAGGTGAGAAAACATTACCCCTCGCTAGTGTCCTCTTAGACTGGGGTGAAACAGGGGGAACTGTGCAACAGGTGGCTGTAGCCAACACCTTAGCAGTGGATGTGATCCTGGGCAACAATCTAAAACAGGGGATGGTATGTGCAGTTACCTGTAGCCAAGCAGCAAGGGAAAATTGTAGTTCCCTGAACCCCACAGAAGCCATTGTGGAAACCACTGAGAGGCTGGTTCCCCAGCCTGTGTCTCCTGATATGGAGATTAATGAAGAAGGGGTAGAAATTTCCCCAGTAGCAAGTAACCACACAGCTACAGAGGGTTACTCCGAACAGGGAGGGGTGACCCATTGTTAGAGGGTTGGGATTGACAGTGATCCTGAGGGCCCTGATGCTAGTGCTAGGGACACTAGTTTAGCTACTGAAGGGGACCTGTCCCATGCCTTGGGAATGTGTGAGGGGTTCGCAGCTGCTCAGAGAAGTGACCCTAGTTTAGAGAAGCTGAGGGCTTGGTCAGACTTGGATGGTGCACAGGGAGGTGATGGCAGACATAAGGTTTATTGGGAAAATGGACTTATGTATACTCAGGCAGTGCAGGCAGAGGGAGGGATGCTAGGCAGGCAGCTTGTCATTCCCCACGGTATCGTAAGCAGTTGCTCAAGATTGCACATGATATTCCCTTGTCTGGTCATCTGGGAGTTGCGCGCACAATGCAGCAGTTGGCCCGGAATTTCTACCAGTCTAACTTCACCCAGCAGGTGAAGGAGTATTGCAGGTCTTGTCACCGGTGCCAAGAAATAGGGAAGGCGGGCAAGAAGACCCAAGCCACCCAGATTCCATTGCCCATAGTGGAGGAGCCATTCCAGAGGGTGGGAATGGATATTGTGGGGCATTTAAATACCTCCAGCTCCTCAGGGAAGAGCTTCATCCTGACTGTGGTAGATTATGCCATCCGGTACCCAGAGGAAGTCACCCTATCCTCTCTGAGGACAGACAAAGTGGCAGATGCATTACTTGGGATTTTCTCCTATGTTGGGTTTCTGCAGGAGGTTATCACCAATCGAGGGGGTCCCTGTCAGACCTGATGAAATGTTTATGGGAGAAGTGTAGGGGGGTGCAGAGATCAATCAATTAATCAATCACTTTATTTAACCAGGCATATACATCATTGAGCAAGCTCATTTTCAAGGTGGTCCTGGGCAATAATACATTGCAGTTTAGTACAAGGAAAACTAGATGAGTTAAGATAGTAACAAAAAAAAAATGTAGAAACCATTGTACAATAGTAAGTTGCAAATCAGAACAAGCATAACTCCAAAAGGGTAGAACAAAAATGTAATACATATACAGGTAAACCACGGAAGGCCAATATCAAGTGCCTGTCAAATATGGTGAACACATATAATTTGGAGCAAAAGGTATGTAGAAAGTAGGGGAGCAAGAATCCTAGTCACTCTAAGGACAATAGTAAGGTAGAGATGGTAAGAATGGGAGAAGGAGGGCAGCTAAGAGAAACTAGGTATGATAGAGGTAGCTGAGTGGAATAAGAAGGCCAGAATGAATTAAGAGAGCTAGGCAACCTTAATAGGGAGGAATCTTAATCGACAATTAGCTGCAAAATTTGTAAGAGGAGCATGATGTAGATTGATCGGTGTCTACGAAAATAGTTGCAGGCTTCCGACAACAATACAGTTAGTGAAGCTTTAAATGAGAATATGCCTGGGAGTGAGATGAGTTTTAGGGAGTTTTGCATGGTATTCCATAATGATGGGAGTGAAGTTGATGGTAGCTACCCCATATGCCATGTTCACTTTAGGAATCTGGAAGCAGAGTAAGGAGAAATGTCTCAGGCCATATGATCCCTTGGCCCGATTGAAGAGAATTGAGTAGGCAGATTATTGAATAGTGCTCTATGAAGCCAAAGTAGGGCATTTCTTTTTCTCCTGGCTGAGAGTGAAGGCCACCCTGATCCTGGTACAGTTGGCAGTGGTGAGTGCGAAGAGGTAGATTGAAGATGAATCTTAGAGCCCTGTGGTAGAGCATGTCAAGTTTGTTGAGCACTGCTACAGAGCAATGCATGTAGAGAAAGTCGGCATAGTCCAATACAGGTAAGAATGTAGTTTGTACTAGCCTCTTTCTGGCTTCTGGGGTGAACAGATGTTTAATACGATGAAATAAACCTAGCCGCTGTCTTAATTTCTTCTAGACTTCATTCAGATGGTGTAGAAAGTTAAGCTTATTATCCAGCCAGAACCCAAGATATTTAAAGGTTTCAACTATTTAAAGGTTTAAAGGGATTCATCTAGTAGTGTTAGGATCTGGGGTGTGTGCGATGGTCCAGGGGCTAGCTTTGGGGAGAAGATCATAGCGCTAGTCTTTTTGGCATTGAGGAGCAGTTTGTGTCTGATAAGATTATGTTGGAGGGTGATAAAATCTTGCTGTAAACTCTCATGGGCCATATCCAAGGAGGAATTTATAGTATAAAGTACGGTGTCATCAGCAAATAGATGGACATTAGCTGAGCTGAGATGTGAATCCAGGTTATTGATGTAGATAGCAAAGAGGATTGGGCCTAGTATAGAGCCTTGGGAACACCTCTAGAAGCTGCTTTGAGGAGACAGATCACCTGCAGCTTTGACCTGTTGTAATCTGTTGGTAAGGTAGTTGGAGAACCATTTGATTGCTGAACTATCGAGTCCGATATTGCTCAAGGCTACGAGCAAAATGTTGTGATCCACAGTGTCGAAGGCCTTACTAAGATCAAGAAAAAGGGCAAACACATATTTCTTAGAATCCAGTGTGATTTGCCAGTCTGAAGTTACCTTCGCAAGTGCAGTTACAGTGCTATGTTTGACTCTGAATCCGGATTGTGCTGGGTTTAATAGATCAAGTGAATCCAAGTGTTCTCTGATTTGGACATTGATGATTTTTTCAAGGAGTTTTAACAGGACGGAGAGTATAGATATGGGCCAATAGTTGTTCAGGTCGCATAGATCCCTGGATTTGAATAATGGTAGAATGTAAACAGTTTTCCATAGTAGAGGAAGATCTTCTTGTTTCAATGAAATGTTGTGATGGGGGCAGTCAAATAATGATGGCCGAGTCTTAGGAAGTATGGCTCAATATTGTCTGCACCTGCACTCTTTTTAGTATCCAGTGATAGTAGTAGGTCCTCTACTTGTTTAAATGTAACTGTGTGGAAGCTGAATGTAGCAGGAAAAGGTGGGGTAGGAGGAGGGTAGCGTTAGGATTGGTAGCAGGGTGATCTGGTGGAAGGATTTTGTTGATGGAAGAGGTGTCTAATGCTAGTCCAGCAGTGGCGAAGTGTTCATTTATCTGCACCAATATATCGGCTCTGTCTGTGTAGGTGGATCCAGTGGCCAAAATTTTGGCTGGGAATGATGTGCCGGTAGAACAACCTTCAACCTCTCTAAGGATGTTCCAAAATTTGGCAGTGTTGTTTTTGTTGGCTTCTAGTTCTGCTTGAAAGTATCTAGCTTTTTCTGATCTAATTAGCTTAGTACAGGCATTACTAGAGGTGCGGAATGCTACCCAGTCTGCCTCCATGCGAGATTTCCGTGCTCTTTTCCACCAATAGTCCCTGTCCCTGATCGCTTTCTTCAATATGGTAGAGAACCAACCAGGTGGTCTTTTTTTAGACCTGATCAACCTTAATGGGGCATGTTTGTCTAGTAGGCCCAACAGGAGGTTGTGAAAGATATTAAATGCCATGCTAAGGGAGGGAGCTAGATAGAAATTCTGCCATCTGATTACTTATATCTTTCAGAAATTTGTTTTGGGAGAATTTTTTCATGTTTCTTGCAAAATTAAATTTGGAGGACGATTTTGTTTGTAGGGGGCATCTGATGCAGGCAATAGCACAATGGTGGCTTACGTCATTGCAAAATACTCCGACATGAGTAAAGTTGTGAGGCTTATTTACGAGCATAAGGTCCAGGAGAGAGCTACGTTCCGGGTATTTTCTGTTCGTTCTGGTGAATGCAGGAGTTATTTGTACCAGACCAACTGCATCAGCAACATCCTTCAATTTCTTGGAGTTGTCGTTGTTCCAATTCAGGTTAAAATCTCCCAGTAGGATACGTTCCAAGTTAGATAACATGATTAGATTTTGGAGAAGAGGTAATAGGGCCAAGCCCCCAGATGGGGGTCTGTAGCAGGCTGCAATGAGGAGTGATTTCTCATTGGAGAGTGATAGTTTTAGAACCAGGCATTCAAATTCTTTGGGCTTTGAGGTACTGTCAATGACAGTGGTTACAAATTTGTTCTTGGCATATATTACAACCCCCTCCTCTCCTAGTTGGCCTATCACAGTGGAAGGTATTGTATCCCGGAATATTGATATCTTTGTCTGGGGTAGATGACTTAAGTCAGGATTCAGTTATCATGAGGAAATTGGAACTTGCATGAAGAGCCCAGGCCTGTAGGTGGTTCAATTTCTTTAGCAAACTATAAGCATTAATGTGGAGAAAGCTAAGACCTTTATATTGAGGGAGGTCCGCTGGAGTTTCTAGGAGGATGGGTGGACCTGGGTTTAGTTCCATGTTTCCAGAGCAGAATAGAAGGAGTAGCAGTAATTTTTTAAGGTGCTGGCTTAGTCTGCTAAGTAGTCTTTTGTTGTCTCATCTTGTGGAGGTTGGTTTAGTGATGGTTGTTATTTGGGAGTTGTTGCAGTTTAAGGAAGATAACACATAGGTAATTGCTGTGACTGATGACATTAGAGGCGTACATACAAGGTCTCTAGACATTGCTTGGCATGAGTAGGGGCATAGCAGTGAAGAAGATGTATGCCATTGATTACTGGGAAAGGGCAGATCATGGTTAATGTCAAAGGTGAATTTTTGACTAGGGCAGAGCTTAGGATCCTGCTTTCTGACAAGTGCAAAAATTAGAAGTAACAGACAACTACGCAAAAGGGTATTAGTAAATTTCATTTTCATTAGTGGTTTGTCACTTGATGCTGGAAATTATGAGTGGGCTTGGCAGACCAATTTGGAGCTTCTTTAAGAAGACAGAGCCCTCAAGGAATGTAGGCAGGGAGGCAGGTGTGGCTGATCTTGAAACAACCAATTAGCAGATAGGGGGCTGGCCAAGCTCTTGGAGAATGAGCATTTAATAGAGGCCAGGGTCAGAGCGGGTGGTGTGGGAAGAAATTTAAAACTCAAGTGTAAGGCACCCAGGGCAGGGAGCGGGTATCAGAAAAGCTGCTAAAAGCAGTGAGACTGAGCAGCCAATAGCAGGCAGAACCATAAGGGCAGCTGGCCAATCCCAGGAGATCTCAGAGGTTTGCTAGCCAATCAGGGCTACAAAATGTTCCCCGAACGAAGTGAGTAGGCTTACCCCAATATGGAGGCTCTTCAGCGGGCAGTTGGTGAAAGCGTGGCCGGCTGACTTCTCCAGCTG
This sequence comes from Neoceratodus forsteri, assembly GCA_016271365.2. Classification (NCBI taxonomy): domain Eukaryota; kingdom Metazoa; phylum Chordata; order Ceratodontiformes; family Ceratodontidae; genus Neoceratodus; species Neoceratodus forsteri. Next base: position 435,466,295 of record JADMNL010000022.1, on the reverse strand, counting down.
CGGCCGCCGGGCAAAGGCAAGGTGGTAGCCCAGTCAGGGGCTCTCGAGCTAGAGAAAGATACAGAGTAGGCAGGTTAGATATAGGCAGGCCGGACAAAGCAGAAAAGGACAGACAAAGTAGATAAATCAGGGGCGGGGGTGTGATTCAGTAGGGAGATAGACAAAGGCTAGGGGGGTGGGGGAGTAGAAAGGAGCAGATGCTGTAATTTAGGTCAGTGCCATTTTGCCCAGGTCAGGAGTAAAGATTTAAATAAAGCAATGCAAGAATGGTAGAGTGAGGGAGGTGAAAACAGTTAAAGTCTAGGGAGTAGATTTTTACAGTTTCAGGAAAGAAAAAGGCAGTTAGGTTCAGGTCAACAGAAAAAGCATCTCATTTTTAGCACATCAGCAATTAACTTTCACATCTGTACAGTACAGAGCAATTACTTTTTGAAGATGCACGACACCATATCACCCACAAGCCAATGGACTTATGGAAAGATTCAATGGTACCCTAAAGTCAATGCTCCAGGCGTTTGCTGAACAGCATGGGACGCACTGGGAGAAATACCTTCCCCACCTGTTGTTTGCATACAGGGAGGTGTCCCAAGAGTCAACAGGATTTTCCCCCTTCGAACTCTTATATGGATGCCAGGCACATGGGCCCCATACTTGATCCGGGAGGACTGGGAAGTCAAGCACGCCACCCAGGAAACTCCCATTGTGGATTACGTCCTTAGGTTTAGGGAAAGGCTGAAGGAGCTTATGGGGACAGCCCAGAGCAACCTGGCAGCTGCCCAACAGAAACAAAAAGTGTGGTATGACTGCAGAGCCAGAGGTCGCTCATACATGGTGGGTCAGGAAGTCGTGGTCCTTATTCTGGTCTGGAAAGACAAGCTGCAAGATGAGTGGGCAGGACCGTACAAAGTGGTTAGGAAGGTAAATGATGTGAACTACATTGTGGAGTTACCTGACCGGAGACAGACAGAAAGGATATACCATGTCAACATGATGAAGCCATATGCAAATAGGGCTGACATGGTGTTTGCAGTGTGTAGTCATGGGGAGGGGACGGCCGAAGAAGACCCCCTTCTGGATTTGCTGGAAGAGAGTAAGAGGGAGTCCTCTGTGAAGGCAGTAAAATTGTCTCCCCAGCTAGCCCCAAACCAGATCCAGAAAGTAAGGGAGGTTTTAGCAGACTTTGCCCCATTGTTTAGTGCTAGGCCTGGCCTAACCCCCTCAGCAACACATGATGTGGAGACAGGGACACAGACACCCATACAGTGGACAGCATATCGGGTATCAGAGGCTGTCCAACAGGACATTAGGAGGGAAGTGGAGGAGATGCTGGATTTAGGGGTAATCCAGAGATCCCACAGCCCCTGGGTCTCACCCGTAGTCCTTGTGCCTAAGCCAGATGGCTCTACTCATTTCTGTGTGGACTATCATGGACTGAATGCAGTCATGAAGTCAGACACCCACCCGATACCCTGGACGGATGAACTTCTGGACAAGTTGGGAGGGGTGACCTATCTTACAACCATTGATCTGACCAAGAGGTATTGGCAGGTAGAGTTGACAGGCAGAGCTAGGGAGAGGTCAGCCTTCATCACTCTGATAGGCTTATTTGAGTTTAAAGTAATGCCTTTCGGAATGAAGAATGCCCCGGCCACTTTCCAAAGGTTGGTGAACCACGTGTTAAATGATGCTGAGGAGTACGCCGTGGCATACCTGGATGACACTGCCATCTTTAGTACCAGCTGGGAGGAACACCTATCCCACCTTAGGGAAGTGCTGGTCAGGATACAGAGGGCCGGGCTCACTGTCAAAGCTGAGAAGTGCCAGGTGGCCATGGGAGAGGTGGCATACCTTGGGCATGTGGTAGGTCAGGGACAGCTCCATCCCAACCAAATAAAGATAGAGGTGATCCAGGCATGGCACAGACCAGAAACCCAGAAGCAGGTCAGGGCTTTTCTAGGGACAGCAGTGTACTATATTAAAATTTGTACCCAATTGCAGTGCCCTGGCTGCTCCCCTATCTGACCTGACAGAGGAAAGGATGCCAAAGAAAATTACCTGGGGCCCAGCCTGTGAGGAAGCCTTTACCAAACTAAAGGAGGCACTGTGCAATGCTCCTGTTTTGACAAGTCCTGACTATAGCAAGACCTTTATAGTTCAGACTGACACCTCAGACATGGGTATTGGGGCAGTACTGAGTCAGACATCCAGCCAAGGGCCAGATCACCCAGTAGTGTACGTAAGTAGGAAGTTACTTCCCAGGGAGCAAGTGTACTCCACGGTGGAAAAGGAATGTCTTGCCATAGTGTGGGCCCTAAAGAAGCTGGAGCCATACTTGTATGGGCAGCATTTTGTGGTGCAGACTGACCACAATCCCTGGTTTGGCTGATGCAGATGGGGGAAAACAATGGCAGATTGCTAAAATGGAGTCTTGCTTTGCAAGGGTATAATCTGACAATCGTACATAGGGCAGAAGCAATAAACCAGAACTCAGATGGGCTGTCTAGGGTCTATGAGGAGTGAACTGATTTGGGAAGCTCATCCCATGCAGGGGATAGAGCCCCCAAATTCAGTCTAGGTGGGGAGGATTGTGATGTGGACAGCCAGTTCTGAGGGCTGTATGATCATTATTTGTATATAAAAATGGGTATGGACTGTCTCCCATGAGAGATGCTGAGAAATCTGGTGCTCTTGGAGTGACCTCGCTCACCGCCCCCAGGTCTCAGCTGAGAAAGATAAAAGCCATGAGAAACTACTGAAACAGCCTGTGAGATCACACACACAGGTTTTAGATACAGGATGTTATATGGCAGGCCTGAAGCTAATTATAGAGTAGAACAGACCTTGAGCAAAGATCTCCAGTTTTATCTAAAGTTAATTACAGGCTGGAAGAGGCTTGAGTTGAGCATCCCTTTTATGATGTTTCAGGAGGAGGAAGCCAGGTTTAGTAAACTGGTGTGAAATCATAAATGTTGATGTCTGTGTGAGAGGGGGAAACTAATCAGTAGATCAAAGAAGTGACATTTGAAGGACATGAGTCATCCTGTTTTTATATAGATATAGTTTTTTTATATGTTCAGACAGGGAGGAGCTAAGTGACCTCATGCAAAATAGGTGGGGAAAACCAGCTTTTTAATGATTATTCTGTTTTTCTTCAGAGACACTTTTATCTAGACTCTGACGAAGAAACATCTATGAGTACTTTAAGCAGGTATTTAGAGACTAAGTACTGTAGTAGGAATTGCACTGTTTAAAACCTTGTTCTTTTAAAAGATTTGTATGTCTTATGATGTAACAATTCCGTATTATATGTTTTACATATTTTTATCTATTTTAGTAAAACTCTTTTTAGAGCATACTTGGTCTGTCTTTGAATTTCTTTCATTTGTAAGAAAAGTATATATGGTTATAGCAGACACTAGGCATAAGCTTGAATGGTGATAAAACTGGAAAGAGAAGCATTTTAAATCTGAGGTCTTTATTAAAGTTTTTAAGGGTTCATTTCTGTACACCTGGTTAGGTGCCTGTAGGCAAAGATATCTGGCCACCCAAAGACAGAATTATCTAAGCCTGTACATTGGGTATGCTAACAAGAGGTTCACAGTTTGAATCCCTCCAAGACTTGAGACCAAAGGTTGATCTGAACTCACAAAACAGACAAGAGGGTTACCTTGTCCTGTTAAACTGTTCACAAGACTGTGCTCGGAGGTTGGCACTTTGGGGGTAGAGGGCTGACCTGCTGAGTGGGTTTGTGACAGTGCAGGGTCTGCATAAAAAGTCCTACAAGGAGAGACTAAAGGAACTCAACATGTACACCCTGAAACAAAGAAGGGAGATGGGGGATATGATAAAGACCTTTAAATACATCATGGGAGTAAATAAGATACAAGAGGAAAGTATTTTTCACAAATAAAGGTGCTCAACAACAAGGGGAGATGCAATGGAACCGGGGGGTAGGTTCAGGAGAGATGTGAGGAAGTACTTCTTCATAGAAAGAGTTGTGGATTCCTGGAACAGCCTACCAGCGGAGGAAGTGGGGTTCAAGAATGCATGGACTAGGCATAAGGGAATCTCAGTGGAAAGGAAGGGGTTCAGGAAGAATAAGCCAGGGATCAAGTAGGGTCTGTGGTGATACTGTAGGTACACTCAACATGCCGGGGCTAGCAGTGGCCAGATGGGCATGTCTTGCATTCATACAGATGAAGAATCTGCAATAAAGCATCCGTTTTTGGATTTAAGAATGGAGTGTTGAGTGTTGTTGTTCTTGCGTGCAGGCTACTCTGGATGGACCAAATCCACAGTGGTTGTGCACACAAGGAATAGCCTTGCAAGCATGAACAAATGAAAATCACTGAAGCAAAAAGCTTTGTAAGAAAAAGATTTACTGAATTCTATTTCATGCTGCAGAAATACAGAGATAGTCACAAAAAAACCCTAGTGCCTCGACTCCCACGAGTCTTCAGAGGGGGTGCTGCTAACAGGGAACAGACAAGCATTTAATCATTATATCATGAATAATTAATTGTCATGATGTCACTATTTTACTATTAAAGTGATAAGCATTTTTTTGTTTTTTCTATATGCTGTGAAACAACCCATACCCAACAAACACATAGTTCTTGTACAAATGTGTATAAAACTATTATTTTATAGTGCAAAAGATCACAAATATATACTATAATCACTTAAATATCACTTATTAACAAAAGACAAAAAATGACATCTTTATAAAAAAGAGAACTGTAGTTAGAAGGACCTGGGAGGGCTGATACCAATACAGTCCATGAATACTCCAAAATATATATTTTTCCGGGTAGGACGGAGTTCCAGGACCAAACTTGACCACATAACAACAGAACCTAAAAAAAAAGCAGGAAAAGATTAAATAATGATTTGATTATTTACAGATGTAGTATTATGACCTATATTAAAGCCTATAGCTCTCATCAAATACATACAGTATAGTACTACGACATAACAACAAATGCTTCTGCAGAAAAGAGACCTCACCTTTTATTTTTATCATTGTTTGTTCTTTATTTCAAAAATGGTTTGATATCCCATTTTTCATTTAAACCTACTGGTTTAACACATCTTAGTTTAAAAATCCATCTACTTTCTTGTTGCAGCAAAACATTCAACCTATCTCCACCCAGTTTTAAAGGTGCTATCCAATCTATACCCATAAATCTTAAAGTCTCTGGTGAGGATCCATGTTGTTGAAAAAAATGCATGCCTACAGGAGTATCTTATCTGTTGTTTAAAATTGACCTCACATGTTCTTGGACACACTTCTTCAAAGGTTGAACTATTTTTCCAACATAGACAAAGTTACACAGGCACCAAAGGGCATAAATAACATAAATGTACATAGAAACATAGAAACATTGACTTTGATGGCAGATAAGGACCGCTAGGCCCATCTAGTCTGCCCATTTCCCTACCTACAGGATAGGCTGCAGATCCTAGTTAACCAACAGCCTCTTTCTTCCTACCCCCCACAAGAATTGCCTTATGTCTGTCCCATGCATTCTTGAATTCTCCCACAGTTTTAGACCCCACAACCTCCTCAGGAAGGCTGTTCCATGCATCCACTACCCTCTCTGTGAAATAATACTTCTCACTGCCCCTGAACCGCCCTCCTTCTATCTTTAAATTGTGTCCTCTTGTTCTTGCAAGTCTTTTCTGAAAGATGCTACCCTCTTGGACTTTGTTGATTCCACTGAGGTACTTAAAAGTTTCTATCATGTCCCCTCTCCTTCTTTCCTCAAGGGTATACATATTAAGCTCCTTTAGTCTCTCCTCATACGGCTTCTCTTGCAGACCCTGCACCATTTTAGTTGCCCTCCTCTGGACTGCCTCTATCCTATGTCCTTGCGGAGATGGGGTCTCCAAAACTGGACACAGTACTCCAGATGGGGTCTCACCAACTGTCTGTACAGAGGGATAACAACTTCCTGTTTTCTGCTGATGATGCCTCTCCCTCTACATCCCAGTATACCCCCGGCCCTCCCTACTGCCTTCTCACATTGCTTGCTAACCTTAAGGTCATCTGATATGATTACCCGCAGGTCCCTTTCCTTTTTTGTTGTTGTTACTACCTCCCCACCCATTGTGTATTCTTCCCCTGGGTTCTTGTTTCCCAGGTGCATTATTTTGCACTTTTGAGCATTGGATCCTAGCTGCCATACTTCTGACCATTCCTCCCACCTTGCCAAGTCCCTTTTCATCCTTTCCACACCTCCTTGTGTATCAACCCTGTTGCAGATCTTTGTGTCATCTGCAAAAAGGCATACTTTTCCTTCCAGTTCCTCTGCAATGTCACTGATGAAGACATTAAAAAGGACTGGACCCAATACGGAACCCTGCGGTACCCCACTAGTAACCCCCCTTTCTTCAGAGTGGACTCCATTTGCAATTACCTTCTGTGTCCTATTGTCCAGCCAATGTTTTACCCAGGCTACCACCCTGGGTCCCACTCCCAGGCTGGTTAATTTGACTATTAATCTTTCGTGTGGGACTGTGTCAAATGCCTTGCTAAAGTCTAGGTAGGCCATGTTCACAGCCCTCCCTGGTCTACTACTTTGGTCACCCAGTCAAAGAAATCTATTGATCTGTCTGACATGACCTTCCGCTGGAACCCATGCTGCCTTGGGTCCTGTACTCCACTGACCTCTAGGTACTCGACTATTCTTTCCTTCAGAAGTGACTCCATCACTTTCCCTACCACAGAGGTCAGACTGACAGGTCTGTAGTTTTCTGCCTCTCTCTTGGACCCACTTTTGTGAAGGGGAATCACATCCGCCTTCCTCCAGTCCTCGGGTACGACACCATACTCCCATGATTTATTAAAAAGAGTAGCCAGTAGTTTCACTAGTTCCTCCCTTAATTCTTTTAGAATTCTGGGGTGAATTCCATCAGGACCCATTGCTTCATCCACCTTCAGTTTTAGGAGTTCTTGCAGAACCCTTTCTTCTGTGAAAGGACTGGGATCGTCCCCCCTATCAAGAGTGCTTCTGTTAATTGGATTAGGCACTTCCCCCTCCTCTTTTGTGAATACTGAGCAGAAATATTCATTCAGTATTCCTGCTTTTTCACTGTCCCTCTCTGCCCACCCACCGTTCATATTCTATTCAGCCTCACTATCCCTCCCTTTGTCTTTCACGCCGCTGATGTACCTATAAAAGGTTTTATCCCCTTCCTAACTGAGTTGGCTATTTTTTCCTCAGTTTGGGCCTTTGCTATTCTGACTTCCTCCCTGCTTCCTTCTGCCTTAACTGGTACAGCCTCTGTCCTGCTCCTTCTGTGTTTCTTATACTTCTGGAATGCTATCTTTTCTTCCTGACTTTCACAACCACCTCTTTTGAGAACCATAGTGGCTTTTTCTTTCATTTTGATTTGTTTATTTACTTCACACAAAGGCTTGTTGCCTCTGTGCTGGCAGTTTTGATAATTCCCCATTGTTGCTCCACACCTCCTTCTAGCCTGTTTGCTAGTGCTTTTGTGAGGCACTCTCCCATCTTGCCAAAGTCAGCCCTCCTAAAGTCCAGTACCCTCACTTTTGTATGGCTGGACTCTGTAGCTGAGTTTAATGTGAACCACACTGTTTGATGGTCACTTGTCCCCAGATGGCAACCCACTTCTAGATCTGAGATCCTCTCACTGCCCCTGTTTGAGAGTACAAGGTCTAAGATTGCTCCCTCACGAGTGGGTTCCGAAACTAGCTGTCTAATGCCTGCACCGGTAGGGCATCAAGAATGGCCCTGCTCTTGGATGTGGCTGCAGCAAATGTGCTCAACAGTATCTCCCCTTTCTCTGCCATTCTAAGAATGCCTTCTATCATATCCTTGTCCATTCCTTCTCCCTGACATGGGAGTCTGTACACAACCCCTGTGTGGATTGTGGTGCCCTTTCCAGTCTCCAAGGTGACCCACAGTGCCTCCTCTCCTCCCTGTTTACTGTTTTGTTCAGTTGCTTTTATCCCTTCCTTTACATAGAGAGCTACTCCTCCCCCTCTTCTCCCCTGCCTGTCTCTCCTGTAGGTTATGTACCCTGGTATGTTAACATCCCAGTCATGGTTCTCTGTGTACCATGTTTCTGTGACTGCTACGATATCCAGGCATCCCTCTTCCATTAAGGCCATCAGCTCAGGGAGCTTGCTGCCCAGACTATGGGCATTGGTACTCATTACCCTCCATTTCATGATGGCCTTACTCCCTTTTGCCCCATCCCTGTCCTTCTTGCCTTTGTCACTTTCTCCATTTACCCCTGCTCTTCTCCCTATCGACACCTCTATGTTGGTGTTTGCCGCACTTACTACCGTGATTATTTGGGGCTAGGATTTTCCTGCTCCTTTCCAGTGCCTCCCCCCTTGGCTAGTTTAAAAGCTTGCCAATGAAGCATTTAAACCTATCACCTAGGATCCTGGTTCCCCTCCCGGACAGATGCAGCCCATCATGCCAGAATAGGCTTGCATCACTCCAGGTGGACCCCCAGTCCCCAATGAAGCCAAATCCCTGAGCTCCACACCAGTTTTTCAACCACTGATTGAATCCCATGGTGCGGAACACTCTAGCCTCTCCTATGCCATAGATGGGTAGCACCTCCAAGAAGGTTACCGTGCATGCTACTTGACTAAGGCCCCTCCCCAATTCCACAAACTCTTCCTGCACTTCTCTAATCCCTTTCTTAGCCAGATCATTTGTCCCTAGGTGGACAATGACATCCAGCTCCCTGCCCTGTGCAGCTGCTCTGGCAATCCTGAGGATTCGCTTCCTGTCCTTCCAAGCCATGGCGCCAGGCAGGCACCTTACCTCCCTCTCCCCTTCCTCCCCAGTTCTACCTTCCTAACAATGGAGTCCCCCACCAGGAGTTGTTTCCTTCCCCTGAAGGGTCCCCTGCCACCCTCCTGTGGGTCTCCTTTGTGGAGGTTCCCAGCATCCTCCTTGGTCTCCACTGTGGATGCCTCCATAGAGGAACCACACTTTGCCAGAATGGCATAGGAATTGTGGAGAGGTACAACAGGAGGGATGTGCCTCTGTTCCACCACCCTCACCCTCCCTGAGTCCACTGTGGTCCAACTGCTCCTCTTTCTTGGCAGCCTCTGAGGCAACGGCAGTGGCACTGGTGGTCCCTGGATGGAAGAGGAGGTCCCACAAATCCTCGCCAACTCAGCCTGGAGATGAGCAACCTCCTCCCTCAGCCCAGAGAGGTGCCATGGGACAACACCGCATCCTTCAGAACATCTCCCGGAAGACTGCTGCTCCACAGCCACTGCACTGCACCACTCCAATCATGTCTTATTTCTGGCCCCTTAACTGTTTGCAATCTTTACTCTTTCCTCTGTTTTTTTTCTCTCTCTCCTTACTTTCTGCCTGTGTGCCCTTTAAGCTCCTGATTGTCCTGTTCTGAGACAAGAATATCCTATATTTTGCAGTAGACCACTTATTTGCTCAGAAGCAGACCTCCAGCAGCTAGAGGGGGCCGGAGAGCTACTCTTGCCCTTCTAGGATGGTGGGTCCTTGATGGTTCTGTGATCACTCACTTCCTGCCCCTAAACAGGAAGTTCCTGTTGTCAGTTAAATCCTGTGCCTATAAAAATAGAACTAGCTTTGGGTGGGGGGGGGTGGAGGGGAGGGAAGGAGGGCAATATAGTCCCAGCAGAGAAGTCCAGTCACACAGCAGTCCTTTTTCCTGGTGTTTTCTCCCAAGCTACTAGCAGAAACTTTCCTAAGGCAGTCTTTTAAATGTAGCTTCCTTCTAGCTAAGCCACTCCCCCTACTTACCAGATCTTTCTACAAGTAATTTAAACTTCACAGCAGTTAAGTCCTTTCAGTCACCTGAGATTTACACCTAGATAACTCTTCAGATACCCATTCAGTTCAGTTAACCCAAACACACACTTTTTTTTTGTATGTTAGTTTTTTTACCCTTAATTAAAGGTCAAATACAAAAGTTCTTCTACTATAGTCCCAGCAGAGAAGTCCAGTCACACAGCAGTCCTTTCTCCTGGTGTCTTCTGCCATGTATCACATGTTATAAAATGTTTAACATCTACAGTTAAGTTCTCAGTTTTCGGATGATGAAAATATTTACCAGGACTAGCGTATTTACAAATGTTACATCTTTTACAACAGAAAAAAACATTTGTTTTTTTTGGTAACCACATTTTGTCATTTTCAGGGCTCTCTTTCTTACAGTGACTATGTACCAACCTATCCCTAAGACTAGAGGCTCTGTTAAATGTAACTCTCATTTTTTTACCAACTACCATTTCTACTTCCTCATCTCCCAAAAGTATGGGCCAATTCCTGTGAATGATGTTACTGATATGACCAGCAAATTCATTATATTCCGTAATGAATGTACACTCATTCTCTCGGTTGTCTCTCCGATTAGTAAATAGGCTTTCCCTAGTTAGCTTTTTTACTCTTTCTTTGGAGTTTACTAATAAATCCCAATCATAACCTCTACTCCGGATTCTTTCTAAGAGTTAATTTGCTTGTTCTTCAAAATCGTTGTCGGTACTGAAGTTTCTTTTGATACGTATTAATTGACTATACGGGATAGATTGTTTAACATTTGGAGGCTGGGTTCTTGTGTAGTGTAGTACTTAATTGGTGGCTGTCTCTTTTCTAAATGTTTTTGCTTTTATTAAATACTCTTTGTCAGACTCATTTTGTATAGTTAATTGTAAATCAAAAAAATCCAAACTGTTCTTATCATTTTTATATGTAAATCTTAAATTCCTATTATTTTCATTAAGCCATTTTATGAAGTTTGGTACTTCTGTTTGTTTTCCTTTCCATATACATATTATATAATCTATAAAATGATACCATTTTACAATATGTCTATGGTAAGGATTAATGTTTGAATTTAGAACAGTGTTTTGTTCCCACTCGCAAAGAAGTAAATTCGCATAACCAGGGGCCATTGATGCCCCCATTGCTGTACCACATTTTTGTTGATAGAATATTCCTTCAAATTCAAAAAAGTTGTGTTTTAAAATGAGCTCCAAACAGTCCACCAAGAATTTAGTTGCCACTTCATCAATGTCTTCATACTTATCCAAAAAGGCTTTAGTAGCTTGTATCCCATCCGTGTGATGTATAGATGCATAAAGGGATTCTATGTCTATACGTAGCCAGTTAAATTCTTTTTCCCATATCACAGTCTTCAGTTTCACTATCAAATCACTTGTATTCCTGATGTATGATTCAAGGTTTTTAACCAAAGGCTATAGAAAAAAATCAACAAATTTGCCCAAATTTTGGGTTAAGAACCCCACCCCTGAGATGACTGGTCTTCCCAGTGGGTTCTCCTTATTTTTGTGGATCTTAGGAAGTATGTAGAAACCTGGTACAATAGGGAAGTCTTTCCACAGAAATCCATATTCACTCTCTGAAATATCTTCTTTACGGCATTCATGAGTAGACAATGTAGTTCCTTTTTATAAAAACTACTCGAATTGCTTTGTAATTCAATATAATTCTCAATGTTATGTAACAATCCTAACACAATTTCTTTGTTTTTCATTTTGTCCAACACAACAATGTTGCCACCCTTATCCGTGGGTTTAATAACCACTGAATCTTCCTTTGGTAATGTTTGTAATGCTTCTCTCTTTCATTTATTTAAGTTAAATCTGCGGGTGGCATCATTGCTTGTCAGCAAACTCGAAACCTGTTTCATGATAGTTCTCTCATAGTTACAAATGGCTGCATTGTAAATTTTTGGACAAAATTCAGATTTTAATCTAAATAGTGAATTTCTCATTTTTTTCAAGCAAGCTCTGACCTGCACATAAAATGCCATTACCTTTATCATCAGGAAGAAAGGTAGCAACAGATTGTGTTGTTGTATCATGTTCTCTTAACAATTCCTCTAGTGTATTTAAGTCCATTTCAAAAAGCTCAGTGCCCCTAGTGGACTCTGAACGCTATTACCTTGTTTCTTCTTTTCCTACATATATTTTCTGAGCTGTATCATTTTCTCTTAACAGATTCTCTAGTATCTTTGAATCCATTTCTACAGGTTCAGTATCCCTGGTGGGCTCTAAACCCAATGATCTTGATTCTTCCTTTCTTGTATATATTTCCCTGGGTGTTAAATCTTCACCTATATTGTTAGCTGAATCCAGTCTCATTATCTCCTCAAGAAGTAAATTTATGTCATAAGGTATATTAGATATATCTTCATTGTGTGGTCAATTTCAAATAACAGACAGGATACTCCTGTAGGTTTGCAATTTTTTCAACATCATGGATCCTCACTGGAGACTTTAAGATTTATGGATATAGATTGGATAGCATCTTTTAAATTGGGTGGAGATAGATCGAATGTTTTGCTGCAACAAGAAAGTAGGTGGATTTTTAAACTAAGTTGTGTTCAACCAGTAGGTTTAAATGAAAAATGGGATATCAAATAATTTCTGAAATAAAGAATAACAATGATAAAACCAAAAAAGTAAGGTCCCTTTTCTGTAGAACCATTTGTTGTTATGTGGTAGTACTATACTGTATGTATTTGATGAGAGCTATAGGCTTTAATATAAGTAGTAATACTAGATCTGTAAATAATCAAATCATTATTTAATCTTTTCCTGCTTTTTTAGGTTCTGTTGTTATGTGGTCAAGTTTGGTCCTGGAACTCCATCCTACCAGGAAAAATATATATTTTCGAGTATTGATGGACTGTATTGGTATCAGCTTTCCCAGGTCCTTCTAACTACAGTTCTCTTTTTTATAAAGATGTCATTTTTTGTTTTTTGTTAATAAGTGATATTTAAGTGATTATGGTATATATTTGTGATCTTTTGCACTATAAAATAATAGTTTTATACTAATTTGTACAAGAACTATGTGTTTGTTGGGTATGGTTGTTTCACAACATATAGGAAAAATGAAAACCTGCTTATCACTTTAATAGTAAAATAGTGACATCATGACAATTAATTATTCATGATATAATGATTAAATGCTTTTCTGTTCCCTGTTAGCAGCACCCCCTCTGAAGACTCGTGGGAGTCAAGGCACTAGGGTCTTTTTTTGCGACTGTCTCTGTATTACTGCAGCATGAATAGAATATAGTAAAACCTTTTGTTACAAAGCTTTTTGCTTCAGTGATTTTCATTTGTTCTTACTTGCAAGGCTATTCCTTGTGCGCACAACCTCTGTGGATTTGGTTCATTTTGTGGAGGACAACTACCTTCGGGAGTGCAGCATGTGCTGATAGGGGCTGTTCGTGGTGTTCTTGTTTGTACTCTGGATGAACCTAGTTTGTAGCTTTGGGCTAGCCACTCTTTGCCTGCACCACTCTGTTCCCATGATTTGCAGCTAACATTTGGAACTCTTGTTATCTTGCTGTTGTGTCAGTGGAACCGAGAGGTCTAGCATAGATGTGGGGGTCCAAACAACAGTGGCAAATTTCGACTTGCATCCTGACTTTCTCCTTCTCAAGAACTTTTTGGTTTCGAACAAAACTCAGAGTACCTGCACCATTGTTAAAAGATATTGCACCATGGGTCTGAAGGCATGCAGGAACAACAAGGAGCCAGTATGCCACTTGAGGAACGCTTCATGTGGGTGAGTTCTGAAGATTCAGCTGACAGAAGACAAAGAGCACAGCAGCTGCTAATGGGAGAATCTGCTAGAAATTAACAAACATCAGGTGAAGTATAGTCAAGCTTCCTTAAGCTTCAAAAAACATTACAGAAAGAAAGTGACAACGTATATCATAATTACTCTTGAGGAATACTTGGCAAGAAATCAAGCACCAAGAGGGCTGAGAGTTACAGTTATACCCTCGAGTGGGTTGGAAGATTTTGATTACAGAACTGAGTGGTTAGGCATATGAGGTTAATTAGAAGGGGTGGGGTAGAAACAAAGGGAAGGGATGGTTACTAGGGCCAGAGTGGAATAGTTAGGTAGGGTAGCAGACTGTATGGGCCAATAGGTATTTTTCTGCCATCATCATCTATGTATATACAGTATGCATTATATAAGCAATGGGGATCTAGGCAGAAGGTGTGTACAACTGGACTACCAGGTATATTGACATTTGTACAACTGGGATAAGGGTGGGGGGGGGTTGCTTCCATTGCCTGGTATCAGTGCTATTGGGGTGGTAGGTCATGCACCACTGTGTGTCACACTTGGAAAGCTGGTTCTGATCTCTGTATCATTTTTTTGTAAATATAAAAATGGGTTATGGACTGTCTGTCATGAGAGATGCTGAAACAGCTTGTGAAACTGACACATCAACCCCCTCCCCCAGGGATAAGTTCAAAGAACAGGACATAGCTTAAAACTGCATATATCTAAAATGCAATTACTTTGTTAAAATTGCTTTGAAGGCAGGAACCAAGATATCCATTTTATAATGCCATTAGGGAGATCCTTTGATGTACACTAGGTGTCCTGAGAAAGGGGACACCGGACAGTGTTATGGCTATCATCCCAGGAAGCCAGCTCATTTCATCAAAGAGACCTTTGATGTCTGGGGATACCAGGTCCCAGACTAAATTAAGGAGTGCAATACACATTTGCTTTGAATATACAGTGACTTACATCAAAGAGACTTTTGATGTCTGGGTAAGCAGTGCACAGACCAGTTTGGACCAGTCACAGGAAGAGAACGATTTCATTTGGTCATCTATTATTTTTTTAAATATCTTAGTAAGACATCCTGTGTTATAAAAAAATAAAATGTAATACACCAAAAGGCAGAGTTAGGTGACCTCAGAGAGAAGGCTGGCTCAAGACTGTTTTTAAACCTACTGAGCAAACCTTCGAAGACACATTCATTTTCCATTTTCTGACTGAGAGAAGAGAGACCACGAAGCACTGAAAGATTAAGAAGTAAGGACCTTAGACAAGATTAGTCTGAGTGGTATTATTTGTAGGAATCTGCACTTTTAAACCTGTTTATTTTAAGGCTGCATGTGTTGGGATATTTTGTTCTGTATTTTCTGGTTTCCTATTTTTTACTCATTTTAAAGTAAAGATATATTTTAAAAACGGAAACTGCCTGGTGTGCCTTGAAACTTCTTTTTACATAAGTGGAGCTTGGAATGGTTATAGTTGACACTGTGCATGTGCTTATTATGATACCAAACTGGGAAACAGATAAGAGTTCTCTAAGATCTTGCATAGAGTTCTAAGGGTTCATTTGAAATACCTGATTAGGTGCCCACAGGCAAAGATATCTGGCCCCCTGAAGACAGACTTGTCTGAGCCTGATAAATGGGTATGCTAACAAGAGGTTATCAGTTTGAATCCCTCCAGAACTTGGGACTCAGGTGACTTGAACCCACAAAACAGACAAGAGGGTTACCTTGTACTGTTAACTATTCACAATTCTACGCTCAGAGGTTGGCACTTTGGGAGTAGAGGGCTGACCTGCTGAGTGAATCTGTGACACTGTGTACTTTATTTTTTTTATTTATCTGTACATCAGAAAGACCTTTAAGCTAAGTGCTCATTTGCAAAGGTTCCACATCAAGTGTTGTAGCAAACCAGATTAAATACAAGCAATAAATGGACATATGTTCCTACATACATTACACTGATTACAGGCAGCTCAGTTGAGCATAAGTCAGAACAAAACAACTGTTACAATTACAAGGTTTGACAACTCAAAAGATTATCAAAGAATATATAAATATATCATAAGGTTAGGATGGAGGAGTAGGGGAGGTAGAAGTAGGAGACAGGGGAGGAAGCGAAATGAGGTGAGATGGAGCTAGGTGAAGCTAGGGAGGAGGGAACACTGATGGTAACAGCTGCTGTAGGGATAAGGCATTGAGTATGGTTAGGATAAGCATCTACATTTTGATTCTTGGACGAGCTCCTTCTTTACGGCTCTCTTAAACTAAGACATTTTTGGTAGCTCAGAGATGGAGGTGGGGAGGTTGTTTAGCCAATGCACAGCTAGGGTGGCAAAAGCTTGTTGGCCCTGATTTGTTCTACATTTGAGGACTATCAGTGCATGCCTTGCCATACTCCTAGTGGTAAACTGATTTGTGAACAGTTCAGAAGAGTGATGACAAGGCAGGGGGAGCAAAGCCACCAAGTGCTTTTTTGGTCAGTAGGATACTCTGGTACTTCATACGTTCACGCAAGGGAGGCCAACTCAAGAGGGAATATAAGGTACAGCAGTGTGTGAGTCTGTCTGAGCTCATGATGAATCAACAGGCATTATTGAGCAGTACCCTCACCCTGTTCAAGACTGTATCAGATGCGGCTCTTCATACTGTGAGCCTGTAATCAATGAGAGGGAGGACAGAGCTTGTTACGGCTAAAGTCCTGGCCTCATGTGTTAGGTTTAGACGTTGCCTGAATAGGGCTCCCAGCTTTCTGTTGGCCATACCAACCATACTGTCCACACGCACCGTGAAGATGAGAGTCTCATCTAATGTGACCCCCTAGGTCTCTGAAAGTGGACACTCTGTTGAAGTGGGAGGCCCTGTGCATTCAGGATGCTCAGAGGGGAAACTTTATTTTTGATATGGATTCCGGCAAATAGCGTGGTTTTATTTTTTTTGTAATAAAGGACAAGCTTAATTTGTTAGAACCAACGCTGAAGGGAACCAAAACTGCTTTGGAACTCCCTGGTATCAACCAGGTGTTGTGGGCTGCTCTTGAAGATTACCACATCATCCACATAGAGCAGCATCTGTGTATTTGGGCAAGCACCAGGAGGCTATTAATAGAGGCTAAACAGAAGAGGTCCCAGTATTGACCCTGGGAAACTCCAACAGTGACCTGCTTTGCTTCCAAGAGCACCCCATCTATTTTGACCCTCTGTGTGCATACAGAGAAGTAGCATCAAAACCAAGACACTGTCTCAGTAGAGAGGCCAAGGCGTTGGAGTTTTATCAGCAGCTGAAGATGATCAATGAGGCTGAATGCCTTGGTGAGATCAACATATGCAGCTCCAACTAGATGTCCTTTGTCAAGGGCTTCATGCAGGTGGGATGTGAATTCAGTGGGAGCAGTGATGGTACTGTGCAATTTTCTAAAGCCGTGTTGTTGGTAACACAGCAGGTTGTATCTCCCAAGGTAGGAGACCAGTTGATCTGATACTACTCTTTCCAGTGCTTTTGAGATGGGGAAGAGTATAGAGTATAGAGTATAAGAGTAAGAGGTAGTATAGCGCAGTGGTCTAAGGCTCTGAACTACAAATCTGGTGACATCCAGCAGACCAGACCTGGGTTTGAATCCCACAGCTTCCACTTGCATACTGTGTGACCCTGAGCAAGTCACTTAACCTCCCAGGTCGCTCCTGTAAAAAAAGCTTTCAGCTTAGTGTGCTATACCTGGTTAAACAACTAAATAAAATAAAAAAAATAAGTATAGAGATGGGCTTGTAGTTTGCCATGCTTGTCCTATCCCCACCCTTATGCAGTGGTCTAACTATGGCGGCCTTCCAGATCTGAGGAAATTGGTAGAACTGCAGAAAGAGAGATGATGAAGATCTTTGTCAGGGACAATGCCACTTTTTTCTGGAACATGCCATAGTAGTACCATGTCAATGATGTCACTACCCACTCTTGTTTTACCAAGAATCCTTTTTAAGTATGTGATTGTAACTTTGGTGGAGACCTGCTTGAAGTAGAATTTCAGGGTTTTACTGCCCTGCTGCCCAGTCCCTTCAGCACCATCATCAAGGGTTCCTAGACCAGTAGGCAGTACTGCAGATAGGTCGGTGAATGTATTGTTGAAAGTATTTGCTATGTCTGCTGTGGTTGATAGTACTTGGGAGTTGTTGATGAGTGCAGTTGGGGGAGACAGGTCACTTCTGCCCTTTAAGTCATTTATGCACTGCGAGAATTTCTTCCCATCCCTCTAACTCTGTCTTTGCTGGGTATTGTGTTAGTCAGCTTTTGCCTTCCTGATTAGTTTAGTGCATTTGTTATGGGCTTTACGGTATCTTTGTTGGTCCCTAGGGGTGCCTGTAGCTCTAGCAAGGCACAGCAGATTATCCCTTTCCCTCATCTGGGCACACGGGAAGTGATCCAACTTGCTGAGTTGCCTTTAATTATGCATTTTTTTGAGGGGGGCATAAATGTCACAGGCTTCAGTGAAAAGGCTACAGAAGTATTCAAGGGCTAAATCAATGTCCTGTGTATTATGCAGGAAGATCAAGTCAGTCTGGCTAGATGTATTTTAAATGATGCAAGCCGATCAGCATGGAGGAACCTGTGGGTTATTGTCTTAGGGGGTATCTTTTGGGGTCAAGCAGATCACTTGCACAGTATGAGTGAGTGGTTACTGATGATATCTGGCAGTACGTGGACATTGACAAACTGCTCTGGATGAATGGTCAAAACCCAGTCAATGAGGGTTTTGGTTCCTATCTTGTAGTTAACTTGTGTGTGTTCCCCAACTACCTGTGTCAGGAATAGGCCAGAGATAAGGTCCTTATACACTATGCTAGACTTAGATGTCCAGTTTATATTGAAATCCCCTAGTATAATAGATTCACCAGTTGGACATGTCAGGGAATAGTAGCTTGAAAAGGCTTCCATACCTAGTGTGTGCTTACCAGGGGGAATGTAGACTGTCATTACATTGAGTAAACGCAGCCCCTGCCCTGTTGGAGTTGGATGCTGAGGCACTCATATTGGGCCCTATGTGGGTGGGGGGTATGCAGAAAATGTGCGTACCCTGCTCACGTAATTGTGCACCTGGGACAGGTGCACACTTGCTGGTACACACAACCAGTACCCACCTATCCATGGCTCCTCCCCCCCAGCACACAGGTGCACAGTAGAGTGTTCTGTGGACAAGGCACACATCCAATGGGATGCCTGGATCCGGTCTATGAGTGAATCCCTTGCACCCGAACGGCATGAATGTTGGCCGATGGCACGCTGAGCACTAGTGGCAGGGGGTGGCAAGAGCTCATTCAGCTGCCCTTGGTTCTCCCTGTGCCCCCATCAGCTGGGGCAGCATGTTGCAGGGGTCTGGAGTACCCCAATATATTCGCTGCAACCTGGGGGGGTCTGCCTTGCGTAAGGTGTGCCCCCAGCACCCAGCACTCTGCACCTTTGTGAATGGTGCAGAGTGTGGGAAATCCCCTCGACATGCTCCCAGTGCGCTGCTGTCCACGTGACCAGGGATCAGCACGTACCTGTCCTGTGCCCCCCAGTGGATGCCACATGGGGTCCATAGGACCATGCTATGTGGCACTAGGACTTAGCTATGCCAATGCGCCCGGGTACGTGGCATGTCGGGATAGTGCATAGGGCCCATTGGTTGGCTCTCTGTTAAGAGTAAAGTTTTAGAAGTGGTATGTTGTGCTTCTTGGCAGTGTTTTAGAGCCTCCAAAATCCTTTCAATTTACCACTGCTCTCTGTGTGTGTAAAAGGGTTCCCTCAACTGCATGTGTGCAGAATAGTATTTAACGTGTTCATGTCACCAACTTTGTGCTGTCTATTTTTATTTATTTATTTGTACATCAGTTTACAACCTTTGAGCCAGAGGCTCATTTCCAAAGGTACCTCGTCACATTGAGGACAAATACATAACAGACTTTTAGTTACAGCATATGAGTTACATAGTTAGCAAACATGTGATTACAAACATTTAAACAGATAAGCTAGTTTAGTTACAATGGCACATTCTTGCACGAAGGTAAGAGCAAAAACAGCAGGATAATAGCAGTTTAATTGGCAACGGGCGAGGATTGAAAGAAGTGAGGTGTGGATGCCGCCCAGTGAGCATTGTCAGTGCACAGTGAGCAATGCCTCATTTAGAGACAGGTGCAGTTACGTGTATTAAATAGTTGGCTCCGAAGTGCGGTTTGGAAGTTGGAGATCATGGGGGCATCAGAGATGGTGGCAGGGAGCGAGTTATACCAGGATGGAGCTCTATAGCAGAAGGACCTCTGTCCATGGGAGGTCCTGGATCTTGGGACCAGTAGCGTGGCCTTGCAGGAAGTTCGTGTACAGACCAAGGGTTGGGCTTGGCGGATGGAGGCTGTCAGCCCAGGTGGGGATAGCCCGAGAAGAGTTTTTTTCATTATTAGGCAGGTTTGGTATCGTAGATGTTCATCTAGATTAAGCAGTATTGCCATGTCATAGAGCTGGCAAAAATGAGTGAGCCTGGGGGCCCCAGTGATTAGCCTGCGTGCCTTATTTAGGATGAGGTGAATTTTATTGAGGGCGGTCGTGTCAGCAGCACTGTATACTGGTAGACCATAGTCAACAAGGGATAGTATAGAGGATGTAACAGCTAGATGGAGGGCAGCAGGAGGGAGACAGTTTTTATAGCGGTATAAGTTACCTAACTGCACATTAGTAGCTGAAGCAAGTGCATCAATGTGGGTGTGGTAGGTGAGGGCTGAGTCAAAGAAGACCCCAAGGTACTTGTAAGAGTGGACTTGCTCTAGTGGTTGTTTGGAGCTGGGGAGGATATGGAGTGGGAAGTTGCTGGCTTTGTTTTGGGGGTGGGCAAAGAGCATTGTTTTTGTTTTTTTTAGTTTAATGACAAGTCTGTGCTCTTTAAACCAGGTTTCGGCATCATTATAGGATAGTTGTAGGGTGTCCTGGAGAGAGATGGGGTTACGATGGGTGGCAAAGATGATGGCGTCATCTGCATACAGCAGAATTTTACCAGTGCATGCACTGGGCAGGGTGTTTAGGTAGAGTGAGAAGAGTAGGGGTCCCAGGATGAAGCCCTGAGGAACCCCTGAAAAGATGGGACAAGTTTTGGAAAGTGTCTCATTAATTCTGACACATTGGGAGTGGGCAGATAGGTAGCTGGTGCACCAAGTGAGAGGTCCAATAAAGAAGCCAGTGTGGCAGAGGGTATCCAGCAGGAGGGGGTGGGAGACAGTGTTGAAAGCCTTTGAGAGGTCGATGAACACTGTCCTGGCTAGGGAGCCAGAGTCCAGAGAGGAGTGTAGGAAATTTGAAAACTCAATTAGTGCAGTGCCGGTACTGTGTCCTGCGCGGAAACTGTGCTGTTCAGGGCAGAGGATGTTGTGTTTGGTCAGGTATTCAGTGATTTGAATGGCAATCAGTTTTTCTAGAGCTTTCGAGAGGGGTGGGAGGATGGAGATAGGTTGGTAGTTCCCGGCAGAGGACCTGTCACCACCTTTGTGTATGGGAGTAACAGTGGTGGATTTCCATGCAGATGGGAATTACCCCAGGCAGAGGGATTTGTTGAGAAGGCAGGTGAGTGGGGCAAGGACCTGTTCCAGTACCTGTCGGAGAATGCTGGGGTCCAGGGAGTCACCGCTGGGACTATTGCTCTTTAACGCTTTGACCAGGTGAGGTCTGACTTCCTGGGCAGTTACCCTACATAGACGGAAGCTAGGGCATTGGAGGACTGGGGCAGGTAGGAAGGGTGGCAGTTCAAAGAAATTACTGGGGAGGACAGATCTAAGGTCCGTAAAGGATGTGTTAAGCTAGTTTGCAATGTATGCATGGTTGGTAAAGGTAGAGCTGTCAATGGTGATCTGGGATGGGGGAGGGGAGTGTGCACTCCCATTTAATTGTTTGACATTGTCCTAGAAAGTTCGGGCACACCCCCAGGAGGAGGTGAGAGTGGCATGGTAGTGGTCAGCCCTGGCTTTACGGATGGCCCAAGTGAACTTATTCCACGCAGCATTGTAGGCCTGTCTGTCAGCCATCTGGCCTGTTTCTGTGGCAAGGTGCCATAGGTTATCCCTAAGCCTGAGCAATTGTAATAGGGCAGGAGTAACCCAGGGTGCGTTATGTTTTTTGGTTCGGACTCCCATGATGGGTGCGAAGAAGTTGCAGGCTTTGTTAAAGGTTTGGGAAAAGAAGGCAAGGGCAGTACCTATGTCAGGAGCATGGTGAATGGGGGACCAGTTTATCTGGGCAAGAAATTGCTTGAGGTTTTTCAGCCCACCCAGTCTGAAGCGCTGGCGGAGTGTGGACTGGGCTGTGAGTCGGGTTAGCGTGCTATGTCTGGTTAGTGTGGTGCAATTCCTGTTAGCACTGTACTAAATTTCTTAACATGGGGGACACTGCCTCTGCAAAAAAACAAACAAAGCTAGTAGGATTATAGGTTGTATTAAAATAAACCTTATTTCTAGCAATAGGAAGTGCCCGATGCCCCTGTGCTATAATTTTGTAAGACCGTACATTGATTATAGATCCCAGTTCTGGTCCCCATATTTAGATAGGGACAGAATGCTAGAGCGGGCACAAGGAAGGTAACATGGACAGTTTGGGGAATGAAGAATTAAGTTATCAAAGATTGAAATAACTAAGTTTAATGAGACTAGAAGTCAGGTGTCTAAGGGTTGACCTTCTCTGCATGTATGATTCCAGTAGGAATAATAACCCTAGAGCAATACTAACTATGCATATGAGGGGAGGATTACCAGCAATAAGATGGCCTAACAACCAGATCAAAATAAGCAGCTTTAGAGCAAATAAAAATACATTTTTTTTCACACAACGGGTTGTGTGGTTTGTGGGATGATTTACACAAACTACTGGTAGATAGAAAAAAATAAGAAAAATTTAAAAAAATCACAGAGGTAACATTATCTTGACGGGGGAGGCATAGGTTCCTACCACTGAGACGCTGGGTGCAGCACAGATGGGCACCCGAGCCTTCTTCCACCTATAGACTACAGTATTACCTGCAGTATTGCATAGCTAACATGCTAAAGAATAAAAGTTATTACTTTAGTATGTTTACTTCATTTCCTTTTCTTAGCACAAATCCTTAAGTAAAATGAGAGGATCTAAGTCAAAGGTTAAATTGAGGTAAATAATTTATGAGATATTTTACTCAGAATAAGGAATAGTCAGGTTTGTCAACAGCTCTACAAAGACAAATACATGGATGCAAGACACTAACTAGTCAATCGAATCCAGACACAGTTGTACAGTACTTACAGAAAAACTGCTGACTTGGCTGAAATTGGCTTCTCATGTCAAAGGCTCCAGTGGGGAAACTTTTTAATGGAACAGAAATCTTCTCTCATTAGGTAATAAAATGTTTAATAGGCCAGTAATCTGTGAAACATAATAACAAAATCACTTTGTCTTGCTCTTTTCCACAGATATTTCCTGATGAAACCCTACTGCTGAAATACAGGTTAACCCTTGCATTGCTTTTCAGCATCTTTTTACCTTAGTTATTTGTGTCTACTTTTTTCTGTTTATGGTTTTTAACATTCTTTGATGTTTCTGTCATTAACATAGCTGTATCATCAATTTTTTTAACCAGTAAGCTTGGTATACAGAAAAACAGAGAAAAATCAGCTTAATAACTTCAGAGTATTTTTTTATTATAATTATAGAAAATATATAATTGTTCTGGATAAAGGACAATGTTGATTTATTAAGATGTTACCCAGAATGAGAAACTTATGCTGGCATTATAGGGAAAAGGCTAGATAAACTGTGTGGTGGTACTCTTTTAAACAGAGAAGGTTAAGAGAGGGGATGTGATAGAGGGGCACAGGGTCATTTTGTCGTATGACATAACAGCGCAGCAATGTACCACGTTGTAAATACAGTGAATACATTGCTGCCACTTAGACAAACTGCTGAAGCACATTTCAGCTAAAGAAGCCAGTAGCCTCTTTATTGTCGGTGGCAGTGTGGGGCTGCACTCTGAACCCACCCACCATTAATATAATCAAGTCGGGGTGGGGGTGCTCTACATGGGGACAGGGAGAAACATCACCGTGGGAGAAAAAAAAGAAACTGCACAATGCGGTTTCACAAAAGTCTGGGACCGGAATTCAAGCCCCGGTCCACAGACTCATAGTGACTGTGCTACCGTGGCTCATCCCACTTAGCCACATTGGCACCTTGCCAACAGAGGTCTTGACCTTCACATCACTCTTCCTCCTCCCCACCCATGCATGACAGGGCACAAAACAGTGTACAACATATGTGCCTTGCAGGGTTTGGTACCTTGTAATGCTAATGCACCATGCTATATGTTCCGCGTGGCATTCCATGCACGGTTCTGTATGTGCCATATTGACCCGCTAGGTGATAGAGGTGTCTGATGAGAATGAACACTGGTAGATCATTTAAATTTGTTGGGGAATAAAAAACAAAGAAGTAGTCTCAAGCTAACACCTGTTTCCCAAAAGGCGAAATGAGAAAAAACTGTTTTCAGGTAGAGTGTTATTGGGACGTTGACTGATTTGCCGCAAACAGCTACAGATGTCAAACCTATTAGAATATTCAAAAAGGAACTCGACAATTGCTTAAAAAGGAAGAATTAAAAAGAGTATGGGGGGAAAGAGGGGAAATGGAATTAGAGCAAAAGCAGCCCCAAGAGAGGGCTAACCAGCACAGACAGGAAGGGTCTAATGACTTCCTACTATAGCCACAGAAAGTGCACATGTTGCCATTAACATACGTCTCAACCTCTTGTCTCATAAATCAGGGACAAGGCATTAAAAAATCAGGGATAAAGCTTAATAAAATCGGGGACAAAGACCTCAAATCAGGGACATATCTTAAACATGGTATTATTCATTCAGAAAGCTGATAGAATAATGGGATTTGTGGAAGATGGATTATCTGACCAAAAGCACAAATTTTACAAGAGGCAGAGGAACATTCTGAGGCAAAATCAAGGGTGTCCCTGAAAATCTGCGACAGTTGAGAGGTATGGCCATCTATAAGAAAAAGGGACTTAAATGGATAACAGCAGTAATGCATGTCATTTGGAAAATTTCTGTCCTGTACCTTATCTTTTCACCTGATAATTTTTATCTATGAAACTTGCATGTTTGCTTGTCTTTGTCAAGTCATAAATACAATCAAACAAATAAACTAACTGGATTGAATCCTTGCCTTCCTATTCCATTTTAGAGCAGCCACTTGCCTTTGGTTTTAAAGATGCCCTTTTCCCCTCTGTAGGGGATCTCCTCCACTGACCAGGCTTCAGACTCCTCCAGCAACCATGTTTTGCGGTCCAGAGTTGTCCAGTACAACTGCCAACTGAACACTCTCTTCCTGAACCCACGGGATCGCTGCCCCTGATCGGGCTTCAGGCTCCTCCTGCAGCTGTGTTTTGTGGTCCAGAGCTGGCCAGCACCACTTCTGAATGCCCGCTCCCTTCTGAACCCAGGAGATCAAAGCCCCTCACTGGGCTTCAGACTTCTCCAGCAACCACATGCTGTGGTCCAGAGCTGGCCAGCACCACAGCTGACTATCTGCTCCCTTCCAGAACCCTGGGGATCCCCACCCTTGACTAGACTTCAGGCTTATCTTGCAATGATGTTTTGGGGTCCAGAGACAACCAGCACAACTGCCGATTCCCTTCCAGAATAAGGGGATCTCCACCCCTGATGGGAATTTAGGCTCCCCCTGCAACCACGTTTTATAATCCAGAGCTAGCCAGCACCACTGCCAACTACCCGCTCCCTTCTAGAACTCAGGTGATCTCCACCATTGACTGGGCTTCAGACTCCTCCTGTAACTGTGTTTTGCGGTCCAGAGCCAACCAGCACCACCGCTGACTGTCCGCTCCTTTCCAGAATCCAGGGCATCCCTGCCCCTGACTGGGCTTCAGGCTCCTCCTGCAAATGCATTTTGTGGTTCAGAGCTGGCCAGCACCAATGCCGACTGCCCCTTACCTTCCAGAACCCAGTTAATCTCTGCCCCAGCTCAGGCTTCAGGCTCCTTGGGCAACCATGTTTTGCAGTCCAGAGCTAGTTAGCACCACTGCCGACTGCCCTCTCCCTTCCAAAAGGGGACCTCCAGCCATAACCAGGCTTTAGGCTACTCCTGCAACAGTGTTTTGCATCCACAGCTGGACAGTAGCACTGCTAACTCCCTGCTCATTTCCAGAACCTAGGGGATCTTCACACCGGACTGGGCTTCAGGCACTTCCTGCAACCGCGTTTGGCTGTCCAGAGCCGGCCAGCACCACTGCCGACTGCCCACTTCCTTAACAAGTCCAGGGCATCTCCCCCCCAACCGGGCTTTAGGCTTCTCCTGCAACCGTGTCTTGTGATCCAGAGCTGGCCTGCACCACTGCTGAGTGCCTGCTCCCTTCCAGAATGCAGGGAATTGCCTCTTCTGACGGGGCTTCAGGCTCCTCCTGCAACCTTGTTTTATGGTCCAGATCCAGCCAGCAACACTGCCGACTGCCCGCCCCTTTCGAGAACCCAGGGGATCTCCACCCCTGAACATGCATCAGGCTACTCCTGCAACTGTGTTTTGTGGTCCAGAGCCGACCAGCACCACTGCTGACTGCTCGCTCCCATCCAGAACCAAGGGGATATCAGTTTATGACCAGGGCTTCATGCTCCTCCTACAACCTCGTTTTGCTGTCCAGAGCTGGCTGGCCAGCACGACTGCTGACTGCCGATCCCTTCCAGAACCCAGGGGATCTCCACCCCTGACTGGGCTTCAGGCTCCTTATACAACTGCATTTTGTGGTCCAGAGCCAGCCAGCACCACTGCTGACTGCCCGCTCCCTTTGAGAACCCTGGGGATCTCCACCCCTGATGGGGCTTCAGGCTACTTATGCAACTGTGTTTTGCAGTCCATAGCAGGCCAGCAAAACTGTCAACCACTTGCTCCCTTCCAGAACCTAGGGGATGTCCACCACTCAGTGGGCCACGGGCTCCTCCTGCAGCTGGGTTTTGCGGTGCAGAGCCAGCAAGCAGCAATGCCGACTGCCCACCACCTTCCAGAACCCAGGGTATCTCCAACACTGACTGGGCTTCAGGCTACTCCTGCAGTTGCTTTTTGTGGCCCAGAGCTGACCAGCACCACTGCTGACTGCCCACTCCCTTCCACAACCAAGGGGATCTCCACTTCTGACTGGGCTTCAGGCTCCTCCTGCAACCGCGTTTTGCTGTCCAGAGCTGGCTGGCCAGTACCACTGCTGACTACCAATCCCTTCCAGAACCCAGGGGACCTCTGCCCCTGACTGGGCTTCAGGCTTCTTATGCAACTGCATTTTGTGGTTCAGAGCCAAACAACACCACTGCTGACTGCCCGCTCCCTTCGAGAACTGAGGGGATCTCCACCCCTGGTGGGGCTTCAGGCTCCTTATGCAACTGTGTTTTGCAGTCCAGAGCCAGCCGGCACCACTGCCAACTGCTCACTCCCTTCCAGAACCCAGGGGATCTCTGCTCCTCAATGGGCCACAGGCTCCTCCTGCAACCAAGTTTTGCGGTCCAGAGCCATCCAGCACCACTGCCAACTACCCACTTCCTTCTAGAACCTAGGGGATCTCCGCCCCTGACTGGGCCTCAGGCTACTCTTGCTGCCGGGTTTTGTAGTCCAGAGTCAGCCAGCAGCAATGCCGACTGCCCACCCCCTTCCAGAACCCAGTGTATCTCCACCACTGAGTGGGCTTTGGGCTCCTCCTGCAACCATGTTTTGTGGTCCAAAGCAAGGCACCACTGCTGACTGCTTACTCCCTTCCAGAACCCAGGGTATCTTCACCACTGACTGGGCAACAGACTCCTGCTGCTTCTGCTGCAACTGTGTTTTGTGGTCCAGAACCAACCAGCACCACTGCCAACTGCCCACTCCCTTCCAGAACCCAGGGGATCTCTGCCCTTGACCTGGCTTCTGGATCCTCCTGTAACCACGTCTGGCTGACCAGAGCTGGCCAGTACCAATGCCAGTTGTGTGCTCCCTTCTAGAACCAGGGTATCTCTGCTACTGACTGGGCTTCAGACTTCTTCTTCAATCATGTTTGGCGGTTCAGAACTGGCCAGCAGCACTGTCAACTGCCTGCTTCCTTCCAGAATCCATGGCAACTCTGCCACTAACCGGGCTTCAGGCTCCTCCTGCAACTGTATTTTGTGGTCCAGAACCAGCACGCAACACTGCCGACTGCCCGCTTCCTTCCAGAACCCAGGGGTTCTCCACCCCAGATTGGGCTTCGGGATCCTCCTGCAAACGTGTTTTATGGTCCAGAGCTGACTAGCACACTGGCGACTACCCACTACCTTCCAGAACCCAGGGGACCTCCGCCCCTAACCGGGCTTCAGGCTCCTCCTGCAACTGTATTATGCTGTCCAGAGCTGTCCAGCATCAATGTCAACTGCCCGCTCCATTCCAGAACCAAGGGGATCTCCACACATAACCGGGATTTAGGCAACTCCTGCAACTGTGTTTTACAGTCCAGATCTGGCCTGCACCACTGCTGACTGTCCGCTCCCTTCCAGAACCCAGGGGATCTACACCCCTGACCGGGCTTCAGGATACTCCTGCAACTGCTTTTTGTGGTCCAGAGCCCACCAGCACCACTGCTGACTGCCCACTCCCTTCCAGAACCAAGGGGATCTCCGCTTCTGACCGGGCTTCGGGATCCTCCTGCAACCGTGTTTTGCGGTCCAGAGCTGACTAGCACTCTGGCGACTACCAACTCATTTCCAGACAACAAGGGATCTCCACCTCATCTGGGCTTCAGACTCCTCCTACAATCACGTTTTGCACTCCAGAGCTGGCCAGCACCACTGCCGACTGCCCACTCCCTTCCAAAACCCAGGGGCTCTCCAGCCATAACCGAGTTTTAGACAACTCCTGCAACTGAGTTTTGCACTCTACACCTGACAGCAGCACTGCTAACTCCCCACTCATTTTCAGAACCCAGGGGATCTTCACACCTGACTGGGTTTCAGGCACCTCCGGCAACCGTGCTTTGCTGTCCAGAACCGGAAAGCACCACTGTCGACTGCCTGCTCCCTTACTGAACCCAGAGAATCTCTGCCCCAGACCGGGCTTCAGGCTCCTCCTGCAACTGCATTTTGTGGTCCAGAGCCAGCTAGCATCACTGCCAACTGCCCGCTCCCTTCCAGAACCCAGGGGATCTCCCCTCTGACCGGGCTTAAGGCTCCTCCTGCAAGCATGTCTTGTGGTCCAGAACCGGCCTGCACCACTGCCGAGTGCCTGCTCCCTTCCACAATGCAGGGAATCACCTGTTCTAATGGGGCTTCAGGCTCCTCCTGCAGCTGAGTTTTACAGTCCAGATCTGACCTGCACCACTGCAGACTACCCACTCTCTTCCAGAACCCAGGGGATCTACACCCCTGACTGGGCCTCAGGCTACTCCTGCAACTGCTTTTTGTGGTCCAGAGCTGACCAGCACCACTGCTGAATGCCCGCTCCCTTCCAGAACCAAGGGGATCTCTGCTTCTGACCAGGCTTCAGGCTCCTCCTGCAACCACATTTTGCTGTCCAGAGCTGGCTGGCCAGCACCACTGCTGACTGCCGCTCCCTTCCAGAACTCAGGGGATCTCTGCCCCGACTGGGCTTCAGGCTTCTTATGCAACTGCATTTTGTGGTTCAGAGCCAGCCAGCACCACTGCCGACTGCTCACTCCCTTTCAGAACCCAGGGGATCTCCGCCCCTCAATGGGCCACAGGCTCCTCCTGCAACCAAGTTTTGTGGCCCAGAGCCAGCCTGTACCACTGCCAACTGCCCACTCCCTTCTAGAACCTAGGGGATCTCCGCCCCTGACTGGGCTACAGGCTCCTCCTGCAACCGGTGAGGTCCCGAGCCGGCTAGCAGCAATGCTGACTGCCCACCCCCTTCCAGAACCCAGGGTATCTCCACCACTGACTGGGCAACAGACTCCTGCTGCTTCTGCTGCAACTGTGTTTTGTGGTCCAGAACCAACCAGCACCACTGCCAACTTCCCACTGCCTTCCAGAACCCAGGGGATCTCTGCTCTTGACCCAGCTTCAGGATCCTCCTGCAACTACGTCTTGCTGATCAGAGCCAGCCAGCACCACTGCCAAATGCCCACTCCCTTCTAGAACCAGGGTATCTCCGCTACTGACTGAGCTTCAGGCTCCTTCTCTAATCATGTTTGGTGGTTCAGAGCCAGCCAGCACCACTGCTGACTGCCCTCTTCCTTCCAGAATCCATCACAACTCTGCCCCTGATGGGCTTCAGGCTCCTCCTGCAATTGCATTTTATAGTCCAGATCTGGCCTGCACCACTGCAGACTACCAACTCCCATCCAGAACCCAGGGGCTCTGCACCCCTGACTGGGCCTCAGGCAACTACTGCAACTGCTTTTTGTGGTCCAGAGCTGACCAGCACCACTGCTGACTGCCTGCTCCCTTCCAGAACCAAGGGGATCTCTGCTTCTGACTAGGCTTCAGGCTCCTCCTGCAACCGCATTTTGCTGTCCAGTGCTGGCTGGCCAGCACCACTGCTGACTGCTGATCCCTTCCAGAACCCAGGGGATCTCCACCCCTGATTGGGCTTCAGGCTTCTTATGCAACTGCATTTTGTGGTTCAGAGCCGGCCAGCACCACTGCTGACTGCTCACTCCCTTCCAGAACCCAGGGGATCTCCGCCCCTCAATGGGCCACAGGCTCCTCCTGCAACCAAGTTTTGTGGTCCAGAGCTGGCCAGCACCACTGCCAACTGCCCACTCCCTTCTAGAAACTAGGGGATCTCCACCCCTGACTGGGCTACAGGCTCCTCCTGCAACCGGGTTTTGCGGTCCTGAGCCAGTCAGCAGCAATGTCGTCTGCCCACCCCCTTCCAGAACCCACGGTATCTCCACCACTGACTGGGCTTCAGGCTCCTCCTGTAACCATGTTTTGTGGTCCAAAGCCAGGCAGCACCACTGCCGACTGCCGATCCCTTCCAGAACCAAGGGGATCTCCACCCCTGACTGGGCTTCAGGCTCCTTATGCAACTGCATCTTGTGGATCAGAGCCAGCCAGCACCACTGCTGACTGCCCGCTCCCTTTGAGAACCCATGGGGAGCTCCACCCCTAAAGGGGCTTCAGGCTCCTTATGCAACTGTATTTTGCAGTCCAGAGCCAGCCAGCACCACTGCCAACTGCTCACTCCCTTCCAGAACCCAGGGGATCTCTGCCCCTCAGTGGGCCACAGGCTCCTCCTGCAACCGGGTTTTATGGTCCAGTGCCGGCTAGCAGCAATGCTGACTGCCCACCCCCTTCTACAACCCAGGGTATCTCCACCACTGGCTGGGCTTTAGGCTCCTCCTGCAACCACAATATGCAGTCCAAAGCCAGGCAGCACCACTGCTGACTGCTTATTCCCATATCTCCACCACTGACTGGGCAACAGACTCCTGCTGCTTCTGCTGCAACTGTGTTTTGTGGTCCAGAACCAACCAGCACCACTGCCGACTGCTCGCTCCCTTCCAGAACCCAAAGGATCTCTGCCCTTGACCCAGCTTCAGGATCCTCCTGCAACCACATCTTGCTGATCAGAGCTGGCCAGCACCACTGCCAAATGCCCACTCCCTTCAAGAACCAGGGTATCTCTACTACTGACTGGGCTTCAGGTTCCTCCCATCATGGCTGGTGGTTCAGAGCTGGCCAGTACTACAGCCAACTGCCTGCTTCCTTCCAGAATCCATGACAACTCTGCCCCTGACCGGGCTTCAGTCTCCTCCTGCAACTGTGTTTTGCAGTCCAGAGCCAGCCAGCACCACTGCTGACTGCCCACTTCCTTCCAGAACCCAAGGGATCTCCACCCCAGATTGGGCTTCGGGATCTTCCTGCAACTGTGCTTTGCATTTCAGAGCTGACTAGCACACTGGCAACTACCCATTGTCTTCCAGAACTCAGGGGATCTCCGCCCCAACCAGGCTTCAGACTCCTCCTGCAACTGCGTTACGCAGTTCTGAGCTGTCCAGCACCACTGACAACTGCCCGCTCCATTTCAGAACCGAGGGGATCTCCACACATAACCAGGATTCAGGCAACTCCTACAACTGCATTTTGTGGTCCAGAGCCAGCCAGCACCACCCCTGACTGCCGACTCCCTTACAGAACCTAGGGGCTCTCCGCTCCTGACTGGGATTCAGGCTCCTCCTGCAACCACATTTTGCAGTGCAGAGCTGGCCAGCACCACTGCCAACAGCCAGTTCCTTTCCAGAATGCAGGGGATCTCCATCCCTGAAGGGCTTCAGGCTCCTCTGCAACCACGTTTTGCGGTCCAGAGCTGGCCAGCACCACTGTTGACTGCCCACTTCCTTCCTGAACCCAGGTAATCTCCGCCCCTGGCCAGGATTCAGACTCCTCCTGCAACTGCATTTTGTGGTCCGTAGAAATATAGAAACATAGACTTTGACGGCAGATAAGGACCGCTTGGCCCATCTAGTCTGCCCATTTCCCTACCTACAGGATAGGCCACAGATCCTAGTTAACCAACGGCCTATTTCTTTCTACCCCCCACAAGAATGGCCTTATGTCTGTCCCATGCATTCTTGAATTCTCCCATAGTTTTAGACCCCACAACCTCCTCAGGAAGGCTGTTCCATGCATCCCTACCCTCTCTGTGAAATAATACTTCCTCATTGCCCCTAGACACGCCCCTTCTATCTTTTAAATTGTGTCCCTTGTTCTTGCGTCTCTTTTCTGAAAGATGCTACCCTCTTGGACTTTGTTGATTCCACTGAGGTACTTAAAAGTTTCAATCATGTCCCCCTCTCCCTTCTTTCCTCAAGGGTATACATACTAAGCTCCTTTAGTCTCTCCTCATACGGCTTCTCTTGCAGACCCTGCACCATTTTAGTTGCCCTCCTCTGGACTGCCTCTATCCTGTCTATGTCCTTGCGGAGATGGGGTCTCCAGAACTGGACGCAGTACTCCAGATAGGGTCTCACCAACTGTCTGTACAGAGGGATAACAACTTCCTGTTTTCTGCTGCTGATTCCTCTCCCTATGCATCCCAGTATACCCCCAGCCCTCCCTACTGCCTTCTCACATTGCTTGCTAACCTTAAGATCATCTGATATGATTATCCCCAGGTCCCTTTCCTTTTTTGTTGTTGTTACTACCCCCCATTGTGTATTCTTCCCTGGGTTCTTGTTTCCCAGGTGCATTATTTTCACTTTTTGCATTGAATCCTAGCTGCCATACTTCTGACCATTACTCCAACCTTGTCAAGTCCCTTCTCATCCTTTCCACACCTCCTTGTGTATCAACCCTGTTGCAGATTTTTGTGTCATCTGCAAAAAGGCATACCTTTCCTTCCAGTCCCTCTGCAATGTCACTGATGAAGACATTAAAAAGGACTGGACCCAATACTGAACCCTGCGGTACCCCACTAGTAACCCCTCTTTCTTCAGAGTGGACTCCATTTACAATTACCTTCTATGCCCTGTTGTGTAGCCAATGTTTTGCCCAGGCTACCACCCTGGGACCACTCCCAGGCTGGTTGGAATTTGACTATTAATCTTTTGTGTGGGACTGTGTCAAATGCCTTGCTAAAGTCTAGGTAGGCCATGTCCACAGCCCTCCCTGGTCAACTACTTTGGTCACCCAGTCAAAGAAATCTATTAGACTGCCTGACATGACCTTCCGCTGTGAACCCATGCTGCCTTGGGTCCTGTGCCCCACTGGCCTCTAGGTACTCAACTATTCTTTCCTTCGAAGTGACTCCATCACTTTTCCTACCACAGAGGTCAGACTGACAGGTCTGTAGTTTCCTGCCTCTGTCTTGGTCCCACTTTTGTGAAGGAAATCACATCGCCTTCCTCCAGTCCTTGGGTACCACACCATCCTCCCATGATTTATTAAAAGAGTAAACAGTGGTTTCACTAGTTCCTCCCATAATTCTTTTAGAATTCTGGGTGAATTCCATCAGGACCCTTTTCTTTGTCCACCTTCAGTTTTAGGAGTTCTTGTAGAACCCTTTCTTCTCTTGAAAGGACTGGGATGACCCCCCTATCAAGAGTGCTTCTGTTAGTGGATTAGGCACTTTCCTCCTCTTTTGTGAATACTGAGCAGAAATATTTGTTCAGTATCCCTGCTTTTCACTGTCCCCTCTGCCCACCACCGTTCATTCTGTGCAGCCTCACTATCCCTCCCTTTGTCTTTCTACACTCGCTGATGTACCTGTAAAAGGTTTTATCCCCCTTCTTAACTGAGTTGGCTATCTTTTCCTCAGTTTGGGCCTTTGCTATTCTGACTTCCCTCCCTGCTTCCTTCTGCCTTAACTGGTACAGTTCTCTGTCCTGCTCCTTCTGTGTTTCCTTATATTTCCAGATGCTATCTTTTCTTCCTGACTTTCACAGCCACCTCTTTTGAGAACCATAGTGGCTTTTTCTTTGTTTTGATTTGTTTATTTGCTTCACACAAAGCTTGTTGCCTCTGTGATGGCAGTTTGATGATTCCCCATTGTTGCTCCACACCTTCTTCTAGCCTGTTTGTTAGTGCTTTTCTGAGGCACTCTCCCATCTTGCCAAAGTCAGCCCTCCTGAAGTCCAGTACCCTCACTGTTGTATGGCTTGACTCTGTAGCTGAGTTTAACGTGAACCACGCTGTTTGATGGTCACTTGTTCCCAGATGGCAGCCCACTTCTAGATCTGAGATCCTCTCACTGCCCCGTTTGAGAGTACGAAGTCTAAGATTGCTCCTTCATGAGTGGGTTCCAAAACTAGCTGTCTGAGGCCTGCCACCTGTAGGGCATCAAGAATGGCCCTGCTCTTGGATGTGGCTGCAGCAAATGTGCTCCAGTTAACATCTGTCATATTCAGGTCTCCCATCAACAGTATCTCCCCTTTCTCTGCCATTCTAAGAATGCCTTCTATCATATGCTTGTCCATTCCCTCCCCCCCCGACATGGGGGTCTGTACACAACCCCTGTCGGGTTGTGGTGCCCTTTCAGTCTCAAGGTGACCCACAGTGCCTTCTCTCCTCCCTGTTTACTCTTTTGTTCAATTGCTTTTATCCCTTCCTTTACATAGAGAGCTACTCCTCCCTCTTCTCCCTGTCTGTCTTTCCTGTAGGTTATGTACCCTGGTATGTTAACATCCCAGTCATGGTTCTCTGTGTACCATGTTTCTGTGACTGCTACAATATCCAGGCATCCCTCTTCCATCAAGGCCACCAGCTCAGGAGCTTGTTGCCCAGGCTATGGGCATTGGTACTCATTACCCTCCATTTCCTGATGGCCTTACTCCCTTTGCCCCATCCTGTCCTTCTTGCCTTTGTCACTTTCTCCATTTACCCTGCCCTTCCCTATCGACACCTCTATGTTGGTGTTTGCCGCACTACTACCGTGATTTTTTGGGGGCTAGGATTTCTGCTCCTTTCCAGTGCCTCCCCCATGGCTAGTTTAAATGCTTGCCAATGAAGCATTTAAACCTATCACCTAGGATCCTGGTTCCCCTCCTGGACAGATGCAGCCCATCATGCTAGTATAGGCTTGCATCACTCCAGGTGGACCCCCAGTCCCCAATGAAGCCAAATCCCTGAGCTCCGCACCAGTTTTTCAACCACTGATTGAATCCCATGATGCGGGACACCCTAGCCTCTCCTATGCCATAGATGGGCAGCACCTCCGAGAAGGTTACTGTGTGTGCTACTTGTCTAAGGCCCCTCCCCAATTCCACAAACTCTTCCTGCACTTCTCTAATCCCTTTCTTAGCCTGGTCATTCATCCCTAGGTGGACAATGACATCCAGCTTCCTCCCCTGTGCAGCTGCTCTGGCAATCCTGAGGATTCCCTCCCTGTCCCTCAAGCCATGGCGCAAGGCAGGCACCTTACCTCCCTCTCCCCTTCCTCCCCCAGTTCTACCTTCCTAACAATGGAGTCCCCCACCAAGAGTTGTTTCCTTCCCCTGCGGGTTCCCCTGCCACCATCCTCTGGGTCTCCTTTGTGAAGGTTCCCAGCATCCTCATTGGTCTCCACTGCGGGTGCCTCCATAGAAGAACCACACTTTGCCAGAATGGCATAGGAATTGTGGAGAGGTACAACTGGAGGGATGTGCCTCTGTTCCACCACTCTCACCCTCCCTGAGCCCACTGTGGTCCAACCGCTCCTCTTTCTTGGCAACTTCTGAGGTAACGGCAGTGGCACTAGTGGTCCCTGGATGGAACAGGAGGTCCCACAAATCCTGGCCAACTCAGCCTGGAGATGAGCAACCTCCTCCCTCAGCCCAGAGAGGTGCCTGCAGATGGGACAACACCGCATCCTCCAGAACGTCTCCTGGAAGACTGCTGCTCCACAGCCACTGCACTGCACCACTCCAATCATGTCTTATTTCTGGCCCCTTAACTGTTTGCAATCCTTACTCTTTCCTCTGTTTTTTTCTCTCTCCTTACTTTCTGCCTGTGTGCCCTTTAAGCTCCTGATTGTCCTGTTCTGAGACAAGAATATCCTATATTTCTCAGTAGACCCCTTACTTGCTCAGAGGCAGACCTCCAGCAGTTAGAGGGGGCCAGAGAGCTACTCTTGCCCTGCTAGGATGGTGGGTCTTTGGTGGCTCTGTGATCATTCACTTCCTGTTCCCAAACAGGAAGTTCCTGTGTCAGTCAAATCCTGTGCCTATAAAAGTAGAACTAGCTTTGGGTGGGACGGTGGAGGGGAGGGAAGGAGCGTAATATAGTCCCAGTAGGGAAGTCCAGCCACACAGCAGTCCTTTCTCCTGGTGTCTTCTGCCAAGCTATTAGCAGAATCTTTCTAAGGCAGTCTTTAAATGAAGCTTCCTTCTAGCTAAGCCACTCCCCTACTTACTAGATCTTTCTACAAGTAATTTAAACCTCACAGCTATTAAGTCCTTTCAATCACCTGAGATTTACACCTAGATAACTGTTCAGATAACCATTCAGTTCAGTTAACTCAGACACACACTTTTTTTTTGTTTTGTTTGTTAGTTTTTTTTACCCCAAATTAAAGGTCCAAGTACAATAGTTCTTCTTCTTTAGATCCAGCAGAGAAGTTTAGTCACACAGCAGTCCTTTCTCCTGGTGTCTTCTGTCAAGCTGTCAGCAGTCCAGAGCCGGCTAGCACCACTGCCAACTGCCCACTCCCTTCCAGAACCCAAGGCATCTTCTCTCTGACTGGGCTTAAGGCTCCTCCTGCAACCATGTCTTGTGGTCCAGAGCCAACCAGCACCATTTCCGAGCACCTGCTCCCTTCCACAATGCAGGGAATTGCCTCTTCCAACAGAGCTTCAGGCTCCTCCTGCAACTGCATTTTATGGTCCAGATCTGGCCTGCACCACTGTTGACTGCCCGCTCCCTTCCAGAACCCAGGGGATCTCCATCCCGACCAGGCTTCAGGCTACTCCTGCAACTGCTTTTTGTGGCCCAGCGCCAACCAGCACCAATGCTGAATGCTCTCTCCCTTCTAGAACCAAGGGGATCTTCTCTTCTGACCGGGCTTCAGGCTCCTCCTCTAACCATGTTTTGCTGTCCAGAGCTGGCTGGCCAGCCCCACTGCTGACTGCTGATCCCTTCCAGAACCCAGAATATCTCCATCCCTGACTGGGCTCAGGCTCCTTATGCAACTGTGTTTTGTGGTTGAGAGCCGGCCAGCACCACTGCTGACTGCCCGCACCCTTTGAGAACCAAGGGGATCTCCGACCCTCAATGGGCCACAGACTCCTCCTGCAACCTAGTTTTATGGTCCATAGCCAGCCAGCACCACTTCCAACTGCCTGCTCCATTCTAGAACCTGTGGATCTCCACCCCTGACCATGCTTCAGGCACCTTCTGCAACTGGGTTTTCAGTCCTGAGCCCTCCAGCAGCAATGTCGACTGCCCACCTCCTTCCAGAACCCAGGGTATCTCCACCACTGACTGGGCAACAGACTCCTGCTGCTCCTGCTGCAACTGTGTTTTGTGGTCCAGAACCAACCAGCATCACTGCCTACTGCCCACTCCCTTCCAGAACCCAGGGGATCTCTGCCCTTAACCCAGCTTCAGGATCCTCCTGCAACCGCATCTTGCTGATCAGAGCTGGCCAGCACCACTGCCAAATGCCCGCTCCCTTCCAGAACCAGGGCATCTCTACTACTGACTGGGCTTGAGGCTCCTTCTCCAATCATGTTTGGTGGTTCAGAGCTGGCCAGCACCACTGCTGACTGCCCGCTTCCTTCCAGAACCCAGGGGATCTCCAGCCCAGATCGGGCTTTGGGATCTTCCTACAACTGTGCTTTGCAGTTCAGTGCTGACTCGCACACTGGTGACTGCCCAGTGCCTTCCAGAACTCAGGGGATCTCTGCCCCTGACCGGGCTTCAGGCTCCTCCTGCAACTGCATTATGCAGTCTGGAGCTGTCCAGCACCACTGACAACTGCCCGCTCCATTCCAAAACTGAGGGGATCTCCACACATAACCAGGATTAAGGCAACTCCTGCAACCACATTTTGTGGTCCAAAGCCAGTCAGCACCACTGCTGACTGCCCGCTCCTTTCCAGAACCCAAGGGATCTCTGCCCTTGACCTGGCTTCAGGCTCCTCCTGCAACCACATTTTACTGTCCAGAGCCGGCCAGTAGCACTGCAAACTGCCAAATCCATTACAGAATGCAGAGGACCTCCATCCTTGTATTCTGTAATGTGTGCATGTAAGTGGACAGATTTCTTACAATAATAAAAACTATTCTATGATGAAAAATAAAACAACATATTTCTTCTCTTTATGTTTTTCTCTCTCCACTCACAGTCCCCCACCCCACTCCCACCTTTCTTCTCTTCTCTTCTCTCAGATGGATGTACTGTTTGGCTGTCCAGAGAGATTTACTATACTAACATAAAAAATTTATGTATCTCTCTTACTTCCTTTGCAGGTACCAGAGAGATGTAAGAAGGCCCAGATTTAATTCACTGGACACGCTAGTTTATCTTCTTTGAGATTCATCTGTTGATATCACGGGGAGCTCAATGAGCATAAGCTGTCCTTTTTAAATATATTTAAGAATATGAATACGTATTTTTGACCTGCTATGCCTGTTTGAAAATAAGATGGTTATTAAGTATGTGGTTGGGGTGCTATATTAAGTATTTATATTTTTATGGATTGTATGTGTATGTGATTATACCTGTTTTTAGGTGCACTGTCACTTTAAACCACAGCTTTTTTAGCTTGATTGACAGTTTACACTGTGTAGTTCAACCTCCTGATGACAAACTAACTAGTCAATTCAAAATTGGTCGAGGCAGTGACCCGAGCTGTGGCCTTTTGGAATTAACACTTTGAATAAAGCTTTTTGTACACTCGCAGATGGAGTTGTGCTGTTGTTTGCCTTTTACAATGGTTTTTTTTTGTCCCTGTTACAGAAGGACCACATTCTGAGCAGAGCATATTAAACTGAATTCAGTGCTCACAGGGAAGTTTAGCACATGGTGGGCTAGATTTACAAAACTCCCCAATATACCCATAGCTGTAGGAAAAACTGGGCACGAGTGGGTTACCATTTGTGGCTTTGCAGGTTAGACACAGCTGCAGGGTATTCACTAAGGTGCAGCCAGAGTATGATCGGCTCCACGTTTTACAGTAGCTTGCGGGTGGTGTTGTCAGGAAATCCCCACAGCTGTGGAGATCTGTTATGGTCATTTGGACCAGCCATGACTTCCGCCACAACTGCAGTGGCTGTGAATATGGCTCTCCACAGCTGCTGGGATTACCATCCATAACTGGAATTGTGGTGTGGGATTTAGTCCCACATTGCTTTGTGAATCCAGCCCATCGATGTTTCAAATTCAAAAGGGTCACTAACTTTGAAATATAGTCGGTTTATAAATATTCTCATGACATATAAACAATCAAAATCACAAAAATAAATTCCCTTTTTGTAGTGTTTGGTGAACTCTTGAATGAAAACGATTTTTAACCCAGAAAGAAGGTCTTAAAGATGTACTTGAACAAGTGAGTGTGGTCTGAAAAAGTACTTAACATACTATTATAGTAAGCTCCCAATTTTACGAACTCCAATTAACTGAATCTCTGTTTAATCCAAATTAATTTCATGTCCCCCAAGTTTAAAGTTGCTTTTCACAGCGCAAATTATAGTTTAATGAAAGGCATTTATTGTCCTTCGCTATTTCAACATACTGAGCACTGCTGCTGATTATTTGTTAATGGGTTTTCTGTTAAGCATCCGGCACCTGCTAGTAAATTTCATTTATCAGTTAGAGCTACTAAATAGGTGCTAATACATAAACCCTCGCCTTCCTGACAAACTTTGCGGGACACAATGGTAAAACAAAAGCGCACTACAATAGATATTGCCCAGAAGCTGCAGATTTTGGAGTGTTTGGAGAGCAAAGAGAAAGCTGTGGATGTTGCCCATAAGTTTGGCATCAGCAATCGCACAGTATGCAACATTAAAAAGGCAAAAGGAAAAATAAGGGACTTTGTCTCTGTGCTCGACTGTAGTGATACTCCTAAACAGTGCAAAACAATGAAGGTGTGTAAAGATGACTAGCTTGAGCGAGCACTGTACCTTCGTTCATCCAGAACCATGTTTGAGGAACAACAATCTCCGGTCCTATCTCTAAAGGAAAAGCTTTACAGTTCTGCTGGAATCTCAGTGGAGAGGATGATGCTTTCACAGCCAATGAGGGCTGGCTAAATCGTTTTAAACAGCAGCATGGCAGAAGGCAGCTGTCAGTTGCTGAACAGCAGCTTTCCTCTGCAAATGAATCAGTTGCCCCTTTCAAGAGTGAGATCACTGCAATCATGGCACAGGAGGGGCTGTCAGCATCCCAAATTTATAATGCTGATGAAACTGGCATTTCTTGGAAATTGTTGCCTGATAAGACATTGGCTAGTAGCAATGAGAAGTTTGCTCCTGGACAGGTTAACTGTGCTGGGGTGCACCAATGCCACGGAGAGCCATAAACTTAAATAGTTAGTTATCAGAAAATCATTAAAGCCACGCTGTTTTAAGCACATCAATTTAGAACAGCTGACTGTAACATA
The DNA here is from genome assembly GCA_016271365.2 of Neoceratodus forsteri. NCBI lineage: Eukaryota > Metazoa > Chordata > Ceratodontiformes > Ceratodontidae > Neoceratodus > Neoceratodus forsteri. The sequence continues at coordinate 435,425,665 of JADMNL010000022.1, read as the reverse complement.
CAGGGCACAAAGCAGTGCCTGGATGTCTTCAACCATCTTCAAAAACTGGTTCTTCCAGGACTTTGTGCCAGCTGTTTGCACACACCTGAGTCCCCAGAGCTACAACCACGGGCCATTTTGCTGTTGAATAATGCTGGTACGCACCCTGACAGTGAGCTTTTGAAAACAAGAGATGCTGCAATCCATTGTCTTTTTCCTCCCCACAAACACTATGGCAAAACTACAACCAATGGACCAGGGCAAACTGGCCACTGTCAAGCGCATTTACCATAGCACATTTTTGTCATCTGTGCTTGCTGAGGAAAACACTGAACTGCCCTTGCAAGATTTAATAAAATAGATAACTGTTAAGGATGCCTGCTACATCATTGGCGAGGCGTGATTGGAGGTATATCTGGATACCATACTGAAATGCTGGGAGAAATCAGCAGTGCTGAGTGCCCCAACAACCAGTGAGGACCTACCTGTCTCACAGCAGGATGAAATTGACAGAATCATGCATGAACTTGTTGCTTCCCTGGATACTCCACAGATGACCATGGAGAACTGGATGGTGTGCGACGACGAGGATGAAGGATATGGTGACCTCATAGAAGAAGACATCTTGACCATTGCCACGAACAAGATGTCACTACAGGAGGAGCTGACCCCTGACCTCAAGGATGCAGAGGACGACAGTGAGGAGGTCAAAGTTCCTACAGCTGCCAAAGCTGTCTCTTTGTTTGAAACATGTCTTTCATCGCTAGAAAGCCAATCAGACAACGACTATCTGCCTATGCTCTTACTGTGGCCACTCCTCTTGAAAGCAGTGAAGAAAATGAATGAAACAAAATGGCAGCTAAGTATTGCAGACTTTTTCAAGCAGTAGTGCTTTCAAATTAAATAAAAACATTTCAATGGTGTATTTTTATTCAGTCTAAGTTTAAAAAACATTTTAATCAGTTTATTTTTGAATAGAGTAATATTAGATAATTTTCTGGGCTACTGTGCATTGTTTTCGATGGGACTCATGATTTTACAAACTCGCAGTTATCCGAATGTTTTCAGTGTCCCCCAGTGCGTTCATAAAATTGGAAGTTTACTGTATTAGATGTATAGTGAGATTTATCAAGAAGAAGCATACAAGATGGTTATTATTATTTATGATTTGACAGGTAGGTTCTGAGGTGTGACTTGTTATAGAAAAATCCTGAAACAGTGTGCCCCCCCCCCCAACCACCACCACAGAATAAGTGGTTTTCATAGATTTGATAGAGAGAGGGGCCAGGAATATACATGTATATCTTGTAAATAACTGAAAAGTTTTAATGCATTATGCATGCACAGGGTATACCTCAGACAGCTAGTGTTGGAGCCCACCCAGGAGGGAGCAATATTAGACCTGGTTCTAACAAGTGGTGACAGAATAACAGACCTATCAGTGGGCAGCCATCTACGGTCCAACAATCACCATAAGGTGTGGTTTAAGGTGAAGACAGTGGTAGAGTCAAGCCACACAAAGGTAAGGGTCATAGATTTCAAGAGGACCAACTTTGCAAAGATGGGGGAACACCTCAAGAAAATCCTGGCCAAGGGGGAAGAGGGGGTAGAGGAACAGTGGGAAAAACTTAAAGCAGTCATAGCAGATGCAACAAGACTGTAAAGCTAGTAAACAAAGCAAAAAGAAAGAAAAAAACACTATGGTTTTCAAAAGAAGTGGCAGGGAAGGTTAGGGGGAAAAAGCAAGCATTCAGAAAGTACAAGGAAATGCAAGAGGAAGGAGACAGTGAACTGTATCTAGCAAAACAGAAGGATGTGGGGAAAGCAGTCAGGAGCGCAAAGGTGCAAAGTGAGGAAAGAATAGCCCAGTCAGTAAAAGATGGTGAAAAAACCTTCTTCAGGTATATTACAGAAAGGAAAAATATCAAGGGAGGGATTGTGAGGCTTAATGGGGTTGCGGAGGAGGACCTAGAAACAGCACAAATTCTAAATGAATACTTCTGCTCAGCATTTACAAAAGAAACAGAAGGGGAAGGACCAAAAATAGGGGATAGAAACACACATGGAAGAGAGGTGGATGCCAGTCCATTCACAGAGGACAGAGTCCTAAAGAAACTCTCAAAACTAAAAGTGGACAAGGCTATGGGGCTGGATGGGATACATCCCAGAATACTGAAAGAGCTCAGAGAGGCACTAGGAGCACCACTGACAGCCCTATTCAACAAATCACTGGAGGAAAAAGTGGTACTAAAGGACTGGAGGACAGAGAATATGGTACCACTACACAAGAGTGGGAGCAAGATGGAAGCTGGGAATTACAGGCCATTCAGTTTGACCTTAGTGATGGGGAAAATAATGGAATCCATGCTTAATGAAAGGATTATGGCATATCTCATGGCCAGAGTGGGGCACAAGACCTGAGACAACATGGATTCACAGCAGGTAGATCTTGTCAAACAAATCTAATAGATTTCTTTGACTGAGTAACCAGGGTGGTTGATCAGGAAGGGGGTGGTAGACATGGCTAGATTTCAGCAAGGCATTTGACACCATCCCACATAGGAGGTTAGTAAACACATTGGGCAGTCTGGGAGTGGGTCAAAAGGGGATAGGCTGGGTGAGACATTGGCTAAGCAACAGGACACAGAGGGCGGTGGTTAACGGAGTTCAATCCTGGGAAAGGGGGTAACTACGGGGTGCCACAAGGCTCAGTGCTAGGGCCTGTCCTTTTCAATGTCTTTATTAGTGACATTGTGGAGGGGCTAGAAAGGAAGGTATGCCTTTTTGCAGACGATACCAAGATCTGCAATAGGGTGGACATGCCAGATGGGGTGGAGAGAATGAAAAGAGACCTAAGACAGGTTGGAGCAGTGGTCAAGAGTGTGGCAGCTCAACTTCAATACAAAGAAGTGCAAAGTCATGCACTTGAGGCACAGGAATCCTGGAGAGGAATACACGGCGGTGGTGCGGGGGAGATACTAGCAACAAAAAAAACGGAAAGGAACCTGGGGGTGATGATCATGGATGACCTAAAAGTGGCCCGGCAGTGTGAGAAGGTGGAGGGGAAGGCCAGGGGAATGCTGGGTCGCATAGGGAGAGGCATCACCAATAGAAAACAGGAGGTAGTGATGCCACTGTACAGGCAATTGGTCAGGCCACATCTTAAATACTTTGTTCAGTTCCAGAGGCCACATCTCCAGAAGGACATAGACCAAATGGAGGGGGTCCAGAAAAGGACAACGAAAATGGTGAAGGGTATGCACCATAAACCATATGAGGAAAGACTGAAAGACCTCGACATATATATTCTACATACAGAGCACCATTGTGGTATAATTCACTCCACTGTGATGTTACCAAAGACCAAACATTGGGCTCCTTCAAAAAGAAACTGAGCCAAGCACTAGTTGCCAATGCCTCCTGTGACTGCCGTGCATAAAATAACTTGGGCCTGTTTCCTGTTCTTCTCCCACACCTGATCCCACCCTACCATCCTACCCTTGCAACTACCCTATAATTAGCCTGCCTTCTGAGGTCCCCATTAACTAATCCTAGCATCAGACTATGCTTACTGCTCCATAGGGGGTATCATCAGTTTCTGCACTGTTTGCACCACTGGACTGCAGTCTTAAACTGAATGACATAGCCCATGTTGTCTGCTGATATTCCCCTCCTGGCAATGCCCCCCACCCTTGCTCAGACAATGCCTTGGGCTGTATCCCTAGTCTGGAACAATGTTAGGCCCTGGCTCTTAACTTCTGTCTATTCTGTAAGACCATGTGCCCTAGTTGTTGTCTTTCTCTCCTTTTGTCTCTGACAATGCCACTTGGCTGCATCTTTTTCATCCTGTAGCTGGATCCCAACCCTAATGCCCTTTTGCTAGTTAAGCTTACTCATAGCCACTGTATATCTGCAAAATACCTGTTTTTGTAATTTAAATCCATATGTGCCTATTTTGTTGTTACCTTTACTCCTAGGATCACTGTGTAGTTTCTCACTATACTGTTTGTTCTGTTCTTTGATACGACGTGGAGACTATGTAAAAGAGCCTTTAGCTCAACGGTATTAATTCCAAGACTGAAGTAAATAAATAAAAATAAATAAATAAAATAAGTACCCTGAAGGAAAGGAGGGAGAGGGGGGATACAATACAGACATCAAATACCTCAAAGGGATATACAAGGTACAGGAGGGAAGCATCTTTCAAAAAAAGAGATGTGCAAGAACAAGTGGTCACAATAAGAGGCTGCGGGGGTGGGGGAGACTCAGGGGTAACATGAAGAAGTAATTTTTAACAGAAAGGGTGGTGGATGCATGGAAAAGCCTCCCTGTGGAGGCCATAGAGGCAAAAACAATAGGTCAATTCAAGAATGCATGGGCTAGACAGACGGCAACCCTAGTGGTAGGAAGGAGAAGGTAAGCTGCAGATTAATTAGGATTTGCAGTTGAGGTAGGTAGGGAAATGGGCAGACTAGGTGGGCCAGGCTGTCCTTATCTGCCATTACATTCTATGTTTCTGTGTGAAGAGGTTCATTAAAAGTTAGGCATTTACAGTATGCTCATTCACAGGGTCTAAAAAGAATAAAAATGTTTTATTTTATGAAGCCACTTACTATTGTAACCCCCTTGTTACCCGGGGTTACTAGAATCCCAGTAAAACCTAGTGGTAGGCAGGGAAGGCAGCTTGTGAAACTCCAGTTAAATGGGTTTCACACTGTCTCACTCTGTTCTCAGTCTCAGTTGAGACTGAGGGATGACATCACCAATAGAACTTTTGCAGCTGCATGAGCCACATTGGAATCTGCAGCAAAGGGAGTTAGATAGAACGTTGGGAGTTTTGAAGTCAGTCTTCAGTTAGTCTTCAGTGAGTGAGTGAGAAGTAGGGAGCTTGCTGTTAAAGCAGCTCAGTGAAGGCTCTAGGAGCCTCAGCCCTGACAGAGGGCTACTTTTAAGTAATAGGGTGTGTGTCGCCTCTTTAGAGAGAGAGACAGAAGATTGCTGAAGTGGTGGAGACCGCTGTTTTCGGGTTTCAGTGCCGCCTCCCTCCGGGGGGGGGGATGAGAAGGTTTCCCTGCAGATTCCTGGGGCAATCCCCTAGTTCTGCTTGTGGAGGAAAAGCTGCCTATATGTTCCAGTATTTATTTGGGAGAAAAGAAGATTTGTGAGTCGCCTGTGGGGCACCTGCAACGTGAGGGTGAGTGTCTGCTCTGGCTAAAAGGGCATATGTTTTTCACCCTGGGACTTGTGTGACAATGTGGGGATTGAACTACTAAATATTGGGAAGCCTAAAGAAATGGGTTAAGCAAGTTAAAAGTAGTTTCAAGTTCCAGAGTTTGTTGGGATGCAAATAATATGTAGAGGTGATGTGACAGACGTCTACCCTTAATCTACATTTAAAAGTGCAGTACAGGAATTGTTCAGTTTCCAGAGAAATGGCCGGGTATGGTCTGTGGGAGCTGGAGGTGGGTGGCCCCTCATCTTTAGTGACCAGGTCCACCTCTACGGATTTTTTCTGTGTATTTCTACTTTGCCTCAGGCACTTGGCCAGTGATGGGGGAAGTACCCAGACGTGGGATTGTAAGGAAAATTCTCTCTAGGAGTCGTAGACTCTAGTGTGGTTTGGTGAGCCACAACAGGATAATTGGTTCATTCCTCAAATGGATTGCGGATCAAGTGGCCGGCGGGGGAATCAGGCCAGTGGGGAAAACCCAAGTGTGTACAAGTCGGGCTGTGTACCCAAAGCTGCGTGCAAGTCCGGGCTGTGTGCCTGGTGGGTTTAGAACCTGAGAGCTGGAAATAGTGATAAAGTGTTCTGTTGTCTCTAATCTTCATTACCAGGAAATGTAGCCCCATGGGGGTCCGTCTATGCTTTGTTTGTTCAGCTTGGATGCGAATAAAAGCCACACTGAAGAATCCCATTCCTGGTTCTGGACATTACAGTTATTGCTTCCTGTGTTCAGATTTACTTGGGTGCCCCTGACCAGAGTAGCCAAACCTAGGTCCCCTGTGCTGAGTAACCTCATCCTCCCCGAACCCAGTCCCCACCAGGCACTGCTGTCAGCTTCAACAGCATGCCACCTGTCATTTTGCTAAAAAGGCAGGGGGTGATGGGTTACACTATGTTTATGGACTATCAGACTGTAAATCCATGACTATTTCTATGTCAGTTTTCAGTAAACTATACACTGTTAAAAGTTTGAATTAATACCAATTAAATTATAAAGATTATTTTATGTATTTTCATGGATGCATGTGATTTCCTGATGAATTACTTGAGATTATGAAATGTTGAACAAAATAAAACATTTTTTGGCAACTGAAAAATAATTAAATTAAATATTGGTGACTGAGACAGTGCAGCCATGTGTGTGTTTTTCTTGTTGGAGTACCCAAATCAGGACAGTCTCCTTTGCTTAATGAAGCAACCTTTTTGTTAAATTCAACAGGATCCAGGTTCCCTAACTTTTTTTTTTTTGTAATGCATCTGATTTATGAGATGTAGCATGTGCAAGGATAACAGATTACACTTATTAACATTGCAGCTTGGCTGACAACTGAATAAAGCAAATGTCAGATCCTGCCTATGGAGCACAGGGCTTCCTGGTCCCCACGAAGTCTTATATTTTCCAAGGGGATTAAGTAGACTACATGCAAATAATTACCACACACCTGCATTGCTTATGCTGGAAAACAGATATTAATTCAGTTTCACTCAGCAGAAAAAAAAACTATAATTTGATAGATGAGTTTTGAACATCTTACATTTATAAACTTCAGTTCAAATATTGATGTTTAAGTGTTAAGTGTTTTCTTATCATTTTGTATATGTATTTCCATGTTGCTGTATTATTCTTGTACATTGAACTTGTGCTGTCCTCCCACCCCACCCCCAGCACATCTAGAAATGAGCTGTTACCAGCTCAGTATGACTTTGGGGTAAAACCTTTGAAATAAATAAGTAACAGTGTACCTTAAAGGATACCTAAACAAGCAGTTTTTTAAAACTGCAAACTCCAAAATCTGGCTTCATTACGAGGTAAAGTAAAGGCTAATGTTTACATTTATGCTAATATTGCAGTTATATAAATAACATAAATGCAGTTTCATAGCTATTGAAAAATGTAAACATCACTTTCAGAAAACAGCCTTGGTCTCTCCTTAAGATGTCTGCCAAGTGTGTTAAGTGATGAGTCATGATGACATCGCCAGAGCCAGAGACAAGAGACCCATATATATTTCTATAGTACTAACTTGTTCTTCTTTCCCTTTTGTTTTGAATTGTTGTACCAGAATGATCAATACTATGTATTAAATCATGAATTATTTTGATCAGTACACGTTAGGCTATGATTTTGTTCATTTTGTTTACTTTAACTTGCGGAAAATGTTTTGCAATCCAGCTTTTTCCTTGGCAAACTGCATTACAGTACAACACTTAAAATACCTGAGGATCTAGTGGTTATGTGATGCATTGAATTTTGATTTTTGTTAACCAGGAGAGACACTTTAAGTTGAAAGCTTGCTTACAGGTGTGGCCTGGGAGCACAAGGAAGTTTAATGACTTGCTCAGCGTCACACAGCAAAGTACCGGTCTGGTTCAGTTCCAAAGCTCATGCTCTCCTGTAAATCCACAAATAAGGCTTTCTTTTTCCATATGAACCCCCTGCATCTAGCCTGCCTTCTGTTGAACACCCCACCATCCATAGCCTGTCCTTAATCCTGCCTGGTGCTGCATATGTGCTTACGGTCTCATGAAGAGAATTATCACACCTCAGATTGTAATCTTGTATCTCAGAGAGTTGTGAACACCTATACTGATATGCATCATCAGCTGGCACTGTTAAAAAATGCCTCCCAACTCACTCTCCAGTCCACATTCTCAGTGTTTGACTTCTGCTCGCACAGTAAACATTCAGTGGATCGCCACCCTTCTGCACAGTGATGGTAGTATGTACAGTTCCCCTGTTGTGTTTTTTTCCTGCCTCATTAACCAACAACTAGGTCTTCCTGGAGGGCAAAGCAATAACCATCATGACCCACCAGAAAAAAACGCTGTTCATGCCCTCATAAGGGCTGTGCTTACAATGGATAGTGATATTATTAGTAGGAGAGGCATACTAATACCTTGAGCAAATCCACCCGACCTCCAGTGTCAGTCTACTCCTTTACCAGGACAGTTCCCAGTAATTCTTCTTCAGTACTTTTCTGTGCTCTGCTCCACAATGTGAGTTGGCTGGCTACCACCCTTTCAAATCTTGAATGAGCTAAACACAACTCCCTTTATACTCCTAACAAATGTCAACCTCCCCCCCCCCTCCACTTGAGGGTACTCTCCCTACACTGAATTCAAGTAACAGTTTAGGTGCAGCCCTGCCACTCTGAATATTTTTCATCTCTGGCTACTCTCATCCACAGTCAGGTAGTGATCACAGTGTTGGCAGCCTCGCATTTCAGTTCTCACAGTGATCTGCTCAACGTCTTCCTTCATGTCTTCAACTAACCTGAATATAGCTGTACCCTGCTGGGAGGGCCTCTCATCCCTCTGGCATTCATTTCTTCACCTGCTCCCCACACCAAAACTGCTGAGTTCACTACTCTTCTGCATCATGCATGTGGTTAGTACAGTCTCCCACGTCATTTTTACATATTAATAATAAACATGATCTTCAGGTAAGCCAGGCTGATAGCTGCATTGCACAACTGGAAAAATAGGCTTTCCTACCCACATAAGAGCTAAGCCATCTATGATTAGTTACTATTAAATGACGTGCATAATGATGTGCACACCCATCATTTAGCAGTGCCTAATCAAGGGTAACCTAGATCTTTAAGGATAGGAAAACCCATCATTCCCCTTGTTCCCTGTTGCTATCAGCCTGACTTATTAGAAAAATATGTTTATATTTGATATGTCAAACTAAAACGGGGACTGTACTACTTGTATTCATGATGCAGAAGGGTATTGAGCTCACCAGTTTTCGGTGTGAGGAGGAATGGTGAAGAATGAATACCAGAGGGGGACTGAGAAGGCCACTCTTGCAAGGTACTGCTATATTCAGGGAAGGGGGAAGACAGAAGGAGAGAAATGTGAGCAGATTACTGTGAGAAATGAGATGCGGGCTGCCAGCACCTTGATCACTACCTGATCCTGTTGTCCTGGCCAACATTCCCCTTTCCATAAAACCAGTTCATGCAATTGTCCAAGGCTGTGTGTGGATATTAATGTACGAAATGGCTGCCACTACATTTTCAGTCACTTCACTACCAGTCTAGTATTGCTTGTAAAGCACTTTGGGATGCAATGTGTATGAAAACCACTATATAAATGCTGATTCTTCTTCTTATTATTATTTCTTATGGAAAAAGAAGACAAGACAAGCATGTAGTTGAGATTCAAGAAAGTATGAACTCTGACATTGGACTGCACAAGAACTTTGCTACAAAAAAAGTGGTGGCTCTAGGGGTGGTGAAAGGTGTGGCTGCAACCCCCCCCCACACACACATAGTAACATACCTGCTTGCTGCTGCTGCATTTTACTTTGTTGAAGAAGTCTGATTTATTGATTGTACACGTTTACATTCAAACTATGGATTACATTTGTAGATTCTGTCAAAAACACACTAGAAAAGAATAATAGCAGAAAATATAAAGGTTTATTAAAAAGTGCATATTAAGCATGTACACCACCCCAACACACCCATTGTAGCTCCTTGGATCCACCATAACCACTAGACCACCAGGTTATTCAAGACTTGTACTGCACTGTGGTTTGCCACAGAGAAAGTCGGTTGGATTAAAACATAATTTCAGCATGTTAAAATAAAATGAAGAGAACCATAGCCTAACATGTGTATTATACAAAATAATGCACGTGGTTTTGACCATTTGGGTGAAGCAATTCTACACAAAGGGAAAAAAGAACTACTTAGCACTATAAAGAGCCATATATCTCTCTGACTTTGGCTCCAGTGATGTCATCACATAACACATTTGGCAGCCATTTTAGGAAGCAGGTACAACATTTTTTTTTGAAATTAGAAGGCTGATTTTACAATATTCAAATGCTCTGGAACCACATTTAAGTAAATTATGTAAATGTAGTTTTAGCATTAATGAATACAGCAGCCTTTCCTTTAGCCACCTATGGAGTCAGAGTTTTGAATAGTTTGTTGTCAAAATTTTGTTTAGGTATCCTTTAAAGTTTTGACTCTCTAAAAAATGTATCCAATAGTCTAAGTGAAAATAAAAGAAATATATATTTGTATTTCCCTTCAGGCCTTCAGCATACCTACTAGGGCTGAACAAATTTAGTTAAGATTTGATTGTTTTCACACATCATGTGAGAAATTATGTTTTTTATGTGGGATAATCCTCTCCACTCACAAGGATCCAGGCCACTTTGAAAACAATCTACTGCTTGCATTCACCTCAATTGAAACTTGGTTTAGTACACATAAATTGGTTTGCAACTACAAAAAAAAAAAAACAAGTCCATGCTCTTCTGCAGCCCGCACAACAAACACAGACTGAATCCCATCACGATAAAAAACTGCCTTGGTGCAACCCTTGAACAGGTTCAATCCTTTAAATATCTAGGTGTTGCCATTGATTGTAACCTATCATATGCTACGCACATTCACAACATTGCCAATGCTGCCAACACTCGCATTGGCCTACTCTTCAGGCACAGGCAATGACTTATCTCAGATGCCTTAAGGACTGCAGTACAGAGCTCAGTAATCTCAATAATCAACTACGGCCTGATCATCTACAGCTTTGCCTCTGCCACCCGCCTTCAGGCACATATCCATTGCACTAAATAAAGCTTGTCATCTCATAACCAGTGCCCATTGTGATGTAGACAGCCAGCTCTGAGTGCTGTATCTAATTTTTTTATAACATATAAAATATGTGATGGGAAGGGCAGTCAGAAGACCCAGTCTTGCTGAACTGACACATCCAAAAAAAACCAAGGATAAGTTCAAAGGACAGGAGGTATTTAAACTACAGATGTCTGAGGTTCAATTAGCGTGTTAAATTTGCTTTGATCCCAGGAAATGAAATTAGCCATTCATGGTATCCCAAGGGGAATCCTTTGATTTTGCTCTAGGTGTCATATGGAAAGAGCATACATGGGTTATGAATAACCTTCCAGGAACCAGCTCATTTCATCAAAGAGGCTGATGGCTGGGCCAAACAGGATCCAGATGAATTTGGAAGGCCAAATATACATTCCCGGGGAACCTTTGAATTACATCAGAGAGACCTTTGAGGTGTAGATTCCAAGGCCCAGGCAGGATTAAAGAGGCAAATGCACTTTTGCTTTGAGTACAGTGACTTAGATCAAAGAAACTTTTGAGATGTATATGTAGCAGAGTACAAGCCAGTTATGTCTGGTTAACCTGAGGAGAGGAAAGTCAGTGAGGTCCCTATTATGTTTTTTAAATATTTTATTTAGACGTCCTCACCGCTCACTGGCAGTCGTGAGGGCTGCAAGAAATTGCCCTCCCCACACACACCCTTCGCACCGGATCATGGAGCACAGACACTTAAGAGCTCACCAACGGTCATGAGGGCTGCAAGAAATTGCCGTCCCCACACACACCCTTTGCACCGGATCACGGAGCACAGACGCTTAAGGTACTCACCAAGGAGCTGCTTGCCAGGATCGCTTTTCTGCTCCACGCTGGGTCTCCACGCTGGCTCTTAAAAAAATTAGAAAAAAAAGAACTCTCTTGGCGCCTTTTTTAAAGGGGGTCTTTGTCAGCCCAACAGTGGAGATAGTGCATTTTCTTTTTTTTTAACATTATTAGAAGAAAGTCCTAATATTACCTGTACCTCTGCATACAGCCTGTTCAAATTACCTTCTCCTTTAAGGACGTTTTTTACACTGTAATACAAACTATTGCCTTTTAGTGTGCTATTAAGTTAACTAAAAACTGCATTGGGCCAATTGATGTTAAAAACTACGACCCTTATTGTGCCGGGGGTACTGCCCTGCAAGGCTCTCGTTGCTACTGCCTTTTTTGTAAGTTAAACTCCGTTTGTGCCTTTTAAATAAGTACTGAAACTGCAAGCAGTACAGCATAAATTTCTATCTCGTAAGTTAAATATCCATTTTGTGTCTTTAAAATAACCACAGAAACTGCAGGCAGTACAGCATAAATCAACTCCAGCTTGGCAGTGAAACTCGAACCCTGCCCCCCAACCCCCCACAAGGTAAACCTTGGGAGCCCTATTTAACCTGGCTGTTTTTTTCTTTTCTCCCCTAGAGCTCACTGGCAGTCATGAGGGCTGCAGGAAATTGCCCTCCCCCACACACCCTCCGACGGATCACGGAGCACAGACCTAAGGTACTTACTGAGGAGCTGCTTGCCAGGATCGCTTTTCTGCTCCATGCTGGGTCTGCCCTGCAGCGCGCTCGCTCCCCACCGCCCCCACCACCACCCTTGGTCGGCATTCACATATATAGGTTGTTTTTCTGATCACATGATCACAAAAAAACCTATCAGGCCACTTTTCGCATCTGCAGCTTATCTTTTTTCACCACTAGAGGCCTTTCACCTTTTTCACTGTTTTCCTTATTTCTGCGTTTCTCGCCAGCCCTGTCACATACTCTTCCTCATGTTTTTCAACCAAATCATGCTCCCACTTACTTTCATCGCTCTACTCCTGCAATTTACACAGGCACCTCCACCCCCCACTCATAACATGGAACAGGGGCATATATTGAAACCTCTGTTTGCATACTGGCTAGCACTCCCAGCCCTGCCCCACCCCCCCACTGCACCTGCACTACCAGCCCAAACAAGCTCCCCACATCTCATATATAGACGCCGCCATCCGCACCCCTGGATGTCATCCACCACGGCAAGCTACCCTGTTGAGCCCCCCTTCTCCTGCCAACCTCCTTCCACATCCGCAATACAACAAACCCCCACCCCCGGTTACTCCTCCTATCTGCCACCCTTACCCTGAAACTACCAATACCCACCATCAGCCGCACACAGCATAAATGCAGAAGACCTGCTACTCGAACAAGCCGCAACCGACTCATGTCTCTCATTCTCCTTCTTCTGCTGACAGGTAATGTCCACCCAAACCCTGGTCCCCAACTTGCCACACCATCCCACCCATCCCATGGAAATGGCCTGTGCATTGCCTCACTAAACATTTGCAGCCTGCAAATAAAATGGGATTCCTTTCATAGCTGGGTACTCCAGAACAACCCAGACATCATTGCCCTGACTGAAACCTGGCTCTCCCCCTCTGTCCCTGACTCGGCAGTTAACCTCCCTGGATACTGCCTCTATCGCGCTGACCGTATGGGAAAATGAGGGGGTGGCTGTGCTACGTACCTCAAGGACTCCCTCAATGGCCACTTTCTCCCCTGCCCGTACTAACCTCCAGGGCACAGGCCCTCACCCTAAAAGTTACTCTTGGTAGGTCTACTTCCCCTCTCCTCTTTACCATGGCCTATGCCCCCCCCAGAGACCAGAAGCTAGCTTTCCAAGCCATCATGTCCTACCTCACCACCCTACCCCCAAAACAAGAAAAAATACAAGTGCGGGATTTCAACATAAATTGGCAGGCTAAAACAGCTGCGCCCTACATCAATGAGGCTGCTGCCCTTGATCTCAACCAGGTCATCAAAACACCCACCCGGCTACGGGCCCATACGGGGACATCCACCCTTCTACACCTTGTTTTCAGTAACTGCCCCCACAAAATAACAAGCACCAAAGTTCTCCCCGACACCCTAAGGGACCACTCACCACTACTCTGTAACTGGTCTGGTACCCCCCTCAAAACCGCGCCCCAAATAAATACACTACGTAAATTAGGGCCTGGCAAATTACCCCTTGTCAAGGCCCACCTCAGAGATTGGGACTGGACACCACTTACAAATACACTCAACCCTGACCACGCACTCAAACTGTTTGTGAACATCTTTAACTCAGCCTGTGACAAGTTCACCCCTTTCGCCAAATCTTTGACCAAGGGGAATAATGCCCCATGGTTCTCGGACCACCTCCAAGACCTACTACGTCAGTGTGATGCCCTATGGCATCTGGCCAATGAGACCCAATGGCCCCAGGACAGGCAACACTATCGGGAGGCCCGAAACAAGTGCACCTGGGCCATTCGCACCGTCAAGGCAAACCATTACAAAGCTGCCTTAACCTCCGCCTGGGGAAATGGGCACATGTTCTGGGAGAACATAAAGGAACTCTGTGGCAAAGGCCCAAATCTCCCACCTGACCAAATTCTCATAGATGGCAGCCTCTCCACCGACCCTGCCAGCACATCCGCTGCCCTAAATAGTGCTTTCACGGATCTCTCCCATGTGTTGCCCACAAACTTCTTCGACTCCCTGCCGGACCGTATCATCCACCATCCCCCACTTGCGGCACCTTTCTACCTACGAGTCATTACACCGGAGACTGCGAAACCCTGCCTTACTAAAGCTTTAAACAAAAACCACTACAGCCATGACTCCCTAGACCATAGACTTGTCCGCCTCACCCTCCAGGAAGTTCTGACCCCTGTCACCCACATTCTCAATCGCTCCCTCTGCCAAGGGAAATTCCCCACCCACTGGAAATTGGCCTATATCACACCTATCCATAAAAGTGGTGACCAAACATCCAAATAACTACTGCCCCATCTCTATCCTACCCCCGTCAAAGGTACTAGAACACAAGAAGTCACGACCAACTCACTGAACACCTAAATAAATATAACCTCCTATCCAGACAACAACATGGTTTTGATAAGGGCCACAGCACCACTACCTCCCTCCTTGAATTTACCTCACATGTCCACTCAGCCCTAGACCACGGCCACCTCACGGGTGCCATCTTCGTGGACCTATCTAAAGCATTCGACACAGTAAACCATGCCCTCCTACTAAACACCCTGGCCTACATGGGTTTCTCCGATGATACTCTAAAATGGTTCTCCAGTTATCTCTCTGATAGAACGCAGTTAGTCAAGGTAGGCCCTGTCCTATCACCTCACCTCCCTATCCAATCCGGTGTCCCACAGGGCTCCATACTTGGCCCCCTACTTTTCAGCATGTACCTCAACTCCTTCCCATCCGCATGCCCCAGAAATCTGCTCCTTTACGTGGATGACGCAGTCCTGTTCACCTCCGACCTGGCCCCCCTTAAACTCCACCAAACCCTCCAGCACTCCTTCCATGAAATTGAAGACTGGCTCTCCTCCCAGCGTCTTATTATCAACTATAATAAGACTAAAGTCATGATATTTGCCCACCCTCAGAACCCACTCAAAAACCTGTGCCCCAAATTTCTCACTACAAATCAGACCCCCCCCAGAACAAGTATACAACTTTAAATATTTAGGGATCACACTAGACCCCGCCCTCAGCTTTAATCAACATATCCTACACCTAACAACCACCCTTAGCACCAGACTTGGTGTATTCTACCAGTACAAACACTGCCTCACCCCTGAAGCACTACAGCTTACCGTAAACTCCTCGATCCTCTCCCTGCTAGACTACGGCATCCTAATATACAGTGCCGCACCCTCCACAACCCTAAGTAAACTCTGGCTTGTGCTCAACAAAGCCTGCCACCTCATCCTAGGATGTGATAGTTTCACTCACTCCTGCTCCCTCTACAGCAGCACAAACTGGCTAAACCTGGATAGCAGAATCAGGTACCACACCTGCCTTATGACCAAAAAGGTACTACTCGGCCTCACCCCACCCTCCCTGCACCAAATTATCTGCCCAACTCCACCAGGCAAAACAACCCGTAGCACAAGCAAGCAGCTACTATGGGTACCCCATGGCGGACCTCCCAATACCAAGCACTTTCAGTTTCAGGGCCCTTCCTGGACAAACTCCTCCCTATCCATATAACTGATGAAATAAGGCTGGGCCCTATATAAATCAAAGCTAAGAGAATACCTGCAGGCTTCAAATATATGCGACTGCCCTTGATACCTGATCTGCCACTGCCTCCTTTCAAACAATCTATTTAGCAGGTCAATGTACAAAAAATAATGCATTTACGTAACATGACAATCAGCCTCCTACAGAATCTCTCTGTCTTTTCCTTCCCCCTGGCTGTGCTAAAGTACCTAAATCTCTGTTAAACCTCCATGAAACAACATGTAACCTGTTTTTGGTTATTATTGTTACTTTGTTATGTACTGTATTTTCTGTATCATAAGTCCCGTCCCTGTTCAATTCATGTATGACGTGGAACCTTTGTAAATGAGTCTCTGACTCAAAGGTCTTTCTGACTATCACAATAAATAAGAAAAAAAATAAAAGAAATATAAAATATAGATTTTTGTTACACCAAGGCGGAGTTTGGCGACCTCAGAAAAGGCTGGCTCAGAACTGTGTTTAATTGCTGAGAGAACCTTGACAGAGACATGCAAGACAATATTACTGACTGAGAGAAGAGTGACCATCAAAGCACTGAGGTAAGGACCTTAGATAGGATTAGTCTGAAGTTATTAATTGTAGGAACTGCACTTTTACTTGTTTGTTTTACGGCTGTATGTGTTGGGATATATATTTGTTCTGTATTTATTGTTCTGTTTTGATATTTTAAAGTAAAGATATATTTTACAACAGAAACTGCTTGGAGTGCCTTGATATTTCTTTTTATTTAAGTAGAGCTTAGAATGGTAATAAGTGACACTGTATTTTAAGCTTATCGATATACCAAACTGGGAAACAGATAGAGTTCTCTAAAATCTTGCATAGAGTTCTAAGGGTTCATTTGAAAGACCTGGTTGGGTGTCCGTAGGCAAAGATATCTAGCCCCCTGAAGACAGAATTATCTGAGCCTGATAATTGGGTATGCTAACAAGAGGTTATCAGTTTGAATCCCTCCAGAGCTTGAGACTAAGGTGACTTGAACTCACAAAACAGACAAGAGGGTTATCTTGTTCTGTTCACTGTACACAAATCATACATTCAGAGCTTGGCACTTTGGGAATAGAGGACTGACTGGCTGAGTGAGTTTGTGACACCCGTCACCTCACCGACATGTGTGATTTCTATGCACAGACTGGGTGGCTTCAACTTTCAAACTGGATCAAGTACCAAACCTGTGTTATGACAAAGAAAATAACACTAGGCCTTGCTCCCCCAGGTGTCCAAGCTCTCCTCTTCCCAGCGTGGACTACACGCATCACTAGGGGCTCTGAATCCCAGCTTCTGCATATCCTGCATTTCCGCACAACACAAGGGCAAAGATCATTTGTGCACAGAGCTCCCAGCTGGTTCAATGGTCTCAACATTGACATCGCCTCAATACCAAAGCTTGGTCCATTAAAATCCAGTCTCCGTCACATCCTGTCTGCATCTAGCTCCTGTGACGGTCCTTCCTAATTGTTCTCCCATCTCCTCTTTGCTCTTTCCACCTAGCACTTAACCCTCTCCACCCTCAACTCCCTCTCCCATACACCCATTCATCCTCCCACCCTCCTTCCCTACTCCCCTGTAGCACTTTAACTGATATTTGACAAGTTATTATGGCCACACCCCACTAGTGTGTCTCCCCCCCATACCGTGTCAACCCTGTTACCAGACCTCCTACTAGCATTTTTGCCACTGTATTGAATGTATAAAACTGTATGTAACTGTCTGTAACCCACTGTTATACTGTTATTCAATGTCTTGTTTGAATTGTACCTCAACTGACATGGAACCTTTGTAAAAGAGCCTTGGCTCAAAGGTACTTGTAATCCCAGATTCAAATAAAACAAAATTAAAAAAAATAAGAAAATAAAAAAAATCACTGTTTTCATTTATTATTTATTTTTGCTTGACAATTTTAAGTAGTGTTTTCTGTGTGAGAAAACATAACATTTTACAAGATTATGGTATTCTGCAAGAAAATCTTTATGAAAACACACCGTTTAATGTTGGCCAGCCCTATACAGTGCCCCACTTACAAAGTTCTGTCTTGCAACTTAGGGGACATTATAGGAAGCTGTTTCTGTTGGGCAGCTGCCAGGTTGCACTGTACTGTGGGTGATTTGTATCGTGACGCTTTGATGTTAGTTTTCCACTAAGACTCTACCTTCTCTTCAGGTCTGCCTTGTCCATCTCTCACTGCTGCGGTGGATGCCGTCTCACTGGACTATGCAAAAAACTGAGTCAGATGCATAAAGTAAAAGATAGGAAACTGTTTATTCATCATGGGAGATGTCTGCCCACCATGATGCTATATCTCTGACAAAGAGGAGTTTCCCAGACTGTCCCTGGAATAACATGGCACTGCCAGACAGTACAACACTTTGCATCAACTACTAGTGTTCTGAGTGCTCTTAAAGGGAAGGCAGCTAAACATTAAGCCCCATGTTTAATTGTGTATTTCCATCATCCCTAGCATCACAAAAATGAATAATACTTGCACAAGCAAGAATATAATAGTATAAAATATGCCAACAGTTGAGAAATATCAAGCATTACATGGCACAACTTGATCATAGGCATACTCCACTGCTGGGGGGGGCAGAAAGGCTCTGGACTACAATGATGACCAGTCAGAGTAGTACCATGGAAGGGGAACATCACAACAACCTGCAGCTTGGTTGAAGTAACAACTGCCACAGTGTAGGGAAGGGAGATAGGAAGAGAGGGGCAGGGGTAGCAGCTGGAAATTACCCAGAACTAAGATATGCAAACTTTCAATAAACTGTTGCAGAACATGAAAACAGAACCCATAACTGTCCTTTTGGAGAAGACATTTTTATGGAGAAAACAATGTTAATGCGGTTTTAATACCATTAGCAAACACTTGTAAGTCGAAATAGATACATTAGGCTATTTACTGCAGAAGAACAATTTAAGCACAGATAGTAAAAAATACCATGGACAACAGAACCATTAGTCTCAAGAAACACTTAGTCTGATTGCACTACAAGTTCAAGACTTGCGTTGACTTTTCTAGTCAGGTGGAATGGTATTATGAGTTTCTTGAACTAGTTCTTGACAGGATAGGGTAAGGTCCACAAAAGCAACTCAACAAATCTGTGAACTGTCAAAAATCACACCATTGACTCTATAAGTCCAGGATCTGTTCACAAATTTCTTGTGTAGAATCTTCTCAGTCTGGTACATGAGGTTATGTACAAGAGAGTCCTAAGAAGGAAACAGCTGAGAAGTTTCAGGAAGTTTATCTGAGTGAAGGTCAGGTACAAGAGAATCCAGCTGGAGAGAGTTAGGAGTATGAGTATCTGCAGGAACTGATTGCAAGTTATCAGGAGGAAGTTCTATGTCTGAAAGTATGGGCTAGGTTCATCTGGAAGATTGTTACTCAGATACCCATGTTTCAGACAATTGATGTGGACTTTGTTAAGCACAATCTTTCCATCTGACTTGCACTGCAGGCTGACATGAACTGGAAAAAGCTTTTCCACAATGTAAAGGACCAGTCCAAGAATGGAACAGTTTCTTTGTGATACCTGGAACTAAGATAAATTGATAGAAGTAGACGGCATGGGGTCATAATGTTGCAAGACATTATGCCGCATGGCAAAATCGCGCTATCAATACAGCGATATTAGCATCGACATAAGTCTTTTCTGTGGGGGGCTCTGGCCCCAAACCCCATTATAGGGGTGTGCCCCCGACTCCCGCTCTAAAGATTCTCAACTCCAGGGGTCCAACTCAGGGAGTGGACAATCCATGGTAAAAAATAAAATGGCTGGGACCGGGAGTCAAACCCGGT
Source organism: Neoceratodus forsteri (assembly GCA_016271365.2). NCBI lineage: Eukaryota > Metazoa > Chordata > Ceratodontiformes > Ceratodontidae > Neoceratodus > Neoceratodus forsteri. The sequence continues at coordinate 435,405,958 of JADMNL010000022.1, read as the reverse complement.
CCCAGACACAGCGCCTGGGTTCCTGCTGATGTGGCTCAGCCCAGTGAGCCACAGAAGCTGCTCAGTGGAACCCACTCCCAGCAGAGGTCTTATCCTCTGCCTGGGAGTGTGTGAATGGTGCAATACCACGTACAGCTGTATACGCGGTATTGCACCATTCGCTGCCATGGACAGCACTGTTTCGGGTTAGCTAGAATGTCGTACGCTGTTAATTGTATGACATTATGATCCTGTAGGGAAGTGGACAGCATCTCCCACAGAAAATGAAGATTTATGTGACTTGACTGCTGCCATTTTCTGCACGGCAGAATGTTTTTCTCCCAATGTGGTTATTGCAACACATCTGGCAATGTCAAACTGTTCCAGTACAGGAATAATGTACGAGGAAGCTGAGTTTGAGCCTCTAGCAGTGGGAGAGCCATGTCCAGTGGAGCTCTTGGATGGTGCCCATGGACCAACAAGAATGGAATGTAGTTTGTACTGTCAACACAAGGGCCTGTGTTGTAGGCAAACTGAATAAAAGGAACAAAGTAGTCACAAGTGTTGTGAGTTTCATCGAGGTACTTGGAGAGTGTATTTGGAATGGTAGCTATCATTCTTTCGCTTTGTCCATTATATGGCAGGTGATAGCTTATTGTGCAAATCTTTTTTATGTCGAGGAGTTTGCAACTTTCTCAAACAGTGGTAGAAAGGTAGTTAGTACTGTCACAAAACACAATCAGCAGGTCAGACCCTCTGCTCCCACAGTGCCAACCTCCAAGCACAGTAATGTGAACAGGTAACAGACAGGGTAACCCTCCTGCCTGCTTATTTTTTATTTTTAATTTAGTCCTTGGTAACCGGTTAAGGCCCACTAGGCACAAGTGCCTGTTTTCAGGGGTGACCTGGGAGCACTGGGCAGTTAAGTGACTTGCTCAGAGTCACACAGTATGCAAGTGGAGGTTGTGAGAATCAAACGCAGGTCTTGTCTACTGGATGTACCAAGCTTATTCACAGCTCATTACTCTAAACTCTAGGCTATACTGCCAGCCAAGCTTGTGAGTCCGAATCATCATTGGTCTCAAGTTATGGGGGGATTCAAACGGTGAACCTTATGCTAGCATACCCAAATGTACAGGCTCAGACAATCTGCTCTTCGGGGGGATGCCAGATATCTTTCGCCTAACAGCACCTAACAAGGTATCCAAAATTAACCCTTAAAGCTCAATAAAAGACCTTAGGTATATTCTTACCTTTTCCCAGATTAGTAACACCATCAAGCTCTGAACAGTTTTTTTGTCAGTCTTAACCCTCTATACGTCATATGCAAAAAGAGCTCCGAAGACACACCCAGGCAGTCTTTCAAAATAATATTTTTACCAAAATGGATACAAATATGTAAAATGTAAACACAGAACACTATATCAAAAAGCATACCATCACATAAAAGAACAAGGTTAAAGTACAAAACATATACTCCTACCACAATACAATTAGACTTTTTCTATCTAATGTATTACCTCTAAGTGCTTATCAGAGAGTTGTGTGTTTCTCTCTCCCAAGATAGAATATATCACTCAGCTCAAACACAGAATACAGTTTAAACTGTCTCTCTCCACACCCCTTCTATGAGTCATCTAGCTCCTCCTTTTGGAATATAAAAAAAATACAAACATGATGTCCAATCAGGAGGTATTTTAAATAATGTGACTTCAGCAAAAACTAATCCCCCAAATTATGATAGTCTTTAATCAAGCCTTTCCTTTGATCTTGAGCAGTTCCTGTTTTCCCAAGGAACTTCAAATATTTTACAACTTTTCACACCACGTTGGTATAAAAAATGTTTTCCTCTAAGACATCATAAAAGTTTATGAGCCCTATATCCTGGCAGCTGGGTTAGTTCTAATTACAACAGAAAAACAGGAGACCCTTAATTAGATCTCTCTAGTCTTTTAATTACCTCCTGGTTTCAGGTCACTTGGCACTTCACTGACCTGGTTGGGAGGTGGGCACCCATAGCACAAGATGTCTCATGTGAGACTCTCACATACCACATTCTGTATTACAAATATCATAGAACAATCATAACCAGCTGGCTAAGTGTCACAAGTACCTCTGTCTGAATGCAGGTATGATAGTGAACCGTGATGGCAAATGACTGCGTTCAAGAAGGCATTTGCTACTGCAGCAACATTGACGTCCTTTAGTGGGATTAGCTGTAAGCATTTAGTAAGGTAGTCCACAAAAACAAGAATGTATTTGTTGCCAGTCAGAACATGTTGGTAAAGGTCCAATAATGTATGTGCTGTCTCTTTGAGATGGTTCTCTGGCTACAGGCATTGGAATGAGGAGTGCCTTTGTGGGTTTGGCAGGAGGCTTTCTTTGAGAGCAGGGTTGGCATGACTCAACAAACTGGATAACATCCTTGTTCATGCGAGGCCCGAAGAAGTGGATCCTTGTCTGTTCGAGAGTTCTGTGGATTCCCATATGAACTCCAGAAAGTGATGAGGCATGAGTGGAGAAAAGAACGTCATTGACTGGAGAGACAGGCAGAGCTAACTGTACATGAGTTCTGTCCACGTGATGGCCCTTGCTTTCCTTGGTCCAGATATGAAAAAGCACACCATCATTGATGAAGTATTGTGAAGCTAAGAAAAGAGCATTCTGATGGTATTGCTTCTGTTGCAGACGATTTCCAGACTCTAAGTAAGTGATTACATCTGAGAACTGAGGATCTACTCTTTGCTGAGTTTTGACAGTTGCCAGGGAGAGTGCAGATGCAGAGGAGGTGAGAAGCTCTTGGGTGGATTGCAGTCATTGAAGACTGGTGCTGCTTTCTGAAAAAGTGTTTGGGAGCAGCAAAGAAACTTGGGGTGCTGTAGGAGTGTCCACAGGAAGCATGTCTGTGGCATGGAAAGAAAGCCTCCAAGCAGAATTCCTCATCTGTTGACAGAGATTCAGAGAGATACTGTCATTGGCTGACACCATCCACATTGGAGTGAACTTGACCTACTCTGGACTGAAGTTTGAAGCTGTATGATAGGAGCATGGCAATCCACTGGGCAAACTTTCCTACTGGTTCATTTCAAACAACCATCTGAGGGCAGAGTGATCAACAATACCTGTGAATGAGGACTAGCGAAGATAGCAGTCAAATTTCTTTACAGCGACTACCATGCCTAGACATTCTTTTTCTGTGATGCCATAGGTGTACTCAGCTGAAGAAAGAGACCACCCAGTGTAGGAAACAACCCATTCTGTTTTGTCTTGTACTTGATATAGCACTGTGTCCACTACAAAAGAACTAGTGTCTGTGTAGAGTTGGAAGCATTAGTTGAACCTTGAGTAGGAAAATGTAGGAGTAGAGATCAGTTTGTCCTTTAAGATATTAAAGGCTTCTTTGCACTCAGAAGTCCATGTTCTGTATATTCACATCCCTTTTTGGTGAAGGCATACAGTGGAGCTGCAATCCTGGCATAGTTACTGATAAACTTTCTGTAATATCTAGACAGCCCTAGGAAAGCTCTGAGGTCTTTGAGGTTGTTAGGATCTGGATAGTCTTTGCTGACTGGGTCTGGAGGAATGTCTCGAGAACTAACAGCATGTCCCAGGTAATGAATTTGATGCCGTTCAAAACAACACTTTTCTGAGAAAAGCTTGAGGTTGGCATGGTGGAGACATTCAAACACTTCTTTGAAATGTTGAAGATGTTCCTGATAAGTTCTGCTGAAGACAATAACATCATCAGGTGGACTAGGCAAAATTTCCAGGACAACCCACATAGTTCGGATTTAGCAACATGCTAGAATGTGGCTGGGATGTTCCAAAGTCCCATAGGTAGTTGTTTGAACTTTATGTTCATTGATTTTTCATCAAACATTCAGTTACATTTCACTAGCATTTGATACTCATGATAGTAAAATAAAACCATGAGGGCGTCACTCCTCTTAATACATTCAAATACAGTAGTCTGCAAATGCTAAAAGATACATCATTGGAGGGTATAACAAATAGAGAATTTAATAAATTGTCCACATATTACAGGCTGCAAACGAACCCATGAGCTACATGGTGTTTAGTGCGTACGTCCAAAGTCCAGAGTTGCAGATATTCAGACCCCTGAAATAGGGGGAGTCATACCACCATGCCTTTCTAAATTAATGCACTAATATGTGCACACCTCATTTAGGCAGAGCATAACATAAACCAAAAAGAAAACTTTGCTCCGTGTACTTATTTAAAGAGAAAGGCGCCACAACGTTGCACAATACGTGGCCTCTCATATTAGTGTTATAACCCGCTAACAAGCTAGAAATGCGGCTAATTAAACAGTGTGTCAACTAAGAAAAAACTGTAATGGCGCATTTAAAATATAATACAGGAACATCAGCTTTAAAAGATCATACCTGTTCCCTATCAACATTAAACTTTTAGGATACATGAATTCGGGGGGAAGGAACATTTCTAACCCAAGGTTATAAAAAGGACTAATTAAGACTAATGACAACAAGTCCTCCTTAATAAACAACCTAGGTAAAAACAACCTCTTCCCTCCCCATCAAAAATGGACCTTTCATTGTCCCATTTACTTATCTGCAAATTCAGGTTTCCTCTTCATCAGATGAAAAGTCCTCTCTGGCCATGTCTCGAGGGTGAGCTGCAACATTTCTTTGACACCATTTGAGTGCCTCCGAGGGATCCAAAAAGACATATACTCTGCCCTGAGACACTATCCATAACCTGGCTGGGAAAACCAACCCATGGGAGATGCCTGCTTCTCTCAGAATTGCATGAGCACCATCAAACTGAAGACTGCAGAGTGGGGGATCCCATGGCAATGCCAACAACATCTTGTGGGAGTAGTCTCCCTGAAAATTTGGTAATGAAAACCATCTTAGTCTTAGGAGGCATAGTGACTGAGTTTGTAGGTCCAAGTTGCCTCCAGGGATCCAGTGACAGTTTATTTGAAGCTCAGTCCAGGATGGCTTTGTGATATTTGAGAAACTACATGCCAAGAATCACTGATGGTTGTAGATCAGGCACTAGGTCAAACTTGAAAGTAGCTTGCTGTGAGCTTAAGGAGGACAATGCCAGTGATAGGTACCATAGCAGCATTTCCTGTGATGATGTACTTTAAGTCAGCTGGAGATACAGGAGGTGACTGATGAAGAGGTCTGTTGTTCAGGATGTTGGTGTTGAGAACTGAGATGTCTGCTCCAGTGTCAGTCATGGCACACATGGACCAATCTCCAGTGGTCAACGAGATGTAGTTTGCCAGAAGTGGTGATCTGATGACAGGTACAACTGCTTCTGGAAGCGAGATGGTGCCAGAGTTGGTTAGGGAGACAACCAAAAGAGTGCACACAAGGAAAGTGGTGCTATAAGACCAAACTAGATAGCAATGCCAAAAGGTGTTAGCACACACAACCAAAATTGGGACACCACAACTTAAAAGTTTTTTATGCAAACAAGAATTGAATTACATACTCGACAGACAACATCTCACCTGAGATTAAATGTTTGTTTGCATAAAAAACTTTTAAGTTGTTGCGTCCCATTTTTTGGTTGTGTGTGCTAAGACCTTTTGGTATTGCCAGAGTTGGTTCTTGGAGTTGAATGATGCTGCTTGTGTGAGCTGTAGAGCCAGAGGGATGGTCAGTTGAGATGCCCCCCTTCCGAACAGAAGCCCCTAGTTTGTTGGGCAGCAATTGTTTCTCTGATTCTGTGAGTACTTGGGTTCATCTTGCTGATGATACTGTGGTGGACGTTCTTGGTACCTGTTATTCCTATTGTCATGCTGTCTGCAAACCTCAGCAGTGTGTAATCTGAATCCACACCACTGGTAGATAAGGGTCTCGAGAAGGTGGTGATTGAGCAGGTGGCTGTTGAGGTGGTTTCAGAGCTTTGACAGAGGTAGCAGACGAAGAAGTTAAGCTGAGCTGTAAATTGTTGACAGATGTGATAAGGTTGCCCATCATTACTTGTTGCTGCTGGATGCATGTTGTGAGTGCAGCCATTTGTGATGATTGAGGTCCTTACACACTGGTGGCCTGGAACATTGGTATAGATTCCTATGAAAGTTGTGTAGCTTAGATAGTGTCCAGCCAGGTGGTCACTTCTGTTGGATCATATAAAGATGAAGTTGAGGTGAAGGCTGTAATTTGATCATTCTCAGTTTTCTGCAGACACTTGCAGCATGATTCTCTGTCCACTATGAAGGCTTCCAGAGGTTCAGAGGGATGCATGTACATTCCCACAGCTGTTGTTCCAGTAACCAGGGTGGATGAGCTTGGGTGAAGTGATCTTTAGAAGTTGCATAGAGGGTGACATTATTTCCTTTAACTTGTTCTGGAGTGCTTTGAACTAGGAAATGGCAATCCCTCTCAGAAGCAAGCATAAGGAGTTGGAGCTATGCCAGGGAATCAATCTGACCATTGAAGGTAATCCAGGGTTGGAACTTCCTGAGCCAGTCAACAGCAGCTTCATGAGGCTAGGCTGAGAAGGATGGTAGTTATAGGCTCTTATGCACCATGGACTGTAGTGAGATAGTTTTAATGTAGGCAAGGTCATCCTGAATGGATTACATAGCTGATGTTCCCTGTGATGAGATGATGGACCAGACGTCCTATGGGGGGGGAGGGGGTTGTATTTTGTAGCTCTCACCCTTGAGTTGGATGAAGGTAGGCCTCCAGATGCCCCATGCCTGTATTTCTTTCTTCATTGGACATGGTCACTGTAGGAAATCTTTGCATGACAGAACAGAAGTTGTAAGGATGAGAAGGAGCTGCCATCATACAGAGGATGGGACACTGTGGATTAGATGGAGTGCTTTAGAACATTTTGCTGTAGACAAAAGTACAGTTATTTATAAGACAAGTCCATAGAGTGTCATCTTTAATAAACATGTCCAACCCCAGTTCTTGTTGTCTGTTTTTCAAATGAAGATTTCTTTACAAAATTCAGCTTTTTGTGTCAGTGCACATTCATTTCAATAGGGTTTGCAGTTTTTAAAGATGACCACCATTAATTTCTATGAGGTGAAGTCATTTTGAAGGTAATTGTTGCCCTCAACAGAGATGGCCACCCAAACTTTGACAGACAGCTGGAGTTTCCTGATTAATGTGCCCATGGAGCCAACAGGGGTTGAGGATCACTTCCTGGTATGCACAGAGTGTGTCCCAAAAAAGATGGCTGCTGTTTGCCACAAGGTTGTTGTGGAGGTGCCATGCTAAATATTAAATGGCGATTCCCATTGGATATCCTCCTCCTCCCCGTCTGAGGGAAAAATGTTGGGCCTTCTTTTGGTGAATGACACATTAGCTGGGGAAAGTTCTGTACTTATGTGATGATTTTTCCCCCCTTGTTTGTAGTCTTTTTTCCTTTTCTTTTAGGCTCCCGGGCTTTGATTTATTTATTTGATTTTTAGTTCTTTACAGCCCCCATGGGCACCTCAGCCTGTCTCCCATATTTATTTATTTATGGTTTGATGTGCTCTGGTTGAGTTGGAGGAGTTTTTCTTTATTTATTTAGCTTCTGTTTATTTATGATGCAGTGCCCCGCTTGTGCTCAAGTGGCTCCATTCTTGTATGGCTATTTGTAGCATGGCCGAGCTGGGAGTTGTTCACACTTTGCAGCCACACTGGGCAGGAAGCAGCATGGTGCTGAGCCATGGTTTTGAGTGTCCGTGCTTGTGAGGAAGAAGAGGAGGGTTGGGCCACCTGGAGTTAGCAATAGTTGGACTCTGTTTCGGTAGACTGTGCCACAGCTTGAGGGCTGAGCAGAGCTGAGGCTCTGAAGTGTGGCATGGAGTGAGAGCCATGTAGTACTGGCCTGGGAGTGTTGTTCTCTATGTAGAGATTAGTGGAGCGGTAGTAAAGGCGCCACTCCCAGCAGTGGGAGATACAGCATGTGTACAGCAGGCCAGGGAGCTTCCAACATATGGATGAGACTGTCAAAGTTTCTGTGCAAGCAGTCAGACAACCAACTGAACATTGCTATGGGCATCAGTAGCATGAAATTCTTGAGCTAAGACCAGGGTTTAGCTGCAGTTTGGAAGGAGGGCTAGTTGTAGCAGTGTTGATGCATTGTAACAATGGGGGAGCAGCATCCTTGCAAGTGGTAGGGCTTATTTGTTGAATTTTTTGTTGTTGCCTTCTTTAGCTGCGGTCCCCATGGGGAGAGGTGCCAGGTCTGTGGCTGCAGCTGGGAGGTGTAGAGGGAGCATGCTTAGCCAAACTAAGCAGTTTGAAACTGGCAGGGGAATCCATAAGGCCTGTCCTGCCATATGGTGAGAGCTGCTGAAAGGAGGCATGCAGTTTTGCAGAGTGCAAATTCATTTATTTTCCTATGTTAGCAACGTCCCATACTGTATTTTCTTTTCATTCACAGTGAGTACTGTAGAAGGGCTGCTGGTAAAGCGGAGACAGTCATTTTTCTGCAGCCAGGTTTGTGGTGCAGGTGCCCAGGGGTCTAGATCTTCTAGATGTTGGACTGGGGCTGGGTGACTGGGTACTCAGTGATGCACTTAGTGGTTCATGGCCAGGGCAGGCTGTCAAGATAGGGGAAGGGCCGCATCCTCCACCATGTGTGACATGCTAGTGTTGGTCTGCCACTAGAACCTTGACCTTCTCTTCAGGTCTGCCTTGCCATCTCTCACTGCTCTGGCAGATTTCGTCTTGCTGGACTGTGCAAAGAACTGAATCAGATGCATAAAATATAACTAGGAAGCTATTTATTTAGCATGGGAGACTTCCGTACACCATGAGGCTATTCCTGCAACTAAGGGGTTTCCCAAACTGTCCCTGAAATAACATAGCACTGCTAAACAGAGCAACATTTTGTACCATAGCCAGTGTTCTGAGTGCTCTTAAAGGGACAGCAACTAAACAGTAAACCTCATGCTTAATTGTGTACTTCACATTATTAGGTTTTTTAATAAGTGGGAACAGAAGTACAATACTTTTGTTTTAGAGGATGCATTTTTTCAAAGAACCTAAGGGTAAGTGGCTGTTGTGTCGTTCAGAGGGTGCCATCAGTCCTGACAAGTTTCTGTTCACTTTGATCCTACAGACCACCAGCAATGCACTGTGGGTGTTCTCTGATATTTCTTCTGTGATTAGCTGTACTTCCAAGTCACCACTGGTCAGGATTTGAAATTCTGTCTATGGGTGAAATTCACTGAGGACCACTATACTCATGAGTTATCACTACCTAGAAGCTGACTTGTTAGTGATGCAACACAGTTCGTGTATGTGTCACAAAGCATTAAGAGCAAGCAGCAGATATAAAGGTGTCAGTGAGATAGATGGACAGCTCGTTGAGGATTAAGGTTAAGACAATACTGGACAGTGTCTTCATACTGTTTTTAAGCCATATTTGACACTAAAATACATTTGTTTGTAAAATAAAAAGTTAGAATGCAGTTGACCTCTAACCCATTTCCCCATCAATGCTGCAGTAGTAAAAAAGTGAAATAAAATCATTTGAATTATTATATGAGGGTTAACTAGGAAATAGGACTGGAGTTTATGAGTAAGGAATGGATTTATTGTGAGATCCCTGGTGAATGTGAAAGCTTTTCCCACTAAAGTATGGCTAGTATGCTTGTTCTTGGCTTTATCTTCAGCTGAATCACTAAGTTTCCTTGTCTCCAGAAAATATGTTGGAAACAACTCAAATTGATCACCAGGGCAACCATCTGCTTATTCTATTCACAGAAATATAAGTTACAGAGAATTTCAGTAGAAGTCAAAGATGCAATAACATGTCATGTGCTTAACCATAATAATACAAAAGTAATGTACAAAAAGAAAGTTGCAAGTTTGTTTGTAACAATATTAAAAAATAGTCAAGGTAGCCGCACACACTGGCAAATTATGATGCTGGGTGCCCTTTGAATCTGTTGCATTCAGTATGGTGATGGTGGAATTTACCACAGGTTGTAAACAGATTGTAGTGAGTAAGGAATGATGTGACCCACTGGGTGACCAGTGGGTCACATTATTCCATTCTTACTACAATTTGTAATCTAAATTGCATAGCAGTGGCTAATACTGCATTGGAAACATCTAATGGTCATGTCAGTTATTCCTAGTTGCAGGATTTGCAATACCTGAGAAAGGAAAATGTCCAGGAAGAGTCAGGCCAACCATGTGAGCCCATAGCTCAATGGTTAGAGCACCAGAGCAGTATTCTGGACACCTGGATTCAGTTCCCAGTAGTACCCCCCTCCACCCCTTCACTACCCTCCCCTTGCCTCCATGTCTTACCTTCTCCACCGCTGTCACCCACTCCTTAACCAAACTAGGTCAATCTGACGGATTCTCTCCTGCTTGAAACAACGCTGTAATAATGTGCAAATACGGCTCACTTTGTTTGACTCTCTGTGCACCAGTTTATCTGATGTTCTCTTGTATTTTTTGAAACTAGACAAGGTCAGTTCAGACTGATTTACTTCTGCCTCCTCGGATTCAGTGAAGTATGCCTATTCCTCTGTACGACAAATTTTTCATTTCTCTTATTTGTATTGTTTGTCTGATTGTTGTAGTTATGACGTGGAACCTTTGTAAATGTGCTTTCAGCTCAAAGGTATTACAATCCAAGAATTAAATGAATAAAAAAAATATATGTAGCTCACATTATTCCTTTCTCACTACAATTTGTGATCCAAATTGCTTAGCAGTGACTAAATACTGCACCAAATACATCTAATGGTCATGCCACAGGTTGTAAATAAACCACATTCAAAGTAGTTACTGGTGTGTGCATCGGTTTTTGCTCCATCTTCCACTGTAGTGAAAATAAAAGGTTTTCTTAATGCTGACCTCTGAGGCAGTAAGAGTGGGCCCCACTGCAACTGCATCTCTTGCAACCCCGGTCCATGGCCCTCTATACAGTTAATTTATCCACAGGTACAAAAGTAAATTCTGCAAGATAAATATGCTGTTTTGGTACCAAACACAAGATAGCATGTTATCATGCAAGAAGGCTGAGTAGGAGGAAATGGGAAGCAGTGATGAAAGACTTTGCAAGGTCCACAAACACAGGAACACTGAATAGCCTTTGATCCATCCACTTCATGCCAAAGTCAGTGAGCTGCAACAGAGATGAGACTGTGAAATTGGATTTTCAGAAATCAGACTGGCATATGGTGGCTTAATTTGCGTAAGTACCAACAGGTGATTCACAGTTACACCTCCTATTGTAATCAGTCTTAGTGCAATCGTTTGTTGACATCAGTTCTTAAGGTTATTCAAATGACAGTCTCAACCATAGTAATGAAATCATTCAAGAGTTTTGGTTTCGGGTTCTGTGCTACATGTTTACCTGTATCTTGAGTACCACATATCTAATTGTGACAAAACATGGCAGAGACATTATCTGATGACACTTTCTGGGGGTTGGAGGTGGTGGCACAATGGAAAAGAATAAAGGATGGAATAACTACGGTAACAGTAAGCCGATTAAAGGTAGTAAGCAAGGGTAAGAGGAAAGAGGCCACTGTGGTTCTCAAAGGAGTCGGTCAAAGTGGTAAAGGAGAAAAAAACAGCTTACAGGAAGTACAAAGAGGCACAAATGGAGGCAGCCAGGGAGGTACATCTAAGGAAGCAAAGAGAGGCAGGAAGGAGGGTAAGGACAACAAAGGCTCAAACTAAGGAGAAGATCACCCAGGAGGTTAAGAATGGAGACAAGACTTTCTTCAGAGGGAAAAAAGGAAGGCAAGGGATGGTATAGTGAGGATCAGGAGACAGGAAGTGGGAGGGGGTTGTGTAGAGGAAGGCTATGAAAAAGCTAAAATTTTAAATGAGTTCTTCTGCTTGGTCTTCACAGTGGAAGGGATGGGGTAAGCCTATAGGCATTAACAGGCACTGGGGGAAGGGGTGTGTGAACACAAGTTCATTAACTGAAGAGATAGTCTGCTGTGGATTGGAAGCCTTAAAGGGAAACAGGGGCACAAGGCCAGACAAGATCCACCCAAGGGTACTAAAGGAACTGAGCATGGTGCTAGCTGCCCCTCTGGCAATGCTATTTAACACTCTTTGGAGACAGGGATGGTTTCAGAGGACTCACGGGAGGGCCAGTGTGGTCCCTCTGCACAACAGTGGCAGCAGGGAGGAGGCTAGCAATTACAGACCAGTCAGTCTCACATCAGTGTGGGGAAATTAATGGAGTCCCTGCTGAAGGAGAGACTGATGGAGTTCCTGGAAACAAGTGATCTGCAGGACCACCAGCAGTACGACTTCACGGTAGGGGGCATCATGCCAAACAAATCTCATAGATTTCTTTGGCAGGGTAACTAGTGAGGTGTGTTGGTGAGGGAAGTTGATGTGGCCCATCTGGACTTCATTAAGGCCTTTGAAACGATACTCCACCAAAGGCTAAAAAGGAAACTTAGAAGCCTGGGGGTGGAGAAGAAGGTAGTCAAATGGATAGCTAACAGGTTGAAAGATAGGAGGCAGAGGGTTTTGGTAAATGGTAGGCACTTGGAGGATGAGAACATGAACAGTGGAGTACACAGGGATTGGTACTGGTCCTGTCCTCCTCAATGTCCTTATAAGTGACGCTGCTGAGGAACTGGAAGGGAAGGTGTGTCTCTTTGCAGATGACAAAAAATCTGCAGCAGGTGAACACCCAAGAGGGCATGGAGAGAATGCAAAGGGATTTGGAGAAACTAGAGGAGTGGTCTAAAGAATGGCAGCTGGGTTTCATTGCTAAAAAATGTAAAGTCATGCACCTGGGCCATGGAAACCTGAGAGCTGTGTATAAGCTTGGGGGGAGGTACTTGCAGTTACCAAGAGGGACCTTGGGATAACCATATCTGATGACCATAAGGTGGCAGGCAAGGCTAGCTGGATGATGGAGTGCATAGGGAAGGGAGCAGGAGAAGGGAGGTGGTGTTGCCTCTCTATCACTCACTTGTTAGACTCCACTGGTGTACTGTTTCCAGTTCTGGAGGATGCACTTTTGCAATGACAATGACAGGGTAGAAGAAGTCCAGAGGAGGGCTACCAAAATACAGTGGGTGTTACATGAGAAACTATATGAGGAAAGGCTATGAGAGCTCAACATATACTCCCTGGAGGAGAGGAGAGTGAGAGCGGACATGATTGAGACCTATAAGTACCTCACGGGGTGAACAAGCTGCAGGAGGATTGTCTGTTTCCCAGGAGGAGTACCAGAACATGGGAGCATGCTACAAAGCTTGAGGGGGGAGCTTGAAAGGAATATGTGGAAATGCAGTACTTCACAGAGAGAGCACAGGATGCCTGGGACAGCCTGCCAGAAGAGGTGGCGGGGGTGAAGACAATGGGGAGCTTCAAATATGTGTGGGACAGGCTCATTGGTATAATAAGTAGAGGTGAGGGAGGAGCGAGGAACGCCTGTGACCAAATAGGGCCCAAGGTGTAGTAATAGGCAAGGATAGTAGGCAGACTAGATGGTCCAGGGTGTAATAATAGACAAGGATAATAAGGCAGACTAGACAGGTCTACTAGTACTTTTCTGCGAGCACAATCTATATGTTTCTATATTAGGGTAGTACAGTTTCTGTCATGGTGACCTAATTCTGTGAATTCTGCTTTGTGATTTGCTGTTACATTTTAGTTGTATCTTCATAACCGCTTATCCATCTGTGATCAAACTTTGGAAATGCATTTGTTAGTTAAGCAATAAGGCATGACTGGGTGTGTGTTATGCTTGGATAACATCATGCCTCAGGTGTGTTGTGGAACTGAAGTTATAAGGAAATATTATAAAGTGGAAAATGGTATTTTAAGAAACTAAAAAAAATTTATACATGGGCTAAAAATGCTAATCTGGTGAATAACTGTCAGTAGGGGAGTGCTACTGTATTAGATACGTGATGTTTTCCTTCAACTGCGAGAGAATCAAAACATCAGGACTGGAGTTTATGCATACCAGTAAAATACATCATAAAGTTCTTCTCATCAGAAATACATCTGCTTACAGAGTTACAAACTGAGGCCACAAATGAATAAAATTTTGCAGTACTGTAAACATCCAAAAATATCTTTGCCTTTTATATGACCCATGAAAGTGAAAGGTCTGACTGAGGTATCTGTCTGCCAGTCAAATTGTAACCATGCAACCATAGATGCAGAGGAATTAGAACAGCAGACGCAGACTTATTGGATGTATTCCAGTATGTCAAGCCTCTCCTTTCCTTAGCATGGCAACATCACAGCGGTTGAGATTCTGCTTCTGCGGCATGTCTAACGAGGTCTATAGACATTGTGAAAGGGCAGAACTAAATGTGCCATCCTAACGCCAAGGAAACTGCATATAGTAAAATATGCAACTGTCATTTCAGTCCTTATATTTATATACATGAAACTGCGAGTTCCCCCCTCCAGCTTGTCAAAGCAATTATTTTGCTTCAACAGTACAGTGATACCTGACTTTAAAGATGACATTGTCAGTTTCAGTAAATTCCTTTTACTCATTGTATGAGTGATTTTCTTTTTGAATGAACACTGTCTGTCCTTAACACTGTCTTGCCTTTTTATGACAAAAGAGGGACTGATTCTTCATCTAATACATAATCTAAATATGTTTAATTGTTTTGAGCATCTTTTGAGATTTTAAATACTTTAATAGGGTACAAGTCCCAAAGCACCATCTCCTAATTTGTGCCCCTTTCCAAAGCTCTTTTGAGACCACAGCTCTGTAAGGATATTATCATAATTTTTATTTATGAGGGTTTCTACTTGAAGATAATATCAGAATATCAGATCTCCAGTTTTCAAAGAACAAATTCTGTGTTACACTTCAAATCATCATCATCACTAAAGAAAGTTTAGCAGAGGCAGAGGGTCCTGCTTCTTCTTTGCACAAGGAAAGGAGTGCCTGCATTTCTCCCCATTAATACTGGAAATTAAAATGTTTTAAAAATGTAACACAATGACATATTCTGTGCCTATGTCCTGAAATCAGGGGTTTCCACTACAAACTGTGGCTGTTGCACAAATATTTATATACAGTAGTTTTAGCCTTAGTTAAAATCTCGACTTTGATCCACTAGTATCTATACAGATTCTGTACACTACAGTATAATTATGTTGCTTGCACGCATGTGCAAGAACCATAGTGCCATCAACCAAGTTTTCAGAGGTGTGGCAGCCCTCTTCCAATTTAGTCAGTGTGTTTGCAGGCACGGCTGCAGTGCTCCAATCAACGCTGCAGCTGTCTATGACAGCAGTTGAAAATGCAGTGGCCGTACAGTTGAAAGGGAGAGCTACGCTTCAGTGAGCAGCGATAAGGTCGCGTGCTCATGTGCGCTCCCCACACACACACACACACACACACACACACATATGTACGCATACTGCGTGCTCGTGCTTCCCCCCACGCACACACTGTATAGCCGACAGGGGTGCCCAATCCCCCATTGGCTGTGCGGCGCTCCCCCCCAACAGAGTTCCAGGTGCCACGCTGGGAGCCCAGCCCAGTATGGCAGCAGTCTGTATGGCCAACGGGGTGTCAAATCCCCTGTCGGCTCTACTGATCCCCCCCCGTGACTATCGGGTGCCACGCTGGGAGCCCAGCCCAGCGTGGCAACAGGTCCTATGGCTGATGGGGTGCCCAATCTCCTGTCAGCTCCACTGACCCACCCCCAATCAGCCTTCCAGCTGCCACGCTGGAAGTCCACCCCAGCATGGCACAAGTCCAGTGTCGTCCAAGTAAAAAAAGAAAAAAAAAACTAAAGAATGTCCTGACCCTCCCTCCCTTCCCCTCACCCACACCCACCCTCTATGCATCTACCTCCCACACCACCACCTCACCCCATACTTACCTCCAGAGTCTGGCGCAATGATCTTCGGTGGACCGGGAACACGTCTGCACTCTTCAAAGCTGACCGCGAACTGAGGAAATGCCGGTAAGCTGTACAATGGAATAAATAGGGTTTTTTTCAACTTTACTGCATATCTTGGGCATTTGTGGGAATTTTTTCACCAAATTTTCAACATGGGGTTTTTGGGACCCCTCCTCATGAATTCTGTCATTGTCATGGCGTTAATCAGCCCCGAAAGGTGATTTCGCGATCACTGCGTGGAACCACATTTTGGGACCGATTTACGAAAGAACAGTGTAAAAGTTCATGAGATAGTCCCCCAAAAACCCTATGTTGAAAATTTGGTAAAATCATTTCCAAAAATGACTTTTACGAGCATGCGTTGCGCTGTTCCTATGCACGCTCGTAAGTTCGCGAATTTTCAATATTTTCACTCCAGATTTTCAACATTGCCATATTATCACACCTCCTTATGAGCAGTACAGCTGTCATTTCTCACATCTCAGCCAAAATGTGTTTCCACGCATGTACCGCCCAATGGCGCAGTCGGTGTGCAAAATCAATGTTTGGGACAGATTAAGAAAACCACAGTGACACTGTTCATGAGCAGAGGTCTTAAAATGGCTATGTTGAAAATTTGGTGAAAAAATTCCCTTCAGCCATTCTGCAATGTTACTAATGAAGACATTGAACAGGACTGGCCCCAGGACCGATCCCTGCAGCACCCCACTGGTCATCCCCTCTCCCTAGACTGCACCCCATTTACCACCACTCTCTGCTTCCTGTCTGTTAGCCAGTTTCTAACTCAGTTTACCACCCTTTCCCTCTTGCCCAGCCTACCCAGCTAGTTTATCAGCCTCCTATGTGGGATGGTGTCAAAGGCTTTGCTGAAATCAAGGTAAGCGTTGTCCACTGCCCCACCCTGATTCACTTCCTTTGTCACCCAGTCAAAGAAATCAACCAGATTTGTCTGACATGATGTACCCACTGTGAATCCATGTTGTCTATGGTCCTGGGCTCCGATGGCTTCTAGATGCCCCATTATCCTTTCTTTCAGCAATGTATTCATGATCTTTCCTACTACTCAGGTGAGGCTGAATGGCCTATTGTTCCCCACCTTGTCCCTGCTGCCAGACTTGTGTAGAGGGACCACATGTACCCTCCTCCAATTCACTCGTGTTGAATGACTCAGTGAACATGGCTGTCAGAGGTACTGCTATCTCCCTTCACAGTTCTCTTAATATCCTTGGGTGTATGCCATCTGGTTCCATCACTTTGTCCACCTTCAATTTAGTGAGCTCCTGCAGGACTCTTTTGCCTTTGAATGGACTATTGTCCACCTCTTCAACCCCTTGGCAACTGCTGTACTGCTGTGGCCCTTGCCTCTCCCATTCTTCTGTGAATACTGAACGGAAAGACACAGTGCATGTCTTGGGGAGAAGGCATGGAACTATCACTTCCAAATACCTAAACAGCACATACAAGCAAGCAACATTTGACATTGACAAATTCTTGTTTATATATCACTTCAATAGAGACCAAGAAAGTGTCAGGGGACTGGAAGGAGGCTACAGTGAAACTGTACCACTGTTCAATGAGGGATATAGAGGCGATGTAACAAAAAACAGACCAGTAAGCCTACCTGTGATTCTATGCAGAATTATGAAGTCCTTTATAAGGGCAAAATATTGGAGGGGCTGAATGATCTGGGATAGAGAGGTGGAACAATGCATTGCTTCACTAGTGGGCAATCATACTTATCTAACTTGTTCACTTTTTATGAGCCAGTAATCAAAAACCTGGATAAGCGAATGCCAGTGGATAATATTTTCTTGGATTTCAGGAAGGCATTTAATAAGCTGACACACAGAACATTAATTAATAAGCTTACCAGCAAGGGATTAACAGGAAAACAATAAACTGGACTGGCATCTGATTATCAGCTAGGAAGCAGAGAGTGAGAATAAATGGACTTGAATCTTAAGAAGGCATGGTAACAAGAAAAGCACCATAGGGAGCTGTGCTGGGTCCGCTGTTGTTCACTACTTAAATCAGGGAGCTGACTGAGGGAGCATAAAATTATGTTAATAAAGTGTTGACACCAAATTTGAAGGTGTAGCTAACATGAAGAAGGTACTAGAAGTATATAGAGGGACTTAAATAAAATAGCACAGTAAACAAAATGGTGGGACACAAAATTTAATAAGAACAAGTGAGCAGTCTTGAGTCTAGGAAAGGAAAATATTGAGGTAAGCTACTATTTAAATGATGTTGTTAAGAATGGTTACTGAAGAGAGGGACGTCGGTATTATAATAACAGGATACTTCAGATAAAGGTACCAATGCGAAATAGCTTCAAAAAGGACTGCATAAATACTGGGCTGCTGAAAGAGTAACGTTATAAGCAGGTAGAGGGAGGTTATGGCATCACTTCACAGGGTGTATGTGAGACCCCAGTTTGAGTACTGCTGCCAATTATTTAATCCATATTGAAGGAAGGACATAGACAGACTGGACAGACTCCAATGAATAGCAACTAGATAAATGATAGATGGTGACACCATGGACTACAGGGAGAGACTTGATACTCTTAGTGTGTTTAGCTTGGAGTAAAGGAGGATAAGGGGAGACTTAGTTATGCAGTTTGGTTTCCTTAAAGATCAAGAACTATGTAAAGAACTGGGACGTAAAAAAAGAAAACTGAAAGTACCGCAAGGGGGCATAATATGCAGCTGCAAGGGGAAATGTTCAGGGGAGACAGGAGGAAATTCTGCTATTCAGAGAGAGTAGTATATATGTGGAATTCACAGCCAACATAGTGTACTCAGAACAGAAGGAAGCATTTAAGGAACAATTGCAGGCATATTTACTCCAGTCAAAAATGAACAGATACTACAACTGAGAAGTGTGTGAAGATGGTCTCAACAGGCAACAAACCTTTTACTGTCTTACCATTCTTATGTTTTTATAACATTTTTCATACACACTGAATCTCAAAATACTTCACAGTGAATATAAAGCAACAATAATGACTGTAATGTTTTAGTTCCCTGCTGACTTTAAAAACAACCTATAGTTACTTACAGTAATTACCATAGTAACATACAGTTATGTAATGCCATGTAATTACCATGATGAGGTGTAGTTATGTACATGTTGTCATGTAATTACCATAGTAACATAGGGTCATGTATCAACATGTAATTACCATAGTAACCTACAATTAATATATCATCATGCAATTAACATATAGTTTTGTACCTGTCACTGTGTAATTACAAAAGTAACATATGGTTGTGTATTACCATGTAATTACTATAGCAGTATATGGTCATGTATTACAATAAAATTACTAGTGACCCCCTTTAATAAACAGACTAGAGCCATATTTCAAATGTTGTAATAACCTGTAGAATAGGTTATTACAGTGGTTTGTGTAACTCTTCTTTAGCACAACACCTTATTGGCTCTTTGTTCATTTGTGGGCAGGCTGTACATCACAAACAACATGGTGGCTCCGTTTCACCACTACCGAAATGCCCATGCTGATTATCTACCTAGAAGTCCCCTCACAAGTAAAGTATTAGCTTTTGCTAGTATTTATGCGCTTGATCTTGCCTTCACAACAAAAAAATGTATCTGGTTGATCCTGCAGTACTCATGCTTTGGTCGGTGCTTCAGCAGTCAGTCTGTCAGATCGGGAACTGACCACGGCTGACTGACTGACTGCTCTTGTGGTGCAACAGTAAAATGCACCAGTAATTTAAAAAATAAAGTCTAGGCAGGTGTGTGTTAATGATGTTTTTTTCACACCCTCGGTGAGTGATAAGCTCATAAACTTCTCGAGTGTCACTCTCGAGGTTTATGGCTCAACACTTACAGCGGATGTGTAAAATAAACATCATGACACACACCTGCCTAGCCATTATTCTCTATGTAAGTACCATAGTAGCATACAGTTATGTATTGCCATCTAACTATCATAGTAACTAACAGTTATGTTTTGCCAAGAAATTACCTTATGAACATATTATGTATAGTATCATTATATAGTGTATAGTGAGGGTTTGTTCTACTTAGATTTCCAAGGCAGCTGAAATCTTGTTGTTCCACAGATCAAAGGTCATGGAATGTAGCTGTACCCTTCTGTGGTACAAAATATTTGAGCTGATTGGAAATCCTTGAGGCAGCTGGCGTTTTTAACAGGGTTGCCATATGCACAGCTGTCAGTTCAAATTTTGAACTATAACTGCCAGCATATTCGCTGCTGCCACAGAGCGCTGTGAAAACATTTTCGTTTAAAACAGTAAATAAAAATTAAACAAAAAAAAACAAACTCTGGACTATAAAAAAAAAACTGGTTGAGCAATCACATGCTCAACCAGTCTGTGCTAGCACCTAGGGCTTCTGATGACATTGGGGGCCTGATTTTTCAAGCAGTGACATTTGGGGCAAGGTGCTTGTGCCAACAGTATTTGACACAGGTGGAACCTTGCACCAAATGTTGTGGCAATCCTGATTTTTTTAATGCAGGCTGTGTTGAAATCAGGATGCCACGCACCAAAGCAGTCCTGCACCAGAAGTGCCAGTGTGCCAGGTCGAAGGGGTGTTCGAGCCATGGTGGGGCTTCAGCATCCCCTTATTTGGAATTTTGGAAGCCCTGCCATGGCAGCAAGATGAGGACTAAAGTTAGACCAGCCATGAGCTAGTCTAATGGCTCTTTGCTAGAGGTCTGGAGGGAGGCAAGTGGGGGGGAGCATGCGAGGACATGGGACAGGGCAAGGGGATCTGTGGGGGTGCCATAGTAGGTCGCAGGAGCAGGGCAGCTGTGGCAGGGTACAGAGGTGGCACTAGGCAAATGTGCCCTGGACAGTTAGAACAGCTAGGACTGGGTACTCCCTGGTAGGCAAGCATGGACCCTGTCCCAGACCCCCAAGTGCCAGTAACCCTGACACCTGTCCCAGAGCTTACACAGTCCTGACATGTGGAGGTTGGCATTGGCTGCAGGGTACTAGGTACAGTAGATGGACAGGGACATCCCCGGGCACTGTGACATTCTCCTGTTGAACAGCCCACCGCTTGGAGCCATGCTGATGTCTGACTACACTGTCAGGGACTGTGTAAGCTCTGCAACAGGTGCCAGGACTGGTGGCACGTGGGGGTCCAGGACAGGGCCTGTGCTTGTGTACCAGGGAGTATCCAGTCCAAGCAGTTCTGTTGAACTGTCCAGGGCAAATCTGCCTGATGCCAGCATTGTACCCTGCCACAGTCGCTGTACCCCCACTGCCCACGATGGCACCTCCACAGTTCCCTCTGCCCTGTCCAATGACCTCCCAGGCTTCCTTCTCTCCCCCTTCGCAGCTGGACTACTGTTGTGCTAGGTGGGGGGAGCGCTTTACAGAACCCTCTGTCAAACCCCTCTGTGCACCAGTTCTTTGCCACAACACTCCAACTGTGACAGCTCTCAGTACTTTTGTGCAGCGACCCCCTTTTTACTAAAATTGGTCACAGGGTCCCTGATGCACCCAGAGTTTGCCACAGTCATGGATTGCTGCACCATGCACCACTCTAGTGGCTCTCTGAAAAGTGGGCCCTGGACCTCTACAGCTTTGCTGTCGAGGTCTGAGGTAATCAGAACTCCTCTGTGGTGGCACAGGCTGGTGTGAATGCTTGCCCAACCACTATTCTCTATGTACTTATCATAGTAATCTACACTTATGTATCACCATGTAATTAACACAGTAATTTCTGGTTATGCAGCCCCATGTAATTATGTATGACTGTGTATTTACTTTAGTAACCGTTGTGTATTCCTAATTCATCATAACCTGTAGTACCAGCCAAAAAGCCTCCTAACTCATAGTTCCTGAAAAAATGCTTATATATATATATATCCCTCCCCTCACAGATTAAATGGAAGACATTTGTTACAGTAAACTGAACACCTCACTCTCAGTAGGTGGCATGTTTAAAATGCAAAAACTGCTTTATCTTCTTTTTTAATTTACATCCTGCAGCTTCCTACTGAGTTTATCTTACTTTTGTTGCTGCCCCAAAACTGCCCACTTCTTGATGATCATCACCTGACCAGTGAGTTCAGCCCACTCATGTTCCTTGCCCTAACTATGGTCACAAGTCTCACGAGACACAACTCGAGGTCCACGTATCAGCAGAGAACCTCATCGAGCAGGAAAAGAAGCATGACACAAGTATCACAAAATGTATTTCTTTTTTGGTAACCAGGTAGGAACACTAGACAACCAGGTGCCTATTTTCAGGTACGACCAGGAGGTTACATTTCACAGAGGCACAAGTAGATCATAGCACTAATTAACAAGAGTGAACAATTAACATAAAGGCAGTAGTACAATAATGTCATGAAATAAGAAAAGAGAAACCCAAAGAAATATGTCAGCAACAGGGAAGGGAGGTGGCAAAATGATTAATATGATTAAAGTGGTGGTGGTGAGAGGCAAACAGCCAATTCAAACAAGAGTACTACTTTTTAAACAAATAAAAAATACAACCCCTTTTTTATATACTTGTATTGCTTTTTCCTTTTTCATATGTCATGTGCAGGACCCTTTTATACAGGAACTGTAATAAAACACTTCAGTGATGTGTAATCATGGTCTATAATCAGACTTTCTCTTGTGTGTTTAAAAGCACTCAGCGCAAGTGCGTCATGCAATTAACAGAAGCACTCTTGATAGGGAGGTCGATCCCAGTCCTTTCACAGAAGAAAGGGTTCTGCAAGAACTCCTAAAACTGAAGGTGGACAAAGCAATGGGTCCTGATGGAATTCACCCCAGAATTCTAAAAGAATTAAGGGGGGAACTAGTGAAACCACTGGCTACTCTTTTAATAAATCATGGAGGATGGTGTGGTACCCGAGGACTGGAGGAAGGTGGATGTGATTCCCCTTCACAAAAGTGGGTCCAAGACAGAGGCAGGAAACTACAGACCTGTCAGTCTGACCTCTGTGGTAGGGAAAGTGATGGAGTCACTTCTGAAGGAAAGAATAGTCGAGTACCTAGAGGCCAGTGGAGCACAGGACCCAAGGCAGCATGGGTTCACAGTGGGAAGGTCATGTCAGACGAATCTAATAGATTTCTTTGACTGGGTGACCAAAGTAGTAGACCAGGGAGGGCTGTGGACATGGCCTACCTAGACTTCAGCAAGGCATTTGACACAGTCCCACACAAAAGATTAATAGTCAAATTAACCAGCCTGGGAGTGGGGGCCCAGGGTGGTAGCCTGGTAAAACATTGGCTGGACAACAGGACACAGAAAGTAATTGTAAATGGAGTCCATTCTGAAGAAAGGGGTTACTAGTGGGTACGCAGAGGTTCAGTATTGGGTCCAGTCCTTTTAATGTCTTCATCAGTGACATGGCAGAGGGACTGGAAGGAAAAGTATGTCTTTTGCAGATGACACAAAATCTGCAACAGGGTTGATACACAAGGAGGCGTGGAAAGGATGAAAAGGGACTTGGCAAGGTTGGAGGAATGGTCAGAAGTATGGCAGCTAGGATTCAATGCAAAGAAGTGCAAAATAATGCACCTGGGAAACAAGAACCCAGGGGAAGAATACACAATGGGTGGGGAGGTAGTAACAACAACAAAAAAGGAAAGGGACCTGGGGGTAATCATATCAGATGACCTTGAGGTTAGCAAGCAATGTGAGAAGGCAGTAGGGAGGGTTGAGGGTATACTGGGATGTATAGGGAGAGGCATCAGCAGCAGAAAACAGGAAGTTGTTATCCCTCTGTACAGACAGTTGGTGAGACCCCATCTGGAGTACTGTGTCCAGTTCTGGAGACCCCATCTCCGCAAGGACATAGACAGGATAGAGGCAGTCCAGAGGAGGGCAATTAAAATGGTGCAGGGTATGCAAGAGAAGCCGTATGAGGAGAGACTAAAGGAGCTTAATATGTATACCCTTGAGGAAAGAAGGGAGAGGGGGGGGACATGATAGAAACTTTTAAGTACCTCAGTGGAATCAACAAAGTCCAAGAGGGTAGCATTTTTCAGAAAAAAGAGACTTGCAAGAACAAGGGGACACAATTTAAAGATAGAAGGAGAGCAGTTCAGGGGCAATGTGAGGAAGTATTATTTCACAGAGAGGGTAGTGGCTGCATTTAACAGCCTTCCTGAGGAGGTTGTGGGGTCTAAAACTGTGGGAGAATTCAAGAATGCATGGGACAGACATAAGGCAATTCTTGTGGGGGGTAGGAAGAAATAGGCTGTTGGTTAACTAGGATCTGCGGCCTATCCTGTAGGTAGGGAAATGGGCAGACTAGATGGGCCTAGCAGTCCTTATCTGCCATCAAAATCTATGTTTCTAGGTTTCTATGCCTAACAACACACTTAGAGACATGTGATTATTGACCTCCAATAACACACCCTGTCATGTCTTGTTGCATACATAATTACTATAGTAACCAGCTGAAAATGAGCACAAGTTCAATGGTGTTTTTTACCACTTTAAATAAACATTTTTACTTGCTACAAATATGACTACTACATACTGTAATATACCTCCTTGTCACCACGTAATTACCAAATCAACATATGATTACATATTACCGTGTCTTACCATAGTTACAGGAAAGTATGTATTACCATTTAATTTCCATATTTACCTACAATAATAACAGGTGAGCATTTTTTCCCTATGGAAACCCAGTCTGTAATTTACCATTATAAAGGAGTGTTTATAACGGCAAGCACATGCCAGGTTTCCCTCAGTTCATGCATGCACCAGCCATCGCTCTTCCCTTCCTCAGCACCTGATTTGGACATTTAACCACCACTCACACTTAGTGGCAAGCTAATTTAAAAAAAAAATTGCTCTGTATACTACCGTTATTTAGTTTAATATGACTTAGTTTAAAAAAAGAAAGAAAACATTTCTTTTTACAAGTCACTTCAATCCAACCTGGGACTGCACTGAAACCCGACCGGACCGTGGCCTCACTTGGATGTGTTTTGATTTTATATAATTGCTGTGGTGAAAAAATTCTCCCCAGTAATTACATAAAATAAAAGATGAGGTGGTGTGTTTAACTTGATTTTTACACACACCCTCGGTGTTGGACTTAAATAAACCCCTCTAGCTTTGTTCTCGGGGTTTATGTGGCATCCAACCCTCGGGTGTGTGTAAAATCTCATTAAACACACCACTCCATATATTATTCTATATGTTATGTTACACAACTAATTATCACAGTAAGCTGTCTCCCCATGTAATTATGTATCACCACGTAATTACCATGGTAGCCTACAGTTATTTAACCTCATAAAATTATCATATTGACCTATGCTTATTTATCACCACATAATTACCATATTGACCTAGGCTACGCATCTCCATTTGGTTACCATAATAATCTAGTTTATATAGCCCTATGTAAATACCATAGTAACCTAAGGTCATGTATTATCATTTCATTATAATAGTAATCTACACTGTATTTATCACTGTAATTAATCATTGTAACATATGCCTATATACCACTGATGTGTAGGGCCAGTGTTTTCTGGATATGGAATTATCCCAATTTCAGTGGTTAAAAATTGCCAATTTTGGACAATTCCAGATACCATTCAGCATTTTATTCATTCAATTTTCTGCCTTCACATCTCCAAAATGGAATCCCTACTTGCTGAAATTCTGTACCCTGCTGTTTTTGGTCTGAATTAAATGTCCTACTTACTACCCCCCACAGTTCTCCCTGAAAAGAAAACCTGACTGGATTAGTTGACTTTTTCAACCTGCTGATTTCAAATCCTAATTCCAAGACTTGCTGAGTGAGCACTAACAGCATTATTAATGTTTTAGTAATGCCCCATAGTGTATGTGTATATCTTCACCTCACCTGCTGACTTCTGTTGACTGAGCCAAACTCAGTCAAACCCCCCACCACCACCACCCATACCTCTCAACTGTACCACATTACAAGGAACGTTCCTCATTTTACTTTACAAAAGCTCCCTGTTCCACATTATGAGGACTTGTCCTACATTCAGTGTTAACATTATAAAGCAAAAATCTATAGTAAATAATGCAAAAAATATATTATTCAATTAATAACAGACTTTTTGAACATAAATGCATACATTTTAACAGTGTACTGAGCTTCTTAGGTAAAGATTTGATTAAGTGTTCCACATTTTGCTGATTTGTTCCACATTTTGAGATGCAATGTTCCACATTTGGGGGACAAATCATTGAGAAGTGTGTCACCACTACACACAAAAAAGAAAACCTGACTGGACTTTTTATTTTTTAGGGCACCAGTCCACCATGAGGTCTCTTCTTGCTCAATGATGTGATTCTGATTTCCAGATCTCAGCTTCCCTGACTGTCATACTTACACCATCCATAACCTACCCTTACCAGCACAAATGCACTGAAAATGACATTGAAACTACTACCAATGCATAAATGTGCCATTCTGTATTTCTTTTATTTATATTTCTTTATTTCTGCATTCTGTGGAATCTGGGGGAGGACTGCTTTCAAAAAGGAGGTGCTAAGTAACTTCAGCAAACTTGCATGCAAAATTTAGCTATTAAACCTGCCTGATTCAGTACAGGACACTCTAGGGACACAGAAAACAAGTTGAAGGTTTCCGATTTTCTACAGCCCTCAATTTATGTAAATTAAATATTTATACTTTTCTAATGGAAACTATGTGGATTTTTCTCCATGGCAACGCTGCAGTGAAGCAAGGTGCAGCATTTTCAGAAGACAGGTGAGCAAAAACAAGTAATCTCAGGTCCAGACTGTAATCTGACAAAAACTGAGGCAGTTTCAGTGATTGCTGGAATTCATTGGCCCTACTGATGCGATATTGCACCAGTTCCTTGTGACTGAGAATCAGGTCATGGAAACTAGGGCTGTGCAGGGGCTGAATATTATTTCCTGAATACCATGAATAATTGGGCTCCCAATTGTTTGGAAAACTTCCTGAATAGGGACTATTCGGGTATTTGGTATTCGGGTCAGCTTGCTAAAATAAAAGGAGAAAAAAAACAAAAAACAGCCCCCATCCTCCTAGTTCAGCCCAAAACCCAGTAAATAAAATGCAACCTCCTCCCCCCTTTGTCAGTAACCTAAGCCCACCCTCCTCCCCCCATCACCCCAAATCTGTCATTATTAAATGAATCTTAAAATCCCATGATGGGTGACTGGCACAGCCCACCCTCTGCCATGGCTGCCCACTGTCTTTTACATTTCAAAAGCACTTATAGCACTAAAAAAGCATTAAAGTGTCCCCTGTCCTCGCCCCCACAGTAGGAGCAGCATCCAACCTCCCCCCCAGCACCCAATTATTAAAAGAATAATTTTAATTTTATGATACAGATACAGTTAAACTCAAGCATTTAATACAATATCACAGTTTCTTAAAAAGACAGGTAAAAAGGAGGAAGAAAGAGAGGAAAAGAAGGAAAGAAAGAAGACAGGGAAAGAAGAAGTTGAGGGAAGAAGATAAAGAATATAAAAGAAATCAACGCCATCCAGGATTCATGAATACATTACAGCCATTCCAAGAGATCTAGAAGTTGATTCACTATGTTTCTTGAATAAAATATTAACACAATAAAATCACTTAAATCTCATTTTCTCTGAGCTCTGAAACTTGTCTGTTATACATGTCTTTAC
Organism: Neoceratodus forsteri; assembly: GCA_016271365.2. NCBI lineage: Eukaryota > Metazoa > Chordata > Ceratodontiformes > Ceratodontidae > Neoceratodus > Neoceratodus forsteri. Next base: position 435,378,498 of record JADMNL010000022.1, on the reverse strand, counting down.
CCCTATTGACAATTATCTATTTTAAAATTCAGGCATATTTGGCTATCAATATCAACATATCTGTTTTTTCTGTCTTCGCCGTAAAATGTAGAAAGGGCAGCCATTTGCCTTTGAATTTATCTAGCCCAAGCCTTACCTTAGCTGTCAGATATTCTGACTGCACGATTTTACAGCGAATGCTATACCATACAGCTATCTCAGGTTTGGTCAGGGTTAACCAGTTCAAGGTGATAGTTTTGAGGGCTGCCCCTATTATTATTACAAAGAGATATTTCTGTCCCCTAGTCTTCAGGGAAGGAGGAGGAGGAAGGCCAAGAAGTCAGTGTTGAGTGGCCTCTGGTAATGGGACTTCAAAGAAGTCAGAAATTAATTTCTGAATCTCCTCCTCCTCAACTCCTCAACCATGGGACAGCACCATAAAATATGTGCGTAAGAACCCTTTATTTGGTAGTGGCGCCAGCACTGGTCTGAGGGGTGATTTCCATAATGTTTTGTAACTACAAAGGGTCTAAAAAATCTCACACTGACCTTTAATCAGAATTCCCTCCAAAACAGAGAAGCTGTCGTGGAGTGAACCCCTTCCCATGTCCTCTCCCACTCCTGCTCTGAGAGTGTCATCCCCAACTCCGTACACCAGGCCTTTTTAATTTCTGCTAAAGGGTCTAGCGTAGTATTATGCATTACTAACACTAGTCTGGATACCATTTTTGTTTCTTCCCTCCCTGTTGTCAGGATTGTTAAAAGGTCTCTGAGAGGTTTTGCAGGAATATTATCCTCGTCCCAAGATAGGCCCACTGTTGAAGTCAGGTAGTGCCTAAATTGCAGGTACCTAAAAAAATCCTGCTGTCTGAGATCAAATTCTGCCTTCAGCTGGTGGAATGATTTAAGCATTGAACCAGAAAAGATCCCTGCCGCTCCCATCGATGAAATGTCAAGTCCCACCTAAGTGGAGTAAAGTCTCTACAGCTCGAAATATGAGTCCTGGGGGTGAGGGAGAGGGACAAGCTGAGTTTCTTGTTCACCTCCTGCCAGACCTGAAAGGTGATCTTAGTGATCTTAGACCAGGGTTTGGCAATGTATAATTGCTTCAGTCGTGGGAGGGGGGGTCTAAGAAGAGAATATCTGACACCTGTTTCAAAGGCCAGGCTAACAATTCAATTTCCACCCATTTTGGGGGAGATCTTTGAGACAATATACTCATGGCCTTTAATTGTGCAGTTCAATAGTATAAGCGCATATCTGGTAGACCCCATCCCCCCCTTATTTCTGGGTGTTTGCACTATTCTCCATTTGATTCTCGACTTCCTGCCAACCCAGAGCAACTTCGAAAGAGTTGTGGATAAATCTGTCCAAAACGTGTTTGGAGGCTGTATTTGGAGAGACCCAAGCATGAAGAGAAGGCGAGGGAGAATATTCATTCAGGCAGTTTCTACCTTACCTGAAAGGGAAAGGAGCAACTCCTTCTACCTATTACAATCTTCCTTGATTTTCTGCAGTAATCTCATATAATCTTTTTAGAAATAGTTGCTTCAAATCTCTGGGAATCCACACCCCAAGTATCTGAAACCGGAGGCACACCATCTAAAGGGATGAAGATTGGGCACGGTTCTGCCCCCCCGGGTAGAGCTCAGATTTGTCTGCATTCACTTTATACCCCAAAAACTGTCCAAATTCCTCCAAGATTATTTTTATATGGGGAATGGCCTGAACTGGATCAGAGATGTACAATAGAGTACCATTGGTGTATAGGAAATCTTTACTTTTTGTACCCTGAACCTTTATACCCTGGAAAGTGTCTGACTGCCTAATAAAGGCCGCCAGCAGTTCTAAACTTAAGGCAAAAAGGAGAGGGGAGAGAGGGCAGCAGCCCTACCTGGTTCCTCTGTGAAGAGGGAATGTTGGTGATATCACCCCATTTACTCTGACCCTGGCAGCCTGATCTGAGTATAAATTTCCAATCCATGATCTGAACTTGTCTCTGAAGTGAATCTCCCCAGGACCGCATCCAAATCCTGCTAGTCCATCCGGTCAAATACTTTTTCAGCATCTAATGTGAGAACCGCCTTAAGATCACCCCGCTGAGTGGACTCGGCTCCAGAGAGAACATTCAGCAGGAGATGGACATTGTCTTGCAGGTGTCTCCCAGGGATTAATCTGGTTTGAGCTGGATGAACCAAGTCAGCTATTACTGCTTGAAGACAGTTACCAAGCACTTTAATAAAGATTTTCGCATCTTGGTTGAGTAATGCAATTGGCCAGCAACTGCCACACTGGGCTAAGTCTTTCCTGGGCTTGGGAATTACAGAAATGAGAGCCTCCTTCCAGGTGTGGGGAAGGGCCTGGGGTTATTGAGCAGAATTGCAAATCCATGCCAACAACGGGACAAGGTCCTTCCCAAAACATTTAACAAATTCCGTTGTGTAACCATCTGGACATGGTGCTTTCCCTGTGGGCAATGATTTAATCACTGCTAATATTTCCCTTTCTAAAAATGGGGTTTTCATGAATATTTTCAGGGAATTAGAAAGGGTAGCGAGCTCCACTCTATCTAAAAAGTCTTGAATTCATTCTCTGTGCTGTGAGTCTCTTTCCATTTTATACAAACTCTCATAATACCCTTTAAACTATTCTGCTATCTCTTCGGGGGAAATTTTATCTTGCGGGGGGGGGTGGTGGCCAGGGTAATCCTCTCAACATATCTATTGGCTTCTTGTTTCCTTAATCTTTGGGCCAGTAATTTGCCTGCCCTCTCTCCCCTCTCATAGTACTTCTGCCCTATATAAGATTATGCTCCACCCGCCTTTGTAATAGGGAGTCATAATTATCCCAGGCCTGAGTAAGTTTGGTCAATACTGCAGACGCACCTGTGTGTTTGTGTTCTGCTTCCAAAACAGCAATCTTGTCAAGGGCACTCTGGAGTTCTGACCGGTATTATTTATATTTGTATGAGGCATATGAGACTGTATGGCCTCTTATAACTGCCTCCAAAGCATCCCAAATATATTTGGGGGCAGAATCCGACTCTAGATTTTCATTTAAGTAATTCTGGATAAGTTGTTTGACTGAGTCTGTGTATTGTTTATCATTCAATAAACCTGGATCGAACCTCCAGAGCCCCCTCGGTTTTGGTTCACCCCACTTCAATTTAGCTTTCACCATAGCATGGTCAGATAGAGTTATAGGGAGGATAGACACTTCTCTGAAACTATACAGAAAATCTCTCTGTGTATAATATATATCTAACCGGGAATATGTATTGAAAGCTGGGGAGAAAAAAGTGTAGTTTCTGGTGGCAGGATTGAAACATCTCCAGGGGTCAACCATTCCAGATTCTGTAAAAGGGGTCCTTAATAAACGAGAGCAGGCTTTTGAGCCAGGGAGTTTAGGGGAGCTTCTGTCTTTCACCACATACTCCATTCAGTTCCAATCTCCCACACATATGCTTTGCCCCTGAGGCAGGCCAGCCAATTTGGTAAACAGTTCTCTAAAAAATTCCCCTGAGGGTGGAGTGGGGGCATATATCCCAACTAAGTGTAATGGTCTGCCCCTTAATAACTGCGAAAGATTCAGCCAGTGGCCAGAACCCACTCTCTGTATCCCCTGAATCTGGAATGGCAGACCCTCCTTAGAAGAAAAACCACACCTGCTTTTTTCGCAGTGGGATGCTCATCTGAGTAAACACTGCCAACCCAGGACCTTTGGAGCTTCAAATGCTCCTGTGATGAGAGCTTGGTTTCTTGGAGACAGGCGATATTGTAATTTTCTCATTTCAACTCTGCCAATATTTTTGAGCACTTGATCACATTGTTAATTCCCTTAACATTCAGGGAACAAAGTGTCAATGAAGCCATAACGTATTCAATAAAAGAAACAGAAATCTAATCAAACAGTGATCTCTTTTTCCAGCACTTATGTTAATATTAAACAGAGCTAGGTATGTATTCCCTCTAGAAAGAGAAAGTAAAGACAAAGAGAGAAAAGAAAGGAAGTAGGAAAGAAATGGATTTGCTTGCACACTGTAGTAAACACACCACAAAAACAGTAAATGATGTAAGTCCCCCCAGCAAACAACTATGGAAGGGGCAGGAAACAAAACTTGTTGGCAGAATCAACAGATTCCATCAGATCCACCTCCAAGGAGGGGTGATCCCTCTCCAAAGGAGAGGAAAGGGACAAATGTCCTTGAGGGTTGTTACACCCTACCATTTGGGTGTATGGCCAGGGGGTGGGCATTAACAGAAGCCCTAAGGCCTGTACCCTCCTAGTGTTATGGAGGTACTGGTGAGGCAGGGATCGCTTTCTGCATCTCCAGCCTCTGTATTTATCACCTTAATGATCTAGCATCTGGAGAGTTATAAATTCAGTAATCTCCCCAAGTCACCAACAGTATGTGGGTATTCAGTTCTGCATATCCCCATGGATCGTTAACACATCCAAAGATTAATATTGTAACCCCCTAATAGCAATATTTTGTGACAATAAGAAGGGTTTCCCTTCTGTTTTAACCCAGTGGAAGCGAGAGTTACTGATAATGTTCCCAGCTCTTATTTCATTAAGTTTTTTGCAGATATGTAGTATCAAGTCAGGAGCTGAAACAATAATGTTGCGAGAGATCAGGATTATCACCAGCTGGGAATCGAACAGTTTTGGAGTGAACAATTTTGTCAGAAGGGAGGCTCTCGTTTTACTAGGGATTTATTTCACCAGCCAAATTCTGACAGAGTCTCATCCAAATAAGCCCCTGTAGGGTCTGGTGTCTTCAGAAAGAAGTTCCTGGTGTTGAAATTTTAGTTCCCCTCTGATCTTGGAGCTCACACAAAGCCCAACGCCATTGCAAAAGGGAGACTTGTCTCTGGGCAGTCCTCGATGGCCAAAACAGTGACTAAATCACAAGATGAGCCAGTCCCTGAATTAGAAGGTAGGTCTCTCAGTTCTGTTTAGAACTTTAAGCTGGTAAACACACTGTATGGGATAAATTGGACAGAGGGAGAGAAGAAGCTCTCAAGCACACTGTCGTTGCTCTGCATAGTGTTCCTTATTCTGGAGACTACCACCAAAGTAAGCAGTTTTGGAAATCTGTAGATTAGGTAGACTGATCTTTTTGGAGCCATTTCGAGAGATCATTGTGTAGTGGGAGCAATGCCTCCATTCTGGATTATGGGTTCGATGGTTTCTTGGTGCCTGGGACTAACGACCACAACAGATGTTCAATCTGGCTCTCTGTGATCTCCTCTTTTAGATCTGGTAGAGCAATGCTCTCCTTTTCCAGCATATCTGCTGCAGCTAGAAGCGAGTCAAAGATTTTAGGGCCATCAGACAACTCGACCCACAGTCTGGCTGGGTATTGTAAATATGCTCTTCTGCCTTTCTCTCCTAGCTGCTTTGCCACCCATAGAACATTCTTTCTTCTTGCAGCCATAGAGGGGGGGAAATCTTGATCAATGTATACCTTTGTGCCATCGAAATTTAAGTCCTTTTTAGCCCAAGCCAGATGAAGTATTTTTTATTTCATGGGGAACTTAAGAAATTTAACGAGGATAGCCCTTGGGGTGCCCCCGGTTTGGGTTTAGGGCCTGCGCTCATTCTATTTCCAAGGGCACGTCCTCCTCCAACTGCAACTCGGTTTTTAAACAACACTCCATGTAAGCAGACATGTTGTCCTGCTCAACACCCTCTGGAATGCCTACCACACAAATGTTATTTCGCCTAGAGCGTGCCTCTGCATTCTCAGCTTTTGCAGTAAGGGCGCTCTCTCTTTTGTGAAGGAAAGCAAGGGAATGGCCATAGGCCATAAGTTCATTTTGCAGGGTGTCCACATGTTTTTCTATAGCGGTGGTCCAAGATTCCAGCTTCCGAAAATCTTTTTGTATATCTGTCACCTTGCCTTATCGAACCAGAGTCCGAACAGGAATCTTTTTTCCCCATGCCTGAAAGTATGGAGGAGCGGGAGGGCGCAGGGCTTAGGCCGCAGGCGGCTGTCCCTTTGTCATTTTGAATAGTCATTCTGGGGCTCGCTGGTCTGTCCCATTACTGAAGATGTTAGGATGTTATAGCCACCAAATTTGCCAAGCAGTGACAAAGTAGCACTCTGGATTACTTTTGATTGTGGGCTGAAGGATTGACAGCAGAAAGCTAAGCCGCCATTCCTGATCGCTACGTCACTGCCAGCACCCAATTCTATTATACAAAGGCAACCAGCACAATCAATTCTATGCTGTGGCTGGCTGCCATCTTTTACATTTTAATAGCGCTTATAGCACCAAAAAGAGATTAAAGTGTCCCCCCCATTCCCCATCCTAGTAGCAGTATCTGATTCTCACCCTCCAGCCTTCCAGCACCAAATTCTATTAGATGAAGGTGACCAGCACAACCCACTCTCCACCACGGCTGGCCGCCTTCTGAATAGTGAAAGTGTTTAAGCGATTCCCATCTCTAATAGTAATCGTATGTACTATGTAAAAGATGGCAGCTGGCAGTGGCAGAGGGTGGGTTGTGATGGTCAACTTCCTCTAAAAGAATTGGATTGGGGGGGTGAGAGGCTTGGTGCTGCTCCCGATGGTGGGGGAAAACAATTTAATCCTTTTTTACACTATAAGCGCGTTTGAAATGTAAAAGATGGCAGCTGGCAGTAGCAGAGGTTGGGTTGTGCCAGTCGCCCATTATGGGATTTTACAATTCATTTAATAATAGATTTTGGGTGATGGGGGAGAAGGGTGGGCTTAGGCTACAGACAAAGGGAAGGGGGTTGTACTTTTTACTGGGTTTTGGGCTGGGGTAGCAGGGTGGGGGGCTGCTTTTTTTTCTTTTTCTTTCTAAAAGTAACATGAATACCGAATACCTGAATATTTGGCTGCTGAATACCAAATATTCAGAAAAAGGTATTCACACAGCCCTAACAGAAATTTAGAAAATATCAGCAAAAAAAGACCCAGCGGCGCATTGAACTGACCATCATCTGCCTATCTATCGGGTGGAGCCTCCTTCAGTTCCTTGGACCTGCCCTTGCCCCCACTGGCATAATGTAAAAGTTGTGGAACACCTGATCTACAAGTAAACTAAATGGTACCTGATAGTTGTAGGTCATCTGGTTGGAGGTCCAGCAGAAGCAATGAGATATATATCATACATATGCCACATAGGATGCCAAAACTGTGATTAAATTAAAATGGTAGTCATGAGCTTATTAGTAGAACCCTAGGGGTGCAAGTTAAGAGGGGAGTGATTGCCCTCACTCCAGATACACTGTATGTAGCTAGAATCAAACATAAGGGTGTCTGGCACCAGTTCGATAAGTTCTGACACCAGTTCTGTGGCTATTAAACATCCTGGATTTCCAGTCGTAGTAAAAAGAGGGAACCAGTCTGGAGTGTGTAAATATTCATTTGTACCAAAGTAAAGATTATTTGTCCTTATATATAAATAAATGGAGTCAGAGTTTATTTATTTAAAAGAGCAGTTTCCCTTTTGTTAAATGTAAAGTGCCTGAGGGGGAAGAGGAGGAGCTGAGTGGGCTCCAGAGACTAGTGCTGCTATACTAGGAGGGCAGGTTCTAGATTGAGGCTGCCGATTTATGTAATGTGAATCCCTCCTGCATTTGTGATGTAGGCTGAAGCTTGTAGGCAGAACAGAGAGTGATGTCACGCTCAGTGGTAAAACCACTGGTTTTCATGCAAGCGCATACTTAGTTTGGCAGGCAGCAAGCACCAGTGATATAAATATAGGAATTGGCAGTTATTTTATGAAACAATAATAACCCTAAGAGGACAGAGAGGAAAGAAAGTATTATCTTGAGACTGGTATTGATGGTCACTAAACAGGAAAGGCACCTTGGGGTGATCATATCTGATGATCTCAATGTGGTGAGGCAAAAGTAAAAAAAAAAAAATGTGACAATTCAGTAGGTAGGGTCAGTGGGGTGCTGGGATGCACAAGGAAGGGCATCACCAGCAGAAAGGGAGAGGTGGTGTTACTACTGTATAGATCATTGGTGAGACCCCACCTGGAGTACTGTATCCAGTTCTAGAGACCACAAGCTCAATTTTCAGAGGGTTTCTAGATTACCACAATTTGTGGTGATGTGTGGCTGCGACAAACTCTGGGTATGTCAGGGACCCTGCACCTTATTTTATAAAAATGGTGATCTCTGTGCCAAAGACCCAAGAGTTGCTGCAGCTGTAGAGTTGTGCCAACATGTAGTGCAGCTGTGTGGTTTGTTGGAGGGAGCATCACCCCAGCCCAATGCAACCCAAGAGGGGCTGCCAATGTGGGGGTGGGGGAATATGCTGCAAGGAGGGAACTAGGGCAGAAGGAGCATATGAGTTGCCTTAGGGAGTGAGGGGGACAGCAGCAATGTCAGGGTGCTGATGTAGCATCCATTGGTGTTGCCATGCGCACTTCCGGTGATCCAAATCCCTGGGGTAGAAGGCAGTTGGCAGGGATGAACTGTGACTGACCCCAGGTGGACACAGCCCTAGCACCTGCCCTGTAGGTGCACCAGTCCCCAACACTATCGGTGGGCAAGAGTGGCCATAAGTTGCAGGGTGCAGGTGGTGGAGGAGAGCATTACTTGGGCACTGGGACAGTTCCCTGCTACTGAGGCCACCACATGGAGGCAGGGTGCTTCTTGCCTACAGTGTTAGGGACTGGTGCACTTATGGAGCAGGTGCTAGGGCTGTGTCCAGCTGGTGCTAGGTCATGGTATGTCCCTGCTATCCCCCTCTACCTTGGCTGATTGACTCACTGGAAGTGTACATGGCACCCCACTGGCTTTCACCTCAGCACCCTGACAATGCTGCCATGACCCCTGCGCTCCCTAGGCATCCCCTGTGCTCCTCCTGCCCCCTTGTCACTTCCCTGCAGGTCCCCCTCCACTCTCCACTCTCCAGCCTGCCCAGCTGTGGTGCATGGCCCTCAGACAATCTTCTGTCTGGTCTAAAGTTGTCCCCCTGTTGTGACCACAGAGGGGCTTCTGGAATTGCAAAAAAAGAGATGATGCAGCCCCACCATGGTGCAACCACCCTTGCGATCTGGTGCACAGGTGCTTCTGCTGCAAAGGTGGTGCAAGGTGGTTATGGTGCATGTCATCCTGATGTTGACGCAACCAGTGTTTGAAAATCAGGATAGCTGCAAACTTTGATACAAGGTGCCACTTGTATCATACCTTTTTGCTGCAGACACCTTGTGTCAAAGTTATAATTTTGAAAACTGGGGGATGCCGGTCTGGGGGCGGGGGCATGGGATTTGGTGTTTTTTTTCCTTTTTGGGGCTGGTTGAGAAGTTAGGGTTTGTATTTGTTATACTTTGTTGGTTTGTCTGTTTGTTTATTTACATCTTGTATTGTTTATTGTCTTTTCTCATTGTTACTGTTAATCCTTGTAATGAACTGTTAAAATTTCAATAAAGAATACTTACTAAAAAAAAAAGAGAAAATCAAGCCCCACATCTCAAACTACACATCGATAGGATAAGGGCTGTCCAGAGGAAGGCAACTAAAATGGTGCAGTGGCTGCATCAAAAGTCCCATGAGAAGTACTGAAGGTATCAATATATACACCCTGGAAGAAAGGAGGGAGAGGGGTGTCATGATCAAGGCCCCTCGAATTCTGTGGCCGCAGAATTTTGCGCAGAATTTGCAATCTACCGCAGAACTCACTCTTCTTGGTAATTTTTTATTAATATTTCTGTTTATCCATGGAATCTGATTCCCTTCCCCTCTTTTTATATCCCAAACCCCCCCATATGCTCAGAATGTGATGTTATCATTGCTATAACGTCATACATTAGCTAACGAAATGGCTGCATTCTGCAACAGAAATGAACAGTCACTTATCTACCACAGCTCCCCCTGCCAGAGATGGTGGCACAGCACATCATGCATGCTGATATTTACTCAGCCTGCACTACAGCCTAATACAATTTTCAGTCTTACATTATTGCACTAGGGCCAACTTAAACAAAACCTTGTCAACAGCACAGACTTGTTAAGTCAGTACCTCACGTTGTACACACCTGTTTGTGCCTTTAAGGTATATAGATGCCATCTGAAATGAATAACTGGTAAAATGAATTTAACTGTCATTTTTAAGAAAAATAAAGTAATTATGCCCAGAAAAGTGGAATATAATAATGTGTAGACCTGTTGAAAGACTAGACCTGTTAAATATATAATTGTACTGTACGCATTTTGCCAGGGTTATTGATTACATATTGTCATTGGTTGATAGAATCACCTAAAAGTTATGGAGAAATTTTGTGTGTAGGGACAGCTGTTGGGCCAGAGGGTAGCATGCTGTGTTTCCGTGCCAGCAACTCAGGTTCAGAGATTAGCTGTGGGAGCTGACTGGGCAGCACAAGGATTGGTGGAACACATTACTGCTCAGAGCCTGGGAAGATATGGTGCAGTGTTCTGTCACATGGTGGACACATTGTGATGGGCTGGAGAGCTCTATCTCACAATTGTTTCACATGCATGTCATGGCCTGCTAGTGTTACACAGTGTGTTAGGGTAAGCAGATTGACATGAAAAATGAGTTTTGCAATGACTCCTCTATTCAATTTCCAATGGGGCCTGTATGAATGAGGATGCAAGTTCACGGAAAAAAAAAATATATATATATATATATATGTATATACACACACACACACACATACAGTACCTCTGTCTCTCCCACCACACACACACATGCACACACACACACACACACACACACACACACAACACACACATTTGTATGTATGTTACAGATTACATATAAATATATAAGTGATACACAGTGGGAACCTCATGAGTGGTGTAGAAAGCACATACAAATATATAAGTGACAGACAGTGGAAACCTCATTAGTGAGGTAGATAGCATGCATATAGAAATACCTTATTTATCACATAAGATCCTCTCTGCATATGTAATTTATGCAACAGGCTAGGACCTTAAGGGAGAGACATTGTTTTGCTTTTTTAGGCATAAAATTATTTTAATAAGTCTGTTATTTTTTGAACTAGTGTTACTGTGCTTTCCACCATCCTGATTGCTATAACCACTGCCATGAAAGTGAAGTCAGGATGACAAGCTGACACTGTGATGTGGTAGTTTGTTAGTGCTGCAGAACTTCTGCAGAAATTACAAACCACCGCCGCAGAAGTTCTGCGGCAATTGGTAGTCTTGCTGCAGAACTTGGTCCCACTGTGCCACAGAAAAGTAGGGGCCTTGGTTATGATAAAGACCTATAAATACCTCACAGGGGTAAATAAGGTACAGGAGTGGAGTATTTTTCAGACAAGAATGTGCACAAGAACAAGGTAGCATGCAATGAAGCTGGCATGGGGAATTGTGGATGAATGTGAGGCAGCACTTCACTGAAAGAATGATGGATGTCTGGAACAGTCTTCCAGCAAAGAAGGGGGATGAAAACAGTGCGGGCGTGCAGGCTTCAAGCATGCATGAAATAGGCACAAAGGAATCCTGGTAGGAAAGTGGGAGGGGAGGTAGCTGGAGATCATGTAGGGTCTGTGATGACAGTATAGGCAGGGAAAATTGTCAGACTAGATGGGCCAAGCGGTCTTTATGGAAAAAATGGGCAGAATAGATGGGCCAAATTGTCTTTATCTGCTGTCAAATTCTATGCTTCCATGTTTCTATGAGAAGCAGAAAGAGACAGCCATGCAATGGGGTGTGCTGAGAGAGAAAATGGGTGCCATCCTAGAAGCAGCAACAGGCTGCTAGTGAGAAACCACACTACTTTGCAAATGCTTGAGCAGAACCATGAAATAAATGAATAAACCATTAAATCAAAGCCACAGAGGGTTAGCACAAAATCTAATGAACTGAACCATATGATTATTTTACCCCAGAAATATCTACTTATAAAAACAGAAGTGTTTAAAGACAGAGTGTTTGAACAACATGAGGGCTCTATGATGCCGGTTCGACAATACTTTTGTCGACTGGCATCACATCGACAGGATTTATGCCGACCACAAGTTGTGGTCAACATAAATCCTGATTGTCTCCCGGTCTGCTTTTCAGTGAGGGGATTTGCTCCCCGCACCCCCCCTAAGATTCTCAACTCCTAGTCGGAGTTGATTCACCTAGGGGGTGCAGAACCAGGAGACAGCATGCCTGTGTCAGGTGCACTAACACAGAGACCTGTCGGCAAACTGGCAATTTTGTCAACAGGTATGTAGTTCGCTGCATTGGTGTTGCTGATCAGGGCACATGCCCAACTGGAGAGAGTAAATTTAAACTGCAAAAATGTGCTAATTGTTTTTAATTTTTTATTTTTACCAAATGCCGTATCTCAGCTATTTTACATCAGAATTTCACCAACGTTAAAGTGTGAGTTATTGGGGGGAAAATATTCCCACTTGACTCAGTGACCAGGAATGTGGAGTCACTGACCTGCAAAGATGGAGTAGTCATGGAAAAATGCCTGCAATCCAGAAGCCATGTTGGCAGGTAGGGAAAGTTGAAGGAGGAGTCAGATGAGAGTGTGTGCTCTTGGCTGGAATATCAAGTTGGAACTGTTGGGACAGCCCCTGGGAGGAGTTTTAGAACACCACATTAGCATGCATAATTTTTCAGCCTTAGATCAGGGACAGTCATTTATTTACGGGAGAAATTAATTCTTTAAGCAACATTTTCTCCTTGGTGAAAGAGATTGACTATAAACAACAAGCTGTCAGTCTTCACAGGGTGGAAACTTCAATTAAAAGCTACTTAAGGCTCCCTGTACACAATTTTATTGCAAAAAATAAAGTAGAAAGACAACTTACCTGCTGGGGAAGTGTAACAAAGTGATTACATTTTATTTAAATACATGTTCCTGTGATTTATGGTATGTGTATAGAAATTAATCCAAGTGAACAGAGCAAAGCAGGCTCAGAATTTTCAGGCAGATGGTTCAAAAGTCAAACTGATGTATTTCATTGTGGCTCATCCTGCTGCAGAATTCCAAGATAGAATCACAACTGATTGGTGCTGAGGTTTGGAACAGGGTAGCTGTCTACTCAGAGACCAGGATTTGTGTTTTAGAGAATGTTGATTCAGTATAAGAGAAGCTGCACTGCTCATTTTCAGTGAGACTTGGCAGGGAGGCAAACCTGATGGGACCAAGCCAAAGGTGAATGGGTTGATTAAGGGGGGTTATAGGCCTAGTAGCCACTGCACTCCCTTAAGGCAACTGAAAGTAAAGTGAAAGGGTTGAGGCCCAATGGGCAGCTTAGTGCTAGCCCTTTTGGTATACAAGAAGGTTGGTGGGTAGATGTATAGTCTACAGTCTCCAGAGTTAACAGGTACAGACCTGTGGGATAAAAAATAACAGATTATAAGTATATGCATAGAGTATGCAGTAAATTTAAGAGGTTTATTTCAAAAGTTATTGTCATTCCTTATTTATCTGCATGCTGTGTTTGTCACCCTGACAGAACAGCTAAATAAAATGTTTACCATTATTTTACTTGAAAACTGTGTTTGAGTCTTACTCAATGTTGTCTGAGTCTCACAGCTCCTGTTGTCTCCAGTGTCACTCCAGTCCAGTACCTTCTCTGCCACATCAGGCTCTCCATCTCAGCACACATCTGGAAGTTTGTTCCATTCTAATACTATGACGAAAATACAAATGGTTGCACTCAGGAGACACTAATTTTCAAAAAATGGTAAAAGTACAATTTAAAGAGACATGCTTATATTCACGTTTCATTCTAGTAGGTCAGACACATCAAGTGATGCATAGCACTATAAAAGATCACAACATGATAAAAAAGTGTACTCTAAATTATTGAACTAAGGTGCTAAAATGTGGAAAATAAACATAAAAAATTTACCCAGTGAAAATGTGCAAGCACTTGTTAAAAACTGGTTCAAAAAGAAAGAAGATACAAGAAAATGAAGGTGGTCAAGCTGAAGTCACAGTAGTTTTTACATGCATCTATAAATGTTTTGTATTCAAGCAGTAGAAAGAGCAGAGAGAAGGAAGGGGGACAGGAGAAAAAAGCTGAGAGAGGGATGGGAAGGGGAGGTGGGAGGGGTCTGGAGTAGTCAGAGGAGACGTTGTTTATCAGGTGGGATATGGATGGGTTGGGGGGAGAAGGGAGGGCTAGAAGCAGTCAAAGAGACAGGAGGAAAGGAGATGCTCCCTAAGATTTACTTTGAATGGGCCTAGTTTGACTTCAGAGGAGACTACCCCAGGCAGGGCATTTAACCGGAGGAGAGCCCTGTACATAAAAGCCCTCTGTCCCAGTGTCATTCTACATTGGGCTACTAGGAGGGATGCTTTAGAGGAGCTTCTAGCAGCCCAGTTCATAGGGAAAGGAGTAAGAAAGTATTGAAACCCTTGTGGGGAGAGCCGAGAGGCAATCTTTTTGGCTCGCAGGCTGGAATGATGCTGAGATGTATCACAAGGGGTACTGACAGCAGGAAGAAGGAACCACTACTACCTCTATATAGGTCACTGATGAGTACGCACCTGAATACTGCACTCAGTTTTGGAGTCCTCACCTAATGAAGGACAGAGACAGGATGGAGACCGTGCAATGCAAGGTGATTGAAATGATGCAGGGCCAACAGGACAGAACTCACAAAGATTGTCTCAAGGCACTGAACCTGTACTCACTGGAGACAAGGTGAGTGAAGGAAGATATGATAGAATCTTTCAAGTTCCTGAAAGGAATAAATAAGGGAAACTTTGGAGAACTCCTTAGGAGGCCGGCAGAGTCAAGAACCTGAGGTCATGAGTGTCAAAAACGCACTCTGCAGGTCAGGCCCTCTGCTCCCACTGTGCCAACCTCAGAGTGCAATAGTGTAAACAGGTAACAGACAGGGTAACCTTCCTGTCTGCTGTTGAGGCTGAAACACCTTTAGTCTCAAGTTCTGGGGGGATTCAAACTGTGAACCTTATGCTAGCGTACCCAATGTACAGGCTCAGATAAGTACCCTCTTCGGGGATTGCGGTACAATCTTTCACCAGGGACAACAAGTCAGGCTTCCAAAATGAACCCTTAAAACTCTGTAAGGGACCTTAGGAATATTCTTACCTTTTCCCAGTTTGGTAACACCATCAAGCCCTTGAACAATTGTCAGACGTAACCATCTATACGTCGCATGCAAAAAAAAGAACTGGCAGACACCCAGGCAGTCTCTTAAGAACAGGTTTACTAAAAATGGATAAAAATAGTAAGATAAAATACAGAGCAAATATCAAAGAGCATCACAATCACATAAAAGAAGAGCAAAGAAAACTAAAGAACAAACTCCTACCAAAATACATGAAGATATTTTCTGTCTAATGTATTATCTCTGTTAAGTGCTTCAGTTATATCAGACAGCTGTGTCTTTCTAGAGTCCCAAGATAATATGTCATATTCCCCAGTTACAAGGATACATTTCAACCCCATCTCCCAACCCCCTTGGTGAGTCATCTAGCTCCTCCTTTTTAGAATCCTAATGGACCCTCCCCCCTGCCCCCTCTGGGACTCCCTACCACACCAATATGGACTGGGTGCTTCCTCGGCCCCTATTCCACCTGAAACTGATTGAACCATCTGCTGTGCTTCCTCTCTTACTCAAAATAAACCCTAACTCTTCCCCAGAACATGACCTGCTTGAACCTCAGCTGCTGAGGGCTGCTGCCCCGGCTATCGCCTACCCTGTCACCCTGCTCATCAACAGGTCCCTCCTCGAAGGAACAGTCCCAAGTCAGTGGAAGGTGTTGACTATTGTCCCTGTCCACAGAAAAGGACCCCGGGGCAAAGTGGGAAACTATAGGCCTATCTCCCCACTCAGCCCTCTCATGAAAGTGCAGGAGAGGCTCGGATACAATCAACTGCAGGATTACCTCGAGCAGCACCTACTCCTTGCTGATGTACAACATGGCTTTAGGAAAAGCCATGGCACTGACACTGCCCTCATATGGCTTACCTCTGACATCCTCAAGGCCATGGACCAAAGCTCCCCAACGGGCACCCTATTCATTGACCTGTCCAAGGCCTTTGACCTGATCAACCATGAACTTCTCCTCTCCAAACTCCACCGACTGGGACTGGATGAGCACTCGCTCTCCTGGTTTGAGAGCTACCTGAGCAATAGAGCCCAAAAAGTCAGTTAGAGAGGAACACAATCTGGCACTAGACCCATGGTCTCCGGGGTACCCCAGGGGTCGATCCTGGGTCCCCTGCTATTCTCACTCTTTCTCAACAACACTGAGGGTGACAGTGTGCTTAGCAACCTCATCCTTTATGTGGATGACACTGTTGTCTACTGCAGTGACCCGCAACCCAGTGTCATCTCTGCCAAACTGCAGGCCTGTCTCTCAGCTCTCAAGGTCTGGTTTACCTCTAATTCTCTAAAGCTAAATGAAGACAAAACTAAGGCCGTCCTGTTTGGGACTAGAGGCCTGGGCACTGACAGAAGTGAGCTACTCCAGCTCAACACAGCCCTAGGCAGGAGAGTAGAGGTCATAGACAAATTCAAGTACCTTGGGGTCCTCCTTGACCAGGAGCTGACCTATGAACCACACATTGACTCCTTAACATGATCCATCCACTATAGGCTTGATCTCCTCTACCGTCTGGGCAACTCCCTCACCAGCGAGGCGCAATGAGCCATAGCCAACTGCAACCTCCTCCCCTCCATCCTATATGGTGCCCCCTTACTCCATTTCCTCCAAGAGATGGAGCTTAACAAACTCTCCATTCTCTATCACAGAATGGCTCACTTTGCAACAAACTCCTCCCCCAGGAGGCACCGCTGTGAGGCCCTTACGGACCTAAACTGACCCACCCTACGGCACAAGTTGGCCTACTCTTCTGCCTGTCTGGCCTTTAAATTCACCTCCTTTGGCCCTCCTCCACACTTGCGTGGGCTGCTCACTCCAAAAATCCAGCTCTGAACCCTGCGATCCTCAGTAAGTCATCCCCTCAACATCCCCTGTGTTTGCACCAATCAAGGTAAGCACTCCTTTCAATACACTGCACCCTACTTATGGAATGCTGTCCCAGCAAGTCTGGTCAATAAGCCCTCTCTCTCCCAGGGTTTAAATCAGGTCTCAAAGCGTATCTCCTGGAACTTAGTCTCTGTGGTTATAATCGCTAGCCCCTGCTTGGGTCTACTTCCTTGCTACCACCAGCTTAACCACGCCTACTCACTCCAAGAATCTCTTATGGAAAAATGCTAAATGTACTGTGTATCTGCCTTAATACCTGTGAGCCTTGTGATACCTGCTTTCTCTGTGCCAAACGTTTGATACCTACTCCCCCATATGTATCAACTAAAACTACTGAATATTAATATCTTTGTATGTATTTACTGTAAATAAATATGTATCAGCTAAAACTACTTTATAGTGATACCTATGTATGTATTCACTGTAACTAATTCTGCGTCGCACCTGAAAAAGGGATCTCTGGTCTCAGTGGGCTTACCCGGTTACCAAAATCTAAATAAATAAATATTTTGATATTACAAATATCATACAACAATCATAACCAGCTGGACAAGCGTCACTATCCTCCCCACTTAGACTGAATTTGCGGGCTCTATCCCCTGCATAGGATGAGCTCCCTAAGTCAGTTCACTCCTCATACAGACACAATAAGCCATCTGCATTCTGTGGTCACTCTAGCCCTATGTAAGATTGTCATGTCATACCCTTGCAAGGCAAGTCTCCATATTAATAGTCTACCCTAGTTTTTCCCATTTGTATCAGCCAAACCGGGGGTTGTGGTCAGTTTGTACCTCAAAATGCTGCCCATATAAGTAGAGCTGTAACTTCTTTAGGGTCCACACTATGGCCAGACACTCTTTTTCCACAGTGGAGTAAGCCTGCTCCCTGGGAAGTAACTTTGTACTCAGGTACACTACAGGGTGATCTTTCCCTTGGTTGGATGTCTGACTCAGTTCTGCCTCAATACCCATATCTGAGGCATCAGTCTGGACTATAAAGGGCCTGCTATAGTCATAACCTGGCAATACAGGAGCACTGCACAGTGCCTCCTTCAGTCTGGTAAATGATTTTTCACAGGCTGGTTCCCAAGTAATTTTATTAGGCATCGTTTTCTTTACCAAGTCAGATAGGGGAGCAGCCAGGGCATTGTAATTGGGTACAAATTTCCGATAGTACCCTGCTGTCCCTAGAAAACTCCTGACCTGCTTCTGCATCTCTGGTCTGGGCCATGCCTTGATCACCTCTATTTTTACTTGGTTGGGACGGAGCTGTCCCTGGCCTACAACATGCCTGAGGTATGCCACTTCAGCGATGGTCACCTGGCACTTCTCAGATTTGACAGTGAGCCTGGCCCTCTGTATCCTGCCCAGCACTTTCCTAATGTGGGACAGGTGTTTCTCCAAGCTGGCACTAAAGATGACAAAGTCATCCAGGTACGCCCCAGTGTACTCCTCAGCACCATTTAACACCTAGTTCACCAATCTTTGGAAAGTGGCAGGGGCCCATATGCTGTCCCCATAAGCTCCTTCATTCCAAAAAGCATTACTTTAAATTCAAATAAGCCTATCAGAGTGATGAAGGCCAACCTCTCCCTAGCTCTGTCAGTTAACTCTACCTGCCAATACCCCTTTGTCAGGTCAATAGTTGTAAGGTAGGTCATCCCTCCCAACTTGTCCAGGAGTTCATCCATCTGGGGCATCAGGTGGGCATCTGGCTTTGTGACTGCATTCAGTCCATGATAGTCCACACAGAAATGAGTAGAGCCATCTGGCTTGGGCACAAGGACTATGGGTGAGGCTCAGGGGCTGTGGGATCACTGGATTACCCCTAAATCCAACATTTCCTCCACCTTCCTCCACCTTCCTCCTAATTTCCTTTTGGACAGCCTCTGACACCAGATATGCTGTCCACCGTATGGGCGTCTGTGTCCTGTCTCTACATCATGCTTTGCTAAAGGGGTTAGCCCAGGCTTGGCACTAAACAGTAGGGCAAAGTCTGCTAAAACCTCCCTTACTTCCTAGATCTTGTCTGTGGCCAGATGGGGTGACAATTTAACTCCCTCCACAGAGGACTCCCACTTGCTTTCTTCCAGCAAGTTCAGAAGGGGGTCTCCTTTGTCCGTCCCCTCCCCAGGACTATATACTGCAAACACCATGTCAGCCCTATTAGCATATGGCTTCATCATATTGACATGGTACATTCTTTCTGTATGTCTTCTGTCAGGTCATTCTATGATATAGTTCACATCATTTACCTTTCTAAGAACTTCATACGATCCTGCCCATTCAGTCTGCAGCTTGTCTTTCCAGACCGGAATAAGGCTCATGACTTCCTGAACCACCGTGTATGAGTGAGCTCTGGCTGTGCAGTTGTACCTACTTTTTTTTCTGTTGGGCAGCTGTCAGGTTGTTCTGGGCTGTCCCCATAAGTTCCTTCAGCCTTTCTGTAAGCCTAAGGATGTAATCCGCTATGGGAGTTCCCTGGATGGTGTGCTTGCCTTCCCAGTCCTCCCGGATCAAGTCTAGGGGCCCACTTACCCAGCGTCCACATAAAAGCTCAAAGGGAGAAAATCTTGTTGACTCTTGGGGCACCTCCCTATATGCAAATAACAGGTGGGGAAGGTATTTCTCCCAGTCCCTCCCATGCTGCTCAGCAAACGCTTGGAGCATTGACTTCAGGGTACCATTAAATCTTTCCACAAGCCCAATGACTTGCGGGTGATAAGGTGTTGTGCACCTCTGCACCACCCCACGCTTTTCCCACAAACATTTCATCAGGTCTGACATAAAGGAACCTCCTCGATCAGTGATAACCTCCTGTGGAAACTCAACATGGGAGAAAATCCCAACTAAGGCATCTGCCACTTTGTCTGTCCTCAGTTAGGATAGGGGACTGCCTCAGGGTACCAAGTGGCATAATCCACCACAGTCAGGATGAACCTCTTCCCAGAGGAGCTGGGGGGTATTTAACTCATTGTCTCCTAGCAGACACCTGTAGTCATCAGTAAAATACACTGGTGTGTCCTGAGGATGTCTGCAGAAGTCGGCTACTGACTCCCAGTGTGCCCTTGCAACGTCTGGAGAAGTCACTTATATATTTTAATATATAATGTAACAGAATATAATATACATTTGACTGCATAGCACCGTTGGAGAGGTAATTTTATGCTGAACAACTTTGTCACTGATATTTTGTGCATATCATGTATATTTTACGAGTTATTTGCATTTGTTTATGGTATGGTGTGTATGGCTTATGTTGCCTGTTTTAGTGAAAAAAATATTTTTTTTTTGCTGTTTCAACCAGCTTAAAAAAAATTACATATTATTATTTGCATACCACCATTGGGAAGGTAATTTTATGCTGAACAACTTTGCCACTGATATTTTGTGTATATCATGTATATATTAGGAGTTATTCACATTTGTTTATGGTATGGTGTGTATGGCTGACATGTTTTCCATCAAGATTCACCGAAGCAGCTTGAATAAAATTCACTTTTTTGGCACTTCAGCAGGTATAAAATAAAAATCGTATTGATTACAACCTGTTGCATAGCACCATTGGAAAGGCATTTTTGTGCTCATCAACTTTCATGCAGATACTTTGTGTGTATCATGTATACTTTTGGACTTATATGCATTTCTTTATGATATGGTGTGTATGGTTGAGATTCATCCCTCAAATCTCACCAAAGCACCTTGACTAAAATGGGGGAAATTACATTTTATAGTAAAAAGATATCTTTTTTTTAGTAAACATAATATTAAAACACCATCTAATGTCTGTATGCTTAATTTGGTGTTGATATTTTACATATTTTCCAACAAAAAATGGCTTATGTTGCCCTTTTTTATTGAAAAAAATATTTAGTTTTATCTTTTGACTAGCATAGAAAAAAAACAAAATTACTTATTATTACATGCATGCCACCATTGGAAAGGTAATTTTGTGCTGAATAACTCTGCCACTCATACTTTGTGTCTAGCATGTACAGTTATTGAGCTATTAGCATTGTTTGCGACATGCTGACTATGGCTTGATTTTGATTAGAAAGGCCCAGGATTCACTGTTAAAAGTATACAGGAGGTTTAGGAGGCAAGTGGTATAATCTTAGAGTGAGCCTGTGGAGGCAATGAGTTAAGGGCCTCACAATATCCATTCCCACCCTCTGGAATGGCTCCTCCTCTATGGGCAATAGAATTAGGGTGACTTGGGTTTTCTTACCTGCCTTCCCTATTTCTTGGTACTGGTGACATGACCTGCAATAGTCCTTCACCTGCTGGGTTAAGTTGGGCCAATAGAAATTCTGGGCCAGTCACTGCATAGAGATTCCCAGAAGACCAGACAAGGGAATATCATGTGCAATCTTGAGTAACTGTTCACGGTACCACTAGGGAATGACAAGCTGCCTGCCTATCACCCCTCCCTCTGTCTTCACAGCCTGAGTATACAGCAGTCCATTTTCCCAATAAACCTATTGTTTATCGTCACCTCCCTGTGCTCCATCAGAGTCGGCCCAAGCCCTCAGATTCTCTAGACTAGGGTCACTTCTCTGAGCACCTGCAAACTCCTTACACATTCCCAAGGCATAGGACAGGTCCCCTTCAGTCTCTAAACTTGGGTCCCTAGCACTTGCATCAGGGCACTCAAGATCACTGTCATCCCTAACCCTCTGACAAAGGGTCACCCCTCCTTCTTCAGAGTAACCCTCCATAGCTGTGTGGTTAACTGTTACTGGGGAAATTTCTACCACCTTTTCATTAGTATCCATATCAGAAGACACAGGCTGGGGAACCAGCCTCCCAGTGGTTTCTACAGTGGCTTCTGTGGGGTCCAGGGAACTACAATTTTCCATTGCCACTTGGCTACGGGTAACTGCACACACCATCCGCTGTTTGAGATTGTTGCCAAGGATGTCATCAACTGCTAAAGTTTTGGCTGCAGCCACCTGTTGCACAGTTCCCCCTGTTTCACCCCAGTCTAGGAGAAGACTAGTGAGTGGCAATGTTTTCTCCTCCCCAGTGAAGTCTTGTACAATTACATATTCATTGGGTATAAGCTGACCATGCTCTACCAGATCCCTTTTTGCCAATGTCAGGGATGCCCCTGTGTCTCTTAACCCTTGTGTCTGTACACCATTCACCATGACTGGGTGCATGAGTTCCCTCATGTTCACAGGCATGCTTCCAGGGGAAACACAAATAATCCACTATTGCTCATCCTTTTGGGACACATTCTGGTAACATGCCCAGTTTCTTTATAAACCCAACATTTGTTTCTTTTCTCAGAGAAATATTTTCTTTGAAACCTTGGGCTAACTGGTTTTGGTAGAGGCAGTTAGAGTTTAAGCTGCCCTGAAGGTGCGCTTTTCCCTTTCTGTACTGCCATGCCCACCCCATTCACTCTCAGAGCAGGTTTGTTCTTGGCATGGTGGTCCAAGAGTTCAGCAGCCTCTTGCACTGTTTTAGGATCTCAGTCCTCCAACCAGGTTTTCAGCTCTGCTGGGCATGCCCACAAAAACTGCTCTAACAATATAGCATTTTCAATTTTATCTAGAGTTTGCTTTAATTCCTTCCCCACCAATGTTTTAAACACTGACACTGTTTCATGGCTAGCTCCTCATAGCTCATGTCAGGGCTTCTCCTGAGCTTACGGAATTTAGCTCTGTATGCTTCTGCAGTTAAATCAAACTTTTTTAAAAGTGCAGCTTTAAGTTTGCTGTAATCATTACTGTCCTCATTGTCCTTTTGACCCAATGCATCGTGAGCTTTCCCAGTAAGTAGTGGGGATAGTTGGAAGCTCCAGGACCCTCTAGGAATTTTTGCCTGAATACAAACTTTTTTAGAGGAATTTAAAAAGGTGTCAATATCCTCCCCCTCTTTAAATTCAGCAATCAATGTGGAATTTAATTTGTAACCAAGTCCTGTAGTTCCAGTTAAACCCAAGCCACTTACCTGCTCTGGTGCTGGTGGTTGGAGTTTTAGCTTCTCCAGTTCATGTTGCCTCTGGAGCTCATGCTCCTCTCAGTCAGCTGCTCACTGTTCTCGCTCCCTCTTTTCCTCTGCAGCTTGTTGTTCTTGCTCCCTCTTCTCCTCTGTGGCTCGCTGTTCTTGCTTCTCTTCTCTCCTCCCTGGAACTCCAGCTCCATTCTGTGCAACTCAAGTCTGCAGCCTGATTGCATCTGACTCCAGAATGCTGGTGACCTTCTCCTGCTGCTGTGGCCCTGGGCTTGCACTGGCCCGGCTGTCCTCCCCATCAGATCTGGACATTGCACTGGCCACCGGTCCCTCCATGCCCCAAGGTTTGGTCCTTTACAGTCACAGTCTGTGACTCAATGCTCTGGGCATTTGCTGCCATTGGGGCATCTGCAAGGTTCTGCTTGGTGGCTCTCCCCTCATGCAGGACTCCTCTGTCCTGGCACAAATGCCTCAAGTAGTCTGCAGTGTGCCCACTGTAGTTGGAAGCCATCTTCTTCCCTAACTACGGATACTCTAACTTGCACTTTGAAAAAAAATAAAACAGGTAGGAACTTGACTGTAAGCAAAATAATATAGTTCTGTTTCTTTTTTAAAAAAATAAATCACTGCCTTATTTTGCAAGTGAGCTGTACAGTATTAAGCTGACACACTAACAGTTAAAGCTTGTGTTACCAATTTTTTTGCACTACTGCTAACCAAATCTGTCACAAATGCACTCCACAGGTCAGGCCCTCTGCTCCCACAGTGCCAACCTCAGAGTGCAATAATGTGAACAGGTAACAGACAGGGTAACCTTCCTGTCTGTTTTTGGGTCTGAAACTCCTTTAGTCTCAAGTTCTGAGGGGATTCAACTGTGAACCTTATGCTAGCATACCCAATGTATAGGCTCAGTCATGTATCTTCTTTGGGGATTGCAGTACAATCTTTCGCCAAGGACACCAAGCCAGGCTTCCAAAATGAACCCTTAAAACTCTATAAGGGACCTTAGGTATATTCTTATCTTTTCCCAGTTTGGTAACAACATCAAGCCCTTGAACAACTGTCAGACTTAACTATCTATATGTCACATGCAAAAAAAAAGAACTGGCAGACACCCAGACAGTCTTTTAAGAATAGGTTTACTAAAAATGAATAAAAACAGTAAGATAAAATACAGAACAAATATCAAACAGCATCACAGTCACATAAAAGAAGAACAAGGAAAACTACAGAACAAGCTCCTACCGAAATACATTAAGATCTTTTCTAATGTATTACCTTTGTAAGTGCTTAAGTTATATCAGACAGCTATGTCTTTCTAGAGTCCCAAGATAATATGCCATATTCCCCAGTTACAAGGATACATTTTAACCCCATCTCCCCACCCCCTTGGTGAGTCATCTAGCTCCTCCTTTTTAGAATTAAAAATTCTAAACATGATTTTGTAGCAGGAGGTATATTAAATAATGTGACATCAGCAAAAGTTCCACTTCCTAAATATGACTCCTTAATTAAACATTTTCTCTTTGATCTTGTGTGGTTCCTATTCCCAAGACATATCAAAGCGTTTTATAACTTTTAACACTATGTTGGTATCAAATGTTCTTCCTATAGGAACCATAACACTTTACGAGCCCTATATCCTGGCAGCTGGGTCAGTTTTAATTAAGACAAAAAAAGGAGACTTTTAATTAGGTGTCTCTGATCTTTTTATTACCTCCTGATTTCATGTCACTTGTCACTGCTGACACCTTGATGTAGGCAAATTCTCACATCCTCTGGTCAGTTACATATCCTGTAGCTTCACTGAAACCTGGGGGGGGGGCACCCATGGAAGCATGGCTCACATACTATATTTTGATATTACAAATATAATACAACAATTTATTTTATTTATTTAGTTTTTGTTGACTGGGTAAGTGCACTAGACAAATTCTGCCTATTTACAGGCATGACCCAGGGGAAGGGGACACAGAAGAATGCCAACTGACTTTGAACCAGATTAAACTATTGATGGGATTTTAGTAAATGGGGGAAATTTGGCCAGGGCACAGGGGAAATTCCCCTACTCTCCTGTAGGTGGATGGGCCATCACACTGCATGATGGCCACTTTGGGAGAGAAGGCAGAGGAGGAGGATGTGTGTTTGGTGGGAGGACAGGCCACTCCTTCCACTGTTTTATTGTCAGAGTCTGTTCAGGCCAAAGGCCTGGAAATGGGATACTGATTTGGAAGAAATATTTCATGAAACTTTTGTGTCTTCAGAGGAGTAGGGATTAAACAGCGAGTACCAGATTCAAGGTACAAAAATCGTCATAAATACACGGGATGCTTTATGCTCTGAATTCCAAGAGGAAATCTCAATTTCAAAGTCAAAAAACCTCTGCAAGATTTGATCCCTCAGTCCACTGAGTCTTCAGCTGTTACATTTGACAGGCCAGAAGAGAAGCCTGACAGCAGGGAGGATGATACAGCACATCGGGCTAGTGAGAATTGCGAGGGTGAGTCATTTCCAAATTCAGGATCGGCTGGCAGGAAAAGCGCAAATGAAAGTGAGTGCCAAAAGCCATCCTCTTCTAGCAAAGAATTGGTGGTAAATGAAGCTAAAAACATGTTTACTGTATACGGAGTGGGAGTATCGCACCCATTCAAAACTAAACTCTGTCTGGATAAGGATGCTGGGTTTGTTTTTAAGTTGCCAGTTTCCCACGAAAAACCGGCAAACAAACCCAATGTAGTGACTTTTCAAAAAGACGGAATGCTGCAAATGGGGGTTACGGAGTTTACTTTCACTAGAAAACCAACTACAGTTCCAGCAGGGGCTCATTTGGCAAAGAGTTGTGAAATTTCTCCTTTTAACTTTAAAAAAGAAGCAGGGAAACAGTCTACAGAAAAAAATCTTGATACAACAAGTTCAGCATGATGAGAAATGGTCTCCATATAAAGCGCTCCTAGAGGCAGGTTGGGAGAAGACTGTTTCAGGGTCCTGGATGCCCGATCCTCTGTGGGATGCCTCATTTGATTTTCATTCAGCTTCTCCAAATTGGAAGCCAAACATTACTGTGATAGCTCAATCAGAGCCTGTGAATGCTTCCCAGTCATTACTGTACAAAAATATAGAAAAGACTGTAGTCTCTAATGAAAGTGTTGAATTCAGTAATGTGATAACAGTTGATTCTGTGCAACCTGCAACACCTAAACTTGGGGAAGTTAATGAAGGAGTTATCGGGTCATTATTAGAGAATAAAAAAACCTTATGTCTGAGTTATTTTCCCATGCTAAAAGAGAAGCTGCTCCAAGACGAAATGCAGTATGCATACAGTACAAAGGGGCGTTAGCTGATCATCCAGACAGGCACTACATAGGCAAATGTTTGATAAAAGACTCACTGGCCCAGATATTCAAAAGGGTTGCACATGGCACAACAGTGTTGCGCCATGCGCAACCCACTGATACGCCCCGGTGCGATATTCAAAAGGGAAAAGTGCACTGCACAAATTCTGATGCACTGTGAACCAATGGGCGTGCAGCCCTACTGAGGTGTCAGTCAATGGGAGGCAGGGCAGCAGGCAAATTAGGCTGCCACCCTCTGGCTGACGGGGAGCGGGCGGGTGGGGCCCAGTGGGCGGTGGGGGGTACCACTTGACCACCAGGGATACTGGAATATGTTGCTTTACAAATGCCCGTGATCAGGCACATAGCAGTCCACTGGACCACCAGGGATACAGGAACTTATTCTATTTTTTGACAGTTGCCCGTGATCGGACACATAGCAGTCCACTGGACCACCATGGATATAGGAACTTATTCTATTTTTTGACAGATGCCCATGATGCACATAGCAGTCCACTGGACCACCAGGGATATAGGATGGTTTTCTCTTTTTGGACAGATGCCCGTGATTGGGCTTCAGGGGGCATCGGTCCCCAACAGCTCCTGCCTGGCAGGGTGCCAGGTGGAAGTCATCGGGGATCGGCACACCCTGCATGCAAATGGGGCCATAATGACATGAAAATGGCCCCATGTGTGCCTTGCATAAATTATGGTCCCATTTGCATGTAAACTTTTGAATTTCTCTGGTGCTGTGAATAGCTCAATGGCACTTGCGCTAGCGCATCTCCATGCTCCACTCTGGCCACTTGCGCTGGTGCAGTGTCACTGTGCCATGCACACTGGTGGTGGCCAGGGTGCAATATTCAAAGCTGCTGAGCCATGGTGCAGCTCTGTTGAATATCACCCGGCCACACCCCTGCGCATCCAAGTTGAGCTGAGCCCAAGCTTGCGACACAGCTTGGCGCAGTTTGAATATCCAGCCCACTGCATTTTTCCCCAAGAGATGTATTTGCATTTATTAATATTTCAGAGGAGGATAATTCTGATATTAGTTTTAGAACATTGTATGCTTTGGATTTATTTAGGGAGTGTTATGGACAAGTTAAGTTTTCCCCCACATGTACTCCCTTTTTGGTAATTCATCTGACAAAACCTTTGATTAAGTATGCAGCAGTGATGTTTAGGAATGAGGGAGTTCATGTGGAGGACATAACTTACTGGCTTGCACAAAAATGTGAGGTATTGAGTGAACCAGAACCCATCCTAGACTCTGAACAATTTTGGACAGTGGGTTGGAAATATAAAGTTAAATTACGACAATCTGATTCTGGAGTGGAACATATTCCTAATTCTTTTCTGTTAGGTTGAGACAGGGGAGTATATTTGTATGGAGGTCAGCCTAGGGCTTGTTACAAATGTGGAGCAAAAACCCACCAGTCCAGTATACGTGACCAACCCAGGTGCGATAATTGTGGGGAAATTGGGCATATAACCATGCAGTGTGCAAACCACTTTAGGTGTGATCTATGTGAGGGGTATGGCCATGTGTTTCAAGAATGCCCCTGGGCATCAAAAAACAAGGCAACTTGCATCAGCCCTGACTTACTGATCCAGAAAGCTCAGGATTCTTCTTTAGAGAAGTTAGAAAAACCCACCTGACAATACCACCCTCTCCCAGCAGCAGGTGGTTACGACTGAGCAGCTTTCTTTGAGTACCTCGCCCATGAAACAGGGTCCTGAGGTTGAGATCTCCACAACAAATGAAGTTGGGTTAATAGTTAAAGGTGAATTACATGACTGTCAGGTTAATCCTGAGACCTTTGAGCCAGTATGTTATAGAGATCCAGAGACTTTAGACAAAAAGCCTGATGATAACTTGGCCCTGTCTGCTTTACCCCAAAGGAGATCATCTAGGAATACTAGAGCTGAATCTTCTCCTTCCACTGCCAGCATAGAAACCACAAATTCTTATGCAGCCTTATTTGCTAATTGGGGAGACTCAGAAATGGATATTGGGGACTCTGATTCCCAAAACTCTGTTCAGGAGACCATAGGAGTGTCTGCAGATGAATATAAAGGGAAAAAAAGAAAAAAGGAAGAAATAATGATGGTTCTTTACTTCCAATTACAGAATGGGGGTACATAAATGGGGTTCTTTGAACACTCATAGTTTATTAAATAATATTAAAAGGCAAGCCTTGTTTCAGACACTTCATGAAATTAACATTTCGGTTTGTTTTTTGCAAGAAACCTGGATGCTCTCCTTAGAACAAATCTTTTCTTTTAAAAGAGACTGGCCATGGGGACCCACTTATTGGTCTTTTGGAAGAGATTGTGCAGATGGTGTGGGCATCCTGTTTAATGATTTTCACTTTTTGCTTTATCAATTGATCAATTTAATTCCGGGAAGGGTCTTAATTCTGGATGGGAAATGCAACTCAATGGAATGTAGATTTATCTATATCTATAACCCTCAAACTAAAGCTGATCGAATTAAGTGTATGAAGGCTATCCAACCATATTTAATTACTTCAAATAAAATCTTTTGGGGAGGTGATTTTAATTGTAGCCTCTTGGAAAAAGGAGAATCAAAGAAAAAAATGTATTGTGACTCACACTCTTTAGAATCATTAGTTAAAGTGGCAGGCCTGGTTAATTGTTTTCAATACCTGAAAACTGGGCCTAAATATACCTTTATGAAGGGTAGATTGTATTCTACAATTGATTATTTATTTCTATCACCACTAGTATCTACTGGGACTTTTCAGACTATTTCAGTGGAATATTCTGACCATATGCTTTTAAGATATTCTTTTGAAGAATTAACTCCGGTGCCACAAAAAACACTAAGATGGAAATTGAACACATCTATTCTCCAGAATTCTTCTGTTAAACATTCAATTCTTACCATTTTAAAAGCCTGATTATCAGTTGCATTTCTATATCCTGACTTAGGAGTTTGATGGATGGAGATTAAAACAGACTTAAGTAATTGATTTAAAAAATATGGGACTTACCAGAAGAACTCAGAGTTTTTTTCTTATCTAAAATTAAGAAGGCATTTACAACTATTGATTTCAAATGCAAACACTTCAAAGGGAGACCATACAGATCAGACTGAAATTGTTAAAAATGAAATGAAAAAGGTACAATGTGATTGAACTAAAACTTTGCAGGCAGTACTTACAGACCAAATTCAAAAATCAAAAATAGGGGATCCTTATGAAATCTGTAAAAACTTGAAAGAATCCACAACAATGGATTACTTAGTATCTGAAAAAAAACGGGTTGTCAAGGAGATGGATATGTGCTCCATTATAAAGTCTCATTATGAATCCCTGTATCCAAAATCTCCAATATTGGAAGTAAATATTAATTCCTATTTAGACTCTTCCCCATCTCCAGTATTGTCAAACAATTCATTATAGTTAGTGGACCCTATTACTTTAACAGAAATTGAGTTAATTATTAAAAATTTAAAGGATGGAATTTCCCCAGGATTGGACAGGCTTCCGAATTTATTTTATAAAAACGTTCACTACTATAACGGCTTGCTTACTCTTAGTCTTTCAGTTTATAATGAGGGGCCATGTTATGCCACCTTCCTTCATGGATGGGCTAATTATTCATATTTTTAAATCTGGAGATAAAGGTGATATTAAAAATTGGAGGCCCATCACAATACTAAGTTCTGATTATAAAATGGTTTCGATGCTTTTGAATAATAGAAAATTTACGTAGAAAGAGTAATTTCACCTTTTCAATATTGTGGGTTACCAAGTAGGCATATTCAATCAGCCCTTATGATCATTAGAGACATCATACAGCATTTATCACTAGAAGGTAAAACTGGATACTTGATTTCTGCTGACTTTGAAAAGGCATTCGATAGAGTTGACCATACTTACTTATTTCTGGTTTTAAAATATTTTGGAATTCCACAGTTATTTATCAACATGATTAGATCCCTTTATACTTCAGCCAGGGTGTTCCCATTTATCAAAGGTAGGCTTACAACAGGGTTTTGCTTAAAAACAGGGGTACGTCAGGGATGCCCATTAAGTCTACTCTTATACATATTTTCATTGGAACCCCTAATTCACACCTTATCATTGTCTCCTAGATGGAAAGGGATTAGAGGTGCCCAAATGCATTCCCAAATACATATCCAAGCTTATGTGGATGTTGTATGCCTATTTTTTAATAAGTATGAACATCTGCAGCACTTTCTTGAGGAATTTATTTTCTGTGATTTCAAATACTAAACTTAATATGGATAAAACAAAGGGCTTAATCATAGGTGCAGGTTGTCATTCAGCCTTGCATTACAAAAATATTGATATATCCTCAGACCCAATAAATATACTAGGTGTATCTTTTGGTTCACAGAATATTCCTGAGGTTAATTGGGATCTGGTATTAAAAAAAGCAGAACGTAAAGTGGCCCATTGGAGACAGTATACATTTTCAAAAGTGAAATGAATTCAAATTCTCAAACAATTCATGATTCCTGGTCTACAATACATAGCCACTCTTTTTCCTCTACCATCCCAGTTTGAGACTAGATTGTATAGCTGTTTTTTCCAGATGTTATGGGGTAATAGGCTAAATCCAGTCAGGAGGTGTTTTACCTGTCTAGACACTAAGAATGGTGGCCTGGGTATGATCGACCCTATTGTTTTTTTTACTCCCTTTTTTTCACAATCAATTTAAAAAAATGCTTTTATTTCCTGACAGTAGAGAAGGTATTTGGATGAGAACAGCGTTATACAGATGTTTCCAAGCCTGGCATAATTTAGCCCCTAAACTAAATTCACATATTCATGTCCCTGTTTATTTTAGACCTGCAGTGTAGAAGTTATTTAAATGGCAGGTAACTAAACAAACTATAGTATCTACTATGGTCAAAGTCTTATATAAAGAAATTCTAAATTATATTCACCCTGTTGATCCCAATTTTAAGAATTGCCCTGAGGCACAGAATTTTTATATATTGGAGCAGTTAAATAATACTAGAATCCTGTCTTTTACGTGGGAACCACAGTGGTTGATAATGTACAGTAAACTGAATGTGAGGGGAAATGCCAAATATAAAGCAAAAAGTGAAAGGAACTGTCCTTACCCTGATTGTGTCAACCAAGAAGAAACAATGGAACATTTTTGCTTACATTGTTCATTTGTAAAACAATTGTGAGGTTATGTTGCTAAGAAATGGAAGTTTCCTTGGTTAAAAAATTTAGATTATGGAATATTGGTCTTATGTAGGTTTCCTCCTAGTTTAGGAGCATTTAGCAAAAGTACTCTAGTTGTTTTTTTTGGCTGTTTGCATTTTTACTTATGGCAGGTTAGGTGTCAATGGGTTATCTTTCAAAAAAGAGTGTCTAACGAGGGTTATTGTTTGCAAGTTGCTAATGAATTACAGAAAGTCTATTTTAAAGATGCCCAATTACATAATTCTTCTAAGGTATTGAAATGGTGGAAAGGATTTTCTCACATTATTAAATACAAATAAATCTGTTAATTTTCCTGAGGAATCACTAGATTGAAGAAGTTTACGTAACTGTATTGAAGTTTGCTTTGCTATTACTGACCTTTTGAATATTGTGTTGTGACTTACTGTATGTTTATCAATAAAAACTCCTCTACTCTTTTTGACAGAGGGCGCTGCAACCTGGAGTTATGTGTTCAGTGTGACTCAGGACACCGAGGAGCGTGGACGTGTGGGAGGTCGAGGTGCTGATCACCTCCTTGGCCCCCCTGATACTTGCTGTGATCGGTATGGCTACAGAATGTGGAATGGAGGAGAAGCTGGCTGATGAGGTGGTTCAGGTTTGTACTTCTATGGGTCCCTCTGACAATCGGTCAGAGACCTTAGTGATGGAAGGTTCTCTTAGTGTGGCAGTTATTCAGCAATGGATTGCTGAGGAAGAGTGTCAGTTCCTTGCACTGCGGAACCGATTATTGCAGGACTTGCAGAGTGCCCAAGAGGAAAGCATGGATGTGCAGGAACAGGAAGTGGTACGGCCTACCTTGGATGTGGGTCAGGTGTCAATCGAAATGTCCAGGAAACTTTCCACAATGCTGCCGGTGGTGTCTGAAGCTTTGCTTTCCTCCCCGATTTTGCCTGGGACAACAGTGAGTACTACTGATTTAGACCTCTCGGTTTCACTAATGCTCAGTGAATGCCAAGAATCATTGTCTGGAACTCCTCCATGTACTAGTGAAGGGGATGGCCTATTCTCTCACATGAATGACACTGTATGTACTGTCCCACTAGTTTCTGTTGCTACTGCGGTTTCCAATCGGAATGGTACCATGTTGTTGACTTCTGGAAAGCAGCCTGTGGATGCTATTTCGGATGGAACTCCTGATGATTCTATTTTACAGGGTTCCATGAATGTTCCTGTTCCCGAGAGAGAGACCCCCGCCTCAGTGGATTGGGTTTCCCAATCCACTGAGGCTTAAGGGTGGGTGAAATCACTGGATGGGAGGGGGTGGGATGCGAACGTTGGCTCCTTGCTCAGGGCTGTTTCAGGGGATAACTCTACTCTTGTGCCTCATTTAACTACTTCTGCTATAATTCCACCTGGTCAAGGTTCCCTTGTAATGGGGTCCCAGGCTTCTTCTAACATAGTTGTGGATATTATATTGAGTGATATAAAATGGTTGGAGGGAGAGGGGTCAGAACCTGTCCCTCCCCCCCTCCTCCACTGTGGGCTCAGGGGAATGTCAGCCTATTGTGCCACAGTTTTCTCCTTCTGCCCTGGTACATACCCCCCTGGAACTGGAACCTGCTATGAAAACTGCTCCTTCGATTTGGCATGCAGAAATTAAGGACAGTTGTTCCCTGCCAAGTTTGGACCTTTAGCAGAGCCGGCAGTAAGGAGGAATGCTGTACATCTAAAATTTAGGGGCCCTCTGGCAGACGTCCCTAATAGACAGTTTGTTGGGAAAGATTTGTTGAAAGGCAGTATGAAATTTTATGCCTATGAGATTTATGCATTGACCCAGTGCCTGGGAACTCTGTATCTGACATTAGTTTTAAACATGCTGCAGGTCTTGATAGGTTCTGGAAGCAGTTTCAGTCTCTTAAACATACCCCGCTGTGGAAATCTTTTATGGCCATTCCACTAACTAAACCTGTCTCAAAGAAAATGACTGTGATGTTTAGTAATGAGGGGGTCAATGTGGCCGATATTTCCTATTGGCTTCAGCAGCATTGTACTATTAAGGGTCAACCAGAACCTATTCTGGATGAGGAATGTCTCTGGACTGGGGGTTGGAGATTTCTGGTGGATTTATGATTAGAAAATGGCTTGATGAAACATCTACCTAATTTTTTTTTCTTGTGGAGGGATAGGGGTGTGATATTTTATCCTGGACAGCCACGTGCCTGCTATAAATGTGGTGCATTGGGACATCTTATTAATGTCTGTAATCAGCAGAAATGTGGTCTCTGTGGAGCCTTGGGACATGTGGGAGCTCATTGTAGGAATTCTCCTAAATGTAATCTGTGTAGTGAACTTGGTCACACATTCCATACATGTTCCTGGGCTTCTCATAATAATGCTGACCCAGCTCTTCAGGCGTATCAAGATGTTTATGTGGCCATGCTCAGAAGGAAAGTCAGAAAATGCATGACCTGCTTACCCATTCCAAGGCTTCTACTTTGATCCCTCCCTTGCAGCCTAGGGCCTCACTGGAAGCTCCCATAGTGCTTTCAGAGTCAACTCCATTGGATATGGATACTGGGCCTTCTGACCTCATAGTAACAGACTAATCTATAGCAGAGCCAACACGGACGTCTGTCTCTGCTCCACAGGGAGTCCCTTTGGTACCTATGGCCTCTAACCCTGGAGACATTGTTGTTCCTGGCATAGAATTAAAGGTTTCTAGCATACTTGAGGGTATTTCTTGTATGCCTCCTCCTGAAGTGCAACAAGAGTCAATTTTTCATATGGTGACCCGCTCCAAGTCTAGTAAAGCTACTCTGTACGGTCAAGTTGAACCTGAATTACTCCCCTTACAAAATTCATACACCCTTTTGTCTGAACAGGATGGTGAAGAAGATGGTTTAGAGTCAGACATATCTTCTGTGACCTCCTTGTATGCTGAGGTGGGTCCCAGACCTAGGGGTGTGTGATTAACCTAAACCGAAGAAAAGAAAGAAACGAAAGTGAACAGTTATTTTTTTATATTTCATAATAGTGAAAATATCTGGTCCTCGTTTTTTTCTGGACCTTTTTCCTCTCTCACATGTCTAGAATGGCAGAAGGTGTTGTTTTTCTTACTATTTATGTAAATAGTATCACATCTTCTCATAGGAGACAGATTACCTTTGCTAGGTTGCAGGAAAGTCACAGTAATGTTATTTTACTTCAAGGTGCCAGGATGCATTCTTTGATGCAGTTGAAAAAAGCTGAAAGAGACTGGAGGTGGGGTGTTTCTTTATGGTCTTTGGGGGAGGATACTTGTGATGGGGTGGTTATCCTTTTTTCTGGTGTTAATGTTAACATTTTGAAAGTTCTGGATATTATGCTGGGGAGAGCCATGATGGTGGATCTAGTTCTTTCTAATTGCACTTAACACATACTAAATATATATGCACCTCAGCTTAAAGCAGATAGGTCAGCTTTATTTAAGAGGATTGCCCCATACTTACATACTTCCAAATTGGTGTTGTGGGGAGGGGGGGGATTTTAATTGTGGATTAGCAGCCAGGGATTGGAGAAGGGCTACACAAAAGGTGTTCTGTGACATGAACATGCTTCATGATGTACTACACAATAATGATTTGGCAGATGTGTATGATGTTTTGCAAATATCCCCTCAACATACTTTTTTTAAGGGGGTTTTGCCTTCCCAAATCGATTATTGGTTTGTGTCTAAGAGACTTGCTTGTTCTGAAGTGGTGATTTTACCTATGGAGACTTCTGACCATGTAATAGTAAAATTACGGATAGGTTCTTATCAGACACATATGATAGGTCATGCTTATTGGAAATTGAATGTTGCTCTTTTGCATGAAGTTATCACAGATGAACAGGTGAAAGCTTTTTTTGCTGCTTGAATGGATCTTTGTTTTCTATATGACAGCCCTATAGAATGGCGGGAGGATACCAAAGTGGATTTGAAATTGTTGTTTTTGCAAATTTCAAAATGTAAAGCCAGAAATCATTAAAAATGTTTGAGTTATAGGGCACAGTATCTGAAATTACTGACTCAGTATCTCACACGGATAGAACAATAGTGACTAAGCTTAAGGAAATCAAAAACATAATGTATGATTTTCTAAAAATCAGAGAAGAAAAATGTTTCTATCAACAAAAATATTTGCTGAAGGGTACTAAACAACAAGTCAACCCATATGATCTTCAGTTATGGGGTTCCGAAAAATATGGTTTTACTGCTCTAAAAGACAATGATGGTACTGTGGTGTAAGATGTTAGAGGAATATGTCGAGCTGTGCAATCTTATGTATGGTCTACATTTCAGGATGTTGCCCCAGCCTTGCCTAGTACATTTTTTCACACTCTAGATGTTCCTCATTTATCAGCTGAAGAGCTAACAGCTTTGATGGCCCCTATTGATGGTTATGAAATTAAATTGGCTGTTAGTAAATTATCTGTTCATACCACCCCTGGCATTGATGGTATTCCTAATGAGTTTTATAAAAAGTATTTGGAACTTTTACTTCCGTGGTTATGTACCCTATTTGCCTCTATTTGGTCTGAAAATAGGCTTCCTACTAGTATGTGTACAGGAATAATGATATTTCATTTTAAAAAAAGGTGACCCACAACTGTTAAAAAACTGGAGACCTTTAAGTCTCTTGACTTCAGATTGTAAGATTTTGGCAACAATCTTGACAAGTCAGCTTTCAAAGGTGGCAGAGAGTCGTTTTTTTTTTCACACAAGTATGTGCAGTCCCGGGTAGGAATATTGTGCATAATTTGAATTATATTAAAGAGTTGGTAGAGCAGGGGTTATCCCATAAATTAACTGGTTATCTCATGTCATTATACTAAGCTACAGCATTTGATGCTATCTGGCAGGAACATATATGGAATGTTTTACACGATTATGGTATTCCAGATTTGTTTATAGGTTTATTGAAAACTTTGTATTCCGCAGCACTAGTTACTCCCTTAGTGAATGGTCATATGGGCATCCCTGTTCATCTTAATATTGGAGTTCGACAGGGGTGTACTCTGAGTCCTCTATTGTTTGTTTTTGGCCTTGATCCTGTTCTAAGATGGATTGATGTGGATCCTCAGGTACTGCCCATTACTATGACAAGTGACTGTACTTTTAAAAAAAGTGCTAGCATATGCAGATGATTGTGTATTTACAGTGGTGAATTTAGATTCAGGGAAAAGGGTTCTTCAAGACCTTCAGGAGTTGCAACTGTTTGCAGATATCAGGATTAATCTTGAGAAGAGTCGGATCTTGGTTTTGGGCAAAGCTTTGGTTCTGGAAGATTTTGTTATACCTGTCGTTACTACTAATATAAAACTGCTAAGTATATACTATGGTATGACCACTGCTTTACAATGCAGTTGGTGTATGGTTTTTGACATAGCCAAGCAGAAAGTTACTAGATGGCAGTCTTGGAAGATGTCACGGAAGAAAAGGGTGTTTCTTCTTCGAACATATATAACTCCAATTTTTTATATGTTTTACTTGTGTTTCCTCTCCCTTATAGTATGTATTCTAAAATAATGGGACTTTTATTTTCATTATTATGGGGAAGCTGATTAAACCCAGCTAAATGGGCTCATACCTATAGAGCTTGGAAATCAGGAGGTCTTAATATGATTCAACCGCTAGTCTACTTATTTGGTAATTTTTTTAGTAGTACAGTTCAGCCTATGTTGTTAGCCAATGAAGATATGGGATCTTTGTGTATGAAGTTATGGGGAAGGGAATTTTTCATGGCCTGGGGTAGGGCGAAATGGCATTCATCAGAAAAACTACTACCTGAATATGTTAGATTTATGCTTAAATATATAAGAATGTGGAAAATAAAGCTTTTATGGTTTATTTCACATGAGAAAAAATCATTTTTTTAGCATATAGTTGACTTCTGCTATTTAGAAGATCCTTTGTTTCAAGTTTCTGATATTGTGAATACTGCTTTATTGATAGCCAGTATTACAGAGCCTAGAATTCCAAAAAAAAAAATGCAAGATATGATATGGTTCTGTGGTCATCAGAAGTTCAATGTAAAAAATAATCAAAGACATAAACAGTTGGGGGATGGGTACTGTTCTGAACTAGCTTGTCAAGGCAGTCTGGAAACTATACGACATCTGTACTTTGACTATATGCATGTTCAAGGGTTTTGGTCCACATTGGCCAATTGGTGGAATGTACCTCGTTCTAGTTCTATGATTTATGATATTTTGATTTTGTGACAGATTCCGACAGACTAAAACAAATGGAATCAAAGTACAATTATGGTGTTTCTGGCTTGTATAAAATGATATGTCTGACAAGCAAGATGTTTGAGATGTCTTCAGAATAAGACTGTTCAATTACAGAAAATTTTGTTTCAAATATAGAGTTAATTGGATTCACTATATAAGTATGAATTTCACACTTTGGGGTCTGAAGTGGGGTCTCATTTATGGAATAATGTTAGTTGGGTGGGTTAGGTTTGGTCTTCTTTCCTCTCTTGTACTTATTTTTTTGGTGTTTCACTTTCATATTTGAATATATGTACTTTGTTCTTTGCCTGTTTTGTATTTATCATTGCTTTTTGCTTCTGTCTTTGTTTGATGATATTATTTTGTATTTTGTTTTTGATTCTCTAATAAAAATTTCCCTTACTCTTTTCGAGAAGTGCCATGGGATCTTTAACATCCACCTAAACTACCACCAGAACAGGCAGATGGGACCTCAGTTTAATGTCTCATCTGAAAGACGGCACCTCAGGAGTGCAGCACCCCCTCATGCTGCACTGCTGTATCAGTATTGGGATATTAACCCAAGTGCCTGGTGTGGGGCTAGAACCCACAGCCTTCTGATGTCCCAGCCTCAGAGGCGAGTGTGATACCTGCTGAGCCACTGACACTGCTGCCCAAGCATCACAATGAGTAGAACTTGGTGGGAGGGAAAGTTTAAGAGGGATGCAAGGGAGTTGTATTTTAGGGAAAGGGTGGCGGAGATGTGGAAAATTCTGCCAGAAAAGGTGGTGAGTACCAAGACTGTAAATGGTTTTAAAGTGCCCCGATGCTGTTGTGACAACTTTGAAAACATGTACTATTTAGATACAATTTAGCTTACATATAATAATTTTATTTTGTAATGGCCACCCTTACTTCATTATTACTAAGGACATGTTCATGTAAACAGGATAACTGTACAATCTGTTCTAACTGCTTGCCTACACCTGAGATCACAGTCTGTTGCTGTGGAGAGAATTATGATGCCATAAACAGGGGATTATAATGCCAGGTGTAGGCAGGCAGAAAGAGCAGATAAAGTCTAAGGGACAGTAATTCTCTTTCATACAACTGTCCTCAGTAATAGAGAATTATAGAAAATATATGAAATATTAACTGAATTACATCTGAAATCTCCTATTTGTTTTCAGCTTTTCCTAATGGTGTCAGGGGCTCTTTAAGCAGGGCTGGGACAGAGTGAAGAGTTTGGTGGTTGCTCTGATCAGTAGCAGTAGGTAATGGAGCAGAGGGGTAGACCAGGAGGGATAAAACCCGACATGAAGAATAGGTTTCAGGGCAGATAAGGAATTTTGGGCAGACTAGATGGACCTTTGGTCTTCTTCTGCCATCATTGTCTGTTTCTGTGTTTCACTGTGATAACTTATGAGGGAGGGGGCCTGGGTGGGAGTGAATCTTTTTTAAGACTTTTGGAGGTGAAGATGGAGGGGGATATTAATTTTTTTTTCAAACTTTTTATTACTGTATGAAAATATAAATATAGACAGAAACATATATTTTGTTTTCCAAATAAGCCAGTAAATCATAACTTACAGATGTATAATATACCACACTATACTTCTAACATATATTAATACAAGATAATATAAAAACAAGCTAATAAAACACAATAACATAACTTCATAAATTAACATATCATTGCAAGACAAGCAAGTAAATTGGTATGTATATATGAAGAGACAGAAGACAGAAAAAAGGAAAGGGGAGGTTGCATCAAATTTGAACACTTTTGTTTTTACTGTGGCTTATAAATTCATTAATAGTGACCTTAGACAATGTTTTAATCCATTCATCCAAATCCGGAGGCTCTTTATCTTTCCAATGGCATAATATTAGTCTTTTAATGCATAAGGATGCTACCATCATCCATCTTTTTTCTGATGCCAATAGAGATTCTAATAATATTAGGTCCCCTAATATAGCTATTCCTGGATTAAAAGGAAGATTACCTTAAAGGATTTTTTTAAAAGCTTCCCAGATTACCCCCAGGCTGGGACAAGGCAAGGATAATCCCAAATCATATGCAAAATATTCGCTCCTCTAAAACCACATCTCCAACATTTACTATCTTGGGAAACACCCATCTTATACAGTTTTTCAGGCATGTAATACCAATCGTGTAGCATCTTAAATTGAATCAAATGTCCTTGTAAATCTAAGCTGGAGTTGTACGCATTATGCCACAAAAGTTTCCATGAATCTTCAGGGATAGGGTGTCCTAGATTTTTTTCCCATGTTGACTTTGCTGTAACTGTTAAATCAGGACCATCTTTTATTAGGATTCGGTATAATTTCCCAGCCCCTCCTTTACTATTGGCAATTTTGTTTAAAGTTTCAAACTTCTTAGATATTGGGATACCTAGATTAGTACCTATGATATTCTGTAGAGCATTTCTTATCTGCAGAAAGAAATAAAACTGTGTATATGGTAAACTGTATATCTCTCTCAATTCCAAAAATGATCAAAGGATACCTGTGTGAGGATTGATTATATCCTTCAATAAACATATACCTTTCTTTTCCCAAACTGGATTAAAACCCTACCACAACACTTAAGGTTTGGATTTCTCCATAATGGAGTGAGCTGTAAAGGTATTGCATCGTAGGCCAAATGTTTAACAAAGTAGGAAACTGAACTGGCAGAGTTTTTCAAAAATGGGTGAGAACCCACTGAGGATGGAATAACACCTACAAACATATGGTGTAGCAGATGACGGTAAATACTAGATTGTTCATATTTAACCCATATGGGGGTATGACTATTAAGAAGGAACCAATGACAAGTTTGTCTGAACAGAAAAGCTTGCTAGTATTTTTTAAAATCAGGGAGGCCCATACCACCTTGCTGCCAGTGTCTCTTAAGTCTAGCCAAACTAAGCCTTGCTTTCCTACCTTCCCACAGGAATAACCTAAATAAAGAATCCATTTTTCTAAACCACATTGGATGGATGTACATAGGTACAATATTCAGAAAGTACAATATGTGGGGCACCAACATCATTTTTACAGCATTCACCTTGCCCCATAAGGACAAATTAAGTTTGGCCCATTTTTTTTATGTTCAATTCCATATCCTGTAATGTTGGCCTCATATTTAAGGTTACTAAACTATCTAAATTACATGGGATCAGTACTCTCAAATAAGTAATGTACTCCCCCTGCCATTAAAGATTACTTTCCTGACATAGGAATCTAAGAGATTCCTTATTACCTTTTAAGAGAAGCACTTCTGACTTTAACCAATTAATGGACAGGCCAGATAACAGTCTAAACTCTTCAAGGAGTTCCATAGTAAGCTTAAGTGATCTATGAGGGTTAGATAAAGTGAGAAGTAGATCATCGGCATAAGCAATAACTTTATGTTCCATTTTACTGAACTTCATCCCCCTAATATCATTATTTTGTCAGATTAGACATAACAATGGCTCTATGGCTATAATGAACAAGAGAGGAGAGAGTGGACAACCCTGTCTTGTTTCACTTTCCAGTGAGAACTTTTTGGAGAGAAATCTGTTAGTGCAAATTCTCGCATTAGGATCTCGGTATATTATAGCCACCCTTGAAACAAAACTATCCCCCAACCCAAAGCCTTTTAACACACTATATAGGTAGTCCCCCTCAATTGAATCAAATGCTTTATGAGCATCCAATGACAATAGTATTGACCCATCCTGTTTTTTAGCAGCCATCTATATTGTGGAAAAAACTCTTCTAATGTTTTCAAAGCCCGCCCTGCCTTTAATGAAACCAATCTGATCTCTATGTATATGATGGAATAGAACTTTCTGTAGCCTATTAGCTAGAATTTTAACCCAAATTTTATAGTCAATGTTTAAAAGGGATATCGGACGATAACTAGCAGGGTCTAGGTAATCCTTACCTTTTTTCAGTAAGACTGTTATAACTGCTTCAGATATTGTTTGAAGTAATTTTTTATTATTTTCTGATTCAGTGAAGACTTTTTGAAGCATCGTATCAACCTCATCTCTCAGAATTACATATAACTCAGCTGGCAAACCATCACATCCTGGAGCCTTAGCTTTAGTCAGATTAGCTATTGCCTCTTTATTCTCTGAGACTGAAATATCTTTATCTATGTCTTGCTGTTCTGACTCTGAGATTTTTGGCATGTTAATCTTTGATAGGAAATGGCCAGTCAAGTCTAAGTTATTATTACTTCTACTCCTATAGAAACCTTTATAAAAGTCCAAAAAGACATTGTTACTGTCTTTAACATTAGTTAAAGTCCTTCTGTGTTTATCCTTGATACTTGATATATTTTTCCTGTTTTGGATCTGCTTCAGCCTGTAGGCCAATAATCTGCCAGCCTTTTCCCCTTATTCCCAATAGTTCTGTCAAGTTCTAAACTATGCATATTCAGCTTTCCCTGTATGCATTTTGTTAATTTCATATCAAAGAAGTATTATTTTCCTCAGAAGGTCCCTGCTATCACCCTTATGTATTTTATGCTCCATTTCCAACACCTTTAGCTCTTCCTCCTTTCGAGTTAATACCTTACCTTTCTCTCTTTTTTCTTGAAGGATGATGTAGCTTAAAATCCTGCCCCTAATTAAAGCTTTATAAGCTTCCCATACTATGGCATAAGATGTTTCCCCACTATTATTTATTTCAAAGAATTGTTTAGTTTCTTTAATAATCCAAGGCTTAAAGTCCCTATCATTAAGAAGAGTACAATTAAATTTCCAATGAAATGTCTTAATGGCATTAGGGTCCAAATTTAAAATGACTGAAACAGGAGCATGATCTGAGATAACAATTGTGCTGATGTCAGCTCTGACCATGCCACTAAGTAAGTCATTAGACAAAAGGAACATATCAATCCTACTAGAGGTGTCATACCTGTTGAAAAAAAAAAGGAAAAATCTTTCTTGTCTGGGTACATCAGCCTCCAGGCATCAGATATGCCAAAATCTTCATTCTGTCTTTTAGGACCCTACTAGCCCTAATATCTGTTTTACCACTACCTGGATTACTGCTATCCATCCAGTGGTACAGAACCACATTAAAGTCCCCACCCACCATAAGGTTTTTATTAGAACTTGTACTTAGCTCACCAAAAAATTCAGTAAAAAATGCACTATATTCCCCATTTGGAGCATATACATTGCATATTGTGATCTCTACACCATCTACCAAACCTTCTAAGATTTGTCATCTACCGTTAGGGTCCATTCTGTGGGATAAAGTTGTAAAGTTAAGTGGTTTCCTAATTAATATAGCCAAACCTTCTTGTTTCTTATTGACTGAATTATGAAAAACATTTCCCACCCACGATCTCTGCAACTTAACAGTCTCTTCCCCTAATAAATGAGTCTCTTGTGATAGGCATAACAGGTCATTTTTCAGGGTTCAGTATTGGGTCCAGTCCTTTTTAATGTCTTCATCAGTGACATTGCAGAGGGACTGGAAGGAAAAGTATGCCTTTTTGCAGGTGACACAAAGATCTGCAACAGGGTTGATACACAAGGAGGCATGTAAAGGATGAAAAGGGACTTGGCAAGGTTGGAGGAATGGTCAGAAGTATGGCAGCTAGGATTCAATGCAAAGAAGTGCATAATAATGCACCTGGGAAACAAGAACCCAGGGGAAGAATACACAATGGGTGGGAGGTAGTAACAACAACAAAAAAGGAAAGGGACCTGGGGGTAATCATATCAGATGACCTTAAGGTTAGCAAGCAATGTGAGAAGGCAGTAGGAGGCTGGGGTATACTGGGATGTATAGGGAGAGGCATCAGCAGCAGAAAACAGGAAGTTGTTATCCCTCTGTACAGACAGTTGGTGAGACCCCATCTGGAGTACTGTGTCCAGTTCTGGAGACCCCATCTCCGCAAGGACATAGACAGGATAGAGGCAGTCCAGAGGAGGGCAACTAAAATGGTGCAGGGTCTGCAAGAGAAGCCGTATGAGGAGAGACTAAAGGAGCTTAATATGTATACCCTTGAGGAAAGAAGGGAGAGGGGGGACATGATAGAAACTTTTAAGTACCTCAGTGGAATCAACAAAGTCCAAGAGGGTAGCATCTTTCAGAAAAAGAGACTTGCAAGAACAAGGGGACACAATTTAAAGATAGAAGGAGGGTGGTTCAGGGGCAATGTGAGGAAGTATTATTTCACAGAGAGGTAGTGGATGCATGGAACAGCCTTCCTGAGG
The DNA here is from genome assembly GCA_016271365.2 of Neoceratodus forsteri. Classification (NCBI taxonomy): domain Eukaryota; kingdom Metazoa; phylum Chordata; order Ceratodontiformes; family Ceratodontidae; genus Neoceratodus; species Neoceratodus forsteri. Next base: position 435,334,631 of record JADMNL010000022.1, on the reverse strand, counting down.
AAGTTGTGGGGTCTAAAACTGTGGGAGAATTCAAGAATGCATGGGACAGACATAAGGCAATTCTTGTGGGGGGTAGGAAGAAATAGGCTGTTGGTTAACTAGGATCTGCGGCCTATCCTGTAGGTAGGGAAATGGGCAGACTAGATGGGCCTAGCGGTCCTTATCTGCCATCAAAGTCTATGTTTCTATGTTTCTTGTAACAAGGCCACATCCACATTAAGCTTGTGGAGATATGTCAAAACTTTTTTCCTCTTAATAGGTGATCCCAATCCCTTTACATTCCAAGAAAGACATGTAGCGGCCACTTTATTGTTATCCATTGTAAAATGTGGGGCTCACAACAATGTTTAACAGATACTTACTAGTAGTCCCAGCATATGAGCAACATTTCAAATGACCTAAACCCTTCTGACCCCTAGACCTATATTCAAGAATAACCATACACATAATATGCACATTTGTAGACCCCTTCAGTTTAAATTCTTGCTTCCTACATTTAACAATGGCAAATGCATTTATACCAAAACATGCATATCTATACATTCCTACAACCAATAATACAAATTCATGTCACATACCCACTTTCCCTAAGATATTAAAATGTGACACAAGGTGCCCTCACTTATTATAATCTAAAAAACAGTCAGTCAATAAAATTAAAATAATACAAAATAAAGTCATTTTCTTGTTAAACTGTACCTAGAAAAATTACCTGTTATGCCTATCACAGACATATTAAACTGTAAGGTGGGACTGTTTGGCTCACAAATCCACACGACAACTAAAATATAGTGTACTAAAAGATTCAAAATATAGTTCCACTTAAATCTGCAAACCATATTAGCCAGGAAACCCCAATGGCCTTGAACACAAATTCCAGTCACACGACGAAATAAAAGAGAAAAAAAAAACTTTTAACTAGATAAATGCGGCACCATGAAAGGATGCCACCCTTGACCACCAGTACACATACATCATGCTAGTAGCCAATATCCCATGTGCTTCATATGTAACATGTCAGACAACACTCAGAGATGATAACAATGGGATGATAGAAAAAGGTAAAAGAGGAAAAAGGAGAGGAAGAATCACTGTCGATAGGAAAAGTAAGTTTTAGAATTAAAAGAAGGGGGGGGGGGTAGCCAAGAACAGCCTTCTCCATCATACTTTTTTGCATTATTGCAGAAAGATCACAACTTGTACAAAAATCCACTATTCAAGTCAGAATAGGAGAGTGTATTAGAATTATGTGTAAATCCAGACCACCATAGTAGCCAAGCACCAAGCAGTTAATTAATTAGGCAGCCCTGCACAGCACCCGATTCACCAGGAGTTGAATAGAACCTGTGAAGCCATAGCCTAAGGCATTCCAAATGTTACATGGTCCATCTAATACCAGTGACTCTCACCTTGCTTATCATCGATAGCTGCATATAAAAAGAAAGAAGCCACCATGTATCAAGAAGAGTATTAAATATAGACAAATGAGCAGAAAGGAAAAGAGGTAGGAAAAGGGGAAACCTAAACATGGAAGGAGAACCTGATAGGAGGGGTATGATGAAATGTACATGACATAAAGCTATAGCATTTAAAACCAGTATTGCAAAAAAACAAGTGACATAGATATTTCTTCATAAATATCTTGACACTGTTTATATTATGCCTACTAGGTAATGAAATTGTACCTTAATGGCAAATGTCAAATGTATATGGAATCTTGACCAAAACCATGTTCTCTGTCACTAAAAACTCAAAAACATTGTAATAAAGTAAATGTAGTGAATATAAGCACTAGATAGCTTACCCCTTCCTACGCGATACCATCTACAGTTACATGCACATAAGCAAGGTGTTGGAAGTGGATTCTAAGCTAGAAGTCAACCCCCAAAGAATAAGCTAACAAGAAATAAAACCAAAATAGAACACAGTTCAGCCCGTATTATTGTCCATCAATGTCTGAGGTGCAGAGGTGCCAGTTGGGATATCCGTTGCACAGTAATGAAAGCCAGCATCCAATTGGACTTCTGCATCATTCCTGTTTTTTGGTTCTTCTTTTTCTGTTACTGCATCCACCGGAAGCAAATCCAAATCATCAGCCAGGCAAGCAAAACGGTTGTTATGCAGCTCCACAGCAGGACAGTTCCTCCTTCCAGCAGCATTTTGTGGGGTGAACATTGTGGATTTAGCACGTCCTCTGGGGAGACCTTTGCACTTTCTACTTATGGTTTGCCATTCCTTCTTTGAGAAGAGCTCAGAGAGATCAGACTGAAGTTTAAGGCTGTCTGCTGGTTGCGAGTGTTGATTTATTCTAAAATCCATTGGAGTCTCGTGCACATCAGCACGTGGTCTGTCAGCCATAGAAAGTTGGATATTTTCAAAATGATGTACACTGTTTTGCTTGAATTTAACCTTGTTATTCATGAACTCTCATGCAGCCTCAGGTGTTTTAAAACTGTGTGTCCCCCTATTAAAAGTCACAAGCAGGGTAGCAGGATAATTTATTCTATAAGGGATGTTCATTTGTTTCAAAACCCCTCTAATTTTGGAGTAAGCTTTCCTTTGAGCAACCACCTCTGTTGAATAATCTTGAAAAAAAGATATACGACTGCCATTCCAAAATATAGATTTTTTTTCCCTTGCTAGCCTTAGTATGTCCTCTTTGACAGAAAAGTGTAAGAAATATGCAACAATTGGTCTGGGGGGGGGAATCTGGTTTTGGCCTAGGGACCAGACACCTATGTGCCCTTTCAATTTCCAAAGGATAACCCCAGCTATGTTGAAGAACATTGGGGATAACTTCCTGTAAAAATGTAGTCATATTAGGACCCTCCAAGCCTTCAGGAATCCTTACAATCCTAAGATTGTTTCTCCGACCCCTATTTTCCAAATCGTCCACCTTTTGCCATAGTAACTTAAATTGTTGATGCATAAAGTCAGATTCATCCTCAAGTTTTGAAACAGATCCCTCTACTACTGCCACCCTTTCCTTTAACCTCAGTAATTATATTATTAAACTTGTCAGAATTCAGCTTAATGATGTCTACAACATCTTTTAATCCAGCAACATTTTTCTTTATTTCAGATTGGCTTATAGAAATATTTTGTAACATAGCACACATATTGCCTATACCAGGACCATAGGAGTTCATAGCATTAGGTAGTGCTCCCAGATCTGTCATCGGGCCAGCTGAGTTCAGTGCCATCATGGCAGCGCCCACTCTAGTAAACTAACAATTCAGCTTCAGAAAAACTCACTGTGTGGATTTTAATTGTTCCGGAGGATTTTTTGAAAAGAAATTAACACTAGATGTTCCTGCAGTAGATTACTACCATACAATGTACTGTTTACTCATTGTCACATGGATTGAATAGGATTTTTAACTGGATTTTGTACCGCGATTTACTCCCGACCGTAACTAAGTGGCCATCACTGTAGACGGCTAGCGCCCGACCCTGGGGATATTAATTTCCGTGTTTTGGGTTAGAAGAGTGGGTGGGGGACATCCAGTAGTAGTTATCTACAGATTGGTATAGGCAAGTACAGATATATTTCCCAGATAGTGAGAATTTGCTCCAGAAAATGTATCTGTTAAACCTCGTGCAAAGTTTCCAGTATCTGTATTGCATAAAACATGGAAACATAGATTGTACTGGCAGAAAAAGACCCAGAAGTCTATCCAGTCTGCCCATTTCCATACCTATCTCACTGCTCTGCCTAATGCCAGGCTGCATTTAGAGCTCTGATAGTTTCAGTGACTGACTGTCTCCCCCTTCCCCTTATATTCCTTTCTCTCTTCTGCCTGTGGATTCTAGTATTCCCTTTGATCTGCTAAACCCATGTTTAAACCCAGTCACTGTCTTGGCTTCAGCAACCTCTCTAACCTATTCCATTTGTCCAACACCAGCTCAGCAAATGAGAACTTCCTCATGTCCCTCCTGAATCTACTTCCCACAAGTCTCCACCCCAGTCCTCTAGTTACTCTTCCCTAATTCCTTGAGAACATTTCCTTACAATCCACCCTATTAATTTCTCACAAGAACTTGTAGATCTGAATCATATCCCCCATTTCCGTCCTGCCCTCCACTGTATACATGTTAAGGTCTGCCTGTCTTTACTCATAAACCCCCCCATCCCCTCCGCCGACTGCCTCTGGATCACCTTTGTGACACTCCTTTGTATGGTCACTATATGGTCCCTATCTTTCCTAATGTCTGAACTCCAGAACTTTGCATAGTACTCCAGGTATGGCCTTACTATGGATCCATATAGGAGCAATATCACTTCCTTACTCCCATGATTAAATCTCCTTTCTATACGTCCTAATATAATGTTTGCCTTAGTGTATATTTTGTAGCACTTAGCAGTGAACTTGAGGCGTCACTAATGATGATCCTTAGGTCTCTCTCCTTAGTTACCTACACAACACTTACCCCCCCCCCCCATCCAGTAGTCCATTTTAGGGTTCCTTCTACTAATATGCATCACTTTGCACTTTTTTTGCATTGCACTTTAGTTCCTATAATCTGGACCGCTTTTCCAATGTTAACAGGTCTCTTTTTATTTCTCTGATTCCCTCCTCAGTGTCTGCTCTGCCATATATCTTCAGCAAAGAGACTCGTCTTATTCTGGATTCCTTCTCCTGTAGTGCCAGTGAAGCTACTGAAGAGCACTAGCCCCAGAACTGCTCATAGAAACATAGAGTTTGATGGCAGGTAAGGACTGCTTGGCCCATCTAATCTGCCTATTTTCCATATCTACTATAATACCGCAGACCCTACTTGGTCCCCGACTTTGCCTCCTCTTTTCCCTACCACTAAAGTTCCCTTTTGCCTATCCCATGCCTTCTTGAATCCCATTACAGTTTTTGCTCCCACCACCTCCGCTGGGAGGCTGTTCCAGGCAACTACCATTCTTTCTGTGAAGAAGTACTTCCTTACATCTTCCCTGAGTCTACCCCCCCTTCAGCTTCATAGCATGATCCCTTGTTTTTGAGCATATTGTACTCTGAAAAACGCTTCCTTCTTGAACCTTATTTACACCCTTGAGGTATTTGGAAGTCTCTGTCATATCCCCTCCTCTCTCCTTTCCTCCAGGGTATACATATTAAGGCCCTTCAAACTCTCTTCATGGGGCTTTTAATGCAGAACCTGCAACATTTTAAATGCTCTCCCCTGGACTGCCTCAGCTCTGTCTATGTCCTTCCTGAGATGTGGTCTCCAGAACTGGATATAGTATTCTAGGTGAGGCCTTACCAGCAATTTATACAGCGGTGTCATCACCTACCTCTTTCTGCTGGTGATACACCCCCATCCACTGGCTCTTCCAACTGCCTTGGCACACTGTTTGCCCACTTTTAGGTAATCAGATATAATTTCCCCAGGTCTCTTTTCTGTTTGGTGGTTGTCAGTACCACTCCCCCAATTTTATACTCTGCCCCATGTTTCTGCAGCCCCAGTGCATGATTTTGCACTTTTTTGCTCTGAAATTTAGTTGCCACATTCTTGATCATGCCTCAAGCTTTCTAAGGTCCCTCTTCATTTTTTCCACCCCCTGAAGTGTCAACCCTATTGCAGATCTTAGTGTCATCAGCAAAAAGGTATACATTCCCATCTAGTCCCTCTGCAGTGTCACTAATAATCATATTAAAGAGAATCAGTTGCAGTACTGATCCTTGTGGCACCCCACTGGTCACCCTCCCTTCCTCAGAGTGAACTCCATTTACCACCACCCTCTGTCTTCTATTCCCCCAACCAATTTCTTATCCAGTTTACCATCTTTGGACCCACTCCTAGGCTACCCAACTTATTTATGAGTCTCCAATGTGGAACAATGTCCAAGGCCTTACTGAAATCTAAGCAGATCACATCCACTGCTCCACCCTGATCCACTTCCCTGGTCACCCAGTCAAAGAAATCTATCAGATTTGTTTGACATGACCTCCCCCTTGTAAATCCATGCTGTTCAGATCTTGTAAGCCACTGGATTCAATATATTGCACAATCATTGCAGTACCCACCTCATAACTACCCTGGGCTCTCAGTACACCCTATTGACTACCACCCTCTGTGTCCTGCCTCTCAGCTAGTTCCCTATTGACCTGGTCCATTTGTCCCCTATTGCCAGATCACTCAGGTTTTTAGTAGCATCTATGTGGAACAGAATTGAAGGCATTGCTAAAGTTGATGTACAGTTCAACACATACACTGCTTGGTCCCTGTCCGTCATGATCCAATCAAGTACAAAATTCTTTATTGTTTAACATTATGTCTTTACAATTTTTTTTAAAGTGGAGAGCATACAATATGTTTAAGATAGATACAATAGATATCAGGTTTCTACAAATTGTTATTGCATTCCATTGAATATAAATACAGCTTCTAGATGGCTACCTGTTCAGATAGTCCAGATATGGAAAATATCCCCATACAATAAGTTTGGTGTTAGGCTTCGTTAGGTTTCCCTTAGCCTATATTAATATATAAGTCCTAACGTTCCCATATTCTATATACAAATACATAAAAACTTCAGTCCTATTCTTTTATTACTGAAATTGGTATTGAACCATGGTTTAACAGCACAAGATGGATATCACAGGCTACAAATTTCATGTTTACTCTGATAAGGAAGAATAATAATGCTGCAGCCAGTTTTAGATCATTTTGGAAATCCAAAATTTAATCAGGATGCCATTGGGTTCAGGTCTGGTTACCTATAGACCCAAGGATATAATTTAGCCTGAAATCTCAATTCCTTTTGGAAAAGCAGTCTTGAGAGACTCTAAAAAGCTTAGTATTATATTCTTCTTCCATAGAGTTCTGATACAATTATTAATGTAATACACATTCTTTATTTAATTTATCTAGTCAAGAGCCATTATACAACTTGGATCATTGGGTTTCTTTATGTAAAGTCAACCATACAAAGTAGGATCCTTGAAATGCTACTTATTTTTTCAAGATGGAATCAAATCAATATCTGCCTTGAAAAATGGACCTATATGGCCTAGCTAATATAATCAGCACTTTTTATTATTTAATTATTACCCATTCAGATTAATCTATAAAAATGCCATGGCTAGAAAGTTAGAAAGTTTCTGGGATGTGCTGGCCTGGTAGTGCTGACGGTTGAGGCACTGGACACCACACCTCGCACCACACTGGTGACCTGTGTTTGGGAACGGGCATGGGTCGCCGGGGGTTGGCAGGGGTGGGGAAGGATAGAGCATCCGATGGACTGCTCTCCTTCCCTGGGGGGGTACTGCAGCTTCGGCACCTGAGTGCTGTCTGGTGAAGGCTGGAAGGGCAAGGTGATGAGCGTTAGCATGGGGGGAGCTGAGTGTAGACACTTCGAGGAGGAGGCGCACGGGAGCATGCATGTTCTTCCTCAGCTGGTGTCATTGCATGCACTCAGCTCCAGAGGGAGCATATAAAAAAAATCTGCCTCAGCTCCTCTATGAAGCTGCCTTGCCACCCCTTGATAGCTCTCAGGCTGGCTCCCTTCAACCAGAACTGTGTCCAGGGCACCTTGGCCGGTGCCGTGGCCCCACCATTGTGGGCAAGCCAGGGGGCTAGGGAGAGCAGCCTATATGGGGGCGAGGAGTGACGGGGACCATGACTGGGCTGATCCCTGGAGCTAGGATGACAAAAAAAAAAAGAACGTTTCTGGGACTTCCGGCGATGTCACCACCATGGTGGCAGAGTAGATCTGAAGCTCTTTTCCAGCCAAAACGTAATCCACAACAAGCAGCCTTTATTTCTTGACAATCCTGCTTCCAAAGCATAAAATAACAGATTATATGATGTCTACAAGGCACAGAGGAAAAGATCAACCACTGGGAAAGTCTTCCAAGTCATCTAAACAAGAACTAGAGGACTCCCAGCAGGCTGTATCAGGCTCCCCGTGCTCAACTCCTGCCCTGACCCCACCAACAAGTGACTCTGAAGAACTGGACTGCACTATTACTTCCAAAAAGCTTTGCATTGCTCTCCAACAGATCAGCATCACTCTGTAGTGCTCAGAGGCCAAAGTATCAGAGTACCTTAGGGACATAAACATTTTAGAAAAGAGAACGGAGATTTTGGAGCAATGTTTCACCAATTATTCAACAACTACAGACCTCTATATTTCTATCTTCCTAGACCTGCTTCATGGAGAACAGTTCCTCTCTCAAAAACTAGAAGAGGTGGAAAATCGTGATCGTAGAAATAACATTAGGGTACACGGCATACCCGAGGGCACCGAAAAAGGAAACCTTCTGAATTTTATGAACTCATTCTTAAAAGAAATATTGGGCTTATCTTCTGAGGCAGAACGAACTATCAGTTGGGCACACCGTTCTCTCATCCCCACTTCTGAGACCCAAAAGTCTGACCCTGTTCAATAGTGCTAGCATTTCTTGACTTTTGAGTGAAAGAAGATTTCCTTTGGACAGCATGGGCAAAAATAGAACTTATTTTTGAAGATAAGATCATTTTTCTAGACCATGATTATACCCCTCAAAAGATGCAGTGTAGACAAGAAGTGTTCCTCATTTTGAAGAAATTGAAACAAGCAGGCCATCAAGGGCATGCAGAATATCTCGCTCATCTCAAAGTTAACACCGCTAATGGATCCAAATGATTTCCAGATTTGGCTGCAGCAGCTAGCTTTCTCCATTCTCTGGGCATCAGCACATCTGTGGAAGCAAGTTCTGGATGATAGGGGGAGCTGCACTGTAGAGAGTGGCAAGTGGCAGGAACCAAGAAAGCTCGAAAGCTTCCTAACTCAAACACTTTAAATCTGTTGGACACAGTTTCAGCTAAGTCACTTCCAATGAAATATCAGCAGATACTAAGCCAAGAAATGTGATCCTCAGCTGAAAATTCCTCTCCTGCACAATCGGACTCTACCTAAACCTACCAGGTTTTCTCTAGAGACAGTATACCTTGCTTGTTATGCTGCTGAAGGCTATCCTGGTTGAATGTAGTGCCTCTCAAATAGACATGTTGTCTGGGTACAAGGTTCTATCAGCCAGAATACAGCTTGGGAGCCTTTAATATTCTAAAAAAATCTAGTTTGTGTATACATTTAAATTTTACTCAACTCTCAGTTTGATGGGGGATGGACTCGGAGTGGAGGGGCAGGGGCCTATTTACATAATGAGGAGGGGTGGGCGGGGCCAATGGACTCTCCCTCATTGAGTGATCCATCTGGGGGGGCTGGGGTATGATGAATGAATCTTCAGAACCACTTTTAAATGACAGCCTTGGTCTACTTTTCTTCCCTTTCTTCTCGTCTACCTATGATGTTTCATTCTCATCTTTCAAAACTCTATAATAAGGCAGACTGGTGTTTGGATAAGATTTTGTGTCAATCTGTCACTAAAGGCAAATTGTGGCTCTAATTCTCTCCGAATATGTGGAGGTGGAGGTCGAGAAAACCTGTTATAGTCTGATTGGTGCTTCCCCGATGTGATCCAGGGGAGGTAGGTAATGGAGGCACAGCAAGTCGAGGGAGGTAACTTTTAAGCCTCTGTAAGCAAATATGCCAAATGAACTGAGAAATCTTTGGCCTAGGTGGCTGAGAATGGTGACCTGGAGGAGTCCCCTTCCTGGTGGATGGCCCATAAGTCTGCATTTTAAACATGTTTTGGCTCTACAACATGCTCTGGCCTGCTATCTACTCGGACCCTAAGGGAGATACACAGATTCCAACAGTTATGCCTGGACAGACTTTACAATAAGGCCAAGCTCTTGTCTATTTACTTTTGTAATTTCTCTTTATTGGTCTTTCTGTGCTAGGGACAATCTAGATGTAAAGTGGATGATCTCTGACAGCAATTGCTCTGGGCCCCCTCGAATGGGTCCCTGAGGGAGGGGAAATTTGGGTCCTGATCTCACTCTCCCTGGCTCACAGCTCTCAGCATGGAGTGCTCCTCATTTTGGGGACTTCAATATAGGACAGAAGCCTGCTGGTGCCTTGCCCCATCTTTGTCTGTCCATCCTTCTGGGTGCCCTTCCCCTATTTAACAACTGGGGATCCCAGTTTACTTTGGTTGGAAAAAAGGTACTTCCAGCTCATTTTATTGTTGTTGCTAACTGTTATTGTTCCATTGTTACACTGCCACACTGACACTTCCCTTATTTCTCTGAGAGGGAGTCTAACTATGTCTGGTCTCTCCCCATTTATGGTGGTAGAGTGAACTGGACTGGGGGGGTCAAGAAAGGTAACCCCTCTCTATGCCCCAATGTACGACCATTTAGAGGGCATGGATTAGATAATAAGTTACCTTGAAGTACTGAGTTTTATTGTTACACAAGGTTTCTCACAGGTTTCAAGTTATTTTGCTTAATATTCATTTTGAATGGTTAAATGTTTTGATGTTGGTAGTACATCTCCTTCCCCACAAGATAACCAGGCTTACATATGTACTTAACACATCATGGTGGATCTCAAAATAGTCTCCTTTAATGTGAGGGATATCAATAGTCCAATTAAACATGCATGATATTACAAGAACTACAAAGGCAACAGGTGATGGTCACTTTTCTTCAGGAGATCCGCTTGACACCCCAAGAACATTTAAAATCACGATGTAACTAGGTGGGAGAGGAATATGCCTCACATCATGAGGTGCACCCCATTGTGGGGGGGGTTGCTATTTTGGTGCACCATAATGCCCCTCTTTCAATACAGAAAGTAGGCAGGGACCCAGAGGGATGATTTGTTTACCTGTTAGGTGAATATAGAGGGCAGAGATGTCTATTTCTTAATGTCTATGCTCCAATGAGGAATCTGAGCGAATTCACTTTTTGACCAAAGTTCTGGGAGACACAGTAATAGACTCGAATAGCCTCATAGTGGTAGGGGTGATTTCAATGCCGTCATGAACCCAGAGTTAGACAGAGCAGGTTCTTAGGCGTGGGAGACATCTTGGACAGGGAAATTATTAACCAGACTATGTGAGGAGATTGGTCTAATTGAGGGGTGGGACTTCCTACACCCTCAAGGAAGGGACTGCACATATTACACCCCCTAGATATCATATTTATTCAAGATAACAAGAATGTCCAAACTCCATGCGGAAAACATTGGTTCTATTATGATATCAGATCACCCACCGGTTTGGATACAGCTAGAGACATAGCCAGTGCCTTCAAAATCTATTTGGAGATTAAATGCTGGCTTGCTTAACCACACTGATTTGCAAGAGCTAATAAAATTGGCAACACAGATTTTTCTTCTAAGTGATCCTCTGGGGGACACGGGAGTGGGTATATGTTGGGACTCTCTTAAGAGCTATCTCTGGGGTGAAATGATCAAATTCTCCTCTCAGGTCAAAAAAAAACGCATCTAGGCTAGACTCGAACTAGAGCGGACAATAGTGGACCTGGAATTTCGACATCAGATTTCTTTAGATCTCATAGTAAAGCAACAGTTAGATAATGAAAGGGTTCATTTAAATAAACTATTAGATACTCAGATTGTAGGCCAGCTCTGCTGTTCTAAACAAAGATATTATGAACAAGGCAATCATGCTGGTAAATTACTTGCATGGCAACTCAGAAAGGAAGAAATGAGCAGGGTGGTAATTTGCCTTAGGGATCCCATCACTCGCTCCTATACATCCTGTTCAACAACTGTTTCCCAGATCTTTGCCTACTACTTTTCTTTCCTCTATGACTTGGAGAGACATCCAGGCCATATAGACAAAATAGACTCATATTTGGCACAATTACAGCATCCTATTCTGTCTCCAGAGCAAAGAGCACATCTAGACACCCCTATTTCTGTGGTGGAAGTTTCAGCCAAAGTTAAACAGTTTAAAACAGGCAAGGCTCTGGGTACAGATGGATTTGCTTTGGAATATTTCAAGTCTTTTTGCTCCTCTAATCTTGAAGCCACTGATGGCAGTGTACAGTGAGGTCCTTGATGGAGAAAAGGATGTCCCCCCCATGGAACCTTGCCCAAATATCTGTAATTTTAAAACCCGGTAAAGATTTGGAGAAATGTGGCTCATACTGTCCTATTTTGTTGCTCCCTGTGGGTCTCAAGATTTTTACTGGTGTCCTTGCTGATCACTTGCAATCCTGCATTTCCTCTCTGGTACATCGCGAGATAATATTCACAGATTACTTAATATCATCACTGCCCACCATGCTAAATTTTCTTTTCAGCTGGCAATCAGCATGGAAGCTGGAAAAGCTTTTGACAGGGTGGATTGGGCCTTTATGACCACCACCTTGCAGAAATTTGACCTAGGCCCAAAATTTATAACAGCGATCACTTCACGCTATAACTCCCCTAAGGCTCGAATCAGAGTAAATGGCTTGTTTTCAGACTGGATCACTTTGAGGAGAGGTACTAGGTAAGTTTGCGCATTGTTTCCATTGCTTTTTGCCCTGTCCCTTGAACCCCCGGCAATCTCGATTCGTCAAAATGCCCATATAAAGGGAGTGATAATGGAAGATGTTGAACAAAAAATGGCACTCTACAGTGGTAGCCATTTAGCGACATTTCTGAAGAATTTCTCTCTGCTGCCCCATGTGTTTAAATGCAAAAAGCATCAGATATTTCTGGAAATATCACAGAAATTTTGAGAAATAGCTGGCAGTGTCTGTGGCTACTACTGTATATGGATGATTCCTTGTTTTTTTATGGATGACCCACAGTCCTCCCTACCACATTTCTTACCCTCTTTGAAGGACTCTGGGACTATGGCGGGGTATAAAATTAGTTATGCAAAATTGGAAGCGACTATACTCAGTGGTACTCGTCTCCCAGATTTTAAAGGTTCCTTCCCATTTGTGTGAGCAAAGAAAAATACATTCCAGTACCTCGGAATCCAAGTCTCCAAAGATAACTCTAAGTCATTGTGAAACTGATATCTTAGACTCCTTAACACTATTCAGGCTGATCTGGCCCACTGGCAGCTTCTGCCCCTGACATTGTATGGCAGAGTACAAACAATCAAAATGAGTGTCCTCCCCGTCTCCTATTTCTGTTCCAAACTTTACCCATCCCCATCCCTAAAACCTATTGGAACACCCTAAATAAAGAAGTGCAAACTTTCATATAGTTTGGGAAGCACTCCTGGCTATCACATACAGTTCTGCAAACCCCACGACAGCTGGGAGGGCTAGCTCTTCCTAACTTCCCACCCTTTTATTTGGCAGCTCAGGGCACCCAGCTGTGCACCTGGGCCAAGAGGTGAGAGGCTTCCAGTTGGTACCAAATTGAAACAGCTTCAGTACCAAGATGGACCCTTTGGACCCTCCCCACTTGTATGGTCCCCTCACATATCTGACCATGGATTCAGAACCCCTGGGTTAAACATTCTTTACGTATCCTACTACGCTTTTGAAAATTAATGAGCACCTCAAATAACCTCGGCCCACTCTCCTTAATATGTCATGAAGACCTGTTTCTTTCACTTAGAGTAGACCTGGGCTTTGCCTTTTGGGAGGCGCAGGCTCTTACTACATTTAAACAGTACACCGATGACCACGGCTGTCTTCCCTTCTCCAGACTACAAACCCTATACTCTCTCTGCAGAGAGGACCATTTTCATTTCCTGCAATTCCAACATTTTATATTATCCTCAGCACTTCTTCCTTCTCTGTGTAGAGAACTCACTAGCCTATAGGACTTTGCTATCATGCTATTACACTGGTGGCCAAAATCAGGTTACCTGGCAGAACTTTATAAGATTCTGACGCAACTGATAGCGTCCCCCCTTTAGAGAACATTAGGCTCAAATGGGAACAAGAAAGTGGCTCTCAAATCCCCCCAGATCAATGGTCCCAGTGCTTTCATTTGGGTTGGCAAGTAACAGCATCCCCGACATGGCGAGTGTTTAACTGGAAGGTGTTGCTCTTCTTCTTTCCGATACCAGTTATCACCAAACACTTTCACCCCACCTACACAGATGCCTGCTTGCACAACTGTGGAGGAGCCAGGGGTACTCATTTTCATATCATTTGGGACTGTCCAGTTGGCCTATGTTTCTGGCACTCTGTTCATGGTGAGATCCAAAGATTCACAGGCATTTCTGTGCCCTTTTCCTTTCAAGAATTGGTCCTGGGTTTCCCGGCACTTTTGGCTTGTCCTGGCACAGTTTGTAGATTGGGCCAAATTATGAAGGTGGCAGAGTTAAGTGCATTACCTCTAAATGGCTTTCTCCTGTGCCTCCTTCATTGGGAAAATGGCAAGCGAAAATAAAAGAAATTGAACAAATGGAGCGTATTACTAGTAATCTCCACTTGACCAAGGAAAAATATGAGACTGCATGGTGACCTTGGCTGATAGCAGCAGCCGAAGCAGACATGTAGTTAAGGTGATTTATATTCCCCAAAAGGAGTCTGTCTTGAAATCTTCACTTATATCGATTCGAGATGTTTGGGTTAGGGAGGAGGGAGGAAGACATGCACCGCCCAAGTTTTCTAACAGTTACATTTCTTAATGTTTATTCATTTTGTCTTTATATTTGTAACCACAGGATACCAATGGTGTTCAATATATACCAAATCCTAATCCTTGTTGGTTTCACTTATATAATTTTACAACCATAGCTCATTTGGCAACCACAGGAGGACTTTAATTACAACATGGTCTATATAGTACTGATAACCATCTTTTTCATAAATAAAGCCTTCACAGGCCACCCAATGACTTTAAAGTATCTCAACAAATCCTACTGATGGCTTATCATCATCATTTCATCAACATAGTCATCCCCATGTTGATATACCTGTTCTCATGGTTCTATGAGATATAGACTATGCATTGTATAATTATCTGTTCTTCCAACGTACACAATTGTGCAGCTTGTAAGTGTCTTGTGTGTTGAACCAATAAAATCATATCTGAGTTAAAAGAAAAGTTAGTTTCAGAAGCGTCACAACATTAGTTAAAGAAAAAAAAAAACTTAACTAATTCACCTGAAGGGAGACCTAAGGTACTGAGAAGTTCGCCAAACCACTGATTTCTTTCTTTGGAATATAACAAGCATATAAGCAGTATGTGTTACAGGTCATCGTCTAGTGTAAGACCACATTTACAATAAGGGATTAATACACCTGGTCTTTTTTGCTGGAAATGGATATAGTGTACACCATGGGCTGGATATTCAAACTACGCTAGTCTGTGGCGCAAGCCCTTGCACTGCACAAAATAGTTGCGCAGGGGTGTGGCTGGGGTGATATTCAACATAGTTGTGCTATTGAGCAACTCTTTTGAATATCACCCCCCCGGCCACAGCCACTGTGCATGGCGCAGTGGAACTTGCGCCACCGCAAGTGGTCAGAGTGGAGCATTCAAGATGCGGTGGTGCAAGTACCATTGCGCCATGTGCACATTTCTGATATTCAAAAGGTGACATGCAAATGGAGCCATAATTCATGCAAGGCGCAGGAGGGGCCATTTGCATCTATTTATGGCCCCATTAGCATGCAGGTGCGCCGATCCCCAAGGACTTGCGCCTGGCACCCTGCCAGGCAGCAGTCATCGGGGACCGACGCCCCCTGCAGCCCGATTGTGGTCATAAGTGTAAAAATCCCCCTCCTCCTGACTGGCCCGATTGCGGGCACATAAGTGTAAAATCCCCTCCCCTGACTGGCCCAATCGGCCGCCATAAGTGTAAAAATCCCCCTCCCCCAACTGGCCCGATGGTAGGCATAAGTGTAAAATCCCCCCTCCCCCCCGACTGGTCCGATTGTGGACATAAGTGTAAAATCCCCCACCCCCGACTGGCCGATCGCGGGCATAAGTTTAAATAAACCCCCACCCTCCACTAGCCTGATCGCGGGCAGCAAAGGTCAAACACCCCCGAGGACCACCTACCCTGGTTATCTAGTGGCCCCTCACCCACGGAGCCCACCACCCTGCTCCCCCATCAGCCGGCGGGCGGCAGCATCTCATCCGCTCGCCACCCCACCGCCATCGAGCTGATCGCCCGTAGGCTATTGTTCAGAACAAGAGCTACCGGGCTGCGTAGCTCACGCCATAGTGCGGTAACCAGATATGTGAATGAATTATTCATTCGCTAAGGTCTGACCGGCTCAGGCTGGTATGAAGCTGCACGCTCATTGGCTTTGCCTGGAACCAATGGGCATGCAGTCTCACCGGGCAGTCAGTCGGGCGGGCGGGCAGCAGGTGGTGGATGCTGCTGCCCGCCGGCTGACGGGGAGGAGCGGGTGGTGGGGCTCTGTGGGTGGGTGGGGTGGGGGTCACTAGATCACCAAGGTAGATGGTCCTTGGGGGTGTTTGACTCTTTGCTGCCCAAGATTGGGCTTTGTGGTCCACTGGACCACCAGGGATATGTTCTTGGGGGTTTGACCTCTTGCTGCCCGCGATTGGGCTAGTGGGGTTTATTTAAACTTATGCCCGCAATCAGGCCAGTTGGGGGATGGGGGGATTTTTACACTTATGCCTGTGATCGGGCCAGTCGGGGAAGGGGGGTTACTATATGCCCGTGATTGGGCTGCAGGGGGGGCACAGGGAGTACATTGAGGGCCACCCACAGGTGGCAGCTGCTGTGTTGCGCCATGCAATTTGGCAGCTCACCTGTGGGTGGCACTCAACTTACTCCTTTTTTTTTGGTTCAAAGTTGTGCAGGCGCAGGTTGGGGGTTGTGCCTGCACAACTCTGCACAGCCCGCTGAATATCGGGCTGTGCAGTTTATGCATGGTTCCTCCCCCTCCAGTTCAGCATGCTTTCATTAGCATTGCACTGTTGTTCAGCTTGACTTGGGGGGGCGCAACTGCCTCCTGCTGAATATGGCAGAATGGCGCAATTTTGGACTTGTGCAGGCACAACTATTTTGAATATCCAGCCCCATATGTCTCCAATCTAAATCTTGTGATGAGTCTCTTGGACTGTGGGCTGTGTAGGATACAAAGGTAAGACTCTAATTGGAGTTTTATCTTTATAATTTTATACCATCTGTAATTTTTAAATTGTGAAATCCTATCAATACCTTTAGAAATATCTATGTCTCTTACTCTAGCCTTTATCTGGTATATTATTTCTTCCACTGGTTTCAGATGAATTTCATAGAGATGATGGCCCAACCCTAATGAAAAAAGATATTTTTTGATAGAATGGATGGAAACAGGAATCTCCTCATTGAGTAAGCAATTTCTTCTTCTAAGCATCATCAGGGTAGGTGAGTTTCTGGCAGTCTGAAAACACGCATTATGAATACCAAGTGCCTTTGAAGTGCCAGCATCCCCATGGGATATTGCCCCAGTTCAAGTCTAAGAATTTCAGATGGAGCTGATTCTGGAACCGCATGAACACTATGATACAATTTATTTTAAATTACTTTCAGGAGCTTTGAGTCTGTAGATCCCCGGATTTCAGCAGCATAAAGGGCACTGTATGTGACATTAGCATTAAGGACTTTAAGTAGGCCTCTTATAGAGTCCTTTCCCAATTTGGCTTTAACTACTTTGAGGGAATTGGATGCTGTTTTCATTTTATTTTGAAGTAACTGTAAATGGCTTCTTCACTGAAGGTCTTGGGAGAATCTGAGACCCAAATAGTCATAGTATTTTTCAGTTTAAATCCTTAAACTATCCAACATTATGCTAGGGGGAGATCTCTGTTTGTTGCCAAATATTACCAGTTTAGTTTTATCCATATTAATTGTTAAGCAGTTAGCTTTGCATAGTTTAGTAGTGATTCATCTTCCTCTGCAGTCCAATTAAGGAGGTAGAAATTAGATCTAGGTCATCCGTGTAAGCAAGGCAAGGGATTATTTCATTTAACACTGCTGGTAAGTGAAAATGTGGGTCCTCTAGCTCATCCAATATGGTATCTATATAAATATTAAATTGAGTGGGGGCTAACAGGCAACCCTGATGAACCCCCAGATTTGTAAAAGTGGTCATGGTCAACAAGCCCTGATAGTTTTATTGTGTCCTGCTCCAGGTATTCTGGTGAAGTCTAATGATAATGTCCAGTAAAGCAGGTTCAATGTTATAATTTTCAAGCTTTTTCCACAATAAAGTATGATTTATGCTGTCAAAATCTGCTGATAGGTCAACAAAGCAACAATAAAGTTAGCTTTTTTTAATAGTTACATATTTCCATATTAAGTGGTAAAGTGTATAACAATGTTGAATTGTCGACCGGCCAGCCCTAAAGCCATTTTGAAGCTCACTAAGGATGTTTTTTTTCTGACAGCCAAGATTGAAGTGTTTGCAAAATAATTTTGTAAAACAGCTTTTGTGAGATGTCAATAAGGCTTATGGGTCTATACATTTTAGGGTCACAGGAGTCCCCTTTCTTAAAAATGGGGTAGATATTGCTGCCCTTCCAACTATGTGGAAGTTCCTGGCCCTGAATAAAGGCATTAAAGAGTTTTTTTCAACACCACCATCCTGAGAAAGCTTTATAAATATCTCTCAGAATCTGGTCTGGTCCAGGCACCTTGTTTGACGATATAGTTATCAGCATCCCATATATTTTCTCATCCTGGAAACAAATAGGGTATGGGAAATAAGTTTTGGTTTTTCACAACATTTCAAGGGAGCAGCTGGTTGATCCAATGATCATGATCCAGTCAAAGAAATCAAATAGGTTAGTTTGGAAAGATAACCCTGCTGCAAACCCATGCTTCTTCCTGTTCTACAATCCATTTGCCTCCAAGAATTTCAGTATATAATAATGGTTTCTAGTAACTTGCCTATGATTGAGGATAGATTGGCCAATGTGTAATTTCTTCAGTCATCCCTGTCCCCACACTTGTGAAATGGCATCACAGTTGTTACCCTCCAGCCTGCTGAACCCCCTCCCCCTTGTCCAGGGAACAATTTAACAAATTTGCCAACACCTCCTTCAGCACTCTAGGAATTAACCTGTCCAAAGTAGTCATTTTGCCCACCTTCAGGTTTTTGAGGCCTTTGAGTACCCTTTCTTCTAAGACTGATTCTAACTCCAGTCATCTCTCCTTGGTCACTTTGGCCTGCACCCTGCACTCTGATAGTGCTCCCCTCTGAACAAAAGTAATCATTCAGAATATTAGTCATTTACACATCCTCCTCTACCCACGTTCCTTCCTCTTTTAATGTGATAATACCCTTCTTAGTTTTCATTTTTTCCCTAATGTACCCAAAGAAGATTTTCTCTCCTTACACGACCCCTCTCAGCTCCATCTCCGCTTTACTTTTTTACTATTTTCTGGACTCTTTCAGCTTTTGTAGATAATCCTCTTTTTTGGCCTTGCTCTGTTCCCCTGTGTATTTTTTAAATGAAATCCTTTTTGCCTTTACTGTCTCTAACATCCTTCTGGAACATCAGACTGGCTTTTTGTTATTTATGTCCTTTCCAACCTGTCTCATAAATGATGCCATCATCTCTGTTTCACTCCTCCATATGACATCCCTTTTAGCTTCTGCAGCTTCTACCGCCTCTACCCCTACCAGCTTATCTTTGAGCATTTCTCCCATCTTGTCAAAGTCCTCCCTTTTGGGGAGTCCAGGACCACAGTTTTTGAAATGTAGTGATGTGCCCCTGTGGTTATGTTGAACCACAATATATTGTGGACTCTAGACCCCAGTGGTTCCCTCATCACTACCTTTGTAACTAGCTCAGCATTTGCCAGAACTAGATCATGGGTGACCCCCTCTAGTTAATGTCCTGACCCACTGTACAAGAAAGCAGTCTTGCACCATATTTATCAGCACTTAACTTCTTGCACTGGTGACTGCCTGGATTTCTAAGACCACAACCAGCATATTTAGGTCATCCACCAGAAACACCCCTTTGATTGATGCCTTCCTGATCTCCTTACCTAATAGATGGTCTGGCCACTTCAACACTGATCTTTTTAGGTATAGGCACTGGAGTTGGGGGGGCTGGGGGGCCATGGACCCCGTACATTTAAAACTGAGAGGCCATGTCCCTTACTTTTTTTTTTGCACATATTTTTAAAAAAAATTTAAAAGAATCAATTTTTTGAGACTGAGTATGTGGCGCAGTGCATCCGCCAGCAGTTGGCAGCAGAGGGAGACCAAGATACACTATACACATACACACTGCACCACCAGTCTGTACTAAAGCAAGGAGAAGTCAGAGTTGAGCTGACAGCTGTCTAGCAAATTTAATTTGTACCCATGACCCTCCTCCTGACCTGATCTCCTGGCTCCTTCTTGCAATGCCCTGGCCTGCCAACTGTTGACTGCTTGCTTCAAGCCTGAGTTGTTGACTGCTCTGCTGGCCACCCATCAGTCGGCCGACTGCTGAGTGACTCCCATCCCCATTCTCAACCCGAGTGTGTTGTATTCCCACTCCCCTGTTATTTTTAGACTACTAGTATTAGTCTGTCTGAGACAGTAGTGAGAAAGACAGACTAGTAGAGAGAGAGACTGGTGATGGTGTCTTGTCTGATTCACACTGCCTGCTGCTGTCTGTCTGTCCTGCAGAAGCATCTGACTCCTACTAACCGAGTGCCTTACTTGACATGTCACTTGCTGAGCTGTTGTCCTTGTTGTCCGGCAGTTGCAGACAGTTGTCCAACTCTGACTCAGTGTCTGATGTCCTTAAGTAAGTTCGACTACTTCTTGCTCAGTTTGGCTGATCACTCGCACCTCTGCTGTCTTACTCGTCCTCCTGAGTCGAGCTGGGAGGGGGTGCTGGTGGGCTGTGTCATCTTGGTGGACTTAGACTCAGAGCCTGGAGCCCTGAAGGAAGGTCAAGATGAGAGGGCCAGCATCCCGGTGAAAATCATGGTGAGGGGGTATCATGCATGGTGGGGGCAGGTACTGGCAGTGACTAGCGAGGAGGCAGGCAAGGCAAGGTCATCACTACCAGTTGGGATGGTCAGTCGGGTGTGAGGAGAGAGAGCCTCAGGTACTGGTATGGTACCATAACCATTGGGTTGATTCTCAGGTCAGATCAGTACTCAGGAGCCAGGACTCAGGAGGGGAGTGGACTCGTTGGGAGGGAGAGGAACAGAAGGAGACACTCAGACACTGTGTGTGTGTGGAATAATTGTTGAATGATCCATGGGACAGGACGGTGGACCATGGGGAGGATGGCAGTGTGGTGTCATGGTGTTAGTGTGTGTTGTTGCGTGTGTCTTATCACCACCTAACCAGTCATCCCCACCTTGGACCTGCAAGCCCTGCAGAACAGTCAAGTCAATAGTGACCGATTCAAAATACATTTTTATTTCAGAGTGACCACTAGAGAATTGGACAGTTGTTGTTGTTGCCAGTGAGTGCCAGTAACCTAACCTCTCCAGACTCCACTCCAGTCCAATAGGTATCTACCACCACCACCAAAGTTACTGACATTGGTTAAGTGGGAAGGACATTATAGCTACCAATCCATCAGGCCACTGGGCAAATTAAACACCTCACAGAGTGGAAAGTGCTTCACCATTCTCTTGAATGGTTGGCTGCTTATGGTAGCAGAGGGCCTCTCTCTGTCAGCCAGTCACATAATCCCCATTTCAGTTGCAGAGTCTAAGGCTAGCCAGAGTCTCCCATGCCTCTGACTCCAGGGAAAAAAAAATTGTTTTCCCTGGAGTCAGGGGTAGGGAGGAAGTGAGAAAAATGTGTTTTATCTTCAATAAAAGCCCCAAAACTCACCACAGAGCACCTAAAACTCCAAAGCTTCTGAGGGCCTAGTAGCCCCCAGACGCCCAGCTTTTTATAAAAGTTTTTTACAGCTACTCCTGACCCGTACACCTTGGCCCCCCCACACTTTTAGAAATGCTCCAGTGCCACTGTTTTTAAGTGTATATTTAGGATACTGAAACTCAGAATCCTGAAGCTCATGGGACCAAGTTCAGTATCCCAATATGGAGAAACCCATCAAGGAGAAAGGTAATGCCAACAGGGGTATGGTAGCGGATATGATGAACTACTACCGTACCCCTTGTCAGGCAGCACAATACACAGGATGATGCAGAAGCTGGCTGAGCTGCTTCCATAGCTTGGAGGGCTAAGCTACAAGCAGCTCGGTCAGCATGGTCTGGTAGACTAGGGTTCTGTGCCTGGCTACCATTTTGGTGAAACACAATTTCACCCCCTGTAACTGATTTTTTTGACTCTGAGGTCTGCTCCCCCTTGGACTTGGTTATTTAAGTTATGGGGAGTGCCCCCGCATTACATCTAACTGCCTGTTGGGATTTTGAGATTAAGTATCCCAAACTTGGTCTTCTGGGGATCGGGATACTGAGATTCAGGATTCCATAGGAAATCCTATGTTTACTGATTTTGCTGTCATTTGAACCCAGACTAATTCTATGCTGTGCCCAGTGCAGCCCCCTTCCACTGCTTTTTGTCTAGCCCTCCTGCAGAATAAGAAAAAGGCAAAACAATGATGAACATAAAAAAATAGCAGAAAGCAGCAATTGCATGAACAGCACAGGTTTATTTTATTTATTTATTTAATTTTGGTAACCAGGTAAACCCACTGAGACCATGACAGTCCCTTTTTCAGGGGTGACCCATGGTTAATTACAGGTAAGACAGTCCATAAAGTTAAACAACAATTACAGGTTGACAGCAAAGTGAGAGAACAAAGCACTGATCACCAGTGCTTTGAACCTCAATCTGGTTCTTCATCAGGAGCAAGGGAGTCATGCTGGAATAGTCAATTAAATAGGGTTCTCTTAAATAGATATACAGTCCCATATAGTAGTAGTAGTAGTGGTCTTTATTTGTTTATTGCGCCCTTCCCTGGAGGCTCAGGGCACCATTATAATTACATAGAGCAGTATGATACACCACAATCACAAATACAACCCATTAAAACATTCTAATAATAAATATACCTATAAATAAATGAATTAATAAATAAGTTAATAAAATATCCTATGAGGGTGCAAAGGTCTTACATATTCACCCCAAATGCTTGCTGAAATAAAAACATTTTCAGGCTTTTCCTAAAGGCCTCCATCAACCGGGCCTCCCTCATGGCTCTGGGCAATGAATTCCAGAGGACTGGGCCTGCAATCTCAAATGCCCAGTCCCCCGAAGTCTTTAGCCTTATCCTTAGAACCACCAGGAGGCTCTCCTCTGTGAAGAAGAGAGGAGAGGATGCATGGGTATATCAGGCTGCAGTAGCTCAGCCTGGTAGCCCTGGCCCAGCCCATGTAGGGCCTTCTAAGTTAGTAGTCCCACTTTAAAGGGGATAGCAACTTTACTGGCAGCCAGAGCTGATCATGCAGCACCAGAGAAATATAGCATGATCTTGAAAGACCTGTTAGTAACCAAGCTGCTGCATTCTGCAGCAGATGCAGGTTCCACAGCATACCTCCACTGACCCCAAAGTAGAAAGTGTTGCATTAGTCTAGCCTTGAAGCTACAAATGCATGGACCAATGTGATCAGGTCTCCGGGGGATAAGGAACTTAATCCAGCAAATGTTCTGCAGATGGAAAAAATTATTCCAGACTACTGCCAACACTTGAGCTTCCATTATCAGCCCCTCATCCAGAATTATTCCCAGATTTTCACCTTTGAGGCAGCTAAAAGCCTAGAAGGACCAAGTCAAAGCACAGTCTCCCTCTTGACAGTCGCCACTTTCCTCCCCCCACCATGGCCCAGCTCAATTACTAGGACTTCAGTTTTCTCTGGATTTAGCCTCGGCCAGCTCGATGACATCCAATCTTGGATCTCGGCCAGGCACTTATTAAGCACGTCAACCACACCTGATGTCCCAGGTGCAAAGGACATGTAGAGCTGGGTATCATCAACATAGCAATGAAACCTAAGCCCATATTGCCTAATGATGTTATCCAAGGGCAGCATATATACCGCAAACAGCATGGATGACAGAACTGAAGGTACGCTACAAGATAGAACTATGGAGTGCAAGAAAAATCTTCCTAACACTGCCATCTGGGTTCTGTCCTTGAGATAGGACTCAAACCAGCAGATGATCTTGCTGGTGATCCCTGCATACTCCCTGAACCAATCCAAAAGCAGTCCATTGTCCACAGTATCAAACCCTGATGAGAGATCTAGGAGGATGAGAACTGACCATTCTCCTCTATCCCTCACCCTGAGCATGTCATTCTGCACCCTAACTAGTGCAGTTTCTGTGCTATGCCTGGACCTAAATCCAAACTGGAGAGCCTCAAGGATGTTAAAGGCTGCAAGGTATGCCTCAAGCTGGAGCACAATAACCTTCTTGATAACCTTTCCCAAAAAGGGAAGATTAGAGATGAGACAGTAATTGCCCAATATGTCTAGGTCCAAAGAAGGTTTCTTCAGAAAAGGATTCACCAGTGCACATTTAAGCACCACTGGGAACACTCCCTCTGATAAGGAGCACCAGACAACCTTGGAGAACACTGGGCCCGGATTCCAAACAGAACTCACAGGTAATCATGTTGAGCCTGGATCCAGGTTACAAAATGTTGCTTGCAGCTCCAAGATCACCTGAAGGACCTCTTCCACTGTCACTGGGCAAAACTCCTCTGAACACCACTGATTGTGTCTCTGACTCCCAAGTTGTCCTCTGCTGGGATGCCATGTCCTAGCTGGAGTTATTCTGGCTCTAATAGAGGACACCCTCTCTGAGAAGAACTGAGCAAACTCCTCACATTTTGCAGGGGAAAATGCCCTTATAGGATCCAGACAGTCAGAATGAAGAAGTCGATCTAAAGTCCTGAAGAGCTCAGCAGTTTGTTCTTCCCAGCAGCAATCTCTCTCAACAGAAAGTATGCCTTTTTCCATGTGACTGCCCTCTGATATTCCTCATAGTGAGATGCCAGAACTGGTTTGTCCTCCCAGGCACTGGACCTCCTCCAACAAGGCTCCAACCTTCATTTTCATTGCCCTCCGCTCACTGTCAAAGCACAGTGAACTGAGGCACGATACCAGAGGATGTACACAGACCGGTGCTACAAAGTTCAAGACCTCCATGACAACCTTATTGTAGGACACCATGACTACCTTTGAGCCCCTGTGACAGGGTACATCCCTGCCATTGTAACAGGACCCCTCTAAATCACTAAGTTTGTAACCTCTCTTTCTATACTCTTATCTAGTAAGACTATCCCTTTTTATTTCCCATTTGGAGGCAGGCCACTTCCAGACAACCCTCTATGCTTCTCTTTAACTTTCTTTTTCTCTTCCTTCCATGGGTTCATATGTATGGAGGTCAACTTCCAGTGACCTTGAACTCCCAGACAGAATGGGACAATAAAATAGAATAGTTATAGCTGTAGCTCTATAGCATGGCTGGCTATTTTAGCTAGAATGAAAGATATGTATTGTGTACAGTAATGCACCCTAATCAAAAAGGGATACAGTGGCTATTTAGTGCGAAGGCAGAGAAAGACCGACATGACTAGCCTGTACATTAATATTTATTCCAAAGCAGCAAACCCCTTTCCCTCTTTATTTTCTGTAACCCTGTTACCACTATAGAAATGTTAGAACCTGTACTGAATGCTGCAGTTTATCTATTGGATTCATTATGCTACTGTTAAACTATAGTTGCTTAGGTAGAAATTAGAAGGAACCCTGTTGTAGTTATGCCATATTAGGTTCCAGAGCCTAATTGTAAGAAGCAGTGATCATCCTTTACTTAGCAAAGTACTTTACTTAGCTGCACCAGAGAAAAACAAAAAGGGTGCAGAGCGAGTATTAGGCATGCTCTCTGACAGAGAGAGAGAGAGAGAGAGCTATACAGCAACATGCAGAAGCCTACGTGGAGGAAGGTGACAGTGTCAGCTGATGGCTTGACATTTTAGCCGTTGGCTTGACATTTCAGCCGAAAGTACATTGTCTTGCCCCATATTAGGAGAAAATGCCTTGACATACACATCTAGCTCTGGGATAAGGGAATAGCCAACTTATGAAAGGATAAAGGATATTGTACTGCATAATAAAGATTATAGCATGGGAAACTCTAGCATACTAATAAACCTGGCATAAACATAGTTAGTGAAAACCTATAGACTAGAATACAGAAAGGGGGTAAAGTAAACACAAACCTTCTAATGGCAACACAATATGCTTTAAACAAATGTACTTCTTGAATGAGAAGGACTAAATTAAGTCTATCCTTACCTGAAGCAGAGGAAAGAATGAAATATCATGTATAGGGGAACAACGGGCCCTTATGGACCTTTTTTTATAATACACTGTCTGTCACTCAAGTCCCAGTAGAACGTTTTCCACCTTTAAAAGGGGAAAATCCTTCTGGGAAAGTTCCTTTTATTATCTAAGCTGCTCCTCATTATAGAAGGGTAACTATGTCCTTTTAGCCTGTTATTTAATTAAATGAAGGGCCATGATGATGATGCTTGTTCACCTGACCCAGGTGGGTGGGTATAAATAGTACTGTCTGAGCAGACAGATGTTAGATACGGTCAGTGTCTTCTGACTGAGTGTAGGTGAAGGACTAGGAAAGCCCTGTGCTGCACTAAGGAGAACATTGTGAAAAGTATTTACAAGTCTTTTCTTTTGAATCATTTTGTTTTATTTTTACTTTATGTGGTGCAAAAGCTGTTGTTGTTTATGATTACAAAATAAACATCCCACTTAGAAAAAGTGGGTTGCACCAAAAATCTTGTGTTTGTGTCCATCTGTATTTCCAACACCTTTACAGCCTCCAGTGCAAGCTGCCAACATTTATAAAGTGTCCAAAACTGCCATAAGTCCTTCTGGTCCAAGTCCTCTCAAGTGGTGATACTGAGCCACTTCCACAGGAGATGGACTACAAGGGGAGAGCCCTGAAACTGAATCTGATAGCACAGTGATCCAACCAACTGACCAGATAAATCTTGAGATTTTCAACCTCAAGCCCCAAAGAGAATACCAGATCCAAGGCATGGCCATGTTGGTGGTCTCCCAGAAGTAATGACTTGTGCAAGGCCCAGAGCTTCCACACTCTGGAGAAAATCCTAACCAAACTTCAAAAATTCATTGTTCACCCTTGCATTGAAATCACCAAGGATAAGCCACCTTGCTGATTCCAACACCTGGTCAGCAATGAAGGTCTCAATTTCCTGCAGAAACTCCTCCTTGTATCCTGGATGCCAGTATATGAGGAGGATTTTGCAACCTGCACCCAGACCCCCATGCACAGCCATGCATTCAAACAATACAGCATCCCTCTTTGGGTGCCACCAAGTTCAGATAAGATCTAAAACAGATGCCCCCCCCAACTGTCCCTTCATGGGCAATGCATAACCGAGAACCCAGCCAGAGCTAATGACTTTAGAACGGGGCCAGAATGATCTCCTAACCAGGTCTTGGTAATGCAGGCCAGTTTGACTGAGGAAATTAGATCTGCCATAACTATGGTCTTATTCCTCATCAACCTAGCATTACATAGCACTGCCCAAAGTGGATAGAACGAGGCAGCTGGTGCTTCAATTGCCTTCCCACTTAGTCTGGTGGGATCCCTGCTCAATATTTACTGAAGAGAAGGTAGGGCAGGGCCCACAGCTCTGCACCATTGACACAGGGGGGAGGGAGGTGTGCACTAGTCCCCTTCACAAAAGAAAGGGTCCTACAAGAGCTTGATAAGCTCAGGGTGGACAAGGCAATGGGACCTGATGGCATACATCCCAGGGTACTAAAAGAGCTAGGGTGGAACTAGCAGAGCCATTATTAGAACTGTTTAGTGAGTCTCTGAGCACAGGAGAGGTCCCAGAAGACTGGAGAAGGGCTCATGTAATCACGCTCCACAAGAGTGGTAGCAGGGAGGAAGCAGTGAACTACAGACTAGTCAGTCTTACTTCAGTAGTGGGCAAGATTATAGAGACACTCCTTAGGGAAAGGATAGTGCAACACCTGGAATCCATAGGAGCACAGGATCCAAGACAACATGGGTTTACAAAAGGAAGGTCCTGTCAAACTAATCTCATAGATTTGACTGGGTAACCAGAGTGGTAGACCAAGGAGGAGCAGTTGATGTTGCCTACCTTGACTTCAGCCAAGCTTTCAATACTGTTCCACATAGAAGATTGATTAATAAGCTGGGTAGGCTCAGGGTGGGTCAGAAGTTGGTCAGCTGGGTGGCAAACTGGTTGATGGGCAGAAAACAGAGAGTGGTGGTAAATGGTATACAGTCAGTAGAGATGCAAGTCACAAGTGGGGTATCTCAGGGATCAGTCCTAGAGCCAGTCCTCTTCAAAATCTTCATCAGTGACATTGCAGATTGACTGGAGAGTAAGGTTTGTCTGTTTGCAGATGACACCAAGATCTACAACAGAGTAGATGATTCAGATGGGGCAGGCAGAATGAGAAGAGATCTGGATAAACTAGTAAAATGGTTGGAAGAGTGGAAACTGGGGTTTAATGCAAAGAAGTGCAAGATCATGCACATAGGGAAGAGAAACCCTGAAGCCAGCTATAGGCTGGGAGGGGAGTTACTGGCAGTCACAAGGCAAGAAAGAGACTTGGGCACCATCATCACCGATTATTTGAAATCATCCAAGCAGACCACTAAAGCAGTAGGTAAAGCTAGAGGGATGTCGAGGTGTATTAGTAGAGGTATGACAAGTCAGAAGAGGGAGGTAATAATCCCTCTTTACAAGACACTGGTTAGGCCCCATCTGGAGTACTGCATGCAGTATTGGAGGCCGCACCTTCACAAGAACATTAACCAAATTGAGGCAGTCCAGAGAAGGGCAACCAAAATAGTGCAGGGACTGCATCAGAAAACATATGAGGACAGATTAACAGAGATCAATATGTATACCCTAGAGCAAAGGAGGGGGAGAGAGGTGATATGATCGAAACATTCAAACACCATAAGGGCATTAACACGATGAAAGAGTCTAACTTGTTTTAATATAAGAAAAATAGCAGGACAAGAGGACATAACATGAGATTAGAGAGAGGCCGATTAAGGGGTAATGTGAGGAAGTTCTTTTTCAAAGAAAGGGTGGTGTATGCATAGAATGGTCTACTTCAGGGAGTGGGAGATAAGAATACAGTGCAGGGCTTCAAACAGACATGGGATAAGCATAAGGGAGCAATACAAATGAGTATGAATAGATAGGCCATTGACAGAGCAAAGGCCAATGGCACATTCATAAGGTAGAAAAAGAAATGGGCTGATTGGATGGGACTTGTGGTCTTTATCTGAGGTCAACTTCTATGTTCTATGTTATGGGAACTAAACATGTCTGGTCTCTCTCCAATCCCTTTTTAATCCCAGGGTATCACCTGGTCTTCAACACCCTACTAGGCACCACTGCATAACTCTCCTCCTACTCTTCCTTACAATGTCCACCTCACTGCAACACTGATATACAGCAGCTGATGGGGTAAAGGTGCACAGATCCTTAAGCAGGGACAAGGAGTAGCTGAGTTTTTGAGTCACACAGATTGCCTTTGGACCTCCTCACTTTGATACATGCCTTGGTGACATCAAGGCTTGACTACTGTAATGCGCTCTACCTCAGGATTGTGGGAGCTTCTCTCCACAGACTATAGCTGGTGCAGAATGCAGCTGCCAGGTTACTTATGGGGCAGCCTAAATATTGCCATATTACACCGGTACTGCATGAGCTGCACTGGCTGCCAGTCAGGTGAAGGATGCTCTTTAAGGTGAGTCTTCTCACCTATAAGGCCCTACATGTCCAGGGACTTAGTTACCTGATGGACCTTCTTACACCTGCCATCTCAGTCTGTCCCCTCTGTTCCTCTGATAGAGGTCTTCTGGCAATTCCCAGGATGAGGTTAAAAATGGCCAGTGACAGGGCTTTTAGTGTTGCCGGCCCCATTCTGTGGAATTTGCTACCCCTCGGGGTTAGGGAGGGCCCATCTGTGGAGGTATTCAAGGCCCACCTCAAGGCCTTCCTGTTCACCCAGGCTTTCCCCAGCCTAGCTTTTTAAGAGAGATCAGTATGTTAAGATCTCAATCTCATTTCCCGGCCACCATGCTTTTAAATTTTTCTAGGCAAATTTATTTTATTTTATAATGAATGAAACTGATATTTATTTTGAGTTTTGGTTGTGTCTCATTTGTTTATTTTTTGTATGGTGCCCAGAGCCTCCAGAATTGGGCATCTTTTTAAATAAAAAATTACCTCGCCTCGCCTAATAGCTTGATATAATTAGAGATGTGCGAAGTTGCTGAAATTCGCTCTGTGGAAAAATCTGCAAATTTTGGTAAATTCTCAGAGCCGAGAACTGCAATTTGTCTTGTTATTCACCAGGTGGATTGGACAACACTCACTTGGCAAATGGCCAATTTGCTGGCAAATAACAAGGTGAATCTATTGTTGCCAATTATCCCCCTTAAACAACCCACCACTGGCAACCTCCTTCCTTCCCAGCAAACGTCACACTTGCTGCTGAATCAGTAAAATATGGAATTCATAATTTCTCACTCCCATCTCCTCCCCTACACAAGTTCCACAGTGTTTAATTTTTAATCCCCAGTCCCTTTTAACCCCCCTTCTGGTCCCCACCACCCTCATCCCCCCTTGAGCATCCACAAAATTTAGGCTGTGAATAAACAGAGCTTCTGCTCTATTCAGTGCCAACTCTTGACTCCTGTCTAATAATATTGGCTTTACTGAATGAATAGTGACATCTTGGCTCCTAATAAAACCTGATTTGTTGAGAAGGAGCAAATATGTCACCATTTATTCATTCGCCATTTTATGAGATGGGACTGAGCCAAGTTGGCACTGAACAGCTCAGACACTCTGCACTAGGGGACTTTTTTTGTATTTGTGGCATATATTTTGGGGGTTCTCATGGGGGAGGAGGTGGTGGGGACATAGAGGTGGGCAGGGGGACTGGAAGTAAAATTAAAGGCCGGGACTGTGGGTGGAGTATATTTGGCACATGGAGGTGGTGCGCAGCAGATATGGTGATTGCTGCAGCAAGGGGGATGAGTGTGCCAGTGAGGGGTTATTTTGTGTACCTGTTATGTTCATGGGTGGGGGAGAGGTGGTTTCACAATCACAACACAGTGGTTGTGGGGAGGTTTTTTAAGTTGAAAAAAATAAAATCCACCAGTGAAGTTGGCCGGTTCAGCTACAAATTCCGCAAAGTTTTCTTGAATAGGAATAATGTGGATTTGCACCAGCTTCACTGCTGAATTAAAAATTTGCAGCATTGTAAAATCATGTTATAATATTTATAGTGTAAAATCATGTTCACATTAGTCTTGTTTTGTTTGTTTGTTTGCTTTACATAGTATCACCTTATACACAGGGGTATAACTTGATATAGCTTTTGTTTTCTTTGGGCCACTTTATTTCTTACTGTACATGGTGTTGTGATGTTGCCTTATAATGGATTGTCATCTGGAGTGATGAACTATATGTAAATACACAGTGTCTCTCTTTAAGACAGTCCTATTTAAAGTGCAACTCTGCACTACAGCATGCAAAATGTTTTCATAAATGAGATGTTTCAGCTATTACATTTTACTAGTAAATACGATTTGATTCATTGTCAATGTTCATTTCCAAGGTTTAAAGCACATCATGGTAGTCTATCTAAAAAGTCTGCATAAAAATATTTGCTTCCCCGTTAAAATCACAGTGCCTTTGTTTATGATGCTATAGAGTCCACCATGACAACAGAATGTGATGTCACAAGCAGCAATTGTAAGATAAGCAGAGGCTAATATACATTTTAAAAGAATCAGTAAAATCAGTACTGCATTATCTGTAATAGTCTGTACAACAACAACTGGGAAAAGCAAAAAAAAAATAACTGAGAAACAGCAAAGTTAAAACATATTTTGTGTGAGTCTTGCGGTTTCAAGCTTTTTGTTATATAGTTGAGAGTTGCTCCAGCATGACTCCCTGTCTCTTGACAAAGAACCATGCTGTGGTCCAAAGGGCTGGGGATTAAGGCTTTCTTCTATCACTTTGCCAGCAATTTATTTATTTATTTAAGTGAGATTTACCAGGCAGGCATGCTGAGCGGGGGCTGCTCGTTTCCAGATGCGGCCTAGGGGTTACATAGAAATACAGAAATACAGCAGGAACTGTACAGAACAGAGTAATACAACATGTCCAGCAATAGAGCCAGAGCAGGCATAAATTTGTACACAATTGTTACTACAAGGGTGGACCACCACCGTAGAGTAAGTACAGTAAGAGAACAAGTATGGGAATAGACATTAAAACAATGCTAAGGCTATCGAGATACATCACCCTGTACTGTTATTTTAGTTTTCTTTTTTCAGTTTCCTTGCCTCCACACAGCTGTGCATTGTGAAAACCTCTAAGAAGGTCACAGTACCAGCCAGTCCTTTAAGCCTGGAACTCAATGTCCTGCAGTTTGTCTTCACTGCTCCTAATGGCCTTCCTGCCAGAGATTTATTCCCAAAATGGACAATAATATCTGTATGGAGGGGGGAGGTGGGTAAGGGGAAGATGACGAGCTCAAATAAAAGGAGAATGGACTCACTGGTGATGAGCTGGGCTGCACTAGTCCCAGAGTACAAAAGACAACACTGCTTGTTAGTAGGGTGAAAACATGTAAGTCTTTATTACTATACAAACAACACTCCCATCAGGCAGGATGCTGTGGCACTCCTCCGCACTGGGAGAGTTCCAAAGTATCCTGCCTGATGGAGCGTTGTTTGTAATAAACACTTCTACAATAATATCTGGCCTCTCTCCCACTTCTCTGAACAACCTGTCTACCCTTAGAAGTGCATTAGCTGTTGTCACTACTGGGAGACAGCAAACCACTATCCTTTTCTGCTCTGAGGCACAGATTGCAGTCTTGGTACCCCCAAACTAAAGAATCCCCACCTATAAATTCCCTCTTTTATGTCTCCCTTTCTGGCTAGTGTGTCGCCAAGCAGAGGTTGCCACTGCTGGGACCTGGTTGTGTCACAGCTTGTAGTTCACAAAAATAAAATCATGAAGCCAGCAAACCCTGCATACAGATACCTGTACAGTGTTATTCTAGATACGGTTTTGCAAGTACTCCCTATGATTTTCTTGTACTTCCTAAGTCACTTATCAACAGTAGCTGAGTACAGACACCTACAGTACACAGATTTCCTTAACTAGGGAAACACTAGTTAGTCAGTAACTTGGGAAGTATAAGCAGAACCCTCTCTGTTGTAGACTACAACAGATAGGGTTCTGCTTATACTTCCCAAGTTACTGACTAACAAGTGTTTCCCTAGTTAAAAGAATGCATATACCATTAGAGATGTACTCTAGATAATTAGTGAAGATGACCCTCAGTGGATGAAACCAGAAGGCTCTTAGTTTGTCCAAATGGCAAAATGGACAAAGTGCCCCACAGACCTACGGACTACCTGGCACACCTATGCAGAAGCTTTCCTCCTACTCTGTGGTCCTTCGGCATCCTCACACTCCAGGGTCCCTCACTCTTTGGAGTTGCTTGTTGCTACTGATATGTTTTAGCACAGGAAGTTTCTGCAAAGCCTTAACCATTTTTTTTCTAACTTAAACCTACCAGTTTACACACACTTGACCTAAATTCTCCTAAACTTCTTGGGACTTTAAATTTATAAAGAATCATCTGACCCCTAATATTAAATTAGACCCCTTTCTGTCCCTAAATACAAACATTTATTCTTAGATCCCACTATCACCTCTATCCAGAAATTGTGACATCTTGGAGTATTCAGAAAATCCAGATAATTTGAGTCTCTCTACATTACATCTCCCATCATAACCGTTAAATTGACAAGATTAAATATGTCTAAATCAAGAAATAGTGATATCTTAAAGCAAAAAAAAAAAAATGCATATATTTTGTGGGAGAGAAAAAGTGAGATAAGTTGGGGAAATCTTGTACCTGGCACACTGTCTGTTTGACATACTATAATGAGCACATTTCCAAACTTATTTTGGAAGTCATACAACACCTGTACTGGGTTTGCAATCAGTGTAATTAATGGCCCCACTTACAGTGTTTTAAAAACTCCCTAAATGGGCAGCCTGATTGCCTAAAAGAAGAATTTCACATTTTGATGCTGGCAACCTGGGTTCAAGAGCAGACTCGGGTCATAGGAGTCAAATGGATAGGTTGGGCGGAGTGCTGCCTGCAGGAGCATCTGCCAGTTGAGGTGGGTTGGAGCCATCACCTGCCACAGCAGTAGCCCCTTGTGGTGGTCCTGGGAGTCTGCTCCCTCTGGGAAGGGTTGCATGCACTGTGCCATTGCTGCGTGCAAGGCATTCAGAGGTTACATGCAGTGCCACAACGTATCATGGATCAAGTGCGGAACACTTACCAGAACGTGCATATCATGAGGACTAAGCTGATAATAAAGGCAAACCATGGAGGATGTGAGTGGTGAGCTGTGATGCACCATGCTTTCCTACTGGTGGCCTGGGTTTGGAAGTGGACTCAGGTCACAGGAATCAGGCAGCCAGGCTGGGTGGAGTGTTGACTGTTAGCAGTGTTACCAGCAGTTTTCATGGCCTGTACAATAGCAAGCTGCTATAAACAGATTGAAGCATATTTGCGGGAAGCCCCCAGAGGGTCTATTATTTCCACTACTCACAGCCATGTCAAAGCTTTTTGAAAAAAGAAAAAAGCTAGAAAAAACAGGTTCCTTTTTCCTCTCCAAATGCAAGCCACAGGAATTAGTGATTTATTAATTAAAAGAATTAACATATCACAAGGGTGGGCCAGCCGGAAATGTCTGCTCCAGGAGATTGGATAACATTCTGATCTGTTTCCCTTTCTAACCTTCAAAAGGCTATGGTCCAGAAATGTACTGTATCCTGTTTCTTTTCTGTTCAAGTTCACAAAAACGTGTTTAATTGTCTGCTTGGTTGGGTGGGGGGTGAAGGGGTGAGAGGTTACATACTGTATTATGCTATAGTTGTTTTGTTAATTGAGTTTAGTGTCCATGAATGGTGGAGGATTTTCAACAGCATCCAGTCTATGTATTCAAAGGCCAAGTAATATAGAGCTGGTTTCTCTTCTCTGCTCTGCCAATGTGCCTGATCCGTAAGACACAGGGCACTGTTATTTGCATGGGATGAATTCAATCTCTACAGAATGTCCCACTCAGACCTGGACCACTTTTTGTGTCAGCACTGACAGCTGTGCCATACTGAAATGTGATTTTGTAATGGAGACTCCCATCTAGAACATGAGCTGAGATTACCAATTTCATTTCACTTGTGACTTGAGCCTTGCT
This sequence comes from Neoceratodus forsteri, assembly GCA_016271365.2. Classification (NCBI taxonomy): domain Eukaryota; kingdom Metazoa; phylum Chordata; order Ceratodontiformes; family Ceratodontidae; genus Neoceratodus; species Neoceratodus forsteri. The sequence continues at coordinate 435,299,564 of JADMNL010000022.1, read as the reverse complement.
TGGAACCCAGGTCCCTTGTGATGAAAGGTCAGATTCTTAGCCATTATAAATTATGATATCATTCTCATCGAGATTGTTAAATTCAAAACATTCTAGGCACTCATAACTTTTAGTGGGAGCCTCATGCTAAAAGTTCTAAAATTCTAGATAGCAAAAAGGGCACTAGCACTCTCCCTCCTGCACAATTCAAAGGATGGAGTGTCATAATCAAATTATATGGTGCAAATAAGGTCTTATTTTATTTGAGCCATGCAAAAAGTGCAGCGTGCAGACCTGGTAACTTACATAAAACTCCAACATTTTGTGCCTGTGCTAGGGACTTTTCAAGGGGTCATACCTCTTTCGAAAGCACACTTTTTAAAGTCCAAAATTCAGATATGCCTTAAATCTATTGGTTAATCTGAGTGCTCGAGGCGGCAAGCTATGCGTGACATACAAACAGCAAATATAAAGTGAACAGTGCAATAAATTTATGAAAATGTTATAAAAATACAAACTAATGACATCATATACAGCAGCATATTATCTAGCAAAAGATTTGTTTAGCATAGGATTACAAACCACTGTGATATTACATGTCACAATATGAGAAGCTTATAAGCATGTGCCGAATCTGAAGATTTCAGGAAGCTGATCATTTTGTTGTTAATTTATTTCAGCAGTTTGATTTCACGGTACGGTAGATACTTCATCTGATATTTTGCAATGGATTTGGGGTTGATGATACCTTGTACACTCACTATATACTGCTGCCAGTGCAGAAACAAAAACAGGTGTGTCCAAGGCGAATGCCACAGTCTATATTCAAGCACAAGATTCAGTCTAAGCCACTTCACATTACACTTTACAGAGGAACAGAATAAACATACAGAATTCAATGGGGGGGGGGTTGTAATACTGGAGAGGTGGGGGTTATCACAATAAACCAAAAATCGCAATTATAAAGGAGAGTTTCTCTCAATTTGCTTCCCAATAAATTTGATGATGATGATGATGATGATGATGATGATGAGAGACCAAGTGGCAGAGGACCACAAAGTGCTGGGATTTTTTTTTTATTCTTTTGGTAACCAGGTAAGGCCCACTAGGTACAATGCATTTTCTGGTACACTCTCCCTAGAGGCATCACAAAATGTCAAAGCGTGGAGGTGGATTACAAGTCAAGGAGTGGAAAGGGATCATGCTACCAGTTCCTCAGGGGAAAATTATGATCCCTTCCCTTTCTTTGGGGGCTAACAGAACATTTTTGTAAACATTGTGGTGAAGCTCCCATTGAAGTATGTGAGCTCCACATTTCTGCTTTATAGCACCAAGAAAGGTGCTCTTTGAATATTACTGCCATCACCTCTTTGTCCGTCACAGGTACCTCCCTCCCAACTCTGTTTTCAAGGCCATATCCCTTCCTTTACCTGTCTGCTTCATTTATGTTGAGGAAAAAGGTTTTGGTGTTGTCTGAGGCTCCTGCTGCTATCCTGGCTATCAACCATTCCCTGACTTTCTTATTGCTAGTTTTCTTCAGTGCTGCTCTGTATTCCTATTTGGTCTGGAAGCAAACTATCTCTTTCCAGCAGTCACAGACCTTCTGTTTGTTCAGCTTCAGTTGCCTTAGATTCCTGCTGAGCTGGGGGAAGGTGGAATTATTTTTTGCCATTTCCCCAATTGGTTACAGGAATGTGGACCTCTACAGCTCCTTCGAGCACTTTTTCCAAAAAACACTACATTGGCTCTGTACTACCAGCTTCATGCAGCCCCCTTTTTTTCTATCTGTACTCAAGCAGCTCAGCCTATAATCATCCCATTGCCATCCTCCACACCCCATGTGACCCCCATCAGCTCACTCGCTCAGGCTAGCTTACATAGTACCCACGGTAGAGGCCCCTGCCTCAGCCGCCGGACCTGGTTCTAATACCGGAGTGTGATTCCCTCGGGTCCGAGGGTGTGTGGAGGCACGGCCATCAAGCCACCACAACCAACTGCCATTTTCCTCTGTGTATGGATGTGCAATGATGTCAAGGCACTACGTGCCAACATTTGCCGTATTCCCCCCTCTTCGTTGTACTGCACCTGTAGTGCCCTCGATTTCCATCAGGGGCTGCTGCAGAGTGGCGTGAGTCCTGATCCCTCCCCAGGAAGAGGAGAGCAGTCAGTAGATGCTTGATTCTCTCCCTCCTCAGCCAACCCCTGATGACCTGGGCTTGTTCCCAAACCCAGGTCACCGGCATAGCGCGAGGTGTGGCATCCAGCGCCTCAACCCTCAGTGTCACTGGGCCAGCCTCATGCAGCCCCTTCAGACCCATGGACACCAGGTCCTTGGTCATGGGAAAGACTACTTTTCTGAAGTTTTTGGTCCTGGGGGCTAATTTCCGTATCCCCAGGAAGAAGGTTATCCAGTTGTGGTCACTGCCTTCCACCAGTTCCTTGACTTTTACACTGGAGATGTTCCCATCCTCACTGCTAAAAAATAGTCAAGGGCAGCCTCAAACCTGGCACCCTGTTGAACATGTTGTTGGTCCCTGCTGACCTGGTTTTCAATTAACACAGAGGGACGCTGCTTTAAGAAGCACCCTTCCTGCACAGAGATGCAAGACCCGAAACACATTGCCACATGGTCTAGTTTAGTTAGAATCCTGACCAAACCAGGACTGCCAGGATACAAACTCATAGTCATAAGGAAAGAAAAGCACCGGTGCCTGTCAGGGGATACAGCTGTAGGTAAACTTGCAAATCCTGAAGTGGAACCTTGGTTACATGGCTAGCTAAACATTCTCCTTACAAGTACTTTGTATTAGCTGGTTCAGCCCTGCTCTGGATCACTGACACTGTGTGTATGATGGGATATGTAGCACCAGGCACCTGGGCTAATATCCAAGACTAGCACTGTGGAGATGTACCAGAGGGATGCCCCACAGTTGTAGGTGTCATCCCTCAGATAAGACATTATACTGAGTTCCTTTCTGCTCATCTCTGGCAGGTGCCCATGTAGAAGTTACGATTTTCACCAGTGTGTATTACATATTAGTGAAACAGTAGTACAGCAATTGAACGTGATAAGAAATGAGTTTCAGGGTTGAAATAAACTCTAGGTAGAATGGAGCCGGGGTGTGTCCCACTGTAAAAGACTGCTACCACACAACTTCATTATACCTTATTAGAGCTTACAAGAAGATATTGAGTCAGAGGGCCCCATTCTCAGTAGCTTTCAGGGTTGACACAATAGATGGAAGCTGGTTGCACAATTGATATCCACAAAGAAAGGCACATGCTGATGCAACAGACATACAATGCAAACATCTAATTTCGCTGTTAAGGGGTGGAAATGGGGTTTGCACCCACTTACAGGCTGCAGTGCACCTGTGACTGGCTTGCAGCATGGCACTGCACCAGGCACACGGTATAGTACTTGGTGCGCCAGGCAGAATGCTGTAACCACGGGTGTCACACCACAAAGTCTCTCCCTCCCTAACTTCCTCAAGTCAAATGTGCTCTACTTGACTAATGCCTCCCCCCAATAACCTGATGACCAGCTTTCCTGATTGTTCAGTGGACCCCCACCCACTCCATCACACATCACTGGTCCCTGGCATGTAGCGATAACCCTTCCTATCCCCAGTATGCTACTCTAGTGTCTAGTCTACTGGTGTGCTGCTGAAGACCTTACCTTCCCTCATCCTAGCTGCTGTGCCCAGTTGCAGCACTACACCCTGATGATGCAGGGAAGTCACATGAGGGGTCCAGAAATGTCATTGAGGGCCAACCTCAATGACATAATGGGTAAGGACACCAAAACTGTTCCAACTATGCTCATGGTCGAAGACATGCCTTCCTTGGACCCACTCCACATTGTGGACTCACTGAACAATACATTCACAGACCTAAGTGGAGTGCTCCCGGCTGACTACTTCAACCCTCCCACCCCGAAAGATCCTAATGGCAAGCTAACTTCAACCAGCAAACTTCTGTCATTTTACTTTAAAGAAGTTTCCAAAACAGAGGTGAGAAAATACCTGGAGAAGGTACTGGGGCAATCAAGACACTGTAGGGACACCCTGGACCTTAATTTTTTTGCCCTGACCCTCAAAGAAGTCCTGAGCCCTTTGACTTCAATAATTAACCTGTCCCTCTGCCTCTCACAATTCACCCAGAGATGGAAATCTGCAACTGTAACCCCAGTCCACAAAAGTGGAGACCGGGCATTGCACAACAACTACAGGCCAATCTCCATACTCCCACCACTTTCCAAAGCACTTGAACGGATTGTGGCAGGTCAGTTTGTGGTGTACCTGAGCCTGTACCAACTCCTTTGCCCGGAGCAGCATGGGTTCCAGGTGGGGCACAGCACTATCATGGCTTTGCTGGAATTTATGGGCTTCATCCACCAAGCTTTAGACCAAGGCCAGCGGGTGGGGGCTGCATTTATCGACCTATCAAAAGCATTTGATATGGTGCATTATACACTCCTCCTTGAGCAGCTAACCAACACTGGACTCTCTCCAGATACAGTTCAAGGGTTCAACAGCTATCTCTGTAATCGCTCACAGCGGGTCAAGATTGGGGACGTCATCTCCAATAGCAGACCAGTCTGCTCAGGGGTCCCACAAGGGTCAATTCTGGGGCCCCTAATGTTCAGCATTTTCCTAAACAAACTCCCAGGATGCTGCCCCAGTTCTATGATCCTGTACACTGATGACGCAATCATTTTCACCAGCAATCCTCACCTCGAGCACCTACAAACAGACCTCCAACTTGGTTTATCCTCCGTCGAAGCTTAGTTTAAAGAACACAGACTGAAGCATAAAAAAAAAAAACAAAGACCATGATCTACTCCAGCTCCCTTAGTAAGCATAATGCCTTCCCCTGTCTGTCAAGAATGACAGTGGTGACACACTGGATCTCATACAGCACTTTAAGTACACGGGTGTCACAATTGATTCCACGCTTTCCTATGCCCAGCACATAGACAATACCACAAAGGCCATCAATTCTAGAATCATGATACTCTTCCATGACAAACACAGCCTAACAAATGAAGCCCTTAACCTGGCCATCAATAGTTCAATTGTCTCCCTCATTGATTATGGCCTGGCCATATGAGTCAGCAATGGACAATGCCCTCCACCACATCTCTCTGGCACTAAATAAGGCCTGTCACCTCCTTACAGGTGCTGCAAGACTCATGCACACCTGTGAACTCTATGCTCAGGCAGGTTAGCTCCAACTGAAGAACAGAATTAAATATCAAACCTGCCTACTTGCCAAAAAAGCCTCACTAAATCTGCTGCCACCAGGAGTTCAGAACCTGCTCACACGACACGTGAGTCCTAGGCTGACCAGAAAGAAGCTCCAACAGTCAAATCTTTAGAGAACCCAGATGCCGCATTGCATTGGCACAACGTGCGTTATACCGTGCACTTCACTGGATCAACGCTCTACCACCTGCAATCTCCGGAGTAGCAACTATTGGTGCCTTCAAGCATAAGCTTCATCAGCACCTCATTGCTGAGGACAATTGTGACTGCTTCATCTAACTTTTAGTGCATACAAGTGAAGTCTTCATCAGCACCTCATTATGAAGGACACCTGTGACTGCATCCGCATACCCCCCCCCCCATAGTTATCACCTGCTGCACTTAGATGCACCTCTTGACCCAGGGGGCACCTTCCAACCTCAGCACTTCACTGATCCCCACCCCTGCCTACCCCCCACATCTCATGGCACACCCTCCTCCCCTCCATTCTTCCACTATGTCACCTTTGTCTGTTGCCTTCTCTGTGTCTATATTCTCCATGGTGTTTGAACTCACAGACACAGGCATACATTGTACAATGCCTCAGCAATGTCTACTTGTGTGAACCTTTCTGTAACTTACTGTACCATCTCTGTAAATGTATAAATTGTTGTTCTCTGCTATTTTCTATTCAACTAATGTGGAACCCGCAAAAGAGCATCCACTCACAGGTGTTATCCAAGAACTCAATAAATAAAAAAAATAAATAAAAGAATGTTAATGGCAAGGGTTCCTCTAATATGGGTCTATCTACTCCATTCCATACCTTGCAGCCTTTCACTGCACCATGTCCACAGTTTAAATTGGGATTTATTAAAAGGCAGATCTCTACTAAATCTAAAAGTTAAAAGAGCTTAAAGTATTTATACAAATGCACATAAATGCTTCCATAGTTTCCATTTCTCCTGTCATTGGTCTTCTAAAAATTATAGTTCATGTAGTACTTATTTTACTGCATCTTTTAAAAGAAGCTCTGTCCTCAACTTATGTCTCAACTGCTGTGCTTGAGTCAGGATGGTATAGCTACTGCCTGGTACACCAGTGACCCAGGTTCGTGAATGGATGCAGGTTCCTCTGGGCTGGCATGGGAAGGGAGGACTCAGCATCCCTTAGACAGCTCTCCTCCCACAGGAAGGAAGGGAGGAAAGTGAGTCCTGCTGGTCAGCTGCCACCTGGAGGAATCTGTGTGGTAGTACAGTGGGGACAGTAGAGGCAAGGGAAGGGGTCTCCATGCCTTGATGCCAGGAATGTATACACAAAGGTGTAGCATGCGCATTGCATCACTGCGTGCACATGAGCTCCAGGGAGAAAACGAAGGGAAAAAACTTCTCCAGTCAAAACTGGGTGACAGCCTGGTCCCCAAGAGGCACCTCACCAACAACTGGGCCCTTTGGGATACAGTCTTATGGCAGAGGACACACTGGAACTGAATAAGCACCAGAAAAGTTAGATGGTGGTGCTGGAGAGATTAGTCCAGATGGGAACAGACAGGGGCAAATAGAAGATAAATTCAAGATTGGAAAGAAAACAATTACTGTGTTTGTAACATCACAGTCTTTTGCAACAAAAATCATTGTGATGTCATAAACAAAAATATTATGAGGTCCAATAGGGACAGTCAAATGCTTTCATACAGGACACTTGAAGAGGCTATCTTATCGTGATGTTTTATAAACCATGGAACTGAAAAGTAAAATTAAGAAAATATGTTTTCTAGTAAATCATAGCTAAACATGCCTATGAAAGTACGTAGAAACAGAAACAGAGAGATTGGACCAGTAATGTTAAAGTTCTTTCTGTTCTTTAAGCCACTCTTGACTTAGCAAGGATGTCACATGTCTGTCTTCCTTTTCAAGTCTGATAGAACTGGGTAGCAGCCTGTCCCAACCCTGAGACTTTGGTTCATCTGTCATTGTCTTAGACCCAGCTAAACGCAATCAGTAAAACTGTGCCAAAGACTGAACTTCCACTGCAGTGGCATCTATCCTAATATTAGGTTTCTTGGTTATTATTATCGCAATTTCAGTTTCTGTTTCAGACCTTGTTTGATTCTGTGTTAACTAAGGGGAGTCATTTTTATGAGGCATAGGGCTCATAAAAAATAAATGTTTAATCAAGTCTAGATCTGTTTCAAATTAACTTGACATTCTAATCAGTCATATGTGAGCAATTCATTTATGTAATTGTAAAATATAATATATTGCTGTAGTATTACATTTCAGTATCTTTCAGATCCTGCAACAGTTTTAAAAAAGAACGTATTCAGTTTCTGCAGACATAAGATAGTATGATGGCATCATTATGTCCATACAAAATGAAATGCTCTATTTGTTTGTGTATTACACTTGTGTGGGACTGTAGCTTAGCTCAACCTCATGCATAGTTTACAGTGCAAATGAAGGGATAGACTCAACCTCTTTGAACCCCTTTTTCAAAAAAATCCTGCCAGAGAATGTGTGTAACTGACCCTATCTAGACCATAACAGCATCTTTAGAGCAATACAGTGAATTATTTTCAAACCTCACAGACGCAGTGAATAAGACTGGCATGCCAGAGTTAATGAAAGATTTCATCATAAATCAGAAACTGATGCAAAACAGAAAGTGATTGTGAGCGGTGATGAAATGCGGGGGGGGGAGTGGTCCACAGGGGCTTGAACCTCAGAGCTAGGAAGTGAGCTTTGACCCCCACACACACACTAAAATATGAGCTTGTGCAAAACTAACTTATAAAATGAAGGAATGCTCTGTTGACAGCTAGGGCCTCCATGGGCCCCCATTAGCTCTGAAATCTCACAAAGTGCAACTCCTAACACTGAATTCAAGTGAGAGGCATAGCATGGGTTATGAGCTACAAGGGCTCAGAAACATTATAGTTAAGAGGATCAAATGAAGCAAAAGAGACTATTAAGAGTTTTAATGAGCTGTTTGCAGGAAACAGGAGCAACATTCCTTACTGCTCACGGCTGCTCTTTCTCAGGAAGTCCTGAAAAAAGTGTGGAACAAAAGCCGGAAGCGATGCATGCAGATGCTTTGGTTATCTTACTGCCACACTTGTGAGCCTGTTGACTAGCTGCTTTTTCTTGTTTAACTCCAGCAAAAGAGGAAACACTCATCTCCGTCCTGGCGCTTCCTGTCTCAAGTTAACCTTGCAGAAGAGGCTGATGCTCAGAAAGGGTGTGTGGGAGCTTAACCCATAAACATCTGGCCAATGGCTGTCTTGAGGATCCTAGGGCTACTTTGGCTCCACCTGTAGATTTAACTAGAGTCCCCCCATCACTCACAATGCAGCAGTACAAAAACACAACAGTCAGATGTTAGGAATGGATAAACTATTGGCAAGCCTCTAGTTCTGTAGGGAATGCCTTCCAGCTGGGCTAATGCATATGCTTGTTTAGTTCATCTGGTAGGCAACAGTAGGACTGTGCAGTAATTTGTTGGGGAAATCCAAGTACCCCAGACATGGGGTACTAGAATTCAGTTTGAAAGTTCCTGAGTATTTTCAGATCCCTCAAGTAGTTGAGTGTGTGCATGCCCATCTGTCATAATACATGAATAGTACATGCATATTATATTTTGAACATGCTCCCTAGCACACAAGTTTGTGGTTTGGGCTATTCTGATTTTTTTTAGTAATTTTTTTCTCCTTTCCCCTATCCAACTCACGTGATGGCATTCCTCTGCCCAGTATTGATCTTTTCAAGGACCTGTCATTCATCACTTGCCCAGGACCATGATAGTGGTGGGTGGCTTGCAGTAATGTCAGCCGTGTATGGGTCTGCAAGGGGTGATTGCACAATGGTGGGGCAGGACTTCTTCCTCAAGCTCCTGGTTTTCTTCCCAAATGTGTCAGCGTGCAATGATGCGCACACATGCTTGGTGGCGTGCGTGTGTGCCACATTCTGTTGGCTGTACCTCCCCTTGTTACAATGCTGCTCTGCTGTCTTCTGGCCTCTGCCTGGTGGCAGATGAACAGCAGAATACTGATTCCCCAACTGGAGAGCTGTCCCAGGAAATGTCAGTCCTCCCTACCCCATCCAGCCCCTGAGCAAGCTGAGTCTGTTCCTGGACCCCGGTCACTGGCACAGTGAGCAGTAGCCCTACTGCTATGCTAACAACTGGCTACTATTCTGAGTTTTAGTTCATGGTCCAAGCACACCAATGACAAATTCACTAATGGCTGAAGTTGAGCCCATGCCTTTTGACAGAGCTTTTGTTCTTGAGATGGGACAGGCATGAGCTCAGGTCCCAGAGGCTGCTTGTGGGCGGCATAAAAAAAACTCTGTTGTGAAACAAGAAACTCCTTAAGCGCAACCCTTATGAGGAACAAAATGTGACAACAGTTTATAACTAGAAGCTTCAGTAAAGCATTCATTAATAGTTTGTAATAAGGATAAGGGAGAGGCTTGGCTCAGATTCTGGCCCAGATATTGGGAATCCAGTCCAGGAGATCTGAGCTAATCCACATCAGCCCACACTAGAGAAGTATGCATCTAAGTCTGAGCTGAGCTTCTTATAAGAGTACAGGCAACCCTTCAGTGGCCTGACTGAGTCAGATATGGAGTGGCTGTAATCTCCAGTTTGGCTAGGATTCTCCAAGCAAGTCTGAGGCTCCCCACCATGTATCTGTAACTGATCTGTTTTGGTTCAACTCTTCCTAGTTTTAAGTAGTTAGATTCAGAAACAAAGTATGGACACTTTATGTACATATCATTTAATGATGGATTAATATTAAATGTAGGTTGATACAGCACCTTTCATGCATACTATATTTCATGGCATTTTAAAGTAATGTCTTAAATACTGGTAGTCTGTAATGACTTTTGTATGCTGCAACACCCCATACACATTCATAGGCAATTGCATTAGAATGGAAGCAAGAAATATTTATAAGATTGCCAAAGAAAGGGGGCATATCTAATTGCAACAATTGGAGAGGACTCAGAAGAAAGAACCTTGTTTTAGTCCAGGGAAAAGGCATATGTGTTGTACTACTTAACAGAAACAAGTTAGAATTATAGCAGAATTTTTTTGTTGTCTTTTTTTTCCATCTCGTACATGGCCCTCCTTCGGGTGGGCAACCCAGCCCCATCACCCCGAACTTTGCCAGGACTTACTGCCAGCCATCTTTCCCCAGGACTCCCCCCCGACGAGCAGGGTCAGCGGGGGTTCCCAGTCCCCATCGTGGACCAGCTCCAGTTTGAGCTGGCGAGCCCAGCTAGTTGGGTGCAGGGCCTGCAAGCACCTGCCGGCATCCTGCCGCTGGCATTTTCTATGTTCTTGTCCACTGGGAGGCATGGTGTGCAAGGACATCATGGTGCATGCCACATGCTCCCTCATGATGTGCACTGTCTGCCACACCTCCCAACCTTGTGGCCTGGGCTGCCTTCCCCCAGCTTCTGCCAGGGGCCAGGCAAGCATCGGGCTCCCCCCCCAGAGGAGTAGAGCAGAGCAGTCCTACAGACTCTCAGTCCTGCTCACCCCCCCCCAGCTGGCCCTCCGACACTCCAATTTGCTTCTGAACCCAGGTCATTGGCATCCCAAGTGGTAGCGCTACTGCTGTGCTGGTGGGCCGGCAATAGATCAGACTCATAACAGCCTGATTCTGAGGGAATATGCACCCCATTGACCAGCATAATATAATTTTATATAGCATCTTTCAAGCTGTGCAAAATATCCCAACACTCTGTACACTGGGGAACGAAACACATAAAAGTAGATCATTATGTAATATAAGGGCAATTAATTATGGAGAACAAGGGGTAAAACTGGAATAACCAATACTATATAGCTGGCTATATGACTATCTTACCTGAACACATGCACATGCTTGTAACTTGCCATGTAGTTCCTCTGCAATTTGCACACTAATGTCAGATTGTAATGTACTTATTTGATCCCCAGCCATGTCAAGTTGGATATATGTATATGAGTGTAACGTGCCTGTGTTCCTACTGAATTCGCACTCTGTCAAATTGTAATTTTCACTGTTTTGAATCTCAGACTATGACAACCTTCATGTTCGGTCGTCTATGAAAAACGGGCTGATTTTGCTCATAGTCTTTTCCAGACACTAATAAATAAACAATAGCATAAAATAAAAATAAATATATGCTATAAATTATGACAAAGAGCAACTAAGAAAATTGTATTTATTTATTGAAAAGTTTTTTTCCAATATAGACCTACTGAGCAGAGAGCAGCTTGTTTCCTGAGGCATCCAGGGGAAAGAGATACGGGGGCACAGTACAGCAATATTGTACAATAAAGTGAAAACAGTAGTTATACCAGGAACAGTATAATTAGAACAGGTGTATAAATTAAGGTAAAACTAACAGATCAAAAGTATGTGGCAGTGCAACTGTCAGTACCACTGAATAGAACACTCAGAGAGGGGCCACACGATGGCCCAGCATGTAGCACATCATGCTCCTGCACCAGCAAACCAGAGTTCAGGAGTGGACTGGGGAGCTGGGTCAATAGCCTGAGAGGGCTAGGGTAGCACTGCTGCATAGCAATGCTCCCAGCTAGGGATGGTGCTGGGTTCCGCCACTGCAGTGACCCCTGTGTTGTACCAAGCAGCTTGCCTCCTTGGCAGGGGTACTGCTACATGCGTGCAAGGCCTGATGGGACACTGCCCAGCATCAGTTGGGCTTGTGCATGATTTGGAGATGGGACGAAACAACAGAAAACCTCCATGTCTCGCTTCTATGACAGCTGCCAGCGCTCATGGGCACTACTGCATGTGGATCCCCCAAAGTTATATGGTGTGGAGGAGTGGTTTCTGGGGAGTGGGAGGTCACTGGACAAGTCTGAAATTCACACAGAGATGGCACTCCAGAGAGCAAACAGCTATATGAAAAAGACAACTCAAAGACAACTGATAAAGAGCTCAAGACTCAGAGACAAGGGAAAAGAGATGAGTTTGAAAGCATGATTTAGAGAATGCTGGGGAATCAATGAGAGGGAGAGAGGGAAGTTATTCCAGATAGTAGCAGCGTGGATGCTTGTAACCCTCAGGCCACTTGTTTAACTAGTGTGCACACAGCCTCTCCCCAATTTTTTGTAGTGCTCACTTAAATTAAATATCTGGAGACACTGGTGCACATATACTGGCATACTCATTTACTTTGCTAAAAGGTAGGTACCACCCTTGGTGGTAGGATGTATACCTGGCTCATTTTGTAGAGGAAGAGAGGGGTAGGGTTACAGAAACAAAACAACATGAACCTTGTGTAATTAACACAACCCAGGTCCTGGGTGGAGGCAGCTAGGCATATGCTTGATCTAACCTGCTGATGGGGCCCCAGTAAATCCACACACTCAGAAGCAATAATCGGAATGTCCATAACAGTGACTGGGATTGTGCAGTATGGCTTTATTCAACAGATGGAAAGTAAAAGCTGAAGTGGACCCCCAAAGGTTGGTCCAGGCTGGACAGGTACAAATTCAAGAACTCTCCTTGCATGCAGTACAGTTCATGAACAACAACAGAAACATCTTCTTCCCAAATTCCTAAAGATGCATTAGGGGACACTGGGCCACACCCATGCACATCTCTCTTTTCCCATGAGTGTTATTTAGTGAATCTAAGCCACTCACTCAGAACTCTTCTCGGACATAGGTGCAATATGTGAAACTCAGCCACACACCTTAGCCTGCAGCTTGGCCCTTGCTCAGGTATAACTGGTGCCCTTTATGAACCAGGAAGCCCTGCCTTGTAAGCACTTAGATGGCGTTCCTCCCACCCTTGACCCCAACTGACAGCCTCTGCCATTCTTCAGGGTTACGCCATTGAAACCCCCCATTCCCCACTGAAATGTTAGAGGTCCCACACTTTAACTTGTCACAAACTGGAGTGACCAGAAAAAATAAACTGCACTCACTGGGGTCCACAGTTTAACTTCACTTTTCTCACACTGGTGAGACTAGGGGCACTGACAGGTATGATCCAGCCTTATCTATGGGCACACGCACCCCCAGACTATCCAAGCCCCTAAGAACTTGTGGCGATCTAGTCTCCTAGACAGTACTCACAGGAGTTGTTCCATCCACTGGGCATGGAACAAAGAAAAAAGGAAAAGGAAAGGCACTCTTCTGGGTAGTCCGTCCAAACAGTCTATTTCAGGTCCTATCTAAGGCAGCTGAAAACACCACAGAACATTCTGTTCACAGAGAACAAGCAGATCCTTCCACTTCACGGGGAGTAGAAATCAGGAAATCTTGCTGTAGTCTTGTCTCCACCACTTCAACTGGAAGCTGAAAATGACACTCCACTAGGGTGAGAAATCCTGGGCCCTCTCTCAGAGCCCACTGGCAGTCCTTCTGCCACTCTCGCCTCTTCACTCCACAACACTCTACTTAGAACCATTTTTTTAATTTATTTTTTTATTTTATTTTAGTCTTTGGTAACCGGGTAAGGCCCACTAGGCACAGGTGCCTGTTTTCAGGGGCAACCTGGGAGCACTGGGCGGTTAAGTGACTTGCTCAGAGTCACACAGTATGCAAGTGGAGATTGTGAAAATCAAACTCAGATCTGGTCTGCTGGATGTACCAAGCTCGTTCACACCTCATTCCTCTAACCTCTAGGCTATACTGCCAGCCCTGCTCAGACTACAACTCAGAACTGAGCTTTCTAAGCTCCCCAGAGCAGCTATCCACAGCGTGTGGCTTATGCTGCTGTGAGGGTTCTAAATGACCTAATCATTCCTCCCTCAGGCTAGCTGAGAAAATAATGATGTCACTGTGCAAGAAGTCCCTAATGACCTCCCTACCAGCTGCCTGCTGCCTTCCTAACAATAATACTGATAGGAGTTTAGTAACCCCAGGGGACTGGGTGGTTACACACTGATGCTTTATTAGGAGGTATGACAGACAGAAAGAATTCTTGAGTTGATTGATTGAATTTTGTTGACCCGGTAGGCCCACTGGGACTAGAAGTTCCTTTTTCTGGGGCGACTGGGGGGAGGAGGATACAGATGGTAAGCAACTGAAATTGAACCAGATTATGCTGTTGGTGGTAATTTTAGTGAGTTGAAGGAGTGGAGAGTATGGGATGGAGAGAAAGCATTGATGAGATCAGCAAGAAAGGAAGGGGCAGGGCCATGAAGAATTCTGAAAACATGTAGAATAGTTTCATGGTGGCCATGGTACTGGACAGGGAGCCAGTGGAGGGTTGGAGGAAGGGAGTGATGTGGTCTCATTTCTGAGACCAGATGAACAGCAAAGCAGCTGTGTTTTGAATAGTTTTACAAAGGAGGGACTTAGTCAGTCTATAGAGGACGGAATTACAGTAGACATGGTGAGCGGAAATTAATGTATGAAGAATAAGGGTTCAGCACATGAGGGTTTTAGGAAGTTACAGATATGGGCAATGTACAGGATAATGTATACCTCATTTATTGCAAGCGTGTTAATTCATTGAGCGGTTGCCTCGAGAGCGCAGCTCGAGCGGTTCAGTCACCATGGCAACCGTGAGATGAATTAACATGCTTGTTATAAATAGTGAGGTTTACATTATCTTACATAGTGTATGACCTATGTACATTTAAACCATGGCAAATATTCACTCAGAGAAAGTCACTGGTGTAAGAAAAATATTTTTTACTTTTTTACTTACAGACTCTGCTCTGTGATAATTACAGGCTCTGCGGTGTGTGTAACATGTTACACTCGCGAAACATATCTTTCATAACATGGGCTAGAAACACTACAAACACTGCAAGGCTGAATAAATTAGACAAAAAACTGCTTTTAGCAAAAACAAATTAAATCCTTATAAGTTCTGCAGCTGTTTAAAAATCCTTTGCTGTGATTGCAGCAATTGAGTGAACGGTCAGAGCTTGAGACATGGTTCTGAGCTGTTACACTGCAGTAGCTACATAGCTAGTACAGCATAACAAAGATAATGACGTAGCTACTGCAGCATAACAACACTATTAGAGTGATGGATTTTAGCACATAACAATGTTCCATCATACACTATAATGCAGAGATGATAGCATATTATAGACAATGGAGACATCGTGAAGAAAGGTGAGTTTTCTGTCAAAGAAGACACCTAGATTTCTAACAGATTGTGCAAAGCAGGGGCAGGCATCCAGGACAGTGGCAAAAGATGCTGAACGGTGGGAGAGGGTACTTTTTGCCAGAGATGAAGATCTCAGTCTTTGAAACATTAAAGGGGAACAGTCAGTGCTAAAAGCCCCAAATCCACGTGTGGGGCTGGCCTCAATGTGCACTTTGTGTGCAAAAACATTTTTTTTTACTCACTGTTTACTGCATTACAGTAGGTTGTAGCTGACGTCAGCCTAGAGGTTAGAGTAACGAGCTGTGAATGAGCTTGGCACATCCAGCAGACCTGTGTTTGATTCCCACAGCCTCCACTTGCATACTGTATGACTCTGAGCAAGTCACTTGACTGCCCCAATGCTCCCGGATTTCCCCAGAAAACAGGCACTTGTGCCTAGCGGGCCTTACCTGGTTACCAAAAGAATAAAACAAAACAAAAAAAAAGCAGAGGAGGGCTGCAGCATGGGGAGATTCAGTAGTCTGCAGTGAATGTTTTATCCAATCAGATGTTTGTTTGTCCTGCTGTTCTCTCAGGGCTAGGTACAGTCCTCTGGAACTGCACTTAGCCAACAGAGGACATTGGGAGCAACAAAAGATTAGAGTTTATTAAAACTCTAACACTCACTGCAGGCTATTGAATATCCCACTGCTGCTGCCCTCCTCTGATGTCAGCTGCAGTAGATTCTGGGATTTGTAGTTACAGAAAATGTTAGCTTACATGTCAGCAAAATTAGCCTGATACGGTCTTCTAAACTGTAATAAACAGTAAGTAGAAAAAAATGTTTTTGCACACAAAGTACAAATTGGGACCATCCTCATACTTTGGTGTGGTGTTCTTAGTGGTGACTGTTCCCCTTTAAGTTGAAGGAGCCAGGTTGATTTTGTCAAGACTGGAAGAAAGAAAAGGCAGGGCAGGTTCAGAGAAAGATTTGAAAGAAATGCATACCTGGGTATCATAAACATAGAAGTGGTACATGAGGTTGAAGTCAGAGATGATTTGACTCAGATGGAGGAGGTAGTGCAGCAGAACAAAAACATTTCCTTGAGGAATTCCATAGAGGCCAAGGGAAGAAGAAAAATCCACCACTAGAGACAAATAATCATGTTTGGAGAGGAAGAGAAGAAAAACTAAGAAAAAGAGTACCAGAGACTCCGGTGACAGTTGAAGAAAGGTAGGAAGGTTTACAGAGGTGAAGGCCCAATGTGTTGTAGAATTGGTCAATAAATGTGTGTTCAAGGATTGAGTGTGTGAGTCCCATGGGGTGGGGCTGCTAGTGATGAGAAAATTAAGAATATGGCCACCGTTGTTGGAGGAGAGATGACAGACTGTGGGAAATTGACAAAATCAAGAAGAGTTAAAAAAACTGAGGAAGGGAATGATGAGAGGGACATCAACGTGAATGTTAACATCCTTGGTGATGACAGTGTTGGAAAAGTAACGACTTACCTTCAAGAGATGGTCAGAGAAGTCAGGGAGGAAAGCCGAATTGGTTTTAGAGGGCAGATAGATAATCAAAAAGTTTTGGGTTTGTCAGTCATGCAAACCACTGAATTACAGTATTTTCAGCATTAGTATTCACAGATATCCCCTCTCTATAAATAATACCTACTGTATATTGTGTTGGTCAGCATGCTGGACCGTATGTGATCAGGCCAGGAGTAGGGAGGTAGCATGGCCATTCTATGTTGGCATTCTGGAATATTTGCTGTGCATGTAGGTGATAGTTCTAGGGGGCATATAAGCTACATAACTTGAGAGACTGCCAAACTGTTGGCATTACCCTCCTCAATCTCCACAAAGACCCATGTTTTATTGTAGGGTAACAGAAGCCTGAGCCCCCGGCATGCTGTAGAGGACTTCACTGCCAAGGTGGTGAACTTCTGACATTGGTATACTGTTACCCAAGTTCACTACTGACTAGAGGAAATAACAGTCACTGCCAAGGACCAAGATATCTTGCACCACGGTAGTCCCACTCTTTCTAATAGTTTACGCTCTGACAAACTTTTCTTAACTCACAGAATGGGACTACAGGCCAGGATTGTCCTGCATGATATGACAGGTGATGGCCACATCAATTTCTGACCCTGTCTATATTGTACTTCACTCCCCTGAACCCACTCCTGAGGATACAGAGGCATATGCATCCTCCTCCTCATCTAGTGCTCCCATCTGTCAGTCTTGCAGCAAGAACCGCTTCACACCCACCTCAGGGAAGGAGAACAACTTATGAAATACTTGATCATTCACCTGATAACCTTTCTGGTGGATCCAGGTTCAGAACTTGAACCCCAGTAAACAGCAAAGTAGGTGACATCAGCTGCCAACAGCATCAGGTTGGATCTAACAAATACATTATTAATTAAAATCATAAACATATCGGAATTTTGGAAAGAATACTGTGAAATGACTGGGTGTCTTAATGGCCCTTAATGTCTAGTGTATGCAGTGGACAAAACACCTAAATAATTTAACAAAAGAGAACCTATTTAAATGTTTTTTTTAAAAGGTAATGTTTCTAAACTTCCTTTTATTGATTACTGCATGGGAAGCTATGCACTATGTGGCAATAGGTAGGTGCAAGAGGCAACAGTAAACAAAAAGCATTGGATAAATATAAATGTCTCGGCTACTGCTACTAAAACTGTGTATGCAACAGTTACTTGGTATTATGAGGAGAGAAAACATAGTTTTCTTATGTAGAAAATGCCTAGTCATTAGAAGCTTCTAATGACTTGGAATTTTCCACATAACAAAACTATGTTTTCTGTCCTCTTAATACAAAGTAACTATTGCATACAATTAATTGTGACATATACTAATCAACCAATTATCAACAACTGACAATTGTTTTCACTTTTTTACCAAAACTTTCAAACCAGACTTCCATTAAAAGGATTTCTCAACAGTTTGAGTCCCCCCCAACAAAGGTATTTTAAAACCAACATACTTTTATAAAAAAAGGTTGGTTGTGCAATAGCTTGTGTCCCCTACCCCCTGACAACAGGCATATTTTAAAAGTTCAAGTTCAAGTTTATTGCAGGAAAACTCCATTGAGCAAGCTCATTCACAAGGAGGTCCTGTGACATAAACACTTAAAGTACAAACATAGATAGGTAATAACAGTATATACATGAAATGCACGTTACATGATACAGGCTGGATATACATACAAGGGTACCACATAGGGTGACCGCAGGTGGTAAACATTAATATGAGACAGGGAAGCGACTTACAGGTTGCATACTGATAAATGAAACATGATGACTGTTGTGCAATACATATATTTTGGCAGCTAGAACAAACAACAGACTACAACTGATATGGGGGAGGATTTGATAGAGTAGCAGTGGAGCATAAGCATAGATAAAGCCAGGAGTAGAAAGGGAAGGAAAGCAGTTAATATGACAAAACAATTATACCTTACCAGTGGATAAATATGGCACACATGGGGAAGGAAGAGACTTAATGACAGTTACAGGTGTCTTTTATTTTGGCTGAACTTAGCGATTTGTAGAAGTTTATTGAAACTGTGCTAGTTAGTTTTCAGTACGGTCTGTAATTGGTTTCAAATGGAGGGAAGGGCATATGCATAGCGTTTACCAAAGGAGGTCCGCGTCCTTGGTATGTCAAGCATAATAAAGTCAGATTTTCTTAACGAGTATGCACTATGTGAGATACTAATAAGGGAAGAGAGATAGCTTGGCAATTTCTGCAGGAGCAGTTTAAGAGTCCATAGCCCAGCATGGAGCAGGTGTCTAGTAGTAAGGGATGTCCAACCAACAGCTGCATATAAGACACAGTGGTGCGAACAGTAAGGGGAGTTGATAATGAACCGTACCACACAGTGATAAAGGATGTCCAGTTTACTTAGATTTGCAAAAGTGGTGGAGGAATAGATTACATCGCCATAGTCGAGTAGGGGGAGAAAAGTGGCCTGTACAAGCTTGTTTCGAGTTTCAAGGGGGAAAAGGGGCTTATTTCTGTAGAAGAAACCTAACCTTGCTTTTAACCTTCTAGAGACATCTTCGACGTAGTCACTGAAAGATAATTTATTGTCGATCCAGATACCCAGATATTTAAATTTGGTTACAACTTCCAGAGGCTCGTTTAGCGTGGTGACAATGAAGTCTTGGGCAAGGGTATTTGGGGGGCCTGTGACAGCACTGCAGGAGAATATCATCGCTTTAGTCTTCTTAGCATTGAGCAGAAGCTTTGCCTTTATTAGATTATGCTTAAGTTGTGTGAAGTCCGCTTGAAGCACTCTCTTGACTTCAGATGATGATGAGCCAGAAGTATACAACACAGTATCACCTGCAAAAAAGTGCAGATTGGACATAGATATGTTAGCATCTAAGTCATTAATGTACAAAGAAAACAAGATAGGGCCTAAGATGAATCCTTGGGGGACTCCTCTTGCAACTGGCAAGGCAGCAGAAAAAAAGCCTTCCGCCTTTACTTTTTGGAATCTTCCAGTTAGGTAGCTAGAGAACCACTGGGTGGTATGGTATGGTATGTGGCACCCAACTTTGCAAGGCAATTGACTAATAGTTTGTGATCAACAGTATCAAAAGCTTTGCTGAGGTCTAAAAAGACTGCGCCAGTTACCTTCTTAGCATCTATAGCAGAGATCCAATCATTGGTTACTTTAGCTAGTGCAGTGATTGTGCTATGATTAGCCTGGAAGCCACATTGAGCTGGGTTAATGAGAGAGAAGGTTTCCAAGTGAGATTTTAACTGAATATGTATCAGTTTTTTCAAGAACTTTAGAAAGGATAGGCAATATGGAGATAGGCCTATAGTTGTTTACATCGCATGGGTCACCAGACTTAAATAAAGGGAGGATATGTGCTGATTTCCAGCAGGACGGCACAGTAGCAGATGTAATGGAAAGATTGAAGATGTGGAGAATTGGGGCAGTGAGATGGACGTAGCCTGACCTTAGGAGAAAGGGTTCCAAGCCATCGTCCCCTGTGCTTTTTTTGGTGTCTAAGTTAAGAAGAGAATCTTCTACTTCTTTATAATTTATCTCGTGCAGTCGGAAGGGGCTGGGTGCAGGACTAGATGTAGGGGAAGGGGTATGCTGGCTCACCGCAGCACCAGCATAAGGTGCGAGTCAAAAGCTAATCCAGCTGTGGCAAAGTGGGAGTTAAATTCCTCCAGGATTAGGGACTTGTTTTCCACAATCTTGCCACTTGCAACTATCTTTGTTGGGACAGAGGGGCCATGGGTATCGCCTTCTATAGCTTTGATAGTCTGCCATATTTTATGAGGGCCTTTAGCTTGTTCGAGAGTAGAAATATATATAGTTAGCTGAGCAGAGTGAAGTTTTTCACACAGTTATTCCTGGCTGTTCTAAAGGCCTGCCAATCTGAAGATTCTTTGGAATGTCTAGCTTTAGCTCAGAGCTTATCTCAAGCTATAAGGGCTGCCTTGAGATCCGAGGTGAACCAGGGGTTGGAATTGTTCCATACCCTTACTTTGATGAAAGGGGCATGCTTATTTATTATTGTAGTGAGTTTGTCATTAAGGATGTAAGCTGCCTTGTTGACATCTTTGGCTAGGTAGAGATCTTGCCATCTGATCATGCTCAGGTCAGATAGGAAGTTTACTGCACTGAATTTGCGAAAGGATCTTTTTGCTATAAAGATGGGTTGCAGCCGGGCCTTAATTTGAGATCTTATGCAAGCAACAACTCCATGATCGCTCATGTCATTGTGTAACACTGCCGAATTAGATATTTTGTGTGGATGGGTGGTTAGTACCACATCTAGAATGGAACTGTTGGCAGTATTTAGAGTGTTGTTCCTAGTGGGTTCACTGACTAATTGCCCAAGACCTAGCTCGTCACAAAAGGATTTGAGGCCGTGTGATTTAGGTGACAGCCAATCCATATTTAGATCTCCTAGAAATATTGTTCCAGTTTTTGCATCTACGAACATGGATTTCAAAAGATTAAGGACTTCATCACCACCAGACGGGGGTCTATAGCCACCTAGGATAGTGATACATTCCGAGGAGGGGAGATGAAGGCTCAGCGAAACTAACTCAAATTCCTTGGCTAGAGATTTGCAACTAATATTGGTGACCGAGTACTTAGATTTGGCATAGATAACCACACCCCTGCCTCTAGACTCTCTATCTGCTCTAAATAAATTGTAGCCCTGCAGTGATATTTGTTGATCAGTGTTCGTCTTTTTTAACCACGACTCAGTAATTATGATAAGGTCAGGGTTAACGTATGCAGCCCAGGCTTGCAGCTGTACAAGTTTTTTAGGCAGGTTTAAAATGTTGACCATCATCATTTTGAGACCTGTGGCCTCAGCAAAATCGATAGGCAAGGTAAGTTGTGTGTGTGTGGGGGGCAGGGTTGAGCTCCACATTTCCTGAGCAGAGAAGAAGCAGAAGTATAACTTTCTTTAAGGAGCTTATAAGAATAGAGACTGCTTTTTTATTTCTTCGCAGCAACCCATATCGTGCTGTGCAAGAGGCAGCACCACTGTAATGACAGTTGATTGTGATCAATGTAAGTGCTTGAATAGACATAGGTGAGGACAGTAGCAAGGGGGTGTAGGCTAACCGGGGGGGAATAGGTTAAAAGGGGAGAGAAGAATGACATAGTGTCTGCACGGTAGACCGTTATAACATTAGGTATTGATAAGGTACATTGGAGAACTGAATTGCATTGAGGTACTTCGAATTGCACTGTATTGCTGAGAACTCTGCACCTTAGGAGCAATAAAAACACAATAAGGAGAGCCATGGTCCCAGATTGAGTGGTCTTGTGATTTGTATTAGTGCAATATTTTCTAGACAAGTAATTTGCCCACCTAGGTACTCACTTAAAACCTAGATGAGAAAATAGAGCAGAAAGAGGAACAAGGAGAGCAGGAGCAGCTTAGTTAGTGGCGGGGCTCAAGAGATATTCACACAGGGCAGTCTTATTGGCCACACTCAGATACCAATCATAGGTTGAGAGCAGTCGAAACTAGGCCAGTGAAGTAGTAATATGATATAGGAGGCGGATCATGGGTGTATTTAAAGGAGGCATGGGAGAGGGGGGTGGTTGGGGTGGGAGAAAATTTCAGGTCAGAGCGACAGCTGAGAAGTCAGAATTAAGAAGGGAACACTGTAACAGGCTATAGAGAAGGTGCCTCAATCAGAGCAAAGCAAGCAAGTGGGCGTACCAATCATAATCCCCCTATGGCAGTGCCACACCAGTCAAGGGTGCCCAGACGTGCTTGCTCTCTGCAGAGGATTCTATCGGTATCTATCGGTATGACAGCGCAGCGTAGGTAGTAATAGGGTGCTCAGCGTCTATCTGACTTGAGTCTGAAGGGTGGATGGCAGACACTGAGGGCTTCCTATTTTCAGCTGCAGAGCTGTCGCACAGGCAGTTTTAAGGAAGTTGTCAGCCTGTTGAGTGAAGCTTAGGGGAACCTCAACTACAACCACCCCTTGTAGCAGCACCGGGAAAGAAGTAGAATGATAATGCAGGCCATATTGCCCATGAATGAGTACAGTGATTTATGTAGAAGACCAAGAATCCCTCTAGTGGCAGGTCTGTATAACCTGCTAATGGAAAACTAGCGCTGCAGGAAGAGCAGTCAGACAGAAGAGGTGTAAGCACTTTAAAACAGTAGTAGAAATTACAATCCAGCTAATACAGTTGAAAAAACTTCTAATTACACAGTTGAAATGTGCTTAGTTCTATCGAAAATCTAACAAAGTGCCAGGTGTCTATAGCAGGGGAAAAGTCTTGACCAATCAGAGTGGGTTTGCTGGAAGCACCCATGTTCCGATTGGCTGCGCTGTCCCATACCTTCCAAGGAGCTGCAGACGGGTGTCCTGGTCTTGGTCGGTGGCTGGCTGGGTGCCGGCCGATCGTGGAGGAGCTGAAGCAGCCCTGTTCAAGGGCGGGCAACAGGCAGCTGCATTTAATAAAAAAAGATTTGAAAACTGTTTGGTTTTACTTAACAATAAGCACACTTAACAAATTAACAAGGCTGCCAAATCATAGCAGCAGACATATCCCTTTCTGCATCCCCTTCCCCTGCAACCCATAGACAGGCAGTTACAGTAGTAGCCACAGACATTGCCAGCTATTTCCAGATATTTCATGAAATTTCTGAAGAGTTTCTCTCTTCGGCTCCTACTGTAGAAATGCAGAAAGCAAGAGATATTTCTGGAAATACCACAGAAATTTCGGGAAATAGCTGGCAGTGTCTGTGGGATTCCACCTTCAGGAGTGGGGGATTAGATCTGGCACAACTCCTGGGGAAGAACAACTGGGGCTGCCTGCAGGGGCACTGGTCATCAGTAGGGGTTGAAGAGTGAGGGGTTAGAAAGAGATGAAGCTAGCTGCTCCCCTTCACTTCAACAGCCCTCTTCAGATCATCTTCACCTGACTGCAGACAACAGGACTCCAGGAGACTTACATTGTTCAAATTTGATTCCCGGTAAGAATCGTGCTAGTGTTTCTGGCTCAGGCCAAGGATGCTGCTAATACCTGATACCTGTTGCTGTATTCATGTACTCTTTTCTGATACTCACTAGTCTATTAATTTGCACTGTAATCCCTTTTCCAATCGTTATTGCGCTTGATTTCTTGCGTTTGCTGGGAATCTCACTGGCATCTCCAATGCTTGATGTTCCCCAGGTAGCACTTTCATTTGGAAGATGGTCTGAGGGGTTTTCATTACTTGAGTCAGTAAGGTGAGGGGACAGCAGGTCCATCTGGCTGGTTTGGGAGAGTGCAGTGAGTGGAGGGCATCAAATGCAATGTAGGGGCAGCAGGGTTGGCCAGTGGTGGTCATGGTAGGCCTACTTGTTATTCTCCTCCCTCCCCACTGAGAAAGGAATTGGGATCATGGTTTGGTGGGCCTGGATGGGGAGTTACTTCGTGAGCTGCCACCAGGCTCCAGCCCCCACTTGCATACTGTGTGACCTTGAGCAAGTCACTGAACTTCCTTGTGCTTCCAGGTCGCACCTGGAAACAAGCTCCGGCTTAGTGTGCCTTTCCTGGTTAAACAATTCCCCCCCAGTGGACATCCAAAAAACAGCAGAGTTGTGAGGGTGCAGGCTGTAGCACAGGCAACCGTTGACCAAGGACTGGCTTCCAGGTCCCATGGTACAGCCACCACATGGCATGCAATTCACCTTGGCATCCTCAGGGGCCCCACAGAATGTCAGGACTGGTTAATAATGGCTGTGAAAGCCTTTCTGTTAGTGATTTTCAGTTGCTGTGTATAGCCTTGGAACAAGTGCTCAGAATAGTGGAAATAAAAAAGTACCTGGGTAGGCAAGTTACTATGTGTGCATGGCACATCAGTGAGATGAATCCCGTCTAATTTTTCCAAACATTCGCAAGTCTGCATGCCTTGGGTGGCTCGGGCATCCCTCTATTGAGCAAGAGGGAATCGGGAAGGCCACGCTAGCCTGCTTGGTATGGCAGGTCATCCTCCTTAGGACCCCTCCAGGGAGCCACCCTTGGTTTTCTGAGTGATCGCTGCTCCTTCTCTGCATCAATGAGGATAGGAAGGGAGCACAAGAGCATTATCACATTCATATTAATTCAAAAAAAATTGGGTTTGCACTGCTTTGACTCATTTTTGAGATGGGGTGAGCTTAGTTGTGCAAGCTGAGATTGGCTTCATAAGGAGCTTTTGTTTACTGTCACACCAAGTGCCTGCATCTCTGGCTAGTAGTCACCAGGCTGTCTGTCCCTGCCACCCGAATCATGTGGTGGGTGGTCAGCATGCACCCTTTCTCCCCTCTCAGGCTGGGTCATGGCAGTTCTGCGAAGCATTGTTTCTTCCAATGCATCATGTAGGAAGTGAACTGGTCTGGGGATTTTCCAGTTTAGTGGGCTTGGGCTACCAACTGGAGGTGTCAGAGGTGATGTGCCCTGAGTTGGTATAGCAGGCAGGCAGCTGGCACTTTGGGGGCATGCCACAATAAGAGAGCCTAGGACAGCAAACCCTTTTCATAGCATCTCAGGCAGGGGTACTATTGCATGAGGCAGACAACTTATGCTTAACAGTTGTGAGCTCGTAATAGCATGCAATAGCATAAGCTCATCAGATTACTGTTACTGTTGAAACCCATGGAGGTACATAGCTCATACTCGCATATTCTTGAGAACCATTCCCCTTTGAAAAGTACATTGTCTTCAGTGTTGTTTGAACTCCTATGCATGCATGTAATTATTTCAATAGTTTTAGGGTTCAGAAGTTCTGTTCCTGTCCAATTAACATGTTAGTCTGATAAGGAATTCAACCCATCTCCACCCCCCCATGTGCCTAGCACAGACCAGTATCTGGACACATGATTGCAGTGGCCTCACTGCCTCATCTTCCCATTCTGGATTGTTGCTACGGCTATAGCTTGACACGCAGGCTAGAGATGCCAACCACCATGTGGTGTCTCTGAGGGTTGCCTAGCAACAGCAGCTCAAGCTGGCATTGGAACTTAAAGGGAGTGCAGGGGGATGGAGAATTTGTGCAAATCTAGATGAATTAATTTTATTATGCAAAAGGGAGGATTGGGTTTAGCAGTATGGGTCCTATGCTATTAGGATTGTGCCAGATGTTAACATGGGGAAAATACAATAGAAATGTGTTTGCTACACTTATATGTGGACATTGGTTATACTAGCATAGTATACAGCTTGAGATGCTTAACTTTCTCAAATGCTTCAAGCAGCTTTTAAAAAAATACATATGGGAGTAATTCTCTCCACTCTCTAAAACAAATATAAAACAAATACTAAGGCTCACTCCTCCCCCTCCCTGTTCCTGTCACCCCCCTCCTGATCCCTCATTTCCCTTTCTCACTGCAGCCTCCTCACTCCCTCTGTTCTTAGGCTTCTATAACAGGAGTCCCCTGACCCCAGCCCTGTCCCCCTTTCCAGTGTGCTTAATCTCACCCAACCTTATCAACACGATTTTGTCCTTACAAGTTTTAGTATATGCCTCTCAGTGTTTATCCCTGTATACATGTGGCTCTGCATTGTTGCCCTTCTGATGTTTGTACCTGCCTGTATGCCTAATCCCTCTCCCCCTTCCCTTAGGTTGCACCTGGAAATGAGCCTCGGCTCAGTGTGCCTTTCCCAGTTATCATACTTTTAAACACATACATAATTTGTTTTTTTAAATTGCTCTAGAGCACGACTGTATGTGGGGTGCATATTGGTAGTTTCATTTGATTTCAGATTTCTGTTATTCATTATGGTTTCCCGGAAAAATGTCTTTACTACCAAGGAGCCATAGACAATACGCAAACCCTGTAGGGATCCTACCCGTAT
The DNA here is from genome assembly GCA_016271365.2 of Neoceratodus forsteri. Taxonomy (NCBI): domain Eukaryota; kingdom Metazoa; phylum Chordata; order Ceratodontiformes; family Ceratodontidae; genus Neoceratodus; species Neoceratodus forsteri. The sequence goes on along the minus strand of JADMNL010000022.1, from coordinate 435,272,902 downwards.
CATTATTTTAATAGGCAAATCACGTTACAACTATCAGAGTGGATAGGGGCGCTTTGGCAGTTAACCATGTCTATTTCTATTAACAAAAAAAAAAAACATACTAGGTGTATGGAGGGAGTGTTGGCTGAAAGCCAGCCAGCCAGCCATAGTAAGCCCCCCCCCATGTTGCAGGTCAAATGAATATTAACACATTCTTCCTTTGGGGAAAGTTTCAGCTCCAGTTCAATGCCCAGCAAGAGGAAAACCAACTCCTTGAAGACATTAGCAACCACATTTCTGGAGGCACAGCTCAGAAAAAGGTACAAGAAGAATGAAAACGAGGGTCTGAAGCCTGTGTAGAAGGGACCAGTGCTTCAAAAGGGACCAGAGCAATGGAGAAGCTAGAGCAACCAGTGAGGGATCAGGAAGTACCTCTGGCAAAGGTGCCCAGGAAATACCAGAAATGCAAGGCCAAAACAAGGGTTTCAGAAGTGTCAGATGAGTTCAGAAAGATAGTTATATGGGTTTTTGGTGGAGTGCATCCCGGGGGGCCTCCTCTTGCCAAACCCTAGAAAACACCAAGGAAATGTTCCCCTTTAGATGTGAATTCAGATGTGGAAGAATTGGGGGCACCCCTCTCTCTCTCCCATGCCCCACTGGGCCCCTCCCCTAAGTAGGCTAATGCTCTAAAACAGTCCATCATAGATGAGAAGCTGGACAAGCTAATGGACATCATGATCAGATTTGCTGCTTCACTCCAGAACCAGCAGGAGGCGTTGGGGTTAGGCCAAATGGCCAGAAGCACTGCAAACAACAGCACAGTGACAAAGCCAGTGGCTGCAGAGACTGTATTGGGTCACTACAAATCAGTATGGCAAAATCAGTGGGTTCCCACTTGACAGATAAGGCCTGACAGCAGATCTGGCACTGTGAGCACATGGACATGTTTTCTTTGCTCCATCATGTGGGTGAACAGGAAGACAGCAAGGAGTAGAAGGAAGGAAGAACAGGAGAAGAGGGTGAAAGTTGAATGCATCTTTGACAGTAGACTGACAGGGTTCATAGTTTTCATCAGCACCAGAGGCCAAATGGCCCCCCAAAAAGGCATAGATCTGTTAAACTATTTAAATAGGACTATGTTGGCACATAGGCATAAGGATGGTATGGCTTGGTTAGAATACAATGAGGAATTTGGGCGGTGGATGCTGTATGAAGCATCACTCGACTGGGGGGTTTTGGACATGCCCCTCCTAGTTGAAGTTATGCACTGAGAAGGAGTCTTCCTCACAAATAGTGGATTGCCCATCAATACCCCCCAGTGGCAGTGATATGACACAGCTGGGCACTATCCACAGATGTGCTTAAGCTTTAATAAAGGGATTGTTCCAAAAACCATTGCAGGATTCAGCACAAAAGTGTAATTTGTGATCAGCACCACTCCCTCATACAGTAACCCTCCCCTAAGCTCCAGAAAGGAGGCAACCTCCTCTTTCATAAAAAATTTAACATATCCTATGGAGGTAAGCCTACTCACCCTGGTAAAGGTGGTCAGGCTTAGAACCTGGCTGGATCGATAACCAGACAGCAAGGCAGCCCACCAGCTGGTGGAGGGTTTCTCAGTGGGCTTCCGGATCCCACACATTGGGCCACACTGGGAATACAAGGCAGAGAACCTGAAATCTGCTAGGGACAGACCACAAGTGGTCCAGGACAAATTGGGAAAGGAGATGCAGGAGGGGTAGATGAGCAGTCCTTATCCATCCTCACTCCTGCTGAATCTCGAGGTATCATCAATTGGCCTAATTCCCAAGAAAGCTCTGGGTAAATTCTGCATGATCAATTACTTGTTGCACCCTGAAGGAGACTCAGTCAATGACCACATTGATTCTACACTTCCCAATGGTTCAATATGCACCATTCAACAGAGTGGTTGAGGACATACGAGCGGTAGGCCCAAACACCCTGATGGCCCAAGCAGACATAGAGATGACCTTCCAACTACTGCTGGTACATCCGGTTAACTAGGAGTTGCTGTGGTTGAAATCTAAGGGTCAGTACTATAAGGACAATTGCATGCCCATGGGCTGCTCGGTAGCCTGCATGGTGTTCAAAGGTTTCAGTACCTTCCTGCACTGGTTAACAGGCCAGGAATCAAAGAATCTGGGCATCATTCACTACCTTGACAACGTCTTGCTCATGGGCCAGAGCACTCTCAGGCCTGTGGGCAGATGCTGGCCACTTTAGTCGAATTGTGCATTCTCTTTGGTGTACCCCTGGCTCCAAGGAAAGTCAAAGCACTAAGCTCAGTGATGACATTCCTGGGCATACAGATCGATGTGGTGTGGCAGGATTGGTGCTTGCTCCACAACAAGATCAAAGCCATGTCTTTTGAGTAAAGCCATGGGGGCTAAAAAGATAATACTGCAGGAGATACAACAGATAGTGGGGGACCTGGGATTTGACAACCAGGTCATCCCCATGGGGAAGACTTTCTTTTAGCAGATGGCAAAGCTGGGGACAGGTGCCAGGAAGTATCATCACTGGATTCAAGTGATGGAGGGCTTCCAAGAGGACTTACAAATTTGACAGACATTCATTGCCCATTTCAATGGTGTATCTATGTGGCCAAAGACAGTGGATAGCCAGGAGCTGGAACTGTACACAGATGCATCAGGAGGGCTAGGTTTCGGGGCATACTTTTAAAGTGAATGATGTGACACAGAATGACCCCCTGCATGGGCAGCTGCCAGGCTCTACAGACAGATAACACTGTTGGAGTTTTTCCCAGTTGTTGTGGCACTGTGGATATGGGGGATCTAGGCTGAAAGACAAGAAGATCATCTTTTGGTCTGACAATATCAGGGTGGTACACACCATAAATGGGCTGTTGGGGCTAAGGGTTGGTTGGGTGACCTCATCAAAATATTTGTCCTAAAATGCATGTTGGTTGCTGAATGTCCATTTTGAAGCTTTACATGTCCCTGGCATTGAGACTGGTATCGCTAATGCTTTGTCTTGTTCACAGTGACAGAAATTCAGGGAACTGGCTCCAGCAGTGGAACAGAATTCACGACTGGTCTGTCATTTCTCTGGAAGGTGGTGAACTTGAGACCTGGGAATGCATAGGTAACACTATTGTTCCCTAGACCAGAGTAGCCTACCGGTGCAGTGTGGAGCATTACCATGCAGTCAGGTGGAGTCAGGATGGCCAAACACCTGGCCCACTCTGGTTGACCAACTCTGAGTTATATAATGGAAGCCAAACACAGTAAGGCTTGACACTAGGGGTTGTGGGACAGCACCTGGCAGGCTTCTCTTGGTTTTTCTGTGTATAGGGCATCACAGACACCACTCACTCCTTCAAGGTTTGAAAGGCCCTCGGATGGTGTGGTAAGGGCCATACTAAGTGGTCAGATCTCTGGTGCCTAGTCGTGCCATCAATTCTTGAATGGTTGTGGGCAGCCTTCCCAGCAGTGTCCAGGAATGCATATGACGCCACTTTAAGACTGTATTTGCTCTGGAATTTTGTGGAGTGTTCTGGGTCTTCAAATTGGTACAGATAGCAAATACTGTGAGTGTTGTGAACTCAAACATCACAGTGACCCTGGAGGGGGGGTCTTTGTCCAGCTATGATGGAGCAAAACAGACAGATGGGTACAAGCTGCTGGTATGCAGTGAAGGCCCTGCTCAGGTCTGTATGGGACATAACGTTCTTTGTGGCCACCTATGTGGCAGTCTGCCCAGCAGAGGGTGAGTCTTTCTTACAGCAGAGAGATAACAAGCCTGTGATAGTCTATCAATTCAGACACATATTGGGGTTGGCAATTTTGATGGCAGGCCTGAATGCTAAACAGTACAATACCCATTCCTTTAGGATTGGGGCAGCTATGACTGGCAGGACCCAGGAGCTTTCAGATAGTGAGATCCAGGCCATGGGGCAGTGGGGGTTCCAAGTGCTTTTGTGCTATGCCCTTCCACATTTGCTTTAACATTTAGTCTTGCTGCTTTCCAGGTTCTCTTGATGGCTCCAAGCGACTGTGGATCTGTGGATATTCCTTTATCCACTGGACAGTAGAAAGAGCGGTATGTCAGCCTGGGGGGAAGAATCTATTGGTACCTCACTAAAAGGTACAGATTCACTGGATGGGTAAGAAAGGCATGCACTGGGGAGGAACTTCTCCCTAGGATGGCATTAAAGGCCCAGAAATGGAGTTCACTGGACATGCTCATAATTCATCTGGGAGGGAATGACCTGACATTCCTGAAAACCATGGACCTGCTCCTAAGGATGAAGAAGGACCTGCAGTCTATTAAAGAACAATGGCCCAAGACCAAGATCATTTAGTCTCACCTCATTCAGTGGCTTCACTGGCAGCATGCAATAGACTCTAAAGTGAAGGATAAAGGAGGCATACACATTAATAGAGAAATGTGGCCATTTGTGGAGGCTATCATGAGAACCGCAGTTCAGCACAAGGACATTAACACCTCCAGCCAGGGACTCTATGCTAAGGATGGTGTGCATTTGTGTGATGGAGGATGAGACTTGTTATTGGGCTCCCTCTGTCTCAGGTATTGGAGCCACATTTGGAGTGAGCTGCTTGGGGAGCCAGACTGCATCCATCCTGTGGTGACTTGTGAATCTTCCAGACCGATGGTACAGGGGAAAAAGGGGAAATTAGTCAAATTATTCTGATGGGCTTGTCTTCCCTGTTGGCATAAGGTGTGTGGGACTGCAAGACTCAGACTCCAGCTAGGGGAGTTGTGGTTTAACCTTATTGGGCTTGTCTGCAGGTGCGGAGATACCAGACATGGACAGTCGCTCTCCATCTGGCCACATGATCTCCTCACTCTTGGGGTCTGGGAGCTAACTCAGGAGGTAAATCATTCCCTCAGACACACAAGGGGTTGGCCCTTCACTTGAAGGGGCACTGGGGCACAAGATGCCTGCTGAGATCTCCCAACTGTGCATGCCACTCCGATAGTGTAATTACAGTGAATAAACATATGGCTGTGGCCATTTCTCCAAGGTGTCTGTGTGTGTATCCTATTTTTTTTTATACTTTTATTAATTTTGTGTAACAGTCAACATTACATTATATCACCTACAGGCAGGCATTCATATACTTAATAATTGTTCCACATTCTTACAGTAAAATCTAAGGTAATGCCCCTGTATAGTGTTACCACCCATGGGGGTTAATATATAAGGTCTTCCTGTTTAAAGTTCATAAGAAGAAATCCATGCTAAATGCACATAGCAATGTCCAACATCATCAGTTGTATATTTAAAAGCATATACAGCCATGAGTAGGGCATCAAATAAAGATCAAATAAAGACAGACCACATAGTGCACCCTATATAAGGGTTAACAGCCCCATCTGAAATCGGCCATACTATAAATTCGATGTGCTTACACAACCGGATGAGGCATGAGATGCTTGTGTAACTTGATTTGCTTTGTGGCTTTCCGCCTCTCTACCCGTGGGATATACCACCCTGTAGGGGTATGATGCAAGGAACCCAAAACCAGGCCATGGGAATGAATGTGTCAGCTAAAGGTAGGTTAGGAAGAAGCCCATGGGTAAGAGTGACTAGCCACTGGAGGAGGAGGGGTGGATGGTGGGCAATGAAAAAATGAATCCTGGATGGGCTCCAGGATGCGTGACCTTTTAAGCCCGATGGGGGAGTAAGGTTGTTGCTCCGCCCATTGAACCTCGAGCTTAAAGCCCTCCCATTCGATGTGCTTATGCAACCGGATGAGATATGAGATGATCATGTAACTTGATTTACTTTGTGACTTTCTGTCTCTCTATCTGTGGGATATACCACCCTGTAGGGGTATGACACAAGGAACCCTAGAGGAGGGTTCTCCCCTACAGGTGCCATGGGAATGATTGCATTGGCTAAAGGTAGGTTAGGAAAAAAAACCCAAAAAATGTCCAAAGATGTCAAGCGTTGAAGAGGCGAGGATGATGAATGAATTCTGAAAAGATGATAAGGGCTGACTTCCTAAGGAGAGAGGGGAAAGCCAGGGCCACCATCTGCCTCCATCCAACAGCAGAACCAAATTAACTAACCTGAAGAAAGCACTAACTAACTAATATTATGACCATTGGCATGGAGGAGAGGAAAAAAACCTTTAAGGAGGAAACTTCTGGGGATCCAAGGCCTAGGTCGCCTTCCCTCCAGGCTGACGACTTTTGATTTGAGGATGTATGTCAGTCAAGAGAATGGTTCATTAATGAGGGACATAAGTAGGGAGGATGATGACAAAGGAACATGAGGCAGCAGGGACCCAAAAAGGGCATGCTCGAGTATTCGATGGGAAGGAGTAGATCCATGTAGAAGTCACAGGAGCAAGGGGTATCCAGATGTTATAATTCAAGGATGTATGATGCTAAAGAAGGATATAATTTGGGAAGATGATGGCGGGATAGGTAAAAAACCCCAAAAGAAAGCACAGATCAACGAAAGAACATGAGGTAGCATTGACCCACAGGGGAATGCTCAAGTAGTTAAGGGGAAGGAGGAGACCCATGTGGTGGTCAAATGAGTGAGGGTTATCCAGATGTAGTAAGAATACAGAAAATGATGAAGACTGATGATAATGATCACATTATTAGTGCAGCAGTGCAATGAAAATATCGATAGCAGGCTACGAGTGGAGTGAATCCTGGATGGCCGGTACAGAACTGGAAGAGGAGGAGGAGACAGGAATGAACTTGAAAATGAACTTGTATGAAGGAAGTAGGCTCCTCAAAAGGAGGGTGACTCCGAGGCCAAGAAGGTAGATCTGGAACCAGAGGCAACTCAGATTGAGCGATCGAGGAGCAAAACTGGACGAATGATGAAGAGTGAGCAAAATTGGATGATGTATGAGGAGGAGTGAAACTAAGAGTGGAGTGAAGCCTGGCTGGTACTAGAAAAGGTGCTAGGACAAGGAAGGTAAAATTAGGAAACAGATGAGGTACAGTGATGGATTGCAGCCATAGGGGCTGGTACAGGAAAGTGAGGTATGAAAGGTCAAAGGATGGAGGGTGGTCAATTGGGTAGCAGAGTACCCAGCCAATACAGGATAAGAACTGCAGTAGGGTGAGTCAGATGAGGAACTGCAGGAAATCAGCAGTGAGGGCGAGTGGGAATCGATGGAGAATGAAGACTCCAGGGCAGTAATGGGCTAGAGATGTTTGGTGGTAGTCCAGGAGTAGCAGACATAGGAATGGTGAAATAGAGAAGGCACTGCGTGGTCATGCCCCAGGCAAGGATATGGGAGGCGAGACAGGAACGTGGACGAGGCATGGTAGAGTGAAGCCAAGTGTACAATGGTGGATGGTGCATGCAAAGCTCCGTATAGAATAAGTAGAAGGATCAGCATTTATATAGCGCTTTTCCAACACAAAGAATCCCAACGCACTTTACAAGCAATGCTAGACTGGCAGTGAAGTCCCTGAATGAGGAGTAGCAGCCATAGTGCACATCAACACCTGCACACAGCCTGCATAGCAAATGCCCAGTTAGCAGGTCATAGGACAAAGTTCAGACAGCCACCAGAAACTGGAAATCCATTTGTTGTTTATTTATTTATGTATTTTGGGGAGGGGGAGTACAACACAATGAGCCAGGTTCAGTGGTTGTAGTGATGCATGGAAATAGTGCTAGGTGGTGGAGAAGACCAACCCATAATTTGGGGAGGAAAACACAGGCAACCGGAAGTCTTATAGCAATGCCCCAAGAGAGATGGGGGGCAAGATTGGCAGGAAATGCTCTGGGTAAAATCATGAACATAGCATCCAGCAAACTTCACGTCCGAATGTACGGAAGGTGTGTAGTAGGCAAAACAAACCCACCAACCCCGAGGCAAGCGATCATCTGGCACAGGCTAGCAGGGTGGCACCCTAGCAAATGGAGAGGCAGATCACTGAAGAGAACAGCCCTGGGCCGAGTGAAAAGATTTATTTATTTTCTTTTTTTTTTTGTGGTTAATGGACCCCAGCCAACGGGAATGAAGGCAAGCTGCCATCAGAGGGACGAGGAGGACAGCAGCCAGCAGGTGAAAGAGAGCAAGGAGTAGGCAGGGGGGCTGAAAGGAATGAGGAGGATGTCAGTGTGGGTCAGAAGACAGTATAAGTGCAGAGAAGAGGATCCCAGATACGCAAAAGTGTGCAAACCCGGAAGTGAGGAGGAACAGAGCAGCAGCTCCAAAGAGTGGACAGATGAAAAGCTGAGGGAGAAAGACAACAGGAATAGGCACAGAAAGGGGAGGAATATGTGACAGAGAGCAGACATGGAATGGGAGAACAGACGGGATGCACCCCAGTTGGCAGGAGGTAGGGAGAGGAGGAGAGGAAATGTCGGAGGCAGAAGCAGAAGTGCAGGACCAAGCACCAAGCTCTCACAGGAGAAGCAAACCTGAGCACCAGTGAGGAGCAGATGAGGAGGAGCGAGCAGTTGAGAGCCCAGAGAGAGGATGTGGCACAGACATGGAGTAGGAAGAGCAGAACGAGGTAGGGGGAAGGGGGGAGAAAACAAATTCAGCTTTGAGAAAAGGTTAGGAGAAGAGCATGACAAAAAAAAAAAACATGGAGGGTGGAGAGAAACTAATGGGCAGGCGGAGTGAGGGGAAAGCTAATGCAGCATGAAGCCAGAGAGAGGGGTTGGAGAGCAGCGCCTCCGGCTACAACGAAAAAATGAATCCTGGATGGGCTCCAGGATGCGTGACCTTTTAAGTCTGATGGGGGAGTGACGTTGTTGCTCCGCCCATCGAACCTCGGGCTTAAAGCCCTCCCAGAAAAAGAATAATGCACAATTTTCCCCACAAAAACCCACATCTAGTTTACTTAAAGCATTTAAACCTGTTAATTGTAACAACTTTTACAGATACTGAACAGTTTTAGAGTATAATAAGGACTGGCATAAAATGGACAGCAAGAGCTTTATATAACTATAACCTTCAACAGACTATCCTGTGCCTCCCTCCAGCTCCTTTTACCAAGATTACCCCAACATAAACATGCTTCCCTAAAATATTTCAGGAGAAGGATAGTACACTTACGTAAGCCAGTTTTAGAAATAGGGTTTCAGAACCCACAATTAACATCCTTTTCTCCCCACAGCCCCTCATACTATTGGTAACAGTGGAGGATACTTCGTTCAAGTTGGTTGGTCCTCTTCAGAATCAGAAGCCTCCTCTTGTGCAATAAATTTTGTTTCTATTTTGTCCAAAAGTTTGGAGGCTTCTGAAGACTCTGAGAATTGATAAGTCTTGCTCCCATACACAATCTGCAGTCTTGTGGGCATCAGGAGCACATGATGAACCCCTAGAGCTCTCAGTCTTTCCCGTATGCCTCAAAAACATTTCCAGTGCATCCTGGTTGCAAAACTTAAATCCAGAAACAAATGGACCCTGTGTTCATTCTAGTTTAAAGGACTAAGGTGTTTAGCTTGCTGCAAAATTATGTCCCTCTCCACGGTGGTACGAAGCTCCATCATTAGGGTACAAGAAATTGGAATTCCAGTTGCAGCCCTCCGTTGGCTACCATGTGGAGTGATCTGGTAGGTCTTGATCACTTGAAATGGCTGATCAATTTGTAGAAGTTTTTTAGCCAGGTTTGTAGGAATACTGATGGATACAAAATCACACATGGCCCCACAATGCAAAGCATCATGGGCTACATATGCAAATCACCACAGATTATTATGCTGGTTCAACTGATGGATACTGAATACTGATGGATGTTCCCCTTCTGAGTTTTCTGGGAGTCCCAGAAGACAATTACGAGATGCACAAGTTGCATTTTCTAGATTTTCTAGCCATTTCCTTAGCAGGTTGTTCTCTTTGGTGAGACCCGCAGACACTACAAGGGTCTTTTCAGCTTTTTGAGTTGCTCCCTTTGCTTCATCCTCGACTACATCCACCTTAGAGTGTAGTTGTTTGAGATCTGACCCAAAATCTTCGAGCTTGCGGTCTAAGCCCTGGCTCGCTCTCAGAAGCGTAGCATTGGAGGGCTGGGGCCCTTCTTGCTCAGACCCCTTGAAGTGAATGTCTTTGTTGCTCTCCACTCTAATCTCCTTTGGGTGGGTTCCATCTGCAGGGGCTCCCATTCTATGTGTTCGGCTCATAGTCAGCTAATCGAAGATCGCTCAGCATCAGTTTTTATACCAAACTGCAGCTCTGGTAATACTCTTTCCTCCAAGACCCAGATAGTTTGAGTTCTTTGACTATATGAACTGTTTTTAAGTGAAAATATAGATCTAGATGTGGAGCTGTGGAAAAAAGCTGCTCACAGCTCGGCTGCTAACCATGCCCCCCGTGTGTGTGCATTCTTAAAGGGAAGGGATATGGGAACTACTAACAATACAAAGTCTGCCAAAGCATTGCAGCAGACGTTTCCCTGTCTGTGTCTCACCCCCCAAAATCTGTAGACAGGCAGCTAAGGTTCCACCTCCAAAGGTGGGGGCTTAGACCTGGCACAACTTCTGGGGGAGTAACCACTGGGGTCGCCCACAGGGTGTGGGTCATCAGGAGGAGTGGCAGGTGAGGGGTTCAAAACAGTGGAAGCCAGCAGCTCCCTCTCACTACAGTTGCCCTCTTCAGATCACCCACCCTACCCATCCTTGTAAAATGAGGGTTAGGGTCGGCCAGGGTAGCATAGAGAATGCATTGACCCAATAGGGGAGACCTCATTAGAGGTTGGAGAGTGTTTTCGCTGTTTTCTTCAGATGTTTTTTTTCTCAGAGTTTTTCACCTCCTAAAGGTTTTTCACCTCCTCCAAAGGGATAAAAGACACAGTGTAGCATAGATCTAAAATTGTTGCAGTCCTGTAACATGGTGGCTTGGGAGTCATGCAGCCAGATGGTATGTAGTATGAATGTTCAGTATTAGACTATTATAGATCTTATAATTAGGGCTGCTAGTAGACAAAGCAAACACTCATTGGCACAACATGCATTGATAGATAGACTCAGGGGAGGATGGATTAGTCATGAGAGAATACGTATATTTTAATATGCGATTTTAAGAGTGAAGTAGAGTCAATTTGGAGAAGGCGAGTAGGCGTTCTAGTTGGTAAATGAGGAGCAGCTAAATAGAAAGAATGGCCACCAAAACAAGCAAGGGGGATACAGAATGAAATAAGAAGGGAGGCTGAGTAGGAGCAAAGGGGCTGAGAAGGGGAGTAGGAAGAGACTGATACAATGTGATATGTAGGAGCCAGACCAGAAAGATTTTTGAAGACAGTGCAATACATTTTTAATGGATATGGAAAGGATAATGGAGCCAGTGTAGATTTTTAACAGTAGGTGTTCTATAATCATACTTAACAGTAGTATGGCTAAAGATGAAAACCAAAAAGAAGGGAATTACAGTATTCAAGGTGGGAGAAAACAAAACCATGATTAAAAGTTTTAGCTGCAGTAAACTCAAGGCAATAATGAATGTACTGTATGTAATGTTATAAATGTGAAAATATGCAGATTAAAAATGTTTTAATATTTTGTTTGATGATCAAGAGATGGGATGTCATAGAAACATAGAAACATAGAAGTTGGCGACAGATAAGGACCGCAGTGCCCATCCAGTCTGCCCATTTCTTTTTCTACCTTATACATGTGCCATCAGCCTTTGCTCTGTCAATGGCCTATCTATTCATACTCATCTGTATTGCTCCCTTATGCCTATCCCGTGCCTGTTTGAAGCCCTGCACTGTATTCATATCCACCACTTCCTGAGGCAGGCCATTCCATGCATCCACCACACTTTCTGTGAAAAAGAACTTCCTTACATTGCCCCTTAATCAGCCTCCCTCTAATCTCATGCTGTGTCCCCTTGTCCTCCTATTTTTCTTATATTGAAACATGTTAGACTCTTTCACCTTGTTAATGACTTTAAAGTGCTTGAACGTTTCAACCATATCACCTCTCTCCCTCCTTTGCTCTAGGGTATACATATTGAGCTCTGTTAATCTGTCCTCATATGTTTTCTGATGCAGTCCCTGCACCATTTTGGTTGTCCTTCTCTGGACTTCCTCAATTTGGTTAATGTCCTTGTGAAGGTGTGGCCTCCGGTACTGCAAGCAGTACTCCAGATGGGGCCTAGCCAGTGTCTTATAAAGAGGGATTATTACCTCCCTCTTCTGATTTATGATACCTCTACTAATACACCCCAACATCCCCCTAGCCTTACCTACTGCTTTAGTGGTCTGCTTGGATGATTTCAGGTCATCGGTGATGATGATGCCCAAGTCTCTTTCTTCCCTTGTGACTGCCAGCAACTCCCCTTTCAGCCCATAGGTGGCTTCAGGGTTTCTCTTCCTTATGTGCATGATCTTGCACTTCTTTGCATTAAACCCTAGTAGCCTCTCTTCTGACCATTTTGCTAGTTTATCCAGATCTCTTCTCATTCTGTCCACCCCATCTGGATCATCTAGTCTGTTGCAGATCTTGGTGTCATCTGCAAATGGACAAACCTTACCCTCCAGTCCATCTGCAATGTCACTGATGAAGATATTGAAGAGGACTGGCCCCAGGACTGATCCCTGAGGTACCCCACTTGTGACTTGCATCTCTTCTGACTGTATACCGTTTACCACCACTCTCTGTTTTCTGCCCGTCAAACAGTTTGCCAGCCAGTTGACCGACTTCTGACCCACCCTGAGCCTACACAGCTTATTAATCAATCTTCTGTGTGGAACAGTATCAAAAGCTTTGCTGAGGTCAAGGTAGGTGACATCAGCTGCTCCCCGTTGGTCCACCACCCTGGTTACCAAGTCAGAGAAATCTATGAGATTAGTTTGACAGGACCTTCCTTTTGTAAACCCATGCTGTCTTGGATCCTGTGCTCCTATAGATTCCAGGTGTTGCACGATCCTTTCCTTAAGGAGTGCCTCCATAATCTTGCTCACTACTGAGGTAAGACTGACTGGTCTGTAGTTCCCTGCCTCATCCTTGCTATCACTCTTGTGGAGAGGGATCACATGAGCCCTTCTCCAGTCTTCTGGAACATCTCCTGTGCTCAGAAACTCACTAAACAGTTCTAATAATGTCTCTACTAGTTCCAACCTTAGCTCCTTTAGTACCCTGGGATGTATGCCATCAGGAAGCATTGCCTTGTCCACCCTGAGCTTATCAAGCTCTTGTAGGACCCTTTCTTTTGTGAAGGGACTAGTGCACACCCCCCTCCCCCCCCGTGTCCATGGTGCTGAGCTGTGGGCCCTGCCCTGCCTTCTCTTTAGTAAATACTGAGCAGAAGTATCTATTTAGGATAGATGCTTTTCCATGGTCCTCCTCCTCACATGCCCCCTTATCTCCTTTGATTTTAGCAATACCCCCTCTGGACTTTCTCCTTTCACTAATGTATCTATAGAAAGTCTTGTCACCTTCTTTTACTGTTTGTGCTACTGTTTCCTCAGTTTGGGCCTTTGCCTGCCTTACTGCCTTCCCTGCTTCCCTTAGGGAAGTTTGGTATGCCTCCCTATCTTCATCCCGCTGCATCCCTTATATTTTCTGAAGGCCAGGCTTTTGTCTCTGACATTTTCTGCTACTGTTTTTGAGAACCAAAGTGGCTTCTTTCTTCTTTTGCACTTCCTTTTTTCTCTAACACAATGGGATGTTGCTTCAAGTATTGCATCCTTAATGCTTGCCCACTTTGCCTGTACCCTCTCACTTGTATTTCTTTTTGCCAGGGCTAGCTTAACTCTGTTGGCCATCTTATCAAAGTCAGCTCCTCTGAAGTCCCATATTTTTGCCTTGGAATGGGATGATTTAGTTCTAGTGGCCAAATTGAACCATACCGTGTGATGGTCACTGGTCCCCAAGTGACCTTCTACCTGGAGATCTGTGATCCTTTCCCTGTTAGTCAGTACTAGATCTAGGATAGCCCTGTCTCTTGTGGGTTGTTATACCAGTTGTTTGAGACCCTCCCCCTGCAGGGCATCCACCATGTGTCTAGTTCTAGCAGATGTTTCTGCTGGTATTGACCAATCTGTATTTGGCATGTTGAAGTCTCCCATCATTAGAACCTCCCCTTTAGCTGTCATGTTTTGTATATCTTCTAACAGTAATGTGTCTATGTCAAGTGAGGTCATTAAATTTGCAGAGAATGCAAACTTGATAAGGGTGGTAGATACCATGAAGAAGGAAGACAGTCTACAGAGGGACTTACATGCAGTTTACAGAGTGACTTAAATGTATTGGGAAGTAGTCAAGTGGAGAATTTAATGTGAATAAGTGTAAGATCCTTCACTTAGCTGGGCGAAAAATTCAGGTTGGAGGTACTGTTTAAATAAAAAACAAATAGCTTCAATGGGCCATAATAAAGACCCATGGAGGTACCATTAATGGGAAGCAGAAGCTGTCTCAGCAGCGTGTAGTGGCAGTGAGTGAGGCAAACTGAATGCTTGACTATATTAAAAGGGGTAGAACATGCCATGAAAGTGATATGATTTTGCTATTTTAAATGACACAAGTAGGACTGCTCTTGGAAAATTGTGTGCAGTTCTTGACCCAACAATATAAAAAGGATATTGCAGCAATCAAAGTGGGTGTAGCAGACTCAACTAAAATATGAACATATGAATCTGCCAGCAGCAACAGGCCTTACAATCTATCAAGTTAGTTTGCTTGAATGTGCAGCTAGCACCCTTATGTTAAAGCTGCCCCACCCTCCTCTACCCCCTCACCTTTACTTCCCCCGTACCCTGCCCCATGCCCTTTTAAAGCTGCCCACTGTGCTACAGAATACCACCTCCTTGGGTAGAGTGTTTCATTTCTTCACCACCCTCTCTGTGAAAAAAATGTCTTCTCATCTCTCTCTGATATCTTCCACCCTCGAACCTGAGATCATGTCCTCTGGTGTTCCTTCCACTCCTCAGCTTAAATATCCCTTCTGTGCCCATTTTGTTAATCCCATTCAAATATTTGAAGGTCTCAATCATATCCCCCCCAATCCCTCCTCTCCTCCAGGGTGTACATATTCAGCTCAGTCAGCCTGTCCTCATAGGTTTTGCTCTCCAGTCCCCGGGTCATCTTAGTTGCCCTATGCTGCATCCCCTCCAGCAATGTGATATCCTTCTTCAGAAAGGGATGCCAGAACTGCATGCAATACTCCAAATTATTTAATAAAATAAAAATAATTCATAAAATACTTAAGGGTATGGAAAGTTAAGCTGTAGGGAACATTTACAGGCCAGGTAAGTTTTCACTGGAAAATGAAGTGTATGGGGATATATGGTTTCAGCCTTTAAGAGGCTAAAATAAAGTGTTGACTGAAAGCACAGAAAAGAGAGAGCTATCCTCTTCCATACGGTCTGCCACAATAGTGTTGCTGCCTAAACTGGAGAAAAGACCCAGCCCTCTGCACCCCATACAGGCCCATATCACTTCTGACAGCTGATTACAAAATCTTGGCTAAAGTGATGGCCACCAGGCTTGAATCGGTGTGACATGGTGTCATACATCCTGGCCAGTCTGGTTTTGTGAAAGGGAAGCAGGGTAAAGGGAATATAAGGAAGACCCTGAATGTGTTGAGTATTTGAATGAAAGTGAGGGAGGAACCAGCAGAACTGTTGGCCCTGGATGCCAAAAAGGCATTTGACCATTTAGAGTTGGGGCATCTGCACAATGAGCTTGTGAGATTTGGCCTGGGGATCTATTTTAGGGATATGGCGAGTCTACTGTACAAAAACACCACTGCCCAGGTTATAGTTAACAGGGGACACACCAAGACTTTCACAGTGCAGAGGGGCACCCAACAGGGGTGCCAACTATCACCTCTACTTTATGTTCTTTCACTGGAATCACTGGCAATTTTTTTTGAGAGGCGAGGGGCAACTGGAGGGCTTCAAGGTGAGGGAGGAACAGATGAAAGCATTGCTTTTTGCAGATGATCTGTTGCTGTATGTGAAGAAACCATCAGAGGGTCTGCCCATCTGAGGTCAATCTAAATGGAATATGGAGCCTTATCATGCCACATAATAAATTGGTGGAAAGAATGAGCTGCAGCTAGTGGGAGGGAAGGAGGGTGAGATTCTGCCATGGCAGGGTTACTGATTCAGATAGTTAAAATGCTGAAATATCTGGGGATGCAGATCATGGGGAAACTAACTAAACTGTACGAGGCTAACTTTCCTCCTTTATTGTGGAAAATCAGGCAGGATCTGGTGAAAGAGGACCTGTTGGCCTCCCTCCTTAGCCAGAGTTGGGAGGATGCTTTAGTACCCCTTTGAGAAACCCTTTCACTAAGCTCACTGAGGAAATCAGGAAAACAGTTCACAGCAGATATATAAAACATTAGGCAGGGATATCATCTCTGGCAGACATCATATGGCATTCACTGGTCAAAAGGGATATATAGTCTAAATTCATCAAGGTTTATTTAAATGGAAAAAAAACTAGGGGTTAAGTCAATAAAAGATTTATACTCTGGTGGAACACCAAGGTCTTCCACAGATGTAAACATGATTTCAAATTGCACACAGATTTATTTTTGTCTATCTCTGCCACAGGAATGCTACGGGAGCCTCAGTGGGAGAGGAGGGGAGGCATCTGATAAATCACCAGCAGAAATTGTTCTGGCAAAGCCACTGCCTGGTACCAACCTGTTGGCATTTTACAAATTTATCAGAGGGGGAGCACCTCCCTTACCAGAGACCTACAGGACTGCTTCGGAAAGTGACCGGAGGTGGAGATTTCTTCAGAAGTGTGGTCCAAGGCAATTAGGCATGTCTGCATCTGCTTGTTCTCTAATAGGCTTCACCAAACACAATATAATTAACTACACAGAAGATATATCTCCCCCTTAAAGATGCATAAATTTAGGAAAGAGGTAAGCAGCCAATGCCCAACATGCAAGACCTCAGAGGGCTCTTTTGTGCTTACAGGGGTCCATGCACAAAAAATATGATTGCCTACATACTGTGTAGGCTACCCTAAGTCAGAATGCCATGCACTGGAGGTCCCATGGTCCCCTGGTGGAATTCACTGAAGGGACACATGCCTCTTCCAGACTTGATCCCCCAGCTGGTTGCGCAGCTGTGTGTGTGTGGATGGTCTGAGGGAGTGTCGGGGGCATGCCCACACTCCATGCCATTCACCAAGGCATGTAGTGCTGAGGGAGGGGGGCACAGGATATGGCAGCAGGCACCCTGCCATATCTGTTGCATGTCATCCACTACATACACCCACTGGCTGTGGCAGGGCATACAGTATAGCTGCAATGCCATCCCAACCCTCCAGTCAGGAGGACAGGACTGGGAAGCCATTTTGGCACTTGCTCTGTCCCTCAGTCCCCTGCTCTGTGTGGAGTAGGGGATTCAGTAGTGGGACCAGGATGGGCATCCTCTTATCTGTCTCCCAGCACACTGGTGGGGCAGGGCTATGGACAGGCACCCTGCAGTGGCCATCAATTGTGAATGCTGGCCACTATTGACCTGCCTACCAGTATGGAGCTACATGGGCCAGGTATGCACCTCTCACTCATACCCCATGCTCATTAGTGCATAGCCCCATGGTTTGGAGTTACTCCAATATACAGAGATATTGGAATGGAATCCCCTCAGTAAGGAAAACAATTATCAGGGGGGCACTGCTTGCAACACCTCTAGAACTACTCTTTGGGGCAGAAAGGGGGGAGGGCATGTAGAAAAATCTTCCACTTTGGCAATTGGCTCTGGTCAATGCAATCAAAATGGTAGCACAATACTGGGCAAAGAGGAGGATCCATCCATAGTCCATTGGTTAGAGAACTCAAAAGATTGTATGAAGTTAAAGACGGCCCAAATGTCAACTAATAGTAAAAGTGATGCTTTTGGACAAATATGGGCAACTTTCCATGAGGCTATGGTACAGGGGGTGATATAGAAAAGCCTGATTAAGATAGGGGAGAGACCTAGGGAACATTTGACACTGTTGTACTATTGACATGGCTGATGTTGACATTCTAGACAATACTGTGTACAGTTTAACATCATCACCTTGGAAGATGGGGCACCTGGGGTCATGGCTATTTAAATTTTGTGATTATGATCTGTATGGAACAGTCCAGAACTGCAATTCTCTGATGTGTCATTCAGTGTAACACTGCTTAAAAAGTTGAAAATAAAGTTAAATAAAGATAAGATGGATGAGGTGGCACTTTGTCAGCTAGTTTCAGGCAGCTGAACTAGAGAACATACCCTACATTTAAGGTAGGATAAAGTTAGTGGTAAAGTGAAGAAGCATTGTTTCACCCAGAAAGTGTTAAACCCATGTTATCAGCTCCCAAGTACAAATGGATAGTTGAATCTTTTAAACTCATGTTGGTTTCATTCCTCATGGAGAACAACATTGCTGAAAGCAACATTTATTTAATTGGGAAATTAAGGGTACCTAGAAGTTTCCAAATTTTTACATTGGATACTGCAGCTCCCTGACTGACTGAAGATAAACTAAATGGTTCCTTCTGTCTTTTTCTCTGTGAGTTCCTATGTTTCTGTGAAAAATGTTCACACTGAAGGAGAGTTCAAGGTCAGTTGTAGCATCTAAGTTTCTGACAAAACAGGAAAAAAATTAGATTAGAGTTAAATAAGGATCGAGAGGTGTAGAGTCACACTTGAGATTTTTTTTTTTCATTTTCATTTTAGTTTTTATTGAGAGGAAACAGAGGCTTAGACAATATTGTCTATTTTCAGCCTCATCTGGGGTTGGGGGGGATTTAGAGATAAACCAACTAAAATTGAACATGGTTAAGTTGTTGGTGGTATATTTAGTGTAGTGTAACATTTTCATTTTTTTAAAAATATAATTTTACTTAGGTATAACCTTTCACAATATTAGTCAACTGTCTTGTGATATGTTTATAATTTCACAACATAAAAATGTCCTATAATAAACCTTTATCAGGATGGTGTGCCTTTATTAGGATGGTATACACCTGTTTAAGGAAGGTGTGCAACAACGAACCTTCTTTAAGTGTAATCAACAGTTATGAGGTTGTGCAAAAAATACAGTAAACACCTTTAATGTTGTGTAAGAAATGAAGTCATACTTATGTTTTGACACAAATTCACCACACCCTAAGATTAATATGTTACTTTGTTATATGATTGGCTTATAATGGGGTGTTGGTATTATTCAAGATAAGAAATATTTACTGTATATAAGCACTGTATGTAAATTGAATGAGCTAGCACCAAAGAAGAAAATATTGTACATGTACCGGTATATGAACTGATGAACTCACAAGAAAATATATGAAGGGAAACAATCACTCTATGTGGCTTGACTTATTTGAAGATAGAAAACACAATGCAACCTTACAATTGGTGCAATGACTCAAATGTCTGAAGACAGTCTATATGGTTGCTGATGACATCAAATGAACTGAGAAGGAAGCCACTGCGAGGAACGCCTTACCAAACCTGACCTGATCAATCAAGTACAGAAGGAAGTCAAAAGAGGGACTTGAGTAAACAGACTGGTGTGAAGTCAGACATGATTTGCCAGCTAGATAACTGGTGAAGGATGGACATCATATTATGTAAATTTTTAGAGACACACCTTAAAGAAGGTCCGTATCGCTCTCCTGAAGAACAGGAAGATGCGTACTTATGTTCATCCACTCAATGCCTAGAAAGAAATGAGAAAGTAAAGGCAGATAAAAGCAAACTATTTAATATTTGTCAGATGTATGTACAGTATCAGTGTGAGATAACAACTAGAACCTGTCTATTAAAGGAGCAGTTACTTGACAGCGAAGAAAAGTATTTTCTAGGTGCAGCTAAGTATGTTACTGAAGCTAAAGATGGTGAATATAAGTTAAATATCTCTCAGGGAGAGGTATGTGCGCTAAAGATTAAGAACAACCAATTGGAAGAAAATATTAAATTTATTAACAAACAAAGTCAAGCCCAGAATAAAGAATTATCTCGGCAGTTACAAGAAGCCATAGAGAGATTAGATCATGCCAATCAAGAGCATGCTTAGGATCTGGCATGTAAAGAACACACTTTGTACACTATGCAAACAGAAACACAGTTGCAATGCCAGATCTCTTTAGAGTTACGTCATCAAGTACAAAAGTACAAAATGACACCTATCCATAAAACTGATTGATATGCACCTCCTCATCCAGGGTGTGCTATAACAGACTCTTCGGCATCTAGTACTTCAGAAAGTGATGAAGAGCCCCTTAGAAGGCGAAAGACAAAAATGGCTCCTTTCATCACTAAAATGAAAGAGGAAGGAGCTAAAGTAAAGCAAGCTATAGGAAAGAAGCTCTTAAAGAATATAGCCTGGAGAAAGAAAGAGACTATGGAACAGGAGGATGAGAAGTTACATCAAACCATTAAAGACATTGAGGAAAAACTTAAGAAAGAAGAAAAAACTTTAAGTGAGAGAGATAAAAAAATATTGGGAAGAACAGGTTAGGTTGAAGTGAGATAAGCTAGCCCTAAATAAAAAAGCTTATGAGGAAGATGAAGAAGCTAGAAGGCAAATAAAAGAGTTTGAAGAAGCTATGGAAAATGTGGAAGTACTCATGGAATTGTCACAATGTGACCTTTCCATTTAGGAATCCATGCAGTTAGTGGATCAGTTAGGAAAATGGGAGCCAGGACAAAATCCTGTGCCCTATTGTAGCAAATTGAAAATGTTAGTTGCAAATTTTAATTGACTAATAAAGATGCCTGTAAAATAGTAACTTTTTCCCTTCCTGCAGTACTATTACAAAGCTTGCCTGCAGAAATGACAGGAACACAGGCTAAACCAGAAATAAATGATAACTGGGCAACTGTTGATGAAATCCAAACCGCACTGCAGTTAATGCACGGTGTATCCCATACAGACTGGAGTAAGATCTATGAGATCACTGTACATACTGGGAAGTCCCCAGTTATGTTCATCAATCATCTGTATGTTGCTTACTCAACATATGGAGGGGTAGCAGACCCAAGTAAAGATACAGAACCCTTCCTGAGTTTGATTGATTGGCAGGCTACTATTGTACCAGTGTCCATATGTATGTTATGTAAAAGAGAGAATCAGGCTGCAGGAAAAGAGGAATTTCTCACAGATCGGTGGCGTATGCAACAAGCTGATACTCCGGAGAAAGGAAAGGATAAAAGGAGAGTAGCCGCTATTGTCAAAACAGAAGGCAAGGGTAGGTTAACCTGCAACAATTGCAATAAAGAAAGCCACTTTAAATGCAATTGTTGGGCTAAAGGAGGAGACATGGAAGGAAAACAAAAGCAAGTCTTAGAGAGGATACAAGCTCAAAATCCTGGTAATAATGCTAAATCAAGTGGTAAGGCAGACTTACAAAAATGTATTGAAGTGCTTAGTAATTTGATTAATACTAAGACAGTTGCAGTGGTGCAAAGGGAACCTACGGCCCCTAGCGATAGTGAGGAATAAAAGGATGAGGAAGAGCTTCTCGCTAAAAATGAGAAGAAAAAGAAATGACAGGATGAAGCCCCCACCTTCCAAATCCTTAGTCAGTTACAAGAGGATTGGGAAGGGCGTCCAACAATATCAGCAATGGTCAGGGGCTGCCAGACTGTGATATTAGTTGATACTGGTGCTACTGTTAGCATAACAGATAGCGATATGCCTTTAATGACTCATGGAAAATGACAAATTAATTTGCAAGGTTTCTCAAGGGGTGTGTTAACAGCATATTTAACCAAACCAGTTTTGGTTCAGATAGGTGAACAACAATTGAAATGTATGTTTTGGAAATGTAATACACATGTAGGTACCATCATGGGTATGGACATTCTAGCACAACATGGTTTAGTAGAGGATCTTAGTAATATGATTCTATGGCAAGGAAGTACTACTAACCCAGGACCAATTGTGGATGACTCACATAGTGTGTACACAATAAAGTTATTAAAGATTTATCACATGAGTGATTTATGGAAACAAGTGCCACAATGGATAAAATCTGTTGTACAAAGGCATGAATCAGTTTGGGCTAAAAATGCTACAGAGTGTGGACGAGTGTCTAATATGAATGCCCAAATCAAGGGACCAGACCAACCGCCACAAAAGCAATATGCATTTCCAAAGGAAGCACATGAAGAGGTAGGAATTATTTTGAAACAGTTACAATCACAAAAGGTAATTTGACCGATATGTTCAACTGTTAATTCCCCTCTCTGGCTGGTTTGCAAATCGAACGGTACTTGGAGATTGACTATAGACTATAGAGTTTTAAATAAAGTAACACCTTTAGTCACCCCAGTGGTATCTAGGCTACTGGACTTAATATCTTGGTTGTCTCCCACTGCCACTATTTATACTGTACTCGATGTGTTGAATGGATTTTGGTCCATCCCTGTACATCCAGATAGTCAGTATAAGTTTGCTTTTACCTTTCAGGATAAGCAATACACATTCCAGTGTTTACCACAAGGTTTCCACTCATCACCCACTTTATTTCATCAATGTTTAGTGGAAATATTATTGGGTTTTTCAGTTCCTGAAGCAATAATACAATATGTTGACTATCTTTTATTGCAGACTGATACATACCAAGTGCATGTTAGTTTATTGAATGAGTTGCTAACAGTCTTAGGTAAAGGAGGGTTAAAAATGAACCCTAGCAATGCACAAACTGGACAGTCACAAGTTACTTTTTTGAGTATATGTATTAACAAGGAAGGACGAACTGTAGATCCTGATAAAAATCAGGTGATACAACAACTACCAAGACCTAAGACAAAGACTGCATTACTACAGTTCTTGAGCATGGTAGGATTTTGCAGAGATTTTATTAAAGTCTTCTCTAGTATGGCAAAACCTCTGTATGATCAACTGAAAGTAGGAAAGCAGACTGATATCCTTTAATGGGAACCAGAACATCAGCTTTTCTGGCTCTAAAGCAAGCACTAATGACAGCTCCGGCTCTCATTAGTCCTTCTGAATCCTCTGATTTTGTAATACAGGTACATGCAACAGATCAGGTAATCAATGCAGTACTATTACAAAAGAGAGCAGGGACTTTATGTCCTGTGGGATATTTGTCTCGTGTATTAACACCTGTGGAAGAGACATATGGGGAATGAGTAACACATCTGTTAGCTGTATATTGGGCTATACAAGCTATGGAACATATTGTGGGGTTTAATAGAATTATCCTGCAAACATCTCACACCCCAGTGAAATTTCCATTCAAAAGGGATGTGAGAGGTGTGTCTTCATAGTGATTGGTTAAATGGGCTTTAGCTCTACAAGAGAAAAATATCACAGTAGAAAAATGTACCTCACCTATGTTAGTTGAATTAATGACATGGAAGGGGGAGGCACATGATTGTGGAACTGTAATGGGAATTGATTTTAAACCCACATTTGCTGCAGAACCAAATACTAAAGCAAGAGATGTTTATGTAGATGGCTCTCACTTTTGGGAGGATGGATATTTCCACACAGGATATGCCATATGGACACCGAGCACTAATCAAGAAATATTAGTACGATGCCCATCATCGTTTTCTGTCCCTAGAGCAGAATTAGAGGCAGTCCGTGGAGCTATTATGGCTTACCCACAGGAGGCTATTAATATCTTCTCAGACTGTGCTTTTGTGGAAAATTCCTTATTGGACTTTTTACCAATTTGGACTAAACGAGGAATGCGGACAGCATCCGGAGAACCTGTCGCATTTGCTCTCATATTACAACATATATGGGATATAGAAGCTTGAACACCTTTGAGAATAGCAATTTGTAAAGTAAGAGCTCACCAAAAGAATGCAATGGATATCCATGAGTTAAATAATAACTTAGTGGATAATTTGGCTCAAGTTGCAGCCAAACAAACAGACTTATGGGTAGACCCTCTAGAAGGTGACTCTACACAATTGTGGGAGATGGACGAATTTGACAAATACCATATTAAATGGATAGCAGCTGTCTCACAAGTCCCAAGTTTGGGGCGTATTCAAGATACAGATGCTTGGATAATGGATTGTCGGAACCAATGGAAATATACTGGACATTGTGCAGCCAAACATGTTACCATATGGGAAGATATGGTAGTATGGGAATGACAACCTGGGTTTATGAAGTGGATACCACCCACTTTATTTTGAAAAGATTTTATCATAGATAATCATCAAACTGGAGGTCATTGTGGACTCCACAAAAGATGTAAAATGTTGGCACAAAAATATTGGTAGCCAAAAATGGGAAAAGATGTCAAACAATGCCTGGAGGCTTGTCTCATCTGTGCACAGATGAATCCTCCAGTGCCTGGTAAAAGGGTTCCAGTAGGGCGTATACCCTTGGCGGACAGTCCTTGGTCCAGCTTACAAATTGATTATGTGGGGCCCTTACCTATTGCAAAAGGGGGGGTTCCGATATTTACTAGTCATTGTTGATATATTTTCCAAATGGGTAGAAGCACTACCAGTTAGAAATTATAGCGCACAAGCTACCGCAAAAGCATTGTGGGAACAAGTGTTCTCACATTGGGGTTTTCCCAGAGTTCTTGAAAGTGATAGAGGGACTCACTTTACAGCAAAAATAATGATAGCTTTGTGTAATATTTTGTGTATCACTCAATGTTTGCATTTACCCTATCATCCGCAATCATCCAGGATGGTGGAAAGGTTAAATCGCACTCTGAAAAATGCACTGAAAAAGGCAGTGTTGGATACTGGTAAAGGGTGGGTGATGCACTTACCAGGAATCCTAATGGGTATTAGAGGTACTGAAAACAAGAGTACTGGCTATAGCCCATATCAATTGATGACTGGACAGGATATGCAACTGTATTATCCTTCAGATCCAGATTTGTCTACACCTGTGTTAGACCGCATCAAAACTGATGTGTTCTTGCAACATCTTCAAAAACAGTTAGCTATTTATTTACCCCATGCTGCCAGAAACATGGCACAGACTCATTGGAAAAATAAAAGGAGACATGATGAAAAAGTGATACCGCCCATTGAAAGGGGTCATCATGTCATGGTGAAAAACTTTTGTCAAAAGGGACTATGGGATGCTAATTGGATGGGACCCTATACCATTATTAATGTTTTGGGGCCATGGGCCATTCAGGTCTGGCGAATTCGACAAGGTTCTATGGAGATCAAATGAGTCCACGTGGACCAATGTAAACTGTATCAGCCTTTAAATCATAACAACTGATACTGCTCTGTTTCTCCCAATAGGTGAAGTACAATGATGTTTCCTGTGCTTATACTGTGTAGTACCTTATTAATCCTGGCAACTTCTGACAGATACAAAGGATGGCCAGGGCACATTTGGAACAGTTTATACAATAAGAACTATGCCAATCATGCAGTGTGGGGTCTCCCAGTGGTGTTTGGAGAATGACATGAACACAGTGGTTATTTTCTTGTCAAATGGTACTTTATTTGTTATGGACAATGTCAAAATGCAACATGGGGATGCTTGACAGAGGCCTGGCCTGGCACGGTGATGTGTGTGGTGAACACAACAGCCCAAAAGGGAATCTATATTTGTTCTACCTTGGGTGATATGACCAATTTAGCAAGAGAGGAGCAAGACTTATTGTGAATAAAATGAAAGGACATATTACAATATCCATTAAATATATCATTATTACGTGTATCATCTTATCCTGTTACCAATGGATCACGACGTAATATGTGGCATTTTTTGTATAATACATCTATTGTGGAAAAATATACTGTAGGGTTAAAGCAATTTTTCACAGTATTGTTATTAATGAATAAATATTCTTTGTTAACATTAAGATATACTGCCACTGCATGTTGGCCAGGGATGACTTGTAATGTTAACAAAGCACCACTGCGTACTTTTGAAGCATGGAATGTAGTATATCAAAAACAAGATATAGCAGGGCACAAATTCTTTCCCCCATCAGATGGTATCATCTTGACATGAAATGTATATTATCTATATTATCCACGTAAATTGGAGTATTATAATGTTTTGCTACATTTGATTTTTCCACGATTACCACTTCAATGTAAGGATCGGGCTTCGGTACTATTGTAGCAACAGTATCGTAATAATACTTGAAATCATTACCATGATAGACACAAAATGTGGTCATTTAAAATTCCTGCAGATGCATCACCAGGCTTATTTCACCGTAAAAGAGACGTGTGGGGCTGGTTATGCTCAGGATTAGGAATTGCTAATGGTATGATTCAATGGTTCTAAAGGGTCATATTCACTCTTTAGAAACAACTTTAAAGGATATGGCTACTGGACCATTATCAACTACTGTGAAATTAGCAGCTGATAATGAAGAAACTGATTGGTTTGCATTTAGAGAAACCTTACAGAATTTTAAAATTATTGCTCAGATAGCAGTCTGTTTTTATAACTCACTTTCTAATATGTCTAGAGAAAGCTATATAGAATTGGCTTGCTCTCAGTTAGCTGCTGAAGCACATGCTTATTTAGTCAATGAATGAAATAGAATTGAAACAACTAGGTTACCTTTAGGAATAGGTGAGACCAATGTGACTAAATTATTGGATCATCCACTGTATTCTTATCACCCTTAGCTATGGTAAGAGTATGGAACTCACCAAATCAACATGCACACGTGCTGTGACATGTGATTCCCATACTAGTGATAATACCTGTATGTTCTGAACCACCAAAAATATTGTGGCAAATCAGTAATTTGGGAGTATTAATACATGACCAGATCATGAGACTCCAAATACCAGGTGATACTGTTATCACAGTACACAATGAATATGTTGTCTTACCTAAACAACAGTGTGTACAAGAACATGAAACCTTAATATGTGGGGAAGAGACATCAACCACCCCATGGTTTCCTGAACAATATAAATTTACCCTAACATCTGCAAATGAATACTGCCAAGCTATGGGATGGAACCAATCATGGTGAGTAATCGAAGGTCAACCTTGGAATGTATGGGGGTGTAGTGACAAGACCTGGTGGGTTGCAAACTGGACCCTCCAGGAACATCCTGCCTATAGCCAAACAAATGTTACCCATATTGATGGTCCCAGTATGGCCTTGAATTTACTCACTGATTTGGCAACTCCACCTCATTTCCGAATTACCCAAAATTAATAAAATGAAACTTGGTGCCTTGTTGTATCATCAACAAACAGAAGGACTTATTTTCTCACAGAAGGCCTCTGCTAAAGAGGTAAAAAGACAGTCATCTTATATCCTTATTATATCTTGGTGGGATTGGGGCTTGGCTGTTTTGGGTACTAGTCCAACCCTGATAGTGGTAGTATGCAGTATTGTAGTAATCTGTGTTATTATTATTATTATACAAGTGTTATTGTATCATAAAATGAGACACATGATTAGACAAATGCAAATGTTACAATGGCAACAATGTCCTATGTGATCTTCTGAATATAGAGAGTCACAAAGGGGGGATTGTAGTGTAACATTTTCATTTTTTTTTTTTAAATATAATTTTACTTAGGTATAACCTTTCAAAATATCTTGTTAACTGTCTTATGATACTTTCATAATTTCACAACATTAAAATGTCCTATAATAAACCTGTATCAGGGTGGTGTGTCCTTATTAGGATGGCATACACCTGTTTAAGGAAGGTGTGCAACAAAGAACATTATTTAAGTGTAGTCAACACTTATTAGGTTGTGCAAGAAATGTAGTAAACACCTTTAATGTTGTGTAAGAAATGAAGTCATACCTATGTTTTGACACAAATTCATCACACCCTAAGATTAATATGTTACTTTGTTATATGATTGGCTTATAATGGGGTGTTGGTATTATTCAAGATAAGAAATCTTTATATACGCACTGTATGTAAATTGAATTAGTTAGCACCAAAGAAGAAAATAATATACATGTATATGAACTGATGAACTCTCAAGAAAATAAACAAAGGGAAATAATCACTCTGTGTGGCTTGACTTATTTGAAGATAGAAAACACAATGCAACCTTACATTTGGTAACAAAAGAACATGTAGCCTAGACACGGGGGGTTCCCCTACTGTTTTCAAGAAGTGCCATGGAATCTTTAATAACCACCTGAGCAGCCACCAACAAAGGCAGATACAGCCTCAGTTTAGCATCTCATTTGAAGGATGCCATAACTTGAGAATACAGCATCCCTCTAGTACTGCACTCAGGTGCCAGTGGTTTTATGGTATGAGCCCAACTGGGATTAGAACCCATGACCTTCTGGCCATAGAAGGATGTGCTGCCTACTGAACAATGCTGATACCTTGCTCTTTCCACAGGGGTTTGCTGCACATCCATGGCTGTAGGGCATCACATAAGCCAGAGTGGAAGAGGGAGAAAACAAGGGTAAAAAATCAGAGAGACATAGTAGGTTGAAATCTGTCCTGGTGACACGGAGGGCTGAGGCACTGGGTGCTTTACCTTCTGCTGCACTGGCAGCCTGAGTTCAGGAACAGACCAGGGTTGCTCAGGGACAGGCCAGGGGAAGGAGGATTGAGCATTCATAGATGGCTCTCCTCTGTCAGGGATGGGGCACAGTGTGTACCGCTGCTTGATAGCCACCCATTGTAGACTGGGTGACACAGCATGTGGCCTTCTCTCTAAGGGCTTGGCCCAGGCAATCTATTCTGTTTTGCATTTTCATGTCCCATACTTATGCCACTACATGCACACTGGCCTTGGGGGGACCAGAACACAGAAAAAAGTAGTGGCTATTCACTAAGAAAACCCTGCTTGTCTGCCTCAGCCTGAGCCATCACTCCAGTTCCTGCCAACTTGATCAGAACTCTGGTGGTGAGGAGAATGACTCTCTCTCCTCTGACCCCACCACAGGGGGCAAGTCATTGGATCAAGATAGGTAAGACCTGGGGGGAAGATGGTGGCCAGTCGAGGTGGAGATTAGTGGCTGAAGAACCAGTACCCTGGAGCACAAAAAAGCTCTGTAGAAAAAAACAGAAATGCTAGGTTTGTAAAGGAGCACTCCAGTTTTTAAGATTTTTTAAAAACTTTCTTTGTCTCCTTTGTTTTCCTGTGAGTATACCCCATATCTGCCCATGGTGCACCCCATCCATCCCCTATCAAGCATTTTCTGGATCTTACCTTCCATTGTAATGGCCTGTAGCATGCCCCCCACTTTGCAGGGCTTAGGGGGAGAGATTGAGATCAACCTTGGTCTCCGGCAGCTTTTTGTTATGCATCATTTGTGCAGTGCTTGGGAGGGTCCCCTGCATCATCGTGCACTGCACTGGAGTTTTTTTCCCCTTTTTAAGTTACCCCTGGTGAAGCAGACATGCAATGATGTTGTTTGTGGTCTCTGTCTGCTGAGACAGAAAGAGAGAGAGAAAGCAGACAAAGCTTCCTTAAATCAAGGAAGTTATTTACTAGACTACACTAAATTGAATTATTACTTTTTGGACCTGTGTAAGAAACAAGTATTGATTCTCTGTTTTTGGGGTTGACTTTTCTTGGTTTAACTTTAATTTGCCAGGAAGGAACTGTAGCTGGGAGATATTTGCAGTCATTTGTGACAAGACCTGTTACTTAACCTCTGTGAAATAGGTGTCTGTTAAGAAGAGGAGCTGAAAGGGGTCTGGTTGAACTGTGGATTTAAAACAGGAGTTGTTTGTGGTCTCTGCCTGCTGAGACAGAGAGAGAGAGAGAGAGATAAAGCAGCCAAAGCTTCCTTAAATCAAGGGGGTTATTTACTAGACTACATTGAATTGAATGATTACTTTTTGGACCTGTGTAAGTAACTAGTATGGGTTCTCTGTTTTTGGGGTTGACGTTTCTTAGTTTAACTTTAAATTGCCAGGAAGGATCTGTAACTGGGAGATATTTGCAGTCATTTGTGACTAGACCTATTACTTAACCTCTGTTAAATAGGTATCTGAAAGGAAGGCACTCCCCGGGGTGGAGGGTCAGAGTTGTAGTTGATTGTTTCTGGAAGGCACATGCTTACTCCCACCCACTCAGCCCCTTACCCCCACCTGCCCCAAGTGCATAACTTCCTTTATAGCAGGGGTTCTGACATCACTTCCCCAAAACTGCTAACAACATACACCTGTTCATATCCTTAAAGGCACAGCACACTGAATAGGGGGTAGAGACACTCACAAGCTTGCTCACACTAAAACAAGAACACAAAAAAAAGAAAAGCATCTGTAACAGGAAGGGACACAGACATGTGGGGAATGGTGCAATGCACTGGCTGTGGAGCAGAAGTCTTCTGGAAGACATTCTGGAGACTGCATTGCTGCCCTATTTACAGGCACCTCTCTGGTCTGAGGGAGGAGGTTGTTCATCTCCATGCTGACCTGGCAAGGATTCGGGAAACCTGCTCCCCCACCCAGGGACCACCCAGGCCACAGCCACTACATCAGAGGTTGCCAAGAAAGAGGAGTGATTGGACCATGGTAGGCTCAGGAAGGGTGAGGGTGGTGGAACAGAGGCACATCCCTCCAGTTGTGCCTCTCCACAATTCATTTGCCACACTGGTGGAGCATGGTTCCTCTATTGAGGCACCCACAGTAGAGACCAAGGAGGATGCTGGAAACCTCCATAATGGAGACCCACAGGAGGGTGGCACAGGACTCCACAGGGGAAGGAAATAACTCCTGGTGGGGAACTCAGTTGTTGGGTGGGAGAACTGGGGGAAGGAGGGGAAAGGGAGGTAAGGTACCTGCCTGGTGCCATGGCTTGGAGGGACAGGAAATGAATACTCAGGATCATGGGAGCAGCTACAAGGGGTAGTGAGCTGGATGTCATTATCCACCTAGGGACAAATGACCTGGCTGAGAATGGGATCAGAGCAGTGCAACAGGAATTTGTGGAGTTGGGGAGGGGCCTTAGACAAGTAGCACATGCGGTAGCTTTCTCAGAAATGCTACCTGTCTATGGCATGGATGAGGCTAGGGTACTCTGCAACATGGGATTCAATGACTGGTTGAAAAACTGGTGCAGAGTTCAGGGATTTGGCTTCATTGGGGACTGTGGCTCCACTTGGAGGGATGCAGACCTATTCTGGCACAATGGTCTGCATCTATCCAGGAGGGGAACCAGAATCCTAAGTGATAGGTTTAAATGCTTCATTGGCAAGCATTTAAACTAGCTAAGGGGGAGGCAATGAAAAGAAGAAGGGAAATCCTAGCCCCCCCCCCAAAAAAAATCAGGGTAGTTGCTGAGGTGAACACCAAGATAGAGCAGTCGATAGGGAGAAGTGCAGGTGTAAATGGAGAAAAAGACAAAGGCAGAAAGGACAGGGATGGGGCAAAAATAAATAAAGCCATAAAATAATGGAGGGTAATGAGTACCAATGCCCGTAGTCTAGGTAAAAAGCTCCCTGAAATGATGGTCTTGATGGAAGAGGGATACCTGGATATTGTGGCATTCACAGAAATATGTACACAGAGAACTATGACTGGGATGTCAACATACTAGGGTACACAATCTACAAGAGGGACAGGGAGGGAAGAAGAGGAGGAGGAGTAGCTCTCTATGTAAGGGAAGGGATCAAAGCAACAGAACTAAAAGGTAAACAGGGAGGAGAGAAGGCACTGTGGGTCACCCTGGAGACTGGAAATGGCACCACAACCAACACAGGGGTTGTATACAGACCCCCATCTCAGGGGGAGGAAATGGACAAGGAAATGATAGAAGGCATTCTTAGGATGGCAGAGAAAGGGGAGATATTGCTGATGGGGGACCTGAATATGCCAGATGTTAACTGAAGCACCTTTGCTTCAGCCACATCCAAAAGCAGGGCCATTGTTGATGCCCTAAAGGGGGCATGCCTCAGACAGCTAGTTTTGGAACCCACTCTGGAGGGAGCAATCTTAGACCTGGTACTCTCAAATGGGCACGGAGAGAGGATCTCCGATCTTGAAGTGGGTAGCCATCTGGGAACAAGCAACCACCAAACAGTGTGGTTCACAATAAACTCAGCTGTGAGTCAAGCCATACAAAAGTGAAGGTACTGGACTTCAGGAGGGCTGATTTTGTCAAAATGGGAGAGTGCCTCAGAAAAGCACTAGCAAACAGGCAAGAAGGTGGGGTAGAGCAACAATGGGGAAACATCAAAATCGCCATCACAGAGGCAACAAGCCTTTGCTTGAAGCAAATAAACAAATAAAAACAAAAGACAAAAACACTATGGTTCTCAAAAGAAGTGGTGAGAAAGGTTGGAGAGAAAAATATAGCATTCAGAAAGTATAAGGAAACACAGAAGAAGCAGGACAGAGAACTGTACCAGTTAAAGCAGAAGGATGCAGGGAAGGCAGTCAGAATAGCAAAGGGCCAAACTGAGGAAAAGATAGCCAACTCGGTTAAGAAGGAGGATAAAACCTTTTATAGATACATTAGGGAGCAAAGAAAAACTAAGGCAGGGATACTGAGGCTGAATAAAGAGGAAGGTGGTTGGGCAGAAAGCGACAGTGGAAAAGCAGGGATACTGAACGAATACTTCTGCTCAGTATTCACAATGGAAAAGCAAGGGGAGATGCCTAATCCAGTCAATAGAAGCACTCTGGATAGGAGGGTTGATATTAGTCCTTTCACAGAAGAAAGGGTTCTGAAAGAACTCTTAAAACTGAAGGTGGATAAAGCAATGGGGCCTGATGGGATTCACCCCAGAATTCTAAAAGAACTAAGGGAAGAACTAGTAACACCACTGACTACCCTTTTTAGTAAATAATGGGAGGATGGTGTGGTACCTGAGGACTGGAGGAGGGTGGATGTGATTCCTCTTCACAAAAGTGGGAGCAAGACAGAGGTAGGAAACTACAGACTTGTCAGTTTGACCTCAGTGGTAGGGAAAATGATGGAATCACTTCTGAAAGAAAGAATTGTTGAGTACCTAGAGGCCAGTGGGGCACAGGACCCAAGGCAGCATGGATTCACAGCAGGAAGGTCATGTCAGACAAATCTAATTGATTTCTTTGACTGTGTGACCAACGTAGTAGACCAGGGAGGGGCTGTGTACGTAGCATACCTAGACTTTAACAAGGCATTCGACACAGTCCCACATAAAAGTTTAATAAACTAATTAGCCAGCCTGGGAGTGGGTCCCAGGGTAGTAGCCTGGGTAAAACACTGGCTGGACAACAGGATGCAGAGGGTAATATTAAATGGAGTCCACAGTGAAGAAAGGGGGGTTACTAGAGGGGTACCGCAGGGTTCAGTACTGGGACCGGTCCTTTTTAATGTCTTTATAAGTAACATTGCAGAGGGACTGGAAGGAAAAGTATGTCTCTTTGCAGATGACACAAAGATCTGTAACAGGGTTGATACGTAAGATGGGGTGGAAAAGATGAAAAGGGACTTGGCAAGGTTGGAGGAATGGTCAAATGTATGGCAGCTTAGATTCAACACAAAGAAGTGCAAAGTAATGCACCTGGGAAACAAAAATCCAGGGGAAAAGTACACAATGGGGGGTGAGATACTGACAACAACAAAAATGGAAAGGGACCTGGGGGTAGTCATATCAGATGACCTAAAGGTGGGCCAGCAATGTGAGAAGGCAGTAAGGAGGGCTGGGGAAGGGGATACTGGGATGCATAGGGAGAGACATCACCAGTAGAAAACAGGAAGTTGTTGGCCCTCTGTACAGACAGTTGGTAAAACCACATCTGAAGTACTGTGTACAGTACTGGAGACCCCATCTCAGCAAAGACATAGATAAGGTGGAAGCCATCCAGAGGAGGGCAACCAAAATGGTGCAAGGTCTGCACCAGAAGACATATGAAGAAAGACTAAAGGAGCTTAAGATGTATAGCCTTGAGGAAAGGATGTAGAGGGGGGCCATGATTGAAACTTTCAAATACTACAAGGGAATTAACAAAGTCCAAGAGGGTAGCATCTTTCAGAAACAGAGATGTGC
Source organism: Neoceratodus forsteri (assembly GCA_016271365.2). Lineage (NCBI taxonomy): Eukaryota > Metazoa > Chordata > Ceratodontiformes > Ceratodontidae > Neoceratodus > Neoceratodus forsteri. Next base: position 435,239,120 of record JADMNL010000022.1, on the reverse strand, counting down.
AAGAACAAGGGGGCACAATGTGAAGATAGAGTGGGGACGGCTCAGAGGTAATTTGAGGAAGTATTTCTTCACCGAGAGGGTTGTAGATGCATGGAACAGCCTTCCTGAGGAGATCGGAGGGTCAAAAACAGTTGGGGAATTCAAGAATGCATGGGACAGACAAAAGACAGTTCTAGTGGGGGGTAGGAGGAAGTAGGCTGTAGGTTAACTAGGATCTGCAGCTTATCCATTAGGTAGGGAAATGGGCAGACTAAGTAGGCCAAGCGGTCCTTATCTGCCATCAAATTCTATGTTTCTATGATGTCAGCGCACGTTGGTCACACTCCTGCTCCTGACATGCAGATGTCTGCTGCTCCACCAATCCTGCATCCATGCTGGACCCAGGCACACCCACCCCTAGCCATCATTCGGAGCCAGAGTACTGCCAAGGACCAGATTCTTCCTTCCCTCCCTGGAGGAAAAGAGCAGTCCACGGGATGCTCATCCTCCTCCTCCTCCCAGCTGGCCCTCCAGTGACTCAGAATTTGCTTCTGAACCTGGATTGTTGGCATCACAAATCGTAATGTTACCACCTGTTGGTGGTCTGGTGTAGTTTTTAACATGTTAACCCTTAGGCTGCCAACAGAATTAGAAAGAATAGGAATTTTGGGCTGATATATCAGTCCGCAGCCCTGCAAGGGTTAAAAATCAAATGCTGCCTCCATTTGCACCATTTTTATTCATAGCCTGTAACTGCTGACTGCTCATTCAGTGGAACTGCATATTTTTCATAGTTTTTAATCGCCAGTAAATAACTTACATTTTCATTTGGAAATGATGTGAGCCACAGTGTTTTCTTGCTTTCAGCCCGAGTGCTTACATATGAGCAGTAGCGCAGACACCCCCGCCATGTGATGTCAATATTGTCATACTGTCTTAGCGGAAAATATGAATTAACAGTCTTTCCTGCTAGGAAACGAATGTCTGCTTGCTCTCTGAGCGTGTCTCTCTGCAGATCAGTACTAATTTTTCTGTATGTTTTACTAATTCTTTTATAATGTATGGACAGTGTCTATTAAACCCTGTTTTCAATCAGTTTATATAGAGGATAATGGCTGGGGATCAGGTGATAACCACACTGTAATCACCTCGAGTGGTTGCTAGGGCAACATGGTAAACCTCGAGAGCGCAGCTCGAGAGGTTTATTGTAGCCCTATCAACCACGAGAGGTGATTTCAGCATGGTTGTCACCCAATCCCCAGCCATCATCTTTCATAGTGTATGGTCAAAAAATCACTGTTTGCATTCAGTGTGTGAGAATTATGGAACTCTGGTGCATTCTTTTTTGTTTTGCCACTGTTTGGAAGTTCCCGAAGTGTGGTTAACGACTTTTAAAATTCTAAACAGTGCATAACAAAGCTGTGTAACTGCTGATTATGGTGGTTAATAGGCACTTACCATACATTATAACCTGATAATCCCATCGTTATGACATCAGCATGCTGTAAACCTTGCTTAATTGTGTCATAATGATGAGATTACAGGATAGAATGTCACCACCTGTCAAAATTCTTGGAAAGGAAAGGTGATCTGCTGCTTGGACATTCATTCAAAACACACACACTACATTCAGACAGTTACAGACCTGCTGCAGTATAGATTGCAATGGCTAATTTCACCACATCAGTTGCTCAACATTCAAACCAGTAGGCATTCATAGCCGAGCAGGAGAACAAACGCACATTGAAAAAACTGCATTTTTTTCCCCCCACAGTGGCTAGTTTTTCCATACACTATAAAATACAATTCCTGAGTAACAGTGGTCAACCACAGATCTAATCACCTCTCGTGTTTGCCATGACAACTATAAACCTCTCGAGCTGCGCTCTTGAGGTTTACTTGGTTGTCCTGGCAACTGCTTGAGGTGATTACATCGTGGTTAACCACTGTTACTCAGACATTATCCTCTATATAGTAGTTTATAGATCACCTAATATTCTGAACTAAAACTGTTTTTATTTTTAACTACTATTGCTTCGGTTTCCAACAATAATGTGTGTCAACTTTTGATTCCAGCCATGATCCATGAGCTCATAAGGGTATTTTCTGTTATTTGCAGTGCAAAATTTAAACCCCCGTTATACCCAAATATTACAGTATACGCTGCAGTTTATTTTACTGCTGTGCTTATTTTATTTCATTTTTCTATAAAAATCCTGCCTTTTGTGGCGTCCCTTCTGTTTTTGAGAGGTTGTCATAAGTAGACGCATTGTCACATTTGAAGAATCTGTATTACAGGGGTGCGGTTGTGCTCCTATTGTTAGGGTTAAGTTTTCACTTCTATGTTAAACTCAAAATGTTGTACTTTAATAACTTTGAAACTGTTCTAGCAATTTGCATGAAATGTTGCATGACCTAGCAAGTGACAAAGATCTCTTGCTGTGGCAAGTTTTGTTATGGTTGGATGTGTGGGTGCAGAGATACGGAGTGTCAGAAAATGTAACAAGCATTTGTCAATGCCGAATGTTTGCTTGCTGGCATTGGAATTGGTAGTGTAGGAGTGAGAAAGATGCATAATAGGAATGGCAGTGAAGTACTTAACTGAAGCCAACTCCACCACCACCCTGCAGAGACTGACATTGGGGTGTGCCTTTGGGTCATCAGACATAACGGCCACGCCATTTCACCACACCCTACCCTGCAAACACTGACAAGTGTCACGGTGTGCCTTGGGGTCTTTCGGCCTTATGCTCACCCCATTACATCAGGAAATAGGATGAGATGGGTGTAGTATAGGAGAATGGGGTGAACTTAGGGGCCGAAAAGTCCAAGACACACCTCGATGCCTCTCACTGGCTGCAGGGTGTGGGTGGGAGTGGAATGGTATGAGCATTACAGGCGACAGTCCCAAGTCACATCCCCGATGCCTGTCAGTCTCTACAGTGTGGGGCATTATGGTTGGAAACCGTAACCCCTCAGGCGTTCGTTGGTATTTTCACTCCAAATTTTCAACATGGGTTTTTTGTGACTCACATCTTATGAACAGTGTCAATATCAGTTTGTTATCCGAAAGCTGATTTTGTACAGTGACTACACCATTTGGCATCACAGGTGTGAAAACACATTTCAAACAGGATATGAAAAATGACAGCTGTACTGTTCATAGGGAGGTGTAAAAAAATGGCAATGTTGAAAATCTGCAGTGAAAATATAAAAAAACTGAAGTCACGAACGTGCATAGGAATTGCGCAACGCATACCCGTAATGTAATTAGTTTGGGGATTTTTTACAGCAGATTGTCAACTCAGGCATTTTGGGACCTCCGCTCATGAACAGTGTCACTGTGATTTTCTTAATCTGTCCCAGACAGTGATTTCCCACAGCGACCATGCATTTCTGCGCCAGAAGTGCGAAAACACATTTCGGCCATAGTGTGAAAAATGACAGCTGTACTGTTCATAAGGAGGTGTGGAAAAATGCCAGTGTTGAAAATCTGGACTGAAAATATTACAAATTCATGAACTTACGAGGGTGCGTGGAAAATGCACAATGCTCGCACGTCACACAGTCATTTTATGGACTTTTGTCACTAAATTTTTAACATAGCTATTTTAAGACATTTGCTCATGAACAGTGTCACTGTGATTTTCTTAATCTGTCCTGAACATTGATTTCACACACCAACTGAGCCATTGTGTGCTACATGCGCGAAAACACATTTTGGACGAGATGTGAAAAATGACAGCTATACTGTTCATAAGGAGGTGTAGTAAAATGGTAATGTTGAAAATCTGGAGTGGAAACTATTAAAGATTAGTGAACTTATGAGCGTGCATGGGAACTTAGCAATGCAGCATAAGTAACCTGATCATTTTAGATTGTTTCACCAAATTTTCAACTAGAGTTTGGGGGCCTGCCTCATAAACTGTGCCACTGTCATTTCGTTACTCGGTCCTGAAAGGTGGTTCCACACAGTGACAGCGAAATCACTTTTCGGGACCGAATAACAAAATAACAGTGACTGAGTTCATGAGGTGGGCCCCAAGAACCCCATGTTTAAAATTTGCTGAAAAAATTCCCCAAAATGGCCAAGATATGCACCAAAGTTGAAAAAAAACATTTATGGCATTATACGGCTTACCGGCATTTCTTCCATTCGCGGTCGGCTTTGAAGAGTGCAGACATGTTCACGGTCCACCGAAGATCGGCGGTAAGTATGGGGGTGTGTGGGGAGGTTGGTGCGCAGAGGGTGGGCGCGGGTTGGGGGAGTAGGTCAACGAGGGACCCTTTTTTTTTTTCCTACTGTAGGAAGATGATGCAGGACTTTTGCCATGCTGGGGTGGGCTTCCAGCATGGCAGCTGAAAGGGTATTTTTTGGGGGCGACAGTGGAGCCAACAGGGGATTGGGCACTCCCGTCAGCCATACCGACTTTTGCCATGCTGGGGTGGGCTCCCAGCGTTGCATCTTCTACAGGAAGACGACGCGGGACTTTTGCCATGCTGGGGTGGACTCCCAGTGTGGCAGCTGAAAGGTTATTTTTTGGGGGGGCAGTGGAGCCGAAGGGGGATTGGGCACCCCCATCGGCCATATCGATGTTTGCCATGCTAGGGTGGGCTCCCAGCGTGGCACCTAGAGGTCTGTTTGGGGGGGCAGTGCAGCCGACGGGGGATTGGGCACCCCCGTCATTCATACAGTGCACGCGGGTGGAGGGGACTGCATTAGCATGCTGGGATGGGTTCCCAGCATGCTATGTAAGTGTGGGGGGCAACAATGAACTGTCTATGACTGTTCAGATGCAGTGAAGAGATATGTGTAGGCAATTTGCATACTGCCATCGGCAGTATGTAAATTGCCCACACATTACCACTGCTGATTGTGGCGGTATTTTCCTCTGAACTGTATGCCACTACATCTGAACACTGTCATAGACAGCTCGGACAGTCACTGGCGCGATGCAGTCATGCCTGCAAAATGGACCAGGGCATTGGAAGTGGGGGAGGCACACCTACGAATTCTCATATGGTGGCACTATGTTTCTTGCACATGCGTGCAAGCAAACATAAAAATGACAATTTTTAATAAAAGTCTTTGTCATGCTGCTGCGTAAAAACAGTGTGGAATTCTGGTCTGAAATGTTTGGGGTATAAAGGTCTTGGGTCACAGATGTACCTTTTGAAGATTTGGTGAAAAAATTTTAATCTGTCCCAAAGTTATTAAATTTCAAAGTTTCCCATTATTTCCTATGGGACCAGTTAGATGGCCGCTCAAAAATGGATTCTTTATTGCAAATGCGGAATCCTTTGCTCTGAATACAGAATCTATTTCCATGCTGCCACCATCTTCTTTTCAGTTAGCAGTAACAAAAAAATTAAATAACTTAAAAAAATACATGGATTAATCAGGACCTGTACAATCCAGTTCTGGGGCTAGTTTTTTAATAAGTTACTTAGCAATGTGTTTTTTTAAACATGCGGAAATCCTTTTTCACAAACTGTGAGGGGAAAAAAATGCGAAACAGGATCCTTTTTTGCAGTTTGTGAAAAAGGAATTTCTTTTCCCGCAAACCACAAAAAACTAATCTTGAAACAGGATACTTTTTCTCAATTTGCAAAAATGGATTTTCTTTTCCCACAAATCGTGAAAAAGGAATCGTGAAACAGGATCAACCGGTTGGTCTGTGAGCACGGTAATCACTTGAGGGGCAGGTTCATCACCCGGTGGGAGTACTGCACTGAGGTCAGTCAAAGCATTTTTTAAGTTATTGGCAATCACGGACGGGTCCATAGTGACTGTGTCATTTATGCTAAGCATCGATGGGGGGAGGGGGATTTGTCCCCTTCTCTAAGAGGTTGTGTAGTGAGTCCCAGAAAGCTTTACCCTTGCCCCATGTGTTAGTTTGTTGTTCCATAATGTAGGAAGCCTTAGCCAGCCTGATCAACCTAGTATATCAGTTTCTGACAGCCCTGTATTCCTTCATATGCAGTGGTGAGCCACAACCACTGGCCTTGTGCCAGAGGTTATCCCTGGCCCTCATGTGCACAAGAAGAGAAGGGGTGACCCAGTCTGCTGAGGTCCCTCTCACTATTCGCTTTCTAAAGGAGGTGAAATGATCTGCTACTGTACTGAATGCAGTAAAAGTAGCTCAGTGCCTTGTCAATGGGGGCATGGTGTCCAAGTAGCTCCAGTCAATTTGAGTCAGTTGGTGTTTAAATTCACTCACTGATCCCTTCCTTAATACCCTACTATAGGCTGTTCTCGGAAGTGATTCTTTTTAGCTTGACAGACCATGCGCATAGTATAGGGGAATGGTCGCTTAAGACATCAGGAAATACCGAGACCTCAATGAGCCTATCTGGGTGGGTGGTAAAGATCCAGTCAATAAGGGTGCTAGTGCCAGTTTTATAGTTGACTCTTGTACTGTCCTTTACCTCTTGGGGAAGATAGAGCTTGCTTATTTGATCTTTAATATTCATGCTTGATTTTGCATTCCACTTTATGTTGAAATCCCCTACCACCAGGGTCTCGCAGCCCTGACTGGCTTGTTTATAAAGACCAGTGAATGTATCTGTTCAAGTGGGTTGATTGTCTGGAGGAATATATACTGTTATAATTATCAGGTGCTTTTTCCCATTATCTAGCAATAGGTGAACTGCTAGGCATTCACAGTCCTTATCGTCATTATCAAGTGTGATCTTGTGCCCTTGAATCATGTTGCAAATACAAGGCAGCCTCCCCCTCTCTTACTTATACGGTCTTGCCTGAAAAGGTTATACCCATGCAGTGAGATGAAGTCATTAGGTGTTTTGGTGACAACCAGGTCTTGGTTAGAGAGACTATGTCAGGCTGGACTTGGTTCACCCATGCCTCAAACTGCCCTATTTTGGGCAGTAGACTACTGATGTTTAGAGTGGCAAATTTTAGAGTTGGGGGGGTTCTGTTTAACCTTTTGCTGGTTTCATGAAAATATAGTAATTTGGTGTTCAGTTACACAGGTGTGCTCCCACAGGCAAATAAGGATACCACTACATTTTCTAAAACATTATGCATGGATGGATACAGATACCATTATGGACTGATGGGAGTGAGCACCGGGTGAATATAGCTTGGACAGAACCACGCATGGAATACCACGTAGGACATACAGTGTGGTGAATTAGTGTGAAGGGTACAAATCCCCACAAGGGATATATGTTGCACACAGTTTTGTACCCTGTCATGCATGGATGGTGGGGAGGAGTGATGCGGAGGTCAAGACCTCTGTTGGGGCAGTGGTCCACTGAGCTGCCACTGTGGCTCAGTGGGATGAGCCATGGCAGCGCAGGGTTGTTATGCGTCTGTGGACCGAGGCTCGAATCCCGGTCCCAGAGTTTTGCAAAACTGCATTGTGAAGTTTACTTTTTTTCTCCCCCGTCAGTGTTTCCCCTTGTCCCCATGTTGAACCCCCCCCCCCGAGTTGATTATATTAATGGGGGTGTTCGGGGGCACCCGCAGAAAACAAAGAACCTATTGGATTTTTTCACCGAACTGTGTTTCGGCATTTTGTTACAGCAGCAGCAGTGTATCCACTGTATTTACAGCATGGTACATTGCTGCACTGTTTTGTCATATGGCATCATGACCCCATGCCAAGGGAGTGCAGGGCTCCTTCAGGGAAATAAGTTTACAATTCCAAGCTCTCTAAAATTACGTATGGAGCCCTGTGCTCCCACAAGCAAATAAGGCTACGATTAAACTCTATCAAAAAGTAAGGAAAGTCATTGCAAAAAACTTTGTTAATGCATCTGTTAGGGTTCCAGCGACAAAAGTTGGGAAATGTGGTGTTAGGGTTTTTAACCGTACCATCCCGCCCCCACCCTGCACGTACCAACAGACATCGAGGGTATGCCTTGGGGTTGCCAGCCTTAATGTTCACCCCATTCTCTTATACTGCACCCATCTCAGCTTATTTACTCATGGAATGGGGTGAGTGTTAGGGTTGATGCACCCCAAGGCACCTCTCATGCCTATTGGTGCGGCAGGGTGGGGTGGTTGCATGGGTTGGAAACCCAGCACCACATTTCCCAACTTTTGTCACTGGAACCCTAACTGATGCATTAACAAAGTTTTTTGCAACAAATTTAGTATTTCATAATGTAATACAAAACAGCGTTTTAATAAAGGACATTGGATTTGTGTCTACTGTCTGTATATTTGTGTTTTTTTTACCTACATTTATAACTGTGCACTATTGCATTGTTGTTCCTTTATTAATTGTACTGTGGCCTAATTTCTGCTGTACATTCCTCCCTATTAATTTTTGTGACAACACAAAATTTTGACATCTTCTATACATAAATTCAAGAGTGTACGTTTGTTTCCTTTTTTAACAATGCCTTACCGTGTGGCTTTCAGTTGCACTAACAATAATTGTTCTGGATGCAGTTTCTGTAAATTTCCAAAAGTTTAAAAAAGGCTCCAGCAATGGGTAGTTGCTATAAAGACATGCATGTCAGCCATTGGAGCACAGCTATTTCTGCTGTGACCATTTTGCTGATAATCAATTCGCTATCCACCCCAGCATACACAAAGTATTGGTTTCAAGCCTGGTCAATGGTGGCTAAAGACAAATGCTGTTCCCACAGTGTTTGCTTTTAACAAATAAGTGAATCCATGGACCAGCAAAGTATTGCAGAAGACATGTTGAACTGAGATAAATAATATTTTATATATTATGGGTTTATTTTTTCATCTGAATAACATATTGGAATGCAACATGTTCTCAATATCAGAACAATGTTATATTTATGGTTATCTTTCCTTTTTTCAGATATTTTTTATGCTCCTCTGGCCACAGCCTATGATCTGATTCAGCTGTCTGCAAGGCAGCTATCTCACTCAGCAAGACTCAGCTGTAGCTACTCCTGCTCCGCACATCCACCCCAGACACATCCCATGTGCTGCACAACAGATTACCTCCTGGTGCCTGGTCTGCCATCAGACAGTGGCATTTTTCACCACAGTCTTCTAGTCACCTGGGGTGGTGGTGAAGGTTTGTGTCCAACCCAGGAGCACTGCATCTGTGATCTGTCATGGGAGTGGGCTGCTGGACTTGTTTCAGCTTCCCTGCCTCTGCACACTGTTCCCTTGTTCTCCTGCCCACCTCCCCACAAGGAGAATGTATTGTTACAGGCTACTGTTATGGTGTGATTCAGCCAACTCATTTGTGTGCTTGAATGACCCCACCTTCCATTCCCCTATTCCCTTCACTGCTACCCGTGATCACCCATGTGGCAGTAAAGCAGCGGGACATGAACTCCCCCTACATGGAGGAAAGTGAACAGTGGGATGCTTAATTCTAGTCCCACTGGATGGTCCTGTGATGGCCTGGCTCATTCCCTAACTCTGGATGTCATTGTTGCAAGCATGAACACTATCTCAATGGTGGGTTGACTCAAATGTTTTGTTTTGAAGTCACACTTTAGTATTCATAATTTTGCTGTAAACTGTCTCTGTTGTGATGACGGGGCATAACTTTGGTGAGAAAACTGAATTATACAAAAGGACTCTGAAATCTGGGTCATCAGCACAGCACTGCCAAGAACACTCTCGATGTCTGTGATCCGAGTTCGGGAATGAGCTTGGTTCATGGAGGCCGGCCTGGGGGGAGGAAGATTGATCGTACCACAGGATGCTGTCCTGCCCTGGGGAAGGTGGATTCCATTCTCTGCTGCAGTACTGCCACCAGGGTGATGACAGATGGCAGTGCAGCTGGAGAGGGACTGGAATGGAGGAAGTCATGGACATTGGGTGTGGACACATACACTGTGTGCAGAGGCATACCTTCATGTCACATCATGCGACATCCCAGAGGCAGAAGACAGGGAAGAAGAATAGCAGCCCCAGCACCTCCAAGATGTTGATGGCCTCAGTCTATCTGGGTCCTCTGCCTTCCACATGGCATGTGCACCACATGACGACACAAGAAGTCCTGAGGTAGCCCCCCACACCAACTCTGCCTGGGGGAATGAAGGCAGAAGCTCCATAGAGGCAGGTGCCTGTGGCTAGGGTGAGGCAGGAGGGAACTGGGAGGTGTCTATAGGTCCTGAGAGAGGGTGGAGGGCTGGAGAGCAGAGGGCATTATCAGAAAGAAAAAGAAAAGGTCTCTGAAATATAGCTATGATCTGTTGCAATTTGATATTCCTTTTTTTTTTTTTGGTAAAAAAATATTCTCTATCCTGTCATCAGATGGCACACATGTTATGGACACCACAGCCCCATCGCCACGACATCCACTGGCACTTACCTGCCAGACAATCTTCCTCCATGATCCCCCCCCGTAGGGCAAATGTGGTTCCCCAAACTCTGACATGGATCCAGATATTGTCCATTGAACACAGATGTGGAGCACTGACTGCGAGTGTCCTTGCACCATCCTGACAATGGTAACATTTTCTATCCAAGGCACCAAGGAGGATGGCGGAATTAAGCAAGATAGAATTAACTGCCCCCCCACCCAACACACACACACAAGTTAAGGTAGATAAATGGATACTAGAGCCGAGAAAAGAACATTTAAACTAACCAAGGGGGATGGCAGAATTAAGCAGGGAAAAAACAACTCCCCCCCCGCAGAGAAAGGTAGACAAACAGACTGATGCTACGGCTGTGGAAGCAACAAAAGGAAACACAAAGGGAAGTAACAGTGGGGTAGGCATGGAGGGAAGGCACAGGGAACAGGATGGGGGGGAGCTGGTGCAGGTGGGGGCATCAAAACATGGAAAGCCATGTGTACAACTGCCTGGAGCCTGGGAAACAAGATCCCAGACCTAGCGGCCTTGTGGATGAAGACCTATACATTGTCACAGTCACTGAAACATGGTACACAGGAAACCATGACTAGGATATTAACATACCAGGGTACACAATCTTCAGGAGAGAAAGGGAGAGCAAAAAGGGAGGGGGGGGCTAAATACATCAGAGAGGAGATCAAGGCAGCGGAGTTAGGGGAAAGACAGGAAGAGGAAGAGGCACTATGGGCCACATTACAGATGGGAAATGGCACACCATCCACACTGGAGTTGTCTACAGACCTCCAGTACAGGGGGAAGAAACAGACAGGGTATTAGTGGAAACCATACACAAAATGGCACAGAAAGGAGAGGTGTTGCTGGTGGGGAACCTAAACATGCCGGATGTTAACTGGAACACATACTGTATGCAGCAGGCACTACCAGGAGCAGAGATATCTTGGATGTCCTGGAAGTAGCATGCCTCAGACAGTTAGTGAAGGAGCCCACATGGGAGGGAGCAGTACTAGACCTGGGGACAGATATTCAAAGCTCTGCAACAGGTGCAAATCTGTTGCACTGGAATGGCGCCGACTTTGCACTGAACTGCAATATTTAAAAGGCCATTCAGTGCCGGCGCTAGGCATTAGCGCCAATGCTAAATTACAATGTATGCAGGGGAGGGAATGAGGGGATGGGCCATGAATGCTGGTGCACCAGCATATTTAAAAGATCAGCTCCGCACTATAGGTGTTTGCATGACCCGTAGTGTGGTGTACATTTCCACCTGCAAAAAGCATGCAGTAAAGTAGTGTAAGCAGGGGGAGGTGGATCTCCCTGTCTCCAAGGTGTACCCCCCCAACAACAGCACTGAAAAGGAAAGGGATATGACAATCCAGTAGAGGTCCCCCCCCAAGCTGATCGCTGGCCCATTATGTCGACTGAATCCCTCCCCCACCGATAGTCACCCCTCCCTGCATTCGGCGAGTGAATGGGACTTACCCCTCAATGGCCCTAGTGTCCAGTGGTTACCCCCAAGACCGATTGCTGGCCCATTATATTGCATGATCCCCCTCTCCGAGATTAACACCTGCCTCCCCTCTGTTTTCCAGTCCACAGTTGCACAATATGAAGAACAGAGACCCATCATTCCCTGGTGTCTAGTGAACCCCCAACCCCACTGCCCTATCTGGTAGTGACACCCCCCAATTCCCCCCCCCCACCATCCATGTCAGGATGCCGGCACAGCCCTCTACTCACCTCCATGGCTGGCAGCCCGACTGATCGCTTACAATGATCGATCCACGACTGGCGCTTTGCAATGAATGGGCGGTGCATGTACAAGCACATGTTCATTCATTGCAAGCACTCAGTCGGGATCTGTCATTGCCAGCAATCAGTCAAGCTGCCAGCCATGGAGGTGAGTGGAGGGCTGTGCTGGTAGCCCGATGGGGTCATGGATGGGGGGAAGCGGGGGGGTCACTACCAGCCAGGGTGGGGAGAGGGGGTCCACTAGCCACCAGGGAGAGTTTTTTCTTTCCCACTGAAATTTTCGTGTCCTGAAGATGGTGGCAATGCACAACAGGGGACTGGGAGTGAATCTCGGTGGGGAAGGGAGGCATTCATCATATTGGGCCGGCAATCGGCTAAGAGGGGTGGGAACACTGGACACCAGGGACTTATTCATGTCTGTTACCTGCCATGTCTGGATGGGTGTGAAACTCAAAAAGGGGGGGCATACCTCTCAACCTTTTGTCACTGGTATGAGGGACACGGACACCGAACTGAGGGACACTGTGGGACACTGACTCTCAGACTGAGGAACACATTGTCAAACATGGGGGATACATGATCAGAACACTGTGGGAACCATTGCCCTTATTTGCACAATGTTTATGCCTCTTTAGCATCTTCAACTATTTCACTTTCTGCTTTAATGTCTGAATTTACAGCACATTCTCTGTGTGTGCAGCACCTTTTCAATGAGAGACAGGACAATTTTGAGAGGTACACTGAGGGATGTCTCTCATAATGAGGGCCACTGGAGGGTTGGGGGAACTGGACTACCATGGAATGTTATGGACAGACTGTAGTCTGTGCAGGGGATTGGTGATCGGTGCTGGGGGGTCACTAGACACCTGGGCAACAATAGATATATATATATATATATATATATATATATATATATATATATATACATACATAGATATATATATACTGTATGTGTGTGTGTATGTGTACATATGTATGTGTGTGTGTGTGTGTGTGTATATATATTATATACAATATATATATATATATATATATATATATATATACTATATCTATATACCTTCCAAGTGTCCCTTAGTGCCAGGGCACCCCGCATTGTACCCTACATACTTGCCCTGCCCCGTATATGTCCCTCATGGTGACAGTGGTGCACACACAGTGGATGTGCTGTGCATTCTGCAGTCCCAGCAGACAATGCCATAGGTTAGGGTGCTACTTAAACTGCAGCATCGGTACAGTCAGTGTTCTTGGAATGCAATGGGATGTGGGTTTGTTTCTCTATGTGTGAGGTTGTGTCCCTCATTCTGGGGATCAGTGTACCACAGTGTCCCTCACTGAGTGCGATTGGGACCCACTTGGCAGTGTTGCCTGCTGGTGGGTTTGCACTGCATGAGCTTGCTGACACCCACTGGCTGTGGCTTCCTACCTCTACTTCTGGACTGAAGCAGGTGGAGCTTTGAGCAGACTTTGCCTGCCCCGTACTTCCAGACTGACCTACAGGTAGAGCTGTGGGACACTGCAACAGTGCTGGGCAATCTACATGCAAATCAGGGCATAATGAGATGCTAATATGGATGTCCATGGACTGCCTAAGTAGGTTCATTTGCATGTCATCTTTGAATATAGCAGATTTTTGCCCCGAGCAAACGTCCTAGGGCTGGGCAAATGTATAAGCACTGCGCAAGCTCTGCGCAAATGTCTTTGCGCTGTGCGAACCTTTCTGGACCATAACACAGTTCTTCAGTATTTGGCCTGCACTGTTGTTTGCAGCTTCAGTGCATCCACTTCTTTGCTTGCACACACATTGGCCATGTAGTTCACCTTTACCTTCCTCTGCATCTATGTGCACTGGGCTGCTGTTGTGATTTACACATCCTGGATACAATAGTCAGAGCTGTTTTATTAGCTGGGCTATTATTGCACTGCACTCCCAGCACTGTTTGCATGGCTTCATTTGCATGCTATATTCAGCTGCTTTAGCCCCAGGGCTATTCCTTTGAACATAGCATGCAAATGGTTCTGGGCTAATTTACCATGCCGTGCAGTGCTAATTTTCCCCCAGGCTAAGTTTTGAATATCTAGCCCCTGGTTCTCACAAATGGTGACAGAATGATGGATCTATCAGTGGGCAGCCATCTAGGGCCCAGTGATCATCATACAGTGTGATTTACGGTGAAGACAGTAGTAGAGTCCAGCCACTCAAAAGTAAAGGTTCTGAACTTCAAGAGGGCAGACTTTGCAAAATTGGGGGAACACCACTGGAGAATCCTGGTGAAGGGGGAGGGGGGAAGTGGAGAAACAGTGGGAGAAACTTAAAGGAGCTATAGCAGAGACAACAGGCCTCTGTGTAAAGCTAGTAAACAAAGCAAAAGGAAAGAAAAAAACACTGGTTTTCAAAGGAAGTGGCAGGGAAGGTTAGGGGAAAAAAACAGGCATTCAGAAAGCACAAGGAAACACAGAGGGAGGGAGACACGGAAATGTACCAGGCAAAGCAGAAGGAGGTGGGGAAGGCAGTCAAGTGAGCAAAGGTGAAAACTGAAGAAAACTTTAGTAAAATTAGTAAGGTGACAAAACCTTCAGGTACATCGGGGAAAAGAAAAAGACCAATGGAAAGATTGTGAAGTTGAATAAAGGGGGGGGAGTGTACAGAAGGGGACCTAGTAAAAACAGCAATTCTAAACAAATACTTCTGCTCATATTTACAAAGGAAGCAGAAGGGGGGGTAGAAACACACATGGGGGGGAGCAGGTGGACACCAGTCCGTTCATGGAGGAGAGAGCCCTAAGGGAACTCTTGAAACTAAAAGTGGACAAAGCAATGGGACTGGATGGGCTGCATCCCAGAATACTGAAAGAACTCAGGGAGGTGCTAGGGGCACCACTGACAGCCCTATTTAACAAATCACTAGAGGAGGGAGTGGTACCAAAGGACTGGAGAATGGTGAATGTGATACCACTACACAAAAGTGGGAGCTAGGTGGAGGCTGGAAATTACAGGCCGGTCAACTTGACCTCAGTGGTGGGGAAAGTCATAGAATCCATGTTAAAGGAAAGGATTGTAGCATACCTGGAGGCTAATGGAGCACAATACACAAGGCAACATGGATTCACAGCAGGAAGATCTTGTCAAACAAATCTGATAGATTTCTTTGACTGGGTAACCAGGGTGGTGGATCAGGGAGGGGTGGTGGATGTGTTCTATCTAGATTTCAACAAGGCATTTGACACCATCCCACACAGGAGGCTAGTAAAGAAGTTGTGCAGTCTGGGAATAGGTCCCAAGGTGATACACTGGATCCAAAATTGGCTGAGCAACAGGACACAGAGGGTGGTGGTAAATGGAGTTCAATCCCAGGAGAGGGGGATGACAAGTGGGGTGCCACAGGGCTCGGTTCTGGGGCAGGTCCTCTTCAATGTCTTCATTAGTGACATTGTGGAGGGGCTAGAAGGGAAGGGAAGCCTTTTAGCAGACTACACGAAGATCTGCAATAGGATAGACACTCCAGATGGGGTGGAAAAAAATGAGAAGAGACCTAGGCAAATTGGAGGAGTGGTCAAGAGTGTGGCAGCTTCAATTCAATACAAAAATGTGCAAAGTCAAGCACTTGGGCCACAGGAATCCTGAAGAGGAATACAAAATGGGGGGGGAGGGGAGATGCTAACAACAAAACTGGAATGGGACCTGGGGGTAAACATGATGGACAACCTGAAGGTGGCCAAGCAATGTGAAAAGGTGGTGGGGAGGGCCAGAGAGATGCTGGGGTGCATAGGGAGGGGCATCACCAGTAGAAAACAGGAGATGGTGATGCCACTGTACAGACAATTGGTCAGACCACATCTGGAATACTGTGTTCAGTTCTGGAGACCGTATCTCTGGTAGGACATTAACAGAATGGAGGTGGTCCAGAGAAGGTCAACAAAAATGGTGACAAGAATGCACCAGAAAACATATGAGAAAAGACTGAAAGAACACAGTATGCATACCCTGGAGAAAAGGAGGGAGAGGGGGGATATGATTGAGACATATAAGTACCTCAAGGGAATCAACAAGGTCCAGGAGTGCAGCATAATTCAAAAAAAGGGATATGCAAGAACAAAGGGTCACAATATGAGGCTGGGGGGGACTCAGGAGTAATGTGAGGAAGTATTTTTTTTTCACAGAAAGGTGGTGCATACATGGAACAGCCTCCTAGTGGAGGTCGTAGAGGCTAAAATGATTGCTGAGTTCAAGAATGCATGGGATAGACAGAAGGCAACCCTAGTGATAGGAAAGAGAGGGTAAGCTGCTGATCATTTAGGACCTGGAGTTTAAGAAGGTAGGGAAATGGGCAGACTAGCTGGGCTAGCCCAGGTGGTCCTTATATGCCATTAAAATCTGTGTTTCTATATATTCCTGTAGTTTTTCCCCGAGGTGTGTCATGCAACAACGCCATGATGTGTGGCTCATAGTGATGCACAATGCATGTCAGTATCTGCCCTGCACTGTTCTCCTACATGCAGTTCCATGTGTACCTTTCCAACAAGTGATGCTAGGGGCTAGCCAATCACCCGTGTCTGCCAGCCTCCCCCCCAGAAGGAGAGCAGTTCATTTCACACTTGATCCTTATCTATCCTGGCCAACCCTCCAGTGTCTGAAGCCCACTTTCGATAATGCCGCTTCCATAATCCATAACCATCCAGTCTTACCAAGAAGCACTGACCTGTCACATGTGTATGATGTATTTTTTTCACAATTTTTTTTTTTTTATAAAAATTATTTTCTTAACAGGTTCTTTCTGAATTCATGAACAACAACGAAAAAGAGAACATTCCAGAACCTCCTGCTTTATTCAGTAATGTTGTTGACACAGATAAATGAAAAAAGTAGTTCTGAAACTTTATCATCTAATATGGACAGTGCTGAGACACAAACTGAACTGGCATGTCTGTAGCATCATCACATTTGTTTCTATATGTGACATTGTTACAAAGCAGCTGGACAGTAACCCAAAGTGTTTATTGCTCTATTTTTAGGAAATGATCGATCGTGGCACACACAGACATAAAAATATGTCCCTCATTACAGTGCAAAAAGCAGATTCAGTAGGGGGAACCCAAACCATTCACAGTTCTCAATCAGAATCATCCGAGGTTAACATGTTTGTTGAGTATGGATGCAGCAGTGGTACACAGTGTGATATATCATTTTATTTATTTATTTATTTAACTTTGTTGACCGGGTAAGTACACTGGCAGTAGGAGCCTTTTTCAGGCACAACCCTGGTGCAAATGCACAGATAAAATATTCAGTCATCGTTATACAAATACAGCAGGTAATAACAATATATACAAAACAATATATACATGATACAATAACATTGAAAGTCAGCATGTAAAACCTTTGGTTGATGTTGACAGTAACTGTGTTTTGACTTCCTCTTCTGATGAAGAAGACAGCGATGATGATGTCATTCTTGATGATGAGATGGCTGATGCAGATTGGGATCTGAACAGTGAATGTGTATCTGATAGTGCTCTTGAGAAAGAAGAGATGGAGTGCAGTAGCACATGAGTTATTTAAAAATCATATGTCTCCACTGACAGTTCAATAGTGTGGATGTCTGTTACTTTGTTCATGCTGTGTGTCAGACAGTAGCACATTTTGTTATACAACAAGTACACAGGCAAGCTATATTCCATTGTTACCTTTGCATGCCAATTATGGCCTGATTTCCATTGTGCACAGTACATACATAGCCCTTCTACTGTCATGGATAGATGCATGAAAGTTTGCCTACTAGTAACCTGCCAATCAACATGTAACCCCCTCGTGGGGTTAGAGGCACCTTATTTGTTTACTTGGATGTGCACCATTTGAATATTGTGTCGGACTTCTCGTCCCTGTAAAGGGTTAATAGTTTTGCTGCTCTGAGGAGCAGCCCTGGATAAAAGGGGAGAACACAGGAAAAAAAGAGAGAAAAGGGAGGAGAGCTGGTGAGTTGGACCAGGACCAAGCGTGGCAGCAGCCCACTGGAGTGGTGGAATAGTTTGCTCTCAGGAAAGGATAAATGTCATAGTAACTGGTGTGATGTGGCGGCGACCGTTTCAGCCAGAATTCTCCACCGTGTTGGGGTGGTGTAAAAGCAACCAGCATGGCAAGCTGCAGGTTGGAAGCAATAAGGCTCAAGGAAGAAAAGAAGTGTCAGCTGAGATAGGGATGGTCACTGTGAGTTTCTGTGGGGCCACTGGCCAAGGGTTGTGGCCAGCCTGTGATAGAGTGTGCAGTGGTCGAAGTGGGATGCAGAGTGCCCCAACCTGAAGTCTGGACCAGTGGGAGGAGGGAGCAGTAACTCTGAGGTGAGAGGCTAGCTGAGCCACCCCAGTAATTGATTTGGACCTGTGGGGTAGTGAAGCACTGGACCTGAGGTGAGAGGACTGGCTGAGCAGAGATGATGGGAACATGACATTTTGGGACTGTGGGGAGTGCAATCCTGCAGCGTTGTCTGTTTTTCTTTGCTACTGGATTAACAGTGTTGCCTGAAGCTTGGGGGTCTTTTAGATCACAGCCTGTGAATGGACTTTATGTAAAGGGACTCAATTGTGTGACCTCCACTGTCAGGAATACTGTGCTTCCCCCTTGTGTTAATATATGAACTGCTCCATGGAGTGGCTGTATTGTATTGAACAAAGTTTATTAAAATTGGGATCCCACTGTTCTTAAAGCCAGAGAGAGGGTTGTCTCATTATTTTAGAACTACCAATGATGTTTAACCACTGTTTTCCTTCCAGCCTGGGGGGAAGGGGGGTCCCATTTCAGCTTTGCATGAGTGTTCACTGGGCTCACAAAATAAAAGATTAAAACTTGCCTAGACTATGGCTAAGCCTTTTTCCTCTGAGTGCCACATCTTGGATATCCTTTATAAAAATAATAAATCTTATATAAGAGTTGCAAGAGATGGCTCTATTTCAGAGGCTACTAAAATAGAGAAAGGGGTGCAACAAGGTTGCCTATTGGCCCCATTGCTTTTTAATCTATATTTATATAGAGACATCCCCACTAAAACCCTGGACAAGGACATAAGTATTTTAATGCACCCAGATGACATCTTGCTGCGCTCCCAGATCCCACTGGGAATTAAACGAGCAGGTAATAACACAGTAGTACATTTATGGGAATTGGGCCTACAGCTTAACTCATGAAAATTGAATATTCTTTTATTTGGTAAGAGATCTAGATGTTATGATTTTCCGTGTACATTTAGGGAGCTTTCTCTTGAAGTGAAAAAAGAATACAAGTATCCGGGATTAACTTTTGAAAGAATATTAAATGGAGAACTCAGATTGAAAATATAAAAAAACTGGGAATTCAGGCATCCAAAGCAGTTATACGTTTTAGTAAAATGTTCGCTAGCAAGTCTTATCGTGCTCTTAAACAAGCATGTGATTTAAAGGTTCTCAACACTTTACTATACAGGTCAGAGATTTGGGTCTTTAGTAAAGCAACAAAAGACCTGGAAACAGTCCAGCATGTTTATTATAGGCAGATTCTAATGCTAAATTTTGATGTTCCAACAGCCTTCTTGCTGAGTGTGTTAAATTTAAAATCTATTGTCTTTTATTAGTGCAAATAAGAGTAGTATGGTTATGGGGCAAAACTCTGAACATGGAATCAGAATGAATCTTTGCTAAATGTCATGAAGAAGGAAAGGCTACTCTTAAACAGATATTATGGTTTAAACAATTAAATGAAACTCTAAAGAAAACTGACCTCATTGAAATTTGGGCCATTTATATTAGTTGATAATATAAATAGTTATATAGAAAATAAAGTATGGGTCGGGGTGTGTAATGAGAAGTTTACACACACCCAAGGGGTTAGATACTACGTAAACCCCAAGAGCGAAGCTCGAGGGGTTTATGCATAGCATCTAACCCCGAGGGTGTGTGTAAATTTCGAGTTTACACACCCCAACCCATATTTTATTTTATATAATTGCTGGGTTTCCCTTTTTTGCCTCAGCAATTATATAAAATAAAAATAAAAACGTTCTGGTGCGGTCACCGGCTGCAGTCAGGATTTGGCGCAGGGCCTGGCTTACTGCCTTTTTCCCCCACAGTTGGCAGCTCAGTTGGTGGTTTGTTTTTGTTATTCAGTAAGGACATCCATGCATTTTAAATTACTTACTGCTGATTCCGAGGGGCGGTTTTTCTGGGAGAACAAGAAAGCAGCAATCGGCGAACGGTTAGGAGCGGGGAGCTGTGGCGTGCACATGCATAGAGCAAGGGAAACTGTGCATGTGTTTGCCATAATAAACACTCCTTTATTACAACAAAATACACCATGGTTTCCCTATGGGAAAAAGGGGAAACTGGTAATTATATCACAGTTGCAGTCCAATGAATGGAAGATGACATCTTCTAAATCGAATCTGGCAAGATTACTGATATTCCATTCTGTACAGTATATACTGTACTATAAACTAAAGACTCATAGAAAAGAAGAAAAATATTTGAAACTTTGTTAAAAAGCAACTCATAGAAATGCACATTGTAAATTTTGTTCTGGACTTATTGGCAGGAAAATATTTTACAAAGAGTGTAGCGGTAACACCGGCATGTTACCATTTTGTAAATATGATACATTTACTAAATTAATAGTATATCACTTGATTTTTGAATGTCCTCTGGTATCAAATGCCAGAGAGAAATGACTACTTCCTGTTTGGAAGAATATGTTGAAATGTATTAACAGACAAAACTTAATGGAATGTATGCTGTTTTGTGATGTCACAAGCCACATCTGCACAGCACAATGAAGCATACTATATATTACTTGAATGTGATATTGTGATTGTCTTAACTCTCCAGGGGTTTTTACTTTTACTTTGTTGTCTTAGTTAATATCTGTGATTTTTGTGTGCTATGACCTATTGTTTTATACGTACTGTAATACAGAATCCTGAATCTTGACTCTTGACTCTAACTGAGCCTTTGGCATAGGTCATCAGGAAGGCCATGAGATTTCATGGAATACAGGTGGGGTGAAGAACACTGCAGAGCCCTTTATGTGGGTGATGTCCTCCTCTATCTCCAGGACCTAGACCACTCCCTCCCTGCAGTCTTTGGGACTCTCCAGGCATATGGCCAGATATCAGACTACACGTTAAATACTTCTAATTCAGATCCAATAGCATTTCATTACTCACTGTCCTCGCAGATTCATGTAGAATTCCCCTTTGAGTGGGAATTTGAAGAAACTAAAATATCTAGGAATAAATATTGCAAAAACACTTGATACTGCCTATATGGATACCTTCCAGCCCTTTATCATGCACATGATACAAGAGCTAACAAAATGGAGTTCCTACCCTTCCTCTCAGGCTTTCTCGCTGTACAGATGCAGTCAGGGTGGTCATCCTTCCCAGGACCCTATACTTCTTTCAAAATGTTCCAGCACTCCTGCTCCACACCACTTTCAGACAGTGGAACAAGGAGATATTCCAATTAATCTGGAATGGACAATGATTATGAGTCAAAATGAGCATTTTCACACTTTCCAGAGCTTCCAGCAGTCTGGCCATATCCCACTTGTAATTTTATTACCAAGCTGCCCAGCTTCACTTTCTTGTACTTCATCATCTCAGGAGTTCTCCCATGCTTCGGTTATGCAGTGAGAGGGAGTTTCTTTTCAACTGAGAATTTATATCTGCGATGTACCACTCTGAGGTCCCTTCAGACAATAGAACAACTCTCAGCCACTGGTTTCAATACCAGGTGAAAACCTGGCACACCATCAGGAAGGTGTTACATCCTACTCCCTTTCTCCCATTTCTCTGCCGCTTGCTGTGCTGGAACATTTTCAGCCTGCTAGAATAGACCCAGCTTACTGCAATTGGCAGCATCTATCCATACACTTTATCCATCAATTCATGGATGGTTCCACCTTCAAATCTTTTGCTGACATTCAGGCAGGCTGTGGCCTACACACAATGGGCTGGATATTCAAACTGCGCTATTTTGTGGAGCAAGCCCTTGCGCTGCACAAAATAGTTGCACTGGGGTGTGTCCAGAGGGATATTCAAAGGAGTTGTGCCCTTGTGCAACTCCTTTGAATATCACCCCCCCGCCACAGCCACTCTGCATGGCGCAGTAGAACTTGCGCCACTGCAAGTTGTCAGAGTGGAGCATTCAACTTGTGGTGGTGCAAGTACCATTGCGCCATGCTCAAAATCCCCATATTCAAAAGGTGACATGCAAATGGGGCCATAATTCATGCAAGGCGCAGGGGGTGCTATTTGTATCTGATTATGGCCCCATTTGCATGCCATTAGCATGCAGGTGCGCCGATCCCCGAGTACTTGTGCCTGGCACCCTGCCAGGCAGCAGCCGCTGGGGACCGATGCTCTCAAGTTCGATCGCTGGCAAAACAGTGTAGACACCTCCACCACCCCCACTGGCCCAATCGCTGGGCATACTGTAATCCCCCACCAGACCGATCGTGGGCAGCACGTGTCTCTCCCCTGAACGTATCCCCAGTGGTCCAGTGGACGAAAATCCCAATCGTGATTGAGTATAACCCCACCTCCCGATTATATCCCTGGTGGTCCAGTGGACTGAAGATCCCATCGCGGGATTCAGTATTACCCTCACCTCCCGATTATATTCCTAGTGGTCCAGTGGACGAAGATCCTGATCGTGGATGGAGTGTAAACAACCCCCACACATCCCTGGTGACCTAGTTTCACCCACCCACCCACTGAAGCCTCACCACACCCCGATCCCCCGCAGCTGACAGTCTTCATCGCTGTTGCCTCGCTATCGCCGACTGATTGCCCGGTAGGGCTGCACGCCCATTGGTGCAGAGCAAGAGCCAGGTTGAAGCACAGTAGTAAGCATAGTGTCCAGATTTGTGAATGAACTCATTCACAAATCTGACTGTTCTTATTGGTATGGGCTGCACGCCCATTGGCTCTTGCTCTGCACCACCGGGCATGCAGCCATACTGGGCAGTCAGTCATGGTGGCGGGCAGCAGGCAGGGATACTGCCGCCCACCGCTGCAGAAGGGGGAGTGTGGTGGTGGGGCTCGTGGGTGGTGGGGTGGGGACACTAGGTCACCAGGGATATGTTGGGGGTTGTTTGCACACCCATCCCGCGATCGGGATTTTCGGTCCACTGGACCACGAGGGAAATAATCGGGAGGTGGGGGGGTTAATACTTAATCCCGCGATCAGGATTTTCGGTCCACTTGACCACCAGGGATATAATCGGGAGGTGGGGGCTCAATCCCGCAATTGGGATTTTCAGTTCACTGGACCACCAGGGATGTGTTGGGGGGGTGTTTCTTTATACCATCCCGCAATCGGGAGTTTCAGTCCACTGGACCACCAGGGATACGTTCGGGGGGAGACACATTGCTGCCCATGATCGCGCTGGTGGGGAGGGGGAATTAAGGCTATGCCCGCGACCGGGCCAGTGGGGGTGGTGGTGGGGATTTTACTCTCTTTTGCCCGCGATCGGGCTGCAGGGGAGCACAGGGAGTGGGTTGAGGGCCAGCCACAGGTGGCAGCTGCTGTGTTGCACCCTGCAATGCAGCAGCTCACCTTTGGGTGGCCCTCGACTTAAGCCTTTTTTTTGCCTCAAAGTTGTGCAGGCGCAGGTTGGTGTTGTGCTCAGACATCCTGCACAGCCCGGCTGAAAATCGGGCTATGCAGTTTATGCATGGTTCCTCCCCCTCCAGTTCAGCATGCATTCATTTGCATTGCGCTGTTGCTCAGCCTGTTTTCAGTGGCACAACTGCCTCCTGCTGAATATCGCAGAATGGAGCAAGTTCGGACTTGCGCAGGCGCAACCCTATTGCGCATGGCGCAACCTTTTTGAATATCTGGGCCAATGGATTTCTTCTGCTTTGTACAGCTAAGGCACTACATATCCTCTTCCAACAGGAGCTCAAACACCAGAATCTCACCCAGCAATTACTCAGTCTTTTTCCTCACATTCTTCAAAACTGGGGCAGTGATGTGCATGATATCCCATTTATATTGGGTTATGGTCAAATCTTCTGAAGATAATTCTCTAGAGATAGCCCAGAAGTGGAAGCAGGAGTTGGGAATCCCACTTTGTCACAGCATGTGGAAATAAGCTGCAGACAAGGCAAATTTACAGATTTAAAACACACCGTGGTGTGATATTTATTTTCAAAAGTTAGAAAAATAATAAATGAAAACCAAAAAAACCACTGCAAAGAAAATCACTACTTGACATCAGTAGTTTCTCACATAATACAGTCCTGGATCTTCGAGCTCCTAAGACCCTTCTCATCTGCATTCAACAGCTTGTCTACAGTAGCACCTCTCTCCTTCACCCTCAAGAGGAAACTCTACTGGACTGAACTGAAGTGAACTCAGTGAAGAGGTTTTATATCTTTTTGGTGGAGTTACCTGACTGATCCCTTTCTATATGCATGTCTGGGCACATTGTTTCAAAACCAAGGAGGGGTTTGTTTCAGGGGACTTCCTGGTTCAGTTAAAGGTACAGTGTATATCTCCACAGATATTGACTCTCTATATCTCTGATCCACACTGACTATGCACTTTTGTAAAGCATACCATTCAGCCTCACACATAAGCCCTTATACAGTACAAGGTTTATAGTGTGAATTTATAAAAATACCTTAAGGATTTCTTATAACTGTACTAATCATGAAATTATTATTGTTTTATATGGCTTCTGAATCCTTTTTATTTAAAAAGGCTTTATTAACTGTATTTATTCCTATTTAAAATAGCCTTCATGCTTTTTGTACACAAAATGCACTTATGCACTTTACACAACCCCTTTCTGGGTGTTTGGCATCATTCCAGGGACTGGATGGAAGGAAATGGAAAAAGAGTGAAAAGAGAGAGAGAGAGAGAACTAGTTGGAAATTTAGAAGGGATAGTAAAGAGCTATGCTTGGTGGCCAATATAGGGTAGGGAGGAAAAGAAGAAAAGCAAAGAGAAAAGTGTTAACTGTTGCACAACAGAAGTTTTGGTAGCTAGGAAATAAGGAGATAGAAAAGTGGTCCATCAGTTACAGCCGAGGATGTAGTCTAACTCTGTCACACACTTCAGGTGAAAACCAGGGAGATGGCCAGTCGGACTTCCTGCAGAATCACGTGCTCCCACCAATGAAGGGAGTACAGTACTCCTTAGAACAACTGATGAGATAGTTCCACACACACCAGACATCTCAGAATCCAGACACTCTTCCTTCTGATGTAATTAGAAGGAGTCCTGGGTTCACAACATGCATATCATGTTGTCCTGCCCTGTTCTACTCCCCTTCTTTCAGGCACTGGAAGAAGATCTGGGGAACTGTTCAGCCAACCGAGGCAAAAAACCTGATAGCACCCATTACAGCCTGCAACAACAATTCCATTACCTGTGAAAAGCCTGTGCCCACCCTCTTCCTTCCCATTCAACTTGGTGTTCCTTTCACTAAATGCAGTTAGTTGATATACAGACAATGCGTGGCCCCTTACCCTCACCCATTGGTGTTCACCCCCATCTTTTCCTTGCCAAAAATGGTCACATTGAGAATACCAAAAGACAGTTACACAGGTTATGTTGGAGTATTCTGCAAGTGATTGAATTTGGAGAAGGTTATGTTGGAGTATTCTGCAAGTGATCCAATATGGCAAGGAGTCTCCACCACACTGTACCATGGGGGCAGGACTTCTCACCTAAGCTGTTGATGATAAACCTCTTGACCACATCTGTATATTTATAAAAATAACTCTACACCATGTATTTATACAAATAATCCTTTTATTTTGTAATGTACTGAATTGAAAATATCTACAAGCCTCCTCGAGCCTGTGTGAAGGTAGCATGATACCACTCAACTTACTTTACCCTCCATCATGGTACCAGGCAGGGATGTCCCCTTTTGCCTTTCCTCTTTGTGGTTTACATACAGCCTCTAACACAGGCCATTCTGGAGTCCACTGTTATCACAGGAGTTTAGTTGGGGGATAAGGAACATCAAGTGGTATTCTATATTGATGATGTACTATTATACTTGCAAGACCTGAAAAACTCTTGACCGGCAGTGTCCCACATTCTCGATGTATTTGATGCCATGTCCGGGTATAAGCTTAATACAGCTAAATCTGAATCTCTAACCTTCCACTATCAACTATCCCAGGTGATCAGGAAGCAGTACCCATATAGGTGGAACCTGAAAAAAATAAAATACCTAGGCATATACCTATCTAGAACTCCAGCTAATGCTTTTTATAACTACACTCCTTTCTCAGTGCAGCAAATGCAGGACCTCACACATAGGAGTACTCTCCCTTTAAGCCACTCTAGAAGGGTTGAGGTAATCCATATGGTCACCCTTCCCAGGGCACTGTACCTAGTTCTGAACATGCCAGTTCCCATTTCACCAACCACATTCCAACAATGGAATAAAGACAAAGCCAGGTTCTGGTGGGCAGGACAACACCCCCATGTTAAATTGTGTATGCTGTGTCTTCCCAGGATAAAAGGTGGCCACTCCCTCCCACGGGTACTAAGGGAGGCTCCTTCCATGAATATTTTTAAGCAGGGCCTCAAGGCACATCTTTTTAATCAAGCATTCAGTGTCCACTGATTTTGATTAAGTTAAACTGAGTTTTAAGATTACTATTTATGATCATTATTTAGTGTATGTTTTTTATTGTTTGACCCTAATTTTAAAAATGTTGTAGTGTTTCTAATCTGTTTTCGCCATTTTGTAAAGCAACCAGAGCCCCTGGGACTGGGTACTGAAGAAATAAAAATGAATTGACTGTCCTTCCCCAATCTTCAGCTCCACTGTTGGGCGTGCAGCGCCAATACATGATTCTATGGCAAATGAGTGCCCAAGGACCCATTAGCAAGAGACAGAAGTGGCAATGTTTCCCAATTCAGAGTTCATCAAAGCCGTCTACCATACCAAAACTCACCTTCAAAATTTACCCACCACTAACTTATGGCTCAAATACAAGGTCTCGATTTAGCTCTCTTTTCGTAAAACCCTACATTTAGTTCCTTTCCTTTCTCTTTTATGCCCAGTCGCTATACTTGAAAGATTTCACCCAGCCTGTAGAGACATAGAAACAGAATCTGTTGGCAGATAAGGATCATACGGCCCACCTAGTCTGCCCATTTTCCTACTCTCTGCTACAGCCCCAGATCCTATTTGATGTGCATCTCACCTGCTCTGCACATCTCCAGGGTACCCATATGTCTATCCAATGCACTCTTGAGCCCCTGTATTGTTTTTGCCCCCACCACTTCTACTGGAAGGCTGTTCCATGGCTCCACCAACCTTTCAGTGAAAAAGTACTTCCTAACATTACTCTGAGCCTTCCACCCTTCAGCCTCATATCATGCCCCCTTGTTCTTGTTCAGTGTTTTCTCTGAAATATGTTTTCCACCTGTACCCTGTTTATTCCACTAAGGTATTTGAAAGTCTCACATCTTCCCTCCCCATTCTTTCCTCCATTGAATAGATATTATGGTCCTTAAGTCTTTCCCAGTAGAGTTCTGGTGCAGTTTATGTACCATCCTTGTTGTCCTTCTCTGGACTGCCTCTATTTTGTCAATGTCCTTCTGGAGATGGGGCTCCAGAACTGGATACAGCATTCCAGCTGAGGCCTCATGAGTGATCTGTACAGTGGCATCATCATCTCTTTCTCCTGCTTGTTATGGCACTCCCTATGCACCCCAACATTCTATTTGCTCTCCCCACCACCTTTTCATACTGTTTGGTCACCTTCAGGTCATCAGATATATTATAACCCCCAGGTCTCTCTCGTGGTGGCCAGAATTTCCCAACCCATCTTGTACTCCTCCCTTGGATTCCTGTGACTAGGTGCATGATCTTGCATTTTTTAGCATTGAAACTCAACTGCCAGACACCCAATCACTCCTCTAATAGGCTTAGGTCCTTTCTCATTTTTTCCACCCCCTCCGGTGTGTCCACTCTGTTGCAGATCTTGATGTCATTTGCGAAGAAGCATACCTTTCCCTGCAGACACTGTAATGTCGCTAATGAAGACATTAAATAGGACTGTCCCCAGCACCAACCCCTATGTCACCCCTCTAGTCACCTCCATCCCCTTAGATTTTATGACATTTACCACCACCCTCTGAGTCCTGTCCCTTAGCCAGTTCCCAACCCACTTTACCACTGTATACCCACTCTCAGACTCCCCAATTTATTTAGCAATCTCCTGTGAAGGATTGTGTCGAAGGCCTTGCCAAAATCCAGGTAGGCCACATCCATCAACCCTCCTTGATTTACCACCTTGCCCACCCAGTCAAAGACTCTATAAGATTTGTCTGACAGGACCTTCCCACTGAGAATCCATGCTGCCTTGGATCCTGTGCCCCGCTGTACTCCAGAAATTTTACAATCCTCTCCTTAAGTAAGGACTCCATTAGTTTCCCCACTACTGAGGTCAGGCTTACAGGCCTGTAATTGCCTGCCTCCTCTCTGATTCCATTCTTGTGGAGAGGGACCACGTCTGCCATCCTCCAGTCCTCAGATACCTCCCCCATCTCTAATGATGCCTTGAAAAGGACAGCCAGTGGTCCTGCCAGCACTTCCCTGAGTTCCTTTAGTACTCTGGGTTGGATCCCATCTGGCCCCATTACCTTATCTGCTTTTATTTTCCCCGAGTTCTTCTAGGACTCTTTCCACCATGAATGGGCTAGTGTCTACCTCCCTCCCCCGAATACCCCTCTTAATGAGTGTCGGCCCTTCACCCTCCTCTTCTCAGGTAAATTCTGAGCAAAAGTACTTTTTCAGTATCTCAGCCTTTTCTAGGTCACCCTCCACCCTTTCTCCTCCTTTCTTCTTTAGCTTAACAGTCCCATTTCTGGTCTTTTTCCTCTTACTAATATATCTGAATAAGGTATTGTCACCTTTCTTAATAGCCTGGCTATACCTTCCTCTGTCTGTGCTTTAGCCCTTCTAATAATTTTCCCAGATTCCCTCTGCTTCTCCAGATATTGTTCTCTGTCTTCATCCTTTTGTGTTTCCTTGTATCTTCTGAAGGCTCTTTTCTTCTAAGTTACTTTCTCGGCCACTACCTTCGAGTACCATAATGGCCTTTTCTTTTTCTTACTCTTGCTATACATTTTGACACAGTGACCTGTTACTTCTGCAATGACTCTCTTGAGTCTAGATGACTGTTTCTCCACATCTCCCCCTGTACCTTCCACTGTTAGGGCTGTTTTAAAATTTCTGCCCATCTCCTTAAAGTTAGCCTTCCTGAAATATAGGACGTTTATCCTTGTATGGCTTATCTCCTCCAATGTGCTTACTTTAAACCAAACTGCCCTGTGGTCACTGGTACCAAGGGGACTGCCTACCTCCATATCTGTGATCCTGTCCCCGTTGCTCAGAACCAAATCCAGTATAGCCTCCTTGCAGGTTGGTTCTGCTACTAGCTGTCTTACGTTTGCCCCATTCAAGGCAGTCATGAAGTCCCTGCCCCCTGTTGTACTAGCAGTCTGAGTGCACCAATCTACCTCAGGCAGGTTGAAGTCAACCATTAGTAGCAGTTACCCTTTGGCTGCCATTTTGTGGATGGCTTCCACAAAAGCTTCTTCTGATTCCTCCCCCTGTGCTGGAGGCTTGTAAATCACTGGCTGTCCTTTTTCCCACCTCCAGGGTGGCCCACTATGCCTCTGCTCCATCTTGTAACCCTTGAGCCTCTGTTGCTTTAATCTCCCTCCTTCGCATACATAGCTACCCCCCTCCCCTTCTCCCTTCCTTATCATACCTAAAAAGTGTGTATCCTGGTATGGCTATGTCCCAGCCATGGTTCCCTGTGTACCATGTTTCTGTAATAGCTACTATGTCCAGGTTTGTGTCTTTTATTAATGCCATTAGGTCTGGGATTTTGTTCCCCAGACTGCAGGCATCTGTGCACATTACTTTCCAGCTTGTGTACCCACCCTCCTATTCCCTTTTTCCGGCCCCATGACATTTTTGGGTTCCATCTTCTGTCCTCCCCACAGTTGTATCTAATTTATTTATTGGATTTGATAGTGCCCTTGTACTAATCAGATTCTCCCTTATTTCAGATATGTTATATGGGGGGAGGGGCTACCTTTATCCTATTGGCTGTTTTGGCCCCCCCTTGGCTAGTTTAAATGCTCATGGAGGAAGCATTTGAACTTTTCAGTAAGGATACCCCCCCTCCGGATAGATGTAAGCCATCTGGTGAATACAGTCCTTCATCCCTCCAGGTGAGATCCCAGTCCCCAATGAAGCCATACCCTTCTTTGCTGCACCATTTCTTCAGCCATGTGTTGAATTCCATGGTGCAGATATCTCGACCCTCTCCCTTGCCATTAACAGGTAGAACCTCAGAGAAGGTAACAGAGTGCACTACTTGCCCAACACACCGCCCCAGTTCCCTAGATTCCTCCTGCACTTTTCCTACATCTGTCCCCTTATCTGCCAGGTCATTTGTCTGGACCACCAGAAACAATCAGCTATTCCAGCAAAACCCCCCAGAAACAAGTAGTTGCACCAGCAAAAAACCTCAAGCAGGTACCTTTCCAAAAGAAGCCAAAAAGCAACCTGCTACCTTTATCTATTCCTGTAATTGTCTTCTCCTGTAACTCATGTTTTTGCACTACGTCAGCACTGTTTATCCATGTACTTGATTTTCCACCAATGTTATTTTGCACTGTGACCTTGTTTCCTTTATTGTACTTTTATACCTATGTAACTAATTCCGGGTCGCCCCTGAAAAAGGGACCTTCGGGGCTCAGTTGGCCTACCTAGTTACCAAAATTGAATAAATAAACAATAAACAGCAAAATAAGCAATAAAATCAGTAATGAGAAGTTACTTCCCTGAAAAGAAACTGATTCCTTCCCCTTCTAGACTCTTATGAGAAGCCAAAAAGCAATCTGCTACCATTAATCTGACTCAGCCCCACCTCCACATATCAAGTAGCTGAGGCCCCAGGCCAGACAATTAGCACCCCTCCCCAGAACTACAGTGCTAGACAAAAAACAGTTCCCACACTATGTTAATGGAGTAAAAAACAAACAAACAAGATAAGCAGAATAGTAGCCCAAGTGAAATCAGCAATAAGCACTGAAAGAAGAAATAAAATCAGTGTAACCCCCCCATTTGGGGGCTTACCTGAAATGCCTCCTGTCTGTCTCCAATCATCCTGGAGTTCCCCATTTGTCCCCTGATTTTCACCTCCACAGCCTGAGCCCTGGAGTGTGTCCTGAATCCTCTATTTCAGCCCCTGTATTGTTTCGGCCCATTTTTTGGGCTTAAAATGCTGGATCAGAGCCACCAGCATTTTCCTCAACTGGCCGGCACTAGCACATGCACGTGGGCACTATTGATTTGCCGACCACCATTGCAGTCAAACAAAAGGTCTTTCTACAGTCCCAGTGCCCCCATTCACCTGACTGGGGATCAGAGACCTAGACAAGGGCCAGGAGAGGCGTCTTTGTAGTTTACATAACGAGTGTCGAGAAGCGCTAAGCTTGAGAGCTCATAAATGTGCAAGAGCCCTAATGAACATTAATAAGGGTGCCTGTCTGCTGCTAGGGGGACTGTATTTCAGCAGCAGCAACAGGCGCAGGGCTAACGATAAGTGTAAATATTTGTGGTCACTTTTAAGTGTACTGTAGGGGCTACTGAAATTTGGAGCTAATGTAAATAAAAAGCATTTTATCTGGCTGCACCAGAACTTTAAATTGGGAAATTGTATGGACTGCAAGGGGAACTGTATCAAAAGCAGCCATGTTTCTGTCCTTTCAGTCAATAGGGAGCCAATACTGAGCACAGAGACTCTTGGGACTTTGCCAAGAACAATTAATGGTGCCCAAATTCTACCCAGTCAGGGAACTTAGACTGTCTGACAGCTGGGGCAGCCAAATAGATTTCAGGAACTTTGCTTTTTATTTTAAAAGGGACTGCTTGAATTGGGTGAGTCTGAAGTGAGTCAGGGAGAAGCAGTGCAGAGAGAGCATCCCAAGGGTGAGGAGGCTCTTCTTCAGCTCACTGAATTTGGGAGAGGCCAGCTTGCCCTTCTCGGCCAAAGAACCTACGTGGATTGTTTGAGACTGCCAAGGGTAAAGATTTCCAGAAAGACTCCAAGATCCTGGAAAATATAAGTAATTTTACAGAGTTGAGAATTTGCCTTAAGTGGTCCAGAGAGCTGAGAGAGCACCAAGCTGCATTTGGTGAGAAACTGTTTTTACGTCAGAGACTGTGCCTAATTCTAAAGCCTGGCGTCACCAACATTGTCTCCAATCCATTTTGCAAAAGGGGGAGACCAGCAACTAAACTGTGCCAGCTTACATTCCAGAGACTGCAGTTTGCAAGTGGGTAAGCTGTGCAGCCTATGTCAGAACTGTACCAGAAGTTAATCCTGTGATGTCAAATAATGTTCCTGAAAGACTGCTGCTGCCTGCGAGACATACAAATATACAAACATACGAAGAAGCCAGCAGCAGAAGGCCACTTGGTCTATCAAGTCTACTCGTATTGCAGGGTCCACAACTTGTGCTAATGTCCCTGCTCTCCCTCCCTCCCTCCCACTTCTCCAATCATCCCTACCCATGATCCTTACTTCCCCCTATGCCTATCCCAGCCTCTCTTAAAGTTGCCCACTGTCTTCAATGAGATGACCTTTTCTGGCAGTGTATTTCAAGTGTCCACCACTCTCTCTGTGAAGAAGTGCTTCCTGACCTCCCTCCTAAATCTCCCACCCTCCAGCTTAAGGCTGTACCCCCTCTCACAAACCCACTCATCAGGTCAGCCCTCTACTCCCAAAGTGCCAACCTCCAAGTGCAGTCTTGTGAACAGTTAACAGAAACAGGTTAACCCTCCTGTCTGTTTTTGTGGGTTTGGATCAACCTTTGGTCTCAGTTCTGGAGGGATTCAAATGGTGAACCTTTTGCTAGCGTACCCAATGCACAGGCTCAGATAATTCTGTCTTTGGGGGGCCAGATATTTTTGCCTATGGGCACCTAACCAGGTGTACAGAAATGAACCCTTAAAAACTTTAATGAAGACCTCAGATTTAAAACGCTTACCATTTTCCAGTTTGGTATCACCATTCAAGCTTATGTACAGTGTCTGCTTAACCATATATACTTCACCTGTAAAGGAAAGAAATCAAAGACAGACCAAGTAGGCTCTAAAAATAGAGTTTTACTAAAATAGAAAAAAAATATGTAAAACATAAAATACAGAACTATTATAATACAAGAACCGTACAAATCTTTTAAAAGAACAAGGTTTAAACAGTGCAATTCCTACTACAGTACTTAGATTTGTCTCTCTTTCTAAATAGCTGCTTAAAATGCTCGAAGATGTTTCTTTGTCAGAGTCTAGATAAAAGTGTCTCTGAAGTAAAATAGAATATTGTCTAAAAGCTGGCTTTGCCCACCTCTTTGCATGAGGCCACCTAGCTCCTCCCTATCAGAATATATATAAAAAATATATCTGTACAAAAACTGGATGTCTTTTCAAAGTATTAAATTCTGTAATCCTCAGCATGACTCATTTTCTTCAAATGATTTTCTTTGATCTGTGAGTAGTATCCCCTCTCACACAGACATCAAAGCATTTATGATTTCACACCAGTGTACTAAACCTTGTTTCCCCCTTGAAATGTCATAAAAGGGATACTGATTTTCCTCTTAGCAACTACAGCTATAATTAATTTAAAGTCTGTAATTAGCTTCTGGCCTTCCAGGTAACACCTTGTATCTAAAACCTGTGTGTGTGTGATCTCACATGCTGTTTCAGCATTTCTCAAGAGAGACAGTCCATAACCCATTTTTATATTACAAAAAATGATACAGTGATCAGAACCAGCTGTCCAAGTGTCACAATTCCTCCCCACCTAGACTGAATTTGGGGCTCTATTTCCCATGGGATGAGCTTCCTAAATCAGTTCACCTCATAGACCCTAGACAGCCCATCTGAGTTCTGATTTTTGGCTCCAGCCCTATGTAATATTGTCATATCATACCCTTGCAAAGCAAGACTCCACCTTAGCAATCTACCATTGTTCTTTCCCATCTGCATCAGCCAAACCAGGGGGTTGTGGTCAGTCTGCACCACAAAATGCTGTCCATATAAGTACGGCTCTAATTTCTTTAGGGCTCACACTATGGCAAGACACTCCTTTTCCACCGTGGAGTATGCTTGCTCCCTGGGAATTAACTTACTACTCAGGTACACTACTGGGTGATCTGTCCCTTGGCTGGATGTCTGACTCAGTACTGCCCCAATACCCACATCTGAGGCATCAGTCTGAACTATAAAGGTTTTGCTATAGTCAGGACTTGTCAAAACAGAAGCACTACACAGTGCCTCCTTTAATCTGGTAAAGGCTTTCTCACAGGCTGGCCCCCCAGGTAATTTTCTTGGGCATCCTCTTCTTTGTCAGGTCAGATAGAGGAGCAGGCAGGGCGTTGTAATTGGGTACAAATTTCCTGTAGTACCCTGGTGTCCCTAGAAAACTCCTCACCTGCTTCTGTGTTTCTGGTCTGGGCCATGCCTGGATTACCTCGATCTTTTATTTGGTTAGGATGGAGCTGTCCCCAGCCCACCATATGCCCGAGGTATGCCACTTCTCCCATGGCCACCTGGCACTTCTCGGCTTTCACAGTGAGCCCAGCCCTCTGTATCCTGCCCAGCACTTCCCTAAGGTGGGATAGGTGTTCCTCCCAGCTGGTAGTAAAGATGGCAATGTCATCCAGGTATGCCATGGCATACTCCTCAACACCATTTAACACCTGGTTCACCAACCTTTGGAAAGTGGCTGGGGCATTCTTCATTCGGAAAGGCATTACTTTAAACTCAATTAAGCCTATCAGAGTGATGAAGGCTGACCTCTCCCTATCTCTGTCTGTCAACTCTGCCTGCCAATACCCCTTGGTCAGGTCAATCATCGTAAGGTAGGTCACCCCCCCAACTTGTCCAGTAGTTCATCCGTCTGGAGCATCGGGTGGGCATTGGACTTCGTGACTGTATTCAGTCCACGATAGTCCATACAGAAATGTGTAGAGCCATCTGGCTTGGGCACAAGGACTACGGGTGAGGCCCAGGGGCTGTGGGATCTCTGGATTACCCTAAATCCAGCATCTCCTCCACTTCCCTCCTAATGTTCTTTTGGATGGCCTCTGACACCCGATATGCTTTCCACCATATGGGCATCTGTGTCCCTGTCTCCACATCGTGCGTCGCTAAGAGGGTTAGCCCAGGCTTGGCGCTAAACAATGGGGCAAAGTCTGCTAAAACCTCCCTTACTTTCTGGATCTGGGCCGGGGTCAGTTGGGGAGACAATTTTACTGCCTCCACAGAGGACTCCCACTTACTTTCCTCCAGGAAATCCAGAAGGGGGTCTCCTTCGTCCATTCCCTCCCCATGACTACACACTGCAAACACCATGTCAGCCCTACTTGCATATGGCTTCATCATGTTGACATGGTACATCCTTTCTGTCTGTCTTCTGTCAGGTAACTCCACAATGTAGTTCACGTCATTTACCTTCCTAACCACTTTGTATGGTCCTGCCCACTCAGCCTGCTGCTTGTCTTTCCAGACCAGAATAAGGGCCATAACTTGAGCGAGCTCTGGCTCTGCAGTCATACCACACTTTTTGTTTTTGTTGGGCAGCTGCCAGGTTGCTCTGGGCTGTCCCCATAAGCTCCTTCAGCCTTTCCCTAAACCTAAGGATGTAATCCACAATGGGAGTTCCCTGGGTGGTGTGCTTGCCTTCCCAGTCCTCCCAGATCAAGTCTAGGGGCCCACATACCCGGCATCCATATAAGAGTTCAAAGGGGGAAAATCCTGTCGACTCTTGGGGCACCTCCCTGTATGCAAACAACAGGTGAGGCAGGTATTTCTCCTTGTCCATCCCATGCTGTTCAGCAAACGCCCAGAGCATTGCCTTCAGGGTACCATTGACTCTTTCCACAAGCCCATTGGCTTGTGGGTGATACAGTGTCATGCATCTCTGCACCACTCCACACTTCTCCCATAAACATTTCATCAGGTCCGACATGAAGGAACCCCCACGATCGGTGATTCTCTCCTGCAGAATCCCAACATGGGAGAAAATCCCAAGTAAGGTATCTGCCACTTTGTCTGTCCTCAGTGAGGATAGGGCGACTGCCTCTGGGTACCAGGTGGCATAATCCACCACAGTAAGGATGAATCTCTTCCCTGAGTAGCTAGGGGTATTTAAAGGCCCCACAATATCCAATCCCACCCTCTGGAATGGCTCATCTACTATGAGCAATGGAATCAGGCCGGCTTGGGTTTTCTTGCCCACCTTCCCTATTTCTTGGCACCGGTGACAAGACCTGCAATACTCCTTCACCTGCTGGGTGAAGTTAGGCCAGTAGAAATCCTGGGCCACCTGCTGCATTGTGCCTACGATTCCCAGATGACCAGACAAGGGAATATCATGTGCAATCTTGAGCAACTGCTCACGATAACCCTGGGGAATGACAAGCTGCCTGCCTAGCATTCCTCCCTCTGTCTGTACTGCCTGAGTATACATAAGTCCATTTTCCCAATAAACCTTATGTCTGCCGTCACCTCCCTGTGCACCATCAGAGTCTGCCCAAGCCCTCAGCTTCTCTAAACTAGGGTCACTTCTCTGAGCAGCTGCAAACCCCTCACACATTCCTAAGGTATGGGACAGGTCCCCTTCAGTCACTAAACTAGGGCCCCTAGCACTAGCGTCAGGGCACTCAGGATCACTGTCAGTCTCAACAGTCTGACAATGGGTCACCCCTCCCTCTTCAGAGTAACCCTCCATAGCTGTGTGGTTAGTTGCTACTGGGGAAGTTTCTACACCCTTTTCATTAGTCTCCCCATCTGGAGACACAGGCTGGGGAACCAGCTTCTCAGTAGTTTCCACAATGACTTCTGTGGGGTTCAGGGAACTA
This sequence comes from Neoceratodus forsteri, assembly GCA_016271365.2. Taxonomy (NCBI): domain Eukaryota; kingdom Metazoa; phylum Chordata; order Ceratodontiformes; family Ceratodontidae; genus Neoceratodus; species Neoceratodus forsteri. The sequence continues at coordinate 435,202,155 of JADMNL010000022.1, read as the reverse complement.
CAATTTTCCCTTGCCACTTGGCTATGGGTAACTGCACATACCATCCCCTGTTTTAGATTGTTGCCCAGGATCACATCCACTGCTAAGGTTTTGGCTACAGCCACCTGTTAAACAGTTCTCTCTCTGTTTCACCCCAGTCTAGGAGAACACTAGTGAGGGGCAATATTTTTGCCTCACCAGTGAAGTCCTGTACAATGACATATTTATTTGGTATAAGCTGACCAGGCTCTACCAGATCCCCCTTTATCAAGGTCAAGGATGCCCCTGTGTCCCTTAACCCTTACATCTGTACACCATTCACCATGACTGGGTGCATGTGTTCCCGCATGTTCACAGGCATGCTTCCAGGGACACATAAACAACCCACTTCTTTTCTAGCACCACCTTGAATATTATTGCTCACCTTTTTGGGACACTGTCTGGCAATATGCCCAGTTTCTTTACATAACCAACATTCACTTCTCTTTTCAGATAAATATTTTCTCTGAAACCTGGGGCTAACTGGTTTCGGTGGAGGCAGTGAGGGTTTTAGCTGCCCTGAAGGCACACTTTTCCCTTTCTGCACTGCCATTACCACCACATTTGCTCTCAGAGCAGGTCTGCTCTTGGCATAGCAGTCTGAGAGTTCAGCAGCCTCTTGCACTGTTTTGGGATCTCGGTCCTCTAGCCAGGTTTTTATCTTGGCTGGGCATGCCCAATAAAACTGTTCTAATAAAATCACATTTTCAATGTTATCAACAGAGTTTGCCTCAATTCCTTCCCACCAATGTTTTAAAAACTGAAGTTGTTTCATGGCTAGCTCCTTGTAGCTCATGTCAGGGCTTCTCCTGAGCTTGCGGAATTTAGCTCTGTATGATTCAGCAGTTAATTCAATTTTTTTAACAGTGCAGCTTTAAGTTTGCTGTAATCATCACTGTCCTCATTGTCCATTTGATCCAATGCATCCTGAGCTTTCCTGGTAAGTAGCGGGGATAGCTGGAAGCTCCAGGAATCTCTAGAAATTTTAGCCTGAATACAAACTTTTTCAAAAGAATTTAAAAAGGCATCCATATCCTCCCCCTCTTTAAATTTGGCTATTAAATTAAAATTCAATTTGTAACCCAGTCTTGTAGTCCCAGTTAAACCCAAGCCACTTACCTGCTCTGGTGCCACCGGTTGGAGTCGTAGCTTATCCAGTTCGTGTTGCCTCTGGCGGTCCTGCTCCTCACGGTCTGCGTCTCGGCATTCTCATTCTCTCTTCTCCTTTGCAGCTTGCTGGCACTCATGCTCCTCACAGTCTGCGTCTCTCTGTTCTCGCTCTGCCTCTTGGCATTCTCGCTCTGCCTCATGGCATTCTTGCTCTGCCTCATGGTCCACCTCTCATTGTTCCTGCTCTGCCTTTCATCTCTCGCGTTCTCTCTTCTCCTGGAACTCCAGCTCCATCCTGCACAACTCAATTTGCAGCCTGAGTACTTCTGGATCCGGGATACTGGTGACCTTCCCCTGCTGCTGTGGCCCTTTGCTGACAGTGGTCCTGTTGCCCTCCTCATGGGATCTGGACACTGCACTGGCCACTAGCCCTGCCACACTCGAGGTCTTGTCCTTTTCAGTCACAGTCTGTGACTCACTGCTCTGGGTATCTGCTACCATCAGGGCATCTATGAGGTTCTGCTTGCTGGCTTTAACCTTGAACGAGACTCCTCAGTCCCCGCACAACTGCCTTAAGTAGTCTACAGTGTGCCTGCTGTAGTTGGAAGCCATCTTTCCTCACTACTACTACTCTGACTTGCACTTTAGAAAAAAAATTAAAATGGGTAGGAACTTGACTGTACGCCAAGTGATATAGTTCTGTTTCCTTCTTAAAACAAATCACTGCCTTTTTCTTTCTTTGCAAGTGAGCTTACAGTCTCAAACTGACACACTGAACAATAAAAGCTTGTGATACCAAAATTTATGCCACCGCTGCCAACCAATCTGTTACAAACCCACTCATCAGGTCAGCCCTCTACTCCCAAAGTGCCAACCTCTGAGCGCAGTCTTGTGAACAGTTAACAGAAACAGGTTAACCCTCCTGTCTGTTTTTGTGGGTTTGGATCAACATTTGGTCTCAGTTCTGGAGGGATTCAAACTGTGAACATCTTGCTAGCGTACCCAATGCACAGGCTCAGATAATTCTGTCTTCAGGGGGCCAGATATCTTTGCCTACGGGCACCTAACCAGGTGTACAGAAATGAACCCTTAAAAACTTTAATAAAGAGCTCAGATTTAAAACGCTTACCATTTTCCAGTTTGGTATCGCCATTCAAGCTTATGTACAGTGTCTGCTTAACCATATATACTCCACTTGTAAAGGAAAGAAATCAAAGACAGACCAAGTAGGCTCTAAAAATAGAGTTTTACTAAAATAGAAAAAAAAATTTAAAACATAAAATACAGAACTATTATATCACAAGAACTATACAAATCTTTTAAAAGAACAAGGTTTAACAGTGCAATTCCTACTACAGTACTTAGATTTGTCTCTCTCTCTCTCTAAATACCTGCTTAAAGTGCTTGAAGATGTTTCTTTGTCAGAGTCTAAATAAAAGTGTCTCTGAAGTAAAACAGAATATTGTCTAAAAGCTGGCTTTGCCCACCTCTTTGCATGAGGTCATCTAGCTCCTCCCTGTCAGAATATATATATATCAAAAAATATATTCAAAAACTGGATGTCTTTTCAAAATATTAAATTCTGTAATCCTTGGCACAACTCATTTTCTTTAAATGATTTTCTTTGATCTGTGAGCAGTATCCTCTCTCACACAGACATCAAAACATTTTTGATTTTGCACCAGTGTACTAAACCTGGTTTTCCCCTTGAAACATCATAAAAGGGATATTGATTTTCCTCTTAGCAACTAAAGTTATAATTAATTTATTTAAAGTCTATAATTAGCTTCTGGCCTTCCAGGTAACACCTTGTATCTAAAACCTGTGTGTGTGTGTGTGTGTGTGTGTGTGTGTGTGTGTGTGATCTCACATGCTGTTTCAGCATTTCTCAAGAGAGACAGTCCATAACCCATTTTTATATTACAAAAAATGATACAGTGATCAGAACCAGCTGTCCAAGTGTCACACCCCCTAGTGTTATGGTTGCCACTCAACTTAAAGAGACTCTTCTTATCAACCTTGTTTATCCCTTTCAAGTACTTGAAGGTCCCAATCATGTCCCCTCTCTCTCTCTTTCTCTCTCTCTCTCTTTCCTGTCTTCCAGGGAGTACATGTTCAGTGCCCTCAACTTCTCCTCATGTGCCTTACCCTGCTGACCCACTATCATCTTTGTAGCCCTCCTCTGGACCTTCTCCAGCAGGTTAATGTCCTTTTTCAGGTGTGGGCACCAGTACTGAACTCCATACACTAGATGCGGCCTTACCTGTGACCTGTACAAGGGCAGTATAACCTCCTCTCTCCTACTAGTGTTCCACTTAGATATGCCTCCCAGCATCTTGTTTGCCTTTGCTGCTGCTTTCTTGCACTGCGTGGAGTGCTTCAGGTCACTAGTGATGAGCACTCCCAGGTCCTTCTTGTCCTCTGATGCAGATACTCAGACTCCACCCAGGTAGTACTCTGTCCTGGGATTCTTGGCTCCAATATGCATAACTTTGCATTTCTTGGCATTGAAGCCAAGCTGCCAGATCCTGGACCACCTCTCCAGCTTTTCTAGATTTTCCTGTAGGTCCTGTATCCCTTCAGCTGTGTCCACTCTCCCGCAGAGCTTGGTGTCATCTGTGAATAGGCACATTTTGCCCTTAATGCCATCCCAGTGTCATTGATGAAGACATTGAACAACACAGGCCCCAGCACAGAGCCCTGTGGGTCCCCACTGGTTACCTCTCTGGTACCAGACAACTCTACCCCCCACAACCACCCTCTGGGTTCTGTCCCTCAGCCAGTTTTCCACCCATCTGGCCATCTTTTCCCCAACCCCAAGAAACACCAACTTCCTGATTAACCTTTTGTAGGGCACAGAGTCAAAGACCTTGCTGAAGTCAAGATAGAGGATGTCTACCACTTGGCCCCTGTCTACTGTCTTAGTGACACAGTCAAAGAAGTCAATCAGATTTGTTTGACATGATCTCCTGCCCCCCATGAACCCATGCTGCCTCGCATCCTGGAGACCATGCTCCTCTAGATATTCCACCAACCTTTCTTTTAGTATGGTCTCCATGAGCTTGCCCACAATGGAGGTCAGACTGACTGGTCTGTAATTCCCTGGGTCATCCTTAGTACCACTTTTGTGGAGGGGGACTAAATGTGCTGTTCTCCAGTCCTGCAGTACCATGCCGGACTCTATTGAACTATTAAATAGGTCTGACAAAAGCTGCTAGAAGGCCAGTGAAGGAAATCAGCTCCTGTGACAAAGATCATCATGGGTTGTGGACATCCTTGGGAGTTATGCATTGACAAGGGGCTGAGTCATGTCAGCCCTGGTCTCTGTATCCTGGTCCTTGCCAGAAAGGATGAAGTCCTGCAGCTACATGCCAGAGAGCTGAGTGCTGCCTCAAGAGGAGTCAGCCTGGAAATCAACCCAGATCCCAAGGTCCATGGTTCAGTGACTACAACAGGGTTTTACCTGCAACACAAAATAAAAGTGTTTTACCATCTGATTTGCTTGCCAAGTTCTTGTTGCGGTTTAGATTATTTTTGTAGGCCATCGGGCCTGAGGATTACAATTTTCCTTGAGTTTAAAGTGTTTGTGAATATTGCAAAAGCCAAAAGTAACAAAATTAATAACAATTTGTTTGCTTAAGGGCCCCAACCAGCTGCAATGCTGGTCAACCCACGGCAATGCTTCAGGCCTGCACCTAATTAGTCTCTAGGTACCCAGCGGGTCCAGTAGGTCAAATGTATGTAAACATCCATTTGACACACAGCCTAATAATTGCTTTAAGATAACTATTGATGTGCTTTCCCATCCCCTGTTCACTTCCCCTAATTAATCAGCTAGTTGTTTGAATGTTATCTTGGCCTCTGAGCATATTATTACTGAGTGCTGGCTTAATGTAAATAACTGAAAGGTACAGTGTTGTTGTTGAAACCCTTTTATTGCAGGGTGTGCTCCAGAAGCCAGAACCCTGTTGGTAAGTGTGGTCACTGTGAGCATATTATTAGCACTCACCATTAATTGTGTCATGAAATGTCAAGCAGGTTTATGTTTCTCCGTGTTTGGGACCATTGGCTGCGGCTGTGGCTAAGTACAACTTCCCAGAGGGTTGTGCTAGCTTAATATCTAACACACTTAAAGAATTGGAGGCACCGTGCTAATAGCATTATTGTTAAAACAGAGCCCCTAGTAACAGCTAAACCAAACCCAGGCCCCTCAACCTGCATCTAGGTAGGCAGGCAGGGTTAGTAGCCCATTGGGAGGTGGTGCCTGGGTTACATCAGCAATGAGCAGGTGCTGCACTGAAATGAATCTGATTACTACCTCCAGACCACCAGAAACAATCAGCTACACCAGCAAAAAATCCCAGAAACAGTCAGCTACACCAGCAAAAAAAAAACAGAAACAATCAACTACACCAGCAAAACCCCCCAGAAACAATCAGCTGCACCAGTCAAAAAGCAACCTGCTACCAAGTGAAATCAACAATAAGCTGCAAAAGAAGCAATGAAATCAGCAATGAGCAGTTACTTCCCTGAAATAAAACTGATTCCTTCCCCTTCTAGCCTCTTATGAGAAGCCAAAAAGCAACCTGCTACTACCAGTCTGACTCAGCCCCACCTCCAGTTATCAAGTAGCTGAGGCCTCAAGTCAGACAATTAGCACCCCTCCTCCAAACCACAGGGTTAGACAAAAACAATTCCTGCACTATAATGTTAATGGAGTAAAAAAAAATACACAAGATAATCAGAACAGTAGCCCAAGTGAAATCAGCAATAAGCAGTAAAAGAAATAAAATCAGCAATGAGCAGGTGCTGCACTGAAATGAATCTGATTCCTTCCCCTTCTAGCCTCTTCATTACTTTCTGAAATTGGGAACATCACTCCCTCCAATATCTTTACCAATTAATGACCGGGGCTATCTTTAAGTCCTTCACAGACATTCAGTATGAGTTTGGTCTTTGTCAGGCCAATTTCTACAGATTTCTTCAGTTGAGTTATTACTACTGCTACTCTCTTCCCTTGGGGGTATGTAGCCCAGAGTCTCACTAAGCACTACTATTTGCACTGATTACTTTTGTTAGGACAGGGAGCTTTGAACATGTGATTTCTCACCTGTACCAAACTCCTGTGGATACCATTGGAGATTCTACACAGGATGTTCAGCTGTGATGGTAAGACAAGCTGGGCACTATAATCTCAGCAGAAAAATGGCAAACAACTTGCCAGAACACCTCCAAGAAAAAAAGCTCTCACTAGTGGAGGGAATATGCATGGAAACAGCAAATTAGATACTGTTGTACCCCACTAATCATTGGATATTATCTGGTAACTAGGGATGCTTCCTGCTGGTGGCAATGTGGGGAGCCATGGGACCACCACACACACATAATGTGGTCCTGCCTGATCTTACACCCCTTTTTCTTGTCTTTACTAGCTGAGCTGGAGGAACTATTTGGGAGGCTACTCCCTCTGATAGCTGAAGTATACCTCCTAGTTCAGTTTCTTCAGGGATGCCAAGACACTAATGCTCGATACCTACTGGGCATAATGCTTACAGCCCCTAAAAATACTTATTACAAGGGCCTGGCTAACCCCTCAAGTCCTGAGCCTGACTGCTTGGTGGGTCACCGTCAATCAAATCTACAGAATGGAGAAAATAACACATTATCTTAATGATCGGGTTGAATTCTGCTCCTCCCACTGGAGTGGGTGGTTGCTGTATGTAATGGGGAAAGATAAGAAATTTATCCCATAATGACTCCTAGTGAACTCTCCGGTACCATCCACCATCACAGCAATGAAGCCCTACAACCACTCACACTCTGGAGCTTCTTCATACTTCCTCTATACCCATTTGCATGGTGGGAAGGACTCCCTATAGTCCCACCAACCACTCTCCTTCCCATGGGAGGGGAGTGGACCTGGGTCCCCCCTTGGTCACCACCTTGCCTCAGATATGAGTCCATCAGTTTTAAAGGCACACATTCGAAGTAATGGAAATGGTGTGCACTGCTTATACTTGTTGCCTTTTAGTCCCCCCCACACACACTGTACTTAATGGAATGGAGGATTATTAAATAGAGAATAATGGATAGGTAAGTGTGTATTATGGATTTTCTTTGCAAACCCAAGGTGTGTGATGACCCATAAACCTCAAGAGTGAAGCTTGAAAGGTTTATGTGGTCATCACACACTGAGGGTGTGCAAAAAAATCCATAATTTCACATTTGTCTATCCTTTATTTGTTATAATTACTGGTGCCGATTTGATTTTTTTTCCTTGCTTGCACTTTCCCGGTCACTGTAGCATGACCAAGCGGTGTTCCTATTGTACCCCACACTGTATAAATTTAGAAGAAACAGCACTGTTTACTATAAAACAGAATTAAGTATGCTTGAGACTGTACCTTTACTTTTATTTCTTTTAGAAAGAAGCCGCCAAGAGGAGAGCAAACAGAACAAGTCAGTCAGCGGGTTCTGAAGACGTGACGCAAAGCTTTAGTGTAACACTTGCGTGAAGCTGCCGACTGACTCACTGTGCTTGCTCTCCTCTTGGCAGCTTGTTTCTAAAAGAAATAAGTAAAGGTACAGTCTCAAGCATACTTAATTCTGTTTTATAATAAATAGTGCTGTTTCTTCTAAAGTTATACAGTTTGGGATACAATGGGAACACCGCTTGGTCACGCTACAGTGAGCAGGGAAATTGAAAGTCCAGGTTGAAAGTTCTTTGGAATGCAGTAATAACCGGATTTGGGGTTATTACATTTTTTGGGTGCGTAATAACCCGAAATCCGGTTATTACAGTGTTTTATCAGACTGGTAATCCAGTTGATAAACAGGGTCACCAGTTATTATAGTTAAACATATGTCTTCTCTGAAACTGTAGTCATGTAGTAATGACTCTGTACCACATCATAGTACTGAAAAAAGCCTTCATTCTTGTAAAGACATGGAATGTGCAGACATTGAAAATTTGTTCAATAAACTTTATATTTACAAAAAACTAATGTGCTAAATAGTGCAGACTTGGTCAATAAAAATTATATTTACAAAAAAAAAAAAGAACATGCGGGATGCCGTGGAGCATCATTTATTAATACTAGAGCTGCAGTGCTGGAGCAGCTGAACTGTTTGACTGCTGAACTACTACAAGTCTAAGTTTTCTGCTCCCCCAGTGTAGCACTGTAGCTAACCCTTGAGTGAAGCAATAATAATAATCAACCACTCTTCAGTTTTTATACCCAGTGATTAATTTTTATTAATATATGGATCTTGGATTTAATATGTCTGTAAAGCATACAAAAAAAATTTGGTAATACCCTCAAACATTTACTGATAATACTATTGTCAATCACTTTAAATAGTATAGTTTAAGTGTGATAATACTATCGTTGCACTCCTCAATGATAGTATTACCACAGTCACCACACAGCGCAAGTGCTCACAAAGATGCCTTCTGCCCCTCACATCGCTCTAAGCATGCCTTCTGATTGGCAGTGTTTCATGTGTGGGCGGGCATAACATTTTAAAAAACATGGCGGCTTGCTTTCTCACTTAGCGAGACCATAGTCCCTCGCAACATAACATTTTTATCCCCCTCAGAAAAATGAGAAACTGCAGCCGAAACAAGTAAAAAGGTAGGACTACCAACCACTTTTTTTTTTTATAAAGTGAACGAAGGCAGGAGAGGTGTAGCACAGCGGGCTACGGTGAGAGCAGCAACAAGGAAGGTGGCAGTTGGCTATGACACAGCATCCGTGTCTGAAACTGCCAACTGCCAGCCAGAAAGAAAAAACAAAACAAATCCAAGATCCTCATATTAAAAAAAATAATGAATAGGTGCCGGTGCATTACCGGCGAGTACCATCTTGAGGTTCTGGACACGGGAACCTCTCAAGCTTCGCTCTCAAGGTTCCTACATGTCCAGAACCTCTCGATGGTATTACTCGCCAGTAATACACCGGCACCTATTCATTATTCTCTTTATAATGTATGGTAGAACATTGTTATAGGTAGAAATCTAACTTTTTATAACAACGTTTTAGCATTGCTGTGATATCACGATGTTGTTAACCCATCGGCGGTACATCACATCAATGGGTTAACAACCAGAAACAGTCTGGGCATGTGCGCAACTGGATCGACGGCCTTAAAACAGCCGCAGCGGTGAGGGAAGAGCGGCGGTGACTGAAAAAAAACTGCAGTAAGGAACTGCTTTCTTTTCTTAAAAACCTAAATAGTACCATATACTATAAAATATAATGTATGGTACATCGATGATTAACCATTTTTAATTCATCTCGAGGTTGTTATATGACGAAACTTTCAAGCGCTTCGCTTCCTCGGTTTATAGTCGTCCTGGCAACCTCACGATGGTTGACAAACCAGTTAAACATCGATGACCATACATTATCCTCTATTTATTCTATGGCATATTCAAAACTCTTACAGCAGTTGTGCATCTCATGGTAAAACATTTGGGCCTATACCTTTCTGTTCTAGTTAGATAACCTACATTCTTCTGTCATGTACGATACCCTTTTCCCTGTTTTGAATATGCTTTAGCATTTTTATAGGATTGGAAATAATTAACAGGACTAAGTGACTAGCCACAGTTTTTCTACAGCATTCTCAGTTGCTTTTTGAACACCTATTGTCACATAAGGTCAGGGAGTAGTGTCTGCTGCATGCTAGTTCACCTAAGTCACAAGAAAATAATGCCAAACAATAAGTGTTGAAAAAAGAGGCTGTAGTAAGGGATTTAGCTTCAGGAGCTGCAGAATTGCAGAAGGAGCTCCATTAAAGGCTCCAGTTATGTCTGCAGAAAAAAGTATGGCAATGGTTATTCTGCCTTAAGTCTGGTCTGGCTGAGAGGTGGCTTTCCCAAAGAAAATGGAGAAGAAAGAGCTACAATGAAGCTTAGCAAGTGTGTGTTTACACGCAGTTAGTGTCATCCAGCATATATTATAAGCACTTCTTGATGTGTCAAATGTAATGTTATACAGTGAGCAACTGATTATTAAATACTGTATATATTATATAATAATATGTCTACTTGTGTGTGTTTCTTACTGCATAAGAATGTTATCTCGTGCTGTTTGGACAAGAGAACTGCAAAGTGAAGCTGAGTGGTTCTGTCAGCCCAAACAGCATGAGATAACACTTTTACGCAGTAATAAACAGATACAAGTAAACATATTACTATATTATGAAGCCATTCAGTCCCCACTGTAGTAATGCTGACAAGCGGGACAGTCTTGATGTGTTCTGATATGGTAGTGGGCAGTAGCTAATGAAACTAAGTTTCCCGCTGTTTATCTTACATTAAAAAAAAAAAATTAGAGAAGCATTTTTTAAAATTTTCTTAAATAGTTTTGAAAATGAACTGTCCTGTGTTAGAGGCAAGCAAATGCAGAGCAGAAACAGTGAGGAGTGAGTGGCAGTTGACAGTAGAGACAGCAGAAGAAAAGCTGAGTTTGCCCGAGGCAGCATCTGTACGCTCAATAATAGGTACAATGGTTCTCTGCTCTAATTGGACGAAAATCTGAGACTGCTTTATAATCTCTAGTATGGGTACTGTAAAAGAAATCAAATGTATTCCAGTTTGTGAAAGCCAGATACCAAATGAGTTTCCTCTATTATGAGCACTGAGAATGGAGTCAAATGTGCTACAGCGTGAGTCATGAAAGGGAAAATCAGTTTGCGGGTTGGAAAAGGGTCTCATGGACTGGAAATGCAGAACAGTATGGCCAATGTATTTTGGAAGACTGATGTTTAAAAGGTACCCTAAAAAAGGTTTGAAGTACAAACTTGTCTCTCTAGTATGTATGGACATAAAAGATCAGGTAAAAGAACCTTGGCTAGTCTCCTTGCTATAGATGAACACTGGCTGGCCCACAGGCGCAGCGGTAGCATTACCTTCTGGCGCTGATGACCCATGTTTGGAAGCAAGCACGCTGCATCAGACGGTCAGCCGGGGGAGGTCGGATGAACATCCCAGGGACAGCTCTCTACCTCCAAGGGGGAGGGTTGTGGTTTCCTGGCACACTAGTGACACCCAGTGGAGACTGGGTGTCCAGCAGCTGGGACCACCTGGCACTGCAGAGCATTGGTAGACATCTGTGGGATGGGTGCAGGAGCTCGCCTGTCCCACACTGATGTCATTGCACATCTGCAGTCCTGGGGGTAACCAAGGATGCACCCCTGGTCATGGAGCTCCGTGAAGCCCCTAGATCGCCTCCCAAATGATGCCCCGGCTGTGGCCCTGGTGGATGTTTGTCTTTGCAGGGAGAGGGGGATGCCAGGAGAGCAGACCAGGCACTAAATAGTGAGTATATCCCCCATCCGTTGTCTGGGACAAGAAATGGAGGTGGAAAAAAAAAAGATGAACATCACCTCAAGGAGCCATATTTCATATCCAAATACTATGCCTTTGGAGTCAGTGCAGTGTAGATTGAAAGCATTGTGTGCGATGATAAAAATGGAACTTGCAGGTGAGAGGGTTTGCATGAGCATAAGAGTGTCTTCTCAATCACCAATAGGGCATCAGAATGGCTCAGCTTTGCTTTGTGGTGTTCTCATTCTAAGAATGTGTAAGCAGATATTCAGATACAGTACATATATGCAATGTCCTTATCACATCCATCCATATTTATTTATTTAGTTTTTGTGGACCAGGAAAATAGGGCTAGATAATATTATTTTCAGCCTTGTCGGGGGGGGGGGGGGTTGGATGCAAACCACCTGAAAAAGTTGGTGGTATTTTTGGGGTTGAATATGGGAAATCTGTGCAAGACACTGGGGTAGTTCCCCTACTGTTCTTGAGAAGTGCCATATGATCTTTAACATCCACCTGAACAATCACCAGAAAAGGCAGACAGGGCCTTGGTTTATATCTCATCCAAAGGATAGAACACTCGAGCAGTGCAGCATCTTCCTACTACTGCACTCAGATGCCAGCATTTATGGTGTTAGCCCAATCCTAGTACAGGATTAGAACCCATGACCTTCTGGCTCAAGGGCAGATGTGCTACCAACTGAGCCACATTGTTACCGATATAGTATAACTTCTGGACCAACACTATGAACTATTGCAAATCATAGTGGGAGGCTGATTTAAACTGAAAATTGTTAGGATACAGAAAGGATGTGCTTTAAGTCCAGGATTCACGCATGGTAATTTGCAAAAGTACTCCCAATTGCATTAGGTACACATCTGCAGTTCTGTGGTTCTTTTGACCTTACTACAAATAAACTTTATGTGTAACCTTTGCTTCCAATGCTTTTGCACTGAGATTATTTTACTTTTGCTGCTTTGCAAATGAGAAGGGTTCTACAGACTTTTCTGATATTGCCCCTGCATTTACACGGTAGAACTGCCCAAGATTTATATAAGCATATCCTGCATAGTGACACTGTTGTTCCACTATTAACATACCATTCAATACCCTTACCAGCTAATGAGAGAGCAAAGTGTGAAACAAATGGTTGAAATGCGGAATACTACCCTTTGGATATGCAGCATCTCTATTTTTTTCCTCTCATCTGTTCTAGCTAAATGTGTTACAGGCAATTTATAGCTCAACAGGTGTGTAGAGTGACAAACTGCTGTGCCAAAATTCTCACACTGAGATAAGATAACTATCTACTAATGGAGAAACATTTGGGTAGCAAATGCTCTAAAAAAGCACTTTGCTAACCTAATGGTCCAGCTATGTTCTCAAATAGGTATTAGCACAGGACTGCCTTGCACAGTTTTGACTTGTGAAATTATCACATTTAAAAAATACCCACCATCACATAATGCCTTTCCTTGTTTAGAGCCAGCTTATAACCTCCACTGACTGTTAAACGTGGACCCTTCAACAAGTTATAATTTTGATCCCCAAAAGTAATTACATTTCAGCTCACAGCCCGGTAGCCTTGCCTCACATTTTAACTTACCCCTCTCAACTAATCAGATCTCATGAACCTGAAAGAAAGCTTGTGTCACCCCACTGCGTAATTCAGGAGACTAGTGACACTAACAACTGCAGACCTGTCTCCCTCCTGGAAACCCATGTTGCACATGGGAATGAGCTTCAGATAAGTATACTAATGTCAGCTAAATATTGTAAAGAAATACAGTATGCTTTGAGTGTACTCAACAAAATAAACTAACATCCTCTCAAGACAGCAGTCAGGTTTTCAACCACATTTTCTGTAATGACTGTACTTCTCGAGTTATCAAATGACATAGCACTTGCTCTAGCTAAGGACTACTTCCTCAGTGCTGAATTAATTGACCTAGCCATACTCTTTTGTCTTTTGGATGAGATGTTAAACCTTGGTACCACCTACCTGCTCTGGCGATTGTTCATGTGCACACTCAACATCACATGGAACTTCTCAAAAAGTGCAGGGGTAGGGAGGGCACTGTGTATCCTGAGCTGAACAGTCACCTGAAACATTAGCTCCCCAGATTCAACATTTTATACCTTAAAACTATTAACTTACTGTCAGCAAAACCTAATTAAAATTAAATAATTCAGTGGAGAAAATTCTGCAGCGCAAGATGGGTAGACCGAATGGAGGTCAGCAGTCAAGCAATGTGACAAAGGTTGGAGGGAAAGAAACCACAGCTGGCCAAAGCATATGGTCAGCTCAGCAGAGTGCACTGAAGGGAGACGGCCCTGAAGAAACACTGCAGACACTGGGCCGCAAATTGCAACAACTAACTATCTCCACCACAGCCATGAATACAAAATTGGATGCTCTTACTGGTCAGATATGGACTGTGGAAACATCTGTCCAGACACTTCAAACAGAAATCAGGGATATTTGGAGGCCCTGGGACATATTGTATGTAAAAGTGCCATGCACCAGTGGGCGAAAGAGGCTCAGCATGTTAATGTTCATCTTGAAATTCTCAAGAACCAGGTGCAGAACTACAACATTTGTATGATTGGACTCCCAGAGGGTGCTAAGGGAGATCATTTGGTGCTCTTCCTGAAGGACTGGCTAAAGGAGCAATTTAGCTCCCAGTTGGGAATATCTGAATCTGGCATTGTGAAAGCTTTTTGTATTCAGCCTAGGGGAAGACAGCCGGAGGACCTACCCAAAGTTAAGATGGTGGTGGTGGACAGTGTGGGGATCCGGGATGTAATTCTGAACATGGTCAAATGACATGGACCACTCTGTGTTAATGAAACCATAGTACTATTGTTCCTGGACATATGCTGTGCCACCCGACAACATAAAATTAACAATTTGATGGAGTTCTGAGTGTCTTAAAGGACCTGAACATATCACACGCCATTCAGTTCCCAGCTTAATTATGGATTGTTTGGGACAACAAAAGTTACATTTTTACAAATCCTGGTGATGCAGAGAAATGAGCAGTGAAGATGGCGAACTCCAGGTAGACCACAAGGGACCAGAGGAGGAATATTCTGGAACCTGATCGGGAAGGCAACTTTTCTCCTAACCACACACTAACTACAGGGAATTTCTCCTGTATCTACCACTACAGTGGTTTTGCTTAGAGTGGATTATTTTTTTTTCTATTTCTTGTTGAGAACATTAGTAGTTTAATATTGTTTATGTGATGCAGCGTGGTAAGTGCTTCATACCTTTTTATATTTAGGATAAAGACTTTATGGTGGATTAAGTCCTTTTATCGGACTGCTAAAGGGACAAGAACTTTGCTTTTTTATTTTAAAAGCCACCTGTTTCAAAGCAGATGTCCTAACCATGCAAACAGCACAACACACACAACACTACATAGCTCTGCAGCTTGTTGGTTTCTTTTTTTTTTACTATACTATACTGTAACTGTGCTTTTTATGGCATTGGGAGGGCTATCCAGAAGTTCTGGGGTGGGGTGGGGATAGAGGGATTATTCAGGTGTTATCCATAAAAACAAAATATTATTAATAAATATACATGTTGGTAAGATTGTGGCACCTAATATCCATGTTTATGGGTGCAGGAGGCTTTTCAGGACATTGTAGGAGTTTTAAGATAATATGTTTTTTTTTGCCACATGCTGTAGGGCTACAATTTCATAGCTAATTGACTACATGTTCTGTGTTAGATTATACACATTTTTGGTAGCCCTCCATGTGGAAAGCAAATACTCAAGGGATATGTTTCATCCTATATATTATTATTATTATTATTTAGTCTGTGTGGAATAATGATTGTAGACTGTTCCTTGAATGATATCTGTATTTTGTACATTTTTACCACAATGAATGAAATATATGTTTAAAACCCCACAAAAGAATAGGGGTAATTTCCCTGATGTTCTGGCAAAATTACCCCCATTTACTAAAACCACCAACAGCTTACTCTGGTTTAATATCAGTCCATATTTCCTGTATCTCCCCCTGCTCAGGATGAGGTTGAAAACAGGAAATATTTCCTAGCCCTCCTTTCCTGGTCAACAAAAACAGACAAACAAACAAACAAGCAACAAAGATATTGATTTAGTCAGTAATGATAACCTACTTAGCACTGTAAACGAGACTTTGCCTCAGTGGATTAGAAGCCACAGTGCCTTTTCCATGAGGTAAGGAAAGGCACCTGGGGTCATAAACATGAAGGAGCCGAAGCACTGCAAGCAGTAACTAGTAAACAACCAACCAAACAAACACATAAAATAGCAAACTACATTGCTTGCCCTTTCCTTATATTCTTGACTGTACCAGCAATTACCTATCCAACAAGTCTAGAGCCTATGAAACTGGGAATACCTCAAGGGCCAGTCCTTGGGCAATTGCTTTTTTCCCTGTTTGTCATTGATTTTCCCATATGATGCCCTAATCCTCATGTACATCTGTACACAGGTGACACATTTACGCACAAGTGTAATCTCCACTGATATCTTAAATAAACATTTACAAGCTGACCAACAGAATCTAGACATGGCTAGTCCAAAATGACCTGGCTCTGAAAACAAACAATACAAAGATGCTGCTTGCCACATGTCATGCAGGCAAGGAACAAAATATCCATATTCATGCAATAAACGGAGAGGCACTCAAGGTGGGAACAGTTTTTATGTACTGTGTCTAGATGGCAGACTCAACCAAAGCATCACTAGAATGTTTTTAAAATATGCACACTAATGGACAGGTTGTCATAGCTTCAGAAGAGCTTTTTGGGGACACCTAATTAATTTATACGCAGCAAACATTGATACCCTGATCTTCTTTAAAGGATTTCTTTTCAAAAACTGGCCTCTTTGGGGGTGGGCATGGTTATAATAGGGGGTAATTATAATTGTGGTTTGAACCCACAAATGGACCAAACATCTGGCAGTGAGACCACAAACAAACTCACAAGCAGAGTGGTTTGGGCTGATATGGAGGAACTGGCACTGGCTGGTATCTGGCGAGAACTGCATCCACACCTACAAGACTATACTTTTTATTCAGCAGTGCATTGTTCCTATTCTCATCTGGACTTCTTTCTTAGTTCCACAACAGATTTACATAAGTTTAGGAACTGTACTATCCATCCCAAGGTTCTTTCTGACCATGCTCTTGTTTCAGTGGTTTTGCGGCTGGGGGATTGGTCCAGAACAACATTTTGGCAATTGAACACCTCTCTACTTAATGACACAGAATTTAAACAGCTCATAGAGGAAACTATCTCTAACTTTCTCTTAGATCATCAAAACTCAGAGACCAACACAAAATGGGTTTGGGATGCTTTAAAAGTCACCCTAAGGGGGAGAATTATTTCCTATGCTTCATGGCTGAAAAAGAGACATTAAGAGAAACAATTTACTTTAGAAAAGAAGGTCAGGGAACTAAAAGAAAAACACAAACAGAGGTGCTCCCTTGAGGTTTATATATAGCTTACAGCTGTACAAAGGGAACTCCAATCCTTATTGGACACCAAAGTGAAAGGCAGGCTTTGGTATCTTAACCAAACCTATTATGAGCATTGGCAACAGGGCTGGTTACCTCCTAGCCTTTTGCTTACATAAGCAACAAGCCGATCGGTATGTCAAAAAATGACAACATCCTACTCTAAACAAAGCTGTTTACACACCAAAAGATAGTGCATCACATTTTCACCACTATTATAAAAATGTATATACCCCCATAGGTCACCTGCCAATGGAGCACAGAAGTATACAGGATTTCCTTCATAACACTGATCTTCCATGTCTTTCTGAGGAAGACACGCTTAGGCTGGAGAGCCCTATTTCTCTTCAAGAGGTGGAGCGGGTAATTATGGAGATGAAATTGGGCAACTCTCCGGTTCCGGATAGTTTTAATGCTGAATTTTTTAAAACCTTTAAACACCACCTGGGCCCCATATTAACTAAAATCGTTCACACCTTTGAAGACCCCACAGATGTCCCTGATTCCTGACAACAAGCTTTTGTCACGGTGATACCTAAACCTGGTAAAACTGAGGACATATGTGATTCTTACGACCCTATTTCCCTCCTTAATATAGACTCATTCAATCAATCAATCTTTATTTTACCAGGAGAAACACCATTGAGCAAGCTCATTTACAAAGTGGTGATGGATGGATGAGTAAAAGTGAAAAATACAGTATAAAATACAGTAAAAGTATAAAATACAGTAAAAGTGAAAAATACAGTATAAAATACAGCAAAAGTGAAAAATGAAGTATAAAATACATGCATGGCAAGAATTCCGTATGTCACAGGATCAACAGTGGCATTATACAATATGAATGCGAACAATACATAAAATACATACAAGGCTATACAAGTCAAGGTTCTGAATTTACATGGAACTAAGAGTACTATTGTTAAACAACATACTGGACCAAGGCAGGAGTATTAGGGTTAACCAATAAAAACAGAAAAACAAGGATACTGTGTTACTGAGGTGGTAGAGGGGTAGGAAGGGGAGGGAATGGGTGAAGGCAAAGACTCAAAAATATTCACAAAAGTATTGGCAAATAGGATAAATGCATTTCTGCCTCAGCTGGTGCACCCTGATGAATCTGGTTTTATCCCTCAGAGACATCTTATGGATAACATTCGAAGATGTTTTAATATTTTCCAGGGTGGTAAAACAATCCTGGAACAACAACTCACAATTACAGTCGATGCTGAAACAGCCTTTGATAGGCTGGAATAGAAATTTTTATTTCATAGTATCGTAGTATCATAGTAACGTACCAGCAGAAAAGGATCATCCTGGCCCATCCAGTCTGTCCATCTCCCCCTTCTCCTATTTGTCACCAGAGCACAAGGAGCCTATCCTCTGTCCTCTAACCAACCCATATGTCTATCCCATACTCTTTTGAATCCCTCCACCATTTCGACACCTACCACCTCCTCAGGAAATCTGTTCCAGGGTTCAACCACCCTCTCAGTGTGAAATAACACCCCCTTACATTACTTTTAAATCTCCCTCCTTCAAATCTTAAAGTATGACCTCTTGTTTTAACTCCGACTTTCCTTTTAAATAGACTTCCTTCCCTCACTTTATTTATCCCCCTTCATGTACTTGAATGTCTCTATCATGTCTCCTCTATCTCTTCTGAACTCCAGCGGATATAGATTGAATTCTCTCAATCTTGACTCATATGGTTTCCCTTGCATACTCTGCACCATCTTTATTGCCCTTCTCTGAACCTTTTCTATTACATCTATGTCCTTTCTTAAATGAGGCCTCCAGAACTGTACCCCATACTCCAGGTGTGGTCTTACCATGGTCTTATATAATGGCATCAGCACCTCCCTCTTCCTACTTGATATGCCCCTTCCTATGCACACCATCATTATATTAGCTTTGCCAACTGCCTTACTACATTGGTTAATTACCCTAAGGTTATTTGATATTATAATCGCCAGATCCCTTTCCTGTTCTGTTTGTTTTATCTGCTCTCCTCTCAGTGAGTACTTGGCAAGTCGATTTTTATGTCCTATATGCATCACTGCACACTTATTTGTATTGAACTTCAGCTGCCACGTTTCTGACCATTTCTATAGTATACTCAAATCCCTCCTCATGGCCTCAAGCCCTCCTTCAGTGTTGACCCTATTCCATAACTTTGCATCATCTGCAAACAGACACATTTTCCTTTCAATTCCCTCTGATAGACTGTATCATTAATACATATGTTAAAAAGAATTGGTCCTAGTACAGACCCTTGAGGAACCCCACTTGTAACCTTCCTTACCCCAGAATGTATAACATTTATCACCACCCTCTGACTTCTATCCTTCAGCCAGTTTTCTGTCCATCTAGTTATTTTCTGTCCCACTCCCAGGCTCTCTGTCTTATTTACCAGCCTGCAGTCAGGGACAGAGTCAAAGGCCTTACTGAAATCCAGGTAGGCAACATCAACTGCCCCTCCTTGAACAACCACCTTTGTTACTCCATCAAAAAATTCTATCAGATTTGTTTGGCAAGATCTCCCACTAGTGAATGCATGTCGCTTTTCATATAATAGTTTGTTGTCTGTTAAGCATTTTACCACTCTTTCCTTTATTAGCACCTCCATCACCTTGCCCACCACTGATGTGAGGCTGATAGGGTGGTAATTCCCTGCCTTCTCCTTGCAGCCTCCCTTGTACAGCGGTACTACATCTGCCATCCTCCAGTCACTCAGATCACACCCTGTATCTAGGGACAAGTTAAATAACTTCACTAAATGTGTTGCCAACTCATCCCTCAACTCCCTAAGAATCCTTGGATGCAAATCATCCGGCCACAATGCTTTGTCTACCTTTAATTTGCCAGTTCTTCCTTAGCTCTTTCCTCACTTAATGGGCTTTGATCCACCTCACATTCATCTCTTCCCTTCTTCTTTAAATCAGGTCCCTTTCCATCCCCTTCCACTGTGAATACAGAGCAAAAATAACTATTTAAAACCTCAGCTTTCTCAAAGTCCTCCTCAACCTTAGTTCCCCCCTCCCCCTCAAACTCACAATCCCCTTCTTGTCCTCCTCTTTTCTCCCACATATCTAAAAAAGGTTTTATCTCCTCATTTGGCATGTTTAGCAATTTTCTCTTGTTTCTGCTTTTGCTCTCCTAATCAATTTCACCTTATAATTTACTCTATCACACTCTGAATTTTCTGATATATTGTGAATGCTACCCTTCTGTCTCTTATTGCCCTTACAACCTTCCTATTAAACCAAAGAAGCTGCCTTCTTTTCTTGTTTTTTTCAACCCTCTTTATGCATAGTTCAGTTGCTTTTAATAATGCCTCAATACATTTCCACAGTTCCTCTACATTCTCTATCCAGTCACTGCATTTCATTTCCTCCCTGAAAATCTCCCTCATTCTATTAAAGTTCACCCCCCTAAAGTCCAGAACCTTTGTACTGGTCTTATTTGTTATCTTCCCAATTTGTATCTTGAAACTTTGTTTCGTGTTTGTTTGTTCAATGCTGGGGCCAGTGTTGTTCAATGTGTTCATAAGTGGCATCAGGGAAGGCATTAAAGGCAAAATGTGCCTGTTTGTGGATGGCACCAAACTCTATGGGAGAGTGGACACCAAGGAGGGGATACAGGATGTGAGGGAGGACCTCGCCAAACTAGAGAGATGGTCAGGAATCTGGCAACTTATTTCAATGTCAGAAAGTGCAAAGTGATGCACATACTGTAGGGGTCAAGAACCCTAGGATAGAGTATTACATAGGAAGGGTTCAGGTAACTGCTTCCAAAGAGGAAAAAGGATCTAGGGGTAGTGATTATAAGTGACCTGAAACACATCCCTCAGTGTAAAAAGGCAGTGGCAAAGGCTAACAGGATGCTGGGGTGTTTTGCAAAGGGATTCAGTAGTAGGCTGAGTGAGGTTATTTTACCATTGTACAGGTCATTGGTGAGACCACATTTGGAATATGGGGTGAGGTACTGGCATTTTTACCTTAAGAAGGACATTAGCATGCTGGAGGGGTTCCAGAGGAGAGCAACCAAGATGATTGAGGGGCTACAGGACAGGTCCTATGAGGATAGGCAGGGAGCCCTGGGGATGTACTCCTTGGAAGAGAGGAGGCAGAGGATGATATGATAGAGACCTTCAAGTACACGAAGGGAATTAATAGAGTGAGAAGGGAGAGTCTCTTTAAAATGAGTGACAACAGCACCACTAGGGGGAACAGCCTAAAATTGTTGGGGGGGGGATTCAGAAGGGATGTAAGGAACCATTTTTATACAGAGAGGGTGGTGTCCACCTGGAATGAGCTGCCAGAGGAATTGGTATCAGCAAGAATGGTGGAAGCATTCAAGAGAGCCTGGGACAAGCACAAAGGGAACCCTTGGGACCAAGGAAGGGGAGAAGGGGGGAGAGGGAGGGATGGTTGGAGGGTCAGGGTCATTGGTGCAATGTGGTCTGCTGTAAGTTGTAAGACCAGACCCTGCATCACTTATTGAGCAGATGCGATAGACCGGGTGGTCTTCTTCTGCTGGCTCTTTTTGTATGTTCGTATGTTTGCCACCCTAACTAAATTTGGATTTGGAAACACATTTATTACTTGTCTTAAAGGTATCTATCACTGTCCAACGGTCTGAATCACTTAATGGTATGGTATCAAATTCTGTTAATATAGGAAGAGGAACTAGACAGAGTTGTACTCTTTCACCTATCTTATTCATCCTGAGCATCGAACCTCTAGCAGCACTGATAAGGGAGCATCAATCACTGGAAGAAGTGATGGTGGGTGGGGTGAAAAAACTAATTTCCCTTTATGCTGACAAAACCATGCAATATTTACATAATCCAGTCAGCACTTTTCAGATCCTACAAGTTTTGTGGACTTATGGCTTGGTCTCAGGTTTCAAAATAATAAAAAGTAAAACCGAAGTAGTCCTTATCAGTAGAACTCAAACCCCAGAGCTACATCAATTGATCCCATACAAATGGGTTACTACCCAGATTTGTTATCTAGGTATCTATATTCCAGTGAAACTCCAGGGACTATATCAGGTCAACTATGGATGGAATAAAATTAACAAAGTCTTTCATCACTTTATATGGGGAAATAAACAAGCATTTGTCAATGCCGAATGTTTGCTTGCTGGCACTGGCATTGGTAGTGCAGAAGTTACAGAGCTGCATAATAGCAATGGCAGCGAAGTATTGAACTGAAGCCAACCCCACCACCACCCTGCAGAGAGTGACAGGCATTGGGGTGTGTCTTTGGGTCGTCAGGCATAACGACCACGCCATTTCACCACACCTTACCCTGCAGACACCAAGTGTCATGGTGTGCCTTGGGGTCTTTGGCCCTTATGCGCACCCCATTCCATCAGGAAATATGGTGAGATGGGTGCGGTATAGGAGAATGGGGTGAAGTTTGGGCCCAAAGAGTACGAGGCACACCTTGATGCCTCTCACTGGCTGCAGGGTGTGGGTGGGAGTGGAATGGTATGAGCATGACAGGCAAGAATCCCAAGTCAAACCCCTGATGCCTGTCATTCTCTACAGGGTGGGGCATTATGGTCAGAAACCTTAATGCCTCAGGCATTCGTTGGTATTTTCACTCCAAATCTTCAACATGGTTTTTTTGTGACCCCCACCTCATGAACAGTGGCAATATCAGTTTGTTAGCCGAAAACTGCTTTTGCACAGCGACTATGGTATTTGGCACCACAGGTGCAAGAACACATTCCGAACAGGATGTGAAATATGACAGCGGTACTGTTCATGGGGAGGTGTAAAAAATGGCAATGTTGAAAATCTGCTGTGAAAATCTTAAAAAAACTGGTGAAGTCACGAGCGTATGAAAACTGTGCAACTATCAATTCGTAATGTAACTAGTTTGGGGATTTTTTTACAGCAGATTGTTAACACAGGCATTTTGGGACCTCCGATCATGAACAGTGTCAGTGTGATTTTCTTTATCTGTCCCGAACAATGATTTCCCACAGCGACCACGCATTTCTGTGCTGAAAGTGTGAAAACACATTTTGGCCATGTTGTGGAAAATGACAGCTATACTGTTCATAAGGAGGTGTGGAAAAATGCCACTGGTGAAAATCTGGACTGAAAATATTACAAATTCATGAACTTACGAGGGTGCATGGAAACTGCAATGCTCACTCGTAACACAGTCATTTTATGGAGTTTTGTCACCAAATTTTCAACATAGCCATTTAAGACCTCTGCTCATGACCAGTGTCACTGTGATTTTCTTAATCTGTCCCAAACATTGTTTTCGCACACCGACTGTACCATTAAAGCGCTGCATGCGGAAACACATTTTGGGCAAGATGTGAAAATGGTAGCTGTACTGTTCATAAGGAAGTGCGGTAAATGGCACTGTTGAAAATCTGGTGTGCAAATATTACAAATTTGCAAACTTGCCAGCGTATGTGTAGGAACTGTGCAATATAGCTCCTAAAACAGTAATTTTGAGGAATTTTTTCACCAAATTTTCAACATAACCATTTTAACACCTCTGCTCATGAACAGTGCCACTGTGATTTTCTTAACGTGTCCCATACATTGATTGCATGATCCAACTAGGCCATTGTGTGCTACATGTGCAGAAACACATTGTGGGCTAGATGTGAAAAATGACAACTGTACTGCTCATAAGGAGGTGTGGTAAATGGCAATGTTGAAAATCTGAGTGAAATTTGCGAACTTACGAATAGGCAGGAACTCTGCAACGCATGCTTGTAAAACAGTCATTTTAGGAATATTTTCACCAAATTTTCAACATAAGCCATTTTAAGACCTCTGCTCATGAACAGTGTCACTGTGATTTTCTTAATGTGTCCCATACATTGATTTTGCACACCGACTGCGCCATTACGCACTACATGGGCGGAAACACGTTTTGGGTGAGATGTGAAAAATGACAGCTGTACTACTCATAAGGAGGTGTGGTGAAATGGGAATGTTGAAAATCTGGAGTGAAACTATTGAAATTTCGCAAACTTACAAGCGTGCGTAGGAACTGCGCAACGCACGCTCGTAAAACAGTCATTTTTAGGAATTTTTTCACCAAATTTTCAACATAGCCATTTTAAGACCTCTGCTCATGAACAATGTCACTGTGATTTTCTTAATGTATCCCGTACATTGATTTCGCACACCGACTGTGCCATTGTGCGCTACATGGGCAGAAACACGTTTTGGGTGAGATGTGAAAAATAAAAGCTGTACTGCTCATAAGAAGGTGTGGTAAAATGGCAATGTTGAAAATCTGGAGTGAAAATATTGAAAATTCGCGAACTTACGAGCGTGCGTAGGATCTGCACAACGCACACTCATAAAACAGTCATTTTTAGGAATTTTTCCACCAAATTTTCAAAATAGGCTTTTTGAGAGCCCACCTTATGAACACTGGCAGTGTCATTTTGATAATTTTTCTGGAAAGGTGATTTCTCGCAGTGGCTGCGAAATCACCCTTCAGGCCCGAGTAACGCCATGACAGTGACAGCATTCATGAGAAGGGGTCTCAAAAACCCTATGTTGAAAATTTGGTGCAAAAATTCCAAAAAATGCTCGAGATATGCAGCAAAGTTGAAAACCCCTATCTATTACATTATACAGCTTATCGGCATTTCCTCAGTTCGCGGTCGGCTTTGAAGAGTGCAGACGTGTTCCCGGTCCACCGAAGATCATCGCGCCGGACTCTGGAGAAGTATGGGGTGGGGGTGGGAGGCAGGGTTCGCAGTGGGTGGGTGCGGGTGGGCAAAAGGAGACTGCGAGGACCGCTTTTAATTTACAGTTTTTTTTATTACTAAGACGGCGTGGGGCGTTTGCCATGCTGGGTGGGCTCAAGCGTGGCAGCTGGAAAGGCTGTTTAGGGATGGAGCCGACGGGGATTGGGCACCCTGTCGGCCATACGGCTTGTGCCATGCTGGGATGGGCTCCCAGAGTGGCAGCTGTAAGGCTGTTTGGGGGTTGGAGCCGATGGGGATTGGAAACCCCGTAGCATACGGATGTGTGCCACGCTGGGGTGGGCTCCCAGCATGGCACCAAGAAAGCTTTTGGGCGTGGAGCCGATGGGGCATTGAGCACCCTCTCGCCTATACAGTATGTGCATGGGGGGGGGAGCGCATCAGCACACAATATGCGTGCGTGCATGTTGGGGGGGAGCTCTGCTCACTGAAGTGGAGCTCTCCCTTTCAACTGTATGCCACTGCATTTTCAGCTGTCATACACAGCTGGAGCAGTGATTGGTGCACTGCGACCATGCCTGCAAACAAACTGACTGAATTGGAAGAGGCTGACACACCTCTGGAAAACTTGGATGATGGCACTATGTTTCTTGCACATGCGTGCAAGCAAACATAAAAAGCCTGTCTTAAATGGACCGATATGCAACAATCAAAGCTAGAAAGAGGAGTGGGACTTCCTAATTTAAAGTTATACTACCAGATGCCACAACCCCTACCCTGGGTAAAATATAAAAAGGTAGAGAACAATGGAGTATGGACCACTATGGAACTTAATAGTAATTTGGGTCCTTCCCCGGTGGAGGTCTTTGATGCCTTCTTTCAAAAAATTACATAAATTACATCACACGCATTCTCCAATCCCTGGCTTAAGCAACTTTATACCACCTGGAGATTGTCAGTTAGGAGCTTGGCATTACGCATTGTATCTCCCAATACACCTTGCTTGATAAATGCAGATTCCCCCCACCCACCAAAATGGATGCCACTTACAGACATTGGAAACATCTGGGTTTAGCCAGTTTCTCATACTTTTTGGAACATGGACACATGAAATCATTTGAACAAATTCAGAGAAAATTTCACTTAAGGAGTTCAGATTTTTTTCGTTATTTACAAGATACTTCTTTTCCCCAAGAGGGATCAAGAATACAAGCCATGATAAGGGATCAAGAATACAAGCCATGATAAGGGACCCTCACCCATTAATAGAAATAGTTGAACGAGCAGGGGAAGGTGTGATTCAGAAGAAGCACATCTCTCACATGATATGGGGCTTCTTGAGAGGGTGAGGGATGGGCGCCACCCTCGCACACATTCATTCTGCATGTGAGGCAGAAATGAATTGTACTCTCACTCCTCAAGACTGGACCACAATCTGGTTTGGAGTATTCCGTACCTTGGCATCCAATAACTGGTGGGAATTCTGCTGGAAGGTGGTGTCTTAGTACTTTCTTACCCCATTCCAGACAAAGCACTTCTCTAGAGACCGATCTTACAAATGCTGCAGAGGTTGTGGTGAAGGCACTCCATTCCGTGTTTTCTGGGAATGTCCTGTTCTACAAACTTTCTGGAGAGAGTTTGGCCCAAAACTGGGGCAGGTGGCAGGCACCAGTGCACCATTAGATTTCAAAACACTGCTCCTGGGATTGTGGCCCCCTGTTAGCCGTTCAAATTACCAGAACACATTTTTGGATATTGTTGGCAGCGGCTCATGAATTAATTACAAAATGATGGTTATCAAGATCCTGCCCTACCTTACAGGATTGGGTTGGATTGGTTAAAAACATTTACAGAGTTGAAAAACTAAGAGCAGATTTGAGGCTTCGGTCGGATAAGTGTCTGGGAGTCTGGTTACCCTTCATGCATTTGATCGAAGACCTAGAGAGAAGATCTGTGCCATCCTAACAGGCAAAGGGCTACTGAAACACTAAAATTAGTTAGTGGATTCAACCGAACTCTTGATCATTGCCTATTGTTATGAATATCCTGCAGTAGCTCCTTCTCTGTGTTAAACTGTCACTCCTAAGTTCTGTTACATAAGTTATATGCTGTTTCTTATTTTTATTATCTTGTTTGATGTGGTTTGTTGATGTAGTCATACCCACACACTTAAACAATCAAGCTTTTTGGGAGGTGTCCTGGTGCATTCTTCTTCTTCTGAGTTATGGTGGCTTTGCTGACAACCAGTTGATTGCAATCACAGTATTCTTTGTCCTTTAATCTAGGTCTAGCCACTTTATATAATACCATCGTAATGAAAGATTTCATCTCTGCACAGCAAAAAGCAGATATTGACAAAATAAGAGACTTCAGGCATTATTAGACTTTGTTTTTTCCTATCACAAGTGAGATGGTATCACTTTTATTTGAACCTAGACTTCTCTACAGGGAGAAGTGGACTTGAGTTAAATTTATTATTTTAGTAATAAGCAATTGAAGATATATTGTGTATTGTTTCACAACTTAAGTGGAATGTCACAGTTTAGTTTATGTATTTAGTACGACCATATATATTTTTTTTAACTCTCTTTCTCTTCCTGGCCCAGAACTCTCTCGGGCTATCCCCACTGGCCTAACCACTCTACCATCTGCCGTGTCTCCCGTCATCTTCAAGGTAATTATGACCCTAGGGGCTGCGGGGGCTAGCAGCCCCGGAGAGATCGAAGGGGGCAGTGACGGGAGACTGGCATTGGACGTGTGGTGGCGGCGCTGGAGGAAGCCATCATCTATCCGGCCAAGGAGGGTGTTTCTCTTTGAGCCCCTTAGTACCCTCCATCCCATGAGTGGGCACATTCCTGACTTCTTGGCGCACGGCAACCCTGCCAGTGTTGGTCCACGCTGAGTACGTGCTGCTCAGCGCTCTGCAACGCCCCTGATCTCCACTGGGGGTCGCTGGAGCACTGAGCCACCCATCACCCTCCCCCCGGGACAGGAGAGCAGCCCTGTGGGCACTTCATCCTGTCCCTCCCCTGCCGACTCCTGGCACCCGAGTTCGCTCCTGAACTTGGGTTGCTGGCGTGGTGCGAGGCGTGGCGTCCAGCACCTCAACCCTCAGCACCAACGGGCCGGTACTAGTATGACCATGTTAATAAAGAAGTTTAAAAAAATGCACACCAAAGGCTTGGTATTGTCTACAAGCCCAGGAACTGCTTCAACCTGTGCACCAGAAAACTACTTATGATACAGTCAGCCACTGTTACCAACATTAAATATTCTTACATTATTAGCAGGTTAGCAAACTTGACAATGTAAAAACTTTGATGGAAGCTTATAGTAACCTTTGCTGATTTGTTCTTGGCTTTGTTAGAGTTACCTGTCATGGAGACATGGGTGAGAGCCTGGGACTTCTCCATCTGGCTAGTATGCGATTGTGTAGGTCACTGGTGAGGCTGCACCTAGAGTATTGTGTACAGTTCTGAAGTCCACACCTAAAAAGGACAGGTATAGCCAGGAGATAATACAGCAGGGTTCAACCAAGATGATACAGGGGCACTTATGAGAACAGGTTGTAAAGTCTCAATATGTACTTCCTCCAGAACAGGAGGGAAAGGGGGGGGGTCAGGACAGAGACATAACATTCCAACAGCAAGGTGAGCCCTGTGTTCAAACAGGACACTGTTAATGTCACTAAGGGTTGTGCCAAAACCCCACAATATGATAAGATGTGTGTGGTCTGGAGTCACAATACATGTGCTAAACAGCTTTCTGCTTTATCAAGTCTGCTGCTATTTATTGCTGCCCTTCAGTCCGAGACATAACATACCTGCAGGGGTACAACAAGGAGGACCACACAGCACTATTCTTACTGAATGAAAGCTTATCCACTAGGGGGCACATTTTAAAGCAAGTTGAGGGGGTCTTAAACAATGTTAGGAAGTACTTTTTCATAGAGAGGGTGACGTATAAGTGGAAAAACCTACCCAGCACAGTGGTCAATGCAAAAACATTGCTTGTTTTAAAAATAGCTGGGATGGATATAAAGGAATTTTTAACCTGGGGAGGAGAGAGAGAAGGAAAAGAGTGGGGAGGGGAGAAAGAGTTAAGAGACATCTCTGTATACCTCTAGGAAAGGTTCCAGGACAGACTGGCTGGACTTCAAATAAATACAGAGCTATTGTCCAGACTACCTAGTAGGCTAGAATTAAGGAATTCAAGGAGAGGCAGGAATTCAAAACAGCAATAGGAGCAGCAGACAGTATCAAAGTCTTCTTTCAGTACATAATTGGAAGGAAGAAGGAAAAGGAGGTAATTATGCCTCTGAAAAGGGGGGGGACCTTTAAGAGAGACAGGTCAATGGTTGAGATGCTGGATAAATAATTCCCATCGGCATTTACCAAAGAACCTTGGGGGAGTGCTTATTGGGAGGGCCCATGGCATAAGGAATAGCCACGATACACCCTGAAGACATCATACCTGCCCTATGAGCTAACAACCTTATGAAGATCAAGCTGAGTAAGTTCTGGGGGTGGACGGGATACACTCCAGGATCATAGTGAAGCTAATGAAGCAAGTGGTGGGGATGCCTGCAGTAATAATTTATGAGTCTGTCTATATAGGTTTGGTGCTGAAGGATTAAAAAGTGGCCACTGTGGTCCCCCTTTTCAAGAAAGCAACATGGTTGGACAAGCTGGTCAGCCAGACATCAGTGCTGGGAAACATCTTGAAAACCATTGTTAAGGACAAAATAATGGAACACTTGGTTAAAACCAAGGTTCTCACTCCCTCTCAGCATGTCTTTATGAGGTAAAGAGCATTCTAAACCAATCTGAGCTCCTTCATTGAGAGGGCGACCAGTGAGGTGGATGGGCACAGTGCCATAGACCTAATCTATCTGGATTTCAGCAAGGCCTTTGACACTGTGGTGCATGACAAACTTCTGGGCAAAGTACACCAGTGTGGTGTATGTGAGGCATACATACGACAGATTGCCAAGTAGCAAATGGACAGTAAGCATAGGGTTGTGGCAGAGGGACAATACTCCAAGTGGAAAGGGGTACTCAGTGGCATCCTACAGGTATCAGTGCCTGGGGTCACTGGTTTTCCACATTTCCATCAATGATCTGGAAGCTGGGGTCTTTAGCAGGATGTTTTAGTTTGTGAAACTAAGCTAGCTGGGGTGGTGGACTTCCTTGAGGTTGAGGATGACCCGAACAAGCTGGGTGATTGGTCAGACTACTGGAGTTTCAGATTCAGTGTAGCCAAATTCAAGGTCCTACACTTGGATTAGAAAAACAGAGTTAGGACCTATACACTGTGTGTGTGGCCTGTTGCTGCAGTGGAGGAGGAAAAGCTCATGAGGCTGATAAAAGAGAAGGAGCAGAATCATTATAAGCAGTGCATGGCTGCTGTCAAGAAGGCAAGCAGAATTCAAGGGTGCACCACAAGTGGGTTGACCAGCAGAGCAGATAAAGTAATCCTGCCACTTTCCAAGGCCCTAATCAGGCTCCATCTTGAATACCGCATGCTGTTCTGGGCTTTTCAATACAGAAGGGACATTGAGGCAGTTGAGAGAGTGAAACACAGGGCCAGCAAAACAATCAGTGGTAAGGGGGACAAAAACTATGAGGAGTGCCTGGTGGCCCTTAACGTGTTCACCATGAAGAAAAGGAGGCTGATGAACCTACCCTCAAGCAGAGAAAGTTGGAAACAGATGGAGATGCTTGATCTGGTGTCCTCCAGAAGGACACAGGAACATGCCTTGAAGCTCAGAGGCAGTAAATTCAGGGATATCATTATGAGGCACTTCTTCAAAGGGCAGTGAACCAATGGAACAACATACCAGCAAAGACTGTGAATATGAAGACAGCATAGGCCTCCAAAGTAAGCCTGAACAGATTTCTGCTTACCAAGGAAATCACAGGGTACTCTGGGTAGTTGAGTGGGTAGGGATTCCCAATACATAAATACGTGTTTACACAACGTACTTGTCCACCTCAGGTCATTGGAGAGCTGGCATGGAGGGAAGACAGGATTGAGCAGCTGAAAGGCAGCTGTCCTCTCCCAGGGTGGTTTTGGCCCCCTCCCGTAGTTCCACTCCCACTGGGTGGAGGCCCAGTGGGTAGCGGAGGTGGAAGGGGGTGAAAGCATAGCAGGATAGTGCCCTGAGGTGTGGCATGCATGTGCCTCCACACATGCACTCATGCCGGGACACAGGGACAGGGAGAAAACAAGGAGGAAAAGCTATTATGGGGACCATGGCTGAAACCCTCTTCTGACTGGCAGTGTGAGTGACCAGCTGATGCCAATGTCATTTCCTTGGTTGGCCAGTAGGGGCTTTGTGTCAGGGATTCCACTGTTTGTAACAGGTGCTCCCCAATAAAACTTTTGAATATTCACCAGCAGTTTTTGTTTTGGGTCTCTCAGGTGCTGCTTCAAAGTTTGCTGTCTGATTAGCGATGCAGCAAACTTAAATTTCACCGGCGAAGTGCCTGCGAAGTGGGCACTTTGCGTTGTTATTCCACTACGTGGAGTGGCCAATGAAAACACTCACTTTGCCTTGTAATTATTACTTTGCATTGTCATTCCACCGTAGCGAAGTAAGGCTGAGTGACAACAATATTGGCAGCCCTTCACACACACAGTCACCAGAATTAATGTGCACCCCCAAAATGCTCATGTCTTGTGTCCAGAAAACTTCCTAGTGCTGACAAAGTGAAATGAGAGCACAAGAAATGCAAAGTCTCCCAGAATTAATGGCACACTCAGTCATATGCACAGTGGTCACACACAGTCACCGGAATTAATTTGCATTCCCAAAATGCTACTATCTTGTGTCCAGAAAATTCCCCAGTGCTGACAAAGTGAAATGAGAGGGTAACAAAACATGCAAAGTCTCCAGGAATTAATGGTGCACTCCATCATACGCGTAGTGGTCACACACACACAGTCACCAGAATTAATGTGCATACCAAAAATGCTATTGTCTTGTGTCCAGAAAATTCCCCAGTGCTGACAAAGTGAAATGAGAGCGTAACAAGAAATGCAAAGTCTCCCAGAATTAATGGCACACTCAGTCATGTGCACAGTGGTCACACACAGTCACCAGCACTAATTTGCATCCCCAAAATGCTACTGTCTTGTGGCCAGAAAATTCCCCAGTGCTGATGAAGTGAAATGAGAGGGTAACAAAGAATACAAAGTCTCCCCAGAATTAATGGTGCACTCCATCATGTGTGCAGTGGTCACACACAGTCACCAGAATTAATGTGCATCCCCAAAATGCTACTGTCTTGTGTCCAGAAAATTCCCCAGTGCTAGCGAAGTGAAATGAGAGCATTTTTTTTTATTCTATTTCGCTCCAGTCATGGCTCATGGGACCTTCTCTCGGGCATCCGGTCCTTTATCCTGCCCACCTGTGGATCCCTCAGTCTGTGCCTTCTCTCCCCCCCCCTCAGCCAGCACCCCCAGTTTCACCCACCCGGGGAGGTTAGCCCTCACCTCTTGGGCTCTCTTGTAAGCCAGACTCTGGCTGCAGGTGGGCCCCGGAGGGAGGAACTGGAAGGCCAGCCGAGGAGAACCCGGTGGAGGGCATGGGGTACAGGTACCATTGCCTGTCCCACAAAGCCAGTCTTTTCCTTGCTCTGCACTGGTTCCCCCCCACCTGTGCGTGATCATGCCCCGATGCTCTGGCACACGGCAACCCTGCCAGCATCGGCCACGCTGATCTCGTGCTGCCCAGCTTGCTGCAACATCCCCTGGTTTCCACCAGGGCTCGCCGGCATGCCAAGCCGACCCAACCTGTTCTCCTGGGGAGGACAGCACCACAAGGGCACTCCATCCTCAACCTGCCTCTGCCGACCCATCAGTGCCTGAGCTCACTCCTGAACCTGGGTCGCTGGCGTAGCGTGAGGTGTGGCATCCAGAGCCTCAACCCCAGCGCCACTAGGCCAGTGTGAAATGAAAGCACAACAGGCAATGTGAAGTCTCCCAGAATTAATGGCACACTCAGTCATGTGCGCAGTGGTCACACACAGTCACCAGAACTAATATGCATCCCCAAAATGCTACTGTCCTGTGTCCAGAAAATTCCCCAGTGCTGATGAAGTGAAATGATAGGGTAACAAAAAATGCAAACTCTCCCTGAATGAATGGTGTACTGCAAATGCACAGACAGATTAAGATTGTGCTGTGCACTCAAGAGATGCAGACACAAAGGCACAACAACACCTAACCATTGCTCACAAGTAACAAATCCAAATCTGGAAAATAATACCTTTTGCCGGTTGGGGGGGGTAGTGCACGGCAGTAACAGTCCACTACCAGTAAAGATACCACAAAGCAGTATAAAAAATTTGTGCAGGTGTGGTGGATAGCAGGTTCACACTGTTGCAATTACACTGTGGCACAATAAAAGGTGTCTGATTTAATGGAACGCATCACACACACACTCACACACACTACAAGTAATGCGTAGCAAATTGAAAACCTTTAGTAAGAGAACCAAATGTTTTAAACAAACTGAAATTATACACTACTGCACCACAACAATCAACAAAAAAAGTCAAGAATTACTGAAAATATTACTGTGTGTACATTAACACAGTTATACAAGAAAAATATAACCAAAACAGAAACACTGCCTTTGTCTCAAAGTTAATCTACCTACACCACAGATACGCCCCTCCCCCAAAGCACACATCACAGTACACAGACTGACTGTTCTAAATTAACATTTAAAATCCACACACAAACAATAAACACTCAATGATATGAGCACAGGAGGGTTTCCTACAATCGATGTACTAAATTGTGAGAAAAAAATAGCTCAAAAAGGCTTTTTTAACAGCTTTTAGAGGATTTGAATGGCAGAGCTCTGAGAGGAAACTGTCTCCATCTTCCACTACTCCCACACTACACAGAACTGAGGCTGTGCAGAACAACCTAGAGCCCATATGACCTGCAATCCCATGAAGCTCTGAAAATTCGCCTTTGGAGCTCAAAAACAAGGGGAGGTGAGGCAAAAGTACATTGATTTCAATGTACTTCACTTTAAAATTGGTGGAGAAGTGGTTTGAGGAAGTTGAATAATGCAAGTCATTATGCTTTCATGGACTTCGCTCTCTATTATGACATGGCAACTGCGATTCCAGCATTTCACTGCAATCACTTGCAGAGCGAATTTCAGCCACTTTGCCCACCACTATGTCTGATGCTTGCCTGTCTCCTCTTACCCCAGAAGCCACATAACTAATTCATGAAATAAGTGACAAGACACAACAGGATGTGTGTTGTTATATGATAAACTCATGCCCTGGTGCATTGTGAGGCATGAAGTATTCACCCCAAGTGCCTTCAGCACCTGAAAGTTCAGTTATCACAAAACAATCCACACCTGAAGTGTATTATTGCACTTCTAAAATAAGTAAAAAGAGAAAATTAAAAAAATTTAAAAGTAAACTTTTTTAATCAAAAGCAGGCATTTTGCTTTGTTAAAACTAACTAGGAAAAAGTAGAACCTCCCCACTTGTCAAGCATCTGTCTTTCTACACAGTTACTAAATGGATTGTTTGTTTATCATGGAAAACAGGAATTATACAATGGGCACTTAAACACAAGTCAAATCCTCCATCCTGATTGGCTCACTGGCACCCCTCTCCCATTGTAAACCCTAGCATCACACCACGGGAAGAGGTGCCAGCTGCCAGTCAGCCGAATCAGTAACCCCACCCAAAATCACTCCAAGGAACAGAAATCCACAACTGCTAAACTAGTGAATCACCACTAAATGGCTATCTCTCATGACTGCTGCTCTGCTTCCTTTCCCATATGCAAACCGCCCTTCAAACCACAACCCTTTTTTTTTTTAAACGATCTTTTGTCCGAGACACTTCCCTGATAGAACCCCTTTTTCAGAAACCTTTCTGGGCTAAAACGGCTGTCCTCTCAGATCTGTCTCCTAATATCTTCACCCTCCATTACAGCACTGCCCCAGAGACCTAATAATGAAGATGTCGTCTCCAAAGTTGAAATTCCATGTTAGCCTTTGACCTTACCTGCTCGAGCAGTCCGAGACTCAAAACAAATGACATCCAAAATCTGATAAAATACACTACTCGCTTTCTCTGTTCCCGATATTCCCCAACATAAATTAAAGCCTACCTGACCCTCTCTCTGTCTTTACCAAAGTCGTCCCACGTGAATGGCAACTGATTTCCAAACTTTTATAAAAGTTGGTACCAACATTTTTTTACCACGTTTTACTACGCACGAAACATTGAGCCCCATCATCGAGGACACAGACCCAAACTTAACTCCTGGAACCTGACGCTGGAAACTCACTGTCGCTCTCATTCATAACAATCAAAACAGCCTTTGGTTTTTATCAGCTCAGTCTTCCACTTTCCTACCCCCTTCCTTATCATGGAAACCAACCCCAGAAACCACGATGATCCAGCCTGCTAGTTCCCACTCCATCACACTCTCTTTCTACAAACAGACACGACTGCACCTTTTTTTTTTTTTACTTATAAAAAAAAAATGTCTTAATCATGGCTAGGTAGGGAAAAGAGAAATGGACACTCGCTATCACACACTCCCATGATTAGAAAAGCAAACTGTCAGCCTCTCCCTAGCAACATAGGACTACTTTATCTGCCGTACTAATAAATTAATAAAACAAAATAATTTAAAACACAAACAAATATTTTTTCTTTATTTTTTATCATCAATAAAAATGGACACTTTGTATAATTGCAATATACCCCTCGAGAGTGTTGGTGATGCCAGAATTTACCCACTTCTGGTGTGTTGTTGGTCACGAGGCTGCGCCTCATGACCGAACAACACCCCAGGGCGTGGGTAAATCCTGGCATCACCAACACCCTCTCATGGTATATTGCTTAATTATACCATGGACATAAGTGAACAGCCAATGAAATGGTCAGACTGGCAGTTTACCACCGGTGTAAATCCTCTGATAACCACTCGCTGATGAGCAAATAATAATGTAATAAAGGTGCAAATGGTCACCTACATCTAAATCATCTGCAGTCCAGGAATAAATACAATAAAAATAAACACACAAAGCAACCTCTTTAAAAGTTGTATTTTATTATAGTAAAAAAATTAACCTTGGTGTAATCGCAATAAGCCACTCAGAGGATGTGGGTTATAGGGGAATTTACCACGGCTGGTGAGGTTTTACCCACTCCATCCGTGGTAAATCCCCCGATAACCCACACCCCCTCGTGGCTTGTTGCTTAATTCAAACCTTTGCAGAATTCTACCTGCAGAATGTTCATCTGTCCCCCAAACAAACACAGACAAGAAAGGCCTCAGTAAATATAGGGATTTATCTGTGGCAGGTAAGCAGCAAATATTTCCCCTGCTACTGTAGGCAGGTAAGGATAGGAGGGTTCTTCTCATGTTCACATAAGAAGATCCACAAATTAAAACTGTGAATTTCACTTTTTTCCATTTGTATGTGTGTAAAGAGAGAATCAAGGAAAAGGGGAAGAGGGAGGCAGTATAACCCTGTGGGTTAGGGCACAGAGCTGCAAACCTGGAGACCTGGGTTTGAATCCAACTGCCCCCGCTTGCATACTGTGTGACCCTCAGCAAATCATTTAACTTCCTTGTGCTCCCAGGTCACACCTGGGAACAAGCTTTGACTTTGTGTGCCTTTCCTGGTTAAACAATGTCCTCTTTTCCTAAAGAGGGAATCATAAAGGGTAATGAACATTAAATCATTTTTTTTAAGTTTGAGGGAGTTTTGTTTTTAGGGGTCTAGCTTTTAGTGAATAAAGGTGGCAACCATGTTTGTAATGGAAATCAGGGGCTAGATTCACAAAAAGTTGCAAAGCACAGTGCAAAGGTTTACCTTGTGCTTTGTGTTTGCCCAGGTGTCTAAGGGTGCTATTCTCAGCCAGATAGCATACCTGCACTATCCGACTGAGGCCAGGTTGAGTCAGTGCTAACTCCATTACCACTACCGCTAACCCCACTAGCGCCACCCCAACATGCAACCTGGATTATGGCTCTGTAATGAATATGCACTATTTAAAATTCACAAAAGCAGCCATGTTAATGAGCCCATTGGGCATGCAATGTGCTGTGTGGCCATTGGCATGCCCATTATGGGCTCATTTACATCAACTGACTGATATGAGATATATATATTTTTCCCTGGTGCTAATGGTTCCCCCGCTGATCCACCGACCAATGTTAACATGCATCTTTCTCTGGTGTCTAATGGTCCCTCCTCCACCACCGATCGCTGGCCTGATGGTAGCTATATATATTTCCCTGGTGTTAGTGGTACGCACCCACCGATTGCCAGCCTGACGTGACAGAATATCATTCTCTGGTATCCAGTGGTCCCTCCCACCACCCGCACCCATGCTGATCTATGAGTAATATTCCCTGGTGCCCAATGATCCCCCCCAGCCTGCTCCCTTGTAATATCAAAGAACATCATTCCCTGGTGTCCAGTGTTCCCCCCACCCCAATCCCCCATACAAGAAATTGATATCATTCCCTGGTGTCTAGCAGACTCACCACCCCCTCACCCCCAGCAGGTAGCGCCTCACCACCTGCCATCCCTTCCCAACCCCAAATTGGCAACTGGCACAGACTTCCACTCTCCACCATGGCTGGCCACCAACTGAGCTGTCAAGAAGCACATACTGTATACAGTATGCACACAGTGACTGACAGCTCACTGATCTGTAAATCAGTGAACATGCACTGTATACAGTAAGTGCTCATTGACAGCTCAGTTGGCAGCTGGTCATGGTAGAGAGCGGAGGGCTGTGCCGGTTGCTGGTACAGGGTCAGGATGGGGGGGGAGTGGAGTGGTGAGGCACCACCTGCTGATGTGGGAGGCCTGCTAGACACCAGGGAATGGTATCAATGTCCTTTATAAGGGACTGGGATGGGGGAACACTGGACACCAGGGAATGCTGTTCTTTGATATTATGGGGGATCAGGTTGGGGGAATCACTGGACACCAAGGAATATTACTTATAGATCAGGCATGGGTGCAGATGGAGGGAGGGACCACTAGACATCAGAGAACCATTACTTTCTTGTTGGGCATGGGATTGGGAGGGGGGAGGAGCCACTGGAAACCAGGGAATATTACTCATAGATCAGCCATAGGTGTTGGTGGGAGGGAAGGGACCACTGGATACTAGGGATTTTTACATTCTTCTTAGGCACGAGATCGGGCAGGGGGGAGGGACCACTAGACATCAGGGAAATGTTATTTATAGATCTAGCATGGGTGCAGGTGGAAAGAGGGACTACTAGACATCAGGGAACCATTTCTTTATTGTCAGACATGGGATCGGGTGGGGGGAGGAGCCACTGGACACCAGGAAATATTACTCATAGATCAAGTGTGGGTGCAAGTGGGGGGATGCACCACTGGACACAAGGGAATATTAATTATAGATTGGCATGGGTGCAGGTGGGGGAGGGATCGCTGGACACCAGGGAACTATTTCTCTATTGTTGGGAATGGGATCGGGTGGGAGGAGGGACCACTGGACACCAGGGAAAAGGTCTTCCTACATCGGACAGGGCATCTGCTGGGGGAGGGACCACTGGACACCAGAAACTATTGTGTTGGGGTCAGGTGGGGGAACACAGCAGTACCTCCGCCAATCACTAGGGTTGTACGGGATTAAGGCAAGGTCTCAGTCAGTGGTATCTGTTCCATGCAAGGGGAGTGCACAACAGGCTCTTGTGAAGAGCAAATGCTCTGTGAGTCAGACTGCTCTAATATACAGGTCCCTTCCCCCTCATTTGCATTGCAGCCCTCTCCACACTTTGCTTGAGCACAAACCTGGTATGAGCATACCAACCGGGTTTCTGAGAGTGCCAGCTTGGCAAAAAACCTGGTTTGCTCATGCAAAACTGGGTTTGTGCCTTGGCAAAGTTTTGTGAATCCTGGCCCAGGAGGTTTTTTTTATTTGTTAGAAAAAAGGAATGAATATGATATTGTGCTGTGTCCTGATTGCCAGCACTTTTTTAACCATTGGTAGTGGTCCTCCAAGGCATGGCTGCTAACCAGTCAGGACACAGAGATTCGTCTACCCATTTTATAAGTGCTCACGCCCAGATGGCCACAATGTACGGTTCTGAAGGTCTCACACAAACCCCAGTCTTCGAGGTGGCAGCGCAATGGACTGATGCTGCACCACTGGGCCATTCCCGAATACAATCATTTTAAATGATTCTTTCTCCTTTCTAGAAATGTGCAAATCATTTTTTATAGCTTGCCTTTACAACACTAACAATGAGATTACATTAGATCGACAAACTATGGTATATTGACTCCAAATACATTTTTTGTAACAATTCCTTTTTCAGTGTATTTACACAGGACAGCCAAACTTTAGGGCATCATCTCCTTTACAAGGTGTCTTGCTTTGACCATGTTTGACAGCTGGGAGGACTGCAGTCCAAGGAGGTTGAGTGCCTTGCTTAAGGTCACTGGCAGTAAGTGACTCTGAAAGAATTTGAAATCTGTAATGCCATGAACCAGGGCTTGGTTATCATGCTGTGTTTATAGAGCCATCTCAAGTCTTTGACTTGGATTATCATTTAGTACTGAAAAACCAGTATAGCATGAAAAATGTTCTTCCAAAAGGTCTGTTTCCAGCAACGGTTAATGAACATTGTGAAATGTGCTTTTCAAGATGTATCCTATGCTGTGCTGTATACTTTTTATTTACCTTAGCCCTTGCAAAGCTCACAGTTACATTTTCTAACACATGAGGCAATGAACAGATGCTGAACGTATTAATTGCTCTGTCCTGATGTGGACATTGTATGAACTCTCTAAAAACTGTATCGAACTGGAAAGACAATGAAAGAGAAAATAACTAGAAACAAAGGTGTTTATCATTAGACAGCACAAGTATCTCTTCACTATTTCCAAAAATAATCTTTGTTTTTTTCAGTCTTTTGCTTTTGCCACTCTCCTGACTAGACCCTTTCTGACAGTGACCCCCTGTCCAGTTACCGACAAACCCGGGACTTACCCCATCTACTTTGGACCACCATGGGTGGGTGGGTCCTTTCGGGTGGTGGGGCAGAACCTGCAAAGTCACTGTCTTCATCCTGTCAGTCATGGTTCTTTTTCTTCCCACTTTGTCCTGTTCCCTGAAGTCAGCACATGTGCAATGACGTGGGTGTGTGCCATAAAGATGTTGCATGTACTCTGCGTCTGTGCCTGACTAATAGAGAGGTGGTCATTGCTGTACCACCTAATCTCCATTAGGTAGGAGCCAAGTAGCAGCACTTGCTATCCCCTCTCCATGAAGCAGGAAAGCTGTCAAAGGATGCTCATTCTTTCTGTTTCTGAACCTGGGTAATTGGCACAGTGTTGGCTGCCTCAGTCCACAATGCCACTGGGCCAGCACTAAAAATAATCTTTTATGATATTTTATAATACTTGAAATTATTTTGAAAGCTGTAGCAGTTGAACTGTGAGGTGAAAAAAACAAGTTTTTTTTTGTTTGTTTGTTTGTTTGTTTAGGCCAGGCCATTGGTGCAGTGGTGGCACTACTGCTCACAATGCCAGGGACCCTGGCTCAAGGGCAGACCTGGGTGAGTATTCAGATGCTGGCTGGAAGGAGGAGGAGGAGGATGGAGCATTCCAGAAAAGGCTTTCCACCTCTGGGGAGGGAGGGAGGGAGAGCAGTCAGCTCCGGCACTGTGCTACCGTGGTTACCACAGGTAATGCGCCTGGAGTGGCTCATGGGTGAGAGGATGCAAATGGCGAGGTGCTCAGCATGCCCAATG
Source organism: Neoceratodus forsteri (assembly GCA_016271365.2). NCBI lineage: Eukaryota > Metazoa > Chordata > Ceratodontiformes > Ceratodontidae > Neoceratodus > Neoceratodus forsteri. The sequence continues at coordinate 435,161,656 of JADMNL010000022.1, read as the reverse complement.
TGCCTCAGCTTTGTGTGTCCTCTTGTCTGCATCCACAGGGGAGAAAATGGGAAAAAGCTTGGAAGCTGAATTAGGGTTCGACCCCTCACAGGCCCCACACTGACAATCTGGGCTGCCCCAAGCAGATTCTGCGTACAACCAGGTGAGAGGGTGACCTACCAACTTCACCATAGGGGCAGAATGCGGATGAGAGTAAGTACCTGAGAAGCTGAGTGATGGGACTAGGGGAGTGGGCAAACTAGGGGAAAAGCCTCACTAGAGGGTGAGGAAAAGAACTTTGTTTTTGAATGAAAGTTTGAAGTCCGATCAACATATACAGATCCAAACAATACAGTATTCATGTGCCAATACATGTATCATGTACATGTAACACCCATGCCACTTTTTGGAAGTTGGACACCCCCCATAAAACAGAACTAGTACCTACATATGGCATACCATTAACTTTTAGCAGAAATTACAAGATTGGTACCACCCTTGGCATTAGGATATATACCAGGCTCATTACTAGAGGAAGGGGGGTGGGGATACAATAACCAAAAATGAACCTTTGAAACTACAACCAGGTCCAGAGAAGAGGATGCTAGGTGTATGCTAGACCTAACTGCTGAGGGGGCCCCAGTAAGTCCTCACAGAAACAAGGATTTGAATGTCCAGAGCAGCAGCTGGGATTTTGCAATATGGCTTTATTCAACAGATGTTACTAAAGCATTAATGGAACCCCATGGGTCGGTCATGGCAAACAGGTACAAATTCCAGAACTCTCCTTGCAAGGCAATATAGTTCTTCAGAGAAACAACAATTCCTTTCCCTTTCTCATGGTGTATGCACATGGACTGTGCCACACACCCAAACACACTTCCCTTTTCCCAGAGTGTATATACTTGTGGAACTGGGCCACACACTCAGAACATCTTCTTTCCCAAGATAGGTGTATACTTATGGATCCATCCCACACCTGAACCCATAGCAATGGCCCTTTTCTCAGGTGAAACTGGCACTCTTACATCAATCAGTTAGCCCCACCTTGTAAGCTTCTAGATGGCATTCCTCCCACCCTTTTCCCCAACCAACAGTCTCTGCCATTCCTTCGGGGTTACACCACAGAAGTCTCCATTCCCCACTGAAATGCTAGACTCCAAACATTTCTTCATGTCACACACTTGGTGAACAAGGGATACTGACAGGTGTGGTCAATCCTTAACTATGGGCACACACACCCCAGAACAAACCCATAAATAGAGAACTTGTCTCCCAAGTAGTACTCACAGAAGAGTTGCTCCTTCCTCTAGGCATGGAAAACAACCCATGAAGTACCATTTTCCACAAAATAGTTGCTCCTTCCTCTAGGCATGGAAACAACCCCAACACACATTTTCAGTCTGTACTCACAAACTTGTGGCCCCTTCCTCTAGGCATGGGAACAACCAGAAAAGTACATTTTCCCTTGATAGCTTGTCAAATCAATCTCTTATGGAGTCCTTTTCAAAGGCAGCTGTGAACATGCAAGGACCTTCAGGGGATTGCCCCTTGGATCCACTGAACTAGCAGTCCCTTTCACTCCTCCTGGAGTGAAAATCAGGAAAACAAAGCCGGCCTGGTGGCATGGAGGACTGAGGCAGTGATGCCTTGCCTCCTGCCATGCCAGTGACCCATGTTCACAGTGCAAGCAGGTCATCATGGGCCAGCCAGGGTGGGAGAGGATTGAGCATCTGGAGGACTGCTCTCCTCTCCTGGGGAGGGTGGGGAACAGGGGCCGGCATTTGCCCGACACCCAGTGGAGGCTAAGTGTTGTCACGCCTGGCCAACGCAGTGGGGCACAGAGGTGGAGCAGCTGGCAAGCACGCTACAGATGGACGCACACATGGCATGCCCACTGTCAGCATTGCATGCTCCACCTCTGGGAAAAATATAGAAAGCAACAGGAGGTGAGCGTGGCCACCACGCCCTGAGCACCATCTCAAGGGGTGCCACCTGTACCTGGATCTGGTCTGATGGAGTGGGGGCTCCCTGCCACCCCACCATGAGAGGTAAGCCATAGAGGTAGCAAGGTGGTGGCCGATCGGGAGATGGGTGCGGCCAGACAGTGGCCGGAGGACAAAGGATGCCTGAAAGGAGGAAGCCAACCGGGGACACAAGGGAGAAATAATATGGTAAAAAAAAAGAAATCAAGAAAACCTGCTGAAAAAGGTCTCCACCACTTCACTGGAAACTGGTGACTGTAATCCAAACTAGGGTGAGAAACATAGGGCCCTAGACACAGAGCTCACTGGCAGAGCTCCTGACTTCCAAACTAAGACTACTAACTGAATATTCTAAAGCTCCCCAGAGCAGCTGTACACAGAAATGGTTATGCTGCTGTGAGAATTCTGAATGACACAATCATCTTCCCCTCAGTCTAGCTGAGTAAACAATATCATTATGTAAGCAGCCCCTAAGTGAGCTGCTTACCAGCTGCCTTTTCTACCTGCCTAACACTAACGCTGATAGGATTCTAGTAACCCCAAGGTACATACTGTCTGCATCAAGAGGGTAGGAAAAAAACAGAAGAAGAAGGAGCTCATTCTGGTTTACCAGGGAGGTGGTTGGGGCAATTAGGGAAAGTAGAATTGTTTTCAGAACATATAAGAAGACTCAGAGGAGAGAGGACAGGGAGATTTATAGAGAGAGAAACTGAAGGTGGCAGGCCAAAAACTGAGGAGCGCAAAAGCGGATACAGAAGAGAGACTTGTTAGGCAAGCCAAAAGGGTGATACAACTTTTTTTTAGGTATGTGGGGGAAAAGAAGAAGGCAAGGCAGGGGATGGTGAGGATGAGAAGATGGGGGGGAGCACTGGTGGAGGGAGACTTTGAGAAGGCAGAAGTGCTGAATAGCTACTTTTGCTCAGTCTTTACAGTGGAAGGGGAGGGGAAGAGACCAGAGTTAAAGAAGAGGTGAGGGGATGGCAAAGGAATGGATCCCAGCCAGTTCAGTGAGGACAGGGTAAAAGAAGAACTAGGAAGGTTGAAGGTAGACAAGGCAATTGGTCCAGATGGCTTGCATCCTAGAGTACTTCTGGAACTGAGGGAGGAGCTGTCAGCACCTCTGGTGAGACTGTTTAACTTATCTCTAGAAACAAGATGGGTGCCAAGTGACTGGAAGAAGATGGACATGGTGCCACTGCATAAGGGGGGCGGCAGGGAGGAGCTGGAAAATTATCACCATGTCAGCATCACCTCAGTGTTGGGGAAGGTAATGGAGGTGCTATTAAAGAAAAGAGGAGTGAACTACCCGACAGACGACGGACTACTGGACGATAGGCAGCATGGCTTCACAATTGGGAGGTCATTTTAGATGAACCTAATAGAGTTCTTTGATTGGGTGATGAAGGTGGTTGATCAGGGAGGGGCAGTGGACATGGCCTATCTAGACTTCAGGAAGACCTTCAACTCTATCCCTCACATAAGACTGGTAAATAAGCTGGAAAGTGTAGGGTGGGATAGAAAATAACTGGGTGGGTAGACAACTGGTTGAAGGACAGAAGCCAGAAGGTGGTGGTTAATGGGGTATATTCCAAGGAGATGGGGGTGATAATTGGGGTGTCCCAGGGGTCAGTACTGAGACCCTTCCTTTTTAATATCTAGATCAGTGATATAGCAGACGGGCTAGAGGGGAGGGTGTGACTATTTGGAGATGATCTTAAGATCTGCAATAGGGTGGACACTCCTGGGGGGGTGGAGGCCATGAGAAAGGACCTGAAGATTCTGGAAGGGTGGTCAGAAATGTGGCACCTGGAATTCAATGCCAAAAAATGTGCAGTGATGCACATGGGGCATAAGAACCCACAACCAGCTTACACTCTGGGGGGGGGGGGATTAAGCCACATGAGCAGGAGAGGGATCTGGGGATCTTAGTATTAAGCAACCTTAAGGTAGGTCATCAATGCAGCAAAGGGGTGGGAAAGGCAAATAGAATGTTGGCATGCATTGGGAGGGGCATAACAAGCAGAAGAAGGGAGGTACTGATGCCTTTTTATAAAGTCACGGTGAGGCCACACCTGGTGTATGGGGTCCAGTTCTGGAGATCACATCTATGCAAGAACATAGATGGGACTGAGAGGGTGCAAAGAAGGGCAACCTAGATGGTGCACAGTATGCAGGGGAAGTCATATGAGAAGAGGTGGAGGGAACTGGTTCTGTGCCCATTGGAGAATAAAAGGGAGAGGGGGGACATGATTGAGACATTTAAGTACGTGAAGGGGATCAATAAGGTAAGGGAGGGGACCTTATTTAAGAAGAAGGTGAGGGTTAAAACTAGAGGGCATAGTCTAAGATTGGAGGGAGGAAGATTTAGGCGCAATGTGAGGGGGTGTTACTTCATGGAGAGGGTGGTGGAGGCCTGGAATAAACTACCGGAGGAAGTGTTGGGGGCAGAAATGGTGGAGGGATTCAAGAGGGCACAGGACAAACATAAGGAGTTGGCAAGTGGGGGGAAGTGGAGGTCCTGTGACATAGGTAATGAGTAAGAGGGGTGGAAGGGTCAGACTCGATGGGCCAGAGGGTCCTTTTCTGCTGCCAAATTTTTATGATTCTGTGATTCTGTCTATACATGTTGGCATAATATGTTGTTAAAAATAAAAATAACTTAAATTTAGTGAATAATTTTATATTTTTATATATCTGTATTTGGTAACTAAGCAATATCTTATATCACTATCAACTTAGCTAACTGCAAGCTTTCACTTACACAAAAAAAATGCTTATAGCTCTAATGCTTCCAAAGTTATCCCATTTTAAATAAATTATCTTTTGAAAGGTAAAACTTTGGAACCGTTAGAACTAGAGACTTAATTTGTTTTAACTGAATATTTGGAGTCTAGATATTAAGAGTGATCCTTCAATACTATTTGTAAGTGTCAACACTACAAATTACATGATGGTTTAAAAAAAGTGATAAACTTTTTTACTTTTCTGAATGTTGGTAATACATCTGATTATTTAATTATAAACTATGTAGTTTACAACTTAATAATCATTCATTTTATGCCCTAAATCGCACTGTGAACATTTCAGTCTCCTGTGTAGCAGTACTTACGCTTCCTTGCGTTTGCAGGCTTTACCTGATAAAATATTGGCAGAAAATAAACAAGGCAGAAACCAGTTATCTTTTTTCTTAACAAAAATTACTTTAAAATGGTTTACAAATATTTAAATTATGGCAGATCTGGACAGTGTGATAAATAGGTGAAACTGAAGGACTAGCTGGCATAAGTGGTGCTGTTTTCCATGGAAAGGAGAAGACTCAGGGGAGACATGATTACCGCATTCAAGTAGCTATAAGGGATAAGACCATGAGACCGAATGCAGCTTTTCAAGATGCACCAGGATGAAAGGACAAGAGGACACTCAATGTCACAGAAGGGAGCAAGTTTCAAGGGAAACATCAGAAATAACTACTTCACAGAACAAGTGGTGCATGCTTGGAATAGACTGCCAGAACAATGAGAAGCAGCACATTTTAAGTTCACCAGTGTAGTTGGTGCAAAGTTATGAACTTCACACTATGTGTAGTGGGGTGAAGTTTCCTGACTTCACCCCAACATTGCACAGTGAAGTTCTTTAAAAAAAAAAAAAGACCTTTTTGAGACTGCAACCCATCCTCCATTCATTGTGACAAATGGTCCCCACCCCCTCCCTTCCACCACCTAGACCTTTAGAAATAAAGTACACCCATCCCACCACCGTCTAGCACCCACCCTCCCCCACAGTCCTGACAAAGTTTAATACACTAAAAGATATCCTTTCCCCTCACCCATACCACAGCATGTAAAACACTACTCACCTCCCCTATTGCCATGCTGCCCCCCTCGCGAGTCAATCACAATGAACTCTCCCTACCACCTTCTAGTATACAACGTTCCTCCTCCCTCAGCTCATAATTTGTAAGGGATACTGGAGTCTGAAAACCATCCAGTACTAGAGTGAGGTGACCTCTTCGCTCAGTGTCCTGCAATACAATGAATGATGGCATCCTTCCCTATAGTAACGCCTGATTGACTGCTTGTCAGCCCCAATTTGTAAGTGTCACTTCACACGTTGATCAGTTATATGGTTGCAGTTACAGTTTTGGGGAGCTACCCAGTAAAATATTGACATAACATGCAAATATGTCACCAGTATTCAGGCCATCAGAACAGCCTCAGAACTGGAACAGGCACATAAAAACCACTATGGCTCAGCTGAACAATGGACCTGGGTGCTGCCCTGGAAAATTATCCCAGCTTCAAGGCTGGATGATACAGGGTACAAGAAATCAATGACCTCTGAGGATTTGCATCCCCAAGGCTGATTACATGCAGCCCTCCCTGGTGGCTAACAGTAGCACCATTGCAGGTGGCCCCAGCTTGCGGAGTTCTCCCAACCACAAATGATTTCTCATCTCTCTTGGTGTTGTATGATGTGATGGCTGGCACTAGCAGATTATGTCTCCATGCAGTGGGGATCTCCTATTCTTCTTCAAGGTCCCATCATGAGCTCGATGCCCCCATTATTTGTCTTGGAAAAGTCACCATTGTGTGTTATTTTCTACACTTTGATGGCTTTCATTATCATCCAGAAACACACTGCATTGGTACACATTTGTGTACAAATTTGTATGTGGCTTAGTTCCATTCTATTTGATGGATACTCTTCAGGAAAGACATACTGACCACAGATCGCATTCAAATGACTTATAATTATATTGCAGTCCCAAAGCTCCTACTAAAATGGGTACTTTGTCATTAACATTTTCTATTCCTAAAACTTGGTTACAAATTCAAAAAAGTGCAAAAATGAATTGTCTATTGTCAGAATATTGTTTTAAATTGTTAATAACATGCCTACTTTACAATCACTGTGACTGCTACGGATGATGGTTATGATTTTTTATAAACATACTGTATGCTCTTTTATTCTGCCCAATGTAACTATGTGCTGTTGAATTTTATCTGTGGTCACTGTTGCAAAAGAGGGTCCTCCCCTCAGTTTGCATACCAATAAATAGTGATATTGCTATATTGTGGGCTTCTCCACCCCTGTCTGAAATCTAGACCCCAGAGAACCATTTGGGCATGCCCCTTGAGAGGGCACCCATCCCTGAGCCACAGACTAATGTTCTCTCATTAGTCTCCCATCTCCAACTTACTGTCAGCTGACAGAGACATGTGTAACTTATACTGCTGTGGTAAGCCCCACTCCCTGGCAGTAACACTATCCCCAGCTCTGGGTTTAATGCTTCAACTGCCAGGTGGCAGTACCTGCACTGCAATTCTGGCAAAAGATGGGATACCACATCCTTGGTAATGCCCACCCTGAAGTGGGAGTGTTACATGGGACTATTCTGGATGGTGCTGTATGGTGATCTGATATACATTTGTGAGCTGCAGGTAGATATAATACCTACATGTCTGTTAAAGCTATAACAAACTGAAGAAGGTCAGCTCCTTTGTGGGCCTCTGGGAAATGCAATAAATAAATATTTGAAACATGAATATGTTTTCAAGGTGCATCAGTTGCACCCAAGAACTTTATTTTCTTTTACAAGTTTGCGCTAGTATCAATTGCTCTTACTGCCATGTTGTTGGATATGTTGCCATTGAAAGAGCTGTATCTACCTGAGTTTCTGCTGCTGCTGGAAGCTGAGATTGAAACTCTATAACCTTATCATCTAGTTCTTTGATCTAATTTTTTGAAGCACAACCCTGATCCTGGACTCCATTGTACTCACCTCAGCTGAAGCCAAACCAGTAGCTTTGGCCCTGGTGCTAGAAGAGTGCTGTCCTTTTGATGGCTTCCATCAGCAGTTCATTTCTTTGGATTATCCTTTGGGGATAGATTGCTAAAATTTGTATATATACTGACAAAGATAGTGTACTATTAGAATTATTATTTTTTTAATAAAATTCAGCAACTAAAGACTAAGAGTAGGAATGTTAATGTGGACCTATCATAGATCTGCCAGTTGTAGTATCAAAATGGACATCCATCTGCATCTAATACATGGTCTAACAGCATCCAAAGCTTGGATGCAGTAGCATCTGGAAAGTCAGCACCTGTTGCTTTTTTTTTTTAATGTAAGCTACTGTAAACAGCAAGAACTGTCACAAATGCAGGCATATATATATATATATATATATATATATATATATATAAAAATCCATTTCATGAATCAGTTAGGGTTGTTCCACAGAAACAAAAGTGAGGAAATTCGATGTTAGGGTTGAAAAAAAAAACCTTACCATCCCACCTGCCCTCTAGCAGCATTGGGGTGTGCGTTAGGGGTCGTCAACCCTAACTCTCACCCCATCACATGTGTAAAGAAGCTGAGGTGGTGAACTATAGGAGAATGGGGTGAGAGTTAGGACCGATGACCCCAACGCACACCCCGATGCCAGCTGGGGGGCAGGGTGGGGGTGGGTGCAAGGGGTGGTTTTCAACCCTAACATCGAATTTCCTCACTTTAGTTGCTGTGGAACAACCCTAACTGATGCATTAAATTGTTTTTTTGCCTCTAATTTCCCTTCTTTTTGAGAATGTGCAGTAGAAGTAGTGAATGGAGTGTGGTGGTGGAAGACCCCGTGCTCCCACCACATGATGATTTCTGACATAGTAACGGTAAGTGCAAGGGAAATGCAAGTGCTAACAGTTGTGCACATGGTGACAGAAACGTAAATGGTAAAACAAAAGTTAATAGAAACACAAGTGCAAAGTGATGCCAAACCGAACAGTGACGCATAAGGGAGATGCAACCCTGTAAGGAAACGCAAACCATGACATGCATGGTTATGGTACAGCAATTGGAAATGCAAACGGTAATGTTAATAGCATAAATAATGCCAAAAGGAACCTAAATGGAAATGCAAACGCAAGAGCACACGGAAACATAAACCGTAATGCGCAAGGTCACAGTACCGTAATTGTAAATGCAAATGGTAAAGTTAACATGAACAATAATGCCAAAGAAAATAGAAACAGAAAAGGCAATGGAATAGCATACGGAAACACAAACCGTAACGCGCACGGTCATGTTATCGCAGTTGTAAATGCAAATGGTAACTGTAGCAGCAAAAGTAATGCCAAAGGAAACATAAATGCAAAAGCAAATGGAAGCACATATGGAAACGCAAACTGTAATGTGCATGGGCACAGTAACACAATTGGAAAAGTAAATGGTAACAGTAACAGCAACGAAGACGCAAACCGAAAGAGAAACGCAAACGCAAGCAAAAGGGGTGCCGGAAATGCAAACAGAAACAGTAGTGGAAATGCAAATGGTAAAGGTAATGCAACCACAAGTGCAAACGAGAATGCAGAGGGTAACGCACATGGAGGCGTACACGGGAACAGAAACGCAAACGGGTATGGAAACGCAAATGTAAACGCTAACTGTTACAGTAATGGAAGTGCACACCCTGTTTTTACCCAACAGCTGCATAAAGAAACACAGTGTGCACAAAGAATGTATGCATAATAATGGTCCCCGGAGCAGAAAATGAGCTGTTGGAATACTAAATTGCTTATATCTGAGGAACTGTGCAACATAAAAAAACAATTTAAGTTTCACATGATTCATGAGTTTCCTGGCTAGGTCTTTGCAAAATGCGTAGCCCTCATTGTCGCAAGGAAAATTCCATATCTCACACCATTTCTGAGATACGAGCCCTGAAAGACGTGGCGTACGCCACCATGTTAGTCTATGGGAAAAACGTCAACTTCGGAGTACCATAACTTTGCAGCAGTGCAATATTTTTCACCAAACCACAAAAGGCACATCTGTGAGATGTTAGCTGCCTTTCCTCCAAATTTCAGCTCAAAAGACCAAACCAATCTTTTGCAGCAGGGTGGCAAAGAACTCCTGTCATTTTGGCCATAGTCTGGAAAAGTAGTGTCGTGATTTACGAAAGCTTTCACAAAAATTTACAAAAGTGTCGCAGGTGTGACACTACTTTGTGACACTACTTTTTCCAGAAATTTGAAAAACATATTTCTGGGGTGTTTAACCCCAAAATAAAGAAATGCCTAGCATCCTCAGGGCTCGACTAGGTAAACACAAAAAGAATTGTGTCCAGAGATGGTCCCAATTTTACATGCCAAGCATTCTTCTGATCACCAACTGAAAACAAAATGGTGGATTTGCGATACTACTAGGGCCATTTGCGACACAAAAAGTGCATTTGTGACACTTTCAAACTTTTTAACTTTTCCCATTGACTTATAATGGGAACTTGTTATTTGAATAACTTTTGAACCATTTAATATTTTTTCATGAAATCTTCAAAAGGCACATTGGGGACCCCAGCCGCACATTCCCTGAAGTTTTCGGACCAGTCGTGCAAACCGTGCGACCTGTAGGTGTGAGCAAATAATTTGCAAAAAAAAAACGTAATTGTGCATTCGGTTGTCGCCTAATAACTCCGCAGACGTATATCCGACCAGTACAAAAGTTGGCATATCCTAAGATCTACCATGCCCAATTGTGCATACCAAATTTCAGGCAAATCTGTTTGACCACGCTTGCCCTCAAACTAGAAAGGCTAGGTTTGCTGGCCAAGGCACCTAGCTTCACCTGAGCTCTTTTCTTCTAGGTTGCTTGAAAGGACAGAACAAAGAACCTTACCAGAGCAACAATAAGGATTAAGGCTTCTTTTGGCTAGGCAGGTTTACTGTGTGTTGTTATTTTTATTTTGTACTCACAAGGGATTGCTACTGTTTGTTGCTAACATTTTATTGCTTTATTTTTCTGGGATTCAAATTGTTGTTGCTGGGTATACATTCTGCTGCATTATTACAGGGTGTACCTACAGGTGTGTGCTTACAGATTACTGCTGTAATATTCTGATTCAAATTGTCTTTTGCAAGGTATATCTTCTGTTACTGCTTTATTTTTCTCTGTAGCAAAGTGTTTCTTACAGGGTATATCTTCTGTGAAATTATTACAGGTGGTGCTTTACAGGTTTCATAGTTTTATCTGTCATTAGGATAAGCTTTCAGGGCTACTGAATTTGTTGCTGGCTGATTGTTTCTGCTCTTACCTCCTTGTTTCTTTCGTCCGTGGTTCTTCTTTTTCAGCAGGGGAAGGGCCCAGCCACCCACCCCCATCCCCAACCGCCCCACACTATACTCCTTTTATAGGGTAGCACAGTCGTGACATTTCCTGTAGCAAAGTAGGAAGGGGCGGTTCAGAGGGGTATCCACACAGCGACCTCATTTACAGGGGCAGTAGTAATTTAACTTGTCATAACAAGTTATACAAAAACAAACAAACAAAACACAAAATCAAACTTTTGCTTTCATCTTCTTCCTTCTAATTACTCTGACCAGGTTATAAACCCAGCAACTTACCTGGAATGGATATCACTAACTGCAGGTACTGTGGAACACTTTTCAGAAGGGCAGTTTTACAGGATTTAGGACCCTGTCGTACATGCTGGGCCATTGGAGATCTAAGGGCTCCGCTCCAGGCAGCATGGGCAGAGATTGTGCACCTCAAATTGCATATTCAAGAGGAAATATATTATAAGAACAGCCCGCCATTTCCCCAACATCCAACAGAAGCACCTCGACTGCAGAGGGTAGTTGATCTAGGAGGTTGGCAGGTGGTTAGGAGGAGCAAATCGGGTGCCCCATCACTCGGTGCTCTCCAACATATCACCTCCACAAACCATATAAAAACTACAAACAGATATCTGCCTCTATCTACAAAATCAAACAAAGGGGCAGAGGACACTGCAGAGCAGGACACTACAGCACAGGAGCTAGCACAACAAAACACGCTCAAAACAGGAACCAAAACAAAAAAAGCAAAAAGGAAATCCCAAAAACTTCTGATCATAGGAGACTCCATGATTTGGGGAGTTGATACGTATCTCCAACCAGGGGTAATGGTCAGATGTCTCCCAGGTGCATCAGCGTGGAGAGACAATGACTGCATTGCTAAAATTGTTCAGGAAGCAGGAGAAAACATTGATGTCCTGGTACACATAGTGACTAATGATCTTGCCAGCTGGTCAGTTGTGGAGACCAAGGAATACCTGACCAGGCTGGGTGACAAACTACTATCCATTTCATCCGGCATCTCCTTCTCTGAGATCCTGCCAGTCTGGGAGAGGAGGACAGATGGACGGAAGGTCAGAGAAGGGGAGAAAGGAGAGCTAAACATGTGACTCAAGGGCTGGTGCCAGTAAAAAGGACACAAATTTGTAGGTAACTGGCAACAGTTTTGGGCGCGAAAGTTCTTTAAATTTGATGGACTGCATCTGACTATGGAGGGAGTTAGTGCATTGGGGCAGAAGTTTGATGTCCTTGCAGAATATTTAAACTAGCAAATGGGGAGAGGGGTGCAGCACCCGAAACATCGAATAGGAAGAACACCCTTCCCCCCTCAGCTAGTGGTCAAACAGGAGTTCAGCATGTTTGTAGTTCATTTGCATCACTAGGTAAAGAAAAAGGTCTGGCTCCCCATACAATGCTCAGGGGAAATGCCGGACCTCACCCAACAACTAACACACAGAAATCTGACCAATGGAAAATCATGTACACAAATACTCGTAGTCTGGGAAACAAGATCCCAGACCTGCATGCAATGACAGAGGCTAAACTGGACATAGTAGCCATTAGCAAGACATGGTTTACCAGTAACCACACTTGGGAGACCAAGGTGCGAAAAGGGGGGGGGTGGAGTGGCCCTTTATGTCAATGTAAATATCAAAGCAACAGAAATTCAGAATACACATAAGAAGCCAGAAGAACTGTGGGTCACCCTGGAAACAGGAAATGGAACAGCCATACGAATTGGGGTTGCGTATAGGCCTCCAGACCAGGGAGAGAACATAAACAAGTTACTGTTAGAAGATATACAAAACATGACAGCTAAAGGGGAGGTTCTGATAATGGGAGACTTCAACATGACAGATACAGATTGTTCAATACCAGCAGGGACATCTGCCAGAACTAGACACATGGTGGATTCCCTGCAGGGGGAGGACCTCAAATAAATGGTACAACAACCCACTAGAGACAGGGCTATCCTAGATCTACTACTGACTAACAGGGAAAGGATCACAGATCTCCAGGTAGAAGGTTACCTGGGGGCCAGTGACCATCACATGGTATGGTTCAATTTGGCCACTAGAACAAAATCATCCCATTCCAAGGCAAAAATATGGGACTTCAGAGGAGCTGACTTTGATAAGATGGCCAATGAGATAAGCTAGCCCTGGCAAAAAGAAATACAGGTGAGGGGGTACAGACAAAGTGGGCAAGCATTAGAGATGCAATACTTGAAACATTCCACTGTGTTAGTGAGAAAAGGGAGAGCAAAAGAAGAAGGAAACCACTTTGGTTCTCAAACACAGTAGCAGAAAAGGTCAGAGCCAAAAGGCTGGCCTTCAGGAAATATAAGAGAACGCAGAAGGATGAAGATAGGGAGGCATACCAAACTTCCTTAAGGGAAGCAGAGGAAGGCAGTAAGGCAGGCAGAGGCCCAAACTGAGGAAACACTAGCACGAACAGTAAAGAGTTGACAAGACTTTCTATAGATACATTAGTGAAAGGAGAAAGTCCAGAGGGGGTATTGCTGAGATGAAAGGGGATAAGGGGGCATGTGAGGAGGAGGACCATGTAAAAACATCTATCCTAAATAGATACCTTCTGCTTAGTATTTACTGAATAGAAGGTAGGGCAGGGCCCACAGCTATGCACCATGGACACAGGGGGGAGGGAGGTGTGCACTAGTCCCTTCACAAAAGAAAGGGTCCTACAAGAGCTTGATAAGCTCAGGGTGGACAAGGCAATGGGACCTGATGGCATATATCCTAGAGTACTAAAGGAGCTAAGGGTGGAACTAGCAGAGCCATTATCAGAACCGTTTAGTGAGTCTCTGAGCACAGAAGAGGTCCCAGAAGACTGGAAAAGGGTTCATGTGATCCCGCTCCACAAGAGTGGTAGCAGGGAGGAGGCAGGGAACTACAGACCAGTCAGTCTTAACTCAGTGGTGGACAAGATTATGGAGACACTCCTTAAGGAAAGAATAGTGCAACACCTGGAAGCCATAGGAGCACAAGATCCAAGACAGCATGAGTTTACAAAAGGAAGGTCCTGTCAAACTAATTTCATAGATTTCTTTGACTGGGTAACCAGAGTGGTGGACCAAGGGGGAGCAGTTGATGTTGCCTACCTTGACTTGAGCAAAGCTTTCAATACTGTTCCACATAGAAGATTGATTAATAAGCTGGGTAGGCTCAGGGTGGGTCAGACGTTGGTCAACTGAGTGGCAAACTGGTTGCCGGACAGAAAACAGAGAGTGGTGGTAAATGGTATACAGTCAGAAGAGATGCAAATCACAAGTGGGGTACCTCAGGGATCAGTCCTGGGGCCAGACCTCTTCAATATCTTCATCAGTGACATTGCAGATGGACTGGAGGGTAAGGTTTGTGTGTTTGCAGATGACACCAAGATCTGCAACAGAGTAGATGATCTAGATGGTGTGGGCAGAATGAGAAGAGATCTGGATAAACTAGCAAAATGGTCGGAAGAGCAGCAACTGGGGTTTAACGCAAAGAAGTGCACGATTATGCATATAGGGAAGAGAAACCCTGAAGCCACCTATAGGCTGGTAGGGGAGTTGCTGGCAGTCACAAGGGAAGAAAGAGACTTGGGCGTCATCATCATCGATGACTTGAAATCATCCAAGCAGACCTCTAATGCAGTAGGTAAGGCTAGAGGGATGTTGGGGTGTATTAGTAGGGGTATCACAAGTCAGAAGGGGAGGTAATAATCCCTCTTTACAAGACACTGGTCAGGCCCCATCTGGAGTACTGTGTGCAGTACTGGAGGCCACACCTTCATAAGAACATTAACCAAATTGAGGCAGTCCAGAGAAGGGCAACCAAAATGGTGCAGGGACCACATCAGAAAACATATGAAGACAGATTAACTGAACTCAATATGTATACCCTTGAGCAAAGGAGGGAGAGAGGTGATATGACTGAAACACTCAAACACCTTAAGGGCATTAACAAGGTGAAAGGGTCTAACAGGTTTCAATATAAGAAAAATAGAAGGACAAGAGGACACAGCATGAGATTAGAGGGAGGCCGATTAAGGGGTAATGTGAGGAAGTTCTTTCTCACAGAAAGGGTGGTGGATGCATGGAACGGCCTACCTCAGGAAGTGGTGGATATAAATACAGTGCAGGGCTTCAAATAGGCATGGGATAGGCATAAGGGAGCAATACAGATGAGTATGAATAGATAGGCCATTGACAGAGCAAAGGCCTATTGCACAATCATAAGGTAGAAAAAGAAATGGGCAGACTGGATGGGCCTTGCAGTCCTTATCTGCCGTCAAGTTCTATGTTTCTATGTTTCTATATATAACAACACTAAAGAGACCACACTTGCCCTCAAACTATCGCTGTTGCTAAGCCAAACTAATACTGAGCAGTAAAAGCACAAATAATGGCAGTGCATAGAATAAACGTTGCAAAAAGAAACCAGTTAAATTTCACGTAGGAATCAACGTGCTGTAAAAAAGCTACCACCTCCAGTACAATGCCCAGTGGTTTGCCACATACTGTGGCTGCATCATTCCTGTAGAGGAGTTGATTGCTAAAACATCATTGCTGATTCTTTTTCATGATCATGCTGCTACATGTGTCAGAAGCTTTTGAAAATTCCTCCATAAATCTGCAGATATGAGAAGTGCAGGAAATGAAACAAGGAGCTCCTGCAAACACATGTGGCTTAATTGGTAGTAGTAACTATCCACTCCTGGGGAAACAGACTGACTAATAAAATTCTTATTACACTACTGTATTATTTATTAAACCAAATGGTGTCAGTACTGTATTATTTGTCAATGTTTCAAGGACTCATGCGCCTCTTCATCTGGGGTTTACAGTTACTATAAACATAAAATACATTAGTTCTGTTATTATTTTTAAAAATACACAAACAATATACACTATTTCTTTCACAGTCAGAAACTCAATACACTGTAACTGTCAGCTTCATGAATGTTACATTTAAATTGTTCCTCAAATACTGCAGAAAAAAAAATTCATACGTTACTAGTGCATAATTAAAAAGAAGGTATCTGTTAAACTGTGCACCAGAATACATAGAAAAAAATCACTAGTAATATTATTATGGCAGCGTACCAGAACCTATCGGTTTGGCAAGTGCAAGTGTACCTTCACTTCCGTTACTTTGACACTATATATATCTATAATAACAAATGACACACTTCTAGTATACAAGGAAAAAATCCATTCTTTACAAACTTCATTATTTTCTCATAAGAAAAATTATGGACACACAGCATATTACAGTGTTTAATCCTTCAAAAAAAGTTCCTCTAGGCTGCAGCACTTCTAACACCTCACTTATGTTATATGGTCTATTTGTTGGTATATATCTAGGAAATACCTGATGTAAAAAATGATCTCTGTTTATTTGTGAGAACTCAATAATGAGCATACTCTTTGCTACATACGCTGTCCCTATATACTGCTAGGTTACGTACTTAATACTGACTCCAGAAAACATATTTTCAGTTAATGAATTCAGTTTAAAATAGATACCTGATTTATTAGTTTTACTACCTTGATGGCATAACTGTAGGAAAATCCTCTACTTTGTGAGTCAGTGCGTGTTAGTAATGTGAGATTGAACATTAGTAGTAGTTTGTGATCCCTGTAAAATAGATATTTATGCTGATGATGCAGTGTTATAGATATCACAGTGCAAAAACTGTAAACAAACGGAATAATTACATCTCCAGTTTACAAGTATGGTTCAACAACAACAGACTTGCAGTACTTTCATGGAAAATATGGTGTCTATGATTATAGAAGCGTCCACCCAGTGTAGCAATGTTTTTCTTCTTAGAGTTACAAAATTGCGTTATGACTAAAATCACAACTTAAGAACTCAGTAGTGCTGTTTAATTGTTTCAGGTGTTTATCCTTCTTTGATACTTTCTTTCATCAATGTAGCTCCACAAGAAAAATTAATTTCAAGTACATGACCTTTAATATTACATATATTATGCATGTGTATAACAGAACAGTGCATTTTCAGGAACAAACATATATAACACCAGCAGCAGAGGTATTTGTTTTAGATCATAGGCTGCAAAGGAAAATTAAATACCATGTACTCACAAAACTCTACAGGTGGATCAGGAAAAGGACAGGGGTGAGGCAGACATTGGTATATCCCACCCAAGAAAAAAATCTCAACTGAAATATCATTTCTCAGAAGAATTACCTTCCATTTGAGATGTTTCCCATGGCAGCCACCCAAAATGTGTCTATCAATAGTTACAGTAGGGGCTGGTAGTATAACCTAGAGGTTAGAGTAACGAGCTGTGAATGAGCTTGGTACATTCAGCAGACCGGGTTTGATTCCCACAACCTCCACTTGCATACTGTGTGACTCTGAACATATCACTTAACCTCCTAAGTGCTCCCAGGCTGCCCCTGAAAACAGGCACTTGTGCCTAAGGGGTTTTACCTGGTTACCAAACACTAAAAAAAAATTAAGCTGTGATCTCTTCAATTTCCTAAGTTGAATGTACTGCTTTCTTCTATTCTGGAAATATTGGTGCCACAGCATACAACTAGTGTCTAGTAACATAATATGAACAAGGTATTGGTTAGGGACAAAAAAAGTCTTAGTGGGCACCAACCCCAAAAGAGAAATTTGAGATTCCTAAGGAAAGCTAACATCAAGAATATAATGTATAATAGGTATCACACTGCACACCAGAATTGCTAAAAAATGGGACAAGTTCAAAAAGTATGATGGAGTTGTTCTTCATTATAAATCATGACATCATTTTAGTCAATCATGAGTGTATATTTCTAAACATTCCAGACACTCTTATATAGGTAAATGCAGCTTCTGAGAGGCCTCTTGGCTTACTAAGAGTGTTGTCTTGTGTCTTTATAGGGTTCAACAACTGCAAAGTGAAGGCTGTGCTGTCTAAAGGAACAGAAACAGAAAAGTATCTACCTTTCCTCCCCACTAAGCAGAAAGTAATCCTATTGATTTTACTTATAATGAAGTAGAGCTAGTTTGCTCCATAGACCCTAAAATGTACCCCAAGTGGTGTAAACTTACTAAGAAGGCATACTTTTCAGCACAGTCTCTTTATTCATGACTGAGAATCAGTTGATCTGTATTTCTTATATATACAATCCTAATTTATTTGCTCTCAACAATCTCTGTATTATGTAATTTTATTGTTCTAGTGCAACCCCAGCTGTGTGGTATAATCTACTTACTAATGTACCTGAAATTTGTTTTGTTTCTCTTGGCATTGCTATACCAAGTCAATTATTTATTTTTTATGTATTTTATTCTTTGGTAACCAGTTTAGGCCCACTAGGCACAGGTGCCTTTTTTCAGGGGCAACTCGGGAGCACTGGGGAGGTTAAGTGACTTGCTCAGGTTCACACAGCATGCAAGTGGAGGCTGTGGGAATTGTTTGTAATCACTATATATTGCTTTTTTACCCCATGCCTGGCCTGCACCTGAAAAACAAGTTCTAGCTCAGTATGCCTTGCCCAATCATTGTATTTTAAATTAATATAGAGAATAACGGATGGACGGCCATCAGTAACAGTACAGATGGATCATCAAGCAGTTCCCAAGGTGACTGTCTTAACCTCAAGTGTGCAGCTCGAGAGGTTAGGTCACCTTAGAAACCACAAGATGAGCTATAAGGCCTGTTACTGATGGCTGTTCATCCATTGTTTTTTATAGTGTATTTCAGAAACAGTAGACACAATGAGTCACACAGAGAAAACATTCAGCAAATTAACTTTTACTTACCGTACTTTGTTGAATACATTTTATAGCCATGACTTGCCTTCAGTAGAGGCAATGTAATAGATTCGGCAGACAAAAAAAAGAAACAAAAAAACTTTAATTACAATAAAACAAAAGTCAAAAGTCCAACAATAGAAACACTGCCCGTTGTTAAGGAAATGGAGCTCTGTTCCCAGGAAATGGTAAGTCTGTGTGTGGTCAGGACATCCCCACACCTTGACCTCTCTGCATGGCTTATGGGGATTCAAAAAATAGAAAAAAAATACGTTGCACCAAAAGTTAAAAATGAGCACATTTAGGACACAGGAGAACATTCAGGAACTAAACCTTAGTCTGTCTTAACATTTTTTGGGATACCAAGTTCACGATCAGTAGGAGAGTATGGTAAATCCTTGTTGGAAGACACAGTTCACAACTGTCACTGCTGAGTGAGTCACAGTCATGCAAGGTGACAGAGAGTGAGCATTGTCATTCTATACTGTTACGCTGCAGTCAATATGTAACTACTGCAGCATAACATATAGGATAGTACATGAGTACCAATTAACAACAGGGCTATTCTTTCGCCGAGTTGGTACTATGATGACAGATTAACTCTAGAGTGCAGCTCAAGAGGTAATCAGTCATCATAGTACCAACGAGGTGAAAGAACAGCCTTGCCGTTAAATGGCACGCATGCACTGTTCTGTATACCGTATAGTGGAATGTCGTTGCCTCAAAAAAAAAAAAAAATCATCTTTTTGTTTAAAATAAGACTGTCAGATTGCTGTTCGAGGACACCATGTGTGACGTCCGCACTGCAGCAGAATGACTTGTTCTGCTGTCCTGCGGATGTCACTTTTTGGTTCTGCTGCACTACGGATGTCACTAGTGCAGCAGAACAACATTTTGAGAGCACCAGATTTCAGTGAACAACGACGTTCCACTATACACTATAGTATGCATGATGATGCTAGTGAAGCATAACAAGGTTTTGAGGACTGCCAATTGTTATCGGTAATGGCGTTCTAAAATGCACTGTATATACATTTTACCACAGTGCTATGAATCAACAAGCACACTGACTCTCACACTTTATCAAACCATTGCTTATAGCACTGGATGAATTTAGTTTCCTAAATGTTGAGAGTACGATGTACTCGGGTTTCATTGTCCTCCTCTTGCTCTGGTACTAAATTCTTATGCACTCAGATTAAATCCAGTAAACTTTTAAATTTGCTTAATGTGTGTGCGTGTGTGTGTGCGTGTGTGCGTGCACATGCAATTTGCACAGTTATACTAACATACTAACATACTAAAATGCCAGCAGAATAGGCCTAACGGTCTTTCGTGTCTGCTCGTTTGGTCAGCCCCCACCCTGGGTGCTGACCTTGCTGTCCCCCCCTCGCCTTCTCTGGCTTCTCCCTTCCCAGTTCCGGATATTCTTGCTGCATTGGATTTTGCTTCCAGAACCCTTCTCCTGTACCTGTCCCACCCCCTTTTGAACCCCTCCACTGTCTCTGCTCCACCAGCCCCTGAGGCAGTGCATTCCATAGCTCCACCACCCTCTCAGTGAAGTAGCACCTCCTCCTTTCTCCCCGAATCTTCCCCCCTCCAGCTTCCACCCATGCCCTCTGGTGGCCCCTCCTCCTTCCCAAGCACCCTGACTGTTCTCCCTATTTACCCTCTTCATGTACCAGGAGACCTCTATCATGTCCCCCGGTCCCTTCTCTCTTCCAATGTGTACATGTTTAGCTCTTCGAGCCTCTCCTCATAGGTCCTGTCCCCCAAGCCCCAAGTCATTTTGGTTGCCCTCCTCTGGACCCTCTCCAGGAGGTTAATGTCCCTCTTTAAGTGTGGCCTCCAAAACTGCACGCAGTACTCAAGGTGCGGCCTCACCAAGCAGTTATACAGAGGGAGTATCACTTTCTTCCTTCCTTCTGGAGGTGATCCCCCTAGCGATGCATCCCAGCATCCTGTTGGCCTTGGCTGCTGCCCTCCTACAAGTCTCAGAGTTGTTCATCTTGACATCCACCACCACCTCCAGGTCCCTCTCAGCCATCGAGACTTGTAGCATTTCCACCCCCAGGGTGTACACTAGCCTGGTTTCTGGTCCCCAGGTGGAGTGCCACATTCCTCGCATTGAACCTCAGCTTCCACTTTCTAGACCATCTTTTCAGAGCCTCCAGGTCCCCTGTAAGCCACACCTCCTCCTCCCCATCCACCACCGCCCCAGTTTTGAGTCATCTGCAAGAGCTCATCTCACCTCCTGATTCCTGTCCTTATGTCAGATACGTAGGCGTTGAACAGAAGGGGCCCAAGGACTGATCCCTGTGGGACCCCACTAATGACCCTCCTTGGGGATGAGACTATCCCACCAACTCCTGGAGCCAATTGCCTATCCATCTGATCATCTGGTTCCCCACACCCATTTCTCCCAGCTTATCCAACAGGGCCATGTGAGGAACAGAGTCAAATGCCTTGCTGAAGTCTAGAAAGAGGACATCCACTGGTCTACCCAGGTCCAAGGCACTTGTCACCCAGTCATAGAACTCCACCAGGTTTGTCTGACATGATTTCCCCAGGATGAATCCATGCTGTCTATCGTCCAGGCACCCTGACTTATCCAGGTCCCCAGCCTCTCCTTGACAATGCCCTCCATCACCTTGCCCACCACTGATGTCAGGCTGACAGGCCTGTAGTTCCCTGCCACCTCCCTTGATCCCCCTTGTGGATGGGCACTATATCGCCACCTTCCAGTCTTGGGGCACCACCCTGTCCTCAGAGATGGTGAAAAGCTCCATTCAGGGGTTTTGCCAGGACATCGCAAGTTCCTTCAGCACTCTGGGATGTAATTTATCCGGCCCGGTGCTTTCTCCGTCTTAAGGGCTGAGGGCTTCCTCACTCTCTCTGCTGTGATTTCCACTGGTACCTCTTCTCCTGCTTAGCCCTCCCCCACCTGCCAGTGATGCTCCCCTCTCCCCAGACCGCCTGATCGGTGGGGTCCCCTCCTCAGTATCTCTGTCTCCTCCACGTATGATGCAGCACCCCATTTCCTTGGTGAAAACTGGTGGAAGTACTCATTTAGTACTTCAGCCTGCTCCCCAGCGTCTTGTGCCCATCTCTCCCCTGATTTAATCCTGCTAATCTGCCCCTTCACCCTTCATTTTTTCCCCAATGTATCTAAAGAACCCTTGTTCCTCTCTAATTTCCCTGGCCAGGTTCTGCTCCTTCCTTGCCTTAGACGCCCTCACCACTCTAGTGGCCCTTCTAGCCATCAGCTCGTACTCCCTCGATCCCTTCACTCCTTGAGCACTTGAATTGCTTATAGGCTGCTTTCTTTCCCGCACCACCTCCTGGACCTCTGGTCCACCAACAGGTTTCGGGCCCTACCGCATTTTAGTCTTACTCTTGCCAGGTGCTGGTAGCATCCTGCACCCCTCTCTGATGATTTCCACCTACTATCAGCGTCCATATCTGACCCAATCCCATCCAAATGCTCCTTGGGATCCTTCCCATTTCCTTAAATCCGCCCCTGAAGTCGGTTACTTCCATCTTTGTGCAGCCTTCTACCCCTCCTGGGTCCAGGCAGAACCAGACCGTGGCATGGTCACTCACGCCAACTGGGTCCCTTACCTCCAGGCCCCAATCTGGTCACTGTCTGCCAGGACCACATCCAGTACCTGCTCCTCCCTGGTCGGTTCCCTCACCTGCTGAGTTAGGAACGCGTCTTGAAAGACATCCAACAACCTCTGTTCCCTGGTCACAGAGGATGTCATAGTCTCCCAGTCTGTTCCTGGCATGTTTAAGTCCCCCAACACCACCACCGTTCCTCTGCCCAGTCTTCAGTGTCTCCCAACATCTGCCACCAGACTGTCCTCTAGCTCCTCCGCCAGGGCAGGGGTCTATACACCCTCCTATTTTACTCTCTTGCCTCCCTTGTTATCAAGGTGACCCAAATCACCTCCACGTTCCCTCCTCCTCTACTCCCCTATGCCAATGCAGTTTTGACTATCATTGCTACCCTCCCCTTCCCTCCCCACTGTCCTTCCTGATCATAGTGTAACCCTCCAGGTTCAGGTCCCAGTCATGTCCTGCAGTGGCGCAAGTCTCAGTGACTGCTGCCACATCCACTGCTCCCTTAGTTAGCATCGCCTGGAGCTCAGGCATTTTATTGCCCAAGCTCCTGGCATTTAGCAGGACTACCTTCACCCTTTCCTATAGTTCCATTTCCCTGCTCATGTTCCCATGGGGATTCTGTTTTCCCTGGTCTGCACCTTGAGTCAGCCTTTCCTGCAATCCTCCTGGTCCCCAGGGGTGGAGACAGAGTCCTCCTTTATCAGCACCCTCTTGACAGCCTTTTCTCCCATCCGCCCCCTTCACAAGTTTAACCACTTTTCACCAATGAACCCCTCTATTTTCAACCAAGGATTCCCTCCTCCAAATTGAGATGTAGTCTATCTCTAGCATACAGCTCCTTATCCTCCCAGGTCTCCCCAATCCCCATCAACCCATACCTCTGGCCTCACACCACTCCCGAGCCACTGGTTTATCCCTAATCTTCCTTTTGTGCTCCCCACTAGCCCTTGGCACTGGCAGGATTTCTGAGAAGGAAACTGGCCATCTATGTCATGACAGACCTGGCGAACTCCTGAATCTTGCCTGTATCTCTAGCTGGCTATTTCCCTCAATGTCATTTTGTACCCAGGTGGACCAGTATGTCCGGGAACCCCACAATCCTTTACCAGCTGATATACCTAGTGCTTAGCCCTGTGCACTGTTAGTCAGGAAGCATCTTGTTCTAACAAGCCGAGGCTTCTCCCTCCTCCTATCCCATTTGATACCCCTGATCATAGAATCCCAGCAGGAGCACTCTGACCTCCTTTTCCTCCATTCCCCCCCTTCCATGTCCCTCATCCTTTCTATTGGCCTCTCCCCCAGCTGGCTCCTTGTTCCTCCCCTATCTGGGTGCCACATACCACCCCTCCTTATTTACCATGGCCACCCCCTCCCCTCCAATCCTAT
Source organism: Neoceratodus forsteri (assembly GCA_016271365.2). Classification (NCBI taxonomy): domain Eukaryota; kingdom Metazoa; phylum Chordata; order Ceratodontiformes; family Ceratodontidae; genus Neoceratodus; species Neoceratodus forsteri. The sequence continues at coordinate 435,137,799 of JADMNL010000022.1, read as the reverse complement.
GCCTCTCCTCCTCCTGAGTATCCTTCTGTACCTTGCTAATTCCCCCCTCACTGCTCGCAACTGGTCCTTCTCCCCCATCTGCTAAACTAGCCTGGCTCATCCTGCCTTCCTTCCTGTCTCCATTTAGTTCCTCCTTGCTCGTCGTGCTCCCCTGGCCTAAACCCTCAGCTCCCTTTACTGAATCCTCCTTGTACTTCTGGTCCTTCTCCTTTACCTTTCCTCCCAACTGGTCCTTCTCCTTGCGCTTTCCTCCCTCTTCCCCCTGCCCCTCCTGCTCCGATTCACTGCTCCCCCCATTCTCCTGCATTCCAGGTCCCCCCCGTTCTTGCTGCTATCTGGCCCCTGCCTCCTGCCTCCCACTCCCTTTCCATCTCTATGCCACCCCTGTCGTGACCATCACCCCCTCATCCTCAGGCAGAAGAAGAGGGTGGGCGGTTATGAGTGTAAGATCTGATCCACCTCCCGCTTGCTTCCTTCTGTCAACCCTGGCCATCTGCCTACTTCCCTGAGAATGTTGTCCCTCCGTCCCCCCTTTGTGAGGGTCCCCAGTTACCTGCCTGCTTCCTTGGTAGTGTCCTTTTGGACCCCCTCTGCCAGGGTCCCTATGTGACCCCTGAGTATTCTCCTGCACTCCTTTCCCTATGCCCCCACCCCCAGTGCTTGGTGCAACCCTGTGGGAGATTCCCAGCCCCCTTCCCCAACCATACCACCCCCCTTCCCCCAGCTTTCTCCTAATCCCCGCAACCTCCTCCCTAAGCTGTGCTAGCTGGTAGCACACTGGGCAACCACCGAACTTCCAAGCCCAGTCCAGTATCATGGCTGCTCCACACCCTGTGCACCCCACCACCCTCCCAAAGATGCCGCCCTAATGATGTGTGGTTCCATCCCCTTCCAAATAGGTTTCCTTGGGTGAGCCACCAGGTTCCCCCCTAGTCCAAGATACACCTTACTGCCTAATCAGGTCACCCACTAATCTTAGAGACAGTCCCTGTACACCAGTAACCCTGTTACTAGGTGCAGTACAACATTAAACTTATAAGGAAATGAACAACTCCTAAGCTCCTCTCTCCGGCCTTTAAGTCCAACCCCAGTGGCTAGAACTACATGAGCTGCACCTGCAGCCTTTTCCTCCAATTGCACGGCAGGTGTTCCCCTATAAATTCGCAGACTTCGGGGGGGGGGGATATTGGGCAGACACCTGACTCGAGAGAGAGTGTATCAGCCCTGTGTCTCCCCCTCCAAGCCCAGCAACCAAAGAACCAGGCCCAAGCAAATCCCACCAAATAGGTTTTAAATCAGAAGAAATAGGCCTCTACCAGTGCAGCCTGTTACACAGTGAAACATCCACAAAATGAGCCCCACTTACAGCCACCAAATCATTTTTCAAACATCTAGCAGCCACCAAAATGATACCCTGCTAGCCCCTTAGAAGTAAGAAAGAAAAGAACTAACCTACCAAGTAAAATCCACAAGAACCCTGTGAAAACAACAAGAAGCAGCTACTGTCCTGGAACACAACTGATCCTGTCCCCTTCCAGTTCTTTCTGAGAAGACAAAGCAGCTAACACCTCAACCTGATTCAGCTCTGCCTCCAGTCAATTGGCTGAGTGAGACCTGGCTGGACCATTAACACCCCTTTCCCACTATGCACTAACCTTTGCAGCTAGTGGAGTCAGCACAAGGAATCAAAATTCAAGTCAAAGCCCCCAAAATATGTTTGCTGCCAAAGGAAACAGGTCTCAAATTTAATCAGCTTCACTAACAACACATCAAAATAGGCTTGAAATTAACAGATATAGGTCTCCAATTCAAATAACCATCTCCAAGCAAATCCCACCAAATAGGTTTTAAATCAGAAGAAATAGGCCTCTACCAGCGCAGCCTGTTACACAGTGAAACATCCACAAAATGAGCCCCACTTACAGCCACCAAATCAGTTTTCAAACATCCAGCAACCCCCAAAACAATACCCTGCTAGCCCCTTAGAAGTAAGAAAGAAAAGAACTAACCTACTAAGTAAAATCCACAAGAACCCTGTGAAAACAACAGCAGCAGCTACTGTCCTGGAACACAACTGATCCTCTCCCCTTCCAGTTCTTTCTCATCATATTTTTTGATGCATTTAAATCTGTTCACCTGCTACTCTTATTGCTGCATCCCAGACTTGGAAATTGTATATTGCATCCTATGGAGAGTTTCTGGCTTAAATATTTTCAAATAATTAAACAAATGAATACATATTTAAATAAAGTAAACTTAAATAAGCATTTGTCAATGCCAAATGTTGGTTTACTAGCATTGGCATTGGTAGTGCAGGAGTTAGAAATGCAAAATAGGAATGGCAGTGAAGTACTCAAGTGACGTCAACACCCACCCCACCCTCGTAGAGACTGAAAGGCGTTGGGAGTGTGGCTTTGTGTTGGCCATACCACTGATGCCATTCCACCTCACCCCACCATGCGGAGAGCGACAGGTGTTGGGTGTGCATTGGATCTTCGGCCTTTATGATCACCCCATTCCATAAGGAAATAAGCTGAGATGGGTGCAATATAGGAGAATGGGATGAACGTTAGGGTGACAGAACCCAAGGCACCCCTCAATGCCTGTCAGGGGCTGTAGGTTGGGGTGGGGGGTGGGGGTAGAATTCTGTGAACATTATGGCAGACGAACCCAAGTTATGTCCCTGACACCTGTCAGTCTCTACAGGGTGGGTGTATGGTTGGAAACCTTAATGCCCTGGGTGTTTGTTGGTATTTTCACTCCAAATTTTCAACAGTGGCTTTTTGGGACCCCACCTTATGAACAGTGGCGCTATTATTTTGTTGCTTAATCCTGAAAGGTGATTTCACACAGCAACTGCGCCATTGGGAGCCACAGGTGTGGAAACACATTTTGGGCAGGATGCAAAAAATGACAGCTGTACTTTACATGAGGAGGTGTAAAAAAATGGCAATGTTGAAAATCTGGAGAGAAAATATGAAATATTTGCAAACTTACGAGCATGAGTAGATACTGTGCAATGCATGCCCATAATGCGGTCATTTTTGAGATTTGTTTTACCAAATTTTCAACATGGGAATTTTGGGACCTCTCCATATGAACAGTGGCACTGTGATTTTGTTACTCTGTCCCAAAAGTTGATTTCTCACATCGACCACACCCATTGTGTGCCACTGGTGCAAAAATATGTTTTGGGCAGGATGTGAAAAATGACAGCTTTACTGTTCATAAGGAGGTGTGCAAAAATGGCAATGATGAAAATCTGGAGTGAATATATTAAAAATTCTTGAAGTTATGAGCGTGCGTGGAAACAGCGCATCACACGCTTGTGACATAGTAATTTTTGGGAATTTTTCACCAAATTTTCAACATAGGCATTTTGGGTCCTCTGCTCATGAACAGTGTCACTGTGATTTTCTTAATCTGTCCCGAACATTGATTTCCCACAGTGATCGTGCTATTGTGCGCCACATGTGCAAAAACACATTTCGGGCAGGATGTGAAAAATAACAGCTGTACTGTTCATAAGAAGGTGTGAAAAATGGCAATGTTGAAAATCTGGAGTGAAAATATTAAAAATTCTCAAAGTTATGAGCGTGCGTGGAAACTGCGCAACACACGCTCGTAAAACACAGTCATTTTCTGGAATTTTTTCACCAAATTTATAACATAGGCTTTTGGGAGCCCACCTCATGAACAATGTCACTGTCATTTCGTTAATCGGTCCTGAAAGGTGATTCTGCGCAGTGACTGCGAAATCACCTTTTGGGACTGAATAACAAAATGACAGTGACTGATTTCAAGAGGTGGAGTCGCAAGAACCAAATGCTGAAAATTTGGAGCCAGAAGTCAAAAAAGTGGCCGCAATATCCATTTAAGTTGAAACCACCTCATTTATGCCATTATGCAGCTTACCGGCATGTCTTCAGCTCATGGTCGGCTTTGAAGAGTGCAGACGTGTTCCCACTCCACCAAAGATCACTGCACTGACCTCTGGAGGTAAGTATGGGTTGGGGGTGTGTGTGTGGTGAGGTGGGGTGTGCAGAGGGTGAGTGCGGGTTGGAGAGGGGGCACCACAGACAATGAGGGGCTATTTTCTTGTTTTGCAGGGGAAAAAAAAAACTTCAGGGGAAGGTTTTTGTTTTTACAGGTGACACTAACACATTTGGACACACTGGGGTGGGCCCCCAGTGTACCACCTGTTTTTTGGGGGGGGACTGGAGCCAATGAGGATTGGGCACCCCACAGGCAAATAAAGTGTGTCTGTGTTGGTGGGGGGACCTGAAGCAGAAGGGGATTGGGCACCCCCATCAGCAAACAAACTGAACTGGGGAGGGGGCATGCTGACAGGAGGATTGGGCACCCCTAAAGTCAGCTTTCTAGGGATTTCAAGAGGCAGACGGTGAGAGCCACCCCATATTTATTGAAATGTTTCACCAGGAATGTCACATAATGGAGGCTTGCCAGATCTGCCGCTGCAATGACAAGCCTGTCTCTCATTGCAGCAGTAGATTTCTTTCAAGTTGGCGGCACTCTCTGAAACTGCTGTCATTGGCAGCATGCTCATTGGTTGGCAGCTGAGGGATACACCGGCTAAAGCATCCCCTGGATTCGCCACAACACTGACACACCTTTGAAAGTGCTAGTACAGTGCTACCACCATAGTACAGTGCTACCAACACAAAATGTTGCTTGTGCATGCACAAGCCAACATAAAAATGGGGGCACCTGTTTACTAGTAACCACACTGAGACACCATAACTCATTTCTGTTGGTCATTGAACAGTCATTGGAAGACAATAATGTTCATCCATTACCAACCTGTAATTCATTCATTTCAATGTCCAACAGGAGAACACCTCTATATCCTATACTGTATATTCTATTGTCAAGCCACAGTGCAATCCAGTTCAAGCAAGCACTCACTGATGGTTGCCACTGTATGGAAACTTAGAAACATAGAAACTGATGGCAGAAGACAACCAACTGATCTATCCATTCTGCTGTCATCCCTGCCTAACCTACAGTATGAGAACCAACCTCCTAGTGGTGACCAACATAGATCAAAGCCTCCTTCCCATTCCTGAGTTGGTTCAGGAACTTTTTCAGACAAACTACAGGCCAGCTGGCTACTCTTGCTGCACCCTGGGGTACCTTTTGTTGTTGATACCATTGACTCATTGCTACTCATTAGAGGCGGAGAAAATTGTTGGTGTACTATTTAGCTGCAAAATTCCAACTTGCAGGAAACTCAAATTTCCTTCCTGAGCACTTTAAACTTCCAGATGGTGGTTTCTGCTTCCTTGAGTTGAATTGGTACAGACAAGCAGAATTCCAGTATTTTGCAACTGGCAATCCCGAAACGATTAGTATATCATACTCAGCTGCAAAGTATGCCACCAACATGCTTGACCGAGCCCTGCTAAAGGCATGGAAGGCAGTGCTATCTGCAGTGGGAGTGGTACTCTATCTCTATGAAACAGGAGACCCAGGTTCAAATACTGCACATCTACTTTCTTAGTGTGTGGTCCATGAGCAGGTCAAGACACCTCTTTGTGCATCACTTAACCTAATTACAAAATGTACATCACTCATCCTAGTTTTAAAAGTATGTGAAAGCAACACCCTCCTGAAAACTAGATTTGGTCTCTCAGTTTAGCTATCCAGGTAAATAAAAAGTACAGATGCAGTGTAGTCTTGTCATTATAGCACAAGTCTGTGAACCACAAAGACCCAGCTTCACATCCCACCAGAGCCCCTTACTCACTGGGCAATTCTAAGCAAGGCACTTGACCTTCCAGCACTTAAATCCTCTCAGCTATAGAAGTAAGCAGATTGTATATTTTTTATTTTCCTGTAGCCACCCCAACCATGAGATGCAAGACTAAACATTTCCAATGTTACCTGGGAAAAAGTCTATAAGGCCATTGGGTGAATAGCAACTGGGCTCGTACAGACTGGATCGAACTGTAAACTGGTACAGGTCCTCCACCTATGAAATCCTCTTGACTGGTTGCTATCAGGGTGCAACTCCATATTAAATGAATGCAACCCCCCCACCCTCAATGACTTACTGTAATAGTTACAGTACAAGTCAAGTCATGCTGCGCACATGGACTTTTATTAATACTGGATCTCATAACATCGTAGATGTGACATCGGATTGACGATGTCACTTTCCGATGTCACAGTAATGATATCATGAGGTCCGGACGTCATAGTTTCCCTATGGGAACAAGTGACCATCCAGATACTACAATGTGATAATGTTACAGAGTTGGAACACGATAATCTACAAACAGTGTATTGATGGCCTGATAATGACATTCTGACAATTCTCGTAAATGTTAGAGAGGCTTTCTTGTGGTGCAGGAATGTAGTTAAGAGAATCCAGATGTCAGAGCTGCCTTCAGATATTATTGAGATTAAACACATATTAATTTTCAATTTCTGAGACTAAGGACTTCCGAAATCAGTTTTAATTGATAACTAGAAATACAAGTGTTGCAGAATATTCTGACCACATTAACATCAGCCAACTGCCATCGCTGTGCTGTTTGCTGATAAAAAGGTTTTGAGGGTAAATAACAGCACTGTCTGTAATGATGGTAAGAAAATCCATATCAGATGCTGGCATGCTAGACAGTGGAGGAGGGGGTAATCCTGACAAGGGGGTTTCTCCCAGGGAGGGATGCGAGCAAATGGGGAGTGGGTATGTTGAACTACATTTAACATGCTGAATTATTTATGGCCATTATCAGTAGGGAGCTAATGTAAGGAAGATTGTGGGGGTAGTGTGGCCCACTGCTTCCAAAAGGAAAATGACTAGATAAGGAAGTTAATGTTCAGGGAAAAAACATGAACAGGTTCTCTTCCTGTCCTGCAGCACCCAGCATGTGTTCCAGTGGGAAGTATACGGGGTTGCTGAAGTACCTGGCAAAATATTTTCTTTTTCTTTCATCTTGACAGGACAAGAAGTGATCCCTCAAACTTCCTGGGCACTAAAATCTGGAACATCCTCTGTAATTTAAGGCATGTGACTTGCATGTCACTTCTGCAGGTGCAACGACGAGGAATACAAACTTGGAGCTTTAATAGTAAAAGGTCTCCTGATTGAGTTCTAGTGGGCCATGTCACCATGCAGTGAGGCCATGCAACACCTGCCACTAGTTGACATTAAGTTTACTATCAAGAGAGGAAAGACGGCCAGCAGGATATCCTGTCTGCCTGTCTGGGATGAGATATAGTTTCAGGAATAGGGCTTTAGTCATCTTTTTTTTTGTTACTTACACAGCAGACTATAAGAGTATTCATTAATGTTATCGTCTTATCTTTTTTTAAGCATGGCGCTGTATATTTCCTAAGGACACACTGTGGTCCTTAACTGCTAACTGGACATTTTCTCTTTGGTGACGCTCATTAAATGTTTTGGAATTGACATGTCTCTGTGCATTTCTTTGCTCAATGAAAACGTAACCCTTTGCCTTCTTGAAGGGATCAGGAGCGTCTTGATTTCCCAAGGGAATTGTTTGACATTGTTTTTCACAGATGAGCAATGCACCACCTGTCCCAAAGTGGATAAGCCCAGGCATTTGGCCACAGAATAAAAACAGGATCTAAAACTAAAGAGTTTTTATTTTTGTCTGTTTTTGTTGCATCATTTCAAAATTGCATTAAGAAATCAATGATAATTTCACAGTTTCAACGTACACAGTCACAGTTTACTTAACTGGATGGCTTCTATAAAATCACTGGAAAAGTGGCAAATGAACAAAACAGCTTACATTCCAATGAGTAATCTTCCTTTTTACCAGATGTGCTAATGGTATTCTGGTTAATGTCTCCATGTGATGCATTTAATGATCTATTCTGTGTGTTTCAATTCTTCCAAATTATTGCTAAAACTATACTTTCTGCAAAAGAGATGTAAGCCCAGATGGGATGCGTTTTGTACCATTCCTGGTAAAAAGATATTAAGTAAGTAAATAATAAAAGATGGTGTTGCATATTTGGCATATTGCACCTTGACATTGTTTTAATTCATTTGGTATTCAAGTGGTCTACCTGCTGCTCTTATGTTAAAACTCCAAGCAGCTTCATAGCAAAATATGAATATAGATCTTCATCAAAAAGGTACCAAGGGTCCGATTCCAATAGGCATGGCGCAGCTCACAGGTGTATGCGAGTTGCGCCATGCAGCGCTATGCTGGGGACCCTGTGCCATATTCCAGGACAAGCAGAGACTCCGGTACTTTTGCCCATGACTTGCGGCAGCTGCAGGTTGGCACCAAATGAATGGCACACAGAGCTTGGATGCTGCAAGTCACAGCAGTCATACTACTGCCTCCCTGGTGCCCCCCCCCCGCAACTCCAGAACACTACTGCATGCACCGGGGGCATTGGAGGGGCTGGCCAGGTAGCACTGGCATTTGGGGGCACATTCTGAAATGGACCCTGGGGGTCCCTGCCAGTTGCGAGGGTTGGGGGGCATATGTGTGTTGGGGAGGATGGGGAGTCCAGCAATGTGTATGCCATGACACTGTTGAGTGGGCATCCATCGACTGGCATGGATGGATGCCCCTTAGACCATCTCCCTGATGGTCTAACTCTGCTGTGCCATTGCAGCTTCTGGAATTGCATTTGTGGGTTATGGCAGCCACCCTTTTGGAATAGGGCATAGTTGCTGCCATAACCCACCCTTGTGCCATGCCGTTGCAGCCATTGTGGGTGGCATAACCCACATTTGGTGCAACCCACATACGGCATGGCGTAAGGCACCTTTTGGAATTGCAACATGCATAACGCATGGCACAAGTTGTGATTTATGCCATGGGGTTTGGCATAAATCACCTTGCACCATGCGTAATGCATCTTGGAATCGGGCCCCAAATGTTTTGTCCTTTTGATTTCAAAATCTGACTTGTCAATATGACATTTGACTTGTTTAGGAATCCAAGTTAAGTTTGAAGAGAATCCTATACTTTGGAATGTTGTGGCAAGAAGCCATTTTGTTACTTGTACTGTGAAGATTTATTCTAAAAGTGCATCAGTGATGTCACCAGGACAGCATTCCAGACAGCGCTGTCCTAAGCCACAGGCAGTGGGCTTAAATTAGCTGAGTTGACACTGTTGGGTTGCTGGGCCTGATGCCTGAATGCCTAGATGTGGATGGAGCCAGCCATTGGCAGAAATTAAAAGTGCCTGATATGCCAGCCCAGTGGTGCTGAGGGTTTAGGCTCTGGTTGCCTTATCTTGTTCTGCGTGGCAACCTGTGTTCAGGAATGAGCACGGGTCTTCAGGGTTGGCAGGGTTGGAGAGGGATTGAGCATCCAGAAGACTACTCTCCTTCCCCAGGGAGGGGTGACATCAGTGGGCAGCGCGTGGCTGGCCCCTACTGGAGACTGGGGTGCAGTGCACTGTCTATGCAGGAAGAGAGGGTGGGAAGGGGTAGACGCCAGGGAGATGTGCGTGTGGATGGATGTGAGCTCCTCCCATTGGTGTCAGTGCTCGCCCCTCCTCATAAGCAGGGGAGAACAGGAAAAATTCTCGGCAGCATGAAGGCTGCCCACCAGCATTGCCATGGTCGCACGCAAATCATCTCCCTCCTGGGTCCACCCTCCTGGTCTCCACAGTGGTGGAGTGAGTACCCGCTGTGATGCAGCCGGGGGGTGGGGGTAGTGACAGGGAGGCCAGAGATCTGTCTGTGACCGGGGTAGCAGACGGGATGGCTGGCTTGACTAGGGGAGGATCCAAAGGCACAACCTTCCTCCAGTCGAGGAACTATAAAAAAATAAATGGGAAAAAAAAATTGCCTGAATAAGGGGAGGCACTGTTCCCCCATAAATGGTACTGCTGACCAGAGTAACAGACTTAAAAGGGGTACCAAGACTTAATAAGAAATAACCACTGGTACACCAAATTCTTAAAAATAAACAGGACTTTAGTAACTAAATAAATAGAAAAAATAGATGTTGATGGCAAAATAAGGCCAAATGGCCCATCTAATCTGTCCATTACGTGCTTGCATCAAGTTCTAGCCTAATGCTGGGTCAGAGCTTATCTACCTATAGTTCAGACTGTATTTCAACCTCCCCCAACCCACTTAACCCCCCCTCCTTTTTTTTTTTGTGAGCTCTTTTTCTGCACTCCCTACCTCCAGACTCTCTCCAGCGTGGGCAACTCAGTCGTTGGTTTCTCCCATCCTGCCTGAAGCGTGGCTCGCTCGATTCTGGCCCGGGCTTCCCCCATCACCTGCGTGGCATGCCTGAGCCCTCCGGGTCTGTGTCCTCCGGGGAAGGACTGCCATCACGTCCGGTGCCCTACATAGAGGATTGGTGGGGCAGACATGCAGGGGAGGGAACCAGAATGTGCGTCCCTACACCCAGCAGTGGATGGGGGCGATGCCACTGGCCCCGCCTTTGTCTACTAGAGGGGGAGGGATTTTTCAACTTTATTTTTCTCCCCAACGAGGGCAGTGCAATGTCACCCAGACCATTACGTGCATGCACCTGCACATGTCCAGAGGGCGGCCACCCAATGTTGTAGCCCATTAACTGAGTCCTGCAGCTGTAGTACATCCAGCCATTGCTAGGTGTTGCTACATGCGTGGGACAGTCCTCTTACCCCTCCTCAGGAGAGGAGAGCAATCTACAGATGCTTGATCCTTTCCTCCCCTGCTGACCTCCAATGACCTGGGCTCGTTCCCGAACCCAGGTCGCTGGTGTGGCATGAGGTGTGGCATCCAGTGCCTCAACCCTCAGCACCACCAGGCCGGCTAACCCCTCTCCTTAACTGCCCACACTCCTTCCCTCCTTTGGTTCAGACTATGTCTCCGTGCCTATCCCACCTGTGTTTGAAGCTGACGACTGATTCTGCATTGACCACTTCTTCTGGCAGGTCATTCCACCTCTCCACTATCCTGTCTGTAAAGAAGAATTTACTTACATCCCTTCTGAATGTTCCTCCCAACCTGTGTCCATTCATGGCTTCTTGTTATCCTGTCTTCTCTTCCTGTGAACTGAGCACTGCTGTCCATTTTATTAAATTTATTGTCCTTGACTGGGCCGACTGAATATCCACCTGCTGCAGTGGCTGGGGACAAGCCGCCAGGTCGAGCCTCCTATCCTGCCTAGTTGTCATGCTCCTAATTCAGATTGCCCCTGACTGGGCTGACCGAACATCCACCTGCAGCAGCAGCTGGGGACAAGTCAAGCCTCCTATCCTGCCCCCCAGTTGCCATGCTCCTAATTCAGGTTGCCCCTGACCAGGCCGACTGAACATCCACCTGCGGCAGTGGCTGGGGACAAGCCGAGCCTCCTATCTTGCCCCCTGGTTGCCACACTCCTAATTCAGGTTGCCACTGACAGGGCCAACTGAACATCCACCCATGGCAGCGGCTGGGGACAAGCTGTCCAGCCAAGCCTCCTATCCTGCCCGGTTGCCATGTTCCTAATTCAGGTTGCCCCTGACTGGGCTGACCGAACATCCACCTGTAGCAGTGGCTGGGGACAAGGGATCTGGCTGAGCCTCCTATCCTGTCTGGTTGCCATGCTCCTAATTCAGGTGTGCCACCTAGCTTGCTCCAGTACTTGGAGCTCAGATTTGCCAAGCCGTTCAGTCTTGGATCACTATTGGCTGTTGGGGCTGTGGCTTTTCTCCCGATTGGCTTCTGCTCTACCGGCTTCTGAAACAGCTGAAAACCCTCTAACACTTGTTTCTCTTTCTCTGATTTTAGTTCAAAATCTGATTTTTTACTGCTAAACCTGAAGTGAATGTATTGTGGGGACATGTTTTATTGTGAGGTATTGATGTCTATAATTCAAGTGTATTGAACAGTTGTATTGCTTCTTCTCCTCCCTTGCCTATCACTCATACCAACATACTAAAATGCCAGCAGAATAGGCCTAGTGGTCTTTTGTGTCTGCTCATTTGGTCAGCCCCCACCCTGGGAGCTGACCTTGCTGCCCCACCCCCACCCTCTCGGACTTCTCCCTTTTCAGTCCAGGGTATTCCCCCTGCATTGGACTTTGCTTCCACAACCCTTCCCCTGTACCTGCCCCACCCCCTTTTGAACCCCTCCACAGTCTCTGCCTCCACCAGCCCCCTGGGCAGCACATTCCATGGTTCTACCACCCTCTCAGTGAAGGAGCACCTCCTCCTTTCTCCCCTGAGTCACCCCCTCTCCAGCTTCCACCCATGCCCTCTAGTTGTCCCCCTTCCTTCGGAACATTCTGACTGAGCCTCCCCATTTACCCCCTTCATGTACTTGAACCTCTATCATGTCCTCCCTGTCCCTTCTCTCCTCCAATGTGTACATATTTAGCTCTTCGAGCCTTTCCCCATAGGTCCTTTCCCCCAAGCCCCAGATCATTTTGGTTGCCCTCCTCTGGACTCTTTCCAGGAGTTCAACATCCCTTTTTAAGTGTGGCCTCCAAAACTGCATGCAGTACTTGAGGTGCGGCCTCACCAAGCAGTTATACAGAGGGAGTATCATTTCCCTCCTTCTGGAGGTGATCCCCTAGTGATGCATCCCAGCATCCTGTTGGCCTTGGCTACTGCCCTCCAATAAGTCTCACAGTTGTTCATCTTGACATCCACCACCACCTCCAGGTCCCTCTCAACCATCGAGACTTGTAGCATTTCCCCCTCCAGGGTGTACACTTGGCCCAGGTTTCTGATGCTCAGGTGCAGTACCTTGCATTTCCCGGCATTGAACCTCAGTCCCCACTTCCTTGACCACCTCTTCAGAGCATTTAGATCCCCCTGTAGGGCCACCCTCCCCTCCCCCCCATCCACCACCACTCCCAGCTTTGAGTAATCTGTAAAGAGACTCATTTCACTCCTGATACCCTTCCTTATGTCAGAGAGGTAGGTGTTGAACAGGAGGGGCCCAAGGACCAATCCCTGAAGTACCCCACTAATGACCCTCCTGGAGATGAGACTATCCCCCCAACCATGACCCTCTGGGTCCACTCTGAGAACCAGTTCCCTACCCATCTGATCATCTGTTTTCTGTTTCCCCACCCCCATTTCCTCCAACTTGTCCAACAGGCCCCCGTGAGGAACCGAGTCAAACGCCTTGCTGAAGTCAAGAAAGAGGACATCCACAGGTCTACCCAGGTCCAGTGCACTCATCACCCAATCGCAGAACTCCACAAGGTTTGTCTGACACGCTTTCCCCAGATGAAGGCATGCTGTCTATCGTCTAGGCACCCCAACTTTTCCAGTTCCCCCCCAGTCCCTCCTTGACAATATCCTCCATCACCTTGCCCACCACCGGTGTCAGGCTGATGGGCCTGTAGTTCCCTGCCACTTCTCTTGATCCTCCCTTGTGGATGGCATGATATGCGCCACCTTCCAGTCCTGGGGCACACACCCTGTCCTCAGAGAGATGCTGAAAAGCTCTGCCAGGGGGTTCGCCAGGACATCCGCCAGTTCCCTCAGTAAACTGGGATGTAATTTATTTGGCCCTGGTGCTTTCTCCTTCCTAAGGGACCTGAGGGCTTCCCTCATTCTCTCTACCATGATTTCCATCTCTGCTTCCACAGCCCCCTGTTTTGCCTTCCCCCCTCTTGCCAGTGATGGCTCCCCTCCTCCCCAGACCTGCCGATCCTGCTATTTAATTTATTTTATTATTCTCCATCAAAAAAAAAAAAAAAATCACCTCTGACATTTATTTAATTCCTTAATGCTGGCTATACCCTTGGCAGTTTTTCTGTGTGCTTAAGGAGTCAGACCTTTGGCACCAGCTAATAGTCTTCCCATTCAGTAGCAGGCTGCCCCCCTCCCATTAATTCTCCTTTGTTTTGCCTTCCCCGCCTCGATTTCTGTGTGTGCCTCTGAGTTTGCCCCTGTCCCCAGATTTCTGCGCTTTGTCTCTTCCTGCCTTTAATATCTCCCTCTTAATTTTTTTTCTCTCAGGTTGCCCCTGACCTGGCTGACCAAACATTCACCCATTGCAGCGGCGGAGGACAAGCCACCCGGCCGAGCCTCCTATCCTGTCCGGTTGCCACACTCCTAATTCAGGTAAGCTGCCTAGCTTGTTCTGGGACCAAACTTGGAGCTCAGATTCACCAAACTGTTCAGCCTCGGCTCGCTATTGGCTGCTGGGGCTGTGGCCTTTCTTCTGATTAGGTTCGACTCTACCGGCTTCTGAAACCGCTGAAAACCCTCTAACACTTGTTTCTCTTTCTCTGATTTAGTCCAAAATCTGATTTTTTTTTGTCCCACCCACTCATGCTCCCGGTGCTCTTTAAATACTCTTCCTCTCCACCCCTTGTTGGTGCTGTCTCCCCATTGGTACCACAGCCCAGTGTTGTTCCTCAAAGTGGCAAGTACCTAATTTCTCCTGTTCCCCTGTGCTGAGACTACTCAATCTGGCCTCTGTAATTGGAAAGGCTTGTTACAGACACCCTAGCTGCCACATGGATCTGAGCCTTAAAATGCAGTTCTTAGCATTAGCTCTGGGGTACTTAGCAGGTATGCTCTTCTGCACCCTAAACCCCAACCCTGAATCATTATCTACAATAACTCCCAAATACTCAAGCCTGTACATACCCTGCCCAGACAGCTCTAAGGCTGTTGTGTTATTTTATCTCGAGGATAATATTTAACTTTATGTGCTGTTTGGCACCTGAAGTACTTATTATTTGGGCTACACCTACCAAGTTAAAGCCAGTCCCTACCTTCTGCACCATTACAACATCTCTGTTAGGGTGATGTTATATACTTCATTGGGCCCCTTTGGTCCTCGCTTACTACAGTCCTCACCTGACACCTCCTGTTATTACAAAAGAGGAAGGATTCGTCTCTTAAGGCTACTACTAAATGCCATCAAAAAACTTCTTCTGTTGCTGGTTATTTGTGCAGGCAATGTTGAATTGAACCCTGGCCCTGTTCTTCTTATTTCTGTTCCAACTGAACTGGCCAATTTAAAGGGTATGAGTTTCTTACACATAAATGCATGTAGTCTGCTAAAGAAATTCGATGCCATACAGACCTGGATTAGTCATTCTCAGCCAGATGTTCTTGTGATTACAGAAACATGGTTGAGACCCTCTGCTCAGGACCATGAAATTAATATTCCATCGTATAATGTCTATAGAGCTGATAGACATACTGGGGGGGGGGGTGCTATTTACGTTAGTGACAATAATTACTGCCTCTCCAGTTGGTGCTACCACAATGCCCAAAGAATTCAAAAGTGTTACCTTAAAGATTCAACTCTTTCAATTGATCCCCCTTCACATTATTGGATGTTACAGTCATCCCTCTGCAGGGTTAAAGGTGCTGAACCATTTGTGTGAGACATTGGCCACACCGTCCTCTGACGTAATTATTATGGGTGACTTCAACATGGATTGGTTAACTGCCACTTCCAAACCTCTAAAGGAAGTTTGTGGTACTTTTGGGCTTATCCAACTTGTTCAGGAAGTTGCCCGTCCTAACCATAAGAACCTGGAGAAAACAGTACACTACTTGATCTAATCTTAGTGAATAACCCACACCTCTTTTCTCACTCTGGTGTTTTTTTCAATGACCTCAGCAATCATTTTGCCATTGCCTGTGTGAGGTCTGTCCCTAAAGCTCACTCCATCTCCAGGTACATCTTCAAGAGAAGTTGTCAGAACTTTGATCCCAACGCCTTCCTCTCTGAGCTCCAATCCGCTAACTGGCAAGATTTCTACCTGGCCAATACGGTGGATAAAACTTATGAGATATTTCAAATGATAGAACTCAAGGCTATAAATAGCCATGCTCCACTATTCAAAATTTGAGCCAAAAAGAAATTCTGTCCCTGATTCACTGTTAGTCTTAAATCTGCACTGCTAAATAGGGATGCTGTATGGAAAAAAAGGCAAGAAAAACTAAACAGACAGCAGACTGGGCAGCTTTTAGAGTTGCTAGATATCAGTCCACCAAACTAATTAGGGCCGAGAAGGCAAAATATTTCTGTACAGAGCTTGAATCTTCATCCAACTGTTTAGCAAATTTCTGCAAAATTATTAAGGATTTAGAAAGTTACAGTCCAGCCAGCTCATCCCCTCTGAAAATCACTTCTGGTGGTACTTCCACAGTGGATAAACTTGAGATCCTGGAACTCCTTAACAACTACTTTGCAATGGCAGGTCTGGCATTTGATACTTCACCAGCAAATAAGCTTTGGGATCAGGTGTGTAGCCTAGACATTGCATGTTTAACTTCAGCTGTCCCCTTGCAAGAAGCTGTCTTCTCCTTTTGCCCTGTCTCCTTGAAACAGGCAGAAGACTTACTATTGGGGTTAAATATAAGAAAGACTGCAGGGGCTGACCTCACTGAGCCACACTATTTAAAACTAGGTTACTACGTATTGTCACCTCCAATCACTCACTTTTTTAATATGTCCCTTGCCCAGGGCGTACTCCCTACCATCTGGAAAACTGTCCATGTCATTCCCCTGCCTAAGTCCAGTGACTCCAGCAACCTAAATAACTACTGACCAATATCCCTTCTGCCCATCTTGTCCAAACTGCTTGAAAAGGTTGCCAATGGGCAACTTAGGTGGCATCTGGAGATCTTCAACCTGCTCAATCCAGTTCAGTCAGGTTTTAGACCCTGCCACAGTACAATATCTGCACTGGATAAGGTCTCAAAATGACTGGCAAACTGCACTGGATGCAAAGAACTATGTGTGTGCTTTGTTTCTAGATCTGAGCAAAGCTTTTGATACTGTGAACCACGACTTGCTCCTGGTTGTACTAAAAAAATATTGGGGTGGACCAACCGGCTTGGAAATGGTTTACTAATTATCTTACTGATCGATACCAGCATTCAAGGCTGATGTGGACTTCTGTCTGCTAAAAACTCTAAGAGGTGTTCCTCAAGGGTCTATTTTTAGGCCCTTTACTCTTTGCTATTTATATCAATAACATCAATACTAGTATCGTGCCAGTGAACGTCCATCTGTTCGCTGATGATACTGTTGTCTATATAGATAGGCCTTCCCCAGAACTTGCTTGTATGGATCTCCAATGTGATTTTAATCACTTACAGAAAAACCTACTGCAGCTAAAGCGCCTTCTAAATGCCAAAAAAAACCAAGGCTATGCTCTTTGCCCCTTTAGCCAGTGCAACCAAACACTGTTTCTCCTGATTAACTTCTCAAGTATCTGCACTCCTGGGTGAGCCCTTGGAGTTTGTGGTGAAATTTAAGTACCTCAGTTTTTAGTTAGATCACAAATTGTCCTTCGTTGATCACATCAAAGAACGGTTAAAAAAATTAAAACAGAGATGGACTCTTTTTTTGGATCAAAAATGTACTTAGTCTGGAAGCAAAAACAAGGCTGGTCCAGACTACATTTTTGCCCCTTCTGGACTAAGTTGATTTTCTTTATGGCCAAGGCCCTAATACTGCCCTGTCCAAACTGGTTACTCTTTAACATTGAGCTATTAGATTTATTACTGGATTGCTGTATTCCACCCATCACTGCAAACTCTATACCAAGATAGGTTGGAGCTCACTAAGATGTAGATGACAAAAAAATGCAGTCTTATGGACTTACAGAGTCACCATTAATAAGCTCCCGCACTATATTATGGGCTGCCTGCCAATCTGTAGTGCTGGAAACTCTCTTATATTTCACTCCTAATCCCTAAAGTCAGAACTCGCCATGGTAATTCTGCAATAAGCCACACCCTTCCAGATCTATGGACCACTATACAGAAAACCCTAAAGCTTGTGCAATCCCTGTGAAGTTCAACTTCTTCAAAGCCCTGTTCCTACATTTATTTAAGGAGGCCTGTAATTGTTTCCACTGATGGCACTTATCCTGGGACCTTGACTACTTCTTCCTTGGTTGTTCTCCTTACTTGTAGCCTTACCCCTGTTCAACCTCAAACGTAATGCTTCCCTTTACCCTAAATTCCCTGGTTACCCTCTGCCTCTTGTCTCCTTGCTATTACTTCCTGTCTGTCTATATCTTGCTGACTTGTGGCATATCTAAAATAAATTTGAAATATTTTGTTTTTCTATGGTTACGTATCGCCGAGCACTGTATTGATTGTTATTTTGCCTTAATGTTTCCTTATCATTTGTAGATGGATGATTATTTATCTTTGTATGTACTTATTTTGTTTTTACTTATTACTGTATATATTCTTTGTTGTACTCATTTTCTTTTGTTGTTGTGACTGTACAGGTCCATCTTGCAAATGAGTTTTCCTCAATGGTGTTTCACCTGGTAAAATAAAGATTGCTTGATTGATTAATATACCTTAAGAATGTATAGGTCTCTGTCATATTCTCCTCTCACTCTTGACCTCCAGCATCTACATATTGAGACTCTCCAGCCTCTTCAATGTCTTCCACTGCCACCTCTGAGTCATCTTCATGACCCTCGTCTGAACAGTTTCCAAGAGATCCCTAGCCTTCTGCAGGTGTGATCATCCAGGTGTGGTCTCACCAGGGATCTGTACAAGGACAGTATCACTTCTTCCTCCTGCTTGCAAACCTCCTCCTTATACACCCCAACATCCTATTTGCATTCCCTGCCACCCTCTGTCATTGGGCATGGGACTTTAGACTGCAATTAATTATGATCTCTAGATCCCTCTTCTCTAATATCTTCTCCAAAATCACTCCACCCTACCAGTACTCTGTTTATTGATTTCTTTTGCCAGTGTGCATGACTTCACAATTTTTGGCATTAAATCTGAACTGCCATATCTTGGACCACT
The DNA here is from genome assembly GCA_016271365.2 of Neoceratodus forsteri. Classification (NCBI taxonomy): domain Eukaryota; kingdom Metazoa; phylum Chordata; order Ceratodontiformes; family Ceratodontidae; genus Neoceratodus; species Neoceratodus forsteri. Next base: position 435,119,085 of record JADMNL010000022.1, on the reverse strand, counting down.
TTTTCAGTCTGTCTAAGTCCCTGTTTGTTCCTCGTACTCCCTCCCCTGTATGCACCCTGCCACAGATTTTGGTATCATCTGCAAAGAGTCCAATCTTTCCCTGGATTCCCTCCTCAATATTCCAAATGAGTATGTTGAAAAGGACCAGCTCCAGGACCAACATCTGTGGCACTCCACTAGTAACTTCTGTAACCACTAAGTATTCCCCATTTGCAATTAACCACTCAGTTCTTCCCCCAGACATTTGTGAACCCAGCTGATTAATTTGTCTCCTATCCCAAGATCCCCAGCAGTGAGCCAAAGGCCTTGCCAAAGTATAAATATTGTGTGTCTGCTGCTTGACCCTTGTTAACTGGTTTTGTGATTCAATTCAAGAAGTTTATTAAATTTGTTGGCCATTATTTGCCCAACATGAGCCCAGGGTTCCTCATATCCTGCAGACCCTTGTTCTTCAGGTACTCCACTTTATGCTGTTTTAGCAGTTTCCCCAAGTCTGAGGTCATGCTGACTAGTCTGTAGTTCCCTGAGTCCTCTCTGCTTCCACTCTTGAGGAGTGGGACCACATTGGCCACTCACCAATCTGCCTGAACCTCCTGTTTCTATGGAACAGTTAAAAGGGATAGTTAGGCTTCCACCAGGAACCAGGCTACTTCCCCTAGCACTCTAGCATGCAGTGCACCTGAACCTGTGACTTCTCTACCTTCAAGATCATGAGTGCCCTGAGTAACCTCTACATTGCTATTCCCCATCTTAAATCCATGCACCAATTTTCCACCATGGCTAGAATCCCACACTCTGGGAGCAGTCCCTCCTTTTTCATGAAGACTGAGCAAAAGTATTCATTTCGAATATATGCCTTTTTCTTATCTTCCTTCATTTCTCCACCTTTATGTCATCTGATGATTTCTTCCTTTGTTTTTTGCTTTTCCTTGAAATAGAGGAAAAAAGTTTTGCCCCCTCTTGGATACCCTCTGCTATTTTCAGCTCTATCTTCTTTGCAATACATAGCAATCAACAGCAATTTAATAAATAGAAATTGTAACTAGTAAATAATAAGGTGCAACTGGCAAATGGAACAGTGCACTTAACTAAGTAATTGAAATGCCTATCATGCAAAAAGTTATGATAATGCTTATTACTCTAAAATGCTGGGCCACTCCCTTCAATGCCCACACAAGCATAGAAAAAATGGATAGGTCTTACCTCTATTGGCCCAGTAGCCATAAGCTACCTCTGGTGGCTATGGGCAATTACCAGCCCTGAGAAGGGCTTTTGTGAGGGATCATACTGGTGTCCCTGCTAGCCGACCCCAGCACTAGGATTAGGCACCTAAATTACATAATAGTATCAAGCTACCTCCCAGAAATTGCTCCCAAGGTACCACACCTCCCCCACAAGGCTCTGGCTGCTGCTAATTTTGTAAAATATACAAGTATTTGTAGAGGTGGTACACCACTTGCTGACATGCTAGCCAAGTCTCTGCCACTTCTCACTGCTAACTGGCCCACAAATCGAGTCTCAGGTGCTCCTCAATGCTAGCTGACTTACTAGCTGATTGTCCTTTTCCCAAGGATGCCTGGTGGTAGGCTAGCATCCACTGCTGGTCAACCTACAAGCCAATTCTGCCTGTGGCCCACCTCTGCTAGGCCAACATCCCACCACTGTCTGATATGCCAGCCAAGTCTGCTGGTCTCTCTCTAACCTTAAGGCCACCCCAGTTGAGAGCCACCAACTCACTGCTGGCCAACTTGCCAGTGACATTTATTTGAGGCTGGCTTGCCTCTGCTAGGCAGCTGCCTCAGTCTTTGTCATCTATGATCACTCTGCCTACCTCACAGGCTGAATTACCAGCCAAGTCAGCACTAGCCTGGGGGTATCCAGTTGCAGATAACACCCAGTCATCTTTCAGAGGCCATGAAGCTAGGGCTTCACCCCTGCCTTTGCTCACGATTTCTCACAAAGTTCTAGGAGCTCAGCTTTATAGTCTCCACTCCTCATGAAAGAACACTCCAATGCTGTGTATCAGGATAAAATTAATCTTTATTTTCATAAAGCTAGTAACCAGCAGTGAGATGCATATACACTCTCCCTGAAAAACCTGAAGCCAAACATTTTTGCGCAGTATTTGAGTCTTGAGAAAGCACAAGTACCGCGTGAAAATGTTTAGCTGTGGGTTTTTGAGGGAGAGTGCATGTGCATCTCACTGCTGGTTACTAGCTTGTTGAAAATAAAGATTAATTTTATCCTGATACACAGCATTGGAGTGTTCTTTCAGGAGGAGTAGCGACTGTGAAGCCAAGCTCCTAGAACTTTATGAGTACCTCTTTTTTTGCTTGGGCTCCCGTCTGGTGCTGTTTCATGGAGCTCCCTCTTTGTTTTGCTGGTTTGCTCACTGTTTTGCTACAATTCTACCTTCCAGACAATCCTGTCAGGAACTTGTAAGGCTCTGGGGTGAGCTGCCTGCTGGCACCACTCCCCCCCAAAACACACACACACACACACACACACACACACACACTCTGCCAGCTGCCGGAATCCACTGCCTTACCTGGCCTTGCAGCACAGCAAGCCTCTTCAAGGGGTATCAGGAAGGACTACCCCTACAGCAGTGCTCATCTAGACACCAACCACAGCTCCCTCAGTGGATTTTCCTCTGGTGCTGTTTTGTTCTGTCTCCTTTCAGACCACCCGGCTAGTCCTGATCCTTCCACTGCTGTCTGACCTGTCAGTCAAGCCTCCTGGAGGTCTGCAGGGCACTAGAGGGAGGAACTGTTGTTGACACCAGCCCTCACTGCTTGCCACCTAGGTCCACTTTGCTGCCTAGCATTAGAGCTCACTGAGTCCTCAAGAGGGCTACCAGACTGGCAGGACTGTCATCTCCTGCAGCACTCTGCCAGCTGTTGACTGCAGCTCTCTTCAGCTGTTCCACTTCCAGAGTTCTTCTGGCCCTACTCTGCCTCTCTGGGCTCCTTCTCTTGAACTGACAAACTGATGAACTGCAGTTGAATGCCTGGCAACCTTCTTTTTTATGCTGTGGGGTGGGGGAATGGCTACTCTAGGGTGCCCCCCAAGTTGCTGGAGAATGGGGCGATGTTGATTAGTTATGCAAACCAAACACTTGACAAACATAATCAATTAACAGCGAGACCTGAATTTGATTTTGTGACTGTATTGATTTATATTTTAGCAGGGTAAGATCATGGGGTGTGAGTCTGTTTTTTAGGATTGTCCTGCATAAGAACATTTCTCTTGCTAGTCAGGCTTCGTGCCTTCTCCCTCATATGTGCTGATCCTGCTGCTTTAACAGCCATTTTTTTGAAAGGCAGCAAGCACCTTCGATGTGCCACAGTAGGAGGCACTGGATTGGGGTCTCCCATAGCAGGCACTTTTCAAGTGAAAGAAGAGTTTCTTCAGCTAGTTGGGAGGTCAGAAAAGATGGGGATGTCTTCCTCTGACACCCCCACAAGCACACACACATTCTTTATATTTAGAAAAAGAAGCAGCCGCTGCCACTGGGGGGACTACCACCACCACCACTGCTACTGGCAGGGAGGGGAGCAGCTGCCTCTGTGCTCACATGGCCATCAAACATGGCCATTACAGTATTTATCCTGGCGTGCATAGCAGCAAACACACTGCACCAGAAAGAGGGATTCTGTAGAGGTAAGATGATCCAAGGTAGGAAATGGAAAATGTACAAAATGGGTTGGGGTACAGTATTATGGGTAACTTTAGTACTAGTGTGATGGTCTAGAGGTGCTCTGTGAGGTACTCTACTCTAAAGGTGGTGAAAAGAGATGAGTGAGGCACCAAGGTCCAAATTATGTGGATAGGATAACCGTTACCCAGACAAGGAGAGGCAGGAGTCAACTTAGTGCTTCAATACCCACAGGGCATTTATTTTGTACCAAGGATAGAGAGAGACACACAGTCACAAGAGGAAGGAGGGGTTGCCCGAGAACAATAGGGCAATAAACAGAGAAATACTTTATCTACGACTACTAAGATTATTACCACAAGAATAGACTATAGGCCTACTGTCAATCTTATTCTGGAATTATTCTACACTTTGATACTCTTAGATGAGGATCAGATGACATAAGCCATTCAGAACTGTACTAGAATAATTATCACCACACATTTCCATCAGAGTCTAGATATAACAAGAGTCCAGGGATCCGGCTTCTTCGTGTACACCATCGTTCTTCGTTAGTTGCTACAAGGGAAATAAAACAGAACTGTAGAACCCTAATCACAATTCCCAGCAAAGACCTAGTTAAGGCCACTGGGATGGTGACAGGTTTGGTAAACAGGCCATATGCTTCTTCGGCAAAAGCCCACTCTCTCCAAGGCTGCCGGAATGAAGAACCAGAGCAACTGGTTCCTGAGATAACACACTGAAAACAAAGGGTTCCTCGGACAAAATCCACTTCCAGGGTTGCCACGGATGAAGATAGATCAAGACCTGCGTGGCGATGAATCCAAAGGAGGACTACCATGACCTGACTGATACTACGGCACTCCAAAGGCCAGCTAAACTGGGAAGGAACTCTGACAGGACCAGGAACCATAAGAATCTGAAGAGATAATGGTTGATTCTGCAATCCTAGGATCAGTAACTAACACAAAAACAAAGAAACGGCAGATCCGTCCCATACTGGGCTTCGACGGACTCGACTTTCGGCGATCGACCAGGAGGGGCACAGACCAGGTTCTCCAGGATGAGCACACTCTTCTGTAGAGGGTGACCAACTTCGGGACATCTGGAACAGGAACCACACGGAACGACACTGGCATGGCTGTCGTGATGCATTTCGGCGGACATACCTTCAAACTGTGAAAACAAGAAACGGCGGGTATGACTGTACGACTGGCGACGGACTTGACTTCGGTGGACGACACAGACGGACGTGATGAGCTGATGAATGATCCCACAGGAGTGAAGAATGCTGAGAGGACGTCTTCTTCTGAGCAGAGACTGATTCTGGGTACATAGTATTACAGACCACACTATGGAACTGCAGAGTGGTAGAAGATTGAGACTGTCTTCACACAGTAGTAACCATATAACTGAAAAATGCCCAGAGAACTGTGGAATGATACAATAATTTGCCGGGAGAGGGCAAATTATAAATTCAGGGGTAATTATTACTGATGGGGCCAATGTTCAGGTGCTTAGAGCAATAGTTCAGGTGCTTAGGGCAATTGTTCAGGTACTTAGGGCAATAGTTCAGGTACTTAGGGCAATAGTTATTGCATAAACAGTACAGTTGTTACAGTAGCTTCACAGTATAGGCAAATCGAGCACTCTCAGATGAACCCCCGTTCCTAAATGCAGGGTCTTCCTGAATAGGATCTCTTCTTGGGCATCATGGCTAAGGCCTCCCTTTAGTACCACTAGGCTGGCTTGCCCTATTACACTAGGCTGGGGGCCTCCCTTTAGTACCACTAGGCTGGCTTGCCCTATTATGCTAGGCCAGGGCCCCCCTTTAGTACCACTAGGCTGGCTTTCCCTATTACGCTAGGCCAGGGCCTCCCTATAGTACCACTAGGCTGGCTTGCCCTATTACGCTAGGCCAGGGGCCTCCCTATAGTACCACTAGGCTGGCTTGCCCTATTACGCTAGGCCAGGGCCTCCCTATAGTACCACTAGGCTGGCTTGCCCTATTACGCTAGGCCGGGGCCTCCCTATAGTAACACTAGGCTGGCTTGCCCTATTACGCTAGGCCGGGGCCTCCCTATAGTACCATTAGGCGGGCTTGCCCTATTACGCTAGGCCGGGGCCTCCCTATAGTACCAAGCTTTACCTCGGGCCTAATGCCCTATGTTTACCTCGGACCTGATGCCCTACCAAGACTTGGGCCTGGTGCCCCACTTTATATTGGGCCTGGTGCCCCACTTAGTATTGGGCCTGGTGCCCCACCTCCTATTGGGCCTGGTGCCCACCTTGAATTGGGCCTGGATTGCCCCTTTAAGTGCTCCGAGTGGCAGGCCCCCTTTAAATCTCCAGCTCTCTAAGAGCTACTGCCACTCAGTCCTTGAGACTAAGCCCGAGTCCCACCCCTGGAATGAATATTCAGTAGGCTGCTGGGCAGGCCTAAATGGATAGCCCCTCCTATGGGCGTCGAATTGCCCCGCCTCTCCTCCACCCACTTAGTTTTGGGTCCTGACGACCCGCTTTCCTTTGCGGCACTCAGCCACACTTTTCAGTGCCTTCAGTGCGCTCCACAAAAAAAACAAAGTCTCCCTTTCGAACTGGCGGACAGCACGTTCTAGTGCTGCCACCGACTCACCACTCTGCCGTCCTCTGAAGGGTTGCTGTGCTGTAGGGAGGCGGGAGGGATGCTGGCAGTGGGAGAAAAATGTGCAGGCAGATGGGGACAAACCAGGGGGCCTAAGGCGGCCGATGGACGGCGGCGTGTGCCTGGCAAGGCTGCCGATGGGGGACCGAAAATTAAACTGGAACAAACAAAAGGGGGGTCAAAACGATAAAATGACGGGGCTACACAGCCCAAACCGCGGCAAACAGCCGGTCACTTTCTTCTGGTGCCCCGATGGCACGGCAGACCAAAACGGGGATACTGTTGACTCTTCACTGGCTGGAGCCAGAGCAGGCACACAGACTGGCCCTCGGGGAACAGCTTTAACCACCAGGTAAGCTCTACAGGTTCTCCTTAACCATCTGCATCCTCTCTGCTCCACAGCCAGCAGGAACTGCTCAGATAAAAAACTATTAAACTTTTGAAAACAAACCCTCAGTTTCTGAAGTGTTTGGACTGGAATGCTGTGCATAAGCAGCTCAGCACAGCATTCCATCCAAGCCATTGTGACATGTACTGCTATTAAATCTGCTTTTTGACCATACTGTAAAGTGTACATGGTACTTTTCTACACTATTTTACAGTTTCCCTTTATAAGAAGGTGAATCTTTACTTTCAGGGGCCCCTTATCATTGTACCCTGCTGCCTACACCTACAGCAGGCACTCTGGACACCTGTGAACCCCTAATTTATGTACTGATTCTAGTTTTTCTGGGATGCCCCAACTTTGGGGCATTATACTAGTGATGTGGGGGCAGGTATTAGGAAATAAAGTAAAATAAGGATAAATCCTATCAGTAAGCCTCTGTTGAAGAGTTAAGGATTCCATTAAAAGCACCCTTTTGCTATTTTCTCTTATGAGGGGCCGAGTTTATTTAGTTAGAACTTTTGCCAGGGAAAGACACACTGAGCCAAAACTCATTTCAAGGTGTGCTCCAAGAGAACAGTGAGGTTAAACAAACTGCTCAGGATCACACAGTATGCAAGTGGAAGCTGTGGGACTCAAACCCAGGCCTACTGGGTTTCCTAGGTACATAGCTTGTTGCTTTAACATCTTGGCTATACTGTCTCCTTAAGATGTCCTGGCTTTTATTAAGAAACACTTCATATTTAGTGACGTATTTATCATTTTGCAGTGAAGACGTTTACACAGCTCTGGATTTTGTAAAGATCTGCAGGGTACAAGGGTTCAAACTGTGGCATAGATTGCTGAAGTGACCTTTGTTATGCATGTGTGTTTCACAGACGCACTAACCTATGCAGCAGCATACATTTAAAGGAGCCATTACACAGCACCAGTAAATGCCTGTTTCTCTCACAGCTAACTGGCATGGCCTTCCAAATTCTATATAAGAGGAAGCCTCCCCACTTATAACATTCCTGGTGGTTGGTACAGCAAGGCGCACTAAGACATATAGTACATTACCGAGGAGTTTGATTCAATGCTACAAGCATGAAGGGCCAAAGAGATTGCTCTTAGGAGCCAGTGCTTTCTAAGGCCTAGTTTTAGTCAACTTGGTTTATGCAAGCTGTGTGTTGAAAGTATGTAACCCTAAAGGTAAAACAAATCACCACCATTTGCTTGCTTCAGCACCTGTTTAATTGTCCTGCTTGCTTGGGGGAACCATAGCTGCAGGAATTGTTAGTGTTTTCATAGTGGGACATCTGCTTCCTCTGTCCAAGCAAATTGAGCCATGTGCAAATAGTGGACAACCTCCACAGCCTAAAAAATAGGCCTCTTCTTGGTTGGAACCCCCAACACATACATACATTTAGTGGAATCTAAGCATTTTGAGATTTAATGCTCCAACCCATTTGTTTAATTGGCGACAGACTGTTAACATTTGCAGTGCAACAAACAAGGGCTAGACATCATGGAATGAAACTCATGTATTTATCAAAGTGTATTTTTAACAGATATCATAGCTAAACTAAATAGCATTTGTACAATGGGTTACAGCCCATAGGCAGATAATACACAAAACACAAAGGCCTTAGTTTGGTAATACAGAGTTAGGCATGTTGCCTAATAGATACAGAGGATGTGCAAAGCCCTTATTGCCATTTATCTACCAGTATGAGGGTCAAGACCATAATACACAAGTGACAGTGCCATAAGTGACGAAAAGCTGTGTAGCTTGAGTAAGGCCAGTGCATATCTGGTTTATCCAACACTGGTTTATTAGTTGCGGCTTTTAAATCAGCAGTTTGTGTGAAGATATATCAGTTTCTCTTTTAGGTAAACTGCAGGCTTCAGTGCTGCACAGGGCAACTGTGATGTCATCAGAATTGTGAAAGCTGCCCTCTGATTGGTGCAGTAGTCCATTATGATGTACTCAGCCTTCCAAACAGTGATTGTGACCTTCACAACTTGCAAGACAACATTCTATCTTGGAGGCTGGGTGCCAAGATAATACATTCATTTTGTACATTTGATTTTTATGTCTGTTGTATAAGCAAGGGGTATATCATAGGGCACAGAGGAATAAGCTTCCTATTCACTCAGCAATGCTGCCAACAATGTTGCCTACCCAAGTGCTATGGCAGCATTTTTTGGCAGCATTTCAGAGTGTGTAAAAACCTCATTCCTAGGTGTCCTGTGGGATGTCCTCATTATACCACTGGATTTCGAAATCCTGGTCTGTGTCCCCCTGACAGATTCAATTTGGCTGCTTTTTATCATGAGAGAGAGAGAGAGAGACTTACCATGAGCTAGTGCTATGCACTTAGGAGAACAAAATCAGAAAGAAAGTCACTCAAGCACAATAGCAGGTAGAGCCAAAAATGGAATTAAGATTTAAAGAAAACTACCTTCATATCTTGTAAATTTTGTTTCCTTGTCTACAGACAACTATTTCCCAGTAGCTGATGGGTATACAGTATGTGTGTTCATTTTAGTTTGTTTTCACTGTTCCTGCTGGTCCCCTGTGACCATCCTGGGGATTTCTATGATTGTTGAAATCTCATTGTCCATGAGCACTGCATTAGCATAAGTGAACATGATGTCACATCACCCATTTATATCATGAAACTCTATGCTGAAAGTACAAATATCCTGAAAAAAACACTCTGGAAACACACAAACTGAAAACAATTTAAATGGAAAAAATGTGTATTACAATTTAGTTGGCAAAGCTAACTGAAGGTAAATGTGGTATTTCACACCTTGCTGCAACTTGTTTTTCAGAAATCTAATTAAGCAGACAGGCATACTGTGGTGTCTAAAGGGTATTGACACATCCTGTTCTCATATGCTAATGCAGCTCTCAGGGACAATGAGATTTCAACAGCCAGGAAATGGAGACCCCCAAGATAGTTACAGGGACAGGTATGAACAGTGAAAATAACACAATCACATATGTCCCTAACAGCTACAAGAAAAACAGTTGTCTGTTGATATGGAAACAAATAAAATTTACAGGATATGAGGGTGTGGTTTTCATTTAACCAGTAATTCCATAGAGAACAGTGCTATTGTGAGTGCCTAAATGATTGACGGCTGCAGGGAAACAACAGTTGCAGGGAGAACATCCCTTCAATGGTATACATCATCTGTCTGTCTCTGTCTCTGTCCGTCTGTCTATCTGTCTATCTGTCTATCTGTCTATCTGTCTATCTGTCTATCTATCTATCTATTGAAATATTTCACCAGGAAAGGCACACTGAGCAACACGTTGCTCGTCTCCTGGCGCGTCATGGGGGGAAGGGGTACAGGGAGATCAATGCATATATAAAGTCATACAGACATTCATTCATCAAACAAGGAATAGATAATTAAGTAAATATACATGCAGTGTACAGAGCTCTGGTAATACAGAAGGTAATGAACAAAATAAGTGCAGTCACGACAATAAGAATTGGTAGCAACTTAGGGAACTAGTAAGTGCTATCAACTAGTGAGAACAGAATCAATCTATCCATCTATCTATCTATCTATCTATCTATCTATCTATCTATCTATCTATCTATCTATCTATCTATCTCAGTATAACATAAATTTTTGGAGACAAAGTTGACCTGATCAAACTTTTGCTTACCAAGGTATCACAGTGCACCATGGGTAACAGAGTGGGCAGAGAATCTCTTTAAATTAGTACATGTTTACACAGCATACTGATTCATCCCTCCTTATGAAGCAGGATGAGTGGGAAAGGGGAAGACATGGTGAACCCAGAGTTTATGCAAGCAATAATACCCAACAGGGTGGGCGGTATTGGGCAATACTGGACTGCCCAGGGGCATAATGAGGCTCAACGCTGCAGGTGGAGGGTCTTATAGCCCCTGGAAGGTCCTGTATTGCCCATACTGCCCACCCTGGAGGGTATTATTGTGCTTAGAAAATGGGCTATTTGTAAATTTTTTCTATAAAATAATTTAAAATGTATCAAATTTGCTCAAAAAATTGTATAACTTAATAGAAAATATGTTATTGTAAAGTAATCCCAGTATTGGTACTGCTGCCAGTAGAGGGCGTTTTTATCTTCAATACTCTGTTTTCTGTGCCTTCATACCTGCTTGAAAGCTTATTTTCTTGTGATGCCTGCTTTATAGCTGGTTTCCTCAAGTACCTTTTTTTTTTTTTTGCTTGGTTCTCTCTCTTTGAAGATACAGGGAAATATGGCAAAATTGATTAGTTGCAGCCTGCATTACCGAGTTCAGCTAGAGCTTCATTCCTTTGCTGCTGGATTACTGCCTGCTCACTGTATTGTCACTGAGTCAAGGTACGAGAGAAACTCACAACAAAGATTAATACAAAAATAAAACAAAAGTTTCATTAGAGATGTGTTCTGATAGCAGGGTGGGGGGATGCTCACTAAGGAGCTGCAAATAGTGGGCTGGGGTCTGGAGGAGGCACGAGATCACTGTCGGGAGACGAGTGGTGCCATTAGAAAGGTTGACAGAAACACTGTTATTTCCTCTCTTTCAGCCGCAGATGAAACAAAGTGTGTGTTTCTTGCTTGCTTGCTTTTTTTTTAGATATGATACTTTTATGTTTGTACATATTCAGCTGGCAGAGGAGGGTATATGAGTTGTAGTTGACAGCCAGCAGTATTAGAAGCGGTGCCCGTGATCAGTACGGTGTGGTTACCACAACTTTTTTTTTGTTCTCTTCATCTTCTTGTTATAGCAGGGGACTGCCGTTGTGCTGTGGTGACAGTTTCAATGAAGGGGGGGGGTGGCAGTTGCAGTCAGGGAAATACTTGCTAACAGACATAGAAAAAATGGCGTCTATTTCAAATTCAATGTCCCATTTTTTTGGTCAATGAAAAAGCAAAGTGGGCCCGCACAAGGATGCTCGAGTGAGTGAAGAGGCAGCGGGGCTGGTACTTTTTATTAGCTGGTCATCTATTGCAAGTTAGTGTACCCCTCTGGCAGAGGTACCAGCCAATCGGAGCCCAGCAAATAAAAAGCACATTTTCTAATCCTACTTTAATGACATGTTCATGTGTTTCAGCATCCCCATGTCACAGACATAATTTTTTGCCCAGTACATGATAGTCATCTAATCATTTAAAATCCACAACAAAACACATAGGCCCCTATGTACTAATGGGTACTGTGACTACGCATCGTGTAACTCAGACACATAGCCACCCCGCACCCATTGCGCCCCACGTGTGTGATGTACCACAGGGGGTGTGCAGCACATACATTCCGATCCCATGGCCACGTGAAGAGCTATGCACCTGGGGCAGGCGAGGGGTGGGCTGGCACTACGCACCATGCACTAAGGCACATAGTGCTGGCCGCGGGGGGTGTAGGGGGTGCAGGGTATGCCACAGAGAACCCTGCCACAAACCCCCTACATGCCCTGTGCACACCCCAGGACCCACCAGGCTACAGGGCAAATAGCCCACTGACCCTCCAGGGCCTCTACATAAGGCTGCCCAGTGCCTTTCACCCACCTCAGCACACAGCAGTGTGCGGCCACATGCTGCCACCTGGCACCCCTCCACCAAAACCCACATGGGGCACTGGAACATGGATGCAGCCATTAGCCACAGGCACACGGATGCAGTCCCTGGCCACCGGTACATGGATGCAGCCCATGGGCCCCCCCAATGGCCCACCACATTCAACCCCCCACCTATCCCACTGCACCAATCAGTGCCATCGAAGGGCAAATGGCATTGCCCTCACTCACCTGCCACAGCCGCTGGCCAACGGACATCCACGGGACATGCTTCCAATGCACGCCCCACCAAATTAGTGATCCACTCACTGACCACTGGATGCCCAGCTGGGTCCAGGACTCTGCCTGCACCTGCCCAGTGTGGACCGGCATGCTGGGGGTGGGTCTGCGGACAGGTGGTGGCAGCCAGTAGTGCATACCGGCATGTGCGCACCTGTCCACAGGTGCAGAGCTGCGCGTGCGGGTTACGCGCCTTTGGCCAGGTGCTGCATCCATGTGCCAGTGGCCCATTGGTTGCAATGCTTGTTTTTATATTATATGGTGAGACTTAATTCCTCTTTATGGAAAAAATCCATAAAGGGTCAAATTGTTTTATGCAGTCATGTAGTTATAACATCAATGTTTTAAGTGTCAACATGAGTATGAAAGAAAAAGTAAAACAAGGACACATCATTTGTCATGTTTGCACCATTTTTTCCACAAATACAAAAGTAAAGAGTAAATGTATTTTTTTTATTTAGTTAGTTAGTTAGCTTTTATTAAACAGGTAGGGTGCACTAGACAGAAATGTGCCTATTTACAGGCATGACCAATACTATGACAGCCTCTTGAACCAACATCATCCAAAATGGTGTAAATACTTGTATGTTTTTATGCTTAATACCATTTCAATCGCATGCCATTTTCTTAAAAAAAATTTTGATAGATGTAGAAGTGAATAAAGCAAATGAAAGTTATATGGTAAGAAAAGAAGCGCATGTGCACTGAGCGCCGGCAGTGGTGGAATGGAAAACAGCACAGACCACCGTGTCTATGATGGCTGCTTCAGCCCAGTGCGCATGCACACTGAATGCCGAAAGCTATCTTGGACATTGCAGAGAGTACCGTGTTCCACTGTGACCTGCAGCTGTACCAGCTCTGTCCAGAGTTTATTAAGACAGGTGTTTCTAAATTTTATAGTGGCGTGGTAGCGCCACTATAGTTAGAGTTGAGCAGGCTGTTTAATGTTAAGCCCAATTTTTTGCACCTTACTAACTTTGCCGTCATTTAATGAATTTGAAAAAAATTTGGTATGTGTGGTCAGGCTGTCAGACTCTCAAGATGCGAAAAGTTTCCTGATGACATCTTGTATGGTATTTGAGAAATGGAGAGTCAGAAAAGTGAAAAACAAAACACTTTTTTTCCTATACTTAATAAGGTGATTTTTGTTCTCACATACAGGCTAGACAGTATGGACTTTTACCATGAATTTTTCAGGGATGATGGGGTCTATATCAAGTGTGTGCCTTTGGGGGATTTTCTTACAAAATATTGGAAAATATTTGAATATTAACATTTTTTGTGATAACGTCGAAATGCAGCTGAAAAACAAACATACAGATCGATTGATAAAAAACACAGATCGATTGATTAAAAAAAAGTTTGCCCTGAAGGCAAACTTCAGTTAAAAAAAAAGTTGGAACAAGTGCGGTACCTAAAAATACTGGTGTCACCATTTTCCTGGTGTCTGGTAGTACCCCCACACACACACTCCATTATTGTCCCTGGCAATGTGTCATTTTGCCCTGGTGTCTAGTGGCACCTCCCACCCATCAATTGTCATCTCAGTATGTTCCCTGGTATCTAGTGGCACCCCTACATGCTGATCATCATCCTGTATATTCCCTGATGTCTACTGGCACCCCCACCTGCTGATCATCATCCCGTTTATTACCTGGTGTCTAGTGGCACCTCCCACCCACCAATCATCATGTCCGAATATTCTTTAGTGTCTAGTGGCACCCCCCACCTGCCAATCATCATCCTATATATTTCCTGATATCTAGTGCTACCCCCTACCTGCCAATCATCCTCCCATATATTCCCTGGTGTCTAGTGGCACCCCCCCACCTGTCGGTCATCATTCCCATATATTCCCCAGTGTCTAGTGGCACCCCCACCTACCAATTGTCATCCCGTATATTCCCTGGTGTCTATCACCTTCCCCTTAATAAATAATTTTCCTGATGTCTAGTGGCACCCCCCCCCCATCACCATCCTTGTAATGTCAACATAGATTCCCTGTTGTTTAGTGGCACCCCCCCAACGCTGCCAAAACCTGAAATAAAGAAAATTGTCCCTCAGTGTTTTTTTTTCCAAACCTGTAAAAAAAAAAAGTCCCTCACTGATCAGCTCCCACCCAACCCCACATTCCACTCAGCACCCTCCACCTCACACACCCCAGTACACTCTTATACAGCCTCACTCACCAGTGCAGGTTCTAAGTTCGAAATCCACTCTCTGATGGAAGATGCTAAACCTCTCTCTGATGCCAAACCTGTTTGCTCTGGTGTGCCCCAGAGCTCTATCCTGAGCCCGCTACTTTTTGGCTTGTTTCTTAACATGTTCCCAGACTCCTGTCCTCAACAAATCATACTTTATGCTGACGACGCGGTCATCCTAGCCTCCCATCAGGACCCGAACTGTCTGCAAAAAACCTTCAGCAGGGTTTCTCCACAGTTGAGGACGGGTTCATAAAGCATAAGTTGATCCCTAACCAGGAAAAAAACAAGACCATGATTTTCAGCAGCTCACATAATAAACGCAAGCATCTTCACCGCTCCATAAACACTAGTCAAGGTGACCTACTGGAACAGGTCCAAACCTTCAAATACCTTGGAGTCACCCTTGAATCTCACCTCTCCTATGCTGCCCACATTAATAATGTTGCCAAAGCTGCTAACTCCAGACTGGGCCTGCTTTTCCTCCACAGGAGACACCTAACCCCTGAAGCCCTGGCAGCTGATGTCCAGAGCGCCATCATTTTCTCTACAGATTATGGCCCTGTTATCTATGGCTCTGCCACTGCTACCACACTCAAATGTGTAACTACCTCCCTCAACAAGTCTTGTCAGCTCATCACAGGCTCTCAACGTCTTACACACACCTGTGACCTCTACATTCAAACCAGTTGACTGCAACTTGACAATCAAATAAAATCCCAAATCTGTGTAGTTGCTAAGAAAATTTTGATGGGTCTTGCTCCTCCTGGAGTCAGTGCTCTCCTACAACCCAAAAACTGCAGCTGTAACACCAGGGGATCTAAGCCGCAGCTGTTTCAAATTCCACGCTGTCGCACAACACAAGGTCAAAGATCTTTTGCTTTTAGGGCCCCAGTCTGGCTAAATGGTCTTGATAGTGACACCACCTCCACCAACTCACTCAGTGCCTTCAAATCCAGGATCCGCCTCTCACTCATTGCCTCCAGCACCTGTGACTGCCTCTGAATAATATACTGTCCTCCCTCCACCTGAGTCGACCTTGAGTGGCCACTGCCTCCTCGCAATTTGCCTACATCTGGCCCCCTTTCTATGCATTTCCTCCTGACAACACCTCTGGCTGCAGCCCCTCCCTGTCCCAACCTCCCCTTACCCTTCTACCCCCTCCCTCCTGACCTTCCCCCGTTACCCCTTGCCATCCTCCACCTCTTCTCCCCCTTCTTCTCATCACTTTTCCTTTCTAGTATATATGCTGTTAATGTGCTGTCTTTGAACCAATGTCAATGTTTATACTGCCATTTTTGTTGTCCTGCTGTAACCTATGACATGGAACCTTTGTAAAAGAGCCTTGGCTCAAAGGTATTTGTAATCCTAGACTGAAATAAATAAATAAATAAATACGTCTTGCTGCTGGATCTGGCAACTGCAATATGAGAAACTAAGGTAAATGCAGTTCAATGTATTCCAATGAGGTTACATTTTTATGCATAACTTAGTCATGTTTTGACATTTTGACCCCAAAATTTCAACATGCCTTTTTGGGGACCCCACCTCATGAATAATATGGCTGTCATTATGCACCTCCCACCCAAAAGGTGATTTTGCAGTCACTTGGTGTATTTACCTTTCAAGAGGAATTGGGAAAATGTCCCTGCTCTTGTCCATGAGGTGGGGTCATAAGAAAGCTATGTTGAAAATTTGGGGTTAAATATGTAAAAATGGCAAAGTCATGACTAATCATTGCAATTCCACTGTGCATGCTCATAACTTTGGAAAATTAAAAAAAATTTGACCCCAGAGTTTCAACACAGCATTCTTATTACCCCACCTCATGTATGTTACAGCTATCATGTTTCAAGTCCTGGCCAAAATGTGTTTTCACAACCATGGCATGGGAATGGCATTGCAGTTGCACAGAATTAAGTTTTGCTGGGGATTTGAACATTTTTTTGTACCAAGTACACGAGGTAGAGGTTATAAGATGGCTATGCTGACAATTTTGTCACTGTTGTCCTATGAATGAAAGCTCAGGGCCCAGAGGGCCATGCACTGCCACAGGCAAATAAGGATAGGATTATACTATCTCAAAAAGTAAGGAAATTACTTGCAAACAACTTTTTTAATGCTCTAGTTAGGGTTAAAATGACAAAAGTAGTGAAATGTAGCATTAGGGTTTACAACCCTAACACCCAACCCCACCCTGCACACACGAACAGGCATCGAGGGGGTGCCTTGGGGTCATCAGCCCTAATGCTCACCCCATTCTCCTATACCCATCTCAGTTTATTTAATTATGGAATGGGGTGAGTGTTAGGACTGATGACCCCAAGGCACACCCCGATGCCTGTTGGTGTGTGCAGACACCTGTTGGTGTGTGCAGAGTGGGGGTGGGATTTTAGGGTTGGAAACCCTAATGCTACATTTCTCTACTTTTGTCACTTTAACCCTAACTACAGCATTAACAAAGTTTTTTTTACAATTTATATAATATATGGTTAGGGCTTATTACATATGGAAAGCAGCCCCTTCAAAAATGCTGTTGTGCTCATTCAATAAAAGTAGTTGTGTACATTCTGTAATCAACTGCACCTATATCCCTGCTTGTGTAGCGTATCTGATTTCAGCGTGGAGAAAACAGTGGGGCACAACACTGCACAGTCAAAACATCATGGGTGAAAACAGCTACAGGGAAATATAGCACTGACAGTATAGCGCCATACTTGTAGCTGCTTCCATTTTCCACTATTTTTTATATGTCCTCAAGGATGCTTATAAATATTTTGGGAGGTGTGTAAGCCCCCACTTGGGGAGAGGACCCTGCCATGCTCCCTATCATGCGTCTCTTTCTCCCATTCTGCCTATGGGGCTCACGGTTTTGCCCGCAAGGGACATTGCATCACGCTGTTTTGACTGTGCAGTTTTGTGCTGCACTGTTTTCTCGGTGCTGAATTTGCACTAAACCCTTGTGTAGACTCCTGCCACGTTCATTTTCCACAAACATGCTTCATTCAGTAAAAATTGTCAAAAAATGACTGAAACCAAAATTGTCAGCTACAGTTTTCTCTCCTCTTTCACTTGTGGATTATCTAAATAACAATCACAATACTTGGTGAAAATGTTTTTTCCCTTTCCAGTTACAGAGCCTGATTACTGAATTAAACTTATGTAGCAACACACAACTTTCTCACTTGTCTTTATTATGTAAACCCATGCAATACAAAATAACACACTGTCAGCCAAAGAAAACTTGCCTTCTGTTCCCATCTTAGGGTTGAAATAACAGCATGGACCTCTCAGGTCACACCTGGAAATGAGTCTCAGCTCAGTGTGCATGTCCTGGTTACCAAGATTTTAAATAAATAAATAAAAATATTTCACTCTCAAGGTCAACATGCTCTTATCTCAGCTTCTTGATGGAAGTATAGGCTCATTCTATGTGGCTGCCCTTACATTATTCTATATAATATATGGCTATGGCCTCTATTTCACATTCAGGTCATAGTTTCCAGGCTTGTGCTTCACACTTGTGACATCATACACTAGTGTGACATCGCAACTGTAAATTATGACCTGTAGAGTAAACCCATTGCTCCAACAAAAGACATATGCGACACTCTAGCACCCACAAACCACCGCACAACTTAAGAGACATAGCAAACCTTAACAATGGTTACGCTTCCAAATCCCAAATCCCCCAAAACATGTACCTTTCTCTTCTCAATCATGACTTGTCAGATTGGCCCACCAAGATACCTGGAAATGTTCAGGTGGACCCCTCTCTGTTGGGCACCAGGTACCAGGTACCAGGCACCAGGCCACCTTCTAAACCTCTGGAAATCTTTTAATTTATAATCTATTTTCTAATTAAAAGGGGGATGCTGGGCACTGCAAGTAAATGTAAAATATAAATGCAGAACTAGTATATCAAATTTAAGTGGAATACTGATATGAGTGCATCAACCTGGACTCCACATACTGATTTTCCAGGTTGGGCATTGTATCCATTGTCTAGATGGGCCTCCTGTACCCCTGTTCAGTCCTGCAAAACATGAACTGTTTCTGAACATTCCACCTTCCCGCTCTAGCAGTTTTGGATAAAGGTTGTAGTTATGGTTTAAAATTATTCTGCACAGGCTGGGTTTACATCAAGAACATAACAGTTTCCCAGCAGATGATGAGTTAGACTGCATAGTAGGCCAAAAATCAAGCATTTAGTTGGTATTTCCAGAAAAATGAGAGTGATAGAATGCTTTAGTTTGGCTCATTTTGCTGTCTGACTCAACATGAGTAGGGAAAAATAATAGTTTCCTGATCCACGTAAACCTAAACATTTTAAAAGTCAACTTAAAGTAGTGTTGAACTCTCTTGCTTCCAGATTTATATTTTAAGAGAATGGCTTCATCTCATTTAATTACTACTTTACCAGTTGTCTGGGAATCCTCCTTGTACAGTATGGGGTCCAGCCATTTTGAAAAGAGACCAAATCTCCTTTCAAACTTCAAATGCCCTGGGTAGTTTGCAGGGACAGAAGGACTATGCAGGCATAGAATGTTGCTAACATTTCACCATGACATCACAGTTTCATCAGAGCCTTGTGAGTTTGTAAGGAGATTTGGTCTCCTCTGTGTCAGGATGATTTGGTAATCTTTTACAAAGTTGCAGAGTTGTGAAAGGATGTGTTGAGATGCTGATATGTGACTGTATGATGGTGGTACATTACAACATTTTCTATGAGTGTTGTTATGGATATGTAATGTGGTACAGCTGTTATAAAATTGGTGGTTACCAGAAGTATCTGGACCATATTTTTGAGCTGAATTCTAAGCCCTAAGAGTAACAGTTCACTGGTGTTTTGCACCTACCCTATTATTATAGATTTATTTATTGCTCTTTGTATCATGAGACATTTTTTAACCTTTTAAATTTCTACTTTTGACAGATTGTTATATAATGCAAGAACACGTGCAACATGTTGCCATGTATTTCACATATATTATATGTTATTACCACATACAAGGTTTGTCACCTATGCCTTGTTACATATGAAGTTTACAGTGGGACATATACTGTATGTCAAATATCCTTTATGAAAACTGTATCAATAAAATATGTTTTTTATATATTTCGACCATTATATTCACAACATATATATTTATGCAATGGGGTGGAAATAAATCCATTTAGCTGAGTAACTGTGTGTATAAATTACATGTATACACACAGTTACTCATTTGTACATATAGTTCCTACATCAGCAGTCTCCTCCTGCCAGCAACATTTCTCCGTTTCTTCCACATTTTTCAGCACTGTCCTCCACCCACCCACCCGCCGCTGGCCCACCTCCCTGCTCACCAGCTAAACCTACAGCCAAAACATATCAACAGAAAACTCAGACCACAAAATCATGTTATACCTTATTCAAAATAGATTAGCTTTCATTTCTGTTCCACTCGGTCTCTCACTGCAGCTCCACCAGGCTGTTCTCCGCTTTCAATAACAGCCATTTCCCTTGACTTATTCTGTTCCTCCCTGACCACAAAGCAAACACCACAAAACAAATTATGATCTTTCTATTTTAAATGTCCAATAACACACAAAGAAAACTTGGTCCTGCTCTCAGTATACTGGAGCAGCCACAGGAAGTGGCCGAACTCGCTAAGGGAAGCCATCATGTTTCCTTCACTTTTTTTGAAATCCCGCTAGTTCAACCAATCAGCGGGTATGCTTTCAGAAGAACATCATGACCACATAGTAACTAACAAGCGGAAAGGAACCATGAAAAAAAAACCTACATATTGTGAAAATTAAAAAAAAAAAGTATAAAAACTACACACAGCATAAACACCTGAGCTATCACACAACATCCACCCCTTTTACAGATCGGTTGTCATTGCCTCTCAGTAACCATCACCATGGCCTGCTCGTGTGGAGGATACTTAAGTCAATGGCAACTACACAAGATAAATGTTGTACCACACAGTCACCCCCCATATATTATATATATATATATATATATATATATACACATAGTGGTCTGTAGCGCCACTATAGTTAGGGTTAGTATAGAGTTTCTATAGTAAACCTCACATTTTTCGCTTTAATAACTTTTGCAACTGTTTAACAGATTTGCACAAAATTTTGCATGTATGGTCTCTTGGGGTAGATCTCTTGATGTGCCAAAATTTCATTCTAGTTGGATTTGCGGATTCTAAGATCCAGGTAGTGAAAAAACCCTAAAATTCACCACTTTTGGTAGTTTTTTCTCATCACACTACACAGAGATGGTGTTGAATTTTGGTCTGAAAGTGTTGTGGTAGAAAGAGATTTGGTCATAGAACAGAACAGCATTTATTTGGTGAAAGAATATTAATCTGTTCAAAAGTTATAGCAATTTTAGGGTCCCATTATTTTCAATGGGAGTTTATTTTTCAGGATAGTTGCATGGTATGAACCAGGATCCTGGTTTGCCAAGGGCAATTCCTTGCACGCCAGTTGGCAATCCTGGTTCATCAGTAAAAAATTTTTGTTCGTGAGCCACCATCTTCTTTTTTGTTTATGCCCCCCAAAAACCTTGATATCTCTGTCCAAGGATATCTGTTTAACACATCTACGCATGTGTTTTGCTCATCAGGACTTGATGAGCTGTCCTCTGTGGCTTCCCCCATTTGTTTAGTCTATTTTTCTATTTTTAGCACTTTTTAAATCCTGGTTTGCCACTCGCTAACTTCCTTATTCACCATCCTGGTTCATCAGTGGTGAACAACGAATTCAGCAGGCAGACAAGGATCCCCAGTTTGGACATCTGGGCATTCGTTTTTCTGACCAGATGGACAGACTTGGATCCTTGTCCACCAGTGATGAACCAAGATGGTGGACAAGGAATTTGGCTGATGGACAAGGATTCCTATCTGGTCATCTGTTCGGCAAAATTGGCTGGCCAGTTAGCCAGACCAGGAATCCTTGTCCACCAGACAATTGGTGGTGGACAGGGATATCCTTCGGTGAACAAGGATATTGTTGTGGACATTTGGTCCACAAAATGGGGAGAACTGGTTGGGAATTTTTTCCCTTTTCCAGTTTTGTGCCCCTGCCCCCTCGTTTATATCTCTGGTGTCTAGTGGTCCCCCCCCCACCCTGTGTCCACATATATTATTAATTGAAATTCTTTTTATTCATTTTATATATAATTTTTAACATTTTTTGTGGCTTTCTTGACACATCTCCATGGTGTCCAGTGGTACCCCTCCACCCTCCATTGCTCCAGTTATCATTGGTGGCAGCGGGTTCTCACTACTGTGCCCATTTTATTTCATTTTATTTAGTCTGAAAAGTAAAAAAAAAAAACTTTGTCTTTGTGGCCATTTGCCCTAGAAAAACGAAAACTGTCCATCACCCACCATGCCTGTACCCCCCCCACATCTCCCAAGCATCCAGTGGTACCCCCCCATCCTCCATTGCCCCAGTAATCATTGGTGGCAGTGGGTCCCATTACTGTGTCCCTTTTATTTTTAATTTTTTACTCTGAAAAGTAGAAAACCATCCTTCATTGTCTTTGTGGCCATTTGCCCTGGAAAAAAAGAAAACCGCCCATGCCGATAGTGCCCGTACCCCCCACCCAACTCCCCACTGTGCACCCACCTCCCCACATCCCCCCGACATCCCCCCAGACCTCCACTCACCTGAGGAGGTCCCAGGTTTGAGACCCACTCCGCCAATCGATGACACGTCTCGCTGCTGGAACCAGTGACTGCAATATGAACTAAGGTAAATGTGCTTCAATGTATTTCAATGGGTGGTTTCAACGTACGGCCACAACTCTGTCATTTTTTACATTTTAGCCCCAAATTTTCAGTATGGCCTTTTGGGGACCCACCTCATGAACAATATGATTGTCATTAGGCAACTCTTGCCGGAAAGATGATTTCGCAATCAGTTGATAAAATCACCTTTCTGGTAGAATTTGTGTAATGATAGTCATATTGTTCATGAGGTGGGGTCATAAGAAGGATGTGCTGAAAATTTGGAGTCAATATTTTGAAAAATAACTGCTTTATGAGAATACATTGCTATTCCCATTACTGTGTCCCTTTTATTTTTAATTTTTTACTCTGAAAAGTAGAAAACCATCCTTCATTGTCTTTGTGGCCATTTGCCCTGGAAAAAAAGAAAACCGCCCATGCCGATAGTGCCTGTACCCCCCACCCAACTCCCCACTGTGCACCCACCTCCCCACATCCCCCCGACATCCCCCCAGACCTCCACTCACCTGAGGAGGTCCCAGGTTTGAGACCCACTCCGCCAATCGATGACACGTCTCGCTGCTGGAACCAGTGACTGCAATATGAACTAAGGTAAATGTGCTTCAATGTATTTCAATGGGTGGTTTCAACGTACGGCCACAACTCTGTCATTTTTTACATTTTAGCCCCAAATTTTCAGTATGGCCTTTTGGGGACCCACCTCATGAACAATATGATTGTCATTAGGCAACTCTTGCCGGAAAGATGATTTCGCAATCAGTTGATAAAATCACCTTTCTGGTAGAATTTGTGTAATGACAGTCATATTGTTCATGAGGTGGGGTCATAAGAAGGATGTGCTGAAAATTTGGGGTCAAAATTTTGAAAAATAACTGCTTTATGAGCATACATTGCTATCTCACTGTTCACTCTCATAACTTTGGAAATTTTGTATATTGGCACTCCATATTTTCAGCATAGCCTCACCTCATGTATGTGACAGCTGTCATTTTTCAAATTCTGGCCAAAATGTGTTTTTGTACTTGTGGCACAGAAATGGCATTGTAGTTGCACAGAATTACATTTTGGCAGGGATTTGAAAATGTTCTGTAGTGGGTATGTGCAGTGAGGTCATAAGAAGGCTATGTTGGAACATTTTGGGGTCAAATAAGGATGCTGTTTTACTATCAAAATGGAGAGATGGTGAAACAAGGATACTGTTGTACTATCTTGATGGAGGGATGGGAGTGCAAGGTCCTAAAAATAAGATTACTGTTATACTATCTTGATGAAGGGATGGGAGCATAGATTCCAAAGGGTCCTGCGCTTCCACTATAATATTAGGATTCTGTTATACTGTCTTGATGGAGGGATGGTAACACAGGGTCCAACGGACCCTGCACTCCCACTGTAAAATAAAGAATACTATTATGCTATCTCAAAAAGTAAGGAAATAAATTGCAAAAAACTTTGTTAATGCATCAGTTAGGGTCAAAGTGACAAAAATAGGGAAATGTGGTGTTAGGGTTTCCTTCTCTAACACCTCATTTCCCACCCTGCACAGACCCAAAGGTGGAGGGGGAGGGTCTGTCTTGGGTGCTGTGAACCCTAACGCTCACCCCATTCTCCTACGCTGTAGCCATATCACCTAATTTTGTAATGGAATGGGGTGAGCGTTAGAGTTCACGGGGCCCAAGACAGACCATCCCAGCCACCCATGGGTCTGTGCAGGGTGGGGAATGGGGTGTTAGGGTTGCAAACCCTAATGCCTCATTTCCCTACTTTTGTCGCTTTGACCTCAACCGATGCATTAACAAAGTTTTTTTGCAATTTATATAGATATATTCATTGCAAAAACTTTGTTAATGCATCAGTTAGGGTTCTTACTCAAGTGACAAAAGCAAGAGCATGGGGTGTTAGGGTTTCCAACACTAACATCCCATCCCCCACCCAACCCTACCACACAACCCCACTGACACCCTCCACACACCAACAAGAGTTGGGGTGTGTCTTAGGGTCATTGGTCCTAATGCTCACCCCATTCTCCTATACTATGTTATACCATCTCAGCTTCCTTACAGATGGGATGGGGTGAGTATAAGGGACGATGATCCTAAGGCACACCTCAACACTTGCTGGTGACTGGAGGGTGGAGGTGGGATTGCGGTGGTAGGGTTGGGTGGGGAGATCAGGGGGTGTTAGGGTTGTGCTCATTTATTGCCACAGTCTGCGGCTGCAGTCATTCAGAGAGCAGTCTGCAGCCAGCCATGGAGATATGAGGAGGGCTGTGCTGGTCACAGACCAGGAATCAGGATGTGTGGGGGGGACTGGGGTGGTCTTTCATTATCTAAGATGGTGTGGGGGGTTTGTGGGTCACTAGACCACCAGAAAAGATGCGTTTTCAGGGGAGAGGGATTGGGATGGGGGAAAAACTACACTGCAAGGTAATATGTTTTTTGTACTAGGATGGCAATTGGAGAATTGGGGGTTGTGGAAGGGAGCACTATGCTAGTAGGGAAAAATGGGAACAGCAGGATGGCAATCAGAGAACTGGGGTTGGGGGGAGGGACCACTACACTACCAGGGATAGCTATCAGACTCAAGTGACTGAAGCATGGAAATGGGGTATTAGGGTTTTCAAACCTAACCCCTTTGACCCACCCCTACCACCACAACTCTACCTCCACCCTCCAGACACCAACAAGCATTGGGGTGTGCCTCAGGATCATCAGCCCTAACACTCACCCCATTCCATCTGTAAAGGAGCTGAGATGGTATAGTATAGGAGAATGGAGTGAGTGTTAGGTCCAATGATCCTAAAGCACACCTCAACGCTTGTTGGTGTGTGGAGGGTGGCAGTGGGGTTGTGGTGGTAGGGTTGGGTGGGGGGTGTTAGGGTTGGGAACCCTATCACCCCATTTCCCTGCTTTTGTCACTTGAGTAAGAACCCTAACTGATGCATTAACAAAGTTTTTTGCAATGTTGCAATGAATACTGTATATATGTTATGGATGGGTAATTCCCCACAGAAAACTAATTCCTTTAATTTCAATGAAGAATACATGTCCCCCTTTTTATTAAAAAAAAATTCTTCGTGTGAGTGCTTCACTCTGATATCTGCAGTATTACTATTATGTCTTCAACAGGCTTCTGTGCGTAAATCAGATTTCCACAGAAGCTTATTTTTACTTGATTAGAATGCCAGTTTGATGAATGAAACACCAGCTCAACGTTCAATGCATCATATTAGTTACTCTTGGAGATTCAGCAGCAAAGTCTCTTGAGTGGTCATTTTTGTGCAAGTACACCAAAATGCTTAGACTTTGCATTCTTGGTGGTGGTAGTGGGTTTGGAGATTTCACTAAAGGTCATTCCCTCTTCCTTTCCAAAAATGCAAATTCCTCTTGACGCAGATCCTTTTCCCCTTTGGATGAGATTTTAATTGTTCTTTAAGCTAGGCCCCAAATCTCCATCACACATTTATTTCCTCTTTCCTGTCAGAGAGGAAATGCAGATTTTCTCACTCTGGGAGCCTGTTTCTTTTTATAACAGTATGTGAGAAATACCAACTGTGTAGAGAAAAATGGATTGCTGTGCTGCTGAATGATAATTATTTTAATTAGTAAAACCAAAATACATTCTCTCCTATCTCATCTTGATGCAGCACATTTGATAGCTCTGTACACCCACTGCTCAGCTTTTAAACATGATGCAGACTACAGACTTCATTAAGCAAGTTACTCCATTGGTGTGAACAACATCAGACACTCTCTACCCTAAGTTCCATCATGTATGCAAAGAACTTCGAATTTGTATAATGAAGCATTTTGAGCTTTCTGATTAATTTTGGCATGGGTAGACTGGATGGACCCTTAGTCTTTTTCTGCCATTATTGTCAATGAGTTAAGCAGTTTTGGAAATGGAAACAATTTACTGGAGGAACCCAACACCTTTGATATATGATCAAACAACTCTGACTAAGGTCTTGGACCATGTTTCCTTAGTAAATGTTATATGTTTACACTTTACGTGGTCACTTTCATGTTTTTATGGAGTACATTTTACACATGAGCAGTTCTTTTCCATTTTGCTCCTGGACCTAAGTCAGGCTTTTAATTTCATTCCCAGAATGGAGTGCCTGCGAGCCCCCTCACCATTTCCTCCACTGAAGTTAAGAGGCGCCAGTGGACTTCAAGTGGGATGAATGCTCTCATAAAAACTGACTGAAAAGTTGAGAAATTGTCCATGAGATTGAGGGAACCTTTCCTGGAAATGGTACAAAATCAACTGGGAGACAGCCACATGCATGATAAAATCAAATACTGCCTGAGAGCACAAGGAAATCGTGCAACCAGTACTCTTATTTGCCATCTGCAAACACATCAGTGCTCGTTTTCTTAAACATCACACATTATGTCAGTAGGGTGCTTCTATCAGTTTTTCGTACCAGGAAAATTGATACTAAAACATGCACACATAGACATGAAAATAAACAGATCTCTAAATGAGAAACAAATGACCAACATCAGGAATACCATATCAACGACTGTAATATAATAACTGGTGACCCTCTGTAATAACTCACTGCAGACTGGTTTTAAAATGTCGTGATGACACAATAAATGACATAATAACACAACACAAAGTTATTACAGAATTTTCATCCTCTCAGTGTCACACTATCAACTGCAAAAAAAATACACTGGCTTGAGACAGACTTTCCACTCAGTCTCCCCACAACAAAGCACTACTGATACACTTACCTTTCTGCCGTCAGCATAAGCACGTATTTATTCAAGTGTAAAAGTGTATTATTCAGGTTATGTTCAATGTTACATGCATCCGAGCTGTTCTGATGTTCGACAAGCAATGTTGTCCCTGGAGTGAAATATGACTGAATCTGGTAACAGAATAACATTTAAACTCTTCAATGAATTTAATCAAATGTCAAAAAAAATGTTTTACAATAATTAATCTAGTAGCTGTTCTTGTTTAGTTGTTGCAGTGGTGTTAATTTGTTCATTTTGCAGTTAAGCTGCATTCTGCAGTTGAAGGAAAATAAATGGAATTCTGTCACACATATTAGCTTTTTCAATGTCTCTGGAACTTACACCTGTTATTACAAAAACTAATGCCTATACAAGCTGTGCCCTCGGAGTTTATGGATTATCACACACCTCAGGTGTGTGAAGAAGCTTCATAACACACACCTACACAGGCACTACTCTCTGCTTTAACTCAGAAATTATCGGAATAACTTGTTAGGTGTTAAAAGAAGTTTGAAGGAGAACTAGACAGTAACTTTACTGTTTGATATTCTTCTGTCCCTCTACAGCCCTACACTTAGGTGACAGAAACATTCATTTCTGGAGGGACAAAGGATATATTTTGATGCAAAACTGGGCCAGTCAGGGACTATAAACAATTACTATGCACTATCAGATTCTGTGTTTCATGGGGATTTAAAAATATTGGAGTCCGTGTTCCATGAGGAACCAAAATCCTGATTTGCTTTAAAACAAAACCTTATATGCATGAGGCTGAGGGGGGGCAGAAGGGTCCTTTTAGCAAATTTAGGGTGCGGCTTTTCATTGTTTTATTTACAGAATGTGGGCAGTCTTTTTAGTTCTGGCACCTGTTGATGTTTTAACTTTTAAGAAGGAAAAGGGAGGAGACCTTTGGGTCAAATCAAGCCCCATGAATAGTTTGCCTATTTTAGCTCCTTGGTGTTTCCAGAAAACAAACACAAGCAAAAAAAAGAGGTGTTCCTCTGTTCCAGGGCACTTAATTTTCTGAAGCTTCATATCAGCAGGATACAGCTCTACAAACAATTGACAACGGTACAGTGAAATGGTAAATGGGCACGATACATTCTACAGAACTGCCACTACCAACTTCAAACTTAGTTTCTTTTTACATTTTTTTAAGATTAATTTTTTTAATTAACCTGAAGTCAGGAACATTTGTCTTTGGTCGCTGAGTTTTCTGGACATTTACAGCATTCATAAATTTCAGAGTATTTGTTCTAAAAAGATGCTGTTCCTGGCTCCTGATCACTAATCAGCTTTCAGCAGAAGGTTGTTTTTTTTTTTGTTGTACAGTGCAATTGCTTCTGACAGACTGGTGTATAGGGACAAACAGTAATAATTAAGATGCTTGTTTGTCTTTTTAAATTAATAAAAAAAATACGTCTGTGCAGAGTTCGCATAGCTGTTTTAACAAAGACTGGAACCACCTTTTCAAGCAATAATGATGGAAGAAATAAAAGTCAAAGCCACTTTTTTATAGACTACCTAGATATTCAGACATACAGTACAGGATGGATGAGATCTGGTTGCTTCTTTGACAGTTTCTGCAACTTAGAAGGATGGATCAGGTTGCAAAGTTCTTTAATTGTTTCTGCAACTTAAAAATTAAAAAATGAAAAATGAAACTTAGAGGGAAAGACCACATGGTGAAAAAAATATGCAATAGAAGACTGATACTTTTCACTACACAGAAGTATATTAAACTGCAAAATTAATCAAAAATAACAATGGAAAGCAGAAGGTAGGACAGCGAAAGGCAATCACACATCATGGATTTAGTTTGTAAGTCCAAAGCATGTTTTGTTCTATTCAAAGCCAGGCTAATAATTTAACCTCCAAATAATAATTATGTCATCACATTACTACATGTCTGTGTTAATGGGATCTTTGGGTACCTCAATATACTTTCATACTTTGCAAGGCTGGAGGTACTTTTCTCCTCTCTAGAATTGTACTCCTAAGAGGGCATGGATGGACTGCACTGCCTATAGGGACATCAGAGCAGGTTCCTTGAATGGGAAGGAGGAAGGTTCACATAGTAGCAAACACTACCCCCCACCTCACCCCACCCCAAAGCACACCCATTGGGTTCAAAGTTTTATTATTGTCACTAACAGAACCCTCGCCAAGTTCACACCAACTGAGGGGACAACAAATGTCTTATAGGAAATCTGTTGCCTGGAAACATGATGGTATTTTAATTGTGAAACACAGTAGCATATATTATTTTGAGTAGAAAACTATAACATGAATACATTAACTTTGTACTATATCATTGGAAAACATAAATTATAGTTTGAACTGCTAACACTGCAGAAGAAGGATTTTCCTTGGCACAAATGATTTGGAGTCCTGTATCCAAAACTCCTGGTTGCACATCTGTTCTCTTAGGAATGGGTGCACATGAGCTCTCAGATTTGGGTACACTTGAGCTCTCGGATATATACTTATTTGTTTATTGAAATGTTTCACCAGGAAGGCACACTGAACAACAAGTTGCTTGTCTCCCAGTGCGACCTGGAAGGGGGGGGTACAAAGAGAATAAGAAAGGAATGTGGAACATACAGATAATATAAGGACAAACAGTTACAATTAGGTTGAAGCGTTTAGATAATTTAAAATTACACTTGGTAAGCAGCACAGACATTGCAGACTGTAAAAATGGACTCAGCCAAATTAGGTTCCAGGACAATGATGTCATAATGAAGGCAGTGCAGTATGCGACAAATACAATTAAAGTGGAATCATCTATAAGTGTTAAGTTATAGGCAGTTTGCGAGTGCTAGTGTAACTTTTGGGAGGGAGAAGGTAGTACCATTTGTAGAGACTGAAGGGAGTTAGCTAGGGAATGCTGGTGAGGGGGTGAGGAAGGTAGAGGAGGAAGGATGGGGGGGGGCAGGAGGGAAGATTACCAAAAACATAGTGCTCTTCAAGAACTGGAGAAACACCTGTGGGGGGAGGATGAGGATTCAGCACTCTGGTGAAGACTGAAGGAAAAAGAAAAATGGGTGCCAAGAGAAGCTAGCAACCTAGTTCACCTACAGGATGTTGAGAGCCCTGCAAGGGGGATCAAGGCACAGGCAGGTTGGAACAAGTAAGGAGGAATTAGGAGAAATTAGCACAGGGGGCAGCAGAATAGAGGGTGGGGAGAGCAGCCAGCCACTTAGTCCCCCTCCAGGATGCTGAGAACCCTGCCAGGGATGTGAGGAGTTGGCAAGAAGGAACAGGTAAAGAGGAATTAAGGAGGATTAAAGCAGGTACAGCTGGAAGGGAGGAAATTATGAAGTGCTGTATCAAGGGAGTTAGTGGTGGAGGAGTGCCATATTTGTGGGGCTAGAGCATTCCAGATATGAGGGAAATGGTGGGAAAAAACAGATTGGCCAATGAAGGTAGAGCGGTGAGGGACCAACAAGGTGTGTGTATCGTCGGACCACAGGGAATGAAAAGAGGGGTGAGAAAAGGAGGAAGACAGATAAGTGAGTAATTCAAGCCAGAAATTGAAGGTCAGTTTGGCGCAGTGGGAGAGTCGATGGTGTGACAATGGGAGAAGAGCTAAGGCACGATAGAGGTCACAGCGGTGGGTCTGAGGGTGGGCATCAAGGGCGAAGCAACAGAAGGAGTTAAAGAGAGTGTCCAATTTGGCCAGGGAAGATTTGGGAGTGGTGCCATAGACTACATTGCCGTAGTCAAAAATGGGGAGTATCATCTTCTGCACAAGTTTGTGCCTCGCAGGGAGTGGAATGCAGCTACAATTCCTGAACAGGACACCAAGTTTGGGGTGCAGTTTCTTCAGGATGGCGTCAATGTGTACAGAGAAATTGAGGTGCTGGTCCAGCTGGATCCCAAGATATCTAAATGAGGAAGTGGCCTCAAGGATTGTCCCATCAAGGGTGTGGAAGGAGGGCAGGGCAGTAAGCCTAGACAGTCTTTGCCATGTGCCAAAGGTCATGGAGACTGTCGTCTTGGCATTAAGGGAGAACTGGTGAGAGACAAACCAGAGCTGGACCTGGATGAAGTCATGCTGTAAGCTGGTAGCCACGGCATCAGGGTTGTTGCTGAAGCTGTACAAGACAGTATTGTCAGTGTACATATGTATGGAGGTGGTGGTGCAGACTGTATGAAGGTCATTTATGAAGACTGAGAAAAGCAGAGGGCCAAGCACTCAGCCCTGAGGGTCTCCAGTGTTGATAGGGAGGGGAGAGGAGACTGAGTCAGAGATTTTAACCGATTGAGCCCTTCCAGTGAGGTAGGATTGAAACCAGTTTATGGCAGACAAAGCCAGGCCTGCAGCTGAGAGGGAATCAAGGAGCAGAACATGTGAGACAGTGCTGAACGCTTTGGCGAGGTCGACAAAGATAGCTGATGTGATCAGGCCATCATCCATCCCAGTGAGGATGGAGTTGGTGAGCCTGAGGAGGGAGGTGGTGGTAGAATGGTTCTTCTGAAAACCAGATGTAACTCTCCAATGATGTAATTATCCAATCCTGCTTTGAATTCATTCAGTTTCTCCTTATTTGTTATATTCAGAGAGCTTACCATCCTCTGGGTAAAAAAGAATTACCTTTAATAAGTTTTGAATGGTTTTGTGATTAAGTGTCCCTCTTTATTTCTCATGATTACATAGAAACATAGACTTTGACGGCAGATAAGGACCGCTTGGCTCATATAGTCTGCCCATTTTCTTACCTACAGGATAAGCTGCACATCCTAGTTAACCAACAGCCTATTTCTTCCTACCCCCCCACAAGAATTGCCTTATGTCTGTCCCATGCATTGTTGAATTCTCCCACAGTTTTAGACCCCACAGCCTCCTTAGGAAGGTGGTTCCATGTGTACACCACCCTCTCTGTGGAAAAATACTTCTTCACATTGCCCCTGAGCCATCCCCCCTCTATCTTCAAATTGTGTCCCCTTGTAATTGCACATCTCTTTTTCTGAAAGATGCTACCCTCTTGGACTTTGTTGATCCCACTGAGGTACTTAAAACTTTCTATCATGTCCTCCCTCTCCCTCCTTTCCTCAAGGGTATGCATATTAAGCTCCTTTATTCTCTCCTCGTATGGCTTCTCTTGCAGACTCTGCACAATTTTATTTGTCCTCCTCTGGACTGCTTCCATCCTGTCTATGTCCTTGCGGAGATGGGTTCTCCAGAACCGGACACAGTACTCCAGATGGGGTCTCACCAACTGTCTGTACAGAGGGATAACAACTTCCTGTTTTCTGCTGGTGAGGCCTCTCCCTATACATCCCAGCATACCCCCAGTCCTCCCTACTGCCTTCTCACATTGCTTGCCAACCTTAACGTCATCTGATATGATTACCCCTAGGTCCCTTTCCATTTTTGTTGTTGTTATTACCTCCCCCCATTGTGTACTCTTCCCTTGGGTTTTTGTTTCCCAGGTGCATTATTTTGCACTTCTTTGCATTGAATCCAAGCTGCCATACTTCTGACCATTCCTCCAACCTTGCCAAGTCCCTTCTCATCCTTTCCACACCTCCTTGTGTATCAACCCTGTTGCAGATCTTTGTGTCATCTGTAAAGAGGCATGCTTTTCCTTCCAGTCCCTTTGCAATGTCACTTATAAAGACATTAAAAAGGACTGGACCCAGTACTGAACCCTGCGGTACCCCACTACTAACCCCCCTTTCTTCACAGTGGACTCCGTTTATAATTACCTTCTGTGTCCTGTTGTCCAGCCAGTGTTTTACCCAGGCTACCACCCTGGGACCCACTCCCAGGCTGGTTAATTTGTTTATTAATCATTTGTGTGGGACTGTGTCAAATGCCTTGCTAAAGTCTAGGTAGGCCATGATCACAGCCCCTCCCTGGTCTACTACTTTGGTCACCCAGTCAAAGAAATCAATTAGATTCATCTGACATGACCTTCCCGCTGTGAATCCATTCTGCCTTGGGTCCTGTGCCCCACTGGCCTCTAGGTACTCAACAATTCTTTCCTCCAGAAGTGATTCCATCACTTTCCCTACCACAGAGGTCAAACTGACAGGTCTGTAGTTTCCTGCCTCTATCTTACTCCCACTTTTGTGAAGGGGAATCACATCTACCTTCCTCCAGTCCTCAGGTACCATAACATCCTCCCATGATTTGTTAAAAAGGGTAGTCAGTGGTGTCACTAGTTCTCCCCTTAGTTCTTTTAGAATTCTGGGGTGAATCCCATCAGGTCCCATTGCTTTGTCCACCTTCAGTTTTAGGAGTTCTTTCAGAACCCTTTTTTCTGTGAAAGGACTGGGATCAACCCCCTTACCCAGAGTGCTTCTGTTAATTGGATTAGGTACCTCCCCCTCCTCCCCTTTTGTGAATACTGAGCAGAAGTATTTATTCGGTATCTCTGCCTTTTCACTGTCCCTGTCTGCCCACCCACCATCCATTCTATTCAGCCTCACTGTTCCTCCCTTTGTCTTGCTACGCTCCCTGATGTACCTTTAAAAGGTTTTATCTCCCTTCTTAACCGAGTTGGCTATCTTTTCCTCAGTTTGGGCCTTTGCTATTCTGACTTCCTTCCCTGCTTCCTTCTGCCTTAACTGGTACAGTTCTCTGTCCTGCTCCTTCAGTGTTTCCTTATTCTTCCTAAATGCCATCTTTTTCTCCCTAACCTTCCCTGCCACCTCTTTTGAAAACCATAGTGGCTATTTCTTTCATTTTGATCTGTTTATTTGCTTCACACAAAGGCTTGTTGCCTCTGTGATGGCAGTTTTGATGTTTCCCCATTGTTGCTCTTCCCCTCCTTCTTGCCCATTTGCTAGTGCTTTTCTGAGGCACTCTCCCATCTTGCCAAAGTCAGCCCTCTGAGTTCAGTACCCTCACTTTTGTATGGCTTGACTCGTAGCTGAGTTATGTGAACCACACTGTTTGGTGGTCACTTGTTCCCAGATGGCTACCCACTTCTAGATCTGAGATCCTTTCACTGTCCCCATTTGAGAGTATGAGGTCTAAGATTTCTCCCTCATGAGTGGGTTCCAAAACTAGCTGTCTGAGGCATGCCCCTTGTAGGGCATCGAGAATGGCCCTGCTCTTGGATGTGGCTGCAGCAAAGGTGCTCTGGTTAACATCCGGCATATTCAGGTCCCCCATCAACAGTATCTGCCCTTTCTCTGCCATCCTAAGGATGCCTTCTATCATATCCTTATCCATGCCTTCTCCCTGAGATGGGCCCCTATGCAGATTGTGGTGCCTTTTTCAGTCTCCAAGGTGATCCACGGTGCCTCCTCTCCTCCCTGTTTACTCTTTTGTTCCATTGCTTTTATCCATTCCCTTACATAGACAGCTACTCCTCCCCCTCTTCTCTCCTCCCTGTCTCTCCTATAGGTTGTGTACCCTGGTACCCAGTCATGGTTCTCTGTGTACCATGTTTCTGTGACTGCCACAATATCCAGGCATCCCTCTTCCATCAAGGCCACCAGTTCAGGGAGCTTGTTGCCCAGGCTATGGGAATTGGTACTCATTACCCTCCATATCTTGATGGCTTTATCCCTTTTTGCCCCATCCCTGTCCTTATTGCCTTTGCTGTTTTCTCCATTTACCCCTGCCCTTCTCCCTATCGACGTCTCTGTCTTGGTGTTTACCTCACTTACTACCCTGATTTTTTGGGGTGCTAGGATTTTGCTGCTCTTCTCCAGTGCCTCCCCCCTTGGCTAGTTTAAATGCTTGCCAATGAAACATTTAAACCTATCACCTAGGATCCTGGTTCCCCTCCTGGACAGATGCAGACCATTGCACCAGTATAGGCCTGCATCACTCCAGGTGGACCCCCAGTCCCCAGTGAAGCCAAACCCCTGAGCTCTGCACCAGTTTTTCAACCACTGATTGAATCCCATTGTGTGGAGCACCCTAGCCTCACCCATGCCATGGACAGGCAGCACCTCCAAGAAGGTTACCATGCATGCTACTTGTCTAAGGCCCCTCCTCAACTCCACAAACTCCTCCTGCACTGCTCTGATCCCTTTCTCAGCCAGGTCATTTGTCCCTAGGTGGACAATGACATCCATCTCCCTCCCCTGTGCGGCTGTTCCAGTGATACTGAGGATTCGCTTCCTATCCCTCCAAGCCATGGCACCAGACAGGCACCTTACTTCCCTCCCTCTCCTCTTCCTCCCCCAATTTCTACACTCCTAACAATGGAGTCCCCCACCAGGAGTTGTTTCATTCTCCTGTGGGGTCCCATGCCACCCTCCTGTGGGTCTCCTTTGTAGAGGTTCCCAGCATCCTCCTTGGTCTTCACTGCAGATTCTTTCATTTGTTTTCAGTGCCAAGCCAAGTCAATCCATCAGATCTTGGTCTGATGCTATCTTATACATTAATAAGAAATCTCCTTTTTTCCTTCTAATTTTGAGGTGGTGCAGCCCTACCCTTTCAAGTCTCTCCTCATAAATACACTGAGGACTTCACACCATGCATTTGTTATGTTGCCATTCTCTGGAGCTTCTCAAACTGATATCTATCTATTGTTAAAATTGGGTCACTGAATTGCAAAAAGTAGTCCAGTTTGGGTCTAACAAAGGACCTGCATAACGGTGTCAGCACATTTTGAATTTTGGAAACAAAAGTCCTTCTCACAGACAGAACTCATTCTAACAGACAAGCTTCCTTTTTTTTGAGCAAAAGTCCTATGTTAGGATAGTTAGTCATTTTACTGTCTGAAAGCATACTGTATGGCATGATAAAGAGGAGCTTCATTTTTCATGACCCTCACAAAGTCCCACTAGTTGTTGTTACACTGGAAATATTTGCAGATGTGTCTGTTTTATGACTCCCATACCAGATGCGGGCATGTTGGATAAGCTCATCTAAGCCAGGACAATGCAAACATTTATGTTTAAATATTTTCACACTAAAAACTGTGAAGTATAGCAGATGGTAAATGTTAGAACAAATTATCAACCTGTGCACCACACACACACACACACACATACACACACACCACACACACAAACTTATTTATTCATTACAAAACAACTACTTTAAAGCATCAGTTAGGGTCAAAGCTTAAAACCACTAAATTAAGGAACTTCAATATTAAGGTTAAATGTTCCCTGAGCCATGGTAAATCTGTGTCCTGGCGTCTGGGGGGCACGACCCCTGAAACAGCATTGGTATTGCCCTAACTTAGAAAACAGAAAAGTTACAGATACAGTTAGATTTGTGCAAGTTTTGCAGTTGGACTTAAAAGCCAAGTCAGCCAAAATATGCATCTGGGACACTTTTTTAAGTGGATTTAATGGTTTGACCATCTATGAAATTAGTAATTACAAAGTCGGTGACAAAAAATGGGAGGGTTTAATCCTGACACTTATGTGGTCATGAGAGGGTTGTAATTAGCCTGTTGCTTAAAATTAGAAGTTGAAAAGTCTGAAAATAAAAAAGTTAGAAATAAAAATAGATTTGTGAAAGTTTTGCAGTTGGACTTAGAAGTGAGGTATGCAAAATATGCATCTTTTGTTATCATGCATACTTCTTTCACAAATGACCTGCAGTAATTATAACCCTACCTCAAGACTACAGAATGTAAATTTATAAATCCATCCCATTTTAGTGTTGCTACCTTTAACGGCCACTTTTCCAGGGTGCACTTTCTCAGAAGGGTAAAAAAATCAAGCTCACTTTCAAATGTTTTACTGATGCGTATTTCGCATAACTCACTACTATAGCACCACAAGCATAGAAACATAGAAGCTGTCAGCAGAAAAGATCCTCCTGGCCCACCTAGTCTGCACTCAAGTCCCTACCTACTGCTCTACTGTTGACCCTAACTGATCTCGGCCTCACCCCCCACCCCAGCCCCTGCTACTAAGGTCCCTCTGTGTCTGCCCCATGCATGCTTGAAACCTGTTACCACTTAAGTACTCACCACCTCTGCTGGGAGGCTGTTCTAGGCATCCACTACCCTTTCCATGAAGAAATATTTCCTCACATCATCTCTAAGTCTCCCTCCTTCCTTCCAGCTTCATATCATGCCCCCTTGTCCTTGAGCATCTCTTTCTGTGCAATATTCCACACTCCTGTACCTCATAGATACGCTTGCGGTATTTGAATGCCTCTATCATTTGCCCCCTTTCTCTCCTTTCCTCCAGTGAGTACATACATAATTCCCTGAGTCTTTCCTCGTAGGGCTTCTGATGCAGGCCATGCACCATTTTGGTTGCCATTCTCTGTACCGCATCCACCCAGTCTATATCCTTCCTTTGGTTGGGCCTCCAGAACTGGACGCAGTATTCCAAGTGTGGCCTCACTGTTGATCTATATAGGGGTAGCACTTCCTCCCTTTTTCTGCTGGTAATACCCCTTCCTATGTACCCCAGCATCCTACTAGCCTTTCCCACTCCCTTATCACACTGCTTTGCTACCTTCAGGTCACCAGATATGATGACCCTCAAATCCTTTTCCTGTTGAGTGGTAGATAACACTCCCCCAATAGCTAATACATTGCCCTTGGGTTTCTGTGTCCTATGTGCATCATTTTACATTTTTGGTGTTATACACCAGTTGCCAAACCTTTGACAAGTCTTCATACTTTTTTAGATCTTCCATAATTCTTTTCACCACCCCCCGTGTGTCCACTCTTTTGCAGATTTTAGTGTCAGCTGCAAAGAGGCAAACCTTTCCTTCCAGCCTCTCTGTGATGTCGCTAATAAAGACATTGAATAGAACCGGTCCCAGAACCGACCCCTGAGGCACCCCACTGGTTACCTTTCCCTCCTCTGAGTGAACTTCATTTATCTCCACTCTCTGAGTTCTGTTACTTAGCCAACTTCCTACCCATTTTATATTTTTGGACCCACTCCTAGGTTGCCAAGCTTGTTTACCAGTCTTTTGTGAAGAACAGTTTGAAGACTTTACTGAAACCCAGGTAGACCACATCCACTGCTCCTCCCTGATCCACCTCCCTGGTAACCCAGTAAAAAACACTGTCATGTCTGTTTGGCAAGATCTCCCCCCTGTGAACACATGCTACCTCAGATCCTGCAGTCCATTGTTTTTTAGGTATTCCCTAATAAGTTCTTTTTTTTCTTCTTCCTTTTTAATTTTTTTTTGTCAACTCTTTTTTTCCCTCTGGTTGCCGGCTCACAGGATCGCCCTCAGGTGAGACCGCACTTGATCCAACTCCTACTATCCTGCCTGAGACCCCCAACCAGGGAATCGGGGACAGCATCCCCCTACTCCAACTTCTCCAAGCTCCCAGCCAACCTCCTAGCTTTTACACACCCCAAGGTGGGGCCACCCTGCAACTCCTACCTGGGTGCTCTTTCTCTTAATCTAGACAGCTGTGGCCTGGGAGTGGAGAGAGGGTCTGAGAGAGCTGGTTGAGTTGGGTCTGGCGTTGGACATGTGGCCAGTCCCTCAAGGTCCACCGTCATCCTCCTGAGTGCTGGGATAGTTCCGCTTTTCTTGTTCATCCCTCCCCAAGGCTCAGATGTGCAATGACGTCCAGCGTGTGGCAGGCGTGCTTCCACACCCGCACGCAGGACATCCACCAACACCTTTCAACTCTGTGAGACCCCCTTGGTTGTTGTGCTCCCAGTCTCCACTAGGAACAACTAACACCATGGGTCCATCCTCCCACTCCCTCACAGGAGAGGACAGCCATCCTCCGGAAGCTCAATCTCCCTCCTTCCTGTCTGACCCCCTGCACCCCAAGCTCATTCCCAAACTTGGGTCACTGGTGTGGCATGAGGTAAGGCAAGTACCTCAGCCCTCAGTGCCACCTGGCCAGCTCCAGTCCTTTCTTTAAGTAGTATTTCCATAAGCTTGCCCACCACCAAAGTTAGGCTTACAGGTTGCTAGTTTCCTACCTCCTCCCTATTTCCACTCTTGTGTAGTGAGACCACATCCACCCTCCTCCAGCCCCATGGAACTTCCTCCACTTCTAGTAAGAGACTGAACAGAGCAATTAGGGGCAAATACAGCTCCTCCCATAGTTCCTACAGCATCCTGGGGTGAACTCCATCTGAACCCATTGCTTTGTGTACCTTTAATTTTGTTAGTTCCTTAAGAACATGCTTCTCCTTAAAGAGGCTAGTGTCCACTTCCCTTCCCCAATGCTCTTCCCTACCATTTGTAGCCTGTCCCCTACTCCTTTCCTTATGAATACTGAACGAAAGTATATATATTCAGTATGTCAGCTTTCTTCTGGTCCTCCTCCACCTTTTCCCCCTTTCCCCTTTTAGCCTTACTATCCCTGCTTTGTTTTCTTATTTTTAAACATGTACCTAAAAATATGTTTTATCCCCATTTTTTTCTTCAAATATACTTTCACCTCCAGCGACCGCAGGCAGGTACTTCTGCTTCTGCTCTGCCACCTATGTTCATCCTTCACTTCCCTCCGATACTGCCAAGCCCTTTGTCCCCCATGGATTTCCCCCTGTGGCAGAGCCGGGAATGGGAGGACTGTCCTCCCACCACCCAGGGCAAATCATCCAGAGTTGGGGCTTTCGGCGATCACAGATGGGAGCAGGATGCTGGCTGACAAGCAGGGTGTTACTTAGCATGTGATTGCTCTCCCCTCTCTGTTTTCTGTCCTTCCCCCCTTATGGCCATGAACATGCATGCGTGGAGGCATGTGCATCATGTAGCCATGCTCTGTGCCTCCTAAACTCCAGTGCTACCCCCCAACCTCCACTAGGAGGCAGCCAAAGAGTGTGACAACCTTCCCTCCCTCTCTGGGAGAGGAGAGGAGAGCAATCTGTTGGATGCTCGAACCTCTCTCTCTCTCTCCCCTGCCGACTCCTGGCAACCTGAGCTTGCCCCTGAGCCTTGGTCGCCGGCATGGCATGAGGTGTGGCATCCAGCAGCTCAACCCTCAGTGCCACTGGGCCAGCTTTTATCCCCAGTTTTTGATTATTTGGCAATGTTTTCCACTGTATGTGCTTTTGCCGTCTTCACTGCCCTCCCTGCCTCCCTTTTTTTCTCTAGGTAAATCCCCCTATCTTCCTCCTTCTGTGTCGTCTTGTACCTTACCTTTTGAATGCCTACTCCTTTTCCTTTACCTTCTCTGCTATTTCCTTGGAGAACCATAGTGGCCCCTTTCTCCTCTTGCTCTTTTACACCTGCCTAACTCAGAGGTTTGTTGCCTTTTCAATGGTCTTCCTTATTTTAGCCCTGTTTTCTTCTACCCCACCCTTATCCTCTATTTTCGACAGGGTTTCCTTGAAACAATCTCCCATTTTCTTGAAATCAGCCCTCCTAAAGTCCAGGACCCTTGTTTTAGTGCAGTTAGGTTCTGGCCTGGTTCTTATGCTGAACCACACCATATATTGATCACTGGTCCCCAGTTTGCCTCTCACTGTGATGTCAGTCACACTGTCCCTGTTTGACAGTACGAGGTCCAATAACACCCCCTCATGAGTGGGTTCCTTAACTAGCCGCCTAAGGAATGCCCTCTGCTGGGAGTCTAGGATTTCCCCACTCCTAACTGATACTGATGCTGCAGCAGGGACACTCCAATCCACATCTGGCAGACTGAAGTCCCCCACTATCAATACCTCACCCTTGATAGCCATCCCTCAGATTTCATCTAACATATTCTTATCTTCCTCCTCTCCTGGTGCTGGAGGTCTGTAGATCACCCCATCCTAACAGCAGCCCCTTTCCCTGTCTCCAGGGTGACCCACAGTGCCTCTGCTTTACCCTGTCACCCCTGTATCTAGTGGCCTTTATGTTCTTCTTCACGTAAAGAACCACCCCCCCTCCCGTTTTACCTGCCCTGTTCCTCCTGACTAGCTCATACCCAGATATGGTTACCTCCCAGTCCAGGTTTTCATTGCACCAGGTCTCTGAATTGCTACTATGTCCAAGTCTCCTGCTGCCATGGTAGCCTCTAGGTTTGCCATCTTATTGCCCAGACTTTGAGCATTTGTACATACAGCTCTCTCATTTTGTACTGTCACCTCCCCTGTTCTTGCCCTCTTGTCCTCGCCCCTTTCCTCCACTATTTTGTTTTCCTCTTTCCCTTTTCATCTTCCTCTTGGTTCCCTATCTGTATTTCTTCCTCTTGGGACTCCTCACCCTTGGGAATTTCACAGCTGACCCTGTAAGCATGTGAGGGGTGCAGACTGTATCTTCCTGCCTTATTCTGCCTCCCACCTCAGTTAGTTTAAATGTTTACTAATGTTACATTTAAACCATTCACTAAGGATCTCAGTTCCCCTCCTGGAAGGATGCAGGCCGCTGCCCCTGTACAAGCCTCCATCCCTCCAGGTGGCGCTCCAGTCCCCAATAAATCTGAATCGCTCTGCTCTGCACCATTTCCTCAACCATAAGTTGAGGTCCCTGGTACCTCCAGAGTCTCCTGTCATCCTCCTTGTCTTGGAGAGGTAGCACCTCAGAGAAAGTAACCGAATGTGTCTCTTGTCTAAGACCCTTCCCCAGTTTCCTGAACTACTCCTGAACTGCCTCTGGCCTCTCCCAAGCTAGGTAATTTGTCCCCTAGTAGACAATGACATCTAGCTCTCCCTCCCTCCCCAGTGATCCTTAGGATCTTCCTTCCTTTCCTATGAGCCGTGGCACTGGGAAGGCACTTTATCACCCTCTCCTCATCCCTTCGTGTCCCCAAATGTATTCCTCTTGCAATCAAGTCCACCAATGGGATTCCCGTCCTCCTATTCTGGGGTCCCCTGCTTCCCCCTTGGGGTCTCCACCATGGAGGACCTCTGCATCCATTCCAGTCACTACTTTGGGTGCCTCTGTGGGACAGTTCCACCCTGCCAGTGTGGTGTAGAAGTTCCGTAGTGGTATGGGATTCGGCATGTGCCTATGTGCCACCACCCTAACCCTCCCTGAGCCCACCATTGCCAAGCAGCTCCTCTTTCTCTGCACCCTTTGAGGAAGTGGGGGAGGACTTGGTGGCTGCTGAGTTGGGGAGCAGGTCCTCCTAACCCAAGTCTTTCAACCTCCTCCCTCAGCCCAGAGAGGAGCCTGAAGATGGGGCAACACCACAGTCTTCAGAAGGTCTCCCTGAAGACTGCTGCCCCACAGCTGCTTCACTGCACCACTCCCAACAGAATTATTCCTTCCAGATTATCAAACCCAGATGCAACCTCCTGGTGCTCCCTTTATAAATATTCCCT
Source organism: Neoceratodus forsteri (assembly GCA_016271365.2). Classification (NCBI taxonomy): domain Eukaryota; kingdom Metazoa; phylum Chordata; order Ceratodontiformes; family Ceratodontidae; genus Neoceratodus; species Neoceratodus forsteri. The sequence goes on along the minus strand of JADMNL010000022.1, from coordinate 435,076,749 downwards.
TAAAGGTGCCTCTCCTCCTGTGATGTTAGTCAGTGAGCTGCTTGTATTCTATATAGGTATTGGGCGGGTGAGCGGGAGAGCCAAAAATTAACTGTGCTCTTGTGTATTGCTGCTTGCAACTGTGAAACATTTCCAGCTCTATTGCTTTTGTAGCTTTTCTATTTTTGTAACTTTTCAACTTCAAATTTTTGACTATAAACTAATTATTGCCCCTTCATTACCACAGAAGCCTCAAATTTTCATGTCCATTGGCCACCAGACTACGGTAGCCTGGCTCATTCCCAAACCCAAGACCTCTCGCATGGTAGTGCAGAGTGCTTCTGCTTGGCCATCAATGTTATCCAGACCTAGGGCATGATTTTCAGGCACAGTCTTTTTCTGTGGCAAGAATGAGGCAAAAAGTGGGCCCATTGTGAAAACATTATATTATTCTATTCTGAGAGGAAGGATCTGCCATGACACATGACCTAATATGCCTGTAATGTTTAAACAGAGGCCTACATGTTATTATTAGCAAGCATGGTTTGGCACATTAATGGCACTGATTATTGCCACACACATGTATGCATATGGTGCAGTACAACGAATACTAATGTATGTGGTACACAGTAAAGAACTGTTCCCCACCTCACCATCCACCCTATATCTTTAGACCACTTCTAGTCTAGCAAAGACTGTGGTGTTTCTCAATGCTCTGGCTGCAGTCCTTGTTATTGTGCATAATGACCACTTCTTTAGAATGGTATTGCTGACCCCACCGTTGGTGCTAAGCATGCAATCACTGAATTAGGTGAAGATTGCTGTAAGGCTTCTGAAATGAGCCACACATGAGTTCTCTTTGGCTCACTATATGATATATATATATATATATATATATATATATATCTCAATCGAGTCAAACAGAACTACTGTGTGGCTTATTTCAGAAGCTTTATGCAACCCCACCTTCATTCAATGATTGCATATCTGTCAGCATTGTCTCTGGTATTCCAGTAGGCCCCAACACAAAGTAAAACCATTACAATCCCTGGTAGTCTAGTGAATTCCCCTCCCTACCTCTTATCATGTACACACAGCCTTAGCTAGTCCTGTCCTCAATGGAATGGGTTCTCCAGTGTGAGTGCATACACAGCACAGCACTCCTTCCACCCCCACCAGTTTTCCCAGACAGTAATTAGTGGACAGCACTAGTGGAGTGCCAGCTGTAGCTGGCAATATGAATACTACTGCATACCATTTAAATGTCAACGCCTCCTTATGTGCACCTGCACACTTTGGTGTGTGCCAATGTGAAGCCACCCCCCGCCGACCCTCTCTGTAAGCATAGCTAGAAGGGATTTCAAACATGGGACTAGCACTAAATGAATACACATGAATTTAGAAACAGTCCCTTGTGCCTGAATATTGGACTGCTAAACATTTTTTAAATAAAGTGCAGCTGCAGGGGAAAAAGCAATGCCCTTTTCAAGATTAGGCCTGAGGTCTCACATCAGGCTCTGACAGATGGTTATAGAAGAACTAAAAAAAAAAGGAAGAGAGGAGACATCAACATAATTTTAGACCTTTCTCACAGTTAGAAAAATCTCAGTTTAAAAATCCTATTATTAGAGACAATACATGTTGAAAGGGACTTCAGGAAAGGCAGATCTGAAAATGGAAGTTCTGAACATGAGGGGTGCCTATCGTTAACCTTTGGGACTCCTGCCTGCTAAATTTGTACAAGTCAGCTGCTCTGGTAACATGTAGAAGCTGGTTCAAACCAGCAGTTTATACCACAAAGGAGTTCAACCTTAAACTTTTTTAAATGTTGGAAGTTTTTACCATTGCAAGAAGAAATGTTGGGAATTATGTACAATACCTAGGAAAAATAAATAGATGGAAAGCCACATGTAATGATGTTATACTTCCATTAAGAGATTCTTCTACCTCATGATTTATATAGAGAGCAGAATCCAGAGATGGAATTAATGGCAGAGTTTAATTTATGGTTTTCTATGTGTTATTATTATTAGCTATAACATATGGACCCATGTTTTTGTAAATGATGAAATGTCACCTTTCCTCCCATCTACTGACACCCTCCCTGCTCTCAGCTGTTGGCACCCAATTTATCCAAATGAAGCTCCCCAGCTGCAGACCCCACCATCCCAGTGATGGTTCAGAAAGCTAACTAAAAAAAAAGTTTGCAAAGTTAAATAGCAATCTTCAGGCCCTCTCTTTCCAGGCCAGTTAGTACTGTTGTGTGCTGCTGTCAGCTCTGCTTCAGTTTTATAGGGGACCGGGTCAATACAGCGCTACAAAAACAAGCGCTGCAATAACCCAGCGCAAGTGCAAAGCGCGGAAACATTTAGAGGGATGGTATAGTGCGGTAGGGAATTACCACTACCCCTGTTGCTGACCGCAAAGTTGAGGAAGGGCTGAAGAAGCCTGTGCTACTGTGGCCAGTTGAGCCACTACCGTGGTGGAGTGGCTAAGGCACTAGCACACAGCAATGATGGAGACCTGGTACTGTGGTTCGGTTCCTCTCCTGGTGTTACAACTTTTTTTTTGGATAAAAAATAAATTCTCCCCCATCCACAGTTCCTTTCCATCTCTGAAGTCCACACTCCTTCAGAATTGGTTATTTATAGTCCGGGGGGGGGGGCGCAGGGGGAAAGGCCCCTTCACAAAAAAAAGTGCCATTGACTTCAATGGCTGTACACTTTTTTTGTATTATCACTGAAAAGCCCAACGCTATGTCGGAGCATGACATTTTGGTTGCGGCGTTTATTGCTGCGCTGTTTTTTTCAGTGACTTTATGACCCTGTGCTGTTCTATAAGAACACTTTCAGTGCTCATACTCTGTATTGCTAGAGAATGACAGAGCCTGCAATGAATATCATCAGGTGGAGTTTTGTCTGGGGAGGATGCCCTGAATGACACCAGGATGGGCGGGTGTGGGTTCCACTCATTGGGGGGGTGGGGGCAGGGTTAGGAAAAGTGAATAGGTGGTAGGGAGGAATAGGTTACCTAGGGAGCAGAACTGGTGGCTGCTGCATGCAAAAGATTAAGGTTTTTTAAGAAGTGGTCTCAGGGGGCTCTGCCTTCTTTCGTGTTTGACATTTTTGGGCATCAAGATTGATATGGTAGTCACGGAGTTCAGCCTTCCAGTGGATAAGATCGGAACCCTGTAAGAGATGTGGAATAGGGCGGTGAAGGCCCATAAGACCACATTGAAGGAGTTGGAGTAGTTGATTGGGAATCTGAATTTTGCATGCAGGCATGCTGATGGGGCAGACTTTCCTCTGGCGCCTGGACAGCTGTGGGACGGGGTGCAGCAAGCCTCATCACAAAGTGAGGGTCACAGAATCCATTAGGGATGACCTGCAAGTATAGCTAACCTTTCTGTCGTGTTTCAATGGGATAGCCATTTGGCTGGAGGAGGTGGCAAGCCATGAGCTGGAACTCTATATGGATGCATCCGACAGCTTGAACTTTGGGGTCTTTTTTCAAGGAGCCTGGTGTGCAGGTCCTTGGCTGCAGGAGTGGGCAGAGGTGGTATCCCATGACTTTGGTGACCGTGATTGGGCACCTACTGAAAGGGCAACTCAATTGCGGTGACTGTCATCATGGTGACTGGGAAGCTGGGCAACCAGATGGGGGTGTGTGTGCGAAATAAGCGACATCCTGTCGCTACATGCCTATGCATGTGGGGGGAGTGAGCACACCAAGCATGGGGTGGAGGGATGGAGGGGTTTTAGGGGGGTGGCGCCATGGCGAGCTGCGGAGCTGCTTCCGTGGCATGGTGGGTGGGTTCAGAGCTGCAGCGGGAATGGTGCTTGGTCCGGGCACAGGTACTTTTTGTTGTACCCAGCCTAAAATTTTATTTTTGCCACGTTTGCACCCCTCATCTCAACATGCACCCCCCTGGAGTTGATAATCCTTAAGAAGGGGGGTGCAGGGGGCACAGCATAAATTAAAACCAAACTCCCCAGCGCCATTTTGCTGTGCACCAGGGAGTATATCACCAAAATATTTTGTCGTTGATGCGCCGTCGCCCTAATGGCGATCGTCTATCGGCGATTGCTGTTATCACATAGATCTGGCAGAGCCTGGCTTGCTGCAGCAGGTTACACTGCTCGAGTTCTTCCCCATTATGGTAGTTATTGTGATTTGAGGGAAACAGCTGAGGAATAAATGGATAATATTTAGAACTGACAATACGGGGCTTGTTTTCAGTATTAATAGGCAGCTCTGAGGGAAGGGCCCCATGGGTAGGTTTATGAGGGTTTTTGTGCTGAGATGTCTTATACTGAATGTGCACTTTAGGGCTGTACATGTGCCTGGTGTTGAGAATGTTGTTGCAGATGTGCTTTCTCATTTACAGTGGGAGAAATTCCAGCAGCTGGCACTAGACATGGATGAGAACCCCAGGGAAGTCCCAGCATGTCTCTGGGATTTAGTGACCGAGAAATGTGGGAACTGCTCAAGCTCTCCCTAGCACCTAGCATGTGGACAGAATATAAGTGGGGGGTTGATGCCTTCCTGAGGGTAAGGGAGTAGCTGGTGTGGGCTGCGGTGTGGTCGGTGTCAGAAGAACAGTTATGCTCATAGGTTCTCCACATGAAGCAGTAGGGCATCTCACCAGGGACAGTGAGGCATCACTTGGTGGAAATAGCTTGGTCAGAAAAAGCAACAGGGCAGAGGGACATGACCCGGGCTTTTAAGGTGCACAAAATGTTGGAAAGTTTGGCCCCAGGGGGAACCCCAAGCAAGGGGATGCCAGGCATCTGATAGGCTCAGCATTGCTGGCAAGGTTGATTGAGGCCTTGCTTAGGGTTCACTCGTCAAGATCTGAGGCCTTACTGTTCTAAATGGCCTTCTTGGTAGCATTTTGTGGGGCCCTCAGGGTGTCCAAGTTCACTCAGCCGAACAATCCTCAAGACGGAAAAGAGGAGCAGGGGTTGTTGGTGCAGCTTGTGAACTCCTCCAGGAGTGCAATGGGACATAAAAGCATGGATGTCAGCATGCATCCGGCACTTGAAGCTGGGGGGGGGCAGAACATTTTTTTACCACAAGGATGGTACCCCTCTCATGGCATACTAAGTCTGGTACCTGCTAGCAAAGACACTGCAGGAGTTGGGGGTGGTGGCATAAGGATTCAACACTCACTCATTTAGGATAGGGGCCGTAGCGCATGCAGGGGTAGAAGGGTGGATGGATGCACAGATACAGGCGCTTGGGAGATAGGGGTCACAAGCATTTGAGAAATACATGTACTGTAACTACTGTAACCTTTTTATTTCCTTGTTCTGCAGGGCAGGAGGTCCGGTCAAGGAGAGTGTGGCTATGTGGTCATTTTTACATGCACTGGGCAGCGGTTTGAGCAAGGTGGCTCTGGGAAGGGGAAAACCTCTTCTTTCATACTCGGAAGGTACAGACACACTGGTTAGATAAAAGGGGGATGAGATGGAGGGAACTGCTCCCCTGGATCATTGCTGTAGCTCATCACCATTGCCCGCTAGATGTTCTCGCCATCCACCTTGGGGGAAATTACTTGGGCCTCGTCAAGTCCCTGGAGCTGCGGAACAAAATGTGTGAAGACTTAGTTTTGTTACATTGGAAGTGGCTGAACACTTGATTGTTGTGGTCCCATAAGGAACAGAGGCTGCAGTGGCACCATGCATGGGACCCTATTGCCATTGAGAGGGCATGAGGGCTGACCAACATTGCCATGAGAAGAATTATAGAATTGGTTGGCAGCTGGGTTGTGCAGCATGACAGCATCTGGGTGAGATTTTTGCATTTGTATTCAAGGGATGGGGTTCATTTATCTGAGGAAGGGAACAACAGATTTCTAGAAGACCTGAACCATGGCTTGGAGGAGGTTTTTTTTGTGAGGTGCTTGGTGGGAGATCAGAGCCCACTGCAGTGGAACGCTCATCATGTGGTGGCATGGTAGCTGTGCAGTAACATACATGGGGGTCAACAGGGTCATAGCTCCTTTTCAGGTAAGCCCTGGGGCTGGGGAGAGGTGAGGCCTTCATGGCTGGGGCCAGAGGGGTGCCAGCCATAAGGGAAGGATAAATCTCTGACAAAGGTCATCAGCCATTGATGCCCTCCAAAAGGTGGAGGGCATCAGTGGGACTAGCCTGTTAGAGCCACCCCTTATGCCTTGGGGGCTAGGGGCCTTGCAAGGTGGGTAATCAATAGATTGGATCCCTCCAACTGGAGGAGGAGTGGCCAATAATGTTTGAGGTGAACCAAAGGGTTTTTATGAGCTGCGACTACCTTGCTGCACATGTCACGCCAACATGAGAACTTACACAGATGTTGAAATCATAAGATTTAATTCTAATTGCCACATTAATAAACACATGGCTGTGGACATTTCCTCCAAGCACGTTGTTGGTCTTGTTTGTCCAGGTGAAGGAAGGGTGTGATCTGTGAGACAACAGAGCTTTCAGAGAAGCAGTAAGGCAACAGTGGAGTACTAGACCTGGTGAGCCCAAAGATTTCTATTTAACTTTGTGAGTTATCTGAAAGGGCCACTGATGCCTCTGGGAAAGCCTTCATCTCTAAAAATACAGCTGAGTTTTATTTTTTACACATTCTCTGCACTGGACTTAGTGTCTTCCATTATTTCTTCCTAGGAATATATTGATATGTAAACAGGAATTTCAACCCTTGAATCTCATCTGTTATAGGTACTTACTCTCTCCTGATATCATTCATAATCCTGTATTTGTGCCATCATAAGCATTTTCTTCACAACAGATTGTGACATCACAAAGAGAGGAGAGAAAACTAACTCTGAGGCATAAAACCCCAATTTGTCTGCAAGTGTTTGTAATAATGAACAATGTGGGGAACAGTAACACTATAAATATTTGAAGTAAAAGCTTGTGTTGTCTAAATATTGTTTTTTCTTCCATCATTTGTTTATGACCCCTTGTCTTTGACTTGCCAGCTTCTACCATGGGTCCCTTCAGCCCCATCACCCACCCTTTCTGAGGCATACCTTTCTGCAGGGTCTCCCATGGATTACTCCTGTGGTGGGGCCAGAGTAGATGGCCAGTCCCCTCTGGAGCACAGTCCATATGTAGAAAGGCCTAGTCAGTGGTGCATGGCTTGCAAGGGACCCCAGACTTCCAGCTGCTGTCGAAGATTTTCCAGTTTGGTTGTTTCACCCTCAATGACCACCAAGCATGCAATGGTGCATGCATGTGCATGCAGAGGTGTGCACACACGTCAGCACTGAGAATGGAGGATGTGCTTCCTGACTGTGCTGGCATCCAGCCTCTGCTGGGTGGCAGATTAATAGCGGAAGACAAGATCCCCACTCACTGAAGGAGGAGAGCTATCCTTAGGACACTTTCTCCTTCCTCCATCACTAGTCAGCCCCCAAGTGACCTGAGTCCATTCCCGAATTTAGATCACCAGCCTATCAAGCAGTAGTGCTAAGGCTGCTGCTGCATCATCTGGTCTTTAATAAATATTGTGTTTGTAACAGGTCGCCTGAAGATGCCAGTTACTTTTTAAGCATGTTTGTGGAAGTGACTGTAGCAGGGAGGGTGGTGGCTGATGCAAGGGTGGAGATGGGTAATTTCATATGTGAATGTTGCCATCAGCTCCTTGTGGAGCTGGCTCTTGGGATGTTGTAACACTATCAAAGTGGTGTCACATTTATAGTTTAACAACATGCAGACATAAAATTTTGGGTGTAACAGGCAGCTTTTAAAGGGCCACTGTTTCCTTATGGGAAAAGTGGCCATCCATACATTATAAAACCCAAAACCCTTTAGTACATGTAGCATGAAGTATTCCCATACTACTGTACAAGTGAAAGAATGGTATTCTGTTACCTACTGTTTCTGAAAGAATTAAGGTTATGCCTGGGAACTATTGGCCAGTCAGTTTAAAGCTGCAGTTCCTTTTCACTGTGACAATGCTGACCTAAACTTTTCTATTCTATTTTAGATTGTCCCTTGCCTCATGTCTTGAGCGCTACCCTTGTTGTTGATTTTCAGTTTGCTTTAGCACTTTTTTACATCTTAAATGTTCAAAAATGTTCTTTTTTTCAATATGGCTCGAACCAGGTTTTCATCAGTATTCTCAGCTGTTTTTGTATTCCTACTGTCCCATAAAGTCAGGGGTCCCCATATTCACTGTTAGCCCCTGCTCTGCAAAAACTCTGCATTAGCACTAGCACCAACACCAGTACACTGACACTGTGATATTCAGAGGAATTGCCCTAGTGCTAAAATCTCTGAATATATGGCTGCACACGTGCAGCTCAAATGCATTTCACAGACACAGCACAAATAGCACCAGTGCAGCACTGAATATAGTGCTGAACATGGGGGGGTGCTGTGGATTTGAGGAGGGCAACATTGAAAGACGCACAACACAGTAGCATAGATAAAATAAGATCAGAAATAGATTTTACTGTACAAAAATGGCAACAAGCTATAGAAAACAACAACAATGGTGGAGGGGGACTGAAACAAAAGAAAAAGGGCAACCACCCATGAGGAGCTAAAAGAAAAGAAAAAGGGCAACTGCCAGTAAGGGGATAAACAAAAGAAAAGAGCAACCACCCAAAAGGAGGGAAGTGAAACAAAGAAAAGGACAACTGCCAGCAAGGGGGAACAAAGAAAAAGGGTAACTGCCAGTAAGGGAGGAGAAAGAAAGGAAAAGGGCAACTGCTAGTAAGGGGTAGAAACAAAAGAAAAAGGGCAACTACCCATAAAGGAGGGTGAGAAACCAAAGAAAAAGGGCAACTACCCATGGAAACAAAGAAAAGGACAACCACCCATGGGGACAAAAGAAAAGGCAACCACACATAAGGGTGGAGAACAAAGAAAAGGGTAACTGCCCATAAGGGGGTGGGGAGAAACAAAGAAAAAAAGGCAATGAACAATAATGGGGGCAAAAGAAAAGGACAACCACACATAAGAGGTAAGGAAATAAAGAAAAGGAAACCACGCGTGAGGAAGAAACAAAAGAAAGGGGCAACTGCCTGTAAAGGGGAGAAACAAAAGAAAAAGGGCAACTGTCAGTAAGGGGGGATAAACAAAGGAAAAAGGGCAACTGCCAGTAAGGGGAGGAGAAACAAAGGAAAAAGGGCAACTGCTAGTAAGGGGGGAGAAATAAAAGAAAAAGTGCAACTGCCCATGGAGGGGTGAGAAACAAAAGAAAAAGGGCAACTACCCATGGGGGGAGAAATAATAGAAAAATGGCAACCACCCATGGGGAGGACAAAAGAAAAGGGCAACCACACATAAGGGTGGAGAACAAAACAAAAGGGCAACTGCCATGGGAGACAAAGAGAAAATGGCACCACCCATGGGGGAGAGACAAAAGAAAAGGCAACCACACACAAGGGTGGTGAACAAAGAAAAAGGGCAACTTCCATAAGGAGGTGGGGAGAAACAAAAGAAAAAGGCAACAAACCATAAGGGGGGGTAAAAGGAAAGGGACAACCACACATAAGAGATGAGGGAAACAAAAGAAAAAGGGAAACCACACATAAGGGAGAAGAAAGAGAAGAAAAGGGGCAACTGCCCATGGGGGGGGGAGAAACAATAGAAAAAGGGCAGCCACCCATGGGGGGGGGAGAAAAAGGGCAACCGCCCATAAGGGAGGAGAAACAAGAGGAAAAAGGGCACGTCCTGTAAGGGGAGAGAAACAAATGAAAAGGTGCAACTGCCAGTAAGGTGGGATAAGCAAAGAAAAAAGGGCACCACCCCATTACAAGAAAATAAACACTGGGCACTCACCTGGTACAATAAAATAAACACAGAGCACCACCCATTACAAAAAAAAGAAGGCACCCGCCTGTCATAACGAAAAAAAAAGGCCACCCAGCCATTAAAAAAAGGGCACCCCACCCATCAAAACAGAACTAAAAAAGGCACACACCTGTTAAAATAATATAATTGTCCGCAGCAAAATCAAGGGGCAGAAGGAGGTGGTTGTGATGGCAGCTGCTGAATATCATGGGCAGTCATTGCTAGCAGCTCACCCACCCACTGGATCAGAATACGAACTTGATATCTGAGAAGTTTGTCAAGCCCCTCTCTGAGGAGGGCATCTTGCTGCCATCCTGCAGTTCCCCTAGGCACCTACAGTATGGAAAGAAATACACTGAACTAACCCAGCTGTGCACATAGGACAAGGGATGCAAGAGTGGCATAATGTGCACAGTAAATGTACAACCAGCTGACACATGGGCCATCATGCACACATAGGTGGAGGGAGTCACACATCTACAATGGAATGTGCGCAGCATACTAGAGACAGATTTGTGGACCTGAACAGTAGAAGACTGCACATATAGTCAGGGTGCCATGCTGCAGCTGTGCATGACCAAGCCATGCAAGTGACAGATGACACCAGCAGGGGATGCCAGATGTGGAATTGCGGCACAAGCAACAGCCACACCAAGCCAGAGTACGATAGGTCATGTGATGGCCTGAGAGGCTTGGCTCTGCACCAACACACCCAGCACCCTGCACACCAGAAATCCAGCACACAGGCCAACACAGATGTGCTGGACAACAGGCATCCATGACCAACCCTTGTCAGTCACAAGGGCAGGCCAAGGCATACATGTGTTACCCAAAGCTCAGTTGTGTACGGACAATGCTGTCACATAGCACTGTGTACAGCAGCTGGAGTAACATGTGAGTGCAGTGGTGTTGTACATTGGTGGGCCTCTTACACACTATACCTTTTTGAGCACAACACTGGTGTGAGATACCAAGCCACCTGGAGGCATCCCATGTCCCAGCAGATGCTGGACCCACCTTAGGTATAGGGTTGACACTCAAACAGAGGCTAAGTGCAGGACAGTGGTCCTGTGAAGACCCAGTTGTGTCTGAATTTATGCATGGCCCTGCCAGTGTACAGTGGAATAATCATACACTAGACATCACTGTGTTGGTTATACTCTACTGACTATGCATCATACTGACTATGCATCACAATGCTGATCACATATGGTAAGGTGCATGCAATGCCATCGATGCCTCCCTGCCACTGACCCCATGCAGCATAAACTCAGCTCTGTTGCAATGTAATGGCATGGCACCCTGTTCATATGGCACTGAAACTGGCACAGATGAGGCAGACTGTCTTGGGCCTATATGAGGCACACGGGATGTTGCAGTGGTGTACTGTTACAACAGTCACCCATGCCTGCTTCCACATGACAGATACATACAACAGACCTGACTGACAGTGACAGGCATACTGCTTAAGATTGTGAGCATGAGCACAAATGCGCTGGCACACCTGGTTGGTGGCACAGGGGACATGCCATCTCACAGTGTAATGCATGGCAAGATACAGTCTATACACACACACACACACACACACACACACACTGGCAGCATGCCTACCGCAAGGATGTGCACAACAGTAGACTGCACAGACTCTGACACAAAACTGTGTCAGTGGTGGGACAATGTCCCAAGGACCGGATGAATGTCCCCAACCATAACTGCATGGGTGCTGCCCGACAGGCAAGCATGCAGCCTGCCAAGACACATATAGACGTCCCCCTCCCACATCAGATGCATACAGCATAGTGTAGACATGCAACCCAGAGAACAAAACACACAATGCAAGGTATTTTTGTTTATATGTGTCTGAAGAATGTCCATTGGCTGGCTTACCACGCTGGACCCCATCCCAACCTGGAAACTCCTCTTCCATCCAGTGGTCCTGGCAGCCCCCTTGGTGCTGTCTGACTCTGGCTTGTTCCTGTTGTGCCATGGTGTCTGTGGAGGAGGACAAAGGAGACATGTTCGAAAGCATGCAGTGGAACACATGGCATAGTACCATAAACCATAAACATTTATTTATTTATTTATTAGATCGTCGGTTTACAGACCTTTGAGTCAAAGACTCATTTACAACAAAGGCACCTCCTCAAGAGAGCAATACATTACAGCAAACAAAACAGTACAGTACATAATGCTTAGATTAAAAAAGCAACCAGTGTTACAGGCATTCACTGGTGGTACACGCTTGGTAATAGGTAGATCACAGTAGTCATAATATAGGTACACAAGTACCACATCAGGTAGCAACCAGAGATATTTTATTACATTAATCAGCAGATGTTGCCTGAGACCCCAGGTATATACAGCAAAAGTAGACAGGGTAGACCCAGAATAGGGGTGAGGGTAAGGGGCAGGTGGGGGATTATGTGCAGTTGCAGCAGAGAGTGCTTGTCAGATGGCTTCTAAGGGAGACCTTGAAAGGACCAAGCTTAGTAGAGTCAGCTATGTTGGCTGGGAGGGAATTGAACCAGGAGGGAGCCTGATAGCAAAAGAATCTCTGGGCCATGCAGGTCCTTACCCTGGAGACAATAAGGGAGGTTTTGACAGTGCTGCGGGTAGAGACTGAGGGGGAGGCACACTGTAGGGAGGTGGCGACCCCAGGGGGGCAGCCCTAGCAGGGTCTTTTTTACAAGAAGGCAGGTTTGGAAGCGGAGTCTTTCTTCAAGGTTGAGCAAGTTGGTGGTGGAGTACAGCAGGCATGTATGGGTGCGCCTAGGGGCTCCCAGCATTAACCTGCAGGCCTTGTTTATAGGGAGCTGGATTCTTGCAAGTACAGTGTTGTCGGCTGCAGCATAGATGGACAGCCCATAGTTGATTAGCGAAAGGACAGAGGAGGTGATTGCCAATCTAAGGGCCTCTTGGGTAGGCAGTCCCTATGGCGGTATAACAGTCCAATCCTGGTATTGGTGGCAGCAGAAAGGGCATTGATATGGGAATGGAAGGAGAGTGCCGAATCAAAGGTAATGCCCAGATAGTTGTAGGAGGAAACCTGCTCAATGGGGTTTAGTGTGGCTTTGCTTTGGCGATACAAAAAGAGCATAGCTTTGGTCTTTTTTAGGTTCAGGACTAGCCTTCGTGATGTGAACCAATGCTCAGCTCTATCAAAATCTTGTTGGAGGGTGGCCTGGAGTGTGCTGGGGTTGGCACCAGAGGCAAAGAGCACAGCGTCATCCGTGTAGAGGAGTATCTTACTTGGGCTGGCCAAGGGGAGGGAGTTGAGGTAGAGACTGAAGAGGAGAGGGCCTAAAATGGAGCCTCGGGGAACCCCAGAGTGGACAGGTCATGTATCAGATAGGGTGCTATTGATTTTTACACACTGAGTTCTGGCAGAGAGGTAGCTGGTGAACCATGCAAGGGTGTTGGGGGAGAAACCAAGGCATCTGAGGGAGTCAAGCAGGAGGGGATGGCAAACCATGTCAAATGCCTTGGAGAGGTCAATGAACACGGCACTGGCAGGACTTCTGGCATCAAGAGCAGAATGCAGAAAGTTGGAGAATTCAAGTAGAGCGGTTGTGGTGCTGTGACCTGCATGAAAGCTATGCTGTTCAGGGCACAGGATATTGTACATGGCCAGGTATTCGGCAAGCTGGTTGGCAACTACTTTTTCAAGGGCCTTAGAGAGTGGGGGAGGATGGAGATAGGTCAATAGTTACCTGGGGGCGCTCGATCGCTGCTTTTTAGGATGGGAGTGATGATGACAGTTTTCCATGTGCTGGGGAACTGCCCCAGGCACAGGGAGTGGTTGAGCAGCTTTGTGAGTGGGACTAGGATAGCATCCAACATCAGACGAAGTAGCCTAGTGTCCAGTAGGTCGGTGCCGGGGTTGTTACTACTAATGGCTTTTTGCAGAAGGGGTCTAGCCTCCAACGGGGAGATGGTACGTAGGTAGAAAGGAGGTCTCTGGAGAGTGGGCAGGGGTGCTACTGGGATGGGGTCAAAAAAGTTACTGGGCAGAACTGAACTCAGGTCTGAGAAAGTGTGGTTTAGGCAGTCTGCAATGCCAAGGGGGTCAGAGCAGACAGTTCCATTAAAGGAGAGTTGAGAGGGGGGTGGGGAGTGGAATTTCCCATTCAGTTCCTTTACATTATCCCAAAAGTTTTTAGCCGGCCCCCAAGAGGAGACAAGAACGGATTGGTAGTACTGGGCTTTGGCCTGTCGAATGGCCCAAGTACACTTATTGCACTCAGTGTTGTACGCTTGCCTATCAGCTGGCTTGCCAGATTCCACAGCAATGTGCCATAGGTTGTCTCTCATTTTAAGTTTGTGAAGGAGGGAGATTGGAACCCAGGGCGTGCTTTGCTTTTTGGTGCGATTTCTAGCGAAGGGGGCATAGAGGTCACAGGCAGTATTAAAAGTGCGAGTGAAAAAATCCAATGCCTCGTCTATGGACAGTGCAAGCCTTATTGGGGACCAATCCAGTTGTGAGAGGTACAGTTTAAGGCAATGCAGGCCACCTGGGAGTAGGCAATGTCGCTGGGTTGTTTGTGGTGCAGGTTTGCCGTTGGCAGCAGACCAAGAGAATACAACCGGGGAGTGGTCACTAAGTGATTTGGGAAGTACACTGATATCAAGCACCCTCTGGGGGTGGTTGGTAATGGTGATATCCAGGAGGGTGCTGGAGCCAGTAGAGGGGTTGAATCTAGTTGGGGTGGTGACAAGCTGAGATATGTCAAGAGCGGCAAAGATATCTTTGGTTTGGGAGGCCATACCAGAGAGCCAGTTGATATTCAGGTCATCAACAATTATGTGGGCCATTTTGGGCGGTAGGCCAGAGAGGTAGTCAGCAAGTGCCTGAATGGCGAGGTCTTGCTTTCTGGTGGGAATATAGGCAACAGTGAGAAACAGTGGGCCCATACCAGGGTTGGGGGAGATTTTTAGCATGAGGGCTTGCGCCCCGTAATCAAGCTTGGGTGGTAGAAGTGCAAGTCCAAGGAGGGAGTCACGCATGTAGACAGCACAACCACCTCCATGCTAACCCACCCGATCTTCCCTGAAAAGGGTATAACCAGGGAGGGAGATGAAGGAGTCAAGGGTGGATTTGGATAACCAGGTTTTGATGAGAGAGACAGTGTGTGGCTGGTGCTGAGTAACCCAGCATTGGAATGCAGCAGCCATCTTAAGGAGAAGCTATGCGGAGTCCTTGAGCCTGGGCAGGCTTGTTCATAAGGTTGGGCACGGGGCCAGGGTTTGGATGAATGTTACCTGATAGAAACAACAGGAGGGTGATTAGGTGCACCAAATCATGGTAGTGATTGTGGCATCTCCCCTTGCGACTGGACATGGGGCCGGGTGCTGGGGTGCAAGAGGTGGGTAGAGTACAAAGGGTGGGAAAGGCATTGAGGAGAAGAGACCAAGGTATGAGTGGGAAGTAAGAGGTAGCAGGGGTGGAAGTATGGGGGGTACCAAGGGGGAGAGGTGGTCGATGTCAGGGGGTCTGATAGAGGTGTTTTAGGTAAGAGGGGGGTACTATGCATAGAGGGTGATGGTCCTAAATAAGGTGGGGCTGGTGTAGGAAGTAGGAGGAGGACCATAGTAAGTGTCAATGCACTTGATCCCAGATGCATTGAGGACAGTAAGTTATTTGAGCATGAGAGAGGATCACCCCTTTAAGAAGTTACAGAAAGGAGAGCCCCTTTAAGGAGTTGCTGTAATTGACTAGTGTGAGACCTCAGGGGGCAGGGATCACTAGGGAAGTGTACTTAATAAAGGAGGGAGGAAGGTGCGGGGGAGTGGGTGAAAAAACTGCCCAGAGAGCAGTATAGCAAGGCAGTGGCTGAGCTGTGTTTTGAAAAAGGTGCTTTGTGTGCTTTCTTTCTCAATGGGGATCTGCAGCATCCAATCGGAAGCAGCCACAGTCCCCAGGAGCCAGTCCAATTACAGAGATTGAACCCTGACAGCTCCGAGCTAGGAGCTGACCAAACGTACCTGCTTTCCTGGGTCAGGGGATGGCAGGCTGGATGCAGAGGTCCAGCCGCCAGCAGGTAGCAGCGCCAGGGCCACTCGGCTGAAGTGGAGAGCCTGGTTTGGGCTTGTGGCTAAAACAGAGCAGAAAAAAGGTGGTCCATTAGTTAAAAAGTCAAAGACAAAGGTCAAGTAAATTGGTGGGAGGGCCCTGGGCAATTTAGTGCTCAGGGCAGAAGTAGGTGCAAATAGTTGGAGAAAAGGTTCCTGAAGAGAGGTTTAGTCAAAGATTACACATGCCTATATACTGGTACTGTGCACCAACAGCCACATGTGTGTGGTGTGGATAGAGAGGACCATGTCAGGCCACGTCCTACCACTGTATACAGCCATGGCACCCCAGGTAGTCAGATGAGCCAGGGTCATGACTAAGGCTGTAATAGTTTCACTGTAAAAATGCAGTTTCACAGCTCCTGCACAGGTGAAATAAAATTTTTCACAGAAATAACAAGGGCAAGGTTTGATGCTAAACTTTATGTTCTTTAATCAAGTAAAATAAGTTATGACCCCCAGACTAATGTGATGAGACCTGGAGATTCTGATTAAGAAATATAATGTATAAAATCATTCTTTAATTTACTTTGTTGTTTTCATTTACTTTGATAGCTGATTGTTCCTGTGCACCCCTGCATACCAGTGGTGCTGCACAAAATATCCCAGTCATACTGATCTACATCTCCTGCATGCTGACAGGCAGTGGTTCACAAGATAAACAGCCATATGGAGGGGGATCCAATGGGCATACGTCCATGCAGTTGCATGCCATATTGCGCAGACTGTTGCTTGGCAAATACATTGTCAGTCTTGGATGCAGATGTAGGTTTTGTCACAAACCCACTCAGCAGGTCAGCCCTCTACTCCCAAAGTGCCAACCTCTGAGCGCAGTCTTGTGAACAGTTAACAGAAACAGGGTAACTCTCCTGTCTGTTTTGTGGGTTTGAATCAACCTTTGGTCTCAAGTCTTGGAGGGATTCAAACTGTTAACCTCTTGCTAGCGTACCCAATGCACAGGCTCAGATAATTCTGTCTTCAGGGGGCCAGATATCTTTGCCTACAGGCACCTAACCAGGTGTACAGAAATGAACCCTTAAATACTATAATAAAAAACCTCAGATTACTCTTACCTTTCTCCAGTTTGGTATCACCATTCAAGCTTATGCACAGTGTCTGCTTTAACCATATATACTTCTCTTGTTAAAGAAAAGAAATTCAGAGACAGACCAAGTAGGCTCTAAAAATAGAGTTTTACTAAAATAGATAAAAGTATGTAAAACATAAAATACAGAACCATATATCACAAGAACCATACAATATTTTAAAAGAACAAGGTTTTAACAGTGCAATTCCTACTACAGTACTTAGATTTTCTCTCTCTACCTGTATACTTGCTTAAAGTACTCAAAGATGTTTCTTTGTCAGAGTGTAGATAAAAGTGAGTCAAAATGGAAAACAGAATACTGTTTAAAAGCTGGCTTTGCCCATCTCTTTGCATGAGGTCACCTAACTCCTCCCTGTCAGAATATAAAAAATATATATCTATGCAAAACAGGATGTCTTATCAAAGGTAAATTCTGTGATCTCAGCACAACTCATTTTCTCATATGACTTTCTTTGATCTTATGATCAGCTTCCCCTTTCCAGGACATCAAAGCATCTTTTATGACTTCGCACTATAGCGTCACAACCTGCTCTTCTTCCTCTAAGCATTATAAAAGTTTATGATCTATCTTGGCAGTTAAAGCTATATTTAACTTAGATAAACAGGAGATCTTTGATTAAGGCCTGTTCTAGTCTGTAATTAGCTTCTGGCCTTCCAGTAACACCTTGTATCTAAAACCTGGGTGTGTGTGTGTCATCTCACACGCTGTCTCAGCATCGCTCATGAGAGACAGTCAATAACACATTTTTATATTACAAAAATGATACAGTGATCAGAACCAGCTGTCCAAGTGTCACAATTCCTCCCCACCTAGACTGAATTCGGGAACTCTATCCCCTGCATGGGATGAGCTTCCCAAATGAGTTCACTCCTCATGGACATGACACAACCCATCTGAGTTCTGATTTTTGGCTCCAGCTCTATGTAGAATTGTCATGTCATACCCTTATAAAGCAAGGCTCCATCTTAGCAATCTACCATTGTTCTTTCCCATCTGCGTCAGCCAAACCAGGGGGTTGTGGTTAGTCTGCACCACAAAATGCTGCCCATATAAGTATGTCTCCAATTTCTTTAGATCCCACCCTATGGCAAAACGTTCTTTTTCCACAGCAGCATATGCCTGCTCCTTGGGAAATAACTTCCTACTACTGGGTGATCCTTCCCTTGGCTGGATGTCTGACTCAGCACTGCCCCAATACCCACGTCTGAGGCGTCAGTCTGAACTATAAAGGGTTTGCTATAATCAGGACTTGTCAAAACAGGAGCACTGCACAGTGCCTCCTTTAGTTTGGAAAAGGCTTTCTCACAGGCTGAACCCAGGTAATTTTCTTTGCCATCCTTTTCTTTGTCAGGTCAGATAGGGGAGCAGCCAGGGCACTGTAATTGGGTACAAATTTTCTATAGTACCCTGTGGTCCCTAGAAAACTCCTGATCTGCTTCTGCATTTCTGGCCTGGGCCACACCTGAATTACCTCTATTTTGATTTAGTTAGGACGGAGCTGTCCTCAGACTACCACATGTCCGATGTATGCCACTTCTCCCATGGCCACCTGGCACTTCTCGGCTTTGACAGTGAGCCCAGCCCTCTGTATCCTGCCCAGCACTTCCCTAAGGTGGGATAGGTGTTCCTCCCCAGCTGGTACTAAAGATGGCAATGCCATCCAGGTATGCCACGGCGTACTCCTCAGCACCATTTAACACCTGGTGCACCAACCTTTGGAAAGTGGCTGGGGCGTTCTTCATTCCAAAAGGCATTACTTTGAATTCAAATAAGCCTATTGGAGTGATGAAGACTGACCTCTCCCTAGTTCTGTCTGTTAACTCTACCTGCCAATACCCTTGGTCAGTTCAATGGTCGTAAGGTAGGTCACCCCTCCCAACTTGTCCAGGAGTTCGTCCATCCGGGGCATCGGGTGGGCGTCTGACTTAGTGACTGCATTCAGTCCATGATAGTCGACACAGAAATGAGTAGAGCCATCTGGCTTAGGCACAAGGGCTACGGGTGAGGCCCAGGGGTTGTGGGATCTCTGGATTACCCCTAAATCCAGCATCTCCTCCTCCACTTCCCTCCTAATGTCCTTTTGGACAGCCTCTGACACCTGATGTGCTGTCCACCGTATGGGCGTCTGTGTCCCTGTCTCCACATCATGCGTCGCTAAGGGGGTTAGGCCAGGCTTGGCGCTAAACAATGGGACAAAGTCTGCTAAAATTTCCCTTACTTTCTGGATCTTGTCCAGGGTCAGTTGGGGAGACAATTTTACTGCCTCCACAGAGGATTCCCGCTTACTTTCTTCCAGCAAGCCCAGAAGGGGGTCTCCTTTGTCCATCCCCTCCCCATGACTACACACTGCAAACACCATGTCAGCCCTATTTGCATATGGCTTCATCATGTTGACATGGTACATACTTTCTGTCTGTCTTCTGTCAGGTAACTCTATAATGCAGCTCCCATCATTTACCTTCCTAACCACTTTGTACGGTCCTGCCCACTCAGCCTGAAGCTTGTCTTTCCAGACCAGAATAAGTACTGTGACTTCTGACCCACCATGTACAAGCGAGTTCTGGCTCTGCGGTCATACCACACTTTTTGTTTTTGTTGGGTAGCTGCTAGGTTGCTCTGGGCTGTCCCTATAAGCTCCTTTAGCCTTTCCTAAACTTAAGGACATAATCCACAATGGGAGTTCCCTGGGTGGCCTGCTTGCCTTCCCAGTCCTTCCGGATCAAGTCTAGGGGCCCACATACCTGGCATCCATATAAGAGTTTGAAGGGGGAAAATCCTGTCGACTCTTGGGGCACCTCCCTGTATGCAAACAACAGGTGGGGAAGGTATTTCTCCCAGTCCCTCCCATGCTGTTCAGCAAATGCCCAGAGTATTGAGTTCAGGGTACCATTGAATCTTTCCGCACAACCATTGGCTTGTGGGTGATACAGTGTTGTGCATCTCTGCACCACCCCACACTTCTCCCATAAACATTTCATCAGGTCCGACATGAAGGAACCCCCTCAATTAGTGATGACCTCCTGCAGAAACCCAGCATGGGAGAAAATCCCAAGTAAGGCATCTGCCACTTTGTCTGTCCTCAGTGAGGATAGGGCGACTGCCTCTGGTTACTGGGTGGCATAATCCACCACAGTCAGGATGAATCTCTTCCCTGAGGAGCTGGGGGTATTTAAAGGCCCCACAATATCCATTCCCACCCTCTGGAATGGCTCCTCCACTATGGGCAATGTAATCAGGGTGGCTTGGATTTCTTGCCCACCTTCCCTATTTCTCGGCACCGGTGACAAGACCTGCAATACTCCTTCACCTGCTGGGTGAAGTTAGACCGGTAGAAATTCTGGGCCAACTCATTGTGCACGTGATTCCCAGATGACCAGACAAGGGAATATCATGTGCAATCTTGAGCAACTGCTCACGATACCCCTGGGGAACAACAAGCTGCCTATCTAGCACCCCTCCCTCTGTCTGTACTGCCTGAGTATACATAAGTCCATCTTCCCAATAAACCTTATGTCTGCCGTCAACTCCCTGTGTGCCATCCGAGTCTGCCCAAGTCCTCAGCTTCTCTAAACTAGGATCACTTCTCCGAGCACCTGCAAACCCTTCACACATTCCCAAGACATGGGACAGGTCCCCTTCAGTCGCTAAACTAGGGTCCCTAGCACTAGCATCAGGGCACTTAGGATCACTGTCAATCTCAACCCTCTGACAAGGGGTCACCCCTCCCTCTTCAGAGTAACCCTCTGTAGCTGTGTGGTTACTTGCTACTAGGGAAATTTCTACACCCTTTTCATTAGTCTCCCCATCTGGAGACACAGGCTGGGGAACCAGCCTCTCAGTGGTTTCCACAAGGGCTTCTGTGGGGTTCAGGGAACTACAATTTTCTCTTGCTGCTTGGCTATGGGTAACTGCACATACCATCCCCTGTTTGAGATTGTTGCCCAGGATCACATCCACTGCTAACATTTTGGCTACTGCCACCCATTGCACAGTTCCCCCTGTTTCACCCCAGTCTAGGAGAACACTAGCCAGTGGCAATGTTTTCCCTTCACCAGTAAAATCCTGTACAGTGATGTATTTATTGGGTATAAGCTGACTAGGCTCTACTAGATCCCCTTTTACCAATGTCAGGGATGCCCCTGTGTCCCTTAGCCCTTGTGTCTGTACACCATTCACCATGACTGGGTGCATGTGTTCCCTCATGTTCACAGGCATGCTTCCAGGGACACACAAAGAACCCACTTCTTTTTTAGTACTATTCTGCATATTATTGCTCACTTTTTTGGGGACACTGTCTGGCAACATGCCCAATTTCTTTACATAAGCAACATTAATTTCTCTTTTCAGAGAAATCATTTCTCTGAAACCTGGGGCTAACTGGTTTTGATGGAGATAGCGAGAGTTTTAGCTGCCCTGAAGGTGCGCTTTTCCCTTTCTGCACTGCCACGCCAACCCCATTCACTCTCAGAGCAGGTCTGCTCTTGGCATAGCGGTCCGAGAGTTCAGCAGCCACTTGCACTGTTTTGGGATCTCGGTCCTCTAGCCAGGTTTTTAGCTCTGCTGGGCATGCCCAATAAAACTGTTCTAGCAAAATCACATTTTCAATTTTAACAACAGAGTTTGCCTCAATTCTTTCCCACCAACGTTTTAAAAACTGACATTGTTTCATGGCTAGCTCCTCGTAGCTCATGTTAGGGCTTCTCCTGAGCTTATGGAATTTAGCCCTGTATGATTCAGCAGTTAATTCAAATTTCTTTAACAGTGCAGCTTTAAATTTGCTGTAAATCATCACTGTCCTCATTGTCCATTAGACCCAATGCATTCCAAGCTTTCTCAGTAAGTAGCGAGGATAGCTGGAAGCTCCAGGACTCTCTAGGAATTTTAGCCTGAATACAAACTTTTTCAAAAGAATTTAAAAATGCATCCATATCCTCCCCTTCCTTAAATTCGGCTATCAATTTGGAGTTCAATTTGTAACCCAGTCCTGTAGTCCCAGTTAAACCCAAGCCACTTACCTGCTCTGGTGCTGGTGGTTGGAGTCGTAGCTTCTCCAGTTCGTGTTGCCTCTGGCGCTCCTGCTCCTCACGGTCCACCTCTCACTGTTCATGCTTCTCCTCTCTCTCTGGAACTCCAGCTCCATTTTACGCAACTCAGTTTGCAGACTGAGTACTTCTGGATCCAGGATACTGGTGTCCTTCCCCTGCTGCTGTGGCCCTTCACTGACAGTGGCCCTGTTGCCCTCCTCATCAGATCTGGACACTGCACTGGCCACTAGCCCTGCCACACTTGAGGTTTGGTCCTTTTCAGTCACGGTCTGTGACTCGCTGCTCTGGGTATCTGCTACCATCAGGGCATCCACAAAGTTTTGCTTGCTGGCTTTCACCTTGAATGGGACTCCTCTGTCCCTGCACAACTGCTTTAAGTAGCCTACAGTGTGCCTGCTGTAGTTGGAAGCCATCTTCTTCCCTAACTATGGCTACTCTGACTTGCACTTTAGAAAAAAAAATAAAATGGGTATGAACTTGATTGTAGGCCAAGTGATATAGTTCTGTCTCCTTTTTAAAAAAAAAAATCACTGCCTTTTTCTTTCTTTGCAAGTGAGCTGACAGTCTCAAGCTGACACACTGAACAATAAAAGCTTGTAATACCAAATTTTTTGCACCGCTGCCACCCAATCTGTCACAAACCCACTCAGCAGATCAGCCCTCTACTCCCAAAGTGCCAACCTCTGAGGGCAGTCTTGTGAACAGTTAACAGAAACAGGGTAACCCTCCTGTCTGTTTTGTGGGTTCAAATCAACCTTTGGTCTCAAGACTTGGAGGGATTCAAACTGTTAACCTCTTGCTAGCGTACCCAATGCACAGGCTCAGATAATTCTGTCTTTGGGGGGCCAGATATCTTTGCCTATGGGCACCTAACCAGGTGTACAGAAATGAACCCTTAAAAACTCTAATAAAAGACCTCAGATTACCCTTACCTTTTTCCAGTTTGGTATCACCATTCAAGCTTATGCACAGTGTCTACTTTAACCATATATACTTCACTTGTTAAAGAAAAGAAATTCAAAGGCAGACCAAGTAGGCTCTAAAAATAGAGTTTTACTAAAATAGATAAAAGTATGTAAAACATAAAATACAGAACCATATATCACAAGAACCATACAATCTTTTAAAAGAACAAGGTTTTAACAGTGCAGTTCCTACTACAGTACTTAGAGTTTCTCTCTCTCTACCTGTTTACTTGCTTAAAGTGCTCAAAGATGTTTCTTTGTCAGAGTGTAGATAGAAGTGAGTCAAAATGGAAAACAGAATACTGTTTAAAAGCTGGCTTTGCCCATCTCTTTGCATGAGGTCACCTAGCTCCTCCCTGTCAGAATATAAAAAATATATATCTATGCAAAACAGGATGTCTTATCAAAGGTAAATTC
This sequence comes from Neoceratodus forsteri, assembly GCA_016271365.2. Taxonomy (NCBI): domain Eukaryota; kingdom Metazoa; phylum Chordata; order Ceratodontiformes; family Ceratodontidae; genus Neoceratodus; species Neoceratodus forsteri. The sequence continues at coordinate 435,053,371 of JADMNL010000022.1, read as the reverse complement.
TGTGATCTCAGCACAACTCATTTTCTCATATAATTTTCTTTGATCTTATGATCAGCTTCCCTTTTCCAGGACATCAAAGCATCTTTTATGACTTTGCACTATAGCGTCATAACCTGCTCTTCTTCCTCCAAGTGTTATAAAAGTTTATGCAGTATCTTGACAGTTAAAGCTATATTTAACTTAGATAAACAGGAGATCCTTGATTAAGGTCTGTTCTAGTCTGTAATTAGCTCCTGGCCTTCCAGTAACACCTTGTATCTAAAACCTGTGTGTGTGTGTGTGTGTGTGTGTGTGTCATCTCACATGCTGTCTCAGCAACTCTCATGAGAGACAGTCAATAACACATTTTTATATTACAAAACTGATACAGTGATCAGAACCAGCTGTCCAATGGTCACAGGCTTTACTTGTAAAGACATTGGCATGGCGTAGTGTGTTCTCCTGCCCTGCAGTAACAAACAGTGTCTGCCTGTCTGAGATAAGTAGGATGATCGTGGTGGTCATTAAAAGTAAATTGAAACAATTAGGCTAATAGGTCAGGTTATCACGTTAACAGGTCTACTCAGGTGTTTCAATGTTCAATGGTGTTCATGGTTTAATGGTATAATGGTTTAATGCATTTGTGAATGCAAGAGTCCTACTAGCATAAAGAGGTTTGTGGTGTTGGCTGCTTTGTCTTCTCAGAAGGAACTGGAAGGGGACAGGATCAGTTGTGTTCCAGGATAGTAGCTGCTGCTTGTTGTTTTTCACAGGGTTCTTGTGGATTTTACTTGGTAAAAGGTTATTTCTTTTCTTTCTTACTTCTAAGGGGTTAGCAGGGCATTGTTTTGGGGGATGTTGGAAGTTTGAAAACTGGTTTGATGGCTGTAAGTGGGCTCATTTGTTGGATGTTTCACTGTGTAACAGGCTGCGCTGGTGGAAGCCTATTTCTTCTGATTTAAAACCTATTTGGTGGGATTTGCTTGGGCCTGGGTATTTGAATTGGAGACCTATATCTGTTAATTTCAAGCCTATTTTGATGTGTTGTTAGTGAAGCTGATTGAATTGGAGACCTGTTTCCTTTGGCAGCAAACATATTTTGGGGGCTTTGAGTTGAATTTTATTTATTTATTTATTTAGCTTTTGTTGACCGGGTAAGTGCACTAGACAAATCCTGCCTATTTTCAGGCACGACCCGGGGGAGAGGGATACAGATGAATGCCAACTGACCTTGAACCAGATTAAGCTGTTGGTGGTATTTTTAGTGAATGAGGGAAATTTGGCCAGGACACCGGGGAAATTCCCCTACTCTTTTCGATAAGTGCCATGGGTTCTTTAACATCCATCTGAACTACCACCAATCCAGGCAGATGGGACCTCGGTTTAACGTCTCATCCGAAAGACGACACCTCAGAAGTGCAGCACCCCTCTCATGCTGCACTGCAGTGTCAGTACTGGGATATTAACCCAAGTGCCAGATGTGGGAACTGAACCCACAGCCCACTGATCTCCCAGCCTCAGAGGCGAGTGTGCTACCTACTGAGCCACTGACACCGACACTAATAACTTTTGATTCCTTATTGCTGACTTCAGTAGCTGCAAAGATTACTGCATAGTGGGAGAAGGGTGTTAATGGTCTGGCCAGGTCTCACTCAGCTAATTGACTGGAAGCAGAGCTGAATCAGGTTTGTGGTGTTGGCTGCTTTGTCTTCTCAGAAGGAACTGGAAGGGGACAGGATCAGTTGTGTTCCAGGATAGTGGCTGCTGCTTGTTGTTTTCACAGGGTTCTTGTGGATTTTACTTGGTAGAAGGTTATTTCTTTTCTTTCTTACTTCTAAGGGGCTAGCAGGGTATTGTTTTGGGGGCTGTTGGAAGTTTGAAAACTGGTTTGGTGGCTGTAAGTGGGCTCATTTGTTGGATGTTTCACTGTGTAACAGGCTGTGCTGGGGGAGGCCTATTTCTTCTGATTTAAAACCTATTTGTTGGGATTTGCTTGGGCCTGGGTATTCAGCTGCTGGGCTTGGAGGGGAGACACAGGGCTGATACACTCCCTCTTGAGTTGGCTGTCTGCCCAATACCCACCCTCCCCACCCCCCCTCCCCAGAGTTCTGCTAATTTATAGGGGAACACCTGCCCTGCAATTGGGGGAAAAGGCTGCAGGTGAAGCTCATGTAGTTCTAGCCTCTGGGGGTTGGACTTAAAGGCTGGGAGAGAGGAGCTTAGGGAGTTGTTCATTTCCCTTATAAGTTTACTGTGTTGTACTGCACCTAGTAACAGGGTTACCGGTGTACTGTGGGACTGATCTAAGATTAGTGGGTGACCTGATTAGGCAGTAGGGGTGTATCTTGGACTGGGGGGGAACCTGGTGGCTCACCCAAGGAAATCTACTTGGAAGGGGATGGAACCACACAGCATTAGGGCCAACATCTTTGGGAGGGTGGTGGGGTGCACAGGGTGTGGAGCAGCCATGATACTGGACTGGGCTTGGAAGTTTGGTGGTTGCCCAGTGTGCTACCAGCTGGCACAGCTTAGGGAGCAGGTTGCAGGGATTAGCAGACAGCTGGGGGAGGGGGAGGTATGGTTGGGGAAGGGGGTAGGGGATCTCCCACAGGGTTGCACCAAGCACTGGGGGCAGCGGCATAGAGAAAGAAGTGCAGGAGAATACTCAGGGGTCACATAGGGACCCTGGCAGAGGGGGTCCAAAAGGACACTACCAAGGAAGCAGGCAGGTAACTGGGGACCCTCACAAAGGAGGGACAGAGACAACATTCTCAGGGAAGTAGGCAGATGGCCAGGGCTGGACAGAAGGAAGCAAGGTGGGGAGGTGGATCAGACCTTACACTCAGTAACCGCTTCAATTCTCTTCTTCTGCTCGAGGATGAGGGGGGTGATGTAGCCATGACAAAGGTGGTTAGAGATGGAAAGGGAGTGGGGGGCAGGAGGCAGGGGCCAGATAGCAGGAAGAACGGGGAACCTGGAATGCAGGAAAATGGGGGGAGCAGTGAATCAGAGCAGGAGGGGCAGGTGGAAGAGGGAGGAAAGCGCAAGAAGAAGGACCAGTTGGGAGGAAAGGTAAAGAAGGACCAGAAGTACAAGGAGGATTCAGTAAAGGGAGCTGAGGGTTTAGGCCAGGGGACCACAACAAGCAAGGAGGGACTAAATGGAGACAGCAAGGAAGGGAGGATGAGCCAGGCTAGTTTAGCAGATGGGGAGAAGGACCAGTTGCAAGCAGTGAGGGGGGAGTTAGCAAGGTACAGAAGGATACTCAGGAGGAGAAGAGGCATAAGATTGGGGGAGGGGTGGCCAGGGTAAATAAGGAGGGTGGCATGTGGCACCAAGATGAGGAGGAACAAGGAGCCGGCTGGGTGGAGGGGCGGTGAAAGGATGAGGGACATGGGAGGGGGGGAAATGGAGGAAAAGGAGCGGTCAGAGTGCTCCTGTTGGGGGATTCTATGATCAGGGGTATCAAATGGGATAGGGAGGGAGAAGCCTGTCCAGTTAGAACAAAATGCTTCCCTGGACTAATGGTGCACAGGGCTAAGCACGAGGTGTATCAGCTGGCAAAGGATTGTGGGGGTTCCCCGGACATACTGGTCCACCTGGGTACAAATGACATTGAGGGAAATAGCGAGCTAGAGATACAGGTAAGATTCAGGGAGCTTGCCAGGGTCTGTTATGACATAGGATGCACAGTTTCCTTCTCAGAAATCCTGCCGGTGCCAAGGGCTAGTGGGGAGCACAAAAGGAAGATTAGGGAGATAAACCAGTGGCTCAGGGAGTGGTGTGAGGCCAGAGGGTATGGGTTGATGGGGATTGGGGAGACCTGGGAGGATAAGGAGCTGTATGCTGAGAGATAGACTCTATCTCAATTTGGAGGTAGGGGAATCCTTAAGTTGAAAATAGAGGTTCATTGGTGAAAAGTGGGGTTTAAACTGTGAAGGGAGGGGATGGGAGAAAAGGCTGTCAAGGGGTGCTGATAAAGGAGGGACTCTGTCTCCACCTGAGGGAGCTGGAGTATGGAAAAGGCGACTGGTAAAGTGCAGACCAGGGAAAACAGAATCCCATGGAACACGAGCAGGGAAATGGAAGTATAGGGAAAGGGTGGAAGGTAGTCTTGCTAAATGCCAGGAGCTTGGGAAATGAAATGCCTGAGCTCCAGGTGATGCTAACTGAGGGAGCAGTGGATGTAGCAGCGGTCACTGAGACCTGGGCCACTGCAGGACACGACTGGGACCTGAACCTGGAGGATTACAATATGTTCAGGAAGGACAGGGGGGAGGGAAGGGGAGAAGGGGTAGCAATGATAGTCAAAAACTGCATTGGTATAGGGGGAGTAGAGGAGGTGGAGGGAACCGTGGAAGCGATTTGGGTCACCTTGATAACAAGGGGGGGGCAAGAGAGTAAAAATAGGAGTGGTGTATAGACCCCCTGCCCTGGCGGAGGAGCTGGAGGAGAGTCTGGTGGCAGATGTTGGGAGACACTGCAGACTGGGCAGAGGAACGGTGGTGGTGTTGGGGGACTTAAACACGCCAGGAACAGACTGGGAGACTATGACATCTTCTGTGACCAGGGAACAGAGGGTGTTGGATGTCTTTCAAGATCGTTCTAACTCAGCAGGTGGGGGAACCGACCAGGAGGCACGGTACTGGATGTGGTCCTGGCAGACAGTGACCAGATTAGGGGGCCTGGAGGTAAGGGACCCATTGGCGGGAGTGACTATGCCATGGTCTGGTTCTGCCTGGACCTAGGAGGGCTAGAAAGCTGCACAAAGGCGGAGGTAACTGACTTCAGGGGAACGGATTTTAAGGAAATGGGAAGGATCCTTAAGGAGCATTTGGATGTGATTGGGTCAGACATGGATGCTGATAGTAGGTGGGAAATCATCAGGAGAGGGGTGCAAGATGCTACCAGCGCCTGTGCAAGAGTAAGATGAAAATGCGGTAGGGCCTGAAAACCCTGCTGGTGGACCAAGGAGGTCCAGGAGGTGGTGCGGGGAAAAAAGGAAGCCTATAGGCAATTCAAGTGCTCAAGGAGTGAACGGGATCAAAGGGAGTATGAGCTGATGGCTAGAAGGGCCACTAGGGTGGTGAGGGCGGCTAAGGCAAGGAAGGAACAGAACCTGGCCAGGGAAATTAGGAGAGGGAACAAGGGGTTCTTTAGATACATTGGGGAAAAATGAAGGGTGAAGGGGTAGATTAGCAGGATTAAATCAGGGGAGAGATGGGCACAAGACCCGGGGGAGCAGGCTGAGGTACTAAATGAGTACTTCACCTCAGTTTTCACCAAGGAAAATGGGGGTGCTGCATCATACATGGGAGGAGACAGAGATACTGAGGAGGGGGGGACCCTTACTGATTGGCGGGTCTGGGGAGAGGGGGAGGCATCACTGGCAGGAGGGGGGAGGGCTAAGCAGGGAGAAGAGGTACTGGAAGTGGAAATCACAGCAGAGAGAGTGAGGGAAGCCCTCAGCTCCCTTAAGATGGAGAAAGCACCGGGGCGGGATAAATTACATCCCAGAGTGCTGAAGGAACTTGCGGATGTCCTGGCGAAACCCCTGGCGGAGCTTTTCACCATCTCTCTGAGGACAGGGTGGGTGCCCCAGGACTGGAAGGTGGCGCATATAGTGCCTATCCACAAGGGGGGATCAAGGGAGGTGGCAGGGAACTACAGGCCTGTCAGCCTGACATCGGTGGTGAGCAAGGTGATGGAGGGCATTGTCAAGGAAAGGCTAGGGGGGACCTGGAAAAGTCAGGGTGCCTGGACGATAGACAACATGGATTCGTCCCAGGGAAATCATGTCAGACAAACCTTGTGGAGTTCTATGACTGGGTGACGAGTGCCATGGACCTGGGTAGACCAGTGGACGTCCTCTTTCTAGACTTCAGCAAGGCATTTGACTCTGTTCCTCACGTGGGCCTATTGGATAAGCTGGGAGAAATGGGGGTGGGGAACCAGATGATCAGATGGATAGGCAACTGGCTCCAGGACCGGACCCAGAGGGTCATAGTTGGTGGGATAGTCTCATCCCCAAAGATGGTCATTAGTGGGGTCCCACAGGGATCAGTCCTTGGGCCCCTCCTGTTCAATGCCTACGTCTCTGACATAAGAACAGGAATCAGGAGTGAGATGAGTCTCTTTGCGGATGACTCAAAACTGGGGGTGGTGGTGGATGGGGAGGAGGGGAGGGTGGCCCTACAGGGGGACCTGGAGGCTCTGGAAAGATGGTCTAGAAAGTGGAAGCTGAGGTTCAATGCAGGGAAATGCAAGGTACTCCACCTGGGGGCCAGAAACCCGGCCAAGTGTACACCCTGGGGGGGATGCTACAAGTCTCGATGGCTGAGAGGGACCTGGGGGTGGTAGTGGATGTCAAGATGAAAAACTCAGAGACTTGTAGGAGGGCAGCAGCCAAGGCCAACAGGATGCTGGGATGCATTGCTAGGGGGGTCACCTCCAGAAGGAGGGAAGTGATACTCTCTCTGTATAACTGCTTGGTGAGGCCACACCTTGAGTACTATGTGCAGTTTTGGAGGCCACACTTAAAGAGGGACATTAAACTCATGGAGAGGGTCCAGAAGAGGGCAACCAAAATGATTTGGGGCTTGGGGGACAGGACCTATGAGGAGAGGCTCGAAGAGCTAAATATGTACACATTGGAAGAGAGAAGCGACCGGGGGGACATGATAGAGGTCTTTAAGTACATGAAGAGGGTCAATAGGGGAGGAACAGTCAGGGTGCTTTGAATGAAGGAGGAGGGGGCCACTAGAGGGCATGGGTGGAAGCTGGAGGGGGGAAGATTCAGGGGAGAAAGGAGGAGGTGCTACTTCACTGAGAGGGTGGTGGAGCCATGGAATGCACTGCCTAGGGGCTGGTGGAGGCAGAGACGGTTGAGGGGTTCAAAAGGGGCTGGGACAGGTACAGGGGAAGGGTTCTGGAAGCAAAATCCATTGCAGCAAAAACATCCGGAACTGGGAAGGGAGAAGCCAGAGAAGGCGAGGAGGGCAGCAAGGTCAGCACCCAGGGTGGGGGCTGACCAATCGAGCAGACCCGAAAGACCGTTAGGCCTATTCTGCTGGCATTTTAGTATGTTAGTATAAAACATCAGTGGCATAACTGCTAACTTAATTGGGATTAGATGTGTTTACTCTGAGTGCGTTCATAAAAAAAAATAACAAAAAGGGGAAAATTCACTGACATTTCTGTGTTTGTGTAAAAGTCATGGTACAATAGCGTTTTCAAGGGAATCGTGAACTAGAAACATAGAAACATAGAATTTGATGGCAGATAAGGACCGCTTGGCCCACCTAGTCTGCCCAGTTCCTTACCTAATGGATAAGCTGCAGATCATAGTTAACCAACAGCCCACTTCCTCCTACCCACCACTAGAATTGCCTTATGTCTGTCCCATGCATTCTTGAATTCCCCTACTGTTTTTGACTCTACGACCTCCTCAGGAAGGCCGTTCCATGCATCTACAACCCTCTCTGTGAAGAAATACTTCCTCACATTACCTCTGAGCCGTCTCCCCTCTCTTCGAATTGTGCCACCTTGTTCTTGCACATCTCTTTTTCTGAAAGATGCTACGCTCTTGGACTTTGTTGATTCCCTGAGGTATTTGAAAGTTTCTATCATGTCCCCCCTCTCCCTCCTTTCCTCAAGGCTATACATCTTAAGCTCCTTTAGTCTTTCTTCATATGTCTTTTGGTGCAGACCCTGCACCATTTTGGTTGCCCTCCTCTGGACAGCCTCCACCCTGTCTGTCTTTGTGGAGATGGGGTCTCCAGAACAGCATGCAGTACTCCAGATGTGGTCTTATCAGCTGTCTGTACAGAGGGATAACAACTTCCTGTTTTCTACTGGTGATGCCTCTCCCTATGCATCCCAGTATCCCCCAAGCCCTCCTTACTGCCTTCTCACATTGCTGGCTCACCTTTAGGTCATCTGATATGACTACCCCAGGTCCCTTTCCATTTTTGTTGTTGTTAGTATCTCACCCCCCATTGTGTACTCTTCCTCTGGGTTTTTGTTTCCCAGGTGCATTACTTTGCACTTCTTAGCATTGAATCTAAGCTGCCATACATTTGACCATTCCTCTAACCTTGCCAAGTCCCTTCTCATCCTTTCCACCCCACCCCTGTGCATCAACTCTGTTGCAGATCTTTGTGTCATCTGCAAAGAGACATACTTTTACTTCCCAGTCCTTCTGCAATGAAGCTATAAAGACATTGAAGAGGACCGATCCTAATACTGAACCCTGCGGTACCCCACTAGTAACCCTCCTTTCTTCTGAGTGGACTCCATTTACTATTACTCTCTGTGTCCTATTCTCCAGCCAATTCTTTACCTAGGCTGTCATCTTGGGTCCCACTCCCAGGCTGGTTAACCTGTATATTAATCTTTTGTGTGGGACTGTGTCAAATGCCTTGCTAAAGTCTAGTGGGGTGGGGGGCATTCTGCACATGGCAGACATGGGGTGGCACGTGCACATGGTGCACATCTACAGGTCAGTACAGCACATGTGCAGTGCCATAGCACATCATTGTAGCATGCATGATAGCGCTGCATTATGACAGTGCTCCAGACATGTGACATCATGTCTGCACCGGATATGGACATAGCACGAGTGTTGCCTATGTTAGAGCTAATACAATAGCACTAGGGGAAAACCTGCAATATTGGTCCGGTGTATGCAAATGAGCTCATTTCAAAGTTGGTGGGCAAATTCAGCATTTGCATGTCATTACTGGAATGTAGTCATTCATTTGCGTGCCTCATTGCACCTGGAGCATATAAAAAGAGCAGAGTGCACCACCCAGATTCCACAATTGCAGGCAGCTAGAGGGGCGGTGTATTGTGGAATAGCCTACCACATGGACATGGGTGATCACAGAACGGTGTTTTTGCTGTATCTTGACTAGACTATTAATGACTCTGCACATGGCCAAGGTCATATGAACATACGAACATACGAATTTGCCTGCAGATGAAATTTATGTTCTACTGAGTCTGCTCGAGTTTGCAGCTAGCAACTCTTATATTGTAGCTGCCCCTCCCCCCCTTGTGACCCTCTCCCTTACCCTATCCCATCCCCTTTTGAAGCAGCCCACTGATTTACAGGATACCACTTCCGCAGGCAATGCATTCCACCCAGACACCACTCTTTCAGTAAAAAAGTGTCTTCTCATTTCCTTCCTGAACTTTCCCCCACCAATCTTAGATCATGGCCTCGAGTGTCTCTCCCCTCCTGTAACTTGAAAAGCCCTTCTGTGCCTGTCTTGTTTGTTCCTCTCATGTACTTGAAGATTTCAATCATATCTCCCCGGTCCCTCCTTTCCTCCAGTGAGTACATGTTCAACTGCCTCAGCCTACTCTCATAGGCTATGTCCCCAAGCCCCTGGATCATCTTTGTTGCCTGACGCTGCACCCCCTCCAGTAACCTAATGCCATTTTTCAGGTACAGGCACCAGTACTGCATGCAGTACCCCAGGTGCGGTCTAACCAGTGACCTATATAGTGGCAGGATCACCTCCCCTCTCCTGGAGGATATACCCCTGGCAAAACAACCCAGCATTTTGTTGGCCTTTGCAGCTGCCTTCCTACATTGTGCTGAGTTATTCATTGAGCTCATAAAGACCACCCCCAAATTCTTCTCTTCCTCTGTCACTGCTAGCTGCCCCCCATGATTGGTAGCTCCTCCTTGGGTTTTTCACGCCAAAATGTAGCACCTTGCACTTTTTGCCATTGAATCCCAGCTGCCAAGTGTCTGACCAATTTTGACAGATCATCTTGCAACCCCTGCCACTCTCCCATGTTATCGACTACTGCTCCCATCTTAGTGTCATCTACAAACAGGCTGATCTTGCTCTTGATACCTATTGAGATGTCTGCTGTAAATATCCCAAACAGCACCGGCCCCAGCACAGATCCCTGTGGCACCCCGCTAGTCACCGCCCTTGTAGCTGAGAGCTCCCCTCCTACTACCACCCTCTGCTGCCTCCTTTGCAGCCAGTTCACTATCCATCTCACCATCTTCACCCCTGCCCCAGTGCCTTCAAGCTTACTTCCTAACCTCCCATAAGGCACCGAATCAAATACTTTACTAAAGTCCAGGTACAGGACATCCACTGCATGGCCTTTGTCTAACTGGCTAGTTAACCAATCGTAGTAATCCACCAGGCTGGTCTTGTAGGACCTGCCTGCAAAAAACCCATACAGTCTACTGTCCTGCAGACTGTTAGCCTCCAGAAGGGAAACCAGACTCTCCTTCGGGATTGTCTCCATCAGCTTACCCATGATGGATGTGAGGCTTACCAGTCTATAGTTCCCTGGTTCATCCTTGGGGCTGCTCTTATAGAGGGGCACCACATGAGCCATCCTCCAGTCTTGAAGTACATTCCCTGAGTCCAGGGAGGCATTGAACAGGTCTACCAAGGGCTCTGCCAAGATTTCTGCCAGCTCCCTCAGCACCCTGGGGTGTATGCCATCTGGCCTTGGCACCTTGTCCACCCTCAGTGCCCTCAAGCCCTTCAGAACTCTGCCCACTGTGATTCTCCCATCTGTCACCTCCCCCCCAGCCCCTCGTGCCTGCCTTCCCACCCCCCTTAGGTACTGCCCCTCCTTCTCCTTAGTGAATATCGAGCAGAAGTATTCATTAAGTGCTTCTGCCTGCTCTGCCCCTGTTTCCACCCACTCCCATCCCTCTTGATCCTTACAGTTTGGTCCTTACAACTTCTTTTCTCCCTGATGTACCTGAAGAAGTCCTTTTCCCCTTCTTTGTTTTTTGAAATTGTATTTTATTAAGAATTTTTTCCAGTACAAACATACCAAACCACAAAGAGAACAGAAAGGTACAGCTCACCTCTCCTCCCTTGAATCAATAATACATAGTCAGCAACTTTTACATATTACTTCATAGCAAAGAATATCTTTTTGATATATTATATCCCAAGAACAAAAAAACCAACAAAACGCAGTCTTTGTAACTGATAAACCTTTGCCAACTTTCTATTCCGCAGTGCCCATTAGCACCACCATAAGAGGTGGGGAGGGTAACCAAACATTAAAGAAAAGAAAGAATCAGACATTAGGAAAGAGAAAGAGGAAAAAAAAACTTCTCGCTGTCTTTACTGTGCTGTTCCAGCCTGAGCTCCCTAGACGCCTTGGCTGCCCGTACTGCCCTTGTCACCCTACTTCAGCTCCTTCAGGTACACCTCTCTGTCCTCCCCCCCTCCCTGTTTTCCTGAACCTCCTAAAGGTGGCTCTTTTCTGCCTTACCACATGGGTCATTACTGTTGCATACCCTGTCTGTAACAGTATGCCTGATTACAGTGGTGGATAGGCCCAACAGGAGGCCATGATTGGTCCATGGTATAGTCACTGGGAACACCTGAAGCTAGTGTATCATATTTGCATGTAATATTTGCAAGCGTGTGTCTCTCTGGCCCTCTCCTATTGCTATCCCAGGTTATCTGCTATATTGGCTTTGCTGTGGGGTACCCAGACAGCCCATGACTGTTGGTTGTATTACACAAGGGGTTTGGGGTGTATGCTAGTATCCTGGTAGGTTTGCCATCTGTGGAGTAATCCACCACTGTGCCACACGTGTGTGGTTACCTGTGTGATCACTGGTGAGGGTGTGAGTGGTGTGCACAGCATCAGGAGTGTATGGCCACTGCTCTGCAAAGGTGGTATAGGTGCTGATACAAATTACAGTGGTCCTGCATTTTGTCATGGTCAGCACATAGCTATGTACATTACTTTGCAATATCTCTCCCTTCTCTTCTTTCAACAGCACAGTCTAGCATCATGGACACCACCCCTGCTGATGGTTTAGGACCATCTCAGTGGTAACCTCAGCAAGAAGGAGGAGGAGGACGATGATGATGACGAAGAAGACAATGATGATGATACCTTCATTGAGGAGTGGAGGGAAGAGGGGTGTGGCTCAAACCAGGAGGGGTTGCCTGCTGCTGCCAGCCTACCAACCAATGGGGCCCAGCCCCTCCCTCTCCAACATGGCCATTGCTATGTCACCCCTGCCCACTGTCCTTGGCACAGCCACCCCAGACCCCACCAACAGCAAAGACAATGGCCAACTCTACTGGCCAATTCCAATTGACCAGCCACCACTGTGCCAGTCCAGGGCCCCACCACAGCCCTACCACACAACCTAATCCCAATGGCTCAGCCACCACTGTGCAACCCTGTCCACTAGAACAGCATGCAGTATGAACAATGGTGCAAACCTGGGCCACACAATGGCTCCTTGTGCAGCCTGACCCTTTCCCCCGCGACAGTCCACGGCGACAACAGGAGGCAGCCAACAGACTGCTGCTCTAGTCAGCTGTGGGGGCACAGGAGCATGTGCAAGCCAAAGTGGCACACATACACTGTGTGCTGCAGGACAATGAGCTGTGTACAGAGGCTTGCCATGTGGAGCACACAGTGGTTTTAGTGGACCTGTGGTAGTACCTATCTGGCAGCATTGATACTGGCTTCAATAGACTGGCTGCCACTGTACTGGGGGCTGCAGCCACAGTCTCAGGTCTCGACCATTCAAGTGGGAGGCACTGTCATCCCACAGTAAATGCCTCAGCATATCGCCATCCCCTACAGTGCATGCCCAGGAGACTGCACATCCCTAGCCATGGATTGCCCCTCAGCAGGTTCAATACTTTGGGAAGCCAGGGCAGTGGGTGGCTAAAACCATCCCCACACTCATCCCCCATTGTGTGGATGATGCCCCCCCCCCCACACTATCCTCCCAGATACAACATTTGCGCAGTGTCGGTCTCTGTGGAGATAGTATGGGACACATCTAGGGTGCATATTGGCCCCTCTCACAGTACCCATTCCTCCCCTGCCTGGACAGCATAATATTTTATTTAAGCCCCACGTGACTCTCCTGCCTGAATGGTGGAACATTTTATTTCAGCCCTCTTTATCCCCCTGCCTAGATGGCATAATATTTTATTTCAGACTTCTTCATAACCCACATACCTTGATGGCTTGTTATGTTTGCTTTTGTTTCTTGGCCATCATCATCATCATTTATTTATTTATTTGATAACTGGGCAGGCGCACTGGCTCGAGAACTGTTTTCAGGCACGACCCGGGCCATAGAGAATAGCAAAGGAGTATAGCAAGTACAAAAGTATAGGGTACAAAGCATATGGACTATGGAGACATAATAGGCATTGGAGAAGTTAAGAAACATTATAAAAATAGGGAGATAAATTAATGGCACAATAAAAATACAATAAATGACACTGTGGTAAGACATGGGAGAGGGTGCATATCAGGAAGAAGGGTTACATAGGGTTGTATGTACATTTACCATAATGGGGAGGTGGAGTAAGGAGCATTTAAATCGGTCAGGGGAGCAGGAGCAAGGAGTAGAGGATGTAGGTGAGACCTAAGGTGAAAATGAAAAAGCCCCAATGAGTCTGAAGTTCTTAGCAGTGGGGGCAAGCTGTTCCAGAGGGTAGGGGCCACAGATGAGAAAGCCCATTTGCCCCTTGCAAGTAGAGACTTGAGGACAGTCTATCATGGGGCCAGCAGTGCAGCAGAGTTCCTGGAGAAACACTACAGTCTCTTGTGAGGTCTGTACTCACTGTCTGGGTCCAAAGAGGTCTGTTATGGGCTGGGTCTATACTCCTATGACCTCCTGGCCATCATGGGGTCATGCCTGTTGAGCTACTCCTGCACCCCTAGGTCCTTTGGCTCAACATCCACTGCAGGTATAATTCTGGGGCCTACAAACATATTCCATGGTTGAGTGCCATGTTGTGCAGTATGCAGCAGGCAAGGAATATGGCACAGGCCTTCTGAGGGCTGTATTGTAGGGCACCACCAAAATGGTCAAGGTACCTGAACTGCATCCTGAGCATTCCAAAGACCCACTCAATGACACTGCATGTAGCAATGCATGCCACATTGTACATGTCTTCCTCTGCAATGGACGTGGGCCACAGGGCAAGGGTTATGAGCCAGGGACACAGGAGATATGCAGTGTCCCCTGTAGAGGTAAAGGACATTGGTAAGTGACATCATTGGCACCAAGAAGGGGAGAGAACTTAGGGGTATACTCACCTATGAGGTGCTCACTAGGGATATCCCTGCCTTCAAACCTCTGGCACTGACAGGATACCATTGAAGATGCACCTAGCAGTTTATGAAATGGAAGACCTTCCAGTTCACATAAGCTTCTGCTCCCTTGCCCAGAGGGCAACATGGATGACTGCCACACTAAATAAGTGGTATATTCTAGTGCTGATAGCTACGAAAATACCAATGTTTTGTGATTTTCTTGCCTGGCAGAACAATACCATCTGTGGTAGTATGATTCAAAAAAGTGCCAGCAGTCTGGGCAAGCAGGTAGGAAGAAACCCCTTCCTTGGCTCATAGGCAGTGGAGGCAGGCTATTCTTTGGGTCGGTAGGGAGGGAAGTAGTGATGCTCGGATAGTGCCTTTGTGGATCCGATTGTGATCCGTCAGATATTGGCAGTATCCGATTTGGGATCTGACCAAGTCAGAGGTCAGATCCCAGGTTGGATCCCACACTATCTGATGTCAGATCCAGAGATCCGACCGTGGATCCGGGGAATCCGACCTTGATTTGAGACAGTCGGATCCAAGGCCATATAGCGCTACTATCTGACTGGATCCATTTTCTGGCAAAAAGACTGGTATCCGGTGGTATCCTAATTGATAGGAAACTATCCGAGCAACACTAGAGGGACGACAGAGCAAACATGGTTAATGTTCTGTGCGCTGTGTATGAAGGAGAGAGAGAAAGGGCAGTTTTTTGACAAAAACTTATAAGAATGTAATGCAGGAAGCAACCTGTAGCACGTACAAATATGTTGGCCAAAGGGGATTTTTAAGAGTTCTGTCAGGTGGGGAGGTTCTTTTTTCTTTTTTTTTTTTGTTAGGCAACAGGTACTGGGCCTTGTTTATAAGTGTGATATAGTTTAAATAAAGAATCTAGGCAGAATCTACAGTTAGCTAGTTAGAACTCTTTAGTTTCCTTACCCATCTTATAATAACAGCAATCTTCCACATGGAAACAAGTGGCCAGTGGGGTCCCATAAGGCTCCATACTGTCTGAGGCCAACACTATTCAGTATATTTATTAACAATCTGAAGTTGAGAACCAGCGGCTGGGTTGCCAGGTTTGCCAATAACACCAAAATGGGATGGGTAGCTTCATATCATGAAGAGGTAAATGAAATTTGTTTCTTTTTTTTTCTATTTTATTTATTTTTGTTCACAAAGAAAATGAACTAGGCACAGGTCCCATTTTCAGTCACAGCCAGGGATGAGAAACAGTGTATACAGCAGCACTATTACAAACATACCAAAGAGACAACAAAAGAAGGCTAAAATGGTCTATCGAATCTGCTTGTTAGTAATGCAGTGTCCCTGGTTTATGCCATTGACCCTGCTCCCCCTCCCCTGTCAGCTCTTCCTTCATAACTCTCCCCCCACTGTTCCATGGGTTCTCTTTATGCCTATCCCAGGCCCTCTTAAAGCCTACCACCCTCTTGGCTGAGATCACCTCTTCTGGCAACACATTTAATTTGTTCACCACTCACTCACTCTCTCCCTCTCTCTCTCTCTCTCTCTCTTTCTGAAAAAATGTTTCCTTACATCCCTCTTAACCCCCCCCGAGCAACTTCAAACTGTGCCCCCTAGTGGATCTGTTGTCCCTCAACTTGAAGAGACCTTCCCTAACCACTCCATTTACTCCGTCCAGGTACTGAAAGGTCTCTATCATATCCCTCTCTTTCTGTCCTCTCCTCTCCTCCAGGGAGTACATTCTCAGGGCTTCCAGTCTTTCCTTGTAAGACTTCCCCTGCTATCCCTCTATCATCTTGGTTGCCCTCCTTTGGACCCTCTCCAACAAGCTGATGTCCCTTTTATGATATGGATTCCAGTACCTTTCCCCATATTCTAAATGCAGTCTCACCCGTGACAGGTACAGGAGCATTATGACCTCACTCTGCCTACTGCTGAATCCACTGGCTATGCACCCCAACATCCTGTTCACCTTCGCTGTTGCCTTCTTGCATTGCATGGAGTGTTTAAGATCACTAATGATCATCACCCCCAGATCTTTTTCTTCCTCTGATGCTGCTACCTGGATCCCCCACCCCAAGGTAATATTCGGTCCTAGATTTCTGTCCACAATGTGCATCACTTTGCATTTCTTGGCATCGAAGCCAAGTTGCCAGATCCTTGACCATCTCTCAAGTTTCCTCAGGTCTTCCCGTAGGTCCTGTATCCCTTCAACTGTATCCACCCTACCTCAGAGCTTAGTCTCATTGGCAAACAGGCACATCTTGCCCTTTATGCCTTCCCCAATGTTGTTTATGAAGACATTGAACAACACTGGTCAAAGCACCAATCCCTGCGGAACTCCACTGGTTACCTGCTTGGTACTGCATAACTCTCCCCCCCCACCACCCTCTGGATTCTGTCACTTAGCCAGCTGGCTACCCACCTTGTCAGTTTCTCCCCAACCCCCAGATCCCTAAGTTTGCTGATCAACCTCATATGTGGCACTGAATTGAAGGCCTTGCTAAAGTCCAGGTAAAAGATGTCTACCGTTTTTCCCCATCCACCTCTCTGGTGACCCAGTCGAAAAAGTCAATCAGGTTTGTCTGACAGGATCTTCCCTCCCCAAACCCATGCTGCCTGTTGTCCTGGAGACCATTCTTCCTCTATGTACTTTACCAGTCTCTCCTTGAGTATGGTCTCCATGAGTTTGCAAGCGATCGATGTCAGACTTACTAGCCTATAGTTTCCTGGATTCTCCTAGGGCCTGCTCTTGTGGAGAGGCACCACATGTGCCATTCTCCAGTCTTGTGGCACCACTCCCAACTCCAGGGATGCATTGAAGAGGTCTGTCAGTGGCCCTGCGAGCTTTTCTGCTAGCTCTTTCAGTACACTCAGGTGTATGCCATTTGGTCCTGGGGACTTGTCTGCCTTCAGTTACAGCAGTCCTTCCCTTACTCTATCCACCTCTATAACCACGTCTGTAGCCCCTCCCCCGGTGGAACAGGACCATCTTTTTCTCTAGTGAAGATAAAGAAGAAGTACTCGTTTAGTACCTTCACCTTGCTCACTTCTTCTTCCACCCATCCATCTCCCTTCCTCAGTCTAACTGGGGCCAACTTGCCGGTGCAGTGGAAGAACTCCCACTTGTGACATAGATGTCCCAGTTTTTGCAAGCGAGCCTGAGATGTTGGAGGGCCAGCCAGGGGGAGGAGGATCGAGTGTCCCAAGGACTGCTCCCCTCTTCCTGAGGGGGAGGGAGGGGGGAAGCACTTAGCATTTGACTGACCCCTGGTGGAGACCTGGGTCCAACAGCTGGTGCTTGAGAATTTCAGAAGGCATGGTAGACATATGGCACTTAGCACACCACTATGTCATTGCATGCAACACCTCCCTGGGGATAGCATTCCAAAAAAATAAAAAAAAGTAACTGGCCGAGCACGAGGACATTTGCCCTACACCAGACCCCACACAGCCAACCATGGCACTCCCCCCAGATCACAAACCAGTCTCTGTTTATGGAGGTCCCTCTCCAATGGCCCCACCCTGGGAGGTAAGCCAGAGTGCACTCCCGGTGGTGTAGGTAAGTCCCAGGAGATGGTAATCTGGGTGGTAGGGATGGACAGACAGTGGCTGGCCAATGGCCAAAAGAAAATCCTAACTACGCCTTCCTTCCTGTCCCTCTTCTCGCTTATGCAGTGAAAGAAGGCCTTCTCCTCGGTCTTAATCTGCAAAACTGAATAAAAAAGAAATGAAGTAAAATAAAAGTAATACTTGCGTTTTTCCTTCAAAATTGTAAGTTCTCTCAGTAATGCTGAGGAGCAGTCTCTGAGGTGACCAACTAGGCAGGTGGAGAAAGAAATCTGAGCATTTCAGAATGCATACAGTTGACAGGGCAGCAGGTCTGAATGGTGGCTCGAGCCAATCAGTGTTCCACTATTAGCATAAGTTCCATTAATCTCCGAGGCACTGCAATCCAGGAGGCTGACTGCTAGAATTAATGATATTGAAGAATATCTGGGGTTAGAAGGATCAATAATCAGACCACTGCTATTCAGCCTGTTCATTAATTCCCTACCATCTGTCTGCTCAACACGCATGGTGCTATATGCCGATGATGCCATCATTTCAGTACATGGCAGAGATTTGTCAAAAATCACAACTGAACTACAAGTCAGCTTCCAAATACTAGAAACGTGGTTTGTGCAGAATAAACTCCTGCTCAACTATAAAAAAAACTAAAGGCATGCTCTTCACGATGCCTCACAACAAAAAGAAGTACGGCCTACTTCTGATACATAGACATAAAGGTGAAACACTTGTGCAAGTAATCATTTTATTCAGAGAATACTGGAGATATTCCATTGAGAAATTTTAGCACATTTAAATACCTGGGTGTGCACCTGGATGACACCTTCACCTTCTCCATGCACGTTGACCAAGTCATAAAATCAGCTAATGCCAAGCTAGGTGTTCTCTACCACCACAGGTATGCAATAACACCTGCTGCTTTGAAACTGGTCCCGTGCAGCTCTGTGCTGTCATACATTGATTATGGGCTGGTGATCTATGGGCCTGGCTCTGACATTGTGCTGAAAAGGGTCAAAACCCTCCTTAAAAAAGGCCTGTAGGCTGGTCTTTTGCACTGACTAGCTAACCCACATTTGTGCATTATACAAAGACTGGTTGGCTTCCCCTCCACCTCAGAATACAATACCAGACCCACCTGCTGGGTAAAAAAATCACTGCATGAGCTTAAACCTGAATCAACCGCAACTATATTTAAAAACTCAGGGAGAAGCCAATGGGAGGTTGGGGGGGGCCGGGCGGTAAGATGTCTGTGCTACCGCCTCACCTCACTCCACGCTAGGAGAATGCTCCTCACTTAAAGTTTTTGTTTTAAGCCTTTGCAGTATTTTTTCGCCTGATTATGAATGAAATGGGCTCTGTTTTGATACATGAATTCATAGTTTGTGTACTGCCTGTGTTATATAGAATGCCATTGCAGCCGGTTGGCGGTCGTTTTGTGTCTGGCGTTTTTAGAAGTATGGCTGGAAAGGTGTAAAGCGTTTGGCTATACTTAACTGGCTGATAGACGGGGAGATTTTTTATGAACCATAAGATCGTGGTATTGTGGTAATAAAAACGAGCACTAGTGTTAGTGTGCTTTTGCTAATGGGCTTGTCATAGCCCGCTTTTGCCCATTCTTAAAACCAAAAACATTTTTATTCTGAGGAGGTCTGTTGATACCCCCAGATGCACTGTGTCCCATATTTAGCCCTGTGAAATTCTGGGAGAGATGCTGGATTTTTACTGGTAAAAGAAACGGACGTAAAGTGTTTTGAGGCTTTTTGGCTTAATTTTTTCTGCCCTGGGTGAATCTTTTTGCATTTCTGTAAAGAGATTTAAATGACCCGCTACATTGTTGAAAGAAGCTGAGTTGACAGTTAATTGGCTTTTGGCGCATTTTCTTACATGCTTGTTTGCATTATTGGCTTTTCCAGAGCGGCAGTAAGAAAGCCTTAAGAGCAGATCACAGAACCATCCCTTCAAAACTACAGGCACTACAGCCACCCTATTGGCATATTAGAATACAATATAGGAAATATATAAGAACGATTGAAGGTAACACATCAAATCATCATATATCAGCGTGCAATATACATACATAAATGCATGAAAGAATAATTCTGTATGTGCAAGCGAGCAGTGAGGGGCAGGCAGGGGAAACTTTTATAAGGGGGATAAGGGGGGCAAGAGCACATGCACATGAATATTGGGGTGGAGGGAAAAGGCAAAGTAGAGAAAACAGGAACAGAGGGAAGGCAGGGAGTAAAATATAGAAGGTCATGTTTACAAATGCCCGCAGTCTGGAAAATAAGGTTCCAGACCTGGAAACCTTGATGACGGATGCAAACCTTGACATAGCAGCAATAACAGAGACATGATATTCAGCTACTCACAGCTGGGACATCAATGTACCATGCTATACACTGTTCAGAAGGGACAGGGAAGGTAAAAAGGGAGGGGTGTGGCCCTGTACATCAGAGAAGGCATAAAGGCTACAGAAGTACAGGGAAGGCAGGGGGAGGCTGAGGTAATGTGGGTCACCCTTGAACCAGGAAATGGCACAGCAATATGTACTGGGGTGATCTACAGACCTCTGGCACAGAGGGAGGAAGTGGACATGGTACTAGTGGAAGAAATTCACAACATGGCAGCTAAAGGCGAAATCCTGTTGATGGAAGATTTCAGTATGCCGGACGTGGATTGGACCACCTGGCAGCTGCTTCAGCCAGAAACATGGCCATCCTGGAATCCCTGCAAGGAGCTGGACTCAGACAGCTGGTACATGAGCCAACCAGGGACAAATCAATTCTAGACCTGGTATGGACCAATGGGAATGGAGTCAAAAGAATCCAGGTGGAAGGGCAGCTGGGATCCAGCAACCACCACATGGTGTGGTTTAACATGGAGACAGGGACTCAATTAAGCCACACAAGGGCAAAAGTATTAGATTTCAGGAGGGCGGATTTCAGTGAAATGAGTAGATGTTTAAAAGCAGCCCTGGAGAAGGTAGAGGTAATGGAGGGGGTAGAGAAACAGTGGGGGAGACTAAAAGGAGCCATTCTGGAGGTAACTAACCAATGCATTAGGATAGTGGTCAAAGAGAAAAGAAGAAAGAAACCACTATAGTTTTCTAAAGAAGCAGGAGACAAAGTAAGGGCTGAAAGAGCAAGTTTCAGGAGGTATAAGGGGAGCCAAAGGGAGGAGGACAGGGAGGTGTAGCTTGAATGTCTCAGAGAGGCAGGGAAGGCTGTTAGGAAAGCCAAGGCACAGACAGAGGAGGGTTTAGCGCAGTCTGTGAAAAAAGGAGACAAGACATTTTAAAGGTACATCAGAGACAGAAAAAAAAAAATGGGGGGATTGTGTGGCTCAAAGGGGAGGAGGGAGAGTGTAAGGAGGGGGATCTAGACAAGGCAGAAATAGTGAACAAATACTTCTGTTCAGTATTCACTGAGGAGGGAGAGGTCAAGGACCACAGCTGGGGAGCAGAGGCAATCGGGGGAATGGACACTAGTCCATTCACAGTGGAGAGAGTTCTGGAGGAACTCACAAAGCTGAAATAGGATAAAGCCAAGACGACATACACCCGAGGATATTAAGGGAGTTGTGGAGGGAACTAGCAGCACCTCTGGCCACCCTGTTCACAGAGTCACTCAACACAGGCGTGGTTCCAGAGGACCGGAGGAGGGCGCATGTAGTCCCACTACACAAAAGTGGCAGCAGGGTGGAAGTAGGGAATTGCAGGCCAGTCAGCCTCACCTCAGTGGTGGGGAAGATCATGGCGATATTGCTGAAAGAAAGGGTAGTGGCATACCAGGAATCCATTGATGCCCAGGATCTAAAGCAGCATGGATTCACATCAGGAAGGTCTTTTCAAACAAATCTGACATATTTTTTTGATTGGGTGACTAGGAAAGTGAATCAGGGAGGGGCAGTAGACATTGCCTACCTGGATTTCTGCAAAGCCTTTGATACTGTCCCACACAGAAGGCTGGTTAACAAGATGAGTAGTCTGGGCATGGGGCATAAGGTGATACAGTGTAGAGGGTGGTGGTAAATGGGATCCAATCTGGGAAGAGAGGGGTGCCCAGCTGAGTGCCACAAGGATCAGTACTGGGACCAGTCCTGTTCAATGTCTTCATTAGTGACATTGCAGCGGGGCTAGAAGGAAAGGTCTGCCTATTTGCAGATGACACCAAGATCTGCAACAGGGTGGATACTTCAGAAGGGGTGCAGATAAGGAACAGAGACCTGGAGAAGCTTGAAAGATGGTCAGAGGTGTGGCAACTGAGGTTCAATGCAAAAATGTGCAAGATAATGCACCTGGGTAGGGGTAATCCTGGGGAGACCTACAGGATAGGGGGGAGGTGCTGACCATCACCAAAGAGGAGAGGGATCTAGGGGTTATCATATCTGATGACCTGAAGGTATCAAAGCAGTGTGCAAAGGCTGCAGGGAGGGCCAGTGGCATGCTGGGGTGCATAGGCAGAGGTATTATCTATAGGAGGCAGGAAGTGGTGATGCCATTGTATAAAACACTAGTAAGGCCTCACCTGGAGTACTGTGTGCAGTACTGGAGACCACACATGCGTAAGGACATAAACATGGTGGAGGCTGTCAAGAAAAGGGCGACAAAGATGGTGCATGGTTTGCACCACAGAACATATGAGATGAGACTAAGAGATCTCACTATGTACTCACTGGAGGAGGAGAGAAAGGGCCGACATGATAGAAACTTTAAAGTACCTCAAGAGCATAAACAAGGTGCAGGTGGGGGAGCTTTTCCAATGTAGAAAAGATACCAGAACAAGGGGGCACGATATGAAATTGGAGGGGAGGAGATTAAGAGGTAATGTGAGGACGTTGTTCTACACGGAGAGGATGGTGAACACTTGGAATAGTCTGCCACAAGGGGCAAGCACAGTGGAGGGATTTAAACATGCCTGGAACAAGCACAGGGAAACCTTGGGTGGGAAGGGAGTGATGAAAAGCCATTGACCACTTAGGGTGAGTGGATGCGTACATGTATATGGCCTGTGGGCAGACTGAATGGGCCTAGCGGTCCTTATCTGCCGACAACTTCTATGTTTCTATGTTTACTCAGATAGGCAAAATTCATAACTGCATGCACCAACTACCCTTGTCTCTGGTTCTGCTCTTAAGGTGATAACAAACAAGCATTTGTAAGTGCTCATGTTTGTTAACTTTTATTTCTTCATAACCTTTTATTGACATTTTGATCCCAAAATTTTCAGCATAGTCGTTATATGATCCCCTTTCTGAACATGATAGGTGTCATGTATAAAATGTTGCCTGAAACATCATTTTGCGGCACAAGTGTGAAAACACGTTTTAGCCAGGATTTTAAAAACAACACCTGTCTCACTCATGAGGTGGTATGAAAAAAATAGCTATGTTGAAAATGCGGGGTCAAAATATTGAAAATGACTAGTTATGAGTGACTGTTGAAAAATGTCAATGTACCTTCAGAACTTTGGTGCTTTTTAAGATTTTGACCCCAAATTCTCAACATAGTCCTTTTATGACCCCACTTCATGAACCTGGTAAATGACATTTTTCAAATCCTGCCCAAAAGGTGATTTCATGGAGCAACTGCAAAATCACCATTTGGGACAGACGAATCTGGAAAGTGTCACCTACCTTGTTCATGGGGTGGGGTAAAAAGAAAGGCCATGTTGAAAATACGGGGGGGCTAATTCTCAAAAGTCCCTTTAGAACGCTGCAACTTGCAGTAATCAATGGATGTGGCAGACCCCAGGTGCGTCAGGGACCCTGTGCCCAATTTTACAAAAAAACAGGGTCCCGGCACCAAAGTTCCTGGGTGTTTGCTGTGTGTTGGCCGATGCACCAAACAATTGACATACATGGGGGAGTGGACGCAGGAATGCGGCCCGCCCCCCCCACTCGGCACAACTTTACCAGGGCTGGGATGGGGGGTTGATCGCCAGGATGAGTGCAGGGGGCAACATGGATGGGGAGTGGCAGAGGACATGTTGTGGGGGACAGCTGTGACAGTAGGAATGGAAATTGGCACTCAGCAGGGTGCGTCTACAGCATACTACAGCATTTAAATGCCCCATTTGCACATACTGTAATGTACTGTATGGTACATTGCCTACTAGCCATCCAGAATGGACAAGTGACACCAAATGTGGCACAGTACAGGTGGGCACAGCCATAACAGAGCACAATGTGGCAGTATGTTGCACCATCATACAGCAGACCGCACGACTGTACAGTACTGTACAGTACAGTACAGTATGTGGACATAGTGTCATGTAAATATGGTAATTTGCTGTAGACGCACTCCACTGGGTGCCAGTTCCCATTTTTACAGGCAGATCTGTCTCCCACAACACATCCTCTGCCAGCCCCTGCCTGAAATGCCCCAGCAGCCCTTTCTCCCCCAGTGCAGACCACTTAGACCACCTCCTGGCTGGTCTAAGTTGCATTCTGCCCTGTGGCCTTCGCTGAGCTTTTAAAATCCTGATAAAGGGGATGTGACAGCCCCACCCTGGTGCAAAGCTCCTTGTGACCTGGCACAGCCCAATGTAGGTTGCAAGGGTGGCACACATCCCCTTTCGGGCAAGCAGTCTGTGTTTGCCGCAGGCTGCTTTTGGGAATAGCTCAGGGTGCAATTGTTGGTGCAAGGTGCTACTTGCATCATTCATGTTCGATGCAGGCACCTTGCATCATGTGGAAGGCTTTGAGAATTGACCCCATGGTGAAAAACTATAAAAATGACAAAGTTATGAGTGAAAGTTCAAAATGCACCAAGAATATATTGACCTCATTTTATCAGTTCCCGGTCAGCGCAGCAGCAGAATACATGTTTTCCTTGTACAGTAGATTTTCAATGCTGGACTTATCCTAAGTGAATGAGGGGTATGAGTGTGTGTGCAGTGGTGGGTGCTGAGTGGTGGGCCAGGGTGGTGTGGGTGGGGGTCAGCAAAGGCCACAAAAAACATCAATGGATGATTTTCTGCTTTTCAGGTTCTAATTTAAAACAAGCATTTGTCAATGCCGAATGTTGTCTTGCTGGCATTGGCACTGGTAGTGCAAGAGTTAGAGAGTTGCATAATAGGAACAGCAGTGAAGTAGTGAACTGACGCCAACCCCACCCCCACCCTGCAGAGACTGACAGGCATTCAGGTGTGCCTTTGGGTCACGGTCATATCACTCACACCATTTCACCTCACCCTACCCTGCAGACACTGACAAGTGTCGCAGTGTGCCTTGGGGTCTTTGGGCCTTAGTTCACCCCATTCCATAACAAAATACATTGAGATGGGTGCAGTATAGGAGAATGGGGTGAACTTTGGGTCTGAAGAGTCCAAAGCACACCTCAATGCCTGTCACTGGCTGCAGAGTAGGGGTGGGGGTGGAATGGCATGAGCAATACAGCCAACAGTCCCCAGTCACACCCCTGACTCCTGTCAGTCTCTACAGTGTGGGGCATTATGGTTGGAAACCCTAATGCCCCAGGCATTTGTTAGTATGTTCACTCCAAATTTTTAACATGGGCTTTCTGTGACCCTACCTCATGAATACTGGCACTATCAGTTAATTAGCCAAAAGGTGATTTTGCACAGCGACTGCACCATTTGGCACCACAGGTGCGAAAACACATTTCAGGCAGGATGTGAAAAATTACAGCTATACTGTTCATAAGGAGGTGTAAAAAATGGCAATGTTGAAAATCTGGAGTGAAAATATGAAAAATTGGTGCAGTCACAAACTTGAGTAGAAACTGTGCAATGCACGCCCGTAACACAATTATTTGGGGAATTTTTTTAACCAGATTTTCAACATAGGTATTTTGGGACCTCAGCTCATGAACAGTGTTACTGTGATTTCCACAGCGGCCGCGCCATTCTGTGCAACATGTGTGAAAACACATTTCAGGCAGGATGTGAAAAATTACAGCTATACTGTTCATAAGGAGGTGTAAAAAAATTGCAATGTTGAAAATGTGGAGTGAAAATATGAAAAATTGGTGAAGTCACGAGTGTGCATAGAAACTGCACAACGCACGTCTGTAACGCAATTATTTTGGGGATTTTCCAAATTTTCAACATAGGCACTTTGGGACCTTTGCTCATGAACAGTGTCACTGTGATTTTGTTACTGTGTCCTGAACGTTGATTTCCCACAGCGACCACACCATTGTGCGCCACATGTGCGAAAACACATTTCAGGCAGGATGTGAAAAATGACAGCTGTACTGTTCATAAGGAGGTGTGAAAAAATGGTAATGTTAAAAATCTGGAGTGAAAATATTAAAAATTGTTGAAGTTATGAGCATGCATGGAAACTGCGCAATGCACGCTCATAACACAGTCATTTTGGGAATTTTTTCACCAAATTTGCAACATAGGCTTTTTGGGACCCTACCTCATGAACAGTGGCACTGTCGTTTTGTTAATCAGTCCTAAAAGGTGGTTCCATGCAGTGACCATGAAATTACCTTCCGGAACCGAATAATGAGATGACTGCACATGTTCATGAGATGGAATCCAAAGAACCCCATATTGAAAATTTGGATCCAAAATTCAAAAAAATGGCTGAGATATCCACCTAAGTTGAACCCCCTTCATTTATGCCATTATACAGTTTACTGGCATTCTTCATTTTGCAGTTCAGCTTTGAAGAGTTCAGACATTTAGTTAGTTAGTTAGTTAGTTAGTTAGTTAGTTAGATTTTGGTAACCGGGTAAGCCCACTGAGACCAGAGGTGCCTTTTTCAGGGATGACCCGGGATTAGATACATACAGCAAAAATTACATACAGTGGACAATAATACAGTGGTTAAAATTGAGACATACCATTGGAGAGACAGTAATTACAGGTTGAGAATCCAAAATTAACATTTGCACAATGCATAGAATTAACAGGAGTCACGGTTGTCACCTTCGCCGGATAGGGCATTGAAGTACAGTGGTCACAGTTGATGGGAGAGAAAATGGGGGCTAGTGAGTGCAGGCACAAAGGCTAAGCTCCAGGAGGTACACTTTGTGGCCCGCCTTGAATCCTTGGAGAGAAGGTCTATCAACCAGATTTGCTGGGAGGGTGTTCCATAAATGCGGGGCAGCATATGTAAAGGAGTGCTTGCCCAGGTTGATGCGTACACGGGGGATGTCAAGGGGCCGGCCGGCTATGGATCTCATATCTTGGCATTGTACTCTGGGGTTCAGCAGTCCATGCAGATGAGGAGGAGGGCCAGTGGTGGTGAATTTGTAGGTCAGGCAAATGGAGGAGTAGGCCAACTTGTGACGTATGGTGGGCCAGTGAAGGTCTGCGAGGTCCTCACAGTGGTGCCTCCTGGAGAGGGGGAGTTAGTGGCAAAGTGTGTCACTCTGTGGTAGAGCACCATGAGTTTTCTTAGTCCCCCTTCTCGTGGGAACTGTAACATGGGAACCCCGTGGAGGAGGTAGGGGAGAAGGGTGCAGTTAGTGATTGCACGCCAAGCCTCATCAGAAAGGGAGTTTCCCAGATGGTAGAGGAGTCCAAGTCTCTGGTGGATGGACTTAGTTAAGGAGTCGATGTGGGGTTTATAGGACAGTTCCTGGTCAAGGAGGATTCCAAGGTATTTGATCCTATCTAGGACCTTAACTTGCTTCCCCTGGGCTGTTTGGAGCAGGAGAAGGTCACACCTGTCTGAAACAAAGTGTCTGGCTCCAAACAGGACAGCCTTCATTTTCTCCTCATTCAGTACTAGGGAGTTGGTGGAAAACCAGGCTTTGAGTGCTGTGAGGCTGGTTTGTAGTTTATCAGTGATAACGCTAGGTAGCAGGTCACTGCAGTAGATGACAGTGTCATCCGCACAGAGGATGAGGACATGTTCTCACTCCACCGAAGATCGCAGTGCCGGACCTCCAGAGGTAAGTATGGGGTGAGAGGGTGTGGGGGTGGGGTGCACAGAGGGAGGAGGGTGCGGGTTGGGAGGGGTGCTGTGGACAATGGGCCATTTTATTTTATTCAGGTACAAAAAAGGACACTGTGCCACAGGACAGTTTTCTTTCTTTACAGGTGAAAAAACAAGTGTTGGGCATACTGGGGTGGCTCCCAGTGTGCTCCATATGTGCCCCATGACTTTCGGGGGGGGGCTGATGTTGGCAACACTGTGGGTGGGCTCTCAGTGTGCCACACAATGGGGGTGGGGTAGGGGCAGGAACATGCCGATGCGACTGGCTTACTGTGAGCGGCAGCACACTGGAGTAGACTCCCAGTGTACCACACAATGTGGGGGAGCCAGACATGCTGACACAGGGATTGCACCCCCGATGTCAGCTTCCTTTGGGGATTGTGTGGCATTGGCTCCACCGCCATCTTTATTGAAATGTTTACCACAAAAAGCACATTTGGGAGGTGTGTCGTCTGTGCCACTGCATGACGAGCTTGTCTCCGATTGCAGCAGAATGTTTGTTTCAAGTTGGTGGCACTTTGCATATACTTGTGTCAGTGCTAGCATGCTGGCTCATTGAGGAATGAGGGATACACCTACTAAAGCGTGTCCTGCTTTTGCCAACACTGACACACCTCTGCATTTCTCCTACTACCAGAAGATGTTGCTTGCACATGCGCAAGACAACATAAAAAACTCATGAACAATGCTGTGGTACTAGCTCCCATCTGCCTGCCCAGCAGCAGAAGAGGATCCTCCAGCTGAGCCTTTTGAACCCCTATGTAATGCAAAAGGTGCTCTGGGGGGGTGGCGGGAAGGGGAGGGAGGGAATGGGAGTAGTTAGATAGGATAAAGTTACTCATATTTTAAATGGCCATGCCAATGCTTAGTATGTGTCTGGTAAGCTGTTTGGCTTTACAGAACCATTGTTACAGCTTTCCTTTCAGGTGCTTGAGTTATTGTCTTCATTGCGGTGTAGGGAAGGGGGAACGCTATTGATTGTAAGACTGTATTCTTCTTTTCTGTGAAAATTTAATAAAGCATACTTAATTGAAAAAAAAGACAACATAAAAAACAAGATAGAGGGACCAAGCATGGCACTGGGGACTGGGCACCCCATTGTCACAAGGGGGGCACACATCAAGTGACTAAGGGTGACTATGGTGATTGGGCACCCCAGTGTCATAATGGAAGGCACATATCAGAGATGGGGGGTCTCAGCAGGTCCCACAGCTTCAGCCCAACATGGGTTTTTGGGGTGGTCTCAGTGGGTCATGAATGGAGATGGATACATTGGGGGGATTTAGTATACAGTAGAAGCCACTTAGTTGGGACCCCCCAATGGTGGGCTTTTTGTTTAGATTAAGCAGCTGTCTCAAGTAACAGGAGACAGAGTTTCTGATTGGGATTTTATAGGGATTGAAGTTTTATAATACCAGAGTGCTTAATGCTCATGAACAGTGGCAAAATGCTACCCCCTCTCGACTAAGGTCACTTCATTCACAGACTTTACTCCCTTTACTCGCAGACAGCCTGCAGTCATTAGTCATCTCATCCAGACTGCAGTTTGTTTCTTTGATCGTGACTATATTGCAGATACAGTGTTTTACTGTACAACGGTAGCGTGGGGAAAACTGGCACAGAAATGCAGACCCAGAGAACTGCCAGTGATCTGGTAGAGCGGGGGGGGGGAGCAGGTAGAGGAATAACAACCACTTTGAGAGAAAAGGCACACAGAGCACAGCACACAGCAAACATCTAACAAACAGAGTGATCTCCAGCTCTCCTAACAATAATCGCTAGAAAAACTAACGTGTCCTGAAATGGTAAGCTGGGGAGGGAGGGTTTTGTGTGGGAGTGGGCAGACAACTGCTGGATGTTCTAGGGGGGGATGATAAAATAGTCTTTCTGACTCTGCTCAGCTGCTTGTTGATTGATGTCATGCAGGTGAAAGGCATGAGCCACTCTTTTGAAAGGAACAACTCACTCCTTTCAACTTCATAAAGTTTCTTTCAGCTTTATAAAGTTTCTACCCAGCCAGCAGAGGATAGTGTTATGATCATTCTGGCTGATCATTGGGCTATCACTGCTGAGCCCACTGCTGCCTGACTGCATTGGACCTGACAATGACACACCTCTGAAACCTGATTATTGTAACAAGATGTTTGCTGCACAAGCATGCGCAAGCAAACATAAAAAAAAATGTGATCCTCAGGATTCACCTCTTATGTTCAAAAATATATGTTTTTAAACTTTTGACTCAGTTTCTCATGAATATTTACCAGATTATCAAGTCACAAGATGTCAACATGGAAATTTCAACCACAATATTCCTCATTAATAAAAGATGTACTATTTTGTTATTATAACTGACAAAAACAGGTATGTGGAGGAAAAAAAAATAAAACAAATTTTGCTTGTTGTTCTCGAAAAATGCCCAGAAAAATCTGAGGATCAATTTATTAATTTGTTCTGGCCTCATTTATATTTACATTTAGAAATGCTGGTGGTAGATCTGACAGTTATTAACAAAATGTTCCATACAGAGGATGCATAATATGGACAGACATTTTAACCTGCATTGGCTTTAACTTTTTGAATAATTTAGGATTGTGGTTTGAGAGTAATCTTAACAATACAATGATTTTTGAGATAAACAAACAAGAAGGATGTACATTTGTCAGTTTTGAAAATTGTCAGATCCCAATTATATAATGATCTGAAAATTCAAGACAATACCACCATTTGAAGATATAAGGAGCAGTGATGCATGGTTCTGGCCAATGATAATACAAATTTGCAAACATTTAAAGCAATCCTAACTTATTTATGTTATGTTATGCTGATGTGTGATGGAATGTTACATTTTGCTATAGCCTGATTCTGGAAAAAGTACAGGTAGCCGAAATACAAGAGGATTTGGACATGTTTGGGATGTGAACAAAAAAATGGCAGATGAATTGACAAATACAAAGTGATGCATCTAGGTAAGAAGAACATGAACGCAAAAAGCTAGCAAACAAATGCAGTGATTAGTGTTATTCAGAAGGAAAAGGACCTGGGTGTAGTGATCAGCTGCAATTTTGAATGGGGACAACAGTGTGGGGCAGCAGCTAGTGAATCAAACCAAACATGGTGTACATCAACAGAAACTTCATAAGCAGATCAGGAGATAATGTAATGCCCTTGCACAATCTACTAGTCAGACCTCATCTTGAGTACAGTGTACAGTTCTGGTCCCATATCTGAGGAAAGTTATAAAACAGGATTGAGAAGGTGCAAAGGAGAGCTAACAAGGTGGTTGAAGGTTTGGGAAACGTGTGCCACTGTATTAGGACTGACTGTCAGTACTGCGACTTTCTCCAAGGAAAGAAGTAGACTTGGGGTGACATGATTAAAATATACAAATATCTAAAAGGAATAACACTGTTAGACCAGATGTAGCTCTTCGGGATGTATAGTACAACGATGAAATGACAAGGGTACAGGCAACAGTTTTGAAAGGAGAAAGACCGGAGGGAAATATCAGGAACTACTTCATGGAACAAGTGGTGGACACTTAGAAAGGTCATCTGGAACAGGCAGCATCAGTCTACACTATTAATTTCAAGCTCAAAATAGATGCAGTGGTACTCAGTGATAGGTTCCACCATGTCAGGACATGTTAATTTGTAACTCTGAGAAACTCCAGTTAATAATGGGATATCCCGTCAGTGTGATGCAGAATAAACATAGCAATTCCTATTTACATAGCTACAAAGACACTGTCGGCAGATAAGGGCCCATGGCCCACCCAGTCTGCCCATTTGAGCTTGTAAGTTCCCTTTACATTTTTCTAGAAGTCTGTTGCCTCTTACTCCTCACCTCCAAAATTCCCTTATGTCTATCCCATGCATTCTTAAATCCCATGATTGTTTCAGCCCCCATCACTTCCTCTGGCAGGGTGTTCCACTTGTCCACTACCCTTTCTGTGAAGAAATTCTTCCTCACATGTCCTCTGAATCACCCTCCCTCCAACTTCATCCCATGCCCTCTAGTCCTGAAATATTTTTTTCGCTGGAAAATAGTGTATTCCTGCACTCTGTTCCTCCCTGCAAGGTACTTGTATGACTCTATTATATCCCCTCTCTCCCTCCTCTCCTCCAGGGAGTACATATTCAAGTCCTTCAGCTGGTCCTCTTAGGATCTGTGATGCAATCCCTGTACCATCTTTGTTGCCCTCCTCTGAACCTTCTGTACCCTGTCTATGTCCTTACATAAGTAAGGCCTCCAGAACTGTACACTGTACTCCAGGTGGGGCCTCACTAGTGTCTTGTATAGTGGAATTATGATCTCCCTGTTCTTGCTGGTGATGCCACTGCCTATGGATCCCAGCGTCCTGTTTGCTTTACCTGCTGCCTTGTCGCACAGTTTCCCTACCTTGAGGTCATCAGAGATGATAACCCCCAAGGCCCCTTTCCTGTTTGGTGCATGCTATATCCTCACCCCCCCCCAACTGATATGTTGTTCCAGGGTTTTTGTGCCCCATATGCATTATCTTGCACTTCTTTGCATTGAATTTCAACTGCCAAACCCTTGACTATTCTTCAAGCTTCTGCAGGTCCCTCCTCATTCTGTCTACACCCTCTGGCATGTCCACTCTGTTACAGAGCTTCATGTTGTCAGTGAACAGGGAAATCCTGCCTTCTAGGTCCTGTGCAATGTCACTGATGAAGACATTGAATAGGACCAGTCCCAGCACTGATGCCTGTCATACTCCACTTGTCACTCTTCCCTCTGCGGAGTGACAGCCATTTACCACCACCCTCTGTATCCTGCCAGTCAGCCAATTACCCACCCAATGCACTACTGTCGTGCCCACTCCCATATTACCCAGTTTGTTTAATAGCCTTCTATGTGGTATGGTGTCAAAGGCCTTGCTGAAGTCCAGATAGGCCACTTCCATTGTCCTCCCCTGATCCACCTCCCTTGTCACCCAGTCAAAATATTTAATGAGGTTGGTCTGGCATGATCTCCCCAAGTGAAACCATCCTGCCTTGGGTCCTGTAGTCCATTAGCAACCAGATGTTCCACCAATCTCTCCTTCAGTAGTGCTTCCATGATCTTCCCCACTACCGAGGTCAGGCTGACTGGTCTGTAGTTCCCCACTTCCTCTTTGTTCCCGCTTTTGTATAAGGGAACTACATCTGCTGTCCTCCAGTCTTTGGGTACCTCCCCTGTTTCTAGTGATCGGCTAAACAGGATTGCCAGAGGTACAGCCACCACCTCTCTTAGTTTCTTTAGGTCCCTGGGGTGCACCCCATCTGGCCCCATTACTTTATCAATTCTTATTCCTTCCAGTTCCTTTAGGACACTTTCCCATGTAAAGGGACTTGTGTCCATTTCTGCACTAATTCTACCCCATGTACTCCCTTCAGGCCCATTACCTTCCCCTTCCTCAGTAAAGACTGAGCAGAAATATCTGTTCAGTATGTCAGCTTTATTGTTGTCATCCTCCACGTGGCCCCCATCCTCCCCCTTCAGTCTCACTATTCCTCCCTTTGCCCTTTTTTTCACTTATGTACCTGTAAAAGGTTTTGTCCCTTCTACCCACTGATTTTGTGATGTGCTCCTCTGTCTGAGCTTTGGCTTCCCTTACTAACCTCCCTGCCTCCCTTTGCTTCTCCTGATACTTCTCCCTATCCCCTTCTGCCTGCACCCTTTTGTATTGCCTGAATGAAATCTTTTAGGCTTTCACTTTCTCCGCTACCTCTTGGGAAAACGGTAATGGCCGCCTCCTCCTTTTCCCCTTGCTGACTTGCTTAATGCATAATTTTGTTGCTCTTGTAATCCCTGTTTTAAATATTACCCACTGTTCCTCCACCCTGATTCCCTCCCCATTCTCATTAGTGCCTCTTTCAAGCATGTCCCCATTTTCTGAAAGTGTGCTCTCCTAAAATCCAGGATACATGTTTTTGTGCAGTTTGGTTCTGCTCCTTTTGTGATTTCAAACCACAGTGACTGGTGGTCACTGTTCCCCAGGTGCTCCTCCACTGTTACCCCTATCACTCTGTTCCGTTTGTGATCACAAGGTCCAGTATTGCCTTCTGTCAAGTGGGTTCCATGACCAGTTGCTTAAGGAAGGCATCTTGAAGGGAGTCCAGGATAAATCTGCTCCTGGTTGATGGTGCTGCTAGGAGGCTCCAGTCCACATCTGCAATACTGAACTCTCCAACCAGCACCACCTTTCCCTTCTCAGCCATCCTTTGGATGGCTAGCATTAACTCCCTATCTGTCTCTTCCTCCTGGGCTGGTGGTCTGTAGACCACCCCTGTGCAGATGGCTGACCCCACTTTTCTTTCCAGCTTAACCCACGGTATCCCTCCCTCATTTTGTTCCTCCTGGATCTCTGTGGTCTTTATGCTATTTTTCACATAAAGTGCCACTCCTCCTCCCTTCCTGACTGCCATGTCTCTTCTGAATATGTTGTAGCCAGGTATGGCCATCTTCAAGTCATGGTTATCATTACACCAGGTCTCTGTGATGGCCACAATGTCCAGGTCCAGCTGCACCATGGCAGCCTCCAGATCCTCCATCTTTTTGCTAAGGCTCCTGGCATTGGCACGCATGGCTTTCCATAATGTGAATTCCCTGGACTGTTTAGCTTTTCTACTCTAGCCCCTTCCCTGGTCATCCTTTATCCCTGGTTCTCCCTGCTATCTGCCCTTCTGTTGAATTTTGCCCCATTTCTGCCTATCCACCCCTTGGGAGCCTATCTCCATCTTTTGCAGACTGCTTTGTAGCAATATCCCTTCCTCCTGTTCACTGGTCCCACTGCTAGCTAGAGGGTTGGGCAATTAGGTACCCCCCTTGCTGGCCTGCCATGCCCTTGGCTAGTTTAAATGCCTGTCTATGTAGCATTTAAACTTATCATTGAGTGCTTGGATTTCCCTCCAGGACGGATGCAGGCCATTAGACTTGAACAAGCCCCCATCCCTCCAGGTGGATCCCCAGTCACCAATGAATCCAAACCCTTCCTTGCAGCACCAGTTCTTCAACCATATGTTAAAGTTCCTGGTGCGTGCGCCCCTATGCTGTCCCATGCTTCTCACAGGTAGTACTTCTGAGAAGGTGAAAGATGTAGCTACTTGCTTGAGACCCTTCCCAATTTCCTAAACTCTTCTTGAACTTCCTTAGGCTCCCCATTTGCCAGGTCATCAGTACCTACAGTAGGTGGATAATGACATCTAGCTCACCCTACCGTCTTTGTGTCATTTAAGCAATAATACATGACGGCGCATGTTGTGTTGGGATAACAGCATACCACAGATGTGTTTTGAGGTACAAGGCCTCATTGTGTTCCTTCAAGCACCTGAAAAGTGCAATTATTCATTATCCCATCACAAAGCCCACCCTGGGGTAATTTACTGCAATTATAAAACAGTTCCAAAATTGGGGGTTAAAAAAAGGACAAAAATTAAATGGTGTTAAAAATTTTAATGATGTTTTTTTAAGTTCATCCACCCCAACGATATAGTCTCAGCTCATCCCACAACTGGCATGCCATCTCAGTTTCAAATACTAGGCACAACAAAATACATTTTTAATTAGCCCTTCAAGGACACCTAGACCATCTTTTTTACACATTTAATTTTTTTTTATTTACTCTACAGGCTTGTTAAGGAGAGGTTGTTGTTTATATTTATACTGAAACTGCATTTATTAATGTAGGATAAATGCAGTTTGATAGCATTTGGAAATTGCAAACACAGCCTCTTCTGATTCAAAAATCCTGCTATCAGAATTCTAAAATGGCTTCGGTGATGATGTCAATCATGAGAGAGGTGCCAGATCTGCAGATGAATTCTAGCTCTACAGTACTAACCATATTCAAATGTGAATAACTTTAAAATGAAAAATTATAGCATGGTACTGTGAGCACAACAGTTATTCAGCACAAAAATATCTACAAAATAAGTGGTGTTTCATTTATAGATACCTTTTGGTTTTTTTAAATAAGCAAAAAAAACAGCAGAAAATTCAATTGTCACTTTTTCAACAAACAAATGCAAATAATTTAAAAACAAAAAATGATAGCATGGTACTGTGAGCACGAACGTTGTTCAGCACAGAAATAGTTACAAAATAAGTGGTGTTTCATTTATATATACCTTTTAGTTTTTTATAATTAGCAGAAAATTCAATTTGTTTTCACCTTTTGCAAGAAACAAATGCAAGTACAACAGCTTTAAAACAAAAAAGAGAGCCTGGTACTATGAGCACAAAAGTTGTTCAGTACAAAAGTATCTACCAAACGAGTGGTGTTGCATTTATGTATACCTTTTAGATTTTTTATAATGAGCAAAAAATGACAGGAAATTCAATTTATTTTTTAACTTTTTTGGAGGTATGGCATAAATGGATTATGCTACCTCCATACTGGAAATAGTGTTGATACTTTTTGTTCTCATGCTGATTGACCTGATGACATCACTTGTGGCTTCACCACTCATGATGTTGTCGGGTCAATCTTCAGGCAAACAAAAAATATCAACAATATTTCCAGTAGGGGGTAGCATATCCCTTATATATTCTTTGCAAAATAAACTCTGTTAATGCATCAGTTTGAGTTGCTATTATAGCGGCAATAGTATAGAAATGCAATGTTAGGGGTTTCAACACTAACTCTGCATTGCCCCCTCCCCCGAGCAGCCAAAGGGGGAAAGGCAACACAAGCAACCACAGACATCCATCATCAGGTAAGACAAACAACATACAACTCTTTCCAAATGGCACAAGAGACATCCATCTTCATGGACCTGCGCTTCTGTAGCCATGGATGCACATGCACACTTGTATACCCCTTGGGAAGTGCGGTAAAAAATTCCCCTAGGATCACACTGTAAATTGTAAACAAGGAATAATACATGACCGGGTGTGTGGCAATGCTAAATTACCGCATGCCCAAGGTGGGTTGTGAGGGATGAGACACAGCCGAATGTGTTCAACCACCTGGGAAGTGCAGTATATGATTTCCATAGGATCACATTGCAAATTGTAAGTAAGCAATAACACATAGCAGGATGTGCAACAGTACTAAATTGCTGTATGCCCCAAGTGGGTTGTGAGGCATGAGGCACAGCTGAGTGCCTTCGGCAACCTGGGAAGTGCAATATAAAATTCCCATAGGATCACATTGTAAAGGGTAAGTGATCAATACCACATGGCAGGGTGTGTGGCAAGCCTAAATTGCTGCATGCCCCAAGTAGGTTGTGAGGCATGAGGTGCAGCCGAGTGTTTTCAGCCACCTTAAAAGTGCAATACAAAATTCCCATAGGATCACATTGTAAATTTTAAGTAAGCAATAACACATGGCAAGGCGTGCAGTAATGCTAAATTTACAAGAATGTAAATCTCTGTTTAATTTTACTGGCAGCATGTTCACCCCCACAATCACACAAGAGAAGCCCTCAGATGGAACCATGGCTTCTGCTATATCTGTAATAGATAGGTTGGGATGCTCGGAATTGGTCAATTCTGATCTGATTTTCAGAGTTAGGATTTTAGGCATCAAGCCCTCTGCTCCCACAGTGCCCAACCTTTAAGTGCGATTTGTGAACAGGGAAGAAACAGGGACACCCTCCTGTTTGTTTTGGGTCCAAGCAAACGACCAGTCTCGAGTCCTGGGGTCAATTATGAACCCTTTTTAGCTAGCACACCCTGGTAACAGGTCCAAATATCACACTCTCTTCAGGGAAAGCAACACAATACTTGACCCAGTGGGCATACAACCAACCTGGTTCACAGCCCCCTGCCAACTCAGGTGAGATGCTGGTATTTTCTTACCTTGTAGGATCTTTACACAGATCCTCATTAGCATGGCTGCATATGGTGACACTCTAAGCAATTTAACAGTTTTGTCAGAATTATCGATACTTTTACACTATTCACACTCAAAATGAGAAAATGTCTCGGGCAGGTTTAGGAAAACCACATTTACTAAAACTAAAAATAGTAAAAAACAGCTTCAGGAGTGAGCGATAAAAGGCAGAGAGCATGAGAATTTTTGAATCTGGACTTGGCGCCAAAATCATCAGCCTGTACTGTTGTTTCATGTCGGCGTAGCTCTGTAGATAGTTTTCTGGGCAGAAATATTTCTTAAAGCACTGTATCTCAGGAGCCTATCAGCCAGTCACCTTAACTGTGATCATATTTTTACTATTAAGTATGAGCAAATGCTTCCTGAAACCTTGTAGAGTAGGATAAATGCACAATATTACAGGAGCCTTTAAAAATTTTCTTGAGCAGTCCACTTTTAAAGCATAGCATTTAAGGAGCCTTTTTAGCCAGTTCCTAAACCTAAGTGGTGCTGTGTTTAAATCTATTGCTATCTATTGTCTTGCATTTTTGTAAAGTAAAATTGGGGCACTGGTTCAACCTAAATAGCGAGTGCTGCACTCGGAAACTAGCCTGCAAATCACACAACAATCTCTAAATTCGGCTCTGATTTGGTTTGAGAACCCAGGCAAGTTACTTAATTCTGTTTCTGCTAGCGAGTACATCAGAGCTGTACCCCCTCCCCATTGCTTTCAGACCCTTCTCCACCTACCTGTATATTTAAACCCCTTCTCTTTTCCTTCTGCAGCTGTACTGCAGCTCTCCAGTGGTCATGAGGGGCGAAATGGAGCCCTCCCCTGTTCTTGGAGCTCACTGGCCAGCACACCAGGTAGGGGACACTGAAAACAGCTTCAGGAGTGAACAATAAATGGCCGAGGGCCTGAGAATTTTTGAACCCCACCGGCACTAGTGCCGGCTTCCCCACTGCCCCCACCACCACCCTTGGTCAGCTCAGTCATTTATAATAGAGTGTCACGTGAATGCAAAAACCAATCAGTGCAGTTTTCCATCTGCAGATTATCAAATACCACCAACAGTGGCCGCTGTTTCTCAATACCAACACTACAAAATCCCTTAAAGCCACATACTGCAATCACAGTGGAACTTGGCACCTCTGTCTCTCTCTGCACTTGTATCTCCCCCAAGCAGCATGTCCCCATCACTGACTCTAGGGAATGCAAGTCTCTTCCTGCTGGCTACATCCACCTTGACTGGAATGTTGTTGGCCACTGACCTCTCCGCAACAATCCTAGCAATAGAACAAAAATTCCTTTATCACTGCACCCCTACTCACCTGCCACCAAGCCACCATACCAAACAAGCCTGCACAAGGTAGCCACTAAGAATGACACCTCCCTGAGATCTACCCTGAGATCTACACTGCTAGCATCCTTGTCAAACATGGAGCTAAGACAGCTAGGGTATCTGCTTTATTCAATTATGCCTCACAAGCTCCACTGCCAGCCTCCCACCTGCCCACTCTTGTCCCTCCTGCTCTTAGCCCTCCTAGCTGATGACATAGAAATAAACCCTGGCCCAATAAACTCTCACATCGACTACATGGATGCCTCTTGCAGGATGCCATGGAATAAAAATCGCCCACCTAAACGTCCAAAGTCTCCCCTCCAAACTCGTAGAGATAGAGGCCTGGGTGACCCTCTACAAGACCTATGTGCTGGGTCTATCCAAGACCTGGCTAAAGCCTTACCATGAGCCTGCCTTGTACCAACTCCAAGGCTACTCCTTCCTCTGGCTGGATAGACTGGGAAGGAAGAGAGGAGAGGGCATCGCGCTGTATGTCCAGGACCACATATCAGCTGCCATTGTTGCCCACTCTAACACTGACTCCATAAGCGAATGGCTAATCACTGAACTAACTATTAGTGCAACAAAAAAATTTTATGTTGGCTGTTGCTACAACCCCCCTCCAGCTACTACTCAGGGACTGTCTAGCTTTCTCTCCAGTCTAGCATGCACCACCCCATCTAGGGATGCGTTCATGCTCGGGGATTTTAACCTAAACTGGGCTGCAAATCTAAATCAGGACTACTCAACCCTAATAAAGTCACATGACCTGGAGCAAGTAATCTCAACCTCAACCAGATTCAACCAATGCTCAACCAACCACTCAGTTCTTGACTGGATCCTAACAAACTGGCCCGATCAAATCCTCCAAGCAGGGACCATGTCCGACATGATTAGCGACCACACTCCACCTACATAGTGGTGAACAATAAGTCGGCCCACCCTCCACCAAAGATACTGTCCTTCAGAAACTTCAACACCCCTAACCATGACCTTGTGATAAGAGATGCAGTGTCTGTAAACTGGTCCTCCCTATATCTGATGGAAAACATCTCTTCCGCTGTCAATCTCTTCACCAGCACCCTTCGAAAACTACAGGACCATTATTTTCCCATCAAATCCAGAAGGGTAAAAGGTGGCTGTACACGCTTGATAACGAATGAACTGATATGGCAAATGAAGGATAGGAATTCCAGTTGGAAAGCTTTTAACGTGTCTCCATCCCCCCATCTATGGGACAACTACAGGCAGCTATGCAATGCCTGCAAGAGGATGATAAAGTCTCTCAAAAAGAAATACTTTACCGATCTTCAGCAAAACACACTGGGAAATCCTCACAGATTCTGGGCATCAATTGGGTCCATACTAAACCCAAAGACCAACAAGCAAATAAAGCAGCTAACATCCCCATCAGGCACAATCAATGACCCAGGGGGCATTGCAGACTTTCTTAATGCCACATTTACAAACTTGACCCAGTACCTTAGCAAACTTCCTCCACACCCTCCAACACACCTAAACAACAATGATAGCCCCCCCACTCCCCAAACTCCTGGTGCCTCCACCCTCCCTTTCTATTTCAGAGCTATTGATGCCATTACCATTACTAGACTCCTGAAAACCCTCCCTACAAGGGGCAGCCCTGGAAGTGATGGGCTCTACCCGGCTTTCATGAGGATCATCTCCCCAGCCCTGGTCAAACCACTAACACACATTTTTAACCTTGCACTGTCGACGTCAACAATGCCGGACACCTGGAAAAATGGAAATGTGATCCCCATCTTTAAGGCAGGAGACCCACTATCCCCTGAAAACTATAGACCCATTTCATTGCTTCCACACCTTAGCAAACTACTAGAGAAGATTGTCCATTCCCAGCTATCTGAACACCTCAATAAGTTCAACCTCCTATGTCCTCTCCAGCATGGTTTCCGGAAACATCATAGCACCTCCTCTGCCCTGGCAGTTTTCTCTAATCACATCCTCAAAAACATGGACATGGGTAAAGCCACAGGTGCAGTCTTCATTGACTTGTCAAAAGCGTTCAACCTTGTTGACCACCATCTCCTTCTCTTCGCACTTCAAGATTTTGGCTGTGCCCCTGGACCTGTGGCCTGGTTCCATAGCTACCTCACAAACAGGTCCCAATCTGTGCTCATAGGCAAAGTTGCCTCAGCCTCCCTCCCTTCCTATAATCACTGGAGTTCCCCAGGGATCAATTCTCATCCCACTTCTCTTCTCCATGTTTATCAATGCACTGCCAGCAGAGAACCTAAACTGCAATGTGCTCCTTTACGTGGATAACCTAGTCCTGTACCACAGCGATAAGTCCTTGGAACCCATCTCCTCAAATCTCTCTGAGAACTATAGGGCAGCGGAAAACTGATTCACATCCAGAAAACTCCTAGTCAATGGAAAAAAGATGAAGGTCATGCTTTTTGGATCTAAGCCCTTCTTAAACAAGGTCACCAGATCTAACACCGGCCTCATCGTATGTACACCCACAGGCCCCCACTCAAACAGGTCACCTCTTTTAAATACCTCGGTGTTACCCTCGACCCCTCCCTCACATTTAATGAACACACAACCCTGACCGTAAAAAAGATCAATCAAAAGCTTGGTGTGGCATACCGAGCAATTCACCTACTTCATCTGAAGCTCAACTCGCTATCGTGCAAGGCAACCTTCTCCCTCTCCTGGACTACTGCTCCCCCATCTACTCCCTCAGGTCTCTAAAGCAACACTCCCACCTAAACATGGCATATAATGCTATCTGTCGCTTTATTCTCAAAGCCCCCTCATTAATCCACCACTGTACATTCTACCACTCCCTAGGATGGCTCCCTCTCCAGGCACACCTCAACTATGCTGCCAGCTGCCTGGTGGGCAGTGCTCTCAGGAGTAACCAACTATCCCCTTACGCTCCCCTACTCATCACTAGAACAGCCACTTAACTCCTGAGGGCCTCCTCCATTACTAACCTTGAAGTTCCTCGTGTCTCCACGGCAATGGGCAGCAGGGCTTTCTCTGTAGCTGCCCCCTCACTCTGGAACAGTCTTCCCGCTTCCATTCATACCTCCCCATCCCATGCAACTTTCAAATCTAACCTTAAGGCCTGGCTACTGCAACAGTCCACCTGCAAATGCGCGCTAGGCAGCACAGTAGCCCGCAAGCCACCTTAAACTTACCTTTACTGTTGGCCTCTTGTCCCTTTCACTCCTAAGCACTACAAACTTGCATGACTATCATTGATGACTAGCATAGCCTACCCGTACAGGATCCCCCCACCCTACCTGCCCCGGCAATCCTGATGGCAATCCTGACAGGGCAGGAGTGTATACTTTGGCTATATCAAGAACAGTCTGCTGGGTTAAAACTGCTACTTTGACATTTGTTAAATGCTAAATGTTTAATATAACCCCATGCCTGTATACTTCATGTAAAAATGACTTTCTCACTGAACTACAATGTTGCTAAACCTGTATACTACAATGTAAACTGTGTCCACTGTTGTTTTTCCCTGTATTGCCACCCTGTGGCCCGGGGTCGTGACTGAAAATGGTCCACTGGATCAGTGCACCTACCCGGTTATCAAAAACATAAATAAATAAATACAGTACATAAAACAGAACATATATACATAATGATTACAGTCAGAAAAGAAATTTACAATTACAAAACAAAGTGCTTTGTAACTGAATTAACTAGTTCTAACTCAGTTTCAGTTGGCAAAGGTGCACACTTTAATTACCAGTCTTGGCAGAGGTGGTCTCTCTTGAGTCCAGGAATCTATAATTCTAACTCAAATCCCAAAAGGACCTCAAATCGGAATCTGATTCAGATTTGATATCCCACATTTCCATGTAAAAATTGTTTTTTAAAATTTAGTTTAGGATATAAGATTTTTGGACTTCAATTCTGAAAACACTAAATCTGAAAGTCAGATTAGAATCTCATGAATCTAATTCTATTCAGTAGATTTGAGCAACCCTAGCAGTAGGTTAAACAGCAGAGATTTCACTGCTAAGCAGGTAAGGATGGGAGGGGAGTCATCATCAGCAAAGAAACATTAGAAAGTAAAAACTAAGTACTGCAGTGCTTAATTCAGTGTGTGTGTGTGTGTGTGTGTGTGCCACACGTGTCTGTGTGTGTAAAGAGGAAGGCAAATATTATTTAATTGTTACAGTATTTTATTTAAGGCAGTTTTATTTTTAGGGCCTAGCTGAGCACCACTGTAAATAATTTGAAGGAAAAGACTCAGCAGGCCATTCTCATCATATATCTGCATTCATTTTTGAGATGGGGTTCTCTGGCAATGGCATCCACCATGATTCCCAAAGGATTTCGGTAGTCACACAGTCTGGAATCAGGAACTTCCCCTTCAAATGGCAAGAACCTCAGGCTTCAAGAGTTAGACTTAGCCTTTTACTCAGGCTCACAAAAGAGTAGGTTGAGCCCTACCTCTCCCAATGGTGCACAGCGGGAAACATGAACAAGCATTTGTCAGTGCTGAATGTTGCTTGTTTATATGTGCTGTTTAGGTATTTGGAAGTGAAAGTACCATGCCTAAGAACTGCCAAGCCCCTCTCCCCAAATACATCCACTGTATTATTACAGCAATCATGACAGTGTATAGCTCAGTACTTAGCTCAGTTAGAGAAATAAACAGAACAAGTAAACCTGTATTATTACAGCAATTCTGAAAGTATCCAATCATTGCTTTGTGTCCACTCCAGAGACCCTGCTGTAATATAGGACCACAGAGGACCCTGGGCAGGAGGATGTGCAACTCTAAACTCCCGGCAAAGCTCCATTGAGCT
This sequence comes from Neoceratodus forsteri, assembly GCA_016271365.2. Lineage (NCBI taxonomy): Eukaryota > Metazoa > Chordata > Ceratodontiformes > Ceratodontidae > Neoceratodus > Neoceratodus forsteri. Next base: position 435,009,845 of record JADMNL010000022.1, on the reverse strand, counting down.
TGCTCACTCCCCCTCTCTCACTCGCTCATTCTATTTCTCCCGATGCTGCAGGCTGCCCTTTTGTACTGGGCTCCTGCCTGCATTGGCACCTTTTTCTGCCCACAAAGAAATCCACAGCAGTCCCAACAGAGCTCCGTTGAGCTCGCTCATTCCCCCTCTCTCACTCGCTCATTCTATTTCTCCAGATGCTGCAGGCTGCCCTTTTGTACTGGGCTCCTGCCTGCATTGGCACCTTTTTCTGCCCACAAAGAAATCCGCAGCAGTCTCAACAGAGCTCCGTTAAGCTTGCTCATGCCCCCTCTCTCACTCGCTCATTCTGTTTCTCCCAGAGCTGCAGGCTGCCCTTTTGTACTGGGCTCCTGCCTGCGTTGGCACTTTTTGCCCACAAAGAAATTTGCAGCAGTCCCAACAGAGCTCCATTTTGCTTGCTCACTCCCCCGTCTCACTCAGTCATTCTGTTTCTCCCAGCACTGCAGGCTGCCCTTTTGTACTGGGCTCCTGCCTATGTTGGTGCCTTTTTCTGCCCACAAAGATGTTCACAACTGTCCCGATGGAGCTCCGTTAAGGTTGCTCCCTCCCCCTCTCTCACATACTCATTCTGTTTCTCCCGACACTGCAGGCTGCCCTTTTGTACTGGGCTCCTGCCTGTGTTGGCATCTTTTTCTGACCACAAAGAAATCTGCAGCAGTCCTGATAGAGCTCCATTGAGCTCGCTTATTCCCCCTCTCTCATTCGCTCATTCTGTTTCTCCCACTGTTGCAGGCTGCCCTTTTGTACTGGGCCCCGGCCTGCACTGATGCCTTTTTCTGCCCACAAAGAAATCTGCAGCAGTCCCGACAGAGCTCTATTAAGGTCACTCACTCCCCCTCCCTCACTCGCTCGTTCTGTTTCTCCCTGTGCTGCAGGCTGCCCTTTTGTACTGGGCTCCTGAATGCGTTGGTGCCTTTTTCTGCCCACAAAGAAATCAGCAGCAGTCCTGATAGAGCTCAATTGAGCTTGGTCACTCCCCCTCTCTCACACGATCTTAATCTGTCCCAAACACTGATTTCCCAAAGCAATGCGCTATTCTACGCTAAAAGCACGAAAACTTATTTCGGTCAGGATGTGAAAAATTACAGCTGCACTGTTCATAAGGAAGTGTGAAAAAGTGCCAGAGTTGAAAATCTAGTGAGAAAATATTAATAATTTGCAAAGTTACAAGGGTGTGTGGAAACTGCGCAACGCACACTTGTAACACAGTCAGTTTATGGACTTTCATCACAAAATTTTCAACATAGGCATTTTAAGACTTCTGCTCATGAACAGTGTCACTGTGATTTTCTTAATGTGTCCTGAACACTGATTTCCCACAGCGACCGTGCTATTCTGCACCACAAGTGCGAAAACACATTTTGGCCAGGATGTGAAAAATGACAGCTGTACTGTTCATAAGGAGGTGTGGAAAAATGGCAATGTTGAAAATCTGGAGTGAAAATATTGCAAATTCGTGAAAATATGAGTGTGCGTAGCAACTGTGCAATGCACACTTGTAAAACAGTCATTTTTTAATTTTTTCCACCACATTTGCAACATAGGCTTCTAGTGAGCCCATCTAATGAACACTGGCATTGTCATTTCATTACTCAGTCCCTAAAGGTGATTCTGCACAGCGACCGCGAAATCACCTTTTGGGACCGAATAATGCCATGACAGTGGCTGAATTCATGAGGAGGGGTCCCAGTAACCCCATGTTGAAAAGTTGGTGCCAAAATTCCCCAAAATGCCTGAGACATGCACCAAAGTTGAAAAAACACCATTTATGCCATTATACAGCTTACCGGCATTTCTTCAGTTTGTGGTCGGCTTTGAAGAGTGCAGGCGTGTTCCTGGTCCACGAAGATCATCCGCACGGGCTCCGGAGGTAAGTATGGGGTGAGGGTGGGTGTGGGGAGGCAGGGTGTACAGAGGGTGGGTGCGGGTTGGGAGGGGCAGAACAGACCCATGAGGGACTGTTTTCTGTTTACAGGGTAAGTTAAAAAACATTTGGGACTTTTTTTTTTCACAGGGCATTTGCACTCTGGGGTGGGCTCCCAGAGTGCCACCGGACTGTGTTTTTGGGGGCAGTAGCCAATGGTGAATTGGGCACCCCATCGGCACATATTGATTGCAAGGCCGAGGGGATTGGGCTACCGGCAGAAAACAAAGGTTTTTTGGTGGGGGACATTATGCTGATGGGGAGTGGGCTCCCCCGTCAGCAAATGAAACTGGGATGGGGACTGAAGCCGACGGGGATTGGGCCCCCCGTCAGCAAACAAAAACTGTTTTACAGGGGCACATGCTGCCAAGGGGGATTGGGCACCCCTTCGGCAGTGGGGTCTGGATAATATTGTTTGTGAACATGGCGCCGCTTGCTGCCATTCACAAACAATATTACACTAGGTAACGTTCTGTCCTGAAATGACGGATCGCTCCCTCATTGCAGTGGGATGGCTGATGCTGCAATGATGAGGTGGCCCCTGATTGCAGTGGCTAAAACGTTTCAAGGTGGTGGCACGCTGGCTGAACTAGTGTCAGCAGCAATGTGCCACCCCATCTGGGAACTCAGGCTAAGCCTCAAAAGGCAGTGGGGGCACTGGCCACAACAGTGCCACCCGCACCTCCACAACCTGCTTCTGCAGCAAGCTACCGCAACATGTTTCTTGCGCATGCACGCAAGCAACATAAAAAGGGGGTCACCTCTAAAATTTAGTTGCCTTGCAGGCAATGCCAAATCTAAAATGCTTTAGAGTCTAATGTTAGAGTTACCTGTGGCAAGTGTTTTTAACATAGAAACAGAATTTCATGGCGGATAAGGACCGCTTGGCCCACCAGTCTGCCCATTCTCCCTACCTTAACAATTACTGCGGACCGTGCCCAATCTACAGTTCTGTCTCTCCCCCCCATCCACTATGATTCCCTTGTGCTTATCCCATGCATTCTTGAACCCCACCTCCACTGGAAGGTTGTTCCAGGAATCCACCATTCATTTTGTAAAGAAGTACTTCCTCACCTCTCTGCTGAATCTACTCCCCCCCCCCTTGGCTTCATAGCATGTCCCCTTGTTATTGAGCACCTTTTCTTCTGAAAAATACTCCCCTCCTGTACCTTATTTAACCCATGAGGTATTTAAAGGTCTCTATCATATCTCCCCTCTGCCTCCTCTGTTCCAGTGTGTACATATTGAGATCTTTTAGTCTCTCCTCACAGGGCTTTTGATGCAAACCCTGTACCATTTTAGCTGCCACCCTCTGGACCACCTCCACTCTGTCTATGTCCTTCTAGAGGTGTGGTCTCCAGAACCGAACACAATCCTCTAGGTGGGTTCTTACCAGCAATCTATACGGAAGCAACACCACCTCCATCTTTCTGCTTCCTATGCACCCCAGCATCCCACTCACCCTCCCTACCTCCTTGTTGCACTGCCTGGCCACTTTTAGTTCATCCAATATGACTACCCCCGGTCTCCTTCCTGCTTGGTGGTGTCAATACCACTCCACCGATTTTGTACTCTGCCCCTGGGTTTCTGTGCCCTAAGAGCATTATCTTTTCAATGTGAAAAAGTGCATAAGAGATGTTAGGAAGTAATTCTTAACAGAAAGAGTGCTGGATTTCTGGAACAACCTTCCAGAGGAGGTGGTGGGGGTGAAAACAGTGGTGGGGTTCAAGAATGCATGGAATAAGCACAAGAGAATCATAGCGGAAAGGAAGGGGGGATGGAGAAAGAGCTGTGGATTGGGCATGGTCTGCATTAAATAGTTTAGGAAGGGAGAATTGTGCAGGCTGGGTGGGCCAAGCAGTCCTTGTCTTCCATCAAATTCTATGTTTCTATGTTAAAACCACTTACCACTGGTAATTCTAACATTAGACTTTAAAGCATTTTTTTTGTTTCCTGAACAGTAAAACCCAACTACATGTCATATAAAAATGGAAAACCCACAACTTTTAAAAGATGTAAATATATTTTGTTGGCAATGGCCATTTTCCCCTCTTTAAAAAACAGACTATGTCACTGGTGCCCAAGCTTCATGAGGGGTTAGCAATCACTAAACACTATGTTCCCCATGTGGACTTGGATGGGAGGTGGGCCAGGTACTCTGAAGAATCCAAAAAATCCTGCGGTGTCCCCTGTACTAAACTGGACCCTGGTAGTACTTTTAACCTCCTCAGAAGACTAGAGGGGTGGCCCACTAGGGGGCTGCCTGAAAACACTTTGAAGAGTCAACACTGTCCAGATTTGGCCCCTTGGGGAACAGGAGTACAGCCAATCACCTGCTGAAAGGAGAAGAGGAAACATGCCTCACAGATTCTGATGTGCTTGCATTAAGGGAAAAACAGAGGAAGATGCTACCTCTCCTGATGGAAAAGGCTGCTGAGCCACGTATGTCCTGCATGTCAGACAGTGAGATCAATTTCTTTATTTCACTTGGTGTGGTGTTTTGAGACTGGCAGGATCCTCCCATGGGGTCTAAGTACTGGCAAAACAAAAAAAAAAGCACAGGTGCTATGGCACAAAACTTTCTGGGATCAATCCCAACTTATGACTAGAAAACCTCCTTTGATTGATTATTAAGAAGACCCCCTCCCCCTTGCTGTTTAAAAGAAAAAAAAAACAAAAAGTGAACTATAGATGAGCCAATGCTGAAGCGGAGTTTAGTAGACCCACTGAAAACTGGCACATTTGACACCAGTGAAGCTGGCCCAAAGTGTGCAGACTCCACTATGGCAGTTCATCAGGTTGAAAACAATTATTAAAAAAAACTCCTATCATCCCAGTGGCAAGGATGGCTGAGGTGCTGGATGCCTTACTTCCAGCCATGCCAGGGACCCATGTTTGGGAAGACACCAGGGTGCTCGGGACTGGCCGGGTGAGGGAGGAGTGAGCATCCCAAGGACAGCTCCCCTGCCTTGGGGGGGGGGGCTGAATCCTGCCACCTGCCTGCCAGCTGGCAGTGGCCAGATAGCAGCATCAGTAGGACCAGCAGGCATGGAGGGATGTGCTGATGCAACAGACGTGCATCAACATGCATGTGCATACACGCATCACATGCAGATGCCTTGGGAACAAAATGGATTAAAAAGCCCCAGCTCACTCGGCATGCCCCACAGGCCCTGTATGATCCTACGTGGCAGGAATCACAGAATCATAGAAACTTGGTGGCAGAAAAGGACCCATTGGCCCATCTAGTCTGCCTCTTACCCCCCATTATTCATCCCTCCCCCTTTGGAACCCCCTTCCCCCTGCTATACAGCCCCATATGACTGTCCCATACTCTCTTGAATTCCTCCACTGTTTTAGCCCCCCACCTCCTCCAGAAGCCTGTTCCATGCCTCTACCACCCTCTCCATGAAGAATTGTTCCTTCACATTTCTTCTGTATCTTCCTCCCTGAAGTCTTAGGCTATGCCCTCTAGTTACAGCACCTTCATTCCTTTTAAATAAATGCCCTTCCTTTACTTTGTTGATCCCCCTGACATATTTAAAAGTTTTAATTATGTTCCCTCTCTCCCCGCTATGCTCCAACATGTAGAGAGCCATCTCCTTACATCTCTGCTCATATGTCTTCCCTTGCATACTCTGCAGCATCATGGTTGCCCTACACTGAACTCTGTCACTCCCATCTACGTCTTTCCATAGATGTGGCTTCCAGAACTGGACTCTGTACTCCATTTGCAGTCTTACCATAGCTTTGTAGAGGGGCATCAGTACCTCCCCCCCTTATGCTAGTGATGGCCCTGCCAATGCATGCCAACTCCCATTGACCTTCCCCATTGCCCTGCTATATTGGTTTCCCACCTTAAGGTTACTTGATACTATGATCCCCAGATCCCTCTCCTGCTCCTATCCTTGATGTCCTCCCCACCAAGGGTGTATTTTGCTTTCTGGTTCCTGCACCCCAAGTGCATCACAGCACACTTTTTGGCATTGAAATTTAGCTGCCAAGTCTCTGTCCGTCCTCCTAGAGTCTTCAGGTCCTGCCTCATGTCCTCCACCCCCCCGGCAGTGTCCACCCTATTGCAGATTTTTGTATCATCAGCAAACAGGCACATCCTTCCCCTCAGGCTCTCTGCTATATCACTGATTTAGATATTAAAAAGAAGGGGTCCCAGCACTGACTCCTGGGGCACCCCGCTCATCATCACCCCCATCCCGGAGTCCACCCCATTTACCACCACTCTCTGGCTTCTGCCCCCTAACCAGTTCTCTACCCACCTGGTTATTTTCCCACCTACCCCTACACTTTCCAGCTTGCTCACCAACCTTCTGTTGGGGACAGTGTCAAAGGCCTTTCTGAAGTCCAGATAGGCTATGTCCACCGCTCTTCCCTGGTCGGCCACCTGCATCACCCAATCAAAGAACTCAATCAGATTCATCTGGCAAAACTTTTCTTTCATGAAGCCATGCTACCTGACATCCTGCAAGCCACTGTCCTCCAGATAGTGCATCACCCTCTCTTTTATGAGTGCTTCCATGACGTTCCCCATCACTGAGGTGAGGCTAACCGGGCGATAGTTCTCTGTCACCTCCCTGCTACCCCTTTTGTGCAGCGGCACTACATGTGCCCTCTTTCAGTTCACTGGCATGCTCCCTGAATCAAGAGATAAGTTGAATGGCCTTGTCAGTGGGGTAACTAACTCCTCCCCCAGCTCCCGGATCACCCTTGGGTGCAACCCATTTGGCCCTATTGCCTTATCCACCTTCAACCTGCCTAATTCCTCCCTCACTCTTTCTACACTGAATGGGTTCAGATCCACCCTTTTGTCCTTCCTCCCCCTTCTCCTAAGCTCGGACCCCCTGCCCTCCTCTTCCTCCGTAAATACCGAGCAAAAGTACTTGTTTAGCTCTTCTGCTTTCTCAGAGTCCCTTTCCAGTTTTATCCCTCGCTCCCCACTCAGCCTTGCAATCCTCTACCTTGCCCTCTTCTTTTCCCCCACATATCTAAAAAATATGTTTTGTCCCCCCTTTTGGCCTGTTTGGCTATTCTTTGCTCAGTGTCCACCTATGCCCTCCTTTTCATCTGCCCTGCTGTCCTCCTCTTTTCTTTATAAGCCTCCCCGTCCTCTTCCCTTTGAGTCCTCTTGCATTTTCTGGAAGCCCTCCTCCTGTCCCCAACTGCTCTCACCATCTCCCTTGTAAACCATAGCAGTCTCCTCCTCTTCCTACTCTTCCTTATCATCTTTATACACATTTGCATTGCTTTCAGCACCCTGCCTTTAATAGTTTCCATTAACTCCTACACTCTTAATATTCTCCATTACTGCCATCTCTTCCCTCACTATCATTTCATCCTGTGGACAGAAGACATGCCAATATGGCTCTGTGTAAGTGGTGGTTAACTTGTAAGTCAATGACAGGGCTGGGGGAGTGCTGCCAAGACTGGGGATGAAGGTGGAGGAAGACAATAAGAAAAAATCCTCTGTCACTTCCCAGGTGACCGGGACTAGTCCTATGGCAACAGCTTTACCAACTCAGTCCCTTCTGAGCTGTTGGTTAACTAGGATCTGCAGCTTATCTGTTAGGTAGGAAAATGGGCAGACTAGGTGGGCCAAGCGGTACTTATCTGCCATCAAATTCTATGTTTCTATGTTTCCCACCCTCATCCCTGTTCCCTTAGACATTTTTCAAATTTCAGCCATTTCCCCTAGACTTTGTTTTTCTAATTTCAGCACCTAGTACTGTGCCAGAAGTTGACCTAATCTTATGAAAGAACACTCCCTCTCTAACCCACCAACCCCACGTTCCCAAACCCATTTTATCAAGTAGATGCCCCCTCCTAAGCCTGATCCTTGATTTCAGAGGGAGCTAGTGAAACTGAAATGGGCTGGTGCTCCCCCCCCCCCCAATGTCACCATTGGCCCACTCCTTCTGAAACCTCTTTGTGAATGTAGCAAACAGGTGTAGGACTGGAAGGAAAGGAACAGAGCAATTGCATTAGTAGCAATTTCTCCCTCACTTCCTTCCCAATCACATGCCAGCTTGTTCATTCATAAAGAGCCTCCAGAAGGAGCAGGTACACTGTAACGATGGGGGGGGGGTCAAAGTATTTTTTTATTTATTGAGTTTTGGTAACCAGGTAAGTCCACTGAGACAATTATAGTCCCTTTTTCAGGGTCGACCCGGGAGTGCAGCAAAAGACAATACAGTACAGTGCTAATTCAGCAAGTAAATGCAGTTACCAAATAGCCATTTTCTGTTTTACTTGCCCCCCCATCCCCCATTCAATGATTGTGGTAGGGGCACCTTATAAACAAAATGGGTTTGGAGACCTTGGGGTTGGGTAAGGGAGAGGGTCTTTTAAACACTATGATTAGCTCCTGGCCCAGTGCCTGGAGCTGGGATGTGGGAAAAAGGTCTGGGGAAAGGGGAGAGGGCAGTATGATACAAGGATGGGGTGGGGGGGTGGTGGTGGTGGTGAGGACCTTTTAAGGGGCCTTTGAAGGCTGCTAGATCCACATACCATGGGGCTAAAGTGTCTTCAGACGAATTGTCAGAGCTAAACTGAAGACAGGGCTCCAAATGGAAGCCAAACCAAATTTACTAATTTCTAACTCCTTTCACACTTAGAAATAACACTGAGTCAGAAACTGGCCAGATTAGATTAGTTGAAAGCCAAACAAGAGAGAATGTCCCCACTGTCTTTATTTGAATCCCCTGGTCACCATGCTGCCCACCTGTGCTTCGTGAATACCCAGTCCTATAAATCCCTTCTCTGGCACTTCCCTATCCTCTTGGAGTCCATAGCACATACTGCCCCATATGGATTCCATCGGGGGGGTGGCAGGGAAGTGTCCCCTTCTGATTCGCAAGTGTGGAGACAGTTGGAATGATGAGACCCAAGTGTCTTGGCATCATGCTGCTTGACTCTGGAAGTTTTCTGCTTTATTTCTCCCAGCCCTTCAGAAAGCAGCCAGCATGGACTCCGTGGTGTGCATACATGTGCAGTTGCATAGCTGTACGCCAGAGGTAGGCTGCATCCTACTTCCCCTAAACTCCTCCATCTGCACTGTTAGCTGTGGTCACTGAGGTGGTAGTACTTCAGCAGAGAATGCTGCACTGCCTCTCTTGAGCAGGAGTACATCCTACAGGATTTTCAATCTTCCTCCCCCTGGTAGGCCCGTCAATTAGTGCATTTACATGAGGAAAGATTTCCGATTCCTTTTTTGAATCGGATTTTCTGATAATCTGATTTTCATAAAGTCTAGTCTGTTTACATGACATTCTATTTGTTCTTCTGAAATCATGACATGTTGTGCCCATGTTTACATGTAGCTCAATTATTCGATTAATAGATGTTTCCAAGCATGCATTCTAAGGACTGTGCATGACAAATGTCGAGAATGTCTTGAGACTGTCCTGCGCGACTGTGCTTAAATTGGAAAACTCCCACTGGCAGGTGTTTACATGAACAAGATTTCGGATTAATAAACGACTACTCCAGAGGGTATAATCATGTTTTTCATGTAATCGGGTAAGCTGCAAAACCTGAAAATAACCAGTTTACATGCTCTCTAGTTTCCCGATTCACAAATCTGAAATCTCAGAAACCCTCCCGGAATCGAAGAACTGAGTGCATGTAAACGCATTGAATGTCCTGGACATGTTCTCAAACCTGATTCGCTAGTGTTGGTAGTAGTAACCATTCTGCTGTGCCAACAGTCCCTATTTTCAAAAGGATTTCTCCCATTCTGTGTCGGTAGCAAGAAGTTGTTACAAACAGGGCCAGTGTCAAAGAAAATTAGCTAGATTAACTATTCAGCTATGGCTGGTGAAACACTTAAGGCGTCAGGACAGCATATGTGTTGTGTGACTGTGTGCATGAGTTCCAGTGGGTCTGCATGCATACATGCATGCATGCGTGCGGGTGGGTGTGCATGCTGTGTGTGTGTGTGTGTGTGTGTGTGTGTGTGTGTGTGTGTGTGTGAGAACTGCAGGATTACATACTGAAACAATCATCAACTTGATTCAAGCAATATTGCTTGCATGCCACTGACAAGAACGTAGCTCAGAAGTCTGCAGAAATGGCAGCCTCTGCACTCACAATGTAAACTGCACTTTTAATTTTTTTTTCGTAAAAATGATGCTACTACTATGAGGATGCATACTGGCAGGGACTACAAACAGGTTTGTACCACAGAGTGCTAAATCATATTTTACCTTACCTGTCCTCTTTAAAATACTCCCACAGGAGATCTTCATCCAAAAAGAATGTTGGGAGTGATGAAAAGATCCAGAAAGGAGCTTGCGGGTAGAGAAAGGACTCCATGAGCAATTAACTGACAGTTGTTTTGTAGTTTACATTGAATACACAAAAATGCCCTGAAATCTCTGAGAAGGTTAAGGTACATATTGGACCTTTCATGGCTTATCAGAGCCTTTAGAACCTTTTGGGGTTCTTCAATCCTTCCTCAGTTCAGTTGGATTCTTTGTTTCATGTAGTTGCATGTGTGACTGCAGGGTAGCTAGTTTCCTCACAGTGCCCTCCAAGTCTAATGTTTTTCAGCTCTGACTTGTAGGGCCCAGCTTCTTCTATGGTAAGACGATAAATCAGTCATGCTGCTTTGTCAGTTTTGAGAAAACACCTGACATAAGAGTGAGAAGAGCCTACTGCCATGCTTTGTAGTCACACTGTGTAAGAGCTCCTATCTTTGTAGAAGAATATTATTAAGAAAAACAAACAAAATCTTTTTTTCCCTGTTTTTGTTAGTCTATTTTTGCTGCCTCACTGAGCCAGCCCTTGGCCCCGCTCTAAAACCTATTGCTTCAGAACCCCATCACCCACCCTTCTCCTGGGATTTTCCTTTGATCCCTGCATTGCCGTCATAGCTTACCCCCATGATGGGGTCCTCAGAGTGGGGCAGGCATATACTGGGAGTTGCATCTAGCCACCATGCAGAGCCCAGGTGGGTGGGCGCAGGGTCTGCGAGAGTGACAAGGCCCTAATTGTGTGGGGCCAACTGTTCTTTTTCATTGTTTCCATTCCCCTCCCTCCTCAAGGACGTATCATTCTGGGACATCATGGCAGGCATGTGCGTACATGCATCCACCAATGCTGTAGACATCCTCCAATGCTGCAGTCTCCACTGCATCTACCCCTTTGGTCATACTGGAGGCTGTGTTGTAGTGGGAAACTGGAACTCCTCCCACAAAGGAAAGGATGCTCGGCTTTCCTTCCTCTGGTCTAGCCCCTGATAACACAAACTCATTCTCAAACCCAGATCTCCGGTGTCACACATGGTAGCACTACCACTGTGGTGATGGGCCAACTAAATCTCTAATCACCTCATCCCATGCATCTTCCAGTTTTATTTTGTGGTTCAGTTTTCTAATTCCACCAAAATTTTAATATTTTATGAATGTTTTAATTTAGTTTTTTCTCAAGAAAAAAAGATGGTTGCCACATTTTGTAGAGAAACATAGAAGTTGTCAGCAGATAAGGATCACTTGGCCCACCTAGTCTTCCCTAAATTCTCTGCCTATAGTGCTACCGGAGACCCTATTTGGACTCCAACTTACACCTCCCTCTTGCTTCTAAGATTCCTTGGGTCTATCCCATGCATTCTTAAATCCTGTGACTGGTCTAGCCCCAACCACTTCATCTGGGAGGCTGTTCCAAGTGCCCACCACCCTCTCTGTGAAGAACTTCCTCAAGTTTCCTCTGAGCCTCTGAGTAGAAATAGCATCACACATCTGGCAAGGGTTACGAGCAAGATAATTAACAAAGATTTATGGTGTGCAGTATAAGATCTACCTAGACAAGTACATTTGACAGGTATGCTAATATTGTTATTACCTGCAGCTGACACTAGCCTTTTTTGAAAGCACTTTTTTTGTTGCACTGCTGCTTTAAAACATTGGTTAACAGATCTAACCCTGCTGAACAAACAGGACATGTTCTTTTGGACTGGACATATGAGAAAGTCAAACAAACCATCATGTGGGGAACCCTCCTGGATAAGATTACAGAATATATTGCTCAGTGGTAAGAAAAAAACAACCCTATATCCCTTCCTAGATTAGTTTTCTGTCTTATGTTTCACATTTTATGTTATAAATTGCTTTATCTCTGTATGGCACCAAGATCCTTTGGGATGGGTGCCTGACAAATAAATTGCCCTGCATAACTCTACATCTACCTCAACTGAATTGGGGTGTGAGCCCTCTATGGCTTCCATCATTCGGGCCATACAAACACTGGACAAAAAAGTTGAGGCATTTAACACTAGAAATACCCTGATGGAGGTCAAGCTGGACACTGGTGCAGGTAGAGGCTAAGGAAGCAAAACAGTTGGTGGGAAAGCCTTGCTTACAGCTACACACTTATATTGATGCAGAATGGTCTGCTGCTGAGCCAGCCTGAACAGTTGGGAATGCCACCTGGATAAAGAATGTACAGGTGGTTGGTCGACCTGAGAACATGAAAGGAGAAGATCTTAAGGTTTTTCTGCAGACCTGGGTCCCTGAGCTGCTTTCTTTGAATTCTCTGCTCACAATCCAGTGAGCTTAAGGAATTGCTTTGTGGAGAACTGCAGCAGAAGGACAGCCAAACTGCACAATGTTGATGGTCACCGGGAGCATCAAGGGGTGAGATGGAGTGTTGCAGATAGTCAAGCAATGCAGCAGGGTACAGGTCAAAGAGGTGGGAGTCCAATTTTTCTCTGACTTCAGCTACAGCACCAGTAAGCACAGAAAGAGCTTTGATATTGTCAGGATTCTCCTTTGCAAGCTATGCTTAAACCACTACCAACTAGGTGTCAGCATGACTCTGTTGGTAGCACATTCACCTCTGGGCCAGAAGGTCATGGGTTCTAGTGTCACAAGGGAATTGGGCTAATACAATAAATGCTAGCACCCAAGTGCAGTACGAAGGTGATGCTGCACTGTTGGGCATGTCGTCCTTGGAATGAGATGTTAAACCAAGGTCCTGTCTGCCTTTTCTAGTGACCCAGATGAAGCCTTATTTGGAGGTGAAGCACTGGGGTACATTGTTTGTGGTCACCAGCTCTGGCCATTTATCTTAAAATTTAAAAATAAAGTTTAAAAACTTTTGGCAAAATCAGCCTGGCTGTGTTTTTCTCCTGGTAGGGAGTGCATTCAACTTTGGGACAGTGTCTTTTCTAGTGGTTGTTCATGTGGATGTTAAATATCCCACAGCCCTTTGCAAAGACAGTAGGTGAATTTCCCAACTTTCATGGCCAGATATCCCCCATTCACTTACAAAATACCACCAACAGCTTTAATTTGGTTCCATTTCACTTAGTTTGCATCTGTATCCTCCTAACCCCGAGGCTGAAAATAGGCAGTAATGTCTAGACCTCCTTTCCCAGTCAACAAAAACAAACTAAATAAATTAATTATTTTCTTTTCCTGGCCAGCCTAAACATCTACTATGGCAGTATGGTGTTTCTGCACTCTAAACCCCAAGATGCTGGGAAACTAGTGAAAAAAATAAGGATGGATGTTTTGCTGTGGGTGGAGTTCTCCAATTTGGAATCAGACTAAACTTTATGTTTGTTACTGCCGTATGTACATAATTTTTTGTCATGTGTGAGTAGAGGAAATGTTTTGCAAGACTGGAAAAGGTTTTGTGTATAGTATGATTATATATCTGGGGCAGAGCCCTCTTGGAAAACTGTAAGGGGTTTGTTGTACTTATACACAAAATGGAGTGTAAGTCACTGTTATGTCATCTTCTCCCCTCTTGATGAGGGCGTGTCTTTCCTGCCAGCTCTCTGCTGTATTTCCAGGGTAATGTGATGCCAACTGTGTGAGTCAGATTGCTATTCTGATGTCAGTTTTACATCTTAAAATTGTTAGCTGTTAATTTGTTTTCTCTGCTCTCAGTGATGCAGGCTGTTCCAGCCCTATTCTGGGCCATGAGCCTGCTCACACAGTTAGATGGCTGCATTAGAGAGAAGGAGTGGGTGCATTGCAGGAGGGACTGACTCAGCTAGCCTGGATTTTGGAGACTAATGGCCCACCAAACCATAGAAACATAGACAATGATGGCAGAAAAGTCCATCTAGTCTGCCCAAGTTCCCTATCTAACCCTGGGACATTCTGGCCTTCCAGGGTCCTAGCCTTCCCCAGCCTCCTCCTTATTCTCCTTCCAGTTTCTGTTGCCCCGAGTAACCACTGTATCTTTCATTCTATCCCAACAATGACTGAAACCATTAATGGTTTTAATGCCTACCACCTCAGTTGGTAGACAGTTCCATGGCTCCACCACCCTTTCTGTAAAATAATACTTCCTCAGGTCCCCCCTGAACCTCCCTGCTGTCAGTTTCCACTCATGTCCTCATGACCTCAAACTAATACTCAAGCTAAATGGTTCCCACCAATTCACCTTGTTAATTCCTTTTAGGGACTGGAAGATCTCTGTTATATCTCCCCTCTCCCTTCTGGTCTCCTGCAAGTATATGTTCAGTGCCCTGAGACACTCCTCATAAGACCTGACCTTTTGGCTCTGAATCATCTTTGTTACTCTGTGCTGCACCATCTCCAGCCTGTCTTCATCTTTCCTGAGGTGAGGGCTCCAGGACTGGGAGCAGTAGTACAGGTGTGGCCTCACTGAGGATCTATAAAGGGGTAGTATTACCTCCTTCCTCCTGCTAGCAATACCCCTCCAGATATACCCCAGTGTTCTGCTTGCCTTACCATAGGCCTTGTTGCACTGGTTCAATTGTTTAAGGGTGTCACTGATGAAATTTCCAAGGTCCTGCCCCTCAGTCATAGTATAACTCTCACTCCAACCATTCAGTACTCTGTCCTGGGGTTCTTATTTTCTAGGTGCATTACCATGCACTTTTTGGCACTGAATTTCAACTGCAAAACCTTTGACCGCCCCTCTAGCTTTTGTAAGTCACTCTGCATTTCCCTGATACCATTGTTGCCATCCACCCTCTTATAGAGCTTAGTATCATCTGTGAAGACACAAAACCATCCCCGATTCCTTCTTCTGTGTTGCTGGTGAATGTATTGAAAAGGACCAGGCCCAGGACAGATCCCTCTTGTACCCCACTCATGACCCCCTTCTCTTCTGATTTGACCCTGTTGACCACAATCCTCTGCTGCCTCTCCTTTAGCCAGTTAGCTACCTAGTTAACTATGCCCTTAGCCACACCCAGATCTTCCATCTTCTTCAGCAAGCATCTGTGGGGCACCAAGTTGAAAGCCTTGCTGAAGCAGAAGAAAAGCAAATCCATGATGTGGCCCCTATCCAGTTCATCACTATCCAGTCAAAGAAAACTATCAGGTTGGTCTGACAAGACCTCCCTGCCACAGACCCATGCTGATTATTATCCTGGAGACTGTTGCTCTCCAGGTAGTCCACAAGGTCCTCTTTGACCAGTGACTCTATCAGTTCCCCTATAATAGAGATAAGACTGACAGATCTGTAGTTCTCCATGTGTTCCTTGTCCACTCTTATGAAGCAGAACTACGTCCACCACCCTCCAGACCTTCAGAACTACCCCCTACCCATAGTGAGCTGTTGAATAGTGCTACCAGGGGTTCAGCCAGCTTTGCTGCCAGTTCCTCAAGTATCATTGGATGCAACCCATCTGGTTCCTGGGCCTTATCTATTTTTAGGGCTGCCAACCTCTCCAGACCCTATTAGTTGTAAATACTGCAAAGATCAGGAGGGGCCCACTATCAAAGTCATGTATTTTGGTGACTGTGGAGGGGGGGGGATGTCTGGTAAGGGAGAGAGAGGTATATTATAAAGGATATCATAGCCCCTGGAACAGTACCAGTAGATGACATTTAAAATAAATGTGAATGGGAGAGAAGGGAGGGGTGGAAGGTGGGAGTTGATGACAGGAAATGTCTGGGGTGGGCTCAAGAGATTTCTGTACTGCTATTAATAGCCTGCTTTTCCTGCATGCCAATTACTACTGTACACTGTGAACCAATGGAGGATACTATAGTACAGAAGGAGAACTGAAGTAAAAGGGCCCAGTAGCAATGCAGAAACAAATCTGCCACTGGCCAAATTCTGTCACCCCGTGCCTGTCTATCTATCCACACATGTATCTCAAACTTACAGACTCCAAGAGTGGGACACTGACCCTCAAACTGAAAAAAAAAGACACAATGTAGGATACCACATTATATCATGGAGACTAAAGTTGTTTGAATAGTATCTGGGAAAATCAGATCATCTCATATTTTATGAATTTCCTAGATAGCCTTAACTGACTAGCAGAGAGTGTCAGATATTTTAGTAAACTATATTTATGTGTGGTTCAGAGTTCAGTGCTTATGTAACATATTGTAGCTGGATGATGTAGATGGTTGTTGGATACAGAGGCCAGCAGGTAAGAGGACAATGTTTATTAGGTACTAGTAGTATATGATTTGTGCTTAGATACTTCAGCATGAGCATAATAGAGTCAATGAATATAGTACACATGAATCAGATATTCTGAGCAATGTGCTTGGATGCTTGAATTGAGTCATTTGATATTATTTGATGGTTTTGGCTTTTCATGTATCCTACCTGTAGGGACGAAGTTTGGTTTAGTATTATGGAACCCCTCCAGTGGGATAAGAGTGCCTCAGAAGGAGGAGGTGTCGGGGAGGATGGTGGGTGAGTGCGACTCACTCTAAGCAGAGCAGAAGTTTGCTGCTTGAATTAAGTAGTATGTAGGGGAGGAGCTCTTCCCCCACATAACTATGGGCTGTGCCCTTCAATTATGTGTGGTTCATAGCTCAGTGCTTATGTAACATATTGTAGCTGGATGATGTAGATGGTTGTTGGATACAGAGGCCGGCAGGTAAGAGGACAATGTTTATTAGGTAATAGTAGTATATGATTTGTGCTTAGGTACTTCAGCACGAGTATAGTAGAGTCAATGAATATAGTACATATGAATCGAATATTCTGAGCAATGTGCTTGGATGCTTGAATTGAGTCATTTGATATTATTTGATGGTTTTGGTTTTTCTCTATATCCCACCAGTAGGGAGGAAGTTTGGTTTAGTATTATGGGACCCCCAAAAAGAATAACAATATCACCGATTGTTCTGTACTGATTGATAAAGGAATCGAGCAGGAATACACCCTTAATAATTGTAAGAATAGACGATCACCTCCTCCAACTCCGGAGAGTATGACCAGTAGCACGCAGGAGAGGAAAAACCCCCTTGGGGGAACCTCTGAGGACCCATGGCTACTGACCTGTCTGTCCTTCTGGGCATACTAAAGGAGAGAGATCCTAATTAACAACTGAATTAATCAGCTAATCTGAATTCTAAATTGTAGAATTTAATCCAAATAAATGGAGCTTAATAAAGTACTGAATTGTAATATGACCAATGAAGATCTCCTCCTAGTAAACATCGGAGTCCAAGAATCCATGTACAATTTGGAATGATGGAGAGTGGATATATTAATGGACTGTGTTCCGGACTTCAGTTGATAGAAGACATAAGAATCCAGGGAACTGTATGATGGTAGAGATGAAGTTGATGACTGATGAACTCAAAACAGGTGACCAGATGAAGATAGTTGCATCCAGGCTTTGACTTAAATGAGGCAGGATGAATAGAAGTAGGACGACTTCCAGGTTTCTACTAATAGACAGCTTGTATAGCACGTGGAATGAGAGAAGGCTTGGAGCTAGGCTACCAACTGACGAATCTAGTTTTGTAAGTATGATAGGAGTAGAGTATAGTCTTAGGAAATAGATATAAAGGCAACGGCTGTAGAGCTGAGCTGAAATAATGGCAGGCCGTAGAAGATAATCGGAGACACTGGTGCAAGGTTAGGAAGCATGCAAGTAGTAGAATATGGTGAGCCCAAAAAGAAGCAAGGCAGGTGGACTGTGAATCCGAAGAGAGAGAAGGAGGTAGCAAGGAATGCACCAACTTAGGCAGGTGAGAAGGAATGAGACGTGGCAACTAGCCCCTGGTGAAAGTGCAGCTTAATCGACAGCTGGTGAGGTAGGAAAGAGAGGCGGCTGATTCCAGTTATGGGAAGCGAAGCCAGACTTATGGAGGTCTGCTGCAGAAATAGAGTGTGGCAGGTAGTCCCTCGATGAGATGTGCAGCAAATCCAGCAGCTGATGAGGTAAATAGAGAGGTGACTAACTCCAGATAACAGGAAATGCAGTCAGACCTACAGAGATCAGCTAATAGGAATGAGCGCTGCACAGAGCCTCCAGGAGATGTATCTTGAATCAGTCCAGATCAGAGTAACACTACATTCAGAAGGCAGACCCAGAGAATGGAATGGTGCTGAGGACTGAGGTATCCAGTAGATCAAGGATGACAGGGATCGCGTGGCAGAGACACGGCAATTGGACGAGAGGAATAACATCCGAAACTGTAGGTATGCAAAGTTTGAGGTAGGAAACCAGACGAGACCTGAAGAGGCTGAATTAAATGAGGCAGCATTGTCACAGGGTTCTAGAATTGTAGCGCAAATCAAGATCTTGAAGGTCTGCAGGAGATGCTAACTAAGAGTCCTGAGAAGGTGAAGCAGCAGTAATTCTATGGCTGAGCCAGCAGGGCAAGTATCCAAGAACTGATGATGAACGAAGAAACATCCAGATGCGAATCCATAGAAAAGGAGCTTCCGGCTGGCAGACACGGTAGCAAGTAGGCATAAAGTATGCAAAGTTCGAGGCAGGAAACCAGACGAGACCCAAAGAGTCCTAGATGGAATAACTGAAGATGCTGAATCAAATGAAGTAGCATTGTCACAGGGTCCGAGAAGCGGTAGCGCACAATCAAGATAGTGAAGGTCTGCAGGAGACGTTAACTAAGTGTCCTGAAAAGGTGAAGCAGCAGTAATTCCAGGGCTGAGGCAGCTGGGCAAGTATCCAAGAACAGATGAAACGAAGAAACATCCAGATGCAAATCCATAGAAAGGAAGCGTCCGGCTGGCTGACACGGCAGCAGGTAGGCATATAGTAGAATGGAAATCTCCAGGCCCCGAGCTGGGTGAGGCAGAAGTAGAGCAGAAAGGAAACCTCCCAGCCCAATGGGCGACAGCAGGTCATAGAAGCAGGCAAAGTAGGAATTCTCCCAGCCTGATGGGCAAAGGCAGGTCATGAAAGCTGTGAATCTCCAGGCCCTGAGCTGAATGAGGCAGGCAAGAGCAGAAATAGATAAACCTCCCAGCCCGAAGGGCGAAGGCAGGTCGTAGAGGCTGTGAACCTCCAGGCCCCAAGCTGGGCGAGGTGGGCATAGAGGAGAAGATATCGAAATGGAGGCAGGAGCTGAGCCAGTTAAGCACGACATAGCAGTGGAACTGTAAAGCAGACTTAGGACAGTAAAACGATGCTGTAGACTGATGGATCCCATAGATCAAGGATGGCAAGGATTGCAGCGAAGATCTTAGTAGAGGAGTAGGCAGCCTGTCGAGGCAATGAACATCCTGAATCTGGTAGTCTATGGCTGAGGGAAATGTGATCATGTAAAGCAGTGCAGAAGCCATATCTGAAAGAACTTATGGAGGCTAAGGTAGGAAGGAGAGGCGTATGAGCCGAGGAGCCATAGCGCAGTGGAATAGCCATGAAGGGAAGAATCACACCTCCCGAATCTCCAGCATTGAGCCAGTGCGTAGCCTGCAATTCATAGGAATGACCAGACAGGGGAGCAAAGCCTGATGTGGAAACAGAACAGGACCATGAAGCAGGCTCCATATAGGGAGGGACAGGGAAGGGTTCGTAAATCCAGAGAGTAGCACACTGAAGAACCAGGAAACGAGCAAGCAAAAGATAACAAGCCAATTCAATCAATCAATCAATCAATCAAAATCTTTATTTATTCAGGCGAACATCATTGAGCAAAGCTCATTTACAAGATGGACCTGAGTGGTCATACAAATGAGGATACAAGTATTACAATTACAGAGCGCCAAGCACAGGGAGAACAGGCGAGAAGCATGCATACCTCTCAATTGTCCTTGATACACAGGGACTTCTAGACTGAGCTTCCAAAGCATGCCTTGTCCCTCCTAAATTCATACGCATCCACAGCTAAACAGTGGGATCATAAGAAAACAATGCCAAACTTAAGGCTACAGATATTTTCCACCTTGGAAAAATGCATTGCACACTAAGCATCACAGCCAACTTGCTTCCCGAGTGGATATCACCCATTGAAAGATGGGTCCCTGATTCTTGGTCAGTGTCCTTGATTTTCGTATGCTTTGTCCCTGAGTTATGAGGCAGGAGTTGGAGAGGCATGGAGGCATGGGACAGATAATCCAGGATGAAAGGGTAGAGTGCAGGAAAGGCAGAGAAGGAAATGCAGCAGCTGAGCCGACTCACAACGCACCAGAATGGTAGATAGCGAATAATTAAGCACAAGCAAACAAATAGTACAAAGAAATATGATTAAGTGCATGGTATGCAGAGCTAGCAGTTTCATGTTATGATGAGCCCTCACTCTGAGGTCTGAGTCCCACCATGCTTCCCAGTATGAGCTACCCAAACCGCCAAGTCCCGATGTCAGAGGTGAAGGTTGAGAGGTAGGAGTAGGAATGAGCCATGGAGAGAGCGCCCGCAGGAGCGCATAGGCAGCACAGTGGAGCAGGCAGGTGCAGCAAATAAGAGAAGCAATGTGCATCTCGGCTGAGCAGATAATCCAAACAGGCGGCCAGTGAGCAGAAGCAGCTGAAGGGTAGGCAGAGGATTGATTGTCGAGGAGAAGGTAGTCGGCGCAGCGGCGAGGTAAAGAAAACCCCTTGCTAACTGGAGGCAAAAAGCTAAAGCGGCGACAGACTAGGCATGGAGCCGGGCTGCCCGAAAGGGGAGACAACAATACAATGACTGAACAGGAGAAAGGGAAGCAAGTAGAAAACGAACAGCAGCAGGCAGGAGCTATACCCCCAAAGAACAAGCAATAGGGAATAAAACAAACTGATGGAGGGGGGGACGAGGAGAAACGGAAGCAGGGAGAAATGAACAGGCAGCAGGCACAACGAGCTAGATCCCCAACAAAAAACAAATAAGGAAGAGAACCAAAGGGGGGGGGAACGAAACAAATGGCAGGACGAGTGAGGCAGAAACAAGCAAAGGGTAGCCACAGACCAGCTACGACACTACAGCGAGTGCGACTCGCTCTAAGCAGAGCAGAAGTCTGCTTCTTGAATTAAGTAGCATGTGGGGGAGGAGCTCTTCCCCCACATAACTACAGGCTGCGCCCTTCAATTCTCTGAACCAATAAAATATCCAGTACTCCTGCATTAAAAACATGCTGCCCGCACACATCTTTGCACCCACACAAAGTCCACACATTTCCATGTCCCCCTCTCCCAACAGATATGGTCCTATATGGGCCTTGCCTGATTAGTTTACATTTAACCCCTTTGCTCACCCACTTGCAGCCAGTTCTAGCCTAGGTCATACCCGCTCCTTCATCCAGACCCAGGTAATTCTCAACTTGTAGAGGGTTCTGGCCTCCTGACCACTCCTTATAGAGGGTGCTCCTTAGTGCTGCCAACTTCAGTCTGTCTTTATGAGTTTCACCCCTGGTGCATTCACAGAAGCTGTTAAACAGTAGCCCCATCCCCCTCTCTCACCACCACTGTCCAGCATTCTGATACTTATTTGATCCTTAACAGAACTTTCAGAATATTTAGGTTTTTGTTATTGATTTAAAATAAGAAAACTGACTCCGTCTTCATTTTCATGCATAAACTATTGCCAGTGAAGGGAAACTAGAGTAGAAAGAGCATAGAGTTATACTAACTATACTTAAGTGCTGCATAGCTTACTAGTACCCTTTATGGAATACCACTGTGAGAATGACCACTCAGTACAGACCTGGTAGTCTGGGACTTTCCTCCATCACAAACCATCATTCTGGGTCTTTTCATCAACTCAACCCTTTTTCTGGATAAAAACCTGCTGAAGGTATATTAAAGCAGCAGTGCAACAAAATTTGCCCCAGAAAGTTTACCCTACCTTTTTTAACTATAAGAGATTGCAGGCATCTTCCAGTTTATTTTATTTATTTATTTATTTATTTTTTACTATAGGCTCTATAGCAAAAAAAATGGAAGATGCCTGCAATCTCTTATAGTTAAGAAAGGTAGGGTAAACTTTTGGGGGCAAATTTTGTTGCACTACTACTTTAATATTTTATACTCCTGGGAGCCCTTGCAGATTGCTGTGGTCTCCTTGTGGAGAGACTCACTCTTCGGCTTCCCTGCTTCCCTGTATCACAGATCCAGTCAGTCCCCCATGGATTGCCCACCACGGTGAGGCCAGGAGGGAGGGCACTGGCACTCCCCCCCGAGACCTAACCAGATACACCGGGCTGACCCCTGCAGATGCAGGAGCCATCAAGGGACCTGCAAGGCTCCATTTTCCACTTTTCTCCCATCCTCCCTCCCCATCGATGTTATAGCGTTGGCACATGTCTCCCGACCCGTACAGCCCTCCAGCCACCACCAGAGGGCAGTCAACAAGTGGTATGACAGGTTTGAGCAAGGGTTGGGACTGAATAAATCTCCTGGGGCACAGCATAGGAGGTACCTAGAAAAGTAGATTTGACAGATATGAACTGTAGCTGAAACTGGCTTTTTTGGTAAAAAAACAAAAAAAAACATTTTTGATGGCATTGCAGCTTTAAGTTCCAGTTTCCAAAACCAATGTTTTAAAAGTGTCCAGAACTGTATTAGAACCTTAAAAAGTTTCTGCCGGCCTGGTGGCACTGAGGGTTAAGGTGCTGGATGCCACAACTCGTGCTACATTGGTGACCCGGGTTCGGGAACAGACTCAGGGTTGTCGGGGACCGGCGGGGAGGTGGAAGATCGAGTGTGCCAACAGATGCTCTCCTCTGCCAGGGGTGGGTTACCAGGGGTATCCTGTGCACCCAATGTTCCTAGGGGCCAGTGGAAGCATTGGCTTATAGGGGCAACGACAGCTCTCCAATGAGCCGGGGATGGAGGACGATCTGGGTGCTTGGCAACGGCGTGCATCAGCACATCATCTGCCTAGACTTCCATCCTTCACACCAGTGTCCTCAGAGGTTTAAGGGGGACTGGGAGAAAAAACAAAGGCAAAAAATCTCCTGGCCCCGAGCAGAATGATGCCAGGTTCATGCTGCGTAAGTGGCTCAGCCGAAAAGACCAGTGGATAAGAAGTCCACTGGGCAGGGACCTGGAAAAAAAAAAAAAAAAAAAAAAGAGAACCTTAAAAAGTTTCTGATGTTTCTTTCATAAAAGAGGGTACAGATTCTGGAAGAGTCTGACCTTATCCCATCTGGTTTTGCCATCCCTGTTTTAAAGTTAATTTTGTAAATGAAAGAAATGCTGTCCCAAGTGCCTTGGAGTCAATGCAGTCTTCTCCAGTGAGGAAGTCTCACAGTTTCAAGGATAATTAAATGATCGTTTTTTTAAGAGATTCACACTTCAAACTTTAGGCTTCTGTGTTTCAGATAAACTCCTTACAGCATGACTCTCTCAAAATGTTTTTCATTAGGCTGTTCCTTTTTGGTCTGCAGGATGAAGTGTTTGTTCTACCAAACCTCTTTATCAGTTTGAAACACACACAGGAATTCCGGTTTGGGATTGTCCGTCCAAATCCTGATTTACACAGGAAGAAAAGCATAAAAGGCAGCCCTTCAAAACTCAAATGAGCCTGATTACATTTTGCTCCAGTGCCACTGCCAGGGTGGGATACAAGAGGAAGCTGAAGTGGATAGGGAAGAAGAGAAAGCCATAGGATGGAAGATGCTTTTAAAAAAAGAAAATTTGGGAAACATGTGTGGCTGTTATGGCAGAAGAAGAAAATCTTTGCTTCAAGAGCAAAACATGGTATCAGGTATGTCAGAATTGTATTTTTGGAGGGAAAAAAAACATTTGAAGAAAAATATGGAATGGGTTCTTTCAGTAACTAGGTTTCCTGATTAAAAAAACAAACGCAGAATACAATTACCCAAGTGAGTGAATAAATTATAAAAAAAAAAAAGTAATTTTCTCATTTCAACTGCAATAGTTTAATGAAATCAGAGCAGGTTTGGAGCTGTTGGCTGGTTATGGAAAATTGTATCTACTGTATGTGCTTAGCTTAAAAATCACAAGTCGGCTGTTTGTGTGTATGGTGTAACAGCATTGTATAGGATGCTATTTGTAATGTTAACATTTTGTCCAAAGAATGAAGTTGGCAGTGTGACAAAAAGCATGTTGTCAACAGAAAAAAGTTAGCTGTCTGACAAAATACATGTCACCAAACTCCTTCATCGTGTGGACAAAATAGATTTTGTCAGCTCCATAATTCATTCTGTGGACAATCTGTCCACAGAATGAACTATGGAGCTGACAAAATCCATTTTGTCCACACGATGAAGGAGTTTGGTGACATGTATTTTGTCTGGTGTGTCTGCCCCACAATCTCCATCTGCCCCATAATTACCTCTACTCCAGTATCTGCTCCACAATAACCCATACCCCACTATCTGCTTGATAACTACCCCACTCCCATAAGAGTCCCATAGTTACCCATATGCTACCCGCCACTACCCTACACCGAAGTATCTGCCCTTTAACTACCACACCACTGTTTCTGTCCTAAAGTGCTCCACATCACAGAATCTCACCCAACACTATCCCATACACCAATTCCACCCTACAACCATCACCCCACCCCAGTATCTTCCCCACAACTACCCCATACCCCGTTATCTGCCTCACAAATATACCATCTCCAAGTATCTTCTTCTACAACTACCTACACCTCGGTATCTTTCACAACAGTCAATCACCTCCTAGTATGTGCCCCTAAGCTACCACACACTCCAGTATCTGCCCTGATCTCCATCTACCCCAATCCCTGCATCTGTAACAAAACTGCTCTATGCTCACTTCTCTCCCCTCAATTCACCCACACCCAGTATCTGTCCAGTAACTACCCAAACCATCCATATCTTTCCCACAACTATTACTCCTCATCAGTATCCTCCTTATAACCACCCATGCCCCTGCATAATCACACAACTATACAACTATCACATAACGCAGTATCTGCCCTCTACCACACAATACCAAAGTTTCTACCCTACAATGACCTCTTGCTACCATCTACCCACAAGTACCCCATAACCATTTCTGCACCGCAATTACCATTTATTTTATTATCTACCCCTCAGCTACTCCAAACCCTAGTAGCTGCCACACGACTGCACCATACCATATTTTCTGCCCTAGAACTAGCCCTCACACCTGTAAGGTGTGGTTTTGAGGAAAACACTTGGGTAAGGGGTAAGTGGAAAAATAAAAGGTTGTGAGCTGATTGCTGCAGGTACAGAGGTGTGTAGTAACTGTGGAGCAGAATTAGGGAATGGTGGTTGTGGGCAGGTACTGAGATATGATTGTGGTATGGGGGCAGATATTGAGCTTTAGTGGTGATTCTGTATTAGTTATTTGGGTATGAGGTAGTTGTGGGACAGGTGCTGAAGTGTGAGGACTACCTTACACCTATCTATATGTCAACTATCCAACATCAAGATATCTGCCACACAGTGGCCCCACTCCTCAGTATCAGGCAGGAGATATATCCAACCTTAGTACGTGACTCACAATAAAACAAAATTCAGTATATGCCCCACACCACTTTCCTAGTAGTGGTTTGGGGGCAGTAATTGGGGAAGGGGTGGATATGGGCCACATACTATAGTTAGGGTTACTAATGGGGCTGATACTGGGTTATAGAGTAGTTTGGGGGCAGAAACAGAGATGTGGGGGTAGCTTTGGGCAGATATTGAAATGAGGGATTGTTGTGGAGCAGAAAATGGACTATGAGGTAGATACTGAGGTAGATACTGGAGTGGATGGTTGTCGGACAAATACTGGGGTGTGGGCAGTTAAAGGGCGGATACTGAGGTGTAGAGATGGTTTGTGGGTAGGTTTTGGTGCATTATATAGTTACTGGGATGTGGCTGATTGTGGGAGATGACACTGGGTTGTGGAGCAGTTGTGTTTTAGATCCAGGGGTGGGATATATTTGGAAAGCAGATACTGGGGCATTTTGAACTTGTGGCTCAGATACTAGGAAGTATGTGAATATGGGGAACAATTTGGGGTGTGGGTGGTTGCAGGACCAGATGCATGGATATTGTATAGTTTTGGGGTGAATAATAGAATGAGGGCTAGCTGTAGGGCAGATACTGGAGTATTGTACATTTGTGGGGCAGATATCAGGGCATGGTGTCGTCATGGGGAAGATACTGGAGTGGAGGTGATTATTGTGAGTAGAAAATATATGGGAAAATTCCGTGGTAAATACTTGGCTACAGGGCAGTTTAGCAGCAACTACGGGGGTGAAGTGCAGTTGCAGGGTAGACACCAGGGTGTGGGGCACTTTGGGGGCAGAGTCAGTGGTGGAGTTGCTACAGGACAAATAGTTGGGTGTGGGGTAGGAATGAACATTAAGTAACTGTAGGGCTGTTACTGGAGTGGGGCAGTTACAAGGCACATATTGGGATGTAGGTGGCTGTGGAAACAGATACTGGAATGTGCTGTAGTTATGTGGTAGATATTTGGGAGTGGTATAGTTGCGGAGTAGCTACTCCGGACAAATGTCATTGTATAATATTTAGGACACATTTCATTTTCTCAGACGCCTTCATTCTGTAGATATAATGCATTTTGTCAGACTGTTAACTTTATTCTGTGGACAGGATGCATTTTATCAGACTGCAAACTCTCTTCTGAAGACAAAATGGCTTTTGTCAAACTGCTAACATCTTTCTGTTGACAAAATGTTAATGTTACAAGTGACTTCGATAGCACTGATCTGAGTCCTATGAATTAATCACTGTACATCTTTGCATATCATTGGCAGACATTTTCAGCATTTGTAAAATAGTGGCTTTATTATGGCTTTTTTTGAGAACCCCCAGCACCTGTAAGTGACTACAAGACTGACCTTTTACACAGATAACCTTCAGCCCTGGTTACACTGACCACATTGTTACACACTGGTGTGGCTCACATTGGTATCAATCATCTGCACTTGGTAATTTATAAAGCCACTGGTGTACACCACTTAAAGAGCTACTGATGCCTCAAAGAAAACTTAAAAAAAGTAATACTGAGGTACAATTCTTCCTGCATTCCATTTGTATTTTATGCATTTCTCCTCTCGTTTCTTTGTTACTTAAGAAATGTGTATGAATATATGACCGTTGTCCCTTAGTGTTTATTTTGAGTTCATCTGCTTCTATTGTGTACTCCCTACTTCAAGTCATAATCCTCTGTTGTGACATCACAGTCTGTTGCCATGGTAATAACTATGAGGTCACAAGTGGTGCTGTATGATTTCAGGTAGGGAGGAAGCAGCAGGAATAGATGATCTCTAGGGGAGAAATCATGTTTTCATACAAATGACCTCAGTAATAAATAATGGGGAGGAGAAATTCAGAACTAATGGGAAATGCAAGCTGGACTGTGTCTAAATATTAGATTTCGTTAAAGTTTGCCTGAATGTGTCACCAGCTCTTTAAGGACACTGGCTTGCTTCCGCACCCTGTGTCAACCCAGTATCTTGGGAACTAAATTGTGGGACCAATAAAAAAAAATTCAGTGTGTACTGTAACACTAAATTACCCTCAGGCAGTGATGTCTGAAGTGGCCACCATTTATACCACACAGTTTCATACCTGCACAGTTCACACATGCAAATGTACACCAGTGTGGCTTTCCAAATCACCTACACCAGTCCAGTCCAGTTACATTGTTCTTTTTGTGTAATTTGTCTCCTACTCACATCATATTTTCCATTTTTTTACTAGAAATCAAGCTAATATTTTAATGCAACTTAAAAAACTTGGACTGCAGCTTTTGTACTTAAACTTCTCCCCAACCCCCCTTTAACATAAAATTGTGATACTCTCATGCAACTGAACGCATGAGATGAAAAGTCTGCTTGGGCAGGCTACATGGGCGAACAGATCTTTATCTGCTGATGTTTATGTTTCTATGTTTCTAAAAGTGTTTGAGCACTTTGGCCTCCCTCCCATGCCCAAACTGGCATAACTAGGTTTGTTTTTACTCTCTCTGGATCTTGACTGAGTCTCTTAGGTGTGTACTGTCTTACATTAGAAGAGACAGCAGTGTCTTAGCTCATTTTTGATCACTTACAATTTTTTGCTTGCAGGCCAACAATTTATCTGCCAACAGTGTGTAATTCTAAGTAATCATTACACTATAGTCTGCTGAGACAAGTTAGCAACTGTTATTTTCAGAAAAATCAGATGGCTAAACAATGAGAAAGATCTGGCATTATAATCAGTTGTAGCTTTCATGATTGTTAAGTTCTCTTCCCAAATTGACAGCCTGTCTCTGTACAAATTCAAAATGCATTCTGGAGTGACAACATTATAATGTTGCCTCGCTGGTAATTGAAGCAGGGCAGTAGTGTGGGGCACTAGAAGGAACACTGAGCTGTGAGCCAGGAGATCCCTAGTTCTAGTCACACATGATCAAGCAGATCACTGTGTGACCCCCTATACATCCCTTGATTTGACCCCAGTGCTTCTGTTCTCCCATCATGAAAAAGTTCAGTTTGGGTTAACTGCAGCCACCAAAAATTAGTTGAAGTTTATGCATGACATAATACATAGAACCACAGAAAAGAAAAACCTAATTATTCCAAACATTATAATACAGCAAAATATAAGTTGCTAGGACCCTCTATGACAATGTTCCTTTTTTGGCACTGTCACTAACACCATAATGAATTCCCTTTCTTCCGCCATCTCTGAAAAGCTGATCAAGTCTATCCCAGGGGAAGACTGAATGTCTTCTTCATCACTGGGCATCAGAACAGGCTTCCTGAACACAAACAGAAGTTAATGGCTGTCTTCAGTGCTTTTGATAATAACCTAAAATTGATGATTGCCCAAAAGGACACTTAGCAGTCTAATGTGACTGCAGATAACATCATCATGATCTTTCAATTAGGATGAACTGTATGATTTTTTTGGGGGTGGGTTGTAGGTAAATGGCTTTGGAGGGAAAATTCACTGACAATGAGAAACTGCAGAAGGGAGACTTACTGCAGGTCCACCTTTTAGGTTTACACACCACCATCTTTCTTGTGCGGTGAAGTTTTTTTTTTTTTTGAAGATTTACTCTGCAAGTTCATGCTGGCTGGCTGGGATGTCAGCCTTGAATTTTATTGCCATTAAATACAGCACCCCCCACCCCCACCACTGTGGGGAGGGAGGCGCTGTATTTAACTGCAATTAGATTCAAGGTTAACATTTGAGAATAGAATTGAAACTGTGGACTATGGAAAATGGACACCAATTCGACAGGTTTGTGTCTTGCCCCCCTCTCTTTTCAAAAGTCAAAGCTGTAACATGATTTAAAAAATGTATCAGATATGAGAACTGAGAAACCATTCTGTGCAACTTTTTACACACGTGCAAACTGCTACCTTGTAGCAGTCAAGCTACTGACTGAAGCTAGGGTCTTTATTTTTTTATTTGTACATTATGGCCAGGAAAGATGCTGAGCCAAAGCTCATTTTCAGGTAAGACGTGGGGAAGGCATTACAAATAGTGGGGGAAACACAAAGCAAGATATGTGAACCATACAAAATATCAATACAGTATTTACAATGGAGCATTTACATGGCAATAAAGAAAACACAGATCATTGCAGAAAGTTAATAAAACAACCAGAGCTAACTGTCAGAATAATAAATCAGAATTGCATAGTCTGGCAGAAGCCAAGCTGTAAAAGGGCAAAGGAAGGGGGTGATAGTTTCCGAAAAGGGAGTGAAAGGAGAGTTCTCGCAGCAGGGACTTGAAGAAAAAGAGGCAGGAGGCAAAAGGGGTGGAAGGTTGTTCTACAGAAGGAGCGGCTGGAGAGGAAGGCAGCTGTCCTGCTTGGGTCTTACAGCGAGGAATATGGAAGGAATGAGAATCAGAGGATATGAGGAAGTATGAGGAAAGGGGCACAGGGGAAGAAGGGCTGAGATATAGCAGAGGAAGGAGCTGAACCAGAACAGAGAAATCAGAGCAGCACATTGAGAGAGGCATATACCTTCTATTATACAGCACTTATGTGATTTTAACCAGTCAGAACACAGAGCCACTATACTGCCTATTCTGTATGCAGTGGTCTTTCGTGCAAGAACATTACGACACTCTAACTAACTTGAGTGATTTATAATAAGTTAATAGGGCCTCCACTGGGTGTGTCACATGAGGTCTGGGCAGCTAGAATCACTCAGCTTGGCTTCATAGCCCTCTTGCCCAAATATCATGCTCAGGTCTTTTATACCATAAGCTGGGTGTTTCCAATGAGGTTTGAGTAGTTAGGACTGTTCAGCTGTGCTTCACAGTTCTCTCACCCAGCCCCTGTGCTTGGAGTCTTTTATACCATAGAGACACCTAGTGAAGGCTCTATTAACTTTCAACATGGGGTGGACCAGGTTGGTATAGACTAGAGAGTACTGGAGAGTATTGGAGGGGGTGTAATTTAAAGCAAGATCTAAACCCCAAAACCTTCCTGATGGAAGATACTCTAAGGCAGCAGTTTTAGCATTTCAGTTGCCCAAGCAGCATTTTAGGAGGCAGTATAGCATAGTGGTTAAGGGCACTGGGCTGCAAACGTGGAGACCTGGGTTTGAACCCCACAGCCCCCACTTGCATACTGTGTGACCCTAAGCAATCACTTAACTTTCTTGTGCCCCCAGGTCACTCCTGGAAACAAACTTCAGCTTAGTGTGTCTTTCCTGGTTAAACAATCCCCCCTCCCCCTTGCCTGCTTTGGGATACTGGCAAATGTTGACCTTTAAATTGAACTTTTACGAGTGGGCACAAACATGCATAAGAGGGAAATGCTTGCAGTAGGTCTTAAATCTGAAAGATAAATATAGCCTCAGCTGTAAACATTAGCCCTTATTTTGATTACAGTTTCACCTAAATGGGGCATAGTTGTCATTTTGGTGGAATTTTTATCAAGAGTAATAATCACTGTATTGCTAGAGAATTGACATTGTGAGTTTTTTCCAATTTATTTACCCTGGATAGCCAAGCTGAGATGAAATAGCCCATTTGTTGAGGGCTCTAGCTTCTGCTCAGTTTTACATCTGGGAGGACTGTAGGCCAGCGAGGTCACGTGACTCGTTCGATGTTGCACTGGAAGGTAGAAGCTGTGGGGGGATTTGAACCTAGAATTCTGCTGTTTCACAGTTCATTGCTAGAACCATTGGGCCTTACTGCCTGCAAAGAACTATAAGTCCTTCATAGCTTGTTTATGTACATACTGGGGGCAAGTACTGAATTCAAGTTGTACAGTTGTACAGTGACTTCACTAACGTAAGCGGAAAGCAAGTATCCATACCACACAGGATTTTGTTGATGATTACTGATCCTTGCAAAGATATGAGGCCAAGCAAGCTCGGTGTATCAGGGAAACCATCACTGCCTGACTTGGCAGGCAACTCTCTTTCTAAAGTGCACACGAATGACCTTGGATTGCAGCTGCAAACATAACATAAAAACTGCCTAATTACATGAATGATTGCTGTCACCCTCTGGGCACACTTACAAATGAGGTTGTGTTGGTAAAACAAAATAAATAATTGTACAAGTACATTTTCTTAATTTATTAAAATCCACTTTTCAGGATAAATGTTTGAGGAACAAGTCCCACATTCTAGGGTATCCAATCTAATTGGCACCTGGTATTGTGGGTACAGGACCCCTACAAACAGTGTCCAGCTCACTTGATTTACAGAGAATTTATCAAATACATTAGGAAAAGAAACTCTGAGGCTGAATCTGTGTATCTCAACACTATCAACTAGGATACTATGTGGAATTTTGCTCTAAGACTTTATGAGTGGTAAAGTATATTACTTTTTGAATTATAGACTGAGGAAGCACTCGCTACCAATCACAGCAGAGGAGGCTCTAGACCTAAAAAGCAGAGGAGAGGAAGCATAGCTCATAAAAATGTCATTACTGCACCAACACAATTGTATAATTCAATGAACAAAATACAATTATAGGAGGGCTTTGGCCCATATGCCTCTCTTTGGAACCATCCCTGAATCAGAGCAATCCATTCCTCTGGCCATGAAACCCTCTGATTCTGTAAAGAGTGTCTCATGTGCAGGAGTCCAAGAAACTGGCATGTTATGGGGCTTTTTTATTTTTAATATATTATTCAGTGACCTCAGTCAATAATATAAGGAAAAAAGTATGAATGCCCATATAAAATGAGCCTGTTTCCATTGAGGGGTTGTGATAACAGCATATGGACCTCGAGAGGGAAGTTCAAGAAGTCCATGCTGATATCTCAACCCCAAGATGGAAACACAGGGTGAGTTGTGTTATGGGCGCCCCATACTTTATTTGTTATAGTATATGGTTCCCCGAGATTGAAAAACAAAAAGACATATTTCTGAACTCTTTTAAGTTTCACAAGGTTTCCTACCTTGTGTTCATGCTCCCACTTGTTGTGGGTAGCTCAGTGTGCTGAAGTGTTCAACAGTGCCAGTCAGTCGTCACCGGAGTCCTGATCCAGTCCTGAGCCTTAAAATGCTTTCTGCACAACTTCATGTTTTTAAAAAAATGTAACTATTGCCGTTTGGTAACATGGAACCAACTACGGTACTCTGTGTCCAAATCATCCCTGTGACCCGGCTTGCTAACCGGTGCCACCATGTTGGTTTGGATTCCTCATTTGAAAAGCATGGTTTCATCCAGTCAGGGGGTGGATAGTGTGGATGTGATAAATATTAATTAGGGATCCATTAATATTAATTGTGGAATGTGCACAATAACTTTCAGAACGTGAACAACAGCTTTTAGAATGTGCACAAGTTTTAGAAAGTGCACGACATTTAAGCGGCTACTGATTTTTATATACAATAAGCCCTAACCATATACTAAATATTAATGAAGCCACTAAGGCTACTCATATAGATGTAAAAGTGGTCTTGCATTCTTAAGATCAGCTTACTTGGCTGCTTTTGTACCGCAGCAATCGGATTACACATGGGTTGCATCAGTTCAAAAGCGGCCATGTGGACACTTACCTGATTGCAGTAAGATGTCCTCTGT
The DNA here is from genome assembly GCA_016271365.2 of Neoceratodus forsteri. Taxonomy (NCBI): domain Eukaryota; kingdom Metazoa; phylum Chordata; order Ceratodontiformes; family Ceratodontidae; genus Neoceratodus; species Neoceratodus forsteri. The sequence goes on along the minus strand of JADMNL010000022.1, from coordinate 434,976,791 downwards.
TCATCTCTGTGAGTCAGTGCAGCATTAGGGATGCATTCTGGAGTGAGCGGTGTAAGCAGCCACAAAGTAGAGCTAAGGCGTAAATACAACTTTACAGTACCAGATGTGCTCCACTATAGTCCACAGTTCTCCTATCCTAAAAATGTATAGGCAACTACTTTTACAACTGTAAGAGTGGCCTTGACAGTCATATTAACATACAAAACAGTTCCATAGTGGGAGAGTTATACTTCGCAGATTCTACATACTGTAGTAACCCTGAAAGTCTGATCAAAGCATTGTCCTTCTCGAATTAATTGCAAAGTGTGGTATGTGATATGGCCAAACCCAGGCTGCACAGCATTGTAGTTTAGTCTACTCGAATAATGTGGCTATGGAGTGGAGGCAAGCACTGATTGTATCTCCTCCTCGGTATGAAGTCTCAATTAGCTTGGGTGTGCTGCGGAATGAAAGTGGTAAACTGTAGCAAAACCAGGTCAGCCAAGGTTTGTAAAGAATATGCAGTCAGTGAGTGAACAGATTCTCTTTCACATTTTTGAAAGAAGAAATGCCTCCCTGAGTCAGATGCTTTTAGCTATGATTACTTTGTATACGTCTCTGTGACAGGAAATGTTGGAGTACACCGACTATATACTTGTTAAAGTGTGTGGGGGACCATGTATTTAGTTTAATGAGCGTGTCTGGTATTTTTAAAAGGCACTTCCAATTGTTTGTTGGCCAAGCTTCACTTTCTGTATCTCATTTGATGTAAGTTATTGTTGGAAATGTGATTATATGCGGACTTGTAACTGGTAAGTAATACTACGGTACCTGCCCAAATATGATCCTCCATTGTTAATGCTCTTTTTTATCTGGAAGATGGGTGACAAAGATAATCTCAAGTGAAAGTGCTTGCTAATGAAAATATTTGAGTATTAAAATAGCACAGTGCACATAAAATGTTCAAGGATATATGTAGAGCTGAAAGAGGCATGGGTATGAAAAAAAGATTTCAAATAAGATCTACTCAACTGGGCAGGGCAAATCATTTTTTACCACTGAAATTCCATTTAAAGAGCAACTCTGCACTTCAGCACATACTTCATAAATAAGATGTTTCAGCTATTACAATTTACTTGAGAATACATTTCTTCCTTTTCAATGTTCCTTTCCAAGATTTACAGTACATCTTGGAAGGTAGTCTGTCTAAAAGGACTATAAAAAACATTTGCCTCTCCCCTGTAAACCCCACAGTGCCTTTGTTCATGACATCATCATCATCAGTACTCACTATGCCAACAGACTGTGATGTCACAAACAGCAACTGTGCGGTTAGCAGGGGAAAGTCAGATTTTGACACACTGTGAAATAAGAGCTGCATTGTCTACAGTACAATAGTTAGTATACCAGCAGCAGGGAAAAGTAGAAAACAAACAAACAAAAAAAAACTAAAATATAATAAAGTTAAAAGCTAACTGGTGTAAATTTAGTGTTTTTAAGCTCTTTATTATGGTGTACAGAGTTGCTCTTTAAGGAACGTTAACTGATTAAATCCTGTTTATGAAAATATCTGATGGATCGTGCTGACACAGAACCAAAACTATAGAAACAAAAACTGTTTTGATAAAACAGTGAAACATGGGGCATGCATATCAATCTGTTTCAATTTTCCTCATAGGTGAGGTTTCCAATGTGACCAAATCTCCAGTTTCTTGAAGAAAAGCCTGCCAGAAGTTCAAGAACTAACGTGAGACACATCAACATTATGAACACTCCAACACCTTGGAAAGGTAAATCTCTAGTTTTGTAAGGAAGTTTAGAAACATGTTCTAGACACATTCTTTTACTGCAAACAAAAACTATGCAGGAAAAGTGTGCAGACATGAATGGGGCTTCCAATCAGTTCAAATAGGGCTACCTGTGGGAGTAATCTGTTAGTTTGAAAAAATAAAAGGAAGGTGAGAGATTTGGTTTCACATTCACCTGTGATATATAATACTGTATTATTTAATTCTGTATTTATTTTAAATGTTGCAGTACCTCTTTTACTGTACCTCCCCTCTATGGTAACCCTCCACCAGCCCCAGGTCATGTTTGGAAATGAGCCTCGGCTTTGCATGCCTTTTCGGGCAATAATTACTGAAAGGGTACATGAGAAACATAATAAAGCAATGCAAGAAAGTATTGTATCATTAGAAACAATCCAATTAGTAGGAATTACAGTGCAGCATAAAAAGAAATAGATGGGTAATAGGAGAGCAATGCAAAATCAGTAACGAGGAGGACCCGCAGCTGGTCTAAAGGTACTAAGCTAAAGGTATTACAAGGGTGTATAGATCTCAGCACATGTTGGCAGCCAGTACAAAAAAAAAAAGCAACATGGGGGGTGGGCAGGAATCAAGGAGCAAAAGAGGTGGGAAGGGAGAAATTGAAGTGAAGAAAAGGAGGGAAAAAAAGAAAGAAAAGAGTGCTTGAAATGAAGGGGAAGGTGAGGAGCAGGATCTCAGAATTCATTCATCTCTTTGGTGACTAGGCAAAGAAGAGAGAAGAGAACAATTCGTTCCTCTTTGCTAGTAGTCGACTGGAGCATAAGGCTCTGCTTGAAGGGCATGTGCAGTGTTTTCACAACAGTGAGTGAGACTTTGCTGTACGCTCTCTCTGTCCCTTCTACAGGGACTACCAACCACTTGAAGTTCCATGAAGACATGGGAATCTTCTTGAGGAAGGTTCCATCCCAGAGGTGCAGTGAGGATGCAGTCCCTTTAGATCAAAAGTACCCTAGGGAAGAAAGTCTAATCCTAAGCAGAGTGAGGAACCAGGGGAACAGAAAGTGCAGATGGTGGATCATGGCAAATGCACATCCAAAGAATGGTTAGACAGGCATGGTAAAAATAACACTCAAAAAGGGGGCACAGCACTACCTTACCAAACCAGGAACTCAAGACCTGTACTTTACTGGGACATTTGGTCTGACTTGAAGGGTAGAGCAGTGCTTGTGCAATATTGACTGAGACTTTGGCATATACTTACTATCTGTCTCTCTTTCTCTGTGTCTGTCTGTCTGTCTCTGTCTCTGTCTCTCTCTCTCTCTCTCCCCCTTCTCCCATCTACAGGGACTACCACCCTGTAGAGTTGCCATGAAGACATAGGAACCCTCTTTTTTTTTAATCAGTACTTTGTCCCCTTCAGTTTCTGGCCTGCTCCCATCTAGTCCTGTTCCCCCCCAAGTCCCATTATCTGTTTTTTCTGGGTCTTACCTTGTCTCCAGTGATCCTTTGCCACAGGATCCAGCTGAGGCTTCCAGTCATAGGTGTGGTGCATGCGGGGGGGGGGTCAGGCCATTATCTCACTGTGGCGAGGGTTTTTCCACCATTTTCTCCTTAGAGGGCTCCCCACCATGTGCAGTGATGTTTTAGGTGAGCAACCACCTCTGCATGGACACCCCCTGCTGTCTGCTCCCTGGCATCCCACTGTGCTGCCACCTAGTGTGACACACGTAACTCCCCCCCCCAGGGAGGAGAGCAGTCCTGGAGATGCTTCATCCTCCTTCCCCTGCCAGTCCCAGAGCCACTCCCATCTGTTTCTGAACCTGAGTTGTCAGCATGGTAGGAGGTGAGGTGCCTAGTGTCTCAGCCCTCCACATCACTGGGCTGGCCCAATAGAAACCCTCTTGAGTAGGGTGATGCTGCAGGGATGAGGTTCCCTTAGAACAAAGGTACTTTAGGGAAGAAAGTCTTAAGTACAAATGATTAACAAAAAAAAATCACTAACTGCCTGACGAGAGATGCAGCACAGCCAAGGAACTATATGTGAGGTCAATAGCCAACCTATTTACCATGATGTCTACAGATTCATCATCCTGTTCCAACTCTTAGCAGAACATCATTAATATTTTGAACTCTAGTGTGAAGAAGAGGAAAAAAAAAACCTCTGGAAGAAACCACTGGGGATTTACGGTCCTTGGTTACTATCCCTCCAGGCTGACTTTTTGTTTAAAAGTAATAGTTAAAAGGATAGTAAGAAAGACACTGTCATGTGTCTGAAACAGCTGCTAAAGGGATAGGAAGAAACACACTCTCATGGGTCAGAAATGACTGCCAAAGGCATAAGAAGAAACAGACTGTCATGGTTCTGAAATGACTGATAAAGGGATAAGAAGAAGCACACTATCATGAGTCTGAAAATACATGTACACATTGTTATGTTAAATAGTGGAGCTAAGCCTTTGGGGGCAAAACCCAATGTGGACAAGCCAAACCCTACTTGAGCTTAGCCTAGGTTATCTAAAACATCTCTTGATCTTGCATGCTCTGGGTCACCCTCTGTGCTTCATCAAGGAAATGTTGGCTGTTCCAAGATTCTTCCTCAAACTATTTGGTGCCAGGGCTTTCTCAGTGACAGCCCCTATTATCTGGGACTCCTTGATGAACCATCTTAGAAGTTCATCTTTGGTGGAGGCATTCAAAAAGGGTCTGAAATCATATGCATTTGTGCGGGCACTTGAAAAAGTTAAGCCTGATAATTTTGCCATCTGGTAACTTACTTGTTGCTGTTGGAATCTGATAGGTTTTCGATTACTATCTTTTTGTCTTTATTGGATTGTTCTGTTTTGCTGTATTCATGATGTTGTCATATTTTTCTGTGAAACACCCTGAGCTCTGTGAATAGGGCACAATACAAAGAAAACTGCCTTGTCTTGCCTAGAAAGCTACCAGGAAGAGGACGTTTTGAGGGCATGGCAGGCTAGAGGGCAGTGGGAAGCACAGGTCCAAGCATGACAGGCACAGACACAGCCAATGGCCATGGCAGGAGAAACAGGAGGAGCAGAACAGGAGCCCCAAGCAAATGTCGGACAAACAGGCTGAGAAGCACAGAGAAATGGGGCGGTAGAGTGAAACCAGCAGGGAGGAGAGCACAGAGAGTAATGCTGCAGTGAGGCAGCAGCAGTGGGGAACTGAGCTGCCAGCACACACAAAGGAGCAGGCAGGGATGAGAGGACACAGGGACCTTGAGGCAGGGTAGGAAGAGGCATGTCCCACAGCTGTAACTAGACAAATTCAGAAGGCCCAGAAGGAACCTAGACATGCAACAGGAGCCAGGTCACAGCTAGCAAGAGCAGAGGATGAGCAGGCAGCCTGAGAAACTGAGTTGCAATCCAAGGAAAGCCAGAATGCCCTAGAAAGGGAAACTCCAAGGGAAGAAGCTACAAAGACAGCAAGGCAAAGAAGAGTCCAAAGAACACTTAGACATGCACACTATAGTTCCTGCTTGGAGAGCCATGGCACTGTCATGTGCGGTTCCACTGAACCGTGGGCTGAAGCCCCTTAACTATACTTCTGTATTAGCTGAACTGTGACTGCAGTAAGGGAACACTATATCTTTCCCTTGGTTTATATCTTATGTCCCCCAGTCAACTGCCATTTTATCACCCATCGCAAGTTAATGTCAGGTAAGTGAGCTTTTCTTTTCCAACCAAATTTACTCTGCATATACCTACCAAGACTTTCTAATTTTAGGGAGTCCTCCCAGTTTTGTTCATCTTTTTTTAACAATTCCCCTGCTGGTTGTAGCACCTTCCAATTCCCCATAAGATTATGAGAATCACAAAACAAACTTTCTTCTTGCCTTTTGATGGGGCAAATTCTGTATTTTTACTATCGTATACTCATTTAGGCTTATGAGTTAGACCACTGAAACAATCCCTCTAATGCTAGGGGTCACAATCAGGAGATTGTCCCCATTTGAAGGGTGCTGACTTGTATACACCTCTGTCAGTTGGGGGGGGGCGAGAAAACACTTTCAAGATGCTTATTCAGCAGTGCTCTGGAAAAATCAGCAGCAAAAAAGCAAGCAATTTGTTCCAGGTTATACACCCATCCCATACTTTAATCTCCTGACAAAGCTGGGAATATTAGTGTTAGATGTTACCTAACCATCAGAGAGCAGTATTTGTGGTGCAGGGAAAACAGAACCTTTCTGTAGTATCTTTGCATGTGCAATGTGTTACACTTTATTTAGGCTGGACTTTGTAGTGGCCAAGATAGCTTTCTGCTTTGCATAACAAAACTCATTCATTACAAACTCTTATGTGTTTTGATTTGACATTGTCTGCATCTCTGTGAGCGTGATAAGAATGAAAAATGTTGAGCCAATTAGAATTCCACCCTGATGATATGACTTCCGGTAACTCAGTTAGGGAAAGCAGCATACAGTGGGATTGGGGTGGAGGTAGAAAAGAAAAATGCAACTGAAGGAAACTGAAAAAAGATGAATCATGATAGAAGGCTATGCCTGAGGAACAAGGACAAGAGGACTAAAGAGAACAACTGAGAGAGAGAGAGAGAGGGAGGAAGGGAGGGAGGGAGGGGAGAGAGAGAGAGAGAGAGAGAGAGAGAGAGAGTAAAACAAAGACAAAGATGAAACAGAATTAGAGAAGCAATAAATGAAAGACTGGCTTATACTGAGTTAAAATACGAGGTATTTAAAAAACATGAGATCTGCAGGATATATTAATTCAGTGGTTTTAGAGTCTCAAAACATTGTGACAATAAAGTGTGACCACGAGAACTTATTGGTGACTACTGACTCTTGAAGAGGAGAACCTATCTTTACCATGCTTGATTTGGTATCTATAGTACTCAGCTACACTCTGTCAAAAAAAAAAAAAATAGGGGAGAAAAGATTGCTGTTTCATCTTGAAGAAATACCACTAGTATCTTCCAATTCAGTGGCTAAATATATGTCAAGTGCTGTCTACCACTGTGTAACAGTTTAGCCCCTGCATTTATGAATCCGTACATAAATATTTACATTGATATAATTACTTGCTAGTTAGTATTTTTAATACCTAGATATCCAGATTGTAATTTTGCATTATAACTAGGCAGTTGCAACTGCAAGCTGTCAGTCATGCTCGCTCTGCTAACAGCACATACACTAGTCCCACAACTGCAGCCTGTCTATTGTAAATCATTCCCAAACCATGACTTTCTGCACTGAAAACAAAACAGGTCGGTAGTTCTTTAAAAACATGTAACAACATGAAAAAAAAGAAACAATGGTGGAATCACATTTCAACATTAAGGAGCTCCCTGACAGAACAGGCTTTAGTCGGACTAGTGCATGTGCTGTTAGAATGAGCTAAAAGCTAAACACCTAAACCAGTTCTTATTATAACATGGGGTAGGTAGAGGGAAGGAGGTGATTGATGGAGTGCCGTTAGGTGACAGTGCATTAATGCACCCTTATCAGCACAGTTAGGGTAAAGGGGTTTGAGGGAGATCCCTGTGCAGACCTGCACTTGTTATGTAGAGGAAACTAATTTTGCAAAGGCAGCCATTTGCAATCCTCACTAAGTGAGTGTGGCAGTGTGCAAGACAGAGGTGCCTTTGCTAAATTATTGTACCTTGCACAGAAACTTTAGGTGCAGTGGAATTGAAGAGAGGGGGCGATCTGTTGTTCCCAGCCCTGTCAGGTGTCCCATATTTTTGTTGTCCTGCCATCCCACCCACCCACCCCATTGATCAGTGGGCACCAGCAGTCACCAAGGACAGGGAGTGCTCCTGAGAGTGAGAGAGAGAAAGAGAGAGGAAGAGCGGGAGCAGAAGTAGCACTGCAGGAATTGGCACTGTCCTTTGCATGTGCATAGCTGTGTGTGTCTCTCTGTCTCTCCTGTTGCTGCCATATATTGTGTTCATTCTGTCATCTCCAGACCCCATACTCAGCAGTCCCGCTGCTCTGAAGACTGGCCTGATTTCACTTCCCCCCCGACCCATGACATCCTGTTCCCCCATGTCCGCTTTTAGCGGTGTGCAGTGTGGGAGCAGAGCAGGTCAGAGGAACTGCCCCCCTGAAAGGCACTTTAGCTTGCTAAGTGCACGGCTCATATGATAGTGTCCCCAGTATAATATTCCCAGTCCGTCTGCTTTTTCTGTGCCATGGAGAGAGGACTGCTGTGCACTGCTCGTATGAGCATGTCCCCAGTATTTGCTCTGTGCCCTTCTTCTGTGCCAGGGAGAGTATGGAGCCACAGTGCAGTGAAGAGAGAGAGTGCGAGGCAGCAGCGGGAGAGCAGGAGCCATGGTGTGGCACAGAGTAAGAGCCGTCTAGTAAGTAGTGAGGAAGTTGTTCCATACCGACATGTGGCAGTGCCTGTTTGAAAAGTACAGTGTGGGGACAGTGTGTGGGTTAGCCTCAAATGTGAGACTTTGGGTGTGTGGCTGGTGAAATCATCTGTGCTGGTGCCCCCCACCCGCACCATGTTCCCTCTATCCCCAGGGTGACTCCTGCAACTTCCTGCATGCAGCACGGCTGGTCAAGCCTATGTCCTCATGCTGCTTCATGCCTCCCCTGTAGCCAGACAATCTCTGGTCCCCACTTGGAGCAGTGAGATGTGTGCGGCAAGCATTACAGTGTCCCAAGCCAGCACAATAGCACTGCACAGAGTTACAGCCATCGTCACGAGTGCAGAGAGAGAGAGAGAGAGAGAGAGGCCCCAGTGCAAACTGTTCAATTCAAGCATGCTGCACTCTGTGTGTTTCTTTCACTATCTCTCTCTGTCAAGTGAGGTGACAAAGTGTTTAGCTGGCAGTTCCTTTGAAATGCCCTCCCTCCCCCTAAGTGCAAGTTCATGGCCAAACCTTTTTAATGGGTGTTTAGCAGAAGACCAAGCGATTGTAAGTTACATGGTGCTCATCTTTCCTGCTTCTCCTTCCTGCAGCTGCACATCATTTGAAACCTGTTTCTCACTGTGTGATAACATTTTCCTCCCTTCAAGTGTTATCGATAGTATTATGCACAAAACATTTCACAGATCCTGTTTTGTGACATTTGTATGTTTTTTTTATTTTTATTTATATAAATCTCGGATTACATATACCTTTGAGCTAAGAGCTCTTTTACAAAGGTTCCACATCAGTAGAAAGGACAACAGATTAAACAGGACAGTTAAGTACGGTACAATAAAGTGTAAATAGGAGGTACAAAAATCATCATGAACACAAAATCATAATGGACAGTCAACGTAAAACAACACAGACACGTTATGCTAACCAGTTTCATGCACAGGAAAATGCATGCAGTACTTTGACACCGGCCAGCAGGCTTTGTCAAGACAAATAGCGCACAGGGTGTAGGAAGGGATGTAGGAGGGTGGATGGGAAGAAGGGGGGTGGGAGTGGAGGACATGAGGAGAGGTGGGGCAAGGGGAGGGGAAGGAAGGGTGGAGAGGGGGTAGGGGATGCAGAGGGTAGGGGTAGGAGGCAAAAGTGCTTAGTTACTATGAAAGAGGTCGAGTGCTAGGGTTGAGGTTTGGGAAAACATGGTTAAGGGAGACAGTCACAGGTGCTAGCTGCAGAGAGTAATGACCGAAGCTTGGATTTGAATGGGCCCAGATTAGTTTTGGAGGTGACGTCACTGTTGAAAGCATTCATCCAGAGGGGGGTCCTGTAGGTGAACGATCTTTGCCCCTGGGTGGTTTGGTGATGAGGAGCCTGTAGGAGCTGAGATTCAGAACCTCAGGTGCGACATAGATTATGAGAGGGCTTAGAAGATCTTGTACCCTAGGTGGCAAGAGGCCTAAGATTTTTTTCTTGGCCATCAGGCACGTTTGGTATTTGATGTGATTTTTAAGCTGTAGTCAGCTGGTTTGAACATAGAGGTCAGACGTGTGGGTGAGATGGTGGGCTCCTGAGACGGGATGATATGCCTTCTTAAGAGCAGTGGAGATATGCCGGAGGGTGGTATCAGTCGCAGAGCCATAGATGATCAGTTCATAGTCAATTATAGAAATAATAGAGCTCTGTACAGCTATCCTTAAGGCTTCAGGGGTCAGAGATCACCTGTGTCTGTAGAGTAGACCAGTATGAATATTTACAGCTTTAGCAACATTATCTATATGCACCCCATATGATAGGTTGCTGTCTATGTTGACTCCAAGACCAAGATACTTAAAGAATTGTACCTGTTTGAGGGTAGTACCAAGGCAGTTAGTGATAGCTAGAGAATGTTTCCTGTGCTTGTTATGGGAGCTGCTGAAGAGCATAAGTTTAGTTTTTTTGTAGTTTAGTATCAACTTGTGATGACTAAACCATTTCAATACCAAGGCAAATCAGAGTTAGCTGGTTCTCAAGGGGTATAGGCTCTGGGTGAATTGTGTAAATTACAGCATCATCTGCGTAGAATAGGATTTGTTCAGGGCAGAATCTTGGGAGACTGTTCAGAAAGAAACTTAATAGGAGTGGGCCCAGGATGGACCCTTGAGGCACTCCAGAGTATGTGCATAACAGAAAGCAGATATGTGTACACTGCATTATTTGTTAGGGACTGTTTTGCAAGGTGGGAGGATACAGTACTTTCTGTGCTGTTTAAACACCTTTTATGTTTTTTTTTTGCTGTTTAAACATAACCCATGTTATAAGTGTATTAACAAACTCCAGGGTGTGCTGATAATGTGGATTAACACACGCTCTGTGGGCTGTTAGAGCACTTGGGCTACACCCTCATGCTTCACAATGCCCCCGAGGTGTGCGTTAATCCACATTATCAGCACACTCTGTCGTGTATTAATGCTTACTTCAACCCATTCCATCCTGTATTACATAGGACATTTCTATGAAGGAAGGATGTGTGCTGGACTGCAGTGCGACCCTACTCACCATAGTTTGTCTAATGCTTTGGTCTAGCGGGTGCATGAAAGGTATCTTCTAAGGCCAAACCTGGGAATTCATCTGTTCATAATGCTTGTTCCCTTGTTGAAGTCATAATCCCTGCTTGTGACATCATCTACATCTGTCAAAAAGACTGTGATGTCACAGTGTGAGGATTATGACCCCAGCTGGTGACTAAGCAATAGAGCACAGTAGCAATAAAAGACTGCAGACTGGATTTCTTACATGTGATCTTAGTAATAAAGGATGGAATGGCATGGAATTCAGACAAAAAGCTACATGATTGAGCTCTTTTTTTTCTTTCTTTTTTTTATGCCTCCTTCTATCTGGTGATGCCCCAACTGGTGGCTACTAACAAGCCCTGTGCCCAATCATCTCAATCACTTACCCCTTTCCAACCCCACTGTTTACCCACTAAGGTGAGGCTGGTCCAGCTGGCCATTCTAGGTGAGGTGTTGGTCCTCCTTCCTGGGAACCTACATGGTAGGGTGGCTAGTCAGATGGGCCAAGGCCCAAGTGTGCCCCATCACCCTTCTGCACAATTTTCTTTTCACCGTATTCTCCTCCCTGCTCCTAAGGATGTCGACACACTCAGGAATCAAAATGCATGCCAATACAAGCATGGCTGCACAGACTTCAGTCAATGTTTTCCGTCCCTCAGTCATATCTCACACTTCATTACCACCTATGGTCACTCAGCTGGCAGTGTTGTAGCAGAGGTAGTCAGTCAGCTTCTTCCCCTGGAGGAGGAGAGTGGCTTTTGGGATGTTCAATCGTCCTCCCTCAGCAAGCCCATAATGACCCGGGCTTGTTCCCAGATTCGACTTGCTGGCGTTGCAAGCGGTAGCCCTACTGCTGCATTGATGGGCCGGCTGTAACTGAGTTCTGCTGATACCAATCATATTTTCAGCTGGATCCTGTCTTTAAAACAAATCACTCATGTTTTCATTTGTGAGGCCTGCATTTTCTGCCTGTTTCCTTGAAAATTACTCTGTTGATTTTTTTAAGATACATTTACTGAAATAATTTATTGTTGTATTTTTTCATGTAATTCGTTTTGTCGTTCAACATTATCAGTCAGTACAGTTAAAATATGTGAAGACACAATACAATACAATACAGATACAGATACAATACATTACAGATACATGTAGAAAGATGATTTCGTACAGGGCACAGTAAATTATAATTGGAAGCTGTTTGTAATGTTCTGATTTACAGCAATGAAATCTATACTATACCTCCAAACAACCCATGTTTAACAGGAATGAAACTAACTAGCCACTGACAAGCAGGAACAGTGAGTCATAGAGAGGCATAAATTCTTCCCGAATGAAAGTCACCATAGTTGTTTCTGTAGAAATCTGTCAAACTTCATTTCAAACTATTCACAATAGTAATGCCGAGGCTGCACAATGCGGGTGTCTTGGTCACCCAGTGCAGAAGCATTTGGCATTGAAACACTGCAGCATGCTAGGGCCCAGGGACTGTTTAGTTGCATTTTTCTGGGTCTTGTAGCATTTCTACTGTGAATAGATGGAATGAAAGTTATGGCAAATACTTCTAAAGAAACAATGGTGTTGACTGTACTTATGATGTAGTAGTGGTCACTTTTTAAAGTTAGGGATGGGTTCCCATGATTAGTAGAATCTTAATGATCTGATCTGATGGCATACGGTATATAGGCTGGCAAATATTCCACCATGCCATATTTCCCCAGATAAATGTACCATTTACCAAATTGTGACATGCTTGCTACAGCATTTCAACCATTCCAGCTACATCAACAAATCAAGTTCATGTTTTTTCTTTGTCATTGTGAGCTTTAAGGAACTCATATTTAAAGGTTTGAAATTTAAATTGTTTTTTTCATGCTGAAGAATAAATCAGCCAAGTCATTGGTGCAACAACAGGTCTGCCACTCATAATATTGGTTACCCGAGTTTGAGAAGGAGCCTGATTTGTCAGAGGGAAGGAAGATCAAGTGTCCCAGCGGTTGTTCTCCTCCTCTGGAAGGGGAGAGTCTGGCCTCTGTCATGATACTACCACCTGGGGACAACTGGTCATGCAGTGGAGACATGGTGTGTGGGGGAGAAAATCTGGTAGGATTGATAAATGGCATGCTGTTGTGGGTGCACATCACCATTGATCCTCCTGAGCACTAATATCTTTGAGGTTTCGCGAAAAACTGAGGAAATCACCCTGGTTCAGCAATGTGATCAGTCTGGCTCATATGGGCTCCACACATCCTTCTCTGACACCTCCCACTGGTTACAGTATCCGAGAATACCCTATCCCTTTTTATTCCAGCCTGTGGAGAAACCAAGCATGGGTGCAACCATGGCTAAAATGCTGGGGGGGACATGGATCTACCAAGCCTTTTATGCCAATGTCAGTGTCACTGGCCATTTTGCAAGGCCTACAAGTTGAGGGGGACTAGGTGTCCATCTTCCTTGTTGGCTGCACCCATGAAACCAAGGGACCTTCCCCCACCTGAATAGAGTAACTCAGGTGTCATCAGGGAAGAATCACAGACAGGGGAGATTACAAGGATGGTTGCCTGGGGCTAGGAAGGGGGTAGAGCCAGTGAGGCAAGGGCATAAATATAAAGGGAAAAAACAACTTTAAAGTTTGATAAAACAAAGCTTTCTAATTAAGATTCATAAGCCTCTGTGCAGTTTACTAAATCATGCTATTGGCTACAGTCAAGAAATGTGTCATAGTAACTTGTCCAGTTGAAGTCAATGTTCTATAAATTCTGCACTTGTTCACCTAGAAATTGCCACATTGTGAAATGAAGCTCCCTTTTGGACACATTATGACCTGTACGTTTGTCTCAGTCTGACCACAATTATAAGGTGAAACTGTGATGACCTTCTAATGAAAATAAAAGCACAGACAGCGCAGTCATCTGGAGAAACAATCTTGTCTTATACTAACACAGTCAAACTACTTTCACATGCTTTTCTAATCCCCAAAGCCCTAGTTGTCCAGGCAGAGTCAAAGACACACGTACATGTTCTTTTGGGAGCATGACAGCTTATGTCACTGTTTTCTTTTGTTGGCATTACAAAAGGAATTGCCATGAGATTGAGTACTAAATTTAAATAAACACTTTTAAAACTTGCATTGCATGGAGGAACTGGAAAAGAATGTGTTTATTCTTAAACAGAACAACTGCTAATATCATCAAAACATTTCCAAAAATAACTTTGTATCATAGTTTATACTGCTTAAAATGATATTTTGAAACCTGTATATTTTAAACAATGAAGCTTAGAAACTTAATTAAAAAAAAAATTAAAGTTTGAACTCTGATCAACAAACATAGAGCATAACAATACAGTTCTCATTTGTAGAGACATATCTGTACATGTTGATATATTATGCTGCTAAAAATAACATGATTTAAAAAATGCTGAACCATTTTATGTTTTTATATCGATATATGGAAGATCTGAGGAATACTGCATGAGAGGTTGTGTGTTGTGCTGGAATAACATCACACATCTGGTGGTTGGGCATTAGGCTGCAGGTCAAGTGCATCCAGCACCTGAGAAGTGATGTCATTCTAGATGACACACACCCTGGAGTGCATTATTGCAATTATACAATGGCTCTGTTTATTTAAAAAAAAGATTTTAAAATACATGTTTATAATCTATTTTCTTCTTATTTTGCATGGGTATGTATAAATTTAGAAAGTTCTGAACTGCCCTTATGACCGGTAGGTGGTGCTGCATTTGTTTGTGTCTCTCACTGTCTCTCCCTCCCCCCATCTGTCTTTCTGTCTCTCTTTCTGTTTGCTCTGTCAGCCATCCCCCAATTTCTCTGTGAGGTCTGGTATGGGTCCTGGCTCCTCTCCCCATTTCAGACATTTGGTGTGGATATCGACATTGTAACAGTGGCCCAGTCAATAAATGTAGTGTGCTATTAAACACACACTCAAGCAGTTGCCACATTTTGTAAGCAAGGTAGTGGAGAGGGCTGCTGTGAAACCGATCACTGTGACAGTTTTCACATGTGAGGACAGTGCAGAGGACTTTTGTGAAGCTGATCACTCTGACAGCTTTCATAAAGAGAGTTTCTTTTTAATCATAGGTTTATGAATGGGAACTGTGAGGACGGGGGAGGCACTGCAGTGAAGCTGATTGCACTGACCGTTTACATCATTTTTTTAAAGTAAAATGAAAAAAAAAAGAACCATGGTAAGATATACTTGGGCAACATGCGATGGTTTGTCAGTTTGAATATTTAGTGGCCATGTAGAAGTGTGGGCAACTTGGACAAAGCACGTGGAGTGATTTTCTTACAATTCATACAGTCATGTATATGCTGGGACTTCATATGTAATGTTGTACTGGGATAACACAAGCTCTCAGCTGGCCAGTCAGATTTCAGGATTTTTTTTCTTCCCATTGCAAAATAGCAACATCATATATTAACTTAGCTGACTCCAAGGTTTCATTTAAAAAGAAAAATCTAATCAGCTACCTATATGGCCCATATGGGTACTGGAGAACATACTCTAAAGTAGAAGAGCCTGGCAACTCTTGACCAACCCAGACCTTCTTTCAACCTAAGGGCAAGCTCCCTACCTGCTGATTTCTCCTTCTTTGCAAGGGGTGCGCTGAGAACTAACAATTCTGGATTGCAAGACCCTGCACCTTGCATGAGGTAATGAATACTTAGTTTTTCAGTCCCTGTATCACAAAAGTTTTATCTGTTATTCCCTGACAATCTCTCCTATTTTTCTTCAATATATAGTGATTTTAATATGACTACTGTATTTTGTTACTTTTTCCAGACTACTATGGTGTTTCACACTATATGCATTGTGAGTATGTGCTTATCATTGGCACTGTGATGTTGTCTGTATCATAGATACATGGAGATTGTCAGCAGATAAGGACCTCCAGGCCCACCAAATCTGCCCAAGCGTACTATCCCCATGCTACCCAAGGACCCTAGGTGATCTGGGTAATCCCCCCATCTCCAGAATTCTCTTGTACCTATCCCAAGCAGCCTTGAATCCCATCACAGTTTTGGCCCCCACCACTTCCTCAGGTAGTGCATTCCAACCATCCACCACCCTTTCTGTGAAGTAGTGTTTCCTAATGTTTCCCTTGACTTTTCCCCCTTCCAGTTGCATGTCATGACCCCTTGTTTTTTGACAGCCTCTTATTCTGGAAAATACTGCTATCTGGGACCCTTAAAGGTCTCCATCATGCCCCTCATCCTTCCTTTGCTTCAGGGTATACATGTTGAGGTCCTTTAGCTTCTCCTTGTATGTCAAATGGCTGAGTCCTCGCACCATTCTCATTGCCTTCCTCTGGACTCTCTCCACCCTCTCCATGTCCCTCCTGAGTTACAGTCTTCAGAATTGAACACTGTATTCAAGGTGTGGCCATACCAGCTGCTTGTACAAGGGCATCACCACCTCCCTCCTTCTGCTTGTGATACCCCTGCCTATGCATCCTAGCATTCTACTGGTCCTCACTACTGCCCTCATTGCTTAGCCACCTTAAGATAATTAGATATGATTATACCATGGTCCCTCTCCTGCTTGATCGCTTCCGGTACCTGACCACCCATCCTGTACTTTGCTTATTGATTTTCTACTTCCTAAGTGCATGATGAAACTATTCAATAAAAATGATTAACTGCAAAACACAAAAAAAGGAAAGAAAATTACATTTCTAGCCTCAATGGTTCCAAAGTTATCACACTCTTAAAGAAATTATCTTTATTGAAACCTTTAGGGCTAGAAACTTTTTTGAAAGATAGTTTAGTGTCAGGTTATTAAGAAACAGTCTTGTTGATATAGTTTTTATGGATCAATACAATTCTGCATGTACCAATACAATTTTAAACCGCATCATGCTATTTTGTTCTATTGATACATGCTATACAATTACATAGAAACATAGAAACATAGAATTTGACGGCAGATAAGGACCGCTTGGCCCACCCAGTCTGCCCATTTCCCTACCTACTGGATAAGCTGCAGATCCTAGTTAACTAGTAGCCTACTTCTTCCTACCCCCACCCCCAGAACTGCCTTATGACTATCCCATGCATGCTTGAATTCCACCACTGATTTTGACTCCACAACCTCCTCTGGAAGGCCGTTCCATGCATCCACAACCCTCTCTGTAAAAAAATACTTCCTTAAATTACCTCTGAGCCGCCCCCCCTCTATCTTCAAATGACAGTTAAAATGTTTTTATAAAATGTTTGTTTTACTTTTTCGAATTTGGTGCTAATACACGTTATTATTTAGAAACAGTGTCATTTGCAACTTAATTTTCATTCATCTAATGCCCTTAATCATTTTGCAGACATCTCAGTCTCCCCTCTAGCAATCTATACTCTTCCTTGCATCCACAGTCATTGCCTGCAAGAGTGTCAGAAGATAATAAACTAAGACATAGACATACTGTATATGTCATTAGCTTGTGGCCCACCAAGCCTTTATTATTCACCACCACAAAGCAAAATGGAGACTGGGAATTACAATATTATGCATGACTGAGGCTAACACTATGGAAATATGGATTAACACTACAAAAATATAGATTGGAATACCAAACTGTGAAAGATGGAGACTCAATTGTTGTTCCTAAAAAAAAAATATTTTCTGCCAAAGTTGTCACTGTGGAAAACAACCAGTTGGTATTAAATACTATTATACGTTTTATTAAATATTCATGAGTTCATGGGGCTCTCTGATTAGCTGCGGCATCCAGCATTATTCTCTATGAAATGCCTAACACAACTGGCCAAAGTGAAAACTTACATCACCTGTGGCATGAACGTAAAAATGTTTTTTTCTCAAAAAATGTAAAAATCAACTGAACACACACTCCATGATAACTTCTGTGTGCTATTACAAATATTTCAAAGTTTGAGACTTTGTTCCAAATTGTGAAGCCAAAACACATTACACAGCAGGTGGTACATCCCCTGAAATCATCAAGCAACTGTGCTTGAGCACATCAAAATCCCAAAAGTAAGTCAATTGTTTAAGTAATGAATAACTGGCTGTTGCAAACTGACTTACAATCACAATGATGACCTCACAGCCTGTCATTTTCTAGGATTGATAACCAGCTGGTGGGGGACACCTACCCTCTCAGCTGATTAATCCTCAGGGCATTACTGACTGTTTGGTCATTGTTGCTTAATTCATGCATGGTCAGATGACCTGTTTTATCAAATGAAGTTTAAAGATGTCTTGCTATTTAAGAATCAGAAAAAAATAACATTTTGTGTTGGGTAGGATTACTTACAGAATACTGAAAGTCAAAATCCCGACACCCAGAATCCCGAGCCCGACAGCCCAACATTTTGTTTGCTGGATGAATCGCCATTTTGATGGTAGACAGCCCGACACTGCAAGTATGGCAGTTTCATAGGCATGTGGGTGACTGTGCCCCCCGCACCTCCTAAACTAATACAATCAACTCCGCGGTCATTGCATGTTTGGGTGTCGGGCTTTCCACCATTGACATGGCAATTCGTCGGACAACCAAAATGTCTGGCTGTCGGGCTCGAGATCCTGGGTGTTGGGATTCCGAGTTTCAGGATTTCACTATACTCCTCTGGGGGGGGGGGATATGCATAATTAGAAAAAATAAAATCAGCAGTCACGGGGGAACATGATTGGGATACCGGGTGATTGGGCAATGCCAGTGTCACTGTTATGTTTCGGGGGGGTTACTGAGAGGGAGGGTCTGGTGAGGGTGATATGTATAATTAAAAAAGAAAGAAATCGGCAGTCACAGCAGAACACAGCACAGTCCGCTGTGACCAAGATGGCCACCACACTGTACTGCACATGTGCTAGTAGTCACACGTGCACAATACAGTTTGGCAACCTTCTTGAACATGGCACAGTGTAACATGTTCCACCATGACTGCTGACACATAACAAATAGTGCAGTGCTACTTCCAATGCAGACAATGAGCGGAGTTCTTCACAGACATGGAGGCCACTGTGGTACAACTCCAATATGGTGTTTGGTCGGAAGGAATGCATGGAGTCCTTTTTTCATAGCAAGAGGTCTGCAGAGCTATGCCTACTGCAGCCCTAATAAGGGACAGACATATAGTTTTGCTTCTAGTGGTTACATGAAACAGAAGATGAACTTTGCTTCTTATCTGAAGAAATAAAACTCGAGATACCGGGGCTAAGTTTGATGGAAAGCCCACAGACAACAGCCAAGTTCTAACTGAAAAAAAAATTGCTGTTCCACCACACATAAACTACAGCTTATAGGCAAATAGACATGAAGGGACTTGCTGTAACTGAATGAACAGGACTTCAGCAGGTTTTAGTTTTGAGCCTTTCAAAACAGTACCTCCTAAAGAAGATCATTATAACAGAAAAATACATATAGGATAATGCATGTGCTCATGTGTACTATGATTTTCTTTTCACACACCTCAAGGGTGAGTGTTGTGCACATGTTTTATTTCATATAATTTACTGATTTGTAGTGTTTATCAACACTGCAATAGCAGATTTCATTCATAAGAAAACCAGAACAAGTTATATGCCAAAGCAACTTTCACTCTCATCACCCCTTTCAGTAATAAACAAAAAAAAAATATGTTCCAGCTGTGTAGAAGTAAAAGAAAGACAAATGTAAAACATGTATTTCTGACCAGCTGTTGTGCTGCACATATTAAATGACCCCCCCCCCCCCCAACAGCATTTTAGCCAGCGCCAAAATTAACCTCTTTAAATTGTTCCGATGTTGGTCACATTTGTGGAATGACTGCAAGTAAAGCTGTTTTCGGTTGTGTGTGTGTGTGTGTGTGTGTGTGTGTGTGTATATATATATATATATACAAGTTTATATATTTAAACTTTAGAAAGAAGGGGCGCGTCTGAAAGGACTGGCAAGCGCTTGCTGAACTTTTGAAGTGCCGGGGATGGTGAACTGCCAGAGGCTGGAGAGCAAGGGTAAAGTGTCCCGCTGTCTGGAGGACCAGATGTAGAGAGTTCATTCAGTGTGTGCGGCATGAGAGCTTGTCAGAAAAAAAACATCTTTAACATTTAGGTCCAAGTTTCTTTTACAGTGGCAAGATTGTTTTTAATCATTTAGACGGGAGATGAGAGTGAAAGTTTCCGTATATCATCCTGTTACCCGTTTAGTAGGACGCTCTGTAATAACCGGGTTCCCGTCCCAGCTAATAACGCATCAGTCAGTTGTTACTTTGACAGATATGGTTTGCAGGTAGTTCGATAAATGGCATGACGGGGACACAAAATCTGCCTTGCAGGGGACCTAAAATCCGAGGCCATTTCTTGACCCTAAAGCACCTGCAATAGCAACTGAAATCACAAGTGAAGGCTATGCAGTCTCAATATTTGCTTTGTACAGTTTTCTGCATTTGAAATATTCGTATCAGAGGATTTTACTCCTCAGATATACTAATGTAAAATTAAATATGACGCTGTTGTTGGAGCAGGAGCGTGTTGGGCAGGGCGAGGGATCCTCTATTGCAGAGGGAAGGACCCTGTCAGTATGTGAGGGTTGGGGTGGAGTACCCGTGCCTAGAAAAGAGGAGGAGGATATTGAGTGTAGTGTACTTACTGATTGTAGGCAGGGAGGAAAGGTCCCCTATGGTGGGGGTGGGGGGGACTGGGAGGCTGGTGTGCACATGTGTTGTGTGTGGGGGTCCCCGTGACACAGCAAAGCGGGAGGGGACTAGCTCACCTGTCAGAAGCATAATTTATACGTTCAGAGCCGGTACTGTAATCCTCATCGGTTATTACTGTCTGCTGCCTTCAGGGTTATTATTACCTAGATCGGATCTGGTACTGCTGCTCTTGAGGGCTATTATTACCCCAAACCCGGTACAGCTACTTCATAGGGCTATAACTGTACTGGTCAGAACAGCCTGTTTCTCTCATTCCCTGGTTATTAGTATTGCCCTAATCGGACCCGGTCCTGCTACTCTCACATCTATTATTATGCGGATAGGAACCGGCAGAGCTATTCTCACTATTATTACCCTGCTCGGAACTGGTATTGCTTTCTCACGGGTTATTATTATTTTTGCCCCGAACGGAACCGTACTGCTACTCTGAGTTTATTTTTATTATGGCTGTATTTATTGTCCTGACTTCACCTTTATAGACTAGTAAGTTGCTGTTATAAAAACGGCACCCACTGCAAAGTCCCCTGCCCCTCATCTCCGGAGCACGGTATACTGGTCCCCCCAATCCACACTGAAAAATCTGAAGGCATTAACAAACTCGGGTGAGAGAGACCCATGATAGTGTCGGCTCGCTCAATGCTTGGAGCTCGCCTGAATATTGAATGAAGGCGCAGACAAGGGGACTATTCCAGCCTGGATCGGCTTATTTTCTGGTTTCCGGCATGCTGTACCCAAGATCCATCTGCAGTCATCGCACATGCAATTACATTGAAACAAAACCAAGGGAGTCCAAGTTTTAATAGGACACTAGTTTTCTTTCACTTACGAGGGGATATTCAGGTATTCACATATTTCTAATATTTGCATTTCTGCTGCAAACAAAATTATTACTTATGGAGCTAAACGTTAAGTGCCACGGTTGTATGATCGGATGTGGTTTTGTTGCTGACCTGAAACGAGCAGTCTTCGAACAACTGTACAAGAGAAGTTTATGAGGATGCAGCTGTTAGGATTTGGGTTCTGCTTCTTACCTTGGACTTTGCACAGTATCAATAGAGCATTACGATCACCTTAACAGTTTGCAGTTAGTTTGCTGTGGGCGCTAACAGCTCGTCCATGAGAAATGAAGCCTTGTTGAACGCAATGATACTTGAACTGAGAATGCATGCAGATAGTACATAGGTCTGTGTAGTCCACTTCAAGTAAGGTTGCACAGTTTTACTTGCCATCCTCATTCTGATAGGTTTTGTCTTCACGTTATCTGTTACCCTTGCAGCTACTGTAAGCCTGAAACGTGAATATTTGATTCCACAGAGTGCTGAGTTTAGGATACTTGCAAACAAGTATACTTTTGCCACCAATTAGATAGGAAGCAGCTACACCTAGCGGCATACTGACCAGTTGTCACAGGAAGGAAGGCAACGAAAAGCAAGCCTTGTATATTATTCATATACTGCCATTGTCTGGTGCTCAGCGGCTTCTCAGAGAACAGTTCAGCAGAACAGGTTAGGACGCCTTTAAATACATAGCATAACATTTTTACAAAATAATGGTAATAAACAATACACTATTTCAAAACAATAGAATACATGGACTAGAACTAAAGTAAGGGATGGATAGATAGATAGATAGATAAACAGATAGATAGATAGATAGATAGATAGAATAAATCTTTATTTTTTATACAGGAAAACGTCATTAAGGTTTTGCAACCCTGTTTCAAGACAGTCCTGTCTATACTTATGTTTCTGTAAACATTGGCTAAAACAGTATACATACACATTCATACTGGTTACATTAGGTTTACAATATACCACAAGGACTGCTAACAATTAACAACTACTTACAACATTTACATTTTTACGGCTCATTTATCTCCTGGGTAAACATCCCATGAGAGGATGACATTCGAGCTATGTGGTTAGCTAAACTGGTTTTAAAAATGGCTTTCAAAAACAATTCTGTAGTGTGTACAGGGCCTAAGAGGTTCCAGACTTTTGCTGCTTGTAAGCGCAATGTTTTTGCCCAAAATTTTTTTTGGGTCTTGGGGAGTGTTATATTATAACATAAACAGTTCTTTTAGGCCCTGTCCACATTGGGGATCTTAAAATGTTACAGACACCCTGTAACGTTTTAGGCCCTGGACACACTGGGAAACTTGAAGGCCCTGTCCACGCTACACCTCTGTAACATTACAGAGTGCCCAAACTGTTACCACAATGGTTTGCATTTACACCTGTAACATTACAGAAGACGTTTTTGTAACCGTTGTTGAAACCACATATGAGGTGGTTTCAACAACGGTTATGAAATCAGTCCCGCCTTGGTAACATTACCAGCGGTAGTGTGGATGGGCAATAACAGTCCCCTGCAGGGTCCATAGCACAGCACGAGCTGCATTGTAGGATTGGGCACCACGGTAAGGTCGCCCAGCTCCCGAGGTGTGGACTGGCGGTACCGGTCTCAGAACCGGTCACCGCTGCAGTGTGGACACACTGTACCACTCCCCAGCTGTAACAGTTTTTGTCCATTATGGGGTCTGAGCAGTGTAGTGTGGATGGGGCCAGAATGATTTAAGTGCCTTAAAACATTTTAAATCCCCCTAGCACTAGCCCTGTCCACACTTGCAAGCGCGGCACCATAATGTTTTCAGTAACAGTTTTAGTCTTACCATTACCGCTTGTCCGCACTGTCCCCAAAGCATTCTCTCCCGAGGTGTGCTGTCCCTCACCTCGCATCCACATTGCTGTCCTCCAGTGTTCATTCCAACTGCCACCATCATCCGATACCAGAGAAGTGATGCACACAATCCCATAATGCTGTGCGTCACTTCACAATGTATCCTAGCATGCCGCCGCTCATTTCTATGGGCACAGTAATCAGAAGTGAGCATGGCAGCATGCCGAGGAATCTTCAGTAAATATAAAGGTTTTTTCACCTCTTGCAACAAGAATCAGCAACCCTGAGAGCAGTTTTGGTTGCTAAAAGGGCTAAACAGAATTAACTGTGCCACGCTCCCTCATGGGATGCCTGGTGCGGCCATGGAGGACTGGGGTTACAGGATCCAGCACTCACCCATCTGCACTGGTGAGTGTTCATTTTTTAAACCATTTGCTGCTACTAAACATTCCTGCTATCGATCTTGAGACTACTTTCCAACAGGTCTCGAGATCGGTAGCAAAAACACAACCTGTACAGTTACCAATGTGGATGGGAACCATTTTTCTCATGCTCAGTAATGGTTGCAACCCGTGGTAACTGTACATACTAGTGAGTGTGGACAGGGCCCCTGTTTGCAGCCAGACTACAAGCCCATTAAAACGTTTTAACAAAAGTATTTTTAAACCCTGCTAGATACCTGGTCTTAAAACCATTTTTAAAAATGTTTTAGAGATAGCATGGTTTTACTCACAGGTCTGGACAGGAGTAAAAATGTTTTAAGCTGTAATGGTTTAACTAAAACAGTTCTAGCTGCAGTGTGTATAGGCAAGCACAGTTCTCTTGAACTTGACACAAAATAGTTACAAGGAGAACAAATTTAACACTAGCAGTGTGGACACACTAAACCATTATCAAAAATGGTTACTGAGTAGTATGGATGCACTGAAATGGTTTAGCTAAACTGGTTTTAAAAACAGTTTTTAAAAATGGTTCTGTAGTGTGTCCAGGGTCTTAAAATCAGGGAACATGATTCGCATCCACACTGGTAACATTACCGGACCGTGATTTAAAACCATGTTTAAACCCTCATACAATCAGGGTTTTAGCACAGTTTTGAAAATGGTTTAAGTGAAAAATGTTTTCACTTGCCAGCGTGCATGGGTGTCTGAGCCATGTTCCCTGCCTGTGATCCTTCTGGCACCCACTGCAGCAGCTGATCTGCACTGGCAAGTGAACTGACAGCGTGTTAAAACATGCTTTAATTTCGGGAGGTGTGGACAGGCATAAAACCGTGTTAAGACACGGTCTCAATTAATGCAGATGTGGCAGCATGGTAAGCCCCGTAATAGTTTAAAAACCATTAACAAATTTAATTGTAAGTATGGACAGGGTCTTAGAGTCTTGGAAGAAGTCTCTGGCTCTGTTAAACACACTGCTTTTGTCATATAATGATTGGGCTAAGAAATCTGATATTTACATATTGTCTTTAGCCAGGTCTTTACATGATTAATGTGCAAAGTTTGCCAATTACAGTAAGTGCAGACAGCATAACACAATGAATTTAGTTTTACAAGGTACCTTTCATTCACACTTTATTGCAGCACACTTTGCTTATCCTTGGTCTCCTTGGGATAAACAGTTGTAACAGTCTTTTTTTTACCAGTAATTTAACTGGGATAATCCAGTGGCAATGCAACAGGTAGTTTTCAGTGGGTTGATGGTCCTGCTTTTTTACTCTTTAAAAAAAAACAGTGGAACCTTACTTTTTCCCTCTGGGTACTGTAGTTACCCTTGTTTACTGTCATCAGTGACATCTTTACAGTGTATGGTTTAGTGTTGTTCTGCATGGGAATTCATACACTTCCATATGCTGTTGTACCACAATAGTTTAGTCGGAATGCTGCTGTACTGCAGTAGCTATGTCATTATGGTACAATGTAGAACCTCCTGTATATTCCTCATGCATACCTACACTGCAGATTCATCATTAAGAAAATATAAACAAGACTAAAAACACTCCAAGTGAACTGTTTGTTAAAAGATGACCTACTAGAAATGCTGCCAGCTCATGTAGTTATTACGTAAATCGCACTGCATGTTTTTAGTCTTAACCTGTTGCTTGCTGTTTTCTGTTTATTTGAACACAGTTCAAGACATAGTCAGAAATATGGTAAATGAATTAAAACAAATACACTATATGCATTAATGTATGGATAACCATATGCAACATAGAGAATATTGGATGGGCAACCATGCACAATAAGCTTGTGTCGCCACAGAGGGGTTCTGATTACATCAGACCTCAAAAATGAAGCTCGAGAGGTCTGAGGTAATCAAACCCTCAAGGTGGCAGCACAGGTTGGCTGGGCATGTGGTTGCCAATTTGATGTTTTACATAGTATATAGTTTAGAATAAAACCCAGTGAGAGAAAGAAAAAAAAAAGAAGCTGTTTACTTTGTGAGCCACTCTTATCACTTGCCAGTCTCGCCACATCCCTCACTTTTTTTCTCCTTTCCTAAAGCTGTCTGTCATATTTGGTCAGACTTGTTAAAATGATTCTATGATAACTTTTATTTTATTGTGCTTATTTTGCCTTTTGATTTTAGTAATATATGCTTGGTTGTGGGTCCACTGTCCACATCACTGGTCCTCCCCCTAGCCATTTGGTATAATCACCCCACCCTAACCTCACCCACAATACAGTCATCCTTGTGTATTTGAACAAAAAGCCTTACCTTTGTATCCAATGAGGAATAAATTGTATGGCAAACGTTTAGAAAAAAACGCATTGACCATCATTACAGTTCACTTTCATTTTGACGGTTTGATGTGTGTGTGGCAGCTCTGAGAGGGGAAAACAGATGACTTGAGGATTTCTGATCAGCAGGAACGCTGGTGTAGCACAGAAATGTACAATGATGTTCCATGACTTCTGAACTGTGGTACAGCAACATTTCAGCTGATATAGAAATCCATGCAGAACAAGGGCCAAACACTATAAGGTTGATGTTTCCCTCTTAGGCTGAGATGACATCATAGAGACCTCTCAAGCTTCATTTTCAAGGTCTAAGATGGCATCTCTCTCATCTTGATGGAAACCTAACCTTGTTGTGTACGGTTGCCCATATGTTAGTCTATATGTCTTACTCCCTGAAGTAGTATTATTTTGGGTTTCCAGGAATTAGATATAAGATTATGAAGCTTCAACTTTATAAACTGTTTGACGGGGAGTACCTTCATAAGCAATGCTTCAGTTTGGAGGAGGGTCAGGGTTCCAAGTCAGCTTGCATACTCCCCACCCCCACCCAAAGTGCTCTACACAAGGGATGTGTCCTATTTTATAGTGCAGATACCTCTTTCCAATATGTTAACATTGCTGCCCCACCCAGTACAATAAGGCGTTAAACAGTGAAGAATCCTCTTAGTGAATGATGCTGAATTAAAGGGGAGATGAATTGATTACTTATGTGCAGCTGTTTGAAATGTCTCTGTTTTCATAAATTATATTCATACCTCCAAAGTATTCCCAATTAACTGTGCCTGAAAGAAAATCTGAAGCTGCCAGTTGTGTTTTGTATTGTTTTCTTTTTATGGACAACATTCCACGCAGTTCCTTTCACAGAACTAAGAGAATTTGGAGTTTTGACTATGTCACTTCATGGTTTCAGAACCATGGGCACTGTACTGATAAGTTCATGCTCACATTTCTGAACCATGATGTGATATAGTCAAAACTCCAAATTCTTGGTTCCATGAAAGGAACTACATATAATGTTGTCCATACAAAGAAAACAATACAAAACACAACTGACAGCTTCAGCTTTTATTCAGACACAGTTAAATAAGAATGTTTTAGAGGTATTAATATAATTTATGAAAATAGAGACATTTCAAACAGCTGCACATAAGTAATCAATTCCTGTCCCCTTTAAAGAGATTTTCCTGTTTCCAGCAATGGAAAAAAACAACAGCTGCAGAACAGCAGGCAACTGGGGTCCAGGATGCCCTCTTCCATATTGTATTTTATTTATTTATTTAGTTAGTTTTTGTTGACCGGGTAAGTGCACTAGACAAATCCTGCCTATTTTCAGGCATGACCCAGGGAAGGGGGATACAGATTAATGCCAACTGACCTTGAACCAGATTAAGCTGTTGGTGATATTTTTAGTTAATGAGGGAAATTTGGCCAGGACACTGCAACAGAAGAAAATAAATCTTGACCTTGGGATGTTCTGGCCGACAAATCTCAGTGAGAAATGGATAGATGATGAGGCTCCCTTGAAGCATGACTTTGCTCTTGCTTTTCTTTTATCATAACCAGCTAATATAGGTACAGAGTGGGCAGCATTTCATGGCTTAGTGTGCCAGTTTGTCCCAATACAGTGTTCCTCTAATTAAGAATGCTATTACAGGAATTAATCACTATTTCAAACATACATTTTAAGATATTATAGTATAGCTACACCTTCAATGCTACTTTCATGCAATCCCCTAAACCATAAGTACACTATATATTTTGTATACATTATACTCATTTCAGCTATATGTGACGTAGCTAATCAAAAAAGCTTTGAACGATTTAGCCCACATGGCTGCATCTCTCTTATTCTTGATACGCATTTATACTCTAGGTACAGCTACACATCAGTCTAACTGCAGCATCCTGATTAACATAATAGCAATACTCTAAAACAGCATTAACATATATTAGAGTTCAGTAGTGAAAATCTCAGTCGTTTATCAGCAGAACTCAGTTACAGAAAATTACCCTACAATCTGAATATAAGGACCTTCCTGTCTTCATTGTGAACGCATTTTCATTAAAACAGGATTAGCTTTGATCTGCTCTAGTTACTTCTACCAGCCTTGAAATCATAAGCCTTTGTTTATGACATCACAACCTGTTGCCATGGAAAGGATAATGATGTCACATGCAAGGATTATTACTTCAGGGCAGGGAAGGCAACATGAACAGATGCTGTTGGATGGGCAAAAAGTATGTTTCCATGCAAATGTTTTTGGTAACAAAGAACTGAATGTCTTGAATTGTTACGCAATTTAACTCCTGCCTAAACTAACTGTCAGTGTTTTGCAGGGAACTGTAAAGTCACTTTAACATTATACTTCATGAATATGACAGCATTAATTGCCAGCAGTGCACTGAACTGGAATCTCCTTGAGATGCTGAAGAGATACACTGCATGTTGAGAAATCTCAATCACATCTTGGGAAGGACAGATATATGGGGCTGGAGAACACAGTGTCAAAAGAGGAGTGAGGAAATAGGAGTGAAGGGCCACTAAGGCCCTTAAAAGAACAGCACTAGGTAGGTAGGTAGGGCTGCTCAGGCTCAATGGACCAAGGGCCTTTTTCTGCCTGCAGTCTATGTTTCTGTATGGCATCCTTCATTTGAGTGACAGAAGGTTGAGAGATGTATGTGTACATGTTGGATGCATTTGAAGAAATAAGAAACAGTTGTCACATCCCCAAACTGGTGGATGAATAAACCTGTGGCAGATATTGTCACTGTTGTGCAGCAAGGTGTGTGCAAGTTGTGTCACCTCAGTACTTTCTTACTATCTCAGAAATGTGTTTGCCATAACTTGAAAGGGTGGCGCCCACATGCCTACTTTCATTTTGCAGCAGGTTATACTGGCACAGAAACACTCTTTTCACTCTAAATCATTTATGAGTGCTGGAGTTTTATATAAAGCTTTTTGGGCACCTATTTATGGATTAGCTGGTAATTATCAGACTAGTGCAGCAGGAGCTGACATGTTTTTTTCTGCTTCAAGAAAGTGATGGTAAAAATAGAGAGACTGTCTACTAAAATAAAAAAAAAAACTTAAAACTATTAGGTTTACATTAAAGTCAGAATAGCAAAGGCCCAAACCAAGGAAAAGATAGTCAACTCAGTTAAGAAGGGGGATAAAACCTTTTGTATGTACATTAGTGAGCGAAGAAAGACCAAGGGAGGGATAGTGAAGCTTAATAAAGGGAAGGGGGGTGGGCAGAGGGTGACAGTGAAAAGGCAGAGATGCAGAATGAATACTTTTGTTCAGCATTCACAGAAGAAGAGGAGGGGGATGTACCTAAACCAAACAACAGAAGCACTCTGGATAGAGGGGTTGATACCAGTCCATTCACAGAAGAAAGAATTCTGAAAGAACTCCTAAAATTCAAGGTGAACAAGGTAATGGAGTCTGACGGGATTCACCCCAGAATTCTAAAAGAACTAAGGGGAGAACTAGTGACACCACTGACTACCCTTTTTAACAAATCATGGGAGGATGGAGTGGTACCCGAGGACTGGAGAAGGGCAGATGTGATTTCCCTTCACAAAAGTGGGAGCAAGACAGAGGCAGGAAACTACAGACCTGTTAGTTTGACCTCAGTGGTAGGGAAATGATGGCATCACTTCTGAAAGGAAGAATAGTTGAGTACCTAGAGGGCGTCGGGGCACAGAAACCAAGGCAGCATGGGTTCACAGTGGGAAGGTCATGTCAGACGAATCTTATAAATTTCTTTGACTGGGTGATTAAAGTAGTAGTCCCAGGGAGAGGCTGTGGACATGGCCTACCAAGACTTTAGCAAGGCATTTGACACAGTCCCACAGAAAAGATTAATAAACAAGTTAGCCAGCCTGGGAATGGGTCCCAGAGTGGTAGCCTGGGTAAAAAAAATGACTGAACAACAGGATGCAGAGAATAATAGTAAACTGAGTCCACTCTGAAGAAAGGGGGTTACTAGCGAGGTATTGCAGGGTTCAGTACTGGGGCCAGTCCTCTTTAATGCCTTTATAAGTGACATTGCATAGGGACTGAAAGGAAAAGTATGCCTCTTTGCAGATGACACAAAGATCTGCAACAGGGTTGATACACAATGGGGTGGAAAGGATGAGAAGAGACTTGGCAAGGTTGGAGGAATGGTCAAAAGTATGGCAACTTTGATTCATTGCAAAGAAGTGCAAAGTAATACACCTGGGAAACATAAACTCAGAGGAAGAGTACACAATGGGGGGGGGGCTACTAACAACAACAAAAATGGAAAGGGACCTGGGGTTAGTCATATCAGATGACCTAAAGGTAGGCAGGCAATGTGAGAAGACAGTAAGGAGGGCTGGGGAGATACTGGGATGCATAGGGAGAGGCCAGTAGAAAACAGGAAGTTGTTATCCTTCTGTACAGACAATTGGTAAGACCTCATCTGGAGTATTGCATGCAGTTCTGCAGACCCCATCTCTGCAAGGACATAGACAGGATGGAGGCAGTCCAGAGGAGGGCAACTAAAATGGTGCAGGGTCTGCACCAGAAACCATATAAAGAGAGACTAAAGAAGCTTAATATGCATACCCTCGAGGAAAGGAGGGAGAGGGAGGACATGATAGAAGCTTTTAAGTACCTCAAGGAAATCAACAAAGTCCAAGAGGTTAGCACCTTTCAGAAAAAGAGATATGCAAGAACAAGGTGGCACAATTTGAAGATAGAGGGGGGACAGCTCAGGGGCAACGTGAGGAAGTATTTTTTAACAGAGAGGGTGGTGGATGCATGGAACAGCCTCCCTGAGGAGGTGGTGGGTTAAAAAACGGTGGGGGAACACAAGAATGCATGGGACAGACATAAAGCAGTTAAAGTGGGCGGTAGGAGGAAGTAGGCTGTTGGTTAACTAGGATCTGCAGCTTATTCAATAGGTTGGGAAATTGGCAAACTGGGTGGGCCAAGCAGTCCTAATCTGCTATCAAAGTCTATGTTTTTATGTTTCCTTAGCATTGTCTAATGTTTTTTTTTTTTGTTTTTTTGCTTGGTTTCTCATGTTTTTGGTTCATTAAATAGTTTGTGCTGTAGTAATTTTACCAAGTCTTTCGAAAAGCATCCAGCTCACAGCAGCTGGCTTCACAGTTGCTGGTTGTCCTTTCCAGTGGATTATCTTGATGAGCACTAAGATGTCATAACCAAAGGCACTACAAGGTTAATTGGGGACTGACAAATAAATGTTATCCCGACTTTTTGGATAGACTAGCAAGATGAGTGAAAAACACTGGAAAAGAAAGCTGCAAATTAAAAAAATGTATGCTCTTGTAATATCTGAAACATGTTTGTGAAAGCCCATTCTGAATTTCTGAGCTTTTCTTTAATAATTTAAGTCAATTTTTTTCAACAATTGGTCATCCAAGATGGTGTTGCACCAACCACTAGGGGAGATATACTGTAGTACATCTGCTAATTGTTAAGAGTGAAACAGACTATACAGTATGTGGATGGCAGATACCATAGGTTTATCCACTGCTTCATGATTAAGGGCTACCTTTTTAGTCATGCAGTCATTTCATGTCAAGACAAAGCCATATCAATCAGCCTCTTCTAAGGCCCCCAGATATGAATGGCTTCAGGATGTTTTTAAATAGCATGGCTTTGGGGTCCCTCATCTGCATTTTTATCAAAAACAAATTGCATGGAATTAAAGAAATTTGAGAGAATCAGGCTAGTCTGCCCAGATCCCCTAAATCCCCAGAATCATTCTTGGAACCTAATGTCCTCCTAGGGTACTAACCATCCTGGACCTTTCCCTATTTTCTTCCATGGTCCTGTTGGCCCAAGTAACCACTATCCCCTTTTTTCTATCCCAGGGCTGTCTGAACCCTCTTACTGTGCTCACTCCCATCACCTCAGCTAGCAGATTGTTCCAAGGTTCCACCACTCTTTCTGTGAAGAAGAACTTCCTCACATCTCTCCTGAATATCCTGCCTGCCAACTTCCACTCATGACCATGAGTTGGTACTCAGTCTAAATAATTCCCCACAGTTCATTTTATTCATTTCTTTGAGGAATTTGAAGGTCTCAGTCATATCGCCCATCTCCTTTATGGTTTCCAATGAGTACAAATTTAGTGCCCTGAGGTGCTCCTCATAGGGTTTACTCTGCTGTCCCTAAATCATTTTGGTCACTGTGTGTTGCACATTCTCTATCTTCTCCTTGTCTTTTCTGAAGTAAGGACTCCAGAACTGGGCACAGTACTCCAGGTGAGGCCTCAGCAGGGCTCTATAGAGGGGTAATATTAACTCTTTTCTCCTGCTATCAATCCCCCCTCCCAATGCATCCAAGCATCCTGTTGGCCTTACTATAGGCCTTGTTGCACTGACTAGAATTACTGATGATAACTCCTAGATCCCGTTCCTCATTTGTATTGCTAAGTCTCTCCCCTTCTATCCAGAACTCTGTTATGGGGTTCTTTTTCCCTAGATGCATTCCTTATCTTGCACTTTTTTTGCACTGAATTTTAAATGCCAGACCTTTGACCACCCATCTAATGTCAGCAGGTCCTTCTGCATATTCCTTATTCCTTCTTCATTATCCACCCTCCCACATAGTTTTGTGTCATCCACAAATAGACACAACTTGCCCTGGATCCTTCACCATAGTTGCCAATGGACATATCGAAGAAAACTGGACCGAGGATCAATCCCTGCCGAGCCCCACTCATTACCTCCTTCTCCTCTGATTTAACCCCATTGACCACCACCCTCTGCCTCCTTCCAGCTAGACAGTGTCCCACCCAACTCACTAGAGTTTTAGCCTTCCCAAGGTCCTCCATTTTCTTAAGCAATCTCTTGTGCAGAACTGAATCAAAGGCCTAAATAAAGTCAAAGTACAAGTTCAACTAGTTCACGCATGACCCTTGTCAATATCTCCTTTGTCACCCAGTCAAAGAAGAGTATCAGGTTGTTCTGACAAGACCTTCCTGTGACAAAGCCATGTTGTTTATCTTCCTGAAGTCCATGACTCTCCATGTGTTCTATGATGTCCTCTTTAATCAGGGATTCTTTCAGCTTCCCCACAATGGAGGTTAGGCTAACATGCTTACAATTCCCTGTTTGCGCCCTGTTCCCCCTTC
This sequence comes from Neoceratodus forsteri, assembly GCA_016271365.2. Taxonomy (NCBI): domain Eukaryota; kingdom Metazoa; phylum Chordata; order Ceratodontiformes; family Ceratodontidae; genus Neoceratodus; species Neoceratodus forsteri. The sequence continues at coordinate 434,943,920 of JADMNL010000022.1, read as the reverse complement.
CCCCCATGTGGTGGCACCATGTCTGCTAACTTTCAATCTGCTGGGACTTCCCTAGTCTTGACTGAGCTGTTGATTAGTGATTCCATCAGCTTCCCCATAATGGAAGTCAGACTGACAGGCCTGTAGTTCCCTTGGTGCTTCTGTCTTCCCCCTTACGAAGTGGTACAACATCTGCCACCTTCCAATTCCTTGGAACTTCCCCAGTCCTAAGTGTGCTGTTGAACAGCCCAGACAGTGGTTCAGCCAGTTTGGTTGCTAACTCCCTCAGTATCTTCAGGTGCAACCCATCTGGACCTGGGGCCAAATCAACCTTAAGGGCTGCCAGCCTCTTCAGGACCCTTACCCTAGTAAATACTGGCAGATTCATTTCCAGGATTCCCTTTGAGGCTGCTTTGATACTGCTGTCAGGTAGGGGCCCACCTTCTTTCTTAGTGAAGACAGACCAAATACTGTATAGCCATTCAGTATGGTGGCTTTCTGTCCATCCTCTTCAATCACACTACCCCCCCCAACAGCTGTACGATTCCCCCCTTTTACATTTTTTGCTAATATATCTAAAACAACAGTTTTTCTCCATTCTTCACCCTCTCCGTGATGCATAGTTCTGTTTCTGCTTTTGCCTCCCCGATGGTCCTCTTGGTCTGCTTGGTTTTTTGAAGATATTCCTATCCATTCTGCTCCTCCTTGCTTGCTGTTGTATTTATAAGAGGCCCTCTTTCTGGCTCCAACCGCTCCCCTGACTCTATGTGGGACCATAGCAGTTTCTTGGACCTATTTTCTTTGTCACTGCTTTTATGCATGTCTTCGATGCCTCTAGGATAGCGCCCTTGATTACCTTCCATTGCTCCGCCACTCTGCCTATGCTACACACCCCTATTAACTTCTCCCTGACCATTTCTCTCATCTTAACAAAGTCTGCTCTTCTAAAGTCAAGAACTACAGTTTTTGAGTGTGGCTTACCAGCCCCTAGGGCCAGTTCAAACCACACAGAGCTGTGGTCACTATTCCCCAGTGGTTCCCCCACTCTCATGGCACCCACTTGCTGAATACCACATCTAACATTTTGGACTGTTTGGTGGGTTCCTTTACTAGTTGTACCAGGAGACAGTCCTGAAAGGTGTCCAGCAGTGACTTGACTCCTGGTGCTGTTGGCTACCAGGACCTCCAAATCAATGTCTGTCAAGTCTAGGTCCCCCACCACTATCACCGCCCCTTTGCTACCTCTTTTTTAGGTTCCTCTCTAAGTTCTCTGTCCCTTTCCTCCCCTTGATCTAGGGGCCTATAGAATGCCCCTAATCTTATCTTCCTACCTGAAGCCACCGTGAATTGCACCCATATAGCCTCAGTTTCCCCATCTTTACCTCTAATGCCCCCATTTTCAGTCACTTCAATACCCTCCCTGACATAGAAGGTGATCCCCCTCCAGTCATGTGATCTCTCCTGAATAATGCATATCCAGTGACTGCCATCTCCCAGTTGTTATTTTCTGTGACCCATGTTTCTGTGATGGCCACAAGATCCACTTCAGTGTGTGCCATCATTGCCTGGAGCTCACTTAGTTTGTTCCCCAGGCTCTTAGTGTTAATGTATACCCCATTCCACTTGACCCCTGCTCTGACTCTGCCACTGTCAATCTGCCTGCTATGTTTTCTCCTCTCTTCCTTCATGTGTTTGCCTGCAGTTTTTCCTCTCGCAACTGACCCCCTCATTCTCATAACCACTTCAGTGTTCCTTGTACCTGTATTCTGCTACCATCCCCTGGGTGTGGGGGAGTACTATCTTGGATCCCCTTCTGCTCACTGTCCATTGTGGATCCTGTAGACCTGGACTCCCCTGCAATCAGTTTAAATGCCTGATATAGACATCAAATTTCTGCTCCAGTGTGCTGGTCCCCTCTCTCATCAGGCGAAGCCTGTCATCTTTGAAGGGTTGTCTGTCCCAGAAATCCCCCCAGTCCCCTACAAAGTGGTACCCCATGTCCCAACACCACCCCTTGAACCAACTATTGAATTATGCTATCTCAGTACCCCAATCCTGTTCTGCCTTCCTACCCAGCCCCACACAGGGAGGACTTCTGAGAAGGCCAGGAAAGCTGAGTGTGCCGACAATCTGTACCCCAGTACACGGACGCTCTGCTCTGCTTCACTGCCTGTACCGACTGAATGGCCAGATCGTTGGTACCTAGGTGCACCAGCACTTCTAGCCCCCCTTCAGTCTCCACCACCCCCCCTATTCTATCTATGTCCCAGTTGTCTGATGCTCCAGGCAGGCATCAGATCAATACTCCTTCATCTACCCCCCCTCCCAATACCCTGTCCATAACTCTAGCCATTGAGTCCCCGATCAATAGTACCTTCTTTACAGTCTTAATCTCCTTGGGTGCCAAGGTGCTATCTGGCCCATCACCTGAGACTGGCTTGCAGTCCTCCCTGGCAGAGTAAAGAGCTTGAGCCTCCTCCAGGGGTATGAAGCAATTTTCCATCTGGATGTAAGTGAACTGGACCACTTCTATGAGGCTGCCCCTTCTCTTCCTTCTGCACTCTACCAACCTCTACCCTCATGGACCAGTGGGTCTCTGGAGGAGTGGGGGTGAGGGGGAGTAGGCCCCTGCTGAGCTGAGGGCACAACTGGGTAACGTCTATCCTGACTGCCAGCTGATCACAGAGCTCTCCTATGGTCCTGAAGAAGGGTCAATGTCCCCTGTTTCAGAGCACTTCTCTGGAGAAGCCTGCCCCGTAGTCCTCATAACTGAGTGCCTCACCCCTGAACCACATCTTACAAAGAACTGTATTAAGAAACATAGAAACAGAGATTCTGATGGCAGATAAGGACCGCTTGGCCCACCCAGTCTGCCCATTTCCCTACCTAATGGATAAGCTGCAGATCCTAGTTAACCAGCAGCCTACTTCTTCCTACCCCCACCCACTGAGAGAGAAAGTTAAGTGGTACCAAGATTTGAGCACACTTCCCACCCAGGTGGGAGAATCTAGTAACACTGGCTAATTCAGCTGTATGGTGACAGTAATTATACAACCATACAAGTGTGTCCTGCAGTTCTTAGGTGCTCAAGCTAAACCCCAACTGCAGACAAGAGACTATCAACCTTGCAGAATCCCTGCGCATTAAGAATCAGCCTCCCAAACAACAGAGGGAAGTATTTCAAGCACCACAATACCACAATTCTAAGAGATTGTCCCCCACTACTGTACCAACATTAAAAAAAGAGCCGAACCCTAGAACTGTCCTACTGAACTTAGATACTGTAATTATAGTATCCTTCCACCACTGTGCAACCTTGCAACAATTTTAGTAGTTTATTTATAAGATTCCCTTGCCATCATGAGTCAACTTCCCGAACAGCAGAGGGACATATTTTAAGCACCACAATACTATAACTTTAAGATTTTGTCCCCCCTATAGAACAAGCTTTGAAAAGCACAACTTAACCATGGAAATGTCCCCACTAGACTTAAACAGATCACTTGTAGTAACCTCTCTTCTCTGTGCAGCCTTGCAAGAACTTAGCAATTACTTCTTACCTCAGTGCAACCTATAGTTTACATCAGCTCCCCACCACAAAGCATCTCCTCACAGTGCAGGTCCACCTGGGGTCCAAGAAGTAGGGGTCCACCTGGTCTTCTTGGGTCAGCTGAGGTGCAGAGTGTCTGGCTGCTGGCTGCCTCATTGGGCTGACTCCTGTGGGCAGACTCCTATGTCCTTGTTGGAAGACTCTTATGTCCTTTTCATGTAGGTCCTTTGAGCTGCAAGGCCGCAGCACCAGGGGGCTGCTTGGTGGCCTACTCCCTAAGAAACAGCAGGAAACTGACAGACAAGTAGGCCAGAGCCCTGGATTGGTCCACTGGAGACTGGGAGGCATGGTCTCTTCCCTGATTGGCTCCCAGGTGGAGCATTCCTAAGATCCGCTGGTATGGAGCTTACTGTGGTGCGGGGGGGTCCTGTTGATTTAGGCAGCTTGGCAGAAGACACCAGGAGAAAGGACTGCTGTGTGACTGAACTTCTCTACTGGGACTAAAGTAGAAGAACTTTTGTATTTGGACCTTTAATTTAGGGTAAAAAAACTAACATACAAAACAAAAAAAAAGTGTGTGTTTGGGTTAACTGAACTGAATGGGTAACTGAAAAGTCATCTAGGTGTAAATCTCAGGTGACTGAAAGGACTTAACTGCTGTGAGGTTTAAATTACTTGTAGAAAGATCTGGTAAGTAGGGGGAGTGGCTTAGCTAGAAGGAAGCTACATTTAAAGACTGCCTTAGAAAGACTCTGCTAATAGCTTGGCAGAAGACACCAGGAGAAAGGACTGCTGTGTGACTGAACTTCTCTACTGGGACTATATTGCCCTCCTTCCCTCCCCTCCACCCAAAGCTAGTTCTATTTTTATAGGCACAGGATTTGACTGACAACAGGAACTTCCTGTTTAGGGGCAGGAAGTGAGTGATCACAGAACCACCAAGGACCCACCATCCTAGAAGGGCAAGAGTAGCTCTCCGGCCCCCTCTAGCTGCTGGAGGTCTGCCTCTGAACAAGTAAGTGGTCTACTGAGAAATATAGGATATTCCTATCTCAGAACAGGACAATCAGGAGCTTAAAGGGCACACAGGCAGAAAGTAAGGAGAGAAAAAAAAACAGAGGAAAGAGTAAGGATTGCAAACAGTTAAGGGGCCAGAAATAAGACATGATTGGAGTGGTGCAGTGCAGTGGCTGTGGAGCAGCAGTCTTCTGGGAGATGTTCTGGAGGATGCGGTGTTGTCCCATCTGCAGGCACCTCTCTGGGCTGAGGGAGGAGGTTGCTCATCTCCAGGCTGAGTTGGCCAGGATTTGTGGGACCTCCTCTTCCATCCAGGGACCTCCAGTGCCACTGCCGTTGCCTCAGAGGTTGCCAAGAAAGAGGAGCGGTTGGACCACAGTGGGCTCAGGGAGGGTGAGGTGGTTGAACAGAGGCACATCCCTCCAGTTGTACCTCTCCACAATTCCTATGCCATTCTGGCAAAGTGTGGTTCCTCTATGGAGGCACCTACAGTGGAGACCAAGGAGGATGCTGGGAACCTCCACAAAGGAGACCCACAGGAGGGTGGCAGGGGACCCTTCAGGGGAAGGAAACAACTCCTGGTGGGGGACTCCATTGTTAGGAAGGTAGCACTGGGCAAGGAAGGGGAGAGGGAGGTAAGGTGCCTGCCTGGCGCCATGGCTTGGAGGGACAGGGAGCGAATCCTCAGGATTGCTGGAGCAGCTGCACAGGGGAGGGAGCTGGATGTCATTGTCCACTTAGGGACAAATGACCTGGCTAAGAAAGGGATTAGAGAAGTGCAGGAAGAGTTTGTGGAATTGGGAAGGGGCCTTAGTCAAGTAGCACGCACGGTAACCTTCTCGGAGGTGCTACCCATCTATGGCATAGGAGAGGCTAGGGTGTTCCATACCATGGGATTCAATCAGTGGTTGAAAAACTGGTGTGGAGCTCAGGGATTTGGCTTCATTGGGGACTGGGGGTCCACCTGGAGTGATGCAAGCCTATACTGGCATGATGGGCTGCATCTGTCCGGGAGGGGAACCAGGATCCTAGGTGATAGGTTTAAATGCTTCATTGGCAAGCTTTTAAACTAGCCAAGGGGCGAGGCACTGGAAAGGAGCAGGAAAATCCTAGCCCCCAAACAATCACGGTAGTAAGTGTGGCAAACACCAACATGGAGGTGTCGATAGGGAGAAGGGTAGGGGTAAATGGAGAAAGTGACAAAGGTAAGAAGGACAGGGATGGGGCAAAAGGGGGTAAGGCCATCAGGAAATGGAGGGTAATGAGTACCAATGCCCGTAGTCTGGGCAACAAGCTCCCTGAGCTGGTGGCCTTAATGGAAGAGGGATGCCTGGATATCGTAGCAGTCACAGAAACATGGTACACAGAGAACCATGACTGGGATGTTAACATACCAGAGTACATAATCTACAGGAGAGACAGGCAGGGGAGAAGAGGGGGAGGAGTAGCTCTCTATGTAAAGGAAGGGATAAAAGCAAATGAACAAAAGAGCAAACAGGGAGGAGAGGAGGCACTGTGGGTCACCTTGGAGACTGGAAAGGGCACCACAATCCGCACAGGGGTTGTGTACAGACCCCCATGTCAGGGGGAAGGAATGGACAAGGATATGATGGAAGGCATTCTTAGAATGGCAGAGAAAGGGGAGATACTGTTGATGGGAGACCTGAATATGCCAGATGTTAACTGGAGCACATTTGCTGCAGCCACATACAAGAGCAGGGCCATTCTTGACGCCCTACAGGTGGCAAGCATTAGACAGCTAGTTTCGGAACCCACTCATGAGGGAGCAATCTTAGACCTCGTACTCTCAAACGGGGGCAGTGAGAGGATCTCAGATCTAGAAGTGGGTTGCCATCTGGGGACAAGTGACCATCAAACAGTGTGGTTCACGTTAAACTCAGCTACAGAGTCCAAGCCGTACAAAAGTGAGGGTACTGGACTTTAGGAGGGCTGACTTTGGCAAGATGGGAGAGTGCCTCAGAAAAGCACTAGCAAACAGGCTAGAAGGAGGTGTGGAGCAACAATGGGGAATTATCAAAACTGCCATCACAGAGGCAACAAGCCTTTGTGTGAAGCAAATAAATAAATCAAAACAAAAGAAAAAGCCACTATGGTTCTCAAGAGAGGTGGCTGTGAAAGTCAGAAAGAAAAAGATAGCATTCCGGAAGTATAAGGAAACACAGAAGGAGCAGGACAGAGAGCTGTACCAGTTAAGGCAGAAAGAAGCAGGGAGGGAAGTCAGAATAGCAAAGGCCCAAACCGAGGAAAAGATAGCCAACTCAGTTAAGAAGGGGATAAAACCTTTATAGGTACATCAGCGTGAGAAAGACAAAGGAGGGATAGTGAGGCTGAATAGAATGAACGGTGGGTGGGCAGAGGGGACAGTGAAAAAGCAGGAATACTGAACGAATATTTCTGCTCAGTATTCACAAAAGAGGAGGGAAGTGCCTAATCCAATTAACAGAAGCACTCTTGATAGGGGGGTCGATCCCAGTCCTTTCACAGAAGAAAGGGTTCTGCAAGAACTCCTAAAACTGAAGGTGGACAAAGCAATGAGTCCTGATGGAATTCACTCCAGAATTCTAAAAGAATTAAGGAAGGAACTAGTGAAACCACTGGCTACTCTTTTTAATAAATCATGGGAGGATGGTGTGGTACCCGAGGACTGGAGGAAAGGCGGATGTGATTCCCCTTCACAAAAGTGGGACCAAGACAGAGGCAGGAAACTACAGACCTGTCAGTCTGACCTCTGTGGTAGGGAAAGTGATGGAGTCACTTCTGAAGGAAAGAATAGTTGAGTACCTAGAGGTCAGTGGAGCACAGGATCCACGGCAGCATGGGTTCACAGCGGGAAGGTCATGTCAGACGAATCTAATAGATTTCTTTGAAAGGGTGACCAAAGTAGTAGACCAGGGAGGGGCTGTGGACATGGCCTACCTAGACTTTAGCAAGGCATTTGACACAGTCCCACACAAAAGATTATTAGTCAAATTAACCAGCCTGGGAGTGGGTCCCAGGTGGTAGCCTAGGTAAAACATTGGCTGGACAACAGGACACAGAAGGTAATTGTAAATGGAGTCCACTCTGAAGAAAGGCGGTTACTAGTGGGTACCACAGGTTCAGTATTGGGTCCAGTCCTTTTAATGTCTTCATCAGTGGCATTGCAGAGGGACTGGAAGGAAAAGTATGCCTTTTGCAGATGACACAAAGATCTGCAACAGGGTTGATACACAAGGAGGCGTGGAAAGGATGAAAAGGGACTTGGCAAGGTTGGAAGAATGGTCAGACGATGGCAGCTAGGATTCAATGCAAAAAGTGCAAATAATGCACCTGGGAAACAAGAACCCAGGGAAGAATACACAATGGGTGGGGAGGTAACAACAACAAAACAGGAAAGGGACCTGGGGGTAATCATATCAGATGACCTTAAGGTTAGCAAGCAATGTGAGAAGGCAGTAGGGAGGGCTGGGGTATACTGGGATGTATAGGGAGAGGCATAGCAGCAGAAAACAGGAAGTTGTTATCCCTCTGTACAGACAGTTGGTGAGACCCCATCTGGAATACTGTGTCCAGTTCTGGAGACTCCATCTCCGCAAGGACATAGACAGGATAGAGCAGTCCAGAGGAGGAACTAAAATGGTTCAGGGTCTGCAAGAGAAGCCGTATGAGGAGAGACTAAAGGAGCTTAATATGTATACCCTTGAGGAAAGAAGGGAGAGGCATGATAGAAACTTTCAAATACCTCAAGGAATCAACAAAGTCCAAGAAGGTAGCATCTTTCAGAAAAAGAGACTTGCAAGAACAAGGGGACACAATTTAAAAGATAGAAGGAGGGCAGTTCAGGGGCAATGTGAGAAGTATTATTTCACAGAGAGGTAGTGGATGCATGGAACAGCCTTCCTGAGGAAGTTGTGGGGTCTAAAACTGGGGGAGAATTCAAGAATGCATGGGACAAACATAAGGCAATTCTTGTGGGGGGCAGGAAGATATAGGCTGTTGGTTAACTAGGATCTGCGGCCTATCCTGTAGGTAGGGAAATGGGCAGACTAGATGGGCCTAGCAGTCCTTATCTGCCATCAAAGTCTATGTTTCTTTCCCTGGGTCTTAAAAATTCAGTGGCAATCTGCATGGGGACAGGCACACCAGCAAGAATTTAAATCCCCATACAGATAATAGCAGCCAGAGGCAAAGCCCTGGACTGATCCACTGGGGGCTGGGAGGCACAGTCTCCTCCTTGATTGGCTCCTGGTAGGAGACTTCCTCTACTCGAAGTTCTGCTGTTACGGAGCTTGCTGTAGTGCAGGGGGAGGGTTTCCTGTTTGATTTAGGGAACCTTCTTCTCCTGGGTCTTAAAAATTCAATGGGGATCTGCCAAGATCAGGCACAAGAGGCCAAAGCAGGCACAAGAAATGTCAGGTCAGCACCCTCTTGTAGGATCCCCTGCATTGTTTCCATAATGTGTATCAAGAAGGCAGTTTATCTCATGCTGGATTCTTCTGTTCTGTTGTGCACATCAGTAGAGGGTGTATTGGTTTTACAGACCATTTTTGTGGTTACATGTTTTACTGAGTTTGTAACAAAAGCAGAGACAGTATAATGCAATGACATAACAAATGGGGAAGATAAGCATTATAACCATGCACATTGAAGTCAAAGGCAGAATTTTGTCTTAAACATACAGTAGGTAAACAGAACAACATAGCAACAGTGGAACTGTCTGGAGCATACGACATTGCTGTACTCCAACAGTGATACATATTGACATGGTGATCAAGGGATTAAAGCACTATAAAAGTTGAAAACTCAAGGGGCTTGTGCAGAGTAGAGGACAGATATGCGGCGGTGTCCTGTACTAGAGATTGAGGATTTTATTCTGCATCAAGGCTTTATTTTTTATAATCATAGATGCTGCTTCATTAGCAGTAAACACATTTTTGGTGCAGCTCTTGGAAACTTTTCATTTACTTTTTTTAGATCACAAGACAAATTTGAAGTGACAGCTTTTTCCTCCTGTTAGGAGTAGTTCAGGCACTAAAGAAATAGGATTTGAAATAATTATGTTTCAATATAATATTTGAAGTACAGTGCTCCAACTTTTTGCTGTATGCACTTAGTGTAGAATGTGGGATTGCACTCTGTTGATATGGAACAGAGCACTTAGATTTTTTCCATAATGCATTTTACGCAGCATGACCAGGCTAGCTGTTAGCCCTGTACCAGCCTCCCCAGCCAACAGCCACCTCTCCTTGGGACTCACTGTCCCCAGAGATCCCCATGGATTCCCCTGGTGGTGGGGGGGCAAAAAGGAGAGGGCCTTCCTTCTACCATGTAGATCACATCCAGAAGTGGGAGCAATGTCCCAGCTGGTGGTAGAACAGGGACAAGCAGGGCCTCATGAAGCATGTTCCACTTTTTCCTTGTCCTCTCCCAAACACCCCTGCACAGCACAGACAACAGGAGGTGCTGTGTGGAGGCACGTACATCCTGTGTCAAACTGGCAGCTCCCTCCCTTCTATGTCATCCATGCTTGCACTGCCACCAAGCCTCTTGGTGGCAGTCAACAATGGGGGGACCTCCCATCCCAGTAAGAGGAGAGGAGAGGAGTCTTTTCCTCCTTGCCAACCCTCAGCAACCCGAGTCCACTCCCAAACCCATCACTGGCATGGCGAGCAGAAAACTGCCACTGAGCCATAGGGCAGGATGGCACAAAGCACTTCTGAGGAATAAAATTAGGGACTATTCCAGCAGTGAAGAGGTATGGGGGGAAACTCTTGTTATTGTTTAATAGAAACACTGACAACAAGTATTGGACGATGTACAGTGTGTGTGTGTGTGTGTGTGTTCCTGTAAAGAAAGTTTCCAGCAGTAACCCTATAGTTACCATCAGCAGTACTGTGTTACACAAAATTCTCCAAAAATGTACCTTTCAGGACATGCCATTTTTTTATTATTAACAATATTATCAGTTAAACAAGATCTTTCCTTTTTAGACTTCATCTTTTCCTGCTGCTTATACCTGCTTAAAAGACATAGTGCTGAATACAGAAACGGATACCACTGATATTTCCATTGTTATCTGCCTCTCCCCCAGTAGCAAAACCATACCCTATGCAGGACCAGGGGCTTGTAAACATTTCTAGGCAGAGAGCTACCTACTGCAATAGTGGCAGCCAAGGCAGTGCCAGGGCCTACCAGCTTCATTCATGATGCTTCCAGTTACAGAAATGAAATGAATACTTCAAAATTATTCATTATTCAGATTTAACTCTAACAAATAAAAACTGAAATGAAAGATTGTATTTTGTAATGTTTTTATGGACAATATTCTGTATAGCTTTTATCATGGAACCAGGAATTTAGATTTTAACCTATGTCATGGTTTGTGTACAGAATGCTAAGAATGAGCTGTTGTCCTACCAAAACAGCACACAAACTTCTGTACTTAAACCACAATATATTAAAAATTGAAAATTACAGGTTTCATGAAGAGAACTATACAGAATGTTGCCCATAAGACAAACAATACAACATACAGTTTTTCATATAATTTTACTCAGGTACCATTACATAAGGAACATTTGTGGGTATGAATATAATTTCTAAATGTAGCGACATTACAAATAGCTGCCAATTAAAAATAATTTCTTCTCATCTTTAAACTAACTTACTAGAAGCAGTCCTTAACACCAAACATATGGTGCTCACTATTTCTAAACTTATTATTCTTTAAATTAAAAATGTGCTACACATTTTGGCCCATTATTAATGCTGCAGTGAGGATGGAGGTTGAGGTGTGATTGAATCCAATTTGCTTGACATAGAATCACCTTTAGAGTTTAGTTCAGCCACAGCAGTTTCTGACCAAGATCACTATTCTTGTAAAAAATGTAATATTGCAACAAGAGATTGAGGTTCTTCTGTTTTACTTTGTTTTTTCCCCTCATTCTTCTAGCCACTCCTCATTGTAGCTTTCACCTTTGTCAGAGCGACGTGTTCTGAAGGAGTGGCTGCATCAGAGTCAGACTCTGAAGGCTTGGTGCACATGCCAGTCTTTGACTTCCCTGCAGCCAGCCCCTTCAAAATGAGGAAGTAATCAAGTGTGCTCAATTCACCTTTCTTTTCAAGCCTTTTCTGCTCATTCTGAGAAAGCTTTCATGGACATTGCTTACTGGGACTTTAAAATCGGAAGGCACATTTGCAAAGAGAGATTTTGAACTTGAAAATAGTAGAGACAAAGCAGAGAATAATGCTGTATGGCCATCTTACTCAAAAGGCTGTCGGGATTCAGAACTTCTTCAGAACTCTATGCCATATGTTCTGACTGAAAATCTAAAGCATAAAAAATAATAAACCTTATAAAATTATTTAGCTTGCCCCATTTAACTGGCCAAATGTTATTTGCATGGGTAGTTCTCTCCTTGGCAACAATCTTTCTTGAGAACAATAAATCTGCATATGAGGGAAGCAATTGGAATAGTTTAGTATCCCATTCCAAAGAACAGTAGTGCCTGAATGCTAATGAGAGCTTTGCCTCTCTCCACAGCACATGTGCACATGTACACACACACACACACTCACATTAGAACTGAAGGGATGCAGAGTCTGAAAGAATAACTGAGTTGTAATAATTCCTGAATGGAAGCATACATACCTCTCTGTCCCTTAGCTCGTTTCCAGGAACGAACCAAGGGAGGGAAACAGAAGAACTGCAGTACAATACACAGTAACAAGTCAAATTGAACAAACATTGGTAAATAAGTTGACACAGCAAATGAATACAAAAATTAGATTAGTACATGAAATAAAAAGCAGTCACATCTCAGATAGAAATGCCCAAACATGTGCAAATGGTAAAAGCAGCAGCAATGCATGACGTTCCAATATGATACTGGTGAGAGACCTGTAGGACTAGATTATGTCTGGTCTCATGGAGGAGGGAGGAACAGAGGTAATTAGGAGGTGTAACCAGAAGGTAGATAATGGGGACTCAGCAGAGTGCCTACCTTGCCAAGGACAGGTGGACTCAGGTCAGGGAGGTGACAGGAGGAAGGGTAACAGGAACAGGTAGGATGGAGTGGAGTTTTAACTGGTGCTTGAGGGAGCCAGGAGAGGAGGAGAGGCAAAAGGAGGAGATGTGTTGGTTCGAGAGTGAGGGAAGTCAATAGGAGAAGGCTAATTTCCCATAGCAGGAGCAGGGGTGAGAAGTGGCGAAAATGAGATGATCTCTGGAATGGAGGGAGCAGGAGGCAGGGACGAATTGGGATAGGAGAGAGGAGGGGAGAGGTAAGAGGAAAGGGAACCAAACCAGTATTTGAATACGAAGGTGGTACAATGATACCAGTAACATGAGGGCAGAGGGAGGATGGATAGGGAGGGATAGAGGGAGCAATGGTAGGTGTGAGAACAGAAGTTTAGCAGCAAAATGGCAGGAGTTACAGAGGGTGTCCAGTCTGGCAAAGGTAGTGGAGAGGGCAATGCCACAGACCACATCCACATAGTCAAGGACCGGGAGCACCATTCTGGTAACAAGCTCCCTGTAGACATGCAGAGATAAGCAGTCTTTATTATGGTACAGGGCACTGATCATGGGCTTTTGTGTGGATGGCATCAATGTGGGCTGAGAAGTTGAGTTTACTGTTAAGCCACACACTGAGGTAGTTGAAGGACTGAACTGCTTCAAGAGGGGTGCCATCCAGTGCAGTGAACACCAGGGTGGCCATGAGTCTAGCCAGTTTCTGGCTGGTACAAAAGGTCATGTACACTGTTTTTTTTATTGTTGATCCTGAGTTGGTTGGATTGTAACCAGCACAGAATGCTGTTGAAGTTCTGCTGGAGCAGGCCTTTCACAGCTGCAGTGGGAGGACTGGAATTGGAGATGACTGTGTTATCAGCATACATGTGAATATGCAAGTTGGCACAGACGGAGGAGAGGTCATTCAGGAAAATGAAGAAGAGGCTGGGATGCAGGATGGAGCCCTGTAGGACCCCTGCCTGGATGGGTAGTGGTGGTGGTGACAGGACTCCACCAACCTGTACCAACTGTTGATGGCCCATGTGGTAAGAACAGACCAATCAACAGCGGGAGCTGAGAGGCCAGCAGAGCTCAGCTTGTCCAGAAGGAGTGAGTGGGACACACCAAATCAAAAGTCTTTGGCCAGATCGATGAAAATGGTGTCCATTATATGCCCCAGGTCCATCCCAGAGAAGATGGAATCAGTGACACACAATAGGGAGGAGATGGTGGAATGGAGCTTCCAGAAACCAGGGTGAGAGGAAGTTGGAGGATGAGAGGAAATCGAGGAGCCTCGAGTTTACCAGTTTCTCTTGCAGCTTAGAGAAAGATGGGAGGAGGAAGATGGGACAGAAGTTGCCTGGGGAGGAGGGGTCACTCCTTTGTGAGGTGGAATAACTTTGGCCAACTTCCAGGATTGAGAAACAGGGCAGAGAGAGAAGGAAAGGTTGAGTAGGTGAGTAATTGGTGCTGTAATGGTAGAAGCAGAGAGATGGAGGAGCTTGGGGCCCAGATTGTCGAGGCTGGACACAGACATGTTGAGGGAGGAGAGGGCAAGCAGAGTTTCCTGGATGGTGATGGAGGGAAGTGGAAACCTGGGGAGTGGTGAGGAGGGAGAAACTGGAGAGGAAGAAAAGGAGATTGGAGGGGAGAGGAAGGGATGGCATAGGTTGTGAAGAACTTGTTGAAGTGAGCAGCAACAGTGGTAGGGTCAAACACAGGTGAACCATTAACCATGAGAGTTGGGCATTTCTTCTCCCCATTATGTGCTGCTGTGCTCATATGTATGTCTACAGGATCTTAGTTTCTTAAAAGTTCAACTCCTATTGCTTATTCCTCACCCACTGTCACAATACTCTGCCTGTGACAACACAGTTATTCCCATGGCAATTGACTGTGATGTCACAACACAGGGATGCACTTTCAAGTAGGGAATAAGCTGTAGGGGCAGATGAATTCTAAAGGATAAAGATTCTGCTTTTTCTGCCAATTTCCTCAGTAATTAATGAGAGGAGAAATTTATAGATGGTAAAAAATGCAAGCGGAATTTTGTCTAAATATAAGTTTTCCATACTTTTCTCGGAGGCTTCAGCTCTATAAAGCTGATGTTTACTTTTCCAACAAAACCTGCTGTAATTATAAAGACCAAAAGCATGTTATGCTACACACTCATAAACTTTGAATCTGATACAACTGACATCTTTTTTGGAATCCACAACTACTCAGTAAGAAATATAGGATTGTTAATATGGTAGAGCACTATTGCTGTCATGAGCTCCTTACATATCAGAGGTAATAAGAAAAAGGTAATAGTTAATATTTAGAAGTAATTTCACTCATATTTCATATAGTTTCTCTATCTGCCCCTCATTCTTTATTGTTAAGGTAATTTGTATGAAAATAGGATATTTGTCTCTTAAACATCATTAGGTCCTGAGGTCCTGTTAACTACTGGCCAGTCTCCAACTTTCCCATAGTGGTCAAGGTTGTTGACAAGAATGGCAGTGCAGTTAGGGAGCTAAAGGACAGGTTTAACATTTTTGAGATCTTTCAGTCTGTTTTTTTTCTAGCACCGTAGCACTGTGACACCCTGGTGAGGGTATGCCATGAAAGCCTAAAGGAAAGGGAGAAGGGTATGGTGTCAATAGTGATCATCCTTTACTCTCATTGGCTTCTGACTCAGGGGTTTATGGGGTGTTAGGGGAAACTCAATGAATATGCAGATTCATCTGCGACTGTGTTCACATGGTTCTAGTAATTCCTGGAAGCTCGGGAGCAGTCAGTGGCTATGGGTCCCTTTCTCTTGGGGTTGGTAGCCCTTGCTTGCAGTTTTGCTCAGGGGTCAGTCCTTTCCCACATGGAAGATAGCACTAGAAGTAGTGTTGAGTTTCACTTTTATGCAGATGATTCCCAGTTGTCCCTCTTCCCACCCAACTAGGCCAAGGTGATTGCTCTGTACAAATATTAAAATGGTGCTCTGAGGAGGAGGAGAAATGCCGGATGGCATTAAACAGGTTGACTCTTAAAAGGATGACTGTGTTAAACTAGTACATCATTTTTTTCCCCTACGGAATCTATTTATCCCATTCTGTTACTGTTCCATCTTTACTGACTCTTTAGTAACTCAGTGGTTGTTTCTGATCTACACCCTGGTGGTAAGTACAATTTTAGTACTGTGTGATGTAGTCTGTGTATGTTTCTTTTAACCATTAGTTCTATGGTAGGCCCCAGCTGCATTTGAACAATAGTACACATTCTTAACAAGGATTTAAACTACACCATACAGTTCTACAATGGTACTTACCTCCAGAAATGGTAACTGAATTTAATAAAAAGGCCAGTAAAGATGGAGCCATAACAGACTGGGAACCAGTCTGTGAAACACAGCTTCTACAGAAAATACCTGGCTACTGGTTTAATGCAGTTTTGTTTTACTTCAAGCAATATGGATCTATTACTGGTAGGATCAGATGGACAGGTATCTGCATTAAAGAGTGGGCTCAGGTGCCCCATTCTTGGTGAGTTTTAGCATGAAGCAGGGAGGCTGATTAGTGACCTGGTCATTGCCTTGGACAAAGATCTGTCTCTAATGTTCTAGGCATTGGCAGTAGTCTGGAGCTGTTTTTATTATCTAATAACCATCCTCAGG
The DNA here is from genome assembly GCA_016271365.2 of Neoceratodus forsteri. Taxonomy (NCBI): domain Eukaryota; kingdom Metazoa; phylum Chordata; order Ceratodontiformes; family Ceratodontidae; genus Neoceratodus; species Neoceratodus forsteri. The sequence continues at coordinate 434,927,714 of JADMNL010000022.1, read as the reverse complement.
TTATTGCTCTTTCTAGAACCTGGAGGTCTGAGAGTACTAGTACAAGGATTCATTGCCTCATGCCTTGGTTCCTGCATTGTTCTCTACAAGGGACATCCCTGTGGTAAGATTCAACACCTGCCACTACTGCACAACATGGCAAATAATTTTCTGAGCTCCTCTAGAAGGTTATACCACATCACCCTGGTGATCTATGAACTGCATTTGCTGTTGATAAGGCAGAGAATAGATGTCAGGGTTATTAGGTCGACATTTAAGGCCCTTGGCGGTCTGGATCTGAACTAGCTCCAGAAGCTTCTGAGCCCCCTACTGCCCAGGGAGAGCTCTCGGTTTTAGGGGCATGGAGCATCTTAGTGCCCCCAACTCTTGACTGACCTTGTTGGGGATGATGCATTTTGTGTGGTGGTCCTGGTACATGGGAACTCTTTCCCAGCTGCCATCAGGACTATCAAAAGAGAGAGCCACATTAAAAGCTTTGGATGATATGTTAAATTGATGTCCTTTCTAGCCATCTATGCTGCTGTCCTGGTGAGCGTCTGGGTAGAAATAAAAGAACCCAAGGCACTTTTTACAAGAATAGGGGAACTTTCCCAGTGTCCTGGCCAACATTCCCCTTCCCATAAAACCGGTTCATGCAATTGCCCAAAGCTGTGTGTGGGTGTTGATGTATGAAATGGTTGCCACTACATATTCAGTCACTTCACTACCAGTCTAGCACTGCTTGTAAAGCACTTTTGGATACAATGTGTATGAAAAGCACTATATAAATGCTGATTCTTCTTCTTCTAAAGTTGAAAAGTGGCTCATTAATTTGACCTAACCTGACCTATATTTTCATGTAGGTTTTGATGGAATTGTTCCGGTCATTTACATCTGACAATTTATGTTTTATGTCGTATATATTACACTTTTTTTGGGGTAATACATTTTATTAGACTAAGTGAAGAATCTTTACACAAGCTTTCAAGACCCCCAGCCCTTCATCAGGTGCAGAGAATTTATTGCGTGTTTTATTTTTTTTTTTTGCATGCATACATTACTACTCTTAGGCCTAGATCTGTAAAGCACTTTGGGTTTACAGACCAATGCTGTATAAAATTAAAAACCTAACCTAAACTAATCTTTGTTGTGTTTGTGACATCATCATTTTCAGCAACAGGCTCTAATGTCACAAGTGAAGATTTATGATTCCTTTGTAGACAAGAAGCAGAAGAATTAGATGAAGTCTACAGGACAAGGATCCTGTTTTCATACAAGTGTTTTTAGTTATAAATGAGAAACACAAATAATATATGAAATATAAGCTGAATTTTATTCAAATATTCTATTTGTCAAAAGTTATTTTTCTGAGGCACCAGCAGCTCTATAAAGTCATTGCACTGGCTGCCTCATTAAGTATTCATACTGTAGCTGCTAATAAATTTTCTCCAGATGTTGGCTTCTACAGGTTGCAGCTGTGCAGAGGTACACCTTGTATTGACCGTGTGAGGAGATTATTAAGTGGATTTTAAGAAGATCAGTCTAGTCTTAGTTCAAGGCCAGGTCTTAGTATAAACAACAGGTAATTTCTGTCTGGGTTTTAAATCACAATCCTCTACCTCTTGATCAAAAACACACAGCCACCCCCCCCCACTTAGTGATGCATATTCTGGTCTCTGGCTTCAACAGAGCTATACAGTGACAGGTGTCCTGATTTATTTGTTTTGAAAATGTTTGGACATGTTTCAAGAAGAAAAACGGCTCTTCACAGATTAAAAAACATATAAGTTAAGAAAGAATAAAAGGCAACGTGCTTGTGAATTGGTACCACCTTATTTCACCAGAAGCTCAAAGAGAGGAAAATATGATAAAAAAGGCTGTCTTACAAATATATGTCCAACTGCTTATGTAATCATCTGTCTTGTGTACTAAAATTATTACTGTATGTTGGGCAACCAATGAAAAAAAAAATTAAAAACAATCATGTTCAATTCCCAAAACTTCTTAGTATGAGAACATTTTAGGATAAGTTGCTTTTACTTTTTTAGGGAATTGGAATGTGATTTCTTCTTTTTTTGACACTTTTACCATTTATTTTAGGACTGATATTTGTGATTACCAGTTCATCCTGTTAATGTAATGCAAATGAAAGTCTTGTTTTATATGCAACTTCAGGACTTTGACAGGGTATATTCCCACTCAGTTAGTGGGGGAAAGAGTTTGATTTGCCAATGGCCTTCTTTCTTGCCTAAAATTGTACTTATATTCTAATATAAAGGGGATGAGGTAAAAGTACCATCCCCAGTGATCTAAAATAAGAGAAACAGGATTGCACTGGAGTGATGAAATTCTTTTTTGAGGCAATTTCAGCAAGAAAATGAAAGGACTCCTTTGCAGTTATTAATACAGTAGAATAAATAATGACAAGCAGTAAAAAAGTTCATAGTTTGGGTTGCGCTCACTTTAGGTTTCTAAAGAATGGTGATTTTCTAACTTTTTAAGATATAGAGTTACCTTTCATATACCCCAGGACGTTCTCTTTAAATCATGTTTGGAAAACAGGTTAAAAACAGCTCTTTAACAGATTGGTGATCATCACATTGAAGCCTGCTTTCTTTCTGCTACTCAACTATAGGTCAAAGGCTAGTTTAAATTGGCTGTCAACCCTACATAACTGTCCACTAGCTCTTTAAGCCATCTCCTTTCACAGTCTTGAGTCAATATCTTCCTTCTTCTTGCAATGGTTAATGTTGTTTTTTATTGAAGGTGATATTTGATAATTCCCTTCCCCCCCAGCTGTCTAAAGAGGATTTTTGGCTGTAATTAGGCCAGTCTGTTTCCAATTGCCCTCTTTATGGTACACATATAGGTTTATATTACCTTGCTGAATGGGAAATTGCAGAGTTTATATTGGTTGTAAAACAGTGTCTCACACGTCAGTTTCATTCAAGAGAGTCACCCCTATGCCAGCCAAATAAGGACTTGATGTACTTCTTGACTGCAGACCAGTTCAGAAGTTCAGAAAGCTCAATATCTCCCTCCTTCAACTCCTTCTTCAAACACTTAATTCAAGCAGAAAGTATGCAGGCAATTTAGGGGCAGGCAATTGGACTGTCTGACTGAAACATACAAACAAAGAACTGCCAGGTAGTTCCATTGTAGTGGATTGGTAAGATAGACTAGTTTCAAGAATTGACAAGTTGGTGTTGTCCCTTTAGATTGTCTTACACCAATGCCCTTTATGATAAATGTGTATTGTTACATCAGACATTCATTATATAAGGAGGCACTGTACCATTCATCTTCCATTTCATAAAAGACACTACTCCAGAGAGAAAACTGGAGATTGTAAAATTGTAATTTTCCCTCCAAACCCATTCACCATATTCCTTCTTTCTAGTAGGTAGCACAACTAATTGTCACAAGCTACAATTTGTGTCCCAATGCTGATGGCTAAGTTGGTAACTCAGCCTTATACCAGTGGGGAAGGGAAACACTTAGGAAAATAATTATTACACCTACCTCCCTAGACCCTATGGAAAGGGAAAACTGAGGGCAGTTGTTACAGAGTCATATCAGATAGGTCCCTACCTATTACGAACATACGAAATTGCCAGCAGATACAGGTCATATGGTCTATCTAGTTCGCTCGAGTGTGCAGCACTTCAGTCCATTAGACTGCTGCTGTCCCCCCCTCCCATTAACTCTCCCCCCAACTGCCCCCCGGTATGTACTTTCCCCTTGAATTTGTTTCACCCCCTCTTGAAGCACCCCACAGTCTGCACTGATATGAGTTGCTCAGGCAGTGCATTCCACCCTGTTACCAGTCTTTCAGTGAAGTAGTGCCTCCTCCTTTCCCTCCTGAATCTGCCCCCTTTAACTTCAGGGAGTGCCGTCCAGTATCTCTTCCACTCTGGAGAGTGAACCCACCCTGGAAGCCTACTCTGTTCACCCCTTCAGGTACTTGAAGGTCTCTATCATGTCCCCTCTCTCTTTTCTATCCTCCAGGGTATACATGTTGAGATCTTTTAGTCTTTCCTCATAAGTTCTATTCCCCAACCCCTGGATCATCTTTGTTGCTCTTTGCTGCACTGCTTCCAGTAGTTTGATATCCCTTTTCAAGTACGGGGCGCCAGAACTGTACGCAGTTCTCCAAGTGCAGCCTCACCAGGGACCTGTACAGGGGCAATATGACTTCACTACATCTGGATGTAATCCCCCTTGCTATGCACCCTAGCATCCTGTTAACCTTAGCCACTGCCTTCCTACACTGGGCTGAGTGGTTTAGTTGCCTGATCACCAGCACCCCCAGATCCTTCTCCTCGTTGGATGTGGACAGTTTGATACCATCCATCCAGTAGCTGTATCCTGTGTTTTTGGCTCTGAAATGCATCACCTTGCACTTCTTGGCATTGAAACCAAGCTGCCAGGTGTGTGACCTCTCCTTGAGTCTTGCTAAGTCCTCCTGCAGTAATTTGTCACCCTCCTCCCCATCCACCTCAGCGCAGATCTTGGTATCATTGATGAAGAGGCTGATCTTATTCTTGATACCAACCGCTATGTCTGCGATGAAAATGTTAAACAGGACTGGTCCCAGTACTGATCCCTGTGGGACACCACTTGTCACTGCCCTGGGCTCCAATGTTTCTCCCCCCCCCCACAACTACTCTATGTTGCCTGTCCTTCAGCCAGTTTTCTACACATCGGGCTAGTTTCCACCCTATACCAAGACTCCTCAACTTGCAGGTCAGTCTTCCATGTGGCACTGAATCGAAGGCCTTTCTGGAATCCAGGTAGACTACATCTAATGCATGGCCCTCATCCAGTGCCCTCGTGACCGAGTCAAAAAAATCAACCAAGTTAGTCTGACAGAATCTGCCAGCGATTAACCCATGCTGTCTGTCATCTTGCAGATCATTATCCACAAGGAACTGCACCAGCTTTTTTTTGAGGATAGATTCCATCAGTTTCCCCACAATTGCAGTGAGGCTCATCAGCCTATAGTTCCCTGGTTTGTCCTTGGGTCCACTTTTGTGGAGAGGTACCACGTGTGCCTCCCCCCAATCTCTGGGAACACATCCCATATTTAGTGAGGTGTTGAACAGATCTGCCAGTGGCTCTGCCAGGACCTCTACCAGCTCCTTCAGCACCCTGGGATGTACCCCATCTGGCCCAGGTGCCTTGTCTACCCTCAGGGACCTAAGGCCCTCCAGCACCCTTTCCACCGTGATGACCCCGTCTGTGGTTGTCTCACCCCCCATGCCTGCACCCCCTTTCCCTGCAGGAATGGGCCCATCCCTCTCCCTTGTGAACACCGAACAGAAGTACTCATTAAGTGCTTCTGTCTTCTCAACCCCTTGTCTACCCACCCACCCACTGCCTTTCCTGATCCAAACTATTTGCTCCTTGCACTTCCTCTTTTCCCTGATATACCTGAAGAAATCCTTTTCTCCTTTCTTAATCCCCTGTGCTAATTTCCTTTCCCTGGCTGCCTTTGCAGTCCTGACCACTCAGCTCACTTTCCTGGATTTCCTCACATAGTTCTCCCTATCCTCTGCCCTGTTGGTTCTCTTGTAGGTTCAGAAGGCCCTTCTCTTATCCCTCACCTTCTCTGTTACATCCAGCTTGGATGCTTGGTCCTTGATTTCTTTTGCTGGTACTTGACACAAGCTTTAGTGGATTCAATCAGCCCTAGTTTTATGATCACCCATTTCTGCTCTGTATCCATGTCAGGGTGGATGCCATCTATGTGTGTTCTCATTAATTGCCCCATCCTGCCAAAGTCTGCCTTTCTGAAGTCCAGGACCTTTGTTTTTGTATTGTGGATCTCTCTACCCAAACAGATAGAGAACCACACTGTGTGGTGATCACTCCCAGCCAGTGGGTCCTCCACCCTTACATCTGTGACCTGTTCTCCATCCTCTAGCACCAGGTCTAGAATATTTTCTTCCCTTGTTGGTACTGTCACCCTTTGGGTCAGGAAGCCATATTGATACAGCAGTAATGACACATGCTGCCTGTGAGGCAGCTTATACAGATACTTCTGTCTGAGGTATTACATGAAACACAATAGTAACATTTCAATGACAGGGTTATAGCAATATGGACACTCTGCCTAATGAGCAGCTGTAGAAAGATATAAATCCCAGTACCCAATGTGGACTAGTGTCTTTTGTACTTAGGACAGAGGGGCCTTAGACTAGTAAAATGTTAGTCATGTTGCCTAATGTGGGAGAAGTGAGAGTTGTACTTTACTGTGCAGTCAGAACTTGCAGACAGCCACTTCATTCCCCAATCAAACCAGTCACACATTCCTCTACTTTACATTCAACTAAAAATCATAGTGTGGTATATCTGTTCCAGTGTGTTTCCACTGTGAACATTACAAGGTAGAGTTCAAAATCCAGTGGTTAGAATAGGTAGAGCAACCCTCATTTTATTGGCCATTGTGCCCGCTGCTTTTATATACCATGTTCTACTTTACTCTTTGTGATCCATAACTGCAAGTTCTTGATCTGGCTGTATCTGTGGAAGTTGCTAGCCTGCATGGAACATTAAAAGAGTAAACAAAACACTGTTTTAATCTCTAAAGAGGGTGTTCCTATTAGTAGTAAACCATATTTTGTTTTACAGTTTATTTGTTCAGGCAGCTTCACTTACCGAGTTACCAAAGAATAAAGATAAAAATAAGCTAAAACGCAGTATCTTGATTTTGGTGGGGCCTTGCCATTATCAAGGCCATTGTGGTTCCAGGATGCCGGTGTCCCTGTCTTGGGGGGATAATACCAAAGAGAAGTTGGAAGGATCGTCTCTGTGACCATGAGATGAAAATGGGAAAGAAACTGGACACTCAAATCCTATTATTTATTTATTGGAAATTTCCAGTACCAGGATTGCCTTATTTAGTTCATCACATATTTGTCAAGAAGGTCATATGGCAGCATTTGAAACAGCTGCAGCATCAGTGTTACATAAATTACTCAGCTTACATAATGTACAATTTGCTACAGTACCCTGTGAGTTCGGCAACTGCGATTGGGCACCTACCGAAATGGCGACTCAGTCCTGGCACCTCACATCACAGCGATGAGGGAAGGAGGGAGAGCGGATGGGGGGGTGCATGAATATAGCGACATCCTGTTGCTACATGTATATGCATGTGGGGGGTGAGCACACTGAGCACGGGTGGGACGGGAGGGAGGAATTGTGGAGGAGGTGCCATGGTGAGCTGTTCAGCTGCTCCCATGGCATGGTGGGTGGGTACAGGGCTGGGGTGTGAATAATGCTGGGTTTGGGTCCAGGCACAGGTGCCTTTTGTTGCCCCCGACCTGAATATTTATGTTTTTGGTTTTGCACCCCCCCGACATGCACCCCTGTGGAGTTGAGAATCCTTAAGTAAAGGGTGAGGGGGGGCAAAGCCCCCTGCATTTACAAGTAAAATCTAAGTCCCCTGTGCCCTTTTGCTATGCACCGGGGACTGCATCGATGACATTTTTTTTTTGGCAATTTCCATTCGTCCTAACGGTGATCGCTATTCTGTGATCGTCGTTATCACATAATCCATTGGTTACACAAGTACAATAGTTAGGATTCCATTGATATGATGGGATTATTTATACATTATTTACTGAACTTCACAGTTACATCTTACATATACAAATACACAGCATTTAAGGGGGAAATGGTCTTGCCAATGGAAAACATTGGTATGGGCAAGATCTGACTAATTACAGTAGTGTTTGGTAAAAGGGCATAACAATTTAGTGGCAGTTATTAGCTAAAGACGCAATAGATCACCATTTATGCCTTGTGGCAGTTGCATGGCTTGTGTAAATGCTTATGCATAGCTGACATGAACTGGGTGAGGCTGCTTACACATTTCACGTGGTCTGGTCATGCATTCCAGCTTTTGGGCACTGCAGCACTAAGTACCCTTCTACCTATCATTTGCTTTGTTTTTGAGACATGCAGGATTTTATTGTCTGTGACCTGAGCCAGTAAACAGAGATGGTTTAGTGAGCAGATCACTCAGGTAATTGGGGATGTGCCCTGAGTACATTTATATATAGACATCACAGTGCAATTCTGTTCCATACTCGAGAGCTAGGATGCCAAGTGACATATATATTGTAGATCACCATGATTTGTTGTGCAACACCACCAGTATAAACCTACCTACTGGGTTGTAGATGACAGTTGGCTTATGCAGTACTGTTTGGCATGCCATCCTATCGACTGCATCAGTATGCTCTAGACTGGAGAAAAGACACTGCATTAGGATTTGTTTTCTGATTTGCCTGTCCATCCAGGCAGTGCTTGTGTCTGTATAGTATGCCAATCTTTTGGTACATGTTCTATATGCTGATCAAAAGCTAGACAGGTCTCTAACCATATCCCCAGATATTTAAAGCACCAGATACTTAAAGCTGCATTATTTTACATCCTCCCTTAGCAACAGGGATGGCCGGTGCCAGATCACATCTGAAAACACAGATCTGCTAGAAGTTGTGATAAGTTAGATGAGAATAGGACCAGTGCAGAATGTGTTACAATACATAGAGGGCTAAAGAACAGATTATATTATGCACTAAAAAAATATATGCTGGAGCAAAATGAACAATAGATAAAACCATCATGTTACCAAGAGTAGGTGGCACATAGAGCCACAAATTGTCAGTCCTCATCATTAACTGTTACGGTCTGCAAAGTAAAAAGAATAAGGATGATTTAGCACCCTGTTTCTTTGCCATTTGGGACTCTGTTTCTACACAGTTTTACAGGGGTGTGGAGTGGTGGGTGCTCAGTGGGAGGTTCAACTGGGGGTATTGTATCTCTAAGGGAATGTTTTCTTTTTCACAGGGAAAAAAAAGACATTGAGGGACCATTTTCTTTATGACGGGTGCCACTATACTCAGGAAAATATAATGAGGACTGAGGAATTGGATGGTGGGGGGGTGCCACTGGACACCAAGGAAATACTGAATTATAAGGGAACTGCAATCAGAGGGTGGGGGAGGGTGCCACTAGACACCAGGGAAATATAACAGGGACTACAGCTGGAGGGTGGGGGTGCCATTAGATACCATGAAAATACCCAAATCCTTTTTCATCACACAATATCCTTTTTTGTTTGAACGAAAAAAGGGTAAGCAAAGGATGAAAAAGAATTTAAAATGTTAAAATAATGATATTTCAGGGTCATTTATTCAACAGTAAAAGAGCAGCTGATGCCTTTGGAAATACTTTGGAAAAACATGACATTAAGACACAATTCAGCTTGTATTTCATACATCTTATATAGATTTCTCCTCTCCATTATTTATTATGGAAGAAATTCCCACAGAAACAAGATCTTTATCCCTTAGAGTTCACCTGCCTATATAGCTTATTCCCTACTTGAAATTATAATGCTCTGTTGTGATGTCACAGTCTGTTGCCATGGTAATAACTCTGATGTCACAAGCAGAGTATTATGACATAAGGTTGGGAAGAAGCAATAGGAGCTGATGAACCTTCGAGGAACAACAGCCCTGTTTTCAAGCATATGACCCCAATAATAAATAATGGGAATAAGAAATACAGAGCAAATGAGAAATATAAAATGTTCTGTGTCTAAATATTATGATTTTCAAAGTTCTTCTTGAGGCGTCAGTGGCTCTTAAAGTGCAGAATCTAGAGTCCCAAAGAGCAAGATACATTTTTTGGTCTCTCTGCAGGATACCATTTTTGGGGGTTAGAAATTGTAATTTCTTTTTTGTAAACAAAAAAAAATGGAAAACAAGATGGCGGCAAACGAAAAAGGAATTTTCACTCACAAAAAAGAATTGGCCCCAAACAAAAAAGGATACTTTTTCATTTGGACCAAATTCTTTTTTCATTCTGGACCTCTATCCAAAAGACTCTACTGAACATGCTCAGAACCCAAAATGTTAAAACTGAATAACTCTGGAATGGAGTCATTTTTTCATCAAGCCAGCATAAGGCACATATGTAGGGCAACCCCTTTCCACCCTGAAAATTGCAGACCAAAGTTCCAATCTGTCTGTGCACAAGGCAATGACAAAAAAACCTACAGTAGTAAAAAAACAGAACTGTTTTATGTTTTTTCACTGTCTGAATCTTGGAATCCACATATCTGACCGGAATGCAACTTGCCAGGTTAAGAGATCTACTTCATGAGACCAAACATTCAAAATTTTGTGTGAATCTGATAAATGGTGGCAAAGATATGAAAGTACAAAATTGACGTTTAACATAGAAACCCCTGCTCAACCTTAAATACAGTGACACTACCATGACACTATTATAGATGTAAATATAGATATATATCTTAAGATTGGGGGTGGGCAGGCGAGTGAACAATCTGGAGGGAAGGGGGAGAAAGAAGTGGTACTGTGGGTGGACATCCAAGTCCACTTAACAGACAGACAGATAGACAGACAGACAGACAGACACATAGAGACAGACAGATAGGGAGGCTCCAAGCTAATCAACTGCTTGCTCACTGGCTTCATGCAAATGAAAGGACTGAAGCCCCCTCTGATAGGAGTGGTTTCGGTCCTTTCAACTGCAAGAAGTTTCCACCCAGCAAGCTGCGACTGGTATCATGACCACAGTGCATGGTCATTGGTCTGGACTTCTGAGCCCCTTCCAGCTTGAGCTGCAATAGGCTCAGCAGTGACACACCTCAGAAATGCCATTTTCTATAACAAAACGTCTTTTGCGCATGCGCAAGCAAATGTAAAAAGGTCTCAGAAATGCTCCATTCTGATTGGCTGTCAGCATTCCAACAGACATACATTAATCTCTGTTACACTGTCATGTACAGCCTAATCACCATGGTGCATTATATCTTGCTGTCATCATTCTATCCTCTGGCACTGTTGAATGGCTGGAATGATGCATTCTGATTCTGAATCAGCATTTTTAAAAGGAAAGTCCCCTCAGCTTATTTTCTGTATACCTGTGTAGCTTGTAGACATGAACAATGATTTCCTCCCTTGCATTCCCTTAATTTCATCTTAATTTGAATATAAACAAGGCTGCTTAATTCTGTTTTGTCCTGGTGTGAAAACCTGTTTGTCTCCATTGCAAAAGCCATGACCCCCAGTCATGCAAGGCATCATGGGAAGATGCATACCTGCACAAGCCAGCAGAAGTTGTATTCTCATTCAGTTCCGTTTCATGTCTTGTGAAGTCCCAGTATTCTGTAATAGCATTTTTTCTAACTCAGATACACTTTAAACTACAAGAAACCATAGGGCACTTGCTGTGCCATGAAAACTGTCATGGCCAGTGTAAGACAAGAACATAGGGACTCCAGAGGGCAACAGCAGCACTGACTAGTGCAGTGTAACTATTGCAGGCTTTAGCACTAAGACATCATAAAATTCCTGGATGCCTAACATGAGTCAGGTCATGACCTTTGCAATGGAGTCAAGCAGGTTTTCACAGCAGACTTAAGTACCTTCATTTACATTTAAAGCCTGATGAAATTAGGAGGCTGTAATAGAGGCAATCATTGCTCATGCCTACAAACTACACAGGGAAACAGAATAAAAGGCTGAGGGGACCTTCCATTTAAACAGTTGCTGGATGAACCAATTTATTAAAAATCTCCCTGTCAATGAGGAAAACACTTAAAAGATACACTTCTAACATTTTTCTTTTGACATCAGTTTTTATAATAGCAATAAAGAACTTACAGGAGTTAGAGTAACAATCAGTTAATTATCTCTATGGGCAACTTGGCACTTGGCTGCACCTCATGCCACATTAGGCCCCTATGGGGTGATTAACAGATTGTTACGCTTACCTCTGGGCATGCCTTAGTGCTTAAAGGGCAAGTTATTACTTAAATGGGGTGTGTGTCAGGCCAGTTTTGTATCTGGCACCAGTAAAATATCAAACTGGAACGTGTGTCCTGTGTGGTTTATTTCAGGGTTAGGACCACTGGTGAGCTGTATGACAAGCACTATGACATCAGAAGCTGGGACCAGGAAAAAAAAAAAGCTGATAAGATGCACTTTGAAGCCTGAGTCACAGTGAAATCAGTTACAGTAAACTGACTTGGGCTTCATGTGCTGGACAGTAGTGCGGCTGTGCTTACTTACAGACTTCTGGGCAGTGTGCGCATCCACGAAGCGGCTCACAGTGTGACTTGCAAGGAAGAGCCATCACCGGAACAGCTGATCCCTGATGGACTCTTGGCACATAGTAATCAGGGATCGGGATATGTCTTAAGTTTGTTTCAAACCAAACACTGTATGCACGGTACTTCTTTGTTAGTAATTATCCCACCCTACCTATCCCTTCCAACCTTCACCCACCATAAATAGTTACTTTACTGATTTGTTATAGGAAAGTACCAGGCTAAACTCTGCAGTGATAGTGGCTTGAGCACAGTTTCCCCTCAGTCACCCTTCTTACAAATAAACAAATAAATTAGACAAATGTCATCATTTTAACACTGTCAAGCAGGAGTAGCATGTCTAAACTAAGAATGGCTGGCATGTCAGGTATAACCATTTGTCTCTATGTATCTGCCGGCTACTTTGGGTATTACAGTACTGGTGTAGATTAAGTTGCACAGCTGCCTCATTTAAAAGTACTGTCCAAGAGTAATCTCTTTTAATTCTATGTATCTGCATAAAGGCAATTCTTAAAAGCTTTTTTTTAACGGTACATGGGTTTATGGATGAATGAATGAATGAATGATCTTTATGTTTTTCAGGAGTAGTCAGTGACCATCACAAGGTCAGATGTTGCAGGTACATGAAAGTATTTTAATATTAAAGTAAAACATCAATAGTTAACTAGCGGGCATTAAACATATAGCCATCTGTTATCATCATTACTAAGATGTCACATGTTTATGTATATCCAAGAAAAGCAGTTGCTGAAAGACAGATCAGCTGTTTTTCATGAATACAATATGGACACATATCACCAGTCATCCATAATTGGAAAAACTTTAAAGAATTTACTATGTGAACAGATGTAATGAAGTAAGTGGTCAAAAAGCAGGATGCAGGGATTTTTTGATTTTTTAATGAAAATCAAAACTACAGAAATGCTGACGTGGGCACCCTTTAGACCCAGGATCCTCTCATCTGGTGTCATTGCCTGCTTTATTTCCCAAATTGCCATGTTTCTATAGAAGTAACTACCCTCCTGCCCATGTTCTTGTTTTGTAGAGCTTTAAAATGAGTGCTTGTATGAAGGCAGATCTGATTTCTATTGTGACAACTCTATGCTAGTGCAGTGTAGCATATGTCTTGCTATTAAGAAAACACTTTGCTTTTTATAAGCTTAACAATAATGGAATAGACAGTAACTGTGACTGCCATTTCATGCAAAGCTAGGCTTGTGGTCCAACACAGGAATAAAAAAACAGACTCAGTAAATAGAAGTCGCTGCCTGTATAGTTGATAATGCATTACTTTTGTCTTATGATTTCAGGGCTTCCTGCTGCAGGACCACATTGCAGAAAGGTCTGTGCTCTCAAGCAAAGGGTGAGGGTAATTAGTTGGCCACTTTGCTACTTAGCCAGAGCAGAGAAAGCAGGAGATGTGGAGAATTGCCTTCTTTATCACGGAGTTCACCGTAATCTTTGCTGTGAGCGGCAGAGGACTTTTTCTTCATTCTGGGTAAGAACTTGATAGCACATGGTTGCAGTACTTTGCTTGTCCTACAGCAATAAAGTAGACCTTGGCCCTATAAAGTATTTAAATATTCATTTTTTGGGTGGGGTGACTGGGTAGCTTAGTAATTAAAAACTGTTAGAAATGGAGACATTACTGGGGGTCCCAAAGCTTCTTAGAAAAACAGAAACATAGAATGTGTCTTTAGAAAAGGACCGCTTGGCCCACCCAGTCTGCCCGGATGTTGCCTGCCTAAGCTGTCTCTGCAGACCCAAACTGGTATCCACTGAGCCTCCCCCCTCCCTCCTCCCTTCCTGTTTTCTAACACACCCTGTCTATCCCAGGCATGCTTGACGGCATCACTGTTTTGTGCCTCCACCACATCTTCTATCAGTCTGTTCCAGGAGTCTATCACTCTTTCAGTAATGAAATATTTCCTCACATCTTTTTTAAACTCTCCCCCTCTGGCTTCATCACATGACCCTTGGTCATGGTACTCCTGCTCCTTTGAAAGAAACTTCCCTCCTGCGCCCTGATCACCCTTGTGAGGCACTTGTAGGCATTTTTCATGTCACCTCTTGCTCTCCTCTCTTCCTTGGTGCTCATGTTGAAATTCCTCAGTCTCTCCTCCTAGGGCTTCTTGTGCAACCCCAGTACCATTTTGTTGCCCTCCTCTGGACTGCCTCCACTCTGTCTATACCGTTTCTGAGGTGCAAACTCCAAAACTGGACACAGGACTCCAGGTGGGGTCTCACTAGTGAGCAATACAGAGGCAATACCACCTCCCTCTTCCTGTTGGATATATCCCTCCCTATGCATCCTAGCATCCCACTAGCCCTACCCACTGCTTTATGAGACTGCCCTGCCACATTGAGGTCATCAGTTATGATAACCCTAAGGCCCTTTCCTGTTTAATGGCTGTCAGTACCTCTCACCTCCAATACCCTGTACAGAAAATGCAATATTTAAGTGCTTGAGAGTATGCTTTCATGGTGTACATGCTGCTTTTTTTAGTCAAGATATTGTGTAGACTCAGGTAACTTTTATTATCATTTTTATTGTTACCCTTTCTGCTCATGCAGCAGCAGCAGTATCTCTCAACTTTTTTTTCTGGAACAAAATAGTTAATTACTAGAACAGTGTTTTTCATGCTCCTGCACATTTCTTAAGTGGTGGGTAAAATCCTAACCTCTTGCCTTGGGAGAACTTTCTGGGGCCCTGTTTTCACAAATGTGTCTCCTATTCTGTGCCCATGGCAAACTTTTTTAAGTGCAGGACCATGGACTAAAATCTCAGCTCAGGCCTCCATTTAAGTGACTTTTGGGTATCATAACAGAGTTCCTCCTCAACTGGAGTCTACATGTACAAACAAACACACACTCCAACGCATACCCACACACACCTTTCCACCCCCACACACACACCACACACGCACGCACACACCATGCCACAATTTGCAGTCTGAGAAAAGTGGCTGAGGACTGAGCTGTGACACTTACATGTTATGTTGTGGCAGCGCTTCCTCCCAATCTGTATGTGGTATACAGGTAGCAGTGGAATCCCAGTTTCTGTTGACATGTAGGGATAACATCATCAGAATCACTGACACTGGAGAAACTGCTGGGCTATATATCGGGAGGTAATGTCTGACATCCAACAAATATTTGCACACCTGAGCTGGTACTGTAGCGTAAATGTTTGTTGGGTGAAGGATATTTTACCAGACATATGTCAGGGGGCATGACATGCTGACATCTATTGTAAATGCTACCAGTGAGCATGAAGACTGGCATCTGCTCAGCCAAAACAAATCCAAAGGTCATGTCACAACATCGCTGGCTCACTGGAGTCAAACTGAATCAAATGTTCAAGTTCAGTGCCTGTCAAGGGAACTTCAGTGACTGAGCCCTAACACTCCAAGTCTGAGCTCATTCTGCTCAAATAAAAATCCATATACAACCAGCCTCTTATCCCTGGTACTGGTTCAAGTCTGATTACTAATGAGTTCACAACAGAATTTTAGTGTGGAGGGTGCAGGTGCTGATAGGTCTACAGTCAGATTTATTTGCATTTGATGCCAGGTAAGATACACTAGGCATACATATGCCTGTTTTTAGAAACTACCTGGGAGAATTACAGATTAACAGCAGGAACAATATACAGCAAGTAGTATACATAAACAGAGCAATGACATCAAAGGGTTGCAATAAGCCTAGAGGTTAGAGTAACAAACTGTGAATGAGCTTGGTACATCTAGCAAACCAGACCTGGGTTTGATTCTCACAACCTCCACTTGCATACTGTGTGACAATGAACAAGTCACTTAACTGCCTAGTGCTCCCAGGTCACCCCTGAAAACAGGCACGTGTGCCTAGTAGGCCTTTCCCAATTACCAAAGACTTAAAAAAAAAAAAGACATCATGAATAAGCAGTAATGCAAACAAAAATGCAATAGTCAGTGCAGTCAAAAATGTGCTTGCTAAAAAGGAAACACAGTACAGGATACGAGGAAAAAATCAGTGATATCAATTTGCAGGTGCAGGTAAAACAATACAGAGTGCAAGTACATTCAGTATGCAAGACAAATACATCAGAGAAATTGAGTTTAAAGGGCATCAATGCTGGGCAGCCAGTTCTGAAATTGCTAGCAGGGGCAAGGGCCAGGAAGACCCAGTAAGTCCTTTAGAGCCATACAGAAGATCTAGTGGCTAGGAAAGAGGAGTAATTCTGGGGAAAGGGAGTTCCAGTAGCTAGAGGCATAGACTGCAAAAGCCAGTTTGCCCAGGTCAGTGGTGCACCGATGCTCAATGAGAGGCTGGGAGTCCACAGATCTTAGCAAACATGTAGGGGACTTGTGTTGCAGATATCTTGCTAGGAAAGATGCAGAGCCTGTTTAAAGGAGTTTGTCCACAAAACAGCCCACAGCAAGAGATTGTTGGCCAGCAAGGGAAGACCAGCTTAGACCAGTGTATAGGAGGCAGTGATTTGTGAGCTTCGGAGAAGCCAGGGTAAAGCAACTCACATTACTGTATGTTGTTTCACAGCTAGAAAGGACAGTTTTGTTAGCACTAAGGAATGGCAAAAGGTCTTGCATGAGACCTGGCAGGAGTGCACCTTGAGATATAGACTGTTTGGCAGTCAGGTATGGGGCAGTCTTTGGTCCTAAAGGCCATGTCCAGTTTAGTATTAATGGATTTGCAGACTGAAGAGACATGCAGGGAGAAATCAAGTGAGGGGTCTAGCCATAGCCTTAAGTGTTTGAAACTGCAGACACCTTCGCGTGGAGACTTGGAACCAAAGAGACTGCTGAGGTGCTTCAGTAACACTCAATGTGTCTGTGTGAATGCAGATTGCAGGGAGAGGTGCTGCTTTCCCCAGGAATTAGGCCATGATATAGAGAAGAGAAGAGATTGACAGGGTCCTTATGGTTCCACAAATTCAGGACTGAAAAGAGACTGGAGAGGTGAGTAGTTCCCCATAGGAAGCTGCTCCAGGTCATTGTGAATCTGCTTCAGGTTCCATTGAGGATGGAGGAGACATCCCAGTGAAATGTAAGACTGAGTGGAGGGGAGTCAAGGAGAAATCTTCCAGCTGCAGCCATCAAGTTTTTCCAGTTGTGGGAGTCATGTATGTGTGTTGAGGTCTGCCAGTCAAGTAGGTTTCTGTTCCTTAGAGAGGTCCAAAAAAGTCTGCTCCACTATGAGCTGCAACCAAAGGTAGGATGCATGGGGAGCTGCAGTTAGATGGCTTAAGATACAATATCATGCCTCCACAGGAAAGAAAGCAGAGAAGCTTCTGCATCAGGTGTAAGGAGGATGGGTAACTGATACTATGGCACATAGCCCACAGGTGTATGCTGGATGTTTATGTTCCAAGTTATGTTATGACTTTGAGGACTGGGACTGATACTGTGTGAGGTGGGTGGTCTAGCCACGGGATCCTACGTGTGTGACCCTCAAATCAATATTCCCTGGGTCTAATTGTATGTGTGATCTTCCCAGAGAGACAATGGAGTTGGAGAAGAAAGTTAATGCATTTCCTTTGCTGCTTGACTTTAAAGATGGGCGCAGGCAATGCATTTTGTACAGACTAAGATAAATGTTATGTGCAGCTGTAGTGACTGAGGAGACTTCCCTGCCTACATCTAAGTGCTCAGGCACTTTTTGCACCCCTGACCAGTTCCCATCCTATGTGCCATATCTAGAGATGTTGTGAAGTGTTACTTCACCGGTGACATTCTGGTGAAGTTGCCAAATTTGCCTTCCAGAAACACTTCGTAAGCTGCCAGTTTGCAATAAGTTTTCCTGGCAAACTGGCACTTTTTCAGGCAAAGTCAGGTGAAGTAATTGTAAAGTTACAGCTTCACTAGCAAATTTGCATGACTTTGCTTGATAAAAAGTGCCACTTTTCCTGCTAAAAACGTAATGAAGTCAGCATTTAGTACTTTTCAAATTTGTCAATCTCTAGCCATGTAGTACCCAGCAGCTGGGTGATTGGCTACAGACAGATATTGTCTTCCAAATATTAATTACTCAAACAGGGTGCCAGGGCTCCTAAGCTCCTACCTGGTTCCTCCTAGCAACAGGTTTCTCATAACATTTCCCTGCCAGCTACCTCTTTAATTGGGGGACTTGCAGCTGTGAAAGTGGACACGGTTATGAGACTAGATGGGATACGCCCCAGGGTACTAAAAGAACTCAGGGAGGTGCCAGCTGCCCTGCTGACAGCCTTATTCAACAGATCACTCAAATCAGTCATGATTTTAGAGAATTAGAGGAAAGCAGACATGGTCCCTGTACATAAGGGTGGCAGCAGGGAAATGGCTGGAAACTATAGGCCAGTGAGCCACGTTTTAGTGATGGGGAAATTAATGAAACATTGTTAAAGTAAAAGTTGGTACAGTATCTTGAATTCAGTGGTTGTAAGACTACAGGGAACATTGATTTTTTTTGTGGGGATGCCAGAAGAATCTGATTGAGTTCTTTAACTGAGTGATCAGGGAAATAGATCAGGGAGGGCAGTGGATATGACCTATCTGGACTTTACCAAGGTCTTCCACACTGTACCACACAGGAGACTGATTAAGAAATTGAGCAGCCTAGGGGTGGGATCCAGAGTGGTGAATTGGGTTAGAAACTGGTTAACAGACAGGAGACAGAGGGCAGTGGTTAATGACACTCACTCTAATGATGGGAGAGTGACCAGTGGAGTGCTGCAGAGCTCAGTTCTGAGACTGGTCCTCTTCAATGTCTTCATTAATAACACTGCAGATGAATTAGAAGGGAAGGTATGCCTTTTTGCAGTTGATACCAAAGTTTGTTATAGGATGGACAATAAGGAAGGGGTAGAAAGAATGTATAGGGATCTTGGGAAACTTGAGGAGTGGCCAAGATCATACCAGTTGGGGTACAATGCCAAAAATTGCAAAACCATGCACATAGGACATTGGAACACACAAAGTAAGTATAGGATGGGGGGGAGTACTGTCAGTCACTAAGCAAGAAAGAGACCTTGGGATTATCATACGATGACCTCAAAGTGGCAGGGCAGTGTGACAAAGCAGTGGGAAAGGTCAAAGGGATGCTGGGATGTATGCAGAAAGGTATCTCCAGCAGGAGATGGGAGGTGGTGTTCACTGAATCACAGAATAAATATGAGTCTGGAGCTGGAAGGCCATATGGTCTCATCCCATTGTTCCTTTAAAAAGCAAATTTCTTGTTGCCCATGAAATCATCTAAGGATTTTTTGAAACTCTCCAATGTAGTGCTGTTCACTACATTTGTGGGTAGTCTGTTCCAAAGATTAATTATTTTTTGGTTCAACTAGTTCCCCATAGGTTACTTCTGTTTGTTTCTCCACTTAATCAATGTTGGTGGTTTCTACTACATCTGTTGTTGTTTTTGACTAGTCCTATAGTTTTCCACAGACCACCATTTAATAATGCCTTCAAGACCATGCACAAATCCCCTCTTAACTATATCACTCCCTGGCGAGACCCCACCTGAAGTACTGTGTACAGCTGTGCACAGTTCTGGAGGATGCACCTTAGAAAAGACATAGACAGGGTTGAGGCAGCCCAGAGAAGTGCAACTAAAATGGTGCAGGGGTTGCATCAAAAGCCCTATGAGGAGATACTGAGTGATCTCAACATGTACACCATGGAAGACAGAAGTACAAGAGGGGACATGATAAAGCCCTACAGGTACCTAATGGGGGTGAACAGGGTGCAGGAGGGGAATCACTTTCAAATGAGAAAGAGCACCAGAACCAAAGAGCATGGGATAAAGGTGGGGGGAGTTCAAGAGGGATGTTAGGAGGTACGGCTTCACTGAAAGAGTGTTGGATGCCTGGTACAGACTGCCACAGAAGTGTTGGAGGCAAAAACAGTAGAAGAATTCAAGCACAGATGGGATAAACATAGAGGAATATTAGGAAATAGACAAGGAGGAGGACATGTTGCCAGAGACTAGCTAGGGTCTGTGGAGAAAGACTAGGCAGGAACCATCTGGGCAGACTGGATGGGCCAAGTGGTCCTTTTCTGCCAACAAACTCTATATTTCTGTGTTTCTGTTTCCATGACTGCTGGGGTTGCACCCCATTGCTGCCTGGGAGGCCTGGAAAGCAACTGCCTTTGAGGATGATGCAAATCCTGCTCTAAGATCTGCTAGTTAGTGTCTAGGTGAGGGTGGCATGAGCACCAGATAACCCACACCCTCTGGTATTGTGTCTCATCCTCATGACAAACTTGGCCTCCTGATAGTCCTGGTGTGGGATTTTTCATCTTCCTTGCACACTCTGGTTTCCTAGATTGCAGGGTAACACACTGCATTGTATCAAAACTGTAATGCCTAGTGTTAATTTATGCTCTGCATTGAACTTCTCACCTTCTCTGCTTACCCTTCCTAAGCTTTCAATGACTTCCTCTAGCTCTGTTAGTTTCCCTGTGCTTAGCTAGTGAATGATGCAACTGTTCATGGCATTTAAAGTGCTTTGGGAAACTGTGTATGAAAGGCACTGTATAAAGCTAAACTTTCCACTCTGTCAAGATCTGTATAACTGTGTTTTATTCAGTAGACAAGTCTTTTGATATACACCCTATATCAATGCTTGAATAAAACCTGCATATGTGTATTTTTGTTTGCAGACAACAGATCTGCTCTGGAAATGTACAGAATGCACTAATTTCCCACATGGAATCTCATGTGCAACCTGTTTATAAGCCCTACATCACGATGTGCAAGGGACACCGACTCTGCAGCACTTACAGGTAAGAGGAAATCTTGGCCACTAGAAGCATGATGCAATAACAAGTAGTACGACTATGAGGAACTATAAGGGGGCTCTGAAACAGTGTGAGGGCTACAAATGAAACAGAGGGGTTATCTAATCTTGTATGTACAGTGAAAACTGAAATTAACAGCAGGAATAACACGCCAAGCACAAGTCTTTCAGAAATGCTGTGTGAAGAAAAAAGAAAGCATAGTTATTGTAAAATTTGGCCAGTAATTGTGCTTGTGTTTTCCTTTGCAGATCATTCCCGAAGGTCTCAGGGTTGAAACATAACTTATAAATTAGTTTTCTATTGGCAACGGAATTAAGCCTATTTAAGGGAACACAAATCTTTGCTTTTGCATTTTTTAAATATAACTGGAAATTGGGCATGTGTGAGGTATGTTTAATATTGACAGTGCATTTTTGTGTGTTGGTTTTGTAATAATGTCAACCTTGTTTTTCCTTTTCTAGGGTTCCTTGCTAATGCCACCTTTTTCCCCAGAACAATATTCATTTTTTAAATTTGTTATCAGTTCTTGAACCTGGTTACATCAGTTGAGCAGAAATCCTGCATGGAAAGCTTCACTCCAGCCTCCCACCCAGTTGGTGTCACTGGCTTCTGGAACTGACAATTAAAAAATGAATATTGGATGGGAAAAGGCAGCATTAACAAAAGGCCCTTAATAAGGAAAAACTAGGACTATTCCAAATCATACACATGAAACAATACACTGGTGGTATTAAGCAGACCAGACATGCCCAATGTTATAATAATATGTAAACAGGTAAAGGTTTACTTTCATTTTAAGCATATATCTCAGCAAGGCAAGACTCTACACAAAGTTCCCCACCCAGTATACATTTTTCAAGTAGTCTACTGAGCTTAGATTACTTGTTTTAACTGAGATCTATCCGTATACTGGCTAGGACAGGATAGCAACTTTGCATAGTGCCTTTCCAGAGCTCAAAGTGCTTTACAGTACATATATAAATACAAATTACATGTAATACATAACAACAAGCAATAAATCCTAATACTGGGGTATAAATCAAACTGGATAATCCTCTAATCACAATTAATATCAATGCATTCAGTATCTTAATACCATTTTGTGCAGCTCTGTAGACCGTGGATATAACATACAGCAAACACATAACACTGCCTCAAAGTGTAAGGTGATATTATTGACATCTGTCAATTATACAGTCTTGAACGCTGAGGTGTGATGTGTCTGTTTTGTTCATGAGGAAGAACTAGAGTGTTTACTCAAATCCCCCAGCCTTTTCTTCTTTGAGAAATGCAGCAGCATCTTTTACTTTCACACTGTAGAAGCTGGGACCTTGGTTTGTATCTTCTCTGAAGGACTGTGCTTCTGACAGCCAACTGATGGATCAAGTTTGTATTTTCCCCAGGCATGGTTCGAAGTTGTGGGCTCGGATTCAAAGGAGAGAGTGCTGTAGTACCTCTCTTAGAGCTGAACTTTATTTCATATTATGCTGTGGTGTATGTAATACAGTGTAAAGAAATTATGCATTTTGGTGCTTTGAGTCCTTTACTTCCTCTGCTGGTGAACATCCCAGTGTCAGTTCTTGAAAGTAAATTATGTTTCTTGTATGAAATATACATTTCTACATTTCTGGTTTTAATGCCTTGATCAGGATGGGAAAGGTAATAAGGATGACCAACATTAGCCACAGAATGTCATGGCATTCTTAAGGAAGTTGGACTGTATGAATATTGTGCTCTTATCTCCATTATATATACCATTGTGTTATTTACTCATTCTGTTAAGCTGTTTTAAAGTTTTTACTCAAGCCTAATTAAGTTTCTTCCTTCCATCAATGCCAATATATGAATTACCATTGTATTTCTCCGGATGCAAGGAATTTCTCGATAATTTTCACTTTTTTTTTTTTTTTTTAATTTAGTTGTTTAACCAGGTATAGCACACTAAGCTGAAAGCTTTTTTACAGGAGTGACCTGGGAGAACACTTGGTCATGCCATCTCCTTGTCTTAGTAATTATTTCCTGAAAGCCACATTGAGCTATAAATAATGTGTTTCCAGGTGTATCCTGGGGTAGGGGTGCATGAGAGATAATTGCAACAATAAATAATAGTAAGTACTAACAAATAATCAGCAGTGAAACAGTAGTCAGCATGCAGCAATCCATCAAATAGATGATCAAAACAGCAGTATGTAATAACTTTCCACATATGGAGGGAGCAACTGGTCAGCACTGGGCTTCTGTAATATTTTTTAAACTCCACCTATTTACAATATATGACTAACCCAAAAATAATATGTACAATAATGCATGGAGGTATGTGTATAATGAGAAATTATGTGCACCCGAGGTGTGGGATACTACATAAACCCCAAGGGGTTTATATAAGCATCCCACACTGAGGGTGCACATAATTTCTCATTTATTCACATACCCCCATGCATTGTTATGTGTAATTGCCGACACATCTCTTTTGCCACACAGAGCGAGAAAGAAAAGTAGTCATTCAACAATTTTTAATGAAGTAACATTTTAACATTGCATGTAACAGTGCAGAGAAAAAAAATTTCACATTTGAAACTTGTTTTTTTTAACCTTGTTTGAGTCTTGTTGGTGGAAGGTGAAGTTAGGAGTCAAAACTGTAGCTGTAACTATAACTGTAGTTAAAACTGAAAAACAAAGTCAGTATTTAGAACATTAAATAATGAAACTTTTTTAACATTAATGTGAGTCTGAAACTCGTTAAATAGATAAAACATAGAGGAACGTTAGTGAAATAGTCCAGCGTTTGCTGTTCTTCTGATGTGCACGCCGATGTAGGCTGCAAGTTGATGTGGAGATTTGCCATTGTTTTGTTTGTCACCATGGTTTTTTGTGCTGTGCGACTGCACTTAGTGGTAGTGTGAGCTAGGGAGAAAAGAAACTGTCATGTGGTTGCCATTATAATTCACGGGTTATAACAGTGAAGTATGTGTTAGTTTGCCTATGGAAAAAAAGATGTGCCAGTTATTACAATATAATAATAATATTTCTTATTTCTAAAGTGCAATTCAAAATATCAAGGTGCTGTACAAATATAACAAAAAACATAAAAAAGATAAAACAATAAAACACAGTGCAATCCAGCTTTAGCACCTATTTGCATTAAAAAGATGACTCAGAAAATAATCCCACAAATTACTATACTGATATAGCCAGATAAATAGCAACTTGATATCTTAAAGACCATCGTTCACAGTTCTCCTTTGCTGGAATCCCTTTTAGAATCACTTATAAAATTGCTTACATATTTATATTATTTATTTATTCCACATAAAACCCTTTAGGCAGGGTCTATTTTCAAGGGGTTTAGAGTCAGACACAACAGAAGACAACAAGTACAATGGAATTTGCAGGTATATAATACAGTAAATTATAGTACAACTAGTTATACACTTGAAGGTACCAGTAAGAGACTGTTATCCAATTGGTGCTACTACAGTGTTCAATCATTACACGGGTATCATGTTAGCATAACACAGTGAGTAAAGTGCCACATGTATGGATACATAGTGAAAGTCAAGATAGTCAGTGGTAGCAGTTGCAAGATCCAGGCAGGGTGAGTGAGGAGAAAAGCTGGGACTTAAACAAATTTATAGTGCAATCAGTTTTTAGAGAGAGAGGCAGGTCATTCCACAGTTTAGAGAAATGGTATGAAAAACAATCTTGTCTATGTGACGTTTTTTCATGGGAGCAGCAGAGTGAGTCGCACCACACCTGTAGCAGAGTATTTTTGGTCCACAAAGCTGAACATGGACTGTAGAATGGGGGACAGTAAGCCTCGTAGAGCTTTATTGCCAGTGATCAGGACATGACAGTGCAGACTTGAGGCTAGATTAAGCCAATTCAGACTGCTGTATAGCACACAGGTGTGCATGTCATGTTTTAGGCTGAGCGCGAAGTGGCAGGCCCCATAAAGGAGACCCCAACTCTGTATAACACACTGTCACTCACCTACTAACACTCTGGATAAATGACCTCAGCCACACCATCTCCTCAGTCAAAACACTTGGGTTGTTCCAAACCAGTCTCCGGCACCATCTCACTACCTCCAGCTCCTGTGATTGCTTCCCCTAAACTGAGGCATCACTTTCACAGCAAGCTGGTGGCACCCACCCCACTGACCAGTTCAAACTGCCACACCTCGAAATCTTGTACTGCTAATGCTCTTACTTCCTTTCCCCATCCCCTGCCTCCCCTTCCTCCCTTCCTACCCCTCCTCCTTATCTGCTACATTCTCCCTCCTCTTCCTCCCCCTTGAAACTAGCACTTCCTGGCAAATCTCGCCTGACAAATGCCTCTGGCTGCTTCATCATCTCACTCTCCAACATGCCACTGTTGGTCATACTAAAAGTCCTAATACCTATACTGTCTGTAACCATTGCAATGTTATCACTCTGTGAAATGTTTTGTTTTCGCTTGAAATCTTTTGTCTCCCATTTGTATTTCTCTGACGTGGAACCTTTGTAAAAGAGCCTTGGCTCAAAGTATTTGTAATCCTAGATCTAAATAAATAAATAAAAAAAGAAACTTGATATCTTAAAGACCACCGTTCACAGTTTTCTTTGTTGGAATCTCTTTCAGAACTACTTATAAAATTGCCTATCGCCTAATTTACAGAATGGTTCCTCAGCCAGTGTATGAGTGCTGTCCTGGGTGGAGAAGGCCCCATACACATGCAGACAGTTGCACTCAAGGTATTGTCTCCATTATCTACCTTATAGAACACTAGAGGCCCTGTTTTCAAATATTTTTTTTTTTTACCATAGGCACAGAATGAGAGGAATCCAGTTGAAAACATGATCCCTGTGTGTTAGTAACTACCAGGGAAATACATTTTTAAATTGACCTGCATAAACAGGTTGGGTGGGTTTTATTGCTTTTGGGCCCCATTGTAACTATTTGGTTCTCTCTTGTCTACTTGTGGACTGTGATACCTTTGCATATTTTTTCCACGCTGATGGCTAGCGCCTATTACAGGCTCAACTGTTTGCAGTTTCACTTCTGATTTAGAGAGATCCTGCTTGTGTTAATTTGCATACTAGGTATTAGAATTTGCAGCAGAGAACTGAAACATAATCAAAATAAAGTGTGATACTGGGCACAGCAGGAGTTGACTCCAGATCTCAAAATACAAAAGTGAACAAAAGTGCCTTTAGTCACTGAGACCCCAATAAATACTGCTCAGCGAATGGCCAAAAAAAACAAAAGTAACAGTTTCATTGGTTCTTTGCTGAGTCAGTCACTTATTGGCAAGTGCAAAACAGCAATTCCCAAACACAAGCAGATAGGACTGATCTATTGTCCTTGTGCTTCACCTGTCTACCTGTCTCTGAGGCTTTGTTGGAGGGATGACGGGGTTCTGGTGTGAAAAACATGGATTACCTCTGCTTTTCTGCTTGATGAAATAAATCTTTGATTGCTTCTTGCCCATGTCTCAGTGAGGTCTGCCAGTTACCACCCTCAAGATGCACTTGGCTACCATCTCAGCATACTGGAAAAATGCCCGGGATCCAATAGTGACTGAGAAGGAAGTAGTTGCCCATTTTCCCAAGGGGCTGGACCACCCATCCCCTCTAGTGCTGAACTGCTTCCACCATGGGACTACTACTGCTGCTAACCCAGCTTATGAACAAGTCATTTGAGCTTTATGAGCAAGTGTCATCTGTCATATTTATCATGAAAAACGGTGTTTAAGTCACCATTACCTCACCCAAGCGGGTGAGTGAACACAAGGCCTTTTCTGTGCAGTCACCATATCTTGTTTTTACAAAAGGACAAGATTGCCACAAGCAAAATTGCTACCCATGATTGTTCATGAATTCCATCTAAACAAAGAAACAATGTTTTTGAGTTTCTATTTTTAAAATTATTCATTGCAAAAAAAACTAGATAAATGCATGAGTTAGGGCTGCAAGACAAAGTGTATCAATAAGATTAAAAGTCCACTGAGCCTCACTGAATCTGTGGCGCTGCATTCCTTGGGGTTCAACTATCCCACAGCACAGACTTGGTCTTGCCCTAACTTCGGCAATCTCTGTCCAGGCACAGAAAAAAATCATACACCAATAGAGAGTAGATGCCAAAGTTAGGACAGCACCAGTGCTGCGTCACGTGACTGTTCAAACTCTGAGGAACATGATACTGCAAATTCAATAAGGCGTAGTGGACTTTTCTCCCTAACATTGCATTTGCCTACATTTCACACTTTGGGCTGCAACCCTAACTTGTGCATTAGTATAGTTTTTTTTACAATTAATGTTGTCTTTTTGAGATGGACAGTGGTGCACTTGTGTAGCTGGCTTCATATATAAGCTTATGGGCCACATGTAAAGTTGTTAACCTATGAGATGCTGCCCTGGACCAGTAACTTGCTTTGCACCAGTGAAACAGCTGACCCCTCCAGCATGACCTGCATCTTGCTTCCAATTAAAGTAGGGAAAAAAAAAAGGCCATATGTAAGCACAGCTTGCTTTTTCTAGACTTTTCTGTGCCTTTTGTTCAAACAGACGTACAAAACATACTGCAAAACTAGTTATTTTTACCCAAAGTAATTTTAAAGCAAATGCGAATGCAACTATATGGGCCGGATATTCAAACTGCGCCCAAAAAGTGCGCAACAGCAGGAGCAAGCACAAGTCAATTGCGCACATGCGCAATAGACGCGATATTCAAACATGGAGCAAGCCAAATTGCGCAACCAGCCAAAGTCTGAATATCGCATAACCTGCGCTACAGCGCAACCAGGAAGGGGAAGCTGAGCAGAGACGATACGCCATAGCGCAACAAAGGCAGCCCAGCTGAGCAGTCCAGAGGTGCCATAGTGCAAGCAGAGAGACCCAGAGCAATGGAACTGCACAACCAGGGAGGTAGGCAGGGGCCCACCACCCATGTCACAGATGGGCACAGGGACACACTGCAGAACCAACAATGTACCCCCACACCCAGCACAGCATAACTGGGGAGGGGCGGAATAACCACCGGACCATGGGGACAAGCAAACAAAGCACATCCGGCTGTGTTACCGTCAAGACACCCACTGGCAAGCTGAGACTGCCACACAAAGGGGCGGACCACCCCAGTGTGCCAGCAGCCTCTCTTTGTGCAGCACACCGCACTGTGACCCCAAGACATCACCCATGAGCAGTGACCAACACCGCAGGAACTCCACGCATCCTCCGCACACTGCAACCTCGTGTACCACAGAACTATATCAAGCCAAACCCACCATGAGCACCCAGCAGTGGGTGGCAGCACACGGCAATACTGACTGAAAGCCACACCCACACCAGAGACACCACCCCACAAACACGCACACACATACCCATGACCATACCACCCCAGATGTCATGCACACCACTGCAACTGAGCACCTATAGCCAGCTGCAAATCAAAGACCACTACAGTATTCATATCAAAATATATAAATGTAATAAACAAGAATAAGAAGAACAACAAATAGAACTATGTACATATACATACAAAGCAGGGGTGGGGGTATGGGTATAAGGTAGGAGTGGGTAAGGGGCAGGGGTGAACAACCGGGAGAGGGAAGGTGGGGTGAGGTGATGGGCAGCTACTGCCTGCCAGCCTGCCCTCCTGCCGCCTGGTGCTGGGCCAGGGGCCTCCTCCTGCGCCGCACTCCATGCCGCTGACGGTCCAATAGGATGGCGAGAGAGTCAATGGCCACCTGTGTCAGCCGCTGCAGTGTCCGCTCCATTCGTCGCAGGATCTGGATACCTAGGACAAGGGATCAGAGTCAATGGCTGTGACTGTCCACATCCCTGAATCCCACCCATCATGCATGGCATACAGCCAAGTGCCCCGCTCCTGTGATGGACTGCATCCACCCACAGTGACCGTGCACAAGACATGCCCAATCAGGCAGCAACAGCCATGTGTACCACTGCACACACACACCGCCCATGTCCATCATAGCACAACCAAGGCTGTCCAGTGACGTGGCTACATGGTGGGATGCTAGTGCCACAGCCATGTGCCCAGTGCATGCATGGACCACCAGTGACGCACACACAGACATGCAGTGCCACTGGACAGTGATGACTGTCACTTGTTGCGTGCATGGTAGTGTTGTCCATGGATGGTGGCCGTGCCCCCAGCATGCAATAGCATCCATGATGTAATGACACTCACCCTCATCAAGCCGCTGCTGCTGCTGCTGCTGCTGCGGCTGTGGCTGCTGCTGCTGCTGCTGCTGTGGCCCAACACCTATGCCACCTCTGCCAGCCACCCCTGCACCGCCATTCCGTGCCTCAGCCCGGGCCCGCCTCCACTCCTCCACGCCTGTGGGAGACAAATGAAGAGAAACACAACAGTGAGATCCCAAAGCAGACAGCCCCTTGCCCCATTGAGTGTGCCTGCCCACACAACCAGACCCATACAGCACACACCTGCAAACACCTTCACAGCAAACTATAGCCCAACCCACCCCCATGCGCAGGTCACAATACACAGTGTCACCCATGCGGACAATACAGGTGCATAGACAGCACACCCACCTGGCCTAGGCACAATGCCCCTCCTGAGGTGCTCCAGCAGTTCCCGCTCCCTCCTGCGGAGGTCACCATACCGGTACCTGCACTGGTCTGGAGTCCTCCGCTGCCCAGTGGCCTGCTCCAGATTTGTCACCACCTGCTGCCACACATGGGTGCGGGCCATGTGCAGGGGTTCTCCCCCAAACAGTGACCCATGGTGGGGCTCCACCACAGCCACCAGGTTGGCCAACTCCAACGCACTCCACTGTGGAGCTCTCCTGCGTGCCATCCCTGCAGTTGTATAGTAGGCAATATGGCACTCCACAGCGCGGTAACCCCACATGGAAATGTTGCGCAATACAACTCCATCAGTCCCTGTCACGCTGTTCGTATAGCGCAGTCGGTCCACATCATGCTGTTACCGAACAGAGCGATAGAGCCATAGACATGCCAGACGTACAGCGCCAGGGGCCAAAGGTCATGCACAAGGTCATGGGTCTGTGGCGCAAGGCCATGCACAGCGCCATCGGACATCTACACGTCCAGCGCGATCGGTCACCTGCATGCCAGTGCCAC
Source organism: Neoceratodus forsteri (assembly GCA_016271365.2). Taxonomy (NCBI): domain Eukaryota; kingdom Metazoa; phylum Chordata; order Ceratodontiformes; family Ceratodontidae; genus Neoceratodus; species Neoceratodus forsteri. The sequence continues at coordinate 434,897,703 of JADMNL010000022.1, read as the reverse complement.
AGTGTACTATTACGCAGGTGTGCCACAGCACTATGTGGTGCCCAGTGCTGTAGCACCACTGGCACAATAGTGGCCGTGTCCTGTATTGCTGATCATGCACAGCACATCATCAGCACGGCAGATGCCTGCGTCAGCTACCTGGGCATGCGCAATGTGGGGTACTATGCAGTCACAGAACTGTGCCATTGGCTCAGCCGGCACAACCGTATTGCGCAAAGCGCAACAGCGCGATATTCAGCCGACATATGCAAATCATCTGATCAGCCATTCAAAGGCGCATTGGCGCGACTTGCATCTCATTAAAGTTGCTCCACTACTAATTTGCATGCATTGCGCTATAAATGTGCGACAGTGATCTGCGGTGGCCAGAGTCGGTTACTGCAGGTGAGAGGTGAGTTGCATGCTGTGTGATGTTCTGGGCAATGGTCATGGGATAATGCTGTATACTGCCCAGTGACAGGTGTCCACTTCCACCCATTCAGACCGACATGGTCGAGCAAGGACTGGGTGAGGAGGATGATGGTGGCCGAAGGAGGAGGCCCAACTTCACGAAGTCCGAGACAGAGGCACTCTTCCAGGCCTACCTGGATGAGGAGCCACTACTTAGTGGATGGCGGGGCACCCCTCAGGCCCGTGCTGCTGCATGGGAAGGGGTAGCTCGTGCCGTAAACCTGCATGGAAGCCACCAGTGCTCCATGCAGGAATGTAAGAAAAAGATTGGGACCGACAGGAGACGGGTGAAAGAGAAGGTGGCAGCCCTCAGGGCGCCACGCGCTGCCACAGGCGGGGGCCAGCCAGAGGTGGTGCAGCTGACCCCGATGGAGGAACGTCTGGCTGCATCCATGCAGTGCAGTGCAATCGAGGGCATTCCAGGAGGTGGCTTCCAGACAGGTGGAAGCCCATCACTGCACGGTATGCCATGGTGGTGGGGGGGGAGGTTGATGACATGCACTAACATGTTCTCACTTTCTGTTACAGATTCTGTGCATCTGCAGGGGACGGTGGTGGTGGGACCATGCAGTGTGGACATCCAGCCAGAGTTGGAGGAGGGTCTATCCACCTCTGCTGCCAGCCGGCATGCATTGCACTAGTGTGCACGCCTGGCTGCCATCTCCGATGTCGGTGAGCCAGGTGTGGGGGGTGCCCATCCTGTGTCACAGCAGTCTGGCATGAAAGCATGCCAGCACGCTGTGACTGTAGCTGTTGCATGAACCTGCACCATTGATGATGCAAGTACCGCAATGGGCAGTGGCACATGTGTGTCTCATTGCGGACACACAGCAGGACAGCACTTGCCCCTGGAACTAGCTGGTTCCAACGTGTGTGCCAGCACATCAGCACAGTCCCAGGCAGTGCCTGGCAGCACCGGTGGAGCAGTACCGGTGGCTGTGCAGGTCTCTGGCACTGTTGCGGACACAGCAGTGGAACAACTGGTCCCTGGGCCACAGCAGTTGGAGGGGCAGCAGCAGCAGTCACCCACCAGGTCTGGGGGTACAGGGTTCAGCGGTGGCACATGCACACCGCCTGTTGACTTGCCCATACCTGGTCCTGGTGAACAGCGCCCACCCTCAAGGGGTGTTGAGCATCAGGCCCTTCCATACCCTGGGGAACAGGTTGCGGAAGTGGCAGACTACCCACTAGACGAGCACACCCGCCTGCTGTGGGCATCAGTACAGCAGTAGATGCGGGTTGCATTGTACATGGAGGCACTGTGTGTGGCTGTGGAGTGGCACAGCAGGGACAATGCAATGATCCTTGCAGAGATGGTCTAGATGCGGATGGATGTGACCGCCGCCATTGACAGGCAGACCCAGGCACTGGTCGCTGTCAGGGCCGCATTGGGCACAAAGTCAGGTGCCCCTGTACCGCGCACCCCACGCAGTACGCTCTCCACTCCCCATTCCCGGCATCGTGCAACACCCAGCCTGTCGACGCCGGGTTCCGCTGTGGGCATCCCGAGCACCCCTGGTGCAGGTATGTTCGGCATGCTGCAGACCCCTGTGCGAACAAGGTCACGCTCGCGCAGTGGGACCCCTGGTGGTACATCGGTGCCACCCCATGTGGCCCTTGCTCAGCCTGCCAGTGCTGCTGGGTCACGGCGGGGCCGCCCACGCATCTGAGGTGGCCATGGCACAGTGCCACCTGACTGACCTGTCTCCCAGTGCGGGCCCTGTCTGGTGCTGCCCTGTGTGCAATGTGTGCCATGGTGGGTAGTGCACTGGTGGGTGCCCTGCCCAACACGCTGACACACGGACCACCTGCACACCCACCCGACTGCTGTCCACAGGTGTGTGTGCATGATGATGCCTGCATTGTACTGTACACCAAGGTGCAGGGGCGCCCAGCATCTGACACATGTACTTGGACAGTACAGGTGTTGGGGGTGGTCCGTGGATCTGTGTGTTTCACATGTCTGTTCCTGCTCTGCTGTGCACCTGCCCATGTACGCTTTGTGCCTGGTGTGTGTGTGTGTGTGTGTGTGTGTGTCTCCATATAGCATGTAACTATTCACCCCTCCCTGATGGTGTGTATGTGCGCCTGGACCCTTCCACTCCCCTTGACATCATGCACCCCTAGTGTGTTACCCTGTGTGCCTGCGGGTTGCGCCTAGACAGTGTTGGTTGCACATGGCCCCATGACTTACCTGTGTCTTGCGAAATGCTCCTCCGTGATGGTGTCCCGGTGCAGCTGGGCCTGCCGGATCAGTCGGGGGTCCCGCCATCCACAGGGGAGCTGCTCATCCCCATCTTCACCGGCGTTACCGGCGTCCCCATCGCTGTCCCCCTCCTCGACCTGTACGGCTATCCCACAGTCTTTGGCCATGTTGTGCAGGATACAACATGCCAGGAATATCCCACAGGCCTTTGAGGGGCTGTACTGTAAGGCACCGCTGGAGGTGTCTAGGCAGCGGAAGCGTGCCTTAAGCATCCCATACACCTGCTCGATGATGTTGCGTGTGGTGGCATGTGCCTCATTATAGCATTGCTGCGATGAGGTCATGGGGCGCCGGTAGGATGTGAGCAGCCAGGGACGGAGTGGGTATCCGCTGTCACCTGTGTGGAGATGGTGGAGTTAAGTATCATATTCAGGTCCATCTTGCCCATAGCCCTGTGTGCCACTACCATGGCACCTGTGGCTTTCCCATCCTTGCCCCAACTTTGCCACTCCTACATGCATACTCACCCACTAGATGTCCTGTGGGGATTTCCCCACTCTCGAATCGATGGCACAGTGTAGATTGGTACCATATGAAGGCATCATGTGCTCCACCAGGGTGTGTGGCACAGACATTGATGATGCGCCCACTGGCATCACACACCACCTGGCAGTTGACACTGGTGAACCCCTTCCGCTTTGGTGCGGCCCCATCGGGCCAGGTGGTGCGAATAGCCACATGGGTGCAGTCTATCGCCCCTAGCACACCAGGCATACGTGCTACCCTGTGGAACTCCTGCATGTTTGCTGTATGCTCTGCCGCGTTTCTGGGGAAATGAATGTACTCCGCAGCATGTAGTAGCAGTGCGCTGAGGAATTGGGTGAGGATGCGTGACGTGGCCGACTGTGTTATGCCTGTGGTGTCCCCTGTTGGCCTCTGGAAGGTACCGGTGGCGAGCAGGCACATGCAGGCTGTTACCTTTGTCTCCACTGACAAAGCGTGACTCCGTCGTAAGGGTGCCTGCATCACATCACTGCACAGCTCACACAGCCGCCTCAGTATTGCCCTGTTCAGGCGGTACCGGTCCACAATCTCAACATCCATGTACAGCTCAAAGCTGATGCGGGCACAGTACTGTCTGTTGGGGGCGTACCGCCGATGGTCCCTTCCACGGCTACATCCCCCTGCAGCATGCCTTCTCACCCCCCTCATTACAGCTTCCATGTGGAAGCTGGCACTGTCCATGTCCCTGGCTTGTGTTCCCCTGGCTGTTGTTGCTCTGTTACCCCGCTGTCCTGACTGCTACCTCCACTGCACCGGGTACACCTACTGGCCTCTGCAGTCTGTGGCCCCACACACCTTCCCTTGCCCCTATTTTGTCCTGGGATCTCCCTGGCCTGCCCTCTTTGTCCCTCTTGCCTTGTCTCTCTCCCTACCTCATGTGGCTTCCCTGTAGTGTTCTTGCACCTCTTCCTTGAGCCTTTTTATTTTGGCTCATTTCCGCCGTGGCGCACCTTCCGGCTGATCCGCTGTTGCGCATTGCGCAAGCCTTTCAATATCGCATTGCGCTCTTTATGCATGGTGCCACCCCCTTCAGTTGCGCATGCCTTCATTTGCATTGCGCTGTTGCTCAGCATGTTTTCGGTGGCGCAACTGCCTCCCGCTGAATATCGCAGAATGGCGCATGTTCAGACTTGCGCTAGCGCAACCCTATTGCGCATGGCGCAACCCTTTTGAATATCTGGCCCAATGTGTATAAATTTAATTTAGCATTAAGTCATTAGTACCACATTCACTATAATGGAAAAAGTGCTAATATGGTTAATGGGTGCAAATTTATTTTAGCACTAATTAGTGCCTCGGTGACAAACGTTATTTGACAGTGACATTTTCTAGATTCACAGAACGTCTGAAAAACTGGTAACTGTGCATGTGCACAGACTGGATAGGAGGAGTCCACCTCACTGTTCCTTTTCTCATAGCCTTAACATATTAAAATATTTTTTCGCCTAATTTCACTAATTGGCAACTTACCCCATCTTTCACACCCACATACATGGTAACTTAAATCCCTCACAAAATGTGCTTTTGGTGCAACCCCGAAAACCCATTTTTGGGTGGAGTTTAAAAGTTTTCACTTATGTGGTCATAAACAAGGATGGTAACTTGCAGATTAGTACACTTTTGGTGAAAAGATAATAAAAAAATGTCAATGTTATGAGTAAAAAGAATTGAAGTGGAATGAAAAAAGTCTGAAAATGAACATGCATGCACAGGGACGTAGGTTTTCTCAGCAGTAGTTTTTTTTTCTTATAACATTTACTTTTTTCTGAAATATTTTTTTCTCCAAAACTTCACTAATCTTCAAGTTATCTTGCCATGATCTCTTAAGTGCCATCTTATAAATCCCACCCAAAATGTGCTTTAGTGGTGCGGCCCTGAAAGCCCATTTAGGGTAGAATTTAAAAGTTACCACTTACGTGGTCATGAGGAAGTGTGGTAACTCAACGATTTGTGAAATTTATGGAAAACAATATTAAAAATTGTACAAGCTGTAAGTGATAGAAAAAAAACTAAGTCTGTGCACATGTTCAATTAGCACATTTTCAGACTTTTTTTTTTCCTCCAGGCTTTTTCAGGATCAGTCATTAGCAGCCTGTCAGGATAGAGGGAAGGCTGTGCTGGTCACATGCCGAAGGATTTTAATGTGATTCTTGTTTTGGAGGGTGAGCAGGGGGTAGAGGGTGGTGCTAGAGGGTGGTGGTGGGAGTATATATGTGTTATGTGGAGAAGGAGAAATACTGCAGTAGATGGCAGCAATGATGGAACCAGTGGTGGAAATGAGCTCCCCACTGCGGGTAGTTTTTAAAAATATCTGAAAATATGTACTTTTGGGGGTGGGAGGAAGGAGACCAGCACTGGCAATAGTACCATAGTACCTGCAGTCAGGATGGGCACCAGACCGCCGTTTATGCAATAGCAGCAAAGGCAGCTTCACAGTTAGCTTTAGAATCATAAGGGCAATTCAAATGCCTCTAATGGCTGTGTGCATGTCAAAGGTGGTGTCACGTGTTTTGCCCTTATTTTTAAAAAGGTTGGGCTCTTCACATTTTTGGCTCATCTACAGCCTAAAAAAACTTTGAACTAAATTTCACCATACTTACCACATCAAAAGATTCTTGGTTATAGATCATACTTTCAAGGTTTTGTGAAAATACATTAAGGAATGTCCAAGATATAAGTAGCTAAAAGTTGCAATTTAACATGTAAATGCCTTCCCAACCTTAACTGTTGTGGCACTACTACACTACTATAATGAACTTTAAAAATAAATTAGGTATAAAATACACTGTATAACTACATTACTTTTTGTTATACCACAATGTTGACAGGATTACTTGAATGCATGTAGACTACTCCGGGGAAATCCCTGATGTATCTCTTGCTCCTTCCCCTGAGCTAGCCACCCCTGAATACTTTGGACCCAAAATTGCCCCCAACAGTAGGCCCAACCCTCCAGTACAGCACAGAGAACTGGGAGGCACTGGAGGTACTTTTTAAAAATTGTTTTAAAAATATGCTTCCTGGCCATGAGTAGTGGATCTGTCTTATGGCCATTCTGGGCTTCTGACTGAAATCTCAGCGCTTGGCCCAACTCTGTCTGCACCCAGAACACCCTCTGTCTTTGGGTAATTCTTTTGCAGATGGGGCAGCCAGGGGCTGAGTGGTATCAGATGCTGGAACTGTGTGGGCTGGCATATGCACAATGTTTTGTAGTTTGGACCCTTAAACTATTGGGGGATATTTTCAAAAGTCATGAATTGATGCAACTCCTACTTACAGTGTATTTCTGTGTCAGGAACTGCCCTGCTATGTCTAGAAGAGTGTTTTATCTTTCTGGAGCTATTTTTAATGACTGGACTTAGGAGTATCTGCAACATTCCAAGCTGTTTTATGGTAGTTTGCATCCAATTTTGGATTAGAAATGGCTCACAAGAGACATAAAAGAAACACCAGGTTATGCTTGGTCTGACCATTGTGTTCGGGTACAACTATATCCGAACATTGCAAACTGGCCATGCATAAGTCAAAGTTTTAAACATTGAACTTGCGTATGTCCTAACTTTGAAATTTGGACATAGGAGCAATTTACTCTTATGCACAAATGCATATTCAATAGAAAATTGCATCTAGAGATAGGTTTTAAAAATCTCCCAGATCTGAAATTACTACTTGTGTTCCTCAGCAGGCTCGTGCATTCATGAAAGCATATAAGACTTGCTAAAAGTCATATTGCAACAGATAAGTGGATCTTGTTTTATTTATCCAACTTTACAGCAATTTGCAGTATGCCTTGTCAAAATGGAGGGGAATGTTCTCGACCCAATAAGTGCAGCTGTTTACCAGGATGGAGTGGCAGCTACTGCCAGACAGGTACACCCAACTTCAATGGGTTCTCTACCACTATAACTTGACTTTTAAAACTGGATACCAAAGACTTAAACTGACAGACACATTTTGAGCTGAACCAGACTGGTTTGTTAAAGAAACAATTCAAGGTGTTTCATTTTTGTTAAAAACTTTATTTGTTCTTATTAAATAAACAGAAATCATATGCTACCATTTAAATCATAGGATTAACCTCTCAAACATAGCACTGTGCAATAGTACATCTCTAGATCATCCTTTGGGGCCAGTAATTTTTCTATTATATGACTCAGTTCTGATCCATATTTGTATACTGTTATAAACCATGGTATCAATGTGATATATCCCGATTTCTTTAAAGATGTATCCTTCATTGGGGCCACACCTTTGGATCTGTAAGTCATCAGTGTCAGGAGCAGTCAGAAACATTTTGCTAGCCGAGGGCTGTCCACAATGGAGTGTATCATTGCCACCTATATAATGTGGGCGGCCCCAGCACTCCTCAGTTCTTATTCCCATCATTGATCATCGTCATTGGACCTGCTGAGAAACAACGTCAAAATAACCATTGCTGTTTTGTTTGTTATTTTCAATTGCTTAAGTATTTTTTCCATTGTCATCTCTGTATGCCGCCGAAGGACAAAGAGCCTTTTTTCTGATATTGTTCCTGTGGTTGCAAAATCTACAAGGATGACACTCACACAATTTGTGTGAGTTGTTACGGCGTATCTCACAGTGTGAGGGCTTGCAAGATCTGTCAGTTTCAACCAGGCTACCAGGTAACACCAATAGAAGGCCTTAGAATCCTTGATTACCCAAACAGCATTGAAAGCCATGAAAAAAGGCTGCGGGTCCCCTCCATCCTGCTTCTCCCTCGCTGATTGAAAAAGATCACCAAAGTCAAAAGAAAGGCCATCATCAAGAGCCTTCCCTTCTTCTGGCCATAAGCATAAGCATAAAGATAAGGTTATTTTTACAATGAGGTCCACATCACCATTGAAATCAGGTAAATCCTCATTGGCACCTGCTCCGGGTGGTGTTGACTACAGCCCCCCCCCCAGCTGCCACTGAGACACCAAGGTCGAGCCTTGGCTCAGGCACTGCCTGCCTACTATAGACAATACCTTGATGCCGTTGTCAGGCCCTGGCCCTTCACAGGTAGTCCCAGACCCTTTTCAGGGCTCTGTCAACTCCCAGACGGTGCTGGTGTCATTTTCAGAAATGATACATCACCTTCTACCATGGGAGCCACAGGTGGTAGTTTTGCCATTGATAAGGCCACCTGAACCAGGGCCTTCATAGATGGATTCCAGAAGCATGCCAACAATTCTTCCTTCTCAGTCGCTGCCTATGTTGCCAGCTCCCTCTATGGCTTCTGTCATTGTTCCTCATGATGACGATAAGGTAGAATATAATCCTGACTGCATGGACGATGAGGAGGCTATGGAGGAGAAATGCATGGGTGAGGAGCACTTTGAAGAGGGTAACTTGCCTTCTAGCTCCACACTGTGATCCTGAACCAAGGACTCTGTGGTTTATACACCCAGGTCTCCCACTGAGGATCCATCTTTTCAGGCTATGGTTCAGCAAATACAATTTACCATGGGCTTGCTGTTGAAGAGTCCACAAAAAAGGAATCTTATGGAATTTTTGGTAGTTCCTTGCACACCTTCCATTGTTATTCCTCCAATATAGCCTGCACTAGAGGATGCTACCTTTGCTGCTTGGAATAGGCCTAATACCCTGCCTGCAGTCCCAAGGAAGGCTGATAAACAGTACCATGCTCTGTCTGTTAAGCCTTATTATGCTGCGCAGCCTGAAGCTGACTCTGTAGTCATCATAGCTGCTCATGATCACTCTAGGCATGTGAGTACTTTGCCTCCAGAAAAAAAACCTAGGAAACTGGATGTCATGGGCAAACATACTTATGCCTCAGCGTCCTTAGGCCTGTAGATTGCTAATTACCAAGCCCATATGATAAAATATCAGAATAGCCTATGGTAAGCTGCACGTAATGCAGCACAGGCTTTACCTGCTCCTGCCAAGACTGACTTGTTTAAAACCATGTCAGCTGGTTTTGAAGTTGGCAAACATCTGCTACATTCAGCATATGATGTGTTGGATACCTCTGGCAGGGCCGTAGCCCCTGGTATCTGCATTAGACATTATACCTAGCTCAGAATGGTTGGCTTTGCTACTGATGTGCAACAGGCTGTATTGAATTCTCATTTTAGGGGCTCCACACTATTTGGAAGTGATGTTGAAGATGCACTTTGTCACCCTCAGTCCTCCAAAATGACTTTAAGGTCTGTAAAGTCCCCTTTACCTTACACTCACCAGAAGGCATGGTAGGGGGTCTTTTTGTAGGCCTGCTGCCAGAGGTAATTGAACATACCATCAGTAGTCCTGTGGTAGTAATGGTGGTACCCTCACAAGTTCTCTCCCCCCAGTACCTACTCAAAGCATCAAAGGAATTGGTTCCAGTGTCCCTGCACCCCTGGTTCTGCCTGACTGTCTTCTATCTCCCCCCCTTCAGCTATTGCTTCCAGGGATGAGAGTGGGTGGATGGATCTCCCTGCATCTAAAGCAGTGGAGGGAGATCGCAACAGATAAGTGGTTACTGGAAATAATAAAATAGGCGCATGCTTTGGAATTGATAGAAACGTCTCCAGATCACCGCTCATCCCATTCCTCTTACCAACTGGGCCACTTGGCTCTTATAAAAGAGGAAATCCATACCCTGTTGTCAAAAACATGCTATCAAACCTGTTCCTCCACAAAACAGGAACAAAGGGTTCTATTCTAGATACTTACCAGTTCCAAAGTGGACAGGAGATCTACATCCTGTGGTGGACCTCAGAGACCTCAATCTGTACATTAAACACAAGAAGTTTTGAATAGTGTCTCTGCATGCCCTGATTCCCCTCTTGCAAAAAAGGGAACTGGCTGTGTTTCCTGGGCATGAAGGATGCATATCATCATATCAAGTTCAGATAGTGCCGCAGACAATAACTCTGCTTTGTGCTAGCGGGCAGGCACTCTTAGTTCTGAGTGTTGCCATTTGGTTATCCTCAGCACTGCAGGTATTTACCAAATGCTTAGCAGTGGATGTGGCAGCTCTTCCTTCATCTGGATAATTGGCTACTGAAGGCCAGTTTCAGGGAAGCTCTTTTTCACACCCTTTCCTGTATGGTGCAACTGTTCAAGGCATTTGGGATAACAGTGAATATGCCTAGGTTAGTGCTGACCCTGTGCCAACATCTGTGGTACATTATGGTGGTACTGGACACGGATAAGGGATGTGTCTGCCTGCCATGGGACAGGGTGGACACCCTTATTGCTCAGGCACACATGAGCCACTGTGTATCCACTGGAACAATATTACATCTCCTGGGCTTGATGGCTGCTGCCATAATAACAGTGCCATTTCCCGAGTTCCATGTGTGAATCCTACAATGGACACTCAGGGCACAATGGGATCAACTGATGGACAACTTGGAGCAAATGGTTCTTGTCACATCCCAACTTCATTGAGCAATACTGTGGTGAATGGACCACAGCAACTTACTCAAGGGTGTTTCATTTTTTGTACCAGCCTTTGCACAGATACTCACCATGGATGCATTGAGCTCCATTTGGGGTGCTTATCTCAACTCCTTCCAGATACAAGGGTCCTGGAACAGAGTGGCGGTCGAACTGCACTTAAATGTGTTGGAAATGGGAGCTGTCCTAAAGAGCATCCAGGCAATTCAGAATAATCTCTGCCCCAGTCCTCTGTTAATACAGATAGACAATGTCAGTGTCATGCACTACATAAACAAGAGGCACTCACTCCTATCCCCAGTGCAGGGAAGCAATGATAGTCTGGTACTGAGTGATGTTTTATGACATTCTGCTGTTAGCCATGTTTCTCCCAGATCTCCAAAACATCTTGGTAGAGCTACCACTTACGATGCTGACAACCCAGGTTTGGAAGCAATCCTGGGAGTCAGAGGGCTGTGGGGGGGGGGATTGGGCACCCTATTAACTGCTGTCCTCCTCCACTGGTGGAGGGCAGGGAAGCACCTGGTGTTTGACTGGTCCCTAGTGGAGGCTAGGGGTCTGTCAGCCAGAGCTCACATGCTTGGGAGGTGTGGCAGACTTTCAGCCATGTGCCACAATGTTATTGCATGCCTTTCTGGGGACCAAAGCATACAAAAAATTACCAGGCTGAGCAGGAGGATGTTCATCTCCTGCTGGGCCTCCCACAGCGGACAGACCAAGGCACTCTGCCCCCAGATCACCTTCATTCTCTGATTGGAGAGTATTGGCCCCTCCCCAATGGCCCCACCCTGGGTAAGCCAGGGTGTCCTCTGGGGTGCAGGGTAAGTACCAGGGATGGGGTGCCACAGGACAGACTGAACAAAAAAAGCCAGCAGGAAAAAAAAGAATTTCTTAGCTTCAGGCTTTAATGAATGAGCCTCATTATTTGATTTTCCACAGAGTCTCTTAATGTACCGATCATAAGTTTTTACTGAAGGTGGTATGATAATTTACAGTGAACCAAACGATTCAACTCCCTGTTTATTACCTTGAGTATGCCAATAAGGCCGAGGCATTGCTCCACACTCTCGATGTACACAGAGAACTTAGATACTATGTTAATTGCACTAAAAGCTGTAGAAAGCCTTCTCAACTATTTGTTTCATTTTCCCCTGGCACAGAGGGTGCACCTGTATGCAAATAGTGCCTGTCCAAATGGTTGGCTAACTGTATTATTTTTTGTTATAGGAAGTACAGTAAGCAAGGCCCCCTGTTCTCTGCAGCACAGTAGATCTGACTTCTGCGGCAGGAACTATGAAGTTCTGCGGCACCATTAGGCCTACTTCTGTGGCAGTAGGCAAAGTTCTGCAGCACATAAATAAGGTGACATGTGCATGTATACAGTCCCAAAACTGATTTTCTTTTATCAATAAAATCACATGGTACATGCCTGGCTTAAGCACACCACAAATTAACAGCAAGAGATCATGGTGCTTATTATATTATTTAAATATTTAGCTAGCATCCCTCCACCATGCTCACAGTGTTTCAGAAGAATCATAGAATGAAATGTAGGCTGTCGGAACAGTTAAAAAATAGAAACTATCTAAAATGTTAAAGTGTTTTTCATTAGATGGTGTGCTTAAGCCAGGCATGTACCATGTGATTTTATTAATAAAAGAAAATCAGATTTGGATATATACATCCCATGTGCACATGAAGTTTTGATTGTTTTTTCACATTTGCAATACTTTATTTATTTATTTATTTATATCTTTGGTGACCAGGTAGGTGCACTGATCCAAGGGACCATTTTCAGGCACGGCCCAGACCAGGTCCACCCACTTCTCACCTCCCTCTACCCTTCCCCCACCCCAACCACCACCACATCACGCAATTGGACAAGGCTATCTCTGGCAGCTTCTATTGTCTTTCTCTTCTTTCCTCCCACCCTCCACCTCTCAATTGGACAAGGCTATTCATTGGCTGCTCCCACCTTACTTCCTGACTCATTCTTTTTCCCACCTGGCTGCTAACATGCTGCCTGATTCCCTCAGCCAGGTTGCCCTAGTACTTCTCAACACTTTGGGCCCTATCTTTCCTAGTGTGTTGACTAAGATATTGCTCTGGTGAACCTGTGCTGTTACACATGGGAACTGTAATCCTGTAATACTATTCTGCTGTAAAAGCACTTGTTTACTTGCTAATTATTTTACGTTCACCTGTGTACTGTTTGACTATTGACTTGAAGCCTTTGTAAATAAGCCCTCGGCTCAAAGCTATTAATTCTAAACTGGAATAAATAAAAATCAATAAAATAAAAAAAACAATGGCACATTTAGCAAAACAGAATACAAGAGGAGTAGCATGGCCGCAATGCAATGAGGTGCAGGGAGTTACAGTACAGAGGGTAATGACAAAAATGAAAATCCAATAAGGTACAAGGTGAAGTTGTAGGCTAGCGACAAGTCCATGTACATCATCACAGGGACAAGGAGAACAATACAGTAAGGTGACAAATTACCAAGTAAACTATATAAAGTGAAATTTCAAATTGCTTATGTAAACTGCAGGACAATATTCCTCAGTTACATAAAGTGCATAACAGTATTCCTCTGCTTATGTAAACTGCGGAGGAAGTACTACTCAGTTATGTAAACTGTGGAACAATATTCCTAAATTTATGTAAACTGCAGAATAGTATTCCTCAGTTTATGTAAACTGTGGAAAACTATTCTGCAGTTCATGTAAACTGTGGAAAATTATTCCGCAGTTTATGTAAACCATGGAATAATTATTTTACAGTTTACGTAAACTGCAAAATAAAGTTTATGTAAACCTCGGAATACATTACATTCCATGGAAAACACCATGGCCGCAGAATTGCAGCAAACAAGGGGCCTTGATGTAACAAACTTTTTGGTGCTGTTCATGGTCACTTCACAAGGGATATGGCCACTTCTGTCACTTGCTTCCAGAATGTCTCTACTGCTGAAATATGTACTGCAGCCACATGGAGCACTGTACATACTTCACTATGCATTACAGTCTAGACATTGTCTCCTGCAGACGTGCTGGTTTTATTTATTTATTTATTAGCTTTTGTTGACCAGGTAGGTGCATTAGGCAAAAACCTTGCCTATTTTCATGCATGACCCGGGAAGTACAATATACAATTTACAAAAAACAAGCAGCAAATAATACAGAACCAGTAGATATCCTCGCAGGGATAGTTGTGGAAACAAAACATACATGTGGCACTGGCCATCCACGCAGGGATGGAAGGAAGCAGGCATGGGAAACAAGACAAAGCAGTCAATAATTGCAGAGACAACGGTAAGCTAGCTTAAGGAAAGCAAGAGAAGAGGGGGGGTTAGGCGCAGACACAGGAATCAAGTGCATGTAGGTAAGAGAAAGGTGCAGTCTTGAAGGAGGAGTGAGATGGAGAGCATTTAAGACTAGGAGGTAGAGAGTTCCAGAATTTGGGAGCAAAGTGAGAGAAAGCTTGTTCCCCCATTTTTGTAGAACAGTGCGGGATAGAGAGTGAAGAGGAATTAGAGAATTTCAGTAGGCGGGAGTGTGACACCAGGGTGAGCGTAGCCCCAATGCTGTCAGGGTGAGGAGGTCTAGTCATGGAGTCAGTGAAGCAGCCCACAGTGTATAAGTGCAGGTTTTTGGGGAACAGCCAGTGTAGAGTGGAGTACAGGAGACAGTGGTGAGTAAGGCGAGGGGCAGACAGGGCAAATCTGCAGATGTTGTTGGAGGTGGTGTCCCATTTATGAAGAATACCAACGTTAGCATGGGAAAAGATGGGGAGGGCATACAGAAGCCTAGGAAGCAAGATCCCTCTGGCCACCGAGATCCTAACAGCAAGGGTTAGGGTGTGACGCACCCACTATGCAGTGCCAATCTTAATGTTGATGGATCTGCACACCTCCATTAAATGAGAAGAGAAATCAAGAGCAGGATCCAGTGTCACTCCGAGGTATTTGAAGGACATTGAAGGACATGAAGGTATTTGAGGATTTTGGTCTTGCTGTTCTGCAAGGCCTTCTGTCTTGATCAAATGTCAAAGTGTGCCTTCCTCCCTAAGTGCATTGTACTGCTTAGGAATTATTCCAAAGGTGTGGCCCAATGAAGGAGATATCCTCAATGAAAACAGAACAGTTACATAAGAACTTACCATAACAGATCTTCTAGAAACTCTCCTCTATTAAGCCATAGTGTACCTTCCCTCCTGTCCCTTTTTCGAAAGGATAAACCAGATGCTGTGCCTAAGATCTTATTCCATGCCTTCTGTTTCCAGTCCCATGCCTCACCTTGTTTTCCTGGTACTGGTTTTTGTCTCCTGGTTCCTCATGGTAAGAAGCCCCCCTGAGGCTTATCTCCCACAGGGAACTGAGAGATTTTGGGACCACCCGCATTATACAGGTAGCAATGCTTCACACCATTGTGGGTGGCCCCTGGCTAGCAAAATGTTTATGAGTGGTCCTAACACTGATGACTTACAGTTCCAAAACTGTGGCTCGATGGAGGAGATTCTCTTGAAGTTCTACTGTTATGACAAGTTCCTACGTAACTGTTCTTTATAATAGGAACTATACTGATGTGCAGTCCTGCACATGGTTTTATATGAAGATACTAGAAATTATACAATAAAGAGAAAAGGAAATTCAGTTTAGCTAGATTCTGTATCTCAAAGTACTGTACTGCCTGCTTGACTTTTCAATCTTGTGGTTCAAACCTTTCACCTGACAAAAAAAAGAAAAACACTGCTTATTTACTTACCTATATTTTGTATTTCTGTGGTACCACGAGGGCAAAAGGATTTGGATCTGCTGTGCCAACGCATAATATTTTAAGATATTTTAGCTCAGTTTGCTTACCCATAGCAGATTCCCCTCCCCCCCCCCAACAATGCAGTAATTTTTGGTACCAAAGAGTAGTCGGCAGGGACTGATTTAGAATATTTTTTAGGTGGCAACAAGGTCAAGGCTTCAAAGAAACATTGTCACTGCTTTGTAGATTTTCAGATGCCAGCAGGGTCTCTATAGAGCATATACTGAACATGTGTGGACATACTGATTAACACTGAACAAACAGCACCTGGGACTTGATGAATATCAAACAGCATTCAACAAGTGACCAGATCAAATCACTTACAGACAGCAAATTCATGAGTGATGAGTCCCAAAGCTGTAGACTGGATTAACTGGTGGTTATGTCATTTATAGTGTACTTTCAATCCTATCAAATGGGGGTGGGGTAAAACCTCAAAATATGTTTATTATTTTAAAGAATTATTAAAGCAGACAACTTGACGTGAAACTGAAAACTGATAAACAGAAAACAGTGAAAGAAAATTTGAAGGCCTTTTCTGAAGAGTCCTTTAATTATAATTGAAATGTTTGTTAGCAGGTGGTTTCTTAATTCCTATTACTTGGGGAGAATAACAGCAGGTTAAGAGTGCACAGAATAAGTATGTGTACTCCATTCATGAGACTTATAAGAGCTACAGTTGAAGGCACTTACTTTGTGACCTTTTGTCCAATTTGCTTCAGATGTTGTCGAATGTGATGGTGGGGTACATGGCTGTGCCCAGCACTGTATCAACACGGCAGGCAGTTATCGATGTGAGTGCCAGGATGGTTACAGGCTCTCTGGGGATGGAAAATCCTGTGAAACTGTGGAGAAGCCCTTACAAGACAAAGCAAACTGCAGTAAAGGTAACGTGCACTCCATAAAGGTATCCGGTCCATCAAAAAGACCAAAACACTTTATTAAAGCAGTAGACTATGATCATTAGAAAAGAATTTAACAAAATGAAATACAGCAGTTGCTCAGTGTGTATGGCACAAGGAACTAGCAGTATGCTGTTTCGTAATTTTTCTGTGTTTCAAGTTTTTTAAATTTACTTGGTCTGTGAAAGTCCTATGAACTTCCCCGTGCCACCATCAAAACTTAACTGGAAAAAGGCAGCTCTGGCAATGAAGGGCTGTACTACCCCAGCTCTTCTGTCACTGGACACCTTTTGGGCTGAGTGCAGGAGGAAAGAAAGGGAGATGGGAGAAAACACTCGGGTTTAACATACTTAGAGCAGAGCACCACTACCTAATTCTCTGTTTGCAAAGAAACTAACATAGGTTTATCAGCACTTTGGATCTGTGTCAAGATCACCAACATGTTTTTGAATAACAAGTCAGAGCAGGAGTGCTGCCCTGACAGGGATTGTGATTTAAAGGAACAGGTGGCTTGTTCTGCTCTTTGGCATAGAGACTTTGGGCAGTGCAATTAATTCCATCAAAGGGCAGGACCATAGAGATTTTATTCACTGTATGTAAGACTAGAGAGGACATCACAGGCATCTCTGGGGCACTCAGTCATCATATGCATGTTATTCCCGATCTTTAAAGGAAGGCAGTCAGCCGTTAGCTGATTTTTTAAGTAAAATGAAATAGCTTTAAAAGTTTAACAGTGGTGGGAGTCAAACCTGATGACTCAGTTAAAGCCACAGAAGGAATGCTTGAAATAAGAAACCAGTTCCTGATGAAGGGTAATTTGCCTGAAATGTAGAAAGAAATACTGAATGCAATATATTAAAAAAGGCTGAAAGTTAAAGCTTGAATTGTTTGTTGATTTTCTTAGGGTGAGCTGGGTGGGCTTCCAGTGTATTTTTAGTTTTTTGCTTATTTTTTAAGTCCCATGTAAAAAATGATACCTGCAGCCAACTTTCTTACTAGCCATCATGTATAAAATGACAGCTTGTCATTAAATGATCATTTTGTATTGTTTTTATAATATTTTGCATATTTACCCAACCCGAAATAACACCTGACAGCCCGCTGCCAATACATGGGCATGTCCAACATGACGCTTAAGTGCCTATTAACTCATGTTGAATTTTCTAAGGCATATCAGCAAAACTGATTTCCTAAATGTGTACAGTATCCTGAGTGTCAGAAAGTGATGTTGGTATTAAAACAAGTGCTCTAACACATGTAATTATCTGTTTGCAATGTAAAGCCGTGACTCCTGGCATGCACAGTAAAGAAAGACTGGATAAAATTACAGGTACAGTAGAGCATTATAAGACTACCAAAAACAAACACTACAACACAACAAGATTAAATATAACAATATGCAGCAGATAACAGGCAGTCACAAATAGCAATTTGCCAGCCTAAAAAGAAAACAAACACAATACTAGACAGTCAGTAATAGGCAGTAATAAATAATACTTATCCAAACTTGAACGAGAACATCTTTACAACACAAATGGCAGTTAGCTCCTTAGATACAGTTAAAAGTAGAGAAGGCCTATATATCTTTTCTCGGATGGCCTCTGAAGAGGGGTTAGGAGGGAATACTTCATAAGGGCACCAGGAGGGAGTTCCAGAACTTTGGTTCAAATGAGGAGAAAGCCTGTTCACCCATCCTGGTGGCATACTTGGGAACATGAAGACCTGAGGGTGTAGGCCTGATGGGAGCACTGAAGGAGCAAAGCAATAGATGTGAAGTACAGGATCTTAGTAGCTTATCTGGAAAACACCCGAGAGCACAATATCACCTAGCAGATGGAGATGGATGGAGGACAATTCAAAGACAAACATTGTTATATGTCACATCCCATTTAGCCAGGATATTTTTAGAGGCATAGGCAAAGGATAGAAGGCCATAGTGTAGGTTAAGCAAGAAGACTCCTTTAGCAGAGGTTAATTTGGCCTTCGGGGTAAGTATCAGCCTAATTCTGAAGGCTATGCCAAGTTTAGTATTAACTGCCATGCAGATGGTGGGGATATGTAGGGAAAATCCAATGAGAGCTCAAGAGTGATCCCAAGGTATTTGATTTAGTCAGCCATGGCAAGTAATGAGTCATCAGCACAAATGGCTGTTAGGACATCCACACAACCTAAGCTTGGCAATATAACCCAGTGGCATAGCCTAAGTCTTTTGGGCATCAAGGACCAATTTATTTTTCATGGGCCAGTTCTGAATATTCTGAAAGTCACAGCTAAGCTGCAAGTTAAAATGGCCTACAGCCCAGGAACTAAAATAAAGAGCAATGTTATCTGTATAAACTAAGGAGGAGCAGGAGACAGATGCAAGAGGAAGACAGTTGAAAAAGACAGAGAAGAGCAGCGGGTCAAGAATAGAGCCCCGAGGAGCACCAGCTTTAACAGAGGCCATATTATTTACCATCTTGTTAAACTTTATGAATTGGACACTATTTGAAAGGAAGTTCACAAACTAGATCACAGCATAGGAGTAGAGGCTGAGCATAATCAGTTTTGAACATGATAACTGGTGATCAACCAGGCTGAACACCTTAGAAAGGTTGACAAATACAACTCCTATAATCATTTCCTTATCCATAGCTACTTCAATATCATTAAATAACTTAGTAAGTGCAGTGGATATTCTGTGCCCCTTGCGGAAGCCATACTGTTTGGGTGATAGCAGGTTTTACTTGCGGAGACAGTCTCAACTGCACTGCAACCACCTTTCCAGCACTTTACTTAGAAGTGACATGCATACAACAGGATAGTAGTTATTGATAAGTTTTGGGTCTCCCTTCTTTAGAATAGGGACAACTCTAACAATTTTACAATATCAGGCATAACTCCAGACATAAGTGATAGGTTGAAAATATGGGCAATAGGTGAGACAAGGGTAGGAGCAGCAAGGTGGGGAGTCCTAGGTTACATCTTCTCAGGCCCAGGGCTAGTGTTGGGGGAGAGAGTGCTTAACAATTCTGGAAATTCCTTTGTGGTCACAACCTTCAGGAAAAATTGAGAGTGATTAGGAGAAGAGGAGGAGTTTGGTTTGTTCGCTGTATTCATGGGGTGACAAGGAGGAGAAGAATATGCTGTTAAATCAGTAAAATGATTGTTGAAAGCATTCGCAATAGTAACAGGGTTATTACAGCCTATCCCATTAAGGACTGTATTATTAATGTCTTGTCCATTGGAGCTACCTATAAGACCCTTGATATGGCACCAGAAACTGCAGGAGTCCATGACAGAGGCCAGAAGCTGGTCCTTAACAGAAGGTACTTGGAGCAGTATGAGTACCTTTTTTGCAAACATTTCTGAGTCTTCTGTATTCACTCCATTCAGATACACTGGAAGAGGCCTTCTAAGAAAACCAATGTTTATCCCTTGCCTTCAACAAGGAAAGTTAGTCACTGTGAAACCTTTTTGTGGCTGTACCCCTGACTCTCTTCATAACAGGGACATGTCTGTCCTGCAGAGTGGTGATCTGGACAATGAGGTGGGATAGAGCTTTTGTAGCATCTGAGGAAGAGTAAATAGGGAACCAGTTGACCAGGGCTACATCAGCAAGGAAACTAGCAGTGTCTAGTCTGGGTAATGACATTGTGGGGAACCTTTGGCAAATGGACCTTCCATAAGCAGCACATAAGAGAATGGTCACTGACTGAGTCAAGTAAGAGTACAGACAGCTGGGTCCTGTCCCCTACTATTGGATAGCATCCAATCAATCAGGGTATGATGTCTCCCTTTCAGAGGGTCTTATTGGGGCAGAGATAAACTGGATGAGGTTCAGCTTGCTGACTTTTCCCTTATAAGATTTGGTGTTCTTACCTAGCAAAATCAAGATTAAATCACCCATGATTAATGGTTCATTGCTACCAGTCCTTAGACTTACCTGACTGGTTAGGTTGAAGAGGTCAGAAAGATCAAATTTAGGAGGATTGTAAGTGCAGACTAAGTGAAGCCTCTTAGTATTACCCAGCAGGAGAAATGAATGCAAAAATTAACAGGAGGGCATTGTAGGAAGGTCATACTGCACATGAGATACATTTAAACAATATTTGTAATAAACTGTTAGCCCCCCCCCCTTTAGAATCAGGATGATCTAGTCTAATAAGGTTATAATTAGGGAGGGAGTAGGAAGACTTGGGGATGGATGTTTAAGCCAGGACTCAGAGAACCTGAGAATATCTGGCGAGTAATAGTCAACTAAGGCTTCAAGCTCTAAGATGTTTGCCATAAGGCTTTGAATACTGGGGTTTGCAATTTTAATACCCTTTTCATTGTGCCATTTAAGAGATCTACCATGGGAGGGTGACACTGGACCAGGGTTAGGCTCAACATCCCCAGATGGTAACAGGCATAGAATATGAAGCCAGTAGCTGGAACACTTATTTGCCAGGCAGCCACTATGATTTATATGTTACACTATATGCAGGAAGACCTTTGGCTTCAGTAAGCAGGTATTAGTTGCACAGATGTTGGACATCAAGGCATTTGAGAAAGTCAAATCTGTGATGGAGTTAAGGTTAGGTATTGGGGTATCCTCTAGCACTCTGTGGGTAATGCAGTTGTTCATTGTATCCTAAATGGCTGCAACATGCCTGGGACATCTTGCCATGCCTAAAACATGGCCAAGCTAAGAAATAATTATTTGTTAAAAACTCTCTGGAAAGGAAGTAATTATTAAATAAATAAGTTGTTGTTTTTTTGTCAGCAGAGAATAGAACAGGATGAGGGGTTTCATACCACAAGAGGTATGGATTTGAGAAGAAGTCAGATTTTCTGCTGAGTTTCCTTTCACACTATAGAGTGTTTCTAGCAGCAGCGTCAGCCAACAAATAGTTTTTAGCAAACATATATTTGCAAGAGCTTTAGATTTATTATCAGTGTTTTTTTTCATGTCTTTATATATGCTCAAAACAGCCATTATTAGTATTTTATAATTGCTAAAGTCAATAAAGATGGCTGCCACTGTCAATTTTTAAAAATCTCTTCCCTTGAGGTGTCATTGAGGTGACAGCACATACTAGATTTCCGCTCTACTAGTATGGTGCTGTGGTAAACAGTGCAGAATTACACCAGCATGTTCAACTTATTAATTGTGGGCATGGCAAAGAGCAGGAATGTTTAAACACTACAGAACCCCATATCTCAGGTCAGGAATGAAATGAAATAAAAATGGAAAATGTGTATTTTGTTGTTACTGGCAGACACAATTTCTTACTAAAAATATATAATAAAATTGTTTCCCTCCAACAGGTACTGCTGCTTTAAAATTCTCAAACTGAATAATACCAAGAAAAAAAATTAAAAATGTGATTAAATGATTTGCACTGTGCAAGCAGTTTTAAATTATTAGTAGGCAGGATGGCACCACTGTACCCTGCTGTGTAGAATGAATGTGCACTCAGCGGCTTACTTCAAGCAAGGGCAGGCTGCACAGACAGTCTACAGAGGGTAGCAGTGGGGCTGACCTCACTTCATCAGTTTCAGCAGCTCTAAGTCTGCACACAATCTGTGACCATGTACCTGAACCCCTAGGGGCAGGAAGCCATGTTGTTTCCATAAAATAGCTGAGGTGTGAAGTGATTTCCATGGTGGATAAACATTCATGAGGCTTTTAATTTGTCACAATATCAAGTTTTATTCCTGTGTGACCTTGCAACCTCTTATATGTGCCTACAGCACACCCAAGCTTTTCAAAACACACTTAATGCATTGCTGAGAGTGTAACATTTGGCCTAAATGCAGACATGAAATGAGAGCTAGTAACTGTAGGTTACTACCTTTTTAATGAGCCACAGAATGTTCAGATCTTTATTCAGTCAATAAAAATTCCATTACATACCATTGTGGAGGTCTTATCAAGAAACTGTAACTGTATCTGTTTTTCCTTAATATTTGTAGTTCATAAATGCCATTGGTATGCACCTTCCACTGCTTCCATCTCCTCATTCACTCAAAATGCCACCAACAGCTTAATCTGGTTCAAGGTCAGTTGGCATTCATCTGTATCCCCTTCCCCCAGGTTGTGCCTGAAAATAGGCAGGATTTGTCTAGTGTACTTACCCAGTCAACAAAAACTAAATAAATAAATTAGCAGTGCACTGTAATAACATTCTCAGCCAGACCTTACATGCTAGAAGCTGGCAAGCTTTAGTCATGAAGTCGTGTTGACTAAAACCAAGACTGGCCAATTCAATTTCTAGTTCTGCTAGTATTTTTGCTTAAATATTTGTTCCCCTTCATAGGCCATGGTCTTCTTGTCCCAGGCCTTATCCCCCCGATGACTTAGCCCCTGACTGCAGCCATGACACTGGAATTCTCTTCCAATACCCTGGCCAAGTCATAATTCTAAACCGATTGCAGGGGGTGAGAAAGAGTCATCAGAGAGTGAGCCCATCAACTCTGTAATATACCTGCTCTCCATCAGTGCACTGAATGACTTGTCTGGTAGCTCTCCATTCCCCTTCCCCTGGAATCATCACACTGACACAGGTCTTAGAGGAAATGGCCTCAGCCATGTGTTTATTGATGTTATACACACCTAAAGAGCAGTGTGCGCAGCCAGAAGGAATCGTCCCTCATCAGGCCTTGTCACACACTGACCCTCAATCCCAGGCCAACTCAGGTGTGTGCCCGATTGCCTGAAGTAGTACTTGGTGTGGTCATATAGCCAAGGCTTCTGTGGCTTCTGCCCATCTGGTGCTGCTGTCCTTGCAGGATACCTGATGAGGGTGGACTGCGCCCCCCCACCCCGTCCAGGTCCAGGTTTGCAGTCCGCCACCCTCACACCGACCAGGGTTGGTGTCGAGCCCTTCTGATGAATTTGACTCATCCCCCCTTCCTTTTCCTTGTTCATTCAGTCTGTGATCCTCCCAAGTCGCCTCACATGGTTGCGAGATTGTTAAAGCTTTCTGTGCCCTATCAGCATTTTTTGACCTCTGGTCTGCTGTCCTAACCAGCTGTGCCCCTACACCAGCTGTCTATGTTTTATCACCTTTGGAGGAGACTAAAAACCCAGAAAATCCCTTTCAGAGGGAAAATCAGGAAAAGACACTCCCCGATCCCTAATGCAATCACCCATACTGGGTCAAAGGAGGGCCCTAACTCCCTGGTTACCCTAACCCATGCTTTTATGAGGGCTAGCAGGTGGGGATCTAAAGGGCAGGAGAAGAAAGAGGAGGAACTGCTGGCCACCAGTTCTCTTTAATCCCTCTTTTTCCTCCCATCCCAAGATGCCACCACCCTATGGGCAACCCTAGTGGTACCTCCTCTCTGCGTGTTGCCCAAGCCATCCCCCACACCAGAGTGAGGTCACCTACACTCTACTTCCCCAGGTTCAGGGAGGAAGACCCCCAAACAAACTTCCAGCTGCTGCAACATGTTTGCAGCATCTCTATTGTCTGGTAGCCCTCCATTCCTTTTCTCCTGGAATAGTTACACTAACACAGGTCTTGGAGGAAATGGCCACAGCCATGTGTTTATTGATGTTATACACACCTAAAGAGCAGCGTCCACAGCCAAGAGGATACTCCCCTCATCACACACACTGGTCCTCAATCCCAGGCCAACCCAGGTGTGTGCCTGATTGCCTGACATAGTACTTGATGTAGTCATATGGCCAAGGCTCCTGTGGCTACCCCTCCATCCAGCACCACCATCCTTGCAGGATACCTAACGAAGGTCGACCCCCCCCTCCAGATCCGGGTCCGCAGTCCACTACCCTCATGCCAACCAGGGTTGATGATCAGCCCTTCAGATGAATTTGACTCAACTCCCCTCCTTTTCCTTGTTCCTTCAGTCTGCAATCCTCCAGGGCCACCACAGGACAGACTTCATCCAACCCCCCAAGTCAGTTGCTCCAACTGTTCCTCCAAGACCTGTCCCATTTCTCCAATACCAGATCTAATTTTTCCTCCCACACTTGCCCATCCTTTCCCACCATAAGCTGGCAGGAGGCCTGAATTTTCCTATGTCTCACCATGGTCCCTCCTATGGGCTCCATAAAGGCTCTCATCTCCCCATAGATTCAAACGTATGCCCAACTAATTGGCTGTATCCCCCTCAGCATACAGCCATCATTGCCTCTGAATCAGCTGTGACCAGAAGAGGACAGTATGGGGCCACCAGCTTCTTAAGGTATGAAAGTCCTCCTTCATCGACAGCAGCAGGTCCACTGCCTTCTGAGCTCCCATGTCTTCACTGCCAAGGTGTACCACCAACACTTCTGGGCTCTGCTAAGTCCTCACCTCTGCCCTTAGGCTTGGAAGCAATCTACTCCAGTGCATGCCCTTCATACCCAACCATCTGACTCGTGCCATCTGGTGAGGTATCACTAGGTTACTCCTCCTTGACTTGGAGGTTGCTCTCACTGCTGCCCAGTAGATAAAAAAATGACCACATATCCATATATGCTACCTATAGATCTGTGGAACTGGAACTGGTTATCATGGGACTTTTAATGTGTGTGATTCATTGCCTGTATTTCAGACATCAGAAGCGGTATCAGGAGCTGGATGAGTCTCTTTGCTGATGACTTGAAGCTGTGGGCAGTGGTGGAAAGGGAGGAGGGGAAGCTGGCTCTTCAGGAGGACCTAGAGGCTCTGAGGAGGTGGGCAAGAACATGGAAGATAAAGTTCAGTGCTGGGAAATGCAGGGTTCTACACCTGGGGGCCAAAAACCCGGCTCATGAATACACCGTGGGGTGACAGGCACTGCAGAGTTCTAGGGAGGAGAGGGACCTTGGGGTGGTGGATGTCAAAATGAATAACTCAGTGCAGTGTAGAAGGGCTGTGGCCCAAGCAAATAAAAGGCTGGGGTGCATAGCCAGGGGGATAACCTCAAGGAGTAGAGAGGTACTCCTTCCGCTGTACAACTGCCTGGTTAGACCACATCCAGACTACTGCATGCAGTTTTGGCGTCCGTACTTAAAGAGGGACATTGCTCTTCTGGAGAGGGTACAGAGGAGGGTGACCAGGATGTGCTGAGACTGGGGGGGAGGCCCTATGAGGAGAGGCTGAAGGA
Source organism: Neoceratodus forsteri (assembly GCA_016271365.2). Classification (NCBI taxonomy): domain Eukaryota; kingdom Metazoa; phylum Chordata; order Ceratodontiformes; family Ceratodontidae; genus Neoceratodus; species Neoceratodus forsteri. The sequence continues at coordinate 434,872,296 of JADMNL010000022.1, read as the reverse complement.
GCTCAACCTGTACTCGCTGGAGGAGAAAAGGAACAGGGGGGATATGATAGAAGTCTTCAAATATCTCAAAGGAGTAAACAGGGTAGGCCTTGAGGGGGTGCTTCAGCTTAGGGAGGTGGGGCCACCAGGGTCACTCATTGAAGCTGGAAGGGGAGGCCGAGGGGGAAAAAAGGAGATGCTATTTCACTGAGAGGGTGGTGGAGCCCTGGAATATGCTGCTCAGAGACTTGGTGACTGCTGCAACTGTGGAAGGGTTCAAGAAAGGCTGGGATAGGTATGGGGGAGGGTGCATCCCAGAGCCCTGCCGGGGGGTGGGGGACCTTGTAAGGAGGAAGGGGCAAACAATGGTGCCCTGGGAGAGCACTGATTATCGAGGAGACTTGATAGACAATAGGGCCTAATCTGCTGGCTTCTTAGTATGTTAGTATGTTAAAATTCAGGAGGCTTAAACCAGCCCAGTGGCATTAAGGATTGAGGCACTGGATGCCAAAACTGCTCCATGCGGTGGCCTGGGTTTGGGAACAAGCCGGGTCATCGAGAAATTAACCAGGCGGGAAAGGATTGAGCAACCATAGGACTGCCCTCTTTCCCTGGGAGGTCTGGGGCATCCACAAGATTGCAGCAGCCCCGATGGAGAGCGGGGGCACTACAGGAGTGGGGATACTTGTGGGGAGAAGTGCGGCTGACGTCAGCACATTGTGTCTTGATGTCATTGCATGTCCACACTTCTCAGGGGATAAAAATCAGGAGGAAAATGGTAGACGACCAAGGCAGCTTGATAGCCACACTTCAGCAACCAGGGGGCCTGTCATGGAATCACACTGTGGTATTGGTTCCTGGCCCGGCTCAGGGGACTGAGGGTGGTCCCTCTGGCAGGTGTAGCACTTTGCCAGCCAGTATGTGAGTGAGCCTGTGGGCTGATCGGGGATGAAGGTGGCAGCTAGATGTAGGCAGATCAGGCTGCAGCAGGAGTATAAAGAGTGATATGATAAAAAAAAATTCAGGAGGCTTAATTGTCTGAGACTCTCATAGCTCAGGTGGTTAAGAGCTAAGGCATGGAGTGCTGAGGTCCTGGGTTCAAATCCCAGTGACAGTCACACCTTTCCTTTCCTTTCATTTCCACAATTGGATTTCACATATCTATATGGTCTTTCTGGCCTTCAGGGACCCTGGAAAAGACAACAGAAAGTTATTGCAAATGTGGGCAAATATATGGAAAGAATGCCTGGGACTTCTAGTGCCCCAGTACCTGGATCTCCCCATCCACCCAACCTAGGCTCCTTGCATTCATTGCCACCCCAATACAGAAGTGTCATACTCCCTAGTGTCCAACCCTGCCTGTTGAATGGCCTTACTCAAGATATACTGGAACTGGTAAGTCATCACTGGCCAGTCATTTTCATGTTGGAAGAAGGACTTCCCCCATTTCTGGGCATGAGGTCATTTAGGCCTGGACCCTTTCTGTGACCTGCCACTGAGCCCATGGGGGGGGCCTTCACCTGGCACCACCAATCCCTCCCTTTATGACCTGTTTTTACTCTTCCTTCCTTACTGACACCCAGAGCCCTTCCTCCAAAGCCACGACAGACCCTTGTCATAGGCCTGAATTCCCAATACATTGTGTCAGTTGGGTGAGTTCTGATACCTGGAATGCTCTACAAAATGACACCAAAAACATAATGCCAAACAGCCTCACCTCGTATGGGCTCCAACACCCACGGCAAAGCCGCCCAAATCCAGGTCAAGATCACCTGGGTGATGGGGTGCTGTATGCTTGTCTGGGAAGCCTGCGACTTCTCCCACCCTTCCAGGACCTTCCTAACCCTGAAGGCCCTCATGGTGTCTGTGACAATCACAGAGTGAGCCCATTGACTTTGCAATATACCTGCTCTCCGTCCGTGCATTGAGTGACATATCTGAGACTGCTCCCTATCTTGGGTTTCCCACATAGTAGCCTGGTGAGTTGCTGCCAAGCTACTGACCAGTTCTGGCTAGCAGTGTTGAAGTGAAGAGCCCTTGGATAATAATATACATACTGCATATTTTGCTTTGAGTCCTGACATTTGTTCTTGAAAAGCGTGGAAAATATAAGAAGTGGGATACATTGTGGAATCACAGAGCATCTCAGACAACTGTGCAGACAAATTCTTCAATCCATATGATGCAAATTTAATGGAACATCGTCACAGCATCTGTCAAATCTCAAGAAATATTGTGAGACTTATTGTGTAAGAGGGGAATCTAGATGGCATATGCCTCTCTTGCTACTACGGCAAACAGGAAGATGCTGTTCATTTTTTTAAAAGCAGGAAGCACACCCTCCAGTCCAAGTATCTACAGGAAAGAAGAGGCACCTGAGTGAGGTTGGTGACACTGCATTATTACTTTTGGTACACGCTGTGACACTTCAAACTCGTACCGTGAGTAATAATGCGGAGTGGCCAACACATACGACAGTGGGAAGATCCAGTCCTGGAGCTGGTTATCATGGGACTTTTTTTCATATCCATACATTTGATTCTTAAGTGTGTTTGGCCAAAGAACTACCCAAAACAAATCTTTGCATTAATGTCTGGTCAGTTTCATTCTTATCTACAGGCTCTGGCTTGCTTTCTCCAATGAGACTGGGCCTCTTGAAAAAGAAACTTAATTTCTGAGAGGGCTCACCCTGTAACTATATTTGCAGCTTCATCAGTCTGCGTTTCCATCTTCCCCTACCTGGCACATGTGGGTAGGACTTACTCAGAAAGAGCATGCATAAATATGAAGATATGCATACTAATATAGACCCCAAATGGACTCTGACAATGCATGAAGGGTTAAGCACTCCTTAAAGATGATTGCATGTACGTTCTTGCTCTTGAGACTTGTAAATGGGAGCAACATCATTAGTGGTGAAAGGGACTGAATTTTGTGAGCAACAGCTGTCACTTAGGGTTTCCACCTGTCCTGAGTTTCACAGGACAGTCCTGATTTGGGGAGCTGTGTCCTGCAGAAAAACATGAAAAATACTACATGTCCTGACTTTTCAGTAGAAAAAATATTTTCTAACTTTCCACTAAATCTTGTAGAAAACTATAGTACCTTAACTAAAATTCATTAAAATGATATGAAACCATAGAAGCAACCAAGAAACTACAATACTTAGCCTTAATTCTGGTTATATAAAGAAAATAGTCTGTTGCGCTGGTCAAGGTTACATACTGTCCTGCAAAAAAATCATGTTTCAGTAAGAAATGTCCCACTTTGGGCTACTTAAAAGGTGGCAACCCTATTGTCACTGGTAGCAAAATATGCATCGTTCCCAGTTGGAAGCATGTAGTGAGAGCGACTCCCCCACACTGCTCCTCCACAGTGACATGCCCGACTCGACTGCAACCACAGTGCCGAGCTGACCACAGTGACACCCCCCCAGATCATCAACAGGTGCGACGGCGCACTACAAAGATGGCATCAGCATGACAGCACCCATTTCCGGGTGTGAACAGGAGGGTGATGGTGGAAGAATACATCCAGAGTGTCAAGGGGAAGAACCTTCTGGTAGTGGATGGCTACACCTACCAGTGAGAAAGGACTTGCGGGTACCGCATGTATTGGAAATGCTGTGAGTACACTGTAGCATGATGCAAGGGGTGAGCACTGATAGTTGGTGGGGCTGCACCCGCATTGTCAGACTTACACAATCATGTGCCCAACACTGTGGGGTGGCCGTGTGGTGGGTGAGGGCTGCCATCAAGAAGAGGGCACTGGACACCAATAAAAGCAGTCAACAGACTGTGGTGGCATGTTGCTCTGCTGTCACTGATGCCATGGGAGGCGGCGGCCTGTCCCCTGTCCCACTGCTGAAGAGGGCCACCCAATGGGTGTGGAGGGGTGCACAGCAGGCATCAGTGGACCCCCCCCCCCGAACATCACCAAGCTCACCATACTGGAGGCGTATTGGAGGACACTGGCAGGTGAACCATTCCTGCTTTATGACTCCAGGGGCACAGACCATCTTTACCTGCTATTCAGCACCAACAAGAATCTGGAGTACCTTGCTTGCAGCCCTGCCTGGCTTCGAGACAGCACCTTCAAATGCTGTCCCTGCTTCTTCCAGCAGTTATACATGCTGCATGGCATAGAGGGGACTGCCGTGCTACCAGCTGTGTATGTCCTAATGACCAAGTGGACTGTGGCCACATACACAGAGGTGTTCTGAAAAGGTGGCTGAGCTGTGCCCCATGAGTGGCCCACAGCACATGCTCATAGACTATGAGATGGCCACATACAAGGCACTGTGGACTGTCTTCCTGAAGCTGGATATCTATGGATGTTTCTTCCACTTATGCCAGTGTGTCTGGTAGCAGATACAACAACATGCGGAGATCATGCACAAGTACATTGCTGATGACCTATGCACCATGCATCTCACATGCTGCCTACCCTCGATGACGTCCGTGCCACCTATGAGGACATGAATGGCTGGCCCTACATTGTCGAACATGAGGAGGTGCTCTCCTCAGTCCTCAGTTACTTCGAGGACATGTGGCTGGGCAGACCTATGTGTAGTGGGGGTTCCATGTTACAACGGCAATTGCAGAAAGGAGATCACCATTAGAGTGAGTGTACATCACCGAAAATCAATTTCGGCAATGTACACTACTGGTGCACAGCAAAAGGGTGCCGAAGACTTACTTTTTTTTTTATTTATGCAGGGGGCTGTGCCCACCGCATCCCCCTACTTAAGGATTCTCAACACCAGGGGGGTGCATATCGGGAGGGAGTGCAAAACAAATGAACAAAAAATCCCAGATGGCGCACAAAAAAGCGACCATGCCTAGGACCAAACCCGGTACCCTCCCAACCCTAGCCTCCCATGTACCACATCACATGGCCAGCTCGGCAGCCAACCTCCGCACTACACCCCACAAACCCTCCCTGCCCTTCTGCCCATACCACACACGCATGTATATATAGCGACATCCTGTCACTATATTGGCAGACCCCCCCCCATCCAGTCACCCTCCCTGCCTGGTAGCCCTGTGCACAGCCACCGTGATTGAGTCACCCTTTTTGAACGTGCTCAATCACGGTTGTCATTGTCACAGGCTACCATTGTGGACACCGTTGCAAACCACTGTTCCCCATTCTTGTCTGGAACTGCCACACCTCCATCATGGAGTGGGATACCGTGCATCAACAATGCCATTGAAGGGTTGAACAGGACATTCAACTCCCTGCTGGGCATGGTGCACCCAACACTGTGGCATTTTCTGGATGTCCTGCAGGGGGCAGTGGCTCATGGAGGTCAAGCTGCAGCAGGTTGTGTCAGGGCAGCTGGTTGGAAAGTCACGCAGGTGGTGGAGGGAGAGCACCAGATGACTGGTGGAGCTTGTTGGCCAGTATGGAGCCCACAGTCACCAGGACTACCTGATAGGGCTGGCCCTGAACATATCCATGTGGATCTGAGCTGCTGGGGGGGGGGGGGCTTGGATCATGTTTCACTGTGGTGTTTTCCCTGCTGCCAACTACTTGTGTGTCCTGGGTGTGGGGTCTGATTCAGGGCTGTGGTCCACCTGTGGTACATTGTTCGTGTGTTTTGCTGCCTGTCCCTGCCATGCATTGCCACTGTGAGGCTCTCTGCAGTCACATGCTGCACCCAGTCATTCCACTTGGGAAATGTCCATTGCCATCACTGCACTGTCGGAGGGGCACTCTCGGTGGTTCATTGTCAGGGGTGTTTGCATGTGGTGTATCGATGTGTGGCTGGTCATGGGGGTGTCCATTGGGGTGTGCAGTGCTGTGTGTCACTGTTCTGTCAGTTGGGCTTGTGTGCATCAGATTTCTCTATGTCAGTTCAGCTGTGTCGCTGTGGGGATGTTGGCATGGTTGCTGTCGCTCCTCTGTGGTGCTTCCTCCCTGGAAAGTTTAGGTCCTATTTGTACTTTAGCTGAACAGCAATGATTTTAGATGAGCTTTGACTCAAACCAAGTTCTAGCAGTCTCTATAAAAAAGGATTCTGTGCTTCTCCATGTTAGCCTTTATATTTTTACCACATTTGGGGTTATCTATCCCAATTCAGCTTTTGTTCGAACTAGAAACATCTGTTGCTAGTCAGAATTCAGACAAGAAGTAGTCCGCTTTCTTTATTATTGATGAATAACATCTAACCTGTCTCAGACTCTGGTTGTAATTGTATTTTGGCCTAAAGCCAGATGAGTACAAGTAGCACAAAGAGAAGAAAAACATGAAAAACCTTTTAACGTTTTAAACATTAGTAATGCAATCTGTAATTGCCTTACAGCTCTAGCCACTACAAATGTGTACATAGCTAGAAAATGCAAATTGTTGTCGTGGAAGCACACTTTGCTGGTCCACCCTGGTGAGGGTGGGGTACTTTCTGTATATAACAAGATTTTTGATCTGAGGGTTGTTTCTGGTTTAACTGGGCATTTTATGATGCTGTACCGAAGAAGAATTTTAGTTTGCAGCAAACCCAGTATTTATTGTATAAATTAAAATTATGAAGAACTACTGGAAATGCCCTTTATGCTACTGCACAGGTTACTCCAAAAGCCATTTATTGCTCCCCACAAGATACCCCCCCACCTCCTACAGCCAGTACTTTGGTTTATAAAATGGACTTGGATTGGTTTAGAAATTGACTTTTAAAGATATAAAGTACTAGGTTGTATTACTGATACATATAGCACAATCATAAAAGGAATTGCAAGTTGGAACACTAGGAGTTTTATTCAGGACTAATTGTACCACTGAGGTCACAGGTTATAGGTGAAGTGACACTACCAGACTGGGTCAGCTCCGTAATGACAATTCAAGCCTTAGACAGACTCAACCACAATGTGCTATGTAGTAAAATGCATGGCCTGCAAACTGCCCCCATATCAATTAAATGGGTCGCTAGCTTTCTTCAAGATACTGTAGGTCCCAGCAAGTAAAACTGAGCAGTCATAAATCCAGTTGGGGACAGGAATATTGGGGGGGGGTTGTTTCATAAGGTGCTATTGTTGGGCCCCCTACTGTTACTAATAATAGAGAATGAATTTCAAATTGAGAGTGAATATATAATGTATGTGGATGATACTATCTTATGTGACAGCCATCCACCTCTCCAGGTTAGCAGTTAATGTATTTTACTAGGGCATGACAGGGCCTCAGAATGAACCAAATCCAACCAAATGCTTATTAATAGTAAAAGAATCTAATTCTAAGAGTAAATTTTAGTAAACAACAGGGTGACCAACATTTATAAATTGGAAACCATGCAATTGAGAAGATGGATTGGGTTAGATAGGTGTGTTTAGTTCTGGACAAGCGATTAAGTTGGGGCCTAAATATGGATTATGTAGAAAACAAAGAAATAAAAAAATTATACATTGTTAGTGTCTTACAAAGGGCAGGATTAGGAAGAGAAAAACACTTGTGATGGTATACAAGTCCGTGGTCAGACCAGCTCTGGAGTTTGCCTGTCTGGTCTGGTATTCTGGTTCAGAAAATGGAAATTAAAAAAACAGGAAGGAATCTAAGACTGAGTAAAAACAATTACTGGAAAAAATAACTGAAGAGGTTTGCAAATGGGAGTTGGGAAATTAGCTCCCGAGGGAGAAGAGATATGAAATTTGTAGTTTCTTTCTTAATGGGCATAATACACCTGGACAGTATCCATCACTCTTTAATCTGTGAAAATACCCAAATTCAGTATGAAACTAGAAAGAAAAAGAGATGGGTGGTAGTTAAAAGAAATCAAAGCATTTTAAAAGCAGCAGTGCAATGAAATTGGGCAAAACATTTGACCCTACTTTTTTTAACTATAAAAGTTTCTTGGCATCTTGTAGAATAATTTGATAGTACACAATTCTAATTCCACCAAAATCTAAGTATTTTATAAATGTTTTAATTGACTTTGTCTCAAGAAAAAAAGATGGCCACCACATTTTACACAGAAATAGAATTCTAGTCATGGCAAGTGCTAGAACTGAAAAAATAATAAAAAAAACCTCATGGGGCTGGATATTCAAACTGCGATATTTTGTGGCACAAGCCCTTGCGCTGCACAAAATAGTTGTGCAGGGGTGTGGCTGGAGTGATATTCAAAGGAGTTGCGCTATCGAGCAACTCCTTGGAATATCACCCCCCGGCCACAGCCACTATGCATGGCGCAGTGGAACTTGCGCCACCACAAGTGGTCAGCGTGGAGCATTCAACTTGCGGTGCCACAAGCACCATTGCGCCATGCGCAAATTTCTGATATTCAAAAGGTGACATGCAAATGGGGCCATAATTCATGCAAGGTGCAGGGGGGGCCATTTGCATCTGTTTATGGCCCCATTTGCATGCCATTAGCATGCAGGTGTGCCGATCCCCAAGGACTTGCGCCTGGCGCCCTGCCAGGCAACGGCATTGAGACCGACACCTGCAGCCCGATCGTGGGCAAAGGTAAAACATCCCCCACCCCCCACGGCCCGATCGCGGGCAAAGCATTAAACTCCCTCCCCGACTGGCCCGATCGCAGGCAAATGCTGAAATAACCCCCACCAGCCCGATCACGGGCAGCAAAGTGTCCCCAGAATATATCCCTGGTGGTCCAGTGGACCAATAAGCTAATCGCGGGCTGCAGAGTTTACAACCCCTCTCCTCCCGAGCGTATCCCTGGTGGTCCAGTGGACCGATAAGCCAGTGCGGGCTGCAGAGTTTTACAAACCCTCCCGAAGCGTATCCCTGGTAGTCCAGTGGACCGATAAGCCCGATTACGGGCTGCAGAGTTTTACAACCCCTCCCGAACGCATCCCTGGTGGTCAGTGGACGATAAGCCCGATCACGGGCTGCATCAGTTCGACACCCCCAAGACCCATCCCTGGTGATCTAGTGTCCCCCCACCCCACCCACCCAGTCCCACCCCACTCCCCCGCGGCGGGCGGCAGCATCCACTCCCCTGCCGTCAGCCACGACTGACTGCCCGGTAGGGCTGTACGACCATTGGTGCAGAGCAAGAGCCAATAGGCGTGCAGCCCATAACGTACAAGGCAGTCCAGATTTGTGAATGAATGAATTCTTTGCCCGCGATTGGGCTGCAGGGGGGGCACAGGGAGTAGGTTGAGGGCCAGCCACAGGTGGCAGCTGCTGTGTTGCGCCCTGCAATGCGGCAGCTTCCTTGTGGGTGGCCCTCAACTTGATCCTTTTATTTTTTTTGGCTCAAAGTTGTGCAGGCGCAGGTTGGGGTTGCGCCAGAGAATCTCTGCACAGCCGGCTGAATATCGGGCTGTGCAGTTGCGTGTTCCTCCCTCCAGTTCAGCATGCATTCATTTGCATTGCGCTGTTGCTCAGCATGTTTTCAGTGGCTCAACTGCCTCCTGCTGAATATCGCAGAATGGCGCAATTTCGGACTTGCGCATGGCGCAACCCTTTTGAATATCTGGGCCATGGTGTGCAGCATAGATGGTACCTAGACAAGTACGTTTGACAAGGATGCTAATATTTTTCTTAATTTTAGCTGAAACTAGCTTTTTTAAAAAAAAAAAAATTCATTGCTCTACTGCTTTAATCGAAACATTTTATCATGGGCTACTAAGGAATTTGGATAGATCTTTTGTTATGCCCGAGGTAATTCCCAATTGATGCCTCATTGAACTGATTTTGAAGCACCAATGTTTATTAGACATTTGTGATGTTTTAATAAAAAATCGCCATTAGTATGTTGAAACTAAGTGCACTTTGATGATATGTAGTTTTAATGAAATGACGTGCATTTCTTGGGGGGTTGCAATATAATAAAAATAAGCATAACATAAAATCTGAATCAAACTCATAGACCAATATAAAAAGTTTCAAGAGCGTACCTAGTTTTTGGGTTGATTGTTAATCAAAATCGTCTCCTGAGAGTGAATATTCATTAATTGTCTATAACTACAGAAAAAGAGGTGTGTTTGTTCATCTTGTCAAAAAAAGACAGGCTGAAATTAAACTTGAAAGATTCCATTTGCTTTTTACTTGTTAGTATGTGTACTGCTTTGGAAGGACATTTTAAAGGAGAACTGTGCTGAACCTGAAGGTAATGTTTTCCAGTAGAAGCTGTTTAAAAAATGGTTTAAATTCTCTTATTGTTCTATCTATTCTTACCTATTAGTGACCTTGATGGTTGTTTCTGATTGATACTCTGATACCGAGTGCCATTTTAGAAATGTCTGATGTAGTTTAAGTCCTTCTCCAACCACAGAGTTCTATAGCAGAACGTGGATGCATTGTTCCAACAATGGAAGAGCTGAGCAAGGGACATAAACTACATAATGCAGTTCTAAAATGGCACTTACTGTCTGTGTGTGAATCAGAAACATGTATGAGGATAACAAAACAGCCTGTGGAGATGGAACAGTAACAAAATTTGAACTAGCACTTAAAAATCAACTTCTACAGAGAAAAAATGACTTACAGGTTTAGTGCAGTATCTAAATATCTTTTTGCTTTTCTTGACCAAGTTCTGACTAAAAATTGACTTCCAAGTCAGACTTTTTTGTTTTATATCCCAAATGAGGTCACAAATTAAAAAATGTAAACTTATCCTTGAGTAAAAGAACTGCAATACTTAGGTTTATGCACCGAGTCTCATGTCTACTGCATCTTGTACACCAACCTGATACTGAGCTTGTTTTATTTTGCCCCTTTATTCATGTTAGACTGGCAAACAGTTCAGTCAAGCCAGGTGTACCTGCATCTGTAGAAAGTTGACACCAGCCCATTACTATATTCTAGATAAAGCACAACAACCGACAGTATGATAGTTTCAAACAGTAGGGCCTATATCATGATAATAACCAACAGCTAGGTACAAGGACTCTTTTACTTCTTTGATATGTTCTTTTGTTCCGAGTGCAGGGGCAGCAACTCCAGATCTGATGAAAGAAGAAATACAGGAATTGAGGAACAGGGTAGCGGTACTGGAGCAGGTGAGAACATAACTCAAATCCATGTAAGGGCGGAGGGCGTTATGAGGTAGTTTTCACAATGATCTAAATTTTCTGAAGTGTCTATGTGGTTTAGGTGGTAGTTCTCGTGATTAGGGGCCATTACGTGGTGGGCCAAATTCCACAATGGGAACATGAGCTCATACTCTGGGATGACACAGCATTGTAGTGCTATGGCAGTGCTGTCCTTACCGAAGGCACTAGCTACCCTTCAGGTGAGAAGTTAAAACAACATTCATTTTGTCCATTTCTGGTGATAAATCCAGAAGGAAATTAAAGATCCTGTGGCACTTCTCAAAAAGAGTGAGGCATTAGCTCAATGTCCTTGTCAACATTCCCTTCCTTGAAGTGTCCAGTGATGGGGCTCCTCTGATATAAGCAGGCAACGAGTTCCACATGATAGGTGCAGCAAAGCTGAAGGCTCTGTCCCTTGTTGATTTCAAGCGGGAACATGAAACCACAAGGACCCCCACCTCAGAGGAATGGGACAAGAGTGTATTCAGCCAGAAGTTCTTTCAGGTGACCAGTGCTCTAATCATGCAGAGCTTTGTAGAATAATAAACTTCTCTTGAAGCTGACGCACCTCCTCACTGGCAGCCAGTGCAGTTCCTATAGAACTGGCTGATATGCCCAGACTGTGAGGTCACTGCAGTCAGCTATGCTGCTGAGTTCTGCACGAGCTGCAAGGGACACATCAGCCCCGCAAGTGGCCCTAGGCAGAGAGCAGTGCAATAATCCAGTCTGGGGGTGGCAAAAGCATGAACCAGTGTTTCAGGTGATATTATGCAAGTGGTAAAAGCCTTTGTGAATAACAGAAGACACCTGCGGCCTGATATTCAAAACTGGACAAAGCAAAGCGCAAATATTTGTGCTGCCCCTTGCAGTTGCGCAGGGGTTCAAAAATGCTGTATTCAGTGGAATAGTACATGAACACTATTGGACAGAATATAGGGTCTTTGTGGCCCAGCACTGAACCACTTAGCGCTGGGGAGACATGACCCCTGAAATAGGGCATCAATATGGCTTATGCCAGTGCAAAATTTCCTATATTCAAAAGGACCCATGCAAATAAGCCCATTGGGCATGCAAGGCACTAAGGGGCCATTTGCATGCTCATTACAGGTTAATTTGTATAGGAAGCAAGGCTAGACTGTACGACACTACCCCCAATTACCCATTCCCTGAGAGTTATCCCTGGTGCTAGTGGTCCCTGCCCCTCCAATTGCCAACCTGATAGTATAAGATATACTTTCCCTGGTGCTAGTGGTCCCTCCCCCTGGCACAATAGCCATCCTGAAGGTGAACATGACATCTTCCTTAGTGCTAGTGGTCCCCTCACCAATCACCAGCCTGACAGTTGAATGTATTCTGTCTCTGGTTTCCTGGTGCTAGTGTTCCACTCCCCACTGATCGCCATCCCTATGTAATATATATTATCTTTCCCTGGTGGTCAGTGGTCTCTCCCCAACCGGATCACTCGCCCGACATATGTATATAGTTTCCCCGGTGGCCAGTGGTCCCTCCCCCCATCTGATCCCCTGTAAAATAATGGTACACCATTCCCTGGTGTCCAGTTGACTCCCCACTCTGGCAGGTGGTGCATTGCATTCCCCACCCCTCCATCCCATGACCCCGTAAGCGGGCACTGCGCACAACTCACCGCACCATGGCTAGCCACCAACTGGGCTGTTAATTAGAGCATGCATACCAGTACATACTCACGGTGACACAGTACTATCAATCAGCGTGAGCCAATAAGTATCACGACGCTCAGTTGGCAACCAGAACGTAGTGATAGATGAACCTTGATGGTCGCCTCGGAGTCAGATAAGATGAGTAAATGTTGGGGCACTACCTGTATGTCAAGAGATCAGAAGTCTGTTAGACACCAGGAAAGGTTACCATCATTTAGGGGATTGGGTATGGGAAGGGACCACTGGCCACCAGGGAAACTATATACATATGTTGGGTGGGTGCTTGGGTGGAAGGAGAGACCACTGGACACCAGGGAAAGATTATATATTACATTGATATGGTGATTGCGGGGTTGGGGGAGAACTAGCACCAGGAAAGATGTCAATTATACCTTCTGGATGGCGATCAGCGGGAGAGGGCACTAGCACTAGGGAAGATGTCAGTACAACTTCAGGATGTTGGTGGCAGAAACAATGAAGCCAGGGACTACTGTGTTGGGGTTGGGGGAGCGCTGCAGTTCCTCTACCCAACCATTAGGGTTGCAGAGGAGTAAGTTGGGAGTTTTAATCGTCGGTATGTGCACCACACAAGGGGACTGAGCAAACTGGCCTTGCTCGACGCACATACTTTGAATATTGGACTGCACCAATATTCAGGTCCCCAACCCTTGATTTGCATTGCACCCCCCTCTGAATATTTACCCAGACGCAAACCCTGTTTGCCCATGCTAACCAGGCTTTTCAATATTGCACAGCCACACAAAACCCGGTTTGCATGGGCATACTTGGATTTGCACCCGGGCAATCGTTTGAATATTGGGCTTGTTGTCCTAGAGTCAATCCAGTGTCTACAATGATGCCTATCTTTCTTACCCTATCAGCTGCTGAACAAGGCAATATCACTTTTCATTGCTACCCCCACATGGCCTGGTTTCACCAGTAACAACTGTTTTCAAAGAGTTCAGTTGGAGTCAGTTTGAGGCCATTCAGTCATTGATTTCAATGAGACACTTGTCTAATGCAGCTGCAACACTGATCCCATAATGCGTGCACAGCAGGTAGATATGTGTGTCAACTGCATATCAGTAAAAACCCAGACCGTATCACCTGTTGCTCTCCCCCAATGGCAACATGTAAATGGCAAATAATGTGGGAGCTAAAAATGACCTGAAGCACTCCACAGTAGAGGGAAGCAGCCTCCAAGATGTTATCACCTAGTACCAGCTGCTGTACTCAGTTGGACAAATAGGGCTCAAACCACCACATCATCATCCCAGTGAGTCCTACAGAATGCTCAAATGGGTCAACAGTACAGTACGTTTACCCAGCATACATATTTGTATTAGCTTAAGACGCTGTGGGCTGACATAATATACCTAGAGTTCCCTCTGACTTTGTTAGTATGCACTATGTACAGTAAGTAGTCCAAGAGTAGGGATTTTAAGGCAGCATGCAAGGAAGAGCAGTGGAGAGGGGAGGACTAGACCAAAGGTAATGGAACCAGTAAGAGAAAGCATATTGCCCTGGATTGATCTTAGCATAGGAGAAAAGAATGTAGTGGGAACTAGAGAGAAGAGGGAGTAGTAAAAGGAGGGGACAAGACAGGAGGGAGCTAATGCAGGCATGGAGGGCACCAAACTAAATTTCTGAGATGAAAGAGACTTAGAAACAGAGAAACTGTTGACAGAAAAGGAAAGCTTGGCCCACCCAGTCTGCCCAGATTTTCCCTGCCTATTTCATCTCTGCAGACCCTACCTGGTCTCTGTCAACCCTCCCCCTTCCATACTTATTTACCAATATTCCTTTATGCCTATCCCATGCAATTTTGAAACTTCTCCACTGTTTTCACTCCCACCACCTCTTCTGGTAGACTGTTCCATGCACCCACCACTCTTTCAGTGAAGTTGGACAGCCTGACCGCAATTGCATGTAAAGGGAGGGATAGTGAAGATTAATAGAAGAAGAAGAAGAATCAGCATTTATATAGCGCTTTTCATACATAGTATCCCAAAGCACTTTACAAGCAATGCTAGACTGGTAGTGAGTGACTGAATGTGTGGTGGACATATTGCACATCATCACCACACACAGCCTGGATAATTGCATGATCCGGTTTATGGGAAGGGGAATGTAGGCCAGGACACCGGGAATGTTCCCTGCTCTTTGCGAAGAGTGCCCTGGGTTCTTTTACTTCCACCTGGACACCCACCAGGACAACACCAGGATGGGCAGAAGGGACCTCGGTTTAACGTCTCATCCGAAGGATGGCACACCCCAGCAGTACAGCACCCCCTAATACTGCACTCAGATGCCAGCGATTTTTAGGTGCGTCCAATTCCAGTGTGGGATGAGAACCCACGACCTTCTGGTCTAGAGGCAGATGTGCTACCAACTGAGCCACGCTGACACCCGATAAAGGAGAGGGGAGGTGGGCAGAGGGAGACAGTGAAAAGGCAGAGATACTGAATGAATGTTTTTGCTCAGTATTCACAAAAGAAGAAGAGGAGAAGTTACCTAAACCAAACAGTAGAAGCACTCTGGATAGTGGGGTTGATGCCAGTCCATTTACAGAAAAAAAGAGTACTGAAAGAACTCCTAAAACTCAAGGTGGACAAAGCAATGGGGCCTGACAGGATTCACCCTAGAATCCTAAAAGAGCTAAGGGAGGACCTAGTGACACCACTAACCACACTTTTTAACAAATCATGGGAAGATGGGGTGGTACCTGAGGACTGGAGGAGGGCAGATGTGATTCCCCTTCACAAAAGTGGGAGCAAGGCAGAAGCAGGAAACTACAGACCTGTTAGTTTGACCTCAGTGGTGGGAAAATGATGGAATCACTTCTGAAAGAAAGAATTGTTGAGTACATAGTAAAGCGGCACAGGACCCAAAGCAGCATGGATTCACAATAGGAAGGTCATGTCAGAGAAATCTAATTGATTTCTTTGACTGGGTGACCAAAGTAATAGACCAGGAGGGACTGTGGATATGGCCTACCTAGACTTTAGCAAGGCATTTGACACAGTCCCGCACAAAAGATTAATAATCAAGTTAACCAGCTTGGGAGTGGGTCCCAGGGTGGTAGCCTGGGTAGCAAACTGGCTGCACAACAGGACACAGAAGGTAATAGTGAATGAAACACATTCTGAAGAAAGGGGGGGTTACTAGTGGAGTACCTCAGGGCTCAGTACTGGGTCCGGTCCTCTTTAACGTCTTTATAGGTGACATTGCAGAAGGTCTGGAAGGAAAGGTATGCCTCTTTGCAGATGACACAAAGATCTGTAACAGAGTTGATACACAAGAGGGGGTAGAAAGGATGAGAAGGGACTTGGCAAGGTTGGAGGAATGGTCAGACATATGGCAACTTAGATTCAATGCAAAGAAGTGCAAAGTAATGCACCTGGGAAATAAAAATCCAGGAGAAGAGTACACAATAGCAGGGGAGGTACTAACGACAACAATAATGGAAAGGGATCTGGGTGTAGTCATATCAGATGACCTAAAGGAAGGTAAGCAATGTGAAAAGTCAGTAAGGAGAGCCAGGGGGATACTGGGATGCATAGGGAGGGGCATCACAAGTAGAAAAAGGAAGTGGTTATCCCTCTATACAGACAGTTGGTGAGACCCCATCTGGAGTACTGCGTGCAGTTTTGGAGACTCCATCTATACAAGGACATAGACAGGATGGAAGCAGTCCAGAGGAGGGCAACTAAAATGGTGCAGGGTCTACATCAGAAACCATATGAAGAGAGACTGAGAGAGATTAATATGTATACCCTTGATGAAAGGAAGGACAGGGGGCATGATAGAAACTTTTAAGTACCTCAAGGGAATCAACAAAGTCCAGGAGGGTAGCATCTTTCAGAAAAAGAGATGTGTAAGAACAAGGGGGCATAATTTAAAGTTAGAGGGGGGACGGCTCAGGGGTAATGTGAGGAAATTATTTTTCACGGAGAGAGTGGTGGACTCATGGAACCACCTTTCTGGAGAGGTTGTGGGGTCTAAAACAGTGTGGGAATTCAAACATGCATGGGACAGACATAAGGCAATTATAGTGGGGGGGTTGCAGGAAGTAGGCTGTTGGTTAACTAGAATCTGTAGCTTATCCAGTAGGTAAGGAACTGGGCAGACTGGGTGGGCCAAGTGGTCCTTATCTGCCGTCAAAGTCTATGTTTCTAACTCATGGAGACCATACTAAAGGAAAGGCTGGTGAGGTACATGAAGGAGAATGGTCTACAGGATGAAAAACAGCATGGGTCTGTGGCAGGCAAATCTTGTCAAATGAACTTGATCGCGTTCTTCAATTGGGTTACGAGGGCAGTGGACAAAGGCCGGGTGGTGGACATCATATACCTGGACTTTAGCAAGGTCTTCGATTCTGTACCACAGAAAAAGTTGATAATGAAACTGAGGGATCTAGTGGAGGGGAGAATATGGTAAGATGGGCTGAGAACTGGTTGAGTGGTAGAACCCAGAGAATAGTGGTTGGAGGTGAGTTCTCCAGCACCAGGGAGGTCACCAGCGGGGTCCCACAGGGATCAGTGCTGGGGCCAGTGTTGTTCAATGTCTTCGTAAGTGACATCAAGGAAGGCATTAAAGGCAAAATGTGCCTGTTTGTGGATGACACCAAACTCGGTGGGAGAGTGGACACCAAGGAGGGGACACCGGACCAGAGGGAGGACCTCACCAGACTAGAGAGATGTCAGGAATCTGGCAACTTGATTTCAATGCTAAAAAATGCAAAGTGATGCACATAGGGGCCAAGAACCCTAGGACAGAGTATTACATAGGAAGGGTTCAGGTAACTGCTTCTGAAGAGGAAAAGGATCTAGGGGTGGTGATTACAAGTGGCATGAAACACACCTCTCAGTGTAGAAAGGCAGTGTTGTAGGCTAACAGGATGTTGGGGTGTATTGCAAGGGGATTCAGCAGTAGACAGAGTGAGGTTATTTACCATTGTACAGATCATTGATGAGACCACATTTAGAGTATGGGGTGAGGTACTGGCATCATTACTTTAAGAAGGATATCAGCATGCTGGAGGGTGTCCAGAGGAGAGCAACCAAGATGATTGAGGGGCTATAGGATAGGTCGTATGTGGAGAGACTGGGAACCCTTGGGATGTACTCCCAGGAAGAGAGGTGGCAGAGGTGGGAGATGATAGAGACCTTCAAGTACATGAAGGGAATTAGAGTGAAAAGGGAGAGTCTCTTTAAAATAAGTGATAACAGCACCACTAGGGGGGTCAGAAGGGATGTAATGGAGCATTTCTTTACTGAGAGGGTGGTGTATACCTGGAATGAGCTGCCAAAAGAGGTGGTATCAGCAAGGACAGTGGGAGCATTCAAGAGAGCCTGGGACAAGCACAAAGGAAACCCTTGGGACCCAGGAAGGGGGAGGACAGTTGGGGGGCAGGGTCATTGGTGTAAATTGTAAGTCCAGACCCTGCACCACTTACTGAGCAGATGCGATAGACCGGATGGTCTTCTGCTGTTTTTGTTTTTGTATGTTTGTAAGTAGTACTTCCTCACATCGCTCTTAAACTCCCCCCTTCCTTCTTCATTGCATGCCCTCTTGTCCTGGAGCTCTTCTCCAATTGAAAAAGACTCCCTTCCAGTACCCTCTTCACCCACATGAGGAACTTGTATGCCTCTATCATGTATCCCCTCTTCTCTTCTTTCCTAGGGTGTACATGTTGAGATCCCTCAGTTCCTTCTCATAGGTCTTTTGATTGAACCCCTGCACAATTTTAGTTGCCCTCGTCTGGACTGCTTCCACCCCATCTATGTCCTTTCTGAGATGTAGGCTCCAGAGCTGGACACAGTACTCCAAGTGGGGTCTCACCAGTGACCAGTTGACACAGTGGTAACAACACCTTCCAACTCCTGCTGGTGATACTTCTCCCTATGCACCCAGTATCCCACTGGTCCTGTCCACTGCCTTGTCACACTGCCCACTTTTTTTTATCTACATTTTATGCCCTGGTATTTCCAAAGCTGACAGGTGGATGGCTCAGGTCCCTCTCTTTGGGGGGCTCACTTATGGCCCTGGTCGGCAACCCCATCACCGAGGACACCACTAGCACCATCATGGAGTCTGCCAGCTCTTATTTCTCCCCTCCCCTGCTACGGTCACTCGCACACATGTGGAGGCACGTGCACATCGCGATCCACAGCGCCTTCCCTATTCTTGCCACTCTCTGCCTGCACTACTCTCAGGCCTCGACCTGGGGGTAGCTGTGCAACAGGAGTGATGAAAACCTCCCCGGGAGAGGAGAGCTGCCTTATGGCTGCTCAGTCCTACTCACTCCCCACCAGCTGACCCTCGATGATCCAAGCTTGTTCCCAAACCTGGGCCACCAGCATAGGGGCATCCAGCACCTCAACCCTCAGCACTACCAGGCCGGCCTTCATCCTGCCCACTTTGAGGTAATCAGATATTATAACCATAAAGTATCTTTCCTGTTTAGTAATCATTAGTACAGCACCCCCCCCCAATTTTGCACTCGACTCCTGGGTTTCTATGCCCTAGGTGCATTATTTTGCACTTTTGGCATTGAACCCCAGCTCCCATGCCCTCAACTATTCCTCAAGTCCCTGCTCATTCTCTCCACCCCTCCTAGGTATGCACTGTATTACAGATTTTCGTGTCATCTGCAGAAAGGCATATCTTCCCTTCCAGTTCTTCTGCAATGCCACTAATGAAGACCAGTTCCAGTACAAAGCCCTGGGCACCCTGCTGTGTCACTCTTCTCTCATTAGAGTGAGTGCCATTTACCACCACCCTCTGTCACCTGTCCAATAGCCTGTTTCTTACCCAGTTTACCATTTAGGATCCCATCCCTGAGCTGTTCAATTTCATCATTAGTCTCCTGTGTGGCATAGTGTAGAAGGCCTTACTGAAGTCCAAGTAGGCCACATCCACTGTACTTCCTTGATCTAGTTCCCTGGTCGCCCAGTCAAAGAAATTTATTTTTATTTATTTATTTATTTAGCTTTTGTTGACTGGGTAAGTGCACTAGACAAATCCTGCCTATTTTCAGGCACGACCCGGGGGAGGGGGATACAGATGAATGCCAAGTGACCTTGAACCAGAGTAAGCTGTTGGTGGTATTTTTAGTGAATAAGGGAAATTTTGGCCAGGACACCGGGGAAATTCCCCTACTCTTTTTCGATAAGTGCCATGGGATCTTTAACATCCACCTGAACCACCACCAATCCAGGCAGACGGAACCTCGGTTTAACATCTCATCCGAAAGACGGCACCTCAGAAATGCAGCACCCCTCTCATGCTGCATTACAGTGTCAGTACTGGGATATTAACCCAAGTGCCAGATGTGGGAACTGAACCCACAGCCCTCTGATCTCCCGGCCTCAGAGGCGAGTGTGCTACCTACTGAGCCACTGACACTGAAATCAATCAGATATACCTGGCATGACCCCTCCCCCCCATGAATCTATGCTGCCTTTGGTCTTGTAACCCACTGGATTCAAGATACTCCACAAGCCTTTCATTTAACAGAATTTCTATTAATTTCCCCACCACTGATATGAGACTCACTGGCTTATAACTGCTAGTCTCCTCCCTGCTGTTGCTTTTGTGAAACGAGACTGCATCTGCTCTCCTCCAGTCCTCTGGAACCACTGCTGTTTCCAGTGAGTTGTTGAATAAGGCCATCAGTGGTGCAGTATGCACCTACCTGAGTCCCTTTAACACCCTTGGGTGTATTCCATCTGATCCCATGTCTTTGTCTACTTTCAGATTTGCAGGTCTCTTCAGGACTCTTTTCCCTGAAAATGGACTTGTTTCTCCCTCCCCCTCCCCATATTCCTGCTGCTCCTTGGTGATCTGTCCCCCTTTCCTTCCACTGTGAAGACTAAGCAGAAGAACCTGTTCAGGATGTTTGCTTTTTCCTGCTCTTTCTCTGTGCAGTCTCCCCCTGCCATCCTCCTTGTCCTCATTAGTTTAGTTTAGTTTATTAGTCTAGGAATTAATACCTTTGAGCCAGGGCTCTTTTACAAAGGTTCCACGTCACAAAGAACATTTAACAAAGCATGATACACATTACAGGTAAAACCAGACAGGAAAGTTACATCATAAATTTGCTATTAACAGTTTAAGGCAGTAACGTTTTTAAGTTTCATAGAAAAACAAGCTATAACAGGTTCAGCGAATAGACAATTTAGAGGTTAAGGAAACTTCCAGGAGAGGGTGATCATTAGGCGCAAAGGAGGCTAGAGAGGAAGAAAGGTGGTGGCGGGAGAGTAAGTGAGAGGGACAGGAAAAAGGGGGAGTGAGTTTGGGTGGGAGACAGGAAGTAGTAGAGGTACCAGAGGGTTCATTAGTCAGGGAGGAAGAGGCCTCAGATGTGAGGATGGACATGAGGAGTAGTAGTCTTTATCTAGCGCAATCACAGTTGCTAGTGGTGGTGAGGTGGGCATAGAGCATGGATTTGAAAGCTTCAAGTGAGGTTGAGGATAGAGTAGGTGGACTAAGCGCATTGAACCATGTCGGGGCCCTGTATGCGAAAGATCTTTGTCCCTGTGCAGTCTGGCATCTCGGAACCAGGAAAGGTTGGCGTTCAGATCTGGTGGAGGGTCGTGAGCCAGGATTCAGTCGGAGTAGGTTTTGAATACATAATGGAGTCAGTCCCAAGATAGATTTTTTTGCCATTGTGCAGGTGAGATAAGATGATTTGATAGGTTCAACCAGCCTGATTCATAGTACAGATCACACATGTGAGTCAGTCTTTGAGCCCCGTGAGAGAGCGGCAGGCCTTATCTAGAGTGACTGAGATCGTTAGAGCAGTGGAGGTAGCTGAGCCATAAATAATAAGGCCATAGTCAATGATTGAGATTATGGAACTCTGTATAGCTATTCTCAATGCCGCTTGATTTAGAAATTGTGATTCTGAATAGTATTCAAGCGTTGGTTCACTGTTTTCGCAGTGTTGTCAATGTAGGTTGCAAAGGTGAGCCCTTGGTCAAAAGTGATGCCAAAGGTATTTGAAAGTATTTACTTGGTCCAGTGTAATTCCCACAGAGGTTTGTGTGGTGAGTAGAGTATGCCTATTTTGTTTTGGTGATTGGAGAAGAGCATGGCTTTTGTTTTATTGTGGTTTAGCACAAGTTTACTATCAGGAACCACCTTTCAACACTAGAAAGCAAGTTGCAGGCTTTTTAGTAGGGAGTTTGGATCCTTGTGGGAAGAGAATTACAGCATCATCAGTATAAGATTATTTTCTCCTGGCAGATATCTGGGAGGAGTTAAGGAACAGGCTAAAGAGGGCGGTCCAGAATTGATCCCTGTGGTACACCCGAGAGAACTGGTTTGAAGTCGGAGAGTTCATTAGAATTTTACAGCCTGTGACCGATTGGACAGGTAACTTTTACCCAAGCACAAGGACCTTCAGCCAGGCCTAGGCTAGAAAGTAGAGGAAGTAGGCCATGATGGACTGTGTCGAAAGATTTTGTAAGATCGATAAAGACTGCACCTGTTTGGCACCCTTTGTCCAGGGCTGAGTGGACTTCTCCAGAGAAATCAAGTAAGGCTGTTGTTGTAATATGTCCTTTCCTAAAAGCCGTGCTGTTGATTACAGAGTAGATTGTATTTGTCCAGGTAATCAGAGAGTTGGTCTGCCACTATTCGTTCAAGTGCTTTGGAGAGGGAGGAGTATTGATATTGGTCGATAGTTTCCTGTTGAGTTTTGTCACCCCTTTGTGCACTGGCGTAACTATGGCAGATTTCCATTTGTTGGGAAATTGACTTTGGCAAAGTGACAGATTAAGAATTTTGCAAGGGTGAATTACTTCATCCAGGGTGAGAGACAGGATTTTAGATCTAGCGTGTCACTACTTGTTCTGGATTTGGAGCAGGCCTTTCTTATGTACTTGTGTGCTTTGTGCACTTTGATTTTCTTGAAGTAAAATTGTGGTTTGTCACGAGGGTGTTTTGTGATACTAGGCTAGGCACAGGTAAGTCCGAGAAGAAATCTGGGGAGGACCCACTAAGGTCTGTGAATGTCTTATTAAGCGCATCTGCAATAGACTTTGGGTCAAGAGTGGTGGATCTATCAACTTTCATAATGGTAGGTGGCGATTTTGATTGTTTACCCATATGTTTGGATGTTGTCCCAAAAGCTCTTCCATCACCCCAGGTGGATTCAAGGGCATTTTGAAATAGCGCTCTTCATTTGCCTAATTTGTGAAGTACATCTATTTCATGCCTGCTTGTATTTTAGGGTATCATGAGGTGAGCCTGTGTCTCTGGCAACTGCCCAGAGGTGGTCCCGAACCTTGAGCTCGGCAAGTAGTTTGGCAGTAATCCATGGATTTGATAGCGCTTTGATTTTACGTTTTTTTACTGGGGTGTATAAGTCGCATGCAGAGTTGAAAGATTTAATGAAGTATTCTAGTGCGGTATTAATATCAGTTGATTCAAGGATTGGCGTCCAGTCCTGTTGTAGGAGATGGGTTTTCAACTTGATAAGATTCCCATAAGGCAATACTCTGCTTGTTATAACTTTGGGGGTGGCTTGAGAAATTTATTAGACCAGGTACAGGACACTGGGAGTGGTCACTGAGGGAGTGGGAGGACTTTAATGTTTTTATCCGGTCAGGGTGATTGTGAGAACCCAGTCAATAAGGGTGCTTGTACCAGTTTTGTAATTTTTCCGGGTGGGGAGGTTACCATCTGAGTCAGGTTTGCTGCTAGGATGTCATCTTTTGAAGAGCCAGTGTCAGAGGCGAGCCAGTTTATGTTGAAATCCCTGAGGAGGAGGAGTTCATTTTCAGAGGGCTGCAGACTAACAAAATCAAGTACAGACTTAATACTGGCACGGTGGTCTTTTGGAGGGATACAGACTGCGGCCACTGTGAGAACTTTGTTTTGTGCACCAAGAAGCAGTTTGATAGGGAGGAGTTGCATCTGCGTATTTGTGGGGGTGAAGCTGCCGTGTTGACAGGAGAGGTTGTCCTTTATGTAGATAGCACAGCCCCCACCTTTCTTGCTTGCCCGGTCGAGTCTGAAAAGATTGTAGCCTTCAAGCGAGACCGCATGATCCGGGGTGCTGGGAGATAGCCAGGTTTCCACAATGGCTAGTATATCAGGGTTTATCCCTCCCCTTGCCTTCATCCTCTTGCTAGTATACCTGAAAAAATTCTTGTCCCCTTTTGCTACCCTTTGGCTATCTTTTCCTCTGTTTGCACCTTTGCTCCCCTCACTGCCTTTCCAGCATCCCCTTGTTTTACCTGGTATACCTCCCTATCTTCAGCCCTCTGAGTTTATTTGTGCCTTATGAATGCCACCCTTTTTTCCTTCACCTTTGTGGCCACTTCCCTAGAGTACAATCATGGTCTTTTTCCCCCACCTCCTGAGACACAGTAAGAGAGGCACTAACCCTCAAGAGAGGGTACAGAAAGAGAAGGAACAATGATGAGTGTAGAAAGGACAATCCAAAGCTAAATGACAGAGTAAAAAGGTGGGTCCAGTCTGGCAAATGTGGATATGGCAGCAGCACAATACAACACATCCCCCAGTCAAAAGTTTGGAGAATCATTTTCACATGAATCTCCTGACAGGCAGGGAGGGGAAGACCAGTCTTAATCCTGTAATTTGCACCAAGCTGACACCTTAATTTCTTATGGATGGTATTAATACAACAGAAAAAATCAAGAAGATTGTCTAACCAGATACTCAAGTACTTGAAAAAGAGGATTTCTCAATAAGGAACCATGTAGGGTAGCGAAGAACAGAGGAGTCTGAAATTTAACTAGATGCTGCCTGGAGCCAAAGGTCATAGAGAGAGAGAGACAGCCTTAGGGAATTGAAGTTAAACTGGTTAGACCATAATTTGCCCAAACAGAATAGTTGTATGAGATAGTGTCTCTTTCATGATAGTCCCTGAAAGACAGCAGTGGACATTATACAGAGTAGGTCCATTGCATTTCAAATGTGTGCTCTCAATACAGTCAACACCACTATGGTCATTGGCGCAGGAGGAATGAAAGCATAATGTGATATTTTTTATAACTGTGTGTAAAGTACTTAGTCCTACTTAAGGGTAAGCAGGACATTAGACTGAATCTGAAGTGTGCAGAAGTAGACATATTAAGGAAACCCACTGGTTGACTTCTAAGTTAACAAGCATTTCTTTGCCTCTCCAAAGAAGCTTCAGTTTGCACTGGCTCCAATCCACAGCCTAGCTCCATCAGCTTTGGAGGACTTCCGTACAGACCAGACAACTTTGCTGCAGCACTCCTTTCAACAGCTGGACAGGATAGATTCATTGAGTGATCAGATCTCATTCCTGGAGGAGCGTCTTGAGAATTGTGAGTGTGCTGGACTTCCATGTGCACTATTTATTTAAAACTTTTGTCATTCAAGAGCTATCACATTAGGCAGTACACCAAATTCATATGTGGGTCCTAGAGTGAAGCAACAACAGCAACAATGTTGCATACAAAAAAAAATGCCATGCAACACAAAAATACAGAGTGTGTAAAGATGCAATTACAAACAATTTTAACAACACTTACATATAAATCAGGAAACACAATTACATTCAATATCAAGCCAGTCATAACCAATAAGTTTAAAAGCATCAGTGTTGGAATCCATCAACTGAAGTGAAGCAGCAGGGCGATACATTTTCCAGATTTAATGGAGAGTCAGCGATTTTTTTTTAAGTTTGTATTTTATTCCTTTCGTAATAAAAGTTGTACAAAATACAAACATACCATGTAAGGAACATCTACAGAGTTACTTATTGAGTGGAAAATAATTCCATACAGAGACAGATTAGCTGTACTCCTTACTTATATCACAACTGGAGAAGCAACCTATAATTACAAAGTCCATATGAAGATGAGAAATGTTGCCATGCGGTGGAACTGTAGCCCAGGAATGCATGGCAATGAATCAAGTTTGATAGTTCAAAAATGTTCAGCCAATAATCCAGCTCCCAAAAATGGCTTATGGTGCTATGTATAGAATCACATGTATACGCCCAAATATAACAGAACAGTCGCCATCATTAAACTTCAGCTTAGAATTAGGGAACAGTATGAAATGTAGACAGGAACAGTTACACCTGAATTACCCCCCTTTGGCAAATCAAAGGAATATTTATCATTCCCTGGACTAACTAGAGAGGGAAGCATTAAATTAAGATCTCAGATACATAGAAATGTTAACGAAGGAGTACTCACCCCTTCAGTACAAATTCTATTAATTATTAAACTTTCAAACAGCTTCAGCCATACAAACAAAACATTAACTATACAAAAATTAATAAATGATACTCAGCACTATCCAAATCATATAAGTAATTTTAAGAGAAGTATGACCATTATGTCTGCAGCCGGGTTTTTAGAAATCAGAGTGACAGTAATACAAATCCCCTTCATAAGGACGTCACAAGCAGCAATTGTTAAAGCAGCAGTTCTTGTTAATAATTTTCTTGTATGCTTGTTTATCTCTGCTGTTTATTTTTGCTTCCAAATCCACTGATATGGTCCCTCCATACTTAATTTTATATTCACCATTTGGGGCCTGGAGCAGGAAAAAGTGATGTTAAACAATGGGGATTTTCATTGGAACAATGGGAACTGGATTTTCAAAGCAAGCTGCTGAAGACACAAGTCTCAATTCTGGGGTGTACTTGTGGCAGGGTGAGCACAGCAAAATATATGAATACTGTTTTCAAATGTTTTATTACATTTACAGCAATGGATGCCACTTTATGTCAAAATACAGTAATTACACTGGTATCAAAGACTGACATGAATCATTATAAGGTTCTCAAATTGCTGCAAGTTGCCACAGAAGCATTCATAAGTTACGCCACCTTTCAAGTAGTCTAACGTAACGTGGTCTAACTTATGGCTGCAAGTGATGGGGATTCAGCATGATCAGGCTGCAAGTTCTAGCCCTGGGTGCTCAAATACAGCTTAAAATATTAGAAACATAGAAACTTAGACAATAACAATGGAAACAGAAGACTGGGCCATGTAATCTGCCTGTAACATCCTATCATAGTCCAAGACCTTCTGTCAGTACGGGGTCTTTGTATTTACTATCCACCCCCTTGCTCCTTGTTTTACTATTAACCCCTCTGAGTAACTATTTGTTCCAACAGTGTTTGAAACCATTAATTGTTTTGGTGCCCACCACCTCTGCTGGCACTGTTCCATGGCTCAGCCACTCTCTTTGCAAAATAAAATGTTCTCACATTCCTCCTGCCACCCCCCCCCATAGTTCCTCACAGTTCACCTTATTTATGCACATCTGCATTGGGAGGCAGTCAGAAAGATGAACCGGTCATAATATTATTTTGGAAGAAACCTGGTAAAACACAGTATTTTATGACATTCATGGGCCCAGTGTGGCATCCTTGATAGAAATGCTGTTAAAGGTACCACAGACAGCTACTTACTGTATTGGAAAAAAAACTAAAACAGATGACAGTGTCCCTTTAAAAAATCCTGAAATATATAATAAAAAAAAAGTGGTTTTCAGTTGAACCCCTCCCATCCAATACTCTGTTTTTGGGTTCAGTTCCTTATGTGCATTACCTTGAAGTTTTTGGTGTTGAATTTCAGCTGCCAAACCCTGGACCACATTTCTAGCCTTTGCAAGTCCCTCTGCATCTCTCTTACTCCCGCCTCACTGTCTACCCTACCACAGAACTTTGCATCATCTGTGAAGAGATGCATCTTGCCCTGTAGTCTTCAGGTGGGTCTGTCAAGACCTCCCGCCATAGTATACTGTTGTAACAGCAACACTTTCACAGTGACACTGTTACGGTGACAACAACCCGTCGACACCTGCAGTGATGACCGGGTCATCGACTCTAGGGTTTGGCCACTCTCCCCCGACATCCACTCCCCACCCCAGAGTTGGAATCTATAAGTCAAGGGGGGGGGCAGGGGGAAGACCCCCCTCCACATGTACACCGAACAGGTGTCAGTGAAGGTTCCAGTCAGGGGTCCAGATCAGCAGTGTTGGGGATGTCGGCAATCATGTGCCACCGTAGGGGAGGTTGCCGACATCCCTGTTGCCGCAGCATAGTGGAGCCCCCGCCATGAACCCATGCTGTTTACTAAACTGGAACCTTTCACTATTGATGAAAACCTGGGATAGTCATATTTAATGGAGCTCTCCTTTTATTATTTTTAATAGAAAAAAATGCTTAACCAGATTGACTTGTGTCACAAGTGAAAAAGATTTGGGGTTATGGATAACTGATACCTTGAGCTTTGATAAACATAATAGTGAATGTGTTAAAAAAGAAACTAGGATTTTGGGAAATATATTGAGAAACATAAAAAGCAGAAGGGAGGATGTGTTGTTACCCCTTTATCGATCCCTTGTAAGACCAGTGCTTAAATATGGCGCCCCAGGCTGTTCATCCCAAAGTATAGGTAGTATAATTGCAGTCAAAAGGGTGCAGAGAAAATTGACTAGGTTAGTAGAAAGAGTTAAAAATATGGCATATGAGGACTGATTAAGGGAGTTGGGACTATACTCAATGTCCTGTCAAAAAATAAGAGGGGACTTGTGTTATGTTTATAGGGCTTTCTATGATGAGGTGTTTTGGGAAACATCTGGTCATACCAGGAAGGTGACCTTAAATAAATCCACAAGACTGCACTCCTATCAGTTGAGAGGGGATTGATATAAAACTACAAGAAGAGGTAACTGGTTTAGCCAGAGGGTGGTTACGGTATGGAATGTCTTGCCAGAAACAATAGTGGAGGCTACCAGTATGAAGGCCTTTAAATATCAATTAGATACATATATGGGGGGACAAAAAATTAGAATACATCCACTGTTAGTGGCAAGTCTCTTTATGGCGTATTTAGCTATCTTGACTTGGAAAGTTCACCTACGAACCCATGAACCTATGTAAAGCAGGGACTAGGCCATCTTGCAGTAACGTGGGCAAATTACAATTGAATAAAATGTACATAATGTTCACCATAACAAACTGCTGCATAAAAATTCTATTATATTAACAGGTGTTAATAAACTCATCAGTGAGGATACGGTAGATGTGAGATTAACCCCCTGCTATAGCTTGCATTGAATTAATCAAGGTAAATCTTGCTGTGCATCCCAATAGGACAGGTCATAAACATTAGAAATGTACAAATAGGTTATGACCCATAATGATATCACTGCATATATGGGTTTTCTTTCACCAGCTTTGTGGGAGATTTTTTTTAGACTCCTATTTAGGAATGCTCTGCCCACTGGAACAGATGGACATGTACATAGATCACAGACACAGCAGTAGGTTGACTTGTACTGTAAGATAATTGATACAGACTCATTTCGAATTACAAGAGCTTATATTTTACTATGCAGGCTATTCAGGTTACAGCCTTCAATCCCACTAGAATTCTTCATTACTCACTCACAGTTTTTATTTTGTCCAGGTCTTCTTTTCTTCCACTTTATGTTTTTTTTGTTTTGTTTTTTGGTGGGGTACTAAATCATAGTAAGTCAGTCAGCTGAAAGTCCTACATGTACAGCAGCAGCATGCATAGCAATTTAGTCTACCAATATTAGTACGCTGAATTGAATAGAACCACATGGAACTAATGAGGAAATACAAATAGCTCCTTTCAAGTGACCTATGTAAATATGGACTTGTGTGAATTATTTATCATATAAAAAACTGAAGGCAGAAATCTAGCATTCTAATTAACTGGACTCCAAAGCAGCATAGGAAAGAATTCCAGGTCCATTATGTGTGCCCTGTCTGCTTTACGTGCAGGGATGAATACATATGCTTCGCAAGCAAGTACTAAGTTATAAGGATTTCCCCTATCCACTCTACTATCCAGGGTACCCTGTGAGTCCAGCAGTATTCAGAAGTTTGTTTAGACTTGCCTCAAAAGCCTGTACTGTCTTCATGCCCATGTTCTCTGCTGGTAAGCAGTTCTATAGGTTCATCACTCTCTGGGAAGACTGCCTCCTAAAATGATCCCTGAATTTAACACCTCTGAGTTTCAGGGCATGTTCCTTTGTCCTACTGGATGATACCAGTTCAAGCACCTCTGTCTACTCAATCTTGTCGATACCACTGAGTATGTGGAAGACTAAGATCATGTCCCATCTCAGTCTCCTTCTGGTACATGCGTTCATGATTTTCTGCTTAGACTACTGAAATGCTCTGCAGCTAGGGGTCCCTGGAGGAACCACCTGCATCCAGGAGTGTAGCTAGGCAAATAGCATTGGTATACCATTTTGTACATCATGTCCTTATTTGTTGTCCCTACCCCTGTTGTTGCCCCCAGTTGAAACCTATTTATTGCCCCAAGTCATAGCTTGTTTGCTGCTCTAAAACTGTACACCCCAGTACAGGGGAGAAAACTAAAGCATTACTTAGTTCTATGCATTTATGCATTTACACAGTGGTTCACTTACATAGAGCATAACAATCATATTATAGCATCAGAATGTTGGGCAAATGGTCTACTAGGGCAAAATGTTACCCCATAAATATAAATGTGTACACCATGGCTTACATGGTGTATATGTTCCTACACTCTTGTCTCCAGCTAGCACAGATCATGGCAGCAGGGCTAATATTCTCTACCTCCTGAAGTGCAAACTGCACTGGCTGCCGGTGAGGTAATGCAGGTATTTGCTTGATGATATTCAAGGCCCAACATGGACTGGATCCACACTACCTAAAGGACCTCTTGACTCCATAAACCACGTCCCGCCCCCTCTGCTCAGCTGAAGCAAATATGTTTGAAGTCTTTCACTCTCATTTAGAAGATCTTTGGAAACCATGTTTGCTGCAGCAGTATGTTCATGAAACATCAGAATATTGAAAAATTGTCATCCGAAGGTGTCAAATTGGCCTATCCAGTCTGCTCATTGTCCTACCTAACCAGTGAGACAAAACCCCCTAATGGTCAATCGTCTCCTTTGTATCATCCTTTCCTTTCCCACTGGTTACTTCCCACTAAACCCATGTGTATATCATACCTCTGCTTGAACCCACTTAACTTTTTTGCACAAACTACATTGTTGGGCAGTCTGCTTCACATTTCCTCTACTCCTTCTGTAAAAAAATATTTTCTCATGTCCTTTTTTGAAAGTCCCTCCTGCCAGTTCACATTAATCCCTAAATACACTGCTGTCAACCTTGATAATCCCCTGCAGGTACCTGAATGTCTCTATCATGTCCTCCCACTCTCTCCTGGTCTCCAACTACTGTTTAGATCTTTTAGCCTTTCTTCGCAGGACCACCCTTTCTCCCCTTGAATCATTTGGGTGACCATTCTCTGTACCAACTCCACCTTGTCTTTGTCCTTCTTCGGGTGTGGATTCCAGAACTGCACTCAGCACTCCTGGTGCAATCTAACTAGGGATCTGTGCCATTACAGTATCACCTCCTTACATCTATTGTTGATTTGTTGGCATTGCACACCCCCTTACTGCACTGTGCAGATTGTTTCAGATAATCAAACATGATAGCCCCAAATCCTTTTCCTCCCTTGTCTGCTCCACCCTCACTACACCCATCCAATATTCAGTTCTCAGGTACTCTCCTCTGATGGACATCACTTCAAACTTCTTTGAATTGAACCTCAGCTGACATATCCTGGACCACCTCTCGAATCCCTCCAGATCCTCTATCATTATTCCCTTCTCAGAGTCGAGTCTCCTGCATATTTTTATCATCATCCATGAAAGGGCATATCTTACCCTGCAAACATTCACCAGTATTACACATGAACATGTTAAAAAGTAGTGAACCCAGGATTGATCCCTGTTGTACCCGACTAGTGATCTCCTTCACTCCAAGAATCCCCCATATAGAACCACACTTTGAGTTATCCCTCCTACTTATTTTGTAACCTGGGTGGTTAGTCTCTTCCCTACTTTAAGGTCATCAAACTTTTGGTTTTCATGTAATTTTTGACCAGGAAAGGCATACAAAGCTGTAATACCTTGCTTCCAGCTGCATCCTGATTGGTGGGTTACATATCAATGTCAGTCTGACCAGCTGATTGTTATCTGGATTATCCTTACTTCCACTCTTATGTAGTGGCAGAATATCAGTTACTCTTCAGTCATTCAGAACCTCCCCCATCTCCAGCAAGAAACTGAAGAGGTTTGTTGCTGATGCTGTGATCTCTTGTGACACCTTTCACCACTCATGGGTACCAACCATTTGTTTACCTTTTGTAGTCCTTGCCTTTTTGTAATCTTAGCTTCTCTGTGACTCCCATATCCATGTCCTGACCCCCTCCCTGTCTATGCCTAATCCCTCACTGTGGGAGCAGCACCTTATTCCTCTGCAATGAAGACTGAACAGAAATATGTGTTTAGTATGCCCTCTTTGCCTTATCACTAAGCTGCCCCAACAGTGGCCAGTGAAAACAGCTAAGTAAAAGCAGCTAAGTCAAATACAGCAACCAAAAATTGCCCCCTTCTCAAGGTGCACCCCCCCCCAGAGTATATATAAGAAGGGGGATGTGGGGGGGGGGGCAAAGCCCTCCCATGCCACTCTCCTTCTCAGCCTGACAATTCCATCCTTAGTTTTCTGCTTCTCTCCAATGTATCAGAAGAAAAAGCCTTGACCCTTTCTTTTAACCCCTCATCTCATCTAAGCATGGCCTCTGCCTTATCCTTTCTCATCTTCCTATTGGTTTCTTTCAGATTGTTCAAGTAGACCTCCCTGTCTTCATCAGATTGTCTGCCCTTAACGGATTTTAAGGCCTTCTTCTTTTTTTCAATGCCTTACCTACAGTATCTCACTCATTTACCCAATTGACTTTCCTTGCTTCTTGTTCTTTTCCAGTTTCCTTTTGCAGAGGACGGTGACCCCTACCAACACTTCCCATGCTATACCCCACTTCTTTTCTACCCCTTTCCCTAGTTCCACCCCTTTTAGTTTACCCTTAAAGCTTTCCCTCATCCTGTATCCACTCTCCTAACATCCAATACAGTATGATCCCTAATAAACTGCCTGTCTGTAGTGACAAGGTCCTATTGGGGGAAACAATACCACCCTACATTTGTGGAAGTATTTCAGCGAAGCTTGTAAGACCCACTTGTTCATCTTGACCTTCCCCTTCCCAGACCTACTGCCCTGGTGGTGGAACTTTCATGAATGAGTGGTACTCCTCCTTATCTGTCAAATCAAGGAAAAGGGTACGTTTAAAATTAGCAACAATATGGGATAAATATGGGAAAAACAAGGAATGGGGTACTTATTTTCAAAAAGTGCAGATGAACATGGGTACCATTTTATATTCTGAGGGCCACCACCGGGCCCACACTGCTCAACTGAGACCCAGATAGGTTGGTGTCTTCTGTTGAATTCAGTCAAATTTAATATTTGCATTTTATATTTGATGTACATTTTGTAGTTTGCATTTTATAGTTTTAAATGCAAAGCATCCAAAACCTTCAGGAAATGGCACTATACAAATATAACTGCCTTGCGTAAAATACAAATGAGTATTCTGACTCTGCTACCACCCCTCCAAGTGACCCAGATTTCTGGTGCATGAACAGCCCAGGACATATGAAGGGTCCACCTGTGCCTTGCCACAGAATGACATTTCCTGGAGCCCAGTATGCTGCCATCTTTTGATGGTGGACAAGAACCCAATATAAGTACTAAAACCACCAGTTTAGGGGCCATAGATCAATGGCATATTCTGACATAATCTCTATATATATAATGTGGAACTGCATCCCCCACCAACACGCACTACCACCAGTATGCAGCAGAAGGCACTGCAGATGGTATAAAGAACGCAGAGCTTGCAGCCAGCAAGAGAGGATGTGCTTCTATAAAATTCTCTAATAGTACCCATGTAGTACTATTTTTTTGCTAGCTTAAGGCAGTATTTAACAATTTGTTACCCCAGCTTATAGATTTTGCTAAAAGCTCTCAAATGAACCAAGCAGTCAGAGTTTTGAAATGGGAGGACCATGAAAGCCAGCTGCCTAGACTATCTGGAAGATGACCACCTCCAGCCAGCCAGAACAGACTAGCAAGGGCAGTGGAGACAACGTGTAGTGGCAGTGGACCTCAACCAACAAATGCAGCCTTGTTACAGGCCATTAGAGACCTGAATCAAAAAGTAGAAGCATGCAACACCCACCTGGCAGTTATGGAAACCAGGAGGGACACTGTCTCGATCAAGTCCAAAGTGGCACAGGACTCTGTGAATAAGAATTCAATCACAGTTGTAGGTCTTGTTAAAGAGAACAAAGTTTTGAAAAGCCAGTTGGAACAACTAGAAAATTCAGCACGAATGGCATTTGTCAGAATACTGGTGATATTGGAGGAGCAAGAAGGAAACAACCCCCCAAAATGTGTAGCAACACTAATACTCCAAATGCTGAACTTAGATATTCTGGATCAAATTTATAAAGCTTATTGAATCACTCCCTGGCGCAGACTAGCCAACCCAAACCAGCACAGGACTCTTCTAATTATTACCCATGGTCCACACACAAGAGATAAAATTCTTCAAGCCACAAAGAGTAAGAGACCATTTTCATTGGAGCAGGGACTTTATTTTTTCCTCAGACTTCAGCTACTCCATTAGACAAAAACATAAAGCAATTGATGCGGTCTTTGCTGGACTTCATTCTCTCAGCATAACACATACCCTCCAATTGCCTGCAAAGCTCAGAATTACCTATGCTGGTAAAGTTTTGTCTTCAATGACCCCGAGGATATGGGTAAAAAGCTGGAGAGTATTAAAGCAGAGTTTGCATTGCAGCAAGGTGTTGACACTGATCTAGCCACCAGGGACTGATAGGAAGAACTCGACTCAGACACTACCAAAAACGTATTTGTTCTACACACTATAACATGGTCAATTGGTGTGCATCTACCATATATGAGACAAAAAGCTGCTGACATGTATTTTTCCTCGGGGCAGGCAACTCACAGCAAGGAGCTGCCTGTCCCAGGACCTAGCTGAGCCCCAAGATTACTTTTTTAGACGGTCATTTTTGTTGTATTAACCTAAGAAGAACCACAATCCCCCTTTTGTACTCAAAGTCAGTTGCCAAGCACCACCACAGCTCTGCTCAGAAAACATGTTTTGATGACATGAAGTAGGGAAAGGACTGCAGCTCAATAGATTGTGTTATAATGCTATCCAGGGTAGTGGCAGCCTATATGTGTACCTTTTACTTACTACAGGCATTTATACATGTTAAGGAGGGGTAGTAATACATGTACTACTCCCTCTTAACAAGTATAAGTGCCAGTAATAAGTAAAAGATACACATACAGGCCACTGTTGCCCCTGACAGAATTGTAATGCTATCTATAAACCTGTAGCCCCTTCCTCACTTTGTGTTATAAAAACATGTTTTTCTGGGAAGGGGGGTTGTGTCGGGGGCTTGGTGGTTGACTTTGAATACAAAAGGGAGATCTTCTTAAGTAAATATAACAATAATGACTGGCTGAATAACTTTTTTGGGGGGAGGGCAGGCTCTGTGAGGTCCTGGGGCAGGCAGCTCCTTGCCACAAGTTGCCTGCCCCTAAGGTGTCAGCTGTTATTTAAATCACAGTTGCATAAAGGTGAAATCTAATATTGGCTAGTGTATGCAAATTATCTGGGCTCTGTTGTATACCTTGATTATTCTTTACACAATCTTTTGGGAAGTACTGTCTGGTAAAGATATGTGTGGTCACCTGCCATAAAAATCTTAGCAGTTTTGAAAATAATCAAGTTTGGGAATGGCGGGAACATTATTGTTGTTGAGGGGAGACAGAGACGACAAGATGTCACTTATTCTCACCATTATCTTGACGCTATATGCGCTGGGCAGTGGGGCCACCCATAAGTCTTTCTTTGAGGTGCCATGGGTACCAACTGAGCTGTAATTTAATTTCTCTAGTACCTATGAACCCAGGACGCTGTCATAACGGGATAGCACAGACATGAAAACAAGTTCAACTTTCTTATAATAGTTGTGTCTAGTTACAGATTTTAACCTTAAAGTTGCTTAATCACTAGTAAGCGGGTTAATTGCTCAGATATCTAGGTAAGATTTTTGTTCCACTTAGATTTATGGGTTTAAGTTCTATTCAGAAAAGTCTTACCTGTTAGATGGGCTGTGTTTTTGGGCAGTCCAACAATATAATACTGCTATTAGAGGTGGCTTGAAGAGCCTCAGAAACTCATCTATTCACTACTTATCAGGGAAGGATGAGTTGAATACCTGTTTCTTATTTATTACATTTGCTTGGACTTTCTATCTCAACAGAATAGGTGATGTTATGGTAGTTATTACTACCTTGGACATTATCATATTTAAAAACTAGTGGAACCGGTCCATTGCATTGCTGCAAATAGCTAATTTTTTATAATCTTTATTTTTATTTTAATTAAAAAAAGTACAAGGCAATCCATGTTAAGATAGTTTTATATCCTCACAAAGTAGTATTTCCACCAGTAATAAAAGTATACTATTATACACAGTGGACCGTCTGATACAAAGTACATAAACTTAAAAAAACTAATAGGCATAACCTTTTGGGTTTCCTCCCTGTCCAAACACACTATTTTTCTCTGTCTGGATATTCACATCTTGCAGTGGTTATGGCAAAAAATCACTATGTTTAGTCATTATATGTATTACCCATCCTGTACATCTATTGTTGAATAATTCAAATTGATGCATCTCTCCGGACTGCAGGATGAGGTAGCCAGACTTAGAGCAGAAGTAAACTGGGTCAGGAGTACCATCACCCCTATCCAGAGACCACCCAGTCCAATGCAGCTGCTGCAAAGGATGCCGAGAATGAGGAGCACTTGGATGACAGTGGGCTCAGGGAGGGTTAGGGTGGTCAAGCAGAGGCACATCCCAGATCCTATTCCACTCAAGAACTCATATGCCACACTGGCAAATGGGGACAACCAAATAGAGGTACCCAGAGAAGTGGAAGGAAAGGATGTGGAGGTTAGCCAAGGAGGTGACCTCAGTGGGGAGAGCAGTGGACCCCAGAGGAGAAGGAAGCGAATCCTGGTGGGGGTCTCCATCACAAGAGGGATCCAGCTAGGAACACAGGAGGGGGAGGACAGGGAGGTGAGGTGCCTACCAGGTGATACGGCATGGAGGGATGGCAGGAAGAGCCTGGGGATCGCTGGGAAGGCAAGATGGGAGGGTTAGCTAGATGTCATTATCCACCTAGGCACTAATGACCTGGCAAATGGGGAGCCAAAGGAAGTTCAGGAAGAGTCTAGGAAATTGAGGAGGGGTCTCAAGCAAGTAGCTACTTCTATCACCTTCTCAGAAGTACTACCTGCGAGAGGCATGGAAGAGCATATCGGTGCATGCACCAGGAACTTTAACTCATAGTTGAAGAACTGGTGCTGTGAGGAAGGGTTTGGATCCATTGGTGACTGGGGACCGACCTGGAGGGATGGAGGCTTGTTCAAGCCTGATGGCCTGCATCCATCCTGGAGGGGAATCCAAGCACTCAATGATAAGTTTAAATGCTACATTGACAAGCATTTAAACTAGCCAAGGGGAGTGGCAGGCCAGCAAGGATGGTACATAATTGCCCACCCTCCACAGCTAGCAGTGGAACCAGTGAACTGGAGGAGTGGATATCTCTACAAAGCAGTGTGCAAAAGATGGAGATAGGTGCCCAAGAGGTGGATAGGCAGAAAAGGGGCAACATTCAACAGAAGGGCAGACAGCAAGGAGAACCAGGGAAGGGGCTGGAGTAGAACAGCTAAGCAGTCTAGGGAGGTCAAATCATAGAAAGCAATGTGTGCCAATGCCAGGAGCCTTAGCAACAAGATGGAGGATCTGGAGGCTGTCATGGTGCAGTCAGACCTGGACATTGTGGCCATCACAGAAACCTGGTGTAATGATAACCATGACTGGGAGATAGCCATGCCTGGTTACAACTTATTCAGAAGAGACAGGGCAGGCAGAAAGGGAGGAGGAGTGGCACTGTATGTGAAAAATGACGTAAGGGCCAAAGAGATCCAGGAGGAACGAAATGTGGGAGAAATACTGTGGGTTAAGCTGGAAAGGAAAATGGGGCCAGCCATCCGCACAGGTGTGGTCTATAGACCACCAGCCCATGAGGCAGAATCAGATAGGGAGCTGATGCTAGCCATCCAAAGGATAGCAGACAAGGGCGAGGTAGTGCTGGTTGGAGACCTCAATATACCAGATGTAGACTGGAGCATCCCAGCAGCAGCATCAACTAGGAGCAGATTTATTCTGGACTCCCTTCAGGGTGCCTTCCTCAAGCAACTGGTCATGGAACCAACTCAGCAGAAGGCAATACTGGACCTTGTGCTCACAAACAGGGACAGTGTGATGGAGGTAACAGTGGTGGAACACGTGGGGAACATTGACCACCAGTCATTGTGGTTTGAAATCACAGAAGGAGCAGAACCAAACCACACAAAAACATGTACACTGGATTTTAGGGGGACATACTTTGGGAAAATGGGGAGATGCTTGAAAGAGGCATTAAGGGGAATGGGGCAGGAATCAGGGATTGAGGAAGAGTGAGCAGTATTTAAAATGGGGATTACAAGAACAACAGAATTATGCATTAAGCAAGTTAGCAAGAGGAAAAGGAGGAGGAGGCCATTATGGTTTTCCAAGGAGGTAGCGGAGAAAGTGAAAGCCAAAAAGATTGCATTCAGGCAATACAAAAAGACACAGGCAGAAGGGGATAGGGAGAAGTACCAGGAGAAGCAAAGGGAGGCTTGGAGGTCAGTAAGGGAAGCCAAAGCTCAGACAAAAGAGCACACTGCAAAATCAGTGGGTAGAGGGGAAAAAACATTTTACAGGTACATAAGGGAAAAAAGAAAGGCAAAGGGAGGGATAGTGAGACTGAAGGGGGAGGATGGGGGCCATGTGGAGGATGACAACAGTAAAGCTGACATATTGAACAGGTATTTCTGCTCAGTCTTTACTGAGGAAGAGGAGGGTAATGGGTCTGAAGGGAGTACAAGGGGTGGGAATGGTGCAGAAATGGACACAAGTCCCTTTACATGAGAAAGGGTCCTGAAGGAACTGGAAGTAATAAGAAATGATAAAGCAATGGGGCCAGATGGGGTGCACCCCAGGGTCCTTAAAGAACTAAGAGAGGTGGTGGCTGAACCTCTGGCAATCCTGTTTAGCCGATCACTGGAAACAGGGGAGGTGCCCAAAGACTGGAGGACAGCAGATGTAGTCCCCTTATACAAAAGTGGGAACAAAGAGGAAGCGGGGAACTACAGACCAGTCAGCCTCACTCGGTGGGAAGATCATGAAGCACTACTGAAGGAGAGATTGGTAGAACATCTGGTTGTCAATGGACTACAGCACCCAAGGCAGCATGGTTTCACCAGGGGCGGTCATGTCAGACCAACCTCGCTGAATTTTTTGACTGGGTGACTGGGGAGGTGGATCAGGGGAGGGCAATGGACATGGCCCATCTGGACTTCAGCAAGGCATTTGACACTGTGTCACATAGAAGACTATTACACAAACTGGAGAATATGGGTGTGGGCAGGACAGTAGTGCAGTGGGTAGGTAACTGGCTGGGTGGCAGGACACAGAGGGTGGTGGTAAATGGCTGTCACTCCACAGAGGGAAGACTGACCAGTGGAGTACCACAGGGATCAGTGCTGGGACCGGTCCTATTCAACATCTTCATCAGTGACATTGCGCAGGACATAGAAGGCAGAATTTCCCTGTTTGCTGATGACACAAAGCTCTGTAACAGAGTAGACACACCAGAGGGTGGAGACAGAATGAGAAGGGACCTGCAGAAACTTGAAGAATGGTCAGGGGTTTGGCAGTTGAAATTCAATGCAAAGAAGTGCAAGATAATGCATATGGGGCACAAAAACTGGCACAATATATCACTTATGGGGTGAGGATATAGCATGCACCAAGCAGGAAAGGGATCTTGGGGTTATCATCTCTGATGACCTTAAGGTAGAGAAACAGTGTGACAAGGCAGCAGGTAAAGCAAATAAGATGCTGGGATGCATAGGCAGTGGCATCACCAGCAGGAAAAGGGAGGTCATAATTCCACTATACAAGACACTAGCGAGGCCCCACCTGGAGTACGGTGTAGAGTTCTGGAGACCTTACTTACGTAAGGACATAGACAGGGTA
Organism: Neoceratodus forsteri; assembly: GCA_016271365.2. Classification (NCBI taxonomy): domain Eukaryota; kingdom Metazoa; phylum Chordata; order Ceratodontiformes; family Ceratodontidae; genus Neoceratodus; species Neoceratodus forsteri. The sequence goes on along the minus strand of JADMNL010000022.1, from coordinate 434,832,500 downwards.
GAGAAGGTTCAGAGGAGGGCAACAAAGATGGTACATGTATTGCATCACAAGTCCTATGAGGACAGGTTGAAGGAACTGAATATGTACCCCCTGGAGGAGAGGAGGCAGAGAGGAGATATGATAGAGACATACAAGTATCTTACAGGGAGGAACAGGGTACAGGAAAACACTATTTTTAAGCGAAAAAGATGTTCCAGGACTAGAGGGCACGGGATGAAGTTGCAGGGAAGACGATTCAGAAGAAACGTGAGGAAGAATTTGTTCACAGAATGGGTGGAGGACAAGTGGAACACCCTGCCAGAGGAAGTGGTGGGGGCTGAAACAATCACGAGATTTAAGACTGCATGGGATAGACATAAAGGAATTCTGGAGGTCAGGGTTAAGGGGCAACAGACTTCTAGGAAAACATAAAGTAAACTTACAAGCTCAAATGGGCAGATTGGGTGGACCATAGGCCCTTATCTGCCGACACTGTCTATGTATCTATGTTGCAACTTGTGGGTGAGTTTTTCTAGGTGATATACTGAGATCATGAGTTCTCTCCATTGATCTATATTTGGAGGCATTTGTGATAACCAGCGTGTAGTGATAGCCTTTTTTGCTGTAATAAAAGCTATATTAAAAAGATATGTCTGGTGTTTAAAGCATGACTATGTTTGCTGTTAGAGGAGGAAAGTTAGGGTATAGGTCATGTACATCTGTCTCTAAGCCTGACCAAACCTGAGTTAGTTTAGAGCATGACCAAAAAATATGTGCCTGGTGTGCAATTTGGTTGCTGCAGCATCTCCAACATTCAGGACCTTGGAATCAATTAAGTTTTACCAAGACAACCAAAGTTAAAAAATGGTGTACAATAGTTTTCCACATGAACTCCTTCCATCAGTCAGAAGAAGAGACCTTGTGCTGCTGTCGTTATATTCTGCACCAGTTTTCTGGGAGATTGCGGGTAGTAAATTCTTGGTCCCATTTAGTTTTGAGAACTCTATATGTCAGTACTGGTGGTGTGTTATAGGCTCTATAGGCTAAGGAGATAAAATGAGGAGTGAGCCTATGGGTTTGCATAGCCTCTAATGGTATGATGAGTGGATGCACTTCCTTATACTCCAAGAGGGGCACAATTTTGGCATCAGAAAATACCTGATTTGTAAATAAAGGAAATGATCCACTCGTGTCAAGGCATATTTTTGTTGTAAGAAAGTAAAGGGGTGTAATTGTCTACTATCAAATAATTGATAATAAAAGTGGAGACAATGTCTTCCCCATTGAACAAATCAGTGATCCATAAGGTTTAGCTGGAATATAGCATCATATGCTATAGCACCTATAGGAGTTAGTGGTTTGATTAAGCATTTATTTGTCAGAATGCTATCCCATACCAGTGCACATTTTTGGTAAAATCATTTTCTGCTAATTGTTCAGGAGGTAAAGGAGGGTTTGAAAATAAAGTTTTATGAATTGAAAAGTTGAGATAATTGATCTCCAGAATTTTCCAGTGGGCATTGTACGATTGCTCAAACCATGCTGCTACATGTCAAATCTGTGCAGCCAAAAAAATAATGTTTTACGCTTGATAAGGACAAACCTCCCTGTTGTTTTGGCAGTTGCAATTTGCTATTCAATGGGTTTTACCTCTCCAGATGAACCTTGACATACGCTTATCCCATTCCTGGAATGATGATTGTGTCGGAGACACTGGAAGGGTCTGGAACAAATACAGTGATCTTGGTAGATAAAACTGGGTAAAATTTTTTGGGATGTGCACTCCTAAGTATTTTATGGAAGTCTGGTTCCATTTAACGTGGTAATAAGCACAAATATTAGGAGGGGGATTATATGAAATATGGAGAGCTGATGTTTTGTTTACATTAAGTTTGCATCCAGATAAACTACCACATTCAGTTAATATGGGCCAGAGAGAAAGCAAAGAAGTTGTAGGCTGTGTTAAATATATTAATAAGTCATCAGCATAGACCACCAGTTTATGCTCTTCATTAAAGTGACTAATACCTAAGATATCTTTGTTTTGCCATATAGCTTGTGCCATGGGTTCCACTGATAGGGCACATAATAAAGGAGACATTAAGCATCCCTGCTGTGTTCCCTAGGAGATTAAATCTAGGGGAAAGGGATACATTTGTTCGGATCATGGCTTGTGGGAAGTGATAAAGTTTGCTAATGATAGTGATGAATTGGATATGGAGGCCAAATTGGTGTAAGGCGTAATATAAAAATGTCCAAGACACCCTATTAAATGCTTTTTCTGCATCCAGGCTCAGCAGCAAAGTTGGTTGCCAAGTCCTGGATGCATACTGGAGCAGGGTAAGGGTTCTGTAAATACTGTCTAGAGTTTGCCTTTTCATGATGAAGCCAGATTGATCTTTACGAATCAGCATGGGGAGAATTTGTTCAAGGCACCTTGCTAAAATAGCAGTGTATAATTTATAATCTAGATTTAATATTGAAATTGGTCCATATGATTCAGGGAGGGTAGGCAGCTTGTTGGGTTTTAAGACGGCAGAAGTGGTAGCACACTGCCAGAATGGGGTGGGGAAGGGGCATATTCTTGTTGCACCACAAAATAGACCTTTAAAGCCTCTTTAAAGGTTTTTAAAAATTCAGCTGGATGGCCATCTGGGTCTGGGCATTTACCTGATCTGAAATGGGCCAGTGCAAATTCCAGTTCTTTCTGCGAGACTGGGGCTATTAGATTAAGATTTTGAGCCTCTGTTATTTTGGGAATGTGTAGAGATTCAAAACAATTGTTGTAAGACAACTGATTTGACTCCATATTCTGCTTGTAAAGCATGGCATAGTAATTAGTTGGAACCTGTAAAATTTGGGATGTTGTAAATACTTCTTTTTGTGAATGTAGGTCTTTTAGTTTGATGATGATTGCTCCCACTATTTGTTGTCGCAGTTGAAATGGCAATAGTTTTGTGGCTTTAGGGCCACCGTAATAGTACTTTTGTTTTAAGTACTGTAATGCCATTTCTGTTTTTTGCATTTAAAATATCTTAAACTTTGTGTTAGTTTAATTAGTGGGAGCATAGAAGGATCTCCTTGTTTATGTGCTACTTGATAAAATTGTAAGACCTTTGTTGTTTTCATTTTTCTTCTCTGATTTTCTTAGTTTGAGAGGCATATGCAATTATTTCTCCTGAAGGACTGCTTTATGTGTAGCCCACATAAAAGTGGGGGCTATGTCTGGGAGGGTCATTTAACAGAGCTAAGTTGAATCTCCAAATGTTTTTGGGGGGTTTCTGATGTAAGTCTATAATTAAGGTTAGTGGGGCATGGTCAGAGATTAAAATAGGCTCAATGCAGCATTGCTAAACTACTGAGATATGCTCTGAAGCAATGAAGAAATAGTTTAATCTGGAGTACATTTTATGGGCATCAGAATAAACCGTATATCTTTTTTGTTGGAGGTTTCAGTGTCACCATACATGGGTGAGGCTGGAGTCAAGCAGTAATTTTTTTAAAATATTTCTGGGCTGAGGAGAATGTAATGGCTCATGTGGAGGTAATACCCAAACGTAGGTCAAAAGTCATACTGATGCCCCCTCCCAACACTAGTATCCCTTGTGGTATTTTAAAATGTGATTAAAAGTAAATGAGAGATAAAGGAATCTGACCGGGAAGTAAACAGAGATTTACTATGGCATAGTATGTGCCAAGCACTTGGCCACCACAATCACCATATGACCAGCAGGGTCTATGTAGGTTGTTTCAAAAGGAGAATTATTAGGTAGCAGGGTCACTACTCCCTGATTGGTAGGAGGAATAATAAACTTTTTTGAAACTGAATTTACATAATTTTTCATGCATTAAGGCAGAGAGGTGAGTTTCTTGCATCATGATCACTCCCGGCTTTGTTTGTTTGAGAGAAGAGGTCCTTAGCTCGCTTCGCAGGGTGTGTGAACCTATTTACATTTTGGGATAGAACTTTAAATTGGTATTGTAACATCATTCCTGTTTGGGTGGGTTATTACCATCAACTCATCACTTGACCAATTTGCCCTCTTTATGAAACTCAGTGCAATCCCTGTTACCACATGTCCGCATACTACCTAATCCACTGTTAACTAATGAAGAAAGCAAATATTGGTGGTTCATTCTACATTGCCTTAATGTGTAAACTGCCAAAGCTAAGAAACACTCAAATTTGAAAATATTCTGGAAAAAAGATTAAACCAATAAGAACTGTATAGAACTATAATACAATAAAGGTGAACTTCCACAGAGGGGTTGCAAATTTTTACATACCCCATTGTTCTGGAGAATTGCCCCCATGTTACTAGGAGTCTTCCCAAGAGAGAGGTTAACTGCTGGGGTAATGCCCTGCCAGCCTCTCTGTGCAGAAGAGAGTCTCCCATAGGAGAATTACTCTATTGGACACCAAAAAGTGTGGTTATGATGGCTAAACACCCTAGTGACACCAGCAGCAAGTCCAGATTCCAGTTTGTACTGGTAAGTTGCTGCATATTGCCAAGTACCTCTAATGGGAACCAGATTAATACAGTTAATACAGTAATCTGAAAATGAAAAAAAAACAAACAAAGTAATTAAGCAGTATATATCATTCCCCTCCTTTTTGTTGTAACCCCTTGTTACCCGGGATTACTAGAATCCCAGTAAGACCTAGTGGTAGGCAGGGGAAGGCAGCTTGTGAAACTCCAGTTAAATGGGTTTCACACTGTCTCACTCTGTTCTCAGTCTCAGCTGAGACTGAGAGATGACATCACCAATAGAACTGTCGCAGCTGCATAAGCCACATTGGAATCTGCAGCAGAGGGAGTTAGATAGAACGTTGGGAGTTTTCAAAGTCAGTTCCTGTTTACCTTCTGTAAGAGAAGGTGAGAGTCCAGTTTTGTTTTCAAACAGGAAGGAGCAGTTCCAGTTTTGCCTTCAAGTGGTGGAGACCGCTGTTCGGGTCTCAGTGCCCCCTCCCTCCGGGGGGGGGAGTAAGGATCCCCATGTAGATTCCAGGGGCAATCCCCTAAATTCTGCAGAAGAAAGAAAGCTGCCTATTTCAGTTTCAGTCTGTGCTTGGAAAGTGGGAAGAGTTGTACTTCACCTGTGGGGCACCTGCAACAAAAGGGTGAGTGTTTGCTCTAATATGAGAGGGCAAAAATGTGTTTCTTCAGCCTGGGATATGTGAAGAAATCTGGGATTTGAACTACTATTTGGGAGGCCTATAGTACTAGGACAAACAAATGGAGTAGTGTCAAAAGCTAGAGTGCTGTGTGAATTCAAGTAATATCGTAGAGATGCGACAGTTCATCCACCATTTAATCTACATTCAAGTTTCAGTTTTCCAGAGAAATGGCGGTATGGGCTGTGGGAGCTGGAGGTGGGAACACCCCATCTTTAGTAACCAGGTCCAACTCTCTGATTTCTGCTGTGATTGCTACTTGCCTCATGTGTGGCCAGTGATGAGGGGCCCAGGCATGGTGCAAAATGGGAAAATCTCTCTAGGGGTCGCAGACTCTAAGTGGTGTGGGGAGCCACAACAAGTAAAATGGGTTCATTCTTCCAATGGACTGACATTCAAGTATGGGAGTCAGAAGAAGTAAGAAGGAAATCTCTCTAGGGGTCACAGACTCTAAGTGGTGTGGGGAGCCACAACAAGTAAAATGGGTTCATTCTTCTAATGGACCATCAGTCAAGTGGCCAGCAGGGGAGCCGGGCCAGTCGGGCTGTGTACCCAAAGCTCGTGCAAGTCCGAGCTGTGTGCCTGGTGGGTCCAGAGCCTGAAAGCAGTAGAAATTGTTCATTCTTCCAGTGGACTGCCTTGTAGTCTCTAATCTGCATTATCAGTAAACGTAGCCCCATGGGGGTCCATCTATGCTTTGTTGTGTTCAGCTAGTTGTGAATAAAAGCCACACTGTAAAATCCCATTCCTGGTTCTGGACATTACAGTTATTGCTTCCTGTGTTTGGATTTACTTGGGTGCCCCTGTGCAGAGTAGCCAAACCTAGGTCCACTTGTGCCAGGTAACCTCATCCTCCCCGTACCTAGGTCCCCACCAGGTATTGCTGCCAGCGCCAACAGCATGCCACCTGTCGTTTTGGTAAAAAGGCAGGGGTGAGGGGTTACATTGTTATACCTCCAACAAGGGGCTGAAGTCCAATTTATATTGAGAACTATTTCTAACCACATATTGTAAGCTGTGTAATGTGGTAGAATATGCTCATCAATGTCAAGGAGGGAAAGAAGAATAACTATGACAGGGTTCCCAAATTGAGATTGTTGGCTTGCATCTCTAGCAATGTGCAGAAGCTGGATATTTGAATATGTTCCAGGCTTTATTGCCTCTGAACATGTTTACCACTGTTTTTAATGAAGAATAAACATACAGTGCCTTTGTGACTATAGACTAAATCCTGAATCCTAAGAAGCACAATGCAACATGAAGACACAAGTTCCTTGAAACAGTCATCAGATGGTGCTGAGAGCACAGTTTCTGCTGAAGCATGCCGTGTTATTCTTACGTAGGCCATGCCGTGCATCTGTGCAGGGTTGAGAAATGCAGAGTTTTAGCTGTGAAACCATAATGCCCTAAAATAGTTCATGGCACTCATAAAAGTCTGGGGTAAAGTCATCCTCACCATCCTATACACCACAAGGGAGAGAGAGAGAAAGAGCAAACCCACCTGACCACCTTCTCCCAGTTGCCATCCCCAGCCAGTTATGGCATTTTAATCCCCTGGGAGAGAATCAAAAGAAGATGTAAGCTGGCAGGCTATTTGATAACTGTGTTATAGTTATGCAAAAAAGAGCTGGGTTCCTTGAAGTGGAAGCTGGCACTGCAAGCCACCCCTCTGACACCTAACTCTTATGCCTCCATAGCCAGTATAGTCACATTTGCTGCCCAAAAGTGGTTTGATGAATGGAGTATGAAAGCATTATGGGGAACTACCCCAAGCTGCAGTTGAAAGCTGCCATTAAATATGAGCTGCATATTGCAATATCCTAGGGGCAATCTTGCCCCCTAAAAGTCTGGACTTTGGCTATGAGGATGCAGACATTAAAACAGGGCCATCCCCCAGCCTCTTGGTGCAGGACCCTCCCACCCACCCTCAGCCGCCAACAAACTGCCTTTCAGGCCACACTGGGCTGTTTCTTAGAAAGGCTTGCAGCATTAGTCTTACATGTATGCCAGGCATTCAGTGTTCAAATAGTTCATATTTATGATTAAATTGCTAACAGTTAATATAAACTACTCTATAATTTCAGCTTGAATCCCCATATGTTGTACCAAAAGGGGTCGAGTTTGTTCTCCTATTGTGATATTTCTCTGTACATGTACTCTATGTCAATGGGTTTCAAAATGCCTTGTGTATTTTACAAACTGAGAACAATATATCTAAAAAAAAAGGAACTTCCACCAAATGGGAGGTAGCTAGGCATCCACTATGAGTCCTACTGTGCAATGGGAGATGATACATAGTTCAGACAGGTCAGAAAAGAGATGTCAGACCTAATAAAGGATCACTTACACACAGAATATCATACAAAAGATTCCATGCTTCCCAAATGAACCAATAATTGTTCCTAAAAACATATCAGTTAGCTGTTTTTATGGTTCTTCCTAAAATCTCTTAGATGCTTCTTTTGTTGCCTCTTTCTCTTGGCTTCCAAACATAACAGAATTATTGTTGTCAGCCCATACTGGTGTTTGGGCACAGAGTTCGTGTCCCAGTTTACAATGCTACTGTTATGCAGTTGTTCTGAAACTGAGCCAGCGGTACATCCTGAGTGGTCTGGAAAAAATTATTCTATTCGAGAGGTGATTAAATCAGACAACAAGAAGAGAGGTGTAACTGAATCTACCCATCCACAGGTCCTGGGGGAAGAAGGTGTTTTTCTCCTCCTATATTTTTTGGCATTAACCACTACAGTGCAAGTTTTCTTTACAGGCCAGAAAGAATATTTCCTAACAACATCTGTGCACTCACACTAAATGGGGGGGGGGGGGCCTGGAAAGGTGAACCATACATCAAATATCTTTACAAATCAGAACAATCTTGGTGGTTTCAAAATTTCTCCTTCGTTCAGTCCAAAAAAGGCCCCATCTCTGAACCTCCCTCCCAATTTGTGAGCAGTTTATTCAAACATGATAACATTCAAATCTGTTTGAATTTGGTTTGTGTTTGTCCACAAGCCAAATGTGTAATTTTGCTATGCTGTTTCGGGTGCAAACATAATTCACTCCTTTCTCAGTTCACCAACTCCTGCTTGTTTCTGTTTGTACCTCCCCCAAGTGTTTCATTCTTTTTCAGTTCTGCTCTATTAATGTGAAGCTGGGAAAATTCCCAGAGCCACCTAAACTTCACCTTTATATCTGTACAAGAATCTATGCCAGATTGGTATTTCCCCCCAAGTAGAGGTCTACCAATATTAAGTTTCAAACACTAACACAGTCTCTGCCAAAGAAATATGTTTTATTTTTACCTATTACAGATAATTATAACAGTTTGTTAAGGTAACAAGTTTCCATTGTTTTTCAGGTTGTGTTGAGAGATTTGTGGTATGGCTGCCTGCCAGTCAGACAGACAGGGATCTATTAAAGTCAAACAGCATAGTGTTAGGCCAATCCAAATGTGGCACACACATGAGTTGATTTGTCAAGTTTTCTGTGAGGAACTAGCAAGCTTTTTTTGTGTATTTAACACTCAGTTATTGTTAAACTGACTTCGCATCTTGCACTGGTAGGTTTCTAACTTTCCTTTATTACCTGGTTTTGTCTTTCAGGTCCTTGTCGGGGCAAGTTGTGAGTAAATCATCGAACATTACAATAAGTATCTTCTCTAGCAAGAGGAGCAAAGGACTGTGGCTGGTGTGAGATCTCAGAGGACCCTTTCTAAGCAGTTTCTCACTGCACTCTATTTGTACATTAAACACACTTGCATGATTTTTGTGCCATAAATGTGAGACCTTTCATGTATAGTTGATGTGTACATTTGCTGCCTCAGAAAGTATTTGAGCCCGTCACCTACTGGTGTTTCAAGGTCAGTTCAGGTCTAGGGTCGGTGCACCACTGGAGAGTGGCTGTTGGTCTATAATCCTGATGTCAGAAGTAAGCATGCTGTTACTTTGGGAGATACCCAGAAGAGTTACTGGATGAATGATGCTCAAAATTTATTTCACTTTGTGTCAGCTGGAATGATGCAGCAGGGGAGTTCTGCACATGTGCTTCAACTGGTTGCTAAGGCTCCACCTCCTCTGGAATGCCTGTGTGAACTAGACTTGCATAAATCACATTCTGGAGACTTCATTAATGGGTAGGAAAAGGTCCAAATTAAACACCTGATTTGTAAAAGTCTTACTCTCAGTTTTCCCATACCTCCTTCCCCAAATCCTTGTGAAGCTTAGGTTATTACTCACTGTGACATCAGCAAACAGCAGCAGAACTGGGAACTCGGAAGTGAGCTTCTTCCCACTAGAGCTGTACCTGTACCAGCTAGGAATGCAGCAATGTGCTACACCATCAGTGCTGCCACCTAACCTACAAAGTATGACCTCACATCGCAAAGAGTGTCAACATTCACTTTTTTGACTCTGACTGTAGCTGTGATGCCAAGCAACACAATTTCCTGCCGCAGATGCACTGCCTGGTATGGCCTGCCCTGCCTTCAAGAGTCTTAGATGGAAGGAAGAACTGAGTTGGTGCCTGAATTACTGAGCTTATAACATGATGCTGAAGATCAGTGGATAATAACATGTTTAAAATTTGCAGAGCACATATTATTTCTCAAGCATTGCTGTAATATTACTTTTGTCATTCCCAGTTCAGTTAAAGGGAACTATCCCATTTTGACCTTTATCAAAATGAATCCTTTTTCATCAGGACTGGTGGATGGGTCTAATTTTATTTCTTCATAATATGTAGAAAGAGAGCATCAAACAGATAGGGTGAACTTGGGCACACCACACTAGTAATCTGGGCAAGCCAAAGAGATTTTAAATTAGACTAAGGGACTTAGCTCAGCTCATACCAGAAAGAAATGTGCACGCCATAGCTGACTTGGGTCAAACAGTTTCTGCAGTACATAACTTTCAGATGCTGCCAAATAAGTTGAGCTAAAATGTTTTGCAGCCCCATACTTGATTTTCCTTTCTACAACATCTGCGTTTGAAGTCTAGATGAATTCACCATGGAATTAATCAAACTGAAAGCCTGCAGTGAGCAATGCTAATTACTAGATGAATATTATTTTAACTAAACATATTTCTCCTTATATTTATGAAGTTTATCATTTTTTTTTCTTGCATGAGATTCAGTTAGAAACCGTGGTCAGATCTGGCTTCCATCTCCCAAGGTTGCGTAGCCTGCTAGCAGACCACAGATCATGGTCTTTCCCATTTGTTTCCCTGTGAAGCTTTTTCTTTGCTGATGGAAGGGGCAGCTATTCAGCCCTGTCAGTCTTTCCCACTTTGTTAGAAAGAACATCACTGGTAGTCATGTTGGTCCATAGAAAATCAGGCATGTTGTATAATGTGACACTTTTTGTTGTGCCAGAAGAGATATTTTATAGGTTTTACAATACATACTATAAATGTTATAGGCCACATAGGTCCCTTCATCAGTTTGTGTACTGTAACATCTAGTAGTAGACCCATGAAAAACATATTATGCTACCCAAATCATTTACTGTTCCAGTTCACCTCTATTGCTGGGATGGTTCAGTCAACAAGCCAGTGCAAAAGTCACTTTAAATGAAACTTAAAGCAATTTCCCAGTATCCAGAGCAACTTTTGAAAATATTAAGGCACAATTCAGCTTGTATTCATTTGTCTGTATGCCTCTCCCTTCATTTGTATTTCTGTGGAGAGATGCAAAAAACAAGGATCTTTGTCCCCCAGACTTCATTTGCATTTCTAGCTTTTCCTTCCACTGATGTCATAACTCTCTGTAAAATCATAATTATTTCCATGACAACAGACTAACATCACAAACAGAAATATGACTTCTGTGGAGGGAAAAGCAAGAGAAGCTTAGGAAGTCAGGGGGACAAAGCTCCTTTTCAGCTATACTCAGTAATAAAGAAGTAAAGGAAGGTAAATACAGAGAGTTAATGAAATACTGTATAAGTTGAAAGGAATCTGAATACTTAAAGAACATCGAGGACATGCGGCATTCTACACAAATTTCCAGATACTGAAAAACTGTTCAGTTTTTATGAGTTACAGCATAGTGGTTAGGGGCACTCAGATGCAAATCTGGAGACCTGGGTTTGAGTCCCATCAGCCCCCTCTTGCATACTGTGTGACCCTTTGCAAATCACTTCACTTCCTTGTGCTGCCATATCGCACCTGAAAAAAAGCTCCAGTTTAGTGTGCCTTTCCTGGTTACACAGTTTCCCCTTTCTTACAGAAGCAGCGAAGTTTAGTACCTATTGTTACACAATTACTGTTGAAACAAGCTCTGGCATGGTTTACAGTTGTGCTTAAAGGTGCAAGCCAGACCCCCAGTTCAGCAAATTGTAGCCACTATTTCTATGCATAGCACAGACTCATGAAATCAGAGGGCCAGCTAAAGTTACAGTGAAAGCACCTAGGAGGCATTCAAACACATATATACATCGCAGGGATGTGAAATGCCCAATGTCTCACAAACCAAATTTCTTTTAAACCGATTTTTCAGGGGAATGATTTAGTAAAATATTCACCATTAACTCTAAACCTGTCAAAATCTGCCTGCCTGGTCAGCTGAGTAGTGTGCACTGATTTGACTAGTATGTGAACATTATAGCCCCTGCTACAACACAGGTCAAAGCACTAATGACTTTTACATTTTGGGATTTTGTAAGTATAAATACACAGAACATTTATTTAGAGGATCTGAACTGCTTACCTGCTCCAAGCCCAGTTTGTTTTCGAGTCAGCTATGAATGTGGCTTACTTACATTACAAGGCATGACAGGGTGTGCATTGTGGTGGGATAATGGCACACCTCGGGTGTGCTGTAAGGCACAAGGCATTACCAAGTGCCTTCAGCCACCGTAGAAGAGCTGTTATCCCACCACAAAGCACACCCTGCAATGTCTTACTGCAATTATAAACTGTGTCTGAGATTTTTTGAGGGGGTTGGTGAAAAATACACATTAATAAAACAATGCTAAAGGTACACTGTCAGCTGTTAGCTTTTTTTTTTACCACTCTTGAAAACAATACTTGCAGGCTCCTTTATTGTTGAAAATAAAATACATATCTACTGCATGATATGTAATGTACATTTAGAGTGTAATTAGTAATATTTGGCATAGTTCCTACACCCGACTTTATCTCAGGCAGTCCATTCCTCCAGCGTGCGCCCTTCAAACATGGTGCAGAATATCACTTAAACTCGTGCATGCATGAGGTAAGATTTTTTAAACACGTCACAGACGAAGTGCTTTCTAAAAAAGAGGAGAGCTTCCTGAACAGGGCAAAGTAAATCTGGTGCTAAAACTTGCACTCTAACACATTATAATCAGTGGGCAAAATTTAAAGCCGTGACTCTGAGCGTGAGCAATAGCGTCAATGTTAATGCGCGTGCTAAGAGATATGACTTTAAATTTCACACACTGATTTTAATACGTTAGAGTGCTTGTTTTAGCACCAGACTTACTTTGCCCTGTTCAGGGAACTCTCCTCTTTTTAAGAAAGCACTTTGTCTGTGACATGTTTAGAAAATCAAAACACGTGCATGCATGAGTTTAAATGAGATTCGGCACCATGTTTGAAGGGGCACACCAGAGGAATGGACTGCCTGATATAAAATCAGGTGTAGGAACTATGCCAAATATTACTAATAATACTCTAAATGTACATTAAATGTCATGCAAGAGCTAGCTATCCCATTGACAGTGTCGCTTTAAGCAGTTTAATGATTATTTTACCTTTTCATCCACTCCAACAAAATAGTTCCAGTACATCCCAACATTTGGCATGCCATCTTGATTTCAAATATAATGCACAGCTAAATACATTTTTTACAGATTAGCCCATAAACCATTTATTTCCCAAACTTACCACCATTTACCGGTTTCTTCACCTTTCCTCCTCCTTCTTTATGTTATTTTTCTATCTTTTCCCAACTTTGTTTCTGTTCTATCTTTCCTAAACTCTACTGGCAGAATCTTAACCCTCACAATCACAGAACAGAAGGCTCCAGTCAGAGCTACAGCTTCTGTTGTATCTGTAGCAGGTTAAATAGCAGACATTAAGTACTATGGTACTTCATTTTTAAAGGTATGTGAGAAGATGATTATCAGGGCAAAAACAACCTTTTTTTTAATTGAAGCAGTTTTATTTTTAACGTGTAGTTAAAGGTTTTAAGTGAGTAAATGTGGCAGCCATGTTTGTGATGGCGGTCAGGGAGGTGGGTGGTTAGTGTTGATTTTATCGCAAAGAGGCTGCTGGATCCTTATCCAGAGCTGTTGTGCTGAGATAACATCATGGGAAAAGATGGCCCTGAGCCAATCAGGTTTCAGGATTTTTCAAACCCATTTTATAATTAAATAATAAGACATGATGGGGGGTTGTTATGGTGGGATAACAGCCCACCTTAGGTGGGTTGAAGCATAAGGTGAAGCTGAGTGCTCCCACCATCTGAGAAGGGCCGTTAGCACACCATAACACACCCCTTGGAGTGCCTTATTGCAAAAAAAAAAAAGGCTGATACTTTTACAGAAAACTTTTTAGATATATTTTACCTGGATGAAAATATTTAAAAATGCACTACATGTAAACTGTATACATTCTTGGAAGCCAACCACAAGGAATATGATGAGTTCAATATGGTAAAATTTACTTGTAATAAATGCACAACTCACAATATACTTCTACAAGAAATGCATAGCCTAAAAGAAGAGTTAAACTACTTGAAAAACATAAATACAGTTACAAAACCTAACGTACAGTAAAATAAAGAAACAGACGGGGAAAATGGGCACACAATCCAGTGATTCTTCACTGGGGTCAGATATTGAGCACCAACTAGTAAAAAGAGGCAAAGAAGAAATAGACGGGGAAGAAGAAAATGACTGAGACATTGATCAAAAAATAGGAAAGACAGAATGGGAAGGAGGGCTATGGAACTGAAAGAAATACCAATCTCAAACAGATTTGACGTTTTAAACAGACACTACACAAATGGACCAAAATAATCCAGAAGACATAAACTTACATGTGGGAAACTCATATGGAGTCTTGAAAAGACTAGTGATTGGTGACTATAATTAGATACACAGATTCAAAGATCTGTAAAAATGATAAACTCAATACTATGGTTACCTGTCTCCCTGGAGCTAAAGTTGTTGATATAAACAAATCAGTCAATAGGTTTAATATAGACAAAGAAACATCAGTAATAGTGCACATGGGGTCTAATGATGTGGGGAAATCACAAGAAAAGGACATCTGTAGTGATCTAATCAATTTGGGAAATGTCATTAAGGGTAAAGGGGGAAAAGTTGCGTTGTCAGGTATTCTACCAATTCCAAGGGCACACAAGGAAAAAAAATAGAACAATAGAAAGGATAAATGCTAGATTGAAGAACTGGTATACGCTCAAAGGTTTTATTTTCATAGACTACTGGAACACTTTTAGAAGTAATCTAAATCTGTATTCAAAGGATGGACTGCACCTCAATAAGCAGGGAGTAAACCTATTGGGAAAAGCTTTGTGAATGTTTTAAATGGCATATTTTAAAACTAATTAGCACGGGGGAAAGCTACAGGCATCCATCACAGGGGAAAGTTAAAAACAACCAAAATAGTAAAACCTTGTGAAAGAATCATTTAAGAGACAACATCAAATGCTATATGACTAATGCAAGAAGTTTAAATAAATTTTTTTTTTACTTTCTCCTGGTCTCGGCCCAGAGGAACCCTTCCTCTGGTCTTGTCAGCTGGGCCCCAACATATTGGGAACCCAGCATCATGATGCTCACTGCCGGGAGATTTTTCGCCTTTGTTTTTTTTCCTGGTTTTTGTCCCTACCCCTGAGGGCACCGACGCGAAGTACTTATGTCCAGATGTACGGCGTGCTGATGCATGCCATCATCAAGAATCCACAGTGCCCCCCCACCTGACTCCCTGAGGAGTCATTGCATTTGCCACCCATGCATCCACCAGCAGCAATGCTACGGGCACAATCTCTGCCCAGTAAACACCCCCACCCCCAGAGGAGGAGAGCATACATTGGGATGCTCAGTCCTTTCTCCCACAGCTGACCCCCTGGTGACCTGAGTCCATTCCTGAACCCGGGTCGCCATCACAGCATGAGGTGTGGCATCAGTGCCTCAACCTTCAGTGCCACTGGGCCGGCTTAAACAACAAATTTGATGAACTAATGGCCACACTATCACAAATCAACCCGATGTGACTGCGGTGACCAAGACATGGTGGACCGACTTGAACATCCGGGAAAAACATATTCCAGGCTATGAAATGTTCTATCAAAATCAAAGCAACAAATAGGGTGGAGGAATTACACTGTTTGTAAACAGCAGTTACAAACCAATAAATATTACTACCTCCAAAATTAAGCAGGGTATAAAAAATAAGATGGAGACCATATGGGTTAAATTATTCACTGACACCAGACAAAATGTTACTATTGGATTATGTTATCGTTCACCTGATATCCCACTTGAAGTGACCTCCTCCATAATCAAAGAAACAGAAGTAGCTTGCAAAGAAGGGGAACTTCTACTTATGGGTGATATGAACCTGGGCGATATTTCCTGGGCAAACAAAGTTGCAAAATCAGCCCAGAGAAAATGATTTATAGAAGCATGTGAGCAACTAGCATTGAACCAATATGTAAACAGCCCAACTAGAGGGACAAGCTTGTTGAACCTAGTGCTAGGAATAGAGGGACTCATCATAAATAATTGCTCAGTTGGACCACCCCTAGAAACAAGTGACCACAGTTTGGTCACCTTTAATATCATGTTTCATTCTAACTTAGTGAACAATGAAAGCTACTTCTATAACTACAACAAAGTGGCTAAACCTAAGATAAATAACAAATTATCCATGTTAGACTGGTCCGACATATTTGATGTATGCAACATGGAGCAAATGTGGGAACAATTGAAAGACAACATTATGGAAATATGCAGTAGACATATCCCCAAGCACATGAAAAATAATGGACAAAAAAACACAAAACCACGATGGTTAAATAAAAGGATCAATAAACATAAAGAAAAAACAAAAAATATATGAGCTCTATAAAAAAACAAACTTCCACACTACTGGAACAAATTTAAGACTGTACAAAAGGGGTTCCATGTCATAACAGCGATCGCTGTTACAGTGAGTGTACATCACTGAAAATTAAAATGGCGATGTACACTCCCCACCAAACCTGACAACAGTGACAAAAAAACAACAATAATGTCTCTATGCGGGGGGCTGTGCCACCCACACCCTTCGCACCTGCACCCTGCTAAATTAGGATTCTCAACTCCAGGGGGGTGCATGTCAGAGATGGGGAGAAACCCAGGCATAAAAAAATTGTAAGTGCCGCACACGCTAAACAAAATAAAAAACCCTGCCCAGCCCTGAACCTCCCTCACTGTAGCCCAACACCCTCACCACCACACCAGAACAACAGCTCGGCAGCACACCGCCAAACTGCAGCTAACATACCATTTACTTCCCCTTCCATTTATTCGCCCTCATAGCACCTCACTATTTTTGTCCCTAACCTGGCGCTATAACTGCCTTGCTAGCCTTTCGAGGTAGCTCATATCACAGGTACTGAAACTGAGTCACTCACAAGTAAGTCGCTCAATTTCAGTTGCTATTATAATGTGCTTCCTACAAAAGGAGTGCAAAAAAGAAATACGACTATCCAAAAGCAGCATGGAAATTAATCTAGCCGAAAAATGCAACCAAAAACAACAGTAAAGCTTTTTTTGGATACATTAATTCACTCAAAAAAACAGTTGCCAAGGTAGGTCCTCTAGAACAAAGCAAACACTTGGTACATGACGGAAAAAGGATGGCAAATATGTTCAATAATTACTTCAGTAGTACATACAGTAAGAAACAAAGTATACCAAACCACACTGACATTATCTCTGAAGACAAATTTATTGTAACAGATGATGAAATAAATAATAAAATCAAAATATTAAGGAAGACGGTTCTCCAGGTCCTAACAACATAACTGGTAAACTAATAAAAATGATGTCACAGTATCTCATTAAACCTCTAAAAATATTTTTTTGAAAGTAATGTTAACTCTGGTGTCATCCTGGGAGACTGGAGAACAGCTAACATCATCCCATATTCAAAAAAGGGGACAAGACAAAGGTAGAAAACTACTGTTCGATTAGCCTCACATCTTTAATAGGCAAACTTCTTGAGGGAATAATAAAAGATCATTTGGACAATAGTTTAGGCACCACTGATGATACACAGCACAGGTTCATTAAGAGGAGATCTTGCCTGACTAACCTGATGTGTTACTGTGAGACAGTCGACAAAAACCTCAATAACAAAGAGTCCTATGATATCTTCTTTATTGACTTCAATAAGGCATTCAATAGGGTACCACATGAGCACATTATTAGCAAATTAAAAACAAGAGGTGTATGTAAAAAGATCACACTCTGGATAGAAAAGTGACTGGAAGAGAGAACACAAAGGGTGGTCATTAATGGACAATCATCTAGTCTAGCTGAAGGCTCTAGTGGTGTACCACAGGGGTCAGTGTTAGGCCCCTGTATTTTCCAACTGTTTATTACTGACATCACTGACACGATAGTTAACGACAGTATAATTTTTTAATTTTTTATTAGTACTTTTTCCTCGCCTTCCACAGACCAGATGGGGCTATGATCGTTGCCTTGGAGGTGTACATACTCCGGCCCTGCAATCACCCCGCTTGTCCACCCCAGAATTCCCTCATGGATTCCCCACGCGGCAGCGCCAGGGTGAGGAATGCCAGTGTGCTCCCTCCACCAGGAACACACAAATCTAGAATCAGGGGTGGCCTCACAGGAAGGGTTGGGCCATCATGTGTCCTGCCAGGTTCCGTTTTTTCCAGCATTTTTTTCCCACACCCTATGCCCATGCAATGGGTGGGGAAGCTGTCTCCACCTCAGTGGAGGCAGCCAATTGCCCTGGACATGGGCCAACCTCTTTACATGGCTGTGCACCTGTGCTGACATCCAGCTATCGCTGGGTGTCAGTCGACAGTGCACAGCACAATCCCCCCTCCCCGAGGAAGGAGAGCAGTCCACTGGATGCTCAATCCTTCCTCCCCTGGCTGACCCTGAATGACCCAAGTCCATTCCTGAACCCAGGTCGCTGGAGTGGAGTGAGGTGTGGCATCCAGAGCCTCAACCCTCAGTGCCACTGGGCCAGATCAACACTATAAAATTTGTAGATGATTTAAAAGTGTGTGTGTGTGTGTGTGTGGGGGTGTAGTACAAAGGAACAGATTATGTCACTACAAAATGACCTAGATAAAATATCTAACTGGACTAGGACTTGGGGCATGCTACTAAGATTCATACTACTAGGAAAATGTAGATGTACAGAAGGCTTAAAAGCCCATAATTATACATATCCTGCCATAGCAGGGTTACTACCTTCCCACACAGTTAAGTAAGAAATTATTGAGTTTTATTTTGAAATTACTGAAGCAGTCAACTTCTACAACATCCTTTGGAAGGGTATTCCACAAAGGAAAAATTGTTTGCATAAAAAAGTTTCTTCTCATATGGCTTTTAGGGTTAGTAAGTTTATGCTGGAAACTATGGCTTTTTAATGACAGCTCCCTTTGGACGTGGTTTACCCAGGGCCTCAAACAATTCATCTGAAAATGGAAACACCAGCTCCAACTGTTCATTAGTCTGTTTGGTTTGTGACTGGGTGGATATGGCCACTACTGGTGCCAACTCATTGTTTTCCATCAACTTAGAAAAATCTGGATGATCTCGTCCTATAATCATTGGGACAGGCAAATGAGGTACAATTCCAACTGTTATCTCATTGGTACTATCATTTATAGTCACTTCCATTGGGGTAGTTGAATAAAAATAGGTATCTCCATGGATACAAGTAACCATGGTCCTGCCTTCTGTTTTTTCTACCCCTTCCACCAGGTCAGCTCTAACCAGAGTTTATCGACTCCCAGAGTCCAATAGTCCTATTATCTAATGGTGTCCCATCTTAACTGTTGTGATGTAAGGGGCCCAGTTGGCTAAGGCCAAATGTCCAAAGTCCCTTTTAACTGCTGGGCAATGACACACTATCTCTGATAGGGGTACTCCCTCCCCTCTTCTCTTTTCTTATATCTGGTTTAGGTCTGTAAGTATCAGAAGAAAAAGTGTTTCTTACTAGATTTGTAGTAGGTATGCGAGTAGATCCCCCGGCATATCTTCCCCAAGTCAGTCTTGCTGCCAGGAAGTCCTCTGCTAATTCAATTGTCTTTTCTGCTCCTTCAGGCTTATGCTCCCTGACCCAAAGTTATACATCTTGGGGGAGTATTTTAATAAATTGCTTGATGGTAATGGTTTCCATTATTTGCTGGACAGTCTTACTTCCTGGCTGAAGCCATTTATTGCTAAGGTCTTTTAAGCGTGCATATACCTCTCTTGGGGCATCTCTAGATTGCATCCTCAAAGATCTAAACCATTGACGGTACGTCTCTGGGTTGATGTCATATCTTCGGAGTATCTCCCTCTTCACATGATCGTAATCATCAGCCACTTGGATAGCTAGGTGGCTATATAAGACCTGCGCTCTGCCAGTTAATTGAGGGGCAAATCGCACGACCCACTGTTCCCTCGGCCACCCAAACGTTTGAGCTACCCTCTCAAATGTCATTAGGTAGGCCTTTATGTAGCCTGAGTCCTGAAAGCGAGCCAGTTTAATGTCTCGGGGGCCTTGAGGTCATTCTGCATGCTCCGTCCGGATAGCCTGTAACACTGGTATAGTGTCCACCCATTTGGCATCTTGTCTTCTTCTATAAAGTTCCCTTTCTTTATCCAACTGTACCTGTTGGACACATAGCCACTTCAGCAGCTCACCAACATCCTCCATAGGTGCCAGTTACATATAAGAGGCATCTGCTTCTTCCTCTAGTTCCTCTGTCTCCAATGGTTGCTTGGCTGGGAAATCATCTCTAGGTTCACTGCGCTCCTCCTCAGACTTCTCAGATGGTTGCCTTTTTACCCTAGGATGTACATCAGGTAATTCGGTCAGCAATTGGGCCCCTGTCTGGGCCGCCATCTGCCTCATGAGGGTGCCTTGTGTTTGTCCTCCAGCTACCATGTCCACCTTGGATTGGATACCAGAAAACACCCGCTGCTTCATCTCCCCTCCTTGTCCATGACGAAACCGGCAGCAGTAATCCCACTTCTCACACCAACTGTAATGGTGTGGGATCTACAGATGGACACGACTCAGTGTTAAGGTGCAACCCACAGTTTCAAGTGGGATGTTTATTAGATCTCAGCTTCCTTATTTAGGCACCTTTTTCAGCATTCAGCTTTGTAGTTTTATATTTTAAACAAAAAAATTATCAGTTTACAACTGTAATAACAGAAAAAAAAGGAAAAAGAAATCTATATTCAACATAGGAACCTTCTTCCTCCACTGATCAGCAACTACTGACCTCCTATCTCTCGAGGCCAGTTCAGGTATAGGTTTTTGTGTCAGTGTGGCTCAGTCGGTAGCACATCTGCCTCTGGACCAGAAGGTCATGGGTTCTCATCCCACACCAGGACTGGACTTGCACCTAAAAATCACTGGCATCCGAGTGAAGTATTGGGGGGTGCTGTACTGCTGGGGTGTGCCGTCCTTGGATGAGACGTTAAACCGAGGTCCCTTCTGCCCATCCTGGTGTTGTCTTGGTGGGTGTTCAGGTGGAAGTAAAAGAACCCAGGGCACTCTCGCAAAGAGCAGGGAACATTCCCGGTGTCCTGGTCAACATTCCCCTTCCCATAAACGGGTTCATGCAATTATCCAGGCTGCGTGTGGGTGATGATGTGCGATATGGCCACCACCACACATTCAGTCACTTCACTACCAGTCTAGCTTTGCTTGTAAAGCGCTTTGGGATACTGTGTATGAAAAGTGCTATATAAATGCTGATTCTTCTTCTTCTTCTTCTTTTTATACCCTTCTACCTGATCATGTGATTCAATCTCATATTCTGCAGATACAATCTTTTAATAACTATTTTAAATAGGTGAAGACACACATTAGAATATTACATTAATACTAAAATATTTACTAACAACACTACTTGTGAATAACATTCTGAACATAAGGTTTGCTATGTTTCAGCTCCTTCCTTTCTTTTAGAACAGTATAAAAATAGTCCACCAGGGGCCGCTATTCCCATATAGTCCAGAGTCAGAAGGCAACAGTCTCTCCTCACAACCAGACCTCAGGGAGGATTTGTCTGAGGCATTTTTATCTCACCCCAGGTTTGTTCTAATGGTATTTATTTAATTATTCCTTGATATCGGAGGCTCTCAGGAATTGAATGTCAAAAGGAAATAATAAAAACCCCAAATAGAAAAGGATTTTTGTAAATAGTATGGTTTCAAACATTTGAGGTAAAATCCTTTTATTAGGTTTAGCTATTGAGACTGAAACAGTGTTTTAATTTTCTTGGGTGTAAAAACTCCTTCCTAGGTCTGGTTTACAAACTTAGAGGCAAACAGATTAAATTTCCTTTTTTATTTGTGAACTAAAAGATGCAGCTCATCCTAGTGCTAAAGCGTCCTGTGTAGAAAACAAATCCTGCCATTTTCTGACAGACTAAGCCGTTGGCTGAACTTTTCCAAGCCGTCGGCTCAGCGTTTCACCTCTGGACTGGATCAAACTTTAGAGAGTAACTGCTCTCTCTCCAAAAGGATTGTAATTGCGATTTTGTGTGCAAACCCTTTCAGAGGAAGTCTCTAAAAGGCTCCTGTCTTTTAAAATGAAAACTGGAATAAGTTTTTGAGCTGCACGAACGTGCACACTCTCGCACAGTCATGTGGCTCAGCGCTTTATTCGTGCAGCTGTTTCTTTGCCAAATAATACCCTTAGGGACAACCTTTTCCTTTAATTACTTAAAGAACTGAGGGTTCACATTCTCCTAACAAGGGGAAGTTTTTCTCAAATTCTACCATCATATACGTTTTAAAGTTACTAAATGTACATAGTAACTGTAAATCTGTATTATAGGTACAGGTTGTTTTCTTTTAAACGCTCTCACAGTGTTTCTCCATTACTATATTCTACAAGGGACTTCTCTTTGAAGGGCACAACAAGTAGTTTTAACTAATACTAGTTACTTCTACCTACTAAATTTATTTACATTTGTACCATTTGGAAAGAAGGGAATAAAAGCAAGGAAAAGACATAAGGCTCGGGGGGTTGCATAAAGAGGTGGCCTGCCTCCAAACAGAGAAATACAGGGACAGCCATAGAAGACAGAATAAAGATGGTTGCAACCAAAGGATAAGAAACAGAAAAGGTACATCATGAACGTGACAGGTACTGGTCCTTTCACACAAACTTGGATAGGGGACCTCATCAAAGGCCTTAAAAAGGTCAAAATAGACAATTTCAACAGATTTTCTATCCTCCAAAAAAGCACTATTTCATAGAAAACCAAACTGGCAGTTAGGCACAACCTATGCGATTTAAAGCCATGTTGAGATTTATCAAGAATACATCTTGAATTCAGGTCAGTGTCTAACTTGTCCTTTATAATGGATTCCATCAATTTCCCCAGGATGCAGGTCAAGCTGATAGGTCTGTAGTTTGCAGTTTTACCATGATCCCCCTTTTTATGTTTGCTTGCGCATGCGCAAGAAACATTATGCCGCACTTTAGGAGAGAAGCGGGTTGTGGAGGTGTGGCAGTGTGGCAGCCAATGCCAGCACTGCATTTGTGGGCTTGGCAGTGTGAACCCAATGCAGGCCCAGTGTTCTGATGACGCTGATTCTGCAGAAGTGCCACCAACTTGAAACGATTTGGCCACTGCAATGAGAGGCTGCCTCATCATTGCAGCATCAGCAATTCCGCTGCAATAAGGGAGTGATCCGTTGTTGCAGGGCAGTACCTTGCCTGGTGTAACATTTCTGTGAACATGGTGGCGGCTATGGTGCCACCTCACAGTCCCATGTAAGCCAATGGGGGTGACCAGTCCCCCTGTCCACATGCCAAGGACCCAATTCATTTGCTGACAGGGGAGCCCACTCCCCATCGGCATAATGTCCCCTGCAATTTGTTGTGTGCTGAGGGGGGTGCCCAATCCTCCTCGGCATCATGCCCTCTCAAACAGTCTTTATTTGCAGATGGGGGGCCCAATCCCCATCGGTTTAAATTCCCCCTTCCCCAAAATGCAGGCAGCACACTGGGAGCCCAACCCAGTGCGTACAAATGGAGCCTGAAAAAAAAAAAGCTTCCTGTGATGTCCTTTTTATCATATATGTCTGTGAAATAAAGAAAACGGTCCCTCGCAGTCTGTCGTGCCCCCTCCCACAACCCGCACCCACCCTCTGCTCACCCCACCTCCCCACAAACCCCCACCCCATACTTACCTCCAGAGCCCAGCGCAACGATCTTCGGTGGACTGGGAACACGTCTGCACTCTTCAAAGCCAACCACAAACTGGAGAAATGCCGGTAAGCTGTATAATGGTATAAATAGGATTTATTTTAACTTATGTGGATATGTCAGCCATTTTTGGGGCATTTGCCACCAAATTTTCAACATGGGGTTATTGGGACTCCTCCTCATGAATACTTGGTCCCAAAAGGTGATTTCATGGTCACTGCGCTGAATCACCTTTTGGGACT
The DNA here is from genome assembly GCA_016271365.2 of Neoceratodus forsteri. Lineage (NCBI taxonomy): Eukaryota > Metazoa > Chordata > Ceratodontiformes > Ceratodontidae > Neoceratodus > Neoceratodus forsteri. Next base: position 434,808,681 of record JADMNL010000022.1, on the reverse strand, counting down.
GATTAACAAAATGACAGTGCCACTGTTCATGAAGTGGGCTCTCAAAAAGCCTATGTTGCAAATTTGGTGAAAAAAATCCCCAAAAATTACTGTTTTAGGTGCGTGCATTGCAGTTTCCATGCTCCCTTGTAACCTCGCGAATTTGCAATATTTTCACTCCGGATTTTCAAAATTGGCATTTTTTCAGACCTCCTTATGAACAGTACAGCTGTCATTTTTCATATCCCAGTCAAAATGTGTTTTTGCACTTCCGGCACAGAGTAGCGTAGTCACTGTGGGAAATCAGTGTCCAGGACAAATTATGAAAATCACAGTGACACTGTTCATAAGCAGAAGTCCTAAAATGTCTATGTTGAAAATTTGGTGATGAAAGTCCATAAAATGACTGTGTTATAAGAGTGCGTTGCGCAGTTTCCACGCACCCTCGTAACTTCACAAATTTGTAATATTTTCACTCCAGATTTTCAACACTGGTATTTTTCCACACCTCCTTATGAACAGTATAGCTGTCATTTTTCACATCCTGGTCGAAATGTGCTTTTGCACTTCTATTTTATTTATTTATTTATTTATTGATTTCGGACTGAACACCTTTGAGCCAAAGGCTCTTTTACATAGGTTCCACATCAAAGACATATGAGGGGGATAGGGTACAGTACAGAAAGGTAGGGATTAAACAGAAATACATGTAGCAAGATTGTACAGTCATAACAAAGTTGTATATACAACAGCATGAGGGTGAAAAATTTTTTTTTTTTTTACACACATGTGAGTTGCACAAGGTTGTACAATGGCGCAGCCAGAGGCATTATCAATCAAGATGCTGTATCTAGGATCAGAGCCTAAATGCACTGGTACACAACAGTGTCGGGAGTGGAAGACAGGAGGGGGACACCACCAGTGGGTTGATACAGAGCTGCGAGGGTGGATGGGATAGCATGAGAGGGTAGATGGGGTTAAAAGAGAGTGGAGGGGAGGTAGAAGTGAGTGAAGATAGAGGTGGCTGTGAGGAAGAGGTCAGGGGAGGATAGAGGAGGGTGGGGAATGGGAGGTGACTAGAATGGGGATGGGAAGGGAGGGAGTTGGGGATAGTAGGGAAAGTGGAGTGAACAGGAGGGCAGGGGTGGCAGGTGAGGAATCAAATAGGGATGGGGGAGGAGGATTCTGAGGGGGTGGGAGAAAGGGAGGCATAATGGGAAAGAGTGGAGGGGCAGGGAGCAGCAGGGGAAAGGAGGGGAATGACCAAGGGGTAGGCATAACAGGTACAGGTAGCTAGGAAGCCACAGTATTTAGGGTTAGTGAGGGCATGGGAGTGGGAGATGGTAGTCAAAACAGGAAGGACCTAGGATTAGGTGAAACAGTCACAGGAGGCTCTGGTAACAAGGTTGTCCCAGAGCTTGCGTTTAAACGGGCCAAGAGTAGCCATGTCAGTAATTTTCCTAGGCAAGGAATTAAAACATTTTGGGGCTCTGAAGGCAAATGACCACTGCCCTTGTGAAGTACGACACCTGGGGATTTGAAAGGAGGAGCTGTCTGAGCTTCTGGTGTGCCATAGCTTAGGTGAGGAAATAAGAAGATTCTGCACTCCAGGGGGCAGTAGTCCAATGGAGGCTTTCTTTACTGTGAGACTGGTATGGTAGAAGATATGGCCATCCAGCTGCAGCCATTCTGCCTATTCATAGAGGTCACAGGTATGCGTCTGAAGTGGGGCCCCTACAAGGAGTCTTGCAGGCCTTATTTAAGGCCATGGATAGTCTACTTAATGCAGTGACAGTAGCTGCACTATAGATCACCAGCCCGTAGTCAATTAACGAAACTATGGAGCTTTGTATGGCTATTCTGAGAGCTTGATCAGTGAGGCAGTGTTTATGCCTGTAGAGGAGACCAATCTGAGTATTCACTGTTTTGGCGACAAGGTCAATGTGGTTATTGAAAGACAGGGTAGGGTCCAGGGTGACACCAAGCTACTTGAAAGAATGGGTTTGTACAAAAGCAGTGCCTGAGCAGTTCCTGATTGTCAGAGGTACTGACCGATGCTTGCTGTGGGTGGAGTGGAAAACCATTGATTTATTTTTTTTGTAGTTAAGCACAAGTTTCCTTTCAAGGAACCAGTCTTCTACTTTCATGAAACTATCTTGGCTGTAGTTGCCCTAATAATTGTGTGCAGTCAGGGTTCTTTGTGTAGATTACTGCATTGTCTGCATACAGCAGAACTTGTACAGGACAGTAGTTGGGGAGCTTGTTGATAAAAATGCTGAAGAGCAATGGTCCCAGGATTGATCCTTGAGGTACGCCGGATAGGACCAGCAACTTGGTAGACCAGACATCTCCAATTCTCACTTGCTGTGTTCTGTCAGAGAGATAGCTGTGAAACCATTCAGTGGAGTTAGAAGATAGACCCAGATCTGCTAAGCTTTCCAACAATAGGGGGTGACTGATTATGTCAAATACCTTGGAGAGACCGATGAAGGTAGCACCGACGAGTTGACCCTGGTCCATGGCCTGCTAAATGTAGCCCATAAATTCCAGCAGGGCGGAGGCTGTACTGTGCCCTTTCCTAAAACCATGCTGGTGAGGACACTGGAGATTATACTTCTCTATGTACTCAGTCAGCTGGTTAGCTATGATTCTTTCAAGTGCCTTGGACAGAGAGGGAAGAATGGAGATGGGCCTGTAGTTTCCATGAAGGGCTTGGTCACCATTCTTGTATACAGGGTCACCAGTGCTAGTTTCCAGTTGCTGGGAAACTGGACGAGCACAAGGGACTTGTTGATGATCTTTGTAAGGGGAGATAGAACTACGTCAAGCATGAGGTGTATGAGCTTCAGGTCCAACGTGTCTCCACTGTATCTGGTTTTCCCAAGTGCCTTAGTTAGGTATTTCTTGGCTTCATTTTGTGTCACTGCTTTGAAATAGAAAGGTGGGTGTACCGAATCTGGGCCAAGAGCTCCCTTTGGAGAGGCACCCAGGGGTGGTTGGTTGAAGAAGTTTGATGGCAGGACATGGCTGAGATTGGTAAAAGCTGAGTTGAACGCGTTGGAAATTTCAGTCGGGTCCAGGGTTAGGGTGCCTTCTAGATTCAGCATGGAGGGGGCAGCTTTGGATTCTTTCCCTGTGATTTCCTTGAGGTTGCTACAGAAGTTCTTACCATCCTTCCAGGTGTTGGTGAGGATGTTTCTATAGTATTGTGCTTTACCTTGATGGATGGCCCTGGTGCAGGCATTCCTGGAAGATCTGTATGCCTGTATGTCCACTTGTATGCCTGTGGCCCTAGCCCTATACCACAGGTGGTCACGGGTTATCATTTTATGTAGGAGATCAGAGGTGATACAAAGGATAATAGAACCCTAGACCTTATGTTTTTTGAAGGGGGCATGTATATCACAGGCGGAATTGAAATTAGTGATGAAAAATTCAAGGGTTGCGTCTACATCAGCAGCTGTGTCAATGCATGTCCAGTCTTGCTGTCAAAGATTTCTTAGGGGTTCACAATGCCCACGAGTGAGTACCCTACTAAAAATGGTTTCCGGTGGTGGTTTAACATGTTTGCTAGTCCATAGGCAAAATACCGGTGAGTGGTCACTTATATTTTCAGGCAGGACCTCAGTGTGTGTGAGGTCGATTGGTAAGAACCCAGTCCAGAAGGGTGCTGATCCCAGTTCTATAGTTTACCCTTGTAGGGGACTGTATCAATTGAGTGAGGTTAGCTGCTGACTGGGCATCCTTATGGCTACTGGCATTGGTTGACAACCAGTTAACATTGAAGTCTCCAAGTAGTATTACCTCGGAGTTGTGCTTTAGTTTGTTGACGCAGTTCAAGGTTAAGCTAGGCCCACTGGCTGCCAATTTGGGAGGGATGTAGATTGATTTTTCCAAAAAAAAGAATACAAGAGGAAGAAAACTCTGAGGATACAGATGATGAATGGTATAAAGTACAGACTTCCAAGATCGCTAGAAGAGGTAGAAGGGCTGAACAGTTTCAGTTGCCTTTATTAAACCAGTTTGACCCCTTATTGTGTGAGGAAATGCAATACTGTGGCATACCCATACAACCTGTGAAAAAGAAGGCAAAATAGAGTCAATGTCACAACTCTCATACACCAACCAACCTAGTCAGGCAAATAAAACAACAAATGAAAAATTATTGATAGATTTGAGAGAACAATGTGAACAAACCACCATTCCTATGCTGATCGAAGATACATTAAGCACTAGGAAAGTAGTAGTGCTTGGAGACTCGATCATTAAGCACTTAGATAGAGTGATCTGTGACATAGACAAACATACTAGACCTGTCTCAAGCTTTAGTGGAGCAAGAATACAAGACATTACCAAAATGACAGATAATATATTGAAAGGTACTGGAGTTAATCCACTGATAATTTTACACGCTGGATCAAATGATACCTGGAATGCAACAAGCCAGGGTGTTAAACAAGATCTGATATCGTTTACAAATAAATGCATTGAACTGAAATGTTAAGTGGTTATTTCAGAAATACTTCTGATTCCAAAAGCTTCTAGAGAGCACCAATTAAAGATACGAAACATAAATAATTGGATTAGAAAATGGTGCATCGAACAAGACATAAAGTGTATAACACACTGGGAAGAATTCTATGGGAAATCAAACCTCTGCTCTTATGATGGGTTGCATCTGAGTAGAAGAGGAAGCAGGTTACTGGGGGAACACCTAAAAATACAGATAGAAAAAAGTTTAAACTGAAAAAGAGGGGGGAGAGCTATCTTCTGAATAGCAGTCTTAATGAAAATAAATATAAAATAGCAAGTAATGAAACAACACAAATTCCAGTGAATACAATGGACAAAATGACAAAGGATATAAGATAGGTTAAATCAGAACAAGATATGGGTATACTACTTATAAATTCCAGAAGTTTAAAGGCTAAAATTGAGGAGTTACAAATAGTACTAAAAGAAGAAAACATAGCAGTTTGCGGCATAACCGAAACATGGGGAACAGAAAATGATTGGAATATAGGTATAGCTGGTTATAATAGATTTTCCAGAAATAGAGGAGAACGTAAGGGTGGTGGAATTGCCATTTATATAAAATAAGAACTTAAAGCTTATGTGATACCTACCGATAATGATAATCAAAATGAATGTATCTGGGTTAAAGTTATGTGTGGAAACATTAACTTGACTATAGGATTAGTATATCATCCACCAAATTTGACACAAGAACAAAATACAGATTTATTAAAACAATTAGAACTACAAGATATTATTGGAGATTATATACTAATGGGTGATTTTAATTTGCCGTACATAGATTGGAAAACCTTGAAAAGTGACATTTCCTTAGAAAATACATTTATAGATCTATTTATTCTGTTGAACCTGGAACAATTGGTTCACTTTGCTACAAGAGATGAAAACACACTAGACCTTATTTTTACAAACTGCCAGGAGAAGTTCCATAAAATAAAGTCATTACCTCCTCTTGGAGATTCTGATCATAACATGGATGTAGTTAAGTATAAAAATACATATCAGAAAATAAAAGGAAAAACACTAGTAAGGGATTTTCATAAGGCCAATTACAATAAAATGTGGCATCACCTTGAAACATGGAATTGGAAAAAAGAACTTAAAGATCTGGAACAGACCTGGCATAAAATTAAAAACCAGTTACTATGGTATATAGAGCAATATGGTCCTAAAAGACAAAAATATAATAAAACCAAAAGAATTCCCCCCTTGGTGGAACAATAAAATACGCAAATTGATAAAAACAAAAAGATGTTTCAGATATATAAAAAATCTAAAACTCAAGCCTCAATGGAAAAATTAAGGATGTGTAGTAACAATATTAAGACAACAATCAAAAGAGCAAAACAAAAACTAGAGAAAAGATTAGTTAATAAAGTTAAAGATAGCAGAAAACAATTTTATAATTACATAGGTACTCTCAAAGGTCATCAACAGACCATTGGACCTCTAAGGATAGAAAAGGGTGTAATTACTAAAGAAGAAGATATAGCGGAAACACTAAATAATTATTTTATTAGTGTTTTTGAACCTAAAGTGAACCCTATAGACCCAATACAAACACTTCCGGGGTGTCAAATAAAATTTACAGAAATTGATGTTAAAAACATTATTCACTCCCTTAAGGTAAATAGCTCTCCAGGACCTGCCGGTATAACCCTCAAACTACTACGAGAACTATCTGCCGAGGTTAGTGGACCATTAACAATGCTCTACAATAAATCAATTCAAGAAGGAAAAACCATACAAGAGTGGCATATGGCAACTGTAACTGCATTACACATGGGAAGAAAAAAGGATGAACCAAAAAATTATAGACCTTTAAGTTTGACTTCTGTTGTTGGTAAAATTATGGAAAGACTCTTAAAAAAACAGATAAACAAACATATACACAAATTAGGCTTCTTAGACTATACTCAACATGGTTTTGTTTCCAGAAGATCATGCCAAACGAATCAATTGTTCTTTTCTGAATCAATAAGTCAGGCATTAGATAAGGGTATATCTAGCGATGTAATATATCTTGATTTCACAAAGGCTTTTGACAAGGTATCACATGCTATATTGATCCAAAAACTTCAGAGGATAGATATTCAACCAAATATCATAAGCTGGATAAATTCTTGGTTAAACAGAAGACAACAACAAGTAGCAATCAGAGGAATTTGTTCAAATTGGGGAAGTGTGACTAGTGGGGTACCCCAGGGGTCTGTTTTGGGTCCCACACTTTTTAATATATTAGTAGCTACAATGCCAATCTCAGATAAAGTATGGCTAGCAAAATATGCTGATGATTGTAAAATCGGGGGGCTAATAATCACAGAAAATGATAATAAAAATATCCAAACCCATTTGGATGACCTCTTGGCATGGGGCAATAAAATGCAGATGCATTTTAATTCAGACAAATGCAAAGTCATGCATTTTGGCAAGAAAATCCTTGTTTTCAATATAAATTAGGAAATTCCTCTCTACAAACAATAAGTGAGAAAAAAGATCTAGGTACAATTGTCTCTAATGATCTTAAGTTCGAAACAAATACCATTATTAAAGTTAAAAAATGCCATCGTATCATTGGATCAATATTAACAAATATACATAGTACAGATCAGGAAATGTTGTTACCATTATTCACTAGCCTTGTTAGGCCACATCTGGAGTATGCATCACAGTTAAACAAATCTCAGACTTGTAGATGTAATAAACTTATAGAAGGAGCACAGCGTAAGTATACTAAAAAGATAAAAAATCTAAAAACAACTGAGTATAGTGAAAGACTTATGAAACTAAATCTGTACTCTGCAAAATATAGACAACTACAGGGAGACCTATGCCTTACATATAGAGCTTCAAGAGATAATTATCTTGCGTCAACAATCGGATTAACCCTTTACAATGGGAAAATAAATACAAGAAATAATGGATGCAAGATTTTAGATGATAATATTAGAACCATAAACTGAAGTAACTTTTTTACACAAAGAATTGTAAGTTCATGGAACAGTCTACCATCCTATATAGTATCAAGTCCAGATTTTGAGACATTTAAAACAGTTTTAGATTTACATATGGCAGAAAGAAAATATGAATACTACTCCTAGGATGAGTGGCGAGCTCTTAAAAGGGCAATTAGCCCATTGAGCTTGTAAATAATCTATGAATCTATGATTCTGGCACAGAATAGTACGGTCGCTGTGGGAAATAAGTGTTTGGGACAGATTAAGAAAATCACAGTGACTCTGTTCATGAGCAGAGGTCCTAAAATGCCTATGTTGAAAATTTGGTGACAAACATCCATAAAATAACTGCGTTACGAGCGTGTGTTGTGCAGTTTCCATTCACCCTCGTAAATTTGCAAATTTGTAGTATTTTCACTCCAGATTTTCAACACTGGCATTTTTTCACACCTACTTATGAACAGTACAGCTGTCATTTTTTTCATCCTGGCCAAAATGTGTTTTCGCACTTCCAGCACACAATAGCGTGGTTGCTGTGGGAAGTCAGTGTTCGGGACAGATTAAGAAAATCACAGTGACACTGTTCATGAGCAGAGGTGCTAAATGCCTATGTTGAAAATTTAGTGACAAAAGTCCATGAAATGACTGTGTTAATGAGCGTACGTTGTGCGGTTTGCATGCACCTTCGTAATTTTGCACATTTGTAATATTTTCTCTCCAGATTTTCAACAATGGCATTTTTTTGCACCTTCTTATGAACAGCACAGCTGTCATTTTTCATATCCTGCCTGAGACATGCGTTTACACATCTGGCACAGAATAGCACAGTCGCTGTGGGAAATTAATGTTTGGGACAGATTAAGAAAATCATAGTGACAGTGTTCATGAGCAGAGGTCACAAAATGCCTATGTTGAAAATTTGGTGAAATAATTCCACCAAATGACTGTGTTTCACACATGCATTGCTCAGTTTCCATGTACGCTCGGAAGTTCAAGCATTTTTAATATTTTCACTACAGATTTCCAACATAGCCATCTCTTCACACCTCCCTATGAGTGGTACGGCTGTCTTTCTTCACCTCCTGCCCAATCTGTGTTTTCATACATCTGGCGCAGAATGGCACGGTCACTGTGGGAACTCAAAGTTCAGGACACATTAACAAAATCACAGTGTCACTGTTCATGAGAAGAGGTCCCAAATGCTTTCATGAGGTGTGGGTCACAAAAAGGCCATTTTGAAAATTTATAATGCATATACCAACAAACGCCCAGGGCGTTAGGATTTCTAACCGTAACGTCCCACCCTGTACAGACTGACAGGCATCAGGGGTGTGCCTTTGGATTGCCGACTGTAATGCTGATGCCATTCCACCCCACCCCTGACCACCCTGCAGCCAGTGACAGGCATTGAGGTGTGCCTTTAACTCTTTGGCCCCAGAGTTCACCCCATTCTCCTATACTGCACCCATTTCAGCATATGTCCTTCTGGAATGGGGTGACTGTAAAGCTGAACACCTCAAGGCACACCTCAACACTTGTTGGTGTCTGCAGGATAGAGTGAGGTGAAATGGTATGAACGTTATGGGTGATGACCCAAACGCATACCCCAATGCCTGTTCCTCTCTGCAGGGTGGGGGGGGGTTGGCGTGAAGTTCAATACTTCACTGCCATTCCTATTCTGCAACTGTCAAACTCCTGCATTCCCAATGTTAATACCAGCAAGCAAACATTCGGCATTGACAAAAACTTGTTGTAAATTAGCACTACTACTGCTTTTTTCCACTCACAAGGTATGACTTTGAACACTGACAAGTGTAGGGTCATGCACCTTGGTAACAAAAACACCAAGCATCAGTACTATCTAGGGGACACCTGTTTGACTGAAAAACTTGTGGAAAGGGATTTGGGAGTCCTAATCTCAGACAACCTAAATTTTACTGAACAAACCAATGCAGTTATATAGTAGGTAGAGCTAATAGGATTATATATAGAATAAAGTATGGGGTGGTGTGTGTAATGAGAAGTTTACACCATCCCGAAGTGTTCGATGCTACATAAGCCCCGAGAGAGAAGCTCGAGAGGTTTATTAAAGCATTTAACACTGAGGGTGTGTGTAAACTTCAAGTTTACACACATCACCCCATATTTGATTTTATATAATTGCTAGGTTTCCCCTTTTTCACCTCAGCAATGATATAAAATAAAGAGTCATTGCCGTGTGGTTGTAGTCCAGTTTCAGCATGTGGTCCGCTCATGCCCTTGATTTTTAAATATTTGTATTTCTTTGTGTGGGTCGGCAGCCTAAAGTAAAGTTTTCTCCCCCTGTAATAATGAGTTTTGTAGCTTTAAAATGAATCTCACTTACGGCCGAGTCCCAGTGGTAGTTCAGTGTCTGGGGGAGAAGACGAGGCAGCCAGCAGTCCAAAAGAAGAGCTGAGGTGGGCGTATGAGCAGAGTGAGGGAAACTGTGCGTGTGTTTGCTGTAATAAGTACTCCATCATTATGGCAAATTATGGCACGATTTTTCTACAAGAAAAAGGGGAGACCCAGTTATTATATGGACCATAAAAACAACTTTACATCAAGAGATGCAAAGGTGCTGCTACCACTGTACAGGGCATGTGTTAGACACCACATAGATTACTGTTCCCAGCTATGGTCACCCCAATATAAGACAGATAACGTAAATCTAGAATGAGTCCAATATAGATTTACAAAACAAATCACTGGATTAAAAGAACTTGACTGTAAGTCGATTAAAATCTTTAAAACTTATGCCGCTGAAGTCAAGAAGACATAGGGGAGATCTGCTATTTTATGGGATATGGTAAACGATCCAGCTCTCTTCATGGAGATGGGGTTTGAATTTAAACATCAAAGAAACAAGGGGACAACCACTACAGTTACGCAGACTTTCATACAAAACAAAGGAAACTGTTCTTCACACAGAGAGTTGTACACACTTGGAATAGCTTGGCGCTATACATAGTCATCAGCAAAAAAAAAAACTATTTTTAAAAATAGACTTGACAACTGGTTACTTGATACAATGTGTTTCTATGAGTAAGGCTCTTGAATGGAACTCCTATGGGCACCATGCCCCCAGTTCCCTAATCAACCGCAGTATAATTATGAAATGGGTCTTTTTTTAGTAAATTGGATATATTTTTTAAACATATTTTTCTTGAGCTACTTATAGCCAGGCTGTTGTGCTGGGATAGCAGCCTGGCTGAAAGTACCTCTTGGCAAATCAGGAGACAGCATTCTTTTTACCCATTTAATAAAGTGAAGTTACCCGTTCAGGACAAACATAATGATCATCAGATTTTTTTCTGGATATTTCCCCGGAGAGGTTGGGAAAGTGTTGTAAAATAATAATTTTCTTCCTTGGGATCAAATTTGTTAGTTGAAACTACAAAATCAATTTGCACCTGGTGTCCTGAGGGCCCCACATGGGTTGAGGTCATGGTGATTATCATCTGATATGCCAGGCTGATGGATTCTCCCTGCTATGTTGGGAATAGTTTCCTTTTACCCCCCAACTGTGAGGATCTGGGGTCCTTGGTTACTAGTCTCCCTCCTGCCTGCCAAGTTATTTAACATTACATGTCCTGGTGAGAAAATAATCTTCTTATTTTAGTTACCACTGGAGAGAGACTGGGGTGAGTGACCCCTAGGGTCTTCACATCCATCCATAGGTAGGGCTGGGCAGACTGGATGAACCATGAGGCCTGTTTCTACTGTCAATGTAAGAATACCAATGGAAATGCAGAATGTTATGGCAGAAAAGGATTGTTTGGCCTATCCAGTCTGCTCAGATGTTTCCTGCCTATTCTGTCTCCACAGACCCTGTCTAGTCTCTGGCAACCCTTCCACCTCCCTGGCTTCTATTTAATATACCCTTGTGTCTATCCCATGCATGCTTGAAGCCTTCCACTGTAGCAGCTTCTGCCACTTCTGATGACAGTCTATTCCAGGTGTCTTCCCACCCTTTCTGTGAAAAAATATTTCCTCACATCTCTCTTGAATTTCCCTCCCTCCTGCTTCAGTGTGTGCCCCCTGGTCCTCGTGCATGTTTTCATTTGCAAGAAACTCCCCAACTGCACCCTATTCACCTCTTTTAGACAGTGTTTGGTGTCTATCACGTCACCTATTTCCGTCTTCTCTTTCAAGGTGTACATGCTGCAAGCCCCCAGTCTCTCCTTGTAGGGCTTCTCATGCAAACCTTGCACTAATTTAGCTGCTCTTCTCTGGACTGCTTCCACCCTATGTCCTTTCTGAACTGTGATCTCCAAAAGGGAACACAGTACTTCAGATGTGGTTGCACCAGTGAGTAATAGAACAACGTCACCATCTCTCTCCTCCTGCTGGAGATACCCCCTCCATATACACCCTAATATCCCACTAGCCCCACCCACTGCCTTGTCACACTGCCCTGCCACTTTGAGGTCAGATATGAGAACCCTGAGGTCCCTCTCCTGCCTAGTGAGTTTTAGTACCTCCCCCCATTCTGTACTCAGCATTGGGATTCTTATGCCCTAGGTGCATGATTTTGCAGTTTTTGGCATTGAACCCCAAGTGCCATTTATTGACCATTCCTCAAGTTTCCCAAGATCCCTGCACATTTTTCCACCCCTTCTTGAGTGTCAACTCTATTGCACATTTTGGTGTTGTACAAAATGGCAAACCCTCCCTACAAGTACTTCTGTGAAGTCCCCTATGAAGATTTTGAATAACACCGGTCCCAGCACTGAGCACTGTGGTATCCAAATTGTCACTCTCCCCTCCTCAGAATGAGTGACATTAACCACCACCCTCTGCCTCCTATTTGTCAACCAGTTTCCAACCCAATTTATCACTTTGGATCCCACTCCTAGGCTGGTCAATTCCGTAATCAGCCTCCTGTGAGGCACTGTGTCAAAGGCCTTCCTAGAGTCCAGATATGCTACTTCCAATACCCTCCCCTGGTCAGTTTCCCTGGTCACCCAGTCAAAGAAATCAATTAGATTAGTTTGACATCGTATCACCCCTTGTGGTCAACACCCCGATGGTGAAACACAGAAAAAGACCATTATGGCGACATTCACATTAATGGTCCTTTTTCTGTGTTTCACCTTCCCCCAGTGTTCTGCCCCCTCCCCGGACCAATTCCAACCTGGAGCTGGAATCCTAGAGCCTCCCAAGCCTGGCTGGCACCTCATACAAACTAAGTACTGTCATTAACTTTTACACTTTGTACAGCCGTGTAATCATCTTCAACTAAACACTGTTGCTATTCCATTGTGAAACTCAATGTGCAATCTAATGTATCCCCTGCTGAGGCCTATAACAAATACTGCTGCCTCCGAAACATTTTAATCAACCTTTGAAAAATCTGAATGCATCAGATTTGAACTATCAATCTTCATCTAACACTTGAAAAAACTCTGGATTTATCCCTGGAACTGTTCGTAGTTTATGCCTTGTGGACATTGACATTTTGTGTCCTGTTCAACTTACCAACTAAAAGATGCCATCCTTCAAGGTGGTATATTCTGCTAATGTGAAACACTGTGTGGTGACCAACTATACATTCTTCTAATATGAACTAAAAGTTATCCAACGTGAATATTTCTAACTTATGTTTTTATTCCCTAAACAGGTAATAGGTTATACGGTAATCACACCTGTTCCCATCCCGGAACCAGATATCATTAAGTCTGGTCCTAACTATCTTAATGCTCTATCTCAATTTTTACTTATTTTTAATATCCATACAGGCCATTTAAGTTTGTCTCTTCAATTTCTTCTCAATGGAACAAATACACACTTAATACATATCAGTATTTTACTAATTGTTTTAATATTAAAAAAACCCATTGTAAAGTTTTATTCCAAATGTTTATAGTAATACAAGGTTTACTAACATTTTCCCTTATAATTACATTTTGTTGTTTAAGGAAAACCCTAAAATACCTGTGTGACAAGTTAATATTCCTCTATCAGGCTCGTGCCTTGGGCCTGTAGACGAATAGTGCCTAACCTCCATCTTTTTGTTGTGTTGCCACTTTTGCAATGTAATAGGTAATGGGAGGTGCAGGGGGGCAGAGGTGTGCAGGGTGCAGCCCCCCACAGAAAACAGCGAAGCAAGAGGCGGCACAATACCTGCATTGGTATTGTGCCATTGCTGTGGGGGAGGTCGGCACTCTTGCCAACGAGATATCTTAGTGCTTCCATTTGACATGACCTCTCCCCTCCATGAGTCTGTGTTGTCTATGGGCTTGCAGACCACTGGATTCAAGATACTCTACCAGTCTTTCTTTCAGTAGCATATCTATTAATTTCCCACCACTGAAGTGAGACTGACTGGTCTGTAGTTTCCAGCTTTCTCTCTACTGCCACATTTATGTAGCCGGGCCACATCAACCTGTCACAAACACACTCAGCAGGTCAGACCCTCTGCTCCCACAGTGCCAACCTCAGAGTGCAATAGTGTGAACAGGTAATAGACAGGGTAACCCTCCTGTCTGCTTTTGAGTCCAAATCACCTTTAGTCTCAAGTTCTGGGGGGATTCAAACTGTGACCCTTATGCTAGCATACCCAATGAACATGCTCAGATATGTACCCTCTTTGGGGATTGTGGTACAATCTTACACCAGGGGCACCCAGCCAGGCTTCCAAAATGAACCCTTAAAACTCTATAAGAGACCTTAGGTATATTGTCACCTTTTCCCAGTTTAGTAACACCATCAAGCTGGTTGAGCAATTGTCAGACTTAACCATCTATATGTCACATGCAAAAAGAACTGGCAGACACCCAGGCAGTCTTTTGAATAAAAGATTCTTTACTAAAAGATGATAAAACTATGAAAAATGTAAACACAGAACACTATATCAAAGAGCATCACAATCACATAAAAGAAAAATAAGGAAAACTACAGAACAAACCCCCTCCAACATACAGCTAGATCTTTTCTATCTAATGTATTACCTCTGTAAGTGCAGTTAAATTAAATCAGAGAGCTGTATCTTTCTAGAGTCCCAAGATGGTATATATCTCAAACAGTTCAGACACAAGTATTAGTTTAACTCTGTCTCTCCACACCCCTTCGGTGAGTCATCTAACTCCTCCTTTTAGAATATAAAAAATACAAACATGATGTCCTATCAGGAGGTATATTAAATAAGGTGACATCACAAAAACTCATTTCCCAAATTACAAGTCTTTGATCCACCAGTTCCTTTGAGGTTTACAGCCCTGCAATCTGTCACCTAGGTGTGATATAGCCAACAAGAATCAGCTAAATGATGTACTGTCCTGTAATGAAATGTATATTTAGTTTCCCAACTTCAAAGCAGCAACAGGCCATAAAAGATAATAAAATGCCCTCTGGAAGGAAGGTAATTAATTAACTGGTTCCTGGTCAGTTTAGATATCCTGTAGCTTCACTGAAACCTGGGGGGGGGGGGCACCCATGGAAGGCCAGGCTGTTTTATGTGAGACAATCACATACTATTTTTTTATATTACAGATATCATACAATAATCATAACAAGCTGGCCAAGCATCACACAGCCCTCCTCCAGTCCTCCAGAACCGCATCTGTTTCCAGTAAGCTGGTGATCAAGGCTGTCAGTGAGGCAACTAGCACCTCCCGGAATTCTTTTAGTGTCCTGCGGTGAATCCCATCCAGTCCCATAGCCCTGTCCACCTTCAGGGCTGCAAATTCTTTCAGGACTCTTTCTCTGAAACTGGACTGGTGTCCACCCACCCCCGATTTCTGCTTGTCCCTGGTGATCCTTCCCCTCCTCCCTCCACTGTAAAGACTGAATAAAATAATCTGTGTAAGTTATCAGCTTGTTCTTGGTCACCTTGGTCACAAGACAGCACCACTGTTGGCCTCACGCAACTCAGACAGGAAAATGTTCATGCGCATCACTCAAAGTAAAATGAAGAAAAAGAAGAAGAAATGAAGATGTGAATCCCAGTGATCAATAAATATGTTTTACCATGGTGTAAGTCTTACCAGAACCCATTACACTAGTAGTAATGGCTCCCCTCAGCAGCTACTTGTGCATCTTGTTGGTGGTGGAAGACAGTATAGCTCAAATCTAAAGCAGATTAAATATTGGGTGGGGTATGCGGGAGATTGTCATAGGGCATTTTCACAACATGACTAAACTTGGGTAATATCACAACAAAACAATCTGGGCTTTCTGTAGCAAAGTGCGTTGTCCCCAATCTTGGACTGGACAAGTGGTGCAATCCAGCATTGCCAAAATGGACAAAGATCCCTGAACAGCATCCTGGAGCCCTTGTGCAGCAGCTGCATCACAAAGCCTTTGCCCATTTGTTCCTTTCCAGCAGCTGCAGATATAACTGATAGGTGCTGATTACATGTAGGGGAATGTCAGCATTGCTCCTAAAAGTGGGTTACTGGCGCATACTGATCCATGCTACAGAATGAATCTGTAGTGCAGACAGTTAAGAGATTTATGATGTATTTATAATCAAGTTTATTTTTCTACAATTTGAAAACAATCCATTTATGCTGCTAGGTTTTGCTTTTCCTGAGTGAGTTACAGTGCTGAGTCTGTTGAATGTTTGGTAACTTCATAAAAGCCACACAGCAAACCAAATTAAAAAGCCAGCAGGCAAATTTACCCAGGGATTCTGAAGCTTCCTTTGCAAACTCATATTGGTTTACAAAGCCAGGTCTCATGGAAAACTTTATTTTGCCTTTTAATAACTCTAAACTGAGATTTTGACATGAGTAGAACTGCACACTATTGTCTCCACCCATCTTAAATGCAGACCAATGTACCTTTTAAAAAGCATGAAATGGCCAAAACAAATGTAGGTTATAACATTACATACCAGATCATTCCAGTCCCCTGGCCAAAGTCCAGTGCAAGCAGACTGGAATTTATTTAATTACTGCCATGAAAATTCCAGTGACCTTTAGAAGGGACCTAGGCAGTCTGTTAGGGAGATGGTCTTTTCCAGGCAACTTCAAAAATGTATATAGATATACTGTATATTCACTCAATGGCTATTTAAAAAAACAGCTGGAAGGGGAGATAAAAAGAAAGACTGTTGGAAACAATGAAGAGAGAGAAAAAGATGTTGCACCCTGTACGATTAAAACTGCTTATACAGAGATCTTAATGGATACGCAATTGGCTCCAGGACCGGACCCAGAGGGTCGTGGTTGGTGGGATAGTCTCATCCCCAAGGAGGGTCATTAGTGGGGTCCCGAAGGGATTAGTCCTGAGCCCTCCTGTTCAACGCCTACATCTCTGACATAAGGACAGGTATCAGGAGTGAGATGAGTCTCTTCGGATGACTCAAAACTGGGGGCAGTGGCGGATGGGAGGAGGGGGTGGCTATGGGGGACCTGGAGGCTCTGGAAAGGTGATCTAGAAAGTGGAAGCTGAGGGTTCAATGCAGGAAATGCAGGATACTGCACCTGGGAGCCAGAAACCCAGGCCAAGTCTACACCATTGAGGCAATGCTACAAGTCTTGATGGCTGAGAGGGACCTGGAGTGGTGGTGGATGTCAAGATGAACAACTCGGAGACTTGTAGGAGGGCAGTGGCCAAGGCCAACAAGATGCTGGGATGCATCGCTAGGGTGATCACCTCCAGAAGGAGGGAAGTGATACTCCCTCTGTATAACTGCTTGGTGAGGCCACACCTCAAGTACTGCATGCAGTTTTGGAGGCCACACTTAAAGAAGGACATTGAACTCCTGGAGAGGGTCCAGAGGAGGTCAACCAAAATGATCTGGGGCTTGGGGGACAGGACCTATGGGGAGAGGCTTGAAGAGCTAAATATGTACACATTGGAAGAGAGAAGGGACCGGGGGGGCCATGATAGAGGTCTTCAGGTACATCAAGGGGGTAAATAGGGAAGGAGCAGTCAGGGTGCTTCAAAGGAAGGAGGGAGGTCAACTAGAGGGCATGGGTGGAAGCTGGAAGGGGGGAGATTCAGGGGAGAAAGGAGGAGGTGCTACTTCACTGAGAGGGTGGTGGAGCCACGGAATGCGCTGCCCAGGGGCCTGGTGGAAGCAGAGATGGTGGAGGGGTTGAAGAGGGTGTGAGACAGGTACAGGGGAAGGGTTCTGGAAGCAAAATCCAGTGCAGCGAGAATACCCGGGACTGGGAAGGGAGAAGCCAGAGAGGGCGAGGGTGGCAGCAAGGTCAGCTCCCAGGGTGGGGGCTGACCAAACGAGCAGACGTGAAAGACCATTAGGCCTATTCTGCTGGCAATTTAGTATGTTAGTAACTTGTATTGCTTACTGGACAAACTCTCAGTAAATATTCAATGAATAGATATCAGTTTAATATCTTGCATGTGGACTTTGATTCTTACAGAATTCAGGGCAATGGCCTCCAAAGACAGCTTATACCCATCCAGCACATCTAGTGGAGAGAATCTCTGGGACTGCATTGCACAGCCATTACCTATAGTAGGTGGGTGTGTAAAAAATGAAACATACTGGTAGCAGGCCAGAGAGAAAGAATAGGTTACTTACCCATAACTGTAGTTGTACTACCACTATTCAGTTTACATCCACACAGTCTTCCACCGAGCAGGCTTAGTCACTGAACAGTCTTCAAGCTTGAGTCCTCCTACCATCCAATCATGTGGTCCTCCAGCTCCACCCCCACTACTCCCAGATCTACATGCTGGAAACAGGTACTGATTTCAGGTTTTGTTAGAGGAGGATGAGTGGGTCATAGGGATGTAAACTGGATACTAGTAGCATAACTATGGTTACCAGTAAGTAACCTATTCTTCTAACTACCTAGATTAAGTTCATTACCCACACTTAGACTCGGGGGGCATGCATCATAATTTTTTTAGGCAAACAGAGACAGGAAGACTACGCACCTAAAAGCATTTTGGAAACTGTGCATGTCAATTTTGTGATGGGAGATGAATGTCTGCCTATTAGAGCAGGTGACAGCCCTACAAATAGCTGCGATGTATCTGTTAGCAGCAACAGAGGTAGCAGCATGTCTGATCGAGTGAACCCTTAACATGTCAGATGATTCTCATCAGCCAACAAACTGAAAACACAGAGCAATATGGGATGTGATCCACCTGCCAATGGTCTGTTTGGCTTCCAGTCTGGTCTGCCTTGGGCTTTAGTGTAGGTAACAAAAAGCTGATAAGCCTCACCATGAAACTTCACCATAAGCTAATGATCAAAGAGCAGTGCCTTGCAGACATCAAGCATGTATAGCATCTGCTCGGCATCTAAAGTATGGACCTTCTGAAGGAACACAGGAAGTATGGAATTCAGAAGCAATCCATAGTAGGAATTTTACACAAGGGTGTAGGACAACCTTGCTCTTGCAGAAAATCAGATACTGTTACTCCACAGAAGCACCTGGAGTGCACTCATCTTGCTAAGGTGAAGGCATAGTACGGTTGTGTAAGAACTTACCATAACAGTAGATCTTCGAGAGTATCTCTTACAGCAGGTCATAACTCATGGAATATTAGTTACAGGCGTCATTTCCTCCAGATGACTTCTCAGCAGTCAACCCTGGGACCTCCCCCTACACTACCATGTGGTGTCTGTATGGCAGGTATAAAAGGGGAAGGTCCCAGCTACTCCTCAGTTCTTTTCCATCCTGGTGATCGAATGTGAAAACATTTCCTAGGCCTCCGATGAGAACCAAGGAGGGACAATAAGGCAGCAGCTCATGGAGTGATAAAAGACAGAACAAGGAACCCTTCTGAAGTAACAGCAAGGGGGAAAGGGGGTGGGGCTGCATGAACTGCTGCAAGAGATACTCTCAAAGATCAACTGTTGCGGTATGTTCTTACACAACCATACTATCTTCTTCGAGGCAATCTCTTGCAGCAGGTCATAATACATGGGAAGATTCCCAAGCAGTTATTATGCCAAATGGGAGGAGGAAGCAAACCATCAGGACTTTGGACAGGAGCCCTTGTAGGACTGCCCATCCAGAATTGGTCTGCTTCTTTGAAGTGATGTCTAGACTGTAATGCTTAGTGAAGGCATGTACAGTAGACCATGTGGTGGCTTCACAAATATCCAAGGCAGAGACTCCCAGGAAACACATCATAGAGGCAGCCATGCCTCTGGTAGAATGGGGTTTTACAACCCCCGTGAGAGGTTTGTCATATTTTGCATAGATAAACGTAATGCAGATGGCCAACCATGTGGACAGGCACTGCTTCAAAATCCAAATGCCCTGGTTTCCAGGGGCAAAGGAGACACAAAGTTATTCACAACTATGAAGTGCAGAAGATAAATTCTCAATCTGCTATGCACAGTGAGATAATGAAGCAGGGATTCCCCTGGATACTTCAGCTCCACATAGGACACTGGTAAGTGAATAGCCTGATTTAAAGTAAATTCAGAAACAACCTGTGGCAAAAATGACAGGGTTGTGTGCAAAGACACCCTACCATTATGAAATGGCAGTTAGGTTGAGGTTTGCACAGTAGTGCATGCAATTCTGAAATACGTCCTCCAGACGTAATGATAACTAAGAAGATATTTTTCCAAGAAAGAAAATGGAGGCCACTGGAGTCAGCAGGCTCAGAAGGACTCCTAGTCAATTTTTCAAGCACAAAATTCAAATCCCACATAGGGACTGAATTCTGGATAGGGGGATGAAGGTTTGAATCAAAGGTAACTGGGACAGTGTTTTTTTGCCCACAGGTAAATGAAATGCGGCAAAGGCCGGAAGGTGGACTTTTAGAGAGGAATATGTCAGTCCACCCTTTGACAAGGACAGCAAATACTCTAAGATGCTCTGAGGGGAACACTCATAAGGATCTAAGTCCTGTGTAGACACCCAAATGGAGAAGTGTTTCTACTTCTAGAATAGGAAGACTGTATAGACAGTTTCCCAGCACTCTGGAGGACTTCCATCACCTTTTGGGACACTCTGAAGCACAAGAGGACTATGTCCTCAGGAGCCAGGCGTGCAGATGGATTTGGGAGTGAAGGTCCAGGTATAGCAGGGAGCCTTGTGCCTGGGACAACAGAGCCCGGCAAATCGGCAGAGGTAAGGGATCCGGTTCCAAGAGCTGTAGAAGCAGACGGAACCAAATCTGTCTTGGCCAGAATGGCACTATGAGAATCATAGATGCCCCGACCCAGACCAGTTTGAGTAGTACTCTCTGAATGAGAGGAAAGGGTGGTAAGGCATAAAGAAATCTTCCCATCAAGGGAAGAGATAATGCGTCCTGCTATACAGTTCCAGGACCTCTCTCAAGACAGCAGTAAAGAGGTTGTTTTGCATGTTGCAGAGAGGCAAATAGGTCCAACTCCAGCAGGACTCATTGGTGAAAGACGTCCTTTAGAACATCTGGTAAGACTTCCCACTCATGGGCTAGGGCAGTGGAGCCGCTTAGGGCATCTGCCAGGGTGTTGGATACCCCTGGGGTGTGTACTGCCAGAAGATGGATATTTTTTTGGATCACCCAGTATCAGGCCCTCATCGATTCTCTGCAGAGACAGCATGAATGGGTGCCACCTTGCTTGTTTAGGTAGTGAACTACTGCAGAACTGTCTGATTGCACCTGAAGATAACCAGGTGGAAGGCAAGTCTTGAATGCCTGTAAGGTGCAGAGGACTGCCCTTATCTCCAAGACATTGATGTGGAGGCAGGCCTCCACTGGCGTCCATGATCCTTGGGACTGGACATTTGAGGAGAGGAGCACCTCACCCTTTCAAGAAGGTGTCAGTAGTTAGAATGAGATACAGGATAGGAGAATGAAATGGCATGCCTCGCGTTAAGTTGTCCATGGACTCCAACCATTGTAGAGCTCGAAGAGCCGGGGAAGACAGCAGGAACAAGGCATCAAAATCATCCACTTTCTGGTCCCATTGGACTCTCAGGGACCACTGAAGGACCCTCATATTGAACCTGGCATTGGGGGACCATCAGAATTGCGGCTGCCAAATGCCCCAGGAGATGCAGAAAGTCTCATGCCAAGACCAATCTGCTGGACTCTACTCTGCATACCAAAGCAATTACGGCATCTACTCGAGTTATGGGCAGATGTGCCATCCCCACAGAGGCATCTAAGATGGCTCCAAAATACTGGAAGTGTTGCGCAGGGTGCCTCTTCGACTTTGATCTGGAACCAGTAATGATGACCTTGAAACAGAAAATGGAGAAACTGTCTGTGAGCAGGGTGCATCAGGATATGGAGGATTCATCCTACATACTGTGAGAGCCAAACCAATGTCCCTCCGTTCAGCAAGGGGAGAAGTAATGGAAAAGACACCATCCCAAACTTTTGGTATTTGATACAGAGGTTAGGACTCTTGAGCTCCAAAATGGGACATAAGTCCCCTGTCCATTTGTGAACCAGGAAGAAATGGGAAAAAATTCCTGCACCCTTCCGTGGAAGGGGAATTGGTTTGATGGCATGTGTTATGAATGGAGCATTGAATTCATCTTGTAAGATCAATGCAGGAACAGGGTTCAAAGAGAGTGGAGTATGTGAAGTAAACCTCTTCCCACCCTGGGAGGGGTAGGGAAAACCTGGCCCCCGATGGTTGTGTTATTAAGGGTCTCCCACCCTATGACTGGAGAAAAGCCATCAGGCCAAAGGCTAACCCTGCTAGGGGGTAGCAGGGACATGATACACCTGAAACTCTCAGCCATCTTGCATGGCATCCGAGACAAACACCTGTAGAGGTGACCCAAGCTTATGTATCAATGGTGTCATATGTGGCCCAAAGCAGGTGGTGGCATACCGTCTTTGCAGCAGACAACTTTGCAGTGAGATCATCCTGAGGAGGACCAGCAGAAAAGGGTCCAAACCAAGAGTGTAGAGGCCTTGTGTTGTCAAGGTCTAGCAGACCAGTCATGTCAGGGGCTGGCCCATCCTTTGGAAGAAGTGGCTTGTTAGGTCTTACAGGGTCTGTTAAGTTTCTAGCCCTCGGATGTAATCCGAGGCAAACAGGAGAAGAGCTGGCCACCCTCAAGGCAAAGGAGACCTGTAGGGAGCAGGGGCAGGAACCTCCACCTCACACTTTTGGGGTGGATCATCGGATGGGCCAGGATAGTGTGCACTAGAGCCCCGGACATCAATCATGGTCAGCTGCCCTGCGAACATGGTGAACCACATGGATAGAGCGAATGGGAACCACTGAAGGAACAGAAGAAGGCAGTGGTGCCAACCTGACAGACCCCAATGAGGGGTGAGTATACAGTGGCGATCGCGCAAAAGCAGAGTGACAGAGTGGTATAGCACCACTGTGCAAACACGCAACCCATTTATCGTACTTCTACCATGCAAAAACTCATGTTGCATGGTTGATAAGGGAATCAACACTGAGCTCTGAAAAACTTGACTGTATGGTGACAAGAGGATAGTCTACAGGCCAAAAATTTGGTGGCAGCATAGCATACCACTTCCGTGCAAATGCGCAACCCATTGAAGAACAGGTAGAGTGCTATTGTGCAATTCTACGCAGTGCCCGAAAAGTAAAACACATTTGCGTGAGTACCACTGTATGGCCCCAATGGTGTTGATGAGGCAGGCAACAGTAAGCTCTCAGAGACCAGGATGGTCATTGACGAGAGAATCATCTATGGGCCAGAAGCCATCATCGATGGACTATGGCAGTCCGAGAAGGGGGAGGCAGTCATTCTGGAAGCCGCATGAGAACCCCTGAACTCATCGTAAGAAGGAGCCATCAATGGTGGTATGAGAGGAGTCAGCTGTCATCGACGGTGTAGAAGATGACATTACAGTGGCTACCGGCTCAGGTACACCTGGATTCACTGTAGACAGAGGAACTGTCAATGGAGGGAAGGGAGGAGCCAGCCATCATCGACGATGTAGAAGACAACCGATCAATGGCTACCTTGTTAGGTACTCCTGAACTCACCGTCAATGGAGGAGCCATTGATGGAGGTAAGAGAGGAGCCAGCAGCCATCGACGGTGTAGAAGACAACCGATCAACGGCTACCTTGTTAGGTACCCCTGAACTCACCATCAATGGAGGAGCCATTGACGGAGGTAAGAGAGGAGCCAGCCATTGTCGATGGTGTAGAAGATGACCTAACAGTGGCTACCTTCTCAGGTACTCCTGAACTCACCATCAATGGAGGAGCCATCGACAGAGGTAAGAGAGGAGCCAGCCATTGTCAATGGTGTAGAAGATGACCTAACAGTGGCTACCTTCTCAGGTACTCCTGAACTCACCATCAATGGAGGAGTCATCGACAGAGGCAAGAGAGGAGCCAGCAGTCGTTGACAGTATCAGGAGGCGACATTACAGTGGCTACCAGCTCAGGTACACTTGTACTCACTGTCGACGTAGGAGCTGTTGATGGAAGAAGGAGAGGAGCCAGCAGTCATCGATGGTGTAAGAAGACGACATTATAGTGGCTACCAGTTTAGGTACACCTCTATTCACCGTCAATGGAGGAGCCATCAACAGAGGTAAGACAGGAGCCAGCAGTCATCGACGGTGTAGAAGACGACATAACAGCGGCTACCGTCTGAGGTACTTACCTTTTTGTAGAGCTCAGGGTACTCATCGTCCACAATGAGGGCTTGGGAGAAATGTGCATAGTCCTACTAGCATGGTTCCCGCCTGGACCCAGGGCCGACAAGGAGGGGTCACCAGCAGAGTGGCAAGACCCGAGAGGTCCAGTGTTGAATCGTTTTCAGAGGTACAATCCCAGGTGCCATGTACAGGGCCAAGGCACCAAACAGATGTTCTGGAGGTCCTCTGCGATAATCTGATTATCACAGGAACATTTTCAGAATAAGGGATCCGAAGACATCGGTAGATGAACCCGTTGAGAATGAACGTTTGGTCGGTAGATCTCTTCGTCGACGACTGGTAAGCAGAGCGCCGAAGGAGGACTTGTTGCATGCAGGTCACAGTTGAAAAGAACTGGGGAGTAGCTGGGACCTCCCCCTTTTATACCTACCATACAGACACCACGTGGAAGTGTAGGAGGAGGTCCCAGGGTCGACTGCTGAGAAGTCATCCGGAGGAAATGACGCCTGCGGCTGATATCCCACGTGTTACCTGCTGCAAGAGATTGCCTCGAAGACTATCCACAAATGCAGTCTTCTAAAACAAATGTGACAGATGACACTTGTCCACACACACAACTGACTTCCTTATAAGCTGGGTTAACACCAGCAGTACATCCCACATTGGAGGCAATTTTCCCATTTGATGGGACATGGTCCAACCCCTTCACAAAACAGATGAACATTTTCTTCTGGGCCACACCATCAGAAAACAGGTGTTTATTTGATATACCAAGACAGCAGCCAGGTGCATTTTGAGGGATGTAGCTCACAGTCCTGACTGGGACAGGGACCTGATGTAGCTGAGGATGATGTACTTTATTGGGCAAGCAAGCAAAGGCAATCCATGCTCTGTACACAGAACAAAAACCTCTTACATCTACAACTGTAAAATTTGTGTAATCTTTTGAGATGCTTTGAAAACTAGGAGAATGTCCTCAGAAAGCTCAAAGTCCTGGAACTCTAGCCACTCATTAATCAGGATGTGAAGTGCATGGAGAGCTCTGGGTGCCTAGCTATTCCCTTGGACCCTATCAGCAGGTCCAGGTGGAGTGGGAGCAGCCACAGTGACTTGCTTCTGATGGTGAAGAGGTCCTGACTCAAGAAATCTATTGCCAGTCCAATCAATCAGGGTCAGGGATGTTTGGTTCCTCAGGGCCTTCAGGACCACCTAGTGGACCAGAAGAAACTGAGGTAAGGCATACAGGAGACCTAATGCCCATGATTACGAAAACGTATCCTCCAACAGGGTTCCTCACAGAGGGAAAAGGATGAAAAACAGCCCCAGATTCCTGTTTTCCTAGGAAGTGAACAGGTTCACTGATGGTGTTCCCAATGCTGAGTACATCCTGGACACCACCAGTGGATGCAGCAACCACTTGTGAGATGTCTCCCCAAATGACTAAGGGTGTCTGACAGCTATTTGTTGCTCCTGCCGCATAGATCACCACGAAGTCTGTCTGTAGAGAGTGAGCCAGGGACGACATCTGCAACTTCTCCTGTCATAGCAAACTCCTGACAGCAGCAGGGTGCACAGCTCAGAGCTCCAGAAGACAGTGGTGCATTCTGGACTCACTTGTTGAATAAATATCTTTCGTCTTGCAAACCTGAAGGATTGTTTATTAAGAAATCAACATGAGATGTACAGGCTAACTGAGCCATTGCTCATTCACAGTGTTTTTTTCATAAATTTCACATAACAATGTACATGAATTGTAAAAGCATAATATATAAAATGCATAAGAATAACTAACATCCCCATACATGAAAATAAAAATATACACATTCATTTAGGTATGATATTCTACATTTGTATCATTCCCAAGTTCCATCATATACATCAATTATCCAATAAACCCCAACAGACCACCAGGGAGGTGTCTGATTTGGTCAGACAAACAGGATTCTCTCCAGGAGGTTTGATGGAGACCGCCACCACAAGACAGCATCCAGTATCAGTTTGGCCACACAAACTACCTTCTTCAGGGAGGAGGGCATCTGAGACCACTGGTGCCTCAGTTCTCAGTGGGTAGTTTTCATTCATCAGCAGGCCTAACATATCACAGCCATGGTAGACACTATAAAGCCCAGGAATGTGGAGGAATCCTGGTATGGAGCTAAGGGTGGCAGATCTGCTGTCTTGAGATAGGTGCACTCTGGCTTGCAGTGAGCCTAATTCTGTACTGACTAACACAATCACCTGATTTTAGGTTAGCTCAGACTTGCCCAGGCTGAAAAAAAGACCTAGATGCTGGAACATCTGGATGGCTAGGTCCCTGGCCCACTTGACACCCAGCACCAAAATGCCCATGAGACGCCAGTTACTGAGGTAAGACAGCACCTTGATACCCCAGAATCTGAGGATCGCTGCTGCTACTACTGACAGACACTTGGTAACACCCTGGGGCTGGATAATAGGCTAAACAGCATGGCTCAAAACTGGGAGAGAGTTCCATCCCTTCTAAATCTGAGGAACTGTCTATGTGAAAGAAAGCGATGTTGAAGTATGCATCCTTGAATTCAACTGAGCAAAACAATACCCCTGGCTCAAGGGACAGAATGATATGATTCAGGGTTTCTATATAAAATTTTAGTTACTCACCAGTAACAGTAAATCTTCAAGAGAATATCCATCTTAAAGCCACCCTTTGGGAACCATATGCCATCAGCATCAGAACCACTCAGAAACTTCTGCTCAACTGAGAATGTCCATGTTGACATATGTTGGCACCACCTATATAAAGTGGGCAGCCTGTATGAATAGGTTACTCACCTTTAACTGCAGTTCTAGGAGTGCTATATGGTTCACATCCCCACTCTGACAGTTCCAGTGGAATGCAATGATTGGTTGGATGTCTTTAAGCTAAGCTCCTCCCACCACGTGGGTGGATATATCTCCCGACTCTTCCTCATGTCAGAGCTTGCATGCTGGAAGCAGGAGCAGGTTCCACTTGCCAGCGCAGGCCAGGTAGGTTATGTGGATGTGAACCATATTCCACTCCTAGAACTATGGTTACAGGGAGTAATCTATTCCTCTAGAGGCATGGATATGGTTCACTTATCCACATTCTGGCATACTTCTAGCAGTTCTCTGGAAGGAGGGGGGCAAGGCATGCACCCCTACTTGGTGTACAGAGACAGGAGAACCGAGGACCTAAAATATGCATCCTGGTATGACTTGAGGTTGATGCAGTAGTGGGAAATGATGGTGCGTGCTGACTTCCAGGTAGCAGCCCTACAGATCTCCTGTATTGGTATATCCCTGGAGGCAGCCTCCAAGGCTGTGGTATGTCTGGTGGAATGAGTCCTGCTCCCAATGGGAGGCTCCCGATCAGCCAACCTATAGTAGAGGTCGATGCAAGATGTAATTCACCTTGCAATTGTCTGATTTGCTGCAGGTCTGCCAGCTGCGGCTTCAACATAGGTGACAAACAGCTAGTGAGCCTGTTCCCAGATTCCAGCTGTACACTCAACATAACAGGAGAGCATTCTACACAGGTCCAGGGTATGAAGCCTGCAGTCAGCCTCTGATGAAGGGTTGGTAAAGTATACCAATAAGTTAATCACCAGATTAAGGTGAAACTCTGATACCATCTTCGGGAGGAACTTCGGGTTGGGGCAAAGGATGACACTGTCTCTGTGGAAGACCAACTAGGGAGAATCCACTGAGAGTACCTGCAGCTCTCCAATCCTACTGGAAGACATAATGGCCATCAGGAAGGCCAACTTCCACGACAGGTGTGACAATTCACACCTGTACACCAACTCAAATGGCTTGCCCACGAGCATAGCCAGGACCAGCAGCAAGTCCTATGGTGGAGGTGGATCACACACCAGAGGGGACAAGTAGTCAAGGCCCTTGCAAATGCACCCAACTACCATCTCCAAGGCCACTGTTGGTATATTGGCCCATGCCTGGTAAGCAGAGGTGGCTGTCAGGTGCACCTTTAGGATCACTGCTCGCAGTCCCAACTGGGAAAGGGATCAGAGGTAGTCCAGGATGCTAGCCACAGGGCAGGCAAGGGGATAAAGTTCCTTGCCCTGGTACCAAATGGAAAATCTCTTCCATTTAAAGGTGTCACACCTATGAGTTGACTCCTTTCTGGATGCCTCCACGATGTGAGAACATCCTCAGGAAGATCCAAGGCCTGGAACTCTAGTCACACAGGAACCAGGCTGTGAGGTGCAGGGACTGAAGGTCCGAGCGCAAGACCATCCCTCGAAGTCTGGTTAGCAGGTCTGGGTGGAGAAGCAGTTGCCACAGAGACTGGCTGTTGAGACTGAAAAGCTCTGGGTGCCAGAACTTCCTGGGCCAGTCTGGAGGTATCAGGCTCATCCATGCCTTGTCTTTCCTGACCTTGACCAGTACTCTGCGGATCAAGTGGAAGGGAGAAGAGACATATGTGAGGCCAAGGGTCCAGAGTCTCACAAAGGC
This sequence comes from Neoceratodus forsteri, assembly GCA_016271365.2. Lineage (NCBI taxonomy): Eukaryota > Metazoa > Chordata > Ceratodontiformes > Ceratodontidae > Neoceratodus > Neoceratodus forsteri. Next base: position 434,780,234 of record JADMNL010000022.1, on the reverse strand, counting down.
ATCCCCCATCAGTGTCCCAGACTGTGGGGGTGGGCACAACACAGCCTTAGTTTGACGTTATCTCAGGAGGCAAACAGGTCCACTGAGGGTGAGCTCCACAAGCAGAACAGGTGGTTTAGCACCTCCTGATTCAGAGATCACTTGTATGACATCTCTCCTACCCAGCTGAGAGCATCTTCCAGCTGACTGATCTCCTCATCAACATGAATCACCAGGAGATCGGTGTTCAGGTTGTGCACAAGGGTCCAGGTGCAGAGTGCCTCCCAATACAAAGGATGGGAATGTATGCCGCCCTGTCTATTCAGGTAAAACATGGTCGTAGTGTCATCCATCTGTATGATTCCCAAGCCATACAAAACAGTAGATCAGGAGGAAGGCCAGGCAGCAGGAAAGTAGAAGGAGGATGGCAAGGCTGAAGCCAGCCTATCTGAAGTACACTAGATCTGGATTGGGGTGTTTAGAGAAATTTTGTACAGAATCCCATGTGGAGGCAGAGCAGGTCTGTTGTCAAGACTGAACAAAAACAAGCCACAGAAGAAGCCATGGGTGGCAATCATGCCCACAGGCAGGACTGGTAAGCTCCTAATCATTCTTTGCCACCAGGAAGGTGCGCATCCTTGTCTCTAAGCAGTGCCTTTCCAAATGGTTGGTTGGCATTCAAAAAGAAATGCAGAATGCCAACCAACCATTTGAAACACTAACTTAAAATTGAATCTTGCCTCTTTCAAACAAAATAAAACAAAAGGCTGTGAGGACTTTCTGCAATTCTTTGTGCAGTCCAAGTAGAAATGTAAATCTCTATGGGCATTAAGAAAATGCAGGCTAATTGCTCCTGCATTCTCAAGAGGAAGAAAACAAAACACAGGAAGATAGATTATATGGTTTAATGTGAACTCAGAAAACACCTTAGAAAGAACTCAATATGTAATAAAACCCGATCCTCATTAAAAACATGGTACGGGGACTGGCAACTAAAGCCTGCAACTCAGAAACTCTGATCACAGGTAATCGCCACCACAAAAATAAGCTATTCACCTGTAACCATTGTTCTCGGAGTGGTATATGGTTCACATCCACATGCTGGCAGTTTCCCTTTTAGAGCAGATTTGACAGACTGTCTTTAAGTGAAGCTCCTCCCACCACTCAGGTGGTATACCCCTTGGCTCAGCCCCATGACATTAGATCTTGCATGCAGGAAGCAGGGATCCACGTGCCACTTGCCAGGGAGGTTGGGTGGATTATGTGGATGTGAACCATTTACTACACCTATAACTACGGTTTCAGGTGAGTAACCTATTTTTCTAAAGATGTGGATATGGTTCACTTACCCGCACATTGGCAGACTTCCTGCAGTTCTCTGGGAGGAGGGGGCAAGATGCACACTCCTATTTGGTGAACAGAGATTGGAGAACTGAGATCCCAAAAGCAGCGTCCTGGCGTGACTCAAGGTCAATGCTGTAATAGATGATGAAGGCATGTGCTGACTTCCCGGTAGCCAGCCTACAGATCTCCTGTATGGGGACATCCATGAAAGCAGCCACCAATGCAGCGGTATGTCTGGTGGAATGAGCCCTAAGCCCTATGGGAGGTTCCCACCCAGCCAACCTATAGCTGAGGTAGATGTAGGAGATGATCCACCTGCCAGTCATCCTCTTAGTAGCCGGTCTGCCAGGTACAGCTTTAGCATATATGATAAAGAGCTGGAGAACCTCACCCCAAATTCCAGCATTGCGCTTTCTGTAATAAGACAGTGTCCGTCGCAGGTCCAAGGTATTGAGCCTTTGTTCGGCCTCCAAAGATATGTTGGTAAAGTATACCAGAAGGTTAATCACCTGATTAAGGTGAAACTCTGATACCACCTTTGGGAGGAACTGAGGGTGGGGGCAAAGGACTACCTTGTCTTCATGGAAAACCAGTTATGGACACTCCACCAAGAGCACCTGGAGCTCACTGATCCTTCTGGAAGAGGTGATAGCCACCAAGAAGATCATTTTCCATGACAGGTGTGACATCTCACACCTGTGCGTAGACTCCAAAGGCTTGTCCATGAACACTGCCAGAACCAGCAACAGATTCCAAGATGGTGGTTCACACACTGCAATATTTATGTGGTTGAGGCCCTTGAAAAATCACCCAACACCTTTTTCTGTGCCACCGCTGGCATACCAGCCTGTGCCTGGTATGCATAGAAGGCTGCCAGGTGCACCTTGAGGGTAATTGATCTCAGCCCCAGCTGGGAGAGGGACCACAGATAATCAAGAATGCTACTCTAAGAGCAGTTAAGGTGATCAAGATCCTCACCCTGGCACCAAATGGAAAATATTTTCCATTTAAAGGCATAGCACTGATGACTCAACTTCTTTTAGGATGCCTATACAATGTGGAGCACATTGTCCGAATGTCCCAGAGTCTAGAACTCCAGCTGCTCAGGAACCAGGCTGTGAGGAAGGGACTGAAGAACCAGGTGTAGTACTTTCCCCTGATGACAAGACAGCAGATCCAGGTGCTGAGGCAGCCACCACGGAGGTTTCCTGCTGAGGCTGAGGAGATCCAGGTACCAGAACTAGTGGGGCCAATCCGGAGCTATCTGGATCATCCGTGCCTTCTCCCTCCACACCTTGACAACCACCTCGTGGATCAAAGGAAAGGCATATGGGAGGCCTGGGGCTCAGGGCCTCACAAAGACACCCCCCCCCCCCAAATAATGTTCCAGACAGCCTCAGTTTTGCATTCTCCCTGGAGGCAAACAGGTCTACCAGAGGAGTGCCCCACAGGGACAACAGGTGGTTCACCACCTCCTGATGCATTCTCATGTGACATCTTGCCCAGCTGGCTGAGGGCATCTGCCAGCTGGTTTTTGGCTCCCACAACATGAATCACAAGATCTGCACCCAACCTGCACACGACAGTCCAGGTGCAGAGGGACTCCTGACACAAGGGAAGGGAGTGCATGCTGCCCTGCTTGTTCAGGTAGAACATGATTGAGATGTTCTCCATCTGGACTTGCACAAACTGACACCAGACAAAAGGAGTGAATTCCATCAGATCCAGGTGCACTGCATGGAACTCCAGCAGGTTGATGTGTTGATGGGACTCCTTGGGGGTTCAGAGCCCATGGACTCTTTGGTCCACCAGGTGCACTCCTCACACCACCAAAGATGTGTCTATAGTCAGAATGACTGTCAGCTCTGGGCAGACAAATGGGATTCCTTCCTCCAATTGTTCTTGGACAAGCCACCACTGGATCCTCCATTAGCTGAGTCACTGTAACTGGCTGATCCAAGTGACCTAGGTGCTTGGACCACTGATGACTCAACTCCCACTGCAGGTGCAGCATTCTCCAGCAGGCCCACTGGACCACACTAGTGCAGGATGCCATGTACCCCAGCAGCTACAGGAAGCCCCTGGCAGGGCATGAGCACCCAATCTGACATGATAGGACAAAGGAGGTACATTCCAGTGCCTGATCCACAGGGAGTCAGGGCCTTAGTCTAATGGGAGTCTAGCTTTGCCCTGATGAAGTGAATCACCTGTGAGGGGTTCAGTTCAGACTTGACTGGATTGACAAGAAGGCACAAGTCTCCGCAGGTCTGGAGGACCTGATCCCTGGACTGCACCACTGCCTCATTGTACAGCCCGGTGATCAGCTAGTCATCCAGGTAAGGGTAAACCCAGACCACGTGGTGCTGCAGGAAGGCTGCTACCACTGCAGTGCACCTGATGAAGACCCTGGGTGCCAAAGAGAGGCCGAATGGCACAACCTGGAACTGGTGGAGAACCCCTGTTACATGGAACTGAAGGCACCACCAGTGGGATGGATGGATAAACAGGAATGTGGAAGAACATGTCCTGGATGTCCAGGAAGCAGAACCAATGCCCGCTACAGAGATGGTATTATTTGATTTAGCGTGAGAATCCTGCACTTGCACTTCCGAAGATATTGATTCAGACTGTGGAGGTTCAGTATTGGGTGCAAACCCATCATCCATTTTAGGACCAGGAAGTACCTGGACACAAGCCCTTACCTGCCATGGAGTCTGGCACAGGGGCTATGGCTCCATTTTCTAGGAGTTGAGAAACATCCTCCCTGAGGGTGGACAGCATGTCCTGTGAGGCATGGGGTCATAATGTCGCAAGACATTATGCCGCATAGACAAATCGGCCGCCAGTATAGCCGATTTCATACCATGTGACATAATCTCTGCTGGACCCACCCACCAAAGACTCTCAACTCTGGGGGGGTCCAACTCGGGAGCACACAAAATGTTGAAAAATGAAATGTCTGGGACGGAATTAAACCCGGTCCCAGACACAGTGCCTGGGTTCCTGCTGCTGTGGCTCTGTCCAGTGAGCCACGGCAGCTGCTCGGCAGAACCCACTACCAACAGAGGTCTTATCCTCTGCCTGGGAGTGTGTGAATGGTGCAATACCGCATACAGCAGTATACGTGGTATTGCACCATTCACTGTCCTAGATAACGCTCTTATGGGTTAGCTATAATATATGCTATTAAGCATACAACATTATGACCCAGTAGGGTTCTGTGACACCATGGACTCCATAGGTGTATGAGTTTGGTAAGGCAGGAGAGCCTCAAAATCAAGAGGCAACCCTTCACCATCACCTCTAGGACCCACTTCTCTGAGGTAATTATAGACTAAGCAAGCCAGAAGTGGGGCAGCTGACCTCCCACAGGGAGCTGGGGCAGAAGTTGGATGTGTGGGAGGTAGACAACCCATCAGCGGGCAACTTTTGGGGGCACCGGTGCCTGCTGCCGGAGGAACACAAGTACCCTTCCCCATGCCTTTTTTTGGGCCCTTACTGAGGAACTTTGTCTTGGGGTGCCAAGTCTGCTAAGGCCCCCATTGGGGCTACTGCTGCCTAGACTGCTGTGATGGAAAGGATTGAAACTGAAAAACCTTTTTCATTGGCATCTGCCCTTTTAAATCCTTCTGCAAGGAGGTCACAGAATCCAGGGTGGCCCTCCACTCCACGGTCAAAGAGATCAGTGCCCAGAAAGGGGACATCAGCCAACTTGTGCTGAGTGTCTGCTGTAAAGGTGGAAATCCTCAGCCAGGCCCTGCAACGCATCATGATGACCACTGCCATGGCACAAGCACAAGAATCAGCCACATTCAAGGCCATTGGAAGTTGGTGTTTAGCCAGTACTTGACCCTGGTCTCAGACCACTTTTACCACAAGCTGCTTGTTGGTAGGAAGGTATGGGAGGACATGATCTAAGATTCCCATCAGGGAGTGGCCACAGTGGGACATCATCAGGGTGTAGCTCATCCTGATGGAGACCAAAGGAGGATGCAGCATGGACCTTCTTTGCCACGTGGTCACGCTTTTTAGATTCTTTATTGGGGGCTTGTCCACTTCCCTGGTATGTCCGGATTTATGGAAGACAGTCGAAGACTAGACCCTTAGCTAAGGGGTGGTCTCAAGTTTCAAGTTTATTGGAATCTATGTATATATCATATATGTGTTACACCATAATTACAATGACTAAAAGATTGATCTTTATGACATCAATGCATTTTTAAAATATTATATGCAGCCATCATAAACCTTGGTATACAATATAGCACCATCACATTCTCAGAATTTAATAAATGTACAATTATGTCAGTGTCCATATAATTATGACAATAATTCATAATGCCCCCTGGCCATTTATTTCAAATTTGCTGAAAGTGAACACAGTTCAATAAGATATGTTTAGTTGTCCATTTTCCTGAGCACCCACTCTTACAATCTACCCCATTTTGAAATGTATTCCAGTTTAGAGTGTCAGTTCCATAGTTCACATTAAATCTTAACCTTGCAATTGCTTTAATATGCAAACTGCATTAGCAGTTGTCAATATAAGCTTCTGTTCCATGTAGTGTTCAAGCTAGCATACACCTCAAAATTACCTGTATATTTTAAACATTCCATATGTTTTTATTCATGTCTAATATTCTCAGTTTTATTGCTTGGCAGAAAAGGTCTAGTTCGGCATTATTTCTGTTTTTAGGTGTAGTTTCCACTCCCTTCTTTTTCAGCTGATGTTCCAAATTGCTCAACCATGTTCAGTGTTTATATTTATTACATGGGCCCTGTAGTTCCAAACTATCCATCCAACAACTGCACAAAAGCACATTTTCTGTATCTCTATGCAGTCTTTGGAAAAAGCCAATATGGCAACACTCTGCTGTTAGTGACATTAAGCCTGTTTCTGCCCTAAGAAATTCTGCTGGGATAAATTGTGGAAGACCCAGTATTAACATGATATACAAATTTTGGATGGGTTCAAGCAAACTAATCCATTTACTATTTCCCCAAATTTCCACTCCATAAAGTACCACAGAATTTACCTTTCCATAAAGTACCACAGAGTTTACCTTCATCTAATATGTATTCAGCGTTGCAATTACAAAGTTATTAATATATTCCTTAGAGAATTTATTTATTGCCAACACAGATTGTCATGCCCGTGTCTTAATTAGTTCAGCATGAGATTTCCAGCCATATTTTGCATCTAGTATAATTCTTAAATAATTACATTTGTTGGCCTCTTCTAATGCTACATTCTCTAAATTCCACGGTGCTCAAACTTTTCGGTAGATTTATTATCATAATTTTAGTTTTTTTATTATTTAATTTCAATCTTAACATTTTAAGTGTATCTGATATATTATTTAAAGCCAGTTGCAACCCTCTTGCTGTTTTAGCTAATAAAATAGCATCATGTGCATACATATGTATAGTTATTTTATTTGTGTCAGTTATTGTCGAATCAGTGTCACATTTGTCTAATTGGTAAATAACTTAGTCAATATAAAGGTTGAACAAGAGAGGTGTCAAAAGTCAACCTTGCCAGGTTACCCTTTGTGCCATATTTTATTTGGACTGTCGTTTCTGAATACAATTTTTGTATGAGTGAGAGAAGCTTACTATTTATAGACCATGACCATAGGATTTCCCATAAAATTGCTCTATCCACATTATCAAATGTGAAAGCCATATCCACAGATGCAAGGTATACAGTAGATGGTGTCTACCATTTGCATTCACTTCTTTATTAAATGATCTAGTATAAAGACACAATTTACAGTTAAATAGGCTTCCCTGAAACCAAATTATCCAATACTCAAAATGTTTTGTTCATTTACCCATCCATTTAGCTCATCCAAAATTATACAAGCAAATATTTTTAGGAGAAATTGTAGGGTGATTGGCCTATAACTGGATGGGCCCTGCCTATTGCCCTTTTTAAAAATTGGAACTATTTTGCAATTAGCTATTCGTCTGGTATGTTTTCTGTCCTAATTATGTATGTGAATAATTTATATGAAGAATCAGCATTTATATAGTGCTTTTCATACACAGTATCCCAAAGCGCTTTACAAGCAATGTTAGACTGGTAGTGAAGTGACTGAATGTGTGGTGGCAGCGGCCATATCGCACATCATAACCCACACACAGCCTGGATAATTGCATGAACCGGTTTATGGGAAGGGGAATGTTGGCCAGGACACCGGGAATGTTCCCTGCTCTTTGTGAAGAGTGCCCTGGGTTCTTTTACTTCCACCTGGACACCCACCAGGACAACACCAGGATGGGCAGAAGGGACCTCGGTTTAATGTCTCATCCGAAGGACGGCACACCCCAGCAGTACAGCACTTCCAATACTGTACTGGATGCCAGCGATTTTAGGTGCAAGTCCAATCCCGGTGTGGGATGAGAACCCACGACCTTCTGGTCCAGAGGCGGATGTGCTACCAACTGAGCCACGCTGACACCAGCGTACGAATCCACATTATACTGGAATAATTCTGCTGCAATGCCGTCTATTCTGGGTACTGGATTCCTTTTTTGCATCATAATATAATTTCTGATCATACCAACTGATAATATTTCCCAGTTCTTAGTTTTTTGGATGATATTTCTTTTCAATTTATTTTTAACTCGGCTATATCATTTCCTTCCTCTTCTCGAGTAGCATATACTTTTTTGTAATAATTCTCCCATTGTTGTGATTGTATGTTTCCATCTATATTTAATACATTATCTGATTGTGCATTGACATATTATATTCCAAAAGATTTGGTCAACTTTTTGTAATATATGGATTTTAAAAATAATACCCCCAAAAAGCACATAAAAAAAAACCTGTAATACCTTAGTTACTGCCGTAATACTATACTTCCGGTCCTCGTAATACTATACTTCCAGTCCAATAATACTATACTTCCGGTCCTCGTAATAATATCGTTGGGATCACCAACTTGCCTAGTGTCCAAAGCATAGTTATTTTGTTTCTTTTCTTTTTATTCCTGAGAGAGCGAAGCAGGACTGCACGCGGGAAAGGGGGATGTGAGTGAGGAGCGAGAACAAGCAGCACGGAACCGTCCCACAAGGAATCCAGAGGTAAGACCTCATTAGCATCTCGCATCCATATATTACAAAAATAACAGTTAGGTTCCAGTGAATCACTTGGCTGTAATTCCATCTCGGAGTTGGAGGAACCTCTCGATCTTCGCTCTCGAGGTTACCTATGTCCCCAGAACCTCTCATGGAATTACAGCCTTGTAATTAACTGGAACCTATCTATTATTCTATTTTTAATAGATTCTTTTAATTTTGCCCATATAAATTTATTATATTTAGCTTTCTTATTTTTAATCAAGGCTCAATACTCCTGTCTTAGATATATTAAGGTCTTACAATAATTCACATCTGATACCTTCCTTGACATACATGTTGTTTTAGTCAATATTTTTCATATAGATACAACCGTTGTCATACCAAGCAGCCCTTTTTGACAGCCGAGTATTCAAAGTATGACTTCTAGAATCCTGTTGTATATTATTTTTGAAATATCCCATTAAGATGTTAAATTGTTCTAGGACTTTTCTATTAGGGTTTTGTAGAAACTGTTCTTTCAAATTAATACCCATCAACCCAGATTTTAATTTTTTCAATATATCTCTTTTTAGTGCATTCCATTTTATTTTTTCTGTTTTATAAGAAACATATGATTACTTGCTCCAGATTCTTTATGATACTTTATATAATTTTCTGTATCAAAACCATTTCTCAGAGATAGATTAACTTGCACTGGATAATTATCTGATATAGCTTTTTGCACAACCTCAAAAGAGATAACATTATGAAATAAAGAGTTATCTATGGCAACCAGATCTATTGTGGAGTCACCACTTTTCATAGGATATGTAAATTCACCAGGGTGATCTTTATTACATCTTCCATTGAAGAGACATAGGTTATGATTTGCCAATAGTTTCATAATGGCCAAGCCTCTGGTATTAATCTTTTTGTCCTTTGAATTATGAATTGGGATATTCATACAATATACCCACCTAACATGATATTATTACGAGTATCTATAAATTCATTTAGATCACCAATGCGAGCATGCCAATCTCCCATAATCAAAAATCGCACATGTTTCTCTTGTGACTATTGCTCCTCCATAAAAGTGGAGATTGAGTGTAATTGTTCATTAAATTCCAGTTTAGCCAATGAGGGTGGGAAGTAAACATTCAAAATAATGAAATAACTATCCCTTTAGCAACACATCTCAATTGCAAGCCAATTTCCATTATTTGTTACTTGACATTTCTTAGTATTTCAATTTCTGTTTGTATTTACTATGGTCATCAAGCCATCCCTGTTTCTACCATTCAAATTTTCCTTAGTAGCTGGAACTTCAAATTTTTTAAAACCTTGCAGGTTTATGTTTATAGTCTGATTTAACCAGGTTTCTTGTAATATAATTATGTCTAATTTTTCCTAAATTTATACAATGAACCATCCGATAGTTTATTACTTAAACCAGCAATATTTCAGCTTATAAGTTTAACTGTATATTCTCTAAGTGGCTTGATGACCCTTGTTTTCATTCATGGTGAACTATTCATCATTACACAGGTATCACTTGAATGTACAGAGTTATCCACCAGGGTGTCATATCTATTGTGTACTGAGACATTTACTTCATATTGATAACCCATAGTTCCCACCACAATAGTATTCATCTCTGAATCATCCAATGTTATGGCATTATTTATTCTTTGGCCCCTCTGCCTTCACCCTCTTATCCATTTCTCTTTTCTGGTGAATCAACCATTTTCTGCTCTATGACAATGGGTTTTGTTTGATATTTCACTATAGTTTATTGTTTCTCAGTGTATTCCTTACCTTTCTCGCTGCCTAAGTTATTTTTGGCCCATTGACCACTATTCAGTGTAACATCCAACAGTATCCCTATGTCAGTCATTTCTTCCGTTATGGTTAGAATTTCGTTTCCTATTTCCCTATTTTTTGTCACTAGACATATATAGCCTTTATTAGGTTCTGCTCTATACCTGCAGACTGAACTAATGTCCTACCATGTTATATTCTTTTTCAAGGCTGCCTTTAAGATGTTATAGACTTAAAATTTTAGAAGATATGGTGTCTCCCTGTTTGCTTTTGGTACCCCTTTAAGGTAGATAGTTGTTAACTTTTTTGTTTTTCTTTTTTATACATTTTTGTTTTATACCTTCTTGTTTCCTCATTAATTTCCTCTATGCTGATTAGACTTTTATAATGGATTTTCTCCTGCACCTTTTCTCTTGATTTTATTTGCACAGGTTCTGTTTGAATATTTTTATCCTTTGTCTTATTTGATTTTTTTGTTAAGACAATAGTTTTGTTTGTCACTTCTTCATTCAATTATATGACAGTGTTTGTGTTTTAAAATAAGCTCAGTCAATTCTTTATGTTCTTGATAACCACTTCTTTAGTAATGTGTTGAATTGTCTGATTTTTCTGTTAGATCCTTTACTGTTGAAATTTTCAATTGTTCTTGTCCTTGTTGTTGTTCAATCTTCATTAACTGTTCATTTTGTTTTTCTAATTGTTGAAAAATATTAGCCATTAGCAGATTGGTAGAGATTAATACTGTTTTAATGTCCTGCAGTTGTTTACTAATCAATATACAATATTTGCTTGAACTTTGTATTTGTCCATAAGAGTTAAGTTAATGTCATTTTATCTTCATTGCCTTTTGTATTCATTGAATGAATTATTTTCTGTTATAATCCTAAAACCTGCACCCTCTTTACCCAAGGAAACTTGATTATATAGGGTTCATTCCTGAGTGCCCCATTCTTATTTTGTCCTTTATTTTCTGCGATTCAAGATCTTTAATTGCCTTCAACAGATAGTTACCACAAGCGTTTTCAATTTCAGCACCAGTTTCCCTTATTATCTTTGGAGATGAGGGTCTACATATTATTTCCTGATCTATTTTACCTTTCCCTTTAGTGCTAATGTATTATGTAATCTTTCTACTTCTTGACTTGTTTTTAGTTTTTTCAATAACTTAAGCATTTCCCAATTTAAGTTTCATATACTGTACTGTCAGTTCAATATCATTCCCATTCCCTTTGTCCATTTCCATCTTTATTTTGCTAACAGAAGCTTTCAACAATGAGTTATTTAGATATCTTATAATTCACTACTCATTTCTAATTGTATATATCAAGACATAATTCCTGAATTAAATAGCTAAAATACAATGGCCCAGATATTCAAAAGGGTTGCGCGTGTGCAACTCCAAAAACGCGCCATTCTGCGATATTCAGAAGGGGCCAGTTGTGCCACCGAAAACATGCTGAGCAACAGCGCAATGGAAATGAAGGCATGCGCAACCGAAGGGGGCGGGTCCATGCATAAAGTGTGCAATGCGATATTCGAACACTTAAGCTAATGCGCAAGAGTGGCTCAGCCTGAAGTTGCGAGTAGCGGAATCTGAGCCAAAATAAAAGGCTCAAGGAAGCGGCAAGAACCCTAGCAGGCCGCAAACTGTGGGAGAGAGACAGAGAGAGAGAGACAGAAGCTGGAAGGGCAGACAGGGACAGTGGGTCCAGCAGGAGAGAGGCCAGGGGGGGTGCCTGGTGCAGTGGAAGCAGCAGTGGGGGCAGCGGGGTAACACAGGAACAGCAGCCGGGGGCAGAAGCCAGGAGATGGACAGTGCCAGCTTCCACATGGAAGCTGTAATGAGGGGTGAGACACCATGCTGCAGGGGGCGTGGCGGGCGGAGGGCCCGCCGGCGGGCGCCCCGACAGGCGGCATCGCACCCGCCCAGCTTTGAGCTGTACACAGACGTCAAGATCGTGCCCGCACCTCCTGAACAGGGCAATACTGAGACGGCTCTGTGAGCTGTGCAGTGATGTGATGCAGGCACCTCACGACGGAGTCACGCCTGTCTGTGGAGACCAAGGTGACAGCCTGCATGTGCCTGCTCACCACGGGCACCTTCCAGAGGCCGACAGGGGACACCACAGGCATTACACAGTCGGCCACATCATGCATCCTCACCCAATCCTCAGCGCACTGCTGCCTCATGCCGCGGAGTACATCCATTTCCCAGCACCACGCCAGAGCGTACAGCAAACATGCAGGAGTTCCACAGAGTATGACGTATGCCTGGCGCTAGGGGCCATAGACTGCACCCATGTGGCCATTCTGACGCCACCTGGCCCCGACGGCCAGGCATATTGGAACCGAAAGGGGTTTTCCAGTGTCAATTGCCAGGTGGTGTGTGATGCCACTGGGTGCATTATCAATGTCTGTGCCACACACCCTGGCGGAGCACATGATGCCTTCATATGGCACCAGTCTGCACTGTGCCATTGATTCGAGAGTGGGGACATCCCCACGGGTCATCTAGTGGGTGAGTACACATGTATGGAATGAAAACTCTGGGCAAGGGTGGGAATGACACAGGTGCCATGGTAGTGGCACACAAGGATATGGGCAATATGGACCTGACATGACACTGCTCTCCACTATCTCCACACAGGTGACTGCAGATACCCACCCGTCCCTGGCTGCTCACACCTGCATCGGCGCCCCACGACCCCCAGCGCAGCTATGCTTCAATGAGGCACATGCCGCAACACATAACATCATAGAGCCGGTGTTTGGGATGCTCAAGGCACGCCTCGATGTCTAGACACCTCCAGGGTGCCTACAGTACAGCCCCAAAAAGGCCTGTGGGATATTCCTGGCCTGTTGCATCCTGCACAACATGGCCAAAGACCATGGGATAGCCATACAGGTCAACAGGGGACAGCGAGGGACGCCAGTGGCACCGGTGATGTTGGTGATGAGCAGCCCCTAGGACGGAGGGACCCCGACTGACCCAGCAGGCCCAGCTGCACCGGGACACCATTGCAGAAGAGCACTACGCCCAACACAGGTAAGTCAAGGGACATGTGCAGGCAACACTGTCCATGCGAAACCACAGGCACACAGGGAACACACTGTGCATGAAGGTCAGGGGAGTTGAAGGTTCCAGGCATACCAACACACCATCAGGGAGGGGTGAGCACTCATATGGACACACACACACACCAGGCAGCGTACATGGGCAGTAGCACAGCACTGCAGAAATGACATTGCCAACACACAGCACCACCGACCACCCCCACCACCTGTACTGTCCAAGTACGTGTGTCAGGACCTGGGCACCCTTGCATCTTGGTGTACAGTGCAATGCAGGCATCATCATGCACACGCACCTGTGGACAGCAGTTGGGAGAGTGTGCAGGTGGTCCGTGTGTCAGCGTGGTGAGCAGAGCACCCAGCAGTGCACTGCCCACCATGACACACATTGCACACAGGGCAGCACCAGACAGGGCCCGCACTGGGAGACAGCTCAGTCATGTAGCACTGTCCCACGGGCACCATGGATGCGTGGGCGGCCCCGCCGTGGCCCAGCAGCACTGGCAGGCTGAGCAGGGGCCACATGGGGTGGCGCTGTTGCACCACCAGGGGTCCCACTGCGCGAACGCGACCTTGCCCGCACAGGGGTCTGCATCATGCCGAACAAATGTGCACTGGGGTGCTCGGGATGCCCACAGCAGAACACGGCGTTGACAGGCCTGGTGTCGCATGACGCCGGGAACGGGGAGTGGAGAGCGCACTGTGTGGGGTGTGCGGTACAGGGACACCTGACAGTGTGCCCAATGCGTCAGCGACAGAGACCACTGCCTGGGTCAGCCTGTCAATGGCGGCGGTCACATCCGTCCGCATAAGGACCAGCTCGGCTCGGTCCCGAGCACACTCGCTGCTGTGCCGCTCCACGGACACAGACAGTGCCTCCACGGACCTTGCAACCCGCCCCTGCAGCTGTACTGATTCCTGCAGCAGGCGGGTGTGTGCATCCAATGGGTACTGTGCCCCAATGGCATCGTGACCCCCAGGGTGTGGACGGTCCCAGTGCACAGCACCCCTTGAGGGTGGGTGCTGTTCGCCAGGACCAGGTATGGGTGGATCAAAGGGCGGTGGACATGTGCCACTGCTTGACACTGTACCCCCAGACCTGGTGTTCGACTGCTGCTGCCGCCCCTCCAACTGCTGAGCCCCAGATCCACCTGTTCCACCTCCGTGCTGGCAACAGTGCTGGACACCTGCACAGCCACCAGTGCTGCCCCACTGGTGCTGACAGGCACAGCCTGGGACTGTGCCAGCATGCTGGTACACAGGTGTGAACCAGGAAGGCCCAGGGGCACGTGCTGTCCTGCCATGTGTCCGTCATGGGACACACACCTATCACTGCCCATTGCAGGCCTGCTATCATCAATGGTGCAGGTAGGTGCCACTGCCATAGGCACAGCATGCTGGCATACCTGCATGCCAGACTGCTGAGACACAGGCTGTGCACCCCTCGCACCCATATCACTGACACCAGAGTTGTTGGCCCAGCGTGCATGCTGCTGCACTGCCTGCTGGCTGGTGGCAGAGGTGGATGGTCCCTCCTCCACGTCCAGCAGGTCTGCATCACTGTCTGGACCCACCACCACCACCGCCTCCTGAAGACGAACAGGATCTGTAACAGAAAGAGAGTACATGTGAGTGCATGTGAACAACAGCCCCCAACACCACCACCATGTCATACCGCGCAGTGATGGGCTTCCACCTGTCTGGAATCCTCCGCCTAGTCACCAAGAATGGCACTCGGCTGCATGGCACGACCAGTGTCTCCTCCGCTGGGGTCAGCTGCAACACCACTGGCGGGCCCCACCAGTGCCAGCACGCGCCGCCCTGAAGGCTGCCACCTTCTCCTTCAGCCTCCGCGGTCACTCCCCATCTTCTTTTCATTCCTGCACGGAGCGCTGGTGGCATCCGTGCAGGCTGACGGCCCGAGCTACCCTCCCATGCAGCTGCACGCTCCTGAGGGGTGCCTCCGTCACCAATAGTGGCTCATCCTCCAGGCAGGCCTGGAAGAGGGCCTCTGTCTCTGCCGCTGTGAAGTTCGGCCTCCTCCACGCCCGCCGCCCTCACCCTCAGCTTGGCTCTGGTCAGTCATGGTGATCTGTATGGGTGGAAGTGGACACCTGTCACTGTGCAGTAGACAGCATTTCCCATGAGCATAGGTGCGGCCGGGGCGAAGCCTCACCGCTTTTCTCCGTGATGGCAGATACTGATAGAAAGGGTGCCCTTTGTCCCTTTCTAAGTGCCCTTTTCATTCTCAGCCCTCAGCCTTTATCATCCTCCGCACCCTTGCTCATGAGCATTGTCCTGAGCATCACACAGCATGTAACTCACCTCTCACCTGCAGTAACCGAATATGGCCAGCACAACCCACTGTCGCGTTTTTATAGCGCAACACATGCAAATGAGGAGTGGCGCAACTTTAATGACATGCTAATCGCGCCACTGCGCCTTTGAATGGCTGATCGAATGATTTGCATATGTTGGCTGAATATCGCGGATTTGCGCTTTGCGCAATAGGGAAGGGCCGGCTGAGCCAATGGCGCAGATTTGTGCCTGCATGCTACACTACATTGCGCATGCCCAGACAGCTTACACATGTGTCTATCGCACTGCAGACCTGCTGAGCACGATAGGCAATTCAGGCCATGGCCACCATTGTGCCAGTGGCGCTACAGCACTGGGCACTATATGGCACTGTGGCACTACTGCGCAATAGTCCACTGTGGCACTGGTACGCAGCTTGGCAGTCGCGCAGGATGCCTATACATCCGACGGCACTGTGCGTAGCCTTGCGTCATTGCCGTGACCTTGTGTATGCCCTTGGCCCCCTGGCGCTGTTCGCATGCCATGTGTCGTCCTCATTGGCTGTCTGGTGACAGCTATGTGAGTGACGGCGCCTGTTCGAACAGCCGATTGGAGCCTGTGGTGGCTCATTGCGCAACATCTCCACGAGGTTACAGTGCAGCCGGAGCCATATTGCCTGCTGTAAACTGGCTGAGATGGCTAGGAGGAGGGCAGTGAGTTGGAGCCCACTGAGGTGGCCAACCTGGTGGCCCTGGTGGAGCCCCACTGTGAGGCACTCTATGGTGAGGCCCCTCACCAAGCCTAGGACGACGTGTGGCAGCAAGTGGCCACTGACCTGGTGGAGGTCACTGGACGGGCCGGTCTGCTGAGCAGTGCCGGCACCGGTACGGTGACCTCTGCCGGAGGGAGCTGAACTTGTTGGCCAGGCTGCGGGCACGTGCCAGGCGGGGCATGGTGCCTAGGCCAGGTGAGTGTACCATCTATGCACCTATATTCTCTGTAGGGGTGTGTGTGTGCTTGTGTGGCTGTGCATAGGTGACAGCTTGGACACGGTTGGCTGTCAGTGTGTGCAGCTGTGCGATGGATGGTTATGGCTGTGTGGGCGGGCACTCTCACTGGGGCAGGGGGCACTCTGCTTTTGAGTCACACTGTTTGTCTCAACATATGTCTCCCACAGGCCGGGATCTGAGGATGCAGGGCCAGGATGAGGAGGGCCGTGCCAGGGCCCCGGTGGCAGGAGTCGGCACCCGGAGAAAGGAGCAGCAGCAGCCGCAGCAACAGCAGCAGGGGCAACAGCAGCAGACAGAGCTTGCTTGAGCAATGTGAGTATCATGACTTCATGGATGCTATTGCATGCTGGGGAGTCCACTAGCCCTGCACAATACAACCATGCAGGAAAGGGGAGGTCATAATTCCACTATACAAGACACTAGTGAGGCCCCACCTGGAGTACAGTGTACATTTCTGGAGACCATACCTACGTAAGGACGTAGAGTGGCCAGGGAAGGTTCAGAGGAGGGCAACAAAGATGGTGCATGGCTTGCATCACGGGTCCTATGACGACAGGTTGAAGGAACTGAACATGTACTCCCTGGAGGGAAGGGGGGAGAGAGGGGATATGATGGAGACATACAAGTATCTTACAGGGAGGATCAGGGTGCAGGACACACTTTTTGAAGTGAAAATGATGTTCCAGGACTAGAGTGCATGGGATGACGTTGGAGGGAGGACGATTCAGAGGACACATGGTGATGGACTGTCTTCACAGAGTGGGTGGTGGACAGGTGGAACACCCTGCCAGAGGATGTGGTGGGGGCTGACACAATCACGGGATTTCAGACTGCAGGGGACAGCCATGAAGGAATTCTGGAGATCAGGGGTAAGGGGCAACAGACTTCTAGGGAAACAACGTGAACTTACAAGCTCATATGGACAGACTGGGTTTGCCATAGGCCCTTATCCGACGACACTATGTATCTATGTATGTAGGCATGACACAGGTGACATGCATCACTGTGCAGTATCACAGCACGTCTGTGTATGCGTCACTGGTGATCCAGGCATGCACTGGGCACATAGCTGTGTAACTGGCATCGCACCACGTTGCCACGTCACTTGCCAGCCTTGTTTGTACTGTGATGGACGTGGGCAGTGTGTGTGGCCAGTGGTGCACATAGCTGGTGCCGCCAGTTTGTGATGGCCATGTGCATGTTCACTGTGGGTGGGTGTATGCTATCACAGGTGCGGGACATTGGGCTATATGGCTTGCAGTTTGGGTGGTGTTCAGGGTTGTGGTCAGTCTCAGCCATTGACTGTGTTCCCATTTTCCTAGGCCTCGAGGTACTCAGGAGGATGTCCCAGGATCTTCGGCGCTCACCCAGGTTGGACTTCAGAACCAGGAGATCCTGCAGGCCATACAGCGCCAGGGTGATCGGAAGGAGGCACAGGAGGGGCGCCAGCAGGGGAGGACCAGCAGCCAGCTGGGCCATACCCACATTCCTTCCCACTTCTCCCATCCCTATCACCCTGCCTTCCTCTCCAAGTTTTTATTCCTCCCTTGAACACCCCTGCCTTTTACCCGTCCCCCACTTGTACATAGTTTCACTTGGTTTTGTGATTAGTCTTTAAATATACATTTCTATTTTGATATGAATACTGTGTTGGTCTCTGATTTGCAGCTGGCTATGGGTGCTCAGTTGCAGGGGTGTACATGCCATGGGCTGGTATGGTCCTGGGTATATGTGTGTGTGTGTGTGTGTGTGTGTGTGTGTGCATGGGGAGGTATCTCCAGCATGGCAGTGCCTTCGGTTGGTCTCCTGCCTGCTGCCACCCACTGCTGGGTGCACAGGTGTGTCTGGCTTGTAGGCTTCTGTGTTGCATGGGGCTGATGAGTGCTGGGGGGACTGCATGGTTTCCTGCAGTGCCAGTCACTGCACATGGGTGGTGTCTTGGGGTCACAGTGCAGGGTGTGCTGTGCGTATGGGGGGCTGATGTGCACTGTGGTCGTCAACCCCCTGTGTGTGGCACTCTCCGCCTGCCAGTGGTTGTGCTGGGGTGTCATGGCTCTGCTATGCTTTGTTGGCTTGTCCCCATGGGCAAGTAGATCATCTGTCCCACCCCCAGTGATGCTGTTCTTGGGGTGCGCAGGTGTGGTGTGGGTTCTACAGTGTGTTCCTGTGCCCATGTGTGGCATGGCTGGCGGTGGGCCCCAGCCTGCCTCCCTGGATGTGCAGTTCCATTGCTCTGGGGGCTGTGCTTGTGCTATGGCAGCTCTGGATTGCTCAGCTGAGCTTCCCTGGTTGCTCCATAGCGCAACATTTTGGCTCAGCTTCTCCTTCCTGGTTGCGCAATGGCGCAGTATGTGCGATATTCAGACGTTGGTTGCTTGCGCAATTTGCTCTGCTCCATGTTTGAATATCGCACCTGTTGCGCATTTGCGCAACTGGTTTGTGCTTGCTCCTGCTGTTGCGCTCGTTTTGAGCGCAGTTTGAATATCTGGGCCAATATGCCAAGTTCAAAAGATACGAATTGCTAGAGAAAAAAAATGCTTGGAAAAAACTTGAAAAATTCCCTACAGCAGTGCTGCTTTGTCCATTTTGCCTTCAAGCTATTTAGGGCTTCAGGCCAGGAGCACCACGGGACAAAACATCGCAGATGAAATGAAAGTGACCTATACACCACTGCCGGCAATGACACTGGTACAAAACAATACAGGACGTTACAGTGCTGGCCAGCAAACCACAGAAGCAAACACCCCCCCCCACACACACACACATATCCCAACTGGCACAGTAGGGCAGTGGGCACCAGTGCCCATGCGCAGCACAGGGGAGCACAATGAGGGAGGACAACAGGGGCCAGGCGCCAGCAGGGTATGCATAGCACAGGACTCACACCATGAGTGCCACCAGGCACAGATGCCTACATGGGGAATGACCCCTACATGGACCAGAATGATGTGGCCACAGGGCAATGGGGTATGGTGGTGGATAGGTGGATCATGGGCAGCAGTGAGACCACCATGCCACTTGGTAGTAGCTACATGGTGTGGGATCCAGACTGAGGTGTACACCCTGCACCGCCCGTGACAGTGCAGGGTGCCAGTGCATGGACATGACTGGCAGGGCCACTGGCATGGAGGAAGGGGGAATGATGCAGGTGACCATGATCCCTGCACTGCCCCATTGTGTGGGCGGTAGGTGGTGTTCCTCTCTGTGGCTCCAGGATGGTGCCTTGCAGCACACTGTGTGCTGGGGTGGGTGTACCTGTTTGTGAATGCCACGCTGCTGGTGATATCATGGTGTGGGCAATGTCAGCTACACCTCGCCACATGGTTCCTTGTGCATGCATTCACTTTGGCTGGTGTATTGCCATGCATGGAGTTTCACTTTGCAGCATTGTTGCTGGGCTTTATTGTGTCCACCGTGATGTTACTTCCACGTTCTTTTTCCCACATTATTTTGTCTGCAATGTTCCTGGCCCGAAGCCTTTTTAAGTACCTTCCTTTTAGATACAATTTGTTCGTTCTTCTTAATGTGCTTCTTCCAGTTTGACTCAGTCTCTGCTGTGAACAGCATACAATCCAGCTCTTTGACTTATTTGCTGGTTGATTGATACAGGCACAGATACAAATAGCTCCTGTGAAAATTTCTAGGGAGAAGAGGTATATTGAATAAATTACAAGGACAGTTTTGAACCAAGTATAGCCAAAACCACTGCTTCAACTTACAATTCCAACAGTAAAAGATATCTTAATATATTAGTAAAAAATCCTATGCTACATTCAGAAATAGCTAACAATGAAACTCCTCAGTGTGTCATCTAATAAATCAATCTCCAGAAGAAATACCAAGAATGAACATTTAACTTACTCTTCCATGGTAATATCTGGCATGCAGACATCGCAGTTACAAAGGATAAAGCATTGATCTTGCTTCTGGATACTTTGAGTAATAGCACCAATCACATAAGATACACTGTTACAGAGTTTGTGCGTTTACTTTAGAAATTAATGTATTTGCTAGCCCTACGACGTTGTAGGCATTCAAAGGAAGTACATCAGAGACTAAAATCTTTTAAAGTCCATCTGTGTTTTGTGTTTTCCACAATGGAAAGAAAAATGGTGTATTTGATACTTGAACAACAGCGCCTGCGCTTTAAGTGCACAGGTCACGTAATCAGTGGCAAGAAATTTACAGTATAGAAACATAGACTTTGACAACAGATAAGGGCAGCTTGGCCCACCCAGTCTGCCCATTATCCAAATATCCAATAAATATTTAAATATATTATAAACTAATATTAAGTAAAAAAGTTTATAAGCAGTGCATTCATGTTGCAAAAAGTAATATTACTAAAAAAGTTCCCAAAAGTTTCTAAAAAAAAACAAAACACAGAGCCGATAAACGGGAAGCATTTTAACCAAGGGTTTTAGGGGCAAGATCTTTAAATTTATGTAGTCAGTTACATTACCTATTGAAGTAATCAGTGCAAGTAACTATTCTTAAAAAAAAATACATAAATACACCTATATTCTAAAACAGAGTGCACAGCAGATTATAAGATTAAGAGCAAAAGAGCTAAACTCCAAAGAATCAGAATTCTCGAAAAACAAAACTCGAGCCCAGATGAAGAATTAAAGTAACACTTCTTTTAGAGTTTGTTTTCTAAAACTGCAGAATACTATCCGTAGTGCAGAGTAGCTTTCTCAACTGCAGAGTCACAGAACTCCAAAACTTTAGCAAGTTTAACAAGTAAAAGGATCTAAAATTTCATCCAAAGTATATAGTAGAGAGTGGAAGCTATCAAAGATGCCAGATGCCAAATCCTCATCAAATCCTCTTTCAAAGATCGTCCGCACTATAATGCATCTCCTCTAAACTCCGTGCTGCACTCCCTTTCTCAGTGAATGGCCCTCCGACAAGCTCATTGCTATTCCCTCACCGAGGCGAGCTCCCCACTGACAGACTCCAGGCCCTGTTGGGAGACAATCAAAATCAGGAATCAGGGCACAGCGTTTACAATGGCACAAGATAGACCGGTAAGATATTGGAATTTTGCCAAGTGACTTAAAACTTAAAAGCTTCACTTCACTTCATTAGGCAATGGTAGCATACCTGTTATAGGCAAAAAAAAAAGGCTTTTCCAATATCCTGCTCTGACTGTGCTCACAGCCCAGCATGCAGCCATCCACTCTCCTGGAGAGGTGGTCTGAAAATCCAGACAAGGTGCCGGTAATAGACCACATACTTGTGGACCATTTGAGCAGAGGGTGCCAGGCAGGAAGCTGAGTATTGCCAAAGCTCCAGTGCCAGTCCCAAGATAGCCCTGGTCATTGGGAAGGTAACCCTAGGGGATTCACCCAATACAGGAGTTAAGTAAAGGGGTATTTGACCCTTTTCTGTACTGGCTCCAAGGGACCCTCCGTAGACTCAGACATGAGCCTGAGAAGAGCCACAAAGGAGACCGGCCCACAGTCGGCAGTCAATTCTTTGGCCAAATCAGGGTTCAAAACATGAGCCCTTGAAGACTGCATCGAAGACCCTTTGGAGTCATTTGAAGAATCCTCAAACATGGCCCTCAGCCATTTGTCACCATGCACCACTCAGGACTCATCCAAGTGCGTGATCTCCACCGACAACAGGGCTGGGAAGCTGGTATCCAGATGTGAGTCCTTGGAGGGGGCTCCCTACATGGGCTGTTGTGGAAGTGGCTCCACCAGTATCAGTGTCGTGACTCTTGTTGGGGACAGCTGTCTCGACAGGACCAGTACAGGCTGAACTGGTGTCAACCAGGTGACTGCAGGGGTGGAGGTTAGAGCCCTCCTACCCAACCAAGCCCCACTGATGCCAAAGGAGCTCCTCATAGCACTGCCGCATACAGCCATGGTGCCTCTTTTCATCTGAGAACAAAGAGGGTGCGTAGCACCTACGGCAGTGCCTCCCAGTCAAGCAAAACAGAGCATGAGGAATCTGTCAACCTCAAGCTAAACCTCAAGCATCAACAGGTCGATGAAGCTGGGGAGATACTGCCAGAGTGGCAGTACAGACTACCCACACAGTGTTTGACTTTTCGATCCTGGAGGGAGGCAACTCCTGTGAGGAGACAGCCAGGTTCACCAATTGCTCATGGCCCTCTTGATTGAAGCAGGACAGAATGGGGGGGGGGCCTGGAGACTGAATCATCATCAATCCCCACTAACAAAGGGCTGATAGGGTCAAGAAAAAATCTCATCTGCCTGTTCAACCTGTGTCAAGAGCAACAAGCTCGATGGGATCACCATGGAGCTAGCAGTCTGGCCCTTGACTGAGGTAGGTTTGGCCAAAGCCAAATGCTCAACAGCCATCGAGTGGTCAGGAGAGACAAGAGAGCAGGAGGAGCCCTTTCCCATTCCCATGACCAATGGTGGGACTTCTTTGATTTCTTGACCTTACCTTGGTGGGCAGAGCTCTCCCCGAATGTCTGGAGGGTCTTGCACATCTCGTGGAAATTACCCACAAAAAATGGACTAACACTGGCCCCTAACGGAAGCAGTGCGGAGACCATCGAGGTGCATGCCGTGGCCTTAGCCACTACCTTTTCCATGGCTGCCAGCTGCGCCGCGGATCCTGCAGCCTTGATCACCTTACGAATATGCTTTGACTTCACCAGAGGTTCCTGTTCGGTCAGCTGACTGAGGAAAAGACAAGCATAGCAGTCTTCTTAGTGAACAAAGAAGTATTGCGTGACACAGGCTGCAGGCAGCGATGTGTGATGCTCACCCAAGCAATATATGCATGACACAGGCAGATCCATCCGTGACATTTTCTGGTTGCACTTGATGCAATGCTTGAAGCTGGGAGCTGGCTTGGAATCCCCACAATCCATTAAGTTGATGTTGCAGATGAAACCAAGTATATACTTTGAAAAGCAATTCTAAAGTTTTTGAAGAAAGTTAGCTAAATGGTGCATTTAACTAAAGTTTGAGCCTACGCTGTGGTCAGAGCTCCGAAGGATGAGACCTGACTCTCCCAATGAAAGGAAAGGTCTGATGTCACAAGGCAGAGTCAAGGGATATACCACTCGGGCAGTGGAAGGAGCTTCGCTTAAAGATGGTCCAGCAAATCAGCTCTTAAAGAGAGACTGCCACCATGTGGATAAGTGAACCATATCCACGTCCCCAGAGAAAGTGTTTTCCATGAAAGTAAATGCATGTCACAAGTATCAGCAGGTAACAGACTATAGAACCAAGTTAAGATCTCTCACTGGAACCAGCCTATAGACTGGGGGATGCAGATGCAGGAGCCCTCTGAGGAACCTGTGGGACGCTTCCAACTGGGTAACTATCTTGCCTCCTAAAAGGCCACGAAAGGCTGAAATGGCCAAAAGGTGTACCTTCAAAAAAGATTACTGGAGGCTCAAGCCCAATAGGGACAGAAAGTAGTCCAAGATGTGCTGCACTGGGCACAAAAAGGGACCACGGAGCCAGAGGCACACAAAATATTGACACATTTCCACTTCAGAAAGTGTGCAAAGTAGAATGCTTATGAGCTACCAAAAGAATATCTGAAACTGGCTGGGAGTTTTATGTCCTGAAAAGCCAGGTGTGATTCTCTGAGACTGAAGGTCCAGGTACAGCAGACTGTCCTAAGACAGCAGTCGTGCTCATATAGAAATCAAGACAGGATGGTCCACCACAATCTGCCAGAACACTGGAAACCAAAATTTGTCTGGGCCAGAATAGGGCAACCAGTATCATTGGGCCCTGTCTGCTCATTCGACCAATACCCTCTGAGTCACAGGGACTGGAGAAGAGTCATACAGAAACCTCTCATTCTAGGAGAGGGACAAAGTATCTTGCCAAAAACTTCAGGCCCTGGAGCAACTGAGCAGAAATGCACCAGTTTTGTGCTATGTTGGGATGCAAAAATGTCCAACTCTGGATAACCCCATTGGGCAAAGATGTCTACGTACACATCATCTAGGAGTTTCCACTTCTGTGACTGATTAACTGACCAAGTGAGTCTGCGAGGATGTTCCAAGTGCTTGGAAGAAACATGGCAAAGGTGTACAGTATGTTTCACATTAAACAATGTGCAACCAGTTGAAAGCCTATTATCATCTGAGCTGTTTAGGCTATGCATAGGAAATTGCTTATTTAACAATAGCTGGTAGTTAGCTGGCTTCTGCTATGCTCTGAATAAGTTGCCAGAATACTTTCAATTGAAAGCCACATTCTTAAGCTAGAGGGGAAAAAACAAAACAACCCAACTAGTTGGCAACTCATAATGTGGAATCAAAAAGGGTTCTGCTTAGTCAAAGATCTTTTTTCTAATGGTTCTTTTAATCAATTTAATGAATTGGTAAATAAATACAATATTCCAACTATAGACAATAACTTTTACCACACTGTTAAAAGTACGATACAGGGGATGCCTGACCTCTCTTCACATGTAAATGACAATACCAAATCATTTTCTAGAATGCACATTCATCTCCTCTTCGATCTCGTTGTTCTACAATTTTTTGGTGGAATCTGTCAGAGGATCAGCAACAGAATCATCAAGTTGGTGGTCGCTTGCATTGGGAGTCTGTACTGACAGTTGGAACCGGGAGAAAATACAGTATAGTCTTTTTCAGTCAAGGCATTTAGCACAGTAAATCTGAAGTTATTGCAATTTAAAACATTTCATAATTTATACTACACCCCTTTACCGAGGTTTAAAATGGGTTTAGCATCTACCTCTACCCATCTGAAGTGTAAATCTGGGAATGGTATACTATTACACATGTTTTGGGAATGCTCATTAGTGCAAAATCTTTCAAGGGAAGTGAAAGAAATCGTCAAAGCATTTCCTCTGATAAATTCTATAAACATACTGACGTGTTGTTAGCCATTTTTCTGGTTCTAGAAGCTGGTCTTATGATCAGAAATATTCACCGATTTTAACTGGTGCTTCTGTAAGACACATGCTTCTCAAGTACTGGCTAGAGGATAAAATTCCTTCCATCCAAGAGTGGTAATGTAATCTTTTAGAGAGTCTTAAAACAGAAGAATGTGCTCTTTCCATAAAAGATCAAGGGGACAAGTTTGACAAAAGATGAGAAGCATGAGACAGATAAAGTGTAGGTGTTCAGTATTTGACATGCCTCCTGACATTGTCTTGCATCAATCAATCAAACTTTATTTAACCAGGCATAGACACCATTGAGCAAGCTCATTTTCAAGGTGGTCCTGGACATCAAACAGGTTACAGGCATGGGTAGACAAAAACACAAATATAAATGTGAAAGATCAATCAGGTCATAATATGCTAGATAACAATGTTGCAAACAGAACAGACAAAAAAAAACATTATACATATGTGAGATAAATCAGGCCAAAATAGAGAGAGAGAGAGAGAGAGAGAAGGGAGGATACACAAAAAATATTGTACATGTGTGAGATATATCCGGCCAGAAAATTCCGGGACTGCATGGTTAAATGCAGGTAAGTGAATACTAAAGAAGGAAGCAGAAGAGGTAAAAAGTTTAGCTCCTAGACACTCACTGGCTTATGAAGGCTCGTACATACACTACTATATGTAGGCTGGTGTATATTCAGTTGTAGAATTTGGGAGGGGAGGTAGAGAGAGAGAGAGAGAAGGAGGAAACAGTGCTGGGTACCTCCTAGCGGGGGATGGGAGCTGAGCGTAACTAAGTGCCAGAGTATTCACAAGTAGTATCAGAAATTATTGGAGCTTGGTCACCTAAAGCAGTTGCATGACCTCATCTTAAATTACTGAAGTTTCTTATTTTTTATGGGGCTTGAACTATCCATTTGTTATAAACTGTTATATCATGTAGAGATTCTGGGTATTGCTACTGCCTCTTTATCTCGCTATCTCTTAAACCTATCTGTGTTAAACTATGTTAGATAATAACATATTGCTTACTAATAAGCTCATGACTTCTTGCTTTACTATATCCACTTCGCCTTCCCTATATCTTCTTAATTCTATAGTTTTAGAGGACATTCTGCTCATCTTTCTAACAATTTATCTGCTAAATGTAGGTTATTATTTAATGTTTATAACAGTAGTCCTATAGTACATTCTGGCATTATGATTATATTTAAGACATTTTAGATGACAAATTTAGTTTTAAGGTTGTTAAATTTTGCTCTACTTTATTTTTTCATCAGGTTTTATAGTATACTCATTATATTGCTTGTCTGAATGTTCACTTTATATATTGTAGATGTATCCTTTTTGTCTTGTAATTTATTTATACTCAAAAAAAATATATAGGAAAAAAACTAGTTGGCAACTCACTGCAATCACTTAAAGCACATATGCTGTAAACTGGCTATACAATAAGTTTCATGTGAACTGTACTGTATATGTTGTGTTCCAGGGCCCACTCCCACAGTCACATGACTTCTCCGCAGAGGGGTAGGAGTAGGTATCAATTGCCACAACCACCTTTATGCTGGCCTTGTCCAGAATTCTAGGGGTTTCAAGACCTTGCTGGGTGGTACTGCTTATACTGCTGCCTCTACTGCTGCTACTGGCCTTGTGTACCATGAAAAGAGCCACTGCTCTACAGGCAATGCTTGGTAATTTGTTTAATAGTACTGGCCAAAGTAACAGAGTATAGGGGAGACACTGGACTTCTCAACTGGAATCAGATACCCCTGCTCTCCAGCCCAAACTGATTCTTCTCCTACAAAGGGAAGATTTGCCACCCTTTGTTGGATTTTGTGTGTGAAGAGTGAAAGATGCAGCTACACTCAGTGACATAAAGAAACAGCCACTGCATTAGCTTGATCAAGTCAAGGCGCCCTGGAGCTGGTGCTAGGCCACTGAGTGTCCCATGTCCTAGATGTCTAGAAGGTCCTACTGATTATCCTCTGGCAGTAGAGGCCAGAGGTCTGAGAGTCATTCAAACAAGTCATGGCTATACGTAGCCATTAAGGGCACATAGCTGGCCTGATGAATGCCCAGGACAACTGATGGGTAAACTTTGTGGCTGAAGTGGTCCTAGCTCTTGGACTACTTATCCAGGGGCTTATCAGGCTCTGCTTAGCCTAAAGGTGTCCAAACAGTGTACCAAGGCTGTGGGGAGGGCCAGTAGCATGTTGGGATGCATAGGAAGGGGTATCAATCAATCAATCAAATCTTTATTTATTCAGGCGATCATCATTGAGCAAGGCTCATTTACAAGATGGACCTGATAAGGTCATGGTTCGAGTTGGTGCACAGCAATTACATCACATACTTATGAGACAGTTATACATACAGAAAAAAGAAAATGTTATTTATAACACAATAATATACAGAGAATTCACATGTTAAAGCTTGGCAAGAGAAAGTTAAACTAACATCTACAATATGTACAGTACATATATATCACAATGAGGGCCATGACAGTCACTCACATAATGAGTACAAGGATGGTGACGGGAATATTGGGTGCCATATACTGGCGGTGTCTGGCTGGAAGGAATATGCCATATGTGATTGGAATATGGTTTTGTGGGATGACTATTCTATCTCTAGTGGTAGCAACTGCATTTCTCTATGAAGAAGGCTGTACAGTGCTGCTTGAAGGATGTAAATGGAATGATAATGGACAGTTTTAGGGATTTTTGTAGGGTGTTCCATGCTATGGCTAGAGAATAGCTGATTGCTGCCCTCCCTATTTTGGTGTTGACTTTGGGCAATTTGAGCAGGATGATATTGTTGCTTCTTAGGATAGGAGCTGGGAGTGGTCAGGTTGAAGCAGTCCAGGATATATCTTGGGGTTTTTTGATAAAGCTCTGTAGATCCATAGAGCTGCTTTTTTCTGCTCCACATGACATGAAGGGAAACCCATCCAACTGCATCATAGAGAGAACAATGGTGAGTATTATATGGCAGGTCTGTAATGAACCTTATTGCTCTATGGTATAAGGTATCCAACTTTTGAAGGTAGGGAGTGGGGCAGTGACTATAGAGGAAGTCTGCGTAGTCAATGACTGATAGAAAGATGGCCTGGACTAATCTCATCTTTGAATCTCTATTAAGGAAGGGTTTTAATCTGTAGAGGAGGCCAAGCCTTAGGCAAAGCTTTTTCAGCAGTTGTTCTAGATGCTGAGTAAAGTCAAGTCTGTTGTCAATCCACACACCTAGGTATTTGAAATTTTCAACATACTCCAGATTTTCTCCAAGTATAGTGCATATCTGGGGGAGACTGATTGAAGAGGATGTGTTGGTGGAGTTTTGGGTTGTGAACATCATTGCTTTGGTTTTCTTTGCATTTAGCAGAAGCTTTTTCTCAAGAAGCTGATGTTGTAACAGGGAGAATTCTGCTTGTAGGATTTCATGAGCAACTTTAGGTGAAGGGTTGCTGACATACAGTACAGTGTCATCAGCAAAGAGATGTACTGAGGACTTGGTAAGGGTTGAATCAATTTATTCATATAAATGGCAAAAGGATAGGACCCAGAATAGAGCCTTGGGGACTCCTCTTGACAGTGGTCTTAATGGGGAGAGGTCACCTTCAGCTTTACCTGCTGTGATCTACCGGAGAGGTAGCATCTGAACCACTTAAGGGAGGATGGATCTAGGCCAATGGAATGTAGGGATGAGAGTAGCAGTTCATGGTCCACAGTGTCGAATGCTTTGCTCAGGTCCAGGAATACTGCACAGACGTTGTTCTTTTTATCCAGTTCGGTTTGCCAATCATTTGTGACCTTGGCTAATGCAGTGATAGAGCTATGTTTGGCCCTGAATCCAGAATGAGCTGGATTTAATAGGTTAGCATTGTCCAGATATTCCTTAACTGAATACTCACTAATTTCTCCAGCATCTTGGATAACACAGGTAGGATGGAAATGGGCCTGTAGTTATTAAGATCCATAGGGTCCCCTGATTTTAGAAGGGGACCACTTGGCTTCTTCCACAGTGTGGGAATAGAGCCAGAGTTTAGGAAAGGCTAAAGAGGTGAGTTAGGGGACTGCAAGCACTGACATGCAATCTTTAGAAAGAATGGGTCCAGAAGATCTGCTCCTACACTTTTTGGTATCTAGATGCCATAATAGATCCTCAACTTGTTTCAACAGTATAGGTTTGAAGCTAAAGGAGGAGTCAACTCTTTGTTCACCAGTATAGTGGGCGCTTAAATGATCCCTTAATAGGTTAGCTGGGGAGGAGTCAAAGGCAAGGCCAGCTGCTGTGAAGTGGTTGTTGAATGCATCCAGCATTTCCAATGTGCCAGTAATGGGGCCATAGTTACTATGTAAATGGATTGGAAGGGGGTTGTTAACATCCTGGCCCATCATACCCTTGATGGTGCCCCAAAATCTAGCAGTATTATGGTAGGAGGAGTCGAGCTGGGCCAGGTAGTAGGCAGCCTTTGCATCCCTAACTTTCCTAGTGCATTTATTCCTGGCTTTCCTAAAGATCATCCAATCCATGATATTCTTAGTTTTTCTTGCTACTTTCCAAAGTTTATCTATGTCCAGCAGTGCAGCTTTGAGGTCAGCTGAAAACCAGTGACAGGATTTGTTTTTTATTCGGATACTAGAGATTGGGGCATGGGTGTTAAGGGCATTTAATATAATGCTATTTAGCACCTGCTGAGCTTTTCTACAGAATGTGCAAGATAGAACTTTGCCAGTGTGGAGAGTAGGCTAGATCATGCAGATATCCTTCAATATTGATGTTTTCTTGGATCTCCTCATGAGGAATTTTGCAGGATCTGTTTTAATGCTGTTGGATCTTACCCCTGCGATGGGGCAGTGGTCACTTATGTCGCATAGGAGCACTCCAGCATGTGTAAATAGATGTGGTTTACTCACTAGCATGATGTCAAGTAGAGTACTTTTACTACTATTCCTTGCATTTAGTCTTGTTGGTTCATTAATTAACTGTGTGAGCCCATAGGTGTCACAGAATGATACCAGAGGTGTAGCTGCCTGGGTGAGCCATTTGAAATTCAGGTCCCCTAAGATAATGACTTCTTCAGTACAGGACTTGACCAGGTTTCCCAGGTGGGATAAGAGCTTGTGTTCAGCAGAGAGGGGTCTGTAGCATCCAATTAAATGGAAAGCTGCTGTATTGGGGAGAGAGACTTTTAGAGATAGGCACTCAAATTCCTTGGGCATAGATGTTGCAGCAGTACAGGATACAACTAAACCAGCTTTTACATACATGGCTACTCCGCCTCCCCTTGTTTGGTGATCAGCTCTGAATAGCTGATAGGTAGGTTAACTTCCTGTCCATTGTGGTGGTCTTGAGCCATGTCTCAGTTATCACAAGAAAGTCTGGCAAGGTATGGGCAACCCAGGATTGTAGCAATGTAAATTTTTCAACAGACTGCATACATTAATATGCAGGAAACTGAGGTCTTTAATTGAGGATAGGTCTGATGGAGAGGTGATGCTTTCAAGAGGTCCAGGGTTGATTTCTACATTACCAATACAGAGCAATAGGAAGATCAGTAATTTCATAAGGGCTGCCAGTGATAGGAGAGGGGCTGTCTTTGGTCCTCCTTTTTTATTCCGTTGCCACTCTTGTTTTAGGTGCTCCCAGTGGATTTAAGGTAGTGTGTCGGGATACCAATTAGCAGTTTGACTACTCAGGCTTAGTGGGATCTATATACCCAGTAGTGGGCCTTTGGCTGAGACATATATGTGGTGATATGTGTAACTTTATGGTGATTGTACCACTGTAGTCGATGCAGCAATGGCAAGACATATATGAGGGTATGGGTGTTAGCCACGGGGATGTTCCAGAGAAACTAGTGGGTTGACCACTTTAGATTGTATAATAGGTCATCTTCATTGTGGAACCCTATGGCTGTTAGTGACAGGAGTATCGTAGCAAGCTCCCCATTCTGAGGGGATATTGATAGTTGGCAATAGGGAGTAAGCGAAGTTGCTGATTGGTTGGATCAGCAAGCTGGTGTGACTGTCTGTTGGCTTAGAGAAAAGTGCTGTGGGCGGGGAAGAGATTTTGGCAGGAAGATGCCTATAAATTAACACACAGGAAGGGGGAAGGGTGGATGGGCAAAAATTTTGCGCCTTTCCCGACTGCTCCCTCACTGTTCCTCCCGGCCTTGTGGTTCCCAAGTTCGGCTAGGTACCGCCGACCGCCCGCTGGCGGAGCGAAGCCCCGGCGCTCAGCTGGTTGCTGTGGGCTGAAGGAAGCAGGCTGGAGAGGGACAGAGGAGGGTGCAGCAATTAATAAAGGCAGTAGAAAGCCTTTTTCTGAGCATCACTGACCAAATCTTCTGCACTACAAAGGACTGTGGGGGTCCTGTGGCGCCTCAGCATCTGGCCCACCTTACATATTCAGATAAGGAGCTGCAATTACTTTAAAGAGCAGTAAAACAGTAGTTTCCCCTTACAATACAATAGTGGAAACAACACTTTTTTTGATGATTTACACATATAAAACTAGAAGGAGAGTGGCGCCTCAGCGTCTGGCCCACTGCTGCTAACAGAGTCCAGCAGACAGGGTATCACTAGCAGAAGAAGGGAAGTGGTTCCTAAAACAACAGGTGTATTCCATCACCAAGTGCAATGGGGAAGGAAAAAGGGGGAAAGGAAGAGAGATGGGGGGGATTTGGTAGAAGAAAGGAAAAGAGGCACTTAAATTGCAAGGTGAACATTCATCTATTGTTCTAATAGTGTTCAGTATAAATAAATCTTCAATAGAGTAATAATAAAGAAAAAAGTAGGGAGCAACAAGCGCAGAGATGCTAGAAGGATATGAATGGGAGCAGTTAGATTTCTTCCAGGTGAGAAGACGGAGAGCGAGAGAGCGACTACAGGGAATTGAGGCAACCACAGAAAACAGCAATATAAAATTAGCATTCCTAGAACTTGAAAATCTGCTTATTAAAGAAATAGACACATAGTATAACATATCAACATTGAAATAATACATTAGCAGGGAACAGGCACTGAGGGGACTACACATTACAGTAGTACCAGCCAGTGGCATATAACATTTCCCATTCAAAGATGAATGACTAGTGGCTGCAGCAGAATGGTCCAAATTTTTTTATAAAACTGCTGATTAAGAGTGATACGTTAAAATACAAAAATTTGTTAAAGGAGATCAATATCATCAAAAAGAAAGTGATTGTCCTGAAAGAAAGATAGACAGATAGATAGATATTTTATTTATATAGCACCCATCTCCGAAGACTCTGGGTGCTGCACAACATAAACACACAGATCATGCAAACACATTTTAAAAATACAATAAAACAGATTTAAAGCAACAACACCATACAAAAATACAGCTGGGAGCAACACCTTAACTAGCCATCATAAAAGTGCTATTATTTTAAAACAACTTCAATTAAAGGCTTGATTGAATAAATATGTTTTGAGGCCTTAAAGGCTTCTACTGAGGGGGTATCCCTAAGATGACCAGGTGAGACACAATACTAGGAGCTGGACTCATGATTGAAATTGAAGCTCTCTAAATATGAGATATCGATCACAGAGAGAAAGGCGAACCAATTACTGAGACTTAACTGATTATCAGAAGGGCAATATTATTAGCTGGTCTAAACCTAGAGTAACTTGTTCTAACAACAGGGGGCATTCCAGAGTAAGATTTCTGGCAAAGAATCAATCAAGGAGACAGAACCCTGAACAATCGGGAGTTCAGGAGGAGGTAGAAATAATAACCACAGAAAACAGTGGTATGACTGAAACTTCAGCAACTGTCAGTCAAAGGTCAAAAAACTTAAAAGGAGGAGACCAGGAGAGGCAAACGTGGGGGCAGAAGGCAGAAAGAACAAATGAAATTACCCTGAGAAAAAAGAAATAAATCATAAGTCATAAATTTGTCATCAATTTCCCTCACAAAATTGCAACAAAAAGTATTAGAAAAAGGACTAAGCTTTATTCTGACTCCACCAGTGAACGATTTCCAGATCTTTGTAGACTTACATAAATTCTTCAGGAAACTGAGACTTAGATTACATTTCTTGCTACAAAGAATTTATCAGATGCATGGTTCTGCAGTGGGTTACTCCACAGATAATGAGATATCAGCAAACATCCTTCAAGATGAAGCAGAACCTAGTAGCTCATTCACGGAAGATCTGGATTACCTGATTGGGGGCAATGGACACACAGAGAATTGGAAATATTAGTACAAATGATATCACAGGTACATGTTTTGACAATGTGAACCTGATTAATTCGACAGATGATTTTGATCACTTAAATACACGTGGCACCAAGCTGAATATACAGGGTGAGGTACTTTCCTCCTCATCTATGGTGGGGCCTGTCAATAGTTTGTTAACAATTCCATGCAACTTGATTTAGAGAATTTGAAGATTCTGTTGAATGAAAATGGGATAGAAGCTGATGGTACAAATGTTACAAATGTTAAGTAGTCAACTTAATGATGGACTATTTAGAGCTAGGGGTTTCTTACAAGAACAAAGGAAAGGGAGATTCAAAAAGAAATCCACTTTCTTACCGAATGTTTTGAATACTGCCATTAATACATATGAAAAAGCTGTTTGCCAGCAAGTTAAGGCAGTATTGGATGCTGAGATTACCACAAAATACAATATGTCAAAATCAGAACGTGAAGCCCTAGAAGGACTCTCGAAGGATAGTTCTATCATGATAAAACCTGCTGGCAAAGGGGGTAATATTGCCATTTTCAACAGAGAATATTACAAGAAAATTGTAATGTCACTGCTGAATGATGAGAAATCCTATCAAAATTTGAACTTTGTCCCCATACCTATATTTAGAAAGGAACTACAACATCTAATAACACAGGCGTTGGGTAATGGAGAAATCATATAGAATGAAAATCAATTTATCTGGCCTGAATATCCCATCACTCCTGGATTTTATATTTTGCCCCAAATCCACAAAAATAGGGAGAACCCCCCAGGTAGACCAATTGTCTCAGGAATGGGAAGTCTCACACAAAATCCGGGAAAATTTGTTGAATTTTTTCTTCAATCCAGTGTCTTGGGTCTAAAATCCTACATTAAAGACACTAAAGACCTACTTAACAAACTTAAAGACATGGAATGGAGTGATGATCTTGCATTGTTGGGCATAGATGTCTCTTCTTTATATACCTCAATACGACATAATCAGGGCCTATCAGCTGCAAAGTGTTTTCTAGAACAGAATTCCACAGATATAGACATTCCAAAAGATTTCATAATGCAGGCACTGGAATTCATCTAAAAACATAATTATTTCAAATTTGAAGATTAATATTATTTACAAAGATGTGGCACTGCCATGGGGGCAGCCATGGCACCGAGCTATGCCAATGTATTTCTTGGCTATTGGGAACTTACCAGTATACACAATCCCATCTTGAACCCTTACCATGCATACATCAAGCATTGATATAGATTTATAGATGATATAGTGTGTGTATGGTAAGGGGACATTAGCATTATTCCTCAATTCATACAGTGGCTCAATGTAAATAATTGGAATTTGAATTTCACATGTGAAACAAGTACACAAACACTAATTTTTTTGGATTTAACATTAACAGTGAGTGACAATAAAATCTTAAACACAAAGTGCTATCGTAAACCCACAGCCACCAACTCAGTACTTCATGCCAATAGTGCCCACCCCCAGAATTTGAAAGATTCGATTCCTTACAGCCAGCTTTTGAGAATAAAAAGGAACTGTAGTTCAGAAACTAATTTTAAGGAACAAGCTGATGAATTAATTGAGAGATTTATAATGAGAGGTTATGAGCAAGATATTTTAAAACCATTAAAAGAGAAAGTAAACAACCTTGACAGAGAGCAGCTGCTAACCAAACAAAAGATCACAACAACACACTCACAGCTCTGCATCTTCATTACAGAATATAATCATAAGGCAAGCAGAATTGGGAATGTTTTACATCAGAATTGGAATATTCTGTTAACAGATGAAGCAGTTGCTACAGCTGTAGGAGCAGGTCCAAGGGTATCTTTTAGCAGAGCAAAAAACTTGAAAGAAATGTTGGTACACAGCAGACTTAAGACACCCCCCAGAGATGTGAGCAATACACGGCTACCACAAAGATCTTGTGGTTTTCTCAAATGTGCTAGGTGCAACATTTGTAATTTCAGCAAACCAGGAACGGTTTTTCAGCACCCAAAAAAACAGTAATATTAAAATAGAGATCAGAGAACTCATAACTTGTGACACCAGTTATGTTGTATATGTGTTATGGTGTACTTGTAACTTATTGTATGTAGGAAAAACAGTCCGTCCTCTTAAACAGAGATACAATAACATATCAGGGCAATCCTGAACCAGAAACAAGACACACCTATAGGTACACATTTCATGACACACCATCTAGCTAAACCAGATGGACTACAATTCATGGGTTTAGAATGGATAACACCCTTACTAGAAGGGAGAGATAGGCCACATCTGCTCCTCGAGAAGGAAAGCATGTGGATTTACAAGCTAAATTGTGTGAAACCATCAGGACTTAATGATAGATGAGATTTAAACCTTTTCTCAAAAGTAAGTAAAACACTGGAAAAGTAAAACATTAATATAAGGAATGAAGTTGTTGTTAAAGTAATTGCCTGATTTGAAAAGTATCTTTAGTAATTTGTATTTTGTATTATTGATTTGTCAAGAATTTATATTTAATGATTTGTACTTTCTCTCTTTTCCTGTCTCTAGGAAGCTATGAATTACCAGGAACCTTGGACTTACAGATCACTTCTCTGTATACAATATTAATCATCAGATTAAAACTTCTCTCTTTGTCCAAGATCCGGTGTTTTCACCTCTTGTTTCATCTTAGAAGCATAGAAAGAAAATGTAAAAGTAAAACTAAAGGCATAAATTCAGGTTGAGCACATATAGCAGCCACCAATATTTAAAGCCATTGAGCAAACTTGCTGTTAACCATCTATTTTACTAGGATGCATTAAAAGGAGGGACAACAGATAAGTAAACAAGTAATTTAAAACAGTTTTTTCTTTATTACTTTATTGAAGATTTATTATTTGTACTGAACACTATTAGACCAATAGATAAATGTTCACCTTGCAATTTAAGCACCTCTTTTCCTTTCTTCTACCAAATCCCCCCCCATCTTCCTTCCTTTCACCCTTTTCCTTCCACATTGCACTTGGTGATGGAATACACTGTTGTTTTAGAAACAAGAATATTCATGAGTTACGTTGTATTTAAGAACTGACTCTGCACTTTAGACCACACCCCTGAGGAAGACTCGCGAGAAGTCGAAGCTCTGGGTGGTAGTGGAAGCCCAGACTGTTGTTGGTTTCCAATAAATACTTTTTTGCTATTCACATCAGAACCCTGGATTTATTCCGTTTTATTGGTATAACTCAAGTGACACCAACCTGTGGAATTAGGGAATACGGACAGACTGAGTGAGCTTAGCGGTCCTTATCTACCATCAAATACTATGTTTATGGAAAACAGTGTCTCCCACTAGCCCTTCTGAGGAAGGGTGCTTTGTAAAATGGTTAGCATTCCTCAAGGGGACAGCACACATGTCAACAAAAAAAACCCCATCATAGTTCAGATGGAATTCAAATTAACTTTGGGTAGGAAATTCACATGGGGCACTGGATAACCTTATCTTGTGGAAAACCAGATACTGTTACTCCACAAAAAGCTCCTGGACTTTACTCAACCACCTGGTAAAGGTGATGATGACCAAAAATGCACAGATGCCACTTGTCTGTGGACTCAAATAGCTTGCTCATAAGCTGGGTTGCACCAATAGGAAGTTCCATGGTGGAGGATGGTCATGCATGGGATGGGACAGATGAGCAAGTCCTAGTAAACAAATGGTGCCTTTCACTCGGGCCGTCAGAACACTGGCTTTTGCCCACTATGCTGAGATGGCAGCCAACTGCAGCTCACAGCCCTGTTTAATCTCTTACTGTTATATTCTTATTAATTGGGCGTTTTTTTGTTTTTGTTTTTTTTTTGATGGGTGCTACATAAGTAAGGATGGACTGAACCAGACTGGACTAGGACAGGTACCAAAGGTAGTGTAGAGGATATACCTCATCAAGCAGGAAAGCGGAGGTAATCTGTGCTTTGTACACCAGAAAGGAATATCTTTACCTTAATGTACAACTGTTTTGTGATCTGATTCCTTCTGAGATGCCTCCAGAAGCATGAGAGCATCCTCAGATAGCCCAAGAGCCTGGCATTCTAGCCATAAGGCTGTCATGTGAAGGGGACAGCAGGTTTGGGTGCCAGTCTATCCACTTGGACCTTGTGAGCAAGCCTGGCAGAGTGGAAGCAGCCACAGTGGCTTGCTGCTGAGGCAGCACTGATGAAACAAATGTTGCAGCCAGTCTAGTACAATCAGGATCAGGTATTCTAGGTCCATCTGGGCTTGGAAACCATCTTGTAGACCAGGAGAAATGGCAGGAAGGCATGCAGGAGACATTCTACCATGACTGGGACATGTCCTATACAGGGTTTGCTGCAGAGCAGGATGGGTATAAAAGACAAAGAAGCAGAGCACTTGTAGACATGGGGTTTTGGACCCAGCAAAGCATGAGCAATACAGAAGGCCACCCCAGGTGAGGTATCCCTTTCCATCACATTCATCAGCTGGTAGATCTCCCTCTTCTGGACCTCGTCTAGTGGAGTGTACAAAACCAAGGCATTTTATTCATTCATGAGGAGAAGGTGAATGTTCCCACAAGTATGGCTTCTCCGTCAGAAGACTGTCCTCATACAATCTTAATGTTGAATGAAAAGACAAATTGTTCAAGTCTGGGTACTGCAGTGCCGGATGCCCACAAGGTGAAATGACCATTTAGTCAGGGTGACGATCAACAGGGCACAGAGAAGCCCTGCCCCAGGCACGAACTCCTTGGTCAGACTCCCCACCAGAGAGTTGTGGGCATGGCAGCTGGACTAGATTAGGCCTCTAAAAGGCCACCAGTGATGCTGAAGAGCAGCGTGATTGGATGTACATTCGGTGTCAGAGTAGAAAGGCTCAGACACAGCCTAACTGGTTTGACCATTAACATCCACTGACCTTGGACTCCGCCTACATTTCATAAGCCCATTGCTCCTAAGTGGCCTTCTCCCATCTGTCACAGGCAAGCCATTAATAAGGGGAGCCTGACAATGAGGGGCTAGATGACAAGAGCAAGCAATGATGTCAGTGGCAATGTCAAGTATAGGACTGAACACAAAACGATCTGGTCGCCATGGTATCAGCTCCCTCGCTTCCCTACTGGGCAATGGATGGACTGGTTGAAGCACCAGGGTTGGAGATGACTGGTGGAGGCTTAACAGGTGGTGGTTTGCCTAAGACCTCACCTGGCCCATCCCCAACCATGATTTGGGCAGAGTGTGGGTATAACTGGGGTCCATGACAGCAGAGACATCACAGATTGGACACAATGGCTCTTCTGATGTCATGACGTTAGGCTGTCCAGATGAAAGCTCCATGGACAGACTGATAGGCTCAACATGCAGTTCAACCTTCGTAGAGGGCCCAACCTAAAAGGGCCGATTAAAGAAGGATAACATGAAGGGCCCTTCGACCAGCATTGACGTTGGTTTTTCTTGTGCCTATGGCACATGGGAGGAGGAGGATCAAATTTATTTATGTCTTTGTTTACCGGGTAAGTGCACTGATCCAGAGGACCATTTTCAGTCACAACCCAGGCCACAGGGTGGCAAGCAACAGAGACAAAACACAGCAACACATACAGGGAAACTTCAATCTATACTGTAAATTTACACCTCGGGCACCAGGTGGTGTGGAAAAAAAGAAATACAAATAACATAATAGTACAAGGCAATGGCCAGACACACAGTGTGAAAAGTGGGCCATACATAGCAATAGAAATAACATGAGATACATGAGCCATGTTGCAAGAGAACATATGTAGCATTATAAATATGACGTGAGACCAGTTTAGTACAGTCATCAGTAAAGTTGTGCGGGTTCATATAGTTAGAATCTCACATCAGTTTCAGGGATTTAAGGTAGCGAGGGAAGGAGTGTTTTAGAGAACTACTGTGACGAGGAAGATGAACAGAATCCCTTGTTGCCCTGACACGGATACGGATTATCCACCACTCATTAATCTTTGATGGAAAGCAGATCCAGCACAGGGACATTTTTGAAGGTCTGTGATGCCATGCCCTCCAAGGCTGCTGTGTGGCCGATCCACTATCTCAGATCACCCATGCACAGTTCCCAGATACCTCTTAACTCACTGGCACTGAAGCAGCCATTCTGTATCAGGTTAAGTAATGGATAGTTTTGACTTCATACCCGATTGTTGGAAGTAACGAGTTAATGACCCTCATCGATAATCTCCGATCTCCCATGGGTGCACAGTCCAGCACCACTAGAAGTGATCCACATTGTGGGTGATACCAAAACAGTAATCGCAGACATCCTGCCCATCAGTGACAGGGGGTGGTGAACCTGCACTATGCACCTTTTAAATCATGACTTCCTCTTCTGTTCCATAGTTGCATACAACAGAGCACTGAGTAGACTGAGAATCAAAATGTTTAATGAAATTGAAAAGGGGAACATTAATGAACAGTGTCCTTCATAGTTTGAAAGCCCTGGAATAACTCATTTAAATGAAGTATTGTGCTTACCTGTATCTGGCAGCAGCCCTGAGATACTGATGTTTAAGTATGCCCCATGTTGATACTACACTGCAACCTTTTTAGGAACCTTGAAAAGTCATGCAAGGTGAAGCTGTGCCTAACTGAATTGTAGTTAGACTCAACTTCCCTTGTGACAGAAATTGTGCCCATGTACTAGGAAAATAGGGTGGATTAAAGCAGGGGTATCTCCAGAACGCTACCAGCATTTTGCAATTTTCCAGGTGTGTTGGCAGTTGGACTCCGACCCACTCTGCTTAACTTTAAGGTAATTTATAAAGTACCCCAGTAATTTCCTGTCTGGGTACACCTGTAGTACAGGTTCAAAAATTATGCTTAGGGCAACTTAGTCTCTGACAGACACTGCTGATTATATTTGAATCATACCGATTCTGTATAAGTAGCACGTCTGAAGTATAGTTTGTTACTCCTACTTTTTGAAATTGCCAAGTTTTATATAGATTCTGCTACCAGCTAAGTATCACGTTCAAATTGTTTTTTGTTACCTTTGCTTTTAGAAATTGCCAAGCAGCTTCTGCAGATAGTTAAAGAGCTGGTGACATGCTCAGGTGAACTTTAACAAAACATTATATTTAGACACAGTCCAGCTTGTATTTCCCATTAGTTCTGTATTTCTCCTCCCCATTATTTATTACTGAGGTCAACTGTATGAAATCAGGATTTCTGCTCCTGAAGAGCTCATCTATTCCTGTTGCTTTCTCCCTACCTGAAGTCATAGAGCACTGCTTGTGACCTCACAAATTACTCCCATGGCAACAGACTGTGATGTCACAACAGAGGATAATTACTTGGAATAGGGAGTAAGCTATAAAGGCAGATGAACTCAAAATAAACTAAGGGACAACAATCATATATTCATACAAATTCCCTTAGTAATAAATTATGGAGAGGAGAAATATATAACATAAATGGAATGCAGACAGAATTGTTACCTAATTATAATGTTTTCTTTGAGGCATCAGTAGCTCTTTAAGTTAGCATAAAAAGTACTCTAGCAACACTCTTTCTAGGTGGAGACCTATTCCTAGGTACCATATAAAGATGGGGTACAGCAGGAGATAGTTGTGGCTTGTGTGAGGAACTCTTCTCCAGGGATAAGCTCTGGAGGAGGGAGCACTGCCCCATCTGTAGAACCTTTAAAGCACTCTATACTCAGCTGGCAGCAGTGAGAGATGAGACAGCTATGCTGCATCATCAGCTCAGCTGCAGTCAGTATACCCTACCAGCACTCCCCCAGAGGCCCACTTTTCCAGGGGGGGTGGAGTGTGGTTGAAAGTGGGAGGGGGAAGAGAGCCAGGGCTAGCCTCAGGAGAGTTTCCCAGTGCCACATCATCCAGACAACAAATAGATTTGCACCCCTGAAGGAGCCTCAGGTACCTGACTCCACTGGGAAGAACTCTAAGTCAGTCAATGGAAAGTGGCAGGACAACTTGATGGCACCTGGGGGAGGGACAGTAAGAAATCAATTAAGAATGTCTGGGTGATTGGAGATTCAATGATCAGGGGGTAGAGAGGGTGGTGGAAGTAGGGTTGGACAGGAGGATGAGGATGGTCAGATGTCTCCCCGGGACAACAGCCATCCAGGATATACATAGGATAGGGAGAAAGGTGGGGGTGGAGCTGGTACACTTAGGTACTAATGATCTGGCTAACTAGACTGTGGAGAAGGTGAAGAACTTTCATAATCTGGCACACAGATTAAAAGCACACTCGGCTTCTCTAACCTTCTCCTAGGTACTCCCTGTGTGGGGCAGAGGAAGGAGTGGGGAATGAGGTGATAGAGGAGTTTAATGGACGGCTGACAGGTTGGTGTCAGAAGAAGAGGTGCCACTTTGTTGGAGACTCGGGAGACCTCTGGGACATGATGCTTTTCAAGGGTGGCTTCCTTCACCTGACAAAAAAAGGGGTGCTAGTGCACTGGGGCAGAAGTTTGATGTCTTTATCGGATAGTTAAACTGACTTTGGTGGAAACTGAACACTTACGTAAGAACTTACCATAACAGTAGATCTTCAAGAGGCCCTTCTCCGTTAGGCCACACCTTTGGAACTATAAGTCGTCAGCATTAGGATCATTGCAGAGTAATCATCTGGAACTTTTTGTACTAGATAAAAAAGTTCAGCTCCTTGAGGTCTAGAATGGGCACCAAGTCCCCTGTCCTTTTGGGAACCAGGAAGAACCTGGAGTAGAACCCCTCATTTCTCTGCCACTTGGGCACTGTTTTATGGCCCACTTGCACAGCAAAGTGAGTACCTCCTCCCTGAGCAATTCTATGTGGTCTGGAGGATAAAAGGTGGGAACTGCAGGAACATCTGAAGGCTATTCTAGAAGCTCTAGAACATGGCTCTGTTCGATTATCTGCAGGATCCAAGCTTCTGTTTTTTGACGGTTCTCAACTGGGACAGGTGGAGGGAGAACTGACTTCTGATCACCACCTCCTGGCTTGGGACAAGAGGAAGGGGGGTCTGTCAAGGAATCAGGCTGAAACTGAACAGGTGGCCAGGTTTGCGCCTCCTCCACAGGATTGCTTGGTGGAGGAGGGAGTGGACAAGGCAGTGCTGGCTCTGTTTGCCCTGGAGCTTGGTTCCGGAACCTGATTTGTGAGTGACCTTATGAAATGATGGCCTCAGACTACTCCTGAGCTGGGTATGGTAAAGGGAGTGGACAGATCGAATAGCCCTGCCAGAGGCCTGCAGGTCATTGATAATGTCCTGCACGTCTGGGCCAAAATGTTTGTGACCCACAAAAGGGGCATTCAACATCTTTTACTGAATGTCATTTGCAAAGCCAGAGACTAAAAGCCAGGAGTGCCTTCTGAGGCAAATGCCAGAGGCAGCTGTCCTGGCTGTAGTATCTGCAATATCATAGGTGGCTCTGAAGAGATGCTTACTGACATTTTCTGATGCCTGGAGCACTTTGAGAAGCTCTCGTCTCTGGGAACCCTCAGGGAGGGCATCAGCAGCAGTTTTGCACTTCTTCCAGAGGGTATTCTGGTACTTAATCAGGTGAGCCAAGTAACTGGCAATCCTAAGGCCCAGAGTGGTAAAGGCAAAGGTCCTTTTTTTTTTCATTTTAAATGACAGTTTTATTAACACTTGAAGAAAATAAATGGATACCAAATGTACAAAATAGTCAAGAGTTGTCAATTTTGGTCCAGTGCAATTTCTACATAAAAAGCATTGCAAACAGCAAGAAGATGTGACAGATGCTGCACATTTACTGCGCACACCACAAGCGTCTTCATCCTCAACCTCCAGGAAGAGACCAATTTGATCCCACAGGAAACTTGGTCACAGAATTCCATCTCTGCTGTCCATCATTTGTGATGTGCTATAATTTTCATGTTTGCTGAATTTCTGACATCGTCGCTATTGTAGTTTTCTTTATTGTATGTATGCCTGATCAATTTTATTTTATATTTCTATGCTATATGTATGCCTGTTTAATTGTTGTAACTTCCTGGGTCATTTCTAAAAATAGTTGCTTTCGTGTCTAGTGTGCCTACCTGGTAAACAAAAATAGAATAAATAAAAATTCATTTTCCACATTGAACATTTTGTCCTTTAACTTGATTTCCAATTTGATAGAGTCTGCCTCAAATTTTCTGATCCCATCCAATAATTTCTGCACTGCCATTTGGTCTTCA
Organism: Neoceratodus forsteri; assembly: GCA_016271365.2. NCBI lineage: Eukaryota > Metazoa > Chordata > Ceratodontiformes > Ceratodontidae > Neoceratodus > Neoceratodus forsteri. The sequence goes on along the minus strand of JADMNL010000022.1, from coordinate 434,736,377 downwards.
TTATGTTCCCATCGGGATGTTTTCTCATCCAAGTGAATCTTTTTTCAGGTCGCAAGCCTGAGCAACTTTAACTGTGAGCGCAGGAGTTAGCTTGTTGGTATCTTTGCCAAGCTCTCCCAGCAATTTAGGAGAGATTGTCAGATACTCTGCCAGTTACGGCCTTAATTTTCCATGTTACAGAATGAGGCTCCCATCACAACAGTCTTGTAGCCGAATTTCTTACAGTAACTGTAAATTTTTGTGACACTTTTTACTTCTGGTCCTCAGATAGTTCATATGATTTTTTTTTTGTCAGAGTTTGCTACATTTCAGTCAAGTATCCGTGCCACAAATGGAGAGATGAGGGTGACGCCAGCTTCTGCACAAGCGACTGCTTGAGCAAAGGAGAACAGCACAGTCATGTTGCAATGAATTCCATGCTCTTCTTCTAGGACCTTTCTAGCCTGTATTCCCTCCCACATTGAAGAAAGTTTTAAGAGAATGAACTCCTTGTCAATTCCTGCTTCCTTATAAGCTTAATAAGGCGCTGCACCTTCTCAATCATCCCTATCTTTCGTCAAAGGACAACCGTGCATCAACTTCTGTAGATACTCTGCCAGGAATCTTCTTTAGAAGTTCCACTCCGAAGTTTACAGCTTATCATTACCATTAGTAATTGTTCCTGTTCTGATCAGTCAAGCTTCTTTCCATACTGGATAGCATCTTCCACCAGATTCTGATATGTTGGCATCTGGGCAGCAGCAAATATTAGTGATGGATATGTGGTGGCATCTTGTGGTTTGTATTTATCAATGGCATTGAAATCACCAGTGTTGGCTATCACCACGGTGTGCTGCTTCAGCTGTTCCAGTATGCCATCCATTTTTGCTCGCTTCACAGGAGAGACGGACATCAAAGTCCTCTTGCCCCAGAGGTCTAGCCTCCTAGATTCCCAGTCAGGGGGGAGGGAATTAAGGTGCTTAGGGGCCTTAGTTCTGTCATGAGCTGCCTTGATAACCACTGAGTTGGTTTCTGGCTGGGCAGCATAAAAGAGCAGCCCCTGAGGTGCCTTGTAAAGCTTGTCAGCCTTTCTGGGCATAGCTCGTGCCAGGCCGCAGTGGCAGCATCATTCAGTGCTGGCAGCAGAGGGGGAATGACTTTTGGTGGAGACTCTGGGATCTCCAAGAAATCCACCAGATTTCTCCTGGTTTCATCCTCTTCCTCAGTCTGAAACCCCATAGTGGAGGAGAGCTGCTTCATAATGTTGAAAAAAGAAGGGTCCCTCCAGGGGGACCTAGGGGTGTGCTTAACTAAGTCCTCACTCCTGGGGGAGTCGGTGCACAGAGGATTCCACCTCAATGTCTTCCTCCTCATCCTCTTCTTCAGGAAGGATGAGGTCTGGATGGTATTCTTCTTCAATGTTGGGCTGCTCTGAAGCAGGGACTGATGGTTGGAATACCGAAGGCTCTCTTGGAGGCATTGGACAAACGGGTTGAACTGACATCGACGCTGATGCAGCACCCAACGGCGCAGGTGACGACAGCCCGAGCAGTGGAATAAACTGTTGAATAAGAGACGTGGTAATAGAGAAAAAGATAGCATTAAGGTTGATGGGAGGAAAAGGAATTATCATTGACACAGGTATCGGTGGAGAGGGCACATGGCCCAGCTCTGACAATGATGAACTGCTAGGAATAGTGGAAGCAGTTGGGCCCAGTGCCTTAGGACCTCGGGTTTCAAGAGGTCTCGATGGCAGGGCTGAAGTAGATGGCCCCTCTGCAACCATGTAATGGCTAGGAGAAGAGTCCTCCATGGGGGGCCTGATGAAAGCAGAGGCCTGCATGGGACCAGGTGTTGATGCCGAAATGGTTGAAGCAATCACTGGAGAGGAGGAGGAGGACTCCAGCAGGGACCAGGATCAACGATGGGGGGGGAACAGTCCTTAGGACGATCTCTGTACCATCAAGAATGTTTCCTCAAGGATTTAATTCCAGGCCTTGGTGGCCTGAGAGCCTGAAGAAGACGCCAGCGACTGGGAGGGGGGACTCTGAAAAGCCCTGCTCTCTGCTGGCTGCTTGTTGCTTCATGAGGAACTTCTGCAGGACTTTCTTGCGTTGGCTGGTGAGGTTGAACTTCAGGCAGGACTCACAGACAAGAACGTTGTGGCTATGCCCAAGACAGCAGAGACAGGGTTTGAGTTCATTGGTTAAAGAAATCTTTCCGTAACAGCAGCGTTGGAAAAGAGATGATGAAGGATTAGTTCTCGACATACAAAGGACAAAAGAATCACTCTAAAGTGAAGTGATTCAAAGGTAAGTAAAAGAAAAAAAGCAAAGTAATTTTGGTGGTCGAACTGAGTCACGACGCTTCTGTGGAGTTCGTGCATGAATGGTTGGTGACGGGAAAGAACTGAGGAGGGAGCAGGACTGCCTGCACTTATATAGGGTGTGTGATGTCAGAGCCTGACATCAGCGTGGGTGGCCCCTAATAGACTGTTGCAGAAAAAGCTTCTGTGGGATCCTGACACCCAAGTTCCATAGGTGTGACCCGATGACAAAGATATCCATGAAAAAGAGCTACTGTTTTGATATCTGCAAACCCTTCCACGCAGTGCATCACAGGCAATTGCTAAAAAAGATGGAGAATCTGGGGGTAGCAAGGGACATAGAAAGATGGTCAAGAAACTGGCTGAGGGGGAGGCAGCAAAGGGTCATGGTAAATATGGCCAAATCGGAAAGAAAGGAGGTCACAAGTAGGGTGCCACAGGGATCTGTCCAGGGCCTGGTCCTCTTCAATATATTTATCAGTGACATTGGGGAAGGAATCCAGGGTAGGTTACGTCTCTATTCAGATAACACAAAGCTCTGTGGATGGCTGGACATCAACAAGGGAATTGGGGAGATACAGAAAGTAGTCTAAGGTCTGGCTATTGAAATTCAATGCCAAAAAGTGCAAAGTGATGCTCCAAGGGAGCAAGAACTCCAGGACAGAGTACTGGATGGGACAGGTACAGCTGAGCACTACGACGGAGGAAAGGGACCTAGGAGTAATCATTAGTGACACCTTCAATCAATCCAATGCAGTAAGGCACATAGGATGCTGGGATGTATCAGGAGGGGTACAGGCTGTAGAAGGAAAGTACAATTATGTAGGTACTCACCGTGACAGTAGATCTTTGAGAGAATCTCTTGCAGCATGTCATACACATAGGAACTTCCCAGCCGCAGGCATAAATTCCAGCCAGAGAATTTACCAACAGTCAACCTGGGACCACCCACGTCAACACCACGTGTCATGCTCTAGTGTATACAAGCATGGGTGGTCCCAGATGTTCCTCAGTTCTTTTCCCGTCTGTGACCGTAAGTCACTGAAACTGGATGAAAGATCTCAGAGGGGAACCAAGGAGTAGGAGGGAGAACCCTGCAGTATATTGTGGAGCAGGAACAAATTACTCTCAGAGAGAAAGTCAGGGGGATGGAGGGAGGGGCAGCATGATCTGATGCAAGAGATTCTCTCGAAGACCTGCCATTATGGTAAGCACCTATGTAACTGTACTATCTTCTTTGAGGACATCTCTTGCAGCAGGTCACACACACAGAAATCAGTCCCTAGCAGTTGGGAGGAAAACAGGGTGGAGGCAAAGAACTGAAGTTAAGACAACAGTCCTAGCAGGACAACACGTCCAAAATAAGTATGCCTTTTGGACGCTATGTCTAGGCTATAATGCTTGGTGAAGGTATGAACCTTCAAGCAGGTTGCTGCTTCACAGATTTCTGCAGCCAAAACCTGCACACTTCTCTGTACTCCTTTCCACAACTGCAATGGCCTTCCAGCCTGCCTACTCTTCCTGGGTCTACCCCTTTCTATTCACATACTACCTGTGCTCTATCTCATAGCATACCTTAGCACTCTGTATAGATCTCAGTCATATTAATCTCTCCTCATGAATTCTTGGTATAGTAATTATTTTGCCTTCTCTGTGTTATTGGATACTGTGCAACTGTTTTTGACCTTTGTATGTTTGTTACCCTCCCTGTTGACGTGGAACCTTTATAAATGAGCTGTTCTTGCTCAAAGGTATTGAAATCCTAGAATTCAATTAAAAAAAAAAAAAAAAAAACACACCTCTGAAACATGCTGCTGAGGTTGCCATCCCTCGAGTGGAATGGGGTTTTAATACACCTGGAAGCTGCTTGTCATATTTTTTATAACAAAAAAAAAAAAAAAAGAGCAATTGGCCAGCCATCTGGACAAGCACTGCTTAGTTACTGAATTGCCCTCCTTACCTGGGGCAAAGGAAATAAAAAGTTACGCTGTCTTGTGCTTTTCTTTTGTATGCAAAATTCTATGTACATCCATTGTGTGGAGTACAGCCTCCCCTGCATTAGTAGGCTCCAAGTAATATACTGGCAGGTGGATAGATTGGTTGAGGGTGAACTCCGAAACCACCTTCGAAAGAAATTTAGGGTTCTGATGTAGTGATACCCTATCTTTGTGAAAAATTAAGTAGGTTTCCTTACATATAAGGGCTTGCGATTCGGAGATGCGTCTAGCTAAGGTGATTGTAACCAGGAAAGGTATCGCAGCTCACAAGTAGCCGCTAGTTCAAAAGGGGGTAAAGTGAGTTTTTCCAATATGAAATTGAGATCCCATGGAGGTAGGGGGTCCCTGCACCGGAGGCTTGAGATGGAAAACTCCCCTTGGGAATGTTTTTATAACCTCCAATTGTGTTAAAGAATGGCCATTTACTGGTACATGAAAGGCCGATAAATGAACTTTCACAGTGCAGTACTTCAGTCCGGCCTCTGTGAGTAACAGCAGATAATCCAGAACACGCTGAGGTGGGCAAGTGAAAGGGTCTAATCCCTGGTCCACTGGCCACACTGCAAAGTGTTTACGCTTCATAGAGTATGTCACTCAAGAATAGTTTGAAAACTTGCTAAAGACTTTAGCCACTTGAGGTGAGACTTGGAACCTGGATAGGGCTACGTCCACAGAAGCCATGCATGTAGATGTAGGGAGCATAGGTTGGAATGGAAAAGGGTTCCCTGAGCTTGCGTGAGTAGTGTGGGGCAAACTGGGAGAGGCAGAGGTTCCTGGACTGCCAGTTGCTGTAACAGAGGAAACCATACTTGCCTCAGCCACATTGGAGCTATGAGGTTCATGATGGCCTGGTCCCGAATCAGTTTGAGTAGCACTCTCTGAATGAGAGAGAACGGTGGAAAAGCATAAAGAAATGTTCCTGTCCAGAAAAGAGAATGCGTCTAGCCACATATCTCCAGGTCCCTGGCTCTAGCAAGCGAAGGTGTGGCAGTTTTGCATTGAGAGAAGATGCAGAGAGATCCAATTCGGGATGACCCCAACAGACAGAGATCTTCGGCCACTTCTTGGAGAAGCTCCCATTCATGTGTCTGAGCTTTGGAGCAGCTTAGGGTGTTGGCTAGAGTGTTCTTGTTACCCAGGACATGCACAGCAATTATACGAAGAAACTAGCAGAAGGCGGCCATTTGGTCGATCTAGTCTGCTCGTACTGCAGGGTCAACAGCTTGAGCTACTGTCTCTGCTCCCCCCCATCCTCCCTACCTTCTCCCATGCCTATCCCAGCCTCTCTTGAAGCTGCCCACTGTCTTCAATGAGATCACCTCTTCTGGCAGCACATTTGAAGTGTCCACCACCCTCTCTGTGAAGAAGTGCTTCCTGACCTCCCTCCAACCCCCCCCCCAGCTTAAGACTGTGCTTCCCCGTGTTACGGTTGCCATTCAGCTTACAGAGATCGTCCTTCTTTATCCTTTTCAAGTACCTGAAGATCCCAATCATGTCCTCTCTCTCTCTCTCCTTTCCTCCAGGGAGAACATGTTCAGTTCCCCTTAACCTCTCCTAGCATGCCTTACCCTGCTGACCCACTATCATCCTTGTAGCCCTACTCTGGACCTTCTCCAGAAGGTTAATTACCTTTTTGAGGCGTGGGCACCAGTACCGAACTCCATACTGTAGATGTGGCCTCACCAGTGACCTGTACAAGGGTAGCATAACCTCCTCTTTCCTACTACTGATCCCCCTAGCTACGCATCCCAGCATCTTGTTTGCCCTTGCTGCTGCTTTCTTGCGCTGCATGGAGTGCTCCAGGTCACTAGTGATCATCACTCAGATGTAGCTCGTGTTGTATTGCCCAGTACAAAATTCTCATTCCCTCCTTGCATAATGGGTAGGAGTGGGTGTCCCCTTGTTTTTTCAGGTAGTCAACTACCATGGAGTTGTCGGTCTGTACTTGGAGGTAATCCAGAGGTAAGAGATGTTGGAAAGTTTGCAGTGCATAAAGGACTGCCCTCATCTCTAAGATATCGATGTGAAGATGGGTCCCCCTTGACTCCAAATGGCCTGCATCTTGAGGTGTACAGATGAGCTCCCCAGCCATGGGAAGAGGCATCTGTGGTAAGTGCATGGAGAGGAATGGGAGCCTGGAACAGCATGCCCTGTAACAGACTGTCCTTGTCCATCCACCACTGAAGAATGTGGACCACAGGTATCAAGACCAAGACTTCTGCTTCTAGGTGGTCTTTTGATCCCACTGTACCCTTAGGGTCCACTGTAGTACCCGCATATGTAAACGGGCATAAGGTAATGTCGGAATGGCCACTGCCATGTGTCCCAGAAGCCTTAGGTAACAGTGGGCTGAAACGTATCTGCTGTTGCTGATCTGGGATGCTAGAATGTTTAATTTCTCTACCCGATCTAGCGTCAGGAAGGCTGAGCCTACCGAAGTGTCCAGTGCGGCCCCAATGTCCTGGAGACACTGTGTAATTCATTCTGGATTTTGGCACACTGACCGTTATAGCCAGGGATGAGAAAAGAGCGTTTCGGACAGGGTTGTTGCTAGCTGTTGTTTGTACGAGGCTTTGAGCAGCCAGTCGTCTAGATAAGGACACGCATAGTGGCCCGCACTACTGAGAGCTGCTGCTACTACTGCAAGGCACTCCCTGAACACCCTGGGTGCTGATGTCAGGCCAAATGGTAGTGCTCTGAACTAGTGGTGTATCCGGTTGAAGCCGAAGCAGAGGTACAGTCTGTGAGCCAGATGCATCACGATATGTAGACATGAGTCTTTCATGTCTAGAGAGCAGAGCCATTCTCTCTCATTCAGCAGATGTAAAAGGGTTGGAAAGGTGACCATTCTGAATTTTTTGTACTCTATGAAGGAGGTTTAGCTGCCTGAGGTCTTCTGTAACTTTTAGAACTAGAAAGAAGTGGGAATAAATCCCACAGTCCTGCTGATGGAGAGGAGCTGGTTCTATTGCTTTCTTTTTGTAAGACAGCATGAACTTCTGCAGCCAGCACTGCCTCTTAAATGGAGGGGGAGGGAGTTAATAAGATAGCCTTTTAGGCCTGTTGGGAGGAAAGGCCATCAGATCCAAAGTATGGCCTGATTCTATCAACTGAAGTACCCATGCATCTGCTGTTATAGATTGCCAGCCCTATAAATGCAGGGAAAATCTGTCCCCTACCTCCGTGGGTTGGGGCCCCAAGACCACAGGCTCGGGGGGGGGGTGGCTTCTCTTGCTGAGGGATGTCCCTGATGGGGAGCTGTTGCAGCTGGACAGTTTAAGGAGACTGCTGCCTTGCATTTGGTGGGTTGTTTTGAAGTGGGACTCTTACCTATTAGGGGGCGACGAAAATTCCCCCTATAACAAGGCTTAGGGTGAGTGTGGTAGCGAGGGTGCACCAACTTCAGCATATGCCCAGATGTCTGAAGGGATGTGAGAATGTCTTGGGTCTGGGGCTCAAGAGTTTATGGCCCTTGAAGGGAGCATTCAGAATAGAATGCTGAACATCAGGTGCAAAGCCAGAGACTCTGAATCACAAATGAGTCCTTAGACAAATGCCAGCCGGAGAAGCCTAGGCTGGAGTCCATAGAGTCACAGGCAGCTCACAGGAGGTGTTGACCAACCGCAGCAGCAGTCTTTATAGTGTTTGTCAACTCTTCTTTAGGAGTCATATCTGGTAAAGTTTGTAGAGAAGCCTGAGCGGCTTTCCATAACTCCTCTTGATACTTGAGGAGATACCCCATGTAACGGAGAATTCTGAGAGATATGGTAGATGTTGAAAACATACATTTCCCCATAGCATCAAGCTTCTGTGACTGTCAGCTGGAAGGCTGCTAAGATGTTTTGGTCTAACTGACCTATCATGAGCAGCATTAATCACCACAGAATCCCCCTCCAGCGGAGAGGTGAAGTAAGGGTGGGCTGCTGGCGCTTGATACGTCCTATCAGCTTTTCGAGGAGTAGAATGAATGCTAAAGTGTGCTTGCCAAGCAGCTAAAATAGCATCTTCATATGCGTCTAATAAAGGAGGAATGACCAAAGAAGGGCTCTCCTTCAGGCCTAAATAGCTGGCCTGCTTGTGCTGAGAAGCATCTTGTGTGGTTTCCAGAAAAACGAAAGTCTTCTGCAGATGCTGCATTATGTCTGAAAAACTTGAGTCATCTGGATGGGAACATGGAAGTTGTGGTGCAACCTCCTCTGCCTGGGAACAAGCAGGGGAGTCTGAAGACTGAGAAAATTCTACTTGACCCACCTCCTCCTCTTCTTCATCCTCCAGCTCCCACTCCTGCAGATATAGATCCTCCTCCATATCAACATCTTGGGAGGGCTCTGGAGAAACTGGGGAAGCACTTGGTGTTCTGGAGGTAGAAAGGCACCTAGGGGGTGCAGAGATAAGAGCATAACAGAAGTCCAAAATTGTACTAAAGCCTTTATATCCACCATGGCCATTTGAGGAGACTTGGTAGTTATCAGGTTCCTGTGAGTAGGCTCAATCGGAATACTAGAAGGTACTGGTGTTTGGGGCACTAAACGGCACGTCAACAAGGCCTGGCCCATCGATGATAAAGACAGACTGTAATGTCCTTCCTCCAGCGACAGAGTCACTGACGACCAGATGGAGCCCAATATGGAATTATATAAAGTTCCCCTTGAAGGGGCGGCAGCTGTAATTTAATAGGACTTGTTGGCGAAGAAGTCATCGCAGAACTAGTTGAATCAGAAAGGGCTGGAGTTGGCGATGGAGTAGAAGACAACTGAGTCGGACCTGCAAACAGGGCCGATAAAACCACCCTAGTATTGAGAACAGACTGAGGGACAGAAGCAGACAAACTCATCGCCAACAAAGAGGAGATTTTTGGAGAATGTTTACTCCTGTCATAGAAGTGTTTATGTTTCTCCTTTTTTCCGTCTGTGCCATCGATGAGTGGTCCCAACTGGAATAGTGGGAACCAGAGGACAACGATGAAGAGCACAGGGCGTTTTTGATTACTGCTCCTGCGCTAAGAGGGCAATTTTTTGTTCCATTAGGTACTCCCTCAACTGTTGCAAATGTGTAAGGCCTAAACACCATTCACAAAGTTCATGAAGGTCCTGTGTAGTGATCCTCTGGTCACAGGCACACTCTATAAATAAAGCACCCGAAGATGACATGGAGAAGATGCAACAGTACTAAAACACAGCACGCTGAAGCTGGAAATAATGAGAATACTTTCTTCATCGACTGTGGCTAAAGTCTGAACTGGACGTGCAGCTATCAGGTCGGTGGTGAGAAAAGAACTGAGGAGCATCTGGGACTGCCCACACTTATATACACTACAGCATGACACATGATATCGACGTGGGCGGTCTCAGGTTGACTGCTGGTAGAATCCTCTGAAAAAATGATGCCTGTGGCTGGGAATGTTCCTATATGTGTGACGTGCTGCAAGAGATGTCCTTGAAGATAAAACAGGTTTCTCACCAGTAACCATAGTTCTAGGAGTGGAATATGGTCCAGATGTACATCTGGAAGGTCCACTGGAGGGGTCTGATTGGCTGGACTTCTTTAAGCTCTCACCACCTGGGCAGTATAATCCCAGAGTCTGCCCCGTGACATCAGATCTTTGCATGCTGGAAGCACAGGTCTGCGTGCCACTTGTTAGGGGAGGCTGGGTGGGTTGTGTGAATGCGAACCACAGACCACTCCTAGAACTATGGATACAGTTGAGTATCCTATTTTTCTACAGGTGTGGATATGGCTCACTATCCACACTCTGGCAGACTCCTAGCAGTTCTTCGAGAGGAGGTGGCAAGGCACGTACCCCTACTTTGTATACACAGACTGGAGAATAGAGGTCCCAAAACTAGCATCTCCGCATCACTTAAGTTCAATGCGGTAGTGGAAATGAAGGTGTGCGCTGACTTCCAGGCAGCAGCCCTGCATATATCCTGGATAGGGACATCCCTGGAAGCATCTATCAAGGAAACAGTGCATCTGCTGGAAAGAGCCCTATGGGAGGTTCCACACCAGCCAATTTACAGCAGAGACTGATGCAGGATGTGAGCCACCTGGCATTCGTTTGTTTAGCTACTGGTATGCCAGATGTAGCTTCAGCATTAGCAACAAACAGCCAGCAAACCTGTCCCCAAACTTCAGCCGTACGATCCACATAACAGAGCTCTCTCCACAGGTCCAGGGTATGGAGCCTGTGGTCTGCTTCCAAGGAAGGATTAGTAAAGTATTCTGGTCAATTAATCACCAGGTTATGCTGAAACTCTGATGCGCTTGAAATAGCTTGCCACAAGAGGTAGTGGGGGCAAGCACAGTGGAGGGGTTTAAGCATGCATGGGATAGGCACAAGGGAACCTTGAGAGGGGAGGGAGTGATGAAAAGCCATTGATCACACAGGGTCAGTGGCTCCATACAATGTATAGGGCCTACGGGCAGACTGGATGGGCCAAGCAGTCCTGATCTGCTGACAATTTCTATATTTCTACGATGCCATCTTTGGAAGGAACTTCGGATTGGGGCAAAGGATGATTCTGTCCCTGTGTAAGACCAGGTAAGGAGAATCCACCGATAGTGCCTTGAGTCCCTAATCCCTGTAGCTGACGTGATGGTCACCAAGAAGGCCATCTTTCATGACAGGTGCGACATCTCACACCTGTGCACTGGCTCAAAATGCTTGCCCATGAGTAAAGTCAACACCAGCAGTAGGTTCCACAGTGGAGGTGGTTCATGTACCGAAGGGGGAAAGTGGTACAGGCCCTTGAAGAAGCTCCCGACCACCTTTCCCTGAGCTACCATCGAGTTACCGTCCGGCGCCCGGTAAGCAGAGATGGCTGCCAAGTGCACATTATTGGTCTTCTCCCACAGTCCAGACTGGGAAAGGGACCAGAGGTTGATCAGGATGCTAGCTACAGGGCAGACAAGGGGGATTAGTCTCCTTGCCCTGATACCAAATGAAAAATCTCTTCCACTTAAAGATACAGTATATGTGAGTTGACTCCTTTTGGTAGGCCTCCACAGTGTGGAGCACTGAATCTGAGAGACCCAAGGCCTGGAACTCCAGCTGCTAAGGAATCAGGCCATGAGGTGCAGGGACAGTGGATCAAGGGGATGTGGAAGGGAGAGAAAGCGTACATGAGCAGTATAGCCTAGAGGTTAGAATAACGAACTGTGAATGAGCTTGGTATATCCAGCAGATCTGGGTTTGATTCCCACAACCTCCACTTACATACGGTGCGACTGAGCAAGTCACTTAACCACCCCAGTGCTCCCGGATTGCCCCTGAAAACAGGCACTTGTGCCTAGTGGGCCTTACCCGGTTACCTAAAGAAAAAAAAGGTCCAGGTGCAGCACCATCCCCTTAAGTCTGGTCAGCAGATCCTGATGGAGAGGCAGTCTCCATGGAGATTTGCTGCTGACATGGAGGAGATCCAGGTACCAGAACTGCCCTGGCCAGACTGGAGCTATCAGGATCATCCGTGCTGTGACCTTCCAGGCCTTGGCCATAACCCTGTGGATCAAGTGGAAGTGGAAGGGAGACAAGCAATCACAAGAGTGTGGTGTGTACATTAATGGAACACATACAAACAAGACAGAATGAAAGAAATAAGTGCCTCAGCTGAGACTTGAACCCAGGCTGCCTGGAATACCGTTCTGGTTGTACTACCAGCTGTGCCACCAAGGCAACTGGAAACTGGGCCATCCCAGAGCACATTACTCTTTCTCCAATGCACAACCTGGTGCTGCAAAGGGAAGACATACATGAGGCCTGGGGTCCAAGGCACCTTGAGAAGGCATCCCCAGCAGTGTCCCAGACTGGGGGGAGAGGGCACAGAACAACCTCAGTATGGTAAACGGATCCATTAGAAGAGTGCCCACTCGGAGACCAGGTGGGTCTCCATCTCCTGATGCAGGGACCACTCATGTGACAGCTCTCCAACCCCAATGAGAGCATCCGCCAGCTGACTGTTTCCTCCTGCAACATGAATTGCCAGGAGATCTGCACCCAGGCTGTGCACAAGAATCCAGATGTGGAGGGCCTCCTGACACAAGGGAAGGAGTGCGTTCTACCCTACCGGTTCAGGTAGAACACAGTTGTGTTGTTGCCTGGAACTGCACGACCTGACTAGAGGAGCAAATGCTGTCAGTACTGGCACCACTGCACAGAGCTCCTGCAAGTTTATGTGACGACGGGACTCCCTGTGTGACCAAAACTCATGGGCTCTATGATCCCCGTTATCAGTGTGCTGGTCAGTACTGGGCAGAAAAAGGGGTTCTTCCATGTGTTCTGGGATCAGCCACCATTGGATGGCATCCCACATTGGCTGGGTCACTGTGATCGGCTGGTCTAAATGTCCTAGGCTCTGAGGTCACTGATGGCCCAACTTCCACTAGAGGTGGCACATCTGCCAGCAGGCTCAATGTGCCATGCTGGTGCAGGATGCCATATACCCCAGTGGCCTCAGGAATCCCTGGCAGGGTGCAAGAACCCAACCTAAAATGATCAGGCAAAGAAGTCAAGATCCAGTGCCCAGTCTGCAGGGAGGTAGGGCCTTGGCCTACAGGGAGTTGAGTTCTGCTTCAATGAACTTGATCACCTGCTAGTTTCAGATTTGTCTGGGTTGACCAACAGGCCCAAGTCTTGACAAGTCTGGAGAGCTAGATCTGTGGAGCTCTCGACAGCCTCATGGAACGGACTGGTTAACAGTCAATCATCCAGGTGGGGGTACACCCTGACCCCTAGGCGCTGCAGTTGGGCTGCCACCACTGCCATGCACTTAGGGAAGACCATGGGTGACAAGGCCAGGCCAAAGTGCATGACCTGATACCGGTACAGAACTCCTTCCACTCAGAAATGGAGGTACTGGTGGTGGGATTGATGGACGGGATTGCAGAAAAACACCCCTTGGAGGCCCAGGGAGCAGAACCACATTCTGCTCCAGCGATGGAATGATCTGATTCAGAGTGACCATCCGAGACTTGCGTTTCCGCTGGAACCAGTTCAGATCATGCAGATCCAACATGGGGGCCAGCTCCTTCATCCTTTTCAGGAGTAGGAAGTACCTGTACATGTAACCCTGACTGGCCAGGGCATCTGGGGCACTGGTTATTAACCATTTTGCAAGGTGCTGAGCAATATCCATCTGAAGGGCGGACAGCATGTCCTGCAACACCCTGGAATCCTGAGGTGTGTGGAGATGGTAAGGCGGGAGAGCCTTGAAGTCCAGAAGTAACCTCTGCCCACTAAGTCTAACACCCACTTGTCCGTTTTGATAGCAGACCAACGTGGCAAGAAGTAATATAGCCACTCTCTGACAGGGAGCGCAGACAGGAACAGGACAGGTGGAGTGGAAGACATTCCTCGACCTGTCACTGGGCAGCTTTTATGGGGGCACCAATAGCTGCGGCAGGAGGGGCACCATTACACCTACCCCTTCCTTTCTTAGGAGCCTGGCCCCCAGACTTCTGCTTGGAGCAGCAGCCCAGCTACTGCCCCAATGGTGCTGCTCCCGAAAAGGCTGTGGCTGAAAGGACCAAAAAACCTACTTCTTATTCAGGTCCTTTTGGGATGACATCACAGAATGTATGGTGGCACTGGACTTCTCAAATCCTGGTGAGATGTCATTCCCAGGGTGGGACAAATCAACTTGTCAGCGGTCAGTTTGGCCACTAGCTTTCAAAATCTGGTAGCCAAACCGATATTTGTAGTGGCCATCCCTTTTAAACTCTCAAAAATCACTTTGTAGGCAAGTAGCTACGTTGGCCAATAACTTTCAAAATCTGGTAGACAAATCAATTTTTAAAGTAGCCATTGGCCACCTGGCTACCTGATTTGTCCCACCCTGGTCCCTCCACCCCAGAGTCAAAGAGGTCAGTGCCCAAGAAAGGGACATCGGACAGTTTATGTTGGGTGTCTGTTATGAAGGTGCACAGACATAGCCAGGTCCCACAATGCATGCAGATGGCCACTGCTATGGCAAATGTACATGAGTTGCCCAAGTCCAAGGCCATGTGGAGCTGGTGTTTAGCCAGTGACTGACCCTGGTCTCTGATGATGGTCATCGCCATTTGTTGATCAGCAGGGAGGTGAGGAAGCATTGCATTGATGACCCCCATCACAGAGTGACTTGAAGTTGGCCATCATTAAGGCATAACTAGCCTGATGGAGATCCAAGGATGCTGCAGGTACACCTGTTTAGCAGCACGGTCAATCTTGTGGGACTCCTTGTCCGGAGGCTTGTTCATGTCACCCTGGTGTCCAGACTTGCGGAACACTGAATCTATGACCAAATCCTCCGCAAAGGGGTGGTCCGAGAACCCAGAGAGGGATCCTGTAGGGACTGCGTACTTGTGGACCATAAGGCAGAGGGTGCCAGGCAGGATGCCAACGCTCCAGGGCCGGTTTCATAGTGACCTCAGCCACTGGGAAGGCAAACCCTGTGGATTCGCCTTGGTCCAGAATGTCCACAAGGGGACACTTGGCCCTCTTTTTGACTGGCTCAAGTGGGACAGGTATAGATTCCATGATGAGTCAGAGAAGCACTCTGAAGGACACCGGGCCATGGTTGGTGGTAAGGTCCTCGACTGATCCTTGGCTGAGAAGGGGAGTCCCAGAGGAGGGCACGGACTCGTGATCTGAGTAGTTCTTGACCTTTTCTTGCCATGCACCTCCCAGGTACCCATTACTGCGGTGATCCTCACCGAGAACCAGCCTGACAAGCTGATGGCCAAACTGGCCTCCTTGTTTGGAGCACCACTGTCAGCTGTGGTGGTGGCAAAGCGGTTGAAAAGCAGGTGAGGGGGCACCTGGTTGGTGTGGACCAATGGAGGTGCAACTGGCGTGGGCCAGGTGACCAGAAGTCCAGGTGGTAGAGCCCTACCCTGCTCCATGATGGCCCACTGCTGCCAGAGGAGGTCCCTATAGCACCGTTGCAGCTTGCGATGGTGCCTCTCCTCACCAGAGGATGAGGAGGTTGATAAGCATCGACTGCAAGGTCTCCCAGTCGAGCAGAATTGAAAGCGAGCAGGAATACCACGATCAAGATCTCAACTGCGACCTCAACCATCGACCGACCAGTCTACAGCAAGGGATGCCTCCTAGCTGATCCTGGTATACCACATGCTGGCTCACGCTAAGCAGCATAGGCGTGGAAGGCTCGACTGCCAATGGATGCAGCTTCCACAAAGGACCGAATGGGGACACCAACTGGACCACATCCTCCTGGGTGCAGACTGGCAGCACCAGGGTCTGTGAGATCCCTCGACCTTGTCCAACAACAGGTCGATAGGCTAGAGAAATATCTTCAATCAATCAGATTTTATTTCTAAAGCGCTTTTCAAAAACCAAAGCGCATATACAATATAAAAACAGTCATTTGATCAAATAAGATATATAAAAATAAAAAGGCAGCAATAATAAAGCTAAATGTTATCCCCAAATGTTTGACCAGAGTCTAAGCTGGCTGACTCGATGGAGGGCCGAAAAGCCCTCGGCCGTGGAATGTTCGACAGCTGAGTGGTTGGGCAAGTCGAGGGACCAGGAGGACTGCGATCTTTTACGGTCCTAAGACCGGCGAGGGTGGCAATTGTGCTTTTTTACCACCGTGGTGGGCAGGGATCTCTCCCAGGGTCTGGAGGGCTAAACACATGTCCCAGAATCCTCTGGTGAATGACACTCTGACACTAGCCCCAGCCGGGAACAGTGCAAAGACCAAAGAGGTGCCCGCGATTCTGCCTTAAGGAGCACAAGTCACTGAGCCGACCCGACCACAGCTGATGCCTTCCAGCGGTTCTTAGGGCAGTCTTTCAGATCCTGTTCCAAAGGTCGACCCAGCAAGAGGACAGGAAGCTCTGGCTCAAGGGATTCTGAAAGCATGTTTAAGCAAAGACCTCACCCGGTCATGTCGTGCTGCTCACCCGGGCAGTACATGCACATGTCATGCGGGTTGGTGACAGACCTGTTCTGCTGACAACCACAGAATTTGAACCCTGGCTTCCACTGCAGAGTGGCAAGGGGTGTTGAAGGTACCAAAGGAATAAGGTTAATAAATCAAAAAACTTCTAAGAATGTTCACCTATGGCACACTAAACCTAAGTAGAAGCTATAAAAAAGGCAGCCTGTTCTTCCAGCAGAAAGATCTAACGTCACAGGATGGAGTCAAGGGTTATAATGCCTGGTTATTGGGAGGAACTCAGTTTAAAGATGTCAGGCCAATCAGATCGTTCCAGCGGAACCGCAAGAGTGTGGACAGTGAACCATATCCACGCCCCTAGAAGATGTAATATCACCTCTTTCTAGGTCAATGCTAAGGTTGCACCTGGAGTACTGTGCCCAGTTCTGGAGTCCTCACCTTACGAAGAAAAAGGACAGGCAAGTGGCAGTGCAGTGATGAGTAACCATGATGATACAGGGCAGCAGGGCAGACTGCACAAGGAGTGGCTCAAAGCACCAAATATGTACTCACTTGAGACCAAATGGGAGAGGGAGGATATGATAGAGAGAGAACAGTTATTAAAGAACTTACCATAACAGTAGATCTTCGAGGGGATCTCAGTCATCAGGTCACACCATAGAAACTTCACCATCGGTGAAGCAGGATCCACATGGAAGATTTTCCAGCAATACCACTGCAGCCACCCACACCATCACCAACCCTATAAAGGTGTGAGCAGCCCCGCTCCCTCCTCAGTTCTTTCCGCCAAGAGACTAAGGGAGCAAATCCATGCCATGGGGGATCAAGGGGGAGAGAGAGAGAGGTGCTTAGGCCCAAATAAAAGGCTGGATACACCATATAGCCAGTCTGAGCAGAGATGCACAAGAAGGGTGGTGGTGGTGGTAGGGAAGGCAGACCTGATGACTGAGATCCCCTCAAAGATCTACTGTTATGGTAAGTTCTTACACAACTGTTCTATCTTCTTCAGGGGTATATCAGTCATCAGGTCACACCATAGGAATAAGTCCCAAGCAGTTACAAGTGCAGCAGGACAGTCTGGGAGGAAAGCCAACCAAAGGCTAGGACAGGAGGCCCTGCAAAACAGCTTAGCTGAAGCCTGCTCGAGCTCTAGAAGCAATGTCCAAACTGTAGTGCTTGGTGAAAGTATGGATGGTACACCAGGTGGCAGCAGCACAAATGTCAGCTGCTGACATCCCTTTGAAACTAGCCACAGAGGTAGCCATGCCCTTTGTGGAGCGGGCTTTCATCACCCCAGCAATTCTTTGCTATGCTTGTTGTAGCAAAAACACAATACAATGGGCCAACCATTTGGACAAACATTGTTTGGAGACCTTAGCGCCCTCTCTTCCTGGGGCAAAAGAAACAAAAAGCTGCTTTGTTTTTCTGCAGTCCTTCATTTGGAGCAGATAGTATTTCAGAATTCTGCACACATCTAAAGCATGGCGTAGCGCTTCCACTTGATTGGCACGCTCCGGAAAATGAACAGGAAGATGGATAGATTGGTCAAGGGTAAACTCAGACACCACCTTAGGGAGAAACTTAGGATTTGTGAGCAACCAAATAAGGCTCTTCACACCAGAGAGCCTGAACCTTGTAAATCCTTAAGTAGAAGTAACAGCAACCAAAAATAATGCTTTTCAGGAAAGAAAACGTAGCTCGCAAGTCACAGCTAGCCCAAATGGAGACAGGGCCAATTTCTCCAAAACAAAATTTAAATCCCAAGCTGGGACAGAGGAACGGATCGGACCTTAAAAATGTATGGGACACATCTGAGCCATGGTATGACCACCCACGGGTTAATGAAAAGCAGAAATAGCCAAAAGGTGCACCTTGATGGAGGAGAACTGGAGGCCCGAATCCAACACGGATATCAGGTAGTCCAGAATCTGGCTCACCAGACAACTATAAGGGTCCAGATGATGCTTGGCAGCCCAGATGGCAAACCTCTTCCACTTCATGGCATATGCGGCTCTAGTGGAGGGCTTTCGAGCGGCCACAAGAATGTTCACCACCCGCTGAGATACTCTGGACCAGGTGGTGGCTATGTCCACAGGAGCCAAGCATGCAGACAAAGAGATTCGAGGTTCGGATGGATCAGGTTCCCCTGAGCCTGCGTCAGCAGATCCCTGCAGAGGGGCAGAGGAACCGGAAGCTCCTCCGCTAACTGTTGCTGTAATGGAAACCATATGTCATGTTCAGAAGGGTGCGACCAGAATCATGCTGGTCCCCTCCATCTGCAGCTTGATGAGCACCCTCTGAACTGGAGGAAATGGAGGGAAGGCATAAAGGAACCTCCTGCTCCAAGAGAGGGACAACGCATCTCACCAGAAAACTCCAGGCCCTGGATCTAGCGAGCAGAAATTGGGCAGTTTTGCACTGAGTGGGGACGCAAAAAGGTCCAACTCTGGATGACCCCATCTGTCGAACAGATCTTCTGCGACAGACAACAGAAGCCCTCAGTCGTTCAACCAGGACTGAGTCTGGCTGAGGTTGTCCACCAGGGTGAGGAAGGCACAAAGGAACCTCCCGCTCCAAGAGAGGGACAACGCGTCTCACCAGAAAACTCCAGGTGCTGGATCTAGCAAGCAGAAATGGGCAGTTTTTCATTGAGTGGGGACACAAAAAAGTCCAACTCTGGATAACCCCATCTGTTAAACAGATCTTCTGCGACAGATAAGAGAAGTTCTCATTCATGCATTCTGGACGGAGTCCAGCTAAGGCTGTCTGCCAGGGTGTTCAGCACATCTGGGACAGGGACTGCCAAGAGGACCAGGCCATGGTCCAGTGCCCAGTACCAGACACCCATGGCCTCCCTGCACAGGGGGTACAAATGCGCTCCCCCCTGCTTGTTGATGTAGTAGACAACACTGATGTTGCTTGACTGGACCAACAATTGACCCAGAAGGAGATGGTTCTGAAAGGCCTGCATGGCATACAGTATCGCCCACATCTTGAGTCTGTCGATATGCAGAGACGTCTTGATCTGGGACCCTATCCCCTGCATCTGAAAAGGACCCAGGTAGGCACCCCAGCCCAAACTGGAGGCACCTGTAGTGAGAATCTGCAGGGGAGAGGAGATTAGGAATTGGACCCTTTGCAATAGGTTCTGGAGATCCATCCACCACTGCAGCGCCATGCAGACTGGAGAGGAGACCAGCACTTGCTGCTCCATGTCATCCATGCATTGTTCCCACTGCAGCACCTGCATGTGCAGTCTGACCAGGAGAACCATGGCAATGGCCGCAGCCATGAGGCCCAATAGCCTCAAGTACACCCTTGTGGGGACATAACAGCCCTAGGCAACCTCCTGAACCTGGGAAATGAGGCACTCCACCTAGTTTTGGGGCAGGAAGGCCCTGCTCTGAGTCCAGGACCACCCCTATATACAGGGGTCTCTGGGACAGAATCAAGACAGACTTGGTCAGACCGACACTGCTGCCCAGGGAGTGAAAAAGCTGTAGGGTCCTCTCCAGGGCCTGCAGGAGCTGATCTCTGGATAGAGCTTTGAGAAGCCTGTCATCCAGGTAGGGGAAGATGTACAGGCCTTCTCTCCAGAGCACAGCAGCTATTGCTGCTAAGCATTTTGTAAAGACCCGTGGCGCAGAGGATAAGCCAAAGGGCAACACTTTGAATTGGTAATGTTCCCTCTGAAAGAGAAACCGGAGAAACTGCCTGTGTGGTGCACAAACAGAGATATGCAAGTAAGCATCCTGCATATCAAGGAAGTATAGTCAATCGCCCTGCTTGAGTAGGGGCAGCAGGCCTGGTAGAGAGATCTTGCAGAATTTTTTGTACTGGATATAAAGACAGAGGGACCTTGAGATCTAGAATAGGCCTCAGATCTCGGGCTCTTTTGGGGACCAGGAAGAACCTGGAATAGAAACCCCCTGTTCTTCTGCCACCTGGGCAGTAGCTTGATAGCCTTTTTCTGCAGAAGGGACTGTACCTCTTCCTAAAGAACCATTACATGCACCAGAGGATAGGTGGAGGGTAACAGAGGAGTCTCTGGGGGCTGTTCCATAAGCTCCAGAGTGTGACCCTGTTCTATAATCTGAAGAACCCAAGCATCTGAAGTTATGGTTCTCCACTGGTTGAGATGGAGGGAGAACTGACCTTCGTCCACCACCTCTTGGTCAGGGACTAGAGGAGGGGCATCTAGCAAGGAGTCAGGCAATGGTGGACCCGGACGCAGGGGCTGATCCGTTGCCCCTAGGTTGCTTTGCGGCTGGGCTGGAGGAGGAGTGGGTAGGTAAGGCAGAGGAGGCTTTTCTTTTGCCCTGGGGACAGCAGCCTGCTCTGGACTTGTGGGACACCTTGTGAAAGGATGGGCATTGTCTGTTCCTTGACTGTGTAAGGTAGAGCTACAGACAGACTAAACAGCCTGGCCAGATGCCTGTAAATCATTAACGATGTCCTGGATATCTGGCCTAAATAACTTTGAACCATTGAAAGGGGCATTCAGCACTCTTTGCTGGACATCCGCTATGAAGCCTGAGACCCTCAGCCAGGTGTGCTTACGAAGACAAATGCCTGTGGCAGCAGCCCTAGCACCAGTATCAGAAATGTCATACAAGGCCCTAAGGAGGTGCTTACTGATGTCCTCGGCAGCATACAAGGATCTGAGAACCACCAGTTTATGGGAACATTCTGGGAGGGCTTGGGCAGCTGCCCTGCCCTTCTTTCAGATGGTGTTTTTTGGTACTTGACCATATGTGACAGTTGGCAATCCAAAGTCCCAAGTTGGAGGAGGCATAAACCCTCTTACTCCAGAGGTCGATCCGTCTGGATTCCCTGTCGGGGGGAGGGAGGTAACGTGCTTGGGCACCTTGGACCTGTCATGTGCTGCTTTGATGACCATGGAATGGTCTCAGGTTGGGCAGCATAATAAGGCAGGCCCTGAGGGGCATGGTAGAGCTCATCTTCCCTGTGGGGCATAGCAGAAACCATGTCTGGGTGGTGCCAAATCGCAGTAGTGGCATTCCTCAGAGCTGGCAGAACAGGAGGAATGACCTTGGGGGACATTCTGGAATTTCCAAGAAGCCCACCAGTTCTCTCCTGGTGGCATCCTCTTCCTCAATGTGGAAGCCAATAGCTGTGGATAGCTGTTTCATGACATTAAAAAAGGTAGGATCTTCAGGAGGGGACCTGGGAGTATGTTTAACAGAGGCCTCACTCACTGAAAAAGCAGTGGACCTATCAGAGGAAAGAGGTTCCTCCTTCTCCTCTTCTTTAGGGAGGATGAGGTCATAGTGGTATTCCTCCTCGACGTCGACCTGTTCTAACTCGAGGTCAAACAATTGAGGGGCCAACGATGGCCTATGAGGTGCAGCCCGTGGAGGCCTAAGCACCATTGACAATGATGGGGCTATTGATGGTGCCGTTGACCCAGATCTGTAAAAGCCCAACTGATGAAACCAGGGCTGTAGTTATTCTGGCCAAAATATCATGGAGGTCGACGGCAAGAGAAGGGTACCTCTATGGTGGGGGGGGTCACCGGCAAAGGGCGCGACGAGCCATCCGTCAGGGCTTAACACCCTGAGGGCCTGGAGAAGCATCAGACCACAACAGAGGAGCTGGAATAGATGACCCGAGGGTTGACAAATGGAGGGCCGACAACATAAGGATCGCTGGCCGGCCTCCCTGAGAAGCAGAAGGAGGTGCTGTCAGAATGGGCCTAGGAGAAGCAGAGTGTGTCGGTGCAGCCGCAGCTAACAGAGTACCCCGGAGGAGGAGGAAGAGGAAGCTGTCTGGGACTGGGAGTGCTGCTCAGGGGAGTGGTCCCATTCACAGTCTTTTTTGTGACTTTTCCCCAAGGATTTCTCTTGGGCCTTCGAAGCCTGGGAGCTCGATGAACCCACCAGTAACTGGGAAGGAGGAACCCCGGAGGACCCCTGTTGCTCCATGAGGAACTTCTTCAAAGCCTTTTTGCATCACCTAAGGGTTGTGAGGTTGAATTTTTGGCAGTGCTCACAGTCAGAGATGTCGTGGTCAGGTCCAAGACAGCAGACACACAGGTTGTGGTCATCTAAAAAAGCAATCTTCTTTCCACAGCAGCAGCAACAGAAGAGAGATGTGGAAGGAGTAACTCTCGACATAAATGAGGTAAAAGAATATCTTGTTTAACAAAGATTCTGAAAGCTAGGATAAAGGAAAAAAATCGTAGGCAAAAATGTTGCAAACTGTGATGGAGCTTCTGTGGAGACCCTTACAAACAGAGTCGACGGTGGGAAAGAACTGAGGAGGGAGCAGGGCTGCTCATGCCTTTATAGGGTTGGAGTCTGCAGGTGATGTCGGCATGGGTGGCTCCAGTGGTACTGCTGGAAAATCTTCCAAGTGGATCCTGCTTCACCGACAGAGAAGTTCCTATGGTGTGACCTGATGATTGTGACACCCTAGAAGAAGATCTTCAAATTCCTAAAAAGGATGAATAATGAGAATTGTGAGGAGTAAGTTAACATAAGCACAAACTCAAGGTCATGACGGCATGAGTGAAAACCAAGGAGGAAGGTTTAAGGGGGATATGAGGAAGCATTACTTTACTGAGAGGGCGGTGGAACCTTGAAACAATCTGCCAGTCGAGGTCGTAGAAGCCAAAATGGTTTCACGCACGGCTGTGACAGAGTGAAGGTTGTTGCAGCTACTCTGGGCAATAGTAGTAGGGTGCAGATTAAGGAGAGGGCTAGTGCCTTGGATGACAGTTGGGTCCTAGGGACAGACAGGGAAACATGGACAGACTGGATGGGCCATTGATCTTTTTCTGCCAACACTGTCTATGTTTCTATGTACAAGTAAGCAAAATACCTTATTTAAAAAAGGTTTTCAAGTATTTTAAAGCGTTGAGGGACACTTCAAAAATGTTCCCCTTTAAGAAAAAAACCCCACACTTGTCAGAATCCAAATGCATAAACAGAATCGGTTAAGGAGAAGGCCTGTTCTCTCTAGTGGAAGAAAATATCTGAGAGCAGTGGGGTGCATCCAGAGGATCACATGACTGGGTGGTAGGAGGAGTCAAGCTTCAGGATTGTTTCAGAGATTGCACACTCTCAGTTGTAGACTGGATAAGTGTAGACAGTGACCTGACTCTAGGTAGCCAGAAAGCCTGTCATACACTACACTTGCTCCTTGCTAAAGGTCCAAATGAAGGCACTAAAATAGAGCGCAAAATATTTTCCAGTGAGCAGGTGCATCACAGGTAGCATGAGGACATTCACTTGTAGTTACAGACTACATCTCCATGATTCTAGCCAACTAAATCCCCACCTCCCAAAATTTAAAGGTACTTTTTTTATGTGGTTTGAGCAATAAATTTATGGATGAGTTTCTAAACAGTGGAATCTGTTCTGCTCAAATGGATGATCCATGATTTGAAAAAAATCAACAAACATTCCATATATAGTCAAACAAATATATTTATAAATGTCACATATCTGATCAGATAACTTTATCCAACATCAGAAAATAATACAATTTTGTATAAATACAAGCATTTTTCTTCAGATTTCAATACGTTTGCAGTAGATTTGACTTCCTTGTGGCTTAAAACCACCACTCCATTAAAGTTCTTAGATATCTGCTGATGTTAGGCACATCAAAGTAAAGCTGCTTCCCTGGCTGTAAACAGAAACCTAAGAAAATGGAGCAGCGGCATTTCAAGACAGTAGGCTAGACTTCTCACTTATCTGACTTCTTATTTATCTTAATGAAGTAATTATTCCCCCCACCAAGGATTACCCCACTTATATTATAAGGCTTTGGTTTTCTGTGTTGGCTGTCCGTCCAACACACTGAAATTGCTTTCAAGTCAAGCGAGCTGTAGGTTTTCCCATACTGTTTCACCAGTGTGCCTCAGTACTGGCCTGAAAGAGCACCACTGTCAAATTTTGCAGGCTGCATGTGTTTGTCTGAAGCTACTGTATGGAGCTGTGGCATGCAAACTAAAATCCGAGAACAGTGTATTTGGTACCAGAAATCCCTATCACTTAAGGCAAGGATAATATGAGGGGTGAAAAACAGGACAAGCCAGTTTCAAGGGTGGATACTGGCACACACTTCAACTGATACAGTATTTACAGACAAGTCAGACCACCCTCACAATGATTTGGACTACTAATACTAAGAACATCCTTTTCGGAGCAAAAAAACAAACAAATAGAAATAACATCAAAATAGCAAGCTGCCTGAATTTGGTGTGGCACAACATACCATAGCCAGAATGTAAGAACATCCACACAGAAATGGATTAATTAGTTTCTAGTTCACTGAGAAGGAGGGCTAGGAAAGTCTACGTATTTTGAGCCTCATCCCATGTGTGTGTGTATCTGTGGGGAGATACAGATGTGAGCCAAGATATTTAATCAGGATATGTTGTTGGTTGTACGGGAAATTTGATCAGAACACCTGGGGAAATTTACCCCCCCCTTGTTCCCAGTGTGGGGCTAGAACCTACAACCTTTCAATCTTCTGGCCTCAGAGGCCAGGGTGCAACTTAGTGAGCCACTGACACTGTAATAAGCTTGTCAGCACATTATTTTCCAAAGAAATTATCAATGCTAAAATCTGAGTTAACTATATGAGTTTGCCTTGATCCACAAGATATGTGGTGATGGTAGGGGCCAACTTTTAAGTCACTCCAAGACCAGAACTGATACAGAATTTACTCAATTAAAGCAAAAAAAAAAAGACATACATGTGTAGAGATTCTCTGTCACTAGAAAGAGTTTGCATCCTGGCATTGCTAATCGGGTCAGAATCACAGTACACAATATATCAGCAATGTTTCTGGATCTGATAGGTTAGGCAATTGGGGGGTCTGTGATGTCTTAGAGTAAATTCTACCTGGTTGTCAGGAACAGCTGCTGGCTAATCTCTGGCACGTGTGGCACCATTTGTAGTCTGGATCCTAGCCCAGCTCAGCTCCTCAACATGCCAGGCAAAGTAGATAATGGAACAATGATGAAGCTAGTGACAGCAATGCACTAGGGTGTTGCCGTCTGCTGTTGATCAGTAAGGTGTGGATTTTGCAATAAGTGGTGTATTACACCAAATTTATTTCCATCTCCGAGTGGCGTTTTGGTATAATCAATGGGCAGTGTATATCCTCAGCTCATCCCAGGTGCTCCAAGTGATTTGTTTAAATTTAAAAAAATAACAACCAACAACACGGTTGGACATGCTTCCAATAAATCCTGGAGCTACTAAGCAAATATAAACTACAACCAAAAGATAGAGTACTCCAAGCAGACAACAGAGAATGCAATTAATTATCTCAATCCATAGCCATGCAAAATAAAAATACAAGGTAAGCAGCGGCAGGATAAAAAGCAAACATATTACAGCACACTGGCATGACAAGCCTCTTCTTCAGGACCTTCTTGCTGAACTTTTTGCATAGCTATGGACTGAGCCAATAAACTGCACCTTGTCAGTTGTCTTCATGGAATGCTCCATGTCTTTGTCGTAAAGTTGACAGTGGGTAACTGTGAGCGACCTATGCAGTGCAGAGCAGGTGCTCCTGGCCAGAAATCAGCTCGCTACCATAAAGGGCATCATTTTACATCAGCTATGGAAAGTTTCAATGCAGAAGTGATGGGAGGCTTAGTGGCTGCAAATTACTGCTGGCTGTCAAACCATATATGAGGTTATTAAATGGTCACTAAGATACTGCCAGGGCACTGCTGTGAGGGAAAGCTGAGCCTACAGCACGTCAGCTTCTTTGCCGCAACCATGTAACGTCCCTATAAAAGCAGGTAGGATTGCCAGATACAGAGGGAGAAAACAAGTAGCATGGGTACAGAGGGGGAGGAATTACCAACTAACCCCCCCCAAGTTCAGAGACAATAGGGAAAACAGCAGATGATGATCATTTTTTTTTACTTATCCATCACCCAAATATTTTGTCAGAAATCAGACTAGAAAACATCCGGTCTCTTGGAGACCAAGGATACAGAATCAGCAGAAGCCAATTTAAACTGTTAAAAAAAAAAAAAAAAAGTTTTATGGAAAAGAGTGTTTGAAGAGCAACAGATTTCTCTGCTGTAAGTTAAAGGGGAACTGTCAGCAATAAAAGCCTCACACCCAAGTATGAGGCAGATCCCAATTTGCACTTTCTATACAAAACATTTTTATTTACTTACTGTTGCAGTAGATTGGATCAGACTAATTTTGCAGCCTTGTAAGGTGACATTTCCTGTAACCAGAAACCCCTGTAGCTGACATCCATCAGAGGAGGGCTGCAGCAGTGGGAGATACAATAGCCTGCAGCAAATGTCAGAGTTTTTTTTATAAGCTGTAATCTTCTGTTTGCTGGACTGCTGTTCTCTTGGGGCTAGGTACAGTCACAAAGGACTGTACTTAGCCCACTGAGCACGGCAGGACCAACAAACATCTGATTTCAGCTTACAAAATCTTTAACATATTTGCTGTGGGCTATTGAATCTCCCAGTTTTGCAGCCCTCCTCTGATGTCAGCTACAGGGGATTTCTGGTTACAGGAAATGTCACCTTATAAGCCAGCAAAATTAGCCTAATACAGTCTACTATACTGCAGTAAACAGTAAGCAAATAAAAACAGGCTACTCACCTGTAACTGTAGTTCTAGGAGTGGTATATGTTGTTCATCCACACTCTTTGACATGTCCCTTTCCACTTTAAATCTTGCCGGAAGTCTGCAAGCTGGCTCCTCCCACCCAACCCGGGTGGTATACCCCTCGGCTCCACCCCATGACGCCAGATCTTAGCCCGCTAGAAGCTAGATGTGTGTGTCCGCAGCCGGGTAGTTCGGTTGGGTCAGTATAGATGAACAACATATACCACTCCTAGAACTACTGTTACAAGTGAGTAACCTGTTTTCCTAGGATCGTGGATATGCTGTTCATCCACACTCTATGGCAGACTCCTAGCAGTTCTCAGGGAGGAGGGAGGCAAGGTACACACCCCCTATTTATGAAACAGAGATTGGAGAACTGAGGCCCCAAAACCAGCATCCCAGCATGACTCAAGGTCGACGTGGTAATGGGTAATGAAGGTGTTTGCTGACTTCCAGGTAGCAGCCCGGGAGATTTCCTGGATAGGGATGTCCCTGGAAGCAGCCACCGATGCAGCGGTATGGGGTAGAATGAGCTCTTATCCCTCTGGGAGACTCCATGCCCAGCAACTCATAACACAGACCAACGCATGAGGTGATCCGCCTCGCGATAGTCTGTTTTGCTGCAGGTCTGCCAGAAGTGGCTTCAGCGTAGGTGACAAACAGCTGGCGAACACCTCCATGAGTTTCCGCCATCCTCTCCTTGTAACAGGAGACAGCACATCTCAGGTCCAAAGTATGGAGCCTGTACTGGGCCTCCGAGGTGTAACTGGGGTAGTATACCGGCAGAGTTACTGTAACACCTGGTTAAGGTGAAACTGACACCACCTTGGGAAGGAATTTCATGTGGGGGCGTAGGACAACCTTGTCCCTGTGAAAGACCAGATAAGGGGAGTCCACCAAAAGCACCTGGAGCTCCCCTGTCCTTCTGGCTGACGTGATGGCCACCGGGAAGGTCATCTTCCACAAGTGTGACAGCTCACACTTGTGCTTGGGTTCGAATGGCTTGCCCATGAGTTTTGCCAGAACCAGCAGTAGATCCCAGAAAAATGTTTTGTTCAGAATGTGCAAATTGGGATCTGCGCCCTTATTGTTGACAGTTCCCCTTTAAAAATAAACATAAAAGTGACAAGGAAATTAAAGTACACAGGAGCCAGCAGCAACTGCAGTCACACTCCCTATAGACAAACCTATTACTAGGGACCAATTGCAACAGAATATAGAGGAAGCAAGGTTCAACATGATGTCACAACTTTGAATAGGTCAGCATCTCCCAGTTTTAAAATAACAGCCAACACCTATGACTAAACCCAGTGACAATGTGTAACAATAAAGTCTAGCAGGGAACGCGTGTGTTTTTCAGTTTTTTTATAATGATTTCTGATTTCTTTACCTAGCCCTTTCTGTCTGTACATAATCAGAGGGAGACCCTTATCCAGTAAGCTTTGGTAGCCACACGAGTCTCTTTAGTGTTCATTAAAGGGGCACTGTCAGCTTTTCCCCTCCGTTTTTGTTAACCTCCAAGCATTGTGCCTTTTGGCGCATACCTATATCATTTGCACTGAACAATACCCCCATCGAGCTAAAAAATAAGCAAATGCACCATATTTTTGTATTTTTAGTAACATTAGGGTTTAACTTGGTCCACGGTTAAATCAAGCTCCACTGAAAGCAGATCCTGGTTCAGGATGTGCATCAGACATGAGCGCGGTCCCAAAGTGGCATTTTATAACATGCCCACTCTACAAACATGCTCCCCCTGTAAATCCTACAAGTGCAAACTGCTCCTGGTACTGTAGAACTTAAACCGAGCACTGCGACTGTCGCAATTTACATTTTCCAACTGGAGCCAAAATCCCGCGCATGCGTGGAAGAAATGTGTGCAAAGATCCCGTGCATGCGCAAGAGCATGCCACCACTGCACATGTGCGAGATTTCAGCTACAGTTGGAAAATGTATATTGAGACAGTCACAGTGCTCGGTTTGAGTTCTACAGTACCAGGAGCGATTTGCAATCGTAGGATTTACAGGGGGAGCATGTTTGTAGAGTGGGCATGTTACATAATGCCACTTCGGGATCACGCTCGTGCCTGATGCGCATCCTGGACCAGGACCTGCTTTCGATGGCGCGTGATTTAACCTCACACCGAGGTAAACCCTAATGTTACTAAAAATACAAAAATATGGTGCATTTATTTTTTAGTTTGATTGTGGTATTGTACAGTACAAATATGTGTGTGCCAAAAGGCACAATGCTTGGAGGTTAATAAAAATGGAGGTGAAAAGCAGACAGTGCCCCTTTAAGCCTCAACTTCCCCTTTAAGATTGATCTGGTGATGAATTCAACTGAAATGGGGCTGTGTGCTTCATTTGGTGGGTTTCAGGATTGAAGAAAAAAAACAAAACAGCTGTAATGCATAAAAGCTGAAAATTAGACCAAATGGTGATTGGGCGTTAAGGCCAAGACCTTCCTCCTCAGAATTTGCTACCGATAACTAAAATGAGATTATTCTTTTTAATTTTGTTACAAAAGGTTCTGTGTCAGTTGTTTGCACCCCTGTACCAAACCCAAAGCAGGAAACATTTCACAGTTGTGACAAATACATTTTCCCGGTAAGGCACTAAACATTTTAAATAATACCAAACCTAGAAATACATATTTGTGTATTATTTGAATAGAGGCAGTGAACTGTTCTGCTGTATATCATGGCCATTGATTCTGGATGCTGGACCATTAACTCTGACGAGCAAACTTTCTCAAAGTGTTTCTCCAAGGAACATGAAGTGCAAAATGCAGTCTGTCATACCTCAAATATTTTGCCCCCCCCCAAAAAAAACAGAGTGACTGACTAGGAGCTTTGGTTGCAGGACCAGTGGCTCTGTAGCATAAAGGCACTGATGCAGTCAATTGAAATGACAACATCTTGGACTGGCAATAAAACTGCTTTAGGAAGTGCCATAGTACATGGAATTATCACCAAAACAGCCTTAACCCATGTAGGGAAAACAGCATGAATCCTCTCCCTCTTTCAGTAAGTGCTGGACAATTTTTCATTCTAAAAGTAAAAAGGTGTTAATTTTTTTGGTCACAAGAGTTATTCCCCTTTTCAGTTTCAGTGCAAGTCTTGATGGTTTGACGTGTCACTCAGGAGGGGAAGGAGCACTGTTTGCCTTATCCACGGGACCCGATATTTCCCAGAAGGCTTCTGACATTAGAGAATAGGATTTATCCAAGAGTTCTGGGACATCCGTTGTGCTCAGGCCTTGGGTCTCAATTTTTGGAAGTATCCGAATCTTGATTTTACCTGCAAGTTACAACAATGTTTAATAAAATGACCTGCTATAGAGTAACAAGGCAAGGCAAAGTTTATTTGTTAGGCGCCCTATCCAGATGGCTCAGGGCACTGTATGATACTGAAAACAGTATAAAACAGCATAAAATACCAAAACAATATCATACGAATATAAATAAATCTTTAGCAAATAAGAAAACTAATCCGGGTAGGCCTGTGCAAATAAATAGGTCTTCAACTGGTTTTTAAAGATCCCCACAACTTGTGCAGAACCGAACAGCCTGACCAGCCTTTGGAAGGGAGTTCCAAAGTAAAGCAGTAACATCTCCCAAAGCCTTGTCTTTAGACTGCTGAAGATGGGACTGGGGCATCTGGATCCTAACTATTAAATGACCTGCTGAGTGAATGGCGCAGGTGTGTCCCTAGGGCTGCAGACGGGGCACAATTTTGAAATGCCCCAGGAAAAAGGCCACTGCAGCAGCACGGTGCTCACAGATCCAGTTTACAACACTGATACACCTAACCAGTTCAACACTCCAGTTCCAGATTAAAGCTGCTACTCACAAATTTACACAGTTGATCTTTCATCTTAACTATATCACAAAGGTAAGGATACACTCGCACAGATGTGTACGTGCAGCTTTTTTAATATTTGATATACTTAATTGAAATTTGCATTCATGGTGACTCTGTATTTACCTATATTAACTAATAACGTAGGTATCCATTTAATAAAGGACTATACAAGTAGTCCACTGGGGGGGGGGGCCCACTCACCTTGACAAAGCAACGGGGAGTAGAGGTGCAAAACACTGGCGCTCTAGTGGGCTCACTCTGTTCTTGTCTTGTGCCACTGTGCCCTTACATGTGTGATATAATAAAAAGCCAGAAACACAGACAATGAGGGCAGAGGAAGAGCAACTGCTTCAATTAGTGAGCAGCAGCAACATTATTCTGGGACTGGAGTGCTGGATCCTCAAGGGTGTTAGTTTTGAAATGGCCAACTAGGTAACTGGGTTGTACGGCCTCCAACGCAACAGCTGAGCTGAAATGTTTAAATAGCAAAACTGCTGCAGATCAACTGCTGCAACATAACGTTAACATCTGCTGAACTTCACACTTTCACCCCTGCTCTGCCATTACTGCTGACAAAAATGGTACACCAGGACATCAAACGGAGGACAATATTTTCCCCTAAGGCATCGGAAAAAATGTTGTTAAGGCATCACAGAGTTAAAAAACAGAGGCTGTTTTATTTAGCCGTGTGTGTGTGTGTCTGCAAGTAGTACGCAGGGTGGGGGGATGTATCTTTTTGCACATTTTTTAGTGTGTTGTATTGGTCCTAGTGCATCTTTTTTTGTTAATAATAAAAATAATAATACATTTTATTTCTCAAAAGCGCCTTTCAGTTATCAAGGCGCTGTACACAAAAAAAAAGTTAATTAATTTACCTAGGATAGCTCAACTAAACTGAAAACATTTATTTAAAATGTGTGTGTGTGTGTGTGGGGGTGGGGGGGGCTGCTTTTATCCAGTTTTACTACCGAGTGGACTGATACACTGCGAGTCTATGACTTGCTCGAGGTTACACAGTGAGCGGCCGTGGTAGGACTTGAACCTGGATCTCCTAATCTCTGGCCACTCATCTGTACTTCATGTCTCAACACAACTGGGGTATGTATTTAGTCCCCACAGTGTCCACCCAGGTATTGCTCATTCCTTCCACAAAATATAAGTAGTGCAATGAGTTATGAGACAACCAAATCAGTGATCTAGTGAGCTACCTTGTGAAAACAAAAATGACACAGTGAGCTACTGGGCAACAAAATCCCAGGAATGCAGTGGGATTTTTTTCATTTATTTGATATTTGGGTGATCTCACTGACAAAGGCCCCCTTTTCACAGGAGGTTACTTAACAACAAAACTGCAATGACAAAAGTATGTTAGAAAGCAACAAAATTACAGTGAAACACTGAAATAGTGGGCACATAAGTCACACTGACACTATCAACAGGCTAGGCAGTACTAGGAGTGGGCGTCTTCCAAGAACAAACTAAGGCAAGGTTTAAATAAAAATGGAATCAATTCTATAACATTTATGGAAAATGGATGAGACTGATGGAAAATGGTGAGCTGATGGGGCCAGAGCAGTCAGGTGGTAGAATGGGCAGACCGGATGGGTCAGCTGGCCTTTATCTGCTGGCAATGACTATGTAGCAATGAGAGCTCAGACATCCTGTAACTTACAAATGTAGATACACTATCACTTGCGGTGCTCAAAAATGGGAATGACTGTGACCAGCGAAGTATCACGGCCAATGATTTTCTGTTTTCAAAAATGGTCAATTCCATTTGACAAAATCTTAAAATCCATTTCTTCCCCCAAACTGAGGGCAAAGTAACATGTTTTGTACAAAAATCTGGCTCAAAATGGTTACATTTTCACAAACAGCTTGTGCAGAGTGGCCTGTTCGCATGATGAAGTGGTACAAGTAGTTTTTTCATGAAAAATAAACTCCTAAGTGCTGGTTTAAAAATGTCAAATTCCATTTTTTACTGGTTTTCAGTTGAAAACAGAAAATCATTGGCCCTGAAGTACCCATACTAATGTGAGACTTACTACAGATGGAGTCTTATTGTAGTTCAAATTCATACCTGTTGTAAATCTCTTCTCTCGTTTGCTGTAAAAGCTGGAATATGAAGAAAATACCACAGGAATGATAGGAACCTGAAATGAAAGAAGACCAGATGTTTAGATCACTGCTTCAGACCCAAGAAATACTTGTCTTTTGTGTTTTTTTTTTAAGGGCTCGTAAAAAGTTCCATGTGGCAGCACTAGAGACCAAATCCCTCTAAGTTCTGGGCACTACATTACTGATACTGCAGAACTAGAGGAGCTGCAACACAGAGCAACCAGGATGACCAAAGGCCATGAAGTGCTGGAATGTAAAAAAAGGCTGGAACTGGAATACAGTAATTCTTGTTGAAGAACAGATGGCTGAAGGCAGGGTTGGCGTGGGGTAATAAAGGTGTTTAAGATTCTGAATGTGATGAAGAAGACAGATGCCAGCTGACTACTTAGTGTGTTTCAAGATGCACACAAAAACAAGAAGGCAGACGTAAACTGAAGGTAGGAAAGGCTAAATTTTATGTAAGGAAATAATTTCTCGGAGGGTGTTAGGAGTATGTGGATAGTCACCACAGAAGGCATCTGGGGTACATACAGTGAGCAGTTTCAAGCTTAGATTTAGTAAGTATCTGAAGGAAAATGGCATCACTGTAAAGGACTGCTTGGCTAGCAGGGAGACAGGCTAGATGGACCTGTGATTTTATTCAGGCCTTTCTGTCCTACGTAACAATCAGGGAGAGATAAATCATCTACCTGAGCTGGACCATTTGATTCCATTTGAATCTGTGGGACCATATACTCCTAAAATGACTAAGATTTGCTTTTGTGGGCAAGTGTGTTTCAAGTATTTCTAGTGTCTTCATTCATCACAAAACTGAACAACGTATCTCAATGCAAAAGTTGAGCAGTATAAACTCCTGGGTTGTGTTGAGTTTTAGAAGGGGCCGATATTGTACGGTTTTCACACTATTTCATTTCTGGATTTTGGTTGTAGCAGTATGTGACTTAAGAACACCACTGCACTAGGGGCTCAGGGACTGGATTACAACGGACAAAGAACGCATTCAGGTGAGCCCACTGCATAATGCACTGGGGCAGAAACTTAAAAAATGCACACGTAGTGTATACTGCAGTACCACAGGACATGTAAAACATGGGCGCACCAGGAAGCAGTTTGACAAGTTAACATTCCCACTGAAAAAGTGAAAGGCTTCCTTACTTTTGCTGTTTGTGGTGACACGAATTATCATGACAGTTTAAATGAACCCTCCAAAAAGTATTTTAAGTATCAGTTAAAGTGGTTCATGTGTCTCCCTGCCATTTGCTTTGTAGGAGACCTGTGCTCGTGGCCAGGGCCAGGACTACTGCTATGGGTTGGCAGGACACTGTGGATAGTCTCCTCCTCTGTGGTTGCTGGCAGAGCTGGGTCAGCATGGGATCACCTCCTGGTATCCCACGGACACAAGCTGCATGCAGTCCCTCCAGAATGGGGAGGAGAAGCCTGGTGGCTCTGCATGTATGCACCACAGCATGCCTGCACATGGGACCAATGAGCATGTGGCTCGTGGCGAGTGGGGCATATACAGGAGGAAAGCATGGACTATCTGAACAGATGATGAAGCAGGCCTTCCCCAACATATTACCCAGGATGAAGCAAAGAGTGACCAAGGTCAAGAAAACAGAGATCGTCATCGTCATCATATATCTTGGTGGGTAACTCAGCATTTATCATGTTTACACTAACATGACCCCTATTAGAAGTCCTGCAAAGGTCAACTAGATGCCTGGAAAAGCAGAAATAAAATCAGCGTCTTCTGGAGAAGAGATTAGGATAAAATAAAAACAGGGGGTTATCATAATAGATAAACTGGCCAGCAAGGTAAACATATTGCATAATTTAACCCAATCAGCAGAGTAGTGGCTGCTCTTATTTGCCACACTGTGCATTTTAATAAAGATGGTCAGTTGCTGCTTTGCCACCACTTACTGCAGTACGATCAGATGGAACATTCTGACAAGTAAACTTGCTGGAAACTAGATGTGGTTACAGCACTGTGTTCTGTGTCCTGTACCCAACCAAACACACTTACAGGGGTTCAGAGGTGGTGGATTAATGAGAGGTTACTGTCAACAGTGGATAGGAACAAATGGAGTTGCTCAGAAAGACTGAACAGTATTCAGAAACTGATCAAACTTTTGAATCCTCTAGTTAGCACTGCTCACATGTGCACCTATACACAGGCTGGGGGTTGGGGGAGTATTGTCAATAAATCAATCACTGAAAAAGGCACAACTATTCCCCTTAAATCAAGCAACATTAATTTTACTAGGAACAATTGCAAAGCAAAAGATCCCCCCCCAAAAAAAGCAGCAGCTTGATAACTAAAAAGCACCAAACTGAAGATAAAAATTATGCGCCAATAGCAGGGTGTTTCTACAGCTTCAGCACTGTTAAACAAACTAGACAAAGAGGTTAAGTAACAGAATTGCAGTCTCAGAGTTTGGGGCGAAGGCAGAGTGAAAATGCTTCTATATCTGCACTGGAGACAGGGAGGAGCCACAAGATATTATAGAGTTCAGAAGCAGAAGCATTTTATTTGTACCGTGCTCTTCCTTAGCTCAATCTACAGAAAATATAAGGGTACAAAATTGGCACCAGCTAACTGGGCATTTGCTGGTAGCTTTTGTATCAGGCCAGGAAAAGTTTGCTTTCATTAGCCCTGTTGGCTAATAATGAAGGCAATAACCTTTTGATGTGTGCACCACTTGGGCTAGTGGAATGTCTGTTGGGCCATGGGATTTTCTGTCATCACTCCGATGGCTAGTGCCAGGAGAACTTAATTTTGACCCTTATAAACAAGATCGGGATAAAGAACATAAAATAATCAAACTGCTTAATAAAAGAAGACAGATAAACCTACTGACCTGAAAAATTTGTGTGATTAAAATGATATGCAAAATTTAAAAAAGGAACTAATCACTCACTCAGAAACTATAATCAAGTACTGTAGCTAGTTTAGGTTAATATATGTGGGGCAGTTGCTGAAAAGGGAGCTAGCTGCAATCTCGAGCAGCCTAGATAGACCAGGATGGCCTTTTGCTGCTGGCAACTTTCGTATGTTCGTATGTGACTACAATAACATCTCAACATTTGTGATCAGTATACTGCTTCTTCAGAGAAGTAGTATTACAGTATAATAAACGTATAATACCTGGTTAAGGTCTCCCCCCCCCCCCATCTGTTGCTACCCCCATGTCCCTGTCGGCAACCATCCTCAGCCACCCATCCAGCCCCGCACCCCGACATCAGGTAGCATCCCCTCTTACCCCACGGTTTTACCCTCCATGGCAAGATGGTGAGGAGCCCCCCTAGCTCAACTCACCTCGACCAGGATCCAGTTTGGGGAACGCCATTTGGAGTCGGGGCCTGTGGCGGGTGGCGGTTTCATCCTGCATGACCAGGGACCATTTTTTCATGTTTTCTCCCCTTGCGTGAATGGGGCGTGCAAGCGGCTGCACGCGCTCCTCCAAGAGTCTGTCCCATCTCAACCTCTCTTCTGTAGCACTGGCGCACTGCCCCCCAGCCTCTGCTAAGGGCCAGTAGAACACCGATCACTGGAGTCCCCCCCTCCCCAGAAAGGGACAGCAGTCCCTCGGACGCTCAACCCCTGCTAACCCCCGGCGGCCCGTGCTCATTCTTGAACACAGGTCGCGGGAGTAGCGCAAGGTAAGGTGTCCAGCACCTCAGCGCCACCAGGCTGGTGGTTAAGGTCTTTAATTCACAATCAGGCCATAGTTTTTTAGCTCATAATTCATACTTGTAATTTCATACTCGTATGATGCAAAAATACAGGTTACTCACCTGTAACAGGAGTTCTAGGAATGACATATGTTGTTCATCCACACTTATTGGCAGGTTCCTTGCTGCTTTAAATCTTGCCAGAAGGTCTTCAAGCTGGCTCCTCCCACCCACCCAGGTGGTAAAACTCTCGGCTCCGCCCCATGACGCCAGATCTAGCCCGCTGGAAGCCAGGTTGTGCGTTGAAGCCGGGGAGGTCGGTGGGTTGTGTGGATGAACAACATATACCATTCCTAGAACTCCTGCTACAGGTGAGTAACCTGTATTTCTAGGGACATGGATATGTTGTTCAATCCACACTTATTGGCAGACTCCTAGCAGTTCTCCAGGTGGAGGGAGGCAAGGCGCACACCCCCAATACTTACATGGGAAATAAGGACTGGAGAACAGAGGTCCCAAAACCAGCATCCCGGCATGACTCAAGGTCGATGTGGTAGTGGGTAATGAAGGTATGTGCTGACTTCCAGGTAGCAGCCCTGCAGATTTCCTGGATAGGGACGTCCCTGGAAGTAGCCACCGATGCAGCGGTATGGCGGGTAGAATGAGGTCTTATCCCTTTGGGAAGCTCCATGCCCGCCAACTTGTAGCAGAGATCTATGAAGGAGGTGACCCACCTGCCTATCGTCCGCTTGGCTGCAGGTCTGCCAGGTGCAGCTTCAGCGTAGGTGACAAACAGCTGGTGAACCTCTCCCCAGAATTCAGCCGTCTGCTCCTTATAATAAGAAAGCGCTCTTCTAGGGTTCAGAGTATGGAGCCTATATTTGGCCTCAGAGGTGTGATTGGGGTAGAACACCAGCAGAGTCAACACCTGGTTAAGGTGAAACTCTGACACCACCTTCGGAATGAATTTCGGGTGGGAGCACAGGACAACCTTGTCCCTGTGGAAGACCAGATAAGGAGACTCGATGGAAAGCACCTGGGGCGACTGCAGCTCTCCCATCCTTCTGGCTGACGTGATAGCCACCAAGAAGGCAGTCTTCCACGACAGGTGAGAGATGTCACACCTGTGCATCGGTTCGAATGGCTTGCCCATGTGCTTAGCCAATACCAGCAGTAGATCCCACGGAGGTGGAGGTTCTTGCACCGGAGGGGATATGTGATCAAGGCCTTTGAAAAAGCACCCGACCACCTTCTCCTGCGCCACCGACTGCTTCCCGGCCCACACCCGGTAAGCAGAGATGGCTACCAGGTGCACCTTAAGGGTCGTCGACCGAAGCCCTAGCTGAGAAAGGAACCACAGGTAGTCCAGAATGCTGGCCAAGGAACAGAAGGAAGGGTCCAACCCCTTATCCTGACACCAAATGGAGAATCTCTTCCATTTGAAGGCATAGCATTCTCTGGTCGACTCCTTACAGGATGCCTCAACAACGTTGAGGACCTCGTCAGTAAGACCCAAGTCCTGAAACTCTAGCCGCTCAGGAACCAGGCTGTCAGGTGCAGGGATTGAAGGTCTGGGTGGAGAACCTTCCCCTGGTTGACTGAGATCAGGTCCGGGCGGGCTGGAAGCCGCCTCGGGAGCCTGGAGCTGAGGCTGAGGAGATCTGGATACCAGAACTGGCGTGGCCAGTCTGGGGCTACCAGAATCACCTGCGCCTTGTCCCTCCTCACCTTGAGGAGCACCTTGTGGATCAAGGGAAATAGGGGAAAGGTGTAGAAGAGGCCCGGGGTCCACGGCCTGGAGAAGGCATCCCCCTGCATCGAGCCCTGCTGAGGGGGGCGGGCATGAAACAGCCTCAGCTTTGCATTCTCCCTGGAGGCAAAGAAGTCCACCCGAGGTGTGCCCCAGTGGAAGACCAGATCGTGTACTACCTCCGGCAGGAGAGACCACTCATGAGATGCAGCACCTATCCGGCTTAGGGCATCGGCCACAGTGTTGGAGGCTTCCGCCACATGGATGGCTAGGAGACCGCCTCCAGTCTGCTCACGAGAGACCAAGTGCGGAGAGCTTCCTTGCACAGAGGCAAGGAGCGCATTCTGCCCTGGCGGTTTAGGTAGTAAATGGCCGTGGGGTTGTCCGTCTGGACCTGGACCACTTGACCCTGTACAAACGGAGCGAAGGCAGTGAGGGCTAGTCGGACCGCTCGAAGCTCCAGCAGGTTGATGTGGCATTGAGACTCCTGAAGTGAAGGGACCAGAGGCCGTGGGCTCTGAGCTCCCCCAGATGGGCACCCCAACCCATCAGAGAGGCGTTGGTCATTAGAGTGACCGTCGGCTCTGGGCGGACAAACGGGATATCCTCCTGCAGATGTGCTGGAACGATCCACCACTGGAGAGCGTTCCCCATCTCCTGGGTCACTGTCACTGGCTGGTCCAGAGGACCGGAGCGCTGTGACCACTGGCAGGCCAGCCCCCCCGGTAGGGGGCGCATGTGCCAACGGGCCCAACGGACCACACTGGTGCAGGCCGCCATGAGGCCCAGGAGGTGCAGGAAGTCCCGGGCTGGTCGCAACTGCCAACCAGAAATGATTGGGCAAAGGAGGAAAGAACCTCAGCCCTGTCTCTCCGTGCTTTGGCTCGTAGAGAGTCAAACTCTGCCCAGATGAACTGAATCACCTGCGTTGGCACTTGTTCCGATTTGGTCTCGTTGATGAGGAGGCCAATCTGAGAGCAGACCTGGAGGGCCAGATCCCTGGACCGCTACACCTCTGGTCTGGAGGGGGCTGCAATCAGCCAGTTGTCCAGGTAAGGGTACACCCGGACCCTTCGGTGCCGCAGGAATGCTGTCACCACTGCCATGCATTTGGTGAAGACCCTGGGAGCTGGAGAGAGGCCAAAGGGCATGGCCCGGAACTCATAAAGGGACCCCTCTGCCCTGAAGCGGAGGAATCGCTGGTGGGACGGATGGATTGGGACGTGAAAGAACGCGTCCTGGAGGTCCAGAGAATAGAACCACATGCCTCGTTCCAAGGATGGAATGATCTGAGCCAGAGTGACCATCCTGAAGGTTCGAGACCTTAGGAACTTGTTCAGGTTATGTAGATCTAAAATGGGGTGCCAGCCCCCCATCCGTTTTGGGACCAGGAAATACCTGGACACAAATCCTGGGTCTGGTGGATGATCCGCCACCTCCCTGATCACCTCCTTCTGGAGGAGCAGGGCAATGTTGGCTCGACGAGCCGACAGAGAGGCTGCAGACCCCGTAGCCCCCCGTGGGGCGACGGCTCGATAGGGCGGTGCCTGCTCGAATTCCAGAGGCAGACCCTTCCTACCACTTCCAGCACCCAGTGGTCCACGGTGATATTGGACCAGGCGGAAAGGAAGTGACGGGGGACCCAGGGAGGAGTTATGAGGTTGGGGGCGACACCACTCTACCCGTCACTGGGCAGACTTGGAGGAAGGACCGGCCGAGGGGCCTCCTGGACCTTTCCCTCCCACCTTCCTGCTGGAGGAAGCTGCAGGCTTGGCTTTGGGGTGCCAAGTGCGAGCCTGCTGGCCCTGATGCTGGTGTTGCTGGGCCAGACGTGCCGCAGGGGCAGAAGGCCGAAAGGATTTACGCTGCTGCTGGCGGCCTTTGTCCTTCTGGGCAGACGTAACCGAGTCCAAGGTGGCACTGGACTTCTCGATCCTCTGCGGATGACACTCCACCCCGGGACCGAACAAGTTGGTACCCAGGAAGTGAACGTCTGCCAGCTTGTGCTGAGTATCTGCTGTGAAAGTGAAGATCCGCAGCCAAGCTCTGCAGCGCATGGCCACTGTGGCCGCTACTGACCGGGCACAAGAGTCTCCAATATCTAAGGCAGTTTGGAGCTGTTGCTTAGCCACCGCCCTTCCCTGATCCCACACCTGCTTGACCGTAGTCTGGAGGTCAGCCGGGAGATGAGGAATCACCTCATCCAGGGAGCCCAAAAAGGCGTGTGAAAAGTGTGCCATCAGAACAGTCGAACTGGCCTGACGAAGGCCTAAGGAGGATGCAGCAAAGACTTTACGCCCGGAGTAGTCCAGTTTCTTGGACTCTTTATCGGGTGGCTTGTCCACGTCCCGGGCATTTCAGAGCACCGGAAAACACTGTCAGGTCTAAAGCCCCTCCGTGGAGGGTGCTCTGAAATCAGAGAGTGAAAATGGTGGGAGCAGTACTTTGGGCCATCCTGGCCAAAGGTGCTGGACAAGAAGCTGGCCGCTGCCATAACTCCAGAGCCGGGCCAACGATGGCTTCGGCCACTGGAAAGGCCTCTGTGGGGGAATCCCCTCGGTCCAGTATCTCCGTGAGGGGATACATGGCCCACTTTGAAATGGGTTTGAGCTTCATCCCAGTAGACTGAGATGAGCCGAAGCATACCCAGGAACGAGGATGGGCTCTCATCCACCGACTGACCCCCAGTGGACTCCAGGTCGAGGGGCCTGGAGAACAGTGAGGAATCATCGTCAGACTCCGAGGAGTCTTCAAACAGTTGCCGAGGGCCTGAGCCACCCTCCACTTGCAGAGGTCGATCAGGAGTGAGGGTGACCGACAACCGATGGGGCAAACCCTGACCCGACCGAGAATCCTTGGTCGGAGCCCCAGTTTTAGGTTGTGGAGGCGGGGGTTCCCCCACAATGGGTGGCGCAGCTGGTTTCGGCCGAACAACCGGTGCCGGCTTTGGCTCCTCGATAACAATGAGGGGTTGTTTCTGCCGCTCCGGTAACAGCCACTTAATGGCCGGGGAAGACAGAGTCGGCTTGTTCCCAGTCAAAAGGAGCTGCTGCCACATCAGATCCTCGTAGCGCCAACGCAATTTGCACCGGAGCCTATCCTCCAAAGAGGACGAAGACAAGGATGA
This sequence comes from Neoceratodus forsteri, assembly GCA_016271365.2. Classification (NCBI taxonomy): domain Eukaryota; kingdom Metazoa; phylum Chordata; order Ceratodontiformes; family Ceratodontidae; genus Neoceratodus; species Neoceratodus forsteri. The sequence goes on along the minus strand of JADMNL010000022.1, from coordinate 434,695,013 downwards.
GCAGCACCACCGCTTTCCTCGGTGCCGAGACCACCGATGTTGGTGGAATCGGCTGGACTGAGAAGAGGTCAGAGACCCAGACCTTCGGTGTTTCCGAGGATGGGTCTGAGAGGGAGCGGGGGGAAACCCGCTCCTCACTCGGTTCGGGGGACTCTGGCACAAGAGACACAGGCAAGTCCTCGGTTTCCACCGGGGGAACTGGTGAAGAAGGGTTGTCAGCTTCTCCAGTTGACAGCCTGTCCGACGGGTCGAGAAAAATCTAGACTGTGTCGATGGGTGTCTCGGCCGGCTGACCTGACGGGGACACAGTGAAGCCAGTGGCCTTAGCCGCAACCTCGACCGAAGTCGAGTGTCGACTGTCCAGGGAAGGGGACCTCTCGCGCTCCCACGAACGTTGACGGTGGGACTTACCCTTGGAGTCCTTCTTCTTGGACCGAGAGGAATGTCCCAAAGGGACTGCTTCCTTGGTGGAGAGGGATTGACAAAGCTCCTTGAACGAAGCCATGTAGGAGTAGCCCAAGGAGAGCGGGATAAATGCTGCTCCCGAAGAAGTAGATGCAGCCTGGGCCGCCTCCTCCTCAAGGGCGATCATTTGTTCAAGCTGTTCAGCCGAGCCGCGCCGCACCAAGGCAGGCCTCCTTCGACTTTACTGGAGGATAACGTTTTTCGGGGCACCCAAGTTGCAATCTGGCAGCGCAATCCTCAAGAACCGTGGCCGAGAAGGATTTGCACAAGTCGCAGGCCTGCGAATCGTGCTCGAGTCTAAGGCAATAAATGCAAGTGGAGTGCGGATTGGTCTGGGACATCTTCTGCCCACAGGGGCACCGCCGAAATCCGGGAGTCGACTTGTCCATCGCAGCAGCGAAGGAAGAAGACTGAAGTCTAGTAAACTTTAAGATAAGTTTTGGTTTAACCGAAGAGTTAGGATCCAGGCCTAAAACGCACAGCGCAAAGGAGGGAACCTGAGCTTCCAAGCGGTAAGGAAGATCTGGAGTCATGGGGCGGAGCTGACAGTTTTACCACCCAGGTGGGTGGGAAGAGCTAGCTTGAAGACCTTCCGGCAAGATTTAAAGTGGCAAGGAACCTGCCAATAAGCATGGATTGAACAACATATCCATGTCCCTAGAACTGTGAATTACAACCTGTGAACCAGTGGCTCTAATCCCACACTCACAACAAATGTTCTCTCATCACCAACATGGCCACACGCTCATAGGAGTAAACTTGGTTACTTGCCTATAACCGTAGTCTTAAGAGTGGTATATTGCTCACATCCACACTCTGGCAGTTCTTCTGGGACAGTCGGATTGTCCGGACACCTTTATGCCAAGGTCCTCCTACCACCAGGGTGGTATGTCCCCCAACTCCACGCTGTGACATCAGATCTTGCCGGCCAGAAGCATAGATCCATGTGCCAATTGCCAGGTTAGGCTGGGTGGGTTGTGTGGATGTGAACCACATACCACTCCTAGAAAGAACAGTTACCCAAGAACTTACAGTAACAGTCGATCTTTGAGAGAATCTTCTCCATTAGGCCACACCTTCGTAACTATAGCTGTCAGCACAAGAACCACATGGAAACTTTTGCTAGCAGGGGGCCACCATGACGACGTACCACATTCGCATCTGTATAGGCGTGGGTGGCCTCATCACCCCTCAGTTTCCCCGCTTCAGATTAGCCTCAGAGGACCTATAACCATGAGGAACCAGGAGATAAGTCCAGCACCAGGCACACAAGGAGAGGCATGGACCTGGATACAGGATGCACAGAGTAGGTTTTAGACATAGCATCTGATGTATGTCTCACTGAAGTAGAAGGGGAAAGGAAGGAGGGCTGGCATGGCCTAACGGAGGAGATTCTCTTAAAGGTCTACTTTTATGGTAAGTTTTTACGTAACCGTTCCACCTTCTTTGAGGATATCTCCTCCATTAGGCTATACCTTTGGAACAATTCCCAAGCAGTCCCAAGTACAACTGGAAGGATGTTACAGTGTGCTATACATTAAGACAGCACGTCTATGAGAGACTATGTCCAAACTGTGATGTTTAATGAAGGTGTAGACAGTGCTGTTCCTTATCGTACTTCCTGTAACAGATCTTAATGCAATGTGCCAGCCATTTGGACAGGCACTGTTTAGATACAGAGGTGCCCTCATTCCCAGGGGCAAACAAAATAAAAAGCTGAAGGGACTTTCTGCAGTCCTTGGTGTGAGTAACACAGTATCTGAGTACACCCAAAGTATTGAACAATGCCTCACCCTGACTGGCATACTCAGGGTAATAAAGAGTAAGATGTATCATTTGACTTTGAGTAAACTGAGATATCACCTTCAGTAGAAATTTTCGAATAGTATGCAAATAAACTCCGTGAAAAATCAAATAAGGAGGCTCACACAATAGAGCCTGAAGCTCAGAAATTCTTCAAGCAGAAGTGATTATAACTAAAAATAGCATTTTCCACGCTAGGAAACATAAGCCACAACTCCTCAAGCACAACATTTTTAGGACTGGATGATGCATAGGAGGTTTCATATGGACAATACTTCTCAGAAATGTACACCATGTGAGCCTGTAGCTTAATGGTTAGAACGCTGGAATGGCATTCCAGAGGTCTGGGGTTCAATTCCCAGTGGGCCACATTTTTCCTTTCTCATTTCCATCCTTGATTTAAAATATGCCTTGCAGGGGCTAAACTGCACTGAGAGAAGTGGTCTGTTTGTATTTCAGAGACGTACAGAACGCTTCGAATAAGGCAACTATATGACCATCAATAGGGCATGGAAAGCTGATATAGTGGCCAAATGCACCTTAAGTGAGGGATACTGTAGACCAGAGTCTGTAGCAAGTATTTCAACACAGCATTTACAGGACATGTAAAAGGGTTCAAATACCTGGAAGCAGCCCAAAAAACGAATCTCTTCCATTTCATAGAATAAGTATGTCTGGCAGAAGGCTTTCTAGCTGCAGTCAGTACATCAGCAACCTTTCTTTTAAATTGTTTCCATATAATGCACAAGTACAGATCAAAACAACACAACCACAGCAAACTGATGAGCTTAATAACCAAGTAAGGTGGCAATTTTCACCCCGTACTATAATGCAGGATAGGAACTGAGAAATTTATAGCAAACAAGAAAAAAGTAAAAACCAGAAGTAATCACAGTTCTAAATAGAAGGTTTGACATAAGATTTAAGGCAGCACTGATTTGGGCCTAAACTCTTGTGGAAGAAAATATAGGTTTAAGATCAGTTGCCCTAGTGCACATCTTATAAGATTCTCAGATGTTCTTGAAAATGTCAGCTTGGTCTTTATTATAACAATGAATTCTTTCTAACTTAAAGGGTGTGAACATGAAGTTAAAACCAAACATGACTTGAGGGAGAACTACAATCTTTCCATACCATTAATATGCATTTTTTTTTGCCATAAGAATACCAAGAAATAAAAGTTTTCTTTGTTCTTCTTGGCAGCTATAATCTCTTAAATTGCAGCCCAGCAGAATCAACAGTGGGTCTGATGTCACTTTAATAGCAGTGGCTTCTCCAGGGACTCAAAAACAGAATCCCAAAATTTGATGAGTTTTAACCTGTGCAGAAAAAGGCAGTAAGGAGAGGAATGGCGCTAAAAGGGGTAAGGCCATCAAAAAATGGAGGGTGATGAGTACCAATGCCCTGTAGTCTGTGTAATAAGCTCCCTGACCTAGTGGCCTTGATGGAAGAGGGACACCTGGATATCATGGCAGTCACAGAAACATGGTACACTGAGAACCATGACTGGGATGTCAACATACCATGGTACACAAGCTACAGGAGGGACAGGAAGGGTAAAACAGGAGGAGGAATAGCTCTCTATGAAAGGGAAGGGATCAAAGCAATGGAACTAAAGGATAAACAGGGAGTAGAGGAGGCACTGTGGGTCACCCTTGAGACAGGATATGGCACCACAATCCGGACAGGGGTTGTATACAGACCCCTATCTCAGGGTGAGGCAATGGACAAGGAAATGATAGATGGCATCCGTAGAATGGCAGAAAACGGGGAGATATTGTTGATGGGGTACCTGACTATGCCAGATGTTAACTGGAGCACCTTTGCTGCAGCCACATCTAAAAGCAGGGTTATTCAGGATACCCTACAGGGGGCATGCCTCAGACAGCTAGTGGAACCCACTCGGGAGGGAGCAATCTTAGACCTGGTACTGTCAAATGGGGATGGAGAAAGGATCTCAGATTTAGAAGTGGGTAGTCATCTGGGAACAAGTGACCACCAAACAGTGTGGTTCACAATAACACAGCCATTGAGTCGAACCATACAAAAGCAAGAATATTGGACTTTATGATGGCCGACTTTGGGAAAATGGGAGAGTGCCTCAGAAAAGCACTAGCAAACAGGCAAGAAGGAGGGGTGGAGGAACAATGGGGAAAAATCAAAACAGCCATCACAGAGGCAACAAGCCTTTGTGTGAAGCAAATCAACAAATAAAAATGAAGGAAAAAACCACTATGGTTCTCAAAAGAGGTGGCGGGGAAGGTTAAGGAGAAAAAGGTAGCATTCAGGAAGTATAAGGAAACACAGAAGGAGCAGGACAACAAACTGTACAAGTTAAAGCAGAAGGAAGCAGGGAAGGCAATCAGAATAGCAAAGGCCCAAACTGAGGAAAAGATAGCCAACTCAGTTAAGAAGGGGGATAAAACCTTTTACAGGTACATTAGGGAGTGAACAAAGACCAAGGGAGGGATAGTGAGGCTTAATAAAGGGAAGTGAGGGTGGGCAGAGGGGGGACAGTGAAAAAGCAGGGATACTGAACAAATACTTCTGCTCAGTATTCACAAAAGAAGAGGAAGGGGAGGTACCTAAATCAAAGAATAGAAGCACTCTGGATAGGGAGGTCGATACCAATCCATTCACAGAAGAAAGGGTTCTGAAAGAACTTTTAAAACTGAAGCTGGACAAAGCAATGGGGGCCTGATGGGATTCACCCAAGAATTCTAGAAGAACTAAGAGTAGCACTAGTGACACCACTGACTACCCTTTTTAACAGATCATGGGAGGATGGTGTGGTACCCGAGGACTGGAGATGGGCGGATGTGATTCCCCTTCACAAAAGTGGGAGCAAGACAGAGGCAGGAAACTAGAGACCTGTTAGTATGACATCAGTGGTAAGGAAAATGATGGAATCACTTCTGAAAGAAAGAGCTGTTGAGTTCCTAGAGGCCAGTGGGCCACAGGACCCTTTGCAGCATGGATTCACAGCAGGAAGGTCATGTCAGATGAGTCTAAGATTTCTTTGACTGGGTGACCAAAGTAGTAGACCAGGGAGGGGCTGTGGACATGGCCTACCTAGACTTTAGCAAGGCATCTGACACAGTCCCATATAAAAGATTAATATACAAGTTAGCCAGCCTTGGAGTGGGTCCCAAAGTGGTAGCCTGGGTAAAAAATTGGCTGGACAATAGGACGCAGAGGGTAATAGTAAACGGAGTTCACTCTGAAGAAAAGGGGGTTACTAGCGGGGTACCGCAAGGTTCAGTACCTTAATGTCTTTATAAGTGATATTGCAGAGGGACTGGAAGGAAAAGTATGTCTCTTTGCAGACGACATAAAGATCTGCAACAGAGACGATACAGAAGGTGGGGTGGAAAGGATGCAAAGGGACTTGACCAAGTTGGAGGAATTGTCAAATTTATGGCAGCTTAGATTCAATGAAAAGAAGTGCAAAGTAATGTACCTGGGAAACAAAAACCCCAGGGGAAGAGTACACAATGAGGGGGTGAGATACTAACAACAACAAAAATGGAAAGGGACCTGGGGTAGTCATATCAGATGACCTTAAGGTGGGCAAGTAATGTGAGAAGGCAGTAAGAAGGTCTGGCAGGATATTGGGATGCACAGGGAGAGGCATCACCAGTAGAAAACAGGAAGTTGTTATCCTCCAGTACAGACAGCTGGTGAGACCCCATCTGGGAGTACTAAGTGCAGTTCTGGAGACGCCATCTTCACAAGGACATAGACAGAATGGTGGCTGTCCAGAGGAGGGCAACGAAAATGGTGCAGGGTCTGCACCTGAAGACATACAAAGAGAGATTAAAGGAGCTTAATATGTATAGCCTCGAGGAGAAGAGGGAGAGAGGGGACATGATAGAAACTTTCAAGTATCTTAAGGGAATCAACAAAGTCCAAGGGGGTAGCATCTTTCAGAAAAAGAGATGTACAAGAACAAGGGGACAAAATTTGAAGATAGAGGGGGGATGGCTCAGAGGTAATGTGAGGAAGTATTTTTTCACGGAGAGGGTTGTGGATACATGGAACAGCCTTCCTGAGGAGGTAGAGGAGTCAAAAACAGTGGGGGAATTCAAAAATGCATAGGACAGCCATAAGGCAATTCTAGTGGGGGGTAGGAGGAAGTTGGCTGTTGGTTAACTAGGATCTGCAGCTTATCCATTAGGTAGGGAAATGGGCAGACTAGGTGGGCCAAGCAGTCCTTGTCAGCCGTCAAATTCTAGGTTTCTTACAAGTGAGGAACACATGGACCAGACAGCCTGGGTTGTCTCGGCATTGGGGGCAAATACAGGTTACTCACCTGTAACAGGAGTTCTAGGAATGGTATATGTTGTTCATCCACACTGTCTGGCAGGTTCCTTGCCGCTTTAAATCTTGCCAGAAGGTCTTCAAGCTGGCTCCTCCCACCCACCCGGGTGGTAAAACTCTCGGCTCCAGCCCCATGGCCTTGATCTAGCCGGCTCGAAGCCAGGTTGTTATGAGCTCGGCGTAGAGGTCGGGTGGTGGATGACCACATATACCATTCCTAGAACTCCTGTTACAGGTGAGTAACCTGTATTTCTAGGGACATGGATATGTTGTTCATCCACACTATCCTAACGAACTCCTAGTAGTTCTCCGGGAGGAGGAGGCAAGCGCACACCCCTACTTAGGGAATAAGGACTGGAGAACCGAGGCCCCAAAACCAGCATCCCGCGTAACTCAAGGTCCATGTGGTAAGTGGTAATGAAGGTGTGTGCTGACTTCCAGGTAGCAGCCCTGCAGATTTCCTGAATAGGGACGTCCCTGGAAGCAGCCACCGATGCAGCGGTATGGCGGGTAGAATGAGCTCTTATCCCTCTGGGAGGCTCCATGCCCGCCAACCTATAGCAGAGATCTATGCAGGAGGTGACCCACCTGCCTATCGTCCACTTGGCTGCAGGTCTGCCAGGTGCGGCTTCAACACGGGTGACAAACAGCTGGCGAACCTCTCCCCGAACTTCAGCCATCCGCTCCTTGTAATAAGTGAGCGCTCTTCTAGGGTCCAAAGTATGGAGCCTATATTCGGCCTCCGAGGTGTGACTGGGGTAGAACACCGGCAGAGTCAACATCTGGTTAAGGTGAAACTCTGACACCACCTTCGAAAGGAATTTTGGGTGGGGGAGCAGGACAACCTTGTCCCTGTGGAAGACCAGATAAGGAGACTCGATGGAAAGCGCCTGGAGCGCTCCCATCCTTCTGGCTGATGTGACAGCCACCAAGAAGGCGGTCTTCCACGACAGGTGAGAGATGTCACACCTGTGCATTGGTTTGAATAGCTTGCCCATGAGCTTAGCCAATATCAGCAGCAGATCCATGGAGGTGGAGGTTCTTGCACCGGAGGGGATATGTGATCAAGACCTTTGAAAAAGCGCCCGACCACCTTCTCCTGCGCCACCGACTGCTTCCCGGCCCACACTCGGTAAGCAGAGATGGCTGCCAGGTGCACTTTAAGGGTCGTCGACCAAAGCCCTTGCTGAGAAAGGGACCACAGGTAGTCCAGAATGCTTGCCAAGGAACAGGAGGAAGGGTCCAGGCCCTTGCCCTGACATCAAATGGAGAATCTCTTCCATTTAAAGGCGTAGCATTTTCTGGTCGACTCCTTACGGGACGCCTCAACAATGTTGAGGACCTCGTCGGAAAGACCCAAGGCCTGGAACTCTAGCCGCTCAGGAACCAGGCCGTCAGGTGCAGGGATTGAAGGTCCAGATGGAATACCTTCCCCGATTGACTGAGATCAGGTCCGGGCGGGCTGGAAGCCGCCTCGGAAGCCTGGAGCTGAGACTGAGGAGATCTGGATACCAGAACTGGTGGGGCCAGTCTGGGGCTACCAGAATCACCTGCGCCTTGTCCCTCCTCGCCTTGAGAAGCACCTTGTGGATCAAGGGAAATGGGGGAAAGGCATAGAAAGGGCCCGGGGTCCACGGCCTCGGGAGGCATCCTGCAGTGAGCCCTGCTGAGGCGGGCATGAAACAGTCTCAGCTTTGCATTCTCCCTGGAGGCAAACAGGTCCACCTGAGGCATGCCCCAGTGGGGAACAGATCTTGTACTACCTCTGGCAGGAGAGACCACTCGTGGACGCAGCCCCTATCTGGCTTAGGGCATTGGCCAGAATATTGGAGGCTCCTGCCACATGGATGGCAAGGAGATCCGCCTCCAGGCTGCGCACGAGGGACCAAATGCGGAGAGCTTCCCTGCACAGAGGCATGGAGCGTGTCCCGCCCTGGCGGTTTAGGTAGTACATGGTTGTGGTATTGTCTGTCTGGACCTGGACCACTTGACTCCGTACAAACAGAGCGAAGGCGGTGAGGGCTAGATGAACCGCTTGAAGCTACAGCAGGTTGATGTGGCAACAGGACTCCCAAGGCGACCAGAGGCCGTGCGCTTTGTGCTCCCCCAGATGGGCACCCCAATCCATCAGCGAGGCATCGGTCGATAGAGAGACTGTCAGCTCGGGGCGGACAAACAGGATGCCCTCCTGCAGATGAGCTGGAATGGTCCACCACTGGAGATCATTCCACATCCCCTGGGTCACTGTCACTAGCTGATCCAAAGGATCGGAGTGCTGTGACCATTGGCTGGCCAGTCCCCACTGTAGGGGACGCATGTACCAACGGGCCCAACGGACCATGCTGGTGCAGGCCACCATGAGGCCCAGGAGGCGCAGGAAGTCCCGGGCAGGGCGCAACTGTCCAACCTGAAATGATTGGGCAAAGGAGGAAAGAACCTTGGCCCTGTCCACCGGGAGCCGTGCTCTGGCTCGCACAGAGTCGAGCTCTGCCTCGATGAATTGTATCACCTGCTTTGGCACGAGTTCCGACTTGGCCTCGTTGATAAGGAGGCCAACTTGAGAGCAAACCTGGAGGGCCAGATCCCTGGACCGCTCCACCTCCATTCTGGAGGAAGCGGCAATCAGCCAGTCGTCCAGGTAGGGGTACACCCGGACCCTTCAGCGCCGCAGGAATGCTGTCACCACTGCCATGCATTTGGTGAAGACCCTGGGAGCTACAGAAAGGCTGAAGGGCATGGCCTCGAACTCGTAGAGGGACCCCTCTGCCCTGAAGCGGAGGAATCTCTGGTGGGACGGATTGGGACGTGAAAGAACGCGTCCTGGATCTCCAGAGAACAGAACCACATGCCTCGTTCCAAGGATGGAATGATCTGAGCCAGAGTGACCATCCTGAAGGTTCGAAACCTTAGGAACCTGTTCAGGTCATGCAGGTCTAGAATGGGGCGCCAGCCCCCTGTCCGTTTCGGGACCAGGAAGTACCTGGACACAAACCCCGGCTCTGGTGGAGGGTCCGCCACCTTCCTGATCACCGCCTCTTCGAGGAGCAGGGCAATGTTGGCTCGAAGTGCTGACAGGGAGGCTGCGGACCCCGTAGCCCCCCCCCCCGCGGGGCGACGGCTTGGAAGGGCGGGGCCTGCTCGAACTCCAGAGGCAGGCCCTTTCCTACCACCTCCAACACCCTGCGGTCTGGGGTGATAGTGGACCAGACAGAAAGGAAGTGGCAGAGCTGTCCCCCCACGGGGGAGCGACGTCGCCCCTCAACCTGTCACTGGGCAGGCTTGGAGGAAGGACCGGCCGAGGGACCTCCTGGGTCTTTTCCTCCCTGCTTCCTGTTAGAGGAAGCCGCAGGCTTGGCTTTGGGGTGCCAAGCGCAAGCCTGCTGGCCCTGATGCTGGTGTTGCTGGGCTGGACGTGCCGCAGGCACAGAAGGGCGAAAGGACTTATGTTTCTGACGACGGCCCTTGTCCTTATGGGCGGAGGTGACCGAGTCCAGGGTAGCGTTGGACTTTTCGATCCGCTGGAGGTGGCCTTCCACTCCAGGGCCGAACAGGTCAGTCCCCAAGAAGGGGACGTCCGCCAATTTGTGCTGGGTATCCGCGTGAAGGTGGATATCCTCAGCCATGCTCTGCGGCGCATGGCCACTGCGGCTGCTACTGATCGGGCACAGGAGTCTCCAATGTCTAGAGCCATTTGGAGCTGCTGTTTCGCCACTGCCCTTCCCTGATTCCGCACCTGCTTGACCGTAGTCTGCAGGTCAGCTGGGAGATGAGGGAGCACCTCATCCAGGGAGCCCATGAGGGCGTGGGAGAAGTGCGCTATCAGCACGGCCGAGCTGGCCTGATGGAGGCAGAGGGAGGATGCAGCATACACCTTGCGCACAGCATAGTCCAGCTTTTTGGACTCCTTGTCAGGGGGCTTATCCATATCCCTAGCGTTCCCGGAACGCCGGAAAACTCTCGGTGACCCATCCCTCCGCAGAGGGGTGCTCTGAAAAAACGGACAAAGAGCCGGTAGGGACCGCATACTTCCTGGCCATCTTGGCGGAAGGCGCAGGACAGGAAGCCGGCCACTGCCAAAGCTCCAAGGCTGGGCCAACAATGGCTTCAGCCACCGGAAAGGCCTTTGTGGAAGAATCCCTTCGGTCCAGTATCTCCATGAAGGGATACTTGGCCTGCTTGGATACGGGCTCGAGCTGCATCCCAGTGGACTCCGAGATGAGCCAAAGCAGACCCATGAACGACGATGGGCTCCCGTCCATCGACTGCCCCCCGGAGGACTCCAGGTCAAGGGGCCTGGAAAACAGGGAGGAGTCATCGTCAGACTCCGAGGAGTCTGCGAAGAGCTGCCTGGGGCCTGAGCCACCCTCCACCTGCCAAGGGCGGTCGGGAATGAGGGTGACCGACAACCGGTGGGGCAGACCCTGACCCGACCGAGAGTCCTTGATCGGCGCCCCCGATTTCAGTTCTGGAGGCAGAGGTTCTACCACACTCGGTGGGGCAGCTGGTTTCGGCCGAACAACCGGCCCAGGCTTGGGCACCTCGACTACCGCAAGGGGTTGTTTCGGCCTTCCGGGTGACAGCCACTTAATGGCCAGGGAAGGCGATGGTGTCGGCTAATTCCCGGACAAAAGGAGCTGCTGCCACATTAAGTCCTTGTAGCGTCACCGCAATTTGCGCTGAAGCCTCTCCTTTTCAGAGGAGGAAGAAAAGGCCGAGCGGCGCTGCCGCTTTCCTCAGTGCCGAGACAGAGACCACCGATGTCAGCGGGATCAGCTGGACCGAGACGAGGTCCGAGACCGAGACCCTCGGTGTTTCCGAGGGTGGGTCTGGGAAGGAGCGGGGGACACCCGCTCCTCCCTCGGCTCAGTAGCCTTGACCGGGAACTCTGACGCAGGAGGCGCAGGCAAGTCCTCGGTTTCCACCGGGTGAACCGGTGATGAAGGGCTGTTGGCTTCACTAGTCGACAGCCCGTCCGACGGGTCAGGAAAAATCTCAACCGCGTCGACGGGTGTCTCGGCCGGCTGACCTGATGGGGACACCGTGAAGCCAGTGGCCTTAGCTGCAACCTCGACCGAAGTCGAGTGTCGACTGTCCGGGGAAGGGGACCTCTCCCGCGAACGTCGACGGTGGGACTTACCCTTCAAGTCCTTCTTTCTTGACCAGGCCTCCCGATGGCGCTCTCCCGTCGCATGGAAAGGGATTGCAAAGCCCTTAAAAGAAGCTGTGTAGGAGGATCCCAGAGAGAGCGGGATAAATGCCGCGACCGAGGAGGATGAGGATGTGCCTGGGCCCCTCTCGAGGGCGCATCATCTGCTCAATTGCTCAGCCGAGGCCAGCCGCTGGACACCACCCAATGGGCCTCCTTAGACTTCACCGTCGGGTAGCACTTCTCGGGGCGCCAAGTTGTAACCGGGCAGCGTGGTCTTCAAGGACGTTGGCTGGGAACGATCTACACAACTCGCAGGCCTGCGGGTCGTGATCAAGGCTGAGGCAGTAGACGCACGTGGAGTGCGGGTCCATCCTGGACATCTTCTGCTCGCAAGGGCACTGCCGAAAACCGGGAGTTGATTTGTCCATTGTAGCCGTGATGGAAGAATTTGACCGAAGTCTTGAGAATTTTAAAACTATTTTCGGGCGAACCGAAGAATTAGGATCCAGTCTATACACAGAGCGTTAGGGGGAACCTGAGCTTCCAAGCGGTAAGGAAGATCTGACACAATGGGGCACAGCCGAGAGTTTTACCACCCGGGTGGGTGGGAGGAGCCAGCTTGAAAACCTTCTGGCAAGATTTAAAGCGGCAAGGAACCTGCCAGACAGTGTGGATGGATGAACAACATATCCATGTCCCTAGAACCGTCATTCAAATTTCATTTAAATCTGTGCAGTCCAGAAGGCGTGAGATAAACTCTGTGCTAGATGTTGAACTGAGTCTGTTGCAGTTCTGAAGAATGGAATTCTTGTTAAGGATATGCCATTATGCCCACCCAGGATTTAGGGCTGTGAAAAATTAAACTTCTGCCAGCAGAATTTTGGCAAAAGTCAGAATTTCAGTTTTGCAAAATTTCGGAATGCACTTTGGCAGCTTACGTGGAAATTCTAATTTAGAGCTGTGGAATGAACGTATGAATTGTGGATTAATGTATTAAACTGTGGAAAGAAATTCCACACAATTAATCACTCAGTTCATTTATTCCACAGTTCAGTGAGTCACTGAAGTGCAGAATGACTATGAATTGTGGAATCATGTATTTTCAATGTTTTATTTGTTCAATCATAAAAAAGATTTTTATAAACATAAATAAGACAGACATTACATTCAACATACATTAAGAGATTTGACATAGTAATTTGTGCAAATTGTAGCAAAACTGATACATTTTCAATATCTGTTTCTATAGTACGTACAATCCTTTTCCTTATTTTTTGTATATTACATAGAGATTTGTCTTTTTTATAACCTGTTCATCTTCAGAAGTAAGCAAAATCCCTAAGATAATGTCATTTGGGCAATAGTACAATGAGGACAGGATAGATCCCAGCCATTTGTGTCTAGCTGCGTAATACCACTGGCATCTCAACATTACATGTTCTAGATCTTTTTCATTCCCACCACAGTAACACCAAGCAAGTACTGAATCCTTAAGTTTATCAAATCTACATTTTAGTACATTAGACTCAAAGAAGCCAATTCTGTATTTTGCATATATTCTATGCATTTTTGAACATTCCAAACATTCAAGATAGTAACAGAAGTAGTGGAAGCAGTCACTACAGGAATACCATATCGCAAACTTCGAGGCCATGATATATTGTAAATCCCTATGTTTATATTTCCTAATTATTAGCTTGTTTTTACATACGGTCTGTATTTTTCTGAAATCACAATATTCTGAGCCGTTAAATGGAATAGTTTCAGAAGGCCCACTGATTTCAATAAAGTTTTAACAAACCTGAGGCACTGTGATTTTTTGCAGTCAATTCTATCCCAATAACAGTTTCTCATTTAAACACATTTTAGTATAGCATTGCTCTGATAAATGATTTATCCTAATCCAGAAATTAACAGTACGCGATTCAGCTAATGCTAATAAATTCGAGAGACATAATTTAGCTCTAAGAAATGATACGGGGGTAGATTTAGGAAAACCAATAGCCCCTCTTAGAACCTGCATTGCTGTTTTTTTTTTTTTTTAAGTTCAGAAGATGTTTCTGGTCCATTTCCACTCTATATAGGACCCGAGCATTATATTTTGCTTCAACAGTTCTTATTAAGGGTTCTAAAGCTCCTCCACCATATTTGTGATTAAAGACACTCAGCACACTACGGTCCTCGAAATTCTTTTGAGTAGCATCTCGTAGTCACCCCCTCCACTTAAGTGTAGATGAAATAATCAATCCAAGATATTGATATTCTCTAACATTCTTCATTCTATCATTAACATGCCAATCATGTTTATAATCTGGGCCTCCTAGGACCACAGCCTTAGATTTGCTCATATTAATTTTTAAACAGTTATTCTCAGCAAATTTCAATAATTCATTACGTTTGTTTTTTTGAAGCCCCGTAGGGGACAATGCTAACATGAGCAAAGCATCTGCATATGCAAGGATTCCACGTGGTTCAGTACCTATCTTTGGAAATTTTGAAGGCAAGTCCTTTATTCTTCAAAAAAAATCGTTAATATGGACCGAGAAGAGAGTGGGGACAAGGCTGTGGCCCTGTCTCACCCGGGCAGTTGGCCTCAAAATGCTCAGCTAGACTACCATTACTGTTTCTAACCTGTGCCCAAGTATTTGTATAAAATAACTTTACACTCTTATTAATGCATGATCTATTCCCCAGTCCCTCATAGTGAGCCATAGAATCTCTCTGTTAATAGTGTCACATGCGGAAGAAAAAAAATCAATAAAAGACAGAAACATTTTTTGTCTTTGTAGCCCAACATTTTTCATATAGGTGTTCTAACACAAAAATATTATCAAGTGTAGAGAAATGCTCATGAAAGCCTGCTTGGGCTTGAGAGAAATCACCAAGAGCATGACTGTTAACCAATAAGCACTTTAGCAGAATATTTGAGAACTTTGTTTTGTATTATATCAATAAGGCTGGATTCATGTATTAAACTGCAGAAAGACATTCTGCAGAACTGATCACTTAACTGTGGAATAACTGCATGTATTGCAGAGTAATATATTAAACTGCAGAATGGAATTCCTCAAAACTGTCATTCTGCAGTTCATGTGTATTATTCCACAATTCAGCCAGAAAATTCCATTGAACAAGGCAAAAATTTGCTAGATTCGGAAGATTCTGATATTGCCACAGGCAGAAATTTGGTAAATTTCGTGAAATTTACTAAAGTTCTCAAAACCCAAATTCGCAACTTCTGCCCAGTTCTAGCAGGTTCCATCACTTAGGCTAACTCCCAACTGCTGTTCCTATATGGCTTTTAGTTTACAAAGTTTAAAAGGATTGTGATCTTGTATTAAATGGTAAATAGGGCAGAGAAAGACTTGAGATGTGGGTCTTGAGAAGTTAGTATGTTATTAATCAGAGAGGGAGAAAGGGATCATATCATAGTATCACAGTAATTTGTCAGCAGAAAAGGACCATTCTGGTCCATCTTTTCTGCCCATTTCCAACCGCCCCTACTTGTCTCTACTTCCCAGGTATATTTTCCTCTGCCCACCGGCCAACTCCTTGTGTCTTTACCATGCCCTCTTGAATTCCTCCACTGTTTCTGCACATACCACCTCATTAGGTAATCTGTTCCAGGTTCCAGCACCCTCTCAGTGAAATAACATCTCCTTACCTTGCTCTTAAATCTTCCCCCTTCCAATCTTAAATTATGACCCCTTGTTTTAACTCCTACTTTATTTTTGAATAATCTACCTTCATTCATTCCCTTCATATACTTAAAAGTCTTTATGTCATCTCTATCTCTTCTAACCTCCAGCGGGTATAGATTTAATTCTCTCCATCTAGTCTCATATGGCTTCTCTTGCATACCTTGCATCATCTTTATTGCCCTTCTCTGAACCTCCAGAACTGTACCCCGTACTCCAGGTGCGGTCTGACCAGGGTCTTATACAAAGGCATCAACTCCTCCATCTTCCTACTTGTTATATCCCTTCCTATGCACGCCATCATTCTATTAGCTTTACCTACTGCCTTACTACATTGGTCTCCTACTTTAAGGTCGTTTGAGATTATAATCCCTAGGTCCCTTTTCTGTTGCATTTGCTTCATCAGTTCTCCCGTCAGTGTGTACACAGCCAGTGGATTGTTGTGCTCCACATGCATCTCTGCACACTTATTCGCATTGAACTGCAGCTGCCAAATGTCAGACCACTTCTCTAGGGTGCTCAGATCTCTCCTCATGGCCTCAACCCATCCTGCTATGTCAACCCTATTATATAACTTTGCATCACCTGCAAAAAGACACACTTTCCCTTCAAGTCCCACTGATGTATCACTGATATATATATGTTAAAAAGAACGGTCCCAGTACTGACCCTTGAGGAACACCGCTAGTCACCCTCCTTATCCTACAATGTACACCATTTACCACCACCCTCTGACTTCTATCCTTCAGCCAGTTTTCCACACATCTAGTTATTTTCTTTCCCGCCCCCAGGCTCTCAGTCTTATTTACTAGCCTATGGTGAGGAACAGAGTCAAAGGCCTTAATGAAGTCCAGGAAGGCCACATCAACTGCCCCCACTTGATCAATAACCTTTGTTACCCTAACAAAAAATTTGATCAGATTTGTCTGACAAGATCTCCTACTAGTGAAGCCATGTTGCTTTTCATCTAATAGTTTATTGTCCATTAAGTATTTTACCACTCTTTCCTTTATTAACACCTCTATCAGCTTACCCATCACTGGTGTGAGGCTGACAGGGCGGTAATTCCCCACCTCCTCCCTGCAGTCCCCCTTATAAACTGATACTACGTTTGCCATCCTTCAGTCACTCAGAACCCCCTCTGTATCCAGGGATAAATTAAATAACTGTCAGATGTGATGCCAGCTCATCCTTCAACTCTCTAAGCACTCTTGGATGCAAACCATCAGGCCCTATTGGCTTATCGACTGTTAATTTTCCAAGTTCTTTCTTTACTCTGCCATTTAATGGGCTTTGATCTATCCCACATTACTCTCCTCCCTTCCTCTTTAACTGGGTTCTCTTCCCCCTCCACCGTGAAAACAGAGCAAAAATAAGTATTAAGAACCTCTGCTTTCTCCAAGTCACTCAACATTTATACCCCTTCCCCCCTCAACCTGCTGACTGGTTCTCCTCTTCTCCCCCACATATCTAAAGAATGTTTTAGCCTCTTTTGGCATGTTTAGCAATTCTCTCCTCGGTTTCTGCTTTTGCTCTCCTAATCAATTTCCCTGCCTGTCTCAGTTTCTCCTTATAATTATTATATTAATATTATTATATTATATTGTAATACAATATTATATTATACCTTAGAGGTTGTAATATCGTGCCGAAGATGTAAAACATTTAAAAAAACTGTTGCCTAGGAATATTATACATTATCCAGCGGTGTTCAATAGACATCAAAGTTTGGTCTTAACAAACTCACTAGTCTTCGAACCCCTAGAGTTTCCCCAAGTCTGGAAGCCCTTCACCGAAACTGAGGGCCTAAATCAAGAATTGCAGTAAACTGGTGTATCACCAGATACCAAATTGCCCCAGCCAATTAAATCATGGTCTTTTCTCCAATATTGATATGTTGTATATGTGGCTAGTAGGCATGGGTGGTTCAATCCTTTTCCTCAGTAATAACTGGCAAAAAGAATGGTTTTGGGGTGGGGGTAGGTTATTAAAGACCTGTTCAATTTCTCTGCTACTGGAGTACTCTCATTTAAACCAGTCTTGAATTTGAGAAATTTGTGCGGCCAAGTAATAGTTTTCAAAATCAGGTATAGACAATCCACCAAGAATTTTAGGTAATCTTAGTTCCTGAAGACTCGGTCAGGATTGTTTTTCTTCTTTCTGGATAAAATGTGTGATTAGTTTGTACATCAGCAACCTTAGGGTATACCCCAAAATGTGTAATGGCTGTGTCTTCAGGAGCCGTGCATGCAGATGTAGGGACTTCAGGTCCAGATGAACAGGGACCCCTTGTCCTGTGACAACAGACCCCAATACAGAGGTAGAAGGACAGGAGGCTCTACTGCCATCTGTTGCCAAAGTGGAAACCACATTTGGCAAGGCCATAATGGAGTAATGAGGATGACAGTGGCACTCTCCATCTGCAGCTTAAGCAGAACCCTCTGTATTAGAAGATTTGGAGAAAATGCATATAGGAATTTCCCTTTCCAAGAGAGGGACAAAGCATCTCACCAATATGCTCCAGGCCCTGAAGTGAGCAAGCAGAAATGTGAGAGATTTGCATGTGTGAAGATGCAGAAAGGTCCAACTCTGGATGACGCCATTCATGTGCAGAGGTTGTTTACCATGAAGGTTGGCAGTTTTCATTCATGAATCCTAGACTGTGACCTGCTTAGCCTGTCTGCAGAGACATTTTGGAGACCTGGGAGATGCACAGCTGACAGCTGTAGGCCATAGGATACAGCCCCATATCATACTCTCACTGCTTCCCTGCATAGAGGATAGGAGTGAGTGCCCATTTGTTTGTTGATGTAATGCATCACACTGGTGTTGCCTGTCTGGATGAACAGAGGACCAAAGCAAAGATGTTCCTGAAATGCCTGAAGGGTTACAGGACGGCCCTCCTTTCCAGGACATTCATATGCAGCTTGGCCTCCTCCTTGGTCCATGACCCCTGCATCCGGTAAGGGCCAAGATAAGCACCCCAGCCAGAGCTCGAGGCATCTATGGTGAGGATCTGAACAGAAGCTGGTACAAGCAATGGAACGCCCTTTAATAGGTTTTCTCAATCCATCTACCATAGCAATGCTCTGCAAAGCGGAAGTGTGATGAGAACAATTTGGTCTAGCACATCCGTTAACTTATCACACTGGACTCTGAGTGTCCACTGAGAGATTTTATTAAGGGGAAAGGTCAGTGATACTGTCACTATGGCCACAGCCATGAGACCCAGGAGATGTAACATTGCTCTCAAAAAGACATAAGGACTCCTGTATGCCAAGTGAGTTTGGGAAATCAGATTGTCTGCTCTGTCCTGTGGCAGGAAAGCACATCCCTTTTCTGTGTTCTTGACTGCCCCTATGTACTGCAGTCTTTGGCAGGGAGTCAACATAGACTTTGGCAGATTCACTTGACCCGTAAGTCTTCAAATGACTGCCATGTGCAAGACAGAGTAGGTAGCATTGCTGCCCTGGATCTGGTCTTCAGAAGCTAGTTGTCCAGATAGGGAACACATACAGGCCTTACCTGCAAAAGGCTGCTGCCATTGCTGCCAAGCATTTGGTAAAGACCTGCGTGCAGAAGACAAGCCAGTGAGCAATACTCTGAACTGGTAATGTTCTCCTTCCAGCACAAAGTGGAGGTACTGCCTGTGGAATTTCTTGATCCTGACATGAGGGTATGCATCCTTCATGTATGTCCAGAGAACAGGGTGGAGGATGATCTGAAGGGGTTTCTAACAGCTCCAGAGCATGCCCCCTTGCAATTATCACCATGATCCACTCATCTGTATTACTTTTCTGCCACTGTTTCAGATGCAGGGAGAGTCTGCCACCCACAGCTACCCTTGGAGGCAAAAATGGAGATGGGGTTGTATCTGGGAAAGAGTCAGGTGGAACTGGTGGGGACAGTACCACTGGTACCGTTTGCTTTGGTATGGGCAGCTGGGGGAAGGGGACCCAATAGGCGACACTTCTCTTACCTCAGCCTTGCTGACAGTAGCCACCGCTACCTCCGTCAGCAGGCTGATGAAAGCAGCCCCTCTCATGATCCCCTAGCAGGAATGGGATATGGGACTTTAGACTTTTGAGTCATTTTTGAGGTCTGAAGGCCACATAGGGCCTCTTCAACATAACAGCCAAACGGTTTAGTCCCACTAAATGGAGCATTCAAAACTGCTTGCTGCACCATCATTAGCAAAGCCAGCAACTCTGAGCCAAGTATAGCTCCTTATGCAAATACCTGAAGCAGCAGCTCTGGCAGAAGCATCACAGACATCATAAGTTGAGCATAGCAAATGTTTACCAACCTTGGCACCAGAGGATGTTTCAAGTAACTCGTTCTTGGCAGAGCTACCGGGTAAAACCCGAGCTGCAGCACAAGCAGCTTTCCACAGGCTGTTCTGATATTTTATCATGTGGGCCTGGTGATTTGTAATACTAAGGCCCAATGAGGCAGAGGCATAAGTACGCCTGACAATCACATATGACCTCCTAGATTCTTTATCAGGAGGCAAAGTACTCATGTGTTTAGGTGCCCTAGACCGATTGTGAGCAGCCATAATGACTGCAGGGTCAGTTTCTGGCTGGTTAGCATAATAAGCAGTATCCTGCACCTTCTGTTAAGACTTAGCAGTCTTTCTAGGAACTGCAAGTAGTGAGTTTGGTCTGTACCATGCAGCAAAGGCAACATCTTCTAATGCAGGGTATAAAGGTGGAATTATAATGGAGGGTGTGCAAGGCACCTCCAAAAATTCCATTACATTTCTTTTTGTGGAATCTTCCTTTTCCACAGCAAAGCCCCTGGCAGACTGTATTTGCTGCATCATAGTTTGAAAAGCTGAATCTTCAGGAGGAGATCTTAGGGTACTGACCGGCAAGTCCTCACTGCAGAATGACAGAGTAGAACCAGAGCAAGGTGCAACATATTGTTCTCCCTCACATTCCTCCTCTAAAACCATGAGGTCTGGATAATATTCTACTTCATCGGTGCCCTGATCCCCGAGCAGACTTGATAGACCACTGGGCCTATTCTGCTGGCTTTTTAGTATGTTAGTATGTTTCTATCAACAACAGCAGCCACAGAATTTACTGGCAACACCAGTGGCAGCTGAGAGAGGGGGAATCTGAGGCATGCGAATAGAAGCAGTCGACGAGGGCTAAGTACCAGGACGCCCTGTCAGTAGAATAACTGCCTGCATTGGTATTCCAGGCAGAACACATCTGATCATCTCTGAGAATGATGCCAGCACAGCCCAAGAGTCAGTGCACCCTGTAAAGGGGCCTGGTCAATTGTGTCAACAGATCTTGGCCCGACGATGGCGTCCTACTGTCCATAGTATGTACAGCAGCACCGAAGCCAAGCCCTGACCTTAGTCTCTCCTTGAAAGTCGGGGGGGGGGGCTGTTGTCAACATCACAGGAGCGGGCAATGACTCAGTAGATTTACCTTGTCTCAACAGTGACCGGGATCTTGCCGGTGAAGCAAATCTCCCTCTGTTTGTGCATGTGGCGGCTGGACCGGCACAGAGAGCTGTGATGACAATCATTCCAGTCCTGATCTTTCGACTTCGGTGGCTGCGCCTCATCTGACAGTAAGGCACAGATTTTGGGCCTTGTTCCTTCTCCATGGCTTTCAAAGTTTTGAAAAGGAGGAAATTTTCTAGAGCTTTCTTGCGGCGTGCCTTGTAGCCTGGTTGAAGCTCTGGCAAATTTCACAAGTCCTCACGTTATGAGACAGGCCCAGACAGCACACACAGACCGTGTGTGCGACTTCTTTGTTAAATATTATCTCTGCACTTACAGAAATAAAGGCTCTTTCAACTTCAGCAGCATGCAGACACTTTAGTAAAATAAAAGAATAACAGCAATGACCAGGTTGACAGCATTTCCTTCAGAAAGTCTGATGAGGATGATTGATGGCAGGAAAAGAACTGGGTAGTGATGAGGCTACACATGCTTATATAGACGCAGACGTGGTACATCATTGTGGGTGGCCCACAGCAATCAAAAGTTTCTGAGTGGTCCTAGCGCTGAAGGCTATAGTTCCAAAGGTGTGGCCTAATAGAGGAGAGATCTTCAAAAAAAGATCTATGGTTAAAGGTGAGTAACCTATTTTTCTAGGGGTGTGGGACATGGTTCACTATCCACAGTCTGGCAGACACCTAGCAGTTCTCTGGGAAGGTGCACACCCCTATTTGGCAAACAGAAGCTGGAGAACTGAGGTCCCAAAACCAGCATCCCGACATGACTCAAGGTTGATGTGGTAGTGGGAAAGGAAGGTGTGTGCTGACTTCCAGGTAGCAGCCCTGCAGATCTCTTGGTTAGGGACATCCCTGGAAGCAGCCACCAAGGCAAAAGTACGCCTGGTGAAATGAGCTCTATGCCCTAAAGGAGGCTCCCTGCCAGACAACCTATAGCAGAGATTGATGCAGGATATGATCCACTTGCCAATCGTCTGCTTTGCTACTGGTGTGCTAGGTGCAGCTTTAGCACATGTGAACAAACAGCTGGACAGCCTCTCCCCGAACTCCAGCCATGTGCTATACGTAAGAGAGTGCCCTCCGCAGGTCCACGGTATGGAGCCTGTGGTCAGCCTCTGAAGATGGGTTAGTAAAGTACACTGGTAAGTTAATCACCTGGTTATGGTGAAACTCAGATACAACCTTCAGCAGGAAGTTTAGGTTGGGGCGAAGAATGACTGTGGAAGACAAGGTAAGGAGACTCCACTGAGAGCGCCTGGAGCTCACTAATCCTTCTGGCTGACATGATGGCCACCAGGAAGGCTGTCTCCCACAACAGGCGTGACACCTCACACTTGTGCATAGGCTCAAAAGGCTCGCCCATGAATACAGCCAACACTAGCAGTAAGTCCCATGGTGGAGCTGGTACATGCAGTGAAAGGAACTGGTGGTCCAGGCCCTTGAAGAAGCAACCAACCACCTTCTCCTGGCTCACAGTCGGCTTACCAGCCCATGCCCAGTAAGCAAAGATGGCTGCCAGGTTCACCTTAAGGGTCGTCACCTGCAGTCCTAACTGAGACAGGGACCAGAGGTAATCCAGAATGCTAGTCATAGGGCAGGTAAGGGGATCAAGCTTCTTGCCCAGACACCAAATGGAAAATCTCTTCCATTTAAAGGCACAGCACCTGCAAGTTGACCCTTTTGGCCTCCACAACGTACAACACAACTTCTGAGAGGCCCAAGTCCTGGAACTTTAGCCACTCAGGAACCAGGCCATGAGATGCAAGGACTGCAGGTCTGGGTGCAGGACCGTCCCCTTAAGTCTGGTCAGCAGATCTGAGGAGATCCGGTAACCAGAACTGCCTTGGTCAGTCTGGAGCTACCAGGATCATCCGAGCCTTATCCTTCAGGGCTTGAGCATCACCTTATGGATCAATGGGGAGGGAGGGAAGACGTACATGACACCTGGTGTCTAAGGCCTCATGAAGGCATCTCCCAACAGTATCCCGGACAGTGGGGAGTGAGCACAAAATAGCCTCAGTCTGGCATTCCCCCAGGAGGCAAACAGATCCACCAGACGAGTACCGCAGTGGAAGCATAGGTAGTTTGCCACCTCCTGATTCAGGGACAACTTGTACGACATCTCTCCTACCCAACTGAGAGCATCTGCCAGCTGACTGTTCCCTCCTGCAACACAGACTTCCAGGAGATCTGCACCCAGGCTGCGTACAAGGTTCCAGGTGTGGAGGGCCTCCCAATACAGGGGAAGGGAGTGAGTTCTGCCCTGCCTGTTCAGGTAGAACGTGGTCATGGTGTTGTCCATCTGGACCTGCTCAACCGGAACCCTAACTAGAGAAGCGAATTCCATCAGTGCCAAATGCTCTGCACAGAGCTCTTGCAGGTTTATGTGGTGACGGGATTGCTGGGGTGATCAGAACACATGGGCTCTGTGATCTCCCAGGTGCACTTTCCACCCCACCACAGACATATCCATCATGGGCACGGCAGTTGGTTCTGGGCAGACAAACAGGATTCCTTCCTCCAGGTGTTCTGGGATCAGCCACCAGTGGATGGCATCCCAAATCGGCTGGGTCAATGTGACCAGCTGGTACATGTGGCTAAGGCACTAGGACAAGTGATGGCTCAACTTCCACTGGAGGCGATGCATCTGTAAAAGTAGGGCCAATGGAACATACTGGTGCAGGATGCCATGTACCCCAACAGACTCAGAAAATACCAGGCAGGGCAAGAGACCCCAACCTGAAATGATCAGGCAAAGGAAGCAAGATCCAGTGCCTGGTCCGTAGGGAGGCTGGACCTGGCCTGCAGGGAGTCTAGTTCTACCCTAATGAACTTTATCACCTGCTTGGGTACCAGTTTGGATTTGTCTGGGTTGATCAATCCCAAGTCTCAGCAAGTCTAGATACCCAGATTTCTGGAACTCTCCACTGCGTCTCTGATTGGCCTAGCTAACAGCCAGTCATCCAGGTAGGTGTACACTCACTGACTCCTAGATGCCACAGGTATGCAGCCACCACTGCCTTGCACTTGGTGAAGACGCTGGGCGCCACAGAAAGGTTAAAGAGCATAAACTGGAACTGGTATAGGACCCCTTCTGCTCATAACTGTAGGTACTGGTAGTGGAATGGACGACTGGGATGTGGAAAAATGCTCCAGCGACAGAATGCTCCAATTCAGAGTGACCATCTGTAATTTGTGTTTCCGTATGAATTGGTTCAGATCATGCAGATGCAGTATGGGATGCTAACACCTGCACCCGTTTCACGAGCACAAAGTACCTGGACACGTAACCCTGGCTGGCCAGGGCATTTAGGACACTAGCTGTTGGTCCTTTTGCAAGGAGCTAAGCAATGTCCTACTGAAGGGTGGAAAGCGTGTCCTGAGACATCCTGGACTCCCGACACACATGGAAGCAATAAGGTGGGAGATACAAACATGTAGTGCCCAGTCCAGCTAACCTCGGTAAGAAAAAATATGAAACAAGATGAGGGTGTAGCTCACTAGCAATAAAGGCTAATAACAGAAACAAGCAGAACTGGTAGAAATAGAGACACTCACCAAATATATGTTATTTAAAAAAACAAATTTATTTATTGTATATCTCTTCTTTGTTTACTCTCCGTATCTTTAGAAAGTGCAGCATACAGTAACAACTTTCATCCTTAAACGTTTCAGACACATGTCCTTCATCAGTAAGGTTGTACTGTATTTAAAATACATAATTCAATTATGTTAGTCTCATTACTTCACATCTTATCCTAAATAACAAGATATTTACATCAATTATAGACTCTTCATCTCACCACTAGAGCATCCTGAATGTATCCAGTTCAAATCCAAAAATCAGTTTGATCTGTAATCCTTACACACTGTAGAGCAGTGTATTTTGGTCACTTGGGACCTTAAGGATCTGTACACATCTATCTCACATTTAGAGGGTTGTGAAGTGTTAAATACTTTGGAGAGACACAGAATAGAAGAAATACTGCTTAATTAATTATTGGTGAAGATGGCAGAGCTAGCTCTTAATCAGAACTTTTTCAAATTTGAGAATTAATTCTTTTTACAGATTTGGGGCACATCAATGGGGTCCAGCATGGCCCTATCCTATGCTAATTTATACATAGCTGATTTTGAGTATCAATATATTTTTTGCATAGATAATGAGTACTTACAATGTATCAGAATTTTTCATCATTTTGTTGACTATATATTCTATATTTGGACAAGGAATCAGACACAGTTAGAAACATTTAATTGCTATTTAAATATGAGAACGCAGAATCCTATATTTACAATGAAAAGTGACAACACTGAGATACCCTATTTAGACTTGTTGATATGCAAAAAGAATACTACATTAGAGACCAAATTGTATAGAAAACCCCCACACAGAAACTCATTGTTAAGGGTAGACAGCTATCATCCTAAACATTTGATTAAGTCCATACCATATGGACAATTAGTCAGAGCTAAATGAATTGTACATATAGTGAAGGATTTGAATGGACACAGAATATGTGTAAACGATTCAGAGACAGGGGCTACAATGGGGATACCTTGGTCAATGCAGTGGACAAAAATCAGAGAAACAAATAGAGATACACTGTTAAATACAGGCATACATCAGAGAGAAACTCGTAATGAACAGGGTGAACCTCAACAGAAAAAAGTTGTTTTTGCCACAACATTCAATGACAGCTTTGGTAAGATTAGACAGACTATTTATAAACATTGGGATGTATTATGAGCAACCCCTATGGGGGCACAAGTTTTTGAAAATACACCCATGGTTGTAGCTAAAAGAAATAAAACATTGGCTAACATTTTGTGAAAAACAGTGCACAACATACCAACGAAAAAAACACAGCATTTTATGTTTATATCAGACATTAAAGGCAATTACCCTTGTGGCCATTGCGTGCACTGTAAATATAGAATGAAGAACATTAGAAACACTGTTAGAGATGAGAACATAGAGATAAATGACTATTAACTGTTCTACTGAGGGTGTCATATACTGTCTAAAATGTCCATGTGATAAAGTGTATATAGGTAAAACAAAGATCACTTAAAACAAGAACTGGGGAACATAAATCGGATATTAGACGTGCTGACATGTCCTCACGAATGGCAAGGCATTTTATTTCTCAGCGATACCAACTGACACATTTGAGATTTTTTGGAATAGAAAAAGTTAATCATGACCCCTGTGGCGGGGGACTATAGAACCCATATCTAAATAAGTTTTGCTATAAAATGTCTTTCTAGCTGCCACTTAGCCCAGTTTCAGTTGTTATTTGCATGTACTAATGTCACTTTTGTCACCTCTGCATAGCTATACGTATTATCTCAAGTATTGTCTGACTTGATCTGTATTCTAACCTACCTGTACTATATCCTAGGTACCTGTACTATATACTATGTATTGTATAATCTCATCTCATTTTATACATGTATTCTCCCGGGTCGTGCCTGAAAATAGTCAACGCTGGCTAGTACATCTAACCTGGTTAACAAAAACTAAATAAAATTCTATATAGGGAAGCGTATTACAGTATTAGATTTGATTCTGTGAATCCCAGATTTGGGTTAAATGACTACTGACTGGCAGACTATTATTTAGGTTAAGGAAAATATATACATTTCGTATAGTTAAATGCTGCTCTGCACCGTTAATACTTCGGAAAAAGTCAGTTTCCTGGTGACCTCCTTTAAGTGTGTTGATCTCCTGTAGGCAAGAATTTATACATGGGATGAGTCTTAAATTATGTGAATGACTTTTTATATACATTTTCAATATTTAGATTGTTTGATCTATTGAATTAAGTTCAGCTTGCTTGAAGAATTATGATTGTTAAAAGAAAGAAATAAGACAGTTTTATAAAACATTAAACATTTTAGGAGATGCCAGGAGTTGCAGTTCTCTGCTTTTCTCCAGGTGCTGCTATTAGCAGATGATAATTTTAGAGGTGCTGCTATTAGCGGATAGGGCGCTCCAGACACTTGGGTCAGGGTCATGTGAGCTTGCCCGTCTGCCCGCATGCCCGATTCTCTGCATAGGAACAGTCTTTTTAGACTGCGCAAGACGCTACTCTCCACCTCCATTGCATGCTTACAGAGGAGGTGAGAGAGTGCATCTAAATCAACTTACAAAAGCATCAGCCAGGAAGTTTTCAAACTTTTAAAAGCCCTGTTTGCCGAACATGAGACTATTTTGTATTTGAAAGCTTAAAACAGGGTATATAATTCAGAGTTCTAAAAGAATGTCTTTCTTTTCTACAGATTTAAAAAAAAAAAAAGAGAAACACTTATTGTAAAAGGAACAGGTATGTGTCTGGTTACATTTTTTGAAAGAGCTGGTGAAGTTGGGACAGTGGCTTAGTAAAATTCTATGCAGTTTTTGGATGTTCACTGTTGTAAATGTGGGTTTTTCCTTGTTTTTCCTTGCAACACTCGACAAGTTGTAAACAAATAAAATCAGAGGTAGGTTACCTGCTGTACATTACAAGGAACTGGTGAAAATTAGGTAGATAAACTTTTAAAAGCCTGGTTTGTCGAACATGGAACTATTCTGTAGTAGATCATGGTTTGTATTGTAATACCTTGGCAATCCACTACAGGTAAGAAGCAGTATACAAGTGAATGCAATATGCAAACAGCTTGCAGTGTATAACTGTCCCAAGTTGTATTTACTAAGAATTTTCCTGGCACAGGGTTTTTGACTTTTTCAAGATTGTTCTATGTTGTAACTACAACAGAAGTGCATGAGTTACTAAAGATTGCACATTTAAACTCCACATATACTGTTAATTATGCTGCAGCAATATTTCTGTAGAAGTGAACAGTTACATACTGTTACTATCCCTTCTGATCTACTGCTTTCTAAGCAACTCTGGGTGCAATGCATTGTGGATGACTGAATAACATTATCTGGCCTAGCCTTTTCTTGGTGAATACACAGTGGTAAAGATGAGCATGCAGCTTCTATAACCGAAAGCAAAAACAACAGACACTGAGACAAACAAAGCAAAATTAAAGAGAGAGGATACTTCTGCAGGTGAAAAGAAAAATAAATTGAGAGAAACAAAAAGAAATCAAAGAAACAGTCTAACAATAGTAGTCAAAACAAGTATTTGAAAGATGAAAGCAGTAAACGTTATGTTATTCTATACCCTGCTGAGTTAGGTAGTTTAGAGGGAAAAAAAGTGAAAATAATATTCCGCAAAATAGTAGTTGTTCAATAAAGTGTTTTTCAGATTGGCTTAGTTCAGTACATTTGGAGAAAAGATGCTTGTGCTACTAGAATTGTGTGACAGCCACGTATTGGTCTGCAAAGGAACTGGAGAAGAAAACTAAAATGTACCATAGCACACTCCCATCATGCAGTGCAGCCCATATCTTCTAATACATAGAGAGGAAAATCAAAGCACCTAGAATAGAAAGTGAATTGCAAGTTTTTGAAAAGTTGTAAAATATGTTTTGATGTTAGAAAGCTTAAAGCTTGTAATGAAAGTTATTTTAACAAAAGTGAAATAACGGCCACGATATTTCCAATAGGTGTGTTCCAATTGTTTTCAAGTATATGTACATCATCTTTAATAGCTCAATTTACAGTATTCTGAAAGTAAATCAGTGTGATTGTACTCATTTATTCAAAGACTATTAGTTATACACTCATTGCCATGTTACAAGCGGATTAAGCCACTCATAAGGATGGGTCTACAGTGGAATTAATTCATGGTTGGTTGGTTGGACCCACTCGGCCTTCGGCCTCGTGGCCCAACCATGGATTAATACCACAGTAGAACCATGCTTTCTCGTGGCTTAATCCTTACTTAGAAGCCTAAACTAGGGTATAATTCAGAGCGCTAAAAGAACGTTCTGTTTTCTACAGATTTAAAAGAAAAAATGTTATTGTAAAAGGAACAGGTATGTGTCCAGTTACATTTTTTGAAAGAACTGGTGAAGTTGGGATTTGGTGTAGTAGGGTTTCATGCAGTTGTTGGATGTACACTGTTGTAAATGTGGGGTTTTCCTTATTTTTACTTGCAGCACTCGACAAGTTGTTTATAAATAAAATCAGAGGTATGTTACCTGCTGTATATTACAAGGAACTGGTAAAAATTAAATGGATAAAAGACATTCTTGTTTTTAAGTGAATTTAAGAGATTAAAACAAGAAGAATTCTATATTTCTGAATGTTTTTAGCTGATAATGAGCATTAGATTCTATCTATGGAATGGTCTTGATTTGGCAATGAGTTTAATGAGGGTAATTAATCTTAAGATTATTATTTGATTGAATTTATTTCAGCTAGTGCATAAGGATTACAAATCAAACTGATTTTTGGGTTTGAACTGGATACATTCTGGATGATCTAGTGTTGAGATATGTGTCTATAACTGATGTAAATATCTTGTTATTTAGGATAAGATGTTAAGTAATGATACTGACATATTTGAATTATGTATTTTAGACACAGTACAACCTTACTGATGAAGGATGTGTCTGAAACGTTAAAGGATGAAGGCTGTTACTGTATGCTACACTTTCTAAAGATACAGAGAGTAAGGTGGGGGAACCTTGAAGTACAGAGGTAACCCTCTGTCACTACATCCAACAACCACTTGTCCATTGTGATAGCAGACCGATGTGGCAAGAGGTGACGTAGCTGACCTATGGGGGGTGCAGACAGGCACAGGACGGGGGATGACATCCTCCGACCCATCATTGGGAAGCTGCAGTGGGGTACACTGGTGGCTGAAGGGGCACCACCACCCCTGACCCCCCTTTCTTAGGACCCTGGCCCCTGGAATTAGGCTTACGTGCCAGGCCTCATACTGCCCCTGCCAGGGCTGCTGCCGAGGAGGCTCTGATGAAAGGGCAGACACTGGAAATCCTGTTTTTTTAGGCTTCTTTAGTGTGTCTTTCTGGGACAATGCCACAAAATGCAGGGCGGCACTGGACTTCTCAATACAGGTGAGATGTCTTTCCACTCCAGGGCCAAATAGATCAGTACCTAAGATGGGGACATTGACCAGCTTATGCTGGGGTTCTACAGGAAGGTGAACAGATGCAGCCAGGCCTTGTGGCGCACGGTAATGACCGCTACAATGGCACAGACACATGAATCGCCCATGCCCAATGCAGTCTGGAGCTGTTATGTAGCCAGTGATTGACCGCGGTCTCTGATGATCGTCACCATCAACTGCTGATCAGCAGGGAGGTGAGGGAGGATTGTATGAAAGACTCCCACCAGGAAGTGACCAAAGCTGGCCATCATCATGGCATAACAAGCCCAACATCAGCTCTAAGGATGCCACAGCGTACAGCTTTTTAGTGGTGTGGTCACTCTTATGGGACTTCTTGTCCAGAGGCTTGTCCACATCAACCCCGATGTCTAGAACTGTGGAACACCAAATCCATACAAGCCCTTCTGCAGTGGTGTGGTCCGATAACTTGGAAATGGAAACAGGGACTGCATGCTTGCAGACCATACAAGTAGAGGGTGTCAAACAGGATGCTGGATGCTGCCAAATCTTCAGGGAATTCCCAAATTAGCTTCAGCTACAAGAAAAGCAACCAGGGTAATTGTCCCAGTCAAAAATGTCCATGAAAGGGTACTTGGCCCTTTTCTGGACTGGCTCTAACAGGAGTGACATGGACTCTTGAGATTAGGTGGAGAAGCACCCGAAGGACACCGGGCCATGCTTGGTGGACAGCTCCTTGAACAAACCCCAGCTGAGGAGAAGAGCCCCAGACAAGACATGGATTTGTGGGTCCAAATCATCTGAGGATTCCTCAAAAATGGCCCTCGAGCGTTGGTTGCCACATACCACCCAGGTATCCTCCCCAAGGGTGATCTGCACTGACAACGGGCCTGGCAACCTGATGGCCGAACAGGTGTCCTCAGTTGGAGCACCCACCTTTGACTGCAGTGGTGGTGGCTTCACCCAAAGAGGTGCACAAGTAGTTGCTGGAAGCACCAATGAAACACTTGCTGGTGTGGGCACCACTGGTGGCTGCCAGGGGATCAAAGGTCCAAGAGATAGAGCCCAACCCTGCCCTGCAATGGCCCACTGTTGCCAGTGGAGCTCCTTATAGCACCAGTGCAATTTGTGATGGTGCCTCTCCTCACCTGAGGATGAGGAGGTCGAGAAGCGTTGTACCTCCCGGTCGAGCGGTATCGAAAGCAAGAACGTCTCAAGCAAGATGCTGACCACAACCTCGACCATCAATAGGCTGGTTAACAGTGAGGGAAGCCTCCTGGCTGATTGTGGTAAACCACATGTTGGCCCTCAATAGGCAGCATTGGCACAGAAGGTTCGACTGCTGGTGGTGGCAGCTCCCACCGAGGACCGGACGGGGACAGCAACCATACCACGTCCTCCTTGGTGAGGACTGGGAGCACTGGGGTCTGTGAGACTGAATTCTTAATCCTGTCCAACAACTGGCTGGCAAGCTTGAGAAATATCTCACTGACCTACTTCACCGGAGTTGAAGTCTACTGGCTCAACAGGGAAACTGAAGTGCCTTCAACCTGCCCCTTGGCCAAGGGGCGTTTGATAGCCACCAAGAGGATGGAGGAGTTGAGGGACTGGAAGAACTGTCATCTCTCCTGGTGACATGACAAGCACAGGCAGTGCTTGTGCTTACCATGACTGTGGGTAGGGCTCTTCCCTAGTGTCTGGGACCACAGAGGTCCATGATCTCTGCTGGTACCACAAACAAGTGCTAGCTGCACTTGTGCTTTCGAACACGGTGGGCAGGGCTCTCCCTTAGGGTCTGGTCAACTGGTCGGCAAGCTCGTGAAATACCATACTGACTTGCTCGACTGGAGTTGGAGTCTACTGGCTCAACAGGGGAAATGAAGAGTCCCCAACCTGCCCCTTGGCCAAGGGGTGCTTGACAGCCACCGAGAGGCCAGATGAACCAAGGGATTGTGAGAACCGTGACCTCTCCTGGTGCCATGATAGGCACCAGTGGTGTTTGTGCTTACCACCACAGGGGGCAGGGCTCTCCCCTAGGGTCTGGGACCACATAGGACCATGATCTCTGCTAGTACCACAAACAGTGCCAGCAGCGCTTGTGCTTACCAGCACGGTGGGTAGGGCTCTCCTCCAGGGTCTGGAGGGCCAAACACATGCCCTGGAAGCTTCTGGTGAATGACACCAGCTGGGAGCAGCATCAAGACCAAGGAGGCATCCGCCGAGGCAGCCGGTGCTTCTGCCTCATGGGCCACAAGCTTCTGAGCAGACCTGGCCTCAGCTGATGTCTTCCTGTGGCCCTTAAGAGTGGTCCTTCAGATCCCGTTCCAAATGCCAACCCAACGAGAGCCAGAGTTCTTGTCCTCAAGGGACACTGGAAGCATGCTTAAGCAAAGGCCACACTCAGCCATGTCGTGTTGCCCGCCCAGGCAGTACACACACACACACACACACACACACACACACACACACACCACGTGTTATGCGAGTTGGCGACTGACATTTTCTGCCAACAGTGAACGCAGAATTTGAACATGGGCTTCAGTTACTCCATCATAGATCAATGAGGGGAGTTGAAGAAACCGAGGGAATAAGGTTAATTAACTCTAAGAAACTGTCTTCAAAGTTCACCAATGGTGCACTAAACCTAAGTGGAAGCCATGATGGAGGTGACCTGTCCTTCCGGCGGAAAGAAAGATCTGACAACATGGGGCACAGTTGGTGTGACATACTGCCTGGGTAGTGGGAGGAGCTTAGTTTAAAGACGTCCGGCCAATCAGACCATTCCAGTGGAACTGCCAGAATGTAAATAGTGAACCATATCCACGCCTCTAGAACAAACCATTTTTATTTATTTATTTGGTTTTTGTTTACCGGGTAAGGTGCACTAGCCATAGCAATGACTATTTTCAGGCACGACCTGGGAGGTTATAGAAACAAAACATTGGAGGCAGTGACAGTACAATGAATAAGGTACAAAACGTGAAAATGTTTGAGGAGCAAGGACACAGTACAGGCATAAGAATACACTAAATATAATACAGTTACAGAGTTGCTGTAATGGAAAGGTAGGATAAATTAACTGTGCTCAAACAAGGCTGTGCTTCAGTTTCGGGGATTTACTGACATCTTAGGGACCTCTATAGAGTTTCACTCTCAAGGTCTATGATACCATCAAATCCCCTCAATGGAATCACAGCCTTGTTGTGCACAGTTATCTATCTACTATTCGATATGTGTACAGATATATTACAATTTTGTGGGTGAGCAGTTCCTTTCTTTCATATTGGATGTGTACCCGTTCCAAGAGTCCATGCCTCCCCCTTAAGAGGAACTCTGGCCAAAATTTCTGGCATCAATAAATGCAGAATTTTGATCAGCATATCCTCACTCAGCCTCATGCCAAATATTAGATCTCTTAAGTTATTTTGTTTAGAAGTTACAAGTCATTTTGTAACCCTTAATTCACTGCCTGTTCAAAAAAGCCAGTTTCAGAGAAGAGCTACTGATGATGTCGTAACCTGAACTCGCAGCCTAATCCTCCCTGCCAGCTACCTTAAATGACTTATTACTTTTATGTTACTTAAAACTGCAGTTGTAGTAAACATCTGAAAAAAAAAGGAAAACTAAGACTGGGTGGGTCAGCGCACGCATTTCCATAATCTGTAGATGCAAGGTACAGTACTTCAGAATGTGATGGGGGTTGGAATGCAGCGGCAAACATGGCTTTAGAATAACGTTTTCTGCAATTTTTAGAATACTGCAGGTATGAGATTTTGAAATGTCACCTAGTTGCAATTGTGGAATGCAGCAATGACAATCTCAGAAAGTAGCTGGGACACGTAAGCATTAAACCACGATGAAGGTGGCATCTAATGGGGAATTAATGCATGGTTGGGACCATTGTGGCACGAGGCCATACAGCGGCCCAGCCATGCATTAATTCCCCATTAGATGCCACCTTTGGAGTGGCTTAATGCACTTGTAACATGGTCTGTGCATAAGTATGACTGTGAGAAATGATTGTGGCACTTCTTAATAAATAATTCACTGACTATTTCAGGTACAAAGAAAACTCTACTGCACTTCTGCAACAGACAGGCAATACTTTGTTTCATACACGAGTCCGTTGAAAACTTTTGCATGCCACAACACAAAGGTCTAATTAAAGCAAAATTCTTATTTGTGCACACTTGCACATGGCCATTATTGTTGTAGCCAACTTAGGAGGACTGCTGCATCTGACTTTTCTTCGCTCGGCTTCTGACTGTGTGCATAATTTGCATACGATCTGCCCCTGGATTAATTTCTTAAGTCACAAACGTTGCTCAACTTAACACTGCAAGTGCGTTGCCAGATGTATTTCTTTTAATGGCTGCAACTTACTGCTCCATAGTAACTGAATTTTATGGTGCCATGCACCGTAAAACTCTGGAATTAATACAAATTTCCGACTGGTTCTTCTGTGCCGCCGCGACCCACTATATGCTCCGCGGTGGCACTTCCCTCTGGTGCACTGGCTTCCACATTTCTTGTGTTGCAGAGGTGCGCAAAAACAGTGCTATTTTGTGATCCGTGGCTGGTTTTATGTACTTCACAAGCAACACGGCATTAGTGCTGTAATAATGCTGTTGCTCTTGTACCAGCTGACGCGGTTGCACCAATTGTTTGTGTTCCCTGTACTCCTCTTATTTTAGCCATGTTACAAATCATTTTGGAAGCTGGCAGGGACGCTAAAATTCATAATGTGGTGGTATCATTTTTAAAATGTGGCAGAGATGCACAATTTTGAAATGCAGGGAACACAGCTGCAGAAGGTGGCAGGGATATGTAATTCTGTATTAGAAAATGGGCTAAAGAAATAAAAAATAAATCTAATTGGCTGGCAGGGGTACGTTAACTAACAGTGAGAGCCCTGTTAGTAAAAAGTACCAGCCATGCCAACCAAGTGAAGTATCATGGTGCCTACCCTGCCTTCTGATTGGGTGAAATCACTTAGTTTGAATATCAAATTGTCACCATTTTTGTGGTCTGGCTTAGCAAGACTCCTAGTGCCCTGTGCTCCATCAGTAGCCGTCAGCTGCCAAACCACTAGTCATCCTCGTGTATGGCTACTTTTTTCCCTTTATTTTTATTTAACTATAGTTCCCTGCTGTGTCATGGCTCGTAATTGTTAAAATGATCCCCACCTCTCTGAGAGCGGACCACCCTCTTGTTCCTCCAGCTGGCCGCTTCAACTTGCATTACCATCTAACATATCTCCCGATGGTATTCCCAATGTAATAAATTTTATTGAAAAAAAAGTGTCACTTGCTGATGGATTAACCGCTATTTTAACAACGTGTTTATTTGCCCATTCTTTACTACACTGGACCTTACTCCTGTGCTAGCATGACACACGGCCTCCATTCCCCTGCCCGTTCATCCTGATCGGCTTCATGGAAACATCTGCTGTCTCTCCGATTTTCAAACATACAGCGCGAGACTCCTCAGCAGCTGAAGTCAGAAATGCTGCTTCCCGGATCTCCCTAACATACACTCACTGCCTACAAGAAAGAAATACAAGGACTGACAAAACCCTAATCTGCCTCAATGTACCCGACCACCACCACACAAAAACCTTTCACTAGAGTCAGATTTTACTAGGTGCACAACTAACATGATTCTGAATGAGCACTTCAGTAATAGCTTTCCTTGTTCTCTGTAGCAGCAGTATCTTTCACTTGCCCTGCATTACCCTTTCACTTCCACTGACGAGACTTTGGGGGATTGCAGCAACAGTGTACAAAAAACAAGAAAGAAAGAAGGGAACACTAATGGGATAGGGGTGGCTGAAATGGCACAATAACAAACATCACAGCATCCTCTACTACCAGCGCCAGCAGCAGAGGGAGTACTTTACCAAAAAAAAGACAAACAATTGATTTCCAGTCATTTTTATAGAATTACTTTACTTTTTTTTTTATTCCTATAAAAATGTCACAGTGCCCATTTTCTAAGTGTAATAATACCCTCCAGGGTGGGCGGTATTGGGTAATACCAGACCTTCCAGAGGCTATAAGGCCCTCCGCCTGGGCGTCTGGCCTCGTATGCCAGGCGGTCTGGTATTGCTGATGCCACCCACCCTGTCGGGTATTATTGCTTGCATGTGTCATGGATGCATAAATTTGGCATGTGGTGGTGGTGTACAATTTCAAAAATGTGGTTGGGATACTTGCTTTTAGAGTGTGGTGGCAACATGCAATTTCACAATGTGGCATGGACACGTAATCTCAGAATGTGGCGGTGATGCAGTTTCAGGATGTCATAGTCACATGCAATTTCAGAATAAAGCAGGGATGCGTAATTTGGGAATGTAACTTGGACATGCAATATCAGAATGTGGCAATAAAACTCATTTTCAGAATGTGGTAATGACAGGCAGTTTTGGAATGTGGAAGTTTACACTCAATTTCAGAATGTGTCAGGAAGGTACAATTTTAGGATGTGGCAGTGACATGATTTTGGAATGTGGTGGTGATGCACAATTTCAGAATGTGGCGGTGGTGCACAATTTGGGAATATGGCGGTGGCACACAATTTGGGAATGTGGCAGTGACACACAATTTGGGAATCTGGCAGTGACGCACAATTTGGGAATGTGGTGGTGACGCACAGGCTCGGAATGTGGCAGTGACGCAGAGGCTCAGAATGTGGCAGTGACGCACAGGCTCAGAATGTGGCAGTGGCATGCAGTTTTGGAATGTGGCGGTGATGCACAGGTTCGGACAGAGGCAGTGGCACACAATTTGAGAATGGGGCAGCAACAATTTCTGGAACATGGCAGAGATGCATAATTTTATAATGTGGCTAGGACGCACAATGTTGGAATGTGGTGGGGATGTGGAAGCACAATGTTGGAATGTGGTGGGGATGTGGACGCACAATGTTGGAATGTGGTGGGGATGTGGATGCACAATGTTGGAATGTGGTGGGTGCATTCAGTTCTGGAATGTGGGCAGGAACAAGAAATTTCAGAATAATATGGTGTGTCCTGTCACATTCTGACAGCGTGCATTCCCACTATATTCCAAGATCGCCAGTTCCTACCAAATTACCCCATGTGTGTCCCTGTTGCATTCAGAGATCGAGTGTCCCACCACATTTTGAGATGGCTCATCCCTACCACATTCTGAGATTGCAAGTCTCCCGCAACATTTTAAAATTGTGCACCACCTTGACATTCTATACCTTGGTTCAGCGCTGCATTCCTAAACTAGCTTCTGACATGTTCTAAAGTATAGTACAATGCATCTCAACATTCTGAAAATGCAAGCACTGACTGCAGCCAATCCTGTATCAGTTTTTTTTTTTAAATGATTACTACAGCTATAGTTTCTTAAACTTTGGAGAAACAGGTCCTGTAAGGTTGCTGACAGAGAGAACTACACTGTGAGTGACTCTTCCCTGAAACTGGCTTTTTTGAGCATGGAGTAAAATCAGGGTTACAAAATAGCTCATAACTTTATAATGAAGTAATGTAGAAACCTAATTTTTGGTATGAGATTTATTGGGGGTATGCTTATTCTAATTCTGCAGTGTAGCACTTTTGGCTGGATTCCCTCTTTAGACATTTCTTTGTTCTCCCACAGGAGGGTTGGATTGTTTTGGGTTGTGTGCTTTATTATGCCTCAAATTACAATGGAAGAAATACTGGCTTGGCTGAAGAAATATTGTCACAGCTTTAGTTTTAAGTTTAGTGGCAACATATTATACATGTCTGTTTATTATTAATGCTACATCTATTAACAACAAAGTACTTTTTTCATTTGAAACAAAACTGTACTGACTTGCCAAGAGGCTCATCAGTGTGTTTGTTTCACTATGTCTCCAACCCGATTATTCAGTAGCGTACAATTCTGATGTTTCATTTAGATCAGCAGTGTTTCATTACGTGTTTTTCTACTCCCAGATCATTATACTAAAGTTCTCTCTTTTATATATAATCTAATATTGACATAATTAACGGCTTTATACTAAGTGGGTCAGTTTGCCCCTTGTAGTGGAAGCAAAACTTGTGATTTTAATCACATCATGCTGCTTTCTAGAGAATATTGGCTTTCTGAGGTCAGAAACAGCAGTGACAAAAACACTTTTTCAGTGGTACATTTCAGCTTAGTTCTTGTTGATTGGGAAAGAACAGCTAGGAAATGTCTTTCCTTCATTTCAGCCTCAAGTGGGGAGGGAGATACAGACACAAAGCAAATTATATTATAAGATGAGAGGAGAGAATAGGCAAATTTGATCGGCTGACAGCCCTTGCCAGGTATGTCTTATTTAAGATACACCACGGCGGAAAAACAAGAGCCAGCATGAGTGACCACAGCCACATAGATATCCCTGTGCCACACTACCATCCAATTTTAAAATTAAGCGATCAGATCACAGCATATCCCCAACCTGAACGAACACAAAACCCCGAAGCACCAGTTCATTCAGTGTACTCGCTCAAGCCTCACTGCTCTCTTTTCAGAAATACTATTTTTTTTTCTTTTATTTGTACAGGTAAAAAAAATACATATATATATATATATATATATATATATATATATATATATATATATATATATATATAGTATACTGAGTAGTGCTACATTATTAAGGAGTTGAGTACGCTTTTAAGGTTAAATGGTGAAACTTTGTACCTTAATAACTTTGCCACTGTTCAATGGATTTGCCTGAAATTTGGCAGGCACGGGGCGTAACCATAGTTCTTGGTATCTGGCAACTTTCATACCGGTCAGCTGCGGAGTTATTAAGCGACATTCGTACATGCAATTACGTTTTTTGGCGTATTCTTTGCTTGCACCTACAAGTCGCACGGTTTATGCGACTGGTCCGAAAACTTCACGGAACATGTGGCCGGGGTCCCCGATGTGCCTTTTGAAGATTTCGTGAAAAAATATTAAACTGTTCAAAAGTTATTCAAAAAAACAATTTCCCATTATAAGTCATTGGGAAAAGTTAACAAAAAGTTCGAAAGTGTCACAAATGCACTTTTTAGTGTTGCAAATGGCCCTAGTAGTGCCGCAAATCCGCCATTTTGTTTTCAGTTACTGATCACAGAAATGCTTGGAATTGAAAACTGGGACCGTCTAGGGACATAATTATTTTTGTGTTTACCTATTCAAGCCCTGGGGATGCTAGCCATGTCTTTATTTTGGGGTTAAACATCCCATAAATATGTTTTTCAAATTTCTGGGAAAAGTAGTGCAACACTTGCGACACTTTCGCACATTTTTGCGAAATGGGTCACAAATCATGACACTACATTTCTAGACTATGGTCAAAATGACAGGAATTCTTTGCCACCTTGCTGCAAAAAAATGATTTGGTCTTTTGGGCTGAAATTTAGAGGAAAGGTAGCCAACATCTCACAGATGTGCCTTTTGGTGGTTTGGTGACAAAATATTACACGGATGCAAAGTTATGGTACTCCGAAGTTTACTTTTTTACCCATAGACTAACATGGTGGTGTCCCCCTTTCGGGGCTCGTATCTGGAAGCAGTCACGGGAATCACGGAATTTCGTCGGCAAATCGTAGCCCTATGGGCTACATGTGTAGTGAAAACCTAGCCAGGAAACTCATGAATCATGTGAAATATTTTTTTCCTACGTCGTACGATTACTGAGATATTATTTTTGTATTACAACCGCTCGTTTTCTTCTCTGAGGCCCATTACTATGCATACATTCTTTGTTTTCACTGTGTTTCTCAATGGAGCTTTGGGGGAAAAATATGGTGTGTGCTCCAGTTACTATTACACGTAGGCTTTACACTTGTGTTTCCATGCCCTTTTGCGT
Source organism: Neoceratodus forsteri (assembly GCA_016271365.2). Lineage (NCBI taxonomy): Eukaryota > Metazoa > Chordata > Ceratodontiformes > Ceratodontidae > Neoceratodus > Neoceratodus forsteri. Next base: position 434,655,267 of record JADMNL010000022.1, on the reverse strand, counting down.
TAGCGTTCTCGTGTACACCACAGTGTGAGTTACCCTTTGCGTTTCTGTTTGCGTGTTTGTTACTGTTATCATTTCTGTCTCCACTACTATTTGTGTTTTGTTTAGCATCACCTTGCGCATTACCATTTCGGTTGCCGGCCACCCTTCCATTTCTGTTTGCCTTTCATTTTGCGTCATCGTTCTTACCGTTACCATTTGCGTTTCCAATTGCGTTCCCGTGCCCGTGAGCATTACGGTTTGCATTTCCATACGTGCTTGCGTTTCTGTTTCCTTTGGCATTAATGTTGCTGTTACCATTACCATTTCCGTTTAGAATTGCAGTACCGTGACCGTGCGCATTAGGGTTTGCATTTCCGTACGCGCTTGTGTTTGCGTTTCGGTTTCCTTTCGCGTTATTGTTGCTGTCACAGTTATCATTTGCATTTACAATAGTGGTACCGTGACCAAGCACGTTACCAGTTGCATTTCCGTATGTGCCTGGGTCTCCATTTGCGTCACTTTTCAAATTGCGTTACTTTGCACCTGCGTTTCTATTACCGCTTGCTTTACAATTTACGTTTGCATCACCATGTGCATAACCATTACCACTTGTGTTTGCGTTGTTGTTACCGTTACTATGTCACAAAAAAATCACGTGGTGAGGCGCTGCGCTCCCACCACCACATTCCATTCACTATTTATAGTCCTCATTCTCAAAAAGAAGCGAAATTAGAGGCAAAAAACTCTGTTTAATGCATCAGTTAGGGTTGTTCCACAGCAACAAAAGTGAGGAAATTCGGTGCTAGGATTGAAACCCCCTTGCACCCCAGCCTGCCCCACCCAAATGGCATCGAGGTGTGCGTTGGGGTCATTAATTCTACTACGCACCCCTTCTCTACACCTCTGCCTGTTCACGCATGTGTGGGGTGAGAAGTTAGACAGAGCACAGCACACCCGATGCGGTTGGGTGGGGAGCGGGCTGAGGGGTGCAAGGGGTTTTCAACTAACACGAATTTCCTCACTTTTGTTGCTTGGAACACCTAACTGATGCATTAAATGGATTTTTGCCTCAATATGTGTGTGTGTGTGTGTGTGTGTGTGTGTGTGTGTGTGTGTATATATATATATATATATATGTATACAGTACAACTTCGAATATACGAATGCTCTGGGAGACATCAGATTTGTTTGGATAATTGAGAATTCAGATAATCAGGGGTCCATAACATTAGGCCAACCAGAGTCGGGGGACAAAGTCAGAGTTTGGATAATCAGGAGATTTGGATAATTGAGGTTTGGATAATAGAAGATGTACTATATATATTTCAACTACCATCCTCTTCCCCCCCCCCCATGGGAGTCCGCTTTTAGTGGGACACAGTAAAACAATAGAAACAGCCTTCTGCATCCTGGTAAAGCTTCCTAAGCCCCGCTCCACCAAAAGACAAGCACATTTCTTTTTTTTTTTTCTGTTTGAATAGCATGACAACCACATCTGCCCCATCGTATTCCTCACTGTAGTCCCCTACCCCAAACCGAAGTCCGTCATGAGCTATGAGGACATGTAAAGAAGGAGAGCACTGACCATTAGTTTGAGAAGCTCCCGCCGCATATAAGTGGTGATGATGTGGATCTTGTGGCCATTACTGAGATGTGGTGCATAGGGAGCCATAACTGGGATATGATCCTACCAGGCTATACTTTCCTCAGGAAGGATAGGGTGGTGAGAAAGGGAGAAGGGGCTGTGCTATATGTATGGGAGAGTATCAAAGTGATAGAACCGCTAGGGAACTGGGGGAAGGGGGGCTGGAGGTAATGTGGATCACCCGGGAGATAGCAGCTGGAAAAATAGGTTACTGATCTGTAACTGTAGCTCTAGGAGTGGTATATAGTTCACATCCAAACTGTGGCACTTCCACTGGAACAGTCTGAATTGCTGGATGTTTTTAAGCTAAGTTCCTCCCACCACCTGGGCAGTATATTAACCCCTCCCCCGACTCCACCCCATGTTGTCAGATCTTGCATGCTGGAAGAAGGATCCATGCATCTCTTGCCAGGGGAGGCTGGGTGGGTTTTGAGGATGTGAACTACAAAACACTCCTAGAATTACAGGTACACTTGAGTAACCCATTTTTCTAGGGTCATTAATACAGTTCGCTATCCAGACTCCTAGCAGTTCTCCAGGAGAAGGGGACAAGGCACACACCCCTATGTAATGAACACACACTGGAGAACTGAGGCCCCAAAACCAGCATCCCAGCAAGACTCAAGATCAATGCAGTAGTGAGCAATGAAGGTGTGTGCGTGGACTTACATGTAGCAGCCCTGCTGATCTTCTAGATAGGGGCATCCCTGGAAGCAGCCACCAAGGCAGCAGTATGTCTGGGGAAATGAGCCCCAATCCTACAGGAGCTTCCCTACCAGCCAACTGACAGCAGAGGTCAATGTGGGATGTTATTTAGCTGCCAATTATCCATTTTGCTGCAGGTCTGCCAGATACGGCTTAGCGTAAGTGACAAACAGCTGGGAAGCCTCTCCCCGAACTCTAGCCATGCACTCCAAAAAGAGTGTTCTCCTCAGGATCAGTGTGTGGAGTCCGTCATCAACCTCCGAAGATGGATCAGTAAAGTATACTGGTAAGTTAATCACCTGATTAAGGTGAAACTGATACAACCTTCAGGAGAAGCTTCAGGTTGGGGCGAAGGATGACTTTGTTCCTGTGGAAGACCAGCTAGGGAGACTCCACTGAGAGTGCCTGGAGTTCCCGAATCCTGCTGGCTGACATAATGGCCACCAGGAAGGCCATCTTTCACAACAAGTGTGACACTTCACATCTATGCATTGTCTCGAAAGGTTTGCCCATCAGCACAGCCAACACCAGCAGTACATTCCATGGTGGAGGTTTCATGCACTGGAGGTGACAGGTGGTCAAAGCCCTTGAAAAAAGCACCTGACCACCTTCTCCTGGGCCACTATCTGCTTATCAACCTGTGCCCAATAAGCACAGATGGCTGACAGTGCACCTTAAGGGTTGTGGCCCACAGTCCCAACTGAGAGAAGGACCAGAGGTAGTCGAGGATGCTAGCCACAGGGCAGGCAAGGAGATTAAGTTTCTTGCCTTGACACCAAATGGAAAATCTATTCCATTTAAAGGCATAGCATCTGCAAGTTGACTCTTTTGGGGAGGCCTCCACAATGTGGAGCAAATCCTCCAAAAAGATCAAAAGCCTGGGACACTAGCCATACAGGAACCAGTCTGTGAGGTGCAAGGACTACAGGGCTGGGTGCAGGACTGTCTCCTGATGTCTGGTCAGCAAATCTGGGAAGACAGGGAGTCGCCACAGAGGTCTGCTGCTGATGCCAAGGAGACCCGGGTACCAGAACTACCTTGGCCAGTCTAGAGCTATCAGAATCATCCATGCCTTGCCCTTCCAGCCCTTAATCACTATACTGGGGATCAAGGGGAAGAGAGGGAAGGTGTACACAAGGCCTGGGGTCAAGGGCCTCACAGATGCATCTCTCAACAGTGTCTCGGACTGTTTTTTTTTTTTGGGGGCAGGCACAAAATAGCCTCAGTTTGGAGTTATCCCAGGAGGCAAACAGGTCCACCAGAGGAATACCCCACTAGGAGAACAAGTGGTTCACCACCTCCTGATTCAAGAACCATTCATGCAATGTCTCTCCAACTCAGGTAAGAGTGTCCGTCAGCTGACTGTTCTCTCCTGTGACATAAATCACCAGGGGATCTGCGTCTAGGCTGTGCATAAGGGTCCAGGTGCAGAGGGCCTACCGACACAAGGGAAGGCAGTGAGTTCTGCCCTGCCTGTTCAGGTAGAACATGGTAAAAGTATTGTCTGTCTGGTCCTGCACAACCTGACCCTGACTAGAGGAGTGAATTCCATCGGCACAAGTCACACTGCATGGAGCTCCAGAAGGTTTATGTGGTGATGGGATTCTTGGGATGAGCAGAACCCATGGGCTCTGTGGTCTCCCAGGTGCATGCCCAACCCCACCAGAGATGCATCCATCATGAGTGTGACGGCTGGCTCTGGGCCCAAAAATGTGATTTCTTCCTCCAGGTGTTCTGGGATCAGCCACCACTGGATAGCATCCCATATCAGCTGGGTCACTCTGACCGTCTGCTCCAAGTGGCCTAGGCGCTGGGACCACTGATGGCCCAACTTCCACTAGAAGTGGCACATCTGCCAGCATGCCCAAAGCACCATGCCGATGTAGGATGTCATGTACTTAAGCAGCCTCAGGAAATCCCAGGCAGGGCATGACAGCCCAACCTGAAATGATCGGGCAAAGGAGGCAAGATACAGTGCCCAGTCTGCAGGGAGGCAGACCTTGGCCTTCAGGGAATCTAGTTCTGCCCTGATGAACTTTATCACCTGCATGGGTGCTACGTTGGACTTATCCAGGTTGACCAACAGGCCCAAGTCTGACAGCCAGATCTCTGGACCGCTCCACAGCTTCTTTGGATGAACCAGCTAACAGCCAGTTGTCCAGGTTGGGGCACACCCTGACACCTAGGCACTGCAGATATACTGCCACCACTGCCATGCACTCAGAGAAGACTCTGAGCACAGCGGATAACCCAAAGGGGCATGAGCTGGAACTGGTATAGGACCCCTTCTACTCATAACCAGAGGTACCATGGACTGACTGGGATATGGAAGAACACATCCTTGAGGTCTAGGGAGCAAAACCACGTATTTTGCTCCAGCAATGGAATGATCTGATTCAGAGTGACAATCCGGAACTGGCATTTCTGCATGAACTGGTTCAGATCATGTAGATCCAAAATGAGGCACCAGCCCCCCCATCTGTTATGGGACCAGAAGTACTTGCACACATTGCCCTGACTGGCCAGGGCATCCGCAGCATGGGCTATTGTCCCTTTTGCAAGAAGCTGAGCAATGTCCACCCCCACAGGGTGGACAGCATGTCCTGAGACACCCTAGTCTCCTGAGGTGCATGAGGTGGTAAAGCGGGAGAGCCTTGAAGCTCAGAGGCAACCCTCTGCCCACTATGTTCAACACCCACTTGTCCACTATGATAGCGGACCAATGTGGCAAGAAGTGATGTAGCTGCCCTCATACAGGGAGGGCAGACAGAGACAGGTGGAAGGATGACACCCCCAACCTCTCACTGGGGAGCTTTTGCGGGGCACCGTTGGCTGCAGCCAGAGGAACCACCACCACCACCACCACCCTTGCCCCCCCTTCGGGACCTGGCCCCGACTTGGGCGTTGGGTGCCAGGCTTGGTACTGCCCCTCCTGGGGCTGCTGCCAAGGAGGCTATGGTTAAATGGACCAATATTGGAAAGCCTGTTTCTTAGGCTTCTTTATCGTGTCCTTCTGGAACAATGTCACAAAATGTAAGGTGGCACTGGACTTCTCAATACTGATGAGATGGCCTTCCATCCCAGGGCCAAACAGGCTGGTGCCAACACCCACTTGTCCACTGTGATAGCGGACCAATGTGGCAAGAAGTGATGTAGCCGCCCTCATACAGGGAGGGCAGACAGGGACAGGTGGACCCAGTTTGTGCTGGGTGTTTGCCGTGTAAGGTGGACAGATGCAGTCATGCCCTGTGACGCATGGAGACAGCCACTGCCACTGAATGGGCACATGAATCACCCAAGTCCAAGGCCATTGGAGCTGATGCTTAGCTAGCAATTGACCCTGGTTTCTGATGACTGTCACCGCCGACTGCTGATTGGCTGGGAGGTGAGGTAGGATGGAATCAAAAACTCCCATCAGGAAGTGACTGAACCTGGCCATCATCATGGCATAGCTAGTCTGAAGACCCAAGGACACTGCAGCGTACACCCTGTTAGCGGTATGGTCAGTCTTACAAGACTTCTTATCCAGAGGCCTGTCCATGTCCTCCTGGTTTCCAGACTTGTGGAACACTGATTCAGTTACCAACCCCTCTGCAGAGAGGTCATCCAAGAAATCAGAGAGGGACCCAATATGGACCACATATGGGTAGAGTGTGTCAGGCAGGATGATGGATGCTGCCAAAGCTCCAGGGCCAGTACCAAAATGGCTTCAGCCACAGGAAAGGCAATCCCTGGGGATTCGTCCCTATCCAAAACGTCCATAAAAGGGTACTCAGCCCTTTCTTGGACTGGCTCTATCGGGACTGACACAAACTCCAATATTAAGCAGAGATGCACACTGAAGGACACTGGGCCATACTCAGGGGGCAGCTCCTCAACTGATCCCCAGTCAAGAAAAAGAGTCCCAAAGGAGGCCATGAAATCGTGGTCTGAGTTGTCAGAGGACTTCTTGAAAATGGCCCTTTTCTGTTTCTTGCCAAGGATCACCCGTGTATCCTCTCCCAGCATGACCTACACCAACATCCTGCCTGGCAAGCTTGTGGCCGAAAGGGACCAATTGGTTGGAAGCAGTCCCCTTTGGCTGTGGTGGTGGCAGCTTCACCTGAAGAAGTGGGGAAGCAGCTGCAAGGAGCACCTGCATAGATTGGACTGATGGGGTACCACTGATGGCTGCCAGGAGTAGAGTGCTTCCATGCCCAATAATGGCCCACTGTTGGTAGAGGAGTTCCTCGCAGTACCAGCACAGCTTGTGACAGTGCCCTTCCTCACCAGAGGATGAGGAGGTTGAGGAGTACTGATGGTGATACCTCCCAGTCAAGTGGGAATGCCCTGACCTAGACCTCTACCATGACCTTGACCACTGACTGGATGATTGACGGCAAGGGGAGCCTTCCCACTGGCTGTGGTATACCAAGTGCCTGCCCACATTAAGTAACATGGGCGTGGAAGATTTGCTAGCCAGTGGAGGCTGCTCCTGCTGGAGACTGGACGAGGACACCAACCAAATAACATCTTGAGTGAGGACCAGGAACACTGGGGTCTGTGAGATAGATTCTTCAACTAAATCTGACAACTGGTTGACATGCTTGCGGAAAATATTTGCAGCCTGCTGGATCGGATTTGAAGTTAACTGGCTCAATGGGGGATTGCAGAGCTCTCGACCTGCCCAACCCACTCCTGGACCGAAGTGTGTCGGCTACCATTGAGCAGTCGGAAGAGTCGAGGGACTGGGTGAGCCTTGATATCTCCTGGTCCCACGACCAGCACTGGTTGGCACTTGTGCTTGGAACCATGGTGGTCTGGTGTCTCTCTGTCTCTCTCTCAGGGTCTGGAGAGCCAAATCCATGTCTCGGAAGACTCTGATGAATGATCCTCCAACGCCAGTCCCATCCAGGAACAGCGCCAAGACCAAGGAGGTGCCCTGTGTGGCAGCCACCACTTTTGCCTCAAGGGCCACAAGCTGCTGAGCAGACCCAGTCACAGCACAAGCCTTCTTGCAGCCCTTTGGGCAGCCCTTCTGATCCTGTTCTAAAGGCCAACTCAGTAAAAGCCGGAGCTTCCTGTCCTTGAGGGACTTGGGAAGCATGCAGAGGCAAAGGCCGCACCCAGGTCTGTCGTGCTGTCAGCCCAGGCAATACATGCACGTGTCATGTGGGTCGCAGTGACAGACATCTTCTGCTGGCACTGAACGTAGTACTTGAATTCCGACTTCTGTTGCTCCATTGAAGATCTAAGAGGGGAGTTGAAGGAACAGAGGAAAGAAATCCAAATAAATAAAAAGCTTCAAAAGACAAAGTTCATCTACGGGTCACTAAATCCTACATGGATGCCGAGAAGAAGGTGACCTGTTCTTGCAGCAGAAAAAAAGATCTGACATCATGGGGTGGAGTCGGGGGATGCAACACCCATGTGGTGGGAGCAGCTTAGCTTAAAGGCATCTGGCAAATTGAACTGTTCCACTGGAACTGCCAGTGTGGATACTGAACTATTTCCACGCCCCTAGAACCAATATTTGCACTGGGGTGATATACAGACTTCTAATCCGGGGGAAGAACTGGATAAGGCACTGGGGTAAACCATCAGCATGATGGCAGAATAAAGGGGAAGGTGCTGCTGGTGGGGGACTTTATTCTGCCGGATGTAGATTGAAGCCTCCCAGTTGTAGCCTCAGCTAGAAGCAGGGTAGTCCTAGACACCCTGCAGGGGGTGTTTCTCATGCAACTAGTTAAACAACCTACTCATGATGGGGCAATTCTGGACCTGGTGGTCACAAACAGGTTCAACAGTATTGCAGATGTCAAGGTGGGATGCCACATGGGGACCGCTGATCACCATACAGTGTGGTTAAATATAAGGATGGTAGTAAAGGCAAGCCACACAAAGATGAGGGTCCTGGACTTCTGGAGGGCAGATTTAAAAAAAAAAAAAAAAGGTGAATGCCTCATACATGACCTAGCAGGAAGGGATTGCCAGAGTGGAGTGGAGGAACAGTGGGCCAGATTAAGGGATGGCACATTGAAGGCAACAAGCCACTGCTAGAAGGAAGTGAACAAAAATAGGTGGAAACAAAGACCACTTCAGTTCTCAAGGGAAGTGGCTTCAAAAGTAAAAGCAAAAAGGTTAGCATTCAGAGTGTACAAGGAGATGCAGAGGGGAAACAGGATAGAGGGGGGTACCAGGAAAAGCAGAGAGACGCAGGGAAGGCAGTGAGGGGCGCAAAGTGAGGAAAGGATGGCAAAGGGGTAACTAAGACAAGACTTTATTAGATACATAAGTGAAGAGAGGAAGACAAGGGAAGGGATGTTAAGAAGGGCAGGGGAAGACTGTGCAGAAGAGGATCAGGAAAAAGCAGCTATTTTAAACAGCTACTTCAGCTCAGTCTTCACAATGAGGATGGGGAGACCACACAAAAACAGTAGTAGCACTGTGGAGAGGGAGGCAGACACAAGCCCATTCAAAAAGGAAAGTGTCCTGAGAGGACTCACGAATCTGAAAGTGGATAAAGCTATGGGTCTCGATGGTGTACACCCAAGGATGCTGAGGGAGTGCAAAGAGGTACTGGCTGCACCTCACTGACAGCCCTTTTCAACATTCAATAGAAACAGAAGTGTTTCCAGAGGACTGCTGGAGGGCAGATGTAGTTCTGCTTCCCAAAAGGAGCAGCAGGGAGGAGGCTGGCAACTATAGGCCAGCCTGTCATCAGTAGTGGGACAGCTAATGTAGACACTGTCAAAAGAAAGACTAGCTGAGTATCTTGAATCCAGCTGGTTACAAGACTCGAGGCAGCACAGATTTTTTTTTGGGGGAGGTCAGGTCAGACAAACCCAATTGATTTAATTCCACTGGGTGACCAGGATTATAGAGGAGGGTGGTGATGTGGAAGTGGTGTAATTGTACTTCAGCAAGGCCTCTGACACCGTACCACACAGGAGGCTTATAAGGAAGCTGGGCAGTTTGAAAGTGGGACCCAAGGCGGTAAACTGGGTATGAAATTGGTTGATGGATGGTTGACAGAGGGTGGTGGGAAATGCCATTCACTCCGGTGAGGGAAGAGTGACCACCGGGTTACCTCAGGACTCAGTACTGGAACCAGTCTTTATAAGTGACATTGCAGAAGAGCTGGAAGGGAAAATGTGCTTCTTTGCAAATGACACCAAAATTAGCAGTAGGGAAGATACTCTGGAGCGGGGTGGAGAGAAATGAGTAGAGACCTTCGAAAACTTGCAGTGGTCAAAGATAGGACAGCTGCGTTTCAATGCAAAAAACTGCAAAATCATTAACCTAGGCCCCAGAAACCCAGAGGTGGTGTATAAAATAGGGAAGTGGTACTGATGGTCACTAAGCAGGAAAGGGACTTTGAGGTAAGTATATCAGATTACCTCAAGGTGGCGAGGCAGTGTGACAAGGGAAGTAGGCAGGGCCAGCAGGATGCTGAATCACCAGCAGAAAGAGGGAGGTGGTGTTACCACTGTATAGATTCGTGATGAGACCCCACCAGGAGTACTCTGCCAAGTATCGCAGACCACATCTCAGGAAGGACATGGGATCTGTTCAGAGGAAGGCAACTAAAATAGTGCAGGGGCTGCATCATGAGCCCTATGAGGAGACACTTAAGTGTTCTCAGTACAGTGTGTACACCCTGGAAGAGAGGGGACATGACAGAGACCTATAAATACCTCACAAGGGAAAATAAGGTACAAGAGGGAAGTATTTTTCAGAAGAGAAGGTGCACGAGAACAAGGGGACATGCAAGGAAGCTGGAAGCAGGGGCAGAATTTAGGAGGGATGTAAGGTAGCTGGCTGGAACAGTCTTCCAGTGGAGGTGGTGAGGCAAAAACAGTTGTGGGATTCAAGCATGCATGGGATAAGCACAAAGCAATCTTGCTAGATCAGGTAGGGTAAGTGGTGACAGTACAGGCAGGGAAAACGTGGGCACACTGGGTGAGCTAAGCAGTCCTTATCTGCACCATCTTTCTAAAGGAAAGCATAAGGAAATGGAATTGTAGAAAGAAAGAAAGTAATGTAATAACAAGTTAGAAACAGAGAAACACAGAAGTTGACGGCAGATAAGGACCGCAAGGCCCATCCAGTCTGCCCATTCCTTTTTCTACCTTATGAATGGGCCATAGGCCTTTGCTCTGTCAATGGCTTATCTATTCATACTCATCTGTATTGCTCCCTTATGCCTATCCCATGCCTGTTTGAGGCTGTGCACTGTATTCATATCTGCCACTTCCTGAGATAGGCCATCCCATGCATCCATCACCCTTTCTGTGAAAAAGAACATCCTCACATTACCCCTTAATCGGTCTCCCTCTAATCTCATGCTGTGTCCTCTTGCTATTTTTCTTATATTGAAACATGTTAGACTCTTTCACCTTGTTAATGCCCTTAAGGTATTTGAATGTTTCAATCATATCATCTCTCTCCCTCCTTTGCTCTAGGGTATACACATTGAGTTCAGTTAATCTGTCATCGTATGTTTTCTGATGCAGTCCCGGCACCATTTTGGTTGCCCTTCTCTGGATTACCTCAATTTGGTTAATGTTCTTGTGAAGGCGTGCCCTCCAGTACTGCACGCAGTACTCCAGAAGTGTCCTAACCAGTGTCTTGTAAAGAGAGAGTATTACCTCCCTCTTCCAACTTGTGATACCCCTACTAATACACCCCAACATCCCTCTAGCCTTACCTACTGCTTTAGAGGTCTGCTTGGATTCCAGGTCATCGGTGATGACGCCCAAGTCTCTTTCTTCTCTTGTGACTGCCAGCAGCTCCCCTCCCAGCCTATAGGTGGCTTTAGGGTTTCTTTTCCCTACGTGCATGATCTTGCACTTCTTTGTGTTAAACCTGTTGCCACTCTTCCGACCAAGTTAAAGACTTAAAATGTTTACAGATACAAGCAAAACAACTTCTGAGATTCTGAAAATGCAGATGATATAATTAACTGTGAGAAAACAGAAACCTACAACCATGGAGCAGTTAGGAGACCTTTTTTACTGTTAAACCCACAAAAGCCGAGAGCACATGCCCACCCTCCAAATGCAGAAGCAATGCAGAAAACAGGAACAAAACAGTGGGCTGTGACTGTAGGCATCATTCAACTCCCTCCACGAGGTCAGGCTAGGGTTTTAGGTATAAAGGGCATCTGCTGGGGAAGTTTGGCAGAGCCTGGTAGGTGCTGTTGGGGGAAGGGGGTTAGTGTCTTCCAAGGCCAGAAAAAGGTCAGCCCCTGGAGAAGCTGAGCAGAGTCCAAGGATCTCAGACAGGAGGCTGTGACTAAGGGCCAGCAAATTAAGCCACTGCTGGGAAAGCCTGGCAGAGGTTGGTAAGCTCGGAGAGTAATGAATCCTAACTCCCAAGGCAGGAAAGGGGCGCCTGTGGGAGAGCCTAACATTTACTTAAGGAAGCCACTGAGGAGCCTATAGTAGAAGTTTACCAGATTGGTTGGTTATAGGAGTAATCCCGCCTGACAACTGAAGAGCAACAGGCAATGAATACAGATTTTGTTACAAATATTTGTTTAAAGGGGAAACAAAACTGAATACGTTTTATTTTGCCATTGATTTTAACTATAGGAAAGGTGGTAATCAGACAAGTTTCAACAGGGACAGCATTCCATAGACCCAGGGCTGCAGCACAAAATGTCTGCCTGCAGATTTCTGCTACAAGAGACTTGGCAGCCCCTGGCACATTGATTCTGTGTCTCGCGCAGACACAGCAGTCACAAGGTGAAGGAGGTAAAGTGGACCTAGTCGACTCAAGGGTTTAAAGATGAGCAAAAGGATCTTGCAGTCAATCCTGTCTTACAACCAGCCAGTGCAAGAGCATGTAGCAATGGTGTAATGTGTTCCGACCTCAGTGCAGAGTGCAGGACAGAGGCCTGGCTGCTGCCTTCAGCACCAAATGCTGGATCTGCTCAAAGGGCAGACCGTTGTACAGCACACTGCAGTAGCCCAGGGTGAGAGTAGATAAAAGCCCAAGTTAGCAGTTTCAAATCAGCAGGCTCAAGAAACAATGGTAAGAGCACAGCACAGCAGGCTGGAGCACATAATGGAGCAGCCAGCTCCCACAACAGATCCAGAGCACACAAAAAGGTGCACACGAGGACAAATAAAGCTGAAAGAGGAAGTTCAATTTCAAAAATGTGTTGTGGAAACTACACTGTATCAATCAAGTATTTAAGGTAACAGTATGAGGGGTACTAAACGCCACATGCCATGACGCTTTGAGGTTCTCAGAAAGCCAACACTTGGCATGCTCACCTCCTTGATATATATCTCTGTCTTGCAGGTACAATCCTATAATAATCCTTTTTTATAATGAAATTGATATTAAGATATACAGGTCACAGTGCAATAACTAGCAATCAAATATTTCACTCTATAAAATAAACGGCTATTGGCAAGGAAGCCAATCATCAATCTCTATTAAACCCTAAAGCGCAATCCATGTGCAAATTACAAATCCCTCAGATTTAATTACATAATAAATATGAATACAGGAAACATCAAAGACAAAGGTGGAAACTTGAGAAAGGAACACATACTCCAGAAAATATTTACAGTTAATTCAAATCAGATGCCTTAAATGTATTAAAAATGCAAAGAAAACAGAGGAATGTTACCAAAAGTCCCAACCCCCATGGTGGAATGATGGGGAACTGAGCACGAAAAGTTATCTTCCGTCTATAAACATCTATATTAACTGCAAAGAAAAATAGTCAATGCATCTATTAGGGTTTAGAAAACGGGTAAAAGATCACCTCGATTCTGACTGGCTGAGATATTTGTTCAGGTGGGCATCTATCAGACAACAATGCCCACCTAAAACAAGTGCCAGTCCCAGATGCTCCATCACCCACTAGTATCCCTCAGCCAGGTGGGAAGTTCAAATGTGCCACCAAACTGCTGTGTATGCCCACAAACAGAAATACTGAAACTGACAGAAACAAAATGTCACAGCAAATTTTTGAACTTGTCAGTGAAGAAACTCAGAAAACAATGATTCAAGATTTGGAAACAAATCTTTTCAACCTCCTGCCCCCAAAAAAAAAAAAAAAAAAAAAAAACAGAGTCCAGAAAAACATCCGTTTGGGCACATCAGCATGGAGGACCTTGAGAGTATTGAAGCCGACCATGAAGACGTAAATATCCGCAAAAACACTAACTGGACAGTAAAAGTATTCTCGGAGTGGGCTGCCTCCAGAAAGCTTACAGCTGACTGGAGAAATGACAGTCTGAAGCAACTCAGCATAGCGCTATGGCAGTTTTAGGCAGAGTTCTGAACAACCGCGGGACAGCAGTACTCTGTGTCTGGCTACTGCTCTCTCCATGCCGGTCTCATCAGGTACATAAACAGCCATGCTGTCTCTAGGAACATAAGCCTCATATGCCACTCCACCTTTCGGCCAGCAAACAATGTACTTACCTCCGTTTTAAAGAAAATGCAGAAACAACAGAAGGACTGTGCTTCCCACCACCCTCGTCTCACTGACAGCAATCTCCAGAAATTCTGTAATTTGCCAGCTCTAAGTCCTGATACCACACCTGGCCTAATAAGAAAAATGTGGTTTGATGCACAAATACATATGGCCAGGTGCAGACATGAGGGTCTGAGAGAACTAACACTGCAATCCTTCACTGTCCGCACAGATGAGAATGGCCTCTGGTACATCTCTCCGAGACACAATGAACCAACCAAGAATCATAAAAACCCCACAGATGCTAACTGGGACAGAAACAGGGGATTTATGTGCAAAGACCTCAGCAAGCACTATTCCCCGTGAAACAGATTATCAAGCACCTCTCAAAGCTTCCAAAGGATGCACCAGCATTCTACTGTCATCCACTTAGACAGTCACAAAATTTCCTAGACTCACTCCCCTGCTGGTACTTCAGAGGATCAATGGGGAAGGAACTATCTAGGAACAATGATAGCAAGATTAAGTCAAGAAGCACAACTCACCTAAAGGTACACAAATCACAGCATCAGGGCTACCGCAGTTCAACTGCTATCCAACATTGGCTTGAGCAGCAGGGAGATAACCAGTGTAGCAGGGCACAAATCGGAAAGCGGCATAGCCAAATACTGGGCAGCAAGCCAGGAAACAGGAGCAAAATACTTGGTGGGCCTACGCGTTGGGCCTCATTATACCCCTGGGTGGGCAGGTATAGTCCAATAACGCCCACCCTGTCGGGTATTGCTGCTTGCTGAAACACAAAGTAGACAAGTAAAGAAATGAAAAATTAGGGGTCAAAGTCTCATGAGCCTTGACAAAGTCAGTGGAGTGGTGTTACTTGGGGTTTTAAATCTAATGTTCACCACCCACCCTCAACCCCGACCCTTGTGGCTCAAGGCCAAGCTATAGGTCCAGGGCCATATCCCATGGGCCTGTTGCTTCAAGATACAGTTCCACAGCCTTGCCCCACAAGAAAAAATTACTTACCATAGTAATCTTGTTTCTTCCAAGGGATCTCTCAGTATTCTTGACTACAGCAGTTAGTCAGCTGACCCCAGAGGAGTTGTTTATGTAAATGAGAAAACTAAACTACCAATCAAATTGTAGTAAGAAATTACTGCCTGTAGGCTGTGCTGTTTTCTGGTCAGAGTCTTTTCAAAGCTGAAAGGAGCAGAAGGCCCCTCTCTAAACTCTATGTCTAAGGAAAAAAAGAACAATCTACAAAAAGAGAGCCCGAAAAACATCAAGCCGCCCAAGGTGAACAATAAAATATTGCATGAACTGCGAAGCCTTGTACCAAAAATGCTGCTCTACAAGAAAACATTTGGCCAGTGTAAAGGACTGCAGAACCTCAAACAGAGGGGTTCTTTGATGGAAGGATGGGCGGGAGGTCAATAATACTTAGGGATCCCTTTGAAGTAACAAGATTACTATGGTAAGTCATTTTTTCTTCTCACCCCAGGAATCCCTCGGTATTCTTGACTATAGCAGATTACAAAGCAGTACAGTTAAGAGGAGGGAACAGAACCTACTTCGAAAACAGGTTCTGCAGAACTGCTGTGTCAAATTTGGTATCCGATCTAGACTGTACATCTAAGCAGTAGTGTTTTGTGAAAGTGCGTACAGTTTTCCAAGTAGATGCTTTGCAGATATCAAGCAAAGGAATGCATCTTTGAGCAGACATGGAGGCTGCAGTGCCCCTGGTAGAGTGGGCCCTGAGGCCTTGGGGAGGCTGCTTGTCAGCTTTACTGTAACAAAACTGAATGCAGAAAACTATCCAGCAAGAGATAGTTCTCTTAGAAGTTGGCCTACCTTTGCCTACCTCACCATAGGTAAGGAAAAGCTGGGTATGAGAAGCCCCGAGCTCCTTAGTGTGCTCCAGATAGTAGATTCGTGCCCTTTTAACAGCCACGCTATAACGCCTGCGATCATCTGGGGTAGATCTGTCTGTAAAGAAAACAGGTAGGGCGATAGATTGGTTGAGGTGGAACTCAAACTACTTTGGGAAGGAATTTCCTACTGGTTCTGAGAGCCACTTTGTCTCTATGGAAGACAACATAGTTTGGTTCAGTACAAAGAGCATGTAGCTCTGAAATTCTCCTGGAAGAAGTAATTGCTACAAGGAATACCGTTTTCCAGGTAACATAAGTCTGCTGTAGTCATAGGTTCGAATGGGGTATCCATTAACAAGGCTATACACAGGTTCAAATCCCAGGGAGGGACAGGTTCCCTAAGTAGGGGCTGAAAGTGCAGCAGACCTTTAAAGAACTTTTTTTTTTTTTTTTTTTCAATGGGGTAAGAAAACACAGGTTACTCATCTGTAACAGTAGTTCTAGGAGTGGTATATGTTGTACACCCACACTTCTTGGCATGACCTTTCCCCTGAAATATCTTGCCAGAAGGTCTAAAAGCTGGCTCCTCTCACCCACCCGGGTGGTATATCCCTCGGCTCCGCCCCTTGACACCAGATCTTGCCTGCTGGAAGCAGTGGTTGTGCATTGAAGCTGGAGAGGTCGGGTGGGTCAGTGTGGATGAACATATACCACGCTTAAAACTATTGTTACAGGTGAGTAACCTGTGTTTCTAGGGATGTGGATATGTTGTGATTATCCACACTTCTTGGCAGACTCCTAGCAGTTCTCTGGGAGGAGGGAAGCAAGGCGCACACCCCCTACTTAGGGAACAGAAATTGGAGAACTGAGGCCCGAAAACAAGCATCCTGGTGTGACTCTAGGTCAATGTGGAAATGGGAAAGGAAGGTGTTTGCTGACTTGCAGGTAGCAGTCTAGTTCAAAGGAATGGTGCTGCAATTGGATTATCCCAATTGTTGACTGGTGCAGTGATACAGGGGCGGCCTGCCCCAAACACAAAATGCAACAAACAAGTTAATCACTGCACTCGGACCAGTAAAGAAACATACAGTGATCAGGATGTTTGTTTTAGTGGAGACTTTATTCCACAACTTGGCACATAATGGCCATGGTAAATAAATGTACAACTGCTCCCCAGCGCTTCGATTCCAAATGAATCTTCCTCAGGGGGTGGAGCTCACAGTGAGGACAAAGCTTATATACATCATAAGCGGGTGAACATAATTACAAAGTGATCACTCAAAATAAAACAGAATTAACTGTGATTCCTTTCTCTTGCCACTAGATGGTGCTCAAGTATAAATAAAACATACAAAATTATAATGTTGAGTGTTGTCATTCTTATTGCTTCTTGCTTAGAGTCCTATATTAGAACATATAATTTATGTGACAGTTTTCATATGATTAAAGCACAAAATATGTAAAGCTAAACTGAAATAAGTACATCCTTTCATTAATCACATTTATAGGAATAATTCCTTCTTTATCACATTTACTTCGTGTTGTGAATAATGTTCAAATCACTCTATAGGAGGATTCGTTTGGAATCAAAGTGCTGGGGAGCCGAGTTGTACGTTTATTTACCGTGGCCATTATGTGCCAGGTTGTGGAATAAAGTCTCCACTAAAACAAACAGCCTGGTTACTGCATGTTTCTTTACTGGTCTGAGTACAGTGATTAACTTGTTCCTTGCAGGCAGCAGTCCTGCAGATTTCCTGGATAGGGATGTCCCTAGAAGCAGCCACCGATGCAGCATTATGGCGGGTGGAAAGATCCTTAAGCCCTATGGGAGGCTTCCTACCCACCAACCTATAGCAGAGATCAATGCAGGAAGTGATCCACCTGCCAATCGTCCACTTGGCTGCAGGTCTGTCAGGTGTGGTTTCAGTGTAAGTGACAAACAGCTGGTGAACCTCATCCCGAACTTCCGCCGTATGCTCTTTGTAGTAGGCGAGTGTTCATCTCAGGTCCAAAATATGAAGCCTGTACTTGGCCTTCGAGGTGTAACTGGGGTAAAACACCGGCAGAGTAATCACCTGGTTAAGGTGAAACTCAGACACCACCTTCGGAAGGAATTTCGGTTGGGGGCGCAGGACAACCTTGTCCCTGTGGAAGACCAGGTAAGGAGACTCAATAGGGAGTGCCTGTAACTCTCCAGTCCTTCTGGCTGATGTGATAGGTGGAGGGTGAATGTGGTCAGAGCTAGCCGAACCGCTCGGAGCTCCAGCAGGTTGATGCGATATCGGGACTCCTGAGGGGACCAGAGCCCGTGGGCTCTGTGCTCCCCCAGTTGGGCACCCCAATCCATCAGAGAGGCGTCGATCGTCAGGATGATCATTGGCTTGGGGTGGACAAGAGGGATACCTTCCTGCAGATGAGTTGGGACGAGCCACTACTGGAGACCGGCCCACATCCTCTGGGTCACAGAGACCAGCTGGTCAAGATGACCTGAGTGCTGAGGCCACTGGCGGGCCAGTTCCCACTGTAGGGGACGCATATGCCAGCGGGCCCATCTGATCACGCTGGTGCAGGCAGCAAATGTAGCCCAGAAGATGCAGGAATTCCCAGTCAGGGTGCAATTGGCCAACCAGAAATGACTGGGCAAAGGAGGAGGGAACCTCTGCCCTGTCTGCAAGGAGCCGAGCTCTGCCCCGATGAATTGAATCACCTGCGAGGGCACAAGTTCCGACTTGGCCTCATTGATCAGGAGGCCAAGGTCGAAGCAAGCCTGGAGGGCCAAATCCCTGAACTGCTCCACCTCCAGCCTGGAGGTACCTGCTATCAGCCAGTTGTCCAAGTAAGGGTACACCTGAACCCTCGGCACCTCATGAAAGCCACCACCACTGCCATGCATTTGGTGAAGACCCTGGGGGCTGAAGACAGGTCAAAAGGCATGGCTTGGAACTCGTAGAGGATTCCCTCGGCTCGGAAGTGGAGGAACCATCGGTGGGACGGACAGATTGGGACATGAAAGAATGCGTCCTGGAGATCTAGGGAGATCTAGAGGAGAACCACATGTCTTGCTCCAGGGATGGTATGATCTGAGCCAGAGTTACCATCTGGAAGGTGCAGGACCTGAGGAACTTGTTCTGGTCGTGAAGCCCCCCCCCCGTCCATTTTGGTACCAGGAGGTACCTGGAAATGAACCCTGGGTCTGAAGGAGGGTCCGCTACTCTGCACACCACCTCCTTGCGGAGGAGATGAGCTATGTTGTCTCAGAGAGCCGACTGAGTGGCTGCAGACACCAGATCCCCTCGCGGGGAGTGGGCTCGATATGGAGGGACCTACTCGAATTCCAGAGGCAGGCCTCAACCGACCACTTCCAGGACTCAGTCTGTGGTGACAACAGACCAAGCGGAAAGGAAGTGACTGAGCCGGCCCCCCACGGGAGGACCAAGGGGAGGTGCGACAGGTTGGAGGGAGGCACCCGCCAACCCATCACTGGGCAGGCTTAGAGAAGGAGGACCCAGCCAAGGTTCTGCCGGGATCTTTCCCTCCGGGCTTCCTGACCAAAGAGGCCACTGATTTGGACCGAGGTTGCCAAGTTTGAGCCTGCTGGCCCTGCTGCTGGTCTGGACTGGCCGCAGGAGTGGAAGAGCGAAGGGCTTGCGGTCTTGACGCTTGGGGCCCTTGTCCTTCTGAGCAGATGTCGTGGAGTCCAAGGTGGCACTGGATTTCTCGATATGTTGGAGGTGGTCCTCCATGCTGGGCCTGAACAGGTTGGTGCCCAAGAAGGGGACATCTGCCAGTTTGTGTTGCGTATCAGCGGTAACATTCGAGATGCGCGACCAAGTCCTGCAGCACATGGCCACTGCAGCCATTACAGAATGGGCACAAGAATCACCAATGTCCAGAGCAGTCTGGAGTGGTTGCTTCCCCACTGCTCTAACCCTGTCCCGGACCTGCTTGACCATGGTCTGGAGGTCCGCCGGGAGATGAGGAATCACCTCGTCCAGGGAGCCCAAGAGGGCATGGGAGAAGTGTCCCATGATCACGGCCAAGCTGGCCTGGCGAGGGCCAAAAGAGGAAGCTGCATAGACCCTTTTCCTGGAATGATCCAACGCTTGGATTCCTTGTCTGGGGGTCTGTCCACGTCCCCTTTATTGCCCGAATACCAGAAGACGGAGTCTGCCACCAACCCCACTGCTGAGGGGTGCTCCAAGAATCCCGAAAGGAACCAGATAGGGACCACGTACTTGCGGGCCTTCCAGGCAGAAGGCACAGGGCAAGATGCAGGATGCTGCCACAGATCCATGGCTGGGCCAACAATGGCCTCAGCCACAGGAAAGGCCTCCACCGGACTATCCCCTTTGTCCAGAATCTTGGTTATGGGATATTTGGCCTGTTTCTGAATGGGCTCAAGCTCCACTCCTGTGGAGTTGGAAATGAGCCAAAAAATGCCCATCAATGAGGTGGGCTCATCGACGGAAAGACCCCCAGCAGACTCAACGTCGATGGGGCGCGAGAACACAGCGAGGAGTCTTCGGACTCAGAGGAGTCCTCGTAAAGCGGGTGGCCACCCGTGTCACCCTCAACCCGCCTTGGGCAGTTGGGAGTAAGACTGACCGACAACCAATGGGGCAAGCCTTGAGCTGACAGAGATTGCTTGGTTGGAGCCCCGGATTTCGGTTTCTTGGATGGCAGCTCCACCCGGATCGGTGGAGTAGCTGGCTTCGGCTGAGCCAGTAGGGCCCGAGTCGGCACCTCCGTGGAGGTGACTGTGGCAGTGGCCGACATCGGTCGCTCAGGCGAAAGCCACTTAATGGCTGCGGTAGAAGCTGGAATCGATTTTGACCCAGTCAAGACTAACTGTTGCCACATCAAGTCTTCGTAGCATTGACACAACTTGCACCGGAGCCTCTCCTCATCCGAGGAGGATGAAGATAGTAGAGCAGCGCCAGCTTACCATGGTGTCAGGATAGAGATCACCGGTGATGGTGAGTCACGTCCAACATCAAGGTAGAGGAATGAGACTGAGACCTTGACCGTCGACGGGGCCGACAGGGGACTTCTGAATGAGTTGGGGAAACCCGTGGCTGCTGGTCAGGCTCTTTGATGGGCGGGTCCGACCCAGAAGGCTGAGCTGACCCGTTCGAGGTCACCAGAAGCACTGATGTCCAAAACAAGGAGTCGTCAGCTGGATCGGACGACAACCCGCCGATCGGCTCGAGATAAATCTCGGCTGTGTCGACAGGCGTCTCGACCAACTGGTCTGATGGTAGCACCGTGAAACCAGCAGCCTCGGCTGAAACTTCAACCAAAGTCGAAACAGGAGTCTCCTGTGAGCGGGACCGCTCCCGGTCCCAAGAGCATCGACGTTGCGACTTTTCCTTCTTCGACGCCTTCTTGCGAGCGCGCGAAACGTGCGACCCAGAAGGGCCTTCTCCCTTAGTCGAGAGAGACTGGCACAACTCTTTGAAGGAAGCTGAATAGGAAGATCCCAGATGGAGTGGAATGAAGGCCGAAGCCGAAGAGGAGCTTGCTGTGGCCTGGGCTGCCTCCTCCTCTAAGGTCTTGAGTTATTTCAGCTGTTCCGCAGACCCCGCAGCTGCAGAGACCACCCAACAAGCATCCTTTGATTTAACCAGTGGGTAACGCTTTTCCGGTCGCCCCAGCTGAAGTTGCGCAGCGTGGTCTTCAAGAACTGATGGAGAAAAGGACTGAGTGATCATAGACCTGTGGATTGTGGTTGTGTCCCAGGCAGTAAACACACATGGTGTGAGTCGGTGCGAGACATCTTCTGCCTGCAGGGGCACCGGCAAACCCCAGGAACCAATTTTTCTTCCATCGCGATAGCAAGGGAAGAGGTAGAAGATGAAACTCGAATGAGTTTTAAAATTAGGTTTGGAAGCAAATCTGAAGATTCGAGAGCCAGGGCCTACTACACACAGGAGCGCTGAGGAGGGAACCTAAACCTTCCAGCGGAAAGGAAGATCTGGCGTCATGGGGCGGAGCCGAGGGTTACAGCACCTGGGTGGGTGGGAAGAGCCCGCCTGAAGACGTTCCAGCGACCTTAAAGGGGAAGGCAGACCTGCCAACAAGTGTGGATAGAACAACAAAGCCATGATCCTAGAACCACATGTTCTGCTCGAGAGATGGTATGATCTGAGACGGAGTTACCATCCTGAAGGTGAGAGACCTGAGAAACTGGTTCAGGTCATGCAGATCTAGAATGGGGCACCAGCCCTGTCCATTTCGGGACCAGGAAGTACCTGGAAATGAACCCTGGGTTGACAGGGGGATCCGCCATTCTGACCGCTACCTCCTTGTGGAGGAGTTGGGCGATGTCGTCTCAGAGAGCTGACTGAGTGTGCATGAATACCTTCATCTCCCGTGGGGTGCAGGCTCGGCTTGATGGGTACTGCTCGAATTCCAGAAGCAGCCCCTGGCTGACCCACTTCTAAGATCTACCTGTCCATTATGACAGCGGACCAGGTGGAAAGGAAGTGGCGGAGCTGGTCCCCATGTGAGGACCCAGAGTAGGCGTGATGGGCATGGGGGAGGTCACCCCCATCCTGTCACTGTGCAGGCTTGGAGGAAGAAGATCTGGCCGAGGGACCGCTGGGACCCTTCCCTCCAGGTCTATGGGCTGCCGAAACCCCTGACTTGGGCCGAGGGCGCCAAGCTTGAGCCTGATGCTGCCCCGACTGGTACTGGGGCTGCTTGGCCACTGGGGTAGAAGGCTGAAAGGGCTTACGCTTCTGCTTTTTGGAACCCTGAGATTCCTTCTGGGCAGAGGCAATGGAGTCCAAGGTGTCATTGGACTTCGATGCGTTGAAGGTGACCATCAACCATTGGACCGAACAAGTCGGTGCCCAGGAAGAGAACATCCGCCAGTTTGTGCAGAGTGTCTGCTGTGAAGGCCGAGACCCTCAGCCAGCCCCTGCGGCACATGGTGACTGCGGTCACCACCGAACGGGCACAGGAATCCCCAATGTCCAGAGCCATCTGGAGTTGCTGTTTTGCTACAGCCCAACCCTGATCCTAGACTTCCTTGACCATAGTCTGAAGGTCCATGGGGAGATGAAGAAGTACCTCATCTAGAGAGCCCAGGAGGGCATGGGAGAAGTGTGCCATGATGACCACTGAGCTCGCCTGACGGAGACCAAGCGAAGAGGCAGCAAAGACTTTTCTGGCAGAGTGGTCCAGTCTTTTGGACTCTTTGTCCAGAGGTCTATCAGTGTCTCCTGAATTGCCCAAGCGATGAAACAGATTCGGTCACCAACCCCTCAGCCGAGGGGTGCTCTGTGAACACAGAAAGTGAGCCGATGGTAACCGCATACTTGCGAGTCATCCAGGCTGACGGCACAGGGCAGGAGGCAGGGTGCTGCCAAAGCTTCAGGGCTGTGCCAACAATGGCTTCGGCCACTGGGAAGGCCTCTGCTGGAGAATCCCCTTTCATCAGAATGTCTGTCAGGGGATATTGAGCCCATTTCTGAACAGGCTCCAAAGGCATCACCGTAGATTCAGAGATGAGACAGAGAATGCCCATGAAGCACCTGGGATCTTCCTCCATCAATAGACCCCCAAGCGAAACCTCGTCAAATGGACGAGAGTGCAAAGAGGAGTCCGGGTAGATCGGCCAACCACCTGAGTCACTTTCAACCTGCCACAGACGGTTAGGAGTGAGAGTGACCAACAGCCAATGTGGGAAGCCCTTAGTGGGCCGAGACTCCTTGGCAGGAGCCCCGGAAGGAGGCTGTTTAGGTGGTGGCTCCACCATAATCAGCGGAGAGGCCAGTTTTGGCTGAGCCAGGAGGGCTTTCACTGGCTCCATGGGCGAAGGGACGGTGGCGTGCGGGTTGGCGCAAGACATCTGCCCTTAGTGGCACCGACGGAACCTGGGCGAGGACTTGTCCTCTATCGTGGTCGCGATCGAAAAACAATGCAGTGAAACTCTAATGAGTTTAAGTTTTGGTAAGTAATCCGAAGATTTAAGCACCAGGGCCTACTCAATGAGGGAGCAATAAGGAGGGAACCTGAATCTTCCAGCGGAAAGGAAGATCTGGCGTCAAGGGGTGAAGCCGAAGGATATACCACCTGGGTGGGTGGGAGGAGCTAGCTTTTAGATCTTCTAGCATGATATTTAAAGGGAAAGGATGTGCCAAGAAGTGTGGATAAAAAGAACATATCCACATCCCTAGAATAATGGATTTCTCTTTGCCCACCAAAAGGTAAGCTGAAATTGCTACCAAGTGAACTTTCAGAGAGGAGGCTCTCAGGCCTGAGGCCTGTAGGTGCACCAAGTAATCCTGAACAGAGGACAGGTTTGACTGCATGGGATCAATTCATTTATCTTTACACCAGAAAGAAAATCTCTTCCATTTGGGGTTACAAGTCTTTTTGGTGCTAGGCTTTTTAGCCAGTCTGAGGATTTTCAGGACCTGCTCTGAACACTGAGAGTCAGGGAACCCTAGCTCCTGAACTACCAGGTCATGAGGTGAAGTGACTGGATGTTGGTGGTATGGGACTGCCTTCTGAGGCAGAGTCAGGAGACTGTGACTTGGGGCAGAAGAATAGGCTGCTGAACTGACAAGTGGAGAAGCTGGGGGTACCAAGGCTGTCTTGCCCAGTTGGGGGTTATTGGGATCATTGTTGCAGGCTGGTTCCTGAGTTTCAGGAGTACTCTGAGAAACAGGGGAAATAGGGAAGAAGTATACAGGAAGCTCCCTGACCAGTGGAGGTGCAGGGCATCCACTGGCACAGTGCCTAGCACCTGGGGCCTGCAACAGTATAGGGGGAGCTGATGATAAAGCTCTGAGGCGAGTAAGTCTATTTCTGCAATACCCCATATCCTGAACACTGTAGCTAGTACCCGGCTATTCAGGGTCCACTCGTGGTGGCCCTGGCTGATACAGCACAGAAAGTCTGCAAGGACTTTGTCCTTGTCTGGCAGATGAATGGCAGTTAGCTCTATGTCCACGGAGTAAGCTAGCAGCCAAATCCTTGTCGCTTCTGTACAGTGTTTAGAGGATTTTGTGCCCCCTTGTTTGTTGATGTAGAATACGGTGGTGGTATTGTCTGTCCTGACCTGGACCAGAGTGACCCTTGAGCTGAGGGGCAAAGGCCTTTATGGCCAAGTACACAGCTCTGAGCTGGAGAAGGTTTATATGACAGCTGAATTCCATGGGTGACCATGCTCTGCTTATGGACTGGTCCTCCAGATGGGCCTCCCAATCTAGGAGGGAGACATCTGTTGTGAGGACCTCGGAGGGCTCCCTCTGCTGGAAGAGAACCCCATCCCTGAGATTTTGCCCGTCTTTTCACCAGTCCACAGCTTGCAGAAGCATCTTTGTGACTGGAATTAGCTCTGACAGGGAGTCTCTTTTCTGAGACTAATGTGCCCTGAGGTGGTAATGAATGTCCCTCATTTGGAACCTGGCACCTAGAACCACTGCTTTGGTAGAGGCCATGTGGCTTAGTACCCTGAGGAAGTGTCTGGCTGGCCAAACACAAACAAATCTGCCAAGGACTAGAGATTCTGAATCCTGTCCAGTGGAGCAGAGCCTTTTCCTGCTGGGTGTGCAGTTCCACTCCAATGAACTCCAGTATTTGGTCTGGTTCCAACTGAGACGCCTGCAAGTTGTGCAGGAACCCCAGGGACTCTAGGGTGAGCTGAGTGAGCTTTAGGGAGTCTTTGAGCTGTTGAGGAGACTTGCCTACCATGACGAGCCAGTCGTCCAGGTAAGGGAGAACCGAGACATGCTGTCTCCTGAGATAAGATACCACTGCAGCCAGGCACTTTGTGAAAACCCTGGGTGCTGCGGTAAGGCCGAAAGGCAGGACTATAAACTGGTAGTGTCCAGAAGGCAGTTTGAATCTGAGGTACTTTCTGTCCAGAATAGGTCACCAGTCCCCATTTTTCTTCAGGGTGAGAAAGTATCTGGAGTAGAGGCCCTTTCCCCACTGGGAGGGGGCTACTCTCTCTACTGCATTTTGTGACAGGAGGGACTTTACCTCTAGCTCCAGCAGAATATTTTCTGTTGGGGTGACAGGTTTGAAACTTCTGTGACCCTGCTGAGTGGGGAATTTTCTGAGCTGCAGGGTAAGACCATGGCCCACTACCTCCAGTACCCACCTGTCTGTGGTGATGCTTTGACAATTGTGGGGGTAGTGAGTGAGCCTTCCTCCTACTGGGAGAGGGGAGGCAACCTGGATATTCCTATCAGAAGTTTTGTTTGGACTGGGATTTTGTGGAAGGGGCAGGGTCAGCACGCTTCTGGGTTCTTCTGCCTCTTCCCCTAAAGAAACCTCTCATTTGAGAGTAGTCCATTTTCATAGGCATGGACATTGGATAGAAAGCTCCAGAGTAGTAACCTCTGCCTCTGGCTCCCCTTCCGTGGGGCTTGTAGGAAGTGAAGGCTTTTTCCTTAGCTGCATTGCTCTTGCAGGTGGTTTTGTATTCATCCACCTTTTCCATATAGGCCTCAGTTTTATCCCCAAAAAGTGAGTTGTTCTCACACGGAAAACCCGTGGCCTTATTCTGGGTATCCTAAGTAAGATTAGTAGTCCGTAGCCAAACAAATCTCCTAAGAGAGACAGCTTGCGCCGTTGCCTTAGAGGCTGTGTCGTTTATATCCAAAACCATGCGAAACTGATACCTGGTGGTACACTGGGCAGTCTGTACCATTTCACACCGGTTCTGAGCAATGTTGTCAGGGAGTGTCTGGCTCTGGTAGGAGAGTGTGGCAAAAGATAACACAGAGACACAGCAGAGACACCACACAGCGGGTATTTTTAAAACACACAATAGGTTCTTGTGTGAATTTTATTTATGTGACTAAAATATTTTATTTCAGAATAAAAAGAAATAAAATAAATCCTAGCTCACAATAGAGTCGAAGCACTACTCTTCCCTAGTAGTGCTGAAGAACACAAAGTGGAGATACCAGGCTTCAGAGCTTCACTGTCTTCCGTGTCTATAACAATCACAGCTGTACTTACAGGCAGTACTGCCCTCCAACACATCCGACTCCTACTGAGCCTTGCAGGTACGTTTATAAGGGACAACAATGACATCACATGAGCACATGGTCTGTTTGATCCACCCCTAATCCTAATACAATAGTTTTCCTGCACTAATACATTGTATTGGGGGATCAAACAGACTAAATAAACTTTATTTTAATCCCTTCAAGGCTATGCAATTTTGGTCATTCTGTAAGGTCCTATTTTAGGGCAGAAAAAAGGGTTGCATGGCAAATTGCTTATTATTATAATGAGGCTCCACCCATAGGTGAGTGTCATACTAGAATAGAGTCTTATAAATAAGCCTCATTCTGGGCAGCCTGCCTCCTAACAACACCCTGCACCCAAAGCAGCATAGCAATAGGTAAGGAAGACAAAACAGTAAACAAATAAAACAACCATTAATAAATAGATTTGTTTATAAGCAAGGCCCTTGGAATTCTGCAGTTCTGCGGTTGTGGAATTTTCTACTACTTCACTACTTGCAGACCTCATAGTGCATCACGGCACACAGAACGGAAGTTCAATGCTCCTGTACCTTTCACTTCGCGTTACTAGCGCTTTCCGTTTCATTCTTCAGTGATACTGAAATGGAACTCCCAGGACACCACACCATTACGCTCATTACTCTACAAGTAGAAATAAAAAAAGGGGGGGCAAAAGAACATTGCAGCCGGCTTTGGTCCTTTCTGTCGAAATAAGAGCCAGGATGGCGGGGGTTCTAAGCATTTTATTAACATCTTTGCCTAGCAACCTACAGTAACCTAGGCACCCAAGGCAAAAAGAGAAATGAAGGGGGGAGACAGTGTCAGGCAGAGATACTACAGTAGGAGGCCACCCCACTGTACTAGAAATGTGAAAAGAAAAAGGATAGCAAGAATATAAGCTGCTGCAGCAGACTTTGAAACAGGGTAAAGAAGAGGGGAATGCCTTGAGATACCATCACTATACACTACTCGGGGGGAGGGGGGGGCAGCTCTGCCACAAATAGCCAGAACAGTGTTCTACAGAGCTTTTTGGTGCTGTGCTGAGTATGCCATATGTGTGGCCAGGCGAATCAGCATGGAGGCAGTAGTATAAGATTTCTTGCCCATGACATCCAGTTTTCTGGACTCTTTGTTAAGAGGCTATGATAAGAGTACTTTAGCCTTGTCACAGGCTGCCGCTTGCACCACACCTTCATGATCAGGATGTGTATAAGGGTAGTCAGTGTTATTCTTATAAAGCTAGTACTTTTTCTCCATTTTCTTGTCCACCCATGGGATGGACGTTGAGCTTCGTAGCAGTTTAAAAGCTGCCTTGCAAAGGGACTTGTGGACTGGCAAGAGCAATTTCTTGGGGGAGGGAGACCCATCATATCTAAAAGGTCTGCCTTCTCATCTTCTTCAGAGATTTCATTACTAGAGGGGTTAAGGGTGTCCCCATCTAATGGACAAAAGCATAGTGAGAGGTGAATCATCCTGACCTGGTAAGGGGGAGTCAAATTCCTGGTCAGGGGATTCGCCTAGCTCTATCCCATCCTCCTGCTCCTCTTCATTTTCATTATAATAAAAACCCTGACCTAGGCTGGGGTTAGATGGAGCAGGGGTAGACAGCCAAGGTGGGCCTATGAACAGGTAGTCCATAACTTGAAACGTCTTATACATTTGGCAAGCCTTTGTCAACTCCTCCGGAGAAGGCATATTTTGATTTGTCACTGGCATCTCCTTTTGTCTTTTGGCAGGATGGGAAGGGATGTTTTTTTCTTTTTATTTTTGGGAGGCACCGAATTGGAAACTGGCTCAGAATGTCTTTTATGCTTGGCAAACATTATTTTATCAAACTTATTTACACTGGGGTCCTTAGAGGACCTATCTTTATATCTATCATGGGAAGAAGTCCCCTCCTCAACAGGCTTAGCAGATAGACTTAGAAGCCATAATTCTGACCTCTATTCAACATTTTTTTTTAAATTGAAAACAAGGCAAATAATAAAAACTTAGACCCACAGGAAAATCAGCAAGGCCGTGGTCATCAACAGTGACCATGATTAAAAATAAATTAAACAGATTTTTATAAAAAGATGGAGACCCAGCTCAGTTTAAAAGCCTGTTTGACAGAAAATAAAAGTCAGAAGACTGAAAAAATGTTTCCCAAAGGGAGCTAAAAATGTAAAACGATCTGTCCTAAGCACTGTGGAACTGTGAAAATGATTCCCAAAACTAGGTCACAAAAAGAAAAGTTGAAAACAAACAAGTTTCCCCTTCAAATAGGGGAAAAACAATCGAAAATGTGTCTAAAATGAGAAAAGAAAATGAGGTTTTTGCCTCACAAAATGTAGTTTCCAGTCAGAGAATATACTGTGGAAAACCTGAAGTAACCTTCTGTGAGGGAAAATTTAAACTGTTCCTGGAAAGCACTGGGAGCCCAGAAAAAACACTAAAATCAGATAAAAAAAAAAAAAAAAAATCAACCTAAAGGTAGTAAAAGTGAAAACTAATACACTATAAACAGAAAATACAGGTTACTCACCTGTAACAGGAGTTCTAGGAATGGTATATGTTGTTCATCCACACTTATTGGCAGGTTCCTTGCCGCTTTAAATCTTGCCGGAAGGTCTTCAAGCTGGCTCCTCCCACCCACCCAGCGTGGTAAAACTCTCGGCTCCGCCCCATGGCGCCAGATCTGGCCGCTGGAAGCTCAGGTTGTGCTATTTAAGCCGGAGGTCGTAGGGTCGTGGATGAACACATACCATTCTCTTTAGAAACCCTGTTACAGGTGAGTAACCTGTATTTCTAGGGGCATGGATATGTTGTTCATCCACACTTATTGGCAGACTCCTAGCAGTTCTCCGGGAGGAGGGAGGCAAGGCACACACCCCCTACTTAGGGAATAGAGACTGGAGAACCGAGGCTCCAAAACCAGCATCCCAGCGTGACTCAAGGCTGATGTGGTAATGGGTAATAAAGGTGTGTGCTGACTTCCAGGTAGCAGCCCTTCAGATTTCCTGTATAGGGACGTCCCTGGAAGCAGCCACCGATGCAGCAGTATGACGGGTAGAATGAGCTCTTATCCCTCTGGGAGGCTCCATGCCCGCCAGCTTATAGCAGAGATCTATGCAGGAGGTGACCCACCTGCTTATCGTCCGCTTGGCTGCAGGTCTGCCAGGTGCGGCTTCAGCGTAGGTGACAAACAGCTGCGAACCTCTCCCCGAATTTCAGCTGTGCGCTCCTTATAATAAGCGAGCGCCCTTCTAGGGTCCAAAGTATAGAGCCTGTATTCGGCCTCCGAGGTGTGATTGGGGTAGAACACCGGCAGAGTCAACACCTGGTTAAGGGGAAACTCTGACACCACCTTCGGAAGGAATTTCGGGTGGGGGCGCAGGACAACCTTGTCCCTGTGGAAGACCAGGTAAGGAGACTCAATGCAGAGTACCTGGAGTTCTCCCATCCTTCTGGCTGACGTGATAGCCACCAAGAAGGCGGTCTTCCACAACAGGTGAGAGAGTTCACACCTGTGCATTGGTTCGAATGGCTTGCCCATGAGCTTTGCTAGTACCAGCAGTAAATCCCACGGAGGTGGAGGTTCGCACCGAGGGAAATGTGATCAAGGCCTTTGAAAAGCCAGACCACCTTCTCCTGCGCCACCGACTGCTCCCCGGCCCGCGCCCGGTAAGCAGAGATGGCTGCCAGGTGCACCTTTAGGGTCGTCGACCTAAGCCCTTTACTAGAAAGGGACCATAAATAGTCCAAAATGCTTGCCAAGGAACAGAAGGAAGGGTCCAAGCCCTTACCCTGACACCAAATGGAAAACCTCTTCCATTTGAAGGCATAGCATTTCCTGGTCGACTCCTTACGGGACGCCTCAACAACATTGAGGACCTCATCGGAAAGACCCAAGGCCTGGAACTCTAGCCGCTCAGGAACCAGGCCGTCAGGTGCAGGGATTGAAGGTCCGGATGGAACACCTTCCCCTGACTGACTGAGAGCAGGTCCGGGCGAGCTGGAAGCTGCCTCGGGAGCCTGGAGTGAAGGCTGAGGAGATCTGGGTACCAGAACTGGCGGGGCCAGTCTGGGGCTATCAGAATCACCTGCGCCTTGTACCTCCTTGTCTTGAAAAGCACCTTGTGAATCAAGGGAAATGGGGGAAAGGCGTAAAAGAGGCCCGGGGTCCACAGCCTCAGAAGGCATCCCCCTGCAGCGAGCCCTGCTGAGGGGGGGCATGAAACAGCCTCAGCTTCGCATTCTCCCTGAAAGCAAACAGGTCCACCTGAGGTGTGCCCCAGTGGGAGAACAGATCTTGTACTACCTCCGGCAGGAGAGACCACTCGTGAGATGCAGCCTCTATCCAGCTCAGGGCATCGGCCAGGGTGTTGGACGCTCCTGCCACATGAATGGCTAGGAGATCCGCCTCCAGGCTGCGAACGAGTGACCAAATGCGGAGAGCTTCCTTGCATAGAAGCATGGAGCGCGCCCCGCCCCTGGCGATTCAGGTAGTACATGGTCGTGGTATTGTCCGCCTGACTCGGACCACTTGACCCCAGAGAACGGAGCAAGGCGGTGAGAGCTGGCGGACCGCCGGAGCTCCAGCAGGTTGATGTGGCATCAGGACTCCCACGGGACCAGAGGCCGTGCACTCTAGCGTTCCCCAGATGGACACCCCAACCCATCAGAGAGGCATCGGTCGATAGAGACCGCTGCTCGGGGCGGACAAATGGGATGCCCTCCTGCAGATGGGATGGAACGGTCCACCACTGGAGAGCGTTCCACATCTCCTGGGTCACTATCACTAGCCAGTCCAATGGATCGCAGCGTTGTGACCACTGGCTGGTCAGTCCCCACTGAAGGGGGCGCATGTGCCAGCGTGCCCAACGGACCACGCTGGTACAGGCCGCCATGAGACCCAGGAGGCGAGGAAGTCCCGGCAGGGCGCGATTGCCCAACCAGAAATGACTGGGCAAAGGAGGTAAGAACCTCGCCCCCAACCACCGGAGCTTGCTCTGGCTCGGTAAGAGGGTCGAGCTCTGCCCCGATGAAGGGACACTGCTTCGCTCGAGTTCCGACTCTGGCCTCGCTGATGAGAAGGCCGACTTGAGAGCAAACCTGGAGGGCCAGATCTCTGGACCGCTCCACCTCCCATCTGGAGGGCTGCTATCAGCCAATCGTCCAGGTAAGGGACACGGACCCCTCAGCGCCGCAGAGGAATGCTGTCACCACTGCCATGCATTTGGTGAAGACCCTGGGAGCTGGAGATAAGCCCAAGGGCATGGCTTGGAACTCGAGAGGATCCTCCCTCGAGCGGAGGAATCTCCAGTGTGATGGACGGATAGGGACGTGAAAGAACACGTCCTGTAGGTCCAGAGAGCAGAACCACACGCCGTGTTCCAGAGATGGTATTATCTGCGCCAGAGTGACCATTCTGAAGGTCCGAGACCTTAGGAACTTGTTCAGGTCATGTAGGTCGAGAATGGGGCGCCAGCCCCCCGTCCGTTTCGGAACCAGGAAATACCTGGACACGAACCCTGGTCTAAAGAGGGGTCCTCTACCTCCGTGATCACCTCCTTTTGGAGGAGGAGAGCGATGTCGGCTCGACGAGCCGCCAGTGAGGCTGCGGACCCCGAGGCCCCCCGAGGTGCAACGGCTCTGAAGGGCGGGGCCTGCTCGAATTCTAGAGGTAGGCCTTTTCCCACCACCTCCAGTACCCACCTGTCCGTGGTAACAGCGGACCAGGCGGAAAGGAAGTGTCTGAGCCGTCCCCCCACGGGGGGAACCAGGGGTGAGGTGACAGGGATGGGGACGACACCCCTCAGCCCGTCACTGGGCAGGCTTGGAGGAGGGACCGGCCGAGGGACCTCCTGGGCCTTTACCTCCCTGCTTCCTGTTGGAGGAAGCCGACGGCTTAGGTTTGGGATGCCAAGCTCGAGCCTGCTGGCCCTGACGTTGCTGGGCCGGCGCAGCCGGGCGCAGAAGGACTAAAAGGGCTTAGGCTGTGGCTGCAGGCCTTTGTCCTTCTGAGCGGAAGAGACCGGCCTGCTGCAGCATTGGACTTCTCGATCCTCTGCAGGTGACCTTCCACCCCAGGGTCAAGAGGTCAGTCCCCAAAGGAACATCCGCCAACTTGTGCTGGGTATCCGAGGTAAAGGTGGATATCCTCCAGCCAAGCCCGGACAGCCCATAGCCACTGCGGCCGCCACAGAACCTGGCAATCGAGTCCCCGATGTCACAACGCAGTCTGGAGCTGCTGTTTGGCCACTGCCCTGCCCCGGCCGCACCTGCCTGACCGTAGTCTGCAGATCTGCGGGAAGATGAGGGACAACCTCATCCAGGGAGCCCAACAGGGTGTGAGAAAAATTGTGCCATGAGGGGCGGCTGAACTGGCCTGACGAAGGCCGAGAGTGCAGCATAGACTTTTAAGCCCGGCATAATCCAATTTCTTGGATTCCTTGTCGGGAGGTTTGTCCACATCCCTGGCGTTCCAGCACGCCCGAAAACGCTATCGGTAACCAACCCTCGGCGAGGGTGTTCAAAAACCGGACAAGGGAACCGTAGGAGCCGATATTTCCTGGCCATCCTGGCAAGGCGCAGGGCAGGAAGCAGGACGCTGCCAAAGTTCCAAGGCCGGACCCACTATGGCTTCGGCCACCGGAAAGGCCTCCGTAGAAGAATCCCCTTGGTCCAGAATCTCCGTGAGGGGATACCTGGCCCGTTTGAAAGCGGGTTCGAGCTTCATCCCGAGTGGACTCCGGATGAGGAAATAGCAACCCTAAGAAGGACGAAGGGCTATCGCCCACTGACTGCCCTCCCGAGGACTCCAAGTCCATGCGCTTGGAGAAGAGGGAGGAACCATCATCGACTCAGAAGAGTCTCAAAGAGCTGCCTCGGCCTGAGCCACCCTCCACCTGCCGAGGTTTATCGGGAGTGAGGAGTGACAGACAGCCTATGGGCAAACCCAAGGCCGACCGAGAATTTTGGTCGGAGCCCCAACTAATGGCTGTGGGAGGCGGAGGTTCCACCAGAATCGGTGGGGCAGTGAATTGGTCGAACAACCAGCCTGGGAACAGGCCTCGGCTACAACGAGGGGTTGTTTCGCCGGCCCGGTGACAGCCACTTAATAGCCGGGAAGACGACTGGGTCGGCCTATTCCTCGTCAAAAGGAGCTGTTGCCATACGAGTTCCTCGATTTCCGACGCAACTGCGCTTAAAGCCTCCCTCGCCGAGGGAAGAGGAGGAGGAAGAGCAGTGGCGCCGCTTCGCGATGCCGAGACCGAGACCGCCCATGGCGCGGCAGGATCGGTTGACGCGAGGATGTCCGGACTGAGAGTCTCGACTAGCCGAGGAAGGCAGGAGAAGTGTCGAAATCGGCACTCGGCTCGGACGATCCCACCGGAAGGCTCCGGAACCGGAGGCACAGACGAGCCGACGGGATCCTCAACTCCCACCGGGGAACCTGGGAGAGGGATTCTCAGCTTCTCCAGTCGATAACCCATCTAACGGGTCGAGAAAATCTCGACGGCCGATGGGAGTCTCGGTCAACTGGCCTGACGGGACACCGTGAAGCCAGTGGCTGAAAGCTGAGGGGCTCGGACGGGCAGACTGTCGACAAGGGAAGGGATCTTTCCCACTCCCAAGAGCCGCCGACGGAGAGACTTACTTTTGCTCTTTTTGGGCCTGGAAAAAGGTCTCGAAGAAGTTGGACCCTCACCTTTGGTCGAGAGGGTCAGACAAAGCTCCTCAAAAGAAGCCGAGTATGAGGCACCGAGAGAGAGCGGGATAAATGCCGCAGCCGAGGTAGAAGCTGCCCATGCCGCCTCCTCTTCGAGGGCGATCATCTGCTCGAGCTGATCCGCCGAGCCCGCCGCCGGACACCGCCAATCGGGCCTCTTTAGATTTCACCGGTGGAATTCTTTTCTCGGGGCGCCCCAGTTGTAATCGGGCAGCACGGCCTTCAAGGACGAGGTCAAAAAAGAAGAGCACAAGTCGCAGGCCTGCAGGTCGCTCAAGGCCCAGGCAGTAGACGACGGAGTGCAGGGATCCATCCTAGACATCTTCAGCTCCGCAAGGGCACCTCTGGAAACCGGGAGTCGATTTGTCCATCGCAGCCGCGAGGAGAAGAAGACCGAAGTCTTTTAGCAAAAACCTTTTTGATTTCGAACTTTCGAAGAATTAGGAACCAGTCAAACGCAGAGCGTTAAGGAGGGAACCTGAGCTTCCAAGCGGTAAGGAAGATCTGGCGTCATGGGGTGGAGCCGAGAGTTTTACCACCTGGGTGGGTGGGAGGAGCCAGCTTGAAGACCTTCCGGCAAGATTTAAAGCGGCAAGGAACCTGCCAATAAGTGTGGATGAACAACATATCCATGTCCCTAGAAATAACTTTCTTCAAGCGGAGAGAGAGAGAGAGAGAGAGAGAGAGAGAGAAAGACAGACAGACTTCAGAGCCAAGTGTCCACTGCAGGCGGAGAAAAGAATCTGACGAGCAAACAACACAACCTACAGGCAGTAATCTCTTACTATAATCTGATTGGTAGTTTAGTTCTCACTTACATAAACCCCGCTAGCTAACTGCTATAGTCAAGAATACCGAGGTATTCCTGGAGTGAAGTCTGTTACTCCACGTAGGACCGGCAAAATCAGTCAATTTCCTTCACACAAGGCTCAGAGCAGGACATCACTCAACTTTCTTCTCACTGTGCCTTGCAAGGGCACAAAATCAGTAAATTTATTTATTTATTTTAAACGTAGGGGCTTGCATGTAGCAAGAGATCAGCCCAACTTTCTTCACGCAGAGGCTTGTGAGCCGTATACAAATGGCAGTCTCGTTGGGCAGAAATGGTCCTGTATCTTGCATCATGTAGCACTCTGCAGGCCCCATGTGAAGCAACACACCTGTTGGACATGACCATGGACCTGTAGCTTGCTTCCTGCAGGTTCCTAAGGCCTTATATGAAGCAGCATGCCCATCAGACAGGCGTGTAACTTGCCAATTGGGTGTTCATGAGAAAGGCTACCAAGAAAAAATTACTCACCATAGTAATGTTCTTTCTTCTAATGGAGTCTTGCTGTATTCTGACATAATGCAGTTAGCCCCAGCACTTGAACTGCCCTGGAGAGGAAAGAGTTAACTCTATGCAGAAGCATAGAACGTTGAGCTCGAGCTCGGTTTTCAAACCTCTGTCTGTGGTACTTCCCAGTGTAACCGTCAGATTCTTACGAGCAAACTAAGTACAATACTATGGAAATTGTTCTAAGCATATAGCCAAACGGCAAAAAATCTGGGTCCAAAAAGACTAGTCGAGAACCCAAGAAGGAAAGGTAGTGACAATACTTAACTATAAAAACACAAGAAAAGTAACAATAACAGCTACCCCACCCATAAGAGGGAGGGTACAAGGTACACCCCTGAGGTGCAACACTGTACCTGCCAGCCCACTTCCCAAAAACTAGGTTCTGAGAGGGGAGGCGGGGGAAGTCAGAATACAGCAAGACTCCATTAGAAGAAACAACATTACTATGGTAAGTAATTTTTTCTTCAAACAACATGAAGTCTTGCTGTATTCTGACATAATGCAGACTACCAAGCAGTTTCCTATGGAGGAGGGAATTCAGAACCTACTTTGGGAACAGGATCTGCAGTACTACTGTGTCAAACCTAGCATCACCCCTAGCCTGGATGTCCAGGGAGTAATGCTTGGTGAATGTATGTACTGTTTTCCAGGTGTCTGCTTTACAGATCTTTGATCAGGGTATATCCTGGTCAGAGCTGTGAGTAGCCATAAATTTCTAGTTGAGTGAGCCCTCAGGCCTGAAGTGGTGTTCTACCCAATTTGTCATAGCAGAATTATACAAGAAACAATCTACCAGGCAATATTTCTTTTAGTGGCAGGCTTACCTTTCCCCACTTCACCATAAGTGAGAAACAATTGAAGACAGTCATTTCTGTGTGCCTTAGTATGCTCTATGTAGTAGCTAAGAGCCCTTTTAACATCCAAACTGTGTAATCTTCTTTCCCCTGAAGAAGAATGGCCAGTGAAAAAACACAGGGAGAGATATAGATTGGTTCAGATGAAAATCCGATACCACTTTGGGCAAGAACCTCCTATTGGTTCTTAGGACCACTTTATCCCTATGGAAGGATATGAAATCAGGTTCAACTAACAGGGCCTGTAATTCACTAATCCGCCTGGCAGAAGTAATAGCTACCAGGAACACAGTTTTCCAGGTCAAGTACTTCAACTTGGCCGAAGCCAGAGGTTCAAAGGGTGGCTGCATAAGCTGAGCAATGCAGACATTAGGCGGAGTAGGCTCTCTAAAGGGAGGATTAATGTGACTCAGACCTTTGAAAAACTTCCTGAAAACAGGATGAGATGCCAGGGAAGAGCCCTTCCCTGCTGAAAGAAATGCAGACAGCTGCTAGATGAACCTTCAGAGTGGCAGGCCTAAGGCCCAGACCATTCAGATGAATTAGATAATCTAAGGCTGTGGAGATGTCTGCAGAATCAAGCACATTGCCTTTCTGAGAACAAATACTAAACCTCTTCCATTTGGAATTGTAAGTTTTTCTAGTGGCAAGTTTTCTGGAGACCTTCAGAATATCCAGAACTCCATGAGAGAGAGAGAGAGAGATGTAGTGCTGCATATCCTAACTCTTCAGGAGCCAGGCCTTGACATTGAGAGACTGGAGATTGGCGTACCGGATCCGCCCCTGGGAGGAGGTCAGGAGATTGTATTTCCTGGGAAGAAACAGGGGAGTGACACTGTCAAGGACAGCAGTAGAGGATACCAAGGCTGTCTAGCCCAATCTGGAGCCACTAGTATCACTGTGCAGGGTTGAGTTCCAATCTTGATCAGAACTCTGAACAGCAGAGTGAAGGCATAGAGAAACTGGCCCTTCCAGTCTAAAATGAGAGCATCCAGGGCTACCGTCCCCAGGACTGGAGGTCTGCAACAAAACAGAGGAAGTTGATGATTGTCCAGTGCTGCAAAGAGATCTGTCCGGTGCTGCAAAGAGATCTATCTCTGGAGTGCCCCACCTGGAGAAGATGACCTTCAGGATGAGAGGATCCAGGGACCATTTGTGATGTCCCTGTGAAATTCTGCTCAGGGCATTTGCTAGTATATTGTCCCTTCCTGGAAGGTGAACTGCTACCAGGAAGTCTGAAGAGAATAGGCCAGAGACCACAGCTTCATGGCTTCTGTGCACAAGGCCATGGACCGAGTGCCTCCCTGCTTGTTGATGTACCACATTGTGGTGGTGTTGTCTGTTCTGACTTGGACCACCTTGCCCTTGACTGAATCTGAGAAGCTCTGAAGGGCTAGGAAAACTGCCCTGAGTTCCAGGAGATTGATATGAAGGAGAGACTCCTGTGGAGACCAGAACCCTTGAGCCGTCAGGGCTCTCAGGTGGGCTCCCCAACCTAGGAGAGAAGTATCTGTAGTTAGAACTACTGATGGGACTTGAGGGAGAAATGGAACTCCTTGTCTGAGGTTGTCCTGGTCCAGCCACCACTAGAGAGCTTGGACCAGCGTCTGAGTCACTGGAATCATGTTGGTGAGAGAGTCCCTTCTCTGAGACCAAAAGGACCTTAGGTGGAACTGAATATCCCTCATCTGAAATCTGGCTCCCTGTACCACTGCAGTGGAGGCTGCCGTGTGGCCCAGGAGTTGGAGGAACTGTCTCGCTGGACGAGAAACCCGAAGTCAAAAAGAGGAAGCAAGATCTACTAGGGCCTTCACCCTTGCCAGGGGAGGGAAAGCTTTTGTTTGGATAGTATCCAACTCTATCCCTATGAAGGTTAGAAGTTGTATTGGTTCGAGGACAGATTTTGGAAGATTGAGAAGAAACCCCAGAGAACTGAGCAAGTCCTGGGTGGTTTGCAGAGCTGACCTGACCTGGTCTGATGACTGATGACTGACCTACAATCAGCCAGTCATCCAGATATGGAAAAATGGTAATACCCTGTCTTCTGAGGTAAGCCACCACTACTGCAAGGCACTTTGTGAACACCCTTGGAGCTGATGTTAGGCCGAATGGCATGGCCCTGAACTGATAATGGCCTGAAGGCAACTCGAACCTGAGGTATTTTCTGTGGGAGCACCTGATAGGGATTTGGAAGTAGGCTTCCTTGAGGTCCAGGCATGCTAGCCAATCCCCTGGTCTTAAAGAGGGAAGGATTATTCCCAGAGTTACCATTTTGAATTTGGGTTTTGAAATGTGTTTGTTCAAATATGTAGCCATGACTCTAGATGCCACATCACTGGAGTCCACAGCAGCGTGAAATTGTACTTTAGATACCTCAATTCCATCTGCAGCCACCTCCTCCAGCTCCTTGGCTAGCTGGGGGGAAGCCTCTTTAGCCAGTTCCAGAACAGTATCCCACCTGGACTTTTGATACCTGGCTGTGTAGGCCATATAGTTTGCCTGCCTGAGTCCCAAAGAGGATGCCAAATATTGTTTTTTGGCCATGGCATCAACTTTCCTGGAGTCCTTGACTGGGAGGTGTGAAGCCAAAGGAATGTTAGCCCTGTCACAGACTGCAGCCTGCACTACCCCAACATGGCTGCTATGAGTATAAAAGGAACTCTGTACCTGAGCCTGATAACATATACAGTACCTCCTGTCCATTCTTTTATCCACAGGAGGCAATGAGTTAGGAGTTTGTAAAATCTTTTGTGTCCGTTTCCCCAAGGACTTATGAAGAGGGATAGACAATCTTTTGGACTCTGGGATGTCCATCATTTCCACAAAAATCAGGCTCTTCTTCCTCCTCAGCAGCTTCAACCATAGGGAGCTGGAAGGTTTCGGCCACCTTCTTGTATAACAAGAAGTGTGAAGGGGACTCAGAAAGCCTGGGAGGGGGGAAATTAGAGGGCCTGTCTGGGGACATGTCCGGTTCAATGGGCACATCTAGACCCCCCAGGTTGTCATCTTCATCATCGGGATTGTCTTAGTCTCATTCCCACTCCTCATAAAAAGCAGCTGGATCGTAATCCAAAGGAGACAGATCCGACCGAACTGACCGCCTAACCGGCAGTACCGGTTTGGACGGAACTGGGCGAAGCGACTGAACAATGCTAATCGCTTTGGCCATCTCATCCGCGGTTGGAGTATGCGGCACTGGATCCAAACCGGGAGACTTTCGTTTCCCTTTTTGATGAAACCAGACCCTCAGAGTCGGCTCTCCTTTCGCCTAGGTCAGTAGGCACCTCCTCAGGTTGGCCGCAACCAAACTGGGCTGCCCATCCGGATCAACGGACTTCTCGGCCTCCCTTTCCTTCAGCCTACTCAATCTTTTTTCTAGAGTGGCTTTGGGAAAGTTTTTGCAAATTTGGCAGTCTGACTTGAGGTGGTCAAACCCCAGGCAATAAAACACAGATGAGGTGGGGGTCGGCCTTGGCAAAGGCATTCCCACACTCAGTAGTGTTGAAACCCAGTGGGACTGGTTTTCTTCTTGGGTTTCTCAGACATGGCCAACCTACTAAATAACACTATAGCAGCTTTCAAGCCAGGTAATAATTAACCAATCGGTTACAAACCATGTCACGGGTTTTGAAAAAGAACCAGAAAAGGCCCGGTTCATTTGAAACTGATTGGTATCGGAACACCACTCTAATCCCAGAAAAATTCAATTTTTAAACAAAGTAGAAATAAGGTCGGTTCCTAACCTTACCGACTGATAAGAAACCGAAGAAAAGAACAATTTCCACAGTTTTACCAAAATAAAACACAGTCACTAATATACCTATCTACTACACTACCTGTACCGTAGACAGAGGCTGGAAATCCGAAAAGATAACAAATAGAACTGTTTAAACCGGACGCTTTTTAAACTTTATCAAACCGAGCAAAGGAATCTCCGGAGTGACTTCACTGTTAGGCGGAGTAAAGAATCTGACAGTTAAACTGGGAAGTACAACAGACAGAGGTTTGAAAACCGAGCTAGAGCTCAACGTTCTATTCTTCTGCATAGAGTTAACTCTTTCCTCTCTGGGGCAGATCAAGTACTGAGGTTAACTGCATTATATCAGAATACAACAAGACTTCATGTTGTTTGAAGTACACCATCAATCAAATTTGGTGAAAAAACAATTTTAAAACCAAAAATTTTAAGACTTTTAGCCTGTGAACTTATAGGCCGTGACCTTATATGATGCAGCATGCCCGGCAGGCGTGTAACTTGTCAATCGGATGTTCATGAGGAGGGCTACAAAATACACCACCAATTAAATTTTGTGAAAAAATAAAAAATTAAAAAGTTATGACTTAGGAAAAAAAACTGATTAAAAAAAACTAAGAAAATACTAAGCAATTGAGCATGCACAATGCACATTTCACAGGAATTACTGATTTTTGTGGTCTTTTCTAAGATCCATAACTTTTTTATTTTTAAATTTTTTCCTTTTTACCATACTCGAGGGTTGGGATTCTTATAACCCCCTCACAAACGCCAAATTGAATTTTCACCAAATTGTCCTCAAGTCCAGCTCTAGACACTTAGGTTTTTGTTCTCATTTACTTACCTGTGGGTAGAATGCACCAAGGTTCATTGCTGATGGTGATGAGGGTCAGACTAGGAGAGGCGGGGGCAGAGGGTTATGTGTGGGTTTTAGGGAGTGGGAAGTTTTACACTGCAGGGTGGGTGGAATGGGTGCACTGGCTGTGGCGTTCTGCATCTACCACTGGTTTCATAAAGATCAGGGAGTTGAGTGGAAGGGGGAGT
Source organism: Neoceratodus forsteri (assembly GCA_016271365.2). Taxonomy (NCBI): domain Eukaryota; kingdom Metazoa; phylum Chordata; order Ceratodontiformes; family Ceratodontidae; genus Neoceratodus; species Neoceratodus forsteri. Next base: position 434,613,949 of record JADMNL010000022.1, on the reverse strand, counting down.
ACTGGCAGCAGGTCTGTGCACCTGCCACTGCTGTCATGAAGATCGGGTATGCAGGGGTACACCAGCAGTGGACTGGGCACCCACTGCTGATTTATTCAAAGATCATGTGGACAAAAGGGGTTTAGCGGAGGTGGCACTGAGCACCCGGAGCTGATTTAGTCAATGATCAACTGGGAGGTGGATACTGGCGAAGGGGTTGGGCACCTGCTGTTCGCCTTAAAAACATAAAATGACGACAGCAGATGAAGACTCGAGTTCTATCCAGTCTGCCACAAAAACCTACCTTCACTTTAACAGCCTATTGCCAGATTGGGCTATGAACTTGTGTTCCCACCTCCTCCTCCTCTCTCCACCACTTCCCCTATCCCTACACTCTCCCCCTCCTTAAGGACTACCAATCCCCTGAATTTATCCAGCCTTCCTTGAAGCCCACAACAGACCCTGCTTCCAGCACCTCCCTTGGTAATTCAATACATTTTTTTCACAGTCTGTGTAGAACTTCCTGATATCCCTCCTACATATTCCACCCCCGTCTGTCTCTACCCATGAACCCTCATCACTGTGTTAACATTCCTAGTGAAGAGAACCCCATTGTCTACCTTATTTATTGCCCTTATGGATGTGTGGCTTTCAATCATGTCCCCCTCTCCCTCTAGCCCAGTGTACCATGCTGGGTGGCACCTCTGTTCTCACCAGAAAGGGAGCACTTCCAGAAACTGGAGGGGTGGCTGAAAAGTGGTACGCAGAGGATGGTCATCTGGAACATCTAAAACAGCTCTTTTCCCATTTTCTCCCTCCCCTCCTCCCAAGGATGTGCACTTCACAATGTCCTGAGGGGGATACCTGGCAGCATGTGGTCACCCATGCTGTCAAATGTGCCACTTCTGGTCCAGTACCAAGAGCTGCTCTAGGAGCACTGAGAACCAGGATCTGTACAAAATCCTGACATGTTAAATCCCAACATTCGGAATCCCGACACTAGATTCCCGTCAAGTATGAAATGCCATCAATCAACTGCCCGTCATCTGAAGACCCAACAAATAGACAACTGAAAATTTCAACTGCCTGGCTACATTCACTGGCTACAGCATAGGCTGCAGTTTTAACATTATGTACGGCTTAGGAAGACTCGAGTTGTTTCTCTATTGCCCTAGATCAGCAGTTGGAGTAAACTTTGTTGGTTAACTGTGTGGGGAGCAGATGTGTCTAGCACAGGCTGCTTTTTTAACATTATGTAAGGGACTTAGGAGGACTTGGGGGGGGGGGGCAGTGTTGTGCCTTTAACTGCTTTGTTTATACCCAGCAAGTAATTAAAGAATGGGTAAATGAAAAAATAATTTCACGTTCTGTCTGCGGACTGTTTGTGTTTGCTGTCAGTTGCTCTGTGCTCAGACCCTCCTTCTCAAATGCTGCTGTCAGTCCTGACAATTAATGGGGAGAGAGAGAGAGGGAGAGAGAGAGCAATGGAAAGCTGTCAGCGGACTCTGAATTTGCTGTCAGGTGCTGGTAAGTTCTATGTGTATAGTAATCTGGCTGACACAATTTGACTAAAGGGAGACGTAAGCCCTATTTGGAAAACAGTGACAAGAGTGAGGTGCTCGCTAAATATTTAACTGTGACTTTACATGTGAAGTTTACTTTTTTTATAGCACTGCACATTGCGGACTGTGCAAGATTTGTGTTGGTGTGTGTAGCATTTGTCAGGATTTCGTCACACATAGCCAAGTCAGGATTCCAAACTTGTCAGTAATTAAATAGTCGGGATTTAGATGTCGGGCTTTTGTGCAACGGGATTTCTCATGTCAGGACTGCGTACCTAACCTGTGAGTACCATGTCCTCCCTCCCCCACTCCTGTCAGTCTCAGCTTGTCAGCATGTGCAGAAGGCGTGAGTGTGGGACGCCAGCATGCCACCATCTATAGTTTAATGACGGTAACTATAAATATGATAGGTCACTAAAACTAAAACTCTTCCACACCTTCTGCCTCATCTCCCCATCCCCCCCCATTCGACAAAGTGACCCATAGTCTGAGGTTGCGTCCAATGCCCCAGGCATGGCGTTATCCCAAACGACACACACCCTGGAGTGCATTATTCCTATTATACAATGGCTTGTTGTTATACAGAATAAAAAAAATAATTTTAAAGATGTTTTTGTGTGGAAAAATATTTTTTGTGTTTTAAGAGCAGATGAAACAATCAAGCTCAAAATGCTCAAGCATATCAAGCTCATCTCCAGCTTCACAGTGAGGCTGAGACTAGACCTGTGGCGTCGTGCTGGGATAACGTCATGGGTCTAGCCCAAGACTGATCAATCATAGTCCAAAATTCTTTCTTGCCATTGTATAATTTCGGTTTTAGTACAAGCAGCTGCAACAATTGATCAAGACTATGTAAATATTTCCCTTCAGCGTTCTCTGTGTTTCACATCTGTAACTTGTGCTGTGTATATTCTTTTCCTGTATGCCTGACGTGGAACCTTTGTAAATGAGCTTGTTGCTCAAAGGTTGTAATCATAGATTTCAAAGAAATAAATAAAAATAAAGAACCAGGACCCTCACGGGCCCTGCATCACCGAGCAAGCCACCCACCTATGAGGCACTGATCCAGGTAAGTGTTGACTCCAAGTCCTGGGAAAGATGAGTGATAGAGCTGGAGAGTGCCAGAAGATGGGGGTTGTAGGCGTAGTATAGGAGATAAATAAAAAAAGGGTGATTAGTGTGGCAGTGTTCTTCAGATGATAAACACACAGCCCCTACCTACAGCAGGCACCTGAGATTTTAGGTATCAGTCTCTCCTCAAGGGCTACACCAAGACTGCATACAACCCTAACCACTTCAAACTTAATGGCTTCAAGGATAGGTAGTTTGAGGGTACATCTTGGCAAAGAGACCGAATAATCTCAGACAACCTGCAACTGCTTTGGTTTGCCTGGATTTAGTACAAGCCAGTTTGAGGCCATCCATGTACTGACCTCCGATAAGCATCGGTCTGGTATAATAGCATAGATGAGATGCAATCAGTTGCAAAAGACAAACACAGCTGGGTATCATCTGTAGAGTAATAAAGCCCAATGTTGTGTCTCCTAATAACTTCTCCCGGTAACTTCATGTACACAGAAAACACCACTTGGAATAAGACTGATCATTGGGTAGACCACACTACACAGCTATCAGCTATAACTAGAAAATTCCCATCACAACTACATGCTCCTGGTCTGTAAGAATGACTGTAATCATGCAAGCACAGTACCAGATTGTCCTCTACGCATGAGGCACCTGCTACACTGGACTGGCACTCGGAACAGGAATCTGTATCCCTTCATATGCACCATGTTATGCAACAGTGCCACCTAGTGCAAAAATGTGGTTCTACTTCAATGGACACAATACTGGCTTACAGTGTTTAAAAAAAAGTCAAAATCACTTTTTAAAGCATGGGATTCTGTGAATATTTGCCTGTGTTGTCTTTATTTTGAATTATGATAAAGAAGGTTTCTGTGATGCTGGTGATTTGTACCAATTTTTATTCCTACATTCTAATTTTTACCTGAAAACAGCACCTACTTACTGTACTGTTGTCATCTGTGAACACTGGTCTAGTTTTTGAAGCAGTGTTTACAACAGAAACAGGGTGGGGTGTACTTTTTTTTTTTTTTTTAACTGATTTAACAAATAGAGTTCTTTGGTACACTATGTTTTCCCATGACTGTGTCCATGGATGCAACGCTGCACAGATCATCAGAGTGAGTGTTTTGGTGTATGTTTGCAGTCAGGGTGAAATACGATTTCCATAAACATACGCAGACACAAAGTACAGTTGTGTAAGAACTTACTGTAGCAGTAGATCTTCAAGAGAGGCTCTTGCAGTAGGTAATCACCTTGAGGACTGGCGTCCCCCCACGTCAGGACCACATGGAAACTTTAGCTAGCAGTGTCTGACAAGGGACCGCCAACCCGGCATCACATGATCAACATCAGAGTGACACTATATAGTGGGTGGTCCCCACGCCCGCCTTCCAGTTCTCCCGCCAGAGACCTCCAAGGAGGCATGACAGGAGAATGGCAAAGCGGCTCCCGGAGTCTGAAAGAGCCAATGGAAAAAGGAGCAGCAGACAAACTCAGGGGTCGGAGGGAGGGAAAATGGTTACCTACTGCAAGAGCCTCTCTTGAAGATCTACTGTTCTTACATAACTGAACTGTCTTACTTTGAGAGGGCTCTTGCAGTAGGTAATCATCTTGAGGACCGAGTCCCAAGCAGTGTGAATCAGAAAAATAAAACAAACAAAAAAAAAACCAGGAGGCAGGAAAAAACTGCTGAAAAAACAACAAAAAAACAGTATGCTCAGGACAGAAGATCCTGAAGCAGAGCTAGGACAAAGCCTTACCTTTGCCTAGAAGTAATGTCCAAACTATAATTCTGCGTGAAAGTGTGGACAGAACTCCAAGTGGCCGCCGCGCAAATATCAGTGGAGGACACATTCCTGAAATAAGCCGTAAAGGCAAACATACCTCTGGTGGAGTGCCCCTTAAACCTCCCCCCACCCCCGAGAGGGTTTTCCCATATTTGTGAAACCAGAAAAAACAATACCGTTTGCCAGCCCTTTAGACAGTCATAGCTTGGAAACTGCTGCGCCTTCTCTTTTTCAGCGTGAAAGACACCCAGAGTTGGTCAGATATTCAGACAGACTTGGTCCTATTAGTGTAATAACACTTAATTCTGTGAACATCCAAGGAATGCAGAAGTTCCTCCTCCCAATTAGAGTGCTTGGGGTAGTAGACTGGTAGTTCAATTAACCAGTTCAACGTGAACTCAGAAATCATCTATGGTAAAAAACGGAGGGTCTGTACACAGAGCCACCCCGGTCTCTGTGAAAATCAAGTAAGGCTCCCTACATGTGAGGGCCTGAAGCTCAGAAATCCGCTAAGCAGAAGAAACAGCAACTAAAAATAGCACTGTGCAAGACAAATAACGCATCTCACTGGAACCAGCCAGTTCAAAAGGAGACAGGATTCATTTCTCCAAAATAAAAATAAGATCCCACGGTGAGACAGGACCGCGCACCAGGGGTTTCACGTATAATATCCCTTTCAGGAAGACCTTGAAAAATCTCCAATTGAGCCACAGTTTTTGCCTTCCCCCAAGGTATGATAGGCAGAAAAGGCCGACAGGTGGACCTTTAAGGAAAAGTAGCTCAGGCCCCAGTCAAACAGGTGCAGGAGATACTTAAGGGATCTGTGGTGCCAGGTGAAAGAAAAAAGGGCCCAAACCCTTCAAGGTGGCCCATATGGAGAAGCGCTTCCCCTTTATTTCATACATAGCCCTGGTAGAAAGCATTCTAGCCTCTACGAGGATCTGCACCACTTAGGAGGAAAAACCCGAAACAAGAAGTGGCTATGTCCTGAGGGATCACGCATGAAGGTGAAGGGACCTCAGACCTGGATGAACCAGTGTGCCCCTCCTCCAAGTCAGGAGACCATGACAGAGGGGCAGAGGAATCAGAGGAGCTACTGCCAGCTCCTGAAGAAGCAGACACCAAAAACTGGCGAGGCCCAGATGGAGCTATCAGAACCGTATGTGCCCCTTCTGTCTGAAACTTGAGCAGTTCCTCTGTAACACAGGAAAAAAGAGGGACATGCGTACTAGAACCTCCTTGTCATGCAAAGAGACCGCACGTGTCGCAGAAAACACCAGGCCCAGTAGCAAGCGAGTGAGCTAAACTTTGCAAGTTTTGTGTTGTAAGGGGAGGCGAACAGGTCTAGGTCTGGGTGACCCCATAGGTCGGAAATATGTTCAACCACGTCCTGCTTGGGCTCCCACTCATGAGCTCCGACTCTGGTGCAGCTGAGACGGTCCGCCAAGACGTTTCACATGCCAGGAACATGAAAAGCTGTGAGGCGAATTCAATGCAGAATTGCCCAATGCCCCCCATCTCCTCCCTGCAAAAAGGGGGATGGGTACAAGCAGGTGCCTCCTTGCCTGGTGAGATACCACTGACACACATATTGTCCGACTGGACTAACAAGGTGCCCTGACAAAGCAGATGCTGAAAGGCTGTAAGTGCCTACAGCACCACTCTTGTCTCTAGCCCATTTATGTGCAAATGAAACTCTGCTGGAGACCAGACACCCTGCGTCCTATGACTCCCCAGAAGAACGCCACAACCCATCCCTGACATATCCATGGTCAGGGTATGGGAAGGAGGAGGGAACAGGAAAGGAACCCCTTTGGTGAGGCTGGCTAGATCCTGCCACCAGAAGAGATCCCGCTGCATCGTACTGGAGACCATGACCATATGGTCCAGGTCGTCCAGCCTCCAATCCCACTATGCCCAGAGCGTCAGCTGCAAGATACATATGTGGAGCCCAGCCTGAGAAGCAGTGGGGATGGCTGCCGCCATGAGACCAAGAAGTCGAAGGATCGACCTGGCCGGAACCCACCTGCCGAAGGCTACTGTCAGAGCCTGATCCTGTAAATCTATCTGCCCTGTCGACAGAGAGGAAAGTCATATCGCCCCAATGAACTGAAGGTGTTTGGAACAAACAAGTTGGGAGTTCGAGAGATTTACAGTAATCCCAACTTGTGCGAAGAGATCCAGAGTAAGGAGAGGGAAGATTAAAATCATTCCTTCGATGGTGATGCCAGGAGCCAGTCGACAAAGTAGGGGAACAGGCAGTGACCCTGGAGTCTCAGAGCCACCGCCACTACTGTCAGGCATTTGGTTAACATCAGAGGTACCACGGACAGGCCAACGGGTTGGGGGGCCCTGAACTGGTAATGCTTCCCCTGAAAGGCAAAACAGAGGCAGCGGCGATGGGCTTGAAAAAAAAAAAAAATCAGGATATGCAGGGAGGCATTCTGCGTACGCAGAGCATGGAGCCACTATCCACTATGCAGGAGGGGCAGCAGGCCTGAGAGAGTCAACATCCAGAATAGTTTGTACCATGCATACAGATTCCGGTCTCTGAAGCCCAAAAAGGGACGCAGAGCTCCCTTTTTCTTGGGGGACCAGGGAGAAGAGGAAATAGTACCCATACCCCACCTGGTCATATGGAACTGGCTCTATTGCACGGTTCTGGAAAAGAGCCTGAATCTCCCCATTGTAAGAGGAATGTACGCTTCTGGGTAGAGGGGACCCTAGTGGAGGCCTGTCTGGACTCTTTTCTCCGGAAGCTCCGGAGTCGGTCCTTGTCTGACCAACCGAGTCAGAAGACCGGTCACCCAGCCAGGAGGACTCCCCAATGTCCGGGGAGGCTCCATTGTCCACCCCTAGCCGACAGCGGTGCCTTCCAAGGGCCCGGCAACTGGAGGCCTGGAACTGGCATGGAAGGAGACCCGGGAGGCGGATCCACCGGTCCTCTGGGTACCTCCCAACGGGGTGGCGGCAGGTATCCAACTCAGAATTAAGGTGGGCCTTCAACCCAGACCACCAGGACTGCGGGATGACCCAGACATCTGCCTGAGGCTGAATAGGAGGGGGCGGGTACGCCAGCGGGTACCACACAAGGGGCCTGGGCGCTGGGTAACCCAGCAATGGATAGAGCGATGTCAGGCACCCTTGAGGATAAGCGGCCCCGTAACCAAGCGTGGGGAAGCACGAAGGCAAGTAGTCTGGGTAAGGGGGAGGAACCGTCAGGCACCCCGACGGGAGTGGTGGTGATGTAGCCTGACAAAAAACCCAGACGGCAGAGTCCAGAGGGCCTAGAGGGGGACCAAGAGGAGCTCCTGTGCCTGCTCCCTAAGGACCTGGAGCGCCCGCTGGAAGAGGCCCATGAGGAAAACCAAGCGCAGGATCCAGGGTGGAGTAGAATCCAAGCCGGATGACCCTCGTAACCAGCACTGCCGAACTCTGTGGCGCTCCTAGGCCAGGATGCCCATAGAGGCCTAAAGCAATCACAGCACTCCCAGCAGAGGAGGCCCCCGTACTCAAGTTCTCTATAAAGAGGGCTAGTGAACCCAGCAAACTGATGAGAAGTCTGCTAAGACCTCCTAGGGTATCGATGCCCCCTGGTTATGCGAAAGGGATTCCCTTACTCCGGGCGGATAGTATCAGCCCACTCTGTCAGGGCAGGCATCTGAGAAAGGAGGCCCGACACTTCTGTGCTGGAGGAGAGTCTGAAAATTCCCTGGACCAGGCAGCCCGCAGGCCTAGTTCCACGAAAACTGGAACATAGGCTGCCAACCTTCCAGCGATGGTGAAGGTGGAGGGGCTGCATTTCCAGTCAGGGAGGCTGACGCCGAAGATCCAGACGAATGGTGTCCTAACATCAGAGACCCTAGGGGCTGGGCCCCTGGGACCAAGGCAATCAAAAGGGAGGGAGAGAACCCCTTGTGACAGACCAACTGGCAAAAGGGACCCCTGTGTCTGGGGCTCCGCCGGCATGGACCCAACACAAGGTGGATTTGACGCGGGACTACCCTGTGTAGGAAGGCCCAATGATGGATCCAATGTCAGAGCCTGAAACTCTGACCCGGGCCCTTGAAGAGGCTGCAGGTCCCTCGGGGCTTGACAAGAAGTCGGGGCTCTGGGGAAAGGAGTTGTCTGCCCTGAAGGGCCCACTGACATCTGGGGTAACGTAGAAAACCCCGATGGGGGAGTCTGACCTATGTCAGGTTCATCGTCCGTGCCGGCGCCTGGCATAGCTGTGGGGGTTGGGCGGTCACCAGGCGACCCACCCTCTGGGGCGGTGAGCTCGCTAAAGTGTCTAGCAAGTGGCCCACCGGAGGGGAACAGGCAGACAACAGTGTGGTCAGCCAGTGCTTGTGCCGCCTGCGCCGGGCGCTCGTCAGCAGGACCTGCAAGCGACAATGGTAGAAGCTGGGAGGGCACCGGAAGAGGCAAGAGGCGATGCTCCCACTAAAGCTGGGCATTCGTCAGAGGAGCCGGCAAACTACATACCAGCAAGGACTGTGCTGGCAAGCGACTTATCAGCCTACGCTGGGCAGTCGTCAGAGGGATTGGTGAGCAACTTATCAGCTGAGGAAGGGCGCTCGCTGGAGGAACCACTGAGCGACTCAAAGAATAAAGCTGGGCACTTGCTGGAGGAGACGGTGAGAGGCTGGGTGGTAGCCGGGAAAACCGGCGAGCGACTTATCAGCCAGCGCTGGGTGGTCGCCGGAGGAGCCGTTGAGGGACTTACCAGCAGGGGCTGTGTGTCCGCCGGCAGGGCCGGCGAGCGACTTACCAGCCTCACCACAAGTATAGGGCCCATGAACAGAGTGGGACCCTAGAGTGGCGCGAGTCCCCAGTGGCCCGAGACATCTGCTTGAGCAACGACAGACCAAGTGGGGAGAGGCCAACCCCCGCAGTGGATCAGACCGCCCGAGGCGACTCCCGGCTCGAGGGCAGCCTCTCTGCAACCTACTTGACCTTAGAGAGAGTCGTGGGCACTAAGGAGACAGATCCAGTCCTGAAGATCCGTGTCCCGAAGATCCTTCTGTTTGAGGACTCCTCGAACTCTTCCTGTGCGAGACAGCAAGGTCCGCTTGGAGTGCAGCTCCCTATCCATGTAGCCCGTTTGGGTAGCAGGAGACCAAATACCAGGCCTGGGAGGAAGGAGCAGGCTGCAGGGTCTCCGGAAAGGCTGAGGATCCAAGGTAGAAGGAGAGCCAAACGGCACTGTGAGCACGGTTGGAGAAAAAAAAACTCCTGAGCGGTAGACGAAGGAGAAATAACTACGGACTGGTGAAAAACTAAGAATTTGTTATTTAAGCAATAATGCCCAACACGGTGTGTGTTGTGCTGGGATCACATCACGCCTCAGGTGGTTGGGCACGAGGCCGCAGGCCAAGTGCGTCCAATACCTGAGGAGTGACGTTATCCCACCATGACACACACCCTGGAGGGCATTATTGCTATTATACAATGGCTCGTTCTTATACAGAATAAAAACAACTCATTTTAAAGAATGTTTTGCTAATGTGGAAAAATATTTTGGTTTTTTAGAGGAGATGCAAAAAAAAAAGAGAATAAGCTCCAAACAATCATCAAGAGATTCACTAGACCCGTGATGCTGTACTGGGATAACATCACGGATCCAGCCCAAGAATGACCAATCAGAGTCCAGGATTATTTCTTGCCATTGTATAATCTAAGATACTTATCTGAAAAAAACAGCGGTTGACTAAAGCGATGAGCTCTGCAAGGTCAGACGTGAACAGGTCGACGGCGGGAAAGAACTGGAAGGCAGGCGTGGGGACCACCCACTATACAGTGTCACGCTGACGTCGATCATGTGATGCTGGGTGGGTGATCCCCTGTCAGACACTGCCCCGCTAAAGTATCCGTGCGGTCCTGATGACAGGGGGTGCCAGTCCTCAAGGTGATTACCTATTGCAAGAGCCCTCTTGAGGTAACAGCTAGAGCATCCAGTGTTGAAGATTACCTGAGCCTGCACAGCCAGATAAAAGGCACCTTTCTTGAAAGGCAACATTGCACCGCCATGATTCCTGGTCCCTTCTGGAAACACCCAAACCCTCACCTTGGAGGAAGACAAGAGAGAAAAAAAGAAAAGTTAATTTAAACATAGCTTTTAGTGCTGCAGAGCAGACAAAACATTTAACATGAACAGTAACTATACAGACCAAGGTGGAGGTGTTCAGTTTGGGAGAATTTCTCTCTCACACACACACACACACACGTCCACATCCAGGTGCACACATGCACACTCTTTCAATAAGCTTTTATAACAGCTGGCACAGTGCCAGTGCCTATTAGATCCATCTGTGGAATCAAGGTTTAGTTGTGGACTCTGTGGAATCACAGTTTAGTTGCAGACTCTAATCCTATAATATACAGATATTGCACAAACTATACACTGGGCATGCAATGAAATGGAGGAGGTAGTTTGGCCTGGTGGTTAGATTCCAAGAACAGGATTCACAAAGGGAATGCAAAGTGGGCACAAAAGTCTGTGCTGCACTGGTGGGCAATGGAGCTATTCACAGTCAAATAGCCTGGTGGGCTATCAGACTGTGCATAGGTCCAGTGGGGGAAGTGCTAACCCAGGTAAAGCAGTGGAATACCCAGTAGCGCTGCTCCCACAGCCAGCCAAGAAAATAGCCCTACAGCCAGTAGCACTCAGACGCTAAAGTGCTATTCACGAATGGAGCCATGCAAATGAGCCCATTGGGCATGTAAGGTGCTAGTGGCCATTAGTATGCCCATTATGAGCTCATTTGCATGCCATCAGTGTGGCGGTGAGCGGCCCACCACCACCAGCCCAAGCCCCATGCAGCTGCATTCCCCCACAGTCCAGTGTTGCCCTCCCCCACTCCGATTGCCGACCCAACAGTAAAAGAAATATCATTTCATAGTGTAGGGTCCCTCCACGGTCCCCGATCTCCCATCGGTTTTAAAGAAAAATGAAGTTCCATAATGTAAGGTTGCGCCCCTATCCCCACTCCCCCGATTACCCACCCATTCATAAAATAATTTATTTTCCATAGTGTAGTGGTCCCACCCCAGTTCCCAATCACCCGATCACCCACCCGTAAAATAAAGATATTTTTTTCCATAGTGTATGGTACCATGCCATTGCCCAATCTCCCACCCAATATGAAAAGCAATACACTCAGTCCCATGTATACTGTAAGCTCTCACTTATAGTTCAGTCGGTGGGCAGTCGTGGGGGTGTGAGGAGGGCTGTGCTAATTGGCAATCAGCGGACGTGCAGGGGGGAGGGCAGCGGGGTGGTATGTGCTTACCAGTGTGGGTGGGGGATTGTGGGGACCACTACACTACGGAAAGATATTGCTTTTCATATCGGGTGGGAGATCGGGCAACAGGGTGGACAGTACACTATGGAAACTAATTATTGCTATTACCAGGTGGGATTCATGTGATTGGGGACTTGGGGGGCAGGGGAATCACTACACTCGGAAAATAATTTATATTACCGGGTGGGAGCTCAGAGGTTGGGGACCGGTGAGGGGAATGGGGGTGGGGGTCCAGTGCCTCTGTCAACCACTAGGGTTGAGCGTATTACTGCCAGGTTGTTTCTTGGCAGTAATTTGCTCCATGCAGGGACCTTCACAAAAGCCCTTGCATGGAGCAAATCCTGTGTGAAAATTCCACACAGCACTACTGACTTGTACTGGATTCTATATTTGCTTGTGTATGATTCACTGCTGTCGTTCACTGCATTTACAATTGATTGTGCCAGTCTCTGGTTCAGGCCATGCCTGAAAAAGGTCCCTGGACCAGTGCACCAACCCGGTTAACGAATAAACAAATAAATATCTGCAACATTAAACAACCATAGGCATTTATTTAGCTCTCAGGCAACACGCCACCTCCTTCTACACCTGGTCTATCAAGTAGACACCGAACAGTACTGGCCGTGACTGCCAAGTCTAAACCCCAAGAGGAACCTACCTCATTAGTCAATCTGCCCTGACCTGGGGAAGGGAGTCCCTCAGCAAAGTGAGGAACCACCCCTGGAGACTGAAATCCATATGAAGGGGGCATGGCCCACCAATGCAAACAGAATGCCCTTGGAGCAGGAATCTAAGGTACCTCCTGTGTTGGGAGGGGGGGGGAGGCGGGGCAGCTGGATGCGTAGGAAGGCAGCCCACAAAACAAGGTAGCAAATCCCACTTCCCAGCCTTCTGCCACAAAGCTAGGACCTCCTCCCTTAGTGAGGGAGGGAGGATTGGAGAAAAGACTAATGGAACAGGCAGTGAATATAGAAACTGTTCCTTAAGGCCTAATAAATGACTCTAGAAACAGGGGACGACGGTGCTTGAGCTGCTGTCGACATGCTCCCCAAGGAGAAGAGCAGAGACGGCCAAAAACTGGTGTGAAGGTCGACGATGTAACGTCAACGACACAAGAGTCAATGGAGGGGAGAACAAAATGCCTCTCCGGCGATGGGGCCTAGAAAGCCCAATGTCAGGAAGCCCAGGGAAGCCAAAAGCCTTGGAGGCGGGGTAGAATCAATGGCCTGGGGGATGACAAATCTTTCTCCGGCTGCAAAAGCGGCGATAGAGACTGCTGCTGTAAGGGGCCCAGAAGAAGAAAAGGCTTGGACAGCAAAGAACGATGAGGCTGAAGGCACCATCAATGAGTTCCCGGAGGAGAAGAAAGAGGCATTGCAGAACAAAATGCTCCCTGGGGGAAAAGAACCATGGGACGAATCTAGTCCTTGCAATGGTAATTCCAGGAAGACCAATCCCGGGTCCTGGAAGCTTGCAGACCAAAGGAGGAAGCCGGCGGAAAGGCAGCAAGAGAGCCCTGGGGGGCCCCGCAGAAAAGCTAGCAACGCTGCCAGGAATGAAGGAAGAAGTCCAGGCTGGAGTAGCTGACGATGGCAAGGAGTCATGGTCCAACACAACAGAAAACCCTCTGAGGTCCTCGGCTAAAGGTAAAAACAGAGTTCTGCAGCCATGGCGACAGAAAGGAACCGACACCGAAAACTTGGCATTATAAAGAAATAAAGAAAAAAATTAATCAAGGTATTTTGGCAGTCCACTGAATGACGAAGCTTCCATGGAGTCTGTGCAAACAGGTCGACGGCGGGAAAAGAACTGAGGAGGGAGCGGGGCTGCCCACGTATATATAGTACTGGTGACATTGGCATGGGTGGCCCCTAGTAGACTACTGTGGAAAAGCTTCCGTGGGATCCTAGCACCTGATGGCCAAGTTCTATAGGTGTGACCTAATGAAAGAGATATCCCTGAAGAAGATGAAAGGAGATTCTTTTGAAGGAAAAAAAAAACTTTGTTAATGCACCAGTTAGGGTAACTTAATGCCACAAAAGTAGGGAAATGTGGCTTTAACGTTTTCTGACCCTAACGCCTCATCCCCACCCCCAAGCAGCAAAAGAAAAAAAACATTAGGGTCTTCCTTGGTATTGTCAACCCTAGTGCCCACCCCATTCCCCGAGCAAACAAAATCACATGCATTATGATCTCCACGAAGAAAAACAACAAATAATTGTGTTGGCAACATCTGGCGAGACATAATTTTCTACATTTTAAGAGAGTATCACTGTGAGACACTGGCTTGGTGCTGTTCCTTGTGCTTTGGACCACAGGCTACGTGCAGGGGGAGGGGTGACCATTAGGGCTGACAACCCCAAGGAAGACCCCACCACTAATTCGCCAAGCCTCTGGAGACTCAAACCCTGTTTTTTCTTTTGCTTCATGGGGGTGGGAAGTTAGGGTTGGAAACCCCAACTACACATTTTCCTACTTTTGTGTCGTTAAGTTACCCTAACTGGTGCATTACCAAAACTTTTTGCAAAGAATAAATATTACAGACATACATAAATTATGCAAAACATTTACAAACAGAGTTGTCAGTACAAATCTCTTTAAATACCATCTTAAATACAATATGTGGTACAACAGTATGAAAAGAAAGAATATTCCATGACTTGATTACTCTGTACAAAAGAGATCATTGCTCTAATGAAGTTTTAAAGTATGGCAATTCTTTTAAACTTGAATTTTTATTAATTTGCAAGACTTCCAGTCAAACAAAACGTTGAGGGATTCCTCTACAGTACACAGTAGAGACATTAAAATATAAGCCTATTAACGTTTAGCATTTGACTTGCAAATGATTACACTACATTATGAGGAGCTGCGGTGCCTACGGGTAAGTCAGTCCAAAGTCCCTTTTCCAAGTGCACGTGCTGATGCTGGCGCCAAACTGGGGCAGTGGTAAAACAGTTACTGAGGACACCCTGGCAGGAGAGGGGACCCCCATATTCGTCCTTGTCACAGTCTGTCCAGTTCCCATAACAGTGTATACCTTCCATCCCTCCAACCCCTGTTGTGGCAAGTCTATATGGTTGGCTTTCAGGGTACTCGTGGAATAACATCTGCCTGTTTCTCCATCATATGGAGCAGCCAAGCACTCCATCGGTTTTGGAGTTTGGGCAGGGTATTCTGCAATTGGGCTTCAAGCGCTTCCATTCTGTGTAAGTTTCAGATGGTGTTTTCCCACTGGTCATGGAGGAAAGTTCGGGTTTAAGCCATAATCTTGTGACTTTTTGTTTTTACAGCCCTCTGTCTTTGATTAGGTGAGGGAGGTGAAGCAGCAGTGCCGCTTTTGGGGTCTCTTAGTCCACTGTATGATGGAATTAGTGCTGTCTGCTGCTGTCCCACTGCTTCCAAGAAGGGGTCAGGATGGGACAGGACCAGAACACGTGAGTGTGGGTAGCTATTCCTGGGTTACAACCTCTCCAACAGGACGCATCTCTAGATTGATGAAATTTGGTTGTAATCTGAGGAGTCTGGAGGAATCCAATGGCCGTTTTCCAGTCAAACTCTCTCAATTGATAAAAGCTACTAAGGCTATGTTGTTTAATCCAGATTCGGGATCCCGTCCTCTAGGGTTATATGAATGGACAATTTTGCTTTCCAAGTAATTGTAACATTATCTGTATATATCAGTATGCCTCCCATTAGTGCCTGATAGCAGGCTGAGATAAAATGGCTTGGCCGGTGATCTTGTAATATACCCACAAGGAAATGGATTAGCGGGGAATGCCATTTCATCTATCTGTGGCCCCAGGGTAGTCCGTCGGTAGTGACATACCTGAAGGTACTTATAGTGGTCCTTTTTTGTCCAGGTGGTTGTGCGAAAGCTGTAAGGCAACCGCTCCCACAGAGGTGGAAAAGATGACCAGGCCCTGCCGAGACCAACTATGAAAGGTTGGGCCCAGCCTAGCTGGGGGAAAACTGTTGGCCAGTGTGGACTGTAAGAGCCACAGGGCCCTTCTGCGATACTGGGGTTGGGTTTGAAGAGTGTGCCAGCTGTAGCAAGCCAGACATGAAGGAATTGGCTGGGGCTCTTGTGTGCCTGTCATACCGAGGGCCAAAAGTGTGTAGAAGTGCTGCTGTGGGGAAATGTGCTAAGCTCCAGATCCACCCATCTAGGGTAGGGATGGGGCTGTATCCAAGACAGTACATGCTGCAAGATGATCAATTGAGCATACTGCCCCAGATCCAGGAGTGCCAGACCCCCCCCCCCGTATTACTGGAAGCTGTAGTTTTCTGTATGCTATCCAGAGCCTTCCCCCACCCCACAGACACTGTGATATGAATGTGTTCCATTTACGAAATTCTTGGTGTTGGTGCAGCATTGGGAGGGACTGAAACAGGGAAAAGAATTGGGGGAGTATGTTCATGCCAAGGGTTTTGGTACCTTCTCATGCCAAGATTCAACTAACAAGAGCCTTGTTAGTTGACCCTGGCATCAATAGGTACCAAAACCAATTAAAAATTGGGAAATCACATTTGAAAAAGCTGCTCCATTCAAGTGCATGGAGCACGCCCCTACGCTCAACCTATAAAGGTGTCACAAAACATCAGAGTGTGGGGGTGGGCAAATTACAATCTCTTCCTTTTCTTTGGAGGCTGAAAAAAAGAAGTAGAAATAGCCTGGAGGAGCTCCCGATAGTAAAGGAGCTCCCTGTTTAATGTTTTTAGGATTGGGAAAGGTGCTCTTTAAAATCAAGCATGACAGCCCATGCTTTTTGTTATGCATTTTAAATGTTCAGATGACCATCATGTACTGGGCAAAAAAATGACAAAAATGGATGTGGGGCTGCTGAAACACCAGGGAACAACCTTAAGCTGCCACTCAATGAGTGCAGCAATGGAATTTAAGTGTAATGAGATTTTCCCATAAGGTTATTTAGCAGGCTCTAATTTTTGCTTTGTCAATCTGTACTGGTAATATCTTTCCCTAAACAAAAATTAATTTTGGCTCCCATTATTCCATTAACCTGTATTTAGAACAATCTTTTTTGTACCTACGCCATGATTGATCACACTCCTGCATGGTCTGCATCAGATCCTCAGTGATCCAGTCATGTTTTGGATCTCAACTTTGGACTTCCTTACAGGAGCAAATTTGCTGCAAACAGAACCAAATTCATCAGAGCTAAATTGCAGCACAGAACCAATATCTTGTGCAGCATGGAGAAAAGTCTAGCTGATAAACACTGCCATCCTAAAACCATTAAGATCCAGACCTCACACTAAATGTGAAAACAATAATAATTTGAGGCTGTGGTTTGGATGCCCCCCTCCCCCCCAAAAAACCCAAACCAAAACAAAAAACAAACTTGAGTATTAGACAATGGTTACTTAGCAAGTCCACTAAAGTGGAGGCATGCAAAATACGGTCTATCCTAGCAATCAAATGCCCTGACAATTAATGTTCTTTTGTCAGTTTTGCAATCAGTACGAGTGGGCACAGCTTTCTGATATAGGTCTGATCCTTTACTGTACTGCTTTGTTTATCTTGCCAACCAACAATGACATCACCAAGCAATAGTAATTCCTTTGTATAATTTTAAAAACACTTATACGCTGTCAGGAGGGATTAAGTCTACATCAGATAAACCTGGGGAGAATAAAAAGTAGAAAGAAAAAAATGTTTAAACTCGCCAGGTAAGTTTTACAGCCTAAAAACCACACCCCATTGGTAGAACTAAGAACTAAAAGCACCTAAAAATGCAGGTAGAGAACTTGTTACAAAGCATGATCTAACCCTTCCCTACAATGTCTGCCACACCTAAAGATATTATAGTTGGGGAGCGCAATGTCTTTGTCACAAATTTTGGGGGCCAACCAAGACTCAGACACCACTACTGTAGGACATCAAAGTCATGTAGATGTGCCCAGACTGGAATTCATCTAACTTAGGGATAATATTAAGTATTGCAAACAGAATATGTATAAACCATAGATTGAAAAATTAGAATCCTTAGTTGTTAAAGGATAACTATATGTAACATCTGAAGTAGTGAAAAAACAGTCACTGAAAGGGGACAACACAGTAAACTCAGTTTCCTCAACAGAAGTGTCACAACGTGATTCATATGGATTACTTTGTCCAATCAGGCAGAAAAGAAATGCATGAAAAAAAGCAGTACATTAAACATGATGAGCAGTTTGTTAAAAATGAAAACTAAAACTATTAAATGTATCGAACTTATCACTGAATTTGTACTGCTGTGCTTCTCTATACTTACAATTAACAATAAATGGAAATGATGTACTTACCATAATTCTTGATCTTCTTGGATGAAGTCTCCACCACTCATTCACACTAATGGGACTATGCTGGAGGTGCTAAGACCCCGTGGGAGCCAAAAATCTTCAGGAGGGCCGGTGCCGGGATAGGACCACGCATGCGCGGTGATGCAAGACTAGCTCGCGCCATATACGCCATCTCAGCGTTGACCCTCCAACCACCTCAGTATCTTTTTGACCGAGGAGGTACAGCGTATATTAATGAAAGAATACCTAACCCTAACTTCCGGGCCTGTGAAGGCCCTGATGACCCATGTAAGAAGAGGCAATTCAACAATGTCTTCACAGCCCAAAAAACAAGGAAGTGAAGACCAGAACAGAACGAGCGGGCTCGGGGGATGGTGGGTGGGTGTGTGAATAAGTGGTGGAGACTTTGTCCTAGAGGATCAAGAATTACGGTAAGTATGCAATTTCCATATCTTCCTGGACTAAAAGTCTCCACCAATCATTCACACTAATGGGAAGAGTACCGAGCTAAAAAGGAAACCCTCCGAGTAGGTTAGTAGGAGACAGAGCTCACTCAGGACAGAAGTCCATAAGAACTGTCCTGCTGAAGAAGGAGCTGTCTGGCATGGACATCCAGAACATAGTGCTTTACAAAGGTATGCACTGAGCTCCAACTAGCTGCCTTGCTGATGTCTGCAATGGCCGAGTACATTACGAATCTCCACCAGGAAGCCGCAACTGCTCCGACAGAGTGGTGTGAACCCGGCCTTCCAACTTGGCCTGTGTCACAGATTAGTAGTGTCGAAGACATGCTACTAACCAAGCAGAAAATCTCTCATGGCAACAGGCTGACCCAGCCGAGGCATGCTGAAAGATACAGTAGTTGCTCGGATGGGTATTTCTCTGTTCTGTCGATGAAGAATCGTGGAACCGCCTTAACATCCAGAGAATGAAGGGAGTGCTCTCCTTCCTTCTGGAGTTAAAGCAAAACTTGACTAACGGTAACTGAGCCAGTGACATGTTGTCTACTGGTTCAAGAGAGACCGAAAACATGCAGAGGTGTACCTTCCCTGCAGAGTATAGCAGGCCTGCATTCGACAGGTCCAAGAGGCACTCCAACACCTTACTTGGTGGGCAACCGAAGGGTCCAGAAGGGACTTGCACACCAGATGGAGAAGGGTTTCCATTTAGCCATGTATGCTCACCTGGTGGAAGGCTTATGCACAGCTTAGAAGAAGATGTCTGCGATGGTCTGGGAAAACTAGAGCTTGCCCACTTCCATTTCCTCTGGAGCCCGGCAGATGAAGGAAACGCAGGTTAGGATGGACTAAAGTGCCTGTGTCAGAGGGTCCACTCAGAGGTAGTCGCCTCAGGGGAACTTCTGACAGACTGTAGATCAATGCAAATCATATCTGCCAAGGCCAGTCTGGGACAATGAGAATCATCCTGCCCCCATGTGCATACAACTTGAGCAGCACCCTCTGATCAAGGGAAGAGGAGGAAAACGTACAGGGAGCGTCTTGTCTACTGCAGTGAACACATCCTGACATAAAACACCAGGGTCTGAATTTCAGAAGCAGGACAGAGGCAGTTTTTAATTGAGAGGGGACGCAAAAAGGACCAGGTCCGAACTGCCCCACTCGTCAAAAACGACTGCACAGAATCTGAACTGATGCATCGTGCTTGAGGTACCACTCTCACAACCTCACTGCCCTACTGCAGAGAGGGTAGGGGGATGCCCCACCCTACTTGCTGATTGTAATATATCACAGCTTTATCGCCCGCCGAAGTAGGATCACTTCATGGCAGAGGGCATCCTCCAGGACTTTGTTTATAAGATAACTCTCACCTCCAAGAAATTTATGACAACATGAGGTTCCTCCTGGTTCCAAACCCGAGTGTGGAAGACTTGACAGTGAACCCACCACCAGAGGATTTTGTCCAAAGGCTTTGTCATTTTGGACAGAAGATTGCGGATGCGTGGTCGGAGACCACTGCTTGCTACGGAGGACGCCCCAAGTCCCAGCATCTGCTCAACCAAAAAGGGGACCAAACAGTCGTTTTCCATGATGTAACGAGCCATCTAAAGATGTTGTTTCTCCTGTCCTCTGGAACGAAACTGACCCCTTGGAGGTATCCAGGATGGCTCCTAAGAAAAGGAGCTGCTGAGAAGATGAAACTGGCACCTTTCCCAAATCAGAGAATCCCCTGAAAAGAACAACTGCAGCTGTGGTGACTGCTTCCTGTGTCTCTTGCCCAGATGGGCTGGCTAAGAGCCCAATGTCCAGGAAGTGAAGATTTGCATGCTGAGATTTCAGTGAACTCCTCCCTGAACAGGTACTTGTTTAACCTTCCAAGGTCAACAACTGGACACATGCCACCTGTTACCTTGAAACAAGAAGCAATGGAATAGGAACCTGTGGTCTGTTCCGCTGTGGAATAACTTCTACTGCCCAGTTCCCACAGAGGCCCCGTATCTCAGGGAGAGTGTGACTGAGAGGTGGACAGACTGGGCTGCCATCTGGGTGGAAGGTCTGGGGAAATCTGCAAAACTGGGAGAGTATCCCTCTTGGACAATCTCAATCTTGATGACCTATAGGTCTGCTGTAATGGACTTCCACTAGTTGTAAAACTGAATTAGACACCCCTCCTACTGCCGAGAGGTGCCTCCCTCAGACAGCTGGGGTGTGACCTAGACTGGATCCAGAGGTTGGCACAGGGCGCTTTTGGGCCCTGTGCCCTCTACTACATTTTCTTTGTGGCTGAGAGGTTGGTTCTTGAAAAACGCACCTAGTCCTCTACCTTGAAAGGACTGCCTATTACGAGTCTGTCGCGTTGTTTAAATGGCAGCACTGTTGTTCCGAGTGGCCTCTAGAGATCAACCTGAGGGCCTAACAGATAAGCACGGTCAAGGAGCAGTTAACCACCAGCTGCAAGCAGTAGCTGCCCTAGAGGCAGAGATGTAGGTGTCCATACACGTTTCCAGCTGATTATTGGGCTATATGCCCCTAGCAATGGAGCATTTGATTTCGGAAGACTCTCGATCGTTGCTTTGTGTGTGTTCCACAGGGTGTACTTGTACTGAGGAGTGTAGGAACTCAAGATGTAGAAGTCTGCTTTTGATCCACCGATAAAGACTGAAATGTTATGGTGGACCCCATATCCCTAAGGAAAAAGAACTGAAAAAGATCGTCATCACACTGATACAGAAGGCTTGCATTCCAGCCCATAAAATGAGTCTTCCGCTATGTCTTCGACAAAGCAGAATAGGGAGACTCATCCAGATCCACTTCTATCCGGAATAGCCTCCAAAAGGCAGGTCTAGACCAGGAACATGGGAGATGCCACCACCTGGATCGGCAAAAGAGTTCCGTGCCAGACCTGGCACCACCCATGGCACCAGCACCACATGGCACCACACCCGGCACCACACTGTGCCAGCACCAAACACGGCCCCAGCAGCCAGAACTGCTGCTGGACTAGACCTGAAGGAAAGCGGTAACCGTTCCGGCCACTGTACGGAAAAAGGAGAGGGGGATAGGCATGAGGAGTCGGTGTCGATGGCGTTGGCACCAGAGAGGGCATTGTGCACATTCTGGCCTGACTGACCCTGCCTCAGCCCAGGGGCTCAGAGGCCCGAAGGCCCAGGAACCGGGTCCACTGTCCAGGACAACTGGGCAGACACCGTACCCCCTGCTCTAAAAGAACGGCCCAGAGGTGAAACTGCTCACTGGAACCCCATCGAGAACAGAGACAGGATCTGAAGCCGAAGATCACAGCCGCTAACAGTGAAGCCACAGAGGAACCCACCAGAGTCAGTTGAGGCCTACCACTCTCCACCACAGACTATCCCCGTGCAGAAGTACCAGAGGGTGACCACAAGCGGTACCGGTTCTTCCACTGACAGGAGGAAGAACAGCTCGAGGTCAAGAGTAGCCGGGTCCCGGAAGCGCTACTTTTGTGCTTCGGGCGGTCTGTAATCCCCCCATCGAGCACCGGACCACCCGTGGTCAGACCCCAACCCCTCCGCAAAGGACAGCGGACTGGACACAGTCCCACTGCCATCACAGCTTTCAAACGAGGTCTCCCTACCATCACCGATACCGTCCAACGTCGACCCCGTTGACAGCAGGCTGAGAATTTCTTCATCATCTTTTTTTTTTTTTTTTTAAATAAGAAAAGAACACTAAAAATGGTAAGTTAAATGAATACTGAATGGCTATAGCTGCTGTCATAGACAAAGACTGACTCCTGGCAGGTAAGTGACGTCGTCATCAAAGCGCACTCAACGGCAGGAGAAAAGGAACTGAGGTGGTTGGAGGGTTGACGCCGAGATAGCCTATATGGTGCAAGCTAGTCTCACAATGCTGCGCATGCATGGTCCTATCCCAGCCCCGGCCCTCCTGAAGATTTTTGGCTCCCACAGGGTCCTACCGCCTCTGGCGTAGTCCCATTAGTGTGACTGAGTGGTGGAGACTTTTAGTCCAGGAAGATCACTGTTATTATTAATAGTATTAACACTACAAAATGTTAAACAGAATGGCACTGCAAAACATTAGAGATAACCCATTTATAAATGGGCAGAATAATTGGCCCCGGCTCCAGCAGACTCATGACTTATACCCTCCCACTTCACCGCCATTTCTGAACCAAGCTGGTTTTTAACTGCAACGGCTCCACTCAGGAAATGGCCCCGGTTCCAGCAGACTCATGACTTATATCCTCCCACTTCGCTGCCACGTCTGAACCAAGCTGGTTTTTTTTTTTTTTTTTTTTTTTTTTTTTAACTGGGACGGCTCCACCCAGACCAAGCTGCCACCAGGGTCTAGGGCCAATCAGCTGCAGGGGTTCAGAAACACGGCTGGCTGCATTTTTATGTGGAGAGTCAGACAGGTAAAACAAGAATAGTGCTACAGTTCACTGGAGGCTGAACCATATTGTACAGAGATGGCTCGTACTACATGCAGTCCTTTAAAGTGCAGCAGTGCAGACAGTTATGGGTAACACAGCAGCAATAGTTCTATGATCACTGCATTATACTGTAGGTCCTAATTTATTTAGATACACGTGGCCTGTGTCACAATATGGGCTGGCTTAAGTGCAACCAGCTCACAGGGGGCCCAAGCTGCTCAGCTTCTTGATATCGCTCTGTAACCTTGCTTACATGCAACACTTTCGGAAGGTCTCAAAGTTAACAGCCAAGCAAAACATATGCAAAGTGCTAGGGAAATCAAGAAACAGTGGAGACTCGCTGGCTCTTAAAATCATTGCCCTGATACTAGTCAAACTGCACGAACCCCTTACTAAGATTATAAACCTCTCGCTAAATCTGGCTCAATTTCTACAAATCTGCCTTAGTAACCCCTGCATACAAAAGTGGGGATAGGGACCTACATGCAAATTATAGGCCCATATCTATTCTGCCACCTTTATCTAAGGCACTCGAGCGCATAGTGGCCGATTAATTGATGGATTACCTGGAAAAATACTCTATCCAATGCCTGCAGCAGCACGGGTTACGAAAAGGCCATAGCACCACCACAGCATTATTGGAGTTCACTGGCTTCATCCATCAATCTCTTAACAAAGGTAATCTAGTGTGTGCGGCATTTATTGACCTAACAAAGGCATTTGATATTGTTCACCACCCTCTACTTCTCCAGCAACTAGTTTCCATTGGTCTCTCCTCATACACGTTACACTGGTTCAAGAGTTATTTGGACGGTCGCTCCCAACAGGTGAGAATTTCAAATGTTACCTCTGACAAGCAGCCTGTCCACTCTGGAGTACTGCAGGGTTCTATTTTAGGTCCTTTACTTTTCAGCATCTTCCTAAACAACTTCCCTTGGGCCTGTCACCAACGGATTCTCCTATATGCAGACAATGCTGTCATTTTCTCCAGTAATCCTGACCCCCTGCAACTGGAGCGTCAACTACAGCATAGTTTTAATGAAGCAGAGACCTGGTTCAACTCTCAAATTGATACTGAACTACAAAAAAAACAAAGTCATGATGTTCAGCAGCACCCACAGTTAACATAAATCTCAGCCACTCACCATCAGAAACTGGGAGTACCACTCGAACAGATCAAACATTTTAAATATCTAGGAGTAACCCTGGACTGCTCACTCTCCTATGCACAGCATGTTGATAATGTTACCAGGGAAGTCAATATCAAGATTGGTCTTCTCCACTGTCATAAACGGTGTTTGACACCCGAAGCCCTTAGAACCACAACTACCGGCTCTGTCCTATTCACTGTCGACTATGGCCTGGTTATCTATGGAGCTGCTACTACCTCCACCTTCCGCAGAATATCCGTTGCATTAAATAAGGCATGCAGACTTCTCACTGGTGCCGCACGCCTCACTCACTCTTGTGACCTATATTCTCAAACTGGATGGCTTCAACTAAGTGGAAGGATACAGTACCAAACATATTTGTTAGCTAAAAAAGGCACTTCTTGGCCTCTTGCCTCCTGGGACCACCAACCTCCTAAGCCTCCACTGCAGCTCCCAGTACACCCGAAGCTCAGCCACCAATCTCTGCATGTCCCCAGGTGCTGGACATCTCAAGGGCAGTGGTCATTTGCATACAGAGCACCACTTTGTTTCAATGCACTTCCTAACAAAATCTCATCCATACCAAAACTTGGACATTTCAAATGCATGTTCCGTCAGCATCTTTTGGCTAACGGTTCCTGCAACTGCTTCACCTAATGCTACCTTCTACTGTGTGCTTCAATCAACCCTTTTCCCCCACCCCACTCACCTCTAAGCATTTCCTTTCCTTCCAGTTGCTCTACCACTTCTACCCTCCCCCCACCTCCAGCCCCCTCCTCCCCAGCTCTCCCAACTATTTCTAGCACCAAAAAACAATCTCTACCTGCGTACTGACAAGGCCTGAAGGCTGCTTTTCTCCTTCTCTCTTTACTTCAGCACCTCCTTTCACTCTATTTCTACTCCCTTCTAAAGTTTTAATTTTTAGTTACAAAATATGCACTATTGCCTTTGTTTTAAACCATGTCTTCGTCTTAATGCCTTTGTAATGTTTGTTCGCCCTCCCCACTGAAGTTGAACCTTTGTAAATGAGTGCCTTGCGCTCAAACGTATTATAATCCGAGACTAAATAAATAAATAAAATAAATATACACTAATCATGACTGCCCCATGTGTGAAGCCCTTTGTTATGGCAGAGAACAGAACAGGAGTCAGTGGTGGGCCAAATGGGCTAGGCCCAACCTTTCAGTTAATCTCTTGCCCTACAGGAGCACAGGATTATTGGATTCTGAAGTCCATCCAGGACTGCTGTAGCCCCTTTCCAGACAAAGGATATTTTTTTCAATATCCAGATACAGCCAACTGCATACTACCGGCCTCTACCTGTCATGAAAGAGGGACATTTGTGTGTGGGTTGATGAGGACCGAAACATCTGTGCAGGTGGCAGCAAGTTTTTGTAGGTGTCATCCTCTCCACCCTGTGTAAGGTCCATGCCAGTCACAGCAGGCTTCAGACATGCAGTGCAGCATAGTGTTGCCTGCATACTGCCTCCTGATCTGGCTAACTGTGCAGCCAGGTGGCGCATAGGGTCAGGGGGACTTGACTGTGGCAGGGTGGGAGTGTTGGTGCATGCTGTATGGTGCTTTTTCATGTGCAAATGGGGAACACCACCGCACAGACCTGCCCTACACATCCATGTAGGGCTTTGACAATTGGGACTGTTTGAAAACCTGTGCTATCCTCAGAATATATTTTGTTTTGTTAACAAAGGTAGTGTTTGGAAAGGAAATGGCTGTTTTATTTTATGAAGTATCACTGCTGTATGCACCCTCACTACGCTTTTTTTCATTATAGAGAATTCCTGACAAAGACTTAGGTTTGAAATGCCTATTTTCTGTTGCAGTGTGCACTGAATCTAAAACTTTTATTTAATTTATTTAATTTATTTAGTTTTTGTTGACCGGGTAAGTGCACTAGACAAATCCTGCCTATTTTCAGGCACGACCCGGGGGAGGGGGATACAGATGAATGCCAACTGCCCTTGAATCAGATTAAGCTGTTGGTGGTGTTTTTAGTGAATGAGGGAAATTTGGCCAGGACACTGGGGAAATTCCCCATCTCTTTTCGATAAGTGCTGTGGAATTTTTAACATCCACCTGAACTACCACCAATCCAGGCAGATGGGACCTCGGTTTAACGTTTCATCTGAAAGACGGCACCTCCGAAGTGCAGCACCCCTCTCATGCTGCATTACTAATGTCAAACTCATGTTTTCTTTTTTTTCTTTCGTCACTGCAATATGCACAATGATCGTTTAGTAGAGTGGGACGGGTGGTGACAAAAACAATCTGGAAAGAGTGTGAAACAGATCTTTAAAATGCAATAGGGGTCCGACCAAATGTCCAGCAG
Organism: Neoceratodus forsteri; assembly: GCA_016271365.2. Classification (NCBI taxonomy): domain Eukaryota; kingdom Metazoa; phylum Chordata; order Ceratodontiformes; family Ceratodontidae; genus Neoceratodus; species Neoceratodus forsteri. The sequence goes on along the minus strand of JADMNL010000022.1, from coordinate 434,587,540 downwards.
AAATGCAACAATGCTTCTGTGCCAGTGACGCTGGTTCACGAGTTAGCCTTAGGAGCTTGATCAGAGTGGTCCTGGGCTGGGAAATGCTGGTGAGTGAGGCACAAGTCAGGCAGAGAAGGGAGGAAGCCGACATCTGGTGCTGCAGTGGACTCTCATGGTGGGCCAGAAAGCATACTCCTCTGCAAGGGGTGGGGAATGCAGAGAGTGCACTGGGGCACACAATGCCAACAGTGCTGCACTGGTACCCAGGGGAGGTGGGAGTATCCTGGGGAGTGAGTGTGTGTGTGTGAATAATGAAATATAAAGACACACTGGCATGCTAGAATGAGGACACTGGCATGCTCAGGTCCTTCCTCATGCAGATCCCCACTGGCCTTGATGATGGGAAGGAGGTGGCAGATAAGACTGGGAGATCGCTAGGCGATATTCCTGAAGGATGGCACAGGCAGCAGACTAGAGGCCAAACAGCCAATTCTAAAAAAAAAAATGCCATTCAAAGAACACCTGAGCCAGAGGCAGCCAAATGACCTAGTGTGTTGCCATTTCAACGTCCAGGGTTTGGCCCCAGACCTGGAATGCTGGAGATCAGGCATCTCAGCCAGGGGTAGGATGCTAGCCTGTTCTGCTGCCGCAATAATCCCCAATGGTGGTCCAGAGAGTTTGCTCCCTGTCAAGATTTGGGCTCCATGTTCAACCAGGGCAAAAGTCAGGCATCAGGATCAAAGGGTGCACTTAGAGGAAACACAGCACCTGTCTACATGTCTGATTCAGTACTCTTGGATATCGCACCTACCCTTAAGCTCCGACCATGGTGGGTAAATCATGTTGAACTTTGAAGTCCTAAGGGCAGTATATGGTGTTCAGAGGTCAGCGCAGAGAACAAATTTGGGCCATCTGGCCAGTATCCTTAAAACTCCTATAGCATACAAAACTGTAATAGCTAGAGAGGCCACAATCAGGAGCCATTTCTAGCTTAAGTGAATCTGGAGCCAACATTTATATGATACTTTTCTACTGCTCCATTTACTTGTCTGTATTTTTCCTTTTTTATAACAGTAAAAAAAAATCAACATTCTGCGATTTTGCACAGAGAAAAATATCAGTAATATTAATACTTTCTCTCTTTTTGTTCAAGTTACAGAAGATGCAAGGTTCCTGTGAAATGCTCAACATGCACCACTGCACCCCACCGTTTAACAGAACACCTTTTTTTTTGTACATGTCCAGAGTTTGTTATATTCTTCACAGTCAAACAACTCAACAGTTATCCAGTTTCATGGAACAAAGTGTGGATTTTTTGCCATTATGCACAGCACTCATCGCCTCCATCTTATTTCAAAGGCCTGACACGTCTGATTTAGTTGGGCCATAATTTTTCTTCTTGACATATATTTGTGTCAGCACACTGCTCCAGCTTTCAAAGGTTGGGGGGTGGGGGGGGTGGAGTTTAGTAATAGATTTTTTTTTTTTAACCAGTACCAGTACAATATTAAATAGTTTCCTGATGTCAGGTTCTCTATATTCCTCAGAGGTAGCTAAGAACAAGATCATTTGGCTACTGAGCTGAAGCCCCCCCCTTTCCTCCCAAATACTCTCAATTCCTGTTGTAGTGCTGCGTAAAAGACAGAACAGGACAGGACCATAATATATGCCTATGAGTAACCTTGTGGTTACCACAATGTCTCCAGCAAAGAGTTCTTTACTCGGGTGAGTGTTAATTTGCCTGTCAGGGTCTGTAAAAAACAGACTGGTATTCCACAAATACTTCCTCCATATGTATGAGCAGATGAAAAAATATGTATGTTTCAGAGACAGATTTAGTATGAAAGACTGACAGGTAGTTGCCAGACAGTCATAATCCAGACGCCGCAAACCTGACACAGAAAATCCCGACAGTGGCGGCAGATGTTTTTTTTTTTTCATGTTTTAGGGGGCTTTGCTCCCCGCACCCCCCTTAATTATTATAACAAAGTCCACCATGGGCAAAATCCCACTGTCAGGATTTTCTGTGTCAGGCTTGCAGCGTAAGAATTTAAAGCGTTGGGCAACCAAGTTTCATTCTTACAATATACTCCCTCAGAGACGATGTTCCCATTGCTGATCTGTAATATTAATGTGGAGGTCCCTGTCCCAGGCCTGTCTTATATACTGTACTGCAAAATTCTGCTGTGTTAACAATGCTTGGTAGATATGAGAAATAAGATGTCTGGCATGCCCATGATCTCTAATTGTATCAATAATCATTTTCACCAGAGGCCGTCCATGTTCATATAGATGCAGATGCATGATGTCATCGCTGGCATCCCCTGGCTAGCAAAAGTTTTGATGTGGTCCTACTGCCTGGTGGCTATAGTTCCAAAGGTGTGGACTAATGGAGGAGATATCCTTGAAGAAGATCAAACTGTGCTCACCATAAGGTCCAGGGAAGGCAAGCCAATAGAAAACGAACATTAAACATCAGTTATTTGTACACTGTAAACAAGGTAGTGTTATCTACCTGTAGCAGGTTCAACTTCCCTCTTAAACCAGGACAGAGCCCCCTAATGAATCTAAGCCTGGGCATCCAGCTCTTGTGGTTGTTTGGTGGGGGCTGGGGGGTGCTATATCACAGATCACCTTATATAGGAGAGCTGCCGATATCTCTGTGAAGCTCCAAGTAAGGAAAGAAACTTGAAGAAATCAGCTGCTAACTATAGCACCAGTTAAATGCAGAGTCGAGACAAGCCCCCCCCCAAAAAAAAAACAACAACACATAAGATCAAAGCCAGCAGTATAGACACAGAAACGAGTACATTAGCAAAAGCCATTACCAGACCATTCAAATCACTGCAAATAGCAGGATGCCTCGGAGTTCATTTCAGCATGAAATGAAAAAACAAAGGAAAGTTTCCACACTCACTTATGTGCTGCCTAGGTGTGCGCCTGTTAGGGGATGCCCCCCCTGCAAGGAGGCCAGAAGTGGCAACCGAGGCACCGTTCAGGAAGGTAAACTCCCATCTGTCAACGATCGTCCCCATTCCCGACAGTGCACACAAACAAGGCTGTTCAATGAGGCATGAGGGGGAGGAAGTAGTGACCCCCCCCCCACACACATACCAATCTGCGAGTGCAACTAAGTTCAAGTGATGCAGATGTATTTTGGGGGGTTGGAGAGGTTTGGAGGAGGGACATGAAAAGGTTTTGGTCGACTGAGGTGAACAGGTTATGTGAATCAGACTAAGACCAGATCCTTGCTTAATACTGGATATTATTAAGTAATGTGCTCCAGAGCAAATAATGTAATAAGACCTTATCACACAATGTATTTATATATACTGCTAGCATGTACTTTTCTCTGTTCACTGTCTACTACACAGGATCTGTCAATTCCTCCTACAAACAGAAAGGAGGAAATAAGGGAAAAATAAAATAAAATAAATGTATTTTGAAAAAGTGATGCAGATGGTCAGATGACCATAAGCTCATAAAGATTACCCATGCAAGCCGAAATGTAAACCATAAAGCTCTCCTGCCCGTTTCTCATTGAAGATGAGGCTGTGAAAGTCACAGTGTAATCTACTGTACGTGCAGGAGAGCAGACCAAGATGATTGAGAGCACACTGCCCTCTTGTGGGCTTATAGATACTGGCTGTTATGTGGTCCACCACTTCATTTCACAGTCTGGGCAATAAAAAGCAATGTAGGATGAGAGGAAGAAGTGGGGCTGCTGTATAAAAACACCTGTGGGAGGTAAATCCAAATAGTCAGGGGTTACAGCGTCCATGCACTCGTGTTCTGGGAAACCTGTGTTTAGGTGTCCTGGAGGGAAGTAGATAGGGAATTATCCTTCTGGTTTGAAAGAGTGCATAAGGTCCCCGACCTGCACTGCTGTAGGAGCTACATTTCTTCCCTTGTACTGTATCCATTGTTGCTTAGCTTGTTGCCACCTCATGGATGTGTCTGTGGCATCTCAGTGCTTGCTGTGGGTGGTATTGTCCAGTTCTTTCCCACAATGCCCCAGCTATGTCTTCCAGCGTGTGGTAGTTTTTCAGGCCCGATTCCTAAAAGATGCCAAAGGGGCTGGATAGGGGGTCTGGAACAGCACACTGATTTTCCAGAGACTTAAGCACCTCCCACTGTTTTTTTTTTTTTTTTTTTTTTTCTTTAGAACTTCTGGAGGATAGTCCTGATCAAAAAAGATCTTTGCAGCATTCTATGTGATATGTATGGACTACCATACAATACTTAAAATTTCCTCTTTGTCTTTACACAAGTTAAGCTTCATGATGATAGAGTGAGGTTTACTGTTGGGTCCTGTTGGTTTCAGAAGGAGAGCACAGTAAATTCATTCTATACGAAAAGTGCCTAGTGCCCGGCAGAGAGAATATGTCTCAAAGTAAGTTCTCTAGAAAGTCTATTAAGTGCCCCTAATTCTGACTCCTCAGGAAAGCCATACATTCTTAGACTGTCCCTCCTAGAGCACTCTTCAAGGTCTTGACATTTGTCATAGAGCCTCTCATTTTGCTTTGCTAGAAATGCCACAGCTCTATGTAGTTGGAGGGAGCAAACTTCTACCTGGATCACCAACTCCTCTGTCTTTTCCACCAGTTTCTCGAAAGCCTACAGCTAACGGGTCACTTTTTAAAATTCTGTGCAGTTCTCTTCCTGAAACCCCTTGATTTCTCCATGGACAGCCTCGAATCTATATCGAGACAGCTTATCCGTCTTGGTGTCCATACAGTATCCCAAACCTACTGTGCTGGCCAAGGACACTTCTGTTACAGTCTGGGGGGTCCCGCTTGAATCTGTCATCATCTTGCTGTTTATCTTTAGTGCCAGCCCAGGACCAGGTCAGCCCATCTCCCTCATCTCGTGTCGAGGTCATGACGCTGGTTTTCTGTTGTTTGAACACCCATTTGGAGGAGTAATTAAGTTTACGGGAGCGAAGCCAATATTTCAAAGCACCATCGGTGCCACATCATCACTGGAAGTCCTGTAGTTTGTCGAGAGGGCAATTACTGGTACAACAACCCACAAGAGACAGGGCTATCCTAGCTCTAGTAATGACTATTGGGGAAAGGATCACAGAACTCCAGGTAGAAGGTCACCTGGGGGCCAGTGACTGTCACCTGGGGGCCAGTGACTGTCACCTGGGGGCCAGTGACTGTCACCTGGGGGCCAGTGACTGTCACCTGGGGGCCAGTGACTGTCACCTGGGGGCCAGTGACTGTCACCTGGGGGCCAGTGACTGTCACCTGGGGGCCAGTGACTGTCACCTGGGGGCCAGTGACTGTCACATGGTATCGTTCAATTTGGCCACTAGAACTAAATAATCCCATTCAAAGGCAAAAATATGGGACTTCAGAGGAGCTGACTTTGATAAGATGGCCAACAGAGTTAAGCTAGCCCTGGCAAGAAGAAATACAGGTGAGGGGATACAGACAAAGTGGGCAAGCATTAAGGATGCAATACTTGAAGCAACATCCCACTGTGTCAGAGAGAAAAGCAAGAGCAAAAGAAGGAGGAAACCACTTTGGTTCTCAAAAACAGTAGCAGAAAAGGTCAGAGCCAAAAGACTGGCCTTCAGGAAATATAAGGGAACACAGCAGGACGAAGACAGGGAGGCATACCAAACTTCCCTCAGGGAAGCAGGGAAGGCAGTAAGGCAGGCAAAGGCCCAAACCGAGGAAACACTAGCACGAACAGTAAAAACAAGGGGACAAGACTTTCTATAAATACATTAGTGAAAGGAGAAAGTCCAGAGGGGGTATTGCTAAGATCAAAGGGGATAAGGGGGAGTGAGTGGAGGAGGACCAAGGAAAAGCATCTATCCTAAATAGCTACTTCTGCTTAGTATTTACTGAGGAGTAGGTAGGGCAGGGCCCACAGCTCAGCACCATGGATACGGGGAGGGAGGAGGTGCACAAGTCACTTCACAAAAGAAAGGTCCTACAAGCTCCCGGTAAGCTCAGGGTGGACAAGGCAATGGGACCGGATGGCATACATCCCAGGGTACTAAAGGAGCTAAGGGTGGAACTAGCAAAGCCATTATCAGAACTGTTTAGTGAGTCTCTGAGCACAAGAGAGGTCCCAGAAGACTGGAGAAGGGCTTATGTGATCCCACTCCACAAGAGTGGTAGAAGGGAGAAGGCAGGGAACTACAGACCAGTCAGTCAGTCGTATCTCAGTAGTTGGTAAGATTATGGAGGCACTCCTTAAGGAAAGGATAGTGCAACACCTGGAATCCATAGGAGCACAAGATCCAAGACAGCATGGGTTTACAACAGATCAAACTAATCTTATAGATTTCTTTGGGTAACCAGAGTGGTGGACCAAGGGGGTGCAGTTCATGTCGCCTGTCACAAACGCACTCAGCAGGTCAGGCCATCTGCTCCCACAGTGCCAACCTCAGAACGCAACAGTGTGAACAGGTAACATACAGAGTAACCCTCCTGTCTGCTTTTGGGTCCGAATCACCTTTAGTCTCAAGTTCTGGGGGGATTCAAATTGTGAACCTTATGCTACCGTACCCAAATATACAGGCTCAGATAATATTCTCTTTGGGAGATGCAATATATCTTTCGCCTAAGGGCACTTAACCAGGTATCCAAAATGAACCCTTTAAACTCTATAAGAGACCTGAGGTATATTCTTACTTTTTTACTCAAGCTCAGTAACACCAACAAGCTGTTGAACAATTGTCAGACTTAACCATCTATATGTCACATGCAAAAAAAAGAACTGGCAGACACCCAGGCAGTCTTTTAAAGAAAAGGTACTTTACTAAAAGATGATAAAAATATGAAAAATGTAAACACAGAACAATATATCAAAGAGTTCACAATCACATAAAAGAACAAGGGAAAAGTACAAAAAAAAAACTCCTACCACAATACATTTAGACCTTTGCTGTCTAAAGTATTACCTCTGGAAGTGCATTTTAAAGTTAGATCAGAGAGCTGTGTCTCTCGAGTCCCAAAATGATATGACAAATATTTAAACTCTGTGTCTCCACACCCCTTCTGTAAGTCATCTAGCTCCTCCCTTTAGAATATAAAATTACAAACATGATTCACTACCAGGAGGTATTTTAAATAATGTGATCAGCAGCAAAAAAAAAACATTTCCCAAAGTATGAGTCTTTGATCAACTAGTTCCTTTGAGGTTTATAACCCTGCAGTCCATCATCCAGGTGTGAGATAGCAAACACGAATCCACTAATTGACGTACTTTCCAGATGTAATAAACTGTATCTTTACTTTCCAACTTAAAAAGCATGAGGTCATAAAAATGCCATAAAATGCAATTTCTCAAGGAAGTTAATTACATTACAGAGATCTCCTGGTCAGTTTGCATATCCTGTAGCTTCACTGAAACCTGGGGCGCACCCATGGAAGCACTGGCTGTCTTATGTGAGACAATCACATAACTGTATTTTTATTTTCCAAATATCATACAATAAACATAACCAGCTGGCCAAGCATCACACCACACTTCAGCAAAGCTTTTGATACTGTTCCACATAGAAGACTGATTAATAAGATGGGTAGGCTTACGGTGGGTCAGAAGTTGGTAAACTGGGTGGCAAACTGGTTGGCAGGCAGAAAACAGAGAGCGGTGGTAAACGGTATACAGTCAGAAGAGATGCAAGTCACAAGTGGGGTACCTCAGGGATCAGTCCTGGGGCCAGTACTCTTCAAGATCTTCATCAGTGACATTGCAGATGGACTGGAGGGTAAAACTGGTCTGTTTGCAGATGACACCAAGATCTGCAACAGAGTAGATGATCCAGATGGGGTGGGCAGAATGAGAAGAGTTCTGGATAAACTGGCAAAATGGTCGGAAGAGTGGCAACTGGGTTTTAACGCAAAGGTCTGCAAGATCATGCACATAGGGAAGAGAAACCCTGAAGCCACCTATTGGTTGGGAGGAGAGTTGCTGGCAATCACAAGGGAAGAAAGAGACTTGGGCATCACAGATTACCTGAAATCATTCAAGCAGACCACTAACACAGTAGGTAAGGCTAAGGGGATGTTGGCGTGTATTAGTAGGGGTATCACACGTCATAAGAGGGAGGTAATAATCCCTCTTTACAAGACACTAGTTAGGCCCCATCTGGAGTACTGCGTGCAGTACTGGAGGCTGCACCTTCACAAGGACATTAACAAAATGGAGGCAGTCCAGAGAAGGGCAACCAAAATGGTGCAGGGACTACATCAGAATACATATGAGGACAGATTAACAGAGCTCAATATGTATACCCTACAGTAAAGGAGGGAGAGAGGTGATATGATCAAAACATTCAAACACCTTAAGGGCATTAACAAGGTGAAAGAGACGAACATGTTTCAATATAAGAAAAATAGCAGGACAAGAGGACACAGCATGAGATTAGAGGGAGGTTGATTAAGGGGTAATGTGAGGAAGTTCTTTTTCACAGAAAGGGTGCTGGATGCATGGAACAGCCTACCTCAGGAAGTGGTGGATATGAATACGGTGCAGGGCTTCAAACAGGCATGGGATAGGCATAAGGGAGCAATACAGATGAGCGTGAATGGACAGCTCATTGACAGAGTAAAGGCCTATGGCACATTCATTAGGTAGAAAAAGAAATGGGCAGACTGGATGGGACTTGCGGTCCTTATCTGACATCAACTTCTATGTTTCTATTTTGGGCTACCTGGATTTTGGGGCTAATTAAATTTCAGGTTGGTGGTCAAAGTGTCTACCACAATATACAGCACTGTATTTTATGGAATTACTACTTGGCACCATGTGATAGTACCTAAGGCACACTAAAGCCCAAGAAATAAGAAGGCAGCATCACTGCGGATGGTGATAACAATTAAGCTCATGTGCTGAAGGACACCAGTTTTGTTCAGCTCATGTAATGTCTATCTCCTAGCTAGATAGTAGAAAGGTCACCTGTAGAGAGTGCTAAAAGTTTTCACTTTATATCCAGCCACTTACCCACTTTACTGCAGCTGCTATTTCAGGCTCCGACCTTGACGTCCCCAATCACATGCAAATTTGCCTTGCCTGGCACCAGTTCAGATACTGCCAACCTCTGACAGGTCTCTGTGGTTTGTCCCCACATGACTGGACCCCAATGGTTGGTGTGCACCAGCCAACTACGGAGGAGTAGCTTAAGTTTTCAGAGGGGGCTTGCAGGGCTACTGGGGCTGTCTACAATTCCTGAGGTGTGTGAGATGGTCAGACGCCATGCTCGTCAGGGGGCGTGTTTTTCCATGAACACTCTCCCATCTCTCCAATTACTGCATGGGGACCACTGTGGTGCTGTTCTCTAGGCAGGAAGTGGCCAGTACTGCATGGTCACCTGGGACGTCAATGCTACACTGCACCCTGCTTTAGGAGGCCTTCATACAATGAGCAGCCTATCACCCTCACCTCACTGGTACAGCTCGCACCACACCTTGTGAAAGCGCTAGTAATGCGCAAAAACGTTTGGCAACAGGGAGGGGTACCTGCACCAGGCTGCTGGCATCCACTGTGAAAATAAACTGGATTTTAACCTTAAGCTTCTTGTAGCTACGTATCCTGTATACACCTGGTGATTGTGAAGCCAATATTCATGCCTACAATACCTCTTAATTAACAAGTTCCACCAATTTATTTAGCTAGGATAGCCCAATTGAGATCCAGCATCTTCTAGGACACTCATTTCTTCAGGTCTCATTTTTATTTTACTGTATGTTTACGTGTACAGTTACAGTCTCTCTTATGATTATTAAAGTATTTGCTCAAGTGCCTTGGGTGAGAGAACTGCAAAATAAAGGAAGACAAAGTAACTGTGAAGATTTGGAAGCAGATCCAAGTTGCTAGTGCTTCGACGACCAGAACTTGGGAAGACATGACAATGGCTTTGTGTCTCAGCAAGGGGTGGGTGGTGCCAAGCAACCCCTGTAGTGGGAAAAGAGATCCTCCAGAGGGGATATGCTGCATGAGTTCAAGGCTGCTAGAAGGCTGATCGCAGCATCAGTTGGCACAGTCAGGGATGGGAGGGACTGAAAAAAACCTGTTAAGAAAACTGCTAAAAACAGGAATTACCTTATGCCCACTGCCTGATTCACAAACCAGACTGCCATGGAGGGGAAGTACAGGGACACAGGAGAAAGCAGGGGGGCTGTCTGGGCTGGGAGCTTGCTGGCTAGGCCTGAGGTGGGACACTTGGCTAGGTGGAAACAAAGTACAGTTACGCAGGAACTTACCGTAACAGTAGATATTCGAGAAAGGCTCTTGCAGTAGGTATTCACATATAGGACTACACCGCCAGGTGTCAGGACCCCACGGAAACATCTCTAGCTTGCAGACTCTGGCAGGGGACCACCCCCATGTCAGGTGACTGGCGTCATGCAAAGTCAGTATAAAGGGGCAGTCCCCCATGCCCACCTTCCAGTTCTTTCCTGCCAAAGGCCAAAAGAGGCAAGACGAGAGAGAAGAGGATATTTCCCCCCATGGAAATGAAGCAAAGAAAACTTAGGGGGACGGAGGGTGGGAAGGCTACTGCATGAGCCTCTCTTGAAGATCTACTGTTACGGTAAGTTCTTATGTAACTGTACTATCTTACTTCGAGAGGGCTCTTGCAGTAGGTATTCACATATAGGACTTGGTCCCAAGCAGTCTGAAACAAGGAAAAGCACTCGGGAGGAGGATTGTCATCCATAGCATGGAACCTCAGGGCTGAATGGGTCTCATGAAAGGAGACCTTGTAGGACAGCCAACCCGAAGCCTGCTCTACGGCAAGAGGCAATGTCCAAACTGTAGTGTTTCATGAAGGTATGGACAGAAGTCCAAGTTGCGGCTGCACAGATGTCTGCCGCTGACACATTTTTGAAACAAGCCGCCAAGGAAGCTATTCCTCTGGTGGAGTGACGTCTGAGTTGATCTGGAAAGGTCTTGTTGTACTTGTCGTAACAGAAAGTGACCCAATGTGCCAACCATTTAGATAGGCATTGCTTGGAAACAGCACTGCCTTCTCTTTTGTGAGCAAAAGAGACAAAAAGCTGATCGGTCTTCCTGAGATCCTTAGTCCGATTGGTGTAGTATCTCAGGATTCTATGAACATCCTAAGTATGCAAGAGGTACTTCCCTTGATTGGAGTGTTGCGTAAAGAAAGCAGGTAGCTCCATAGATTGATTCAGCGTAGATTCAGCCACAACCTTAGGAAGAAACTTAGGGTTGGTGCGTAGAGCCACACGTTCCTTGTGAAACATCAAGTAAGGCATTTTACACATTAAGGCCTGCAGCTCGCAAGTTCGCCGAACGGAAGTAATGGCCACTAGGAAAAGTGTCTTCCAAGAAAGAAACTTCAAATCAGCTGTTGCTGCTGGCTCGAAGGGAGGCAGAGTAAGCTTCTCCAGGATGAAATTAAAGTCCCATGGAGGGGCAGGAATGCAGATGGTGGGGTCTCAAGTGGAGAACCCCTCTAAGGAAAGTCTTAGAGACTTCCAACTGAGCAAACATCCTGTCTCCAAAAGTAATATGGCAGGCTGAAATAGCGGCCATGTGCACTTTCAACGAGGAATGGCTGAGACCCAGATAGAAGAGGTAATGCATGTAGTCTAGGACTTTATTGACTGGGCACAAGAAAGGCTCAAAGACTTCAAATTTGCCCAAACAGAAAATTGTTTCCATTTCATGGCATAGGTGGACCTGGTAGAAGGTTTCCTGGCCTCTACCAAAATGTCCACTACTAGAGGAGAAACCCCAAAGCAAGCTTTAGCTACGTGTGCAGGAGCCACGCATGGAGATGAAGGAATTTGAGGCCTGGATGAACAAGGATCCCCTGATCCTGGGTCAACAATTGTAGTGACAGAGGAAGAGGAAGTGGAGCTTCCTCTGAAAACTGTTGCAGAAGAGAGAACCAAACTTGCCTGGGCCAGAAGGGAGCAATGAGAATCATTCGAGCTCCCTCCGATCTGAGCTTGTTCAGGACCCAGGACCCACGGAATTAGAGGAATGGGAGGGAAGGCGTAAACGAATCTGTCCCTCCAAGTGAGAGACAGAGCGACCAGCCAAAAAATGTCTCGCCCTGGAGTGAGCGAGCAGAAGGCGGGAAGCTTTACATTTCAGGGAGAGGCGAAGTGGTCTATCTGAGGTGTTCCCCATCGCTGAAAGATGTCGTTTATGACTTCTTGATCCAGCTCCCATTCGTGGGACCTGGCTGAGGACCGACTGAGTTGGTCTGCCAGTGTATTTTCCACTCCCAGAATGTGAACAATGGTCAGGTGAAGGTGGTGTTGGGCTGCCCAATGCCAGACCCTCATCGCTTCCCGGCACAGAGGGTAGGAACATGTCCCTCCCTGCTTGATGAGGTACCAGACAACGCACATGTTGTCTGACTGTATGAGAAGATGACCGGGGAGGATGAAAGAGTAGAGCCTGAAGGGCATAAAGGACTGCTCTCAGTTCAAGCACGTTTATGTGCAGCTTTTGTTTGAACTTGGACCAGCTGCCCTAAGTCCTGTGAGACTCCCAGATGGTCACCCCAACCTTCTCCTGACACGTCCATCGTCAACGTCTGGGAGGGCGGATCGATGCAGAAATGAACTCCCAGGCACAGATTCTCCTGAACCATCCACCATTGCAAGTCCCTGATCATAGGATCTGATACTAGAACATCTTGGTCTAGGTTGTCCCTGGTTTGGTCCCATTGAGACCGAAGCATCCACTGAGAGATCCTCATATGGAGCCAAGCAAGCGGGACTGTCGGAACGGCAGCTGCCATTAGCCCAAGGAGGCAGAGGACTGACCTGGCTCAGAACCTCCTGCGACCAGACAGAAGACGGACCTGGTTCTGAAGGGTGTCTACCCTGTCCAGAAGCAAGAAGGCTTTGCCCTTGGTTGTGTCCAGAATCGCCCCTATAAATTAGAGGCGTTGGCATGGACCAAATGGGATTTGGCCCGATTGATGGTGATACCCAGGCTGGTAAAAACCTGAAGGGTAAGGGAAAGGGAGTGCAGGAGTTTCTCCCTGGATGGGGCCGCCAGGAGCCAGTCGTCTAAGCACGCGAAAACCTGTACTCCCTAGGCACGCAGGTGGGCCGCTACCACAGACAGGCATTTGGTAAACACTGGGGCAAGAAAAGACCAAATGGGAGGGCTTTGAATTGGTAGTGGTCCCCTGAAAGCAAAAACTAAGGAATTTGCGTTGGGAAGGGCATATGGGGATATGCAGGTAGGCATCCTGCATGTCTTCAAAGAGGAATGGCTGAGACCCAGGTCAAAGAGATAACACATGTAGTCCAGGACTCTCTCGACAGCGCAGGAGAAAGGCTCTAAGTCCTTTGAAGAGGCCCAAATCGAAAAACATTTCCACTTCATGGCGTAGGTGGACCTAGTGGAAGGCTTTCTGGCCTCCACCAAAATATCTGTGACAAGCAGAGAAACCCCGTCCAGCTTGAGCTACGTCCGCAGGAGCCACGCATGCAACTGAAAGGATTTGAGACCTAGATGAACCAGGGTCCCCTGATCCTGGGTCAGCAAGTGCTGTGACAGAGGAAGAGGAAGAGGAAGCAAGGTTCCTTTGAAAACTCTTGCAGAAGAGAGAACCAAACTTGCCTGGGCCAGAATGAAGCAATGAGGATCACCCGGGCTCCTTCTGAACTGAGTTTGTGTAAGACCCTCGGAATTAAGGGAAATGGAGGGAAGGCATAGACGAATCTGTCCCTCTAGTCGAGAGACAGAGTGTCCCACCGGAAAATGCCTTGCCCTGGAGCGAGGGAGCATAAGGTGGGAAGTTTTGCGTTTTGAGGAGATGTGAACAGGTCTACCTGAGGGGTTTCCCAGTACATGAAGACATCGTCTACTACCTCTTGATCCAGTTCCCATTTATGGGCTTTGCCTGAAGACCAACTGAGGTGGTCTGCCAGCATGTTTTCTACTCCCGGCACATGAACTGCCATCAGGTGAAGGTCGTGCTGAACAGCCCAACTCCAAACTCTCATTGCTTCCCTGCACAGAGGGTAGGAACGAGTTCCTCCCTGCTTGTTGATGTACCAGACTGCACATATGTTGTCCGTCTGGACTGTTAGATGACCGGGAAGAATGCAAGAGTTCAGAGCCTGGAAAGCATATAAGACGGCTCTGAGCTCGAGCACATTTATATGAAGAGTCTGCTCGAGTCTTGACCAGGAGCCCAGAGTCCTGTGAGACCCTAGATGGGCTCCCCAGCCCTCTCCTGAGGCATCTGTTGTCAATGTTTGGGAGGGGGGTTCGACACAGAAAGGAACTCCCCGCCAAAAGGTTCTCTTGACCATCCACCATTGCAAGTCCCTGACCATGGGATTGGAGATCAGAACTTCCTGGTTTAGGTTGTTCAATGCTTGGTCTCATTGAGACCGAAGCGTCCACTGAGAGATCCTCATATGGAATCGAGCATGAGGGACTGTCGGAATAACGGCCGCCATGAGCCAGAGGAGGTGAAGGACTGATCTGGCACAGACCCTTCTGCGACTGGACAACAGACTTGCTTGAGCCTGGAGGGTGTCCACCCTGTCCGGAGGCAGAAAAGCCTTGCCAATGGTCATGTCCATGATCGTCCGATGAACTGGAGTCTTTGGCAAGGAACCAGATGGGACTTGGCCTGGTTGATGGTGATACCCAGGTTGCTGAAAACCTGCAGGGTAAGGGAAAGACAGCGTAGGAGTTCCTGCCTGGATGGGGCCGCAAGGAGCCAGTCGTCCAGGCACAGGAACACCAGCACTCTCTGGCTACGCAGGTGGGCCGCTACCACTAAAAGACATTTGGTAAACACTCGGAGAGCAGAGGAAGGACCAAATGGGAGGGCCTTTAATTGGTAGTGGTCCCCCTGAAATGAAAACCGAAGGAATTTGCGGTGGGAAGGGCGGATGGGGATGTGCAGGTAGGCATTCTGCATATCCAAAGCCCACAGCCACTGTCCCTGCCGAAGAAGCGGCAGAAGGCTCTGCAGGGAGAGCATTCTGAAGCATTTGTGCTCCATGAACATGTTCAGGGAAATGAGGTCTAAAATAGGCCTCACATCTCCAGTCTTCTTTGGAACTAGGAAGAAATGGGAATAGTAACCTGTCCCCCAAAGGTGGGTGGGGACTGGCTCCATCGCCACCTTCGACAGAAGGGAGCAAATTTCTTCCAGGACCAGAGGAGGATGTTCCGGGGAGTAAGATGACTTGGGGGGTGGTTTTCTGAGGGGTTTATGAAGAAACTCGATTGAGTGTCCTGCTGCTATCAGTTGGAGCACCCAAGCATCTGATGTAATCCTCTCCCAACCCGGTAGATGGAAGAACCTCCCTCCTACTGGTTCCTCTGGGTAGTCCAGAGGCTGTGGGAGAGGACAGGAGTCAGGAGGTGTGGGGCAACACAGCGGCTGAGGCTCCTGGAGGGGCCAGACATTTGTTGGCCCACTTGCCCTGAGGTTTCGCTTTAGGTCGAGAATGTCTGCCAAAAGGGCGACGCTGTCCCTGAGGGGGCCCGTAGAGAGAGTCAACAGACTTGAGTGCAGTGCCCTTCTCTTGCAGGTCGGTGATGATGTCCTTGACATCCCCACCGAACAGCACCGAAACCCTGAAGGGCGCATCTTAAATTGCGGATTGCACTTCAGAGACCAATCTTGACACCCAGAGCCAGGCATGACACCGAAGACCTACAGCGAAAGCCGAACTCTGACCAGCAGTGTCCACTGCATCGTAGATGGCAAGGAGCGTGTGCTGACTGAACAAACAAGCAGATCACACAAGATCAGCCACTTCCTGTTTGGTTTGAGACTCAAGAAGGGAGTCCAATTTGGATTCCACCTGACTCAGGATCGTCTTCTGGTAGTCCCCCATATTGAGTGACATAGTTCAGGGCCCTAATCCCCAGGGTGGAAGAAGTGCACACCTTCTTCCCATACTGGTCCAGAAGACAGGATTCCTTGTCGGGTGGAGATGAGCTGAGATGTTTTGGATTGGCCGACCGGCCGTGAGCAGCGCAATCATGACTGAGTCGGCCTTGGGGTGTGTATTCAAAGAATCCACACCCTCAGGACCCTGGTATAGCCGATCCGCCTTTCTCGGAAGTGGGGAGGGGCTAATGCAGATGGTTGCTTCCAAATAGTGGAAACAAGGTCCGCATGAGGCTCAATCCAGGGTGGAATCAATGTCGGAGCAGTTTCGGGCAGATCCAAGTGAGCAGCGAGCTTCTTCCACTGTAGATCTGGATCCAGAGATTGCCACTGGTGAACCTCCTGGATCTTTCTCAGTAACTCCAGAACTGAAGGATCTTCCGGAGGAGACTTCGGAGGAGTCCTTCGCCTGGGACGGCCTGGAGTACGTGGCTCGTCATCAGGATCAGAGCATCCCCCTGAGTCTGAGTCAGAGGTCTCCAAAGAAGAGAAGGAAGATTCCTAACACGGGGGAGGAACGGTCCCCTTGGGAAGACCTTGTGGTAGTGTATCCTCCCCACCCCTGGTGCCTGAGAGTTCACCTCTGGTGTTGGGAAAGGGGGAAGGAGTCTCTTGTCTCCGACACAAGGGATCCTGTGCAGGGTCCGGCGCCGGCAGATGGCTCTCCACCTCCCTGGTGAGCTGAGCCTTGGCCTCAGGCAGCCAGATTCTCCTTCAAATATACTGGCGGCTCTGGGGTTAGTGCACGAGGAGGAGGGGAAGGGGGATACAGATACTGAGGGTATCCTTAGGATGAATATCTGTAACCCAGCATCGGGTATTGAGGCGCCGGGTACTATGGCATCGGATACTGCGGTCCAGGTAGGACGGCACCGGATTAAGCGGGATTGGATACCCGGGAGCCAGAGGCTCTGAAGGAGCAGACAGCCCTGGGAGAGGCCCAGCGGGCGGGCCAGGCAAAGGTTGCCCCGTGGGCATCGGGCCCAGCATTGGAACGGCATCCGGCAAAGGGACGTCGGCCGGCGTCAGAGGGTCCGGCATCAGGGGGTCCGGGCCTATAGGAGGAAGCCCTGACGTCAGCGTGCCTAAATCCTCAGTGTCGATCAGGGATGAAGGGTTAAAATCACTGGGGCCCAACAGAGGAGATGCGGGGGCCTCGGCAGGCAGCGGCAAGCGCTGTGGCGAGCCTGGGACATTGAACTGATCCAAGGGGTCTGACGTAGGCTCTACCTGAAGAATAGCGATTCCGGCCAGAGTTGCAGAAGCTGTGGAGGTGGAGTCCTGGTCCCGGTGTTTCTTTCTTTTTCCTATGTCCTTCGGGCAAAGTGGAAGCCTGCCTGAGCTTCTTCAGCTCCTTCTCCATGGAAGTCATCTTTTTCTTCAAAACGTGGGCCTCCAGGGACTGCAGCCTTCGTCTACGGGTGGCTGTGTTGAACTGCTGGCACTTCTCCACGGGGTGTTCCAGGCCTAGGCAGAAGAGGCACAGGGAGTGACCGTCCTGATGCGGTAGCTGGGATCCGCATGAGTTGCACTTGTCCTTATGCGAATCGGAGGGTGTCGGGGAAGACATACACGGCCATTAAAGTAGGAAAAACGAGAACTGACAAACTCTGTAAACTAGACTGATGAAAGACTGACGAGTGAAGGAACTTTACCACGAGGCACTTTCACAAGTTGACAGCGGGAAAGAACTGGAAGGTGGGAGTGGGGGCCCGCCCCTTTATATGGACGTCGCATGATGTCGGTCACCTGATCGCGGGGGTGGTCCCCTGCCAGACTGCTAGCTAGAAATGTTTCCGCGGGGGTCTTGACACCAAGGTCAGTCCTATATGCAATTGGCCTTCACTGCAAAAAGCCCTCGGCGTAAGATCTGGCGTTATTGCCGCCCGAGAGAAGAGAGATAATTTCTAGGACCAGAGGAAGATGTTGCGGAGATAAGACGACTGTGGGGTGGTCTTCGGGGTGGTTTCTGCAGAAACTCTATTGAGTGTCCTGCTGATATCAACTGGAGCACCCAAGCATCTGAAGTTATCCTCTCCCAGCCCGGCAGATGGGAGGAGAATCTCCCCCCTACCGGTTCTTCTGGAACCTCCAGAGGCAGTGGGAGAGGCAGGGAGTCAGGAGGTGTGGGGCAGCGCAGCAGCCAAAGCTCCCATGGCTTTTTTGCTGGGGGAAGTCTTGGTTGTCAGAGGGGCCCCGACGTTTGTTGGCGCGTTTGCCCTGTGCTTTTTCTCTTTGTCAGTTTTGGCGACGAAAAGGACGCTGCTGCCTTTGAGGGATCCTGTACATAGTGTGGATAAACTTGAGTGCAGTACACTTTTCCTGCAGTTCGGTGATGATGTCCCCGACATCACCCCCGAACAGCACCGAACCCCTGAAGGAGGCATCCTGAATAGCGGAATGCACTTCAGGGACCAATCCTGACATGCGGAGCCAGGCATGACGCCATAAGCCTATGGCAAAGGCCGCGCTCCTTCCAGCTGTGTCCACCTCATCGTAAGTGGCAAGAAGCATGTGCCAAAAGGCAGAATGAGCAGAACGGACAAGGTCACCCACTTCCTGCTTAGTCTGTGATTCAGGAAGGGAGTCCAATTTGGATTCCACCTGGCTAAGGATGGTCTTCTGGAAATCCCCATATATGCCACATAGTTAAGGGCCTCAATACCAAGGGTAGAAGAGGACTAGATCTTCTTACCATACTGGTCCAGAAGCCGGGATTCCTTATCAGGTGGAGACGAGCTGAGGTGTTTCGGACAGGCGGAGAGGCTGTGAGCAGCGCTGATAACAACCGAATCTGCCTTGGGGTGAAGGTTAAGAGAGTCTACACCCTCAGTAGCCTGGTAAAGCCTGTCCACCTTCCCCGGAAGGGAGAACTAATGCAGATGGTTGTTTCCAAATGGTGGAGACAAGATCTGTGTGAGGCTCTGTCCAGGGTGGAATCAGTGTTGGAGCGGTCTCGTAGATCCAGATGAGCAGTGAGTTTTTTATGTTGTGGGTGAGGTTCCACTGATTGTCACTGATGAACGTCCTGGATTTTCCTCAGGATCCTCCAGAGGAAACTTGGGAGGATCTCTCGGCCTGGGGCGCTCCGGAGTCTGGGGCTCGCTCAGGGTCAGAGTGGTCGGACTGAGTCCGTGACCGAAGAGGACGAAGAGGAAGAAGACTCCTCCCTGCAAGGGCAGGGACGGCCCCTCTGGAGGGGTTCCCTGGGGCACGTATCCTCCCCACATCGGGCACCGGAGGCCTCTCCTCTGGTGTCAGGTCAGGGGGGAGGGAGTCTCCCATCTCAGACGCAGGGAATCCTGTATAGGGTCCAGCGTTGGAAGACGACTCTCTACCTCCCTGGTGAGCTCAGCCTTGGCCTCAGCCCACCAGGAGGCCAAGGTCTCCAACTCCACCGACGGCTGAGGAGTGGGCGGCGGAGGTGGGGGATATGGATACTGAGTGTATCCGCAAAAGGAGTATCCATAGCCAGACGGTGGGTAGCCCGGCGTCTGGTACTGTGGCACTGGATATTGCAGCATTGGGTACTGAGGGGCCGGGTACTGCAGTGTCGGGTACCCAGGTGCCAGAGGCTCTGACAAAGCAGTGAGACCTAGCAGAGGCCCTGCTGGCGGGCCAGACAGTGGAAACACTGGCCCCGCGGGTGTCAGGCCTGGCATGGGTATACCTTCGAGAGGGTCAGAAGGACCTGACGGAGGAATAGGCCTGTCACCAGGTAAAAGGATGCTGGATGGCGTCGGATCGGCCGGCGTCTGAGGATCTGGCATCAGGGGGTCCAGCACAGGAGGAGGGATCCCTGACGGCAGCGTCCTAGTATCCTCGGTGACGACCAGGGAAGGTGGGTTATAGTCCCCGGGAGTCAGTCGAGGGGACACGGGGACCTCAGAGGGCAATGTGGTGAGACATTGCGGAGAGCCTGGAGCGGACTGTTCGGTGGGGTCTGGCACAGGCTTCCTGGTCGAGTGGGCGTTGGCGGAGCCGGTGTCTGACTTATCCGACTCCCTGACCGAGGAAGGCCGCGAAGGCGATGCGGTCTTGTCGGGACGTGTTTTGGCTGGGTGCTCCCCTGAAGGGTTAAGCGACTTAGCACTTTTGTCTGGGCGAACGTCAGTGGGACCGATGTCAGTCTTACTGACTCCGCTTGATCAGATGGCCACGTGGAGGAGTGGCTTCAGGGAGCGAGGCCTCCTTTGCCCTGGAGGTTCCCGAAGGGCCCGAGCGCAAGCCAGACGGGAAGGGTGATGCCTTCTTGGTAACCACCAAGATGACAGTCATGAAGCGATCCCGCGGAGAGGATATTACCTTGAGTGCCGCAACTCTGGCCGGAGTCGCGGCTGCTGTGGAAGTCGGTTCCCGCTCCTGGTGCTTCTCCTTGTTGCACTTTTTCTTATGACCTTCGGGGGAAGTAGACGTCTGTCTGAGTTTCTTTAACTCTTTTTCCATGGAGGCCATTTTCTTCTTTAGGATATGGGCTTCCAGGAACTGCTGCCTTCTCTTGCAGGTAGCGGAGTTGAACTTCTGGCAGTGCTGGCACTTCTCCATGGGGTGGTCTGGGCCCAGACAGAAGAGGCACAAGGGGTGGCTGTCTTTGTGTGGAAGTTGGAAGCACACGAGCGGCACTTGTTTTTATACAATTCGGAGGGCTTCGGGGATGACATACACAGCAAATTGTTTGAGAAATTCGAAAATTGAAGAAAAAAGGTCAAAAAGTTTGAAAACAGACCGATGAATGACTGACGAGCGCTGTTCTACCGCGAGGAACTTTCACAAGCCGACGGCGACAAATAACTGGAAGGCGGACGTGGGGGAAACACTCTTTTATACTGACGTCGCATGATGCCGGTCACCTGACGTGGAGGCAGTCCCCCGCCAAAGACTGCTAGCTAGAAATTTTTCCGTGGAGTCCTGACGCCTTAGTCCTATATGTGAATACCTACTCCAAGAGTCCTCTTGAAGTAAGATCATATATTTCATTACATATATAATTTATATATATTCATTGCAAATAACTCCTTTAATGCAACAGTTAGGGTTGATTCCACACCATTCTGGCAAAGTGTGGTTCCTCTATGGAGGCACCTGCAGTGGAGACCAAGGAGGATGCTGGGAACCTCCACAAAGAAGACCCACAGGAGGGTGGCATGGGACCCCACAGGGGAAGGAAACAACTCCTGGTGGGGGACTCCATTGTTAGGAAGGTAGATCTGGGGGAGGAAGGGGAGAGGAAGGTAAGGTGCCTGCCTGGCGCCATGGCTTGGAGGAACAGGAGGCGAATCCGCAGGATTGACGGAGTAGCTGCACAGGGGAGGGAGCTGGATGTCATTGTCCACCTAGGGACAAATGACCTGGCTAGGAAAGGGATTAGAGCAGTACAGGAAGAGTTTGTGGAATTGGGGAGGGGCCTTAGACAAGTAGCACACACGGTAACCTCCTTGGAGGTGCTGCCCATCTATGGTGTAGGACAGGCTAGGGTGTTCTGCACCATGGGATTCAATTAGTGGATGAAAAACTGGTGCAGAGCTCAGGGATTTGGCTTCATTGGGGACTGGGGGTCCACCTGGAGTGATGCAAGCCTATACTGGCATGATGGGCTGCATCTGTCCAGGAGGGGAACCAGGATGCTAGGTGATAGGTTTAAATGCTTCATTGGCAAGCATTTAAAACTAGCCGGGGCGGGGGCAATGGAAAGGAGCAGGAAATCCTAGCCCCCCGCCAAAAATCACGGTAGTAAGTACTGTAAACCCCAACATAGAGGTGGCGATAGAGAGAAGGGCAGGGGTAAACTGGGAAAGTGACAAAGGCAAGAAGGACAGGAATGGGGTAAAAAGGGAGTAAGACCATCAGTAAATTGAGGGTAATGAGTACCAATGCCCGTAGTCTGGGCAACAAGCTCCCTGAGCTGGTTGCCTTGATGGAAGAGGGATGCCTGGATATCGTAGCAGTCACAGAAACATGGTACACAAAGAACCATGACTGGGAAGTTAACATACCAGGGTACAAAACCTACAGGAGAGACAGGCAGGAGAGAAGAGGGGGAGGAGTAGCTCTATATGTAAAGGAAGGGATAAAAGCAACTGAACAAAAGAGTAAACAGAGGAGAGGAGGCACTGTGGGTCACCTTGGAGACTGGAAAAGGCACCACAATCCGCACAGGGTTGTGTACAGACCCCATGTCAGGGGAGAGAATGGACAAGGATATGATAGAAGGCATTTTAGGATGGCAGAGAAAGGGGAGATACTGTTGATGGGAGACCTGAATATGCCAGATGTTAACTGGAGCACATTTGCTGCAGCCACATCCAAGAGCAGGGCCATTCTCGATGCCCTACAGGTGGCAGGCATCAGACAGCTAGTTTCGGAACCCACTTGTGAGGGAGCAATCTTAGACCTTGTACTCTCAAATGGGGGCAGTGAGAGGATCTCAGATCTAGAAGTGGGTTGCCATCTGGGAACAAGTGACCATCAAACAGTGTGGTTCACGTTAAACTCCCACAGAGTCAAGCCACAAAAGTGAGGGTACTGGACTTCAGGAGGGCTGACTTTGGCAAGATGGGAGAGTGCCTCAGAAAAGCACTAGCAAATAGGCTAGAAGGAGGGGTGGAGCAACAATGGGAATCATCAAACTGCCATCACAGAGGCAACAAGCCTTTGTGTGAAGCAAATAAACAAATCAAAATGAAAGAAAAGCCACCTATAGTTCTCAAAAGAGGTGGCTGGGAAAGTCAGGAGAAAAAGATAGCATTCAGGGAGTATAAGGAAACACAGAAGGAGCAGGACAGAGAGCTGTACCAGTTAAGGCAGACGGAAGCAGGGCGGGGAGTCAGAATAGCAAAGGCCCAAACTGAGGAAAAGATAGCCAACTCGGTTAAGAAGGGGGATGAATCCTTTTATAGGTACATCAGAGAGTGTAGAAAGACAAAGGGAGGGATAGTGAGGCTGAATAGAATGAAAGGTGGGTGGGCAGAAGGGGACAGTGAAGAGCAGGGATACTGAACGAATATCTGCTCAGTATTCACAAAAGAGGAGGGGGAAGTGCCTAATCCAATTAACAGAAGCACTCTTGATAGGGGGGTCGATCCCAGTCCTTTCACAGAAGAAAGGGTTCTGCAAGAACTCCTAAAACTGAAGGTGGACAAAGCAATGGGGCCTGATGGAATTCACCCCAGAATTCTAAAAGAACTAAGGGGGGAACTAGTGAAACCACTGACTACTCTTTTTAATAAATCATGGGAGGATGGTGTGGTACCCGAGGACTGGAGGAAGGCGGATGTGATTCCCCTTCACAAAAGTGGGACCAAGACAGAGGCAGGAAACTACAGACCTGTCAGTTTGACCTCTGTGGTAGGGAAAGTGAGGGAGTCACTTCTGAAGGAAAGAATTATTGAGTACCTAGAGAGCCGGTGTGCACAGGACCCAAGGCAGCATGGGTTCACAGTGGAAGGTCATGTCAAAACGAATCTAATAGATTTCTTTGACTGGGTGACCAAAGTAGTAGACCAGGGAGGGGCTGTGGACATGGCCTACCTAGACTTTAGCAAGGCATTTGACACAGTCCCACACAAAAGATTAATAGTCAAATTAAACAGCCTGGGAGCGGGTCTCAGGGTGGTAGCCTGGGTAAAACATTGGCTGGAAAACAGGACACAGAAGGTAATTGTAAATGGAGTCCACTTTGAAGAAAGAGGGGTTACTAGTGGGGTACCGCAGGGTTCAGTACTGGGTCCAGTCCTTTTTAATGTCTTTATAAGTGACATTGCAGAGGGACTGGAAGGAAAAGTATGCCTCTTTGCAGATGACACAAAGATCTGCAACACGGTTGATACACAAGGAGGAGTGGAAAGCATGAGAAGGGACTTGGCAAGGTTGGAGGAATGGTCAGAAGTATGGCAGCTAGGATTCAATGTAAAGAAGTGCAAAATAATGCACCTGGGAAGCAAGAACCCAGGGGAAGATTACACAATGGGGGGGAGGTAGTAGCAACAAAAAAAAAGGAAAGGGACCTGGGGGTAATCATATCAGATGACCTTAAGGTTAGCAAGCAATGTGAGAAGGCAGTAGGGAGGGCTGGGGGGATACTGGGATGCATAGGGACAGGCATCACCAGCAGAAAACAGGAAGTTGTTATCCCTCTGTACAGACAGTTGGTGAGACCCCATCTGGAGTACTGCGTCCAGTTCTGGAAACCCCATCTCCGCAAGGACATAGACAGGATGGAGGCAGTCCAGAGGAGGGTAATTAAATGGTGCAGGGTCTGCAAGAGAAGCCGACGAGGAGAGACTAAAGGAGCTTAATATGTATACCCTTGAAGAAAGAGGGGGGGACATGATAGAAACTTTTAAGTACCTCAGTGGAATCAACAAAGTCCAAGAGGGTAGCATCTTTCAGAAAAAGAGATGTGCAAGAACAAGTGGACACAATTTAAAGATAGAGGGGCGGTCTGGGCAATGTGGAGGAAGTATTTTTCACAGAGAGGGTAGTGGATGCATGGAACGGCCTTCCTGAGGAGGCTGTGGGTCTAAACTGTGGGAGAATTCAAGAATGCATGGGACAGACATAAGGCAGTTCTAGTGGGGGTAGGAAGAAATAGGCTGTTGGTTAACTAGGATCATGCGGCCTATCCTGTAGGTAGGGAAATGGGCAGACTAGGTGGGCCAAGCGGTCCTTATCTGCCATCAAAGTCTATGTTTCTATGTAACAAAAATCTGGAAATTCGATGTTAGGGTTAACAACCCTGCCCCCCATAGACAAACAGGTGTCTGGGTGTGCCTTGGGGTGAATCGGCCCTAACTCTCACCCCATGCCATTAGTAAGGAAGCTGAGATGGCACAGTATAGGAGAATGGGGTGCGAGTTAGACCCGAAGTCCCCAAGGCACACCCCGACACCTGTTGGTCTGTGTAGGGGGTGTGTGTGTGGTGGGGGGGGGGAGTAGGGTTGTTAACTCAAACATCGAATTTCCAGACTTTTGTTGGTGTGGAACCAACCCTAACTGATGCATTAACAGAGTTTTTTGCAATGAATTTCATTTCTTTTTGAGAAAGTGAAATGTTACTCATATGTAATCCATAAGTGGGAGCATGGGTCCTCCTGATCCTGCGCTCACACCCACCCATAACTGTGTCCTCAGGTTTGCAAAATGGTATTCATAGGTGGGAGCTCCATCAGTGTAAAGGCATAGCATAGGAGGGCCGTGTGCTCCCAGTTTTGCACAATGGGATGCATATTTGGGAGCATGGGCCCTCTGGGCCCTACACTCCCACCCACCCATAAGTGTAGAGACACATAGCACCTGAGGGCCCTGTGCTCCCAGCATCTGTGCTCCCACCTACCTATAAGTACAGAAACATAGCGCAGGAGGGCCCTGTACTTTTAATTTTGCATAATCATATCCATAGGTGGGAGCGTGGTCCCCCTCTGGGCCCTGCGCTACCACCCACCCACCCATGAGTGTAGAGGCATAGCGTATGAGGGCCCAGTGCTTTAAATAGTATGCATAGGTGGGCGTGCGGGCCCACCTACCCACAAGTACAGACACATAGCACAGGCCTAGAGGCATTCCAAGTAACCCTTGTAATGCTTATTTGGCAATATCTCAGTAACCATAGCAACTTCGGAAAAAATTATTTTGCAGTTGTATTCATGACCTAGCCACCTTCATGCATGCTTAGTACTACCATGCAGCTATAATATATCTACATTCTTTGCAAAAAACTGCATTAATGCAACATTTAGGATTCAGCCTAAAGCGACAAAAGTAGGGAAATGTGGTTTTCCGTTTTAGGGTTTCTAACCTTAAAACCCCACCCCCACCCCTGAAGCAAATCATAGGTGCAGTCTTCCTTTGGGTTGACAACCCTAACGCTCACCCCATTCTATACACTCCTGAAACATACACACCTGTGTCCATCACATCTCCACTTTCTTGCTACAGCAATGAGGTGAGCTTTAGGGTCGACAACCCCAAGGAAGACTGCGACCCTGATTTACTTCAGGGGTGGGGTTGGGGTTATAGGGCTGGAAACCCTAAACCCACATTTTCCTACCTTTGTCGCTTTAGGCTGAACCCTAAATGTTGCAGTAACGCAGTTTTTTTGCAAAGAATTTCCCTACTTTTTGAGGTAGTATAATGGTATCCTAATTTGCATGTGGGAGCACAGGTCACTTCAGGCCCTGCGCTTCCCTTTGTAGCAAAATAGCAACCAAACTGTCAGCACAGCTTTCTTATCATCACACCTCATGAACCCGGTGACACGCTTGGCCAGCTGGTTATGACTGTTGTATATTTGTAATATAAAAATATAGTATGTGAGCCTGTGCTTCCATGGGTGCCCCCATCCACAGGTTTCAGTGAAGCTACAGGATATGTTAACTGACCAGGTACCAATTAATTAATTAGCTTCCTTCCTGAGGGCATTTTATTATCTTTTACGGCCTGTTGCTGCTTTGAAGTTGAAAACCAAATGTAACTTTATGAGTCTGCTAGAGGATGTGCCCAATACACTTTTATGACGTTTTAAGAGGAACAGGCCATTGATACCAACATGTGTTACAATGTCATAAAAACCCTTTGATCTCCCTGGGAAGACAGGAACCAGCCACCAGTTCAAAGGAAAGGCTTGATCAAAGACTCGTAATTTGGGAAATTAGTTTTTGCTAATGTCACCTTATTTAATATACCCCCTGATAGGACATCATGTTTGTATTTTTTTTTTTTTTTTAATTCTAAAAGGAGCAGCTAGATGACTCACAGAAGGGGTGTGGAGACACAGTTTAAACTGATACTTATGCCTGAGATGAATGTCATTATCATTTTGGGGACAAGGGACAAGAGAAAAGAGAGAGAGAGAGAGAGAGAGAGAGAGAGAGAGACAGACAGAAACAGTTCTCTAATTTAACCACACTTACAGAGGTAATACATCAGACAGAAAAGATCTAACTGTATTTTGGTAGGAATTTATTCTGTAGTTTCTCTTGTTTTTCCTTTTATGTGATGCTCTTTGATATTTGTTCCGTATTTTATCTTACTGTTTTTATCCATTTTTAGTAAACATTTTTTTTAAGATACTGCCAGAGTCTCCTCAGTCATTTTTTGCATGTGGAGTGCCTGTATTTTTAAGTCTGACAACTGTTCAAGGGCTTGATGGTGTTACCAAGGTTTCTTATTGAGTTTGAAGGGTTCATTTTAGAAGCCTGGCTTGGTGCGCCTGGCGAAAGACTGCACCGCAATCCCCAAAGAGGGTACTTATTTGAGCCTGTACATTGCGTACACTAGCATTAAGGTTCATAGTTTGAATCCCCCCAGAACTTGAGACTAAAGGTGATTCAGACCCAAAAGCAGACAGGAGGGTTACCCTGTCTGTTACCTGTTCATACTACTGCGCTCTGAGGTTGGCACTGTGGGAGCAGAGGGCCTGACCTGCTGAGTGCGTTTGTGACACCTGGTACTAAAAATTTTCAAACCCCCACCGAAATGTTATTCCACGCCACCGCAATGTCATTCCACGTCACAGGTGCAAAACCACACTCTGACCAGGATTAGAAAAATTACAGCTGTCACGCTCATGAGGTGGTGTAAAGTAATGGCTATGTTGAAAATTGGGTGTCAGAATATTTAAAATTACCAAAGTTACAAGCAAGCATAGTAAAATTCCAACAGATGCTCATAACTTTTCCATCATTACATATTTTGACCCCAAATTTTCAACAGTCTTCTTATGACCCCACCTTATGACCAAGGAAAGTGAAAAATGTCAAATCCCACCTGAAAGGTGATTTTGCCAAGCGACCATGAAATCGTCTTTTGGGCTTGATTTGCAAAATTCCACCACTATTGATCATGAGGTGGAGCCCCTAAAAGGCCATGTTGAAAATCTGGGGTCAAAATATGCAAAAATGACAAAGTTATTGCATCACAGTTCAAAACCCCACTGAAGTACATTGAACCGCACTTACCCTAGTTTTTAGGACTGTGGGCAGAGCCTACAGCCCTTCTGTCATCAATCAGAATGTAGCTCTAAAACGGCTTTCCGTGAAACTTCCTTTTTAGACATTTGGATGTAATCCTCCACAGCGGCAAAGTAGTGCACTTCCCCTCTGATTTTTGCTGCTCTATGTTAAAGGCATCGGGGTTGGGGGGGATGCTACTATAGTGTACCTCAGAACTTCCCAGAATATTAAAAAAAAAAAAAAAAAATTTTAAACTGCTGTTTCTTTCATCTGTCCAGCTCAGTCTAACAGATTTGTTCCATTTCTTTCAGCAACCTAGGGGTTAACTCTCATTTTCTCTGGCTTTTATGAAAACAAAAGTCAGACTCAAGTGTCAGATTACAGAGAGTGTAATTGCAGTTTGTTAGCCATCATTCCTTGGCAGGACAGGGTGCATGCTAGCCTACAAGACACCTACATATATATATATATATATATATATATACACATATATATATATATATATATATATATATATATATATATATATATATATATACACACACACACAACACATATATATATATACACACACACACACACACACACACACACATATGCATTTACTAAGGAAAACTGTATTTATTTATTTATTTATTTATATGGCGGACCGCTGCCCAAGATTTAAAGCCCAGATGCAGTAAATTTAAAACAAACACTTATTCGCATTAGATAAAATGTCTCAAGCGGAGTATGTTGGAGCATCCCCTCAAAAGCCATCAATTACTTTCACAGCAAGGGCAATTTATTTTACACAGGTAACAAAGAGCCCATCAAGAAAGAGTGGTCTCTGGATTTATTTGGACACCAGTCCTGATCAAACAACTGGAAACAGAAGACTTTTTCTCATTTTACAATATGATGTACTGAGTGTGTATTTAGCTGTAGGGTCAGGGCCTTGAAGGAAAATAACATTTATGTAACTCATACAAGATTCCATCAGGTGGTCAGAAAAAAGTCTGAGAGAATTTGTGTAAAAACTAACAAATGAAAGATGCAAAAAATAGTGTGTGTGTATATATATTTATATATATAAACCTCCAATTTATTTGCAATAACTTTGTTTACTATCATCTTTTGAAAGATTGTCTGACTTGTGATTACCAATTCTGAATATAGTTCATGAAATAATGAGTGCGATGTTTGGTTATGTCATATATTCATATCATATCATATTTTATCTCAGTCAGTGACTCAGCAAGTTGCACACTGGCCTCTGAGACTGGAAGATCAGAAGATCAGAAGGTTCTGGGTTAGTGTACTGCCTAAAACTAATATTAGATTTTGAAAACAGTCAACCATTACCTTTTATATTTGAAGTACTTTTTCTTTTCCCTTTGTTTAATTAGAAGATGGTTTACCCGATGTTACAGGGAGTCTGGCCAAAATTTCTAGCATCAGTAAATTCAGAATTTGGATCAGCATATCCCCAGTTAGCCTCATGACAAAAATGAGATCTCTAAGTTACTTTGTTTAAAAGTTACAAGTCATTTTGTAATCCTAAATTTACTGCCTGTTCAAAAAAGCCAGTTTCAGTAAACAGCGACTAATGATGTCACAACCAGAGCTCACAGCCTAGTCCTTCTTGCAAACTACCTTACAAGACTTATTTCTCCCACATCACATAAAACTGCAGTTGTATTAAACATCTGGAAAAGGAAAGCTTACAATGGGTGTGTCAGGGCATGCATTTCCATAAAGTGCAGATGCAAGATACAACGCTTAAGAACGTGATGGGGGGAGGGGATACAGCGGCAACCATGGCTTTAAAATGACAAAAATATGTGCAATTTTTATAATAGTGTAGGGATGACATTTGGAAATGTCACCAGACTGCAGCTGTGGAATGCAGTGACACAATCTCATAAAGTAGGTAGGACACGCAATTTTGTAAAGTGGCAGGGATGCTAAAATTCTTAATGTGGCGGTGTCATATAGTTTTAGAATATGGCAAAGATGCACAATTTTGAAATGTGGGAGACATGTATTTGTAGTTGTGGAAGGTGGTAGGGATATGTAATTTCGTAATGTGTCTAGAATGGATTAATTTGCCATATGGTGTAGTGATGCAAAATTTCAAAATGTGGTTGGCATGCTTGATTTCAGACTGTGGTAGCAACATTCAATTTCAGAATGCAGCGTGGACATGAAATATCAGAAAGTGGCAGTGACGCAGTTTCAGAATCTGGTAGCCACATAGAATTTCAGAATGAGGCAGGGATGCATAATTTTAGAATGTAACTTGAGCATGTGGTTGGGATGTGTGGTTTCGGAATATGGTGGGAATGCACATTTTCAGAATGTGACAATGACAGGCAATACTGGAGCATGAAAGTTTACACACAATTTCAGAATGTGGCAGGCTTGTACAATTTTAGAATGTAGAAGAGACATGCGGTTTCGGGAATGTGGCAGTGACACTTAGTTTTGGAATGTGGCATTAATGCACAGTTTTGGAATGTGGTGGTGACAAATTCAGAATGTGGCAGATGCACAGTTTCGGAATGTGGTGGTGATGCTGACGTACAGTTTGGGAATTTGACGATGACTCACAGTTTCAGAACGTGGCAATGACATTCAGTTTCAGAATGTGGCGGTGACGCACAGTTTCGGAATGTGGCGGTGACGTACAGTTTCAGAATGAGGCAGTGACGCGCAGTTTCAGAATGAGGCAGTGATGCACAGTCATGCAGTTTCGGAATGTGATGGTGCAGCGAGATTTCAGATTGTGGCGGTGTCGCGCAACTTCGGAATGTGGCACTGACGCACGACTTCGGGATGTGGCAGTGACGCATGACTTTGGAATGTGGCAGTGATGCACAACTTTGGAATGCGGTGGTGATGCACAATTTAAAAATGTGGTGGTGATGCACAACTTCGAATGTGGCGATGACGCACAGTTTTGGAATGCAGCAGTGATGCTCAGTTTCAGAATGTAGCAGTGAGGCTCAGTTTTGGAATGTGGTAATGATGCACAGTTTCAGAATGTGACAATGACAGTTTTGGAATGTGATGGTGACAGTCTCAGAATGTGGCACTGAAACACAACTTTGGAACGCGTTGTGGATGTGCCATCTTGGAATGTGGCGAGGATGTGCTATTTTGGAATATGGCTAGGATGCGCAATGTTGGATTGTGGTGGGGATGTGATGCACAATTTTTAAAATATGGTGGAAGCATACAATTCCAGAATGTGGCAAGGACAAGCAGTTTCAAAATAAAATGGTGTGTCCTGTCATACTCAGACAGTGTACATCCTTACTTATATTCCAGAATTGCCAGTCCCCACTAAATTCTTCTATGTGTGTCCCTGTCACATTATTAGATCGAGTGTCCCACCACACTGCGAGCTGGCACATCCCTGCCACATGCCGAGATTACATGTCCCCCTCCCCCAACATTCCAAAATTGTGCACCACTTTGACAGCCTCACCTTGGTTCAGCACTACAGTCCAAAACCACCTCCTGATGCGTTCTAAAGTGAAGCACCATGCATCTGAACATTCTGGAAATGCAAGCACTGCAGGCAACCCTGTGTCAGTTTTTGTTCTTTTAAATACATACTACAGCTACAGTTTCGATAACTTTGAAGAAATCAGTCCTATAAGGTTGCTGATAGGGAGGACTAGTTTGTGAGTTCTGGCTGTGACATCATCAGTGACTTTTCACTGTAACTGACTTTTTTGAACAGGGAGTAAAATCAGGGTTACAAAATAGCTCATAACTTTAAAACGAAGTAACGTAGAAACCTAATTTTTGATATGAGATTTATTGGGGGTAGGTAGATTCTAATTCTACAATGTAGTACTTTTGACCGGACTCCCTCTTTAATATGTGTGATGTGTGGAACAGCACTCTGTGTGGCAGATGACATAGCTAGCCATACTGCCCCCACTACATCACCAGCATTGTGACCTCAGTGACTGGGATATCACTGCTACTTAGGAACAGCACTTCAGTGACTGCCAGGTCATTCTTCAGCGAAATCACAATGCTGATGATGTAGTGGGGACCAGTAGAGCTAGATATGTCAGCTGCTATGCTAAGAGCTGTTCCACACATTCACCACAGCATTATGACATAGAAGATTCTCTGATAGGCAAAAGGAAAAAAAAAGGTACTTCAGAAATAACATTTTATAACTTGACTATTTCTTAAAATTTATATTATTTTCCTGTCTTCCTGGTTTGGCTCCACTAGCTCTTTAAATCCCAATAGTGACACTGTAGTGTAGCATGGGTGGTGGGAGTGTTGCACTCCTGAGGTGCCATCTTTTCTATCTACCTGTTCAGGTGGATGTTAAAGATCCTATGGCACTTCTCAAAAAGAGTAAGGGAATTTCCATGGTGTTCTGGGCAAATTTCTCCCATTCACTAAAAATACCAACAGCTTAATCTGGTTCAAGTAAGGATTTATGCCACGTTATAATTTCAGTTGGTTACCATCTGTAACCACCACCCCCCCGCCCCGAAAAAAGGACTTCTAGTCTTAGTGGGCCTACCCAGTCAACAAAATCCAACCAATAAATACATTCCCCCATTATGCCTTATGGATTCCATATAAATCCAAATCATTCCAAGGCCATCTTGACATACAATTTTAATACCCAACAGCAGATCAGAGCGCTTTTCCTGATAAAAGGCTGCCAACATATTAAATTTAAATAAACAACAAAGTCACAAATAAGGAACTAGTGGCTTATGGAAAAATCTACAGGGATTTAATGTTGTCTCTATAGGGAAAATACAGGAAAAATGAGGGCTTGTTACAGGAAAATGGTTATTTGGATCTGGGAGCACTGTGACAATTGTGACTAAACAGCACTGTACGGCACCAACAAGAAAATAACTTTGGTCATTTGGTAGCTTTTCACAGCCCTATCAGCTCTGGCTAGAGCTTGTTCATTTTGTAGTCGACGGTTCCAGCAGCAAGACGTGTCTTCGATCGAAGAGTGGATCTTCACCACGCAACATGTTCAGGTGAGTCAGGGTATGGGGGTGGATGGATGCTCAGTGGGAGGTTGGGCTGGGAGGGGGTTGGATCAGCAAGGGACCATTTTCTTTTTTATGTGAGGAAAAGAAAAAAAAGACACTGAGGGACGATTTTCTTTATTGCAGGTTACTCAAATACAGGGACTGCGACTGGAGGGTGGGGAGTGCCACTAGACACCAGGGAAACATGAAAAAAATACAGGGATGGTGATCAGAGGGTTGGGGGGGTACCACTAGACACCAGGGACACATTAAATAATATGGGGACAGCGATCGGAGTGGGGGAGGTGCCACTAGACACCGGAAAACACTGAAATAATACAGAAACGGCAATCAGAGGGTGGGGGTGCCACTAGATACCAGGGAGACATGAAAAATAAGAGGACGGCAATCTGAGAGTGGGGAGCCACTAGACACCAGGAAAGATTCATTAAATACTGGGACACCAATTGGACAGGTGGGGGTCACTAGACACCAAGAAAGATTAATACAGGGACAGTGATCAGAGGGTGGGGAGTGCCACTAGACATCAGGGAAACATTAAAGAATATGGGGACAGTGATCGGAGGAGTGGGGGGGGGGACACTAGACACCAGGGAAACATTTATTAAATATGGGGATGGCGACTGAAGGAACCCCTTTTCTGTATGGCCGATTTTTTTTTTTGTTTGGCCAGATGAAAAAAGTGGAAGTGAGTTATGAAAAAAGATGCAAAAAAACAACAGTTTTAACAATAGTGAAGTGCAGAATCCACCTAACAGGGTCCCGATAAGCAAAATACAAGTGTTGGCCTCTCTGCAGGATGTCATTTTTGCGGGTTTTGAAATTCCTTTTTTTCAAAAAACGGAAAACGAAATGGCGGCATATGAATCAGGATTTCTTTTTTCAGAAGAAAAAGGATTAGCCCCCATATGGACAAGAATCCTGATTCTTATGACCAAATCCTTTTTTCGTTCCAAACATCTATCCTGAAGTGCTTACTGAGCATGCTCAGAACTGAGATTTTAAGAATTAATAACTCTGGAATGGTTCAATATTTTTTTTTTTTTACCAAACCAATGAAAGGCACTACTGTGGGCCAGGCCCTTTCTACTCTGAATATTTCAGACCACAATTCCAAACCATCTGGACTCCAGGGGCTAACTAACCAGCACCCCCCTCCATCACTTTTTCTGCAATCCAGATCTTGGAATCCGTGCGTCCAACCAGAATGAAACTTGGCAAGTCAGGAATCTCCCCCACAAGACCGTGCATGGAAAGTTTCATGCAAATCCATTGAACAGTTGCAAAGTTATTAAAGTGCAAAAGTTGGGGTTTAACATTAAACACCCCACTCAACCCTAAATATAGTGCTACGACCATGCCACTATAAGACACACACAGTTGCTATGTTTCATTTAAGTACTTTTTTAGTTTTGGTCTTTGGCTTGTTAAAATATTTTTTGTCACGCAGTACAAGGTGCAATTTATAGAAACTACGCTATATTTGGTGACTGGAATACTGTATCTAGTAGTGCTCACTTTCCCATCTCATCAACACTGTGACTCCACAGTCTCAAACTACAAAAATGATCATTCGGACCACAGGATGAGTGATATGAGATTATTTGTCTCATGTCTCACAGTTAGGATATCACAGTCACTGGGGTCATAATACTGATGAGTTGCAAGGAATAAAACTTATGTCAGCCTTCACGCACACACTGTCATGCACATTACATCACATCACATCACCGCACATCACGTACGTCAGTCAGAAAATTTGTAGCTGGCGCATGAAATAAGAAGGAACAGCTGTCTACTGGTACAACTGGATTTGGTTTTCTAATTGAAGATGGACGAGTTCTTTAATGGCTTGCACTGTGGCCATCAGATTGAGAGGTACTTTTGCAACCTAATTGAACCTAATGTGCACAGTTGATTTTGACAGATTTTGGATTACAGAACCGTCATTTAACTTTACATTTCCTAACCTTTTCTTTCAGAATGACCTGTGCAGCTTCCTCCATCACGCTCCTGGCATCACTTGTCCGTTTCCTGTTGATAAAGATGACACCAACAAGATACAGCATCAAGCCTCCGGGGCCAGCATACATCAGCTCCTTCTTGGCAATCTGGACACAACGTTCAGGAAGAACCTCCATCAATCCTAAAACCGGGGGGCAAAAAAGAATGACTGAGTTTATGATGCTGTACCAGTACAAGCATTCCTGATGATAATTTTACTGTTGTGAAAAAAAAAAAAAATAAATAAATAAAAAGGTACCAAACAATGACAAAGCACACTGTGAAACAGAACTACGTGCAGGGATGAGCTTTATGATTACTCAAGCTTCTCCCTGCCACGCAGGCAACCAACGCCATCTTTAAAGTCCCCCCTCCTAACCCCATCTCCCAGCCCCACCCTTGGGACCTACTGTTCCTAATCAGAGTGAGGTGATCTTAGAAACTGAGACTAGTCAATTGCCCAGGTTAGCTCAGTGGGAAGTCCTTCAGGCACTCATTTCTTCACGGTTTAGCTACCTGCAGCTAATGGAGCAATGGTACCATTGAGAGTTCTGGCAGCTCACCCTCTGCTCACAGTGTGAAGCAGGATGCTGGGAATCACATTCCTGGAGGAATTCTGACAGCCATCCTAGATCACAGACTACTCTTCAGTCACCAGGACTGACCCCCCCACACCAACTGAAAAGTATGGGGGGGGGAGTTAAGTTAAGGATATAGTACCGATTCTGAAAGCTAGTTGGAATGCTAGTGAGGGGTTCAGGGGTTTAATCTGGCAGCTGTGAACCAAGAAGGGGGTTATCGTTTAACAGGAAAAAAAACAAGACTAGTACACACACTTAATTCCCTGGCATTTATTTAATAAAACCACAAGGTTCACATCAGTCAATCAACAGTGCAAATGATCCTGATAAATGTGTCTAGCATGCTGATTATTTTGGCTAGGAGACTGAGAGTGTACTACTTTTTCTGTTTTGTCCACAATTTGCCTCTTTCAATGCAGTGGTGACACCTTACTCACTGGTACGTTCCTCCTATCTGCGCTGGGGTCATCACTATGTATGTGAGGCAGTGAGTGGAAGCAGTTGTGATCCTGGGGAAGGGGGGTGTTAGCTCCATTACATTTTAAAGCGCCCCCCACCCATCCCGATCCACCTGGCCAAAAATACAGGTTACTCACCTGTAACAGGAGTTCTAGGAATGGTATATGTTGTTCATCCACACTTATTGGCAGGTTCCTTGCCGCTTTAAATCTTGCCGGAAGGTCTTCAAGCTGGCTCCTCCCACCCACCCGGGTGGTAAAACTCTCGGCTCCGCCCCATGATGCCAGATCTAGCCCACTGGAAGCCAGGCTGTGCGTCGAAGCCGGGGAGGCCGGGTGGGTCGTGTGGATGAACATCATATACCATTCCTAGAACTCCTGTTACAGGTGAGTAACCTGTATTTCTAGGGACATGTATATGTTGTTCATTCACACTTATTGGCAGACTCCTAGCAGTTCTCCGGGAGGACGGAGGCAAGGCGCACACCCCCTACTTAGGTATACAGACTGGAGAACCGAGGCCCCCACCAACATCCCGGCGTAACCCAAGGTCTATGTGGAAGGGGAATTCGGTATAGGCCTGCTTCCAGACAGGAGCCCTGCGGATATCCTGGACAGGAGTATCCTCGGAAGCAGCCACCGATGCAGCGGAAGGGTGGGTAAAAGAGCACTTATCCCTCTGGGAGGCTCCATGCCCGCCCACCTATAGCGCGAGACCTATGCAGGAGGTGACCCACCCTGCAAATCGTCCGCTTGGCTGCAGGTCTGCCAGGTGCGGCTCCAGCGTAGATGACAAACAGTTGGCGAACCTCTCCCGAACTTCAGCCTTGCGCTCCCTGGGTAGGTGAGCATTAAATAGGGTCCCATGGAACCTATATATGGCCTCCGAGGTGTGAATGGGGATGAACCCCGGCAGAGACAATACCCGGTTAGGGAAGACTCCGCCGCCGCCTTCGGAAGGAACTTAGGGTGGGGCGCAGGAAGACCTTGTCCCTGTGGAAGACCAGATAGGGAGATTCAAAGGAGCGCCTGGAACTCTACCCTCCTTCTGGATGGCAGAGTAGCCCCAAGAAGGTGATCTTCCACAACAGGTGGGGGAAACTCGCACCTGTGCAATGGTTAGAACGGCTTGCCCGTGAGCTAAGCCCATACCAGC
Organism: Neoceratodus forsteri; assembly: GCA_016271365.2. Lineage (NCBI taxonomy): Eukaryota > Metazoa > Chordata > Ceratodontiformes > Ceratodontidae > Neoceratodus > Neoceratodus forsteri. The sequence continues at coordinate 434,550,498 of JADMNL010000022.1, read as the reverse complement.
GCAGGTCCCACAGAATGGGGATACTCTCCCCCAAGGGGGAGGCGTGATCGAGGCCTAGAGAAGGGCCAGACCACCTTATCTGCGCCACCGACTGCCTTCCGGCCCGCGCCCGGAAGACAGGGGTGATCAACAGAAGCACCTAGAGGGTCGTCGGCCGAAGCCCTAGTTCAAAGAACGGACCGCAGGTGGTCCAGAATGCTCGCCCGGGGACGGGAGAGGGGCCAGGCCCTATCCCATCATCAAATGGAGAACTCTGCCCATTGAAGGCGAGCATGTTTGGCCGACCTCTAGCAGGACGACTCGAAACGCCGAGGACCTTGCTGAATGACCCAAGGCCTGTCCCCTAGCCACACAGGGACCAGGCCTTCAGGTGCAGGGATTGAAGGTCCAGATGGAAAACCTTCCCCTGAAAACAAAAATCAGGACCGGGCGGACTGGAAACCGCCTCGGGGAGCCTGGGCCGAGACTGAGGAGAGCTGGATACCAGAGCTGGAAATCCAGTCTGGGGCTACCAGCATCGCCTGCACCTAGTCCCTCCTTGCCTTGCCCGTAGGTCAAGGGAATGGGGGAGAGGCATGGAAGGGCCCGGGGTCCACGGCCTCGACGGCATCCCCTACAGCAAACCTTGCTGAGAGGGTGGGCATGAAACAGTCTCTGCCTCGTATTCTCCCTGGAGGGAGGAGGGAGAAGATCCTGTGCTACCTCCGGCAGGGGAGACCACTCAAGAGGCGCAGCCTATGTCCGGCTTAGGGCATCAGCCAGGGAGTTGGAGGCTCCTGCCATCGAATGGCTAGGAACCGCCTCTGACTGCACAAAAAACCCAATGCGGAGAACCTCCTTACGCTGAGGCAAGGGGCTCGACCGAAACCTGGCGGGGTAGGTAGCACATGGTTGTGGTGTTGTCCGCTTGGACTTAAACCACTACACCCCGCACAAACAGAGCGAGCGGTGGCTAAGTGGACCGCCTGGAGCTCCAGCGGGTAGGAAGGACATCAGGACTCCCGAGAGGACCAGAGGTGAAGCACTCTGTATTCCCCTAGATGGGTACCCCCACCCATCCGAGAAGCATCGGTCGGGGAAGACTGTCGACTCAGGGCGGACGAACAGGATGTTCTCCTGCAGGAGCTGGAACAGTCCGAGGGGGAGCGTTCCCCCAACTCCTGGGCTGTAGTCATGAACTGGTCCGAGGGACGCAGCACTGTGACCGCTGGCTGGTCCGTCCCCACTAGGGGGACGAATTGCCAAGAGGCCCAGGAGGTGCAAGAGGCCCCGGCAGGGCGCAACTGTCCAGTCAGACCTGACTAGGTAAGGGAGGAAGAACCTCAGCCATGTCCGCCAGGAGCCGAGCTTGGACTCAAGAGTCGAGCCTAGTCCCGAAGAAGCATCACCCGCTAAGACACGAGTTCCAACGTGGCTCCGGTAAAGGGAGACCAGTCTGAGCCTGGAAGGGTTGTGATCAGGCCGCCGTCCGGGTGGGGTTACGCCCGGACCCCTCAAAGCCGCAGAAACTGCTGAGCAGAGAACGAAGGGCCTGGCCAGGAACTCGTAAGGAGATCACCCGCTTGGGAAAGGGAGGAGTCACCCAAGAACGGACGGAACGAGGAGTAAGTACGTCCTGGAAGCCCAGGAAGAAGCCGCACGCCTCGTTCTGAGAATGGGATATCTGGCAGAGAGACCATCCAGGCGTGCAGAAGGATGGGACGCGAGCCCCCCCCGTCCGTTTGAGACCAGAAATACCTGGACACGAACCCTGGGTCAAAAGAAGGGTTCACCACCTTCCTGATCACCTCTAATTAGAGGGCCAGGCAAGTTGGCTCAGCGGGCCGACAAAGAGGCTGTGGACCCAAGATCCCTGTGGGGCAACGGCTCAAATAGGGGGAAACCTGCTCGCAACCCGCGACAGGACCTACCCTTAGCACCCCCCAAGAGGAAGGGATGCGGAGCCGTCCCCCATGGGGAAACCCGGGCGGGGACAACAGGGCCAGGGACAGCGCCCCTTAGCCCGTCACTGAGCAGGCTTGGCGGAGGAAGAGGCCAAGGGGGCTCTCAGATCCCTACCTCCCTGCTTCCTTTTGGAGGAAGACGCTGGTCTGGCAACAGGCCGCCCAGCCTTGTGGCCCTCATGCTGGGCCGTTGAGCTCAGTGAGGGCCAGGGGAAAAGGGGCTTACGCAAAGCGCCGGTTGCCCTTTGTCTCCGGGCGGGAGTGACGAGTCCGGAGGGCATCGACTCTCGGCCCCTGGAGGTGTCCCTCCACTCCAGGGCCGAAAAGGTCAGTCCCCAAGAAGGGAATGTCCGCCAACTCGTGCTGGGTTTCCAAAGAGAATGAGGATAACGTCAGCCATGCCTGCAGCGCATGGCCACTGCAGCCGCCACCTATCTGGCACAGGAGTCACCCAGATCCAGAGCCGTCTGGAGCTGTTGTTTCGCCACCGCCCTACCCTGGTCCCGCACCCGCCGGACCATGGTCCGCAGGTCGGCCGGGAGATGAGGGAAGACCTTGTCCAGGGAGCCCAAAAGGGCGTGGGAGAAGTGTGTCATCAGTGCCGCCGAGCTGGCCTGACGGAGGCCTAGGGAGGACGCAGCGTAAACCTTGCGCCCGACATAGTCCATCCTTTTGGACTCCTTGTCAGGGGGCCTATCCACATCCCTAGCATTTCCAAAACATTGGAAAACACTGTCAGTGACTACCCCTTCAGCCGAGGGGTGTTCCGAGAAACCGGGTAGAGAACCGACAGGGACAGAGTACTTCCTGGCCACCCTGGCCAAGGCCGCAGGGCAGGAAGTAGGCCGCCGCCAGAGCTCCAAGGCTGGGCCCACGATTGCCTCAGCCACTGGGAAGGCCTCCGAGGGTGAGCCCCCTCGGTCTAGAATCTCCGTAAGAGGCCTGTCTGGAAACGGGCTTGAGCTGCATCCCGGTGAATTCTGAGATGAGCTGGAGCAGACCCATAAAGGACGATGGGCTGTCGTCCACAGAATGTTCCGGGAAAGACCATGGGTCCTCCTTGCTAGGAAACATAGCGGAATCTATTTCGGGCTCCGAGGGGTCTGCAAAAAGCTGCCGCAGGCCTGAGTCACTCTTTGTCCGCCGAGGCCGGGCGGGAGTGAGGGGAACAAGTAACCTGCGGGACAGGTCATGGCCCGGCCTGGGTTCCACCGAGGACGGTGGGGCAGCAGGGATCCGGATGGGCAACCGGCCCAGGAGAGGGCACCTCGACTGCCTCGAGCCGCCGCGCCGGCTTACCGGGCAGCGGCTGCTTACTAGCCGGAGAGAATGAATCGGGGTCGATTGATTCTCAGACAACAACAGCTGCTGCCACATAAACCCTCGTAATCGCCGACGCCAACGTATCGGGCTACCTCATCCGAGGAGGGGAAGAGGAAGAACAGCAATGCCACTGGACTCGTGCCCAGACCGAAACGCCGAGGACGGGCGTGAGCGCGTGGACCGAGGAGGACCGAGACCAAATCCTCGGGAAACCGAGGTGGGCCTGGGAAGGAGCGGAGCGTGCCCGCTCCTCCTTCGGCTCGGAAGAAATGGCCGACGACTGCCGACCTGAAGGTACCGGCAGAACCTCGGGAACCGACGAAGGGTTGGCGGCGCTAGCAGAAGAAAGCCCAGATGACTGGTCGAGAGGCTCGGCCACGTCGACGGGGACACCGTGAGGCCAACGGCCGAAGCCGCATCCTCGACCGAAGTCGAGTGTCGGCTGGTGGGGGAGGGGGAACTCTCCCGCTCCCTCCGGAGCCGACGAAGGGACTTAGCCTGCGGCTCTTTGGACTTGGGCCGAGAGGCAAGTCCCAAAGGTCCCTCTCCCTTCAAGGAAAGAGACTGGCGAAGCTACTTGAACGAAGCTGCATGAGGAGAACCCAAGGAGGCGGGATAGCGCGCGGACCAGGAAGAGGGAGGGAAGCCACCCCTCCCAGAGGAAGAAGATAGAGCTGCTCAGAAACAGCCGAGCGGACGCTGCCCGATGATCCGAGGAATTTTCAGTGGAAAATTTGCAGGCGCCCAGCCCCGAGCAGGCGGCCCTCCAGAGAGCTGGCGAAAAGAGCACAACAAAACGCGCAATGCTGAGGATCATGATCCAGGTCAAGGCAGTAAACGCACGTGGAGTGCGGGTCTCTCTTGGAGGAATTAACCGGGCGCCTCCCGGGGCCGGAAAAGGAATGAGCCATCGCTGCAGCGAAGAAGAAAGGATCAAAGTTTTAGAAAAACTATTAATTGATTTTGAAGACCAGAATTTCCAGGAACCAGTCGAAAACACAGAGCGCTAAGGAGGGAACCTGAGCTTCCAAGCGGTAAGGAAGATCTGGCGTCATGGGGCGGAGCCAAGAGTTTTACCATCCGGGTGGGTGGGAGGAGCCAGCTTGAAGACCTTCTGGCAAGATTTAAAGCAGCAAGGAACCTGCCAATAAGTGTGGGTGAACAACATATCCATGTCCCTAGAAATTCATTTTTAAAATGTATCTGGTTTTCTGCTCTCCCTCCCTCCCTCTAGCTAGCTAGACTGACCTCCTCCACCAAACCCTCTATCTTTGGAAAAGGGCCCATACCAACCCCAGCCCCTTGCGTATGATAAAGCTGCACTGTACAAGCAGAAATCTGGCCCTATTTTCTGGATGTAGGTGGGGCTGGAAAACTGGACATTCATTTAGTGAGTCCTATAGAACTATCCCCTCCCCATCTGGAACATGGCACTTGGCTGTGCTTGTATACTGCAGCCTAACTATACATAGGAACTCTGCAAACCAGAAAGATGCTACTATATTACCACTATCAAGCCTACAAGTTGCCATCCATTAACAGAGTGGGTTAGGGCAGCTGAAGAGAGGGTTGTGGCCAGGACTGGTCCTTTTCCAAAGGAAAGGAAATTAAGGGAGGTGGTCTGACAGGCTGGGGGGTAGGAGATTAGAATTTTTTTGTTTGTTTTTGCTCCTCCCCTGCTCCCCTACCAACCACTCCTTCGGGTCACCATGGACCCTGCCGGCACTCATTCCTGCTGCCAGCCACCACCTCTGATCACTGCCCTCCCTGGGTAACCCTGGTGTAACCCTTCCCCAGATGGGTGCCCCCTCCGAGGGGGATGGTGCCAGTGAAGGACTGGCCAGCGCACACACCTACTGGCCCACAGTGCTACTGAGGTGGTCCAGCTGTCCGGGGCTTTTGCAATGGTGGAGGCCGGTACTCTGGTCGGCCGGGGAGCGTGTTTTCCTCTTTCTCCCCATGGGAGCGTGACGTGCCACTGACGTCAAGACATACGCCCTAGGCATTGGGGCCTGCTGCACTGCCTTTCTCCTGGCCTCCACCAGGAGTCAGCAAGCACTGGGCCACAGACCCTCCCTTCCCCGGAAGAAGGTGAGCAGTCGTCGGACGCTCAAGCCTTCTCCCCCCAGCTGTCCCTCCGGTGCCAAAGTCTGTTCCTGAACCCAGGTCTCTGGTGTTGCAGCACTGAATCTTTCCATGGCGATGGCAGGCTGGCAGACATATTTTTTTAAATGAATTTTTTGAGGGCTGCATGATTCCAGGAGCTGGGTTAACCCCCAATAACCCACCACTAACCACTGGGAATCATGGGTAAGGGGTTGTCAGGATGGCCAGATAATATTTTAAGTATTTTGACCAAGCGGTTTGTCAGAGCAGTGAACTTGGAGACCCAGTTCTCAATACCCCAGTCACTTACTTACTGTGTGACCCTGTGGAAGTCACTTAACCAGGCTGTCCTACCAGTAATAATGTGTACTACTGTATAGTCCCATCCCACAAACAGGCACACACATGGAACATACAGCTGCACTGCACACCATGTCTGGTATGCTTGCATTCCTTCAAAAACGAAAAGAAGCAAACTGTGATGACAGAAGGTACCAAGAGCTACAGCTCTGGCACCTAATAAAGATGACACCCTACTATTAGCACAGACTGAACTTAACTTTATTTGGTGGTCATGGGGGAGGAACGGTGTGAGGTTCATCTATTACAAATTTTTAAGATTCATTCTGAAAATTATAGGAGTTACACACAGTACATTAAATTGTAAATAGACCACTGTGCTCCAGTGCTAGGAGGGGGGTGCTTTCACAAAGGGGTGGCTATCCCCTTACAATAGTACACGTTGGTAGATAAAAGTGATGCATCCCTGCAAAAACTGATTACTCCAGGCTGTGCACCAAGAAGTAAAGTTCAGCCTGCGCATGTGTTTCAGACTCTTGTTCACTCTATAAGTAAAATAATTCAGGCAGACATGGCTGTATTCCACATTGCCTAAATGTATAAAAAAGCTTGAACTTTTATAAAGCACAAATTGCTACATCATACTAAATCGGCCTCTCGCCACTGCCCCAGTGCTTCAACGCTGTTGAGTCTTCATCTAGGGGGTGGGCTCATAGAGGATAAGGTGCAGTTTAAATGGCTACTGATTTTAAAGGCACAGTGCCAGTTTTCACAATTGATCATTCTAGTAGCCATTTTGTAAGCCATACGGTTAAATGGGAATTATAGGTGCATTTAGTGAATAGTGCAAAACAGTGATCAATACACAAAGAACTCTGATAACTATAACCATAAAACCAAAAACTGAATATCATGGTAATTACTATTATTTAAACATGAACATGTTATTTATCAATCACACACTGGCTTTCAATAATCACCATAATACGGACTCAAAGGAAAGCTATAACAAGAATTTGTCAACGCCAAATGTTGCTTGCTTGTATTTTCTGTTTAGATGTTTGGCACTAACAGTGCAGAGGCAATATTTAAGAAATTAATAAACAGCGAAATTGTCATGACTGGGAAACTAGTACATTCACAAAAAAGTCTCCAGCTATTGAGTGTTCATGGTACAGATGGAATTTGGAGAACACTTATTTCATCATACAGTGCTGCTGGACAATTATATGACCAGAAAACACAGGCTACTCACCTGTAATAGTAGTTCTAGGAGTGGTATACTGTATGTTGTTCAGCCACACTTATTGGCAGTGTCCTTTCCCTTTAAGTCCTGCCGGAAAGTCTGCAAGCTGGCTTCTCCCACCCACCCGGGTGGTATAACCCTTTGCTCGGCCCCGTGACACCAGATCTTGCCCGCTGAAAGCAGTACTATGTGCCAAAGCCAGGGGAAGTCAAGTGGGTCAGTGTGGATGAACAACATATACCACTCCTAAAAAGTGCCTTTTACACAAAGACTCTTGCTGTAACAGTACATCTTCTAGGAATGTCTCTTGCAGCAAGTCATTACTTCTGGGGAGTTCCCGATGGGTGGCGCTCCAGCATGGAAGTTTCTTCCAGCAGGCTCCACACCAGGGACCACCCACACTATCTCACTTCCTGGGCTTACCTATAAAAGTGGGTGGTCCCTAGTAATCTCCATTCCCCGCCGGTTTCAGCTTGGAAGCGAGGGACCGAGGGGAACCGAGGTATCAAAGCTTCCCAACCCTGTATCGTTTTTTTCTGTGGCAGAAAGGCGGGGGGATGGAGAGAGGGAAACTACTTATTGCAAGAGACATTCCTAGAAGATCTACTGTTACAGCAAAAGTCTTTGTATAACTGCACTATCTTCCAAGGAATGGTCTCTTGTAGTAAGTCATTACTTCTGGGAGATTCGGAAGCAGTTGTATGGAAGTGGGTGGCCACATATGGCATTCTGCTGTAGGTAAATTGTGGTCATAGGACCAACAAATGCTGTAAGTGGCACAGCAGTTGAAAAATAATTCATTATTCTCTGTGTTAGTTATATTAAAAATCAGGATGAATATCTCAATAGCACTGAGCAATTAGGGAGCCTCAGTGATCGGTAGTGAAAATACAATCTTAGCCAAAGGCAACTTTGTATTGAAATGTAACAGTAGCTCAAAAAAATGTTATTCTTTAGAGGTACTACAAATTAGCAAGTGAAGACTCTTCCCCCCCCCCAGGACTGTGAAGTCAGTAATGAAAGTATCCATTTGGCATAAGTAGGATACTCAAGTAACAGATAATGTAGCAAATGAAAGTGCATCAGTGACCTAAAAAATAAAAGCAGAGGTTAAAATACATATGATCTCTGTATATGTACTCACCCTTCTTGATGTGATCTTTGTTCATGATCAAGGGAAAGCTGCGAATAGCAGTGGAAGAGAAGAATATAGTTCATATCAGGATTGATTATGTCTCAGCAGGTGAGTTAATAGTAGATGGACCTGTTCGAGGGAGGGACAAGGTGTCCTGCACACAACAGATCGATAGGCATCTCGATGGAATGGTCGTGATGGTCTGTGACAGTGATACCTCAGAAAATGGCTAGCTGTATCGAGCCTTGTGGAAAAAGGCCTCAGTCTTATTTGTAGCCCCAAAAGGTCCCCGAGGCCTAGAAGAGGAGACCGGGGTGGAGTTTGGAGTCTTCAATGAGAGGCAGAAGCCCCGGGACAGCCGTAGGGGTGGCCACGGGTCGGCTTCACAGTGTTCCTTGTCACTTGTTCTCAGCCCTTAAAGGTGTCACGTGGGGCATAATTAGTTCCAGTTTTGTATGAAGAATTATACGGAGGGCGTGGTTTTTGGTACATGTATTATACTGTTTTCAGTTGCCTGTCTGAGGCTTATAGGTTCTCCAGCATCGTTTGAGCCCCCTGGTCCGAAAAGACAGTTGCCGGAAAAGTTGGCATTAGCCACTTTGTGTTGAATATCAGGTGCTAGCCCTGAGAGTCAGAGCCATGCCTGACTGCGTATAAAAATACAGACTGCAGAAGCATGAGCCGAAGCATCGGCAAGATCATACCCTCATCTTAATAAATGTTGAGACAGGGAAGTAACGATATTCATTATTGACATAAGTTGCTCTCTTTCAGGGGATACAGGTAGTCTGTTTATAACGTCTCCAGCAGAGGTGCTCAACGTACGCAGGTACTGCAGCATGTGCCCCATATAGTTAAGTATTCTGATATTTAGTGTGTTTAGAGCAAACACTCTCTTCCCCACATGATCAAAATATTTAGTCTCTCTTTGGAGGTATTGTGCTTGTATGTTTAGGCTTGCTGGTGCAGTTGTGGGCAGCCGCAATAACCACAGAATCCGCCACAGGCGTATTCGTTAAATATTGATAATCAAGAGAAGCCTGATACAGCCAGTGGGCCGTTTTAGGTAACTCTTGCGTGGCTATGGGTCGACTCCATGCTTCAGTGATAGCATTTCTGAACGTTGGTATAAAAGGAGGGATAGCCCAGACAGGGTCCCCCAGCAGGCCCACATATTCAGCCTTATCTTTAATCAGTCCTGTTCCGTTGTGGTAAACCCCATTGTTTTTTGTATTTGTAGCATCATTTTGGGGAATGAGGGGCCATTCAGTGGAGAAATGACCTTTAGTGGTTGTAATAGCCCCTCGTCCCAATAAGAGGGCACCTCCAAAGGGGATTCATATCCTCTTGTGTCAGGGGAACCATCATAGTTCCCGTGGAGGTCCGGATTCATATGATAACCTGAAAAACATTCTTCTGAATATTCGGGAGGGGGCAGGAACGGTGAACGTTCCAGCTCCATACGTGCCTGTTTTGATGGAGGTGGAGATATCATTTGTGCTTGAGGGTTACGTCCCGGAGTGCGGCTATGGTCAAAACCCATAGAATCCAGTACTCTATTATTTCTTCAATATTTGGAAACTGTGTCGATGGAATTGCCACGTAAGCTGGTTCTGAATCCAGCGTACGTAGGGACAGGGGATCAATTTGTGCCTCCCGGTAGAGTGATCCTTGTTTCAAAGTGTTTCTTTGGTGTCTTTGTTCACCTCCAACAAGGTTGTGGGCCCCATGTAGTAATGACAGAGGCTGGAGGGCTTCTGCGTTCTGAAGCAAATAATTCATTTTGTAGAAATGCAGCCCCATATGCCTCTTTCGATACATGTTTTTGAGAATATGCAGCGTTAGTGGCTCAGTAGGTAGCACACTCGCCTCCAAGGCCGGGAGATCAGAGGGCTGTGGGTTCAGTTCCCACATCTGGTACTTGGGTTAATATCCCAGTACTGACTCTGTAGTGCAGCATGAGAGGGGTGCCGCACTTCTGAGGTGCCGTCTTTCGGATGAGACGTTAAACTGAGGTCCCATCTGCCTGGACTGGTGGTAGTTCAGGTGGATACTAAAGATCCCATGGCACTTATCGACAAGAGTAGGGGAATTTCTCTGGTGTCATGGCCAAATTTCCCTCATTCACTAAAAATACCACCAACAGCTTAATCTGGTTCAAGGTCAGTTGGCATTCATTTGTATCCCCTTCCCCTGGGTCGTGCCTGAAAATAGGCAGGATTTGTCTAGTGCACTTACTCGGTCAACAAAAACTAAATAAAAATATTCTTGGCATTTCATGGTAGATCTTCCGTAAGGATCATCCGTAGTGGTACTACATGCAGGCAAAGGTGTTGTTCTATGATTCAGGGATCGCCCCATCGACGGAGGCATCAGTCCCAGTCAACAGAAGAGGATGAGAAGCATGCCTCGTCGATGATGTACTGTGTCTTGCAGATGAAGGGTCAGTAACAGCATGCACCGTTGACGGTGGAATATACCCTGTCGACTATGAGGAAGGCAGGGCATGTGTCATCGATGGTGGGATGTGCTCTGTCGATGATGGGATAGTGAATACATGCTCCGTCAATGATGGAAAAGCTGTAGTCGACGATGGGAGAGTGAATGCATGTCCCGTCGATGGTGGTACACCTCTCGTTGATGCTGCATGTAGAGTGTGTTCCAGCGATGGAGGAGGTATTCTCATTGATGAGGTCTTGCATAGCCCTCTAGTCGATGGGGGAGGGGTTATGCCCCATCGATGGAGAAGTTAGCAGGATCTCTGTCGTCAACGGTGCAGGTGTCCTGGTCAACGGGGGAGCTGAGGAATGATGCCCCATCAATGAGGAATGTTCCTTTTTTGATGAGGAGCCTGCCATTGACAGGGGTGAAGCACCCGTCGATGATTAAGATCTTCTTGATGATCCATGTTTTGGAAGTACAACCGTTGAAAGGCGGTCAGGCAGGACTTTAGGTGAAGGGGTTTCCTTCCCTGTTTTATCTCTTGAAGAGGACTCAAGTTTTTTGAGCCCTTCAGTTGAGCACCCTGTGTGTGTGACAGGGAATCATCCACTGAAGTACTCTTTATGGAGTATAGGTATATGGTGCCTGCATGAAGCCCAGGCACCTTAGGCTATGGGTTCAATCCACATCATAGACTGCTGCTAGAAGAGTTGCTGCCAGAGCTGAAGCCGTTGGGAAAATGAATGGAGATTACCCAGGGACCACCCACTTTTATAGGTACAGCCCAGGAAGTGAGGTAGTGTGGGTGGTCCCTGGTGTGGAGACTGCTAGAAGAAACTTCTGTGCTGGAACACTACCTATCGGGAACTCCCCAGAAGTAATGACTTACTGCAAGAGACCATTCTGTGGAAGATCTACTGTTACAGGTGAGTAACCTGTGTTTCTAAGGACGTGGATATGTTGTTCTATGCACACTTATTGGCAGACTCCTAGCAGTTCTCTGGGAGGAGGGAACCAAGGCGCACACCCCATACTTAGGAAACAGGCCCCAAAACCAGTATCCTGGCCTGACTCTAAGTCAATGTGGTAATGGGAAATGAAGCTGTGTGCTGACTTCCAGGTAGCAGCCCTGCAGATTTCCTGGATAGGAATATCCCTAGAAGCAGCCACTGATGCAGTGGTATGGCAGGTGGAATGAGCCCCAAGACCTCCGGGATGCTCCCTACCTGCCAACCTATAGGAGAGATTAATGCAGGAAGTGATCCACCTGCTTATCGTCCACTTGGCTGCAGGTCTGCCAGGTGTGGCTTCAGCGTAGGTGAAAAACATATGGCAAACCTCTCCCTGAACTCCAGCCATGCGCTCTTTGTAGTAAGCGAGCGCTCGCCTCAGGTCCAGAGTATGGAGCCTGTGATCAGCCTCTGAGGTGTGATTCGGGAAGAACACCAGAAGAGTCATCACCTGGTTCAGGTGAAACTCCGACACAACCTTTGGGAGGAACTTTGGGTTGGGGTGCAGGACAACCTTGTCCCTGTGAAAGACCAGGTAAGGAGACTCCACCAAGAGCGCCTGGAGCTCACTGATCCTTCTGGCTGATGTGACAGCCACCAGGAAGGCGGTCTTCCATGACAGGTGTGACATCTCACACCTGTGCATCGGTTCGAATGGCTTGCCCATGAGTTTTGCCAAAACCAGCAACAGATCCCACGATGTTGGTGATTCACACACCAGAGGGGAAATGTGATCCAAGCCTTTGAAAAAGCACCAGACCACTGTCTCCTGCGCCACCGACCACTGACTGACCCGCGCCCAGTAAGCAGAGATGGCTGCCAGGTGCACCTTAAGGTCGTCGACCGAAGTCCCCCATTGGAAAGAGAGCTCAGGTAATCCAAAATGCTGGCCACTGACAGGACAAGTGGTCCAGCCCCTTGCACCGACACCAAATGGAGAATCTCATCCATTTGAAGGCAGAGCCTTTTCTGGTTGATTTCTTTCTAGATGCCTCCATGACAGCGAGGACATCATCAGAAAGATTCAAAGCCTGGAACACTAGCTGCTCAGGAACCAGGCTGTCAGGTGTACAGATTGAAGGTCCGGTTGGAGTACCTTCCCCTGATTGACTGAGAGCAGGTCCGGGCATATGGGAAGATGCCTCGGGAGCCTGTTGCTGAGGCTGAGGAGATCGGGGTACCAAAACTAGTGGGGCCAGTCCAGAGCCACCAGGATCACCTGTGCCTTGTCTCTCCTGACCTTGAGTAGCGCCTTGTGGATCAAGGGAAGTGGAGGGAAGGCAAATACGAGGCCTGGGGTCCATGGCCTCAAGGAGGCATCCTCCTGCAGACAGCCTTGCTGAGTGGGGCAGGCACAAAACAGCCTCAGCTTTGCGTTCTCCCTGGAGGTGAACAGGTCCACCTGAGGGGTGCTCCACTGGGAGAACAGACTGTGTACTACCTCTGGATGGCGAGACCACTCATGAGGTGCCTCACCCACCTGGCTGAGGGCATCCGCCAGCTGATTGAAAGCTCCTGTCACATGGATGGCTAAGAAACCCACCTCCTGGCTGCTCACGAGGGTCCAGACACAGAGAGCTTCCTTGCACAAAGGCAGGGAGTGCGTCCTGCCCTGTTTGTTGAGATAGTACATGGTCGTGGTGTTGTACTTCTGGACTTGAACCACTTGACCCTGAACAAACTGCGCAAATGCAGTCCAGGCCAGCTGAACTGCTCAGAGCTCCAGCAGGTTGATGTTGCATCGGGACTCCTGGGGGGTCCAGAGCCCGTGGACACTGTGTTCCGCAATATGGGTACCCCAGCCCATGAGAGAGGCATCCATCGTCAGGATGACCAGCGGCTCGGGGCGGACAAACGGGGTCCCTTCCTGCACATGTTCTGTGACAAGCCACCACTGGAGGGCATCCCACATCCTCTGGGTCACAGTGACCAGTTGTCGAAGTGACCATTGCGCCGAGACCACTGGCTGGCCAGCTCCAACTGCAGGGAGCGCATATGCCAATGGGCCCATTGGACCATGGTGGTACAGGCCACCTTGTAACCCGGAAGGTGCAGGAAGTTCCGGGCAAGACAAAAGTGCCCAACCTGAAATGATCGGGCAAAGGAGGAGAGAACCTCTGCCCCGTCTGCCAGGAGCCTGGCTCTGGCTCGGCAAGAGTCGAGCTCTGCCCCAATGAAGCTGATCACCTGCGAGGGCATGAGTTCCGACTTGGCCCCGTTGACTAGGAGACCAAGTTGGATGCAGGTCTAGAGGGCCAGATCCCTGGACCGCTCCACCTCCTGCCTGGAGGGACCTGCTATCAGCCACTCGTCCAGGTAGGGGTACACCTGGACACCTTGATGCCGCAGGTAGGCTGCCACCACTGCTATGCATTTGATGAAGACCCTGAGGGCCGAGGAGAGGCTGAATGGCATGGCCTGGAACTTGTAGAGGGTTCCCTTGGCTCAGAAGCAGAGAAATCTTCGACGGGACAGACAGATCGGGAAGTGAAAGAATGCATCTTGTAGATCCAGAGAGCAAAACCACATGTCCTGCTCGACCTATGGTATTATCTGAGACTGAGTTACCATACGAAAGGTGCGAGACCTGAGGAATTTGTTCAGATCTACAATGGGGCGCCAGCCCCCCATCTGCTTTGGCACCAGGAAGTACCTGGAGACAAACCCTGGGTGTTCTGGTGGATCCGCTACCCTGACCATGACCTCCTTGTGGAGGAGCAGAGCTATGTCATCTCGAAGAGCCGACCAAGTGTCTGTGGATACTAAGTCCTCCCGTGGGGTGCAGGCTAGGCTGGGACGGTACTCCTCGAACTCCAGAGGCAGACCCTGGCTGGCCACTTCCATAACCCACCTGTCCATGGTAAGAGCGGAGCAGGTGGAAAGGAAGTGGTGGAGCCAGCCCCCCACAGGAGGACACAGGGGAGGCGTGATGGGTTTGAGGGTGGCAGCCCTCATCTCATCACTGGGCAGGCTTGGAGGAGAAGGACCCAGCTGAGGAGTCACTGGGTCCCTTCCCTCCTGGCTTTCGGACCACCAAAGCCACTCACCTGGGCCTATGGCACCAAGGCTGAGCCTGTTCACCTGGTTGGTGCTGGGCTGGTTCTGCTGCAGGAGTGGGGGACCGAAAGGACTTGCACTTCTGCTGCTTGGAGCCCTTGGGATCCTTTTGGGCAGATGTAATGGAGTCCAAGGTGGCACTGGACTTCTCGATATGCTGGAGGTGACCCTCCACACCAGACCCAAACAGGGCAGTGCCTAAGAAGGGAATGTCTGCCAGCTTGTGCATAGCATCTGCCATGAAGGTTGAGATCCTCTGCCAAGCCTTACAGTGTATGGCAACTGCATCCACCACTGAATGTGCACAGGAATCCCCAATGTCCAGAGCCGTCTGGAGTTGCTGTTTGGCCACAGCCTGGCCCTGGTCTCTGACCTGCTTGACTGTGGTCTGGAGGTCCACTGGGAGATGAGGAATCACCTCATCCAGGGAGCACAAGAGAGCATGGGAGAAGTGTGCCATCAGGATGGTCGAGCTCGCCTGGCGGAGGCAGAGCAAGGAAGCAGCAGAGACCCTTTTGGCCGAATGGTCCAACTTCTTGGACTGCTTGTCTGGCAGCCTGTCAACATCCCATGTGTTGCCTGAGCTCCAAAACACAGAATTGGCCACCAACCCCTCGGCAAAGGGGTGTTCCGTGAACCCCGAGAGGGAACTGGTGGGTACCGCATATTTGCGGACCATCCAGGCCGAGGGCGCCAGGCAGGAGGCAGGGTGCTACCAAAGCTCCAAGGCCGGGCCGACAATGGCCTCGACCACCATGAAGGCCTCTGTCTGAGAGTTCCCTTTATCCAGAATCTCTGTGAAGGGATAGCAAGACCGCTTCTGAACGGGCTCCAGAGGCATCCCCATAGACTCTGAGATGAGACGGAGGATGCCCATGAAGGACGTGGGTCCTTCCTCCATCGAGAGACCCCCACCTGACTCCATGTTGACCAGAAGAGAGTGCAGTGAGGAGTCCTCGGACTCCGAAGAGTCCACATAAAGTGGCCGACCACCTGAGTCACTCTTGACCTGCCACGGACAGTTGGGCATTAGAGTGACCGACAGCCGACGGGGAAGACCCTTAGCCGGCCAAGACTCCTTAGTCGAAGCCCTGGTCAGAGGCTGCTGGGCTGGTGGCTCCACCACAATCAGCCACGGGTCGACAGGGTCAAGAAAAATCCCAGCTGCATCGCTGGCCCACGTCTTAGCCAGCTGACCTGATGGGGGCACCATGAAGCCACCGGCCAAGGCTTCGACCATGGTCAAAACCAGGGATTCCAGAGACCGATATCGCTCTCGATCCCAAGAAAGTTGACAGCGAGTCTTCTTGTCGTGTCGAGACTCCTTGCAGGAGCGGGAGCTGTGCAAACCCGAAGGGCCCTCTCCCGTGGTCGGGAGAGACTGGCACAGCTCCTTGATGGAGCCCGCAAAAGTGGAGCCCAATTTGAGTGGAACAAATGCCGTAGCTGAAGAGGAGTGCACGGCAGCCCAAGCCGCCTCCTCCTTGAAGGCCTTAAGTTGCTCCAACTGCTCAGTGGACCCCGCGTCTGCAAAGACCACCCAACGGGCATCCTTGGATTTGACCAGCAGATTCAGTCTCTCCGGGCGGCCCAACTTCAGGCGGGCAAGGCGGTACTGAAGGACTGATGGCTGAAATGACTGGCAAATGTCACAGACCGGGGGATCATGCTTGTGGCCCAGACAGTAAATGCACACGGCGTGCAGGTTGGTGCGCGATATATTCTTCCCGCATGGGCACTGGCAAAATACGGGTGAGGACTTTTCCTCCATCGCGGTCGTGATCAAAGATCGTGCTGAAGATGGAACTCTAACGAATTTAAGTTTTGGAAGTAAATCCAAAGATTTGAGCACGAGGGCCTACTCAACACGTGAGCAGTAAGGAGGGAACCTGCTTCTTTCAGTATAAAGGAAGATCTGGTGTCATGGGGCGGAGCCGAGTGTTATACCACCCGGGTGGGTGGGAGGAGCCAGCTTGAAGACTTTCTGGCAAGACCTAAAGGGAAAGTCAATAAGTGTGGATAGAACATATCCATGTCCCTAGAACAAATATTCCTGGATAAAGCCATAAAATGTATAGTGTGCAATTTCCACTAAATATGTACATCTGCAACTAACTCAAAGTACAATGAGCAATCTTGTATTCTGTGCATGACAACAGGCCACGTGAAAGGCTGGGCCAAAAGAACTTCTCCTCTTCTGCCTGTTTTAAATAATTTAAAGGTGAAGTGGGGTAAAGTTATGTAGCTCGTTTCCCCATCCTCATTATTTCCACTGCTGCTTCGGTCAGGTGTTGCATCATCATATTTTTTATCTTAGAGGTTAATTTATCATAAACTGGAAAGTTGAACGCAGAAGTGTTGTGTAGGTCTCGATTGAGCAGTGTTTAGTATTCCAACGATGAAAGATAGTCAAGTCTCTGACTAATGCTCTTATTATAGTAACGTAGAAGTATTTGATTCTACTTATTTTATGGCTTTCATGAGGGTATTGATACTCTAAAATATTACTTACAGCAACACTGGACAGGGTCTTGCTGTAAGTAATATTTCAGGTATCAAGAACCCGGTGGAAGCCATAAAATAAGTATAATAAAGTACTGCTAATATAATAAGAGCATTGGTGGGAGCAATGTCACTAAATGGGTGGAATACCCATGAGCACTTGCACCCGCTCAATCGGGAACCGTGCGGCACTTCCGCGTTTGACCGAAAGTTTTGGCAGTTTATTAAAATTTAACCTCTGGATTAAAAATACTGATCAATGCAGCCCTCGACTCCCGAAGCAGCACTGTAAGGTAAGTGGGGATGGGAGCAGGCTGCATAGCTACTTTACATGTCACCTTTAACAAAAAGTCGCAAAACACAAGTATCTGGCAGCCCCCTCACAGAATGTGGCATAGCAGTAAAAGATACTGGTTGGGTTGAATCACAGAAATGTAATGAGTTTTTCAGATGTGCAACTCTGCAGTGGTGCTCCAAAGGGAATAGAGAGCTGGAGCCAATCGTGGAGGGTGACATTACACTTGGAAGCACTGGCATAGGAACGGAGGATGGTTGGCTAGAAGAAATGCCAAAAAAACAAAAAAAACAAACATAGGCCACTTTCAAGCCAGGTTAGACCACATGAACCCATATTGGCCCTATACATCCTGAATTAAAGAAAGATCTAAGGGGGTTATTTTCTATGGCATTATGGCCCCAGTCATCTTTGTTATTCTCAGTGGTCCCTGTCCCTAGTTTGGGGTATTTCTTTGGCCTGTGTGTCCAGACCTGCTTTGTGGCCCCTGTCCCCAGGCTAGGTTATTTTCAGTAAATTTAAGGGAACTAGGAGGAAATTTTACTGTAACTGCCTGGTAAAGAAAAACAAGTCTATATCACTTGGGAGACAGACGAGGAACTGTGAAAAATGAAGCACATAATTAGTCAATTAGCATTTTGCTTGCCATTACGTGTTGTAACATGTTCATCTTGGCCATCCGAACTGCCAGTGTGATCCTCCTAACATGTCCTCTATCAGACAGAAATTACTTGTAGAAAGGTCTGCACATACCTGCAACAGCATCTTATAGGAAGCAAGTTTAGTGGCCTGGGCTAACACGTCCTGAGAAGTCATGTTTAAGGCAAATGAACAAGGAGCAGCTGGAGGCGAGAATGTTCCCTGAAAACATCACATTTCTTGAAAATGTTGAATCTGCTGTTCAAACTTGTTCACCTCTCACTGTTCCCCCTTCAGAGTCAGACAGCAACTGGCATGTGCAGTAAAACACATTTATATAAACAAATCTCGGTGACCTGCCCTCTGAAACAGTTTTCCCTCCTCTTTTTCCTGTTAGAGGCTCATGTTCAGATCCACCTGTCTTATCAACAAGCAGGAACTGTTTAGAGTTTTAACATTTTCTGTCATGTCGATTTTTGATCATATTGGGCACGTGGACACCTGGCAGTCAAGTCACTGAAGCTGCTGCCATGGTAAGACAGGCTAGATGAGCACCTCTCTGTGGTGAACATGGAGAGAATGCTGCATCTGTAATGGACTAATTTCAGGTCAGGGGCTTTTCAGGTTTTGGTAGTGAAACTCAGTTTGGGGGTTTATTTCTGATCACTGCCAAACCCAAATGGCCGGAATGTTCGATCCGATCCAATTCCCATCCTTCTTGTTTTTTCACCTCAGGAGTCAGTAATGTGTCCCAGTCCAAAAAAACCCTGGATACTAATATTATTCATACCTGCTTTAATAACTCCAGCAGATTCCATCCCAGATAAAGCACTGTCATCCCTATATTTTTCTCAACATTTTTCGGCTTCCGAGACACTCTATTCTTTCAAAGTTAACTTAAAAGTCATTAGCTGGGGAGGAAACAGCAGGCTGATGACGCCACTCCAAAACAAAAATGGTTTTGCACTATGGTGTAACTAAAGAAGTTGATGCATCATACAAAATGCATAAATAAAGAGTCCATGAACATAGGCGTAAACTGTAAAATACTGACTTTAATAAACCAAAAATTGAAATTAAGCCCTTATCAAACATAAACACAGTAAATAAGCGAGAGCAATTATGTCATGCTAGCAAAGTGAACAAGTCATTGAAATGTCAAAATAAGACAATCCTCTTATTTAATTACTATTTTTTTAATATTTCTCTGAGATACTGGGTACATTTTATAGTTGCATGTGTGGTTTGAATAAGGGTGGGCAAGTAGAGGATGTCAGTAATCACTACAAATTTGCTAGCAGTCAGCATTCAGAACATGAAGCCTAGGGTCTAATACTTCACTAGTCGGTGGTCAGTTATATTCAAATATGAGCAGTACTAAAACTAAACACTTCTTTGAGCGGGTATTGGATGTCTACAGCAGAACAACAGTTGAGAGGTATGCGGTGGGGTTCTTGAAGTTTGGCACTGTGTACCCAGTAACCAGATCGAGCTCAGTCTGAAGGCAGGGTATAATATTTTGGTTGAGCTCTATGGGCTAGGCACAATGGCTTGCTGGAAAGTGAAAGTTACAAGAAATGAATTAAAAACTGCATGTTCGATTGAAGTAGAAGGGACGACAAGGGGGGAACAAATGACAAAATGTGTGTAGGGGAGAGACTGCAAGGAAAACGGAGTGACGAAGGGGAGGTAGGGGGATAGAGAACAAACAAGGGGAGAAAAAATGGGAAGAAAGATGGGAGAAATGGAGACCAGAGACGCGGGGAGCAGAACGAACACCACGGAACGTGCCCAGCAAAATCAACCAGGAGAATGTCATAAAGCCAATCAGCTGTTTGCTGACTGGCTTTATACAAATGAAAGACCCGAAGTGCTCTCTCATTGGAGCACTTCATTCATTTCAACTACACAAAGTTTCCGCCCATAAACTGTGAACCACTGTCATACTTAGCTTGCATGAACATTGGTCTGTCAAGGATAAGCCCAACCCAGCTTGACCTTCATTGGGCTAGTCAGTGACACACCTTTGAAATGCCATTCAGTGAAACAAAACGTTTCTTGCGCAAGCAACATGAAAAATATGTAGAGAGTTTTGTACTTAAGAGAAAGATCCTTAAATGTGATCTCCAATGTGTGTCAAAATTTAGCAATTCCTCGGCAATGGGCAAATTAGGAGCCATCCATTGAACTTAAGTTCTATAGACAGAAGAAAGCACTGAGGAGATGAATGGATTATCCAGAGTCCCTATGAAGGAATATAAATAAAGAGGGTATTTGATAAGCAGTATAAATCGTGTAATAAAAAATCACAATGCATATGGGGTGGTCACTATAATCTTTGGCACAAATCACATGCAGTTTACACAGATAGCTCAGTCTGCAATATTATCCATGTTTGATCAAACCTCTCTAAGAATTTGTAAAAAGGGTTAAAAGACCAGTTCATCAATATGACTAAATGATTTCCTTGTGTTCGGTTCATAAATCCATGTGTTTCACACTGTAACAACTTTCTCACCCCGTCGCCTCATCTTGGATGCAGCATTACATGTTCAATGGCCACATATTTGGTGTCAGCCAGGTTGGATCCATGTTCCAGTTCATAATTAGAGGAAAGTTCCAACATTTGTAAACAATGTTTCTCAGGTGCTCCTGGATTCGCACCCTGAATTGTCTTATTCTCCTTCCAACATACAACTTGGAGCATAGACACAGCAATACACAGACAGACTCAATACTACTACACTGGATAAATTCCCTAAGATAAACCTTAAAACCACTTTCTAGATACTCAAATTCTTTGCACTGCTCTATGAATTTACAAACACTACAGTGGCCACATTTACAGAATCCAATTGGCAAAAGGGGTAACCATGTAAGGATATGAATGATTTTAGTACTGTAGTGGCTTTCCACAATCCTGTCCTTAATACTCCCTTTTTTAAAGGTGATTCTGAGGACTCCTTTAACGCTTCTGCAGAAGCGTTAATTGAGTGGCTTAATAACAATCAGCTGAATCTATGTTTCACTTGTAGCACGAGCCACAAAGAACTACACTTCCTGTGTATTACACTAACAGGAATAGCTGGCCTCAAGGTCACAACACATGATGTCCATGCTCTAAGCTGCATACTGGAAGGACAATAAGCCAATTCAGGGTGCGAATTCAGGAGCACCTGATGAACATTGTTAACAAATGTTTAAACTCCTGTCTAGGCCAACATTATGAACTGGCACATGGGTCCAGCCCAGCTGGAACCAAATGTATGGCCATCGAAAATGTAAAGCTGCATCCAAGAGGAGGGGACAGGGTGAGATAATTGTTACAGTGTGAAACGCGTGGATTTATGAACCAAAAACAAAGACATCATTCAGTCATGATGATGAACTGGACTTTAAACCCTTTTTATGAATTATTAGAGGGATTTGATCAAAAATTGATAATATTACAGACTGAGCTATGTGTATCAAACTTTTAAGAGATTTGTGCCAAAGGCTGTATTAACCACTACTTGCACTGTGATTTGTTGTTACACAATTTACGCTGCTTATCAAATACCCTCTTTTATTCCTTCATAGGGACTCTGGATGTTCATCTCCTCTGTGCTTTCTTCTAGCTACAGAACTCAAGGTGAATGGATGCCTCCTACTTTGCAGATTCCCCGAGAACTGCTAAGTTCTGACACACACAGCAGATCACATTCTCATACATACAAACCTCTCTACATATTCTTTCTTTCATCTGAGTCCATATTATTACAATTATTGTAAGCCAATGTGTGATTAATAACATGCTCATGCTTTAACAGTAGTCATTCCCATGAAATTCAGTTTTTAGTTTTCTGGTTATAATTATTGAAGTTCATTGTATACTGATCACTATTCACTAAATGTGCTTTTCTTCCCCAGTTAACGTACTGTATGGCTATCAAAATAGCTACTAAAATGATCAATTATGAAAATGGGTACTGTACCTTTAAACTAAATAGCCATTTAAATTGCACCTTATCCTCCATGATCCCACCCCTGATGAAGACTCAGAGTCGAAGTGTTGGGGTAGTGGCGAGAGGTCAGTAACTATGTTGCAACAATCTGCACTTTATAAAAGTTGAAGTTTCCAAGTCTTTTTGCACATTTAGGCAATATGGAATACAGCCAGTGTCTGCCTAAATTGTTTCATTTAGGGCGTGAGCTATAAGAGAATGACACATGTGTTGGCTGAAACTCCCTATTATGCAGCCTGGAGTAATCAGCTTTTGCAGCAGTGCTTAACCTCTCTCTAAATGCATACCGCACATTCCAGGAAAAAAATATTTTGTTGAAACTGTACACAAGAAGATTGTTGTAGCCTCAGGAAAAGTGAGAAATGCACCATGGTTCTCACACTGAGGACAGCTAGTAGTTAGGGGAGGCCAGATTGGTTGTGTGGTTGTAAAAGGAATAGTATCAGTGATGAAAATAAAAGTACAGGTCAATAACATTTCTTCCAACTACCTGGATTCCTTCTACTTGGCAACGACTTGTTTAGATTACTAGCAGTACACATATTGGGGGGACTCATTTGGAGACAGAGACAGAGAGGCTTTTGTATGGAGGTTCCAAAGGTAGGATCCCAGAGAGCCTGCAGGTCTAGGATGCAATAGGTTGGCAGTGCTACAAATCTCATGAACAGGGAAGCCTCTGGCTGTGGTGGCAGAAATATCCATATGCTGTGTTGAATGGGTTATGATACCTAAATGAGGGATTTGTATGGCCAATGTTTAATGTTTGAACAGAAAACAATACATCGAGTGAGGGCAAGCTTAGAAACAGGGTAGCCTCTGAAAGATCCAAGTCATAAACAACTGATGCGGTCCATCTACATTCCTCCATTCTCAGAGGGTAGAACAGGACAGCATGCCTGACATCCAGCTTTTACAGCTTCACCACAGCTGGGAAGTCATAAGGTCTGGAAAAGAACACCAGCCATTCCAAGGTCTGGTTCAGGTGAAACTCAGGCACCATCAAGAGCAAACCCCTTCTCTGATGTACACCACAGCCTTGTCCTTTCTGTAAAATCAAATAGTCTGGTTCAGTCGAGAGAGCACGCAGCTGGTTGGCCCACTGGGCTGAACTGATAACTACCAGGAAATTCACTTTCCAGGATAACAAAACCTAGGTCACACATCCACAGTGGCTACTGGGGCTTCTCCATGAGCTTGGCGAAGACAAGGTGCAGGTTTCACACCAGAAGAGGCTCGCAAAAAGGGGGGAACAAATGTTACAGGACTTTGAAGAAATGATTAACCAGCTGCTCTAAGGTAAGGGAGGAGTAACCAACCTTAGCTCGACAAGCCAAGACAGCATCCAAATGCATCTTGAGGGAAGCGACATGCAGACCCATTGAGGACATGTACAAAGTTTTTTTTTTTTTTTTTTTTTTTACACTTTCTTTCTCACCCTATTCTCCTGAACTCTTTCAGGAGTGGTCGCTCTGGGTCTTGTCCATGTCCCCTGCCCACCCGAAGCCTCTCTCGCCCCCTTCTATCTGCCGCTGCTGCCGCCCAGCCCCCCGTCTCAGAGTCCCCCGAGGCAGGACCGCCAGATACACCTCCTGGTGCTCTATTTAGAATTTAGTCTGGCGAAGCGCAGCGGATAGGAGCACACAGGCGGCGAGAGGATGGCCCAACTCTGGGCGTGGTGGACTGACACCCCCCCCATACCCTCTGTCACCTATCAGGAGGTGGTTTTTATTTCTTCTTATTTTTTCTATGTTCCGCCCTCACCCCCGACCTCCCAAGAGGAGCCGCAACGTGCTATGATGCCAGGGAACGTCTTGTGGCTCTGCAGCCCTCTATCCGAGTCCTGTAACGTTGCGGTACCTCTGGTCTTCACCAGAGGTCACTGCGGTGCCGTGCATAATCCCTGGATCCCCCCTGAGGAAGGAGAGCTGTCCTCCGGATGCTTGAGCCTTCCTCTCCCCTGCCAACCCCCGGTGGCCCAGGCTCGTTCCCGAACCCGGGTCGCCGGTGTGGCGTCCAGTGCCTCAACCCTCAGCACCACCGGGCCGGCCCACGTGTACAAAAAGTTGAAAGCATCAACTACATCACTACTTGGGTGACATGCCATGCCTCTGGCACCACTATAAGAGTAGATCTGTCATAAGAAAGTCTTATGGAATGCTTCCACCATCTATGAGAAGAACCTCCCCTGCAGGACAAGGGCACAAACTCTAGCCTCTTAGGAACACTGTCAAATGCTGGACTCTAGGACTGTGTAATGAATTCTCCTCTTGGATCGTGTGAAAAAGTCTGGCCTGAGTGGATGCTTGACCAGATGTCTAGCACAAAGGCAAATCTGGTCATGATACCAATAATGGTAGGCACACTGGGGTTACCAGTGTCAGTTGAGAGCCCTCCCTCGAGGCAAAACAGAACTTCATGCAAAAGGGGAAGTGAAGGAGGTGCACAGGAAGTTGGCTGTGTAGTTCAGGACAAGGGCCTCATCCTGGATTATGCCCTGCACCAGGGACCCTGCACAAAATAGAGGCAGTTTCTGATTCTTTGGGGATGCACACAATTCGATGCATGGCATTCAACAGCATTGAAAGATATTGTACACAACATCTGGATGCACAGACCACTTGTGGTACATTTATTTAATGAAAACTGTTTTGTCAGGTACGCATACCGAGATACAGCAGGAATTTCATTTAAAGATGTGACCTGGAAGGAGGAGGAGGGATTACAAGGATGCGAAAACAGTATGCAGCAGTCATATTGGTACAGAAGACAGAACAGTAAAATAAATAATTTACATAATTACACAATGTACAATAAAGGTACAAAAACCAGCAAGAGTGAGAAAAATGCAAAAATGTACAATACCAATTCAGGACATTCACAAATAAAAAGCCCGGTGAAGTCAGAGTGGGTTGTCAGCAGAATACTAATGGAGGGAATACTGGTAGGTGGACAAACACTAAAGCAAAAGTTGTTGCATAACTGTGGGAGTCTACAGAGTAAGGCAAGCTGAGCAGACTTCATTTTGCACTAAAGAATGAGGAACTGGGTTCCTTATGGAAAAATAACAGTTACTCAATGTTTGACAGCAGATGTTAGAGAACATTTCCTTCACTAGGCCACACCTTTGGAACTTTAAGCTGCTGGCGTTAGGACCACTTGGAAACTTTTACTAGCCAGGGGCTGCCCATGACGACATGAAATGTTGGCGCCTATGTAACTGCAGGCATCGCCACTGCTTCTCAGTTCCCCACTGGAGATGGACTCGGAGGGCCCCTCACTGTGACGAACTAGGAGCAGAGACCAATACCAGGCACATAAGGACTGGAAATATAGTAAACATAAGACACTTATGGACACTTCTAAACATGGCAGTAGACAAACCTGGCAGCTTTTACCTCAGAAAGGGAGGAGAAGGCTAGGTGCGCTGTGGCCCAATGAAGGAGATTCTTTCGAAGATCTAGTATTATGGTGAGTAACTGTTCCATCTTCATCAAGGATATCTACACTACTGGGCCACACCTTTGGAAAGATTCCCAAGCAGTACTCAAAATACCCAGGGAGGACGGTAAAGTCTGATATGCAATCAGGACAGAAGGCACTGCAAGACCAAAGCCAGCATGTCTATGAGAGCCAATGTCTAGACTGTAGAAGGGGTATAGCCAGAAATTTTAAACCTGTACTTGAGAGCGGACAGAACTGTCCCCCATTCCATAAACAAAACCCAAAAGATATACTGCCCTGCCACACAAATACTGCCCCACTCCCATTTGAGTCATCAATATGTAGTAAGACAATGATCTTAACAGAGTCACATTTCATTTTATTTTATCTGACACATGCACTACCAGTCAGACAGAAGTTGGCTGGCTTTTGCAGTAGTTGCAATGTTTAGGACACTTTGGAAAAAGCCTCTGTACCACATCAAGGTAGCCTGCCTTACAGAATTCCATTAGCACCAGTACTCATGCCTGCATACTTTATCTGGTCATTCATTACAATCGTGGCCTTTATGTTTAGCACCCACACATCTTACAAAGATAATTTACAAACTCAAATTAAAGAATCCAAGGAGAGGGGGGGAAAAACAGTTCTTCAGGTACATCAGGCTCTGTCTGTATTTGTTGTCCTGGCCTGAGACTCATGTTGACCCTGGATTTTCCAGATTTTGCTGTACTCAGCTAAGTACACCGAGTATGCCTGCCAACACCCATGGTCTGTAGTGCTAAGAGAATTATGCAAAATGCTCCATGTGGCAGCAGCAGCACACGTCAGCTGCAGAAACATTCTGAAAGCAAGCAACAGGAATGGCCATACCACTTGTAGAGTGGCCATGCAGGGCACCAGGAAGTTCTTTGCCCTACATCCTAGAACAGAACCCAACAACAGTTAGTCATCTGGACAGGCACTGTATAGACACAGCAGTGCCCTCTTTCCCAGCGGCAAAAGAATCAAAAAGCTGAGAGGACTTTCTGCAGTCCTAAGTGCAATCAAGACAGAAATGTAGTGTTCTATGTACATCAAGCATATGGAGCAATGCCTCACTTTTGCTAGGATTCTCTGGATAATACACAGGAAGGTGTACAGTCTGATTCGATGCATAACAGACCCAATCTAGGGTAGAAAACAAGACATGGTCCTCAAAGATGCCCTGTTTTTGTAGTAAATCAAATAAGGAGGCTCAAGTGTTAGAGCCTGAAGCTTGGAAATTCTACAAGCAGAAGTCATGGGGACCAAACACAGCTCTTTCTATGAAAGAAAATGCATCTTTTAGGTCACAGCAGGTTCAAACTGAGCCAAAGTCGATTTCTCAAGAATGATACTCCAGTCCCAAGGTGCAGCCGGTTTAAGAATCGGGCGATGCATGTGCAGAATACCCTTAAGGAATGTACGGGCCACCTCTAGTTGTGCCACAGTGTGCTCATCAATAGGGCATAGAAAGCAGAAACAGCAGCCAAATGCAGCTTAATAGATAAGAACTGGAGACTAAAGTCAGACAGACAGAAGGTAGTCCAGTACAGTATTCACAGGACATGTAAATGGGTTCACTGAACGGGAAGCACACCATATGGAAAAGTGCTTTCACTGCAATGAGTAGGTGTGTCTCGTAGAAGTTTTTCTAGCTACAAGTAAGACATAAGCAACCTGAAGTGAAACCCAAAAGGGGCAATGGCTACCTCTCCAGGCATGAAGAGACCACATGTCTGGATGGACCGAGGAACCTGAGCCTGAAATAGAAGACCCTGAAAAGAGGGAGCTGCCGGCCCGCCAGTGCAGTGGTAGCACTACCGCTCGCGATGCCGGCGACCCGGGTTCAGTAGCAAGCCTGGGACAATGGACTGCCGGCTTGGGGGGGGGGGAGGACTGAGCGCCCAACAGGCTGCTCTCCTTCTCTGGGAGGGGTGGGCTACTCTCCTCAGTTACACCGCCACCGCCTGGGTGACCACGGGTGGTGCTGGTGCAGTTGAGGAGGCAGACTAATAAAAAGGGGCAGGTGTTGGCAGAGGACCAGAGCAGAGGTGTGTCTCCATGCATCTCTGTCTCACTGGTCCTTCTTGAGCGTGGATGTTGGTGGGGGGACCAGAACAAGGAAAAGACCCCAGGTCTGGTCCAGGCGACGGGCTCCTGCACCAAACAACCATGGAGCAACTGGGGTGGACTCCAGTTGCACGCTCCCCTGAAGGTTCAGAGGAGGTAAGGAAGGGCCTCCGCCACCCCACCTGGGTGGGGAAGGGGTCATCCAGGCCTCTAGAGGTAAAGGAGTGGGGCAATATCGCAGCAATCCCCGGTCCTCTCAGTGGCGAAGCCCGAGTGGTGCATTGGGAAGCCCTGAGAGAGAGACCAGATGTGGACACAGATGGGGCAAAACTAGAAAGTAAAAAAAGAAAAGGGGGGAGCTGAACAGGAGGCTCCACTGTCAGATGCTGCACAAGTGGAAACTATATCTGGCAAGGCCAGAAGGGAGCTACTAGTACTTGGCTGGCAAGCTCCACCTGCAGCTTGAGCAGAACTGTCCGAATTAGAGAAATTGTTGGAAAGGCATAAAGGAAGGAACAGTTACCTATCATAACAGTAGATCTTTGAGAGAATCTTTTCCATTGAGCCACATCATGGAACTGTATGCTGCCAATGTCAGGACCACCCGGAAACTTGACAGGCTAGGCCACCCACATCGACCACACAGCATGCCTCGGTTCCCCCACTGGAGATAAGCTTGGGAGATCATTGGATTGGCAGGGGCTGAAGCAATCAAGACCAGACCAGGCACACAGGAGAGGATATGGAAACCAGAGTACAAATGCTGTAAGGGCATTTGAGGAGAACACAGCTTGCGACAGCAGGCAGTATAGTCACCCATCATCTGATGGGGCCGGGGGGGAGAGGCAGATGGCAGAGCTGTGGCTCAATGGAGGGAATTCACTTGAAGCCCTACCATTACGGAAGTTAACTGTTATATTTTCAAGAATATCTCCCTCCATTGAGCTACATCATGGAACGATTCCCAAGCAGTACCAACCACTGTGGGAGGCCGGTAGGAACCACTGATCCTGAGTGAGGAGGCCTTTTAGAACACTGAAGCCAAAGCTTCTATGAGAGACAATGTCCAGACTGTAGTATTTAGTAAATGTATGAACAGTACTCCAAGTGCAGCAGTGAACACATTATGAAAAGAAGTCACTGAGGTAGCCAACCCCTCAGCTGGAAATGAGCATGGTCAGGTCCAGGAAGCTGCTTACTGTGCTTCTGGTAACAAAACATAATGCAATTGGCCAGCTATTTGAACAAGTCTTGTTTAGTAATCGGGGAGCCCACCATTCTGGGGCAAAAGCAATAAATAGTTGAGGATTATTTTCTACAATCCTTAATATGATCAAGGAGGTACCAATGCAGTATGTAAACGTCTGGGAGAGGAAACCTAAATGGGAAGTTCTACTGTCTGATTTAGTGTTCTCTCAAACAGAACCTTTGGAAGAAAACAAGAAGTGGTAGGTAATGTGGCCCTATCTTTGTGAAATATAATAAATGGAAAATCTGCGACTAGAGCCTGTAACTCCAAGATGCAGATGTCATAGCCACTAGAAATAGTGCCGTCCAACAGAAGAAGCACATCTCACAAGTAGCTGCAGGCTCAAAGGGAGGCACAGTGAGGTCTCTATGACCAAATTAAAGTCCAACACTGGAACTTGATCACAGACCAGGGGTGCAGAAGGAGGAATCCCCTTAAGAATCCCTGGGAAACCTCCAACTGGGCCACTGTTTTAACCTAAGGTAGGGCATGAAAGGCCGACAAAGAGGTCATGTGGACCTTTATGGAGAAATATCTCAGTCCTGAGTCCAAGGGACAGCAGGTAGTCCAGAATTTCAGGAACTGAACATGTAAAGGCATTCTGCACATGCCCAGTACACCATACCATAAAACATTTCTATTTCTGTGAATACGTGTACTGGGTAAATGGCTTTCTGGCCACCCAGAGCACATCAGCCATCACCAGGAAAACCTTGATACGGGAGAGCCCATGTCCTCAGAAGCCATGCGTGAAGGTGCAGGGATCAATGATCCTGGTGCACCAGAGCACCCTATGTCAGAGGTCTGGCTCACAAGGAAAGCAAGACAGAAGGTTCAACTGCCAATCACTGGAGAAGTGGAAACCAAATTTGTCTGGGTCAGTGAGGGGCCACCAGAATCTGGGTGGCATGCTCGGTTTGCAATTTTACTAGAACACTTTGTACGAGAGGGAACAAGGGAAACGCATACTGAAACCTTCTTTTCAAAGAGATGGATAGCACATTCTGCCAAAAAAACTCCAGGACCTGGAGCGAGCAAGCAGAAACACAGCAGTTCTGCACTGTATGCAGACACAAAAATGTATGTCCAGATGTCCCCATTTTTAGAATAGGCTGTCCATGATGGAGTCCAAGAGTTCCCATTGTAGCAGGAAATGAGACCTGGACAAATACAGTGGACACCAAAGATATCACTAATAAAAACATTTATTACCAAATCTTACAAAATAAAGATACAGATAAGTATTACCTGATAAGACTTCTTCTTGGCTACCCTCAGCTTGGCTACTCCCTCTCCCTCTCTGGTAACAAGGTTTTCCTTCCATATTTAAAATCAAGTTCTCAGAAGGACAAAAGTCCAAGCAAGCCTTAGTAAACCCTTAGCACCCATTTACACATACCATATATGGTACACAGTATCCTGTTCAAGCTGAGTCAAATACCGCAATAAAACTAAGATAAGATAGTTATATGAATCCAAAATGAAAAAGATGAAACAGTTATAAGAGTCTAAAATAAAACAATTAGAGAAAGGTTACAATAGTTCAGTATGAGAACAGCGATCCTTGCAGGACCAGCTGAAAGCAGAGTCAGCTTCCTTAGAACTTCCAAGGATGTACTTAAGTAACCCTTTTACTCAGAGAAGCTGTTTCCATGTATGGCAAACTTGTATGAAAAGGAAAGAAAAGGAAAAATAGTATAAAAGTTGTATTAAAATTATACAGAGATTGTATATAAACAAACACAATATAATATTTACTAATTCACCCTCTACACAATTTGTGGTAGAGCACACTGGATTGACTGAGGTGATCCGCCAGTGCATTGAGGGTCTCGGGGAGGAACATTGCTGACAGAAATATGCTGTGCTCCACTACCCAGTGCCAAACTCTCATTGCTTCTCTGTGTTGTCGAGGCATAGGTCAGGAAGCATAGAAAGACCAGGAGCAGGTATAAAATTCCCAAGTAGCGTTTTATCTTTCCAATAACAGTAAAATAAAAATTTAATTTTAAGTATACCTATTTACAAAGGCAGTACAAACAGAGAAAACAAAGTCTTCTGTTTCTTCTCAATTTCAGATCTCTGTTTCTCTTCTCTCTCTAGAAAAAAATGTTGCTGCTCCTTTTACAAGTCTGTCTGGGGACTTGTTAAGAAGACATCATGTTTTTCAGAAATGGTGTCCCAGAACTGACCTCCTGTTGACAGCTTCTACAAAGAGTTTGCAAACCAGCATCTCAGGTTAACCCCTTGAGCTCCAAAGAGCTTTCTGCAATCATTTCAACAATATAACTATATACATTTTCAAACCAAGGGATCCCAGTTTCACATAAAGATTCAAACATATTTTGTAACTTCCGGTAAGCAAGGGGGAAGAAAAGATAGAAACAGCAAGTGAAGACAGAGAGATAGCATGGGGGTGGGGGGGTGAACAGCGAGACCATTCGAGTGGCCTGTTCCTAGGTCTCACAAGAAAATCTGAATGCGAGTCAGACAAGAGACAGAACAGAAAAGGATAAAACAGATCCTTGCATTTAACTCTTTCTACATAACAAATGGGACAGGATCTTATTCAACAGTGTCACACACTGCAGAGAGCGCATGAATGAACTCCGCCTTGTCGACTTGATGTAGTACCATCACCGGCACAACGTCTATGCGAATGAACAGCTCATTCCTCAGAAGGAGGGTGGCAAAGGCCTGTAGGCACATAGAACAGCCCTCATCTCTAAAGTGTTGCTGTGAAGTACAGTATCTGGAGGGGTCCACTGACTCTGGGTTCTGAAAGGGCCCACATGAGCCCTCCAACCTATCCCTGATGCATCTGTGGCCATAACCAGCAATGGGAATGGCCCTTTTCTCCAGGTTGGATATGCCCAGCCACCAGAGGAGGGAATGTTGAAGAGTAGGAGTGATCTGCATGAGACGCTTCATCTCACCCGAGTGCTGAGCCCATTGTGCCCTGAAAAATCACTGTGGGGCCTGGTGACGTAGAGGGCTGAGGCGCTGGCACCTTACCCACGCTGGTGACACAGGTTCAGGAACGGACTCGGAATGCTGGGCGGTTGGCAGGGGCAGGGGAGTATCGAGTGTCCACAAGACTGCTCTCCTCTCCTAGAGTGAGTTAGGGATTGACATTGGTTGGCAGCAGCCTCTGGTGGAGACCAGAAGCACTGCACAATGGAGTAAGAGGGAAGCTTAACAAGAAAATAGCTCCATGTTACGCCGAATGAGGACTGCCTCGATCTCTGAGGCAGTCAAATGCCCCCACAGCCTTCCGCCTCAGCAGCACCTTGGGGCCAAGATACTGCGCTGGTCTGCTTGCCCTGCTCAGGCTGGTGCCTTCCCCCTCGGAGAAGAGGGACCCACCCACCGAATGGTTATGCCGGGTTACCCCAGGGTGGCTGCCACCTGAGAGTGGAGGCTCAGGGGACAGGACGGGTCAGAAGCATCCTTGGCTCGCCCGAATGAGTGGCTAGCATGGTAGCGCCGGGGGAGAAAAGAAATAACACACATAAAAAAAAAAAGAAAAACCACTGCAGGATTCTCATATGAAGGTGGGTCCATGGAATTGTCAGGATGGCAGGGGCCATCAGACCAACCAGTTTTAAGAGACAACAGGCAGACACATAATCGCTGGAGGTTACCAGCTGCGCCTGTACCACTAATGCTGTGGCACGGTCCGAGGGCAGATACGCCTGACCAAGACCCGTGTCCAGAAAGACCTTGATGTATTTGAGCCACTGGCAAGGGGTAAGAACCAGCTTCAGCTTGTTGACCAGTATGCCCAGTTAGTCGAACAGTTATCTGGTCCGAAACAGTGCACACACTGTCATGTCCCATGACAGGGCCTTTAACAGCCAGTCGTTTATATACAGGAAGACATACAGACCCTCCCTGCAGCGAGCAGCTGCTACTGCTGCAAATACTTTGGTAAAGACATGGGGTGAAGAGCATAAGCCAAAGGGCAAAACACGAAATTGGTAGTGAGAGCCTGAAGCATGAATTGAAGATACTTTCTAGTTTAGTTTTTATTTCACATAAAACCCTTTAGGCAGAGACTATTTTTAAAGGGTTTAGTCAGGCACAACAAAAAACAAGTAGAGTAAATTACAAATATACAGTACAGTAATATTACAGCAAAATTACAGTTATACACCTTTAGACACAGGTAAGACACTTATACAATTGGTGCTAGTACAATAATTAATCAGTACACAAGTATCATGTTGGCATTACTCACTGAGTAAGTGCCATGTTTATATAGCTACATTGTGCATAAATCAGATGGTTAGTGGTAGCAATTGCATGATCCAGGTGGTGTACGAGGAGAAAAGTTGGGATTTAAACAGTTCAGTACAGCAATCAGTTTTTAAGGAGTCAGGCAGGTCATTCCATTGCTTAGAAAAACGGTATGAAAAACAAGATTGGACAAGGGAGGTTTTTCTTCCTGGAAGCAGCAGAGTGGGTCGCACCACACCCCTGGTAGAATATTTTCTATCCACAACGTTGAACATGGACTGTAGTCCAGGGAACAGCAAGCCCCATAGAGCTTTATTGCTAGTGACCAGGGTGTGATACAGTAGCTTCAAGTCTAGGTTTAACCAGTTCAAGCTGCTATATAGCACACAGGGGTGTGTGTCATGTTTCAGACCAAGCACAAGGTGGCAAGCTCTGTTTAGAAGACCCCTGACTCTGAACAACACACTGCCAAATGCAGAGCCGTAGACCATAATTCCATAATCAATTACGATTGAGACGAAGCACTATAACAGTAGTTTCTTAACCTCTGGAAGGAATTTATTTCTACGTCTGTAGAGTAGCTCTAGCCTAGAGCTGACTGTCTTAACCAAGAGGTTGACATGCACTGAAAGACAATGCACCGTCAAGGGTAACCCCAAGCTATTTAAACGTTTTTACTTGCTCAAGGGGGGTCTCAGTTGTGGATGTAATGGTTAAGACTGGAGAGGTGGGGGGTCTTGTTACAGGTGGCAAAGATCATGCATTTTATTTTTTTAATGTTTATTACGAGCAGGCTTGAGGTGAACCATTCCTGAATGGCAGTAAAGTCAAGCTGAAGCCTCTTCCTCAGTTTCTCCAGGCACTTGTCGCTGCAGAAGATGACAGCGTCATCCACATAAATTAATATATTGGTTGACCTGCAGACAGAAGATACATTATTTATGAAAAGGAATGGAACAGAAGGGGTCCAACAGATTGACACCTTGGGAACACCTATAATGACTAGCATATTGTCCGAAAGTACATTGTAACATTTTACTGCTTGGGTTCTACCAGGCAAGTAGCCTTTCAACCAGCTGACCGAGACTTCTGAAAGGCCCAAATTAAGTAGTTTCTGGCAGAGGAAGGCATGGTTTACAAGGCTGAAGGCTTTGGTAAGGTCTACAAGTATGGACCCAGCCATTTCTCCCCTGTTCAGGGCACAATGAATTGAGTCAGTGAACTACAGGAGTGATGTCCTTGTGCTGAGGTTTTTTCTAAACCCATGCTGTTCATTTGACAGGAGTTTGTGCTAACTCAAGCATTTAGCAAGCTGGTCATTCACTACCCTCTCTAAGGTTTTTGATGGGGGGGTGAATGGAGATTGGGCAGTAGTTAGAGGGCAGGTTATTATCACCCCCTTTAAGTACAGGGGTCACGTGGGATTTTTTTCCATATCTCAGGTCCTTGCCAGTGGAAAGGGACAGACTGAAAATCTGACTTCCATAAACACAAATTTGAGCAGCTTCATATTTATGTTGTGTGGGCCAAGTCTAGTCTTAATTTTTGTGTCATAGAACAACAGCATAAAAGTCCTGCACTCACCATCCAAAAATCCTCTGATAAAGGAAAGTTAATTTCCGAAATGCGTTAGGGCACTGTGTATTTTTAGCACTGGCACTTAAATAAATTACCTTCACTTGGCAATATTTTGAGCAGCATGTTATCTTTGGATGGTGAGTGTAGGACTTTTATGCTGTTGTTCTATTTGGATTTGTGCTTTGCACCCCACCCCTGTGCAGCATCTACCCTGCCTTCTCTTAAATTTTGTCCTTGTTAAGTAGGCGTACACATCAGCCCAAGTTAGCCTTTTGAACTAGAACTTCGGTCTGGTTGGGTGGTCAGATGTATCTCGTATTGTGGTGGGGTGGGTACTAGGGCCTGGTATGTATAAAGATAGATCACTTAAAGTTTCACTAAAAGAGAGTCAGCAATATTCTTGTCCCCTTCAATTGTGGTGCCACCTGCCACAACGGAATAGGGCAAAGATTTTTTGCCATTATCCATGATTTTGTTGATGCCACGCTATAGTTGCTTAGGATGGTTAAAGAGTTTTTTTTGTTGGGTTTTGTAAAAGTGGGCCTTGGCTTCCTTGATGCAGACTTCCACAGTATTCTGTAGCTCCCTGTATTTTTGGAGGTATTTGTATTGGCCAAGTTCATTATACAGAGCCCCTGCTCTGTCCTGGTCCCCTGTCAAAGACTTGATGGCAGAAGTAAACCAGGCTTGGGAGTTTCCCTTTCTATGGAGGGTCTTGAAAGGGGCAACAATATCACATACCCTCAAACTGGAGAATGAAATACTCCAGGGCTGTATTCACATGCATCATGTGAACTGGTCAAGAAAGACCAGTTAACCTGTAATAGAGCTCAGAAATATGGGAGCCTGTGAGTGCGGAACACTTGGGCTTTGATGCTGGAGGGCTCCCCTTTGGCCACCTTAAAAGAACATCTGCAGGAGACAGGGGAGTGGTCACTAAGGAAGTCAGGCAAGACTGCACTAGAGACGACCCTGTCAAAGTGGCTGACCAGAATCCAATCAAGCAGAGGGCAAATGCCCATTTTATAGTTTACCCTGGTATGAGTGGTGATAACCTGGGTTAGGTACACATTGGCCAGTTTGTCTTTGTATGCCTTATTACATGCAAGCCAGTTGAAGTTAAAAATCACCCAAATATTTTTTTCATGCTGTGGATTTAAGCAAGCTACAGCAGTAATGAAGCTGTCACTTTCTGTGAGATCTTCAGATCTTGACATGAAGGTAAGCATCCTTCATGTCCAGCAGAACCACTCAGTCCCCTTTTAAACAACAGGGGTAACAGGGACTGCAAAGACACCATTCTGAACTTCTTGTATTCTATGTACACGTTCAGGTCCCCGAGGTCTAGGACAGGCCATAAATCCCCTATCCACTTTGATGCCAGAAAGTACAGAGAGTAAAAACCTTGATTCACTTCTGCTACTGGGATTAATTCTACAGCCCTTTTGTGCAGGAGGGATTGAGCCTGCTCCAGCAGAAGGGCAAGATGTCCTGGATGATGCTCGTTTGGCAATTCGGGAGTAACTGGAGGAATAGTAAGGAGCTCTAGGGCACATCAATGCTGAACCACCTCTAAAACCAAAGCATCTGCAGTGATCTCCCTCCATTTTTATGGACAGAGGGAAACACCGCCTCCCACCAAAACCTCTTGAGACAGAGAGGCCGGAGTCAGGGCAGGGGAGTCGGAGGGCAATTGGGGCACCAGTAATGGTCTAACCTTTTGTAATTCGGGCATGTGCACCACCAGGTTTTTGGCCTGGGAGGTAGAGGGATGAGGCCTTTGTGACCACCGGTCAGGACCTGTGGAATAACCTCTGAAAGGATGGGCATAGGGCCTATGAAAGAACCATGATCCCTTCCTCTGGGTTTTCAAAGTATGCAAGGACCAGAGAGTCATTCTTGTAGTCTGCATCTCCTGTCAAGTATCTCTGGCATCAGTTCCAAATAACTGCTTTCCTTTGAAAGGGGTATTCATTACTGATTGTTGCACATCCGAGGAAAAAACAGTCACTCTAAACCAGGAGTGGCATCTAAGGCATACTCCTAAGGCAGCAGCATCAGAAGCATCATAGGCTGATCTAAGGAGAAGCTTGTCGGCTTCGTGGCCATTAGCAATTGTTCACTGAGCCAATATTTGTTTCTGGCCCTCAGGCAATTTTTCAGCCAGAGTGGCCCTAGTCTTCCGAAGGCAATTCTGATATTTAATCATATATGAATGACAGTTTGCAATCCTTAGGCCCAGAGTAGTGAAAGCAAAAGTACTCTTACCCACAATATCCAATTTCTGTGGCTCCTTACCAGGAGGCAGGAAGATCAAGTGTTTAGGTACTTCAGACATATTGTGAGCTGCCATTATTATCAGAGTCTGCTTCAGGTTGTGATTAATAATAGGGTTTATCAGGAAGGGCAGAATATTGTTCATTTGCCTTCCTAGTAACAGCAGGCAGTTGTTCAGGCCTATGCCAGGCAGCCAACATAGCATCCTCTTCAGCCGACTACACTGAAGGGATAATAACTGTAGGGGAGGTCAAGACCTCCAAGAACTGAAATTATTTCTCTTGGAAGAATCCTCTTTTTCAGCCTGGCCTGTGCCTGTATAAGGAAGGCCCGAAATGAGTCCTCCTCCTCCTCCTTACTTCCATGTATTCTGGATTATATTCAGTTTGTCATCGATGTCTACCGTTATAGGCATACTGTTAATAGGAATGGGAGGAATAGGAGCCATTGACGGAAGTGTAGAAGGAAAAAATTTCAACAGACCAGCCAGAAGCATCAATGTTGCAGGCATCGACTATGACATCAATAAGCACTGAAACAGCTCATACATTGTTTGGTACAATGCCTGTGCGTTGATGGAGCCCAAAGGGCTAGGACATCGGCAGGACTGTACCTGATGGCAGAAAAGGCCGCGAGTCCCTGACTGGGGAGGATGAACCAACGCAAGACCCTGACCTTGGTGTCTGTAAGACAGTCAGGAGAGCATAAATGCCCCACGGCCATAGCCAAGGCCCCATCTTCTTCTAGTTACTTACCCCACCCAAGTGGTGAATGGAACGGTCACAAGAAGCTTATTTTTATAATATAGGTCATATTCTTTATGCCACACTTCTAAATAACTTTCCTTTCTAACTTTTCCTGCTATACTGCAACAATGCCTCAGGCATGGCACTTGGTTCGTAAGCAGTTTCTGGGTGAATCGGCCCCTCTTACTGAAGCCCTAGCATGGGAGCAAGCAAACCTGTTAAACTCCTTTGATCCTTTTTACGCTGATGGACTCGGCAAGGCTTAGTTTTCTTGTACTAATTCTTAGATTCCCAGGGGGTCCGCTCTTTTTCCGGTTTACACACTTTTTACCATTCTTTGAACATTTTTGATATTTACAGGTCCAAACCCATATACAAAATTTACCTGTCACCTGTAGGTGACTCATATTCCCTTCTGGTCTTGACTGCCCTGATCCGCTTTGGGGTTCAAGAGCATCTAAATGGCAGCCTATCTACCTCTGTTCATTATCAGTTTAAAGACTCTACACTTTCCACCTGAACTCAGTGGAATAAAGAGCTGCAGATTACCTGCGATCTCCCCTTTGGGAAAAATACTTTCTCCCAACTTACAAAATTTCAATTGTGCCTTACCTGAAAGAATTCACTTGGAAGTGTCATATGCAGTTTTTTAGGACACCAGTGCTTATGAGGAAATATCAGGGAGAACGGGCGGGGATTTGCTGGTGAGCCTGTGGTGAACAAAGGGTGGACCATGATCAAATTCTTTGGTTGTGCCCACTTCTTCACCCCCACTGGCAGGACATTTCTAACGTTTTAGCACCAATGTTTGATCTCTCTCAACCTCTTTCCCCAACCTTGGTTCTTTTACATATTCTACCCAACTCCTGCACTGTTCAAGGCCATCAATTTAAACTTTTGCTGATTCTCCTCGTATGTGCTAAAAAATTGATTACCAAACTATGACTTCAACTTAAGCTTCACACATCGATTCACTGGATTGCTTTAGTAGACACCATCTATCAATTAGAAAAACAAACTTATTTTCTAAATGCAATCCTGGTATTTGAGGAGACCTGGAGACGCTGGGTGCTTTATAAATTTCATACTGACCCTACATTTGTGCCATAAATTTCTCTTTATCATAGATGCAACATTTTTAATGCCAGTATCACGATTAATATTACATAAGAAGTTATTGGACACTATTTTAGAGCAGGGCTGTTCAAATCAAAACGTTTAGGACTTGCCCAACCATGACTGTAACTGAATTTTCACTTGCCCCTATTCATTACAATGAAATTAGCTCTTTTTGTACTTGCCCTTCAAGGAAATTTACTTGCCCCAGACAGGGGACAATAGGATTTGCACACCCCTGTTTCAGAGTCCTTCCTAATCCCCCATGCCTTGCTCATTTGCTTGCAGAGGTATATATTTTTATTTCTCACACTTAACTAGTACCACTGGTTTCTCAATGTTAAAATCAGATTCTTATAAAGCTGCCAACCATCCCGATTTTCCCGGGACAGTCCCGTTTTTGGGGTGCATGTCCCCAAAACTGTTGCCAAAACTGTGGGGACACCCCCCACAGTTTTGGCAAATATTAAGAAATGTCCCATTTTTTAGTATTTGTCCCAGTTTTGTCCCAGGCTATGATACACTGCTGAGTCCGACAGTTTTTGCTGCTAGCTATGGATTTGCTTAAGCTGGTCAGAAATTAATTTCTTCACCCACCCCCATGTCTACGTTGTTGCCTGGTAACTGTAAACAAGAAAACACCGCTGGGTAGTAGGCAAGTGTGGGTCAACAAAGTCAGGGAGGAGCTGAGCACTAGGAACAGCCACTGACTGTACAGCTTATTTGTGTTCTAGGCGGGCTCTTTCTCTTCCTGACTTCCTGTGACACTTTATCGGAGGCGGAGGGCAAGCATGGTTGTAGCGGAATCAGGATGGCTGTGCGGCGTGCCTGGATGTAGTAGCGAGCTGCGAGCACACTGACCAAGCAGCAAGCAAGTGACGAGTGTGGTCGTCGGTTGGGTCCAGTGGGGTGGTGGGACTGGGTTGGTCTGGAGCCATAAAGAGTCATTCTGCCTGACAGCAGCTGAGACGAGCCTCTGCACTAGTGTAGAGAGAGAGCAAGCCCAGGGACTGAGAAGGCCATGACCTGGTGGGAAGTCAGAAGTGGATGGAGTGGAGTCGCAGTCGGAGCAGAAATGGAGTCACAGCAGGACCTCTCTGGAGCTAACTTACTTGTTAAACGTAGAGGTGAATGTGTCTGTGTGACTGGCTGTGAACCTGAGCCAGCCAACAGGGTCGGAAGGTCGAGAGAGGGAGAGGGTGAGGGCGGTGGGGGTTCTCTTTCAGGGAGGAGGCCATGCCAGAGGTAAAGGAGCTTGCTTCCAATCATCCGAGGTGACTACAGCACAGTAACAAATGCTGCTGTGGATGGTGGTGGCAGTGAGAAAAGTTCCCAGCACTATGTGTGTTAGTTCACTTGTCTTAAGCTAATAATGAAGTTACTGGCTAGACTAGCAGTAAGAGGAAAAAAGGCAACTATAGTTTTAAAAAAAAAAAAAAAAAAAGGATGATTTATTTATTTCCCCATGAATGGTATGTCCCAGTTTTAGGCTTTGTGAAGTTGGTAGCCTTAGATTCTTACTGTCAACTTTATTGCAATAAAGGATAAGAGCAATGTGCCAAGTTATGTATTTGGGGAAAAGTTGCCCATTATTTACTGGATATTATTCTGCACCATTTGTACATAGCTGAAAATTGCTCAATAAAGCTGTTACCACATAAAAGAAGAAGCTTCTTTTTCCTTCCTGCATTTCTCTTGTCTGCACAGCAATGTTTATCTGTACAATTATAATATTATACAATTATATGTACAATTTGTCTTTTCCCTCTGAAGAGTCTGTACCACCAGCTGTTGTCCACGGAGATCGACAGTGAGCTGGGAATGGCAGCAGGTGACAATGGTGAAGCCGCCTTCACTGCAGTCTGTATCTCCGTTCCTGGGATTAGAATAACATTTTCTAAAGCTTTCCTGCGATGTCTCCTGGTTGCCTGGTTAAAGCCTAGGCAGACTTTGCATGCTTTAGCATTGTGGTTTGTACCAAGGAAAGGGATACAAATGGAGCGGTTGTCGCCTTTATAAATTTTAACGTTGCCCCAACAGCAATAGTGGAACAACAGTTCTTTGTTCACAGCATAAAATACATTTAAAATAACATACAGAAGTAAGCATACAATGACAGAGAAATACTTGCAAAAGTTAAACGGCGTTCTTCAGCAGCCATGGACCAGCAGGTGGTTAACAGCAGAAGAAATTACTGCGGCATGCTGGGGACGCCAACATTACATAGGCGCAGATAAGGCTTGTAGACGTGGGCAGCCCCAGCCTGCAAAAAGTTTCCAGCTCATCCTGATGCAAACGGCTTACAGTTCCATGATGTGGCTCAATGGAGAGAGAGATATCCTCGAAGACTATCCTCCCTTTCCAACAGAGGGGCAATGCATCTTGCAAGACAACTCCAGGTCCTGGAGAGAGTGAGCAGATAAATGGCAGTTTTGCACTGGTGGGATGCAGTCCCCCTTTGAGCCTTTGTCTTCAGTTGAGCTAAAGTACTTGACTTGGAAGACTGTATTCCTGGTAGCCATTATTTCCGCTAGGAGGATCAGCAAGTTACAGGCTTTGTCATTGGAACCGGACTTATTTCCTTCCACAGAGATAAGGTGGTCCTCGGGAAAAATAGAACATTTCTCCCTAAAGTGGTGTCAGATTTCCATCTTATCCAGACCATGTCTCTGCCTGCGTTCTTCACTGACCACTCTTCCTCAGGTGAGTGAAGGTTGCACAGTCTGGATGTAAAAAGGGCACTGAGTTATTATATTGACCATACCAAGATCCATAGAGGTGGCTGTTCTCAGTTGTTTCTCACTTATTGTGAGGTGGGTAAGGGTAAACCTGCCACTAAGATAACTATTGCCAGATGGATTGTTTCTTGAATCCAGTTCTGCTATACTAAATTGGGCAAAGAGCCTCCCTCACGCCTAAGGGCACACTTTACCAGGGTACTGCCGCCTCCTTGGCAGCAGCTAGGGATATTCCCCTCCTGGAAATCTGTAAAGCAGCCACCTGGAAAAGTGTTCACACATTCACCAAGCATTATTGGGTATCCAGACAAGCCAGAAGTGATGCTAGGTTTGGCACTACAGTGCTGCAGAGCCTCTATCCTAAGCAGGTTCTGTAGTTCCCTCCTCCATGGAGGTACTGCTTGGTAGTCTGCAGACTGTCAGAATACAGTAAGACTTCAGGTTGTTTGAAGAAAAAATTACTCACCATAGTAATGTTGTTTCTTCTAATGGAGTCTTGCTGTATTCTGACCTCCCCACCCTGCCTCCCCTCTCAGAACCTCTGTGTTTTGGGTTGTGGGTTGGCAAGTGCAGTGTTGCACCCCAGAGGTGTACTTTTGGATCCCATTCTGCTTAGATTGGGCTCTCTTGTTCTATTACAGTGTTTGGTTATTATCACTATCTACATAAGGTTTTCTTTTTGGGGGGTTCTTGACCAGAGTCTTTCGGACCCCATTTGTTGTTGCCTTTGGCTTTTAAAGGTTTTTTATAAAAACAATTTCTATTCTATGAGTTAGTATTAGTGCTCGTAAGAATCTGACGGTTACAGTGAAGTGTACCAGGGACAGAGGCTTGAAAACCAAGCTCAATGTTCTATGCTTTGCCATAGAGTTAACCCTTTCCTCTCTGGGGCAGTCCAAGTGCTGAGGCTAACTGCAGATTGTCAGAATACAGCAAGATGCCATCAGAAGAAACAACATTACTATGGTGAGTATTTTTTTTCATTTGGAAGAAACTAGCAGGCTGTGTGGTCTGGTGGAAGTGCAGCAGACTTTGGTGAGGAGTATGCACC
Source organism: Neoceratodus forsteri (assembly GCA_016271365.2). Taxonomy (NCBI): domain Eukaryota; kingdom Metazoa; phylum Chordata; order Ceratodontiformes; family Ceratodontidae; genus Neoceratodus; species Neoceratodus forsteri. Next base: position 434,507,967 of record JADMNL010000022.1, on the reverse strand, counting down.
ACAGGCTGGGGTTCAAGTCCCACACTGGGGAATACAAGAAAAAAGGAAGGGGGGGTGGTAACCTTTTCAGAGTGTGGAGGGGAAGCTGAACAAACAGTCAATTTCAAATTCCGTTTAATACTGGGTGTAGGTTGCCATTATCAGAGTGCAGGCTACAGAGGTACAAGAGGATTAGACTTTGCAGAATTACTAAGGGTCTGTCTGGTCTAGTGGTTAGTGTTGCTGACTACAGAATAGTAGATGCACTGCTGGTTGGGTTTAAATCTCATCAAGGGAAGAGATGACCAATGAGATAGGAGGTTCAGATAAGGTTCAGGTTACACCACAGAAAATTGGGATAGTGGCTAGCTGGGCTGGGTACTACTAAATTCTCTTACAACTTAGTGTAGACTGCAAGAGGGTGTAGTTCCACCTAGTAGCTTGGTGGTATAGGATGCAAGGGGAGGTTTAGGGTGTTAATTTCTCATGTGACAAAGACATCTGACCTCCACTACATATAAAAGAAGTGCCCGCCCAGGATGGCAGAGAGGGAGGGGGTGGGGGCAGCCGACGAAGCAGTGGTGGGCTGGCATGGGTCATCTGATCGATAATTCTCACTACCTTCGGGGGGGGAGGGGGTTGCGGCCGGCATCAGTGCTGTAGGAGCCTGCCAGAAGGGCTCTCTGCGATCGTCTGTGCTGTGCCTGGGAAATCAAAGGGAGAGGGTTACAAGTCAGCCAAAGCAGGATTAAAGGTCAGCGAGAAAACAATGGAAAGTGGAAGGGTCAGAGCGGGAAAACAGGTTGCAGACAGAGGGGGACTATGGAAATGAGAAGAGGGCAAGATGGCAATTCGCTCAAATAGTGAGTGCTCCCGAAAAGAAAACCAGAACAGAAGCAACAAGGCAAGACTCTTACACTACAGCTAATCAGTTTAAAAAAAAAAAAAATATGCACTGTAATAACGGATTCCTAAAGCACCACACTACAGCAAGCTAAGTCACATGACCCAACAACACTATTAAGGCAACAAGAGCAATTCACTAAAAACAAGGCTAAACACAACAAAAACACTTTAAAATAAATTAATTAGCATGGGTCCTCCGATCTAGAATTCTCTCCACCTTCGGTAGTGGTGGTGGTGGGGAAGGGGGGGCTTGCGGCCAGCACCAGTGCTGTAGGAGCCGGATGGAAGGGCTCTCTGATCATGTGCTGTGCTGTGCCTTTGGTGGGAAGGGGGGAGCACTTCGCTAGAATATCTGGGTCCAAGGACGGTTTCTTCAGAAGGAGCTGAACCAATGCATTTTTCAATGTTACTGGGAAGACCCCTCCGAAAAGGGAGCACCAAACTATTCCAACTAACACGCACTCCAAAAACCCCGCACAACTCACTAGCAGATGTGTGAGGTTTTGGCCTCGTTCACAAAGAGTGGCCCAGATGCCAAATTACCTCACAGATCTCTTCCATCAAAAATCGGCTGAAACTCTTCCCCAAGACAGCTGAGTGCTTCCATGAAATGCAGGCTTAGCTCTGCCGGGCTGTGATAGCAAGCTTGAAGAGTTCCCAGCCTGAATAGAGGACACTGTCTGAAAAAGAATCGAGTGAACTCTTTGCAATTAGTCAATACTCACTCTTATTTCCTGAAGCCAGGTTGAATTTAATAACCTACCACAGTATGGAAGAGCTGAACTGGTTGATTCCTCCACGCCACAATCTCCTTGGACAGAAATGCTGCCTTCTCACAGGAGACTGCCCTTTAATATTCATCATAATGAATCATCAGAGATAGTTTGCCCTCCTGGACCTGGACCTCACTTAGCAGACACTCTAACCTCCAACCCCTAGTTTTCAGCGCCCTAAGCTCCCCATCAAACCATGAGGAACCTAGACCTGGGGTCATAGATGGGTAGGTGCTACGGAGTCGAAGACATCGGCAATAACCCTCTTACAGGCAATGCCACATTCTCTGATCTCGTCTCACATGGTGCTAACATCTCAGAGATGTCCAGTACCGCCTGCAGTCCTAAGCCCTCTAAAAGTGCAATACTGAACCATCTCCAAAGGGGGGAGGACTACAAGGGGAGGGGGGTACGAAGAAGGACTTCATAGTGCAATGATTCGACCAACTGAAAAGGTCAATCTCGAGGTTTCCAACCCTGAGCCCCTGGGAGAAAACCAAGTCCAAGGTATGTCTATATTGGTAAAGCAGAAGTAATAACTTGTGCCAGGCCCAGTGATTTCATCAACTGGAGGAAATCTCTTTGAAAGTGTGAGCATCTGTCGTTAACCCAGACATTGAAACTGACCAGAATAATCCATCTGAATGACTCTTAAGGCCCTATCTGCGATGAAATCCATGATTTCTCTCAGAAATTCTCCCTTGTGACTTGGAGGCAAGTACACCAGAAGGATCCTGCAACCTGCACCTGGCCCCCACATACAGACACACACTGAAACAATGAGGTGTTACCCATAAGGGTTCACTACGAAGTTCAACTTTTATCTAAAACAAACAGATCGCCACCCCTGCCACGATCCCACCACAGAGATTCCAGCTGGGACCACTGGTTCCAGAACTGGGACAGCATAATAACTCAGCCAGGTCTCCATGATGCAAGCCAGATCAAACGAGGAACCCAAAATTAAATCTGCCATAATGGCAGTCTTGTTCCTCATCGATCTTGCATTTCAAAACATCGCCCATAGGGGATGCAGCGAGTCAGCCAGCATAATGGCTACCTGACCGCTCAGTCTAGTGGGCTTCCTGGTTATGGGAATCCAACACATCTCACCTCTTCCTAGGTCTCATTTTGCCCCAGGGTGTCTCCTGGTCCTAATCATCCTAACAATGCACCCCCCGCCCCCATTAGCACCTCTCACACCCAGCCACTGACCACATCACTTCCTCTCAATCCCCACTTCACTGCACAGACAGAAGGCAACTCTAGGCAGAGATGGGGGTCCTGAAAGGGGAACAGATCATGCAGCTGGGAAGAGAAGTAGCTAAGCCTTGGGGATCCAAGGGCATGCCCAATTCACATACTTATAGCTGCTAGGCCTAAAACAAACCTTCAAGCCGGCCCATTGGCACAGCGGTTGGATTTCCACATGCAACGCTGGCGACCCAGGTTCAGGAACGGACTCAGGATACTGGAGGGCCGGCGGAGGAAGAAGGATAGAGCATCCAGTGGACTGCTCTCCTTCTCGAGAAGTGTGATTCCATCTGGTGCTTGACTGACCCCTGGCAGAGGCCGGGGGCAGTGCAGCTACCAGCGCGCAACAGCACCAAGGGGCGGGGTGGATGCAGGACATCATTGCATGTCTCCGCCCTCGGTAAAAATGGGGGGAGAAAAAACTTCCCATAGTCTGCCGCCTCCATGAAGCCTGCCTCGGCTTCAATTTGCCTTCCAACCAGCTCCCCAGATAGCCCCACTAATCACAGCACCTGGCCAGTGCCGCGACCCCACCCTCCGAGGGGTAAGTCAGGGGTTTCGGGGAGGAGCACGGTAGAAGGTGGAAGTCGGAGGCACCATGACCAGGTGGATAACTGGCGGCAGACAGCGAGGGACAAAAAGATGATAGAAAAAAAAAAAACTTCAAGACTCCCCTCGATCACCCCAACCAGAACCACTCTCAGAAAATGACACCAGCACAACTTGGGAATTGACGGCACACTGTAAAGAGCCAGAGACAACCAACATCAAAGGGACAGAACCTAACTGATGGGTCTGCATATCATCCATACTAGGTGTATGGGAGTGGTAGAGCCAGGCCCCCACATTGATGTTTCAAATCAACGGTCGGGGGGGGTTGTAGTCATCACTGCCAGAGCAGACGATGACGAGGACTTATCCTTCTTCAATGGAGACCTCGACTTCACTGGTGAAATAGGAGTTTTATCCTTATGCTTGTGGTGATGGCTGGAAGAGGAGGACTTCAACAACTCAGCCTTGTCTTTGTCCACAGTCCTTGTCGACCACGGTGGTGACAGTGTCGAACATTGGGGAGTTCACTTCCTGGAAGTGATCGAGCAACAGGGTAAATCCAGCTTGAAGCCTGCAACCTCGCTTTAGTTTCAGAAAGGTTTCTAGAGCCTTCTTTTGAATGTTCCCTAATGGCTTGGTTGAATCCCTGGCAGATCTTGCAGGCCCTGACTTAATGAGACAGGCGCAAACAGCAAACACAAACCATGTGAGCATTGTCCTTGTAGATTTTGCAATGCAGACACTAAACCTACATAAAGGTTCTTCTGACAGCAGCATAAAGAACAATGTTGACAGGTGAAATTAAAGTTTTAAAAAACAAAGTCGATGAAAGCGGTGACACGGTTTCTCTGCAGGTCAGACAAAGCAGTCAACAGTGGAAGAAAGAACTGAGGAGCAATGGGTCCACCCACAATTATTTAGGCACCAACGTTGCATGTCATCGTGGGTGGCCCCAGGTTAGCACAAGTTTCCAAATGGTCCTGACACTGACAGCTTACTGTTCCAAAGGTGTGGTCCAATATAAGAGATATCCTCAATGAAGATCATAGGTTGTACCCAGAGTTAAGAGCAGGGATAAGCAGATTGTTTAAATGACTGGAAAGTTTGTCGAGTCAGTATTTAAACCCATGTAGGCCAAGATGCTGCAAGTGTCTGCAGTTAAGCGAGGGCTATTTCAGTTGATCTTACAGAGTGCAGTGGTGTACCCTGTAAGGACAGCAGAGAACAAAGCAGCAGAGGGAGTTAAATAACGTATCTCATTTTGACAGGTAACCATTCTGAAGTGACCACACAGATGATGTCACTATATGTAAGATCATAGGTTTAACTAGGCAGTTTCTCACACCTTGGATAAGGCAATCATATAGAAAGCTGCAAGATTCTTGTAAAATTTAGAGGCCAGAGACAGGATGTGGGAGGAGAAGTCATGGGATTAGACAATAACTCAGACAAAAACAACTGAGATGGCTCCTTAAAGACATAGGAAGTGATGTGTGATATGTAATAGTCGTTTAGCTACATTTTATAAAACACCTGGGTCATGCATGTAAGCAGATCTTGTGGTCTAGTGTACTTAGCTGGTAAACAAACTGAACTGAATAGTGAACCATATGAACCTATACTGCAATACAGCATTTTAGGTGCTTCCATCTTCATATGTAATATGCAGGTCTGGAAAGCTTAGCAAGCATTTCCGGGTGCCAAATGGAACAGAGAAAGTTTTAGTCTGGTTGAGCACTAGTTTACCGCAAACCAAGTTAAGAGATTACTGCAGTCAATCTACAGAGAGGCAGAGATGGCAGCTGAAATGAGGCCAGTTGTAAACATAATGCTCTCATCACCATACATGTAAGGATTGTATAGCAAAGAGGTCATTTACAAAGATGTTAAAAGAGTACTACAGTCAAAATTTGCAAAAACATGTTGTGCAGAGTGTTTTGATTTGGGTGTTTAGTCCTGGTGTGTCCTTCCCTTTGTTTGCTATTAACAGTTATTTAATGCTAGTTTTATGGCCTCTCCTACTACTTTTACGACCTCTGTGAATCTCCATATTACCATGGTTTATTGCTCTTCTTTTTTCCCCACAATGCCTCCTGTCCCATGTGACAGTGATGCGTCCGGGGACATAGATGCAGCAAACACTGGTTTACAGTCAATTTTACAGCAGTACAGCTATGATTTTAAGTCACTTTCCTTATCCGGTAGGCACTGAAGGCTACATATATTTACAGCTTAGAAATCACTTGAGGTCTAATTGAGTGGGTGTTCATAAGAAAACAGCTAGAGTCCATTAATTACAGCACTGATGACCTAGGGGGATTTGTGTGCTCTTTACGGCAGGGTGTAGTTTGATGAAATTAAAAGCTTTAAAAGCAAAACATTTACTCCTGCTGGCTCGACCTACACAAACATATAGAAAACGAAAATGCTGAATTGGAATAATTTAGTTGAGGCCAGAACATCAGGCTTCTATCTTCAAACTACTGCTGCAGTACTTTCCCTCATTGAATCAGTGGTCTTGGACACATCACTGTCACATGAGACAGGAGGCATTGTAGGCAAAGAAGAGCACTAAACCATACTAACATGGAGATCCCCAGAGGCCATAGAACTAGTAGGCAAATTCAGAAAAAATATTGAACATTTTGGATTTACAACCCTCGAGTCAGACTCATTTCCAAAGGCTCCACATCATTAGACAATATGCAACAAATAAGGTCAACATAAATGATTTGAGTAAATAGTAGAATTACAGGAGATAAAACATAGGATTCCAAATGTCAGACTTAACTACGTCTAAGGCCTGGCAGTGTCGAAGTACTACTCGGTAATGGGAGGACAGAGACTACTAAATTATAGTAGTATTGGTGCTAGGAGAGAGGTGCAGGAGGAGAATCCATTGTCAAGGTGAACATAGGAGCCTATGGGTAGTCATAGCCATTGCTGGTCTGAAGGTGAGCCTTGAGGAGGGTTTTGAAATGGATGGAGTTTGGGTTCAGAGGTAATGGGGCAAGGAGTGGCATTCATCCTGTGCGGGACTCTGTAGGCAAAGGTTTGTTGACTAATAGAGGTTCTGAAGCGGGGGACAAAGAATGAGGATTTAATGGTGCTGCAGGTGGCTTTTGATAGGGGAGCCGGTGTCAGGAGGGGACAGAGCCTAGGGAGGAAAGCCCAACAGAAATCTTTCTAGCCATGAGGCAGGTATGGTATTTGAGTCTGTTGTCGACACTGAACCAGCCGGACTGCTGGTAGAGGGAACATGTGTGAGTGTTGCGGTCACAGGCTAGTATAAGGCAGACGGCCTGGTTAAAGGTTACTGCAAGTCTCTGAAGGGATGTGGTGTTGGCCGTACCACAGACTAGGATCCCGTAGTCAATGAGAGTAAGGATGGAGGAGGAGACAGCAAGACGGAGGGCATCAGGGTGAGGTTTTTTTTTTTTTTTTTTACACAATGGAGTAAACCAATCCTGGTGTTGACAGCAGTGCAGAGGTGATGAATGTGACTGTGGAAGTTGACAGCAGGGCCAATGTGTAATGGGTAATAGCAGACAAAGGAAGGAACACACCAGGACAAAACACAAAAATGAAAACACTACCTACTTGTAACACCCACTTCACTGCCCTCAAGTCTGCAGAAGTGCTCCTGTTTCCTGTGGTCAAGCAGCTATCTGCCTGTAAACTGCTGCGGTGTATTTTTGGCTGCTAAAGGGCTGGATTTCTGCTGGAACTGTTGCCCGACACTCCTGCTCCACTCGTAATGAGAGCCCCTGTCCCGGTAAATCATCCAAAGAATGGGACTGTGGGGAGGAGTATATGGGAGCGTCACTGAAAAGAGGAGGGGCGTCAGTGTTTAAATCTCTGCGCTGCACACAGTGTGAGCGGTGAGAGGGCCACTCCATAGAAATTTCAGTTAGAGTACTGTTTAATCCCAATATCAAGCTGCGCAAAGCTAAATGGGATTAATTACTATTTCACAATAGCTTTAAACTACTAGGAGTTACTATAACTGTGCACACTAAAGTCTCATGCTTTAACTTATTAAAGGGAAATCAATTGATAAAAGTTCATAAACATTAGCAAGTGTTCCAACGGCAGTGGGGTGCAGTAAATTTTACTTATTTATTCTTCTTTTAATATTTTCAGGCTCTGGGCTTAGGCCTCTAACAGAACCTGTGTTTTTCCAGTGTTGATACTGTAGCTTTCCATTTTCAGGCGAGTTTGATATTCGAATTAATTCTGTGCTGCAAATATTTAGATAAACATAAATTGTACAGACAGCCATCCTGAAGATGAAAAGGTTAACAGTTCAGCTATTTTGTATAATTGTTGCTGCACAGTCCATAGCTATAAAATGTTCTGGGCAAGAAAAAGCTCAGAGTCCTGATATACTGCACAAGATACTTTATGACAGTTTCAATTTGGATGCTAACCAGTCCTTCTAGAACAGCAAGCCCATTAAAATTGAGAAGGAACTCATTTTCCAGTAAATTTAGGTTAGTTAATTACTCAAAATGTTTATGCTTGGATAGAAGCTTTGGTAAAAGAACACTCATTTGTTTAGGAATGACAGTTATACAAATAATATTGCTCTCAGGAAATATTGAGGTCAACTCAGGACCAAAGACAAAGGCATACAAAAGATCAGAGATAAAAACAGCTCATGAAAATGCTAGAAGCATAATAAAAAAGATTAATGCTTTTAGGCTCTGGGTTGGTCAAAATGTCCCAGACGTAGTCAGCTTATCAGAAACATGTTTACATCACAAATTGATGCTAAAGAAATATTAATAGATTTTTTTTGAAATTATACTTTATCTTCTCCCACTACCTGTCGGCCTCTACCCTTCAGGGCATCCAAGGGGTCACCCTTCTGCCACTCTGCCCACTGATACTTACCTCTGGATCCCCATGTAACTTAGGCTTACGAGTGGGGCGAGGTGGGGAGACCCCGTAAATCAACTTTTCAACGGATCCGAAGGTAGTCGGCGAGCAGGGGGAACACTGAAGGCACGCCCCGGGAAGCCCATCTTCCGGGAGCAGACAAGCGTTTTTCTGTTTTTCCTTCCTCCCCCACACAGCTTCCAACCCCCCAGACGTCATGGCGCTATTCGCAGACATCTGCTGCGTGTTGGGCCACCCGTCTCCCTTCTAATGGGAGCTTGCAGTACCCAGAGCGTCCGCCCAGAGTCGCGCAAGTGCGATGGGCAACGGCCTCCACCTGACCCTCCCCTGAGATAGCGAGCTGTCATGGGACGCCCGTACTCCTCCCAGCCGACCCACCAGTGACCAGAGTCTGCTCCCAAACCCAGGTCACCAGCATGGAGCAAGGTGTGGCGTCCAGCGCCTCAACCCTCAGCACCACCGGGCCGGCACAGTTTTAATATTTTTAGGCAGGATAGAGGAAAGAGGGGAGGTGGACTTCTGTATATACATGAAAAATTTGAGGAATTCAAAACTGCATTTGCTGGGACAGTAGAAGGAACAGAATGTTTGTGTGTAACCTCTAAAAAACAAACTTTTGGTAGGGGTGATATATTCTCCACCAAAGATTACGCCTAGCAAATTTGAAAAATTAACTCAAACACTCACTTCATTAGCAGAAGATAAAGACGTTTTAGTAGGCGATTTCAATGCTGTCCCAGGGGAAAACCTAGAGGACACAAACTGGAAAATTATTTTGAGCCCCTGAATATTCAACAAGCAGTTGATCAACCAACTAGAAAGAGCAACCCACAAAGCCAAAGTAGCATATTGGATTTAATGTTTTTCTCTCGAGTTTTTGAAATACAAAATTGTTAAGTTCTCCCTCCAAACTTGGGAGATCACAATTTGGTATTATGCACTATTACGGATAATCTTAACTACAGGGAGATAGGAAAACTGTCACAAACAGACTATAAAAATTACCACCCTGATTATTTTATAAAAGAGCTAAGGACAATTAAATGGGATAGAATAGATACGATTCCTGAAATAAACACAAGAGTTGAGTATTTTACAAATAGGTTTGTTCAAGTTTGTAACAAACATGCTCCTCCTAAAACAATCAGAGTACAGAAACAGCATTTACCTTGGGTAACTGACTTTCTAAGGAAAATTATTTGTATTAAAGATAGACTGTGGAAGAAAGCAATAAAGACAAAAAGTAAAGATATCTGGGAACAGTTTAAAATCCAGCCCAACAAGTGAACAAAAAGTGTACAAAACTAATTAGACAAGTTAGAAGGAAGTACTTCGCTAATAAAGTCGATAAGGCCTCTCGTCCAAAGTAGTACTGGAGCATCATAAAGGAATTGGAAAATCCTGTTAGAGCTGAACACAGGATTAAGATGTTAAATGATAATGAGGACCTTTTAACTCCTGAAGCCATGGCCCAAATACTAAACAACTACTTCATTAGACTACCAGACATTCCTATTCTGGAAGTTGCACAGGCCACCATAAAAAATGGTTTCTTGGAATCCAATCAACCAAAATTTTACTTTAGGAAAATTAGGGAACAAGAAGTTAAAACTGAATTGAAAACAACTTAACCCCAGGAAGTCATACAGCTTAGATGGGACAGAAACAAGATTTATAAAAGATGCTCAGGAAACATTAACTCCAGTAATAACTAAAATACTTAATCAGAGCCTAATAGAAAGTCAGTTCTTTGAAATATGGAAGATAGCTAAAATTATTCATATCTTTAAAGGTGGCAATTCAAATGACCTTTCAAATTATAGGCCGATTGCTCTCCTTTCTTCTCTCGAAGCTAATGGAGTGATTGGTTTATAACCAATTCTGTGAGTATCTAGAGAAATACTCTGAACTAGCAACATACCAACATGGATTTAGGGCTGGGCATTCAACGAGCACCACACTTGTGGATTTCCTGCGTAAAGTAGCAACTGCAATGGATGCCGGGGAGTCTGCAGGTGTGGTGTTCATCGATTTGTCCAAAGCCTTTAATTTGGTAAGCCATCCCATCCTCTTTGAGAGACTGGAAAGGATAGGTCTAGCCACTGGTCCATTAAAGTGGTTTCAGTCTTACTTAGGGCAACGCACCCAACAGGTGGAAGTTGCTGGTCAGCTGTCACGTTTAGGCTACTTGACAAGAGCAGTGCTCCAGGGGTCAATCCTGGGGCCACTATTATTCTTGATTTATGTGAATAACCTGCTTGACACTATATTTAGAACCCAAATAAGACTCTACGCAGATGACACTGTGTTATACACATCAGCAAAAACCCATGATCAAATGGTAAAGCTTTAGGCTGACTTTGATATACTTCGAGACTGGTTTGGTGAATCAAAACTGGTACTAAGTACCAAGAAAACACAGGTAATGTGTTTTCAAAATAGGAAGCATAAAAAAACAAACAAAAAACAAAACAATACTACAATTAGAAATTCTGACAAGAAATGGAAAGATACTTTCAAACACAAATTATTAGAAATACTTAGGTGTCATTATTGATAATCAATTGTCTTTTGAAGAGCATAAAAAATATGTAACCAAAAAAAGTTAATTCGAGAATAGGTGAACTGAGAAGGTCAGCATCCAGTGTGCCACTTCAAATTAGGAAAACAATAGCTACACAACTGATTCTTCCAGTTCTGGAGTACGGAAACTTAGTCTATGGCTTTGCAGGGACTAAACTGTTGGGAAGCTTGGATGTGACGTATAACCGGTTAGCAAGATTCATTTTGAAATGCCCATTTCGTACACACCATTGTGTTAAGCATTAAAGACTGGCCTGGGACAGTCTGTCCATCCATCTAAAAAAGCAATCTGCCATATTCATATTTAAAGTCAGAGAAGGTCTAATAAAGGGCAACTTAAGAATTTTTCAGGAGAAGGAAGGGTAACACTATCAGCTCAGAGAAGTGGTTCATAGAGGCCTATATATACCTAAAATAAAGACAAGGTTTGGTCTAATGCCCTTCCAATATTCAACTGCAGTCTTATGGAATAAAATACCTCCACTGATTAGGAATCAACACAGGTTACCCATTTTTAAGTCTGAAATTGATACATTTTACCATCAAGAATGTGCTTGTTCTGACTGTCATTTCTGTATTATGTTCCTTGGAATCTACTGTATTATTTGTTATGTAATGTATGTAAAATGTGTACACTGTTTACTGCCTTGCACTTTATGTATACAGGACAACTCTGTAGATTGGTACCTTTGGACCTAAAGTTCTTTCCTGTTTAAAAATAACATTTTAACAACAACAACAGAGCAACATATGTTATTGCAAATTTTGACTGTATTACTTCTTTAAATCGAGTTGGCCCAGAAGGCACTCTGGGGACATCCATGCATACCAGCAGTGGATCAGAAAGGGTGTACCCCCTATAGGCAGACTGGGAGTGACCAGAAAGGCACAAGGAAAACCAATATAATGTTGACCACCAAGGACCCTAGAGTTCACTTCTCCAAACTCTCCGAAGGGGCCAGCCTCAATTACTTGGGCCTAAAGTGGCCCCATGCCTCCACCTGGGGTAGCAATATGGGGTACCTGGATGCGGACACTCAAGGCAATTATCCCCCAGGAAAAAGTCCATAACCTGCCTACACAGTCCCACCCCAAGTACAAGTGACACTGTAACAGCAATAACGACCCCCAAACCAAGGAATGTAGTTCAGAGAATAATTTATTTAAAAAGGGAGAGTGCAGAGAGAACAAGTGGACAGAAGGAAAAATGGAAGCAATAAAGTAGCAGTAAAATTCTTATACTCCATGCAGTAAACCAATTCAACAATAAAAAACAAAGCAACAGGATAAATTGGTGGTGCTAATTCAGATTAGAACAAAAATAATTCTGGTGCTGTGAGGAAGGGCTTGGATTCATTGGTGACTGGGGACCCACCTGGAGGGATGGAGGTTTCTTCAAGCCCGACGGCCTGCATCCATCTTGGAGGGGAATCCAAGCACTCAATGATAAGTTTAAACGCTACATTGACAAGCATTTAAACTAGCCAAGGGGGGTGGCAGGCTAGCAAGGAGGGTACCTACTTGCTCACCCCCAACATCTAGGAGTGGAACCAGTGAACCGGAGGAGTGGATATCTCAACAAAGCAGTGTGCAAAAGATGAAGATTAGTGCCCAAGAGGTGGATAGGCAGAAAAGGGGCAAAAATCAGCAGAAGGGCAGACAGCAAGGAGAACCAGGGATAAAGGACAACCAGGGAAGGGGCTGGAGTAGAACAGCTAAACAGTCTAGGGAGGCCAAATCATGGAAAGCCACGTGGGCCAATGCCAGGAGCCTTAGCAACAAGATGGAAGATCTGGAGGCTGTCATGGTGCAGTCAGACCTGGACATTGTGGCCATCACAGAAACCTGGTGTAATGATAAATATGACTGGGAGATGGCCATTCCTGGCTACAACATATTCAGAAGAGACCGGGCAGGTAGGAAGGGAGGAGGAGTAGCACTGTATGTGAAAAATGACATAAGGGCCACAGAAATCCAGGAAGAACAAATTGGGGACAGATACTGTGGGTTAACCTGGAAAGGAAAATAGGGCCAGCCATCCGCACAGGTGTAGTCTATAGACCACCAGCCCAGGAGGAAGAAACAGAAAGGGAGCTGATGCTAGCCATTCAAAGGATGGCAGACAAGGGTGAGGTAGTACTTGTTGGAGACTTCAATATTCCAGACGTAGACTGGAGCATCCAAGCAGCATCAACTAGGAGCAGATTTATCCTGGACTCCTTCAGGTGCCTTCCTCAAGCAACTGGTCATGGAACCAACTCCGGCAGAAGGCAATACTGGACCTTGTGCTCACAAACAGGGACAGTGTGATGGGGTAACAGTGGGTGACCACTTGGGGAACAGTGACCACCAGTCATTGTGGTTTGAAATCACAGAAGGAGCAGAACCAAACCACACAAAACATGTATCCTGGATTTTAGGGGGCAGACTTTGGGAAAATGGAGATACTTGAAAGAGGCATTAAGGAATGGGGCAGGAATCAGGGGTTGAGGAACAGTGGGCAGTATTTAAAATGGGGATTACAAGAGCAACAGAATTATGCATTAAGCAGGTTGGCAGAGGAAAAGGAAGAGGAGGCCATTCGGTTTTCCAAAGAGGTAGCAAAGAAAGTGAAAGCCAAAAAGATTGCATTCAGGCAATACAAAAAGACACAGGCAGAAGGGGATAGGGAGAAGTACCAGGAGAAGCAAAGGGAGGCAGGGAGGTCAGTAAGGGAAGCCAAAGCTCAGACAGAAGAGCACATTGCAAAATCAGTGGGTAGAGGGGACAAAACCTTTTACAGGTACGTAAGTGAAAAAAGAAAAGCAAAGGGAGGGATAGTGAGACTGAAGGGGGAGGATGGGGGCCATGTGGAGGATGACAACAGTAAAGCTGACATACTGAACAGGTATATCTGCTCATTCTTTACTGAGGAAGAGGAGGGTTATGGGTCTGAAGGGAGTACAAGGGGTGAGAATGGTGCAGAAATGGACACAAGTCCCTTTACATGAGAAAGGGTCCTGAAGGAACTGGAAGTAATAAGAGTTGATAAAGCAATGCGGGCAGATGGAGTGCATCCCAGGGTCCTTAAAGAACTCAGAAAGGTGGTGGCTGAACCTCTGACTATCCTGTTTAGCCAATCACTGGAAACTGGAGAGGTACCCAAAGACTGGAGGACAGCAGATGTAGTCCCCTTATACAAAAGTGGGAACAAAGAGGAAGTAGGGAACTACAGACCAGTCAGCCTCACCTCGGTAGTGGGGAAGACCATGGAAGCATTACTGAAGGAGAGATTGGTGGAACATCTGGTTGTCAATGGACTGCAGGATCCAAGGCAGCATGGTTTCACTAGGGGGAGGTCATGTCAGACCAACCTCGCTGAATTTTTTGACTGGGTGACTAGGGAGATGGATCAGAGGAGGGCAGTGGACATGGCCTATCTGGACTTCAGCACGGCCTTTGACACTGTGCCACATAGATTATTACACAAACTAGGGATTATGGGTGTGGGCAGGACAGTAGTGTGGTGGGTAGGTAACTGGCTGGGTGGCAGGACACCGAGGGTGGTGGTAAATGGCTGTCACTCCACAGAAGGAAGAGTAACCAGTGGGGTACCATAGGGATCAGTGCTGGGACCGGTCCTATTCAACATCTTCAGTGACATTGCGCAGGACCTAGAAGGCAGAATTTCACTGTTCGCTGATGACACAAAGCTCTGTAACAGAGTAGACACCAGAGGGTGTAGATAGAATGAGAAGGACCTGCAGAAACTTGAAGAATGGTCAGGGGTTTGCAGTTGAAATTCAGTGCAAGAAGTGCAAGATAATGCATATGGGGCACAAAACCCTGGCACAATACATCAGTTGGGGGTGAGGATATAGCATACACCAAGCAGGAAAGGGACCTTGGGGTTATCACCTCTGATGACCTCACGGTAGGGAAACAGTGTGACAAGGCAGCAGGTAAAGCAAATAGGATGCTGGGATGCATAGGCAGGGGGCATCACCAGCAGGAAAACTGAGGTCATGATTCCACTATGCAAGACACTAGTGAGGCCCCACTTGGAGTACAGTGTACAGTTCTGGAGACCTTACCTACGTAAGGACACAGACAGGGTAGAGAAGGTTCAGAGGAGGGCAACAAAGATGGTACATGGACTGCATCACAAGTCCTACGAGGACAGGTTGAAGGAATTGAATATGTACTCCCTGGAGGAGAGGAAGGAGAGAGGGGATATGATAGAGACATACAAGTATCTTACAGGGAGGAACAGGTTGCAAGAGTACACTATTTTTAAGCAAAAAAGATGTTCCAGGACTAGAGGGCATGGGATGAAGTTGGAGGGAGGATGATTCAGAGGAAATGTGAGGGAGAATTTCAACAAGTGGAATACCCTGCCTGAGGAAGTGGTGGGGGCTGAAATAATCATGGGATTTAAGAATGCATGGGATAGACATAAAGGAATTCTGGAGGTCATGGGGTAAGGGGCAACAGAGTTCTAGGAAAACAAACTGAAGTTACAAACTCAAATGGGCAGACTAGGTGGGCCATAGGCCCTTATCTGCCGACACCGTCTATGTAGCTATGTATCCAGGTAAAGTTTCCATAAATCCAAATATTGAAAGAAAGGATTAGTACTAAAACTATAAAGGATTTGTTCCCACCATGCCACATATAAACTTTCATAACTCTGAGCTACTGTTGCCCCCCTCGCAGTTCCTCCAATTTGTTTATAGTATGTACCCAGATACAAAAACATATTTTTTGTTAATACCAAATTGGCAAGCTGCAAAAAATAATGTGTGGGCATATTTACTCGTTGTTCCTCCTCCCTCTGATCGAGAAAGAACCACAAAGCTCATAACCCATCTGCAGGTGGAATTATTGTATATAATGAATCAATGTCCAGGTTAGCAAAAAAAAAACACTCCTGCTACATATCCAAATCCTCGGCCAAGTAAATGATCTGCATCGAGTCCCTTAAATAAGATCTAACTTCAATTACCAATGGTTGCAAAAAGGCAAGGAAAAGTTTATTTAAAAGACACCCAATCCCAGAGGCTCTGGGCGCCGTAGAAACATTAGAACAAGCATTTAGATATAATAAAAATAAACATTACACATAATAAATACAAATCTAACAAAAACCAAGCCATAACTATAAATATACATCTAAACATTAAATGCTTTAGAGAAGAAAAAAGCTTTAAGCTGGGCCTTAAAAACATCAACTGACGAAGCTTCTCTGACCATAGTTGGTAAGAAGTTCCACAGAACAGGGGCTGCGGCGCTAAATGCTCTATCACCAGCGGATTTCAGCCTAGTTCTGGGAATGGTCAGGAAGCATTCACTGGAGGAGCGAAGAGGGCGCGAGGAGAAGGCAGGTGACAGAAGGTTTAACAGGTAACCAGGGCCCTGCCCTGTAGGGCCTTAGGTGAGAAGACCCACCTTAAAGAGGACTCCACCTGACTGGCAGCCAGTGCACCTGGGCGCAAAACCTGGAAGATAATATGGCAAAACTTTGCCGCCCGTTAACAACCGGCAGCCATGCTTTGCACCAGCTGCAATCTGCGGAGAGATCCTCCCGTGACCCCGAGATACAGTGCATTACAGTAATCAAGCCTAGATGTGACTAAGGCATGTATCTGAGTAGGGAGGTCCAGAGGCGGAACAAGGGACTTAATCCTGGCAATGTTTGTAAGATGGTAAAAACAGGTACGAACCACAGAGGATATTTGAGCCTCCATGGTTAGATCTTTATCCAGAATCACGCCAAGATTTCGCACCCAAGAGGAGGCCTTCAATGGCACAGATCCTAGGACAAGCCCAGTTTCTGTGTCAGAGGCCATCCTATCACAAACTCTGTTCAACTCCGCTACTAGTACCTCCGTCTTATCGGGGTTCAGCCGCAACCAGCTGGAGGCCATCCAGTCGTTTATCTCAGCCAGACAAATATTTAGCACATTCACTGCATTTGATGTTCCTGGGGCAAAGGAAAAATACAGCTGAGTATCATCGGCATAACAATGAAAACTCAAGCCGTATTTCCTAATGATCCCGCTCAGAGGCAGCACTGGAGCCAATACTGATCCCTGAGGAACTCCACAAAGAAGTAGGCTGGGTGTAGATGAGAAATTTCCCATCCTGACCCGCTGCCTCCTGTTGGTAAGAAAGGACTCAAACCATTTGATGACATTACCGGTGAGTCCACATAGGTCCCAAGGCGAGCAAGCAGCACACAATGGTCCACAGTGTCAAATGCTGAGGTGAGATCGAGGAGAACAAGAATTGTCTTGTCTCCCGGTCCCCTAGCCCTGAAGAACGTCATTCTGCACCAGACAAGTGCAGTTTTAGGTGCTATGTCTGGACACTAAAAGCCGACTGGAAGGGTTCATACAACTCATGAGATATGAGGTGCTCTTCCAACTGAAGCGCTACCACCTTCTCAATAACCTTTCCCAGAAATGAAAGGTTAGAGATTGGACGGTAATTTGCCTTGACCTCCGGGTCCAAAGATGGCTTCTTTAAGAGGGGTCTCACCAGAGCCTCCTTCAAGGCATCCAGAAAGACACCCTCAGAGAGGGAACACCGTACAATCGAGGCAAACACCGGGTGACAGAGTCAGCGCATCTCATTAAAAAACGCGTTGGCACCGGGTCCAGTTCACAAAAGGTATGCTTCATATTGGTTGCTACCTCAATCCAAAGCCATCCAAAAATATAGAAATAGGCTCTGTAAGCCATCCATTGCCCAATATAATGGGGCGTCCCGGAGGGCATTCCCTATTTTTATGTATTTTCGGTAGGATATATATTATAGGGACAACTGGATGTGCTACTGTTAAGGCTTTAAAAACTTGATCCGCTACGTACCCCTTTACAAAACCCTGACTCAATACTAATTCCACCACCTTTTTAAAAATATTCGTTTGATTGCTGGAAAGTTTCTCATAATAGCTAGCATCCCCCAACTGTCGATGTATTTCTTGTTCATAAAAGAAAATCCATAATGACCACTGCCGGCCCCCCAGCTGATAATTTGAATGCCCATTCGAATACTGCATTGCCATCGTTAAGCATATTCTAAATCAAACAGAAGGGACACATGAAATAAGTTTTATTGGGATTGAAAAAGTGGTTATTAGTCCCAGAGGTGGAGATTTTGAAAAAAGTGGGACAACACGAGTTTCTGGATATATTATCTCAGAGCTAGAAGTGATGAGGGGTTGAATGAGAATATAGTCCTCTCTGCTTTTTTAAGCAAATTATGAATACTAGTCAGTGTAAGGGGTATTCAAGTTAAAGGAAATATGTTTAAGGTACAGGGCATCGGAATAAAATGAAGCATTTGCATGCCATAATTACAATTACAGTATATAAGGCTGAGAGTTGTAATAAATGAAAATGTTGGAGGCAGGCATGGAAATTAGTAATTGGTTGTATAATGTGATTTTATACCAATTGTATAACTAAATTAAGTGATGGTATGTGTTGAAGCCTGCACAAAATGATGTCCCACAGCTAAAGGTAATGAAAACATGTGCATATTCCTGCCGGAAATTTATATATAATGATGTCTCACAGTTAGTAGTAAGGAAACTGTGAGCATATTCAGATTAAGCAGTGATATGCTCTAAAGTGCCCGATTTATAATAAAAAAGGAATATTCTGTGCAAAATGAATTTTTAACATAGAATGCACTACATATTTGAAATGCACCGTATGGATTTAAAATTAATTCTGAGGGTTGATATGGTTATAAATGAAAAGTTGAGCTGTAAAAAATAAAATAATAATAAATTTTATTTCTTAAGCGCCTTTCCAATTTCAAGGCACTGTACAAAAATTATAAAAAACACAAATAAAACACAGATAAAACACAGATAAAAACATCAATCTCAGAATGATACATCACAATCACTGGTCTAGAAAAGCAGACTGATACAAGTGAGTTTTTAAATCCCTCTTAAACTCCTCCATGGAGGTGCACAACCACAACCGACAGGGTAGAGAATTCCAAAGAGTGGGAGCAGCATAAGAGAAAGCTCTACAACCAGATGAATTTAGGCTCACTCTTGGAATCTCTAGCAACCCCTCGTCGGCCGAGCGGAGTATCCGCCCATAAATGGGTTTCACCACTCTGTAATTAAAGCAAGTTTCTGGTTTAATTCATTTATGCCAAGTAATTCTAGTAAACTGTATTACACATGTGTTTTAAATTGTATTAATTGGGGTCAAAATATAATATGTTGTACGTGTTGTAAGGAAATAAACTCTGATGAATTGGGGCGTTGTCTTTGCGAATTGTTAGTATCTTTTTTACATCTAAAAATGTATATTTTGTACTGCTCTTTTAAAATAAATGGTTAAAATATATGACCATTTATATCCATCTGTTTTTGGTGGGTGCTATGATCAGAATTACTTTTACTCCATGCAGTAACAACAACAATTGCTCCACACAACCTGCCCACCCTGCACAGTCCTTCAAACCGCAAGTAGGTGCGCACAACTTAAACCTACCCAAAGGCTACGGGCAAGAGCTCTTTTTTTTAGTTGCAGTGCATACCTCACTCTAGATGCAGTTGCTGCTAGCAGGGTTGGAGCTCAGTGACACGCTATAACTATTGCAGGCAAACAATTTAAAACCCAAACTGTTGCCGAGCAATTGAACTGTTGAAAAGGGGCCTCTATTAGTAATCCACACACAAATGGGTGTCCCGGATGGCCTTCACAGTTCTTCTGTCTGGGCCTACCAAAGCAGCATAGTTTGCCCAGGATTTCTCCCTCAAACCCTGGCACTATCACAATTTTCCCAGTTGCTGGGCAAAAACCTCAGAGGGTACTCACGGTCTCTGATGATGAATGAGGCGAGATGGCTGGGCATGCTTCCCACTGGAGAAGAGGCTTCCCTGGGATCATCTGGTGTTCACTCAATTGTCTCGGTTCTCTACGGTTGGTCTGGCACTTCAGGTGCTGCATATTCTGGGGGCCAGAGACCCTGAAGCAGGCAGTGGCCTTCTCAGTCGGTTGGTCTTCAAAGTAGCTCATCCCCCAGAGGGAAAAGTCACTGGTGGGGCAGGAAAAAACCCAGTTCCCATCCTCGCCTCCAAACCATTAGTTCTGATAAAACCAAGAGTCAATTGCTGGGATCCAGACTTCTTTAATCTGTCAGGCCTGCAGCATCAGGCAGACAGTGGTTCACCAGCTCACAACTCCTATCTCTCTGTCACAATAGCAGAACTCGCCCAGATATCTGGGAACAGCCCCTTTTATAGGGGATGAAGCTCAACACCCTGTTGGTCAGTCTTGCAGGCAAGCAGCAAAAGAAATGCTGGCCCAGCTATACTGGGCTGGCAAGCAGGCTGGAAAGCATATCAAGTACCCTCACTGGCTGAAATTGGCATGCATTTTGAGTGCCAACCTC
Organism: Neoceratodus forsteri; assembly: GCA_016271365.2. Taxonomy (NCBI): domain Eukaryota; kingdom Metazoa; phylum Chordata; order Ceratodontiformes; family Ceratodontidae; genus Neoceratodus; species Neoceratodus forsteri. The sequence continues at coordinate 434,487,613 of JADMNL010000022.1, read as the reverse complement.
TGACCCTTTCCCAAACCTCCCTGCTGTAATCCGAGGGCTGAGGAGAGTCATAGGCACTGCCATGTTTGTTTACATTCAGGTGCCAGGCTGTAGCAGCTTACTACTGCTTTATCTCTGTCCCTGGGAGGCAGTTGTGAGGTTGCCCTGACCCCACTGCCTGTCCAGGGCCAGGAAAGTGGCCACACACTTGGTCATGTGGCCTGTTTTTGCACTGGGACTCCATTATGGGAGGCAGCTTTAGAGCCGCTCTCCCAGAGGCTTTGTGCAGATGCGCACTTTTACTTTTTCATTCTTTCTTTCTGTTACTGGACGTTGCCTGCTCTGGCCTGGGAAAAATTTGGTGGATTCTCAGTGGTGCAAGGCTACTGCGATCCCAGCTCCACTGCCATCCTTGGAGCCAGGACCCTTGCTGGGAGCAGGAGCATAGCCCAACTAGTGAATCGGAGCTATGGCTCCGTGTCCATGAGGCCGCACATGCACGGCAGCACACTGAAAGGTGACTACAATATTCATGTTTCTTGACAAGCTGCAGGCAACTGCAGTTGGGGAATCTGCTCAATGTGCCCAAATGGTGCTCTCCTTCCTGGTCTCAGCCCCACCAAGCAGTCCTGGAGCGGAGATCATAGGTGTGCTGTGTGGCTCCAGCTGTGACGATTTCAGGTGGGGAGTCCTGCAATAGAAATGGAGCCAACTACAGGTAAGCCCCAAACTGGGGTGGGAGGCTATAGTAGCATAATGTTGGACCCTTGATTTAAATAGGATTAGAGTTGCTCCCTCTATTAGCTTCTGAAAAAGGATTTGGTGTGAAAGCTAAAGCTCTTTGTTCTTTTTGTAACATCCTTGTTGGTCCAATAAAAGGTATCAAACCACTTGTTCTGGATTTACCCTCTATTACAGAATTCTGTAAAATAAATTATGATTTGGCCAATGTTTTCAATGAAAAGACTGCGTGCACTGATTGGAACTTTTTAGATGATATAATTGATATTGATTTGGCTTACTAAATTTTGCTCAACTTTTATTGAAATTTCTAACTGTCTTTCCAATGAAAAAGTTCAGGGTAAAAGGAAAGAAAAATAAGTGGGTTACTGGGAAATTAACTGAAATTGTTCACAGATAAAATAAGTGTTGGAAAGAATATAGGAAAAATAGGGACTTAAATTTGTTAACACAATATAAGCAATTAAGGAATAAGTGTAAAACAGCCTGCAGGAGTACAAAGATTAATGAATTCTTTTTTTTTTTTCTTTTTAAGAAACAGCAATGTAGCCAGCCCCACAGGGTATCCGCTCGCGACACTGACGACCAGGGTTCAGGAACAGACCCGGGAGTCAGAGGGCCGGCTGAGGTGGAGAAGGACTGAATGCGTCCAGCAACTCCTTTTCTGGGGGTGACTATTCAGCACGCTAATGGCCCCTGATGGAGGCTGGTAGCTGCAAGTACCGAGGCCACACATTATAGGAGGCAGGGACAGACATCTGGTGCAACCACTGACGTCATTGCATGTCCTGCCTCCAGGGAACTCCAGCATCTGAAAAAAATCCATCCCCGTGGATGACACTCCCACCTCTGCTGCCATTCCTGCGTAACCAAAGTTCCGTCGGGGGGGGCCCACACCCGTGGCCCTGTCCTGGGGGGTAAGCCAGGGCTAGAGACAGAGTGCTGAGAGTGGGTGCCCACCCGGGGAGCAAGCCTGGACTGGTGGGTGGCATGCAGGGCTGAGGAGCCTCGGCCCATCAGGGCAGCGGTGTGGGGTCCGGGCCAAAAAAAAAAAAAACACACAACAAGCAATGGAATAATTTGGGTGATTTAAAGAAAGTCTGGCAAACTCTAAATCAAATGTTGGGTAGAAAGAAAACTAATTCCCATTTTACAATTGAGATGAATAATAAATTGATAAATTCTCCTATTGAGGTTGCAAGGATGTTTAATGAGTTTTTTGGTAACTTGAATGATTATAGAAAAACCTTCTCTACTCAAGTACCTGTCTTTCCAATTCGCTGCTAATAATAAAATTACCCTTTTTTATTTTACATTTCTTACACCTCTCGTGGTTATGGAGTATACTCAAAAAAAGCAATCCTAAACCTCTAACTGGATTAGACCAAACTGACTTTTCAACACTTAATGAGTCAAACTGACTTTCAATTAATTAAAATGGCCTCCTCTAACTTTATATGTAAAGGTTGGTGTCTAGGCTAAGATTAGCAGCAGAGGCTACGTGATAAATATAGCTATTTCAGGTGATACTAAGGTATTGGGCACAGTAGTATGCAGAACGGTATCCTTACAGCAGTAAGTCAGTAACAGGCAGTAAAGAAAGGGAACGATGCTGGGAGTGGTGCGGTGCAGTGGCTGTGGAGCAGCAGTGCTTAGAAGAACCTGATGGATGCTGCGGTGCTGCCCCATCTGCAGACACCTTTCTGGACTGAGGACAGAGATTGCCAGTCTCTGGGCCAAGTTGGCCAGGTTTCAGGAGGCCTCCTGCCCCATCCAGGGGCCACCATATCTGCACCCACTACCTCAAAGGATGCCCAGCAGCAGGAGTAGTTGGACTATGGTGGGCTTCGGCAGGGTAAGGGAGGTGGGGCAGACACACACACACCCCCCAGCTGGTGCAGCTGAGGAACTCCTACACTTTGTTGGAGGAACAGGAAGGCCCCATAGGGTCATCCAAAGTTGCACCCAGGGAGGATGAGTGGGACCTCCAAAATGGAGCCCCAAGGGTGGGTGATTGAGGACCCAAAAGGAAGAGGAAGCTGCTCCTGGAGGGGACTCCATCATCTGAGGTGTGAAGCTGGAAACAAGCAGATAGGACAGTGAGGTTAAGTGCTTACTAGGAGGCACAGCTCGAAGGGATGGAAAGCAAATCCAGAGGATCGCTAGGGCAATAGCGAAGAGGGGGGAGCTGGGTGTCATTATCCATATGGAGAAAAAATGACCTAGCTGGGGCCAAGGCAGAGATAGGAAGAGTGTAGAAGGAGTTCAGTAAACTGGGGAGGGGCCTAAGGCAGGCAGCAAAATCTGTGACCTTCTCAAAGGTGCTGCCTGTCCAGGGCAAGGGGGAGGCTAGAGATCTCCACACCAGGGACTATAACACTTGGTTGGAGAGCTGGTGCGAACAGCAGGGCTTCGGCTTCGTTGGGGACTGAAGGGGCAGACTGCCTGCACCCTTCCGGGAAGGGGACCAAGGTCCTCCGTGAACAACTTAAATGCTTCATCGGCAAGCATTTAAAACTAGCCAAGGGGGGGTGGAGGAGGGAAGCAGGGGAAAGCTGACTAGCCACCCCCACAGGATAATTTAGCTAACATGGAGGACAGTAAGGACACCAAATCACCAGAAAACACAGTAGTCAGCAGAACAGGGGAAGGCAGGAGAAGCAAAGGTAATGGGGGGAGGTCAAGAGAAGTGTTTGCAGTAAAGGGAGAGCCATGTGCATGAATGCCCGCAGCCTAGGGAACAAAATCCCTGATCTGGTGGTCATGATAGAAGGGGTGCACCTGGATATTATAGCTATAATGGAGACTTGGTACAGTGGGAACCATGACAGGGACATAGCTATACTAGGGTATACTTTAGTCAGGAGAGACAGAGTGGGGGAAAATGGAGGAGAGGTGGCTCTGTACGTGAGGGAGGGTATAAAGGCGACAGAGGCCCAAGGAATGCAGGGGGAGGCAAAGGCACTATGGGTCACACTGGAGACCAGCAATGGCATAGCTGTTCACACAGGTGTAATATATAGACCACCAGCACAAAAGGAGGAAATGGACAGGGATCTACTGGAAGCCATCCATGTGATGGGAGCTAAGGAGAGGCGTTGCTTATGGGTGACTTTAACCTGCCAGAAGTTGACTGGAGTACCCCAGTGGCAGAGTTATCCTGGAATCCCTGCAAGGGGCATGCCTCAAGCAGCTGGTGCTGGAGCCAACCCAGGAAGGAGCAATTTTGGACCTGGTACTGACCAACGGGGACAAAATTACAGATGTCAGGGTGGGAGAACAACTGGGGTCCAGTAACCATCGCACAGTACAGTTCAGTGTGAAAACAACAGGGGCATGCCACACAAAGGCGAGGGTTCTGGACTTCAGGAGGGTGGGCTTCAATAAGATGGAGGTAAGTCTCAAGGAGGCCCTAGCAGTGGGCGAAAAAAGGGGAGGAGTCACGGGACAATGGGCCCATCTAAAAGGAGCTATAGTGGGGGCAACAAACCTTTGTATTTTGCCTGATAGACAAAGGAAAAAGGAGAACAAAACCTCTACGGTTCATGCAGGAAGTGACCGGGAAGGAAAGGGCAAAAAAAGGTGGCCTTCAGGAAATATAAGGAGACGCAAAAGGAGGAGGACACGGCAGAATATCTAGAAAAACAGAGGGAGGCAGGGAGGGCAGTCAGGGCTGCAATGGCAGAAGAGAATATAGCAAAAGGAGTTAAAGGGGATAGGACTTATACATACATTAGTGAAAAGGAGAAAGACCAGGGGTGGGGTATTGCAAGGCTGAAAGTGGGTTGGCGGGTTGGAGTGGAAGGGGACCAAGATAAAGCATGAATCCTGAACAAATATTTCTGTGAAGTTTTCATGGAGGAAGGGGCAGGGAAGGGACCTCAGCTAAGAATCAGGATGAGAAGGGAAATGGATAACAGGCCATTCAAAGAGGACAGAGTCCTAAAGGAACTTACAAAACTGAAGTTGGATAAGGCAATGGGACCAGACAGGATACACCCTAAAATATTAAAGGAGTTGAGGTAGGTATTGGTGGCACCACTTGCAGCCCAGTTCAATGAGTCACTGGAAACAGGAGTGGTTCCAGAGGACTGGAGAAGGGCTAATGTAATCCCTCTCCACAAAAGTGGGAGCAGGGAGGAGGCTGGAAACTACAGACCTGTCAGCCTGACCTCAGTAGTGGATACAATTATGGAATCTCTGCTAAAGGAAAGGGCAGTGGAGCACCTAGAATCAAGTGGAGCACAAGATCCAAGGCAACACGGATTCTCATCAGGAAAGTAATGTCAAACAAATCTGATAGATTTCTTTGACTGGATCATTGGGAGGTAGATTGGGGGAGCAGTGGATGTGGCCTACTTTGACTTCAGCAAGACGTTCAGCACCGTTTCACATAGGAGACTTGTGAACAAGTTGGACAGACTGGGATTGGGACACAAGGTGGTAAACTGGATTGGAAATTGGCAAAGGAATAGAACGCAGAGGGTGGTGGCAAACTGGGCTAAATCAGAAGTAGGGAGGGTGACCAGTGGGGTGCCACAGGGATCAGTTCTTGGGCCAGTGCTGTTTAATATCTTCATCAGCGACACTGTGGAGGGGCTGGAGAGGAAGGTATGCCTCACTGCAGATGACACCAAGATCTGCAATAGGGTAGACAGTCTGGGAGAGGTGGAAAAAATGAGGAGAGACCTAGCTAAGCTGGAGGAATGGTCCAGACTGTGTCAGCTAGGATTCAATGTGAAAAAGTGCAAAATCATGCACTTGGGGGCACAAGAACCCAGGGGAGAAGTACATGATGGAGGGGTGATATTAGAGGCCATAAAACCGGAAAGAGATCTGGGGGTAATCATATCGGATTACCTAAATGTGGCCAAACAATGTGCAGAGGCAATGAGTAGAGCCAGCAGGGTGTTGGGGTGTATAAGGAGAGGTATCACCAGCAGAAGAAGAGGTCATAATGCCACTCTACAAGACATTGGCGAGACCTCACATGGAGTACCATGTCCAGTTCTGAAGACCACATCTCCGAAAGGACATAGGGTGGAGGCAGTTTGAAGAAGGTCAACAAAAAATGGTGCAGGGCCTGCACCAAAGGTCATATGAGGTGAGACTGGAGGAACTCAATATGTATACCCTGGAGGAGAGGAAGGAGAGGGGAGACAGGATAGAGACCTTCAGCTATCTCAAGGGAATAAATAAGGTACAGGAGGGCAGCATCTTCCAAAAGAAAAAATACTTTAGAACAATTAGAGGGCATGACATGAGACTGGAAGAGGGTAGACTAAGGGGCAACATAAGAAAGCACTTCTTCACAGAAAAGGTGGTGGAGGCATGGAACAGCCTCCCAGCAGAAGTGGTGGAGGCAAAGACCGTGGGGGGAATTCAAAACTGCATGGGATAGACATGGGGTTCTATAGCAGTTCAGAAAAGAAGATGAAGCAGGATCTACGGCATTCTTGCTAGGTAGGGATACAGGGCAGACTAGATGGGCCAGTCGGTCCTTATCTGCCATCAAATTCTATGTTTCTACTATCTCACTTCCTATTACGCATCTATTTAATTATTCACTGTGTCAAGGATTATTTCCAAATTGCTAGAAAAAAGCTTTACTAAAACCTGTCCATAAACCTGGACCCAGGAATATCTTGTACAATTATCGCCCTATTTCATTACTTCCGCTCTTATCTAATCTTTTAGAGAGAGAACGGTCTTCAATCAGGTAAAGGACTACCTTGCTAAATATGGCATCTTATCAGAAGCCCAGCATGGTTTTAGAACAGGTTATAATACTGAGACGGCCTTGGTGGGGTTCATGGACTATGATAAGGGGCTTCATGTGGCTTCAGTCTTTGTGGACCTCAGCAAGGCCTTCGACTTGGCTGATCACAAGCAGTTGTGCTAGATGTTGAGCAAGGGCTTTTCATCTGACTCCATTCTTTGGTGTACAGAGGAGACCCCACTGCATAGTAATTGAACGTGCTCAATCTGATTTTAGGGAAATATGTTGTGGGGTTCCTCAGGGTTCCCTTTTAAGCCATTTATTGTTTTCTATTTTTCTAAATTCTCAATACTTGGTTTGTTCATCATCTAATTTCTTTACACAGATGATGCTGTTTTGTTTAATTCGGATAAGGTTTCTCCTGTTTGCAAAAGACATTCCAAAGTGACTTCCATAGTGTCCATAATTGTTTTTTGTCCCATAAATTATTACTTAATTCTAAAAACAGAAAACAATTTTTTTTTTTTCAGGCTTCAGTAGATCACTACAATGCTTTGGTGCGCCTAATCACCCTCCTATTGCTTCCATCAGGTAACATTCATCCAAACCCTGGCCCCGCACCCAACCTTAGGAAAAGGCCTGCCCAGGCTCAAGGACTCCGCATAGCTTCTATGAATATTTGCAGCCTCCTTTAAGAAGGCATTCCAATGCTGGGGTACTCAGCACCAGCACTGTCGCACTCATCGAAACCTGGTTATCCAAATCCACCCCCGACTCCTTTGTCTCCCTCCCTGGTTACACCCTTTTCAGGGAAGATTGGGTGGGTAAGCATGGAGGTGGTTGTGCTGTCTAAATGCGTGACTCCCTCCTTGGACATGCACTTCCACCACCCAAGCTTGATAACGGGCAAGCCCTCACACTAAAAATCTCCCCCAACCCTGGTAAGGGCCCACTCTTTCTCACCACTGCCTATATTCCCCCCAGAAAGCAAGACCTCGCCATTCAGGCACTTGCTGACTACCTCTCTAGCCTACTGCCCAAAATGGCCCAGATAATTGTTGGTGACCTGAATATCAACTGGCTCTCTGCCACGGCCTCCCAAACCAGAGATATCTTTGCCGCCCTTGACATGTCCCAGCTTGTCACCGCCCCAACTAGATTCAACCCCTCTACTGGCTCCAGCACCCTTCTGGATATCACCATTACCAACCGCCCCCAAAGGGTGCTTGATATCAGTGTACTTCCCAACTCACTTAGTGACCACTCCCCGGTGATATTCTCTTGGTCTGCTGCCAACAGCAAACCTGCACCACAAACCACCCAGTGATGTCGCCTACTCCCAGGAGACCTGTGTCGCCTTAAACTGTACCTCTCACAACTGTCTTGGTCCCCAGTCAGGCTTGCACCATCCATAGAAGAGGCACTGGATTTTTTCACTCGCGCTTTTAACACTGCCTGTGACCTCTATGCCCTCTTCGTTAGAAATCGCACCAAAAAGCAAAACATGCCCTGGGTTATCACCTCCCTCCTTCACAAACATAAAATGAGAGACAACCTATAGCACACTGCCATGGAATCTGGCAAGCGTACAACGCTGAGCGCAATAAGTGCACTTGGGCCATTCGACAGGCCAAAGCCCAGTACTACCAATCTGCTTTTGTCTCCTCCTGGGGGTCAGCTAGAAACTTTTGGGATAATGTAAAGGAGCTCAATGGGAAATCCTGCTCCCCACACCCCCCTCAACTCTCCTTTAATGGAACTGTCTGCTCTGACCCCCTTGGCATTGCAGACTGCCTAAACCACACTTTCTCAGACCCGAGTTCAGTCCTGCCCAGTAACTCCTTTGACCCCATCCCAGTAGCACCGCTGCCCACTCTCCAAATACCTCCTTTCTACCTACGTACCATCTCCCCGTTGGAGGCTAGACCCCTTCTGCAAAAAGCCGTTAGCAGTAACAACCCCGGCACTGACCTACTGGACACTAGGCTACTTTGTCTGACGTTGGATGCTATCCTGGTCCCACTTACCGAGCTGCACAACCGCTCTCTTTGCCTGGGGCAGTTCCCTAACACATGGAAAACTGCCATCATCACTCCCATCCTAAAGAGCGGCAGTCGAGTGACCCCGGGTAACTATCTACCTATCTCCATCCTCCCCCCCACTCTCTAAGGCCCTTGAAAAAGTAGTTGCCAACCAGCTTGCTGAATACCTGGCCATGCACAATATCCTGTGCCATGAACAGCATGGCTTTCACGCAGGTCACAGCACCACAACCACGCTACTTGAATTCTCCAACTTCCTGCACTCTGCTCTTGATGCCGGAAGTCTTGCCGGTTCTGTGTTCATTGACCTCTCCAATGCCTTTGACACGGTTTGCCATCCTCTCCTGCTTGACTCCCTCAGATGTCTTGGTTTCTCCCCCAGCCCCCTTGCATGGTACACCAGCTACCTCTCTGCCAGAACTCAGTGTGTAAAAATCAATAGCACTCTATTGGACACATGACCTGTCCGCTCTGGGGTTCCCCAGGGCTCCATTTTAGGCCCTCTCCTCTTCAGTCTCCACCTCAACTCCCTCCCCTTGGCCTGCCCAAGTAAGATTCTCCTCTACGCGGATGACGCTGTGCTCTTCGCCTCTGACCCCAACCCCAACACACTCCAGGCCACCCTCCAACAAGTTTTTGATAGAGCTGATCATTGGTTCACATCACAAAGGCTAGTCCTGAACCTAAAAAAGACCAAAGCTATGCTCTTCTCGCATCGCCAAAGCAAAGCCAGTGGTGCCTCTCTCTCATGATACTGCCTAGCACACTAAACCCCACTGAGCACGTTTCCTCCGACAAGTATCTGGGCATTACCTTTGATTCAGCACCCTCTTTCCATTCCATATCAATGCCCTTTCTGCAGCCACCAATGTCAGGATTGGACTGTTATACCACCATAGGGACTGCCTACCACAAGAGGCCCTTAGATTGGCAATCACCTCCTCTGTCCTGTCGCTAATCGACTATGAGCTGCCCATTTATTCTACAGCCAACAACACTGCGCTTGCAAGAATCCAGCTTTCTATAAACAAGGTTTGCAGGCTAATGCTGGGAGCCCTTAGGTGCACCCATACGTGCCTGCTGTACTCCACCACCAACTTGCTCAACCTTGAAGAAAGACTTCACTTCCAAACCTGCCTTCTTGTAAAAAAGACCCTGCTAGGGCCTCCAGGGTCGCCACCCTGCAGCGTGCCTCCCTCAGTCTCCACCCAGCACTATCAAACCTCCCTTACTGTCCCCAGGGCAATTCTCTATGGCCCAGAGATTCTTTTACTATCGGGCTCCCTCCTGGTTCAATTCCCTCCCAGCCAATATAGCTGACTCCACTAAGCTTGCTCCTTACAAGGTCTCCCTCAGAAGCCATCCGACAAGCATATGCTGCTACAACTGCACATAATCCCCCACCTACCCCTTACCTTCACCCCCTAAGCTAGGTCTGCCCTGTCTACTTTTGCCGTATATACCTGGGGTCTCATGCAACATCTGCTGACTAATGTAATAAAAGATCTCTGGTTGCTTCTTGACATGGTACTCGTGTACCTATATTATGACTACTGTGATTTACCTATTACCAAGCATGGTGCCTGTAACACTGGTTGCTTTTTTAATCTAAGCATTCTATACTGTACTGTTTGTTTGCTGTGATGTATTGCTCTCTTGATGAGGTACCTTTGTAAACGAGTCTGACTCAAAGGTCTGTAAACCGATGATCTCATAAATAAAATAAATAAATTTACCACACACTATCCACATTTTTTTTTTTTTTTTTTTTATCTAAAATGAATTTTCCACTGATTGTGTGGAAAATTTTTATCTGGGTATAACTTAAAATAGTTTTTTGATCTTCCATCTTCACGTTATCCAACTATAATTAAGGTAATTCATAACAGACTGTGTATGTTGTATAGAATGAACAAATATTTGGTTCCTGAATCGCGACGGTTATTGGTCAATAGTTTGCTTTTGTCTAAATGTGATTATGGAAGTATTTTCTATTTACATTTGACTGAAAATCATTTCAATAAGTTAAGACATGCTTTATAATTCCATCTGAAGGTCTGCTACTGGCCTAAGGGTCTTGATGCACCATTGTTTGCTTTATAACACTGTGGGGTGTCTTCCAATTAAAGGGGACAGGAAATCTGTGCTAACTGGTAGTAGTCAGTAATGCTCCTGGTCAGAGAAATTAAAGAGTTGCCTCAAAAGGAGCCATATTTAATTGTACCTTAATAAACAATGATGTGAAAAACTCTTCAATTGTTTTCTTTTCATGGACAACATTCTGCAGTGTCCTCTTCATGGAGCCAGTAATTTTGAGTTTTTACTATGTCATGGTTTGTGTACTGAATGCTAAACAAGAGCTGTTGTTCCATCAGAACCATGCTCACAGTTCTTTGCACAAACCGTGACACGCTTAAATCTCCAAACCACTGGTTCTGTGATGTGAACTGTAATAGAATGCTGCCCATAGGAAACAAAACAATGCAAAATTCAGTTTTTCATATTACTTCTTATTTAGGTATAGTTAAATTAAAATCATTTAGACTTATGGATATAGTTTCTGTAAATGAGAACATTTAAACAGCCGCCAATCAGAAATAATTTCCTGTCCTCGTTAAGTAATGGGTTGAATTCAGGGCTTTGATTTTTAAGCATAAAATTGTCCTTGAACTTATGCCCAATACTATTAGCGAGAAATTTCCTCAACGTGTTAATGCCTTTTCCACTAGGTGTCAAAACAAATACGTATTTTCTATTCGTTTTAATTAAACTTTTGGTCAGAGATCTTTTAAATACGAAGCAATCACTCTACAATAATTTGTCTATGTCTATTATCAGTGCTGTATATGTCTTCATTTAAATCTGGTGTGTATAATCAACTGTTGGATTCCAATTGTGTCTTTTGTATAATGTCTTATGTATCTCATGTATTTTATGTACTAGTCACTGTGAAAAATGGCATTTTTGCTAATCTGCTAACCAGTTTAAATAAAAATAAAATTAAATGAAAAAAAAAAATGGAGATGCCAGAAAGAGAGTTTGTTTGATATAAATGAATGGTCAGCAATGCCAAATGCCTTTGTTAGGTCAAAGAAAATAACACCAGTAGGTTTACCATTATCCATGTTAGGATATAGTTGGTTAGTCTTAAAACAGATATGGCAGAGGAGTGGCTAGACAGAAGCCAAATTGGTAGCTGTAGAATAAACAAGTCCTGGTATAGAAAATGGACAGCTGATTTGCAATACGTCCCTCTAGGCCTTTGAAGAGAACTGGGAAGAGAGACAGACTGGTCTGTAGTTGCCAGAACAGTTAGTTAAGCCACCTCTAAGAAGAGAGTAAGTACTGCATGTTTCCAAAGTGAAGGAAATACCCCTGGTTTGAGGGAGCAGTTGAAAAAAAGGGACAGGGGAGCCACTATGGTGGATGCACCCATTTTTAAGAATTTATAAGGAATGTAATATGTGCCTGGGCACGAGCTGGGATTTATGAGAGATAACTCACGCAGGACCTCAGTAGGAATAATCTGGTAGAAAACAAAAACGGATTTGTTTGACAAGAGGTACTGGGAGCAGAGTCCTGACTTTAAGTCAACAGTGGAGAGAGTACAAAGCAATTTAGGCCCTTCCACATAGTGGTTGTCTAGTGTGTTGGCAACAACATCAGAAGTCACAACAGATGATTTAAGCACGAAATTATGAGCACCAGGTGAGAGACAAGGGGGCTGGAGAAAGTACAGTTATGTAAGAACTTTACCATAACAGTAGATCTTCGAAAGAGGTTCCTGCAGTAGGTCATAACATATAGGACTGCGCCCCCTGGCATCAGGACCGCACGGCAAATGTTTGCTAGCAATGTCTGGCAGGGGACTGCCCACCCGACATGTGACGGATGTCAGAGTGACTCTATATGATGGGCGGTCCCCATACCCGCCTTCCAGTTCTCCCACCAGAGATCCAAACAGGATCATACAGGAGAAAGGATGAAAATCCTGGAGCCCAGTTCAGAATGGTCTGTAAGAAATGCAGAAACTGGGGGAAGGAGGGAGGGAAAGTGTGACTGTTAGAACCTGTCTCAAAGAACTACTGTTACAGTAAGTTCTTACGTAACTGTACTATCTTACTTCAAGAGGGTTCCTGCATAGGTCATAACATATAGGACTGAATCCCAAGCAGTCACTCTCAGAGAGACTAACAGAAGCAGGGAAGGAGGAAAGTCTGAAGACAACCAGAATAAGCCTAAGACAGTAGGCCCTGCAAAAACAGCAAGGCCAAAACCAGTCCTGTACCTAGAGGCAATGTCCAGACTTCACTTCGTGAAGGTATGGATAGAACTCCAGGCTGCTGCCACACAAATCTCTGCTGCAGAAACGTTTCTTAGGAAGCTGCAGAAGTGGCCATACCCCTGGTAGAGTGACCTCCGACCTCTCCCGGAAGAGGTTTTTTGTACTTCTGATAACAGAAGCGGATGCAGTTAGCCAGACATTTTGAGAGGCACTGCTTAGAAACTGCCGACCCCAAGGATCTGGGGGCAAAGGAAACAAAACACTGATCTGAAGTGTGAATCCTTGGTCCTGTGGACATAACATCCAATGAATGAAGGAGAGCCTCACCCCTAGTCCTGTGAACAGGGTAGTATACAGGGAGTTCAACTGTTCGGTTTAAGGTGAACTCAGAGACCACCTTGTGAAGAAACTTAGGATTTGTACGCAGGACCGCGTGGTCCCTGTGAAAAATCAAATAAGCTTTACACATAAGGGCCTGAAGCTCAGAAATGTTTCGAGTGGAAGTTATAGCAACCAAAAAGGGCATTTTCCAGACAGGTAACGCATATCACAGCTTACAGCCAGTTCAAAAGGTGGGAGTGTAAGCTTTTCTAAAATACAATTTAGATCCTCAAGCTAGGGTGGGGTTGCAGATAGGAGGTTTCAAATGGAGGATTCCTTTCAGAAAAGTTTTGGAGACCTCCAATTGAGCCACGGTTTTCCCATCCACCAGGATGTGGCAGGCCAAAATAGCCGACAAGTGGACTTTGAGCGAGGAACAGCTCAGATGAGAGTCAGACGGGTGCAACAGGTAATCCATGACCTGTGTTACCAAGCATGAGGAAATGTACATTAAAGTAATACAGATTTAATCTTCATGACATTACATTTCCTAATAGGAGTACAAACAAATTTGAAAAAAAAAAAAAACTTTAATAACTAAAAATGAAAGAGAAACCCCCCCTTGTCTTTCAAAACCGGGCTATCTGAATCCACAGACATGAATTTGGATTCGGATAGCCTGGTTTCGAAAGACAATCAAGATCAGTTTGGTTAAGTTTCCCTCCTTTTTTGGTTTATGTATGTAATCTCTGTGAAATATGATTTTTTTTGCATTTGACTGTATACAATAAAATTCCCCTACTCTTTTCAAGAACTGCCACAGGATCTTTATCAACCACCTGAACAACCACTAGAACAGGCAGACGGGACCATAGCTTAACATCTCATCCAAAAACAGACAGCTTTCAGTCTCCACTGAAGACCGACCATTTGGGATCTGGCCAAGGAAACGAAAAAGGAGGTTGATACCATCAGGGTGAGAAGGTGAAGGAAATCACAAGCAGCGCATCTGTCCTGAAAATCAAAGTATCAGACACGCTCCATTAAATCCAGAGCTGCTGCAGTTATAAGGATCCAAAAAGGTGTGTAACCTGCACACGTGAATAAGCGGGGTGTGCTGCAGAATGGGTGACTAACCCATAGCTGAACACAGTCCTCCGAATGCAGCACCACTCATGTAATGTTTTACCAAATAGAGTCAGGGACAGTTGCAATGTCCCCCGGTTCAAAATGAACCCTATATTGGAGAAGGTCTCCAGTCACACTTGGAGAGTTCAAAGGTCTAGGAGATTTGCTTCTGTCCAATGCTGTGGCTTATATGCAGCATCAAGTAGGCATCCGAGTCGGAGCCATAATGTGGGAATTAAGACCCTTCTGCACAGGTGGTAACTGGGTCTTACTTTGAATGAAAGACCTCCTTTGGGACTCCGTTTGACCTTGTTCTTCCTCCTCCTCTTCTCCACCAGCTCTAATGACACGGCTTAAAAATGATAGTCATCTCCTCTGTAGATATGTCCTGATCCAGGTGTTGGCTTCTCCTGAGATGCTTATTCTTGACTCCTTCTATGCTCAAATGCCACACAATAGAAGCAGATACTGGAGGCTTTCATGTTATGCCTACCGATCATCTACATGTGGCCTTGGGACTTAGTGCCCACCATGCTAGTTGCCATGTCACTAAGGGAGATAATGTAGCTACCAGGGTAGGGCAGAAAACCCCTCTTGTAGTGTGCAAGGCAGACGTTCTTGTGAAGGAAGTACTCATAAGCAATTAGACATGACGGGGTATGGGCAGCATTATGATCATCACATGCCCAGGGACGTAATGAGACAAGGCCACAGGCCAAGTGCCTTACTGCCTCTGGAACTGTGGTGTTTACACTACTACCCTCACCCTGAAGTGTCCGATTGCTCTTATCAAATGGGTTTACAGGGATATTTCCAAGAAAACAGAAAAGGTAATTTAAAGAAATAGATAAAATCGAGTAAGATAGCCTTAGAAATTATGTTTAATAGTCCTTCCACTGCCAGGTCTGTGACCCCATCACCACCCCACCAGGAGTGTGTCTCCATTCAGTCTGTGGAATTTCTGTTGTAAGTCTTCTTTATTAGTTCTGCGATATTGACAACAGAAACTCTGTTACGAGAACAGGCTGTAATAAAAGTTTCTGTTTGACAGCCAGCCCACTTAACATTACACTGTACATTTTCAGTTCCAGAGCCTCCAGTTTGATCAGTTTCATAGAAGAGGCCCCCTCTCCTCACCATGTTAGAAGTGTGTCTCCAATCACTCTGGGGAATTTCTGCTCTGACAGCTTTCTCTTAGTTTTGTGATTTTGCCAACAGAAACTCTTATGAGGAGAGGCTGTCATGTGAGTTTTTGTTCAAGAGCTAGACTGTTTATTTTTTGGAGGCCTCACCGACTTCTTTTTAAGAGGTATGTCTTGCTCAGTTGCTGTTTTCTTTACTTATTCGCACCCTAACTAATACGGTTTGGTGAGCATTCATTTTGCCAACAGGAAGTGCTTGTGTAGTGAGTGTTCAGTCACACAGTACCAGCATGACTGAGTGATCTTTCATGATTTATAAGTTATCTGTTTTGAGAGGAAGTGTAAGACATGCAGGCAGGACTGTTTCAGTGAGAGAATGTGCGGAGGCTCAAGAAAGCTGGCAGGAGTTAGCACTGAGTGAGTAGACTGGGCAGGTCACAATTGGCGAACTGAAAAAAAAAGCAAGAATTTATTTCTTTACTCCACATCTGTGATGGATAAGTAAGTGACTAAAGAAAGGAAAGTGTAAATTAATAAAATACTAATCACGCGAGCTGGTCTGGGAATGACAAAAAATGGCATCCAGTGTCCATTCAAAATTAGGACTGGCACAGTGATTTCGTTTCTGTACTGCATCCTGAATGCTAGCTCTTTTGTACAGCCGGTGGTAGTGGCGTTACCATGCACAGCTCCTGACCAATCCAGATGCACCATTTTCTCAATCCATTTGATAAAATCAGAATATTTCATGCAGGATTTTGAGAAAGATGAGCTGCGGGGGGGGGGTTGATATAGCTTAGCAGGGAGATTAATGCAGGTCTGATGGTGGGTGATGCGGCTCTGACAAAACACTCATGTAGGCAAGGAGCCTACCTGGAAGACTAACTTTTTAAATACACCTATGCTGTATGAAAATCAAGCTAAACTACCAAAACTGATTTGATCGCTACTTGGTCCCCAGCAGGGGATACTCCCTAGTGAGCCTGCTATTCTTCTGGAAGCAGCAGCAACTGGTGAAAAAGAGCAGGTGGGAAGAGCAGGTAAGAAAGTCCTTGCCTTCCTGTAACTGTTTAGTGTATAATGTGTATCCACTGTTTCCTAGGGTGAAACTGTTCACCTACTGTGAGAGTTACCAAGGATGGAAGAATATGGTATAAGAATGCTCCATTTTATACAGTCATGGTGTAGAAGTGCAGACAGGTAAACAATGTGTACTTTTTATATTTCGAGTCCCAATTTAATTAATTATTTATTTATTTTTTACAAGATGCCCATTTTCAAGACTGGCCCCCCCACCAGACTCAGTTACATCTCTCCCTTTTTCAGCTGTATGAAAGATATGCAAACATTATGTCCTCGAACTCCCATCAGCAGTTGTGAAGCAGCCTAAAGAGCTGCCAGAAAGACAAATGGGCAGGGCCATTTAAATAATGATAATTTATGTAAATTTATTTTCATGAATAAAATTCTGTGATTGCACTTCTGATTGGGATATACTACATCGTCCCTAAACTCAGCATGCCAACGTTCAGCATACAGAGTTAACTGGCCCCAAATCCACAGCCCTGAACAGATCGGATGCCCGACACTGCAATTTCAGGCATCCCACAAGGAAACAAGTGTACAATAAGGGGGGCTTCGCCCCTCCCATAACTTAAAGATATATCTAACTCCAAGGGCGAGCAGACCCCAGATTAAGATATAAAGTAGTTACAGGGGTGCAGTGTGTAAAATTACATGACCCGGACCAGAACCCGGGTCACACAGAGCAAACTGGCTGAGCTACCAGTGGATTACCCCTCCACACCACCGGAGCATCTCGGCCAGCAGCCCCATCCAGCCGTCCTTTCCTGTACTGCAGAAGGGATAAGGTAGCATTCTGTCACATCCGCTACCTTACCCCTTCGGGCACTGCCAGCATCGGCATGATCACTATTGGGACACTGCACCTGTCGGGCAATAGTGCCTGGACAGGCGAGTGTCGGGAAAGTGAGCCACATTAATTCATAAGGGTACCTACAATTGCTAGTCTAATTTCTGGATTTTACTGTAATTCTACTGTCAGGCTTCTATTATATGTATTTAATATATAAAACAGTTTGCTAAATATAAAGCATATTAAAGCCAAATGGATATGGTTGATGAAATAATTTGTATCAATACACAGTTATGTAGATTTACAGCTCGTATAAAATGCCAACATCTGTGAAATTGTGTGATTTCTATTTTTTACCAGTGTAAAGATTGTCAAATTCATTAATTTTACCCCTCCCCCAATAAAACTGTACATAAAAGGGCTCTCTAAAGATAAAAAAAATACAGCTCTCCCATTCATGCCACCACAGAGGTACAGCCACATCCACTGGCAGTCGGTCATGGCAATACCTGGACATCAACACTAATGTTTGCCAATATCTTTCCAAGACTCCTTACCCATCATATCAAGCGAGCTTTGATGATTGGAGATAACGATGTATGGTCCTTCCACCTGGAAGTTCTCCAGTCCCTCTACTTCCATCTTCACTCCATACAAGTACTTGACATGAAGCATCAATCTGTGGATTATACTGTGGAAAGAAGGATCAGCTACTGAATTTGGATAAACAGGCATACTTTCATACTCGTTTACAAAGAGACTCATCCCTGTAGAAAGTGAAAAGTGCTCATCAGAAAGATAGAGGAGACATTTTTCATTACTATTTGCAGCTTGCACAGCCTCCCCCGCCCCACCCACACACACTATGGGGGTATAAATACCACTCAGAATCTCTATTACCTCAGTGACTGCCATATGGGGCTTGAATTCAGAGACTACAGAAATATACTTCATCGCAAGTTAACCCCCCCTCCCCCGAGGCTATACTGGGAACTTTTACTTACTTGGGGAAGATGGCGGCTTGTTAAAGCTGAGGAAAAGTTGCAGATTGCTGAGGATAAAACCTTAATGCTGGACTGTAATTTTAAAACAAGTATACCATTGCTGTCACACCAGAAGTAATATTTTATGGAATTTCAAAGAAAAGAAAATTTGGCTTACTGCCAAGTAGGCACTTTTACATTATTTTCCTAAATCCACCAAAGGGTTACCTAATATTGACCGAATTGGGCGGAGAGAGACCGGAGAGAAGTTTGCAAGTGAGGGCGCCGAGGGAGTCCCCTGTGGAAGAGTCTAGGGGCAGATCAAGGAGAAGAAGCGACTGGACTGAACTGGAGCATGGCCGGAGGTGGAGAGCAGTGGACAAGGAGTGTTCATTTGGAAATGGAGCAAGATTGTGGTGGAAAGCAGCAGTGCGGTAGAGAGATGGTAGAGAGATGGATCAGAATTAGAATTTTATTTGTAAACAGATAAGCACACTGGAATACAATTCCGTTTACAGGTGCGACCTGTAGTCAAATACACAAACCGTAATTAATATATACAAACAATATAGAAACTACAAAGTTCCACATCAAAAAGATAATAAAAAAAATTAACGATTACACATTTTGTTTTTATAAAATGTTGTTAAAGTGCTAGAGAAGATTTTATAGCAAGTTAATTTTCCAATGCTTGCCGGTATATCATTCCATGTCACAGACGCAAGATATGGAAAAGAATGTTGTCCACTTTGTGTTTGCATATATGGTACTTCCAGAAGAGTCTGATCATGAGAAGAACTGTGGAAGTCAAAGTAGGAGGGAAAGTGCTCCCGTGCATACGTGAAAGATATTGGAAATTGGTGGAAATCACCCTCTGTCTCTATCAGAAAAGTTTAAATTGTAATCAACTAATGCTATGTGCCCTATGTATTGGGAGAGAAGATTGTTTTCTGAGGGTTGTAATACTGCATGTGTTACCTGGTCTGTAATTACAAAATCACAGGAACCCACCTTTATATTCATTATTTATTAGTCAAGGTTTTATTCATTTTACACTTTTGAGTCACTACTAGCCTTTAACCAACCAGTCCCATAATAACAGGACATCAGCCATGCTTGACTAAATTAATAACAGTTGCGGGCCTGCCGGCTTACAATCAGAGCTGCTTTTACTTGGTGTAGCGTAGCCGTTCTCCTCGTTTGCTGTAAACCTACAGCCAAGTTTAGTCTTTGGTAGATTTTACTGCCATTGCCACTACTACTGTTTTAAAGCCAAGAGCCAAGAATTCTGAGACGAGTCGAGAGTTGAGGGCCGTGAGCACACTGTTTTGAATACTTTTTTAGTGAACATGGAGTTTTATATTCCTTTGGTTTATTTTTTTTACTTTGATCTTTATTAGTTGTTTAAAAATCTGGGTACAAGTGCTTATATGCCGGAAGATAATTTTAGTAATTAATATTGTTTTGAATTTTCTTTTTAAGGCATATAACCAGCAATGGATTCCTAGTTATTTTAGGACAAAGTTTTAACCTGGAGGGGCAGTTTGGACTGAATTTGAAGGACTCACTGCCCAAGCTACACTACTGGGGATCAATCATTGAACTCTCAACTCAAAGGAAATATTTGGAGAACTATAGCATATACGTTTCTGGCTTCACATGAACTTATGAGCAAGATGCTGAAGGATGTGTGAGCATAAGCTCAAGTTTTTTTTTTTTTTTTTAATTTATCAGCATCTTTTTATGAAATCTTAACCTAGTTAATAGGGTGGAAGGAAATCCTAAGGCCTTCTATACTTACATTAATAATGTAAAAGGGAATTTAAATACTATAGGTCCATTAAGGAAAATAAATGGTGATAGTACATCAGATAAAGAAATGGCAGACATTGCAAACAAATATTTTTCAACTGTTTTCACTAAAGATAAAGTTTCATATCCTATTATAAGATGTGAACCAGATCCAAAAGAAAGAATATTAATAACTCATACAGAAATTAAAGAACGACTGGCTAAATTAGATCCTACTAAATCCCCGGGTCCTGATGGGTTTCATCCAAGAGTACTTAAGGAGTTGGCAGAGACAATAGCTCCCCCATTAACATACATTTTCCAGAAGTCATTAGATACAGGTGAGGTGATTGATTGCTGGAGAGCGGCGATTGTTGTCCCAATTCATAAAAAGGGAAACAAGATGGATCTTGCAAACTACAGACCTATTAGCCTTACTGCTATACCCTCTAAGATCTTGGAAGGAGTATTAAAGGATAGAATAAATGAATATTTAGAAACAAATCATCTCACAGATAAATTATAGCATGGTTTTGTTAAGGGTAGGTCATGTCAGACGAATATGTTGGCCTTCTATAACCATGTTATAGATAGATTGGATAAGGGAATCCCTGTTGATGTGCTGTTTCTAGATTTCTCGAAGGCCTTTGACAAGCTCCCTCACCCTGAATTATTACAACAAATGAGAAATCTGATTATAAACCCTTATATTATAAACTGGGTTCAAAACTGGTTACACGATAGAAATCAATGTGTAAGCATTAAAGGGGAACAGTCCGATAGTTTGGGTGTGACTAGTGGGGTGCCCCAGGGATCGGTCCTGGGCCCTTGTTTATTTAATCTTTATGTATCATCACTTCAAATAAAACAAAAATCTGTATGGATACAAAAGTTTGCTGATGACTGCAGGATTGGTGCCGAAGTAAATATTAGACTAAATACATCAAATCTACAAGACACAATTGATAATATCGACATATGGTCAAATAAATTCAAATTGACACTAAATAAAGATAAATGTTTCATTATGCATCTGGGCAACAGAAATCCTAAATTATCTTATAAGTTAGGAAATACACCACTAAAAATAACAGCCGAGGAAAGAGATCTGGGCATAACAGTATCCAGTGATATGTCCTTCTCACCACATTGTCAAAATATAGCCCAAAAAGGAAATAGAATTTTAAATTGTATACTGAGGCATATGTCATCCAGAAGTAGGACTGTTATTATGCCTCTGTATATATCTTTGGTGAGGCCTATCATGGAGTATGGAGCACAGGTGTGGTCACCCTTTAAAAAACAGGACTCAATGTTGTTGGAGCGGGTCCAGAAAGAGCAACAAAAGCTATCCACAATATGGCAGGGAAAAATTCGAAACCAGATTGATGGAGTTGATATGTATTCTTTGGAGGAAGCGAAGAAAGCGGGTGATAATGCTTAGTGTACAAGGCTTGGCAAAGTGATGATCTTTGTGATATCACTGGTTTAGAATTAAATAATAGTATGTATAATACAAGGTCTCACCCAATGCGGCTAACAACATCAAAAAGGAAGAAAGTACGAAGTACATGGTGGTTTAATCAAAGGATAGTGTATGACTGGAACAGATTACCGTTGGAGGTTGTGGCTAGTCAGTCAATTACTGAGTTTAAATCTAAATGGGACTGGCATATGAATCAGATTAGAAATTAGGAGAAATGTCGAGCATATAGGACGAAAGTCCATTTGGCTCAGTATCCTTCCTACGATTCCTATGATTGTGGTTTGGGTAAATTTTAGTTCATGATTTAAAGGGTTTAATTTTATTATCTAATTTTATAGCCATTAAATATTAGTATGATTATAATTAGATTTTAATTTTGTTTTATTTTAAATTATATTTTTGGTAACATGACTCACTAGAAGAAGAAAATGAGTCTCACCAAAGACAATTACTCTTCCTCCCAAGTCTAATATAACAAAAAAAGAATGCTATTTCCTTAGCTTTGCGCACAGTTAAGTTTTAATAAAAAAACAGGGCACACTGAATGAATATGTAAATACTTCTGTTTCCAGGATATCTGCCCCCTCTAAACAAGACCATTAGTGGAATAAAAGCTATATTTGATAATAATCATACTGAAAATAATGCAGATCTGATAGCTAGTACTCCGGTGGTGCTGTCAACACCAATCCCAAAGGAGTAAAATAAATAAATAAAAATCAGCTTTACTCCTCTCATTCTGCTTACTCTGAGAATAACATATTTGGGGATGATCTTAATAATTCCCCTAAAATGAATCCGTATTCTGACACATTCCATAGTGATAAACACGGCAAGAATGAGGACGTTAGGGCCCCTACAGGATCCATATTTATTAAATAATTTTTAAACAAATAATCCTTTGGAAAAGGGTCATAGCCAAAGTTATGGAATCTTCAGCCTTCAGTAATTCTGTTATAACTAAACTGACAGAAAAAGCTGCCCTTTTAACTAACCCACCCCAACGCTCTATGATCCTATAAGTCAGGATCCTTGCGGAGATGAAAGTAAGTTGATTATACTCCCTGACAAATCTCATATTATGGAAATGGTACTGAAGTAGCTGAGAAAAATCAGAGATACTGGTATCAGAAAGACATCTAACCTTGATGAATTAAATATAGCTAGCATTGCACAGCATCAAGTTGCTGAGAACTGCCTGATTAATGTTGCTATTATGAACAGATCTGTACCCCTTATAGCTTGTTTGACTACCTCAGAAGAAGCCAGAAGGGGAAGGCAACATATTCATATCAGTGCTTTACAATAACTGGTAATTGCTATTTTTTGTTTTCAAACTTAGATTGTGGGCTTTTAGTGCCACTGTCATTTCTTTGCTGTCTTTACTTAGAATTGTTTTTGGGCTGTTGAAAATGTAAAACTTAGTGGTGGTGTATTTCTTTGCTGTTTTTAATTGCTGCAAATTTTGGCCCCCCCCTTCCCCCAACTCTTAATTATATGCCTTGTTAAATCTGATTGACAGGCGCCAAACACAGGGAATAGTAGGGTGTGTGGAATAGGAGGAGCATAAGGGGTGAAGCCCACCCTCAGCATGACATGTGTTTCGACTTTTTTTTTTTTTTTTAAAACAAAAGTATCTGAGGATCAGTAGCAGGATTTTAGGACAGTAAATTAATAAAAGGGAACTAGGAGAGCTTCAGTAACAGACAAGTAGTGGAATAGCAGTATAATGTGGGGAGCAGTGCATTGCAGTAGCTTCGGGGCAGCCATATTCAGGCAGACCTCCTGGACACTGAGGTGCTGCCCTATCTGCATGCATCTCTCTGGACTGCGGGATGAGGTAGCCAGACTCAGAGCGGAAGTAAACTGGGTCAGAAGTACCATCACCCCTATCCAGAGACCACCCAGTCCAATGCCACTGCCTCAAAGGATGCCGAGAATGAGGAGCACTTGGATGACAGTGGGCTCAGGGCGGGTTAAGACGGTCAGGCAGAGGCACATCCAAGATCCTATTCCACTCAAGAACTCATATGCCACACTGGCAAATGGGGGCAACCAAATAGAGGTACCCAGAGAAGTGGAAGGAAATGATGTGGAGGTTAGCCAAGGAGGTGACCTTAGCGGGAAGAGCAGTGGACCCCAGAGGAGGAGGAGGAGGAGGAAGTGAATCCTGGTGGGGGACTCCACCATAAGAGGGATCCAGTTAGGAACACAGGAGGGGAAGGGGAAGGACCGGGAGGTGAGGTGCCTACCAGGTACTACGCAATGGAGGGATGGAAGGAAGATCTTGGGGATCACTGGGAAGGCAAGACAGGAAGGTGAGCTGGATGTCATTATCCACCTAGGTA
Organism: Neoceratodus forsteri; assembly: GCA_016271365.2. Classification (NCBI taxonomy): domain Eukaryota; kingdom Metazoa; phylum Chordata; order Ceratodontiformes; family Ceratodontidae; genus Neoceratodus; species Neoceratodus forsteri. Next base: position 434,463,772 of record JADMNL010000022.1, on the reverse strand, counting down.
CTAATGACCTGGCAAATGGGGAGCCAAAGGAAGTTCAGGAAGAGTTTAGGAAATTGGGGAGGGGTCTCAAGCAAGTAGCTACTTCTGTCACCTTCTCAGAAGGCCTCCTCTCTGCGAGAGGCATGGGAGAGCATAGGAGTGCATGCACAAGGAACTTTAACTCATGGTTGAAGAACTGGTGCTGTGAGGAAGGGTTTGGATTCACTGGTGACTAGGGACCCACCTGGAGGGATGGAGGTTTGTTCAAGCCTGACGGCCTGCATCCATCCTGGAGGGAAATCCAAGCACTCAATGATAAGTTTAAATGCTACATTGACAAGCATTTAAACTGGCGGGGTGGTAGGCCAGCAAGGAGGGTACCTACTTCCTCACCCCCCACAGCTAGCAGTGGAGCCAGTAAACCGGACGAGTGGATATCTCAACAAAGCAGTGTGCAAAAGATGGAGATTAGCGCCCAAGAGGTGGACAGGCAGAAAAGGGCCAAAAATCAGCAGAAGGGCAGACATCAAGAAGAACCAGGGATAAAGGACAACCAGGGAAGGGGCTGGAGTAGAACAGCTAAACAGTCTAGGGAGGTCAAATCATGGGAAGTCATGTGTGCCAATGCCTGGAGCCTTATCAACAAGATGGAAGATCTGGAGGCTGTCATGGTGCAGTCAGACCTGGACATTGTGGCCATCACAGAAACCTGGCGCAATGATAACCATGACTGGGAGATGGCCATTCCTGGCTACAACATATTCAGAAGAGACCGGGCAGGAAGGAAGGGAGGAGGAGTGGCACTGTATGTGAAAAATGACATAAGGGCCACAGAGATCCAGGAGGAACAAAATGGGGGACAGATACTGTGAGTTAAGCTGGAAAGGAAAATGGGGCCAGCCATCCGCATAGGTGTGATCTACAGACCACCAGCTCAGGAGGAAGAAACAGATAAGGAGCCAATGCTAGCCATCCAAAGGATGGCAGACAAGGGTGAGGTAGTACTGGTTGGAGACCTCAATATTCCAGACGTGGACTGGAGCATCCCAGCAGCAGCATCAACTAGAAGCAGATTTATCCTGGACTCCCTTCAGGGTGCCTTCCTCAAGCAACTGGTCATGGAACCAACTCGGCAGAAGGCAATACTGGACCTTGTGCTCACAAACAGGGACAGTGTGATGGGGTAACAGTGGGGGAGCACCTTGGGAACAGTGACCACCAGTCATTGTGGTTTGAAATCACAGAAGGAGCAGAACCAAACCACACTAAAACACGTATCCTGCATTTTAGGGGGGCAGACTTTGGGAAAATGGGGAGATACTTGAAAGAGGCATTAAGGGGAATGGGGCAGGAATCAGGGGTTGAGGAACAGTAGGCAGTATTTAAAATGGGGATTACAAGAGCAACAGAGTTATGCATTAAGTAGGTTAACAAGAGGAAAAGGAAGAGGAGGCCATTATGGTTTTCCAAAGAGGTAGCAAAGAAAGTGAAAGCCAGAAAGATTGCATTCAGGCAATACAAAAAGACACAGGCAAAAGGGGATGGGGAGAAGTACCAGGAGAAGCAAAGGGAGGCAGGGAGGTCAGTCAGGGAAGCCAAAGCTCAGACAGAAGAGCACATTGCAAAATCAGTGGGTAGAGGGGACAAAACCTTTTACAGGTAAATAAGTGAAAAAAGAAAGGCAAAGGGAGGGATAGTGAGACTGAAGGGGGAGGATGGGGGACGTGTGGAGGATGACAACAGTAAAGCTGACATACTGAACAGGCATTTCTGCTCAGTGTTTACTGAGGAAGAGGACGGTAATGGGTCTGAAGGGAGTACAAGGGGTGAGAATGGTGCAGAAAGGAACACAAGTCCCTTTCCACGAGAAAGGGTCCTGAAGGAACTGGAAGTAATAAGAGTTGATAAAGCAATGGGGACAGATGAGGTGCACCCCAGGGTCCTTAAAGAACTCAGAGAGGTTGTGGCTGAACCTCTGGCTATCCTGCTTAGCCGATCACTGGAAACAGGGGAGGTACCCAAAGACTGAAGGACAGTAGATGTAGTCCCCTTATACAAAAGTGGGAACAAAGAGGAAGTGGGGAACTACAGAGCAGTCAGCTTCACCTCGGTAGTGGGGAAGATCATGGAAGCACTACTGAAGGAGAGATTGGTGGAACATCTGGTTGTCAATGGACTGCAGGATCCAAGGCAGCATGGTTTCACCAGGGGGTGGTCATGTCAGACCAACCTTGTTGAATTTTTTTGACTGGGTGACTAGAGAGGTGGATCAGGGGAGGGCAGTGGACATGGCCTATCTGGACTTCAGCAAGGCCTTTGACACTGTGCCATATAGAAGACTATTACACAAACTAGGGAATATGGGTGTGGGTAGGACAGTAGTGTGTGGGTAGGTAACTGGCTGGGCGGCAGAACACAGAGGGTGGTGGTAAATGGCTGTCAGTCCACAGAGGGAAGAGTGACAAGTGGGGTACCACAGGGAACAGTGCTGGGACTGATCCTATTCAACATCTTCATCAGTGACATTGCGCAGGACCTAGAAGGCAGAATTTCACTGTTCGCTGATGACACAAAGCTCTGTCACAGAGTACACACATCAGAGGGTGTAGATAGAATGAGAAGGGACCTGCAGAAACTTGAAGAATGGTCAGGGCTTTGGCAGTTGAAATTCAATGCAAAGAAGTGCAAGATAATGCATATGGGGCACAAAAACCCTGGCAAAATATATCAGTTGGGGGGTGAGGATATAGCATGCACCAAGCAGGAAAGGGACCTTGGGGTTATCATCTCTGATGACCTCAAGGTAGGGAGACAGTGTGACAAGGCAGCAGGTAAAGCAAATAGGATGCTGGGATGCATAGGCAGAGGAATCACCAGCAGGAAAAGGGAGGTAATGATTCCACTATACAAGACACTAGTGAGGCCCCACCTGGGGTACAGTGTACAGTTCTGGAGACCTTACCTACATAAGGACATAGACAGGGTAAAGAAGGTTCAGAGGAGGGCAACAACGATGGTACATGTATTACATCACAAGTCCTATAAGGACAGGTTGAAGGAATTGAATCTGTACTCACTGGAGGAGAGGAGGGAGGGAGAGAGGGGACATGATAGAGACATACAAGTATCTTACAGGGAGAAACATGGTGCAAGAAGAAAAAAATACTCACCTTAGTAATGTTGTTTCTTCTAATGGAGTCTTGCTGTGTTCTGACATATTGCAGTGATGTCCAACCTTTGAACTGCCCCGGAGATGAAAGAGTTAACTTTCCATGCCAGGCATGGAACGCTGAGCTCGAGCTCGGTTGAGACTCTGTCTGCTGCTGTTTGAAGTTAAACCGTCAGATCTTTACGCGCTAAACTCACTGGGTGCCCTGTGTGGAAACTGTAAACTTACACTAGCCAACTGGCTACTAAATATAATAAAGAGATTTTTTGGTCCCAAAACAAAGACTCAAATCAGGAAACCCAAAAAATAAAAACACAACACCCACACACCCAAACCAAAGGGGTGAGAAAAGAAGGGTTGGGGGCACCTCCCGAGTGCCAACACTGCTACTGCCCACCCACATCCTAAAAACCAAGGTTCTGAGAGGGGAGGGGAGGTCAGAATACAGCAAGACTCCATTAGAAGAAACAACATTACTAAGGTGAGTAATTTTTTCTTCAAACAACATGAAGTCTTGCTGTATTCTGACACATTGCAGACTACCAAGCAGTACCTCCACGGAGGAGGGACAGAACCTACTTAGGAAATAGGCTCTGAAGCACTGCTGTGCCAAACAGAGCATCACTCCTAGCCTGGATATCCAGAGAGTAATGCTTGGTAAAAGTGTGTACTGTTTTCCAGGTGGCTGCTTGACAAATCTCTAAGATAGGAATATCCCTGACAGCAGCCAGGGAAGCAGCTGTACCTCTGGTAGAGTGAGCCCTCAGGCCTGAGGGTGGGATCCTACCTAGTTTTTCATAGCAAAATTGAATGCAAGAGACAATCCACCTGGCAATAGATCTCTTAGTGGCAGGTTTTCCCTTACCAACCTCACCATAAGTGAGGAACAGTTGGAGGAGTCAAACCTGTGACCCTTGTGCGCTCTATGTAGTAGCTAAGGGCCCTTTTCACATCCAACTGTGCAGCCTTCTCCCCAGAGGAGGAATGGTCAGTGAAGAAAACAGGAAGGGACATAGACTGGTTAAGGTGGAAATCTGAAACCACCTTAGGCAAAAACTTCCTATTAGTCCTGAGGACCACCTTATCTCTATGGAAAGAGAAAATCAGGCTCCACTGACAGGGCCTGTAACTCACTTATGCGTCTGGCAGAAGTGATGGCTACCAAGAAAACAGTTTTCCAAGTCAAGTACTTAAGCTATGCTGAGGACAAAGGCTCAAAGGGGGGTTGCATAAGCTGAGCAATGCAAACATTAAGGTCCCAAGCAGGGGCAGGGTCCCTGAAGGGAGGATTGGTATGAAGTAATCCCTTGAAAAATTTAGAAAATACAGGATGAGCTGAAAGGAAGAGTGTTTGCCTGCTGAAAGGAAGGCAGAGACAGCTGCCAGATGCACTCTTAGTGTAGCTGGTCTGAGTCCCAAGCTATTAAGATGAACCATGTTGTCAAGGACTGTGGGCAGGCCAGCAGACTCTGGAGAAAGTGCTTGCCAGAGCACCATATAGAAAATCTTTTCCACTTAGAGTTGTGGCAGTTTTTGTGGAAGGCTTACGAGAAGCCTTCAAGATATCCAGAACACCTTGAGAGAGGTGTAAGTCAGCAAACTGTAACTCTTCAAGAGCCAGGCCTTGAGGTTGAGAGATTTGAGATTCGGATACCAAACCCTCCCGAGCACATGTTAATAGGTTGTAATTCCTGGGAAGAGACAGGGGAAGGTGGACTGCCAAGGACAACAAGGGAGGGTATCAGGGCTGTCTGGCCCAGTCTGGAGCAATCAGAATCACCTTGCAGGGTTGAGACCTGATTTTGACTAACACCTTGAACAGGAGAGGGAAGGGGGAAAAGCATACAGGAACTTCCCTTCCCAATTGAGAACTAGGGCATCCAGGGGACTGAGCCCAACACTGGGGTCCTGCAGCAATAGAGAGGAAGTTGGTGATTGTCTGGGGCTGCAAAAAGATCTATCTGTGGAGTGCCCCATCTGGAGAAGATCACCTTCAAAACTAGGGGATCCAGGGACCATTCGTGATGGCCCCGAGATATCCCGCTAAGAGCATCTGCCAGGACATTGTCTTTGCCTGGGAGGTGTACTGCTGTAAGAGAGGTGTTCAGGGAATAGGCCAGAGACCATAACTTCATTGCCTCTGTGCACAAGGCCGTAGACCGAGTGCCCCCTTGCTTGTTGATATACCACATTGTGGTGGTATTGTCCGTCCTGATCTGAACTACTTTGTTCTGAACAGACTTGGAAAAAACTCGAAGTGCTAGAAACACTGCTCTGAGTTCTAATAGATTGATGTGAAGCAGAGATTCCTGAGAAGACCACAACCCTTGGTGGTCAGGTCCCCAAGTGGGCTCCCCAGCCCAAGAGGGAGGCATCTGTAGTAAGGATTAGAGAATGAGACTGAGTGACAAAGGAACTCCCTGTCTTAGATTGTCCTGATCCTGCCACCACTGTAACGCCTGGATCAGGGTTCGAGTCACTGGAATCAGTTTGGTCAGAGGGTCCTTTTTCTGAGACCAAAAGGCTCGCAAGTGGAACTGAATGTCCCTCATCTGAAATCTTGCTCCCGAACCACTGCTGTAGAAGCAGCCATGTGCCCCAGGAGCTGCAGAAATTGCCTTGCTGGTCGAGACACCTGGAGGGTGAATGAAGAGGCCAGTGAAATAAGGGTCCTTGCCCTGTCCAGGGGAAGGAAGGCTCTTGCCCTTACTGTATCTAGCTCTCCCCCTATGAAGGTGAGGAGCTGTACAGGCTCTAGAACTGACTTTAAAAGATTCAGAAGGAAACCTAGAGAAGTGAGCAGTTGCTGAGTTATCTGTAGGTGTAACCTGACTTGGTCTGGGGACTGGCCAACTATGAGCCAGTCGTCCAGGTATGGAAAGATGGAGATCCTTTTTCTCCTTAGGAAGGTAATTACTACTGCCAGGCATTTTCTGAACACCCTTGGAGCAGAGGTAAGGCCGAAGGGCATTGCTCTGAATTGGTAATGGCCTGAGGGCAGCTCGAACCTGAGGTATTTTCAGTGGGAGCTTCTGATGAGAATATGGAAATAGGCATCCTTGAGGTCCAGGGAGACTAGCCAGTCCCCTGGCCTTAGAGAGGGTAGAATTATTCCCAGAGTCACTATTTTGAACTTTGGCTTTAAAAGGTGCTGGTTTAAATATCTGAGATCCAGGATGGGCCACCATTCTCCTGTCTTTTTGGGGGTTAGGAAGTACCTGGAGTACAATCCTTTCCCTTTTTGTAGGGGTGGAACCCTCTCTATGGCTCTCAGAGCCAAGAGGGAAGAGACCTCTACCTCTAGGGCCAGTGCCTCTGAAGAATTTGCAGGTGGAAAGGATCTGGTTCTCATCTTTGGAAATTTTTTGAAGCTGAGAACCAGTCCCTGGCTTACTACTTCCAGAACCCATTTGTCTGATGCTAAAGACATCCAGTCCTGGACAAAGTAAGCCAGCCTGCTCCCTACAGGTGGTGAAGAATCGGCTCTGGCAATCCCATCAGGGTGCCTGTTTGGCAGGGGCTTTAGGCTGAGGGGTGGAAGCAGGCCTGCTTGCACCCCGTCTGCCTCTTCCTCTGAAGAACCCCCTATGAGCATAAGCAGAAGAGGAGGCCTGGGCTTGGTAGAAAGGCCTATGAAAAGGCCTGCCCCTGCCCCTGGAATGCTGCCTCTGGGGAGTGGCTTGCCTTTCCTTGGCCTGAGCACTCCAATAGGTGGTCCTATATTCATCCATTTTCTTCATGTAGTTCTCTGTTTGCTCCCCAAACAGAGAATTACCCACAACAGGAAAATCCATGGCCTTAGTCTGGGTATCCTGAAACAGGCTAGTACATCTGAGCCGAGCCATCCTACGAAGGGCCACAGATGTAGCCATGACTCTAGATGAAACATCATTGGAGTCCACTGCAGCATGGAATTGCACCTTGGATGCCTCAATACCATCCGCAGCCACCTGCTCCAGCTCCCTGGCAAGCTGTCCAGGGACCTGTTCAGCTAAAGCCATTACAGTGTCCCATCTAGATTTCTGATATCTAGCTGTATAGGCCATATAATTAGCCTGCCTGAGTCCCAAGGATGCTGCCATGTACTGCTTCTTTACCATGGTATCAATCCTCCTGGAGTCCTTATCTGGGGTGAAGCCAAGGGTATATTTTGCCTTATCACAGGCAGCAGCCTGCACTACCCCAACATGGCTGCATTGCTTGCAAGGAACCCGTATCTGAGCCTGAGAGAGTATACCTTGTCCATTCTCTTGTCTACAGGAGGTATAGAATTAGGAGTCTTAAAAATTTTTATTGTCCATTTCCCAAAGGACTTATGAAGGGGAATAGACAGCCTCCTGGACTCTGGGATATCCATCATTTCAACATAGTCAGGCTCCTCCTGGTCGTCCACAGCTTCTTCCATAGGAAGCTGAAGAGTTTCAACCACTTTTTTGTAGAACATAAAATGGGAAGGGGACTCAGAAAGCCTAGGAGGAGAAACCCCTGAAGGTCTGTCTGGGGAGATGTCCGGTCAATAGGCACATCCAGACTTCGTAATCACCATCACTATCCTCATACTCTCCTTCCTCCTCCTCCGGTTCATAAAAATCTTCTAAATTATAGTCTGGAACCGGGGGAGCCAACCGAACCGAGCCCCTTCCTGATGGTGCCGGTTAGGTCGGAACCGGGGTTAGCGACTGAATAATCCTTATCGCTTTGGCTATTTCATCAGCGGTCGGAGAAAGAATTTGTGGATTCGCACCGGCTGATTTATCCCTTCTTTTGTTAAATTCGGTCGAAAACCAGAAAAACGGTACTTTAACCGACAAACTTGAACCGAGCAAAGGAGAAATCTCCGGAGCGACTGTTCAGTGAGGCAGAGTAAAGAATCCGACAGTTTAACTTCAAAGAGCAGCAGACAGAGTCTCAACCGAGCTCGAGCTCAGCGTTCCATGCCTGGCATGGAAAGTTAACTCTTTCATCTCCGGGGCAGTTCAAAGGTTGGACATCACTGCAATATGTCAGAATACAGCAAGACTTCATGTTGTTTGAATACACTATTTTTGAGAGAAAAAGTTGTTCCAGGACTAGAAGGCATGGGATGAAGTTGGAGGGAGGACGATTCAGAGGAAATGTGAGGAAGAATTTCTTCACAGAACGGGTGGTGGACAAGTGGAACACCCTGCCTGAGGAAGTGGTGGGGGCTGAAACAAACAATCACAAGATTTAAGAATGCATGGGATAGACATAAAGGAATTCTGGAGGTCAGGAGTAAGGGCCAACAGAGTTCTAGGAAAACATAAACTGAAGTTACAAACTCAATTGGGCAGACTAGGTGGGCCATAGGCCCTTATCTGCCGACACTGTCTATGTATCTATGTACCCAATGATAAACTGTCAAGTGATAATTATATGGACACCTCAAGGGTCAAACTGATTACATGGAATATTTTTGGGGTGTATAATAAACTGGGAGACTCAGCCTTTTTTAGAATTTATATCAATGTTTACTTGTATCTTCTTACAGAAAACTTGGTGTATGAATACAAATTTTAAAGGGCACTGCCAACCTTTTACCTCAAATTGTCCCTAGTTTAAAGGACACATTTTATGATTGCTTACATCTTCAGTCACTACAGAATGTATCTGGTTGTTTGATTCTAATTCTTTTTTTACATTTTAAAAGTGAAAAACAGATTGGCAACTACACCCGAACATTTTCGTTTCCATTTCTTTATCAACACCTACCAGATCTTTTCTGGACTTGGGAACATCCCCAGTACAGTCTAGCCACTAATTATGCATCGGGAGTTGAGGACGCTATTGCATCAAAAATGGCTGCACTGTTTGGGGGTGTTCCTAATATTCAGGAAGTATGCAGTAAGAGTTGATCAAGGATTTGAAGCAAAACAAGGTAAAGCATAATTACACCATTACCACGCATTTCAGTTTTACTATGAAAAGAAGCGGATTAAACAACCAGCAACATCAATGGATTTTAGAGATGGTAAGTAAACATATAAGGTGGGGTTTGAACTAGAAATAATACGATGCAAAAAGGATTGACAGTGACCCTTTAACATGAATGGGTATGAGGTTGACAGTATTAAAACCAACAAGGTTGAGAATGTGAGTCGTACCCATAGTTGTATAATGACATTACTGAAGACAGATACACGAAACAAAACTGGGGAAGTCATATGACAAAATGACTCTTAGTATTGTAAAGGCTGTAATCCAGGATACTAAATAGAATTTAACTAAATGTATATATTCCTCCTTCTGGTACTACTTATGACGACTGTGTGGCAGCAACTGAATATTTTTATTGAGAAAATTATGCACACAGACACCACTTTCCCTGCTATTAGGGGACTATTAGCTATTCCCTGGATTTTAGGGGGGCAAACTTTGGGGAAAATGGGGAGATACTTGAAAGAGGCATTAAGGGGAATGGGGCAGGAATCAGGGGTTGAGGAACAGTGGGAAGTATTTAAAATGGGGATTACAAGAGCAACAGAATTATGTATTAAGCAGGTTAGCAAGAGGAAAAGGAAGAGGAGACCATTATGGTTTTCCAAAGAGGTAGCAAAGAAAGTGAAAGCCAAAAAGATTGCATTCAGGCAATACAAAAAGACACAGGCAGAAGGGGATAGGGAGAAGTACCAGGAGAAGCAAAGGGAGGCAGGGAGGTCAGTAAGGGAAGCCAAAGCTCAGACAGAAGAACACATTGCAAAATCAGTGGGTAGAGGGGACAAAACCTTTTACAGGTACATAAGTGAAAAAAGAAAGGCAAAGGGAGGGATAGTGACACTGAAGGGGGAGGATGGGGGCTGTGTGGAGGATGACAACAGTAAAGCTGACATATTGAACAGGTATTTCTGCTCAGTCTTTACTGAGGAAGAGGAGGGTAATGGGTCTGAATGGAGTACAAGGGGTGAGAATGGTGCAGAAATGGACACAAGTCCCTTTACACGAGAAAGGGTCCTGAAGGAACTGGAAGTAATAAGAGTTGATAAAGCAATGGGGCCAGATGGGGTGCACCCAGGGTCCTTAAAGAACTAAGAGAGGTGGTGGCTATCCTGTTTAGCCGATCACTAGAAACAGGGGAGGTACCCAAAGACTGGAGGATAGCAGATGTAGTCCCCTTATACAAAAGTGGGAACAAAGAGGAAGCGGGGAACTACAGACTAGTCAGCCTCACCTCAGTAGTGGGGAAGATCATGGAAGCACTACTGAAGGAGAGATTGGTGGAACATCTGGTTGTCAATGGACTACAGGACCCAAGGCAGCATGGTTTCACCAGGGGAGGTCATGTCAGACCAACCTCATTGAATTTTTTGACTGGGTGACTAGGGAGGTGGATCAGGGGAGGGCAGTGGACATGACCTATCTGGACTTCAGCAAGGCCTTGACACTATGCCACACAGAAGACTATTGCACAAACTGGGGAATATGGGTGTGGCAGGACAGTAAAAGTGGTGGGTAGGTAACTGGCTGGGCAGCAGGACACAGAGGGTGGTGATAAATGGCTGTCACCCACAGAGGGAAGAGTGACCAGTGGGGTACCACAGGGATCAGTGCTGGGACCGGTACTATCCAATATCTTCATCAGTGACATTGCACAGGACCTAGAAGGCAGAATTTCACTGTTCGCTGATGACACAAAGCTCTGTAACAGAGTAGATACACCAGAGGGTGTAGACAGAATGAGAAGGGACCTGCAGAAACTTGAAGAATGGTCAGGGTTTGGCAGTTGAAATTCAATGCAAGGAGGTGCAAGATAATGCATATGGGGCACAAACCCTGGCACAATATATCAGTTGGGGGTGAGGATATAGCATGCACCAAGCAGGAAAGGATCTTGAGTATCATCTCTGATGACCTCAAGGCAGGGAAACAGTGTGACAGGCAGCAGGTAAAGCAAATAGGATGCTGGGATGCATAGGCAGGGCATCACCAGCAGGAAAAGGGAGGTCATAATTCCACTATACAAGACACTAGTGAGGCCGCACCTGGAGTACACTGTGCAGTTCTGGGAGACCTACCCAGTAAGGACATAGACAGGGTAGAGAAGGTTCAGAGGAGGGCAACAAAGATGGTGCATGGATTGCATCACAAGTCCTATGAGGACAGGTTGAAGGCACTGAACATGTACTCCCTGGAGGAGAGGAGGAGAGAGGGATATGATAGAGACATACAAGTATCTTACAGGGAGGAACAGGGTGCAGGAATGCACTATTTTTAAGCGAAAAAGATGTTCCAGGACTAGAGGGCATGGGATGAAGTTGGAGGGAGGACGATTCAGAGGAAACGTGAGGAAGAATTTCTTCACAGAACGGGTGGTGGACAAGTGGAACACCCTGCCAGAGGAAGTGGTGGGGGCTGAAACAATCACGGGATTTAAGAATGCATGGAATAGACATAAAGGAATTCTGGAGGTCAGGGGTAAGGGGCAACAGACTTCCTGGAAAACATAAACTGAACTTACAAACTTAAATGGGCAGACTGGGTGGGCCATAGGCCCTTATCTGCCGACACTGTCTATGTATCTATGTATTATGGCTGGAGGTTTTAATGCATGAATTGGCCTGTATCTCTAATGATGATTCTTTATTGGAATGTTTCTTTGACACTTATTCAGAAACTATTCAATTTTATTGAGCCTCTAAAGATGTAACATCAATTGAAATGGGCTAAAGTTAATTGATCTTGTACAAAAATATGGCCGATTTTCAATAAATGGTAAATCTAAGTCAGATTAGGAAGATAATCTTACTTAGGTAGAGGGCAACGGCTGTTCAGTACTTGATCAAATCTGGGCCAGTGATCTTACTATTCAATTAATAAATGACCTTAAAGGTACTATTCGTTCTGAGAATCCACATCTCCCTGACCAGCTAATAAGTGATCACAGTCTTGATAAGATCTCTGTTACACTAATCAGTCAACTTAAGTCTGCACAAGACTGTTTAAATTGGCAGTATTTATGAAAGGAGGAATTTATCAATGATTTTTGCAGTTTGTGAATAGCAGACTCATACGTCGACCAGCTGAGGCTACTGATGACTATTCTTGGAATATTCTTTTCAATTATTGTTGGTATGAAAGATCTTAAAATGAGGGAGGCTAGATTAGATAAAAAAAAAAAAAAAAAAAGAGCCTAAGGATTCTTGCCATACTTAATAATGTCAAGAATTTAAATAATCCGATTAGACAATTTAGGAGAGAACCCAATAGGGCCATTAAAAAATGTTTAAATAAATTAAGGAGAGAGTACAAAAAAAATTGTGGAGAGGAATGAAGGGGTATTTGCAAGCACAGTTGGTCACAAAAGCCAACTGCAGTAAATAAGGATACTAAGCCGTTTGGGAAATTAATAGCCAAGGGTTCCCATACATTATGTAAGTTAGAATGTTATATTGAGCCAGAATCCTGGGTTGAATATTTTCAGGATTTAATTTACAACAACAAGTCTTCCAGTGATATCTACCTCTTGACACACATATCTTGAATAGCGAAACAGACTGTTTACCTTTTAAGATTAATGAATCTGACATTAGGCAAAGTACCTTGTCCTTTAAAAATCAAAAGGCTCTTGGTCTTGATCAAATACCCATTAATCTTTTTAAAATACCATTGGACCACTGGCTACAGCCTCGTACCGGTGTGTTTAATTATACTGTTAAGAGTGGTAATATTCCAGAGTCCTGGCTTGGTAGTATCACCATTCCTATTTTTTAAAACAGGTAGTAAACAAGATTTGTTTTAACTTATATATATATATATATATAGTCAGCAGTTCTACAATTTACAATATGTAAACAGTGTACATCAGTTCACAGAAAGTACAGAGAAATATCTTTCTGTACAATATATACTAACAGTATGGTGTATTCAACAGTCAAATTATCAACCCGTTTCCAACATTTGTATTGGTTAAAGGCTAGAATGTTAAAGGCTAGAGTGTCAAAGAGCCATATTAATATTCCCCATATGATACCCTTCTAGAAGGTGGGAAACCATGGGGTACTAACAGCTGCTTCTAAAGGGGCCCACATCTGGCAGTGCTTGGCCAGGAACCAGCAGGATAAATACTGAGTGTGCTCCAGTTTCATACAATGAAGTAGAGCTTTCATCCACTTGGCCACAGTCGGAGTGGATTCAAGCCACCAATATTGGGCCAGTACCTGCTTCCCCACTGTTATTCTCCATCACCTTAGGGGATGATCTATGGATTTCTTCCCCTGTCCACTTCTGGCCAGGCCCAGGAGTATATCTGTGGCATCTAATGAAGCTGGTCAGCAGGGTCATAATCGCCTGCCAAAAGGGTAGCACTTTAGGACAGGACTATAGCATGTGAAAAAAGTCCCCAACTGGATTCTGAATTTGAGGCATTTATCTGACTTTGCTGAGTCAATTCTGTGCACTACTACTGGGGTGAAATAAATCCTGTTCAAGATATTTTAATACACTGCTCTTAGTCTGGTACTGACTAAACACAGCATCCCCTTTTTTAAAAATCACTCTCTAGTCCCTCGGCAATGTAATAGGCTCAAGATCCTATTCCCAATTGGGGATTACACTAGTTACATTTTGAGTTTTGGGAGATTTATATAAAAACTTATATCCAAGAGCGAAAACGGGGGCTGAATTGAAATTTCTCATGGACCATAAACATAAAGGACCATTCCACGTGGTCAAAAGCTTTCTCCGCATCTAGCACCAAGAGACCCTGGCCACCGCTCCCCCTCCCCCTCCCCCTGGGACCAATGAGACATAATATTCAATGTGCGGCGTAACAGATAAACATGATATACTGAATGGGCTAAATAACCACTTTGCCACAGCTGGATTGGCCTTTGATTCCTCCCCTGCTAATGCCCTGAGAGACTATCTCTATGGGCAGGACAAGACATCCTTCCCCCCACAAAGGCTGTACGCCATCCTTCTCCTTCAGCCAGATATCTCTGAAACAAGTCAAAGACACGTTAATCAATCTAGACACTAGAAAAAGTGCTGGTGCCGACTTCACTGATCTGTACGTTCTAAAAATCAGCTACCATGTATTAGCCGTCTCCATAACCCACATCTTCAATCTGTCCCTTATGCAGAGCTCCCTTCCGAACACTGGAAAACAGCCCATGTTGTCCCATTGTTCAAATCCAGGGATTCTGCGGACCTCAATAACTATCGGCCTATCTCTCTGCTTCCCACTTTATCCAAAATGTTGGAAAAGATTGTCAGCCTGCAGATTAGAGACCATCTAGAACTGCATAACCTACTCACCCCTATACAATCTGGTCTGTCTCTGCACTTGCAAAAGTTACTAATGACTGGCTGAATGCACTGGACAATAAACTCTTTGTAGGTGCCTTATTCTTAGATCTAAGCAAGGCATCTGAAACAGTGGACCACGCCCTCCTGCTGGATATCCTCCACAACTTTGGCCTGGATTGTATCGCTCTCAAATGGTTCAAATGCTACCTTGTAAGACGATTGCAGCAGGTTAAAGTAGAAGGAAACTTTTCCCCCATGAAAACCCTTCATAGAGGTGTACCGCAAGGCTCTATACTGGGCTCCCTCCTTTTTTGCCATCTATGTAAATAACATCCATGCTGGCAATCATCATGCAGACATCCACTTACTCGCAGACGACACTGTCTTATACATACCCGGACCTACCCTTAACAAACATGGTCAGACCTCCAACTTGAGATTAACCACCTATGGAACAACCTATTGTAACTTGAACTACTGCTCAATGTAAAAAAAAAAAAAACACTATGCTCTTCTCTCTTTTTCGAGGTCTACCCCTACTAATGTGGTGGGTGGGCAAACCTCAATTACTACTCTCCTCAATGAACCTCTTCAACTGGTACATAAATTGAAATCAATCAATCAATCAATCAAAAATCTTTATTTATTTATTCAGGCGAACATCATTGAGCATAGCTCATTTACAAGATGGACCCGAGTGGTCATAACAAAAAGGTTACAGATTGTATACAAAAACATGATATTGAATAAGCACAAATACAACCATTTATGAGTGAGATAGATGTACAAATATTTACATATATACAAGGCAATGGACAATAAACCTAAAACCTAATAAAGGAGAGAAGACAAACAGTCTAGTAGGGATAAGGCATGGATAATGGTACATGGGTGGGCATATATGTATGAGGTTTGATGGGGAAAGGACCAGATGAATGATAGAAGAATAGGAAGGAGCTTTAAAAGAGGCGGGGTGGAGGAGAGAGGGGTTGGGGGTGTGGGAGGACTAGGCCTTGTGGAAGCAAGTGCACAGATCTGGGATTAGGCTGGTATACAGCTTTTTGAAGGATGTAAGAGGAATCAGTGTATCCATTTTCAATGACTTTTGGATAGAATTCCAGATAAGTGCCAGGGAATAACTGATTGCAGCTCTTCCATACGGGTGCAGGTGATAGGAATCTTCAGCAGGATCAGTTTGTTGATCCTCAAGGTGTAGGGCCTGGATGTGATCCGCTGAAGCAGTCTGAGATGTAGGAAGGGAGTTTGTTTGTCAGAGCTTTGTAGATCCAGATAGCAGCATTTTTTTTTCTTCTATGTTGCAGGGATGTCCAACTGACTGCATTGTAGAGAGAGCAATGATGGGTGCTAGAGGGAAGGTCAGTAATGAATCTAATAGCTCTATGATACAGGGTGTCTAATTTGAAATACCTGGGAATGTGGATTGACCACAAACTGTCCTTTCTTGACCATACTGAAGAACGTTCCAAAAAACTTAAACAGAGGCTTGGCATATTTTTCCATATTAAGCACTTGCTAATGTTGGAAGCAAGAGCTAGAATTGTACAATCCACCTTCCTCCCCTTACTCGACTATGGGGATATTCTTTATGAACAAAGGAACAACACAGCTCTAAAAAAGCTTGGCATCTTATACCACTGGGCCTTAAGATTCATACTGGGAGCTCCCTACGCTACACACCTCTGTTCCTTATATGCCCTGGTCGACTGGACCTCCTTCAGTATAAGACGATACAAAAACACAGCAATCTGGACCTACCGTGCTATCACAAAGAAACTGCCCCCATATATCTTGGACTGCCTCCCTGGATTGTATGCACTAAGAAGATCCACCTATATTACTCTTGTTGTTCCTAAAGTCAAAACTCGATTTGGCAAATTTTCCATTGGCTACTCCTTCCCTACCCTATGGAACAAGATCCAGAAAGTACTACAAATTGCTACCTCACTTCCTCTGGCTACTTTCAAAACCCTACTGGCCAGGACAGCTACAGAAAATTGTAAGTGTGCTTCATAAAACCCCTATGCATACACTTCGTCACCTATCCCCTACCTTAGGTGCACACCACTATGATTTCTTACTACCTTTTATTTTCTTTAAAAGTGGTCCTGCCTACCTACAGTTTCTGGCCCACATTTCTGGCAGTGCCTCAGCTAGCTATTGCCCTGGGCTCTTCCTCCATGATCTATATTTGTTTCTCAACTCGTAGAGGTGGCCTTTCCTCCCTGCAAACCTCTGCCCTCCTGGCCATTGGCTTGGTCAGATTATACACTATTATACAATGGCAAGAGAAAATCCTTGTCCCCGATTGGTCAGACTGGGACAGTAACCGGGATGTTATCCCAGCATAACATCCCGACTGTACTCCCAGCGCACTGACGACCGCATTCCAACTAAAGAAAATATCACTCCACTATCGTTCTGACACAGCAGCTACAGCAGTTGTTCTTGTGCGCGGAATCCAAGCTTCCCGTCCCTGCTTAACAACTGACCTCCGTGTCACATGCCACCTGGTAACCACGCTGCCACAACGTTAAAATTCCCAACGCCAGACAGTTTGAAAATACATAAAGAAATGGAAGCGCCTAAAGTCCACTTACTCTGCAGCTACGATACTATAACACGTCGAATTTCAAAATATGTCAGGCCGCTTTCCTACCTCAAAAACCGCAATCCTCGACTCATTAAATGACAAACTGTGAACAATCACGAACTAAGGTTTTCTCCAGTGTTCCCGATCCCAGCTCACCTCGTAATCTGCAACAGTAATCCTCCCTACATCCCGCCATGTACTGTCACAGACTTCCATGACTATCACAGACTTCTGTTCACATTGGTAAACCGCAGTCTCGCAGAACACTGACACGCTGGCAGCTCCGATCAAATTGTAATCCACACTGATACTGTCCGGTACATTAAACAAACTGTACAGAGAACTGCAAACAAGATACAGTTGTTTGTCTGGGGGGCAGCAGACACACTCAAAACACATCAATTTGTTTAGCAGCAGCACCACCTACTGGCCAAAACAGAACTACTTTTCTCTTCAGTACACCTCCACATTGAAAATCAAACACAAAATGTATTTAAAAATGCATTTTTCCTCATCTTTCTATCTTTTAAAATTACGAGCCATTGTATAATAGGAATAATGCCCTCCAGGGTGGGTGTTATGCTGGGATAACATCCCCTTTGGTGTTGATCTCGCCGTGGCTCCGGCCCACCCAAGGTGGGATGTTATCCCAAGATAACACCCACCCTGTCGGGCATTATTCCTTTATCAATAAAGACTGGTACAGCTAGCTAACAGAATTGCTACTGTATTTTGTTTATTGTATTTTGTTTAATAAAATCTGTATATATCCTAACCAATCTAGCTAATAGAATTGCTATTGTATTTTGTGTTATTATATTTTGTTTAAACCAATCTGTATATATCCTAACCAATCTGTATAAACAGCCAATTGTATGCTGTAGCTGCTTGGAATATCTACTCTATGAGGAAGTGCTGTTGTGTACTCCGATGTTATTCTGTCACATATGTAATTATTACCAGGTCCATCTTGTAAATGAGTTCTTCTCAACGAGGTTTTCGCCTGGCTAAATAACAATTGATCGATTGATTAAGTTATGCTTAGCCTGTCTACCTTTGACAAAGCCACCTTGGTCCTGGTGCACCAGGCCTGAGAGGACCCCTCGAGCCTATGACTGAGAATTTTTGCCAGTATTTTATAGTCTGCATTAAACAGAGATATAGGTCAATAAGAGCCACATTTTGTGGGGTCCTTTCTGGGCTTGGGCAACACCATTCTAGTGGCTAGCAGCTGTGACTGTGGCAACTGACCTCCCTCCAGAACCTCCTGGATCACCAAGTATAACAGCTGGTTCAGATCTTCCCAGAAGGTTTTATAGAATTCAACTGGTATCCCATCTGGGCCTGGTGCTGTGGTAGTGCGCAGGAATATGTGGGCAATCAGATAGAAAAGAAATGTCTCATCAGTCCTTGTAGATATTTTGAATTCAATTTATTCTTTTTCAGATGTTATTTCAACAGGAGAATTTCAGATTGGCAGTGTTTTTGTTCTTTTAAATATTTTCCAGCTCACACTTCCATTTAGACAGTAGATACCAGAGTAGACAAAATCTTCTGACAATTCTAAATCTTCACTTCAAAGCAGTAAATACCACAGTTCATCATAACTCCATAGAGCACTTTTCAGCAGTTTCCAGAGCATACCTCCAGTCCCACAGCAAAACAGAATCTAATCTCTCATCCCACACAATCTAAATTTATACCCCAAAGGAGTCATGTGATTAACTCCACCTCAGCAAAACATTTTCAAATTAATTTCATTAAACACTGCATCATTATTTAGTTTACATAACCTGAACACATCTGTGTTACTCTAACTACTTTCATGCCATCACCAGAATGAATTATAATAGTTTTAGATGTTTTTGTATTCATTTTCTAGCATGAAAAGGAACCACCCTTTAACAATGGTATAAGGAATTCAGGAGCGGCAGTAACTCCCAAAACAGCACCAAATGCCAAAGTTTGGACACCAGGAACTCCCAAAACACCAACTACAAAAACTATCCTCACTCCCCAAAACAACGGGAAACGCCTCACCTCAACTAAGGAGGGTATGTAAAATTCCATCTAAATCTTTGCATCTAAAGTAAATTAACAAGCTAAATACCCTCGCAACAGTGTGCTTATCCAAATGGAAAATGGGTTAACAGCACTACCTGTAAACTAAAGAAAATTGTCTACCTGAGAATGCCACTTTGCAACACACCAGCCTTTGTACTAACGGCTGGATTATTAAGGCAAAAGTTTAGAATTAGTATCTGGACCCACAAACAGAAACACAGACCGAGGGTTTCTAAATAAAATAAAACCTTTTATTTAAGCACAAAGCGAACCCCCGGTCCTGTCCTGAATAAACAAAATCCACTCTCCAATCCCTTTGGGGGGTTAACACAAAAGCTAACTAAATAATTCAAGGAACACAGAAAGGAAAAAACACATACATTTTACCTAAGGCTCCAGACTCTACAGTACTACTCAACAACATGGGGGAAAAACCTTCCTCAGCAACCAGAGACAACAAAGCAGAACAGAAATCCTCACTAAAATTTTTGAGCGTCTGCGCTAGTCCACATAACCCGTCATCAAGAACAACATTCAATCCATCCAAACCTGCGATTTTAGGGGATATTTACTTTTATAATCCAATTGACAGCTACTGCTTGCAAACGAAAAAAACGAGGAATGTTATTTTAAACCGCGAGCGTGCTGCGATTCTGCGAGACGTGCCGCTTTACCAATCGTTCAAACCATGAACATGAGCATCTACTCACAAGGTCCAAACAACATAAATTCTTTTCCTGACAACCCCAAGGACCCACCAAGGATCTTGTTAAAAAAAAAAAGAAATCAATTCTACCAACTCCAAACTTACCTGGGGGGGGGGTTCTGCCTGATTACCCTTCAAATATGATTTTTCTCTCTCTTAAAGGGGAAACTCCCAACAATCAAATACCCAAAAGAAAATATCTAACACAAATTCTAAAGCCCCCTTTTTATCACAGAGGCACTCTGTGACACTCCTCCCTACCTAAGAGGGCAACCATTCCTTTGGTTGACCTACCTCTTCAAACCCATTTAAACTCAAGAGGGGGAATATTTTATGGAGCTCTAGATCACCCCGATCAACAAATCTACTTAACAGCCCCAAACGACCGCAACACTACAGTCCAGCCCTGGGTTCTATCCTTCCTTCTGTTAACTACTATTACATTCCAGAAGGGAGTGCACGCATTATTTCAGAATGGGAGAATTTCAGCTCCGACTCTCACCTTCCCCACTATTAATCTACCTTTGTAGACTTGCAAAAGCATAGTGATATCAGGGTTAGTGACAGTGCAGAGCAGTGGCAAAGAATTACCGCTCGAACGCTCGCACTATTGCGAAGAAATGCCCAAAACACAAGGCAGCAAAGGGCATCTACAGCCTAACCGTGTCCCACTACAAAGGCACTCCATGGCAACCATTTCTTTTGGGTGCCCTAATACTACATGTGATATTATGAGGGAAGGGAGTTTATATAACTCCAAACCACCCACACACTCGTGCTCCATCCCCAGCTCCCGTAGCAAACCAATGTTATCCCCACGCTCTATACAGTACACTACCCTGGGGTTACATTTTAAACAGAAGTAACAGAATCACCATAATAAGTGATACTTATAAGGCATTGTACTGGTATATTTCCATTCCTACATTTACCACTTCTTAAGCAGAATACATCAAAAAACAAATAAAGCTACATCAGAATAGAAATATAAAAAATGAAATAGAAATATATGAATAATGTTTGACAATCCTATTATATTCATACAGTATTGCAGCACATCCTTCAAACTTCAACATTTTATGTCCTATCCTTTTAATCACTATTCAGACAGTTTTTCCACCTATAGTATTTTAACATCCCACAAAACAACTTATTCCTTAATATCCTTTACACTTTCTTCCCCCAATGATATCCAAAGATATAATACCTGTCTTCTACGGAAGGATAACCCACACCATCCTAACTGGCATTAACCCTTGGATAACTGCCATCTACTACCCATACTACCTAACAGCCTCCCTTTCCTCCATGGTAACCATTTATTTAAACTATCATCCCTCTGTATATTGCCTTTCCCATATTTATTGATAAACCCCTGTCGTTCCCGTACATAAATTGCCACCTGCCGATACATACCCGGCCAGTGGTAGTAAGGGACAAGTTGTTCCAAAAGTTTCCCATGTTCTAACTGCTTACTTCTGTTACAAATGTCATTTAAAACCCCTTCTCTATACTTATAAGGTACTACCACCCTTACCTGTACCTTTTTAGTACGAGGGTTTGGTTTGACATGGTAGAGGGTACCTCCCTTAACCTCATACCACCATAAGAGTTTATCCCTTGTGATCCCATGATTCTGAACAGCATATGTGCTCAACTGAGTAATTTCAGGATCCTCTTTTTGTAGGAAGCCCCAATCAACCTTCAAAAAATCACCTTTATCTTCATCAGTTTTAACATAAGTTCCTTCATCAGTTTTAACATGAGTCCTTTCAGCAATTTTAACATGAGTCCCTTCAGCAATTTTAACATGAGTCCCTTCATCAGTTTTAACATAAGTCCCTTCATCAGTTTTAACATAAGTCCTTTCAGCAATTATTGCCTCTTCCGACTTGATAGATAATTTCACCCCATAATTCAAACCAGTCTCACCTGGGGACTTATATATATCCTGCTGTCCTTCATCCTCTATCCAATACATCCCATCAAATAGAGGTAAAACAGGGAGTTCCACACATGCTACAGTCTGCTTCTCTGTCTTCACCCCAAAGTTCAAAATAGTTTCACCTGGGGACTTATCCACAGCTCTCTTTCCATCCTCTGTCCAATATAATCCATCAAATAAGGGTAACACAGGGAGATCATCACCAGTTGTACCAGGCCTCTCTTCCTCCAGATTTATAGCCCCTTCAGGGTTAGTTACTTCTGCAAACACTGCCAGGCATCTCAATATTTCCTGAAACTGTTGTTCCACAATTTTCCACCTGTCTTCCATATCCTTCCAAGGAAAACATCCACCGAAATAACTGCACCTGTGCCAGTCCATAAATACACCAGGCCCTTTCTTCATCCATCAACTTTGATGCCTCTGGATCCATCATTGGACAGCACACAAAAGCGTAACTTCTCCAGTCAGAATACTCACAACTCCAACTCTTGACCTCACTGTGTCACAGATGGCACTGCCCACTTGGTCTTTGGTCAGACCGCTACAGCATCACCCCACTTCTGGTACCAAATGTGGTAGTGCGCAGGAATATGTGGGCAATCAGATAGAAAAGAAATGTCTCACCAGTCCTTGTAGATATTTTGAATTCAATTTATTCTTTTTCAGATGTTATTTCAACAGGAGAATTTCAGATTGGCAGTGTTTTTGTTCTTTTAAATATTTTCCAGCTCACACTTCCATTTAGACAGTAGATACCAGAGTAGACAAAATCTTCTGACAATTCTAAATCTTCACTTCAAAGCAGTAAATACCACAGTTCATCATAACTCCATAGAGCACTTTTCAGCAGTTTCCAGAGCATACCTCAGTCCAGCAAAACAGAATCTAATCTCTCATCCCACACAATCTAAATTTATACCCCAAAGGAGTCATGTGATTAACTCCACCTCAGCAAAACATTTTCAAATTAATTTCATTAAACACTGCATCATTATTTAGTTTACATAACCTGAACACATCTGTGTTACTCTAACTACTTTCATGCCATCACCAGAATGAATTATAATAGTTTTAGATGTTTTTGTATTCATTTTCTAGCATGAAAAGGAACCACCCCTTTAACAATAGTATAAAGGAATTCAGGGAGCGGCCGGCCAACTCCCAAAACAGCACCAAATGCCAAAGAGTTTGGACACCAGGAACTCCCAAAACACCAACTACAAAAACTATCCTCACTCCCCAAAACAACAGGAAAACGCCTCACCTCAACTAAGGAGGGTATGTAAAATTCCATCTAAATCTTTGCATCTAAAGTAAATTAACAAGCTAAATACCCTACTCAACAGTGTGCTTATCCAAATGGAAAATGGGTTAACAGCACTACACTGTAAACTAAAGAAAATTGTCTACCTGAAAATGCCACTTTGCAACACACCAGCCTTTGTACTAAGCGGCTGGATTATTATGAGCAAAAGTTTAGAATTCGTATCTGGAGCCCACAAACAGAAACACAGACCGAGGGTTTCTAAATAAAATAAAACCTTTTATTTAAAAGAACAGCGAACCCCGGTCCTGTCCTGAATAAACAAAATCCACTCTCCAATCCCTTTGGGGGGATTAACACAAAAAGCTAACTAAATAATTCAAGGAACACAGAAAGGAAACAAAACACATACATTTTACCTAAGGCTCCAGACTCTACAGTACTACTCAACAACATGGGGGAGAAGAACCTTCCTCAGCAACCAGGAACAACAAAGCCAGAACAGAAATCCCTCACTAAAGGTACACACAGCGTCCTGCGCTGGCCCCACATAACCATCATCAAGAACAACATTCAATCCACATCCAAATCTGCGATTTTAGGGGATATTTACTTTTATAATCAATTGACAAGCTACTGCTTGCAAACAAAAACGGAATGTTATTTTAAACTGCCTCGACGTCATACGATTCTGCGGACGTGCCTGTTTACCAATCGTTCAAACCATGAACATGAGCATCTACTCACAAGGTCCAAACAACATAAATTCTTTTCCTGACAACCCTAAGGACCCACCAAGGGATCTTGTTAAAAAAAATAAAAAGAAATCAATTCTACCAACTCCAAACTTACCTGGGGGTTCTGCCTGATTACCCTTCAAATATGATTTTTCTCTCTCTTAAAGGGGAAACTCCCAACAATCAAATACCCAAAAGAAAATATCTAACACAAATTCTAAAGCACCCTTTTTAATCACAGAGGCTCTCTGTGACAGGTGCATCGTCAGATCTAGAGGACCATATTGCATGTCTCAGTTCTTTTACTGTTACTGGGTGGTCCAAGCTTTCCCCAAGGGAAGGGTCCAAAGCTTGAAGAGGAATATCTTTCAAATATTCCCATGGGGAGACATTTGAGGGAGTGTGTGAAGTATCTAAAGATTTACAGAAGCCTTTAAAGGTGTCATTAATTGTTTGTTGCTGGTTTGAGGAAACTGTACCCCTGGTGTTTCTAGCTCCAAAATCACTATCAGCTTGTTTTTTTTCTTCACCTGCCATGCCAACCATTTCCCTGATTTATCACCTTCAAAGTGTCAGCGGCTCAGCAGGTAGCACACTCGCCTCTGAGGCCGAGAGATCAGAAGGCTGTGGGTTCTATCTCCACACCAAGAACTTGGGTTAAATCCCAATGCTGACACTGTAGTGCAGCACTGGGGGGGGAGGGGGTGCTGCACTCCTGAGGTGCCGTCTTTCAGATGAGATGTTAAACCGAGGTCCCATCTGCATGTTCTGGTGGTAGTTCAGGTGGATGTTAAAGATCCCATGGCACTTCGAAAAGAGTAGGGGAATTTCCTGGTGCCCTGGCCAAATTCCCCCCCATTCACTAAAAATACCACGAACAGCTTAATCTGGTTCAAGGTCAGTTGGCATTCATCTGTATCCCCCTCCCCCAGGTTGTGCCTGAAAATAGGCAGAATCTACCTAGTGCACTTAGGCGGGCAACAAAAACTAAATAAAATAAATAAATAAAAGCAGGCCCCAGCTTTGGTGATCAAAAGATTCTTTTCAATCTGCTTAGATGCCACCTGATTGAGGGTACCCCTCAACCTCTTCAAATCATACACATCACTCCCCCTCATGATCAGACTCTTCTGCTCCATCACCTTCTGTTCTAGTTCCACTTCTTCCTGTAGCTCTAGTTTTCATTCATAGGCTACGTATGATATAGTTATGCCATGGATGAAGGCTTTTAGCATCTCCCAGGTGTTTACAGGGGATGTGTCCTCTACCTTATTCACACTTAAAAATTATTTTAGTGATTGGGACATTTGTGTAATATATTGTTTGTCTGCTAGTAGGTTAGGATCTAGTCTCCACTGTTTTACTGGGGGTGAGTCTGATCTCAGCATCAGTGAGACACTCGAAGGGGCATGGTCTGAGATGGATATAGGGCCATATGCCGCCATCAGCTCTCCTCTGAGTAGCTTTGAGGACATCAGGATATAATCAAACCTGGTATAAAGATGGTGGGTATGGGAGTAAAATGAGTATTCAGGTGTGTAGTAAACAAGATTTATCTGTGTATAGGCTTAGTCTATTAGACACTTCTAAAATCTTCAGTAAAATGTTGCTGTCTAGGATTACTAGTAAAGTCAATCTATCAGATGAACAATCAGGATTCGGAAAAATATAATTCAAGCATCAACCAAATCTTTATTCTTGCTCATATTTTAAATATTACAGACTTCTTCTGGCATTTGTTGCTCTAAAGTCAGCTTCTGATGGTGTTAGTAGAGTATTATTATGGCAAGTCTCTTACCAAACTGGGTTTAGATCCATATATTTTTAGAGCCATCATACTTCTTCATTCCAGTTACTGGTCTCGTGTAAGGTCTGGCATTGACAATATGCTTACTAAAACATTACCAAATAACTTGGGAGTTAAACAAGTGTATGTGTTCGTTCCAACTCTTTTTTTATATGTTTTTGGATAATCTTCTACCTAATCTTCATGACTCAACTTTTCATAGTCCATCAACTGGCTCAAGGAAAACTGATTATCTTGCATATGCTGATGACATTGTACTTTTCTCACCTAGTGCTCTCGGTCTGAAAATAATTTTATATACATTTAAGTCCCTATGTTCACTGTATCAGTCATTATTAGTGTAACCCCTGCCTTTTTACTAAAATGACAGGTGGCATGCTGTTGGCGTAGGCAGCAATACCTGGTGGGGACCTGGGTTCGGGGAGGATGAGGTTACCTGGCACAAGGGACCTAGGTTTGGCTACTCTGCACAGGGGCACCCAAGTAAATCTGACTACAGAAAGCAATAACTAATGTCCAGAACCAGGATTGGGATTTTTCAGTGTGGCTTTTATTCATAACTAGCTGAACATAAAGCATAGATGGACCCCCAAGGGGCTACGTTTACTGTAAATGCAGATTAAAGACTACAAGGTGGTCCACTTAAAAAATGAACCCATTTCTACTGTTTTCTGGCTCTGGACCCACCAGGCACTCAGCCCGGACTTGCATGCGCTTTGGATACACAGCCCGACTGGCCCGGCTCCCCTACCCGGCCATGACTGTGGTCCATTTAAAGGATGAACCCAAATTTTACTTGTTGTGGCTCCCCACACCACTTAGAGTCTCGCGACTCCTAGAAGATTTTCAATTTGAGACCCGTCTGGGTACCTACCTCATCACTGGCCAGGCGCATGAGGCAAGTAGCAATCACAGCAGAACCAGAGAGGTGGACCTGGTCACTAAAGATGGGGGCTGCTCCCACCTCCAGCTCCACAGCCCATACCGGCCATTTCTCTGGACAAACAGAAACTTAAACTTTGAAATGTAGATTAAACGGTGGATGACCTGTAGCACCCCCTCTACAACATTACTTGAAATCCATTCAGACTTTAAATTTTTAAACTACTCCATTTGTTTGTCCTAGTACAATAGGCCTCCCAAATAGTAGTTCACATCCCAGCTTTTCTTCACATTTTCCAAACTGAAGAAACATATTGTTTGCCCTCTCAAATAGAGCACAAGACTCACCCTTTCGTTGCAGGTGCCACACAGGCGATGTACCACTTCTTTCACGGTTATCAGACCAGAACAGAAACTGTAAAAAGGCAGCTTTCTTCTGTAGTGGAAATTAGGGGATTGCCCCTGGAATCCACAGAGGGACACTTTCCCCGGAGGGAGGGGGGCACTGAGACCTGGACAGTGGTCTCCACCACTTGAAACTGGACTCTGACCTTCTCACAAGGAGGTAAACAAATGACACTTCCTTCTTCTTGACAGTAAACAGGAGACTGACTTTGAAAACTCCCAAGGTTCTATCTCACTCCCTGTGCTGCAGATTCCAATGTGGCTTATGCAGCTGCGACAGTTCTATGGTGATGTCATCTCTCAGTCTCAGCTGTGACTGAGAACAGAGTGAGACAGTGTGAAACCCATTTAACTGGAGTTCACAAGCTGCCTTCCCTGCCTACCACTAGGTCTTACTGGGATTCTAGTAACCCCGGGTAACAAGGGGGTTACATTAGCAAAAAACAAAAGTAATGGTTGCAGGAATCAAGGGTGTTAACAGTGTGATTTACATATTCCTTATCAATAATGAATAGAGAAATAGTTAAGAGGCCCTGTTGCACCACGCATCCCTGGACCTGCGCGGGCTGTTGAGGGTGTGGCCATATTCAAAGGCCACCAATGTGCCCCCCCCCCCGACAGCACCGTCTTGCACTATACTGTGATGCACCTATGCAGATGATGGGTCTCCCATGCATAAGCCATGCAGCACAATATTGAAGAGACCCCCAAAGCGTAACTATGGCTGGCTGTACTGGCACATAGTTTTTGACCCTACTTTAATTATGCCTGGGAGATGTCAAATCATCAGTCTAAGGTCGGACATGTTTCCTCCCCAGCCCCGATCACAGTTTCTATGAATAAAACCCCAATCTCAATTCCCTGGTAGTCAAGTGCCCCCCAGCTCCAATCACAGTTTGTATAAATAACCCCCATACCAATTCCCTGGTAATCAAGTGGCCCGCCCTCCCAGCCCCAATCACAGTTTGTATAAATACAAACATATGAAGAAGTCAGCAGAAGAAGGCCATTTGGTCTATCAAGTCTGCTTGTATTGCAGGGTCCACAGCTTGAGCTAATGTCCCTGCCCTTACTCCCCACTCCTCCCATCCTCCCTACCCATGATTCTTACCTTCCCCCATGCATATCTCAGCCTCTCTTAAAGCTACCCGCTGTCTTCAACGAGATTACCTCTTCTGGCAGCGCATTCCAAGTGTCCACCACACTCTCTGTGAAGAAGTGCTTCCTATCCTCCCTCCTAAACCTCCCATCCTCTAACTCAAAACTGTGCCCCCTTGTGATATGATTGCCACCCAGCTTAAAGAGACTCTCCTTATCAACCTTATTTATCCCTTTCAAGTACTTGAATGGCCCAATCATGTCCCCCCTCTCTCTCCAGTCTTCCAGGGAGTACATGTTCAGTGCCCTCAACCTCTCCTCATATGTCTTGCCCTGCTGACTGGCTATCATCTTTGTAGCCCTCCTCTGTACCATCTCCAGCAGGTTAATATCCTTTTTGAGGTGTGGGCAACAGTACTGAACTCCATACTCTACATGCAGCCTTACCAGTGACCTGTACAAGGGCAGTATAACCTCCTCTCTTCTACTACTGATCCCCCTAGCTGTGCATCCCAGCATTTTGTTTGCTTTTGCTGCTGATTTCTTGCACTGCGTGGACTGCTTCAGGTCACTAGTGATCATCACTCCCAGGTCCTTCTCCTCCTCCTCCTCTGATGCAGATACTCCGACTCTACCCAGGTAATCCTGGGATTCTTGGCTCTAATATGTGGAACTTTGCATTTCTTGACATTGAAGCCAAGCTGTCAGATCCTGGACCACCTACCCAGCTTTTCCAGATCTTTCCGTAGGTCCTGTATCCCTTCAGTTCTGTCCACTCTCCCAAACAGCTTGGTGTCATCTGCGAATGGACACATTTTGCTTTTAATGCCATCCCCAATGTCATTGATGAAGACATTGAACAACACCAGCTCCAGCACAGAGCCCTGTGGGACCCCGCTGGTTACCTCTCTGGTGCCAATTCCTTGGTAGTCATGTACCCCCCTCCACCTTGATCACAGTTTTTATAAATAAAACCCCCAATCCCATTTCCCTGGTAGTCAAGTAGCCCCTCCCCACCCAGTTAGTCAGTGACCCACCATCCCCGCCCCCCCAACCCAACTGGAGCCGGCTACTGGCACAGCCCACCTCATACGGCACCAGCCAGCCACCGACAGAACTGTACAGGAGTGCTGTACACTATATAGTACACGCCCACTGGGTGACCAGTCTATAGCATATCAGAGTCTCCTTGGTTTAGCTGCCTTTTCAAGGTGCTATGGCGGGCAATGTATAGAAAGCTCTACTACAGCCATTAATGGGAAAATTTAATCACACATTACATATGGTGCTGAAGTTTGGGGCTCTGATCCCAAGACTAATAATATTTTGGAACCCCGTCAAGAAATATTAGGTTTGCCAAAGGAAGTAAACACTGCAGCTATTAGGGCCAAGGTGAGACAGATTTCTGTTAAATACATCGCTATAAAAAAAAAAAAGTGGTAATGTACTGGATTAAGCTAATGTTGAACAGTGATAACGTAGTATTAAGAATTGTACATGAGTAAATATTGCAATACATGGAGAGAGACTTTTTCCTATCCTCAAGCAAAATAATTACTAATATCTTCCCATTTGGCTTAGCCTCCATTCTTACTGAGTACTATTATACTCCATTAGAGAAATCAAATCCAAAGTTAAACTAAGAATAAGAGATACTTCTGATAAAGCAGAACTAAAGTCAATGAAGACAAGCTGTTGGTTAGCATCAAATAACATAGCATTTTGGGGAAATATTATGGGATCCTGAGCTATGAAAAATCAAATTTTATTTATTTTTTTTTTTTAGCTTGCCAGCTCCCATGGCTTTCAGAGAAGGCCCGTACCTCCTCCTACTCCGTCCGCCAGGGCAATCCCCAAGGTATCCCATCCCCTAGTTTCATCTTGCTCGTAGGGCCAGGGTGTTTGTACTTTTCCTTGATTTTTGTGTTCTCCCAATCCCAGCCCCCACAGGACGCCAGTGCTTAGGACAGACGTCTAGAGAAGCGACGTGTGGGTGCATGTCTTTCTCTCATGCGCCGTACGACGTCCTGACTCCAGTATATCGGAGCCACCAATCCCTTCAAGGGCCGGTGCTTCCACCAGCGCACTCTACGGGGGTGTCGGACGC
Source organism: Neoceratodus forsteri (assembly GCA_016271365.2). NCBI lineage: Eukaryota > Metazoa > Chordata > Ceratodontiformes > Ceratodontidae > Neoceratodus > Neoceratodus forsteri. The sequence goes on along the minus strand of JADMNL010000022.1, from coordinate 434,433,733 downwards.
TGCTCCATCCCTCGTATCCCACCCCTGAGGGAGGAGAGTATCTGCTGGGACGCTCGATCCTCCCTCCCCCTGCCGACCACCGGCAACCCGAGTCCATTCCTGAACCCGGGTTGCCAGCGTACCGTGAGGGGTGGTGCCCAACGCCTCAACCCTCAGCACCACCAGGCCGGCCCTATGAACAATCAAACTTAATGATTTTTATTATTGTCAGAGTCACCTGATGTACTGATGTTTGGTCAAGTTTAAAAAAAAAATACATTATTAATATTTAGATTTGATAATGTTATATCTTCTTGAGCATTGTATTGTAAAACTATTTTTTATGGATTGTGAAATGGACTCAACTTTCCGATCAATAAAAATGGAATGAGTGAAGCACCCCCACCAGATGAAGGCCATCTCCTCTTTTTAGTATCTAGGCATCTGACTTCCAAGTTATCTTGACTTCTCAATTTATACCTATGCCATTCATGTCAAGCTCCTCCCCAAGCTCCATGGGCTATAGGGAAGAAATCATGTGTCCCTTCCCCTGCCAGGCATGCAAACAGCATAAAAATGATCCTCCCTGATTTTGAGCTCAGGGATGTGGTCTACAGGAGTGCATTTAAATCCACCCCAGCTAGGCTGGACCCCTGTTCCATTCTTTTTTTGTACTTATATTTTATTGTTTTCATGTAAAAACAATTACATAAAAGTGATCTCATGCCAGAAATCTCATAGCTGGAAACTGGATACATTCAATCTTATAAGTAATAGTAATCTAGGCAACCTTGCTTTTGAATAAGGGGGTAATCCTTCATTTAAAAGTCCATAAAATATAGTCCATATATAAGCTGCACCCCACAAGACTTTTGACCAGTCACATCTTAGCAAACATTTTATCAAACATTAATAATACAACTAGTGTTGTTATGACCCTTTTCCAAACAGAAATTCCCCACATCAGCAAATAAATATTACATTCCAACTACACCCATTTCATATATTTTTATGTACAAGTATTTTAAATGAAATAGCCACACCTGTAATCATAATCATAGTTAACTGTTACATAAGTATAGTGTCTAATATTTTAACAATTAAGCTAAACAGCATTATATATTGCCACTATGGCTGTAATTAGTACACAAACTAGTTTAACGCGCACTCTGACTTTAATATCAAGTAAGAAGCATGCCAAACGGCTAAACTTCAGCTCCAAAAGACTAACAGCAACAAAACTTTTTATATTTAAGGAGCAACATTCGCCTACAATTTTTATGCAATATACTGATTAAAGTTCGTCTGGAAACCTGAAGTTGTTCGTATATCAGTCTCTGAATCGAATCAGCCCCCTCCAGCCGTCTTGCCCGATCAAACTCTCGGGAGAGAGCCTCAGCTTTCTTGCCAGCTTCTTCGGGGTCTGTATATATTGGTAGATGTGGCCTCCATACTGGATCCGCAATTGTGCAGGCATCAGAAGTGAATGCGTCAACCCATAACTGCTAAGCCTGGCCCAAGCATGCATCAAATATTTTCCTTCTCGCTCTGGTGGCAAATGAGAAATCTGGAAACATGTGGACAATGGATCCCTGAAATTAAGCCTTTCAGTATTTGTTGTCTGAAGTACAATGTCCCAATTTGCTGGACTCGTCCACCAGGACAGTTTGGAGAAGCTCATCAGCACCCGTTGCCACTCTGGGCGAGATCCAGTAAGCCTGAATAAACTGATTAGACTTTATCAAGCTGTAGGGACCCTAGTAACCATTCCTGAATAAAGTAAAGCAAATCATCTCCTTCAATATGCTCAGGTAGCCCCACAATTTGAACATCCGAGACCCTCTGGGACTTTTCTAGGGCCTCGAGTCTGTACTTGAGCTTGGCATTCTCTTGCTGGATTTTACCAGAGGCTGTCAGGGCTTTCGTCGCCATGTACTCCGCTGTACTCGCTGTTTTGGTGGCAGCCGCTATTTTTGCATCTTGTTCTTCAAACTTAGTGAGGACTGATTCCATCTTGGCAACGATCGCTTGCATGGATTTTTGTGAAGCCTTCCATGGTGGTTCAGATTCCGACCAGGAGTAAACTGCGCCTCCACCAGTGCAGTTTGAGCTGGTAGGTTTTTGGATTGCTCGCCGGCAATTTATTAGTCCAACCCATGGCTGAAAAGAGGTATCAATCGATGTCGCTTGCCTTGGAGAACATCAATGTTGTCGAAAATCAGCACTTTTTGCAGTATTTCTCCCTCTTTTAGCACTTTTAAATGGGAATAGGTGAGGAGCTCCTACTATACGCATCTAGTCAGTGGGCGTGTGGCATAGACTCCTGCAGTCTTCTTGTCTCATTTCTTATATCTTACCACAGCTGGTAGCTAATTCTCTCTCCCAAAGTGTCCAGGTTGAATCATTTTAAACTAATAGGCATTCTCAACGTTTGTCCCCAGTGGTCTGCCAACCAGACACCTTGACCAAGCATGGCTAACTGTATGGCCTGCCTACCTGCAGACTCTGATCACACAGCCTGCTGTCATAGAGTTCCTTTTTTATTTCTGTAATATAATGAGGTCTCAAAAAAAAAACCAACACACTTTTAAGCACAGTAATGTTCCCCTGCCTCGCTACCTCATAGCCACCAGAGACCACTTCAATCACAGACCAGGTGCAACATGCGACTCGTAGATGACAGTTTCCCAGTTTTCCCCTCCCACACAAGTTGTAACTTACGAGTTACCTGCCAGAACTGCACTGCCTTGAGTCCCACGTGATTCACCTTCTGCAGCACTGTGGTGGACTCCTCAATCTTGCTACAGTGTTCCTGGTACTCCTGCTTTCCAGCTGGTTCTCTTGACTGCTGGCCAAGCACTGTAGACGAGACATGCACCCTCGTGGTGTGCTTCAGTGTGCAAAGAAGTCAGTGCGGGCCGGAAGATGTAACCTAAAAAAGCTCCAACTCTGCCATGATGAGGTAAGTGCTTCCGATAGGGGGGAGATGCTGCTGCAACTGGCTACTAGTGGCTTGGCTGATGCGACTGGCTCCCGAGGGGGGGTTGGAGAAGATGAGATCACTTGCCTTGTACTCCACTGTGCAGCCTTGTAGGCAAATTATTACTTTATTGTAACTAAGACAGGCTAGGTTACTTTTGATCACTTTAGTCCCTGAATTTATCAGTCTGGCAACTGCTGGATACCCAGAGTGGAACACAGGCATGCTTGGGGCGGTGCCGCAGGTTGGCCGGCATTGCACTGGATGTTGGGGCCCTTGATGGAAAAAAAAAATGATTACATAGAAACACCACATTTGGAAATCATGAACAATTTGTATCTGTGGCCAGGTGGCCCAGTCACTTATGCACATTAAACTGGCAAACAGAATCAGATGGTACCATTTATGATTAAAACATCTGTTGCAGGGAACTACCCTGGCTGTACTCACTCAGGTTAGCAGATGACAAGACCTGGTGCTTGCTGGAGCTGCTGATGGGGACCTGGGTTGACACATCTCACCTCCGCTTCACCGCCTTTCCCTGTTGGTGGCCACAACCTGTGATCAATTTGGTGGCAGGGGCTGAATCACAGAGGCTTGTCTCTCACCAGGATGCTGAAGATGGCACAGGAACAGTCTGGCTGGGCCATTGGTGGCATAGACCCAGATGAAAAAAATGTCTTTTTAAAGTTAGACAGCGTGCTGGAGAACCCTCCAGCAGGGCTTTGCACGAGAAAGTCCTTACTGTACTGGAGTGGCTCCTGCTTTGCTTCAGGAGTCCCAAGGATCAATGTCTCTACACACGCAGCAGGCCTCAGCACATCAAGCTGAAGGAACATCAAACTTTTTTCTTCAGTTTGTGGCCGTCTGCAATCTCAGCCAACCTGCTGCGCAACCTCTCAGTCTGCAAGCAGTTAGTTTCTGAAGATCGGTCCCTTTCTGGATTGAAAGTGAACACAGAAGGCAATTGTAGGCCCCTCCTGTGAGAATCTTCACAGAGCCAACACTGTCTCCTCTCTTCTCAGAGTTTTGGGCTGGAGTGACCACAGTTTAAAAACAGTTTCTTGAACTTGCCCAGTTTTCCTGTATTCTGGTTGGCTGAAGGAGCTGTCAGTCACAGTTCTAGTACTCCTAGTGGTCAATTTAGGTACCAACATGAAAGTTCACAGTCTCACCCATAAGGCATCTGAGCTGATGATCCTTTAGTTCCAACTGGTCCAGACCAGGAAGTCCTGGACCAAACATGGGCGCTCCCACTGGGGAAAACCGATACTCTGTACTGGCAGTCCAAACAATTTGTTTTACTTAAAAACAGTAAGGATTTACAAGTAAATATTTACAGCACATGCAGGGGCTCCCTCTGCACTATTAGCGACTGCAGGGTGAAGTGAATTGGAGCTATGCCTGCAGTCTGAAGCTCTTAAAGGAATAGTGTGGCAGCATGGATGGCATACACACGCAGTACCCTCCTGAATATGGATTTAACTTTTCGTGCTGGATGTCTGCCAGGCAGTGGGCATCAGAGAGCTCCAGGGACACTCTAAGGTAAGCCCCCAAACCAAGAGACAAAAAAAAAAAAAACACTTGTCTTGGGAGTCACCCAGGTTACCTTCCCACCCAACTGCTACTCAGAACACATTTTTCTTTTTTTTCCACTAAAAAACAATATTCCCCCCATGTCTTGAAACTCACCCGGGTAATGGACCTTCTCATCTTGCAGTCGGAAGTTTTTTTTTTTTTTTTTTAATATAACAAAAACACCTCTTTGTGTTGGGACTCACCCAGGTTACAGACCTTCACCCACTTGTTTCACTTAAGTTTTCTTTTGTTAAACAACAAATAAAACATTTTTGGGACTCAACCAGCTAGATTTTCCCACCCAGACTGGCAACAGATCTTCTTGGAACACTACACACCCAGGGACCAGCTTTTCATTCCTGGCACACAAGACAGGGCATAGACCTTTTACCCCTTTCAGTATGTTTCCCCAGACAGTTCTTACAAAAGTTTTTTTTTTTTTTTTTTAATAAATACAGCTTATCTTGGGATATACCCAGTTCACAGACCTTCCCAACCCCTTAGTAACCCTCAAAAAAAAAAAAAAAAAAAGTTTTCTGGCAGCAACTTTGTCAACCTCAGTTGGGCAAATTCACTTACCAGACCTTTTTAGCTCAGTATTTTGTGTTTCATTCATTCGACTGGTGACTGCCCCATCACAATATGCCTGTGCCTGCTGAATTTTCTGTCTTTTGATACTGTTCAACGGCCCTGCCGCCTGACCCCGTTTTTACTGGGCTGCACCTCCCCTCCAACTGTTTCCCGCTGTGTGGGTAAACTGTTTCAGCCAGGGCTGAATTTCCGAACGTAATGGTGACCCCATCTCACTGCTGCAGACTCATCCTCATTGCCACTTTTCTGCTGGGTCCAATCTCATCGGCTCCTCAGCTCTTCCTCAAACTGCTCTCAAAAAATGGCAGCTCCTCCTCACAATGCTGTGACATCTCTCAGTCCCTCCATGTGAAGTCTCACGAGAACAGTGGAGGGACAAGAGGCATGCACACTAGATCACCAGGGATTGCCTACAGCAGCTCCAAAGACACATATACAAAAAAAAAAAAAAAAAAAAAACTCAGTGGCAAAGTGCCACAGAATGCCCTCAATGGCAGTTTGCCACTGCACTATAAGGCTGCATGATGTGTGCAAGACTGAATCATGGAAGTCTAGAATTTTCGGGAGGGGGCTAACAAACACCACTATTAGCAAATCCCCACCCCGAATTTTAATCGACGTGAGCCAACTGCCTGAAGGGTTGTACCTGGATTTTTCCCAGGCTATTTGCCGGGGGTGTGAGACAGTTGAAATTTTGTCAGCACAAGTGTTGTTTAGATATTTTGAGAGCTATGTTCTCAAATGAAAATGAGGGTTCATGGGTTCATTTTTTTTTTTTTTTTTTTTTTGTGTTTGGACAGAGCACAATAACTCCTTATTTATTTGAACCCACTGCTCCTAATGCAAGTGGTGTGGAGACACTGACAGCGACCACTTTTGAGGAGGAGGAGGCTGAATATAATTCAGCGTACACAAATCCCCAAGATGGAAAATTATGGTACAACTGTAAAGTTTTTTTTTTTTTGTTTTTTTTTGTCGTCCAGCTGTGCTCTACCTTCTCTTCTTCCACAAAATAAGATCTTCCCCTCAGCATCAGTCAATGTGCAAGTGCACAAATTAGTAGTTTCTGTCCAAAAACGAATCCACATAAATGCAAAATAATTAAAACACAATACAGTGGCAACTCTCAAAAAGGCTAATTTGTAAACCATCTTCTGCTTAGTTTTTGCAGCATCTGTGATTTAGGGAGCAGCTTGCCACTGATTTCACTCTCTCTCTCCCCTGGCAACATCTTTGAATGTGCAGATGTGGCAGAAGAACAGGTTACTCACCTGTAAAAGTAGTTCTAGGAGTGGTATATGTTGTTCATCCAAACTTCTTGGCATGTCCCCTTCCACTTTAAATCTTGCCGGAAGTCTTCCAGCTGGCTCCTCCCACCACCTGGGTGGTACATACCACGGCTCCATCCCATGACACCAGATCTTAGCTCGCTGGAAGCAAGGTTGTGCGCCCAAAGCCGGGGAGGTCGGGTGGGTGTGTGTGGATGAACAACATATACCACTCCTAGAACTACTGTTACAGGTATATAACCTGTTCTTCTAGGAGTGTGGATATGTTGTTCATCCACACTTCTTGGCAGACTCCAAGCAGTTCTCCTGAAGGAGGGAGGCAAGGTGCACACCCTCTACTTAGGAAATAAAGATTGGAGAACAGAGGCTCCAAAACCAGCATCCCGGCGTGACTCAAGGTTGATGTGGTAGTGAGTGATGAAGGTGTTCGCTGACTTCCAGGTAACAGCCCAGCAGATTTCCTGGATAGGGATGTCCCTGGAAGCAGCCACTGATGCAGCGGTATGGCAGAGAGAATGAGCTCTTATCCCTCTGGGAGGCTCCTTGCCCGTCAACTCATAGCACAGACCTATGCATGATGTAATCCACCTTGCTATGGTCAGTTTGGCTGCAGGTCTGCCAGAAGCGGCTTCAGTGTAGGTGATAAACAGCTGGTGAACCTCTCCACGAATTTCCGTCATCCTCTCTTTGTAGCAGGAGAAAGCACGTCTCAGGTCCAAGGTATGGAGCCTGTACTCGGCATCCGAGGTGTAATTAGGGTAGTAAACCAAAGAGTCAACACCTGGTCAAGGTGAAACTCTGACACCAACTTCAGGAGGAATTCTGGGTGGGGGTGCAGGACAACTTTGTCCCTGTGAAAGACCAGATAAGGGGAGTCCACCGAAAGTGCCTGGAGCTCCCCTGTTCTTCTGACAGACGTGATAGCCACCAGGAAGGCAGTCTTCCATGACAAGCGTGAAAGCTCACATTTGTGCATGGGTTCGAATGGCTTGCCCATGAGCTTTGCCAAAACCAGCAACAGATCCCACAGAGGTGGAGGTTCACGCACTGGAGGAGATATGTGATCCAGGCCTTTGGAAAAGCGCCCAGCCACTGTCTCCTGTGCCAATGTCGGCTGACCGGCCCACGCCCGGTAAGCAGAAATGGCTGCCAGGTGCACCCTAAGGGTCAATGACTGCAGACCCCCTTTGGAAAAGAGACAAAAGGTAGCTGAGAATGTTAGCCACAGAACAGGACAAGGTGTCCAGACCCTTACCCTGCCAACAAATGGAAAATCATTTCCATTTGAAGGTATAACATTTCCTGGTCATTTCCTTTCTAGATGCCTCCACCACAGTGTAGACATCTTCGGAAAGACCCAGAGCCTGGAACTCCAGCTGCTCAGGACCAGGCTGTGAGTTGCAGGGATTGAATATCTGGATGGAATACTGTCTCCTGGTTCAGAGATATCAAGTCTGGGCATGAACAAAGCTGCTCCGGGGGGCCTGCAGCTGAGGCTGAGGGGATCTGGATACCAGAACTGGCGTTACCAATCTGGGGCTACCAGGATCATCTTCATCTTGTCCTTCCTCACCTTGAGTAACACCTTGTAGATCAAGGGAAATGGAGGGAAGGCGAAGAGGAGGCCTGGGGTCCACGGCCTTGAGAAGGCATCTCCCTGCAGCGAGCCCTGCTGAGGAGGGGTAGGCATGAAACAGCCTCAGCTTGGTGTTCTCCCTGGAGGCAAACAGGTCCACCATCAGTTCCCCCCAACTGGAGAACAGGCTGTAAGCTACCTCTGGATGTAGAGACTACTCGTAGGATGTCTGACCTATGCAGCTGAGAGCATCCGCCAGCTGGTTTGAGGCTCCTGCCACATGGATGGTTAGGAGATCCGCCTCCAACTGGTTTATGAGGGTTCAGATGTGGAGCGTCTCCTTGCACAGCAGACGGGAGTACGTGCCTCCCTGTTTGTTGAGGTAGTACATGGTTGTGGTATTGTCTGTCTGGACTTGAACCACTTGAACCCGGAGCTGAGGAGCGAAAGTCTGACCACTCTAAGCTCCAACAGGTTGATATGGCATCAGGACTCCTCGGGGGTCCAGAACCCGTTGGCCCTGTTGTCCACCATATGGGCTCCCCAGCCCATGAGAGAGACATCGGTCATAAGGGCGACCGTCGGCTGAGGGCAGACAAATGGGATCCCTTCCTGTAACTGGTCTGGGATGGGCCACCATTGGAGAGCATCCCACATCTTCTGGGTTACAGTGATCAGCTGGTCAAAGTGACCATATCGCTGAGTCCACTGGGTGGGAAGCTCCCACTGGAGGGGGCGCATGTACCACTAGGCCCAATGGACCACTGAGGTACACGTTGCCATGTAACCCAGAAGGCGCAGAAAGTCCCGGGCAGGGCGCAAGTGCCCAACCAAAAATGACTGGGCAAAGGAGGAGAGAACCTCCGCCCTGTCCGCCAGGAGCCGGGCTCTGGCTTGACAAGAGTCGAGCTCTGCCTCGATGAAGCCCATTGCCTGAGAGGGCATGAGTTCCGACTTGGCCTCGTTGATCAGGAGGCCAAGTTGGGAGCAGATTTGGAGGGCCAGATCCCTGGGCCTCTCCACCTCCTGACGGGAGGAACCTGCCAAGAGCCAGTCATCGAGATAAGGATAGATTCTGACTCCTCGACGCTGAAGGTGGGCCGCCACCACTGCAATGCATTTGGTGAAGACCAGAGGGGGCTGCTTACAGGCCAAACGGCATGGCTCGGAACTTATACAGGGTCCCTTCGACCCTGAAGTGGAGGAACCGCTGATGGGACGGACGGATTGGGACATGAAAGAATGCGTCCTGTAGATCCAGTGAACAGAACCACATGTTTTGCTCCAGGGATGGTATGATCTGGGTCAGAGTAACCATCCGGAAGGTGCGAGGCCTGAGATACTGATTCAGGTCGTGGAGTTCTAGGATGGGGAACCAACCTCCCATCCGCTTGGGCACCAGGAAGTACCTGGAAACAAAGCCTGGGTCTGTCGGAGGATCCGGCACTGGAGCTACTGCCTCCTTGTGGAGGAGCTGAGCTACGTTGTCCTGAAGAGCCGAATAGGTGCATGTGGAGATCCTTTCCTCCAGAGAGGCACGGGCTCGGCTGGGAGGGTACTGCTCGAATTCTAGAGACAGTCCCTGACCGACCACTTCGAGAACCCACCTGTCCAAAGTGATAGTGGACCAGGTGGAAAGGAAGTGGCGGAGCCAACCCCACAGGAAGACCCAGAGCTGGCGTGACAGGTGTAAGGGTGGCAACTCCCAACCAGTCACTGAGCAGGCTTAGAGGAGGAGGTGGCTCCGGGACCTGAGCCTTGGCCTCCTTTACGGGGTTGTTGAGGACCCTGCTTGGGCAGTGGGTGCCGAGCTTGAGCCTGCTACTGCTGTTGCTGCTGACCTCCTTGATAGAAGGGCTGCCTGATCGCAGGGGAAGAATGTCGAAATGGCTTCTTTCTCTTCTACTGGTTCTTGCCCGAACAACCCTTAGCAGAAGTGGCATCCAAGGTGGCATTAGACTGCTCTATACGCTGAAGGTAACCGGCCACACCTGGGCAGAACAAGTCGGTGCCCAGGAAGGGCACGTCAGCAAGGTTATGCCGACTATCCACTGGGAAGGAGGAAAGCCTCAGCCAAGCCCTGCGGTGAGAGGCCACTGCGGCTGTCAGCAAGTGGGCACAAGAATCCCAAATATGAGGGATGCGGTCAAAATCACGCGTCCAGAATAGCGCAAGTAAATATAGCGCATTCAAAATCGCATCTGTAAAAGATTGTGTATTATCAAAAACGTGTTTACCATAATAGCGCGATTCAACATTAAATCATCTGGTCAGAAGCCCTTCTAGGGGGCAGGGGGGCATGGATCACAATCTGTAAGATGGGGAATCATTTCTTCTGCTTACTCTATTTAATTATGCACTTCATCCTACCACTTAACTTCAAATCTGCTGAATGTTTTTTTTCTTTTTATTCCTGAGTACAAAAACGCGCTTACCTTAACATCTCCATTGCTACAATCATGCAATGCTAATAGGGATTTAGGAATTTAGGGAACAGGGTAAAAATAAAGAATCATGATTGGTTAGGGACACAAATCAGTGTTGCACATCCGTTCCCACTTTCTGTCCCCCCACTGGCTAAGCAGTTCCACCACCATACAGCAAATACAACAAATGGTATATCAATCTTTAATTGCTTTATTATTGCTCAAATTTAAAATAAATTCATATCTTTCTTAAGCTTGCAGATGGAAATTGTAAGCTATTCCACATAAATATTCCATTCTGGGGCGCGAGCTGTATTCTCTGACAATCCCTGTTATACGTTTAGCTGTGTCTTTGTATTTTTTCTCGAATTTCATTTACTGATGATCCTCTGACGAGCTGTTCAATCTCAGTGCTATTCATGTGTTGTTCAGTTTTAAGAAGCTCAAAGAATTTCCAAATAGAGGGGTGATGCGCTAAATTAGGTGATCGGCGGCGATGCCAGGCTTCAACAGCATTTGCTGTCCGGGGAAGAGCATCACAAACTGCATCATAGCAGTTCCACAGGGATATCTGAAACATGGGCCTTCTACGTCCCCCCGGCGAGTGGTCTACCAAGCCACGTATCCTCGAAATAGTCTATCAAATTCGATAGTGTCTCCTCATTTGTCTGGTAGAAGTCAGTGTTCATTAGCTCATTGAAAGTGTTACAAACATCATCTACAGGCACATAAGCAAGAGCTAGTAGCATCCTTACATTGAGGGCAAAATTTGGGTCTGAAGTGTATGGACCACTTATGTCAGGAAATTCCTGAATCTTCCTCCACACTGCAGGGTTTTAAATAGCCAGTATCGCATCGCAATTTGCGATACAAACCGGCTGGTCGCACTAGTCAAAATAAATGGATCGCTAAAAGTGCGATCCATTTTTCTGTGGGTTCCCCCACCCACAGTTGAACATGCTTGTAATGTCTAGTGGGCAGATTCTGGATTGGATGGCTGAATCTATGGTTACGACCCCACGTTTCCCATGGGACAGTCCCACTTTGTGTAATTTTGCTGCATCTCTCCACTCTCTCCTCTGTCACATTTTGGAGAACGTCGGCAAGCTTTCCACTTGCTGTGGGCACATACTTCCTCATTGTAGATATCTGACATGAGGAGAGAACAGCAGCCAGTCGAGTGTGCTCACCCACCAATAGCGCAGACACTGTAAGTTTAAACTAAACTAAAGGGGGGAAAAAAAACTGACTCCACTGTTTTCCTGCTGCAACGCTCGCAGGTCTGTCTCACAAGAATACAGGTATCCTGCTCCCCACCCCCCCGCCATTCCTCCGTGCAGCCCAAATGCCTCCCAGAATGCTGGTCACATTTTGCACCCAGAGTTCCCTAGGAGAGGGACACTCAGCCGACTGGGAGAAGACAAGACTTCGGAGCATCCTCCTGACTGCATGGGCATTGATCACAAACAGAACAGCAGCTGCAGTAAGCACAAAATTATTTTTTTGTTTGTTTGTAATAAAACAAAAACGTCTGTACTAGTATTATTTTTGCTTTATTTGAATGAGCTGAGGGGGAGTATTAAGAGGTGCTCCAGTATCAGCATTATGCAGATGATACTGTCTGCTATACACATCTGACATGTCTATTCCCAGGGTTCAACAAATATTTCAGGCTGAGTTTCCCAGTTTTGGATATGTCCTTACTGGTTTCCAATTATTAACACTAGCAAAACCTAAATTATGCTTTTAGGGTCTGCTTTTAACAGCTATGCAGTGTCCAGAGTTCTGTTCTGAATTGTGGATGCAGTCCTAGTGTGTCCCCTTCCTTGTCTGCTGTTAGAAGATTTTTTCAAACTTTGTCTACTAGTCTTGTATGGCCCCTGGGGATCTCCATGTTGTAATTTTTTAATGCTTTTTTTCCATATGTGCCTCCTGGAGTGCTAGAAGCAGACAGTAAAGTGGTTCTTCAGTGTTATCTTGTATCTGCATGTTGGTATGTAATTATGATGGTCACTGTCCTTCATTTTTGAGTGTCCATGTCCCTCAATTCAGTGCCTAAAAAGGTTGAGAGGTATGGTGGGGCGGAGGGAGGATTGTGGCAGTTGACTCAGACCTTTGTTTTTGGTAAAAGGGACATGGCTGGGGAGGCTGAGGGTGGGGGTTTCTGCAGGCACCCTGTTCTGGCAAAGGGGACGTGGTTAAGTGGGTGGGTGGGGTGGTTAGGCACTGAGATGGGTGGAAGAAGGGTTTTGGCAAAGGGGACAAGGGTGTGGAGGGTGTGGTACTGAGATGTGTGTGTGGTGGTACTGAAAGAGATGAAGCAAAGAGAGTTGATTTTAATGAACAATTTTATTTAGGTTACATATACACATTTAAACATTTTTAATGTTGCTAATCAAATTGAGACAAGTGCTATTTATTTTCACAATTGATTAGCACTTTCACATGCAAAACTGCTAAACAATTTTCTGAGCTTATTTAAAACCCTGCACTGCCTGTGTCATGGGGAAGAAGCACCCTCTCATTTTAGCATTTGGGAACGACTGGCTGAATGCTTTTATTGCTGCCAACTCAGAGTCTGTCAAAATGGTCTGTGGCTGCAAACCCTCACATAAACCATTAATCACTGCTAGAACTTTTTGATAATCTGTAGCAGTTCTCTTACACATTAACATGTACACCAGTGGAATGACTTTGCCATACTTGACAGCGTGAATGGTATATACTATAAAATATAGACGGAAGCTCTTAAGAGTGCGTCATAGCAAACCAGTGCTCGTCTGCCTAAGTGTTCCATGTCTGGCAGAAGTGGTGAATATCAAAATTCTGTCACTGCCAGGCCCACTGTCATATTGTAGAAATTTTCTTTCTTTATTGTTTGTACAAATCCAATGGGATACTTGAGCTATGGCATCAATAGGCTCAGGTAGCAGTGATGAATGAGCCTCGATTCCTCCGTACAGTACGCTTCAGCAGTGGTACAGCTGGTAGTTGAGATGCCACAGAAGGTGATAGTTGAGACACTCCTGAAGCAACTATTTGGTGTGTAGTCTCGACAGTGGTACTAGCCCATTCTTTCATTGTAGAAACTGCCGCTTTTACAGCAAGAGATGCAGGGTCAGGGACATGATTGTGATCCCCAATGGATTTCAGCACTATTTCCCCATTCAGGTGAATTCGAGCAGTGCAGTGACCCTTATCGTACTCTAAGCACTTGTAGTACGTTTTGTCAGCTGTCACCGCTTCTCCTGTAAATAAATCCATCAAGTACTGCAAGATCACCACCCATCTGGCTCTTCAAAAAACGTACCGCCATGTTACTGACATCTGATGGGTTACAATTAAGCCAGATCTTTATACCTGCATAGAAATCACATGCGTACTAAACATGACATGCACGATTAATTCAGCGCTATGAAGACCTTGCGCGATGTTGATCGCGCTGTAATTGCATGTGCGATTCGGGACGCATGATTTTGACATTAAACCCGATATCCAAGGCCGTTTGGAGCTGCTGTTTAGCAAACAGCATGGCCCTGGTCACGGACCTGCTTGACCGTGGTCTGCATGTCCAGTGGGAGATGAGGGAGGACCTCGTCTAATGACCCAAGTAGGGCATGAGAGAAGTGTGCCATAATGACAGCCGAGCTAGCCTGACGAAGGCCCAAGAAGAGGCCACATAGACCTTACGGGCAGTGTGGTCCACATTCTTGGACTCCTTGTCCGGGGGTCAGTCAGTGTCAGCCGAACAACCAGTACGCCTGAACACAGAGGCGGTCACCAGGCTCTCAGCTGAGGGGTGCTCTGTGAACCCCGCATGGGACCTCATGGGCACCACATACTTGCAGGCCATATAGGCAGATGGTGCTGGGCAGGAGGCAGGATGCTGCCAAAGTTCAAGAGCTGGGCCAACAATGGCCTCAGCCACTGGAAAGGCCTCTGTTGGGGTATCCCTTCTCTTAGAACGTTGGTGAGAGGGTACTCCACCTTTTTCTGGATAGGCTCCAGGGGCATTCCAGTGGAATTGGAGATGAGGCAGAGAATGCCCTGGAAAGAGGACGGGCCTTCCTCCATCTCTGCACTGACCGACGACTCATCATCCCCGGGACGTGAGTGCAAGCCGGTGACGTCTGAGTCAGAAGAGTTGTGATACAGCGGTCTACCACCTCAGTCACCCTCAATCTGCCGAGGGCGGTCCGGGGTGACTGTTAAAAATCGACAGACGTTGGGGAAACCCAGTGTCCTGTCAGTCCTCTTTTGAGGGTGCCCCTCCTTCAGGCTATTTAGGCAGAGGTTCCACCTGAATCAGTGGAGAGACCAGAGGCTTCGGTGCCAGAGGGGGTCGGCTTCAGCCTAGGAGGCGAGAGCCAAGTGATAGGCGGGGTAGGCGGCGGAGCCGGCTTCTGTCCGGTCAAGATCAGCTGCTGCCACATAAGGTCTTCATAGCACCGGAGTTTCCACTGGAGCCTCTCCTCGTCAGAGAAGGATGAGGACCTGTGGCGTTGCCTCTTTTTTGAGCGCTTATTGATCTTCTTTGGTCGATCACCCGAGGGGGTCCTGAACCAAGATCGTGGAGGCCGACTAGGTCGATCGGGAGACACCGGGATTGGTGAGACCCGGGGGCCTGGGTTCGGGTCCTTGATGGGGACACCAGCTGGCTGGGTCTCCTCATCCAGAAAGACCAGGACTGGAGTCCTTTCCAACAAGTAGTCTGGCACAGCCGGTGACAAGGGGTCGATGGCGTAGAGGATAACTGACCTCGTCAGTCACTTCCTCGGTCCCTTGGCCAAAGGGAAGGTCCGAAAAGCCAGCGGCCGAGGATGCGATCTCGACTGAGGTCGAGACCGCATGTTCTTGGGACTTGGACCTCCCAGTCCCAAGAGCATCTCGTCGGGGACGAAGACACGGGTCCTTTTCCTCTTCTGAGCGGGAGGAGTGCGAGCCAGGCGCCTCACCTGAGTGGGAAGAGACTAGCACATCTCCCTGAAGGAGCCCGTAAAGGTGGAGCCTAGGTTCAGTGGGACGAAGAAGCTTCAACTGGCCGAAGCATGAGCTGCTTCCTCCTCAAATGCCTTCATCTGTTCCAGCTGTTCTGCGCAGTCCGCAGCCACGGCCCACCTAGCCTCCTTCGATTTCACCAGCGGGTTTCTCTTTTCCAGTCTCCCCAGCTTCAGGCGTTGGGATGGAAGGTCAAGCAAAAACTGCACGACAAGGTGTCATGTCCGACACCTAGGCAGTAAACGCACATGAGGTAATGATCAGTGCGGGACATCCTCTGGCCGCAGGGGCATTGGCGAAATCCTGGGGAAGATATTTCCTCCACAGTCGATGTAACAAAAGCACGATCGCTAACGTGAATGAGTTTGATGTTTCGGTAAAACTGACAATTTGAAAGCCAGGGCCTACGAAATGCTGAGAACACGATGGAACCTGCATCTTCTAGCGGAAAGGAAGATCTGGTGTCATGGGCCGGAGCTGAGGTATATACCACCCGGGTGGGTGGGAGGAGCCAGCTTAAAGACTTCCGGCAAGATTTAAAGTGGTAGGGGGCATGCCAAGAAGTGTGGATGAACAACATATCCACGCTCTTAGAATAACAGTTTCTTCATCTTGTTTTTATCCTCCGTTTTGTACCTGCTGAGCTGCATGGCAGAACCTCAAAACAAGACACTGCTGAAAAAAAATGCCAAATTAAAAAAAAATTACAAATAAAGCTTTATCCTCTGTGCTAATAAGACACTTCCTTTGCAATCAGCCCTGCAAGACATCACTGCCTCCTCCTCATACAAAAAAATAAATAAATAAATAAGTGCTGATGAGGACAAACATTGGAGGGGGGGGGATTGTGATGTACTGGTAGGTTGGACTACATTGTAATGAGCATGGGATACACTTCAATCCAAGTCAAGGGTCAGGGAAGGCATGCATAACAGAAGTAAACACAATTACGAGAAATTACATTTTCCAGTATATGCTCTAATGGCAATATCATTACAGGGGTGACTACAGAGGTCTGCTGTTGTGGCTACTTTTACCACAGATTACTAAATTATTGTTAAATATTGAGGTTAAAAACTGCAGACAAAAATAACACCTTCATAACAAAACTGGGAACCCTCCCTGTCATTGTGCCTCTTAGCATAAAACGGGAGACAGGGTTTACATAGTAGCTCCTGCAACATCATTGCACACCCCTTAAATTACTTAAACATAATGACTATGTATTGACTAGGAAAATCAAAGCAGCACACATTTCCTATCCCTTATGTGCCACTTGACAGAACACATGGCATTACCAGGAAGAAAAAAAAAAGCCAGAAACATCACATGTAAATTTAGACTTGAGCTACCATAGAAAATGCAAGCTGCTGGACTTAATAACCACATCACATAAGCAAGAAATCGACTACAAAAAAAATAACCATACCTTCTTACAGAGAACTTTGTGTCTCCATTTCAATACTTGCTCTCCAAGTCCAGGTAACAACTGGTGGCAGGCTATGCTAAAAAGGACAAGAACACAAGAGAAGCACCTTGGTCTGGTCTACAGCTACAAAGTTTTAGAAACATAAAAACATAGAAAGATGATGGCAGAAGGAGACCAAAGGTCCACCTAGTCTTCCCATTTGTTTGCATGGACCCCTGTTGGGCCATGCCTGCTAGCACTGAACTCTTATTGAGATGAGTCCCCACCCTTGACCCTGTGTTGCATGTATGTTTTCTCTACCCTTTTTCAACATCCTACTGAAAACTACCCATTTAAGGTGCAGGACCACTGCCCTTGATAAGGGATCAGTATTCCCTACTGCCAGTTCAAACCAAACGGAACTGCCGTCACTGGACAACGATGGTTCCCCAACTGCCACCCCATCCACCACTTCTAAGTTGGTACAGTAAGTACCAAGCAAAGAGCAGTGTACTCTCCTTAACTCGGGAGTGGAAAGCATCGCAATGGACTCTCCTTCCACCTCTGTCAACCCACAGCAACAATTTCAGTTCTGAGCAAAAATCTGGGTTGAAAGCTTGCCAACAGACTCCCTAGCCACTGTTCAACTGGTTTGGCACCCACAAGCTTTTTATTGCCCAAATGGCCACTGTGGCCTGTGCAGAACACTGGCAGCAGCACTAAAGGCAAGGACTTACCTATTATTCAGCAGAGAGTGTAGTCTTAGTGCTTGGCTGGGAGCCAGCCAAGATTCTGATATAGCTTGCAGCGATGGGTTCCAAAGGGGCCAATAAGGCATATCAGCAGACTGCTGAATACTACAGTCAGTCAGGATATATATTTTGCTTGGCACAATGACAGAGTGGTACCACTCTGCCAAAAACAAATCAATACAACAGAAAATGTTAAGCATAGTATATATTATACCAAAAATACTACCAAAAATAAAAACTATATGTGCTGGCATGGATGTTGGCAGCAGGGAAAATTGGTTCAGAATTTGTGGGAATGCCCATTCATATTACCCTGGTGGATACAAACAGCCACAAATCAATCTATCTCATGTCCTTAAGCTAGACATACAACCAACTTTTTTGTCTTTAGTCCTAAATTACAATGAGCAACTCTGCCCAGATAAGAAATGTGAAAACATTATCACATTGGGCACTGTGGCCACTAAAAGATTAATACTTAACTTCTGGAACGCTCCTATGCTTCTGAGCTTTGACAGTAGGAGCTGGAGTATCACTTTCCAAGAAACCTTGCCTTTGAAAAACTTTGGCACGATGTGGAGAATACAGAGGACTCGACAGAGACAACATAGAAGGAGACTAAACCCCACCCCCCCAAGATTTTGAGCTACTGTGATATAATCCCACATGATTTATTCTTCTTGTTTAAGAAGATGTATATTGTGGATATTTTTTTTAATTTTGTGTACGTTTTCTGAATATATCTACTGTACTGTGTTTTAAAACCTTTTTTTTATTCTGTATTTGATATAAAAATAAAAACTATACATTCAAAAAAAATATGTCCTTTGCTGTGTCCTATGTAAAGACAGGAGGGGCATAGTTTAGCAAAGGTGGTAGGGTACATTTGGCAATGACAAGAGAGACTTCAATAGGCAGGAAAGCTTTAGCCTTTGTGCAATACCCAGATTTTTGTTCATGCTTTTGCGGAAAGTAGCAATAGGGTCAAAACAGGATATAGAGGGAACACCAAACAGCAAAGTATTTAAAACTGGATACTTGCTCCAGTAGGGATCCAGCTTTGGTTATGGGGGTGAGCGGGGGCGTGGTTGATAAGAAAGTTTGGGTTTGGATCTTATCAGGACAAATTTGGTTTTCATGCCACTGAGAAGTAACCTGTTGCTCTGAAACCAATTCTGGACAAAGGAAAAGTCTGTGTTCAGTGTCCATGAGATACTGTTCAGAGACCTGGAGCTACAGTAAAAAATAAGGTCATCTGCAATACTAAACTGCTCAGATAACAGATGCTGGAAAAGTTAAAGAGGGAGAACAGATGCAGACCTACAGCAGATCCCGGGGGTACTCTGTGTGTTACTGGTAAGAGACCAAAGAGCGTTTCATAGTGACACATGCTTGAAACTCTCAGAGAAGTGCAGCAGCTACAGAGATCCATGAGGAGGCCCTTGTGGAAAACCCAAGATACAACTGTTGCGTTTTAAGGATATCATGAGTGAATAGTGTCAAAAACCTTGGTCAGAAAAAAGCACAAACTATGCCAATGAATATGACATCAGTGAGACAGCCAGTAGCAACTGCCTTGAGGGTATGATCAGCAGGCAGTGCCCCTTTCCGAAACTATGTTGCTCCAGAGTGAGGAGATCCTGATTTGTTTCCCTGATTAACACACAGAAAAATATCAGTAGTAGCAGTACTACGATAACTCTAACATAGTGTTCTGAGAATATGGGAAGTCATACTTTTCAGCTGAAGTGTGGAGAACATTTTCAAGGGATTTCCTTGATGGTTGCTCTTGCTTTCCCACCTCTCTTCTATCCCCACTGCCGCTTTTCTCCCCACCACCACTCCTCCCCACCACCTCTCCTCCCCCTTCTTTATCCTCTCCTCCTCTCTCTCTCTCTCTCTCTCTCTCTCTCTCTCTCTCTCTCTCCCCTCCCTCCCCCAACCTACCATCATCCCTCCTTCTCCCCTCCCCTTTCTGGGCTGCACTTCTCTATCACTTGCCATACTGTCCGACCCTTGTCTCCCACCCTTCACCTTTCTACCCCCAATCCTTCCCCATCCATTCCTGTCTTCCAACTTTCCTAACTCAACCAGTCACTGCTGGCTATTTCCTCTCCCTTCACTCACCCTCTTTTCCCCACTATCCCTAAGCCTTCCCACAGGCCTAGCTCGCACTGATACATCTCCCTCTGTCTAAACCTGAGGCAATTTGAATCTCACTCCTCTTTCCTCTTGACAAAGTCACTCTGGCTGCACTATGATTATGTGTAGATATTGCACTGGTACGATCCTTATTAATTTACGTTTACTTACTTGATGATCTAAATGTTAACCACCTAGAATCGACTCAGATCGATGTGTCACCTTATACTGCAACTGCATTCCTAGTCTTACTCTGTCACCACTTTTCTTTTGGTATTCTGACGTGGAACCTTTGTAAAAGAGACACTAGCTCAAAGGTGTTAATTCCAAAAACTAATAAATAAAATGAAAAACTTGCTGCATTCTCTGGGCTAATCTGCAGTGTGGGTGAAGAGTTAGTGAGGACGTCACAATCAGACTTTCTAGAACTACAATCCATTACGTTATAACAGCCTTGGAGGACACAGCGTGAGATAACTTGTGTGTGTTTTGTTTTTCTTTGCATTAATGAAACAGTGCATCTTCCCTCACATCAGATCCCAGCCAGCACTTAGGACAACTCCAATTTATTTGCAGTTAATGGAGAGCAGCAAATCCTTTTGTTAAACAAAAAAAACAAAACAAAAAAAATTCTCCCACGTGCACCTTGCGTTATACTCCCTAAAGCGCCATTCTTCTCCAGTCTCCATCCTGTACCAGTGCTCGCAGCAACACCATTAGTGGCAGTGGGACAGTGACAATACTGAGCACTTCCCCAGAGCATCCTACAGGAATGAGAGAAAACTGATCACTGCTGCCCAGTAAACTGGACATGAGCTGGAGTATAAGCAAGGGATTCTGCAGCAGCTCATGGCAATAAGCAACGTCCAGATGACGGTCCAATATGTGAACACAGATTTCAGCTACTGAGTACAGGCAAATCTAAAATAATCTATCTATCTAAGTCTATAATACATACACATAAACCAAGGTACAAACACAAGCATTGTAACAGTAACTAAATGGATTATTTTTGGATTTTGAGCATACACTCGCTTGTTTCAGCTTTTTAATAAACGTACTGCTTTGTGACCGACACCTGCAATACGAGAACTGCAGCACCACTGTTAGGTTGCTTTCAGCACAGGATGTTAGGGGACTTAGATTCAACCAATCAGCTTAACAGTTTCCAGCAAGCAGGAGCCAGAGCATAACTGAAATGCATGTGACTGCAGCTCTGAGTTCGTGCACAAAGGAACCATCCAGTGTATCGCATCCCTCAGCTGGACACTGCAGTATTGACGACCATGATCATCAAAATCAGGAGCCAGTGCAGCGAGAGAATAAGACTGATTTCAACCTATTCCACCAAGACCACAGGAAACATGGAGACGGTATGGCTATCTATACAGCCAATCCCTCACTTGCTCCATCTCCAACAGAAATGTCCGCCCCTCCTCCCACAAGTTCCTTATTGTTTGCCTCGCCCTCCCGTCCACGCTTCCCATCTTCATACAAGTTATGTACAGCACACCAATAGCATCCCACAACTCTATCTTTGAGTGTATCTCTGCCATCTCACCCCACCCCACTCAGCTATGGGCGAGCTCATCCTGCTAAGTGACTTCATCTTGGACTGGCTCTCCCCTTCCGCCAAATCATCTTACCCTTAAAATCTAATCTCAGCCAGATGACTGCCGAACCTACTCACCTCAATCCTAAATCTCCTAAAACACTCTCTCCTCGACTGGGTGCTCTGCTCGCCTCACACACCCCACCGCATCACAGCTGCTGAAATTCTCCCTGATGCCCTTAGTGATTACTGTATCACTTTCTGCATTAGGAAAGCCTCCATCCCTCAATCTGCCCCCAAATACTTACTGTATTGCCCTCTTTGCAATCTGGACATCAACTTCCTACTACAGGGCCTGTCTCAAGCCGACTGTTCCCTATTATATACAGCCCCAGACATCAACTCAGCTTACCAATTCTATTCTGACACCCTAAATAGCATCTGGAACATCCATGCCCCTCTAAAAGGTTCCAGCGTAAAATGTAACCACCACCCGTGGATTACTGCTGACCTCATTGCTCTCTGTAGAACTCGGGACAAACGTTGGTCTACTTACAAGGCTAACCCCCCCTTTCCGTCATTTCTTCAAATTTATAAAGCCCACAGAAATGCCTGCACCAAGGGCATTAGAAAAATCAAACTGGACTTCTTCAAATCCCAGCTGCAGGCTAGATCAAACTCCCCATCTAACTTATAGAAAGTTCTCCACTCCCTCCTAGACACCCCCCATCTCACACCCGCTCGTCCTAAACATTGATAGCATAACTATCACAAATCCAGTCTCAATCGCAGGTACCTTTAATACTTTCTTCACTACCTCCGCCCACTCTGATCACCCTACCCCCCTTTTCCCATGCAGGCCCTCCACCCTCCTCTACTGGACCTGGCTTGACCTCCCCCCCCACCAAGAAGTTTTCAAGGCTCTAATGTCCCTCAACCCTACCAAATCTAGTCCTGATGGCCTCCAGACCACAATTCTTTGCTTATCTGCTCCTGCTATAGCCACTCCACTCGCTTTTCTTAAACCTCTCCCTCATTACCAGCACTGTACCCCAGGCCTGGAAAGTAGCCAAGGTGCTCCCCCTCCATAAAGGTGGGACCCCACCTCACCCAGTAACTACAGACCTATCTCTCTCTATCCTGCCTGCTCTCGCCAAACTCGAGGAGTCCATCATTTACTCAAGGCTCCTGGAACATCTCTCTACCTTCAACTGTCTCTCTCCTTTCCAGCCTGGCTTCAGGAAGCAGCCCTCCACAGTTTCCTCCCTGTTCCGTGTCACTGACTATATTCAGTCAGCTATGGACAAAGGCCACATCACTGCTGCAATCTTCATGAACTTGGCAAAGGCCTTTGAATCTGTCTAGCACCAACGCCTGTTCCAAAAACTTCTCTCCGGCCTTGCCCTATTCACCACTGACTGGTTCAAATCTTATCTCCAAAACAGACAACAATCTGTTCAAGTTGGCAATATCCTCTTCCCCTCCTCTCCCTATCCAAACCGTTGTTTCCCCAAGGTTCCATACTAAACCTTTTCTCACTTTTTATAAACGACCTCCCGTCTGTCTGTTCTCCCTCAAACATCCACATGTACCTGGATTATACCGTGATTTACCTTTCTGGTCCAAACGCCACTGATATAGCAACCCTCCTGCAGCATGACTTTGACAAAGTGCGCAGTCTTGGTTCAGACAAAATCAACTCAAATTAAATTCCAAAAATAAAGTCTCCATGTTCTTCAGATCAAGGCAAAGATTATCCAAATCCCAGATCACCCCAGCTTTTACCACCCTGGACGGCTCTCAACTTGACATGGTCAAGGCTTTCAAATACCTTGAGGTCTGGCTTGACAGCAACCTTGATTTCACTGACCATATTGACAACATCTGCTCCAAACTTCGACCTAAACTAGGAGCCCTCTACCGGTACAAGAATTGCCTCCTCTGGTCTACCAGCCGTGACTCAGTCACCAAATCCATCTTTGTTTATTGCTTCGTACCCGCTATCTCCCTCACTAGACTCGATACCCTATTTAACTCATTTTGTTGTTTCGCCACCTCCTCCCGCCCCTCACACACCATTGCAATCTACTCCTCCCTTTCCACAACGCCTCTACCTTCTAGGCACCACACTCATTACCTCACTTTTATCTCCAAATTCTTGTTTGGATCCCTCCCCTCATACCTCAACTCCTGCCTTTTACCAGTTAGCTCCTCTACAGACTCCCTCCAAGCCATGGATGCTTGTATGTTCTCCCTCCCCCATCCACGCACTTGCTCAAGTAAGGCTGTCTTCTCTTACCGCCTCCCTTACCTCTGGAATCTACCCCCGAGACACTCGCCACTCCCCCACATTCTCTGCCCTCAAATCCAAGCTACAAGTTGCCCCCGCTTCTGCTTGCTCATTTCTTTCCCCCACACCCTTGACCATGCAAACACCATTCCCTACCTAGCACCTCCTCCTCACAATGTGCCTACCCATCCTCCACCTCCAACCAGTTTTAAATAACTTGCTGCCTGGTTTATATATATTGCTTCTAATGAGTTGTACATTACGTAACTTTTAATTATGTTTTGTACAGTATTCCATATGTGTACAGTTTTGTTTTTATTGCACTGTTCACTGAATGCTGTAGTCCACTGCATTTGTTCCCCAACCCCCGGGTCACACCTGGAAACAAGCTCTGGCTCAGTGTGCCTTTCCCAGTTACCAACATTTAAATAAATAAATGAAGAGCATTTGCTGTGCGGTGGGTGTTCCAAGTGACTGAAGCAATTAAGTCACGCAATGACGTGCTTCAAGAATAAACCCATGTACCGGCCAACAAGTTTGCCATTTGAGAAGCAAGCGTGTCAATGAACCGCATTGGTTCTCGTGTGCGTTCTGTAGCCAGCCATTACTAAGTTCTGTGAGTTACAAAAAGGAGTGACAGAACATCTGTCTGAGAGAATCAACAGACTTGTAAATACATTTTTACATTTCAATACAAAGGGGCTCCCCTTCCCCATGAGATCTAGCCTCATGACCCAAGGCCAAGCTAGAGGTTTAGAGTCTTGATCACAGATCTGCTACTTCAAGCTACAAGTCTGCAGCCCTGTGTGAAGAGAGTTATGAGCGATGATCTGCCATAAATCTGACCCAAGATACGTTTTAGGGGGTTAACCCTCCAAAACACATTTTGGGTCAGATTTAAAAGGTACAACCTTTGTGGTCATCAGGTGGGGTGGCAACTTGGCCACCCCAAATATTTGGGCAAACCATTCCAAAAAATGGCTCAGATAAGTTAAAAATCATAAAACAATTATATTTCTGGAGCAAGCACAATACTTACATCTCTGGACTACGAGAACACCATTACAAAGGTTTTCTAAATCCTGAAATGCCCATATTGCATATGCACCAGGACTTACCACATCAAAGTGAGTCAGACTTTTTCAGTAACAGCTAGCAGAGCCCATCAAGAGACACTAACCAACTGCTGGAAGAACAGGCATGTTGTGGGGGTGGAGTAGGGTGGCATGGGTACAAGTGGGTGGATGAGGTTTGAATTTTTTCCACTGGTAGACTGCAACCTGCCATAGTGCCAGGAGGGCTGTGCCAGCTGCCCAACATGGGAGTTGTAAAAAAAATGAGGGGTGAGTGGAGTGTGGCATATGTTCCACAGGGTGGGTGGGGGTTTATTTCTAAACATTTTTTTTTTTCCTAAAGGTTGCGATCAACAGGAGATGCCAAAGACAGTGACAGGTCGTGGTGGGGGGAGGGCTGTGCCAGTCGCACATCATGAGACATAGATACTTAATAAACAGGAGCCTCTGTAAAGTGAGAGGGTGAACAGGATGCCAGAGGATACGTGTGGGTGGAAGATGCACAACCACTCCCTGTCAGCAGGATTGGGGACTAATATTGGCGATACAAGGATGGGGGGAGTATTGTCGGTCGGATTGGGCACCCATGACTGGATTCCAGCGATCGGGTGAGCATGGTCTTTTTTTTATTTATTTATTTATTTTTTTTAGTCTTTGGTAACCGGTTAAGGACCACTAGGCACAAGTGCCTGTTTTCAGGGGTGACCTGGGAGCACTGGGCAGTTAAGTGACTTGCTCAGAGTCACAAAGTACAGTATATGCAAGTGGAGGTTATGAGAATCAAACCCAGGTCTGGTCTGCTGGATGTACTAAGCTCGTTTACAGCTCGTTACTCTAACCTCTAGGCTATACTGTGATGTAAGAAGCAGAATATCATGAAATCAGCCTGGAATGAGCAACAGGAGCGGATAAACTTGCACAGAACAAAGTTCCTGTTTTCATGCACTTGATCTCAGTAATAAATAATGGGAGAAGAGATACAGAGCGAGTGTGAAATATAAGCTGACATTTCTCCATATTATGTTTCTCAAAGTTCTTCTAGAGGAGTTCAGTTGTTCTTTAACCATAAAAAGGTAAGTATTTACCAGTTTTTTTTAAGTTTAAAGTTGTGGTCCCTCACCAACTTTAAACTGGAAAAATGGTTTGTGTTTGTCAGTTTTTTTGGGGGGAGGGGGCATGCAGCACATGTGCACCGTCTTAAAACGTTAAATTTAAAATGAAATCAAATTCCATTTTCAGACTATAAAAAGACCTTGTTCTGACATGAGATCTAAACAACCCTGTAAGTTGCTAAACAAACATCTGCCTACTTTTTGCACCGAGTGCAAATAAAACCCCCTAAATTTCAAATGTTTTATTTAATTGTACAAAATTAATAACTTTCGAACCACCAAAACTATTGACGCCAAACTTGTTACAAATTAAACCCTAGGACTGGGAAAGTGCATACCAAATTTCACAGTCCTCGGAGATAATGTTGTCAAGATATATTGTAGTGGCATTTTTGGTATGGTCCTCCTGTTTAAGGGGATGTGGCAGCAGCAGTCCATCTTTTAGTATGGCATAGAGTATGCAGTTGGAGATGTGTTGCATCTCTGGTTGGGAGCAGGGAATAGCTTGCGGCTGGGAGCATTATGTGTGCAGTAGGAACTAGGACTAGCATTGTTTGTTTTGTTGGGAACAGCAGGAGCTGGGAATTGGTGGCAGCAGCATGGAGGAAATGACAGTAGCTAAAGGCAATCCGAGCCAGTGGCGGTAGCATGGAGGAAATGGTACCTGATATGTAGTCCCTCTCGACAAAAGTGGGAGCAGGGAGGAGGCTGACAATTACAGGCCAGTCGGCCTGACCTCGGTGGTGGGTAAACTAATGGAATTAGTACTAATAGAAAGTTCTTTGATGTATCTCAAATCCAACAGAGCACAGGATCCGAGGCAGCATGGATTCACAGTGGGCAGATCTTGTCAAACAAATCTGATAGATTTCTTTGACTGGGTGACTAGGGAGGTGGATCAGAGAGGGGTGGTGGATGTGGCCTACCTGAATTTCAGCAAGACCTTTGACACCGTCCCACATAGGAGGCCAGTAAACAAGCTGGGCAGCCTGGGATTGGGTCCCAGGGTGGTAAACTGGGTAAAAAATTGCCCGAGCTATAGGACATGGAGGAAGGTGGTGAACAGAGTTCAATCCGAAGGGAGAGGGGTGAACAGGGGGTTCCCACAGGGATCAGTGCTTGGACCAGTCCTCTTTAATGTCTTCATAAACGACACTGCAGAGGAGCTGAAAAGGAAGGTGTGTCTCTTTGCAAACAACACAAAGATCTGCAACACAGTTGACACTCCAGGAGGGTAAGAGAAAATGAAAAGGGACCTAAGTAAGCTTGAGGAGTGGTCAAGGGTGTGACAGCTAAGATTCAATGCAAAGAAGTGCAGGATCATTCACTTGAGGCAGAGAATGGGGAAGGAGTACATGAAGGGGGGGTACTGATGGCTACCAAACAGGAAAGGGGCCCCGAGAGTTAGATCTGATGATCTAAAGGTTACCAAGCAATGTGAGAAGGCTGTGAGGAGAGCCAGTGGGATGATGGGGTGCATAGGAAGAGGTTATCTCCAGCAGAAGGAAGAAGGTGGTGATGCCACTGAATAGAACATTCGTGAGACTTTATCTAGAGCACTGTGTCCAGTTCTGGAGGCTGCATCTCCAGAAGGACACAGACAGAGTAGAAGCGGTTCAGAGAAGGGCGACAAAAATGGTGCAGGGGCTGCACCAAAAGTCATATGAGGAGAGACTGGAAGAGGATCTCAATATGTATTCCATGGAGGAGAGGGGAGAGAGAGAGAGGGGCTATGATAAGAGATTTTCAAATACATCAAGAGTGTAAATAAGGGTAGCATCTTTCAAAACAAAAAAAAAAAAAAAAAGATGTTCAAGAACAAGGGGCCATGATATGAAAAACAGAGCGGGGTAGACTTAGGGGTAATGTGAGAAAAGTATTTTTACAGCCTCCTGGCAGAGGTTGTAGGAGCAAAAATGGCAAGGGAATACAAAAATGCATCAGGCAGACAAAGAATTCTAGCGACAGGAAAGATTGGGTAAAGCTGCAGATCATTTAGGATCTGCGGTATATGAAACAGGTAAGGAAAATGGGAAGACTAGGTGGGCCAAGCAGTCCTTATCTGCCGTCAAATTCTCTGTATCTGTTTCTATAAGTGAGCTGGAATGTCAAGAGATGTGGCTGTTTGTTGAGAGACAGGGGACTACTTAATTCTGTGAGGCTGCAGTTACTACTTTTGTTGGTGTGGGTAGCGTTCTTTCTTTCAGGCGTGGGAGCCTTTTTAGTGTCTTGTGCTAAGAGATGTTGCAAAGTTTTATCTGCCTGCAATGTTGGCAGAAATCTGTGGAAATTTGCAAATTTTGAGGTACGCACAACTTCTTCACCGAGTATTTATTAATTTTTTTTTAAATCCTGGAACTTAAAAAAAAAAAATTAAAATATGTAAATAAACCTTCCTAACCCACTGTACTATAATGCCACTCCTTCCCCAAAAACATTATATTCATTGAGACCCCCCTACCATCCCCTGCTGGCATCACCCTCCCCTGCCAGCCTGGCGAATACATTTGCAGGCCAAAAGCAAAAATAATCCCTATCCTTCTCCCACCCACATGCCATCACTCCCCCCAACGCCCCAAGTCCAACTGAGTAAGTCACTCACAACAGTCATCATTCTACACCCTCAGTCCCCCACCCAACCCCCTCTGGTCTCTTACTACCCCTCATCTACCCCCTCAGTACCCAGAAATTCAACCTGTGATAAAGAAAACAGTCATCTGGGGCAAAATATCTTTGCTCCTTGTAAAACCGGATTGGCTAAAAATTCAGCTAATTTTCAAGTTGGGCAGGTATGAACATTATGCATGAGTTAGCATAAAATTAAACTAATGAACTGATGTACATGTTTTGAATAAGTAGCAAGAAGAATGTCTTGTATGATCATCTGCCTTAATGGACAAAGCTAGAAGAGTTGTAATGGCATGTTCGAAGGCAATAGTGTGGGTGATGAGGGGAAGCGGAAACAACTGGTATGACATCCTGAACCACTAAAACCACCTCACTCTCACACAGTAGCGGAGAGAAGGGGAGACTCGAGGGGAGGCAAATCTCCCAGGCTGCAAAATAAAGAAAAAAGCAGAGATGTTGAAACAAAATGGGACAGGAACACGAGCTGTAAAAAGAAAGGAGAAAAGCTCCCTGAGCTGGTGGCCTTGATGGAAGAGGGATGCCTGGATATCATAGCAGTCACAGAAACATGGTACACACAGAACCATGACTGGGATGTTAACATACCAGGGTACATAACCTACAGGAAAGACAGGCAGGGGAGAAGAGGGGAAACATAGAAGTTGACGGCAGATAAGGACCGCAAGGCCCATCCAGTCTGCCCATTTCTTTTTCTACCTTATAAATGTGCCATCGGCCTTTGCTCTGTCAGTGACCTATCTATTCATAGTCATTTGTATTGCTCCTTATGCCTATCCCATGCCTGTTTGAAGCCCTGCACTGTATTCATAGCCACCACTTCTTGTGGTAAGCCATTCCATGCATCTACCACCCTTTCTGTGAAAAGAATTTCCCACATTCCCCTTAATGGCCTCCTCTAATCTCATGCTGTGTCCTCTTGTCCTGCTATTTTTCTTATATTTAAACATGTTAGACTCTTTCACCTTGTTTATGCCTTAAGGTGTTTAAATGTCTCGATCATATCACCTCTCTCCTCCTTTGCTCAAGGGTATACATATTGAGCTCCGTTAATCTGTCCTTATATGTCTTCTGATGCAGTCCCTGCACCATTTTGTTGCCCTTCTCTGGACTGCCTCAATTTGGTTAATGTCCTTGTGAAGGTGTGGCCTCCAATACTGCACGCAGTACTCAGATGGGGCTAACCAATGTCTTGTACAGAGGATTATTACCTCCCTCTTACGACTTGATACCCCTACTAATACATCCTAACACCCCCTAGCCTTACCTACTGCTTTAGAGGTCTGCTTGATGATTTTAGGTCATCAGTGATGATGATGCCCAAGTCTCTTTCTTCCTTTGTGACTGCTAGCAACTCCCTCCCAGCCTATAAGTGGCTTCAGGTTTCTCTCCCTATGTGCATGATTTTGCACTTCTTTGCATTAAATCCCAGTTGCCACTCTTCTGACCATTCTGCTAGTTTATCCAGATCTCTTCTCATTCTGCCCACCCCATCTGGATTATCTACTCTGTTGCAGATCTTGGTGTCATCTGCAAACAGACAAGCCTTACCCTCTAGTCCATCTCGAGGTCACTAATGAAGATGTTGAATAGGACTGGCCCCAGGACTGATCCCTGAGGTACCCCACTTGTGACTTGCATCTCTTCTGACTGTATACCATTTACCACCACTCTCTGTTTTCTGCCAGTCAACCAGTTTGCCACCCAGTTGACCAACTTCTGACCCACCCGAGCCTACCTAGCTTATTTATCAATCTTCTATGTGGAACAGTGTCAAAAGCTTTGCTGAAGTCAAGGTAGGCGACATCAACTGCTCCCCTTGGTCCACCACTCTGGTTACCCAGTCAAAGAAATCTATGAGATTAGTTTGACAGGACCTTCCTTTGTAAACCCATGCTGTCTTGGATCCTGGCCCTACTGTGATTCCAGGTGTTGCACTATCCTTTCTTAAGGAGTGCCTCCATAATCTTGCCCACTACTGAGGTAGACTGACCGTCTGTAGTTCCCGCCTCCTCCTGCTACCACTCTTGTGGAGTGGGATCACATGAGCCTTTCTCCAGTCTTCTGGGACCTCTCCTGTGCTCAGAGACTCACTAAACAATTCTGCTAATGGCTCTGCTAGTTCCTCCTTTAGCTCCTTAAGTACCCTGGGATGTATGCCATCAGGTCCCATTGCCTTATCCACCCTGAGCTTAGCAAGCTCTTGTAGGACCCTTTCTTTTGTGAAGGGAGTAGTGCTCACCTCCCTCCCCCCTGTGTCCATGATGCTGAGCTGTGGGCCCTGCCCTACCTTCTCTTCAGTAAATACTGAGCAAAAAGTATCTATTTAGGATAGATGCCTTTACAGGGTCCTCCTCCTCACATGCTCCCTTTTCTCCATTAAGCTTAGCAATACCCCCTCTGGACTTTCTCCTTTCACTAATGTATCTATAGAAAGTCTTGTCACCTTCTTTTACTGTTCGTGCTAGTGTTTCCTCAGTTTGGGACTTTGCCTGCCTTACTGCCTTACCTGCTTCCCTTAGGGCAGTTTGGTATGCCTCCCTATCTTCATCCCGCTGTGTTCCCTTATATTTTCTGAAGGCCAGCCTTTTGGCTCTGACCTTTTCTGCTACTATATTTGAGAACCAAAGTGGTTTCCTTCTTCTTTGCACTTCCTTTTCTGTCTAACACAATGGGATGTTGCTTCAAGTATTGTATCCTTAATGCTTGCCCACTTTGCCTGTACCTCCTCACCTGTGTTTCTTTTTGCCAGGGCTAGCTTAACTCTGTTGGCCATCTTATCAAAGTCAGCTCCTCTGAAGTCCCATATTTTTGCCTTGGAATGGGATGATTTAGATGTAGTAGCCAAATTGAACCATACCATGTGATGGTCACTGGCCCCAGGTGACCTTCTACCTGGAGATCTGTGATCCCTTCTTTGTTAGTCAGTACTAGATCTAGGATAGCCCCTGTCTCTTGTGGGTTGCTGTACCAGTTGTTTGAGGCCCTCCCTCTGCAGGAATCCACTATGAGTCTAGTTCTGGCAGATGTTCCTGCTGGTATTGACCAATCTGTATCTGGCATGTTGAAGTCTCCATTATCAGAACCTCCCTTTAGCTGTCATGTTTT
The DNA here is from genome assembly GCA_016271365.2 of Neoceratodus forsteri. Classification (NCBI taxonomy): domain Eukaryota; kingdom Metazoa; phylum Chordata; order Ceratodontiformes; family Ceratodontidae; genus Neoceratodus; species Neoceratodus forsteri. Next base: position 434,402,233 of record JADMNL010000022.1, on the reverse strand, counting down.
TATATCTTCTAACAGTAATGTGTCTATGTCCTCCCTCTGGTCTGGGGCCTGTAGACAACCCCAGTTCTTATGGCTGTCCCATTACCTGTTTCCAGGGTGACCCACAGTTCTTCTGGCTCCTTATGTGTATTCTGAATTTCTGTAGCTTTGATATTTTCATTAACATACAGGCCACCCCTCCCCTTTTTCACCTCGGTCTCTTCTGAACAATACATATCCAGGTACTGAAGTCTCCCAAGTGTGGTTACTGGTAAACCACGTCTCACTAATTGCTACTATGTCCAGTTTAGCCTCTGACATTATTGCCTGCAGGTCTGGGATCTTATTTCCCAGGCTGTGAGCATTTTGTACATGATTTTCCATTGGCCAGATTTTGGTGTGTTAGTTGTTGGGTGAAGTTTGGCATTACCCTGTGCATCGTATGGGGAGACAAACCTTTTTCTTACCTGGTGATGCAAATGAATGGCAAACACGCTGAATTCCTGTTTGACCACTAGCTGAGGGGAGGGTGTTCTTCCCATTCGACGTATGGGTGCTGCACCTCTCCCCATTTGCTAGTTTAAATATTCTGCAAAGACGTCAAACTTCTGCCCCAATGCACTGACTCCCTCTTTAGTCAGATGCAGTCCATCAAATTTAAAGAACTTTCGCTCCCAGAACTGTTGCCAGTTCCTACAAATCTGTGTCCTTTTCCTGGCACCAGTCCTTGAGCCACGTGTTTAGCTCCCCTATCTCCCCTTCTCTGACCTTCGTCCATCTGCTCCTTCTCCCAGACTGGCAGGATCTCAGAGAAGGAGATGCCGGACGAAATAGATGATAGTTTGTCACCCAGCCTAGTCAGGTGTTCCTTGGTCTCCACAACTGACCCGGCTGGCGAGGATCATTAGTCCCACGTGTACTAGGACATCAGTGTTTTCTCCTGCTTTGTGAACAATTTTAGCAATGCGGTCAGTGTCTCTCCATGCTGATGTACCTGGGAGACATCTGACCATCACCCTGGCTGGAGATGGGTATCAACTCCCCGAATCATGGAGTCTCCTATGATCAGAAGTTTTTGGATTTCCTTTGTGCTTGTTTAGTTTTGGTTCCTGATTTGGGTGAGTATTGTTGTCTAGCTCCTGCGCAGTGTCCTGCTCTGCAGTGTCTTCTGCCTCTTTATTTGATTTCAGAGATAGAGGCAGATACCTGTTTGTAGTGTTTATATGGTTTTGAGGTAATGTGTTGGAGAGCAGAGAGTGATGGGGCACCTGATTTGCTCCTCCTAACCACCTGCCAACCTCCTGGACCAACTACCTCTGCGGTCGAGTTTTTCTGTTGGATGCTGGGGAAATGGCGGTGGTTCTTATAATGTATTCCTCTTCAATATGAAATTTGAGGCGTGCAATCTCTGCCCATGCTGCCCGGAGCTGAGACCTAAGATCTCAAAGGCCCAGCATGTAGGACAGTGTCCTAAATCCTGTAAGACTGTCCTTCTGAAAATTGTTCCACAGTACCTGCAGTTAATGAAATCCATTCCAAATAAGTTGCTGGGTTTGTAACCTAGTCAGAGTAATTAGAAGGAAAAAAATGCAAGTAATGGTTTAATTGTGCTTTGTTTAACTTGTTATAACAAGTTAAATTACTAGTGCCCTGTAAATGAGATCACCTTGTGGAGGCCCACTGATCCGCCCCTTCCTGTTCTGCCACAGGAAATGTTACAACTGTGGTACCCTATAAAAGGAGTGTAGTGTGGGGTGGTTGGGGATGGGGTTGGGTGGCTGGGCCCTTCCCCTGCCAAAAAAGAAGAACCACGGACGGGGACGGGGAGGAGTAGCTCTCTATGCAAAGGAAGGGATAAAAGCAACTGAACAAAAGAGTAGACAGGGAGGAGAGGAGGCACTGTGGGTCACCTTGGAGACTGGAAAGGGCACCACAATCCGCACAGGGGTTGTGTACAGACCCCCATGTCAGGGGGAGGGAATGGACAAGGATATGACAGAAGGTATTCTTAGGATGGCAGAAAAAGGGGAGATACTGTTGATGGGAGACCCGAATATGCCAGATGTTAACTGAGTACATTTGCTGCAGCCACATCCAAGAGCAGGACCATTCTTGATGCCCTACAGGTGGCAGGCCTCAGACAGCTAGTTTCGGAACCCACTCGTGAGGGAGCAATCTTAGACCTCATACTCTCAAATGGGGGCAGTAAGAGGATCTCAGATCTAGAAGTGGGTTGCCATCTGGGACCAAGTGACCATCAAACAGTGTGGTTCACGTTAAACTCTGCGACAGAGTCAAGCCATACAAAAGTGAGGGTACTGGACTTCAGGAGGGCTGACTTTGGAAAGATGGGAGAATGCCTCAGAAAAGCACTAGCAAACAGGCTAGGAGGAGGGGTGGAGCAACGATGGAGAATTATCAAAACTGCCATCACAGAGGCAACAAGCCTTTGTGTGAAGCAAATAAACAAATCAAAATGAAAGAAAAAGCCACTATGGTTCTCAAAAGAAGTGGCTGGGAAAGTCAGGGAGAAAAAGATCACATTCAGGAAGTATAAGGAAACACAGAAGGAGCAGGACAGAGAGCTGTACCAGTTAAGGTAGAAGGAAGCAGGGAGGAAGTCAGAAGAGCAAAGGCCCAAACTGAGGAAAAGATAGCCAACTCGGTTAAGAAGGGGGGTAAAACCTTTTATAGGTACATCAGAGAGCGTAGAAAGACAAAGGGAGGGATAGTAAGTCTGAATAGAATGAACGGTGGGTGGGCAGAGGGGGACAGTGAAAAAGCAGGGATACTGAACGAATATTTCTGCTCATTATTCACAGAAGAGGAGGGGGAAGTGCCTAGATCCCAGTCCTTTCACAGAAGAAAGGGTTCTACAACAACTCCTAAAACTGAAGGTGAACAAAGCAATGGGGCCTGATGGAATTCACCCCAGAATTCTAAAAGAATTGAGGGGGGAACTAGTGAAACCACTGACTACTCTTTTTAACAAATCATGGGAGGATGGTGTGGTACCAGAGGACTGGAGGAAGGCGGATGTGATTCCCCTTCACAAAAGTGGGACCAAGACAGAGGCAGGAAACTACAGACCTGTCAGTTTGACCTCTGTGGTAGGGAAAGTGAGGGAGTCACTTGAAGGAAAGAATTATTGAGTACCTAGAGGCCAGTGGGGCACAGGACCCAAGGCAGCATGGGTTCACAGCGGGAAGGTCATGTCAGACGAATCTGATAGATTTCTTTGACTGGGTGACCAAAGTAGTAGTAGACCAGGGAGGGGCTGTGGACATGGCATGCCTAGACTTTAGCAAGGCATTTGACATAGTCCCACACAAAAGATTAATAGTCAAATTAACCAGCCTGGGAGTGGGTCCCAGGGTGGTAGCCTTGGTAAAACACTGGCTGGACAACAGGACACAGAAAGTAATTGTAAATGGAGTCCACTCTGAAGAAAGAGGGGTTACTAGTGGGGTACTGCAGGGTTCAGTACTGGGTCCAGTCCTTTTTAATGTCTTTGTAAGTGACATTGCAGAGGGACTGGAAGGAAAAGAATGCCTCTTTGCAGATGACACAAAGATCTGCAACAGGGTTGACAAACAAGGAGGCGTGGAAAGGATGAGAAGGGACTTGGCAAGGTTGGAGGAATAGTCAGAAGTATGGCAGCTAGGATTCAATGCAAAGAAGTGCAAAATAATGCACCTGGGAAACAAGAACCCAGGGGAAGATTACACAATGGGGGGGTGGGGAGGCAGTAACAACAACAAAAAAGGAAAGGGACCTGGGGGTAATCATATCAGATGACCTTAAGATTAGCAAGCAATGCGAGAAGGCAGTAGGGACGGCTGGGGTATACTGGGATGCATAGGGAGAGTCTTCACCAGCAGAAAACAGGAAGTTGTTATCCCTCTGTATAGACAGTTGGTGAGACCCCATCTGGAGTACTGCGTCCAGTTCTGGAGACCCCATCTCTGCAAGGACATAGACAGGATAGAGGCAGTCCAGAGGAGGGCAACCAAAATGATGCAGGGCCTGCAAGAGAAGCCGTACGAGGAGAGACTAAAGGAGCTTAATATGTATACCCTTGAGGAAAGAAGGGAGAGGGGGGACATGATAGAAACTTTAAAGTACCTCAGTGGAATCAACGAAGTCCAACAGGGTAGTATCTTTCAGAAAAAGAGACGTGCAAGAACAAGGGGACACAATTTAAAGATAGAGGGCAGGCGGTTCAGGGGCAATGTGAGGAAGTATTTTTTCACAGAGAGGATAGTGGATGCATGGAACAGCCTTCCTGAGGAGGTTGTGGAGTCTAAAACTGTGGGAGAATTCAAGAATGCATGGGACAGACATAAGGCAATTCTTGTAGGGGGTAGGAAGAAATAGGCTGTTGGTTAACTAGGATCTGCGGCCTATCCTGTAGGTAGGGAAATGGGCAGACTAGGTGGGCCAAGCAGTCCTTATCTGCCGTCAAAGTCTATGCTTCTATGTGTCTAAGCAGGAAAGGAAAAAAGGAGACAGAGGGGATAGCAGGCAGATAGATAATAAAATGTGGAAGACAATGTGTGCAAACGCAACAAGTCTAGGAAATAAAATTCTGGGCCTGAAGGCCATCATGGCAGAGGCAGACCTGGATATCGTAGCCATTACGGAGTTGTGGTACACAGGAAACCATAACTGGGACATGGCCATTCCAGGATATACTCTGTTCAGGAGAGACAGGGTGGGAAGGAAAGGAGGAAGGGTGGTGCTATATGTAAGGGAGGGTAACAAGCGACAGACACAGGGAATCCAAGGAGAATGGAGGGGTTGGAAGTACTGTGCATCACCCTGGAGATGGGAAATGCAGCCACTATTCACAGTGATGTGATCTACAGACCTCCAAAACGGGGAGAATTTAGATAAGGTACTGGTAGAAGCCACTGGCACAACAGCAGGAAAAAGGGAGGTGCTGCTGCTGGGGAACTTCAGTATGCCAGAGGCAGACTGGAAATGAAGCTGCAGCTGCTCAAGCTTGCAGCAAGTCAACACACCAAAAACAGTTAATAAAGAAAGTTAATTTATTTTCTCAATAAACCCCCAATGTTTCACCATCTTTGGCTTCTTCTGGGGAACTGTAAACAGAATATAAACATCATTATTACTATACAATACATGAAGTTACACTCCGTAATTAACAGCATCTATAAGTCGGCAACTGATACCAGTGTTATACACCACTATGAATTCCTTAAAAACTGCACCACAATAATCAAGCATTTAGAAGGTTCTTATAGAATTAAACAGTGGTAAACACCAATCCATTTATTTATGGTGCCTTTTACACCACATAGACTAGCAGACTGTACTGAAAAGTGCACAGAAAAGTGCTGCCTACTTTCTTCTCTGGGCTATTCGGCTTCCTCTGTCTGCTCCGACCTTTGCCACTGCCACAGAGCTAAACCTTTCATGTAAGATAGAATGTCTTTTTAATCTAATATAACGGCATGGTAATATACATGTATATATTTAATGTACTGTACATTTTTAACCTCCAAAAATACTAAGTATAAAATATACTGCTTGTATTTTCCTTTTACCTGATTCTAGCTTTTCTCTAGGCATTTAGTGCACACAGTGCTGTACTCTCTAGCCATAAGAATCTCAATTTACTGTAAAAATATGCATAAAATAAAAAAACTATATTTTAGGTTTCCTTACACAACAAGTGTGGTTGCTACAGAATGCCTTAGCTCGGTTTATAGTAGAAAATGTGTATCACTTGCTTTTGAAGAACTTATTCTGGGTACTAATTATCTAAAACTTGAAACATGAACCTGTAAGCAACATTTCCTAGGCTGACAACGCTGCACTGGGCATCAAAATCTTAGAATGCTAGAAACAGAATGTAAATTTGAAGCAAGTAGCTTATTCCCAAAGTTACTGTCATCTCAGGTTTTAATTTTTATTTTATAAACCGCATTTTCATGATATTAAGGTTAAAGAAAGAGTCTCATATCCTTCCAATACTTTGTTCATGAATACTGACTACACATTACAAGCATGTACCACTTAAATTTAAAAACTTTCATTAAACTATCTAAATATGCCTTTTAAACAGTTTAAATAGTTATAGTAGCATTTTATCAAAATGTTAAACTCTCTCCTTTCTGCAAGTTGCGTCCTGATCGGGCAGCAAGAGGAAACCAGTTTGGCCCGACCTGTTGTACCTGCAGGCAGCCACGTGTCAACATGGGTAATGTTGGCGAACGTCACCAAGAGAGACTCTGTTGCTATGCAACTGCGGCTTTCCAGCAGGTACTCTAGCTAATCCGGCAGCAGCAGTAAATTTAAACAGAGAAACTTTTAAGCTGTTCTTTTAAGGCTGTTATGCCAAACTCTCTCCAAGATTTAAAATCCGCTGGCCATTACCTTTATACTTTCTAGACTTATCTAGTGACTTATCTCTCGTAGATCGTTATGCTGGCCTTATTGGTAATTTGAGATCATAAGGATGTTTTTACAAGGGAGTTCAACAGCACACTGTCTTATAACATTACTCCCCCTGTTGTATTGGAAGGCTAGTCATTTTGCATTATATCTAACACAAGAGGCTAGTGATCAGTTTACTGAAAGCCCCTCATAAAATGTATATTCTTAATTACAGCAACCAAAGAAACCATGACCCCCCCCCCAAAGAATACAAAGGCAAAATATATACACATTGTATAGTCACCAGCAAGCCTGTCAGTTGGTGTCTTCATTTAGATCCCATGGCGCATACAATGTCCCCAATTTAAACATCCACCACATCTTTATTTTTTCTTTTCTACTATTTTATTATAGTTCCTGCCCCTGGCAGGCTCCGTCTGGCACCTGCTCAAGTCCCCAAAACTGCAATTATACCACTGTGTGTTCCCCGTCCTTGTAATGTCTCTCTAAAGGTGAATTCTCATCCTGTGCTGATTTTACTTTTATGCTCAGATATTCACTTTTTAAGTACCCTCAAAGTTTTACCCACAGAGATGATCACAGGGAGTCCGGGACACTGGATTCCATACATCACCCCAGCTGTGTTACAGTTAATATGGGTCTTAATTTTGTATACTTTGCCTGTGTGGGGATGCTTAAAAAAAAGTCTCCTATCGAGAGGTATGCCCACATGCCACACATCTCCCACATGGGTACATACCCCATTTTAAAGGCTCCAACGATAACTGCCCTGCTTTCTCTTTCTGTGCAAGAAATCCTGCGTGGACTAATTTATCCCAAATAGCTGAAGTTCTCTTAGATGTCACAAAGGGTTTTTGTGGGAAAATATGGGCCATTGTTGGTTGCGACTGCACAATTCTCTGGTTATCCAATACAACTTTATGGATTTCGTGCATTTGCACACAGTGTGTAGTACTAAATGTATAATCTTCTGCCATTTGTGCCAGGCTTTGTTTTTTGTGTGAGACCCTATTCTCCACATATTTCTCCCACTTTCTTTTTAGCCTCCTCCAGTAATGACTAACTGTATCCTCTGTTTAAATCTGTCAATTATAACAGAGTGTTCTCTTATAATGTCTGTAGTTTGGCTGCAGTTCCTCTTCGCTCTTAATTGCAAGAATGGAATACTCTCAATTAACCTTCTGGGATGAAAGCTGCCTGCGTGTAGGGTTGTATTCTTGTCAGTAGGTTTCCTAAATAATTTTGTTTCAAGCCTTGGACCTTTTTTGAAATACTAATATCTAGGAAATCAACCTGATCCCTGCCAATGTTGGCTATAGATCATAGATTTGAATCCCTGGTATTCAAGTAGCATATGACATTTTCTAAAGAGACTTCATCACCTCCCTCAGTAACAGCACATCATCTATAAAACACTGCCAAAATAAAATGTCCGGATGGTGAATGTTGCCCTCTTGTTCAGATGATAAAATATACTTCTGCTCATAGTCAAACATATCGGAGTTGGCATATGCAGAAGCCATGGTACTACCCATGGCAGTTTCTTTTATTTGTCTGTAAATCTGGTTCTCAAATTTGAAAAAAATTATAATGCAAAACTATTCCCGCCATATCCTACAGTAACTTTTTCGAGTCTGGAGGTCTAGAATCTAGTACGTTCCCTACTGCTGCTATACCATACTCATGGAGAATAGAGGTGTAAAGTTCTTTTAACATGTAAAGTGACCAAGATGACTTTTTCCATGTCTGTTATATCATTAAGCTCCTTAATCAGGTGCAAAACATGGGTTGTACCCCATATATATGTGGGGATGGTTTCAATTAGGGGTTGTAGGTGAAAAATCCATGTACATGGACAGAGGTTTGAGGATACAGCCAATTCCAGAGACTATAGGTCTTCCTGGAGAATTTATTTATTTTTTATTTTATTGAATTTTGGTAACCAGGTAAGTACACCGAGACAATTACACTCCCTTTTTCAGGGGCAAGCCCGAGGTGCAACAATATGATGTTCAAGGCAAAATTCCACATTAATAAAAGACAAGGAGGTACAATGCAGTCAAGAAACATATGTCACATAAAACAAAAATCATACAATAATAGATTCAAGTAAGGTTGCATCATAAAATAATTAATACCAAGCTGAGATTCACTGGCTGGTTAAAGATATACAATAAACAAAATCAAAAGTCAAAGCATAGGGAGGTTAAGTATAGAAGATGTGGAAGAGGAGCTGGGGAAGGTAGAGCAGGTGGCCAACGGAATCACAAGTAGGTTGCTGAGGAACACAGAATGGAATAAAGCTTAGTTTAGAATGCAGGAAGAGAGGAGCAGGACAGTACAGTACAGAAGGAGGGAGGGAGTTCCAGTCATTTCTTTGGTCTTTGTGGATCTTTGGTAACGTATAAAAGAGCAGAGTATGTGGATACACTTTAATGAGCACCAAAGCCTCCTGGAGGGACATATTCAGAGCTGTCCGGATGCGCACGCAGAACAGTGCATCATGCAAAAAGGATGCTCCGGCTGACTACTGCGATATTCAAACAGAATGCATGATCAGAACAAACCCCACATTCTGTTTGAATATCAGACCATGGATGCACAGTACATAGCAGGTGGCCGCCATGTTTGGCGCGGTGTATCCGGGGTGCTGGGTTGAAGACCACCCATAGGGAAATGCGTGGTGCATACCTGGATGTGCAGATTCCTCCATGGGCAATATTCAGCCCAAACATGCAAATGAGCTCACTGGGCATGCATACCACAAAGGGGCCTAAGGCATACCCCTTATGGGCTCAGTTGCATGGCTGCACCCAGTGGAATGCACCAGATCAGCCCCTTCCCCAGTTCAGATCCCAGCTGAAATGTACTATGTGCACCGATCACATATTTTCCTTAATGTAGTGTGCCCCTTCCCCAGCCCCGATCCATGCTGCAATAAAATAAATCAGCACCATTTCCATTGTGTAGTGCCCTCCCTTCCACAGTCCCGATCCCCTCTGAAATAAAATAAAGTAGCACTGAACCTACGTTTTCCATAGTGCAGTGCCCCCCCCCCCAGCACCACTCCCCGTCATACTGCGTAAAGTCCCCGGGACCCTATTCCCATAGTTTATGGACTGCCCCACCCCAGTAGGCAGTAAGCCACCACCTGCACCACCCCATCCCGTCCCATGCCAGCGGCTGGCACAGCCTCCTCACCCTGCCGCAGCCCAGCCGCTGACTGATCAACACTGCCATACAATGAAATAGTGCGTGCTCATGTCATGATTGCATACTATTAACAGTATGCAGCGGTGATGATCAGTCTGCAGTTGGCTGTGGCAGGTTGAGGAAACTGTGACGCACGGCACAGGGCGGATGGGGGAGTGAGGGTGGTGGGTTACTGGCTTCATTGGGGTAGGGTCCCTACTATAGAAACGAGGTCCCAGGGACTTTATGCAGTACAACAGGATCAGAGCAGGAGGAAGTGGCACTGCACTGTAGAAACGTGACTCTGTGCTACTTTATTTCATTTCAACGGGACCGAGGCTGGGGAGAGGAGCACTACATTATGGAAATGGAGGGTTCGGTGCTACTTTATTTTATTTCAACGGGACGGGGCTGGGGGAACACTACGTTACAACATGGATGGGGGTTGTGTTTTAGCACTGTGTTCAGGGCTTTTTGGGGGGCGATCCGCCAGCCCATGACTGTGCATGGGCACCAACTTCCGCATAGTTAAAGTAGGGTCTGAAAGCATAATAACTGTCTGCAAGTCGTCGAGGCACAGATCAGGAAGCATAGGAAAACCAGAAGCAGTTTAAAAATTCGCAAGTAGTATTTTTTTTTTTTTTTTTATTAACAGCAGCAAAATAAAAAAATTGTTCAGTATAACTATGTACAATGGCAGTTCAAATATAGAAAACCGAGTCCTCCATCTGAGTTTTTTCTTCTCAATTTCAAATTTCAGTCTCTGCCTCTCACTTGCACAAACATTGATGCTCTTTTTATAAGTCTGTGCTTGGGAAACTCGTTAGGAAAACAGCATGCTTCTCACACAGTGTTCCTGTAAGTTTCCCAATGTTCTTGCAGGTGTAGCAAAGAGAACATAACGACCCAGAACTGGCCTCTTGTTAACAGCTCTGCACAGTTTGCACACCAGGATCTCAGTTTAACCACTTAAGTTCCAAATAGCTTTTTGCATTCATTTCAACAGTATAACTATATACAGTTTTAAACAAAGGGGTCCCAGTTATCAGTGACATTTCCACATTAAGATTCACATATATTTTTATACCTGAAGATATGCAAGGGGGAAGAAAAGACAGAAACAGCAAAACAGATCCTTGCACCTTAACTCTTTCTGCATAACAAATGGGGCAGGACCTTTTTCAACCCTGTCACAATGCACTGGCACAGCAAGCCATAGTTACGCTTGGGGGGTTGAATACTGTGATGCGGGGAATATGCATGAGGGACCCCTCATTTGCATTCCTGCATTGCAATATTCTGCGCTGCGGTGCAGCTGGGTATGCGGGTGCATCAGGGGCTTCTGAATATTGCCATGCCCTCGACCGCCCTCGCAAGTCAGAGATGCACAGGCACATCTAGGGATGCACCACGCATCTCCTCTGAAAATGTGTCTTTTAGGGCAACCTATTGGTCATCTCTTCTAAACAATGTGGTAACAGTACTCCCAATGTGGGGCAAAGGGTCAGACTCCAGTTTCTTATAATTCTCTCTCACTTGTAAAAGATCTAAGCATATGTTTAGAAATGTTTCGGCAGATAAGAGCCTTCGACCCACCTAGTCTGCTCCAATAACTGTGCTCTTTTATGCTCTGCCAGTATTAGGTTGTCCCCCTCCTCCAATTAGCAGTAGTCCACTATGCCTATCCCTAGCATTTTTAAATCCATTTATTGTTTCTGCCCCCACCACCTCCGCCTGCAAGCTATTCTGCTTGTCCACCACCCCCTCCATGAAGAAGTACATTCTCACGTTGTCCATGAATTTCCCCTCCTGCCAGTTTCATCTTGTGGCCCCTCGTCCTTGAGCAAGTTTTTTCTCTGAAAAACTGTATTCTCCTGTACCTTACCCCATGAGGTACTGTACTTAAATATGTCAATCACATTTCCCCTCTGCCTCCTCTCCCCTAGGGAGTACATATTCAATTCCTTCAGCCTAGCTTCGTAGGGCTTGTGATGTAGTCCCTGCATCATTCTGGTCGTCCTCCTCTGAACTACCTCCACCCTATCAATGTTGTTATGCAGGTTGGGCCTCCAGAACTGGACACAGTACTCAAGATGTGGCCTTACCAAAGTCTTGTACAGTGGAATTGTTACCTCTCTTTCTGCTTTTAATTCCCCTGCTTATGCATCCCAGCATTCTGCTAGCCTTTCCCGCTGCCTTGTCACACTGCCTCCCAACCTTGAGGTCATCAGTGATGATCACCCCTAAGTTGGTTTCCTGCTTGGAGCGTTCTATTTCCTCCTCCGCCAGATGATATGACGCTCCTGGGTTTTTGTGCCCCATGTGCATTATCTTGCACTTTTTTGTACTGAACATGAGCTGCCAATCCCTTGACCAATCCGCCAGCTTCTTTAGATCCCCCTTCATTCTACTTCCCCTGGGGTGTCCACCCTGTTGAAAAAGCTTAGTGTCATCAGTGAACAGGCAGATCTTCCCTTCTGGACCCTCTGCCATGTCACTGATAAAGACACTGAAGAGGACCAGGCCCAATACTGATCACCTTACCCACTTTAGAGTGAATACCATTTTCCACCACCACCCTCCAAGTCCTATTATCCAATCAAACTTCCACCCACTTCACCACTTTCTTTCCTATTCCCATGTTATGCAGCTTCCTTATCAACCTACGATGTGGGATGGTGTCAAAGGCCTTACTGAAATCCAGGTAGGCCACATGCACTGCCCCCCTGATCTACCACTCTAGTTACCCAATCAAAAAACTCAATGAGGTTAGTCTGGCACGATCTCTCTCCCATAAAACCATGCTGCTTTATGTCCTGCAGACTGCTGACAACCAGGTGTTCCATGGTTCTTTCCTTCAATAGTATTTCCATGACTTTTCCCACTACTGAGGTCCTGCTGACCAGTCTGTAGTTTCCCAACTCCTCCTTGTCCCCACTTTTGTATAGAGGGACCCCTCCTCCAGTCCTTGGGAACCTCCCCCGTTTCTAAAGCCAGGATGAACAGGGCAGTCAGTGGTTCTGCCAACACCTCCCTTAGCTCTTTCAGAATCTTGGGATGTATGCCATCTGGTCCCATTGCCTTATCAACTCAATTTCGCCAGTTCCCCGAGGACCTCTTCCTTTGAAAAAGGGCCAGTGTCCAACTCTGTGCTCATCATGCCCCATCACTTGTTGCTGGCCCACTCCCTGGCCCCTCCACCATAAAAACTGAGCAGAAATATTTGTTCAGTATAATCTGCTTTCTATACTGTGTTCCATCCTGAAGGACTATAGCATCTCCTTTATCTTTGGGCGTAATGATTAATGATTCATCCTTTTCCAGATTCTGTAAGACCTCCTTTTGTACTTTTGTTAAATTAGGCCTCATTACCCTTGGTTCTTTCCAAAGTAATTCCCCTACTTCTTTTTGGATAACCCCTATGTTTTATACTGCATTATTAGTACTTATGTGGGGGACATAGGATGATTTAACCCCTAGCTCTAACTTTAAATCCACCTTTTCTTTTTCTTGTGGTTCCAATTGAGCAAACTGCATTTGTAACCCAAGGTTTCTATAGAAACGCTGCAGATTCGCCTCTGTCTGAAACCTGTTTGTGGTCTGAGAAACTGGGTATGAAAGGCCTGGAGATAACATCTAGTTCAGCTTTTGTGAGCACTAATGTCTGGTCCTGCTGCTCTTAGTGGCTCCCTTTAATTAAGAATATACATTGTATGAGGGGCTTTCAGTCAACTGATCACTAGCCGCTTGTGATAGATACAATGCAAAATGACTAGCCTTCCTTGTCAACAGGGAGAGTAATGTTACAAGACAGTACGCTGTTGAACTCTATTGTAAAAACACCTTTATGCTCTCAAATTACCAATAAGGCCAGCATAACAATCTATGAGAGATAAAAGTCACCAGATAGAAGGCTAGAAAGTATAAAGGTAATGAAAAGTCAATTTTAAATCTCGGAGAGAGTTTGGCATAACAATCTTAAAAGAACAGCTTAGAAGTCTCTCCCTGTAAATTTACTGCTGCTGCCGGCTTAGCTAGAGTACCTGCTGGAAAGCCACAGCTGCATAGCAATGGAGTCTCTCTCTTGGTGACGTTTGCCATCGTTACCCATGTCGGCATGTGGCTCCCTGCGGGTACAAGAGGTCGGGCCAAACAGATTCCTCTTGCCGCCCAATCAGGACGCCACTTGCAGAAAGGTAAGAGTTTAACATTTTGATAAAACGCTACTATAATTATTCAAACTATTTAAAAGGCATATTCAGATAGTTTAACGTTTTTAAACTTAAGTGGTACATGCTTGTAATGAGTGGTCCGTATTCATGAACCAAGTCCTGGAAGCATGTGACATGCTTTATTTTACCTTAAGATCATGAAAATGCAGTTTATAAAATAAAAATTAAAACCTGAGATGATAGTAGTTTTCAAAATGAGCTATTCACTTCAAATATACTTTGTTTCTAACATGTTGAGATGTGATGCCCAGTGCAGCGTTGTCAGCCAAGAAAATCTTGCTTACAGGCACCTACTTCAAGTTTTAGATAGCGCTCAGCTTTGATTCATCTGAAGTAATTAGTACCCAGAATAAGCACTTCAAAAGCAAATGATACACATTTTCTACTGTAAACTGAGCTAAGGTGCTCTGCAGCAACCACACTTATTGTGTAAGGAAACCCAAAATATAGTTTTTTTATGTTGTGCATAATTTTTACAGTAAATTGAGATTCTTACAGCTAGAGAATACAGCGATGTGTGCACTAAATGCATAGAGAAAAGCTAGAATCAGGTAAAAGGAAAATACAAGCTGTACATTTTATACTTAGCATTTTCGGAGGTTAAAAATGTACAGTACATTAAAAATACAAATGTATATTACCATGACGTTATATTAAATTAAAACAACATTCTATCTTACATGAAAGGTTTAACTCTGTGGCAGTGGCAAAGATAGGAGCAGACAGGGGAAGCCGAATAGCCCAGAGAAGAAAGTAGGTTGCATTTCTCAATACCGTCTGCTAGTCTATGTGGTGTAAAAGGCACCATAAATAAATGGATTGGTCAGGTGTTCTCCACTGTTTTATTCTAATTCTATAAAAACCTTAGAAGTCCTTGATTATTGCGGTGCAGTTTAAGGAATTCACAGTGGTGTATAACACAGGTATCAGTTACCGACTTAAAGATGCCGTTAATTACGAAGTAACTTCATTTATAACATGGAAACCTTAAACCGTGCAAGCTCATTGGTGGACTGACTGTGCGTGGCCACACATTAATCTCTGTTATACCAACAGCTAGAGTAAGTAGGTTTTAGTTGAAATTCCTACTCATGTCCAGCTATCAGGTATATGGATCGGGTAGTTAGGACTTGTTGACACACGAGTGTGTAGCTGAATTCCCGAACTCCGTCCCGTCTTGAGCCGACTCTGTGTGCTGTCTGCAGCAACAGTCGTGGGTTGCTCTGTCCCCCACTGTGGCTTCCAGTGTGCTGCCGCAGTCACTGCAGAAACCATGGAGGAGGGACCGGTAACAGTACGGAACCAGCAGCACTGCAGGGACCACGGAGGAGGTCCCACCCACCCATATGGATTGTGGAGGAGGGAGCGGTAACAGTACAGGAGCGGCAGCGGGAACAGGTGTGGATCCCGGAGCAGAGAGAGACAGGCTGTTTCTATGTGACCCTGGAACAGGGGACAGGGAAGTGGGCAGCACTGTGGAGAGCAATGTGAGCAAGGACCAAAGCTGCAGGAGTAATTCTGGCAGCGGGCATCTGTGTGGAGAGCGACCTTACCGAGGACACATGCATTGTGGAGGACGTCACGATCAGCGGTGTACGATACTAGACATAACTTAAGCAGTCTACCCACCCATCTAGATGCATTATGGAGCAGGGAGCAGATAGTACATCTCCTCCCACCCCCGTAGCCAAATGAACAGAGAATCTCAGTGAGTACCAACAAGTGAGGTACGTGTGTGCAAAAAAATTTTACGTAATTGAAAGTGTGCAACACCTAAACAAATGTTCGAGGTCAGAAAACTGGGTGAGTGACAAAAAGAAAGTAAGCAAAGGAAACAACAGAATCACTACAGGGACTACTTTATTAAGTTGAGATTTCAGTGGAAGGATACCAAAGTCGGACAGGACACTTTCCGATATTTCTTAAAAAGTAAATAACATTTTTAAAACTTGTTGTAGCCCATGTTATAAGCGCAATAACCCACTCCAGGATGCGGGGTTACTGGGGATTAATCAACACCCTGGGTGCTGTGAGGATACTCTGGCTTCGCCCTCGTATCTCAGCACACCCAGGGTGTTGATTAATCCCCAGTAACCCCATACCCTGTCATGGGTTATTGCCTACATATTATACAGTAACAATTACAGTACGTTTATATTCTGTTTACAGTTTCCCAGAAGAAGCCAAATACAGCGAAACATTGGGGGTCTATTGAAAAAATAAAAGAACTTTCTTTATGAACTATTTTTGTTGCGTTAGCATGTTGCAATCTTGAGCGGCCACAGCTTCGTTTCCAGTCTGCATCCGGCATACTGAAGCCCTTCCAGCAGCAGAACCTCCCGTTCTCCTGCAGTTGTGCCAGTAGCTTCTGCCAGTACCTTCTCTAAATTTGCCCCCTGTGCTGAAGGTCTGTAGATCACATCAGTGCGAAGAGTGGCTCAGTTTCCCCATCTCCAGGGTGACACACAGTACCTCCAACCCCTCCATTCCCCTTGGATTCCCTGTGTCTCTGTCGCTTTGTTACCTTCCCATACATACAGCACCACCCTTCCTCCTTTTCCTTCCCACCCTATCTTTCCTGAACAGAGTATATCCTGGTGTGGCCATGTCCCAGTCATGGTTTCTTGTACACCACGACTCAGTAATGGATACAGTATCCAGGTCTGCCTCTGCCATGATGACCTCTAGGTCCAGAATTTTATTTCCTAGACTTCTTGCGTTTGCACACATCTTGTGTTTCCACATTTTATTACACCTCTGTCTGCTAGCCCCTCTGTCTCCTTTTTCCCTTCCTGCTTTTCCTCTTTCTTTTTACAGCTCATGTTCCTGTCCCCTTTCATTTCAACCACTCTGCTTTTTAATTTATTTATTTTGCAGCCGTGGGGGGGCGGATTTGCCTTTCCTCGAATCTTCCCTTCTCTCCCCTGTCTGTGGGTGGGGTGGTTTTACGGTTAAAGGTGTCACATCAGTTGTTTCTGCTTCCACTCCTCGTCACCCGCACTCATCCCTGCCATTATAACTTTTCTGGCTTTGTCCATTAAGGCAAATAATCACACAAGGCATTCTTCTTATCACACATTAAAAACATACATTCATACATCAGTTCATTAGTTTAATTTTATATCTAATACATAACGCTCAAAGCAGCTCAACTTGAAAATTAGCCGAATTTTTAGCCAATCAAGTTTTTACAAGGAGCAAAAATACTCTGCACTGGGTGACCATTTTCTTTATTATGCGTTGAATGTCTGGGTATGGGGGCGGAAGGACTGAGGGTGCTTATGATGATGACTACAGCTGAGTTAATTACTCAGCTGGACTTGAGAGGGGGAGGTGGGGTGAGCGTGTTTGGCATGTGGGCAGATGGAAAGGTAGGGACTGTTTTCTTGCTGCAGCCTGCAAATGTATTTCACCAGGAGGAGGAGGTCAGCAGGGGATGGAAGGGGGTATATCAATGAATATAAGGTTTTTGTGTGAGGTAAGGGGCAGCATTATAGCACAGTGGGTTAGGACTTTTTTTTTTTTTTTATAAAGTTACAGGATTTTTTTAAAAATTACACAGCGAAGTTGTTGCTTCTGCCTCAAAATTCACAAACTGTGAATTTCCACAGATTTCTGCCAACACTGCAAGCAGATCAAACTTTGCAACATCTCTTAACAAAAGACATTAAAAAGATTAACATATTTGAAAAAAACCTACCCACACCAACAAAAGTAGTAACTGTAGCCTCACAGAATTAAAGCCATGTCCCTTGACATTCCAGATCTCTTCTCAGGTTCAAGTTCCTCCATGCTGCCGCCAGTGACTCAGATCGACTTTAGCTACTGTCATTTCCTCCATGCTGCCGTCACGGACTCGGATTGCCTTTAGCTACGGTCATTTCCTCCACGCTGCCTCCACTGACTCAGACTGCCTTTAGCTACTGTCACTTTCTCCATGCTGCTGCCACCAACTCTCAGCTCCTACTGTTCCTACCACACACACACACACACACACACACACACACACACACACACACAAAAATACTCCCAGCCACAAGCTATTCCCCACTCCCAACCAGAGATGCAACACAACTCCAACTGCATACTCCATGCAATACTAAAAGATGGACTGCTGTAGCAGCAACACCCTCTTAAACAGGAGGACCATACGATGTGGAAAAACAACTGGGAAACAACAGTATCCATCCAACCAAAAATGCCACTATAATACATCTTGACAACATTCTACCCTAGGACTGAGAAATTTGGTATGCACCTTCCCAGTCCTGGGGGCTAATTTGTGACAAGTTTGGTGTCAATAGTTTTGGTGGTTTGAAAGTTATTAATTTGTAAAATTAAATGAAAATCTGAAATTTAGGGGTTCTTATTTGCACTCAGTGCACAAAATAGGCAGATGTTTGTTTTGCAACTTACAGGGTTGTTTAGATCTCATGCCAGAACAATATCTTTCTGTAGTTTGAAAATAAAATGTAATTTCAAATTATGTTTTAATGTTTTAAAGTTCTAAGAGTGTGCACATGTGCTTCGTGCCCCCACAAAAGATTGACAAACGCAAACTATTTTTCCTGTTTAAAGTTAATGCAGGATCTCAAATTTAAAATAAAATAAAAAAAAAAAAAGGTAAATACTTACCCTTTTAAAGGTTAAAGAGCAACTTGACACCTCCAGAAAAACTTTGAAAAACATAATATAAAGAGAAAGTTCAGCTTATATTTCACACTCGCTCTGTATCTCTCCTCCCCATTATTTATTACTGAGGTCAAGAGCATGAAAATCGGAACTATGTTCTGTGCAAATTTATCAGCTCTTGTTCCTTATTCCCAGCCTGATGTCACGACACTCTGCTTCTTACATCACAGTTATCACCATGCTCACCTGATCGTTGGTCTCCGGCCACGGGTGTCCAATCCTGCCGCCAATAGCCTCTCATCCTTGTATCACCAATATTATTCCCCTCCCCCCATACCATGCACCCAATCCTGCTGTCAGGAAGCGATTGTGTATCCTCCGCCCTCACCCAACCTCTGGCATCCTGTTCATTCTCTCCCTTTACAGAGGCACCCATTTATGAAGTATCTATGTCTCAGGGTGTAAGACTGGCACAGCCCTCCCCAACCATGATCTGTCACGGTCTTTGGCGTCTCCTGTTGATCTCAACCTTCAGAATAAAAAAAATACTAAGAAATAACTCCCCCCCCCCCCACACTGTGGAACATATGCCACCTCCATCCAGCCCTCATTTTTGACAACTCCCATGTTGGGCAGCTGGCACAGCCCTCCTGGCACCATGGCGGGTTGTTGTCTACTAGTGGAAATAATCCAAACCTCAGCCACCCACTTGTACGAATGCCACCCTACTCCACCCCACAACATACCTGTTCTCCCAGCAGTGTTCCTCACCACACGATTGATTAGTCTCCCTTGATGGGCTCTACTAGCCATTACTGAAAAAGTCTGACTCACTTTGATGTGGTATGTCCTGGTGCATGTGCAATGCGGGAATTCCAGGACTTTACATCTTTGTAATGGTGTCCTCATGTTTTTCTTAGTTCAGAAATGTAAGCATTGTGCTTGCTGCAGACATAGAATTTTTGTTAAGATTTTTAACTTGTATTCATATCCGAGCCATTTTTTGGCATTGTGTGCCCAAATATTAGCTGTGGCCAATTTTCCCCCCCTTCCTAATTACCACAAATCTAACCCCCTAAAAGGTAGTACCTTTTAAATCTAACCCCCTTAAAACACATTTTACATCAGACTTACAGCAGATGATTGCCCATAACTTTCTTCACACTGGGCCCCAGACTCGTAGCTTGAAGAAGCAGACCCATGGTCAAGACCCCAGCCCTGTAGTTTGGCCTTGGGTCACAAGCCTAGATCTCAGGGGGGGCCCTCTGCTTGCAATTACTTGTTGATTCTCTCAAACAGATGTTCTGTCACTCCTTTTCATAACTCACAGAACTTGCTGATGGCTGCTACTAAATGCACGCTAGAACCAGTGTTGCAGACATCAAGATGGGATGCCACCTGGAGACTAGCAGTGACCATCGCACTGTGTGGTTAAACAGAAGGACAGTGGTGGAAGCAAACCATACAAGAGTCCTGGACTTCAGGAAAGCAGATGTTAAAAAAACTGGGTGAATACCTCAGGAACAAACAGTGGGGGATGACCTGGGTGGGATAGAGGAAAAGTGGACCACGCTAAGCCAGGGGTAGAAATTAAGAAAATAATCTGGCGTGGGAGGCAGAATACCAAAAACTTAGTATTGGTATTCTACCTTTGAGTCCAGTATTCGCCTATCCAAAACAGCTGTGCCACAGATTAAATTACAAAATGGCAGCATGATCGAGTGGTACTCCATTTGTAATACCAGCCTTATGAAAATGATATTCTGCCACTAAAAATGGTATGCAAAACAGGGTGGAATACCATTAAATTCAAGCACTGTAAGGGAAGGTGCAATGAAGGCAACATGCCTCTGCATAAAGGAAATGGTTAAAAACAAGAGGAGTAAGCATCTGTCAATGCCGAATGTTCGCAGCTGATATTGCTGTTGTACTGTGTCTTGCTTGTACACATTTTTACTATATATTTACACAGGGTAGAGCAGATGAGATGCAATATCTCATTTTCAGTGGTGTTCTGCTTTGACACATTGTTAGACTGTAATTACCCAGGAGAGGGCAGCTGAGAGGCAATACATACTTTTAAGTGGACGCCCACATTTTGATCCCAAATGTCCAACAGTCTTTCTGTGACGTGATGTTATGATCAGGACAGGAGAAATATTTAAAATCCCATCCAAAAGGTGATTTTGCTGTGCGAGTGTGGAAACAAGTTTCGGAAGGGATATGAAAAATGACTCCTGCCATGTTCATAACGTGGGGTTACACAAGGGATATGTTGAACATTATCGCGCCAAAATATGCAAAAACTAAAGTTATGAGTAAATGTTGGAACAATTCGTCTCCTCATAACTTAGTTGTTTTTTCATATTTACACTCCAAATTTTCAGCATAATTTTTTTCTGACCACTCTTTCTGAGCATGACAGGTGTAATTTAAAAAAAATGGCTGAAACATCACTTTGCGTCAAGTGTTAAAACAAACTGGGTAGGATTTGAGAAATGACAGCTGTCACATTCATGAGGTGGTGTGAAAAAATGGCTATGTTGAAACGGGGTCAAAATATTAAAAGTATCACAGTTACAAGCGTACATTGAAAAACTGCAATATAGACTCATAACTTTGTTATCTCATATTTTTACCCTAAATTTTCAACGTAGAATTCTTATGACCCCACATAGCCCTCTTACAAGCCCACCTGAAGAACAAGAGCAGAGAACATTTTCAAATCCTGCCCAAAAGATAATTTTGCTCAGTGACCGCGAATCATCTTTCGGGACAGAGTTGCTTAATTTCACTGTCATTGTTCATAAGGTGGGGTCCCAAAATAGGCATGTTGAAAATCTGGGGCAAAAATATTCAAAAAAAATTATCAAGTTATGCCACCAAGTTCAAAACCCCACTGAAATACACTGAACCGCATAACTGATTTTCTCAGTGTGTGGTCTGGCATTGAAGAGTGAAGATGTGTCTTGGGTCCAGAGAAGATTATGAGGTTGGACCCACAGTAGATAAGTAACTGGGGGGAGGGGGACTAACGGTGGCAGCAACAACAGACATCAATGGATTTTTTTGTTTGTTTGTTTACAGGATATGTTTTAAAACAAACAAAAAACTACTAGGGATGGTTTTCTTTATTTCAGGTGGCGACACTGGAGGATTGGGCACCCCCAGTGTCCGTGTCATTTGGTGGAGGGGTGAAGGGTGCTAAGAGGGAAGGTCGGGTGGGTGGACTGACAGCAGTGGCAGCAGACATCAATGGATGATATTGTTTCAGGGTATGTAAGAAAAAAAAAAAAGAAAAAAAAAAACACAGCTATGAGGGACAGTTTTCTTTATTTCAGGTGCCAACACTGGGGATTGAGCACCCCCAGTGTCAGTGTTATGTTTGTGCAGGGATGTGGGGTGGTGGGTGAGTGGAGGTTGGGTGGGGAACAGTAATGGCTTTGGCAGTAACAGACATCAATGGATGATTTTCTTTGTTACAGGGTGTAATTCAACCCCAGCAGG
Source organism: Neoceratodus forsteri (assembly GCA_016271365.2). NCBI lineage: Eukaryota > Metazoa > Chordata > Ceratodontiformes > Ceratodontidae > Neoceratodus > Neoceratodus forsteri. Next base: position 434,380,268 of record JADMNL010000022.1, on the reverse strand, counting down.
CTGATCATGAGAGGTCAGCTGTGCTTGCTGGGCGGCATAGATCAAAGGAAAGAGATGACCTAAGACTGGGTCAGCTCTCTCCTTCGAACTACACATTTTCTGCCCAGCAAGCCAGAACAGTGTCATGATCAGCCTGGTTGATGACTGGTGTGACACTGACAAGCCCCTTGCAGACCACTCTGCATTGGACAGAGAGTGTCACACCCCTCAAAAGCTACTCTTCCTATCGAAATGTCGGCCAGCGTGCATGCACAGCGAACATTAAAAGAGACCACTATGGTCCCCTAAGGAAGTGGCTGAAAAGGTTACGGTTAAAAGGGTGACCTTTAAAAGGTATAAAGAGATGCAGAAGAAAGAAGACAGGAAGGGGCATCAAAAGAAACAGAAGGAGGTATGGAAAGCAGTGAGGAGCATAAAGGTGCAAACTGAGGAAGAACAGCCCAACAGGTAACTAAAGGGAAAAATTTCTTGGGTACATATGTGAAAGAGGAAGACCAGAGGAGGAGGAATTGTGAGGTTAAGAAGAGCATGTGGGGACTGTGTAAAGGAGAACTGGGAAAAAAATTGATATCCTGAATAAATACTTATGTTTCGCTGTTACTGAGAAAAGGGAAGGGGATGCACTACATAAATCCAACAGGAACACAGAGTGGGGGGGGGCAGTAGACACAGGTCCCTTTACAGAGAAAAGAATCCTGAAGGGACTTGCAAATCTAAGAGTAGTACTGGCTGCACCTCTGACAGTCCTTTACAAAAACTCACTGGAAATACAGGTGGGTTCCAGAGGACTGGAGGAGGACATAGTCCTGCTTCACAAAAGTGGTAGCAGGGTGGAGGGTGAAAACTACAGGGCAGTCAGCCTGGCATCAGTGCTGGGGAAGCTACAGGAGTCACTGCTAAAAGAAAGAACTGCGGAATGTCTGGAAATTAAGGGGTTACAAGACCCAAGGCAACACGAATTCATGGGGAGAAGGTCATGTCAGAAATACTGAATAAATACTTTTGCTCAGTGTTCACTGAAGAAGGGGAGGGTCTGGGATCACAGCTGGCCAACAGATATGAAGGGGAGGGGTCAACAACAGTACATTTACAGAGGAGAGAGAGTCCTGGAGGAACTCGCAAAGCTGCAGGTGGACAAAGCGATGGGGCCAGATAGCATACACATGAGAATATTGAAAGAGCAGCTCAACCCAGTGGCACTGGAGGTTAAGGCACTGGTTACTACACCTCGCGCCACACCAGCAACCTGGGTTCAGGAACAAGCCCGAGTCACCAGGGGTCGACGGGGGGAGAAAGATAGGATCAAGTGTCCAGAGGACTGCTCATCTCTCGGGAGGAGGGTTCCATGTCGTTCCGCTTGCTGACTGCCGACTGGAGGGCAATACAGGTAGGGAGGCACGCTCTAACATAATTACATCAGTGGGGGGGGGGACAGGAGAAAACGAGACGAAAAGAGCTAGGCAGGGCTCCATGACGGTCCGCTTCACAGAGGGCCGACCCCAGCTTCTGGATTGGGTCTCTGGGAAGGGGGCACCACCTTCCAGGCCACGCTGCAGGGGGCAAGCTGTGATGGAAATACCAGGGTCGGCAGATGCGGGGCGGTGGGACCCGAGAGAGAGGGTTCCTCCATCGGAGGGCAAAAGCCCCTGCCAGAGCTCAGGAGGATAAAAATCTGAATTAAAAAAGAAGAAAATTAAAAGGAGCTACGGAGGAAGCTAGCAGCACCACTGGCAACCCTGTTCAAGGAGTTACTCAACACAGGGGTGGTTCCTGAGGACTGGATGAGGGCACATGTAGTCCCTCTTCACAAAAAATGGTAGCGGGGGAGGACTACAGGCCCGTCAGGCTCACGTCAGCAGTGGGTAAAATCATGGAAGCACTGATTAAATAAAGAATTGTGGGTCACTTCAATCAATCAATCAATCAAAATCTTTATTTAACCAGGCGAAACACCATTGAGCAAAGCCGATTTTCAAGATAGACCTGGACAATATACAAAATCAATACATAGAATGGGGTTATACACACACACACACACACACACACACACACACACACACACACACACACACACAAACAAAAAAGGTTTATAACAGAACCAGGCTACAAATATAAATTGTGACAATGAACAATATACAGAATGAATAAGAATGGCAAATACCTAGAATTCAATATATACAAAATACACATGGAGCTTGCCAGTAGGCATGAGTGAGAGGAACTTAAAGGTGAGAGAGTAGAAGGTTATTCCCAGTAGGGAAGATGGGGTGGAAGAGAGTACAAGCGTTTGAAGAGGCAGGGCATGCCAGTAAGAAGGCCTCTATTTGCTGAGGACAGGTAGCAACGGTCAGAAAGAGTAATTACAGGGCTCCAAAATTGCAGGTGGAAGAGGAGGACATACAAGAGAACAGAATGTTAGCAGGAGCCTGGGGGACACAGTGTGGGAGACTATTATCTGGAGATAAGGCAAAAATCAGGGGAAACAGTTACAAGGTTCGTCGACAGAACGAACACAGTGTTTTGAATGCTGGTAATTTGATAGGGTGGACCAATAAGAAACCGATCTGGTTGAGCAAGGAGGTCATGAAAAAGGTAAGGAGGAAAAGGGCTGCCTTTAGGAAGTACAAGAAAGCAGGAAGGGGGGAGGACAGGGAGCAGTACTTGACAGAATCGAAGGAGGTGACAAGGGCAGTAAGGGGAGCCAAAGCATCTACGGAACTCAGGCTGGATAAGGCATTAAGAAGGGGGAGAAGGACTTCTTTAAGTACATCAGGAGAAAAGGAGCTGTAAGGACCACATAGTAAGGATTAGGAAGGAGGGGGTTGGGTGGAAGCAGGGTGCGATAAGGCGGAAGCACTAAATGAGTACTTCTGCTCAGTATTTACTAAAAGAGAAGAGGGTGACACCCAAGGTGGGAGAAATGGCAGAAGCAGGGGGAAGTGGTGACAGATGGGGAAATCATGGAGAGCAGAGTTCAAGAGGGTTTGAAGGCACTGAGGGTGGACAAGGCGCCAGGCCCAGATGGCATCCACCCCAGGGTACTGAAAGAGCTGGCAGAGGTCCTTGCAGGACCTTTGGCGAACCTATTTAATGACCTCACTACATTTTGGGTGTGCACCTCAGGACTGGAGGATGGCTCATGTGGTGCCCTCCACAAGAGTGGCCCCAAGGATGAACCGGAAACTACAGACCAGTGAGCCTCACATCCATCGTGGGTAGCTAATGGAGACTATCCTGACGGAGAGGCTGGTGGCCTCCCTAGAGGCCAAAGGACACAGGACAGCAGACAGCATGGCTTCATGTGGCAGATCCTGCCAAACCAACCTGGTCAAGTTCATGACTGGGTAACTAGGCAACTGGACAGGGGCCATGCAGTGGATGTCCTGTATCTGGACTTCAGTAAGGCATTCGACTCAGTGCCACATGGAAGGCTGGGAAAGAAGTTAGTAGGCACGGGCGGTGCAAAGCTGGTGAGATGGGTAGGAATCTGGCTGCAGGAAGGCAACAGAGGGTGGTGGTGTGTGAGAGCTCACACCCAAGGGCAGTGACGAGCAGTGTTCCACAGGGCTCAGTGTTGGGACCAGTGTTGTTTGGGATATTCATTGCAGACATATCATGGGACATCAAGAGCAAGATCAGTCTGTTTGCTGATGATACCAAGGTAGGCGCGGTGGTGGATGACCCACGGGATGGCAGGGGTTGCAGGATGATCTGGCAAAGCTTGAAACCTGGTCAGACACCTGGCAACTGGGCTTTTATGCCAAAAGTGCAAGGTGCTGCATTTGGGATGAAGAACCCAAGGAGGAGCTACCAGCTAGGGGGAGTGCAGCTAGCCCAGACAGAGGAGGAGAAGGATCTGGGTGTGCTCATTACAGGGTCAATGAACAACTCGGCACAATGTAGGAAGGCAGCTGCAAAGGCCAACAAAATGCAGGGTTGTATTGCAAGGGGTATATCCTCAAGGAGGGAAGAGGTGATTCAGCCACTGTATAGGTCATTAGTTAGACCACACCTGGAGTACTGCGTGCAGTACTGGCATCCGTATCTGAAGAGGGACATTAAGTTACTGGAGGGGGTGCAGCGCAGAGCGACAAAGATGATCAAGGGGCTGGGGGACTTATCATACGAGAGGAGGTTGAAGGAGTTGACCATGTACTCACTGGAGGAGAGGAGAGGAGAGACAGGGGTGACATGATTGAAACCTTTAAAATACATGAAAGGAATAAACAAGATGGGTACAGAGGGGCTGTTCAAAGAAAGGGAGGGGAGGGCCACCAGGGGCCATGATATGAGACTGGAGCGAGGAAGGTTCAGGAGGGAGATGAGGAGACACTTTTTTTACAGAGAGGGTGGTGGCTGGGTGGAATGCGTCACCTGCTGAAGTGGTATGCAGTAGAACAGTGGACTGCTTCAAACGAGTATGGGACAGGACAAGGGGAAGGGTGGAAGGGAGCAGCAGCTGCAGAATAAGGGGTGCTAGCTGCACATTCTAGCAGACTTGATAGACCTCTAGGCCTTTATCTGCTGGCAAATTTCATATGTTCGTAATTTCAAGGTTTTTCGCAGTTTGTTCCAGAGTAGGGGTAGCGCATAGCTTAATGATGACCTACTAAAGCGTGATCTGACCTTGGGTACAGTAAGGGAGATATAGGAGGTGCTCCTCAAGGAACACTTACCTACCGTGCTTAGTGGAAGGCAATCCAAAATATATTGAAGCAGCTTCTTAGTGATAGCTCTGAAGGTCCAGAAGGCAGCATTTCTCGGTCTTCTATAATTAAGGGAAGACCATCCCACTGTAGCTTAGAGGGAGCAGTGATGCATGGAGTACAGAAGACCAGAAATTAACCTTATGGCCCTATGGTAGAGCATATCGAGTTTGACTAGCGCAGAGGCAGGGCCTTGGCTGTAAAGGAAATCCGCATAGTCCGGTAATGAGAGGAATGTGGTTTGGACCAGTCTTCTTGGCATTCCGTCTAAGTAGGTGTTTGATCCTGTAAAAAAAGAGGCCAAGCCTCTGCCTAAGCTTTTTTTTTTTTTTTATCAGTTCTTCAACATGGTCATTAAAGGAAAGTTTATGGTCGATCCAAACCCCCCAGGTAGTTGAATTTGGTTACGTAGTTCAGTGATTCTCCTAGAAGTGTAGTGATCTGGTCTATGGTTCCTTGAGTAGCGGGGTAATTTGCAGGTACAAAGGGTGAAAAAGCATTGCCTTTGTTTTTTTCTGCGTTCAAGAGAAGTTTCTGATTCAAGAGTGGTAATTGCAGCTGATTAAATTCCTGCTGTAGATCCATACATGCTGCTTCAGGAGTCAGTCTGCCACTGTATAGTACTGTACCACTGGCAAAGAGATGAATGTTGGCAGATTTAATATCGTCGATCCCATTAATATGTATTGCAAAGAGCAGTGGACCCAGTATGGAACCCTGCAGTATGCCCCTCAACAATGGTTTCAGCGGTGAGAATTCCCCTTCCACTTCTACCTGCTGCTGACAACCTGTGAGGCAATTAGAGAAACATCTCAGGAATAGAGGGTCCAGGTTACTGTTATAGAGGGATACAAGGAGCACATCATGGTCAACAGTGTTGAATGCCTTGCTTAAGTCCAGAAATACTGTGCAAACAAAGTTCTTGGTATCCAGGGTATACTGCCAGTCAGGTGATCTCCCTAGCAACTGTTACCCAGCTGCCTAGCAAACAATGATACAGCCCCTATCTTTCGTCCTTACGGACAATTAAAAAAAAAAAAAAAACAGTATCTGAGCTGGATATGTCCCAAATAGTACAAATAAAACTATTCACCACAAGAAAGAGTCGGGAAGTGTGCAGTTAACTGCTAGTAAAGAACTACACACCCGCGACTCATCCTGGTAAGTTAAAAACAGACACAGGCAATGTCCTAAGCGTAGCTCAGACTAGCAAAGACACCTCTTGTCCATTCTGTCTCATCCAGAGGATCTCACAGCATAGGCACAAGCACTTAGGTGAACTGAAGTGTTTCTCTTGGGGGGCTGTGTCCCCCAAACATCCCATGAGGGTGACTGTGCCCCCAACCCCCCATTCTAAAAGATTATCAACTCAGAGTCGGAGTTGATGGGGGTGTGACACATGGCAAAAGGGTGAAATTTCGCCCTCAGGTCCACCACAGCGACAATTTTGAAACCTGTCAAAATTGTCACTGTAGGGTATTGTGCTGTAAATGTTTTGATGTGCGGACGGTACACCGTTAAAGAGATGCATAATTGGCACAGCCAGGACATGATGACTATGTTTCAGGAAAAATGGGTCTAAGTGGTCTGCAACAGCACTCTTCCTGGTATCCAGATGCAACAGTAGTTCCTCAACTTCTTTCAAGGATGCGGGCTGATAAGAGAATGCAGTACTAGTGACTGGAGCTGCTGAGTCCTGTACGCCGAGTTCTGAGCGGAGGTTGCTGGCAGGGGAGGTATCAAAGGCTAACCCTACAGTAGCAAAGTGGTTGTTGAGACTAAAGGATTGTCTGTTTATCTGAAACTGTGGTGATTTTTGTGAGAAAGTAATTTGGAAATGCATGACCTTTGGTGTCCTTAAGGGTTTTCCAGAATTTGGCGGAACACTTAGAGGAAGAGTCAAGTTCTGCATGGAAAGAGTTTGCCTTAGCCTCTCTAACCATCTTAGTACAGAGATTCCTTGACCTCCTAAACGAAGTCCAATCAGCTGGAAGCTTTGTTCTCGGAGCTTTTTTCCAAAGCAAGTCTGTATTAAGCAGGGCAGCCTTCGGATCTGCTGAAAACCATGGGCATGATTTTTTCTTAGAGCGGGTTTTAACCAGGGGTGCATACTTGTCAACTGCCCCTAGCACAATTTCCTGAAAAATGTTGTAAGCTGTGTTCACGGATTTTGCTAGGTAGAAGTCCTGCCAACTCAATGAATCCCGCAGGTCAGATATGAATGCACAAGGGTCAAAATTACAATAATTCCTCTTGATGGTAAATCTGGATGTAGATGGTGATTTTGAGATGGATCTTACACAGGAAAGGAATCAGCGGTCACTAATATCAGAGGAACACACTAGTAAGAGAAAACAGATGTGGTTTGCTTACTAAAGTAAGAACCAACAGAGTGCTGTTGTTTGGGTTCTTCTTAGGACGCGTTGCTTTGGTAATAAATTGTGATAATCCAAACGAGTCACAAATGGTTTCAAGAGGCATGGAGATACTGGAAAACCAGTTCAGATTAAGCTCTCCTAATATAATATTCTCTGAAGGCAGGGATCCTAGTGTGTTGTTTAGGTGGTCTAAAAACTGTAATTCTGTGGACGGAGGCCTATAGCATCCTACAACACAGAATGAGACAGAAGAGGAGAGCTCAACTTTGAGAGTCAGGCTTTCAAAGTCTTAGGGAATTGAGGTTGAGCCGATGACGGAGGCTGAGAAATACAGGTTACTCACCTGTAGCAGGAGTTCTAGGAATGGTATATGTTGTTCATCCACACTGTCTGGCAGGTATCCTTGCCGCTTTAAATCTTGCCGGAAGGTCTTCAAGCTGGCTCCTCCCACCCACCCGGGTGGTAAAACTCTCAGCTCCACCCCATGACTCCAGATCTGGCCTGCTGGAAGCTCAGGTTGTGCGTCGAAGCCGGGGAGGTCGAGGAATGAGGATGAACAACATATACCATTCCTAGAACTCCTGTTACTGGTGAGTAACCTGTATTTAGGACATGGATATGTTGTTCATCCACACTGTCTGGCAGACTCCTAGCAGTTCTCCGGGAGGAGGGAGGCAAGGCGCACACCCCCTACTTAGGGAATAGAGACTGGAGAATCGAGGCCCCAAAACCAGCATCCCGGCGTGACTCAAGGTCGATGTGGTAATGGGTGATGAAGGTGTGTGCTGACTTCCAGGTAGCAGCCCTGCAGATATCCTGGATAGGGACGTCCCTGGAAGCAGCCACCGATGCAGCAGTATGGCGAGTAGAATGAGCTCTTATCCCTCTGGGAGGCTCCATGCCCGCCAACTTATAGCAGAGATCTATGCAGGAGGTGACCCACATGCTTATCGTCCGCTTGGCTGCAGGTCTGCCAGGTGCGGCTTCAGCGTAGGTGACAGACAGCTGGTGAACCTCTCCCCGAATTTCAGCCGTGCACTCCTTATAATGAGCGAGCGCCCTGGTCCAAAGTATGGAGCCTGCATTCGGCCTCGGTGTGATTGAGGGTAAAACACTGGCAGAGTCAACACCTGGTTAAGGTGAAACTCCGACACCACCTTCAGAAGGAATTTCGGGTGGGGGCGCAGGACAACCTTGTCCCTGTGGAAGACCAGGTAAGGAGACTCGATGCAGAGCGCCTGGAGTTCTCCCATCCTTCTGGCTGACATGATAGCCACCAAGAAGGCAGTCTTCCACGACAGGAGAGAGAGTTCACACCTGTGCATTGGTTCGAATGGCTTGCCCATGAGCTTTGCCAGTACCAGCAGTAAATCCCATGGAGGTGGAGGTTCTCGCACCGGAGGGGAAATGTGATCAAGGCCTTTGAAAAAGCGCCAGACCACCTTCTCCTGCGCCACCAACTGCCCCCTCGGCCCGCTACCGTAAGCAGAGATGGCTGCTTAGTGCACCTTAGGTCACGACCTAAGCCTTTGACGAGAAAGGGACCATAAATAGTCCAAGATGCTTGTCAAAGGACAGGAGGAAGGGTCCAAGCCCTTGCCCTGACACCAAATGGAAAATCTCTTCCATTTGAAGGCATAGCATTTCCTGGTCGACTCCTTACGGGATGCCTCAACTACATTGAGGACCTCATCGGAAAGACCCAAGGCCTGGAACTCTAGCTGCTCAGGAACCAGGCCGTCAGGTGCAGGGACTGAAGGTCCGGATGGAACACCTTCCCCTGACTGAGAGCAGTCCGGGCGAGCTGGAAGCTGCCTCAGGAGCCTGGAGCTGAGGCTGAGGAGATCTGGGTACCAGAACTGGCGGGGCCAGTCTGGGGCTATCAGAATCACCTGTGCCTTGTCCCTCCTTGCTTTGAGAAGCACCTTGTGTATCAAGGGAAATGGGGAGAAGGCGTAGAAGAGGCCGGGGTCCACGGCCCTAGAAGGCATCCCCAGCGAGCCCTGCTGAGAAGAGGCGGGCATGGAACAGCCTCAGCTCCTGTTCTCCCTGGAGCAAACAGGTCCACCTGAGGTGTGCCCCAATGGAGAACAGATCTTGTACTACCTCTGGCAGGAGAGACCATTCGTGGGATGTAGCCCCTATCCGCTCAGGGCATCGGCCAGGGTGTTGGAGGCTCCTGCCACATGAATGGCTAGGAGATCCGCCTCCAAGCTGCGCACGAGTGACCAAATACGGAGAGCTTCCTTGCATAGAAGCATGGAGTGCGTCCCGCCCTGGTGGTTTAGGTAGTACATTGTCGTGGTATTGTCCGTCTGGACTCGGACCACTTGACCCCGGAGAAACGGAGCAAAGGTGGTGAGAGCCAGGCGGACCGCCCGGAGCTCCAGCAGGTTGATGTGGCATTGGGACTCCCGCGGGGACCAGAGGCCATGCACCCGGTGTTCCCCCAGATGGGCACCCCAACCCATCAGAGAGGCATCGGTCGATAGAGAGACCGTCGGCTCGGGGCAGACAAACGGGATGCCCTCCTGCAGATGAATTGGAACGGTCCACCACCGGAGAGCGTTCCACATCCCCTGGGTCACCGTCACTAGCTGGTCCAATGGATCGCAGCGTTATGACCACTGGCTGACCAGTCCCCACTGAAGGGGGCGCATGTGCCAGCGTGCCCAACGGACCACGCTGGTACAGGCTACCATGAGACCCAGGAGGCGCAGGAAGTCCCGGGCAGGGTGCGACTGCCCAACCAGAAATGATTGGGCAAAGGAGGTAAGAACCTCGGCCCTGTCCGCCGGGAGCCGTGCTCTGGCTCGAAGAGAGTCGAGCTCTGCCCCGATGAGCAGAATCACCTGCTTCGGCTCGAGTTCCGACTTGGCCTCGTTGATGAGAAGGCCGATTTGAGAGCAAACCTGGAGGCCAGATCTCTGGACCGCTCCACCTCCTGTCTGGAGGGGCTGCTATCAGCCAATCGTCCAGGTCAGGGTACACCGGACCCTCGGCCCGCAGAGAAAGCTGTCACCACTGCTATGCATTTGGTGAAGACCCTGGGAGCTGGAGACAGGCCGAAGGGCATGGCCCGGAACTCGAAAAGGGATCCCTCTGCTCGAAAGCGAAGGAATCTCCGATGTGACGGGCGGATAGGGACGTGAAAGAACGCGTCCTGCAAGTCCAGAGAGCAGAACCACACGCCATATTCCAGGGATGGTATTATCTGAGCCAGAGTGACCATCCTGAAGGTTCGAGACCTTAGGATCTTGTTTAGGTCGTGTAGGTTGAGAATGGGGCGCCAGCCCCCCGTCCGTTTCGGAACCAGAAAGTACCTGGACACAAACCCCAGGTCTGAGGGAGGGTCCACCACCTCCCTGATCACCTCCTTTTGGAGGAGGAGAGCGAAGTCGGCCCGGCGAGCCGACAGTGAGGCTGCGGACCCAGAGGCCCCCCGAGGTGCGATGGCTCTGAAGGGCAGGGCCTGCTCGAATTCTAGAGGCAGGCCTTTTCCCATCACCTCCAGCACCCACCTGTCCGTGGTAATAACGGACCAGGTGGAAAGGAAGTGCCGGAGCCGTCCCCCCACGGGGGGAACCTGGGGTGAGGTGATGGGGTTGGGTGGGGACACCCTCAGCCCGTCACTGGGCAGGCTTAGAGGAGGAACCGGCCGAGGGACCTCCTGGGCCTTTACCTCCCTGCTTCCTGTTGGAGGAAGCCCCGGGCTTGGGTTTGGGATGCCAAGCCCGAGACTGCTGGCCCTGACGTTGCTGGGCCGGACACGCCACGGGCGCAGAAGGCCGAAAGGGCTTAGCCTGTGGTTTGCGGCCTTTGTCCTTCTGAGCGGAAGAGACAGAGTCCAAGGTAGCATTGGACTTCTCGATCCTCTGCAGGTGACCTTCCACCCCAGGGCCGAAGAGGTCAGTCCCAAAAAAGGGGACATCCGCCAACTTGTGCTGGGTATCCGAAGTGAAGGTGGATATCCTCAGTCAAGCCCGACGACGCATAGCCACTGCGGCCGCCACAGACCTGGCACATGAGTCCCCAATGTCTAAAGCAGTCTGGAGCTGCTGTTTGGCCACTGCCCTGCCCTGGTCCCGCACCTGCCTGACCGTGGTCTGCAGATCTGCGGGACGATGGACGACCTCCTATCCAGGGAGCCCAACAGGACATGAGAGAAATGTGCCATGAGGGCGGCGAGCTGGCCTGCGAAGGCGAGGGAGGACGCAGGCGTAGACTTTTGCGGCATGGTCAATTTCTTGGACTCCTTGTCGGGAGGTTTGTCCACATCCCTAGTGTTCCCGGCACGCCGGAAAACGCTGGTCGGTAACTAACCCCTCGGCCGAGGGGTGTTCCGAAAAACCGGACAAGGAACCGGTAGGGACCGCATACTTCCTGGCCATTCTGGCCGAAGGCGCAGGGCAGGAAGCAGGGCGCTGCCAGAGCTCCAAGGCCGGGCCCACTATGGCCTCGGCCACCGGAAAGGCCTCCGTAGGGGAATCCCCTCTGTCCAGAATCTCCATGAGGGGATACCTGGCCCGCTTAGAAATGGGTTCGAGCTTCATCCCGGTGGATTCCGAGATGAGCCGAAGCAATCCCAGGAAGGACGAAGGGCTATCGTCCACCGACTGTCCTCCTGAGGACTCCAAGTCCATTCGCTTGGAGAAAAGGGAGGAATCGCCTTCGGACTCTGAAGAGTCCTCAAATAGCTGCCTCGGGCCTGAGCCACCCTCCACCTGCCGAGGTCGATCGGGAGTGAGGGTGACAGACAGCCTATGGGGCAGTCCCTGAGCCGACCGAGAATTTTGGTCAGAGCCCCAACTAACGGCTGTGGAGGCGGAGGTTCCACCGGAATCGGTGGGGCAGCTGGTTTTGGCCGAACAACCGGCCTGGGAACAGGCTCCTCGGATAAAACGAGGGTGTTTCGCCGCTCCGTGACAGCCACTTAATGGTCAAAGACGACGGCGCCGGCTTATTCCTGGTCAGAAGGAGCTGTTGCCACATGAGTTCTCACATCTTTGACGCAACTTGCGTCTAAGCCTCCCCTCGTCCGAGGAGGAGGAAGAGGATGAGTGGCGGCGCCGCTTGCCGCGGTGCCGAGACTGAGACCGCCTATGACGGCGGGATCGGCTGGACCGCAAAGAAGCCCGAGACCGAGACCTCGGCTTTCCGAGGACGGTGCGGGAAGTGTCGTGGGGAACCGGCACTGGCCGTTCGGAGGGTTCAACCAAGGTCTCGGAACCGGAGGCACAGACAGCCAACGGGTCCTCAACTCCCACCGGGGAACTGGAGAGGGATTCTCGGCTTCTCCGCGACAACTCATCCAACGGGTCGAGAAAATCTCGACCAATCGTACGACGGAGTTCCGGCCAACTGGCCTGACGGGACACCGTGAGACCAGTGGCCGAAGCTACGCAGTCGACCGAAGTCGACGGCCGACAACTCGGGGAGAGGGATCTTTCCCGCTCCCAAGAGCGTCAACGGTGAGACTTACCCTTGTCTCTCTTTTTGGACCGAGAAAACGGTCCAGAAGAAGTTGATCCCTCACCTTTAGTACAGAGGGTCAGACAAAGCTCCTTAAAAGAAGCTGAATAAGAGGCACCGAGAGAGAGCGGGACAAATGCTGCAGCCGAGGTAGAAGCGGCCCGCGCCGCCTCCTCTTCGAGGGCGATCATCTGCTCGAGCTGATCTGCCGAGCCCGCCGCGTCGGACACCGCCGACCGGGCCTCTTGACTTCACACGAGGAACGCTCAACGCCAGTTGTAAACGGGCAGCACGGCTCCTCGAGGACGAGGCTAAAAGGAGTGAGCACAGGTCGAGGCCCGCGGGTCTTGCCCAGGCTCAGACAGTAGACGCACGTGAGTACGGATCCATCCGAGACATCTTCTGCCCGCAAGGGCATCTCCGGAAACCAGGAGTCGATGTGTACCATCGCGCATGAGGGAGAGAAGACCAAGTCTTTTAGCAAAACCTTTTAATTTCAAAATTCAAGAATTAGGAACAGTCTTATACGCAGAGCGCTAAGGAGGGAACCTGAGCTTCCAAGCGGTAAGGAAGATCTGGCGTCATGGGGCGGAGCCGAGAGTTTTACCACCCGGGTGGGTGGGAGGAGCCAGCTTGAAGACCTTCCGGCAAGATTTAAAGCGGCAAGGATACCTGCCAGACAGTGTGGATGAACAACATATCCATGTCCCTAGAATTTATTTTTTTAACATAGATGGCAACTCCTCCTCCTCCTGCCTGCCTATCAGTTCTGAACAAGGAATAAAATGGGATATTCACCTCATGGTCTGTGGTACCTGGTTTGAGCCAAGACTTAGTGACCGCCAGCACATCAGGCATAGCATGGCAAATCCAGGCCTGTATGGAAGCAAACTTCTTTAAAAGGCTACAAGCGCTGACATGCAAAAAGCTCGCACCTTTAATACAGGCTAGAGATGAGATGGATGCCTGGGGACCAGGGCTGAGTTCGACATTGCCAGAGCACAGTAATAGAAGCAGCAAGAATTTCTTAATAGCTCCTAGGAGTAGTCTATGTGCTCTAATCCATTTCCATTTGCAGGGATTTTTAAGTAGGTTAGGAGGGTCCCTGAGACAAACACCTAGGGGGCCTAACGTCACATAGATGAGTAACCTAGTCATGTAGGGCAGGAAAAGTGGAGGGTCCTGAGCGAATTAAAACCGGGTCGTACACTCCATGGCCCTCACAGATGAGGTTCCAACCAGCCAAGGTAGTTGTATTGCGGGTTCTAATTTGGGTAACTTAAAAACCGACATGCAGAATTCTAAGGTGTCAGAAGAACCCTGGCAGTCTGTTGTGGTGCTGGGGTTGATCGCACTGCTGGGTGACTGACGTAGAATAGTATGAAATTCTAGGGAACATAGCAGAATCAGGGACAAACAGGGAAACAAGTAAAAAAACACTCATTCTGAAATCTGGACACAATGTTTGCCATAACGTTTTACTATTCCTAGTTCTGTAGGCAGGATAAGGGAGGCAAGCTATAGCAGCTCTCGATCCAAATTCCAGTAAGATTAGAAGAGGGTAGCCTTAGGGCAGGCCTGGTGGTGCAGAGGGTTGAGGCATCTAGCCTTACCTCATGTCACGCCAGCGACCCGGGTTTGGGAACGACCACTGGTCATCAGGGAGCCGGTCGGGGAAGGTAGGGTAGGAGAAGGATTGAGCCACCTTTCAGCAGCTCTCATCTCCAGGTGTGGACGATGTCTCTCCCATAGTCCCGTCTCCACCAGGTGGAGGTCCGGTGGTGGCGTAGGTGGGGAAGGGGGCAGCTAGTGGGGTGGGGTGCGCCGCAGTGCCTGCTGTGTGCGTGCCTCCACACGCATACGTCAGCACCCCAGACGCGCGCAGGCAGAGATGAGCGAAAACAGGGAAAAACCTACAAAATGTAAAATTAAAAAAAAAAAAAGAGGGTAGCCTTAGTGGTCTCAGCAGACACGCAGTCAGAGATAGGAGTATGTCCCCTTAAAAATATCTACAACAGATTGTAAGCAAAACTGTTGCCCAATGGAGAATTTGTCCTAGTAAGTGGTCGGGGTCAACATGTATTTAAGATAGTCTAGGGAAGGGGTGGGCCAAAAATCAGAGTGAAAAACTGAGGGTCTGAGGGCTTCTAGGGAGCTTACGGCACGAAGAAGCCGTGGAGAAGCAGCCCAAGACAGCGAGCAAGTGCAGCAGCCAATCAGAGCCTGGCTACTACTGGAATCAGCCAAATCGGCTTCCTCCTCCAGCATCTGCGAGCCAATTGTTTCCCCGGCTTAGGAGCTGGTGCCGAGATGCCATACCTGGGTTTTTTTGCTGGGGAGAATACTCAGGGTTGCGGCTTGCAGGGTGTCTAGCCGGCAGCTTCCTCCCATCAGTCACGGAGATGGCCCGGTGAGGCTACACCTAAAGAAAGAAAAAGAGGGAAGGCTACAAATATAGCCCCAAGACAAAGGCTTAGCAGGGCACTTAATGGCAGGGCTGGGATTAAAGGATTAGTGAGGTGGGAGTGAGCAGGTTAGATGAGAAGCGGGCAGGGGTAGGGGGAAGCTCAAGCAGCACAATGGGTACCCGTTGGTTTGGAGCCCAATTGTTAGTCTAAGTTGCCTGGGGTCTGCTTGGAGCCACGGGAAGGGAGCGGGAATAAAGCTAGTGCAATTAAATAAAGAATAGAAATTAAACTAGTAGTAGACAGGAGGAGGAGGAGGAAGCCCAAACACCGCAGCAGGTAGCTGTTGGTTTGGCGCCTAAATTTATAAGATGCCAGGGGTCTGACTGTGGCCACAGAAGAGGAGCAGGAATAGGGCTTAAAAGTATTTGCAAGTAAAATTAATAGCAGCTTAAGGAGTAGAGCACAGGGCTCGGTTGGAGTTTGGTAGGAGGAATTTAAAAGAAGAGCAGGCTAAGGATACAAAAGGAGCAAGGCCGCTACAGGGGAAGACTTGCCCCAGGCTCGGGTAGAAAATAGGCTTAGCAGAAAAAATAAAAGGTTCGCATTTGGGTTTAACAGTCAAACTTAAGGAAGAGTAGATTATGATCCACAGCTCCTTACAGAAAAATTATACAGTTTTCTAAATACATTTCAAAAGAATGCACATCATTAATAATTATTACACATTTCACCGAATGACCCAACAGAAGGAACAGAGCCCAAAAGACAAAAAAAAGAGTGAAAAATTGAGAGTCCGAGGGCTTCTAGGGGGCTTATGGCACAGCAGCCGAGAAGAAGCCATAGAGAAGCAGCCCAGGACAGCCAGCAAGTGCGGCTGCCAATCGGAGCCTGGCCACTACTGGAATCAGCCAGTTAGCTTCTTCCTCCAGTGGCTGCGAGCTTATCATTTCCTTGGCTAAGAAGCTGGTGCAGAGATGCTGTACCTGGGTTTTTTTGCTGGGGAGAGTCCTCAGGGATGCGACTTGCATAGTGTCTGTCCGGCAGCTTCCTCCCACCGGTCACAGAGATGGCCCAGTGGGGCTACACCTGTTTTTTTTTTGCTGGGGAGAGTCCTCAGGGATGCAGCTTGCAGGGTGTCTGGCCACCGACTTCCTCCCGCTGGTCATGGAGATGGTCCGGTGGGGCTATACCTGACACACTTGGAATCCAATGGTGCCCAAGACTCAGGGCAACATGGATTCACAGCAGGGTGGTTGTGTTAAACAAATCTGATAGACTCTTTTGAATGGGTTACAAAGAAGGTGAATCAGGCTGGAGGGGTGAACGTGGCCTACCCTGATTTCAGCAAGGCCTTCAACACTGTCCCACATAAAAGGCTGGTAAACAAGATGGGTAATCTTGAGCATGGGTCACAAAGTGGTAAACTGGGTTAGAAACTGACTAACAGACAGGAGGCAGAGGGTGGTGGTCAATGGGACTCAATCTGGGAAGGGGGGTAACAAGTGGGGTACATCGGGGTCAGTTCTTGGGCCAGTGCTGTTTAATGTCTATATCAGTGACATAGCAGAAGGGCTGGAGGGAAAGGTCTGCCTGTTTGCAGATAACACCAAGATCTGCAACAGGGTAGCTACTGCGGAAGGGGTGGAGAAAATGAGGCAGGACCTAAGAAACCTGGAAATATGGTAAGAGGTGTGGCAACTGAAGTTCAGTTCCAAAAGTGCAAAATAATGCACCTGGGACACAGGAACTCAGGGGCGAGCTACAAGATGAGGGGGGAGTTTCTGACAGACACCAAGGTAAAAAGGGATCTGGGGATTATTATTGCTGACAACCTAAAGGCATCTAAGCAGTGTACAAAGGCTGCAGCGAAGGCCACTGGCATGCTCGGTTGCATAGGCAAAGGCATCAACAGCAAAAGGAGGGAGAAGGTGATGCCACTGTATAAAACACTGGTGAGGCCTCACCTGGAATGCAGTGTACAACTCTGGAGGCCGCATCTTTGAAGGACATAGACAGGCGTGACGGTCAGAGAGAAGAGCGACAAAGATGGTACATAAGCACACCATAACTCATACGGGGAGAGATTGAAGAACCTTAATATGTAGTCACTGGAGGAAAGAAGGGAGCAGGGAGACACGATAGAGACCTCTAAGTACCTTAGGGGCATAAACAAGGTGCAAAGGGGTGATATCTTTCGATACAGAAGTACAAGAATGAGGGGCCGTGATACGAGATTGGAAGGGGGCTGGGTATGGGGGAACGTGAGGATGTTTTTCTTCATGGAAAGGGTGGTGGACCCATGGAACAGTCTGCCACAGGAGGTAGTGGGAGCAAATACAGTGGGGGTTTCAAACATGCACGAGACAGGCATAAAGAAACCCTTGTGGATGGGAAGGAAAGAAGAGAGCCGTTAGCCAAGTAGGGTCAAAAGCCACAAAAAAAGGATAGGCTTCTGGGCAGAATGGATGGGCGTAGAGGTCCTAATCTGCCAACAATTTCTATGTGAGACAAATCTGATGGATTACTTTGGCTGACCAGGGAAATGGATCAGGGTTGGATCGTGGACGTGGTCTACTTGGATTTCAGCAAGGCTTTCGACACCATTCCACATAGGAGGCTCATAAGGAAACTGGGCTGCTTAGGGGTGGGCCAAAAGGTGGTAAACTGTGTAACAATTGGTTAAGGGTTAGACGACAGAGGGATGTGGTAAACAGAGTTCACTCCAGGGAAGGGAGGGAGGGTGACCAGCGGGATGCAACATGGCTCAGTACTGGGACCAGTCCTCTTTAATGTCTTTATAAAAATGACATTGCAGATGAGCTGGAATGTCAGGTCTGTCTCTTTGCAGATGACATCAAACTCTGCAATAGGGTGGGCATTCCAGAGTGGGTGGAAATAATGTGCCGTCAGAGACCTGAGGAAACTTGAGGAGTGGTTAAAGGCATGGAAGCTGGGTTTCAATGAAACAAAAAATGCAAAAAAACTTGGGGCACAGAAACACAGACGCAGAATCCAAAATGGTAGAAGAGGTACTGATGGTCACCAAACAGGAAAGTGAAGTGTAAAGGTGGTGAAGCAGTGTGACAAGGCAGTAGGTAAGGCCAGAGGAATGTTGTGATGCATAGGAAGGAGTATCGCTAGAAGGGAGGTGGTGCTGCCACTGTACAGATCACTGGTAAGACCCCACCTGGAGTACTGAGTACCATTCTGGAGACCACATCTCAGGAAGGACACAGAGTGGAGGCAGTCCAGGGATGGCAACTAAAATGGTGATGGGTTTGCATCAGAAGTCCTTCCAGGAGAGACTGAAGGACCTCAATATATACACCCTGAGAGAGAGGACAGAGACATATAAATACCTCATGAAGTAAATAAGGTACAGGAGGGGAGCACTTTTCAGAGACAAATATGCACAAGAAGAAGGAAACGTGCAATGAAGCTGGAAACAGGGTCGGACTGGCCCACCTGGATACCTGGAAATTTCCAGGTGGGCCCCCCCTCAGTTGGGTACCTGGTCACCTTCTGAACTCTGAAAACTTTTGTATTTATCATCTTTTTTCTAATTAAATGGGGTATCTGGGGCACTGTAGATAAATGTAAGATGTAATCACAGAGCTAATGTATCAAATTGAAGTGGAAAACTGATATGAGTGTGTCACCCTGGGCCCTCCTGTATTGATTTTCCAGGTGGGCCCTTGTATCCCCTTTCCAGGTGGGCCCTCTGTACCCCAGTCCAACCCTGGCTGGAAAGGAGTAAATTCAAGAAAGATCTGAGGAAGTACTTTTCACGGAAACTGGTGGGATACCTGGAACCATCCTCCAGAGGAGTAGGTGGTGGGTGCGAACACAGTGGTGGGCTTCAAGCATGCACAGGATAGGCATAAAAGAACCTTAGTAGAAAGCGGAAGAGGAATAGGGGAGAGAAACAGACCATGTAGTGACAGTACAGGCAGAAAAAAAGTGGGCAAACTGGGTGGGCCAAGCAGTCTTTATCTGCTGTCTAATGTTATACTGCATTTCTACGTAACTGTATGCTTGGTTTCTCTTGCTGCCATGTTGCATTTTTCACCAGGTCCGCTGGCTCCTATTTTGCCTTTATATTTAACCCTTAGGCTGCAGACAGAATTAGAACGCATAGGATTTCTGGAAGGATAAAATCAGTCCGTGGCATAGCAAGGGTTAATTGTTATCTCTGTATTCCTCCAGGTCATACCTGTAAATAGGCATTTACTTGCCTAGTGTACCCTACCCAGTAAACAAAAACTAAATACGGCTGGCAGTATAGCCTAGAGGTTAGAGTAACGTGCTGCGAATGAGCTTAGCACAGCCAGCAGACCTTAGTTTGATTTCCACATCCTCCACTTGCATACTGTGCGATTCTGAGCAAATCACTTAACCTCCCATGTGCCCCCGAATTGCCCCTGAAAACAGGCACTGTATCTAGTGGGCTTTACCAAATAAACATATAAATGAACGAATGCATAAGTTAGGGTTATAAAGTAAAGCGAAAAAAGTAAAGAAATGCAATGCTAGGCTTTTTTGTACCCTAACTTCACCCTACCTCCATCAACCATGTCTATGACCCCAATGGACTGAATTCTAATGCACAACCCAGGCTTCATATACAAGTATTAACAATATTTCCACACTTCCTTGAGGATAATACTTTTATTTTTATAGAATACACTAAGTGTGGTATAATTATGTTTTAACAATTTGCCTACCAAACATCTGTCTTTATGAAATTTTCACTTGTGCACCTAAAAAGCAATTTATGCTGTATGTTGCAATCTCAAGATTACCCTGACTCAGTACCATACAAAGTTCAGCGGTTGCTTCCCCGTCACTTTCCACCAGGCACTTTGCTCTAAAGAGTCAAGTGGTATGGCAGAGAAGCAAACAGTACATGGCGTCATGTCACTTCCTCACCACCAATGACAGGCAATGTGTGTGTGGGGGCGGAGAAGGGAATGCACTTAATGCATTGCCCAATACTTTCAAAGCTACCACTTACTGAACGAAAAAGAGACTACATACTGTACCATGTTTATTTTAAAAGGCAGTTGGCACAATAACAACTTAGTAATGGGTGAATATACACTCAGCTAATACACTTAGCACTAACACGTTGTTTCAAACCCCAGGAATCCCTCATGGTGCTTAACAAATGCAATCATTCCCCTAGAATGAGCTGCCAAGCCTAGAATTGTATACTAATTATGGAATCTTAAACTGAAATTCAAAACGTATGCTGTGTGCTCGTGCTCAACTCTGCCCACTAACATCAGATTTTTTTTCCCCCGAAGAAGAATTCTCCCCAAAGTCATCTCCAGTACTTCAGTGCTGATTATGGTTTATTTTTTCCTATACTTTTAGTAAAGTATTTTAGTTTTAGTTTGCAATAGCGCTGCATTAGTTAGGATGTATTTTTGACTGTTTGGTCATTTTATTTACTGTTTCTCTAATTCCTCATCGGTTCCCAGGAACCAAAGAAATTGGCCTTTGCTGCGCAGTTCACATTTTCAGGGAACTGCATTATTTTTCCCTTTAAAAAAGAAAAAAAAAAAAAGAGAGAGAAGAAATATTTAGACACCACTTTGTGGTTCTTATTTTTCTTGTCCCAATTCCCTGTTCTGGTGGAACCAAGACACTACTTGGTCTTTTTTCCTTATTGTGAGTACTTTTCCTATGATTTCCTTTAAAGGAACCAGAGAGCAATTCTCGTTTTTGGTATTGGGGAATCAATACCCTATTATGTCATCAGAGACTGGCATGACTGACAGACCCAAACAGAGGTCAGGACCCACAGGCTTTAAAAATTGCAAAATTTGCTTCCAACTCCTGGCTAAGGCAGACTGCAATGAGTTATGTTTGAGGTCCCTGGGTCTAGGTCACAATTGTAATAATTGTGAGCTTTGTATCAAGTTTTGCCCTAACACAGTAAAGAAAATGTCTTAAAAAAAAAAAATAAATTAGAAGCTCTTATGGCTTCTCAGTCTGCCTCTACATCACCTAAAGGCTCAGAAGAGGGTCCAGCCCCTCAAAGTAAGCAGAAGGAGAAGGCTGCTAAAGTTAGTTCAGAGGTCATGGTGTTTAAATGGGGGGAACCCTGATTCCAGTAAAAAGACTGAGCAGACACTAGAGATGCGCCTGCTAAGAAAAAAAACAAAACAAAAACAACATACTACTGTACCTCCTCCTAAAGAATGAAAGAAAAGAGATGCCACTAGACAAATATAAGATGCCCTATATGGAGGACGTGACTAAGGCATGGCAGCTCCTCCAAGCCTTCCAGTTTGTAGGGACCTTCCTGGGTATGTCTGCCAAACCACCCACCCATCCCCAGGCTCCAGTACCTATTCCAGTCCCTGTGGAGGAGGAGGCAGAGTATTTCTATGAGGAGGAGGAAGAAAAGGAAGGAGAACCGACAGAGCTTGATGGTTCTTGTGAACAGGGGTTCGGTTCCCCTCCTTGTACACCAGATGATTTTACCTCGCACTATTCCTTTGTGAGACAAATGGCCAATACCCACAATCTCTCATTGCAGGAAACTGCTGAGGATGAATTGGAGTTTTACGATATGACACGCTTTACCCCAACTAAGAGGTTGCCTTTGTCCATCCATAAATCCCCCAAAAAGGCCACTTGTGAAATGCTGGAAGCACCCTCTTCAGCTGCTGGCACTGACAAAAAAATAGAAAAAAAAAAATACCAGATGGACAAGCAGGGAGCTGAGTATCTATACTCCCACCCTGATCATAAGGGAGTGATCCAGACTGCCGCCTGCGACAAGGCCAAAGTCCCCCTTTCCTCCCATCCTCCGAAAAAAAGACTCCAGGAAACTGTACAGTATGGGCAAAACAAAAGGCTATACCACAGCTTCCTGGCTCTTTAGACAGGCAGCATACATGGCTTACACAGCTCAGTACTGAAAGACCCTTTTGAGCTCCATTTTGCCTATGAGCGAAAAAGCTACTGGTGAGTTGGCACAGGATCTGGCAGATACAGCAAGAACTGCAATGGATGCCACCAAGTATCAGTTCCACATGGCAGAAGATGCCAATGACACTGCTTCTAGAATCATGGCACATGCAGTGTCTGAGGAGGTTTCCATGGCTCAGAACCAAGAACCTCTCTCACAGGACACCCAGACAAAAGCAATGGATTTCCCTTATTAGGGAAACTCCCTGTTTGGTGACAAGACACAGGCTTATATGAAGAAGGGGGATGAATACAAAGACACCTACAACAGCAACACTGAGAAGAAGAAAAAGGTGTCCACTTCCAGCAGGCCTTCTGGAAGGGGGGTGGGGTAGGAGATACTTTCCCCATGCTTTCTTTACCTTTGACTACTCCCAACACAGTGGATTCTTCAGAAGTAGAGGCAGAAGGGGTTGCTAGCATACAGACACAGCTCCAGCACCCAAGGGCCAGATAAAACAGAACCCCTGACAAGCATACACAGGTAGTCCTACCATTGCCAGTATGTGGAAGGCAGATTCATTATTTTCAGACATGGGAAAGAATTACCACAGACAGGTGAGCTCTGGAAATAGTGAGTCAGGGTCTGAGACTCTGCTGTTCAAAAAATTCCCAACAGGCCGGCCTATCGGCGCAGCGGTTGGATTTCTACTTGCGACGCCAGCGACCCGGGTTCGGGAATGAGCTCGGGTCGCTTGGAAGGACCAGCCGGGGTAGAGGCAGCTGAGCGTCCCACAACTGCTCGTCTCCAGGAGGGAAGGGATCGCGACCCGGTGCCGAAGCAACCACTGGTGGAGGCCGGCGGTAGTGCAGCACGTCGGGGGCATTAGGGGTGGTGCGTGACAGATGTTGGCTCTTGTCTTGACGTCCAGACGTCACGCACCTTAAGAAAGCCAGGAAAATCGCTCACTGGCCTCCGCATGACGTCTCTCTGTTCCTAAGGGCCTCCAGTGCCTTCCCCGTGCCTCCTGCTCCCCAGCAGCATCCCCGGCCCTAGAAGTGCTGGCTGGGCTATCCTCTCGTGCCTTCCCCTGGAGGAGACGGACTGCCTGAAAGGATACACCAGGATATCCTAGGGGTCGGCTGCATCTGGGGATCTAAGGAGGGCCGGGAAGGGCAGAAGGGGGTCAGAAGGGAACTTGATAGAGCCCGAAAGAGTGGAGGACCAGTGAGCACGGGGGCGGAAAAATAGATTACTCAAAAAAAAAATTCCCAACACTGCGGGCTCACATAAATTCACACCTCCCACTCCAACTGACACATCCTGTTGGAGTTAGAGGTAAACAAGCTGATACTAGCAAATGCAGTGGAGAAAATTCCTCCCTCCCACAGTGGGGGAAGGGACTTTACTCAAGATACTTCCTAATCCACAAAAAAATGGGGAGTGGCAACTGATTTTAGACCAGAGATACCTGAACAAATACTTAAAAAAAAAAAAAAAAAAAGGAAACGTTCAAGATGCTAACACTAGGATCAGTAATTCCATCTCGACCAAGGAGACTGGCTTGGGTCACGGAATCTGAAAGATGCCTACTTTTACATACCAGTCAGACCCACTTACAGAAAGTACCTCAGATTCAGGGTAGAGAGCTATCACTACCAGTTTGCAGCCTTGCCCCTTGGCCTATCCTCAGCTCCCAGACTGTTCACAAAGTGCGCAGCAGTAGTGGCGACACATTTGAGGAGGAAAGGAGTGGTGGTCTTTCCCAACCTAGACAACTGACTAGTCTCAGTAAAGTCACACCAGGAAATCAGGTCCTCCCTCCTTCTCACCCAGCACACCCTGGAGGGCCTGACCTTCATAATAAAATCACCCAAAGTCCCAGACAGAACCTGTGCACTTCTGGAATTTATAAGTGCAGAACTGGATGCCCACCAAGGGAATGCATTCCCCCTTTGAGAAAGGGTGAAAAACCTGATAGTGCTTGCAAGGTCTTTCAAGGCAGGGCAACCCAGACCTGCAAGAGACCTCATCCAGCTGCTGGGGCACACAAACTCATCTACAGCAACAGTTCCAGGTGCCAGACTCTAAATAAGGGACATCCAGGACCACCTGGGGTCCCATTAGTCCCAAAGGCAAGGCCCACTGTCAACTAGTGCCAGTGTCAAAGTGGCTATTAAGGGCAATGGAGTGGTGGCAGGAAGGCAACCTCAGAGAGGGCGTTCCTTCCTCCAACTATCATCCACAGTTGTGCTCACCACAGATGCCTCCCTCCTGGGCTGGGGTGTTTATTTGGAGGATTTGATTGTAAGTGAGGTGTCGAGCCCAGTGGAGTTTCAGGAGCATACAAACCTCCTGAAGCTAAAGATGGCGTTATCCGACAAGGCACGCTTTCTCCTCCCACAGCAGAGGTCAGTCCGTCCAGGTCAAGACAGACAACACCACTATCACATATTATATTCATCAAACAGGGTGGAACAAGATCTTCAAAGCTGTGTACAGAAGCAACAAAGATTTGGAATCTAGACTATTCCCTAAAGGTGCAACTATCAGCAGCTCACTTGCCAGGGAAAGACAATGTCTTGGCAGATTCCTTGAACAGAATCAGCCAAGGACATCATGAATGGACCCTGAACAAGCAGGTGCTGGCTGCAGTGTTCAGAAGGTGGGGTAAACCAGAGGCAGACTTGTTCGATTCTTGGGAAAACTACCAACTCCCCCATTCTGCTGCAGACCCACCTTGGTGGGGACAGTCCCAGTGGATGCCCTAATCCTCGGTTGGGCAAGGATGTTTCTCTACGCCTTCCCTTCGTTTCCACTTTTACTGAGGGTGCTGCCGAAACCAAGAGGAAAGTCTGCAACCATTATCCTAACAGCTCCAGACTGGGCCAGGCAGATTTGGTACTCACAACTCATATCCTTTTCCATCAAGCATCCTAACAGCCTTCCCTCGAGGTACAATCTTGTGACCTTGTCCCAGGGCAGGATACAATTTCTAGACCCGAGAACCATGCATCTCAGGGCATGGTACTTGAAGAGCTATAGTTCTCTGAACTAAACCTTTCTGAAAATGTTTTAGAAGTGCTTAAGGTTTCCAGAAAACCAGCAACAAGGAAAACCTATGCCTCAAAATGGAGAAGGATTTTTACCATGTTGCTCCTCTAGGCAACTCAGTCCACTTCAAACAGACCTTCCTACAATCGTGGACTACCTGGTCCACCTTCAGTTCCTGAGTCTCAGGCCTACAATTCTGAAGGTGTATTTGGCAGTAGTGTCGGCCTATGCTTCAATTGCCAGGGACAGGACAGTGGTCTCACAGCACATTTTCAGAAAGTTCTTTGAAGGCCTTATCCACCTGTATCGTTCAGTCAGGGATCCAGTCCCACCATGGGATTGGAATCTATGCATTACCCAGCTGATGGAGCCTCCTTTCAAGCCCATGGCAACTGCTGATTTGAAGTATGTCACCTGGAAAGCAAGTTTTCCTGGTAGCTATGACAACTGCCAGAAGGGTGAGAAAGCTACAAGCCCTCTGCACAGACCCTATGTCATTTTCCACAGGGACAAGTTAGTCTTAAGGACTAACAGAAAATTCCTCCCAAAAGTGGTGTCTGAATTTCATCTGAACCAGTCAGTCAATTGCACTTCCAGTGTTCTATACAGCAAAATCCAGTTCAGGAGAGCAAAAGCTCCACAATTTGGATGTTGAGAGAGCACTGAGCTTCTATTTGGGTCACACAAAGGTCCACCAACACTCTGTCACCTATGAAGTGGATACAGGTAAACCAGCACCCAAGAGAACAATTTCTTGTTGGATCGTCTCCTGAGTACACAGTTCTGTTACGGCAAAGCTGGCAAGATGCCATCCCAGGGCACACTCCACAAGTAGCACCTCTGCACTGGTGACAGCATCAAGAGGTATTTCCTTACAGGGAATCTGTAAAGCAGCTACCTGGAAAAAGTACAGTTATGTAAGAATATACCGTAACAGCAGATCTTCGAGAGAGGCTTTTACAGTAGGTACTAACAGATGAGACTAAGCCGCCAGGCACTCGGACCACATGGAAAACTTTTAGCTAGCAGTGTCTGGTGGGGGACCACTCACCTGATGTCACGTGACAGACGTCAGCGTGTCGCTATATAGTAAGCGATCCCCCTACCCGCCCTCCAGTTCTCCCACCGGAGACCTAGAAAGGTGCAACAAGAGGAAGGAGTGGGCTCCTGGAGCTATAAAGTTATGAAAGGAGAAGTAGTACAAGAAACCCAGGGGGACGGTGGGAGGGAAAGCAGTACCTACTGCAAGAGCCTTTCTCGAAGATCTACTGTTACGGTAAGTTCTTACGTAACTATACTATTTTACTTCGAGAAGGCTCTTGCAGTAGGTACTAGTTGATAGGACTGAGTTCCACACAGTTAAAATCAGAAGTCTGAGACATAGGAGATAGGAACAAGCCTTCAGAAAAACAGGGATCTTAGGACAAGAGTCCCTGAAGAACAGCTAGGCCAAAGCCTGCTCTGCGCCTAAAAGCAATGTCCAAATTGTAGTGTCTAGTGAAGGTGTGGATAGAACTCCACGTGGCAGCCTCACAGATATCTGCAGTGGAGAAGGTCCTGAAACAAGCAGTGGAGGCAGCCATGCCTCTGGTTGAATGCCCTTTAACTTCCACCAGAAGTGGTTTGTTATATTTCTGATAACAAAAGGTAATGCAGTTTTGCCAACCATTTGGACAAACATTGTTTTGAAACCACGCGCCCTCTTTTGGGCGCAAAGGAAACAAATAACTAGACAGTTTTATGAACTGGTTTTGTCCTGTTCGTGTAGTAATGGAGAATTCTATGTACATCAAGGGTGTGAAGAATTGCTTCACCCCGACTGGAATGCTTAGGATAGTACACTGGTAACTGAATGGTCTGATTCAAGGTGGACTCTGAAACCACCTTAGGCAAGAACTCAGGATTTGTATGCAGAGCAACCCTGTCTCTGTGAAAATCAAATAAGGCTCCTTATACATCAGGGCCTGAAGCTCGGAAATCCTTCGAGCTGAGGTAATAGCAACTAAAAAGAGCGCTTTCCATAAAAGGTAGCGCATATCACAACCTGCAGCTGGTTCAAATGGAGACAGCATGAGTTGTTTTTTTTTGTTATTTAACATCTTTATTAAATTTACCAAAAAGAGTTCCAGGTAAGAACATGAATGAGAGTGCAGGATAAGATGATGCATAACAGGGCAGATGCTAACTCACCCATATGCCCAAGAAAACACAAACCACCCCCACCCACCTCCTTAGGCTACACATAAAGACATAACCTAAGGAGCTGGCCCTGGGATATTCCGAGAGACAGGCATCCAAGTCATGAGGAACATTTCAAAAGGTCCCCAGAGCGCTGTATATACTTTAAGTCTGTTCTGCATAGAAGCGATATGTTTTTCCAACTGCACTGCCAAAGTACACTCACGATACCACTCCAACAGGGAGGGAGCTTTATCACTGATCCAATGTCTCAAAATCACTAATTTAGCTACGGCAGATAAGAGAGACATGTGAGCCTTGATGCACTTGGGACTGCCAATAGGAAAAAGACTAATCAAACAGACTTCTGGGGTAAATAAATCTGTTAAGCCAAGGATAGGGTCTAAGCGATTACTGATAGAGCACCAAAAGTCCTGGATTGAGGGACAAGACCAAACCATATGATATAAAGTACCAACCTCCTTCCTACACCTCATACAAAGAGGCGTATCCTTTGCACCATATCTGCACAATCGCGATTGAGATAAATATAAATGGTGCAATAAGTTATACTGAACCATTCTAAACCGGGTCTTGCTTTTACATATTTATACAATGTGAGCCACAGCTTCCTCCAGAGATCAGGTGCCTCAGATATACCCAGTTCCTTAGTCCAATAGAAACAGACCCCTGGAGGGAGCCTGTGGTCCCATTCCTGAAGGATTTTATATACCTTAGAGACAGAGTTAGTTGAGAGGCTATGGTGAAAAGCCTGTCAGCATCTTGGTCCCCAAAATCCATTAGAGTCCGCTGAGAGAAAGTGGAAGCCAGGGCCCTACTAAGCTGCAACCACTTGAAGAAATCCTGATCCACAACCCCAGCAGTATTGACCAAATGGTCAAAAGGCAGAGGACCCCCATTCACCCAGAAATCCGAGATTCTTAGGTGACTTACCGGAGGCCAAAAAGTAACAGGCAGGGCCTCTCCCCCCACCCTAATAAGGTGATTCTCAAAAATGGGTTGGTTGATGGATAGGTACCACTTAACAGCTAAATCATTTTGCAACTGTAAAAAGGCCTTTAACGACCACCCCATTGGTTATTTTTCAGTGATTTGGGTATATCCGCTGGGGGAGCATATAACAGAGCCCATAGAGGGCAGCTCAGCTTCCTCGCCAACGCCCGCTCGATGTCAACCCATAGAGGCAAGTAAGCCGGCTGGACCCACCTTGCACTCCAGAAGGCCAACTTGCTAGCATGAGTTTTTTCAAAATAAAACTCAAGTCCCAGGGAGGAGCAGGGCTCCTGATTGGGGGTTTCAAATGAAGAATCCCTCTTAAGAATGTCTTGGACACTTCCAACTGAGTCAAGCTTTTGCCATCCACTGGGATGTGGTAGGCAGAAATGGCAGATACGTGGACCTTCAAGGTCAAGTAACTTAGGCCAAGGTCAGAGAGGTGCAACAGATACTCTAAGACCTGCGGAACTGGGCAAGAGAAGGGGTCCCACTCCTTGGATGTGACCCAAATGGAAAATCTCTTCCATTTCATTGCATAGCTGGATCTAGTGGATGGCTTTCCACCTCCACTAAGAACTGTGCCACTCTCGAGGACACTCCAAAAGCGAGCGGCGGCTATGTCAGTAGGTGCCACGCATGTAGGTGAAGGGACCACAGTCCTGGATGGACCAGGGTGCCCTGTTCCTGGGTCAGAAGATCTTGACAGATTGGAAGAGGAACTGGAGGTTCCACTGACAGTTGTTGAAGCAGAAAGAACCAGAGCAATCAGAATCGTATGAACTCCCTCTGCCTGAAGTTTCAGCAGTACCCTCTGTAGTAACGGAAATGGAGGAAAGGCATACATGAACCTCCCCGTCCAGCAGTGAGACAGCTCGTCTCTCCAGAAAACACCATGCCCTGGAGCGAGCGAGCAGAAAGTTGGTAGTTCTGCATTGGATGGGGATGCAAACAGATCCAGGTCTGGTCAGCCCCAACGTTCGAAAATATTATCTACCACAGACTGTCTCAATCCCACTTGTGGGCTCTGGCTTGAGTGCATCAGAGTGCGGCCACCAGGACATTCTGGACACCTGGGACATGTAATGCCATGAGGTGGAGACAGTGTCGTACCACCCAGTACCATACTCTCATCGCTTCAAGACAGAGTGGATAGGAGCGAGTGCCTCCTTGTTTGTTTTATGTACCAGATGACACAAGTCTGTCTGGATCATGAGCTGTCCCGGTTGAAGGAGCTGCTGGAAGGCCTGTAAGGCATTCAGCACAGCTCTCCTCTCCACTACGTTGATGTGAAGTGAAAGTGTGCTGGGAGACCAAGAATCTCGAGTCCTGTGTGTACCCAATGGGCTCCCCATCCCAGTCCCGAGGCATCCGTCGTCAGGGTCTGGGTGGGAGGATCGGACTGAACAGGACACTCTGTTGAAGGGTTGTTCGGGTTCTGCCACCACAAGAGGTCCCATACCATCAGGTTGGAAACCAGGATCATTCGATCCAGGTCGTTGGATCACTGATCCCACTGAACTCCTTGCCAGAATATGCAATATACATGCTTCACTTAAAAAAATTCGAACAAGGGGTAGAATCAATGGTTGGATCACTCCGGATCTCATTAAGCTGATGAGAACTAGGGACAAAGCCTGGGCCCGCTTTCTAAACACGAGGACCCCATCCAACTATCTCTATACAAGACTCTCCGTAATAAGGGCAAATCTGCCTTAAGAAAGGCAAAAACTGACTACCTTCAAGATAAACAACTTGGGGATGCCTCGAGCTCTCACCATCCTGGGGCACCCTCGACTCTCTCCTTGGTTCTCCGATCTCATCACCCTGCACCATGGGGGGGGGGGTCATGCCAATAATCCAACCAAAGTGGCGAACATCTTTAACTCTTACTTCGGGAACCTTGATAAATACAAACCCCCCTCCTCCACCCCTTTGCCCGCTTTCTCCCCAACTCTGCCTTTCTGCCCCTAGGCTTCAGAACCGTTGCCGCCGCCCCCTCCCTCCCAACTTTTATTTCAAGGCTCTTAAGCTTGCCGACACCATCAAGCTTATCCACAGGAACAAGATGAAATCCAGCAAAGGGGCCAATGGGACTGACTATGAAATTCTTAAACACTGCACTGCCACTCTCGTGATTCCTTTCACCAATCTTCTCATTTGATCCCTCTGTTCAGGCTCTTTCCTGGGCACCTGGAAAACCACCACCATTAAATCTTTATTCAAGTCTGGATCCACATATTACGCTGGAAACTACCGCCACAGTTCCCTCCTCACCCCTCTCTGAAAAATAATCGAGAAAGTAGTTCATTCTCAACACACCGCCTACCTCAAATCCTACAACTTACTCTCCAGTGCCCAGCACAGTTTTAGATTTGGTTACAGCACCGAAACAGCCCTGGTCAGATTCACAAGCAACATCCTGAAGGCCAACGACAAAGGTCATTACACCAGATCTGTCTTTGTCGATCTGACCAAGGCGTTCGACCTTGTAGATCATTCCCTCCTCAATACCCTTCGGAGCCTGTACCTCTCCGACGATGTTGTTAGATGGGCTAAGAGTTACCTCTCCGGGAGATATCATCAAACCTCCATTGAAGGTCACCTCTCCTCCCTCAGGGCTCTATCCTGGGCCCCCTTCTTTTCTCTCTTTTCATTAATAACCTTCTCTCTATCTGCCAGTCCACTCAACTTGTATTCTACACCAATGACATGGCCCTTTTCTGCAGCCACGAAAACCCTACCACTATGTTCAACAATTTACAGTCTGACTTTAAAACGCTACACTCATGGTTCTCTGGGAACGACATGCTTCTTAACTCCAAGAAGATCAAATTCAGGATCTTCTCCGGCCCCCCCAAAAGCCCCTGTAACTGGCCTTTCCCTTCGACAACTCTGGTAATCTCATCGAACAGGTGACTGAATTCAAATACCTTGGTCTCTACCTGGACCCCCACCTCTTACAATCTACATATTAACAACCCTACAAAGAAGATTCTCTCTAGGCTTGGTCTTCTCTACAGGATCAGAACGTTCCTGCTTCCCGCCTCTAGACTATACCTGGCTACCTCTCTACTTTTGCCCCTCATCTACTACTGGTCCATTATCTACTCCCCACCCCCCAAATCCTCGCTCCTTTACTCTAAACTAAGAGCCACCTACAACAGTATTGTGCGTTTCATCACCGGTCTTCCCTGGAGAACTCACCACTGTGCCCTCTATTCCTCCCTCAGCTGGCCCACCTTCGAAGGGAGATTCCACCTCAAAATACTCTCCTTCCTTCACAAAATCTTCCTCAAATTGCTGCCACCTGGCGTCAACTCCCTTTTCCCACTCTCAGTCCCTGGGCGGTTGACCAGAGTTTCCTCCACCACGGTTTTCGATACCCCTACGCTGGGACTTAACTGTAGAACAAGCTACCCCCCCTCCCCCCGATATAGAGGCCTGTAAGATCATCCATTCTTTCAACTCCTCCCTGAGGCCTACCTCCTTAACACATCCAACTGCAGCTGCTCCACCCGGTCTCATCACTGAACCCATCCTGTAACCAGAGTACATTTAAGTTCTCAGTAAGTCTACCATGCCTGGTAGACGGGCATTTTCCCCACATTTCTGCACTTATTCCTCTCCCTATTTGTTTGACCCTACCTTGCATTTATTGCATTTGTTCTCTGTTCATCCGGTTATCATCATATGAACTACTATACCATTTTGTGCTGTATTTTATTGCTACCCCTGTGAACAGATTTTTTTTGCATCTGCTGTACTGTTTTTTTACCAAGTTGTATCTTATGTATTTAGCTACCCTTGTGAATTGATTTATTTGTATCTGCTGTTCTCTGTTAGTCTTATTGTTACCTTTTTGTTGTACTCCTATACTGGACGTTTGTGAAAACAAGCATTTTTGCTCACATACTTTCCAGTATACAAATAAATTGAACTGAACTCAGAGTCCACTGCGTGACCTGCATATGAAGTCTGGCCAGATGCATCGTGGGGATAGCAGCTGCCATAAGCCCCAGCAGGCGAAGGATCAATCTTGCAGAGGTTCGCCTCTGGGAAGCCACCAGATGTGCTTGTCGATGGAGAGTCACCACTCTGTCTGGTGGGAGGAAGGCTCTCCCCTGGACTATGTCCAACACTGCCTCAATAAACTGGAGGCGTTGGAAAGAGATAAAGTGAGATTTGGGATATTTGACAGAAATGCCCACCAGCTGGAAAAAGTCCACGGTTATAGATAGGACCAGGGATCTGATTGGCTTCTTTCAGCCCCGTCTAAGGACAACCTAATCACTGAGGTAAGGGAATACATCGATACCCTGCCTGCATAAAGCCGCTGCCACCACTGCTAGGCACTTTGTGAACACCCTGGGTGCTGACAACAGGCCAAAGGGTAGAGCTTTGAACTGGAAATGCTCTCCCTGAAAACAGAGTCTGAGAAATCTGCTGTGAGGTGGACAAATGGAAATATGTAGGTAGGCATCTTGCATATCCAGTGCACAGAGCCACTGACCCCGGTGTAGCAACGGAATAAGGCCCGGTAGGGATAGCATTCTGAACTGTTTGTATGCCACAAAGACAAGGCTTGCATTAGCACAAGTAAAGTGGGGGATCAGTTTGACCCGCAGCTTCAAATGTTGGGGGTCAGCTCTGAAAATCTCAGGGTCAGAAATTGGCTACAGTGTCACTGTACTACATTACGTGACACTTTTTCTGCTAATGATACAGGTGCAAACCTTTCAATATAGAGGGTCAGTGCTGAAGCACTGCTTTTATTTTTGTGCTTCAAAATTCTCAACAATTCATTTGGGGACTACAGTAGGGGGTTAACGCAAGCCTTCACAGAGGTTCAGGCTGCTGAGATCCAGTATAGAGTCTGAGGTCGCCCTTCTTCTTGGGGACCATGAAGAAGTGCAAGTAGTACCCCTTTCCTCTCTGATCCAGAGGAACCTGTTCTATTGCTGCCTTTAGCAGCAGAGAGTCTATTTCCTCTTTTACCAACTGGATATGACTTGAAGGGTAATAAGAGGAACCCGGAGGATGGTCCTGGGGTCTGTCTGTAAAAACTCTATTGTGTGTTCTTTGGCCACTAGCTGAAGTATCCTCCCATCCCAGTAGGTGGTATGCAGGGCTCGAAATAACCGGCTGTCCACCCGTCCCGGACAGCCGGTTTCCAGCTGGGACAGCCGTTTTTTAGGGACAGGCGGTTTTGTCAGCAAGCAGCAAGAGAGACGCAGCGAGGGAGACAGTGTTGTGCTGGGCGCTAGGACCCAGCGGCAGACGGGAGGTTTCCCCGGACGACGCGACGCGTAGCTCCACCCACCCGGTCTTCCCGCTGGCACTGAGGGTCAAGTGACTGCAGCTCCTAGTGTCACCTGACCTCTCTGCGAGCAGGAAGACTGACTGGCGCTGACTCGCTCTCCTCACTCTCACTAGTCTGGCCATAGGGTGAGGAGCCGATTAGGAGAGCGCGAGCGAGTGGGGAAAAAAAAAGACTTCTGCAAATTCTCAACAGCCCTTCTCAGGGCTCTAGCATTTGGGGCTCAGTTTGTGTGAATCAAAGTCCTGCTGGTACTTGGAGGAGGAGAGGGAGGTGAACAAGGGGATTATTTAGTTTAAGTCTCAAAGCAGTCAGGCACTGTACCTGTACACCTGAATAAAACTCTCTCAAAGCCAAAAGAGACCTTGTGATCTGCAAGTCTCATCATCTCTGACCAATAAAAAATATATCTTGAGTGTGCAGAGAGGTGAAGGCAAGGCTCTATTAAAGCTTATTGTTCACTCAGCCTGTGTAAAGCCCTCCAGAGCTTGAACCTTGAAGATAGATACTGACGGACTTACTGTACTACTAGTAGTACTACTAACTTAAACTAGCCCCTGTCAGCCTGCTGTTGTGCTCTGCCACTGACCAACTGAATAAAAGTAAAATTGAGTGACTGTGACAAGAAGGCACTGTCAAAGGGAGAGGAGGGATTAAATTACAAAACAGGTTGACAGCAGGATACCCTCAGGTTTTAGTTGTGAAATCTGAGCGGAGGAAATATAAATATTAAACCCTTTGTCCGGGTTTTACAGGCAGGAAAGAAAACTAAACAGACTGGTCACGCTTCTAATATCTCTGATCATCACTTCACTGTAGTGTCCACTGTCTTCAGAGTGCTTACTGTACTTTAAATTGCACTAGCCAAGTAAACCAAAAGGGAAAAAAATGTTTGTTAAAGTTTGGCTTTAAAAAATTACAGGAAAGCCTTCAGTTTCAAGCCAAGAGGGAGGAGAAAGCTCGGGTTCTTCTATGTGTACTGCTTCTCCATTACTGATAGACTCAGTAGCACCAACTACTCACCCCACCATTGTGGCTACAAATGTGACAACTCAGAAGTGCAGTGCTGATATGCCAGCAACTCTGACTACTGTTGAAAGTGGCGGAGTCCGGGGCAAAAGAAAAGGGGGTTCCAGGAGATCTGAAGAAAAATAGGAGTGGCTACTATATGAGCCTGATGTGGGCATGACCTGCTTATACTGCAAAAATACTTAAGGGAGACAAACACTTTCATGAGTGGCTGTAAGAGCATGAGACTTGAAAATGTACGAGCTCATGAACTCTCCAAACCTCATAAATTAGCCAATGAAAAAAATACTGTGTCTAACACAGACCCTTCCAACTTAGCAATAGAACAAGGAATAATACAAATGGAAAAATGAGGCGACACAAGTGGAACATTTGTTTAGAACAATTTTTATTTGATTAATTCAGAACGCCCATTCACAGATTTCCTGGCATCTTAGAATTACAACATGTAAATGGTGCAAATGTCGGAGTCAGTTATAGAAGTGACAAACAGGCAGCAACGTCTCACATTTTATTTCAGAATCAATAAGATAAAAGATGCAAAACTGGTTAACAGTAACACTTTCATCTCTGTCCTATGTGACTCGAGCACTGATGCCTCAGTAATAGAAGAGGAGGCAGTCTATATTAGGACAATGGAAAATTTCCGTCCAGTTAACAAATTTGTTTCCCTTCAGCCAGTCTATTCCAAATGGTGAAAGCATTTATAACTCAATAGGTGATGCCTTAGAATTCACCTTGGACTGTAAAGACTGGAAAGAAAAAATTGTTGCTTTTGGATCTGATGGAACACCCGTAATGTTGGGTAAAGTGACTGGGGTGTTTGGCAGGATTTTGAAAGACGTACCTCATTTGTTAGGGATTCAGTGCAGCGCCCACAAGTTGGAGCTAGCTATAAAGCAATCAGCAACATCTATTCCATACATGAAAACAACAGATGAAGTCTTAATGGATATCTATTAAATATACCACAAGTCTCTC
This sequence comes from Neoceratodus forsteri, assembly GCA_016271365.2. Classification (NCBI taxonomy): domain Eukaryota; kingdom Metazoa; phylum Chordata; order Ceratodontiformes; family Ceratodontidae; genus Neoceratodus; species Neoceratodus forsteri. Next base: position 434,344,806 of record JADMNL010000022.1, on the reverse strand, counting down.
AAAAACTGGGCCGGTCTCAAAGAGTTAGCCAGTAAAATGAGGTACACCATTCACAAACCAGTTAACGTGTCAGGGACCCGGTGGGTTGCACACAGAGAAAGGGCTCTGTCTGTTATTCTGTCCAGCTACAAGGCCTTAGTTGTACATTTACAGCACATTGCTTCCACACCAGGGCAAACAAAGATCAGGCCAGTGGGTTGTTCAAAACAATAAGTACTGTGAAATTTGTCCTCTTTTCTCAGTTTCTGGCTGAATACCTTTCTGTCATGATGGCCTTCAGTCTAACTCTACAGAGAGACAGCTCAACAGTAGAAACAATAGTCAGCAAGGTTGAAAGCACAGTGCTCTGGCTAGAGAACTACCCTGCACAGGATAAACTTGACAAAGTCTGTAATGAATTGCTGTTGCTCCCTGACTCTGACACAGCTGACAGTGACACTAGCACAAGTCGACTGATAGGCTCAGTCACTACTCAGGTTCAGTTCCGTGGATCTGATATCTTCCTTAACTTAGAAAGGGGATATTCTATAGATAGAACCAAACAGGCAGTGCTGCGTGATGTTACAAGCCTTCTTTCATCAACAATTGAAAGTATTAACTCACGATTTTCCAATTTTAAACAGACAAAGTCCTACGGTCATTCAGTATATTTAACCCATTACAGTTACCAGATAGTGACCAACTAGCCCTTTATGGCAATGAGGAAGTCAGAACCCTCACAGAGCACTACAGTGACCTACTGAAGAAACACAATAATAATGTAAACTTGATTGAAGCGCAATGGTTAGAGCTGAAACCACTTATGAAAAAATCACTGAATGAGCTGTCTCCGAAATTTCACTATTTGGATTTCTGGCAAAAAATTCTCCATAATGATGCACATGAACAGCGATTCCCTGATATTCTGGTCTTAGTCACAATAGCTCTACTGATCCCAACCCAAACTGCAGTAGTTGAGAGAGGATTCAGCTTGATGGGCAAAGTGAAGTCTGACCGGCGGTCCTGTCTGTCTCCTATGACTACATCTGAACTAATGCGTGTCAAGCTGTCTGATGCTAGCGTTGCTACATTTGACCTGCAGGATGCCATAACACTATGGTTCAAATCTGGAAAACAAATGAGAAGACCTCATGTGAGACCATATGGCTGCAGACTAGATTCAAGTTCTGATTCAGAAATAGACTAGACTCAATCAGTGTTTTATCTTGAAAAATAACCCCCCCAAAAAGCAACAGTTTTCTCCATTTCCACTTTACAGTGCATTTTATGTTTTAAGTTTAAAATTCACCTCACAAAAATGTGGACAGGTAAAACTTTGTCCGGACAGGCAACATTTACATTCCACCTGTCCCTCGGACAGGCATCTCAAAAAAATTATTTCTAGCCCTGGTGGTATGCAAACCTGCCTCCTACTAGTTCCCCTAGGACTCTGTCTAGAGGAGGGATGGGTCTGAACGAGTCAGGAAGCAGTGGGGAGGGTGGAGAGAGTGGTTCCCGAGGCTCTAGGAGATGTCGCCGGGGGAGCCGTGCCTGCCGAAGGAGCCCAACGTTTGTTCTGATGTCAGTTCTGCTGCTGCCTTTGCTGTCGATGCTGCTGCTGACGAAAGAGCCATTTCTCCTTTTGAGGGAGTCTGTACATGACTGGACAGAGCGCAAAACCTTGCCTTTGTCCTGCAAATCTGTAACAATGTCGGACATCTCCTCCAAACAGAACAGGGCCCCGGGACAGGGTGTCCAGGATTGCTGATTGCACTTCGGGTGCCAGGCCAGAGATCCTCATTCTTGAGTGTCTCCGTAGGCTGACAGCCATTGTCGTACCCCTGCTGAGCCATCCACCGCATCGTAAGTGGCCCTTAATGTGTGGCAGCTAGCGGATCTAGCCGACCTCACCATGTCTGCCATTTCTTCCTTGAGTTCTGAGTCGGGGGGGGTTGTCCAACTTGTACTGTAACTGACCAAGGATGGATTTCTGGTAGACCACCATGTGAGCTACATAATTTAGTGCTCTGATGGCCAGAGTGGAAGAAGAGTATATCTTCTTCCCAAACTGATCCAGTACCTTGGATTCCTTATCAGGGGGAGAGGTACTGAGGTGTTTAGGTTTGAACGATTGGTCGTGTACAGCACTTACCACCGAATCGGCCTTAGGGTGGACACTAAGCTGATCCTTCCTTTCTGGTATCTGGTATAATTTATCCACCTTCCTGGCCACTGGGGCTAGAGAAGCAGGTTGTTTCCATATTGTAGATGCCAAGTCCTTGTGGGGGCCTATCCACAGTGGAATGAATGTTGTAGACAAATCTGAAAGTTCCAGATGCTCAGCGAGTCTCTGGCATTGGGGGTCTTGATCCTTGCTGCACTAGTCATAAGCCACCTGAATTTTCCTGAGGAGTTCTATAAAGGAAGGGTCCTCAGGGGGTGATTTGGGAGACTCCTTCAGTTTAGAGTCATCCAGAGTCAGAGACTCAGTCCGAATTCGAATGGGCCGAATCTCTCTCAGGGTCGGACGTCGGGCTGTCATCGGGGGTGCCGAGTCTGGGTGAAGCAATGTCGACAGGCCCTGAGAGGTCCACAGGTCTCGAGAATTCTGTGGGCCGCTGTGGCTGGGGAAGGGCTCCACAGATCTACCTGACGAAGGTCTAGAACCCATCGACGGGGAAAGTCTGTGCATCGGCTTAACCGGAGGCCGACACTTCTCGAGCTCTGATGTAAGCGGAGACTTTGCCTCACCCCACCAGGAACGAAGCATCGCCTGCAGATCCACCTGAGGTGGAGACGGTCGGGGTGGATGCCCATATCCCAGCATCAGATAGCCCAGTGCCTAATAATAAGCTGATGGGAATCCAGGCATGGGAAGGCCTGGCGACAGGAACTGAGGGAACCCTGGCATCGGGAACCCCAGCATCGGGTAACTCTGCGTCGGATACCCCGGGGGATATTGAGGCACCGGGTAGCTCGGTAGAGTGCCTGAAGTACCTGGTGTCGGCCATGACTCAGGGGCTGTAGGACCTGGTGTAGGCCCCGATGGGAGGTCCGGGAGGCCCGGAGGGTCTGAAGGAGGCCTTCGTCAGGTCTGCCAGAGCACCAGGCATCGGGCAATCGGGCATCGGCAATGGAACAGTGCCTGACGGTGGATGCTCTCCTTCCTCCAGGTCCCACGGAATTGGGGAAGTCAGAGGAACCACCTCAAGAGGCAGAGGAAGGAGAAACCGGAGGGAGGGGCCCTCTGGCATCAGCTGCGGTTCAGGCATCAGTTGTTCCGGTTCCTCGAAATCAGGCCTGTTGTCAGGGCCTGCCGAAAGAACCGGGGCTGAACACATGTCAGAGGGGCTGACGTGCGACTTAGCCAGTGCCATGCGATTGTTGGAGGAGCCAATGGTCGACTTACCGGCCCCACTACTCCCACTAGGCCTCTTGATCTATAGGGGCCTAAGGGTACTGGATGTCTCCTTTACCCTGGAGACTCCCGTCAGAACCAAGACCGATTCCAGTGGGGGGGGGGGGCACCCAATGGCTGCTCTGTAGCCAAAAATATGGCCTTGGGCAGAGGGGCACCCCCCAGGGGGAGAGCTCTTCCACGCCCGCAGCTCCAGATGGGGACCGCGGGCAAGATGGAGACAGATCCCAGTCCCTATGTCTCTCCTTGTCCTTCTTTTTGCAATGTCCCCTCAGGTGAAGAGGATGAGATCCTGAGTTTCTTCAGCTCCTTCTCCATGGATGCCATTTTTAATTTTAGTAAATGGGCTTCCTAGGTCTGCTGATGGCGCTTCCATGTGGCCTGGTTAAAGCCTTGGCAGGTCTCACAGTCCTCGACCTTGTGGTCTGGGCCCAGACAGAAGAGGCAGAGGGAATGGCCATCCTTGTGAGGGAGCAGAGTCCCACAGGAGTCGCACTTATTTTTATGCGAATCAGAAGATGGAGACGACATGCACGATGCAAATATACCAATACTTTATGTAGAAAAAGAAAATTATAGTAGAGAAAAAAAATGAGTAGACTACTCATCCAAGATGGCGTCAACAGAAGCAACGTTCTCTGCGAGGTCAGACGTGCGCAGGTCAATAGTGGGAAAGAACTGGAGGGCAGGCTTGGGGATCACTCACTATACAGTACCACGCTGACCTTGGTCACGTGACGTCGGGTGGGCGGTCCCCCGCAAGACACTGCTAGCTGAAAGTTTTCGGTGTGGTCCTAGCACCTGGTGGCTTAGTCTTATCTGTTAGTAAGTACTGCAAGAGCCCTCTTGAAGTATGTTCAGTACACACTTTCACAAAGAATTATAGTCTGGATGCACAGTCCAAAAGGGATACCAGCTTTGGCACTGCAGTCTTGCAGAACCTTTCCCTAAATAGGTTCTGTACTCAGCCTCCCAAGGTATTGCACTGTAGTCTGCAGTTGTTCAGAGGCCCGGTCTACGGAGGGCAGCTTCCACCGCGGCAAAAACTTTGGTAAATACATGCCGTGTAGAGCACAAACCAAAAGCCCTGAAGCATGAAATACAGATATCTTCTGTGTAACTTGCAGATCTTGACATGAAGGTATGTATTCTTCATTTCCAGAGCACTCATTCAATCCCCTTTTAATAATAGATAACAGGGGGAGGAGTGACTGCAAAGAGACCATTCGAAACGTTTTCTATTCGATGAATAGATTCAGTCCATGAAAATCTAATACAGCCCTAAGAGCCCCCGTTCACTTTGAGACCAGAAAGTACCAGAAATAATAGCCCTGGTTCTATTCTGAAACCAGGACGAGTTCCAAAGACCTCCCGCAGAGAAGGGTTTGAACCTCCTCCAACAGAAGGGTAAAATGCCCCACAGGATATCAGTTTAGCAACAGAGGAGGTTACTAGAGGAACAGTAAGGAGCTCTAGGGCATGTTAATGCTGAACCACCTTCAGGGCCCAAACACTGGTTATCATCTCTATTCATTTTTTGCAGGAGGAGAGAGAGATTCAGCCCCCCCCCCCAAAAAAAAAAATTGATGAATTGAAGTCAGAGGAAGGGAAGGGGAGTCAGAAAGCACTGGGAGTGCCGGTAATGGTCTGACCTTTTGTAAGTCTAGCATGGACACCACCAGGAGGCAGGTTTGCAGCCTAGGAAGTGGAAGGCAGAGGACTCTGGGTACCACATCACTGACCCCTAGAATATCCACAGCCTGGATGGTCACAAGGCTTACAAAAAGAACCTCTACCTCTTCCACGGGGTTTTTGGTTCAAAGTGTGTAAGGACCTTAAAGTCATTCTTGAGGACCGTAGATCCCTCAAGGCATTTTGTAGATCTGTACTAAATTGCTTCCCCTGAAAGGAGCATTTAGCACAGACTGTTGTATATCGAAGGCAAAGCCTGCCACCTGCAGCCAAGAATAGCGGTAGAAGAAAATCCCAAAAGCAGCAGCCCTGGCTACAGCATCTGAGGCATTAGCAGACCTCAGCAGGTGCTTTCTAGCCTCCTGTCCCTCAGTAGTAGTTTGCTAGGTTAATATTTTGCCCTGGCCTTCTGGCATTTTATCAGCCAGGAAGACCATAGTCGCCTACAGACAAGTCTGATATTTTATTATGCATGCTTGATAATTTGCAATCCTTAGACCGAGGGGAGTAGAAGTAAAAACTCCCCCCCCCCCCCTCAAATAACATCCAGCTTCCTTAACTCTTTACATGGAGGAAGAGAACTCATGTGCTTGGGTGCCTTTGATATACATCATAAGCAACCATGATTACCACTGAATCTATTGCAAAATTAAAATAATAATAAGACTTTGCTATAGGGAAGGATATTATCCGTCAGCCTTTCTTGGGATTGCTGGCAATTGAGCTGACCTATGCCAAGCAGCCAAGGCAGCATCTTCCAATGCTGAATGCACAAGAGGAATGATGACAGTAGGGGAGGCAGACGCCTCAAACAACTAAAAGATTTTTCTTGGATAAGGGACAAGAATGGAAGAGGGGGAGGCAGGGAAGGGAGTAGAGGGTGGCAAAGAAGACAAACGTTGCCTTTTCTCTCTCTCCCTCTTTCCAGCAGGGACTGTGGACCATTTACACAATTTCTCTCTTTCTGGTACTCTGCTGGTGTGGGCTCTGCTGTGAGAGGCTGAAAGCTAAATCTGTTTTATTTCCTGACATCTAGATTGGTGATGTTTATTTACTCTCCAATACTCTTAACTACTGGTCTATAAAATATATATATATATATATATATATATATACAGTAGTGCTACCATAGTTAGGGTTGAGGAGCCATTTCTATGATAAACCCCAAAACTTTGCACCTTAATAACTTTGCAACCGTTTGATGGATTTGCCTGAAATTTGGAATTTATGATCAAGAACCACAGGCCTTGGATCTGCCAACTTTTGTACTAGTCGGATATCACGACTTCGGAGTTATTAAGTGTGATCTGTCATACGCTTACGCTTTTCTGGAATTCTGTGGTCGCTACCACAGGTCATACGGTTTGTGTGACTGGCCTGAAATCTTCAAGGAACGCAGCCGGGTCCCTCAATGTGCCTTTCAAGATTTTGTGAAAATATTAAACGGTTCAAAAGTTATTCAAAACAGTTTCCATTATAAGTCAATGGGAAAAGTTAACAAAAGTTCAACACTTTCGCAAATGCATTTTTACTTTCAAATGGGCCTGTTACTTTCTGAAATCAGCCATTTTGTTTTCAGTTGGTGATCAGAAAATGGTTGGCATTTAAATTTGGGACCTCTAGCAACCTAATTTTTTGTATTCACCTAGTCGGGCCCTGAGGATGCTTGCCATGTCTTTATTTTGTGGTAAACACCCCAGAAATATGTTTTCAAATTTCTGAAAAAGTATCTTCATAATTACTTTCGTGCTCACGAAGTGTCGAAATTTTGCAAGCTTTTGCAAATGCTACAGTAATTTTCTAGTCTGTGGGAAATGACAGCAATTCTTTGGCACTGCACTGCAAAATAACCGTTGGGAGTTTTGGGCTGAAATTTGGAGGAACGCAGCTGACATCTCACAGATGTGCCTTTCAGTGTTGTATTGAAAAAATATTACACGCCGGGAAAGTTATGGCACTCCAAAGTTGACAGTTTTTCCCATAGGATAACATTACGGCGCCCGAAGCATTACAGGAATCCTTTGGCACCCTGCTGTAAAATAACGGTTTGGTCTTTTTTCCTGAAATTTGGAGGGAAGACAGCCAACAGTACACAGATGTGCCTTTCAGTAGTTTGGTGAAAAACTATCACATGGCGGCAAAGTTACAGCACTCCAAAATTGATGGTTTTTCCCATAGGATAACATTACGCCGCGACACTTAACAGAAATCATTTGGAGTCTGCTGCAAAATAGCGGTTTGGTCTTTTTCCTGAAATTTGAGGGAAGACAGCCAACAGCCAACAGCCCACAGATGTGCTTTTCAGTAGTTTGGTGAAAAAACATTACAGGGAGGCAAAGTTATGGCGCTCGAACTTTTCTTTTTCCCATAGGATAACATTACGGCGTTACGCGCGCTTTCAGGCCCGATTATCGGAAACGGCTGCGATACGACTTTTGTCGGAAAATCTCTTAGCCCCCATTGGGGCTAGATCCAAATTAGCCAGGACAGTTGTAAATAATATGACTTAAATTTTTTCTACGTCGACGGTTCCTGAGATATAATGCATTTAGTATTCCAAGATCTCATTTTCTGCTACTGATACTCATTATTTTGCATACATTATTTGTACTCACTGTCTTTCTCAATGCAGGTTTTGGGGAAAACCAGCCTGTGCGCTATATTACTGTTACTGTTGTCCTTTCCGCTTATGGATCCGCACTGCTTCACTTACCATTGACGCCTCGCGCCACCATGTGCATTATCCTTTATGCTTTACATATGCTTCGCTTTCTGTTATTTTTGCCATTTCTGTCTACAGTACTGTTTATCTTACTGTTTCACTTTACATCACCATGCCCATTGACATTTCTGTTTGCAGGCACCATGTTACTATGTGACAACACATCACGTGGCAGACCATTCCCGTCTACGCCACCATGTGCGTTACCCTTTCTGTTCTCATTCGTGCTTGTGTTACCATGTGCGCCACTGTTAGCATTTCTGTTTGCGTTGCTGTCCCTGTTAGTCGGGCCCCGAGCTCCCGCCAACGCATCCCGCCGCTGCATTACATTCACTATTTCTCGTTATCACTCTCAAAAAGAAGGAATTAGAGTAAAATTCATTTAATCCATATTAAGTATAGCGAGCAGTGATCAATGTTAGGTTGAAAACCTCTTGGACCCTCACCTACCTCCAACGCATTGGTGCGATTGGGATCGTGGTCCTAACTCTCACCCCATTCTCCTATACTTCTGCTGCTTTACACATGTCATGGGGTGAGAGTTAGGGCTGGCGATCCCAATACACCCCAATGCCGGTTGGGTCAAGGGGTTTTCAACCCTAACAGCAATTTCTCACTTTTGTCGCTGTGGAACAACCCTAACTAATGCATTAAATGGAGTTTTTTGCCTCTAATATATATTATATATATATATGATAGGAGTTTTTGAATTTTACAGTCCTGGTTGGGCTGTTATAACTTTTGATCTACAGCGGGTTTATGTTTATGTTTTAAGCCTCAATAAAAAACATGATATACACTACCAGTCAAAAGTTTTAGAACACCCCCATTTTTCCAGTTTTTACTGAAATTTATGCAGGTTAATGTCTCAATGTACTCTGAAATTAAAGCATAGAACAAATAAACAATTGGAGATAAAAAAAATCATAGAATCATTTTGTTTAACAAAATTTAATCTAAATTTTTGACTCATCAAAGTAGCCACCTTTTGCAGATATACTGTAACCGCCGAACACACTTGTGGCATTCTTCCTACAATGGACATCAAATATTGTTCGGAAGTTCTTCCCAACACTGTTGCAGAAGTTCCCACAAATGTGTTGCACTTGTAGGTTGCTTTGCTTTCACCCTTCTGTCCAGTTCATCCCAAACCAGCTCGATGGGGTTTAAGTCTGGAGACTGTGCTGGCTATTCCATGATTTGAAGCTTCACTGCTTGTTCTTTTCCTCGAAGATAGTTCTTACATAGCCTGGAGGTATGTTTTGGGTCATTATCTTGTTGTAGGATGAACCCCTGACCAACTAGGCGTAGACCAGAGGGTATTGTATGGCGCTGCAAAATGCTGTGGTAGCCCTTTGGTTCAGGGTGCCAGTCACTCTGTGCTGTTGTCCTGTGAGCCGCCTATCACGCAGCTGTTGACTCTCAGAAACTTGTCTTCTGATTCTGTTGTGGCTTTGGGTCTGCTAGACCTCTTCCTGTCAGAGTTTCCTCCAGTTTCCAAGTGCCTTTTGATGGTGTAGGAAACTGTACTCACTGACACCTTGGCTTTCTTTGCAATTTCTCTAAAGCAGTTTTTGCTAACCTAATCTTTTTTTTTTTTTTTAACCTCTAGCACTTTACCGCTTACCTTTGTACCATTTCAGGTTATTGACTTGAATTGCTTAAATTTCAATAAATACTGGAAAATGGGGGTGTTCTAAAACTTTTGACCGGTAGTGTATATATGTATATAAAATTTCTTGGATGAGTCTTCCTCGTCCTCTGCTTAAAACCCCAGTTTAGCCTGTACCTGTTTAAGGAAGGCCTGAAATGAGGCATCCTTAGCTGGAGACCCAAGAGTGTTCTTCTTACACTCCTCTGAGCAGAAGAAAGAGTAGAGTTTGAGCCATCTGCATCAATTACTTCCTCTTCTTCATCCATGGCCTCCCCTGTCTCTTCCCTGTATTCTGGACTGCAGTCCAGTTCTTCGGCGACATCGACTGTCAAGAGGGTCAACAGGTGCCCTGTTGGAGGCCGTTCAGGTCCAGGAACTATGGAGGAGACCAAGAACTGAAGTGCCGAAGGGGAGGTCAACAACTGCACAGTCGAGGGCACCAGAGGCAGAGACTATAGGTGCTGAAAGAGCTCCAACATAGTAAGTGAGTAAAAGTTTATTTTTAGGGGCCCAATCCTGGAGGCTCTGTGCACCATACATAACATTTTCAGGGTCACAGTAAAATTACAATAAAAATCACAAAACAAGCAATAAAATCCAGAACTTACACAGCATTAAAATGTACCATCAGGATAGGCTAGCTTAAACAGATGAGCTTTCAGGCCCCAACTGAAAAACTCCACTGTAGAGGCCTCCCTCAAGGATCTTGGGAGTGAATTCCAGTGGACTGGGACATTAACATTTACCACAGTGACAGGCATTCCAGGGGTGGGGGTGTAGCCATTTACATCAAAGGCAAATTCACAGTGTCAGACACCATTGCTGTTACCACACGTAAGCAATTTGAGTCACTGGTGCTAAACTTAATAAATCTCACTGATTGCGACACTATCTGGGGTAGGTTGCTACAGGCCACCATCAGGGGCATGGAGTTCCTGAATTACCTGTGTAAATTGAAGGACTCAGAACAAAATCCTCCTCCTCCTCCTCCTCAAACACCAAAACTAAACAACTCAGAGATTTTGCTAAGAGTCAGGTTTCTCCCAACTAATATCAGACATTACTCGCCCTAACCCCCAAAATTCCACAAATGATTAGTTACTCGACCTAATCCTTACCAACAGACCCCACACGTTCACCCACACTGCAGTCTTTCACAATGATGCCAGCGATTACTGCACTGTGGGCTGCATTAGAGGTCTAGCATCAGCCAAGTCAAACAGCAGGTTTATTTGGAAAAGGAGCTTCCGCAAATTCAGCCTGACTACTTAGCCGACCTCAGAGGTATAAACTGGGCAGACTTCTACCAGATTTCAAATGTCAATGATGTGGCTTCCCTCTTCAGTGACACCCTAAATGGTATTATCAATCGGCATGCCCCGATGAAAAAAAAAATGTAGAACCCAGAAGCATTCTTGTCGTGGTTCACGGCTGAGCTAAAGTCTGCACTAAACAAAAGGGACAGTCTTTGGTACACAGCCAGGCAGACCAAACTACTGTACCTCTGGACTGGGCAGTATTCAGAGCTAGCCAGAATGAGTGTACCAAACTGGTTATGGCTGCCAAAGCAGACCATTACCTCTCAGCATTCGAATCTGCCAAGGGTAATCCCGGCATGTTTTGGGGTATAGTAAAAATCAGCAGAGGGCATCAAACAGGCAGCCACACTTCCCAACAAGATCACCTACCAGGGTACAACACTATCTGATAAGTCAGACATCCTAAACTCTTTCAACATCCATTGCTCTACTGCAGGGCTAGCTTTCAACACCTCCAAAGTTGCCACCCTAAACCCCACCCTACCTACGCAGTACCCTACACCCACAGACAATATCTTCACATTTGTTCCATTCCAATTTAAACAGGTAGAAGACCTGCTGCTTCATCTGGATGTAAATAAACGTGCCAGAGCTGATGGGTTAGGACCTTATTTCCTTAAATGTGGGTTCCAGTACCTAACTGCACCTATCCTGCACTTGTTCAATTTGTCCATTACTTCATGTATCGTACCAGAAATCTGGAAAATTGCACATGTGCTACCTTTACTCAAATCAGGGGACCCTGCGAACCTTAACAACTACAGCCCAATTTCTCCCCTACCCCTACTCTCCAAACTCCTCGAGAAACTAGTTAATACCCAAGTAAGAATTTACCTTGATAAGATAAACTTAGTAAGCCTGACCCAATCTGACTTCAGACCTGCGCACAGTACTACCACTGCCCTTGCATCAGTTACAAATGACTGGTTCCTTGCCATGGACAAGAAACAGATCACAGGGGCTGTATTCCTGGATCTCAGTAAAGCTTCCGACACAGTCTATCATGCTCTACTACTTGACTCACTAAATCGTCATGGCATTACTGGACCCGCGCTGAGTTGGTTCACCAGCTATCTGTCGGGAAGACGGCAGCAGATCAAGGCGGAAGGTACACTCTCCCCACTTCTCCCCCTTACAAGGGGAGTACCGAAAGGCTCAATCCTTGGACCTCTTCTGCTCATGATTTACATAAACTCCATCGGGGCCAATGTCAGCAAAGCTAAGCTACATCTATTCACAGATGACACAGTCCTCTACATCTCCAAACCCTCAATGAGCTAAGTATGCACGGAGCTTCAGGCTGAATTTGACCTCCACCAACAAAACCTTTTATGGTTTAAACTTCTACTAAACGCTAAGAAAACGAAGGTCATGTACTTCCACTCCAACCATCTGAACACAGTTCCAAAAGCTTTCTCCTCTTTGTCACCCATCAGAACAAACCTTGGTGACAACCTTGAAGTTGTCAACAAATTTAAATACCTCAACTGTGAATTAGACCACCACCTAACATTCTCAGCCCAGATCACTTCACTCACGAAAGGAAAAAAAAAAAAAAAACTAAGGCAAAGACTCTGTTTCTTCTTTTAGGAGTAAATTGCTTTTTTCAACAGAAGCTAGGCTGAGGTTGGTACAGACCATGTTCATCCAGCACCTTGATTATGCCAACATAATCTATGGATGTTGCTCAGACTCCCTGCTTCAACAGCACAATGTACTCTACCATAGGTCTATACGATTCATCACTAATGCCCACCGTTGCACACATCACAGTGATTTATACGCCTCCCTGGGCTGGACTTCCCTGTTCACAAGATGGTTCATCCACTCACTTACATGGCTCTACAAAGCCCTCCTGCTAAAACTCCCCTCCTACATATCTGGCCTTTTTCAGTGATCTACCTGCCATTATCCACTATGGAGCAGCTCACTCACAATCCCGCTCCCGCTTTGGCCAGCTGGCTATATCCAGTGCCTTTCCAGCTGCTTGGAATAAAGTACAAGCTACCCTCAAACTTCAAAATCCTGTATCACTAAATATTTTTAAAAACCTTGTCAACAGCAAATTGTACGACTCCTATACATGCCAATCTCAAAAATAATTATCATATACTTATCCTCCTAATTAGGCCACTACCACACCCTCTTCTCATTAGACATAGCTATAGCATCAACTTACTACAAAGAGAATAAGTACGCACCCCATACGTGCGCCTTCTATCCTTCTGCCTATCCCCAATCTATCCTTCTGTCTATTCCGTCTTCATGTCTGTCTCACAACCAAACTCCTACCTGAACATACCCATCTCTCTTGCCTGCTCTGGTTGTAAAAGCTCCCATTATTCAGGTTAAGGCACTTACCTCTGAAAGTCAAGTACTTACACCCAGCCCTTACAGTGACTAATGTGACTGTTTCAATTGTATAAATGATATAAAAAAATATTTTTTCTCTATTGTTCATCCATGTAGCTAACCTGTTCTACTGTGTTAACTATTGTAAAATATTATTTCTGTATTTGTACTGTTTGCTAGTTGTATATCAATCACTCAGTCAAGTCTTTATTTATCCAGGCGAGCACCACTGAGCAGGCTCATTTACAAGGTGGACCTGCGTTACACAAGGTCAATAGACATAATTATACAGAAACAGAAAAAATACATAGAGCGATAACAAGTATTTCAGGTATAAGGTTAACAAGGTTAGGAAGAATGGTATGAGAAGAGGAATTAAAACATTCTGAAACAGCAAGCATATTAAAACATTTTCAAACAGCACGGCATATCATTGGTCAGGACATATACAAACTTAAGGGGCAGATATGGAGAGGAGGGGTACAGGACTGCAGCTGTTCTAGGAGGGGTGCTACAGTAGATGGGCTGGGTACATTTATGTCAGGAGTCTGAGGGTAAGAAAGGTAGTGGATTAGCAGAATAAAAGGGTGGATATAGGTGGAGACAATCAAGGGGCTGGGTTAGATGGAGATGTAGTGGGCAGGTAAGCAGTAGGCACCCTAGCACGCTAAGCGTCCTGGAAACAGCTGCATAGCTCCTTAACAACCTTAGCATACAAGGTCTTGAAGGTGGTAAGACTAACAGGGAAACTCAGTTTCATAGATTTCTGTAGTTTGTTCCAGAGTGAGGGCAACACAAAGTCTATGGTCGCTCTCCCAAAGCGTGTATTGGCCCTAGGTACCTTCAGTAGAAGCAAAGAACATCTTCTCAGTGCAAAGTTGCCTGCCACGTATAATGGCAAACAGTCAGAAATGTACTGGGGTAATTTGTTGGTAATAGCTCTGTAAGTCTAGACAGCCGCATTTCTATTCCTTCTGTACTGAAGGGAGGTCCACCCCACAGCTGCATATAAGGAGCAGTGGTGGGTGGCGATAGGTAGGCCAGTTATGAATCTCAAGGCTCTGTGGTATAAGGTGTCCAGTTTAGTAAGACAGGAGGCATCACACCGACTATAAATGAAATCGGCATAATCAATTAGGGATAGAAACGTGGATTGAACTAACTGCATCTTGGCATCTTTGGTCAGGAGGTGGTTTATTCTAAAGAAGAGACCAAGCCTCTGCTTCACCTTTTTCAGCAGATCCTCGACATGCACCATGAAGGAGAGTCTGTGGTCTAGCCAGACTCCTAGGTACTTGAATTTCGTAACAAATTCCAACCTCTCTTGTAGTAAAGTGTTTATGGGAGATAAGGAGCAGGGTTCGCTGAATGAGTAGCTGGACAGAATAGCATAGCTTTTGTTCTTTTGCCATTGAGTAAGAGTTTATTCAGGAGCTGATTCTGTAACAAGCTGAATTCTGTTTGTAAATCTCCACAGGTGGCATTCGGAGTTGGGCAGCTCAGGTACAACACTGTATCATCAGCAAAAAGGTGAATATTGGCCTCCTTGATGCCAACATCAGTATGGTTTATATAAATGGCAAACAATAGAGGCCTCAGGATGGATCCCTGTGGAACACCTCTTTTTAGTGGTCTGAGTGGAGAGAGCTCCCCTTCAGCCTTGACCTGCTGAAGCCTGATCTTTAAGGTAATTACTGAACCAGCACAGAGAGGTCGGGTCCAGACCTATCACTTTTAGGGTGGAAAGAAGCAGGCAGTGGTCGACAGTGTTGAAGGCCTTGCTAAGGTCCAGGAACAAGGCACATACAAATTTTTTGTTTTCCAGCTCTCGTTGACAGTCAAGTCACTTTGGTCAGAGCCGTAATGGTACTGTGCTTGGCTCTGAAACCAGACTGCATAGAGATCAGAAGGTTGTTGTTATCTAGGCAGGTTCTCAACTGAGGAGTCACAATTTTTTCCAGCAGTTTAGACAATATTGGTAGGAGAGATGTCAGCCTGTAATTATTTAGGCCGCAGGGATCCCCTGATTTAAACAGAGGAATGACGTAGGCAATTTTCCATAGGTGTGGAAGAGTCCCCTTGGACAAGGACAAGTTAAATAGGTGTGTGATCAGTACATCTAGGATGTCGTATCCAATCTTTAAGAAGTAGGGGTCAAGAGAGTTAGCACCAGCGCTTTTCTTGGTGTCCAACCGTAGGAGGAGGTCTTCGACCTCTTTCAACGAAGCAGGAAGGAATGAGAAGACCGCATTAGTGGTGCTAGGTTCAGGAATCTGTGCACTAATTTGAGAAAGTAACACGGATGCTGATGAATTGTCGAATGCTAGGCCTGCCATCGCAAAGTGGTTGTTGAAAGCCTGGAGAATCTCCTTGCTATCACTGATAGTAACATTGTCAGAGATGATTTTCAAGGGAAGTACATTTCCATCTGTATGACCAGACAGCTCTGATTGTGGACCAAAATTTAGCTACATACATAGATAGTGTTGGCAGATAAGGGCCTATGGCCCACCTAGTCTGCCCATTTGAGCTTGTAAGTTCAGTTTGTTTTCCTAGAAGTCCGTTTCCCCTTACCCCTGCCCACTAGAATTCCTTTATGTCTATCCCATGCATTCTTAAATCCCGTGATTGTTTCAGCCCCCACCACTTCCTCTGGCAGGGTGTTCCACTTGTCCACCACCCGCTCTGTGAAGAAATTCTTTCTCATGTTTTTCTGAATCGTCCTCCCTCCAACTTCATCCCATGCCCTCTAGTCCTGAAACATCTTTTTCGCTTAAAAATAGTGTTTTCCTGCACCCTGTTCCTCCCTGTAAGATACTTGTATGTCTCTATCATATCCCCTCTCTCCCTCCTCTCCTCCAGGGAGTACATGTTCAGTTCCTTCAACCTGTCTTCATAATGTTCTTAGGTGGCCTTGAACCACCAACCTTTCAGTTAAGAATCCAGTGCCCTAACTGATAGTGCCACAGAGACAACACTCCCTGGGCACCTGGGCACTAGCTGGGCACCTTGAGGCAGATATTTGGTATATCTTGTATCAAATTGTCCATTCAGGACCTCCTTGTAAATGAGCATGCTCAATGGAGTTATTCCTGCTAATAAATTTCAACTAATTTGAACCAACATCATCTCATAAAGTAGCTGTGCATCATCCAGCACAGGGGTCAAACCCAGGGGAAGAGTACACAATGGGGGTGGGGGAGGGGTACTAACAACAACAAAAATAGAAAGGGACATGGGGTAGTCCTATCAGACTACCTGTAGGCAGGCAATGTGAGAAAGCAGTAAGGAGGGCTGTGGGGGTACTGGGATGGATAGGGAGAGGCATCACTAGTAGAAAAACAAGAAGTTGTCATCCCTCTGTACAGACAGCTGTGAGACCCCATCTGGAGTACTGCGTGCAGTTCTGGAGACCCCATCTCTGCAAGGACATAGACAGGATGGAGGCAGTCCAGAGAAGGGCAACTAAAATGGTGCAGGGTCTGCACCAGAATCCATACAAAGAGAGACTAAAGCAGCTTAATATGTATACCCTCGAGGAAGGGGGAGAACGTGACAGAAACTTTAAGTACCTCAAGGAAATCGACACTCCAAGAGGTAGCATCTTTCAGAAAAAAGATGTGCAAGAACAAGTGGCACAATTTGAAGACGGGGAGGGGGGACAGCCTAGGGCAACGTGAGGAAGTATTTTCACAGAGGGGGTGGTGAATGCATGGAAACAGCCTTCCTGAGGAGGTTGTGGGGTCAGAAACAGTGTGGGAATTCAAGAATGCATGGGACAGACATAAGGCAATTATAGTGGAGGGCAGGAGGAAGTAGGCTGTTGCTTAACTAGGATCTACAGCTTATTCAACAGGTAAGGACATGGGCAAACTGGGTGGGCCAAGTGGTCCTTATCTGCCATCAAAGTCTATGTTTCTATTGACAGTGAAACCATCGACGGGACTTTGCACGGATGGTGGTATCAACTGAAAATCGCCCACAGGGTTTTAAATAGCTGGTATAGCCAGGGCCCCGATTTTTCTGCGGCACATCGGAGCAAAGTTCTGCGGCAGGGTTATCATTTGCCGCAGAACTTCTGCGGCAATTCTGCGGCACATTTTTACCCTTAATTTTTTTCCTTTTTGTTTTTTTGCCATATCTGACACAATGCACTGTAACACAGTCATTTTATGGGTGTTTGTCACAAATTTCAACATAGCCATTTCAAGACCTCTGCTCATGAACAGTGTCACTGTGATTTTCTTAATTTGTCCCGTACATATGATTTCTCAAGATACCGACCGCGCCCATTCTGCGCCATAAGGGTGGAAACACATTCTGGGTGAGATGTGAAAATGACAGCTGTACTACCTATAAGACAGTGTGGTGAAATGGCAATGTTGAAACTCTGGAGTGAAAATATTGAAATTTCGTGAACTTACGAGCCTGAGTAGGAACCGCGCAACGACGCTGTTAAACAGTCATTTTTGATTTGGCACCAATTAATATGGGTTTTGATTTCTTTCATGAATGATGTCGCTGTCATGGCGGTATGCCGTTCAAGGGTGATTTCGCAGTCACCGTACCAAATCACCCTTCGAGCTCAAATACGCCATGACAGTGACATCATTCATGAGAAGGGTCCCAAAACCCATGTTGAAAATTTGCAAAAATCTCCAAAATGCCTGAGATATGCAATAAAGTTGAACCTCCTATCTAGCCCATTATACAGCTTACCGCATTTCCTCAGTTCGCGTCGCCTTTGAAGAGTGCAGACGTGTTCCGGTCCACCCAAGATCGGAGTCCGGAGGCAGTATGGGGTGGGGGAGGCTGGGTGCGCAGGGTGGGTGCGGATGTGAGGGGGCTCGGGAGGGCAGCGGTGGGACAGTTTTTTGTTTACGGGAAAAAAAAAAAAAAAGATGTCAGCGGGACGCTTGCCACGTTGGGGTGGGCCTCCCCAGCGGCACAACCACTTTGGGGGTTCAGCCGACGGGGATTGGGCACCCCGTCGGCAAAAACTATTATACGCTTGCCACGCCAGTGGGCTCCAGATGGCACAAGGACCTTGGGGGGCAATACCAGCTGATGGGATTGGGCACCGGCAAATCACTGATTGCCATGCTGGGGTGGGCCTCAGCGTGCATGTAAGCATCTGGAGGGGGAGAGAAGCCGACGGGGATTGGGCACCCCTGGCCGCAAATGAAGCAGACGCTTGTTCCACGGGCGTCGCGACTCGCTGGTGATGGCAATTCATGATATTTCGCCGTTTGCCGCATCCGTGGAATCGCGGAAAACTCGCTCTGGGTATAGTATAGCAAAATGCTATGCAAAATGGGGGTTAATGGTAACCATTTCCAAAAATGCATAGCAGTAGACTGCCAACCATTTTTTCCAATGAATCTATGGCACAGTAGACAAGATTTATAAAATTATATAGATTTTTTAATTTAACTATTCTGTGCCAAGTGCTATGCATTTTTACAGTTAATTAGCACGTTCACATGTAAAACTGCTAATCAATTGTTTTGGCTTATTTAAAACCCTGCCCCAGCTGGGGAGGCGAGCCAGCACCAGACCATGACCTTGGTGTCCAAGAGACGGTCGAGGGGGAGCTGCAGTACCCATAGTCGTGGCCTGCGACACATCTTTATTAGCTGCCTTACCTCCTCTTAGAGGAGAACAGGAATGATCTAGGTAAGCGGCCCTATTTTTATACTGCTTTTATTACTTCTCACAGTGGCAGTGTTTTTTTTTCACCAACTTAAAGGATTTTTTCTTTTCCTTTGATGAATCACCGACGGGGGGCCATTGACCTTGGGGAGCAGCAGGCTGATGACGAACTGGGAGCAGACTGGTTTATAAACAGTGAAGCCGTCTTTGACGCAACCTGTTTCTCCATATCTTTCAGCTTTAGATGAACCTCTAAAGCCTTCTGACAATGTCTCCTGGTTGCCTGATTAAAGCCGTAGCAGACTGCACAGGCTTTAATGTTGTGCTCTTTACCAAGGCAATGAACACACACACACACACACACACACACACACACACACACACACACACACGTGCATGCGCATGGAGTGGTCACTGTTTTTATAAATTTTAATGTTGCCACTGTGGCAGTAGTGGAACAATGGTTCCCGATTCATCACCAGCGGCATAAAAAAAGTTTAAAATAATAAACTTGAAATAGCAACAACAGCAAAACAGTCCAAATCTGATGGTTTTCTTCAGCAGCAGTGGACCAATGAGTGGTTAATAATGGGAGAAATAACTGAGGTACACTGGGATACCCACATTATATAGGTACTGTTTAGATGCATCAACGCGGGCAGCCCGAGTCAGCAGATAATTTCCGAGCTGCCCTGACGCCGATGGGTTACAGCTCCATGATGTGGCTCAATGGAGGGAGATATCCTCAAAGACGATCATATGCTTCAATGTACTCTTAATATGTAGACAGCAAACACCCCTGCACTAATGAACAGCATGTCAATTCATTTCTAGTTGTAGAGAAAACATATTAGGCAACATATTCAGAGGTGGCCTTTAAAACTATATAAAACAATACTGGCACATGTTACGGTGAATGGCTGTCAGGGAGCCATATTTATACAAGCATTGTGCCCTGCCTGGCGCATGCTGTTTTTATGAACATGGGGCTGTGTTAGTGCTTCGCAAAGTGAATATGGGTGGTGGAAACACAGATGCCTGCTAGTAAAAGTCTCCCAGGAACATAAAGAGAGTGTGTCCCAAATGGGATAGTGCCCTTGCTCCTGGGAACCACATTCAGTCATCGACATGTTAATGACCACCTCTGCATGCAGGGCACTAAGGGACCATTTGCATGTCATTATGTTGCCATTACCAGCTCTGCACAATACCTCTGTGCACAAACATGCAGAGGCATTGTGCAGAGCCTCGACCATCCTCCAACTCAATCTTGAGAAACTGTCAAAATCCCTGGTACTCTAGTTGTCCCCCGATCCCCAAATAAATTAAACACAAAAGTCCAACGGTTCTCCCCCATATCCCTGAGAACCTATCAAGCTCCCTGGTAGTCCAGTGGTACCCCTCGCTTAATCCCGATTGCAGAGAAATGTCACTGAAAGTCCTGTAGTACCTCCTCCCCCATTCAATCACCTTTATACCAACTGTACCTCCACGCCCCTTCCCAGCACGCCCACAAAGCACTCACCCCCTGCCACTTCCGTCCCTTCCGGCTTCACCCAGAAAGTGGTATCCTTAGTCTGATGTCAGGTCCTCAGATGGTGACCAGCACATACCCTTTGCACACCACCTTGTCCACCCACCATCTTAATGACAGAGAGCAAGAGCTCTTACTGAACAGCCACAAATCTTTGCCCCCCCCCCCTTAAAAACATTTTACTTATTTTGAATTTTGGCCAGAAAATTACAATTCAGTGGAGATCATTTCCAAGAGTGGCCTGGGGCAGGGGTAATGGGGGGAGGACTATATTTCAATAAAAAGTACAAGATACATTAAAACAGTGCACTGCAGCTAGTGAACAGGTACAACATCAAGTATCACAGAGAGTAATACAATAAATTAACAGTGCACAGAGTTTGTGGGGGGGGGGGCTATTGAAGACAACACAGTCCAACAATAAGAAAGCAGCACTGCAAGGAGGAACAGGCTCAAAATCAAAAGCGCTGTACAGAGCTGAAAAATAAATCAACGGAGTAAAGAGCCCAGGCACAATAATGAATACCCACCAGTAGTAACAGCTACTCGCACACACAGTACAGTAAACACTGCAACTGCGCAACCAAGTTCTGGTGGGGGCAGAGGATGACAGGACTAGTGAAGGACCAGGACGGAGTTGTAAGGTCAGAGCTGAACATTCACTATGGAATGAAAGGTAACATAGTGAAGGGGGGAGTTATTCTAGTGATAGACTTCCTATCGAAGAAGGAGGCAGGCCCAGCAGTCTTAAAAAGGAGCGGGAGTCAGAGTTTCTGAGATCATAGGTAACGTAAAGGGAGGACTCAAAAGAGGATGGAAACCCATAATTTAGATAAAAGAATCAGAGAAGAAGAGGCATCTAGCTTTAAAGGATAAGGAAGGGGAGACAGATCAAAATAGAGGGTGCAGAAGTGGGTACAATGTACTTGCTGGAGACCGGGAGGAGAGACAGTGGACATTAGAGAGACCTTCAAAACACGAGTGGCATTACAAGAGGATACTAATGAACTGTTCAGGCCCAGTGACAATAAGAACATGATGGGGACCTGGTGCTATAGAATAGCGGAGACAGATCCAGGAGGGATGCTAGGAAGTACTACTTTATAGAAAGAGACATGAAAAGGTAAAACAAGTTGCAAACGAGATGGTTTTCAATCCAAAAACTGCAAAAAGGTTTAAGTGGGGGGGTGGAGGGGTGGGACCAGAACCGGGGAAGTTAGGACAGCCAGGCTGGAGGGATATAAGCCTACAAGGGGCATGTACCTTCACATCAGGCAGACCATACAGACCACAAGACCTTCTTCAAACCCCAGGAATCCCTCACTAGTTGTTTAACTACTGCATCAGTCCACTGGATTGAGCTTGCCTGGAGCTTTAAGAATTTTATACAAATTAAATAATCTTAGAATGAAATTCAAAACTCTGCTGTGTGGTCACGCTCACCTCTGCCCTCTAACAGTAGATTTCTCTGCCTGAGAAGTCGCAATGCCCCAAATTTGCTCCATTTCAGAGATGTGATGTTTAATTTTTAGTATTTGGGTTGGATTTTCATTAGTTAGTGAACTGATAAACTCTGCATCAGTTAGGGTCTTATTTTTAAGCTGGTGAAAGTGTGTGCGTCTCACGTTCCTTTTTTTGGTTCCAGGGAAGCAAAGACGGCCTGTTATGATGCGGTTTCCCTATTCGGTATCTACTTTAAAAGTGTGGGGGGGGGGACATCAAGGGGCTTTTGCAAGGTGTTCCTGGTTATTCCCGCCTCGTGGTCGTCACTCCTAGTCCCAGTTCCATTTTGGTTCGGGAACCAGGACAACATTCCATTTGACTGTGTGGTTTTAATTTTTATTTTGAATCACTATTTACTGTAAATCCTGTTTAGTTCCTACGATTATCTATCTGAACCAAACCATATCTGTTGGGTTTTCTCTTGGGACCATTCTTAGGCCTAACTTAGACCTGAAAAAAAGTGCTGGACCTACAATTTAAAAAAAAAAAAAAATTTTTTCATTCTCTGTCAAAGGCAGATTGACAACATTTGCGTATTACGTGAGTCCGGACCACGTTTTTACCAGTTTTAATCTTGCATCCAGTTTTGCCCCAAACTACTAAAAACAGGGCTTGTAACTTAGAGATTATGGCCTCACACTATCACTCATCATCACAACAAGGCTCAGGTGAGGGACCAGTCCCTCAAAGGGAGCAGAAGGACAAATCTGCTAAAGATGGCACATATGCCAGGGTGTCTTCACTGAAAGGGGGAGCCCTCATACCACAAAGTTAAAAGAGACACTGAGCAAGCATTAGAAGCAGTGCCTGCTAAGAAAAAACATAAAAGCGTGTCACTGCCCCTCCTACTGAAAAGGCAAAGGAGACACCAGTGAGCAAAAGTAATTTTCCATCATTTTAAGATATGACTAAAGCTTAGCAATTTTTCTAGGCTATCCAAGTTATGGGTGTCTGTATGAGCATGCCAGAACACCCCCACCCATGATGATGCCTGTGGGCAGAAGGCAGAAATGCATTATGAGGAGGAGGAAGAGAATCCTATAGACCTGGACGGCGCCCGAGCAGGGGTTTGGTTCCCCTCCCCAGTCTTCAGAGGACTATATTTCTTCTTACTTAACTTTCGTGAGGCAGATAGAAAATACCCTCAACCTCTCACTTCAGAAGGCAAAGGATGATGTTGAATGTTTAGATATAATGGGCCTAGTCCCAATAAAAATATTGTTTTTGCCTATCCACAAGTCTCTAAAGATAGCCATCTTCGAAGTCTTGTCATCCCTCATCTCTGTTGCTGGCACTGACAAGAAAATAGAGAAAAAGTTCCAGGAGGATAAACACGGTGCAAAGTACTTATACAACCACCCAGCCATGATGGAGTGGTTCAGACTGCTATATGTGACAAGGCTAATTTACCACATTCCTCTCAGCCTCCAGAGAGAGATTCCAGAAAACTGGACAGTATGGGCAAAGAAGTTTACACGTCAGGCTCTTTGCTGCTCAGACAGGCAGCTTACATGGCCTACTCTGCTCAGTAACAAAAGGCACTTTGGAGTTCTGTAGTGGCCATGAGCGAGAAAGCACCTGGAGATTTGGCTCAGGATCTAGCAGACACAGTGAAAATTGCCATAGATGCCACAAAGTACCGATTTCATATGCCCGTAGATACCAGTGACATTGCTTCCAGGGTCATGGTACATGTAGCATCCCTCAGAGGGTTTGCTTGGTTTAAAACTACAAACCTTTCCCATGATTCAAACAAAAGCCATGGATTTTCCATGTAAGGGAAATTCTATGTTTGGTGACAAGACAGAACCTTACATGAAAAAAGTGGATGAATACAAAACCACTTACAACTGCTGGCCGGTGGCACAGAGGGCTGAGGTGCTGGACGCGTTGCCTCTTGCCATGCCGGTGACCCGTGTTCGAGAACAAGCCACGCGGGCGACCAGTGTTCAGGAAAGAGCACGGGACATCAGGGGTCGGCATGGAGGGGGAGGTGGTGCATGATTGAGCTGCCAACAGGCAGCTCTCGTCTCCAGGGAGGGATCTGTGCTTCCCTCGGCTCTTGACTGCCTTGCGGTGGAGGCCAGGGGGCAGTGCAAGCCAAGGAAGCCAGAGCGCTAGGCTAATGGGGTAGGAGAAAGGGGCCATCGCTGGAGAAAGAAAGCACATGCGTGCCTCCACGCATGTGCGCCTCTCTGTCTGGTATCCTGGGGTAATGGGGGGGAAAAAAAGTGGAGAAACAAATTGGAGAGTGTGGCAGGATGAAGCCTCCAGGCTGGCTCCAGGGGTCTGCTGGAATACACATAGTGTTCAAAGACCCAGAATGACCCCAGAGTCCAGTAGGGTTGGCTGAGTAGAAGCTATGGCCCGCCGGAGAGATAAAAACCTATATGGGAAAAAAAAAAAAAAAACTTACAAAAAAACACTGAGAAGGAAATGGCCTCCATTCCCCAGAGGCATTAAGGAATGGGAGGTAGATGCCACGGCTACTAACCCTGTGCTTATGTGACCTATGACTATGCCTCCCAGAGGGTCTTTTTCAGAGGTAGGGGCAGATGGTTTCCCAAACGTGGAGGTGCCACTCCAGCTCCCAAGGCCCAAATGAAACAACACCCCTGACACGTGTCCACGTTGCCCAACCACTGCCAGTGGGAGGAAGGCTAACTCACTATTTTCAGGCTTGGGAAAATATTACCTCATATAATGGGTTCTGGAAAATGTTTCCACCCTCAGAATACACCCATGTTAGGGCACCGAGTCACTATGGTGCCAAGCGCCAATGGCACCGACCACTCTTTTTGCGGTGTGCTGGGCCCCTTGTGCCCCACCCTAACTACATACACACACGTTCCACGGGGGGGGGGGGCAGCCAACTCAGGGTTTGGCCAGTGACTCGGCGCCTGATGCACTGCAGTACTGGTAATAGTGAGTCGGGATTTCTCTCTGCAGTTCAAGAAGTTTACAAAACTGCAGACTCACACAGCCTTTCCTCCTCACACCCCAGCAGAAAAACTCCTCCTGGAGTTAGAGATAAAAAAAAAAAAAAAAAGATGCTACTAGCAAATGCAGTGGAAACAGTCCCCCCACCCCACACCCAAATCGGAAGGGGGCTATACTCCAAATACTTCCTCACCCACAAGAAATATGGGGAGCAGCAACCCATTTTAGAGCTCAGATATCTGAAAAAACATTTAAAGAAGGAACAGTAATTCCATCCTTGCAACAAGGTCACTGGATCTGAAAGACACCTACTTCCACATTCCAGTAAGACCTTTTCACAGAAAATACCTCAGATTCGAAATGGGAAACACCCACTACCAGTTCACAGCACTTCTCTTCAATCTTTCCTCGGCTCTCAGAGTTTTCACAAAGTGCCTAGTGGTACTGGTTGCACATTTCAGGAGGCAAGAGGTAATGGTCTTCCCCTAGATGACTATTGGTTTCAGGACAGTCCTACCAAGTGGACAAGGCCCGTTTTCTCTCGGTCTCTCTCTCTCTCTCTCTCTCTCACCCAACATACCCTGGAGGAGCTGGGTTTCCTGATAAACCTCCAGAAGTCTCAACTAGACCACGTACCAGTGTTGGACTTCATAGGAGCATAACTAGATACTGATCAGGGAAAGGCATTCCTCCCTCAGGAGAGGGTGGCCAATCTGATAGAACCAGCAAAGTCCTTCAAAACAGGGCAGCCAAGACGTGCCAAGGACTTCCTGCAGTTACTAAGACACATGGACTTTTCCACAGCAATGGTGCCAGGGGCCAGATTTCCAATGAGAGAGGTCCACTGGTCTCAAAGGTTAGACCCTCTGTCTAAGTTAATGCCCATATCAAAGTGCCCGTTAACGACACTGGAATGGTGAAAGGAGGAGGAAAACCTTCAGGAAGGAGTTACCACAGTGGTACTCACCACAGATGCTTCCCTCCTGGGGTGGGGTGGGGGCCACCATCTACAGGATCTCACTGTAAGTGGGGTATAGACCTTGGAGTCTCAGGAGCATACAAACCTCCTGGAACTCAGAGCAGTGTACTTGGCAATGAAAGCCTTTTTCCTCTCACATCAGGGGTCAGTCAGTCTACAGAAGGACAGACAGTACCACCACTAAGTACTAAATCAACTAACATCAACAAAACAGTGAGGAACAAGATCTTCCAAACTGTGCACAGGCGCAATGAAGAGCTGGAGTCTGGCTTATTCTCTGCTAGTACAGTTATCTGTAGTCCATCTACCAGGAAAGGACAATGTTCCTGCAGACTCAGCAGGATAAGTCAAGGAAAACATGAATGGGCACTGAACAAGTAAGTGCTCTCCGCAGTGCTGAGAAGGTGGGGCACACCAGAGGTGAACCTGTTCGCATCCTGGGAAAACTAGTAGCTCCCCAACTTATGCTGCAGGCCTCCCTCAGTGGGAACAGTCCCGGAGGATACACTAGTCGTATCCTGGACAGAGACATTTCTTTGCACATTCCCTCCTTTTCCACTTCTGCTGAAAGTGTTACTGAAACTCAGGATCCTTCCCCTCCCCCACCCCCCGCGAGTCACAATCTGCAGACTCTTTCTCAGGGAAGATAACATTGCCAGAACCAAAAACCATGCAGCTCAATGCATGGAATTTGAAGAGCTAAAGTTCTCTGAACTAAACCTCTCAGAAGTGGTTTTATATGTGCTCAAGATTTCCAGGAAGTCAGCAACTAGGAAGACCTACACTTCCATGTGGAAAAGATTTTCCCTGTGGTGTTCGTGCAGGCGGTTTAGCACTAGCCCCCTTCAGGCAAGCTTGTCCACTGCTGGACTATCTGATCTGCCTGCAATCCCTGGGCCTCCAGCCTTCAACCCTGAAAGAGCATTTGGCAGTAGTGTCTGCATATGTTTCCAGTGGCAAGAATCTCTCTCTAGCCTCACAGGATATTTTTTAAGAAATTATTTAAAGGTCTAATTCACCTGAACCCTCCTTTTAGGGATCCAGTGTCTCCATGGGACCCAAAACTCTCTATTGTGCAGCTGATGGAGGCTCCATTCGAGCCTTTCACAACTGCTGCTCTGAAATATGTTACCTGGAAAAGTTTTCCTACTGGCACTTACCTCAGCCAGGAGAGTGGGCGAACTTCAAGCCCTTTGCACAGATCCCAACTATATTATACTCTACAGGGAGAACGCAGAACTGAGGTTTAATTTATTTTTATTTATTTATTGTGGAAATCGGATTAACAATCTTTGAGTCATGGACTAATTTACAAAGGCACCTCATCGCAGGGAGGGTAGACATATACACAGAGTGAGTACAACAGTGGTAACAAACAGGTGCAAATACAGATGACAGTAAGGCTCATTTACATGTATACAGAGCAAGTACAACCATGGTAACATATAGGTACAATACAGATAATAGTAGGGCTTATTTACATCATTGGTTTACAGAGAAAGTTTCATACAGAAGTTACAAATCGAGATAAAACAATTTCAAAAATGTAGATTGCTGCCCTGGACGTACCAGGGAGGGTACCTATGGGGGAAACAGTGGTTGGGGGACGGGGGTGGTAAGCAGTACAGTGGACCTTGTCAAGCCAGCAGGCCATGGGTGGGGGACCCACTATTATATCCCTTTGGGCACTTATAGCTTCGGGCGTCAAAAAGGAGGTTACGGAGAGTGACTTTGAAAGAACAAATTTTGGGAAGACTGGTGACATAGGTGGGAGGGAGCTGAACCAGATAGGGGTGCGGTAGTGGAAGGATCTTTGGGCTAAAGAGGTCTTTGTGCGGGGCACCTGGAAGGTAGCCTTAGCTGCGCTCCGGGTGGCAACAGTCGTGGATGCGCACCACAAGGATGCCGTGACCCTGGGGGGGGAGGGGGGAGAGGCCTAGCAGGGATTTTTTTTGGCAAGTAGGCAGGTTTGGTAATGCAAGCGTTCTTCTAAGGTGAGCAGGTTAGCAGAAGAAAAAAAAGAGTAGGCAAGTATGAGTGCGGGGGTGCACCAGTCAGGAGCCTGTAGGCCTTGTTTATCGAGGTCTGAATTTTGGAGAGGGCAGTGTTGTCAGCTACTACGTAGATGGGTAGACCGTAGTCGACTAAGGACAGGATGGAGGAGTTGACAGCCAACCGGAGGGCGGTTTGGGGGAGGCAATCTCTATGTTGATAGAGAAGGCCAATCTGAATTTATAGCTGAAGACAGGGTATTGATGTGGGTGTGGAAGGTAAGAGCCGAGTCGAAGGTGACGCCCGGGTATTTGCAGTATGACATCTGCTCAAGAGGGTGTGGGTTACTGGGGAAAATGCAGATGGAGGCATGTTTGGCCTTATTCTAGTGGTGAGAAAAGAGCATGGATCTGGTTTTCTTGAGGTTAATGACCAACCGGTGGTCAAGAAACCACTCTTCGGCTTGGCTGAAAGAAGGATACCTGTAGAGATATAATATAAAATTCCCCCCCAAGGTGGAGTCTGAATTTTATCTGGACTAGTCGTCACTCTTCCTGTGTATTTTTTTTTTTTACAGAGCACTCCACTCCAGGGGAATAGAATCTCCATAGTCTGGATGTTAAAAGAGCTCCAGAGTACTATTTGGACCACACAAAGGACGTCATGTCCATAAACTCTCAAGTTATTTGTCACCCACAGTAAGGCAGGTCTAGGTAAACCAGCATTCAGACAATGCTGGACTGGCCCACCTGGATATCTGGGACTTTCCAGATGGGCCCCACTGTTGGGTACCTGGCCACCTTCTAAACAAAATCTTTACAGTTATCAATTTTTTTATTAAATGGGGTATTTGCACTACTGTAAGTAAATGTAAGATGCAAACACAGAGCTAATGTATCAGATTTAGCTGGACTATTGATACAAGTGTGTTACACTGGGTCATGCCCTAATGATTTTCCAGGTGGGCCCCTGTGTCCACTTTCCAGGTGAGCCCCCTGTACCCCTGTCCAACCCTGCATCCAGAACCACTGCTTGCTGGACAGTAGCCTGTATTCAGTTGTGCTATGGCAAAGCTGACAAGCTTCCACCAGAGGGGCTGAGGGACCATTCTATTAGAGGTAGAGAGATGTCTCCATTCAGGAGATCTGTAAAGCAGCTGCCTGGAAGACAGTACACACCTTCACAAAGCACTACTGTTTGGACATCCAGGCCAGAAGAGATGCGTGCTTTGGCACTGTTGTCTTGCTGAATCTTATTCCTAAATAGGTTCTGTACCCAGCCTGCAAAAGTTCTGCTATGGAGTCTGCAGTTGTTAAACAACTAGTGAGGGATTCCTGGCATTTAACAAAAAAAAAAAATTAAACATTTATTTACCTGTAGCAATGTTATTTCTTCCACAGGAATCCTTCTCTAGGTTTAACAATCCCATCACTACCTCCTCTTCCAGAACCTGGAAAAAGATTCTCACAAGAATCAGTTTCTTTTTAATTGCTTGAGCAGTACTTGTCGCATTACAACTGATATTCTGTGGCTGTTACAGTGTAAATATTTTTTTCTGTCATAGCACAAGTCTTTTCCCAAAGCGTACTCCTTATCGGTACTTGTTACTTAGCTAGCTTTAGTAGTAACTGCTCACCTCAGCTGGAGAAATAAATGTGCCGTCACAGGACAGAGGTGAGTGTGACCACACAGCAAAATTCTGAATTTCATTCTAATTTGCATATGTAACACCCCCCCCCACCGGCCCTCCTTGTTTAACTAGCAGGGCTGCTCCTTTCACCACATAGCATCTAGGGGTAAAAGAGAGAGATGGGGGTTTACAGAACACAGTTTATCTTACACATCTCTCTGAGCCTGCTATTACAAACAAGCAATCAAGTGTGGCAACTACCTGGCATACACCTGGTGGGACCAATTACCATGGCCAGCAACCCAGGTCCCTGGGAGAAAACGTTTGCTCACAATTATGCTAGGTTTGCACTTCTGGACAGAGGCACCCAAGTAAATCCAGACAGTGGAAGCAATAATAGTACTGTCCAAACGAGGCTGGGATTCTGGAGTGTGGCTTTTATTCACGTAACAAAGTAGGAATAATCACAAAGCGAAGATGGAGCCCCACAGGGTTATACATACTGGTACTGCAGATTACTGAGGTACAAACATTTCTGAATTCCCATTTAGCATAGGCATAAAGAACACACACAGCAAATTCTCAGGTTCTGAAATGGAGACTGGCACACTCGGCCAGTTACTGGTACATTTCCTCTTGACTAGGCACACACAGCCAGTACTAGGACACTTTCCCATATTTCATAAGGAATAGTGGTGGCACACACGACCACCACAGAGCACATACAGGCTCAAAATCTTCCAGCACCCACTACACTGAGGTGAACTGAAAACAGAGAATCCAAAACCCACGCCTGAGTAACTCTTTCCATCAGGCACTGGCCAAATGCACCAACTGAAAATTGAACTGGTGCCCAAACTGAACCCGGAGAGGTAAACTGGTTACTCTAGATTGGGAGGGGGGTGGTCTCCCACCTTTTGCTTCCAAGTTTATATATGCCATTCATCTGGTTAGTAACACCCTCACAGAAAACTTGTAGATGCTATCTTTCAATGTTTTTCACACCTGACATACTTCATAACTAAAGGTTCTGTGCTTGGACAGTCTCTCTCTCTCTCTCTCTCTAGACTCCATAGTAGGCAGACACATTTACAAACAGACAGTCTAGGTGACAGGGTCCCTCTTTTGTCAGAGAAAATTCACCCAAGGTCTGCAGGTGCCCCTCCTGGGCTGACACAAAAGTATTCACAGTTTCGGAAGTTGTCACAGGCAGCTTCACTAGACAGACTGGGTGAGGGGACTGCCCCTAAACCCTGAAGATCGCCCCCATCCCTCCTGGGATGGGGCAAAGAAAAACCCACTTGGCAAGGTCTCGACCACTTCAATCACTGTCTTCTATGTTCTTCTTCCAGGGTGAGAACAAACTACCCAAAACACAGTGGCAGCCAGCTCTCTACCAGAGCTGTCTGAGAAGCTGCACACCAAGCTGCAGCCTCCTCCTCGAACTCCTACTCAGGACTGACTCTACTCTAAACTGAACATTCTAAAGCTATTTCCCCCAGCTGCTAGCTCAAGCGTGGTTTATGCCACTGCAAGACTTCTAAGATTACATCACGCTCTAGCTCAGCTGAGACAGACACTAGAGTTTGACAGTGTGAAATCTATTTAACTGGCATTTGTAACACGGCATCAAACAGAAATGGCAAATAAAGCAATTTCATTGGACCAAATACAACACGTGACCAAAGTAGGAGCAGTGATTAATTCCCCGGTAAGGACCGCTCCAACTATTGTTCATGAGGTCAAGCTCCAGCACCACTAGCTGTCACAGCAGCAACCAGAACACACATTGCGGCAATTACGGAACATCTCAATGTGCCGACACAAAGCCGAACAGAACTGTTAGAATGGACAACAACAATGCAAGTACTGCTGTGTTACAAATGCATTAATGCCCTTCCGGAGTCTGCTTCTACTGGGGAATTAATGCATGGTTGGGTGGTTGTAGGCACTCGGCCAAGGCCTCGTGCCACAACCCCCCCCCCCCAACCATGCATTAATTCCCCAGTAGAAGCCTCCTTCGTTGGACATTAATGCTTACTTCACTAGCTGCCTTTCACTGCCTGCCACTAGTTCTAATTGGGATTCTAGAAACCCCTGGGAACAAGGGGGTTACACATAAAATACTTAAGCTCTGGGGCAAGCTTAATCCAGGGAACTCATGCAGTTATTAAACCTAGTAAGGTATCCCTTTAGAAGAAAAAACATTACTACAGGTGTGTTTTTTTTTTTGCTTTTGGCATAATTCTATGTTTCTGTGTACACAGCACAACCAACAGTTCATTCAACATTTTATTCATGGGAATGTTACTTTTTAAGGGTCAAAATCGTTCCAAACCTTGCAAATGTTAAAGGAAAAATGCGAAGGAATGCTCAAGAATGTGTGATAACTGGATATGCAGGGAGGCTGGTACTGGTGCCATTTTTTTCCCTGTGAGTTAGGCTTGGGGAAAAAATATATTGTTGTACCCATTTTATAAAATGTAGTAAAAAACGTACAACTACCCGAGTAAATCACCAGCAGCTCCCAAAGTCAGCCTCTATTAGAAAGCAAGGGGCTGACTCCAATAGTCAAGAGGACACTGTCACTATTTGGTATCAGCTCAAGTTCCTGAAATGTGACTAGAAATAATGACCTTCCGATGATCAGCCCCAAAGATAAGTGTGAAACCTATCAAGCTACTGAATATGACTATTTGCTATCTATCCAGCACCCCCAGTTACTTCAAATGGAAGCAGAGATAAAAAAAAAAAAAAAAAGAAGTCATCCCAAACATACAGGTCTAACCATAAAAAATAAACCCCGTAAAAGAGAAAGCTGTAACCATGAATTAACTGTGCAGTCCACTGGATCAAGTAAGCAATAACCCACGATAGGGTATGGGGTTACTGGAGACTATCAACACCCCGGGTGCGCTGTGAGGCATGAGGCCACAGGCAGTGTCTCCTCACAACACCTGGGGTGTTGATTAATCCCCTATAACCCCATACCCTGGAGTGAGTTATTGCACTTATAACATGGGTTCATTGCAAAACTGAAAAAAATTAAGAGAAAGTGTTTTATTTCTCTTAAAAAACAGTAGAATTGCCACTGTATCCTGCCGAGTGGAAAAGTAGCCCCTGCAAGTACCGAATACTACCAGCATGTGATGAGCACACAACTGCTAGAAATATACCATTAGTATGAGTTCTCACATTTGTTGTGCATAACATACATGTATGGGTGTTGGGGGGATGCAACAACGACAGATTTCCCAGGTTAGGGAGCTGGATTGTCCCATCCGCACACAGGCGACAGTGAATTTCCCCAGTGACAGCAGGGCAGAAAGGTTTATGTGCAGCTATCTACTGTTCTAAGTTATGCAAACTGTGTTATTTTATAGCAGTTGAATTCTGTCCTCATGAGCTGCCTGAATGCTCCATCGCCGCTTCTCTTCCTCTCTCCCTCCCTCTCTCTCTCTCTCTCTCTCTCTCTCCCTCCCTCTCCCTCCCTCTCCTCTCCCTCCCCTCCTCCTCCCTCCCTCCCTCTCTCCACCCCTCCCTCTCACCATCCCCTCCCTCTCCCCTCCCCTCTCTCTCTCTCCCTCCTCTCCCTCTATCCTCTCCCTCCCTCCTCTCTCTCTCCCCTCCCATCTCTCCAGCATGTTGCGCTCCGCTCCATCTCTCTCATGCTTGCTCTCTCCACTCCACTGAAGGACATTCCTCTCCCTCTTGCTGTGCATCTCTCTCTCTCTTCCACTGCATCTGCCGGCGATCTCTGCACGTTGGGGTTGGTGTGTGTATTGTTGGGGGAAACTGGGATGTGCAGGATAGCCACCGTATTACATAACATCATCTGCCACTTGCTGTGCTCTCCATCCAGCTCACATACAGTGACAGACAGCACCGGAACATGCTGCAACATACACAGAGGGAAAGAGAGTACTCACTGAGGTACACTTGTGGTGCTCTCTCACTATACATTTTTCCCCACTATCTATTAAAACACAGCAAAAATTCTTCCCTCGCACTCACTGTGTAACGTGTTTTCATGGCTGTCGCTCTGCTTTGGTTTTCCCTTCAGATAAGAAGACCTGGTGGTGGATCCCACGCGTCGCTGTGCAGAACCATGGATTAAACAGGGTATTTAATCCACAGGTATGAAGTGCTCCTACACCAATTGAGTTGCCCTTTTCTGCCAAACCATGTTATAATCTTTATTTATTTGATTGACCTACTGATTTATTTTACAGTTTAGTTACACAGGATACATTTTATTTTTTTAGAATTTGCTCACTACGGAATTGTCTCATTTAGGTGAGGAAACTAGTTTCCAAGAGAGATCTGGGGAGCAATGCAGCAGCAGAGCTGAAGAGTTGCATTATTTACCATTTTAAAATATCTAGATGCTAGGTAACTTTTACAACTAACACAATGTTACAATATGTACAAGATATAAAATGTTTTGCATATTAGAATGCAGTTGTAACAACATCGAAGCTTCACATATCCCAGCTGAGATGCATTGTCTCGTATCTATTGGGATCCCACTTTTGCCCATTTCCACGGCTGGGTGGGCTGGAGCACTGGGGCTGTGTGACTTGCTTGGGGTTCCAGCAAGTTTCCAGCCCTGGTGCGGGCTGAATCCGTGATCTCCTGGCTCCTAAGCCTGTGCCTTTAAGGAGTAGTCTACCCAGAATTTGCAAAAACATATGTCGTGTAGAGGGTTTTGATTTGTGTGTGAAGTCCTAGTGTGTCCTTCCCTCTGTCTGCTATTAGGAGTTTTTCCTAAATTAGCCTGCTAGCTTTATAAATACATAGATACATAGACAGTGTCGGCAGATAAGGGCCTATGGCCCACCCAGTCTGCTCATTTGAGCTTGTAAGTTCAGTTTGTTTTCTTAGAAGTCTGTTGCCCCTTACCCCTGACCTCCAGAATTCCTTTATGTCTATCCCATGCATTCTTAAATCCCGTGATTGTTTCAGCCCCCACCACTTCCTCTGGCAGGGTGTTCCACTTGTCCACCACCCGTTCTGTGAAGAAATTCTCTCTCATGTTTCCTCTGAATCGTCCTCCCTCCAACTTCATCCCATGCCCTCTAGTCCTGGAACATCGTTTTCGCTTAAAAATAGTGTTTTCCTGCACCCTGTTCCTCCCTGTAAGATACTTATATGTCTCTATCATATCCCCTTTATGGTAGTTTTACGACCCCTAGGGATCTCCATCGGAGCCAAGTTTATTGCATTACTTGTACCTACAATGCATCCTGTGTCATGTGACAGTGATGTAGCAGAGACCACAGATTCAGCAAAACATACTGCTTTACACTCAGTTCACAGTAGAGAAGACTATATTTTAAAAAACTATACAGAATTCAGCTTGGTGACTATCCCAATTGTAAAGGTCTTTTTGCTGGGAACAATTGTGACACCAGTTGTGTATGTATGATTTGTATGGTTTTCAAGATATTTACATGTGTTTGGCAATTATACTAGAGTATTCACTCAGACAGAAAAAAAAAAAAAGGTTCTGGTGTTTGCAAATGCATCTGCACACATGCCAAACAAATCTAAATATCCTGAAACTATACAAGCTACACAAATAAATAAACAAATAAATAAATAAAAACAGCAGCAAAGTTGTTGAGGACAAAAATAATTTTACATTAAGGGTAGTCACCAAGCTGAACTCCTTGCAGTTTTTAAAATATTTTTTATCTGAAGTGGGAAATTTGGTTTAAAAAAAAAATGGACATATGGGTAATTAGATGACTATATTTTAAAAACTATACAGAGTTCTGTTTAGTGACTACCCTTGCTGTAAAGGTATTTTTGTGTTGAACAGCTTTGCTACTGGTCATTTGTGTGTAGCTCGTAAAGTTTCCAAGATATATAGGTTTGTTTGGCATGCATGCAGATGCGCTTGCAAACAGCAGACATTTTTTTTTCTCTAAGTGAATACTCTAGTAGACATGCCAAACAATTGTAAATATCTTGAAACACATAGAATTTACACATACACAATCAGTATCATAATTGTTCACAACAAAATGACCTTTACAATGAAGATAGTTACCAAGCTGAACTCTGTATAGTTTTTAGAAATATAGCCATCTCTACTGTTGTGAACAGATTGTAAAGCAGTGTTTTCTGCTGAATCTACGGTCCCGGCTACATCACTGTCACAAGAGACCGGATGCATTGTAGATACACGGAATGCAATAAACGTAGCTCAGATGGAGATCCCCAGGGGTCATAAAACTACCATAAAGCTAGCATGCTAATTTAGGAAAAACTCATAAAAGCAGACAGAAAAAAGGGCACACTAGGACTTCACACACAAATCAAAACACTCAGCACAACACATGGTTTTGCAAATTCTGGGTGGACTACTCCTTTAACCACTAGGTCACATGGCCTCCTTGATCTCTGCTGGGCTCAGGTTACTATTTAGATGTGTGGTTATAACCATATGTCAGACAAGCTTTTTTTTTTTTTTTTTTAAATCAAACTAAGAAAAACAATAAGAACTACTGTAAAGGAGACAAACACAAACTGGTTCAGACTAGTTAGTCCCAAAAGCCTTGGATAACTTCACAGTGTCAACAGAAAATGCAGACTGGTGACCAGAGCCCCACAAGGAGCCAACAGACATACTGCACACATTATTACTTGAATCTCAACTTTAACCATAAAGAACAGTATTTAATCACTGTACTGTCTCCCGGTGTTCAGCCATAAGAGATGATGTAAATTAAGTACAAAAACAGTACTGTTGGGTGCACTTCAGATACAAACCTAGTTGCTAGTATCCCAATGAACTTATCAAAAAGAACCTCCTGGTCATTCAACTATAAATGCCCCGTATCAAATGTACTTTTATATGTTGTAAATGTGGCAGAAGTCAAGATGACGTTCCAGCCATACACCGAGAAATTTAAAGGTCAGGTCAGGAGGCTTTTTCCAGCGGAGTCATCCAGACTAATTAAGACTGGGGAAGCATGCATTCCAGACAGGTGTTGTCTGATGCCCAAATGTCATAGAGACCGTCTTTTGTTATTCAGGGAATGCTGGCTGGCACAGAACCAGCTTTGGACACTGTTAGAAGGCCTGTTTACACTGAGCATTCTGCACTGGCGAGAGTGGAAAAAGCAGCTAATACTCTACAAGAGGATTAAAGCATAGTGACAAATGTAAAACACAAGAGGAAGGGAAACCAGGCTGCCCGCAACATACAGCTCCTGTTCATGGATGCACTGGAAATGGCCACAACAGTGCACGTCACACACAAGGGCTGTAATGGTGCTAAAACCAGGCGTGTGTGTAAACAAACCCAAGGTCTTCCTGAAGTTGCTCAGCAAGATCGGGGTTGAGGGATCACAGGCAGAAAGAACAGTGTAACCCACATACATGTGAATATATGAGAAGCAACAGCCTTTGGGAGGTCATTTAGCAAAACTGAGAAAAGGGTAGGGCGCCTTGGGGAACAGCGGGGGGGTCAGGAAGTCACCTATGAAGATGACTTGTGACGTGACTAGTGACTGGTCTGCAAGATAGAAGCTTAACCATTCAACTGGGAGATCACAGTCTAGTACCAGCAAGCTCACCCGGAAGAAAGGGTTGGCAAAAGGGTTGAAGGCCTTTGCCAGGTCGATACAGCAGAGGCGACGTGTCCCTGATCCATCCCCTTCAGTAAAATATAAGTGAATATTGAGAGGGGGGGCCATCGTCAAGTGGAATTTCCTAAATCCAGACTGGAAGAGGCTACGGCAAGTATAGGAATCAAGGATGGAAAGAGCTGGGAGAACCAGATGCCTTTGGCGTCTGACCATAGCAGAAAGAAGGCAGATAGGATGGTAGTTACCTGGAGAGGACGGTCATTGACAGTGCTGGAGGATGACCTTGGATCTCTTCTACACACCAGGGACAGAGCCAGTGAGGAAGGAGACATCAAAGAAGCACTATACCATCATGTCTTGTAAATGTTATTTGTTTCCTTGTCAACAGACAACTCACTTTTCATGTAGCTGCTGGCAATACATGTGTTTGCTTTAGTTTGTTCTCACTGTTCACATCAGCCCCTGTAACTAGCCTGTGAGTCTCCATTTTCTGGTTGGTGACATCTCACTGTCCCCAAGATATATTAGCATATGAGAACATGCTGCCAATGCACCCATTTACACCATGCATCTCTATGCTGAAAGTACACATAAACCTGAAAAAACTCTAGAAACACACAGATTGAATGCAGTTTAAGAAGCTGCATTATATCTAGGGCAGTTTGCAAAGCTAATTGAAGGTAAATATGGTATTTCACACCTTGCTGCAACTTTTTTTGTTCAATTCTGAGTAAGCAGACAAACATACTGTGAAGTCCAAAGGGTGCCCACACATTATGTTCTCATATGCTAATGCGCTCTCTGGCACAATGAGATTTCAACAACCAGAAAATGGGAAACCCCCCAGGATAGTTACAGGGGTTGATATGAACAGTGAAAATAAACTAAAGCAAACACATATATCCCCAACAGCTACATGAAAAGAGTTGCATGTTGATAAGGAAACAAATAACATTTACAAGATATGAGGGTGTAATGCCCCTTAAGGAATTCAAAGACAGGACAAGCCATGGCAGGTAGAGAGACCGAGGAGTTCTGGAATTCAAAGACAGGACAAGCCATGGCAGGTAGAGAGACTGAGGAGTTCTGGAATTCGAAGACAGGACAAGCCATGGCAGGTAGAGAGGCCGAGGAGTTCTGGGTCAAGTCAATTAGGGCTCTCCACTTTGGAGGGATTTAGGGACAGAACCATTGAGAGTGCTGGACAGAGTAGTAAGGAAGGAGAAAAAAAGGGGAAGAAAAGGGCGGGAGAAGAAGGGGAGGAGAATCAGGCACTAGTGTAAAAATGGTTGTTAAAAAAAAAAAAGGAAAAAACTCAGGGAAGTCAGTAGCAACAGAACTACACAGGTCTGAGAACAAGGATGGCAAACTACGGGGAGTATCAAAAAAGGAATACATCACCTTCCAGAATTTCAAAAGACAAAAGAGAATTAATATTACTGATAAGTTGAAAGCAAAATATTTCGACAAGCATTGAGGCATGTGATGAGCTCAGCAGTGACCCAAGCAAGGTGACAGCATTTGTCCCAGGCGCTGTGGAGGGGGAGGTCCCCATTCCATGTGGCACAGGTTATAGCATGCCAATGAGAGAGTGCAACATCTATATCAGACAAGACAGCAGCAAAAGACCCATCAGTCGTGTAGAGGTCATACAGGTCGCACAACATAAAGGATGAAAGTTTTATGGCATTAAGTGGGACTGTGGGATATTGAACCTTGCCCACATGGTAGAACATGTGGTGGTCAATGAAAGCATAAGGGAGGATGCCCGATTCCACAATGCAGAGAGGATGAGAGGACAGAACTCAGACTACCAAGGGTGTGGTTAGAGGAGGATAGTTTGAGCCAGACATACTCCATAATGTGTCACTTGAGTTGGAAAGAAGGGGAAACAAATTACAGGTTGGAGAAATCAATGAATAGGAGAGGCAACCATGTAAAATGCAAACTGCAGAAGCAGGCTAGGTAGACTGGCAGCAGACAGGTAATGGAAATTAACGAACATTTTAAGCACAACAGATATCTTGTTGGGGGAGGGATTTGCCTACATAATGTCAATATCGTGTCATTTTCTGCTCCTTCTGTAACAGACGTGCACCCCCATGGATATGAGGCACACTGCATAGCTAAAAACCTTTAACCAACATGTGGTGTGA
The DNA here is from genome assembly GCA_016271365.2 of Neoceratodus forsteri. Lineage (NCBI taxonomy): Eukaryota > Metazoa > Chordata > Ceratodontiformes > Ceratodontidae > Neoceratodus > Neoceratodus forsteri. Next base: position 434,305,686 of record JADMNL010000022.1, on the reverse strand, counting down.
GGTATTACAAAACAAACCCACAAACCCTGAAACATGTTATTGTGCTTGTAAAATGGGCACATTAGGAAACTTAGATACTTGAAAACAAACTGAAAAATCCATGGCCATATTATCATATTTCATCCATCACAGTACAGGAGTTTCCCCAACCCGTTCCATAATCAACTTCCATGAATTTCACATTCTGCACAAGATAACAGTTACAGGATAGTTGCAGTACCAAAAGATAGACACAATAAAGCCAACAGTGCAACAGCATTACTGTTTACATAACCAAAGCCAGCACAGGTATCAGAGAACCAAAACAAAGGAAAACTGCATGTGCATTTCTATTTACAAATGAACTTGAGTGGAGGACGGGTAGGAAGGGGAACTTGATGGGTTAAGCAGTTCCAACTGAAAGGATGATATAGGAAATGATTAGTAACTGCACAGTTTGGGGAAGTGGTTGAACAGGTCTCATCTGAAGGTACTCTACGTGCTGCTGTCTTTCACACTGTCGAGAAGGTGTTCCTGGTGGTCAGGTAATGATGAAAAATGCTTCCATGCCAAAGCAGTGTTTCCTCAGAACCACAAGGCAATTTTACTTGCATAGGACGACAGAAGGAACTGTGTTCTTCTCAGCCTACATTGTTTTTATGGTAATTTGTTTTCCAAAAAGACCTCAACAATATAGCCAATTCTGGTTCCAGGGTCACGAGGCTAATTACTCATAAAAGTTACACTCGTGAGGCTGAATACTGCCATAATAAAATGACCCACTGATGCTAAAATTGTGCTGTGTTTAAATCAAACATTATGCAAAATGCATAAAAATGCAGTTTGTGTTTACTCCACATTTTCTGAAGTACAACATGGGGTATACAAGGGGGGCAATGAAACAAACATGGCTACACATACAATCAGAAGGGCACCAATGAAGAGCCAAAGAGGATTCAGACTTACTAATTTTATCTTCTAAGCTTCACCACCAGGGGGCCCACTAGTGCTCCAATAGAAGGAGGAGGAGGGCAGAAGTCATCCCGCGACCCTCTCCAGTCATTTTATAAACATTATGGATCCACCCTATTGGGAGTGGCCAGAACTAGGTAATACTCTGCAGTTTTTCTGCTCTACGGGTGTCTTCGTTCACTACAATCAAAGTTTCTACAAATATCTAGGCGGACTTGTTCCAGAACCTGGAAAAATACATTAAGCTAATACATACTAACATACTAAAATGCCAGTAGAATAGGCCTAACGGTCTTTCGCGTCTGCTCGTTTGGTCAGCCCCCACCCTGGGAGCTGACCTTGCTGCCCCCCTCGCCTTCTCTGGCTTCTCCCTTCCCAGTTCCAGATATTCTCGCTGCATTGGATTTTGCTTCCAGAACCCTTCCCCTGTACCTGTCCCACCCTCTCTTGAACCCCTCCGCTGTCTCTGCCTCCACCAGCCCCCTAGGAAGCACATTCCATGGCTCCACCACCCTCTCAGTGAAGTAGCACCTCCTCCTTTCTCCCCTGAATCTTCCCCCCTCCAGCTTCCACCCATGCCCTCTAGTGGCCTCCTCCTCCTTCCTTCGAAGCACCCAGACTGTTCCTCCCCTATTTACCCTCTTCATGTACCTGAGGACCCTATCATGTCCCCCAACCCCTCTCTTTTCCAATGTGTACATATTTAGCTCTTGAGCCTCTTCTCATAGGTCCTGTCCCCAAACCCCAAATCATTTTGTTGCCCTCCTCTGGACCCTCTCCAGGAGTTTAATGTCCTCTAAGTGTGGCCTCCAAAACTGCATGCAATACTGAGGTGCGGCCTCACCAAGCAGTTATACAGAGGGAGTATCACTTCCTCCTTCTGGAGGTGATCCCAGTGATGCATCCCAGCATCCTGTTGGCCTTGGCTGCTGCCCTCCTACAAGTCTCCGAGTTGTTCATCTTGACATCCACCACCACCCCAGGTCCCTCTCAGCCATCGAGACTTGTAGCATTTGCCCCCCCCCCCCGGGTGTACACTTGGCCCGGTTTTCTGGCCCCCAGGTGCAGTATCTTGCATTTCCCTCCACTGAACCTCAGCTTCCACTTTCTAGACCATCTTACCAGAGCCTCCAGGTCCCCCTGTAGGACCACCCTCCCCTCCTGCCCATTTACCACTGCCCCCAGTTTTAAGTCATCCTCAAAGAGACTCATCTCACTCCTGATACCTGTACTTATGTCAGAGATGTAGGCGTTAAACAGGAGGGGCCCAAGGACTGATCCTTGTGGGACCCCACTAATGACCCTCCTTGGGGATGAGACTATCCTGCCAACTCCAGTCCTGGAGCCAATTACCTATCCATCTGATCATCTGGTTCCCAACCCCCATTTCTCCCAGCTTACCCAACAGGCCTACGTGAGGAACAGAGTCAAATGTCTTGCTGAAGTCTAGAAAGAGGACGTCCACTGGCCTACCCAGGTCCAAGGCACTCGTCACCCAGTCACAGAACTCCACAAGGTTTGTCTGACACGATTTCCCCGGGACGAATCCATGCTGTCTATCGTCCAGGCACCCTGACTCTTCCAGATCCCCCCCCCGCCTCTCCTTGACAATGCCCTCCATCACCTTGCCCACCAATGTCAGGCTGACAGGCCTGTAGTTCCCTACCACCTCCCTTGATCCCCCTTGTGGACAGGCACTATATACGGCACCTTCCAGTCCTGGGGCACCCACCCTGTCCTCAGAGAAATGGTGAAAAGCTCCGCCAGGGGTTTCGCCAGGACATCCGCAAGTTCCTTCAGCACTCTGGGATGTAATTTATCCAGCCCCGGTGCTTTCTCCATCTTAAGGGACCTGAGGGCTTCCCTCACTCTCTCTGCTATGATCCTTTCCCTGTTAGTCAGTGCTAGGTCAAGGATAACCCCGTCTCTTGTGGGTTGTTGTACCAGTTGTTTGAGGCCCTCCCCCTGCAGGGAATCCACCATGTGTCTAGTTCTGCCAGATGCTCCTGCTGGTACTGACCAATCTGTATCTGGCATGGTGAAGTCTCCCATTATCAGAACCTCCCCTTTAGCTGTCATGTTTGTATATCTTTTAACATAACAGTAATGTCTATGCCCTCCCCCTGGTCTGGAGGCCTGCAGACAACCCCAGTTTGTATGGCTGTCCCATTTCCTCTTTCCAGGGTGACCCACAGTTCTTCTGGCTCCTTATGTGTGTTCTGAATTTCTGTAGCTTTGATATTTTCACTGACATACAGGGTCACTCCACACCTTCCCCCCTTTTGCACCTCGGTCTCTTCTGAACAATACATAGCCAGGTACTGAAGTCTTCCAAGTATGATTACTGGTAAACCACGTCTCGCTAATTGCTACTATGTCCAGTTTAGCCTCTGTCATTATTGACTGCAGGTCTGGGATGCCTGTGCAAACCTCTGAATATGCTGCTGCAACCACAGGGGAGGACTCCTCATTTGCGTGGATGCAGCAGTAACTCAGTACTCAGGCACTAACGGGTTTTGCCCATGCTGGAGGGGTGGGGTCTGAATTTAGACCCCACCCAAAAATTGGGTGCACAACCGGATTAGCATGGGAAAATGTCCCTTAGCGCCTGGGCCAAGTTTTCAATATTTGACCCCAGATGTCAAGCCCTTAGCCCCTGTCTGACTAGCATTGCAATTCTGGAGTCCGTCTGACAGATTTGGTTTTAAATAAGGCAAGGAAACAATTAAACTTTAATGTGTATAGTGGATGGACAGAGTTAACAAGCATGAAAAGGGCAAAAGTTTGAATCTGCCCATAAATTACTCTCATTCCCATGGCAGTGAATCCAGATCAGTACACGTGCTCTAGATTTATATCTGTAGGAAGACAGTGACATGTAGAAAATACTGTTCTTGAAAATGTTGCACTACTGTGCTGTGAAAATGTGTGATTTTAATTGTTTACCCAGCAGGTTCTCTTTCAACCCACCTTTTTTACTGCACCAGTTCCAATCTAACTAAGGGTTTAACGTGCCCAAGGCTGTCACTGGTATAGGGCTGGAAGCGCATAGAGTAAATATGCTGCTGTCACAGTGTCTCTGACAGAAGGCTGCTATGCAGACATAGACCCAGATTACTACAGTTTCCCAGACTCTAGCAGGTTTGGGAAAGCTGCAGAAGACCACTGTACTGAGAATATTCAAACTGCTGCCAGCCACTGCAATACAGGGAGACTGCCAAGGTGCAGTAATCCTAATCGGCAGACAACCTCCAGCTCACACCCTGGCCATTGCAATCACACTGCTGCTTCGCTGGGACATGGGACAGTGGCTGTGCCCACTCCACTGAGGCACTGCTAAGTGAACAGCAGACATCCGCTCTTCAGGGCCCTGTGGGAGCCTTCCAGCTGTTGCAGACACCCATTCCAGCCACCCTCAGGACATCCACAGAGATACTGCAAGTGCTAGTAGGCATATGAAGCTTGGTGTTTATTGTCGCTTTACTACATTGTCATTACATACCCAGTGTATCCACATACACCCCCACCCAATAATAAATAAAAAAAAAAAAAAAAAAAAAAAACACACACACACGTTAGGGGGTGCTTTACTGTGCTATGCTTTACCTCCCGGATCTGAAGTCCGTTCAACATTGCCCACTGTCACCCACATAACCATGTGATGCTCCATCTAGCCTTAGTTTATATTAGATCTGTATGGCAGGCATCCCTGCTAGGGTTGGAATGAAGTTTTGCAGCCACTAACTAGCAGGGCTAGTGGCTGGGAAAATCCAGTAGCCCCACAGATTTTTCCACTGACCCTGCTGGTGTATTTACTGAAATTGTTACCTTCTCCAGTACAAGCCCACAGGATTAGGTAAAGGAAACTCTTACCAGCCTGATACTAAATATACCAGCATTTGGGTAGTGGACTGGTGCCAATTTCAACCCCATGCCCTGTAAAAATGCCTTAGAGGAAACCCTGGCTATTACTCTTAAAGATCATTGAACATTTAAGTAAGCATTAAGCCACTACGGAGGTGCATACCTCTCAACTGTCCCTGATTTTGCCTCAAAATTTTCCTCTGTCCCTCGTAAAATTTGCATTTTTGTGACAGAACACTGGGGATTAAAATCACAAAATAATGTCAAACATTTAAGTTACAGACTTGTTCTTCAGAAAATGCATCTTAGCATACATCCCTTTATTCTAACAGCTTTCTGTGTGAGTAGTACCAATTTTTAAGATGTGTCCCTGATTTTGGGTCTTTGTCCTTGATTTTTTTTAAGCCTTGTCCCTGATTCATGAGGCAAGAGGTTGAGAGGTATGTGAAGGTGGGCTCTAATGCTGGATTGATGCATGGGGGGTTGCCGAGGCGAAGGCAGTCTGTCGCCTCCATGCATCATACATTACAGCCCACCGACGGAGTGGATTAATGCGCTTGTAACAGGGCGCAACGGCTCCTGGAGGGATGTTGAGGGGGCGACTGTCAGAGCAATACAGCAGAACGCGGAGACGTGGAAATTTTAACATTTTATTACAGTATGAGAAAGACGTGCATGACAGATTACATACATACTGATGTGCTCAACTGAGCTTGGTCGTCTACTGTCGCGGAAAGGGACAGATAACAGTTCTGTCATGTGCTGCCGAGTTCCGTGCGGCTATTCCTGTGCTATTCGTGCTGGGAGGTCTGCATTGGGGATTTCAACGGCTGTCAGGACCGCTGCCGTCGCACGGGGGATCTCGGTCGCCGTTACTTCTGGATGCGGCTTGGATTCTTGTCCGGGTGGGTTGTGCTGCAGCTGCTGTGTGTGCTGTGCTGGCCGCCGTGGCCTCCAGTTTGGTGCTCTGAACCAGTTGACGGTGGGATCGGCGGCGGCGCGCTTCCGTAGAAGAAATTTACCGTCCCATGTATGGTGAACGTCTGGCACCTGAACCCAGGAGAGTCGTGCCACCGGTCCGGAATGGTGAGTGTCTGCGGGTCTGGATGGGTGCAGGAGTGCCGGTCCCCGGCTACGTGGCGGTCGCAGGCGCTGGGAATGGGGTGACGCTCTCTCGGGACGCTGGTGCATGGCTGTGGAGCTTCCGGTGCTGAGGTGCTGCTACTCGGAGGCACAGATGGCTGTGGGGGCTGCCTCTCGGTGCTCCGCTGCAAGGTCTGACAGTCGGTGCTGTGGTGCGCGGTGTCCCACTGACCAGGCACGGGTCTGCTCGGCTCCCTGGAGTCGGCGCTCTGGATCACTGTGGTCGTGGCGGGCGGCGTGCCAGACAGGATCTGTGACCATCTCTGCCGGTCGCACACAGTTGGGGACCAGTAGTGACGGAGGCTGGACTCGCATTTGTGCCCTGTGACGGACATTATTTCGCGGGATGCGAGGCCAGCCTCCGTGAGCATCTGCACCGCAGTGCTTCTAACACTGTGGTTAGTGTACCGGCGTGACAACTCGGCATCGTCTGAGATTTGCGACATCATGTCCCCTAAGTAGTTCCTCCCCATCGGCTGGCGTGAGTACCACAGTTCCTGCTTGTCTAGATATTCTTGTGGTAGACGGAGGGGGTGCAGGTAAAAGGCAGGAGCTTCCTGTGGACATCTTCTGACATACTTTTTATACAGGGCTACTGGGCAGAAGATGCTGCCAGGTTGAGCATACAGGACACCGCGAAGTGTCTGCTTGTTTGACTCACTGGCGTTCCCATGGTTCTTTGTTGCCTCGTTGAAGGCTAGTGACAGAAACTCATGCCCTGCTGGATCTCTCTCTATCACAAATGATGCCTGCGTGAGCTGCCGAAGACCCTCTCGCCCTCTCCGCGCAAGCCCCAATTGCAGCTCAAACCACACGCGCCTTACGAGGCCATATGCTGTTCGGGGGTCCAGCGTATGGCAGTGCCTGATCCGGTGGAGGTCTTCCTGGCTGATCGTTGGGAAATGGGCTGCCACATCTTTGCCGGCGCGATACTTCTTCAGAACTGCTAGGAAGACGTCATACGCAGTTCTGAAAGCCGGCTCTGTCATGATGTTGATGTGGCGCCTCACCTCCATTCCATTGATATAGCGGTTCAGACCCGCCCTTATACCAACAAGAGAGCTCACCCTATACTCTTCCCCTCCCTCTGCCTGTACTGTGGCATAGAACTGTCTCAATGTGTCGGCCAGGTGTGGGACTGGCACAGTGGCGATGTCGAGGGTCATTGCATTCTCCTCTAACCAATCAGAGAACACGCTGCATGCCCATGCTGTTGTCCTCTGTGTATTTTGTTCTACTTTGCTGCGCTCTAGGGCATCGAGCCCTGTGGCTGACAGCTGGTCATGCCTCCGTGTCTGGCTCTCTGCATCAGTGCCACGTTGAGGCCTCTTGGCTGCCCCCTGCCCCAGGCACTACTGTCGCAGCTCGCTGTGGTCTTCTCACCGCTGCTGAGTGCCTGTGCTGCTGGCTGGCTACAGAATGCATGGACCCGTGCTACCTGAGATGCTGGCCTGCAAAACAGTTCATCTGCTGATTCTCCTGGCTCCTCGGTGCTCGGGCATGTGGCTCCTGCGTTCTCGCCGTGATCGGCTCTGCTGTGCTCCAGCGGGGAACTTGGTTGCTCCGCTGGTGTCTCGGATCGTGCGCAGCCCACCGCTCCTTCCGCCCACCACTGGTCGCCTACCCAATCCTCCATTGTCCCCGTGCCTACTACTGAGAAATATACCGCGTTCCCTTGCATGCCCTTCTCCCGTGCACACTCCACTGTTCAGCACACTGTGCACCACGGGATGCTTCTCCCCCCCCCCGATGTTCTATGTCTCCCCTGCAGGACTGGAGCGTCACAGGCGCTGCCCGTCCCGCGGCTAGTCTCCCTTCCACATCGCGCCCAGTGCTGCTAGGCAGGGGGTCTGGCTGTGAGCGGTACTGCCGAGGTGGGCACGGCATATACGCTGGGTTAATGCCTGCTTCGGGTGCCGTCTCATGACCCTCCTACGCCTATCGCAGCGCGAGATCGCAGGCACACTACTGATGCCATGTTACAAAGAATTGTAATGCACTGTTATATTTTAGCGAATCATATTTGTGTATTTTCAGTGCCATTTTAAAAAAATATATATATTATCACAATGTCAAGGTAAGTTGGAGAACTCTGTAAAAAATGGGTTACGTTGCTAGTGCAAGCTGCCAGTAGATAATCTATATTGTAACATGGCATCAATAGTGTGCCTGCCATCTCGGTTACTTGTTTTTAGGAGGAGGAAAACTGTACTGAGACTACAATGGTATCAAGCTGTTTCCCAAGGAATGCTGCGACTGTTAGAAAAACCCAGGGCAGAGACAGCAGTGACAACACACACACTTCAGTGTCCTGTCTCCATACAATTTTTCTTTTAATAAAGAATATTTTGTTGTTATAAATACATGTCAGCAATGACGATAACAAAGTACAATTTATATTTCCAGTGCTCTTTAAAGAAAAAAAAAAAAAAGTGGACTTTCCATTTAATGGCTTTGAAACGCATGCAATGGAAGAAACCCAGCATGCTGTGATGGCAGACTTGAAGAAATCACAGCATGTCCGTATTATTTAAGTCAGCAGTGCAACAAAACTGGGAAAAAAAACTTAATGTACTTTTTCCCCCACTACGAAAGATTCCAGGCAGCTTCCAGTTTTATTCCATTGTAAAATGTTTTTTTTTTTTTTTCTCATAAAATGGGGTATAGAAAACTCACAAAACGGAACTGCATTTGGTAAAAAACCTGAACCTGACCATTATTTACCTAGAAACTGCACAGTTGGTAATTAATCTGCCCCAGGCTGAGGTAGATGCATGCAGCAGCAGCATGCCTCAGTCAGGGTGGGCTGGCAGCGGGCTCCAGCAGAATAGCGACCTTTGCTACTAGACCTTTGAGCTTTCCCTTGTCTGAGGGGTGCTGTGTGTATGCCAGGCTGACACACGCCACGTCCATACTAAGGGGAGAAGAAATAGTTCCAGAGAGAAAACCAGGGGAAGTTAAATAAAAAAAAAAAATCCTGCCATCTGAATATTGGCAGAAAGGGGTGGTAGAACAAACTCTACGCAAAGGGAAGGAAAAAAAAAAAAAAAAAAAAGGTCTTCTATAAGCAGTGTTGCTGACTGGTAACTTAGGCTCTGTCCACACTACCCCTCTGTAATGTTAGAGTGCTCAAACCGTTACCGCAACAGTTTGTGTTTACACCTGTAACATTACAGAAGGCGTTTTCGTAACAGTTGTTGAAACCACATACGAGGTGGTTTCAACGACGGTTATGAAACCGGTTACACCTCAGTGACGTTACCAGGCGTAGTGTGGACACGTGGCACCGGTCCCCTAGCGCAGCGAGAGCTGCATTGTGGGATTGGGTGCCACAATAACAGTCGCCTGGCTCCCGAAGTGTGGACTGGCAGTGCCGGTCCTGTAACAGACACCGCGGCAGTGTGGACACACTGCACCACTCCCCGGTTGTAACAGTTTCTATCCGTTACGGGGTCCGAGCGGTGCAGTGTGGACGGGGCCTTAGTCATACAAAATTATTCTGAAGAATCTTTAACTATTACATGAGTCATTTTTATTTACTGACTAAATTTAGTTTCAATGACATTTTCACCTCATTTGTTAAGTACTGCACCTGTTTTTTATGGAGATACACTTCGAAAATATGGCATTTTGAAAGGTTTTGCCAACCTTTCTAACCTGGGACATGAAAGAAGTTTCCATTTTTATCTATTCTTTAGTAGTCCTATTAGACACAAGTGTCTGTTTTCAGGGGCAACCGACAGCCCTGGACATTGGTGGTTAAGTGACTTACTCAGAGTCGCACAGCATGCAAGTGGAGGTTGTGGGAATCAAAGCAACGTCTGCTGGATGTACCAAGCAAGCTCATTCACAGCTTCAGGGGTGTACCTAGGATGGAACATAACGTTTATACACCATTTTGGATACCATGACCTTCTATGTTGCCTCTACCCTCTTTTTTGACCCAGTTATACCCTTTTTGTTTCCCCTACCCTGCTTGTTGCTCCCAGGTGTCCCAGTCTGTTGCCCCTAGATGTAACCTGTTTGATGCCCTACAGTTGTATACCCAAATGCTTTGCTAAGCATGGGATAAAAATAAAGCAGCACCCAGCTGTATGCATTTGCACAGCGACTTCTTTAGGCAGAGCACCAACAATCATATTATAACATCAGAAGGTGGGACAAATAGTGCCCTTAGGGTCAGGCAAAATGTCGCCCCTCAAAAATAAATTTCTACACCATAGCTTACATGGTGTATGTACTGCCTACACTCTTGACAGCTCGTTACATACTGCTCTTTCCTTTAGTTCAAATAGTGTTTTAAGTTCTCACTCAAAACAAATATACTAGAGACAAATGCACTTATTTCAGTGACCAATATTTTTAATTTTTTGAGACCATTTGTGAGGACCGTAAACCAACACTATCTACAAGTAAGAACTGAGTGTATATTATAAATAAGGATCAAATCTGAACTCACCTCATATTGTCAACGCTCCTGCCTCCGGATTTTATCAGGCACAGGGGTACTGTTACAGCCGACAGGAACATCAGATAAGCAATGTAAGAATAAATTTTAAAATAATATTTGAAAGTTTTGCTCGTTTGGACCAGAACCGGGATCAGCAACAAGAGCAAAAGAACGACTAGCCACACCGAATCCATCCTGCGGGGAGGACACAAAACCAACTTACACCGTCCAATAAATAAATGCGACCTTATTAGGCCCAAGCACTTTCGGAATCGTCGCAAAGGATAACAAACTTCTGGAAGAGAATTTCTTTTTTTTTTTAATCCTCGGACAGGGGCGTCCCACGTGATACAACCCGGAAGCGAGGAAACCTCTGGAGCAGGAGTTCAGCTCGGAAAATAAAGTGTGTACACTGGAGCGCAAAACGTAACACTCGGGTCGCAAGCTTGCCGCACTATACACTGGGTACTTAATTGTTGTATTATTCTCTTTATTCTTCTTTGAAAAGAACAAAATCTGCACTGCAGAGCCTAGTTTCGAAGATGCAGGCAACCTTTTCACATGTACTACTTAAGTAGCCCGTACTATGGCGAGTCCTTCCGCCCTGAAAAGTACCGCGGGGCGTTCCTAACGACACATTAGTAGTACCATCATTGATTAAAACAAATAAAAAAAAGCCAACCGGCATAGACCTGGTACTTTTAAAGGAATGGCTTTGGCTTCAATACCTCTCAGCTGTCCATAAATATAAGGGCCTCCACGATACGTCAGTTTGACCCCTCCTTGCTGCCCAGATTTAACCCCGAGACTGACATCAAAATCTGTTCATATCAAAAAAAGTTTATATTTACTTTTATGTTATACATATATATAAAATATAGAAGTACAGGCTTAGATGCAAACAGCTCGTTTTCTGATGTGTTATGGAGAAAACGTACACATTATTAGTTGTTCAACCAGGACTAGCACACTAAGCTGAAAGCTTTTTTACAGGTGCGACCTGGGAGCACAGGGAAGTTCAGTGACTTGCCCAGGGTCAAACAGTATGCAAGTGGAAGCTGTGCAATTCAAACCCAGGTCTGGTTTGCTGGATGTCACCAGATTTGTAGCTCAGAGCCTTAAACCACTGCACTATACTGCCTACTGATACCTCCCAACATGACGGCTACCTACTCAAGACACCAAAGTAGCAAAAACAGTTAATAAGTCTGGTAAACACACTCTGCTTGATTGGATGGTCACTAATTGCCCTCAGAAGATTAAAGCTGAGGGTGTACTCTGGGATTGTATACATGACCTTTCCCCTCCTTTCTGTGTTTGGAAGAATAATTGTCTCAACCCCCCTCTCAAGATCTCTCTGGTTCGGGACATGTCAAGGGATGTTAGCAGATTCCTTACCTCTTATCGATAACACGGACTGGTGCCCCATTAAGACTTTCATAGATATAAATCAAGGCTTGGACTACTTAATTACCTCCCTTATTCAAATTATCGATCACCATGCCCCATTGAAAATATGTAGGTCCAAGGGAGTCAAAGCTACTTGGCTCACAAAGGAAATTAGGGTACTTATGTCCCACCGTGACAAGGCCTGGCGGACCTTTAAAAAAGTGGACTGCCCTCCGACTGGCAAGTCTATAGGCAATTCAGAAATAAGTGCAAACATTCCTTCCATAGAGCCAAATGCCACTGTAACCCCCTTGTTCCTTGGGGTTACTAGAATCCCACTTAGAATCAGTGGCAGGCAGGGAAAGGCAGCTTGTAAGATGCCAGTTAAATGGATTTCGTACTGTCACATTCTGTTTTCAGTCTCAGCTGAGCTGGAGTGATGATGTCACCTTAGAATTCTCGCAGCAGCATAAGCCACAATGGAATGCTAGCTGCAGGGGTTAGCAGTAGAATGTTGGGAGAGAGAGTCAGAGGGAGCTGTGTGGAGAGTCTGAAGAGTGAGGAGTGCTGCAGAGTGCAACTCCTCAGACTTAGCTCTGTAAGAAAGCTACCTCAGGAAAAGGGGTAGTGTGTTCTCACCCTAGAGAAGAACACAGAAAACCAGTGTAGGAAGTGGTAGAGACCATTCCTAGAGGGCTTTTCAGTGCCCCATCCCCGGAGGGATGGGGGGGGGGAATTCCAGGATTCAGGGACAATCCCCTGGTCCAGCCTGGAGAGTGGAGAAGCTGCCTAGATGCGTTTGTTCTGTGAGTACCTGAGATTTTTTTGTGGAAAAAGCCCTGGGGCACCTGCATTCCTGTGGTGAGTTTTTCTCTGACAAAGGGACTCTGTTCACCAAGACTTTGTTTCGAGTAAAAGTGTCTGCCTACTGTGGGGTCCTAGGGAGACTTGCCAGGTACAGAACTTTTGGACTGTGTCTGATTTGAAAGTATCTGCTAAAGTGGGGGTCTAGAGTAAAGACATAGCCATATACAGAACTTTTAATTTCATGACCCCACCGAGGTGTGAGAAGTAGAATGTTAAATGGGAAATACATTTCAAGAAAGCATCTATAAGAGTATTTCAGAGAAAGGTGTTGTAATCAGATGAATGGCCTAGTATAAATATTGGAAGCAAAAAGTGGGAGACCCCCCAACTGGAGTAACCATGTTTACCTCTCCGGGTTCAGTTTGGGCACCTTTGTTTTCTCTCAGAGCATTTGACCAGTGCCTGAGAAAAATACCCAGACGTGGGATTTTGAATTTTCTGTGAGCCAGAGAGTGCTCAGAGGTGGTAGGGAGCCACCAAGAATTCCTCATGATATATGAGAAAGTGTCCTAGTACTGGCCGGGGTGCCAAGTCAAGGGAAAAAAGGGAAGTGTACCAGTTCTGTCCGTGTGTACCCAGATCCATTCAGAACCTGAAGGTTCGCTGTGTGTGTGTGCTTGGTACCTCAGTAATCTGCATTACCAGTGGAAGTAGCCCTGTGGGGGTCCATCTTTGCTTTGTTTATTCTCTGTGTTATGTGAATAAAAGCCACAATCTAGAATCCCAACCTGGTTTGGACAGTACAGTCATTGCTTCCAGTGTCTGGATTTACTTGGGTGCCCCTGACCAGAAGTACAAACCTAGCATAAGGCTGAGCAGACTTTTTCTCCCAGGGACCCAGATTGATGGCCATGCTAAATGGTCCCCCAGGTGTGAGCCAGGTAGTTGCCACACTTGGGTTGCCTGTCTAAGGATGGCAGGCTATGAAGTAAAAGTATTGGGTCAATCAGAACTGTTTCGTAGTGACTACGCCTATCCCTCTCGGTGGCACATTGGTTTGAGAGAAGCAGCCCTGCTAGTTGAACAAGGGGGCCGGTGGGGGGAGATTACACCACCATTTCAGATCTTTTCAAACCAAGAACCCTTGCAACCCTAAGGAATTATGGAGACCGGTCAATTCTCTGGTGAAAGGAAAGGCTGCTGAAGTCCAGAGCTCTGTCTTTGCAACGGCACTACCCTTGCCAACCCCTCATCTATCGCTTCTGGGTTTAATGATTTCTTTACTGATCTCCACAAATACACTTTGCTCTTTGGCAGCTCACCTTCCCCCCCCCCACACTGGCCCATCCTTCCTGAGCACCCCTGAGGCTCGGCCTGCTTTCCACGTGAAACTGGCTTCCTTCAAAGAGGTCCAGAGGCTTCATGTTAATTTAAAAGTGGAGAGCTCTCCTGGTCATGACTCCCTTGAGCCTAAATTTCTTAAGCTGGTTGCTCTGGCCCTAGCTCGCCCTATCCGTGATCTATTCAACCGTACATTCTTCTCCAGCACCGTACCGGACAAATGGAAGGTGGTGGTAGTCATTCCTGTGCATAAGAGTGGACCCAATACTATTTTTAATAACTTTAGACCCATATCCATCCTCTTCCCATTGGCTAAAATCCAAGAGCAAATTGTATACAACCACCTTCAGGACTACCTGGAACATCACAGTCTGCTATCCCCTTATCAACCCAGCTTCAGAAGGAACCACATGACCCTTACTGCCTTGAATAAAGTGACCACAGACATATTTCAGGCAATGAACCAAGGTTCTGTCACTGGTGCCTTCTTTGCCAACCTTACAAAAGTGTTCGTTCTGGTGAAGCATGGTCTTCTGCTCCATCAGCTTCATGTCCTTGGTCTGGTCTCTAGTGCATTGAACTGGGTCAATAGTTACCCGTTCTGCCATTCAGGGATGTAGTGGGGAAAAAATGTAGGTCAGGCAGAAAATTCCTACATTCCGAACAAGAAGGCCGGGGGTCTGGGGTCGGCCAGGACCCCAGAAGCTCAGGATGCTTAGGTGCTCTGTGGTGAGTTTTGGGGCTTTTATTGAAGATAAAACACTCTTTTGTTATATCTTCCCTACCCCTCACACCAGGGAAAAAATGTTTTTTTCCCACAGTTAGAGGTGTGGGAGACTATAGTTGACGCTAAAGACTGCAGCTGCAACTGTGGTGGGCAACTGCCTGACCAACAATGGCATCAGTCACCCATTCCGTAGGCATTATTGTATTGTACTGTGAAAGATTTTTATATAAAGGGGGGGGTCTGGGGGCCACTAGGCCACCAGAAGTTTTGGGGATTTAGATGCTCTGTAGTGAGTCTTTGAGCTTTTATTAAAGATAAAATACACTGTTGTTATGTCTTACCTATGCGCGACTCCAGGAGAAAATAAATATTTTTTCTTCTGAAGTCATGGGTGTGAGAGACTATAGGCTATAGGTGGCCTTAATGTCTGCAGCTGCAACTGTGGTGGCAACTGGCTGACCAACAGTGGCATCATCCACCCACCCCATAGGCATTATTGTAATGTACTGTGCAAGATCTTGATGTAACCCACCTCCACCGGCCCCCCCTTGTTCAACTAGCAGGGCTGCTTCTCTCACACATGGTGCCAATGAGAGGGATAGGGGTTGTCACTACAGAAGTTCAGTTTACTAGTACATCTCAGCCTGCCATCCTCAGACAGACAACAGCAGCTGTTGGGGCTCCAGCAGCACCCCCTCCACCACCTCCAGAGCCACAGGAGGTGGCCCCGGAAATTGTAGGTGGTGGTGGGACTCGTGCCCGATGTGTGAGGACTGTGTCTGGTCCCCCTCTCCCCGCAGCTCCCCAGTGTGGGAGTTTTTTAACTGTGTGGGGGGAGATAGCACAGTGGTGGAGTGCCGTGTGTGTGGTGTACTGGTGCGCCGTGCCCCCCTGGGACACATTTGGGGACCGGTGGCCAGTGCACCCACATGCTGAATCACCACAGGGCAGAGTGGCAGGCTGCCACGGAAGGGACCAGGCGTCCACCTGCTGGCCCTTCCATGGCAGTGGCTGAGGGTGCTGCTGGGGTGGGAGTTGTGGCTCACAGTCACCGCCGCAGCAGGAGGAGGAGGGCTACTACAGCAGCTGCTCCACCACCACAGCCACCAGCACCACCCTGTCCACCACCAGCCCCACTACCTGGATTCCACGCTGCAGAGGACCCCACCACAGTCCCTGCAACCCAGTCTGACATCGGCCTGGTGTGGGCAGCGCTTGAGGAAAATGATGAGCGCTTCAGTGCTTTGGAGCAGCAGGTGAACAGAGTGGAAGCACAGCAGCAGCAAATACTTTTAGTGCTGCTCCTGCTGCTGGACCACCACGGCATCCCACGGCCATAGTAAGTGAGGGGATTGTTTTCTGCCCCCCACCCCACTACTGTGTTGTACTGTTTTTGTGTGTTTTTTCTTTGTTATTGTTTAATCATACACATTTTCCCTTCCAGGAGAATCTTTCTTGCACCACATAGTGCAATACATTTTTGTGAAAACCACTCGTAATTTCATTACAATGTGTCACGTGACGGAGGAATTCCCGTTCTGAAAATCTGCCCACATTCTGCCTCCCTTCTCAGCAACGTTAGGACGTGATGGTAGGGAAAGTGCATGTGCGTGCTCCTTACAGTGAATACAATTTGCAATGGATAACTGTCAAGCACATGAAAGTAAGTATTTTTTTTTGGGGTGGGGGGAAGCATATTTGCAGGTTTGTCTCTAATGGTTTCTTATTTTGTTACTTCTTCACAGATTTCATCTGCATCCTTCTGGAGTCTGGTTGTTAGTGATGGTCATGGTCATCTAATGAAATGACTTCTGCGTGTTGCATGTGCACCCCAGCCTGGGAGGAGGGGGCCTGATGTTGAAGAACTTGTTTGGATAAGGCCACTTTGTCAGAACAACAAAGCATCTGGAAGTTTCCTAAAAAAAGAAATGAATGACTTCTTACAACTTAATTGTTATGGTTCTCAAATCTCAATCCCTAAAGTCAAGTTACATTTCAAACCCACATCTTGTCAAGTAACACAACCTGTGTGCAATATTTGCTGCAGTCTTTACAAAACTTGAAATGAATGAAATAAAATCTTCATACTTACCAGAATGGATTTCACATGGATATTACATCACTTCCTCTCTGTAC
The DNA here is from genome assembly GCA_016271365.2 of Neoceratodus forsteri. Taxonomy (NCBI): domain Eukaryota; kingdom Metazoa; phylum Chordata; order Ceratodontiformes; family Ceratodontidae; genus Neoceratodus; species Neoceratodus forsteri. The sequence continues at coordinate 434,288,878 of JADMNL010000022.1, read as the reverse complement.
AGTACAGCTACAGTACCATTCCCAATGAGTTTTAGTGATGGAGCCTTTTTTTGTTACCCTGTAAAAGAAACAATAGAAGTGTCCTGTATATGTTTTACCATTGTGGCTCTGAAAAGCTACAGAAAACAAAACAGAGAACTAAAGGAAGTGAAGCAGCATAACAAACATGAGTACACGTACTCACTTTATGGTTTAAATATTAAGAAGCTTTCTGTCTGTGGCTGATGGATGTGGTGGTCCGGACAGACTCATGGTGGCAGTGGATAACATCAGTCCTGGTGGTGGTGCTGGTCCGGGGGGCAGACAGACTCATGTTGGCAGTGGATAACATCAGTCCCAGTGGTGGTGGTGGTCCAAGGGGCAGACAGACTCATGGTGGCAGTGGCTAGCATCAGTCCCGGTGGTGGTGGTCAAGGGGGGCAGACAGACTCATGGTGGCAGTGGATAACATCAGTCCCAGTGGTGGTCCGGGTGGCAGACAGACTCATGGAGGCAGTGGATAACATCAGTCCTGGTGGTGATGGTGGTCCATAGGGCAGACAGACTTATGGTGGCAGTGGATAACATCAGTCCCGGTGGTGGTGGTCCAGGGGGCAGACAGACTCATGGTGGCAGTGGATAACATTAGTGCTGGTGGTGGTAGTGGTCCAGGAGGGAAACAGACTCATTGTGGCAGTGGATAACATCAGTCCCGGTGGTGGTGGTCCGGGGGCAGACAGACTCATGGTGGCAGTGGATAACATCAGTCCAGGTGGTGGTGGTGGTCCAGGGGGCAGACAGACTCATGGTGGCAGTGGATAACATCAGTCCCGGTGGTGGTGGTGATCCAGGGGCAGACAGACTCATGGTGGCAGTGGATAACATCGGTCCGGTGGTGGTGGTGGTGGTGGTCTGGGGGCAAACAGACTCATGGTGGCAGTGGATAACATCAGTCCCAGTGGTGGTCCGGGTGGCAAACAGACTCATGGAGGCAGTGGATAACATCAGTCCTGGTGGTGATGGTGGTCTGTGGGGCAGACAGCCTCATGGTGGCAGTGGTTAACATCAGTCTCGGTGGTGGTGGTCTAGGTGGGCAGACAGACTTATGGTGGCATTGGATAACATCAGTCCCGGTGGTGGTTCGGGGGGCAGACAGACTCATGGTGGCAGTGGATAACATCAGTACTGGTGGTGGTGGTCCGGGGGGAAAACAGACTCATTGTGGCAGTGGATAACATCAGTCCCGGTGGTGGTGGTGGTGGTCAAGGGGGCAGACAGACTCATGGTGGCAGTGGATAACATCAGTCCCGGTGGTGGTGGTCGGAGGCAGACAGACTCATGGTGGCAGTGGATAACATCAGTCCCAGTGGTGGTGGTCGGGGGCAGACAGACTCATGGTGTCAGTGGCTAACATCAGTCCCGGTGGTGGTGGTCCGGGGCAGACAGACTCATGGTGGCAGTGGCTAACATCAGTCCTGGTGGTGGTGTGGTCCGAGGCAGACAGACTCATGGTGGCAGTGGATAACATCAGTCCGTGGTGGTGGTGGTCCAGGGGGAGACAGACTCATGGTGGCATGGATAACATCAGTCCCGTGGTGGTGGGTGGTGGTCCAGGGGCAGACAGACTCATGGTGGAGTGGATAACATCAGTCCGTGGTGGTAGTGGTCCGGGGGAGACAGACTCATGGTGGCAGTGGATAACATCAGTCCCGTGGTGGTGGTCGGGGCAGACAGACTCATGGTGGCAGTGGATAACATCAGTCCCGGTGGTGGTGGTCCGGGGGGCAGACAGACTCATGGTGGCAGTGGATAACATCAGTCCCGGTGGTGGTGGTGGGGGCAGACAGAGTCATGGTGGCAGTGGCTAACATCAGTCCTGGTATGGTGGTCCGGGGCAGACAGAGTCATGGTGGCAGTGGATAACATCAGTCCCGGTGGTGGTGGTGGTCCAGGGGGCAGACAGACTCATGGTGGCAGTGGATAACATCAGTTCCGGTGCTGGTGGGGGCAGACAGACTCATGGTGGCAGTGGCTAACATCAGTCCCGGTAGTGGTGGTCCGGGGCAGACAGACTCATGGTGGCAGTGGATAACATCAGTCCCGGTGGTGTTGGTCCAGGGGGCAGACAGACTCATGGTGGCAGTGGATAACATCAGTCCCGGTGGTGGTGGTGGTGGTCCAGAGGGCAGACAGACTCATGGTGGCAGTGGATAACATCAGTCCCGGTGGTGGTTGTTCGGAGGACACACCGCCTTTAAAAAACTTCAGTTAAAACCTGCCAACATTAACCCCATCATCATCCTCATAAAGAAAACTGCCCTCACAGTCATTGATGTCTGAAGTCTGACCACTGGGAAATTCTTTTTTCATTGTGTTGTCATCTACGTCAGTGGTGGGCTGTTTCAGGCAGCCACTGCCAGTGCCACCAGTATGCTCCATTTCCACATCAGCAAGACCACCATGACTAGGCCGGGGTACAAATACTGAGGTTGCAGTCTGTGCTGGTATGGGCCTCTCATTCATTGTAATGAATGTTAGCAAACTAACATTTGCAGGAGACAGGTTTGTCTGACAAATCCTGACTATTGCACCTGCTGAGCTGAATACCCTCTCAACACTTACACTGGAGAGTGGACATGTGAGGTACTTCAGTGCCACTGCAGTCAGCTCTGGCCATTCACTGACCTTTCCACTCCAGTACAAAAGAGGATCTTCAGTTATTGTCAGATGCCTGTTTTCAGACAAATATGACTCAACCATTCTCTGTGCCGCACAAAGTCCATTTGTTGATGCATCATCCTGTTCTCCCGAATCATTTATTTCACAAATACCCACTTGGGACAAAGCCTCCCAAAGCAAGTTGACACCAGACATTTTGGATGACAGACCACCTGGAACTGCAGTCTCCTTCCCCTTGCAGGATATGCTTGATGGTCCTCCAGGTACACTTTCAGCTGGATTATGCTGCTGAGGTTTGCTGACCTTGGCACGTGACTTCTGTGCCCCATGAACCAAGCGCACCAGTTGACCACTGATATTGTTTACCTGTTCAGGCCCTCCCTCCAGTACTGATGCAATTCCACGTTTGTATCCTGGGTCCAGCATTGTTGCTGTGGCAAAGTTGTCACTACGCTGAATGCTCACAACGTGACGATTCTGGTTGAATACTGTCAGCATGTGTTGCAGCAACATACTGCTACCACTATCTCTGGCAACATCAAGGCTATGCTATACATTCACCAATGTCTGCCTCAGCACCCGCAGCAGTGGAATTGATGGCTAATGGAGGCAGACTCACCACTCACTGTCTGTGTGGCATGTTCAAAAGGCTGCAAAATTGTTATTACAGAGTCCATGAGGCGCCACTGTTCAGTCGTCAAAGACATGGAGGCCCCGGAACTGTCACGGCTAGTGTGCATAACAGGATATTCTGAGATGGCTTTGTATTGTTCATACAACCTCTGCCATGTATAACGTGGAGTTCCATCGGGTAACAACTTCCAGCTTCAAGCAGTGCTGAGGCAGGCTGTTTTGTATCTGCAACTGCCGCAGTTGGTCACGGGTCTTTCAAGATCTTGAAACGTGAGAGCAGATACATCGTGCAATGGTCAGCATTTCCTTTATATCAGGGTGCTGCAGAAGCTTCTGAACCACAAGATTTAAACAGTGGGCCATGCATGAACACAAAAAAAAGCACTATTCGTGATGCATTTCACCACATTTGACCCATTGTCACTTGCTTTGAACCCAGTTCTCAGGGACAGAGGGTTTAGCCAACAGTCAATTTCAGTCAGTACCACGTTCAACATGTTCTCACCAGTGTGTGAACAGGTCACATTGCGCATAGCAATCGTTGCATGCTATCGAATTCCTGGAAGATTGCTACCGCAACAATCCACCTTACTACACTGATTATTCACACTACCAACATCACAAACAACCCCTGACACCTGCGCCCAGTGTGCAGTTATACACAGATATGAACTCCCCGCTGTTTTGCCACTTGTCCACATCTCCATACTGAAATGGATGAATGGAGAGGAGGAATGTTGAAGGGCGTGTCTTACTGAGTCGGACACAGTGCGGAACAACTCGGGGACAGCACGGGTAGAAAAGTATGTCCTGGATTGGACTTTCCATTTTGGACAGGCACATGTAGCAAACTGCTGGAACCCAGAATTCTCCACAAAGGAGAAGGGCAAAAGATCAATTGCCAGCATTTCCACCACAGCAGCATTGAGTTCACGTGACACTGTATGATTCTGGGGGTACTTCAGCTTATGTGCAAGAACACTCTGTGATGTGGGCTGACTTAAACGTTTTACATGAGGTGTGTTCATCACAAATGGTTATGCTCTGTGATGAATGGCATTGGCAGGGCGTGGAGTGTGGACATTTGATGAAGACGGTTGCATAGGTGATAATGATGTAACCCCCTTGTTACCTGGGGTTACTAGAATCCCAGTAAGACCTAGTGGTAGGCAGGGAAGGCAGCTTGTGAAACTCCAGTTAAATGGGTTTCACACTGTCTCACTCTGTTCTCAGTCTCAGCTGAGACTGAGGGATGACATCACCAATAGAGCTATCGCAGCTACATGAGCCACATTGGAATCTGCAACAAAGGGAGATAGAACGTTGGGAGTTTTGAAGTCAGTGCTTCAGTTAGTCTTGAGTTGAGTGGAGTGAGCTTGCTGCTAAAGCAGCTCAGTAAAGGCTCTAGGAGCCTCAGCCCTGACAGAGGGCTACTTTTAAGTAATAGGGTGTGTGTCTCCACCTTAAAGAGAGACACAGAAGAGTACTGAAGTGGTGGAGACTGCTTTTTCAGGTCTCAGTGCCCCCTCCCTTCGGGGGCGGATGTGAAGGTTCCCTGCAGATTCCTGGGGCAACTCCCTAGTTCTGTGTGTGGAGGAAAAGCTGCCTGTTCGTTCCAGTATTTATTTGGAAGAAAAGAAGATTTGTGAGTCGCCTGTGGGGCACCTGCAACGTGAGGGTGAGTGTCTGCTCTGGCTAGAAGAGCTTATGTTTTCACCCTGGGACTTGTGTGACAATGCGGGGATTGAATTACTAAATATTGGGAAGCCTAGAGAAATGGGCTAAGCAAAGTCAAAGTAGTTTCAAGTTCCAGAGTTTGTTGGGATGCAAATAATATGTAGAGGTGATGTGACAGACGTCTACCATTAATCTACATTTAAAAGTTCGGTACAGGAATTGTTCAGTTTCCAGAGAAATGGCCGGGTATGGGCTTTGGGAGCTGGAGGTGGGTGGCCCCCCATCTTTAGTGACAAGGTCCACCTCTACGGATTTCTTCTGTGAATTTCTACTTTGCCTCAGGTACTTGGCTAGTGATGGAGGAAGTACCCAGACGTGGGATTGTAAGGAAAATTCTCCTCAGGTGTCCTCATCCCTCACGTCTCCCTCATTCTCGTTGCTCTGCGAGTGGGTAAGTTTCCGCAGCAGCTGTTTGATGTCCTGTAGAGTGCTGGGGGCCGATCTCTTTCCTGCTTTCTTTGTATTTCGCTGCGATGCTGACTGCCATGGGTTTCAGGAAGTAGAGGGGTAGACTGGTCATTGCATTGCCACAGAGGCATCATGGCCCTTGCTTGTCATAGCCTGGAGTGGAGTCGCAGACTCTAGTGTGGTTTGGGGAGCCACAACAGGATAATTAGTTCATTCTTCCAATGGACTGCGGATCAAGTGGCCAGCAGGGGAGCCGGGCCAGTGGGGAAAACCCAAGTAGTGTACAAGTTGGGCTGTGTACCCAAAGCTGCGTGCAAATCCGGGCTGTGTGCCTGGTGGGTTTAGAGCCTGAGGGCTGGAAATAGTGATAAAGTGTTCTGTTGTCTCTAATCTGCATTACCAGGAAATGTAGCCCCATGGGGGTCCGTCTATGCTTTGTTTGTTCAGCTAGGATGTGAATAAAAGCCACACTGAAGAATCCCAGTCCTGGTTCTGGACATTACAATTATTACTTCCTGTATTCGGATTTACTTGGGTGCCCCTGTGCAGAATAGCCAAACCTAGGTACCCCTGTGCCGAGTAACCTCATCCTCCCCGAACCCAGGTCCCCACCAGGTACTGCTGTCAGCTTCAACAGCATGCCACCTGTCGTTTTGCTAGAAAGACAGGGTGAGGGGTTACAAAAATGGAGGCACCGCTTTGGATTTTGTTCAGGGAGGAAGGTGCTTGGGCAAGGGGGCTAGCGTTTTGGCTATCTGGCAGTGGGTAGCCCAAAAAGCTGAAGCAATTTCCCTAGTGTGTTGCTGTGTGCTGTGGATTTTGTGCTGCTGTTTAAAATTGCCAACTGTTTACCAAGGAGCTGTAAAGCCAAAGAGTGTGCCCTTGTCCTGCATCAAATTGTTTACAGTGTTTTGCCTGCTTGTTAAAATGAACTGTGGTAAAGAAAAATTTGGAAGACTAGGGGTAGCAACGAGAAAATTGTGCCCTGGACGTTTGAAATACTTTTAAAATGAACTGTGGTAAAGAAAAGTGTGGAAGACTAGGGGTAGCAATAGGAAAATTGTGCCTTGGACATTGGAAATGCTTTTTGAATTGACTGAGAGACTGCAGTGTAAATGGCTATGTTAAATGGCTGAAATGGGCTCCCGCCGTGGAGTTAGTTGGAAAAAAAAAAGTTGCATTCTGCAGTTTAAATTTGCTTGCTCGATGATCGCCGTGAGGAGAAGAGCCCTCGCAAGGAAGAAGAGTCTCATTTAAATGGCGTCGTGTGGTTGGTCAGGCTGAGATCAGTCCCACCCCTCAGCCAGCTCTACAGAGACTGCCCCAGCATTCAAGAGGGAGTGTGAGTGGAGTGCGTGTACTGGCAGCGGAGGAGCGTCGCGGAGTGTTAAAATCATTGTAAACAGTTTAAAAATTGACTTTCTAGTTTAAAATCGGGCTCAACCCGCTAATCGATCGTTGAAATTGCAAGTGTGGTGGTTAAGAAGACGATCGGTAGGACTGCCCGCCCGTTTCTGTTCTGAGGCCTCCAAGAACTGGCTGCAGGCCGTTTTTCTCCATCGCAGCAAACTGCTACTGATAACAGTAAGTAACCACCTTAAAACTGCTCAAACAGTGATTTTCAGCCCTATGCCATGTAAATGTGTGTGCAGCAGTGTAGTCGCTATGCAAGAAACGACTGTGTAAAGTCCTGCAAGCAAGTGCAAGTCTGTTAAGCCATTGACTGTGTGCATAGTAATAAATTCAGCCTCAGTTTAAAGTTTGCAGCCAGAGAGAGAGACTGTGGGTTGTAGCCAAAGTGCAGCACTAGTTATACAGGCAATCCTGTGCTAAAAACCTGAAGCTTTAAGGGACTGTGAATAAAAGAAATGTTACCAGCATGTAAAAAGTCTGTGGAAAATCCTGTAAATGTGTTTAAAGCAAGAACAGAGCAAGTTGTGCAGTTTGAGCAAAAGTTATCAGTAGTTTGTGTAAATCGGGTGCGTAGTGGGTTGACCCAGATTCTGAATGTTGATGCACAGGAGTGCTGCCGCCGCCATTACAGGGTGGGGTAGTAAAGTAAGCACAGCAGCAGAGGAGCCCATTTACAACTAAAGAGTGTGTTCAATAAAGTGGGAGTTTCAGTTACAGTAAACTTTTGTTTATTTTTCTGCAGTTATGGCCTCAGGACCAGCTCGTTACCCGGATCATGCCCGGGTTGCAGTAACAGCAGCAGTGAATAGACTGAGGAATATTGAAAAGTGGTGCTATGGAGGGCAACTGCCTCCTCATGTGGTGGTTCTTGGATATCCAGTGCATGTATGTCAAATATGCTTGAGAGCTGGAAGGGACGTCTTCATGATTCCTCACTGTGCTGGATGCCTAGAAAAATATGGCTTGTATAAAGCGCCTCAAATTCGGTTGGCTCCAACATGGACAGAGGTTCAGGAATCTGCAGTTGGCAGCACACAGCACCGGGTGGAGCCTGTGGAGGAAGGCCCTTCGGGGGAGTGTGGCACAAAGCTAGAGGGTGTAGAGTTAGAGACAGAACCCGAAGTTGAAGTTTCGGATGCTGGATCCCAGAAAGAAAGTTCGGATAAAGCATCAATAGACCCCTGGAGAGGGGGGGCCTAGCCCAAGTCTCTTAGACGAAGATGAGATGCGGGAGGCCTTTGAGTGGGAGGTGTCGACCTCCGCGCCTAGTGATGAGTGGATAGTCTCGGGAGTGAGAACGACTGCTCACTCCTGGGCTCAGATCCTCAGTGAAGAGGAAGATGAGGGAGAACCTATGTGGCCTTGTGAAAAAGGAACGGGTACACAGCCTCAAGATCTTGCCTTGGAGGAATGTATGGAAGAGAGTGGTGATGCCACTGCCCTGGCTTCGCAAGAGGAAGAAGTCAGGGATCCGTTTCTAATTTCTTGAAGTATGTGAAGCTGGCAGAACCAGGACTGGCCACCCCCAAGCCAGGCCAGCAGTCTCAGATTGACCAAAGCAAGTAAAGAGGAGAGACTGGTTCGTAGGAAGGCAAATGAGATCTATGGTATGACCTTTCCTACCTTTCTTCGGAAAGTCTGGGAGGAGATTGAGAACTGCAGGAAATCCTGGATCTTGGATGAAGCAATGAAAAGTGTGCATCCTGGGGCCAACAAGCATGTAAAGAACAGACTGTTTCACGAAAAGTATACCCAGTGGAAGAGAGGCAGGACACTGTTTATAGACAGAGTGAGAATAGTGAACGGAGAGGGACGTGAAATCTCCCACTGTGTGAATTATGTGCGCCCAGACGGGGTAATAATTCAAGCTCCTGACCCCCAGTACTATTGGCCTCAGTGCAAGGACCTCCCAGCAAATGTGCCCGTGCCTACTAAATGGACAGCCGAGCAGTGGTAGTAAGTACTGCCACACCAGACTGTGAAGTGCCTTTATTGATCCGCCAATATGGACATCCAGGACTCAGGTGCCCCACATTCATCAGTCTACAGTGTACTGGCCTTCCCAGCATCCATCGACTGGCCCACGAGATGACTTCAGGTCCAGAGAGGACACTAGCCCAGCTGTGTCCTGTTCATGACCTGGTAATCGGTTAATGTCGGACCAGCTGTTTTCTTTTTGTTCCTGTTCTAAGGTTCCATCTCCAGAGATGACATCAGCCCAGCTGTTCCCAGATGTGCCCTCCTGTGGTTCCCGGAAGATGTCTGCCGAGCTGTATCGGAAGAAATGCTGCCAGGGAGAGTCTTCGTCAGAGGTGCAGGTAGGTTAAGAATTTTTCTTACTACAAGTGGCTGGTAAGTCCGAACTTTTCTATCTTTATGACATTGCAGTACACACCCTACACTAGCAGACTTCAAAATGTGTGAACTGTCCTCAAAGTCTCTCCCCTTCGGGACTTTGGCCTGTTAGAACTGTGCTTCACCGGGCTCCGGCCCAGGAGAGACTCTTTATTGGACTAGCCTTCGGGCATTGTGGTCACTAGTTCGACTTTTAGGGCACTCCATCCCCTCAAATGTGTATTGTAAATAATGTCATTGTTTTCTAATGTAAATACTGCTTTTCTACCTTTTTTCTTAAAAAAAAAATCTTTTTGGGATTCTGCAGTGTTTTGATGGTAGGGGTTTAGGTAGACTGTGTATGCAGATTAGAAGTGTGTGTTGTCTTTCTTTGTCTCACAGGTGTTCTTGGGAAGACAGAAGAGAAGACAAAAAGAGGAGGAGGGGCTCATCAGAGTTCCTCATTAGTACTTTAGTGCGTAGAAATTTAATGTACTGTGGTGTTATGGTTGTTATTACTGTATTAACCCTTTCCTTCCACAGGTGTGGTTGTGGGGGCAGGGAGGAGACAGTAATTTGGTTAAAATGTGGTATCTTAATGGTGTGTGGTTGCAGGTTGCCCAAGGTCGGGGAGGTCCCCGGGTTGTTTTTGTTTTGGGGGTATTAGGTTAGAAGGCAGATAGGTTTTTCCCTAGAGGGTTGGGGGGATAGACAGGCTGTGGCCCTGACCTGCAGTAGGGACCGCAGTGCTGATCTGTCAGGGCTATGCTCTGGATGGTTCTACCAGAGCCACTAGGTGTCCATGGTAAGTGGATAATGTAGAGGCTGATATGTCAGCTAAAGGCCTCTAGGCCCTTAGTGCTGCCTGCCTGTGCTTGCACATGGTAGTAGGGGGCTTGATCACCCCCCCCTCCACAGGTAGCACATAGGGTGGGATGACCTAAGACCCGGTAAATAATGACTGCGGACAGTCATTTTCCTGGTCAAGGGCGAGTGTAACCCCTTGTTACCCAGGGTTACTAGAATCCCAGTAAGACCTAGTGGTAGGCAGGGAAGGCAGCTTGTGAAACTCCAGTTAAATGGGTTTCACACTGTCTCACTCTGTTCTCAGTCTCAGCTGAGACTGAGGGATGACATCACCAATAGAACTATCGCAGCTACATGAGCCACAATGGAATCTGCAACAAAGGGAGTTAGATAGAACATTGGGAGTTTTGAAGTCAGTGCTTCAGTTAGTCTTGAGTTGAGTGGAGTGATCTTGCTGTTAAAGCAGCTCAGTAAAGGCTCTAGGAGCCTCAGCCCTGACAAAGGGCTACTTTTAAGTAATAGGGTGTGTGTGTCTCCACCTTAAAGAGAGACACAGAAGAGTACTGAAGTGGTGGAGACTGCTGTTTCGGGTCTCAGTGCCCCCTCCCTTCGGGGGGGGGGGGGATGAGAAGATTTCCCTGCAGATTCCTGGGGCAACCCCCTAGTTCTGTGTGTGGAGGAAAAGCTGCCTGTTCGTTCCAGTATTTATTTGGGAGAAAAGAAGATTTGTGAGTCGCCTGTGGGACACCTGCAACATGAGGGTGAGTGCCTGCTCTGACTAAAAGGGCTTATGTTTTCACCCTGGGACTTGTGTGACAATGTGGGGATTGAACTACTAAATATTGGGAAGCCTAGAGAAATGGGCTAAGCAAAGTCAAAGTAGTTTCAAGTTCCAGAGTTTGTTGGGATGCAAATAATATGTAGAGGTGATGTGACAGACGTCTACCCTTAATCTACATTTAAAAGTTTGGTACAGGAATTGTTCAGTTTCCAGAGAAATGGCCGGGTATGGGCTTTGGGAGCTGGAGGTGGGGTGGCCCCCCATCTTTAGTGACCAGGTCCACCTCTACGGATTTCTTCTGTGGATTTCTACTTTGCCTCAGGCACTTGGCCAGTGATGGGGGAAGTACCCAGACGTGGGATTGTAAGGAAAATTCTCTCTAGGAGTCGCAGACTCTAGTGTGGTTTGGGGAGCCACAACAGGATAATTAGTTCATTCTTCCAATGGACTGCGGATCAAGTGGCCGGCGGGGGAGCCGGGCCAGTGGGGAAAACCCAAGTAGTGTACAAGTCGGGCTGTGTACCCAAAGCTGCGTGCAAGTCCAGGCTGTGTGCCTGGTGGGTTTAGAGCCTGAGGGTTGGAAATAGTGATAAAGTGTTCTGTTGTCTCTAATCTGCATTACCAGGAAATGTAGCCCCATGGGGGGTCCGTCTATGCTTTGTTTGTTCAGCTAGGATGTGAATAAAAGCCACACTGAAGAATCCCAGTCCTGTTTCTGGATATTACAGTTATTGCTTCCTGTGTTCGGATTTACTTGGGTGCCCCTGTGCAGAGTAGCCAAACCTAGGTACGCCTGTGCCGAGTAACCTCAACCTCCCCGAACCCAGGTCCCCGCCAGGTACTGCTGTCATCTTTAACAGCATGCCACCTGTCGTTTTGCTACAAAGGCAGGGGTGAGGGGTTACAATGACAAACCCAGAAATGATGTTATTTTGCCAGGTTTGCCAACCAGGGTTGATGTACCACTTGCACTAGACTTACTGCATTCACCACCACCACAAAAACTGCTACTCTCACCAGCACTGGACAACATTTCAAAGTCCTCCACTTCATCTTGCCTGTAGTAATCCTCTACTCTTATTACCACACTACTGCATTTGTTTAATTTCCTACTGGGCTTAACAGTCATGGAAGGGGATAACATGCTGGCTATGGTTGCCGGTGATACGGGTGAACGCCCCACTGTGGTATTAGCTGCCAGCTTGTGCTGGGTCCACAGTGCCAAGTCCCTATTCTTAAGATGCATATGCTGTCCTCCTGTGCCCAGATGGCTCCCCTTTTTACCTTGACTCACACGCACATGGCAAACCTAGCAGATTGCAACTGAATCATCATTTGTATCTTGAACAAAAAAATCCCAAACAAGGGATTGTGATGCTCTGCTTTTAACCTGTCCATGATGATGTGGCTTATTTAAGTCCGTTATTTTAAGCACTGAAGTGCGGGGGGTACGTGGTGTTTTGGGCACTGCACACCTGGACTGCAACTGGCCACCATGACTACCTCTCATATTGATTACTGGGTCATCATCATTATCAACTAAAACCGGTAGCTCACAAGTTATTACAAGGGGGGGTTCCTGCAAACAGACTCAGACACAGCCACTTTTAATTTCTTTTTCTCCGGTTCCCAACTGGGGGTCAATTACATCATCATCATATTCATCAATATCACACACATTCACATCATCTGCTTGGATGCTAGCATGTGGACTGTATGTTGCAACAACAGCAACATCATCATCACATTCATCATCAGCATCTACACCACCATCACCTGATATTTTTTCACCACACTGTGAATCACTGCATGGAAAATGCATGACAAGTGCCACAGTGGACGGAATATCACATTGTATGCTATCGTTGACATGATCATCAGAATCCTCAGGTTCAGTTACTGGGAAGTATGATATCATCTACGCTGCCACTCACTTGCACTGCTTCACACTCAATATTTTTGGAAACGGTACACTGGTCAGAATTAGAACTTGACTCAATAATACTAATACTACTTCCACCACCACAAACACCAGTAACACTAACACCACCGGCTGGGAAAACATCATCTCCTCCAACTATGAGTGAAGCTACTGATTGGGCTGTAAAAAACATTGCAGGAAAAATACCTTTCCTGACATCAGCAATGTACTTCTGCGTCTATGTACTACTACCACGCCCACAGACCATCTTACTGCCAACATTGCCATGTCAAAAAACAGTTTTGCTTTCGCGTCTCTTCACAGGCATTTTGGGGGATCAACCACAAATATTATAACCAAATTCAGATTTTGATACGCTCACTCTGATTGAGGGACGCTGGATGAAGCCAAATAAACAACTGTGGCTTCAGCAACAGATAAGAGACTACTCTGAGACTGTCACGGAATTAAAACAACTTCAGTAACCAGTGGTGCTGATGAGGTCACAAAAACAATCCAATCTGGTAAAAAATACCTTTTGAATATGGGAGTGGGGGGGAGCACTGAATGTAGACAGTGCTGATTTTTACAACACTGCAAGCAGCAAAACTAAGAACAGATTCCAAGACCGCAGTACAAAATCAGGCAGCTGAAGTGGATAGCAGGTTCACACTGCTGTGCTTGCAATTACACTAGTCTGTGGCACAATAAAAGGTGTATTATTTGATGCATGCAACACTGCGCATGCACACACGCAGAACAGTTTGTGTACAATGCTGAACGAGGAATGCGCCGCAAATGCAAAAGTTCAGTACTATGCCACGTTACTTATTATAAATTTGTAATGTAAACAACCTGAACTTATGAACTGCTGCACCACATCCACACAACAAACAGCAAGAAAATTTCTACTATTACTGACAATAGTACTGTGTACATTAACACAGTCAGTTATATAACAAAAATATAACCAAATAACAAAAAAAACCACTATTTCTCCAACTTAAATCTACCTACAGATACTCCCCTCCCCAAAGCATACTTTCACCACACTCAATGTTGTAAATTGACATTCAAAATCCACACAAAAACGCTCGATGATATGAGCACAGGAGGGTTTCCTACAATCGATGAACTAAAGTTGGATCCACAAAAAAAAGCAAAAATGTTTTTTGAACAGCATTTACAAGATTCCTATCACAGACAGCTATCAGAGCACACTTTCTCCTACTCCTTCCTACTCATACTACCTTGAACTGAGGCTGTGCAAATCAATATAGAGCCCATGTGACCTGAAATCCCGTGAATCACTGCAAAATTCACCTTTGGAGCTCAAAACAAGGGGAAGTGAGGTAAAGTGCACTGTCCGTAATGCACTTTGCCTTAAAATTGGCAGAGTAGTGGCCTGGGGAGGCGGAGTAAAACAAAGTCACTGCTTCCAATGGACTCATTAGAATGCAAAGTACTCCGCTTCGCATTGCAGAGCACTCTGTGAATCCGCCTTCACTCCACGAATCGCTTCACGGAGCAGATTGAGCCCACTTCGCCCACCACTACTAGTGGCACACTCAACCACTCAAGAGCACATACTGGCTCACAGAAAATCCAAAACCCATGTCTGGGTAAACTATTTTCTTCAGCTACTGGCCAAATGCACTGAGAGAAAACAAAGGTGCCCAAACTGAACCCAGAGAGGTAAACATGGTTACTCCAGATTGGGGGGTTTCCCACCTCTTGCTTCCAAATTTATACTCGGCCATTCATCTGGTTAATAACATCCTCCTCAGAAAACTTGTAGATGCTATCTTGAAATGTCTTTCACATTTAACATACCACTTTACACACCTCTGAGGTGTCATGAAGTTAAAAGTTCTGTAATTGGCAATGTCTCTTCACTAGACCCCCACTTTAGCAGATACTTTTAAACAGACATGAACTAAAAGTTCTGTACTTGGCAAGTCTCTCTTCGGACCCCATAGTAGGCAGACACTTTTAAACAGAAACAGTCTTGGTGACAGAGTCCCTTTGTCAGAGAAAAACTCACCACAGGAATGCAGGTGCCCCAGGGCTTTTTCCACACAAAAGTCTTGGGTACTCACAGAGCAAATGAATCTCAGGCAGCTTCAACACAGTCCAGACTGGACTAGGGGATTGCCCCTGAATCCTGGAATTCCCCACCATCTCTCCGGGGATGGGACACTGGAAAACCCTCTTGGAACTGTCTCTACCACTTGACTCTCTGGTCTTCTATGTTCTTCTTCTTCTAGGGTGAGAACAAACTACCCAAACTACAGAGGTAGCTCTCTGTTAGAGCTAAAACTGAGGAGCTGCCCTGGCAGCAGCCTCCTCCTCACTCTCCACTCTACAGACTACTCTACTCTAACTCAACATTCTACAGCTAACTCCTCAGCTAGCATTCCCATGTGGCTTATGCTGCTGCAACAGTTCTAAAGTGACATCATCACTCCAGCTCAGGTGAGACTGAAAACTTAGTAGGACATTGTGAAATCCATTTAACTGGCATTACACTAGCTGCCTGTCCCTGCCTGCCACTGATTCTAAGTGGGATTCCAGTAATCCCTGGGAACAAGGGGGTTACATTGATATAAAGGCTGGGAAGCTGCTAGGCCCCCAGAAGCTCTGGGAATTTAGGTGCTCTGAGGTGAGTCTTTGGGCTTTTATTAAAGATACTTCTTACCTACCCCTGATTCCAGGGAAAATTTTATTTTTTCCTCTGGAGTCATGGGTGTGGGAGACAATTCAACTGTTTATTGAAAATCAAGGAATGATGTTACAACTATTTAGCCATGGCTCATTTTTAATAGTGTCCTTTATGATAGCTCACTTATTTATTGTAGGTACAAAAGCTAACTCACACACACACACACATATATATATATATAGATATATAGGTTATAAAATGCCTACAACAATATAAATTAATTCCATCACCTCTGAATTAAATAGAAATAAACATAATTACATAATTACATCATACATACTGTGGAAACATAGAATCTGTGGCAGAAAGATACAGATGGTCCATCAAGTCTGCACATATTATACCACTATACCTCATCCCTGGACCTAGTGGTCTGGTGGGTTGTTCCCCTCTCTCTCCTCTTCCCCCAAATAATAACCCCCGATTCCCCAGTGGGGCTATGAGCACTCTTGTGCTTTCCCAGTCATGGTTGAATACTTTTAGAGTACCAGCCCCACCACTTCCACCAGATATCTGTTCCATGGCTCCACCACCCTCCAGTGAAATAGACCTTTCTTGCATCCATCCTGACTTTACCCCACACTTAACCTCCAATTGTGTCCTCTTGTGACTGTGTCCTTATTTCCAACAAATATATCTTCACTTTGCACCTTCATTATACCACTCAGAAACATACATGTCCCTATCATGCCCCTTCCCCCGCATCTGGCCTCCAGCAACTACATTTTCAGGGCCACAAGCCATTCCTCATAGCATCTGCCTTGTTGGCCCTGGCTGATTTTGGTGCCCCTTCTTTGTACTGACACCAGCCTGTCTGTGTCCTTTCTCATATGAGAACTCCAGAACTGGGTACAGTACTCCAGGTGAGGCTTCAATAAAGGTCTGTTTAGGGGAATTATAACTTTACCTCACTTCTCCTGCTATCACAACTCCTCCAATACACCCCAACATGCCTTAGTGCACTGGCTGGTTTGCTTGAGGCAGCCACTGATGATGAAATGCAGATCCTTCCTTTTGTTGTAGTGGTCAGCCTGACTCCTCATATCCATTACTCCATGTATGGGTTACTTTTCCCTAAGTGCATCACCTTGCACTTATTGGTGTTCAATCTCAACCCAGATCTGTCACACCCCTCCCAGCATCTCTAAGTCCTTCTGATGTTTTCTCACCCTTCCTTGACATCTAACCTGCTACACAGTGTTGCATCATTAGAACAAAGAGACACATCTTGCCCTGTATATCTTCTCCTATGTCACTAATGAACATACTGAATAGGATGGGTCCTGGGACCAATCCCTGTGGCACTCCACTTGTGAATCCCCAATCTCAACAACATACCTGCATTGGCAGTAAATGGTATCCAGCATTAAGGTAAAGTAGTTCTATGTCAGTGTGTATCAGGTCATATGGTGGGTCAGAGATGGGTACGTTTCCTGGATTGTGAACAGGGGCAAGCAACTAGGTAGGGGGTCAAAAAAGGGGTGAATAACCTTCCAGAACTTATCAGGGAACTTAAGGTTACTCTGAAGGTTTGTGGCAGAGTAATTTGAATAGAGATGTTTGGATACTGCAGATATGTAATTCATGCCATTCACTGTTTCCCATACAACTTAAAACCAGTTATTTTGGTTGGATCAGATAATGAATATCAATTATCTGGTTTGATTATTCAATTATTCTGTTTTCCAGCATCACTTAATGGGACTTGTTCTCTGCCAGTCTTTGTTTTATTTTTTTTTATTTGAAAAGTTTCACCAGGAAAGACATACTGAGCTAAAATAGCTTGTTTCCAGATGCGTCCAATCTAGTCTGGAACTTTCAGATTTGCCCTCGGTAGTAACAGCCCAGTGGCTGTACAGATACGAGGCTGATGTGGATGATCATCACTTACAGTAGTACCTTGTCTCCACATTTGTCCCCTACACCCATAATGCTCTACGCCCATTATCCCCACTAAACCACCACAATAAAGGTGTTAGGAGCTATGGGGGATTTGGAAAAAAAAACTGCCTGCTTTAGGGCTGTCCCTTTAAGATCTCAGGCTTACTCTGCTTGCAGAGGCTATTGGTAAGGCACTCAGGGGGGAGTGTTTTTGAGACGCACACGGGAGCCTAATAAAAGGGTGCCAGGAAAGAGAGTAAGAAGAGGTGAACAGCTGGGAGGAAGGAAGCAGCAAACAGACTGATCATTGAGAATATGTTGTGTTAAATGGTACATCACACTGAATGTAAACTCCTTTTGTTTTTCTTTTGTATATTTTTTATTTTTATTAACCAGGTATAGCACACTAAGCTGAAACCTTTTTTACAGGAGCGACCTGGGAGCACAAGGAGGTTAAATGACTTGCTCAGGGTCACACAGTATGCAAGTGGAAGCTGTGGGATTCAAACCCAGGTCTGGTCTGCTGGATGTCACCAGATTTGCAGCTTAGAGCCTTAGCCCACTGCGCTATACTGCCCTATTTGCTGCATTAAAGTTGAATTTATTCCCCTAAAAACTGGTGTCCATACAAAATGTTTGTCTGTGAGGGTTCTCTTGAAAAACATTGCCCAACCCACTGCCCTCTCACACTGGCCTAATAAGTCTGATGGGAGGATTGGATAGATGATGAGATAATGACAGGGAGGGAACTCAAGTGTCATGAGTGACTTCAAGCCATGACAGAATGCAAGTCATGACACTTGGCTTCCCAGGTGGCCACATCAGTAAAGGCAGTAACTTCAGTCACTTCACTCACTTCACTCAGTGCTAATGTCTGCCAGTCGAAGCCCACGTCATCATTTTAAAATCAGATTGGCTGAACAATTTACAGTTTAAATTGTTTATGTTAACGTTTGCTGCAGTGTTAACTTTAAAAGCACCTCTAGTCACTCCAGGAAAGACTGCAACTTACTGATGAATTTAACAAAGTAAGTGCAGTGAAGTGACAATGAGGCGACCCACCTCGTACAACCAACAGATATACCGCACTCCACTCTCTTGCTCCTCAAGGGTGAGGATGACACCAGCGGCATGAGTGAATAACTACTGACATGCGCTGAGTAGCCCGTAGGGTTTATTAACTTACCACATGACTGTAACAGCGGTCCACTAACAGTCATGTGGTATGTTAAGTTGAAATTCATGTCGCACACACCTCCCCCCCACCCATCTGCCGATGCTGATAAACATGACGTAGACTTGTAGTGCTTACTGTAGCACAGCTGCTTTGACAGACACAGTGGCAGGTGCATCAGACAGACTGGAGTGCGCTATGATCATCAGGGGAGGCACAAGAAGGGAATGAACATCGAGTGCTGTGAAGGGGACGAGAGTAGTTGAGGATTTAAAAAAAAAAGAGTTGCAGTTTCCTGACAGGCATCTGGCTGCATTTCCTGACAGAAGTCTGGCTGAAATGACAATCGGGCATTCGCTTGACCTGCCCCCCACCCCCACTATGCCCCTGCTGCAGTTCTGAAAGAGTCAAGTGGGCAGGCTCTATCTCTGATCTTAAACCCATAACTCATGGTGTTTCTCAAGGCTCCATTTTGGATCCAGTGTTATTCTCCCTATTCATTAACGACTTACCCAGCTTCTGTGGAGGGGCATTCCTTCACCTATATGGGGATGATGCAGTCATCTATCGCTCCTCTCCTGATATTGATCTGATTAACTGAGAACTTGCTTCTGACTTCTCTTCCTTTGAGTTCTGGTTTAGGTGCGAACATCTTGTTCTGAATACGAAGAAAAACTAAAACTATGCTATTTACTTATTTTATTTATTTATTTATTTATTTATGACTTTGTTAACCGGGTAGGTGCACTGATCCCAGGGACTGTTTTCAGGCACAACCTGGGCCACATAAGGCGGCACAGAGTAGAAATATCAAAATAACAAGAAAATAACAAGTGCAGGCAATACATAGTGAAAGATTACAGTTGTTACATTTGTCAATACATGGTGGCAGTAGTTCAGGGACAACAAATAAAGCAAAGTAAGGCTCATGGTGGTACAGTTTCAGTAAATAAGAGAACCTATTTGGCCCTACCCCTGGAACTTAAAAGGGGGGGCTAGTCCTTAAAGCAGTGGCAGGTGGATGCCAACAGGAGCCAGTCTTTAAGGTGAGTCTTGAACTGGCGGTGAATGTTTATGGTGCACAGTTCAGTGGGCAGCTTGTTCCATAGTGTGGGGGCTGCTACAGACAGGGTTCTAGCGCCCATGTTCATGGCTACCCTGGGGATTTTCAGGAAGGGGATACTGGAGGAGTGTAGGCAGTGGTGTGAGGCTTGGGCGGTGAGAAGAGGAGCAGGAGGGGATTTCTGGCCAATACGGATAGCAGAATCAACAAAACTGTACAGTGCAAGGTCAAAGTGGGCTTATAGTGGGAGCCACCCCAGTGTAATGTAGAGTGTACAGTGGTGTGTGGAGACAGGGGCCAGCAGGGAGAAGCGGCAGGCACTGTTGTATGCTACTGATAGTTTTGCCATGGTGGATGCAGAGATCCTGGAGTAGATGGGAGAGCAGTAGTTCAGGATAGGTAGCAGGTTTCCTTGGGTGAGGCATTGCCCGTATCTGCAGGCAACCCCTAGTTTTTGGTGAAATCTTAGAACCAGGAAGTTTATGTGTTCTGTAAAGGAAAGGGAGGGATCAAGCACAACTCCTAGATATTTTAAGTGTTTGACATCCTCTAGGACATGGCCATCAGGGGACGTGATGATTAGGGGTGGGTTAGATTTGCATTTAGTTAGGAAGAGATCTGAACAACATTGTTTTTGTTTTTTTTTGGCATTGACCAGAAGGAGGTTTTGGCTGCAGTGTAGTTTTGTGAGAGGGTTGCAGAGATGAGGGTAGGAGACTTTCCACTGGAGAAGAGCACAAGGTCATCTGCGTAAAGGATTGAGTGACAGTTGAGACTATCCGCTGGAAGGGAGTTAATGAATAAGGAGAAAAGGAGGGGTCCCAGGATAGAACCTTGGGGCATCCCAGTAGAGACAGGCAGGGTGGGCGAGCGGGCTGGGCCAGTGCACACAAACTGGGAGCACTCTGTAAGGTAGCTTCAAAACCAGGTGGTGACCTCTGGAGAGCAGCCAAGGTGATGCAATTTGGAGTGGAGGAGAGAGTGATTGACCAGGACGAAGGCTTTGGAGAGGTCAACGAAGACTGTGCCAGTTGCATTTCCATGGTCCATGTTTGTGAGGATGTGGTCAGTTAGGAGTGCGAGGGCAGTGGTAGTGGAGTGATTCTTGTGGAAGCCATGTTGTTGGCTACATAGTAGGTCATATTTACCTATGCAGTCAGCAAGTTGGTGGTGGACGGCTTTTTCAAGTAGCTTGCTTAGGTGAGGAAGGATGGAGATCGGGCGATAGTTGTCTGTGGATTGTGGGTCCCCGGCTTTATGAATGGGAATGACCTTTGCGGTTTTCCATGTATCAAGCATAGAGGAAGTGGTCAGGGCGAGGTTGAAAATGAACATTACAGGGGCGA
This sequence comes from Neoceratodus forsteri, assembly GCA_016271365.2. Lineage (NCBI taxonomy): Eukaryota > Metazoa > Chordata > Ceratodontiformes > Ceratodontidae > Neoceratodus > Neoceratodus forsteri. The sequence continues at coordinate 434,268,000 of JADMNL010000022.1, read as the reverse complement.
TGATGGCAGGGGAGATATGTCTAAGGAACACGAGATAACCCGTCTGCTCCAGGGGAGCTGTGGTTTGGGATGCACTTTACGAGTTTAGCTATGTCATCGTGTGAGAGTATTTTGAAGAAAAAGGCTGGAGGTGAAGGTTGAGAGGTAGGCCCTGTGGGTGATGTTGTGGGGACGTGCAGGGGAACAGGGTTTTTTTTTGCATACCATTTTGGAGTTTGCACAGGTACATAGTGAGGTCAGAGAATTTGTCGTTGAGGTCCTTGGCCACTTCTTGGGGATCAGTAATTAGGCCAGCTGTAGTGTGTAGCTGTGGGACAGGCTTACTGGAGGGGGGGGTTTAGTAGCGAGGCAATGGATGCCCAGAATTGTTTAGGGTCCCCAGGGTTAGTTTGCTGGAGATTGCAAAAATGTGTCTGTTTGAGAGCTTTGGCCAGGTGTTTGCAAAGGTTCCTCTGATGCCTGTAATCATCCCATAGGGTCAGGGATGGGGATGCTTTATAGGTTGACCAGGCACAGTCCCTGTCTTTCATGAGGGTAAGGAGGTCTTTCATGACCCATCATGAGTAGCCACCCCTCACCTTTCTGGTGGTGACTGGAAAATGCTTATCCTGTAGAATCAGGAGAGCTTGAGTGAACATGGATGCTGCCTGGGTCACATTTGATTCTGAGAAAATGGCAGACCAGTCCAGAGCCTGTGCCTCAGAGAGAGAAGGACGAGGGTATTTGGGCTTCTGAAGTTATGGAAAGACCGGTATTTGGGAGGGGGCAGTTTAAGTTTGGATGACCAGAGAAGATTCATAGGGAGTGATCGCTAATGGAGTCAGCCATGGTACCGGCGTGCAGGACACAGTCCTCCCGGTTAGTTACAATCCAATCCAGGAGTATGTGTGTGCCCCTGTGAGGGTTCTGCTTTGTGGGAAGGTTAATAGTTTGGGCCAGGTTGTATTGTTGTAGGAGGAAGGCATAGTCAGGCTGGTGGGAACTGAGCCAGTTTAGATTGAGATCACCCAAGAGAATTGAGTCTCTCTGTGGGAATATGGAGCCCAGGCCAGAGAAGGAGCTGTTTGAGCCTTTGGTTCTGGCTGTAGGGGGATTGTAGCAGCACCCGATGTAGAGTTTTTTGCTAGTTCCCAGGGTGAGTTCAGTGATAAGCCATTCACTGGGAGAGGGTGGGTCAGAGTGGGGAACTACATTGGCTGATAGGGGTTCCTTGATGAACAGAGCTACTCAATCCCCCTTTTTTTTGCCAGGTCTATCCAGGTGGTGGGAGGAGTACCCAGGTAGTTGGTAGGTGGAATCAGTAATGAGAGGTTTTAGCCATGTCTTGGAGAGTCCCAGGACGTGTGGTTTGTATAGCTCAACCCATGCTTCCAGGTCCTGGTATTTTGAGGGGCAACTGTATACATTTATATGGGTGATTTTTAGCCTGGGGGCAATTGTCCAGGTGCTGTCGGAGGGGGCTATGTGGGAATTAGGGGGGCCGGGGTTGCTCTCAATGTCTCCTGTATGGAGTAGTAAGGATAGGAATGGGATGCAGGTACAGGAGGGAACGGCAATAGAGCAGGATATGGAGGCCAGGTAGTGACCAAGTAAGCGACGTTCCATGTTTAAGAGGAAGGAGAGGGTGATGTGACCAGGGTAGGAGAGTTCCCTCGAGGGGAGGAGTATAGGGTGTACTGGGGGAGCAGGATTCTGAGAGGTAGGCAAGGTACATTTGGTCTTGGGCCAGTGCTGAGGCCCATACGTCCATCAGCACCAGTGCAGATGCTAGGGAGATCGCAAACAGTGTGAGCTGGGGCAGGTTCATGGTGACAGTGGGCGTTGGTAGAGATGAGGTGAAAAATTTGGAGTCCAAAATACAGGTCTAGGACACTTTTGCATGAGCAGTGCTGGGTGAGAACAACAGACCAATGAGGAAGCTTTAAGAGATTAGGAGAGAGAGGGAGATCAACAAAGGAGATGGGGAGACAGAGAGCTTTAAGCTCCAGAGCTCTAGTACTGGGAGCCAATGGGGGCAGGACAGGGTAGGGGAGAGAGGAGCTTAAGTGTATTTAAAGGTGGCCTTGAAGGGGGAGAGCAGTTGGGAGACACTTTCAGCAGCAGAAGCAGCAACCGTGGAGGCTGGGGCTGTGTATAGGCTGTACCAGATGCTTGTTTCAAGGGGGCCAGTGGCAGCAGGCTTCTTGGCACTGAGTGCGACACAGACTGGTGTCCAGGTGTGCAGGAGGCAGTAGGTAACCCAGTGAGCTACAGGGATGCCTGTTGAAAGAGGGACAGGACAGGGATCAATAACACTCTGAAGTGGTGGAAGTGAAAATAAAATTAGCACACAGACACAAGAGATGTAATTTCCTAAAAGAGGGCCAAATCAGGGGACAGAAAACATACAGCTATCCACCTACCCTCCTCCCTATGTACTTGTCACAAACCCACTCAGCAGGTCAGCCCACTACTCCCAAAGTGCTAACCTCCGAGCGCAGTCTTGTGAATAGTTTAACAGAACAAGGTAACCTCTTGTCTGTTTTGTGAGTTCGGATCAACCTTTGGTCTCAAGTCTTGGAGGGATTCAAACTGTGAACCTCTTGCTAGTGTACACAATGCACAGGCTCAGATATTTCTGTCTTTTGGGGGCCAGATATCTTTGCCTACGGGCACCTAATCAGGCATACAGAGATGAACCCTTAAAAACTTTAATAAAGACCTCAGATTTAAAATACTTCTCTTTCCAGTTTGGTATCACCATTCAAGCTTATGCCTAGTGTCTGCTATAACTATATATACTTTTCTTACAATGAAAGAAATTCAAAGACAGACCAAGTAAGCTCTAAAAAGAGTTTTTACTAAAGTAGATAATAATATGTAAAACATACAATACAGAACTATTATATCACAAGACATACAAATCTATTAAAAGAACAAGGTTTTAAATAGTTCAATTCTTACTACAGTACTTACTGTAGTCTCTAAATACCTGCTTAAAAATGCTCACAGATGTTTCTTTGTCAGAGTCTAGATAAAAAGTGTCTGGAAAAAAACAGAATAATAATTAAAAAGCTGGTTTTCCCCACCTATTTGCATGAGGTCACCTAGCTCCTCCCTGTCAGAATATAAAAAAATATGTATCTATAAAAACAGGATGTCTTTTCCAAGTATTAAATTCTGCAACCTCAGCATACTCATGTTCTTCAAATGACAGTTCTTTGATCTTAATCAGTACCCTCTCTCGCACAGGCATCAGAGCAACATTTACAACTTCGCATCAGTTTGCTAAACCTGGTTTCCCCCTCTAACGGCATAAACTTTTTTTTTATGATTTCCCTCTTAACAAAATTAACTTAGAAACATCTGTAATTAGCTTCTGGCCTGCCATGTAACACCTGGTATCTAAAACCTGTGTATGTGTGATCTCACGTGCTGTTTCAGCATTTTCTCATGGCTTTCATCTTTTCAGCTGAAACCTGGGAGGGGGTGAGCCGCAGATTTTCAGCATCTCTCATGACAGACAGTTCATGACCCATTTTGATATTACAAAAAATGATACTACAGCACTCAGAACTGGCTGTCCATGTCACAGTACTCTCTCTCCCCTCTTAGCATTACCTCTCTCAATGGTGATACCCTTGAGTGTGTCCATTACTTTAAATATCTGGGTATCACATTGAACTCCTCTCTTTCCCTTAAAACACATCTCCAACGTTACTAAATCTCTGAACCAGTGACTAAGCCTCCTCTATCACATTTGTCCCTTCCTCTTCTCTGCCTCCTGCCTTTATATTGCCACATCATCCCTAATACCTCTTCTAACCTATGGTGCTCTTTTACTGTTCTCATTGAATTCCTTGACCCTGTCTCTCCTCTCCCAGGCTTACCATAGGGTGGGAAGGTTTGCATTGGGGGTTAACACCCACTATCACCATTGTGATGTCCTCTCCTCGCTTGGCTGGCTACCTTATGAATCTAAGTTGAGTTATTCTTCCCTTAGCTTCTTGTTTAAGCTGGTCCACAAATTCATACCTCCTTGCCTCAATGAGATAATACATCTTAGACAAGCTCCTTGCACCCTCAGATCTGCCTCCCTCCCCTTCTCATTAAGCCCAAACTGCGTCTTGCCATCGCCCACAATTCTTTCTCCTTTGTGGCAGTATCTGACTAGAACTCCCTTCCCCCCTCCATCCTGTCCTGCTTCTCTCTCCCCAAGTTCCAAGCTGCTCTGTACACTTCTCTCTCAGCCTCTGTATCTTGCTCCTGCTTCTTTTGATTCTTCATATATTAACATTCCTCCCTTCCCCCTCCTCCTTCTACCTTCCCTGAAAACCTTGCCCCCTTTCCCCACCCTTTGTCCTTTATCTACTTGCTCTACCTGCTCATCGCCTGACCCTTCCCCCATCCCCTGTACCTTGCACTTTGTCCCCTTTTTCATGTGCCTGAAATTTTTTATCTCTTAGTCTTAGGTCATTAGACTATAGCTTCAATTGTCTAATGCCTTGTAATTTATGATGTTATGAAGTGTATATACCTCATCTGCTTTGCTTTATTTATGTATAATATTTTATTACTGTTTTCGTGCTGTATGTTTATTTTTGCTATCTTGATTTGCTTCTTTGTCTTATTGCACTGTGTTGTATTACTTGTTGTAACCCCGGGTCAACCCTGAAAAAGGGACTGCATTTGTCTCAGTGGACTTACTCAGTCACCAAAACTCAAATAAATAAAATAAATAATAAAGTACAGTTACCAGTTGGTGAAACTAGACTCATTTGGGAACCATACTGGGCCCAGAACAGAGCAATTCTGTTTTGTTTTTGTGCAGCTACCTGCAGGAATGCCCACCAGAATCAGCTGTCCTTGTTAGATGTGCCTTCCCCGACCCAACACCAGAATTGCCACTCTGATGCATCAGAATGCACCTCCCGACCTGCCAGAATGGCCATACTGACACACACACAAATGTGCCTCGAGTCATGACCCACCAAAATGACCACCTTGAAGAGTTGGAATGCAGCCACCTGACCTGCTGGAATGCCCCTGATCCATCAGAATGGTCCCACCATGACTCTTCAAACATCCCATGACCTGTTGGACAATACCCTCTGACCCACCTGAATACACCCCAGACCTGTTAGATTACAACCCTGATGCACATGAATGCCCCTGACCCACTGGAATGAGTGTGCGCCTACACTAAATACCACACATGACCTGTTAGAATGCATCCCCTGACCCTGCTAGATTGTCTACTCTTCACCACTGTGCCCCTCAACCTGGCACATTGGGTGGCATTCCAACAAATTGGGGACCATTATGACAGATCAGGAGTTGCATTCCAGTGGATTGTGGGGGCATTCTGCCAGGTTGAGGGGTGCATTTTTCCATGCCTTGGGTAAATTTTGATGAGTCAGGCACACATTTTCACAGGTCAGGGGTGCATTCTGTCAGCTTGGGGGTGCATTTCATCAGGGAGCTGCGAGAAAAGAAAATATTAAAATAGATCTGTTCTTTTTCCAGGTGCATTCCAGCTCTGGATCTATGTTTTTCACACACTGCAGAGTACAAGTAGTCATACAGATGAAATTAGCCCATCAAAAAGTGGTAACCCCACATCAGGCCTGTGGTCCATTGCCTACTGGAGCATAGGAGGAGCCACAGTCAAGACTACAGTATACAGATCCTGAATCTGTCTCTTAAGAGACAGCCAAAAGGAGGAGGAGAACTCATGGAAAGAAGGTAGAGAAGTTCCAAAGGGAAGGGGAGTCTCCAGGAGAATGTGGACTGTCCAGCTTAGAGCTGCCATTTGGGAGTAAGGAAGAAGTCAAGATTGGAATGGTAGTAGTTATAAGCAGAAGGAGGGGTAGGTGTGAGCAGATAAAAGGTAGTAAGGAAGAGAGCTGGTCTAAAACTTAAAGATTATCAGGATACAATGCAGGTGATGCCGCACATCAAGAGAAAGTCACCCCAGCCTAGAGTGTAATTCACAATGGTGAGTAGAGAAGAGACATTTTAGAGTAAACTGGCAGAAAACATGGAAGAGTAGGTCCAACCTAGCTAGTGAGGACTTGGGGGCTGTGTCCTACAAAATGTCACAGTAGTCAAATACAGGGAGAATTATTTTTTGAACAATCTCCCATCTGGCAGTAGATAGGTTAGTTAGAGTCCCAGCAAGCCACTTTGAGCTTTGGAAGGTCAGATAAAATCTTGGAAGGACAGAGTCCAAACAGGCCAGTTTGGCTCACCAGCAGGTAAGCAGTGCCTCCTACAGTAATTGGCCTTACTAGGTCTCATACTAGGTAGAGTAATACAGGTAGAAGGCCAACTGCCCATTGTTGCTTGTCTCCCTGGTAAGGGGTGTATATGTCACGTAGCCAGTAGGTATGCGTCTAGTCTTGTTTTGAACAGATTCAGTGTTTCAGCTGTCACAACCTGCTCTGGAATACTATTTCAATGTGAGATGACTCCTGGGTGTAAAAATTCCTCCTTGTATTTACCCTTGGATACGTCAGACTCAGTTGTGCATTATGACTTCTTAATTCAACAGTTCTATTAGCTAGCTGAACACCTAGACTAGTCATCATTTCCTTATCATTGATGATCCTATGCATAAGCAGTAAATCCCCTCTAACTCTCCTTCTTTCCACTAAGTACAATCCTAATTTTGCCATCCTTTCTTCATATGAAAGGTGTTGGAATCCAGAGTTAATTTTGGTCATTCTATGCTGTTCTCTTTCAAGAACACCAATGTCCCTTTTTAGGTACAGTCTCCACAATGGGCTACAATAGTCCAAATGTGTCCTAATAAGATTTTTATATAAAGGTAAGAGGCACGATTGGTGCCTTGTAACAAACGCTCGTCTTATGGCCCCATTATTTGTCCTGTTTTTTTACCAATTCATTACAGTATCTATCAAAGGTGAGAGCATTTGTTATTAGCACCACCAAGTCTCTTTCCTTATCAACCACATTCATCACAATACCATTTAAGTTATATCTATGTCCTCTGTTTTTTGCTCCCAGGTGGATCACCACACATTTTTCGGAGATAAATTCCATTTAATTTTCTGTGGCCCATACTTGCATTTCATTAAGGTCAGCCTGCAGTCTTTCCACTTGATCTATACTTGACACTTCCATGAAGATTTTTGTGTCATCTGTGAATTTCATACAGTACACTCCATTACTAGTTCTCAGATCTGAAATAGACAAGGAGAACAGTGATGGTCCTAGAATGGAGCCCTGAGGTACCCTGCTGGTAACTCTTCCATTCTTGGACATACTACCTCTAATTCTTACATTTTTGGGTCCTATCTTTAAGCCAGTTCCTAACCCACTGGATGATGTTACTACTGATACACATTTTAGTTATTTTATCTGTAAGGACACCATGAGGGACCCTAAAAAATGCCCTCTTGAAGTCTAAAAAGATAATATCAACTGGCTTATTCTGGGTCAAGACGGCACTTATTTTGTTGTAGAATACCAATATGTTGATCAGACAAGATCTCTGTTTCCTAAAACCATGTTAATTTTCATCAACTAATTCCTTGCATGTTGTTTCTACCTCTAATTTGTCACTTATTAAAGTTTCTAGCATCTTCCCAATTATAGACGTCAAACTTATCAGCCTATAATTGCATACTTAATTTCTAGTACCCTTTTTGTACACAGGAACCACTATCACAGATTTCCAATCATCTGGTATCAAACCAGTGTTAAATAACAAGTTGAAATGACAGTGCAGGGGATCTACTAACCAATTCATAACTTCTCTTAGAAGTTGGGGATGTAATTTATCCGGAACTACTGACTTTGAGGTATCTATCTTTTTAAGCGTATCTATTATCTCTTCCTTTGTAAAGACTTCCATTCTCTCACTATCACTTGGATCCATAGAGGGACTAGTGCTTGGGTTGAACATTGAGCAAAAGTAGGTGTTAAAGGCTTCAGCCATCTCTTCAGGCCATCATGGCATTCTCTGTGTAGGTGATAAGAGTGTTGTTAAAGGCATCTTCTAATCAGCTTGAAGAGGAGAGGAGAGATACAGAGAGAACATACATGGAACCATGTAGATGTCTTCGCTCAGTACTACACAAGCTATGTTCCACCCCAGCCCTGAGACTGGAAAAATCCCATCCCCATTAGATCAGCATTCCCCAGGGGAGGAGTTTGCTGAGCTCTTCAGGTTAGATGGGAGAGTAAATTCTGTGGGAATGTCTCTCTCTCCACAGAGTTTAGCTGGAAAGAGGCTGGGAGGGGATTAAAACTGTGGGGGTATGGATGGGCTGGTGCTGGAAGGGGGAGTACTGCAAATCCATCCCAGGTCTGATGTCAGTGAGTAAGGCATCTGAAAAGATGTGATTTCCTCAGTGGACATCAGGCTTGTGATCCACTGAAGGAAATCCTGTCTCCAGTCATGGGGGAAAATCAAGATAAAGAGCCCCTGGAGATCTAGTAGTCCCCTTAAGTCAGCTAGTGTCTCCTTGGGTCAGTTAGCACCCCAAACGGTCAGTTAAACCTCTGGCAGGCCAGCAGAGTTCTTACAGGTCAGAGCCCTGGCAGGTCAATTAGTATCCTGATAGGACTGTTAGTGTCCCCATTGGCAGTTATAGTCCCAGAAGGTAACTTAATGACCTAGAAGGTCAGCTATAATCCCAGCAAGCCAGCAGGTTTCTTACAGGTATGTTAGAATACTTGCAGATATGTTAGAATCCCTACAGGTCTGTTAGAGCCTCTACAATTCACTTTATGTCAAGGTAGGTCGGTTTGTGCAGGCAGGTCAGTTAGGGTCCCAGCAGATCAGTTAAACTTCCAACAGGTCAGTTAGAGTCTAGGCAGGTCACTTAGATCCCAGGAAGGTCTGTCAGAGTCCTAACAGGTCAGTTAAAACTCCAGCAGGTCATTTAAAGTCCTGGCAACTGGATTAGAGTCCCTACAGATATGTTACAGTCCTAGGAGATCAGTTTGAATTCCTGTAGATCAGTTAGAGTCCAGGCAGGTGGGCAGAATTCCTACAGGTCAGTTACAGTCTTCCCAGGCTTATTGGAGTCTCTGTGGGTTTCTTAATCCCCACAAGTTAGTTTAAATCCAGACAGGTCAGTTAGAGTCCCAGCAGGTTTATTAGAGTCCCTTCAGGTTTGTTAGATTCCCTGCAGTTCTGTTTGAATTTAGACAGGTCAGTTAGCATCCCTGCAAGTTGGTCAGAGCCCATGCACAAACAAAATAAATCCCATGCACTCAAAATGTTCCAGACAGTACACAAAGCTTTAGTGCTGCATATTTAATGTTAGCATATCTGCAGGAACAGAAACACTCAACGTTTCGTGCCTGAGATCACTTTGTCAAGAGCTGACCCTGGACAAAGTGCTCTCAGGCACGAAATGTTGAGTGTTTCTGTTCCAGTGGATATGCAGACAGTAGATATGTAGCACTAAAGCTTTGTGTGCTGAGTGGTGATTTTTGAGTGCACAGTATTTACTGTGTTTGTTCCTGTTCTTTTTACCATCTGCACTGAGGTAGTTCCTGGAGCAGCTTTAGCTTTTGTACATCTTAGAGTACAGGCATTTTTAGTAGAGTCCAAGAAGTTCACTTGGAATCACAGCAGGTCAGCAGAGATCCTACATGTCAGTTTGAGTCCTGGTAAGTCTCTTAGAGTCTCACTGGCTCAGTTAAAGTTCTGGCAGGTCATTTAGAGTCCAGGCAAGTCAGTTAAAAGTTCTGGCAGCTCAGTTTGTGTCCCAGCAGGTGTGGTAGAATCCAAGTGTAACCCCCTTGTTACCCGGGGTTACTAGAATCCCAGTAAGACCTAGTGGAAGGCAGGGAAGGCAGCTTGTGAAACTCCAGTTAAATGGATTTCACACTGTCTTAATCTGTTCTCAGTCTCAGCTGAGACTGAGGGATGACATCTCCATAGAACTATTGCAGCTGCATGAGCCACAATGGAATCTGCAGCAGAGAGTTGGAGTAGAATGTTGGGAGGTTTGAACAGTAGTCTGTAGGTCAGTTGGAGTTTGGAGCTTGTTGTGAAAGGAGAACAGCAGCTCTGTGTTAGGCTCTTGGAGCCTCAGCACTGACACAGGGCTACATTCAGGAAAAAGGTGTGTGTTTCCACCTAAAGAGAGACACATAAGCTAGTTTTAAAAGTGGTGGAGGCTGCTGAATTGGGTCTCAGTGCCCCATCCCTGAGGGGATGGGGCAGAAAAGGTTTTCCTGCATATTCCAGGGGCAACCCCCTGGTTTTCTGCTAGTGGAGAAGCTGCCTTATTTGGTCCAAGAATTTTTGGGAAACAAGAAGATTTTGTGATTCGCCTGTGAGGCACCTGCAACTGGAGGGTGAGTTTCTGCTCTTTCTAAAGGGCCCATGTTTTCACCCTGGGACTTGTGTAATAGTGGGGGATTGGACTACTGAAGTAGTGGGAGGCCTAGAGTAATAGGCTTAGCCAAAAGTAATAGTATGTTCAAGTCCAGCACATAGGGGAAGTCAAGACATGTAGAGGAGATGTGACATACATCTACCCAGTAATCTACATTGCCAAGCTCTCAGAAAAGAGTTGTTTAGTATCCAGAGAAATGGCCAGGTATGGATTGTGGGAGCTGGAGGTGGGAGACCCCCATCTTTAGTGACCAGGTCCACCTCTCGATTTGCTGTGGATTTCACTTTGCCTCATGCACTTGGCCAGTGATGAGGGAATGCATGAGACGGGATTGGAGGAAAATTCCTCTAGGAGTCAGAGGCTCTAAGGTGGTTTGGGGAGCCCCACAATTGGAAAACTGGTTCATTTCCCAAAATGGACTGCGGATCAAGTGGCTGGCGGGGGAGCCGGGCCAGTGGGGAAAACCCAAGTAGTGTACAAGTCAGGCTGTGTACCCAAAACTGCGTGCAAGTCCGGGCTGTGTGCCTGGTGGGTTCAGAGCCTGAAGGCTGGAAATGTGAAGAAGTGTTCTGTTGTCTCTAATCTGCATTACCAGGAATGTAACCCTGTGGGAGTCCATCTATGCTTTGTTTGTTCAGCTTGGATGTGAATAAAAGCCACACTGTAGAATCCCATTCCTGGTTCTGGACATTACAGTTATTGCTTCCTGTGTTCGGATTTACTTGGGTGCCCCTGTGCAGAGTAGCCAACCCTAGGCCCCCTGTGCCGAGTAACCTAATCCTCCTTGAACCCAGTCACCACCAGGTACTGCTGTCAGCTTCAACAGCATGCCACCTGTCATTTTATAAAAAGGCAGGCGTCCGGGGTTACATGAGCATGTCAGTCAGAGTTTGTGCCAGTTAATTAAGAGCCCTGCAGGGCTATCAGAAGTCCTTGCAGAACACTTAAAGCATCAGAAGGTTATTTAGAGCCCTAGAAAATAGATCTTTTAGAGTCCAGTCAGGTCACTTAGAGTCCTAGCAGTTCTGTTAGATTCCCAGCAGGTTAATTGATGTTTCAGCACATGAGTCAAAGTTATTGCAGGGATATTAGGGTTCCAACAGGTCAGTTGCAGCCTTGGCAGAAGTGTAAGGGTCTCAGCAAATTAACTGTAGCTTAGGCAAGTATATCAGGGTCCTGTCTCAGTCAGATGGAGTCCAAGCAGCTCAGATATAGTGCCAGCAGGTCAGCTGCAGTCCTGGCAGGTACAGTAGTATACAGTAGTGGCCCAGCAGATCACTTAGAATTCTTGCACTTTGGTTAGAGACCATGACATGTTCAGGTCCAGGATGCTCCTATCAGACCCTCACAAAGAGTGTCACTGGTACAGTGTGCTGCTTGTGTTGTTGTTTCACCATTAAGCCATATGGTTTTGAAAATGTTTTACATAAGGAAAACTAGTTAGGAAACATATCTGTTTCATAAAATGCCTGCATTACATTGATATTTAGAGTCATTTGCTGAAATTGACACTGACTCACACCCTCTTGGTCAGTTTTGGCCACAGGCATTGGAGTTTGTGTCTAGAGGTAGTATAGCCTAAAGGTTACAGTAATAAGATATGAATGCATGTGCTACATTCAGCAGACTTGGGTTTGAGTCTACCAACCTCTTCTTGCATACTGTGTGACCCTGAGCAAGTCATTTAACCTCCCCAGTGCTCCCAGGTCACCTCTGAATACAGGCACTGTACCTAGTGGGCTTTACCCAGTTACCAAAGGAAAAAAAATGAATTTTTATGAAATCCAAACCAGCATGGTTTACTTGCTGCCAACATAGGTATGCTCCATACAACTGTCATTGTGTACGCTCAGTTAATATGTGAGCACATAAAAAAAAAATCACGGTCACATTTAAAATGAATTAAAAAAAATGAAAACTCATTTTTGAAAATAATTTTTAAAATGTAATTCTTCACACAGATCAGTTTTCTCTTTTAGTTAGCAACAGCCTAAGCAAGCTTTTGAGGGCTGACTGCGTGTCAATTCACTCTTCAGCCTTTTATCTCCCTCAGAGAAAATGTTACCATGTTAAAGGTGAAGGGTTTTCCAAGAAAACCTACATACTGCCAATCATTAATCCTATCAGATTTTATAACTGTGCTAAGTGCAAGATTCATCTTCCTTAACATTATGGGACACGTGCAGAGCACATTACAGCAGAGTAGCCAAAGGGGACGGGGAAGGGAATCATGTGAGTCACAGGCACTGATATAGTACGCAAGTAATGTTGACCTGTTACCCACTAAAGCAAAAGTGCATGTTAGAGGGAAAATGCTAGGCCTACTGCACACTTTTTTGTATTATGTGTTTTGCTCCATGCAGCATGGCTAATATACCATTATCAAGCAATTTTTGGCCCTCACAGAGCTGAGACAGAATGGATTTACCTCTTAGTTACTCTGAGCAGTTAAGATCCCAGTCACATGGGGATAGCTGCATTAGGAACCAAAGTCTTGACCAAAGTCTGTAAACATGCATCCTGTCAAATACTTGACAATGCCCTCCCAACATCTCATCTGCTGCACTAACACCCCTACACCTACAGGTGGCAGTAGACCAGTGAGGTGAAGCAGCCCTCTCTCTCTCTCTCTGGAGGAGGAGAAGAGCATTTGTTGTGAAGCTCTGTCCTCCTCCTCCTGGCCAGCACATGGTGATCCAGGCTTATTCCTGAACCTACGGTGCCAGCACTGTGAGTAGTAAACTGCACCAATAAGGCAAAATCCTTATGTATACTTTTTATACCATTTTAGATTGTCATTTTTCTCCTGTCTTGTAAGATGCTATTTTCTCCATCTTAAATCTGTTTTGGCTTTTTTGTTAGGATTGAAATGATTAAAAGAGCACTCCTTTTATTATGATGATCCCCAGGTTTTCATCAGTATTCTAAGCAGTATCCTGTCTAGCTGCCCAACTAGGATCAAAAATGTTGCAATGCTATCAGATTGCCTCAGTGATCATTCCCCGGTAATTTGTAGATGGGCAAACAAAGATAAAATAGACCCTCCGATCACCACTCAAAGCAGAGTTCTTAAGAGAGGGCAGTTAGGCGCACTTAAAGCGGCCTTATCCTAAGCTGACTGGTCCCCTATTGACAATGCCGAGGACATTGATCAAGCAATGAAGTACTTCATGGGTAAGTTCAATGAAACATATGACATCTTTGCCCCAATGAGGAAAAGAAAGGTCAGAGGATCCTCCAATGATTGGATCACTCGTGACTTACTAGTAGAGATGAGAGCTAGGGATAACCTATGGTGCAAGGCAAAAAACTCAGGCAACCTGGCTGACTATCAGAATTACAGGGCCACAAGGAATAAGTGCACAAACCTGGCCAGGCCTGCTGAAGCAAAATACTGTAAAGAAAAGATGGATAGGAACTGGGGAAATGGTAAAAAATTCTGGGAGAACATTAAAGACCTTCTCGGAAAGGACGAGAGGAAGTACCCCACAATGCTCAGTTTGAATGGTACACCTACCCTGGACCCCCACAGAATTGCAGAATCCTTTAATTCTGCTTTCTCAGACCTCAGCTCTGCCCCCCCAATTATCTTACTCCCACAGATCCAGCTCCCCAAAGCACTACTTCCAATTACAATCTGCCCAACTTCTACTTTAAGCGTGTCACAGCCAAGGAGGTCAGATCTTATGTATGGAAGGTCCTAGGAAAAACAAGGCTTGGCAGTGATAATATCAATATGAAGTTGGTGGCATTTGTACTTGATGAAGTCATTGTCCCAATAACAAAAATCTTTGCCTTGGCTAAATTTCCATCTGTCTGGAAGATGGCATTGGTGATCTCAGTGCACAAAAGTGGAGATCGCACTTGCACTTTCAATTACAGACCAATCTCAATACTCTCTCCTGCCTCTCAAAACTGCTTGAGAGAGTCATTGCTGACCAGATCACAGAGTACCTCCATGAGTATGACCTTCAGTGTCATCAGCAGCACGGCTTTCAAAAGAGCCATAGCACAGCTACAGCGCTGGTTGAATTTTCTGATTATGTGCACAAGGCAATGAATGCTGGCAAGTTGTGGGATCTATATTTATAGATCTCACTTAGGCCTTTGACACCATTAACCATCCTATCCTGCTGGACCAGCTAATGTCCTTGGGACTAGCCTCTTGCCCAGTCAATTGAATTAGGGGCTACCTATCCCACAGGTCCCAGTGTGTAAAAATAGAGACAACAACCTCTTCTGCTAGGGATGTCACACTGGAAGTCCCACAAGGATCCATTTTGGGTCCTCTACTATTCAGCCTGTTTCTGAAAAACCTCCCTGCAGCTTGCAAAAGCAAAATTATTTTCTACGCAGATAATGCTGTCCTTTTAAGTAGCAGCACCCAGCCTACCATCTGCAAAAAGAATTATAGACCACTTTCTATCAATTGCAGGACTGGTTCAGATCATTGCTAAATTGGGGGTTCTTTACAGGCATAAACAATATCTGACCCACTCTGCCCTCTGACTCTGTGTATCGAGTGCAATATTGTCTATCATAGACTATGGCCTGGTGGTCTATGGAGCAACAACTGACACTGCGCTTAAGTGGGTAGAGACTGCCCTCAATAAAGCTTGCAGACTCACCTTAGGAGCCAATAATCTGACTCACTTCTGTTTGCTCTACAAGCAAACTGGCTGGCTGAACCTGAGTAGTAGGATTACTTACTAGATGTGCCTTAAGGTAAAAGAGCACTCCTAGTAAATTCCTCCATGCATTAGCTAACATGCACCACAAAGCAGAGGAGCTTTATGGTGCATGTTAGCTAAAGCTAAGAACCACAAACCTTGGGGGAGACCTTTGCTTTTAAATTAATTTTGCCACTTTTTACTTTTTTCTCTTTCTAAAGAGTGATCAGCTATTAAGGGACTCCTGGGGGCTCAGAGCTATAAATAGCGCTCTGCTTCTGAAACCAGCTCCTTTAGAGCTTAAACACTGCATAAGTGTAAACCTCTAGCACCTTGTGAAACTGTGTATTGCTGCTTAAAACTTTTACATATCTGAGTCCACTGCAGTTGTTTAGATAGCAGGCAGAGGAGCTTTGTAGTGCATGTTAGCTAAAGCTAAGAACCACAAACCTCGGGGGAGACCTTTGCTTTTAAACTAATTTTGGCATTTTTTACTTTTTGCTCTTTCTAAACAGTGATCAGCTGTTAAGGGACTCCTGGGGGCTCAGAGCTATAAATAGCACTCTGCTTCTGAAACCAGCTCCTTTAGAGCTTAAACACTGCATAAGTGTAAACCTCTACCACCTTGTGAAACTGTGTATTGCTGCTTAAAACTTTTACATACAGTATCTGGAGCCCTGCAGTTGTTAGATAGCAGGCAGAGGAGCCTTTGTGTTTTAAAATAATTTATTTCTGAACAGCAGTCTTGTGTTTGTCAGCAACCTGGTAGGATTTTCATAATTTCACGGTGTGATTCTGTTGCATTAAAAACTTATTTTCTTTTGGTGTTGTTTGATCATACCACCTATTTTTCTTTTTGAGTTGTAAGCACTTTTGGATTTAATTTATCCTTTGTTAAGTTATACTTTACATTTTGGGAAGTTTGTCTACAATATATAATTTAATTTCCACTTGTTTTTAAGTTATTTAGTTAATTTATATTAGCTAAGGGTTTGCTGTTTCCAATTATGGAAGAAGGCAGCATCTTCACTATTGTTACCACTACTGGACATACTGGTTTAAAATGTATAGCGTGTAATATGTACACATTATTGACGGGGGACATTCTCGGTCAACCCTACACATGTAATAAATGTCTTGAAATTGTGGAATTACATAATGTGATAGGGCTTTTTAATCAATGTCTAATTGCACTTGAGAATAGCCAATCTGACATGCACAGCCATTTTAAAGCTACCACTGTATCTTTGAATTTAGATGTGGATCATGGTCCAGATGGCAAAATTGATGTTACACCATGCACCTCCTATACCCCTGATGTTTTTGTCCCGATAATTACTAATAGTCCTCAGCCTCCTCCTGAGGGCATTAGAAAAGAGCCAGAGAAGTTGATTGTCTTATTGATGACAATCAAACTGTAGAAAGATAGCTGGTTCTTTACTCAGACTACCAGAGCTGCAAAAAGGAGAAAGGCCCAACACTTTAGTCTTGAGCAATTTAACAGATTTGATCCCTAACCTCTGTCATATTGAATGATGTAAATGAGACTCCAGATGCCCTCATTGGCCATACTGACAATTGTACTAATGACTCTCCACCAATCAATTATTCACATACTAATGACACCCCTCTTATAGATTTATCCTTTGATTTTACAACTTCACCATTGCCTGATTGTCGTGATAATTTCAACACTCCAGGGTCACAACAAATCTATGTTCTAGGGGACTCACTGACAAAACACCTAGATATGACCATATGTAACCCTGACAAAGTCAATAGAACTAGTTCTAGTTTCAGTGGTTGCAAAATCTCTGATCTCACATTAATGTTGCCTGAGATCATGAAGGATCGTGACAACAATCCTATTGCCCTTATACATGTGGGTGCTAATAATATCTATAGGGGCTCTGTTCAATCAATCAAAGAAGACTATGTTGCATTAACCAACAAGTTGGTGGATATGGGTTGTAATATCTGCATATCTGAAGTCTTACCAATCCCACATTGCTCTTCATTTCTCAATAATAAAATTAAAATTGTGAATGAGTGGCTTAGAAAATGGTGTTTACACCAAAACTTGACATGTTTAACACATTGGGAGGAATTTGAATATCGTCCTGAATTGTACTGTTTTGATGGACTACATTTAAGTAGAGGGGGCTAATGCCGTACTGGGCAGACAATTTATAACATCTATTAACCACCTTTTAAACTAAAGCTCGGGGGTGAGAAGGTGGACAGGCCGCCATCTCTAAAATCTCCAGCCGGTAGCACCATGATATGTAAAGAGTTACATTTCTTATGTTTCAACGCTCGATGCCTTACTCAAAAGTTGGATGAATTAATATGTAGAATACATAACAATGATGTTGACATCACTTCAATAAGCGAAACATGGGGTGATGATAAATCATCTTGGGACACTATTATACCTGGGTATACTTCGTATACTTTCAATAGGCTTAATCGGAAGGGTGGTGCAGTGGCTCTATTTATTAAAAATCATCTCAATTCTATTGATATTACAAATAAAAACAAACTGAAACTATTTGGGTCAAGCTTAGTCTCTCTACATCTGAGACCCTCATCCTGGGTTCTTGTTACCATCCCCCCAATTCATCAGTAGACATCCTAGATGCAGTTCTATCAGAAATTGAACGTGCAAAAGCATTAGGTAAAATTGTTGTCACTGGCAACTTTAACATTGGATCAATTGATTGGCAGAAATTATGTGCAAATACTAATCAGGGTAAAAAGTTACTACACACATGTACTGAGTTGGGACTTAAACAGAATATACTTATCCCAACCAGAGGAGACAATATTTTAGATCTGGTACTCTGTGATGATAATACTTTAGTAGATAATATTACAGTTAGTGAACCAATTGGTAATAGTGACCACAATACCATTACATTTAATATTGTACAAAGCTACATTTATAATTCCAACTGTACTAAAATATATCTTTATGATAAAGCCGATTTAGGCACAATGAAACATATTATTGTTGGCTTCAACTGGGATTCTTTATTGACATGTTTCACCCAGAATTTTACTGGGAAAATTTTAAGAACATAATTTGTCAACTTAAGGAACTATATATTCCATCTAAAATTAAAATAAGAACCAAAACAAAGTTCCCAAGTGGATGAACCAGTCTATTAAAAATGTATTAGATTAAAGCGTAAGAAGTATATCAGATATCAAAAAACTAAATCTTCTATAAATCGGACTTCTTACATACAGATACAAAAAAAATGCAAGATCATGATAAAAAGGGCTAAAAGTAATTGGGAATATAAATTAGCATCTACTACTAACAAATCCAACAGTAAGCATTTTTATTCCTACATTAACTCGCTAAGGAAACCAACCTGTCAAGTTGGTCCTATTCTCGATAATGATACTTTATTACATCATCCAAAAAAAATGGCTTATCTGTTTAATCAAAATTTCTGCAATAGCTTCTCTAATACTTCAAAATCGTCATATGACTCAGTTCTGTTAGACACTACTAATATTCTACCAGTTAAATTTTCTACTAATGCCATCAAGGACAAGATATTAACACTTAAAGGCAAATACAGTCCAGGTCCAGACAACATTGTGGGACATTTATTATTTTTATTGGGGGATGTTATTGTCTTTCCATTAAAATTGATGTTTGATCATTTTTTGTCCATGAATTTTGTTCCACAGGACTGGAGAGAAGCTTATGTTATCCCAATCCACAAAACAGGCCTAAAAAATAACTGGGAAAATTACAGGCCAAAGTTTAACATCCTCCGTTTGTAAACTAATGGAAGGTTTAATCAAAGACATGATATCACCTATTTTGGATTGTTATGATGTTGAACAACATGGATTTAAAAAGGGTAGAAGCTGTTTAACTAATCTAATTTGCTTCTACGAACAGATTAGTTCCGCACTTGATAAAAATATACCGTGTGACATAATTTACATCGATTTCAGTAAACCCTTTGACATCATGCCTCATTGGCTCTAATTTCTAAACTCCATAAACTAAACATAAATGGCATTGTAGTTAACTGGATAATAAATTGGCTTCAAAATCATTCCCAGCAAGTGTCTATAGATGGGCACAAATCAGTTTGGGGGTTTGTGGCAAGTGGGGTACCTCAGGGCTCGGTTTTGGGCCCATGCCTGTTTCAGGCTTTTATTGCTGACCTTACTGCAGGCTGCTCATCCTTTTCCATCAAATATGCAGATGATGTAAAAATAGGTGGCCCCTGCACTTCTGATTACCAAACTGACATTCTACAAAGAGATCTTGATCACATTTCTACATGGGTTAAAACCTGGGGTATGTCTTTGAATATCTCTAAATGCAAGGTAATGCATTTAGGTACCAGCAATTTACAAACCCCTTATTATTTGAACAGTACATTACTTGAAACAACTTCAGATGAAAGAGATCTGGGTATAACTATTTCAGATAACTTTTCCTACAGTAAACATGTTCATAACATTATTAACAAATCTAACAAAGTTATGTGGTCTATCTTACGCAATATTAAATCAAGAAAGAACGATGTGCTATTACCATTGTATCGTGCATATGTTAGACCACATTTGGAATATGCCTCTCAGCTATGGTGTCCATATAAAAAATCTGAAGGCCTTTTAATGGAATCTGTGCAGAGGAAATTTACTAAAAAGATTTCAGGGCTATGTGATGTCTCTTATGAGGGTAGGTTGAATATTCTAAGACTTATGCCTCTATCCACACATCACGCTTGGTGATCTAATGTTATTATATGACATCATTCAAGATCCCTATCTTTTGTGTGAACTCGGTCTAGAATTTAAAAGCTGTTATCATAACATCAGGGACATCCTTTACAATTAGTCAGAAAACCCTTTATCAAAACAAATTAAATAAATACTTTTCACCATTAGAGTTATGTTGGTCCATGGAATAGACTTCCGCTTGAAGTTGTCATTAGTGAAACTAAAAGTATTTTTAAAAATAGATTAGATAACCTTATTAGTAATGGGTATGATCTTTCTTACTATACATTGGATTAGAATAGGAGTATCATGGGCTTCGGCCTTCTCGCTCTTGTACTTTCCTTAGTATGATCTTTAGTATGCATTAAAGATATTCTGCAAGCAAATCATTCCAGCTACCAGACAAGGAGTATGGCTAGGTGTCCCCTAATGGTACCTTTCAGGAAAACCTCTCTAGGTCAGCGGTCCTTTGCATACAGGGCTCCACTCTGGCTGAATGAAGTCCCTGAACATGTACTAAACACTGTCTGCCTCCAGCCCTTCAAAACTGATTTGAAGCACCTCCGTACTAATAGAGGTCCTTGTGAGTGCAGACAAGTGGATTAATCCACTGCCACCTCCTCTCTCTGTCTATTAAGATCTGTTTTTTGTCTGCTTGGAACTGACACTGTCCCTCTCTGCTCCCAGCCCAGCAACATCCTAGTGGCACCTATCTCCGTTTGTAGCCTAATTTCCCCACCCCATCCCAATTTCAGCCCCTCTCCCCCGAGAGAATCTCCAACCCCTCAACATAGCATTTCCCTTGTTCCCCCATACCGACACTGTCCCTCGCCTATTTTACCCTCTCATTACCTCACTGCTATCCCTCTTTCCTGGCCTGTAGTGATCCCTGATTCCCTATCCTCATTCTCCACCTCTCCCTTACTATTGCCTTGACAATGCCTTATTTCCTGGCTGCTTACCTTGACAAAGCCTGTCTCCCAGGCTGCTTCCCCAATTTTTTTGTTGCCTCTTAATCTCATTATACAATAGATGCATGCCATGCTGGACCTTGTATTCTGAATATCTGCAACTGTATTCGAATGTGTACATTTGACTTGCTATACCTGTTTACATTGACTAGTGACTTCTGTATTTTCTCATTATGTAACTCTCAACTTAACATTCTTTCTTGTTATTCTTTGATGTAGAACCTTTGAAAAAGGGCACTTTCCTCAAAGTTTTTTTGTGAATCAAATAAAATTCATAAAATTCAAAATTCAAATTTAATTTGACCAACCTTGTCCCATAAGGTGAGGGAGCAGTGTCCTTGGCAAGCTTGTTCACCTTAGCCATAAGGAAAATTATGTTAAACAATGGGTGTTCATGAACAGCAGAGAATACTGACGGAAACCTGGAAATAATTTCAGCTCACAAAAAATGCTTAATCAGGACATTTTGCAAGACAGGAGACCAAAAAGAAATAGAATAAAAAGGTGTAGGTCAAAAGTTTCACTGTAACATGTACTGCATTTTGTACTCATTAAATACCTGTAGAAAAAAAAGTCTACACTGGATTCAATGGGCTGGATTTTCAAAAGGTGGTGAAGTGCTTGTCTCTAGCCCTGTGCCATGACAGTTAGGTTTTGGCAGTGCTCCAAACCCCTTCGCCATAACTGCGCACAGTTTTACAATCTCGGGTGCAGTTGCGACAGTTTCCATGCTTTACAGCAGCTTGTGCCACATATCTCGCACAAGCTCTGTGAAAGAGGACCTCAGGATTGTCACAAGCTCGACCACAAAAAAATGGTCTCACTTACGGCAATTGCCACATGAGATGGAAAATCCCAATTGCTGGCGGGTGAATGCCGCAAGCTCTGTACACTGTATATACGATACACCCATGGCTTGCAGCATTCGCATTCATTGGAAAATCATGCCCAATATGTTTGTTGCTGCATCTAAGAGTGAGAATAAGCTTAACATTTTCAGTCTAGGTACACCATCATCAGGTATTTTCTTTCCAGATCTGTCACAGTGGAATACTTACCCAATGAGAAAGCTGCTTTCACAGTGCTTGATGACATATTAACAGATACGCCATTGGTCCATCCAGTTCTTTCCTCCACCAGTTCAGTGAGACTACCCTATCACCCCATTTTCTTCAAGTGCTCTACCTGACTTGAAATATTCAATTTATCTCCACTCATGAGATAGTGGGTCTTTACAAATGGCATATTATCAATCAATCAATCAATCAATCAAATCTTTATTTATTTATCCAGGTGAACATCGTTGAGCACAGCTCATTTGCAAGATGGACCTGGTAAGGTCAAGGTTCAATTTACATAGGTACATAAAAAAATAATCAATATACACACACTCTAGGATACTACATAGAATATTCAGTATACACACAGTCTAAGGATACATTCTAATCAGACTATACATTAAATTCGGGTTTAGTGGTAATAAGGGGTGAGGGAAAGGGGAGCGGGAAGTGGTGTGCCTGGCTGGTGGGGGAGGAGGAAGATGGTGGGGGCCTATACTATGGAACGGATAAACTGTGGGCCTTATGAAGAGGGCAGGAGGGCAGCACTGGGGGGTTTGTACAACAGGGGTATAGGGCTGTGATATATGACAAGAGATTAAGGGGAGACAGATGGAAAGGAGGGGTGCATGGAGTGTGAGGTGCGGTGACTCTTAGTAATGGTGGATACCTTCCGTGAGTTGGCTATCTGGGGAGGGAGATAGGTAAGATTAGGAATACTCTACTGTTTGTGGAAACTATTACATTTTTCTTTGATAAGCCTCGAATACAGATATTTAAAGGATGTAAATGAGATGTATCTGTTCACTTTCAGGGTCTTCTGCATCGTATTCCATAAGGCAGATAAGACATAGCTGATAGCAGATCTACCATATCGAGAACTGAATTTGGGCACTTTAAGCATGATGAAGTTTAGACTTCTTAGGGCATATTTACTTGATGTGATTTGTGTGAAGCAGTCTGAGACGTAATTTGGTAGCATCTTTGATATCGCTCTATAAGTCCATAGTGTGGCATTCCTGTCTCTTCTAAATTGGAGCGAGGTCCATCCAACTGCAGCATAGGTGACTGCTGAGAGGAAGATCTGTAATAAACCTCAAGGCTCTATGGTAAAGTGTGTCCAGTTTGCTCAGGTATGAGTTGGGGCAATGACCATATAGGAAATCTGCATAATCTAATACTGATAGAAATGTGGCCTGGACCAGCTTCTTTTTAGAATCACTTGTGAGAAAGTGCTTTATTCTGTAATACAGCCCAAGCCTCTGACGGAGTTTTTTTAGCAGATCTTCCAGATGATTTAAGTGGTCAAGTCTACTGGCTACCCAGACCCCCAGATATTTGAATTTTGTAACATATTCAAGATTTTCACAAAGGACAGTGGATATGTGGGGGAGATTGTTTGGGAAGGAGTGTCCAGCTTGTGTTTGGGGGGAGAAAAACATTGCCTTTGTTTTTTTTGCATTTAGCAGGAGTTTTTTTTCCAGTAGTTGGTGTTGTAATAGGTCGAATTCTGCTTGTAGCTCTATGCATGCTGTTACAGGAGAAGGGTGACTGACATACAATACTGTATCATCTGCAAACAGGTGTACAGTGGCTTTGGTGAGGTTATTGTCGATGCTATTGATATAGATGGCAAATAGGATTGGACCGAGGATGGATCCTTGGGGAACTCCTCTTTGGAGAGATTTGAGTGGTGATAGGTGTCCTTCAGCCTTCACCTGCTGGGTCCTTCCCGTGAGATAGTTATTAAACCATCTAATGGAGGTTGAGTTGAGTCCTATGGATTTCAGGGAGGAGAGGAGCAGTTTGTGGTCGACCGTATCCAATGCCTTACTCAGGTCTAAACATACAGCACAGACACAATTTTTTTTGTACAGTTCGAGTTGCCAATCATTGGTTACTTTAGCCAGGGCTGTGATGGTGCTGTGGTTGGTTCTAAACCCAGATTGCACTGGATTTAAAAGATTAGCCACTTCAAGATATCATCTTAGTTGGGTGCTTACGATTTTTTATAGCAGCTTGGATAGCACAGGGAGGATAGAGATTGGCCTGTAGTTGTTGAGGTCCATGGGGTCCCCTGCTTTCAGTAGCGGGATAACTTGGGCTGTTTTCCAGATCGATGGAATAGATCCTAGTTGTAGTGAGAGGTTAAATAGGTGTGTTATTGGCACTGCTAATACTTGTATGGCAATTTTTAAAAAATAGGGATCAAGGGAGTCTGCACCAGCACTTTTTTTTGGTGTCCAGCTGTGATATTAATTCTTCCACCTGCTTTAGGGTGGCTGGTATGAAGGAGAAGGTGGACTCCGTTACTTGTGCTTCAGTGTTCTTGATACCTAACTGGGAATGCATTTGGTTAGCCGGAGAGGTGTCGAATGCTAGACCAGTGGTTGTAAAGTGATTGTTGAATGATTCCAGGACTTCCAGATGGTTCCCTTACCATTGTGTGTTTTGGCTGGGAGTGTGTTACTTGGATCATATCCTGTTATGTCTTTTATGGTGTTCCAGAACTTGGCAGGGTTGTAGCAGGAGGAGTCTAGTTCAGACATATAATAAGCAGCCTTAGCATCTCGTACTTTCCTAATACAGATATTCCTGGCTTTTTTGAACAGCTCTCAATCCGTTGATATCTTAGTTTTTCGTGCCTTTTTCCACAACTTGTCTCTGTCAAGGAGGGTGGCTTTAAGATCAGGAGTGAACCAACGGTAGGTTTTATTTTTTAAGCGTACCATAGAAATTGGAGAATGGATATTAAGGGCACCTGTAATAATGTCATTTAGCACCTTGTACGCTATCTCCACTGTGTTCGCTAAGTAAAACTCTTGCCATAGTGTGGAGTGATTTATCTCTTCCAGATATGCCTCAGTGTTGAATTTTTGCTTTGATCTCCTCATTGTGAACTTGGTGGGGGACGACGGCTTGCATGCTGATCTTATTCCCACAATAAGGCAGTGGTCACTGATGTCATTGAACAGTATTCCAACATGCAAGAAAAGGTGAGGTTTATTCACTAGCATAACATCTAATAGTGTGCTGTTGCTTGTATTCTTTTTGTTGATTCTGGTGGGTTCATTTATGAGCTGTGTAAACCCATGTGTATTGCAGAATGATATTAAGGGTGCAGCTGCCTTTGAGAGCAAGTTTAGGTTTAGCTCTCCTATGATTATAGTTTCTTCTGTTCCCTTTTTGATTAGGTCACCCAGGTGGGATAATAGCTTGAGGTCAGCTGAGGGGGGGCCTATAGCAGCCGATTAGCTGCAGCGATGTGGTGTGGGAGAGGCCACTTTGAGGATAGGCATTCAAATTCCTTTACCATGGATAATGAGTCAAGGCAGGTTACAGATAGGCTGTCTTCATATATCGCTCGCCCCCACCCTAGTTTGGCGGTCTGCTCTGAATACTTGATAATTAGGTAAGTTTATGTATTTGTCGGCTGTGACAGGCCTGAGCCACGTCTCAGACACTACTAGTATATCTGGTAGGGTATGGTTAACCCAGGCTTGGATCATTGTGATCTTCTTTAACAGACTGCATACATTAATATGGAGAAAACTTTTGATCTTGGCTAAGTCTGTTGGTGCAGTGATGACCTCTGGGGGTCCTGGGTTAAGTTCTACATGTCCTGAGCATATTAATAATAGTATCAATAGTTTCATAGGTGCCGCAAGAGATAGGTTAAAGATTCTTGCCGTTACCCATTTTTTTTTATCCTGATATCACTTTATTTGCCATCCGGATATGGAGCTTTGGCCTCTTGTTAGAATACTGATTAGTAGTCTTGCAGACAGGCGCATTGAATAATTTTCTGTACAGAGTTGAAGCAATGTCCCATAAGATAGTAAATCTGCCTGAGTCCCTCCATGGCAACTGCTCCATGGGTTATGTTGTAGCATTGGGAGGTCATATATACATACCCAGTCCCTTGTGAATGTTGCAGTAATGCAGTAAGTCCAGTAATGTAATACATCTCCCAGTGTGGCATCAGGATACAGTAATAGAGCTAGCAGAATCCAGAGAAATCCCCCCATTATGAAAAGTATAACTGGTATGCAGAAGGTACTATATCAAATGTCTTCCGTGGTGCCCTCAGTAGATTGCTAATATAAACAACTTATTCAGCTACTGTCCGGTGAGTAGAGTTTAAAAAAAGGGAATATAAATTAGAGGGAGAAGGATAGAAAAACACAATAGGGGGTGCCTCGCGTATGTATTTCTCACTGTGATGTTTAAGGTTAAACAATGGTCAAGCTTCGGCTCAACAGTGTGGGCAGCATGAGCGAGCAGAAAGGGAGTCTGCTGATTAGATAGCTAACAAAGGGATATTGAGCAGGCTACAGGGCAGCGAGGACGAGGGGCATAGATTTATGTTTGGCAGGAAGGTGTCTATATAAGAAAGGCTACAGAAGGGGAAGGTGGGTGGGCATAAAAATTGCGGTTTTGCCATACCTTTCCCTGGCAGTCCCACCGGTCTGGCAGTTCCAAGCATCGGCTTGCGGCTGCCGACTGCCCGCTGGCAGAGACTGGCCCCAGTGCTCGACTGTGGGCACTTAGCGAGGGTCCTCTTCTGAGGAAAAAAGACAGAGCACAGCAGGTTAAACGCTTTGCAATGGCAAGCATCAGCAGTGCAGCAGGGGGCTGAAAATGAGCACTTTAAAGGAAATGATAATGATATTGAGAATGATAATGCAGGCCATATTGCCCACGACTGAGTACAGTGATTTGTGTAGAAAGACTAAGAATCCCTCTAGTGGCAGGTCTGAATAACCTGCTAATGGAAAACTTCTATTACACAGCTGAAATGTGCTTAGTTCTATCGAAAATCTATTTGTAAAAAGTGCCAGATGGCTGAAGCAGGGGAAAAGTCCTGACCAATCAGAGTGGGTTTGCTGGAAGCACCCATGTTCCAATTGGCTGCACTGTCCCGTACCTTCCAAGGAGCTGCAGACGGGCGTCCTGGTCTCGGTCGGTGGCTGGCTAGGTGCCGGCCGACTGTGGGGGAGCTGAAGCAGCCCTGTTCAAGGGCAGGCAGCTTCCAAAGCGCTGCAGGCGGGTGTCCTGTTCTCGGTCAGTGGCTGGCTGGGTTCTGGCCGACCATGGGGGAGCTGAAGCAGCCCTGTTCAAGGGCAGGCAGCTTCCAAGGAGCTGCAGACGGATGTCCTGGTCTCAGTCAGTGGCTGGCTGGGTGCCGGCCGACCATGGGGGAACTGAAGCAGCCCTATTCAAGGGCAGGCAGCTTCCAAGGAGCTGCAGACGGGCATCCTGGTCTACGTCGGTGGCAGGCTGGGTGCCGGCCGACCGTGGGGGAGCTGAAGCAGCCCTGTTCAAGGGAAGGCAGCTTCCAAGGAGCTGCAGGTGGGCGTTCTGGTCTCGGTCGGTGGCTGGCTGGGTACCGGCCGACTGTGGGGGAGCTGAAGCAGCCCTGTTCAAGGGCAGGCAACTTCCAAGGAGCTGCAGGCGGGCGTCCTGGTCTACGTTGGTGGCTGGCTGGGTGCCAGTTGACCGTGGTGGAGCTGAAGCAGCCCTGTTCAAGGGCAGGCAGCTTCCAAGGAGCTGCAGGCGGGCGTCCTGGTCTACGTCGGTGGCTGGCTGGGTGCCGGCCGACCGTGGGGAGCTGAAGCAGCCCTGTTCAAGGGCAGGCAGCTTCCGGGCTAGCGCAGGCGGGCGTCCTGGTCTCGGTTGGTGGCTGGCTGGGTGCCGGCCGACCATAGGGGAGCTGAAGCAGCCCTGTTCAAGGGCAGGCAGCTTCCAAGGAGCTGCAGGCGGGCGTCCTGGTCTCGTCGGTGGCTGGCTGGGTGCCGGCCGACCGTGGGGGAGCTGAAGCAGCCCTGTTCAAGGGCAGGCAGCTTCCAAGGAGCTGCAGGCGGGCGTCCTGGTCTCGGTCGGTGGCTGGCTGGGTGCTGGCCGACTGTGGGGGAGCTGAAGCAGCCCTGTTCAATGGCAGGCAGCTTCCAAGGAGCTGCAGGCGGGCGTCCTGATCTCGGTCGGTGGCTGGCTGGGTGCCAGCCGACCGTGGGGGAGCTGAAGCAGCCCTGTTCAAGGGCAGGCAGCTTCCAAGGAGCTGCAGGTGGGCGTCCTGGTCTACGTCGGTGGCTGGCTGGGTGCCGGCCGACCGTGGGGCAGCTGAAGCAGCCCTGTTCAAGGGCAGGCAGCTTCCAAGGAGCTGCAGGCGGGCATCCTGGTCTCGGTCGGTGGCTGGCTGGGTACCGGCCGACTGTGGGGGAGTTGAAGCAGCCCTGTTCAAGGGCAGGCAGCTTCCAAGGAGCTGCAGGCGGGCGTCCTGGTCTCGGTTGGTGGCTGGCTGGGTGCCGGCCGACCATGGGGGAGCTGAGGCAGCCCTGTTCAAGGGCAGGCAGCTTCCAAGGAGCTGCAGGCGGGCATCCTGGTCTACGTCGGTGGCTGGCTGGGTGCCGGCCGACCGTGGGGGAGCTGAAGCAGCTCTGTTCAAGGGCAGACAGCTCCCAAGGAGCTGCAGGCGGGCGTCCTGCTCTTGGTCGGTGGCTGGCTGGGTGCTGGCCGACTGTGGGGGAGCTGAAGCAGCCCTGTTCAATGGCAGGCAGCTTCCAAGGAGCTGCAGGCGGGCGTCCTGATCTCGGTCAGTGGCTGGCTGGGTGCCGGCCGACCATGGTGGAGCTGAAGCAGCCCTGTTCAAGGGCAGGCAGCTTCCAAGGAGCTGCAGGCGGGCGTCCTGGTCTACGTCGGTGGCTGGCTGGGTGCCGGCCAACCGTGGGGGAGCTGAGGCAGCCCTGTTCAAGGGCAGACAGCTTCCAAGGAGCTGCAGGCGGGCGTCCTGGTCTACGTCGGTGGCTGGCTGGGTGCCGGCCGACCGTGGGGGAGCTGAAGCAGCCCTGTTCAAGGGCAGGCAGCTTCCAAGGAGCTGCAGGCGGGCGTCCTGGTCTCAGTCGGTGGCTGGCTGGGTGCCGGTCGACCGTGGGGCAGCTGAAGCAGCCCTGTTCAAGGGTAGGCAGCTTCCAAGGAGCTGCAGGTGGGCGTCCTTGTCTCGGTCAGTGGCTGGCTGGGTACCGGCCGACTGTGGGGGAGCCGAAGCAGCCCTGTTCAAGGGCAGGCAACTTCCAAGGAGCTGCAGGCGGGTGTCCTGGTCTAAGTCGGTGGCTGGCTGGGTGCCGGCCGACCATAGGGGAGCGGAAGCAGCCCTGTTCAAGGGCAGGCAGCTTCCAAGGAGCAGCAGTGGGCGTCCTGGTCTCAGTCGGTGGCTGGCTGGGTGACGGCCGACAGTGGGGGAGCTGAAGAAGCCCTGTTCAAGGGCAGGCAGCTTCCAAGGAGCTGCAGGTGGGCATCCTAGTCTCGGTCTGTGGCTGGCTGAGTGCCGGCCGACCGTGGGGGAGCTGAAGCAGCCCTGTTCAAGGGCAGGCAGCTTCCAAGGAGCAGCAGGTGGGCGTCCTGGTCTCAGTCGGTGGCTGGCTGGGTGCCAGTCGACCGTGGTGGAGCTGACGCAGCCCTGTTCACAGGGCAGGCAGCTTCCAAGGAGCTGCAGGCGGGCGTCCTGGTCACGTCGGTGGCTGGCTGTGCCGCCGACCGTGGGGAGCTGAAGCAGCCCTATTCAAGGGCAGGCAGCTTCCAAGGAGCTGCAGGCGGGCGTCCTGGTCTCGGTTGGTGGCTGGCTGGGTGCTGGCCGACCATGGGGGAGCTGAAGCAGCCCTGTTCAAGGGCAGGCAGCTTCCAAGGAGCTGCAGGCGGGCATCCTGGTCTCGTCGGTGGCTGGCTGGGTGCCGGCCGACCGTGAAGGAGCTGAAGCAGCCCTGTTCAAGGCAGGCAGCTTCCAGGAGCTGCAGGCGGGCGTCCCTGGTCTCGGTTGGTGGCTGGCTGAGGTGACGGCCCGACCATGGGGGAGCTGAAGCAGCCCTGTTCAAGGGCAGGCAGCTTCCAAGGAGCTGCAGGCGGGCGTCCTGGTCTCAGTTGGTGGCTGGCTGGGTGCCGGTCAACCGTGGGGGAGCTGAAGCAGCCCTGTTCAAGGGCAGGCAGCTTCCAAGGAGCTGCAGGTGGGCGTCCTGGTCTCGGTCGGTGGCTGGCTGGGTGCTGGCCGACTGTGGGGAGCTGAAGCAGCCCTGTTCAATGGCAGGCAGCTTCAAGGAGCTACAGGCGGGCGTCCTGATCTCCAGTCGGTGGCTGGCTGCGTGCCGAGCCGACCGTGGGGGCTGGAAGCAGCCCTGGTCAGGGGCAGGCAGCCAAGGAGCTGCAGGCGGGCGTCCTGGTCTCGTCGGTGGCTGGCTGGGTGCCGGCCGACCGTGGGGCAGCTGAAGCAGCCCTGTTCAAGGGCAGGCAGCTTCCAAGGAGCTGCAGGCGGGCGTCCTGGTCTCGGTCGGTGGCTGGCTGGGTACCGGCCGACTGTGGGGGAGCTGAAGCAGCCCTGTTCAAGGGCAGGCAACTTCCAAGGAGCTGCAGGCGGGCATCCTGGTCTCAGTCGGTGGCTGGCTGGGTGCCGGCCGACCATGGGGAGCTGAAGCAGCCCTGTTCAAGGGCAGGCAGCTTCCAAGGACCTGCAGGTGGGCATCCTAGTCTCAGTCGGTGGCTGGCTGGGTGCCGCCAGACCGTGGGGGCTGAAGCAGCCCTGTTCAAGGGCAGGCAGCTTCAGGAGCTGCAGGCGGGTGTCCTGGTCTCAGTCAGGTGGCTGGCTGGGTGCGGTCGGCCGATCGTGGGAGCTGAAGCAGCCCTGTTCAAGGGCAGGCAGCTTCAAGGGCTGCAGGCGGACGTCCTGGTCTCAGTCGGTGGCTGGCTGGGTGCCAGCCGACCATGGGGGACCTAAGCAGCCTATTCAAGGGCAGGCAGCTTCTGGGCGAGCTGCAGCAGGCGTCTGGTCTCGTCGGTGGCTGGCTGGGTGCCGGCCAACCGTGGGGGAGCTGAAGCAGCCCTGTTCAAGGGAAGGCAGCTTCCAAGGAGCTGCAGGTGGGCGTTCTGGTCTCGGTCGGTGGCTGGCTGGGTACCGGCCGACTGTGGGGGAGCTGAAGCAGCCCTGTTCAAGGGCAGGCAACTTCCAAGGAGCTGCAGGCGGGCGTCCTGGTCTCAGTCAGTGGCTGGCTGGGTGCTTGGCGACCGTGGGAGAGCTGAAGCAGCCCTGTTCAAGGACAGGCAGCTTCCAAGGAGCTGCAGGCGGGCGTCTGGTCTGCCGTGGGTGGCTGGCTGGGTGCCCAGTCGACCGTGATGGGCTGAAGCAGCCCTGTTCAAGGGCAGGCAGCTTCAGGCTGCAGGCGGGCGTCCTGGTCTACCGGTGGCTGGCTGGGTGCCCGGCGACCGTGGGGAGCTGAAGCAGCCCTATTCAGGGCAGGCAGCTTCCAAGGGCTGCAGGCGGGCGTCCTGGTCTCGGTTGGTGGCTGGCTGGGTGCCGGCCGACCATGGGGGCTGAGCAGCCTGTTCAGGCAGGCAGCTTCCAGGAGCTGCGGGCGGGAGTCCTGGTCCCGGTCGGTTGGCTGGCTGGTGCTGGCCGACTGTGGGGAGCTGAAGCAGCCCTGTTCAATGGCAGGCAGCTTCCGGAGCTGCGGGCGGGCGTCCTGATCTCGGTCGGTGGCTGGCTGGGTGCCAGCCGACCGTGGGGGAGCTGAAGCAGCCCTGTTCAAGGGCAGGCAGCTTCCAAGGAGCTGCAGGTGGGCGTCCTGGTCTACGTCGGTGGCTGGCTGGGTGCCGGCCGACCGTGAGGGAGCTGAAGCAGCCCTGTTCAAGGGCAGGCAGCTTCCAAGGAGCTGCAGGCTGGCGTCCTGGTCTCGGTCGGTGGCTGGCTGGGTACCGGCTGACTGTGGGGGAGCTGAAACAGCCCTGTTCAAGGGCAGGCAGCTTCCAAGGAGCTGCAGCCGGGCGTCCTGCTCTTGGTCGGTGGCTGGCTGGGTGCTGGCCGACTGTGGGGGAGCTGAAGCAGCCCTGTTCAATGGCAGGCAGCTTCCAAGGAGCTGCAGGCGGGCGTCCTGATCTCGGTCAGTGGCTGGCTGGGTGCCGGCCGACCGTGGTGGAGCTGAAGCAGCCCTGTTCAAGGGCAGGCAGCTTCCAGGGCCTGGGCGGGCGTCCTGGTCACGTCAGTGGCTGGCTGGGTGCCGGCTGACCGTGGGGAGCTGGGGCAGCCCTGTTCAAGGGCAGGCAGCTTCCAAGGAGCTGCAGGCGGGCGTCCTGGTCTACGTCGGTGGCTGGCTGGGTACCGGCCGACTGTGGGGGAGCTGAAGCAGCCCTGTTCAAGGGCAGGCAGCTTCCAAGGAGCAGCAGGCGGGCGTCCTGGTCTCAGTCGGTGGCTGGCTGGGTGCCAGTCGACCGTGGTGGAGCTGAAGCAGCCCTGTTCAAGGGCAGGCAGCTTCCAAGGAGCTGCAGGCGGGCGTCCTGGTCTCGTCGGTGGCTGGCTGGGTGCCGGCCGACCGTGGGGGAGCTGAAGCAGCCCTATTCAAGGGCAGGCAGCTTCCAAGGAGCTGCAGACGGGCGTCCTGGTCTCGGTTGGTGGCTGGCTGGGTGCTGGCCGACCATGGGGGAGCTGAAGCAGCTCTGTTCAAGGGCAGGCAGCTTCCAAGGAGCTGCAGGCGGGCGTCCTGGTCTACGTCGGTGGCTGGCTGGGTGCCGGCCGACCGTGAAGGAGCTGAAGCAGCCCTGTTCAAGGGCAGGCAGCTTCCAAGGAGCTGCAGGCGGGCGTCCTGGTCTTGGTTGGTGGCTGGCTGGGTGACGGCCGACCATGGGGGAGCTGAAGCAGCCCTGTTCAAGGGCAGGCAGCTTCCAAGGAGCTGCAGATGGGCGTCCTGGTCTCAGTTGGTGGCTGGCTGGGTGCCGGTCAACCGTGGGGGAGCTGAAGCAGCCCTGTTCAAGGGCAGGCAGCTTCCAAGGAGCTGCAGGTGGGCGTCCTGGTCTCGGTCGGTGGCTGGCTGGGTGCTGGCCGACTGTGGGGGCTGAGCAGCCCTGTTCAAGGGCAGGCAGCTTCCAAGGAGCTGCAGGCGGGCGTCCTGGTCTCAGTCGGTGGCTGGCTGGGTGCCGGTCAACCGTGGGGGAGCTGAAGCAGCCCTGTTCAAGGGCAGGCAGCTTCCAAGGAGCTGCAGGCGGGCGTCCTGGTCTCGGTTGGTGGCTGGCTGGGTGCTGGCCGACTGTGGGGGAGCTGAAGCAGCCCTGTTCAATGGCAGGCAGCTTCCAAGGAGCTGCAGGCGGGTGTCCTGGTCTCAGTCGGTGGCTGGCTGGGTGCCGGCCGACCCTGGGGGAGCTGAAGAAGCCCTGTTCAAGGGCAGGCAGCTTCCAAGGAGCTGCAGGCAGGCGTCCTAGTCTCGGTCAGTGGCTGGCTGGGTGCCGGCCGACCATGGGGGAGCTGAAGCAGCCCTGTTCAAGGGCAGGCAGCTTCCAAAGAGCTGCAGGCGGGCGTCCTGGTCTCAGTCGGTGGCTGGCTGGGTGCTTGGCGACCGTGGGAGAGCTGAAGCAGCCCTGTTCAAGGGCAGGCAGCTTCCAAGGAGCTGCTGGTGGGCATCCTAGTCTCGGTCGGTGGCTGGCTGAGTGCCGGCCGACCGTGGGGGAGCTGAAGCAGCCCTGTTCAATGGCAGGCAGCTTCCAAGGAGCAGCAGGCGGGCGTCCTGATGTCAGTCGGTGGCTGGCTGGGTGCCAGTCGACCGTGGTGGAGCTGAAGCAGCCCTGTTCAAGGGCAGGCAGCTTCCAAGGAGCTGCAGGCGGGCATCCTGGTCTACGTCGGTGGCTGGCTGGGTGCCGGACGACCGTGGGGGAGCTAAAGCAGCCCTATTCAAGGGCAGGCAGCTTCCAAGGAGCTGCAGACGGGCATCCTGGTCTCGGTTGGTGGCTGGCTGGGTGCCGGCCGACCATGGGTGAGCTGAAGAAGCCCTGTTCAATGGAAGGCAGCTTCCAAGGAGCTGCAGGTGGGCGTACTGGTCCACGTCGGTGGCTAGCTGGGTGCCGGCCGACCGTGGGGGAGCTGAAGCAGCCCTGTTCAAGGGCAGGCAGCTTCCAAGGAGCTGCAGGCGGTGTCCCGGTCTCGGTTGGTGGCTGGCTGGGTGCCGGCCGACCATAGGGGAGCTGAAGCAGCCCTGTTCAAGGGCAGGCAGCTTCCAAGGAGCTGCAGGCGGGCGTCCTGGTCTCATTCGGTGGCTGGCTGGGTGCCGGTCAACCGTGGGGGAGCTGAAGCAGCCCTGTTCAAGGGCAGGCAGCTTCCAAGGAGCTGCAGGCGGGCGTCCTGGTCTCGGTTGGTGGCTGGCTGGGTGCTGGCCGACTGTGGGGGAGCTGAAGCAGCCCTGTTCAATGGCAGGCAGCTTCCAAGGAGCTGCAGGCAGGTGTCCTGATCTCAGTCGGTGGCTGGCTGCGTGCCAGCCGACCGTGGGGGAGCTGAAGCAGCCCTGTTCAAGGGTAGGCAGCTTCCAAGGAGCTGCAGGCGGGCGTCATGGTCTCGGTCGGTGCCTGGCTGGGTACCGGCCGACTGTGGGGGAGCTGAAGCAGCCCTGTTCAAGGGCAGGCAACTTCCAAGGAGCTGCAGGCGGGCATCCTGGTCTCAGTCGGTGGCTGGCTGGGTGCCGGCCGACCGAGGGGCTGAAGCAGCCCTGTTCAAGGGCAGGCAGCTTCCAAGGAGCTGCAGGTGGGCATCCTAGTCTCGGTCGGTGGCTGGCTGGGTGCCGGCCAACCGTAGGGGAGCTGAAGCAGCCCTGTTGAATGGCAGGCAGCTTCCAAGGAGCTGCAGACGGGTGTCCTGGTCTCAGTCGGTGGCTGGCTGGGTGCCGGTCGACCGTGGGGGAGCTGAAGCAGCCCTGTTCAAGGGCAGGCAGCTTCCAAGGAGCTGCAGGCGGGCGTCCTGGTCTCGGTCGGTGGCTGGCTGGTTGCTGGCCGACTGTGGGGGAGCTGAAGCAGCCCTTTTCAATGGCAGGCAGCTTCCAAGAAGCTGCAGGCGGGCGTTCTGATCTCGGTCGGTGGCTGGCTGGGTGCCGGCCGACCGTGGGGGAGCTGAAACAGCCCTGTTCAAGGGCAGGCAGCTTCCAAGGAGCTGCAGGCGGGTGTTCTGTTCTCGGTTGGTGGCTGGCTGGGTGCCGGCCGACCGTGGGGGAGCTGAAGCAGCCCTGTTCAAGGGCAGGCAGCTTCCAAGGAGCTGCAGACGGGCGTCCTGGTCTCGGTTGGTGGCTGGCTAGGTTCCGGTCAACCGTGGGGGAGCTGAAGCAGCCCTGTTCAAGGGCAGGCAGCTTCCAAGGAGCTGCAGGCGGGCGTCCTGGTCTCGGTCGGTGGCTGGCTGGGTGCTGGCCGACTGTGGGGGAGCTGAAGCAGCCCTGTTCAATGGCAGGCAGCTTCCAAGGAGCTGCAGGCGGGCGTCCTGGTCTCGGTCGGTGGCTGGCTAGGTGCCGGTCGACCGTGGGGGAGCTGAAGCAGCCTTGTTCAAGGGCAGGCAGCTTCCAAGGAGCTGCAGGCGGGCGTCCTGGTCTCGGTCGGTGGCTGTCTAGGTGCTGGCCGACTGTGGGGGAGCTGAAGCAGCCCTGTTCCATGGCAGACAGCTTCCAAGGAGCTGCAGGCGGGTGTCCTGGTCTCAGTCAGTGGCTGGCTAGGTGCCGGCCTACCGTGGGGGAGCTGAAGCAGCCCTGTTCAAGGGCAGGCAGCTTCCAAGGAGCTGCAGGTGGGCATCCTAGTCTCAGTCGGTAGCTGGCTGGGTGCCGGCCGACCATAGGGGAGCTGAAGCAGCCCTGTTCAAGGGCAGGCAGCTTCCAAGGAGCAGCAGTGGGCGTCCTGGTTTCAGTCGGTGGCTGTCTGGGTGCCGGCCGACTGTGGGGGAGCTGAAGAAGCCCTGTTCAAGGGCAGGCAGCTTCCAAAGGCTGCAGGCGGACGTCCTCGTCTTGGTCGGTGGCTGGCTGGGTGCCGGCCGACCATGGGTGAGCTGAAGCAGCCCTTTTCAAGGGCAGGCAGATTCCAAGGAGCTGCAGGCGGGCATCCTGGTCTCGGTCAGTGGCTGGCTGGGTGCCAGACAACCGTGGGGGAGCTGAAGCAGCCCATATTCCAAGTCAGGTCACTGTGTGCTCTATATGCAACCCTTCCCCCCTTCAACGGGTTCACCAGTATACCCCTGTATTGTGATCTTTCCCATCGAAACTGTGCCTTGCTGTGCATTAGCCCCAGGACATGTTCTTGGACTGGGTTATGTGTGCAGTTAGGATGCAATGGTGCTGTATAAAATAGTGTGCAAGCCACCAAACTGGTGGGTGTCTTACATCGAGTGAATTTCTGCTCTGCTATAGTGCTTTACCCTGTGGTAATGCTTGTGTAACACAAGCACCAGTATACATGGGCTGCCATTTCACTAAACCCTGGCCCATGAATTAAAGAAAGTTAGGACCGGTGCAATGCCAATCAGCAAGGCTGGATCCTGATGAGTAGGAGCCTGAGCAGATTCAGATGTGCACTCACCTATCCTGAAATGTTTAGGAGCAAATGCAGCAAACCTGTGAGGTGTCATGGCCAGGTCTACCAGATGGGCAGTGTAAGACAGCCATTTCACTGGAAAGATAGCACTCTCAGAGGGTGTTAAATGGACCTCACATGTTGATTGAGATGGGGCAATTATGCAAGCATAGTGTCAAGTGAAGGTAAGCAGTAGGCAGTGGGACCAGTGGCCCAGTCTAAAGCCATCTTTATATGGCCATATCGCTCTCACCTGCAGTCCTGCATCCACCTCCTGCATCACATCTCTGTTGCGTCTACACGACCCCTCTCAGCACCAATGCAAGCCACACTGAGAGGGACTATGTGTGTGGCAGGGGTTGTTCTTTGCATTGGCCTGATATACATGATGATGTGCGTGTTGCTGACATGAGAAATTTCAATCAGACACATGGGAAAGGATAATGTAAAGGGCATATAATTCAATTTTCTGCCCCCAAAATATTTTGGCCCCCTTATGTGCTGCAGTTCAGTCCACCAAGTATCAAGCACAGCTACTACTGCAAAATTATATATGCCACTACACTAAATTTCCTCTTTCATTCCTGATAATCATGGGAGTACAGCGGAGGATGCTGGGAAGGTTCGTCTTGCATCCAAGTTAGCGGTGTTGCTTGTCCACATGGCAGCTTCAATTGCTTGCTCCAGAATGCATCCCCAATTTTGCTACAACTTGGGGAGAGGACCGGAGATCAACCTACCACAACCGGGAAGGTGTCCACACAGCCGCATTTGTTGGGGGCCACGTAAACAGGCCTTAAAGCAGCAGTGCAACAAAACTGGGCAAAACGTTTGACCCTACCTGTTTTTTACTATAAATGATCCCAGACATCTTCCAGTTTTATTTGGTGGTACAGTTTTCTATTTCCACCAAAATCTGAGTATTCTATAAATGTTTTAATTAAATTTTTTCTGAAGAAAAAAAAAAGAGGGCCCTCATGTTTTGCATAGAAATAGTATTGTAGGCCTGGCATGGCTCAGGTTTGAAAAAATAAGAAAAGATTCATGGTGCACAGCATAGGAGGTACCTAGACATGTACTTCTGACAGGTGTGCTAATATGTTTCTTTAATGCAGCAGAAACTAGGGGCTAGATTCACAAAGAGAGTCAAAATGTCTGCATGTACAGAAAAATGGCTCACAAAACTGTGGAAATGCAAGTGCGGCATAGTCTCAGTCAAAAATTTTGCAGGTGCAGAAAATTGAACAAAAAAGGCGGGTTATGGAATTCCACACCTGTGGAAAATGCGTACATGCAGAACCGCAGCTGTGGAAAAGGTTCAACAGACAGAATAACAGCTGATCCATATTAAGTGGGGCAGGAGACTTTGATAGTCTTGCCAAAGATTCAGCAGAACCAGCACTCCCAGCGAGGTCAGCAGCCAGTCCCACGACTGGGACCACAGCAGCACCACCTGCACCAGCAGGACTGTGCAGCACAGTGACATTTTGTAACTGTTGTTTGTGTCCCTCCTTGGGGTGTTTAGTTTACCTGCTTCAGTAGCACACATGGCTGTTACCACCTCTGCCTCTACTGCCTATAGGGCTCCTTTATGAGCTGGATTGGGTCATGTGGTTGTGGGTTGTTGCATTTAATTTATAATGTGGGCTATTTGTGGTCTAACATCTGACACTACCATAAGGCTCACGTGTCTGCTGTTGCTTGGTGCCTGAACTCCCACTAACTATGAAAGGAGATGTTCAGGAACAAGGGGGCATGACATGAGGTTGGAAGGGGGTAGACTAAGGGGTAACATGAGGAAGTATTTCTTCACAAAAGGGTAGTGGATGCGTGAAATAGACTCCTAGTGAAGGTGGTGGGGGCAAACACAATGGGGGAATTCAAAAATGCATGGGACAAGCACAGGGGAAACCTAGCGATAGAAATGAGAAGATAAAGCCAGAGATCAAGGAGGGTCTGCAGTTTTTGCAGTAGGTAGGGAGGGAAAATGGGCAGACTGGATGGGCCTAGCATTCCTTATCTGTCAGCTTACCTTAGCTGTCAATTTCAGTTTCTAATTGTTTCTCACTTAATAGTACACTGCCTGTTGCTCAGGAAGAGTTACACCTCACTCTCTGTGGTGCAGCATGTGTGGAACAATTTTTCTCCAACTGCGGAAAATCAGTGTTTGAGAATAGCCTCTAAGGGAATATGCTATACATTTCAGTGGCTTTTTTTTTGTGAAAAATCTTCCACAGCTGCATTTTTTCTACAATCTGCAGTGTATTTTTGCCACAGCTGCGGACATTTTGTGGATATCACACAGTGCATTTACCCTTTTTTCTACAACTGCACAAATTTTGGGGACTTGTGCATTTTTTGCACCTTCAAAGTGTTTTAAGAATCCATTCCTTAGATTTTTTGGAAAAACATTTTTCATTGCATTGCTGCTTTAAGAGTTTCATGCAAAAGAGATAGAGAGAGAAAGATGGTGAACTGCATCGGTTAAACATTTATTGGTTACAGCTGTAGCTGAGAGCTGTACACAGGTATAACAGGAGAAATAGACCATCGGTCTGACCCAGCAACAAAACTGCAAGTATTGAATGCTTTCTGTGTGCGAACCACTGTTCATGCCATTCATGGTGAGGCCTGTTTAGACTGTCTGATCTGCACCTTTATAAGAGGTGCAGATAAATTGGATCAGTGCAGGTCAGACAGTGGAACTAGGATGAGGAGTGTTGCAGGCAAATGCCATGCGCTCTGATGCAGTGCACAGTGATTGGTGTTTTGGTAGATTTGTGTACAGAGGCAGAAGTTTTTGCTGGTGTGTAAATATGCGGCTCCACTTGCACTGGTACAACCCCGCAACTCACTGTGCCACGCCACATGGTCCCCCTCCTTACAGCAGACAGTGCCTTGTATCTGCCTTTTTTAAGCTGTTCCATTAAATTTGATGCTTCCCTCTTGTACTCCATCACCATTTTCCAGTACAGTGCAAGTAACCCCCCCGTCACAGCCAGCACTGCTTAGCCTCCCCACTACCCAACCCAGAAATGCAGTTCACAGTGCCTGTGGGCCCTGCGTGAAGAAAGAAGATCATGTCTGATCATACCTCTCAACCTTTTTTCCCCCAAATGTGGAACATTGCCTGTCAAAATGTGGAACAAATGGGCAAAATGTGGAACACTTAATCAAATCTTTACTTAAGAAGCTGAAAACACTGTTAACATGTTGCATTTATGTTTAGGAAGTCTGTTATTAATTGAATAATATATTTTTTGCATCATTTACTATAGATTTTTGCTATGAAATGTTGATTTTGAATTTGGAACAAGTCCTCACAATGTGGAACAGGGAGCTTTTGTGAAGTAAAATGAGGAACGTTCCTCGTAATGTGGTACAGTTGAGAGGCATGTGTCTGATGTTGCTTGCTCAGGGAATGGGGTGGGCATTAGGGTGATAACCCCAAGAAAGACCCCACCACTGATTCGCTAAGATGCCGGAGACCAAAAACCCTAATGCTTTTTCCTTCTGCTGCTTGGGGGGTGGGAGTAGGGAGCTAGGGTTGGAAACCCTAATGCCACATTTCCCTATTTTTGTGGTGTTAACATGAACCCAAACTAGTGCATTAATGAAGTTGTTTTTTGCGCACGCGTAGGCACGCACGCACACACAGACGTATATGTGTGTGTGTGTGTATATATATATATATATATATATATATATAGTAAGAAAAATCAGTGAAAATCCTGTTCTGTGATTGGAAGAAATCCACCACATGACCATACATTATTCCACAACGACTGCATACCTGCAATTTTTCTAGTCCCAAAACTCCTGTCACCAGTTCACATCACTCTATACCACCCATATAAACTGTCTGGCAGAAGTAAATAAACTGGCACATCATAAAAAAAACACAGTACTTAAAAATCCTTTTTACATCTTATGTGCATGCCCCAAGAGCAATTATGCACCCCATCATACATTTCTCTTAATAATATCATTTAATTGGTTGATCCTTCCATTTCTTTTCTCCCCTTGCTCCTCTGCTTGATTTCTTTTTTTTTTAATTATGTTTATTTTACTCATTTTTAACATTCATATAGACATGTCACAAACATTTCATACAGAAACAGAACACTCTGTTCAACGGGTGTCTGGTTCAGCAACAGGGAGGTTTTTGTGTGCCACAAATAATTGCAAGAGAAGTGAAATGCTGCTTATTCAATAGTAAAACTGAGCAAGCGAGTCTGTGGTGTTTACTTTCACTTTTAGTAGCACAGTTTGTCGGGCTTCCGTTAAAGCAAAGATTTTTAAAAACAAGCACAATGTGCTTAATTAAGCAATAATGCATGACAGGGTGTGGGTCATGCTGGGATCACCTCATGCCTGGGCCGTAGGCCAAGTGCGCCCAAAGTCCTAGAAGTGAGGTTATCCCAGCACAACCCACACCCTGGAGTGCATGATTGCTATTATACAATGGCTCATTGTTATACAAAATAAAAAAAAAAATTAAAAAAATGTTTTTAGTAGATTTTTAGTGTGTCAGTATATCTTTGTTTCTTAAGAGAAAGGCTATATAAGCTACAAAAAAACAATACATTAAGGTTCTGCTGGGATAACCTCACTGTGCCAGGGACACACTGACCAATCAGAGTCCATCAAATTTTTTGCCATTGTATAATTTACAATAATAGGAGGACTTATTACTTGTCCTCCAAAGAACTATGATGGTACTGAAGTGTCGCCAACTCAGTGGTAAAACTGAGTGAGCGAGTTAGCGACTTTGTGAGAGAGATGGTTATTGCTATAGCAACCCTTGTGCTACATGACTGTGCTACTGAAGCCGTTGACTCATTTGCTGAGTTTTACCATTGAGTCAGCAGCCCTTAAGTACTGTCACAATTCTTTGGGGCTCAAGTAATAGGACCTCATATAATTGTTTATTAAGTACTTGTTTTTAAAATCTTTCCCATAAGAACTGCGCTATGGGACTTCCAGTTCCACCTCTGAGGGTGAACATGCAGTAACTTGCAGATCTGAACCCTGGGAGTTTTCAAACTAAATAAATAACCCAGGACCTGGCTGCCATTTACTTCTGCAACGTACCACAGACTAACGGAACCTAGTTGACAGGATGCCGCCAAAAAATCTAGAAAAAGAGACACTTTTGAACTATTTGTAGTCCCCAGCTGTGCTGGAACAGAGAGAAACATGGGCCAACAGTGCTGGAACAGAGAGAAATGTGGGTCAACAGTAAAGGCCATGTGGCATCGGTAGCGGGTTCCATTAGCAGGAACAGTTATGACGACCGGGAGGAGAGTTTTACGATCACCTCCAAAAAGTTATTCAAAGCACTGGGAAAAATAAACCACACAACAAATAAAATTGAGCAATCAGTGGTCGAAACGGGGTCTAGCGGAGGTGACACAACGAACCACCGACCTCAAGCTTGAACTGACCAAAATGGCTGGTACTGTGTAGAGACAAGATACTGCTATTAGGTATCTGCTTAAGAGGGAGAGAGAAATAGCAGAGCAACTTGATGACTTGGAACTGAGGTCAAGAAAGAACAACTTAAGAATATATTGTGTCCCAGAGGGTACAGAAACAGGGAGGATGGAGATGTTTTTGGAGACATTCCCAAAGGAAGTACTCGGTCTCCCCCGTGACACCTCACTCAATATTGTTTGAGCCCACTGAGCACTGGTGAAGAAGCCCACAGACCCCAAGGCATCACTCCGCTCGATAGTACTAAAGCTGCTGGACTACAGAACAAAAAATACAATACTGCAGTCAGCTTGGGCCAAAAAAGAAGTTACATTTGGTGATCGGACAATTTTCTTTTTACCATGACTATACACCTGTCACTCAGCAGAAAAGGAGAGTACTCCTAGAAATCAAAAAATGCCTTGCCTCCAAGAACATAAAAATGCACCTAATTGCACCGGCCCAGATAAAGATATTTCTTGCAGAAGGTCCAGCCTTGTTCAGAACTTTGGCAGAAGCTAAGGATACATTAATCAAGCTGGGGGTTCCCAGCAGCCCTACTTTCACGTGCAAATGCTGTAGTCCCAGAATATCTTACCTTGGAAGAACCGTGGCTAAGTGTGGCCAAGGCCAAGAAAAGAAGCAGAGCAGAATCATCATTGAGAAGGCAGGAGGGATCAGTGAGCAATAAATCCATGGAGCAGTCCAGGAGTGGGGAGAGCCAGGAGTGGGGAGAGACAAGAAAGGAAGATGGCGGCGACCTGAGGTGGTGAGGAATGGCCGAGATGGGCTCCACTACATGAACTGGCAAAAACTGAAACAGAACCCCGAGAGTGCAGGTGCCATCTTGGACTTGTAATCTTGATTAAGTCGAAGATTGAGATATATATATATATATATATATATATATATATATATATATCCTTTGCCTGATTGCTGAAATGCATATTCAGTTGATTATTATGATGTTTGACCTGTGGAGAGTGGGGGCCCAGCGGAACCACGGAAAATAGAAAAATGCTTTGGGGGGAGCTGCAGCTCAGGTTGGGATATAGAAATTGTGTGTGATAACCTCCTTTGGACTTGTCTTTGCTTTTGTTCTTCCCCCACAGCAATGGAATAGCTGGTCATCCCTCAGAAGGATTGAGGACCAAGAGGGCAACCTAGGAAAGCGGCTGCTGCATGGGAATATTGCTCTGGATCGTGGAGAAGAAGAGACCTGGAGGGTGGTTGAGTGGCCCATCGGTGAATTTCCTACTCTCTCCAGAGGCGATTGCTGTGGAAAATGTCCCCTCCCCAACTGGACCTGTAGGGCTGTGCGATGCTGGGAAGTGACTGACTCCCTACAGGTAAGTCCATCTCAGAGAGCAAAGCCTGAGGTCGGTAAGATAGGGAATAGTGAAGGATGAGGGAAGGAGCAAGGGCACTTGAAAAAGGTAATAGCACTGTAGAGTGGAGATGAAATGGGGGAGGGCAACGCAGAGACCACCCCATGACTGGGGTTCTGGGTAGGCTCTCAGGGTGGTCACATGTTGGACCTGGTCTTCTCATTGGGGCATGAGATTAAAAAATCTCAAGACTGATTGAGTTGCATGGTCCAATCATTGCACATGGAGTTCTCATTCTGTGCACCCCCCAAGAGTGCTCTCCCTGCTGAGATGGTCAGCTACCACCGTTTGAGGGGTGTGACCCCTGAGGGTCTTCTGTCAGTGGCCGACCTATCTAGTGTGGGCATTGCATTTGGGGGGGCACGTGTACTGCAGTCACCCTATAATAAGGTGACGTCTGAGGTGCTTGTCTCCTTCGCACCAGTCCGTGTATGACCCAAATCCTCTCACTTGAGGTCTGCATGGTTTGATGGGGAGCTCAAGGTGATGAAGATTTTGGATCAGAGGTTGGAGCGCTGCTGGTGAAGGACAGTCTTGGAGGTGGACAAGTTGGCCCTGCATGTTCACTATGTTGAGTACCAGGGAGCAATCAAAGGTAAGAAGGCAGAGCTCCTGTCTAGGGAGATTGCTGCTGGGAAGAACTGACCAACTGTGCTCTTTCAAACTGTAGACAGGCTGTTAAACCTAGCTTGTCTGCAGCCAAAAAAAGATTTTTCGAATACTTTATGTGAAGAGTTTGCTTGGTTCTTTTCAGATGAAGTGTCCACCATCAGGCAAGGGATTTCACCAGTGAGCCTATCTTTGGCCAACAGTGATCGCCTTGTGTGCCTGAAAAGCACTCCACCTAGTAGGGGTGAGTTTAGACCAGTAGAGGTGGCTGAGGTCACCGGGGTTGCTTCCAAGTTGAGGCAAACATATTGTGAACTGGACCCTGTGCTGATGTGTTTCTTGATGAGATGTGTCAACTCTGTTGGCCTGGTGTTTGCCTTGATTGTCTGGTGTTCCCTGTCTGAGGGGGTCATACCCGATGCCTTGAAAGAGGCATTAGTGAGACCCCTTCTGAAGAAGCCATCTTTGGATCCTGACGTCAAGACAAATTACCATTCTATCTCCAACCCGCCATTTCTGGGCAAGGTTGTGGAGAAGATTGTGGCACTTCAGCTTGAGGATCAC
Source organism: Neoceratodus forsteri (assembly GCA_016271365.2). Taxonomy (NCBI): domain Eukaryota; kingdom Metazoa; phylum Chordata; order Ceratodontiformes; family Ceratodontidae; genus Neoceratodus; species Neoceratodus forsteri. Next base: position 434,223,806 of record JADMNL010000022.1, on the reverse strand, counting down.
CTCATGGCCTTTGATCTATATGAGCCTCTCCAGTCTGGGTTTAGGGTGAGGCATAGCATAGAAACTGCATTAGTTCGGGTACACAATGACCTTCTCAGGGTGAGAGATCGAGAGGAGGGGACAATTCTCATTCTCCTCAATCTCTCCTCAGTTTTTGACATGGAGGACCATTGTGTGTTACTTGACCACCTGAGGGAATTTTGTGGACTCGCCTCCACTGTCATCTGCTGGTTTGAGTCCTTTCTCACAAACAGGAGACAAAGGGTAGTGATGGGGAATTTCTCCTCCTCTCCTAGCCTCCTGTCTTGTGGAGTACCTCAGGGTTTGGTCTTGTCTCCAATGTTGTTCGCTGTCTACATGCTGCCCTTGGGAGGGTTCAGTAGGAAGTACGGCTTGGGTTTTCATTGTTATGCCAATGATACCCAGCTGTATCTTTCCTTTGCACCTGGGACATCCAATGCAGCAGATGTGCTTAACAGCTGCCTTGCTGAAATTAGTGGCTGGATACCCTCCAGCTGGTTGCAACTGAACCCCGGTAAGATTGAGGTACTGGTAGTGGAATCAAACAGAGGGCGTGATAGGTTGGCCTCAGGCACGGAGACAGGACTTTTCCTTGGTTCTGTGCCTTTGAAGGCCTCCTCCAGGGTGCGTAACTTGGGCGTTATTCTAGACAATGGTCTGACACTTGAGGCTCAGGTGTCGGCCGTGGTCCATACCAGTTTCTACCATCTGAGGAATATCGCCAGGATTAGGCTCCTGGTTTCACCCCTGGACCTCCCTATATTAGTGCATGCCTTCATGATGTCGAAGCTTGATTACTGTAATGCTCTGTACCTTGGGGTCTCAGGAGGAACCCTCTGCTGTCTTCAGCTGGTGCAGAACGCAGCTGCCAGATTATTGACGACCCAGTCTAAGTACTGCCACATCACCCTGGTGCTGAGTGAACTGCACTGACTGCCAGTTAGGTAGAGGATCCTCTTCAAGGTGGGCTTGCTCATCTTTAAGGCCCTACATGGCCTGGGCCCTAGTTACCAGGCAGACCTTCTTACACCTATACCTCAGTCTGCTCCCTCTGCTTCTCCTCGAGGGACCTCCTGGCAATTCCCAGGATAAGCTTAAAAACTGCTGGCAACAGAGCTTTTAGTATCACTAGCCCCATCCTGTGGAATTTGCTTCCTCAATCTACAAGGAGGCCCCCCTCGGTGGAGGTATTCAAGGCACACCTCAAGGCCTTCTTATTTGTGCAGGCCTTCCCTGACTCAGCTGTGTAAATTTTGCCCTGTTCTGACTTGCTATATTACCTGCCCCAAATTTTATAATGCTATTTTTATTATTGAAAAATATTTAATTAATATTATAGTGTTCATGAGTATTGCTATTTACTGTTGATTATTTTATGGTTGGTTTTATGTACAGTGCCCAGAGCCTCTGGGATTGGACGTCTTTTAAATAAAATTTGCCTTGCCTTGCCTTTCTATTTTGCAGTCGCTAATCAGAGAAACGTGCACACAGGTGCTCACCCTTCCTCAAACTAAAAGAGAGTAAAACCAAGTTAGGAAATGCGACGGTGCTCCTGGGTCTGAGGGCCTTTCCCCCACACATGGTGCAGGCAGCATTTGAGTTCGGGAACATCACAGAGTACCATATGGCCTTGTCAGTACCCACTAATGTAGTAATAAATACATACATTAATGAGGCTGCATGTAGAGCAGTGGGTGCATTGGGTGTATTCACAAGGTAAAGGGAATGTCAAGGGCACCAGATCTGCAATACATGCACCTAATAAACAGGAGTCTTACCTCCTGGTAAAGCTTATGGCACAGGAATGGTGGCCTATAGCTAAGGCTGCACAAGGAGAAAGACTGCTGCATAATTATTTGTCCTCCAGGATCACAGCCTAGCAGTACAGAAGGGGAGGTCTGCCTGACACTTGGTACAGCATGTACCCACAGTTGGTGTGGGCAGAGCTACCAGAGGCGGAGATGAGTGCTGCAGGAAGGGGAGTGTGGGAAGGGGGGAAGATAGCCACCTCGAAAGCTCTCAGAGCAATACAAGTTACAAAATCTGGGCACTGGGTGTAAACCAAGATAAATACAGGTCTCTAAAAATAAAGGGGGAGTAGGTCCTTGCCCGACATACCCCTCCTGAGACACCCAAATAACAATTCTATATGTGGCACTTTGGCTTCCGGTTCTGGGGTGAGGGATGATAAGCAAGAGAGGGAGCGGTGCTGAAACCCATATGTCTGCCCGGTTTCACCCCCCGCATCCTAAAGATGAAGGGACAGAACCAGGGGACTACCAGAAATGTTGCCCTTCTAATGACTTTTGTCAGGCAGGAGGCTAAAGAGGGAGAGCCCCTGGCCTGCCCCAACCCAAACAACTTCATAACAGGCCAGGGTGGGACAAAATGGATGCGGGGTGACCAGAGGAGCTGAGCGGGACAGGAGAACTTTCTGCCCATGAACAGGTGGGATGAGCCCCTGATGTACACCAGGGTGGCAAAATAAAAAACAGAGATCAGGAGCCCTATATGGAAATGAAGGAGGCCATAGGTCCAAGGAGTCATGAGCCACAGGGACAACCATGTGAATGTAACCACCCATTTCCATGGGGTTACTAGAATCCCATCAGTGTTAGACTAGGAAGGTTCCTGGGCAGTCTGTAGGGAGTTGTTAAAAGCTCCGTGCAACATGACGTCATTGTTTACTTGGCTAACCTGAGCAGTGAATGGATTATGTCATTTATAATTCTCGAAGCAGCATAAGCCACTTTGGAATCAGCTGCTCTGTGGCAGCTTAGAATGTCGAAATGGGAGTTTTTGGTTTGAGTCAGTTCAGTGTGGAGCTCTGAGTGAATAGCAGTGCTCAGAGTGTGAAGGTGCCTGCCAGTCTGCTCTGAGGCTGGGTGAAGGACCTCTGGTTATTTTCTCACTCCAGTGAGTAAAAATTCAGAAGTGCCAAGTGAAGTGGTGGAGACCATTGCCTGCAGGACCCCAGTGGGTCAGTCTACAGAGAAATAAGAGGGACTTCAGTTTCTGTGAATCCAAGGGGCAATCCCCTGATGGTTCTGAACAGTATCAGCTGCCCAGAAAGAGTGATCTGTGGAAGCTATGACAAGCTACCTGTGAAGGAAAGAGGTGTTTCTTCCAGCATCCATGTCTGTATCAAAGGGACAAACAAAACTGTGAGTACAGTTACAAGGGACTGTTTCTTAGGGAGTTGTCTGAGGTGTATGTATCCAGACATAAGGCTAGAATACACCTGTCAGGGTCCCTGTATCACCACAAAAATGTGCTGAATGTGAAGTTTTAAAGTTGGGAGTCCTTTAGCAATTCGAGGGAAGTAAAGGCTCATTTGGTGTAACCTCGAAGGAATTGCAGAGACTGGTTGGGGCCAGGGTGGGCAGACCCCCCCATCTGAAACTTCAGTCAGGGCTAACTGGTTCATGGAAGGGTGCCAGGTTACCCTGAGCATGTTAACAAAGTTCATTGCATCAAGAGGAAAGAATGTGAAATGTTTTTAAAGTGTGTGACAACCCCAACGTAATAGACACTTAGGGAAAGAAAAGTAAAATGTTGAATGAAAGTGTGTGGAACCCCCTACAAGATATATACTTTGGGAAGTAAATGTCTAGAGATCCCTAGTCCAGAGGGATGGACAGTTTGATAATTCTGTGTGGAAAAGAATGTAGTAAATGCCCAAGACAAATACTGTTTCTGGAAAGAAAAGTGTGTTGCCCTGAAAAGTGAGTTCCAACCTGGGGGACATAGAAACATAGAGTCTGATGGCAGATAAGGACCGCTTGGCCCACCTAGTCTGCCCATTCTGTGTTTTCCATCTGTTGTCAGAATAAAGCCATACTGAACAATTCCCTCTTCAGTAGTGGACAATCAATCTATGCTTCCAATGGGAACTTATTATTGGTCCCCCCTCAGAAGTTAGACCTAGCATAGCCCTAGCACCTCTCTCCCAGAACTAGGAGTAAATATAAATGTTATTTTGTACCCTAACCCCCGACCTCTGAGACTGCTGAGTCAGGTATTTGCCCCAGCACTAGGTGTGATGCCTATTGTTTATGCCAGCTTGTGGCCTGTTGCCTTGCCCATGGCACTGGTTTAGGGAGGTCCCGGTTGCCAGACACTGCTCTTGGCCAGGGTATGGGTTGCATGAACAAGCCTGAACTGAGACACTATGGAGGAGGCTGATGCTAAGGGGAAGGCTGTTGGGGATCTGGTGAGGGGGACATGGAGCAGCTAATGTAGCAGAGGCCTTTCACAGAGTACTCTTCTCTGCTGGATATTATTGGGGGGCCCCCATGGAGGTGGGTACTCCTATCTATAGAGATTAGCCTGCCCCCAGGGCTGGTACCCTGATTGGATATACAAGTTGGAGAGTTCCCAGGAGAGGGTGAATTCCATGGGGCCCAACAACAAGAGGAGGAGGATGCCCCAAAAAGATCAAAGAGGGGGAGAGATGAAGACATCCCCATCCCAAGTGAAATAAAGCAGGGCCAGAGGGACTGAAAAAGGTGGGAGAGAAGGGGAAGATAAAAAGAACATGAAGTCAGTACAGGAGTAGGGGCAGGGGGAAAGAAAGAAAGAGAGAAAGAAAGAAAGAAAGAAAGAAAGAAAGAAAGAAAGAAAGAAAGAAAGAAAGAAAGAAAGAAAGAAAGAAAGAAAGAAAGAAAGAAAAGAGTTATGGAAGAAAGAAAGAGCTGTGGCATCCTAGGCCTCAGAACTACCAACCCCAGCACATAGTTATCTAGGAGGAAGAAATGGGACAATGGGAGCTTGTTCAGGAACTCAGAGAAGTAAAAGGTTGGTTGAAGCTGCTGGCGGAGAGTATATCAAATCTGAACATGAAAGCCACTGCTTGCCTTCAAGGTGCTTTCTATGGCCCCACCCTGTTAGGGGTATGGGCCAACGAGGAACCTGACAGGGTGTGTACTAAACCTTGGAAGTACCAATATGCTGCATATAGTTATCTGTTGCTGTTATCTAAATTTCTTGTTATATAGTACTACAGTACTGCTACAAAGAAAATTGAAAAAGGTGTGTGTTTGGTTGGGGAGATGGCAGCAGGCACAATCATGACTTACAATGTAAGGGGTTTAACCCTTAGGCTGCCAACAGAATTAGAATGCATAGTAATTCTAGACTGAGATATCAGTCTGCGTCACAGCAAGGGTTAAATAACCCATAAAAAGGACAAGGGTGCTAAATGAGTTGAAGAGCCAAATAGCAGAGATTGCCTTATTGCGGGAGACCCAACTGACCCCAGCAGAAAGCACTAAGCTGAAGAGATCTTGGGTGGGCCAGGTGCACCATGCGGCATATACAGAGCATCCACATACAGTAGGAGAGGTGTGGCAATTTTAGTCCACAAAGAATGCCCCTGGGAGGTAACACATCTACAGCAGGACAAAGAGGGAAGATATACCCTAGCGAGAGGTCGCTATAACTCCATACTTTGTATCCTGTTCAGCATAAGAAAAAGAGAATATGGAATTCCTCAGGGAAGTCCTGACCAAAGCTGCCCCTCCAGTGGGGAACTGTTCATAGTGGGTGCCGACTTTAATACCATATTAATTCCATCACTAGATAGATCTGAGGTAGCCAGGGGAGAGCCCTTGAGGGCAGCCAGGAGCCTCAGCAGAGTAACCCACGAGCTATGTCTGACAGAGGCCTCGAGAAATCTTAACCCAAGGGTGAGAGACTACACCTGCTGGTCTGCCCCCCACTGCGGGTACTTCAGAATAGATCTACTGTTTATCTCATTAGAATGACTTCATAAGGTAGAGGGACTGAAAATCCAGCCTAGGACACTGACCACAGCATGGTGGTCATGTGACTGGGGGCTACAGCCAGAGCCAAAAATTCCACTTGGCACCTGAATGTATCCCTCTTAAACAAGGGGGATACAAAGAGCTGGTCAAGGAATGCCTTAGGGAATATTGGGCTGTAAATCACTCCCAGGACACTAGTGGGATCTGGTGAGATAGATTCAAAACAGTGGTAACAGGTCAAATGATTAGCTATGCTTCAGGTCTTAAGAAAGCCAGACAAATGGTCCAATTAGAACTGGAGAGACGTATCTTCAACCTAGAAGCAGAACACAAATTAGTTCTGAATATAGAAGTTAAAGCAAAATTAGAAGATAGCAGAAATAAATGAAACGAAATTCCTGGACGAAAGGATAGAGGGCAACTGAGATATTCTTGGCAATGCTATTACAAGGTGGAGAATTGAACAGGAAGGCTGTTGGCATGGCAGCTATGCAAAGAAGCAGCAGGGCGTATATTATTAAGGCTGAGGGGGAGACAGGGCCAACCAAACCAAATCTCTGACCCTCTAAAAATCACAGAAGAATTCCATCACTTTTCTAAAGTTATATGAACAAGTAGATGAGCACGGTGAAAAGCTGGAGGAATTATTTGGGAGAGTGCAAGTTAACAAACTCTTAAAAGAAGAAGCTGAGCTATTAGATGTCCCTCTAACCTTAGAAGAGATAATCGCCACTATAGTACAACTAAAATCAGGGAAAGCCCCAGGGCCTGATGATCTAATGGGGGAGTTCTATAAAACATTTAAAGAGGATGTGGCTCCGTACCAAGAAAGGGTCTTTGTGGAGATGATGGACGGGGAGGCTGCATCACCATCGTGGCAGTATGCCCAAATATTGGTAATCCACAAACCTGGAAAGGACCTACAGCTGTGTGGCTCCTACAGGCCCATTTCACTCCTGAATGTTGATCAAAAGATCTTTACCTCGGCCCCAGGGAAAAGGCTCCAGGGGTGTTGTGTGCTAGTCCACCCGGATCAAACTGGCTTCATTAACAAAAGACTGATCCATTGTAATATTAGGAGATTCCTCAACTTGATCACATACCAACAGAGGGCAAAAATCCTGACCTTGGCTATTTTTATGGATACCGAAAAAGCTTTTGACCAGGTGGACTGGCGGTTTCTATGGCGGATCCTGGAGGAAATGGTGTTTGACCGAAATTCAGGGCTAGTGTTAGTGCACTTTATACATCCCTGCATACATACAGGCCACAGTTAGAGTCAGTGATACCACTTCTAATAGATTCCATCTGAACAGAGGGACCAGACAGGGCTGGCCCTGTCCCCTCTATTGTTTGTGCTTTGCATTGAACCACTGGCCATGGCGGTCTGGGAAAATGACAGAATAGAGGACATTAGGGTGGGAGACCATTCACACAAAGTGTCTCTATATGTGGAGGACTTCCTGTTCATTTTGACCTCCCCAAGAACTTCCCTATCTCAGCTGCTTAGAGAATTGGACAATTATGGTCATATCTCAGGGTGAACTTGGACAAATCAGAGGTCATCAGATTCGGGCTGCTTCTGTTGGGCAGACCTGGGGAGCTTGCTCCTTCAAATGGGCCCCGAACAACATAGTAAGGTATCTGGGAGTTAAGATATAACCAACTACACAACACCTCTTCAAATTAAACTATGAAAAACTATGGGGTGAGATCAAGACAGATCTTCTGAGATGGGAGGCACTACCACTCTCAGTGGGAGGGAAAATAGACACAATAAAAATGAACATTTTGCCCCGCTTCCTATTCTTATTCCAAGTCCTTCCGGTAAAGATATCTGAAGCATTCTGGAGAATTGTAAATAAAGCTATCCTAGCTTTTGTTTGTGGCAAGGGCAGATGAAGGACTCATCAAAAGACACTGTCCCAGCAGAGAGAGAGGGGTGGATTGGCCCTGCCTGATCTCAAGGCCTACTACCTTGCTGCATAGATAGTCCCAATAGTAGCATGGGTCAAGTAGAGGGGAAATACGGGATGGCAAGAAACAGAGGTGCACCAACTGAAGATAACCCCCCCTCTTCACCATCCCACATGCTTCACTCATGCCCCAGGTGTGGAAAGACTTGGTCAACCCGTGGTCACGGCACTCACTGAGAATGTGGACCAGGGCCTGAAAACTAACACAGACACCAGAGGGGATTGACCTCTTGACATCAATAATAGGAGACCCTAATTTCCCGCAGGTGAGGAGAGATCCTAGATTCCATAGATGGAATCAGCTTTCACTGGCTCTATATAAATCCATTATCACCAATAACTCCATCCTCTGTTTTGCAGACCTCCAAACAAAATGCACACTACCCAGGACAGACTTTCACAGATATCTACAGATAAGGCATTATCTGGTCTCAAACCATCTGGTGGTAAAAATTTACAGAGACCTAACCCCACTGGAAAGCTTTTTCTATTGGGCAGTTAGGCTGGTAGAAAGAGGCAAGCTGGTGGTAGGGGCTTATAAGGCAATAATGGGGGACCAGGACAAAACATTAGAGTAGCTTACATGTAAGTGGGAGGAGGATTCGGGATCCCCATACCTGAAGACAGTTGGAAGCTCACATGGAAGTATGGGTGGAGAACCACGGCATCCCCGGATGGGGGAAATTCAAATTGAAGTGCATGTCCAGGTTTTTCCACACCCCATCCATAACAAAGCACTTCAAACCTGGAAACCCTGTGTCCAGTGGGACAGTTCTCCAAATTACCACAGTTCTAGGTGAAAAACTAGAATTTGTTACAAAATTCAAGTATCTGGGAGTTGGGATAGACCAAAGACTCTCCTTCATTGAACATATCGAGGACTTGCTAAAACAACTCCGGCAAAGGCTTGGATTGTTTTTTAGAATCAACCAATTTCTCACCAGAGATGCCAAGAAACAACTGGTCCAATCCATTTTCCTATCATTGGTTGATTATGCTGACTTCCTCTACAGCCAATGCCCCAACTCTTACATGGCTAAACTAGACACACTCTACCATCGAGCACTGAGGTTTATAATGGGACTCCCCTTCGACAACGCATCACTGCACCCTATATGCGGCAGTGGGGTGGACATCACTGAAGTTCAGCCGCCACAGAAACGCTGCTTTTGGACCTATAGAGCCATCTCTAATAAGCTGCCTTACTATATCTCCTGCTGTCTTCCCTGAGTATAATTGGGAAATACACATTAAGAAGTTACTCAGCTATTACACTAAAATACCCAAAGCAAAATCCCACTTGGCAGGGGCAGCCATAGCTTAGAGTACTACCTACCTTATGGAGCGATCTACAAAAAACTCAAATTAAGCACTCTAATTGGTATAAATGCCTTCAAGATGCTTTATTTCCATACAATCAGAGAAGTATGTAACTGCTTCACCTCAGACCCAGTACCGGTGTCTGCACCGGTATATTCACGCCTTGGACCCAATTTTTAGTACTGACCTCCGGCTTGCTCACCAGCCTAATTGTTCTCTCTCTCTCTCTCTTATCCCACTGTTTTATCAACACTAGGCCGTCCATCCCCTTATTCTTCCTTTCCCAACCTCGGATAGGAGCTCACTACCCTGGGTTGTAACATCCTACCATGCCCCGTACTTTATAGCATTCAGTCCCGGGGCTCACACATACTCCTTTTCTCCATCCACCTTCTCTACATCCCATTTTACCAACTCCTTTCTGTGCACTGTGCCCTCCTAGCCTTTCTTCCCCACCTCCTCCCTTCCCCTACCTTCACCCTACCTGGTGTATATATATTTTTTTTCTTCCGCGATTTCCTCCTGCAACCTTAGATAACCTGCTTTATCTTCCTATAGACACTTCTATGTATGTAAATACCATGTAATCTGTACAATATCTGTATAATTCTATGTACATATGAACTTCTTTTTCTTCCTCTCTGTAAAGAGTATTATCTGTATTGCCTTGTAAATACCTGTGTTGACCTGTATATACAATTGTTCATGCTCCACCCAGGTCCATCTTGCAAATGAGCTTCTGCTCAATGATGAACGCCTGGTTAAATAAAGACTTGATTGATTGAACTCTGATTTGTGCTGGGGGTTGTGGTTAGATTGGAACCCATTTTCATGTGTTTGAAGCCTGCCCATGGCTAGCAGACTTTTGGTCAAAGATTTATGAAACACTTAAGGGAATGTGGGGGAATTAGGTTAGGTTCAATTCAGTTTTAAAACTATGTTCCTGGGGCTAAATATGTCCAATATAGGGGATAAGAAACAACAAGCACTCTTCTGGATCTTTGTAGTTTTTGTTGACCGGGTAAGTGCACTAGACAAATCCTACCTATTTTCAGACACAACCCGGGGGAAGGGAATACAGATGAATGCCAACTGACCTTGAACCAGATTAAGCTGCTGGTGGTATTTTTAGTGAATGAGGGAAATTTGGCCAGGACACTTTGGAAAATCCCCTACTCTTTTCGACAGAGGGAGCTGTGACCTGGAGTTACGTGTTCAGTGTGACTCAGTGCACCGAGGAGAGTGGACGTGTAGGAGGTCGAGGTGCAGATCACCTCCTCAGCCCCCCTGATACTCTCTGTGATTGGTATGGCTACAGAACATGGAACAGAGGAGAAGCTGACTGATGAGGTGGTTCAGGTTTGCACTTCAATGGGTCCCTCCGACGATTGGTTAGAGGCTTTAGTGATGGAAAGTACTCATAGTGTGGCAGTTATTCAGCAACAGATTACTGAGGAAGAGCGTCGGTTCCTTGCACTGCAGAACCAATTATTGCAGGATTTAGAGTGTGCCCGAGAGAAAAGCATGGGCATGCAGGAACAGGAAGTGGAATGATCTAACTTGGATAAGGGTTGGGTGTCGGTCGAGATGTCTGGAAAACCTTCCACAATGATGCTGGTGGTGTCTGAAGCTTTGATTTCCTCCCTGAATTTGCCTGGGACCACAGTGAGCTCTACAGATTTAGATCTCTCGGTTTCACTAATGCCCAGTGAATACCGAGATTCAAGGTCTGGAACTCCTCCATGTTCTGGTGAAGGGGATGGCCTATTCTCTCCCCTGAGTGACTCTGTAAATTCTGCCCTGCTTGCTTCTGTTGCTACTGCGGTTCCCAATCGGATTGGTACTGCGTTGCTGACTTTTGGAAAGCAGTCTGTGGATGCCATTTCAGATGAAACTCCTGATGATTCTTTTTTACAGGGTTCCATGAATGTTCCTCTTCCTGAGGGAGAGAACTCTGCCTCAGTGGATTGGGTTTCCCAGGCATTGGAGGCTGCAGGGTGAGTGAAATCACCGGATAGGAGGAGGTGGGATGCGAATGTTAGCTCCTTGCCCAAGGCTGTTTTGGTGGATAATTCCACTCTTGTGACTCATTTAACTACCTCTGCTACATTTCCTCCTAGTCAAGGTTCTCCTGTAGTGGAGTCTCAGGCTTCTTCTAACATAGTAGTGGATACTATATTGAGTGAAATAAAATGGTTGGAGGGAGAGGGGTTGGAACCTGCCCCCCACTGTGGGCTCAGGGGAATGTCAGCCTATTATATCACAGTTTTCTCCTTCTGCCCCAGTACAGACTCCCCTGGAACAGGAACCTGCTATGAAAACTGCTTCTTTGATTTGGCGTGCAGGAGTTAAGGAACAGTTATTCCCTGCCACGTTTGCATCTTTAGCAGAGCTGGCGGTAAGGAGGAATGCTGTACATCTAAAATTTAGGCGCCCTCTGGCAGAGGTCCCTAATAGACAGTTGGTTAGGAAAGATTTGTTGAAAGGCAGTATGAAATTTATGCTTACGAGATCTATGCATTGATCCATATGCCTGGGGACTCTGTATTTGACTTTAGTTTTAAACATGCTGCAGGTCTTTATAGGTTCTGGAAGCAATTTCAATCTCTTAAACATACCCCATTGTGGAAATCTTTTATGGCCATTCCACTAACTAAACCTGTCTCAAAGAAAATTACTGTGATGTTCCGTAATGAGGAGGTCAATGTGGCCAATATTTCCTACTGGCTTCAGCAGCATTGTACTATTAAGGGTCAACCAGAACCTATTCTTGATGAGGAATGTCTCTGAACTGGGGGTTGGAGATTTCTGGTGGATTTACATTTAGAGAATGGCTTGACGAAACATCTACCTAATTGTTTTTTCTTAGGGAGGGATAGAGGTGTGATATTTTAACCCAGACAGCCACACGCCTGCTATAAATGTGGTGCATTGGGACATCTTAGTAATGTCTGCAATCAGCAGAAATGTGGTCTCTGTGGAGTCTTGGGACATGTGGGTGCTCATTGTAGGAATTCTCCTAAATGTAATCTGTGTGAAGAACTTGGTCACACGTTCTGTACATGTTCTTGGGCTTCTCATAATAATGCAAACCCGGCCCTTTGGGCAGAACAAGATGTTTATGTAGCCACAGCTCAGAAGGAAAGTCAGAAAATGCATGACCTAATTACCCATTCCGAGACTTCCCCTTTGATCCCTCCATTGCAGCCTAAGGCCTCACCAGAAGCTCCAGTAGTACTTCCAGAGTCGACTCCATTGGATATGGATACTAGGCCTTCTGACCCCATAGTAACACACTTATCTATAACAGAGCCAACACAGACGTCTGTCTCTGCTCCACAGGGAGTTCCATTGGTGCCTACAACCTCTAACCCCGGAGACATTGTTGTTTCTGGCATTGAATTAGAAGTTCCTATCTTACCTGAGGGTGCTCCTTGTATGCCTCCCCCTGAAGTGCGACAAGAGTCAATTTTCCATAGGGTGACCCAATCCTAGTCCAGTAAAGCTACTCTGGATGGTCAAGTTGAACCTGATCTACTCCCCTTACAAAATTCATATGCCCTTTTGTCTGAACAAGATGGTGAAGAGGACGGTTTAGAGTCAGACATATCTTCAGTGACCTCCTCGCATACTGAGGTGACCCCAGACCTAGGGCTGTGTGATGAACCTAAATTGAAGAAAATAAATAAACGAAAGTGAACAGTTATTTTTCTATATTTCATAATACTGAAAATGTCTGGTCCTTGTATTTTTCTCGACCGTTTTCCTCTCTCACATATATAGAATGGCAGAAGGTGTTGTTTTTCTTACTATTAATGTTAATAGTATCACATCTTCTTGTAGGAGAAAGATTGCCTTTGCTAGTTTGCAGGAAAGTCATGGTAATATTATTTTTCTTCAACATACCAGGATACATTCTTTGACACAGCTGAAAGAAGCTGAAAGAGACTGAAGGTAGGGTGTCTCTTTATGGTCTTTGGGGGAGGATACTTGTGATAGGGTGGGTATCCTTTTTTCTGGTATTAATGTTAACATTTTGAAAGTTCTGGATATTATGCCGGGTAGAGCCATGATGGTGGATCTAGTTCTTTCAAATTGCACTTATCGCATAATAAATATATATGCACCTCAGCTTAAAGCATATAGGTCAGCTTTATTTAAGAAGATTGCCGCATACTTACACACTTCCAAATTGGTGTTGTGGGGGGGGGATTTTAATTGTGGATTAGCAGCCAGGGATTGGGGAAGGGCTTCACAGAAGATTTTCTGTGACACGATCATGCTTCGTGATGTACTACACAATAGTGATTTGGCAGATGTGTATGATGTTTTGCAAACATCCCCTCAACATACTTTTTTAAAGGGAGTTTTGTCTTCTCAAATAGATTATTGGTTTGTGTCTAAGAGACTTGTTTGTTCTGAAGTGGTGATTTTACCTATGGAGACTTCTGACCGTGTAATAGTAAAGTTACGGATAGGTTCTTATCAGACACATGTGATAGGTTGTGCCTATTGGAATTTGAATGTTGCTCTTTTGCACAAAGTTATCACAGATGAACAGGTAAAAGCTTTTTTTACTGCTCGAATGGATCTTTGTTTTCTGTATGACAGCTCTATTGAATGGTGGGAGGATACCAAAGTGGATTTGAAACTGTTTATTTTTGCAAATTTCAAAATGTAAAGCCAGAAATCATTATTTAACATATTTGAGTTATAGGGCACAGTATCTGAAATTGCTGACTCAGGTACCTCACACGGATAGATCAATAGTGACTAAGCTTAAGGAAATCAAAAACTAAATGTATGATTTTCTAAAAATCAGAGAAGAAAAATGTTTTTATCAACAAAAATGTTTGCTTAAGGGTACTAAACAACATGTCAACCCATATGATCTCCAGTTACGGAGTTCAGAAAAATATGGTTTTACTGCTTTAAAAGACAGTGATGGTACTGTGGTGCAAGATGTTAGAGGAATATGTAGAGTTGTGCAATGTATGGTCTACATTTAAAGATGTTACCCCAGCCCTGCCTAGTACATTTTTTCACACTCTGGATATTCCTCATTTATCGGCTGAAGAGCTGATAGCTTTGGTGGCCCCTATCGATGTCTCGGAAATTAAATTGGCTGTTAGTAAATTATCTGTTCATACCACCCCTGGCATTGATGGTATTCCAAATGAGTTTTATAAAAAGTATTTGGAACTTTTATTTCCGTGGTTAAGTGCCCTATTTGCCTCTATTTGGTCTGAAAATAGGCTTCCTTCTAGTATGTGTAAAGGAATAATGATATTTCATTTTAAAAAAGGTGACCCACAACTGTTAAAAAACTGGAGACCTTTAAGTCTTTTGACTTCAGATTATAAGATTTTGGCAACGATCTTGACAAGTCGGCTTTAAAAGGTGGCACACAGTCTGCTTTTTTTCCACACAAACATGTGCAGTTTCGAGTAGGAATATTGTGCATAACTTGATTTATATTAGGGAGTTAGTAGAGCAGGGTTCATCCCATAACTTAACTGGTTATCTTATGTCATTAGACCAAGCAACAGCATTTGTTGCTATCCGGCAGGAACATATATGGGATGTTTTACACATTTATGGTATTCCAGATTTGTTTTTAAGCTTATTGAAAACTTTGTATTCCGCAGCACTAGTTACTCCCTTAGTGAATGGTCATTTGGGCATCCCTGTTCATCTTAATATTGGAGTTCGACAGGGGTGTACTCTGAGTCCTCTATTGTTTATTTTTGACCTCAATCCCATTCTAAGATGAACTGATGTGGATCCACAGGTACTACCCATTACTACAACAAGTGGCTGTACTTTTAAAAAGGTGCTAGCATATGCAGGTGATTGTGTATTTGCAGTGACAAACTTAGATTCAGGGAAAAGGGTTCTTCAAGACCTTCAGGAGTTGCAACCTTTTACAGGTATCAGGATTAATCTTGAGAAGAGTCGGATATTGGTTTTGGGCAAGGCTTTGGTTCTGAAAGATTTTGTTATACCTGTCGTTACCACTAATATAAAACTGCTAGGTATATACTATTGTACGACCACTGCATTACAATGCAATTGGGATATGGTTTTTGACATAGCCAAGCAGAAAGTTACTAGATGGCAGTCTTGGAAGATGTCACGGAAAAAAAGGGTATTTCTTCTTCGTACATATATCACTCCAATTTTTTTATATGTTTCGCATATGTTTCCTCTCTCTTACAGTATGCATTCTAAAATAATGGGCCTTTTCTTTTCATTGTTATGGGGAAGCCGATTAAACCCAATTAAATGGGTTCATACCTATAGAGCTTGGAAGTCAGGAGGTCTTAATATGGTTCAACCACTAGTCTACTTGTTTGGTAACTTTTTTATAGTACAGTTAGGCCTATGTTGTTAGACAATGAAGATATGGGATCTTTGTTTATGAAGTTATGGGGAAGGGAATTTTTGATGGCCTGGGGTAGGGGGAAATGTCATTCATCAGAAAAATTTCTACCTGAATATGTTAGAATTACACTTAAATATATACGAATGTGGAAAATAGAGCTTTTATGGTTTATTTCACATGAGAAAAAATCTTTTTATAAGCATATAGTTGACTTCTGCTATTTAGAAGATCATTTATTTCAAGTTCCTGATATTGTGGATACTGCTTTATTGATAGCCAGTATTACAGAGCCTAGAATTCCAAAAAAATGCAAGATATGACATGGCTCTGTGGGCATCAGAAGCTCAATGTAAAGAATAATCAAAAACACAAACAGTTGGGGGATAGGTATTGTTCTGAACTAGCTTGTCAAGGCAGTCTGGAAACTATACGACATCTGTACTTTGACTGTATGCATGTTCAAGGGTTTTGGTCCACATTGGCCAATTGGTGCAATGTACCTCGTTTTAGTTCTATGACTTGTGATATCTTGGTTTTGGGACAGATTCCGACAGACTGGAACAAATGGACTCAAAGTACAATTATTGTGGTTCTGGCCTATATCAAATGGTATATCTGGCAAGCAAGATGTTTGAGATGTCTTCAGAATAAGACTGTTCAATTACAGGAAATTTTGTTTCAAATACAGAGTGAATTGGATTCACTATATGAGTATGAATTTTGCACTTTGGGGTCTGAATTGGGGTCTCGTTTATGGAATAATGTTAGTTGGGTGGGTTAGGTTTGGTCTTCTTTCCTCTCTTGCACTTAATTGTTTGGTGTTTCACTTGCATATTTGACTTTATGTGCTTTGTTCCTTGCCTGTTTTGTATTTATCATGGTTTTTTGCCTATATCCTTGTTTGATGATCTTATTTTGTATTTTGTTTTGATTCTCTAATAAAAATTTCCCCTACTCTTTTCGATAGGTGCCATGGGATCTTTAACATCCACCTGAAGTACCACCAATCCAGGCAGATGGGACCTTGGTTTAACGTCTCATCTGAAAGACGGCACCTCAGAAGTGCAGCATCCCTCTCATGCTGCACTACAGTGTCAGAACTGGGATATTTACCCATGCTTAGCTGCTCAGAAAGAAATAACAGTGACATGGCTGCAGCAAAACCCCTGATCCAAGAATCCTGGATAGCTAGTGGGATAAATATTAGAAGAATGGAGGAACTAACCACAGGGCTGACAGGGGATAAACACAAGGAGCGATGGACCAGATGGGACCTGAGGTATGACCTGAACCATGAAGGGTCAGAAGAAGACCCCCAGATAGACAGATAGAAGGGACCCCACAGAGATGAGGGAGATAGAGGTGGGGGCTGTGAATGCCTGCTAACATATCCAGGATGTAGGGACCGAAAGCCAACAACCGACAAGACTCCTGTATAAACATACCTAAGAAAAACAAAGTGAGTTAAAAAAGCAAAGTAGCAGAATTAGACAGTAGAATGAGTTAAGTTGGTTTCTATGGTTAAGAAACCACCTAGCAAAGTTGTTCTAGGGGTTAAAGGCACTAATGCAGGTATAGCTACACAGTATAAACCAACCAAGGTGTAAAAAAGCATAAAAAAAAATATAAAAAAATGTAAGCTATCACTCATAACATCGACCCACCGCCATGTTAAGGTTGGAAGTATTTGAGATGCTGTGCATCAACACATAACTTGATGTTACTACAATCAACAATAATAAAAAGTAAAAAAAAAAAAGACCTGTGCTAGGAAAGTAAAATCCGCAGACTTGCTCACTCGGTTTTACTATTGAGTCTGCTGCACTTCACTTCTATTACAATTATTTTGGAAAAAAGGCAACTTGGCCTTGGTATTGCTCTAAGCTAAGGACTTCATTTTACATATTTTGAATGTCCACATAATTTACAAGAGGCAGTATTTTTTTCACACCACCAAAATATTGCCGTTTTATAAGACAGATAATCCCCTACAGAGCATGTAGTCATGCTCTGATGCACACATGCCTTGGGTTGTTGAACACACTTGGCCTGTGGCCTCATGCCTCACAATGTATTCAAGCCGTATGTACATTAAAGCATGACCATACATCCTGTAGTGGGTTATCCGTTCCATATAGTTATCATAAAAAAAAGCTAACTTAATACAGACATTGGGGTTACAAAGCCAGAAAATGAAGGACATTTGGTGAAAGGGTACTTTCAACCACAACATCCACCCTTCCCCCAAATCCATACTCTCATGGCCCAAGGTCAAGCTGTAGGCCTGGGGTCATGCCCCACTGGTCCGCTGCTTCTCACTACAGATCCAGAGCCATGCCACAAAAGTGTAATGCTGTACATAGAGCTCACATGATGAGTCCTAACTTTGGTCCTGCAAGGCTTTATGAGCCCTTCATGAAGCATTAAATCATAAATACATTTCTTCATGTGCCCTGCTCAAAGCATGAGATGAGTCAAAACTTTCTTTATACAGAACTCCAGACCTTGAAGCAGCAGATTCTGGGGCATGCTTCCAGTCCTGTAGATTGACATTGGGCCACGATGAAAGGGTCTGGGGCTTTCAAATATGTGCAGACCTGAAGTACTGCATACTTTTGGGAGAGTGGTGATACAGTTAATAAGACAGCAGAGGTATTGAATGCTGCTGGAGGTGGGGTAGAAACAGCTACTTTTACCCTGGATGTTAATTATGATGAGCACTTTGATATCAAAGTAGTTGATAGTATGTATGATGAGCAGTTTAGAACTAAATCTAAATTTATGCCACCACAGAACCCCACACTAAGTTTTCTTGCGAGCCTGCAAACAAGAGCTGTATAATTTAGCAGATAATAGCATTAGGCCTTTCTATGTTATATGATGACTGAGACGTTTAAAACACTTCATTATCTTGCTAACAAATGTAATATCATGACTAAGCAGGCAGATAAGGATGGGAGTGTGATGATGTTAAAACTGCAGATTATGAGATTGAGATGAAATGCCAGCTTGCAGATCGTAAATTTAATATTTCTTTTACAGGTGATCCCACCCGGTTGTTTAAACAGGAAATTGACTCTTATCTTGAGGCAGACCTGAATACTGGAGTTATTAGTAATGAGGTCAAAGACTTTCTAACAACACCTTATCTGATTTTCCCAACAACATATAGTAGGTATATCACTCCTTGATCTTCCTTGTGTATGAAGGTAGCTTAAAAGAAAACTCTGATTCTGTATCATAAGAATGTTATAATACTTGTATGCTGTAAAATTACTATGCATATTTGACATAAAGCCTATTCAATAAAAAAAGTTAAAAAAAAAAACATATGTTTTATTGAAAGTTCACAAAACTCTTAGTAACCCCCCAGCCGCCCGATTATTGCAGGCACAGGTAGTGTCACTGAACCTTTATCTCAATATAATTACTGGTGATCCCCTTTATGAAATGGTTCACAAAGCTCTCTGAAATGCTGAAACAACCCGAAAACTGGTTATTATGGCATTCTAAAAAGTTTCTTTTACCAGCAGCGTCAATCATTCGTACCGCGCCACCTCACTGGCTCTTAGTCTGCATGTGAGCGGTCTGAACACTTCAAAAACATGGTGGCTCCATTTCTCCATTTCTGAGAATTGCGCTGAATGCCAACCTGCCCAGACTAATCCCTTCACAGAAATATGTGTGTGCTGTGTACATGCAGAATGCATGCCACGTGCTTAATTGTGCAATGTTTGTACGCGTTCGCATACACAAAGTGAACCTATGCAACCAGATATAAAAAGCAAATCAGATTTCCATGCTGCAAGCTTGACTTGTGTACAGCAGATAAGCTGGTGCAAACATCTTCTAAAAATCACATCAGGTTCACGTGTTGCACGCTTGATATGAGTGCAGCAGTTAAGCTGGTGTGGACATCATTTTAAAATCACATTAGGTTCACATGCTGCATACTTACCACGTGTACAGCAACTAAGCTGGTGCAAATCTCATCTAAAAAACACATTGATTTCAATTTATCATACTACTGCTAGCAAGTAGGTCCATTAAAATACATTTTTCATTGATTTTCCATTAAAATTAGGTAAACTCATTAAATCAGATCCTTTTGCAAGTTGCTTAATGGTTTTTGATTTTAGTCATTGAATTTCCATTAATTTGTAAAGTATTGTTTGCTTAATGCTTTAAATGCCTATGATATAGTCAGCCAACATCCCCCATTCCAGATGTGCAAAAAGGGGCCTCTGTATTGTGAAGCCTGACCTTTTTGTTTTGGGCCATGTAAATCCCCTTATGCATATTTAGTACTACAAATGTGTTTCTCCATGACTGATTCTGCTCACTTACTTTCTCCTTGTCATTCTGTATGGAGTATATACACTATGGCCGTGCTAAGCACTCTTTGTGCTGAGTAGGGTTTTGGAATCATGCACCATACCTCACATTTTGTCACTGAAATGAGGGACATGGTCACTCAAAATTAGGTACAATGAGGGACACGAACCCTCATGATGATCAAGACACATCCTGAAACATGGAGATACAGTACATCAGAACACAGTGGAAACTGTTGTATTTACTTGTACCAATACC
The DNA here is from genome assembly GCA_016271365.2 of Neoceratodus forsteri. NCBI lineage: Eukaryota > Metazoa > Chordata > Ceratodontiformes > Ceratodontidae > Neoceratodus > Neoceratodus forsteri. The sequence continues at coordinate 434,203,746 of JADMNL010000022.1, read as the reverse complement.
TAAGAATGAATTTCTACCATAAAGTAGGGTGCCATTTAAGAAGGGTGGGGTGGCGGTGCCTCCCCCATGCAGTTGTGCCTAGGTTGTTCTTATGGTGTGGCAATAATGACATTAAATTTGGATTTAATCTTTTGCACAATAAGTGCCCCCCTGGCCTGTATGCACTCATGCTGCAGGTGCACTCCTAACTTGACGATGTCCATATTGTGTTGTCCACTCTCGCCACCTATTAGTGGCAGCACCATCACACATGACATGGACGAACTCCAGCCAAGCAAGTGTACATGAGTTATGCGAGTGTGACACTGTCTTTCCTGCCACAGAGTAGACAGGCTGCACACTACAGCTTGGAGGAGTCAGTGAGCACTGAACTCTCAATAGCAGTGTTGTGGCAGCATATGTTTGCTGGTCTACTCTTAGTGAGTCCCCATCTCACCTGGTGGCTGAAGGGATGGGGTGAGCTGGAAGCTAACTTGAGACTAAGCTACTTACTTAGTCTACTAGGCTCACCTCACAAAAAATTAAAACCAGCACAGGACCCATGGCAGCAAGCTAGGTCTAGCAGCAGTGGTGACAGTGGTGTGGGTGGCCTTCATAGGCCTTGATCAGTGCAGTGCAGCAGCAGCCAGTCAAGAAGCAAGCAACGCAGGTTGGGAGTGTTTGGTTAGTGAGGTGACTTGGTTGTGGACCACGTTGTGAACCTAGGATGGTCAGTTCTAGCATCCAGCTTCTGGCAGAAGGAAGGCAGAGTAGTGGACTGAAAACTGGGTTGGTGGCACACTGGGCCAGGCTGCAGGTTCTGGCCTGATGGCCAGATAAGTAAATATTTTTTTTAAAGGAGAACTGTGGAAGGAGGAAGGACTGAAATATTGATGTGTTTTTCACTTTTCTGCACCTTTGGGCGGCTTCATGACCCATAAGGGATGGATAGTGAATGGAATGGAGTCAGGGAGAGAAATCAGGAGAACGTTTTTTTTTTTTTTTGGGGTGGGTAGGGTTCAGAACATCAGCCAGGAAAAAAATTGGTTAATGACTTGGTGGGTTTAAGACTAAATCTGATGGACTGCTCTGGGGTATAGACAGATGACTCTTATACATTTTAATTTTTCCTGATTTGCATATCACTTTTCAGTAACAATAAATGAGTTTTACCTTTTAGAGATGTCCCAGACATTCTAGAGCTTGCCACCTAGGGGCTAACTAGCACCTGGCCTCCACTGGTTGTTGGCTCCCACATGCTGAAATCTGAAATGGTGCCCATGCCATAAAGTCTAAATTTACTGGACATCCTTTGTGTGAGCAGCATGTTTCCCATGAGGGATGGATGAGGAGCAGAGCAGTTTTCAGGGATACAATGAGGGCCGTCCCTTGCAGTCAGGGACAATTGAGCAGTATGGTATGCACAGACTATTGTAGCCTAGTTATGGTGAAGGTTATGCCCCCCCCCAGTGAAGCTGACCTCCACATCACCACACTCAGGCACATTATGACATAGGGCATGGGAGACTGCAGGGGTGTGCACCATTGAAATGAACGTGGGTATTTTTTTATTACTATTTTATACAATATTAATGGAGAGTTGGAGAGTAATGAAGGCCACTGCTTGACTGACAAGGGCCTGGTTAATAGAACAGTAGCCTTCATTATTCTCCAACTCACCATTATAATGTATAAAATAGTAATAACAAATAACTCTATTCATTTTAAGGGGGTATGACTATGCCCCAGCACTCTGACCCATGGACATCATCTCTGAAAGACTCCTGACTCTCACTTATATCTATACTTGGTTGGTTGTATGTAGCAGCATGGCCACACCTGTTGCAGTGTTTGTGCATGGGGGGGGGGACTGGCCATGTGGGTGGGTGTCGAGTTTTTGCTACTTTTGTGTTTGCAACTTAAAGTCTGTATGTGTGGAAGTATTCAAAACTATGGAGAGACAATAGTAGGAGTACAGCCTAGAGAGATGTAATTAAGTAGTTTTGTGGGTAAGTATATGTATTAGGGGTGAGAAGAACCGCATGTGTTTCCATTAGTATGTATGCTACAGTTCAGTTGTGCAGCTGAGTGAGAACACGACAACTGAAAAGTATAAGAGTGGCTACAAGCATGCTGTATGCATGCAGATGTACAGTATGCAGATTTGTATTAAAGTACAAGTGAGCCATATGTGCGCAGGCAGTGTAGCTTAGTGGTTAAAGGTACTGAACTGCAAACCAGGAGACTTGGAGATCTAAAGACCTGGGGTTAAATCTCATCAACCCCCATTTGTACAGTATATGGTGTAATCCTGAACAAGTCACTTAACTTTTATGTGTGCAGTTATCAGTGACCATTTGCTTTTTACTCGCATGCCACATGTGTACAGTCTGTTCCAATTTAACATAAAAAGCATGCTTTCAACACTTGCTTGCTGTATGCATGCCACATGCATGCAATCGGTTCCAATTTAGCATCTATATCATGCTTGCAGCACGCATATCACATGAGTAGTTTTATGTGTGCAGCATGAAAGCATTTTGTATAATTATTTCTGTAAGGGATAGCTCACCTGCCACCCTCCTCATATGTAAGTTTAATATTTGTTTCTACTATTTAGCTGGTTGGTCCTGCCATAACAAACAAAAAACTTATCTGGTTGATCCTGCTCAAAAGACAGCGACTCCCAGCAGGAATGGACTGTAGTGACTGACTACTTATACTGTCAGTTACCATGGTTACCCAGGCGCTTCTACAGTACAACTAAAAAAAAGAAAGAAAAAGACAAAAACAAAATAATGTGTCTACTAATGAGAGACACCGACAGAGCTGCCTGGTGTCTCTATCTCTCTCTCTCTCTCTCTCTCTCTCTCTCTCTGTCCCCGACACCAGTGCTGAAAGGACTGAAGGTCTCAAAGGACTCAAGTGTTCAAAGTAAAAAAGAAAAACTCCCTACACCAGTAATTATAAAAAATAAAGTCTATGCAACTGTGTTTTATGGATTGTTTTACACATTCTCGGTATGTGATAACCTCATAAACCTCTCAAGTTTCGATCTCGAGGTTTACGGATCATCACACACCTGCAGTGTGTAACAAATAATCCATAACACACAGTTGCATAGCCGGTATCTTCTATGTGTTGATGGATTTATTCGACCATTTGTTCAGACCCTCCAGTCATATGTGAGGGATACCACTCAGGCACTTGCAACTCTGGAAGAGCTCCATGTCGAGGAAAATTACTTGTTAGTTACTGTCGATGTGGAGGCTCTTTACATTAATATCCCCCATGGGGGGGGATTACATGCACTTGGGCATGTTTTAAACAAATGACCAGCCTCAAGAACTCCACCAACTGAATTACTCTTAGATTTAACAAGGTTCATCTTAGAATGTAATGTATTCACCTTTCTAGGTGAGTTTTTTAGGCAGGTGAGTGTGGTACAGCAGTGGGTACAAGTTTTACACCCATTTTTTTAAATTTGTACATGGGTCTATGGGAAGAGCAATATCTGTATAATGTGCACAATAGTCTATTCTTTGACAAAATCAGTCTATAGAAGCGTTACAAAAATGAGTGTCTTATAACATGGAAAGGTACTGCTGAGGAATTTAATTTCTTTGTAAAGTACCTAGAGTCAATGAATTGTAACCTTAGATGTTCTGTGAATTTTAGTTACACACATATCTCTTTTCTGGATGTATGTATCATTAAGAATGGTACAAGTGGGACTGGTACCAATTTGTACCACAAATCAACAGACGACAATACAACACTACTTGTGAGTTCTTGTCACCCTAGGCACATAGTTAAAGTGGTACCTACTGGCCAGGTAATTAGGGCCTGTAGGAACTGTCGTACACCAGAATTGTTTGAAGAGAATGCTGAGATACTTGCTGAGAGGTTTAGGCAGAGGGGTACAGGGGAGGAAGATATTCACAGAGCTAGAGAGAGGGTGACAAATATTGACAGAAGCACCCCGTTAAAGGACAGAAAGCCTATAGCATTGAAGCAAATGCAATGTAGGGCATTCTGAGAAAACATTGACCAATGATAAGAACAGAACCTAAGTTACAGCCCTTTGAGACACAGTTGCCACGTACTGTATGATGTATTGCCATCCACAAAACATTGGTGATAGAATCACTCAGAACCTGCAGCTTGTGCAACATAATACTACATGGCTACAAAGCTTACCACAAGGTTGCCAATAATGCCAAAGGTGTAAATATTGTGAAGTGATTCAACAAACTCAGACTTTTGTTAATCCTAGTAATGGGGAAACATTGTAGATTGAATGTTTTATCAACTGCAGTACAACTTCAGTGATATACCTTGGCACCTGTGACTGTGGATTTTATTATGGATTTTATTATGTTGGTAGAACACACTGCAAGTTTAAAGAGCAGGTGGCGGAATATATGCGGGCTATCACAAATAGGAACACAGTCTATGTGATAGTGGATCATACATTGAACTCCAGCAACAGTGGTCCACACAATTGGAGGTTTGTGGAAATAGAAAAAGTGAAAACTGAAGGGAGGTGATACTGACTCTGTGTTAGCCCATAGGGAGTCTTACTGGATATCTAGGCTGTGTGTTATGGTCCCACCTGGGCTGAATGATAGAACTGAAATTACACTTTTTTTTTCTCCCAGCACAGCAAGAACAGATTCTGAGGGAAAAGAGGCAGATATTTAAGGTGATGAACTCTTCTCTGGAAAAACTAAATAGTAAAATAGAATGTATAATAGAAAAGAATGACTGGACTGTCTGTGACTAATAAAGAGACGCAACAAAGAATTCCTACTGTAGAGGATAAAGTAATATTGATGGAGGCTACAGTTAAAAAGCTCTGAAATTGAAAAACTTGAAGTCAGAGCCAGGAGGCGCAATTTGAAACTGGTATGCATATCAGAGTGTGCAGAAGGTCCAGAAGTTCTATTGTGTGTGTGTGTGTGTGTGTGTGTGTGTGTGTAAATATGCTTACTGAAGCTTTGGGTAGGCAGCTTCCTTCACAAAAAAATATAGCTGGCTCAAACCCTTAGAGGGACATTTAACCCAAAAAACACAGGTAACCAGCCAAAATTCATGTTTATAAAGCCTCATCACTTCTCTGACAGAGAAGCAATTTTTCAAAAAGCCAGGATCTGTAGAGGGCTGAAAGTAAGGGGATTGGATATTCAGATGTTTCCTGACCTTTCCCCATTGGTTTTGCAAAATCAAAGCATTTAACAAGACTAAAAATCTTCTCACTGCCAAAAATGAGATGAACATTCTTGCCTCCAGCAAAATTAAAAAATCAAACTAGAAGAAGGGTCAGAATATTTAATGATTAGAGACAGAAATAGAAATTAGAAAAGCCCTTTACCATGACTCCAGCTCGGAGCCTACAAAAAGCTCAAAATTAAACAAAAATGGAGAAGCAAGTGACCATTCTGAAGAAAAACTGGTGATAAAAATAAAAAAGCAAACATGGATAATGAATGTAAAAAGAACTTTACTTTGGCCTCAGCAAAAACTCCAGTAGGAGACTGAGCATTATATCAAATGGACTGTAGATGTCGAAACAAGTGCTCAACAGGGGAAAGCTGGTGAAAAAGAATTAAAAAAGATGATGGTTTGAAAATGATTTAACTAATTTAAACATTGGTGATGGGGAGAGGCAATTTATTGTTAAGTACATCCCCCCAAATTGGGGGGGGGTTAAAAAGAAATAAGTAGAGAATATACAAACTTACAAAATTGCTAACAGATACAGGCCTTACGGTCTATCTAGTCTGCTTGAGTGTACAGCACTTCAGCCATCTAAAATGCAGCTCCCCTTCCCCCTCCTCCATTTGGACCCTCCCTTTGAGCCTGTCCCACCCCCTCTTAAAGCTGCCCACCGACTTCAATTACACCACCTCCTCCAGCAGCGTATTTTACTCTGTAACTACCCTTTACTGCCTCCTCATTTCCCTTCTGAATCTTCCTCCTTCCAGTTTCAGACTGTGTACCCTGGTTTCCCTCCCACCATTTAATCTTAACATACCCTCTGTGTTAACTCTGTTCATGCCTTTTGGGTACCTGAAGATCTCAAATCATATTCCCTCTCTCCCTTCTATCTTCCTGGTTGCTGGCTCTGATTCAGAATGAGGGGAACAGGGTGGTGGGACACTACCTGATGGAGTGGGGAAGTGGGGGGTCCACTAGACTGCCAGGGACAGTTATATCATAATATACAAGGGTGATTGAGGGAAGGGAGGGTGGTCCACTAGGCCACCAGGGAAGGGTATATACTAAATAATGGTGGAGATCAGGGATAATGAGGGTCCACTAGACCACCAGGGACAAATCTTTGGCTATTTCAGGGAAGATATCGAGGATCAAGGGGGTCCTGTATAAATGTTTATGATTGAAAGTCACACTTTACAGCATACACACCCCGACAGGTGCTGCCACAAGCCCATTCTGCACAACCCTCTCCACTAACACGCCCACTACCACCTCCTGTGGCCCTAGTGCACCCCTGTTGCCCCTAGTAAGACCCCATCCCACTGGTGCAAGCCACATAGACCACCTCCTGGTTGGCCTAAGTGGTGCCTCTTGCTGCATCCATGGTGGGGCTTATAAAAATCCCAAAAAGTGGATGTTGCAGCCCTTCTTGGCATCAGCCACCTTGCTACCTGGCACACTGGGTGGTTTGATGCAACCTTAGCACAAGGTAACTTTGGCACAGAAATGTCTGGATCTGATGCAGGCTATGTTGTAAAGTCCCGTTTGATGCAAGTTGTGATACAAGTCACCTCTTGTGTCAAACTCTTTTGATGCAAGCCCCTTGCATTGATCTAAATGCTTTTAAAATTGGGCCCATGATGTCAAAGGCCTTGCTGAAGTCTAAGTAGAGAACAAGTTATGAAGTGCCTATTCTAGCTCAAATAAAGCTGGTACACCGTTCAAAGTTCAAAAGATGAATTTTTATTAATTGCTGAATAGACCTCAATGTTTCACTGTGTTTTGCTTCTTCTGGGGGATTGTAAATAAAATAATCATACTATTACAATTTCCTAATTATTATATTTCATATTTAACAATCATATTTAAAGTTTTGTAACTAATTGCAGTACTACATACCAGTTTATGTCATATATAAATAATCTTTTATGTATAAGCTTCAATGATCTTAAAAAATATTTTGAAATAAAAGTATAAATAATTGCTGTCAGAACATCCCTTTAAATGTGCTGCCCTTCTTTCCCAAATACCAGCTTAACGGTATTCAATTGTGCACTCAATAACGTTACCTACTGCATATCTGGCCCTTAGGCTTCTCCTGTCTGTTCCAGTCTTTAGCCACATAGAGAGGTAAAGTCCTTTTTAGAAAAGAAAAAATATTGCTAAATAAATTTATCAGGCATTAATTAGTTTTTTTTTTAACATGAAATTTTAGGACTCTTAACCAAGTAGCAAAAAGCATGCTGCATGTACCTGCTTGATTCTTTTCTCTGTAAATAACAATGCTGGGCAATGTTGAAGAGATTAACTAGTCTCCAAGAACTGCAATAATACAAGGAGCCCTGGTCACAAGCTAATGGTTCATGGGTTAAAATCACTATATCTTTTCTTTAAAGTTATGAACTCATGTACTTCGCTATACATTGACAGATTTTTCTTTCTTATGTATGTTGTCATAATGTGATAAGCTTATTACATTTCAGTGCAAACATTGTTAACAACAAGGGCATACCTGCTGTTGGCCTTTATACATTCATAACAGTGTTCACAGTGCACAGAGTTTTATGGCTCTCATAGTACTGCAATTGCAAGAAACATTTACTGCTCATTTCAAAATTACTCATTTAAAACATACTCATTAAAAAATAACATTTCAACCAGAGTTTAAACTCTAAGTAAGCAGTAACTGCTCATTGCTTCTTTTACTGCTTATTGTTGATTTCACTTAATAGCAGGTTAATTTTTTTTACTACTTGTAAGGGCCTAGCAGGGAATTGTTTTGGGGCTGTTGAAAATTTGAAACCTATTTTGGTGTGCTTTAAGTGGGGCTTTTATTTCTTTGAATTAGAAACCTATTTCTTCTGACTTCAAACGTACTTTGGTGTGCTTTAAGTGGGGCTGTTGTTTCTGTGAATTAGAAACCCAGGGCCCAATTCCAAGATGGCTGGCGTAACTCACACGCAGTTGTGAGTTATACCGGTCGCCTCTACACCAGGGACCCTATGCCGCATTCCAGAAGTGGTAGGGTCCCAGCAAGTGTGACTTATGAGATACGCCATGCATGTGGTAGTAGCCCATGCATGGTGTATCAATGCCTCAAGTCACATATTGCAGTGAGTGACAGGTGGCGCCCCAGAGCCCCCCACCCCAGACCACTGCAGAACACATCAGGGGGCATGGGGCGCAAGAACAGATGGCACAGGCATCTGGGGGTGCAACTGACAAGGAACCCCAGGGGTCCCTCATGATTGGGGGTTTGGGGGTGAGGGTGTGCTAGTGGGGGCCAGGGGGACAGCATGGAGACATTGCCGTGGTGCTGTGAGGCTGCATCTGATGGTGCCAGCTGTCAGATGCCAGTTATGACAGATCTGAGCTGTCAGAAGTCAGCTACGCCACTGCATGTCCTGGAATCGCAGTTGTGGGTTGTGAAAGTGGGCCTTCTGGAATTGGGCTAAGTTGCTGTCTCAACCCGCAGTTGCGCCAGGTGTTGCAGGCTGTGGTGTATATGTGGTTGTATCTTGTGATTATCAAAGCATGCAGACACAATGGCGTAGGTGCCTTCCTGGAATAGCAATGGGCATATCACATGGTGTAAGTCGCAGGATATGCCATGGGGATTGGCATATCCTGCCCTACACCGGTGTAGCCTGTCTTGGAATCGGGTCCCCATTTCTTCTAATTTTAAACTTATTTTGGTGTGGTTTTGGTGAGGCTGTTGCTTCTTAGAATTGGAAACTTATTTCTTCTAGTTTCAAACCCATTTGTTGTGTTTTTGGTTGGGCTGTTGTTTCTTTGAATTGGAGACCTGTTTCTTCTGGTTTCAAACCTATTTTGGTGTGCTTTTAGTGGAGCTGTTATTTCTTTGCTGTCTTTACTTGCTGAAAATTTTGCCTACCCTCCTCTCCTGCCCCCACTCTTAATGAAATGCCCTATTAAATCTGATTAACAGGAGCCAAGCAAGGGGAATAGCAGGGACTGTGGAGTAGGAAGGGTGTAAGGGGGAGTAAGCATGCCCTCGGTACAACAAACGTTTTGACTAATTTTTTGGTGTTGTTTTCCTTCTTTTTAAAATGATCTGAGTGATCGGTGGCAAGACTTTTGGGACAGGGCTTGATAAAGTTGTTTCTGTCTTTTCCTGCTCTTTGAAATTATCTGGTGGATCAGTGACAAGATTTTGACAAGAAGCTGTTTCTGGGTGTATTTCATTGATAGCACAGGAATTTGAGCACACTTACTCAAAGCAACTAGAGTCCATAATCATAGTAGGGATATAGTTAAAGCAATTCTGTAAAAGAGAGAGAGAGAGAGAGAGAGAGAGAGAGAAAAGCTACAGTGTACAAAAGGGAAAAAAGCATCAACACAAAGAGTGGATGCATAAAAGGATAAAGAACAGAAGATGCAGAAAAGGTAAGGAAAGGACAGGCAAAGAAAGATGATGGGCATTGTACAATGCAGTGGCTGTGGGGCAGCAGTGTTCAGGAAAACCTTCTGGACACTGCAGTGCTGTCCTATCTGCAGGCACCTCTCTGTGTTGAGGGCAGAGGTTGCAGGACTCTGAGCAGAGTTGGCAAGAATCCAGGTAGCCTTCCACCCCACACAGAGACCACAATGTCTACCACCACTCCCTCAGAGGATGCCAAGAAAGAGGTATGGATGGACTACAGTGGGCTCAGGAAGGGTGAGGGAGGTGGGATGAAGGCACATCGACCAGCCAGTGACACTTCATATCTCATATGCCATCTTGGCAGAACAGGAAGGTCACATAGCATCTCCAGAAGTGGACATCAAGGGGGATGAGGATGTCATCCAGGATGGAGCCCCAAGGGCAACTGGAAGGAGAACACACAGGAGGAGGAAGCAAATCCTGTTTGGGGACTCCATCATTAGGGGCATAGATCTGGGGATTGGCTGCAGTGGGGGAAGGGAGGTAGTGTGCCTACCTGGAGGCACAGTTTGGAGGGAAGGCAAGTGAATCCTAAGGATCGTTAAGGTGGTGGCAAAGAGGGGAAGCTGGGCATCTTATCCATATGGGGACAAATGACCTGGAAGGAGAGTGGGTAGACATAGGTAAAGTGCAGGAGGAATTCAGGGAGCTGTGGAGGAGTCTTGGGCAAGTAGTACACTCTGTAACCTTCTTAAAGGTTCTACCTGTCCATGGCAAGGGAGAGGGCTGAGACATCCACACCATGGAATTTAACACATGGCTGAAGAAATGGTGTGGAGAGGTGGGGTATGGCTTCATTGGGGACTGGAACCTCACCTAGAGGGATGAAGGACTGTATTCACAAGATGTCCTACATCTATCCGGGGGCGAAAGGTATCTTCACTGAAAGTTTAAATGCTTCCTCAGCAGGCATTTAAAGTAGCCAAGGAGGAGGAAAATGCAGTCATGGGGATTATTGTAGTTCTTCTCCCCCCCCCACATGACATATCTGGAAATAGGAAGACCCCAATTAGTAGATGGACACAAAAAAAAAGCAAGAAAAAAATTGGTCACAATAGGAAGGAAAACAGAAACTATAACTCAAGCACGTCACAGAGCACAGACCAGAAAACAGGAAATGGAGGGGGGGATGTACAGGATGGAAGGCAATGTGCGCAAATGTCCAGTCTGGGAAACAAAATCCCAGATCTAATGGCATTGATGGCAGACACAAACCTGGACCTTGTGGCTATTACAGAAATGTGGTACACGAAACCATGACTGGGATACAGCAACACCAGTATACGCACTTTTTAGGAAGGATAGGGAAGAGGTGAGGGGGGCTGGCTATGTATGTGAAGGAGGGGATTAAAGCAACAAGTTACACGAAAGAATGGGGGCACTGTAGGTCACGATAGAGGTGAGCAATAAGACTGCCATTCACACTGGAATGGTTTACAGGCCTCTTGCACAGGAGGAGGAAACAGATGAAGTTCTGGTGGAGACCACCAACAAAATGGCAACCAACGGGGAACTGCTGCTAATGGGAGACTTCAATATGCCAGATGCAGATTGAAGCATTCAGACTGTAGATACAACATGGAGCAGGGACTTCATGACCATCTTGAAAGGGGCAAACTTAAGGCAGTTAGTAGTAGAACCCACCCGAGAGGGGGCTATACTGGACTTGGTGCTCACCAACAGGGACAAGATCACAGATGTTGAGGTGGACAGTCCCCTTAGTTCCAGTGACCACAGGACAGTATGGTTTACTGTAACCACAGTGTTAGAGGAAAGTCATACAAGGATTAGGGTTCTGGATTTCAGGCAGGACAACTTTAAGGAAATGGGGGGACAGCTTAAATGTGCCCTAGCAGCGGAAGGTACAGGGGGAGATGTGGAGGAACAGTGGTCTAGACTCAAAAGAGTCATAACAGAAGTAACAAGACACTGTGTTAGCATGCAAAGTAAGTGTAAAAAAAAGAAATAGCCACTATGGTTCTCAAAGGTAGTGGCTGAGAAAGTAAGGAAAAAAAGAAAGGCCTTTAGGAAATACAAGGAGACTCAAAAGGATGAGGACAGGGAGAAGTATCTGGAGAAACAGAATCTGGGAAAGCAGTCAGAATGGTTAAGGCACAGACAGAAGAAGGTATAGCACAAGCTATAAAGAAAGGAGCCAGGACCTCACCGGCCTGGTGGTGCTGAGGGTTGAGGTGCTGGACGCCACACCTCATACAACACTGGAAACCCGGGTTCAGTGACGGACTTAGGTTGTCGGGGGTCGGCAGGGGAGGGAGAGGATAGAGCATCTGGAGAACAGCTCTCCTCTCCCTAGGGAGGGATAAAGGGTTGCTCGGTGTCCTGGCAGCCCCTGAAGAAGATTGGAGGTACTGCAGGTACACCTGCCAGCGTAAGATGGTGGAGTGTGACAGACGTCAGCAGGGCAGCCTTGTGCAGGCATCATTGCATGCCGCACTCCAAAGGGGAGAAAATACTAAGAAAATCCCCATCCTTGGGACAGATGATGGCACCTCTGCCCCATCGAGCCACACTCCAGCACCGGGCTTTGCTCCTCTCCAGGGCTGACCACACAGCCAGCACAATAGATTTCAAGATAGAGCACCCTGGGTGGCTAGGGCAGCTTCACCTCGGGGGGTTCAGAGCCGGGGGATCTGCCAGGCTGGTGTGGGGGTGAGGAGAGAACTTCAAGTGGGAGGTGGAGCTCATGATGCATGGTAGATGCCGAAGAGAGTTCCCCGAAGGTATGGAGCAGAAAAAGAATATACAAAAACAATTAGACACAACCTTCTTCAGGTACATTAATGAGAGGAAAAAGACCAGAAATGGTATTGTTAGGCTTCAGAAGGAAGTAGGAGGGTGAGTGGAAGATGAACTAGAAAAGGCTGAGATACTGAACAAATACTGTACTTTTGCTCAATGTTCACAAGGGAAGGAGAGAGTGAGGGACCAAAACTTAGGAGGGGTAGTCAGGGGAGGGAGGTTGACACCAGCCCATTCACTGTAGAAAGAGTCCTAAAGCAACTTGAGAAAATAAAAACAGAGAAAGCAATGAGGCCAGATGGGATTCACCACAGAGTATTAAAGGAGCTCAGGGACATACTGGCAGGTCCACTTACTGACCTTTTCAATTCATCTCTAGAGACGGGAAGTACCTGAAAACTGGGGGAGGGCAAAGGTGGTCCCTCTCTGCAAGAGTGGCAGTAGGAAGGAGACAGGCAATTACAGACCTGTAAGCCTGACCTCAGTAGTGGGAAAGCTAATGGAGTCCCTACTTAAAGAGAAGATTGTAAAGTTTCTGGAGACTAGCAGGGCACAGGATCCAAGGCAGCATGGATTCTCAGTGGGAAGGTCCTGTCAGACAAATTGAATTAATTTCTTTGACTGGGTGACCAGGGTGGTAGATCAGGGAGGGGTGGTGGATGTGGCCTACCTGGATTTCAGCAAGGCCTTTGATACCATCCCACATAGGAGATTGCTAAATAAACTGAGAAACCTGGGAGTGGGCCCTATGGCAGTAAAATGGGTTGAGAACTGGCTAAGGGGACAGGACTCAGAGGGTGGTAGTGAATGGCATGAAATCAGAAGACAGGGAGGTGACCAGCGGGGTGCCACAGGGATTGGTGCTGGGACCAGTCCTGTTCAATGTCTTCATTAGTGACATTGCAGAGCATCTGGAGGGAAAGGAATGCCCATTTGTGGATGACACCAAGATCTGCAACAGAGCTGACACACCGGAAGGGGTGGAAAGAATGAGAAAGGATCTAAGCTTATTGGAAGAATGGTCAGGTGTATGGCAGTTCAGTTTCAATGCTAAGAAGTGTAAAATAATGCATCTGGGTCACAGGAATCCAAGAGAAGAGTACAGGATGGGGGGGAGGATCTGGCCACCACAAAGCAAGAGAGAAACCTGGGGATCATCATATCAGATGACCTAAAGGCGACCAAGCAGTGTGAAAAAGTCGTGGGGAAAGCAAACAAAATGCTCGGATACATAGGGAGAGGCATAACCAGCAGAAAGAAAGAAAGAAGTGGTGATGATGACACTGTACAGATCACTGATAAGGCCTCACCTGGAGTACTGCGTCCATTTCTGAAGACCACATCTCAGGAAGGACTCAGACAGGATGGAGGCAGTCCAGAGAGGGGCAATGAAAATGGTACATGGGCTGTACCAGAAGGCGTATAAGGAAAGACTCGAGGACCTTAATATCTATTCATTAGAGGAGAGGGGGATATGACAGAGACATTCAAGTACCTTAGGGGTATAAACAGGGTACAGAAGGGAAGCATATTTCAGAGGAAGCATTGCACAAGGACAAGGGCCATAATATGAAACTGGAGGGAGAAAGGCTTGGGGGAATGCCAGGAAATACTTTTTCATAGAAAGGGTGGTGGATCCATGGAACAGCCTTCCAGCAGAGGTGGTGGGGGCTAAAACAATACAGGGGTTCAAGAGCGCATGGAAAAGACATAAGGGTACCCTGGAGATGGGCAGAGAAGGCATGCTGCAGATCAAATAGGATCTGGGCTGTAACATAACACTGCCCATCTTACTGGAAAGTCCTGTAATGAATAATGACCTTTTGACCTCCCTACTTACTGATAAGAGTTTATGGCTCTAATCCAGTCTACTGTTTTACTCAAGTCTGCTGTTGATATATCATAACCTTTATAGTTATGTCATCCCCAGTTCATTCATTGCCTCAAACACTGTGAAATGGATAACAACCTAAACAACCTATCACCCTTCCTACGCACTGTGAAAACTTATATCTCACTTTCCCAAAGGCAGCTGAGAAGAATCAATTGAACCATTTAATGCTACTTATACTAGTCATAAACTGAAATAACTTTGAATGGAAACAAGGAACACTTTTGGACAACTAGAGTGCTGTGTTTAAGACAGTAAAACAGTCACCAACACACCTGCCAATTGGTGTCCTTACTGAGACCCCATGGCTCATATAATGTCCCCTACTCGAACATCCACCACATTTCTCTTTTTTCTACCATTTTATTATAGTTTCCTCCCCTGATGGGTTCTGGCACTTGCTCTAACCCCAAAACCACAACTGAATCAATGTATGCCCACTGTCCTTGTAATGCCTAGCCAGTGGTGAATTCTCATCCTGAGCCCTCATTTTGCTTTTATCTTCAGATATTGCCTTCTTTAATTCTCTTATGGTCTTTTCTACATAAAGTAGTAGTAGTAAAATATTTTTATTCATATAATACATATGAATAGGGATTAACTCGATTGAGTAAAACTCATTTTCAACGAGATCCACAGTACAAATAAACATCTCAGGACCATACATTTTACAAAGTTGTACAACACTAAAAATGCTAAAACAAAATATGGCATATATATCATAGGTAACTCATAACTGACAACGTAAAATGAACAATACAGTACAATAACGTTATAAAAGGAACAATACAGAGCATCAATATTTTTGTCCCCTAATGGGGTCACATCCAACAAATTTTGTATTCTGGCTTTAGGCCTATACTACCCACTATGTTCTAAACACACAGAGCACAACATTGTCTTGTGTTATTTGAATTTTTCCCTATCCATAATTTTATTTTGGGCCAATTATTATTCACAGCACCCATTCTCAACTGAACTGGAATTTTGTTCCAAAGATGTATTCCCCTATAGTAAACCGACTGACGCCCTATTTCCATATGGCATCTAGGTAAGACTAAATCCAGGACAGAGGATGTTCTAAGGGTTTCTGGCTTCTTCCTAAACTTTAAGTTGGCTAATGCATACGTTGGGATTTTGCCCAGAAGGCTCTTATAAATGCCAGTAAATGATCCTGGCTTCTTTCGCTTAAATATTGCAATCCCAGTTGGTTATATAGGCTACACTTGTGGGTTTGATGGGGAGCTCTTAGGATATATCTGGACAGGCCACCATAACAGGCTTCTAGTTTTCTAAGATCACCTTTTCTTCCCCCAGAAGAGAGAATATCTCCATAATTGAAAATGGGGATAATCATAGAATTAACTACCCTTCTCCATACTTCGAAGTTCAATAGTGGTCTGGCCCAATAAAATGCACCCAATTATTTTCCCACATTTTTAATCAGGTTACTAATATGTGTACTCCAATTTAGGAATTTGTCCACCCATAACCCCAAGTATTTATAACATTGTACCTGTTGGATCGGGAACCCTCCAAGGGGAACCAATGTCAATTCCAAGTCATTCTGCCTATTTGTCATATAATGAAACACCATGGACTGTGTATTTTTGGCATTCAACACTAGTTTACAATTTCAAAAGAAAACTTGTAACTCATTAAATGCTCTTTGAAGTTTCATCTGCATACCATCTAAGGTACAGTCTGATGTATAAATAACAGTGTCATCAGCATAAAGATGATATAACACTGATGAATCCGAAAAGCACAATCTGTTTACATGTATGTTAAATAATAGTTGCCCTAAAATGGAACCCTGAGGGACCCCCGATCCAACTGGTAAAAAACTGGAAGACCATTTGCCAACTGAGACCATCTGGCACCTTCCTGTAAGATATGATGCCAACCATCTCTGTGTCATACCCACAAACCCCAGTGATGCTGCCCTGGACAGGAGGACACTATGGTCCAAGGAATCAAATGCCTTAGATAGGTCTATAAATAGAGCACCCACCTGTGTCCTCCTGTCCAGGGCTGCCTGAACATCCCCCACTACCTTAACCAAGGCTGAGGTGGCACTGTGAGATTTAAAAAGCCTGACTGCATGCTGTTTATTAAACCCTTAGAATCTAAAAATGTCCTAAATTGGGCCACCACTAATCTTTGAAATATCTTGGATGGCTGAGACAAAAGGGATATTGGACGATAGTTACACATTTCAGTCTTATTACCCCCTTTAAAAACTGGTATCACCTTTGACATTTTCCAAGCCAAGGGATACTGTCCTGTACTAAGAGATAAATTAAACAGATATGTCAAGGAGTGTACTATAATTGGTGTTGCATATTTTATCATCTTTGTGGATATACCATCTAGGCCTATGGCCTTTGTTGTACTCATATTTAAGAGTTCTTTAATAACCAACTCATCTGTTATCAAAGCAAATGTGAAAGGTTCTGTAATCCCTTGCTGTGTCTCCCAGTTAACACTAGGAATATCAGATGAGCTTAAATTATCAGACACCTCCACTTTACTGAAATAATCATTAAGCCGTTCAGCCACCAATTGCGATACTGGAGTCAACTGACCATCTATGTTTAACCCATTAACCAGGTTATTTCCTGATCCTTTCAGCAATATGTTAATCATTTTCCAGAAATCCTTTGGGTATTGAGTGCAGTTTTTGTTCAACAGATAAGAATAGTGTCTTTGTTTAGCTTGTCTAACCTTCCCTGACATAAAGATTATGAAGTCTTTTGTAATTTTCTCAGTCCTGCCTGTTCTCACTTTATTTTTTTCCTTTTCCCATGCTTTATCTCTAAGTTTTTTGTACTTTCTGAGTTCACTTGTATACTAAAAGGCATTGTTTTGTTTCAGGGCCCTGGACTTCAGGGGGGGCATGCTTATTACATACAGCCATGAACTTGCTCAGGAAATATTCCCATACATAGTCTATGTTAGGTATTAGCTGAATACGGTCCCCAAGTTATTTCGCCCAAATCAAACATAAAGTTAATATAGTCAAAGGTTTTAAATTTACGTCACTAAATGGTTCTTTTTTTTCTAATTTAACTAATTTATCCCTGGAGCAAAAAGTGAACTGATGGTCCGAGATTGAATCAGGCAAGACTCCACTTTTTTGCTATATTATGTTTTCTGTTTGTAAAAATTAAATCTAAGCTTGTAGAGGACGCATTTGGGTCCATATTAATTCTCGCTGGCTTAGGTATCAACTGTGTGAGTCCCAAATTCTTCTGTAATTCCACAAGTGGATGGGACTCACTAATACTTGGCCAATCAGAATTAAAATCACCAGCCATCAAAATGTCATGGCTATTATAATCAAACAATATATCCTGCAGTAAGTCAAAGACATGATAATTTACTTTGGGTGGACAGAAAACTCCTACTACCAACATTTTCTTATCATAAGGCAATCTTAGTTCCAATCTAATAACTCCAAACTTCCCAAATCTTTATTTATATCTATCTGAGTCAAAATTAACCTAGATTGGCCATAAATCAGGATCCCCCCACCGCTTTTGGTTCTGTCTTTTTGTAACAGGTTATACACGGGGATATTTAGTAGAGAATCTTCCATTTTAGCACTTAACCAGGTTTCAGTTATTATAAAAATTTCTGGGTGATAATCCATTATCCATGTGCTGATTAGGTCAATTTTTTTCACCATGCTTCTAGCATTGAAATGGACTATATTAAATCCCTTCCCCAGGTCAGTAGTGGAACCCAGAGAATGGTTTGCTTCTGGATGAGCAAGAAACTCAAAGGTGATCACAAGGGTACTGGAATACATAAACAACACCCGTCATGTTACAATTTGTATGCAATTTAATTCTATATTCTCTCCCTGTATGTGAATGCTTAAAAATCTCGTTTCTAGAGGTGTGTCCACAGGCTACATAAATTTCACATGGGTATATCCCCCACTTCAGAGGCCCCAACAGGAACCGACCTGTATTTTCTTTTTTAGGCAGTAACCCTATGTAAACTAATTTATCTCTGATAGTGGGTGCTCTTTTGGCTGTTACAAATGTTTTTTGGGGAGAAAATGTGGGCTGTAGTTGGATGAGTCTGGAGAATCCTCCAGTTATCTAGTATTACTGTACTTTATGAATTTTGGGCATCCGAGCACAGTGTGTCATACTAAAAGTAAGTTTCTAATGGCTAGTGTCTTGTCTTGTTCTGTGAATGAGAGCTTGTTCTCTCGGTATCTGCCTCACTTCCCTTTTTGCTTCCTCTAATGTACACTTCCCATAACCTCTTTCTCAGAATCTATGGACTGTCATAGATTTTTCTGCCTGGAAATCTAAATTTTGGCTGCAATTTCTTTTCACTCTTAAAAGTTGAGAAAAGGAGATACTTTCAATTAAGTTTTTGGATGAAAGTTGCCTGCTTGCAAACTTGTGTTCTGATCTGTAGGTGTCCTAAAGAGTTTTGTTTCTTTTGTCATTATATTTATTTTCCAGAAAGTCTATATGTTCTCACTATGACTTGCAGTAATCTTTAAATTTGGGTCTCTTGTATTCAAGTAAACAAGTGACACCCCATTTCAGAGTCTTCAGGAAGACTTTCTGGAGGCTGCTTTGCTGCATGCAAGTCTCTGGGCTGATGGAGGAGGTTGCCAGACTCAAGGTCAAGTTGACTTGGGTTTGGAGGACCTTTCCCCCACCCAAAGACCACCTAGTCCACCACTGCTACCTCAGTGGTTGCCCAGAAGGAGGAGCAGCTGGACAGCAGTGGGCTCAGGAAGGCTTAGGGTGGTGGAGTGTAGGCACATCCTACACTCATGTCCACTGCAAAGCTCCTATGCTGCACTGGCAGAGTGGGAACATCCCACAGAGGCACCAGAAGTAATGACTGGGGTGGATGTGGGGATCCTCCATAGTGGTGACCCCAAGGGAGTGGCAGAGGACTCCAGAGGAGGAGGACTCAAATCGTGGTGGGAGACTCCTTAGTGAAGGGGATTGAGATGGGGACAGGTAAGGATGAGGAGAGAGAGAGGTTCTGTGCCTTCCCGGTGCCATGGCTGACAGGGATGGAATATGGAAAGAAGATCCAAAGAATCCTTGGGGCAGCAGGAATGGAGGGAGAGCTAGAAGTCATTGTTCATCTGGGGACTAATGACCAAGCTAGGGATGAGCCAGCAATAGTTCAGGAAGCGTTCAGGGAATTGGGGAGGGGTCTTAGGCAGGTGACATGATCTGTGACCTTCTTGGAAGTGCTTCCTGTCTACAACTGGGAGCAGGACAGAGGACAGGATTCTCTGCACCAGGAGCTTCAACGCATGTTTGAAGGAATGGTGAAGAGAGGAGGGTTTTGGCTTCACTAGGGACTAGGTCCCCACCTGGAGGGATAAGTGCTTGTACAGGGGTGACAACCTGCATCTGTCCAGGAGGGGAACCATAGTCATCAGTGAATGCTTTAAATATTACATTGGCCAAAATTTAAGTTAGTCAAGGGGGAGGCAGAAAGATGAAGGGAGACATAAACTGCCCCCCCACGGGCAAATGAGGTCAGCAAGAGGAATCCAGGGGGATAACCCCTCCAAAGAACCATATAACAAAGGAATCCAGGGGATAGATGGCAAGAGTGATAATGAGATAGACAGTGAAGGAAACAAAGGGGGGGATGGAACACAAAAGGGGGTGTGGAAGCACAATCCAGAGAGCCATGTGTGCAAACACTCAAAGTCTGGGCAAAAAGATTGCAGACCTAGAGGCCACCATGACAGAAACAGACCTGGATATGATTGCAATTACTGAGTCCTGGTGCAATGAAAACCAGTATTGGGGTGTGTCCATACCAGGCTATACTCTGTTCAGAAAAGACAGCATAGGTAAAAATGGGGAGGAGTGGCTTTTTATGTTAGGGACAAAATAAAAGCCATGGAAATACAGAGAGAGCAGGGAGGAGCTGAGATACTGTGGGTTACCCTGGAAACACGTAAAGGGGACAGTATTTGCATAGCAGTGATCTACAGACCTCCAGCACAGCGGGGAGAGGTGGATAAGGACATAATGGAAGCCATCCAAAGGATGGCACACAAGGGGGAGGTGTTGCTGGTGAGGGAGACAGAGGAGCCAATAACTGTGTTCAATTTAAGTGATAGAGAGCTCACAGAAATTGAGATGCAAGTTTTAAGTAAAGGTCTCTCATTTTCACACACTAAGGCATTGGATGAGAGTAGTATAAGTTCATATATCTTGTCAAATGTTAAATTTCAGCCAGTCAGCATGTGCCACATCATTTGACAGGTGGGCATGGCCTAAAATGGACCAATCAGAATTGTCCCCTGTTTAACCAGAAGTCCCTCCCTAAATGTGTTGGCCCCGCCCACTTCCACTGGAAATGGCATGTGCTCGAACCCGTGTCTTGCCCACTTGTGCAGGAAATGACATGTGCTTGAACCTGTATCCTGCCCACTTGTACAGGAAATGACATGTGCTGAAACCCCAGAAATGACATAACACCACTATTTTGTAAGTGTCCTACACTCCTCCTTCTCCTGCACCCCTCGAACCCCTGCCATGCCATCCTGGCTCAAACCCGAGTCCCACCATCCTAGCTCGAACTCCTGTCCCCCCTCCTTTCTCCTACATCCCCACCATCCTGGCTCGAACCCCTGTCCCTCTTCACCATGCCCCACCCCCAAAAAAATAAGCTAGGGTTTATGTAGTGTTATGTGCCCCCTGTCAGCTTGGGAGTATAAATGTAGGGCATGTGTGTGTTTTGATTAGGATATTTTTGGAATGCTGTATCTAGGAGGCAGCCTCAACATGCAGAGGTTTTGGAGATCTGTTTGGAGACCCCCACAGAGGAAATCCTTCTGCCTGTATAAGTAACCCTTTTCTGTTTTATAACAAACAAGATCTAAAATTATTTAACATGCATCTGTACTCTGTGTAAAACTTGTACCAGAAGGTTACCTCCATGTTTATATAAATATATATATATATATATATATATATATATATATATCAATATACCAGTCATGAGCTAAAGCGGGGACCTCCGTGTAAATAAGCTGCTTCAACAGTTTCTCTGGCTAGCAAGACAAATGCTAGCAATGGTGTGACTGTGAGTGTGTGTGTGTTTGTAATTATTCTATTGCAATCAGAAACTAATAATATATATCTCATCATGAAATACAGAATAAAATACATTTGAATCAGAAACTAATAATTTATATCCCATCATGAAATACAGAATAAAATAAATTTGAATCAGAAAAAAGGAAGACACATACCTATAGTTCTCCCCTCATCTCTGTGTTGTATCAGAGAGAAGGCTGAATGAAATGTGGGTGATATTGATAATGTTTTTAAAAGGGGTTGGGGGCTACAATAGATGTGTCTGTAGCACATGTTACCATGTATAGTATGGTGGGTGTGATGATGGTTCTACCAAGGGGCAGTCCATCTTACAAAGCCTTATATAAAGCCTGCAGTTAAAGCTAGAAGGCATAGCTTTTTGAGAGACTCCTCAGATTCTGTTTTATGACTTGGAGCAGATTATCCAAAACATCAAGAAGAAGATGGCACAGAGCAGCTTCTCAAACCAATATCCCAGCAACAGAACAGACTGTCACACCACTGAATGAAAAGTCTGGAGATGAAAAGCCAAGCAAGAAGATGGCTATTGGGGCCCCACAACCCAAGTTAATATGATGTACTACATGAGGTGTGAAAAGAATGTCCCACACAAGTCTTGTTGAGTGGAAGAGTGTCTGACATAAAAGAATCTCGCTGCACAGTTTGGTGAATCAGAAAATCCTAAATCTGACTGTCCTTCTGAAGAGGCACCATTGCAAGACCTTGAAGAGGTGCTGGTTGTGAATCTGATGCAGAAAAAGATGTTACTATGAAACCCAAAACAGAGAGCGACAAGAAGGGGGAGCCAGAGCAGATCGGTGGTGAGACACTATTAAAAAAAAAAGCATCAGAGAAAGTTGTGAAATAGAAATCCAAGACACAGCCAAAAGGTGCCTCTGCCAAGAGGTGGATAACGATGCAGCAACAACCACAACCAGTGAAACTCAGGCTAAGAAAGAGAAAAATAAGAAAAATGAAGAAGATGGAAAGAGTTGCCTTGATGAGGTAAATGCATTTTTAACATTAAAAAAATGTGTGAGAGGTGACATGCATACATGGTGTAACTGAGGAGATGAGTTAGCAGTAGAACAAAACCTTACCTATAATGAATCACAGGACCAATGCTGTTTTTTGTTTTACTTTAATAGACTGAAGGGTTTGCGATAGAGCAGCAGTCATATTCGGACAGCATGGATTCGCAACTTTCAACAAATCTACTGCTCCACTGTGTTTGCTGTGTGAAAGATACAAATGTGGTTGTTAATGAGAAGTCTGAGGACCAGTGTGTTAAAAATACAGAGAGCGATAGACTGTTTCAAAATGTCACAGAACAGGATGTGATCACTACCCAACCCTCTTCTTGTTCTATTGAGATTACACTGGGTTCCCATGAGAAAAAAGGCCTCAGTAGTAAACCACCCAAAACTGACCAGGATATGTATTGTAAGAACGTTATGTATCATACCATCCGTGGCGTAATTGCTGCAGTGATAGAGAGGGTGATACATGCTGAAATGGTTGATGCCTGTTCCGGGTATGAGATAGAGGACCCTAGTCAGAAAAATCATTCTTGTATCACTGATGAATTAACAGCTAGAGAATTATACAGAAATGTTTCTGACGCCATATATATAAGGCAACTTATGCCTGTGATTTTGACAATAGCAATGAAACAACAGGGCTTAAGTTTGACCAACAAAACACTACAGCATATCGATCATGTTTTAAATTATGTGAAAAGAGCTAATGATTCAAGTGGTGTATTAAAAATATGTATCACCAGATGGACAGATTAGAAGAGAGGCCACACATCTGGTCAACAAAGGCCCCTATAAAAAAATTCTAAAAAGAAATTCAGGGACCCTGTTCATATTGTAAAAAACATTAACACCCCCCCCACCAAAAAAACTGTTACATGTAAACATTTCAGTACCAAAATGTGTCATATTTTATTTTACAGATAATCATACGGGGTGCAAGTACAGAGAGAGAATCCAAAGACTTATGTATCTGATCCTAAGCCATTACTGCCATCCATCACTGTTTGGTTCACCTCAATATGACATGTTCCTTTGTGAGACACATGCAGCCTCTGAACTGATGATGTGTGCCCTTCCAGAAATATGGGAGGATACAGATAAATATATAAATGAATTGGTGTTGCCACTTATAGAAAATGTTAAACTGTTTGCCAATAAAATTGTGGAAGACAATGAATGTCTTTGTGGGCTTTACATCATGATTGTCATAGTCACGTGTGTGTACTATAAAGCAGAAAAAACCTTGTGATACTGTACGTGTTGTTAACCTGGCTTCTTTGCTTGCTGAAACGATCCATTGGTCAGCAAAGGGCCCTTTAAAAAAAATTCTATAAGGAAATTCAGGGACCCTGTTTATGTTGTAAAAAACATTTACCACTCCCCCCAAAAAACTGTTACTTGTTACCATTTCAATATTGTTCATGTTTTACCCTGGTGTTTCCACTTGCTAAACTGCTCCATGCAGTGAGAGATCACTGAAAAATAGTGCTGTTTACTTTTTTCCAGAGTATGCCAAAATGGGAAACACCCTGTCAGTGCCTCCAGAAGCTTATTTACCAACTAGTCTGACATAGAGCTAAACAACCTGGTTTAAATCTACCTATAGGACAAGCACCATCTGTACTTTTAGAGACAGGCCAAGCATTTTTTGATGGTATCCAAGAAATACCCTTGAAAATAACCACAGACTATTTTAAACCAGAGGGTGCTACTCTTGAGCAAGCGATGGGCAATATTATTCTGGAGTTTATACATAGCCCTTATGATCTGGAAAACCTTTTTGGTTTTCTCTGTACTGCTGTTGATCTCTTAGTGTTTAGTCTGCAGAACATTGGGGGGGAGGGCTGAGTCTGTCATCATACATTATGTAGAAGCTGTTGCTTTTGTTGTGTTTCATAAATCTGATTTAGCATATGCTTTCCCTAAATAGTATATTATGATGTACTGGCATGCTCTCGATATTCTAGTCACTCTTGATGTCTACAATGTACCGCGTGATAAATGGCTTTTCTGCTTCCTAAACTGCACCATACAGTGAGATTTCACTAAAACATAGTGCTGTATGCTTTTTTCCAGAGTATACCACAATGGGGAATGCCCTGTCAATGCATCCAGAGGCTTATTTAACAGCTAGTCAGAAACAGAGCTAAACAACCTGGTTTAAATCTACCTACAGGACAAGTACCATCTGTACTTTTAGAGATATACATGCCAAGAACTTTTGATGGTCTCCCAGAGGGACCCAAAAGGAAACTATGGATTGTTTTAAGGATGAGGTGCTACTCTTGTGGAATTGATGTATAAAATTGCTATAGAGTTTATGCATAATCCTTATGATGTGGTACACTTTGTGGTTTTATCTGTACCACTGTTGAAGTTTTAGTGTTTAGTCTGCAGAACGGGGGCTGAGTCTGTCATCATATATTTTGCTTCTTTTATCGCTTTTGTTGTGTTTCATAAATCTGATTTAGCCTATGCTTTCCTAAATAGTGTATTATGTACTTTCAGATGGAACGTACTGGCATGCTCCGATATTCCAGTCAGTCTTGATGTCTCACAATGTACTGTGTGATAAAGGACCCTGTATATTTTGGAAAGCAGCCTGTATTAAATGTCTGCTCTGAAGGTGCAGCTACTTCACTGGCAGAAAGCACACTGACTCTGATTAAAGAGTTGCCTCCATTTTTGTTTGTTTGTTGAATTTTGTTGACCCAGTAAGCCCACTGGGCCTAGAAGTCCCTTTTTCAGGGGCGACTGGGGGGAGGGGGGATACAGATGGTAAGCAACTGAAATTGAACCAGATTAAGCTGTTGGTGGTATCTTTTAGTGAATGAGGGAAGTTTGGCCAGGACACTGGGGAAATTGCCCTACTCTTTTTGAGAAGTGCCATGGGATCTTCAACATCCATCTGAACTACCACCATTCCAGGCAGATGGGACCTCAGTTTAACGTCTGATCTGAAAGATGGCACCTCAGATGTGCAGCACCCCTCTCATGCTGCACTACACTGTCAGTACTGGGATATTAACCCAACTGCCAGATGTGGGAACTGAACCCACAGCCCTCTGATCTCCTGGCCTCAGAAGTGAGTGTGCTACCTACTGAGCCACTGACACTGCTTATTTTTGTGGAAAATATATACTGAAGTAATGGAAAAAATACCCACAGAACCATATGTGAGTGAGCGATATTGCAGATGTAGCAGCTTTTCTTAAAAATCAATCTGATTATTTTGAGTAGTGTATGGCATATGTGTGTATGTTTTGTACCCTCATCACTGGGGAAAGTGGATGAGCCTATGCTTGTGTAAAACATGCAGCTCAAAAGTTACAGTCTCTGGGTATTGTAAACATGAAACTGAAAGTGTAGAAACAAGATATTATGTGATCATTGAATGCTTGCTATGTGGTAGCCGCTTATATGCATTAGTTTATGTATTACTATGCATGCTATGTGTTATAACACATATAAAGTAAACTTTAAAATACTGTTATGACTTGTGCATGTATAAATAAAATATAATCATGCATTGCACTTTGTGGTTGTCATAGTGTTTTTAAAGAATAAAAAGAGTACATCGTTATTTTACTGGTGACAAGAGTTTTGCTAGCTAACAGATGTATCAGGGGTTGACTAAAGAAGATGAATGATCACCTATTCCAGAATATATATTTTAATGCAAACAAAGTGGGTAGTTTCACAGGGGTGACTCAGCTGTATAAGGCTGCAAAAACTTGATAAAGGTGTCACCAGGAAAGGTGTTGCAGAATGGCTTGTGAAGCAGGACCCTTATTCATTACACAAAGCAGCCAGAGTCCAATTTAAGAGAAATCCTGTCATTGTTTCTGACATAGACAATGACAAGCCTATTTAGTGGATATGAGTCAATATGCAAAGTACAATAATGGGTTTAAGTACATAGTGACATGCATTAATGTGCTGTCCAAGTATGCCTGGGTAGTGACTTCAAAAGACAAATCAGGAAGGCAGTGGTGCAAGCCTTTAAAACTATTTTTTAAAGTGGACGACACTTCAGAAGTTGCAGACTGAGCAGGGTAAAAAGTTTCTAAATGCCTTCTTAAAGAACCTATTAAAACAAAATAAATACACCATTTTATGACAAATAATGAAGTTATGGCCAGCATTGTAGAAATACTAATAGGACACTGAAGTCACGCATGTGGCATTACTTTACAGCTCAGAATACTTGGAAATATAACAGACGTGTTGTCAGTCCTGATGCACAGCTATAATCTTACTTATCCATGAAGCATTAAACACAGGCCTGTGGATGTTAACCCTTCCAATGCCCTGGGTGTATGGAAGATCCTCTACGGTAATACTGTTCTTGGCAAAAAACAAAAGGATACCCTTTAGAAAGATGATCATGTAAGACTATCTAAGCTAAAAGGGGTGTTTGAAAAGGGATATGATCAAACGTACACAGATGAGATATTTATTGTGATGGAGGTCTTAAAGACACAGAGACCCACCTAGAAGCTAAAAGACTATCAGGGAAGACATCAAAGGTACTTTTACACAGAGGAGTTGCAAAAATTTAACTGGATGAGGACTGTGTTATAGGGTGCAGAAAATCCTGGCAGAGAAAAGGCATGCAGAAAAACTTGGTATCTGATAAAGTGGCTAGGGTGGCCTGATAAATTCAATAGCTAGATTGAGACAACAGAGGTTCGGGACATTAGAAGCAGGTAAGATTTAAAATGCTCAAAAATGGTTTTTATATCACCTTGCTCAGCAATGCCTCACACAACATTTTCTCCAATAATACTATATCCACTTTTACAGTAAAGTTACCACAAACACTTGAACTGCCTGGTGAATGGGAAGTGGGCTTAGCTGAAATTCAGTACCCTCATACCTGGGACAATGTGTTTGCACAGAGAAACAGGTTCAGTATGCTCTATCAGCCTCTAAGTGTAGCCCATAGTAAAACACCACCAATCAACCCCTATGTTGAGTCAGAAGCATTTAAAATTCCATCAGGCTATTATCCTAACATGGCGAGTGTTATTAAACAAATCAATAAAAGTATATTTGAAACAAATGAACTGCGAGTGGTTTTGGAACAACAAGCCTTCAGGAGAGAAGCATTGACAGTGACATAAAATGCATTCTGTTTATGCACAGGCAGTTACAGTACCTTTTGGGGTTTAGCAGACTCAAGGTAGGTGTAGGAAAGACTATAGCAAAGAACCCTACAGGTATTAATGGGGGCTTTTACACATTATATATCTACATTGATATTATCACGCATGAAACAGTGGGTGACAGTCTAGTGCCTTTGCTGAGATGTGTACCCATCAGGGGCCAAGACCATGAGATAGTGACCGTGACCTATGATAAGCCCCATTATCAAACAGTCAGTAAACATCAGATTGATGCAGTCACTATTGAAATAAAGAATGATCAAAATGAACCTGTGCCATTTCAATTTGGAAAGGTGATCATGAAGTTGCATTTTCGCTCCCAGAGAGTACTTTTTACTTTTAAACAAGGATGGTGATTGTTTGACATTATGGAGACCCTGCCTTGTACAGAAGCTATTACAAGGCACAGGCAGGATACGGCCTTCCTGGCTTTCATGGACTTCCTACTATGCATGGTTCTGATATAGGAGGGATATTTCATTGTCTGTTGAGAAAAGCAGTTCCATTTTAAGAAGGGGGTTTGAAATTGCAAAACCACATCTACAAACAGCTGCTAAAAATTTTGTAAAATTTGTGGGGCATGTGACTAGTGCTGTCGCTCAAAAGATGTCAGGGGGAGATAAGCCTACTCAGGGTGGTTCAGGGCTAATTGTATTCCAGAGAGGTAATAAGAGAAAGCGCAGAGCACACCCTTCGCTTCTCATCGGACCTCCCGGCTACTTTAAAAGAGGTGTTTCAAAATACAAAACGTCACATAAAAGAAAGAGTTCAAAGGCCAAAGGACTTTCAAGGGGGCATAAAAAAGCAGACCTGTTTTAAAAACCAAAACATGGCTTTCATGCACTGTGGTTCTGAAGAATGCACAAAATCAGAAATGGACTTGTTTGCCATTGCTCCCACAACAGACAAGCATTGAAAAAAAGCACTTATGTAGAGATGCCACCTCTGGCTGCTCTTTCAAAAAACTCACCAATTGAATTTTATATAGCAGGGAATGGTGAAGACTATTTGGATCTAAACAACATGCTTCTTTACCTGGTTTGAAAAATCACTGAAGCGGATGGTGATGATATACCTGCAGTGGCCAACATGGGCCTTATAAAGTACCCAAAGGCCACCATTTTCAGTCAGCTGGATGTGACTGTCAGTGATTGGCTCATCAGTCAGAGCAATAACTGTTACCCCTACAGAGCAGTCATAGAATCCGTGCTGAACTTCAGTGAAGAGACTCTTTCTACCGAATTCATTGCAGGGTTATTTTACAAAGACACCCTGGGGAAACATGAAATCACAGACAGAGCCTATGACAATGTAGGGTTTAATAAAATAAGCTGCTTCACACATCTCAGTAGAGGGGTAGAGCTGCTGGGACTCTTGTACATGGACTTGTTTTTTCAAGAGAAACTGATGCTGAATGGTGTGGATATTAAAATTAAACTGACACATAACAGGGACAGCTTTTGCCTAATGTGTGGAGATGCTGAGCCTTATAAGCTAAAAATCATGGCCGCCTCTCTGTTTGTCAAAAGGGCTAACGTGACCACTGGTGTTTGTCTGGGACACTCAGAAGCCCTGCTGACCTCCAACGCTAAATACTGTGTAGACAGAGTGGGGATGAAAGTGTTCAGCCTCCCTGCAGGCAGCAGGGTCTGAAACCAGGATCATTTGTTTTTGGGACAGTTACCAAAAATGATGGTCATGGGATTTGTTGACAATGATGCTTTTAGCGGTTCCTTCACTAAAAACCCCTTTAACTTTAAACATTGTAACATTAATTTTGTGGCTCTGTATCTGGATGGTGAACAAATCCCTGCTAAACCTCTGCAGCCTGATTTTAGAAATGGGAATGCTGTGACAGAATATTTTAATCTAGTACAGGCATTTGGAAAAAACATGAAAGATCGACCATCAGTTGTCAACCATCAGAATTTACCCAAAGGTACACATGGTTTGCTTTTGATCTCACTCCGACCAAGAATGTGCTGATCATTACTCTTTAATTAAAACTGGGAACCCTCAGAGCAGAGATCAGATTTGCAGAAGCCCTTCCACAAACAGTTAATGTCATTGTCTATGCTGTGTTTGATAATGTCATTGAAATATGCCAGAGGAAAAAAATGTCATTTTTGATTATATGTGATAAACCATAAAAAATGAACACAAAGCAGCTGAAAAAAAGTCATAACCAATGACTTCCACATCCATGATTGCTTTCTGGGCATGTTTCCCTGTTATCTGCTACCCAGAGAGACTGAGAAACCTTCCTGCAGCACTCGCCATCAATACTGACCCCATGACTACCCTGGACAACACTGGTTAGCTGTGTACATTTCAGAAAATGGGTCTGGGAAGTTCTTTGACAGCTACAATTTTCATCCTGACAATTGTGCACAAACAACTGGGGACTTTTTAGACAAAAATGCAAAGAACATCCTGTATCAAAACACACAGTTGCAAGATACCTTCTCTACCACCTATGGATTTCACTGCATCTTTTTCTTACAACACAGATGCAAAGGACTTTCTTATGATCAAATTCTAAAAGTGTACTCTAATGATTTGCTGAAAAATGATGTAATGGTAACTAGTTTTGTACGTCGCCCTTTGAGACATCTAAACATGTCAGGGCATGTATCAGTGAGGTGGCAACATGTTCAGACTTGTTTGTCTTGAAATGAATTTAAAATATGCAACCGCTTGTAATTTTATTCAAAACCAATCACTTATAAAATCATATATAAACACTCATAATCGTGTGTCTCTGTTAATTTTCTGGGGACCCATGTTTAAACTTTGGGGCCTTGTGTTTGAAATTTTCGATATGTAATGTCTTCAATAATGACAAAAATGTATAAAATAAAAAGTATTTATTGTAAAAAACATGTCAATAAAATGCCACATACATCAGTGGTGACATTATGGATAAGATATAATAAATAGGAGCATCTCCCTTTTAAAAATGCACACTATATATGACATAGCACTGAGGTAGAATTACAATAAGCACCTCTTTCTAAAAACATGTTAACATATTTAAATATGAGGTAGGCTGACGTGCATCAGTATAAAAACGTTTTTGTAAAAACAGGATTACATATTCAGTAGGAGGTAAATGGTTAACATAGGTTGTGCACAGCAGTCAAAAACAGGATTACATATTCAATATGAGTTAAATGTTTAACATAGACAGTACACAGCAGTCACTGAGGTATATAACATTAATACATAGAGATGGCATCTAAATTTTACATAGTGAGCCTCGTAGGTTTTTTTAAGACTTTCATCTTTTGGGTGTCACTGGCCATTGGTTAACTGGAGATGGCTATGGGTGTTTTGCAGCTGTTTTCAGGCATTCCACATAGCTCCTGTTTGCTGAATGAGAAAACACAGAGGTGGGTATGTTAGCCTCAGCCATTGCTTTGATAAAAACATCCCAGCCCTTTGGCTTTCTGTGGTGAAGGACTGTGTGAGTGGCTGTAGCCAATCTTACCACATTGGCATTGTGAGACCCAGAAACAACAGTACCGTTATACATTAATTCTCCCTTATCATTCCAAAAAACAATATCCTTGTCCTTTGCCATACGCTTTAACAAAAGTTCAGGTTGGTTTTAGACTAATGAGAAACACTACTTAAAATGTATTTTTTCCATAGCACTCGGGGCAGAAACTGTCTCAGCAGCTGCAGCAGGGGGTTCAGAAACTGATTCACTCTCAGGCATGAGTAAGGTCAAACTGGTTTTAACTTGTTCTCCTTGTCTTACTAAAGTCAGGTAGTGCTGTAACACAGCAGAGTACATTTTGACTTTGTCATAGTCTGCTAAATCAGTCGGGGACAGTATACCTCTCATTTCAGTGTCCAATCTGTTAGTTGCAACTTTTCTTATATCCTGATCAGGGTAATTATTTTTAATGGGATCCATCTGTTGCTGAAGCACCAAATAAATTTTCTGAGTAGAATCCATTATCTGTTAGCCAGCAGTCCAGTGATCAAAGGAATGGCAGTTCCTAGCAGTGTCCCTATAAATCCACCTGTATGGTTAATTATCTTTTTTTTCCTTTTTAAGGCTATTTGTTTATCACTTAAAGTTTTAATGACTTAGTTTATTTTTTCAGCAATCCTAACTGCTTTGCTGACAGTGGAATATTTCCTTTGAGAGTAGTTAAGGCTATCTCAGCTATAGCTGATATCAGATCATCAGAGACTGAACGTAAAATAGCTTTCCTTAAACCGGGAAGGCCTTTTACAAATAACTTTAGAACAGATAGATTTCTCTGCAGTCTTTTAGACATAATGAAAATACAGTATCATATATTTTAGTAGCAGAATGTGTTTTCTTATGACATATGCCACAGGCCAGTCAAGGGAAGCAACCCACTATGCAGTCTATATTCATTTGGTGTACTGGATCTTAAATCAACCAGTAAATAACTGTGAGACTTTCTTGTGGCATCTTCAAAAGCTTCTAAGAAAATTTGTGTCTGACCAGGATACATCTGCCTAGCCAGAGTTATGATCTGCAGCTTGTCTCTGGGATTTTTAAACAAAATCATGTATCTGGCATTTAGTGTGATGGCCCTGCTTTTTTACCTTGACAGAACACATTCTGGACAAATAAAAATATTGTCAACTGTTTATGATGGCTGTACTTGGTAAACCCATACTCAACTTCAGTATTTTGACAGGCAGAGTCCATTAAATCATCTATGACAACAATATTTACCTTCCCGGGGGTAAGAGATCATTGCCGGCTAGTGACATCGGTAGCCCATCCACAAATTTAAGCTGCAGGAGCTTAAACAACAATTCATTATAGAGAGGTTGCCAACAGCTGTAGAACCAGACAATATGTTCAGGCTTGTGTGATAAAGTGGCATCAGCATTT
This sequence comes from Neoceratodus forsteri, assembly GCA_016271365.2. NCBI lineage: Eukaryota > Metazoa > Chordata > Ceratodontiformes > Ceratodontidae > Neoceratodus > Neoceratodus forsteri. The sequence continues at coordinate 434,171,247 of JADMNL010000022.1, read as the reverse complement.
TCCAACAACTGTTTTATAAAGAAGCTTTTCCCACTAGTAGAGGGGCCAGCCAACAGACACGTACAGGGATGCTGCAACCTGATATCCATTTCTCGTAATCAGTATCCATAAGGAAGTGTTTTAAAATTGGCTCATAAAACTCGCTTGTCATAAACTACTCTCTGGGTCTTGGACAGCATTTTTGCTTCAAAGGACCACTGCTTTTTATTCCTAACAATGCTGGGTTAACTCATGCTAATTTCATTAGAGATATGTGACCTCATATAATCAAAGACTAGGTCCTTCAGACTTTCAAAATTAATGTGTTTGCTGCTAGCTACAGTACATTAAGGGTAAAACCTTTCACTTTAAGAACAACCTCACCTCTGGACAGCTTGTAGCCATAAGTTTTTGGACCTGCAGAAACAAACTCTGTAATGTGTTCATCTGCAGGAAGCTCACTGGTTAGCTCCCCTAAATAATCACCCAGAGGTGGGGTCCAGTCACCTGGTCTGGACACAAAAATGACAGAGTCAGTGTCGTAGTAAAGGCACCTGTCCTGTAACTTATCTAGCAGGCTGTAGAGTTCCACTCTGGCATATGCTGTTGTAAAACTAGCTATAAATATGTTGATATTATTAGAATTTGGGTAGTGGTCTTTAGTGTACTTCCAGCTTAAACAAGCTGTTTCATCATTGATGATTTAAGTGTAATTGTATAAAGTCTTTGCGATTTGTTTGTCTCATCACCCTGTCCAGCAATTCTTGAATAGCCTGATGTATTGCAGCAATGGCCTCTGTAAAATACTTTATTTATCTAGGTTCACAAAGCTGTATTGCATGTGGAATTCTTTAGCATTACATTTTTTTAATATGTTCATAATGTTGCACCCTTTCTAAAAAAAAAAAAATAGTAGGGGTTTCCCTGTTTGCCACCTCATCATCTTGCTGTAATACCCTGCAATGTAATATTTTCCTGGCAAGATTTACTTTTTTTTTTAATTTTCTCTGATTGTTTTATTTTTTACCCATATTTTTCTTTTTTGACCTCATTTGTTATATTTTATCATTTTGTTAGTGCTGCCCCCCTTTTCACTGAGACGGTGAGATTGTTTGTTGCTTCACTTTTTCTTTTTTTTCAGACAGCTTTCCTCCAAAGTCCTGAACTTTTCAAACATTTGGGACACATCTACAGTCTGTTTTAGTTCTAAGCATGAGTACTTGGCTGCATATAATACAGAAAATATACTACTTAGCAAAGTACCTTTACAAAACTGAGATTTAAAAATCTTGTTATTGTAATCCTGACTAGATAATCTGCTCTGAATGGTCCTGCCATTGAACAAGGCATCAACTGTAGCAGTGAAACAGCTCTTTGCTAGATTTAATGCTTTAATGTCTTTTCTTGAAACATTGGATGTGATGACTCATCTGTACCCCTTGCACTGCTGCTTGTGGATGGCTGTACATCCTCACTCAGATTAACACAATGTTTATTTTGTTCATGACTCACAACAACAAACACTTCTGAATGCCTCTAACTTTCTTCACAGTCAACTGACAGTCTTTTTGCCCTCTCTCTCCTGAAGCATTTCTCTCAGCTGTTGACAAAACAGAAAATAACCCCTGTCACTAATTTTGTATTTTCAGCATTATACTGTAGGACAAATTTCAAGTCTAAAACCTGCAGCCTTTTTTTTAACAGCCCTCCATCTCCCTCTAAAAATATAAAACATTGCAAAACACAACAAGCAAGCTTTTCTTCAACTTTGCACAAGTTGCTTTTTTTTAACAACCCCCACCTCATCTCCCTCTAAAAATATAAAACATTGCACAACACAACAAACAAGCTTTTCTTCAACTTTGCACAAATACTGGGCAAGCCCAATACATAACGAAACAGATTACCTTACTTATACGTTTTAAACATTATATGGGTAAATATTAAGCCTAGAAATCTGCAAAAAAGCTATACCAAAACAAAGTCAAACAGGTAAACAAGCAACATTTTTAACAAGCATCTACACTACTATTCTTAGTTGAAATTAAAATACAGACCTTCTGTAGTGATTATAGAGTCAGTGATAGACTCTACACTGTTCATCTCTGCGAGCACTTGGAATAAGTCTTGAGAGTCACTCAAATCTTCCCAGGACTCCATTCTTTTTGACTGTTTATGCTTTTTTTTAAATTCTACAACTCAAGCTGTGTTTTTGGTGGTCTTGCTCTATTCTTTTGTGCTAAGCACAGTATGCTCGCTCCTTATATAAAATGTGTGTATCCATCCCCCAAGTATGTGGCTAATACTGAAACCATATGAACATCTGGCCCTGTCAATCTAACCCCCTCCCCACCCATCTCCATGTAAAAATATATATAAGGCCTACAAAACTCCTTACAGGCTTTGCTTTAACTCAATGTGACAGCTGGAAGGTCTCTAATGACTTTCCATTCTGCTGAAAATTGGTCACAGTCTAATTAAAAGGTATGCAGACTGTGCTTTTTTAAATCCAAATAATCTTGTAGCTTAAGTCATGTTTTTAAAATTCATAATGGAATCCTGTCTTTTTCTAAACAGCTGCATCCTTTAAATCAGTAACTCAGTGTAAAAGAGCTTACATTCTGCTATGCAAAAGACAAATGTTATACTGTAAGACTCTTTTTCTAAACAGTATATCATGAGAATCACTTGTTTCTTTACATAAAAATCAGTAGCCCCTTTCTAGACACTCAGCTGTGTAAATGAAAAAAACAGATGTTATTCTCAGTCTTAAAACACAAAGAGACACAGTTTTATAATAACCGCAGTTGCATGCCCTCCAAAGAGAACATCTATTTTTCAAATAAACATAAAAGACTTCATTTTTTCTGATTCAAATGTATTTTATTCTGTATTTCATGATGGGATATAAATTATTAGTTTCTGATTCAAATGTATTTTATTCTGTATTTCATGATGGGATATAAATTATTAGTTTCTGATTGCTATAGAATAATTACACACACACACACACAAAACCACACACACACTCACAGTCGCACCATTGCTAGCATTTGCCTTGCTATCCAGAGAAACTGTTAAACCAGATTATTTACATTGAGGTCCCCGCTTTAGCTTATGACTGGTATATGCATATACATAAACATGGAGGTAACCTCCTGGTACAAGTTTTTACACAGGTGTACAGATGCATGATAAATTATTTTAGACCTTTTTTGTTATAAAACAGAAATGGGTTACTTACACAGGCAGATGGATTTCCCTCTGTGGGGGTCTCCAGACAGATCTCTGAAACTTCTGCATGATGAGGCTGCCTCCTAGATACAGCATTCCAAAAATATCCTAATCAACACACACACATGCCCTGCAATTATACTCCCAAGCCGACAGGGGCATAACACTACATAAACCATAACTTATTTTTTTGGGGATGGGGGCATGGTGAAGAGGGACAGGAGTTCGAGCCAGGATGGTGGGAATGCAGGAGAAAGGAGGGGACAGGAGTTTGAGCTAGGATGGTGGGACTCGGTTCGGGCTAGGATGGCGTGGCAGGGTTCGAGGGGCAGGAGAAGGAGGGCATAGGACGCTTACAAAATAGTGGTGTTATGTCATTTTCAGGGTTTCAGTGCAGGTCATTTCTTGCGCAAGTGGGCGGAACACAGATTCAAGCGCATGTAATTTCCTGAGCAATTGGGTAGGATGCAGGTTTGAGCACATGCCATTTCCAGCGGAAGTGGGTGGGTCCAATGCATTTAGGGAGAGAATTCCAGTTAAACAATGGGTGATTCTGATTGGTCCATTTTAGGCCACGCTCACCTGTCAAATGATGTGGCACATGCTGATTGGCTGAATTTTAACATTTGATGAGATATATGAACTTATACCACTGATGTGTTCCAATTGAAAATAGATCTCCAAAATGTTAAAGAAAATTAGGGTAGCTGACTGGTTCGGACAAACAGGAAGAACCAAATCATAGCAAGAAGGAATTAAATCAGATGTTAACCCCCCAAAAGGGAGGGATGTTGTAGAAACTTATATTAAAGTGATATCACAACAGATTATGAACTTAACAAGAGACAGGGATCTGATCCCACAATATAATAACTTATCAAGGGAAGAAAGAGAAACTAGAAAAGCCTTAGAAGAGGTGAAACACACAGATAAGGGTGGGGAAATAGTACTATGGAAATATGATGATTATAGAGATGAATGTCTGAGACAGCTGGGTGACAGAGAGAGGTACACTGTCTTAGAAGGGGATCCCAACAAGAGAAATCATGGAAGAGATTAAGGATTACTTAGAATGAGATGTAGACATGGAGTGGTGTTCACAAAAAGAAATGGACTGGCTGATTAACAAAAAAACAACGGTTCCATTATTTTATGTACTGCCTAAAGTTCACAAGGACACGAATAAACCTCCAGGGAGACCGATAGTTTCGGGAGTGGATTCCATGTTAGAAACACTCTCTAAGTATGTAGATTTTCACATACAGCAGGAGATCACAAAAATGGGCACATATATCAAGGTTACTGGCCATGTAATACAAATCATACAGGGGAACAATAATCAAAAATAGCAACTTAGATATGAATGATATATGGCTGGTATCTCTTGACATAAAAAATGTATACACAATTATAAAATGGCAGGGTAAAATCCAGTAGCCTGATTGCCTCTTATTTATGTGTAAAATATGGTTTACACATAGTTAAAAAAAGGGCTGCTCAGCAGTGAAGAGTCTGGAAACCAGATCAATGGGCATTTGGAACATGGGCATTTCAGTTAGCCCCCTGCAGCCATAACTGATCTTCCACCACAAACATGGCTGCTACTGCTACACTGGGAAAAAAAACTTCAACTGGCCTTAAAAATAAAATTACCTTAAATAAAAAATGTAATTAATTAAATGTTGTTTCCCTGATTATCACACTCTGCTTACATACATAAACAAATTATAGTTTTCACTACAATTGTTTCTTTGCTGCCAGTGAAAAATCCCCCTTCTGTTTTTACCTGCTCATCAGGGAACTCTCTTCTTCTTGCCCCTGACAGTGAGATAATTGAGTCTCTGGCTGTAACAAATGCATTTGTTGTCTGTGTGTGCAGTGTTTTAGAAGAGAAACATTCTGCCAATGGAACCGAGCAGAATTTTGAATCCATGTATTCAATGGTAAACATTCCATGATAAACATTCCATATCTTGAATGTGGAGAAAAACAGATAGAAAAAAAAACAGGAAGAAGAAAGTGAGCAATAATACAATGACATCATCAAGTACATCATTTGCAGTGGATGGAAAGATTATTTTATCATAAATGCATACAAGTAAATCTATTGTTTCTATATATAAACATGTTTTTACCAACAGTAAAAAGTAAAAAAAAAGAGCCAATTTTATAAGTGCAATAAGGCACTCGGGATGTGTGAAACATATTTTACAGCATGTCCAGCAGCTAAAGTCACCTGCCTTGGCCTTGTGCCTTGCTGACTCCTGGCCGAGCTGTAAAATATGTTTTCACACATCCCTTCATGCTTTATTGCTACGATAGCACATGAGGAGGGACATGCAGCACTGAACCAGACCCTTAGGGGGCAACAAGAGCAATTTCCAGAGACAGAGTTTTTATTGGGTCTAGCTGAACTGGTCTTGGAGAAAAAACTATTTTTCATTTGAAGACACATTTTACATGCAAACCAAATGAACTGCTATGTGGAGCACCATGGCTCCCTCATATGCAAATGTATTTATGTGGAGTTTTGAACACACATATATCTTTGATGCAGTAACAAATCCATTTTTGAACATATCAAAATCTGGAAATGCTTTATTGATGATGTGTTACTAGTATGGGAGGGAACAAAAGAAGAACTTGACAGATTTAAGAACTACTTAAATAGTAGGAAACAGTACATTCTTTTCTCCATGGAGGCTGATCAAGAACAAGTCTCTTTTTTGGACTTATTAATATAGAAGTGTAACCCCCCCACCCCCGCTACTTTACTCAGTTAGCACCCCTTTTTTAATTACTGGCACCCATACTTGGCATGCACTCAAAATTAGAAATGGTACCACCCCTAGCTTTGGGAACGTGTACCAGGCTCATTCTCTAGAGATTGAGAGGTGGGGGTTTATGAATCAACTGTGGTATATACAAATCAGGTCCTGGGGAGAGGTTTTTGCTAGGTGCATGCTAGACCTATCTTCTGGAGGGTTACCCAGTAAATTCACACATGAAGCAATAAAGTAACTGCCCAGACCATAGTTGAGGTTCTAGAGTGGGACTTTATTCAGACAGATGTTCTTTTACAGCAAGGGTGGACCCCCAAAGGTTTACACATCTGGGCACTTGAAACTTACAGAGCATATTCGAACTGTAGCTGACAGAACCTCTTTGTATGCCCACAAGTGCAGGACATAGAACACTGCATTTACAATTTGTATTAAGTGTCATTTTGGCCACAACTGTAAACACATTTACTAACCAGTAGCACAATTCTTCCATCTAACTGATTGTAGAGACTTTAACCCACTACAGGGGTTGAATCTCCCACAGACTGGGGCCGTTAGTCAAAAGTAACCAGGCACCCTTTCTGAACCTGTAGTTCTGAATTGGCAACTCTTGATGGGGCTCTGCCCACCCTTTGCTCCCAAATCCATACTCAGCCATTCTTTCAGAGTTACATCTTAAACATTTGTAGTACCTCTTGAAATGCTTTGAATGAAAACTTGGCATTCAGCATTCAAATCATCACCTAGGTAGTGTACAGGTAAATGTCCCAAATAGTGTCATATATTCATGCTTCTGGACATCACACACCTCAGCCAACTTTACTTTAAAATAAAACAGTCTTACACATCTGTACTTACGGAAAGTTGTGCCTTACCTTTAGGTTTGGAAACACAACAGAACAGGTACTTGTTCCCTCTGGCAAAAGTCAGATTTCACCTCACTGTCTTACCTTCAGGCAGCTTTAAACATCCTGGACCAATACAGGGATTGCCCTTGGATCCACTGACTAGCAATCCCTTTACCCCTCCTGGAGTAAAAATCAAGAAATCCAGCTGAAGAAAGGTCTCCAGCACTTCACTTGGCAAGCTGGGGATTACCAAACTAGGGTGAAAAATCCAGGCCCTAGACTCAGAGCCCACTGGCAGAGCAGCTACCACTCTCACTCCCACACCCACACACTGACTCTCACTCTAACCAACTCTAACTAACTGCTGTTCCCAATATTCTATCTTGCATCCCAGCAGCTGGTGCAAGGGTTATGCTGCTGCGAGAGTTCCAAATGAGATCATCGCTTCCTTCTCAGCTGGAGCCAAGTAAACAGAAGAGTGAGCAGATGAAAAACCATTTAATTAGTTAATCACCAGCTGCCTCTCCCTGCCTAGCACTGTCACTGAGGGAATTCTAGTAACCCCAAGGGACTGGGTGGTTACACTCACTGCATAGCACATGGATGACTGTCCACAGACATAGCGCCATCTGGCACTAAGCCATCCTACCTGTGTGTTACCTACAGGGAGGGGGGATCAGGCCCCCCCACCATGTGCTAGGCACCGGCAGGGAACACTAAAGGAACAGAGGCTGGCTGAACAAACTTCAGCCCCTATTCTACGATCTATCTATGGATCCTCAGTGGCTCCATGAAACCGCCTGAAGCATGTCCTAATGGATCAGCACTGAGAACCCCTACTGCAGATCAGGACCCCCAGTCTGTCTATCCTCCTAGCCCTCTAGGAAAGACTATCTGACCTATGCTACCTACTGGGGAAAACCCTATCCCCAACACTTCCCAGGGTACCTGTAGACAACAAAAAAGGAAAACATACATTACATTGCATTATATTTCACAATATCTACCACACCTGTGAAGTAAAACATGTTAACACCCTGTTAACCATAAACATTTTCTCAAAACACTCTAAAAGAGGAACTCAGATGAGTTCCAAACATCCTCTTCTTATCTTCTTTTCTTCTTCAGGATCACCTGCAAGAGAAGAAAAACACAAAAAACACATTCTGCATTCCACACAGTGCCTAAACATCCACCCAATATTAAACCCCCCCAAAAAAACTTTTTTCTATAAAAGTAAAAAATGGAAAGAAAACAGTAGACAACACAGTTTTAGGGATGGAATTCCCTACAAAGTTCAGATCTAGGGACCAATGTCACTGGTGCCCGTAGGCATTGTCCATGAAAGAGTCTCTCCTAGGCAGAAGCCTGCTGAAGAACAGTTCTTGGACAGGACAGGGCCTGCATAGGACTGCAATCAAGGGGGAGAGTCTTTGATGAAAATATTAATGTTTCTTGGATAGTCTTCACATGTAGGGTTTGTAGTGCAGTGTTAGTTAATGCAAATAAAAAGGATTTGTCTTACCAGCTCCTTTTTTTTTTCTCCAACTTTATTTATTCTTCTGGACCTCAGGCATCCTTCAGGAGTACCCACATGGATGCAGCCCTAACTCCCAGCCTGAACCTCTGCTATTTCCCAGGCCTTCCCCAAACGACAAGGCAGGCCCATCTTCCGATCACCTCCGAGGCTGGTTCTATCCTCCCTGATGGTTACTGCCTTCTAAGTGTGAAGTGCCTACCTCCGTTGTTGGAGTGACCCCAGTGAAGAGACCTGGGCTGGCATATTGGGATATGGGTGCTCACTGAGGCCACCGTCATCTTACTGGTGGACCAGAAGCTTTTTTCCTTATAGTTGTAGATCTCCAATGGAGCTCAGCTAGCAAGGCAATGGTATGCCATAGCTCCACCCCCTTTTCTTATGCCGCACTGCTCCATCAATGCCCCCAGCAACTGCCAGAGGTCACTCCCTGAGTGAGCGCTCCCCGAGCTCGCTTCGGGAAGAGAGAGAGAGAGAGCCATCCACCGGATGCTCGATCTCTTCCCTCCCCTGCTGACCCCCGATGCCCCAGGCCCATTCCCAAACTTGGGTCATTGGCATGGCGCGAGGTGTGATGTGTAGTGCCTTAACCATCAGCACCACCAGGCCGGACTCTTGCCAGCTCCTTGAAGAACAAAAGTTTCATTTTACTCTGCTAGCTGAGGATCTTCTCCCTTTGGACCAGATTAAATCTTTGGATACTGCTGGGCTGATGTCCTGGAAGACCAGACAATGGAACAGTAAAACTGCTGGGCTGATGTCCTGGAAGACCAAAAATGATGGAACAGGAACATTGCTGGGCTGATCCTTCTGGAGAACACTGAAGATGGAACAGGAAAACTGCTGGATTGATGAATCTGGATAACACACTGAAAAAATCCTGTAATACCAGAAGAGCTGCACCTTCCTCCATAGATACTGCTGCTTCAGATGACAGGCATTTGGCCTGCCACTGCTCACTTCCTTAAGGCATGCTGGGCATATTCTCAGGGGGTGGCACCATTAAAGGTAGCACCACTCAGGGTGTGGGGCAAGGACTATGACCCCATCTTGGTGTACCAGGTTAACTTTGTATAACATCTGACACCCAGCCCCATCCACAATTTAAACAGTGTCAATGAACAGAGTCCTGCCCAGTCTCCAGAATTTAAGGTGGTCATTGCTAATTTTGTCCCTTACACATTCTGGTGCCTCTGGATGCATAGTCTTCCTTGCTTCCTCCATAAGCCAGGATTGCCAGTTTTGTTCGATCTTCTCCCAGACTCGGTGAGGAAAGGTGGGATAGGACTTCAATTTATGGCTTCAGCCCTTCTACGGATCAGTCTCTCCTCTGTACTACTCTTTACTAGTCTGCAGCCAGAGGCACAGCTTTGGGGTGGTCAGTCCTGGTCGATCCAGTGTTTTAAACTTATAGCACAAGAGAACTTGTCCTCCCTACTCTTGGGACAAGTTACTTGCTCTCTTTCAACTGTTACTGGCTCCTCTGATGAGGCAAGAGCTTGGGGTGACTTATGGTGGCCCTCTCTATGAAGATACTCTGCTTCATCCTCCTCTTCCTCATCACTCATAATCTGTGCCCATGAGTAAGCAAATGTCCACACCCCTGAGACATACCATACCTCACTGGGCACAGAGGTGGACACCTCCCACTTTAATGGTTCATGTACTTCATCCTACCCTACCAGGCTAGGACTTGGACTGTCTCTTCATGGGTCAACTGATCCCTCTGTGGCAGTGTCCATTTGGGACACAGGTGTGGAAACCTCTCTGTGTTCCTGCCCTTGCAGTGGATCATCTTCATCATTTGTACTTGCTCTTTCTGTGGCACACTCAATAGAACTTTCCCCAACAGGTCCAGCCTGGTGCTGCATGCTTCTACTGCTGCTGGCAGGGTCCCTGGCCAGGGTCTATGTAGAAGCAAACTGTATTCTTTCTGCCCTTTCTGGAGCTGTGCCACTGCCCCGGCACATTACAAATCTTGCAAGGCAGTCTGAGCAATATGGTATTAGAAAAACATTGCTTCCAGCCTGTAGACACACAATGCATAGTCTCACTGGAGAGCTAGAAATTGCTACATCCAGAGGTAACCTTTCATCATAATAGAATCTCTCTCTCTCTCTCTGTCTACTTCTCTCAGTATTGCCTCCTGCTCTGCGATCATAGCTCGGGCATGATTGGGGTATCGGGGTGCTCCTGAAGTCATATCTGAAAGCAAACACATAAACCTTTTGTTGCACAATTCATTTGCTGACTTCTTGAAATATCTCACAAAATGGCTCCCTGTTGCTGTGTTTACATTGCTGGCTCCACCCTGTCATGGTGTCTTTAACTTTCATCATACCTCACACTGTGTGCAACTTGCTTAAAAACTTTTTCTTATGACCTTTCTAGCTACTGAAATCACATTAAACTGCAAACGATTGTCTCTGGTGACACATCTCAGCACATTCATACTGATTTATCATTTGTAAACTTGACTTTGCAATCAGTACAGTTCAGGAAAACTCTATTTACATAGTCGCAGTTGCTTAAAGTCACTTGCAAGCCCCACAGTTTTTTCTTTGCTCAGGTTCGCCTGTTTGCTGCATCTGACTTCTACAACTTAACAGTTCTGCTGCTTAGAAATTTACTGTTGCTGTACCCATGTCTCATGCTCACAGTCTGTTGCTCAGAATTTACTGTTTTGCTGCAATCTACAACTCACAGTCCTCCTTTGCACATTAATCACACTGTGTGTACACAGGTTTAGTTGGCTTTACTTTCATACACAGTTCATTTTCATTGTTTATTTGTTTACTCACTGTAAACATCTCAAAACTGGGGAGAGCAAGATGGTGGCTGAGCTATGCCTGCCATTTGCAGCTCTCAAGGATTGAGAGCACAGCTGCCTTTCTCTTTGTTTTTAAACTATCCTTGGAAGAAAGAAGTAAAATTGGGCTGAGCTTGATCTTCTGATCTCTTTTTGATCAGAGATCCCAAAATTCAAATTGGTTTTAGTGGATAGTAAGGGTAAATAGTGTAGGGAGGGCTGGGATAGTGAGTGTATCATAGGAGCTAGCTTTCTTGTTTTTAGAGGTTTCCACTTCCCTGGGTCCCTACCTTTGAAGTGCTGAGGTGTGGAAGTCACTCTGCGGAGAGACCCTAATGGCCATGGGGTTTCCAGTCCTCATCTTGGTCTTTGGGCTTTGACTGAGTGTCATTTTGGCCACCACGGGTCAGCGGTGGTTTCCTCGGACTGTACTGACTTTCTGCAGCTGAGCACTGGGGTTGGTGTTGGAGTGTTGTTGGAGCAAGGGAATGGATTTGAAGGATCAGTCTTGGACCAGTTGGCTGTTTTCCCCTTCTGGGTGGCATCTTTGAGCCATCCGCATTGTGTCCCGTGTGGTCTGTGAGGGTGCCCCACTCACCAGAATACATGAGGGCTGTCTTGACTGTTTTGGGTCACCGTTGCTGTACAGACGTTCCCCTGGAGAGTGCAAGCATTGAGAGCATTGCTGTGCTCATTGCCTGGATGAAGTAGTTGCCTTCTCAGTTGGAGCTGCACCAAGTGGATCTTCTGGAATTCTGGCCCCTGGCAACACCCGTTTGCTGCTGTTTTTGATCCAGTGGCCTGCTGTGGACTTTCCAAAACCTCCCCACTGGATTATCATTTGGGGGGTTGGTCTATCACTGGATTGCCTTACTAACCTTATGGTAACTTTTTCTTTCATCTCAGGGTCTCTGCACTCCCCAGCACTCAAAACTTAATCTTTTGGATATCCTTCTCTCTGGCTTTGGACCTGTGAGGGAAGATTGTGAGAAAATCTCCCCCCTCCCCACCCATTTAGTAATCTGTGGGTTGAGAAGACTGTTAGTTGCATTAACTGTTTTACTTATATTTGTCATATTCTGCCCTACTCAGTTGAGCAGTTTAGTTAACTTATCAGATCCAGGGATATCGTGCTTCTTTAAATTTTAAGACTTGAAGCTATTTTCCTGTTTCTGATTTTTTTTGGTGGTTGGGTGGGTGGTGGGGTAGGTTATTGAGATTTTAGCTAAGGTTGTGTGGATGGATGTTTGACTGGTTAGGGTTGTTCTGTTGTATTAGTAGTGTGGCTGGATTTGAGTGACTGTGTTAGTTAGTGGTTTTGGGACATTTGGTGGGACACCATGTGTCTAGGGAGACTGGGGGGCCTGGGTCAGAATCGGAAGGTGTATGGGGCATCCCAGAAACTCGATCTGCAACCCTTTACTGACCTCCCTGTGTCTATTACTACAGCACATCACTGTCATGAGGTTGGGATAAACAGGAGCTGTATGGATTATTTGTGGCATGGTGCCCCCTTCACCAAAGGGGGGTAGGATTGAGGTCATCAGGTGTAGAATGTGCACTGGACATCAATAGAACCTTGGGAAAGGTTAGACATGTTTGGTCCCTGTCCCCAGGGATTCCAACAGACTGAATGGGCAGGTAGCCAGAGGGGCTACACTCTCCACCAATCCCCTGAGGGCAGTTCAATGCAATGCCAGATCAATCAGAAACAAGACTGCCATTATTGCAGACCTAATTTCTTCAGTCAATCTGGCTTGCATTACTGAGAACTGGGTGGGTGACAGTGCTGGCCCAGATCTAGAGGCCACTGTGTCCCCCTGGGTATAGGGTAGTGCACTGCCCCAGAGTGGAATGCAGGGACGGGGGAGTGGCCATCTGTTTAACATCTGAGCTTGGCTTCTCCATGCACCCTGTGGGAAAACCAGGTTCATTTGAATGTGTGGTCATAATGGAGGTCCAGGTGCAGGCTGTAGGATTCTCCTGATTTACCGTCCCCGGGCAGCGTGAATTCCTACAAGAAGTAGACAGTTTCATTGTTGGTGAGATGTTGAGTCTCCCCAGTGTTTTATCCTGGGGACTTCAATGTCTGGCGCGACGACTGAATCATCTAGGCTAGGTTACAACTTCCTCTTAGACTCATGTCATATCTGGGACTGATGCAGAAGTTTCTCTGTGACCCACCAAGGTGGCCATATATTGTTCCTAGTTTTCTCACTGGGGCTTGAGGTTAATAACCTCAAGACCAATCGGGTCATTTGATCTGATCACTGCATGGTGGGGTTCTCATTTGGGGCCCCCTCGACAGTCACCCCCCTGCAGAGATGGTCAGCTACCGCCCTTTGAGGGGTTTGACCCCGGAGGGATTTCTGGTGGCAGCCGATCTATCTAGTGTGGGTAGTGCATGCATTGGGGGTTCAGATGAGGCTGTTGCCACCTACAATAGGGTGTTGAAAGCTACTTTTGACTCCCTTATACAAACTCGTGTATGACCCAGATCCTCTCACTTGAGGTCCCCTTGGTTTGAAGAGGACCTCAAGATGATGAAGATTATGGGTCGGAGGTTGAAGTGCTGCTGGCAGAGGTCTGGGCTGGAAACAGACAGACTGGCCCTGCGCTCATATTATATTGAGTATCAGGGGGCAATCACTCGTAAGAAGGCAGAGTTCCTGTCCAAAGAAATTGCTGCCAGGAAGAATCGACCAACTGTCTTTTTTCAGACTATGGAGAGGCTGTTAAACCTAGCCTGTCTCCAACTGAAAAAGACCTTTTCTGACACTCTTTGCAAGGAGTTTGCTCTATTCTTTTTGGACACAGTGTCCACCATCCGGCACAGTGTTCCATCAGTGAGCCCTATTGTGGCCTACAGTGATCGTCAGGGTCACCTGCTGAGCACTCCACCTAGTTGGGGGAGTTTAAACCAGTGGAGGCATTGGAGGTCATCGGGGTTGTCTCCAAGTTAAAGCACGCATATTGTGAACTGGACCCAGTGCGACTTGTTTCTTGATGAGATGTGTCAACACTGTTGACCAGGTGTTCGCCTTGATTGTCCAGTGCTCTCTGTCAGGGGGATTGTTCCAGATGCCTTGAGGGAGGCACTGGTTCATCGCCTCTTGAAGAAGTCTTCTTTGGACCCTGACGTCAAGGCGAATTATCGTCCCATCTCCACTCTCCCATTTTAAGGGAAATTTGTTGAGAAGGTTGTGGTGCAGCAACTTGAGGAACACCTTGTGGCTTTCAATCTCTATGAGCCTTTCCAGTCTGGACTTTGCACGAGGCATAGTATGGAAGCCGCACTAGGTCAGGTGCAAAATGACCTCCTCAGGGCTACAGATTGGGGGGAGAGGACAATTCTTGTCCTTCTGGATCTCTCTTCAGCCTTTGACATGGTAGACAATTGTGTGTTACTTCGACGCCTGAGGGAATTCTGTGGCCTCATAGGCTCTGTCATCTGCGGTTTGAGTCCTACCTCACAAATAAGAGGCAATGGGTAATGATAGAATTTCTCCTCCTCCCCTAGCCTACTGTCATCTGGAGTACCTCAGGGTTCGGTCTTGTTGCCAATGCTGTTTGCCATGTATATGCTGCCCTAGTAAGCTCATTAGGAAATATGGTTTGGTTTTCATTGCTATGCTGATGATACTCAGCTGTATTTTTCCTTTGCCCCTGGAACATCCAGTGTGGTAGAAATACTTAACAACTGCCTCATGGAGATTAGTGATTGAATGGCCTCCAGCTGGTTGTGACTGAACCACGATAAGATGGAAGTACTGGTGGTGGAGTCGAACAGAGGATGGAACAGGGTGGACTCTGGTGCTGAAACCAGTTTATTCCTGGGATATGTACCATTGAAGGCCTCCTCTAGGGTGCAAAACCTTGTCGTGACCTTTTCAGTGGTTTGACACTTGACTCTCAGGTGTAATCCATTGTCCCGACCAGCTTATACCATCTCAGGAATATCGCCAGGGTCAAGCCCCTAGTTCTGTCCATTGAACTCCCCTCCTTAGTGCATGCCTTTGTGATGTCCAGACTTGATTACTGTAATGCGTTCTTCCTTGAGGTCTCATGGGGTAACATCTGCTGGCTGCAGCTGGTGCAGAATACAGCTGCTAGGCTGTTGACTGGGCAGTCAAAATTCTGCCACATAACCCCTATGCAGCGTGCACTGCACTGGCTGCTGGTGCAGTGGAGGATACTCTTCAAGGTGGGCTTGCTCACCTATAAGGCCCTACATGGGTTGGGCCCTGGCTATCTGACAGACATCCTTACACCTGCTGTCTCAGTCCACTCCCTCTGGTCCTCCTCTAGAGGCCTCCTGGTGATTCCCAGGATGAGTTTGGAAACTACCAGTGACAGAGCATTTAGTGTCGCCAGCCCTGTCCTGTGGAATTCGCCTCCTCCATCTGTTTGGGAGGCCCCTTCAGTTAAGGTTTTTAAGACCTGCCTCAAGGCCCTTCTGTTTAGTCAAGCCTTCCTGAACCAGATATACTAACTATTTCGGGAGTCCTGCCTTTTGTTCTCATTTATGTCTATTTATTTCAGAGAGCTTTATGTCCCATATAATATATTTATTGTATGTTGTTTTAAATTTTTTCCTTTTTTTAATTATTATTACTATAATCTT
The DNA here is from genome assembly GCA_016271365.2 of Neoceratodus forsteri. Taxonomy (NCBI): domain Eukaryota; kingdom Metazoa; phylum Chordata; order Ceratodontiformes; family Ceratodontidae; genus Neoceratodus; species Neoceratodus forsteri. The sequence goes on along the minus strand of JADMNL010000022.1, from coordinate 434,155,433 downwards.
ATTAGATATTAAATCTTTATTGATAGAGTGTTTTTACTGTACGACACCAGAGCCTCCGGATTGGGTGCCTGAAAAAAATGTGCCTTGCCTTGCCTATTCAGTAGCTGGTTCCCTCTAATGAAAATCTCGGCCTGCTGCCAATTCGACATAGGCCTCTGGGGTGAAACAGGCTGGCGTACCCGCTGATTGTAGCCACGATCACCTCGATCACTCTTCAGTTGGTCGGAATATGGGTTGAGCCCAGTTTAACTGCAAAAAGTTTGAAAATGCTGGTTTAGAAAATGCTTCTTTCTGTTAGTGATTCCTCCTGCTGCTGCATAAACTACCACACTGCTTGCACACTGCTGGCTGCTTCTCCTAGAATGCTCCACAACTCTGAGACTCAGGCAAAGGAGGGCTTAAGTTCACTGGACCAATCACACAATGCCATGCAAATGTACACTCTCTCTCTCCAGTTCGCGCTTAATGGCAATCATCGAGCAAGAGCAAATTTAAACTGCAAACTGTAACTTTTTCCGCTACAGTTTCAGTGGTGGGAGCATACCTCTCAACTGTCACACATTATGAGGTACGCCACTCATTTTACCTCTCAGAAACCCTTTTGTCCATCATGGGGAAGGTGATATTCCACATTCCCACTGAGACTTTAAAGCAGAAATTCATAATAATCTATTATGCTCAGTTATCAAAAAACATTATGAACATTAGTGCACTGATAGCTATAGTGTTCTGAGCTTGCAGTTCCATGTTAGACGATATGTCACACATTTTGCTCATTTGTCACACATCGTGTCACACTTTTGACGAAGAAAGGTTGAGAAGTATGGGTGGGAGTGCATTTTAATTAATTCAACACAGTTCTTTGGACATTTTCGTCAGCGACTCCCCCGATTTGCACACTAAGCACATGAAACTTTCAGGGCACATATCTGAATCTGCTTCCCTACAGTCTGCAATACTTTGGCGCTTAAAAAATTGCATTTTAACAGTTCTTTAAGCACTTTTTGATGCAGAGACCAGGACACACATTGCAGTATTTTATTGTCCATTATTTAGGTGGAAACACACAAGCAGCACTCTGTTTCTTTACTTGAACTGGAAAGCATACAAGCAGCACATTTCGGTGGCATTTTCCTGGGCACAAATCACTTTTCCAATGCTTCCTTTCTGTTTGGGCTACACTGCGACCAGACAGAAAGATGCTAAACATATCCTCAGCAAAAAAAAATGTTGTTCTCTCCCCAGATTAAACATCACCACACGAGCCCCCATTTTTGTAACCCCACTACTTTACTTAAGTTAGCACCCTTTTTAGTTACTGGAGCCCATACTTAACATGCACTCAAAATTAGAAATGGTACCACCCTAGCTTTGGGAATGTGTTCCAGGCTCATTCTCAATTCAAAGTTTATTAATAATTTTACATTAATATAGGAGACAGAAACATTGATAATGAGAGAGTGATACAGCAGCATGTTATGCATTCTGCCTCCACCCTCCCCACCTCCTTCCTTCCCCTCCCTCCCACTACAACAGCACCATCTTCTAGAAGCATCCCAACCATATATCTATGTCTAATTGTTAACATCACCACAAATAATAAATAGAGTGTGTAAAGGATCCCAAACTCGCTTATATTTCTGTTTCTATTATAAAGACCAGCAATGGCTTTCTCCGTTCTGAGATTAGCTAGTATTTCATGAAGCCATTCCTGGTATGATGGGCAAGCTTTGTCCTTCCAATGCTTGAGGACCACTTTTTAATGCACATAGCTATCATGGAGATATGAAATCTCCGGGTGTTGACATCAATAGGGGATAAGTCACCTAACAGGCAAATTTCCGGGGTGAAGCAATCTTGAAGACCCAACAAGGGGTCCAGTTTGGCCTTAATAGTATTCCACAAGGGGATTACCTTGGGACATTGCCAAAAAATGTGGAGAAGTGTCCCTTTGTCTTGGGAACATCTAGCACATAAGTCAGAATCAAGAAGGCCCCAATTAGCAAGTTTTGGGGGGGTGTAGTAAAGGTTATGTAGAATATGTTACTGCATGAGCCACAGTCTGTCCTGCGACACAAACTTACAGCAGTTCTGCCATAATACAGGCCAATCGAAAGTATGTTGGGGGAAAAGTGAGGACCAGTATTTTGTGGGACCATAAGGACCCCCAAACCGCCATTGAAAAAGGATTTGGTATAACTTCGAGACTACCTTGGGAGGGTGTACCAGGCTCATTCTCTAGAGATTAAGGGGTGGGGGTTTACAAAACAACCTTGGTATTTACAAACCAGGTCCTGGGGAGAGGTTTTTGCTAGGCATGTGCTAGACCAATCTTCTGGAGGGTACCCAGTAAATCCACATGTGAAGCAATAATGTAACTGTCCAGACCATAGTTGGGGTTCTAGAGTGGGACTTTATTCAGACAGATATTTTTAAAGCAAGGGTGGACACCTAAAGGTTTACACATCTTGGAACTTGAAACTTGCAGGACATATTCGAATTGTAACTGGCATACCCTTTTTGTATTCCCACAGGCATGGGACATAGGACACTGCATTTACAACTTGCATTAAGTGACATTTTGGCCACAACTGTAATGGTAGTTTACTCACCTGTAAAGGTGATTGCATGAGCATCACCTTACAGCATACCCCATCCATTACCATCTGGGTTGACGTCCATCTCATAGGTTAATGATACACATGTGACCAGATGTAGAAATCCGATCTGCCTAGGTCTAGGTTCTGCTGTGTCCCCCTGCTCTCCAGTTCATGACTTCCAACTCTGTAAGAATTCTAGGAAAAAACACACTGGGAAAGATGTATGTTGAACATGGCCCATAGGCCGCATTCTAGGCCCTGAAAGATGCGATCTCTGAGACCAGTTGTATTGAGGGTGTTTAATTCCTACTATTGACATGCTGTAATATGCCAGCCTGTATGGCATGCTGAGTCAACAAGCAGATTTCACTGTGTTATCTCTGAGTGAGGTTGTGCGCTTGTTCATGATCCTATCCGGGCACCTTACCAGATTACCTAGGTTGGGTTGGGATGCTGTAAGGTGATGCTCATGCGCAATCACCTTTACCAGGTGAGTAAACCACCATTGCATATTGCATCACCTACAGCAACCCCATCCATTACCATCTGGATGCTAAGAAGAAGTGACAGTAAGAAGTGGGTAGGGTAGGCGGCCTGGTTAGGAGCTCAAATGCACTAGCAGTATTTCCTTGAAAAATTTGATCTTTTGATATTCGTTATATCTAGTCTGTAATGTCTGGTGAAGGTGTGAATAGAAGACCTTGTAGTGGCTGCACAAATGTCCTGGACAGAGGCTCTTTTTCGCTCTGCCCATGAGGTTTATATTGCTTGGGTAGAATGGGTGGTAAAGTGTGTAGACTGTTGTAGGCCCTGGATTCTGTATGCCTCAGTGATGATCTGTTTAATCAACTGAGCAGTTGTGGATTGTGCAGCTGCCTGGCTTTTTCTGTGGCCTGAGGTTACCACGAAGAGTGTGTCGGTTGATCTGAAGTCCTTTGTTCTATCCAAGTAAATAGAAATGACTCTCTTTATGTCCCACTGTGGGGTGGGAGCGGTCTGATTGTCAATGTCTTGGCAGCTCCAAGCCAGGAGTTCGATTGTTTGTGCCATGTGAAAAGGGTTTGCCACCTTTGGTATGAAGGATGGAGACGGTTTCAAGGTGACTCCATCATTGTGGAATATGAGAAAAGGGGGCTTGCATGATAGGGCCCTAGACTTGTGTGCTGATGCACTTAGTCTTCTTGCTGAGCATACTGCCACCAAGAACGCTGTCTTAAATGACAGCCACTTCAGGTCTGTAGTGGCTCAATGGTGGTTGCGCTTAGTGCATCCAGTACTGTGTTGAGATCCCACAGTGCCACCGGTTGCTTAAGCATGGGGCAAAGATTGGCAGCAGCCTTCAAGAATCTGAGCACGTCTGGGTGTGACCCGGGTGTGAAGTTGTCTATGGGACCCAATGCCATGTCGATCGCTGCCGCTTGTACCCGCAGTGAGGATACGGATAGTCTTTTGTCCAGTCCTTGTTGTAGGAATGATAGGATGTGCTGTAAGCGTACCGGTTGTCCCATTATGCGGTGGTCTGTCAGCCACCTCTGGAAGATTTCCCATCGGTGAGTGTAGGTGTTGGTTGTTGATGCATGTCTGGACTGGAGCATGGTGTTGACCACTTTTGCATTGTAAGATCTACTCAGCAGTCTCTGCCTCTCAGCAGCCAGGCCATGAGGTGCAGGGAGTGCAAGTCTGGGTACTTTATTGGCCCTTGGGTCAGTAGTTCTGAGTGGAGGGTCAGTGTCCAGGGAGAGTCTATTGCCATGGATATCAAGGTTGCGAACCAGTGTCGCCTGGGCCAGTAAGGGGCTATTAGCACAACTGTGGCTTGGGAGAGGTGGATTTTGTTCAAGGTTTGTTGGAGGAGTGGGATTGGTGGAAAACGATGCCCTTTCAAGGACCAAACTGCGAGGAGGCATCTGTACCGAGGCCTGAGGTCTGCTGAACCTTGAAAGAAGCTTTGGGAGCTGAGTGTTTCTCTGTTGCTATTAGGTTGATTTGTAGTGGTCTCCATCAGTTGTTGAGTTATTGGAATGTTTTGGGGTGTAGGGACCATTCCCCCAGGGCTATGTTTTTTCTGCTCAGCCAGTCGGCTTGGACATTTAGTTTTCCTGCCAAGTGTATGGCAGTGATGGACTGTAGGTTGGTCTGAGCCCAGTTTAGGACTTTTCTTGTTTCTTGTAGGAGTTGAACACTCCTTGTCCCTCCCTGGTTTTTGATGTACACCACTGTCAACCTATTGTCTGACCATATGAGTACCCTTCTGCCTTGTATTTGTTTCTTGAAGTGATGTAGAGCGTGGTATGCTGCTCTCATCTCCAGGACATTTATCGATCTCTTCAATTCCAACCATGACCATGTGCCTTGAGTTGGAGTGTGGTTCATGTTGGCTCCCCACGCCATGAGACTTGCATCCGTATCAATCACAATGTCTTGGTCGGTGGTCAGTGTCTCCCCTTTGTTGATGTTGTATCAGTCTGTCCACCAGAGTAGGAATTTCTTGGCTGCTGTTGTCAGTGTGACTGTCCCAGATAGATTGTGGTTTAGTCGAGGACCCTCCAGGATAGCTAGGATTTGTAGTGTGCGCATGTTTCATAGTGCCCAGGGCACTAGAGCAATGCAGAAGGCCATGGAACCAAGAGTCTGGAGAAGGGAGGCCAGTATTGTGCTCTGGTTGAGAGCGAGGGACTGGGCCTGGGAAATGACCTTGTCTGCTCTCTTGTGGGATGGTTTGGCAATATTGGCTTTGGAGTCTATAATGGCTCCCAGGTATTTTACGGACTGTTGTGGGGTTAAGGAACTCTTCTCCCAATTGACCACCCAACCGTGGTCCTGTAGGGTAGTCAGCACTAGACTTGTGTGCTGATGCACCAGCTGTGGTGTTCTGGCCCTGATTAGCCAGTCATCTAGGTAGGGAATTATGTAGATGCCCTTCTGTCTCAGTGACGCAACTACCATGACTGAGATCTTGGTGAATACTGTGGGGGCTGATGCCAGGCTGAAGGGCAGAGTCTGGTACTGATAGTGCTGACCCATTATTTTGAATCGTAGGTACTTGAAGTGAGCCAGCCTGATTGGTATGTGCAGATAGGCATCCCTCATGTCTATTGAGGTCAGGTAGTCTCCCTGTCTTATGGAGCGGAGGGTGGACTTTAGGGTCTCCATTTTGAATTTCCTGTATCTTACAAATTGATTTAGGAACATGAGGTCGAGGACTGGACGCATGTCTCCAGACTTTTTGGGTACCAAAAAGAAGATTAAATATATACCTTGGTTTTTTCTCCTTGGGATACTGGGGATATTGCTCTGTTTGCTAAGAAGCTCTGGAGAGTTGATGTTATGGCTTGCCTCTTTAGTGGTTGCTGAGACACTGGGGATACCACTGCTCTGTTTCAGATTGACTTCTGCTCGAATTCTATTGCATAGCCCTGCGAAATAGCTTCCCTGACCCATCTGTTGGTTGTGGTTTTGCTCCAGATATGCGTGAACTGGAGGAGCCTTGCTCCAATTGGAGGATGGTTGGCAAGGGTTGTCGGCAGGACAGTTAGGAGTTTGTCCGAGTCAGTTGGAGTAAGACCTGCCTCGGGGTTGCGACTGAATCTTCCCTTTGGATTCTTCCTCTAGGCCTCCCTCTGTTGGAGCTTGCGAAGTAGGAGGGCTTGAAGGAGTATGATTTGTTCTGGGAGTATTGGTTCATCTGGCGCCTGTCTTGTTTTCCCCTGAAGGGGCGAAAGCATCCCCGAAAGGCAGGAAGGTATGTGTGTTTGGAGTTTTTATCTTTGTCCAGTCCCTTACCATCCCCTTTTTCCTTCACATATTTCTCTAGGCCTTCTCCGAAGACAAGGATGCCCTTGAATGGTAGTTTATTTAGCACTGCTTTTGACTCTGTGTCCACGTTCCAGATCTTCAGCCAGATTAGTCTTTTGGCTCTGTTTGATATCGTGAGCCAGTCGAGCGGTCATCTTGAGTGTGTCGATTGATGCATCTGCCACATATCTGGCTGCTTGTATGGCATACTTGATCATGTCAGCCTGTTTGGATTTTGGGTCCAGGGTTGGTGCCAGTTCCTCCAACCAGGTCACTAAGGCTCGGAATGTGTAGGTCGTGCCGTGTTGGCTCAGCGAGGGCCCATCATCTCAAGCCCTTCTTCAAGTACTGCTTGCGTTTCTTATCTGTTGGGTCCCTTAGGGGTGTTCTTGTCTCAGATGGTAGGACCGTTTTCTTACAGAGTCCAGTGACTTGGTGGTTGATTGAGGGTGGAGTACACCAGGTCTTGTTGATGTCCTCCTGTATGGGGTAGAACCTGTCAAATGTCTTTCTCTCTGAAATTCTGGAGGGGTCTGGTGACTCCCATTCCTTGGTGATGACCTCCGACAGGGACTCACAGATTGGAAAGTGTTCATCTCGCTTTTGCTTTCCTCTAATGAGGGGGTTTAGTTTTGACTGTTGTTGTAGTTCCTGTAGGTCAAAACTCAGGGTCTCTTTCATGGCTCGTAGGAGTTCTGGTAGAGATTTGGTTGCCGTGAGCATTTCAGTGAGGGTGAGCTTCTCCTCTTCCATTGGGACCTCCTCGCTGTCTGAGTCAGGAGGGTCCACTCCATCTGGGGTGGTATCGGGCTGGCTTCGGTTGTCGTCATCGTTGGATGATGAGGTGGACTGCCCTGTCTTGCCCCTGTGTTTTGCAGCTGTGTGATTGGTCCCTGGCGGCTTTGAGAGTGCTTCTACTCTCTCCAGAAATTTTAGCATAATGGCCTGCTGAGTTTTAAAGAAGTCTTTGGCCGTGGAAGGAAGTTCTTCCTGTCCTGAGTCTGCACCTTCATGCCCTGGAATGCCTCTGGATCCTGTTCATCTTGAGGTTCAGTTCCTCTGTGTTGGTTGTTGCACGTGGGGCAACTGGGACCTGGCTGGCTGGAAAGGAGGGTGATTTAGCAAGACTTGCACTTCTTAGTCTTGGCCATGGTAGGCTCTGAAAGGAGAGAGAGAGAGAGAGAGAGAGAGAGAGACAGAAAGGGTGCATGAGGGCTCAGCAGTTTGCATTGAATGTTTCTGTACAGAAAAATAGTATCTGTATAATACATGGCCCAGAATCTGTTTAGCTGCACAGAGGGATCCACTACCACACCCAGGGTGACAGAGTCAGCGGTAGTGGGTGTTGGTGTGGGGGGGGCATCCTGGGGCTGTGTCTGTCCTAGCACACACTGCCCACATTGTCCCAGCCTGGCTAATTTTTTTCTGTGGCTTACAGGGCTCGAGAATAGTTTGCTGGTGTCTGAATATTAGGCTGTTCCCCCTAGGAGCTGAAAATTTCCTACCGGGTTTCAATCGCTGCACCTTTGGTTCTAGAAGCATATGTCTTCCACACTGAGCCATCAGTTCTGTGATAATGGGCTTTATTATCTATTTTTTATTTATTTAGTTGTTTAACCAGGTATAGCACACTAAGCTGAAAGCTTTTTTACAGGAACGACCTGGGAGCACAAGGAGGTTAAGTGACTTGCTCAGGGTCACGCAGTATGCAAGTGGAAACTGTGGGATTCAAACCCAGGTCTGGTCTGCTGGATGTCACCAAATTTGCAACTCAGAGCCTTAGACCACTGCGCTATACTGCCTCCTATTTATATGATAATGTGGGCTTCATAAATACTGCATGCTAAATGAGTGTGCCACTGGAGTTCTGCATATGTCTGGTAATAACTGGGGATCTGTTTTGACTACGTGCCCCTTTAATGCTGTGACCGCTTAGTGGCATTGCTGCTTTAAGGCAGTTCAAACCCTCGTAAGATGGCGGACGTCGTGCTAGTGCACATGAGCACACGCTCGTCTAACATGGCATCGAGCAGAGAGATCCGTGAAGCCCAGCAGAGTTTATTTTTGCTGTGGCAGGGCTCAAACTCCTTAATGCAGCATGATGAGCTGATCGGGAGGTGCTCACAGCACCGAAGCATTGAATGAGGGGTCATTGGAGTCAGGTAGTGCCTCGGAACCTCCGAGCGGTCGTCCACCATGATGAGTTGGCAGACAGGATGAGGCCTGGAGTCGTGGAGCCACCGGGGAGCACGGTGTCACCAATCAGATACCTGATGCAATTGGGGCAGTTTTTTCTTGTATCTGCTACTTTTGAGGTAGCCCAGCGCATCAGTAGGGTCTGCTTGCAAGGGGACCCTACCCACGCTGGGGAATCCTGGGACCGCTCGCAAGGGGTCCCAAGTTCATTTTGACCTGAGGGGAAGAGGGGAAGGGTACTGTTGGCATGCAGAGCCATTTTTAGAGGTCCTGAATGCCCTGCCGCTTTATGAGCGAGTGTAGAACAACTACCACAGGAAGAAAACACACTAGCTGTTTAAAATGATAACCAATTTGAGAGCTACGTAACAAGAAACGTGCTTAGCTGTATGAAAGGTGAACTGTAAAGTCTAAGAGCTACACTCACATATCAAAAGCACCATGTATATCTGTAATGATCAGTAACATGCCAGCTATAGAAAAATGGCAAACTGTCTTTAGAATGGTAAAACCATCTGGTTTGAAAGCTGATAATAGATCTAGAGCATCAATAAAGCTGTAATCATGCTAACATGCAATTGTCTGATAGATAGATGAGTCTTCTCTGAACAAGTCTGCTGACTGCTTGAGCTAAGAATAGTACCTAGGCTAGATGGGCAGGGGTTAGGAACCTTCCCCTTCTGAGAGCAAGCAATCTCTTTACGATAGAATGAAACCTTCTAGGCTAGCAGATCCAAATACCAACAATATGCTACTGGATTATTGTCCAGAATTCCTCCTTTTTTTTTTTTTTTTTAACTTGCATTGCAGAGCAGCTACCCAACTCAGTAACTGCCTGCTTAGACTTATGATTGCAATAGTAGAAAATCAGGTAGATTGTCTTACCTCTGTAAGTTGTGATGAGGAGCTAGGCGAGGTGCATGTAGCCTCTGCGATGCACATTAAGGAACTGGAGAGCAGGGGGACACAGCAGGACCTAGGCAGATCGGATTTCTACATCTGGTCACATGTACATCATTAGCCTATGAGATGGACGTCAACCCAGATGGCAATGGATGGGGGATGCTGTAAGTTGATGCAATATGCAAACACATTTACTAACCAGTAGCACAATTCTTCCATCTACCTGATTATAGAAACTTTAACCCACTACAGGGTCGTCAATCTCCCACAGACTATGGCTGTTACTCTAAAGTAACCAGGCACCCTTTCTGATCCTGTAGTCCTGAACTGGTCACCTAGCTGGGGTCCAGCCACCCTTTGCTCCCAAATCCATGTCAGCCATTCTTTCAGAGTTACACCTTAAACATTTGCAATATTCTTGAAATGCTTTGAATGAAAGCTTGGCATTCAAAATTCAAATCACCACCTAGGTAGTGTACAGGTAAAAGTCCCAAATAGTCATACTTCTGGACATCTCACACCTCAGCCAACTTTTTTAAAATAAATCAGTCTTGCACATCTGTATTTACAGAAAGTTGTTCCTTCCCTTTAGGCATGGAACCAACACAACAGGTACTTGTTCCTCTGGCAAAAGTCAGATTTCACTCACTGTCATACTTCGAGCAGCTTTAAACATCCTGACCAATACAGGGATTGCCCTTGGATCCACCGACTAGCAGTTCCTTTTGCCCCTCCTAGAGTGAAAATCAGAAAATCCTGCTGAAGAAAGGTCTCCAACACTTCACTTGGCAAGCTGAGGATTACCAAACTAGGGTGGGAATCCAGGGCCCTAGACTCAGAACCCACTGGCAGAGCAGCTACCACTCTCACTCCCACACATTGACTCTCACTTTAACCGACTCTAACTAACTAGATAGATAGATAGATAGATAGATAGATAGATAGATAGATAGGTACTTTATTTTTAAAGCGCCCATTTCTGTAGACTCCAGGCGCTGTATAACAAAACAAATACAATAAAATACAGAATCCCTAGACCACTATAGCTGAGAGTAACATAATAATCCATCTATCCAAGTTAAAATCAGAATAAATTAAACAATAAAAGCTTGTTGGAACAGTTAGGTTTTTAATCCTTTCTTAAAGGCTTCCATCGAGGGAGCCTCCCTCAGATATCCAGGCACTAAATTCCACAGGGTAGGTGCGGCCACCGAGAATGCCTATCCCTGGAGTGCCACAACCTAGCCCTGGGAACTTGAAGGAGGTCTCCACCAGCAGAACTGAGTGCCTGGGGGGGGGTGGTAGGGGACAAGGAGATCTTGCAGATATACCGGTCCCCTTTTGTGCAGGGTCTTATAGGTCAAATGCCCTGTCTTGAAGATAATCCTCCACCTGACTGGCAGCCAATGCAATTGACAGAGGACCGGGGTAATAGGATCACATTTTCTTACTCCCATCAATAATCTCGCTGCTTCATTCTGCACCAGCTGCAGCCTGCGGATGTTACCCCCAGATAACCCTAGGTATAGGGCATTACAGTAATCCAGCCTGTAAGTGACGAAAGTGTGTACCAATGTGGGCAGATCCTCAGGCAGGATCAAGGTTCTGATACGGGCGATATTCCTAACATGGTAAAATCCTCTTTTAACCATGGCCAACACTTGAGCATCCAAGATTAGGCAGTCATCTAGGATCACGCTCATATCCTTCACCAAACTAGATGGGGTAAGGGAACCCCCAGCACAAGACCAGAGGTAACCCTCCATCCCTCTATGCCCTGGTGACCTGGATCCACAACCAGTACCCAGGCTTGTTTGGGTTAAGCTTGAGCCAGTTTTGAGTCAACCATGTCTGGATTTCTTTGAGACAGCTGTAAATACAGAGCGCCATCTGGGTATCGGGTGCAGAGACAAGCATAGCTGGGTATCATCTGTGTAACAGTGAAAACCCAGCCCATACCACCTGATAATGTCTCCCAATGGCAGCATATGCACCGTGAACAACAGAGGTGACAAGATCGAACCCTGCAGCACCCCACAGCTCAGATACTTTTGGTTAGACAAGAATCCCATCATCACCCTTTGCACTCTGCCTGTCAGGTATGACCTAAACCAGTTGATGACAATACCAGACAGGACTAGAACTGGAGGCAGTCAAGTAACATCTCATGGTCCATGGTGGTCAAATGTCGCAGAGAGGTCCAGTAGGACCAGGATGGTATGGTCTCTCCTATCCCTCGCCATCAGAAGATCATTAAGCACCCTCACCAGGGCAGTTTCTGTACTATGCCCCGCACAGAACCCAGACTGGAAAGGCTCATAGATGGAAGAAGAGTCAAGATATCTCTTGAGCTGAACGGCCACCACCTTTTCTACAACCTTGCCTAAGAATGGAGGTTTGAGACCGGTCTGTAGTTGCTGAGACAGTCCAGGGTCCAAGAAGGCTTTTTTAGTAGGGGTCTGACCAAGGCCTCTTTCAAGACCAATGGAAAGACCCCACCCCTCAGTGAACTGTGGATGACCTCAGCAACCACAGGTCCAATCAGGTCCAAGCAGCCAACCAAAAGACGGGTCAGACCTGGGTCCAGATCACATTGTGTTAGTCGCAACTTCAAGATTATCCCAACCACTTCATCCACCCCAACTAGCTCAAACTCATCCCAGACAGGAGGAGTGCTCCAGCACAACCCAAGCTGAACACTGTCGCCCTTTCAAGAGATGCCAGATGAGACCTCAGCCCTGATAGAAGACACCTTGTCAGCAAAGAACAAAACAAGCTTCTTGCACCTAGAGCTAGAACCCACCCCCCATCCACACGGAGATAGGCAGGGTGTAAAAGCCTATCTACCATGTGGAAGAGCAGAGCCGGTCTGTCACATACCGCAGCAATCTCCCTAGCCAAAAACTCTGCCATTTTCCAGGAGATTTCCCACTGGTAGTTGACATAATGCGACTTCAGTGCCAGTTTGTCCTCCATCAGATCAGATCTCCTCCAGCACCTCTGTAACCTCTTCCCCCTGGTCTTTAAACTCCGGAGATCCTCATTATACCAGGGAGGTCTCTGGTGAGTAGAGAGGGGGCAGACACGAATGGGTGCAATTGTCAAAAGCTGCAGTGACAGCCCCATTATAGGCTGCCACTGCTCTTCCATTCCAACTACACATGCTGCCCCAACACCCGATAGGTCCAGCACCACCAATAGTCCTCAGAGAACACCCCAGTGGCTGACACAAGGGTTCTTGCTGCTGCTAGAGTTCCAAAATGAGATGCAGTATAGCGTAGTGGTTTAAGGCTCTGAGCTGCAAATCTGGAGACCTGGGTTTGAATCCCACAGCTCCCACTTGCATACTGTATGATCCTGAGCAAGTCACTTAACTTCCCTGTGCTCCCAGGTAGCACCTGTAAACAAGCATTCAGCTTAATGTGTCTCTCCTGGTTAAACAATTGAAAAAAAAACAAAAAAACAATGAGCTTATTGCTTCAGTCTCAGCTGGAGCCAAGTAAACAGAAGAGTGAGCAGATGAAAAATGATTTAACTAGTTAATCACCAGCTGCCTCTGCCTGCCTAGCACTGTCACTGAGGGGATTCTAGTAGCCCCAAGGGACTGGGTGGTTACATGAGAGGGACAACAATTTAGAGACAAAAATATTCCAGAAGAAAACTGATAGAAATACTTTACTACACTACAGAAGTTTCCATGACCTCAGACTTAAGAACAATGGGGCCAATTCCAGGATGACTGTCGCAACTTGCAGGCGTATGCGAGTTGCGACAGTAGCTGCTACGCCCAGGACCCTGCAGCATATTCTAAGAGCGGCAGGGCCCTGGCACTTATGACCTGTGACATGCGGCACGCATTGACTACTGTCACGGGCATGGCGTAATAGCCCTGCCTGCCGCAAGTCACGGCCCACTGCACACTGCCCCCTCGGAGCTCCCCCACCCCAGAACACCATGGCAGGCACAAGGGGGCATGGGGGGGCTGGAGAGGGGGAACAGAAGTCTGGGGGCACAGGAGTCTCAGGGGGCACATTAGACAATGGACCACTGGGGGTCCCCGACAGTGGGCGTGTTCGTGGAGGCAGGGGAGCACAGCAGTTTCTTTGCCATGGTGCTGCAGTGGGCATCCACTGGATTGCATTGATGGATGCCTTAGAGCATCTCAAGATGCTAACTCTGCTCGCCAATCAGACCTGTAATCGCATAGGTGGGTTACAGCAGCCGCCTTGTCTGAATAGGGCGAGTTGCTGCTGTAACTCACCCTTGCACCATGGTGTTGTGGGTTGTGGTGTAGTGGGCAGCATAACCACAGTTGGCTAACCTGCATACGGTATGGTGAAGGTCACCTTTGGGAATTGCACATGGCGCATAGCATGGCGCAAGTTGTGAGTTACGCCATGGGGTTTGGTGTAATTCAGCTTGCGCCGGCATAAGCCATTCTGGAATCAGCCCCAGTATCCCTAAGTCTCAGCTTATTATTGGGGCTAAAAGAAACAACAGTGATGAGAGGGAATTTAGAAAAGAAGTGGAACATATGACTGCCAGATTTACACATAGGGTATACAGATGAGACAAAGTACAAGGAACAGTTAGTGAAGTCACAAATATACCAAGGGAACAGCTGTTACATGGACATAGGAAAGAAGATCCTAAACATAAAATTGTGTTCTCAACTGCTTACAGGTACAGACACCTTAGTGGCAGGGGTGTAGTGGTAGGCAGGTCAGGCAAATGCCCAACGTGTTATTTAGTTCCTCTGTTGGGAACTGAATGAAGGAAGAATTAAATTGTGTTTTCTCTAAAGTCCTTCGCCACCTTCCCCAGTTGTGGCTGGCATCAACCTTCCCCCCCCAACAACTTCCTGCCACCTTCCCGATGACACAGCCAGAGGTGATTGAACTGACTCACCTCACACAGACAGTCCTCACAGTGATTGTTGTTGCCTGCAGGATGCTGGAGCCAGGGTCTGACATTGCAAATTGCAGCAGATCAAGTCTAGCATGCCCCACCCTATGATGCCTTCCCCCTGGCTAGGTGTGGTGTCAGTTACTAGTTGGGAACAAGCTGGACACCAGCAGTTTCAAATTCATGGGCTAAGGTGCTACTGCTTCTAGACGTTCTGACTTTTTCTCACAGGTACTTTCGGTGGTGGTGGATTTGAGGTTGGGCTCAGCCAATCTGGTATGCACTGTGTGCTCGTGGACCTGATTGAGATATTCATTTACACGTTGTAAGTGAATTTCAGTCAGGTCCACGGCATACAGTGCATACCTGATTGGCTGGGCAGTTTTAGATAGGAGGTGTGGTTTAGTGAAGGGCAGCATGTTTAAATGCCTCAGTCCCAAACAAGGCTATCTTCATTGTTTCAGTATTTTGAGAAGTGAGAGCCTTTACTTTAGCTGGAGAAAACTTTAAAAGGACAGAGATTCACCAAGGACTGGGCGGCGGGTGCAGAGAACTCAGAGTCAGCAGTAGCAGCAGGTGAAAAGAAAATTAAGGAGCCAGAGCAGAGAAGCAGCTGAGGCACCGGCAGGGCTATAGGAAGTGTGCTACCAGACTGTCGATCTGATCTTCTGCAGCAAGTAGAGATGAAAAGGAGAGAGTCTGGGAATGCATACGACCGGAGTGTCAGTATGATCTTCTGGAGTGAATACGGATGACGAGAGAGAGAGCCTGACAGACTGTAGCAGTGTGTCTGTTGTGGTGAGTGTGGTCTGGCCAGTGGGAATTGGGGAGAAGCTAGAAGAAGCCTGCCTAGACTGAGACTGGCCTGCTGTTTTTTTTACTTTTAACTTGAGTCAGTACTCGAGTGGCTTAATTGAGTGTGTCTACTCTGTTTGGTCCGAGGAGCATAATTTAAGCATTGTTTCATTTGACTGAATTTGAGCGATCATGATTCATATTCATTGAGGCTTTTTTGGAGCTGTTTGATTCTGTGTGTTTTAGACTTTGTTTTTTTTTTTTTGAGTGAGCCCAAGTCCACGGCATGCATGCCTGCTGACCTACTTAGCTGACATAAAATTCTGCACCCTTAAGACACCCGTCCCTAGTTTAGACACCAAGTTGCATAGTCTGCTGCTGAACCTGCTGTTTGAAAATGCCACGAACACTGTTCTTAAGGATACAGTACCTGTGTGTGTGTGTGTGCAGTGTGCCATCCACAGACACCATCCATGGGCAGCTGGGGAGAGCGTGAAAGCTGTGTGTTACACCACCCTCATGACCCTCGGGGAATCACTTGCAGGACTTTGGAGAAAAGGTAATAAATCTAGGTAAATAACCCAGGAACAGACAGTGTAGAGGGGTCAAGGGGACTGCAGCGGGAGAGGTGAGAGAAGGAAGATAATGTGAGACTGGCAAAGCAGAAAAACACAGTTACCACAGACAGTACTGCATAGTGAGTTCCCTGGCTAAACTACAGGATATGCATCGCTGACAGCAACACATTTACAGTGACCATCAGTAAGCGGCTACAGTGCCAGATTGCTGTACAGACGGTTGCTGGACCCAGGCACTGTATTTGTGGTATTTGCATCCCTCCCAAATCAACTCCAACTCAGGGCTGATAATATAAAGTGTTGGGTGGGTGCGGGTACACAGTCCATTGTGGAGATTTGGAGCAAAGCCCCAGAGAAAACAAGGTTCAATTGAAACCATCTGCCACCACACATGCAGTCAACATGACGGTTTCGCTGTCTGGTCGCTTTGACAAACTTTTGTTGAACATCGTTGTAGATCCAAACTACAGACTAGTAAATTACAATTAATGCCTAGCTTGCCATACTCCTAGTCCTGGCTACTGGTACATGCATTTATTTAAATTGAAAATGACACTAATGTGCTAACTTGCACACGTACAGTAAAAGAGCATGTCAGATAATAAACTTACGGTGTTTTCCTTTTGGTTTAGTGTGACACATTATCTTTGTTGTGCTGTTCTTTAATTTGAATCTTCTTTTTATTAATGTTATTTGAAAGGGCATGATCAAAGACAGTGGCCTCTGGCACAACAAAGATTTATGTTTAACAAAGTACAAGAAACCACATATCCACATTTATTATCATTGTCTCACTGCAAAGTGCAAACACTTAGTTGTATTACTATTAGAAGTAACATGGCAAGCACTGTAATGAATATATTCTAATCTTAGTAATTCATTATCTGCTATGACCTTTTTATCTAGGGAAACCATTTGTTTCTCATAAGATTTACAAGACAATTTGATTAAATCTGGTAAAAATAGGCTCTAAAGATGTTCTGTACATTTCTTTAATGTTAATTCAACCTTATGATTTAACTGACTTTCATTTAAGATTGTTTGAGCAGCATTTTCATTTATCAAGAACACTTTGCACTTTAATATGCATTGAAATTAGTGTTACTACTGCACATGTGGTTCTTGTAACTGACAGTATGTTATTTCTTTGTTGTACAGTTCTGACATGTCTTGGGTACAGTATTATAATTTGCAGGAAGATGATTTAAGTGGCCACTGGTTCATAATAAATCAAATCATAGATGCCCCCACAAGGCAAAGCATCATGGCTTGTATATGCAAATCACCACAGCATATTGTGCTGGTTCAACTTTAAGCAGAAATGCATGGTGCCAAAAGGCCTGTCATACAGTTTGCAAAGGGTGCCAAAGAAGACATAGACACGTGTTTCATCCTACCAGGACTCATCAGTATGCCTCGACTGTTTGACACCCCAGTAGAAGGAACCAACTACCCTAAGATGGTCTATCTGGATTTTATTGTGGGGAACCCAATTAAAACAAAAAATTTAAAAGACAAAGAACCTCTATGTGCAAGCACTGAGGCAATGGTTACCCCAAAGGGCATTTGGCAGGGAAGCCATGTTTCAAAGAAATACAAAATCACACATGCCCCCAGAATGCAAAGCATCATGGGCTGCATATGCAAATCACCACAGCATATTATGCTGGCTCAACTTTAAGCAGAAATGCAAGGTGCCAAAAGGCCTCTCATACAGTTTGCAAGGGGTGCCAACAGAAGACATAGACACGTGTTTCGTCCTACCAGGACTCATCAGTATGCCTTGTCTATTTGACACTCCAGTGGAATGAACCAGCTACCCTAAGATGGTCTATCTGGGTTATGTTGTGGTTCATAATGTTGTCTTCTGGTGCTAAATTCAATATAATTTACTGTAGGTAACTATATAAAAGTAGTGATTTCGATAACTTATTGAACATTGTAAAAGTCATACATGTAGAGAACTATAAAAGCAAAAAAACAGAATTTGAAAATGTTCACGGACCAGGTCTTTGGTGTAGCTAAAGAACTACTGCTTGCAGTGCCAGTGACTCCACACCTGAATTGTTGAATGCATGCCATGTGGAGGAGCTTTGGGTATCCAACAGGATTCTGTTCTCATCTGAAGGAGAGGGTTGACAGTTCCTGCTACACTACCATCAGTTTGGAGATTACATGTTGTAGTGCAGCCGGAGGACCCAGCCTTAGCATGAAGACTCACTGAGGCATTTACATCTGAGCCATAATGCCCCAGAGCTGCAGTGTCTTTAGAGGTGAGGGAGAAATCCAAGGAAAGAACCTGGACTGCAGCAGGATTATAAATCTTAAATCCCCTTGCAGGCCCTTAACTGCTGACCCTTGCACCCTTCCTTGATGACTCTGGACTAAGATACTTTGTAAGGGTAATGCCCACTCAACTGATTGAATCAGTACCCTGCAGAAAAAGCCATAGGAACACTCAAGGAATGAAATAAGTCCCAGAGAAAGTGGGTGGTGGGGCTGGGTAGGAGAAGGCAGATGGGGCAGGTTAGAAAAACAGACACAGTAATATCAAGTACATAGGGAATAATGCATATGTAGGTGTGTGATACGCAGTTGGTTTTACACACCCAAGGTGTGTGATAATATATAAACCTCGAGAGCAAAGCTAGAGAGGTTTATGTATTGTCACACACCGAGGGTGTGTAAAAAAACTATAGACCAAACACCTTCATATGTGTTATTTTTTATAATAACTGGTGCTGGTGAGTGTTTTCATAGGCCAGTGTGGTACAGACAAGCCAGCATGAGGCAGTAAAATCCATATCAACTCAAGGGTTGATAAGACTTTTCCATATCCACTCATGGGTCGATATGACTTTTTACAGGTTTCAAAAACAAGTTGATACTGGGAGTCACCAGGTATTATAAAAAAAGTAAATAAATATGTAACAAAGCTGAGGTAACTAAATGTACAAAGTAAAGAGAATATAAATTACTATTCAAATGTGAAATCTGGATGGAATCAGGAAACAATCACTGCTGAAGAGGAGTGGTACTTGCGACTCGGAGCCTGCCCTGCCCCTGGTACTTCCGGTTGGTCATTGGGTCCTGTCCTCCTGCCAGGCTGGTGCTGTGGCTGCCCTTGGCCTTGAATAACCAGTCTGCAGCTGCTCAATGCTTGTCTTTGTTCTGAATGTAATGTTTTTTCTTATTGTGGCTGCCCTGAATCCTTCACTAGTCCTCACCTCAAGGCAGCATAGGCACAGCAGGCATCCGATCCATCCAGTTGAGTCACTGGTATGGAATTCCAGTCAGTCAGAATTCCTTTAACATCAAGATTCCATCACCGGTCAGAAGTTGGGACCTTCGGCAACCAGTCATTTCTTCAGTCAGGGTGCAGTAATGTGAAGCGAATTATTGCAGCTGCTATGTGTTTGTTGTTCCTGATTAATTTGAGCAGTTTAGTACAGGTATGTTTAGGGCCTGGGTGGGTGGGTGTGTCTCGGATCGTGTATGTGTGTGTGTGTGGTTGGGGCAGTGGATTAGGATATAATTCAGTACAATTAAGACTGAGGGAATGAATAGGTGCTGCTGATCTGCTGCTCAACTAGTCTGTGTTTAAAAACTCCCCAGCCCCAGACTGTGCACATGACTGGCCTCATTCTCTGACCAAGGATGGAAAGCAGGGACAATTTTAAGATAGATTCCATGCTTATTGTTTTACCATGAGGAATGGTGCTAGTTTAGTTTGTGTGTGTGGGGGGTGGGGTGGGAGGGTAGGCAGAGTGGATACATGACTAAAGCAGTTCGACAAGGGGGTCTAGGATACCTGTGTTGTATGGGATTGTGGACAGGGGAGTCTGACCAGCAGTCACTAACTGCAAAAGGTAAGAGGTGTGTGTGTGGGGGGGTTAGGCAGGGTGGATACAAGAATACAACTGTTAGATAAGGGTCCGGAGGTCTGATTATCTGTGTTGTGTGGGATTGTGGACAGGGAATCTGCCCTGTAGCCAGTCACTACTAACTTGAGGTGTGTGTGTCTATGTGTCTGTATCTGTGTCTGTGTGTGTGGGGAGGAGGGGGTTAGGCAGGGTGGATACATGAATACAACTGTTAGGTAAGGGGGTACAAATTACCTGTGCTGTGTGTGTGGGATTGTCGACAGGGTAGTCTGGCCAACAGTGGCTATAACTAGAAGAGTCAAGAAGCTGAAGACTGACTCTAGGCAAGTCAGTTATCACCCCTGAAAAGTGGCAAAATCAATAAAAGTGAATCAAGCACGGATCCCATATTGGAATCCCACCACGGGAGATGGACCATGTGGCATCCTAGAGTGACTGTTTTGGATAAATAAACACTTTTTTACACAATGAGCAGTCTCTTTTCCTGTTTATGGTTGCACTACTCATTTTTGGGGTTTTGTCCCTTATTTTGACTTTTGGCAAGCCGGTGCTACCTAAGCCAGCAGTCCTAAGTACCCTAACATGTGCCTTTCACCTACATAAGAGGAGCTGGCAGAGTTCTTGCTATGTTGCTGACCTGGAGCATTTAAACCCCTTGCTGCTCCCCACTCCTAAATGGAATAGTTGCAGTAACTGAATATTGACAGTATTCCATATCTGGTTCTGGTTCAAGTGTGGATAGTGCCAGTATTCATGCTATTCATTTTATGTTTGCTTGCACGCATGTGCAAGAAACATAGTGCCATCATCCGAGTTTTTCAGAGGTGTGTCAGCATCTTCCAATTCAGTCAGTGTGTTTGCAGGCGCGGTCGCAGTTCTCCAATCACTGCTGGAGCTGTCTATGACAGCAGTTGAAACTGCAGTGGCATACAGTTGAAAGAAGGAGCTATGCTTCAGTGAGCAGCGATAAGATATCGCCTGCTCATGCGTGCTCCCCCCTTACACACACAAGCACGCATACTGTGTGCTTGCCCCTGCGACGCACACACTGTATAGCCGACGGGGGTGCCCAATCCCCCATCGGCTCCAGACCCCAAACAGTTTACCAGCTGCCACACTGGGAGACCACCCCAGCATGGCACAGGTCCGTATGGGTCATAGGTGCCCTAATCTCACGGGCCAGCCCCTCAAACAGCCTTACAGCTGCCACGTCCCGTTGTCTTCCTGTTAAAACAACAACCTGTAAACAAGAAAACGCTCCTCGTGCTCACCCAGCCCACCTGCGCCCACCTACCGCGCACCCTGCCTCTCCACACCCTCCCACCCCATACTTACCTCCGGATTCTGGTGCGACCATCTTCGATGGACCGGGAACATGTCTGCACTCTTCAAAGCCGACCGCGAACTGAGGAAATGCTGGTAAGCTGTATAATGGGAAAGATAGGGTTTTTTCAACTTTGCTGCATATCTCAGGCATTTTTGGAAATTTTTGCACCAAATTTTCAACATGGAGTTTTTGGGACCCCTTCTCATGAATGCTCTCACTGTCATGGCATTAATCGGGCCCAAAGGGTGATTTCGCAGTCACTGCGTGAAATCACCTATCAGGACCAAGTAACAAAACGACACTGCCACTGTTCATAAGGTGGGCTGTCAAAAAGCCTATGTTGAAAATTTGGTGGAAAAATTCCTGAAAATGACTGTTTTATGAGCGTGCGTTGCACAGTTCCTAAACACACTTATAAGTTCACAAATTTTCAATATTTTCACTCCAGATTTTCAACATTGCCATTTTACCACACCTCCTTATGAGCAGTACAGCTGTCATTTTTCACGTTGCCCAAAACATGTTTCCGCCCATGTAGCGCACAATGGCACAGTCGATGTGAAAATCAATGTATGGGACACATTAAGAAAATCACAGTGACACTGTTCATGAGCAGAGGTCTTAAAATGGCTGTGTTGAAAATTTGGTGAAAAATTCCCAAAATGACTGTTTTACAAGCGCGCGGTCTATGCAGTTCCCACGCACGCCTTAAGTTTGCAAATTTTCAATATTTTCACTACAGATTTTCAACATTGCTATTTTATTACACTTCCTTATGAACAGCATAGCTGCCATTTTTCACATGTCACCCAAAATGTGTTTCTGCACATGTAGCGCACAATGGTGCAGTTGGTGTGCGAAAGCAATGTTTGGGACAGATTAAGAAAATCACAATTACACTGTTCATGAGCAGAGGTCTTAAAATGGCTATGTTGAAAATTTGGTAACAAAAGTCCATACAATGACTGTGTTATGAGTGAGCATTGCACAGTTTCCACGCACCCTCATAAGTTCATGACTTTGTAATATTTTTAGTCCAGATTTTCACCAGCGACATTTTTCCACACTTCCTTATGGACAGTACGGCTGTCATTTTTCACAACATGGCCGAAATGTGTTTTCACACTTTCAGCGCAGAGATGCATGGTTGCTGTGGGAAATCATTGTTCGGGACAGATAAAGAAAATTACAGTGACACTGTTCATGATTGGAGGTCCCAAAATGCCTGTGTTGACAATCTGCTGTAAAAAAATCCCCAAGCTAATTACATTACGAGTGTGCGTTGCACAGTTTCTATGCACGCTCGTGACTGCACCAGTTTTTAAATATTTTTACTGCAGATTTGCAACATTGCCATTTTTTACACCTCCCCATGAACAGTACAGCTGTCATTTTTCACATCCTGTTCGGAATGTGTTTTTGCACCTGTAGTGCTAAATGCCGTAGTTGCTGTGCATAAGCAGCTTTCGGCTAACAAACTAATATTGCCACTGTTCATGAGGTGGGGATCCCAAAAAAAATCATGTTGAAAATTTGGAGTGAAAATACCAATGAATGCCTGAGGTGTTAGGGTTTCCGACCATAACGCCCCACCCTGTAGAGAATGACAGGCATCGGGGTGTGACTTGGGATTCTTGCCTGTAATGCTCATACCATTCCACACCCTGCAGCCAGTGAGAGGCATCGAGGTATGCCTTGGACTCTTCGACCCCAAAAGTTCACCCCATTCTCCTACTGCACCCATCTCACCGTGATTTCCTGATGGAATGGGAGTGCGCAAGGCCAAAGACCCCAAGGCACACCGTGACACTTGTCAGTGTCTGCAGGGTTGGATGGTGAAATGGCATGGCCGTTGTGCCTGGCGACCCAAAAGGCACACCCCAATGCCGTCACTCTCTGCAGGGTGGTGGTGGGGTTGGCTTCAGTTCAAAATTCACTGCCATTCCTATTATGTAGCTCTGTAACTTCATCAATACACGTTATCGTTGTGCAAGCAAACATTCGCATTGACAAAATGCTTGTTTGCCGTTAGATTCAGTGCACCTCCTACTGGAGCTCTTTGTTCCCTTGTGCCTGTTTAAGTACTTCTGAATTTAAGATGCAAAATAAGTTAACAGTCAGGGATGTGGTATTAAGTTTGTGTGAGTTCTGCCTGCAGGTGCTAATTGTGTTTGTACATGCTATTTAGTCATGCAGCTTTAAACACTACCAAAATATATTGTGTGGTGGATATTTCATGCTATAACTGGAAATGCATTCTAACGTGTGTATGTGGGTGGGTGGGTGTGAATCTGGGAGTCTGTGTGGTCGGAACTTGGTGTTTCTGTCAGGGATGGCTCTAAGACAGCCTCAATAAAATTATTGAAATGTGTGGTGGAGTTACAGTACCTCTACCTGCTGAGACTGAAATGTTAAACATTAGTAAGTCTTCACAAAATGCCTGCGTAAGACAGATTTTGCCAGCATGCATCCCATTGTCAGTGATGCTTTGAAAGCCCAAATTGACACCATCTGGCCATTGTGATTGTGTAGCTGCTGCCTTCAATTCTGAATAACATTAATGCAGAAAGCTGGCAGCATGGCTCAGTTGGTACTAGCACATCATTTGGACCAGAAGATTGTGAGTTCTCATCCCACACCAGGATTGGACTCATGACTTCTTCCTACTTCACTACAAGTCTGGCATTGCTTGTAAAGTGCTTTGGGATACATTGTTGTGTATGAAAAGAGCTATATAAATTCTTCATCTTCTTTGTCCCACCACCTGCTCCCCCTGTCCCATTCCTGAGCCTCCTGTCTGCACAGCCCTCCACTCTCCACCATGGCTAGTCATTGATTGACCTGTCAATGTGCGTGTACTGTATACAGTACACACCTGCAGATAGCTCACTGAGCTGTCCATCAGTGAGTGTGTACAGTATGCATACTCATTAACAGCTCAGTCAGTAGCCTACTGAGGTGGGGAGTGGAGGGCTGAGCCGGTCTCAGGCTTAGGAATGGTAGGGGGTATTGGGGGGGTGGGGAACTGCCTGCCCAGATGGGGGGGGGTCTGCTAGACCACCATGGAAGGATTATGAATACTATCAATGCATGTTATAAGAGTGGATTTATATAAAGGATGAGTGGTTTTATATAAAGGACAAGAGTGGTTTTATATAAAGGATTATACAGTGGGGTCCTGAAATCCTGAAACTCGATTGGCTGACTGGCACCTTTCAGCTGTGGTAAATCCTGACATAATCCATGGGAAAAGGTGCCAATCAGCCACATCCAGAATAGAAAACCATCAATCACGAAAAAAAACCATTGAGCCACCATATTGGATCGCCGCTAACCTGCAACGCAAAAGCGGGAGTTTTAAACAGCTGTTCGCACTGTCGCAGCTAGTAGAGATGATATTCCACTGATGCTAGGGTAGGGGAGCTTGAAAAAGTAAAGCAAACTTTATTGCAGATAATAAATGAATCAAAATAATTATTTAAACAACAGGGAATGTCTGTCAGGTTGTACTGTAATTCTGCTGTAGCGTGCTTTTACTATATCAAGGCGTGTCTCCTGATAGCGGGGGCCAATAGGCATCACCCCCCTTTGGTATTATGTGTAGCTTGAACTACTGATGACAGATGAAACACAGATTCCGCACGAAACTCTTGGATGCATTAATTGTTCAAAAACTGCCACGCAGTCAGTTTCTATGTTTTCTCTGTAAATTGGTAATAGCAACCATGGAACCGGGAGCGGAGGCAGTGATCCAGAAATGCCCAACCTGCACTCGATGCCTTTTTGGGTCGGTAGTCATTGTCCAGCTGCAGCTGGTAAATATAAAGCATAACAGGGAACCCCTGGTACTTCATTCAGAATCAGAATAAAATAATAAATAAAAAACAAATGAAAAAGAATAACCATATCTGTGAGTTGTGTGTGTGTGTGTGTGTGTGTGTGTGTCTGTGTTCCTCAATATTGTCCCTAGCAACAGGGAACTACTTTTTTGTGGCATAAGAATATATTCAGTTAATCTAATTTAAAATGATAAGTAATGATGATTTACTTTATTTTTTCTTTAAAAAACTAAAGTGGGGACATTTTATAATCGCAATAAACCACTCCAGGGTGTGGGTTATGCTGGGATTTACCCACTTCTGATGTGGATTTGGTCACTTGCCTGTGCCTCGTGACCAAATAATGGCCGGCATGGGTAAATCCCAGCATAGCCCACACCCTGTTGTGGTTTATTGCTTAATTAGTGTGGTTTTATATAAAGGATAATGGCTAGTCTTTGGTTAATAACCATGCCAGAATCGCTTCTAACGGTCACCATGAAAACATTGTGAAGCTCAGTGAGGTTTACTGTTGCTCATTGCAATCTGTAAGTGATTTCAGGTGTTATTAACTGAAGACCAGCCATTAGCCTTTATAGTGTATGGGCCCAGGAAATGTAGTTGATTTGGCATTTGGTTATCATGCCATACTGTATACAGTCATTGACAGGCATAATCGGAGATCAGGTCTGCTGCTGACCGAGGTGAATTGACTGGGGCCATCTTTGTTGATCTCTCAAAAGCTTTTGATCGGGTTGACCACACATTACTGTGCTCCTCCTGTCACTTGGCTTCTCCTCCCAGCTCTTGCATGGATCAGTAATTACCTCACTGGCGACATTGGTACACCAAATTCAAAAAGTCCTATCTGAGCCTGCCCAGGTTAATCATGAGTCCCCAGGGCTCTGTCCTGGGCCTCTCCTGTTCTCTCTCTCTTCATAAATGAGCTACCCTTGCTCCGGCTCTAGGGTCCTCAGTGCTATACACAGATGACCTCGTCATCATGGCCAAATCCCAGGACACTCTCACCATTAACACCAAACTAAACCTCGGACTTCACCACATCCAAACTTGGTTGCAGGACCATAAACTTGTTATTAACCTACAGAAGATGCAGGCCATGCTGTTTGGCTCAGCAGCCAAGTTAAAAGCCGCCCCAGATTCACTACAGATCTCCGGAGCTGATGGGTCACCACTGACTGTTGCAGGCTTGGTCAAGTACCTGGGGGTGACCCTTGACCTGCAGCTGGATATGAACCTGCACATACGAAATACATGCAAGGCCTCAAACTGCAAGCTGGGTCAGTCTTACAGAGCAAAAAGCTGTCTAACTCCAGCTGCCCATCTTGCTCTAACCAGGGGAGTCCTCCTACCCATGCTTTGCTACAGACTAATCGCCTTTGCCCACATTGCAAAAACTAGTCTAGTAAAGTGGGACTCAGCAAACAACAACATATGCCATTTTGCGCTCTCAGCCCCCGCCTCACTCACCGCTGTGAGCTTTACACCCGGCTTGAGTGGCTTCCACTGGAAACTCACCGCTCTTATGTCGTGGGCAACTTCATTGACAATATTGTCAGAACTGCCACCCATCCAAACCTTGCTGAGACCCTTGTTCTTGCTATACTCTCCTACAACCTGTGATCCAGCGGCTCCCATGCCCTCCTGGTACCTAAAACCCGCACACAAATGGGTGACCGAGCCTTCGCTGCGTATGCACCCAAGGTTTGGAACTCTCTTCCAACTAGCACTCGCTCCTCTGCCTCGCACCAGAACTTTAAAGCCTCCCTCTGGGGTTTTCTCAAACGCTGCCACCTGTCTCTCACTAGACAAACCCTCTCAGCCTGAGATGCCCCAACTAACTGAGATGCTACCTAAACATTACGACTTGGACAGAGCATAACGGTGCTCATACTCCTCTTGTTCTCACAACATATATAAAAATGGACCATTTAGGCCCACTGGCAAAACAGGGTGAGCACTATAACTGTGCACTCCTTTCTCTCGCACTGGGCCCACTCTATCCCAACTGTGACTCCTCCTTATTCTAACTGCTAGCCTTACAATTTACTGCCTGGAGCGATGAATTCACACTGCACTTCTTCCTACTGACTGCAATGTTTAATACTGTATTGTAATACCTGTTTTTGGTATTGTTGTCTTACAATGTCCCTGTCTTCTGGTCACTTTATATTAACTCTTCACTACTATTTGCCTGATGAAATCTGATGCTTGTAAAGTCCCTGTTGTGCTAATCTATGTAATCTAATCCTCCACTTGTATTTGCCTGATGTTCATGTACAGTACGTACCTTGTAATGTACCTTGTAATCTCCCGGGTCGCACCTGAAAATAAGCACTTGGCTGTCTAGTGTGCTTACCCGGTTAACAAAAGCAAATAAATAAATAAATAAAATGCATTACAATATTTTAACTACAGCTGGAAAACAAGAGATTCTTGTAACACCAATATTACTTAGCTTGCTAAGCTGAACATATTCTAGCATTAACAATAGTCTAACAAAAAAAGTATCCTAAGACAATTACCACATTTTTCAACACAACAATGTGAAGCAATTAGGTTGATTGGTACTGTTCATGCGGTGACTGGTAGAATTGTCATGGATAACGTAACCATGGATGTTGGTCATCGTATGCAACAGATAGCGGCCTTCATAGTAACTGTAAGAGAAAAGAAACATTTTCAGGCATATAAAACTGCATTGTTGACTTGTGCTTGATTTCATATATGTGTTCTTAGCTGTTCATTGGATGGAATACCTAGCAACTAGACTAGTGATCAGCATTATCAATTGTTGATGGATGATACAGTAGCCTATATAGTGGCACGCCACTGTATTTAGGATTGAACTGCCGTTTTTATGGTAAAGCTAAAATAGTGCATTTTAATATCTTTGCAACAGATTGGCATGCTATTATGCATGTGCGGTCTCATGTGGTAGATCTCTGGATGGGCCCAGTTGTGTTCCGGTTGGATGTGTACCCTGAGAGCAAGATGGTGCAATGTGACTTTCTGTAGTTTTTCCAATTGGCCTGAATGGGAGTTGTTTGAATTGGCTACCACCCAAATGGTTTTGAATAATGGTCTGAAATTTTCAGGGTGGAAGGATGCCTTTGCTGGTAATTGTTCCAGTGTATGTGATCAAAATTGTAGGCTAGTGTAACCATCTGCGGGCCAGAGTAGACTTGAATCAAAGTTGACCTTCTTGCTTGAGCAGCGAAAGGGTAATGTTGAACCCCATACAGTGTAATGATTGAGACCTTCAAGTTCCTTAAAGGCATTAATAAACTGCTTTCCACAAAATATGCCAGTTCTAGAACACGAGAGCACAAGGGGTGATGAAAAGGAGGGAACTTCGGGAGAGACATCAGAAAGTATTACTTGTCAGAGGGTGGTTGATTGTGGAATAGACTGCCACCTTAAGTGGAGGCTATGAAGTTGGTGTCAAGTTTTAAGCACATGTGGGCCAAGGCCTGGGTGCAAGCACATAGCACTAGACTAAGTTAACCTGGACATCTCGAAATACAGGACCCCGGTGTGATTATAGGTCTTGGGGAAACAATGCTTGGACAGACTCGATGGACCCCAGGTCCCCTTCTGCCATCATGTTCTACAGTTCTATGTCTTCCAAGTGTAAAACCACCCTTCTTTTCTTCTCCCAAGCTGTGACAGTGGGAATGGTGTTTGAAGCCGAGTATTACTGTGACTTCGGTCAAATTTGTGGCTGATATCTAGCATGCTTATCAGCTCTCATCTCAGCTACATTCTTAATTGTCATTTACAATTTTCTCCCAAGCTAGGGAATAGTGTTTGAAGCCTAACATTGCTGTGACTTTGGTCAAATTTGTGGCTGATGTCTAGCACTCTTATCAGATCTCATCTCAGCTGCATTCTTAACTGTCATTTACAATTTTTAAACTACGTAAGTTGATTTCTTGCTAGTCATGGCTTCCAGGTTGAAAAGGAGGAATTCAATGTTCAAAAATCTAGTGTTTGCTTTGTGGATGCTGTGACAGGGTTGAATATGGCCCTGCCCCAGTTCTGAAGAAAGAGTTTAAATGCAAGGATCTGTTCTATTCTCTCCTTTTCTGTCTCTTCTCTGTCTGGTTGCGTAACCAAATTTTCTGATGAGACCTAGGACTTGATCACCCCAACGTGCTTGCAGTTCTCTGCCTTTCACTCTCTCTCTCTCTCTACCCTCGCTTGCTGTTCTGTCTTTTCTCCCCCCCCTGCATATCTGCTGGTATAAAAATATATGTGAATCTTTTTGTGGAAATGTAATTGATACTGGGATCCCTTTGTTAAAACTGTATAGTTATACTGTTGAAATGATTGCAGAGTTAAATCTATATAACTATACTGTTGAAATGATTGCAAAGCTATTTGGAACTCAAGGGGTTAACCTGAGATGCAATTTTTAAGCCTTTTGCAGGAGATGTGAACAACATCAGTTCTGGGTCACAAAGTTCTTTTACACCACTTTCTGAAACTGATAAGAACATTGGAAACTTGCAAGAACACTGTGTGAGAAGCATGCTATTTTCTTAACGAGCTCCTTCACATACTTATAAAAAGAGCTGCAACTTTTGCAAGGGAGACAAAGAGACTGAGAGAGGCTGAGATTGGAAATAGAGAAGAAACTCAGATGGACTTTTTCTGTTTATACTGCCTTTGTAAATAGTTATACTGAACAATTTTTTTTATTTTACTGTTATTAATAATGAAACTCTTATTGTGAATTTTACAACTGCTCCTGGGTTTTCCCATGCTTCCTGACCTGTGCCTCAATGACAGATAGTGTCAGCCTAAGTTGGATTTACGCCATGCATACTCTAAAAGACAAAGATCCTCTGCATGCAAACACTGAGGCAAGGGTTACCCCAAAGGGCATATGGCTGGGAAGCCAAGTTTCAAGAAAATACAAAATCACGCATGCCCATACAATGCAAAGCATCATGGGCTGCATATGCAAATCACCACAGAATGTTATGCTGGTTCAACTTTAAGCAGAAATTGCATGGTGCCGAAAGGCCTCTCACACAGTTTGCAAAGGGTGGTAACAGATGACATAGACACGTGTTTCATCCTACCAGGACTCATCAGTATGCCTTGTCTGTTTGACACCCCAGTGGAATGAACCAGCTACCCTAAGACGGTCTGTCTGGGATATGTTGTAGTGAACCCATTAAAATAAAAAACTATTTAAAAGACAAAGAACCTCTGTGCGCAAACACTGAGGCAAGGGTTACCCCAAAGGGCATATGGCTGAGAATACTCTAAGCCAGGAGTTTTGTGTGTGGGGACTAGACTTGGTATCAGGGAGGCATAGAAGAAAGGTATGGATTCTGCAGCAGCAAGTCTAGGAGTGGTTACCAGGAGAATGGCAGCCAAACTAGCAGAGACAGAAGTCCAAGCTGACACTGTAGAGCTAGCACCAGTTATGGAAAAAGAACAGGTAGTGACAGAACCTGAAAGCCTGAGTGCCTTTTTCAGATGGTGGGGTATACAACAAAAAAATGGAGAAACAGAGGAGAAGAGATGCAGTGACAGGAGCAGTGGTGGCTGGATGCTTTGCAGGCTATCAAAGACAGAGGATCTGGCACAAGATCCAGATGAGTAACAGGACACAGGCAACTTGAAATACATTAAACTTACAAAGTTGTGTCCCTCCGATGATATCGAAGTGTACCTGACAACTTTTGAAAGGGTTGCAGCAGCCTGCCAGTGGCCAAAGCAGCAATGGGCATTAAGACTGGTACTTTACCTGACAAGGGAAGCCCAACTTGCTTACAGCAATATGGACACTGCACAGTCAGAAAACTATGACCTGGCAAAAAGTGAAATCCTGAAAAGGTATGACATATCTGGAGAGACCTACAGGCAGAGATTTCAGTTTCTGAAGTACAACTCAGTCGACAATCCTCAAGAAGCCTTCATCTGACTCGGAGAATTCTTGATAAAATGGCTCCAACCAGAGGGCAAAACAGTCCCACAGATCATTGACACATTTGCAATGGAGCAATTCATCAACATTTGCCTACAGATGTGCAGCTTTGGGTAAAAGAACACCGACCCAGAAGTGGTGAAAAGGCAGTTTCTTTGGCTGAAGACTACCAAATGGCCAGACAGATGCCACAGCAGTGAGGTAACAGCCAAGCATCAGTAAGACATTATTTTTGCCATTTAAACTCCAAGTTTGATAAGAACTCTGGTGGGGGGTAACAAATCTGCACCCAAAGACTTTATTTTCTATAACTGTAATAAGCCAGGTCATATTGCAAGCAATTGCTGTAGTAAGAAGAGTGATGCTGAAGTAGATTTGTCCTTGGTAAATTGGGGCAACTACTTAACAGATGTGAAAGTGGGAGATAAGACTGTGAAGGGACTTATAGATTCAGGAAGCAGATGAACCCTAGTACATATTGAAGTGCTAGGAAAACAATGTCCAAAAGGACCAGGTACTGGTGTAATCTGCATCCATGTGGACACTCGATACTATCCCACCAGCCAAGTGACTCTGACTATTAATGGGGTGTCGCACCAAATGAAAGTAGGGGTTGTACCTAAGTTACCTGTACCTGTGATTATTGGAAATGACTTTCCAGGATTTATTGAGTTAA
Organism: Neoceratodus forsteri; assembly: GCA_016271365.2. Classification (NCBI taxonomy): domain Eukaryota; kingdom Metazoa; phylum Chordata; order Ceratodontiformes; family Ceratodontidae; genus Neoceratodus; species Neoceratodus forsteri. The sequence goes on along the minus strand of JADMNL010000022.1, from coordinate 434,123,991 downwards.
TCAAAGAGGGAGTAAATCCTTATGTTTCAGCAGCTGTGGTGACAAGAGCTCAGGCAAAGAAAATCTCTGATGGTGGGGACTCTTTTCCTTTCGCTAATTTTGATGCATTTGCCACTTCTGTACAATTCTATCAGTTCACCACCATACCGTTTGGTTTACATGATGCACCTGTTACATTCCAGCAGTGCATGGATGTAATTTTATCCCCTCACACTGGTTATTGTGCTATGTACCTAGATGATATTGTGGTGTACAGTCCAGACTGGAAAGGCCACCTGGAACACCTACAAACAGTTATCTGATCAATCAAAAAGGCAGGTCTTACAATTAATCCTACCAAGTGTGCATTGGGCATGCAGGAAACCAGATATTTGGGCTATGTTTTGGGAAATGGAGAAGTCAAGCCAGAGACTTCCAAGATATAAGCTGTAGCTAACAGTCCTGTCCCCAAAACCAAGAAACATGTCAGGTCATTTTTAGGACTAGCTGGTTATTATCAGAGATTTGTTCCCAGTTTTGCTGAGTTAGCTACTCCCCTCACTGAACTCACAAAGAAACAGTTCCCGAATAATGTGAAATGGACCCCAGAGTGTGATGAGGCTTTTCAGACCATTATGGCTGCATAATGTTCAGCCCTGTTTTAAGAGCCCAGACTTTGAGAAACAATTTCTGTTACAGACTGATGCATCAGAGATAGGCCTAGGTGCAGTCTTGAGTCAGCACATTGATAGGAAAGAACATCCTATTCTATACATAAGTAGGAAATTGCACTCAGAGAGAAAAGGTACTCCACCACTGAAAAGGAATGCCTTGCGGCAAAGTGGGCCATGGAGTCCCTTAAGTTTTATTTACTAGGAGTTGACTTTGTACTTCTAACTGATCACAATCCTCTCTGTTAGCTTAACCAAATGAAGGATAAAAATTCTATAATCACACAATGGTACCTGGCACTACAGCTATTTAAATTTAAAGTGATGCACAAATCTGGGAAACAGAATGTCAATGCTGATTTTCTGACCAGGTATGGATCTGGAATTGAGAATTCTGAAGGTTAAAAAAAACAAATGTTTGAGTTTAAACTTCACTATTTGCTGTACTGTTGTTATGGAAAAAAGGATACTGCATATGCACAGAACTGTAAAGGTTATATGCTTATGTTAGATGAGAATTACTAGAAAGTTTTAGAAACCTGTTTTAAAAACAGATTCCCTCTTAAGAAGGGGGTATGTATAAGGTTGAGATACGGCCATGTCCAGTTCTGGAGAAAGAGTTTAAGTGCAAGGATCTGTTCTAGTATCTCCTTTTCTGTCTCTTCTCTGTCTGGTTGCACAACCAAATTTTCTAGTGAGACCTAGGACTTGATCACCTAGCAGTCTCTGCCTCTTGCTATCTCTCTACACTCACTTGTTGTTCTGTCTTTTCTCCCTCCCCGCATATCTGCTGGTATAAAAATATATGTGAATCTTTTGTGAAATGTAATTGATACTGGATCCCTTTGTTTAGAACGGTATATAGTTATACTATTGAAATGATTGCACAGCTAAAACTATATATACAGTAGCTATACTTGTTGAAATGATTGCAAAGCTATTTGGAACTCAAGGGCTTAACCTGAGATGCAATTTTTAAGCCTTACACAGAAGATGTAAACAAGAGGTTAGTTCTGTGTCACAATGTATTTTTTGCTGCACCTGCTGAAACTGACAAGAACATTGGAAACTTACAAGAACACTGTGTGAGAAGCATGCTATTTTCTTAACGAGCTCCTTCACAGACTTATAAAAAAGAGCTGCAACTTCGTGCAAGGGAGACACAGAGACTGAGAGAGGCTGAGATTGGAAATTGAAAAGAAACCCAGATGGACTTTCTCTGTTTATACTGCCTTTGTAAATAGTTATACTGAACAATTTTATTTATTTTTTTTACTATTAATAATAAAACTCTTGTAGTGAATTTTATAACTGGTCCTGGTTTTTCTGTGCTTCCTGACCTGTGCCTCGATGACAGATGCTGCTTTGACAACAACTTCAAAAAAAAAAGGCATGATGAAAAATACCATTCAGAGATCCTTGAGCGATGTGGTTGTGTATGCATCCAAACCATTGGGGCATCAGCAAATCCTTTTTCAGCTGCTACAGCTGCAGCAGGAAAAAAACAAAAGAATCATGACCAAGATTTACAGGAGGAGATGCACACATATATGGAGGTAGAAAACCTTAATTCAACCAACACTTCATATATAGCTTCATGTTCAGGATCAGGAACAGAGTGAGCACATTCCAACAGAACCCTTGCGCCCTGCCACTGCCACAGTTACATTACAAAATCAGAACACAAATGAGCAACAAAACTTTGAATTTCATGCCTAAGATAGAGAAGAATCTGACGGCAATATCAAGGAGTCAAGGAGTACAGCAACAGCCTTAAATTATCAAAATTAATTATCAAATCTTGATTGTCCAACTGCTACCAATTGTACTTCCTTTGTTACAGAAATGTCTGAAGTGAGGGTTCCATTTCCCAGAACACACCCGTCACCACTTGCTGTTGGTCAAAGTGATGCTGAAGGAAATGCTGGTGATGAGTTACTTGACCCAAATCGAAAATTTCCCTCAGATCCAGTTAACTTTGTTGGGAAAAGAATGACAGGCAATTGTCAAAGGTTTCTGTTTCAGCATGGCCCTTGCCAATCCAAAGAAGCTGAGCTGCCAAGGATGTTTCAAAAGCACCAGTTTGGCCACGTATACCGCTCCCTTCATGAATCATTGTATTTTGAACAGTGTAAGGCTGGAGCTCCTGTAAAGATAATGTGGCTCTCCTACTCACTGAATACTCATTCTGTGTTCTGTCATATTTGCCTCTTGTTTGGAAATGTGAATACAATGGAGAAGCACACACGCTTTACAAGAAATGGATTATCATACTGGAAGGATGGGAAACAGCTCTTGGAAGACCATGAGCAGTCAATCACTCACCTCAATGTTGTCATCACCACAGTAAATTATGCCACTCAAAAGCCCATAAATTTACGAATCAATGCACAAGCTAGGGAAGAAGAAATTAATCTAAGACTGAAGTAATAAAAAATTGAGAAGTGCTGCTACGTCTGATTGACATTGTTCTATTGCTGGCCAAGCAAGGGTTACCTCTCAGAGGTCACAAAGAAGATCTCAGAGAACTTGGAGATGTTACTTTGAACCGTAGTAACTTTCTGGAGATTGTTGCCTTGCTTTCCAAATATGACAGAGTACTTGGTGAACACTGGGAGAAAGTTATTAAAGAAAAATTGAAGTGTGCAAAGAATATACATGGAGGGTACAGAGGGCATTTTTCAGCAATATCTTTCCTGAGTCCAGAATCCCAAAATAAATTTATTTTGAATATCGTTGATCAGATACGCCAAGCTATAGTCACTGAAGTGCAAGAGGCAGGATATTTCAGTATCTCTATGGACTGCACTACTGATATTGCCCATCAAGACCAAGCATCGAATGTAATTAGGTACATTGGATCTGACCTTTGTGTTGTGGAGCACCTGCTTGAAGTGGTCTGTGTGGAAGACTTGGCAGCTGGAGGCCTGTTTAAAATTCTTAAGGATACATTGATTTCTAAAGGAGATGACTTGCAACAGGCTGTTGGTCAGTCCTATGATGGTACTGCAGTCACGTCACAACAGTATGCTGGAGTCAGAGCACTACTTGAAAAGGAAAATCCAAGCTGCCTGTACATTTGGACATTCAACCATACGTTGAATTTGTTCATAATGCAGGCATGTAGTGCCTCTTTGATGGCTAAATGACTCTTTGGCCTTTTGGAACAAATCTATAACTTTTTCACTGCATCTCGCAAAAGAAGTGATGTTCTGGAGGAGGTGCAAGCCTGCTGTGGCATATTCCCAATACACCAGCCACAGCAGGTGTCAACAACTCGTTGGTGGTCTCACCAGAAAGCTCTTCATAACGTGTTCTTTGCATTTGAAGAAAAACTTTTTGATTGCTTTATGGATGCTCTGGAAAAATGTAAGTCCACCGGGCACAGAAAGGAAACTGTTTGTGATGCAGAAGGACTTCAAAAAAATCTTGCTTCATTTGAGACTGTCATTACTGCTCATTTGTTCAGAAATATTTTTGACATCACAAATCCTGCATCTAAATATCTTCAGTCAGAAAGCATTGATCTTCTACAAGCACTGAACTTTGTGGAGACTTGTCAGTCTCAACTGATGGAAATCAGGAACAAGGCAGGCAGATCTGAAGAACTTCATGAATCAAGCATCACCTTCTGTGACCAGCATGACCTTGAGAGTGTGCAGTTTACCACCATTAGAGTCCGCAGGAGGAAAAGAATGGATGATGAAATGACTTGTGATGAAACTTTGACCAGTGAAAAGGAGAGGTATAGAGTAGACACCTTCTTGCTGACCCTTGATGCGCCTACAGCCTGTATGACCGAATGTTTTTCATCCCACAGACACATTTTATCTACTTTTACTTTGCTGAAACCATTACGTTTCTCAGAATATGAAGGTGGAGTACTTCCTAAGGATGCATTTAACAATTGTGCTGTTAGATACAGTTTCAGTAAAGAAGCTGTTCAGAAAGAGTATGTGAATTTGGTCAAGGCTTATCCACGGTTGTCAAACTGTGCAGTCAACTGTGCTGAGGTACATAAAGACCATGACTGCCCACAGTTAAGTCATCCTTCTTACCTGTCAATTCTGCGACTGCTTGGCAGTTCTGGACTACGATCTGCTTTCCCAAGCATGTATGAAATGTATAAAATTCTAGTGACCTTTACCAGTTGGCTCAACCAAATGTGAAAGCTGCTTCTCTAAACTGAAGGTAATAAAGACCTGCTTGTGTTCCACTATGTCATCTGAATGCCTAGCATCATTGATAATTAGTGTTAAAAGAGGTCTACTCTCAGAAATTGACCCTACTTCCATAATCTCATGATTCGCATCTTCTCCTCTTCTACAGAAGATATTGACTCCGTAAACCTCTGCAATCCGGTTCCGTCATTGGCGCATGCAGCTTTTCTACTGTTGAAGTACACCATTATTGTCACTTGTAGTAGGTCAGGAGTATTCTCTCCTGGTTGGTTAAATTTGTGAAATTCCTCTGGAGTCAGGGCAAGGTAAGATGTACCAAAAATTATTTTTTTTATCTTCATTAAAAGATACAAGCTATTGATCTGCCCATCCCCTGTTAGCATCCCCCAATAAATCAGTTTATTGTTTGAATGTTAATTTGCTTCATGAGCATAATACTGGAGTCAAGTCAGGGGTAGTTAAGATGTATCAAAAGTGTTTTTTTAATTTTTTTTTTTTTGTCTTCATAAAAGCTCCAAGCTATTGATTTATTTGCCCGCTCCCTGTTAACATCCCCAGTAAATCAGTTTTGGTAATTTGCTTCCTAAGCATATTATTACTGAGTCAGTCAGGGCAGTCAGGGGTAGATAAGCTGTAACAAATGTGTTTTCTATCTTAAATAAAGGTCCAAGCCATTGATCTGCCCATCCCCTGTTAACATCCCCCAATAAATCAGTTTATTGTTTGAATGTTAATTTGCTTCCAGAGCATATTATTACTGGAGTCAGTCAGGGCAGCCAGGGGTAGATAAGATGTAACAAATGTGTGTGTGTTTTTTATCTTCAATAACAGGTCCAAGCTATTGATCTGCCCATCCCCTGTTAACATCCCCCAATAAATCAGTTTATTTTTTAAATGTTAATTTGCTCCTGCGCATATTACTCAACAGTGATTGAGGATGGGGAAGGTATGTGCATTGCTGTTACTGCCAGCAGTAGTCTCACACTCCCCTTCCTCTATGGGAAAACAAATGTTTTTCCCCCTGGACTCAGGGGGAGGTAAGATGTAACAAGTGTGTTCTTACAGTATCTTCAAGAAAAGTTCCAAAACTCACCACAGAACATCTAAATAGCCACAGCTTCTGGGCTTAGTGGCCCCCAGACCACCAAGCTTGATACAAAAAATCTTACAGTGCATGAAGTGGGTGGCTAATGGCATTGTTGGTACCCCAAGCTTGATACAAAAATCTCTTACAATGCATGGAGTGTGTGGCTAATGTCATTGTCGGTCAGCCAGCTGCCCTGACTACCACAGTTGCAGCTGCAGACTTTAGGGCCAGCTGTAGTCTCCCAGACCCATGTTTCCATGGGAAAACACATTTTCCCCCTGGAATCAGAGGAAGGTAGGATGTAACAATTTAAAGTGTGTTTTTTATCCTCAAGAAAAGCCCCAAAACTCACCATAGAGCATCTGAATCACCAGAGCTTCACTTGATATAAAAATCTTTCACAGTGCGTGGAGTGGGTAGGTGGCTGGCATTGTTGGTCATCTAGATGCTACCAACAGTTGCAACTGCAGACATTACGACAAGTTGTAGTTTCCCACATCCCTGACTCAATGGGAAAACAAAGATTTTTCCCATGGGATCAGGGGTAGGTTAAATGTAGCAAAGTGTCTAAATAGCCAGAGCTTCTGGGTGCCTACCAGCTCCCAGACCCCAGACCTTTTTGTTAGGATTCCAGCCTTCTTGTTGGCCTTTTAGAAACCTTCTGCCCAATCTACATTTTGGTCCCACATCGCCCCAATCGTGGGGACAGTAAAAGTAAAGTATTTTAACAAGTAAATGGTATCTATTACAAGTAGGAGAGGTACAGTACAACATAGTAGAGTTAGAGAATGGCCATTAGTGACATCTAGAAAGAATCCCACACTGAGGGACAAACTTGTGCATACACGCATTATGTACCCAAGGCAGAACCCAGACAACTACTCCTAGGACCCTTGAAGAATGGTAGCTACCCCTGTGGCCGCTGTTTTCAGTGTGGCAATACCAGCAAAAAAACTTGTTTTGAACATCCTTATACGACTATAAAATTTGAAATCAAACAGCATATCCCATGTGGAACTGATCATGTGATATGTATTTTATTTATTTATTTATTGAAACGTTTCACAAGGAAAGGCACACTGAACAACAAGTTGCACGTCTCATGGTGTTCCTTGGGGGAAAGGGTAGTGGAAATACATTCATGCATACAACAGCAAACATTATTACAGCAATATTGGTAGCAGTAAACAGCAAATAACAGAAAGAACATATTAAGTGCAGCATATGAGTACAATTGTTTACAGAGGTCACAATGGACAAGGCAAGTGCATTACATTAGGATTTTGCAATGTCCATGTGACAAACTTTATGTTAGGAAGATGAAAAAATATTTGAAACGTTGAATCAGTGAACATAAGACTGACATTAGAAACCATGATCCAAATTCTTCAGTAGCACAGCACTACAACTTATTGGGACATTTGGCTACTGCATTACGATTTTGGGGCCTAGAAAAGGTTGAGGCACCACAAGGAGAAAAAAACAAGCTGGGATGATCTCTTATTAAAAAGAGAAGTTTTTTTGGATTTTTCAAATGGATTGTCTAAATCCAAATATTGGACTGAATGAAAATTGTTATTGAAATTTGTATTGGTAATAACTTGCAGATGACCTTTTGAGAAACATGTTGACCTCTGTATAGTACTATATGAGAATTCACATATTTGGTGATGTGGCCTTGATATATAGTTAATACAGTCACTACATTTGGGGTGTATTAATGCATGACTTACAATTATATCAATATAAAATCTTATGGTCTTATTTTATTGTGATTCATGTGACATAATTGGCAGGATTCACAAAAGAGATGTTCCAAGCACAACTCAGATGCACCAGCGCAAGTCTGAAATGCGCCAAAAGCCGATTCAGGAACAGGGAGAAAGCGCCGATGCAAATGAGATGCCCAGTGTCGAAAAACATGAGCCATGGGTGCAATGTAAAGACATGTGGCGCATATGCAGTGGGTGTACCCATGCATACATGGTGCAACATGATCCACAGAGCACAACCAGAGTGCATCAATGGGGCAAATCCAGTGCCAATCCAAGATGTGCCAAAGAAAGATAAGTACAAAAGAAGGAGACTTATGTCCAGCACACCAGCAGGCTGTCAATGGAATGACACCTGGAGCACACAGCCACAAGCAGAGGGGAAGTGGAAGCAGACAGAGAGAGAGGCACAAGCAGACACACCACCAGCCAAAACACCACACAGCAAGCAACAACAGAGGGACACAGTGACAGAGGGGATGAACCCAGCTGCAGTTGCCATCGCTGGTGTCCTAATGAGGAGGAGGAGGAGGCAGGGCGCCGGAAGGAACCGTAGGTAGCCAGCCCCACGGCGGTACTGTGCCCAGCTGTCCTTCAAGCAGCTGACAGAGGTGGAGACAGTCGGGTGATACTGCCTCAACAGGGCCATGCTGAGGCAGCTATGTGTGCTGTGCCATGTTGTGATGCAGGCACCCACTGCATGAAGTCATGCCATTCCGGTGGAGACCAAGGTGGCAATGGTCATATGCCTGCTCACCATAGGAACCTTCCAGAGGCCTACCAGGTATACCACTGACATATCACAGGCCCCAACATCCTGCCTCCTCACACACCTCACCACACTGCTACCGCATGCTTGAATACATAAAGCTCCCTAGCACACAGGCAGAGTGGACAGAAGCCATGCAGGGGTTTCACAGAGTGGCACGCATGCCAGGTGTCACAGGGGCCATCAACTGCACCCATGTGGCAATCTGCGCACCATCTGGTGAGGATGGCATCATATACGTGAATAGAAAGGGGTACCACTCTGTGAACTACCAGGTGGTGTGCGATGCCATGGGACGCATCACCAGTGTGTGCGCCACACAGCCTGGGAGCACACATGATGCATACATTTGGCACCAGTCAGCACTCTGCACAAGGTTCGAGGCTGGGGACATCCAAAGTGGACATCTGTTAGGTACATGTGACTGATAGTGAACAGCACAGGGTGGTACCATATCCAGTACACATGGGGTGGGCTGTGGGCGGGCAGTCACAGGCATGAGGGCACAGGGACAGCAGGTGTGAATGGGAGCATAGGTGGATGCAGGGTGGCACGTGACCCATGTGCACCTCAAGATGGATGGGGATAGGCCGGGGCAGCCCAGGCATGGTTGCAGGACTGCCAGGCATGTGGCTGCACGGCCGGGGAGCAGTACAGGGGCACAAAACAGAGTGGGTGGGACGGGGACAGGGCACATGACAGAGTGTAACACAATGTACTAATGGAGTCACTTCTACCCCCACAGGTGACGCTGCATATCCATTGCGACCCTGGCTCCTCACCACGATCCGACGACCTGGAACAGCAGCGGAAGAATGCTACAATGAGGCACTCATCGTGACACGTGCCATCATCGAGCATGTCTTCGGCATGCTGAAGATGCATTTCTGGTGCCTGGGGTGGTCGGGCAGTGCCCTACAGTATAGCCCTGAGAAGGCCTGTGGCATATTCCTGGCCTGTTGTGTGCTACACAACATGGCCCATGACCTTGGGATATGTGTTGAGGCTGGTGAGGGCAGCAGTTCCGGGGAGGAGGAGGGGGTGGTGGAGGGAGTGGCCAGAGCATGCCCCCAGGGACATGGAGGTGAGGTTGGCAATGGATGCCGGGATCCCAGGCTGGTGGCAAGGGCACGGGCATACCGTGCACAACTAGTGGAGGAACACTTCGGGACACACAGGTGAGTACACAGATTGTCATGTGTGCATATGTGGGCAATACAGTGCAGGGATAGCATGACAGTGGAATGGAGGGCACCAGATGCCACACAGGGGTGCACACGCAGGCACATGCACATGGTGGGGGATATACACACTCGCACACAGGCACCATGCATGCATCACACCAGAACACACAGGCCATGATCAGTGTCACAGGTCAGTGTGCCCTGTGGACAACAGCCGGTCATTGCAGGCAACATACCACACTCATCATTCCCATGACACTGGCACGACAGCAATACAAACAGACCAGACAGCCAGCACAGGCAGCATGGGGGTGCCAGTGCAACTGTGGCAGGTGACTGCCACACACGGCAGACTGGCACTGCCTGCAGGGCAGCCGGTATGCACGGGTGTGCCACCTGCCACCACAGGCCCTTGGGCATCGACATCACAGTGCAGCCCCCCACACCTCCATGGACGCGCGGTGGTCTCTGCTGTGACCACTGGTGATGGAGAGGCCACTGCCGGCCACAGGGGGTATCCCCAGGGACCCCACAGGGGTGCTGCACTGCGACCATGAATGGATGCCCAGTGGTGTGGCCATCTGACGCCCACCAGCTGAGCCATGGCTGGAGGGTGTGGATGACAGTGGTGACAGGGTCAGCAGCAGGGGGCTCACCAGACCCCGCCATCGGGGTGTCTGGGACGTGCTCCTGGGCATCTGGCTGGATGCACATTGTCCACAGCATGCTGTGGATACAGCCATTGCTTCTGCAGCTGCTGCAATCTGCTCCATGGTTGCGGTCATGCCCACCTGCATGAGGCATGTCTCAGCCAACATCTGAACATGCCATGCCACCACGGACTCATACTCCTGGACTGTGACTGCCCTGTGGCTCCAGAACTCTGCCCATAGTGCCATCTGACTGTCCGTTGCCTGCAACAGGTCAAGGTAGGCACCCATGTCATTGGCAGGTGATGCAGCACAGTGGCGCCGCTGATGTTCACGGGAAGGGTCAACCTCAACAGGGTCATCCATGGGTGGTGGATGCACCCTGTCAGGCTACGATGTGTGTGGGTCTTGGCTAGGCACTGGCTGTCCATGTGTGTTCTCCGATGGGCCCACTGTGCAGGTGCGTGCACCGCACCCTGCCTGGATGTCACCGATGCCGCCAGCACTGCACTAGGCAGTTGTGCAGGGGCATAGCACCCACTGCCCTGGGCAGCTGTGCCATTGCTGCATCCATGTCCAGCGCTGTGGGACCATCTGGCACCCAGGGTTCCCTGCACAGGTGTCCCTGTGGTGTGTTCACCGCCATTGACCATGGCAGTGGTGCTGCTGCTGATGGTGGAACTTGCGTCCTGTTCTACTACCTGCACTCTCATGCCACTGGTGAGCATGATGAGTGTGTCTCGCTATGTCCACCGCCTCATCTGGGTCTGTATCAGACAACCCAGCCAGGCCCTCCAACCATGTCATGAACCTGCCAGCAGTACCGCCATCACTGGTGGAGGGTTCTGCAGGGCCCTCTGCCACAGGGACCGTGACCGTTGTTGCATGAGCATGGATGTTGCAGGTGCACACACGTCCATGTCAGTGTCAACGGCCCCATGGGGTGGGCTTGCATCATCGCCCGTGAGGGCTGCATGGTAGGCCATGGATGTGCCCTGGAGTCATGATGGAGCTGTGCAGAAGGGAAAGGAACACATGGTTAATGCACAGGGTGCAAATGACATAGTGTCATAATCACATTCATCATGGTTGGCAACACACTGCCAGGTACGCACGCTTGTCCATGGTAAGGCCCGGCCGGGTTGCACTGCTACTCACCATGCTGCGACGGGCTGCCCTACATCTGAAAACCACCTCCTGGGACACCATGCAGAGCCGTCGCTGACACACTGGCAGCCAGAAGGGCCTTGTTGGGGCTGAGCTGTGGCACCAAGCTGGGTCCTCACCCTGTCCACCACAGGGATGCCTGGATGCTGGCCACCTCTTCTTGGCCCTCTGTTGGCCGTTATTCCAATGCATATGGCACTCATGCACAGTGCGGTTGAATGGTGCCACTACGCTCACGCGCCATGCCACCTCCTCCCAGCCCTCTGCATGAGCCATCTGGCTGCCTCCCCTGCCAGTTTGTACATCCAGGCGTAGGTGGCATGCCTCGATGAGCACCCTCTCCTCATCTTTTGTGAAGTTTGGTTGCTGCCTGGTGGCAGCACCTGCCTCCTCAGACATTTCGACTACTGTGGGTGGAAGCAACCTGGTGTCAGACTTACCTGTGTGTACACATGGACCATCACCCTTCACCCACAGTCTGTAGCATCACCATGGTCTGTGTTGCTGGTGGCCTGTGCCATGGGACACGTGTGGACAGCCGAGCACAGGTGGACATGCACCATGGTATGTTGGCCATGTGGGACGACACATGTGCCACTCACGGCACACAGGCCACAGTGGAAGGGGGGACAGTGTAGCTGCACTTGGGAGTGAGACACTGGCCCGTCTACCATGGGCATGTCCCATGACCCCTGCAGCATGTGTGCCACTACTGTGGTACCACATCCAGCCTGGGTACCACCCCTACAACGGCTGCAGGGCAGCAGGTGGCTACCATGTGGTGGCAGGCACTGTTGGGGCGGCGGCTGTGTGTATGGGCTGGCTGCGGTGACAGTGTGCCTGCATGGGTGTCATTCTGTGCACCTTACCTACCTGTAGCATGGTGCTGCATCCACCACACCAAGCAGGCCACCCCCAGTCATACGTCCCAACCCTCTGTCCCTGTGTACATTGGGCGATCCTCCATACATGTTGCACCCCTCCCCCCTTGCACACCTGCATCACCTCGGCGCACTGCCATCCACATCAGTGATCAGCAACAGTGCTCCATATGTGCTGTGTTGTGTGGGCCACGGTGACCCAGACATCCACTGTGGACATGGCAGGAGCAGGTCCAATGAAGCCCTGCAGATACTGCCCTGCTGTAGTTTGTCACAGTTTTCCGTGGGAGCCACCTAATGGATGTCTGGTCCTACATGCGGTGTACAGGGGTCCCACCTGTAGTGCACACACTGATGCAGGCACACCAGCGTGTGCAGTTGCCCTGTAAACATGGCTGTATACTCACCCTGTAGGCACTGACTCCTCTCAAAGTCCTGGAGTTTTTCCTGCTGAATTGGGAGCATTTATGGCTCAGGGCATGCAAATGAAACTGAGCACCTGTCAATGAGATGCTAATCTGCTGAGTTGCCCATGAATGGTTGATGAGGTGGTTTGGGGCACATTCTCTCTGAATGGCATAATTGCTCACAGCTTATTTTACCTTGCTCGGAGATTTGTGTGATGCACCCCTCACCGTACAGTGCATGTCCAGCACATGCATGTCCTGGTAGGTGCATCTACATGACTATAGTGCATTCTACATGGCACATCCATCACGCATGTGCGGTGGCCATGTGTTGTGGCAGATCCACCTTAGGGTGCTGTACCGCTGCTGTACCGTTGCACTATTACGGGCCTGACATTCACGGTGCCATGTGCCATATCGCGCACTGTGTCCCACAATGCGCTGTCCATGCTGCACTGATCTAGCCCTGGCCATGGATCATGCACACCATGTGGTAGACAGTCTTGGTGCATGCCGTACACAACATGGCACCCGCACACGTACCACGCATGCACGACTGTGACCAGATGGTTTGCGCATGTGTGAATCCATCGCCAGTGGCCATTCATGCTTCACGTTCAGTGTGCACTGTGCTGCATGTGCCTCACTGTTACACTTGGCACATTACAGTTGCTAGATGGCACTTTGCCTGTTTGCACCTTGCCACTGTCTGATCACTGTTTTGAATGCCTAGAGCTGGGAGATTGGTACCTAGGGCCATGAACTGGCCACAGCTGGAGTTGCTGCATCTTATAGCACAGGTCATGGCTGTGGAGGGGTGCCTGTTTGGTCAGGAGGACCTCCACATGCCTAGGGCCCAGGTGTGGCCACCATAGCTGTGGATTGTGCACTGTACTGGGATGCACACACAGGGAGCAGTGCAGGCATCGCTATGGTGACCTCCAGAGGTGGGACCCGGAGTGGCTTGCACTGCTGCGGTGCCATGCATGCTGGGGTGCACTGCCACATCCAGGTAGGTGTTTAGCTGTCTCCTTGTGTGGCACATGCTGGGCGTGTCTGTCACTGCCCTCATGGTGCTCCTGTGTTGCAATGCACTGGTGCTGGGGGGGCAGGGCATGGCTGTTTGTGCCTGCTGACACCTGGTGGTTCATGGCCAGGCATCGCTGTCTGTTGCTGCTCGGGAGAGGGGGCTGCATCCTGCATGGTGGCAGTGTTTGCTCATGGTACTGTATGTTGTGTTTTTAGGACCAGGGGTCAGGCGGAAGGCCATGGCCACAGCTAAGGCACGCCATCGGAGGAACGTGGGTGCCAGGCTTGGTGGCCTGCCGGCAGGTGAGTACTGCTTTCCATGAGTGCTATCTTTCTGGTTCTCTGCAGTCATTGGTGGATGGGGTGTGTTCCACGTTCTGGCAATCAGTGTGTTGTTTCTGTCATTTGCTGTTGGTGTTATGGTTCATCAGGCTGTTGCGGGTGGTGATTGTGTTAGTGCTGCGCCTGTGAATGTGGATCAGCTCATACGTGTGCCATCCAGGCTGCCCTGTATCCTCTCAATGGACTGTTCAGTGCCTGTCAACTACCCTGCAGGGTGTTGTGATGCACCTCCCAGTCCATGCCAGGGTGCTGCTTGGCAGGGCACAGCACCGCTTAGTGTCCCCTGTCCCTTTCTGGGGACATCCCATGTATATAGTTGACATACTCTTTTCACCATTTCTGTCCCTTTCCTGTCCTCCTTCCCATTCCTGATACCCCTCTTGACCATGTGTTGCTCCCATTGTTATGCCTTTTATGCCTTAGTTTGTACAGTTGTTGTGCTCTTTGCCTTTTATAAACATATTTTACTCTACACCTGTGTCCGTGAGTCTGCTTGTTCCAGCTCTGTGGTTGCTCCTCTGGCCCTACTGTTTTGCTCCTGTTGTTTTGCCTGGCTCCCCTGTGTGGCTGCAGGCCTTCCTGTTGGATGCACTGGCGCATCTGCAGTTGCGCTGTCGCATCCTGTGGTGATTCACAGTGGTGTTGCGCTTGGTGCCTGGCATGGCGCATGTCTCTGTGAATGGCTATACATGGGCTTGGTGCATCTGAGTTGCGCCAGCTCATCTGGTTTGCGCAAAATGCATCTTATTTGTGAATCCTGCCCATGGGGTTTAGGGAAATCCTGGACGGATCTGGCACTCCCCTGTTACCCTGCCCTGCCCAAGAGTTTTTACAGTGTCTTTAGATCAGTATAACTTATAAACATTTAAACATAGAATAAATCAACAACAACAAAATATTTTTTGAAAGTAATACCATAATGTAAAATGGAAAATATTTGTTAACAAAGTATAAAATAACTCATTGACATTTGTTAGCTGAGGGTGGGGGTAAACTGCCTCCTAGCCTTTGCCTTCTACACTCAGAGGTCCTGTATTTACACCTCTACTCTGTGAGCTATAGCAGCTGAGCTGTTCTGTGCAATCAGCAGAGGAAGAGCGGTGAGATCGCTGTGTGATGTCATCCCCCCACCATCCCACAGTATTTAAACCGCACAAATGAGCGAATGCAGCTTTTCTGCAAGCCTTGGAGATGGCAGCACTCCACCTGTTGCACCAAACACAGTGAGTCTACTGGAGGTTTATATAACGTTTATAAGAAGAGATAGTAAAGCTAATAAGATAAAATATTAAAGAAAGGATTAACTAAGGGATTTTTTTCTCGCAGAAAGTCTCTCAAGAGGGGCGATTAGCTCACAGCAAGAAAGTGAATAAAAGATGAAAGGTGAAAGAAACAGAAATGTCTTTTTCTAGTAAAAACCTTTTTGAAAAATAAGATACAATGTTTAATTTTGGTTTTTATTTTTAGATTGTAAGGAAGTAACAGGCGTGGTACAAAAATGCACTATAAACAATTAAGTAAGGCAAAATGAATGTATTTATATTTATTTTGGAATTAGACTTGCTAAGAACATAAAATCTATAAAGTATTTATACATATACTTTTTTGGACTTACAGATAGTACTTTGGATGGATCACAGAAGGTTTAGAATTTAGAACATTTTAATTAGATAAGTATGTATTCACTCATCACAACTGAAAAAAGGTTTAGAAATAGACTTACCAGTTTGAGCACATGTTTTTATATTTAAAAACAAAGGATATGAATATACAGTAAGTGAACACTAGTGGTTTTAAGGTGGAATGGTATTTAAGAAAAATATAGTGTACACTGTAATGGTTATCGGTGTAGGTGGAGAATAATACAGTATTACATTGGATTATTTATATATAAGAAGGACTACTAAATGATTGTTTGTTTAAATTTAGATTTCAACACTGTCTGTGGGCCTGAGGAAGTGGCGTAAAAGCTATGAAACTGTTGCCCTGGTCTGATTGGTGTGATTTAAATAAAAAAAAGCATACAGCTTTCAAAAGAAACTTTGTATTCAGTGGAGTTCTTCCTTTACATATTTCAAGTGATGGGGGACTTCAATCTACCATATGTGGATTGGAGCCTACGAACTACAGCAACAGTCAGATGTAGGGACGTCCTGGACTCCCTGCAAGGGGCATTCCTCAGGCAACCAGTTAAGAAGCTCTCTCACATGGGGGTGATACTGGACCTGGTACTGATAAACAAGGACAGTATTGATGCTGTCATGGTGGGTAACAACCTGGGGTCCAGCGATCACCGCACAATGTGGTTCAATATAAGGAATGGGCGAGAACTGAGCTGCACTAAGATGGTGGTCCCGGACTTTAGAAGGGCCAATTTCAGGAAAATGGGAGAATGGCTCAGGGGCACACTGGCAGGAACAGAGGATTTGGACGGACTCGAGGAACTATGGGCAAAAATAAAGAGGGCACTGAAAAGGCAACAAATCTCTGTGACAGGCAGGTTAACAAGGGCAAGAGAAAAAAGTGACTGCTATGGTTCTCTACAGATGTAGCAGAAAAAGTAAGAGCAAAAAAATATCATTTAGAAAGTACAAAAAGACAAAGAAGGAGGAGGATAGGGAAAACTACCAGGAGAAACAAAAGGAGGCAGGCAAGGCAGTTAGATGCACAAAGGCACAAACAGAGCAGAATACTGTAGAATTGAAAATGTTAGCGTTTAATAAAATCTTGCTATGTTCGCGCCCCCTGCTGGACTGCTAAATTAATTGAAATGCACATATTTAGTTAAGTGAAGTTTATTATGCCGCAAACTTAAGAAATGCTCAAAAAAACTGGTCCAGTCCAGAATAAATTCAGTCCAATGCTACACATTTAAATGAAAGGAGCGAAAGGAACAACAATGTACTGTATATAGTCTAGCGTTCATCTGGCTCCTCCTCTGACTCCACCTGTAATTCCCCTGGTTCATCTGGCACTTAAAAAGAGATAGTAGTCTTATTCACTATGCTGTACTTCAGATGTGCTGTGTACAGTAATACTGTATGTATTGTTGTTTTAAAACTTTGTTCTTACCTGGTTCAAGCAGTTGGCATGTGCATCGGCAAGTCCTGCAAGCTTGAAGCATGGATGCAATCCTCCCTGCACTCACACAGTGAGTTAAAGGTCGACACCAACCACTCAGAGTGCTTAGATTTCAGGGCTGTAATTCTTAAATCAACTTTCATAGAATCAAAGAAAAGTTCAAGCAACAGACTAAACAGTCCACATAGCTTGCCTATTTAGGTTATTTTAAAATTTAGTAATTATATCTTTATAATAAACATCCAAATTTGACTTAAAAGCATCCATACTTGGGCTTCTCACCACTGTAACTGGAGCTCATTCCAAATTGAAGTCTCCCTATGACTGTACCAACATTTTCTTAATTTACTATTCCACCTAGGTTCGAGTAATTGTCTGTCATGCCTTCCACTACTACACCTATTTAAGTTTGGCACAATACCCAAATCTGATAATAAACTTGAATCATTTACAGCCCTATAAAGCATACACAGATCTCCTCTTAATCTCCTATAACTCAGTGAATAGAATTTTAATGCCTCCAATCTGTCATTATATGACCTGTCTTTCAATGAGATAATAGCTTTTGTGGCCCGTCTCTGGACCCCCTCCATTCTGATTATATGTTCCCTTTTATAGGGGGACCATACTTGGACACAATATTCCAAGTGAGGTCTAACCAGAGTATTATACAATGGCATCAACACCCTACTATCTCTACTAGAAATATGTCTCAATATACAATTAAGAATTTGGTTGGCTTTTCTAATCTGAGCATCACATTGTATATCGAATTTCAATTGATTTGTAATTTTAACTTCCAGATCGCTTTCCATCTGTGTTTCTGATAATAGATCTGTACCCAATTCATATTGTATTTCCATATTATGTTTTCCAGGTGCATAATCTTACACTTAGAAGCATTCAATTCCAATTTGTTTATCTTAGTCCACTTTACAATATCATTCAAAGACCATTGCATCTGAATCCCATCTGTAGCATTTTTTACCACTTTACCAACCCTACAATCATCCACAAACTTATACATCCATATCTTAGAATTTTGTATTTTTAGTGTAGATATATAGATGTTAAATAAACATGGCCCCAGAACCGATCCCTGTGGCACTCCACTGGTAACAGGTGCCCAGTCCGAGAATGTTCCTTTATAACCACCTCTGTCTTCTATCCTTCAGCCAATCAGAAATCCAATGAATTATATTACTTTGTATCTTGATTTCCTTTAATAATTTCAACAACTCTAAATGAGGTAATTTATCAAATGCTTTTGCAAAATCCATGAAAGCTACATCCACTGAGTTCCCCATATCCATTTCTCGATTTACCCTATCGTAAAAGGAAAGAAGATTCATCTGACATGATCATGCCTTTTTAAATCCATGCTGAGATGGATCCTCAAGGCCTTGCTTAATCAAGAAATCTAATATTCTTTCTTTTAATATACTCTCAAATATTTTCCCTATGATTGAAGTCAGACTCATGGGCCTAAAGTTAACAAGTTCTGACCTAGTACCTTTTTTGAAAAGTGGAACCACTGTGGCATCCTTCCAGTCCCTCAGAACTTACTTCCCCTTATCAATTGAAGCTTGAAAGATATGAGTTAGAGGCAGAGCTATATAATCTGCTAATTCATAAATCACCCTCGGATGGATGTTGTCAGGACCTGGTGATTTATTTTTATCTACCCCTTTTAATTTAGTCCAAATCACTTCAGGGTCTAAAATTATTTGGCCGGGTGTTGAGCTACCAAAATTATTAAGTGATGAAATACCTTTCTTATTGAAGACTGAGGTAAAATATTCATTTTGAATATTTGCTGTTTCTTTATCAGAAGTTATTAATCCGTGATTATTTTTAAAGGGATCCACCTCATTTGGGTTTGATTTAGTTTGTTTTATATGACTAAAAAATGTTTTTTTTATTATTCATAATCCTAGTGGCCAATAAAAGCTCTTGATGTGCCTTAGCCTTCCTGATAGTTAGTTTTACCTCCCTTATAAGTGTCCTAAGTACCTGATAATTTTTAATAGTCTTACCATTCTTACATTTTTTATATAATCTATTCTTTGTATTAATCAATTTTTTTATGAATTTACTAAACCAATTTGGTAATTTATTTCTATTAACTTTATATCTCCTAAAACTGGGACTAAACTTTTTTTGTCAAGCCATTCAATTTATTCAACAAAAGGCTCCACATTTCGTTCACTGATTTGTTTTTTAATTCATGACTCCATTCCCATCTTGAAATTTCTTCTCGAAAATGAACAAAATCAGCCTTTATAAAATGTAATTTAATTGTAGATCCTTCCTCCTTCACAACCACCGGTTCATTGATCCCAAAGTGAACTATATTGTGATCACTATTACCAAGTGGGAAATCTGTCCTAATATTATTTATTTCCTCACCCATAATTGTTAGGACAATATCAAGAATATTAATGCCCCTAGTAGCATCCAATACTTTTTGATGTAGTCCTAAATTATCAAAAATGTCCACGTATCTCCTGTCAATATTGTAAACAGCTGTTTCATGTTTCCAATTTATGGAAGGTAAATTAAAGTCCCCAAGAACTAAAATTCTGTCAGCCGGGTCTAGATTGGCTATTTGATCCTGTAGTGCTATATCCACAGCTGATGAGATGTTGGGAGGCCTATAACTTAGACCCACAGTAATTGTTGTCCATTTTTTGGTAATAGTTTAACCCAAAGCATCTCCAACCCATCTGAATTATTACCATAATACCATACCTTTAATATCTTCGGACTTGGAACCAAAGTTAATTTGCTCAGTAATCATTCCTGCATACCACTCAGTGAAAGATATTTTGAGGTAGCCCTTAAACAATTTGTTAACTGAAACATCAAGAGGTTGTAATAAATCTGGTGCATGAGGCTGGAACAAATATTTGCAATATAGCTTCAGACTCCAGCTTTTTAATTACATCAGGGGTACTGTGAGCCCTGTACAAGTCCAAAATCAGGACGCTGTGCTGTTCCTTGGGCAGATCTTGCTTTTTAATTACACTGGCAGTGTACGGCTTGAGGGTATTTTCAATGTATGACATCATAGTTACTGTGTTAGCCCAGTGATTTTCACTGGATGTAATGTTCCAATCAGATGGAAATGAAAAACTAGGGAGACAGGCTGTAGTTTTCCCGATAGAGCACCTGGGGCGGGGGGGGGTAAGAATTGTCCAGATAGTGTACACCCCATAACTAAAGAGACTTGATGCTTATCTCTGAGCCCAGTGACTTCAACTTGTCTCACCCCAGACTGAGCCATAGTCCACTGGCTACACTGCACCAGTTGCACCCCCAGTTTCATCCATATTGATTACCAACTCTGCCGCTATAAGTTCCTGACTTACTGCTCTGCTAAACTGAGCTAGAAAATTTGCCTTCAACTGTGGGAAATCATTTGGGTTTTTTTTGCCAGCTTTGGTTCCTTTACGTTTTGCAAACCACGTGCGGTTTAGGAAATGCCATGCCGACTGATTCGTTATTGTTACAGTACCCCCATTTTCTGCTAGCATCTTTGGGTTGTTGGCTTTTATCACCCCTAAAGCTACTGCTGCAACCACCCTTGCATTTACTACTGCTCCTTCGGAGCAAAGACTTCTGATGATTTTCTGCATTTCAACTCCTATATCCTCCATAACCAATGTCGGTCTACCACGGGGCTTATGCGGCAGGCTGGTAACAACTAATGCAGGGTCACCACTAACACAAACTTTGTCAAGGTAGTCTGATTTAAACTTTCTCAATGTGCTTTCATTGATGACTTTATTGTATTTTCTGTGATAGTACCTGACTGTGTTCATAACACTGTTTGTGGCTGCATAGTGTCCGAGTTCGTATCGTAGTTCAGGAGTGTAGTGAGCATAATCGGTGTGTCTTCTCTTGGGGGAGGCAAGCTTAAGCTCCTGGATGACACAGTCTGCAGTTTTTACTGTAACTCCAGTGGTGTCACTCAGAGCCTCTGGAGTAATGTCCTCAGTAACTGTAAGGTTATGCTCCCTCTTAATTCCCCAGTTCTTTTGCAGCCAGTTCACCAAAGACATTGCAAGCCAACGGAGAGACGCTAGAGAAACTACCAACTGCGAGCTCAGCAAGGCACTGCAGATCAACAGTGAATGGCAGCACAGATACCTGTACTAGTAAGTACTGAAATTACTGATTGCTAACAATTAGCCACTGATTCTAGACAATCAGCTAGTGCCGAGTGCCTGACAGTAACCCTTTGGCCACCATTTTGACAGCTTGATTTGTAGTGCTCCTTGACAGTTCTGAATAAATAATGAATAATGCTGGCTTAGTGATTCAGAGGTCTGCAAATTTTTATAAACGCTAACTTGTGCAATAACCGTGATGCGCTAAATTAAGTGAACATGAGAATTATCAATTCTACAGTATTGCCCAATCAATAAAAGAAGAGGATTAAACTTTCTTTAGATATATAAGTGAGAAGAGGAAGAACAAAGGGGGAATATTAAGGATAAAAGGGGAAGAAGGGGTTTGCAGGGAGGAGGAGGAGGACCAAAAGAAGGCAGACATATTGAACAAATACATTTGTTCAATATTTGTAGAAGAAGGGGCAGGTGACGGGCCAAAGATAAAGGACAAGGGCATAAATGGTAGGGAGGTGGACACCAGTCCTTTTACAGTGGGGAAAGTCCTCAAGGTATTAGCACAATTAAAAGTAGACAAGGCAATGAGACCCCATGGGGTGCACTCCAGGATACTGAGGGAGCTCAAAGAGGTGCTGGCTGCACCTATGATAACTTTGTTCAACTTATCATTAGAAACAGGGGGGTTCCAAGGGAATGGAGGAGGGCAGATGTGGTCCCACTTCACAAAGGTGGGAACAGGGAGGAGGTAAGAAATTACAGAACTGTCAGCCTGACTTCGGTAGTGGACAAAGTAATGGAAACACTACTGAAGGAAAGGGTAGTGGAATGTCTTGTAACCAATGAATTACAGGATCCAAGGAAACATGGTTTTACAGGGGAGAAGTCTTGCCAGACAAATTGGATCGAGTTCTTTGACTGGGTGACCAGGGCAGTGGATCAGGTAGGAGCAGTAGATGTGGCCTACCTGGATGTCAGTAAGGCCTTTGACACCATTCCACACAGAAGTTTGGTGAGCAAGCTGCCTGTCTGGAAGTGGGTCAAAAAGTTATAAACTGGGTAAGAAGCTGGTTAAGCAACAGGAGTCAGAGGGTGGTGGTAAATGGTGTCCACTCTAGAGAAGGCAAGGTGACCAGCCGGGTGCCTCAGGGCTCAATACTAGGACCGGTCCTCTTTAATGTCTTTATTAGCAACATTGCAGAAGAGCTAGAAGGGAATGTATGCCTGTTTGTGGATGACACAATAATCTGCAACAGATTAGATAGACATTGCAAGCAACGGAGAGACGCTAGAGAGGGGGTGGAAAAAATGAGAGATAATTTGAAAAAGTTTAGAAGAATGATCAAGGGTTTGGCAGCTGGGTTTCAATGCAAAAAAGTGCAGAATCATGCACTTGGGGCACAGAAACCCAAGGGCTATGTACCAGTTGGGAGGAGAAGTACTGGCAACCACAAAACAGGAAAGTGACCTGGGGATAATCATTTCTGATGACCTGAAGGTAGCCAAGCAGTGTGATAAAGCAGTGGGGAAAGCTAGCAGGATGCTCGAGTGCACAGCGAGGGGAATCACCTGTAGGAAGAAGGAGGTAATATTACCCCTGTACCGATCACTGGTAAGACCCTACCTTGAGTACTATGTCCAGTTCTGGAGGCCTCACCTCCGGAATAACATTGATAAGGTGGCGGCAGTACGGAAGAAGGCTACTGAAATGGTGCAGGACTTGCATCAAAAGCCCTATGAGGAGAGACTCAAGGACCTAAATATGTACTCTCTAGAGGAAAGGAGGGAAAGAGGGGATATGACAGAAACATTTAAATACCTAACAAGTATTAATAAGGTACAAGAAGGTAACATTTTCCATAGAAAAAGAAGCTCAGAGACAAAGGGACACGGTATAAAGCTGGAGGGGGCAGGCTCAGAGGAAATGTGAGGAAACATTTCTTCATGGAGAGGGTGGTGGATGCCTGGAACAGCCTTCCAGTGGAGGTGGTGGGTGCCAAAAGAGTGAATGGATTCAAGCATGCATGGGAGAGATACAAGGAGACCTTGATAGTAAGGCAAGGGGAGGAGACGACTGGAGATCGAGTAAGGTTTGCGGTGGCACAGTAGGCAGGGATAACTGGGCATCCTAGGCGGGCCAAGAGGTCCTTATCTGCCAACAACTTCTGTGTTTCTATGTTTAGGGCAGCTTCATCACCTCCCTATAATAACAACACATCATCAATAAAGTGCTTCCAGAATAGAATGTCCTGCTTATGTACATTTCTATCTTCAACTGATGCGAGAATAAACTTCTGCTCAAAATCAAACATATAAGAGTTGATAAGCTGGCTCAGTGGTGTGGAGGACTGAGGCATTGGTGCCTTACCTCCTGCCATGACCCAAGTTCATAGTATGAGCAGGTTGCTGGAGGTCGGCTGGGGAGAGAGAGGATCAAGCATCTGGATGACAGCTCTCCTTTCTCGGGAAGGGTGGCTTGGCAGTCCCACCGAATACCTGCCCCAGGTGGAGGCCTGGGGGAAGAACAGGTCAGGGATGCCAATGAAGGGAGGGTGCTACAGGAATCTACATCATGCATATGCCTCCACATATGCACACTGACGAGTCATGCCCCATCAATTGGGGGGGGGGAGAAAACAGGTGGAAAACACCCTCGACTGCAGGATAAAGATCAACCTCCCCACAGGCTCCACATCAGTGGCCGGGAACAGCCATGGTCCTGTGGTAGAGGACGAATGGTGGAGGTATGTCCCAGAGGAGCTGGGTGATGGGGCTAGAGGGAGGTCAATCAGATGGAGCCACCAGGGAGACCAGGAGATATATATATATATATATATATATATATATATATATATAAAAACATAAGAGTTTGTGTATCCTGGAGCCATGGTACTGCCTATGGTCATACCTTTTATTTGAGCATAAAATTGGCTCTCAAACAGGAAATAGTCATTATAAAATACCATCCTAGCCATTTCCTGTAAATGACTTGTTTTAGGTTTTGAACTCTGAAGTCTGGTGTCTAACATTTTCCCTATTGTTGTTATGCCACCCTCATGGAGAATAGAAGTATAAAGCTCTTTTACATCTATTGTTACTAAGGTGATGCCCTCCAGGTCCATGGTTTCATTTAAATCTTCAGTAAGGTGTGATACACGAGTGGTATTATGTATATATTTGGGGATGGTCTCAATAATAATAATAATAATAATAAACTTTATTTACTTAAGCACCTTTCGAGATACCAAGGTGCTGTACAAAAATTAAAACCACAATAACACAATCAGCAAGAACAATAAAGATAATAAGGGGTTGGAGGTAGAAGTTCACAAATAAAGACAGTGAGCTTGATCCTTAAATGTGCCAGGGATGCAGCAAGCCCGGGTGTGCCAAACATATGGCACATGGGGCTTACAACATTCCTCAGCCAGCAATCAGGATTCATGATCCCGTACGCCACTTGCCGCAAGGTTAGATCAGCTTTTTGCTAGTCTAACTTTGTGGCATTCATGGGACCTTTTTATGGGGTATGCAACAAATATGTGGCGAAACCACCTGTAAAGAGGGTAAAATGTCACAAATGCAATGTGACCTTTTCAGAATCGGGTACAAGCTTATGTAATGTGTTTGTGCAGCATTTGGGTTTGATGTGTTTCACCGCGAGCCCTTGCCAATTCTTAGAAATCGAGCCAGGTGGCTCTAGGATGGAATCCATTCTGGAGACTATTGATCTCCCCAGTGGGTTCTCAAGATTTTTATGGATTGTGGGAAGGGCATAAAAGAGTGGGGTATGAGGATATTCCTTAACTAGTATTGAAGATTCCCAGTCTTTCAATCAGCCTGTCTGGTTCGTCTCTTCTATAAAGGCTGAAATTGTATTTTGAATATGGGGCAATAGATCAGAATACATTTTTTTGTAATTCTCTTCCAACTGTAGCAATTCTAAACACATTATCCTGTAGTGTGTAACATCTTGAATGAGAATGGCACCTCCTTTACCTGCTGACTTGATAACTACTGTATTGTTTCATCCTTTGCTAAATTTTGCAAGGCCTCCTTTTGTGCTCTTGTAAGATTGTACCTTATTTCTTTCTGGATTATCCTTATATAGGTTTGCACAAGGTTATTAGAGTCTGCTTGTGGCATGTGTAAGCTCCCACACCTCTGTCTGGCTTTAAGAAGACTGGTCCCGTTATAAAGACTTTCCCCCTGGCCCTTTTAACTTTGGTGATGGGGTCTGGGGGAACAAAACCAAAAGTGGACATCACTGCTGCAGAGAAAGGAAGAGGAATAAAAACAGGGACTTTTCTAGACGCCAATTCAGGGGACCAATGGGACATCGAAGGAGATTAATGAATAGTAATTTTTCAGACTGGTAAGTGTGTGGACCAATCAGGAGCTAGAGAGAGTTCTCAAAACCAGATACTTTCTGTTCAGGAGGCAGTCCATTAGGATCCCTCCTATGGGAGGAGGCTCCAGTCCCAGCAGGGAGAAATGTTGTTTTTCAGCCTAGAGATAAATTTGCCTTAGGGTTGCCAGTTTCCTGTCCCTTAGGACCTTGAAGATTTGAACCCTTCAGCTAAGAGAGAGCTGTGAGCCCATTTCCATCCAGCTGTGAGACAGCTGTAGGTGACTGAAACCACAGTGGTGGCGATGCTGTAGGGGACTGTGACTAGCAGCTAAGGTTTCTTCAGAAAAAGACAAGTCTGAGAATTTAAGGTCTGTACGTTTGCTCCTTGGTCTGTCGACCACACAAAAAGACAAGGTACACTGAGCCTTTGTGAAGTTATGTTAATGTCAATTGGGGAGTTGCTGCTCCAGTGCAGTTTCTATCTGATTACTGCTATGTGAAGGAAACTTTGGAGTCACTCCAGAAAGGAAGCCTGAGATTCAAGAAGAAAGGGTCTGGTGCTGGTCTTTATATTAGAGGACCCTGCACTGGACATTGTACCTGAGGGTGCTGGCCTGTAGGCCTGAGATTCTGCTGCTGACCTGTTGGCCCGAAATCCTACTACCGGCCTGTTGGCCTGAGACCCCACCTGAAATCAAGGTCTGCATTGAAGGGTTCCTGTTGGGACGACGGAGCTGCAGTTCGTCTTTAGCTGAGAAGCTCCTGCTCATGCTGCTGTCTACCAAGTGATCCAAAGTCAAGGACACCTTTTCCGCTGGCACTGTGTCAGCTAAGTATACATTTTTCTCCAAGGGATTTCAAATGGTTACTTCTGCACCAAGTTGATTTGCCTTGTGTTATTTCCTGTACCTAGGGCCCCGACCCACGGCATCACAGGCCTGCCGCCATAGTGGGGTACCCCAAGAAGAGATTCTGGGACAGGTCTGGTACCAGATGGGTGGGAGCTTGGGAGAAGTTACAAGGAGTATGTTGTATAAATGCCTAACCTAACCTTAATTTCTTGTAGCCAAGTTACCAGCCCTTTTTCCTTTCCTTTTTTTTTTCTTCCCCTGAAAATAAAACTTGTTTATGTTAATGGTAATATATGTCTCCGTGACTGTGCTTTAGTACTATGCTCTGTTTGGGGAGTGCCTGAAGGGGGTGGGTAGATGAAAGTATTGTTCTTGGGGAATGGGGTAAAAGCCACTGTTAGGTTGCCCACATCCTCAGGTGGAGGCACAACACTTCAGAAGGAATACTGAGTTTCAGTCCTGTTTTTTAAGAACCAAGGCTGACCCCCTCAAGTAACTGAATGCCCCAGAGTCGACATTCAGGACCGGCCGATGTTGTAGCGGACCCACCCTATGCATTTATGATAGCTTAACTCCTAATGCCATTTTTAAGTCAACCTTTTCCTTTTCTTGCGGTGCCTAACCTGCAAACTGAACTTGAAACACAGAAACATAGAAATTATCAGCAGATAAGGACTGCTAGGCTCATCCAGTCTGCCTGTAAGCCCTATACTAATATGCGGCCTTGGACCCTACTTTGTCAATGGCTTTTCACCGCTCCTTCCCACCTCTAAGGTTCCCTTATGCCTGTCCCAGGCATGCTTAATTCCCTCCACTGTCCTCACTCCCATCACCTCCTGTGGCAGTCTATTCCATGTGTCCACCACCCTCTCTGTGAAGAAAAACTTCCTCACATTTCCCTTCAACCTGCAACCTTTCAATTTCATATCATGCCCCTTGTTCTTGTACTCCTCCTATATTGGAAGGTGTCTCCCTCCTGCACCTTGTTTATGCCCTTAAGGTACTTGAATGTTTCTGTCACATCACCCCAATTCCTCCTTCAGCGAGTACATATTGAGGTCCTTTAATCTCTAATCTCTCTTCATATGTTTTCTGGTGCAAGCCCTGTACCATCTTTGTCATCCTTCTTTGGACTGCCTCCAGCCTGTTGATGTCCTTACAAATGTGCGGCCTCTAGAACTGCACGTGGTACTCCAGGTGAGACCTCACCAGTGCTTTATACAGTGGCATCACCACCTCCCGCCTTCTGCTAGTGATACCTCTGCCTATGCACCCCAGCATGCCACTGACCCTCCTTGCCACCTTTTTACTCTGCTTAGACACCTTTAGGTTGTCTGAAGTGATAACCCCCAGGTCCCTTTCTTCCTTGGTGATCGTCAGCAGCTTCCCCCATCCTGTAGCTTTCTCTAGGGTTCTCTTGTTTCAGGTGCATTATTTTGCACTTCTTTGAAGTGAACCTCAGTTGCCACAACTCAGACCATTTTTCTAGCTTCCCCAGGTCCCTCCTCATTTTCTCCACCCCGTCTGATGTATCCACCCTGTTGCAGATCTTGGTGTCATCTGCAAACAGGCAGACCTTTCCCTCCTGCCCTTCTGCAATGTCACTAATGAAGTCATTAAACAAGACTGTCCCAAAGACTGATCCCTGAGGTACCCCACAGGTCACCTTCCTTTCTCTGGTTTGGATCCCATTTACCACCACCTTCTGCTTCCTGTCTGTTAGCCAGTTTCTAACCCAGTTTACCACCTTGTGCCCCATGCCCAGACTACCCATCTTATTAACCAACCTTTTATGTAGGATGGTGTCGAAGGCCTTGCTGAAATCAAGCTAGGTGAAGTCCACTGCCCTCCCCCTCCTGATTTACTTCCTTCATCACTCAGTCAAAAAAATCTATCAGATTCGTCGGACACAACATTCCTGCTGTGAATCCATGCTGTCTCAGATCCTGGGCACCAATGGATTCCAAGAGTGCCACTATTCTTTCTTTAAGCAGTGCCTCCATGATCTTTCCCACTACTGAGGTGAGGCTCACTGGCCTATAGTTGCCTGCCTCTTCTCTACTACCACTTTTGTGCAGATGGTGAGGGACTACATGTGCCCTCTTCCAGTCCTCCGGAACCACTCCTGTGCTGAGTGACTCAGTGCAACCTCAAATTTCTGTAAAAATATTGTAAATCTACTTCAATTTGAAATGAGTTGATCGGCTGAAAAATTGAGTAAGATATCACAAATGACAGCATATCTAATTCCTCTTGAGAGAAGGCAGTGAGGTCTAGTCACTAGATCGCAGACATGGCAAACAGGAGACCTAGGTTCAAATCCCACCATAGCCACATATTCACTGTGAGACCTTAAGCATCTAACTCCACCTCTCAGTGCTTCAGTCTAACTGGATAAATCGGTAATAGCTGGCCCCCACAGAAAATGAGATGTTGCATATCTCACTGCACTGAACATCATGCATGAATGCACTGTAACCTGGTGATCACAGATTCAGCCCCCACTAGAGCCAAATGGTCACAGTGTGACCTTGGGCAAGTCACTTAACCTCCAAGTACTTCAGTCCCCCCAGCTGTAGAACTAAGTAGAAGCAGGGCACCATTAAAAACAAGATGCTGACTCTCATCTGGGTTGTCTTTAGTAAATACATTGTAAAATAATCTCAGCTGGGCTATCCTAATGAATAGTAAAATAATTTGTAAAAAAGCGCTTTGTGAATGAGGCCCATAAGTCCTTGGAAGAAATAGTTGTTGCTGTGTCACTCCCATTTTTCCTCACAGGATGGCAACACATGGCAAACAGTGCACTGTTTCTATAATACTAACACAGGAACAACATTGGTTTTAACTAGTTAGTGCTTATCAGTGTAACCCCTTTGCAAATGGGGGTTCCTAGAAATGCCTGCCTGGGTTTACCTTAGTCCGGTTTGTTCTGTCCTTCTCCCGCTGTCTCCTGGGCTTCTTCCAACTTGGCCCCTAATTTTCTGGCTCCCCAGGTCCTGCTTTGCCATTCTTTATGCCCCAGCTGCAGCCCAATTGAAATCCAGCCCCTTGGGGCTCAAAACACTGATTGCGATATCCTGCTGCAAAAGTGCTGCCTCCAGGGCAGCGGGAGTTGCGCTGGCATGCAAAGCACCTTTGATGTGGAGCTGCTTGTTTTGCAGTCACGTCCAGGACTGTGCCGTGGCTTCTGGTATCCCTTCCACTTAATTGGGACCCGGTGACCATGGACATCCTGCTGGGAAAATGTTCCTGTGCGTTTTAAAGGAGTTTGACCAGGGTTCAGGGCAAGAATGACTGTGCAGGGGCCCCGGTCATCTGAATAAATAACAGTGTGTCTGGCTGCCTCCAGGGTAGCCCTGCATGGCTTTGGCTGAAATTAAAGGGATTTAAATGATTTAAATATTGTAACCTGTTGCTGCTTGTTGGGGATATACTGTATATGTGGGGGAAGGTGTCTAAAGTTAAAATTAATACTGTTTCCCTGGCAATTCCAGTATTCTGGGACTCTTATGTGTCAGCCTGTCAGCTGCTGCTGGGGGAGCTTGCATAAGGGCAGTAGCGACAGAAAAAGTAAAGGAGTTACCCTTGCATCTGTGCAGCAACTGCAAATACAGCCTTTAAGCTACAGAACTGTGGGGCATTTGGGGCAAATAATTATTTCTTTCTGGCTACACCAGGACATTATTCAGGACTGTATCTAATCTGCTATAAGGGACAGTGGGTTAAGCAGCCATTGTCAGCAGTACAGCCAATTGGAATGCCAGCAATTGAAAGCCAGGACTTTTGGGACATTGACTGCACTTCATGGGTAAGCACCCAAGTGCTCATGGAAACTTATAGGGATATTATTTTCGGCACCAAGTCTACAACCCAATAGTGTCTTGAGTGTTCTAATTAACAGGTCCCTCAGCCACTTGGAGACCTGTCACCCCATCTCTGCTGCCAGTCAGGAGTCGAGCTAGGAGCTCTATAAAGAGACAATGTTGCCAGTTTGTCTGGAGATTTTGGAGATTCAGAGATTAGAGAGAGAGCAACCAGGGCAGGCTCCAGCCTGTGGTGGCTCAGGCCTCAGCCATGCCACCAGGCCTGGGCCTCTTAATCCAAGCCCCTTCAGTCTTCAGGGGGTATTTATTATTTTCTTAAATTAAAGTTACCAGTTAAAGTAATTGTAGATCCTGCAACAGCTAATCTGGAGATTACCAGTATTGTCATCCAGAGGCTAGCCCTCCCTCCCACATCGGGGAAAGATGTGGACCAAAGATCAGCGGTCCAGCAGTGGTGACAGCACTGACCAGACCAGATGACATCATGCAGCGGTGAGAGTGCTGACCGAGTACCTCAGCAGTGAGAGCGCTGAAGAAGTCTTCAGGATGCCTTTGATTGTGGAAGAAACCCATGGAGGACCTGAGTGAGTACCCTCGTGCCCCCAGTGCGAGGGAAAAGCTGAACAAGTAATCTTTGGGACCCCAAGCCCTGCTAAGAAATATGTGCTGTTCAGTCTGAAGTATTGAAGTTATCAGTCTGGGCTACTAACCCCATAAGAGATTGCCTAGTTCAAGTACAGTAAATGGATGCATCTTGTCTGTGGCCCAAATGGCTAAGTTGCAGGTGCAGCAAGATGCTTGGCTAGTAAAGCATATAAATGTGTTGCAAGTTGTGTAGCTATGGGTTAGAGTCCTGCCATCGTGGAGCTGACTGCCAAGCTGCGTTTGCCACTTCATGAGACAGGAGGCTCTAGATCATATTATGTCTAAGTTTCCCTGAAGAGAATTTACCTGTGTCTTACCAGAATCTCATCTGAGAGCGCTTGGGTTAAGTATACAATGCCTAGACATGATGGATAAGACTCTGTTTGTGAATAATGTTCTTTGTACATAGAATGTACTGGATGTGACTGCCTGTAACTAAAGTATGGGATGCTTGATGAAAGTATCACTATCAGCTTACTCTGTATGGATGCCTTTTGGTATATAAAGTACTGGATGTGACCATGTTTAAATTACATATAGGATGCTTGACAAAAGTATCACCCTCATTGCACTGGATGGGACGTTTAAATATTGTGCTGAATGCTCTGGTTGTAAGATCCTCATAGCTTGTCCTGGAATGTTCAGAAGTCTACAAGTGCAGGGCAATCCCTGCTATGTCAGCTAGACTGCAGGGCAAACCCTGCTGTGGCTATAAATAGTAATCTGTCATCTTATAAGAATCTGTTTCCAAGTTGCCCCCACCCTCAAATCAATAGCCGGCCACCTCGACCACCTGCAACTCACACCAGGCCTGCAACATCTTGGACCGTTGTATCTGTTTAACCAGTATGGTATGAGATTGCAGGGTTTCATATTGATCTGGGTACTGGTATCAGTGTGGGTAATAATGGTTTATGGTTAACATCTGATTTTTCAGCAGCTAGATAGCCAGGGAGCTGGATGTCTTAAGTCGAATGGTAAAATGTGATTTATGTCTGCCTCTTAGTATTTAGCCACCCAGCTGGAGGGTTCACCAACAAAACCAAATAACTTTGTACATTTTGTAAATAAGATAAGATAACCTCTACTCCTCTTGTTTCCTCTTCCTATTTCCTTTATTCCCCCTAAATAAATATCTTGTTATTTGTCGTTTTAAATTCTGGTGTGAGCATATTATTAGAGAGAGCCTTTAAATCAAAATGTTGAAATATGAGGAGCTATGTATTAGGGCATGTCTTGGAAAGGAAAATGGTCATCATGGGAGGTGTAGCAGCTCAAGGGGCTACACCCAGTACCATCTCACCCACATAAAGCACCCTGAGTGGAGGAACTGCGCAAAGGTTTTAAAAACCTTTTATCAGCTAGCAAACCCAACCCCCTCAGCCTATGTCCAGGGTAGTGCTGCAGAGGTGTAACACTGGAGATAGTGTCACCCAGGGGTTACATCAGCCTGGGTTAGTGTATTCCGTAGCTTGATAACCTGAAATTGGATCTATTTTCCATGGTGACAATATTTTTGATGAATGATGTACTTGTTGGGAAACATGACAGAGAAGCGGCAGTGTCAACTTGTGGTTGAAGGAATGGTACAGAGAAGAGGTTTTCAGCTACATTGGGTAGGGACCAATGTGGAGGGATCTGGACCTGTACGGGAGTGATGGTCTGCATCCTTCTGGGACTGGAACCAGGAGTCTTCAGTGGATGGTTTGAATGTTACTTTGAGAGACATTTAAACTAGCTGAGGGGGATGGTGGAAGGGAAAAGGGAGGCATAAACTGCTACCTACCCCCCCCCCACACACACACAGACTGATGCAATGAGAAAGGAGGACCTCAGGGGAGAAAAATCTCCCAGGGTGCAAAATAAATAAAAAAGCAGTGTGGTAGAAATTAAAGATGATGGAACAAGAGTTGTAAAAAGATAGGGGAAAAGGAGGCAGGCAAAAGTGAACAGAGGGGGGGATATCAGGCAGAGTGGGAATAAAGTGTGAACGGCCAGGTGTGCAAATGCAAGAAGTCCAGGAAATACAATTTCAGAGCTTACGGCCATCATGGAGGAGGCAGACCTGGATATTGCAGTAGTAGTAGTAGTAGATTTTGTTTCTTTATGGTGCCCTTCCCCAGAGGCTCAGGGTGTCAGTACAATAAAACAGAGACAGCAACAAATAAAATAAATAAATACAGTCCCAGTTAAAATAAGAAATATAAATAAAGTCACACTATACTATGATAAAATTTCCAGCAACTATCTAAAATGTACTGCATAACAGCTTACTAGCTCATACTGTAATTACTCATGATGTAGTGACCATTAGGAACTCTCACTCCCCACAGGACCATGAAAATAAGTGCATTTTAAGTCCCCTTTTAAAGGCCCTCGACCAAGGAGGCCTCCCTCGGGGCTCCCTGGAGCGAATTCCAAAGAACAGGACCCACGACCTCAAAGGATTGGTCCCCCAAGATTTTAAGCCTGGCCCTGGGAACAACTAGGAGGCCTTCTTCAGTGGAGCAGATGGGGCACACAAGTGTGTAAGGGTGCATCAGGAGATCTCACAGGTAACCCAAGCCCAGCCTATGTAGGGCCTTGTAAGTTAGTAACCCAGCTTTGTAGGAAATATGCCACTTGACCAGCAGCCAGTGCAGTTCACGCAGTACCGGGGAGATATGATAAAGCCTTGAAAGGCTGATCAACAACTTAGTAGTTGGGTTCTGCACCAGCTGCAGGCACCACAATGTACCTCTACTGACCTCAGGGTATAGAGCATTACAGCAGTCCAGCCGCGAGGTCACAAAAGTGGACACCAGTGAGGGCAGCTCCTCCGGGGGATAAGGGATCAAATCCAACTGATGTTCTTAAGATGGTAAAAGCCATTCCAGAGTACTGCTGACACCTGAGCCTCAAATGTCAGCCCCTCATCCAGAATGAGTCCAAAATTCTTCACCTTTGAAACGGTCAATAGCCTAAAGGTGCTGAGCTGAAGCCCCATCTTCTCTCTGCAGCTTGTCTTTCCCCTGTCTGACCCAGCTAAATGACCAGTACTTCAGTTTATCCAGGTTGAGTTTCAGCCAGCTCAATAATATCGAGTCCTGGGTGTCAGTCAAGCACTTATTCAGCACATCCACTGCACTACATGTCTTGGGTGCAAACGACAGAGCTGAATATCATCTACATTGCAATGAAACCCACCTCCATTCTGTCTAATGAGCTAACCCAGGGGCAGCACGTACACTGCAAACAATATGGATGAGAGGACCAACCCCTGGGGTACACCACAGTGCAGGTCTATTGGGAACAGGGAAACACTTCCCATAACTACCTGCTGTGTACTGCCCGTGAGGTAGGACTCAAATCAGCAGATGACTTTGCTGGTGAGCCCTATGTACTCCGTGATTTGATCCAATAAAAGCCCATGGTTAACAGTGTCAAATGCTCAGGAGAGATCGAGGAAGACAAGAATTAACCACTGTCGTGTATCTCTCACCCTAACCAGGTCATTATGTACACTGACCAGTGCGGTCTTTGTGTTATTGTACTTTGACCTAAAACCAGACTGGAGAGGCTTACAGATGTCAAAGGCAGTGAGGTGGGCCTCAAGCTGCAACGCAACCACCTTCTCAATAACCTTTCCTAAAAAAGGCAAGTTAGAGACAGGTTGGTAATTCACCAAGATGTCCAGGTTCAGCGATGGCTTTTTCAAGAGGGGCTTCACCAATGCATTTTCAACGTAGATGAGAAAATCCCCTCTGACAAGGAACACTGGATAATCTCAGTGAACACCGGGCCCAGCTGCATAACACAGCTCACTAGTAGCCCGGTCAGGCCTGGATCCAGTTTGCAAAATGGTGGTCACAATTAAAATCACCTCCCCAACCTTATCCATTGTCACTGGCCCAAACTCTCCCCAGGACCAGACTGCCATTGCCTCTTTCTGGTCTGACACTGTTGGACTGTAACAGCCCACTTGGTGAGATCCCAGCCTGAACAAATGGCACTCTACATAGAACCATAGAAGCTGATGGTAGATAAGGACTGCAAGAATGAATGAAGCAAATTTCATGGACTCCAAACAGGCAGGATGGAGATTCCTGTCCACAGTCTGAAAAAGCTGAGCTGGTTGACTCCTTCCAGCTGCAATCTCTCTGGACAGGAACTTTGCCTTCTTACAGGAGACTGCCCTTTGATACTGTATTCACCATAGTGAGTATTCAAAGCCAGATTGTCCTCCAGTCCTTTGATCTCCTCTAATAATGCTACAGCATTTACCCCTTTGCTTTTAGCTCCCTCAGCCCACTGTGAAACTATGGTGGATACTATAGAAGAGTACACCGAGGAAGATGTAATATAAGATAACACAGATACATACATTGGTTCAGAAGGAACTAGTACTACATTTGGAGGGGAGGTGATAGATAAACAGATTTGTAGAAACCAAAGTGAATCACAAATTCCAGTAGCTCAGGAGAAATAGATATATATTCTAGGAGGCTCAATGGTTAGATTTACTGACCGGTATTCAATAAGGTGAAATAAAGATAGCATAACAGTTTGTTGTTACAGAGGTACTAAAATAAAAGATATTATTAACATGTTACCAGGAAGTCTAAGAAATGTTCATGGACCAGTTACAGTTCCTATACTTGCAGGTACAAACAATTTGGGAGGAGGGACAGTAGAGGGAGCTATTGAAGAAACACTGGGAATATACTAGGCAGTTGAAGAAAATCATGCAAAGATTATATTCTCAGATGTACTCCCTGTACCTAGGGCAGGAATAGCACAAGAAAAGTGTATCAGGGCCTATAACAACTGGCTCAGAAGCTGGTGCCTGCAAAATAAGACACAAAGTCTAAAAACATATGTAGACTACATAGACTCTTTGGAGTTATATAGCTACGATGGTCTACATTTAAACAAGAAAGGAATAAAGAAATTGGGTAATTTATTTTGTGAAACTATTAATACAAACAGACCAGAATCAAAAAACTGAATAGTCGGGGGCAAAGGGTTACAGTTGAAAGTGCAAAAGGTCAGAACAGGTGAAGTAAAAAGACAGTACTAGGTTATACAAGAAAGTTAAAAGTACTATTAACAAATGCCCAAAGTTTTAATACTATTAGAAAGGCTGATTTAGAGATCCTAATGTTAGAGCACAAGATTGATATAGCAGCCATTACGGAAACCTGGTGGCAAGGTGATACTGCAATAAATCAACAGATCAATGGCTATAAGACTTATAATAAGAATAGATGTGATAGAAATGGGGAGGAATGGCCCTAATAGTAAGACAGGACTTGGTAAGCTGGCAAATTGACAAGGAAGAAGACTTACAATCTAATATAGCTAGTTTCTGGGTGGAGACATGTCTTAAAGGTAGAAAGAAATTATTAATTGGGGTTATCTATAGACCACCGGATACAAATAATTCAGATCATTTACATCTAATAAACACTATAAAAAACATAGTTGATGATGGATATATACTGTTATTGGGGGATTTCAATTTGCCTGGGGTAAATTAGGAAACGGGCAAAACAGGAAATGGACCTGAACAAATATTCCTGGACACGTGTTTTGGTAATGAGTTGACTCAGGCAGTAAAAGAACCAACAAGACAGAAAACTATAGTTGATTTGATACTGACTAATAAAGTAGATGATGTAAATAACACCCACATCGAAGAAACACTCCTCGGGAGTGATCATAGGGTAATAATATTTGATTATAATACCCCAACTAAACAGATACATGGCAAAACATATGTCAGGAATTATAGTGGGGCCAATTTTAAAAACATTAGGAAGAAATCAGAAGAATGGGAATGGAAGAGTGACACTGAAACTACAGAAACACTGTGTAATGAAATTAAAAACAAGTTACTTGAATTAGAGGACCAATATGTGCCAGGCAGGGAAATATACAATAGGAACGGGAAGGTTCCAATATGGTACACAAAAAAATTGCAGAGACAGATAAAAAAGAAGAGAAGAGCTTATAGCGATATGAGAAAGGATGAAAACATATATACCGTGTATAAGTACAAACAACAGTTGAAACAAATTAAGCAAATGATTAAAGCAGAAAAAAGAACACTGGAGTTTCGGTTAGCACATCTTAAGGATGGGGGGAAATCATTCTTTTCCTATATCAGTAATAAACCTGCAGATAGAAATATTGGCCCAGTTAAAGTAATGGGGATGATGTAACTAAACCTGAGGAAATGGTGGAATTCTTTAATGATTATTTCTGTTCAATACTTGGTCCGGATATCATACCCATTATTCCTGATAATATGGAAGTACCAGTTGAAGAAATAGACAAAAATGTGATTATGAATAAATTAAATAACCTAGACATCATGAAATCAGCTGGCCCTGACAAGTTACACCTTAGATTACTAAAGGAAGTTAGAAGATGGCTACTCGAACCTTTACATGTCCTGTTTAACCTATCATTAATAACAGGGGATGTACCACAAGACTTGCAAATGGCTATAGTGGTTCCAGTACACAAGAAGGGAAATAGGTCAGAGTTGGGGAATTACAGACCCATCAGCCTGACATGCATTCTGGGTAAAGTGATGGAATCAGTTATAAGGGATAGACTGGAGGTAGAATTGAAGAACATGGGCAGTAATGATACCACTCAACATGGGTTCAAGAAACAACGCTCATGCGTAACGAATATGTTGACCTTTTATAATAACATAAGTGAGCTATTTCTCTTCTTGTGTACTGGACTGCACAAAGACGGAGGTAACTGACTTCAGGGGGACAGATTTTAAGGAAATGGGAATGATCCTTAAGGAGCATTTGGATGGGATTGGGTTAGACATGGACGCTGATAGTATGTGGGAAATCATCAGGAGAGGGGTGCAGAATGCTACCAGCACCTGTGCAAGAGTAAGATGAAAATGCGGTAGGGCCCAAAAACCCTGCTGGTGGACCAGGGAGGTCCAGGAGGGGGTGTGGGGAAAGAAGGCAGCCTATAGGCAATTCAAGTGCTCAAGGAGTGAAAGGGATCGAGGGGAGTATGAGCTGATGGCTAGAAGGGCCACTAGGGTGATGAGGGCGGCTAACACAAGGAAGGAGCAGAACCTGGCCAGGGAAATTAGGAGAGGGAACAAGGGGTTCTTTAGATACATTGGGGAAAAATGAAGGGTGAAGGGGCAGATTAGCAGGATTAAAACAGGGGAGAGATGGGCACAAGACCCAGGGAGCAGGCTGAGGTACTAAATGAGTACTTCACCTCAGTTTCACCAAGGAAAATGGGGTGCTGCATCATACATGGGAGGAGACAGTGATACTGAGGAGGGGGACCCTTACCGATCTAGCGGGTCTAGGGAGAGGAGGCATCACTGGCAGGAGGGGAAGGCTAAGCAGGAGAAGAGGTAGCTGAGTGGAAATCACAGCAGAGAGAGTGAGGAAGCCCTCAGGTCCCTTAAGACAGAGAAAGCACGGGGCTGGATAAATTACATCCCAGAGTGCTGAAGGAACTTGTGGATGTCCCTGAAACCCTGGAGCTTTTCACCATCTCTGAGGACAGGGTGGGTGCCCCAGGACTGGAAGGTGGCACATCATAGTGCCCATCCACAAGAGGGATCAAGGGAGGTAGCAGGGAACTACAGACCTCCCAGCCTGACATCGTGGTGGGCAAGGTGATGGAGGCATTGTCAAGGAGAGGCTAGGGGGGACCTGGAAAAGTCAGGGTGCCTAGATGATAGAGAGCATGGATTCATCCTGGGAAATCATGTCAGACAAACCTTGTGGAGTTCTATGACTGGGTGACGAGTGCCTTGACCTGGGTAGACCAGTGGACGTCCTCCTTCAGACTTCAGCAAGGCATTTGACTCTGTTCCTCACGTGGGCCTGTTGGATAAGCTGGGAGAAATGGGGGTGGGGAACCAGATGATCAGATGGATAGGCAATTGGCTCCAGGACTGGACCCAGAGGGTCGTAGTTGGTGGGATAGTCTCATCCCCAAGGAGGGTCATTAGTGGGGTCCCACAGGGATCAGTCCTTGGGCCCCTCCTGTTCAACACCTACATCTCTGACATAAGGACAGGTATCAGGAGTGAGATGAGTCTCTTTGCGGATGACTCAAAACTGGGGGCGGTGGTGGATGGGGAGGAGGGGAGGGTGGCCTTACAGGGGGACCTGGAGGCTCTGGAAAGATGATCTAGAAAGTAGAAGCTGAGGTTCAATGCAGGGAAATGCAAGGTACTGCACCTGGGGGCCAGAAACCTGGGCCAAGTGTACACCCTGGGGGGGAATGCTACAAGTCTCAATGGCTGAGAGGCACTTGGGGTGGTGGTGGATGTCAAGATGAACAACTCGGAGACTTGTGGGAGGCAGCAGCCAAGGCCAATGGGATGCTGGGATGCATCGCTAGGGGATCACATCCAGAAGGAGGGAAGTGATACTCCCTCTGTATAACTGCTTGGTGAGGCGCACCTCGAGTACTGCGTGCAGTTTGGAGGCCACACTAAAGAGGGAAATTAGACTCTGAAGAGGGTCCAGAGGAGGGCAACCAAAATGATTTGGGGCTTGGGGCAGGGACCTATGAGGAGAGGCTCGAAGAGCTAAACATGTACACATTGGAAGAGAGAAGGGACCGGGGGGACAATATAGAGGTCTTCAGGTACATGAAGGGTAAATAGGGAGGAACAGTCAGGGTGCTTCAAGGAAGGAGGAGGGGGCCACTAGAGGGCATGGGTGGAAGCTGGAGGGAGATTCAGGGAGAAGGAGGGGTGCTACTTCACTGAGAGGATGGTGGAGCCATGGAATGCACTGCCTAGGGGCTGGTGGAGGCAGAGACGGTGGAGGGTTCAAGAGGGTGG
Source organism: Neoceratodus forsteri (assembly GCA_016271365.2). Classification (NCBI taxonomy): domain Eukaryota; kingdom Metazoa; phylum Chordata; order Ceratodontiformes; family Ceratodontidae; genus Neoceratodus; species Neoceratodus forsteri. The sequence goes on along the minus strand of JADMNL010000022.1, from coordinate 434,084,151 downwards.
GACAGGTACAGGAAGGGCTCTGGAAGCAAAATCCAATCTATGAGAATATCCAGAACTGGAAGGAAGCCAGAGAGGGCGAGGGGGGCAGCAAGGTCAGCTCCCAGGGGGGCTGACCAAACGAGCAGACGTGAAAGACCGTTAGGCCTATTCTGCTGGCATTTTAGTATGTTAGTATATGAAAAAAACCTGTTGATGTGATTTACTTTGATTTCAAAAGAGTCTTTGATTGGGTACCACATGATGTATTAGCGAGAAAAATTACATTGTTGGGTATAAATAATAAAATAATCTTATGGGTTGCAAACTGGTTAACAGATAGGGTCCAGATGGTAAGAATTAGAGGAAGCCTGTCAAATAATGGTAGAGTGAACAGTGGGGTGCCCCAGGAGTCGATACTGGGACCCACACTTTTTTCCTTGTTTGCATCTGACTTTGGCACTAATATAAGTAGTAATTGTGCTACATTTGTAGATGACACAAAAATTTGTGCTGAGGTATCTTCTGAACAACGTGTGATATCTTTACAGAAGGATGTAATAAAAGTGCATGACCGGGCAAGGAAAAATAGGATGGAGTTCAATATACAAAAATGTGTGGTCATGCATTTCGGAGTTAACAATGATTGCCACAATTATTTACTGGATAATACAATATTAAACACAGTTAAGAAGGAGAAGGATTTGGGTTCTTAATTGGGAGAGCTTTGACTTTTGATAACCACTGTATAGAAGTTGTAAACAAGGCAAATAGGGTAATAGATGCAATAAGAAGAACATTTGTCTCAAGGCATAGATCCTGTATTCTGCTCTTGTATAGAAACCTGGTCAGACCACACCTAGATTATTGTAGTCCATTATGGAGCCCGTATTTGAAGAGAAACATTGACTTGCTGGAGAGGGTTCAGAGGAGAATGACCAAGATGATCTCGGGCATAGAAGATCTGGATTATGGGAGAAGATTGGAAATCCAGTATTTATATCCATTGGAACTAAGGAGACAAAGGGGGAGATCTCCTGTTGATGTATAAAGCAATGATAACAAGCTAATGAACAGTTTAGGCCTCATATTTGCTATAAGAAATGTGGGGCTGAGAAGCCATGATAAACAGTTGAGACTAACTTACCCCAATAGAAACCCAAGAAGGAATTTTTATACACAGAGAATAATTCCTCTATGGAATAAATTACCAGCATCCATAGTAGATGTGGACAGTTTTGAGATATTTAAAAGCAGACTAGACAGTTACTTATTGGGTTTATAGGGACAATACACCCCTTACGGGGAGATAGGTTACATGGGCTTGCATCTTCTGCCTATCTACAGGACCTAGTATAATATCTAGTATAGACTGGTACATGGCCATGCCAGGCTATACTCAGTTCAGGAAAGATAGGGTGGGAAGAAGGGTGCTGTATATAAGGGAGGGTATCAAGACAATGGAGACACTGGGAATCCAAAGGGGGATTGGATGGGCTGGAGGTATTGTGGGTCACCCTTGAAACAGGAACCAGAGCAACTATTCACACTAATGTTATCTACAGACCTTTGGCACAGGGAGAGCAATTGGATGGGGAACTGGTAGAAGCTATTAGCACAAAGGCAGAAAAAGTGGAGGTGCTGCTGGTGGGGGATTTTAGTCTGTCGGATTCAGATTGGAGCCTCCCAGCCACAGATTCAGCTAGAAACAGGGACATCCTAGACTCCCTGCAGGGGCATTTCTCAGGCAGCTGGTCAGAGATCCCACTTGTGATTGGGCAGTACTGGACCTGGTGCTCACAAGCACGGACAGTATTGCAGATATCAAGGTGGGAGGCCACCTTAGGACTAACGATTATTGTACAGTGTGGTTCAGCATAAGGGCGGCAGCAGAAGTAAACCACACAAGGATGAGGGTCCTGGACTTCAGGAGATCATATTTAAAAACAAATGTGCGAATGCCTCAGAGATGACCTAGGAACATGGATGGCCTGGGTGGGGTGGAGGAACAGTGGGCTAGGTTAAGGGAAAGCATAGTGAAGGCAACAAACTTCTGCACAAAGGAAGTAAGCAAAAGCTGGAGAAAAAAGAGACTGCAATGGTTTTTGACCCTATTTTTATGCTCCCAACTGCCTTCTTTCTCCAGTCTCTCAGACATCCCCCCCCCCTTCACTGCACTCTCTCTGGTCATCGTGGTCTATCCCTAGAGTACCTATGGTTTCACTAGTCTAGGTACCTGGATAACCCCACCGAGTGGGGTGAAGAGGAACCCCCTACCTCCTCAGAACCAGCAAACTGTGCCTCTGGATCATGGTGGCTGAAGCGATTCGGCTGACGCAGCCAGAGACGCACGAGAGAGAGAGAGGTGTCATCACCTTGGAGAGACTGGGGTTTTTTACTTGTTCTTCTAGATGTCAGCATGCAATGGGGGCCAATGAGCTAGGAGGCACGCTGAGATGTGCTTCCTGCTCCGCCCCCTGTCGACATCTGCCCAATCCCCTAGCTGCTACCCCCAACTACTGCACCTTCCACCTGGGCTCCCCTAGATGGCGGTATTGTGGTGGGAGCATGCAGAAGACCCCCCAGAGAAGGAGAGCAGCCATCAGGTGTGCCATTCTTCTCCTCCCTGGCCGACCCCCGGTGCCCCAGGCTTGTTTCCGAACCCGGGTCACCGGCGTGGTACAAGGTAATGCATCCAGCGCCTCAGCCCTCTGCACCACTGGGCTGGCTTGCAATGGTTTTCAAAGGATGTGGCTGAAAAGGTAAAGGCTAAAAGGTTAGCATTCAGGAGCCATAAAGAGATGCAGAGGAAAGAGAATAGGTCGGTGTATAAGGAGATGCAGAGGAAAGCAGGGAAAGCAGTGAAGACACAAAGGTGCAAACTATGGAAAGAATGGCTCAAGGGTAACTAAAGGGGACAAGACCTTTGTTTAGGTTCATAAGTGAAAAGAGGAAGACAAAGAGAGGGATTGTGAGGTTAAGAAGGGTCAGGGAGAGGGGTATTGTGCAGAGGGGATCAAGAAGAAGCAGATATCCTGAACAAATACTTTTGTTCAGTCTTCACAGAGGAAGGGGAAGGGGATGGACCACATAAAAGCAGGAGCATTGGGAGAGGGAGGTACACACAAGTCCATTTGCAGAGAAGAGAGTCCTGAATGGGCTCGCAAATATGAAAGTGGACAAAGCTATGGGGCCAGACGAGGTACACCAAAGGGTATATAAGGAGCTCAGGGAGGCACTGGCTGCACCTCTGACAGCCCCATTCAACAGTTCACTGGAAACAGGAGTGGTTCCGGAGAACTGGAAGAGGGCAGATGTAGTTGTGCTTCATAAAACTATCAGCAGGGAGGAGGTTGCAGCTATAAGATGGTCAGTCTGACATCAGTAGTGGAGAAGGTAATGGAGTCGCTGTTAAGTGGGTTACAGGACTTGAAATAGCATGGATTTTTTGGGGAGGTGATGTCAGACAAAACTGATAGATTTCCTTGACTGTGTGACCAGGGGAAATTGATCAGGGTGGGGCAGCGGATGTGGCCTACTTAGATTTTAGTAAGGCATTTGACACCGTACCACATAGGAGACCGATACGGAAACTGGGCAGCTTAGGGGTGGGTCCCAGGGTAGAACACTTGGTAAGAAATTGATTAATGGACAGATGACAGATGGTGGTAAACAGAGTTCACGCCATGGAAGGGAGAGTGACCAGCGGGGTGCCTCATTGTGCAGTACTGGGACCAGTCATCTTTAATGTCTTTATAAGTGACATTGCAGATGAACTGGAAAGAAAGGTATGTCTCTTTAGAAATTACACTAAAATCTGAAATAAGGTATAGATTCCAGAGGGGGTGGAAAGAATGTGCAGAGACCTGAGAACTCGAGGAAGGGTCAAAGGCATGGTAGCTGAGTTTCAATATGAAAAAGTGCAAAATCATGCACCTAGGGCATAGAAACCCAGAGGCAGAGTTGAAAATGGAAAAAGGCGTATTGACAGTGACCAAACAGAAAAGGGATCTGGGAATAATCATATCTAATGGCCACAGGGTGGCAGGACAGTGCAACAAGGCAGTAGGTAGGGCCAGTAAGATGATGAGGTGCATAGGGAGGGGTATCACTAGCAGAGGGAAGCAGGTGGTGTTGCCACTGTATAGATCGCTGTTGAGATCTCACCTGGAGTACTGTGTCCAGTTCTGTAGACCACATCTTGGGAAGGACATAGACAAAGTGGAGGCTGTCCAGAGGAGGACAAGGCACAACTAAAGTAGTGCAGGGGGTGCATCAGAAGCCCTATTAGGAGACACTAAAGTACATGAATGTGTACTGTACACCCTGGAAGAGAAAAGGGAGAGGGGGCATGATATAGACATATAAATATCTCACAAGGTTATATAAGGTGCAGAAGGGGAGTATTTTTCAAAGGAAAAGATTCAGGAAAACAGGAAGACATGAAATGAAGCTGGAAGGGGAAATGTTTAGGAGAGATGTGAGGAAGTACTTCTTCTCTGAAAGAGTGGTGGATGTGCTGTATTCCAGTGGAGGTGATGGGGCCAAAAACAGTGGTGGGTTTCAAGCATCCATGGGATAGGCACAAGAGAATCTTAATGGGAAGCAAGGTGGGGGAGGGAGCCGGAGATCAAGTAGGGTCTGAGGTGACAGGATAGGCTAGATAGGGCAAAATGGGCAGACTGGGTGAGTGAAGTGGTCCTTATCTGCTGTCAAATTTTATGTCTCTGTGTTTCTATGTTTAACTGACACATTGAAGGCTCAAGACAATTCTGGTCTGTACCTGGGCAGACCAACTTCCTATCCCATACCAAGTGAGGTGACTGAACCTACTTGCCATTTCATCCTGGGTCTCTTTATGACTGACAGCAGAGTTGGAAGGTCTGTGTATTCATTCTCTGTAGCAGCTAGTTCCCTCATCATTGTACAGTATTACATTTCTAGGTTGGTGTGTGACAGAGGATGAATACTTTCACCTCCCTGTCCACCGCTGTGCTCATCCCGGATTATGAAACCCCCTATCAATATAGTTAACCGTTTAGCAAGAACTGACTGATCCCAATGCCAGTACATACTTGAATAACACCAAAGTACCATACGGATAAATTTTTCAGTCTGTGTTCACATCCTTTCCACAGACACTCACTACTGTACTTGGGTTAGGGTTGGACAGTGTTGCACTGGGGCCCACCTAGAGAGAATGTACTGGGGCCCAGGTTGACATATTCATATCAGCATATAACTTCCATTGGGCACATTGAGATAGCGTAAGTATTTTGTATTAACTTACACCAGTAGTTCTTAGACTTTGTCATAGTGAGACTCCCCAAGTCTTGGAAAAGATCTTGAGTCTCACCCTAATATAATTGTGGGCCTCCCCATAGTTATAACAGCTATCACACTTTGCACAGTACAAGAAATACAGTAAAAAATATCTTTGAGTAGCTGAGTTTATTCACATTTTATTAAACTTATAATTCACCCTCTATACCCCGGTCAGCCTACTCGCTCAATACTTTCGGAGCCTATTTACCCCCCCTTTTTATACATTTTATTTATAGAGTTTATGATATTACAGCCAGTTGTATCTCATACACATCAAGAAACTGAGGTACGCAGACCCTTACATCACATGTACAGTATTAGTATTCAGATACATTTTATATAGATTATGAGTCCATGCACAAGAGAAGTCGCAGAGAAAAATTTTAGGAGTAAAGTCCAAACTGAATTGCTTGTACAGCAATGATCCTCTCACCTCAAATTAAAGAACAATTTAGCTATTAAACCAAGGAGCCAGTTCCCTTGAAGAACTTGTGGGTAGGGGGAAGAAACGGCCCTTATACTGTAAACAAATCTTTTAAACCAGACTGTCTGGGCTCAATTATGTTGATTTACAGCCCTCTAGATTCTTGCATGGCATGGCAACCTGCTCTAGAGGGAAACAGATTAAAAAACAAATCTCAGATCAGTTCACAAACTGAGAAGTACTATCTGCACTGAACATATTTCAGTTGGGATCCATTTGGTTTGCCAAAATGCATCGGCTCGACGCTCCATATCTCGACCCTGGGTGCCCGAAACACAGTTGCCCAGCATTAGGATTTTACCCCCAGTGGAGTGAGAATCCTTAAGTACAGGGGGGCGGGGGCAGAACCCCCCCGAATCACTTGCTGGGGGTAAAATCCCGATGTCAGGCAACAGTGTTTTGGGCACCCGGGGTCGGGATACGGAGCATCTGGCAGATGCATTTCAGCAAATCATAGTATATCTTTCCAGTTTACAGTTTTTGCCTGCAGGATTTAACACAATAATGTTATACAATGCTGTATATGGAGCAACAACTGAGATTCAGTGCTCATATTACCTCAAAAGCACATATTATAAACTGTAGCCACAGTAGCATAAAAAGGCTTACCATTAAGGCAGGCATTTTAGGTAAACAGAAAAACTAAAAACCCACACTGATGTTGCATCTTTACAACTAGAGTAGGGACAGTGATTAAAATGTCACTACCTCGAGTGTTGAGGCTTCAACAAGAAAGAGCTGTAACTCCATGATACCTTCAGCCTTCCTCGTCAGAGGTATCCACTGTTGTGGGCTTTAGATTTTCAATGAGCTTTTCAGCAAATACTAAGGCCGCTGAAGGATCCACAAACACATGGGTTTTTGAAGTGTGTTTGATTAAGAGCATCGCTGGAAAATTAAGTCAGGCTTCAATGCCATTTCATAAGAGATCTTGTTTAATAAGCTGCAATTCCTTCTCACGAGCCTGCATTTGCACAGACAGATAGAAAAAAAAGGAGAGGCAATGTCTTTCTCAGAGCACTTCACCTCGATAGCGTGCAGCCTTTAGTAAGGCAATCCCGGTCTCAGAATTGGAGAGAGTAGCTATAGCAGTGTGTGGTAGTTACTGCACTGCTCCTCGGGATCTCTGCCTCTGTGAGATCAAACAGACTTTCAGGATATGAATACCACATCGCAGGGGAAACAGTTGTAAGTCCTGAAATATTAATCTTGACACCGCAGGCAGTATAGCTGTTGTACCAGCATATTTAGATGGAAAGCCTACAATATGAATATTGGATTGCTGTTGTGCGTTCTCCGTCATCTCAATTTTTACTTTCATCAGGTTAAGGTCTTTAATATAGGCTGCACTGCATTCCGACTGATGCTCTCTGTCTGCCTTAAATTATTTAACTGCAGCAGAGCTGTCTTGGATCGAATGATTGTTTTTTGATAACTTTGCCACAACCGCTACTAGATGCTAGTTTTGCTGGCCAAGGCACCTAATTTCACCTGAGCTCTTTTCTTCTAGGTTGCTTGAAAGGACAGAGCAAAGAACCTTAGCAGAGCAAGGAAAAGGATTAAGGCTTCTTTTGGCTAGGCAGATTAACCGTGTGTTGTTATTTTTACTTTGAACTCACAGGGATTATTACTGTTTGTTGCTAACATTTTATTGCTCTATTTTTCTCTGATTCAAATTGTTGTTGCTGGGTATACATTTTGCTGCATTATTACAGGGTGTGCCTACAGGTGTGTGTTTACAGATTACTGCTGTAATCTTCTGATTCAAATTGTCTTTTGCAAGGTATATCTTCTGTTACTACTTTATTTTTCTTTATAGCAAAGTGTTTCTTACAGGGTATATCTTCTGTGAAATTATTACAGGTGGTACTTTACAGATTCTACAGTTTTATCTATCATTAGGATAAGCTTTCAGGGCTACTGCATTTGTTGCTGGCTGATTGTTTCTGCTCTTAACTCCTTGTTTCTTTCATCCGTGGTTCTTCTTTTTCTGCAGGAGAAGGGCCCAGCCACCCACACCAATCCCCACCGCTCACTACACTCCTTTTACAGGGTAGCACAGTCATGCCAATTCCTGCAGCAACAAAGCAGGAAGGGTTGGATCAGAGGGGTATCCACACAGTGACCTCATTTACAGGGGCACTAGTAATTTAACTTGTTATAACAAGTTATACAAAAACAAACAAACAAAACACAAAATCAAACTTTTGCTTTAATTTTCTTCATTCTAATTACTCTGACCAGGTTATAAACCCAGCAACTTATCTGGAATGGAAATCATTAACTGCAGCTACTGCGGAACACTTTTCAGAAGGGCAGTGTTACAGGATTTAGGACACTGTCCTACATGCTGGGTCATTGGATATCTAAAGGCTCATCTCCAGGCAGCATGGGCAGAGACTGCACACCTCAAATTGCATACTCAAGAGGAAATATATTATAAGAACTGCCCGCCATGTCCCCAACATCCAACAGAAGCACCTTGACCACAGAGGGTAGTTGGTCCGGGAGGTTAACAGGTGGTTAGGAGGGGCAAATTGGGTGCTTCATCACTCGGTGCTCTCCAAAATATCACCTCCACAAACCATATAAAAACTACAAACAGGTATCTGCCTCTATCTCTGAAATCAAACAAAGAGGCAGAGGACATTGCTGAGCAGGACACTGCAGCACAGGAGCTAGCACGACAAAACTCGCCCAAAACAGGAACCAAAACAAAAAAAGCAAAAAGGAAATCCAAAACACTTTTGATCATAGGAGACTCCATGATTAGGGAGTGGATATGTATCTCCAGCCAGGGGTAATGGTCAGATGTCTCCCAGGTATATCAGCATGGAGAGAGACACTCACAACATTGCTAAAATTGTTCAGGAAGCAGGAAAAAACATTGACATCATAGTACAAATAGGGGCTGACGATCTCACCAGCCGGTCAGTTGTGGAGACCAAGGAACACCTGACCAGGCTGGGTGACAAACCATCATCCATTTCGTCCGGCATCTCCTTCTCTGAGATCCTGCCAGTCTGGTAGAGGGGGGGCAGATGGACGGAAGGTTAGAGGAGGGGAGATAGGGGAGCTAAACATGTGGCTCAAAGGCTGGTGCCAGGAAAAAGGACACATATTTGTAGGGAACTGGCAACAGTTTTGGGAGAGAAAGTTAAATTTAATGGACTGCATCTGACTAAGGAGGGAGTCAGTGCATTGGGGCAGAAGTTTGACATCTTTGCAGAATATAAAACTAGCAAATGGCGAGAGGGGTGCAGCACCCCATACGTCAAATGGGAAGAACACCCTTCCCCCCTCAGCTAGTGGTCAAACAGGAGTTCAGCATGTTTGCAGTTCATTTGCATCACCAGGTGAGGAAAAAGGTCTAGCTTCCCATACAAGGGAAACGCCAGACCTCGTCCAACAACTAACACACCGAAATCTGGCCAATGGAAAATCATGTACACAAATGCTCGCAGTCTGGGAAACAAGATCCCAGACCTGCAGGCAATAATGACAGAGGCTAAACTGGACATAGTAGTCATTAACGAGACATGGTTTACCAGTAATCATACTTCGGAGACATTAGTACTTGGCTATGTACTGTTCAGAAGAGACTGGGATGCAAAAGGGGGGGGTGGAGTGCCACTTTATGTCAATGAAAATATCAAAGCTACAGATATTCAGAATACACATAAGGAGCCAGAAGAACTGTGGGGCACCCTGGAAACAGGTAATGGGACAGCCATACGAACTGGGGTTGTGTACAGACCTCCAGACCAGAGGGAGGACATAGACACATTACTGTTAGAAGATATACAAAACATGACAGTTAAAGGGGAGGTTCAGATAATGGGAGACTTCAACATGCCAGATACAGATTGGTCAATACCAGCAGGAACATCTGCCAGAACTAGACACATAGTGGATTCCCTGCAGGGGGAGGGCCTCAAACAACTGGTACAACAACCACAAGAGACAGGGCTATCCTAGATCAAGTACTGACTAACAGGAAAAGGATCACAGATCTCCAGGTAGAAGGTCACCTGGGGGCCAGTGACCATCACATGGTATGATTCAATTTGGTCACTAGAACTAAGTCATCCCATTCCAGGGCAAAAATATGAGACTTCAGAGGAGCTGACTTTCATAAGATGGCCAACAGAGTTAAGCTAGCCCTGGCAAAAAGAAATGCAGGTGAGGGAGTACAGACAAAGTGGGCAAGCATTAAGGATGCAATACTTGAAGCAACATCCCATTGTGTTGGAGAGAAAAAGAATTGCAAAAGAAGAAGGAAATCACTTTGGTTCTCAAAAACAGTAGCAGAAAAGGTCAAAGCCAAAAGGCTGGCCTTCAGAAAACATAAGGGAATGCAGCAGGATGAAGATAGGGAGGCATACCAAACTTACCTAAGGGAAGCAGGGAAGGCAGTAAGGCAGGCAAAGGCTCAAACCAAGGAAACACTAGCACAAACAGTAAAAGAAGGTGACAAGACTTTCTATAGATACATTAGTGAAAGGAGAAAGTCCAGAAGGGGTATTGCTCAGATCGAAGTGGATAAGGGAGCATGTGAGGAGGAGGAGGATCCTAAATAGATACTTCTGCTCAGTATTTACTGAAGAGAAGGTAGGGCAGGGCCCACAGCTCAGCACCATCGACACAGGGGGAGAGAGGCGTGCACTAGTCCCTTCACAAAAGAAAGGGTCCTACAAGAGCTCGATAAGCTCAAGGTGGACAAGGCAATAGGACCTGATGGCATACATCCCAGGGTGCTAAAGAAGCTAAGCGTGGAACTAGCAGAACCATTATCAGAACTGTTTAGTGAGTCTCTGAGCACAGAAGAGGTCCCAGAAGACTGGAGAAGGGCTCATGTGATCCCGCTCCACAAGAGTGTTAGCAGGGAGGAAGCAGGGAACTACAGACCAGTCAGTCCTACTTCGGTAGTGGGCAAGATAATGGGGGCACTCCTTAAGGAAAGGATAGTGCAACACCTGGAATCCATAGGAGCACAGGATCCAAGACAGCATGGGTTTACAAAAGGAAGGTCCTGTCAAACTAATCTCATAGATTTCTTTGACTGGGTAACCAGAGTGGTGGACCAGGGGGGGAGCAGTTGCTGTCACCTACCTTGACTTCGGCAAAGCTTTCGATACTGTTCCACATAGAAGATTGATGAATAAGTTGGGTAGACTTGGGGTGTGTCAGAAGTTGGTCAACTGAGTGGCAAACTGGTTGACGGGCAGAAAACAGAGAGTGGTGGTAAATGGAATATAGTCAGAAGAGATGTAAGTCACAAGTGGGGGTACCTCAGGGATTAGTCCTGGGGCCAGTCCTCTTCAATATCTTTATCAGTGACATTGCAGATGGACTGTAGGGTAAGGTTTGTCTGTTTGCAGATGACACCAAGATCTGCAGCAGAGTAGATGATCAAGATGGGGTGGGAAGAATGAGAAGAGAACTGGATAAACTGGCAAAATGGTCAAAAGAGTGGCAACTGGGGTTTAACGCAAAGAAGTGCAAGATCATGCACATAGGGAAGAGAAACCCCTGAAGTCACCTATAGGCTGGGAGGGGAGTTGGTGGCAGTCACAAGGGAAGAAAGAGACTTGGGCATCATCATCACTGATGACCTGAAATCATCCAAGCAGACCACTAAAGCAGTAGGTACGGCTAGGGGGATGTTAGGGTGTATTTGTAGGGGTATCACAAGTCGGAAGAGGGAGGTAATAATCCCTCTTTACAAGACACTGGTTAGGCCCCATCTGGAGTACTGCATGCAGTACTGGAGGCCACACCTTCACAAGGACATTAACCAAATTGAGGCAGTCCAGAGAAGGGCAACCAAAATGGTGCTGGGACTGCATCAGAAAACATATGAGGACAGATTAACGGAGCTCAATATGTATACCCTAGAGCAAAGGAGGGAGAGAGGCGATACAGTCGAAACATTCAAACACCTTAAGGGCATTAACAAGGTGAAAGAGTCGAACATGTTTCAATATAAGAAAAATAGCAGGACAAGAGGACACAGCATGAGATTAGAGGGAGGCCGATTAAGGGGTAATGTGAGGAAGTTTTTTTCGCAGAAAGGGTGGTGGATGCATGGAATGGCTTACCTCAGAAAGTGGTGGATATGAATACAGTGCAGGGCTTCAAGCAGGCATGTGATAGGCATAAGGGAGCAATACAGAGGAGTATGACTAGGCCATTGAGAGAGCAAAGGCTGATGACACAGTCATAGGGTAGAAAAAGAAATGGGACGACTAGATGGATTTTGCGGTCCTTATCTGCCGTCAGCTTCTATGTTTCTATGTTTGTCACCTGTAGCCTGGATTTTATTGAGCATAGCTAAAATCTGTGACATCAGGAGCTCTGGTGAGGCCAGGTCTTTAGCTGCAGAAGGCCCCGAACTGGATATTGCGCTCTGGGAGGACAGATACACATCCAAGCTCTGCGAAATGCACTCAGAGTCTTTTTTGGGGCTCATTTTGTAGCCAGTGTGTTCCGGTTAGCAATAGTACAGTAGTAACTTAAAGTTTTAAGAACTCAATGGCAGAACTCACAGCCCCCACCACCATTTACCCCTTGTTGCAATGCCTCTATGAGGTCTGTGAGTCAAATTGTTTTTGCTTTGTTCTTAAAAACCTTCTCAGGGACTATTTTGCTTTGTCCTGCTCTTGTTCCTAGTTCTTCTCTGCTTAGCCTTTGTATTTCTGCTTTTCTGCATCCAGTATAATGCGTCAGTTGTTACCTTGTGCCTTATTCGTTTGCATTATTTTACATTTTGTTTTGCACAGTTTCTAAGACTTGTATTTCCTTCACTCAGCTTTCCCCCATGTCACACCAGGAAACAAGTGTTTATTTAGTGTGCCTTTGCTGGTCACCCATTCTGTACATAAAGTCACATGCCATTATTCACTTTCAGTTTTCTACATCCTTTTGCACAAAGTGTCCAAAACTCCAAAGCTTGGCATTTAAATAGGGTACATTTTAAGGCTTGCTTGAGTCTCGTTTGGAACAGGCTGGGGCCTCCCCTGGAAGGCTGGCCTCACCATTTGAGAAACCCTGACTTACACAGATTGGAGACATCCCATAACATTAGATAATAAATGGTGTATGGAAAGATGTTCAGTGTTTGCAAGGTGTGAAGGGGCCCGCCTGGAAATTGCCAGGTATCCAAATGGGTGAGTCCAATCTCCCTTGCTTGTGCTCCTTACTTGTCTCCAACCTGCTGCTGTGCTGCGGATGCAGTTCTTCTGTATCATCACATGGCTAATCATGTCACAACACACTCTCTCAGCAGTGACTTCAGAGGGAGGCAATGAGAAGTTAGCTTACGTCTGAGTAGAACGAAATGTGGTTGCCCTTAAAAAACAACCTAAATTGTCAGGGGGATTCCTTACGCAAAAAGGCACAGGAGGACAGGACTGGCTGGGGAGGGTGGGGAATGCTAGGTAGGCTCAGGGTGAGCTGGAGGGGATGGTAGAAAGGAAGGCCCAGGCAAGAGGAAGGGGGATCATGATGTCATCCCTTGATGACAAATATGACAGGTCAGGTAAGCAGGTAAGGATTGGATGGGGGGGAGAAAAGGGGGATGGCCTAGGGGGTATTTAGGAGCCAGCAGAGGAGGAGGTCTCCCTCTTTTTGCTGGGATCTGAATTTAGACCAGAGCTCAGCACTTTGACTGGCAATTCAACCATGGGTGGAGATTCGGGGGGCGTGGTGGGCGTTGCCCCCCCCAAATTAATTTATTTCCACATCCAATTTTTTTATTAGTTCTAGCTTCCAGCGCTGGTGCACTGCGCCTTTAAGTTGATTACTTGCTTGCCCGGCCAGCCAGGCTTGCTCATGTGGAAGTTGGAATGTCAGCAACGTTGCATCACAACAGCACAGTAAAGTGGCAGCCGGCAGGTAGTTGTATGGGAGGGGAGGTCAGAGCATGGCCAGAGTGAGACTGATTGGTGTAAGTGGGAGCCCTAGCCAGCATGTCCTGATATTAACCACATGACCAGCTCAGGGCTCCCACTTACACATCACATGACCAGATGGGCCGATCAATCGATGGGGAGGGTAGTTTCAAGGTTTTCCTCCAGGCTTCTTCCGGTTGGGCCGTGCCAGTAAGTGTTTGGTGCTGTGTAGTAGGCTAGCGGTGTGGCGGTGGGCATGAAGAGAGAGACAAAAGAGAAGATGACTGTGTGGAGATCCAATTTGCGGCACGGGCATGCTTGACAGGCAGGCTGGCAGCAGGTGGAGCAGAAGGGACACAACCACAATTCAGCCAATGATTGGCTAAGTCTGTGAGTACTGCCTCTTTCTTGTACTCTTCATCACTGCCAGCACGATGTTCAGTGAGCCATTATTAGAGAGTCACAGAGCAGTGTGGTTGTGTGTTCTCTGTGGAGCAGCAGCGGGACGCAGGAGTCATAGACTTCAGAGTCTAATAATCACACTGTCTCTCTTACTCTGTTGTAAAAAAATAACACCGACTGACTTACTTACTGATAAAAAAACTAAAAAGAAAAGATTAAGAAAGAAGATATATCAATTAATTACTCCTCAGTCCTAGTGTGCAGCATCATTGTGGGGGGGCGCGGGGCAGGTCAGGGGGGTGGAGTAGCTGGTGGTGGTGGCTGGATGGATAGGAAACTGGATGGAAAGGAAATTGGAATGGAACTGTACTTTGCTGGTGGTTGCTTTTGTGGTGGATGAGCTGTGGAGGATCGTATCCCTATAGTTTAGGGTGATGCCAGATAAATCTGGAAGGAGAGGCTGGAGACGTACTCTAGAGCCAAAATGCAAGGTTTATTAGTCACAGTTGGAGCACACAGAAAAGACTTAGCATTCACTAACACTATACGCGAGAAAGAGTGAATAAGGTTACCGGGACCACAAACTGGCCCCACTAATATCCTGCAAAAGTCCAGGTTATTCAGGTCTTAAAGGTGTAGCAATCCGATGCACCAAGCTTGGGTTTCTAGTATTTTGTTCGGCCGACTGCTGAGGGTGAACCTAAGGGAGCGCTTCTTATACAGGCCATAAAATGGGGCATCCACCAGTGAACCAAAAACCAAGTAAAACACTGTAGGCCTCCTGGCCCTGGGAAGAAGGTGACTCCTGGTGTCGCTTAGGCAACGTTGACAGGGCAGCGCCTGGTTGAGGATGGTGTTGATGCCAGGTTTTAGGGGAAGAGAACCTCCTCTGGGGATGTTGGCTGCGGTGACCTCAGGCAGGTCATTTCCAGTCAAGGAAAGGATGCTGGGTGTGATGATCCACTGGACAACCCCTGGGCAGGTCCCCAGAACCCTTACCACCTCACCCCTGCAGCTTCAGAATCTGACAGTCTTCGTTGTGACCTCTTGATGCATCACTGGAACACAAGCCACCTATGGGCAGTACAATCAAGATTGTGGTGATCCTTGGTGTGGCCTCTTGTGTGGGCCACTGGTACTTATGCCACCTCAGAGAATGGGGCACAGAGCCTGGCAATCCTCGGCAAAGCCTTGGTATAGACCACCAGTACTGTTGCCACCTTAGGACAATGCCTATTCAGGAGAATGGGCAACGTGACTCCGAGTTCAGCGGATGACTTAAGTCCCTCGAGCTACTGCCGGGGAAGCCCCTAATCTGACTCACTTTGGTGGGCCCTAGCTACTATCTGGCTACCACTTACAACCCGTAACTCGAACCTTGGGTGTCGTGGCAAACATTTGGAGTTGTTGGAGGTCACTGGAAGTGGGTGCAGGTGATACTGGGCTTCCCGGGGACCTTCCATTGGTTGAAGAGGAGACACCAGAGGAATTCTGGATGAGGTGTGAGGAGTGTGCAGGAGCCTGGAACAGAACAAAAATTAAAAACCTGAAAGGCAGTCCCCCCCATATGACCAAGAGCCCTGCCATTTGGGATGGGGTGGCCCTAAATGTCTTCAAAGGGAGTAGCAGTAGGCAAGTGCAGTAATCAATTCCTCAGGGCAGTGTAGTCACACAGGACAATTGAGAAAATAAGGCAGTGCAGTCATTTAAACTCCTCAATTGAACATGACAGTTCAGTCATAGCAAGCAGTTCAACAATTTAAAACAGTTTGATTGAATACAGCAGTTCAGACACAGCAAGTAGTGGGTCCAGGCAACCATACCTCTTAACCTCCCTCATCACAGGGCAGGGACAAATGACCAAAATCAGGAACACATCAGATATAACAGTAATATTAGTCCCAGAAGCTGTATACCACATGTTTCTAAGTGTGAATAGCATTTTCTTAATGAGAATGAGTCTGTAACATCAATGGCTGGCATTATTCTGTGATCCCAATCCCTACTCTTTAGTGGCAAAAATGCCAGACTTAGGAGGGACAGAAGAAATTGCTGAGGCAAAATCAGGGACATCCCTGAAATCAGGAACAGCTGAGGGGTAGGCAAGCAACAGGAAATTGCAGGCAGATAAAGAAAATACAGTTTGCTTCATGGGCATTGAGACAGTTTGATGACCCACACCCCTTCTAAATATGGAGGCCAGGGTACCTAGTGTCTCTGTCCCAGCCATGGGCTGCCACGCCCTTCTATTACATGGACAAAGGAGTAAGTTTTTCCATTACTTGGGCTTAGATTACCCTAGAACTCTAAGCAAAGCATGCAATAAGGCTCTGCCAGGCTTTTAGTAATTAGCTTCTAACAGCTAAACAATTAGAAATTCAGCAGAAAATGCACATTCTCACCAATAATACTTTGACCTGGCTTTACCTAGCACTTCTTTGATTCTTGGCTAAGAGGGAGTGCCCAAGTCTCTTTATATGGAGCACAGACTGCTTAGAATAAGTTAAACTAGCAGAGATTCTTTCAAGGTTGGAGTTCAATACCTTTAATCTTGGTCCAACAATTATTTGGTTTGAACCCCTCTAGCTGCTGCCTTTTTGGTTCTTATTTCTCTCTCTGTCTCTATACAGTTGGACAAGGTAGCAGCTTTCCTCCACCCGGGGGGGGGGTTCAATAGAAGAAATTTAACAATTCTAAACAATAATTACACAGTGGAACAATACAATTGCTAAACAGACAATCCTTCCCCTGGCTGGAGCAGGTCTAGCTAGGACTAATTATTAAAGGAAATGCTGGCCAACAGCCTACTCACCCCTGGTGTTCAACCAAGACCTCTGTACTCTGGGGAGTGCACAACCAGAAAGAAGTGATAAAGCGTCTTCTCCTGGAGACTGCTGCATGAAAGGTGCAGTGGGTCTGTTTCTCGGCCAAATGAACTGACTCAACACATGGGGGACCTGACTAGATGGCAGATTTCTGCAAAAACCAACCAAGGCTGCTACTGGGGATCTTCTAGAGGGAGTTACACCAAAAGGACCCAGGGGATTCGCCTCAACCTCCTAACAGGGAAGCCAACATCCATTGCCTTGCTGTCCTTCACCCTCCCTGGTCAAACTCTTTCTCCCCTCCCTCCAACCTGGCAGAGCCTATCCTAGGCTGGGGCAGTCCTGGCTACCTGCCAGGGGATTGGCTTCTCCATCCAGAGGTCAGCCTCTTGAAACTGGGACAGTGGCTTAAAAAAAATCTCCAGATTTCAATCTATCCTAGCCACAGGGATTGGCTGAGAGGGCTCAGCCTGGCTTCCTTCTCCACTGGGGGCAGGAATGCTGCCCAACTGGTTTGGCTGGCTGGGTGTCAGTCTTGAGCAGGGGGAAGGGGGAGGAAAGAAAAAAAATGGTTTTCTTTTAAAACCCTTAATTTAGACTACTAGGACAGTCTGCTGGAGTTGGGCCTGTTCTATGTTTCATAGGGTCAACAAAGCTTTTCAAGGGTTCCCCATTACGCTGCCAGGGTCCCCATAACTGTCTGACCCCTCATATCTCTGAGGATCTCCTATTTTCTGTGGTGCTCCCAATTTCCCTGTGGCACTACACTTGCTTTAAAAGATTATATAAAAAAGTCATTCTCTCTAGTCTAGTCTCTTCTTGTCTCACTCTCAGTAATTTTATTTTCTGACTGAGATGAGAGAGAGAAGATACTGTATGATGTGATTTTTCTTCTTCTTCTGTACTGTTGAATTGATTGCAATAGATAAGGAGAAGTAAATGTGAACAGAGTACAGACTGGTCTTGGTCATTGATTAATTTTAGTTACAGAAAGAAAAGATCTTTCTCATCTCATTTGCTCTTATCACTAGATGTCTCTCTGAGAGAAGAGGAAACACATCTTCAGTGATGGTTAGGTTGCTTGCTTAAAATAAATCAATGTTTTGTTCTGTCAGTCACTGTTCTCAGATGTAATTTTATTTTTCTGAGAGACTGAGATGACTGTGACTGATGTGGTGATGTGATGTAATTTATTTTCTAACCTTCTGGATGGTACCAACCCAAGCTGATATTGTAACAATCAAAGTGCAATTTAGTAATTAGAGAAATAAAAAATGTGAATGTGAAAATAGTTAGTTTTACAGAAATATCTTAGTCATCAGATGTCTCTCTCAGAGCGAGGAGAGGAAATCTCCCAAATCTAAATACATATTTAGTACAGGTGGCAGATGCAGCCAGCTTGCTGGTTTAAAAAAAGGTTTACCTCTGTGTATCTTTGATTTTTATGTAATCTTAGCTCATCTGTAAACAGATTACATTATAGTTAGGTCTATTCAGTTCTGTTTGTCTCTCTGAGAGGAGAGGAAACAAATCTATCTCTCTAGTACGGGCAGCAGGGACTGGGCACTGACAGACGCTGCCAGCTTGCTGGTTTAAAAAAAAGTTTGCCTCTCTGTATCTTTGATTTATATGTAATCTCAGGACTTCTCAGGTCTATTCACAGTCTGTATCTCCGAGAGGAAGTCTATTTATCTCTCTAGTACGGGCAGCAGGGACAGGGCAGTCTGCCAGCTTGCTGGTTTAAAAAAAAGTTTGCCTCTGTGTATCTTTGATTTCTATGTAATCTCAGGACTACTCGGGTCTATTCACAGTCCGTCTCTCTGAAAGGAAATCTATATATCTCTCTCTAGTATGGGCAGCAGGGACTGGGCACTGGCAGATGCTGCCAGTTTGCTGGTTTAAAAAAAGTTTGCCTCCGTGTATCTTGATTTATATGTAATCTCAGTAGTAAACCATTGGACTATACTTGGGAACATTTACAGTCTGTCTCTCTGAGAGGAAATCTATATATCTCTCTAGTACGGGCAGCAGGGACTGGGCACTGGCAGACGCTGTCAGCTTGCTGGTTTAAAAAAAGTTTGCCTCCGTGTATTTTTGATTTATATGTAATCTCAGAACTACTTGGGTCTATTCACAGTCTGTCTCTCTGAGAGGAAATCTATATACCTCTCTAGCACGGGCAGCAGGGACTGGGCACTGGCAGACGCTGCCAGCTTGCTGGGTTAAAAAAAAGTTTGCCTCTGTGTATCTTTGATTTATATGTAATCTCAGGACTACTCGGGTCTATTCACAGTCTGTCTCTCTGAGAGGAAATCTATATATCTCTCTAGTATGGGCAGCAGGGACTGGGCACTGGCAGACGCTGTCAGCTTGCTGGGTTAAAAAAAGTTTGCCTCCGTGTATCTTGAGTTATATGTAATCTCAGTAGTAAACAGTCAGACTATACTTGGGACTATTCAGTCTGTCTGTCTGAAAGGAAATCTATATATCTCTCTAGTACGGGCCGCAGGGACTGGGCACTGGCAGACACTGCCAGCTTGCTGGTTTAACAGAGAGCAGATCATATTATCCATGGTTTCATCTGGTTTATCATACAGCTAACCAGATCATTTTTGTTTATTTAAAAAAAAAGAAAAACAAATACCTCATAGTCCACTTCTTATATCTTTTCTAACACATCCGTTTTTGTCACAGCTACTACTGAGCTAAGAGCAGTCCGCTTAGCCATAGTGAGCTAACTTTGAATCACTTTAAATGACTGAAGTTCATTCTCAGCCTGTTATTGCAAGCTGTAACTCAGCCAGCTGAGTCAGCTAAAAATAAAAATTGATGATGGACATTCGCAAGTTTTTGAGAAAAACAACAAATTGTGCTGAATTGCTAGCACCTGATCCATAGCAGCAGCAGCAAGATGTTACAACACCTCCAGGCCCAGGCGCAGCACTAGCTTCTGGTGAGCCCTTACTAGTTGCAGTATGTGCACAGCAAGAGGATCATCTCATCTCTTCAGAGGTAGCGCTAGTGACTATGAGTAGGCCAGGGCCTTCCTCTTCTATTACCACAGATACTACAGAAAGAGATAATTTGGCCAGGCCAACTGTCCCTCGGGATCTTGGCGAGAGGTGCAGTGGCTCTAATCAACCACATTTACCTGATTTTCCAAGGACAATGTTTGGGAAACACACCCGGTCATTTTCTTTTTCCATTACACAAAATTTCCTTGGATTGAATATTCGGTTCAGCAAGATGCTGTATTTTGCTTTTCATGCCATCGCTTTCATACTAAGAGAGGCTATGTAGAAGATTCATTTATCAAAAAAGGTGTGAGAGATTGGAAAAAACTCTCAGAAAAGTTGTCTAAACATGCTGTTTCCCAAGTTCATATGAAATGTATGGAAAAGTGGCAATACTTCAAACTTGGTCAAGAAACTGGTTCAGTGGTTATGGAGCTTTGATCAAGCCATCAAACTCTTTCTGAAAGGAACCGTAACTATCTTGCAAAGGTTTGTGACAACATCAAGTTACTTTCGAAATTTGGTTTACCATTTCAAGGTCACGATGAGGGGAAAGAATCTAAACTGAAAGGAAATTTCCTTGAGTTTTGTGATTTCTTTTCAAAATATGGTGATTTTTTCAAGAAAATGCAGGACAGGTATTTTAACTACACAAGCCCTGACTTTCAAAATGAAGTACTGCAGATTTGTGCAGATTTGGTTTGCAAAGAAATTGTAGGGGCAGTGAGTAAAACTGTTTTTTTTTTTTTTTGCTGTACTTGCAGATGAGGCAAGGTCATTTAAGACAGAGCAGCTTTCTTTTTTGCATTAGATATGCAGAAAACCTAAAAGTTAAAGAGAGGTTCTTGTGCTTCATCAATTTCTCAGCTTCCAGAAATGCAAATGGCATTTACAATGCCATAAAGAAAGCATTGGAGACAACCAGATTGCAGAATCAGCCAATAGTTGTACAGTCTTATGACCGTGCATCCATAATGTCAGGACATGTTACGGGAGTTCAGCAGCGGCTGAAAGAAGACTATCCCTTAGTTATGTATGTATATTGTATGGCCCAGAAGCTCAGCCTTGCCCTTGTAGAATGCTGTAAAGTCAATCATACTGCTGTGGGCTTTTTTCATGTAACTGAGAAATGGTATTCAGTTTTTGCTGAGCCAACCAATCATCAAGTGTTTCTTGATATGCAAAAAGCTTTGGGTCTAAAGCAGCGAGAGATAGTGCAGTTGAGCGATACATGGTGGGCATGCAAGTGGAGAAGTGTGCTTGCAGTACAAATGCAATACACTGCCATCATGCAGTGCCTTGAACAACTCGGTGAACAGGGAGAAACGTGGTCTGTGGAAGCAACTGGTCTCTATCAGCATACGAGTGGTGTGCAGTTTATTGCTTGCTTAATTATCTTACAAGATATTCTGAAAGAAGTTCATATCGCTCACAAAGGACTTCAGTGAAGTGATATCATGCTTGCAAAAGATTCTTGCATAATAGAAAATATGAACGTGTACTTTACAAAATGCAGAACTGAAGAATGCTGGAATAAAATGTGGAAAGAAATTACAGAATTTTGCAAAGAGCTTAAGATTGCAGTGCCAGATGAAGATACAGAGCAAGCAGCAGGCGAAGCTCCAAAAAGAAGAAGGGTTGTAAAAACCTCAGCACGACTTAAAGACTTCCTTGTAGCAATCACTTTGGGTCAAAGAGAGGGTGTGCAACAAGAAGCTACAGCTGCAAGTGCAAGTGAACCTGAAAAATCCCGGTGGCATCACCAGTTATATTTACCTGTTTTGGGTGCCATTATTGGTGAGTTAGGGAGGAGATTCTCAAAAGAATCTACGGAAGTTGCTGCAGCCTGTGATTCAGTGTTAAAGTGCAACAAAAATGGCATTCAGCCACTCTTGCAGCCGTATGCAGACCCATTAAACATAAATCCTCATCTTGCAGCTGCAGAAATGGAAATTTTTGCCAGTGCTGAATCTCCTATTACTTTACAGAGGCTTCAAGAAGAAATATCTCAAACCATTTACCCAAACTATTACAAACTATTTCAGTTAGCTCTCACTTTGCCTTTCTGAACTAAGCTTTTCTGCAATAAGACGGATTAGAAACTGGTTGCATTCAACCATGGGAGAAGAAAGATTTTCTTCAGTGGCTCTCCTTCACGTAGAAGCTGATTTGACTGGAAAGCTGATCCCAGAGAACATTATAGATGTCTATGCTAACCGAAGGGAAAGGAGAATGCAATTACATTAAAGTATTTCTGTATTAATTTAAGGAGCAGGTTCCTATCCCACGTGGTGCTGCTCTCCCTCAGTCTGCTCAATGACAAAGTCCCTCGGTAGCATTTCCCCCGATGTGTTGCAGGAAAGCTCCATATATTTCAAAAGATATAACCCTCATAAAATTAAAATCTGCAGCCAGAGCCAAAAACGGATAACTTCCCCATCCTGAAAACACTTTACGTCAGCCTTGCAGCCTGTTTGTGATGTCACAAAATGAAGGCTGTATGAACACATCATTCTTGTGGGGCTGGTATTTTCTAATTGTTTTATACCCTTAGTGTTGGGGATTTAAAATAAATCAAAGTGATCGATCGACTAATGGGGTCCCTATTAGTCAATCGATTGCTTTGTTTTATTAAAATCCCAACACTAAAGGGTATAAAACAATTAGAAAATACCGGCCCCATACAAGTAAATGGGGAGCACTCATGCAGCCTTCATTTTGTAACATCACGAAACAAGGCTGTGTGGGCCCATTGTTTATGGCCATGGTGGTTCGCTCGCTGTGGGGGTTGGTCGGTTGTGAATACAAGGGTGGGTGGCAGCGCCTGCCTGGCTGAAGAAGTGGGGGCCAGCTTTTCCCTTGGTGAGCAGTCCACGTGGTGAGAAGGGGGTACAGAAGAGCTCAGGAAGGGGGACAACAGGTGTTTCAATGCGTGGTTGGTGCTGGCATTGTGCTGGCAAATGGGACCTGGGCCCATGCGTCGGACGTGCACAGCTCTTCTCACTGCCAGAGAAGCTCCTGCAGGGAGCAAAAAAGGGGAGATCCTTCCTGGTATTTGGTGGGCTACAGATGGGGGAATAAATTGTGGGACAGGCGTGGTAGGTCGAAGGAGGCCTCGGGCTTGGTGTGCGGCAGAAGCAGGAGACCACACATGCGTGAAAGGAGGAAGAAATGGTGCACATGCACGGCCAGCAGCCCCCACACCATGTTTGTAGTTCTAAGGGCTTGGGGACACCAGGGCAACAAAACTGCCTTGTGACAATTGGAAAAGTGAGGCCAAATAAGTGATTAAAAAATAAATAAATGAGCAGAGAAATAAATAAACTGCACTGTATGATACTGGATATTTTCCACGGGCATGGGGACAAGAGAAACTACATAAGGTGCACAGACATGAGGGGTTAAGTGTTGTAAGGCAGCAGGGCTCATTTTGTTGATGTTGGGAGTCAGGTAGTTAATGCTTCTGGAGTATAAATCTTAAAAATTCTCAAAGTTACGAGCGTGCATGTAAACTGCGCAACACATGCTCATAACACAGTCATTGTTTTGGAATTTTTTTCACCAAATTTGCAACATGCACTTTTTGGGAGCCCACCTCACGAACAGTGGCACTGTTGTTTCGTTAATCAGTCCCAAAAGGTGATTCTGTGCAATGACCGCAGAATCACCTTTAAGGGCCGAATAATGCCATGACAGTGACTGAATTCATGAGGAGGGATCGCAAGAAACCCATGTTGAAAATGTGGTGCCAAAAGCTGAAAAATGGCTGAGATATACACATAAGTTAAAAAAAAAACATTTATGCCATTATACAGCTTACCGGCATTTCTTCAGTTCGCGGCCGGCTTTGAAGAGTGCAGACGTGTTCCCGGTCCACTGAAGATCATCACACCTGGCTTTGGAGGTAAGTATGGGGTGAGGGCGGGTGTGGGGAGGTGAGGTGCGCAGAGGGTGGGTGCTGGTTGGGGGAAGGGTCTCAACGGAGAGGGACTGTTTTCTTTGTTTCAGGGGAAGATAAAAAAAGACGTTGGAAGATTTCTTTTTGCAGGTTTGCTTTGGGCACACTGGGGTGGGCTCCCAGTGTGCCTCTTGTGTTTTTGGGGAGGGGGGACTTAAGCCGATGGGGATTGGGACCCTCATTAGTAAAGAATGCCTGTTTGTGGGGGGCATGATGCTAAGGGGGATTGGGCTCCCCCCTCGGCACACAACAAATGGGGGGACATTATGCTGATGGGGATTGGGCTTCCCCATCAGCAAATGAACTGGGGGAGCATGCCAACAGGGGGATTGGGTGCCCCTGTCAGCTTCTATGGGGACTGTGAGAGTATGGCAACAGCCGCCACCATGTTGTTTTGAAATGTTACACCAGGCAAGGGACCGCCCTGCAATGACAGGTCACTCCCTCATTGCAGCGGCTAATTCATTTCAAGTTGGTGGCATGCTGGCTGAACTAGTGTCAGCAGCAGCAAGCCACCACATTGGGAAATGAGGGCCAAGCCCAAGAATGCAGTGGTGGCATTGGCCGCCACAGTGCTGCACCTCCAAAACCTGCTTCTCTCCTAAGCTGCCACATAATGTTTCTTGCGCATGTGCACAAGCAAACATAAAAAGGAGACATTATACAATGACATTATAGTAACAGAGATATACAGAACAGATGGATAATAAGTAGATCAGGGTATTGCTATTTTGTTATTCCATTCCTACACTTAACACACATTTGGCAAGTCGACAGGAGCCATGTTTTTAATTGTCTAATGGAAGTTTTGTTTCCTGAATTCGATAAATCTCTGGGAGGGAGTTCCACACTGAAGGCACCCAATAACTAAAAAAGTATCCAGCCTGTGAAGTAAGTCTGAGGAGAAGCCAATTCTAAAAAGACATGCACTTCCCAAAGATACATGTTTTTTCCCTGAATATCAGCATCCCCATTAAATAGTCTGGAACTTTATGCTGTATACATTTAAGTACAAAAAGCATTTTATGTAATGTGCATCTGTTTGTAAGTGACATCCATCCTAGTTTTGTACACAAATCACACCTCTGGGTATCATGTGGGCTGTCTATGATAAAACATGCCAGTCTGACGAGCAGCGTGTCTAACTTGTGTGATT
The DNA here is from genome assembly GCA_016271365.2 of Neoceratodus forsteri. Taxonomy (NCBI): domain Eukaryota; kingdom Metazoa; phylum Chordata; order Ceratodontiformes; family Ceratodontidae; genus Neoceratodus; species Neoceratodus forsteri. The sequence goes on along the minus strand of JADMNL010000022.1, from coordinate 434,059,119 downwards.
TTATCTGCTCTACAGAACTCGTAAACAACATCCACACAGTCAAAGATGGGAAAAATTTGAGTTTAAACTATCCGTAATCTTGCGTCAAAATCCATAACCCCTTGTTCCAATAAGGAGCGCCTAAACATTTGCCAGTTCTGTTTATAAGTTTTGTAACATGTTAGTTTCCTGATCCCTGTGTATTTATCCAAAAACCTAAATATGTATACCCCTCTCTTGCTTTTCAAAAGTTTGTGTGAAACATTTATGCAGTCACCTGATTTAGAGAGTAAAAAAGAATCTGTATATTTTTTTATGGTGACAGACATGCAAATTACAACACGTGGATGAACTGAAGTGAGTTGTCCCATTGCATTTTAGGCATGTTTAAATGGAAATTTGATTTATAGATGGTATTAACAATTTGATTTATACATAGGTGTGTGTGTATGAAGGTTAACCACTAGGTATGCTTTCTTTTAAAGAAAATCCCCTATCTTCCTCTGTAAAGAGCAAATTTTTAGGTATGTATTAAATATCATGTAAATGACTATTTGAATATTTATACATATTGTTATTATTTGATACATGGACACACCAAAATGTTGGTGAGTTTAAGGTGCTTTCTGTAGTGCTCACAATAAAAAGAATATTTTTAAAAAACTTGCATCATGCTTTGGCTAGTGGTCACTTGTTACTGTAATTCTCTGTGCATGTTTTATGGCCCATATGGGAACTGACTACTCCCTCACTTGAGTTTCTTTTATGCCTAGGGGAGATCTAGAGGTTCTTTTTCTGTATGTAAATACCTGACCAGGTATTTTCCATAGGATCTGGAGCAGAAATGGTTCCACCAAGTCACATCAGCAACAAAGTTGTTGACAGACTTTACAGCTACAACATTTTGCTAACGGCAATCAAATTGCCTGGCAAATGTGTCACAGAACCACCACAGTGACAGGATGAAAAAGACTGTTTCTCTGCCCCCCCCCCCGCATCCCCCAGACTTAAATATAATCAACTCTGGGGGGGCAGATTACGGAGGAGAGCAGCATACAGTGAAGTAGTTGTATCCATTCATCCCTACAGCAACCCGTTCAACACTGTGGATGTCGAACAGGTTGTTGTCGATGTTATGGATTCGCTGTGTGTGTGCGTGTGTGGGGGTCATTATTCTAATGGTGTACTGGCAGAAACATAGGAATATACACACCCTATTGAAGAAACCAGCAGTCAAGATACAATGACTAATAATGAAAGCCTTTCACTCTCCTCTTTAGGGTAATAGCACTGCTGCACCAGGACTTCTCATTTGTGGGTTTGCAGCATGGACAATTTTGAGGAGTTGGATAATTTTATGGATAATAGGTCTGTGCCATTCCTACTTTCTGAGGCAGATGAACAGAGGATTCCACAGGCATTCACCAAAAACAGAAATTGTACGGGTACAACAAGTGCTAAAAGCTTATGCAATAGAACAGAATCACTAAAACAGAGAGTGACTGGAATGGCATGCCCTAGCCCTTATATCATATGTAAAATATAAAAGAATCACTAGAGGACTAAGAATCTATTCCAGACGTAATGTTTTGCAAACTCTGACTCTAAAAATGGTGGGATAGGGTTAGAAATTGAGCATCCAGTGACTTTATGCTTTAGTCTGTAGAAGCTATAACATTTTTTTTTATTTTTATTTATTTAGGGATTCAGATCATATCTTTGAGCTCAGAGCTCTTTTACAAAGGTTCCACGTCAAACAGTGACAATGATAACAATAACAAACAGTTTATATATAATACTGGAATAGTAGGTAGCTAGCATACAATAAGGTTACAATGTCATTCATAGTACCAATGGTGATAGCACAGCGTTAAAAGCATTCAACTAGGGGTCGGCCCAGTGGTGCTGAGGGTTGAGGCACTGGACGCTACACCTCACGCCATGCCGGCGACCCAGGTTCGGAAATGAGCCGGGGCCACCGGGGGTCGGCAGGGGTGGAAGAGACTGAGTGTCCGCTGACTGCTGTCTCTTTCCGGGGGTGGGTATGGGAATGCACTCGCTCTTGGAGCGACCTCTGGCGGTGGCTGGAGGATCACCAGTATAGCGGCACGGCTCAATGCCTGGGGACAGAGTCATGGCAATCTGTAGCCTTGCTGGCCGGGCTCCACGGGGGGGGGAACAGAAAAATCTTCTTGTACAGTCGGGAGATGATGGTGGCCCCTCCCACATCCCAAATACTGGCCCAGATGCACCCAGGATCTCTCTCCGGAGGACCCGACAACTTGCAGGTAGGCTCCTCACACTTAGGAGCTAGCCGCTGAGGGAGGGCGGAATCAGCCCCAGAGATGGTACTGGGGGTTGGGCCTGCCTGTAGTCGTACAGGGAGAAGGGGTCAGGGAGATGTGGGGGTTCAGGTTGGGAGTGGGGTGGGCTCTGAGTGGGCACTCCTGAAGGATGCCCGGGGGTGTACGAGAATAAATAAAGTTAAACAAAAGAGCATTCAACAAGGGTAAGGACAGTGTTTGTATGTAGTGAAAGAGATAAAGAGGTGTGACATCTAGTGTGAGAGTCCGAGGAGGAGTCAAGGTGAGGGGAAGGGGAGACTGGGGGGGCAGAGTGGGCGGCCAAAAGAAGTGGCTTTGTCTAGAGGGGTGGGAGGTAGTGGTAGTAGGTTAGTTATAAAGTTGATCCAGTGGGGGAAAAGCCACAGGGGAGAGGAAGACAGAGGGATAGGGCAAGGGGGAAGAGTGGGAGTAAAAGGAAGAGGAAGGAGAGTGTGGGTGAGTAGGCATTATGGGTGTTAGAGTCCTAGTGGCAGTCACAAACTGTCCTAGTAAGAAGGTGTTGCCGTAGGCCATTTTTGAATCGAGAGATGCATTGGGAGTTTAGAATGTGCACTGGGATTTCATTGAGCCATTGAGGGGCCCTATAGCTGAAAGCACGCTGTCCCTGCACAGTTCGATGGAAAGGTGTTGATAGGGCCCCCCTCATCCTGCCTCTGGTGGTATAGCCGGTAGCACTTGGTGTTAGGATGCTAGAAATGCATGGGGCGGTTTTACCCATTAGTGCCTTTTTTCCAAGGAGACATGTTTGGAATATAATCCTGTTCTTTAGTGGCAGCCAATTGGTCTGCTCATATAAGGAGCAGGTGTGGGTATTTTGATCTGCAGCCATTGTGAGCCTACATGCCTTGTTGAGGGCAATGTGAATCCTTTTTAGTGCAGTGTCTGTTGCTGCGCCGTAGATCCCCAATCCATAGTCGATGGTAGAAAGGATGGAGCTGGAGACTGAGACAGAGGTCCTCTGAACAATGTAGAATAATACATGGGGTTGTGTGCTTAACAAGAATTTTCCACACACCTGAGGGGTTGGATGCTACATAAACCCCGAGAGCGAAGCTCGAAGGGTTTATTTAAGCATCCAACTCTGAGGGTGTGTTTAACATTTGAGTTTTACACACAGATCAATGTTTTATTTTATATAATTATTTATATATATATATATATATATTATTGTTTTTTTCACCACAGCAATGATATAAAATAGAAGAGTAAGATGTCCCTATGCCATGGTAGTCCGGTCAGGGAGGGTTCAGTGCGGTCGGTGGCGGCTGCTGAAAAGTTGTTTTTTTTTTGCCACTGGTGATATTTATTTTTGAACAGATTTCATTGTTCAAATTTTTAGCCCAGTGATTTTGATAAAAAAGACTTACCGCTGAATCCGAGTGGTGGCAAAGTCAGTCTCTGGCATAAGGAAGGTGGCTGGTACTAAGAAATGGGAAAGCAGCAGCTAGCGCATGCGGAGAATAAGGAAAACCTGGGGCATGTTCACCGTTGTAACCCACGGGCTATAACAGCAAATTATAATTGTGTTTCCCTTAGGGAAAAAACAAGACCCAGTTATTATAAATGAATTAAAGACAATAGGCACAGAAATCAGGGGCACAAAAGCATCTCTGAAAGAGAAAGTCAGCAGGATTATCAAGCATTTTTTGATGAAATCACCAGAAGTCTAGAGGAATATGAGGAAGACATAAGAGCAGTTAAAATCAGAAAATTTATGAGGGACCTAGTAGAATATAGAGAGGGAAGTATACACTTGGATTAAGGATAATAGAAATTGTACTCCCAGAACAAGATACAACCAAGATTCAAATACCTTGATAAATTCCTCAAACAAGGAATTTCAGAGAAAAGGACAACAAAAACTACAAAGAGCTTTTTTTTGGGAGGGGCTGAGGATGGTACTGTGGACCTTACAGGGCAGAGGCAGAAAGGGGGAGTGTTGGGAGACAAGGGATGGCGATCCAGGAGAAGAACCCTCAGGGGCAGAGGGGCAGAGAACACAAGAAGGAACAGAAGAAATAATAGTAATAATAATAAGCTTTATTTGTATGGCACCTTTCAAAAACCAAGGTGCCTTAACAATAATTAAAATCACATTATCAGCAAAGCATCTCAACAATAAATAATATAATCACACAAATCTCATCCTTCAATTATCACCATAAGCTTGGCTCCACAGCCAGGTTTTTAGTGCTTGTTTAAAACCTTCCATGGTTGTGTGCTCACATAACCAATGGGGTAGAGAATGCCAAAGGGTAGGGGCAGCATACATAAATGTTGTTGCCCCAGAAGATTTCAAGCATACCCTTGGAATCTCTAGCAACCCCTCGTCGGCTAAGTGGGGTGATCACCTGGGGCAGTGAGGGACCAGGAGCTCTTTCAGATAGTCTGGGCCAAGTCTGTGTAGTGCTTTAAAAGTCAGAATACTGACTTTAAAGGTGATCCGCCACTGAACTGGCAGCCAATGCAGTCCATGCAGCACTGGTGAGATATGGCAGGACCACAATGATCCCATCAAAAGTCGTGCCGCAGCGTTCTGCACCAGCTGCAGGCAGCAGATTTCCACCCCTGGTAGTCCTAGGTATGGGAAGTTGCAGTAGTCCAAGCACGAGGTCACAAAAGCGTGGATCAGAGTAGGAAGGTTGCCGGACGGAACAAGATGCTTAATCCTGGAGGTATTCCTCAGATGGTAAAACGAGAATTTGATGACAGCCGACACCTGCGAATGCAGGGTCAGCCCATCGTCAAAAATTACCCCCAGGTTCTGCACCTGTTCAGAGGTCAAGAGTGGTACACCCCCAAGATGAAGATCGGAGGGTGAGCCTCCACTCAACTCCCCGTCCGGTGACCTGGATCCACTACCAATATCTCAGTCTTATCAGAGTTCAACTTTAACCAACTGGCATTCATCCATTCCTGGATTTCAGCGATGCAGTTATTAAAGACCGAGTCAGCTCTATCCTGATCAGGCTCAAAAGAAAGGTAGAGCTGGGTATCATCCGCATAGCAGTGAAACCTCAGCCCATACCTTCTTACAATGTCTCTGAGGGGCAGCTTATACACTGTGAACAACATGGGGGACAGCACTGAACCCTGGGGAACTCCACATGATAAAGAGACCGGGTCTGAGGAAAAAACCCCGGATACCACCCTCTGAGATCTTCCCGTGAGGAATGATGTAAACCACCTGAGGACTATACCCAACAGTCCACAGATGAACCCCAAGCGATCAAGCAAGACTCCATGGTCCACAGTGTCAAACACTGATGAGAGATCTAGGAGGACCAGGATGGAGCGGCTCCTCCTATCTCTAGCCATCAAGAGATCATTGAGCACCCGAACCAGCACTGTCTCAGTACTATGTTTCTTTCAAAATCCAGACTGGAGGGGTTCATAGATGTCATGGATGGTCAAATGGTCCTCCAGCTGTGTGGCCACTACTTTCTCAATCACCTTTTCCACAAAGGGAAGGTTAGAGATTGGTCTGTAATTAGCAAGGCAGTCTGGGTCCAAAGGAGCTTTCTTCAAGAGTGGTGTCACCACCGCTTCGTTTAGTGAGCTTGGAAACTCACCTGTCTCCAAGGAGCACCAGACTATCTGAGCTAGGACTGGACCAATAACACCAATACAACCCAAAATTAGGGAAGTAGGTCCTAGATTCAAACTACAGCATGTAGGGCGCACACTCTGGACAATCCGCATGACATCCATGAAAGCCAGTTGGACAAAGGTACTCCAAGAAGTCCGAGGATGAGTGAACCCGCGTTGGTCCCCAGCAACGCCCATAGAGTGTGCCAGATGGAGAGCCGATCTGATGTTGGCCATCTTATTTGCAAAAAATCGAGCAAGTTCATCGCACTCTTCTTGCGAAAAAACTTTCCAGACCTGTAGACAGTCTGGGTTGCACAGTCTATCCACAGCTCGGAACAGCTGAGCTGGCCGATTTTGAGCAGCCACAATTTCCCCAGACAGGAACTCTGCCTTCTTGTGGGAGATTTCGGATTGATAGACTTGATAATGGTCCATCAATCTAAGGCGATCGGCATCAAGAGCGGATTTCCACCAGCAATGCTCTAACCTTTGTCCAAGTCGCCACATCTCCCTCAGAGTCCCATCAAACCATGGGGATCAAGGGCAAAGGGAGAGAGGACGAACACAGATAGGAGCAATGACATCCAGGGCTGCCACAGTGGAAGAAGAAGAAATAGACATAGAACAAACAGGAAGGAACAAGAAGGGAGAATCCAAGAACAGAGCTCAGACACAGCCAACACAGAGAGACAGAATAGAAACCAGGTCAGGGGTATAACATGAGAAATTACATTCGTTGTTAACCTTTCTAATAGGATACTGACTAAACAGGAAACAAGCATTTTATCAAGGCGTTTAACTTTTAGCCCTTCTTTTCAAATTAAGCAATTTGGCTTGAAATTAGACCTACAAAGATTCTTCAGAAAACTGAGGTTAAGGTTTTACTTTGATTTAAAGTGTGAGGGTCGAATTATGACCCCAGAGAAAACAAGACAAATGGAGTTAAGTAGCCCTTTGGTAGTTAAATCAGTCTTTCTTCCCCCAGCACCCATACCCACCAATATGCAGACATACTGTGATCTAGTATACAAAGATCTAGACGGGAATACATTAAAAAAGAAAGTGACCTAAATAGGAGAAGGAAGTAGAATTTAACAGGAGCTGAATTTGGGGTGCACAGAACTTTGGAGAATGGTAAGAATATTATAATCAAAAGTGCGGATAAAGAGGATCCCACTGTAATCAAGAATTACAGAGATTACAAAAGAGAGTATGAAAGACAGTTCAGTAACACTGAGAATTGTACAAAAGTCATGAGAAACCCAATAGAGGAGATCAGAAAAAATATAGGGGAATTGTTGAGGAAGGACTGGATAGCAACTGGATTACACATGGGGAATTTAGGGTATTAAAATGCATACACTCCAATACACTGTTTTTATTTTCACACTCTATACAACATGCATAAAAGCCTTACAAACCCACCCAGTAGACCCATAGTGGCCAGTATTGGTAGAGCACTAGAACTGCTCTCAACCTTTGTCAACTACCACATCAAGGGCCTAGTTGAAACAACAAAATCTTACATAAAATATACTACAGACACGATTAAGACTATAGAGGAATTAAACGTGGGAGATTTGGACGTCACAGGTTGCATTTTAGTGACATAGGATTTAAAGGGACACTGTCAACTTCCATAAGCCTATAAGTCTTCTTAGTTTAAAAAACATGTGTTATGATTGTTCACATTCTGAAGAGACTGCTGATGTAGCTGGGAGTATGATTCTGATTCCTTTTTTCTTTTAAAAATCGGAAAACAGACTGCCCACCATACTGGTGTTACCACGCACAAACATGTTTGCTAAGTAAGTAATAAGTTTAATCCACGACAGGGTGTGCAGTTATTGGGGATTAATCAACGCAGCACGGAGTCATAATCTCGCACGATACTATGCCGCATGGCAAAATCGTGCTGCCAATACAGTGCGATTCTTGCCATGCTGCATATCTCTGTTTTCTGTGTGTATGTGTGTCTCTCTCTCTCTCTCTCTCTCTCTCTCCCTGATCAGACCACTGTTCTTTCCCCGTCTTGCTCTTCCACTGTCTCCAGATGCAGTGGTTGTCTCCTTGTTTTCTGGCCCAGGCACACGACATCTCTGGAGTGGTTCATGTAAAGCTGTGTCTGAGGCAGATTCTTTTGCCCTGAAGCAGCATTTCTTTTTCTGAAGTGGTAACAGCAAGAGCTTTCAAAGTGAGAGGGGAAGGAATAAAAAACAACAGCTGGGGGATATGTGTTAGCCAGACTATTGCAATGACTCCTCATGACAGGCTGAAGGACTGTGATTGACTTTACTGAAAACAATAAGCTGAAAGCTACACAACACAACATTATTTCCCCCTTGCAGCTCTTGGGCTCCACCCACCTGTCCCACGCACCTCCGGGGACTGAGCACACAGTCAAGACCCCAATGTATTACTGAATATTTACCATTTCAGCAATACAGTGGGGACTTGACTGTGTGGTTGGTCCCTGGAGGTCTGAGGGGCAGGTGGGTAGGGATCCACAGAGCTGCGAGGGGAAAATAATGCTGTGTTTTGTTCAAGCCCTTCATCTCTGCTCAATGTACTGCCAGTTTGTGTGTCTGTGTGTATATCTCTCTTGCGCTCTCTCTCTCTCTCTCAGGTGTGCCAGGACTCTTATAGCACTGTGGGGAAATGTACGAGATCCGTGAGGTGGGTGGGTGAGTAAAAGCACAGCCAGCTACGGGGACTGCACAGGCACAGGAATGGGAGCAGAGAGGGGGCCAATAAGCAGCACTCTGCACCTGGGAGACAGAGAGAGACAGAGAGAGAGAACAGTGCAGCAAGCCCAGATTGAACACTGTGCTGCAATACATGACAGGCTTCCACTCTCGTTTTCTTAGCGAGGATAGCAGTGGCTGCCAATAAGACTGGAATTTTGGAACAATAACAAGATCTGGACCATTCACTGATCTCTCAGAGAGGATGCTTCACCACTTGCTGTGTGTATATCATGAATTAAGCAATGGTCATCTGATGGCTCTGTACCACTCAGGTACCTGTCTTTCTCTACCCCATAACAGTCCTTGATCAATGCCCACTGCATCTTTCATGGACTGAGGAACATCCCAACACAGACTAGCCACTCATAATGCAGTGGGAGGAAAGGTGACTATTGCATTATGAATGACTACACAGTTTTGTTGATGTTCCTAAAGTTCAGGAATTATGCAATAAGAGTCGATTAAGGATTTGAAACAAAACAAGGTTGAGTATAACTACACCATTAGCATGGATTTCTATTCTACTAAGAAAGAAGTCAGATAAAACAGTCAGCAACATCAATGAATTTTAGAGAAGGTAAACAATAATAAAATATTTTTTTAACTAGAAATAATATGGTGCAAAAAAGGTTAACAGTGTCCCTTTTAAAAGGTCTGTATATAGTAATACCCCCATAAAGGGGGTTTATAGGCACCTACAGATATATTAACAGTACACAGAATAGAGAACGTACCACCAAATTAGTTCTTAATGCAGCTAGGGGAGGTAGTTCTAACAAAAAAACTACTTCATATTGGAGAACAGTTTTCACTGGCAGAAAAAGGGCATTGCGATGGGATCAAAAGAGACCCTGTCTTATGCAAATATTTACATGGATGCCTTCAAAAAAAGATTTATTTTTGAGGTAGAAGAGAATAAGTTTCTTGATGGTACAGTGCAATGGAAAAGCTTCATTGATAATGTTTTTGTTTTGTGGAGGGGCACAGAGTAAGAGCTAGAGAATTTTCATGATTATTTAAACAGCACGACAGATAATTTGGTATTTGTGAAGGATAGCAACAGGGAATGTATAAGCTTTCTAGATATAGAAATGTATAAGAAAAGCAAAAAGCTGTGCACCAGGCTTTACCGCAAACCCACAGACAGGAACTCTATGTTACATGCTGGCAATTTTCATCCACAAAAATGAAAGGACGACTTGTCTATGGGACAATTTTTGACAGAGCAGGATGAGTACAGCATGGCTGTGGAAGAAATAGAAAAATGGTTCGTTGATAGGGCATACTATCTAAGAACTATGCAAGAGGCATGATCAAGGGTGGATGAGACTGATAGTAAGGACCTTCTTTTGGCAGGAGGGTGAGAAGGAACAATGGCCATAAACAGAAGATTATTTTTTCCTACCCTATACTCAGGGAGTTTTGGAGGAATTAGGAATGTTGTACATGAACACTGGAGGGTCCTACAACCCACCAGTGCAGGACAGAAGGTATTTCAGAAACCATCATTAATGATGGCCAAAAACATGAGAAATCTGAAAGACAGAGTGGTACACAGTGACCATCCAGTCCCTAGAGAGGAGAGTGGGAACTCCATTATTGGCTTAAATATTAAGGGGAATTACCCTTGTGGAAGGCATATCTACTGTTCTAACACATACAGACTAAAAAAATACTCAGCAATATAAATGACTCAAAAACTGAGATTTAAAGTAGCAGTGCAATGAAAATGTGCTGAACTCTAACCCCAACTTTTTTTCTTCCTAATTGATACCAGATGTCTTCCAGTTTATTTTGGTGGTAACATTTTCAGTTTCTGTTATCATTCAAAAGTTTTATGAAAGTTTTAAAATAATTATTTCTCAAGAAAAACAGATGTCCGCTTCATTTTTACATAGAAATGTTACTGAGGATCTGAGGAGGGTAAGAATCCAGACAAAAATGCAAATGTATAGTACACAGCATGGGAAGCATCCAGAACACCCAAATCAACAGTTCTGCCAATATTTTTCATAACCATAGCAGAAAATTTGCTTTTTGGAATACATTTTTTCGTTGCACTGCTGCTTTAAGAATTCATAAATTGGCAAACATTGGGAGTTATACATTGCATTAAATGTCTGTGTGATTTAATCTATGTTGGCAAGACTGGAATGGAATTAAGAAAGAGAGTGGGAGAGCACAAGAGTGATATGAGGAATGGAAGCCATTCGCACAATGTTTTACAACAGCTGGACACACATCCCTACCACAAGTTTTTTTGGAATAGAAAAGGTTACACTACTAAGAAGGGAAGGGGACCTTGAAGTTAAGTTACAAACAAGGGAAACGTTCTAAATTGATTTATTAAAATCCAATGACAAAAGGTATGGATTGAATGAAGAGATAGACTGGTTGCCTATTATCTAACCAAAATATTGCTCTGTTCTCCTCTAGGTACTTCTGTCTTTTCTCACTGCCTAAGAGTTGCAGCATGGTCTCACTCACATTGTCTTTGTGTAATTGGTAACACCCTGGGCTGGATATTCAAAGAGTGATGCCAGGCTTGCGTCAAGCCCTGCTTAAACCCGTTCTTTGGCGCAGCTGCGTCGATCATCTTTGCCGTAACTGCCCCAAAATTTGGTAGGTTGGATGCCGTTGTGACACTTTACCCAATTTATGGCAGGTTGCACCAACTCTTTGGTGTAAGCACTGTAAAAAGGGTCCCGATGATTGCTGCAAGCTAGACCAGAAAAAGTTGGTCTAACTTACAGCAGTTGGTACACGGGATCAAAAATCCTGATCACCAGCTGAGTAATTTTCACAAGCCCCATGCACCATATCTTCAGCATACCCTGGGCTTGCAGCAAATGTGGGCTTTAGAAAATCGAGCCCCCTATATTGCACACCAGTTCTATGAAATATGATGCCTTTATCCAACCTCCTGCCACCACTTTCCCAAATAATTTAGTTTTATTACTCTAGATGTCCCCATCCTGTTTCACCATCTCCACGGACCCCCTGTCCTGTCTGCTGCACAACCCATAACATTTTAAATTTTTTATATTTAATTTTTTACAAATAGTACTTTTTTGTAATATGTATTACATTATTCTATATGGTAAAGGGTAATAAGATTATTGGCAATAATGAAATCCCTTAACAAAAAAAACAAATAAAATTGCACAGTAAGAAATACAAAATTCAATATCCATGACCTTCCTAACACCTGTTTGACCTCCCACTACTGCATGGGTGTCGAGTCTACTTTTTGAATGGAGGCTGTCCATTTATGGTGGGTAAGAGTACAACAAGGTTCAACAGATGTTATAGTAACTTAAACAAGTGGAAGAGTTGATTACCTGTTTAAATGTACAAGACTTCCTCCACTTCTGGCATTTGTTTCCATGCAAGTGCTTGTTTTTCAAGGTAGGGAGTGGGCACTAGGGTACATATAACGTCATGAGTGGCATCATGTCTGAGTATGACCCCTTGATGGGAGTTTATGTAAACACAAGTGATGGCCTTACAGAGGGCTCTGTACTCAGTGAAGGAGCCAGAAATAAAAATAAATGCAAACGGAATAATGATAACAGTAACAGTACAAATACTGCACTTGGGGATCATTTTTAGCAACAGATTTAGAAATGGGGGTTGAAAAGAAAGACATATTAGGAGTGTATAACTGTAAAACAACCCAAAATATAACGATAAAAGAATGTGGAAAATGCTACGCATTGGGAAGGGACATTTTCTGGGGACAGAATGATTCACTCTCTTTTCTTGCATTACACTAAGGGCCCCATTTTCAGGTTATCATGGCACAAACTGGATTTGTGCCACACTAACCAGAAATAGCACAGGCCATTGGGGCTGTGGCCATATTCTGAGGCCACCTGTGCATGGTGCACCCTGACAGCACTATGTTGCAGTATATCGTGCTGCACATATGCAAATGAGGGATCCCCATGCATACGAAGTGCAGCATGACATTGAACGTTTTCAGAAGCACTAAATGGCCACAAGCACAGTGCAGTTTACCATTTTTTAAACCCAGTGTGTAGAGGAGGTGGGTTCCCCGCACCACCTCCACACGCCATCAAGGGCTGGGAAACCTGGTGGTCCAGCAGTCCCTCCCATGTCTCGATCCCCACATATGTGCAATAAAAGAAAGCCCTGGTAGTCCAGTGGTCCCTCCCATGCCATGATCCCCACATATGTAAAAACAAAAGAAATCCTTAGTGGTCTAGAGGTTCCTCCCCATTCCAATCCCCTGTCAGAACACCGAACATGACTCCCTGATTGATCTAGTGGTTCCTCCTCCCTATTCCTGACCTTCCTGTAGCATACAAAACCCTGTCCCCAGTGGTCTAGTAGATCCCCACACTGGCAAGTAGCGCCCCACAATTCCGGTCCCCCTGTCACTGACCCTGAGAGCTGAAGGAGCCGGGCACAGCCCTTCAGCCATGACTTAGCCGCAGACTGAGCTGTCCTGCTGCGTGTTCTGTACAGTCTTGTACAGTATGAGCACTGGGAGAGATCAGTCTGTGGCTAGCTGTGGTGGTGACAGGAGGGCTGTGCAGGTTGCTGGCTTTCGGGGTTGTAATGAGGGGGCTCAGCAGGGTGGTGGGGCACTACCTGCCATGGTGAGGGGGGTCCACTAGACCATCAGGGGCAGGGTTCTTTATGATACAGACAGGTTGGGGTTAGGGAGGGGGGACCGCTAGACCATCAGGGTTTTCTGTTTTATAAAATGGATGGGGATTGAGGCATGGGAGGGACCACTGGACCTCTAGGGCCTTCATTTTTTTTTTTACATATGTGGGGATTGGGGCATTTGAGAGACCACTAGACCCCCAGGGCTTTCTTTTTCTTTTTTACATATATAGAGATCAGCATGGGAGGGACCACTGGACCACCAGGGCTTTCTTTTTTTTGTACATACTGTATGTGGGGATCAGGGCATGGGAGGGATCACTGGACCATTAGGGCTTTTTTTTTGTACATATATGAGGATTGGGGCATGGGAGGGACTGCTAGACCACCAGGGCTTTCTTTTTTTTTTGTACATATGTGGGTGTAACCCCCCTTGTTCCAAGGGGTTACTAGAATCCCACTTAGAATCAGTGGTAGGCAGGGAAAGACAGCTAGTGAAATGGCAGTCAAATGGATTTCACACTGTCATAATCTGTTTCTCAGTCTCAGCTGAGCTGGAGTGATGATGTCACTTTAGAATTGCCGTGGCAGCATAAGCCACATTGGAATACTTGCTGGGGGTAGTGAGATTGAATGTTGAGTTAGAGTTCAGTAGTCTGTACAGTGGAGTTCCAGGAGGAGGCTGTAGCAGGCAGCTCCTCAGTTTTTAGCTCTGACAGAGAGCTACCACTGTGGCTTGGGTAGTTTGTTCTCACCCTAGAAGAAGAACATAGAAGACAGAAAGTGAAGTGGTGGAAACCTTTTTGAGTGGGTTTTCCAGTGCCCCATCCCTGGAGGGATGGGGGATTCCAGGATTCAGGGGAAATCCCCTGGTCCATGCCTGGACTGTGTTGAAGCTGCCTGAGATTCATCTGCTCTGTGAGTACCTGAGACTTTTGTGTGGAAAAGCCCTGGGGCACCCGCATTCCTGTGGTGAGTTTTTCTCTGACAAAGGAACTCTGTCTCCTAAACTGTTTTCTGTTTAAAAGTGTCTGCCTACTATGGGGTCCAGAGAGAGACTTGCCAAGTACAGAACTTTTAGGTTGTGTCTGATTTAAAAGTGTCTGCCTACTATGGGGTCCAGAGAGAGACTTGCCAAGTACAGAACTTTTAGTTTGTGTCTGATTTAAAAGTGTCTGCCTACTATGGGGTCCAGAGAGAGACTTGCCAAGTACAGAACTTTTAATTTGTGTCTGATTTAAAAGTGCCTGCTAAAGTTGGGGTCTAGTGAAGAGACATTGCCGATTACAGAACTTTTAACTTCATGACACCTCAGAGGTGTATAAAGTAATATGTTAAATGTGAAAGACATTTCGAGATAGCATCTACAAGTTTTCTGTGAGGGTGTTATTAACCAGATGAATGGGTGAGTATGAATTTGGAAGCAAAAGGTGGGAGACCCCCAATCTGGAGTAACTATGTTTCTGGGTTCAGTATGGGCACCTTTGTTTTCTCTCAGTGCATTTGGCCAGTGCCTGAAGAAAATAGTTTACCAAGATGTGGGTTGGATTTTCTGTGAGCCTGTATGTGCTCTTTGGTGGTCGAGGGTGCCACCAGTAATTCCTCATGAAATATGGGAAAGTCTGGTACTGACTGAGGGTGCCTAGTCAAGGGAAGTATACCAGTTCTGGCCATGTGTGCCAATTTCCATTCAGAACCAGAGAGTGTTCGCTGTTTCCATTTCAGAACCTGAGGGTTCACTGTGTCTGTGCTCTGTACCTTAGTAATCTGCATTACCAGTAGGAGTAGCCCTGTGGCAGTCCATCTTCGCTTTGTGATTATTCTCAGTGTATGTGAATAAAAGCCACACTCTAGAATCCCAACCTGGTTTGGACAGTACTGTTATTGCTTCCACTGTGTCTGGATTTACTTGGGTGCCCCTGACCAGAAGTACAAACCTAGCATAATTGTGAGCAAATGTTTTCTCCCAGGGACCCAGGTTGATGTCCATGGTAAATGGTCCCCCCAGGTGTGACCCAGGTAGTTGCCACACTTGGTTTACCTGTCTGAGGATGGCAGGCTCCGAAGTAGAAGTAATGGTAAACTGAACTTTTGTAGTGACAACCCCCATCTCTCTCATTGGCGCCATGTGTGAGAGGAGCAGCCCTGCTAGTTGAACAAGGGGGGCCGGTGGGGGTGAGTTACATGGGGATCTGAGCATGGGAGGAAGGACTGGACCACCAGGGCTTTCTTTTTTTTGTACATATGTGGGAATCGGGGCATGGAAGGGAGGATCTGGCCTGGTGCACTCGGCCACTGCGGCAGCACGCAGATGAGCCCATAATGGGCATGCAAATGGGCTGATTGTGCAGTGCATGCCCAATAGGCTTATCTGCATATCTGGGCTGAATATCGCCCATAGGGGCCACAGCACTAACCAGTGTGTGCTGCTCTTTAACCTTATGGGTGGTCTTCGGTCCAGTGCTCTTGTAACATAGCAAGAATTTGGCACCAGTGCACTCCAGACCCATTTTTTCTTGTGGTGACCCCGTGTGCGCATCCAGCTGGATGGCTCTAAATATGGGGCCCAAAGTATACGAAAACAAAAAGGAATAAAAATTACTTTGCTATTTAGGTACTAAACCTGCTTTTCAAAAGTTTGTGTGGAACATGTATGCAGTGACCTGATTTAGAGAGTAAAAAAAAAATCTGTATATTTTTATGTTGACAAATATGCAAATTATGACATGTGGATGAGCTGAAGTGAGTTGTTAACCTACTTGCATTTTAGACATGTTTAAATGGGAATTTGATTTATAGATGATATTAACAATTTGAATTATACACAGGTGTATGTATGACGGTTAACCACTAGGTATGCTTTCTTTTAAAGAACCCCCCATAAGAACACATTTTTAGGCATGTAGTAAATGTCTGGTAAATGACTATTTGAATAATTATACATATTTATTATTTGATTTAAATATAAAAACACCCTCCACCCTGAGGAAGGGGTATGTGGACACCCTGAAACTTCGGTGGGTTTAGGGTGCTTTCTGCGGAGCTCACGATAAAAAGAATATTTTTAAAAAATGTGACTCATGCTTTCATTTGTTCCTAGATTTAGTAGTTGCTGTATTGGTCCTTGCAAGAATAGATCCAGAAGCAAATGATTTGATACCTTTTAATGGACCAACATAGATGTAACAACAAGAACAAAGTGCTCTAGCTTTCGGACCAACCAGTCCTTCTTCAGAAGCTCATGGCAGTTGTTTAGAAAATACAATACTTTTCTCTGCATTATCTAGCTGTTATAAGTATTGTATTTTCTAAACAACTGCCATGAGCTTCTGAAGAAGGACTGGTTGGTCCGAAAGCTAGAGCACTTTGTTCTTGTTGTTACATCTATGTTGGTCCATTAAAAGGTATCAAATCATTTGCTTCTGGATCTCTTCATTTGTTCCTGTAATTCTTTCAGCAATGTTGACAGACATGGTGAGTAAATACAGGGACAGCAAATATGCCATCCATGGGAAAGGTAAACAGTGAGAAGTGAACCCTGGTGAACCCACTCAATGTCAGACTCAGCGGAGACAAGTGCAGGTGAGGTCAGACAATACTGATTTTAGACCAGATCAGCTGTGGAGGATATGATAATAAGTTTAGAAGGGGTGCTAGGTAGATCATGTCCCTCCCTCCTTCATAAGCAGGGATGAACAAGTAGTATAGCATGTACTAATTTGAAGGTGCTCCCTATCCCCTCTGTTACCTAATGTATCCAGTGATTCCCTTGGTAATGAGAGATTTTTCTAGACTTTCCTTGAAGGCCTTTAATGATTTTATGTTCGCTGTCTACAGTAGTAGACTGCTCCATAGGTTCAACACCCTCTGGGAGAAGAAGAAGGAGAGGGGACAATTCTCATTCTCCTTGATCTCTCCTCAGCTTTCGACACGGTGGGCCATCGTGTGTTAGTCGACCGCCTGAGGGAATTTTGTGGACTCGCTGGCACTGTCATCTGCTGATTTGAGTCCTATCTCACGAACAGGAGGCAAAGGATTGTGATGGGGAATTTCTCCTCCTCCCCTAGCCATCTGTCTTGTGGAGTACCTCAGGGTTCGGTCTTGTCACCAATGTTGTTTGCCTTGTATATGCTGCCCCTTGGGTGGGATCATTAGGAAGTACAGTCTGGATTTTCATTGCTATGCTGATGATATCCAGCTGTATCTATCCTTTGCCCCTGGGACATCCAATTCGGTGGACGTACTGAACAACTGCCTACAGGGTTTTATTTAACTCCAAAAATTGATTAGCGTTTTGCTCATAAAAGTACTAAAACATTGTGAAAATGCATAGCACTTGCCTCACAGTGTTTAACAAACATAACACTTCTAGAAAAACCTATATAAATACTTTCTGTATAGTTAGCATTGTCCCAAGGAAAAAACTGCTAATCAATTTTTTAAAACCCTGGCCTGACCGAGATTAATGACTGGATGGTCTCTAGCTGGTTGCGACTGAACCCCAATAAGATGGAGGTACTGGTGGTGGAGTCGAACAGGAGGCATGATAAGATGGCCTCTGGTACAGAGACTGGATTGTTTCTGGGATCTGTGCCATTGAAGGCCTCCTCTAGGGTGTGTGATCTTGGTGTTATCCTCGACAGCAGATTAACATTTGAATCTTAGGTGTCGTCCATTGTCCGGTCCAGCTTTTTCCACCTGAGGAATACTGCTAGGATCAATCACCTGGTTCCGCCCCTAGACCTTCCCACCTTAGTACATGCATTTGTGACATCTAGGCTTGACTACTGTAATGCGCTCTACCTCGGGGTCTCTGGAGGTACCCTCTGTCGATTGCAGCTAGTGCAGAATGCAGCTGCCAGCTTTCTGACGGGACAGCTTAAATTCTGTCACGTCACCCTAGTGCTGCGTGAATTGTACTGGCTGCCTGTTTAATGGAGGGTTATCTTTAAGGTGGGACTGCTCCCTACTGGGTCATAATGTCGCACGCTTAATAGCGTATGACATTATGGCTAAACCCCAACAGCGCTGTAGCTTACAGCGAGTGGTGCAATACCACAAATACTGCTGTACACGGTATTGCACCACTCGAAACATCCCAGGCAGAGGATAAGACCTCTGCTGGGATGGGGTTCTGCTGAGCAGCTGCCATGGCTCAGTGGACTGAGCCACTGCAGAGAGGAACCCAGGCAATGCATCTGGGACTGGGTTTGATTCCTGGTACCAGAAACTTTAATTTTTTTAACAGTTTGTGTGCTCCCCAAGTTAACCCCCCCCCCAGAGTTGATAATATTGTTTGTTGAATTTTGTTGACCCGGTAAGCCCACTGGGCCTAGAAGTCCCTTTTCAGGAAGCGACCCAGGAGGAGGCCTAGATGGTAAGCAACTCAGACTGAGCCAGATTAAGCTGTTGGTGGTATTTTTAGTGAAATTTTGAGGGGTTGGAAACAGTCCCCATAACAGGGGTGTGAGGCTGAGCCCCAAACAAAATTATGCCGCCTGGCAGAAATTGCGCTATATTGGCAGTGGGATTTTGCCATGCGACATACTGTCTTGCGACATTATGACCCCATGCTGGCTTGCTCACCTTTAGGCCCTACATGAACTGGGCCCTGGCTAGCTGTCAGACCTTCTAACACCTGCTGCCCTGGTCCACTCCCTCCGATCCTCCTCTAGGGTCTCCTTGTGATTCTCAGGATGAGGTTAAAAACTGCGGTCGACAGAGCTTTTAGTGTTGCCGGCCCTGTTCTGTGGAATTCACTTCCTCCATCTATAAGGGAGGCCCCTTCAGTTGAGGCATTCAAAGCCCTCCTCAAGACCTTTTTATTGAGCTGGGCATTCCCAGACACTGTTCTGTAAATAATGTCTTTGAGATATTTTTATAATAGAACATTAGAATTCCACTGGTAGAGTAGACTCCCATTTTAATGTTCTGATTTTATGTATTTAACTGGAATGTTGATATTTTATTTATAGTGTTTTAATTGTTTTTGATGTATTTATTGTACAGCACCCAGAGTCTCTGGGATTGGGCGACTTAAATATAAAATTTGCCTTGCTTTGCCTCGCCTAATATCACCTTTGACTTTGCCTCCTCAGAGCTTCAGAGTGCATCACCATGTCCTTCCAGAGGACACCAGATCAAACATCTCTGTTTCATCTTGTCATTACCGTTAAGTATTCAGAAGTCTTAGTTTATGTTCTCTTGCACATTCCTTTTCTGCAATACAAACATGTTAAGCGAAAACAGTCTCTCCTTATTGCCCTTATAGCTTTGCTTTTTTTATGGCTGTGGGCAGAGCCTACAGACATCTTTTTTTTTTTTTTCCATTGACTATACTTTAATGTATTTCAAAGAGAAACTTTTTTTTTTATAGTTCAACATTTTTATTGAATTGTCCATCATACAGGTACTGAGATTCAAGAGAGCATTTGGTTACATACATGAGGTCCATAGTTTGATTCACAGGTCTACATATATTGTACATGGGACCTTATCTTTTTTTTTAACTCTTTTTTCTGCACTCCCTACCTGCAGACTCTCTCCAGCATGGGCAACTCAGTCATCGGTTTCACCCATCTTGCCTGAAATGCGGCTCTCTCAGTTCTGGCCAGGACTTCCCCCATCACCTGCGCAGCATGCCCAAGCCCCCTGGGTCTGTGTCCTCCGGGGAAGGACTGCCATCACCTCCGGTGCCCTATCTAGAGGATTGGTAGGGCAGCCTGCACAGGGAAGGGAACTGGAACATACATCCTTATGCCCAGCAGTGGACGTGGGGTCAGTGCCACTGGCCCCACCTTCTCCTACGCCTACTAGAGGGCAGAAGGATTTTCTATTTTTTTATTTTCCCCCAACAACAGCTGTGCAGTGTCACCCAGCCCATGACATGCGTGCACCAGCACAAGTCCAGAGGGTGGCCACCCAATGTTGTAACCCACTTGCTGAGTCCCTGCGGCTGTAGTACACCCAGTCATTGCTGGGTGTCACTACGTGTGCAGAACGGTCCTCCACCCCTCCCCAGGAGAGGAGAGCAGTCTACGGATGCTTGATCCTCTCCTTCCCTGCCAACCCAATGACCCAGGCTCATTCCCGAACCCTGGTCGCCGGCCTGGCGCGAGGTGTGGCATCCAGCGCCTCAACCCTCAGCACCACCAGGCCAAAATATGGGACCTTATCTAACAATGAACTGTTACATTTATATTAAAAACATTGATATTACTTCTCTCCAGTCCATGCTAAACAATGAAATATACATACCGTATGATGAGAGCAGTTGAGCCAAACCACAGTGAAGGTAATACAGTCTGATCTGTATCAAGGCAGCTAGTATGACCTGGGTTTCTTATCTCCATGTGGTCTTGCACTCATCCTCAATCTGAAAAGAGAGACAAGAAGAAACAGACCATAAAGGAGTAGAGGAGAGCACCACAATAAGTACCCTGTCAGAGAAGGACAAACTGATCTGGATTTTCTGTCATTTTTTGCTAACTATATACAGAAAAAACAACAAAACTATATTGACCAGAACCACTGTGGCATCACCAGTAGTGGAAGACTGTATTAGTAATACAAGAAAACTTTCTGAGACTAGGAGGTTATCAATTATAGAGGCATGTGTTAATGTATTATATTCAGGAATTCATCCTATCCCAGCTCTGGGTGCCAGATATGCCAAGCAGGGCGACCATACCTTATAAAAATCATCTTGTCTAGGTCCCATCTGTGAAGAATGTCTTTCCATTTCATAGATAGGTCTCAGAGAAGTGATAATATCTTTGAGGGAGGGAGTGTGGGTTGTACACCAAAAGCTGAGATGTTGCCGCTTTGCTTGCATGACCAGCAGCATACACCATTTAAATTCCAGCTTAGAGAATGTCCTAAGTTGGGGGCAAATCCCTGGTAGCATTAAGGCTGGGGAGATAGGGATAAGTTTCCCCAGAACTTTATCCACCAGTTGTCCAATATTGGCCCAAAAGTTAAGCAGT
This sequence comes from Neoceratodus forsteri, assembly GCA_016271365.2. Lineage (NCBI taxonomy): Eukaryota > Metazoa > Chordata > Ceratodontiformes > Ceratodontidae > Neoceratodus > Neoceratodus forsteri. The sequence continues at coordinate 434,037,837 of JADMNL010000022.1, read as the reverse complement.
TGTGGGCAGGACCACAGAATGTGAATAAGTGCCCATCTGCTTGGTGACACCTCCAGCATGAATCATCTTCTGTTAGGACCATTTTGTGCAATATTGATGGTGTCCTGTACCACCAATGAAGTATTTTATTTTGTATTAACTGGCTACGAGCATCCACATAATGTGTATGGGCATTCTGCCAGCATTGAGACCAGTTTTTTTGTGGTATAGCTATATCCAGGGCATTTTCCCATTTCTGCCTGGCCTTCTCTGTCTGATCAGGGAGGGAGTCCCAAAGATGTGAGTAGATAACACCTGTTTGTCCCTTAGGCAAAGCCAACCATTTGGAAAGAGGTGTACTTCCCTGTTATATTAGACATTGTTTAGAAAGAAGATGTGCCGTTGCAGCGCGTATCTGGTAAGTATTTCCATAAATCTCCTTGTGGAATTCCCCACTGTTTTTAGAGATTTTAAAAAGAGTCTATACAGGTTGAGGTTGAGGCTAGTAAGTCTGGAATGCAGAGAATACTTTTTTGTGTCCATGAGTGTCAAGATAGTGCGGTGTGCTCAACTGTGATGCTGGAGTTTTGCCATAGGGGAGCATATAGAATAGGCTTAAGGGAGATTTTAAGGGAGCAATATAGTTGCTTCTAGTATTTAATGGTCGAGCCTGTGGTGGGGGGGCATCTTCTTGATCTCCTGGGGGGGGCTGCATATCACAGATGTGGGGGTGAGGGTACCAGTTATGTCCCTTTCCATAGTTACCCATTGTGGGGAGGTCATAGAGATGGGACGAAACCATTGTAAGGTCTAAGCCATTTGAAATGCAATTTTATATCCTTCAAGCCAGGGGAGGCCCCATCCCCCTTTTTCCAGTGGGCTCTCAGTTTAGTGCGACTATATCGTGGTGCTGCCTGACCCCACAGGAAGGCTCCTACCATTTTGTCCCATTTGGCATACCAGGACGAGGAGAGATGTGGAGGCATATGGGAAATAAGGTACATGATTTTGGGGGCTAGGGTAATCTTGATGGCTGAAATCTTACAAGCCATGGCGAGATTCAGTCAGGTCCATCTGTTGAGCTCTTCCTTACATTCAGCTAGGAGGGGTCCTAGATTGCTGTCCCATATTGTATCAAGCTGTGGAGAGATTTTCACTCCCAGATATGTCAGGTTCTCTGTGGCCCAGGGGCACTGTCAGCTTTGCCCATCGGTTTACTTTAACTTGGCAAATGATAATCTGTGGGCAAAAATGAGCACTAAATATGCTCGGGAATTGTCTTGCATCAAAGTAAAAGTGCTTAGTTTGCCTGTTTTTTTTTTATATTTTCCACTTATTTCTTTTCTGTCGTCCTGACTGAAATTCGCCATCCCCAGGAAGCAGATACTGCACCAAGAACGCGCCGGGAACGCGTGTTTCTGCTGTGCACACTGTGCTGAGGTGCAAATTTTACCAAACACATCGCAGCAGACATATAATCCAGCAAAACTAGTAAAATTAACATGCTGCTGGTAAGTTTCACAATAAAACGAGTGCTGGATTAACTGCAAATCAGTACCAGAGTCTGGCACCAAAATCTTGAGCATGCGCACTTGCGGTCAAAGGAAAGATCTTGCGCATGCGTGAGAATGTGCCACTGCTGCACATGCGAGGGATTTCGGCACCAGACTTCGGTAGTGGTTTGCAGTTAATCCAGCACTTGTTTTATTGTGAAACATACCAGCAGCATTTTAAGTTTACTAGTTTTGCTGGATTATATGTCTGCTGCGATGTGTTTGGTAAAATTTGCACCTCAGCACAGAGTGCACAGCAGAAACTCATGTTCCTGGCACGTTCTTGGTGTGGTATCTGCTTCCGGGGGATGGCGAGTTTCAGTCGGGACGACTGAAAAGAAACAAGTGGAAAATATAAAAAAAACAGGTAAACTAAATGCCCCTTTAAGACCTAAGGTCAGTATCTTTTGTGGGTCACAATGAGGATTAAGGGGGGAGAATTTCTGTTTTGGTATGCTTTACCTTGAGGCTGGAAAGTTGTAAAGAAACAGTTTTTACAGACAACACAATGGTGCTGAGTCTGTACATTGCCAATACCTGCTAAATAGGTGGAAAAACAGTGTATGAAATAGGAAACATAGGAGGACTTATTAGTTACAGTTGTCCATAACAGCCATCTTGCTGCCTATAGCTTGAAAATGGAGTATCATGGAACACATTTTATGGACTTTTCAATGTATCCTTCCACATCTACAAATCACTATGCCGACTAAGGTAAAATACTCCCTTCTTTCTCTTTAGAATGTTGGAGATATAACTCCAAGCTGCTTATCAGATGGCCATTAGGAAACTGAAGCAGCTTGTTAAATATTGGTTGCCTATTAAACTGGAGATTTGTTTACCCCTTCGAAATGCAACAACTTGCACATTTAAATACCTAGCAGTTAAACATTTTTTGCTACTAACTTCAGTTGGGCAAGTACTGTCTTTCAAAAAAGATTCATACATCATAAATGTCACCCATGCCCCAGCAAATCTATAAAGATTTACACTGTATTTTAACCTCCTAAGATACTATCCGATAAGCACTGTCTCAGACATATGCCAGGTCTTCAGTGAACTATCCAAACTAAATATATAGATTTTTTTTTTACAGCAAAGGCTGTGCCTGCTTTCCAAACATTACAGATAAGAGCCTGCCAAGTACTGAGGTCTCTTATAGTAAGTGTGTGTGTGTGTGTGTGTTTGGGGGAGGGGTAGAGAAACAGTTAAACTCCTGGCAAGGGAGACTTTATCTGATGAATTAACTGCTGACAAACCATGAGATTGGGAAATTCATCTGTATAATTATCTGATTCCTTATGTTTCCATATATAGTTATAAAAAAAGTTAGTCAAAACAAATGAGAAAGAAATTTGTAGGGGACAACAGTTGAGTTTTTCTTGTGTTTTGAACCTCCAGCTTTAGGCTGTGGAACATAAATGTATTGTTTGTGTTTGGAATGTGCAATATAAACAGTAAGAAGGTCTGAACAGTAATATTTTAATTTACAGTATTAGTAATGTAATCGTGCAGAATTTCTATAAATAAATTTGAGGTCTGATAATAATGTAGTTAGGATATGTGTTAACTTGCTTTGTTCTCTCACAACATGTAATAGTAGTAATAAAAATGTTATTCTGAAAATTCAGAAAAGGATAGCCCAATTGAGCTGAGGCTCATTTTCAATGGGGTCCCAATGTATACAACAAACAAATAGTTAAACAGAATGTAACATAAGGCACCTCACACATATGTCTTATATATGTGATTTTATTTCATTGGTATAGTTATAAGTATATACATGCATGCATCCAGGAATATATTCAACAACCACGTCACTGTGACAGTCTTTTATACCGAAACTTAAAGCTGCACCCTTTGGTCACATAACCTGTGGTATGACAAGAATTTGAGTACAGTTTAAACAAGTTTGTTATTTTACTTTGTTCTGACTGGTCTCCAAAACACCATCTGGACAGTTATTACATTGTTTTCTGTCCCACACTTTAATTAGTACATTGCTTTCTTTCTGTCCCACACTGTAATTACCTTTTGCCTGGGGCATACTTGTATACATCAGCATACATTCCTCTGCCCCATCTTGCCTTAGCAATAGCCTGATATTACCTTGCATTATACCTTAAATTACATGGCTCAATATTACCTTACATTACATGGCTCAATATTACCTTGCATTATATGGCTCAATATTACCTTGCATTATACCTTACTTTACACAGAATATGTACATAAATACAAACATAGCAAATACAATATACAACCTGTATCAAAAGACACAATACATGACAGACATGTAGATGTTGTTTAATCAATTACAACAAACTTTAGGCATTTCAGCACTTTTTACAAGCCAAGATCTTATTTGATGCCAAGATGGAGGAGATATTGACTTGCTATATAATGTGCTATTTTTGAGAATGAAAGATCATGCAATTTGTTAGGAGGAAAATTATTGTTTAGATACATAGATACATAGACACAGTCAGCAGATAAGGGCCTATGGTCCACCCAGTCTGCCCATTTGAGCTTGTAAGTTACCTTTATGTTTTTCTATACTATTATTTTTTTTTATATTTTTAGAGGTTTCATGTAGGCTTGATATTATTCCTGAAATGTCAAAGATCTTCCTGGGGAACTTGCAAGATACTGGTTTATAATGATATCATTTTTAAAAGGTGATCAAACGACTGGAAACAGAAGACTGTTTTTTGTCATTTTATAATATGATATACTGAGTGTGTATTTACTGAGTTGCTGGATCAGGGCCTTGAAGAAAATAATAACATTTACATAATTCATTCAAGTTTCCATCAGGTGGTCAGAAAAAAGTCTATGACAATTTGTTTGAAAATTAACAAATAATAAGATGAAAAAATAGCATATGTGTATATGTATATGGGGAAATGTTTATAGGCATTACTAGTATGTTTTGAAAGACTGGCTAACATGTGATTACTAATTTTGAGTATAGTTCATGAAATAATGAGTGTGATATTTGTTATTCCATATAGTCCCCCATTATACCTTATGCATACCATGTCAATCCAAGTCATTCCAAGGCCATCTTGACATATAATATTAATACCGAACAGCAAATCCTAGCTCTTTTCCTGATAAAAGGCTGCTGATATAATAAATAAAGAACAAAGTCATAAATAAGGAACCAGTGGCTTGTGGAAACATCTACAGGGATTTATACAGGATTTGAATCTGCCTCTGAGGGGAAAATACAGGAAAAATGAGGGCCTGTTACAGGGAAATTGTTATTTGGATCTGGGAGCACTGAATATTTCTTATCCTATATTTTGTATCCTGGATAGCACAGGGGAGATGCTACATCTCATTGTCATATGGGATCTTCATTTACACAGTTTTGCACTGTATTTATTCAGGCTGTCCCAGATTAGATGCAATATTTTGTTTTCAGTGGGGTCATGATTTTACCATTTTGATAATGTATTTATTCAGGGTACCTAGTCCAGGGCTCCTGTATTCAAAGGAGATACACAGCGCATCCTGGTGGGAAAGGGAGATGTGCCACGCAACTCCAGCAATGCACCATATCATAATATTCAAATGTGCAGGATGTACTGGCTGCAAGGGAATGGGCCAGGGTACACACAAATGGTATGCCATGCAAGTTGTGGAGGCATTCCCATGCATATACTGCACTGCAGCATATTCAGTGGGAATGCACCCCTTGCAGTCCAGAGCCCTGTGGCCCACAGTTAGGCCACAAATACCTGGCCTAACCTGGCCAGCCTCCCACAGGTGGGCTGTGGACATGCACCCAGGTGCACAGCAACCTGGCAGCCCTGGTGGACTAGAGATACCCCCTTCCCGTCCTTAATTGATCCAACTCCATCCCTAAAGAGCTCCATAATGTAAGGCCCCCCAGACCTGATCACACCAAAGGAAACCATGGTCCATATCCATAGCATAGAGGACCCCACCCACCACCCTGGTACTCAGACACCCTCACTCCCCCCATACCCGACCTGTTGCAGAGACTAGCACTGCCCTTCACATCTTGCCATGATGAGCCACCAACTACACTGGACCTGGGCTGGGGACCTGCACCCTGGAATGACCCAAGTGGCTATACTGTGCATTGGGGCACTACGCAAGCTGTGGACCCACCAGTGTATGCAGTCATGTGTATGTCCCTGGCAAACCATTAGAGGGAACTGACATACCTCCAGTGCATGCCTTGTCAATGCTGTATCTTCCTGCTGTCATACACCACTGCAGGTCCACACTGTTCCCCATTCCTCTGTGTAACATGTCACCCTCTGGACTGCTGAGGTATCCCAGGTGCCATGGGGTGCAGTATCCTGTAATGCCATTTGCAGTGTATGCCCCAGACTATGGATAGTTCATACATGGTTCCCCGATTGTACAAACGAACAGGAGGTCAGCTGTAACATGCCTGTTCCAGGACCTGTGTGAGTGGGTACAGCATTGGCCATCACCTGCACTGAACAGTGCAATGGCATCAGGACAATGGATCTGCCTGCAAGCACCTGAGGTGTATGGCCACTGGGCATTACCACCTGCAAACAGCTCCTGCTTATGTATGACACATTCCAGCATCCTACGGCCAGTGCTCTGCCACCCACCAATACAGTGGTACAATCTCATCACAGTGCCAGTTGTCACAATGGGATGGGTTGGGGGCAGGGAGGGGGTGTATGTGCACGTTGAGGGGGGCTAGGGGCCACTACACTATGGACATGGACTGTAGGTGTATTCTGTTGTGATCAGGGATGGGAGTGGGGTCCCTATATTATGGAACAGATAGAGCCTGGACTCCGGTATGATCAGGGCTGGTGGAATGGGTGGAGGGTGCCACTTTACCACTGGAGACTTCAGGGAATGTCCCACATGGGAGCGATTGGGGTCAGGGCTTGGGGCCAAGAGCTGCTCTGGCACATTCATCCTGTGCCAACATGCAAATTGAGCTGGTAATGAACATGCATAAGGCCTCTTTGCACCCTGCATGCTCAATTAGCTCATTTGCACTCCTGGGCTGAATATCTTCCATGGAGACTGGGGGCACATACCAGTATGTGCCATGCATTCCCCCTGGGAGGTTTTCAGTTAGGGGCACCCTGGATGCACCTGTCTTGGCAGCTGCCCGCACTGTGACTCCTGTTTAGGGTCACATGTTTACTGCATGACAAAAGGGATTGACTCCCACTGAAATTACATTGTTTACTGCAGTAACTCTACTGCAGAATTCTGCAGTGCTGTGCTTCGTTCTGGTGGGTTTCACTGTATGCGCTCCCTGTACCGGGTGGTGCATTCTCTTTGAATATTGTATCAGTGCCAACTGGCGCACCCTCTTTGCACAACACACCTTTCTGCTCGCGCATTGGTCCAGCACTTAATATGTACCCCAGATGTAAAATATTATTTTCAGTGCATTCTGATTTTACGCAATGCAGCATAATATTGTGTAGATGCAGAGCCCAACTGAAAATAAGATGCCATTTCTTCTGTGAACTATCCAGGCTAAATATATAGTAATTAGCAGGCATATTCTAGAAAAACACATTGTAAAAATATGTAAAAAGAAGACCACATTGAAACTGTCTCTCCACAGACCTGCATTGTGCAAATTCATTAGACATAATTGATAAAAGCATCCCAAAAGCTCTCCACAGCCATATGGGCTCTGACCAGAGTTTGTTATATTATGTATCATTGTGGAATGCTGTTTTATGTTTTCATTGTTTTAGTCCTCATATCTATCTATCTATCTATCTATCTATCTATCTATCTATCTATCTATCTATCTATCTTTATTTATTTAGTTTTTGTTTACCGGGTGGTGTACTAGCCGTAGAAATTATTATTTTCAGACACAACCTGGGAGGTTACAAACACAACAGTACAGTACAAAGCAAGGACAAAGAATACAGTGGTGGAGTGGGACTTTTGATAGCAACAGCATGGTACATTTTACAGAGATACAAGGCAAATGGAAAAATCAATCTGAGATTAACAGCAGGATACAGCTTTTCAGTGACACAGTACAATCTGAGTATGAGGTAAACAACCATAAGCACCTGGCAGACAGTAAACTAGCACAATAAGTGCCAGAAACATGTCAAACAAATACATTGCTTAAAAGCTAAGCTGCTAAGCTAGTAAACAGCTAAAAAATACATATTACAAAACACTAAGAGCAGTTAATGAAGGTAGGAGTAGAGGGGAGCAGGAAAAATGAAAAGAGACCAGGAGTATGGGGATGAGGGTGAGGTACAGTAGCAGAGAAGTTAGGGAGGATTGAAGCATGTACAAAGGGTAAGTTTACACAGATGAGACCGATAAGCTTTCTTAAAGCAGGGATGGTTAGGCACAGTTTGGATAGCTAGGGGAAGGGAGTTCCAGAGTTTGGGGGTGGCACTGAAGAAAGCACAAGTTCACTTGGAGGTTTTGCAACTCGATAATTGGAGTAGGGCCTGATCAGAGGACCGGAGGCCATAAGTGGAGGTCGAAGGAAGAAGGAAGGAGGCAAAAGATGCTGGGACATTGGTCTAATGATGCTATCCACCAGTGTGCCAAAGGAGAGCAGTCAATAGTTTGAGGGGGAAGGCCAGTTTAGGTTGGCGTATTGCTGACACCGATGTTTCAGGCACAGAGATGCTGAGGCATAGCGATAGATGGAGTTATACGACATGTTCCATTCATGTAAGGATGCTTTTGAGGCATTAATATAAGTTGCAGCTCCATAAGCCAGTGAAGGGAGGAGAATACCTCTAGCAATGACCAGCCTGGCTGAAGGTGTCAGGATATGAATAGCTTTATAGGTGAGCCCAATTTTGGAGTTCACAGACTTACTAGTGGATATGATATGTTGGTCAAAGTCCAGAGACCCATCAAGCAGGACTCCAAGGTATTTGAATGTGCTTACAGTCTTTAGTGGAGACCTGTTGAGGCAGGAGACACTAAGTTGACTTTGAGCCAACCTGAGGTTTGCAGTAGTACCAAAGACCATAGCCTGAGTTTTGTCCACATTAAGCAGAAGTGTGTGCCTGGAGAGCCAAGTCTGAACAGCATGAAAGGCAGAGGAAAGGCTAAGGTCAATTTCAGACATGTTCTTAGAGCTATAGCATAGAACAAGGCTGTCTGCATAAAGGAAAGATGAGCAGTGAGGGGTATCCACAGTAATGTGATTAATAAAAACAGTGAAAAGAAGGGGACCAAGGATGAAACCCTGGGGGATGCCTACATGTATGGATGCTGGATCGAATACATCAGAGTTGAATTTCATGACTTGCGATCTGTTTGTGAGGTAGCTATTAAATCACGACATAGACTGTGTTGAAAAGCCCAGAGATGAGAGACTGGAGAGCAGAAAAGGGTGATTTACCAGATTGAAGGCTTTAGTGAGGTCAATGAATATGGCTGCCATCATATATATATATATATATATATATATATATATATATATATATATATATATATATAGTGGCACGGTAGCACCACTATACTTAGGGTTGAGGGATCACTTCTATGTTAAAGCCCACCTTTTGTACTTTAATAACTTCACAATGGTTCAACAGATTTGCATGACATTTTGCTTGCATAATCTCATGGGGTAGGTCTGTTGATGTGGCAAAGTTTGTTTGAATCGCTTGTGTGGTTTCTGAGATACAGAGTCTACAAAACTGTTACATTTATATGTTTTTTGCTGTTTCCTTGTCCACCTGTATCTCAGAAACTCTTTGAGGTGTGGTCTAAAATGTTCAGGGTAGAAAGTCTTTGCCTTACAAATGTGCCTTTTGAAGGATTGGTGAAAAAATATTAATGTGTTTCAAAGTTATTAAATTTCAAGATTTCTCATTATTGTCAATGGGAAATTAAAGATGTTCAGCAAAAAAATGGATGCTTTGTTGCAGGATATAATCCCTTTTCACAGATGGATCATCCCGTGTCGCAGGTGGGAAATCCTTTTTCAAGCTGCCGCCATTTTTTCTGGCAGTTAGCGGGAGAGAAAGAGAACACATAAAACTGAATGGATTTAAAAAAAACAAACATCAGAACCTAGCTAGACTGGACCTGTTTAGCTATATTCTGATGATTTTTAAAATTATGCCAAGAAATACCTTTTCTGGGCATCCAAAATCTCAGGTGCCCAGCTTAGCAACATGAGCACTTCCCCAGGTTCTCTGTATGAGAACTGCAGGAATTTCTTCAGTTCTGTAGCCACAGCTGAACTCCTGCATGTTGGCTGCAGTGTGTGCTGTGAGCCGTCCTTTTCCCTGGTGTCTTGTGGCTCATCCCACCTACTGATTGCTGTCTACCACTCCCTGTAATGAATCAATAAGTATATTCCCTGGCATCTAGTGGCACCCTCCACCCACCAATTGGTGTTCTGTCTTTCCCTGGTGTCTAGTGGCACTCCTCCCCACATGCCAATCACCATTTCTGGTAGTCTAGTGGTCCCTCCCCCCTCCCTCCCATGTCTGATTGCTGTCCCCGTAAGTTGAAAACAAAATCCTGGTAGTCTAGTGGTCCCCACCTCCATGATATTCTGTCACCATTTGCTTATAAAAAAAAATATCCTGGTAGTCTAGTGGTCCCTCCCCTCTCCCGATGTCTGATCCTCATCCCCATATAAAAATAAAAATTGCCTGGTAGTTTAGTGCTCCCTTCCCTCTCCCTGATCCTCCTCCTGTGAAAGACCATCAATTTTCCGTGTGGTCTAGCAGTCCCCCCACCTCGTTAGGTGATGACCCACCACCCCACTCCCCCATCCCAATTCCCTAGCCAGAGACCAGCACAGCCCTCCTCTCACCTCCATGGCTGGCCGCAGACTGAGCTATGAATGAGCACGTACTGTATAGAATAGGCACTCATTCATAGCTCAGTCTGCATCTAGCCATGGAGGTGCAAGGGGGAGTGTGCTGGTCACAGACCAGGAATGGGGATGGGGAGGAGAGGGGTGGTGAGTCATTACCTAACAAGGTGGGGAGGTGGAGAGCCGCTAGACCACCAGGAAAATGAATAGGCTTTGAGGGAAGGGGGATCAGGAAGAGGGGCATGACCACTAAACTACCAGCTAATTTTTATTTTTATATGGGAATGGGGATCGGACATTGGGGAAGGGACCACTAGACTACCAGGAATTTTTGTTTTTCATTACAGGGCACAGGGATTGGACATTGGGGGAGGGAGAAGGGACCACTAGAGTACCAGCATTTCTTTTAGCTTAGGAGTATGGTGATCGGATATGGGAGGGATGGGGGAGGGACCGCTAGACTACCAGGGCAGTCAGACATTGGGGGAATGGGGACAGGACCACTAGACTACCAGGATTTATTTTTAATCGAAGTAGCAACTTACACAAAATAGTACTATCAGCTTAGGGAGCCACTGGCTATTTGCAACTGATCCAGTTACTGGTTGGAGCACCTATAGTGATGCAGTGGGGGAGAGCTACAAAAAAAGCTGGGTTTAAAGACTGAGAAGACAGAAAACAGACATGTACGTAATAATACAGTGGTGTAAGATGATAAGAATTGGGACTGCTTCATGCATGACAAGCTCATTAACAAAGTGCTGGATGATAACCCGCTCAATGAATCTGTAATGATGTTCTAATGATTTAACTTATTGGGTTGGTGATCCGACGTGGGAGGAAGGGACCAGTAGACTACCAGGATCTTTTTTTTTTCAGAGACAGCGATCGGACATGGGGGTGTGTGGAATCATTACAGTACCAGGGACATTATGAAATGGGATTGGCATGAAATAGGATCCTGTTTCACTAAAACAGGATCCTTTATAGTGCTTTCCCATTCACTTCAATGGGATTAGTCTGATTTAGGATGCTGTTTTGCAAAAGGTTCCTTTATCATGCTTTCCCATTGCCTACAATGAAAAAGCAAGATAAATGATCCTTTTGTGAAACAGGATCTTATTTTGTGCTGTGGTTCAATGTATTTCAGTGGGGTTTTCAACTTTGGTTCATAACTCAGCTGTTTTTTTAACATTTTGAGCCCAGATTTTCAGCATGGCCTTTTGGGGACCCCATCTCATGAACAATAGGATTGTCATTACACAACTCCTGCCCAAAAGGTGATTTTACAGTAGCTTGGCGAATTCGCCTTTGAGGTGGGATTTGGAAATTTTTCTGCCCATTTTATGAGGTGGGGTGATAAGAAAGCTAATGTTGAAAGAGTGGGGTCAAATATGTAAAAATGAGTTAAGAATTCATCTGCTGTACTTTCGCTACGCATGTTCATAACTCTGGAAATGTTAAATACTTTCACCCAAGATTTTCAGCATAGCCTTCTTATTACTGAAACTCATGAATGTCACAACTGTCATTTTCCAAATCCTGGCCAACCTGTGTTTTTACACCTGTGGTACGGAATGGCACTGCAGTTGTGCAGAATTATGTTTTGGTGGAGATTTGAACATTTTCTATACTGAGAATATGAGGTGGGATAATAAGATGGCTGTGGTGACTGTTTGGTCACTGCTGTCTTATAAATGGAAGCGCAGGGCCCAAAGGGCCCTGTGCTTCCACAGCTACATACATATATGCATCTATGGAGGGATGGGAATGAGAATATGATTATACTACTAGAAAAAGTAAGGAAATTCATTGCAAAATCTTTGTTAATGCATCAGTTAGGGCTGTTACTAAAGTGACAAAAGTAGGGAAATGTGATGTTAGGGTTTCCAACCCTAACATCCCACCCCCACTCTACACACACTGACAGGCATCAGGGGTGTGCCTTGGGGTCGTCAGCCCTAACACGCACCCCATTCTCCAATACTGTGCTGATCTCACCTTATTTACTTATGGAATGGGGTGTGCATTAGGGATGGCAACCCTAAGGCACATCCCCGATGCCTGTCAGTGTGCAGAGTGGGGGTGGGGTGTTAGAACCGGAAACCCCAGCATCACATTTCCCTACTTTTGTTGCTTTAGTAGCAACCCTAACTGATGCATTAACAAAGTTTTTTTTCAATGAATTATACAGGCACAATAGTCCCTGTATATTAGGATTGAGTAAGCACATCTATGTTAAACACAAATTTATGCACTTTAATAACTTTGCCCCCATTCAACCAATTTACATTCAATTTAGAAAGTACAGTCTTTGTGACAGGATCTCTTGATCCTATAAATGTCATGTAGATCGGTTCAGTGGGGTCAAAGTTTTAAAGATGCAAAAAAAAGGTAAAAGTCTCCATTTTTGAAACATTTAGGACTTTTTTTGCCATCCAATAACTAAAACAATATGAGGCTTTGAAACCTGAAACTTTCAGATTTGATGGAGGTTGATCCAAGGTATGTGCTTTTGTGGTTTTTAGTTACAACTGTTAAGTAGTGTTTTAAAATATTCAAGAAAAATGTTCCATTTCTGAGTATGCACAGTTCAAAAAAAAAACCAACGTTCTATGGTTAAGTGAATTTTTGCGACAACAGCTGCTTTCACTAAATGACACAGCTATAATTTATTAAAGGACGGCTGTGTCGCATAGTGCAACTCCTGCTGTGTCGTGACTCACATGTCAGGGACAGGGCTACTGCTGATATAGCCCCGCCATCCTTACTGTGCTTTGTCATATTATACTGTATCTGCACACTATGGGCCCCAGTCCCTGGTGGCAGTTTGTTTACTTATTTATTTATCTGCTCACGGGGGCTCCAATCCCAGCGGCAGTTTATCTATTTATCTGTCTGCACATGAGGGGGGGCCAGTCTCCGGTGGCAGTTTGTCAGTCTGTCTGTCTGTCTGTCTATCTATTATCTGACACCAGGATGCCAACCCCGGTGTCGGATCCCCCCCATTGTTTCATTGATAGTTACCGACATCAGGGAGCCCAGTCCCCATGTCAACATTTACAAGATCCCCCCAGCAGTGTGAGATACTGGGGAGCTCACCCCTCGTGTTCTGAAATAGTTTATTATTTTTTGTACATTCTTGCAAGAAAAAAAGTTCCCCAATGTCTTTTTCTTTTTTTTACCTGAAAAAAAGAAAACCATCCTTCGTCATCCCCGCCATCCCCTTCCCCCCCGTCCTGACCCTCTCACTGAGCACCCAAAACCCCAACCCCCCTACCCTATACTTACCTCCAGAGGTTGAACAATGTCATCTTCTGTGGACTGAGACACATCTGTACTCTTCAGAGCCAAACAGTGAACTGAGGAATAAACTTAGCATTTAATATACTACTGTCTCTCAATTTCACTTTTGACTGTATGAAGTATAATGCAAATCTGGTTGTATTAATTGTTGATATAATGATAAATGTGCAACCTAAACATGATACTCCGATAAAGAAGTATAAAAAATAGAAATGAGGAATAAAAGTAAGTGCCGTATAATGTATTTCCATATTGCTTTTTATCCTTCATAGTGGGCTGCTGCCTGTGTCAGCCACCCTTACTGGTCTCGGGAGGTCTTTTGGGATCTTATGGATGTCTTGCATGTCCCAGCAGATCCCCCAGAGCCGTCCCAGAGGCATCATCCTGCTGCAAACCCTGTATTTTCCCATTTACTCCCCTTAAACCCAGAGGCCACAGAACGTGGATGCTCATGTGCACCACGGCTCCGGTGATGGCCCCGTCTGCCCTCCCCTCAGCCTAACGCCATGGCTCCTTGATGTGACACTGCCCTCAAGCCTCCGCCAGAAGGCAACCAAGTGCTGAGGATTCCCTTGAGCCCTCCCCGATGAGGACAGCTGCCTACCGGCAGCTCAATCAGCTCCTCATCTCCCCCAGCTGACCCCCGGTGGTCTGAGCTCATGAACAAACCTGGGTCACCGGTGTGGCTCAATGTGTGGTGTCCAGTGCCTCAACTTTCAGCACCACTGGGCTGGTCCATGTAATGTATTTCAATGGTGTTTTGAACCTACGTTCATAACTTTGCCATTTTCAGGAATTTTTTCAGCAAAGCCTTTTTGGGACCCCACGTCATGAACACTGCCACTGTCATTTTATTAATCAGCCCGGAAGTGATTTCACAGTTGCTGTGTGAAATCACCTTTTGGGACCGATTAACTAAATTTCACCACCAATGTTCATGAGGCGGGGTCTCAGAAAGGCCATGTTAAAAATTTGGTGAAAAAAATTTAAAAAATGGCCAAGTTATGAGCATTCATTGAAACTGTTCCACGCACATGCATAACTTTTGTAATTTTAAATATTTTGATTCCAGATTTTCAGCATAGCCATTTTTCACTCCAACTTATGAACAGTACAGATGTAATTTTTCACATCCTATCTGAAATGTGTTTTTGCATCTGTGGTGTGGAATGGCTTTTTGGCACAGATCTGAAAATTTTCACCTACGGGGTTTATGAGATGGGTCATAAGAAGACTATGTTCTAAGTTTGGTGTCAAAATATTTAAAAACAAGGAATTTATTAAGTAATGTTGTTGCAGGGAAGTCCATTGCACCACTGGGGAACATGCTGCCTTACCGTGCCAGTGAGCTGAGTTCAGGTGAGAACTCAGTGAGCCAGTTTACTGGGCCAAGGCTGATGGGGAAGGTGTTGCAGCATACAGCACCTACACCAGCTTGGGTAGGGACAGAACAGTGTTTGGGTGCAGATGCCACACCTTGTGGTGGGTCAGGGAACCTCACCCACAAGGTATCGACATGTGTGCCGGGGCCTGCTAGGCCCATGCACTGGGACAGGACTATCTCCAATATTGCATTCATCTCATTTTGTGCAGGTCCAAAGGGATCTGCACAAATGAGGATAAAATTGCACTATCAGAAAAAGAAGGGAAATTTTTGCAAAAAACTTTGTTAAAGCAGACATTAGGTTTGTAAAATGCAAAGCACACCAAGAAGGGAAATTAAAAACATTAGGGATTTGTGTCTCTGGAGTATTGGTGAATCAGTAGTTGGGCCTTACTTGGGGTTGTCAACCCAAATGCCCACCCTCTCCCCCAGCCCTTAGCCTTTTGTCCAAAGCACAAGATACAGCTCCAACCTAGTGCCTCATAGTGATACAGTATGGCCAACATAATCTGTCAGAGCTTTCTTCACACAGGGCCCTACAGGCCCTGCATGAAGACATCACATTTGACCTCATGTGATCAGGGGATGGGCGAGCATTAGGGCTGACAACCTCATGTAAGACCCCACCACTGATTCACCAATACTCCGGAGACCCAAATCCCAAATGTTTTTCATTTCCCTGCTTTGTGTGCCTTGCATTCTACAACCCTAATGTCTGCATTGATGTATTTTTTTATAGAATGAATATATACTGTATATATATATATATATATATATATATATATATATATATAGTAAGGGGTTGAGTAGGCACATTAACGTTAAACTGCAATTTTTGCACTTTAATAACTTCACAATCATTCAACAGATTTGCATGAAAGGTTGCAAGCAGAGTCTCCAGGAGTAGATCTCTTGACATGCCAAGTTTTGTTCTGGTTGGATATCAGATGTGCAGATTCCGAGATGCAGATAGTGTTAAGATGCAAAAAATTGCCGTTTTTTTGTTGGTTTTATTTTTGTCATCACGTAGCACCCAGACGGTTTGGAATTTTGGTCTGAAATTTTCAGGGTAGAAAGGGACTGGGTCACAGATGAACCTTTTACTGGTTTGGTGAAAAAAATATTAATTTGTTCCAAAGTTATTCAATTTTAGAAATTCAGGTTCTGAGCATGCTCAGTCAGCACTTGAATAATTGTTCATATGGGAACCTTTTTCGTGAGTTTTTTCATGAGCCACCATCTTGTTTTCAATTTTTTCCTAAAAAAATCTAATTTGGAAAACCACAAAAATGACATTCTAGAGAGAAAGAGAGAGAGAGAGAGAGAGACCAACCCATGTAACTTGCTCATCTGGACCCCCTTAGCTTGGTTATGCACTTAACTGTTAAAAAAATGCTCTTGACATGTTTTTTTTAAGATTCTAAATCTTTTTTCATGACTCATGATATCAAAAAATATTCTTTTTTTGTATTATTTTGTATCACGAGTCATGAAAGAAGATCCTTTTTTGTGAGGGAAAAATCATTTTTTCCTTTCTTGTTATCTGTTCCCTGGTGTCTAGTGGCAACCCTCCACCCTCACATTGGCACCCCTGTAATATCACTATATTTCCCTGGTGTCTATTGGCACCCCTCACCCTCTGATTGCCCTCCCTGGATCCTTTTTTTTATTATTGCACACTTTTTCCTCGTGGTGTGCAGTGGCTCCCTCACCATCTGATTACCACCTCCATAATTATTGGTTATTTTCCTGCTGTCCGTTGGCACCCCCACCCTCATAATTGCCACCCCCATAATTATTTATGTATTTCCCTGGTGTCTAATTGTGCCCTCCACCCACCATTGCCTTCCCTGTAATATTTTTGTTGTTTGAATTTGATCCCTGGTGTCCAATGGCATCCCCATGCTCTGATTGCCATTCCCATAATATCTTGTTTTGTCATTGGTGTCCAGTGGTACCCCCCACACCCTCTAATCCCCTGTCTTGTTGCATGCCTGTAATAAAGAAAATGGTCTCTCAATGTCTTTTTTTAACCTGTAAAAAAGAAAACAGTCCCTCTTTGATCTACCCCCACTCCAACCTCCCACTGAGTAGCCACCACCCCGCACCCCTCCCATACCCCCACACACCTGAACAGCTTGCTGGCTGAAGATCCCCCCTCTGATCAAGACATGTCTTGCTGCTGGAACTACTGACTGCAGTATGAGAAAATAAGGTAAATGCGGTTTAATGTATTTCAATGGCATTTCAACTTTGATTCATAACTTGTGTATTTTTGCATTTTTTGACACCAAATTTTCAACATGGGCTTTTTGGGACCCCGCCTCATGAAAAATGTCAGTGACATTCTGCAAATTTGTCTCGAGAGGTGATTTCATGATCACTTTGTGATATCACCTTTCAGCCAGGATTTGAAAAATGTCACTGCACTTGTTCATGACATGGGGTCATAAGAAGGCTATACCAAAAATTTGGAGTCAAAATATGTAAAAATGGCAAAGTTATACACATACATTGAAATGTTGCTACCCTTGCTTGTAACGCTCATAATTTTCAATATTTTGCCACTGAATTTTCAATATAAGCATATTTTTACACCACCTCATTAATGTTACATTCATGAGGTAGTGTAAAAATATGTCTATGTTGAAAATTCAGTGACAAAATATTGAAAATGGTGTGACACTTGAACAGCTGGTTCTGATCACTGTATCATTTTTTGTAATACAAAGATGGGTTATAGACTGTCTCTTGAGAAATGCTGAAACAGCATGTGAGTATGCCACACACACACACACACACACACACACACACACAGGTTTTAGATACAAGGTGTTACCCAGAAGACCAGAAGCTAATTACACAGTAGAACAGGCCTTGATCAAGGATTCTCCTATTTATCTAAGTTAATTATAGCTGTAGTTGCTAGAGGGAAATTATACACGTTTATGACATCCAGAGGAAATACAGTTAAATTTTCACATGGTGATACAAAGCATGTTGCATCTCCATGAGATCTGGCAGAAATACATAAGTGCTTTGATGTCTGTGTGAGAGAGGATACTGCTTAAAGATCAAAGAAATGTCATTCGAAAAAGAAAATGAGTTGAGCTGAGATCACAGAATACTAATTTACCTTCTGGAAAATACAACCTATTTTTGTATAGATATATTTTTTTATATATTCTGACAGGGAGGAGCTAGGGACCTCATGCAAAGAGGTGGGCAGAGCCAGTTTTTAAACAATATTCTGTTTTCCTTCAGGGAACACACTTTTATCTAGACTCTGACAAAGAAACATCTTTGAGCACTTTAAGCAGGTATTTAGAGAGAGAGAGAGAGAAATCTAAGTACTGGAGTAGGAATTGTACTGTTAAAACCTTGTTCTTTTAATAGATTTGTATGTCTTGTGATATAATAGTTCTGTCTTTAATGTTTTACATATTTTTTATTTATTTTAGTAAAATTCTATTTTGAGAGCCTACTTGGTCTGCCTTTGATTTCTTTTCTTTTATAAGGGGAGTATATATGGTTAAAGCAGTCACTGTACATAAGCTTGAATGGTGATACCAAACTGGGAAAAGGTAAGCGTTTTAAATCTGAGGTCTTATATTACAGTTTTTAAGGGTTCATTCCTGTACACCTGGTTAGGTGCCCATAGGCAAAGATATCTGGCCCCCTGAAGACAGAATTATCTGAGCCTGTCCATTGTGTACGCTAACAAGAGGTTCACAGTTTGAATCCCTCCAAGACTTGAGACCAAATGTTGATTCAAACCACCAAAACAGACAGGAGGGTTACCCTGTTTCTGTTAACTGTTCACAAGACTGCGCTCAGAGGTTGGCACATTGAGAGTAGAGGGCTGACCTGCTTAGTGGGTTTGTGGCAAATGAGATGTCATTTCTCAAATCCTTGTGAAACTGTCTTTTTATACCTGTGATGTGGAATGATGTTGCAGTGGCACAGAATCACATGTTGGTGGGGATTTGTACATTTTCAGTGCTAGATTCATGAGATGAGGTAATAAGAAGTCAATGGTGACAATTTGTTTGTGGTTTTGCTAAAACTGAAAGTGCTTCTACAGCAATGTACACATACACATGTATGGAAGGATGGGAGCGCAGGGCCCAGAGGGCCCAGTACTCCCACAGGCAAGTAAAGATTTGACTACACTGTCTCCAAAAGTATCCATGGATGGGAGCACAGGGCTAGGAGGGCACTGTGCTCCCACAGGCAAATGAGGATGTGATTACACTATCTCAAAAATTAAGGAAATTCATTGCAAAAAACATTATTAATGCACCAGTTAGGGTTATAGCAACAAAAGTAGGGAAATGTGGCATTAGGGTTTCCAAGCCTAATACCCTACCCCTTCCCTACAGGCAGCAACAGTTGTGGGATGTGTCTTGGGGTTGTCAACCCTAATGGTCACCCCATTCTCTTATACAGTACCCATCTCAGCTTATTTACCAGATGGAATGGGTTGAGCGTTAGGGCTAACAACCCCAAGGCACACTCCATGCCTGTTGCTGCCTGTAGGGTAGCAGTGGGGTGTTAGGGCTCCCTATGTTCCCAGGATACACCTGGAAACAAGCCTCAGCTTAGCATGTCTTTCCTGGTTAAAAACAATTAGTGTAAAATTGTAGTCATGGTGACATAAGGAGTTGGCATGACTATGCATCATCACGAAAGAATTCTGGGCAATATACCTCAAATAGTAGATTGAATCAGAAGAAAGACTGAACTGTGGCACTAAGCCCTTATTTTCTCAGCACCTGTTAAGGAATTCTGGAATTCTCAGGCAGCTGAATTTGCTTTGAACGTATTCCTGAAGGATGGGAGTAGGGGGCACAAAATAAAACAAAAACACCTCTACATACAGTATATTGCTTAAGACTTAGAAAAGTAATCAGATTGCAACAAACTAGATTCTGTAATCATTAACTTTAACAACCCTGGTGGGCCTTAACTACAGTGATTACTACCTACTCATGCTCTCAGTTGGAGGAAAGACACACACTGGGTGCTCTGGGGTGGCAGAGGGACTGATGAAAATCAGAGAAACAAATGTGAGGACTAGCGAGACCTTAAGTTCTGAGGCAAAAAGCAATAAAATATGAAACCATGTCAAATAGGTAGTTGGGAATTTGGGGATATGGTGCGGAAATTCATGGTTTGATGTGCAAAATAGCCCCTATATTAATCTAGTTTAGATCCGTATAAAGTAAATCAGACATACAAAATACACATGCATTATTCACCCCTGTTTCCTCCTGCGTGTGCTCCTTAGATTTCGCTTCCAACACAGGCTGAACTCTACATGTAAAGCAGAATGAATGTCAATGCATTTATACTCTGAATTACAGTGTATTAGCAGTGCAAGCAGGGGCACTGTCATCTATTTGCTATGCAGCTGAATATATTTACACAAATTAATAGCAACGGTTGCAGTTTTGTTGATCATTTTCAAAGGTTCCTGGGGCAGTTGCATTGCTCATGTGCATTACCCCTCTGAATTTGTATTTTCTGAGGATAATGGTTTGCAAGAATGGATCTCGGCTGTGTTCTTGGTCACCCATAGCTGACTTTTTAGTGCATTGATTTATTAAGTCATATGAAGGTAAATGACCATCCAGTCTGGAACCATCTTTGACCTTAGCAGTAATGTAATAAATGTCCCTCTAAAACTCACTGAAGCATTCTACCACTGATATCAGAGATTAGCAGTGACATAATGTGGAAGTTCACTGGTATCATGTATTCCATAATAATCTTCACCATCTAGGCCATGCCTCTCAATCTTTTATCATCCATCCAAAATGCGTGACCCTGGACCTCAAAATGTGGGGCATGTCATCAAATTTGGAAATACCAAAATTCAGTAGAAACTTGTGCTCTGTTAATATTGTTTGTATTTAATGGAGTGTCACAGAATAATGCAAATTTCTGTTTACAGTCTAAGTGGGCAGCACCTTCAGCAAAAGGATAAGAGTTTCCAAGTGGTAAAATGAAGGATGTCCCTACTAATGGGAGATAGCTGAGAGGTACATCAGGAAACAAATCAGAGGCAGTCACTGAATGTATTTAAAAAAACAGTAACGGCTAAATAATAACTAAATGCTGACTAGTGTTTACCATCCATATTCTAAATAAAATACTGCTTTTAAAGTTAAAAATGGTCCCTCCAGCCTTCTACAATACTCTCTTTGACTAAATTAGGAGTTGAATAACTTTTTTATTATTATTTAACAATAAAGCAGTGTTAAAAAGCTAAAAAGGTACCTAAAAAAACAATATGTACATTTGATCAGCTGTTCTAGTGAGGTGCCAGCATTTCTTCCTTCTGTCAGTTTTTCTGAAAATGCATGCAACCATTTTTATGTATGTCATTTTTTTGAGGGGGTGTGGTGGGTGGAGAAAGAAATGATGTGACTGAGCTTGGATTTCAAAACTATTCAAAAACAGAATCATATTCTGTGTTTAATGTGATTCAGCTCCCTGGTTTGATAATGAAAGGCACAAGTGGCCTAAGGGAGCTTGGCAATGTAACAAAATCAGAACATCTCGCTAGACAGTTTGCCAGATGCATTTCACTGGCTGCCTCGCAGAGGGAAAGTGATGTCTAACAACACCATGCAAACAGGCAGATGAAATTTGTTTTGGGGCATGCCAGCTCATTTTCATTTCATCAGTCTCACATCTACTGAGAAGAAATTTGCACAGTTTAAATTCATGACATATTTATGGTTTCACACATTAATCTCCCCCTTCTGGTTGCTCTGAGTATATGCTTCTTTTTTCTTTTTCAGTTATTCATAGAGATCAAATTTCTAGTGTGCATGAGGGGGCACTAGACTGACAGTTCAGAGGACTGCAATCCTCTGATGTAGTTAAGTATGGATCAGGCCCCACATGGACAGCTACTGTGTAAACTTAGTTCTCCACAAAGCCCCACCAATATACTTATTATAATGCTATAAAGAGCCCCCCAACATCTGAATGACACTTTAAAAAAATGCAGAGAGACAATTCAGTTCATATTTCAAAAGTTTTCTGTGTGTTAGATGTTCCTTTAATAATTAAGCAAGTTATTATAGATCACAGGAGAATCATTCCTGATCAATCACAGCACATCGTTTGGTTTCACGTGAGACAATCTTATTTCTATACAGTGTCTCTCACACACCATACCACAGTAATGGGCTTCTCGCTGGCTGCTCGCACCATCAACATTTCGAAGACAAAAAAGTCAATTAAAAGATTAGCAAGAGCTATAATAATTTTGTGGGCCTGGTTGGAGGGCTTCTTATGGATATGAGTGTCGCCTTGAACATTCTTAAGATTTCAGGCCTGTTCACCTTCTGTTCACAGTTCTCTCTTCCTAAGAAGGTGTCAGTTGGTACTCTTATATTCATAAGAGGCCCTTGAAACAGACACATAAAACATTTTGAAAACAAAATCATAGACCCTAGACTTCATCTGCCTTGGCTGTTTGTCTAACCATGGCATCATAATCCTCTGCTTATGACATCACAATCCATTGCTATGGAAATTATAATCATGTCACATACAGGATTATGATGTCAGATGTAGATACGCTGCCAGAGAAACTGAATTCTGCAGGATAGTTATCCTAATTTCATGTTAATAACATACATAGCTAGAAAGCAGATGTAGAAGCTTAACACAGAAATGCTATGAAATAGAAACTGAAATGTGTCTAAATCTCACATTTGTTAATGTGTCCCTGGAGATGTCAGGTGGATTTTAAGTTTAACTTAGAGCTGCAGGTTTGGTGCAACAAAAGAATCAGACTGCTCGATCTTGACCCATTTGATTCTTAGAGACGTTGTGCTAAAATTACACACTGTGGCTGACAGCAGTTCACAACAGCTGAACCAGATGACATAATGATATACAGTGGGCTGAAAACTGAACTTTGGTTCAATTTGCAAAATACTGCTCATAGCTTAATGCCATCAAGTGGGTTTCCCTTCACTTGATAATACTGCGGTCATTCACGTATCGGTCATTGGGGCGAATAGATCTGTAGGGACCAAATAGGGTTCTTCCTGAACTTTATTTAGTGATGCTAGAATAAATGTATAAAATATACCATATCTGAGTACAGATTAATATTTTAACAGGGAGCAGACATCACTACTGGTGTGCTGAACAGACATCACCATGGAATATGAATGTTTGATTACAAAAAGAAAGAAAGCCCATAAGAATAGGAGCTCCATATGTCCCTTTGTAATTAGGTTAATAGATTGTGGAAACAGCTAGGTAATTTATTTTATAAGAAGAAAGTTGAACAGTTGTTATCCACTGAGTGGACCCAGGCCATTGGCGATGTGGGATAAAAGGGCTCCTTTGTCTTCATTCCGTGAAACATTATACAAGACATGGAGGAAATAGTTCTGGTCAGTCATGTGATAAATAGAGAATAATGGATGGGGAAGGGTTTGATATGAGAATTTAATGCACACCTGAGTTGTGGGATGCTACATAAACCCCAAGGGCAAAGCCCGAGGGGTTTATCAAAGCATCCCATGACAAGGGTGTGCATTAAATTCTCATATGAAACACCCTCTCCATCTTTTATTTTTTATAATAACAGACCAGCAATTTTTCTCCAGTAGTTTGTGAGACTGTTTGGCCCCACCCACATACAGAATGTTGGCCAATGAGGCAGCAGCATAGTTTGACTGGCATGGCTTATGAATGTCATAACAACCAGCTGGTTGTTATGGAAAATATCAACCTGGTCAGTACATTGAGAGAAATTGCTGACCAGTTATTATAGATTAATAACACCTTTGCAATATATTGTCAACCATTGATTAATGTGCTGAATCTACCAGAGGTAGAAGTCCAACTCACGTATTTTGTTACGGAAGACCAAGTATGTGAAAAACTGAAAATGTTACAAACAGAGCAACAGGTCCAAGTCAAATACCTGGTTGGTATGTCAGGCATTGTGCAGAATGTTGAGTTCTTCTAACATGATCTTGGTAGGGTAAATACTATAAATATAGAAAATCAGTGGTTGTAGTTCCCATATCTTATATAATCCAGTGCTTGATTATGATAGACACAATTTGTGAACAACTTTGACTTCAGTTATCAATAACATTGTAGAAAACTTTGTGTATCAATGGATGGCTGCAGTTGTAAATGATATATTTTCTCAATTTGTTTATGAACAAAATCAATTGATTAATTGGTTTATAATCAGATTAAGGATATATTAACCCACACCAGTATGGAAATCTCAGGGGAAGCTCGACTGCATATCTGCTACTAGAACAAATGGGAGGGGTGCTGGGAGAGGGCAGAGCAAGTGCACTGCTCTCAAGCAAGGCAAGGTAATTTTATTTCTATGGCGCTCAATCCCTGGGGCTCTGGGTGCCTTACATAAAAGCAGGTAAGGAAAAACAGGTAAAAAACATGTAATATACAGGCAATATACATAACTACACATATATTAAAATAAATATAATACTATAAAAACAGATAAAACTCCAGTTAAATTAGCCCTGGTCAAGTATCAGATGTCATCAGGGAAGGCCAGCAAAAACAGATGAGTCTTTAAATCCTTCTTAAATATCTTGACTGTTGGGACCTCCCTCATGCCAGCTGGAAAAGAGATCCACAGGGCAGGACTGGTGACTTCAAACACACAGTCACCTGATATTTTTAGTCTAGCCCTGGGAACTGCTAGACGGCCCCTGGTTGAGGAACGGTGGGAGTGAGCACTGACCAGACAAACTAATAAACAGAAAAAAAAACTTTTAATTTGATTTTTAATGTCTCTAAAGTTTGATTGTTGTTTAGATCTTTACCCTCATGGCAACCAGACAAAATCTGAAGAAGTTGCATTGCACCATGGGCCAGCAAAAACATCTACATCTGGGGACACCACCAAGCTTAAAGGCCCAGTGCTTCTTGCAGGGAAAAAACTGTGCAACAGCAGAGAGTAGCGGGCACTAGTTCAAGTAAATGGGCCATATGGTTCTATGTGATGATAGCGATCGAAAAACAGCGATTTCAGTGCTATATATTTCTCAGTGAACTGACATCTGGTGAAATAAAGTGTTTTTGTGGGGGGGGCTGTGCCACCTTACACACACCCTCATCGGGGTCTTCGCCCCCCCAGCACCCCCTTACTAAAGATTCTCAACTCCAGGGGGTGCAACTCGAGAAGGGGGTGAAATTTTGTAAAAAAAAAAATTAAGTACACAGCCGCAAAATTATTTCCCCCAGCAGGTCCTGAACCCAATGCCTACTGCACCATTGCCAGCCACCCTCACCACCACACCACAGGGCTGGCTCGGTTGCAGCAGGTTCACCTATCCTCCTGAACCCTCCCTCCTATCCCTCCCATACAGCTCCCCATCCCTCCCCTTCTGGTCACTCTAGACACTATTCTATCGCTACCCTTGCAGGGTAGCAGATCATGATAGCACTATAAATGAGTCACTGTTTCTACAGTCGCTCATTTATAAGCACGATCATCACGGGCTACTGAGCCATACAGGTAGTTCTTACTGGTGGAGAAAGCCTCAGACAAAAGGGTTGTAATTCTTGATAAAAAGGCTGCCACGTTTGGAGGCCACCTATCCAAAGATGGATGTGGAGTAACATGCTTTTACCTGGAGGTGGTAAGCAAATATACTGAACTACAGTTCAAACAATTTAAATGGTTTCATAGGACCTGCTTGGCACCTGACAGACTGATGAGTTGTCCCCCACTGTCGTAGGTGTGCACACCCACAAGAGCTCTTCTTTCATGTATTTTTAGAATGCCCTGAGATATTATGGTTATAAGAAGGGATTTTAAGTTTATAGGAAGGGATTTTCAGGATACTGCCAATCCTAAGGGGTTTGAACATAGAACACAACCCCAAGGTCTGTCTTTTGGTGAGTTATCTGGATGATATATACCTTTCCTCAACCACCAAATACATTACTAACTTGTGCACTTGGCCATAAAGTTGTATATTACATAGAAATGGACACATCATGAGGTTCCATCCATACACCAATGAAAACAAGAAGGAACAGTGAACATAACACAAGAAAATCCCTTTCTACCTACAACAGCAAACTAAATTCTTTTGCCAGGTTGAGGGACCTTCTGACATAGATGGACATTCAACTTGACAAAATATGAGATGTGGAAATGATTTGTGGTGTACATTCTTTTTAACCCTCAGCTGACAAAACATACGGCCCCTTGGAGAGCATCTGATGCATATCTAGATCAGGAGGTTCCAGTAAGTCATGCATGATATGTTTGATATGCCTAGTACATGTTGCATGTCAGTACTAGTCTCCACACAAATCTACTAGTACTTAACACAAATATGACAGGTCCCAGTGCTAATGTGCTGATTGACCCCGACACCATAACTACTCTAACCTTGTCTAAATAACTGCAAGGCAGTCTCTGAGGCTTTGCCAAGTGAAACAGAACAGTATTGGAGTGTGCATGCTTACCTGTATACAATAGTAATTACTCAGCTTAATATGTAACTGAGCATGCCCTGATGTACAGAGACTAACCCATAATGAGTACACAGAACTTCTACCAGAATTAGGACAGCATGAATTACATTGGTGAGTAGCTGTAGTAATACAAAATTACACATATCCCAATAATGCAAAGCATCATGGGAAGTACCATATAACAGTTTAAATTCATGCCCGTTATATTTAGTGCTCTGAGCACACTTCAACATGTTTACATCATGTTATTTTCACTGGTAGAACACTGGTACCACTATTGTATAGTGATTCACCTAATATTCACTGTCTTTTTTATTTGCACGCTAATATGGAACCAGCAAAAATAGCAAAATTAAAAGACAGTGAATATTTCCTATTATACGGTATATACAAATCAACGTAACAGAACTTAGACTGGTCTTATGCTTGTTTATCCAGTACTTGCATGTTTTGTCAAAAGAACCATTTAGACAATCTTTTATTTGCTCAGTGATATACTCCAATATTTGTATAACACTGATAACATTGTCAGTTTTGTATATGACATTGCAGTCTTCAACACATGATGATTAAAAAAAAAGGTTGACCCATTCAATAACATGAGAAACCACATTAGAAATACAAATGGAGACAGCCATGATTGCAGCTAAGGCAATTATGAGATTTTTTTGGACTGGTGCAAGAAAACAAATTGCTCCAGCTATGGCTGGAGTATTTGGGAAACTTCTCATAAACAATGAACATTTGACCCCTGGAGCTAGTGGATGAGCTTGAGGGTTACAGACGAGAGAAATATGTGGCTCAAATTCTTAGTGGTCTGCTGAAACTGTAGATACCAGCCAAATATTAAAAGTTACAGGATCATACCATGACAAAGTCAGGACAAATCATTTTGGACTGAGGAGTCAATGACCTTTTTGCTGGCCACCTCAGGGAAGATGGAGAAGGATAGTATGTAACCTGCAATTTGAACCCAGGGCAATTTGGAAATAGAGTTTGTTTGTTTGTTTGTTGAATTTTGTTGACCCGGTAAGCCCACTGGGCCTAGAAGTCCCTTTTTCAGAGGCGACCGGGGGGGGGGATACAGATGGTAAGCAACTGAAATTGAACCAGATTAAGCTGTTGGTGGTATTTGTAGTGAATGAGGGAAATTTGGCCAGGACACCGGGGAAATTCCCCTACTCTTTTCGATAAGTGCCATGGGATCTTTAACATCCACCTGAACTACCACCAATCCAGGCAGATGGGACCTTGGTTTAACGTCTCTTCTGAAAGACGGCACCTCAGAAGTGCAGCACCCCTCTCACGCTGCACTACAGTGTCAGTACTGGGATGTTAACACAAGTGCCAGATGTGGGAACTGAACCCATAGCCCTCTGATCTCCCGGCCTCAGTGGTGAGTGTGCTACCTATTGAGCCACTGACACTGTTTTGATGGAGTTGGTGGAGCAACTCCATCAGTTCCCAAACCTTAGCTTTCCACATGGGAGGAGGCACTCCATTGAAGCAGTCCAGAGTGGCCTTCTAGAATGGTAGCATGAGATATTAGCGTTGGTGATTGGGTGCCTACAATAATGGTGACCCAATCCCCTGCGCATGTCTTCAGGGCTATGGTAGGGTAGGGAGGCTGGATGGGGGGTCGGCGAATATAGTGACGGGATGTCGCTGTACGTACATGTGTGGGGGGGAGCAAGCATGCACAGTGAGGAGTGGGAGGCTATGTAAAGGGTGGTGCTGTGGTGGGCTGCTGAGCCAATCCTGTGGCGTGGTGGGTGGGTTGGTGGGCAGGGAACTGGGTTCAGGTCAGGATGCTTGTATGTTTTTGTTGCGCCTGGCCTGAATCTTTTTGGTTTTTTAAGTTTTTCATCCCCACGAGATGCACCTCCCTGGAGTTGAAAATCCTTAAGTAGGTGGATGCGGGGGGCACAGACCCCCACATAAAACATTAAAAAACGAAGTCCCCGATGCCGTTTTGCTGTGTGCCGGGGTGTCAGAGTGCAAAAATAAATTTTTGGCACTCTGACTTTGTGATATCGGTGATTGCCTTTAGGCTTTCGCCATTATCACATAAATCCTCTAGAACTTAGTAGCCTTAATTCACTGCAGCTGGCTGCCAAACTGCATATCGCATACTGGGGGAAAATGTTTATGTTCATAATGGATTTTGGGATCAGAGAAAAAGGGGCAGAGTCTTATGTGGACACTTGAGGTTTGCAGATTTGTTTTTCTTGTATCTTTACTGTTGTCAGAGTTGAGGTACTGTTTTTACTTGAAAGGGAACTTCTAAAGCAGGCAGGTTCAACACATGTATAATGCGTATTGAAGAATACTTCATAAAAACTAGGGACAAGCGTCTGTCCACTACATTTCACGTAGTCCTTGCAGCAAGATAAACGTTAATTTTTTTCATTTATTTTTCACCACAAAGCAAAGGAGTAGGGACTTTATGTAGTCTAGCAACAGTGAAACTTCACTGGCAATGTGCATTACATTCCAAAAAGTATGAGACAGAGAGTAGATCACATGACTGATTTTTCTGTGAAAAGGATGGTCACATGGTACATGTTCCAGCAGGATATTCCCCAAGGAGCCCACACTTCAGTCAGGGAGTTACAGGAGAAGAAGTAGCTGTGTCTCTGAATGTAGAACACAGTCAGTCTTATTAGGTTGAACAAAACAAAGTTACTGTAGAAATCTGTGCTCAGCTTAAGTGGTGAAACTTTGCAGAAGGGATTTAAAAAGCTTTTAGTTAGAGGCAAAATGTTAGTGTAATAGGTTTTACCATGTTATTGTGAGTGCATCTCAGCAGAATTTGTTGGAGGAGGGTAGAGTCAGCTTTCAGTTTTAGTGTTGTTTTACCACATGTTTTAAAGTATTTTTTTTTCCCAGTTCAGCTTTTTGAAAAGAAAATCAGGAAAGACATCAAAAACAAGAACAAGATAAAAAGCAGGAATGTACTCAATGTCAGTTACTTGAAGAGGTACATTAGGAGTTCTGTAACATCAATGATGCTATAATTTCTTTGAAAATTGTGGTCACAGGACTATCAGAAAAATTAGCTGTTTACCTTAAGAATAGGAGATCTTGAAACCAGGAACAGCAAAATGGAGGATATGCTAAGTGCACTCATCATGGTGGTAGACAGAATCAAAGTACCAATGGTACTAAAGGTGCCAACGAAAGTCTGTATGAAATAATTATGTTGCTAGAAAAAAGGCTGACAGGCTTCACCTGGTAATAAAAAAGAGAAATGGCTTGGGGTGGGGTCTCAGACTCAGCATCTATGGATTGTAGTCAGACAGAAAACAAAATTCCACTCTGGGGATAAATCTCATGCCCCTTACTCTCTACTGATTGGTAGCCTGTAGCTCAAACACTATACCAAGCTTCCAAGACAGGAGTTGCATGCTGTAGCAAAGGACATCCAGCACTGAGCGCAGACCCCCCCCCAACAGTTGCAGTGAGTTTTCATAGTGAACAATTTGTTTATTTGAAGTAATGTTTCCCAAATTGCATTTAAACCTTAAAGTCTGAGCTGGAACTTTTCAAGTTTTCAGCAATATAGAATGTCAAACTCTGCTGAAAGTCAATCACTAATATCAGCAATGATGTCTAACAATGTCTCTCATACTACATACATTGTAATAAGAAAGAAAAAAAAATGTTCCACTCGGGATTGAACCCATGCAACCTGCCCTCTGCTACTTGATGGGCTGTAGCTCTACTGCTGTACTAAACATCCTATACAGGAGACACATGCTGTGGTAAAGGACATCCATCGATGAGTGCAGACAAATCTCTGCACAGTGGCAGTGGATTTTCATAACTTGCAGTCTGTCTGTTTGATGTAGAGTAAAAGTATGAGCTGGGACTTTTCAAGTTATCAATAATACAGAACTTCAAATCTTGCTAACAGTATATCACTATCATCATCGATGACATCTAACAATTTCTCTCATACGACATACATAAGTTGTAGTGAGAAAGATAAAAGAGTGAATAGAACCCCAGCTTATATAGGTCTAAAACTCTACATCAAGACCTGAAAGCCCTGTCACTGACATCACTGACATCATGCAGCCAAATCACTCACACTGAATGTACCTTTGAACTTGACTAAGTGCAAAAAATGGTATGCATAACTACAATAGGTGCTTACAGCTATGCTGTTGGCACCTAGAAATCAAAGAAACCAATTATCAGGCATCTATTAATGCACTGACTTAGGGCTGTATTCTCAAAAGGAGGTAGACAAAGGTTCAACATGTGAAAGCTTTCCTGGTTGTTCCTGTAAATAGCCTCACACTCCCGTGAACTTACCTAGTGAACAAAAGTAAATAATTAAAATGGACGACTCTTTTTTTTTTTGTTTTTTAGAGCAGTGTTTAGAGTTCTTAGTAGTTTTTTACAGTTTTGAAATAAAAAAAATTGGGGATCTCCAATCAAATTCTGTAGAAGATTTACCTTGCCACATAGCTTACTCAATCAAATTTAAAATGTCTCTTTAAGACATTTTCTTGCTTAAACAAGGCATTTTATAACCGCAAATGCCCACTCCAGGGTGTGTGGTAAGACACACTCCAGGGTGTGCGGTAAGACAAATCTTACTGTATTTCCCAGGTAGTTGAAAGCTCTTGTCTGCATCTCATGTTTTACAGCCCACCTGAAGCATGCAGTATGATATGTCTTACTGTACACTCTGCTGTGGATTATTTGTTATGTAATATAAACATTACTGTACTTAAAGTAAATGTGTGACATAATTAAAAAACAGTTTGGGCTTCATAGCCCTCTACCCTGAGGCGGCGATAGCCCCTCTGTGCTAAAATCACAATTTTTAATGCAGCCTATACAGTTTGGGAAGGGATCGTAATGCTGGCCGAACTGCCAGCCAGCCGATCCCTTCCCAATTTCTTGTCTGCCTGCTCCACCCTGTACTCCCCAGTTTTGTGACATGGTACCAGGGAGAGCACAGTGACGCGCCCCATACAAGTCTATGGGGCTGATTTTCAGAACAATTTATATAACTTTAAAGTACCTTTTAATAAATGAAAGCCACACGCTCAACTAATAGGCACCCTATTGCTTTAGCGGTGGCTTTATCAACAGTAGCTAAGGATTATATAAACTCAAATCAGCCCCATGACATTATGGGACCCTGCACTCTCCCTGGTACTACGTCACAAATGGGGAGCAGAGGCGAGCAGGCAGACAATGAAGTGGGAAGGGATTGGCTGGCTGGCAGTTCAGCTAACATTATGATCCATTCCCAAACTGTATAGGCTGCATTCAAAATTTTAATTTTAGCACAGAGGGACCATCGCCGCCCCAGGGTAGTGGGCTATAAAGCCCAAACATCTACATCACACATTTACTTTAATGAGAGTTGCGTGTCACCTACTGGCTTGTGTGATTTTGCAGTCTTGTTCCTTGTAGTTGGTAATAGTAAATATTAGAGCCTTCAACCAGTGGCTCTTGACTGTGATGTACCTGCCTGCACTGTGCTACATGTCCATACTGCCCTGCCTGCGATACACCTGTCAGCATTGCACATCATGCACTGTTCCACCTATGGTATATCTGCCTTCACTGTACCATCTGCATTTCCCACAGCTGTGACATACCTTCCACCACTGAACCATTTACACTACCCCCACATATGTACCTGCCTGCAGTGTACCTCTTGCTTGTGATGTACTTGCCAGAAATGTGGCACCCACACTGTACCACCTGCACTGCCCTGCCTGTGACATATCTGTCTGCACTACTGCTTGCAGTGTGTCTACCAGTACTTTATTACCCACACCATACTCAATTGCTAAATACCTATAGTAACTGCACTGTAACACATGCTGCTACTGTAGTCCTCGCCCCACCCATGCACAGTGTACACAAATACACTCACACACATCAACACACACATCCAGAATACCCCTTTTCTCATACACATATACCAATATACATTACATAAATACATACACATACACACACACACACACACACACACACACACACACACACACGCATCCTTTCCCCCTTACCTATCTGCTTCTGGCTCCAACTGGGGCCTCACTATACCCCTCACCCATCAACATGAGGCAGGACATCTAGGTAGGTGGGGGAGACAACGGGTCCAACAGCCACATATTTCTCTCTCTCTCTCTCCCACCCCAGCACAAAGCAGGACAGTGGGTGGAAAGGGGCCCTAATCTGGGGTCAATGGTGATCCAAGAGGTAGGACTGGGAGTGTCTGGTAATTATTGCCTGAAGGATTCCCCCTCTCCTCAGGGCTGGATTTACACTAATACGGCATGCACCTGTGCATAGGACCCTGTATTCTGGGGTGCTCACCTTGTGAATGGTTTCAAACTTTGCACACAGACACAAGATGTAGCTTAGCAGCTCAGCATTACTTTTGCTTGCTGTTGCGATTGCTGACTCAACCAGTCATGGGGGGGGGTGGATGTCAACCATTTATTTCACTCCCAACTGAGTACCAACTGCCAGTGCCCACTGATGTTGATGTCACATGGTTGTTTAAGTCCTCTAGTACTATAGCAGGCTGGGGCTTGGGATGAGTGTAGTAGGAGGACGTATCACTGATGCCCACTCTACCCTGCATTGCTTTTGAGGTTGTGTGCTTTCACCTGCCAAGGATGACTGCCATGAGCAGTTCTTTGATGCTGGTGCCATTCACCAGTCATCTCCTAGTTGTGGACAAGGATGGAGAAGCAGGGACTCCCAGGCCAGGAGGAGTTAGCAGGTAGGTGAGTGGATCTAATGGTTGTTGAACATGGGGAGATGGTAGTGCCAAGTAGGAAGGACTCCATGGGACCAAGGTGATGGGAGTGGGTGCTGGGTGGATGGACATCCAATATCCATATTCATCAGCCAAGCAAAATTGTCTGGTAGCTCATAGTGCCAGTGGTCATGGAGAGGACAAGAGCTTGGCACCAGCACGCTTTAATCGGTCAGCCAGAGAAGGAGGTTGAAAAAGCAGCAGCAGCACTCTCCAGCAGCACGCCAGCTTTGGAGTGAGAGAGCTAGTTTTGTCAAAGTCAGAGTCACCAGGATGGGACGTTTTTTAACTGCAGGCACTGACAGACAGAACGAAACATAGTCTCACCTATGACAACTTGCAACAGAAGTGAAAATGATAAATTTTTAGTTATTTTTAAAATTCGAGCTAGGTTTTTCAGTTCCTTTTTAGGGCACAGTTTTCAGGGCCAGGAAGATGTTTTCAGTGGAACAGTAAAGCACCTCTAGACCAAGAATATTATAATACAGTCTCTCTGTCAGTGCAAAATGCTTAATAACAGTGAATAGAACACTTGCTATAGTGTATGGTGGAATGCGGTTGTGTATGGAAATCCATACACTGCATAAAGTCGTTCTGCTGCAGTAGTGATGTCCTCACTAACGCAGAATGACTTTTCATTCTGTATTAGTGAGGATGACATAATGCAACGGACTCCATCAGCAACTGCGATTTGTCCATTGCTGTGTGAAAGTCACAGCGTGTGTGCTGGGCTGCAGCAGTTGTCAATCCAGCGTGGTCGGCAGGGTGGATCAAAATGTGAAAAAGTGAGTGATTTTTTTTTGTTTTTTATTTTACATGTTATCCAAAGACATCGGATTCAGGACCCACAATACACTATATAGAACAGCCTATGGGTAACCCATAAACTACTCGACTATTCCTCCTCGTGGTGCAGTGCTGACTTAGAGACCATTTGAGCTTCACTCTCGAGGTCATGAGTCCGCATTGTATCCACTCAGTAGAAGAATAGCCTTGTAATGTATGGTTACCTATACACTATCCTATGTTTTAACAGAGATTATGAGTCTTGCACTGCCACCCAAAGTTGAGAAATTTGTGAACTTCTTTTTGATGTTGTAAATTTTTTATTAGTTTTCAAGAATACAACAGTACAGCAGTACAGGTATACAGAAGGGTTAAGCTCAATACAATCAGGAAACACTGAGAGCATTATACAAATAAGTGATCATAGATATTGACTTTTACAATATATTTAAACATAGCATTGCACAAGATAGTGACAACAGAGTTAAGATCCGCTGTGAAGAGCAAGCCTCGACATTTATGTATGAAAGCGAGGTTTTAGGTGAGTATACTAAGGAGGTGGGGTGTTATGACAGTATTTGGAGTCTAGGAAGGGGTGCCAGATTGAGTTAAACTTGTCCATTGTTCAGAAATTATCAAATGTGCTTTGCTTATGGTTACCTGCACAAGTATTAAGTTCATTTATTGTGTTGCACACAGACTCAAGCCTTTTAGTGTACTACTATACAGAGTGGTGGGTGGAAGGGAGATGGTTTAATTACATTTCTTAACTGGTTGGTGTACAGGATACACCATCCACATCCCTGCTTCACTACTACATTTTTTTGATGGACAAATACTCGATTATACTATTTTTCTAGTATCATGTTTCATTTAACTTATGGGGTGTGTCTGTGCGCTTGTGCATGTGCGTGCATATGTGTGTGTGTGTGTGTGTGTGTGTGTGTGTGTGTGTGTGTGTGTGTCCATGCCTCCATGGTCCAATGCATTGGTCTACTTTCTTCTTATTTTGGTGGGTATTGTATGCTTGTAACATGGCCAGTTTTTATTTTAAAAGTATTCATTGATTGGGGGGTGGTGTTAAATATTAAACTATCAGCACTTGTACACAGGACTGGGCCTACTTTTTGTCTCAGTCATTGCAAGCTGGCAGCCACCGACGCCGCAATAGCCAGTGGTTAAACTGGCAGCACATCTGCCTGTGGGCCATAGAGTCATGGGTTTTGGCCCCACACTAAGACTTGGGCTCAGTAACACCAAATGCCAGTGTAGTACAATGAGGGTGATATTCTTCCTGCCTGTGCCATCTTTTGACATGTTTGGTGGTGCTGCAGTGCCACCATTGAGGGTGGGGCAATGCAGAAAGGGGATCTGTGGTTACTGATGTGCATGGGGCTCATGGCAGTGTAACTCTATCCCTGCCTTCCCTCAGCAACAGGAGTGGGAATCAGGGAGAGTGAGGGATGGGGGTTGGAGGTAGCCTTCAGTAGGAGGGCTATTGTAGGTGCACATGGAGATTCAAGAGTCTCAGAGTAAGATCAGAGAGATTGCAGAGACATTACTCACAGGGAGGTTAAGTGACTTGCTCAGGGTCACACAGCACTCAGACGAGTGCTGTTTATTTGAGTACAGCCCAGTAACACAGTGGATATACTGTATTTGAGGATTTGCAAGCAGAAGACCAGGGTTCAAATCTAGGCAAGAAGATTATAGCTGTGAATTTTGAGGAAGAGATCAGGATTCAAACCATAAAATGCCCTTTCATTTTTTTTATTTGATTTTCATTTTAATACTAAAGTGCAAGACACTTATGACAGCCTGCTTTGTGTGACCCACTTTTGCCCATTATACTGTAAGTGGTTGTCCGGGATAACCAAAGCTCATGTTTTTACTAATATACCTGCCCTCACTGGCATCACTACACTACCTGCACTATCTGTACACTATACTATGTTAAACAATCTGTAACCTTTAGTTGTTCATACATAAATGGAAACAATCTTTAAGTTAAATGTCTCTAACTGCTTGTGTTCAGTTTAGCCCACTTAAACTCTCTCAACCTGGAGCCTTGTATCTGCCAGCAAGTACTTAGCTTTTTTACCTCCAGCACTCATTAAATCTTAGTCAGGATAGTGTGCTCTGCAAGGGAAACCCAATTGTCCCAGAACACTGAGACTCAAGACACTAACTCTGCCAGCATTGGAAAATATAAGCTGCAGCTGGCCCTTTAATCCAAGAAACATCGAGACTCAAGATGCTGAATCTGCAAGCAACGTGTCTGCTTCTCTATTCACTTACTCCTCCACCTGCTTGCTACTCATCCCAATCTTTTAATGACTTAAGGAGATTCTGTACTCCCACTCTTAGCATTTCAGAGTTTACTATAGCCAAAGATCACACTGCAGCTTTGGTTAGAAAGCAGAAGGGGAGGGAGAGAGGGACAGCTAATGAGTTGTATTAGTTGTGTGTCCTTTTTAACCAAAGATTAGAGGATGTGAAAAAAAAATTAAAAATCATTGTGCATTGTTTTTTGGTTTTTTTTTATTTTTCTCTTTTTGTCCTGTCCTCACTGCCGGACTATCTGCCCAGTCACGGACTCTGGCTGCAGCTTCCCACATCAGCCGCACTCCCTGAACCCCCTGGCTTGCCCCCCAGGGTGGGGTCCCAGCACCCCGGGCTGAATGGTGCCAGGAACACCAGAAAGGTGGGAGTCGCCCTGGGAGCTGATTGCAGCTGAAGCGGGCATCATCAAAGTGGCGGGAGGCAGATATTTTTTGATGGATGCCCCTCTGAGGAGCCGGACGTGCACTGATGTCAGCGCATTGAAGTGCAGACATCCGCCGGCTCCCCCCTCTTCTGAATGCCCACAGCCTGCCGAAACACCCAGCCTCCGCTGAGTGTTGTTGCAGCGTGGTGCATGTCCCTCACCTTCCCCGAAGGAAGGAGAGCTGTCACAGGACGCTCAATCCTTCCTTCCCCCAGCCAACCCCCGGTGGCCTGAGTCCATTCCCGAACACGGGTCACCGGTGTGGTGTGAGGTGTGGCATCCAGCGCCTAAACCCTCAGTGCCACCAGGCTGGCTATCATTGTGCATGGTGAATTGTATGCAGTAAGAAGTGAGAGATGATGTGCAGTTGAGATATAAGCAATTGCAGAGTTGGACAGTTTAGCACAAACTTGTGTAAGAAGAGGTACATCAGCTGTTTTCAGTTCATTTTTGGTCTGCCTAAAATAATGCGATACGGTCATACGTTTTGTTTTCAGCTTTCTATTTGGCAAGGGAGATTGGAAGGCAGCAGATAACAATAAAAATACCATACTGTATGGAACCTGTAGTAAACACTGTAGGATGTTTTGTAAGTTTGTGAGGGTGTCCAGGTTAACATGATCAGCTGTGGCTCATTGAATTGAATGTAACCCCCAGTTATCCAAACCGATTGGATGCCTCCCAATCAGTTCAGATAATCAAGGTTCTACCCTACTTTCAATTTATGCTGACTATGTACTGTACAGTACTGTGTCTTACTACCAGGCACTGTCCTACTACTATGCCGTTTTCTTATCCCAAACTGCCTAGAAAATCATTCTCATACTGTACCTCTGATCCCATTGTTTGCTGCTGAGACTATTCACCGACTCTTCAGCTGCTCCACTTCTCTTCTTGGTGGTGAATGAAAACACAATAACAAAGTTAGCTCTTTAGAGGGTGAGAGACATACCACAGGGGGATATTTAAAAAAAATAAAATTTTGCTATTCGTGGGTTTAGAGAATCACCACAGCTGGATGTTTAAAAAAAAAGTTAGCACTTCAAGGCTTGAGAGACCCATCACAGCAGTATGTTTTTAAAATATAGAATAATACATGGGTGGGTGTGTGTAACCAGAATTTTACACACACACGATAATAAAAGCATCCCACACCAAGGGTGTGTGTGAAATTCTGGTTTTACACACACACCCACGTCTTTATTTAATTACTGAGCCATATTTTTTTATGAGAGACAGAGAGGGACACACACACACACACACACACACACACAGCCTGTCTCTCTTTCCAGTAGAGTCATTCATTTCATTCTTTTTTTATTATAATGCAAATTTCTGTGTAGACAACAGTTGCGGTTTTGCTTACAGCACCATGTTTATTGCTGCCTTCCTCCATTGTTGCTCTCTCTCTCTCTCTCTCTCTCTCTCTCTCTCTCTAACCCACACACCCCACCCTACACAGCTTAGCAGTTTTCGCAGGAGTGATTTTCCTTTCTGGTAGCTCCTACCTCCTCTTGCTACAGTGAGGATTTAGAAAGGTGGGGAGGCGCCTCCAGAGGCAGAATCAGCCAGATATATATAAAAAATGTTTTCAATTCGTACCTTCAGACTGTGAGGGTGAGAAGAAAATGATGAGTGCAGTGCTGCGTATTGGAGGAATGGAGTCAACATGTTGGATTAGATGTTCGGCCCACCCACACACAGTGTATCAGCTAATGAGGTTTTGAAGAGCGACTTTGGTTGACAAGCAGTGATTACAACCTCCTAGTTGTAACACAAAATATTAACCGGGCGGTTGTAACATGATTTAAAAGTCTGGTTATCCAGACATAAAAAATAAGGACAAGTAATTCAAATAAAGTTAAGCTAGCTTTCGGTTAGTGTCTCCTCACAAGATAAATCAACCGAATTAGGAGGACAACTCTAATAGTCAGCATCTCTGCTCAGCAGCAAATAGCAAGAAATGGGGGGAAAAATAGTTTTCAGGTACCGAAAAAGATCCGGACCAGCAACCGGGTCAGTCAATTCACTTATCTCTATATTTGGAAAAAGATCCACCAGTCAGGTCAGCAAATTCACTAGTCTCTATCTGTGAACATGAGTGATACTGCCTACCCTGACACATGGCACATCACTCACGCACTGCAAATCACTCACACAAAAGGTATCCATAAACTTGACTAAAATGCAGAAACGAGTACGGGAGTGACCACCATAGGTTCTTACAATCTATGCTTGTTGGCACATAAAAGAGGAGCTAAAATACAAGTTAACTTTAAAGATGTAGAAACTAGAAGCAGGAGAGATCATCTACAACTGGGGAGCTTGGCAATTGAGGGAACAGAGCCAATAAACTGCTTTGAACAGTTGCTAGTAGAGACTACTTTAACTAAGATAACCTAAACAAAAGGGGGAACTGAATCAGACACACAGAAGGGGTCCATTAGTGTACAGTCAAACTATCTGAGGTTTGTGATTGTTAAAATGAACCAACCTTCAGCTTCTGAGAGCTGGCTGTGCTACCCTTGTGGCAGGACTGCTCAGCAAAGAAGGGCTACAGTGATATTGCAATCAAGTGTTTCATTCCTCCCTAGTATACTCAGCTCGGGGTGGTCTCCTAGCAACGAATGCTAGAGATGGGACATCTTTTGAGCTTGTAGTCCTATGGCCTGTGTGCAGGACTACAGCTCCTAAAGACAGGCATCTGATTTTATTTTAAACATATTAGGCAGTTGTACTAGCCTAAGTGAGCTCTTGTAATGGCTTATTTTGGGCTTTTATTTGTAAATTAGAACATCTGGAGTATGAGTATTGTCACGGAAGGGAACACGTGACCTACACTGCACTTCCTGGTTACAGGGCTTAAATAGCAAGCCCCTTGCGTGTGTCTGTGTGTGTCTGCAGTGTCCGTAGGGTTGCAGGAACAGCAGGCCATTAAACACTGCGAGGGTAGTAAGTAAAGCCTTTGGTTTTAGCTTGTTAGTGTTTAAGCAATAATAAGGCGCGTCTGGAACCACAGTAACTATCTTAGAGGGATAATCTCTACATAGTTACAGGCTTCCCTTTCCTTGTGCGTATTTACAATACTTAATCATTTAACCTAGAGGCAACTCCAGGCCAAGTTGAGAAACTTGATTTAAAAACGTGTTACCTACAAGGAATTATCAGTTAGGGAGTGTAGAGGGCATGTTGTGTGTTTGTGTTTGCTGTATATTTAGCTGCAATAAAAATAACTGAGCAAATAAGAACTTTGGATGGTGAGTGGGGATATAAATGTACCTCTTGTGCAATGTGCTTACTTCTGGATAGAGAGGAACTAAATGAAAACTTCTGTTGCAAAAAATGTCTATATATCAAAAGCTTGGAACATCAAATTAGTATGTTTAGGGCTAAATTTAATTCTGTAATTACAAATCAGAATGAGATTCAGCAACGAATGCAAAATATTGATCAGTGTAAGGGCCCAACAGGCACTAAACCTTCACCAACAACAGACAATGATGCCTTATTTGGGCTGAGTGCTCAAACCAATATCCTTCAATCAGTGGTTGGTCCTGAGATACTTAAAACAAGCATTTGTCAATACCGAATGTTGCTTGCTTATATGTGCTGCTTAGGTATTTGGAAGTGAAAGTACCATGCCTAAGAACTGTCATGTGCCCCCCCTCAAGACATCCACTGTGTCTTTCTGTTCAGTATTCACAGAAGAGGGGGAGGAGCAAGGGCCACAGCAGTATAGCAGTTGCAAAGACGTGAAGAGGTGGACAATAGTCCATTCACAGGCAGAAGAATCCTGCAGAAGGTGACTAAATTGAAGGTGGACAAAGTGATGGGACCAAGTGGCATACGCCCAAGGATATTAAAAGAACTGTGAAGGGAAATAGCAGTACCTCTGGCAGTCATGTTCACTGAGTCATTCAACACAGAGGTGGTACCAGAGAATTGGAGGAGGGCACATGTGGTCCGTCTATACAAATCCAGCAGTAGGGAGGAGGCGGGGAAATATAGGCCAGTCAGCCTCGCTTCAGTAGTGGGGAAGATCATGGAGACATTGCTTAAAGAAAGGATACTGGGGCATCTAGAAGCCGTCAGAGCCCAGGACCATAGGCAACCTGGATTCACGGTGGGGAGGTCATGTCAGACAAATCTGGTTGATCTCTTTGACTGGGTGCCAAAGGAAGTAAATAAGGGTGGGGCAGTGGGCAATGCTTACCTTGATGTAAGCAAAGCCTTTGACACCGTCCCACATAGGAGGCTGATAAACTAGCTGAGTAGGCTGGGCATGGGTGAAAGGATGGTAAACTGGGTTAGCAACTGGGTAACAGACAGGAGGCAAAGAGTGGTGGGAAATGGGGCACAGTCTGGGGAGAGGGGTGACCAGAGAGGTGCCACAGGAATTGGTCCTGGAGCCAGTCCTGTTCAATGTCTTCATTAGTGACATTGCAGAAGGGCTGAAGGGAAAGGTCTGCCTTTTTGCAAATGACACCAAGATCTGTAACACAGTGGATACCCCAGAGGGGGTGGAGAAAATGAGGAGGGACCTGGGGAAGCTTGAGAAATGGTCTGAGGACTGGCAACTGAAGTTTAATTCAAAAAAGTGCAAAATTATGCACCTGGGTCACAGAAACCCTGGGGAAAGGTACAGGATGGGGGGGAGGGAGTTGCTGACAGTCACAAAGAAGGAAAGGGACCTGGGGGTTCTTATTTCAGATGACCTGAAAATGTCAATGTGGTAAGGCAGCTGGGAGGGCCAGTATCATGCTGGGATGCATAGGCAGGGGTATCACCAGCATAAGGACGGAGGTAGTGATGCCATTATATAAAACCATGACCAGGCTTCACATAGAGTACTGTGTGCAGTTCTGGAGGTCGCACCTTTGTAAGGATATTAATAGGCTGGAGATGGTCCAGGGAAGGGTGAATAAGATGGTACAGAGCTTGCAACACAAGACTTATGAGGAGAAATTAAGGGACCTCAATATGTATTCACTGGAAGAGAGGAGGGAAAGAGGGGATATGATAGAAACATTCAAGTAACTCAAGGGTATAAATATAACTACTGAGAAGCAGGAGACAGCTGCTATAGACACATGTGCCAGCTACGGTGTGATATTGTTTTGTTCTTATAAATCTGTAATCTCCAGTATTTCAGTAACCACATGACCACACTGCTTTCTTTAGGCAATTTTATGGTGATTGATGCCTGTGTCAGATGGTAGACAGAGGGCTCACCAGATTGTGTTGCCATTTGAAAAACTTCATAGAGTGTTCTTTTATTGGTAAGCGTTTTGGAAAGCTGGTGAAGGTCTCACAATTTTTATTATGATTTTATCTCCTTATGTCTGTCCCCTTTGGTCCCCCCATCTCCACATCCCAACAGGCATCAGTGGCCACAGCTGCAGCCTTTTTCTTGCCAAGATGGTGGGTGAGCAGCTGCCTTTACAGTCTGTGAAGTCTGACGTCTTTCAGTGCCACTTATTGGTCATCTTCCAACACAGGCGAGGTGCTGCCAGCCAAAAACTAACTCAGAACAAGCAGGTTTCAAAGTGGGGAAGAAATGGAGTGAGCAAGAATGAAGTACTCATTCAGATGCGGCATCAATTTTAAGATCAGCATACTGGTATGGACACTGCAAATAGAACCCCAGCTCTTTAAGCAGCCTTATGAAGAGTAAAAGCTTCTCGAAGCACTGGGGTTCTGTTTATTGTACTGTAAGTGGGCTGCATATAATTTGGTAATTTACTGTACCTTACATCTGGATGTATGGTAGGCCCTGTGACACTTGGACAGCTGGTTCTGATCACTGTATCATTTTTTGTAATATAAAAATGGGTTATGGACGGTCTCTCTTGAGAAATGATGAAACAGCATGTGAGATCACACACACACACACACACACACAGGTTTTAGATACACGGTGTTACCTGGAAGGCCAGAAGCTAATTATAGACTTTAACTAAGTTAATTATAGTTTTAATTGCTAAGAGGAAAATCATAAACTTTTATAACACTTAGAGGAAGAAGAGCAGGTTGTGACGTTTAAGTGCGAAGTCATAAAAGATGCTTTAATGTCCTGGGAAGGGGAAACTGATCATAAGATCAAAGAAATGTCATTTGAAAAAGAAAATGAGTTGTGCTGAGGATTGCAGAATTTAATACTGGAAAAATACATCCTGTTTTCGTATAGATATATATTTTTTATATATTCTAACAGGGAGGAGCTAGGTGACATGCAAAGAGGTGAGCAAAGCCAGCTTTTAAACAATAGTCTGTTTTCCTTCAGAGGACACACTTTTATCTAGACTCTGACAAAACATATCTTTGAGCACTTTAAGCAGGAATTTAGAGAGAGAGAGAGAGAGATCTAAGTACTGTAGTAGGAATTGCACTGTTAAAACCTTGTTCTTTTAAAAGATTGTATGGTTCTTGTGATATAGTTCTGTATTTTATGTCTTACATATCTTTTATCTATTTTAGTAAAACTCTATTTTTAGAGCCTACTTGGTCTGTCTTTGAATTTCTTTCTTATGCAAGGGGGAGTACATACGGTTAAAGCAGACACTGTGCATAATCTTGAATGGTGATACCAAACTGGAAAAAGGTACGCGTTTTAATCTGAGGTCTTTTATTACAGTTTTTAAGGGTTCAGTTCTGTACACCTGGTCAGGTGCCCACAGGCAAAGATATCTGGCCCCCCGAAGACAGAATTATCTGCGCCTCTGCATTGGGTACGCTAGCAAGAGGTTCACCGTTTGAATCTCTCCCAAGACTTGAGACCAAAGGTTGATTTGAACCCTCAAAACAGACAGGAGGGTTACTTTGTTTCTGTTAACTGTTCACAAGACTGTGCTCAGAGGTTGACACTTTGAGAGTAGAGGGCCTGACCTGTTGAGTGGGTTTGTGACAGGCACAACTTTAAATAAACACTGCACCTGAATTAACACATGATGCCATAGAAACATAGAATTTGTCAGCAGAAAAGGACCACTCAGCCCACCCAGTCTGCCCAAGTGTTCTCTACCTACTTGTAACTCCTGCCTGCATGTGTTACTGCATGTCTTTTTCTGCCTACATCCATTGGGACCTCCTTGAGAATGAGCTTGCTTAATGGATTTTTCTTGCAATGAACTTGAACCTACTCCTCTTCCATAGCCCTATTGATCTCCGTTGACTCCCTCCTTCCCCTTTTTCTAATATACACCTATGTTTATCCCATGCATGCTTCATGCCACCTTACCATTTTAGCTTCCACCACTTCTCCTGGCAGTCTGTTCAAGGCATCTACCACCCTTTCAGTAAGGGAATATTTCTTCACATCTATCCTGAATGCCCCCCCAGCTTCATTGTATGTCCCTTGGTTTGGGTGCTCATCCTCATTTGAAGGAAACTCCCCAACTGTACCCTCTTTACCCCTGTGAGGTACTTTGTAGGTCCTAATCATGTCACCTCTCACCCTCCTCTCTTCCAGAGTGTACATGTTGAGATTCTTCAGCCTTTACTTGTAGGGATTTCTGCGAAAATTCTGAACCATTTTAGTTGCCCTCCTCTGGAAAACCTCCACCTTATGTCCTTTCTAAAGTGT
The DNA here is from genome assembly GCA_016271365.2 of Neoceratodus forsteri. Lineage (NCBI taxonomy): Eukaryota > Metazoa > Chordata > Ceratodontiformes > Ceratodontidae > Neoceratodus > Neoceratodus forsteri. The sequence goes on along the minus strand of JADMNL010000022.1, from coordinate 433,993,355 downwards.
GGACTCTAAAACTGGATATAGCACTCCAGCTGTGGGTATACCAGGGAGTGATACAATGGCAGCAGAACATCCCTCCTCCTCCTACTTGAGATGCCACTCCTTATGCACCCCAGAATCCAGTTTTCCCTGCCATAGCCTTATCACACTGCACTGCCATCTTCAGGTCCTCTGATATAATAACCTTAAGGACCCTTTCATGTCTAGTAAGTATCAGTACCTCCCCATCCTGTACTCAGCATCGGGGTTCCTATGCCCTAGGTACAAGACTTTACACTTGTTGGCATTGAACCCAAAGTAAGTAAGAAAATGGAATGGATGTGAATGAATTGCAGGCTTTTAAGCAGCTTTTTGGGAAGTGTGAATGTGTGTGTGTGTGTGTGGGGGGCTCTGCTACTATAACTATTTGCTTTTGATTTGGTATAATGTGCAAACAGACTAACTCTGCTCTCCACTCCGTGTGCTATATCAGAGATAAAGAGCCCAAATAGCATTGGGCCAAGCACTGAGCTCTGCGGCACCCCACTTTTGTCACTGCTCTGGGTGCTGAGAGCTACCCCACCACCACCCTATGCGCCCTCACCTGTAACCATTCTCTATCCATTTAGTCATGCCACCTTCCACTCGTACTCCTCCTTCTCCTCACTCTTCTCCTCCTTGGCCTGTGTCCATCCTCCCGGTAGTCTGCACCCTTTCTCCTCTTTATTTTATTTATTTAGTTTTTGTTAACTGGGTAAATGCACTAGCCATAGCAATGACTATTTTCAGGCACAACCCAGGAGAATACAAAGCAACAGTACAGGGATGACATACCAAATACAGGTACAACTAAAATCATTACAACAGTTTACAAGCAGGTTGCAAAAAATTAGCAAAAGGAGGTCATGGTAACAGTGTGGGAAAATGGAAAAAAGAAAAACAACATTACAGGGATGACATTCCAAATACAAGTACAACAAAAATCATTACAGCAGTTTACAAGCAGGTTGCAAGAAATTGGCTAAAAACACAAGGAGGCCACAGTAACAGTGTTGGAAAAAAGAAAAAAAGAAAAACAACATGGAGCTGTACAGTAACTAAAATTCCACCACAGTTTGCTTTGAGGAAAAAAAAACATGATACAATAATATTTTCAGTACTAATAAGGGATTTAAAAGTTAGCTTAGGGGAGGGATATAGTAAGTAAAGAAGTTAGAGACTCAGAAAAGGGGAGGGAAAGGAGAAGTGCAAAGGGGAGGTAAAGGAGAAGTGCATTGCGTCTAGGGGCAGATAAGGAGAGGTAAGGCTGGGATGAGAAGAGCTAGGGGGGTTTGAAACAGGAGCATTTGTGGGAAGTTTTAAGATAAGTATGTAGTCCTTTTTTAAAAGACGCATGGGATGTTGATTGGTGTAAGGTTAGTGGAAGGGAGTTCCAGTATTTGGGGGCATGGCAGGTGAAAGCACCAGCAGCTTTAGTGGTGCAGTGCGTCGGGATGAAAACAGGTGCCTGGTCAGTGGGACGCAATCCATAGCATGGTGTCAGGTTTTGGAAGAGGCCTGCCAGGGATTTAGGGATTTGTAGAGGGACCATATTGTCAATGATAGAGCCATAAGCATGTAGCCTTAGTTCAGTGGGAGGAAGCCATTCCAGGTCAGAATAGAGGAAACAGTGGTGTTCCAGCTGATGTGAGGAGGAGGCATAGTGACAGATGTTGTTATAGGTAACATCCCATTTCCTAAGGATCAATTTGCATGCAGAAATGTATGTTGCAGCACCGTTGGTAAGTGATGGTAGGAGTATGCCACAGGCAATGGCAAGCCTTGCTGATGGAGTGAGCATATAGCTGGTTCAGTAGGCTATTCCAAGTTTGGCAAGTACCAGTTTGCAAGTCAGATTGATGAGAGAGTCGAAATTTAGTGATGGCTCAAGGTTGACGTCCAGATATTTAAACAAGGTTACTACCCCAACTGTTGAGCCATTTAATGAGGTGACTTTAAATTTTGGATGGGCATGCTTTAGCTTTGCGATTGATCCAAAGAACATAGCTTGGGTTTTAGACTCATTTAGTACAAGTTTGTGAGTAAATAGCCACTTTTGCATTAGCTGGAAGTCAAGAGAGAGAGTCGTTTATTTATGTAATCAATGCTTTTAGCACTAGCATACAGCACAATGTCATCAGCATATAGCAGGGAAGCTGTCCAGTGGAGGTCAGTGGAGATGTTATTTATAAAAAGAGAGAAAAGTAAGGGCCCAAGGATGGAGCCTTGTGGCACCCTGATATTTATGGTGGTTTAGTCCAAGAGGGTAGATTTGTATTTCACAATGTGAGACCTATCAGCTAGGTAGTTCCCAAACCATCTAACAATGTTAGTTGAGAAACTAAGTGATACCAGGGTGGCTAGAAGGATGGAGTGATCAACTAGGTCAAACGCCTTAGTCATGTCAATGAAAATAGCACCAGTGAGGAGGCCAGAGTCCATAGCCACTTGAGTATCTGACGTGAATTTGAGGAGGGCAGTAGTGGTGCTGTGGTCTTTGAGAAAGCCATGCTGGGCAGTGGTGAGTAGATCATACTTCTGTAAGAAGTCAATTGTCTAGGCAGCTACGATTTTCTCAAGTATTTTATTTAGGACAGACAGGATGGCAATGGACCTACAGTTAGAGGGGTCTTTACGATCTCCTTTTTTAAAGACTGGAATAATCCTAGCTGTTTTCAATACGTCAGGAATGTAGCCCTGGCATAGGGAGAGCATGAAAATCCTGGCTAGGGGAGCAGCGACGAAAGGGGCTGCAATCTTAAAGAGCCTGGGCTCTAGATTGTCCAAGACAGCTGCTGTGCAGTCTAAGATACAGATTATTAATCTAAGCACTTCACATTTTGTGACTGCTTTGAAACAGAAATTGGGACCATTTGCAATAGGTTGGGTAGATACACTTGGTTGGGCAAGAAAAGAGGAGGTATAGTTGGTGAAGTCTGAAAATTTAAAGTTGAAAAAGTTTGCAATGGTTCTGGGATTATTACAGTGTACCCCATCAAGTGACATGTCGTTAGAAGTGGATGCCAGATTAGAGCCAAGAAAGAATTTAATATGTGACCAAAACTTTTTGGGGTCACCATAGGAGTTGGTCAGTAGGTCTTTGCAGTACAAGCTTTTGGCTTTTTTGATGTCCTTTTTGCAGGCATTTCACAGAGTCCTGTAGTTATTGAGGTCGGAGGCTAACCTAGAGCTTTTATATGGAGCCAGCTTTTGTCCCTTAACTTAAATTTAGCTAGTAGGTCAGCTTTCAACCAACGGGTTTGTCTATTTTTTACCTTACAGGTTACGAGTTTGCAGTGCTTATCCTTATTCTTACCGGGTGATGGTGCCTTCCGTATTACACTCAGACCACTCTGCCCGACCCCTTCCAGGATTACTACACCTCTGTCTTTACCTATATCTGGAGCAGTGAGTTCATCAGTCTCCCCTGGCCGGACCTTTCGACCAACCTCAGTCTTTTGGCCACCCCCCACTTGTTTAAATCCAACTTAGTAGAGATATACCCCTCTAATCCTGCCTTTTTTTTTTTTACCTATTTTCTCCCCGGGCTACGGTCAGCTTGGTCATCCAGATTGACTCCCCTAGCCATGCCCCGACATCAGGCTGACCTGCTCACCTCCACGGATTACCCCCCATGGTGGGGTGGTGAGGAGTTTCCCAGCTCAACCCACCGGAGCAGGATCCGGTGTAGAAGGCACCATTCACGGCGGGCAGCGGGGGTTGGAAGTTGATGCTCCCCGACTGTAGCTCATTTTCCACTTTTCTACTCTTTGTGGCGTGCAGGAGTGCAATGACGTTTAGGAACAGCATGTCAACATCTGCCACACTCTGCCCCCTTTACTACACTGCTGTAGTAGCACCCGTGGTCGTCACCAGGGGCCACTACAGAGTGGTGGGTCCCTGGATCCTGCCCCTGGATAGGAGAGCAGTCCTCCGGACACTCAATCCTATCCCTCCCCTGCCAACCCCTGGTGGCCTGGGCTTGCTTCTGAAGCCGGGTCCCCAGCATGGTGCGAGGTGTGGTGTCCAGCACCTCAACCCTCAGTGCCAGTGGCCCAGCAGCAGTTCTGACTTTAATAATCCCCTCCCCTCCCCTCCCCCTCCTGCTCCAGTGTACCCTGTCCCCCGCGTACAAGTCACTATTCCCCCAGACCTTACCCCAGTTAGCACTAACCTATAATGTTTCGTGTGGCACCAATCCCTCAGCCACTCAAACTCCTCAAGCCTACCCTTCCTCCCCATGCTTGTACATGGTACCGTCAGTACCTCCAAGAATTCCACCAACTTCCCCACTCCCTCACACTGTCTGCCCAACTACTGAAACACTACTTCCACAGTGTCCCCCTCCAAGTTATTTGTACCCATATGCAACAGTAAATGAGGTTTCTTCCTCCCCTCGCTGCACGCTTGAGCAGTGCCTGCCCTGCTCCTCCTGCAGTCAACCTGGGGACAGCTTCAACCCAAATATGGCTGTGCCTTTCCCCCTTTCCACCCCACCTCACCCATTTCAGTATAGAATCCCCCCATCCCTTACCCCCTTTCCCTTCTAATGCCCCTTCCACCAGCCCAGTATTTGTTCTTCCCTGCCCCTTACCCCCACCAACTGCACCCTCTGTGACTTCTGTATCTGTACCCTCTACCTCTGCCTCACCCCTTTTCTCTGCCTTATTCCTCCCATCCCTCTTGAATCCCTTCGCAGTCTGACTACTTCCTACTGGGCTTCCCATGTCAACCTCCCCTCCTCCCCTGCTGATTTCCAACCCCTCACCTATCCTTGCTGTTGTTGATTTAGAGCCCCCATTCCCTTCTACCCCCATAGTGATGCCCCTCCCATCCTTCCCCCTTCCCATAGCCTTCTGTCCTCCAGTTACCACCCCCTCCTTCCTTACTAGCCCCCTTCTACCTTTTCATCCTCGCTATCTCTTCCCCTACCTGTTGCCATCCCTCTCATGCCCAACTTGTCCTCTCCCCTTCAGTATGTTCCTGCTCCCCCTCTCTGTCCCATGGCAGAGGTTCGAATCTATTCCTAGTCAATACCTCTCCTACATCTCTTCCCCCTATCCATTCCCCCTTCCTACTTGTTCCCTTCCGTCCCACCCCTGGTCCCTCCCTACCCACAGCCATCTGCTCTCCCCCCCGGTACTCCTCATGGTCTCTTCCTCCCCCATCAGGAGGCCTTCCCTCACCTTGCGCACCCCTTCCCCTTTCCTGTCTTTTCTATTAGTACCTCTGATGTTCTCGGCTCTCATATAGTTTCACTTAACCCAGTTAGAAATCCTATTGCACTCCAAGTAGTACTCAGTTCAGTTAAAGAAATAAACAGAACAAATAAATATGTATTATTACAGCAATCATAACAGTATAGTTCAGTACTTAGCTCAGTTAGATAAACAGACAGAACTAAATCTGTACTATTATAGCAATCCTAAAAGTATCCAATCATTGCTTTGTCTCCACTCCAGAGACCCTGCTGTAATATAGGACCACAGAGAACCCTGGGCAGGAGAGTGGGCAACTCTAAAGTCCCTTCAGAGCCCCATTGAGCTTGCTCACTCCCCCTCTCTCATTCTCTTGTTTTATTTCTCCAGATGCTGCAGGCTGCCCTTTTGTATGGGGCTTCTGCTTGTGTTGGTGCCTTTTTCTGCCCACAAAGAAATCTACAGCAGTCCTGACACAGCTCCATTGAGCCCGCTCACTTCCCCTCTCTCACTCACTCGTTCTGTTTCTCCCAACGCTGCAGGCTGCCCTTTTGTACTGGGCTCCTGCCTGTGTTGGCACCTGTTTCTGCCACAAAGAAATCTGCAGCAGTCCCGACACAGCTCCGTTGAGCTCGCTCACTCCCACTCTCTCACTCACTCATTCCATTTCTCCCGGTGTTGCAGGCTGCCCTTTTGTACTGGGCTCCTGCTTGCATTGGCAGCTTTTTCTGCCCTCAAAGAAATCTGCAGCAGTCCCGACAGAGCTCAGTTAAGCTCAGTCACTCCCCCTCTCTCACTCGCTCAATCTTAATCTGTCCAAACACTGATTTCCCAAAGTGTCTCTGCTATTCTGCACTGGAAGTGCAAAAACACATTTTGGCCAGGATGTGAAAAATGACAGCTGTATTGTTCATAAGGAGGTGTGAAAAAATGCCAGTGTTGAAAATCTGGCGTGAAAATATTAAAAATTTGCAAAGTTACAAGGGTGCATGGAAACTGCACAACGCATGCTTGTAACACAGTTATTTTATGAACTTACGTAACAAAATTTTCAACATAGGCATTTTAGGATCTCCGCTCGTGAACAGTGTCACTGTGGTTTTCTTAATGTGTCCTGGACACTGATTTCCCACAGCGACCGCACTATACTGCGCCGGAAGCGCAAAAACACATTTTAGCCAGGATGTAAAAAATAACAGTTGTACTGTTCATAAGGAGGTGTGGAAAAATGTCAGTTTTGAAAATCTGGAGTGAAAATATTGCAAATTCGTGAAGTTACGAGTGTGCTTAGCAACTGCAAAACGTATGCTCGTAAAACAGTAATTTTTTGGATTTTTTCCACCAAATTTGCAACATAGACTTTTTGAGAGCCCACTTCATGAACACTGGCACTGTCATTTTGTTACTCAATCCCAAAAGGTGATTCCGTGCAGTGACCACAAAATCACCTTTCAGGGCCGAATAACGCCATGACAGTGGCTGAATTCATGAGGAGGGGTCCTAATAACCCCATGTTGAAAATTTGGTGCCAACCCCCTTTCTCTTCTAATGCCCCTTCCACCACCCTGTATTCATTCTTCCCTGCCCCTTACCCCCACCAACTGCACCCTCTGTGTCTTCTGTATCTGTACCCTCTACTTCCGCCTCACCCCTTTACTCTGTCTTATTCCTCCAATCCCCATTGAACCCCTTCTCAGCCTGTCTACTTCCTACTGGGCTTCCCATGTTGACCTCCCCTCCTCCCCTGCTGATTTCCAACCTCTCTCCTATCCCTGCTGTTGTTGATTTAGAGCCCCCATTCCCTTCTACCCCGATAGTGATGCCCCTCCCATCCTTCCCCCTTCCCGTAACCTTCTGTCCTCCAGTCACCACCCCCCTTCCTTACTAGCCCCTCTTCTACCCTTTTGTCCTCGCTATCTCTTCCCCTACCTGTTGCCGTCCCTTTCATGCCCCGCTTATCCTCTCCCCTTCAGTATGTTCCTGCTCCCCCTCTCTGCCCCATGGCAGAGGTTTGAATCTATTCCTAGTCGATAACCTCCTACATCTCTCCCCCCCTATCGGTTCCCCCTCATACTTGTTTCCCTCTGTGCCACCCCTGGTCCCTCCCTACCCGCAGCCATCTGCTCTCTCCTCTGGTACTCCTCGTGGTCTCTTCCACCCCATCACAAGGCTTCCCCCCTCATCTTTGGCACCCCCTCCCCTCTCCTGTCTTTTCTATTAGTGCCTCTGATGTTCTCAGCTCTCATATAGTTTTACTTAGCCCAGTTAGAAATCTTATTGCACTCCAAGTATTACTCAGCTCAGTTAGAGAAATAAACAAAACAAATAAATATGTATTATTACAGCAATCATAACAGTATAGCTCAGTACTTAGCTTAGTTAGAGAAATAAACAGGACAACTAAATCTGTACTATTATAGTAATCCTAAAAGTATCCAATCATTGCTTTGTCTCCACTCCAGAGACCCTGCTGTAATATAGGACCTCAGAGAACCCTGGGCAGGAGAGTGGGCAACTCTAAAGTCCCTGCAGAGCCCCATTGAGCTTGCTCACTCCCCCCTCTCAGTCACTCATTCCATTTCTCCTGGTGTTACAGGCTGCCCTTTTGTACTGGGCTCCAGCCTGCATTGGCATCTTTTTCTGCCCACAAAGAAATCCACAGCAGTCCTGGCAGAGCTCCGCTGAGCTCTCTCACTCCCCCTCTCTCAATCACTCATTCAGTTTCTCCTGCCGCTGCAGGCTTCCCTTTTGTACTGGGCCCCTGCCTGAATTGATGCCTTTTTCTGCCCACAAAGAAATCCTCAACAGTCCCGACAGAACTCTGTTGAGCTCGCTCACTCCCCCTCCCTCACTCTCTCATTCTGTTTCTCCTGGCGCTGCAGGCTGCCCTTTTGTACTGGGCTCTTGCCTGCATTGGTGCCTTTTTCTGCTCATAAAGAAACTCACAGAAATCCTGACAGAGCTCAGATGAGCTCAGTCACTCCCCCTCTCTCACTCGCTCAATCTTAATCTGTCCAAACACTGATTGCGCAAAGCGACTGCGCTATTCTATGTCGGAAGCATGAAACCACACTTTGGTCAGGATGTGAAAAATAACAGCTGTACTGTTCATAAGGAGGTGTGAAAAAATGCCAGTGTTGAAAATTTGGCATGAAAATATTACTAATTTGCAAAGTTACAAGGGTGTGTGGAAAGTGCGCAATGCATGCTCGTAACAGTCATTTTTTGGAGTTTCATCACAAAATTTTCAACATACACATTTGAGGACCTCTGCTCATGAACAGTGTCACTGTGGTTTTCTTAATGTGTCCCGAACACTGATTTCCCACAGCAACCACACTATTCTGTGCAGGAAGTGCGAAAACACATTTAGGCCAGGATGTGAAAAATGACAGCTGTACTGTTCATAAGGAGGTCTGCAATAATGTCAGTGTTGAAAATCTGGAGTGAATATATTTCAAATTCGCGAAGTTATGAGCGTGCATAGCAACTGAGCAACACGCGCTTGTAAAACAGTCATTTTTTTTATTTTTTCCGCCAAATTTGCAATATAGGCTTTTTGAGAGCCCATCTCAAGAACAGTGGCACTGTCATTTCAGTAATCAGTCCCAAAACCCCATGTTGAAAATTTGGTGCCAAAATTCCCCAAAACGCCTGAGATATGCACCAAAGTTGAAAAAAATCGATTTATGCAATTATACAGCTTAGCGGCATTTCTTCAGCTCACAGTCAGCTTTGAAGAGTGCAGACATGTTCCCGGTCCACCGAAGATTGTTGTGCTGGGCTCCAGAGGTAAGTATGGGGTGAGGGGGGTGTGGGGAGGCAGGGTGCACAGATGGTGGGTGCGGGTTGGGGGCGGGGCTCCAGAGTCAACAAGGGACCATTTTCTTGTATACAGGGTTTTTAAAAAAAGAAAAACATTGCAGGATGGTTTTTCTTTTTACAGGGACATTTGGCACGCTGGGGTGGGCTCCCAGCATGCCACTTGAGTGGTTTGGGGGGGCTGTAACCAGACGGGGATTGGGTACCCCATTGGCACATACAGGGAAGACAGCCAAGGGGGATTGGGCATCCCCCTCAGCACACAATTCATTGTAGGGGGGACATTATGCCAACAGGGAGTGTGCTCCCTCATTAGCAAATAGAACCAGAGGGGACTGAAGCTGATGGGGATTGGGCCCCCCGTTGACAATGAAAGACTGTTGGGGGGTGCATGATGCAGAGGGGGATTGGGCACCCCCTAGGAACACAACAAATGGACGAGAGTATGTTGACGGTGTCTGGGCTCTCCATTGGCAATCTGGGTCGGGGGCACTCAAGATACCACCCAGCAATGACGGGTCACTCCCACATTGCAGTGGAATGATGGACTCTGCAATGATGAGGCAGCCCCTGATTGCAGTGGCTAAAATGTTTCAAGGTGGTGGCATGCTGGTTGAACTGGTGTCGGCAGCAGCGTGCCTCCCCATTGGGGAAAGCGGGCCAAGCCTCAAAAGGCAGTGGGGGCATTGGCCACAACAGTGCTGCACCTCCACAACCTGCTTCTGCAGCAAGCTGCCACAACGTGTTTCTTGTGTATGTGCGCAATCAACATAAAAAAGGCAAGGGACTGTGACACTAATAATAGCTTTTAATATCCGGAGGACTGGATAATGGTTAATTCAGGTCATAAATCCAAAAGGGGCTGCAGAGCTATGGAGTTTGAAATCCCATTAAGTAACCATTTCTCTGTCATAAATACAGAATTAGATTGTACTCATACTGGTATTATTTCTACCGATAAGGCAGAACCTGGTACTTCAATCATAAATGTATCACTAGTCCCAGGTGAGCCAACCCCAGCATCTGAGACCTGTGAAGTTACTGCTCCCTGGCCATAGATATGGAACTGGTGTCAGTAGATACAGCTAGTGCTAATGAGGGCAATATTGAGGGAAATAATGAACCAGCACTGGCCAATTCAATATTAAAAAACTCTGCATCTCAACCTACTGAAGTAAATTCCAAACAAACTTCTGTAATGGAAGAAACACGTAATAGCACTAGGGATGGACTAGCAGTAACTGGGCATCGTCAGGCCTTTGTTCTTGATGACTCCATGATAAAATATATTGACCACCTTGTGTGTAACCCTGATAAGGTCAATCGTACATGTTATAGTTACAGATGGGTGAAAATCTCAGACTTGACCACTATGATGAACACAATACTGGGCAATGCAGGGGACAGGCCTCTAGTAGTTATTCACGCTGGCACCAGTAATATAAATACCTCTAGGATTGAAGATATCAAAAAATAATTCATAATACTCAGTGAGTTATTACTTGCTAAAGGATATGAGGTCAGCTTCTCTGAAATTCTCCTCATTCCCGGGCCACTATGGCTCTAACTAATAAAATTAAAGATATCAACAACTGGCTAAGGAGGTGGTGTCTAACCAAGGGATTCTCATGCTTAGCTCACTGGGAAAACCTTATTGACAGGCCACATTTGTATTGCTGGAATTGTCTGCATCTCAGCAAGTGGGGGAGTAATCTCTTAGGAAGAAGAATTGGAGCGTACATTAATATGCATTTAAATTAACTAACGGGGGGAGAGGGGAGTAACCAACTTACTCAAGATGGGACGACTGATGGTCAAACCAATAAAAAACTCAAAACATACCCATAGATGTAATATACTTATGGCTAACGCTAGGAGTCTGAATATCTTAAACAGGGCTGAATTAGAGACAACAGTGTTGCAATACAACATTGATATTGTAGCTATAAGTGAAACATGGTGGGACAACTCATCAGACTGGTTAAAAGATATACCTGGGTACAAACTATATTTCAAAAATAGAGAGCACCAGATTGGAGGTGGAGTTTGTATCTATGTAAACCATACAATATCATCATACATATTTCAATTACCTGAAGAGTTGGAATTTAACCTTGAAACATTATGGATTAAGCTTGAGTTCCCTGGTAGGCCCTCTGTACTACTTGAACATTTTTACAGACTGCCTGCGTCAAGTAATGAATATAATAATGACTTAATCAAAGAAATAATTCAGGCATCTAATCTTGGTGATACTATTATACTGGGAGATTTTAATCTCCTAGGGATCGATTGGGAGCAGATGACAGGCACCTCTAATGTCGAACACCTGCAGTGTCAATGGCTCAGCAGGTAGTACACTCACCTCTGAGGCCGGGAGATCAGAAGGCTGTGGGCTCTATCCCCACACCAGGCACTTGGGTTAATATCCTGATACTGACACTGCAGTGCAGCATGAGGGGGTGCTGCACTCCTGAGGTGCTGACTTTAGGATGAGATGTTAAATCGAGGTCCCATCTGCCTGTTCTGGTGGTAGTTCAGGTGGATGTTAAAGATCCCATGGCACTTCTCGAAAAGAGTAGGAGAATTTTTTTCATGTCATAAAAGAACCAATAAACAAAGCAAAATTTCTATCATACAGAAAATCATAAGAAAACACAGAAAAGTATTACTTGATACAGGAAATCAAAACTGAAAGAAGCAAATTATACAGAAAGAAAATTACATAAACACAAAGGAATAATTGTGTCATATGCAAACCTGAAACATAATATAGAACGTACAGTATACCCCCTTCCCTTCATTACCTAAAGAGTAGGGAAAATTTTTTAATCATAACTTAAAAGAACATACAAACAAAGCAGTATTGCAGCACACTAAGCAGAAAGGGAAAAAATGAAATCATAATACAGTATTACATCATACTTTTAAACCATACCGAAATATAAATACTATAATCGTATCCCTTCCCCTGCCCATGAAGGGAGTAGGGAGTTTTTATTAAAGACTGCAAAAATGGAAAAGAAAGCACTCCCACCCACCAAAAGCAATCAGTATTTTACATATAAAGGCAAAAAAAAAGGAAACAGTGCCTAAAAACAAAATTAAAGTGCTACGACATAAGTCAAAAGCAGAAATATACAACATAGGAAAGAAGAACAAAAATACAATATTCTAGGAAGTTATACCTAAGCAGACTTCTGATATCATATCCAATCTACTGAGTCCCATCTAGATTTATGGATGGAAGAAGAAAGTTTTTCATAATCCTGTAATCTCAGCCTGACGATAGAATTAGCAACCATAAAAAACAACTCGTCCTGTGTAAACTATTGCTGTTGAATGGTAAGCCGACACCTCACATGCCAAATATAAAACTTAAAGCATAACAAAATCAACCACAGTGTTGCCTTATCATGTTTAATCCATATAGGTGGCAGAATGCCTGTACATAATATTTTCAAGGACAAGGGAAAGAATGGAGAAGTAGGCCACTTAAGTCTAACAAGTTTCCAAAATTCTAAAATACAAGGACATTCCAAAAACAAATGTTCCATAGTTTCAATAGTTTTGGGGCAAGTGTCTCTAGGGCAATAGCGGTCAGTGATCGGCTTATGTTTTAAATTAGCCCGAACATTCAATTTACCATACAATGATAACCACAGTATATCTCACATGTAAGGTGGCATCCGAGAAGAGGTTAACATATAGCCTATCGAAAGTTTATTTTGTGAAGAGTAAAAATCAAATGGAGCAGTATCTTGAAAATATTTTTGTAGTACATAAATGTACAATTCTTTTCTACTAAGATGTAGAATAGTGTACCATGAAATATCCCACATTTTAATTTTGCCAAAGCATAATTTCGTCGATTGTGGAAGATGAGCTACATACCTTTGCCTTGGAATTATATCATGTTCAGGCCATAAGAAAAAAAATTCTCCCAGAGAATCTGGAAGCCACGGTTTCCATCGATCATCCCTCTCTGTAAATAATGGTTTCAGGTTTGTATAAAGAAACATGGTAAAAAAGAAAACTATGGGATGTATCATCTTCAAACCACCATACTTCTTTTCCCGAAACAAGAGACTTCGTTTTATGGGGTTCCATCTACTGCTCTAGATACAAGAAAAAAAAACAACTATAGATTTGTGTCTCCAGGGTCGAAGGAAGACTAAAAAACTGCACTCAAATATAAAAATATAGGTAATAAAAAGGTTTTAACCATTTGAACCCATTTTCATTTAGACAGTGTCCATGTGTTCAATAGACCTACTTTATTTTGTGCTTCTTGTAATTTATATTTCCAGTTCGGATATGCTATGTCTCCCACTCCAAACAAAGAGCCCAAGATTTTACATGTATCCTTAATCACTGGTATACCTATGACCTGGGTATCTTGAATGTCCTCAACCCTAAGTGGTATACAATTAGACTTATCGTAATTAATCCTCACTCCGGTAAATAACAGAAATCCCTGTAAAGTATTTTTGAGGCAAAGTGCAGAGGACAAATCTCCAATTAAGAAGCATATATCATCAGCATATGTTATACATTTAACCTCAGGGTCACTACTCAAAAAGGAGAGTCCCCGTATAGCTGTTTGATCATATACACACCTAATTAAGGGATCTATTGTAAATAAATACAAAAATGCACTAAGTGGACATCCCAGACAGACTTCCCATAGTATGGGACATTTTTTACCTAACCAACCATTACAGTAAGCTCGTGCTGTAGCTTTGACAGAACAGGTTTTAATCCATATAATGAAAGTATGAGACACTCCATAGCGTGCCAAGCAATCCCACAAATACTCATGTCTCACATTATCAAAGGCTTTCACCTGATCCAGGCTGATAATCAGTCTTGTAAGTTCTCCCGTAGCTCCTCTGTGAAAAAGTATTAAACTATCTGTTATTTTCCTATCAGGAATTGAACAGGTCTATGCGGGATGCAAAAGAGAATTTGCTTGATTTAATAATCTATTATTCAATATTTTAGTAAATAGTTTAAAATCAGTATTTAGTAAAGTTATGGGTCTCCAGTTCATCAGATCCCCTCTGTCCCCTTTCTTATACATAAAAACTACCAAACCTTCATTCATACTGTCAGGCAATACTCCTGATATCAATATGTCATTTAAAACTTCTGTAAATTCTTGAAATAAATGTTGAAATACAATCTTATGTACTTCATAAGGGATACCATCTTCTCCAGGGGCTGTCCCTGCCTTGGTTTGGGAAAGTGCAGTAGAGACCTCCAGTGGTGTGATGTGTGCTACCAACATAGATATACTGGAAGCCGATAACTGAGGCAAGTCACACTGTGCTAACCAGGTTCTATGTGCTTGAAGTGAAGGTTCAGTAATACCAAAGAGCGTTTGGACATGGAAGTCCACAGCATGCATAATATATGTGGGGTCTGTACACCAATTCCCTGTCTGGTCAGTAATAATACCCATCATGTATTTCTTTTGTCTTTGAGATGCTCTAAATTGAAAGGTATTCATGAAAGCCTTAGTTCCTCGAGTCCCAAACCGCCGTTCGGTTTCTAATGATTTTGAACGTTCATATTGCACTTTGTTCATTTGATCCCTAATTCTATGTAACATAGGAAGGACTGAAACATCTCCTTGAGCTGCACAAAAATGTAGGTCTAAGAATTGTTTTCTATAATCTTGATATATATTAGTTTTATATTTACAATTAATTTGCCCAATACTTTGAAAATAACGTTTAATATCAATTTTTGTATCTAACCACCATTCCCGGTATGTATCATAAAGACATACAACAAATTTCCTGGCCTGCAATAAGGCTAAAAAAACTTCTTCTATTGTGGGGAGAAGTAACAATTCCAAATTCAATCTCCAGTACCCTGGCCCTCGGTGCATAGGAGTATGGCTGGCAATTGTGGCTTCTATAATAACATGGTTAGAGGGAGCGACTGGCTGGGTCCTAGTCTCCATAACCTGCAAAGAGTCAGAAAGAAACCAAAAATCTATGCATGTAGATTTAATACCCTGAAAATAAGTTTTTGCAGGGTTCCCATTAAGAGCCAAAACATCACTAAGACCTGTTTGAAACAATAAATCATTAAGACAATTAGCATCGCAATACATCTTAGTAGTACAAAGTCCTCTATCTATCTTATGACTACTACAATTAAAGTCTCCTCCCAAGAATACATATTTGGACGTAAATAAATATGGTTGAATTAAGAGAAAAATCTCAGCTCTTGCACATTTAGTCTGAGGTGCATAAACATTTATAAAGCAACATTGTAAACCACTAATCACTACATCCAACAATAGAACCCGGCCAGGAAAGACATCAACCAATTGTAACAGATGTGCTGTGGGATTATTAAGTGCAATGCCTACACCACTACAGACATTGTCACCTACCGACCAGTAAGTGACTCCCCAACTCCAACCAGCAGTCACTAATTCAACATCAACTTTAGTATATAATCTGGTGTCTTGCAAAAACACAACATCAGAATCCATTGTTTCAAAAAGTGAAAAGATCAACAGTCGCTTCCTATCAGATTGGATACTGTTAACATTCAAGGAGGAGACTGAAATCTTATATGTCTCTATCATACAATAAACAAATAAAATGTGCCAGAATCTGAGTTGCATCTCAACATATTAGGGAATAAAAAGATATCAAATAGCATTATTTCTTCCTGTTCCATTTTCTCACCCCTAATTTTTTTTTCTTTTTAACCAAGTCTGAATGTGGCAAGAGCTGATCAACATCAGACGTCCCGTCATGTTGTGAAGAATGTACAGAGGTTGAATCAGACTCTGAATCAGAATCTGTACCTACATCATCTTGTACTACTTGAAAGGTATTATGAAGAGGAGTTGTAGGAGGATCAAGAACAACTGTCCTTGTGTTTCCAGATCGAAGGCAACATTTTCTGGTAGTAACCAGAGTATATGCCTCTTCTGGTGGTAGGGGTGGAGGCATCGAAATCAGAGTGGTACAAGGAGCAACTACCAGGGACACAGGTTCCGCTGTTGCTAGAGCAGGTGTAGGTGTATCAGGAACAAAATCAGTCACTGGATCATTTTGGACTAAAACAGCTTCCTGAACAACTATGGTGGATGTCTGAGCACTCCTAGGGGAAGGGGAGGGGAGGCATCTCTCTCAGTGCTGCCTTAACAGCAGTGTTAATGTAGAAATCCTGAATACTGTAATCTCCAGTTTTATTTTGAGCAGCCCAGGGGCAATCAATAAAGGAATGCACTTCCTCACAAAGAGAACATTTCATAGGATGATGACAATCAGAGAAAATGTGACCCAGTTCACCAGACTGAGCACATTTACCTACCTCACACATTCTACTAAGATGCCCAGGAGAACCACACTTATAACAATGCCTGGGCTGTCCCGGGTGAAAAATAAACCCCTTGTCACATCCTAAGTAAAAACAACTAGGCAGGTGTTGCAATCCCTCATCCAACTGCAGTTAGTTAACCTTATATCACCAACTTCCATTCCAGAACCCCTCAGCATCTAAAATGGGTTCAGGATTACCATGAATAGTACATTTTCTTTCCAGCCAGTACGTGATATCTTCAACATTCACTCTTTCATTATGAAATAATACAGTTATCACTTTAAATGACTGTTTTGTGAGGGGAATGGCTTGAAAAGGGGACCAGGCCGGATTCTTTTTTAAGACTGCATTTTTCATCCAGAATTTATTAAGCAAATCTAGAGAGTGAAAGCTGATGTCATAGGTATTGTCACCGGGGGTATGTATAAGGGCATACACCTCGCCGGGTGAAAAACCAAGCAGTTGTTTAATCAAGACCTTTCCAATATAAAAGTGATCTGGCATATTATCCATGGGACCCAAAAATCTTAAACAGACTGCATTCCTCCATTTCGCCAGTGTGACAGGCTTTTTAAAAAGACTAGCAAATGTAGCAGGAGAGTCTGTAAGGACAGGCTTGTCCTGTACAACAGTCAGATCAGAGCTAATGTCACTCACAACATGATTCATAATGGGAACTTCAGGTTGTTGTATTGTGTGGTTAGAAGATAAAACAAAACTGGCATCAGGGTTCTGTAACAGCTTAATCTGGTTCAAGGTCAGTTGGCATTCATCTGTATCCCCCTCCCCCGGGTCGTGCCTGTAAATAGGCAGGATTTGTCTAGTGCACTTACCCGGTCAACAAAAGCTAAAATAAATGAATAAAAAAAATAAAATAAAATAAATAGGGGAAATAACAAGAAAAGGGTCTTGGCCTTGTGGATCAATTAAAACAGCATCCAGGGAAAATCGAAGACTATCAGGTAAAGGAGTAGATGAGAAATCCACAGTATTCTTTTTAGAAATATCCCCACCCTCCATGGACATTCCTGGGAAAGGTATTCAGGGTCAGTTATCCAATCTTCAGACTCAGTTTGTATCCATCCTGCTCCCTGAAGAGCCTTTTGTGGGGACCAGGACTCACGATCCTCAGCGATCGTGGGGTTAGGGTTCTGAGGCGTGGGTTCTTCATCCCCTAATTCAGAAGATATAGGACCCCATAACACTTTACAAACAGTACCTGGTAGGCCTGAGGGAGAATCAGTAGTGGGCTGTTTCCTTTTCCGATCCTCCTCAGCCTGTAACTGCACCCTCTGAAATTCCTCCATCGCTTTCTCCAAAAGCCGATGTTTACTTTCCAATAAAGCTTGCATAGCATCAGACCCCTGTGACGAGGTCTGGTCTTCTCAAAAATCCACACCGCTATCATGCGCTATCCCAGCTAGCTCCGCAGGCTCCGCCCGAAATACTGGTCCGTCCCTCATCACAAATCTCTCGATGTCTTCTGCATCATGCAACGGGATCACCTGCTGCGGGGATTCTGGTATGATTTGCTGGCCACCACTCGGGTGCATCCCAGTTGTGCCACTTTCCCCGTACAAAGGATTAAGGAGCGGACAAGCAGCCATCCGTCCTCCGCTGCTCTCAGCAGCCATCAGTGATCCAAATTATGCTGACTTTCCACAGCACTCCTGCTGAAGAGTAAGGGAATTGTTTATTGCAGAAACCAAAAAACATCAACACAAATTCACAAAGAAAATTAGAAAAGCTCTTTACAAGAAAAACAAAATAATCTGTACTATCAATTAGAGAAAAAGGGACAAACACCGTCAAATCCAATAAACATGTTTCCAATATTCATGAAACAAATGAACCGTCAAATGATGTGATTCAAAGTCTTTTTGAGTTCTTAATGCCAATTTGATGTGATGCAGAACAACTGCAGGTAAAGTATCAGTATGTTGTAAGGAAAATAAACATCTTGCCTGCAACAAATAAAACTTAACACAGGCAAAAATCACAGATAGGGTGCTTGGATGATATCTGGAAAAAAAATGGAATAATCTCTAAGAACCAAACATTCATATGAGACATGACAAGAAGAACCCCACCCCCACTTGGTAAGCAAAACAGACTGAAATTGACGGGCATAATGACATGCAAAATAAAAGTGAGTCAAAGTTTCTTCCAAGCCAGCACATTCCACATGAATACAATGTCTTTTGGAAACAGTCTTATACTTTAGGTTGCCCTTGACCACCAATCTACCATGACAACTGAGCCATGTCACATCCCACATCCGGTCAGGTATCCTTCTACCAGCAAGAACTTTTAAAGCTAAAGGTACCTTAGTAGGAAAACACCTAGGAAAATCCACCTGGACTAAGAAATTAGAGGGCATAATTCTAATATATAAACCCTTTTGGGAGAGCTGAAGAGCCTCACTCTGAGCCAGGTGCCACTGACATAACTTAACAGCTACTAAATGGAGACATGACGGCGCCCCATAACTAGACTTAATAATAGGTGCCTCAGTTCACCATCGCGTCAGATAATCCTTGAGTAAAAAAATGTCCATAAGTCCCAAGAATGGGACTGATACTGTGTGAATTCTTTAAATGTAGATTTAATAAAAAAGAAGAGTAAAAAACTAATGGATTTATCATACCAAGTCCGCCACCCTTAATTGGTAACTACGTAAAAACACGCTTGACCGGGTTCAATCGGTTCCCCCATAACATTTGAAAAAAGATACTATAAAGACGAGTTTCATAATGTCTGGGCAAAGGAAACAGAGAATTTAAATATAAGAATAAAGGTAAGAGAAATTTTTTAACAATCAAAACACGTTTCCTTTTAGAAAAAGTCCAGGACTTCCATAGCTGAACCTTACCCTCACCCAATTCAATGCGCGGTTTCCAATTAAGGTTAGCCAGATCGCTAGTCCCAAAAAAACAACTTAATATTTTAATTGGGCCCAATGAAATAGCTATTTGTCGAACAGAAGGTTCAAAAGGTCCTTCCCCCAAAAAAATTCCTGCACTTTTATCATAATTTATTGAGGTCCCTGAAACAGAGCCAAACTGTGCTAATATAGACAAAGTGAAATGACCTGAAGCAGAATCTCGTAACATAAGACACAGGTCATCAGCATAAACAGCCAATACCTGAGGAGGAGCATCTAAGGCAGGTGTCAGACCCAGGATATGCGGATGATGAAGAAGTTTCCATATTAAAGGGTCCAACACAAAAGTATATAGTAAAGGGCTAAGCAGACATCCCTGGCGAACCCCTCTACAAAAATCAATCCCATCCCCCAAAATACCATTAACCAGGGGAAAGTTTTGAACAACATTGTACAAAAGCCCCACCCAAGTTCTAAGCCTATTCGAAAACCCATTTTGTTATAGAACTTGAAATAAAGAAACATGGGAAACCTAATCAAATGCCTTAGCCTTATCCAAAGAAAGTAAATATCCCGTTAACTTCCCCAGTCGACTACACTCACAAATATTTCTTAATAGGATAAAATTCTGGTGAACATGCCTACCAGGGATAGAACATGTTTGGACAGGATGTATCAGTGAGGGAGCCAGACGTTGTAGCCGATGACACAAAATGGCAGAAAAGATCTTGTATTCTGTATTTAACAAATAAATTGGTCACCAGTTCCCAATAATGTGTTTATTACCTTTTTTAAACAAAAAAAATTGTCATGGCATCTGAAAATCCCATAGGTAAAGTAGTAGTAGTAAGGATTTCATTAAAAACCTGTGTCAAAATACTGCTCATATCATCCAAAAAAAATTTATATAATTCCTTTATAAGGCCATCTGGACTGGGTGAGAGTCCGTTTTTTAAATGGTTGATCTCCAACCGGACTTCATCTTAGGTTATGGGCATATCTATGGTTTAAGAATCAGTAGGTGATACAGTGGGCAGCTAAAAGAAAAAACAGCTCATCCCAAGTACCCGTGGGTTGAAAGTCCTGACCATGTTGAGCCTTCAAAAAGTGCTGAACAATGTGCAACATCTCTATATCAGTAGATTTCAAAACACCCATAGTATCATAAAGGCCAGTCATAAGCTTTTTATCTAAAGCTTGTTTACAAGCTGAAAAAGGGTCCGAAACAGGTGATGACTTTAATCCATAGAAACATAGAAGTTGACAGCAGATAAGGACTGCAAGGCCCATCCGGTCTGCCCATTTCTTTTTCTACCTTATGAATGTGCCATCGGGCCTTTGCTCTGTCAATGGCCTATCTAATCCTACTCATCTGTATTGCTCCCTTATGCTTGTCTCATACCTGTTTGAAGCCCTGCACTGTATTCATATCCACCACTTCCTGAGGTAGGCTGTTCCATGCATCCACCACCCTTTCTGTGAAAAAGAACTTCCTCACATTACCCCTTAATCGGCCTCCCTCTAATCTCATGCTGTGTCCTCTTGTCCTGCTATTTTTCTTATATTGAAACATGTTTGCCTCTTTCACCTAGTTAATGCACTTAAGGTGTTAGAATGTTTCAATCATAATACCTCTCTCCCTCCTTTGCTCTCATGTATACATTTTGAGCTCTGTTAATCTGTCCTCATATGTTTTCTGATGCAGTCCCTGCACCATTTTGGTTGCCCTTCTCTGGACTGCCTCAATCTGGTTAATGTCCTTGTGAAGGTGTGGCCTCCAGTACTGCATGCAGTACTCCAGATGGGGCCTAACCAGTGTCTTGTAAAAAGGGATTATTACCTCCCTCTTCCGACTTGTGATATACCTATTAATACACCCCAACATCCCCCTAGCCTTACCTACTACTTTAGTGATCTTCGTGGATGATTTCATGTCATCGGTGATGATGATGCCCAAGTCTCTTTCTTTCCTTATGACTGCCAGCAACTCCCCTCCCAGCCTATAGGTGGCTTCAGGGTTTCCCTTCCCTATGTGCATGATCTTGCACATCTTTACGTTAAACCCCAGTTGCCACTCTTCTGACCATTTTGCTAGTTTATCCAGATCTCTTCTCATTCTCCCCACCCCATCTGGATCATCTATTCTGTTGCAGATCTTGGTGTCATCTGCAAACAGACAAACCTTACCCTCCAGTCCATCTGCAATGTCACTGATGAAGATATTGAAGAGGACTAGCCCCAGGACTGATCCCTGAGGTACCCCACTTGTGACTTGAATCTCTTCTGACTGTATACCATTTACCACCACTCTCTGTTTTCTGCCCGTCAACCAGTTTGCCACCCAGTTGACCAACTTCTGACCCATCATGAGCCTACCCAACTTATTAATCAATCTTCTATGTGGAACAGTATCAAAAGCTTTGCTGAAGTCAAGGTAGGTGACATCAACTGCTCCCTCTTGGTCCACCACTCTGGTTACCCAAAGAAATCTATGAGATTAGTTTGACAGGACCTTCCTTTTGTAAATCCATGCTGTCTTGGATCCTGTGCTCCTATGGACTCCAGGTGTTGCACTATCCTTTCCTTAAGGAGTGCATCCATAATCTTGCCCACTACTGAGGTAAGACTGACTGGTCTGTAGTTCGATGCCTTCTCCCTGCTACCACTCTTGTGGAGCGGGATCACATGAGCCCTTCACCAATCTTCTGGGACCTCTCCTGTGCTCAGAGACTCACTAAACAGTTCTGATAATGGCTCTACTAGTTCCACTCTTAGCTCCTTTAGTACCCTGAGATGTATGCCATCAGGTCCCATTGCCTTGTCCACCCTGAGCTTATTGAGCTCTTGTAGGACCCTTTCTTTTATGAAGGGACTCGTGCACACACCCCTCCCCCTGTGTCCATGGTGCTGAGCTGTTGGCCCTGCCCTACCTTCTGTTCAGTGAATACAGAGCAGAAGTATCTATTTAGGATAGATGCTTTTACATGGTCCTCCTCCTCATATGCCCCCTTATATCCTTTGATCTTAGCAATACCTCCTCTGGACTTTCTCCTTTCACTAATGTATGTATAGAAAGTCTTGTCACCTTCTTTTACTGTTTGTGCTAATGTTTTCTCAGTTTGGGACTTTGCCTGCCTTACTGCCTTCCTTGCTTCCCTTAGGGAAGTTTGGTATGCCCCCCTATCTTCATTCTGCTGCGTTCCCTTATATTTCCTGAAGGCCAGCCTTTTGGCTCTGACCTTTTCTGCTACTGTTTTTGAGAACCAAAGTAGTTTCCTTCTTCTTTTGCACTTCCTTTTCTCTCTAATACAATGGGATGTTGTTTCAAGTATTGCATCCTTAATGTGTGCCCATTTTGCCTGTACCCCCTCACCTGTATTTCTTTTTGCCAGGGCTAGCTTAACTCTGTTGGCCATCTTATCAAAGTCAGCTCCTCTGAAGCCCCATATTTTTGCCTTGGAATGGGATGATTTAGTTCTAGTGGCCAAACTGAACCATACCATGTGATGGTCACTGGCCCCCAGGTGACCTTCTACCTGGAGATCTGTTATCCTTTCCCTGTTAGTCAGTACTAGATCTAGGATAGCCCTGTCTCTTGTGGGTTGTTGTACCAGTTGTTTGATGCCTTCCCCCTGTAGGGAATCCACCATGTGTCTAGTTCTGGCAGATGATCCGGCTGGTATTGACCAGTCTGTATCTGGAATGTTGAAGTCTCCCATTATCAGAACCTCCCCTTTAGCTGTCATGTTTTGTATATCTTCTAACAGTAATGTGTCTATGTCCTCCCCCTGGTCTGGAGGTCTGTACACAACCCCAGTTCATATGGCTGTCCCATCTTGTGTTTCCAGGGTGACACACAGTTCTTCTGGGTCCTTATGTGTATTCTGAATTTCTGTAGCTTTGATATTTTCATTGACATAAAGAGCCACTCCACCCCCCACTTTTGCACCTCCGTCTCTTCTGAGCAGTACATAGCCAGGTACTGAAGTCTCCCAAGTGTGGTTACTGGTAAACCATGTCTAGCTAATGGCTACTATGTCCAGTTTAGCGTCTGTCATTATTGCCTGCAGGTCTGGGATCTTGTTTCCCAGACTGCAAGCATTTGTGTACATGATTTTCCATTGGCCAGATTTTGGTGTGTTAGTTGTTGGGCAAGGTCTGGCATTTCTCCTGGGGAGCTGGACCTTTTTCCTTACCTGGTGATGCAAATAAACTACAAACATGCTGAACTCCTGTTTGACCACTAGCAGAGGGGGGGGAGGGGTGTTCTTCTGATTCGATGTATGGAGTGCTGCACCCCCCTCCCCATTTGCTAGTTTAAATATTCTGCAAAGACGTCAAATGTCTGCCCCAATGCACTGACTCCCTCCTTAGTCAGATGCAGTCCATCAAATTTAAAAAACTTTCACTCCTAAAACTGTTGCCAGTGCTCTACAAATTTGTGTCCTTTTTCCTAGCACCAGCCCTTGAACCACATGTTTAGCTCCCCTATCTCCCCTTCTCTGACCATCTGTCCATCTGCCCCCCCTCTACCAGACTGGCATGATCTCAGAGAAGGAGATGCTGGATGAAATGGATGATAGTTTGTCACCCAGCCTGGTCAGGTGTTCCTTGGTCTCCACAACTGACCAGCTGGCAAGATCATTAGTCCCTATGTGAACCAGGACATCAATGTTTTCTGCTGCTTTCTGAACAGTTTTAGCAATGCAGTCAGTGTCTCTCCACGCTGATGTACCTGGGAGATATCTGACCATTATCTCTGGCTGAAGATACATATCCACTCCCTGAATCATGGAGTCTCCTACGATCAGAAGCTTTTTGGATTTCCTTTTTGCTTTTTTGGTTTTGGTTCCTGTTTTGGGTGAGTTTTGTTGTGCTAGCTCCTGTGCTGCAGTGTCCTGCTCTGCAGTGTCCTCTGCCCCTTTGTTTGATTTCAGAGATAGAGGCAGATACCTGTTTATAGTTTTTATATGGTTTGTGGAGGTGATATGTTGGAGAGCACCCGAGTGATGGGGCACCCGATTTGCCCCTCCTAACCACCTGCCAACCTCCCTGACCAACTATCCTCTGCGGTCGAGGAGCTTCTGTTGGATGATGGGGAAATGGCAGGCAGTATTATAATATATTTTCTCTTGAATATGCAATTTGAGGTGCGCAATCTCTGCCCATGCTGCCTGGAGCTGAGCCCTTAGATATCCAATGACCCAACATGTAGGACAGTGTCCTAAATCCTGTAAAACTGCCCTTCTGAAAAGTGTTCTGCAGTACCTGTAGTTAATGATATCCATTCCAGATAAGTTGCTGGGCTTATAACCTGGTCAGAGTAATTAGAAGGAAGAAAATGAAAGCAAAAGTTTTACTTTGTGTTTTGCTTGTTTGTTTTTGTATAACTTGTTATAACAAGTTAAATTACTAGTGCCCCTGTAAATGAGATCACTGTGTAGATACCTCTTTGATCCGCCCCTTCCTGCTTTGCTACAGGAAATGTCACGACTGTGCTGCCCTATAAAAGGAGTGTAGTGTGGGGTGGTTGGGGATGGAGGTGGGTGGCTGGGCTCTTCCCCTGCCAAAAAAGAAGAACCACAGATGAAAGAAACAAGGAGGTAAGAGCAGAAACAATCAGCCAGCAACAAATGCGGTAGCCCTGAAAGCTTATCCTAATTATAAATAAAACTGTAAAACCTGTAAAGCACCACCTGTAATAATTTCACAGAAGATATACCCCATAAGAAACACTTTGCTACAGAGAAAAATAAAGCAGTAACCGAAGATATACCTTGCAAAAGACAATTTGAATCAGAAGATTACAGCAGTAATCTGTAAGCACACATCTGTAGGCACACCCTGTAATAATGCAGCAGAAGGTATACCCAGCAACAATTTGAATCAGAAAAAAATAAAGCAATAAAATGTTATCAACAAACAATAACAATCTCTGTGAATACAAAATAAAAATAACAACACACAGTAAATCTGCCTAGCCAAAAGAAGCCTTAATCCTTTTCCTTGCTCTGGTAAGGTTTTTTGCTGTGTCCTTTCAAGCAACCTAGAAGAAAAGAGCTCAGTTGAAGCTAGGTGCCTTGGCCAGCAAATCTAGTCTTCCACTAGGTCTGAAGTTGTATATTGCTGATTAGTTGAAAAGCTCTAGCTCAGACTTAGAGGTTTAAATGCAACATGGTAAACACTACAAACAGGCAGACTATTAATTATGAACATCCACTGCAGCTGTGTGTGGGGGCGTGGACTCATACTCACTGCTGTATGTCCTTTGCCACAGCATGCATCTCCTGTTTAGGAAGCTTAGTACAGCAGTAGAACTACAGAATACAAAGCAGTACAGGGTAGGGGATCTGGGTTCAATCCCCAGAGCTGAACATTTTTTTCCTTTCTCACTCTAGCTGATAGATGTTGTGCCTAAGATCCCATTCCCCAAGCCACTTCCCTTTTCAATGCTAGAGAAGATTGTCAGCTTTCTTTCTGGCCACATAATTATTTTGTGCAGACCTTCTTTGGCACCTTTAGTACCATTGGAACTTCATCATCATCATCAAAGTTTTATTGTTTGGCTAAAAGGCCATTACAATATTAAGCAATTTGTACTATAATACTTCACAAAACAACATTAATATCAAATTAAAATGCAGGTACATACATAACAATTAGTTTACACTCTAAATATCCAATCACTTAAATATCAGTGTGGGCAGATTAATCTACCACCCCTAATGGATCATGAAATACTTGATAGCTGTATAATGCCTGGTTCTGAACAATACTGTAAACATTTGTTACAATAAATGGAATCTGGTTATAAACTCCACCCATGCTCCCTAATAAGGAATGATCTCCTTACCCCAGTCAGATCTGACACTTTGCTAGCATATGTGGGCCAGTCACAAATAAAACTGTACTCTTAGAGGTACTATGTAAGGAAATTATCCAGAGGAGCCCGTTCTCCAGATCCAAGTTAGGAAAGAAAATGTCAGTAACACCCAACCAATTGGGGTGCTATTACAGAACATCCCACTGTGCATACAGTCCCATGTTCCAGTTGCACTCTGGTAAGATGGGAATTATATACCAGCTAATTCCATGACCAATTCTGGGTCTTAAAAGACCTTGGCTTTCCCCCAGACAAAATCCTCACAGTTCCTTCCACTTTCGGGTCCAATAATTTGAGGCTAACACCTACCAATGCCAGCCAGTTCAGATCAACTGGTACAGAAGTTCCCCTGAGAAATAAATGGAAAATCCACTGACAGATTTACCATAGCTTATTGTTTCAGTAAACCATTACAGTATTAATCACGAAACATTTTGCAACTTAAATGCTGTGATAAAAAATAACAGTATAAGCTAATATTTCTTACAGATCGCATGTATATCAGCCTAATATATCATATAATGTAAGATAGCCATAATGAGCTCTTTTGAGAGTATTCTCTCAACCCCAGTAGGGCCTAAACATTTAGCCAACATATCTGGACCTGTCACAAGTCAAACCTATACTCTTGGAGAAACCATGTAGAAACATTATCCAAAGATACCCACTTACCAGATACAGGTTAGGTAAAAGGCTACCTGGTAACACCCATCCAACTGGGGTGTTAATGCAAAGCATCCCACCGCGCATGTGGTCCCATGCTCCATCTGCACCCTGGTATAATGGGAATTATGTACCAGCTGCTACTTAATCAACTCTGGGTCATAGGAATTTTAGGGTTTTCCCCAGAAAGATTATCACAGTTCCTTCCACTTCTAGGTCCTAAACTTTTAAATTAGTTCCTGATATTGCAGGCCAAGTTGACCCTCTGGGTATATACACAAATCCAGGAAGTAGGTAGAAAGTCTACCAGCTAATTCCCATGGCTAACTGCTATCATTACTTCTATAACACTATAACAAGTCTGCAGAAAAGCAGCACAGAATTAAATTTAACCCTTATGAACATGATTTTTGAAGTGGTACTCATAAGCACGCATAAGAACACATAAGAGGATTACAATAACAATAAAAACGGCATTTGACCTATAACACACAGTATCCCATAACATCCCACAATAAAATAGCGGGAGATATTAAGATTTAAAATTTTACTCTTCAGGACATTGCAATCAGTGATCCCATTAATACAGATCAAAACTCCGAAATTCTCCAGACTGACTAATTTAGTTCTAAGTGGAGGTGTCACTCCTGTACAGAGACAGATTCCATAACAGGATGCAAACAGAGGAGCAATCGATCCAAAAATTCCTTGCAGTTAGGAGCTATCATATAAGAAGCCCAAAGTAAAAGAAATACAGCATTCCTCAGTAAGAAGGTCCACTAATTAAGTACTCCAAAAAACCATAGGTATCAGAACACTGAAAATAAGGTTAGCTACAGTTTTTCAGGAAAAAATATGCAGAAGTTAATGCGCTTTTTGTTAGCGTTCATTGAAGCTGTCTTTCTAAATGTTAAAAATCACCAGCGCTCAAATAGCGTTCTTGTGTAGGCTTCATTACAACCTTAAGTTCTTCTATTTCCATTTAACTAAGTGCTTACCTGGCATTGATATAAGAAAAACAATAACTTATCTGGTACAAAAAAAGGACGCCCCACCAAACTTGTATCTATACCAGACAGATTTAGCCAGAGGGACTTTCGTGAAAGAAAAATTTTCTCACTCCTCTTTTTTCTTTTGCCTGAGACAAGGGAAGGGAGGCCAAAATTCAAAAGTCAATCCAGCTCCCCTGTTCTACCAGAGCTGCTCACAAAACCTCTTCTTTGACAGCCTAGGCCATCTCCATTCACTTGATGACAAGGTAGCTAAAGTGGGTGCACATACAGTTGCTCAAATGTCCTGGAGGCTCATTGCATACAAAGTACACTCCTATTGTGTACAGCTGTGGATGAGCCCGGTAGTTGTCTATTATCAGCTGTAGGTATTGCTGCTCGGTCGGTACCGGAAGTGTATTAATGAAAAGGTCTGACAGCTTGCGTGAAACTTTGATTTTGTATTGTAGTGCTGCAATTGTTTAAAATTAAAGTCACTGATCAACTAGCAAATGCGTTAAAGCAGCAGTGCAACAAAAGAAGCTTATCCAAAAAGCTAATGTTCTGTTATGGTTATGAAAAATATTGACAGAACTGTTGATTTTGGTTTTCTGGATGCTTCTTATGGTGAGTACCATACATTTGAATTTTTGTCTGGATTCATACCCTTCTCAGGTCTTCGATATTATTTCTATGCACAAATGAGGCAGCCATCTTTTTTCTTGAGAAATAATTGTTTTAAAACTCATAAAATTCTTAAATGATAACAGAAGTTAAAAAATCTGGGGGCGGGGACAAAGGTGGTCATGTGGGTTAGACACTGGTTGAGTAATAGAACACAAAGAGTTGTGGTAAATGGAGTTAGTTCACAGGAGGGATGGGTAACAAGTAGTTTACCCCAGACATCAGTGCTGGAACCAGTGCTCTTCAATATCTTCATAAGCAATATTTCAGAGGGTCTAGACGGGAGGGTTAGCCTGTTTGCGGATGATACAAAGCTATGTAACAGGGGAGATACACAGGAAGGTATAGAAAAAATGAGGAAGGGTCTAA
Source organism: Neoceratodus forsteri (assembly GCA_016271365.2). Taxonomy (NCBI): domain Eukaryota; kingdom Metazoa; phylum Chordata; order Ceratodontiformes; family Ceratodontidae; genus Neoceratodus; species Neoceratodus forsteri. Next base: position 433,964,495 of record JADMNL010000022.1, on the reverse strand, counting down.
GGAGGCTAGAAAACTGGTCCAAGGAATGGCAGTTAGGTTTCAGTGTAAAAAAGTGCAAGATTATGCACCTCGGGAGAGGGAATCCTAAGGCTAAGTATGAACTAAATGGTGTAACACTGGAGGCCACCACAGAGGAAAGGGATCTAGGGATAGTCATGGAAGACAACCTCAAAGAGGCTAAACAGTGCGACAAAGCAGTTGGAAAGGCTAACAGAATGCTAGGGTGCATAGGGAGGGGTATAGCAAGTAGAAGGAGGGAAGTGGTGGTACCATTGTACAACTCCCTAGTAAGGCCTCATCTGAAGTATTGTGTTCAATTCTGGAGGCCCCATCTCCAAAATGACATAGACAGGATGGAGACGGTACAGAGGAGGTGACAAAAATGGTGTTGGGGATGCTGCATAAGTCATTTGAGGAAAGACTCAGAGCTCTAAATATGCACTCCCTGGAGGAAAGGAGAGAGAGGGGGGGGGGACATGATAGAGACCTTCAGATATCTAAATGGGTTCAACAGGGTACTATAGGAGGGCATCTTTCACATGAAGGGAAATAGCAGAACAAGGGGCACAGCATGAAAATAAAAGGTGGAAAACGTAGAGGGAACCTGAGGAAATTCTACTTCACTGAAAGGGTGGTGGAGAGATGGAACAGTTTCCCCCAGGAAGTGGTGGGGGTGGCCATGGTTCAGGGAGTCAAGAATACATGGGATAGGCACATGGAAATTATCAAGCAAGGGGTGGTGAGGGGCTTGTAGCATCTAGGGTACCTTAAGCATTAGAAAGAAAGTAAGAGGGCAGACTGGATGGGCCACAAGGCCCTTGTCTGCCAACAACATCTATGTATCTGTGCAAAAATGTACCACCAAAATACACTGGAAGATATCTGGCATCAATTAGGAAGAAAAAATGTGGGTAAGATTTTAGCCCATTTTCGTTGCACTGCTGCTTTAAAGAAAAATTAATTTCAAAATACTACTGGTTCCCAGATAAGATAGAAAAGGAGCCTACATTCTAAAGCTGGGCATCTGCACACAGGTGATGGGGTAGCTTTCTTTCTTGAGCCCAATCCTCTTCAACATCTTTATCTGCAGCATAGGGGATGCCATTGAAAATGAGTTTCAGCAAAATGGCTGTTACCTCTAGCTAATAAACATAAACAGAGGAGTAAGGGTAGGGATTCAGAACAAGATATGCTTTCCCAGAGGATACTAAGATCTGTGGCTTGATGAATAGTGAAGAGGGTGACAAAATTACTAAAGAGGACCCAGGTAGGCTGAAAAGGTGGTAAAAAATATGGCAGTTAAAATGTAACATAAAGTAGAGCAAGGTCATGCAAATAGAGGCAAAAAATCCTAACACTGATTATAAGTCTAATAAATTATTCAGCAGCCTAGCAAAGCTGCTGATTGGCTACTGAATCAGTCATTAACATCTTAGAAATGGCAAAGCCAGCTGATGTTGTCTGGTGTGCATGGTTCACACCACACAACTACAACCTATTTCAAACTAAAAAAAAAGCCAAAAATGAAAGTTGTTGTGATTAGACTTATAGTTACAATAACAACCTCAAAGCCTTGAATTAGTGACCAAATGTAGGGAGATGGCCCTCGGCTATGTCTTGAGCCACCCATCCCCCAACTGGTGATTAATCCCTCAGAAATGACTGGCTTCTCAGTAGTTATTGCTTAAATATGGAATGGGGATGGTAGTAGTGGAGAGCACTACAGAGGAAAGGATGTGCGAGTAATAATTTCAAGCAGTCTGAGGGCAACAGCACAATGCAGTATGGCAGTGGGTAAGGCAAATGTGATGCTGTGCTCCATAGGGAGGGGGCTTGCAAGCAGGAGAAAGGAGGTGTTGCTACCATTGTATAGGTCACTGGCCTGTCCTCACCTGGAGCAGTATGTGCCATTTTGGAGTTCCTATCCAAAGAAGAACAGGGACAGAGTGGAGGTAGTGCAAAGGAGTGTAACCAAGATGCTGTAGGACATCAGGAAAGGATGTACAGTATGAGAAGAGATTGGTAGATCTGAACATGGATACATGAAGTGAGATAGGAGTGAGAGGACATGACTGAAACATGAAAATACCTCCACGAGCTAAATAAAGTGGATAGCATGCAACTGTACAGACTGAGTGGGAATACAAACACCGGGGCAGCTTCATGAAGCTGATGGGGGATAAGTTTAAGAGAGAGAGATCAGGAAGAGCTTTTTCAGAAAGAAGGTGATGGAGGGTAGAATTGGTTACCAGAGGAGGTGGTCTGTGTGATGTCAGTAAGGGGACACAAACAAGGGTTGGCAGATATAAGGCTTGGTAGAGACTACACCAGAAAGGGAGAGGGAAGAAGAGCGTGAAGACACTCTAGGGCTCTTTTATTCAAAATGTATTACAGTAGGTAGGAATATGGATATACGTTGGGCCAGCAGGCTGTTTTCTGCAAACAGATCCTATGTCTAAGTGTAGTTTTAGATGATTTATGGAAGTAAGGAAGTTGGGACACATGACTATAGAAACTATGGTAGGAGATGTAGAGGGAGAGAGGAGAGGAGAGGACAGTAAGGAAACCATAATAAAAAAGAGAGATACTAAGATAGGGAGGCATAAAGATAGCAGCAGGGCAATAATAAGCTAATAACAGTAATGTATTTTTTTAGAATATCTGTAATCTTAAAGTATGGGAATCTGTAACCAAATGTAACATACAATGCTTATTAAAAATTGTAAGATTATATGACTACTAATGGACATATGTTCACTTCCAAAAAACAGACAATTGGCTATTTTATTTACTGTGTTTTAATGTGTTAGTAATTTCTATATTTTAGAATAAATTATTTGCAGAGTAAGTCTAGTGGGTTTATGACTTTACTTTTCAATCTGGTAGTAAAATGAATACAATAGAATTCTCAGGGGTGCTAGAGAGCACACTTACGAAGTGGATGTGTTTTCCAAGGCTCTCCACTCCAGAGGAGCTTTTTCATTAAATGTTGCCTTCTAAAGCTAACATTTCAAATAAACTTTTACACCGCCAGATAGAGGAGCATCAGAGGAACAGAACAGTGTATTCTGAAGTGATGGGGTGCACTAATAAGGGAGGACCAGGCAGATCTAAACCTCTCCCCCGCCGACGGAACAACAGGCCATTGCACCCGCGACCACAAGTACTGTTGTGGATCCCCCATGGAAAGCACTACAAGTGTTGATGCAAGCCACTGACACAAAGGTAGGGGCCATCCTGCAACATACTGGGGTACAGGATGTGAAGATTGAGGTGGCAATGAAAACGGCGACCTCGGTGGAAGCCCAGACAACTAAGGCCCTTTCAGCTATGGCCAAATTAACTCAAGAAAATGCTCAGCTCCAATATAGATAGGAGGCACTAGAAAATGCCCAACGTGCCTCCAGTCTCTGGATTGTTGGACTGCCAGAGGGTAAAGATGTCCCTGACCCTCTTACCTTCTTGAACGCCTGGCTTCCTGGAGCTTTACAGCTCGACCATGACTGGCAGTACATTTCCTCCAGGCCTACAGAACTTCTCCATGATCTGCTGCTGCACATAAAGATTTACCCTGTACTGTCCTCTTGGTCATGGATAGCATGGCAACCCAGGATTGTTTACGCCAGGCCTCCCACACAGCGGAACAATTAAATTGTGATGGACATATGGTACAAGTGTTCCCGGACCTATCATATGCCACCAGGGTGTGGCGTAAGAAATTTGATGGGGTCTGAGCCCAATTGATAAGTTTGGGGGTCGTGCATTTGCTGCTGATGCCGGCACTGAGAATTTTCTATGGGGGTTACACATTCCAATTTACAGACCCAGCAGAGGCTGGGAAACGTGCAGAACAAATCCAGTGGGAGTTCGAGGCTGCTCATGGGTCCAGGAATGAGGATCAGAGCTCAGATGAGTCAGAGATCACTTCCTGAAGGTCGCTGGACTGGCCATGGTCTTTTTTTCTAGAGATGCTACCCAGCACCTGGGATCATAAGTTGTGGTGCACTTCTTCTGCTCAGGGAGTAAACTGTTGTCCAATGGGCATGGTTTCTAAGTTTACGGTCTGCTTTAAAAAAAGTTTATTTGTACTTGTCTATTTTATGGGCTCCTCTGTGTTTGTTAGGGGCCAGTGCTAAACACTAATAATGTTTTGATTTTGATATTTAAGGGAAGGGGTCACATCAACAATCTACGCTGAGGAACACTCATGTTTGGACTGCCTTTATCAGTATGGACTGACCACCTATGTTCTGTGGGTTGTGGCCATTCATTTAGAATATCCTAAAAATTAAAAATTAAATAAGGTTTTCCCTCACATTCATAATTTTTAATGTCTAGGCTGTTTATTTCTTATCCATTGGATAGTTCTGAGTTATATAATGATGCCTGACATGTGGATGTAACTTGATGTTGTATTTTTATTAAATGCAATAAATATAAAGTTAAAAAATAGAATTCTCATAGTCTGATTTTAGAAAATCCCAACTACTTTAAAGCCCAATGTATTTCAAAGAGAAACTATAGATTTATTTATATGTTTTCAAAACAAGTAGTTCTGTCAGCAACAAACTGTACCTTTTATATATTTGTAATGTTGTGGTCCATCTGTATAATTTAACATTTTTAAAAAAGGGAAACAATGGTGTTTCTTCTTCCCAAGTAAAATCTGGTTAAGTAGAAACTATAACCTGCTAAATCATAACAAAGGCTCACAGTTTATAAAAAAAAACACATATCTGTATTAAATCTATAGTATTTTAGGGAACAAAAACGTTATTCCTCAAAATAAATCTGCAAACAGAATTGCAGTTTCCTTTTAAAATTCACTGCCTGCATTGCCAGTAAAAGTTTCTGACTTCATAGTATGAGGATTTCTTAGGATTCTGTTTTACTAGTAATTGGTAAATGAAAAATAAAATAATAAAAATGAAAGTAATAAAAAATGCATAAATATTATGTCTAAGGCATCACACATCCCAGACCTTCATTCTATAAGATACACATCCTTACTAGGCACATGCTCTTAAGCTGGAATGTACATGGCCTGTTCCAACCCAGCAGCCAGCCTCCTTGGTACCCACCAGCCATGATCTCCTATAGCTCTCACCCCTGTGGTGGGGTTTGGAGAGGGAGGGCTTTTCTCCCCCTGGAGCACAGTCCAGTCAGGCAGGGAGTACTGGTCAGTGACATGGGTCAGGAGCAAGCTAGACATCAACTGCCAGCTCCATTTCCCTGGTTTTCTTGTCCCCTCAGTCAGCTGTGTGCAAATGCGCATAAAGGCATGCACTATATGTCTTGCCATCGGCTGTCCTGTTTTGCTTGCTCACTTACTGTCCTGCCACCACACCTTCACATGGTGGCAGCATTGCAGCAGCATGGCAAGTCCGTCCTCCCCAAGAGAAGAGAGCAAAATGTCAGATGTGTGATCCTCCCCCCAGTAACCCCCAAAAGCCTGGATCTGCTCCTGAATCCAGGCTGCTGGCATTGTAGGAGGTGTGGCATACAGCACCTCAACCTTCCACGCCACCAGGCTGGCCTTTTATGGAGGATTTAAAGATGTTGGACTTTTTTTATAAATCAAAATCAAAGAATGACAGCCTACTCCTTTCTTCACAATCACTTAAAATCTACTCTAGAATATAATTTTTTTCTGATCTCTGAAAGTCTAAAACACTGCATTAAAGAAATTAGATATGGAACAATTAAAATATCTGACCATACAACAAACGTCCTCAATATAGAGGAAAATAACGTGGAACAGAGACATCTTTGGGGAGTTTTGATACAAATTTACTGGAGGATGAAACTTCTGTAGGGAATTTAAGAAATAGCAGAATTAATAGTATATAATAATAATAATGAAACGTAATTACTAATTCTCTGTGATGTGTTTATGGCATAGATAAGGGGGAAAATAAAAGTCACACCACTCAAAAAGACTTGGGACAGACCAATCAAAGAATTAGAAACTAGACTAGTGCAAGAGAGGCAAAATACAGAAATTTTAGTAGTGAAGAAAACCTGCAAGTAGTATTGGAAATTAGAGTACAAAATAACCAAAAAGCATCAATCAAAGTGGAATGGGCATGTAAAAGATCGAGGTCAAAATTCTACTTCGTGGGAGATAAGCTGGACAGATTACTATCATTTTCTTTACAATTTTAAAAAGGAACATAAACAAATAATTGAGATAAAAGATCATCAAGAAAATGTAACAGGAAAACCAGTCAAGATCAACACAATATTTAAGGAGAATTACAAAACTTCATATACACTAGAAAATCACCCAACTGATAATGACATAGATAATTTCATAATGGCTCAAGATTCACCAGAATTAAATGATATAGAGGTGTTTATGTTAGACACAGATTTTATAATTCAGGAAATTGAAGATTCAATAAAAAATCTAAACAGTGGCACATGTTCGAGCCCTGATGGTTTTACAGTTAAATTTTATAAAATATTTCAGAATATGATAACTCCTCATTGAAAACTCTCATTGATTCATTATTAAATTTAAATAAATTACCAGCATCTTTTGAGAAATCAGTCATCATTCTGATTCTTAAAAAATATCAGCCTTTGCATGGACTGCAAACCTTTTTGATCAATTTCACTTAACGACACAGTTATTAAATATTCACTTAAATATTAACAAAAAGACTAGAAGCCATTTTAGTAAAACTAATTTAAAAAGATCAGACTAAAGGGCAAGAGGCTATCTCACAATATCAGAAAAGTACAACTTTTTTTTTTTTTTTTTTTAGTCTTTGGTAACCGGGTAAGGCCCACTAGGCACAAGTGCCTTTTTTCAGGGGCAACCTGGGAGCACTGGGTGGTTAAGTGACTTGCTCAGAGTCACACCGTATGCAGGTGGAGGTTGTGAGAATCAAACTCAGGTCTGGTCTGCTGGATGTATCAAGCTCATTCACATCTCATTCCTCTAACCTCTAGGCTATACTGCCAGCCAATACACTTACAAGGTAAACAGAAACTGCTCAGTATGGTCTCACTAGATGCCAGGAAGACATTTGCACAGTAGGATGGAGTTTCTTCAACAGAGTATTAAAGCAGTTTGAATTTGGATCTAAATTCAGACAGCGTATTAATCTAATCTACAGCAAACTTGTTGCAGAGAACAAAATGAACAATACACTATCAGAAAAACTTAAATTATCACATGGCACAAGATAAGGATTCCCATTATCAACACTATTATTTTCCCTACAGTAGTCATAGAGCCATTAGCTGAATGAATAGGCAGAGTTCAAATTAAAGGAACAGTTATTGGAGAAGAACACAAAACTGCACTGTATACAGATCATGGTTTGATTGCTCTATATAATTACAATGAATGCTAGATCTAATAAATATATGTGGATGATTATCAGGATATAAAGTGAATGGGAACACAACAGAAGTATTAAAAACCATTCCAACTATGGCAATCTAGTGATAAGATCAAATCCTCCAATGAGAGGACCATGCAAGGGTAGTGTCACAACCCCACTCAGCAGGTCAGGCCCTCTGCTCCCACAATGCCAACCTCCGAGCACAATAATGTGAACAGGTAACAGAACAGGGTAGCCCTCCTGTCTGCTTGTGGGTCCGAATCAACTTTAGTCTCAAGTGCTGGGGGGATTCAAACTGTGAACCTTACGCTAGCGTACCCAAATGTACAGGCTCAGATAATCTGCTCTTCGGGAGGATGCCAGATATCTTTTGCCTAAGGGCACCTAACCAGGTATCCAAAATGAACCCTTAAAACTCTATAAAAGTCCTTAGGTATATTCTTACCTTTTCCCAGTTTGGTAACACTATTAAGTCCCTGAACAGATGTCAAATTTAACCATCTATACATAACATCCAAAAAGGAACTTCGAAGACACACCCAGGCAGTCTTTTTAAATGAAAGGTTTACTTAAAAATGGATAAAAATATGTAAAATGTAAACACAGAACAATATATCACAAAGCATACAATCACTTAAAAGAAAACAAAGCAAACTACAGACAAACTCCTACCAACATAGTTAGACTTTTTCTATGTAATGTATTACCTCTATACAGTGTTTATAGTTAGATATTTTTCTTAAGAGCCCGCAAAAAGAAATGTCATTCAGTTGAAACAAAGAATACAGTTTAAACTCTGTGTCTCCACCCCTTCTATGATGCCATCTAGCTCCTCCTGTTAGAATATAAAAATTATACAAACAATGATCTTCCTGTCAGGAGATATATTAAATAAGGTGACATCAGCAAAAACTCATTTCTCAAATATGACTGTCTTTAAATCAAGCCTTTCCTTTGATCTGGTGTGGTTTCCTGTTCGAAGGAATCAAAGGATTTTTATGATTTTTCACACCATGGTATAAAAATGTTTTTTTCCCTCTAAAACATCATAAAACTTTACGATCCCTATATCCTGGCAGCTGGGTCAGTTCTAATTAAGTCTCTCTGGTCTTTTAGTTACCTCCTGGTTTCAGGTTAATATATCCTGTTATTTCCACTAAACTAAATCCACCCTGGTGGGGGGGGCATGGCACAGCTGCCTTATGGAGACAATCACACACTACATTTTTATATTACAAATATTAAAGAACAATAATAACCAGCTGGCCAAGCGTCACAGTCCTCCACACCTAGACTGAATTTGGAGGCTCTATTCCCTGCATGGGATGAGCTTCCCAAATCAGTTCACTGTTCATACAGACGTGATAAGCCATCTGTGTTCTGATTGGTCGCTCCAGCCCTATGTAAGATTGTCATGTCATACCCTTGCAAGGCAAGACTCCATCTTAATAGTCTACCATTAGTTTTTCCCATTTGGGTCAGCCAAACCAGGGGTTGTGGTCTGTTTGTACCTCAAAATGCTGCTCATATAAGTATGGCACTAACTTCTTTAGGGCTCACACAATGGCAAGACACTCTTTTTCCACAGTAGAGTGTGCCTGCTCCCTGGGAAGTAACTTTTTACTCAGGTACACTACCAGGTGATCTTTCCCTAGGTTGGATGTCTGACTCAGTACTGCCCCAATACCCACGTCTGAGGCGTCAGTCTGAACTATAAAGGGTCTTCTATAGTCAGGACATGTCAATACAGGAGCACTGCATAGTGCCTCCTTCAGTCTGGTAAAGGTTTTTTCACAGGCTGGTTCCAGGTAATTTTCTTAGGCATGCTTTTCTTTACCAGTTCAGATATGGGAGCAGCCAGGGCACTGTAATGGGGTACAAATTTCCTATAGTACCCTGAGGTTCCTAGAAAACTCCTGACCTGCTTCTGCATTTCTGGTCTGGGTCATGCCTTGATCACCTCTATTTTTACTTGGTTAGGACGGAACTGTCGCCAGCCTACAACATGCCCAAGGTATGCCACTTCAGCCATGGCCACCTGGTACTTCTCAGCTTTGACAGTGAGCCCGGACCTCTATATCCTGTCCAGCACTTCCCTAAGGTGGGACAGGTGTTCCTCCCAGCTGGCACTAAAGATAGCAATGTCATCCAGGTACGCCACAGCATACTCCTCAGCACCATGTAACACCTGGTTCACCAACCCTTGGAAAGTGGCCGGGGTGTTCTTCATTCCAAAAGGCATTACTTTAAATTCAAATAAGCCTATCGGAATGATGAAGGCTGACCTTTCCTTAGCTCTGTCAGTTAGCTCGACCTGCCAATACTCATTTGTCAGGTCAATAGTCGTAAGGTAGGTCGCCCCTCCCAACTTGTCCAGGAGTTCATCTGTCTGGGACATCGGGTGGGTGTCTGACTCTGTGACTGCATTTAGTCCATGATAGTCCACACAGAAATGAGTAGAGCCATCTGGCTTGGGCACAAGGACTATGGGTGAAGCCCAGGGGCTGTGGGATCTCTCGATTACCCCTAAATCCAGCATTTCTTCCACCTCCCTCCTAATGTTCTTTTGGACAGCCTCCGACACCTGAAATGCTGCCCACCATATGGGCGTCTGTGTCCCTGTCTCCACATCATGTGTCGCTAAGGAGGTTGGTCCAGGCTTGGCACTAAACAGGGGGCAAAGTCTGCTAAAACCTCCCTTACTTCCTTGATCTTGTCCAGGGCCAGCTGGGGAGACAATTTAACTGCCTTCACAGAGGACTCCCGCTTGCTTTCTTCCAGCAATTCCAGAAGGGGGTCTCCTTCATCCCTCCCCTCCCCAGGACTACATACTGCAAACACCAAGTCAGCCCTATTAGTATATGGCTTCATCATATTGACATGGTACATTCTATCTGTCTGTCTTTTGTCAGGTAACTCTATGATATAGTTCACATCATTTACCTTCCTAACTACTTTGTACGGTCCTGCCCACTCAGCTTGCAGCTTGTCTTTCCGGACCGGAATAAGGACCATGACTTCCTGACCCACCGTGTATGAGCGAACTCTGGCTCTGCAGTCGTACTACACTTTTTGTGTCTGTTGGGCAGCTGCCAGGTTGCTCTGGGCTGTCCCCATAAGCTCCTTCAGCTTTTCCCTAAACCTAAGGACGTAATCCACTGTGGGAGTTCCCTGGGTTGCATGCTTGCCTTCCCAGTCCTCCCAGATCAAGTCTAGGGGCCCACATACATGGCGTCCATATAAGAGTTCGAAGGGGAAAAGTCCTGTTGACTCTTGGGGCACCTCCCTGTATGCAAACAACAGGTGGGGAAGGTATTTCTCCCAGTTCCTCCCATGGTGTTCAGCAAATGCTTGGAGCATTGACTGCAGGATACTATTAAATCTTTCCACAAGTCCATTGGCTTGTGGGTGATAAGGAGCCGTGCACCTCTGCACCACCCCATACTTCTCCCACAAACATTTCATCAGGTCCGCAATCAAGGAACCCCCTCGATCGGTGATAACCTCCTGCAGAAACCCAACATAGGAGAAAATCCCAAGTAAGGCATCTGCCACTTTGTCTGTCCTCAGTGAGGATAGGGCGACTGCCTCAGGGTACTGGGTAGCATAATCCACAACAGTCAAGATGAACCTCTTCCCGTAGGAGCTCGGGGTATTTAAAGGTCATTCTCACCCTCTGGAATGGCTCCTCCACTATGGGCAATGGAATTAGGGTGGCTTGGATTTTCTTACCTGCCTTCCCTATTTCTTGGCATCAGTGACAGGACCTGCAATACTCCTTCACCTGCTGGGTGAAGTTGGGCCAATAGAAATTCTGTGCCAACTGCTGCATAGTACGTGAGATTCCCAGATGACCAGACCAGGGAATATCATGTGCAATCTTGAGCAACTCCTCACGATACCCCTGGGAACAACAAGCCACCTGCCTATCACCCCTCTTTCTGTCTTCACAGCCTGAGTATACATCAGTCAATTTTCCCCAAAAAACTTATGTTTACCATCACCTCCCTGTCCTCTGTCAGAGTCTGCCCAAGCCCTCGGCTTCTCTAGACTAGGGTCACTTTTCTGAGCTGCTGCAAACTGCTTACACATTCCCAAGGTATGGGACAGGTCCCCTTCAGTCTCTAAATTAGGGTCCCTAGCACTGGCATCAGGGCACTTTGGATCACTGTCATCCTTAATCCTCTGACAATGGGTCACCCCTTCCTCTTCAGAGTAACCCTCTGTAGCTGTGTGGTTAGCAGCTACTGGGGAAATTTCTACCCCTTTTCATTAGTCTCTATATCAGGAGACGCAGGCTGGGGAACCAGCCTCCCCATGTTTTCCACAATGGCTTCTCTGGGGTCCAGGGAATTACAATTTTCCTTTGCTGCTTGGGTATGGGTCACTGCACACACCATCCCCTGTTTGAGATTGTTGCCAAGTATGACATCAACTGCCAACATTTTGGCCACAGTCACCTGTTGCACAGTTCCCCCAGTTTCACCCCAGTCTAGGAGAACACTAGTGAGGGGCAATGTGGTCTCCTCACCAGTGAAACCTTGCACAGTTACAAATTCATTGGGTATAAGATGACCAGGCTCTACCAAATTCCCTTTTACCAGTGTCAGGGATGCCCCTGTGTCCCTTAACCCTTGTGTCTACACCATTCACCGTGACTGGGTGCATGAGATTCCTCATGTTCACAGGCATGCTTCCAGGGACACACAAACAACCCACTTCTTTCCTAGCCCCATGTTGCATATTACTCATCCTTTTGGGACACTGTCTGGCAATATGCCCAGTTTCTTTACAAAACCAACATTCATTTCTTTTTTCAGAGAACTCTTTTCTTTGAAACCTGGGGCCAACTGGTTTTGGTGGAGGCAGTGAGGGTTTTAGCTGCCCTGAAGGCATGCTTTTCCCTTTCTGCACTGCCACGCCCACCCCATTCGCTCTCAGAGCAGGTCTGTTCTTGGCATAGTGGTCCGAGAGTTCAGCAGCCTCTTGCACTGTTTTGGGATCTCGGTCCTCCAGCCAGGTTTTCAGCTCTGCTGGGCATGCCCAAAAAAACTGTTCCACAAAATAGCATTTTCAATTTTATCTACAGAGTTTACTTCAATTCCCTCCCACCAACATTTAAAAAACATCGTTTCGTGGCTAGCTCCTCATAGCTCATATCAGGGCTTCTCCTAAGCTTACGGAATTTAGCTCTGTATGCTTCAGCAGTTAAATCAAACTTTTTTAAAAATGCAGCTTTAAGTTTGCTATAATCATTACTGTCCTCATTGTCCATTTGACCCAATGCATCCCGAGCTTTCCCGGTAAGCAGCAGGGATAGCTGGAAGCACCAGGAACCTCTAGGAATTTTAGCCTGAATACAAACTTTTTCAAGCAAATTTAAAAAGGCATCCATATCCTCCCCATCTTGAAATTCAGCTATCTATTTGGAATTCAATTTGTAACCCAGTCCTGCAGTTCCAGTTAAACCCAAGCCACTTACCTGCTCTGGTGCTGGTGGTTGGAGTCGTAGCTTCTCCAGTTCATGTCGCCTCTGGCACTCGCACTCCTCACAGTCCGCCTCTCACTGTTCATGGTCCCTCTTCTCCTCTGCAGCTCATCTCTCTCTCACTCTGCTTCTCTCTGTTCTCACTCCCTCTTCTCCTCTGTGGCTTGTTTCTCTCGCTCAGCATCTCTCTGGAACTCCAGCTCCATTCTGCACAACTCAATCTGCAGCCTGATTGCTTTTGGCTCCAGAATGCTGATGACCTTCCCCTGCTGCTGTGTCCCTTTGCTGGCACTGGCCCTGCTGTCATCCTCACCAGATCTGGACACTGCACTGGCTGCTGGCCCCTCCATGCTTAAGGTTTTGTCCCTTACAGTCACAGTCGGTGACTCGATGCTCTGAGCATCTGCTGCCATCAGGCCATCCACGAGGTTCTGCTTGGTGGCTGTCCCATCATACATGACTCCTCTATCCTGGCACAACTGCCTCAAGTAGTCTACAGTGTGCCCACTGTAGTCAGAAGCCATCTTCTTCCCTAGCTATGTCTACTCTAACTTGCTCTTTCGAAAAAAAAAAAACAGGTAGGAACTTGACGTAAGCAAAATGATATAGTTCTGTTTCCTTTTTAAAAAATAAATCACTGCCTTATTTTGCAAGTGAGCTGTACAGTATTAAACTGACACACTGACCAGTTAAAGCTTGTGTTTCCAAATTTATCTGCACCACTGCCAACCAATCTGTCACAAACGCACTCAGCAGGTCAGGCCCTCTGCACCCACAGTGCCAAGCTCTGAGCGCAGTAATGTGAACAGGTAACAGAACAGGGTAACCCTCCTGTCTGCTTCTGGGTCTGAATCACCTTTAGTCTCAAGTTCTGGGGGGATTCAAACTGTGCACCTTATGCTAGCATACCCAAATGTACAGCACATCCCTAATTAAAAACAATAATCCCTCCCTCCCATTATGGCAGTACAAACCAATAAAAAAGAAGAAGAAGAAAAAAACTGTATCTTTCCTTTACTTCTTCAAAACACTTAGTTGTGCTGCCTCCATCCCCAACATTCTGGTGTTCCTTTTCGGAGCTATTCTGGGTGCTTTCACAGCTTTAAACCCCCAGGATGTCATTATACAAGGAACAAGTGCAACTTCAAGGAAATGGGTGTCCTACTCTGATATCCATTACAATATTAGTGATTCAACAGTAAGCACATGGCTTGAAGCAACTGTGCCTGTGTGAAACACTTTTTTTGCAAACAAAACAAATGTAAATTTTTCTAATGGCATTAATTTTTAATGCTGTTCCCTGCTGCTCATTACACAAAAATCCTGAGGGTGGGGTCATGGGAAAACAAAATCAGATCCCAAGGGATGCATTGGAGACCAAGCAAACAGCAGCATCATCTACTGGTGAAGATATACATTTAGTTTTTTTTTTTCTGAAAATGTAACTGCCTCAATCAAAAACAACAAAATATACAAAAACATATGTAAGTAGGTTTTTAATTTGTTTTTCATATTAACCAATGAGTCATTTTATAATAGCAATAAGGCACTCTAGAACAAGTGTTATGGTAGACTATCGTCAATTATTAAATAAATATAGCTTTATCCCATGGATGCAGAAGGGCACAGCAGGTGCTCAGGGACCTCAGGGCATAGTCACAGAGTGATGGCACAAGGGGTGGGCACCCATATTTGTGCATATGGCACTTTATACCCCTAAATGTCCCCTGCAGAATTCCCCAGAAGTTCCATCAGCAGCCTCATCCAGCCCCAACTTGGGTCTGGTTCTGAACATTTTACCCTTTCTTTTTGTGCCTACTGACTGCAGTTTGAGAACCCCCGCATGCATACACACAAACACACACACACACACACACACACACACACACACATATGCACACACACGCACACGCACATCCACCACACACACACACGCACGCACACACACACACACACACACACACACACACACACACACATAGGCAGGTAGCATGAGGGAGCAGCCACACACTTGGACAACAGCCACCTGTCCCCAGCACGTGGAGAAATTCCATGGAAAACTATTGTGTGGCTTGCAGTGCTCTGAGAGAGAAATTGGAACCTTGAGACTGCTTCAAAAAGTGACACCCATTGGGAGTGTCGCAGGGGGCAGTGCAGTTCAGACTGGGACAGGATGAGGATGAAGTGGGCAGCAGTACTCAAGAAGGCTTTCCTGGTAAGGTTAAAGTGGGTCCTTTGGCTCCAATTGCATTTGTTCCCTGCAGTCAGCCTCCTTGGTGTCTTGGCTCTGTGTTGGCTCTCCCAGGAGTGAGTCTGGTGGCAGTAGCAGTGTAGGCCACAGTTTGGTGGCCCCAAGTGATGTCCTTCTCCTTTCACCAGCATGCTGGTTTTGGTTGTGCAGTGTATGATCTCTCCTCCCCTCCACAATAGGTTCATTGGTGGCAGTTTGGCTGTGTGGTGAGCAGCTGCTCTGTCCTCAACAGCAGTACCTCTGAGTGATGATGGTGAGTCTGGGAGTAGCACATAAGCTAGTGCCAACTGCCAAGAAGAAAGTTACTTTTTTATTCTTTATAAATAAACTGTACGATGCAGTGCAAAAGACTAAGCAGCATAGACATGTGAGTGGGCTGGCAGGCTGACTAAATGACTGTCTACAGAGCAACTTGGACACAGCTCACTCCAGAAGCAGGCAGCTTGGGTGGGCATGTAGCTCCAGTATTAAGATAACCCACAGGGTGATGCATACCAAAGCTCCCTCTAGGAGCAAGCGCTGTGGGGTGAGCAGGCCCCAGGTCTTCAGGATGGCTCATTGGGCAGAGCAAGCAAACACTCTAATGGAGCATGGACTGGGGGGTTGAGTTATTTTAAGTGAAAGCCCATCCATATTTATTAAGATACAATACAGCATTTTGTCAGCACCTCATTTAGCCAGCATTTAAAATGACAGTACCTACCCACTATCAGACTACTTATGTGACCTGTGTAACAAAAAACTCTTAACAATTTGATACCTGCACACACTGTTTATTTATTCAATGCCTACATAGCCTGACTAACCATTTAATGCCTGCATTGACTGACTAATCATTTGGTGCCTTAAAACTACCTTTGCATAATGTCCAGCCTGTTATTTTGGAGACTGCCTGAATTTGAGTTTAGCTTGCATATCTAATCCCAGAGAAGCCTGCATACCTAGTATTAACCCTGCTGAAGACTGCCTTTGTATTAGTGTTAAATTGGCTATACTAGAGACTGCCTACGATTTGCCAAGCCTACTATTTTGTAGACCGCCTAGAGTGCTTGCACCTGCCAGTTAAAGGGACACATCAGATTTGTTACGAGCTTATTTACTGTCACCCTGCATCAGATCAATGACATAAAAGGGCTATACATCAGTTTAGTGTGGGACTGAGATTGTCATGACAGAGTTCACTTTTGTCTGTCCATTGCAGAACCCACAAGTGAGGTAAATAGGCAACTACCCCGGTGCAGAGAGTAGGCTGTCAGCAGTTCATGGGGGGAGGGAGAGTATTGCACTGTTCCAGCTCCAGCATTACAGAAGAGGATTTTTAGTACCAGAACTTTACAGAAGAGGATCTCCGGCCCCAGAACCTTGCAGAAGAGTATCCCCAGCTCCAGAACCTTACAGAAGAGTATACCCAGCTCCAGAACATTACAGAAGAGGATCTCCAGCTCTGGAACATGATGGAAGGGGATCACCAGTCCTTATCAGTTTGCTCCTGCTTTCCTCCAGATCCTATTCAGCAGTCCAGGTGTGACCTGAAAGGCTGGTGCCCGAGGATATAATCTTTCCAGGTTGCTCCTGCTTTCCTCCAGATCCTATTCAGCAGTCCAGTTGTGACCTGAAAGGCTGGTGCCCGAGGATATAATCTTTCCAGGTTGCTCCTGCTTTTCTCTAGATCCTTTCTGGTAGTCCAGGTATGACCCGAGGGCCAGCACCTAGGGATATAGTCTTTCCAGTTTACTTCTTTTCTGCAGATTTGGTCTGATGGCCCAAGTGTGACACAAAGGCTGGCACCAGAGGATCCAGTATCCAGTTCATTGCTCATCTTCAGATCCAAACTGGTGGTCCAGGTATAACTTTCAGATTAGTGACAGGAGATCTTGACCAAAGGTTCTTCAGTTGACTCCATTGCTTTTCACTGTGCTAGTGAGGGACTAGAGTATAATGTATAGTTACATAGACTGTAATGCCCTTTAGATTTGTCAGGTGGATCAAGTAGCTACTATATACAGTACAAGAATCCTTTGCTTTCAGTGTTTGATTCTTTTGTCTACAATAAAAAGAATCCTTTGCATACATTAGTACATGAATCCCCTGCATACAGTATAAGAATCAGTTGCATACCTCAAAACTGTCCTCTGCATTTTGTATAAAATATAAGACTCCTCAGCATACGGTATAAGAATCCTTAGCATACAGTATAAGAATCCTAAGCATACAGTATAAGAATCCTTTACATACAGTATAAGAATACTTAGCATACAGTACAAGAATCTACTGCATACAACATATGAATCCTCTGCATACAGTGTAAGAATCCATGGCATACAGTGTAAGAATTCCTCAAAGTACAGCCTAAGTGTCCTTTAACATACAGTATAAGAAGTTTTTTTTTTTCTCCTTTTTACAGCACTTTCTTCCCTACACCCCAGCTAGCCCTTCCTCAGCCTGACCCCCACACACCTAGCCCTATTACCTGTTTTCTGTGGGACTTACCTCCACTGCTTGGTCCTTCCTAGCTTACCCTCCATGGCAGGGCCACTGAGGGATGGGTTAGTGCCCCCTTATAAAGTTGAAGTGGGTTTGGTGGTGGGTGCCTTGGTCAGCAGTGTGGAGTCAGCAATGCAAGGGTGGCATCATTTTGCTTTTTATGGGGCTATTTTCCATTTGTCTGCCCATCCCCAGGGCAGTGATGGAAGGCCAGTGATGCACATGCATGTAGAAACATGGCAGTACATGTCAAAGCTCATTGGCATCTGTCCATCTTCAGTCTCCAGCTCACACTTGCTCTACAACTTGTTGTCAGCCAAGTGACAGTGGCACAGCAGCATCTGTTGTTCCTCCCTTCCTGAGGAGGAAAGCGACCTCTGGGGTACTAAATCCTCCTCCCCTGATGACCCACCGATGTCTCAGCCTCATTCTCAAACTTAGGTTGTTGGCATCATAGGTGATAGCACTACCCTTACACTGGTGGGCTGGCCCCGGTATAAGAGCCTCTTAATGCACAGCACAGAGTCAGAAGCTTTTGTGTTTTGTGAAAACCCATTGTCTATTGTGTAATGCTTTGCTAATGTAATATAGTTTTGTGGACAATAAATTTCCATTTGTCTTGCATTTGGATGTCATGCTTGCCTCTCCATGTTGCAGAATATAGTTATGCTGTTTGGAAAAAAATCCACCTCTAGATGTTTGGCGTAGTCACATATGCATCTATACCCAGATTTGACCATGAGAACCTATGCCTTGCAACCTTCAATGTCACCCAGGTACTGCAGAGAGGAAACCTCACACATACACACAAGCATTGCAGTGATAAGAAAGATAACCAATTGGATGAAACCATCACTGATAAGTGAGTCAATTGGCCTGGCCATCTTAAAAAATACTAAAGAGCATTGCAAGCCCAGCTTCCTCATGGGGCATATTCCAGTGGGCGTAGCTTCTGTTACTGCATGCCTCATCTTCCTTTCATGCCAGGCAGCCATAATTGTTTTGAAACACTGGTAGCCTATTTGTGGGTGGATATAACCTGCTATTCTGCCAGCCACAATAAATATGCCAGCCAGGCATAAGTTTTGAAACACTGATGGTTTACCATGAGGGCTGCTATAACCTACTGTTCTGCCAGACAGAGTAAACATGTCAGACAGGCATAATTTGTTGAAATGCTGATGGCCTTCTATGTGTGTTGTTATAACTTGCTGTTCTGCAAACCACAATAAGCATGCCAAGCAAATATCATTTTTTTAAACTCTGTTGGCCTTCCATGTGGGTTTCACTTATTTTTTATGGACTCTCTCTCTTAATGTGCTTCCTCTCTAAAAGTGATATACTGTATATACTACCTGCTGCTCACAAACGGGGACAGGGTGACAGGGATCCCAGTGAGAAAGCACCTGGGGAACAGTGACCACCAGTCAGTGTGGTTTGACATAACTGAAGGTGCAGAACCCAGCTGCACAAAAACATGAATCCTAGACTTTAAGAGGGCAGATTTTGAAAAAATGGGGAAATGCTTTGAAGAGGCACTAACTGGAATAGGGAGGAAATTAGGGGGTGGAGGTACAGTGGGCAGTATTCAAAACAGATTAACTAGGGCAATGCAATTATCTGTAAAACAGGTTAGCAAGGGGAAAAGGAGGAGGAGACCATTATGGTATTCCAAGGAGGTAGTGGAGAAAGTGAATGCCAAACAAACCGCATTCAAACAATACCAAAAAACACAGGTGGGGGGGGGGAAGGGAGAGGTACTGTGAGAAATAAAGGGAGGCAGGGAGGGCAGCAAGGGAAGCCAAAGTGCAAACAGAGGAGTGCATTGCAGAGTCAGTGGTTAGTGGGGACAAAACCTTTTACAGGTACATAGGTGAAAAAAGGAAGGCAAAAGGAGGGATAGTGAGGCTGAAATGGAAGGGAGGGAGTAGAGTGGAGGATGACAACAGTAAAGCAGATGTACTGAACAGATATTTCTGCGCAGTCTTTATAGAGGAGGGAGTGGGCAATGGGCCAGAAGGAAATAGTAAGGGAAGGAAGAGTAAGGAAATGGATACAGGTCTTTTTCCGCGGGAAAGAGTCCTAAAGGCGCTGGAAGGATTAAGAGTCAATAAAGCAATGGGGCCAGATGGGGTACACCCTAGGTTGCTGAGAGAGCTGAGAAAGGTGGTAGCTGAATCTCTGGCAACCCTGTTTAGCTGCTCACTGGAAACAGGAGAGGTACCCAAAGACTGGAGGACAGCTGATGTAGTCCCCCTTTACAAAAGCAGAACAGAGAGGAAGCAGGAAACTACAGACCAGTCAGCCTGACCTCAGTGGTGGGGAAGATCATGAAAGCACTGATGAAGGAAAGAATAGGGGAACACCTGGATGCCACTGGTCTACTGGACCCAAGGCAACATGGGTTTACTGGGAGGAGGTCATGCCAGACTAACCTCATTGAGTTTTTCAACTGGGTGACTAGGGAGGTGGATTGAGGGGGCGGCAGTGGACGTAGTCTACTTGGACTTCAGCAAGACTTTTGACACTGTGCCACATAGAAGGGTGTTAAACAAGCTGGAGAAGATGGGAGTGGGAAGGACGTGGTGCAGTAGGTGGGTAACTGGCTGGACTGCAGGACACAGAGGGTGGTGGTGGTTAATGGCTGTCACTCCACAGAAGGCAGGGTGACCAGTGGGGTGCCACAGGAATCAGTACTAGGTCCAGACCTCTTCAACATCATCAGTGACATTACAGAGGACCTAGAAGGGAGAATTTGCCTGTTTGCAGATGACACAAAGCTTTGTAACAGGTGGACATGCAGGAGGGTGTGGATAGAATGAGGAGAAATCTGCAGAAGCTTGAGGACTGGTCAAGGGAGTTGCAATTGAAATTTAGCATAAAGAAATGCAAGATAATGCACAAGTGGCACAAAAACCCTGGAACAACATATCAGTTGGGGGGGGGGTGGAGGACATAGAATGCTCCAAGCAGGAAAGGGACCTAGGGGTCATCATCTCTGATAACCTCAAGGTAGGGAGTCAGTGTAACAAGGTGGCAGGTAAAGCAAACAGGATGCTGGGATGCATAGGCAGGAGTATCACAAGCATGAAAAGGGAGGCATAATGCCACTATACAGGACATTAGTGAGGCCACATCTCGAATACAGTGTCCAGTTCTGGAGGTCTTACCTACATAAAGACATGGACAGGGTGGAGGCACTTCAGAGGAGGGCAACCTAGATAGTACAAGGATTACATCACAAAACCTATGAGGACAGGCTGAAAGAATTGAATATGTACTTCCTGGAAGAGAGGAGGAGGGAGAGGGGGACATGATTGAGACATATAAGTACCTAACAGGGAGGAACAAGGTGCAAGAAAACACAATTTTGCATCGAAAAAGAGGTTCCAGGACTAGGGTACATGGGATGAAACTGGAAGGAGGGAGATTCAGGGGGAACATGAGGAAATATTTCTTCATGGAGAGGGTGGTGGACAAATGGAATGCCCTACCGGTGGAGGTGGTGGGGGCTGAATCGATTACAGGACTTAAGAATGCATGGGATAGGCATTGGGGATCCTGGCAGTCAGGTAAAGGTGACAACCCAGCTCTGGAGAGGCTTGAAGAAGCCAAGTTACAGCCACAAATGGGCAGACTGGGTGGGCCTTAGGCCCTTATCTGCCGTTAACATCTATGTATCTATATATATCTTGCACAAAGTACTGTATTTTTCATGAAATGGTAAGTAAGATAAGGACAAATAAAGATAGGAAGCCCATCCAATTTATTGCAAAGCATTAACTATATTTTAAAAATATATAATTAAAAAACATAAAACATGTATGATTTGCACGTGGCTTCTGAGAAAGGCTTGTCCACTAGTTTTTCAAAGGTCTTCGGTTTAACAGAACATAGTGTTTTAAGAAAATGCTGGCCCTTGGTGTACACCCTGCTTTGGTTGGGGGGGGGGGTGTGCCTTCCCAATCCCAAACAATAGACAACAAAAGGGAAAGGTGCTTTGAAGTCAAAGTGGAACAATGTTATAGGCAGAGTGCCACAAGGAAAAATGTAGGGCCCTCCTTGTTCCTGATTTTGATGAATGATCCCTTTGTAATGCCTGTACTAGAGCAATCCATCTGGCTAAGGTAGATTAGTTTAAATCCACCTTCCTTACTAACTTAAATCACCCCCTTCACATTCTGGAAGGTGGTACAATCCCTCTTCCTCCCCCCATCCCAGCCTCCTACCCCTGTTATAAAAGCTGACAACACCACCTTTATCAACCCACTCAGAGTGGCAACTGAGTTTAACTCCTTCTTTACCTCATGTGCTTCCACACTCCTGTCCTCGCTCCCCCCATCCCCCCATGGCCAAGCTTACTCAAACACATCCCAGTCTGGCCAATCCCCCCACCCATCCTTCTCGTTCCACCATGTTACCCCAGCAGAAGAATACAATGCCCTTCTTGCACTAAAGCCTTCCAAGGGCAAATGCCCCTCCGGGCTGGACTCCAAAATGCTTTTCCTGGCAGCTCCCGCCATCACCTCCCCCCTTGCCTCCCTCTTCAACCTCTCCTTTTCCCTTGCCTCTACTCGGTCTGAATGGAAACATGCCACTGTCATTCCCCTCCTAAAAGGTGGCGACCCCTCCTCCACTGGAAGCTATCATCCTATCTCGCTCCTCCCCATTCTGGCTAAACTACAAGAGCATCTAGTACTCTTCCAACTCTCCTTCCTTGAATCTACCTCCTTCTTCACATCTTACCAGTCTGGGTTTAGGAAGTCCCACTCAACCACCACCTCCCTGCTGAGGCTCATAGAAGCCATCCATACCGGCATGGACCAAAGCCTCATCACCTCTGCCATCTCTGTCGATCTTGCAAAGGCTTTCAACGCTGTTTCTCACCCTCTCTTACTATCCAAGCTAGCAAGAGCAGGATTCTCTAGCGAGGCAATCAGCTGGTTCCACTCCTACCTTGTGGGTAGGACTCAATCCATCAGGATTGGTGATTCCATATCTCCCTCCCCATCACCACTGGTGTACCTCAAGGCTCCATCCTTGGCCCTCTGCTATTCTCCATCTTCCTCAATGACCTTCCCTCTGCCTGCCCACACATCTCCATCCATATGTATGCGGACGACACCGTCCTGTTTACATCCAGCACCTCCACCTCTGATGTAGCGACCAGACTACAGCAAGACTTATGGAAGTTCAGTCCTGGTTCTGCTCAAATCAGCTTTTCCTGAAAACTAAGAAAACTGTCTCCATGACCTTTGGCACAAGGCAGAGACTATCTCGACTCCCTTCCCTTCCCTCTTTCCACACCCTAGATGGGGCAATGTTAGAGGCCTGCTCCTCCTTTCAATACCTTGGGGTCTGGCTTGACCAGCACCTCAACTTTTCTGTGCATATTGATGCCATCCACAAGAAACTGAACCCCAAACTGGGTGCCCTGTATCACAACCGTGGGTACATCTTGCTGCCAGCTTGCTGTGCTATTGTGCAGAAAACGATCCTCCCTATATTTCACTATGGGGATGTAGTCTACAATGCCACTCCCAAAACTTCTCTAACCAGACTGGACACCCTCTTCAACTCCTTCTGTTGTTTCACCCTTGACTGTCTGCCTAGTACCCACCACTGTGTCCTCTACCAATCCCTGCCCCTCCCCCCCTACAAGACAGGAGGTAGTCACACTGTACTAGTTTTATGGCTAAATTCTGGTCTTAGTCCCTGCCACCATACCTCTCTGCTTCTCTCTCTCCCCTCCCACCTCCCTTACACTTTCTCCAACACTATGACTCTCACACACTGTCCATCCCTCCCAAGACCACCTCTGCAGGCCAGGCAACCTTCTCCTATCGCCTGCCTAAGCTGTGAAATGCCTTTCCCCCTGTCATTTGCCATGCCACCTCACCACATTTCTTTAACGCCCTCCTGAAAGCCCATTTCCACACCACCTGCTCCTGTTTCTAACCTTCTATTAGCCCAATACCCTCCTCCATCCCTCCCCCCCACAGACCCACTTCCTCTGTCTTACCCCAGCAACCGAGTGGTTCTGGCCAACTCAGGATTTAAAAATCCCAGTTCCCTGGGTACTTCAGGTACTTCTAGTACTTACTTATCTGTTAAGCGGCTTGTCCGGCCTTTGTGTGTCTCATCTGTAGGAACCTTTAGGATCTCCTTGTGTTGCCAAAATTTGCTGCAAATATTTTCTACTATTGTATTCACTACTGTATGGTAATTCTCAGCTACTGAGCAATTATTGTTGCATTGTGTTATCCTTGTGTTGTTAAACCTTGATGCAAAAATCCTACTATTGTATTTACATGTGTTGTTACCCACTGCTACTATATAAATATTGGATGCATTGTACCATCTCCTTCTGTTCCTTCCCCCCAGGACGCATCTGGAAATGAGCAGTTGTCTGCTCAGTATGCCTTCCTGGTAAAACTTTTAAATAAATAAATAAAAAGTTAGTACACGTGCCATCCTGTGGTACAGGCAGTGTCACAGGAAGAGCAGGAGTTGAGCAAGGAGTGGGAGGTGGAGAAAGGGGGAGAAAGGAGACCAAAACAGATCCTCAGCACATAGTAAAACCAACACTTTTCAACAGTAAGGGTTCTGAGGAGGGGGAGAAGGATGAAGGAGATGCAAGAAGGGCCTGCAAGAGACAGGAAAAAAGACTAACAGTCCAAGTAGAAGTGTCAGATTCATCTTGTGAACCACTGGATTTGTCCACACATAACTAGCTCCACAGTCATTAGTCATCCTCATCTGCATGTGGAGCAGAGTGCGGAGAGGCTAGAGGCATTCTGGAACAGAACAGGGCTGAATACCAGGCATACAATGAGATGCCTCTGTTGGCTCCTGAGTGGATACCCAGCAATGCACAGAGCAAGGGACTGTGATATAGCAGTTCTGCAAGAACTGCCATTTCCCTGTATCGGGAAAATACTGTAGAACAGGTTACATTTGATGTAAAATAATTATAGCTATATTAACTTAACTGATAAGTGCACTAAAATAAAGTGGTGCTATCTGGCTAAAACTGTATAATTTCAATGGGCAGAAATTAGGAGCTAACTGCAGCTTAAATTTGTCCAATTGTTGCCAACTAGTGCCATGCACTCAATATAACTTGTGTGAGAATAAAGAGTTCTACAGTCGTTTTTAAATAAAAGCAAATATTAATTATTGCCCCAGACCTCCACACTTCCAGGCCATATGGCATTTTCAGGGAAGGTTTAGGTAAACAGCCAGCACCAAAAATGATCTTTAAAAACAAAGGGTTTATTAAGTACTGTATAAGGCTGCAATGACAACATTATGTAGCACTTTGGCTATGACTGAGAAAGCCCTGTCAGTTGCTGACTTAAGATGGTACTTTCAGCAGTCCCCAATCATTGGAAAGTACAGTTCTAGTGAGGCATTGGGGGATCAGTAACTCACAGAGGTAGGGAGGGCCCAGCCTACTTAGGGCTTTGAAAGTTAATAAAAGAATCTTGTAGTCAATCTTCAGTCTAATCAGCATCCACCTCAGTTCTCGCAGTACAGATGTAATATGCTCTGACATCCTGATGGATCTCAGGAGCCTTAATGTTGCATTCTGAACTGGCTGCAGATGGAAATGACCACCAGGAAAGCCCCTATAGTATGTGTTGTAGAAATCCGGTCTAAAGGAAACAAATGCCTGATTTAGGATTCGGGATATAAGGCACAGATGGGCAATATTCCTCTGATGGCAGTCAACAACTGTGAATCCAGGGGCCAACTCTTTGTCAGGAAGAATGGCAGAACTGCAAACAAACTTACTAGCCTAAGGTTGCACCCCCTTAAAGACCAAGAGTTTGAGGGTGGCTACATTTTAAAGCAGATATATCTGGTGATCTGAGTCCACTGGTAGTTATTCAGTTTTGAGTGCCAACAAACTGAAGGCCACCCATTTCTGTGTAGGGCAATAGCAGAGCATGGTTCAGGTTGGGGGACATTGATGCAAGGCCAGTGCTTGAAAGGTTGAGTGGGAGAAGAAAGAGAAGGATGGTGGTGATCATGGCCCCAAAATATTCCTTACAGCAAGTGCAATCGCGTCTCTGGAATTCTGTCTTAAATTTACAGAGTCTGAGAGCTATCTGGTGTATACTTGGGGTGGGATATTCAGACTACACCAGGCAGGGGTGCAAGCCTGGGCACAGCGCAACTGGGCTGCATCAGGGCAGGGACGAGGCAATAGTCAATGGTGCTGTGTCATGG
The DNA here is from genome assembly GCA_016271365.2 of Neoceratodus forsteri. NCBI lineage: Eukaryota > Metazoa > Chordata > Ceratodontiformes > Ceratodontidae > Neoceratodus > Neoceratodus forsteri. Next base: position 433,938,682 of record JADMNL010000022.1, on the reverse strand, counting down.
CTCAGCACCGTTGAATATGGCACTGAGTGAGCACGAACAGAGCACGGTGCAGTGGCACTGCGCCAGCGCAAGTGGCAGGAGGGGAGCACGGGGATGTGCCAGCGCAAGTGTGGTTGCGCTAGGTGCATCAACCGCGATATTCAGCACTGGGCATGCAAATAAGGCCATTATGAATGCAAGGTGCAAATGGGGCCATTTGCATGTCATTATGGCCCCATTTGCATGCAGTGCACAGATCCCCGGCGACTTGCACCTGGCGCCCTGCCAGACTGCAGCCATCAGGGACCGATGCCCTGCTGCCCCTCGGTGGGCTCCGCTCCCATTCACCCGACCGTGGGCATATGTTATATTAAGCCCTGGTGGTCCAGTGGACCGAACCCCATCTGTTAGTCGTGGGCATAAGATAATTATCTCCCTGGTGGTCCAGTGGACCAATCCCTATTGCCTGATCATGGGCATATGTTACAAATCCCTGGTGGTCCAGTGGAATTCCCCCCCAGTGCCCGATCATGGGTGGAATGATCAAAAGATACCCTGGTGGTCCAGTGCTACTCCCCCCACCTGCCTGGTGAGGCCCCTGCCACCCTGCACCCATCCCCAGTCAGTGGCAGGCAGCAGCACCCCACCCGCAAGCCAGGACCAGCCACCAACTAACATCATACAGTAGAGTCTGTGCCCATTGGTCCTCGTGGGCCAAATGGGCATGCAGACTCATACTGTACACACATCTCACATGAATGAACCATTCACATTTTGGGCTCTGTGTAGTACAGCATGAGTCTGTATGCCCATTGGACCACATGGTGGACCAATAGGCATGACAGACCCTACTGTATGCTGTCAGTCGCTGGACTGCCGGGCAGCTTATGGCGGGTGCTGCCACCCACCGCTGACTGGGGTGGGGGGCAGAGTGGTGGGGTCCTCAGTGGGTGGGTGGGGAGGGGGTACCATTGGACCACCAGGGTGTCCTTTGATCATTCAGCCCGCGATCGGGTGCTGGGGGGGGTTCACTGGACCACCAGGGTTGTGTAACTTATGCCCGCATTCAGGAGATGGGGATTGGTCCACTGGACCACCAGGGTGATAATTATCTTATGCCAGTGATTGGGCGATGGATAGCAGTCCACTGGACCACCAGGGTGATAATTATCTTATGCCAGTGATTGGGCGATGGATAGCGGTCCACTGGACCACTAGGGATGTATGTAGCATAGGCCCACAAACAGGCGAGGTTGGAGCATGACACCCCCTGGGCAGGGGGCATGTGGACCATGTCCTGGGTGGTCAGGTGGCCACCCACAGCAGGTGGCTGCCATGTTGCTCCTTGCAATATGGCAGCTTGCCTGTGGGTGGCCAGGATTTGTTCCTGGTTTTGCCAGGCTCAACTTTGTGCCCTGAGCAGTACAAGGCAGGTATGTGTCAGCATCGCTGCACATCCTGGCTGAATATCACAATGCCACATATGATGGGCACCCCCACCCACACACACTTGCATGCGACACATTATTGTAGTGCCCCGCACATTGGGGCCATGCAGCTCAACCTGCCCCATTGAATATCGCCGGGTGTATTATGGGTTGCGATGATGCAACCCTGTTGTGCCATGCAACCCTTTGAATATCCCACCCTTTGTGCAAAGAAAGTTTTTTCATGGTAAGGAAGGCACTCACCAGGGCACATCAGCCATAAACCATTTGAAGAAGAGTCATCTGTCTGAATGTCAGAGTGCAGTCAATCAGAGGCAATTTGTTCTTTCAACATGTAGTACCACTAGTGGTAAGATTTTGTTTTGTTATTTGAATCAAATTGAGAGACAGTGTGTTATACTGCGTAGAGCACTGGCTTGGGAACCATGACATTGCAGGTTCAAATCCCACTACAGCCAACCACTCACTGTGTGACCTTGGGCAAGTCACTTTACCTCTCAGTGCTCCAGTTCTCCCTGCTTTGGAAAGGAGTAGAAGAAGGACACACTGGAAGCCAGTTGTTTCATTTCAGCTGGGCTATCCTGGGCAAATAGATTGTAGTATAATCTGGAGGAAAATCTTTCTTCCTCTGGTAGCACAAGAACTCTTTTATCTATTACACATTGTCTTTCCCCATTGACAAGCACACCTCCTCACTGCAAAATCCCATTCACCTCAACTCCCATGAGCATTCAAGAGAAACAACCAGCAAAGGCAGGCAGTCATCTCCAAAAGGCAAGTGTTTTCTCAATCAGGGTACAGAGAGGACACAGAAATGCAAAAGAAAATATGAAAGGAACTGGTGATATGACAGCTATTGATTTGCGGCCTTTCTCATTTGTCAGAAATGGAGTTGTCAAGGGCCTTAAGAAAATGCTGTCCTGAGGTACCAACCCCCCAGCCTCATAAGTGTAACTCCCCCACTGGGGCTTTATAAGAACATAAGAACATGATGGCAGATGGGGACCACGTGATCCATCTAGTCTGCCCGTTATTTAACCTACTCTCCCCCCCAAGTATATTCCTTTGTTTCAATATTCCATTATGTCCGTCCCGAGATATTTTGAACTGCTTAACTGTCTTGGCATCCACAACCTCCTGCAGCAGCCTGTTCCACGGCTCCACCACCCTTTCAGTGAAGAAAAACTTCCTAACAATGTTCTGAAATCTCCCTCTCGTTAGACGTCTGTTGTGGCCTCTAGTATGTGCCTCCTTATTTTCTTGGAAAAGGTTCTGATTCCGCACTGAGTTGATACCCTTTAGGTATTTAAAGGTTTATATCATGTCTCTGTTTCTCCTCTGTTCCAGGGAGTACATGTTTAATTCTTTGTCTTGTCTCATAGGGGTCATGGTGGAGGTCCTGAACCATCTTTGTAGCTCTTCTTTGCACAGTTTCCAGATGGTCTACATCCTTTTTAAGGTGGGGTCTCCAGAATTGGACACAGTATTCCAGGTGTGGTCTCACCAAGGATCTGTAAAGTGGGAATATCACTTTGTGCTTTCTGCTTGCACTCCCTCTTCTGATGCAACTGAGAATATTACTGGATTTCTGTGCTACCTTCTCCCATTTTCTCCCTACCTTTAGGTCATTGGATACCATGACCCCTAGGTCCCGTTCTAGGTTTGTGATGGCTAATTGTTCACGCCCTAGACAGTAATTCTTTCCAGGGTTTCTTTTCCCTAGGTGCATGGCCTTACACTTCTTGGTGTTGAACTTCAACTGCCATGTTCTGGACCATTCTTCCAGTTTTGTTGGGTCTAATTCCATTGATATGGCCCCTTCCTGTGCGTCCACCCTGTTGCAGAGCTTGGTGTCATCGGCAAAGAGGCATACTTTCCCCTCCAATACATCTGCGATGTCACTGATGAATATGTTGAAGAGGACTGGTCCAAACACTGAACACTATGGAACCCCACTGGTCACCATCCCCTCTCTCAACAGGGTGCCATTCACTACAACAAACTGGGTCCTCCCCTGAAGCCAGTTTCTCACCCAGTTAACAATTTTCTCTCCTACACCTGCATTTCCCAGTTTGTTAATAAGCCTCCCTGTGGGGGATGGAATTAAAAGCCTTACTAAAGTCTAAGGCCTGGATATTCAAACTGCGCCAGGCTGTGGCGCAAACCTGGGTGCAGCTCAACTTTGTTGTGCCGGGGTGTGGCCTGGGCGATATTCAACAGAGCTGCATTATGGCACAGCAGCTTTGAATATCGCACCCTGGCAACCCCCACTGTGCATGGCGCAGTGGTACTGCGCCAGTGCAAGTGGCCAGAGTGGAGCATGGAGATGTGCTAGCGCAAGTGCCATTGCGCCATGCACAGCACCTGCGATATTCAAAAGGGGACATGCAAATGGGGCCATAATTTATGCAAGGCGCACAGGGGGCCATTTGCATCTCATCATGGCCCCAGTTGCATGCCATTAGCATGCAGGTGCGCCGATCCCCGAGGACTTTCGCCTGGTGCCCTGCCAGGCAGCAGCAGCTATCGGGGACTGATGCCCCCTGCAGCCTGATTTCGGGCATTGGTGTACAAAAAAACCCCCTCCTATATCCCTGGTGGTCCAGTGGACCTCTATGTGCCCAATCGCGGGCATCAGTAATAGAACCCTCCCAAGTCCAAAATCCCTGGTGGTCCAGTGGACCGATTGCTGCCCGATCCCGGGCATCTGTACCGCATCAAATACCCATAAGACCCTGGTGGTCTACTGTACCCCCAACCCCACCTGCCCACTGAGCCCCACTGCCCGCTCTCCCCTGTCAGCCAGCAGGCGGCAGCATCCCACCGCCTGCTGCCCGCTGCCCGCTGACTGCAACAGCAGGGCTGCATGCCCATTGGTTAACAGCGTGAGCCAATGGGCGTGCAGCCCATACCATACTACTCAGTCCAGATATGTGAAAGAACAATGGGGAATAATCAACACTGCCACCACAGAGGCAACAAGCCTTTGTGTGAAGCAAATAAACAAACAAAATGAAGTAAAAAACTACTATGGTTCTTAAACTCCCTGAACTGGTGGCCTTGATGGAAGAGGGATGCCTGGATATCGTGTCAGACACAGAAGCATGGTACACAGAGAACCATGACTGGGATGTCAACATACCAGGGTACACAATCTACAGGAGGGACAGGGAGGGTAGAAGAGGAGGAGGCGTAACTCTCTATGTAAGGGAAGGAATCAAAGCAACAGAACTGAAGGGTAGACAGGGAGGAGGAGGAGAAAAGGCACTGTGGGTCACCCTGGAGACTGGAAATGGCCCCACAATCTGCACAGGGGTTGTATACAGACCTCCATCTCAGGGGGAGGAAATGGACAAGGAAATGATAGAAGGCATCCTTAGGATGGCAGAGAAAGGGGAGCTATTGCTGATGGGGGACCTGAATATGCCATATGTTAACTGGAGCTCCCTTGCTGCAGCCATATCCAAGAGCAGAGCCATTCTTGATGCCCTACAGGGGGCATGCCTCAGACAGCTAGTGTTGGAACCCACTCAGGAGGGAGCAATCTTAGACCTGGAACTCTCAAATGTGGATAGAGAGAGGATCTCAGATCTAGATGTGGGTAACCATCTGGGAATAAGTGACCACCAAACAGTGTGGTTCACGATAAACTCAGCTGCAGAGTCAAGCCATACAAAAGTGAAGGTACTGGACTTCAGTAGGGCTGATTTTGTCAAAATGAGAGAGTGCCTCAGAAAAGCACTAGCAAAAAGGCAAGAAGGAGGGGTAGAGCAACAATGGGGAAACATCAAAACTGCCATCACAGAGGCAAAAAGCCTTTGTGCGAAGCAAATAAGCAAATCAAAATGAAAGAAAAAAACACTATGGTTCTGAAAATAGGTGGTGGGGAAGGTTAGGGAGAAAAAGAAAGCATTCAGGAAGTATAAGGAAACATAGAAGGAGCAGGACAAAGAACTGTACCAGTTAAAGCAGAAGGAAATGGGGAAGGCAGTCAGAATAGCAAAGGCCCAAACCAAGGAAAGATAGCCAACTCGGTTAGAAGTGGGATAAAACATTTTATAGGTACATTAGGGAGCGAAGAAAGGCAAGGGAGGGATACTGAGGCTGAATAAAGAGGGAGGTGGGTGGGCAGAGAGGGACAGTGAAAACGCAGGGATACTGAACAAATACTTCTGCTCAGTATTCACAAAGGAAGAGGAGGGGGAGGTACCTAATCCAATCAATAGAAGCACTCTGGATATGGGGGACAATAGCAGTCCTTTCACAGAAGAAAGGGTTCTGAAAGAACTCCTAAAGCTGAAGGTGAACAAAACAATGGGGCCTGATGGGACTCACCCCAGAATTCTAAAAGAACTAAGGGGAGAACTAGAAACACCACTGACTACCCTTTTCAACAAATCATGGGAGGATGGTGTGGTACCTGAGGATTAGAGAAGGGCAGATGTAATTCCCCTTCACAAAAGTGGGAGCAAGACAGAGGCAGGAAACTACAGACCTGTCAGTTTGACTTCAGTGGTAGGGAAAATGATGGAATCACTTCTAAAGGAAAGAATTGTTGAGTACCTAGAGGCCAGCAGGGCACAGGACCCAAGGCAGCATGGATTCACAGCGGGAAGGTCATGTCAGATGAATCTAATCAATTTTATTGACTGGGTGACCAAAGTAGTTGACCAGGGAGGGGCTGTGGACATGTGAAAATATCATTCACATATCTGGAATGTGTAGTACGGTAGGGGCTGCATGCCCATTGGCTCACGCTGTGAACCAATGGGCATGCAGCACAATGTCAGTCGGCGGGCAGCAGGGCAGCAGGCAGGTGGGGTGCTGCCGCCCACTGGCTGACTGGGGGGAGCAGAGCTGTGAGGCTCAGTGGGCGGTTGGGGAGGGGGTACCCTAGGCCACCAGGGATATATAGCATTTTTTTTTACAGATGCCCACGATCGGGCAGAGAGCGGTCCACTGGACCATCAGGGATATTGAATGTCTTTCTTTACAGATGCCCGAGATTGGGCAGAGAGCTGTCCACTGGACCACCAGGGATATTGGACAGGGAGCTTCCTTTAAACAAATGCCCATTATCGGGCATGGGGGGCGCCGCTAGGTGCAGCTGGAACTCGAGTGGCCACCCACAGGTGGCAGCTGCCGTGTTGCGCCCTGCAATGCGGCAGCTTACCTGTGGGTGGCCATCAGTTGTTCCTTTTTTTCTTGGCTTAACTTGTGCTGACGCAGGTAGGGGTTGTGCATGCATGGTTCTGCACATCCCGGGCTGAATCTTGGGCTGTGCAGGTTATGCATGGGCACGCCCCCCCACCTGTGCCTGCATACATTACTGATGCGCTCCGGTGCATCGGGATTTTTGCCGCGCACTTTTCCCTTTTCAATATTGCGCCGGGGGGCATCAGTGGGTTGTGCATGGTGCAACACTGTTGCGCCATCTGCAACCCTTTTGAATATCTGGGCCTATGTACAAACCACAAGCTAATTCCAAATTAAAATAAACTAAAATAATGGTATTTGGTAGCAAAAGCAGAAAAAATACCCCACAGAAAATTGATCTTAGCAGGTAAACAATTAGATTTTGTAAATAAATTCCCTTACCTGGGTGTGCTTTTTTTCTAATAACACAAAATGGAATAAACACATAGAATGGTGGGCAAGCAAAGTGCAAACCACTGTCGCTGGCCTAAAAAGATTCAGCTGCACATATGGAGGTATGACTCACTCCTATTATCAAAGCCATAAATTCAAAATTAATCAGCCAAGGCCTATATGCCGTGGAAATATGGGGAACTGCGAGCACCACTAAACCAGATACTATCCTGAATAAACTGTACAAGCCTTAGCAGATGCTTGGGGTTGCTTTTGACACTCCAAGCATACTTGTTAGAACCCAGCTTGGACAAGCCAGTTTCAAACACCTAGCCCAGGCAAGAGTAATTAATTTTTGGTTAAAAAAATCAGCCCATCATGAAAGGAATCTTATTGCTAATTGTCTAAAGGAAAAAAGATACCTACCCTGTACCACAAAGATAATAGGTTGTATAAAAAAAAGCAAACTATTGATGGAGCACAATTGTACATATCTGAGTAGGTAGACAGATTGGAATATCAATCTTAAGCCTGCGTATACCAAAATTATAACTAGTAAAATTCAGCAAAGATCCAAACGAGATGCTCTCGATGCTATTAAAAAACTGAAAGTCTCAAAGTGGCTGATTCATAACACTATAGATCATTCTCTAAAATTGTACTTGTACCGTACAAACTCCTGAACAGAGGAACATACTTACCGTATACAGGTTTGACGTATTTCCAAGTAATTTGCTAGACGCTAGATATAGTAGTATTTCTGAGTAATTTGCTAGAAGCTAGAAATAGTAAGAACAATTCTGTATCACTCTATTGCAACTGTACATTACATGAAGAAGAGGATCATCTACACATCATACGCTGTTGTCCATGGTACAAACACCCATGTGAAAAGTTTGTAGGCAAATTTATTGAATCCCTGTTCATTCCTACCAGGTTTATTCTTTATTAATGTTTTAATTCTGAAAATGAAGATATCCTTAGGAATCTTGCTTTATACTTACTATCACTAGAATTAGAAAGAAACTTAATCATAAACAAAACTAGTAAAGGAATACAGGAAATCATGGATAAGTTGCTTCCGATTACAAAAAGATGACCTGTATAAGATCATGTTTATTCTAATATATCCAATTCCCAATAGAGATGGGAGTTACATTTTTGGACTGCAACACAGAAAATCATATTGCAATATCTACAGAGCCACTCTTGCTAGGAGTTCTCTTACAAATATAGATCTTTACTATGATATATTTATTGAATCAGCCATAAAAGAAAATGTGGGAAATGTTTTCTTCAGCCTCAAAGACATATTAATTAATAAGCCCTTACTCTGTTTTAAAAATACTTTGAATGACTGCTTAGTACCATGTATTGTTTATAGTTGAAAATGTAACTGTCTGAATGTCAAGTTTTTCCTCTCTAAACAGCTGTATGAAGGTTTTTTAACTGAATCAATTGTTAATTCATACTTATTCTGTATGCATTTAAAATTGTTGTATGAAACTTTTTTCTGAAACTGGGGGCCTGATGAAGGGTTTTTAGAACCCAAAGCGCCGGGGCCTTGAGTGGACATCTGTATGTTCTTTTGTCCATGATTCCACAAAATTGCATTAAAGCACTTACATTGAATTTATTGTGGACAGTAATTTTTTCCATTGGAGTGCAAGTCTTTGGACATATTGTATTTTCACTTCGACTTGGCAAGCCTTCAGTTACGCCCCACCACACCAAGTGTTCACAGTCCGAACCTTGTTGGAATTTATTTTTATTATCTCAGTTCTGAGCTGTCATGAGCCTGGGGAGATGGGATTGGTCAACCATTCAGTGTGGGAGTGCCTGAGGAGAGAGCCTCAAGGGCTTGTAGACTTGTAATGAACCTTATTAATTCTGGCTCCTTTGTATGTAGCAACTAATCCCCTGTCGAGTGACAGACTTCCAGATCTGCTTAACTTTGACTGACCGCTCAACTGTGACCAATCAGGAGCTGCATTTCCCCAGTGAACAGCAGGGGCTGTTTCGGAATCAGCTCAGACTGAATCTGTACCTGCTTGTGAAAATGACTTGTACCTGTGTACTGCTGAGAGAGAGACAGCTTGTTGCTGCTGTGTTTCAGAGACTGACTACACATCTACCAGTGACAGCATGAGAGTGAGAAGCAGAACTCCTGCTTTTCAGAAACAGTTCCTCCTGGCTATCTCCAGGAGGTCTTTTGCCCATTGGCCAGGTCCAATCCTGGAGTCCAACCTTCCCAGGTAGAGTGACCAGGGAAGGCTGGGCCAATGGCCTTTGACCTGATCCTCGTGGAGGCTAGGAGTAGCCACTAGTGGGGAAGGGCAAAGAAGGGATTACTTAAGGTTCTGCCAGGAAAGGGTCAGCCTCTTACTGCCTGAATAGGATGGGAAAACACTTGCTATGCAGCAGCAAGAGATCATGACTGATGCTGCAGCTCATCTGGGAAGATGCCCCTGTCACATATCACAATCCAGTGCTGGTTGCTCCAGAAACTGGATTCAAGACCTGGTGTGTTGGGCAGATGGGGTCAGGTTTTATAGGCTAAGCTGCCCTGTGCACATTCTGGAGAACTGGATGCTAAATGTGAAGATCAGGGGCTAGATTCACAAATAATCACAAAGCACAGAGCAAAAATTTGCGTTGCACTTTGTGACTGCCCAGGTGTCAAATGTTGTTATTCTCCATGCTATCCAACTGAGAATAGGGCCAGGGCCAGGTGGAGTGAGCACTAATCCCAATACCACAAGTGCTAACCTCACTAGCACCACCTCGACATGCAGCCAGGAGTATTGTTCTGCAAGGAATAGTGCAGGTGTGCTATTTCCAGTTCACAAAAAGCAGCTATGTAAATGAGCCCAATAGGCATACAAGGGGCTATATGGCCATTTGCATGCCCATTATGGGCCCATTTACATAGGTTGCGGTGAGTGTTGCATACACCCCCATCCCCTGCCTCCAAGACAGCTCTGTGACAGTATGGTCACTAAGCTCCCTGGTACTAGTGGTCCCCCCCATGATTGCCCATCACCAGACCAATATAAAAAAGGCAATTTCCCTGGTGTTAGTAGTTCTCCCCCCAATTGCCAATCACCGATATATAAAAAATAATTTCCCTGGTGGTAGTGGTCCCCCTCCCCCACTGATCGCTGGCCCAAGTTGAAAAAAGAATATTCCCTGGTGGATGGAGAGGATATCGGGGGAACACCCAAATGGAGTCCAGTAGTCCCTCCCCCACCCTATCACCCACCATATATGGATACTATTTCTCTGGTGTCCTGTGGTCCCACCCCTGCCCAATCCCTCCCCCATTCCCAAACACTATTCCCTGGTGTCCAATGATCCCTCACCCACCTGCTTGCGTATCCCCTGTAAAATAAATGAAACCCATTCCCTGGTGTCTAGTGGACCCCCCCCCTCCCTGTCCTCGATACTGTATACAGTACTTGCTCATTGACAGCTCAATTGGCATCCAGCCATGGTGGAGAGAGGAGGGATGTGCTGGTTGCCAGCTTGGGTTCAGGATGAGGGAGTGGGGTGGTGGGGCACTACCTGCAGGGGCAGGGGGCTGCTAGACATCAGGGAAGGGATGGTTGGTTATTGTACAGGGGATCAGGGATAGGAAGAGGGGACCACTAGATGACAGGGAATGGGTTTCCTTTATTTTACAGGAGATCAGAGAGCAGGTGGCAGATGACTGGACACCAGGGAACAGTGTTTGGGACAAAGGGCAAGAGATCAGGTGGGGGTGGCATCACTGGACACTGGGGAAATGGTATTGGTGTATCGGACAGCTGATCAAGTGGGGGAAGGGACCACTGAACATCAGGGAAATGGTATCCATATGTCTGGTGGGTGATCTAGATTTCTGTGGGCCTACTCTTGTCCCCACTCATGTTGTTTAGTTGTTCCCCCTTTATCATCTTTGCATACTGCCTGCTTCTCTCCCCCCTCCCCCCCCGTCATCCCATGCTGATCCCTTGCACCCTTGGTTGTCTTTAATGTTGGTGAGTATCTATCCTCCATCACAGCCTGGAGGGCAGTGTCTGCCACCCCTTTGCCTTCCACCATCCCCACTTGGCTAGTTTAAATGCCCATCAAAGTAATACTTAAATCATCTACTAAGGACTGTCACTCCTTCCCTGGATGGATGGATGGAGGCTGTCCCCCTGGTACAAGCTCTGACCCCTCCAGGTGGCGACCTAGGCCTCAATGTAGCCATACCCTTCTCTCTGCACCATTCTGTCAATCTTGAGTTGAAGGCTTTAGTGCGGAGCTCCATCTCCTTCCCCCTTTTGTAGACAGGCAGCACTTCCGTAAAAGGCTACAGTGCATGCTACCTGCCTAAGACCCTTGCCCATCAGACTGTTCCTGCACTGCCTCATCCCTTCCAGAACTAGGTCAGTCTTCCCCATGTGGACAATGACATCCAGCTCCCCCTTCCTTCCTATAGCCCTCACGATCCACTGGATGCACTTTCCATCCCTCTGAGCCAATGCACCAGATAGACACTTAACCTCCCTCCCTCTCTACCCCCTTTCCTCCTCCCAACTCTATCCCCTTGACTATAGAATCCCCCACTAGAAGTTGCTTCCACCTTCTCTGGGGTCTCCATTTGGGTGTTCCCCCGATATGCTCTCCATCCACCACCTTGGGTGCCCCTTCCTGGTAGTCCTGCTCCACTAGAATGGTGTAAGTGTTTCTTAGAAGCACTGGATGAGGACTGTGTCTGTTATCCACTCCCCTAGCCTTCTTGATCTTACCACCACTGTCCTCCTTGAGCTCACCTTAGTCCATCCGCTTCTTCCTTCTGACAACCTTTGAGGTAGTGGTGTCTGGCTAGGTGGTCCCTGGGTGGGAGAGATGGTCCCCTGACTCCTTGCCAATGCAACTTTGAGTCGCATGACATTCTCCTGACTCTCTGTCAGCATTGCTTGGATCCTTGAGACCTGTTCCCTCCACCCAGAGAGGTGCACACAGATGGAACAACACTGCATCCTCCAGAAGGTCTCACTGTAGACTGCCGCACCACAACTACTACATTGCAACACTCCCAACATTTCCTTTTCCCTGTTCTTCTAGTCCTCCCCTTGTTTTTTGTCCCAGACCCAGTTGAGCTATCCTACTACCACCCAGTACCATATGCCCTTGAACCCTGAAGCTCATTAATACCTAGCAGGCTTTTTATGGTAAGTCCCTACACCCTACTATATCTATCAACTATTTAACAGTAGGCCCCTGATCCCTGAATCACCCTAGCACCTAGCAACAGTTTGCCTACAATTCCTACTACCCAGAAACACACTAAAACCTTGTATCAGTTAAGAACAAACAACACCATACTAAGGACAAGGAAAAACAGCAGCAAGCCCTAAACCCACTGACATGTTTAGCTGACCTCCCAAGTACAGCCACCTATAATGCAGGCCCCTGCAGGCTTAACTAGGTAGGGGTCCCCTTGGGCTGGCAAGGGAGCAGAGTGGCTGGCTGTGGAATGTCTCATTGTGCTGACTCTGGCGGGCAGACTCCGACATCCTTTGCATGTTGATCCTTCATGCAGGGGACCACTTGATGGCCTAGTCCTTAAGAAAGCCCCTGCCCATTTCCTGGTTCCCAGGTAGCACCCAGGATTGGCTTCCAATCGGGGATGGAGGCATGGCTGGAATCTGATTGGCTCCTTCCAAGCTCTGCTGTTTCCAATTTACCTTGCAGACCCTACACTTCTAACAAAGTATGTGTCTACATACCCCCTAGTCAGAAATGTTATAGCAGAAAAGTTCTAGCTGCCTTAGTCAGCTGGCTTCTTGTTCTGATAGCAAGACTACTCTTAACCTTTGTTTGAGCTTACAATGCAGGGGTGGTAGCTGCAACATCTATAGCAACCTGGTTACACATATTTCTCCACTGTTGCCATACTTGTATAAGGCAAGGCACATTTCTATTTTTCAGGCACCCAATCCCAGAGGCTCTGGGTGCCGTACAATCAAAATAAATCAAAAAGCAGTTAAAACGCAATAATTAAAATACAAAACATATCAATTAAGCATATTTAAAAGCAGACCACCCAAAATGGGAGGCCTGACCTAGCAGCAAATTCCTGAAGAGGCCATTAAGGCTGCTCATATGTAAATGTGTGTGCATATATGTGTGTCTGTTTGTGCGTGAGATGCCCTGGCAGAAACCAGTTAGGCAGATAGTTCATGCTGCCTCCGACTAGGACTGGGAAAAATTGCAAATTTTCACTCCCGGTGATTTCTGCAGCAGAATGTAAAATTTAAACAGCCTTCTGTTAAATTCAGTGGAAATTGCCTATGAAATATGATTTTTTTTAATTACTACAATTTTAATGTGTAAATTTCCCACACATTCATAATTCATATAATACTCATGACACTGCAGAAATTAAATTGTGCAACTTTACTAAACAGATTGCAGATAATTACAAATATTTTAATAAAATAATAAAAATACAATTCTTCAGGGCAGAACCTGTGGAATTTATATTAGGTGGCATTGACTTAATTTCTGCATATTGTGAAATCAGTGATATTGTAAATTGCACCCATTTACAGAAGTATAAAAATATTTGCACAGTCCTACAACTGACATGTCAGCCAGAGTCCAGAATCCTGATTACATGCAGCAGCAGAAACAAATCACCAAGCTCCTCTTGTGTCCCTAAGCTGGCTGCATTGTCTAGCTGCTGATCTGAAAAGATCATTCCACTGAAAACCTGCTAGAAATGCTTCAAAGAAAGTTTGAATAGTCACTGATCCCAATGCCATTCACACCAGGCTCTGACAGTTAAACACTTGATACCTTTTCCCTGCTTTGTACACTGCATTCTCCTGGTGGTGCAAGCATTTCCGCAGGAAGACATAATGTGAACAACCTGGGACCCAATTTTCAAAGCTTTGCCTGGTGGGTAAAGTGATTGCCTGCTGTTCGTCTGGGGTTTGCACCTGTGTGCAATATTTAAAGGGGTTAGGAGCATGTACTAAATGGGATAATGTGTGCACAGGGATCAGTGTGCAAAGGGAGGGGCGGACAAATGAATATGGGCACAGTGCAATATTCAGCCCGTTTGTGCTGTACAAAAGGAATAGCACCAGCCACTTTGCACAGCGCAGGTACCACTGAAAAAAGGCTGATTTGCTCCAGGCAACCCTAGCAGTTGGCTGAGACACTGCAGCCAACAACCAAATTAGCAGCTTAGGGAGCACACTTGCTTCCTAGTTTAGTGGCAGCCCTCCCCACCCTCTGAACCCCATCCCCGTAACAGCACAAGCATTCCCTGGTGTCCAGTGGCAACTCCTCATCTTCCAGTCCCTGGCCTCAAGAAGTACAACCCATTCCCTGGTGTCCAGAGGCACTCCCCTGCCCTTTGATCCCTGGCCCCATCTTATAATAAAATTCACTGGTGGCCAGCAATACCCCCTACCCTCCAATCCCTAGCCCTGTATTATAAAATTCCCCAGTGTTCATTGGCAGTCTTCCAATCATTGGCCCTGTATTGTAATAAAATTCTCTGTTCACTGGTGGCACCCCCTGCCCTCCAGTCATTGGCCCAGTATTATAATAAAAGTCTGTGGTGGCCAGTGGCCAGTGGCCATAGGCAAAGTTTGGAGGGGGATGGGGGGCCATTGCCTCCCCCAAATTTGCCCTGACTGACACTTTTTTCAGTAATTTTAAATTAATTACACAAAAATTCTGCCCCCTGCCCCCCAAATGTCAAAGTCAAACTATGCCTATGCCAGTGGCACCCCCCTTCCTCCAATCCCTGGCTCTGTATTATATTAAATATTCCCTGGTATCTAGTGGCACTCCCTCCAACCTCCAAACACCATCCCCTTAAATTGTAATATTCCCTGGTGTCTAGTGGCACTCACCCCCCACCCACCAATCCCTGTCCCCGTAGAAACGCAACCAGTCCCTGGCATCTAGCAGCCTTAACTGTACATGCGGTCCCTTTACACTGCAGAGGGTGCATGGTCCCTGTCAGGCCATACGGCAGCCAGCCAAGATGATGAGGGGAGGGCTGTTCCAGTCACCATATTGGATCTGTAGCACCGGCTACACCAGTAAGGGGGGGAGTGGAATGATGTTTTGCTCAATGCCAGTGGTGTGGGGGGGGCTGCTAGATGCCAGGGACTGGTTACACTTTTACGGGGACAGAGATCATTGGGTAGGGGGATGCCACTAGATGCAATAGAATATTACAGTTTACAGGGATGCTGCTCGGAGGTTGGGGTGGTGCCACTACATATCAGGGAATATTTAATACAATATGGTGCTGAGGATCAGAGGACTGGGGTGCCACTGACTGCATGGGAATTTTATTATGATGCGGGGCCAGGGATCAGAGAGTGGGTAGTGCCATTGGCCACCAGGTAATTTTATTTTAATATTTGGCCAAGGATGAGAAGATGGGGGGGTGCCACTTGCCACCAGGGAATTTTATTATTATACGGGACCAGGGATTAGAGGGCGGAAGTACCACTAGACATCAGTGAATGGGTTTTACTTCATGGGGACAGGGATCAGAGTTGGGGGGCAGTCCTAGGGGTGCAACCTTGCCACAGTTTCCCATGTTAATGAGCCAATAATGGGCATGCATATGGCCCCTTCATGCCTTGCATGCCCTATGGTCTCATTTGCATAGTGCCAGCTGAGTATCGCACTGGGGGCTCCCAGCTCTAACAGGTATGGGGGCATAGTTCAGTGCAGTGTGCACTCTGGTATGGGCTGCATACAGCCCAGATCCATGTCAGGCAGTGCTACTCGACTCTGCACTCCTCTGATATGGCCCTGTATGCAGTCAGATAGCGCTGGTGCACCATCCGACTGAATATCATATTCCTTGGGATCATGTGCAAGCACAGTGCAAACCTTTGCACTCTGCTTTTACCCATTTTTCAGTTTTGGGCCCCTGTTATCTGCAGTGCATAATGGCAGTGTCCATTTTAGCTGTTTGGTTAAGGCACATAAGCAGTAATGTAAGGTACAGATGAAAAACAAACTCTTCCTCCATCAGAATAATATTATTATTTATTGGTTTAAAGCACAATTCATGAAAGTATCAAAGTACTGTACAATTCATAAAAGTGATACAAGAGAGGGTGGTAGCAAAATGGAATGCACTACCAGAATGGGTGGTATCATGTAAATCTGTGAACAGCTTTAAAGGGCATGGGACAGGAACAGGGAGAGTGAGGGTGGGGGAGGTGGGGTGGCAGTGGGATGACAAAGGGGAGGGGGTGGGGCAGCTGCAAACTAGGGGTGCTAGCTGTACACTCAAGCAAACTTAGATAGACCGGGTGGTCTGTTTCTGCTGGCGCATTTGTATGTTCATAATAACAATAGAAATACATAATGAGACAAGAGGAGCCAATAGTAGTTTACCCAGCTGGTAATGGTGATTGTATACCTGTATATCCATGGCACTCCAGGCCCACCTGGGCAGAACAGACAATTCAACACACGACAAGGTAATCACTGATGGGACAGAGATGAGTTGTGATAACTGCAACAGGATTAATGAAACTGATAGATCATTAATGGTGTTATGTGACTACATGATTATAAAATAAGAATAGTTGTGTAATCTAAGTATGGTCCATCATATCACAGTCTGTTCACACTTAAAGTTCTGAGTTCTCTTAGCTTGGGAAGTATCTAATTGAAGACGATGGGAGCTAAAGGAGATTAGGTAGAAGGTTCAAGATTTGATCCTAGGTCACATGTACATCTCACAGCCTATGAAGTGAACCTAACCCTAGCAGTAAGAGGTGGAGTGCCATGAATATACAGCTACACAATCATCTTTACCAGGTGATTGTTGTCTGTGTATCCATGGCACTCCACCTCTTACTACTAGGATAAGTAAAAAGCTGTACCTCCTCAAATAGGGCAATCCAGCATCCATAAAGGTTGCGGCTATCAGTACCTTGGTTCCAAATGCCACCTTGTTGGGCACCATAGTGTCCAACCTGTAATGCCTTGCAAAGGTGCAAATCGATGTCCATGTTACTGTGGCACATATTTCTTTTGCCATTGCGCAATTCCTTTCTGCCCAGGATGTTGCCACTGCCCTAGTGGAGTGTGCTTTTACTCCATCTGGTGAAGTTTTGTTTTGGTGTCGATGTGCCTGTTGGATTGTTGTTTTCAACCATGAGGCAATAGACCCTTTGCTGCCACATCTTTCTTGTGGCCCTGTGCAATCATAGAAACTGAAACAGATGGCAGATAAGGGCCACTTGGCCCATCCCGTCTGCCCTTTAGTCTCTCTATTTGTCATGTTCTGTTCACAAACAGTCTCTCTCTGTTTGCCGGAATGGTTTTGTTCTGTCTATGTACTGTAGGCAATTAGTGCCCTTTGCACATCCAGTGTGTGTAGGGCTTTCTCTCTCATCCCTGTGTGCTGAGTATAGAATGTTGGAAGTTATATTGTCTGAACATTGGGAGTTCTGTGGTCTGATTTCTGTGGAATGGATCATTTACTTTTGGTAGGAATTTAGGATGGAAGGCTACGGTACCCAATCAGGGTGCTGAAGCACAAGCAGGCTTGATAGACCAATAGGCCTACTCTGCTGGTGTCTAGTATGTTAGTATGTTAATTATGGTACTGTCCTTAATGTTACCCTTTCTGGGTTGAATGTTGTAAATGGTTCCTTGCATGATAGGGCATTCAGTTCCCTTATTCTTCATGCAGAGCATATTGCCACTAGGAATACTGGTTTTAGACCCAACCGGTATATGTCCGCCCCTATAAATGGTTCAAATGGTTGTTTAGTGAGTGCATTGAGTACAGCATGGAGTCAATACCATGAATACAAAAACAGCGTGGCCAAATACCATGCAGCAACAACAGCAAAAACAAAAGCAGTGCTCAGTAAAAATAGCGAGTGCCACCACTGCAACAATAAACCACAAAAACAAACAGTTTGCAGGGGTCTCTTCCCCCGTACTGTCCATTACATGGGGGCAACCCCCATGTCTTAATATAACTGCCTCAAGGGGGAAGCATCTTGGGTCGGGGAGAAACCTGGAAGGGGGAATTACAGAGGGTAAATTGGGAGGGGGAGACAAAACTTAACACCCCCTCAAAAAAAAACAAAAGCGTTCCGTGGACCAGGAATCAAACCCCCATTCACAGACATTCTGCTGCCCTCCACTACCTGTGGCTCTGCCCTCAGAGCTACGGCAGCTGCTGACCACCACCCAGCAGAGCTTTTATCCTCTGCATCCCTGCATCCCAGCCAGAGCTACAGGCGTACTGCTATCTGCGCTATATTTTCTCTGCATTATTTTTCCCCTGTAGCTGTTTTGCCACATGCTGTTTTCCTTTGCGGTTGTGCTTGCAACATTATTCGGTCACTATATTAACCCGATACCATTGAGTACCAAGGTTACGTCCCATGGGGTGATAATTGATTTTTTTTTGCGTCCTGATGTTGTTATCAGATTTTAATAATCTTAGGATATCTGAATGGGTACATGGTGTCGTATCACCCACGGGCCCTAGTGCTGCTCCGATTGTGGACAGTTGTACCATTAGTGATACAGGAGATATGTCTTTTTTCAGCTCTTGTAAGTATAACAGCATGTCTGATATCGATACCATTTCCGGTTGTCTGTTTCTTGATTCACACCATGCTGTAAAGATTCGCCATTGTCTGCTGTAAGTTGACATTGTGGAAGATTTCATTGACAGCAGCATTGTGTTGGTAACTAACTCATGATAACCCATGTTTAATAATCTCCCCCTTTCAGGAGCCAGGCCATAAGCTTTAGATTGCGAGGGTTGAGTTGTGTTACTGGCCCCATACCGGTATGTTCTCTCTGAAAGGCAAGTGCCACTTGTCCTTTGCCTTTGCTACCTAAGTGGTGAAGCATTGCTCTCCTGGGCTACTATGGCGTGAGTAAGCAATAATGCCCAACAGGGTGGGCGGTATTGGGCAATACCGGACCGGCCAGGGGCGTAATGAGTCCCGACGCAGCAGGCGGAGGGCCTTATAACTCCTGGCCGGTCCGGTATTGCCCATACCGCCCATCCTGGAGGGCATTATTGCGCTTAGAAAATGGGCTACTTGTGGCATTTTTATGTGAGATTTAATAAAATGTAAAAAGAAATTGAAAAAACAGAGTGAAATGAAATTTAAATGTTTATGCTGTAAAGTAGTCCCTCCTTTTCTGTGCTGTTCCATGTCTTGTTGCCCCCCCACCCACTACGACTATTACAGAGCTAATGCAGTTCTTCCCATTGTTATTTTAAAAATAAAGCAGTTTTCTGTCTGTCTTGACATATTTTTTTTTCCCCAATCAGAAGTTGCGACGTTGTTAGCCTCTGCCATGCAAAGGCAGGAAGTGCAGAGCGAGGGTATGAGGTGCAAGGACCAGGATGTTAGTTTTAAATTTAAAGTGCACTTTTTCTAGCTGCCGCTGAAACTGTTAATGATTATTGTTTTTTGCTGTGCGTCCTGAATGTGGAGCGGCTTGACCGGGTTCCAATATGCAGTCGGGATATTTGTGGAGCATGTGGCGAGACCGAGGTGAGTGGAAATGGACGGCAGCAGCAGCAGTTGCCGAAAAGAAAGGTTATTTTATTTCCCACTTGAAGGGATGTTCATTTGTGGGTAGGGATGGGTTACTCGCTGAGACAAGAAGCTTAATTGTATTCATTTGTGGGTAGGGATGGGTTAGTCGCTGACAGAAGAAGCTTTACTGTGTTGTCCAGCAGACTTGTTTGATGGAGTACAGGAGCGGAGCAGGCTGGGAGCGGGCGGGACATCTATAGAACAGCTGTCTGACTGGACCGCAGGGTTAAAAAAAATATATTTGCTGCTCTGCAGGCGTGCCGTTTTTTTTTTTTAAGTCAGTATTGATTCTCGGGAAGACAGGGAATTGGCAGTGACACTGGTCAGGAGAGGAACTGAAAGATAGGGGGAAAAAGATCGTGCTAGTTTTCTGGTAAATGTTGTCAGTTTATTGGGCTGATTTCATGGTGGCCGTCAGGTGAAACTGAGTGAGCGGGAGGCAGCAGTCATTTTTCTTAGGAGGGGGGAAAAGCAGAGGGAGTGGTTTAAAGCGCGCAAAACAAGTATTATTTTTTTTCTCAGTTACTGCCTGCTGTGTCGTCGAAGTAGTGTTTGTGTGTGTGGTGGTGGTGGTGGTGGCGTGACTCTCACTAAATGTTGAAAAAAAAATGGCGGCAGTTTGACATTTTGTGCCCAGTGCTTCAGCCAATGATGAAGCAGGCTGGGCACAAGGATACTTGGCTGGGCATGAGGCAGGTTTTGGCTGGCACTTTTTATTTGGTGGGCATCTATTGAAAGTTAATGTACCCCTGTGGAATGGGTACCAGCCAATCAGATGCCTCCTAATAAAAAGCCCATTTTCTAACCATTATTATCACTCTCCTGGACTGATGAAGCTTTGTGAGTACCTGTGCAGTTAATAGGAATGGAGGAAAGATGCACAGATTCTTGTGTGTCTATGGTAGGGACAGTAAGTCGATTCTTACCGAATGTGGTTCCTTGAACCACGAGAAGAACTTCTTGGACTGTGTGTTCTTGCATGTCACCATTAGGTCTATTGCTATGACCCCCCCCCCCCCATCTTCTCTGTATGAGCTGAAATACTTTAAGATATAGTTGCCACTCTCCTGGGTGTATATGTTGTCTGTTCAACCAATCCACTGTTGTGTTCAATTGACCTGTCAGATGAATTTCTCTTATGTGCCTCAAGTTCTGCTGTGCCAAGGTCATGATTCTGTTGGTCTCCCTCTATAGGCTGATACTTTTCATTCCCCTTGCTTCACTATGTATGCTACTGTTGCCCTTTGCCCAATCTGATCAACATGTTTTTTTCCCCTCAATGAAGGCTTGAATATCTGCAAGGCATTCATCACTGCCTTCATCTCTAGTACGTTGATGGACATCTTGCTCTTCAAGTGGGTCCATCTGCCCTGTACTGCTCTGTATCCCATGAATGCCCTCCCTCCCCATTTGCTGGCATTGGTGACTATGATAACATTGTCAGTTGGTTCCGGGGGGTCCCTCTTTTCGACAAGTTTACCATGTTTGTCCACCACTGCAATGACTGCAATGACTTCTTGGCAGTATTGGTTAATACCCGCCCCCTGAGGAAGGCCCAGTGAAGGGTTGAAGTGCTGGGGCTAGTTGGTGCTATCCAGGCACTTACTGAAATAAAAAGTGCACTTTTGCTTCTGAAATCTCTCCACGAGTGCAGAGTTGTTCTTTTTTGGTTAATATCATTCTGGATTGGAGGTTCTCATCCAGTGGCGAGCCATATTGTAGTAGCATCTGGAGGGGGTGCATGTTTCATCTCACTCATGGTACTAGATTGATGCATGATGCTATGCATCCCAGCTCCTGAGTGACCAGTGCTAGTGTGGGAGACTGGTGTGTCATTAGTTTGTTCACAAGGTTCACCATGTTGTCTGTCCTCTTTTTGGAGGGTCTGACTTTGGTCTCTAGTGTATCTATCTCTGCCCCTAGATGTTCTATCCATTGCGTCGGTGTGAGATGGCTTTTCTATGCATTGACTACCTACCCATGGTCTTCCAGGGTCTTCATCACTTTTTCTGTATCCTTTTGTAATTCTGCTTGTGATCTTGTTCCGATCAGCCAATCATCCAGGCAGGGTATGATATGTATGCCTTGCTCTCTCAGGCTAGCTGCCATTACTAATGACATTTTTGTACACGCTACTGGGGCTGAGGCCAACCCAAATGGCAACACTTGGTACTGGAAGTGTTGACCTAATATGTTGAATCTCAGGTACTTTACATGAGATAGCTGGATTGGTACATGAAGGTATGCATCCTTTAAATCTATTGACATGAGAAAGTTTCCTTGTCTGATTGGGTTTTATGTTATAAAGGCGAGTTTTAAGTTGCCAATCAATAAGTGCGACTAAAAAACTGCCCAAAAGTCAAAACTGCCAGCAACATAAGATCGACCACCGCAAACAGCAACGGTCACAAAAATATCCCGTAACCAAATGTAAAAACAAACATTTTTATGCAGGCAGCTGTACCCTTCACACCCCACTTTGCAGGGGGCAAGCCACACCCCCCAACTAAAGGATTAACTCCGGGTTGGGGGGGGTGAACTTGGAAAAAACAGAAAACCCAAGGGAAAAAAAATTCCTCCCACACCAGGGCCCAAACCCGGAGCCTCGAGCTCCACAGGTGGTGGCTCAAGCCACTGTGCTAAATGGCCAGCTCAGCAGGGCTTGGGCAGACAATTCAGCATATCCTGTTCGAGTGAGTGCAGGTCACTGCTACACTCGCTCTAAATATACTTGTCGGTGTTTTCTTACACTCGCTGTTTTTCTGAATGGTTTTATTAAGTCACTCAAATTGAGACGCTCAATAAAACATGCTCATATCACTGTACACCGTCTGACTGACCTTATGGTGGCTCTTATTATTTCCATTTTGAATCTCATTGTTTAGGTGTGCTTGTTTGGGAATTTCAGGTCTAGTACTGATCTAAAATCCCTAGTCTTCTTTGGGACTGTAAAGAAGTTTCAGTTAATACCATTTCTTCTTTCTTCCTTTGGAACTACCTGCATGGCCTGAGCTTCTAGTAGTGTGTGCAGAATTTCTTTGATTTGTTG
Organism: Neoceratodus forsteri; assembly: GCA_016271365.2. Taxonomy (NCBI): domain Eukaryota; kingdom Metazoa; phylum Chordata; order Ceratodontiformes; family Ceratodontidae; genus Neoceratodus; species Neoceratodus forsteri. Next base: position 433,916,009 of record JADMNL010000022.1, on the reverse strand, counting down.
AGTTGTGATTTTTCTTAATGAAATGGGTGATACTATCACTCTGTTCCTGACTGTTTCTTCTTTGAATTTGATCATGTACCCCTCTTTTATTACCTCTCTTACCCATTTGTCTGTGGTTGTTTTGAACCATGCTGGCTTAAATAACTGCAGTGACCCCCTACTGGAGGGCTTTGATCAGGATGTAGATGTTGTACTTCTTGGACTATTGGTGATTTGGTGTAGTCATTGTTTTGACCTTTTAAAGTTTCTGTCTCTGTTGGTGCTGAATCTCCTTCTAACGGATCCTCCTCTGCTCTTCAAGTTGTTGTTATTATTGATTGAATAGGCTAATTTATTGCTGTTGAAGCCAGTTCTGCACCAGAAACTGGAGGTACGCCTCCTATTTTACTGTGTTTTGTTGTTCTGATTGCAGCCTCGAAAGGAAGGTGGGTAAGAAGAGCTTGCTTTATCCTTATCCAGATCTTTCCCTTGGTCATTTTGAGGAACTCCTTTAGTCTCTCTCCAAGCGCAGTGGTTTAAGGCTCTGAGCTGCAAATCTGGAGACCTGGGTTTGAATCCCACAGCCCCCACTTGCATACTGTGTGACCTGAGCAAATCACTTAACTTCCCTATGCTCCCAGGTTGCACCTGTAAACAAGCTTTCAGCTTAGTGTGTCTCACATGGTTAAACAATTGGAAAAAAAAAATATATATATTTATGTAACCCCCTTTAAATGGTAGCTCCTATAGTTGTGACTTGGATTCATTGTCTGTGTCTCATAGTTTAAGCCATAGTGACCATCGGGCTCTGTTGGCTAATGCTGCCATTCTGCTGTTTAGTTTTAGGGCATTGATGGTCATGCCACCCATGTATTTGGCCACTTGTAAAGTATAGTCTAGTAAGTAAGCGTTTATCTTTAGGCACCCAATACTGGAGGCTCTGGGCGCTGTACAAAAAATCAGAATGAAATTAAAATACACAATAAAATTACAGCAGTCAATAAAATCAGGCAGTCAGCATTAAATTGTATCGTCAGCATATGCTAACTTAAATAAGTAAGTTTTTAGGCCCCTCCTGAAAGCCTTCACCGAAGGTGCCTCCCTTGAAGATCTTGGGAGCGAATTCCAGAGGACTGGGCCAGCCACCCCGAATGAGCGTTCACCTGAGGTTTTCAGCCCAGTCCTCAAAATCACAAGGAGGCTCTGGGTTGAGGAACGAAGGGAGTGAGTCAGAATGGCTGAAGTAAGGAGGTTTGACAGGTAGCCAGGGTCCAGTTGGTATAGGGCATTATAGGTGAGCACGCCCACCTTGAAAAGAACCTGTCACCTAACCAGCAGCCAGTGCAGACCATGCAGGACTGAGATCACATGACAGAATCCAGGCAATACTGTCAGTAACCTGGCCACTGCATTCTGCACTAGCTATAGCCAGTGGAGGTTTCCTCCACTGACCTTGAGATAAAGAGCGTTACAGTAGTCAAGCCTTGAAGTCACAAAAGCATGCACCATTGATGGCAGGTCTTCAGGCGGGATAAGGAGCTTAATCTGAGCAATGTTCCTCAGATGGTAAAAGCTGCTTTTGATGACAGCCAACACCTGAGCCTCAAATGTCGAAGATCACATCCAGATTTAGCACCCTAGAGGACGTCATCAATGGTGTTGACCCCAGGACTAAGCCTGTTGTCATCCCAAAGGCGCCCTCACTCCACCCACAGCCAGGCTGAATCACTAGTACCTCTGTCTCACCAGGGTTAAGCTTCAGCCAGTTAGAGTTCATCCAGTCCTGGATCTCAGTGAGGCATTTATTCAGCTGTAACCCCTAGGTGGCACTATCCCAAGGGCTATTACCCATGCCTGCTTGGCTAATAGCAGGTTAAGGGGCCTAGGTTCTGCAACGGGTGCCTCTACCTGGAGGTCAGGGTTGGTAGTGGTCAAACTAACCTGGGCACAGCCCTCCGGGACACTGTAACCCCCCCTTTCCCTTCTAGTGGCCTGAGCAATATACGATAATCACTTTCACAGTACCCCTTGTACACCATACCAGTACTCACACTGTTTGCACTTACCTCCAGGGCTGGTTCCTCTGGCTCGACCCTGGGGACTCCCTGTAAAACAAGGTTATGCACAGTAAATAGCAACAGTACAGTACTCTTGGCAGAAACTGTAACCACAGTCAGATTAAATGCATAAAAAGTCAGATCTGATTTATTCAGGGGACGGGAACAAGGAAGGGACGTAATCAGGTTGATTGGCTTAAAGGCTATATCAATCAAACAGTTATGCATGCACTTTAAGTCCCCACACTGTCACACAGTCTGGGTACCCAGGTAGGAAAATGGTGGGCAAGCCAGGAATGTTGCAGCTGGTTGGGGCCCTGTGATGGAAGAAAGCAACATGCACAACACACGCTACTTGTAATCCAGAGCCGGAGGGCTCAATCTGTGAAAGAAAAAGCAACAAGACAATCAGATGAAAACACTTTAGATTTAGCTGTTGTTGCAGGGATCTACCTTGATGTTTACTCATGATACCCAATACTGGACATAGGCAGGACAAAATCAAGACTGCAGGTTGTTGAGCTGGAGTGCCCAGAGAAGCGGGGCCCACACGAATCACAGAGGCGTCGTTCCTGTTCAAGTGTTGAGCAGGGGGCTGATCCCCAAGTAGGTCTCTCGGCGATGGTTTTCTCTGTGCAGCGGGTAGTCAGGTTGGGCTAGTGTGGCAAGGCCCAGGCCTAATGGAGATGATTTTGGATTCAGTCTGTGGGGCTGGGTGCAGCTTCCAGCAAGCAGAAAACAGTTCAAACCACAGTGGGGAACCAAATTGTGACCACTAGCAGTACACAGCACATTTACACATAAGAAAATTCTAATGCAGCACCCAGCACGCAGATTACGATTCAAACCACAGTGGGGAACCAAATTACGACCCATTATAAGCACACAACACATTCACATGTAAGGAAATTCCACTGTACCAGGCAAAAGGCTCTCCGGTCACAATTACAGAGTCTCTGCACAATCCAGGAGTTCAGAGGTGGCTGAAAGTCCAGACAGGCCGATCGCATTCAGCAAATTTTTGGTCTTCTTCAGGTAGGTGCCTGGTCACAATTCAGTGGCTTACTTCACACTCCAAGTTCAGAATCAGTCCGAAAAGAGTCCCCTCTCAGGGATAGCAAGCAGGCATGCAGGCCAACACTTAGGCCTTTCCACAGTTCTCTCATGCAATTCTACGCTGGGGCTGCTGCTTGAATCACTCAAGCTGTTAGCTCTTCACTTCCCAACTCAGAACTGAAACTAGCTGCAAGCAGCCTGGGAATTTCCCCAAGATCCAAAAGGTTTGGTTGGCTGATCTGTCTGTCAGTCACAACAAGATCTCCCCCTCCAGGTTATTTTAGGCGCCAAAAGCCCAAAACTACAATTCCTCCAAGTTTTGGCCCCACCAAGCCCCTGTAGGCAGGTTTCATTTTAGAATCCCAAATGTACTGATTGGCCCATTCTGCAATCCAGGACCAAGATGATGGAAATAAACAGAACTGTCCATGCTGCAAAGAAGGCAGGTTAGAACAAACTGCAATATTATTACTACTCTAACAAATGATCAGCAAACAAGTGCATCTTCTAACAGAGCTTCCTCTCAGATTAATTATAACTGCAATCCAGGCAGCTCTTAAAGAGACAGTACACAGAGGCTAAACATGCACTCTCTGGCAATATATTTAAACTGCTAAAAGACAGGACACCAGCATGGCAGTGAGCATTTAGGCAAGCTCAAGGAAGACTTTTGGGAACACCGTTTTGTAGGAGGGTTACACAGCACTTTGACAGCACTGCTTGTCCCTGGAACAAAAGACATATACAGTTGAGTATCATCTGCATAGCAGTGAAAACTCAAACTGTACTGTCTGATGGCACTGGGTCAGAACAGTGCCGACAATAATAGCATGGTCAAGAACCACGCAGTAAAAAATACCGACAATTCTTTTGCTCTGCTCCTGCACCCCCCGGACTGAAGGATTCTCACCTCGGGGGGGGGGGGAGCGGGTCATGGGGAAAGTTAAATTTGTGGGGCCATGGAATACTGGTCCATGGCCCCTTGTAAAAAAAACAAAGTCCCACTATGTATAAAATGGTTGGAGATCAGAATTAAAACCCTGTCTCCACTGCTGTTGGTCAAGCTGCTCTATGCCCCAGCCCTCCGCACCACAGGAGCAGCTCAGTCAGCCTCCTGGATTCTGGTGTCCTCATTGACAGTGACCAGAGGAGAGCTTACTGAAAGCGCTGTAAATCTCCTTTTGCTGTCCATGCTAGTGCTACATGAACTAGCATGCTGTAGACTGGTGCTATTCATGCAGCGCTATTCTAACCTGGTAGCCTGTTAGCAGATTTTACCCAGGAGCAGCATGTATTCTGAGAACAGCATCAGCGACAGGATTGAACCTTGAGGGACTCCACAGATCAGAGGCATGGGGAAGAGGAAAAAGCCCCCATCAACATATTTTGCTTCCTCCCTGAGAGAAAGGACTCAAACCAGTTGATGACAACACCAGCGAGTCCACACCACTCTCTAAGGTGATCGAGCAACACGACATGATCCACAGTATTTTTTTTATACTTCTTTTATTGCATTTTCCTTTTTTCATAATACATGTTTAAAACATCACTTCATCATACAGATACTTTTGCTCCTTAATTCCAGAGCATGAGGTAGCATTTGATATTTGTACAGCATTTAGAAAGTGCAGTATTCCAAGTACAAATGTAGATTAAAATACTCAAAAAAAACCCCAAAATTATACATACATAACTAAAATACATATAAAATCAAACATGTCAGCAATTGTGTCTTTTTTTTCTCAAAAATAAATTAAGATCCTGTTTATGAAGCATGAGTTTTCCATTACTATTTGTCTTATTTAGTAAAACCTCTAGAGCATTTTATAATTTTTCTCACTTTTTTTTTTATTTCTTTCTTAGGGGGTCCAAGAGGTATATTTAAAAAGAGATAATTTCTCTCAGCTTCCCTATAATGGGAAATACCTCTTAATGTCCTCAGGGTTTGCTTATTTCCCCTTAACTCTCAACTTAGGTCACTTGTTGAGGTCCCATCTGGTCCATCGGTTCTGGTATAAAGCAGCCCTGTCCTGCAAGTTGTGCATTAGCTGTTCCAAGTGTTGTATATACAGTATGTTACTATTACTTGCCATTCTAGTAAGGTTGGGGGTTTAGGGAGCAGCCACTTTTTAGTAATAGCTTTATACACTGCAGCTATACATATAGCCCAGAGATATAAAGTATCTCTGTCTTTAAGGGTTTTAGGAGGTATGCCCAACAGAAGGTTTTGAGGGGTCAAGGTTTCCTGTGTGGTCATTATTTTAGTTATTTGGTGAGTGACTGCTTGCCAAAATGGCTTAATCACTGGACAGTTTAAAAATATATGGGCATGGGAAGCCTCTAGTGTCCCACATTGTCTCCAGCAGGGTGAAGATGCTCCAGGGTTACAATTTGCTTGGGATAAGGGTACTAAAAAATACCTAGTGCGGACCTTCCAGACATACTCCCTCCAGCTGGGGGACAGAGTTGTGGACCATGTTGATTGCCACACCTTCGGCCAACATTGTTCTAGTAGGAGGATATCCAAGTCATTCTCCCATCTCCTTTTTATTAAGTCAGTTAGATGATTCTGGAAAGTGTTAAGGAATTGGTATAACAATGATATGGCATGGTCTTTTCCAGAGATTGTCCATATGCGAACAAAGGGACTACAATCCTCTTCTTGTATTGATCTAGAGTTTTGGGGTTTTATTTGCATATTAATCCAATCTGTCATCTGTAAATAGTATATGCAGTCACTGGAAATCCAGCCATACCTTATTTGTGCTTCTGTGAAAGATATTGTGGAAAACTTTTGAATTATTTGCCAAGGTGCCACAAAGCCTTTTGTGGCCTGATGAGCATACCATTTATATTCTTGTGCTGATGGAAAAGTAGGATTCACAGAGAACCAACAATATTTCCAGGCATGGCTAGAGAACCGTTTTTGTGGGTAGCCCCTCCTCCAACCCTCCAGGATTGTTCCTGTACTATTTGGTAATAGTCCTTGAAGTTGTCTCATCGGGGGGGGGAAAAAAGGGTCGAGGGTAAAGGGTGAAGCAAAACTCTACAAAGATCAATTTGCTTCCAGTGTGCTATATAATGGGTGTTTCCCCATAACAACGCCAATCACATTTGGGAGACAGTCCAATAATAGTGTAAATTAGGAAGTGCTATTCCTCCTATGTTTTTAGAAAGCATCAATAATTGGAATTTAAGATGTTTTTTTTTTGCCTTGCCAAAGGAACTTCAAAAATGTTTGTTGCCAATTGTTCAGGGATTGTAAAGGCACTATACTAGGTACAGATTGAAACAAATATAATAATCTTGGCAGAGCATTCATTTTAAGTGCTTGATTTCTCGCATAGAAGGATAGAGGTACCATTGTCCAACGGTTAAAGTCTGTCTTCAGGGTCTATATTAAGGAGTCATAGTTTTGGTTGTATAGTAATCCAAGATCAGCTGGAATATTAACTCCTAAGTATCGTACTGTTTGGTAATTCCATTTAAATTGGAATTTTTCTTTAAGTTGTCTGGAGGGGTTATAATTAAAGGCCAATAAATCAGTTTTGTAGTATTTAAGGAATATCCAGCCAAGGATGAAAATAAAGTTAGTTTGTGAAATAAATATGGAAGAGAGTTATTCGAGTTTGCTAAATATATCAAAACATCATCAGCAAATAATGCTATTTTGTGATCACTTCCAGGCAAGTTAATACCAGGAAGATGTTGGTCTTGTCGAATCATTTGGGCCAAAGGTTTGATGTAAAAAGCAAACAAAAGGGGAGAAATAGGGCATCCCTGCCTGGTTCTCCTATGCAAGTGAAATTTATGAGACAAATGGCCATTAGATCTAATATAAGCTTGAGGGGTCTGATACAATTTAAATATGGTGGTTATAAATTGCTGTGAAATTTTAAAAGTATTCAGTACTTCCATTAAAAAGGGCCATACAACCTTATCAAATGCTTTTTCAACATCTAGACTAAGAAGAAGGGTCGGAGTTTGTGCTTTTTGGATATGCTCAATTAGGTATATTGTTCTCCTAATATTGTCTTGAGCCTGATGACCTTGAATAAACCCTGATTGATCTTGCTGAATTAAAATGGGGGCTAATTTGGCTAGTCTGCGAGCTAGTATAGATGCCAAAATTTTGTAGTCAGTATTCAGAATGGAAATAGGGCAATAGGAACCAGGCAGGGATGGGTTCTTCCCAGGTTTCGGGATTACTGAGATAATTGCATATTGCCAGGATGGAGGGATAGGAGTTTCAGGAAGGGTTATATTTCTAAACAAATGGTGTAGTATAGGGGTTGTGTCTTGTTTAAAAACTTTATAGAATTCTGCTGGCAGACTGTCGGTCCCCGAACATTTATTTGTTTTTAAATTTCCCACTTCTGCTTCCAGCTCTTTGATTGAAATTGGGGCCAGTAATGTTTCCGCTAGAGTTTTAGAAAGGGTTGGGAGGTTTAAGGTTTGTAAAAAGTCTCTGATTTTTGTTGCTGTAGGTTGTGGTTGGGGTGTTGCATAGAGTTCCGTATAATATTTTACAAATATATTGACATAGTAGCTGTAGTGTATTGGGGTGGGTCTTTAGGTGAAGGTCTCAACGTGGTGATCATGGCTCTAGCCTGTTGCCTTCTTAACCATCCCGCCAGGAGTTTCAGTGAGCGGGGACCACCTTCGTAATACCTCTGTCTGAGGAATAACAGGTTTTGTTCAACATAATAATTTAACAGGGAGTTAAGCTCTTGTTTCAGTATCTTTAATTGCTTAGTTTCCTCTGTTGTTGTTTTTATATTTTGTTGCTCCTCCAGAGTTTTTATTTGAGCAAGTAAGGTATTTCTTTCCTGGTCTCTCAGTTTTGTTTTTTTTTATGTGCTGCCACTGCAATGAATTTGCCTCTGCAAATGGCCTTGACCATGTCTCACAGTGTAGATATATCTATTTCTGGCATGTCATTATCTAATAAAGTTTGTTTAATTGTGTTTTTGGTCTCCTGTATAATTTCCCTATCTCTTAAAAGAGATATATTTAGCCTCCATATTGTAGACTTTCGAAATAGATCATTTCTGAAACAGAGATACTGTGGGGCATGATCGGAGAGGACAAAATCACCTTGCCAGGCTTTGAGTGACATTTGAGCATGTTCCTGCAAGACCAGAAAGTAATCAATTGATGAATAACTTTGATGGGCTTGTGAAAAAAAAGTGTTGTGGGTACCAGTGCCATTGTGATATCACCAGGCATCTGCCAATCCCAATTCCTTGATCAGCTTTACTGTGTTCCTTGCCTGTCTAGAGACTTTTTGATTTTGTGTAAATGGGTCATATAGTTGAGATAGGTTCAAATTAAAATCCCCCCCACAGACAATTGGACCTTCTGCCCATTGTATTAACTTCAAAAGAATCGACCTATAGGTTGTAAGGTCTGAGTTAGGTGGAAAATACAATGATGCCATCGTGATAATTTTCCCATTTCATTTCTCCTTTAATAGGACATACCTTCCTTCTCTGTCAATTATTTGGTCCATAGCTTGAAATGGGACCCTATGTGGTATTAGTATAACAGTTCCCCTTCTTCGTCCTCCCTTAAAAGGACCTGAGCAAATCCCAATCGCTCAAACTTTTGATGCTCTACTTTTGACATGTGCATTTCCTAAAGCATCAGAATATCAGCACCAGCTCGCTTAATTGAAGCTAAGATTTTTGTTCGCTTTATGGGACTAGTCAGTCCATGTACATTATATGTGCAAAAAGTGTAACTCATCGAGTTGCCTTAGAATATTTTCCATTAAGCTTATCCGATTTCTCTCAAGAAAAACTATCTCATGCTACAGGAAATTTTCCCAGACAAAATAGTGATACTCCCTCAATTGTAATACCAGGATTGCATTAAAACAGGATGTATGAAGACATGCTGACTGTAACAATAAAAAACTTGGTGGCACCAACTGGGCACCTAACTGAATACCTTGTTCGAACTTCCACGGTAGGAGGTCCACTATCTTAAGTGACCTCTGTACCCACCTTGATGTCGTAACGTGGTAGGTTGAAGTGGAATTTACTCCTTCTGGGTGGAAGGACCTCTTCAAGGGTTTGTACAAGACTAGACCCTTCAAACATGCTACTGTGTTGCATGGTATAGCTTCAAGCCCATACTGCTCAATATAATTTGTTCAAAAATAAAATAAAAAGAGGGAAATGGTTTTTATTACATTTAGACAGTATCTGGGGGGGGGGGCAAGAGCAAAAAATTGACTTAAAGGGCTCAGTACTTTAACTATCTTATTCCCCATCGCTCCTTATCCCACCTTGTTCATTTTATATCCCCAGGGAACTATAGTAAATAACTTCTTTTGCAATAACACAAATGTTATTTCAACTATTTGTCGAAGAGTTACAGACCAGCTGTACATAACATGTCTCCTGACAACAGTCAGCCCCTGCATGTAGATCTCTTTAAGTCCAACAGCTCCCTGAACTTCTGTGGACTTTAGAATTCTTTCAGGGTCTTAGCTGGGGTTTCCCCATGACTTATTCTAGTGTACCTAGCCAAAGAAAAAAGGGGCTATCCCATAGCACATCCATCATTACTCACTGCGTAGCCTCTGACGTTATAAAGACCTAATCTATGTGTTTAACTCTTCCTTCAATCTGCAGTAGGTCATGAGCTGTGATATTGGAGAGCTGGGGAGGGGGCAGGGGCTGAAAATTAACATCAAGGGTTCAGTACTATAACTAACTTAGTCCTACTCGCTCCTTATCCCACCCTATTCATTTTCCTTCTCCAGGCCCTTATATTAATCGACTTTTCTTACTGTAACATAAATGTTATTTCAACTAATTGTTAAACACGTATAGACTGACTTTGTACAGTATGTCTCTTCGCATTAGCCAGCCCTGTATGTGAGTCTCTTTAAATCCAAAAGCCCTTCTGATTCATCCGGATACTTTAAACTTTATTCAGGGGCCTAGATGACACTTCCCTTTGGATCGTTCTATTGTCTAGTCAAGGAAAAAAGGCTATTTCACAGCATAGCCATTGCTACTCACTGCATAGCATCTGTCGGTATGAAGACCTATTCAAGGTATTTAACTCAGCCTTCAGTTTGGAGTAGGTCTTGCTACATGATATCGGGGAGCTTTTTAAGTACTGTAAGTCTCTGAAGAGGGAGATAGTGTTTGAGGTTACGGCATTATTCTGGTTCTTGTTTCTCTTGGGTAGAATAGTCTGCCATGTTTCATCTTGATCTCGTCATTTCTGGCCGATCTCCATTGGTTGTTCCAGTAATTCAATTCCATTTTTGATCATAGCTTGCCTCGCTTCCTGGAAAGTATTATATATCTCAGTCCCTTCTTTCCAAAATACCCTTAGTCCAGAGGGGTAAGGTGTTTGACTGTGTAGATTTTCCCTTCAGAGTACCTTTATAAGGGGGGGTATATTCCTGTCACTGTTTCTGGATTGTGGGTGGATAGTCTTGATCAAAAAAGAGGCGAGATTCAAGATATCTGACCTCTCATTGCTGCCAAGCCCTTTTTTGGATATCCTCTTTGGTTTTAAAGTTGCGAAATTTGATAACCACCGAGTGTGGCCTAGCAGTTGGATCTTTAGGTTTCAGAATCAGGGCACGGTGCGCTCTATCAATTTTAATTTTATAGTCAGGAGAAAGATTCAATACGTCTCGGAGCATATCTACCAAAAACTCAGACATTTCACTCTCCTCCGCCCCCTCCGCTAGACCATACAGATGTAAATTATCCCTCCTGGACCTACTCTTGAGGTCTGAGTATTTCTGCTCTGTAGAAATTGTGTGTATACAGAGGGCTGAGACTGTTCACCCAATATGCTGCAGGCCGTCTTCAGTTGTACTTATTTATTCTTCTGCCTCCTGCATTCGATTCTCCACCATAGATAGCTTTCGATTTAATTGTTTGAATTCATTTTTGTTTTCTGCCCTCATGTCTTTCAGTTCCCTCATCAAAGTCTCAAATCTTGTTCTGGAAAGCTGTTCTGTTTCCTCGTCAGTGTCATAGCTTGGGGCTGAGCTGTTATTGCGTGTGGAAGTAGCTAGACCTCATGTGGGAGAGTTCGGTCATGATCCTTGGGTTTCTATTTCACCCCGCGGGTACGGAGTGCAGGTTATTGTCCCTCTGTCCTTCTGCAATACTCCAGTTGCCATTGCATTTAGTTTCAGTTAGTTTAATCTTTCAGATTAGGAAGATTAGTTAGCAGTTCAGGCGGAGTGGTTCTTTTAACTGCTGATCAGAGCCGTAGCAGAACCGGAAGTCATGGTCCACAGTATTAAATGCAGATGACAGGTTGAGGAGAATGAGAATTGACCATTCTCCTCGATCTCTGGCCATGAGGAGGTCATTATGTACCCAGACCAGTGTTGTCTTGGTGCTGTGCCTCACCCGGAACTCGGACTGGAATTGCTCATAGATGTCACAGGCCTCCAGGTGTTCCTCAAGCTGCAGAGCCACTATTTTCTTAACAACCTTCCCCAAGAATAGGAGGTTGAAGAGTTGGTCTATAATTTGCTAGGACATCAGGGTCAAGAGATGTTTTTTCAGAAGGGGCTTCACCAGTGCCTCCTTCAAGGTGTCAGGGAAGACCCCCTCTGAAAGTGAACATCCAACTATCCCAGTGAACACTGGACCAATGCCCTCAACACATCTTATGAGAAGACGCTTTGGGCCTGGGTCCAGGTCACAACAAGTAGGCTGCAGCTTTGAAATCACCTCAGAGATCTCGGCCACCTCCACCAGTTGAAACTCTGTCCAGGTAATAGGAGTGCTCCTGTTCTAACCAGACCCCACCCTGTGGGTATGGTCCAGTCTAGGGTTGTCAGAACTAGTTCTAAGAAGATTTGAATCCTGCTCAAACTCTGGTGTTCAAGTTCTAAATTAGAACTCGAACACTAGAGGGTTTGCAAAAGGGTTTGACTTTTTTTTTTTTTTTGCTGTTTTCTTACATTTTACTACAGAAGGACTGGGTATGAGGGCATCATTTTTGTGGTCTGTTGCTCCTCTTCCACAACTCCCTCCCCACCCTGGCATCCAGTCCTCCTCCCAGTCTCAACCAATCACATTATTTTTTTTGCAGTCATGTCATTGGTTCATGATGTTGCCACCAAGGTGCTAAATACAAAACTGCATGAGTGTCACCCTTGTATGTGAAGTTTTTAGTGCAAAGTATCGTTGGTCCTGTTAGTGTCAGCGTGGTCGTGAGTTAGTCACTTTGAAGATCAGGAGACAGAGAACTGGACCGGGACTCAGCAGGCCAGCCACTGCATGTGATTTGGGGGGCAGGAACAAAATGACGAGAAAGACAGCCAGGAGATGAACGGTCAGTGTGGTCAGAGTCTGGCACAGCAGTAGCATCACCTGGTCACCACAATGGAAGTACTAGTCTGGACTGAGGAGGACTGCACTCCTGTTGGAAGTAGAGAGTGAGAGAGCAAGACAGTGAGTCGTCACAACTCAAGTAAAGCCTGCACTGTAGCTGTTTCTCTCAGAGTAGTCAGTAGATAACATTTTTTTAATCAAACAGATAAATGATCCTTTTCTCAAAAGGTGACATTGTGAACAAACAGCTGAAAGAGATCTAAATCAAAGTCGATAGAAAATGAGTGTACTAAACAGTGTCAAAGGGGCACACCACCTGATCATGAAAATAAAACGGTCTTTAACTGGAAAATATCACAGTGGGAGTTATACCGAGAGTGAGAGATGCCTTTGCTCTAAATGGATTATATTATAGGGCAAAGGGATTGCGAGGGAGTTCTTGAAGCTATGTTTTTTTAAAGCAAATGTATCCTACCCTCCCTATCCATCTTCCTAATACAGTCTCAGCGGGGCTCCTTATTCAATAGACACCCAGTCCTCGGGCAAAAAGCAAGAAGAACATGAAAAGGAGGGGCTACAGAGTAGATAACCAGCAGTAGTTCTGAGACCACTCAGACCCTTCCATTTTGCTTATGAGGTCCATCATATTTCTCAGATAGCTGTGTTTTAATACAATACAAAGTACAAAAGATTAAAGTGAACCTAAGGTGTGTGTGGGTATATTCTGGAGGTGAAGTTAAAACACAAAAACAGTGTGTGTTTTACAAAACAAATTTTCTACAGAGTGATGACGTATTTAATTGCAATTTGTTTTCCTTTACTGTCTTCTCTCTATGGTGATTGGTGGTTTCCAATTCAGATGTTATTGGGTCATGTGATTGCACTTGTGCATACATTGCCTAATCTGTGTGCAACCAAGCAGCCAGTTGTGTGCAGGTATCCTTAAATACATGCCAGAAATATATTTCCCTGTTGGGCGGAGAGACAGAAAAATTTCCTTGAGTGTGTTGTGTGACTGTCTCCTGTGGTGTACTGTGGCCAGCACATTAGGAAAGGGAAAGGCAAAATTGTTTAACCAGGAAAGGCACACTTAGCTGAAACTTGTTTCCAGGTTTGACCTGGGAAGCACAAGGAAGTTAAATGACTTGCTCAGGGTCACACAGTATGCAAGTGGGTGCTGTGGGATTCAAACCCAGGTGTCCAAGTTTGCAGCTCAGTGCCCTTAACCACTGTGCTATACTGCCTCCTTTACAGCCCTGCTGTGTGCCCTTTGACTGCACTGTACCGTACCCAGTGTGTGTGACTGTGTGCAGCTCAGCAGCCAATTGTGTGCTGGTATCCTTAAATACATTCAAAGCAAGCAAAAGCAAGTGAGGGGCTCAATTCACTCCTGGTAAAAACTACAATCCAGTGCCTGCAGATAAAGAGCCTGAAGCAAGAAAGCATAAGGGTAAAATTGCCCAACCAAAACTGAAGCACTCAACCTAAAGCTTAAATGGTACGTGTGGGATTAGCTTTCAAAGCACTTTAATAAAGGACGATGAACTAGTAAGATTGCCTCTTGTTTTTATATGTTTGAAGCTCATTTAAGCTTTAGGTTGAGTCAAGTGCTGCAGTTTTGTTTGTCTGGGCAATTTTGCCCTTTTGCTTTCTTTCATCTTTAAATATATGCCAGAAATATATTTCCCTGTTGGAAGGAGAGACAGAAAAATCCCTTTCACTGTGTTGTGTGACTTCATCTCCTATGTTGTGTTCTGGCCAACTTATCCTGCTGTGTGCCCTTTGACTGCTGCACCATACCCAATACATCAAAGTCACACATGATCATTTCTCACTCCTCTTATACTAAACAGATTTTATTTCTTTTTTCACATGTATTTCACTATTATCTTCATTATAAAAAGGGTCTGAGAAATGGAGCTTTCTGATTGGCTGCAAACATTCTAACAGCCTTATGTTAATCTCTTATTAACATACATGTAGAGCTTAACCATATGCTGAACAAGGTTTAACATTGTTTAAAACATTTTTTATTATAATAGCAATAAGGCACTCCCAGGGATCATGTTAATGGTCAGTTAATCACCCTCTAGGGGCATGTGGCACTCGGTTACACCTTGTGCCACAGTACATCCCTAGAAGATGATTAACAGACCATTGACATAACACTTGGTCATGCCTTATATAGAGGATAATGGCTGGAGATCAGGTGATAACCACACTGTAATCACCTCGGTGGTTGCTAGGGCAGCATGGTTAAACCTCGAGGAGGCATGGCTCGGGGGTTTTACTAGCTAGCAACCACGGAAATTCAATGTGTGTCACTGATCCCCAACCATCATCTTTATAGTGTATGGTCAAAAACACTGTTTGCATTCTATGTGTGAGAATTATGGAACTCTGGTGCATTCTTTTTTCTTATGCCACTGTTTGGAAGTTCCGAAGTGTGGTTAACAACTTTTAAAATTCTAAACAGTGCATAACAAAGCTGTGTAACTGCTGATTATGGTGGTTAATAGGCACTTACCATACATTATTGCTTAATTATTGGCAGCACAATTAAAAAAATAGATTTTGAGTTCTAAAAAGTTCTAAAAAAGATTAGAACCCTAGAACTTTTTCAAAAGTTCTAGACTAGAACTAGAACCCAGAACTTCAGAGGGTTCTGACAACCCTAGTCCAGTCCCACTGGCAAGATCCTGGCCCGAATAGAGGACACCCTGTCAGAGACAGATAGAGCAAACTCATCGCACTGTGTTGCTGAAAATGCTTTTTTTGGCTATAGACAGACTGGGTGGAGAAGCCTGTCCACAGTCCGAAAAAGCTGAGCTGATCTATTTATCCCTGCAGCAATCTCCCTAGACAAGAATTCTGCCTTCTTATGGTTGATTGCCCTTTGATAGTCACTGTAGTGATTTCTCAAAGCCAGTCTGTCCTCCTCTAGCCGAGTCCTCCACCAGCAATGCTCCAATCTCCAACCCATAGTCTTTGTGGCCCGGAGAGTCCCATCAAACCATGGGGGTCTTGGGCAGGAGGACCAGGGTTGTATATGGACTGACACAATGGCATCAAGTGCTTCAGATACAGGCTGATTATAGGCTGCCACTGATTCACCCAAGCCAATCGCACTAGTGGCACTGACACCGGAGAAATCGGTCACTGCTATTTGCCCCTCCGGGGTCAAACCCCTTAAAGGGTGATTGCTAATCACCTCAACAGGGCAGGGACCACTAGAGGAAGCCCCAAATGAGAACCTCACTGTGCAGTGAACGGCCCAAACAACCCGATCAATCTCAAGGTTAGGGACCTCGTGACCCAGTGAGAATACCAGGTCCAAGCTGTTGCCATGGTGGGTTGCAGAGGCAACTGCCTGTGCTAGTCCCAGTGATGCCATCAACTGGAGGTCAGTTCCAAGTTGCGAGGATTCATCATCGATCCAGACACTGAAGTCATCCAGAATAAGCCATCTTGGGGACTCCAATACCCTGTCAACGTTGAAGTCCGCCACCTCCTGCAAGAATTCCCCCCCAACTCCGGAGGGTGGTAAATAAGGAGAATTCCACAACCTGCACCTGGACAACCATTCACAGCCACACATTCAAACGACCTGGTAGAGCCCACCGAATGCACTGAGAAGTTCAGGTCGGATCTAAAACAGATGGCTACACCCCAACCCCTGTGATCTTTCCTCGGGCAGCGCACCATGGAGTACCCAGTTGGTCATACCCACCATTCCACTTTAAAGTTATGAGCAAAGAAGAAGCAAAGAAATACATTCTCAAAGTACTTGGGGAAAACCAGGCTAAGTGGGGATTCACTTGACCTAAAGCTCATCGCCCTCACCATTGATGAGGTACTGTCCCCCTTGGCAAAGATCCTTAACTGCTACCTCATGCTCTCCCAATTCCCACAAAAATGGAAAGCCACCATAGTTGTGCCAGTACACAAGTCTGGGGACAGGGCATTGCACGGGAACTACAGGCCCATATCAATCCTCCCTCCACTTTCCAAAGTGTTAGAGCAAATCGTGTCTGATCAATTGGTAGAATACATGGAGAAGTATAATCTTCACTGTAATCAACAACACAGGTTTCACGAAGGGCACAGCACTACTACTGCCATATTCAAATTTTCAAACTACATACATCGTGCCTTAATCAAGGTCAATTAGTTGGAGCAACATTCATTGACCTTTCCAAGGTGTGTGATACTGTGAATCACTCTCTACTTATCAAACAATTATCTGATCTAGGTTTATCCATGGACATCGCCAATTGGTTCAACAGCTACCTCAGTGGATGCACTCAACAAGTCAGGATTGGTGATACACTCCCCACAAAACAACCAATCTGTTCTGGTGTCCCACAAGGGTCTAGCCTGGGCCCACTACTTTACACCATATTCCTGAATCAGGTTGCAGCCTCCTGTCATGGTCAGATTCTACTCTATGCAGACAACATGGTTCTTTACTCAAGTAATACTGATCCCACACTCCTGGCTAATCAGTTGCAGACTAGCTTTACCAACGCTGAGGCCTGGTTCCACTCACAGAAGCTAGTCTTTAACTACACAAAACCAAAAATGATGTTGTTTCACAGTACACAAAACAGGTTCTGCTCCCACCAGCTGGAAATCAGAAATAGCTCAGGCATTATCCTAGAACAGACTCGACTTTTTAAGTATTTAGGAGTGACAACTGACAGCACTCCAGCCATATTGACAATGTTACCAAAACAATGAATACCTGCATTGGGCTACTATACAAACACAGACACTGCCTAACCCCGGAAGCCCTCAAGCTTGCTATACATAGTTAAATAGGCTCAGCAATTGATTATGGGCTTGTGATCTATGGATCCACCTCCGACACCACCCTGCGCTGTGTCACCACTGCCCTTAACATAGCCTGCCATCTTCTGACTGGGGGCACCTGCCTGACACACACATGTGACTTTCATGAGCAAGCAAACTGGCTTCAGCTCAAAGGCAGACTATCCTATCAATCATGCCTAATAGCAAAAAAGGCCTCCCTTGGTCTCTTGCCTCCTGGTGTACAGTCAATGTTTATGTCACCAGACCACACCCGGCATACTAGATGCACCTTGAACCACGCGTTCATAGTGCCTTGCTGCCATACCACCCAAGAGCAATGCTCATATGCATACAGAGCACCACTGTGGTATAATTCACTCTATTGTGATGTTACCAAAGATCAAACACTGGTCTCCTTCAAAAGGAAACTTCACCAAGCACTAGTCGCCAATGCCTCCTGTGACTGCCGCACATAAAACAACTTGGACCTGTTTGCTGTCCTTTGCCCACATCCTTTCCACCTTGCTCCACCCTACCATCCTACCCTTGCTACTACCCTATAACTTACCTGCCTTCCTGAGGCCCCCATTAACCAAACCCAGCATCAAACTATGCTTGATGCTCCATAGAGGACATCATCAGTTCCTGCACTGATTGCCCCACTGGAGTGCACTCTTAAACTGAATGACACATCCCACGTTTGTCTGCTGATATTCCTCTCCTGGCAGTGCCCCCCCCCCCACTCAGACAATGCCTTTGGCTGTATCCCTGCTCTGGAACAATGTTAGGCCCTAGCCCTTAACTTCTGTCTGTTCTGTAAGACCATGTCCCTAGTTGTTGTCTTTCCCTCATTTTGTCTCTGACAATGCCACTTGGCTGCATTTTTTTCCTCCTGTAGCTGGATCCCAACCCTAATGCTCTTTTTGCTAGTTAAGCTTACTCCTAGCTGCAGTATGTCTGCAAAATACCTGTTTTTGTAACTTAAATCCATATGTGCTTATTTTATTGTTACACTTATTCCTAGGATCACTATGTAGTTTCTCACTATGCTGTCTGTTCTGTTCTTTGATATAACGTGGAGCCTATGTAAAAGAATCTTTGGCTCAAAGGTATTAATTCCAAGACTGAAATAAAATAAAATAAAATTAAAATGCACGTTGGTCGACTGAGGAAATCAAGTCCAACATAATTATGGTCTTGTTCCTCATCTACTTGGCATTGCAAAATACTGCCCGAAGAAGATCTGTGTCAGCTGAAGGCCCTCTAGCTGCCTACCCATGTGGTCCGACGGGAATCCTGGGGACAGAGGCCAAACACGTCGGGCCTCTCTACCAGGTCAGTTTCCTGTGATTTAGGGGTTAGTTTCTTTGCGATCTCCTTGAGCCCTCTTATCTGTGACATAGCTGCATATATTGCTGTTGTGGTTGCTTTAGCCACTAGACAAGCCATCTCAAATATCTTTTTAAGCATGTCCTCCATTTTTTTATCCATGGGGTCCTTTAGTGTGGTTGCACCTTCTGCTGGTAGTACAGTCTTTTTGTTTAGACTGGCTATATGGGAGTCCACCATAGGGGTCATGCACCAGAGCTTTAGTTTATCCTCTTGGATAGGGTACATCCTATCCAGGGACCTTCTTTCTGGGATTCATGAAGGGTCCACTGCATCCTACTCTTTTGTTATCACATCATCAATAGCTGGACTGATGAGAAAGTAATCTTCCTGCTTTTGTTTCTGTTGGATCATTGTATCCAGCTAGTATTCCTGTCAGAGTGTTGGTAGTTCAAACCCTGTGGTTGACTTAATCCCCTTAGGAAAAAAGTCTGGGACCGCACTTAAGGAGCATAGTTTCAATGTCAGAGTTGTCTCTTCTGCCATAGCTGGTTTTTCCTCGCCATGTGAACCATATTGTGAAGTCTTGTTCTGATTCTGCTCCTCCTCCTCGGGAACTTCTTTATCTGGTTCATTAACTGTATCGGTTGTATTGTTATTTGGTTATACTGTTGCCTTGTCTGCTGTTGGGCCTGAAGTGCTAGCACTCTTCTCAGTACCTGATGTTGATGTGCTGGCATTGCCTGTTGCCAATGGTCTGAGATTCTTCATCGCCTCCACGTGCTCTAGAATTTTTAACATAAAATTCTGTTGGCTTTCCATCATAGCTGCAGTGGCTTTTTATAGCACGACCATGATGGGGTCTATTTGCTATCCCATCCTAGATGGTTCCTGCTCTGTGTTGGAGGTCTCCAATGAGGGCATTACATCCATTGCAGATTCTGGCCCTTCAGTCTAACAGGTGGGACACTGTGGTCTGTTTTGGTGGGGCAATAATGGTATTCTGCATGTTAATCATTCTCTGTTCATGGACACCTGTAGAAATATAATAATAATAATAATTAATAATGGCTTTATTTTTATGGCGCCTAACAAATTTAAAATCACAAATCAAACATCTCAGCAGCATAAGTTATATAAATTCACTAGCATCATTACAGTCATTCACCAAATGCTTGGTGCCATAAATGTGTTTTCAAAGCTTGCTTAAATCCCTCCATGGTCGTGCACTCCCATAACCGGTGGGGTAGAGAATTCCACAGGGTTGGGGCCACATGCATAAATGCTCTGTCCCCCGAAGATTTTAGACACACCCTAGGAATCTCTAGCAACCCCTCATCGGCTGAGTGGAGCAATGGCCCAGGGCAGTATGGAACCAGGACCTCTTTCAGGTAGTCCAGGCCCAGTCCATGTAGGGCTTTAAAAGTCAGACTGACTTTAAAGGTAATCCGCCACTGTACTGGCAGCCAGTGCAGTCTGCGTAGCACCGGCGAAATATGACAGGACTGGGACGATCCTGTCAAAAGCTGGGCTGCCGCGTTCTGCACCAGCTGCAGGCAATGGATGTCCACCCACGGTAGCCCTAGGTAAAGGGAGTTGCAATAATCTAGGTGCGAGGACACAAAGGCGTGGACCAGAGTAGGCAGATCACCGGACGGAACAAGGAGCTTAATCCTGGAGATATTCCTCAGATGGTAAAAAGAGGATTTGATGACGGCCAACATCTGCAAATGCAGTGTCAGCCCTTCGTCAAAAATTACCCCCAGGTTTTGCACCCGTTCAGAGGTCAGGATTGATAAGCCCCCCAAGAAAGAGTCCGGAGGGCGAACCAGCCTCCAACCCCCATCCAGTGACCCAGATCCACAACCAGCACCTCAGTTTTTTCTGAGTTCAACTTCAACCAACTGGAATCCATCCACTCCTGAACTTCTGCGAGGCAGCTATTAAAGACGAGAGAGCTCCACCCTGATCAGGTGCAAAAGAAAGGTAGAACTGGGTATCACCAGCATAACAGTGAAACCTCAGCCCATACCTTCTTACAATGTCTCTGAGGGGCAGCATATGCACTGTGAACAACATGGGGAACAACACTGAGCTCTGAAGAACAGGCAAAAGAGACAACTCTGACATTGAAACTATGCTCCTTAAGTGCGGTCCCAGACTTTTTTCTAAGGGGATTAAGTCAACCACAGGGTTTGAACTACCAACACTCTGACAGGAATGCTAGCTGGATACAATGATCCAGCAGAAACAAAAGCAGGAAGATTACTTTCTCATCAGTCCAGCTATTGATGATGTGATAACAAAAGATAAACCCCAGCGTTCCATTCAGTAGCGTCCGAATAACACCCCGACACCCAGATAACATTATCTAACTTGACACATGACAGAGAAACTGGATCCAAGGAGTAAACCCCGGACACCACTCTGAGTTCTTCCCATGAGGAATGATGTAAACCACCCGGGGACTGTACCTGACAGTCCACAGATGAACCTCAGATGGCCAAGCAGGACTCCATGGTCCACAGTGTCAAACGCTGATGAGAGATCCAGAAGAATCAAGATGGAGCAGCTCTTCTGATCTCTAGCCATCAGGAGATAATTGAGCACCTGAACTAGTGCTGCTCAGTACTATGTCTCTTTCGAAATCCAGACTGGCGGGGTTCATAGATGTCATGGATGGTAAAATGGTTCTCCAGCTGTGCAGCCACTACTTTCTTAATCACCTTCCTTAAAACGGGAAGATTAGAGATTGGTCTGTAGTTTGCATGGCAGTCTGGGTCCAAAGAAGCTTTCTTCAAGAGTCATGTTACCACTGCCTCTTTCAGGGAGCTAGGAAACTCACCTGTTTCCAAGGAGCACCAGACTATCCGAGCTAGGGCTGGACTGATGGAATCAATACAACCCAAAATCAGGGAAGTTGGTCCTGGGTCCAAACTACAGCATGTAGGGTGTGCACTCTGGACAATCCGCATGACATCCATGAACTCCGGTCAGTTGAAGGTACTCCAGGAAAACCGAGGAGCCGTGGCTTCATGCTGATCCAAAGCAATGCCCATGGAGTGTGCTGGTTGGAGTACCGCCCTGATGTCAGCCACCTTAATCTCAAAGAATCAAGCAAGTTCATCGCACTCTACTTGCGAAAAGGCTTTCCAGACTTGTAGACAGGCTGGGTTGCACAGTCTGCCCACAGTACGAAACAGCTGAGCTGATCAATTCTGAGCAGCTGCAATCTCCCTGGACAGGAACTCTGCCTTGTTACGGGTGATTGCAGATTGATAGACTTGATAATGGTCCATCAATCTAAGGTGGTCGGCATCAAGGGCGGATTTCCACCAGCAATGCTCTAACCTTTGTCCCAGTTGCCGCATCTCCCTCAGAGTCCCATCAAATTATGGGGATTGAGGGCAAATGGAGAGAGGACGAACTTGGACGGGAGCAATGACATCCAGGGCGGCCAAAATGGCCGAGTTATAAGCCAACACGAGGGCCTCTGGGTTACTGTTTGCCACTGGGAGGGACGATAGGTCAAGCACCACCACCAGGCCTTGAGAGCTTACATCTCGTAAAGGACGGTACCTGACCATCTCCACAGGGGTAGGCCTACGAAAGGGGGCGCTAAAAATGAAACCCACAGTGTAAGGATTGGACTATCCAACAGGTTCCACCCCCAAGTCAGAGGCTTTGATCCCCAGGAGGAAGACTAAGTCAAGAGAGAGTGACCGTGTTTGTGAGTAGGAGTGGTAACTATCTGTGTGAGGCCCAGAGATGTCATCAACTGGAGGAAGTGCTGTCCAAATTGTGAGAGTTCGTCGTCGATCCAGGCGTTGAAGTCACCCAGGATCATCAGCCTGGGCAACTCAATCGCCATGTCGATGACGAAGTCTGCGACTTCCTGAAGGAATCGCTTCTCATCTCCGGGTGGAGAGTAGATGAGGGCGATCCGACAACCTACACCTGCTATTACGGTACACTCAAATGACTCAGTCTCCTCAACTGGTACACTCGAGAGGTTAAGTTCGGTCTTGAAACAGACCACAACTCCCCCCCTTCCACGATCCAATCTTGGGCGGTGTATCACTGAGTACCCGGCTGGAGTTAAAGCCTCCAAAATGGGGGCAGAATTCTCATCCAGCCAGGTCTCGGTAATGCAAGTCAGGTCCACAGTTCCAACAAGATCTGTAATAATTGCAGTCTTGTTTTTAATGGACCTGGCATTGTATAACATCACCCGAGTTGGATGAACCTCTCGGACCGCCCCTGAGCCACCTGCCTACCACAATTGGTAGTGCCCTTGGGTGTGGAGACCAGACATGGCGGACCATGTTCTAGGTTCCATTTCACCCCAGGGCATCGTCTGGATCTTACCACCCCAATGCAGTGTCCCGCTCATTCACCCTCTGCTGTTCGCACCCCCCTGCCCCTTCCCCCCCCCACGGGCAATGCCCAGTGCCCTACAGTGCTGGTAGGTAGTAAACTGTAGTGGGGGGGAAGGGGCGGAGGGTGTGGAGAGCAGAGGGTGAATAGTGCATGATTGTGGGGGCAGGCCTCCAACACATTCTCGTGACCTAAACAACACTCCCTCAACTAACCAATTGTATACCAAAAGCAACAATACACAAAATATTATAAAATAAAACAAAATATGCAAATCTTATTTAAAAACAAATAAATTACTCTCTGAACCCATCCCCAAATAAATAAGTAACCCTTACACAAACCTAATATCATATTTCTAAAGTAAATCAAAAGTATAATAGTTAACAAAATTCCAAACTCAAAGTAAATAATTCAAAACTACAAAATCTTCACCACCCCAGGGCCCTCTCACAGTCTCAAGAAGTGAACAAAACAATATTGCACTAAAAATAAATAAAACAAAACAACAAAATCATAAAGTCAGAGTGGTAGAGATGGGCAAAATTAGCTGATGATGCAGTAACTAAAAAAAGTAGCAGGGGAGAAATACAGTCATCGAAGCCCCAATGGTCCTCTCACCACCAGCAGGGCTGAAAAATCCCCCTCAGGAGCTCCCCCCCCGAGCAGACAGATGTGGAATGTCTTTAATAATTTCTCCCAAAAATAAAACCAAACGTTCCCCAGTCCTCAGGTACTCTCATTAACTGAGCCTTGGGAAATACAGTTCGGCACTCCCACTGCCGGCAGAATAATGAAATTAAAAGGTCTGACTGTGGCCCAAAATAGAGGAAGGAGTCCCAAAGATCCTCTTCATAGAACAGTCACTCTGAAGCCAGGGGTGAGCCCCGAAAAGTGTGAACAGGCGGCTGGCCCAGGACCGTAACAGCTGCCGCGGGTCCCCATCCAAGCCCACCAACTGGTAGGTCCCACGGGGATCCCTAGGGATCAAAGCTCCAACCACCAATTCCCTGGCGGATTAGAGCCCAGACCCCCATGCTGCCATAGACCAGCGCACAACCCACCTGACAGATCAGACCAACACCACCCGGCTTCAAATCGAGCCGCTGTCTTCCCCAAATCCACCGCCACAAGTCCAACAACTAATTCCACCACATTCCAATGCCAAGTTCCAAAGTTCCAAAATCCAAAGCCCTTTGTGGTACTCCACAATAATCCTCTTACAGCTCCTCCTCCCTGGTCCACATAAAACATTCAGCCACAATGTTCAAACAAGGGCATTCAGGATGCAAAGTTAATCAGTCCACAGTGGGGAGCGAGCACAATGGCCGAGAGCGCCAAACAGTAACAGGGCTAGTTAAATCAACCCCAGCATTCCATTCAGTAGCATCCGAATAACACCCCAACACCCAGATAACATTATCTAACTTGACACTTTCCTCAGCAGATGCAGAAACAAACAGAGAAGTGGCAAACGATCTGCTCTGGTAGTCCAAACAAGAGTCAAGGGTAATTTCAGGCAGACCACCGGTAAAGGTGAAAAAACAGCGGAAAAACAAACAAGCAAGGAAACGGGGAAACTACTGACTAAAAATATCTTTAATATCCACTATCTATATAAGTATCATTTTGGTGAGATGCCTTTACTTAATATATATGTCTTATATTGCTTGCATGGTGGTGCAGGGTCAAGCTATTCATGAAGTACTGTTTATACATTTCATTTATTGCCCTATCCCTGGGCCATCTATGGGACCAAGTGGGGTTGGGCCCATATTGTTTCAGTCCTGTGGCATGCTCGTTTTGTTTATATGCTGCCTGTATGAGGTATATATTATTGTAGCCACTTCCAGCAGTGTTAGAACACCTGTTCTTACATGCTGCCTGGGGTCCACCTTTCTCTTTCTGTACTGCCCCTGGTGTAACCTGTCATTCAGGTCAAATTACACCTTCAGTGTCTCTTGGGGTTGTGCATCTTAAGGGAGTATTTTCCCTTTGAATTACCCTTTTAAGATGGTTGTCATTGTGTTAATCCTTTAGAAATGGCCACCCTCGTTTTTAGCCCCATGAAAGATGGCTACCGTGTTATCGTGCATGCACGTGGTCTGCAAGTGCCCTATGTAGTCTGACTGCCCAAGACTGTGCTACTGATCTGGCTTCTTCACCCAAGTAAGATGGCCGCTGTAATGATGCACATGTGCATGGCCTGAAACCGGCCAATATAATATGGCCGCCTCTGACTACACATGTATGATGTGCCTGGTGATGGGCTTCAAGGTTGTAGGAGTGGGGGATTGAGTAGCGGGCATGGAGGGGATCCTTTGTTTGTATTTACTTTGGATCTACAGGTTGCAGTTCCACATGGCTGGAGTGCCATTTTAGCACATTATCTTTACGGACTGTTGAATATAGCCTGTTTGCCTGCCTTCCTGTGGATTCTGAGCTGATACCAGGTAATGTAGGTGCCTGCCCACATGCCACTGGGGGGGGGGGGATTTATTTGCATTTGTATCCTTGTGATGGTCGGACCTGGGGGGATTGATACACTTGGTGTTGTCACTTTAATTCTATTCTTAGGGAGTTAGCCTGTGACCAGCTGCTGTGTGAAGGGCTGGTGGAGACCAAGTCCTGGGTACTGCTAAGCCACTGCTTCCCTGCTACATGAGCAGGGAAGCTTGGCATGATGTTTGTTCTTTTCTGTATCTTTTGAGCACTATAGCACTCATGCCTGCCCTCTCCTGAAGTTGCTGAGACAATGACTGCAGTCACACTCACACTAGCGGCGTCCCCGCTCAGGAGGGGGGACGCCCGGCATCTGCTCTCCTGTAAGGTGCCAGATTCAAAACACGAAGTCCACATGCTGATGATACTATTTCTATCTGTCCTACTCATACGAGGATAGAAGTTAATAAGTTGACAGCCTGAAAGAATCTACACTGACGAGCGAAGTGTTATGTCCACAGATTTGTGGCTACTAGCAGGGATGGTTGTGAGTCCTAATGTTAATATATATCATACCCTTTCTGTTAGAGTCTGCCCTTCATTCTCTTGCTACTGTACAGTTATTTGGGAGCTTATCTTGTCTCTTGTTTTCTGATACTTCTCTTGTCTATAATCTGCTGAGTACAGGAGCTAGGTGAGTGTGCTGCAGCCTTCTCAGATGCACAAAATAACTGAAGACAATGGGAGCTAAAGGGGCTTAGGTGAAAGTGGTTGAAATGTGATCCTAGATCACTTGCGAATCTCACAGCCTTTCAGGTGAACATAACCCTAGCAGTAAGAGGTGGAGTGCCATGGATATACAGACAACACAATCTGATTGTTCGCTGCCTATTATATGATAAATAGACTGCTGGACCAATAAGAAAGGTCATCAACCAATAAGGTAATGGCAAGAGAGAGGTGAGTGGAAAACATGTGCTGCTGTGTGCTGAATCCCTTTGAATTTTAGGAGGCCACCCATGTAGTGTGCAGATGTTGCTGGTCTAAGCTAGGGACTGCCACTCACTGCCCTTAACAACCTTAGACTGATGTGGGGGAAGTCCCACTATGAAGAGGTATACTAGTTCTAGTCCTTTGTGGATAAACTAAGAAATGCTTTTGTAAATAGCACATTTCAGCAACATGAGGACTGTAGAACATTGGGTCTCAGGGACTCTATTAGATACCTTGTTTAAGGTCATTATTGGGACATTCTTTAGTAGTAGTAGTAGTAAATTTATTTATAATAGGGAACGGGAAAGGGAACAATGTTTAACCAGGAGTAGCACACTAAGCTGAAGCTTGTTTCCAGATGTGACTTGGGAGCACAAGGAAGTTAACTGACTTGCTCAGGATCACTCAGTATGCACCTAGGTGGCTGTAGGATTCAAACCCAGGTCTTCAGATGTGCAGCGCAGAGCCTTAAACCACTGCGCTATACTGCCTCCTGAATAATAAGGTACCCCTGCAATGCTTGGAGCACCTGCACTATGCAAAAACTCAAAACTATATAAGACAGCCATAAAACCAACAATGCATAAGATAGTTAACAATACATAAAACTCATATGAAACACGTATAATACATATGTACACATATGAGATACAAAATCTCACATACCTCATAATGCATTATGCGGGTACGTGTGATTTTTGTATTTCTTGGAAACTTGGCTCTGTTGCCAGTGCCCTTTATGGGTAACCCTTGCTTCAGGGCTTTTGTGCTGAGGTTCTTTGTCTTTTTAGCTTGCTTTCTTATTTTGGGCCCACCATGACCAAACCACATAAGACCACATTAGGGCTGGCTTGTTTTCTCCTGGAGTGAGATACAGACAAGGCACACTGATGAGTCCTGGGTAGGACGAAACATGTGTCTGTGTCTTCTGTCTCACCCTGTGCAGATTCTGTGAGATCCCTTTGACACAATGCATTCCTGCTTAAAGCAGAACCAGCCTAAATTTTCAAGGCGATTTGCATATATGTCCCATGATACTTGACAATATGGGGTTATGTGTGATTTTGTATTTCTTGGAAAGCTGGCTTTCTTGCCTATGCCCTTTATGGGTAAACCTTGCCTCAGTGCATTTAGCAAGGCATTTTATGTAATACCACATAACTGCCTTGTCAATGCAAAGATTAACTATGGGCTAAACAAAATAATCATAAACTGGGTATCATCTTGATTGGAAAACCATACACAAAAAGTCTGGATCAATGACTGCCTCTTGGATGAAAGAAAAGTTGCAGTGTCCCACAGGGGTCTGTACTTGGACCTGTTTTTTTGGCATCTATATTTTGGATTTAAGAAATAATATTAAAATTAAAAAAGAAAAGTTTTTAACCACTGAACTTCACAACAGCGTGGTGCTCTGTCCAAAGCTACTTAAAGAACGAATGCACCAAGGTGTAAACTCCTCAGAGAGGAGAAGTACGGGCACACACAGCATCTCTGTTTGCAGTGGTTAATAGTGATAAAAGTCATCTAAACATCAAGACTGGTCTGTGCAATATACAAGCATGTGCAAACCTAAAATCATAGTAAACAGTTGCTTTTCAGTGAGACTATATTTTTAGTAGCCTCCTGACCCCTTTGTTAATTCCAAAGCAGCAGCTGGATAAATGAATTATAGCATGACGAAATTACTTTAAGCAAATTAGTAACAGGCTGCCAAACAGTTTGCTGAAAAGTTTATAGAGTGAGACTGGCCTGTTATCTCCTGATAACGTGAAGTTCCAGGATACATCTTTTCAGGAGACTGCACTGTAGGAGTCAAGCTGTGCAAAAACCATTCCTTCTAGGAACGTGGTTATGGTTCACTATCCACACTCTTGCAGTTCCACTGGAACAGTCTAATTTGCCTGACATGTTTAAGCTAAGCTCCTCCCACTGCCTGAGTGATATATCCTCCCAGCTCTGCACCATGACATAAGATCTTTCTTTCTTTCTGCTGCACGAACGGGTCACCTCCTTCATGGCTCCCACTTAGGATTTAGTGTGCCATAGACAAACTTACTCTTTCATAGTTTTTCAAGTTATTTGGTTTCTGTTCTCGGTTCCTTCAACTCCCCTCATAGATCTTCAATGAAGCAATGGAAGCTGGGGTTCAAGTTCTGCATTCGGTGCTGCCACACCATCAGAAGACGTCGGCCACTGACCCACATGACACGTGTGTGTATTGCATGGGTCGGCAGCACAATGGGGCTGGGTGTGGCCTTTGTCTCAGTGTGCTTCCTGAGTCCCTTGAGGACAGAAAGTTCCCTCTCTCTCTGTGAGTCGGACTTTGGAACAGGATCTGATGGCCCACCCTAAGACCTGAAAAAGGCCTTGGCTGCAGCCAAGTCTGACCAGCAGCTTGTGGCCCTTGAGGCAGATGTGGTGGCTGCCGTAGTGGACACCTCCTCAGTCTCGGTGCTGTTGCCAGCTAGGGCCAGCATCAGAGGGTCATTCACTGGAGGCTTCCAGGACATTTGTTTGGCCCTCCAGACCATGAGGGAGAGCCCTGCCCACTGTTTTGCCAAGCACAAGTGCCACCAGTACCATTCGTGGGACAGGAGAGATTGCAGTCCTTCTGGTCCCTTGACTCGTCCGACCACTCAATGGTGGTTGAACGGCCCTCAGTCGAGGGGCAGGTCGAGGGCTCTTCAGTACCCCATTGAGCCTGTTCAGCCACCGACTTGCCAGGCTGGTTGTTGGTGCAGATCCCACCAGTGGAGGATACCCAGCTGGTCCATGGTGAGAAACGGTCAAGAGACATTTTTCAGTAGTCCTTGGATGACTCAGACAACAAGTTCATGGCCTCTTTGGG
Organism: Neoceratodus forsteri; assembly: GCA_016271365.2. NCBI lineage: Eukaryota > Metazoa > Chordata > Ceratodontiformes > Ceratodontidae > Neoceratodus > Neoceratodus forsteri. The sequence goes on along the minus strand of JADMNL010000022.1, from coordinate 433,886,784 downwards.
GACTCCCATACTTAACTGGGGATTGGCCAAGGAGCTGTCCACTCAGCATGGCCCAGTGTCCTTCAGTGCATTTCTCCTTCATATCAGTCTATGTCTGTCTCGCAACAGCCAGCCCAAAAAAGGGCTAAGTACCCTTTTGTGGAAATTTTGGACATGGACAATCCCTGGTGGTTGCTTTTCCTGTGGTTGAAGCCATTTTGGGACCGGCCCTGGAGATGTGGCTGCACACAGCATCTTGCCAAGCACCCTGTACCCATATGGTCTGCAAGTATGCAGTCCCCACTTGGTCTCCTTCTGGGTTCTTGGTCCACCCATCTGCAGAGGTCATAATGGATTTGGTGTTCTAAGTCCAGGCACCATGGGGAAGAGGACAAGGCTCTGGACAAGGAGTCCCATAAGAGTGACCATGCTGCTAAAATGGTACATGCTGTGGCATCCTTGGGTCTTTCTCAGGCTAACTCTGCCATGATTATGGCCAATTGTGGTCACTCCCTGATGAGAGTTTTTGATTCCAGCCTCACTCATCTACCAGCTGCTCAGAAATTGGTGGACACGGTCATCAGAGACCAAGGTCAATTGATGGCTAAGCACCAGCTCCAGAAGGCCTTTGACATGGGCAATTCATGTGCCTGTGCCTTGGCAGTGGCCATCTCATGTATCACGGGGCCTGGCTGCATCTGTCCACCTTCACAGCAGACACCCGGCACAAGCTGGCTAAAGTCCCCTTCTTGGGCACTGACCTATTTGGCCCTGGGGTGGAAGGACATGTCATCCATACTGAGAAGTCCAGTGTAACCCTGGATTCTGTGACATCATCCCAGAAGTCATGAAAACAAAGCCTAAGAAACAGGCTTTCCAGTACTGATCCTTTTAGCCACAGCCTCCTTGGCAGGAACCCCAGCAGGTCTATCATCAGGTCTACCAAGTCAGGAGGCCAGGTCTCTAGGAAAGGAGGGGGCAGAGGTGTTGGTCCCCCTTTGGTGGTAGCCGCTGGTGCCTCAGCAAAAGCTGCCCAGGGATGGGTTGGGGAGATGTCATCTCTCCACTCATCTGGGATGGGTTGGGGGGGGTGTCATCTCGCCACTCATCCTGTCCCTTTCTGCACTCCTCATAGGAGGTTGGCCACATCATTCCTTGCCATGTTGGTCCACTATCACAATGGACAGGTGGGTGTTGGACACCCGGGCCAGTCAGGGTTACATGTCCAGGTGCTTCCTGGTCCTGAAAAGGACAAGGTGCTGGCACCCCATATTGGATCTGCACGATCTAAACCAGTACATGTGGAAATGCAAGTTCTGGATAGTCACTGTGAATGAGATCATTCCATCATTAGAGCAGAACTCATAGTTTTGCCACCTAGACCTCCAGGATGCATTTTTCCACATCCCAGTTCCATCAGTCCTACCACTGGTACTTCCGGTTATGAGTGGAAGTGGTCCTGTACCAGTTCCAGGTATTGCCTTTTGGCCTCTCTTTGGTGCCCAGGGTCTTCATCAACTGTATGGCAGTGGTGGTAGCATACTTGCAGCACCTCAGTGTCTGGGTGTACCCCTACCTGGATGACTGGCCCTTAGTTGGTCTGTCCAAAGAGGCTGTGGAGAGGTCCAGAGATCTGGATTTCTAGACTTGCTGAGATTTTGGCCTGTGGGTCAACCCAGACAAGTTTGAACATGCCCGGAGCCTTCACTAGCAACAACCCAAGGCTCCAAAGAACCCCCCCACTCCACTCACCGCCAGAGCATGCCCAGAGCCCTCACCAGCAACAAGCCAAGGTACAGCGCACAGGAGAAGATCCTGAAAATCTCTTGCTGTCCTGAATGGGACTGTTTGTGTGGGGGTGATATAATTTTGTAAAGACTCTGCCGTATGCATTTATGTTGTGCACTCTGCCTCTTGTAGCTTGTGTTCTTTAATGCTAATATACATTTTCAGTCGGCAGAGTGCACTGATTGAAAATCACTGACCTGGTTTGTACTTCTGATGCATAGTTACACAGGTGCTCTTTAAGAGCACAGTCAGGCTTAGAGCCTACATTTTGCTTAGAGTCTCTGTGTCTCCTTAAGAGCTCAGTCTTTTTTATTTTTACAGCTATTACAGTGATTTGCATTGGATTACTCGCACTGTGTAGATTTACCTGTGTAGCCATAGTTTGGATTTAATTCAGGTTAAGTGCTGGTTTTTATCTTTTTTGAATTCCTGCCTCTTCTCTTTGTCTCCTGGGCTAGCCTGCACATGCTCAGTTGCATCTGGACTAATTCCTTTGTTTTCCAGTTTCCCTCCCTAAACCTTTTGTTTCTCTCCCTATTTCCCTAGGCTCCAAAGACCCCCCCCCACTCTCGCTTCAGTCACTGCTGGAGCATGCCTGGAGCAACAAGCCAAGGTACAGTACACAGGAGAAGATCCTGAAAATCTCTTGCTGTGTTTGTGTGGGGATGATAGCCCGTTGACCTTCTCACGTCGATTGCTACCACCCTACCCTACTCCTGCTCTAGATCTAGATTTATAGGTAATTTCCTATCACGACAGGTCATCCAGAATCTATCTCCCAACTTTTCAATTTGCAAATTATATTAAGCCACCACTAGAAGTCACTATCGAGCACTCCTCAACTCTTCTTTTCTTAGCTTTGAACTAGCTCCCTTCCACAACCTATGCTTGCTTATCCCTTCCTTCTTTGCCTGCTTTCTGTATCTCTCCTATATCCTGCTGTATCCATTTGTCCCCCCCCCCGTATTCGAACTCCTGACCTCTGGCTCCGGAGGTGACAACACTATTGCTCAATTTTCTCACCAGCTCCCTCCTTCTCCTGGTTTCATCAGTGGCATTGAGGTGACCCCCTACTTAGCCTCTTTCAGCCTCTATCTCTAAATCCACTATGGCCACTATCTCACCACCCTACCTCACCCACTGCACACCCATGAGCACCCTTTGTGCTCTCCTCCTCCCTTTCCTAGTCCTCCTTTTCCTCCCTCCCTCTGTTCCCTCGAGTTATTTTCCTCTTCCCCTCTATCCACTCTGCAACTTATCTACTCCTGATGCCACCTCTCATCTCCCCCCCTTTCACTCCCCACCTCCACATCTTATCTACCCTGGGCTGCTCAGCTGCTCTCTTTTAAAGTCTGCGGCCATTCGTCAATTATATCCCTTCAAACCTTCCTTGTATGTCCCCCTTCAAGGGTACAATATCAGGCATAACCACCTACACCTTTTAGTCCTTCTACTTCTATCTGGGGATGTCGAGCCAAACCCAGGCCCCACTGGCCCTACCACCTCCTCCCTGCAGGCCCTCCCTAAAGGCTTGTGGATTTTCCACATAAACGCATGTAGTCTACTCCCCAAACTAGATGAACTAAAAGTGTGGGTCATTCAGCACTTCCCCGACATACTTTGTGTTTCAGAAACTTGGCTGTCCTCCCGTATCACTGATTCCCAAATGGCCCTGCCAGACTTTAACCTCTATCGACAAGAGCTGGTCACGTGGCTATCTACTCCCACAGCTCCTTAAAGTGTTCTATCTCCCAACATGAAGCAATCCCTTGCTCACATGAACTCCTCTTAGTTAATCTAGCCTTTCCATCTTCCTCTCCCCTTTTCATGGGAGTTATATACGCCTCCCCGAAATGTTCTCCCTCATCCCCTATTTATTATTGATTTCGTTTTTGTTGACTGGGTAAGTGTGTCACAACCCCACTCAGCAGGTCAGGCCCTCTGCTCCCACAGTGCCAACCTCTGACAGCAGTATTGTGAACAGATAACAGAACAGGGTAACCCTCCTGTCTGTTTGTGGGTCCAAATTACCTTTTTCCAGTTCAGTAACATCATTAAGCTTATGAACAGTTGTCAACTCTAACCATCTATACTTCACATGCAAAAGAAAGAACTTCAAATGCACACCAGGCAGTCTCTTTAAAATAAGAGGATTACTTAGAAAATGGAACAAAATATGTAAAATGTAAACACAGAACAATATATCACAAAGCATACAATCACTTAAAAGTAAACAAGGAAAAAAGTACAAACATAAACTCCTACCACAATACAATTAGACTTTCCTATCTAATGTATATCCTTCCTACAGTGCTTATAGTAAATGTTGTTTCTAAGAGCCCACCAAGAAAAGGTGTGTAAATGATTAGACACAGAATAGTTGACACTGACTCTCAAACACACCTCTTCCATGATGTCACGCAGCTTCTCCCTGTTAAATACAAAAAAATAATACACACAGGATGTCCTATCAGGAGGTATTTTAAGTAAGGTGACATCAGCAAAAACTCATTTCCCAATATGACAATTTGATCTACATTCCCTCTTTGATCTCTGAGCAGTTCCTGTTCCCAGCCCATATCCAAAGACCTTTACAATTCTGCAGTTTTCTCACCTAGATGTCATATAGCTTCTTAACACCAGTTGATATTAACAGTTCTTCCCCTAAGATGTCATAAAATGTGTATTTTAAGTTCCCAGCTTCAAAGAAGCAGAGCTCATCAACAAGACCATAAAATGCAACTTCTTGGAAGTTAATCACATTACAGCGCTCTGCTGTTTAACATATATCCTGTCATTTTAACTGAAACCTGGGGGTGTCATCCCAGGGGCATAGGATGTCTCCTATGAGACAGGTCACATGCCACATTCTATATTACAAATCATAGAGCAATCATAACTAGCTGGCCAAGCATCACAAAGTGCACTAGACAAATTCTGCCTATTTTCAGGTACGACCTGGGGAAGGGGGATACAGATGAATGCCAACTGATTTTAAACCAGATTAATCTTATATCCTGCATTACTGCAACCTCTACCCTTGTATCTTCAGTTGAGCTAATCCTACTCGGCGATTTTAATCTAGACTGGCTCTCCACCTTGTCACTCAGCTCATGTCAACAGGTCAAAGCTTTAAACCTTACTCAACTAATCAAAGAGCCTACCCATCCCAATCCCAGATCTCAGTCTCATTCCTTACTGGACTGGGTGCTCTCAACCCACCCCACCAGATCTGCTCTGCAGGCCTCTTACCCAATGTGCATAGCGAGCACTGCCCTACCTTTTGTATTAGGAAGTCTCACCCTCCCCCCAATCCTCTTAAATATATCCAGCACCACCCCCTCAAATCTCTTGATGTGAGTAAACTACTTCAGGACCTTGCCCTGGCAAACTGGGCTCCAGACTTCTCCCTCTCAGTCAACACTGCCCTTGCTCACTTCGCATCTATCTTCCTAAAAGTCTGGGATGCCCACGCTCTGCTAAAAACTATTTGCATAAAATGCTGCCACCACCCCTGTATCACCCCTGATATCTTGGCTATGTGCAGAGATCGCGATATCGTTTGGAGCTGTTTCAAATCCTCAAACAACCAGACTCCCTTACAAGCCTTTCATGCCCTTCACAACAGTTGTACTACCTGTATCCGCTGTACCAAATCTGACTTCTTTAAGTCACGTTTGCTCCCCTCAAATAGTACTCCTTCCTCATTTTGGCAGGATCTATGCTCACATCTGCACCCCCACCAAATCTCTTCCTCCCTTTATCCTCGAGGCAGGTTCACTTATCTCTGATCTCTCCCTTGTTGCCAAGACCCTCAATACGTTTTTCACATCCTGCGCCATTCCTAAGGAGCCCCCACTCCCCCATCATGCACCCTCCAATCCCCGTCACAGTCTTCCGGTTTTCAACTATCGTCTATCTCACCATCAGAAGTACTCAAAGCTCTGGCTTCACTTAACCCCTCTAAGTCAAGGCCTGATGGCCTGCACCCTTGGCTTCTCAAAATCTCGGCCCCCTCCATTGTAACCCCTTTAACCTTCATCTTAATTCTCTCCATCTCCACAGCCACTGCCCCTACAGCCTGGAAGTCTGCCACAGTCCTTCCCCTGTTCAAAGGTGGCGACCCCACCATCCCTGGAAATTACCGCCCCATCTCCCTTCTTCCTGCCCTTGCCAAAGTTCAAAGAGACCCTAATTCTCTCCCATCTCAATGAATTCCTTCTTGCTTCCAACACCCTCTCTCCATTTCAATCAGGCTTAAGGAAATTCCACTCTACCACCTCCTCCCTCTTACGCTTCACTGATGTCATCCACTCTGTCATGGACCTTGGCCAGATCACCTCTGCAATCATCATTGACCTGGCCAAGGCATTTAACTCTGTTTTCCACCCTCTCCTACTAAATAAACTGTGCCTCACTGGCCTATCCCCTGTTTCAGTGTCCTGGTTTCTCTATTAACAATGTCCTATCCCCCTCCCTCCCCATCCTCGCAGGTGTGCCTCAGAGATCTATCCTTGGGCCTGTTCTTTTTTCCCTCTTTATTTATTAAAACAAAAATTGATAAAGGTGTTTATCCTCCTATGACCTGGCAGCATATTTTATCCTTCCGCCAGTCCCCGGCCGCTATGCCACCGCAGCGCCCCGGGCCCTGTGTTTCCCTATGGATTACCCTTCCCCCCGTGATGGGACAGAAGGAGGGAGTGCTGTCCTCTCCCCTCCAAATCGATATCTGTAGTGGGCCCGAGAGTGCCGTGAGGCCGTGGTGTTGGAGTATTGCAAGGCTTCCTTAAGCTGGCAGTCGTTGTTTCCTCTTTTCTTGTGTCCCTTCCCCCACGGCCTTGAATGCAAGTGTGTGGTGTTGCACATGTGTCCTGATGCCACGTTCTTGCATCTCCCATTGTCCAACACTGCCTCTATCCTCCACCAGGAGGCAGCCATGGAGCTGGACAGTGTACCCACCTGCCCCCGGGAGAGGAGAGCTGTTGTGGGATGCTCCATCCTCTCCCTCCCTTGCCAACTCCCAGCTGCCCGAGCTCATTCCCGAACTCGGGTCGCCAGCATAGTGCGAGGTGTGGCATCCAGTGCCTCAACCCTCAATGGCACTGGGCCAGCTTTTTCCCTCTTTATTAATGATCTGCCCTCAGTATGCTCCCTTGCCAATATCCACATGTATGTGGACGACACCGTGCTTTTTCTCTCCGGTCCATCGGTCCAAGCTGTCCAATCCCTCCTTCAAAGTGACCTCACAGCAGTCACAACATGGTTCCATGACAACTGCTTAAAACTGAATATAAAAAAAAAATGTTGCCATGACCTTCAGATCTAAACAAAAACTCGCCAGGCTCCCCACCCTTCCAGTTTTTTTCTCTGCTGCCAACAACCCTCTCGACAATGTCCCCACCTACAAATACATAGGAGTCTGGCTTGATTCCCTCCCTCAACTTCTCCTCCACTTTAGTGCTTTACACTCCAAGCTGCACCCTAAATTTGGGCTACTCTGTCACCACAAGGTCAGTCTCTCCTCCCTCCTCCCCATAAAACGTGATCTCATGGTTAAATGGATCCTCCCAAACTTTGACTACATAGACATAGTTTACAGTGCTGCCTCAGCCACCTCCCTTGCCAAACTTGATGTTCTGTTTCATGCTTTCTGTACATTTGCCTCCAACTCACCCTCTCGAACTCACCACTGTGACCTATACTCCTCCCAGTCCCTCCAATCCCTTGCTCAGAGATGCCTCTCACATTGCACCACCTTCATTGCTAAATACTGATTTGGCACCCTTCCATCCTACCTTGCCTCTCTCTTCAATCCTGCTAATCCCTTGCCCTACAACTCAATGTCAAACTGTACTCGCACTTTCTCTATGTGGGCGCATATCAGCGGCAAATTACCTTCTTCTATATACTTCCCTCTCTCTGGAATAGCGTTCCCCTCCAAATCTGTCTTTCTCCTTCCTTCCCTGCCCTCAAGTGCTTACTCAAGACAACCCCTACCACCTCTTGTATCTGTTCTCCTTCCAAGCGCATGCTTAACTTAGTTTCGTTTTCCCTTCTCCTCCTACTGCAACTCATTGTACATTACAATTGTATATACAGTATTGTTGTATTAATAGATATTTCTCTATGATAAACAGTAGTCTCTTTTTAATAATATATAATTTCTGTATTATATCTGTATTTTGTTACACCTCTGTTGTCAATGCTGTATTTGTTTCAGTACCCCCTCCCCCGGGTCACACCTGGAAACGAGCTTCTGCTCATGGTGCCTTTCCCGGTTACCAACTTTTAAATAAATAAAAATAAATAAACTGGTACCCATGCAGGTGATCAATTTCATTAGGGCAGAACTAGACTCTCCGTGGGCCAAGGCCACCTTCCTGTGGACCGAGCAATGGATCTTAACTTCTTTGTCCAGTCATTTAAGGTTGGGCTCTCATGCCCTGCCTGATATATCCTGAGGCCGCTGGGGTACATGGCATCCTGCACCAGCGTGGTTCACTGGGCCCGCTGGTAAATGTGCCATCCCCAGTGGGAGTTGGGCCTTCAGTGGTCACTGCACCTAGGCCACTTGGACCAGCCAGTCACAGTGACACAGTCAATGTGGAATGCCATCCAGTGGTGGCTGATCCCAGAACACCTGGAGGAATGAATCCCAGTTGTCTGCCCAGAACTGACTGTCACAATGGATGCATCTCTGGTGGGGTGGGGGCACACCTGGGAGAACACAGAGACTTTGGGTTCTGGTCATCCCAGGAGTCCCATCACCACATAAACCTGGTGGAGCTCCATGCAGTGTGACTTGCACTGATGGACTTTGCTCCTCTAGTCAGGGGTCAGGCTATGCAGGTCGAGACGGACAACACCACAACCATGTTCTACCTGAACAGGCATGGTGGAACTCACTCCCAGTCCCTTCCCATGTCTTGGGAGGCACTCTGCACCTTGACCCTTGTGTGCAACCTGGGTGCAGATCTCCTGGTGATTCATGTTGCAGAAGAGAACAATCAGCTGGTGGATGCTCTGAGCAAGGTAGAAGAGTCATCGCAAGAATGGTCCCTGGATCAGGAGGTGGTGAACCACCTGTTCTGCCAGTGGGGCACTCCTCTATTTATTTATTTAGTTATTTATTGAAATGTTTCACCAGGAAGGCACACTGAACAACAAGTTGCTTGTCTCCCTGTGCGACCGGGGGGGGGGGTTACAATTGGATGAAAAATTAGACATAGGCCCATATATTCAGAAATGCACCAAAGGCAGGCACAAGTCCGGTGCAGCACAAATCCTATGTGCCATAGCACAGTGGGTGCCATATTCAGAGACTGCACACGACAAAGTGTGCCAATGCAAGATGGCTGAATATGGCACAGTTGCACCATGGTGCAACCAGAGATGCACCAGGGCACAACCAGTGATGCTCTAGCACAACCAGAGAAGTGCAGAGCACAGACAAGAAGCATAGGGACAAGGCCAGGGAAGCCCAGTGACAATGGGCATAGGACTCCACCAGCAGAGCACACCGGTGTGCACACAAGCACAGAGCAGAAGGGATGAATGCCCAACACACGATGGGGCACAGCCACCAACTGGGGTCCCATGCACCAAAGCAACCAGAGCCAGGCCATCGGCAGCGGACAAGTGCATGCCCCTGAACTGTACCCCTGACCACAATGGTGGCACAGGCAACTGGGGACTGGAGGGGACACTGGCAATGCAGACCCACCAATGGTACCCTCCCAGCCCACCAGCCAGCTGGATGTGGCCACCGTCACACTGCAATGGGTGTCTACCCCCATATTCCCAGTGCCACACACACACCCATGCCCCACACGCACACAGGCAGCCCACATGCTGGGCAGGAACGGGGCCAGGGCCCAGGCAGAGGGCCAGACCCCACAGGACTGGTCACCCAACAGGGGATGCAGACACCCCACCCAGCATGCAGAACAGTCTAGCAGGAGGATCCTGACTGTGTGCCATCCCCTGCACACACCTGACACTCACCCCGACCACACTCCCATCGCAACCCTGCAGGCACAGACCACACCCACCAAACCAGGAGATGGCCCCCACAACAATGTGGCACACCACTGCACACAGCCATGAACCACAGGAGCACCACACGCCCCCCCCGCACAGACACCACCAACCAACACCTGCCCACTGTAGCATGGCTCCACATGCCACCTGAAAAGCAGACTTGGAGACAGGCATGTAGCTGAAAAATGCTTTATAAAGAGTAAAACAACAACAACAACAAACAAGGTAACAGGGGCAGGGACAGGGGAGGGACACTAAAGGGTGGGGACAGGTAACAGGGCTGTACAATAGGAAGGGAGACTGAGCGGTAACAGAACCAGCAAGGGAATGGAGGGATATGAACAGGGCCCCTCAATGGTGGCCACAGTCCGCCACCATGCCACTTCTCTGCCTCCTCCGGTCTGCCACTGACATCCACTGCAGGGAGACCACAGCTGCCAGCACCCTCTGTACAACCACCAGAATTTACCTCAGGAGCCTGGTATGTGTCCGCTGAGCACATGGAGCAGGACGCCATCTGACACCTATGGCATGGGACAAGACAGGCAATCAGTGCAACGGCCCAGTGACATATGCCCACCCACAGCGTGCAATGGATGGTGGTACCACACACCCCTGGACAGCCCAGAATGGACGCCCACGGGGGGGGAGACAACGCCAGCCAACAACTTGGCACACCATGGTGGTGCAGAGAGGCAGATGCAGCTGTGTAGCGGCCACAGGATTGCACCATGACAGGCACATGGAATACAGCAACAGCAGCACTGCAGCACAACTGGTGGCATCCATGCTCACGCCCACCCTACCAATAGCCGGTACACTGTGACCAAGAAATTGCATGCAGTGGCACGCACGATGGACCGTGTGACACACAGCTGTCACAGCACATGGCAGAGGTAGCCATGGCTTTGCCAGATCCCCACCACTACCCCACTGTGTGACTGAGAAGGAATGTTGAAATGCATACCTGCCCCAAGCTGTGCAACTGGAGTCACCTGCTGCCCACCTGGCTGTGCCGCCATTGCCACCTCCACCACTGGTCTGGCCCATCTATGGTCTTCTGGCCCTATGGAGGGAATGAAGAGAGGTGGACATCAGTACACAGACATGCATGAGGTGCACCCCACTACCACACAGCTCACCATGCACTGGGTGTGTCCCTGTCTGCTCGTAGGCCCACATGCCAGCATGGCTGCCACTGGTGCAGTAGCCACACCCAATGCACGGTACCCCAGGCCAATGATCTACCCCTCTGCAGGCCATGCCATGCAGCCCTGCCAACACCACAGTATGACGCCTAGCCATCACAGCAACATGAGCACATCTACCTTGCTGTGGCACTGAGCCTTGCAGGATGCGTGCCTGCAGGTCCCACAGGTGGTCTGGTGCCCTCCTCCGCAAGTCCCCATAGTGGTGCCTGCACTGCTTTGCTGAGTGACTAACACTGGTGTGCTGTTCCAGGGCCTCTGCCACATGGTGCCACACCTCCACCCTGGTCTGCTGCAGTGGCACCTGGCCAAACAGCTGGCCTTCATACGGCTGAACTACAGTCACCAGGTTGATCAGCTCAACCGTGGACCAGTTGGCTGCCCTCGTGCTGTGCCTCTGCTCCATGCTGAACCACTGGATTAGAGAGGAACATGGCTGTGTATCAGTGCATGTGCCTGCCACTTGTGCAGGATGCGTGATAGGGTACATAGGGCCGCAATCACACAGCACGTGACTGCACGGTCACTGTGCAGTGCAGAGCAATAGCGCAGTCCTGGGCATGTGCAGTATGCAGTGCGACGGGGCCTAGTGGGGTCACAGGGTCATGCAAGGACCCATGGGTCAGAGGTCAGCAGCCCCCCCGCGCAGTGTGCATGTGCACAATACAGGTGGTGCACACATATGCGATGGCATACTGGTGTGGCTTGCGCTGTGCCATACCATCACGCAAGCTGAAACCAGCCGCACAATAGCAGTGTGGCCAATGCCGTGCACATGCCCACTGCAGGCACGTGTACTGCACATGTGTGAGTAGTGCGCCACAGACTTGTTCCGGCACAACTCCATTGCGCATGGCGCAATCACGCAATATTCAAACACCGCATGCAGATCACCTCATGAGCCAATGCATGGTGCAGTAGGGTACATTAACATAGCATTACAATTGCGTACAGGCTAATTTGCATGTCTTGTGCCTTAAAAGCACTGCGGTACACCACAGGCCACAGGCCGGTATTGCAACTGCTCAGATACGTGACTGGCAACATTGGGGTCCAAGGCCTCATCACACACTGCTACTGGGCACTACAGTGCAATGTGCTGGCACTGACCCTCACTTCTTTTTATGTCCACAGGTGGAAGAATGTCAGGAGGTGAAGGAGAGGAGAGCCAGGGGCCTGCTCGCAAGTGCAAGCCAAACTTTACTGCTGCTGAGACCACTGCCCTCTTTGAGGCCTATATGGATCGGGAGGGCCTACTCAGAGGGGCAACGGGCACATCACAGGAACATGCGGCGGCCTGGGGGGAAGTGGCCCAGTAGGTGAACACACATGGGCGCCACCAGCGCACCACCCAGGAGTGCAAGAAGAAGGTTGGCATTAACAGGAGGCATATCAAGGACAAGTTTGCAGCCGTCTGGGCATCCCGCAGGGCGTTCAGTGACTGGCCGGCAACCATGCCACCGCTGACTGCCACGGAGGAGCTCATGGCACCCACCATCAGCTGCACGGCAGTGGAGGGCATGCCTGGTGGTGGGTTTCAGACAGGTGGCAGCCCCACTCTGCATGGTGAGTACGTCCAGCTAGCAGGTGTGCCTGTTGTGGGTATGATATTTGGGTGTGTCTGAGACCATGCCCACTGCCCTGTGCATGTGTGGATGTGGGCACACAGTGTGGCATGGTGGCGAGTGGTAACAGTGGCATGGGCAAGGCTGGATGGGGGTGTGGTCAGGGTGGGCTGGGGGGATAGGGTGGGGGTGGCCATGGGGTCGGCTGCTCCACTGACACACTGTCCTTGTTTTGCAGCACCAGCACACCTTCATGCAGTGGAGCAGGTGGAGGTGGCCGTGGACATGGATGCCCGACCCTTGACCTCAATGGGCATCCAGAGCCGGGACAGGCTGTGCCTCGGCAGGGCTGGCCTTGTGGCTGTGCCTGACATGGGGTCGGATGACCCCTTGGCTGGGTTCCTGCATGATGACAGCCTGGAGGTGCTGTGTGCAGAGACCCAGCTCGGCGTGGCATCTGACACTGATGATGACCTCACACTGCTATTGGACAGCATAGGGGCCATGGTGGCCAAGATGCCCCTACCTGCCACACAGGCACCAGTAGATCCCAGCGCTGTGCCCTCAGCCCCACAGCCTCCCCCCATCCCCACCAGTGCAGCTGTCTGTGGTGCCGCAGCTGTGTCCGGTGTGGGTGGTGGTGGTGGTGTGGGTGCGGTGGAGGCACGAAGCCCTGCTCAGCAAAAAGTCAGGCGGCAGCAGCAGGATGCAGGTGACGTTGGGCAGTGTGCCACAGCGCCCACCACTGTTGCACCAGGCAACATTGTGGTCCCTGTACAGCCCACTGTGCAGCATCCACCTGAGTGGAAGGCTGTGCAGTGGCGTGCTGAGACCCCTCCTCCAGCACAGTGGCCAGACCATGAGGACCGGGAGGCTCAGAGGCTGCAGGAGCACACCCGGTTACTGCGGGCCTCTGTGGAGAACCAGGCATTGCTTGCTATTGAGGTGCGCTCACTGCAGGCAGCAGTGTACCAGATGGCCGAGCAGTGGGACAGGGGCAATGCGCAGCTGATGGACAAGCTCGCCCAGATGCAGGAGACCATGACTGCAGCTTTGGACCACATGACCGGTGCCATCGTGGCATCAATGGACTGCATAGCCAGTGCCATTGCAGCTGGGCAGGCAGCGGCAGCGGCCCCTGGGCTCGGCCTTATGCAGTGGACCCCAGCAGTGCACTGTCCACCCCACGGTCCCAGCGATTGGCAACACCGGCATGGCGGGCACCAGGATCGGACTTTAGCATCCCAGACACCCCCAGGACAGGCCTGCTTGGCTACCAGAACACCCCTGCGTGGACTCGGTCGCGGTCCCGCACATCAACCCCTGGGGGGCGTCTGACACCCTCCCCCTGGCCGATGCACAGGTTGGCCCCAGCATGGCTGCCCCATGGCTGTGGCAGTCGTGGGACTGCGTGGTTGGTGTGATGTGTACGCTGCCCTGCCCTGCCCTACCATCCTCTGCTGTTGCCACATGCAGCCATGGGGGGGTGGTGGCGCAGCTTGCATGTGGTAGCACGCATGTGTGCTGTGTTGCTTGCCCCCTGTGTGTGTGTGTGTGTGTGTGTGTGTGGACCATGCTGCTGGGGCATGTGGCATGGATATGATGATGGCAGCCATGCACCAGTGCTGTCTGTGCACTGGTGTCATGTGTCTGATCCATGCCATGCCCCTCACCCTGTGCATGTGCTGCTGTGTGTGTGTGTCTGCATGCCCATGAGTTTGTGGCCCTGCCCTGTCTGATTTATGACCCTGTTCAGGCATGCCTACTACTACTGTGCCCATCCCATCCCCTGTGGCATGTGCTGTGATGTGTGGGCCATGCCTGTGTGTCTGTGTACTCACCTTTGTTGTCAATAATGCTCCCTTGTGATCGTATCCTAATGCAGACGTGCCTCCTGCACCATTCTTGTGTCCTTCTTGCCGAGTGGCACCTGCCCACCACCCTCCGGAGCTTCTCCACCATTGTTCCTGCTGCTGTCACCCTCATCTGCAGCGACTATGATTCCATGGTCAATGGCCATGTTGTGCAGGATGTAGGAGGCCAGGAATATGCCACAGGCTTTCGATGGCCTGTATTGTAAGAGACCGCCTGATCTGTCTAGGCAATGGAATTGCATCTTTAATATTCCAAAGACACGCTCGATGATATTAGCGTGCTGGCATAAGCTTCATTGTATCATTCCTCCACGGGGGACGATGGTCGCAGGTAGGGGGTGAGCAGCCGTGGCCTCAGTGGGTATGCACTGTCGCCTGTGTGGGTGACAACATGGTTGTCCCTGTGCTGTGCTGTGCTGTGCTGTCACCCGCTCCCTTCCAGCCACCACATGCACATCACCCACCGCCCCATCCTCCCTCACCCACCCCTGGGGCCATGTCTGTTAGCCACCCTGGCACACATCCTATTCACCTACTAGGTGGCCCGTGGGGCTGTTTCTCTGCCGAAACCTATGACACAGTGCAGAACTGTGCCATATGAAGGCATCGTGTGCACTCCTGGGGTCTGTGACACAGGCATTTATTATACGCCCCATGGCATCACACACCACCTGGCAGTTGATAGATGGGTATCCCTTTCAGTTGATGTACACCACACCTTCTGGGCTGGGTGGTGTGTAGATGCCGACATGGGTGCAGTCTAATGCCCCAATCACGCTTGGCATGCCTGCCACCCGGTGGAAGTCCTGCATGTTTGCTGTATGCTCTGCCTGTGTGCTGGGGAACTGGATGTACTCCGAAGCATGTGGCAGCAGAGCACTGAGGAACTGGGTAAGGAGGCAGGACGTGGCCAACTGGGTGATGCCAGTGGTATCACCCATTGGTCTTTGGAAGGTTTCCATGGTGAGCAGGCACATAGAAACATAGAAACATAGAGGTTGATGGCAGATAAGGACCTCAAGGCCCATCCAGTCTGCCCATTTCTTTTTCTACCTTATAAATGTGATATCGGCCTTTGCTCTGTCAGTAGCCTATCTATTCATACTCATCTGTATTGCTCCCTTATGCCTATCCCATGCCTGTTTCAAGCCCTGCACTGTATTCATAGCCACTACTTCCTGAGGTGGGCCATTCCATGCATCCACCACTCTTTCTGTGAAAAAGAATTTCCTCACATTCCCCCTTAATCGGCCTCCCTCTAATCTCATGCTGTGTCCTCTTGTCCTGCTATTTTTCTTATATTTAAATGTGTTCGACTCTTTCACTTTGTTAATGCCCTTAAGGTGTTTGAATGTTTCGATCATATCACCTCTCTCCCTCCTTTGCTCAAGGGTATACATATTGAGCTCCGTTAATCTGTCCTCATATGCCTTCTGATGCAGTCCCTGCACCATTTTGGTTGCCCTTATCTGGACTGCCTCAGTTTGGTTAATGTCCTTGTGAAGGTGTGGCCCCCAGTACTTGCACGCAGTACTCCAGATGGGACCTAACCAGTGTCTTGTAAAGAGGGCTTATTACCGCCTTCTTACGACTTGAGATACCCTACTAACAAACCCTAACATCCCCTTAGCCTTACCTACTGCTTTAGAGGTCTGCTTGGATGATTTCAGGTCATCGGTGATGATGATGATGCCTAAGTCTCTTTCTTTCTTTGTGACTGCCAGCAACTCCCTTCCCAGCCTATAGGTGGCTTCAGGGTTTCTCTTCCATATGTGCATGATCTTGCACTTCTTTGCATTAAATCCCAGTTGCCACTCTTCTGACCATTTTGCTAGTTTATTCTGATCTCTTCTCATTCTGCCCACCCCATCTGGATCATCTACTCTGTTGCAGATCTTGGTGTCATCTGCAAACAGACAAGCCTTACCCTCTAGTCCATCTGCAATGTCATTAATGAAGATATTGAAGATGACTGGCCCCAGGACTGATCCCTGAGGTACCACACTTGTGACTTGCATCTCTTCTGACTGTATACCATTTACCACCATTCTCTGTTTTCTGCCCGTCAACCAGTTTGCCACCCAGTTGACCAACTTCTGACCCACCCCAAGCCTACCCAGCTTATTTATCAATCTTCTATGTGGTACAGTGTCAAAAACTTTGCTGAAATCAAGGTAGGCGACATCAACTGCTTCCCTTGGTCCACCACTCTGGTTACCCAGTCAAAGAAATCTATGAGATTAGTTTGACAGGACCTACCTTTTGTAAACCCATGCTGTCTTGGATCCTGTGCCCCTATGGATTCCAGGTGTTGCACTATCCTTTCCTTAAGGAGTGCCTCCATAATCTTGCTTACTACTGAGGCAAGACTGACTGGTTTGTAGTTCCCTGCCTCCTCCCTGCTACCACTCTTGTGGAGTGAGATCACATGAGCCCTTCTCCACTCTTCTGGGACCTCTCCTGTGCTCAGAGACTCACTAAACAGTTCTGCTAATGGCTCTGCTAGTTCCACCCTTAGCTCCATAAGTACCCTGGGATGTATGCCATCAGGTCCCATTGCCTTGTCCACCCTGAGCTTAGTAAGTTCTTATAGGACCCTTTCTTTTGTGAAGGGAGTAGTGCTCACCTCCCTCCTGTGTCCATGGTGCTGAGCTGTGGGCCCTGCCCTACCTTCTCTTCAGTAAATACTGAGCAAAAGTATCTATTTAGGAGAGATGCATTTACGGGTCCTCCTCCTCCTCACATGCCCCCTTTTCTCCTTTGAGCTTAGCAATACCCCCTCTGGACTTTCTCCTTTCACTAATGTATCTATAGAAAGTCTTGTCACCTTTTTTTTAACTGTTCGTGCTAGTGTTTCCTCAGTTTGGGACTTTGCCTGCCTTACTGACACCCCTGCTTCCCTTAGGGAAGTTTGGTATGCCTCCCTATCTTCATCCCGCTGTGTTCCCTTATATTTCCTGAAGGCCAGCCTTTTGGCTCTGACCTTTTCTGCTACTGTTTTTGAGAACCAAAGTGGTTTCCTTTTTCTTTTGCACTTCCTTTTCTATCTAACACAATGGGATGTTGCTTCAAGTATTGCATCCTTAATGCTTGCCCACTTTGCCTGTACCCCCTCACCTGTGTTTCTTTTTTGCCAGGGCTAGCTTAACTCTGTTGGTCATCTTATCAAAGTCAGCTCCTCTGAAATCCCATATTTTTGCCTTGGAATGGGATGATTTAGATGTAGTGGCCAAATTGAACCATACCATGTGATGGTCACTGGCCCCCAGGTGACCATCTACCTGGAGATCTGTGATCCCTTCCCTGTTAGTCAGTACTAGATCACAGCTGTCACCTTAGTCTCCACTGTCATGGCATGACTACATCTGGTGGGTGCCTGCATCTCATCACTGCACAGCTCAGAGAGCTTCCTCAGAACAGCCCTTTCAGGTGGTACAGGCCCACAATCTCTGTATCACTGAAGTTCTCAGACGTGATCCTGGCATGGTACCACCTGTGTCAGGCATACTGCTATCAGGCCCTTTGTCGGTCACACCGCTGTTCCTCCTGCCCCCTCACTCCCCTCATTACAGCATTCATCAGGAATGGGCCACTGTCCAGTGCTCAGTCACTGGGTCTCCCTGGGTGCCACTCTCATTTTGTCAGTCCGTCTGTCAGTCTCTGTCACTCTCTCTCCCTGTCTGTCAGTCTCTCTCCCTCTCTCCCTCTCTCCCTCTCTGCCTCTCTCTCTCTCCCTCTCTCACTGGGCTCAGTGTTGCACATCTGCTGTCTGTGTGTTTGAGCCTATATTTATTGGCTCATGTTTGCCTGGCGCAACCTGGGTTTTGCTCCTGACTTGTGCCTTGCTCTCCTGTTGAATATGCCATTGCACCACTTTTTCATGGGAATGCCCCCTTGCACTTGCACTGTATATGATTTGGTTGCTCATTGGCACAATGGGATTTGTGCTGCATGTGGCTCCCTTTGAATATTGCTCGGTGGTGCATCTTCGCACTTGCGCTGGAACAACTCATTTGTGCCTTGTGCAAGTGCTTTGAATATCTGGGCCCTACAGTTTAACATTTAAAATATACAAGAAATTAAACATTCAATTACTTTCGTAACAAGACATACAGTTAAACAAGCATTTGTCAATGCTGAATGTTGTCGCTCTGGCATTGGCATTGGCAGTGCTGGAGCTAGAGATGCATAATAGGAATGGGAGTGAAGTATTGAAGTGACGCCAACCCCACCTCCACCCGGTTGAGAGCAATAGGCATTGGGGTGTGCCTTTGGGTCATCAGCTATAACGCTCATGCCGTTGTACCTCACCCTACCCTCTAGACACTGACAAGTGTCGGGTGTGCATTGGGGTCTTTGGGCATTATACTTACCCCATTCCATAAGGAAATACACTGACATGGGTGCAGTATAGGAGCGTGGGGTGAACTCTGTGGCCGAACAGTGCAAGCCACACCACAATGCCTGTCAGTGGCTGCAGGGTGGGGATGGGGGGTGGAATGGTGTGAGCATTACATCTGATGATCCCAAGTCACACCCCTGATGCCTGTCAGTCTGTACCGGGTGGGGTGCTACAGTTGGAAACCCTAACATCGCAGGCATGTGGTGGTAGTTTCACTCCACATTTTCAACATGGGCTGCTTGTCAGGCCACCTCATGAAAAGTGGCACAATCACTTTGTTAGCTGAAAGGTGGTTTTGCACAGCGGCTGTGCCGTTTGGCAACAGAGGGATGAAAACAAATGTTTGGGCAGGATGTGGAGAATGACAACTGTATTGTTCATGAGGAGGTGTTAAAAAATGGCAATGTTGAAAATCTGGAGAGACAATATGAAATACTGGTGAAGCAATGAGCATGCATACAAACTGCACAACACACGTCCGTAACCCAATTATTTTTGGGAATTTGGTAGCCACATTTGCAATATAGGCATTTTGGGACCTCCACTTATGAACAGTGGCAGTGCGATTTTGTTAATCTGTCCCAAAAGTTGATTTCCCACAGTGACCACGCCATTGTGCGCCACAGGTGCAGAAACACATTTTGAGCAGGATGTGAAAAATGACAGCTGTACTGTTCATAAGGAGGTGTGAAAAAAATGCCAGTGTTGAAAATCTGGCATAGAAATATTGCAAATTTGTGAAGTTTCAAAGGTGCGTGGAAACTGCACAATGCACTCTTGTAACACAGTCATTTTATGGACTTTCTGCACCAAATTTTCAACATAGGCATTTTAGGACCTCGGCTCATGAACAGTGTCACTGTCATTTCCTCAAACTGTCCTGAAAAGTGATCTCACACAGCGACTGCGCTATTCTACGCCGGACATGCGAAAAAACACATTTTGGGCAGGATATGTAACATAACAGCTGTACTGTTCATTGGGAGGTGTGAAAAAATGCCAGGTTTGAAAATCTGGAGTGAAAATATTGCAAATTCATGACGTTACGAGCTTGCATAGAAACAACGCAACGCACGCTTGTAAAACAGCCATTTTTCAGAGTTTTGTCACCAAATTTGCCACATAGGCTTTTTGAGAGCTCCCCTCATTAACAGTGGCACTGTCCTTTTGTTACTCAGTCCTGAATGGTGATTCTGCGCAGTGACTGAGAAATCACCTTTCGGGACTGAATAATGCCATGACAGTGCCAGAATTCATGAGGAGGGGTCTCAAAATCCCCATGTTGAAAATTTGGTGCCAAAATTCCAAAAAATGCCTGTGATATGCGTCAAAATTGAAAAAACCCTATTTATTCCATTATACAGCTTACCGTCATTTCCTCAGTACGTGGTTGACTTTGAAGAGTGCAGACGTGTTCCTGGTCCACCGAAGATCATCACGCCGGACTCTGCAGGTAAGTATGGGGTGTGGGGGTGTGGGGAGGCAGGGTGCGCAGTGGGTGGGCGTGGGTTGTGGGAGAGGAGCAGGGAGACCGCCGAGGGACCATTTCCTTTTTTCCACAGGTACCAAAAAAAACCATTGCAAGACCGTTTTTCTGTTTACAGGGGCATGTGTCATGCTGGGGTGGGCACCCAGCGTGCCAACAGAGGCTTGCTTTTTTGGGGGCAGCTGTAGCCGATGGGGATTGGGCACCCCTGTCAGCAAACAACAAAAAGGGGTTACTTATTTGACGGGAGGATTGAGCACCCATCGGCACACAGGGAAAGGGGGTCAAGAACCGAGGAGACTGGGCACCCTCCTCGGCATATAACAAATGGGGGTTCTTTATGCCAAAGGGAGGGGCTCCCAGTCGGCACATACATTGGGTAGGTGTTGACAGGGGATTGGGCACCCTTGAAGTCGGCAGTTTGGCGGACAGTGTCCAGCCATGTTTGTGTTTCTGGGTAAGCACGTCAGGAGTTCTGCTGCGTGTGACAAGCTTTGCTTGCATTGCAGTGGACCTTTCCTTAGATGTGCTCACCTGGGTGGTGTGGCGCCGGTATGCAGGCTGATTGGGGAATGAGGGACGCACCTACTGATGCATGCCCTGCATTCACCCAACAGTGACCGCGCATCCAAATCTGCACTACCGCAAGATGTTGGCTGCGCAAGTGCGCCAACATAAAAACATCATAAATAATCATACAGTTGCATTTGTAACATAACACACAATTAAATATATCATACCTGTGAAATATGCATTTAATTACAAGTGGCATATCTGAGGAACTTAGTATATAGTGGGAGAGGAGAGCATGCTGAGATGCAGGCTGGGGGGATGGAAGGTTTAATAGGTGATTTGAGTCATGGAGAGGAGCAGAGGCATAGGAGGACAGTTAAAGAGGGTTAAAGAAGGAGCAGTTAGATGAGAAAAAGTTATGTAAGTCAGAGGCAAGGGAGTAGGAGGAGGAGGAGGAGTGTCGTACTTGGGGCGGGGGGGAGTTCCAGATTTGCGGGAAACAATGGGTAAAGCCTGACTGACCGATGAGAGTGGTATGACTAGAGACCAACAAAGTGCGAGTGTCAGATGATCTGAGGGAGTGGAGGGGGGGAGACAGTAAGCATGAAAATTTAGAAGCGAGTTTGGCACAATGAGTGAGGCGCCTGTTGGCAAGGGGGGGAGAATGGTGTGGTAGAGGTCACAGTGATGAGTGCGTGATGAAGCATCAAGGGCAAATCGACAGAAGGAGTTAAGCAGAGTGTCCAATCTGGTTAGGGAGGATTTGGGAGTGGCACCATAGACTACATCACAATAGTCGAAAATGGGGAGGATCATCTTCTGGACTAGTTCATGTTGTGCTGTAGGAGGGATGCAACTATGGTTCCTGAATAAGGCACCAAGCTTGGGGCACAATTTTTTCAGGATGGCATCAATGTGGCCAGAGAAGTTGAGGTGTTGGTCCAACCAAACCCCAAGGTATCTGAATGAGGAGTTGTCCTCTAATATTGCCCCATCAAGGGTATGGAAGGACGGTGAAGGATGGAGCCTAGAGAGTCTCTGCCTAGTGCCAAAGGTCATGGAGACAGTCTTTTTGGCATTTAGGAATAGCTGATGTGAGGCAAACCATAACTGAACATGGTGGAAGTCAAGCTGAAGGGTGGTTGCAACATCAGCAGGGCAATTGTCAGATGAGAACAGGACAGTGTTGACAGCATACATATGAATAGAGGAGGAGGGGGGCATACTTAGGGCAAGTCATTTAGGAAGATGGAAAAGAGAATGGGTCCAAGTACTGAGTCCTGTAGGACTCCAGTGGAAATAGAGAGGGGGGAGAGACTGTATCCTGGATCTTGACTGATTGTGTTCTGCCTGAGAGGTAAGCTTTAAACCAGTTTTGGGCAGAAGTAGACAACCCAGCAGCCATAAGGGAGCCAATAAGTAGGGCAGACTGTGTCAAATGCCTTGGCGAGGTCAACAAAGATGGCAGAGGTAATGAGGCCATTATCCATCCCAGTGAGGATGGAGTCAGTGAGCCTGAGTAGAGAGGTGGTAGTGGAGTGGTTCTTCCAAAAACCAGACTGGAACGGGTTAAAAAAGGAAGAGTAATCGAGGAAGGAGGTTAGTTGGGAGAGGACCAGGTGTTCTTGAAGTTTAGCAAGGGCAGGGTGTAGGGAGATTGGGTGAACATTTGCAGCGGAGGAGGGGTCACCATCCTTTGGGAGAGGAAGGACCACTGCATGTTTCTGGGATGAAGGGACAGATGAGGATGAGAAGGAAACATTTAAGATCAAGGATAGAGTGTAAGCTATAGCAGAAGCTGAAAGGTAGAGGAGTTTAGGGTCAAGGTCATCCGGCGATGAGCCTTTGGAAGGTCCTCTGGTGGACCTGTTTGCCTTCTGAGAGAATGTCAAATTGAGGCTGTTTTAGGCCCAGGCCACACAATCTGGGACACTGTTGAGGGATACCTTCATGAGACCCAGTACCACAGGCATCATGTTCATCTTTCCTCACTTCCCCTTGATCCACAAGGTTGTGGTCAAGGCCTGGAAGAACAAGGTGTGGGTGATCCTGATAGCTCCAGACTGGCCAAGGCAATTCTGGTACCTGGATCTCCTCAGCCTCAGCAGCAGATCTCCATGGCATTTGCCTCTCTACCTGGATCTGCTAACTAGACTTCAGGGGATGGCCCTGCACCCTCACTTGCAATTTCTGCACCTCATGGTCTGGTTTCTCAACAGCTAGATTTCCAGGCCTTGGGTCTCTCAGATGAGGTGCTCCACATTGTGCAGGCCTCCCAAAAAATGTCAACTTACAGATGCTATACCTTTAAATGGAAGACAGTTTCCATTTGGTGTTAGGGCAAGGAGCTAGATCCCCTTCCCTGCCCTGTTACTAGCATCCAGGACAACCTCTGTTTCCTCTCTCTCAGTGGGGACTGTGGGTGAGGACCCTTAAGGTGCACCTAGAAGCCATCTCTGCTTACCAGGCACAGGCTGGTAAGCCAGTGGTGGCCTAGGGAAGGTGATTGGATGCATTTTCAAAGGCCTGGACTACCTGCACCTCCGGTACATGTACCACCTCCACTGTGGGATCTACTGCTGGTGTTAGCTATACACATAGACATGCTCATACTTTTGGGTCAATGCACAAATATCTGATGTCACACCTGTCATGGAAGATGGCCTTTTTTGTGGCCATCATGTCATCCAGAAGGATCAGGGAGCTCCAGATGCTCTTGGTGTAGTCTCCCAACTAGGTCTCCCACGGGGACAAAGTCGTCCTCCTCCCCCCCAGCCCAAAGTTCCTCCTGAAGGTTGTATCAGAGGGTCACCTTAACCAAATGATTAATTTACCGGTACACTTTACTAACCTTCCTTTAGAGGCTGACCACAGGCTCTGTACCCTGGACCTGCAGAGGGAGCTCTCTTATTATGTAGAGTGCACACTGGAATTTGGAGAGAGGCTCACCAGCTGTTTTGTCACTTATGCTATGCTGAAGCCATGCCTAGCAGACTGGCAGCAAAGCCGATGACTGGCAGGTGGATCACATCTTGCATTGACCTCTGCCATAGGTTGGCTGGTAGGGAGCCTCCTGTAGGGCTTAGAGCTCATTCCACCAGACATAATGCTGCCTCAGTGGTTGCTTCCTGTAATGTCCATATCCAGGAGATCTGCATGGCTGCCACCTGAAAGTCAGTACATACCTTCTTTTCCCACTACTGCATTGACCTTGGGTGATGCCAGGATGCCAGTTTTAGGACCTTGGTTCTCCAATCTCTGTTCACCAAATAGGGGTACATGTCTAGCCCCCCTCCTCCTGGAAAACTGCTAGAAGTCTGCCAGAGTTTGGCTAGTGAACCATATCCACACACCTAGAAAAATAGGTTACTCACCTGTAACCATAGTTCTAGGAGTGGTATATGGTTCACATCCACACAACCCACCTGGTCTCCTCTGGCAAGTGGCACATGGATCCCTGCTTCCAGTGTGTAAGATCTGACATCACGGAGCGCAATCAGGGAATATACCACTAGAGTGATGGGAGGTTAAAGACATCCAGAAAATCAGACTGTTCCAGAGGAACTTCCAGAGTACGAATGTGAAGCACATACACTCCTAGAACTATGGTTACATATGAGTAACCTAGTTATATATTTTTAATGAAACAGAGAAAAGCACCATTCTTCTGATTCCCACTATAAAGACAACCAGAACAACGTGATCTGAGTTGGCTTCACCTCCTGGCATCCATGGCATATAACTAGCTGATCTTTCCATAAACAAACTCTGCTCTAAAGAAAGAAGTATGAAAAGATAACACAGGTCAGTCTCACACTATAAACTTTTCAGCAAACTTTTTGGCAGCCTGCTACTAGCTTTCTTAAAGCTGTTTTGTCATGCTATAATTAATTTATCTAGCTGCTACTTTGGAATTAGCAAAGCGGTCAGTAGGGTTCTAATAATATAGTCTCACTGGAAAGCAGCTTTTTACTGTGATTTCAAGTTCGCACATGGTTGTATTTTGCTTAGACCAGTCTTGATGTTTAGCTGCCTTTTGTCACTATTAATCACTGCATCACTTGAGATACCCCCATACTCCTCTCTGAGAAGTTTGCACCTTGGTGCGGTTGCGCTTTAATATTAAAATATTTGTAACAGATTTGCTGATGATACCAAACTTTTTGGAAAAGTAAACACATCAGCTGAATCAAGGGAACAACAGAGAGATCTAGCCAACTGGGTTGAGTGGGTCAGTACATGGGAGATGACTTTTAACAGTGATTAATGCACAGAAATGTACCTTGACCAAAACAATAATTTTTTTTTGATTATTACAGGGAAGATAAAAAACTAAAATTAACATCATGAGAAAGTGATCTAGGTGTCTCTGTTTCTTCAACAAAAACAAATAACTATACTATTCAATAAGGTGACATTTCTATCATACAGTAGATCAGAGCAGTTTCTACTTCCTCTTTATCATACCTACATTAGACCAATCACAGATTATGGGTCTCAGTTTTTTTGGGGGGGGGTTATATGTTAGTGAAAACCATAGTAGAGATAATTCAACGTAAAGCCACAAAAATGATCAGAGAACTAGAGAAAGACACATAGCAGTCTAGACTAAAGCATCTGGGACTGCATAACTTGCAACATAGACGGATTGGGGGTATCTGTTGTTCCACAGCATACGTGCAGATCAGGAATCAATGGAAAAAATGAATACCGAATACAGATCAGATCTATATATATATATATATATATACTGTATGTGTATATATATATATTTATACAATGGGGGTGAGAGCTATTCCAGTGCAATAAATTCAGATATTTTCACTGCAGTGAGATAAATGCTGACTGGAGTGAGATAAATGCTCATTGCAGTGAGATAAATGCTCATGACATCAGTGGAGTGAGATATATCCATTTATTCTCACTCACTGACGCCACCTAGTTAACCCTACAAAAACTCCTACAACCAATAAACAAATCAAGAAAACATGAATAAACTCACCTGAAGCCCGGTAACACAATGTCAAACTCCTCCATATTCACGTGCTCTTATTCAAACCTAAACCTAAAATCTCGGCAAAACGACTTTACTATCCTTATAGAAAGTAAAAAAGCCTGCTATTGAACTCATATACAAAAATGAAGAGAACTTGTAAATCAAACAACATTCTTGAACAGAAACAAAAGCCTGCCAAACAAAACAAACAAGTATGACTAAATATATAAAAAGACCTCGATGGAAAATGAAATTGTAGATCTATGTACACAGTTTGAGCGACAAGGAACCCCTACCGACATTCTGAACACCTTATACAGAAACCCAAGAGCAACAAATGCCACCACAACGCGTATTTCCTAGATCCAGACTACATCAAAAATACATTCACAGCACGAAAATCGAAACACAACAAAAAACAGAAACGGACCTCAAACATCTACAACAGTTTCTACTACAGGATTTAGAGATCACAACTCCATTACTAAAATTGAACCAGAAGAACTGGACAGCCTGTTATGCCATTATTTTATAACGGCACAAAAAGGATGGTACTGATTACGAACCCCTGACCATTGGTTCTCCGTTTCCAAAGTATAGAGAGATATTAAAAGAAAATGGATACTCGAATCTCTCTCCACATCTTTAAAATTAAAAACACGACAAGTCGACATTCTAAACAAAAACATTTAAACAAAAGGAATGGAAACAAACCATTTGCAGCAGATGACATCACAGACGAAATACTAACCAAATTATATGACAGCAATCTACTAGGACCTGACAATCCACAATCGCTCATCAATTCCATGTGGTTAATTGTCAATTTATACTTGAATTAGAGGAAACTCTGAAGCTCAAACTTAAAATGGGGAGATGTAACTTTAAAAAAAGACAACCAAAACACAAATTACCTGGAATTCTCAACTGAAAGACAAACAAAAACCCGCAGTGGCTCAAACCCCAAAGACACAAGACTAATAAAACCACGAGCCTATGAAACCAGAGACCCTAAACGATGTCCTATAAAAATATACCTAACATACAGAGACAAACGACCTTACAAATGTAACACCCCAGATGCACCATTGTTTCTATCACTACATTACCCCATTAAATACAGTCCCTATGTTGGTACAAAACCAACCTCTAGGATAAATACCATCGGAAAGATTGTAAAACAATGATCCAGGAAGGGACTAGAAACTGACCGAAGACTCACAAACCATTCCATTCGAAGCACCTGGTGCAAAAGCTGACGATTCTGACATTGCCCCACAGAAATAATACAAGTTTCTGGACACAAAAAGCTTGAATCTCTCAACACATACTCCAAATTAAATGACAAAAAGCAAAAAAATATCAGACTTACTGAGTAACCCAGTGAAAGATAGCGAAAACCCTCTACTTCCAAACCTGAGTCTCACAGCACTTGAACCTGAAACTTGAACACCTGTTGCCTGTTACATGGATATGCTCCCAGCCTGCTTCAACAATCCAATCATTAACGATCACATATTACATTTAACATAATACAAGGTATGCCAAACTAACAACTCTCACTTATGACTAGTAGTTGAACAACACTAAACATTTTTTTATCTCCACAGGACACCAATATCAACAGAAAGCCAGAAAAAGAGACAGAGACTTGACATCGGACTCTGATACGGACTAAACCGCAAACTACAAAATGAAACAGTCGGACACTACAATCAACACTCCCATTAAACACTGATTTCTGATTTTGCTAACTTCAAAATATTTACTTTAAAATAAAAGTTTAAATGACTTCTTGACATGCAGTTCCAAAAAATATACCCTTCTCAGAACTCTGCGGTGAATAAAACCGCAAAACACTAACAAAAACTCATTATGTCTGCACAAAACATTTCCCCACAATAAATAAATCTAAATCTCACAAATTCCACCCCTCAAACACTACAACCAAATAAAATATACATACCATTATTTCAAAGACGCTCTCACCCCATTTGTATAAATAGCACACATGATGTCCATGTCGTGAGATGTGGTAAATATTCTCACTCCTGCAGAGTGAGCTGTGCATTCTCACTCGTGCCTGCGGCACTCATGAGAATACAGAGTTACTCTGCAGGAGTGAGAATATTTACCATATCTCACTCCTGCCCATCATGTATCCCCTATTTATATATATATATATATATATATATATATATATATATATATATATATATCAAGAAGACACAACAACAAAGTCAGCCCCAATCATTGCAGAACTAATAATAGAAAATTATTACACACTCAAAGTATAGTAATCATTTGGAACATTCTACCTCATAACACAGTGAACAGTAGAAATAAGGACATTTAAAAAAAGGCTAGGTAGTTGGATGCCTCGGGGTAATATAAAAGAATATTTTAACAAATTATGAGACAGACTTGGCTGGACAACTACAGTATGTCTACTTCTGTCTCGGTTTCCAAAGTATTATCCGAAGTATAAGAAAAACTGGTGCAAAAAGCGAAAGGAGAACAAATATTCAAACAATGAATGCAGACTAGAGCTACATATTTCATTACAGATATGACATATTGATGAATATTTTGCTTTTAATTAACCTGGCCCCTGTTCAAATAGACTTGGTTACCACATTATAATTAGTTCAGGAATGACATTTACAAATTGCATTTGTATAATTAATTTTTCAGTACCTTCATGACTTTCAAGCTGAGATAGCAGAACAAATGACAACCACATTGAAGGGCATCTCTGGGTCCAGTGTCACATTGTTAGGACAGTTCTGCTGTACTAGGGGGGGTCCCTCCCAGGGAATACTTTTACTGGAACCTTGGCAACTCTCAGTGTATGTGTTTAAAACTATGCAAGGAATATGAGTTAAAGGGGCACTCAGAAACGTTCTCTTTTATTTTGAAGTCCTAGTGCCTCTACCTTGAGGTGGCACAATTCGATAGTGTGGAGACCCTCTGCTATCACAAAAGCTCCTGTAGTACCATAGACACAAAATAGGAGGTCGGCTAGCAACTAGAACCCTCATTTCACAGCCTGCAAAACACTTGACTGATCCTCCTCTCATACAGAGACAGGTTGTCTCAATAGATGGTGCTCTGCCAGCAGGAAACAATCCAGTGATGTGCTGCCAGACTTTTTAATGACAGGCTGTCAGGATTTATCAGCTGGATCACTACCCTTCCTGCCCCATTTATTTTTATTGGGAACAACATTTAACAGCCACCTCCTTAAAACCAGTGCGAGACCCCTTCCGCACATTACAGAAACAAGTGTGCAAAACAATTGACAACTGCAACGCATTAGGAGACCACAGTAACTTTTAAACTACCATACTAGTGAGTTGATTGCAAGGCAAGAAAGTGTCTGGTCTTCACCACCACCCAGCAGTGCTTTATTCCACTCTGGGACTTCATCAGTTATGCTTATGAAGTTTCAGAGCTGAACACTGGGATGAGAGTGAAGACCAGCTACTCTCTTGCCTTGCAATAAAATCCCTAGCAGGCTCCAAGTGCCTTGCTGTTTTTAGTTTATTGTGTAACACTATATAGACATGAAGCAGATCCGCTCTGTCTGGAAATTTCTCAGTCTGGCAATCAGTAGAAAACAGGTTCTCTGTCGCCCTCTTGTGGTCATTTCCATTACTGCTTTATTTAGTGTTTTCTCTACTGCATACATCCCATAGATACATAGATTCTTAGACAGTGTTGGCACATAAGGGCCTATGGCCCACCCAGTCTACCCATTTGAGCTTGTAAGTTCAGTTTATGTTTCCCTAGAAGTCTGTTGCCCCTTACCCCTGACCTCCAGAATTCCTTTATGTCTATCCCATGCATTCTTAAATCCCGTGATTGCTTCAGCCCCCACCACTACCTCTGGCAGGGTGTTCCACTTGTCCACCATCCGTTCTGTGAAGAAATTCTTCCTCATGCTTCCTCTGAATCATCCTCCCTCTAACTTCATCCCATGCCCTCTAGTCCTGGAACATCTTTTTCGCTTAAAAATAGTATATTCCTGCACCCTGTTCCTCCCTGTAAGATACTTGTATGTCTCTATCATATCCCCCTCTCTCCCTCCTCTCCTCCAGGGAGTACATGTTCAGTTCCTTCCACCTGTCCTCATACGACTTGTGATGCAATCCATGCACCATCTTTGTTGCCCTCCTCTGAACCTTCTCTACCCTGTCTATGTCCTTATGTAGGTAAGGTCTCCAGAACTGTACACTGTACTCCCAGGTGGGGCCTCACTAGTGTCTTGTATAGTGGAATTATGACCTCCCTTTTCCTGCTGGTGATGCCCCTGCCTATGCATCCCAGCATCCTATTTGCTTTACCTACTGCCTTGTCACACTGTTTCCCTACCTTGAGGTCATCAGAGATGATAACCCCAAGATCCCTTTCCTGCTTGGTGCATGCTATATCCTCACCCTCCAATCGATATGTTCTGCCAGGGTTTTTGTGTCCCATATGCATTATCTTGCACTTCTTTGCATTGAATTTCAACTGCCAAACCCCTGACCATTCCTCAAGTTTCTGCAGGTCCCTTCTCTTTCTGTCTACACCCTCTGGTGTGTCTACTCTGTTACAGAGCTTTGTGTCATCAGCGAACAGTGAAATTCTACCTTCTAGGTCCTGCGCAATGTCACTGATGAAGATGTTGAATAGGACCGGTCCCAACACTGATCCCTGTGGTACCCCACTGGTCACTCTTCCCTCTGTGGAGTGACAGCCATTTACCACAACCCTCTGTGTCCTGCCGCCCAGCCAGTTACCTACCCACCACACTACTGTCCTGCCCACACCCATATTCCCCAGTTTGTGTAATAGTCTTCTATGTGGCACGGTGTCAAAGGCCTTGCTGAAGTCCAGATAGGCCATGTTCACTGCCCTCCCCTGATCCACCTCCCTAGTCACCCAGTCAAAAATTCAACGAGGTTGGTCTGACATGACCTCCCTGGTGAAAGCATGCTGCCTTGGGTCCTGTAGCCCATTGACAACCCAGATGTTCCACCAATCTCTCCTTCAGTAGTGCTTCCATGATCTTCCCCCACTACCGAGGTGAGGCTGACTGGTCTATAGTTCCCTGCTCCTCTTTGTTCCCACTTTTGTATAAGGGACTACATCTGCTGTCCTCCAGTCTTTGGGTACCTCCCTGTTTCCAGTGATCGGCTAAACAGGTTAGCCAGAGGTTCAGCCACCACCTCTCTTAGTTCTTTAGGACCCTAGGGTACACCCATCTGGCCCCATTGCTTTATCAACTCTTATTACTTCCAGTTCCTTCAGGACCCTTTCTCGTGTAAAGGGACTTGTGTCCATTTCTGCACCTTTCTCACCCTTGTACTTCCTTCAGACCCATTACCCTCCTCTTCCTCAGTAAAGACTGAGCAGAAATACCTCTTCAATATGTCAGCTTTACTGTTGTCATCCTCCACGTGGCCCCCATCCTCCCCCTTCGGTCTCACTATCCCTCCCTTTGCCTTTCTTTTTTCACTTATGTACCTGTAAAAGGTTTTGTCCCCTCTACCCACTGATTTTGCAATGTGTTCTTCTGTCTGAGCTTTGGCTTCCCTTACTGACCTCCCTGCCTCCCTTTGCTTTTCCTTGTACTTCTCCCTATCCCCTTCTGCCTGTGTCTTTTTGTATTGCCTGAATGCAATCTTTTTGGCTTTCACTTTTGCTACCTCTTTGAAAACCATAATGGTCTCCTCTTCCTTTCCTCTTGCTAACCTGCTTAATGCATACTTCTGTTGCTCTTTAATCCCATTTTAAATACTGCCCACTGTTCCTCAACCCTGATTCCTGCCCCATTCCCTTAATGCCTCTTTCAGGTATCTCCCCATTTTCCCAAAGTCTGCCCTAAAATCCAGGATCGTGTTTTGTGTGGTTTGGTTCTGCTCTTTCTGTGATTTCAAACCACAGTGACCGTGGTCACTGTTCCCCAGGTGCTCCCCCACTGTTACCCCCATCACACTGTCCCTGTTTGTGAGCACAAGGTCCAGTATTGCCTTCTGCCGAGTTGGTTCCATGACCAGTTGCTTGAGGAAGGCACCCTGAAGGAGTCCAGGATAAATCTGCTCCTAGTTGATGCTGCTGCTGGGATGCTCCAGTCCACGTCCTGGAATATTGAGGTCTCCAACCAGTACTACCTCCCTTGTCTGCCATCCTTGGATGGCTAGCATCAGCTCCCTATCTGTTTCTTCCTCCTGGGCTGGTGGTCTATAGACCACACCTGTGCGGATGGCTGGCCCCATTTTCCTTTCCAGCTTAACCCACAGTATCTCTCCCCCATTTTGTTCCTCCTGGATCTCTGTGGCCCTTATGTAATTTTTCACATGCAGTGCCACTCCTCCTCCCTTCCTGCCTGCCCTGTCTCTTCTGAATATGTTGTAGCCAGGTATGGCCATCTCCCAGTTGTGGTTTTCATTACACCATGTTTCAGTGATGGCCACAATGTCCAGGTCTGACTGCACCATGACAGCCTCC
Source organism: Neoceratodus forsteri (assembly GCA_016271365.2). Lineage (NCBI taxonomy): Eukaryota > Metazoa > Chordata > Ceratodontiformes > Ceratodontidae > Neoceratodus > Neoceratodus forsteri. The sequence continues at coordinate 433,854,438 of JADMNL010000022.1, read as the reverse complement.
AGATCTTCCATCTTGTTGCTAAGGCTCCTGGCATTTGCACACATGGCTTTCCATGATTTGACCTCCCTAGACTGTTTCGCTGTTCTACTACAGCCCCTTCCTTGGTTGTCCTTTATCCCTGGTTCTCCTTGCTGTCTGCCCTTGTGCTGAATTTTGCCCCTTTTCTGCTTATCCACCTCTTGGGTGCTTATCTCCATCTTTTGCACACTGCTCTGTAGAGATAGCCACTCCTCTGGTTCACTGGTTCCTCTGCTAGCTGTGGGGGGTGAGCAAGTAGGTACCCACCTTGCTGGCCTGCCACCCTCCTTTGCTAGTTTAAATGCTTGTCAATGTAGCATTTAAACTTATCATTGAGTGCTTGGATTCCCCTCCAGGATGGATGCAGGCCATCAGGCTTGAACAAACCTCCATCCTCCCAGGTGGGTCCCCAGTCACCAATGAATCCAAACCCTTCCTCACAGCACCAGTTCTTAAACCATGAGTTAAAGTTCCTGGTGCATGCACCCCTATGCTCTCCCTTGCCTCTCGCAGGTAGTACTTCTGAGAAAGTGACAGAAGTAGCTACTTGCTTGAGACCCCTCCCCAATTTCCTAAACTCTTCCTGAACTTTGGCTCCCAATTTGCCAGGTCATTAGTACCTAGGTGGATAATTACATCCAGCTCACCCTCCCGTCTTGCTTTCTCAGTGATACCCAGGATCTTCCTTCCATCCCTCCATGCCGTGGCACCTGGTAGGCACCTCACCTCCCTGTCCTCCCCCTCATGTGTTCCTAGCTGAATCCCTCTTATGATGGAGACCCCCACCAGGATTCGCTTCCTCCTCCTCTGGAGTCCACTGCTTTCTCCACTGAGGTCACCTCCTTGGCTAACCTCCACATCCTTTCCTTCCACTTTTCTGGATACCTCTATTTGGTTGTCCCTATTTGCCAGTGTGGCATATGAATTCTTGAGTGGAATAGGATCTGAGAAGTGCCTCTGCCTGACCACTTTAACCTTCCCTGAGCCCACTGTCATCCAAGTGCTCCTCATTCTCAGCATCCTTTGAGGCAGTTGCATTGGACTGGGTGGTCTCTGGATAGGGGTGATGGTACTCCTGACCCAATTTACTTCCGCTCTGAGTCTGGCTACCACATCCCGCAGTCCTGAGAAATGCATGCAGATAGGGTGACACCTCAGTGTCCAGAAGGTCTGTCTGAATATGGCTGCCCCACAGCAACTGCATTGCACCACTCCCCACATTATACTGCAATTATACTGCTGTTCCACTACTTGTCTGCTACTGAAGCTCTCCTAGTTCCCTTTTTATTAATTTACTGTCCTAAAAATCCTGCCACTGATCCTCAGATACTTTTCTTTTTAAAAAAAGAAAATAAACCAATAAATAAATAAATGAGTCAAAACACTTATCGTGCTGAGGGTGGGTTTCTTCCCCCTTATGCCTCTCCTACTCCACACCCTTACTATACCCTGTGTTTAGCTCTTGTCAATCAGATTTAACAGAGCATATAATTAAGAGTTGGGGAAGGGAGGGGGAAAAATTTGCAGCAATTAAAGACAGCAAAGAAATACACCACCACTACATTTTAAATTTTCAACAGCCCAAAAACAATTATAAGTAAAGACAACAAAGAAAGTACAATGTCACTAAAAGCCCACAATCTAAGTTTAAAAGAAAATAGCAATTACCAGTTACTGTAAGGCACTGAATTGAATATGTTTCCTTTCCCTTCTGGCTTCTTCTGAGAAAATAAAACTCACTTGCTACCTCAACTCTGACTAAGCCCCACCTCCAGTTATCACGTAGCTGAGGTCAGAGGCCAGACAATTAACACCCCTCACCTAAACTACAGGGCAAGTCAGACAAGCCAAGACTAAATTTGCAGCAATTAAAGACAGCAAAGAAATACACCACCACTACGTTTTAAATTTTCAACAGCCCAAAAACAATTCTAAGTAAAGACAACAAAGAAAGTACAGTGTCACTAAAAGCCCACAATCTAAGTTTAAAAGAAAAATAGCAATTACCATTACTGTAAGGCACTGAATTGAATATGTTTCCTTCCCCTTCTGGGGAACTGCTGTTTCTACACACACCCCCGACAGACCCCTACTGCCCAACCCCCCCCAGCTCTATCCCCTGGAATTACCAGGGTTTACCTTATGCCAGGCCTGGGAACAGTGCCTGCAGGGAGTTGGGCATCATCCTGCCACCAGGATTTTTCTCCTTTTTGCCCCTTTGCGCCTGCGCACTGTGTAATGAGTGCAGCAGCTGTCTCCACCTTCACGGTGGCAACCAAGCACCCTGGGTGTGGGTGAGCCTCACTAGCTGTGCCATTCACAGCACAGATCCTCCACCCCAAGGAAGGAGAGCTATGACACTCAATATTTGCCTCCCCCACTGGCCCCCGAGCGACCTGAGTCTGTTCCTGAACCCAGGTTGCTGGCATGGCATGAGGTGTGGCGTCCAGCGCATCAACCCTCAGCATTACTGGGACGGCATAGCTGGTATACAATTTGAACTTGGGCCAAGGTTTTCAGTATATACAGGGTGTCCAGCAGATAGAACATATGCTCGTGTATGCTTTACATTTTTGCTTTTGTTGATGTTGCTGTAGTTTCCACAGGAGGTTTAAATGCATGTGATCAAGCATTTCTCTTGCTCTTCTGCTTGTTTATATGCACAGTTAGTGGAGCAGATCTTGAATTTTTTAAAGGGGTTAGCACTTCTATCAAGAGGGTGGCACATTCTTTGAAAAATGTAAAATGTTTCATTTTAAATCTCAGTTTAGGCTAAAACAACTACTGTTTGCCGCAGCAAGAGGATGCTGGGTGCTACTTTGCTACATAAGTTGATCCCTTAGAGATAGTTATTGTGTCTATTATAGCTGCAAGAGTGCCTTGTCAAGTGCTTTGGGTAAGAGAGATGCAAAGCAAAGCTGAACATGCAAAGCACTTGAGAAGAACCTTTTACCACTGTAAGAGACAGCGGAATTGCTCGTACTGTATTACGCAAATAGTAAAATGACACCTATTAATGTATTTATGGATCCTCTGTATCCAAATATCACTGGCAGCCTTTTCATGTCCAGTTGAGAACAGTTTTGTCAACGACTTTGGAAAAACTTTGGAAAACATAATACAGTAGATGCAATTCAGCTTGTTTTTTTATATATCTTCTATAAAACTTTGGAAACTGTAATAGTTAGACACAATTCAGCTTGTATTTCATATGTCTTCTATAGCTTTCTCCTCTCTATTATTTATTGCTTAAGAAATTCCCACAAAACAAGATCTTTATCCATTAGAGTTCAACTGTCTCTATAGCTTATTCCCTACTTGAAATCATACTGCTATGTTGTGACATCACAGTTTGCTGCTGTGGTAATAACTGTGACAACACAAGCAGAGTATTATGGCATCAGGTTGGGAAGAAGCAATAGGAACTGATAAACCCTCAACAGAACACCTCTCCTATTTTCATGCATATGACCTCAGCAATACAGAATGGGAATAAGAAATACTGAGCTAACAAAAATATAAGCTGCTTTGTGTCCAAATATTGTGTTTTTCAAAGTTCTTCTCGAGGTGTCAGTGGCTTTTTAAAAAGGTGTGAGTGTGGGGTATACAAATTCTGTAGGTCTTGAAGAACCATCCTTTATTCAGGTGGATACAACTGCAACTGCTCCATAAGATGATGCATCACATGACAAGAGTCTTATCCAGTGCATAGTGTACTAGAACTTTGGAAGAATAAAGCAGCTTCTTGGAATTTTCAGAAGCTTTCTCTTGCTCTATTTTCCAAGCTATTTTGTACTTTTCTTCATCAACTGTTGTAACGGTACAAGTAGGGATAAAACATTTAATAGGACTCTGTTCTATTGATTACGTAAAACCAACTTTTCATTTCAGATACATTCTTGGTTTGGGAACTCTGGATATATTTACTGATTTGGAAATTGGTGACCGGCAGAGGCACACTGAGCCCAGCTTCATGTCCAGGTATGACCTAGGGGAATGGTTACAGAGGGAGGAACAAGTGTAAGCGACACAGGCATACAATATTTTGTTTACAGGAGGCACTGGAAAGTTTAATACCTTTTATTGAACCAACAAATGTCTTGTACAAAGCTGGAATTATACACAAGCTTTTTCTTCAGGTGAATAACAAAACTGAGCAACGTGAGCAGTATCTATGCACACTGAGAAGCACTGTATAAAAATTACAGGAAGGGTAGCATGACAGGAAGTGTGAAGCATAGAAGTGATGAAAGGAGCACATTATAATAAATCCCTGAGATTAAAGTCCATATAAGCTGCAAAGTAATAAAAATAGGATGTATGAGAAGAACTAACGGGAAGGGGGGTACAATTAATGGGAACAGGTCATATGAAGATGAAAGGCTGCTAGGAAGAGGTCATGAGAAGGTGACCAGACAGGAACACATAAAAGAAAGAAAGGGGGTACAAGGTGTTAAACGTTGGCAGGAAGGGTAGATAGGTAGGGAGTGTTAAGAAGTGAATGGAAGCTACAAAGAAACACAAAACAACAAAGCCTTAGATAAACAGAGTGTAAGGTTTATATACTCAGTGATGTCTGAGAAGAACTAATCAAGGGGTGGAAGGGGAATGACTGAAGTTGTAAAGATATTTGTAATAGAGACAGAGAGGATGCTAGGAACAGGTAGTTAGAAAAAAGAGCAGGCAGGAACACAGATAAAAAAAGAGACCTTCGAGACACAGGGAGTAATAATGCTAATAAATAAACAAAAAAAACTTAGGTAACAAGAAACATAAGAATTACAGTTTACCATAGTGTGTCATAAAACCAATGTCCTGATTCAGTCTATAAATGTTAGATTTAAAACTGTTTAATATATGTCAGTTCACATGTCCGTCTGTCTTGTGTGCTTTTGAAGTTGTCTCTTAGTATCAGGAAAGATAAGTCAGAGAGGAATGATCTGTTTGTGAAAAATGGTGTCCTACTGGTGTGCTGATAACCTGGTTTACTATTGAGTGTCAGTGGTGGTTCATCCTGGTTTGTAGTGGTTGCCTGGTTTCCCCAATATAGCATCCATTTGTGCACTTCTTGTACAGAACTAGGTAAAGCATATTGCTGAATTGACGTGTAGGATCCATTGATTTTTATTGTGCTTTTCTTGCTTGTCTTGATGGTGGCCTATGTGCATATGTGGGTGTAGGTCTTACATCTTTCCATGTTGTATGGTGATGTCCCTTTTGATTCCCAGTTATTTTGATCTGCTGGGAGTTTGTTATGGATTATTATGTTTGAGAGGTTGGGGGGCTGCTTTTTTATCTCAGGGCTTTATTGTTATGTATTTCTTTCATCACTTTCATGCTTCACACTTCCTGTCATGCTACCCTTCCTGTAATTTTTATACATTGCTTCTCAGTGTACATAGACACTGTTCATGCTGCTCAGTTTTGTTATTTACCTGAAGAAGGAACCTGTGTATAATTCCATCTTTGTACAAGACACTTGTTGGTCCAATAAAAGGTATCAAACCTTCCAGCGTCTCCTGTTTCCCAAGGACCAATATGGCTAAAATCTCTTTGTACACAATATTTTGTTTAATAATTATTGTTTATTGATTATTATATTAGAATCAAGGTATCAATGATTGTGCAATATAGATGATGGGGATATGAAGAAAATCCACTGTTCAAAAAATAATTACAAATTTAAGATAATTACATTAAAAGCAGCAGCAGCAATCAATAGAATTACAAACACCATGGTACAAAAATTGTTCAAATTGTAAAAGGCCAAAGATTGTACAAAGACTACAAGCTATAACAGGCCTGTTATTGGACATTTAATGTTCAGGATCATGCAAGAGTTTGGATACTTTAACCACATTTATGGGGCTCAAAACAAGGAACAGACACTATATCTAGCTGCAGTTCTATTCAGTTGGATGAGAGCACAGGTTTTGTGTCCTTACAATATTCCAAGTAGCATTTACCAGACATCGTTTCTCATCTTGAGGGTTCGGATACTAGTAGTGATAAATGGTCTAGCTCATGAGACACTAAGGACAAGAGCAGGTGGGGTGAAATTAGTCCTGAGAAACAGTTTGAGAGAGAGAGAGAGAGAGAGGTAAGAGGAGGAGAGGCAAATGGGGAGAGGGAGGCAGTTCCAGAGGGAGTGGTAGGTACACAGAGAAAGCAGTTTGGCAAGCAGAGGTGCTGCAATGGAGAATGCAGAAGGAATGGGAGTCAGAGAGAATAGGGGAAGGGGCAAGGACTGAGAGGCGGTCAGAGAGGTAATAAGGGAAAGAGGTGAACCAGTACTTTGAGAGAAAAGCAGCAAAATGAGAGGGGGTAGAGATCCTAGAAATTGCTTACACTTTGTTTGTAATGGAGTGCAATCTCTTAGCATTGACTCTGTGATCTAAGTACACCACTTCAGTAGCTGGGAAAATGCACTTACTGCACTTCAGATATAAACCAGCCTCTTCTAACCTTGTTAATACCTCATCTAAATTCTGGAGATGCGCAGCTTCTTTTAGCCCAGTTATTAGCATGTCATCGAGGTATACAGTACATTGCACAGCAAAATGAGGAATTCCCTACAGTAACCTTTCCATGGTTCTCTGGAAATAGGCTGGCACTGATGATACCCCAAAGGCGAAGTGGTTGTAATGTAATTAAACTGGCCTTTGTGCATGTGTATAGTCCTATACTTTCTTAACTCCTCCTCCTCCTCCTCCAGGTGTATTTGCTTATAGTCATACCTCATATCAAGTTTTATAAACTGTCATTCACCTGACAGTCAGGCTTCAGCACTTGCATTACACTGCTCAATCTAGTCAAAAAAACTTTACAGGTTTAATAATCTAGGTTCCTCAGAGTGCAGTGCAGTTCCGCATCAACTTTCTGTTTTACAGCATATGGCACACACCTTGGTTTAAAATATTGTGGAGTGGAGTTGGAGTTATACATATAATGTACAGTACATGTGTAGTAGTGCCCTGTACTGTGCCTGATTCCTCTTTGAACACAGTCCCATATCTGACAAGTACCTTTTGCAAGGTCTGGTCACCTCCCTAACCCAGCTGGTATAACCCTTCCTTCCAGTTCAGGGAAACTCCTTCAGCCAGTCCCAGTCCAAAATGTTAGGTGCAGTGCCTGATACAACTAAAGTGGTAACTTCTTGATCTAACCTTTTGCAACTTAAGTCACACTGGCTTCTTTTTATGTCTGCATTTTGGCCTGTGTATATGTTTAAAATTTAGATTTGCTTTCCTCCAGCTGTAGTGCTTCAGTATCTTTACACAAGTATTCTTGATGATTCCTAATAGTCAGACTACAATCTGTACCCAGTGCAAACATCACTTTTTTCATCACTTAAGTGCCACGTTTAGTATGTTTAATTTCTTTATGCTAAACATAGAATCCATCTTATATTGTTCAGCTTGCTGACTGCTTTCTTTCTGTAACCGACTAGTAAGCATTTACACTCAGTCTGCTCCTGGTTCTTGCCTAGACTATGTTTTGCTAGCTTCACCTTGCCTTTGTTCCTAGTACAGACTCTCTTAACATACCCATTTGTTCCACACATATGGCATTTCTCGTTCTGCTGGGGAGTGCTGTCCTGCACATCTGCAGTACTTTTACCAGCACATCATGTGGCCTGAGCTAACCTTGGTGCCATTTCAAGTGTGAGATCAGTCTCTGATAACAATCTTTTCTGAATCCTGCCATCTTTTGTTACTTCATTTCTTTACTAGCTTACCTCTAAATATTTTTTTCTGATCAAGTCTCCTGCTTTGTGGAACTCCCTGTATCCATCTAGTAGGAACTACCGTACTTTCTCTCTTAGCCTGCTTATGCAGTAGGTGAAAAAAAATAAATGTAATTGCTTTGGTTGAATAATTAGACTTTAAATTATATGAATATGTTTACATCCCAATGTAATCATACTTGACTTTTTAATTTTTAGGATGTTCTTAAAAATGAGCCCTCTGGTACTCAATGAACATATGCTGCTGAGTAACTTTAAATAAATGAATATACAATAAGTACTTTTGTAACTTTTGTAAATTTGTGTATTGTTTTATCACTGTTTTAATATTTGCACCTCACCTTGCCACCTCATTGTTTACTATATTTTCCCTTTTGTAACCCCTTCTCCAGGTCACACTTGGACTACCAGTCCCAGCTCAGTGCACCTCTTCCAATAAACAAATGTAAAAATAAAATACACTAGAAAATAAGTGTGTAGCCAGCCCGGTGGCGCTGAGGGTTGAGGCGCTGGATGCCACACCTCGCACCACGCCGGCAACCCAGGTTCGGGAGCGAGCTCGGGCCACCAGGGGCTGGCAGGGGAGGAGAGGGATTGAGCATCCGAAGGACTGCTCTCCCTCTCCAGGGAGGGGGTCCACGATGGTCGGTGCCTGACTGCCACCTGGTGGAGGCTGGGAGATGGAGGCGTACGCCATACTTAGAGGTGGAGTTGGGGGGCAGATGCCTGGACATGGGCACTTGCAGACGTGTGCACGCTCCTGACTGTCAGCGTCATTGCATGCCCACTGAGTTGGGGAATCCTGGAACAGGGAAAGAGTGGCGCCTCCTATGGCTTGATGGCCATCCACAAGTATTCATTGGGACACTGGCACCCCAAGCTGGATCCGTCTGGGTGGGGAGTTAGGGGGCTCCCTGCCACCCCTCTGTGGGGGTGTAAGCTGCAGGGGCTATGGGGTGCCAGTGGTCCTGGGCAAGACAGATGGTGGCCGGATCCCAGCTGATGGGCTCTGAGAAGTACAGCTGGGATGTAGAGAGGCGGCTACAGGAGGGAAAAAAAAAAGGAAAGAAAATAAGCATGTGGCTCTTCTTGACAGAATACCACTAGCATATTCTGGTGCAACACTTAATATTGTAGCAAGTATTGTCCACCTCCATATAACAGTTTGACACCTGGGGCCCAATATTCAAAATCACTCAAAGCGGAGAACAATAATTTGTGCTATGCTTGTGATTGCCTGGGTGCCTGCCTATATTTGGTCAAATAGCACACTGGCGCTATTCAACTGAATATAGGGTCATGGCAGCACAGTGCTAAGCCACTTAGGGCTGCCCTGACAGTACTCCAGAAGTACGCTGCCAGAATGGAAAGCGCCGAGATGCTGGCCCAGTGGCGATGAGGGTTGAGGCGCTGGACACCACACCTCATGTCATGCCAGCAACCTGGGTTCGGGAATGGACTCGGATCATTGGGGGTCAGTGGGGGAGGAGAGTATTGAGCATCTGGAAGACTGCTCTCCTCTCCTGAGGTGGGTATCAGGGGACGCGCAACTCTTCAGTGGCCCCCGGTGGAGACCAGGGACACCACAGTAGCATGCCATTTACAGTGAGGTTAGGTAGCAGTGGACATCAGCTGAGGGTCACTGCATGTCTGCTCCTCAGGGGGCATAACCTAAGGTGGAAAACCCCGGTGCTCTGGGAGGTGATGGCGGGGCTCGAGTGATGGAAGCCCACATGCTCAATGCTGGCCCTGATCCCGACTTGACTGTCCATGGTTCTGCCTCTCCCATTGTGGCTCATGGGAGGGGGGGACCCAGCACCCAATTCCTCAGTTGGGGGAAGGGCACAGCAGGTGGTAGAAGTGACATTGAGGGAGCCCACACTGGAGAGATGCCCAGACAGCTGGTGACCGGAGTGAAATAAAGATGACCAAAAAAAAATAATAATGAAAAGTGCAGAGTACTGTCTGCAATATTCAAAGAGACCCATGCAAATGAACCCATTGGGGATGCAAGGTGCTAAGGGACCATTTGCATGCCCATTCCGGGCTGATTTGCATGGGTAGCAAGGCAGGTTAGTGTGGCACTGTCCCCCCAATTGCCCATTCCCTGATGTATAGATATCCCTGGTGCTAGTGCCACCCCCCCGATTGCCGGCCTGTACCGTAGTACACTGAAATCCCTGATGCTAGTGGTCCTGCCCCCGATCTCCAGTCTGTCCTACCATTTATAACACCCTGGTGCTAGTGGTCCCCACTGGAAGTGGGAAAATTGGTAGGCTAGTTTTTGCAATTTTTTTCAGGCATCTGTCTCAGGCTAACTCAGTTAAGGCAGCTAGCTTATGTAAGGAGGCTGTCATGGTGCAGTCAGACCTGGACATTGTGGCCATCACTGAAACCTGGTGTAATGATAACCATGACTGGGAGATGGCCATACCTGGCTACAACATATTCAGAAGAGACAAAGAAGGCAGGAAGGGAGGAGGAGTGGCACTGCATGTGAAAAATTACATAAGGGCCACAGAGATCCAGGAGGAACAAAATGGGGGAGAGATACTGTGGGTTAAGCTGGAAAGGAAAATGGGGCCAGCCATCCACACAGGTGTGGTCTATAGACCACCAGCCCAGGAGGAAGAAACAGATAGGGAGCTGATGCTAGCCATCCAAAGGATGGCAGACAGGGGTGAGGTAGTACTGGTTGGAGACTTCAATATTCCAGACGTGGACTGGAGCATCCCAGCAGCAGCATCAACTAGGAGCAGATTTATCCTGGACTCCCTTCAGGGTGCCTTCCTCAAGCAACTGGTCATGGAACCAACTCAGCAGAAGGCAATACTGGACCTTGTGCTCACAAACAGGGACAGTGTGATAGGGGTAACAGTGGGGGAGCACCTGGGAAACAGTGACCACCAGTCATTGTGGTTTGAAATCACAGAAAGAGCAGAACCAAACCACACAAAAACACGTATCCTGGATTTTAGGGGGGCAGACTTTGGGAAAATGGGGAGATACCTGAAAGAGGCATTAAGAATGGGACATGAATCAGGGGTTGAGGAACAGTGGGCAGTATTTAAAATGGGATTACAAGAACAACAGACTTATGCATTAAGCAGGTTAGCAAGAGGAAAAGGAAGAGGAGACCATTATGGTTTTCCAAAGAGGTAGCAAAGAAAGTGAAAGCCAAAAAGATTGCATTCAGGCAATACAAAAAGACACAGGCAGAAGGGGATAGGGAGAAGTACCAGGAGAAGCAAAGGGAGGCAGGGAGGTCAGTAAGGGAAGCCAAAGCTCAGACAGAAGAGCACATTGCAAAATCAGTGGGTAGAGGGGACAAAACCTTTTACAGGTACATAAGTGAAAAAAGAAAGACAAAGAGAGGGATAGTGAGATTGAAGGGGGAGGATGGGGGCCACGTGGAGGATGACAACAGTAAAGCTGACATATTGAACAGGTATTTCTGCTCAGTCTTTACTGAGGAAGAGGATGGTAATGGGTCTGAAGGGAGTACAAGGGGTGAGAATGGTGCAGAAATAGACACAAGTCCCTTTACACGAGAAAGGGTCCTGAAGGAACTGGAAGTAATAGAGTTGATAAAGCAATGGGGCAGATGGGGTGCACCCAGGGTCCTTAAAGAACTCGATGGGTGGTGGCTGAACCTCTGGCTATCCTGTTTAGCCAATCACTGGAAACAGGGAGGTACCCAAAGACTGAGGACAGCAGATGTAGTCCCTTTACAAAAGTGGGAAACAAAGAGGAAGCAGGAACTACAGACCAGTCAGCCTCACCTCGTAGTGGGAAGATCATGGAAGCACTACTGAAGGAGAGATTGGTAGAACATCTGGTTGTCAATGGACTACAGGACCCAAGGCAGCATGGTTTCACTCACAGGAGGTCATGTCAGACCAACCTCGTTGAATTTTGACTGGGTGACTAGGGAGGTGGATCAGGGAGGCGGTGGACATGGCCTATCTGGACTTCAGCAAGGCCTTTGACACTGTGCCACATAGAAGACTATTACACAAACTGGGGAATATGGGTGTGGGCAGGACAGTAGTGTGGTGGGTAGGTAACTGGCTGGGTGGCAGGACACAGAGGTGGTGGTAAATGGCTGTCACTCCGCAGAGGGAAGAGTGACCAGTGGGGTACCACAGGGATCAGTGCTGGGACCGGTCCTATTCAACATCTTCATCAGTGACATTCTTGGACCTAGAAGGCAGAATTTCACTGTTCGCTGATGACACAAAGCTCTGTAACAGAGTAGACACACCAGAGGTGTAGACAGAATGACAAGGACCTGCAGAAACTTGAAGAATGGTCAGGGTTTGGCAGTTGAAATTCAATGCAAAGAAGTGCAAGATAATGTATATAGGGCACAAAACCCTGGCACAATATATCAGTTGGGGGGTGAGGATATAGCATGCACCAAGCAGGAAAGGGATCTTGGGGTTATCATCTCTGATGACCTCAAGGTAGGGAAGCAGTGTGACAAGGCAGTAGGTAAAGCAAATAGGATGCTGGGATGTATAGGCAGGGGCATCACTAGCAGGAAAAGGGAGGTCATACCTACGTAAGGACATAGACAGGGTAGAGAAGGTTCAGAGGAGGGCAACAAAGATGGTGCTTGGTTTGCATCACAAGTCCTATGAAGACAGGTTGAAGGAACTGAACATGTACTCCCTGGAGGAGAGGAGGGAGAGAGGGGATATGATAGAGACATACAAGTATCTTACAGGGAGGAACAGGGTGCAGGAAAACACTATTTTTAACGAAAAAGATGTTCCAGGACTGAGGGCATGGGATGAAGTTGGAAGGAGGACGATTCAGAGGAAACATGAGAAAGAATTTCTTCACAGAACGGGTGGTGAACAAGTGGAACACCCTGCCAGAGGAAGTGGTGGGGGCTGAAGCAATCATGGGATTTAAGAATGCATGGGATAGACATAAAGGAATTCTGGAGGTCAGGGGTAAGGGGCAACAGACTTCTAGGAAAACAAACTGAACTTACAAGCTCAAATGGGCAGACTGGGTGGGCCATAGGCCCTTATTTGCCGACACTGTCTATGTATCTATGTATCTATGTAATTACATTATTATAGCCGGTTGATGGCTATGCACGCCAGCAAACTGGTGGGGGACTGATAGAGTATAAAGAAGAATTTCCTTGCTAAAAACAAAATAACCCAACCAGAACCTGGGACATTCTGGACCTTCCTCTGTTGTGAACCACTGATCACGGTGGTGGGGGTTGGGGGAGTCATCACACTGACAGTGGCTTTCCAGTCTGGAGAAAGCTGTCACCAAAAAGAGGGACAAAGTACTAGCAAGAAAGGAAAAGGGGTGGAGTACTATTATAATTTTAATCATGGGATGTGTAAGGTACACCAGTTTAGGTTCAAGTATGAGTACATGGTGTGCGGCTGACCACACATGTTCATCCAGTGCAAACCAAGAACCACCATGCTGCTTCCCATTTGGAAGTAGTGTAGCAAGGCTTGCAATGCCAATAAGGGTGAATTGCGTTGAGGCTTGCTTAAGCATTTACCTGGGTCAAGTGGCCACTGGTGCCCTGGCTTATGGCTTTAGGGAAGGTTTTAGAATACCAGATGATGGTCCATGAAAATCGTAGGAGGCTGAGAACCTGAAGTCTGCCATGGAATGATCAGTAGTAATCTGGGCCAAGCTTTGAAGGAGATTGTGGCCTGGAGGATTAACAAGCCATTCTCTGCACCATCCCAATCACACTTCAGTGTGTCACCTATCAGCCTGTCCCCAAGAAGGCACCAAGTGACTTTAGGATGATTAGTCATTTGTCTTACTCAGAGGGGCACTTGGTCAATGAGCACATTGATCCACTACACAGCAGTGCCCTATGCACTGTTTGATGGAGCAGTAGAGGAGGTCTGGGGGTGGGGCCCTGTTAGCTAAGACTGACACAGAGTCTGCAATCTATCTTTTGTCAGTACACCCCAAGGACATGGATTTATTGGGGATAAAATTTGATGGTCAGTACTATGTTGGCAACTGCATGCCAATCAGGTGTGCTGTGGTGTGCGTTGTGTTTGAACAGTTTAAAATGTTCCTGCACTGGGCAACCACTTGCAAGGTGGGTCATAAAGGAGGTAGTCCATTACCTGGATGTCTTCGTGTTTGTGGGCAGTCCCAAATAACAGAGACTGCTGTTACTTACTGGGGTCCTTTCAGGCAGTGTTCTCCAATTCGGGGTGCCTGTAGCCCAGGCAAGGCAGAGGGACCATGCCCCATGCTTATTCCTTGGCATTGAGATTGCCACAGTAGCCACTGATTGTTTCCTACCACATGATAAGGTGGTGATGCTGAAGGAACTGTTGGCCAAAATGGCAAAGGCACGCAAGTTACCCTTGTGTGAGCTACATCAGTTGTTGGGCCACCTCAACTTTACGTGCAAAGTAATTCCCATTGTCAGGACATTGCTGCACTGTTTGGCGACAGCAAGCACAGAATGACAAAAGCCTCACCATAGGATCTGAGTGATGAAGAGCATGAGAGAGGACCTGGGGATGTAACTGGCTTTCTTGAACAATTTCAAATGAGCGCTGATCTGGATGGAAGAAACCATCGGCCAGGAGCTTCAGCCATTCATGGATGCTTCCAGGGGCTTTGGCTTTAGAGCTTACTTTCAAGGGGACTGATATGCAGAGCAGTGGCCTCTGTCCTGGGAGAAAGAAGGTTTGATCAATCAGATTACTTTATTGGGATTTTATTCCCATCATAGTTGCATTGGTAGTGTGGGGCAAGATAAGAAGGTAACCTTCAGTACAGACAACTGGGGTAGTCCACACTATTAATGGGCAGCTTATGGGCAAGGACCCTCTGGGTGTCCTTATGTAGGTTTTGTGCTCAAAAGTTTGGTACTTATTTAATAGCCAGTTTAAAGCTGTACATGTGCCAGGTCTGGATAACAATATAGCTGATACTCTCTCATTTGCAATGGCAGAGATTCCTGGAACTGACCCCAGAACCAGATGTGTATCCTCCCAGGCAATTCCCTGCCTACCTCTGGGAATTGTTTTTTCCAGAAGTCTTGGAATTACTCAGGAATTGATTAACAACCAGAACATGGGTGTGCTACTGGAGGGGTGTTAAGACTTTGCTGAATGTGCGGCAGACCCTGGCTCGGCACAGCATTTGGCCCATCCTGGTGGACCAGCTATGTCTCTATTTAGTATAGATGAAAGAAGAAGATTTTACACCAGCAGCAGTGGGCCAGCATTTGGCAGGCATTTCATGGTTCTATAAGGCCACCAGGCTGGAGTGCAATATACGGGCATTTCATCTCTGCAAAATTTTGGAGGGAGGGTTCCGTGGTGCTCTAAAACAGTCAAGACAGACATCAGCCAATCAGTCTGGCACTACTAGAACAGGTGTTGGAAGAACTGCTGAAGGTGTGCTTCTTGCCAGCAGAGGCAGCATTGTTCCTCAGGGTGTTCTTGGTTGTGTTCTGTGGAGCTTTTCAGGTGTCGATTTGGTCCAGCTGAGTAAGGTGCCAGGGATTCTGGTGGCCTTGGTGGACAAGGATGTGGTGGTGAGCCAGGAAGGGGCATTTTCCAGCTCTGAAAGAGCAAGACAGATAGCAAGTCTTGTGGGTGCTGGTGCAGCCTGAGGCCTCCCCCAGGGATACAGTGGGACATACACATTCGGATCCTGGAAAACATGGCCAGAAGGACCAGCGGGGGTTCACTTTCTTTTGCCATGATGATAGAACCCCACTAACAATGTTCCAGTTTTGCCACATTCTAGAAAAAGCCATGAAGGGGATTGAGTTTGAACTCAGTGGACTTTAGCACTTCTTAATTCCACACTGGAGCTGCCACAGATGCTAGGGTGGAGGGGCTGACAGATGACCAGATCCAGGCGCTTAGCTGATGGAAGTCATAGGCTTTTGAAGGATATGGGTGACCACATTTGTTTTAGCTTTCTTGTTTTTGTTTTCTGGGAGGTGGCATTTCCCAGATAAGGCAAGTTTGCTTGTGTGTTCACTCCTTCTTGATCTCTCATTGGCATTTTACACAGTTGACCATGGGGTCCTGTTGGATCACTTGAGGACCTATGTGAGTCTCACCAGCACTGTTCTGCACTGATTTGAGTCCTACATAACCAAGAGAATGCAGCATGTTGCCCTAGGTAACTTCACCTCTGGGGCTTCTGCACTCTACTGTGGGGTTCCCCAAGGTTCAATCCTTGCTCCTGTGTTGTTTTCTGTGTACATGTTGCTCATGGGGAGATCATTAGATGGTACAGGGTTGTGTTTCACTGCTATGCAGATGATGCTGAGCTGTACTTGTCTTGCTCTGCCAGTGGGAATCATGCAGCTTCGGTGCTGGGGCAATGTCTTGTCGAGATAAATGACTGGATGACCTCAAATTAGTTATATCTCAACCCAGGCAAGACAGAGGTCATATTAATCAAGCCAAGTCAATGGGGTGCAGCAGTGATGGGAGATGTGGTAGCCCTTCCTATGTTGAGTGGCTGACCTCTTGTTGCTGTTGATGTGGTTAAGAATCTTAGCATCATTTTGGACTGCAGGCTGACACTAGACCAGCAAGTGTTGGCAGTGGTCTGATCTGGCTTTTATCATCTTCGAAACATCACTGAGATCAAACCACATCTGGCTCCTAATGACCTGGTGATGAGTGTTCATGCTTTCATTATCTCTAGGTTGGACTACTGTTATGCTCTGTACTGAGGGCTATCTGAAGGTTTAATGTGATGCCTGCAACTGGTTCAGAATGCTGTAGCTCGGCTGGTGATGTGAAGTTCTCAGAGAGACCACATTACACCGGTCCTGCATGCACTGCATTGTTAACATACAAGGCCCTGCATGGTTTGGGACCTGACTACTTGAAAGATCTGATGGTTTCTTACCTCCCAACCTGACCCCTCCACTCCACCAATGCTGGCTTACTTACTGTTCCGTCCTCTTGGTTGAGACAATCAAGGGACAGAGCTTTTGGAGTTGTAGCTCCAGCATTGTGGAACTCCCTTCGGGGGTGTATCTGCTCTGCCGGCACAGTGGAGGTCTTTAAAGATCACTTAAAACAGAGCAGGCCTTCCCCACCTGGCAAGTATTCAGATGAATAGCAGTTCATGTATTTTAAATGGTTGTGATGTATTTATTTCTTGTTATATTTTTATCTTTTATGGGATATATTTGTTTTAGAAGTTTAAATTACATTCAGCACCCTAAGATCTCGGGAACGGGTGCGACATAAATAAAATTGCCTTGCCTTGCCTTGTTTTGGCTTATGGCGGCTGTTCAGGTGAAGTGGATCTCTGGGGATGAGACCCCCTTCTTGGACCTTCAGCAACTATGAGTTCACTGGCTGGGACATCAAGGGATGAGATGAAGTGACTTGCTGTCATGGGTTACGGCCAAAGTTCTGTGACAGGGTCCTCCTAGCATTTTGATGGTACTTTGGGGAGGAAATGACTTAAAATTCATAAAATCCTTGAAACTGTTGCATCAGAAGAAGGAGGACCTGCTTTTCCTTTGGGAAGCCTGGCTCAGGGTGTACATTGTCTCCTCCACATCATCCAGTGGAGGTGCTGGTGACATGCGAGAGACCCTGCTGCAGTCAAGAAAGCCTGCAGGTTGACCAACATGGCCATATGGAGTTTTATGGACTCTGTTAGTGGCACTGTCCTCAGGAATGATGATATCCTTGCTACTGCATCTCATTTTTATGCCTGGGATGGGGTACATTTGTCAGACATAGGTTGCAATAGGTTTTTAGTTGACCTACAAAGAGATGAGGAGAAATGTGTGTCGTGAAGTGCTTGGCGGGATGAACAGCGGGAGCTCAGCTTCTCCTGTGGTGGCAGAATACTCTTGCAGGGACTGGACAAAGGGGGAATAGGGAATCTCACATCATCTGCAGATAGTTCTCCCTGAGGTGGCAAGAGGCGAGAGCCCAGATGGCTGGTGTTTCCCCTGCAGGGGGAAGTCAAGGGAATAGCCTCTTCAGGCATGGCCCACATGTGTAGTGCCTTCTGATGGGGGAGGGGCACGCATCACCTGACCTTGGTGCCATCCCTTATGTCCTGGAAGCTGAAGTCCCTAAGAAGCCTACAAAGACAATATCCTTGCGAAGAAATGCTGCAGGTGAGAATTTGTCTGTGACCACTTCCCCGCCAGATGCCTGAGCTGGCAGATCTGGGAAGTAGGCAGGTAGACTCCCACTAGGGAAGGGGGTAGGTAGGCAGGTAGAGGGTTGCTGGGGGGTCTTGTGTCCAGTGGGGAGGAGCAAGAGAGTACTTAACTGTTGTACAGGGCACTCTTGCTCCTGCACTTTAGCCAGAAATCCCACCCTCCCACCTTTGTAAAAAAAAAAAAAAAAAAACAACAACAACATAGAAACATAGAAGGTGTCAGCAGATAAGGGCCTCATGGTCCACCTAGTCTGCCCTATTTTCTCTTTCTCCTACTGTGACACTGCAGACCCTATTCTGCCTCCATTCCTCCCAGTAAAAGCTGGGCATGGGAACACAGGGCATAGGGAATTCACTCTCCCATTATGGCGGACCACCTTAGGGGTCAAGAGGGAATTTTATTGCTTTTCCAACCAGACTTTCCTGTTTTTCCACCTTCTCTGGTGAGACAAAAGAGTTTGTTAGCGGAGGCTAGAGGTAGGGTGTTACAGTTGTGTATACTTGATGGCACGACAGCCTCGCAAGGAGTGTACAAAGGTGGAATGAATAATTCTGTGTATCCTTCAGGCAGTTCTCCCCAAGGTGGCAAAAGGTGAGAGCCAGGATAGCTGGTGTTCCTTTGTAGGGGGCAGTGGGGGGATAGCCTTTTTGGGCATGGCAGGCATGTGTAGCGTAATCTGACATGGGATGGGCACACGTCACATGGCCCTGCTGCCACCCCTTCTGCCCAGCAGGCTGAAGTCTTTCCGGAGGCTGTACCCTTTGTCTGATCCCCTGTGAGTAAGCGGATGGCTGAAGTAAAAAAGTTTGACCTTTCAGAGCCTTACTGTGACTTCTTTCCTGTGCATGTCATGCTATCTACATAATGTGGATTACAATGATGGTTCAATGAAACACATGACTGTGGCCATTTTTCTCCAAAGCATTGAGTACGTCTCAGTCTGTTTGGGTGAAGAGGGGGAACATGGCCTACAAAGATAATCCACAGATGCCTCACTGCTCTTGATAATGCCCTCTGCTGGCAGCTAGCTGAGTTCCACTGAAACTTTATCATTCATAGCCAGTGATAGCCTCCTCAATGGCTCCATCTTGGGCAAGACTGCTAAGCTGTGAAGGGGTTTATAAACAAAGTTGTTTTTTTTTTTTGTTTGTTATCAAACCTAGACTTGTAAATGAAGCTGGGGATGGCAGTTGACAAAACAGTGTAGCAAGTCCTATGGGAGAGAGCAAACAATCCACCATTTAAAAGTTTAGTCCAGTAAACAAATCCAAGCCAATGAGAAAATAATTTTAGTTATTTATTAAAATGTTTCAGCAGGAAGGCACACTGAACAACAAGTTGCTTGTCTCCTGGTACGACTTGGGTGGGGGGGGTACAGTAGGATGTGACAATTAGACATACAATTAACATTTATCATAACTGTGGAAAACACATACATTAGCTTTTAAAATGACACATTAATTTTACATTTGTAGAGTGGCGACAGAATTAGTATTTAACATGACTGAGAATTATACATACAGTAATACGCTCTGCCCAGACAGGGGAGGAAGTGCAATTGTTCAGAACTAATACCTGTTTGAGTGCTGAGAAGTAAGGAGTCAGGGGAGAAGGGGGAGGATAAGGGAAGTGGACATGGAGGTGGAGAATGGCCTAGAGCTAGCCCCTCCAGGATGCAGAGAACCTGCCAGGGACTGAAACGCATTGGAGGCCAGGAGGTAAAAGGGGGGTAGGGGAGGGAGGAAGAGAGGAAGAGTGGCAGGGGAAATAAAGTGGGAACGAGTTTTGGTAGGGGGATTGTAGAATAGGAGGAATGGGTAGTAGTGTTAGGGGGGAAGGAAAGAACTTGCCTAATACTGGCCTCTCCAGGATGCTGAGAACCCTGCAAGAGAGCAGATTAAGGGAGGGCAAGAACTGGATAGGGAGTAGAGTGGGGATGGAGAAGGGGGGGAAGGCAATAGCCCAGTACTGGACCCCTCCAGGATGCTGAGAACTCTGCCAGGGGACAAAACAAGCATGGGAGAGTTGGAATGGGGTAGAAGGGCAGAGGTAGAAACAAGGGGGAGGAGAAAGTAGAAAGTGGGAGTGCTGGATAGAAGGCTCTATGAGAGAGGGAGAGGATTTGACAGGATAATGTTGAGCGAATAGCAGAGCAGGGATGAAGGGGAACTTAGTTAGGGAGGGTTAAAACAGGAGCAGTTAACAGAGAGAAAGTTAAGTAAGGCAGAGGCTAGTGAGTAAGGGGAGGAGGAATTTCCACTCTCTTTCCAGAGACCAAAAGCAGAGTAGAGTCTACAGTGTCATATTAGGATAAAAAAGATAATAGGGCAGACTAGGTGGGCCATGAGGCCCTTATCTGCCAACAACTTCTATGTTTCTATGTTTTCTAACACTTTAGCAAGCCACACACTTTTTTAAAACTGCGCGCTTCCAGCAGCGCATCATACGTTTTCCGTCAAACTGCTCCCCAACCCCACTACACTCTGTTGCACTCCACAACAATTAATCAGCCCAGTCTGTGCACATCACTGTTAACATTAATTTCCTACACAGTGAATGAGTTTTTCCCCTTAAAAACAAAACAAAACAAAAAAAATGGCTTTTACAATCCAAAGCAGCAGCAGCGCTAGCACATCACATGCTCAGCGCTACTCTGAGCTCCTCATGCTGACTGCACTCCCGCTTGCCCAAAACAGAAAAACACCATGAACAGAATAATTTTTTTAAAAGAAAATCAGTTACCTTTGTTCGCGCTCCATCTGTACCCTGCAATATCCACTGCAGTCTGCTCCAATGTCTAAAGTGGACTGCCCTTTCAGCCTCCTCCCTGACATTCATAAATACTCTCCTCATCCTCTGGATGCCTGCTGACTGTCCACTGCATGGCAAGACAGCATGGAGCCTCCATCTGCCAGAGTGGAAATGGAGAAAGTACCATTGCTATAATCATGGAGGCAGCAGTACAGAAACAGACCAGAAATACCGCAGTCAGCAGTACCAGGAAACAACAACAGGCAAGAAACCTGAAGAGAAAAACACACACACACATCTTTGGGGACAAACACATACCAAACACTATAGTGCCCTCTACTGGCTAACACAGCAGTACAGGGACTGCTTTACAAAAAAAAACACTAAGAATTCATTTGTGATAATTTGTTACAGCATTGCTTTAATTTTTTGCAATTCTATAAAAAAATGATACTTGTAGCCCATTTTCTAAGCGTAATAATACCCTCCAGGGCAGTATTGGGCAATACTGGACCATCTAGGGGCTATCAGGCCCTCTGCCGGTAGCATCAGGCCTCATTATGCCGCTGGGTGGTCCGGTATTGCCCAATACCACCCACCCTGTTGGGTATTATTGCTTATTTAGAAACTTGTTGGAGAATCTCCCACTTCCTGATTGATGGAGAGCACCCATCACCTGAGCGAGCATCTGGCAACAGAGACCAGTGAATAACTAGTCCCTGTGCCAGCATGCCATTTTACAAATATTATTGTGCCCACTAGAATTTTCAAATCATGAATGACTGCCATTTTTTTTACTTGCAGGGCCACTAACCATTTCCCGAACCAGCCACTCTGTGTTTCTTGCTGAGCTCACTCATAGCTCCCCTACCCACTCTCTGCAACAGTAACCTTATTTTGTATTTAAAACCAAAAAAACACAATTACCTTAGTATTAAGATCTATTACACTCTCCATGGTATTCGAGCAGTTGGGCACTGTTCTCAACACTACCGTGGGATGCAGGCCACCCAGCCACTTTCTGTGCTGCTGCTACCTGGCAGCATGTCAGCTCACAATACTGTCCATCTTCACCTCAACCCATAATTTATAGGCGATAAGCTTGGGCTGTCTCCTTTCATTTTACCGATTGCAGTGTTTAAGGTGTAGTTTCTGAAGATCATTTCTACTTCCATTGTCAGGTGCCCCCAGCCATGAACAAATGACAACTCCCATGGAACTGTGGGGTGGCTAAACTTGGCCATCTCGCTACACAGGGAACAGGAAACAACTGTTATAACATGTTTAGTGTAAAATCAATACTTCTCACCATGGTCCACTTGATCACAGGGGGCGGAGGGGGCTACACAGTGCACATCAGTAGAAAACAAAAGTGACTCAAGAGGGAAGAAAATGAATGTGAGTGAAATAGGCTATCCTAAGCAGCAGCACCCTCTACTGGCAAGTATATCAGTAGAGGGACTACTTTGCAAGAAAATGTATTTTTCTTACTCTTTTAACATTAGTTTGATTTGTTTTTAATCTTTAATTTATTTAAAAATGTTACTAAAAACCCATTTTCTAAGTGAAATAATGCACTCCAGGGTGGCAAGTGTGGGCTATATCAGACCTTCCAGGGGATACAAGGCCTTCCGCCTGTGGTGTCAGGCCTCATTACACCCCAGGCGGTCTGGTATAGCCCAATATCTCCCATCCTGTAAGGTATTATTGCTTACTTTATACTAGAGTTGTCAGAACCCACTGAAATTCTAGGTTCTGCTTCTGGTCTAGAACATTGCAATTAGTATTAGAATTCTAATCTTCTATAGAACTGAAACTCTTTTGTGTATTATAGATTGAAGGAGCGCTCCTGACCAATCAGAGCACTCCTTTCCCCTGTGCATGAGACACTCTTATTCTGTGACGAGCGTCTTGTGCAGATATCCTGGAAACGGGCATGTTCTGGGAACAAGTTTTTTAAAATATATTAATGATTGCTCTCAATCAATAATATATTAATTAATATGTCCCCTGTCGCCACTCATTCCTGTATTAGAATGGTTTTACTTGCCTTCAGCTTGAGCCAGAATAGCTCAGCTTCTCTTTGCTGTTCTTGCTCCAGGCAAATGCGCATGAAACCACTCATATACTGTAATAAAACTGGAGAGAAAGAACAGATAAAGATACTAAGAGGAGAGAAAAAAACATAAATAAAAGACCTGCCCTCAGAGCAAAAATATTGTTTCACTGAAGATGCAGAAAAGAGAACCACACTGTGACTTTCAAAATGCAAATGCCAAGGGTCATAATTCCATGCCTTTGGCACATCTGAATATAAGCAGTACATGCTCATATTCTCACTAAAATTTTAAAACATTTTAGGATGTAATTCCAAACAATTTGCTTGCTTTCCATGCTGGAATCTCCTGTTTTTGAAATGACCGGAAAAAAGCATATTATTTAGCATTTAGAACATGCGGCTGGCCCACCAGTGCAGCGGTAGTGCTACCGTTCACGACGCTGATGGCCCAGGTTCAGGAACGAGCCTGGAAAGCTAGAGAGCAGGCTGGGGGGAGGAGGCTGAGCGTCTGTGGACCACTTGCCTTCTCCAGAGAGGGAGTGGGAATGAGGACCGGTGCTTGACTGACCCCAGGAGGAGACCTGGGGTACAGTAAGCACCCAGTCATTCAGAGAGGGGTTAGGCATGCCGGATGTCAGTGGATCTCTGCCTAGATGTCAAGGCACATGGTACACCTGGAAAAGAGAA
Source organism: Neoceratodus forsteri (assembly GCA_016271365.2). Classification (NCBI taxonomy): domain Eukaryota; kingdom Metazoa; phylum Chordata; order Ceratodontiformes; family Ceratodontidae; genus Neoceratodus; species Neoceratodus forsteri. The sequence continues at coordinate 433,830,993 of JADMNL010000022.1, read as the reverse complement.
AAAATTGCCTCCTGCACTCCAGGAAGATTGAGCGCCAGCACAGACCTCAATGGTCCCCGCCTGTTCCGCGCGGCGGCCCAAGGAAATGGTGATAGTTTGGGGTGTAAGGGACCCCACCTCATCCCCACCTGGGGGAAGCACGGCTAAATGGGGGACTGCTGCAGGGCTCAGGCAGGAAGGAACTGAAGCGAGATGCCAAGCCCCATGAGGCGGGAGTACAGGGGCAAGGGAGGCTAACAACAGAAAGTACCAAAAAAAAAGAACATATGAACATAGTGGATAGTATATGAGCAAACATACACAACAAGGCTGTTTTTCAATCGAGAGATTTCCATCATAACAGGAGTCTCCATTACACCAAGAGGAACTGAGATCAAAAATAGCCCCAGCATTGTATGAATTGCTCATCGTTATCTTTATAGTGTATGGGCAACCATAAATTGAAGTCTGTGTCCTTACTTCATGGAGGGGGGCGGTTCTGCACCGTTCTCTTCCCGGGGCCAGTCTCACTGCCAAGGCTGTTTCAGGAAGAGCGGAGGTTATCAAAACACACATGCACGACAACGTCCAAAGTTGTTGAGCTGCAGTTGCTACATATATAGTGCAGTATAACAAACAAAATGACATAACTACTGCAGCACAACAATGTTGTTCTAGGTAGGAATTTTTACCTAGAACAATGTTTTATCATACACTATATGAAAATACAAAATATGCTAGCTGAACAAGGCCAAAAGGTTTATCTTACAACCCATGGGTGTTCTGGTTCTTTCTTTTTTTTAGTTTTCTTTTATTCACCTACCTCCTTGGCTGGGGTGGTCCTATGGTCCCCATTCAGGTCCACTGGTGGCTCCTGCATCAGGCGCCAAGTCCAAGCTTCGACCTCCTTCTTTCTCCCTCTCTCAGGCCACGTCACGGACCCCATCATGGAAGGCCAAGGGGTCAGGGCCAGAGGGAGCTCCTGGAGCATCTGCTGCAGTGCCGCTGGCCAACTCTCATGGACGCTGGAGGATTCAGCTAGTTTTGTCCCCTTAGTTTTACCTCCCCCTTGGTGCAGGCATGCAAGGATGCCAAGGATGCTGTGGCATGTGCTCCCACATGCTGCACACCAGACATCTGCGTGCGCCGACCCTTCCACTGCTCCACAAACTGCACTACCCCCTAGCCTCTGCCAAGAGCCAGCACCTTCGTGGGAGTCCCTCCCCACACTTCCAGAGGAGGAGAGCAGTCCCAGGGATGCTCAATCCTCCTCCTCCCGGCCGACCCCTGACAACCTGAATTCGCATCAGAACCCGGGTCACCAATGCGGCATGAGGTGTGGCACCCAGCGCCTTAACCCTTAGCGCCACCGGGCTGGTGGGTGTTCTAGTTCTAAATTAGAACTCAAACCCCTGGGTTCTAAAAGAGTTCTAACCAGTTCTGACAACTGTAATTAATACTGCCCTCTAGTGAGCTAGGGAAAAATTACATTTGCATGGTGTATTAAAGACAAAGTTGCTGCTTGATTTGAAAATTAAATTTGCAATAATGGCAGAAAGGACAAACTATAGCCTTAGGGGACAAAACATCATGGTCCCCATATTCAAAGGGTAGTGTCAGTTTGAACATGGCTAGGTTCAGTGCTAACCTGTTTTTGTGCCAGCACTTTGGGTGGGGCCATATTTAGAGGCCTCCCACAGTATTGCACAAATCCAGTAGCGCCAAGGCACTACCCATATCATGCACCTATGCAAATGAGGGGGTCCCTCATGCAGACTGGTGCAGTGGTATACTCAAAGGATTGTGACAGCATTAAACAGACCCTGGAGCAGCACTGTTTAAAGCCACTCAAAACCACATCTTATCCCGGCTCAAAGCCCCACCACACAAATGCAGGATGGCTGTACTGAAATTGCCCGCCCCATGCCAAGTGTTACCCTCCACCCCAGATCACCTATTCTATGTGTCAAAAATATATGCCTGGTAGTCTAGTGGAATCCTTACCCACTGATCACCCACACCATGCGTCAAAAGTATATCCATGGCAGTCTAGTAGCCCCAAACCCCAATCATCCATCCTGTATGTCAAAAGAATTTCCCTGGTAGTATAGCAGCACCCCCCCCACCTCCAATAATCCATCTCATTTGTTTGTTTGTTTGTATTTAAAGTTATAACGATTGAGCAAAAGCTCATTTGCAATAGTGATCTATTACAAAGGTAAATTAATAAATACAAAATATGTACACAGTATAAAAATATAAATTACATACAATTTACAACAAATACACACAATCAACAAGTGCAAATATTTTTTGCAGATTGTAGACAATTCTTTAAAATAGAAACTGATGGGGGTTTGTATCTGCTGACCAAAATTCAGATGGAAGTTTATTCCAGAACATAGGAACAAAATAACTAAAGATCATTTGTCCCAGTACTTTCTGTGATAGTCTAGTGGTCCCCCCATCCCCTGATTTCCTGTCCTGTGTGTAAAAAGACTTCCCTGGTAGTCTAGTGGTTCCCCCACCCCTGAACTGATTGATAATCACCCACCAAGGAAACCCACCCTGCACCCCCCTCACCCTTATCATCACTTACCATTATGTCAGGTGTTGAGTGGTGGCTGACACAGCCCTCCATGCATCTCCTCGGCTAGCCACCATCTGACAGTCATGGAGTGCAATCACATATCACACTCCATGACTCTCAGATGGCAAGTGGCCGAGGACATGAGAGAAGGGCTGTAGTGGCCGCCACACTGCTCCCAACTTAATGGTGAGTGGTGATAGGAGTGATGGGTGGTGTGGTGCAGGAGTCCTAACTTGGTGGGTGGGTGGTGGTTGGCAATTGATCAGGGGTGTGTGGGGACCACTAGACTATCAGGGAATGTCTTTTTACACATGGGATATGTGATGAGGGGGGATCGCTAGATTACCAGGGAAAATTTTTTGACACACAGGATGGGTAATAGGGTTGGGGGCCATTAAACTGCAAGAACCATGTTATTACTGCAGTGGGGCTAGGGGTCTTCTGCACTCATGTGAATGAGCCTATCAAGGGCATGCAGATGGTTACTTAGCACCTTGCATGCCCAATGAGCTTCTTTGCATGCTTGGGCTGAATATGGCCAACAGGAGACCTGGCACTATCCCATTTTGGGCAGCACTATCTCCTGTGGGCCATACAGCCTTGGTCCATGTTGGTGCAGCACAGATCCAATTAGTACTGCACCAACATGCCCGATATTCAGTTAGTTAACACCGCTACATCGGTGAGCACTAACTGGTTGAATATTGCTCAGTGCAGTGCAACAGGCTGTGCTGTGAGTGCAACTGGATCTGAATGAGGTCCCACATAGCACATCCAAGGAAGGGATGCATGTTCCCTAAGAGAAGCAGAAAGGACACCAAGTTCACCTCCCCAAATAAGAGGAAAAAATAGGATGCTATTAGAAGAGTCAGAAAATGAGGAAGAAGACCACTGGCTACAACAAGAAAGCCCGGAAAACATACAAGAACAGTTAGGGGAGGGACGAGTGCTAGACAATCAGAGGAAGAGCTAGACCCCAGTAGTGAAGATGACCAGCTGCAGTAAGAGTTAGAAGCTAGAAAGGATCAAATAGCCACCTTAGAACTGAAATGTCAGGAGTTGCTAAACAAATGTGATGTTTCAGATAGGATCAGTGCCTACCTAGATACAATTGTAAAAGAGCTCATTCAGATCCAGTGAGAGACCTGAGACAATCTACAGAGGTACAAAAGTGCACCCAGAAACATTGAGGACAGGTATACATCTCTTAAGAGTGAGACCTGCCTTGATCAGCTAGAAGATGAGTGTCTAAGATGGGATAAGATAGATAGTGTGAGAAGACCATCTAGTTCCTACCCTCCTAATTTAAGAGCTACACATCCCTCAGTTGAGACTCTTAGGTATCAGAGAAGGGTGTCATCCAACTCTTTTCTTTCAAGAGAGGAAGGGGAGTGAACCCTACAAAAGAGAAGGTCAGATAGAAATACAATTATTGAACTGACCAAACAGATACAGGAATTAAAGAACGGACAAGACCTAAAGCAGGGTCAAACTCAAAAAGCAGAGAGAGAAAGAACCACCCTGAGATCAAGGAAGGTTAACATAGAAGTCCAGGTTACCTCCATACCCCATCCCCAGATGGAGAGAAAACACATGAGGAAATGATACGAACTATCATGAAAAAGATCGATAATGAGGTCCAAGGACTGGTACACTATCTATCAGCCTCTGGTGAGAGTGATTTTGAGGGAGAAGATAACAAAAAAACAAGAGGGTTCCCAACTAGTAAGGAAGAAGAGCAAGAAATCTAAATCCTCTAGAGATTCTTCCTCAGATGGAGAGGAATCTAGATCTAAGGAGGATTGCTCTACTAGCCTAAGAACTAAGAGAAATGTCCAAAAGAGGGAGCGCCACAACATAATGCAAACCTTAAATGTGGTTTAAGGAAAATATGATCCAGATACATCTAGCTGGACCACTGAGCAATATACAGGAACTTTACAAATGGGCTTTCTGACCTTGGAGGTTTCAAATGAGGAGGACCAAGTAGACCTGACTAGGTGCACGTTTAACCCCAGATATGTAACCTGGTTCACTGACTGACCAGCCTAAGGAAGTGACATGCTCAGTAAACAAGGCATACAAGCACAGAAAGAAAAAGTTTGTCAAATACTGCAGTATGTGGGGGCCAGGGAGGCAGAGTACCAAATGAGATGCAGGCCAGATCAGAACCCCAGGGAATTCTTCTATGAGATAAGAGATGTCTATTTTGGGGGTAGATCAGGATCCAAACACTGAAGCCAAGGACTTTAAAGAGTTATACTATGGTGTCCTACCAGAAAGCATCAGATCCCTTCTAGCCAGTAAAAATGAAACAAAGTGAACTAAGTGGCTAATATGAAAAGCAGAAGTACTGTGGGACAGTGTCCAACCTGTGGGGGCACTGCCCCCAGGAAAAGAAACCACTCAAGTCAAAGTGTCAGAAGTCACCACTTTCAGATGCTTTGACCAGGGAAGGTAATGAACTCACAATCTCCAAGAATCACAAAAAATGAGGAAAGAAACAAAACAACAGTCCTTCCCAAGCTCCATCTGTGGGTCAACCCACATACTTGACAGGCTCAGATATGCCACAGCAGGACTACCAGGACCAGGACCAGAATTTTCATTCTGCAGGATACCATGCCAATAGAGGATTCAAAAGGGATGTGAATGAGGATATTGGGGTAACAAGAGGGGCTGTGAGTACTATAACAATGGCTGGCAGAGTTTTCATAAAGAACAGGGGCATAGACAGCAAGCCATCTCCCCGAGCTTAGAAGAAATAAAAAATGAGATGAAGAAGGAGATGAAAGAATTAAAAAGTTATTTTTCAAGCACAGTTCTTAAGCAAATCCTCTCCACATGTACCTCCATCTGGGCAGACACCAACATCACATGACTCAAATGGCACCACAAGCTTAGATAACTGACTAACAGCCTCTGGTCCCTCTGATGCTGTCCAGGTTAACAGTTATTCTTGAAGATCCAAAAGATTTCATTCAGTTAATGAAACTGAAAGAATGGTTAGAGGAAATACTTTTTCTATGTCTCCTCCCTCACAGGAGGAGGCAAGAATCAGTATTACACATTCACATAGTCTAACCTCTCAACTGCCAGGTTTAAAGAAACACAAGTTCTACCTTGGCTTCCTGGTTCCCAAAGGAGGAGGAGTTGACAGATTCCAGGTAAAGTTAATAGGAAAGCTGGAGTACAAAACTTTATTAGACTCTGGGGCAGAAGTGACCTACATAGAAACATAGAAACATAGAAACATAGAAACATAGACCTAATATCTGAAAGCTTGTTTGACTAACTTACAAATGTCTTAGGTGACACAAAGCAGCTAAGAGTCCTCCCAGGTGACTTACAATTTTGTAGGTTATGAAGAACAGGAATAAAAACCTGTGGAAAAAGGCTGATGAGGCTAAGGTTTGGAAAAATTAAGTTCAAAAACCAGTGTGTACATGACCAGTAAGGCAGTCAATGGTTCTATGTCATAATGGTGACCGCTGAAAGGCAATCACTGTTACGACGAAGTCACAGTGCCGAAAATCTATTTCAGCACTGTGACTCCTCGGTACACCACAAAATGGCACCAGGCACTTACATTTTTAATGTTTTATGCGGGGGACTGCACCATCTGCACCCCCCCCCCACTTAAGGATTCTCAACTCCAAGCAGGTGCATGTCGGGGGGGGTGCAAAATGTAAAAAAAAAGAACTTGGGGCTGGGCACAACAAAAACATACCTGCGCCCAGACTCGAATCCAGCACACTGTCCACCCAAGCCATGAACCCACCCACCACTCCATGGGGCTAGCTTGGGAGCCCACTGCGACACCACCTCTCAAAACCCCTCCCGCCCCTCACTGAGCGTGCTCGCTCCCACCCCCCATGCGTGCATATGTGTAGTGACATCCTGTTGCTGCATGTGTGAACCCACCCCATCCGGTCACCCTACTTCATCAGTAGCCCCCATGATATGCACCGTGATTGAGTCACCGTTTTGCGGTTCACTTAATCACAGTCACGCATGTCACGGGCTACCCAGTCAATGACTTACTGAGTGGAAATGATCTTCTGAAAAGGTTCAGGCAGAGCTGTGTAGAATATAAAATTCCACCCATAGAATGCCCGTGGAACAACCTTTCTGATTCCACAGAATTTTCACAAAACTTCCATTGAATTCCACCACATTTTAATTTTCAGTTATTTCACTATAATTTAAACATTACACATTCAAATAATACAAAACTGGGACCATAAACAGTAGCTTATGTCTTACAAATGTGTACCACTTTCCAGATTCCTAAGTGGAAAGGAGGCAGAGGTATGGGTGGCCAAACATTAAATCAAAATTACATTTTCAGCTATTTTAAGACAATTTTAAAATTTCTTTTCAAACTTTCTCCACAATGTCAGGATGTGGAGAAGCCTCCAACAGGGGTATAGATTCCAAGTTTTAAGTCTCAAGCTTTAATGGGAGTTGAGTTATAGGTATCCAAACATTTTGCCAAATTTTTGATTTCTGTAATTTTTGTATAATTTTGATAGTATTCATTGAAATGTTATATATAATTTGACAGGTATACAGATTATCACTACTTTTGTATATGTACATAGTTTCAGAGTGCTAGCTTCAAATGGGACTAAGTGATAGCCTGCCAAACATGCTACCAAAATTTAAATTTCAGTTATTTCCATCTAATTTTAAAACAACGTATACAAATTTAACAAGAGTAGAAACATTTAAACTACTATACCACATGGTCATTTCTGAAAAAAAAAACTTCATATTTGCAGCTTTAAATGGGACTGAATTAAAAGTAGTTAAACTTTCACAACATTTAAAAATTACATTTTGCAAGAATGTAAACTGCACATTTATAGCCATCTGAAACTTTAACACTAGAGAATGCAATACCATTATGGCAGGTTCTTAGACCTTATAAGAAGACAGTGTGTGTCAATTTTATTAAGTGCTTGCTGCTAGAAATTGCAAAATAACATCTGTACTTAAAGTCAAATCCCATGAGACTTTGTGAAAATTGTAGAATTTCATGTCAGTGGCTCAGCAGATAGCACACTCACCTCTGAGGCTGGGAGATCAGAAGGCTGTGGGTTCTATCCCCACACCAGGCACTTTTGTTAATATCCCAATGCTGACACTGTAGTACAGCATGAGGGGGATGCTGCACTCCTGAGGTGCCATCTTTCTGATGAGATGTTAAACCGAGGTCCCATCTGCCTGTTCAGGTGGAGTTAAAGATCCCATGGCACTTCTCAAAAAGAGTAGGGGGAATTTTTATTGAGCAAAAATCAAAGAAAAACAGTGTTATAACTCATACAACATATTTGAAAAACAAATTCCAGAGGTCATAATACACAGTACAAAGGAGACAAAATAAAAATATCTAGTATAGAAACACATACATAAGAGGAATTAAATTACAAATCCAAAACATTATAACATCATCTTCCATCCTATACTTGTACCTAATCCATGCAATCATATCATAATAACATTCATATGAACAGTATTCAGATTTATTCATCAAAAATCCACACACATGAAGCCCAATATTCTTTATGTTTGGCCTGAGACAACGAAGCTTGTTCACACTTATAAATAGATTATAGGTCCAACAAGATCTGGTTCACTATTTGAGTTCTGGTCTACAACTTCTGTTGTATAAGTTAAGCACATCTAGCCTGCCATAAGAAATAACGACAAAGAGCAAATATAAGCCGTAGTGTGCTTACATGATATTTTGAAAGTGATAAAGGTAATATTCTATATACCAACATTTCATATGTAATGTGCAATAAATGCTTGTCTTTCCATTTGTGGAGCCACTGGGTCCAGAAATCTCTACTGAAAGGACATTCTATATAGAAATGTTGCATAGTCTCTAGTTCATTAAAACAGGTATTCCTAAAACACATTCTATCCTCTAGTGATATATGCCGAAGGTTACCTCTCACTCCTAACCTCCCATGACAGGATAACCAAGTGACATCCCACAATTTCAGTGGAAGTCTGGTACCTGTGAGTTGTTGAAAAACTAAATTATTATCTAGTTTCATACCGTGGGTATCCATGATTCTGGGGGTGTCTAAGAAGAAGGACTATAAAATATTACCATAAAGATGCTTCTGAGAAATAGTCTAGACTGCCTGATAGGACAGTTTTCACTGTTTGATTTTTAGGAACGTGGGAAACAGAAACATGGGGATACCATAGGACCTAAAGTTCCTGGGCATTTCTGAAGAAGGACCATTCCATATCTCACATAAAGGAGTAATTAATTCTGATAAAATAAAAATCCATCGGGGGGGGAGGGTGCAACAGGGATGGGAACAGGAACTTAATAAACAGGCAATGAAAAAAAAATCATATTTATCATCCTCACCCCTTCCATGCTATAATCAGAGTATAAGAAAACCCTCCTTATAGGGTTCAACTGACAACCCCAAAACCCTTGAAAGAAAATATTGTTACCCTTGGCCTCTAAGGCAAAGGGTAGAGGAAAAATAGAGTCAGTGTGCAGGAATAGGGGTAAAACCAGGGGTTTTAGTAGCAGTACACATTTTCTTTTAGCAATAGTTTTACCTTTCCAGGAATTGATAAGCTTAAAGGCCTTATCTATTGCTATGTTCCAGTTAAAGCCTGGGCCATCAGGAGTTCCAAAATACATACCTAAAATTTTTAGAGGGCTTTGGATTACAGGAATATTAACTATCTGTCCAGTAGCTGGAGGAGTAAGGGGGCTAGGAAAAATCTTGGCCATACTTTTATGGAGATTTAATTTAGAACCCAAATACTTCTCAAAATCAGAAAATAAAGTAGTCAAAACTAAAGGGTTAAGCTGGGGCATAGTGCAAACACATAAATCATCAGCATATGCATGGCTGGTTGAGACATTCTGTCCACCTGAAAGTAACAACCTAGGAATAGCAGGGTGAGAAGTAAGCTTTCTCAATAAAGGGTCAATGTCAAATGCATACAGTATCAAACTAAGAGGGCAGCCTTGTCTTACCCCCCTCTTGCCTAAAAAAACTTTACCAGGAGAATTATTGATATGGGGGGTAATCCATGCTATATTATATAAAAGTTTAATCCAGGACACAAATTGTGGGGGAATATGATACTGTACCAAAACCTGAAACAAAAAGAAATGTTCTCCTCAATCAAAGGCCTTTTCTTGGTCTAACGAGAGAAAAATAGCCTTATTGTCATCTGAACAAGAGTATACCACATCCCTAATATATGATAGTGTGTGTAGCATAGATCTGCTTGGGATAGCATAGGTCTGTTCCCGTGAGATAACCTTAGCAGCAATCATCAATAACCTAGTCAGAAGTATTACAGACAGGATCTTATAATCCATATAAAGGAGACTCGGGGGTCTCCAGTTCTTAATGTCAGCCTTCTGCCCTTTTTTAAAAATTAAGAGCATTATAGCATCTGAAAAGTTTTTAGGGATAGAATAAGTATGTATAATACTATTAAACACTACAGTTAGAGCAGGAGCTAATATATCTATGAAGGAATGATATAATTCTGTTGTTAGGCCATCAACTCCTGGGGAAGTGTGATTTTTGGTTTTTTAATAGCACCTCCTGTTTCCTCGACTGAGAGTGGGTTCACTAGGGCTCAAAGAAGATCCTCAGGAACTTCTGGTATTTCTAAATTAGAAAGGAAAGGGCTAGGTTCTGGAATCTCTGACGTTGTGCCAAACATCTCTTCCACATAAACCTGTACTACGTGTTTTAAAGATGAGAGAGAGAGTTGTGCACTATACCAGTAGTGGGGTCTGCGAGTTGTTCTATGAATGTCAAGGAAATTCTATCTGAGCAGTTTTTGAATGGATCTATGGAGGATTTAGTAGCCTGAGTGCCACACTGGGCTTCTAATTTTAAAGATATTGCCCAGTCATATTGATATTTTTCTCTATATTTAATTTTAATTCCTTAATTTGAAAGGAGAGGTCAATTTGAGATTCATGAGCCCTAGATATAGTATCTAGAAGCTGCTTTCGTAGCTTAGTATATCTAAAATAGGTTGATTGGGCTTTGTATCCTGTGGATTTTAGGAAATATTTCCGTATATCAGCTTTGGTATCTTCCCACCAAACAATAGAGGACTGGTAAGCATCTAATACAGAGACCCTTGCCTGTAACAGATTCAAACACCCCTTATGGATGTATGAGTCTTCAAGCAAAGCACTGTTTAATTTCCACCTAGTCCGAGGGACTACTGGGAAGGGGCCATCAACTGGGGAACATACCAATGCTACTGCCAAGTGGTCAGACGTTTCACAGGGGATCACTGAAGCCCGAGATACTTTAATATTTTTAGAGACAAATAAGTAGTCTATGCAAGTAGCCAGTGTTCCCCTGTGGTAGGTTTTGGTCCCTAGAGAGTGAACAGCTTTGTATCTGTCCACAAGTTGAGCAGAATGTATCACTCTTAACAATGCAATGGTACTGCTAAACATTTCATGGGCATTACTGCTTCTATCTGCAGGAGAAAGACTGCAATTAAAATCCCCACCAAAATAAACCTGCCGGGTAGTAAATAGGTATGGCTGGACTTTGAGAAATAAGGCAGACCTAGCAGCTATACTTTGTAGGGCATATATAGTAATCAACCAAAAATACATTATTCCATACTTCCCATCCACTAGAATAACCCTCCCGGGGACTACAACTACTATTCTGGAGATTTTAAAATGATATCCTACAAATAAAACACCTATCCCGTTGCAAGTATCTTCCCCATGCGACCAAAATGAAGGCCCTACTGATCACCTATGTGTAATCTGTGATACCTCATGCCTGGTTTCAAGCCTGGTGTCTTGCAAAAACTAAAAATCCTGCTTTAGGGTTTGTGAAAAGGCTAAAGTAGAGATTTGTTTACGAAATGACTTTATGCTGCACACATTCTGATTGCAGCATCAAAGTTGTGTGAAGTTGTGCATAGAATCAAAGAGTAAAAGGACAGTATGGAGGAAAAAGAAAAAAAGGAAACGAGAACCCTCTAAATTATTTACAGCCCTGGAGGTGTATCATTAATTTCACCTATGGGGAACTGCGCCCTCTGCTTTTTTCCACTTGAGAACTGTCCTTTCCAGACTCTGAGGAGTAATCCATACAGGAAGAGGAGGCTCTAGATGAGTCCAAATCTTCCTCTTCACCTTCGGTATCACCCCACTGCCTCCTGTTAGCTAGCATCTGAAATTTGTTACATGTAATAATAGATTTTGTGGGGGTATGGGTCTCTGACTTATGTTTACCTTTCCCCCATTTAGATGCGGAACCAAAATAAAGGGTTCCTCTACTCGGGGACATACATTCTAACAAAACTGTTGCAGAAGACTGAGAAGATTCAGCTTGGGATGAAATTTGTGTAGCTGCTGTGTCCTGACTTACTGACTTACTAGCCCTTGGGGAATGAGGGGAAGAAGCCTCTGATGGAAGGGACGCTTGAAGGTTAGAAGATTCCCTGTTCTCAGCTGGCATCAGGCCATGTACTGTAAGAAAGAGCTCCTCTTGACACCTCTGAGCTTGGGCCTGATATTCTGATATTAAATTTGTGTGGTCCTGCGGGAACCTGTCTACCCTGTTATGTTCAGCCCATGGACATTGGGGGTAAATGTGTCCTTGTTCATCACAAAGATTACAAAAACTTGAGTTAGGACAACCTAGACTGACGTGTCCATAAGTGAGGCATCAAGTGCACCTGGGTTGGTTGCAAGTGTAGCTCAAGTGGGTTCTAGAGCCACACTTGTGACATGTACATGGTTGCCCTGGGTAGAAACACATATCCTTGTCTCGCCCTATGCGAAAACTACCTGGAATGTGCATGACACCTTATTCAGTTTGCCTAAGTTGAACTTTTAGTTTCCATCCCCCTGTCCAAACAGAATCCTCATCTAAAATAGGATGAGGAGAGTCTAACAAATCACACTGCTGTCTGAGCCAGTGTTGAATGTCATTTATGTTAACCCCCTCGCTTCTAAACAGAAGCGTCAGAACTTTCACCAAAGGTTTCATAAGGGGGATTGACATAAATGAAGCCCATAATGGGGATTGTTTAACCAGCTCGTATTGAACCCAGAATTTTTCTAGCATGCAAACATTCTTAAAACTCACATCGTAAACAGACTTGCCATTAATGTGGATGAACGCAAACAATTCTGAAGGACTAATCCCCATAGAGTCTCATAACATACCATGTAGCACAGTTTTGTGAGAGGGAGCCATGGAAATGTCTCCTAAAAATTTTAGGCGCACAGAGTTCCTTCTCTGGGCAGGCTCCCCCACAGACTTAAACTAGTCACTCATTCTGAATGAAGTATCAGATTTTTCTTGACCAGAAACTGAAGTAGTAGGCTGCTTACTCTGAGTTGTGCATGGCTCGTTGGGACCTGTTCATTGGTTTGTGGATCCTAAATGCCTGGTAATGTCCTCTGTAGCAAGTAGTCGAGCAGAAGAACTTGCTGCGGGTTCCACTAATGGTGAGAAATCACTTAGAACAGTACTAGAGTGAGCAGTAGTAATTTCAGCAGCTGTTTCGATGATTTCGGCTGCAGAAACTGGGCTGGGTGAAGTCCAGGGTTGTCCCTCAGAAGTTTGCCACCAACCTGCAGCTTGTAAAGCAGCGTCGGAAGACCAGGTACTGTCAGAATATTTAGTTGTTCTGGATGACGATCGCAGATGCAGTTACGGTCTTTGAAGAAGAGCTTGAGAAGCTGTAGGTGCTCCAGGTTCTGTCACAGAAGGTTCTTGCCGGGCAGAGCCCATAGCAAAATCAGCCTCAGGTATATCATCAATAGTATTCATTTCTTCTTGAAGTAATTTTAGTATAAACTACTTATGCCGGGAGAACATTTGTTTTAGCTGCGCTTCAGGAATATCAGCCTCATCCTGACTGACCTGTGGTTCTGCATTGCAACTTGTATTTAGACAAGGTGTAGCATTACCAGTTACTCCTTAAGCAGTTTATGAGTAATCCAAGCCTTCTATGTTAGTCTGTTGTGCTCCAGATCCGGTATCAAGCAAGTGTTCAGTAGGAAAATCAGAGTCTGTAGGTAGGGCAGTATCTCCACCTCCTTCAGCATGAATGTCAGCCATCTTGGACAGAGGGACAAGAGTTCCCCCTGCTGACCAAGTAGGTGAATTTCCCCGGTGTCCTGGCCTTATTTCCCCCATTCACTAAAATACCACCAACTGCTTAATCTGGTTCAGTTTCAGTTGATTACCATCTGTATCCCCCCTCCCCCAGTCACCCCTGAAAAAGGGACTTCTAGTCTCAGTGAGCCTACTGAGTCATCAAATTTAATAAATAATGAAAAATTCCATAAAACTGGAATTTGCTAATTTCACTCAGTCTTATCTGGGGGATTCTAATTAAAAGATAAGGATATGAGAGGCAGGTAGTACAGGAGGTCAGCATGTTCAGGAGTAGGATGCACAATTTCTCCAAGAAATGGACAGCTCAGCTGGGTAGCACAGCAGTGGTAGACCCCCAGCTTGGTGCAAGGAAGCACACAGTGTCAACAATTCCAGCCTGGATACAGGATATTTAAGGATCACATCCAGTCAATTTATAACCCAGGGAGCCTGATGTACATGCAGGTTAAGGACGTAGAGGCACTCAAAAAGATGTAGTGAGGGAAGACAATGTCTGGGGCAGCAGGAAAGGGAAGGAAGAATTCTGACTATTCCAACAGTGTAGGTCAATAGGAAAAGGAATAGGTGACTCACTTTTAAAGGGGAGTTGTCACTGTAATGAATGAAGAGGATATCAGTGGGATCAGTAGTTCTACTGAGTCAATCTGGCTATACCAAAGGGGGGGTAGTCACCCAGAAAGGAACTGCAGGATGGTTAAAAGCTCAGCCCAGCTTATCAAATGAAGTGATACGTGCATTGTTTATGTCAAATTCCACAAAAAGAATTCTGGATGCTTCATCTGTATGCTACCATAAATATGTAAGAAAATGTTACCAATAATTGATTCTACTGCAAATTTAAAACTGCTAAACCAATTTATCCAGTTGTGTTAGACACCAGGATACACTGACTATGGATATCTACAGTATGCCAAATGTTAAGTCTATGCTTGCAAGAACAGAGAAGCTAAAAACATCCACATTTCTGAGAGTTTTCACAAAATGTTACTAATATTTACATAGTAAAAGTTTGAACCCCTGTAACTTAAATATCTTTAATCCAATTATCTACATATTTAGAACATTCTATAAGCAATACAACAAGGTTAGTTGCACTACTTTACACATGTCTAGCTCCTAAGGTGCCTGAGTTACATGCAGATGAAATTTGTTTCACAAAATTTCCCGCAAAAATAAATGACAGATTTAGAGCACAAATAAGTCTGAGACAATGCATCATATTGTCGTGAAATCTGATACATTGTTAGAACACCTTTCATCAGGGAATTATGCCAAATTTAAGATCTCTGAACTAATAGACGGCTGAGGCATATGCAGATAAAAATGTTCATGAAATTTCGCACAAAAATAAATTGTCAAACTTTGAACACCTATAATTTTGGAACTGTCCATCAGGATGTCATGATGTTTGGCATGTTCTTGGCCCACTTCCAAAGAAGAGTGCTTGCCAACCTTCAGAGCTCTAGCATAAAAGACAACTGAGGTAAGACCAAATCACTAAATTGTAAAAAATGTACATAATTTTGTTGAAATTCCGCGACATTTTGCAGAATATTGTGAAATTTCATAAAAATTCCACAAATTCAGAATTTTACAATTCTGCACAACTCTAGGTTCAGGCCACTAGCTGACTACTTTCACAGAGTTCTGTGGTCTCAGGTTAAATGGCTTATCATATTTGGAAAACGTCGTAGGGGTCCTAAATAAGCGACAGTCCTGTTACATTGAAAATAAATTATTCAATGTTCAAAATGCATTTTGTATGTTCAGGTGTACCTGACTTGTCTGTATTGTGTAATTCAGAACATTTGGCTAGGTGGAAAGAAAAGGCCCACATGATTTGCATATCAGAACAGAACTTGGCAAGCGGTTTAACTTTCTTCTCAAAAGAAGAGGTCAACTGTGCCCTCTCAGAGTCCTACTCTGTTTCTGTAACAGATGCCTTCCCTCTAAATACATACTCCATATGGGGAATGTGGAGCTGAAACACCACCAAATTGCCTTTTCTTCCTCTGTAAAGTCAGTACAGAGAATGAGAATGATTATAGGATACCCGTTGAAGCATAGAACTTGCTTTCCATTAGTTCCGTTTGGTATACAAACGCTGTCTAATCAATGAACTGTTTTACAAGATGTTAAAAAGATGAAAGCCAGACTTGATGCTTGTGGTTCAGAGTGAGTAGCTGAAGGATGTTGCAAACAATAAAAGTAACCTCAAAAGCATAGGAGTCTGTGCCTTACACTGCCTGATAGGACAAAAGATTATACAGCACCATCCATGGTACAAGGACTAAAGTCCCACATGTGTATGGAGTTGCATATCCTTGTATGATTGCTATGTGTAGCTCTGGTCAGTAATGTTCTGTGGTTATGGTTAAGCAGAGACCTATATCAAGCAAAGGTGACTCTGCAGGCCTTGAGGTCAGGAGAGACCATTCCTCAAGTATGCCAAGCAGTATATGAGTACATGGCCACAATTCCCAGTAGTGTGAAAGTTTTCCTTTGGATTAATATCCAGAAGGGCCAGTAAATGCCTGACACTTGAACGTTATTTGTCTTGGTTGGTGATGTGTTGGGCATTGTGCTCTTATCAATGTCCTTGGTGCCTGTGGATGGAGAGGTTATGCTGCTGTTGGACTGCGTGACCCTGCTACAAGGTTGTTTTCTATCATTTGTACCAGCAGAGGGAATACATGTATTATTTCATAGCCTGTGTTATTTGGTTTGCTGTTGCATGAATGTGTGAATACCATCCAATGTATACTCCTCGCTGGTTGGCCTGGCAGGGGGCACACCACTTGGTTCTTACTGTGTGTTGGACTGTGGGGAGGGCTGGCTGTCATCCCCATCATCATCTGTCTCCTTGGATGGGCCAGCATCTGTGTGGTGAGCTCTTACATTACTCTGTGCCTAGCTGCACAACAGTGTGAATTATAGATTGGTACAGTATGATGCTCAATGTCCATGGTGTCCAGGCTATCATCTTCCCCATCAGTGGACTGCTGGCTGAACATGTCAGCCACCATGTCCTTCAGAAGATTCAGCTCAGAATCATCATGCACTCACCTCTTCCCTGGTGCTCAGTGTCACAAATGCACTCCGCACGTCAGGCCCTCTGCTCCCACAGTGCCAATCTTGAAGCACAATACTGTGAACAGGGGACAGACAGGGTAACCCTCCTGTCTGTTTTGGGTCTGAATCACCTACCAGCCTCGAGTCCTGGGGTCAAAATGTGAACCTTATGCTAGCATACCCAGTTAACAGGCTCAGATATGTACCCTCTTCAGGGGATGCAGGATGATCCTTCACCCAGGGGCACCCAGCCAGGTTTCCAAAAATGTACCCTTACAACTCTATAGGAGACCTAGGTATATTCTTACCTTTAAGCAAGCTTAGTAACACATTCAAGCCCTTAACAGCTGTCAGACTTAAACACAGGTTCAGCATCACATGTAAAAGAACTGAGAAAAAGCACAGGCAGTATTTTAAGGAAAATAATGTTTACTAAAAATTTGTAAAACAGGTAAAATCAAACACAGAATAATTATATCACTAACTTACAATCACATGAAATAAATGGGAATTTACAGAACACAAATATGTCTACCCCAAATACTTAAAAGTTCTTGCCTAACTAGATGTTACCATTAAGTGCCTTCTAAAGTCCAGAGAATTAAGTCTCTCTCTGAGTCCAGAATAATATGCTAAGTTTTCCTCTGATGTCTTTTAATTTCAAACTCCATCTCTCCACCCCTTTTGGTGAGGTCACAGTTAGATCCTCCCATAGATGTTATTTCTACTGGGAAAATCAACAGTCAGCAATTTTTTAAATATGAGTCTTTCATCAAAACATCCCCTTTGATGCCTCCCTGCTGATTTCCTGTTTTGCTAGAGTGATTGCAGGTTGTACGACTGACAACAAGGTTCTGTGACCAAATGGTCTCTTCCTGCAGGAATCGTAACATTTTATGAGGTCCTATCTCCTGGCAGATGGCCATAAGGCCTTAATTAAGACAGAACAGGAACCTTTTAATTAGGGGTTCTCTTCACTGGTCAATTTAACACATCCTGCAGCTTTCAGCCTCACTTTGACTTTTGAGGTCAAAGGTCACTCACTGCAGCAGCCAGCCTGTTTTTGTGCCTAAGCAGACATTCACATTTGTTTGTAATACAAATAGCATACAATAATAATATTATAGGGTTTATCACATTACACCTAGCATTGCCTGGGAGCAGACAACTTTTTATCGTCAAAGCCAGTGAGGTTGCACCATTTCTGTTTTATAGCACTGCTGGTAAAAGGGGTATTGCCAGGTGCATTGACAGTGGCCTGTATGCCTTCCCACACCACCTGTTTGTGGGGAAGCATAACTCTCAAGGCTCTGGACCCATAATGGGACTGATAATGGTGCAGAATTCTGTGGCAGTAAAGGCTGTCTCCTGCAAATTTAAACTGGGGGCCAAGGCCATCAGAGAACAAGATGAACAATGCCATGCTATCACCCGTCTGAGTTTCATGGGCTAATCTGCAGTGCTGGATGCACCAGTGTTTTGTTCAGCAGTCTCAGAGCATTGCCAGGCTCTGGTGGTGCTGTCCTTACAGAACTATTCACAGCTAATATTTCCACACAGTGTCTGTGTTGGTATTGTACCTCCTTATATGGTAGGGTCATGGGGTGTTCCATGGGTGGGTTGGACAATACACAGAGATGGCCTCTTACCATTCCATGCCACTGCGCTTATCCCTAAATGTATTTCAGCCCATCCTACCACCGTCATGAATCTGGTGACATGCACAGTTCCACCATGTCCCTTAGCTCAGTGCCTCACTTACATGGCTTTTTTCATGTCTCACACACCTTTCTGGACAGAGTCTTAAGGGATCTTTAACACTAAATGTGGACACTATACTTATCTCTATAACACATATATCCATTTCAAATGTGTATAAAAAAGTCTGTATTATCTGTTGAATTTAGGCCCTCTAAAAATCACTACGTGAAAGGACAGAAATGTGGTTTTAAATAGTGTCTGTCATCCAGTCTAAATCCTAAAATGCTTTACAATCCAGAAGAGGGAGGAGAAAAAATGCTGCTACCATTTCTGTGTACAAGGAGATGCAACAATCACTGAGCTAGATTTAGGGCCTGATCCACCACGACCTTCTTGATGTTAAGGGCCTACAGTAGCTGTGGAACCACCACTTGGTTGGAGAGCACTCCATGACAGCCACAAACCTCTGATGCAGTGGCCTAAGTACCCCATATCTTTTCCTGCCCCATCAGCAGATCAATATGTGTGATCAGGTGCTAGGCAGGGTACAAGGTCATGCTTCTTGCAATCCACAGAGCCTGGTACACTTGGTAGAGGTCTCCAGCAGACTGTGGAGATTAATTTTGGGGGGCTGCCATAATTCCTCTGCATCCTGCCTCAGTCATGGGATCCAGCAGAAAGATCTCCCATCAGTGTGCCCCAGTTCTCCAAATGGCAGAGGAGGATTTAGCTTACAATTTATTGTTTTCTTAAAAAATGAATTCTCCTCTGAAAAGAGTATAATCAGCCCCAGGTATGTCACAATATCCCATACATGCCTGCTAGCACTGAGCATGAGATCCAACAACCAGCTGACTTGGCCCTGTGTCCGACCATCACTCCACCACCCCCGCCTGCTATGCTTGGTGTCCAGCACCTGCAGATTGTGTAAATGAGGACAGTGGATGCCTCCTGAGAGCAAGGCTCAAGGAAAAGCATCAGAAAGTGTACTGAATGACCTGGCAACACACAAGCACTTGTATGTTGTCCCAGCTATGGACTGGGCCCTAAGAGAGAGAGGCTGAAGACAGGGACTTAAAGGAACACTGTCAACCTACTTTGCATCATGTTGTTATCTAGTTAAAACCCCACATTTTATGATTGCTTACCTTCTCTAAAATTCATTGATGTTGCTGGTTGTTTTATCTGCCTTCTTGCTTAACTGAACTGAAATGCATGTCAATGTAAAATCATAACCAACCTTGTTTTGTTACAAATTTGTGATCTACAGTTATTGCGTACTTCCTGAATATTAGAAACACCCAAAACAGTGCAGCCACTCATAATGCAATAGCCTCTTCTACTACCAGTGCATTACGAGTGACTAGACTGTGAGTGTTCCTAAGTCCAGGAAAGATGCAGTGGGAGCTGATCAAGGTATGTAAACAAGCATGTTTTTGTGTGATAACACCAGCATGGTGGGCAGTCTGTTTCTCACTTTTTAAAAGAAAAAGAGAATTGGAATCAAACTTTCAGCTACATTAGCAATTTCTTCAGAATGTGAACAATCATAAAATGTTTTTTTTTTTTTAACTAGGGAAGCTTTGAGACTTAAGGTAGGTTGACAGTGTCCCTTTAAAGTGACTTGCTCAGGGTTGCACACTAAATAAGAGGCAGTGGTGGGATTCAAACTTGAGTTTCTTGGTTCACAGCTCTGTGCTCTAACCACCAGAGCAAACTGCAGAAATCAAATAGCCTTAGAAGTAGATAAAAAACACTTATGAATTATATTGCATTTAAATGCTACAACATTAATTGATGTAATAAATACATCAACCTTGGAAGCACATAAAAAGTACATATTAAGTATAGTGGGCCTTATGGACTACTGGGTCTGGTGTGCACCACAAAAGGTGCATGCAGAGCCATGCAGCTTCACGATGTAGAGCTGGCTCCAGCAGGACATGTGCCAGCATGCTGCTGTCCCACCTGCCCACTTGGACGCCGCTAATCTTAAACACATAGCAATGAGACGGAGGGCAGCCCCGGATGTGGAGCCAAACAGCACACCAGGCTTTCAACAGGAAGCTTGGTGTTGCTCAGAAGGGGATGCCCTGCTCCATGGGCATAAAGGCTCATGGGACATAGCAATATATGACCAGGACTGATGTATCCCCTTGTTGCATGCAATTTTATTAAACCAAAATTAAAAAAAACTAATGGCCACTGGACAAGGGACTCCCAGCCCTCCATGTCCAGGAGGGAGGCTGGACATGGCCAGTGGACAGTTACTCATTGGGGCTATATGGGCCCCAGAAGATACTATGCTGGAGCCAAGCTGCACCTCTGGTTTTCCCCAGCATGGGCTGTAAACAGTGCCTATCCTGCTTGGTGTGTAGGCATACTAGGGTGCCTAAGGATGCCATGCTTCTGTCCTGTCCTTAACTGCTCTGAGTTTTGCATTTGCATGGGAGCCAGGTGTAGGTGGTTTATGTTTACATAGCTGTGGGACAGGTGTCAGGCATTGGTGGGTGTCCATTGGGCACCCAGAAACCATGTAACTCAGTCATACAGTATGGCTGTAATTGGGTACCATATAGGGCACAATGAATTTAAATACTAGTTAGTATGTTTAGCAAATATACTGTGTCTGTGACCAGTCACTCTGGAAGCAGAACTTTGGAACCCTCGGCTATGTGAGGGTGTGTTCTGTATTGGTAATCAGTGAGAACACCAGGCAGGAATGGCACCATGAACACTAATAACAGAAGAACATAACTCAGTCTTCTATTGTGCAGACTCCATCTTCTCTGCTTCTCAACAACAACCCACTGAAGAGAATATATGTGTAGCTATATGCGTCTGCATAGTATAGAGACATCTAGTGGTAGTAGCTGGCATTGTCTCATATTAGAATTAGACAACACAACAAGGTATAAACTCTGGGACGCAGCATTTATTTATTTAGTTTTTGTTAACCGGGTTAGGTGCACTAGCCAAAGCTGACTGTTTTCAGGCATGACCCAGGAGAATACATACATAAAATGATATGAGATTATAGTACAGCATGTGTGATGTACCAAAATACAAACATTTTCCCTTCAAATTACCACATTGCTCATACAACAGCATTCAAACCAAGCAGCCTTGAATTTATTTAATAATAGTTAATTACTGTTCCCCACTGGGAGTAGAACAGGTGCAACTGCAGTCCATTTGAATAGGACCTGAGGTGGGGTGGGGGGAGGGGCAGAAGAATGGAACCTTTCCCAGTTCATCTTTAAGAAGTAAACACCAGTGTAGGACTGCTCCATGAAGTCAGCCTGTCTGGCTGTGTCCTGGGACTGAACCTCCACTAAACCTTTGATGGCAGGCACTGCAGGTAGTATGCATTTGCCCTGGTACAGGGGGAACTGAACTTTCGGTAGATGTACCATGGCACCAGTATCCATCAAGGGGTGCTCATGGTGAATCTGACTGTTCAGCAAACTCCTCATGTCTTCCTATGGACGGGGGGGGGGGCACAGTCTAACACCTACAGTACATGTCTCAATCTCACCTCCCATGGCAGCTGTTTATGTTTGGATGTCCAGCTGGGTGACACAGACCCCTGAAGGAGCAGTCTGAATGGAGTCCTCCACCCCTTCACCCCAAGGTGTTGCCAAGGCTGGTCTGCTAAGGAAACAGAGAGGTAATTAAATATTGACAAATTTATGGTTATGTTGCATAATTCACATGTTCAGAAACATGAGATTATAGACCTGGGTCTTGCCTGGGAACCTAAAGTACTTTCTTACTTAGGAATTAAAGTGTCTAGACATATTTCAGCCCTGATTAAACTTAACCTCCTCCCTATATCTCAAACAATAATGGCAGACCTACAGAGATGGAGATCTCTCCCACTCTCCTTGTGGGGACGAGTAAATATAATTAAGATGAATATTCTTCCCAGATTACTCTACCCACTGAGCATGGTGAGCCTGTTTCTTCCCAAATCCTGGTTTACCCATCTCCAATCCTCTCTTTCCGATTTTCCCTGGTTGGGTAAAGCAACTTGTAGAGCATATTCCAAGCTGACTCATAGGAAAGAGCTGGGCTACACGCTGCTTTGGCTCTCTATAGAGAGATAACTTTGTTGGGCTCAGGGTATTGATGTTGCCAGTCTTACTTATATCAGACCCTCTGATCATCCTAAATCTCTTTGTAATTCCCCGACATGGTGGTCCCTCAAAGTCCTTTGCCAGATCCATTCCCATTTAGGACTGGTCTTGCATAAAGATCTCTCCCAACCCCTACTCGGGAACCCACACCTTAAGATAGCCAACAGTACGGTTCCCCAGAGTTTCTGTCCAACCTTGGCAAAGGCCTCGATCTCATCTTTGATCAACCAAGATAGACTTTGCTCTGCAAAAGAGGCCAGGAAAAATTCTTTATTCTGGTCTACCACCCCTGTAAGCATCTTCAACTAAGCAAAGCGATCTCCTCGTTCATGGGCCCATATCCATGGTCAGACTGTTCCAGCCCATTATTACATCACTCATAGAAACGGCTAAGTCACCTCACCCAATTTCTATGTTTTACACCCTGTTGTAGCTCCATGACCCTAGCAGTCCCCAGGGAATTTGCTACTACTAGCAGCATGAACTGGATTTGAACTTGAGTGCTAAGGAGTGGCAACAAGTCTGGCAATGCTTATGCAAATTTATTAAGCAAGACCATCTTTGTTTCCTGCAGTTCCAAATCTTACACAATCTCTATTTCTCCTCTGTAAGATTACACAGGATGGGTAGAACAGACTTGTTGATCTGTAGCAGATGCGATTTTCTGGATGGCTCCCTAAAACACATCTTATGGGACTGCTCCCAGGTAACTTCCTTTTGGCAAACAATTAAAAGCGCTCTTGATCCCATGCTGGGTTTAGACTAATACTTTACACCACCAATGTGTCTGGTGGCTCATTTCCTCTTGGGAGATGTTAGGCTGTCGTGAAGCACACATGTCACTAATCTCTGGGGTAGCTAAACTCATTATTGTAAGACACTAATTAAACCAAACTTACCCCTCTCTAAAAGAATGGCACTGTGAAATTCTTCAGGTTCTAGAGATGGAACGACAAATTGCTAAATGAGCAGACCAACTAGAAGCATTTAATAGGAAATGGGCCCCGCTCATGGCCTTTTTACCTTTGATACACAATCTATAAGGCTCTCTAGGGTTAAGGGGCAAAGATGGACCGCAGTATCCTTTAGGGACTATAAACAGGAGGTCCCTTTGCTAATAATCCAATATTTGTTACCGGCCACAGGTTTAATAGCCAGAGGGCACCTCCTACTGAATTTCTTGAATCCCTAAAAATTAGGTTCATGATGTCCGGGGACAGAAAGGGGATGGAAGGGGTAAAGGAGAGGGAGTAGTTTCTTTCTTTCTTTTTTCCTCTTTTTTTTTTTTTTTTTTTAGGAGGTAATTGCTTCTATGTTTTATGGTCATACCAATGATTTGTTGTTGTTATGCATCATTGTCGAGCTTTCCTTTATAGAGTCCTGACCGGACATCTTCACTGTGTAGTGATGTTGAAAAGAAGCTGCTGATTGTATGGCTGTATGTTCCTTCTTTTTGAAAAACTTAATAAAGTATGTTAAATTGAAAAAAGGAAACAAGGAGGTCCTAGGACCTCCAGGTTCTTGCAGAGCACATGGGCTAAGCTGAATCTACTGCTTCACTCTGGCATTTTCCTCTCTTCTTCCCTTCATTTGCTGCATCCCCCTTTATACTCTGAGGCTGTCCCAGAAGGCAAGGTTAATGATGAGTAGGTGAACTGTACCAAATAACCCACTTTGGGGCACAGGTTACACATCAAACTTCTGCTATACATTTTGTGCATTATTGAAGAATCCTATTATATTGTATCAAGAGTAGAGCAGTAAGAGTCTATAAATCAGAATCATACAATACAGTACATAAAGAATAATGTATAGGCAACCATACACAACAAGGCTGTGTTTCCATCGAGGGGTTGAGATGACAGCATATGAACCTTGAGAGTGAAGCTCGAGAGGTCCATGCTGTCATCTCAACCCTAAGATGGAAACACATGCTAAGATAACGATAGTTGCCCATATTTTATTTTTTATAGTATATGGCTTTTTACACTAGAGTGACAGTGAAAACAAAAAATCTTGCCATTTCTTTGTTCTACTCACTTATAAAAATCAAATTTCCATACTTTTGAAAGGTAAAAGGTATGACTTTGGGCATTGAGTGGTTAGTAAGTAGCTAGATGTGGAATAACTAAGAAATTTTAAATTGTAAGACCTTTGAACTGTGCATAACAACTGTTTGGAATGTGCATAACAACACTTTGGAATGCGCATAATGGTTTAGAATGTGCTTAACAAGGATTTTGAGAAGCCTGATTTTTATACATCATAAAGGGTAACCATATACTATTTTCTATTATGTAAGTGTACTTCCAGTGTCCCAGCGTTTTGATTGTTTACTGTCAGAACACTAACGACAAACCAAAGGAATTGTACAGACATAAGCAGTAACATAAATATAGAATAATAAATGGGGCATGTACAGTATAATGAGTTTTTTTTACACACAAAGTTTATGATGAATTCAAAAACTGCAAGAGAAAGTCTGAATGGTCTGCAGGGTCATCACATATCCAGGGTGTGAACAAAATGTGCTGACACTGCCCTCCCCCCCATTATATTTAATACAAGTTTTTTTCTATGATTAAAAAAAATAAAAAGTGCTCCAAAATTAGATTTACAGACCATAGTGGGTCAGGGATCCACTACTGGGTGAGGGGATTTGATATGGTCACATTTAATGTTAATTATATAGAGGGAAGCAGCAGGAGATTGGATAAAAGAAAATGCTAACAGCCACTTTTTTCAACATTCCAAAAATGGCGTCATACTGTACATGGGTATAATATCACAACTGTGTTTAATGGGATTTGTGATGTCATACCTGTGTATAATCATAATGTATGGATGGACACTTTTCTCCATAGGGAAACAATGACATCCAAATCTCGTAATAGTATTGTTTTGGCAACATCAACTGATAATACCATTGTCACGATGTCACAACAATAATATTATGAGATTTAATGTTCCGAAAAGACTCATGCCAATCCTGAGCCAGCTTTTACTGTAAGTTTCACATGCTGTATAAGTTGACAACGCCTTACCTCACTTCAAGAATGTCTGACTGAAAAAAAATCTCAGATCATGTATTAGACAAAATAACAAACAGGAAACCATGTTCCCCATGGCTACCATCTTGTGATTCTGGTAATACAGTCACTTCAAGAGTATTATAGTGTCAGATTGAATACAATTGTTTAACTCTGCACCACATCAAGGCAAATACAGCTGTTGCAGTAGGAAACCTACAACCACTGTGTTGTTAGTGGGTCAGCCATAGAACATGACTTAGAATCACAGTAAAAGGGAGGTTGACAAGACAGGGAAAATGTTCAAGGGCTAAATCTTCATTTGCATTGCTGCCAACAAGCAGGAAAGAAATCTAGTAACTAAAAGATTCATTCATCAGTTAGAAACCAGAAAATTACTTTTATTATTTGAATTATAGACTGCGTGTTGAAACTCAATTAATTCAGGCAAATTTGAACGTATCCCAGCAGAACACCAGTTCAGTCATTATCAATGTTGTTGATGTCTACTTCCATTTGCATTTGCACATCCGATTTAACAGGAGGCCATAGGAGTCCTGGGCTCCAATTTCTAGCTGAGGGATATTTAAAGAAGTCTAAGAGCAAGGTGCACCTTGGCTGTGCACCTCGAAGTCCTCCAAAGGTTAAGATATAACTGAATGGAGGTGACATAAGGAAGGAGAAAATCTTCCCACTCACTGTGTATTTATTGAAATTTGTTAACTGGGTAGGCCTACCGAGACAAACCGGGTCTCTTTTCAGGGGTGACCCAGGATTAATTACATTGAATAAAGGCATCATTGGAAATACAGTAGACAATAGCAGAACAGACAACAGTACAGGTACATGGTTCCACATTGGTGAGTGTACAAGTCTAAAAACCACAAATCAATTTGAGTGACAGGACATTTCACAATAAGTAAAGAATATGTGCAATTCCATCTGCTTAGGGTTGGGCACTGACTCAGCAGAAGGGGTATTTAGGTTGGGAGATAATCAATAGGAGGCTAGAGCTAAGGGGTAGATTGAGTGGTCAGGCAGATATACAAAAGATAAGAACCCCTGCTTCAAATACAGGTGCGCTGATTTACCACAAGCATGTGGAATTTTAGTGCGGCTTTGAATGTGTTCAGGGTAGAGCGGTTCAACACCACTGAGGGTAGGCTATTCCAGATGGCCGGGGCAGAGACTGCAAAGGACCTGTCACCAGCATGGGATCTGGACCTGGGAACTTCTAGGGCGGGGTGGGTAGAAGACCTTAGCTCATGCTTCGCCGACTTGAACTGGAGAATTCCATAGAGACTGGGGGAGGCTGCTAATTTGGCAGTTTTGAAAGCGAGGCAGAGAGTAGGGTAGGTGAGTCTTGCCTCAAGTGTTGGCCAGTTCAGTGATACGAGAACATTACAGTGGTAGTCATGGGGATGAGCAGCAGCTGCAAAACAGGCAATTTTATGATAGAGGACTCTGAGTTTGGCAAGTTCAGTCCCCTGGAGAGGTTGTATGAGGGGGCACCATAAAGAAGAACTGGAAGGAAGGTTCCAGTGGTGATTGCCAAGTGAGCTTCACTGGAGAGGAACCCACCTAGTCTGGATAGTAGGCCACTTTGTTGATGTAGAATCTTAGTGGAAGCCTCAATGTGCAAGTTTAGGGTTAACTCTTGGTACAAATGTACTCTGAGATACTTTATGGATGCACATACCTCCAATTTTGTTCCATTGGATGAGGAGATTTGAAGAAGGTTAGATCTGTCAGCTCCCAGGTGTTTAGGGCCAAAGAGCATGGCCTTGGATTTATTTAGATTGAGGACCAGTTTACTGTTCACAAGCCATTCTTCCCAGTATTCTAAAGTCTGTATTGAGGTTCTGATTAATTTAGTTGATATCTTACGAACTTCTGTAGATGACAGCATCATCCGCATAGAGTTGGATGTTGGCTCCACCGCAATGTTTAGGCATGCTGTTTATGAAGATAGAGAATAATAGAGGTCCAAGGATGGACCCTTGGGGGACTCCTTGGTTCACCTAATGTCAGATGCCATACTCTTCCATCTTACCAGTTGTCTTCTCTCACAGAGGTAGTGTTGAAACTAGGAACAGGCATGGGAGTCCAGCCCAAGGTTCCCAAGGCTGGTGATGTGGAGATCATGGTTCACCAAGTCAAAGGCTTTCATTAAGTCAAGGAAGAGAGCTCACATGGCTAAATCTTGATCCATAGCTCCAAGTACTTCTGATGAGAACTTGACAAGGGCTGTGTCGGTCCTGTGGTTTTTCTGGAATCCATGCTGTGCATCAGAAAGTAGGTGATAGGTTTCCATATAGTCATGGATCTGTCTATACACAAGCTTCTCCAGTGTTTTAGTGAGCACACTGACTATGGAGATAGGTCAGTAATTTTAAACCAAATCTTTGGCACCATCTTTGTGAATATGGACTACTGTGGCCATTTTCCATTTTGAGGGGAATGGCCGAAGCATAAGGGACTTGTTAAATAGGTTCCTGAGTGGAGTCGCAATGATTGGGGCAGCCATTTTGAGAAACATGGGCTCCATCTTGTCAAACCCAGGAGAACCATCTGGCTTGATGGTGTTTAGCAGAGAGAAGGCTTCCTTCTGAGAAATCAAGCAGAAATGGAAATTGAGACCAGGGTGAGCATGGGGGGGGGGGAGAGAGGGAGAGAGAAGTTCCTGGTTCCAGGTGAGGTGTCTATGCATTTGTCCAGATTGGTGAAGAAGATGTTAAATGCATTTGCTAGTGCATCAGGATCAGACATCAGTTTGCCATTGACTGAGGTACTCTGGGGTGTGTCAGTAGAGCAACCCTTAAGGAGGAAGTTGATTTGTGACCAGAATTTCTTAGGGTTCATCAGGTTAGAGGTTTGGAGGGACCTGATATAATGCCTTTTAGCATGTTTTAGATCTTTTTTACAACTGTTTCTCAGGGTCCTGTATATAAGCCAATTGGCATGTTCACCTGAGTGTTTGTATTGGCCTCATGCCAAGTCTCTGAGTTTCATTTGTTTTCTTCTGTCTTGATCCAACCAGTATGCACATTTGCCTCAAGCTCTACATTGTTTTAGTGGGGCATGCTTATTAAGGACACTGAAGAAGTTATGGGTAAAGAAATCAAGAGCCGCGTCAATGTTGGAGAGGTTGTTGAGATCCATCCAGTGTATTCCTCTCAGATCATTGAGGAAGTCATCGGGAACAAACCTCGATAGGTCCTGCACAAGCAGAATCCTAGGGGGAGCGTTAGGGAGTTGTTCCTCCAGATGCAAAAGATAGGAGAATGATCGCTGAGTGAGTCAGGTAACAAACCCGCTGCTTTAATTCTGTCTGGTCGGTTTACCAGTAGCCAGTCGAGAAGAGTATGCTTTCTAGTCTTAGGATTTGGCCTTGTGAGTTTGCTGATTGGCTGGGTAAGTGACTCATCCAATAAGGTTGATTTGTTTACTGCATTGCTCAACCAGTTAAGGTTAAAGTCACCCATGAGAATAAGTTCCCTCGTAGGGTTGTTAGACACCTGGCTAATGAGGTATTCTAGTTCGCATTTAGCCAACTTAGGTGGGTTGTAGGTGCACCCAGTTGTTAGGGATTTGGCCCCTCCCAGAGTAAGTTTGACTAGGAGACACTCAGAATCCCTATTATCCAATCAAGGTGGACTAATATTAAGTGCATTTAGGGAGCTCTAGACATATATCAGCACCCCACCATCTTTTCTGTTTGTTTTGTCCTTCCGGAAAACAGTGTATCCTGGGATATCGATCTCATGATTGAGTATGTGGGGCTTAAACCAGGTTTCTGTGATTCCAATGACATCTGGAGAGTAGAGATCCACCCAGGCTTCAAGTTCACTAGGACAATTTAAAACACCTGAAGCACATTATTGGGGGCGAAGGCTGCAGTGAGGTGAACCATTTGCAGTTTTCTGTGGGGATACTTGAATCGGACAGTATTTTTTAAATTTGGAGATTTTGATCTCAGTAGTGCTATCTCTTCCTCTTTCTTAAGTAATATCTTCAGCCTGTTTGATAACACATACCAGCAGGCTTTTGTGACTTATAAAGTGCTAGCCTTTCCTACTTGTCTTGTTGTCCTTGATCTGGTTACGATTGAAAAAGGCAACCATATCTCAGTATATTGGTAGAGTGGGCAATGATTTGAATGATCTTTAAGGTGCCATGATTTGGATGGAATAAAACCAGGAATCATGCCAGTATTCTCAGTGCTGAATTGGCTCATTTCTTACTGTGGACTGATTATGATTTAAAGATCAATGGCAACCATTTTACATATTGTTAAAAAAAGCCTGAATTCAAGTCCCTGTGTCATGAATAGTGTTTCCTAAAAATATCATGCTATTTGGTTTTGTGGTTTTCTTTACATCACCATTTGTTAACTTGTTCTGCACTAACTGGAAACAGTCAGGCTGTTTCTGTCCTTCTGTCTGAGCCTTGGAGAGTGATGACATCATATTCTACTAAGCTACTGCTGCAGCAGTGCAAGTCCCTGCTTGACTAAAGAGCTACAAACTTCATAATTAGAGCAGTCTTCAGAATTAATTGTTTGCTGTTTAGGGTTTTTACTAACTCAGTCTCTGGTATGTGTTCAGATGAATTAGCTGAAAATCTATAATTTTGTTCTTCTAAAAAGCTGATCTTTTCAGTTTCAGTGCTGAATTGAAGTGGTATGCATTTGAGAAATCTGCTTGTCTGCATCACAGCTGGGAGTTCTGTCCCATCAAAACTTTATGTTTTCTTTTCCTTTTTTGTTTTTGCTCACCATGCCTCCTGGCTGGCCACTCCTTCAGGTACCCTAGGGCACCCCACTGGCTCTGCCCCCCGCCGCCAGCTACTGACCCCACATTGCAGCCCCCCTGGGGTTACCCGATGTATCCCATCATCAGACAGGGACCCCCTTTGGGGAAGAAGGCACCAGTGAGGGAAGGCCAGCACATCCAACTTGGCCCGAGTGCTGCTGTGGTCAGTCCGGGCCCTCCTGGGGCTTCCTGCCAGTGGGGGACTGGTGACCATCATCCAGTCAGCCAGGGAGCCATTGTTTCCTGGTTTTCTCCCTTAGAAGTGTGATGTACCAGGATGTCTAGGCATGGGTTGATGTCCGTCACTGTCCCTCAGCAGTGCCCTGAAGTGCTGTCCTTCCTCTGGCCTCTGCCAGAGGTCAGTCAACACTGGGTCATGGAACTCCCCCTCCCGGGAGATGGTGAGCAGTCGTGGAATGCTTGAGCCATCTCCCTCAGTCCAGACCTCCGACACCCGGGGCCATTCCTGAACCCAGGTTGTCAGTATTGCTAGCGGAAATCCAACCTCTGTGCCGGCGGGCTGACGTGTTTTGTTTTCTAGCTATACAACACTGGGTTGTTTATTTAGTGGATATAAAATAAATCTAAAGTTTCTTAATTTATACAAGTAGTTTGTCTTTGATGTAGCCTCAGTAAATAGGTCCATGTAAGAACAATTATTTTCCTCACAGATTGACAAACAGGTGTCTGCCATGCTCTGCTATTTCAGGCACATATACCATATGAACTCACAAATTTCAGTTCATTGATGGTTTCTGTGTGAAATACATAATGTATAGCTAGAAACAGTATACAGCATCCTGATGCCTACTGTCTCCTGCACCATAGTTGAGACAGCTGCACTCTGCTGCCCCATCCCCTGCCCCACAAGTCCCCTGTCTCTTGCCCCACATTTGAGGATGCTGCACCCTGCTGCCTACAGTCTTCTTGCACATGGTTGGGATTGCTCCACCCCGTTGCCCCATCATCTGCCTGAAAGGTCAGGGCTGCTGCACCATGCACACCTAATCCCACTGTCAGGGATGCTATACCCTGATGCCCTCCTGTGTCCTGCCCCACAGTGAAGGCTTCTGCATCATCATGTCCACAGTCCTCTGCCACCACAGCCAGGGCTGCTGCACTTTGCTCCTGCCTACTCAGGTAAGGCTGCTGTGGCCTGCTGTGCCCTAGAGCCCCTTGCCTCCACAGTTACAGCTGCTGCACCATGTGGCCACTTGCCATAAGAGTTATGGCATTTGCTGCACCCTTTCCTCTGCCACCAAAGTTGTGTCAGTTTCACCCAGGTGTGGCTGCTGCACCCTGTCCCACAGTTTGGGCTACTGTACCCTAATGACTCCCTTGTCTCCTGGCTGAACAGTCAGGACTTCTGCACCTTATTACCTTCTGTCCTTCATTCCCCATAACACAAGATAAATGTATTTTTCTGTTTTTTTCTTTTGGGCAGTGCAGCAATAAAATCTGATTCTGGTGGCAGGGGGCAGCATGGTGCAGAAACGCTAACTGTGGAGTCATGGGGCTATGGAGGCATGGGGCTGTAGGGTGCAACACAGCACAACAGCCCTGACTGTGTAGACAGGAACAGGGTGCAGCAGCTCTGGCTATAGGGGACAAAGTACAGCATGGTATAGAAGCCTTGATTGTGGGGCAGGACATGGGGAGGGCATCATTATATATATATATATATATATATATATATATTAACCAGGAGAGGCACACTAAGCCAGATCTTGTTTTCGGGTGTGATCTGGGAGCACAAGGAAGTTGAGTGACTTGCTCAGGGTCACACAGTATGTAAGTGGGGGCTGATTGGATTCAAACCCAGGTCTCCAGGTTTGCAGCTCAGTGCCCTTAACCACTGTGCTATACTGCCTCCTTCAGCAGCCCTGACTATGGGACAGGATGTGCATGGTGCAGCAGCCATGCCCATTTGGAAAAATGGAAGTAGGTAGCAGGGTGCAATAAAAGCACCACCTCTGGTGGCATGAGCAGCATGGTGCAGCAACCCCAAATGTTGAGGCAGGGGACATGGGACTCTAGGTCATAGCAGAGCACAGCAGCCCCAACTGTATTGACAGAAACAGGGTGCAACATGGTGCAGCAGCTCCGACAGAGGTGGCGGGGGACAAAGTGCATCAGGGTGCAGAAACCAAAACTGTTCAGGTAGGGGCAGCAGGGTGCAGTGGCCTTGACTGTTCAGGCAGGAGATGGGGGCAACAGGGTGCAGCAGCCCCAACTCTATGGAGAAGAGAGTGGGCAGCATGGTGCAGCAGTCTTGGATTCGGGGCTGGAGACAGGGTGCTTACACTACTCATGACACAGGGACTTGAATTTAGCCTTTTTTTTAACAATATGTAAAATAGTTGCCATTAATCTTTAAGCAATAAGGTACGCCAAGGTGTGGGCTACTGTCGGATTTACCATTGCCCATGTGGTGTGTCACAAGACCAAAGGCTGAGTGACTTACCACACAAGAAGTGGCCAAATCCCACAATAATGTATACTCTGGAGTGCCTTCTAACTATTATACAATGATTTTAAAGAATTTAAAAAGTTATAAAAAATTAAACTTGCTGATTTTTCCTTTTTTTACATCTTTTATGTTGATGTTTACTTAAATATCTTTCTTCCTTAGGTGAAATAGTCATCCCTGCAGGAACCAGTAGAGGAAGGGGAAGGGGAAGGATTAATATTAAATATAATTTTGTCCTATGCTAAGCCCCCATACCCCCTCCACCAGCCCAAGTTTTTTTTTTGTACTTTTCAAACTGTGAGAGCTTGTAAGGAAGTGAGACAGAGGTTCAGGGAAGAGAGAAAGAGCGAGCAGTGCACTTTAGTTTGAGCAAGCAACATGGTTTTATTTGAGTGAGCAACACAGTGTACTTGTGAGTGCAGGGAAGAAGGTTGTGAATGCAACTGGATGAAAGGGTCAGGTGGCAGTTTCTGTTTCACTGGGATTGGGTCCAGGCATGACAGTTTTGTGTTAGGTGTTCAGCCAAATATGAGACTTCTGCAGTCGGGCAAAGGACTGTATTCTCAGTGAATTTTCATCTGAGTTCTTTATTTTTGGATTGTGACTGAAAACTTTAGGTAAAGTGTGTCCATATATATATTGAATATTTTGTGACAATTTATGATGAAACCCAAATGTAAATGCAAACAATGAGAAAGCAAGATGTGGTGGCCAATTTTTTTAAGGTAAAATCAGTATTTACAAACTGCTTGTGTAAACCCGTGGATAATGGTGGGATTTACCCATGGGCAAAGATGTCAGTGAACAAAACAAATTTCAGTATTTTGTGTACCCATTGTGTAATGTTACATATGGAGAAACTGGGGCATAATGGGAAGAAACCAAGGCTTAAATTTATGGACTGTAGAACCAGACTTTCTAGTGGGCCATAGAAAATGTCCAATATTATTTATCTAAGCCTTTTTAGAACTTTCAGAACCTTGTAGTTTTTGTTGATTTTAAAGTACAAAAGTTGATTTAAAGCAGCAGTGCAATGAAAAATGTGTCAGTTTCAGCTACAATTAATAACAATATTAGAATACGTGTCAAATTTACTTTTCTAGGTGCCTTCTGTGTTGTGCACCATGAGTATTTTTTATTGGCTTGATCCTAACTCTTCTTGTCAGATCTACAGTGCTATCTACAGTATAAGCAAAATGTCATGGCCATCTTTTTTTCTTTAGAGAAAAACAAAACAAATTAAAATATCTCTAAAATATAAAAATGCTGATGGAACTAGAACATTTTACCATGAAAGAAGATGTCCGTAATTTTTTATCGTGACAAAAGGTAGGGTCCAATTTTTTCTCAGTTTAATTGCACTGCTGCTTTAAACTCCATTTCAACCCATAAACTACAGAAAAAGAATGAAAATGATGGTAACAACAGTACAAATAGCTCATATTATTGCTAAATATAGTGGCGCGTACTTTAAGTTAGAACCATACAGTACACTTATAGAATAAATGCTAGGAAAGTTGTAGTGTAGTAACATACTAACATACTAAAATGCCAGCAGAATAGGCCTAATGGTCTTTCGTGTCTGCTCATTTGGTCAGCCCCAACCCTGGGAGCTGACCTTGCGGCCCCCCTCTCCCTCTTTGGCTTCTCTCTTCCCAGTCCTGGATATTCTCGCTGCACTGGTTTTTGCTTCCAGAACCCTTCCCCTGTACCTGTCCCACCCCATCTTGAACCCCTCCACCGTTTCTGCCTCCACCAGCCCCCTGGGCAGCGCATTCCATGGCTCACCACTCTCTCAGTGAAGTAGCACCTCCTCCTTTCTCCCCTGAATCCCCCCCTCCAGCTTCCACCCATGCCCGCTAGTTGTCCCCCCTTCGAGCACCCTGACTGCTCCTCTCTATTTACCCCTTCATGTACCTGAAGACTCTATCATGTCCCCCCAGTCCCTTCTCTCTTCCAATGTGTACATATTTAGCTCTTGAGCCTCTCCCCATAGGTTCTATCCCCTAAGCCCCAAATCATTTTGGTTGCCATCCTCTGGACCCTCTCCAGGAGTTCAATGTCCCTCTTTAAATGTGGCCTCCAAAACTGCACGCAGTACTCGAGGTGCGGCCTCACCAAGCAGTTATACAGTGGGAGTATCACTTCCCTCCTTTGGAGGTGAGCCCCCTAGCGAGTAAAATAATTCCATTGTCCAGTCAAACAAGTTAATGGAAGAAACTGGTGTCTGCGGACCGTGGACCATTTCAGGAATTTCCTGTCCAGTGAAAAAAAAAACACACAAGTTGCAGAGGTTCAAGTTGCTGTTGTACAACACACAGTTTCAAGGTATTGTGAAAAATAATTCACTACATGTAGATATCACTTTTCCTTCCAGTTAAATAAATCTGCGTCAAGCATTTGTCATGGATGGTCTAGAAATACAGATGATATCAATGGTTAAAATGGACTGTCTCATTGCTTGTCACTAGTGTTACAGTTTTTATGTGCTAGAGCAAGCGTAGCATGCAAAGCACCTCTTGTGGTCATGAGTGTTCTTTTCTGCATTTAGTCAAGTTTAAGGTTACATTCACTCTCAATGATTTGGCAGCATGATGTCATCGATGGTGTTCGTGATAAGGTTTTTAGGGCTTGATGTAGTGTTTCAGACCTACACAAGCCTGGATTTGATCCCCAGAATGGTCTGTTTTTTCTCCTTCTCACTACAATTTATGTGGTAGGAGAGACATTGTTAGATGTAGTTGCTGCTGTCAGTGATAGAGTTTCAGAAAGGTTTGATGCAGACTTTCAAAACATTGCACTGTTACTGCTATGTTGCAATCAACTTAATTAGTTCTGGCTGAGACTTTGAGATTTGTCCAGGTGTGACTGCAACTTGGTGGGAAGCATTATTTCAAGCTGGCAGAGAGTTCATTACTAAACTCCACTACAGCTGAGTGTGGAGGTGGGGGCTGCACTTAGTGCAGGGTGTGCTTTCCCATAACATGCATATCTTGTCTAGTAATCTTCTGTTTCACCATGTGGAATGATAGCACAATGGCAGGGGACCAGGACATTAGTAGGATGGTGCCTGGCTTTGATTCCCAGTTATGAAAATGTTTTCTTTCTCACTACAATTTATAATGTTAACATGCGTCTCTCTCTAGAAACTTTATGTATAACCTTTTGGAATGATAGCATAGTGTTAGAGCACCTGGACTGTAGTTGGGAGGGGGCCTGGATTTGCTTTCCAGAGGAAAAAAATGTTTTCTTTCGTACTGCAATTTATGTTGTTAGCATGCATCGCTATCTAAAAACCTTCTGTCTCTCCTATTGGAATAATGTCAGTGTCAGAGTTCCTGGACTGTAGTTGGGAAGGGGTCTGGTTTCAATTCCCAGGGAGAAACATGTTTTCTTTCTTGCTGCAGTTCATATTGTTAGCATGCATCTTTCTCTAGAAACATTCTGTCTCACCATAATGAATGATAGAACAGTGGCAAAGCTCTAGGACATTAATTGGGAGGGGGCATGGGTTTGGTTCCCAGTGGGGGGGGCATTTTTTCATTCTTACTATAATTTATGTTGTTAGTGTTCATCTCTCTCTAGATACCTTCTTTCTGTCTCACCAAGAGGAATGATAGCACTCTGGCAGAGCACCAAGGCAGTAGCTAGGAGGGTGATTGGGTTTGATTCCCAGTGGAGAACATTATTTCTTCCTCATTACAATTTAAGCTGTTAACATGCATCTCTCTCTCTAGAAATATTATGTCTCGCCGTGTGGAATGATAGCACTGAGGAAGAGCACCAGTACAGTAGTTGGGAACGGGTCTGGCTTTCATGCCCAGTGAGGAACATTTATTCTTTCTTACTACAATTTATGTTGTTCATTTCTCTCTCTATAAACCTTCCACTTCACATGTGGAATGATAGCACAGTGGCTGAACACCAGGACAGTAGTTGGAAGGGGGCCTCAGTTTGCTTCCCAGAGAGGGACATTTTTATTTCTCACTTCAAATTATGTTCTTAGCATCATTCCCTCTCTAGGATCCTTCAGTCTCACCATGTGGAAGTACAACACAGCAGAACATATAAAAAGACAGCATGCGCATGTACGCAGCTGCTCAATCCTGCTCCATCCCTCCCCCCATGCCGGCTCCTTGATGGCCTGAGATCATTCCCGAACCCAGGTCGCTGGCATAGTGAGAGGTAAGGTGTCCAGTGCCTCAGCCCTCAGTGCCACCAGGCTGACTTGGAAGTGGTGATTTTGTGTGTTGTTTCGTGAGTTGTACTATGTTGTCTCTCCCTTTTCTGCCCTCCTTCACTATTTGTGCCACCTGGAGTTGGTTATATATAGTTGGGAGGGTGCAGGGGGTGAACCCCTTCCCCCACATTACACCGGTTTCCTCTAATCTGTTTATATGCTTCCAGATAGGTGGTTTCTACGTTATCCTATGTTATCAGAGGTGCTCATTGTGTCTGTTCCCATTGTAATTAGCTTGCAATTTTATTGGTGCTCACTTCCTGTGCTGCCGACTTCTTGCTCCCAGTCTGTTGTCATTTGGCAAGTTACTTTCTGCTCTAATGTGGGTGACCCCATTTGAGAGTACCTGCCACTACTGGTCACCCACCTCCCCAAACTCCTCCATGCTCATAAAAGGAACATTTAAAAAAAAATAAATACAATAAAAAATAAACTGCTCTTTCAGCCTACACCAACACACATTGATGGCTGTATATGTTTGTGAGGGTTGGAAGAACAACCTCTGTATTCCTAGTTCTGACCATGCCGTGCCAAACAGCCTGATGTGTGTGTGTATGGAGGGGGGGTTGGATGATCTATAACAACTAGTTTAGGGAGATAGTGTATTATACCAGTGTAACTATAAAATATGGTAAAGAAAAAATAAAGCCTAACAATATGGGGGGGGGGAACTACAGTTATGGTGACCACTGTAGGACAAAAGTCCTGAAGGCAAAAAAAGAAAAGATACAGCCATCTATTGCAGGTTAAATAACTATTTTACAACACAGTATAATAAAAAATACATTTTCTTTCTCTATAAACATGAACATTTTGATTTTTTCATGCATGTAAAATACAGAGGACTATTTTATAAGCACAATAAGGCACTCTGGGTATGTGAATTAGATAGTTCTAATGCATGGCTGGGGCTGAAGGCACAAGGCTGCAACACCCCTGGCCATACATTAGAACTGTTTAAAGTACACCCTGTTGTGTCTTATTGCTTACAAAGTGCATCGATAGAAGGTTAAAAAAATTGAAAATTAAACAAGTTTCTCTCTAAAGAATCCCTCTAGAGAATGCTTAAGAACATAAGAACATAAGAACATAAGAAAGTGCCAGCAGAAGGGGACCTTGTGATTCATCTAGTCTGCCCGTGAAAGCTACCCCCTCCAAGTTTCTTTACTGCCTTAGGTTTCCACAGTACCTATCCCATGCTAGCTTGAACCCCCACTCCCCACTGTCTTTGCTGCCACAGCCTTTGGGGGCAGACTGTTCCAGGGTTCCACCACCCTTTCCATGAAGAAAATCTTCCTACTGTTTGTTTTGAAACTACCTCCCTTCAGGCACATGTTGTGCCCCCCTTGTCCATGTATTTGTGTTTTCCCTGAAGAGATCCTGTGTTTGTACTGAGCAGATATCTTTGAGGCATTTTAATGTCTCTATCATATCTCCTCTGTCCCTTCTCCTCTCTAGTGAATACATCCTAAGTTGGTTTAATCATGATTCATATGATTTTTCATGTAGTCCATGTATCATCTTAGTAGCTGTCCTCCACTCAGTTTTCAGGTGATCCTTGTCCTTCTTGAGGTGTGGTCTCCAGAACTGGATGCAATACTCCAGGTGAGGTCTCACAAAGGACCTATGCAGTGGGACTATCACTTCACTTTTCCTACTTGTGATACCCCTTCCTATGCATCTGAGAACACTGCTAGCTTTTTGCACTGCCTTTTCGCACTGCCTAGTTGTCCTTAAATCATCAGATACGAGTACCCCCAAATCCCTCTCTACTTTAGTTTCAGTCAGCTGTTCCCCCCAAGGAATATTTCCAGCCTAGATTCTTCCTTCCCAGGTGCATAATTTTGCACTTCTTGGCGTTGAATTTTAACTGCCACTATTTGACCATTCCTCCAATTTTTTTATGTTTGCTTGCATGCACGTGCAAGAAACATAGTGCCACCATACGAGTTTTCATAGGTGTGCCTCCCCTAGTTCCAATGCCCTGCTCCCTTTTGCAGGCATGACTGCACCATGCAATGAATGTCTGAGCTGTCTATGACAGCCGTTCAGAATGCAGTGGCGTACAGTTGAAAGTGGAAAACCGCTGCAATCAGCGGTTGTAATGTGTAGGCAATTTGCATATTGCCGTCGGCAATATGCAAACTGCCGACACTCAGCACTGCATCCTGAATGGAGTTGTCGTAGACAGCTCCCTTGAAGTTTCTTCCTCCCCAAACACTCAAGTAGCATGCTGGTAGCCCATCCAAGTGTGCTCATGCGCTCCCCCCACCACACACAGTATGGATGATGGGGGTGCCCAATCCCACGTCGGCTCCGCACTCCCCCCAGACTTCTGTAGTTGCCCACTGGGAGCCAACCCCAGTGTGGCAAAAGCATGATGGTGATGGGGGTCCCATCCGCTCCCTCAACAACCCCAAAAAAAAACACAGATTTCCAGTTGCCACTCTGGGAGCCCACCCCAGTGTGGCACATGTCTGTATGGCTGACAGGGGTACCAATCCCGTCAGCTCCACTGACCCCAAAAGATCTTTCAGGCTGCCACGCTGGGAGCCCACCCCAGCATGGCATAAGTCACGCGTCATCTTCTTAGAAAGAAAAAACACCTGAAAACAGAAAATGGTCCCTCGTTGATTGTCTAGCCCCCCAACCCACACCCACCCTCTGTGCAGCCACCTCCCCACACCCTCGACCCCATACTTACCTCCGGATCCTAGC
Organism: Neoceratodus forsteri; assembly: GCA_016271365.2. Classification (NCBI taxonomy): domain Eukaryota; kingdom Metazoa; phylum Chordata; order Ceratodontiformes; family Ceratodontidae; genus Neoceratodus; species Neoceratodus forsteri. The sequence goes on along the minus strand of JADMNL010000022.1, from coordinate 433,791,061 downwards.
ACGAAGATCTTCGGTGGACCGGGAACATGTCTGCACTCTTCAAAGCCGACCGCAAACTGAAGAAATGCCGGTAAGCTGTATAGTGACATAAATGGTTATTTATTTCAACTTTGGTGCATATCTAGGCCATTTTTGGGAATTTTTATACCAAATTTTCAACATGGGGTTTTTGGGACCCCTTCTCATGAATTCTGGCACTGTCATGGCGTTAATTGGCCCCAAAAGGTGATTTCATGGTCACTGCATTGAACCACCTTTCGGGACTGATTTACAAAATGACAGTGTCACAGTTCATGAGGTAGGCCCCCAAAAACCCTATGTTGAAAATTTGGTGAAAAAATTCCCCAAAATGACTGATTCGAAAGTGTATTGCGCAGTTCTATGCATGCTCGTAAGTTCATAATTTTATATATTTTCACTCCAGATTTTCAACATTGCCATTTTACCACACCTCCTTATGAGCCGTACAGCTGTCATTTTTCACATCTGGCCCAAAATGTGTTTACGTGCATGTAGCGCACAATGGCGCAGTCGGTGTGTGAAATCAATGTTCGGGACAGATTAAGAAAATCACAGTGACACTGTTCATGAGCAGAGGTCTTAAAATGGCTATGTTAAAAATTTGGTGACAAAAGTCCATAAAATTACTGTGTTATGAGCGAGCATTGTGCAGTTTCCACGCACTCTCATAAGTTCATGAATTTGTAATATTTTCAGTCCAGATTTTCACCACTGGCATTTTTCCACACTTCCTTATGAACAGTACAGCTGTCATTTTTCACACCCTGGCCAAAATGTGTTTTCACACTTCCAGCACAGAAATGCGTGGTCGCTGTGGGAAATCACTGTTCGGGACAGATTAAGAAAATCACAGTGACACTGTTCATGAGCGGAGGTCCCCAAATATCTGCATTGACAATCTGCTGTAAAATATCCCCAAACTAATTACATTATGGGTGTGCGTTGCACAGTTTCTACGCATGCTCGTGACTTCACTTTTTCTGCAGGGTGGTGGTGGGGTTGGCTTCAGTTCAATACTTCACTGCCATTCCTATTATGCATCTCTTTAACTCCTACACTACCAATGCCAATACCAGCAAGCAAACATTTGGCATTGACAAATGCTTGTTTAGATCAGTGATCATTTCTGTGAGCCCCTCTTGTATATCCACTCTGTTTCAGAGTTTGGTGTCATCTGCGAACAGGCATACCTTTCCCTGCAAACCCTCCATGATGTCACTAATGAATATGTTAAATAGAATTGGCCCCAGCATCGATCCCTGGGGGACTCTACTGGTCACCAATCCTTCCTCCGACAGAGTGCCATTTACTAACACTCTCTGGGTTCTCCTTTGGAGCCCGTTTCTAATACAGCCTACTATTTTATGTCCCACTCCTGTGTGTTCCAACTTATTTATCAGCCTCCTATGTGGAATGGAGTCAAACACCTTACTGAAGTCCAGATATAAGACGTCTACTGCTCCTCCTTGGTCCACCGTTCTGATCACTCAATCGAAGAAATCAGTTATGTTTGTCAGACATGACCTCCCCGCTGTGAAGTCATGCTGCTTTAGGTCTGTTTGGCTAGTTGCTTCTAGATGCTAGGAAAAAAACAAAACAGCTCCATAACCACAAAAGAGGGTGTCTTGTGTACAAAACAAACAGATAAAGGCAAATACCGGTACTCCTCAAGGAACTCCAAAAGTCAATACTTTATTAAATAAAATCAGGATGCCATGAACACAACATGGACTGTGTAGCCCTCTACCGGTTTTGCACATACTTGTGCATCATCAGGAGGTGAAGACCAATGAGAATACATGACATAAATACAAAATTCTTAAAGGTACATGATCAATTCAGTGCATAGACAGGTAAAGGGCTGGTTGCTCAATTACTAAAAGTGCATTGTGCTGAAGTGTAGAAGTGAATAAATAAATCAGTACCCAAATCTATGTAAATACACTAATGAACGAATTAAAAACATTTGCCAATTGATCCATGTTGCATTCATGGCGTCCTGATTTTATTTAATAAAGTATTGACTTTGGGAGTTCCTTGAGGAGTGGTAGTATTTGCCTTTATCTGATTGCTTCTAGATGCTGTACAGTTCTTTCTTTCTTTCAGTAATGTTTCCATGATTTTCCCCACCACTGAGGTGAGGGTAACTGGATGGTAGTTTCCAATGTCTTCCTTGCTGCCACTTTTGTGCAGTGGTACCACAGTGTTTTTTTTTCCAGTCATCCGGTACTGTGTCACTCTCCAGTGACTTGTTGAAAAGGTTTGATGCCTAATACATCTGTTTGTTTATATATGTCACACAGTTAACACCAAGATCGGTGCAGCCTATAGAGTGTGACACTCACTTACTCCTGCTGTGATAATCTATGTGGCGAGAGGTGTGTTGCTACCTCAACTGTTATATGCTCTTCCAGTACTCTCTCATGCCAGCATGGGGGTTCTTTATAAGTGGGATATTACTTATAATAACATCTCCACCGCCTTTATCGGCTCGCTCATACTTAATTCGCCGTACTTTACTCTACTTCTTTAAATTGGCTGTCTCCTAATGCCCTTTGTTCTTATGCACTAGGCTGTTTTGTAGACTCTTTAACCAGAACACCTCACCCCACAGCTCTGGGTGATATGCTTACCCCTGTCTCTCACACTTGTGCCCTCAGGTCCTCCTCCTTCCCCCACCTTGCTTTCAGTTTAGCCATGATCCACTAAAATGGGAGAGCAGGCTTTTTCTTATTTTTTACCCCTAGGTTCTGGAATTCACTCCCCCTTCATGTGAAGACCTCCAGATCTCACCTAACTTTTAAGCATGCACTTTTTTCCCACCTTAGTGCTCCAGGTTACTGCGACTGCACTTAACGTGGTTTGTGGCTTGCTGCTTGCCCTCCAGCTTCTCACTTGCCCATTTCTGTATGCTGTTGTGTATGTTGACTAACTGTCTCTTGTCTCCACTACTTAGGACATAGGACTTGGTACCTGGAAACTATGCAAGATTGTATGTCTGTTCTAACTTGTATTATTCTTTTTGTTACCCTAATGATGTTAATTATGCTGATGTTAATGCTGTTTCATGATTTTTGTTCTGACAGTTCCCTTTGCCTTATGTAACTCACCATTGTCTTTGCCATATTATTGTAAGCTGTACTCATTGTTGTCTTTACTGTATTACTGTAAGCTGTACCCTTGCAGGTCGTGCCTGAAAATAGGCAGGTATTTTGCCTAGTGCACCTACCCAGACATCAAAAGCAAATAAGTAAATATCATATATCCAGTCATCCTTTAGACATGAGAAAATACCTTCCTTGATTGATCACTACCATCTATACAGACATCAGTTTGACCTCGGTGGTGTGAAAATTAATGGAGAGTATACTAAAGGAACGTTTGAGGGCGTACTTGGAGGAGGTGGGAGATCTGGATAGTCAGCAACGTGGGTTTGTGCCAGGTAGATCATGTCAGACCAATCTTGTGGAGCTCTACAAATGGGTAACATCAGAACTGGACAGGGGAAAGCCTGTGGATGTATTATTCTTGGACTTCAGCAAAGCGTTCGACTCTGTCCCCCACAATGGTCTGGTGGAGAAACTGACGGGGTTGGCAGTAGGCCCTTTGATGGTCAGATGGATTGAAAACTGGCTAGCTGGATGCACTCAGAGAGTAGTGGTTGGGGGGAGCTCTCGAACCCTAGAGAGGTCGGTAGTGGGGTACCGCAGGGCTCGGTCCTGGGTCCAATCCTGTTTAATGCATACATTTCGGACATCAGGGAGGGTATAGGGTGTGAAATGAGTCTCTTTGCTGATGACTCCAAGATGCGAGCAGTAGTTGAGGGGGAAGAGGGGAGGTTGGCCCTGCAATGAGACCTGGACACCATGGAAAGGTGGGCTCACACATGGAAATTAAATTTCAATATCACCAAGTGCAAGGTGTTACATCTGGGGTGGGGAAACCCTAAACACAGGTACACCCTGGGAGGGGAGGCACTGGAGGCCTCAATAGGGGAAAAAGACCTAGGGGTCATGGTAGATGCATGTATAAATAACTCCGAGCAGTGCAGGAGAGTGGCTAGCAAAGCAAACAGGATATTGGGATGCATCATAAGGGGGATCACCTCTAGGAGCAGGGAAGTGATTCTGCCACTGTAAAATGGATTGGTTAGACCACACCTTGAGTACTGTGTACAGTATTGCAGACCACACTTGAAGAGGGACATACAGCTCCTGGAGAGGGTACAGAGGAGGGTAACTAAGATGATACGAGGACTAGCGGATTTGACGTATTAGGACAGACTTGAGGAGCTCTGCCTGTTTTCATTGGAGGAGAGGAGAGACGGGGGGACATGATTGAGGTCTTTAAGTACCTCAAGGGAATAAAGAGGGTAAACATGGAGGGGATCTTTTGACTAAAGCAGGGAGGTATCACCAGAGGGCATGGTTTGAAGTTGGAAGGTGGAAGAGTGACGGGGGAAAAGAGGAGGAGGTTTTTCACTGAGAGGGTGGTGGATCCTTGGAACATGCTGCCTGGCGAGCTGGTTCAGAGATCCACAGTGGAGGGCTTCAAGAGAGGGTGGGACAGAGACAGAAAGCAGATGTATCAGATGATGGCCTGGCCCAGGGGGGTGGGGATGGATGAAAGGGGTTTCTGGAACACAAGGGGGAGGGCCTCGGTACCCAACTAGGGATCTGAGGTTTGAGCAGACTCAATAGAATGTAAGGCCTAATCTGCTGGCAATTAGTATGTTAGTATTACCACATTTCTCAATTATTTGGCCCACAGCCATATTTTTTATATAAAGAACACTCATAGATACCTTAAACAAAATGTTATTTCACTAGAAAACTAATCTTTTGTAGGTGCATTCACCAGCATAATTTCCTTCCAGCCAATACTGCACTCTTGCTTTGCTGGAATGCAGATATTCCTTCTATGACTCTGTCCCACTGCTTACATCAGTGGCATCTTCATGTGACATAAAGGTTTATGTATAGACATTTTGAACAACAAAAGTAAAAAACAGAAAGACATCAGACGTGCTAAATTTTTTTCTGATAACAATACACAGTTCAGAGCTCATCCTATCTGGTAACCTTGGTTTGTTTTAAGTGTTTGATCCCTAATAACTTATTCATTGTTACTCATTTTCACTGCCATGTTCATTCCAGGATGTAAATGCCATTTTTTTTTAAATCTCAGCATGCTTTGTATGCTCTTATGATTGCACCTGCTGTTTTGATTTTTCAACCACTATTTCTTCCTGTTATAATGTCACTGAATGCCTGACTCCCCAGTGTTGTCTTTTTCCAACTGTGTTTTTATTATTTGTACTGATGATGTAAGTTCTGTTATACTCCTGGCACATGCCTGAAAATAAGCATATGTATGCCTAGTGTATTTTACCTGATATCAAAAACAAATATAAGAATAAATAATGAAAGAGAAGAAAACAAAGAAAGAAAGAAAGAAAGAGAGAGAGAAAAAGAGAAAGACATTTCAAACAGCTACAAAAATGACTTTAAATCAGAATAATATTTTTTCACCAAACTAATGCTGATTTGTTCCTTAGGATCAACTCTTTCTACCCTGAACATTTCAGACTAAAATCCAAAATGGTGTGGGTGCAGGGTGATGAGGGAAATTCAGGAAAAATTGGTGAAAAAAGGTGAAAAACTCACTTTTGTCCCTATGCTCTGTGCAAAATCCGTAGACCCGATCAAAACAAAACTTGGCAAGTCAAGAGCTCTACCCCACAGGACAGCACATACCAATGTTCATGCAAATCTGTTGAATGGTTGCAAAGTTATTAAGGTGCAAAATTTGGGATTTAACATTAAACTGCCTACTCAACCCTAACTATAGAGGCACGACGCACCTCTATAATATATAATATATATATATATATATATATATATATATATATATATATATATATACACACACATACATATTTAAGCACGTTTTCAACATTTAGAGTTAGCTATTACTGACTGTGTTCCCCATCCTCTGCCCTTGTGACCAGAGGCCGAGCTACAGGTCTGAGCGAGGTTGGCCACACAGACTGGTTACATTATGTATGGGCTGTGCAGCATTGTGTAAAGCAAGCCATAGGTCCAAGACCCTGCAACATGGGTTTGTTTCTTTGCATAAGGCCTAGAGGGCCTTATGCAGAGCAAGCTACACCTCCACATTATACACCTCTGGTATGCTGCTTTTTGTAGGAACCACGGGGCCCTGTGTGAAGCAATGTATAAGTCTGGGGCACTGTAACACAGGCATGCTGCTTTGTGTGTGTGGCACTCAGGCCCCTACAAGAAGCACAATATAGATTTTGGGCTGTGCACCATGTGTCTGCTGTGGGCTGTGCACTAAGCAACTACAATTCTGGGAGCATACACCATAGGTCTGCTGCTTCCTGTACAGCATGAAGCACTCTCTGCTAAACAAATTACATCTGGGGCCATGCCCCATGACTCTGGTACTTTGTGCATGGCACTAAATAAAATAAGACACCTATGGGGTAATGCTTCAGGCCTGTAGATTGGTCGAAGGTTCACAAGAATAGGAGACAGGGCAGGCGTTAAGGATGAAAATCCTAAAGCCCATTTTCATTCTTTTGTGGCTCTCTAGCCCTAACAGATGCATTAACATAGGGTTTTTTTTTTCCAAGAAAGATATTAAAAAGCCTTTATGATTTGCCCACATAAATTCTTTAAGTGTGCAGACTCGGCCAAAGAGCAACTTCAGGCTCTGCTAACCACTCTTTTCCCATCTGACATGCAGATTATACTTCATTGGTCATTGCTTAAAACACAGTTTAGTAAATGCAGTGGAACTGCATGAAATGCATGTCATCAATATTAAGAGGAATGCAATGTGAAGCGATGAATTACTGCAAGAACACTGCAAAAAAATGTGAGACGCATGTTTCAGTACTAGTGTTCCTTTTAACTCTGTTTCTAAATTTCATCTTAAATGACTAATACATTTACAAATGGACAATTGCATATTGAACTAGAAGTACACAATTCCCATCTAAAGTGATGAAACTGGATACTAAAATCACTGATTTGAGCATAAAGATTTGTATTGTTTCTCTTTAAGACTGCGCCATTTTTGGCTGTTGAAGGAATGTAAGCATCGAGGCTCACATAGGATAGCAGTACAGTAGTGCCAAAAGGTGCTGTCTGTCCAAGCTGCTAGCTATACTATGAGTACCTTTTTACCCCATATGTTGGCAAAAGAATGCCAGAGTCATCATCATTTTGAAGCCACTTTAGAAAACTGACAATCTTCATCTTTTCTGCAATGGATACCGTCCCGCACTCACCATTTTTTGCCATTTGACAAGCCAAATGTATTAATGCCCAGGGACTTCCAAGTGGAAGCAAGTAGACAACAAGGAGAGAGTTATGAGTAGACCTGTTTTTTTATAACACAGTTAAGCAGTTATCTGCGGTGGCCATTCAGCCAACATATGAATGTCAAAGATAAGTTTTCAATGTTGTTAACAGGGGCCTGAGATGAGAACAGAAGGTGGTGGTCTTACTGCATGTGTCACTCATTGAGGCACATTTGGTTTATACACTTGATGTTCATAAACTAGATGTCTGGCATGGTAAGTTGTGTGAATTTAACTCTGTGATATATAATTATACAATGGGGCCAAGATCTTGAATCTGATTAGCTAACTGGCACCTTTTACCCACAGTAAATCCTATGATATACCAATGGGAAAAGGTGCCAACCGCCAATCAGCCGCAGCAGGAACCCCCAAACAAATCACTCCAAACCCCCTGAAGATCAAACAGAAAAACTGCAGTATTTACTGACATGGAAAGTGCAGAATTCAAACAGATAGTACTCTCTTGCCAAATGACTTACTCCAGTCACAACTCCCTTTGACAAAAAAAAAAAGTCTGATAAGTAACCCCACTTGTGGCAACAGAATGTTTCCAGTACTCCACATTTTGCCCCACATGGCAGCAGCAGCAGTCTGTTCACACCTCCCACCAGGTCCGTGAGAAGTGAATCTTTCCCATACTCCGCATTTTGCCCCAAATGGCAGTAGCAGTCCATTCACGCCACCCTCCATGGGAGCCAATAAACTGAATTTCAATCAAACAGCTCTATTCCCCATGACACCTTCATTAATAAACCCTGAGGAGCTCTAGAGACTCCAACAGTCCCCAAACCATTTCAACAGGAAAGATCACCTCATACAGGTGCACAAAGCAAGTCAGAGTACCTTTAATTCTTGTAGGACAGTAGAAGCCTTCCTTTGCTTGGTTGTTCTTTTCCATCATGAAATATTAATTATATTTAGAAAAAAAAAAGACACTAGAGTGAACCGCATGCAAACCACCCAGTAAAGAACCGCCACACTTCCTTGTTACTATACAGACCACACAGAGGGTCAGAATACAGCAGCATCTGTGAACCAAATGCACAGTCTGCCATATGAATTTTTTACTCCTCCCTTTACCTCAAAATACAGCCAGCATCACTATTTTAAATACATTTAAACTGGCTGCAGATGCCAATGCAGCTGTACCCGGGATCCCTACCAACTCAAGACCCAGTTCTACCAACATGGGACTTTTTTATCTTGTGCAGCAAAAAATTCAACAAAATAATTTAAAATGAGGGGAAGAAAAGCTTTTTCTTAATTTTATTTCTCACCAAAAAAACAGGGCCATTGTATAATCGCAATAAACCACTCCAGGGTGTGGATTACTCTGGGATTTACCCACAGCTGACCTGGAGCTTCTGATGGAATTGGCTTGCTAATGAAACCAAAAAGCAAGAACAAGGTTCACCTTAGTACACAAAGATAAACTGCTTCCCCAGATGTAGCATGCATTCATTCCACGAGGAGACAAATTGAGAAAAACAGTAGTAAGGATATACCTCATTGCCTGAACAGCACAAGCCAATGTCCAGAAATTTAATAAAAAAACACAGAAGAATATGGCAGAAAAAGACCACTGACCTATCTAGTCTGTCCATCATACACTATCCTACTCTCGAAACCTAGTGCGTATACAGGGTGTATGCCCATGCTACCTGTCCACATGTTCCCTGCCTTGCTGCTACCCCCCCCCGGTAACTATTAAGCCCTTAACTCAGTCCAACTGTGTCTGAAGCTGTTAATTGTCTTGATGCCTACCATCTCAGCTGGCAGGTTGCTCCACAGCTCAACCACTCTCTCAGTAAAATAGAACTTTCTCACATCCCTCCTGAATTTCTCTCCTACCAGCTGCCACTCATTTCCCCATGTTATAATGTCACTATTCAGGTTGAATAGTTCCTCACAGCTTACCTTGTTTTCTTTCAGGAACTTGATAGTCTCTGTCATATTTCCCCTCTCCCTTCTGGTCTCCACTGAGTACATGTTCAGTACCATGAGGCGCTCCTCATAGGATCTGTCCTGCAGTCCATAGATCTTTTTTGTTCCTCTATGCTGCACCATCTCTATCCTGTCCCCACCTTTCCTCAAGTGAGGGCTCCAGAACTGGGCACAGTACTCTCGGGGTTAGTGTCTCCAAATGTTTAGGGATTTCTAATACCGTGGCAAGAATGGACCCCATTCTTTAGCCAGGGCATATTCAAAACTCAAGAAATTAGTACTGTATTAATCTTTGATGTTTGCTGAGAGCGCTCTTCTCAGCACACTCAACGTCCCCAAAATAGCTTCCTTTTGAAGTTCATAAGGTGTCACAAGTATTGGTAGCATATTTAAATGTGCCTGAAAGTTCTTTTTGATTAATCCCATTGCTCCAAGCACTACTGGAACAATCTGTGTGTCCTTATTCCACATCAGCTTAGTTTCTGACTGCATATCTTGGTATTTCATGATTTTGTGTCTCTCTGTACGCAGCACACTGTAGTCACTAGGGTGGCTATTTCAATCAGTAATGCTACCTTTGTTCTCTTTTCTTGTATTACAATATCAGGTTTTCTTGCTTCCACTTTCTTGGCTGTTGGTATTGGGTGATCCCATGTGATCATTACTTCTTCATTCTCTGTGATTCTTTGTGGTTCATGTTTCCAGTGTCTCTCTGCTACCTGTATGTTATAGTGTTTGCACAGTTTCCAGTGGATCAATCTTGCTACATTGTTGTGTCTTTCAGTATACAGGCCTTCTGCCATGAGTACTTCACAACCAGCCACAAGATGCGCAACTGTTTCTAATTCTGTACTACAGAACCTGCACTTGTCTGTTTCTCCTGTTTTTTCTATGGATTTTGTGAACCATCTTGTACGTAGCCCACTATCTTGGGCTGCCATTATTAGTCTCTCATCTCGTGGCCTAAATTCACCTCTTTTTAACCACTCATGGGTCAGGGCTTGATCACCTGTGGTTGCTCCAGTAGCTCCCTGTATTTTCCACTATAATTATGGACTTTCCGATTGTTTTTTCTTTTCTGTTGGTCTTTATCCTTATACTCCTTTTTCTGATTCTTTGCATTTTCTGTTGCTGACAATTTCTTATCTACTTTCGGGTTGACATCAATCTCTGCTACCCTTCTGAAGGCTTCTCCTAATTTGATGAGTGAAGTCATTTTAAGCTTATTTTCTTCATGATGCAAGACCTTGGCTATATTTGGGTCCAAGGATGTCAGTATGTATGTATGCAGCCCCACTATTGTGGATCTATATGTGTAATCAATCTCAATGAGGCCCATGCCTCCCTCTGCCCTTGGGATGTATAATCTTGGCATGCACTGATTTTTGTATATTAATTGGTGAGCATGAAACATTTTTCTTGCTTTTATATCTAGCTGGTTCAACACTTTCTGTGGCCAGTCTATCACACCAAAGCTGTATGATATCACTGGAAGGGCGAGTTGATTAATAGCTTGCACTTTATTTCGTGTTGTCAAGGCAGTTTTCAAAATTAGCTTTAACCTTCTAAAATATTCCTTGCTTACTTTTACTCTCATTTGTTCATGTTGTGCTGTTGCTCCTTCATCTATTCCCAGGTATTTATACACTCCCTCTTGCTCAAGTTCTTTTATGTCACAGACCTCCACCAGATTCACGTTTTCTTTATGAGTTAACTTTCCTGCTACAAATATTGCTTTGGCACATTTGTCTAGGCCAAACGTCATCCGTATGTCATCAGAAAAGGTCTTAACAATTTGTAGTTGTTCTTTCAAATGTTTGTCAGATGAACTGTAAAGTTTTAGGTCATCTACAAATAGAAGGTGAGATGTTAGCTGTTGATTATTTTTGTTTCTGGGATTCAAGCTGTATCCATAGCCTAGGTTGTTGATTAGGTTACTCAAGGGATTGAGGGCAAGGCAAAACAGAAGCGGTGACAAAGAGTCACCCTGAAATATCCCTCATTGGATACTTGTATTTGGGATGGTGATTTGACCTTTCTCATGATTTAATTGCAGTGCGGTACTCTTGGTGTGGCTTTACCAGTGATCAAGTAAAGTGATGGTAGGTATTACCTTATTTTTCCTGTTAACAAAGCCCATCCCAATGCACCCACAAATCATTGTCACCTTGTTGTAGGCCTTATTGCATTCTGTAGACTTCAGCCAAGATGCAGTATTCCAAATTCTTTAATTGAAAAAAAAAATTAAAAACAGGTACAGGAAATACTCCAGCTTTAAAACTAAACTTGCAAGTTAGTTCTAATCTATTTGTAGTAACTCCCCTCTAAGGGCAGTGACAGCAACAAACTCAGAACTGTGCGCACCTGCACACACCTGATACACTATATAACTGCAACTATGGAAGCTGGAGCAACCTGTACATGGAGTTCTACTGTAAAATAGACAATATGATCAACAAAACAAAATCTAGGAACAGAGTTCACTCTAAGACATAAAGACAAACAGCTTTTCCAAATGTAGTATGCATGCGTCTGTTTCATAATGCAGCAAACTGAGAAAAACAGTGGTGGGTTTGTACCCCAATGCAAGAACAAGCACAAACCTATGGTCATCCATTTCTGTATACTTGGACCAAGGTACGCAGTTCCATATTCTTTCATCACAAATATTGTTAAGAACAGTTACAGGCAATAATCCAACTTCAAAACTAAACTGGAGGCCTGGTGGCATGGTGGGCTGAGGAACTAAACTTCACCTGCCACCACGCTGGTGACCCAGGGTCAGGAGCAATCTCAGGGCATCGAGGTCAGCCAGGGAGAGGAGGAGCAAGTGTCCATAGGACTGCTCTCCTCCTCCTCTGGGGGGGTGGATAGAGGCTGCCTTTGCCTGTCCCATGGTAAAAGCCAGGGGAAAAGCAGCCTTGGCCAGATGTTTGGGAAGTATGGCAGAAATTGGTGCAGATCACACAGAAGCATGTGGTATGTGTCTAGAGGTCCTTGCATGCCACACCTCCGGGGGGAGACCAAAACATGGAAAAATGCTGGCGGCAGGATGATGGCAGGCACCCACAGATCCTGTACCCAACTAGCTGGGCTCACTGGCCCAAATTGCATCCGGTCCTCGGGGACTGGGAACCCCTGCCGACCCCGCTGGGGGGGTGGTGGCAAGCCCTGGGGGAAGATGGCTGGCAGTATGTCCCAGTGGAAGATGGGGTGACGGGGTTGGGGTGCCTGCCTGAAAGAGGACCAACCAGGTGAGGGAGAATAAAAAAAAACATTAAACTGGGAAGTCAGTTATATTGCATATGCAACATCCCCCTCGTGAGGGTAGTGAGAGCAGGGACAAACTCAGAAATATATACACTAGCATGGACCTAATCAGCTATATAGCTGCAGCTCCCATGGGCCTGTGTTCTATAGTGTGCTTGACACACAGCTGTGCTACCTACTGTATGTGACAAAGCACAGAGGTATAGAAACCAGCCAATTCCAGAAAATGTTTCAGTAAATTATAGTCATTTTATTCCATATGTCTTTAACAGTTAGATCCCCTGATAGCACCCAATGTTTCACCCTCTGTGGGCTTCCTCAGGGGCTGGGATCTAAGATTTAATGCATAAAAATAAATATTTTTTTTAAAAAGAACATTCATATTTTGTACATCAAACCAAAATAATTTTTTGTTACTGTATCTTTAAATATTCCTGGTGTCTGATATCTACAAATGCAGTATTCTTGCTGGCAGTATCAGAATACACTCTAAATCTCTCAATATAAATAATAAATTACATATAATAGCATGCAACTTCACATACGGGAACTTCAGTTACTTGCTAAGCGCTAAAAAATATATTTTCAAGATTAGATTAAGAATTCCCATACCCGATTATGATGTAACTGTTAATTAGTTTAGCAATTTAAATGCCTCTAATTTCAGGTTGTGTTCCTAAACAAACACATAGAGAAATCTCATAGTCTGCATATCTATGCAAGCAAAATTAATAAAAAACACTATATATATATATTGCAAAAAACTCTGTTACTGCATCAGTTAGGGTTCCTATTACAGCGACAAAAGTATGGAAATTCAGCGTTAAAGTTCCCAACCTACCACCCAACCCCACCAACCTACACACACCAACAGCCATCGGGTGTGCCTTGGGGTTGTCAGCCCTAACTCTCACCCCATTCCATGTGTAAACAAGCAGACATGGTACAGTACAGGAGAATGGGGTGAGAGTTAGGCCAATGACTCCAAGGCACACCCGATGACTGTTGGTGATGGAGGGTGGAGGGGGTGGTAGGTTGGGAACTCTAACCTTAATTTCCATACTTTTGTCACTGTAATAGGAACCCTAACTGATGCATTAATTGAGTTTTTTGCAATGAATTTCCTTTTTTTGGATAGTAGTGTGGCGCGCAGGTCCTTTGGACCCTGTGCTCCAATCCCTCCATAGATGCACATATGTATGTAGGTGTGAAAGCGCAGGGCTCTCTGGGCCCTGCATTTCCATGTGTCAAACAACAGTGACCAAATTATCAGCATAGCCACCTTATTACCTCACCTCATATAACCCGGTACAGAGAAATTGTGAAATGCAAGGCAAAACGTAATTATGCGCAACTGCAATGCCATTCTGCGTCACAGGCCCAATATTGCATTTTGGGCAGGATGTGAAAAATAACAGCTGTACTGTTCATGAGGTGGTGTGAAAAATAGCAATGTTGAAAATCTGGCTTCAAAAGATCAAAAAGTAGAAAAGTTATGCGTGTGTCTAGAATCAATTCAATGGACGTATGTAATTCAGGCATTTTCAGGACTTTTTTCAACAAATTTTCAACATGTCATTTTGGGGACCCCACCTCATGAACAGTGGCACTGTCATTTCATTAATCCATCCCAAAAGTTGATTTCGCACAGCAACCATGCCATTCAGTGCCACAGGTGTGAAAACATGTTTTGGGCAGGATGTGAAAAATGACAGCTGCACTGTTCATGAGGAGGTGTGTAAAATTGCCAATGTTGAAAATCTGGAGGGAAAATACTAAAAATTGGTGATGTTATGAGCTGAGCCTGCATAGAAACTGCACAATGCATGCTCGTAGCACAGGCATTTTTCAACATTTTTGCACCAAATTTTCAACATGGGCTTTTTGGGACCTCTCCTGATGAACACTGGCATTGTCATTTCATTAATCAGTCCCAAAAGGTGATTCCATGCAGTGACTGTGAAGTCACCTTATAGGTCCAATTAACAAGATGACAGTGACTGTGTTCATGAGGTGGGGTCTCAAAAAGCCTATGTTGAAAATTTGGTGAAAAAATGTTGAAAAATGCCTGAGATATGAACCTCAGTCCAAAATGCCATAGACTGCCATTATACGGCACTTACCTTGATCCTTCAGTTTGTGGTTCGGCTTTAAAGAGTGCAAACGTGCCCCGGTCCACAGAAGATGACAGCGCCCAACCTCCAGAGGTAAGTATGTGGTGGGGGGATTGCAGGGAGGTGGGTGCATAGAGGGAGGGTGGGGATGGAGGAGGGGGAAGGGAAAGATGATGAGGGACCATTTTCTTTTTCAGGATTAAAAAAAAAAGACGTTGGGGACTGTTTTCTTTGTTGCAGGTATAGAACAAAAACTACAATTTTGTAACAGTGAGGTGGGCTCCCACATGTTACTCATTACCGAGTGGTTGTGGGGGTATAATATAACTGGAGACACTGGGAGTGGGCTACCCAGTGTCCCACCTGGGGGGGGTCGATTGTCGACATGGGGATTGGGCACCCCATTGTTGGTAAACATGTGGGGAAGTTTTGCTCTGCTGGGGACACTAGGAGTGGGCTCCCCAGTGTCCCATACTGGTGTGCAGACATCTAGTGGTGACATGAGTATTGGGCATCCCCATATCAGCATAAACAGTTCTTTTCTGCATTTTTATGATATGAAGTAGGATCTTACTTTGTATCTTGTCATATGAAGTAAGATCCTACTTTGTATTACGTGGGTACAAATGAAGAACTGAAATATAAATTTAAAACATTTTTAGGACAGTTTTACAAGCAGTAAAGTGCAGAATGCACTTGGGGTCAAAATAAGCAAGCTACATGTGTTGGTTCCTCCCCAGAATATGATTTACTGAGAGGTTTCCAAATCTGAATTGTAGGCAAAACTGTAAACAAGATGGTGGCCATATGAAATAGGAATTTTTCCATACAAACCAGGATTCCTACTTCGATTCATACAGCTATATTGAAGTGCCTACTGAGCATGCTCAGAAATTATTTTTTTCAAATTTGTAAATTGCAATAACTTAAAAATGACTTATTTTTTCACCAGACTGACAAAAGGCACATTTGTGGGATAGTCCCTTTCTGCCTTGAAAACTTCAGACCAAAAAAAACAAACCATTTGGGCTATAGGCAAGTTCAAAGAAAAATCCCAGCAAAGTCAATAGGTGAAAACATGCTTTTTTTCCACCTCTGTGTAACATGGAGACCACACGTTTGACCGGAATGTAACCTGCCAGATCAAGAGATCTACTCCTCAGGAAGGCACATACCAACTTTCGTGCAAATTCATTGAACAGCTGCAAAGTTGTTAAAGTACAAAAGTTTGAGTTTAACATTGAAGTGCCTACTCAACCCTAACTATAGGGGCACGCCCACTCCCCTATACTATAACTATATATATATAATATATATGTGTATTGCAGCCAGTTCTTACCTTCAATGGCAGATGTGTTTCTTTACAGAGCGCATAGTGTTCTGCACTGTATGCCAGCAAGTAATCAGTTCTTATTCAGCTCAGCAATTGGACAGAACTGTACGCCAGTCAACCAGCTCATGACACCCCACCATGTCCAGGGATGTCATGGACTTCGCAAGCCAACCCCTTGGAAGACATCCAACAGTTGCTAGGCAACCCAAAGCTATACACAGTAGATCAGTGTAATTGGGGTAACATTCCTGATCATCCTGTGTGTGCTTCCACCCTTGAGATCAGCAGATTTAAAATTAAGGATCACTTGCAAACACCCAATCTATCAAGAGAGTCCTACAGATGTCTGTCATCAATATTTTAGTGTTCAAAATGTTATGTGGTACAAAATTTCTAAGTTTTATCGATTTGTCTGTTGCTGTGACTACACTGCAGCAGTACAGTTAAGCAGTTTTTATAAACTCACTACACTTTAATTTCAGTGTTCAGTTCACAGGCTTAAGAGATAGCAGAGCCCAATCTAATAGGAGCCCATATCTAATAAGTGGTTCATCAACTGTAATTACTGTAAAGACATACCTAGTTCAGAACAGCAATTTCCTGGAACAGCAGAGACCCTTCTCTACCTTAATTAACCCAGTCATGTTTCCCTTTGATATTATATCTTATGAGAGTATGAAACAAATAAATTCAAGAAGGCCTTCCAAATGAATAACCCTCAGTGAGGTGTGCCGAGTGCCCTCAGGGTACGTGAAAAAAGGGGAGGAGGGAGTTGTTCAGGTTTTTTCTTTTTTCGAAAATAACTGGAATTAGTAGTCTAGGGCTGTTACTGAAATGTGAAGTGGCCATCTCTGGTAGAATAGCCACAAACAGGATTAGATTTCTAAATGCTCTATCATTATTAAATCCCACCATCGACTACCAGCACTCAGCCCAGTTCTCATCTTCACTAATATTAAATCTGTCATCTGTCACGGCTAATGTATAGATCCAAAACATCTCTCTATGCTCAACCATTTTGCTCCAATCTCCACGACATTCCGGAAGTTCCACTTTTTCGATACCCCAGAAGTGTAGTGAGGCAGCTGAATAACTCTTAGCTGCAAAATGCATTGCCACTGGAGAGTTCTCTGACTTAGTCCTAATCCTACTCTTATGTTCACTAATTCTGTTTTTAAGGGGTCTGTGGTCTTCTCTACATAGTACTTAGAACATGGACAAGTGAGTACATAAATGACATGATCAGATTCACAACTGATAAAAGATTTTATCTCATATCTTGTATTTCCATTCAGATACGTTATTTCAGTCTTCCTAGATATATTGCCACAGTGTGCACATCTATCACATGGATGCAGTCCTGCTTCCAATGGCCCTAGCAGGAGTTGTTGTCCCTTCTGACTACCCACTCCTTTCAGTTCTGAATGGACTAACTTATCCTTTAAGAGTGCTCACTTTCTTAGAAGCTACAATCAGTTTATTGTCAAATTCAGACATACCGGATGCTCTCAATGTGTCCCAGTGATTAAAAATAATTTTAATCTGTTTTGTGAAAGTAGAATAGTCAAGTGAAAGTACCACTCTATCCCTGTTTGAGTCTTCTTGTTCTTAAGTTTGAGTCCCACCTGTTCTGATTCTCTCTAATGTTATTACCACTGTTTGTTTTTCATATCCCCTATTTAAAAACCTATCTCCCATATTATGGTACTTGGGCTCACGTTCTATGGCATCACTACAATTTCTTTTTACTCATAGCATTTGTGAGTATGGGATACTGTTAATTAGGGGTTTGGGATGAAAACTGATTGCATGCAGCATTGTGCTGTGATCTGTCTCCTTCCTACAGATTTTTTGTATTCAGTTTGTTGTTCACAATATAAATGCACAAATCTGAGCCAGCCGGTGGTGCTGAGGGTTGAAGCACTGGATGCTACACCTCCTTCCATGCTGGCAACCCTGGTTTGGGAATGAGCCTGGGTCACTGAGGGTCGGCAGGGGGGAGGCCGAGAGATGGGTTGAGTGGCCGCTGAGCAGCTTTCCTCTCCCGGGTGGGGATTCAGTCATGACCATTGCAAGGCTGCCCCTGGGTGGAGGCCTGAGGGTAGTGCAGACGAGAGCAGCTAGGATAGGGATGGTACCGCGAATCAATGCATGCACGTGCCTCCACACATGCTCGAGTGGCCGTGGTGAGGAAAGGGGAGAAAAATGATGAAAAAGGGAGCTGGCAGGCTCCATGATGGCCTTGTAGTGCCTGCCCCGGATCGCCGGAGTCTGGATGTTGACCTCCGGGGAAGGGGGAAAGTCGATGCCCTAGGCCCTGTCTTGGGGGGAAGGGTATCCCATGGGGGATTAAAGGGAGGGTTTGGAGTGGGAGAAACAGGGATCAGAGAGTGAGCTCCTCAGAGGGAGGGACCAGAGTCACCTGCCA
Organism: Neoceratodus forsteri; assembly: GCA_016271365.2. Classification (NCBI taxonomy): domain Eukaryota; kingdom Metazoa; phylum Chordata; order Ceratodontiformes; family Ceratodontidae; genus Neoceratodus; species Neoceratodus forsteri. Next base: position 433,772,558 of record JADMNL010000022.1, on the reverse strand, counting down.
GCTCCACTGGAGGTGGGGAAAAATGTAGATAGAGAAAAACATTAAATAAATAAATGCACAAATCCAGAAAGGCTATATCTTCTGTACTGGCAGTCATTGTAAATTTCACATTTTCAGTTAACAAGTGAATAAAGCCATGAAAGTTCTCAAGCTTGGTTCCTGTTCAAAAAATTAGAATGTCGTCAGTGAAGCATTTGTAAATTTTAATGTTTAAAAAATGGATTGTACATAGGGTTCAAAATGTATAGTGTCTCAAATGTGTCCATATAAAGGCTAGCATATGTTGGGGCAAGTGTGCTCCCCATTGCTGTACCTTGTTGTCATCTAAAATATTTCCCTGCAAATCTGAAGTAATTCTCGTATACAACTATTCTAGCAAGTTCAATAAGGGTGCTGATTGGTGGCACATTTTCCATTTGTGCTTTCATTAATCCAATGGCCGGGCTATCTAGGCCATCCTTGTGTGGTATGGAGGTATATGAATATTTTACATCCATACTGTATAGGATAAAATTACAGTCATTTTGTTCATTATTCACCTCATGTATTAAAAGCAGAACATCACCTGAGTCCTTGATGTAGCTGCTCATTTTACTCACTACTGGCTGTACAAAAAAGTTTACAAAACTAGATAAAGGTTCCAATATTGAGTCACTCCACAACATAATCGGTCGGGCTGGTGGTTTACTGACAGTTTTATGGACTTTAGGACGTCCATAAATGACTGGTATCTTGGGAAACTGTTTTTCCAGAGGATTTCTTTGCCAGTCTGGTAAGTGTCCAAGTTCTGTTTCCTCATCTAGAATTTGTTTAATGCTAGCAATGTAGAGAGAAAAAAACAACAAATATGTTGCAGGTGATACCTTTTATTGGACTAACAAAATTATTTCCAAGACTAGCTTTTGAGAGATAAAACCGTCTTCTTCAGGTCTTTGATTTAATCTGTATGGCTGAATGAACATCAGGATCCTTATGAGGTCGATGTAAACATAATACTCATTTGAGAAAATTATTAAATACATAATGTGAGATCTTTAAGAATATATTTAAGTTTCTTAATGGAGCTCTGTTGGCCATAGTGAGGCATCATGTGACGTAACTATAATCCCTATAAGGAAATTGGAACATTGAGAAAACATTTTATATATATATATATATATATATATATATATATATATATTTATATGGAATTGTTTTAAATGCATTTTGCTTGTTTAGATATGCAGACTGTGAGATCTCTATATGTGTTTGTTTAGGAACAGGACCTGAAATTAGACGCATTTAAATCGTTAAACTAAATAACAGTCACATCATAATCAATTATGGGAATTCTTAATTTAGTCTTGAAAGTATATTTTTTAGTGCTTAACAAGTAACTGAAGTGCCCGTCTGTGAAGTTGTATTCTATTATATGTAATTTATTATTTATATTGAGAGATTTAAAGCATATTCTGACACTGCCAGCAAGAATACTGCATTTAGAAACACAGAAACATAGAAGTTGATGGCAGATAAGGACCACAAGGCCCATCCAGTTTTCCCATTTCTTTTTCTACTTTATAAATGTGCCATCGGCCTTTGCTCTGTCAATGGTCTATCTATTCATACTCATCTGTATTGCTCCCTTATGCCTATCCCATGCCTGTTTGAAGCCCTACACTGTATTCATATCCACCACTTCCTGACATCAGACGCCATGAATATTTAAAGATACAGTAACAAAAAATTATTTTGGTTTGATGTACAAGATATGATTGTTCTCTTTTAAAAATATGATTTTTATGTATTAAATCTTAAATCCCAGCCCCTGGGCACAATCGGGGGATCTGACTGTTATAGATGTATGGAATAAAAGGCTATAATTTTCTGAAACATTTTCTGGAGTTGGCTGGTTTCTATAACTCTGTGCTTTGATCGAATCTGTCACCAGCCCCCACAGTATTTGGATATATCATCCAAAGGGTGCCCACCTACTCCTAACTTGTTTCTATATATGTGTGTCAGACAATCTACCAAACTAAACTGAGTTTAAAACTCACTAAGGTCACTTGAAGGGAGAGTAAGACCACACTTGTAGGTGATCAACTTCAAAACCTCTATAAGGAGTGATTATTACGAACAGCAATCAGCAAACAAGGTTTTAAACATTTTTGAACTGCATAGTAACATTAACTTTTAGTCCCTATCACTTCTGGAAATAACACTGAGATCACTGTAACTCAGCTAAAACAAAGGTCACCTAAAGGAATTATTACTGTTCCTTTATCATCTCTGTGTAGTAAGAGGTTTCAAAAACTCTAATACAGTTACTGTGGATGGGTGTGTACTATACCCAGTGTGAAAATAAAAAAAAAGCTTCCTGCACACATCTCTTGATAAGACCTCATCCTGATTATGTAGATGGGTGTCCTTTTTTTGCAGATAGACTAAGTATTTTACGTATACAAAAATGTCATTTAAGGCTTCTAACATTACTCTGTGATATGGTGATGGAGCTATCACATATACATGGAAACATTTTTAACTACTATGATATTCTTTTGGCAGAAAATAGATGATGTGAGTACTGTTAGTTTTGGTGCCAGTACCTCTAGGTTATTTTGTAATTAGATTTTGAAAAGTCTCCACATAAAAACATTTAGCTGGAGGTTGTAGGTGCCAATTTCTTTTTTTTTGTAATGTTCTCAGATTAAAAAAAAAAGTAATTGTTCTTTGCCACAAAGATATAATACTATATTAAAAAAGGCTATGTGGTATGTGTCATGCGGTTGATGGATGATCTAGTCTAGAGTTGCCATTATATAAAATGTATGTTATTAGTTTGATACAGGGGTACAGTTGCAATGGTTTATAACAATCTTGATGTGGCTATGCTGGCCTGAGATTGCTGTCCTTTTTTTTTCACCTTTGCGTTCCAGTTTTCAAATCCCTATGTATGGGGGCAAGGAGAAGTCTTGGTCTGTGCTTTATTGCTCCACACTTCACATCAACTTTATAAACTACATGAAGTTAGGTATAAAACTCAGATTGTAATAGATCTGTATGTATAGCTGAATCAGCTGATTCCAGATGAGGTCATACTGTGAGGGATGAGTAGATATGGGTGTAATTGGCAAGAGTGGGTATACCTAAATTTGTTGGCATTATGGGTGCCTTAGATTAACCCAAGAAATTGTACAAAATGGTAGATGAAGAATGTCACAATGCATTTAACAGAAGCCAGGTGTTTTTATGGTGCTGCAACACATTTAAATGTATCCAAATGGCTTAAAGTACTATGTAAACCAGATTTTGATTTACTTGCTGTATTGATGAACTCTCGCAAATCACTTGTATACCTACTATACATAACAATACTGGGATCCATGGCTCAGAGTTTACTTAGAAGTTCTAGTATGGGAGACTATTTCCACCCATCTGCAACACAGTTACTTGCTTAGACAAGTATTTATTTATTTAAAATTGGTGACTGGGAAAGGCACACTGAGCCGAAGCTCATTTCCAGGTGCGACCTGGGTACAAGGTGTACACCGAAATATACAGAGGTACATCAATTTTTGGTTACAGACAGTAATAGCAACAACTATAGACAATATGTACAACCAATAGAAATAAGTGTAGACAATTGACTTTACAGAAATGTAATATACGGGCACTGTGAAGACAATCACATTTAAAATTCGGTATAATATAAATAAGCACAGGCATAGTACAGCAGAGAAGCAGGAAATTCAATACTGTAAGTAGGGACATGTACACAATGACTGTAAGAGACCTCCTCGAGAAGGTTAGACCCTAGTAGGGAAAGGTACCATGGGGCAATTTAGGCAGGGAGGGGAAGGGAGGAGTCTGTGGAGTTGTTTAATGGCAGAAAGGGAGGAGGCCTGGCGAAGGCTGGGTGGAAGGTTGTTCCATAGGAGGGGAAGATGGTAGGAAAAGGTGGCTTGTCTCATGGCTGAGTGGGGGCGTGGGATGAGGAAAGTGTGAGTGTCTCTGTGGCACAGGGAGTATCCTAGGGGATTGGCTGGTGCAAGGTGGGAGGTGAGGTAGGGGAGCAAGGAGCCTAGCCAGTATTTAGCTATGATGGAGGCACTGTGAATGGTTCTCCTGTGTGAGAGCGGGGCCAGGGTGAGGGAAGCGTAGAGGCTGCAATGATGGGTGAGTGGGGTGGATGCAGTGGTGAAGTGACAGAATGAGTTGAATAGGATGTTAAGTTTTGAGAGGGATGAGGATGGGGCCATACCGTAAATGATGTCCGCGTAGTCTAGTACTGGCAAGATTGTTTTGCGAACGAGTTCTCTACGGGTGGCAAGTGGAAGACTGGTTTTGTGGCGATAGAGGATGGCAAGTTTGGGCTGAAGTTTAGTACAGACAGCCTCAATGTGGATGGAGAAGTTGAGATGGCTGTCCAGCCAGATGCCCAGGTATTTGAAACCAGGGATCATTTCTAGGGGGAGCCGTCCAGGGTGGAGATTGCTGATGGGGCTGGTAGAGAGGCCAGCTTTTGTATAGATCCAAAGACCATGGTGACAGTTTTTTTGGTATTGAGTTTGAGCTGGTTTGCAAGGAACCAGGACTGGACTCTGTTGAATTCATTTTGAAGGTCTGGGAGGACACTGTTGTGGGAGGGACCTGAAGCATAAATTATCATGTCATCGGCATACAGATGCACATTAAAAGAGAGACAGGTGGAGGGGAGGTCATTTATGAAAAGGGAGAAGAGGATGAGGCCAAGGATGGATCCCTGTGGGACCCCTGCAAGGATGGGAAGAGGAGAGGAGAGGAGAGGAGAGGAGAGGAGAGGGTGTCTCCTATTTGTACAGACTGCTGCCTATTCTGGAGGTAAGAGTGGAACCATTTGACGGCTGGTTGGGCGAGGCCAAAGGAGCTGAGTTTGCGGAGCAGCAGGGAGTGGGAGACTGAGTTGAAGGCTTTTGCCAAATCAATAAAAATGGTGGTGGTGGTTTGGCTGCTGTCCATAGCAGAGAGGACAGAGTTGGTTACTCACAGCAGCGAGGTGATGGTGGAGTGGTGTTTCCTAAAACCTAACTGAAAGGGAGGGAGGGAGCAGTTAAAGGAGAGGAAATTTGTCAGCTTGGACAGCATGAGGGATTCTTGGATTTTGGTGAGGGAAGGGAGGGGCGAGATGGGCCTATAATTTCCCAGCAGGGAAGAATCACCACCTTTGTGTAGAGGGAGGCTATTGGCTAGTTTCCAAGCAGAGGGAACTGTGGCTGTGGTGATGGAGAGGTTAAGTATGCATGTCAATGGTGCAGCAATGGCTGAGGCAGAGATGCGGAGCAGTCTGGGGTGCAGGCCGTCAGGGCTTGTTTTGGACTGGTTAAGGGAGGTGAGTGCATTGTAGACTTCCAAGGATGAGAAAGGAGGAAAGAGGAAGCCAGCAGAAGTGGGGGCAGATTCAGATTGTTATGCCGGTCCAAATATCAAGATAGGCCAAAATGGATTCTGAGTTGAATTAACACATTATTGTTACACAGTATGTACAGATGATGAGTTGAGTATAAAAGGAGGCACCTCTAGATACATGATCATTTAACTTAAAATGATTAAAATTTGATCATCTTACCTGAAAGGGGACAATTTTGACTCTAGTTTTAATATAAAACAGGAAAGTATATGTATAAGAGGTAAAACAGTGGTTAAAAATTATAATAAGGCAGATTTCAATAAAATTAAAAGACAATTGAAAAAATGGGATTGGAAAAAGGATTTGGATAGTAAAACAGTAAGTCAAATGTGGGAAGACTTAAAAAATAAGCTATAAAAACTTGAAAGGGAGTATGTTCCAGATAAAGAGCTATATAATAGGAGAGGAAAAAACCTATATGGTGCACTAACAAGGTATTAAAATCTTGCCAAAAATAGAAAAAAATATTTAAAAGAATGAAGACATTGGGAAGAGATGATGCTAGATTATACTATAAAAATTGTTTAAAAAAGCAAAATGGGGGAGGAAGATTCAGAGGAAATGTGAGGAAGAATTTCTTCACAGAATGGGTGGTGGACAAGTGGAACACCCTACCAGAGGAAGTGGTGGGGGCTGAAACAATCACGGGATTCAAGAATGCATGGGACAGACATAAAGGAATTCTGGAAGTCACGGTTAAGGGGCAACAGACTTCTAGGAAAGCACAAAGTAAACTTACAAGCTCAAATGGGCAGACTGGGTGGGCCATAGGCCCTTATCTGCCAACACTGTCTATGTATCTATGTAAAGAAAGAATAAAATTGGAGTCTAAATTGGCATATAGAAAAGATAATGGGAAAAGTTTTTATACATATGTAAACCAACAAAGGAGATATAAACAATGAGTTGGGCCATTAAATAGTGAAGGCAAGGAAATAAAAGATGCTAGTGAAATGGAAAATACATTAAACAAATTTTTTGGGTCAGTTTTTGAAAGCAGAAATGATGTAGGGAAAATTACAATAGGAAAGATCGTCAAAATTTAGACATAGAAACAACAAAAGAAGAAGTGGAAAGATTAATAAATAAAGTTACAGTACATAAGTCAGTAGGACCTGATTTGCTGCATCCCCATTATATAAAGGAGATGTTGTCTTTGATATCAGAAATATTAGTATGGATATTCAGTGTGGCTCAGTTGGTAGCACATCTGCCTCTGTACCAGAAGGTAGTGCGTTCTTGTCCCACACCGGGATTGGACTTGCACCTAAAAATCGCTGGCATCCGAGTGCAGTATTGGGGGGTGCTGTACTGCTGGGGTGTGCCGTCCTTCAGATGAGATATTAAACCAAGGTCCCTTCTGCCCATCCTGGTGTTGTCCTGGTGGGTGTCCAGGTGGAAGTAAAAGAACCTAGGGCACTCTTCCCAAAGAGCAGGGAACATTCCCGGTGTCCTGGCCAACATTCCACTTCCCATAAACCAGTTCATGCAATTATCCAGGTTGTGTGTGGGTGATGATGTGTGATATGGCTGCCACCACACTTTCAGTCACTTCACTACCAGTCTAGCATTGCTTGTAAAGCGCTTTGGGATACTGTGTATGAAAAGTGCTATATAAATGCTGATTCTTCTTCTTCTTCAATAAATCCTTTAAAATGGGGGAGGTGTCAGGAGACTTGAGGAAAGCTTGTGATGTACCTTTATTTAAAAAGGGAAAGAAGTCAGTAGTGTCAAATTATAAGCCAATAAGTCTTACTGCAATCCTGGGAAAAGTCGCTGAGGGTATACTGAAAGCAAAAATAGCAAAATGTTTAGAATTATTAGAATATAAGGATGAGAAACAATATCATTTTAAGAAAAACAGAGCTTGTAGTACAATCCATTTATGCTTTTATGAAAGTATAAAAAAAATTAAGTAAAAATACACCTATAGATATAATATTTTTGGACTTTCAGAAAGCCTTCAATAAGGTACCCCATGATAAATTCATTAAAAAAATAATACCAATTGGATTAGATAGTCATATTATATTATGGATAAGAAATTGGTTGTATAATAGAACTCAAAGGGTAAGAATAACAGGGGAACTATCTAAATCAATTAATGTGGAAAGTGGGGCCCCACAGGGATCCGTGCTGGGGCTTGTTTTGTTTTCATTATACATCAGTGACTTGCATCAAGGAGTTAGAAATCAAGCAGTAAAATTTGCTGATGACATTACGTTAGGAGGACCCGTAAAAACATTAGAGCAGCAGGAAAGATTAAAAGGGGAGTTAAAAAAGATTGAGATGTGGGCTGATAGGAATAAGATGAAATTTAGCATGGAAAAATCAGGGGTAATGTGTCTAGGAAAAAGAAATGGGAGCAAAAATGGATATATATTAGATGGAAAGGAAATAAAAGAAGTTGATAAAGAAAGAGATTGTGGGATAGTAATCAATAATAGATTAAATTTCAATAAACAACGAACAGTGGCTATACAAAAAGCCAATAATATGGTGAGAAATATCAAAAAAGTTTTATAAATAAATCAATAGCATGAATGGTACTAGTATATAGAACTTATGTTAGGCCATACATAGATTATGGGTTGCAATTATGGAATCCATATACAAAGATGGAAATAAAAAGGGTTGAATGAGTACAGAGAAGATATACAAGGATGATTGGAACAATAGGGAGGTATGAATATAGTGAAAGGTTAAAAAAGACAGGACTGTGGACCTTGGAAAAAAAGGAGAGAAAGAGGGGATTTAATGATGTTATTTAAAATAATAAATGATGAAGAATTAAAAAGTGAGTTGAAATTTGAGATGCAAGAAAAATCAGAGAGATTAAGAAGATGTAAAAAGCAGATTAGATTAAAAACTGTTAAAAAAATGATGAAAATTATTCATTTATAAATAGAATGGGGAGAATATGGAATATACTACCAGCAGAAGTAGTAAATAGTGGGACATTGACAGAATTTAAGGGAAAGATTGATAAATATATAATGAGAACTGGATTAATGAGTACCCACTGAGGTGGGGGACTGTTTATATGGACATAGGGCCAGATATTCAAAACTTTGCCAAGGGGCAAAATTAGCACTGCCCAGCGGGCAAACTGAGCCCGGAGCACAAAGCAAGCCATATTCAAACGGAATAGCCCAGGGCAAACAGCTTCTGAATATAGCATGGTAATGAGGCCATGCAAACGGGCTGGGAGTGCAGGGCAAACATTGCCCTGGAATAAGACAGCACTGAATAAAACCAACCAGGAAGTGCAACCCACAACAACAACACAGTACAGCAACGTGAGGGCAGGTACAGACTAACCACGAGGCAATGTGTGTGCCAGCAAATGCATGGACTCAGTACAGTTGCAGGAAGCAGCAGATGAAAAGAACAGTGATCAAAACTTTACAATATTCCCGTACCATTGGCGCCGCGCTAACACATGTAGCAGGCTAGCAATTAACCTGGAGCAAACACGCTTGCCGGAGCTAAAATGTGCCATATTCAAAAGTGCCATGCAAATGAGCCTACTTAGGTAGTCTCTGGGCAAACAACCAGATTAGCATCTCATTATACCCTGATTTGCACAGTTTGCCTAGCGGTACTGCAGGGTCCCATAGAGCCACCTGTAGGTCCAGTCTGGAAGTACAGGGCAGACAAGGTCCAACCGCAGCTCCATCTGTAGGTCAGTCTGGCAGTGCACGGCGATAGCTACAGGCTACAGGTAAACAGTACAGCATAGCATAGCATAGCATATTGTACCCCAGGGGACAGGACAGCATAGGCACAGGTGGTGGTGGTGCTGCATGCAACTGTCACACTGTAGGGCATGCTACAGTGCACAGCAGACACTACAGTAGCAAGGAGACAGTAGTGTGAGGGACGTGAGCACTGCCTATGGTGTGTGGGCAAGTGATGCTGATTGCACTGTACACAGTGACAGGCCCAACCTGCAGGTGTTTACTGACAGTCGACATTACTGTTACACTGTTGTGTGACCCACAGATGCTGTACCTGTGGCATGTGATGCCCACAGTGACATGTACATATCTGGCTTTGTGTGTTGTGGCAGTTGTACAGCTGTGTGGTATGTGGCTGGGGGGGCATATAGTATCCGAAAGGCACACTAGTGTTGGGGGTATTCCTAATACTGGCCCATGTGCACTGCATGCTGAGTCCCAGCCTTGTGGCCACACCTGGTCTGTGGCACAGCCTGGCCACCCATACACACTCCCCTCAACATCCTCCATGCCCACAGTGCTGCATGTGTGTGCTGGCATCTGTTTTGTCCACAGATATGTGTGGTCAGCAGGTGTGTGCTGTGTGGCTACACTGCCATGCTGTCCACTGGCGGCAAGTGTCACCACTTACTGCCTGGCATGGCTGGGACTGGTGGCAGATGATGGCATCATTGTGATGCCATTGGTTAGCAGCAAGCTTCCACTATGTTTGGCTTTATCTATGTGTTATATTTATGTATTAGGGTCGCGCAAGACCGCTAAACCCAGCAAATCCAGCGCACAGCCATTTATATTTCGCATAAAGCTGATTGCCCAGGTTAAGACCAGCTTTTTCTGGGCGTAATCTACACCGCGCTTAACTGTCGCGGGCCAGGTCGCTTAAAACCACTTAGCGCCGCGCCAGCCACTGGAATATAGCATTGGCGCTTTGTATTCATGCCAGTTTGCATACATTATACTTTTGCCTGGCGCTAATGCAGTTTGCCCGCGCTATTTGGCCTTTTGAATATGGCAGACCCGCGCTAATCCCGCGCTAAACCTGCGCAAATGATTTTTGCCCAGCGCAAAGTTTTGAATATCTGGCCCATAATGTCTTCTGCTGTTCTAAAACCAAGTATAGAAACTAAGTATAGTTAAATAGAGGTATGCAGAGATGTCTGTTACATCTGTGAATAACCCCATTACCTTATTAATTTCTGTCAAGTGTGGCTATTACATGCTCTACAGGGAATTATTGGAAAACTACATTAACTTTCTGTTAGTTCTCCTTGCATATATTGTGATAACTGATTAAGCCTTTGGGACTTTGGGATGTTGCTCTTCAACTGTTTATGATTTATTATCACTACTATTACAATGGGGGAAGACAGCGAGCCTATCGACCCTTCTTTATGTGTTGCTATCTATGTTTGTGGGTGGTTGCGGGGATAGTTTTTAATGTTTGGGAATATTTGGGTTTAATGTATTTACTTATCTGTCATACAAGTAATATGGAACTGTTAATGGAGTATAGATAAAAATGCATGTAACATCTTAGAACATAGAGCAGAAAGCCACCAAACAATACTATAGCTGGGTGTACAGATTGAATTTTTTTTCTTATTTATTTTTATTCATTTATTTAAGTCTTGGATTATATTACCTTTGAGCAACAAACCCCTTTTACAAAGGTTCCACGTCAGTAGTACATAGACATACAATGGTAATAACAAGTAATAAATGCAGGGAACATCAAGCTTATACATTGAACATTACATTGCAAATATTTAAAATCATTGCTAGGCACTCAATATAACAACAAAGGGAGAAGAGGAAGTAGGAACCAGTTTTGGAGGCAGACTAGCAGGCCTTGTCGGAGCAGAGAGGGTAGGTAATGGGGGTGATAGAAAGGTAGGAGAGAGAGATAAAAGGAAGAAGGGAAGGAAGGGGTAGTTAGGTGGGTAAGAGTAAAGTAAGAGGGAACAGAGGATAGAAAGCGGGGAGAGGGAGGGAGAAGGGGGAGAGATTTGGAAGAGAGAAGTGAGCAAGGGAATACAGCATGGGCGGGGGGGGGGTAGGAACCAGAGCTCATAATTTGGGGTAGGATTAAAGTGCTGGAAGGTATAACATTGAGCAGTGGTGGTAGCTACAGGCGACAGTCACATATACTGTTTTCTACTATGTGCTGACATAGCTTATGTTTGAATGGGCCAAATTTAGATTTGGTGGTGATATCCCTGCGCAGAGAGTTGAACCAGAGGGGAGCTCTATACGCAAAGGACCATTGACATAATGTTGTGTGTTTTTACAATAAATGTGTCTGAGGTTCAATGACTCACTTTTTCTATAAAGAATGGGTTGGAGAGGTATACATGGTGTGACATAACTCCTAAAATGGTGCTAGTTATTTTATTTATGACAGAGGTTAACTTTAAAGCAGACATAGTTGATTCAGACCCCGATGGTAAGGTCATTATTGTAACCAGATCTTTGAATCTTATGCATATAACCTTGTCAGCCTCAACGGCCCCCTTACTTTTGATGCGGCCTCTATACTAGCATTCTATCAAAAGTTAAATGCATCTACTAATAACAGAATAAGAACTGGTGGGGACTGGAATACAATCCAAGACCATTCCAAAGATAGATCAAAATTAACGATAGTTTGTGATGCTAAAATCAAGCTAGCTAATAGGTATCTCTGGGATACATTTAGCCTGAGGGATCCTTGAAGAGTCTTGAATCCTGCTGCTATGTGTTTCACACACTTTTCAAACCACAAGAAGAGATCTTCCAGAGTAGATTACTTCTTGATATCTACAGGTTTGCTCACATCTCTTGTCATGGTACAGACAGGTGCTGATGTTCTGCCTGATTATGCACCAGTTAGTAAATTATCTGAATCAAATTTAAAAATTAATTGAGATAAGTGCTGGAGAATTAATAACTATCATTTAAAGGGTCCCAAAGTGATTAAGAGATTGAACACATTTATAAAAAATCTATTTTAAGACAAACAAAGGATCAGTTTCATTACAAATTACATTATGGGTCACCTTTAAATGCGTCTATAAGGGGAACTGGTTTTCTTGGCAAATAAAAATAGACAATTAAAAAGTTTGTTTCTTTAAAATGTATTCAAGCTCCTAAATTAGATGGTGCAGACTCTAATAATGGGAAAAAGGAATCTGATGTATTGTGTTCAGAACTGAGTATATGAACTCTTAGGGATGAGGTACAGTTTTTGCCTGCTACAGCTAAACTTACCATAGGTATATTCCCCTTGCCATCGGCCACTCAGCAACTCATGCTACATTTAAAAAGGAGCTGTGAAATTTCCTAACCAAATCTGTCCCTTGTACGTGCTTTGATCCTACCTAGTCCCCCTCTATCTAGTCCTATCATTACTATCCTACCCTATACCCAGATTGCCTTAACTTCTTACAAGCCCTTGCCTCTCTCAACTACTCTCCTTGCTCAATTCTCTGTTGTGTCGACCTTTCTTGTATTAGCCCCTATTCCTTTTTATCTCTCTGCTCATTTTCTCTTTGGTTGCACTTACCTTGTTCTGCTCCACTGTGTGTCTCTCCCCTTGATTGGTTTTCCCCTTCTATTGTTAATCAGTACTCCCCTCCCCTTTCCTTATTGTTCATTTTTATGTCTGCACGTACCATTATATTGTACCTAACTGGTTGTCCACCCTTTATTTCCCATCCTCTTTGTCTCTTGAAACTGTTCGTTACTACCTTATATCATTTCCCTAAATGCTACTCTCCAATGTTTTATGTGACTGAATTTTTTTCTATAGGAGCTACATTGTAAAACTAAGTAATAACAGTATCTCATATTATGTTTATTTTGTCTCTGCCATCAAGTGATATTGTATTTATCTACCTCATTTTGTATTCTCTCTCAATATTGTAGATTCTCTATTGTAACCTCCGGGGCCATGCCTGAAAATAGTCATCTCTATGGCTAGTGCACCTTACCCGGTTCACAAAAACTAGCTAAATAAAATAAATAAATATAGAACAGGGTGAAAACACTGGGAAATTGTTGGCACTCAGAAGAAAAAAATGAAGCTTCTAAAGCTGTAGGTGCTTTAATGTCCCCAATAACACAGAACATATATACTACACTGAGAGACATTTCAATTTTTGAAGAATGTTATGCAGAGTTATACTTAAGTACTCAGGCTGTTACAATCTCTTAAACTGATTCATTCCTTGAAAAGGTGAATCTTCTGCAAATGACAGATGATAATACTGTATGACCATGCTGAAAAAGCTTATAGCTGCTGAAGATGTCATCAAACCAATCCTCCAAATAGAGCAGAGACCATTGATTCAGTGAGTGCTTTCTGTTCACTCTGCAGCAGCACTTCACTCCAAGGTTCCTGTTATTCAGGCCTTACATAAATTACTCTTTCACTTGAAGAGTGGCGATGTATATGAAGCACAATGAAACATGTGCAAGATTGTACAAAAATAGTGTCTGCTGTTTTCTGTACTGATTTCTTCATCTTCATCTCTCAATAAAGCTGACATAAAAAAACTACTTTTAATTCAGTACTTTTGTTTTCAAAGTGAATGCTCAGATCTAGCCAGCAGGAGAGAATGTTTTTTTTTTTTTTTTTGCATTCTTTATTTACCTCTCCTGCCCGTGGTCATCCAAACCGACCTCTCCTTCAGGCTGCCAATCTCCTTGCTTCCAACCCCAATCCTCCATACCTGCCATCTGCTGCCTCCTCATCTTGCTGCCCCGGTTGTCCCACCATATCTCTTCAATGGGGGGCACCCTACAGCATGGGGGCTACTGAAGAGAGATACTACAGTGCTTGGAGGCACCATCTTGCATCTGTGTCGGGGCAGCGAGGCGTGCAGCATAGGGGCTATTCTGGCTATCGCAGCATTGGAGGAGAGGACTGCCATCATCTGGTGGCAAGGTGGCCATTTTTCATGATTTTCTTCTGCCCTACCATTGGACACATGCCGCAGTGTCCTGGCCACCCTGTGCAGGCATTGTGTGGTCACCCACGATGCACTGCATGGTGCCAGCCACCATGAGCCAGCAAAGAGTGACGCGTTCAGGATCCCTCCCCACTGGGAGAAGAGTGTCGAAGGGATGCTCTGGCTCCTTCCTGCTGGCCTCCACTCCTGCTGCCCTGGGCTCCAGATGCAAACCCAGGTCCCAGCATGCCAGGCGAACGCCTGTTGCCTAGCACCACAGAGCCGGCTACATGTTTTGTTTTTAAAATGTTTCTTTTTATCAAACCATACACAGCCATAAAAAGTACACAAATTACCCTATATTATTAATGCTATAATTAATGAAGACTAGTTTTGCCTTAAAGAATGGCCCACTCTATTATCCCTCAAGTTTTTCCCAACCTGTGAATGTATCCTTTACTAGTGTTCATTGAATATGGAAAGGCACTTACTATCACTATTCTAATACTGTAAACTGAGTAGAAAACAACCCGTACAGAAAATATATTTAGCTTCTTATTGAAATATACTGGGCTCCTAAGTATTTGGCAGTTTCTGACATCACAATACCAGAATGCTATTGAATTCTTTTTTACTAGCAAAGCAAAGGTGAAAATCCACTTGTTTCATTGAGCTAATATTTTATTATAAAAGTAGAAAGTCATTATTAGCACATCAAAATACAATAAATAAGTCAATTGCCTATTTATTGCAAGTAAACACATGTTCTTTAAGTCAGTACAGGCTCTATATCATAATCCAGCAGTGTCAATCACTCGTAATGGTTTTATATCATCCCCTCTCTGTTAAAACATTAGAGAGGTTGGCCATTCTCCCCTTGACTTTTGTATTTACATTTCAAACCATTGGCATGCATGGCTCGAGACCCACAAAAGGTCAGAGGCATTAAAACTGGCGATGTTGTACGTAAGATCATACTTTATGTAGATGACATACAGTGGTGCCAGCCAGGATGTAGTGTTGCAGTATATCACAGAATGCTGCAGTATACTGCAGGGAACTGTGTAATTCAATAGCAATTAAGCCCTTTTATCAAGTAGTATTTTATGACATGTCACTTACTGGAAGTTACTGTGTTAAATCGTGGCTGGCTCTGATGTACTACTCCATTTGATTGATCCAAATACATGTGTGCCTGATTTACTCTCAATATTGAACATAGTTTTGTATCAGGATCCATGGCAAACATGGACAAAACAATAATTTATCATCTTAATTTCTTGACCTTTAAAAATGGCATCTCAGTGTGGTCATTACAGTGAGGTAACACAACAATGTATCTTGGCCTTAAGCTATACACCTGGAGGTTAGGAGAGCTAATTAAGATAACATTTTGAAAAATATTAAACTGGATATCAAAAGATGGGTAAAATTATCAATGACAAAATGTGTAGAAACAGTATTATTAAAATTAACATTCTCCCAAGGATAAATTATCCTTTAAGCGTGCTACAGTTAAATAAGGCAAACTGTTTTTGTAAGGATTTGCATAGCAAATGTTCTATGTTTATATGGTGAAGAGGTAAAGTTCAGAGAGTATCATACTCATGTACAGTATATTGGCACCAAGAGAAAGGGGTGACCGAAATACATCAGATTTCTATATATACTCATATGTCTTCAAAGCAGCACAATATTTGAAATGTCTCAGGTTAACTCAAGTAATGACTTTCTAAATATAAACCAGTGTGGTTTAGCAGAGGAGTTCTGTAGAATAAATCCCATTTCAAATGCTTCTCCATTTAAAAATAAAATATCACCTTAAGGACATAAGGGGGACCTCAACAGGGATGTATATTTTAGCTTATCAGTCATTGCAAGCACTTATATTAGTCAACAGGTCAGTATTTGAAACTCAATGACTATGAGGTAATTCTAAACTTAAATGTGAAAAGTTTGTTCCTTATAATAGATGGGAGAACAAGTGCATTACATCACTGGGAAGGTCTTATTTCCTTTAGATCTCTAATAGCTGCTTACAGGTTAGAACAGGATGGGTTTATTCAATGTTCTCAGATGTCTACCATTATTGTGAATAATTCTCAGAGGGCTCCAGGGCTGGCATGGACTCTTCTTTATTTTATCGCTTAATGGGTCAATGTGAACAAAATCACTCACCAAGACTAATATATAAAAGTGTTTTAGTAACACACAAAAACTCACCTTGACAATACAGTGATAATGGGGAGATCAGTTAAATCTAAATGATAGTGATATTCTGTAGAACTGTTTGTTCTTGTGCAAGTTACATTTAGTGCATGGCACTAATTAGCTGCAGTTGTGCATACATTGGGACAGTATTTGGAAAGCAGGACATAAATACCATAAACAAAGTGCTCATAGGTTAATTAATTTTAGAATGCTCAGCAACTAGTATTGGACTCCAGTTAGAGATCATATGCGTAGAAAGTCCAATAACAGTACATGCTAAAGATGTAAAGAGGAGGAAGGATCATTGCTTCATGTGTTCTGGCACTGTTCTAAAGTCAAGCCCCTATGGAGAGAGTTTGAAAGAAGATATGGAGAGTCACTGGGCCTGGGTTTTGCTTTCACCCCTGAGACCTGCATATTAGGGCATGTACCATCACTATTAAGGGGAATAAGATATAACATAATGTATGGTCTCTATGATTGTTAAATACAGAATAATGGATAGGCAAGTGTGTGTTATGAATATTTTTTTCACACCCAAGGTGTGTGATGACCCATAAACCCCGAGGCGGACTCGCCTGAGGTTTATGTAGTTATCACACACTGAGGGTGTGAAAAAATATCAGGCGTCACATGTGCCTATCTTTATTTTTATAATTACTGGTGCAGAGTCTTAACCAGCAATTTTGTTAGAGGAAAAAAAATACTGTTTTTTTGTTCAGAAGTTATTTTAAATTCATGCAACAGAGTAGGCATTGTTAAACTGATTTTGCTATAGTTTTTTAAAATGTTAAAAACATCAAGGAACGGTACATTTTTTTGTTTAAATGCACAGCTTTAAATGGTTTAGATACTAGTAGTCCAAATGTCTTTGAGAAGTGCAGTGGAGTACCTTGTACAAGTCTGTTGATTATCGCAGTTAAACACTGGAGAACTCTGGAGAACGAGTAAATGATAACTTAACATTTAAGAAACATTTCTATAAAGGCAGAAATTTAAAACCACAAGGAACTAGTTTGAAATTGTGCTGTTTGCAGTGCATGGCTTGCGCAGAGAAGGAAGTATTGCTGTGGCGATGAAGATCTTCTGGTTGCCATGGTGACCTACAAGAGAGAAAAAAATGCAGGGGATTGTGCTGAAATTGCACAATTGCAATATGTGTCCTCTTCTACAAAACAAAGAAAACTGAGGGATTTTGAAGCTCGTAGTGGTAAGCAGAAGGGTTTTGCCAGGGGAGAGAGTGTTTGACTCAGCGCTGCAGCTGTCTTGAGTGGAGGCTGCCGTTCAAGAAATGTGACAGTGACTGTGAAGCTGTGAAATGCCGTAATAACTCGATTTCAGGTTGTTACAGCATTTTCACTGTGCCTGAATTCAGGTAATTAAAGGGGGTCACCAGTAATTATAAAGATTATTCCTCAGTACTTGTTATTTAACCAGTCCTTAACATTCAGTGTGTGGCATGCTGAAATGTTGCAAGCAAAGCATTTAGAAAAAAAATCTCACAAAATTTAAGTAACAGCCTGGGCAAGTTCAATAACAGGTGAGAAAAATGTATAAGCTCTATTGGAAGTAGCAACACATCAAGTCTACATATTGGTATTGTGTAAGGCATAACATGTAAAACAGTATTCACTCAAGTGTGGTATCTATCGCTCATTCTGTGCAATTTCACTATTCTTATGAAAAACATCTAACAGGACTGCAATACATTTATTTACTGAGTATGGCTATGAAGAAACTAGAAGGGGACAGGATCAGATCTGTTACAGTACAGTAGCTTCTTCTTGTTGTTTTTACATTGTTTCTTGTGGATTCTACTTGGTAGAAGGTTATTTCTTTTCTTTCTTATTAGTTGTAAGGGGCTAGCAGGGTATTGTATGGCGCTGTTGGAATTTTGAAACCTGTTTTGGTAGCTATAAGTGGGCTCATTTGTTTTATGTTTCACTGTGTAGCAGGCTGCATCTGCATCTGGCCTATTTCTTCTGATTTAAAACCTATTTGGTGTGATTTAACTGGGGCTGTTTCTTTGAATTGGAGACCTATATCTTCTAATTTCAAGCCTATTTTAATGTGTTGTTTGTGCAGCTGTTTAAATTGGAGTCCTGTTTCTTTTGGTAGCAAACCTATTTGGGGGCTTTGAGTAGAGTTGTGATTCATTTTTGCAGGCTTCACTAGCTGCAAAGTTTAGTGCAGAGTGGGGGAAGGGTGCTAATGGTCTGACCAGGGGCCTCAGCTACCTGATTGTTTCTGGAAGACTTGGGCTGGTCCCGCCTCATGTCCATTATTTCCTTTATACCAGTGGTTCTGAAATCACTTCCTCAAACGGGCAAAAGATGTTCACCTGTCATAGCAGAAGCAGACATCCAGGAAAGGAACAGCAGCAAGTGAAGAGGTGACTGCTATCTCAGTGGAAGGGAAGTAACTGCAAATCTAGGAGCTTTCATTGTTACTTCTTTGCATTGCTATTGCATTGGGGAAAAGAGGAGTAGGAGTTTGAAGAAGGTTGTGCAATAGCTACTTAAAGTATTTTTGAGTGTGGATAGGAAGGATAGGAATATAAAAAGCAGTTGCTTAATCTATCTAAACATGTACAACAAAGGGGGTAAGGGAAATTAAGAAAAGAATGTATTGCACTGATGGGGGGGGAGGTGAGACTTGGGGACTGTTTGGTGTCCTGCAACTGGAAGGGTGGGGGGGTTGCTGGTGGGCAACGACAGCAATGGGTAGGGTGGTAGGCTACAACAACTGCGGTGCACCAATCTTTCTAAAAATTGCCTGGAGTGTGGGAGGCTGTTTAGTGTGCAACCACATAGAAAAACTTAGAAAGGAGATCAAGGGTCTGCAGGAGGGACTAAGACAGACAAGGCAGTTTGGGGTTGGGTTTAGCCCAATACTGGAGGGAGGAAGAAGGGGAGATGAGGGAGGGTGATTTAAGCCAACAGTGGTGAGGAGAGGGTCAGAAGAAAGGAAGCAGAGACAAAGGGGCCCAGGCCAGGAAGAACGATTGCCAGGAAAACCAGGTCAGGAGACAAAAAACAAATGGAAGGAGGAGATAGGGACTTGTGAGGGGAGGCGAAGAAGTGGCAAAAGTCATGGCGTGGAAAGGAGAGAACAGGTTATTATGAAGAGAGAGGGAGCGGGCATTTGTGAAGGGTCTTCAGAAAATAGTTTTGCACTGCTAGAGAGGAAGAAGGTGGAGGAGGGAAATGATGAAATTAGAGGAGTAATTGATAAATGCCTGGACCAAACCAGAGCGGGGGGAAGTTCTGCTGTGAGAATTGCAACAGGGCAAAGGGGGGAAATAATGTGCAGGAGGAAGAAGAGGAGCTGGAAATGAGAGAGGGAGATGAATGGAAGCAAGCAGGGACTAAGAGTGGTGGAATCTTAGTGCTGGGGGACTCAATACTAAGAGGAGTCAGGTGGGGTAGCAAGGGGGAGAGGCATAGTCGCATATGGGTGGAGGCCATGCCAGGAATGACAGCGGAAAGGGTGGGACAATCTGTTCTGAAATATGCTAGAAGGGGTAGGAACAAACCTCATTTAATTATACATCTTGGGACGAATGACCTGGCTGACAAGACAGTAGATATAGTCAGAGGAGGTTTGAGGAACTAGCACAATTATGTGAGGGCAGGAAGATCAGTAACTTTTCAGAGATACTTCCAGTGCCCAAGGCAAGCACAACAAGAAAGCTGAGAATAGAAATTTAACGGATGGCTAAGAACCTGGTGTTGTGCTAAAGGGTATGGGCTGTTGGGGGTTGGGGAGGGACCTGGGATGACAGTAGTCTCTGTGCCATGGACAGACTACACTTGAGTGGGAAGGGAAATGAAGTGTTGAAACAGAGGATGGAGGAGTACATAGAGGAAGTTGGGAATTTAAACTAGGAGTTGGGGGTGGCAATTGGGCAAAAGATATGTAGAGACCACAGGTTGGGAAACCATATGAGCTAACCCCCCCCCCCATAACAGTGACAAAGGACAAATGGCAAGTACTATTGGTGATGCTAGTAAAGGAGGGCAGGATGGGGGGGAGGGTGGAAGGTGGTTACCCTTAATGCTAGGAGCCTTGGGAAGAAAACTGCAGGGCTACAGGTGCTCATGGCAGAGGGAGAGGTGGACATTGCAGCCATCACAGAAACATGGCCACCCAATACAATGACTGGGACCTGTCTGTACCAGGGTACAGGTTATTTCATAGGGACAGGGTGATTGGGAAAGGAGGGGGTGTGGCACTATATGTGAAGGAAGGACTGAAGTGTGTAAGGGAGGAAGGGGAGGAGGGTAGTACAGAGTCACTTTGGATGCAAATCCAGGATTCCAAGAATAGGACTCCTAGAATGGGAGTGGTGTACAGGCCACCATCTCAGATGGAGAAGTTAGACAGGGAACTAGTGGGACAGATCAGGAGGGCCTGCGAGAAGTGTAGTGTGGTGATTGTAGGGGACTTCAACATGCCAGGATTGGACTGGAGTACCCCAACAACCAGGAACAGAAGGGAGCAGGTACTGCTGGATGTCTTCCAGGACAGCTTCCTGCTTCAAATGGTCCTGGTTGAGCAAGGAGCACATGGAAATGGTAAGGAGGAAAAGAGCTGCCTTTAGGAAGTACAAGAAAACAGGAAGGGGGGAGGACAGGGAGGAGTACTTGACAGAATTGAAGAAGGGGACAAGGGCAGTAAGGGGAGCCAAAGCATCTACGGAACTCAGGCTGGCACAAGGCATTAAGAAGGGGGAGAAGTACTTCTTTAGGTACATCAGGGAGAAAAGGAGCTGTAAGGACCACATAGTAAGGATTAGGAAGGAGGGGGGTTGGGTGGAAGCAGGGTGCGATAAGGCAGAAGCACTAAATGAGTACTTCTGTTCAGTATTTACTAAAGAGAAGAGGGGTGACACCCAAGGGGGGAGAAATGGCAGAAACAGGGGGCGAAGGGGTGACAGATGGGGAAATCATGGAGGGCAGAGTTCGGGAGGGTTTGAAGGCACTGAGGGTGGACAAGGCGCCAGGCCCAGATGGCATCCACCCCAGGGTATTGAAGAAGCTGGCAGAGGTCCTTGCAGGAACTTTGGCAGACCTATTTAATGCCTCACTACATTCAGGGTGTGTACCTCAGGACTGGAGGATGGCTCATGTGGTGCCCCTCCACAAGTGTGTCCCCAAGGATGAACCGGGAAACTACAGATCAGTGAGCCTCACATCCATCATGGGTAAGCTAATGATGACTATCCTGAAGGACAGGCTGGTGACCCTCATAGAGGCCAAAGGACTACAGGACAGCAGACAGCATGGCTTCATACGGGGCAGATCCTGCCAAACCAACCTGGTTCTATGACTGGATAATTAGGTAACTGGACAGGGGCCATGCAGTGGATGTCCTGTATCTGGACTTCAGTAAGGCATTCAGCTCGGTGCCACATGGAAGGCTGAGAAGTAAGTTAGTAGGCACAGGGGTGGGTGCAAAGCTGGTGAGATGGGTAGGAAACTGGCTTCAGGGAAGGCAACAGAGGGTGGTGGTGGTGGGTGGGGAGCTCTCACATCCAAGGGTAGTGACAAGCGGTGTTCCACAGGGCTCGGTGTTGGGACCAGTGTTGTGTGGGATATTCATTGCAGACATATCATGGAACATCAAGAGCAAGATCAGTCTGTTTGTTGATACCAAGGTAGGAGCGGTGGTGGATTACCTAGGGGGATGGCAGGGGTTGCAGGATGATCTGGCAAAGCCTGAAACCTGGTCAGACACCTGGCAACTGGAGTTTAATGCCAAAAAGTGCAAGGTGCTGCATTTTGGGATGAAGAACCCAAGGAGGAGTTACCAGCTGGGGGGAGTGCAGCTAGCCCAGACAGAGGAGGAGAAGGATCTGGGGGTGCCCATTACAGGGTCAATGAACAACTCAGCACAATGCAGGAAAGCAGCTGCAAAGGCCAACAAAATGCTGGGTTGTATTGCAAGGGGTATATCCTCGAGGAGGGAGGAGATGATTCTGCCACTGTATAGGTCATTAGTTGGGCCGCACCTGGAGTACTGTGTGCAGTACTGGTGCCCGTATCTGAAGAGGACATTAAGTTACTGGAGGGTGCAGGCGCGGGAGACAAAAAGATGATCAAGGGGCTGGGGGACTTATCATATGAGAGGAGGCTGAGGGAGCTGAACATGTACTCACTGGAGGAGAGGAGGGACGGGGGACATGATTGAAACCTTTAAGTACATGAAAGGAATAAACATGACAGGTACAGAGGGGCTGTTCAAAGTAAGGAAGGGGAGGGACACCAGGGGCCATGATATGAGACTGGAGGGAGGAAGGTTCAGAAGGGAGATGAGGAGACACTTTTTTACAGAGAGGGTGGTGGCTGGGTGGAATGCGTTACCTGCAGAAGTGGTATCCAGTACAACAGTGGACTGCTTCAAAACGGGATGGGACAGGACAAGGGGGAGGGATAAGTGGGAGGGTTAATGAAGGGGAAGGGTGGAAGGAAGGGGCAGCTGCAGAATAAGGGGTGCTAGCTGCACATTCGAGCAGACTTGATAGACCTCAAGGCCTTTATCTGCTGGCAAATTTCATATATTCATATGTTCATATGTTCATATCCACATGTATGTATAAACCCAAATGCATTGTGCGTTTTGTTTTATTGTCAAATATTTAATATTTTCTTCACAAAAAGGGTGGTGGACAAGTGGAACACCCTGCCAGAGGAAGTGGTGGGGGCTGAAACAATCACAGGATTTAAGAATGCATGAGATAGACATAAGGGAATTCTGGAGGTCAGGGGCAAGGGGTAACAGACTTCTAGAAAAATGTAAAGGGAACTTACAAGCTCAAATGGATAGACTGGGTGGGCCATAGACCCTTATCTGCTGAAAGTGTTTATTTATCTATGTCTATGTTAAAAAGAGCTACTTTGAAAGGTGTACATTTGAAAATGTGTGGTATAAACCAGACACAATATGGGTTGATTCAGAATGTGATATTAATCATCATTTGTGAGAAGGCAGGACCTTCATAACTCACTCGAGCTTTGCCACTTATGAAGATACTTCCTGCCCCCCTAACTCATAAAGATAAATGGCACATGAACCAGGTCATTTTGTTTCACTTATTTATCACACCACCTAACCTCCAAATAAATGTTTATCTATTGACTAGATATGTCACAATCACTATTCTCAACCTAAGAACCAATTAGAGAGCAGCTTTCCCGGTGCTGATGGCATTATAATGGCATTACAATGACATTAAATTAGAACTGGGCAGCACTGAACTTAGCAGTTGAAATCAAAAAGAAATAATTAAATCTTCACTAGGGGCTTGATCCACAGAAATGGTGGGGGGATGCTCAAAATGAGCGTATCCATGCCATGCAGCTGAGCATTCTGGGACAGTAGAGGGATGGTTGCAATCCACGGCCACATCTCCTGCCCCCTGCTAGCAAGGCGCCCCAGCACAGGGACTGTGGGCTGCACCAGTGGTATTCCTACCATGATCCTCTGGCATCCAGTCAGATGCCTGGGTTGACTATGCAGTGGATCCCTATCTCCGGGAGGTGCTGGGATCCACAGGATATGGCAGCCCATGTCAGTGTTCCACAGGCTGCTATATCCCCTACCGGAGTTGTATATGTTGTGCTGGTTACCCCCGCAGCCCCATTACAATGCCATTCAGGTCCCAGTCACACAGAAACAGCCAGACAGAGAGAGGGGCATAAGTGCTACAGCAGCCCCTTAGGTCATGTAGAATCAGCCCACTCCTCCAGCCATGCTCACTGCCCTGTCAGAGCTCAGGATTGGGTGGTTGTCCACCCCTGCCCCCTTCCTGCCCCCAACCTGGCCTGGTGGAGAGATGGTCATGTGACTGGGGACTGGACATGGAGTGGGCATGCAGCTATGGCTATGGATGCCACAAGGTACCCCAGAAGTGTGCATCCTACATGTAAGGGGCACTCCACAGCTTTCCACATCCATCCATGGGTGTGGAGCAGTTGCACACATGCTATGGATCAAGCCATAAAACAGCATATTTAAAAGCTACGAATTTTTAACAAATGTTGTATAAATCAAATACACAATGGATACATTCAAAGTACACAATTTATCTCCACTTGTAAAGTAAGTTGGACTATCATAACTCATGAGTTATAATTATACCCCCTCACCCTGAGAGATAAATTTCAGATTTTGAATCAGGACACTGTGTACAAAAATAGGAGAAGGAGGGAGAGCATGTTTGCTGACACATAAGGCATGCAGAGAGATTCGAATGGCACAGAAACAGATTAGAAAAAAATTATAGAGAGGGAGGATAAGTGACTTGCTCAGGGTTACACAGCATGAGTAAGTGGATGTTGTTGAATTCAAATGTGTGGCTCCAGGTTCCCAGCACAAGAAGCAAAGGTATGGTGACCATGGTATACAAGGTGGTACAGTGTATACTGGACAGAAAGGAATCTGAAATCCCTTTTAGTGGTACATTTAAAGTATCAAGAGAGTTACACCGTCAGACAGATTGGCTCAGCTGGCAGTACATGCATCTGGAAAAATTGTTATTGAGCTGGCAGGTATTTCAACTTCTTTGTTGCTGGTGTGGCATTCAGGAAAAATTCTTCACTACTTCATACAGTAGAATATTGAAACAGAGAGTGATGTCAATAAGGGGGAAGCTGTGCTTAACAACATACAGCTTCATCCTTCTGCCTCAGGATTCCATGAAACGGTGCTCCTTTAATTAAATTTACAGATGATGTAGATATTTACATCTCAGGACTGCCGACCCCTACAGATAAGCCCAGCATCTGGTCTGAAATATCTTTTCATAAAGTTTAGAATTTTAGGGACCCAGCACACTTACCTTCCCCTGTAAGTCGTGGGCTTAGCCATCAAGTTCAGACTGTGAAAGGCTTTAGTGGGGCACATCACAGAATTTCTTCAGGTGGGTCATAGATAGAGGTCTGTCAATTAGTACTCATTCAAATTCATGTATTGACACTGAGCACAGTTCTGGGATCTTTCAAGGGAATGCCCTTGTGATCCTATTCAGACAGGAACAGATCTTGTAGTGTGGCCAGCAGAAGCAGACCCATATTTAGATCCATCAGCATCGTGGGACCTTAGCTTGGTCCACAGTGCACCTTGCAAGCCTTCTTTTAAACTGTTAGTGCAAGTATCTGAAGAACTGCTTTCTAACAAGACTTATTTTGTGGTCGCATTTTATTCTGAAAGGGGAATTAGCCACCTTCCCGCTCTTTCTTGTAGAAAGTCTTACCATATTTTTTGTCAGGATAAGGTTATTCTTTGTACTGCACTCTTTTCTCCTAAAAGTCACAATGACCTCCCATGTCACCCAAGAGTGAATCTGCTATCTTTCTGTCTAAAATCTGACACTGAGAAAGATAAAGTTTCCTAAGTTAGATGTGTGCAGTGCAGTCAAAAAATACCTAGTAATAAATCAATCCTTTTGCAGGACAGATAAGCTATGTATTTTGTACGGTCCTGCAAATAGATCCATGGACACCTTGGCTTGGTTGATCGGATCATGCATAGTAAAGGCTTACGTGACAGTCAGTGGGAAACTGCCAGCATTGGTGAAAGCACAAAACTGAAATGATCAAAGAGTTGCTCCAGTCTGTCCCCTGTGCTACGTCTCCACAAACTATTAACTTAAAACATAAGGCAATAGCATACACCATTCAGTGAAAAAATGAATGTACTCATCACTCAGAATGATATTGAACCATCAGATATGGAACAGGAAGAACACACCATCAAAGCTCCCATTGGGCACCAAAGGGATTCCTTTCCTGCCCCTCCATGTACTGCTCCAGTACAGACTTTTGTAAAATTCTGTGAAAGAGACCTTTAGGAGGTATTCGCATGAAAATAAGAAACTGGGCACTGTAATCTAACCAATGTGGAAGGAATGGCACTTGCTGGTCTTATGAACAACCCTGCCATAACAATAAAACAGGCAAAGTTCAGGATACCCAGCAGTACATTAGTGAAACTGAACATAAATTGGCAGATTCCAATTTCTATAAAAATTGGATTACAACCCATTTAGAAATATTTTAAAGAAGAATTTATGCTTGCTTTGATAATGTACTGACTAACAATGTGACAGGAGAACCAGTATCTTTATATTGAACTACCTGTTAAAGCTACCAGCTACACCCTTTTTTTTTTTATTATTATTTTTTCCTCTGGTCACTGGCTCCATAGGAACTTTCTTGGATATGGCCAACCTGCCTGCTGTGGTTTCTTCGGCCCAGCCTGACACCCTCCCAGATCAGGCCTCTCCTCCGGGTCTCCATCCTTCACTCCAGCCCTCCCGACCCCCCGACTTCTACCCCCTGAGGTGGGGTCACCACTACCTTACCTTGGCACTCCATGAAATCCAGACAGCAGGCAGAGTGAGGAGGAAGAGGAAATTTCAGAGGTCCTGACTGGGAAGGGTTCTGTGGTGGGTGTGGGTGCTGACTGTGGGGCTCCGTCATCGTCCTCCCTGATGCCAGGGTTTTTCCTTTGTTCTTTGCCCCCCAGAGGTATGGACATGCAATAACGTCCTGCGTGTGTCGAGCATGCTCCCACACCAGCCTGCAGGACATCCACCTTCGCCTCCCCCCCATCTTGAGTGTCTCTCAACTGCAGTGCTCCCAGTCTTCACTGGGAGTCACTAGTGTGCCAAGGATCCAGCACCCATCCCCCCAGAAAAGGAGAGGAGTCCTTCAGGTGCTCAATCCTCTCCTCCCTGGCTGACCCCTGGTGCTCCGAGTTCGCTCCCAAACCCAGGTCGCCGGCGTGGCACGAAGTAAGGTGGATGCCTCAGCCCTCAGCACCACTGGGCCAGCAGCTACACCCTTTCTAAAGTCCATAAAGACTTTTGAAACTCACCAGGTAGGCCAATAAATATTGAGCACTGGCTTCATTACTGAGCCACTTTCCAGATGTGTAGATGCCCGCATCCAAGACCAAGTGCAACACTTGAGATCCTATAGTAAAGACACCACACAGGTGATGAGGATGTTGGATGATATACATATTGACCATGATTATAAAATGGTCTGAGAAATGGAGCTTTCTGATTGACTGTATGCATTCTATCAGCCTCATGTCAGTTTTTTTTAACATACATGTACAGCCTAATCATATGGTGAACAAGGTTTAACACTGTTTAAATTGTTTTTATTATTATAACAGCAATAAGGCACTCTCAGAGGTTATGTCAATGATCAGTTAATCACCTTCTAGGGGAATGTGGCACTTGGCTATGCCTCGTGCAACATTACACCCTTAGCAAAACAAAATGGTTATGTTAAATGCACGCTGAAAATAGAAAATAGAGTTAAAAATCTACGTTTCGACCTTAGGTCTTCTTCAGCAAATATCTAAAAGAGAAAAAAACAAGTTAGTGTAGAGGAGAGGTAAAATGAGAGAGATATATATGTGGAGAAAGAAGACGGGGGAGGCTAAGGGAGAAAAAGTGATAAATGGTAAGATTAAGAAAGAATCTGTGAAACAAAAAGGTGATGATGGGAAAGATAAAGCATAATGGGAGAGAAAGAGCTGGGGAAGTCCTCAGGTGGAGACTAATTAATAGGGCCTTGTAAGAAGGCTGAAAGGTGACAAATGTGAGGGAAGGAGACAGAAATGGAGACATATGGTGAAAATGAAAAATAAATGAGTACAAAAACAAATTGACTTTAGGGAAAAAAAGGGATGGCTGAAAGATGTTAGTGGAAAATAAGTCTATCATTTAAACCAGAGGGCTGCTGGGAGCCAAGCCGGATGATCAACTTGGCTTCCATGTTTTTACTATGGTCAGGATCCCGGAAGCCCTGCTGAAGGACACAAACAGAAAGGTCATTGACATTGTGGTCCCTGGAGATAAAGTGGGATACAATGGGTTTAGCAGTTTCACCATTCCTGACCGCTCTGTAATGTTCTCTGAAACGGTCAGCAAGACACCTACTAGTTTCTCCGATGTAAATAGCTGAACACTTCCTGCAAAGAATACAATACACCACATTAGTGGAGGTGCATGAGAACTCCTTGGTGATGTGAAAAACACCTGTAGGCCCCCGAATCTCAGTCACACTGGAAATAAATTTGCAGGTGTAGCAGCGAGCCCTGTTGCAAGGTTTGGTACCTGGGTGGGAGGAACTGTTAGGAGTGGGTAGGCTGCTTTTAACCAGGAGATTCCACAGGTTAGGTGGCCGTCGGTAGGAGGCAATAGGTGGTTCTATAAAGGAAGCACCAATGTTAGGGTCAGTTTGCAAAATGGGAAAGTTACTAGTGATGATCCTGTGAAGAGAAGGTGTGCTCTGATGGAAAAGAAGAAGAGGGTGATTAACAGACCATTAACATAACCCGTCATGCATTATTGCTTAATTGGCTCCTGGTAATGTTACATGTAGAATCTTTGTATGCTAATATTCCACGTGAGGAAAGTCTGGAGGCTATTTGTTTCTACTCTTATCCAAGGCCCCTGGAATTCTGCAGTTCTGCAGTTGCAGAATTTGCTGCAGAATTTGCATCATGCCACAGAATATATATAGTGCCTCAGAATTCATTGTTTTTGGTGAATTTTCATATAAATATACTGTTTTTCCATAGCGTCAGGCTTTCTTTCCCATCTCATTTATCCTGAAGCTCCTCCTCTATGCTCAGCATATGATGTCATTGATGACATCACATCATATTTAGCCAATGACAGGACTGCATTCTGCCAGAGAAGTGAATAAATCATGCCGCAGAAATCAGAAAATGCTGCCACAGAAGCCAAGGAGCCCTGCCGCAGAAATCAGAAAATTCTGCCGCAGAGCACCAGGGGCCCTGCTTATAACCCCACACTTACTGATGAAAATAAATGATTTTTGTTGAATCTTTCCCACATGGGGTTGGAGTTTCACAATTTCACATTTCTGAACCACCAAATTAAATATCCAGTTTACAGGGATGGTGATGGATGCAGCTTTTGCACCCAGCTATGCCACTCTCTACCTGAGGAAGTGGGAGAGTGACGTGGTATACAGTCCAAACAAGAACCTTTTCTTTCACTGCCTGGACTTGTGGAAATGCTTTTTTGATGATGTTTTGATTGTATTTGTTTCTTTCATATTTTTTTACTTGTAAACAGATGAACAATTTGCCCGTTTACACTTGTAGCAAGTACATGCATAAACAAAACTATTTAACTACATATATATATATATATATATATATATATATATATATATATAATTTATTTATTTAAAATCTTGGTAACCAGGATAGGCACACTGAGCTAAGGCTCATTTCCAGGTGTCACTTGAGGGCACAAAGTAGCAGGTGGTTATAAACATAACATATCAGAGCATAATACTAATATTGGGCCCTATTCACAAGGGCTATGTGGCACTACGCACAGTGTGTATGTCCCATGCAGAGGCACATACACATGGAAGAGGCATAGGCAAACACTGCAGTGGATGTATGAACCATGCGTAGGGACATGCGTAGCCGCACGGAGCACAGCAGTGCACAAGGAAGGATATGCATCCACACAGAGGTGGTCCCGCATACACCATATGCATGGCATGCTCGCCATGCATTCATGACATACTGTACAATACATCGAAATGGCATGTCATGGCCCCACATAGGCAATACGCATCTGAAAAGCAGACGTAAAGTGGCACACGCACCACACACACAGTAGGGCAGTCCGGCACAGCATACCTGCATGGGGGCGACCAAGCCCACGACAGCAAGCACAACCAGACAGGCACACAGCGATGCAGGCCATGGAGTGCATGGCCATACACATGCCTGAAATGTGTTATGTGTGCCACATGCATGTGCGACAACAGCCAGACCACAGGCCCAAGCACAGCATGCATGCCAGCCACCATGCACTGCTGGCACTGCACAGCCAGCACATTGACTCGCAGCACAGGCCGCACCCATGGCACTGGCAACACAGGTACCATACACAGAAGCATGACCAGCACAACACACATGGCACACACATGGCCACCCCCAAACACTGTGCTGGGGCAAAGAACAAGGCACACACAGGGCAATACAGTCAAACACCTTTAATGGCTTGCAAAAGCAGAATGCCCTCACTGGACAACACAACAGCAGGGAAGGGGGTGGGGAATACATCGAGAGACCATGTCATCCCCCGGCTCAGTCGGATGAGTCTTTCTTGGCCATCTCCAGGCTTGTAGACAGTGTCACCTCCAGGGATGGGGTCATATCAGTAAAGGCATGCTCCTCAAGCACCAGGTGCCTCAGGGGCCTATGGTAATGCTGCAACAACAACAGCAGACACAGGGGGCATGGGTCAGTACACACTGAACTGGCCAGGCCAGCAGTGCAATGGTGCAACACACACACACACACACACACACACACACAGACAGAGGCACACACACAAGCAACCATCCTACACCTACCAGTGAGGAGGAGTGAATGGCCCACAGGTTCCCCTCGTCATCCCTGTAGGCCACATCGGTCACGCTCTGCCACAGATCCATCCACAGTGGAATGTCATGGGGCAGTATGCAGCCTGGGGTCACCACCACCACAGCTGGATATGGCCCACCCACCTTGCACAGCTCCAACACCAGCATGGCCTTATGCCGCTGTGTCCCCTGTGGAAGTGCAAAGGCAGTGACAGTGAGAGGCAAGCTCCGTGCAGCAGCCCCCCCCCCACAACAGGCACTGAACCGGAGCAAGCATTGAACAGTCTGTGGCACTCACCTGTCTCCATTCAGTGACCTCCCATAAGGCCCCCACTGGAATATCATCCTGGTAAATGTCCCTGGTGACACGACACAGGCGCTGTGGCAGGGCAAGCCTGCCGTGCACCTCATCCTGTGGCATTGGTGGAGCTGCAGCCACCATGACAGTCAGTGCATTTGTGGCATCCCCGTGACCGGCCTGTCCCCATCATGTGGGCATACAATGCCATATAGGGCATGTGTGCCATGCCGTCCAGCATGCACAGTACACACTTGTGTGCATGCAATGCTACTGTGCAGACACAGACAGCGGAACAGGCAGTGGTGGTATGATGTACCCAAGGGCACTGCTACACATTATCCTACTAGAGGATGCCATGGGGGAGCGCTGAGGACATCCGAGGCACAGTCCACGTCTCGTGGCATGGAGCCTCCACACCATGGACATCTTGCAGTGGTACAGACTTGATCATGACACACTACAGTATGTCTGTGCACTGGTGGAGGATGCCATCAGTCCAAGCACGGGGTGCTCCATGGCCATGTCCGTGGAGATGAAGATGCTGAGCGCACTGCAATACTATGCCACAGGCACCTTCCAGAGAGTTACAGGGGATGTGACAGGTATGAGCCAGGACTCCTTGTCCAGGGCCCTGCACCAGGTAACCGTTGCCCTTGTGCACCACAGGTGACAACACATTGTGTACCCCGCAACTGTGACGGAGCTCAAGGCTGTCAAGGGGGCGTTCCTAGACAGGTATAGCATGTGCAACACTATTGGTGTGATAGACTGTACCATGTACCCATACTCACACCAACCATGACCGAGGAGGCATACTGGAAATGTAAGGGGTTCCACAGCATCACCTGCCAGGTGGTATGTGATGTGACGGGCATCCTCACCAATGTTTTGTCATGGTACCCGGGTTCATGCCACAAATCCTACATCTTTAACAACAGCGCGCTGTGACACCATATGGACCAACAGGAGGGAGGATAGGGGTGGCTGTTGGGTGAGCATCACTCCGTGCCTGCAGTACCGGTTGTGGAATATGCATTACTGTGTGCCTAATGTGTATGTACCTTCCCCCTCCACAGGTGACAGTGGATACCCACTGAGGACGACGCTCCTGACACCATACCTTGTGCCCCAGCACCCTGCAGGGGAGGCATTCAACACAGCACATGTGCGGGCATGCAGCATTGTGGAACACACCATCAGACTTATAAAGATGCGGTTCCGCTGTCTGGACCACACAGGTGGCACGATGATGCTTCCACCAGGGATGGCGTGCAGACTGTTCACCACCTGTGTTATGCTGCACAAATGTATGCATCCGACGCAGTGTGCCACAGCCCCCGGATGCATGCCCTGAAAAGCCTGGTGAGGAACCACCACAGCCACTACATGGACCAGCACTGCCAGGAGATGGCAGTAGGGTGCCACCCAGGGGACAGGATGCCACGCGATGCATGGCAGCACGGGCCATGCGGCATAGCGTGGCTCATGGCACATTTGGCAGGTGAGTGGCTGCGCTTGCTGGCAATGATGACACCACAGGTCTGAGCCATCCAGTGCGACACATGGTTGTTCCACCCTCCCATGTGCCACAGGCACGGATTGGTTGCTCAGCCAGTCAGTGTGGCTACATGCAATGCCTGTCATGTGCCCCTACCAGTGCAAGCCGTGATTGCTGAGGTGTGCGTAATGCCAGTGCAGGATGGGTGTGGCCATTGTGGTGTACCTGTATCCCATTTGTGTGCCCCCGTCACACCACCCAGGCAGTGCTGGTCCATGTGGTGTCACTGTGAACCAGTGTGTGGTGTGCCTCAGTGATGTTGGGTGTGTGCTGGTGTGGGGTGTGTGCAGGGTGTGTGTGCGTGCCGGTGCCTGTCACTGTTGTCTGCACCTCCATGTCACTGTGTGGCTGGTGTCTGTGGCTGCCCACCATGTCCGTTCCCCCATCCTGTTCTCCTGTTCCCCAGTAGCATGGGCATTGGCTGTGTGGCATGCTGTGCCACCTGTACCCAGTTACGCACATTGGGCCTTGTCGCCTGCACCCACTGTGGTGGGTAGGGTGGGCTGGAATGTCACTGCAGGCTGTGGGACACTGTTCAGCAGTGTCGACTGGTGTGCAGCAGTGGTCGGTGCCGGTGGCATGGCAGCGGCTGGTGGTCGGTGCAGCTGCATGGCCAGGTGTGTGGCTATGGCATGGAGCACCTCTGCTGTCCGCTCCTGCGAGTGTGCACCCACCACCACCTCATCTGTGAGTCTATCCTGGGCACACGCACTTGTGGCAATGGCCTCGGCCATGCATTCCTGTGCCTGCAAGCCGGCAGCCACACTCTTGGCCAAACTCTCCTGCGCATGCACGGATGCTGCCATGACCTCTGTCATGCAGTGCACTACCTCCATGCAGTCTCAGGTTGCCTGCATCCAGTTACTCTACAATCGGCGGAGGTCTGGGTAGTAGCTTGCCAATGCCGATCCACTGCCACCCGGCCTATGGCGCTGTGTCTGTGGTAGGCCCTCTCAGGTGCACATGTCCCGCTCCTGAGTGTCCGGTGGTGTCATGGTTGCCGACGTCCCTGTGGTGGTCATGCCACTGTCATACCCTTGAATGGTGTCCTCCTCTGTGCTCCTGTCCATTCCAGGCACTGTGTGGTCTCCCTCATCCTGGTCTGGTGGTGTCACCTCCACTTCATTGGCCTGTGTGTCTGCAGGGGTGGCTCTGCCTCCACTCCCCACCTGCTGCCAGTCCGGTGTCCTGCACTCATAACCCCTCTGCAGGTCCTTTGCCGATGCTGTCGGCTGTGCATCCTCCTCCAGTGTGCCATCAGGGCTGTGCTGCATACCTGTGTTGGGGGAATACATGGTTTAGTGCCCATGCATGGCCATCCTGTGCAGTGCACCACCCTGTGTCCGTGCAGCTACATACCTGCATCTCCTGTCCGCTGTGGCTCTCCACCGCCGATCCCAGACAGTCCCTCGCCTGCACTGTTATTGTCAGGCCCTGTGGGTGGGAGGGGGTGACAGGTGGTTAGGTCCCATGTCAGTGATGCCATGCGGTACTGCCACACCAGGCACGTGTTCAGTACCCTCACATGGCATGATGTCAAGGCCATTGGGCTCCCTGTCCATGGCGACATCGCTTATCATGTCTGCCACCATCTTTTCTATGAGCGTGAGGGGGGATTCTGGTGGTGGTGGGCCTCCACCAGTGGCACCCTGTGACTGGCATGCATGTCTCAGCTTCTTTTTGACCTGGGACTGGAGGTCGCGCCACTTGTGCTTTATGGTAGCCAGTGTGTGGGCCTCCGGTCCAGTGGCATTTATGGCCACCTGCATGTCTAGCCATATTCTGGACTTGGTCTTGGGTGGGGTACTCAGTGCCTGGTGGCTGAACAGCACATCATACTGCTGGCAGACCTCCATCACCAGGATGACAACCTGCACACCTGTGAAGTTGGGGGATCACAGCCTCTTGCTGCCTCCGTTGCCCGTGCCACGTCCCACGGCACCACTTGCCTGCACCTTGGTCTCTGCTGGTCTATGGTGCTCATTCCTGCCAGCCACTTTTGTGTCCTACAGTGACATATTTCCACATTTGTCCACATAGTGGCGTAGCATAGCACTTCTGCATCCACATGTATGGTGGGGTCAAGGGGCATTTTGGGCATCTGGCGCTGTCCCAGTCCCACCCTTGCACATTGCTGTGTGCCTCGGATTGCCCTGCCTCAATCTCCTGTGGGTGTTCCTCACTTGTTTATGCATGCCACGTATTTCGTGTGTGTTGCACAGCACACAGCTGCATGCCCGCACTTACATAGATACACAGATACATAGACAGTGTCGGCAGATAAGGGCCTATGGCCCACTCAGTCTGCCCATTTGAGCTTGTAAGCTCAGTTTATGTTTTCCTAGAAGTCTGTTGCCCCCTACCCCTGACCTCCAGAATTCCTTTATGTCTATCCCATGCATTCTTAAATCCTGTGATTGTTTCAGCCCCCACCACTTCCTCTGGCACGGTGTTCCACTTGTGCACCGCCCATTCTGTGAAGAAATTCTTCCTCACATTTCCTCTGAATCGTCCTCCCTCCAACTTCATCCCATGCCCTCTAGTCCTGGAACATCTTTTTTGCTTAAAAATAGTGTATTCCTGCACCCTGTTCCTCCCTGTAAGATACTTGTATGTCTCTATCATATCTCCTCTCTCCCTCCTCTCCTCCAGGGAGTACATGTTCAGTTCCTTCAACCTGTCCTCATAGGACTTGTGATTGAATCCATGCACCATCTTTGTTGCCCTCCTCTGAACCTTCTCTACCCTGTCTATGTCCTTACATAGGTAAGGTCTCCAGAACTGTACACTGTACTCCAGGTGGGGCCTCACTAGTATCTTGTATAGTGGAATTATGACCTCCCTTTTCCTGCTGGTGATGCCCCTGCCTATGCATCCCAGCATCCTATTTGCTTTACCTACTGCCTTGTCACACTGTTTCCCTACCTTGAGGTCATCAGAGATGACAACCCCAAGATCCCTTTCCTGCTTGGTGCATGCTATATCCTCACCCCCCAACTGATATATTGTGCCAGGGATTTTGTGCCCCATATGCATTATCTTGCACTTCTTTGCATTGAATTTCAACTGCCAAACCCCTGACCATTCTTCAAGTTTCTGCAGGTCCCTTCTCATTCTGTCTACACCCTCTGGTGTGTCTACTCTGTTACAGAGCTTTGTGTCATCAGCGAACAGTGAAATTCTGCCTTCTAGGTCTTGCACAATGTCACTGATGAAGATGTTGAAAAGGACTTACGCCACTTTTGCGCGTAGCGGCGGTCCGTTTGTGAATAGCACCCATTATGAATTAAGAGGAAAGTGGCTCGGAATAGAAGAGGTGGAGGGTGAGGGAAGAGAAGAGGTAGGGGTGTGGAGGAAGCAGGGCAGGAGCAGAGGGAAGCCTGGAGGTGGCAGTTGTGTTGCTTAAAAGAAAGGAAGGAAGGAAGAGGAGTTACAGAGTTGCAGAGGGAGACGATTCCAGAGGGTGGGGAGCCTGTAAGAAAATGCAGATTGACCTGTAGAGGTTTGAGGGTGGAGAGGGAGAAATAGCGAGGGCCCCTGGTGCGGAGTTCATAGGAGGAGGGGCAGCTGGTGACAACTTGGAGGAGAGGTAGGGAGGAAGTAGACCGAACCAGAATTTAGTAATGAAGGTTAGGGATTGCGTAGACCACCTGAGGGGGAGTGGGAGTGGGAGGAAGGAAAGGGAGGAATAGAGACTACAGTGGTGGGCGTGGGGGGGGGATTTGTGGCGAAGCTGCAGAATGAGTTCAGAAACGTGTCAAGCTTGGAAAGTGAGGAAGCTGGAGCAGTTCCGCAGACTACATCAGCATAGGCAAAATATTGGTAGGATCATTTTTGAGACCAGTTCATGACGAATAAGAAGGGGGAGGCAATCCTTGTTTTGGAATAGTGCTCCCAGTTTTGGATGGAGTTTAAAGCATAAGGAGTTGATCTGGGCAATGAAGTCTAAATGGTTGTCATGCCAGACCCTGAGATATTTGAAGTCAGATACGTCATCTCGTGGGGTACCATCCAAAGTGGTTAACACAGGTGGTGAAGGGGTTCTGAATAACTTTTGTGCAGCACTGAAAAGCATTGCAACTGTCTTTTTTATGTTGACCTTTAAGTGATTGGCTTGAAAACATGATAGCACTTTGTCTAGGTCCTGTTGGAGCATGGCATGGATGGAGGCTGTGGAGGGACCTGAGGTGAATAAGGAAGAGTCATCCACGTACATGTGTGTGAGGGAATTTGTATACACTAAAGGGAGACTGTTTATGAACAAAGAAAAAAGGATAGGGCCCAATATTGACTCTTGAGGAATGCCAGCATAGATTTGGAGAGGAGGAGGAGAAGAAGTTTTCAAGCTACACTGATTGCTGTCTATTGGAGAGATACTCTATGAGGTGAACCAGTTTATTGCAGGGTGAGCCAACCCGATGGAGTGAAGCTTGTTTAGCAGGATGGAGTGGGAGACAGAATCAAAGGCTTTGGCAAGGTCCACAAAAATCGCAGCTGTGATGTGTCCCTGGGTCCATGGCTGGTAAAATATAATCAGTGACCTGTAATACCATGTGGCTGAGTGGCATTTTCCAAACCCTGATTGGAAAGGGGAGAGACAACCAGTGGATGATAGGAAGTCCGGCAGTCTAGTGAGCACCAGAGATTCCTGCAGTTTGGCAAGGGCAGGGAGGAGGGAGTGTGACAGGGCCTGTCCCTGCCACTGAGACTTGGGACCTTTTCCTCTTTTTAAACCTCTGGTTGCAACCACTTTCCTGTTTCTCTTTATGCTGTCCCTGTTTTTCTGTATGGAGGCAGGCCACCTCCTTACAAAACCCCTTCTTCCCATTCTTAATTCCCTGCTGTTTAAATTTCTCTTCATTTCCTGGTCCCTTGTCAATTCATGTTACCCTGAGTTTCCTGAGCTGGTGAACGCTCTGTTACACAAGCAGCACATTATGATTTAAAAGGCATTTATAAACTGCAGGTAGTTTTATTATAAAGATAGGATAAAGAAAAGCCTTTATTGTAGATACCTCCCCAAGCAGTGCTCCTGCTTAAAATCTCTGTACTTTAAAAAACAAACACCACTTAGGCTCCTTTTTGTAAAGAAGAGGGAATAGCTAAGTTAGTTTGCTTAGCTTCTGTTGATAAAAAGCTGTTTGTTTAAGGAAACACAGAGGAGAGCTGCAGCCAGTTGTTTTGCCCCCTAAAATATGTTTGGAGATTTCAAACTGCAATTAAAGCAAAACTAACTCCTGTGCTGCAAGACACCTGAAAAAGGAAGCAATGGTTACAGGTTTATTGTGTTTTAAACATTTCTGTGTCCGGGTAAACCAAAGAAGGTTTTGTTACTGCAAACCTAGAAAGAACTGAAACACTTAAACAAACAAAGAAGTTACCAGAATGCTGTTGCTGAGCTGCTCCTTGGAAGTTAAGAGGAGGCCTGCTTGCTAGCAGCTCTACAGCAGAATGAGAGCCACTATAGGGAGTTGCGGTCCCTAGTGGTCTATATTTAAAGAAAGCAAACTGTCAATCAAATGTTAGGTGACTGTTGTTTGTATCAAATCCTTTATACAGATTTTTGTATTGTATAAAAAGTTCAAATAAAAGGTTGTATTAATGTATAAAAGAAGGTTATAATATTTAACACTATTTTTAAAGGTTATTCATCGAATTTACCTTGTACCAAAGGAACACTGGGTCACCTGACCATGGAGCCGGGTATATAAACCCTACCCTCCAGGTGGCAAGTTAGATAGGGTCAGTTCTTCTTGACCTAACTGGAGGGAAGGGTCAGTCTGTGAGTGAAGAGAAGTCTTTGGAATTTCCATTGATTGTTTATTATTTTGTTTCTTTTGTTTTCTGTATTTATTTTTACTTTTTGGTGCTGTAAATTGTTTATGAAGTAATAAACATCCCACCAAACAAACAGTAGGTTGCACCTAGACTGCTGCTTCTGTATACATTATTGTCTGCCTGTAGACCCACCCTATAACATTTTGGTGTTAGAAGTGGGATTCTACTGCCTGTTATGCCTTGCCAGGGAAGGGAGGTGTTACGGCGGGTACTTCCTGATGCCTGAGGTAGACATGGTGGATGGTGGCCTGGCACAAGGCATCATCACCAGAAATATGGCAGCACAAACAGGGGCTCTGCTACTATCCGGTTTACCAGATGTGCATCCAAAAGTGAAACAGATGCCTTCTGAGAGGTCTTCTGAAGGGGATCCCAGTGAGCATGGAGAAGGGATACCCCTGGAACAGCCCCTGGAGACTGAGGGTCCAGAAAAGGAAGTGGACACCTCCAACTTGGAACAAGCTCCCATGGAAGATGTGGGAGAACTACTGAAGTGGCTGTGTGTACGACAGGTGCAGCTGGACCATGAGAGGGAGATTGACCGCAGACGTCAAGATGCTAAGTGGGCAGATACAATGAGGGTGCTCCAAGCTATACGGACAGAGCATGCGGAATGTCCACAAAGCCCAAGAGACATTAAGTTGGCCAGATTACAGGACTCGGATGACATCGAAGCCTACCTTACCACTTTTGAAAGGGTAGCACAGACATGTTGTTGGCCCAAAGACCAATGGGTGGTGCGGCTTGCCCTCCAACTGACTGGATGAGCCCAAGTCGTTTACAGTAGACTTGATATTCAACTGGCGAATGACTATGATCATGTGAAGCAGGAGATCCTGAGGAGATATGATATCAGTCCTGACATTTACAGACAGCGGTTTCTGTACCTAAAAATGAAAGCCTCGGATGCCCCCAGAGATGTCTATGCCCGTCTTAAAGATCTAAGTGACAAGTGGCTACAACCCAGTAGAAAGACTGTGCAAAAAATCATGGAGGCAATAACCAGTGAGCAGTTTATAAAGGTTCTGCCTCGAGATTTACAACTATGGGTGCGTGACCATAAACCGGAAGGTGCAGAGAAAACCATTGCATTGGCTGAGGACATCCTGGCCGCTCGACCTGCAAGAGGAAGAAACCAAGGGGGAAGTACAACAGCCCCCTCCAACAACCTGGTAAGACCTCCTTATTCTTCTGTAAATACTAGATCACAGCCTGATGTAAGAAGAGATAGGAGAGAGAGACTACCCCTATCAGAGATAGTATGTCATGGTTGCCAGAAGAAGGGACATTTAATAAGAAATTGACCAGTAATTAAAAGAGATTCAGGACATCTTGCCCTAGCCAATTGGGCACCATATGTGGCAACAGTAGAAGTGGGAGCACATAATGTTCTGGGCTTACTGAACTCTGGAAGTCGACAGACTTTGGTCCATGCAGATCTTGTTGAGGGTATAGAAAGAACTGGGAGAGGCACCATGGTAACTTGTATACACGGGGATACTCATTTTTATGCCACAACCCCATTGGAACTGACAGTAAATGGGACATCACAGGAGTTGGCAGTCGGAATTGTTCCCCATTTACCCATCCCAGTGATTATTGGGCAAGACTATCCTGATTTTCTGATTTTACTGGTGAAACAGAACTGTTCATCTCTTGTAGCGGTAACCACTGGGTCACAAGCAAAGCGGCAGAGTGAACTGGGAGGACTATTTACATTCTCTGATGAACTATATGACACCCCAGGGAAAGATCGGAAGGGGAAAACCATCAGAAAACAAGAGAAGACAGACTGGCAGAATAAATATATTATGGGCCCTATGGACATAAAACCAGAGACATTGGCTTATGAACAAAAGCAAGATGGTACAGTAACCAATTTTTTTTCGCAGGTGGGAACACGACCAGGGGAAGGGTTTCCAAGATATGTGATAGTAAATGACATACTGCATAGAGAATGTGTGAACCCCAGAAATGGACACCTGGCCACTCAATTGATTGTCCCCCTTAAGTATCAAAAAGAGCTGATGCAGATAGCCCATGATATACCCCTAGCAGGACATTCAGGGATAGATACTACTCTGAGCAGACTGTTGCATAGATTTTTCTGGCCCAGTATACATGAACAGATAGCAGCGTATATCCAGAGCTGTCCTGTATGCCAGAAAGTTGCCCAGACAGGAAAGAAAGAGTTGGTACCCCTACAGAACATACCATTAGTTAGCCAACCTTTTGAACGCATCGCCATGGATGTAGTAGGACCCCTACAAACTAGTTCCAAGGGGAATAGGTTCATTCTGGTGGTTTGTGATTATGCCACTAGGTACCCCGAAGCCATACCCATGCGTACTGTAACAGCATCCAGGATGGCTGAGGAATTGGCAAAAATCTTCAGTAGGATGGGCATTCCAAAAGAGATACTGACAGATAGAGGTACCAGTTTCACGTCAGTTATGCTAACTGAATTGTATAGGTTTCTAGGGATTCATGCAGTAAGAACCTCGCCCTATCGTCTACAAACAGATGGTTTAGTAGAAAGGTTTAACCAGACACTGAAGCGGATGTTGCAAAAATTTGTGAATGAAGAGGGATGGAACTGGGACACCTTTCTACCATACCTTCTGTTTTCATACCATGAAGTACCCCAAGCCTCTACTGGATTTTCCCTGTTTTCTCTTCTGTATGGGAGAAATCCTAGAGGACCGTTGGATTTAATCAAGCAACACTGGGAGGAAAACCTCCAGGTAGGGAAGCAAGGGATACTGGAGTATATGTCTGCCTTAAAGCGCCTCTTGAAATATGTGACCCTAGCCCATCAATCATTGTAGGAGAAACAAGTGCAGCAGAAAATAGAGTATGATAAGGGGGTAGATAAGAAGCAATTTTCTGCAGGCGACAAGGTGTTACTTCTTTTACCAGCCACTGACAACAAGCTGCTAATGAAGTGGCAGGGGCCATATACTGTACTCAGGCAGGTAGAACCAGTCACCTACGAGATACAGATGCCCACAAGAAGAAGTAATAAGCAAATTTATCATGCTAACTTGTTTAAAACTATGGCATGTGTGGCAGGAGGAACCCAAAGCTAAGCTGCTACATCCAGACTGAGACTGATACCTCAGAACTGGATATAGCGTATAGCAGGTTGGAACAGAGGGGACAAATCCAAGAAGTTGTTGTTAACCCAGCATTACCAGCCCAGAAGCAGGAACAGCTGCAAAATATATTATGTACCAATGGGGAAACCCTCACCAGTGTCCCAGGCAGGGCAGTTGGGGTAGAGCATGACATCAGAATTACCCAAGCTACCCCCATATATCAGAAGCCTTATAGACTTCCTATCCACATCAGAGAGGAAGTGATAAAAGAGGTACGAAAGATGGAACAGATGGGCATTATCACACCCTCACATAGTGCATGGGCATCACCTATTGTCGCAGTGAACAAGAAAGAGGTGGGTATTCGCCTCTGCCTTGACTTTCACAAGGTGAATGCTGCCTCTGTTCTGGATAGATACCTAATGCCCAGAACAGTTGACATTATAGACCATTTGGGACGCACAGAATACATTTCCACCCTGGACCTTACCAAAGGTTATTGGCAGATCCCTCTTACCCCTCAATCAAAAGAGAGAACTGCCTTTACACCAGTTGGATTGTTCGAATTCGTTACCATGCCAGTTGGTCTCCATGGAGTGCCTGCAACATTCCAGCACTTTATGGACCAAATGTTGAGTCCCTATTCTGATTTCTGTGCCACATACCTGGACGATGTGGTAATATTCAGCCCTGATTGGAATTCCCATCTGAAACATCTAGAGCAGGTATTTGCCGTGATTAAAAAGGCAGCGGTAACCATTAATCAAAAAAAATGTTGTCTAGGGCAGACAGAAACCAGGTATCTAGGGTTCATAATAGGGAATGGGACAATAAAACCTGAGGTAAATAAAATGTCCGCTGTGTCTGATTATGCCATACCCAAAATGAAAAAACAGGTAAGTGCATTTTTGGGACTGGCCAGATATTATCGGCGCTTTATTCCAAATTTTTCTGAGATAGCAAGTCCCCTTACTGATTTAACAAAGAAGAGATATGCAAACAAGGCAGAACGGACCCCAGAATGTGACCTTGCCTTTAGAAAAATCAAAGCAGCACTGTGTGCATACCCTGTCCTAAGAAGCCCCAATTTTGATGAACCATTTGTGGTACAAACTGATGCCTCAGGGTTAGGGATAGGAGCAGTCTTAACACAGTTCATACAAGGGGAAGAACACCCTGTAATGTACATAAGCAGAAAATTGCATGAATGGGAATGTAGATATTCCACAGTAGAGAAAGAGTGTCTCGCCCTCAAGTGGGCCATTGAATCATTTAAATATTACTTGTGGGGAGCAGCATTTAAAGTAATGACAGATCACAATCCCTTGTGTTGGATTCAACAAATGAGAGAAAAGAACCCTGTAATAATGAGGTGGTATTTGGCTTTACAGGCCTACCAATTTACAGTGATACACCGCAAAGGGAGTGAAAATGTGAATGCAGATTTTCTGTCTCGTTTTGGTCCAGACCTTGAGATACCAGATGCAGACAAAAAGGTATCAGTGTAAATAATAACAGGTACCTAGCAGGTTTGAACAAATGTAAATACAGATCCCAGGGTAAAGCTAGCATTTATTGTATATGGTATAATAAGTGTTTTCTTATTTAGTATATGTGTAACGGGACCCTGGGATGGAGCTTCACGGAGAGGGTGGGCCGGAGCTCCTCCAACCTCTATTAGGGAAGAAGGAGGTTGGACTGTGAAAGATGTCCAGTTTGGAAAAAAAAGAAATGTACCTTGAAATATGTTGTGATGACCGGATTGGAAATGTTTGTTAAACGTATTAGTCCCAGGGTATGTATGGTTCTAGTTGAACCTGAACAGAGGTAGTTTCTGTTCGTAAAGGGACCCTGGGATGGAACTCCTGAGGTGGGTGGGCGGAGTTCCACCTCCCAGGTTTCTGGAGGGGGTTATGATAAGACACCTTACCACTTAAGAAGGGGGGTAAGTGTGACAGGGCCCGTCCCTGCCACTGAGACTTGGGACCTTTTCCTCTTCTTAAACCTCTGGTTGCAACCACTTTCCTGTTTCTCTTTATGCTGTCCCTGTTTTTCTGTATGGAGGCAGGCCACCTCCTTACAAAACCCCTTCTTCCCATTCTTAATTCCCTGCTGTTTAAATTTCTCTTCATTTCCTGGTCCCTTGTCTATTCATGTTACCCTGAGTTTCCTGAGCTGGTGAACGCTCTGTTACACAAGCAGCACATTATGATTTAAAAGGCATTTATAAACTGCAGGTAGTTTTATTATAAAGATAGGATGAAGAAAAGCCTTTATTGTAGATAACCCCCCCCCCCAAGCAGTGCTCCTGCTTAAAAGTCTCTGTACTTTTAAAAACAAACACCACTTTGGCTCCTTTTTGTAAAGAAGAGGGAATAGCTAAGTTAGTTTGCTTAGCTTCTGTTGATAAAAAGCTGTTTCTGTTTAAGGAAACACAGAGCAGAGCTGCAGCCAGTTGTTTTGCCCCCTAAAATATGTTTGAAGATTTCAAACTGCAATTAAAGCAAAACTAACTTCTGTGCTGCAAAACACCTGAAAAAGGAAGAAATGGTTACAGGTTTATTGTGTTTTAAATATTTCTGTGTCCGGGTAAACCAAAGGAGGTTTTGTTACTGCAAACCTAGAAAGAACTGAAACACTTAGGCCCCGTTTGCACTAGGGCATTTAAAACGGTTCTCAGCGCTTGAACCATTTCAAAAGCGTGCTGGCCCAGATCGCGTTCGCACATAACCCGCTTTTAGATCAGAATTTTGGAAGCGTGCTCAAACCCTGATGAGACCTGGGCTTGAGCACGCTTCCAGAAATCCGTTTTCAAAGTAAAGCGATTTACCTAGAGTGCGAATGCGCCAGCTCGTTTCCTTTTAATGCACTTCAAGCAAGAGCGCAAAGCATCACGGTAAGCAGCTTTTCCATGCTGCTGAATTCGGTTTATAGTTGGCACGGA
This sequence comes from Neoceratodus forsteri, assembly GCA_016271365.2. Lineage (NCBI taxonomy): Eukaryota > Metazoa > Chordata > Ceratodontiformes > Ceratodontidae > Neoceratodus > Neoceratodus forsteri. The sequence continues at coordinate 433,728,074 of JADMNL010000022.1, read as the reverse complement.
TCTCTGCCGCAGTGTGAACCCTGTAAAATGCATTGCCTAATGTGGATCACAGGAAAGGGGCTGCAGTACGAACGCTACAGCAAGGTAAGTGTTAATCCACTTTTAAAAACGGTTTGCCCAACCGTGCTGTAGTGCGAACGGGGTCATAAACAAACAAAGAAGTTACCAGAAAGCTGTTGCTGAGCTGCTCCTTGGAAGTTAAGAGGAGGCCTGCTTGCTAGCAGCTCTACAGCAGAATGAGAGCCACTATAGGGAGTAAGCGGCCCCTAGTGGTCTATATTTAAAGAAAGCAAACTGTCAATCAAATGTTAGGCGACTGTTGTTTGTATCAAATCCTTTATACGGATTTTTGTATTGTATAAAAAGTTCAAATGAAAGTTTGTATTAATGTATAAAAGAAGGTTATGCTATTTAACACTATTTTTAAAGGTTATTCATCGAATTTACCTTGTACCAAAGGAACACTGGGTCACCTGACCATGGAGGCGGGTATATAAACCCTACCTCTCCAGGTCGCAAGTTAGATAGGGGTCAGTTTTTCCTGACCTAGCTGGAGGTAAGGTTCAGTCTGTGAGTGAAGAGAAGTCTTTGGAATTACCACTGATTGTTTATTATTTTGTTTCTTTTGTTTTCTGTATTTATTTTTACTTTTTGGTGCTGTAAATTGTTTATGAAGTAACAAACATCCCACCAAACAAACAGTGGGTTGCACCTAAACTGCTGCTTCTGTGTACGTTATTGTCTGCCTGTAGACCCACCCTATAACAGAGAGATTGGTATGTAATTTCCTGGAAAAAAGAATCACCGCCTTTATGGAGGAGCAACAATTTAGTGACCTTCCATGCCTGTGGTACAGTGCCGGAGGGGAATGGAGGAAAATGAGAGATTAAGTAGGTGTGCCATAGATATAGATATAAAATACAGTGCAGCCTACTTAGTGGAGTCTACTTAGAAGAACATCGCGTAACGGAGCATCCCATTTATAAGAACATTAATCCCATATCCTGATTTTTTTTTTGCAGTGCATTCCTAGGTATGCACACCCAACAGCAACAGTTCAACAGCGGGGTCCTCTACAGCAACAACGGTGCCACGTCGCTGTAGGGAACCCACTGGAACCTGGCACTATCTGTCGGGGGTCCTGCCTCCCCGAATCAGCTCCGACCTGGAGTTGAGACTCTTAAGTGGGGGAGGGTGCAGGGGGGACAGCTCCCCATGTGGGGGGTTCAGGGGGCAAAGCCCCCCCTAAGAAAACACCTGTGCTGCACAGAAATCGGCAGCCAACTGCAAACTGTGGTCGACCTGCCAGTTTCACTGTCTGGTTGTTCGACAAAAGTTTTGTCGACAACCAGTCGTGGATCCCATTCCTATGGGCATAAAGCCTGTTTTTAATCTCTGTCAGCCCAGTTAAAGGGATTGAGTTTCTGTGGGCTGTCTGTCAGCTGTCAGCTAAATTCACTGAGTGCACTGTCAAGTTGCATCACACCTTACCTGCCTCTGGGCTCCGGTTATGAATGCCTACTCAGGCATTTAGCTCAGTGTTAATGGGTGCCTATTCAGGTGCCCATTCAGTGCATTCCTTCATGAATGGAACTGTAAAAAGCGTTGTCTGTCTATTGTTTTCAATTCTGCCTTCCACCCTTCCCCACCCCACCTATGGAGAGAAAATTCCCTAACAAAGAACAGTACTCACCTTGATCTAGAAGCTTGAAACAGCTCAAGATCACTACTACTTTAAGAAATAAGACAGCAGACAGCACAGTCCTTGTTTATCTTTTTAATACAGCATTTTTAATGTTTTTAATGGTTTAATGCCCCCTTTGAAAGAACCAGGGTCAGGAAGAGACCTCATCCCTGGATCACTGCCCCAATATTCGCCATGTGTAAAGCCTGAGACACAGCTTGGACTGCCTTCAAATCCACTCAGTCCCTTTGCTCAAGGCAACTATATAATACGACTCGAAATGCCTGTGCAAAGGCTATTCAGCAAGCTAAGGCAGAATACTTTAAAAATCAACTAAATACTGCATACTCATTCTGGAACATCGTTCACTCTAACGTCAGTCCACCCAACAATCAAGCACCCCTACCCTAATACATTATGGCATCAAACTCAAGGAACCTACCCAGGTGGTGGATACCCTAAATTCCTTTTTCACCACCTGCAACACACCCGATCCTACCTTGCCTACCTCAACCTCTGCCCCTCACCCTTCCCCTAAGCTTCTGCCAGGGAAAAAAAACTCTTCTCTGCCCCTGTCTCCACAAATGAGGTTCTACGTACCTTGCTATCACTTGACACAACAAAATCCAGCCAGGACACCTACATCCTAGCCTCTTATGCCTTTCCAACTCTGCCATAGCTCTCCCTCTCACCCACATTATAAACTTGTCCTTAAGAACATAAGAAAAGTGTCGGCAGATGGGACCGTGCGATCCATCTAGTCTTCCCTAGAAACTACCCACCTTCCTATACAGCCTTTGTCCTAGCTTGTCCTTTATGTCTGTCCCATGTGAATTTGAACTTCCCGATTGTGTTTGATGCTATCACCTCCTGGGGCAGGCTGTTCTACGAGTCTATCACTCTGTCTGTGAAGAAGTAATTCCTGAGGTTGCTTTTGAACCTTCCTTTTATACAAGTCTCATATCATGCCCTCTCATGCATGCTGCTATGTTCTGTTGAAATAGATTGCCTGTCTGAGCTGTGTTAAATCCCCTTACGTATTTAAATGTTTCAGTCATGTCCCCGCTGTTTCTTCTCTGCTCAAGGAAGTATAGGTTCAGCTCCACAAGTCTTGCTTCATATGACCTGTGATGCAATCCATGCACCATCTTAGTAGCCTTTCTCTGCACTGACCTTCTCCTCAGAAGCCATCCCAAAAGCTTGAAAATCTGCATGTATTGTCCCCCTTCACAAAGGAGGTGACTCTATGTCTCCCAGGAACTATCGCCCAATCTCCCTCCTCCCTACTCTATCTAAAGTCCTGGAACGGCTGGTGCAAGCTAGGCTGACTGAATTCCTATATGCCTCAAATTTCCTCACCAAGTATCAGTCTGGTTTTAGGAAGAATCATTCCACCTTAACCTCCCTCTTCCAGATCACAGGCCATATCCAGTCTGCAGCAGATAAAGGTCATCTTACTGCCGCAGCATTCATTGACCTGCAAAAGCTTTCGATTCAGTATCCCACCTCTCCTCCTGGACTCCCTTGAGGATGCTGTGCTTGCCCCTCCCACCATTCAATGGTTCAAATCCTACCTTACCGACAGACTCCAGGCAGTCAGAATCGCTACCTCCACCTCCTCCCCTCTCCCTATCACATCTGGCATTCCCCAAGGTTCAGTTCTTGGCCTCATCCTGTTCTCTATCTTTATTAACAAACTCCCGTCTGCCTGTACTGTTTTGCTATTGCACATGTACGCGGATGACACCATTTTATACGTTTCCAGCCCTGACCCTGCCACCATCCATTCGGCGCTACAACACAACTGTGAATCTGTTCAATCTTGGTTTCAGGCTAAACAATTAAAGCTGAATACATCAAAAACAGTCTGAATGCTTTTTGGACCCACACAAAGACAAGCCAAAGTTATAAACACATCTCCGATAATCTCTCTTGACGGTACTCCCTTAAAGGCTGTCCCCTCGTACAAATACTTAGGGGTCTGGCTTGATCCGCAGTTAAATTTTGCTACACACATTGACTACCTGACCTCCAAACTCCACCACAAGATCAGTATACTGTACCACAATAAAGACTCACTCCCTCTCCATGTCCACAGGGAACTCCTAACTAAAATGATCCTACCTGTCATTGATCACGCTGACATTGCCTATGGTACTGCCACCTCTGCCATCCTCTCTCAGATTGACTCCCACTATTATGCTTTTTGTCGTTTTGCCTCAAACTCTCCTTACCAATCTCACCACTGCTCCCTGCTATCCTCTTTAAACCTCCTGCCTCTTGCTCGCAGGCATCTCATTCACTCCCTATCCTTTATTTCCAAATACTGGTTCAACCTGCTCCCCTCATATATCGCTTCTCTACTCTCCCTGGCCCTAGCCTCGTCATACTCCCTATGCACCAGAGAATCATGCTTCTTTTCTCTCCATACCCCCTCCTCAAACATGAGCAAGTCAGCATTCCTCTGTCATCTTCCCTCCCTTTGGAACACCCAGTCCCCTCTCCTGCACAATGCCTCCTCTCACGCATCTGTCAAATCGCTACTCCACTCCTTACCCTACCCAAACTATTCCCACTACACCCCTTAGGACTGTGAGTGTATCCTGTGTTTCTCATGCTGAGTTCCTGCCTGTACACCATGCATCAATTGGTTCCCACTGAGCTAGTCATAGCTGCACAAAACATTCTTGAGTCTGTTTCATTGCACTCTGGTATATGCAAGTTACTGTACGTAGGGGCGTAGGAATGGAGTGTGCAGGTGGTGCACCTGCACTGGGGCCCAGAACTAAGAGGAGCCCAATGATTACTACCCTGCCTGCTGCTGCATTTAAAAAAATTATCTTACTCTGGTGGCCGGACTGTCCTGCCACTGCAGGCGGCACTCGCACAGCTGTAAAAATAAAAAATAGTAAATAAATCCTGTGCATGCCAGTCGTGCCCCTATGACCCCACATGACTGTCTAGATGTTGCTGATGTACACCACGTGGGGCCAGGTGAACTTGGGAATGTGTCGGTGAGTAGCCACACTGAGAAGAGATGGGGCAGGAGCCAGCAAGCTAAGGAGGAGGAGGAGTGGATGACGGACTGCCGGAGCCACCTATCTGTCATGACGATTGATAGATTAGGCAGTGATTGGTGATTGAGTGCTGCTGCCTGCTGGATTTGGTGACCAATCAGGTCTTGGTGAGGTAGTGTTGGGGCAGGCAGGAGGCAGAGAGAGAGAAGAGGGAGACGTCATCACGTCTGTCAGCAGCCGCTCTCTTCCCATTCAAATCTGAGCTGTAGTTAAGTGAAATCCACCATTCACTTGTGAATGTGTGTCACTGTGCATCTCTGTCTTTGTTGGACTGGAGTGGAGTCGTGGACTGTCTCTCATCCTCTTGTGCAGTGCTGCTGCTGCCTGGTCCAGGGCGGGTGTGTCGGGGACTCAGGGATCCAATTTTGTGCGCTCCAGCTAAGTGGCTGTCAGACTGACTAGAAAAAAAATAAAAATCAGACAGTGCCACACTGTGCACATATTTTCTCACTGCTGTGAGAATGAGTGGGTGGGTGATGGGTTGGTCTCCGGCTCGGCCAGTCAGCTGGCTGGTTGGGGCAGGCCTTTGCTGCTTGGGGGTCCCAGCCAGCAAGTCAAGAAATTGGGCACTTGGGGTTGGGGAGAATTTGAATTGAAATTGGAATTAGGGACTGAGAGAGCAGGTCGAGGACAAGGACACAAGTTTATAACAAATAACAGTCTGAGTCTGCTGTGCTGTGCTGTCAGACACAACAACCAATTCACAGGAGGAGCACAAGGGACTGGAGAAGGAGGATAATAATGGAGGGGAGGACTCATTCTGATTAAGAAAAAAAAACTTTATTCAATAAACTGAGAGGAGAGAGGAGATGTCAGGATGAAATGAAAATAATTAAACAACTGTTAAAGAGACAGTCAGAGTGAGATAGAGGGGACTCTGTCTGGGCCAGCGGCCAGAGCAGACTGAATTCTGAATAAGGGACTCGGGGGACTGGGAGGACTCGGAGTGGATGAACTGAAATTAATTTATTAAGATTTAGTTGGTGGAGTCACTGCAGTGAGAGGAGGAAGGATTAACTAAACTATAAGGAAAGTTTTTTGTCACAGTGACAGGTGACTGAGTGTCTGGGCCAGCCCAGAGCTAAGCTGACTGAATAATAAAGAGACTGGGGAGGGAGGATCAGGATAGGAGTCTCTGGACTGAAGATTACCACGATTTGGTTTTGGTTGGTGAGAGAGAGACTACGGAGGAAGGAAGTTTTATTAAAAAAATAATACCTATACCTGTTAAAAACTGAATGACAAAATAAAACAAAGGTTGTTCCTCAAGTTCAAACTTGACAGTCAGAGTCAGGCACAGCAGCAAGAAAGTGCTGCAGGCAGGCAGCTGTCTGCTTTGAGCTGCAAATAAGCAACAGACGCTAATGTATCTAGCAGTGGTGGTCCTCCTGTTAGTTTTATGATTGAATAAAACTAAAAAAATACTTAAATTCAGAGACTGTCTGACTGGGGGGGATGATTTAAAGGAGGAGGAGGAGGTCAGGAGGAACTTGAAAGGCAAGCAATTAGCAAAGCCCTCAGCCCAGAAAGCCAAAGAAAGGAAAGGCAGAGCTTTTACAGACCTGGGGTCACAAAATAAGAGGCTTGAGAACACATCAGTCTGAGACAGAGAACAAGAAAGTGCTTTTTGCAGCATTAGTACTACAGTATTAAGGGAAGTTGGGAAGAATAAGCAAGGGAAGAAGGGATTAATATGGATCGGAGCAAGAAGTGTGCTGCTGCCCTTGTGCCCCATACTGCTGGCTGCTTTGATAAGCTAATAAGCAGCAACAGAAGCTGGCAGTGGAACTATAACAGTTTGATTAATTAAAATAAAATAAAAATACTTAGTTAAAGAGACTCACAGGCCAGGGACTGTCAGGGGGAGTTTGACTGAGACTCTGAAATGAGGATGAGGTACTGCTCTAACTTAAGAGGCAAGCAAGCAATTAGCAAAGCCCTTAGCCCAGATTGAAAGCCAAAGCAGAGAAACTTAACTTGCTTGTATGCCTGCATATATTCAGCTCATAGTAAAAAACTGAATTACTCTCTCTACTAGGGTTACAGAAGCCAAGATATACTATATACCGAGAAAGGTCACAGCAGAGGGACTGACTGAGATGGAGAGATAACAGGTGGTCACAGTGCACAAGTTATATTACACACTTGTGAGACCACTTATCTGAGACAGAGAAGAAGAAAGGGTTTTAGTATTATTAAGGAAGAGAAGAATAAGCAAGGGAAGAACCTTTAATAGGGATCAGAGCAACAAGTGTGCTGCTGCCCCTGTGCCCCATACTGCCGGCTGCTTTGATAAGCTAATAAGCAGCAACAGAAGCTGGTAGTGCCAGAACTACATAAAAAGAGCTCCTGATGATTAAAATAAAAATAATTACTGAAAGAAACTCTGGACTGTTTTGTGGGGGTTTGACTAAAAGCCTGAAAAAAGAACGAGGCTAAAAAAAGAGAAAGTATTTTAGGTGGCTTTTTGAAGGAGAAGACGGGCGTGTGTGGGGAGGGACATTTGGGAATTTGGGAAAGGTGGCAGGGTACGGCAGGTGGGTGAAAGAACACCTGAACTAACCGAACACTTGCAGGGTCAGAAGGCCCAAATAAACAGCAGAGAAAACAGCTTTTTCAACCCCTCCCAAAAACAAATCACAAGTTAAAAGGCTGTTTGAAGTAAATTACTTTCCGCAACGCAGCTAAACTAAATCAGGCTCTCTTTCTGCTTGACCTCTCTCTGATAGACTGGTCCCCTATCTTTGCTGCCTCAGACCCTCAATCAGCTCTTGACTACTTCCTGATGAAGTTTGGACACCTTCAGAACATCCATGCCACTAAAGTCACTTGCCGCCTACGCGGTACTCAGACTAAGTGGCTCACTAAAGATCTCCGCTCTCAACTAAGGGCTAGGGACAAAAGCTGGTCACTTTTAAAGGCCACAGGACTCCCAGCAGACTTTGATGCTTATAGGACCCAGAGAAATTCCTGCAAAAGGAACATTAGACTAGACTAGCAAAAAGCTCGCACTGTAAGGACCTACTTACGAAATCTGCTGGTGACCCCAAGAAGTTCTGGGCCGTCATAAAAACCCTTCTCGGGACAAATAAATTACCCACTGCAACTGACATGCGGATAAATAATGTTCATTGTAATAATCCTGAGACCATAGCCAATGCTCTAAACCGTCATTTCTTGGACCTTTCTAGCTGCTAAATGAGAAAAAGACCGAGGTAGAACGGTCAGTGGGGGATGCTGCAACAGAAGATAAACCTATCAAAAAATGGAGAGCAATGAGTACCAATGCCCGTAGTCTGGGTAACAAGCTTCCTGAATTAGTGGCCTTGATGGAGGAGGAACATCTGGATATTGTGGCAGTCACAGAAACATGGTACACACAAAACCATGACTGGGACGTAAACATTCCAGGATACACTATCTACAGGAGGGACAGGGAGGGTAAAAGAGGAGGAGGAGGAGTAGCTCTTTACATAAGGGAAGGAATAAAAGCAACAGAACAAAAGGGTAAACAGGGAGGAGAAGAAGCACTGTGGGTAAATTTGGAGACAGGCAATGGCACCACAATCCGCACAGGGGTTGTATACAGACCCCCTTCTCAGGGGGAGGAAATAGACAAGGAAATGATAGAAAGTATACTTAGAATGGCAGAAAAAGGGGAGATATTGCTGATGGGTGATCTGAATATGCCAGATGTTAACTGGAGTGCAGTTGCAGTTGCCACTTCAAAGAGTGGAGTTATTCTAGATGCCCTACAGGGGGCATGCCTTAGACAACTAGTATTGGAGCTCACTCGAGAGGGAGCAATATTAGACTTGCTTCTCTCAAATGGCGATGGAGAGAGGATCACAGATGTAGAAGTGGGTAGCCATCTGGGAACTAGCGACCATCGAACAGTATGGTTCACAATAAACACAGCAATAGAGTCAAGCCATACAAAGACAAAAGTACTGGACTTTAGGAGGGCTGACTTTGCCAAAATGGGTGAGTGCCTGAGGAATGCACTAGCAAATGGGCAGGAAGGAGGGGTGGAAGAACAATGGGGAATAATCAAAACTGCCATCATAGAGGTAACAAGCCTTTGTGTGAAGCAAATAAACAAAACAAAACGATGTAAGAAACCACTATGGTTCTCAAAGGAAGTGGCAGTGAAGGTTCAAGAGAAAAGAAAGCATTCAGGAAATACAAGGAATCGCAGGAAGGAGCAGGACAGAGAACTGTATCAGTTAAAGCAAAAGGAGGCTGGGAAGGCAGTCAGAACAGCAAAGGCCCAAACCGAGGAAAAGATAGCCAACTTAGTTAAGAAGGGGATAAAACCTTTTATAGGTACATCAGGAGCAAGGAAGACCAAGGAGGGATAGTGAGGCTTAATAAAGGGAGGGAGGTGGCAGAGGGAGACTGTGAAAGGCAGAGATACTAAACAAATATTTTTGCTCAGTATTTACAAATGAAGAGGGAGGTGCATAAAACAAACAGTAGAAACACTCTGGATACAGAAGTTGATACCAGCCCATTTACAGAAGAAAGGGTTCTGAAAGAACTCTTAAAACTGAAGGTGGACAAAGCAATGGGGCCTGATGGGCTTCATCCCAGAATTCTGAAAGAACTAAGGGTAGAACTAGTGACACCACTGACTACCCTTTTAACAAATCATGGGAGGATGGGTGGTACCCGAGGACTGGAGGAGGGCAGATGTGATTCCCTTCACAAAAGTGGAGCAAGGCAGAAGCAGGAAACTACAGACCTGTTAGTTTAACCTCAGTGATAGGGAAAATGATGGAATCACTTCTGAAGGAAAGAATTGTTGAGTATCTAGAGGCCAGAGGGCAGGGACCCAAGGCAGCATGGATTCACAGCGGAAGGTCATGCCAGACGAATCTGATAGATTTCTTTGACTGGGTGACCAAAGTAGTAGATCAGGGAAGGGCTGTGGACATGGTCTACCTAGACTTTAGCAAAGCATTTGACACAGTTCCACACAAAGATTAATATACAAGTTAGCCAGCCTGGGAGTGGGTCCCAAGATGACAGCCTGGGTAAAGAATTGGCTGGAGAATAGGACACAGAGTAATAGTAAATGGAGTCCACTCAGAAGAAAGGAGGGTTACTAGTGGGTACAGTGAGGTTCAGTATTAGGACCGGTCCTCTTCAATGTCTTTATAAGTGACATTGCAGAAGGACTGGAAGGAAAAGTATGTCTCTTTGCAGATGACACAAAGATCTGCAACAGAGTTGATGCACAAGGTGGGGTGGAAAGGATGAGAAGGGACTGGCAAGGTTAGAGGAATGGTCAATGTATGGCAGCTTAGATTCAATGCTAAGAAGTGCAAGGTAATGCACCTGGGAAACAAAACCCAGGGAAGAGTACACAATGGGGGTGAGATACTAACAACAACAAAATGGAAAGGGACCTGGGGATAGTCATATCAGATGACCTAAAGGTGGGCAAGCAATGTGAGAGGGCAGCAGGGAGGGCTGGGGGATACTGGGATGCATGGGAGAGCATCACCAGTAGAAAACAGGAAGTTATTATCCATCTGTACAGACAGCTGGTGAGACCCCATCTGAGTACTGTGTGCAGTTCTGGAGACCCAATCTCCGCAAAGACATAGACAGGATGGAAGCTGTCAGAGGAGGGCAACTCAAAATGGTGCAGGGTCTGCACCGAAGGCATATGAGAGAGACGGAAGGAGCTTAATATGCAAAGGCCGAGGAAAGGAGGGAGTGGGGATATGATAGAAACATTCAAGTACCTCAAAGGAATCAACAAAGTCCAAGAGGGTAGCATTTTTCAAAAAAGAGGTGTGCAAGAACAAGAGGGCACAATTTGAAGATGGGGGCGGCTCAGAGGTAATTTAAGGAAGTATTTTTCTACGAGAGGGTTGTGGATGCATGGAGCAGGCCTTCCGGAGGAGGTTGTGGAGTCAAAATCAGTGGTGGAATTCAAGCATGCATGGGACAGTCATAAGGCAATTCTAGGGGGTGGGGGTAGGAAGAAGTAGGCTGCTGGTTAACTAGGATCTGCAGCTTATCCAGTAGGTAGGGAAATGGGCAGACTGGGTGGGCCAAGCGGTCCTTATCTGCGGTCAGAGTCTATGTTTCTATGTTACTCAGCCTCCTTCCCTCCGAGTCCCCTCACAAATAACTCCCAGGACTTCCAATCTCCTCACCCTCACCCACAATTCCGTTTTCGGATCATCTCCACTAAAGAAGTCCTAAAGCTGCTACGATCTATCCCCGAAAGCACTAGCCCCAGAGCGGACGGGATGGAACCTAAACTCCTGAAAATTGCAGCCCCACTTATTGCCTCCCCCCGTAACAAAAATCTTTAATCTATCGATATGTCATGGCACTGTCCCTAACATCTGGAAGATAGGTAAAATAACTCCCATCCTTAAGAAAGGGGACCCTAAAGACATGTCAAACTACCGACCTATAGCCATTCTTTCAGTCCTTGGTAAGATCCTTGAAAAAATAGTAGCAACCCAAACTTCAGACTATCTACAGAAATACAACCTTCTGTTTAGCTCCCAACATGGTTTCCGAAAAGGCCATAGCACTACCACAGCTATACTAAAACTCACAAATGATATCTACAGTGCTATGGAAGCTGGCCTCCTGACAGGAGCTATTTTCACTGACCTTACGAAGGTGTTTGATCTGGTAAATCACTCCCTTCTCCTCCCCAAACTTTCCTTGCTGGGTTTCTCTGCCGACACAGTTGACTGGTTCATCAACTACCTAACCAACCGTATGCAGGCAGTAGTTTTCAGCTCTGCTGTCTTTCATCTTTCCCCCGTGCAGATGGGAGTTCCGCAAGGCTCTGTACTAGGCCCGTTACTTTTCTCCATTTTCATAAATCACCTTCCTTCTGCGGTTCCTGGCTGTTCATCCTTACTTTATGCGGATGATCTGGTCATCTACCGCAGCGGAAGAAACATCTTGGATATTAATCATTCCCTAACTGAAGACTTCCGCTGCATTCAAACCTGCCTAAGTGATAACTATTTGGTTCTTAATGAGAGCAAAACTCACTCTATGCTGTTTGGCTCTCCTGCCCAACTCAAACTGGCTTGTAATTCCTTCCAGATCCGAAGCACAAATGGCTCCATGGTAGTAAGTACCAGCTCTTTCAAATACTTGGGCATCCTTCTTGATGAATCCCTTGACTTCGACCTCCATATCACTTCCACTTGCAAGTCCATCAATGCAAAAATTGGTGGGGCCTACTGTACAAGCTATGTGCTCACGCCATCTGCCAGGCTTGCTGTGGCTCAAGGAGTTCTGCTTCCAGCCCTGACATATGGCTCAGTCACATTCCTAGGTGCTTCAAAATCCTCGCTTCTCAGATGGGACACCACCTACAACAGCATCTGCTGCTATGCCTCCCAGGCGCCGCGTTTCAAACACCACTGTCAGCTTTATGCTGACCTCAACTGGCCTAGTCCCTCAGCCCACCAGCACCTATCTTTTGGCTCTCTACTACACGGTATCTACAGCTCAGGTCTACTTGGACCTCTTGCCTTACTTCTGTACTCCCAGACCTCCGCCTATGGTCTCCGATCGAATGCCGACACCCCTCTCTTTATCCCCAGATGCAAAACCACTATGGGTACGCAAGCTTTCTCCTACCTAGCACCTAAAAACTGGAACGCTATTCCACAAAATATTCGCCAAGCCCCAACCCATGCCCACTTCAAGAATCTCCACCGTCAACATCTTCTGGCTTCTAACCCCTGTACATGTTTCCGGCCACCCTAGCTCACTCTTCACTCCGCTACCTTCCACCCTACTTACCCTCCCTCTCTACCCCTCTACCCCTGTCTCTTTACCTTATCTCTCCCCTTCCAAAACCTTACGTCATTTGATGGCACTTGCTTTTTACTTTGAACCTGTTAGCATTAACATTGTTATACATGGTCTAGGTTGCTGTATTGCTTTAGTCTAACTGGGACTACTTGTTGAATACGTTAAACAATCTATAGGTCTCACTCTGTTTGCATTTGTCCTACTGCCTACTTCTTCCTTGTGCTGCGTCACATTGTACTTGTCATGTGTTTCCCTTGTATACTCCTGGGTCGTGCCTGAAAATAGGCATTGCTATGTCTAGTGCACCCACCCGGTAACCAAAAGCAAATAAATAAATAAATAAAATAAAGTTATACACAAGCATTTACTCCTTAGCCTCAAATCCCTCCCTCTGACCCCTCCCCCCACCATATCGAGAAAACACACAACACATTTTTTTGTAAATTTTATTAGACATAACTGTAACGGAGTGTCCAATTGGCAAAACTGAACTTTCACTGTATCAATCACAATAAACCTAACAAGTTCCACCCTCATTGTAGTGCATGAGTGAGGTATAAATACATTTAGCCAGCCAGTGCCAGTTCATAAAGTTCGAAATATAAAAATGTTGAGTGTTCCATCTAAGCATCTCAGTGGTGCAGCAAAGAGAAAGCTGAGCAAAGAGAGGGATGAGAAATTAAAGAAGTTACCCAAAATGTCAACATTTCTCAAGAAAGACAGTGCAGAGACGTCCAAGAAGGACAGTGGGGTTTATAGAGATGAACCTTTGAAAGAGATTGATATGTGCCAGGTTGTGGATACGGATACTTATCATGATGTGGGTGACTCAGTGCCACATCTCGACACTGAAGAACACATCAGTATTAATGCACATGGTACCGGTAACAATACGAAGGTTGATGATAATGATGATGTAATAAGTGACAGTGCAGACAGCAGTGAGGGAGGAGAGAGAGAGAGAGAGAGAGACAGAGACAGAGAGAGAGAGAGAGAGAGAGAGAGAGAGATGGTCCTGGTGAAGGTTCCTCAGCAATGATTGAAAGTTATGATGTTCATCTTGTTAGTCTGGCTTCAGAAAAGTTCCCCACTGACAAAGCACACTTTATTTATTTATTTATTTATTTATTTATTTAACAGACTTTAGGATTACAACCTTTGAGTCAGGGACTCATTTACAAAAGCTTCGCGTCAGAAAAAACAAACATAAACACTTAATACATATAGACATAGAATGGCAGCTAAAGGTTACAGTTTTTTTAGTTATACAATATTGCAGAATCAAGATCAGCTATACATGGCATTGAACTTTAGTGGGAGCCTCAGTGCTCAAGACAAGTGATTCATAATATCGCATGGACCATGCCAACCATCAGGCCCATTTCCACATGATCTTCAGAAGGGGAGATGTTTTTCCGAAACCTACTATGAGAAGGTAAACAAAGCTGGTGTTAAACTACAGTGCACATGGCTGTGCTACTCACCAGCCTTAGACAGTGTATATTGCCAGGCTTGTTGGCTGTTTTATACCAAAAAGGATAGTGCTAATGCTACATGGGTGAATGGACTGTGGGATCGGGGCCATTTGCCAGCAAAAATAGACTTGCATGAAAACTCAACCCTGCACCTACAGTGCTGCCTGGTATTTGAACAATGGCACTGGCACAAGACATTAACAGAGGATTTGGAAGAATCCATCAAGAAAGAAGCAAACTACTGGAGACAAGTGCTTGACAGAATTATCAACGTTACGTTGACTTTGGCCATGTCTAACCTGGCGTTCAGGGGCCACAGGGAGAATATAAGGACCAATGCAAATTGTGAAAATTTTCTTTCTATTATTACACTTCTTGCAAAGTATGATTCAGTATTGGAAAAGTTAATAAGTATGCCAGAGGGAACAGTGAAATATTTAAGCCCTGACATACAGAATGAATTGATTGCAGTACTCTCAAACTGTGTCAAGGACAAAATAATAGAGGATGTCAATAATTCTCCATTCTTTTTTGTCATTATGGACACCACTCAGGATACTGCAAAAATGGATCAGCTCAGTGAAGTGATCCGCTATGTGTCCATTGATACTGATGAAAGTGGGAAACCAAGACACATAAAAATGAATTAGTCTTTCATGGGATTCGTGAAAGTAGAGGACCAGTCAGCAGCAGGCTTGGAAGAGATGATTATTTATAGTACTGAAAATAATAGGTTGCACATAACCAAACTGCGAGGCCAAGGTTACGATGGGGCTGCAACTACGAGCGGCACATATGCAAGCGTGCAAGCAAGAATTAAGGCCAGACAACCAAAAGCAACCTATGTTCACTGTACTGTGCATAACTTGAATTTAGTCCTGAATGATACCCTGTCAGATGTACCAGAAGTGAGGAACTTCTTTGGTACAGTAGAAAATCTGTACACCTTCTTTGGACACAGCAAAAAGCATCGGCACATGCTGTCGTCATTTGCGTCCTCCTCCAATGTCACGTTAAAGAGACTATGTCCAACCAGATGGTCATCACAGTATGACTCCTTAGTGTCTCTTTGTTACCGTTTTATGGATGTCCTTAAAGCATTATCCAAGATAATACTTACTAGTACTAAGAAAGAAGAAATCATGGAGGCAACAGCTCTGAAGTTGAAAATCGAGACGTTTCAATTTGCATTTTTAGTTATACTGATCACCAAAATTTTGGAATCTGTCAACGGTGTTTCAAAGCTGCTGCAGTCACTGCAAGAAGACCTGACTTCTTCAAACTGACACAGTAGTTTGCAGGAATCCAGAAACAGATTTGAAACCTTTCATGAAACTGCCGTAGAAATGGCCAAAGTGTGGGGAATATCAGAGAAATTTGAAGAGCGTTGCATGCAAAGAGTAAAACGGTTCCACAGTGAACTTTGTGAAGATCATAGGCTTACATCTGCAGAAGAAAGGTTCAAAGTTACTGTGTTTTACGCAACACTGGACAGAGCCATCTCGCAACTGGAATGCCACTTTGAAGGTTTAAATGAAGTGGTGGCCACATTCAAGTCTATTCCCCCTTCCACACTGACTTCAGCTACTGACAACGAGTTATATGCTGCCGGAGAAAATCTGGTCAAACAATATGAACCTGACTTGTTATTCTAGCTCCCAGCCAACTATAGTCATTCAGAAATTGTCTGAAATCAGACATTTTAAGGAAATCTACAGTGAAGAAAGTAGCTGAACTGCTGCTGATTGAAAATCATGCTCTTGCTTCAAGTTTTCCGGGCATTTGTAAGGCATAC
Organism: Neoceratodus forsteri; assembly: GCA_016271365.2. Classification (NCBI taxonomy): domain Eukaryota; kingdom Metazoa; phylum Chordata; order Ceratodontiformes; family Ceratodontidae; genus Neoceratodus; species Neoceratodus forsteri. Next base: position 433,712,234 of record JADMNL010000022.1, on the reverse strand, counting down.
TTACTGTTTAAGACAATACCAGTAACAGTGGCAACTGCAGAGTGCTCATTTTCTAAACTAAAACTTATCAAGCGTTATTTAAGAAGTACAATGGTGCAAGAATGACTCAGCGGCCTCGCTCTTTTATCGACACAAAATGAAAACGCAAGGAATTTTAATGTCTCCAAAATAATTGATGTCTTCTTTCAGCAAAAAGCACAGAAAAGGCCACTTCACTAGCTGACTGAAAGTTTACCCATTTTTAACTATTCATGGGGGGGGAGGGTATCTTCTTTCCTTTCACAGAGGGGGCCCCTTCATTCCTTTCATGGGGGGCCCATCTTCATTACTGTCACGGGAAGGGGGGGCCCATCTTCATTCCTTGCACCAGGGCCCATGCCAACCATGCTATGCCTCTGACTGTATGTGTCACCATTGTATATACTGTATTCAGATGTAGATATTGTTTTATTCTGTATATGTTATATATATATATATATATATATATATATATATATATATATATTTCCTTTTGCCTATATGGAAGATGCATTTGCTGTGTGTACTGTATGATGCCTTGCCTTGTAACCACTGTATTTCCTATGCCCTTTTCCCTGGGTTGCACCTGGAGACAAAGCCCTGGCTCAGTGTGCCTTTCCTGGTCACCAAATGTTTACAAGACTTGATGTGGATGCTGCACTTTCTCACTTTATCAATATTTTTAACTACACCTGTGTTGTTTTGGCCCCCTAAAATAGCAACACATAAAAAACAAAAGCAATCCCTGGGTCTCCCCAGCCCTGCTTGAAATGATGCGCCACTGAGATAACCTTTGGCTTAGAGCACTCGATTCCAAGCACCCCTGGGATAGGCAACTCTACCAAGAAGGCAGAAACAAATGTACTTGGGTAATCCACCAAGCTAAAGCTACCCGCTATAACCAAGCCCTTTCGCATACCTGGAGCTCCGATCATGATTTCTGGCACAACATTAAGGAAATCACCGGAAAAGTGGTCCATCTACCACCCCACCAGCTTACTACTGATGGTGAACTAGTCCAGGACTCACAAGCCATCACGAACACCCTTAACAAGGCATGCTCAGATCTTAGCAGAGTATTGCCCCCAAACTTCTTTGACACCCCCGAACCATGAACTTTCCTCCAGCATTATCAAATGCCTCCCCCCATTTCCATCTCAGAACTATCTCCCCCAGCTCTGCATGAAGATATACCTCTAGCTTTATCAACAATTCTAGGCATAGTGGAGATACCCTCAACCTAAAACTACTAAGACTCACTGTAGACGAGGTCCTCTCCCCCTTACAAAAATTTTTAATCTGTCCCTCTGTTTTGGGCAATTCCCATCTGCCTGGAAATGTGCTGTCATCACACCATTGCACAAGGGTGGAGACTGCACTGCCCCCAATAATTACTGCTCCATCTCTATTCTGCCACCCCTCTCCAAGGCGCTGGAGAAAGTTGTCTCTGACCAGTTTACTGATTATCTCTCAAACCATAACCTATTCTCCACTGTCCAGCACGGTTTCCACAGTGGACACAGCACTACTACTGCGCTTCTTGAGTACACATCCTTTATACACCATGCCCTCAACAGCAGACAATTGGTAAATTCTGTCTATATAGATCTTACCAAAGTATTTGACACTGTCAATCATGCTCTATTGCTCCACACCCTCCCATCAGTGGGCTTTACCTCTGAGGTAGTGTCCTGGTTCATCAGCTATCTGACCAACCGAACCCAACAAGTCAGGATCAGCTCCACCATCTCTTCTCACTGCCCCATTCTTTCTGGTGTCCCCTGAGGATCTATACTTGGCCCCCTCCTTTTTAGCCTGTTCCTAAACCCCCCTTCCCCTGTCCTTCCCAGGTAAAATGCTCTTCTACGCGGATGACGTCGCCATCTTCGAATGTCATCCCAATCCCAATACACTCCAAAATATGCTCCAAGAGCAGTTCCATAACATTAAATCCTGGTTCGTGACCCACAAATTAATTCTCAACTGTAGCAAAACCAAATCCATGGTCTTTACCCATCGCCAAAATCAACATCGCAACCTTTCCCTAACCATCTATCACACCGCGAATGTCACCATCAAGCAGGTCTATTCTTTCAGGTACCTGGGGTTAACCCTTGATACCCATCTCTCTTATCATGATCATATCCAAGGCCTCCTGTCCACACTCAACACCAGGATTGGCCTGCTATATCGATGCAAACACTTCCTTTCCACTGAGGCTCTCTACCTGGCTGTATCGTCATTTGTTCTCTCCATAGTTGACTATGGCCTGGTGATATATGGCTCAGCTGACCCAATCTCCCTCACTCGGGTTAAGAATACCCTGAATAAGGCTAGCAGGCTGGTCACGGGCCACAACAGGCTGACTCACAACTTCAACTTGTACAAGTCTGCAGGATGGTTAAACCTGGATGCCAAACTTAAATATTATACCTGCATCCTTGCAAAGAAAATATCCCTCAAATCTACCCCTCCTGGTCTTGACTCCTTGGTCTTCATAACTCCCCCTGTCCAAGTCTCCAGAAGTGCTGCTAGGTCCTCCCACTCTGTTCCGCACTGCAGAACATCGCAATGTCAAAGGGCCTTTTTATACCGGGCACCTTTGTGGCTCAATGAGCTCCCAACATCTATTTCCTACCTACCCACCCTCAGCTCTTTCAAATCGGCCCTCAAGAGCTATCTTCTCAAGCATTCTGCCTGTGAATGCTACTGACCCATGCCCTTGGCTCTGTGTTGGCCATTATTGATCCCATAACAATGTATCCTGGCTATCCTGTTTATAGTTGCTATCTCCTACACTGGTTTTGACCTTGGGTCACCTTAACCCAGTAATAGTATGTTAAATATGTCTCGCTTGTATAACTAGGGCCCACTTGGCCTGCTGTACCACTTTGTATAACTTGTATATTCCTGTGTACAGCCTACTGTTAACTGTTTAACTATGGCCCAATTGGCGTGCTTTATCACATTGTTCAACTCGTTACATATTTGTATATAGCTTACTGTACCTTTATTTGTGTAATCTCACCAACCATGTATTTGTGAAATTGTTGTCCTCTTTGTATCTTTGACAAGGAGCCTTTGCAAAAGAGTCTTTGACTCAAAGGTTGTATTCTGATGCATCAACTAAATAAATAAATAAATAATAAAATGGATTTAGAATCCCGTTCTTACAGTAAAGGTTACTAATGAAATTGACTAAACTGCCGCACTGTGTATTTTGCAATTACACCAGCACCACCTTGTGGCCGTAATGGAGAATTGCTGGCAAATTGTCCTTTAAACTGGCAACAGCCTGATTATAATAACATGTTGTTGTTACACAAGCACCACCTTGTGGCCATACAGGCAAACTGTCCTTTAAACAGGCAGCCCATCTATAAAAACAGCCCGCTTATAAGAACATGGTTTTGTGGCATGTGGTGTTAAGTGGGCTCCAGTGTGTGTGTGTGTGTGTGTCTGTCTGTCTGTCTGTCTGTCTGTCTGTCTGTCTGTTAATCTATTCTTTGCAGAAAAACTTTAATACACCAGTTAGGGTTCAAGTTAATACCACAAAAGCAGGGAACTGTGGCGTTAGGTTTCCAACCCTAACTCCCCACCCCAACCCCCTAAGCAGCAAAAGGAACCCTATTAAGGTTTTGGGTCTCCGGAGTCTTGGCGAATCAGTGGTGGGGTCTTCCATGGGGTTGTGAAGCCTAATGCTCATCCTCCCCACCAGCCCATAGCCTTCTGTCTGAAGCAGAAGGTACAGCTACAACCCAGTGCCTCATAGTGATATACTCTTCAAAGATAGCAAACTATGTCTCACCACATGTTGCCAACACAGTTTGTTGAAGCCTTCTTCATGCGTAGAGAAAGGAGATCATGTCTGATGTTGTTTGTTCAGGGGACGGGGTGGTCATTTGGGCTGACAGCCCCAAGGAAGACCCCACTACTGATTCACCAAGACTCTGGAGGCCCACTATCCTAATGTTTTTTTTCTCCTTTTGCTGCTTGGGAGTGAGGGTGGGGGGTTAGGGTTAGAAACCCTAATGTCACATTTCCATACTTTTGTGGTGTTAATTTTGAACCCTAATTGGTGCAATAACAACTTTTATAACAACCCTGATAAAGTGTTGGTAGAACGTGAAAGGCTGGTGGTGATTTGCACATTGGTGATCTTTTTGCTGCTATCTATTTATTGCTTTTAATCAATAAATGTAATTATTTTCACTTAACTCAGAAGTGAGTATGGTCCTTCCTGAGCTGCTGGACTTTCTTGCTCCCTACTGATATAACCTGTGCCTGGGCACCAGGACTTCTTTCTAGTAGCCGCCTAACCTTCCTTTTTGAAACAACATTTTTTTGCAAAGAATTGCCTTTCTGTTGAGATAGTGGAATCGTATCCTTATTTGGCACCTGTGTGAACAGACCTGGGTATTTTACTGTGCTTGTACACCACATTTTCGGCTTAGCCTGTTTATTACACCACCTCATGAACCTGGCAGGTGAAAATGTTCAAACATCCTTCTGCACCACTGAAACATCATTCCACCCCACAGGTGAGAAAAGACAGGATTTGAAAAATGACACCTGTCATGTTCATGTGGTGATCTGAAAAACGTCTATGCTGAAAATCTGGGGTCAATATATTTAAAATTAATGAATTTATGAGCAAATGTAGAAACATTTCAATGCACGCTCATAACTTTATCATTTTTACATAATTTGACCCTAAATTTTCAACATAGCCTTCTGAGGACTCCACTTCATAAACAAGGGTGGTGAAAATTTTCAAATCACTCCCAAAAATTGACTTCTCCAAGTGACCACGAAATCATCTTTTGGGCCTGACTTGCATAATTCCACCACCAGTGGTTATAGGGTCCCAAAAGGCCATGTTGAAAATGTGGGCTGAAAATATGCAAAAATCACAAAGTTATGTATCAGAGTTCAAATCATCATTGAAATATGTTGAACTGCACTTACCTTAGTTTCTCATATCACAGTAGCTGGTTCCAGCAGCAATATGTGTCTTCAATTGGAGAGAGGATCTACCCCTTGGGAAAGGTTCAGGTGAGTGAGGGTGTATGTGTGGGGTGTGGGGTGGTGGGTGCTGAGTGGGACATCGGGGTGGAGTGGGTGGGGCTGTGTGTGAGGGGTGAGAATGATGAGGGACCATTTTCTTTCTTGCAGGTGTAAAAAACATCAAGGGACAGTTTTTGTTTTTCACAGGGGACTTGCAGGGGACGTTCTGGCACTGGGGATTGGGTACCCCAGCATCAGGCTATTGGTTGGTGGCACAGGTGTTGGGCACCCTGGTGCCATCAGGTATTTGCAAGAAAGAGGGGATGACCTGGAGTAGGAGGTCAAGAGAAGCAGCACTCCAGTCCACTTATATATTATAAAAATTAATAAAACATATATAAACATTGGGAACAGTTTCCTAAAAAAAAAGGAAAATTGTGATTTTATTTTTAAAAAGTATGTCAGCATGTCTTGCAGCAGTTGCCAGTGATTATAACTGACAATTTGTCCTTATACCTCTTCTGTACAGAATGCAGTAGCAAATGTGACTCAAAGCTGCAGAACACATGCCACAAATTGGTCAATTTGAATTAGCCTATGACAGGTAAAAGTTACATGTTACGAATGGTGAGTTTCCGGCTAATGGGTGAAGGTGATCCCGATGCAGAAAAACAGGTTTGTGGAGGTATTTTTTGAAATTCAATACCAGAATCAAACTAAACAACTGCCATTTAGCAAAATACAGGTATTGGGGTTTGATTTTGTCTCAGTATCTCCTTCTTATATTATTTTGTACATTAAAAAAAAATAAGACAGCGGCTGCCATGATTAGTATTTCTCTCCACACGACAAGTAAATTATGAAAATAAACACTTGCAACAGTCCCCCTGCCCCCACCAGTTGGATCTGACAGTTAACTCGAAATCGTTATAACTCTAAAATGGTTCAATATTTTTCATCAAACCTTTGAAACACCACAAGGGTCGAAACTGGCACCGGCCCACTAGCCAAATAGTAGTAGATTTTGTATTGGGCTAGTAAGAATTTCTTCTAACTAGCCCTGTGGACTTGTACTGGAGAAGGTAACATTTCAACAAGTAAAACAGCTGGGCCAGTGGAAAACTTTGTGCGGGCTAGAAGATTTTCCCAGTCACTGGCCCTGCTGGCTAGTGGCTGCAAAACTTGATTCAGACCCCTGCACACACCCTTGGCACAGCCCTCCACACCCTGCCATGGCCAGCCACCAACTGATCCGATCATGAACTCCTACTGTACATAGTATGAGCCCATCGGTGACAGCCAATAGGCTCATACTAGGTACAGTAGGAGTTCTCAATAGGATCAGTCAGTGGCTGGCCATGGCAGGGTGTTGAGAGCTGTGCCAGTCACTGGCATGGGTGGTGCAGGGGGGCATGGAGGGGATCATGCCTACTGGGGTGGGGGGCCATTACACTGTGGAAAATATATGGTGGGCAATTCTTATTGGAATGGGGATCATGGATTGGATATGGGGTGGGGGGACCCTACACTATGGAAAGGTTACGGGGTGGTATTATTGATCGAATGGGGATTGGGGTACTGGGGTGGGGGACACTACACTACAGAAAAGGGTTTTTGGGCTGCTTATGATACTCAGTCAGGGACCAGGCAGGGAGGAGGTACCCTACACTACGGAAAAGGGGGTAATACATTCATTTTGCACAGCTGGGGATCAGGCAGGGAGCAGGCTGGAACAGTGCATTCTGCCATGTGCAGGCATGCAAATGAGCCCACAATGGGCATGCATGAGGACCGTTTGCTCCATGCACACCCAATAAACTCATTTGCATTTACTGGCTGGATATCACCTTTGGGGGCTCGGCACATCTGAGATGCACTGGCACATGCCCCATTGGCAGTAGCCAGACCAGACCCTGGGTGCTCTGGATGCCTTGGCAGCCCCCCCTTTGCACCACCCACCCAAGTTGGGATATTCATACAGAATGCTCGATCTGTTGGGATCGCGCATCTTGTTTGACTATCCCATTGTGTTGCACCTACGTAACATTTTGGGTAGTGCATCTAGATGAGCCGCGCATCCCCCCTTTTGAATATGGGGGCCTTGGTGCACTCAATTTTCTGACCTTAAGCGATAAACTCTGTATCATGCCATTTTAGTAAATCTTATTCCTGGACTGCTTATTAATATTATTTTTTTTTTCTTTTTGAGGTTAAGGTTCCGTATATTTCTCCTGCTGTAATAATGTTTCATTACCAGTAGCTCACCTTTTTATGTTTAACATGGGCAATGTAATATGTACTGATTTCTGAGAGGAACATTTCAATTTTGAGGTAATTTTTTGAAACTGACCTTTTGCAGTTTGCGTGACCTCACTTCAGCGTTAATTACTGTGTACCCCTAAATTGTTTCTGTTTCTTACGTGGGCATTGCAGTACGTACCGATTTACTCAGTGGGGATTGCACTTAATATTTTAGGTCTTCTTTAGATTGACCTTTTGCACACTGTGTGACTTTCCCTATAGTTACTTTCTCTTGGTGCCCTTAACTCGTTCTATGCCTTACCATAGCCATACTTGGTCAGCAAAGTCTGAGGCACCATTAAAATCTTATAGGGTCTGAGGTAATTATCTCATAGAATTAACCCATGGTGACTTCCAATTGTGACTTTAGAATAGCTGAAATGACATATTTTGTAAATAATTGTAACACGTGTTATTCATATGTGCTTATTGCTTAATGTATGTTTTTGTTGTCTTTTACAGATAGGTAGGAGGTGCCTCAATTTTCCACCTTGGTTTGATGGAATTGATGTGCATGTTCCGATAGATCACTGTGTATGTGATTTCTTAAAATGCTACAACTGTTTGGTGCTTTCTGCTGCCATATTTGATACTGCAACAGCTTTTAAATCACTATTTAAGGACTGGCATGGTTGGATGGTGTCACCTCTGACTAAGCTCCAAGCGAAACTTTAGGTTGTCCCCACGGGCACTGGCAGCCACCCTGAGCAGCAGCTTTTTATTTAACGTTTGTACTTTCACCATTTCCTTGACTGGGTTTTGAATGCTACAGTGGTGAGTACACTCATTTGTTTACTACAGGGTGAGTGCTATCACCTTATGTTTTGAGTTATTGGTTAAAGCACATTCAACCAAAGCTGTGGCAGTGTTCAGGCAGAAATAGCAGAGGATTTGGTATCTGAACTGCGGAAGCAGGAATCTGGTCCTCTCTGCATCCTATACGTCTATAAAGAATTACAGAGTGGACACTCAGAGTTACACTGATGCAACTTTTGGGTGCAAAGTGCTGCAAGTGGCAGTCAAAAATAAATAATCAGAATGGGCTCTACTCTTTAAGGTGTGGATTGCCTATGCGACGCATATCTGAAGCATGTAGGCAACCCTAAGTTGGAACAATGCATTGCAAGCATCCAGCAGACCACCCTATGGCATTCACAGTGGGAGTGCAAGCCCCTTGCACACACAGTTTCTCAGTTGATGCCCCGGTTATGTGCCATGGGCAGTTCAGGGGCATGTCAGGGGTCTGTCTGCACTCTGCACCATTCACGAAAGCATGGAGTGCTGGATAAGGGTTGCACAAGTTATGCCGGGGAGACCCTGCTGAAACTCTTATGCACCCCACCGATGACACCAGCCGGCTCTGGTGGGACATGAAATCTCCCTACCATGCTGCCCCAGCCCACCTAGCTGCATGCTAGGGCCAGAGGCAACCATTTGGGCACTCATGCATACCTATGAAATACCTAGGACCAATGCCTGCCCAGAATCCCCTGCTCACGCAGAGCAGGGGATCCACTATGGTACCCAGGATGGGCATCCCATTGGAAGCTCATCTGAGTCCCATGATCTGCCCCCACTCACCTATGTGTCTGGGGTGTGGGGCCATGGACAGGTGCCCTTCAGGTGCTTGCAGCTGTGAATACTGTGCACCCTGCACCTCTCTGGGGCCATGAAGCTAGGTGGGCATTATACACACATTTTGTTCGTATAACCCACAACTTAGTGAATAGACCCCAGTGTTTGGAAAAATATTCTTCTTCTATCAATTAGGATACTACACTGCTAATTACATCACAGCTGTCATGAATAATCCAGTTGCAATGTGGAATGACAAAGAAGGAAAACATTCCATCAGTCTTACCATAATTTCTTATTCTGTTTCTTCCAACTTTGTTACTGGGGCCAAAACCGCACTTCTCAACTACCCCTGATTACAAGGGATGTCCCTCATTTTATCCTTAAACATTACTCTGTCTCTCAGCTATCCCTCATGGAAAAGGTGCTGTCCACAGAAAATGTGCTGTAAATTTAAAATTTTAAGCAAAAACTCATAAGAGTCTAATACGCTAAATCAAAAATAAACTTTGTACATGTGAACACAATGATTTCCATAGTGTTCTTTTTTTTTATGGCTGCAGTAGGCAGAGCCTGCAGATGTTTTGCATATACAAAAGGAGTGATGTCATGTTTTCTGTCCGTGGAACTGACTGAAGGTGTAAATAGTCTCCTCCACCTTATCCTCCTCCAAGGAATTTTTTCCACCCTCAAATAAATGCACTTTCATGTTAGTCAATGATTGCAGTGCACTATTTTCTTTCTTAAATGGGTGGTACAAGAACTGGAACCTGAGTAGTGGGAGGCAGCATTAGTTTTTTATCCACCCCCACCTCCACCCAAGAAGCTCCTAAAGATCCACCCCACCATTTTTTTGGTTCATGTGGGAGGGGCATGAGGTGGAGCTATCATGCTGGAACAATTGAGTATCAGAGCTGCCTGGGACATCAGAGCTTAAGCTTCAGAAGGAAAGAAAAAGCCTAAAACTGCATCCTTATACAGCACTTGTTTAAACAGCCTTGACTCAGCTTACATTCTTCTCCTGGTCACACATTTTCACAAATACATTCCAAGAGATGGTAAGTCCCTCCTGGTGGGTATATGGTGTTATTCAGACCTGTCCACCAACCCTGCCCCACCACCTTACTCTGTATTTTGCATCAGCTGAAGCATGTCAGTACAGCAAGAGGCTACATTGTATATTTTTACTGGGCTTGCAGTTTTAAAAGAGTAGTCCACTCAGAATTTGCAAAAACATATGTTATGCAAAGGGTTTTGATTTGTATGTTAAGTCCTAGTATGTTCTTCTCTCTGTCTGCTATTAGGAGTTTTTCCTAAATTAGTCTATTAGCAGATACCTGAGAGCTAGCTAACTGAGGTTTCTGTAAGAGCACCACTACTAAATTAAGCTCTAATTCACTGTTGTTGTTTTCTACGTGTCAGGTCCAGCTTGCAGGAGTGTTTTAATTTGAAAACTTTTAATTTCATCAAAATATACACAACCATAAAAACACAGAAATTGACCAGCTCATTAGTGCTATAATTAGTTAAGACTATAGCAGTTTTCTTATAGAAAAGCCACTCAGTTAGATTTCAAGTATTTGTTAAACTATAAATGTAGGTACCAGCATTCTATTATGTAGAACTAGCATTTAGTGCTGATTGTACTCTGTGACATGATTTTCATTTTTTTATACACGAATGAAGTGTATGGTATGAAGCTGCAGCCTAGAAACTGCAAAATACTTTAAAGTCACTTTTTTTCCTGTGTGTGGTATAGCATGAAAACAACAGGATGACAGTGACTATTTCAGCTACACATTTGATCCCATTTTACAATGGTTCATCGCACTACACATTTAGTGTAGCCCACTTTTTCAAATAATGAAACAAATATTCACCAAACTGAATAACTCACACATACATATTTTTATACTTTAATAAAAAGATACTTCACATTTGTAACCATAAAATTAAAAAATGAAAATCATGTCACAGAGCAAAATCAACACTAACTGCCAGTTCTACCTATTAGAACAGAGGAGGCAATATAGTGCGGTGGTCTAAGGTTCTGAGCTGCAAACCTGGTGTCCTGGGTTTAAATCCCACAGCCTCCACGTGTGTACTGTGTGTCCCTGAGCAAATCACTTAACTTCATTGTGCTCCCATGTCACACCTGTAAACAAGCTTTAGTGTGTCTCCCCTGATTAAAAAAAAAAAAAAGAATGCTGGTACCTACATTTATAGTTTAGCAAATACTTTGGAGCTAACTAAGTGAGTTTCCTGTAAGAAAACTGCTATAGTCTTTACTAATTATAGCAGTGATGATCGGGGGCAATTTCTGTGCTTTTCATTGTTGTGCGTAGTTTGATGACATTAAATTTTAAAATGAAAACACATATTACTGCTAGCTAGACATGACACACCCAAAAAACACAAATAGTGAATTAGAGCTCTTTAGTAGCTGTTTTCTTACAGAAACCACAGCTAGGTAGCTCTTAGGCATCTGCTAAATTGCAAATGTTGCCATTTGTGCTCATTGGATAAGAACAGTTACAAAGCTCTGCTGTTGTGAACTGATTTTAAAAAGCACTGTATATGTTAAATTTATGGGCCTGGCTACATCACTGTCACAGGAGGCAGAAGGCAATAAACCTATTTGTGATGGAGATCCCCAGGGATCATAAAACTACCCTAAAGCTAGCAGCCTAATTTAGGAAAAACTCCTAATTAAGCAGACAGAGGGAAGGACACACTAGGACTTTACATACAAATCAAAACACTCTGCATAACATACGTTTTTGCAAATTATGGGTGGATTACCACTTTGATTGAGCCATCCCCAATAAGTATCCTTCCAAGAATCACTTTATATGGTGTGCATACCAGCATGGTTATTTCACTCTTATTTACAGCTTTACACCTTTATCAGTTTTTAATTATAGTTGTGTCTAAACACTCCACCATGTAGCCTCCAGTCTCCCACTATCCCTGCATGCATTGCAGCACTGTTTCACTGCATGCAGAGAGGTCAGAGGCTACCAGGACATATGCAGACAGCAGTGTGGAGCACGAGTGTAGGCTGCAATACTGGTATGCCTCCATACCACAGTAACCTGACAGCTGTATGTGCACCCCCCAGATGTACCCCCATGTCTCCACCTAACCTACCTCTCTGTCCGCACTTGCCTCCCCGAGGGCCAGCTCCTGATGGTATCCATGTACTGTCCTTGATTACTCTTCTCACTGTGCCGAGTTTTGGGAGCACCCTGCCTGCCCATGTGTGATGTGGCAGCAATACTACCTGCAGAGCAGTGCCAGTAGTGAACACATACATTGGTGGAGCTCCTGAGTGCATCGAGGAGCACTGCTGTGGTGGACAATAGATGTGGGGCACTGTGTACAGTGGAGTAGTGGGGAACACTGAAGGCAGTAGTAGAGGGTCTGCCTTCAGCCATACAGCAGCAGTACATGAATGTCTGTTGCACCCAGGTGCCCTAATACTGGCAGAACTGATGCCATGTCTCCCCCCACTCAATGACGTAGCCCCCGATTCCAACATATGGATCTCCCACTCCCTTGAGCTTCTCTCTGTCACCTCCACAACATAAGTGTGTCTCATAACAGTGAAATATAGCTGTTTACATAATATGACTGTGCCATATACACAGTACTCCATAGGACATGTAGGATAGCATCTCAAAATGTAGATGTCATCACCGAGTGCACCATGGGATGTGCACTGCTACTACAGGGTTGAGCCCACACACACACTATCGCACTCAGTGTGGACAAGCTGAGTGTATACATGAATACAGGCGCAATGCTATATTCAGCGACTAGCGCCATGCAAAGTGGTTTTGCATGACTTAGCATGACACTTAGCGCAGTGCACATTACTGCCCAGGAAAAGGTAGTCTTAACCCTGGGCAATCAGCTTTGCGCAACATTATGGCTTTGCGCGGTGTTTGCACGACCCTAACAAATAAATGTGACACATAGACAAAGCCAGACATAGAGGAAACATGCTGCTCACTGATTTCATCACAATGATGCCATCATCTGCCACCAGTCCGAGCCATGCCAGGCAGTAAGTGGTGACCCTGCCCGCTAGTGTACAGCATGGCAGTGTAGCCATACAGCACTCACCTGTGGACCACTCTTCTGTGGACACCGACAGATGCCAGCATACACATACAACACTGTGGGCATGGAGGATGTTGAGGGGAGAGTGTATGGGTGGCCAGGCTGTGCCACAGGCCAGGTGTGGCCACAAGGCTGGGACACATCATGCAGTGCACATGGGCCAGCATTGGGAATACCCCAACACCAGTGTGCCTTTCTGATAATATATGCCCACCCGTCCACATACCGCAGAGCTGTACAACTGCCACAGCACACAAAGCCAGACATGTATATGTCACTAGGAGCATCCCATGCCAGAGGTGCAGCGTCTGTGGGTCACACAACAGTGTAACAGTAATGTCCACTGTCAGTAAACACCTGCATATTGGGCCTGTCACTGTGTATAGTGCAGTCATCAGCACTGCTCTACACACCATAGGCAGTGCTGTGTCCACACACTGCTGGCCCCCTTGCTACTGTAGTGTCTGCTGTGTACTGTAGCATGACCTACAGTGTGACAGTTGCATGCAGCACCACCACCATCTGTGCCTATGCTGTGTTGTCCCAATACAGCTGCAGGCAGCAGCGCATGTGAAAGTACAGTGTTCAAAACTGTATAATATTCCCTGAACTGTTTGTGCAGCACTAACACGTTTGCGTGGGTTTAGCACAGGGCTAAACTGTTAGCCAGTGCAAACTGCATGCAAATCAGGGCATAATGAGATGCTAATCTGGATGTTTGCCCAGAGACAACAAGTAGGCTCATTTGCGTGTCACTTTTGAATATGGCAAAGTTTAGCACCGGGCAAACGTGTTTTGCACGACTATGATTTAACCCTGCGCTAAACACGCAAACATGTTATTACTCGCCAAATGGTTGGGAATATTATACAGTTTTGAACACTGTACTTTCACATGCACTGCTGCCTGCAGCTGTACTGGGTCCATACATTTGCTGGCACACACATTGGCCACATAGTTCACCTCTACCTACCTTCACGTTGCTGTGCACTGTGTTGCTGTTGTGGTTTGCACTTCCTGGTTGCTATATTCAGAGCTGTGTTATTCCAGGGCTAAGTTTGCCCTGCACTCCCAGCCCAGTTTTCCCAGCCTCATTTCCATTCTATATTCAGAAGCTGTTTGCCCCAGGCTATTCCTTTTGAATATAGCTTGCTTTGTGCTACGGGCTAAGTTTGCCTGCCGGGCAGTGTCAATTTAGCCCTGGGGCAAAGTTTTGAATATCTGGCTCTAGCTGTTTTCTTACAGAAAACCCACTCAGTTAGATTTCAAGTATTTGCTAAACTATAAATGTAGGTACCAGCATTCTATTAGGTTGAACTAACATTTAGTGCTGATTTTGCTCTGTGACATGATTTTCATTTTTTTTTTACACAAGAAGTGTATGGTATGAAGCTGCAGCCTAGAAACTGCAAAATACTTTAAAGTCACTTTTTCTCCTATGTGTGGTATAGCATGAACACAACAGGATGACAGTGACTATTTCAGCTACACATTTGACCCAATTTTACAATGGTTCATTGCACTACACATTTAGGCTGGGATATTCAAAAGGGTTGTGTATGGTGCAACAGGATTGCACCATGCACAACCCACTAATGCACCCCAGGGTGATATTAAAAGGGCAAGCTGAGCTGCCCAACTCCCTATGCACTGGGGTGCATCCATACTGTATGCAGCACAATGGCAAGGGGTGTGCCCATGCATATGCGGCACATTACGATATTCAGCCCGGGATATGCAGCGCATATGCCAGTGCACCCCTGCATTGTACCACACAGGGGGACACAAGGATGTGCCCCAAAATACAGGGAACAAATCAGGGACACCCACAGTTGGGCTGCCATGTTGCAGGGCACAACACAGCAACCGCCTGCCTGTGGGTGACCACCCAACCTCCCCAGACACCATATAGGTGCACACAGCTCCCTGATGGTCCAGTGGACCCTCCCCCCTTGCCCACTCACAGGCAGTAATATAAATGAAATCCCTAGTGGTCTAGTGGACCTGACCCCTTCCCCTAATCATGGGCAGTAATATAAATAAAATCCCTGGTGGTTCAGTGGACCTGACCTCCTCGCGCAATCGCGGGTTGTGTGTTAAGTAAAATCCTTGGTGGTCCAGTGGACTGTTCCCCCCTTGCCCGATCACGGGCGTAAGTATTTCACAATCCCTGATGGTCTAGTGGAACCCCCCCCAGCCCAATCGCAGGCACACACATACAAACCCTGGTGGTCCAGGTCCAGTGGTACCCCCCTCCCCACCCACCATTACAGTCCCCACACCCACCCCCAGTCAGTGACGGGCAGCAGCACCCCACCCAAGCCACCTGGCCGCCCCGACCGACAGCATACAGCTTGGCTGCTATTGATCCCTACGTAGGCCAATGGGCATGCAGACCAAACTGTACTACAGTCCTGAATTGTGAATGAATGCTCATTCACGGTTTGGGACTGTGTAGTACGTTTGACCATGCCAAGTAACCCATGCAATGAACCAGTGGGCATACAGCCAAGCTGTATGCTATCGGTCGGCTGAGGTAGCTGGGTGGCTGTGGGTGAGTGCTGCTGCCCACTGCTGACTGGAGTGTTGAGTGGTGGGACTGCAGTGAGCAGGTGGGCAAAGGGGCACCACTGGACGCCCGGGGTTGTGTGTGTGTGCCCATGATCGGGTGAGAGGGTTTCAACTAGACCACCAGGGATTGTGAAATACACCTGCAATTGGGCAGGGGGGAACAGTCCACTGGACCACCAGGGATTTTACTTAACATGCAGCCAGCGATCAGGTGAGGGGGTCAGGTTCACTGGACTACCAGGGATTTTATTTATATTACTGTCCATGATCGGATGAGGGGGTAAGGTCCACTGGACACTAGGGATTTCATTTATGTTACTGCCCACGAGTGGGTAAGGAGATCAGGTCCACTGGACCACCAGGGCTATTTATAACATTCACCCGTGAACGGGCGGTGAGGAGGAGGAACTGCAGGGTGTCGGTCCTCGACGGCTGCAGCCTGGCAGAGTGCCAGGCACAGGTCAGTCATGGGGGATCGGCACACCGCATGCAAATGGGGTCATAATGATATGCATATGGCCCCATTTGTGCCTTGCATACATTACGCCCTCATTTGCATGTGCAGTTCTGAATATTGGGATTATGCGCCTAGCGCAAGTACACCTGCGCTGGCGCTTCCCCCTGCTCCCTACTGCCTCTTGCTCCTAGTGCGGTCCCACTGCACCATGCACAATGCTTGTGCCCTCAGTGCCATATTCAATGGTGCTGAGCCATGGTGCAGTACCATTGAATATCGCCCAGTCCTCGCCATGGCGCAACTCAGTTGCGCTGCACCCAGGCTTGCACCACAGCCCGGTGCAGTTTGAATATCTCAGCCTTAATGTATCTCATTTTTTCAAATAATAAAACAAATATTCGCCAAACTAAATAACTCACACATACATATTTTTGTACTCTATTAAAAAGATACTTCACAATTGTAACCAAAAAAAAAAAAATTGAAAATCATGTCACAGAGCAAACTCAGCACTAACTGCCAGTTCTACCTATTAGAATGGAGGAGGCAGTATAGTGTGGTGGTCTAAGGCTCTGAGCTGCAAACCTGGTGATCTGGGTTTGAATGCCACAGCTTCTATGTGTGTATTGTGTGTCCCTGAGCAAATCATTTAACTTCCTTGTGCTCCCAGGTCACACCTGTAAACAAGCTTTAGTGTGTCTCTCCTGGAAAAAAAAAGAATGCTGGTACCTACATTTACAGTTTAGCAAACACTTTAGAGCTAACTGAGTGAGTTTTCTTTAAGAAAACTGCTATAGTCTTTACTAATTATAGCAGTGATGATCTGGGACAATTTCTGTGCTTTTTATTGTTATTCGTAGTTTGATGAAATTAAATTTTAAAATGAAAACACATATTACTGCTAGCTAGACATGACAAACCCAAAAAACACAAATAGTGAATTAGAGCTATTTAGTAGCTGTTTTCTTACAGAAACCCCAGTTAGATAGCTCTCAGGCATCTGCTAAATTGTAAGTGTTGCCATTTGTGCTCACTGGATAAGAATAGTTACAAAGCTCTGCTGTTGTGAACTGATTTTTAAAAGCACTGCATGTGCTAAATCTATGGGCCTGGCTACATCACTGTCACAGGAGGCAGAAGGCAATAAACCTATTTGTGATGGAGATCCCCAGAGGTCATAAAACTACCCTAAAGCTAGCAGCTTAATTTAGGAAAAACTCCTAATAGCAGACAGAGGGAAGGACACACTAGGACTTTACATACAAATCAAAACACCCGCATAACATATGTTTTTGCAAATTCTGGGTGGACTACCACTTTAATTGAGCCATCCCCAATATATATCCTTCCAAGAACCACTTTATGTGGTGTGCATACCAGCATGGTTATTTCACTTTTTTTTACAGCTTTACACCTTTATCAGTTTTTAATTACAATTGTGTCTAAACGCTCCAGTCTCCCACTATACCTGCATGCATTGTAGCACTGTTTCACTGCATGCAGGGAGATCAGAGGCTACCAGGACATATGCAGACAGCAGTGTGGAGCACAGGTGTAGGTTGCAATACTGGTATGCCTCCATACCACAGTAACCTGACAGCTGTATGTGCACCCCTCGGGTGTACCCCCATGTCTCCTTCTAACCTACCTCTCTGTCCGCACTTGCCTCCCCGAGGGCCAGCTCCTGATGGTATCCATGTACTGTCCTTGATTACTCTTCTCACTGTGCCGAGTTTTGGGAGCACCCTGCCTACCCATGTGTGATGTGGCAGCAATACTACCTGCAGAGCAGTGCCAGTAGTGAACACATATATTAGTGGAGCTCCTGAGTGCATCGTGGAGCACTGCTGTGGTGGACAATAGACGTGTGGCACTGTGTACAGTGGAGCAGTGGGGAACACTGAAGGCAGTAGTAGAGGGTCTGCCTTCAGCCATACAGCAGCAGTATATGAATGTCTGTTGTGCCCAGGTGCCCTAATAAAGGCAGAACTGATGCCATGTCCCCCCCTCTCTCTCCCTCTCCCCTTCCCTCCCTCCCTCTCACTGACGTATCCCCTGATTTCAAAGTACAGATCTCCCACTCCCTCGAACCTCTCTCTGTCACCTCCGTAACATAAGTGTGTCTCATAACAGTGAAATATGGTTATTTACATAATATGTCTGTGCCATATACACAGTACTCCATAGGACATGTAGGACGGCATCTCAGAATGCAGCTGTCATCACCATGTGCACCATGAGATGTGCACTGCTACTACAGGGTTGAGATCACACACACTGTCGCACTCAGTGTGGACAGGCTGTAATGTTTTCAAACCATTATCCACACTGTTCACTGGAGGTGTGGACACACTGTAATGTTTACAGTCTGTAACAGTTTGAATCCATTACAGCTTTTTTGAGTGTAGTGTAGACAGGGCCTGCATGTCTATGTAATTATCTATCTTTCTATCAATTGCATGTATCGCTATTTTTACCTATTTATAAAACAAACTTGCATATCACATTTGCCTGCACTCTGAGCACATACTTATGAAACTGCATATTTGTACTCCACTTCTGCATAGACCATCATCATTACATCTGACTTCCTGACATCAACACATTGCTTTAAGGCCCTGTCCACACTACACTGAAAACTCCCCTCTGTAACGTTACAGAGGGTCCAAACCATTACCGCAACAGTTTGCGTTTACACCTGTAACGTTACAGGAGGCGTTTTCGTAACCATTGTTGAAACCACTTATGAGGTGGTTTCAACAATGGTTATGAAAACGGTTCTGCCTCTGTAACATTACCAGCTGTAGTGTGGACGCGTGAGTGTGTAGCCCCAGCATTGCCCTCAGTGCAGCATGAACTGCATTATGGGATAGGGTGGCAACCATAATGGTCACCCATCACCCACAATGTGGGACGGCTGTAACGGTTCTGAACCGTTATCATAACGGTTCACTGGCAGTGTGGACATACTGTAACATTTACTGTCTGTAATGGTTTGAAACCGTTACAGGGTTTTAGTGGTGTAGTGTGGACGGGGCCAAATATAACTTACATCACCTCATGGACAAAAACCCTGTTTCTGTAAAAAAACGGTGTAAATAATCACAAGGCTGAACACACGCCAGCCATTACTTTTTCATGTACTGCCACCTTCTGCACCATCATGGGGATTTGCAAATGTTTCCCATGATGCTTTGCATTATTGGAGTAAGTGCAATTGTGTTTTCTTTAAAATTTGGCTGTCCAGCCAATATCATCCGGGATGACACATACATCAGTGGCATTTGCTCTGGGGTTCTTTTGTAAACCTATATTGCTTCCTATTCCTTCCATTAAAATGTACACCTCCATGTATTTTCCTAACAACGTGTATGCCTTCCATAGAAAAGAAACTAAAACAAATCTTACTCCATACCTCCTTAACAATTCCACACAACTTCACTAACTTCATTATGCAGCCATGGTGGATCAGATCAGAATTTGTTTAAATAGCCTTGGCTCAGCTGACATTTCTCTCCTGTTCACACATTTTCACAAATACATTCCAAGAGAAGGAACGTTCCTCCTGGTGGGTATATGGTGTTATTCAGACCTGTGCTCTAACCCTGACCCCATCACCTTACTCTGTATTTTGTATCAGCTGAAGCATGTCAGTACAGCAAGAGGCTGCAGTGTATATTTTTACTGGGCTTGCAGTTTTAAAGGAGTAGTCCACTCAGAATTTGCAAAACATATGTTATACAGAGTGTTTTGATTTGTATGTTAAGTCCTAGTGTGTCATTCCCTCAGTATGCGATTAGGAGTTTGTCCTAAATTAGCCTATTAGCAGATACCTGAGAGCTAGCTAACTGGGGTTTCTGAAAGAACACCCCTACTAAATTAAGCTCTAATTCACTATTGTTGTTTTCTATGTGTGTCAGGTCCAGCTTGTAGGAGTGTTTTCATTTTATCAAACTATACACAACCATAAAAGCACATAAATTGCCCAGATCATTAGCACTATAACTAGTGAAGACTCTAGCTGTTTTCTTACAGAAACCCCACTCAGTTAGATTTTAAGTATTTGCTAAACTATAAATGTAGGTACCAGCATTCTATTAGGTAGCACCAGCATTTAATGCTGATTGTGCTCTGTGACATGATTTTCATTTTTTTCACACAAATGAAGTATACGATATGAAGCTGCAGCCTAGAAAAAGCAAAATACTTTAAAGCCACTTTTTCTCCTGTGTGTGGTATAGCATGAAAACAACAGGATGACAGTGACTATTTCAGCTACACATTTGACCCCATTTTACAATGGTTCATTGCACTACACATATAGTGTACCCCACTTTTTCAAATCATAAAACAAATATTCACCAAATTAAATAATTCACACATACATATTTTTAAACTTTATTAAAAAGAGACTTCACATTTGTAACCAAAAAAAAAAAAAAATTGAAAATCGTATCACAGAGCAAACTCTGCACTAGCTGCCAGTTCTACCTATTAGAATACAGGAGGCAGTATAGTGCAGTGGTCCAAGGCTCTGAGCTGCGAACCTGGTGTCCTGGGTTTGAATCACACAGCCTCCACGTGCATACTGTGTGTCCCTGAGCAAATCACTTAACTTCTTGTGCTCCCAGGTCACACCTGTAAACAAGCTTTAGTCTGTCTCTCCCAGGTAAAAAAAAAAGAGAATGCTGGTACCTACATTTACAGTTTAGCAAATACTTTAGAGCTAACTGAGTGAGTTTTCTTTAAGAAAACTGCTATAGTCTTTACTAATTATAGCAGTGATGATCTGGGGTAATTTCTGTGCTTTTTATTGTTGTGCATGCTGTACTGCCCGCCGATCACCAGACGGAAGTTTCACCCTTGACACGGGTGCCTCTGCTACTGCAAGCAGCCAGGCGGACCCCTTCTGTCCGCCGGCTGCCTTCCTCACTGTACTGCCCACCGATCACCAGACCGAAGCTTCACCCTTGACACGGGTGCCTCTGCTGCTGCAAGCAGCCGGGTGGACCCCTTCTGTCCACCGGTTGCCTTCCTCGCTGTACTGCCCGCCAATCACCAGACCGAAGCTTCACCCTTGACATGGTTGCCTCTGCTGCTGCAAGCAGCCAGGCGGACCCCTTCTGTCCGCCAGCTGTCTTCCTCACTGTACTGCCCACCGATCACCAGACTGAAGGTACACTGCAGAAACTGAACTGTCCAGAACCATCGACTCTGCCTGCTGACAGGCTGCTGCAGTTCTTTAATTCTTTGCTACTGTACCTGTTTCCTCTGGACCTTAAGCTAATGTTATGTTCTGATTGTGGTACTTGTTAAGTCTCTCCCAAATTGTCTTGCAAATCCTAACTTAAACACGAACCTAAGCCTGTTTACAGTAATTTTGCACTCCATGGGTAGTTTGAAGTGCAAGTTCATTTAGGCTGCAGGTTTGTAGATTGTAAAATATTACAGCTCTCTTTGTTTTAAGGTACAGTGGTAAGCTACCCTGAATCAGAAACTAAGTTTAAAGTGATACAGTTTTTTCTGTTTAGACCAGATTTCATTGGGGTCACAGTTGTAAGCTTTGCCCTGCAAATAATTCAATTTCTCTTTCACTTTCTGTCCTTCTGTCTCCTTGCTGCTTGAATTTTTGTGCCCACCCTCCCATCGCCCACCTCCAGCCTTTATTAGATACTCTCCCTCCCCCCTCGGCACCACCCCTAGCAATGTTCATCCTCCCCTCTTACTAATATTGCAACTCCTCTTAAAGATACAGAGTGCAGCTATTAGGCCTAACACTTGTCCTGTCTTCCCTTTAAAGACATCTTCCTATTTTCACCATCTGCTTGCCTATCAGCTTTGCTTAGCGCCTGCTCTGCTATCTACTGTGCAGTTCCATACCTGAGCTTCCTCCCTTGCTACCCCGAGTAATTTTCAAGTTGCCTTGGTACCCCCTGCCCTAGCTAATAACATCCTATCTTAACCTACATTTTATATCTTAAAATAGATCCACTGTGCCTGATCGAGCTCCCAGTGAGCGGTATGGCTAATCCTGCCAGCTGCCCGCACCTCCATCCTCCTGACGAACAGGACACCTTCAAATCCAGTTAAGTGTCCCGGCTGCTCCAGGGTAGCACTGTGAGGGTTTGATAGGCATCCACCTGCTGCCACCCTCCTCTAATTGGACTGCTGTTCTCTGCTCAGCCACTGTTTGGCCCTGCCTTTTCTCTGTCGGATTATCAGTCTCTGGGCTTCGGCGCCCTCTGCTTTGCATTGACTTTTGCTGAACATTACTGCTATCTGTCTAGTCTCCCACTGGTTCCTTATAAAATTCCGCCACGAGGGGTGCATTCTAACATATCTTGAATAGGTCTTCATTTCCTCACTGTAATCTTTACCACAAGTAGAGCCTCCGGCTGGTCTGCTTTCCTAATTAACCTTTGCAGGGTTTTACTTTCTGCTTCTCTGATCCACTTCTTCTAAATAATTGCTATGCTAGCAGGAAACACTTCGTTGTTTTTGCTGTATCTCTAATTTCAGCCAAGGGTTAAAACAGTGTAACACATCACCCTTGGCAGTCTTAATTTTACACACACTATCTCTTTATCCCTAAGAGCTAATCCTCTGTCTCAGTATACCACTAGCCTTCTACCCAAGTCAAATAGTAACACTATGGTGAAGTATAGTCTGCTATGGGCACTCCTGTCATTTGTCCTTTTACTCAGCCTGGATACTGCCACATGGGCTTTCCCGTGTAATCAAATGGCAAAAGACTCCTCAGAGGCTTACCACAACTATAGTTTCTCAAACTTGATTGCAGAGACAAAGCCTGATCTTCAACCTAACCCTATCCTCCTTGTTAGAGGCAGCATCTATTACCCTCTACATGCCAGGAGGAAGCTGCCATGGAGATGTGCTTTCACCCTAACCTGCCACTGTGCAAGGCTTTGGTTCCTAGCCGTGATCATTATTCTGTTATCTGGGGACGTCAAACTAAATCCAGGCCCACCCACCTGTTTCTTTTCCCCAAATGAGTTATCTGGCGTGTCCAACAAAGGATTATTAATTACCCATATCAATATCAGAAGTCTTACCTGTCACCATGCGGAACTCGAGGTCTGGGTGAAACTGTACAATCCTGATGTACTCTGTCTCACAGAAACTTGGCTAAGACATGGTATACCTGATGATGTATGCTCCTTGCCTAACTATTCCCTGTTCCGGCGGGATAGATCCTCATCCAAGCGTGGAGGTGGAGTTGCCCTATTCTTCAAAAACCACCTCAACATCTCTAGTTTCCTGGCATCTGCCTCTCCCGCAGTGTGCGAATTCATACAGGCAACTATTGTATTGGGGGAAAAGAAGCTTCATATTATCTGTGCCTATAATCCCCCTGCTGGGGGAATAATAGGTCTTTAAGAACTCCTTGACATCACCTCCCAGACTATAAATCATAATAAGGCTGTCATCCTAGGTGATCTTAACCTCGGTTGGTTAGGGTCAGCTCAAGTATCCTTGCAATCACTAATGCTTAGTCATAATTTCACCAGTTGATCTCTGAGGCAACTAGAGCCACGTCATCCCATCAAATGGGTACACTCCTAGACTGGGTGATGGTTAACCGTATGGAACATTCTCGAAAGCAGGAATCCTTGCAGATGCACTAACAGACCACTCACCCACTTTTTGTATTCTATCTATGGTTGCGCCTCCATCTCCTCCATCAAGACTAATCACGTTTACAAATCTAGCTCATATTGACCAGGATGCATTTCTCTATGATGTCTCCAATATTGACTGGACAGGTGTCTGTCAAACAAAGGATGTGGAGGTTGCTCTACAGATATTCATAAATGAATTTCTTACCATTCAATAGAAACATGCCCCCAAGATTACTAGGAGAGTCAGAGGAAAACAGATGAGGTGGCTACATAAAGACCTCCTTGCTAATCTGTGCTGGAGGGACAACCTCTGGATTCGCTACAAACAAATTGGCCTACAGTCAGATCTTATTGTCTATCGTGAACTAAGGAACAGATGTAAGAGACAAGTTAGAGCTGCTAAAAGCAAATACTGCAAGGACCTTTTACAAAGCTCAGCCTGTGACCCGAGGAAATTCTGCGCCCATGTCAAAACATTTCTGGGTATCTCGCAGTCGGTCATTCCTGATGAAATGATCATAAATGGGGCACATTGTAATGACCCTAGAACCATCTCAAACAGTTTTAACAATCTTTTCTCTGATCTGTAGCACTATACCTTGGCTTTACAACATAGTGGATCGCACTCCAATCTACCTACCACGCTACCATCAGACAACCATACTGCCCTATCGTATGATGCTCTTCCAGCGCCACCATTCTATTTCAAGGCTATATCAAGAGCGGAAGTTCTGAAATTACTGAGATCCATATCTGCCAATACCAGCTCTGGTTCTGACTCATTGGAAAATTGTCTCCTTAAGCTGGCTGCTCCACTCATTGCCTCTCCGATTGCCAGAATCTACATGTTATCCCTTATCCATAGCACCGTGCCGGACCTATGGAAATCTGCAAGAGTAACGCCTGTCTTTAAAAAAGGTGACCCAAAGGACATGGCCAATTACAGACCTATAGCAATTCTCTCTGTCCTTAGCAAGATCCTAGAGAAAATAGTTGCATCACAGACCATTGAGTACCTTACACTCTACAATCTCCTCTCAGACACCCAACATGGTTTCAGAAAAGGTCATAGCACCATCACGACTCTTCTTCAACTAACTACTGATATTCTGTCCAACATGGATTCTGGAAAACTCACAGGTGCTATCTTCATTGACCTCACTAAGGCTTTCGACCTTGTAGACCATCCTCTGCTTCTCTCCACTCTCCATAAATTCCATTTCTCTACCCCTGTTGTGGAATGGTTCTGTAGCTACCTGTCAAACAGGTTGCAAGCTGTCAAATTTAACTCTCCCTGTCCAACACATCTACTATCAACCTTGGGGTCCCCCAGGGCTCTATTCTTGGGCCCTTTCTGTTCTCAATTTTTATCAACAATGCAGCTGAGGTCCTGGAATCCTGCTCAACTATTCTCTACACTGATGACCTGATCATCTATACTAGTTCTTCTAGTATTGCCTGCATAAATGCATCACTTACTTCAGACTTCAATAAGATCTTAGACTGGCTACTAGACCGTACACTTGTACTAAATGAAAAGAAATGAAAGCCATGCTCCTAGGTTCTGCACCGAAGATTAAGGCCTGTTCTAGTTTGCTGGAGGTTCTTCACCCAGGAGGATTTCCACTTGAAAATGTTACTTCCTTCAAGTACCTTGGGATCCTGCTGGACCAGTCCCTGGATTTTAATCTTCACATTCAGTCCTCGTGCAAAGCTGTAAACTCAAAACTGGGAGTAGCTTACAAAACGAGCTACATGCTTACACCCTCGGCCAAATTAGCAATTGCCCGAGGTATTCTGCTCCCAACCCTTACTTATGGTGCCTCTATTCTTACCTCTGCCCATAAAACCTCCCTACTAAAATGGGACATAACTTACAACAATATATGCCAATTTCCTCTTTGTTTCCTCAACTCAAACATCACTGCCTTCTTTATAAGGATCCGAATTGGCTCTCACCCTCTGCCAGTAGACAATACTACCTTGGATCACTAATGGACTCGATCATCCGGGGGAAAAAAAACATCCCAGATGGTGGCATTGCTGGTCCTTCAACCATCCTCCCATGTCCTGCGTTCAGCTGACAAATCTTTGCTCTATGTTCTGAGATGTCGGATGACTAAAGGCACAGGGGCCTTCCAATTCTCTGCTCCCAGGCTATGGAATGCCTTCCACTCAACCTCCAGCTGTCTCAGTCTCACTTTGGATTTAAAAGTGAATGTCGTCGTTATCTATCCTTAGCTGATGCTTGTACATGCTTTGACCCAACCTGAAGCTCCTGAGACTTACCAGTAATGTCACCCCGATCTAATCCAGCTCCAAGGCTGTCTCCTCTTCCCCTCCCCATATTTTTCCTTCTCTTTGTAAATAACTTCTTGGCTACTAGCTCTCTTCCTTCTCGAACCTCGTTGCTGACCATCCACTGTTGTTTAATGGTTTGAATCCATTACAGCTTTTTTGAGTGTAGTGTGGACAGGGCCTGTATGTCTATGTAATTATCTATCTTTCTGTCAATTGCATGTATCGCTATTTTTACCTATTTACAAAACAAACCTGCATATCACATTTGCCTGCACTCCGAGCACATACTTATGAAACTGTGCATATTTGTACTCCATTTCTGCATAGACCTCATACTTTCCCAATATTCCCATTATCACAATCATAACTTCCTTGCCCTTATCAAAAGTGACCCCCTCTGAAAGTTACTATCAGATTTTCTCTGCTAACAGTCCATCATCATTACACCTGACTTCCTGACATCAGCACATTACTTAAATATATCTTACATCACCTCATGGACAAAAACCCTGTTTCTCTTAAAAAAACAAAAAAAACTGTGTAAATCATCCCAAGGCTGAATGTATGCCAGCCATTACTTTTTCATGTACTGCCACCTCCTGTACCATCATGGGGATTTGCATATGTTTCCCATGATGCTTCGCATTATTGGGGTATGTGCAATTGTGTTTTCTTTAAAATTTGGCAGATCAGCCAATGTCATCCGGGATAACACATATGTCAATGGCATTTGCTCTGGGGTTCTTTTGTAAACCTATATTGCTTCCTATTCCTTCCATTAAAATGTACACCTCTATGTAGTTTCCTAATAACATGTATGCCTTAATTAGAACAGAAACTAAAACAAACCTTACTACTTACAAATCATCATGTTGTTTCTTCATACCTCCTTAACAATTCCACAGAACTTCACTATGCAGCCGTGGTGGATCTGACCAGATTTTGTTTTATTTACCAGGAGAGACACACTAAGCTGAAAGCTTGTTTACAGGTGTGACCTGGGAACACAAGAAAGTTAAGTGACTTGCTCAGGGTCACACAGTGTGCAAGTAGGGGCTGTGGGACTCAAACCCAGGTCTCCAGGTTTATCGCTCAGAGCCTTAAACCACTGCCCTATACTACCTCTGAGTTTTGAGCTTGTACCTCTGTGTTAGAGGTTGTGTCCCTCATTATGAAGGTCACTGTCCCTCATTTTGAGTGTCAGCGTCACTCTTTCCAGTGACAAAAGGTTGAGCGATGTGGGACAACCCAAGTTTTCTTTTTTTCTCCAGAAGAATATTTGCCCAGAAATGTGTAACTCAGAATATTTGTAGCATTTTTATAACAGGTTTTACTGTTTTCAGGCAGTTTGGTTATGCACTAGTTGTAAGTTATTCAGATAAGTTTTACTTGCTGTATTAGAGTTCACATCCAAATAAGAACACAGAATTGAAATGACCAAAGGGAACAGAGTGGATGATCGAAGATCCTGCATGAAGCATGGCAGTAGAAGGCTACGACTGTTACCTGAACCACTTTAAGGCATGAGTGGATTGTTATCATTTTAATATTTTATGTTAAACTGAGGAGCTGTCTCCTTTGCTGTACTGCATGGTAATATAGAAAACTAAGATCTGTTAATAGAATTCCTAGACAGATAGGGTCCCAGGGTGATATCACAACTTTGTTAGTGTGTCCAACTCCCTGGCTGACTGATGTACAGTAGTTACCCAGCCATTATAACTAACACCGTGACAATGTTGGAATATGCAAAATATAAATGATGGCAAGTCTGATAGAATTACTTCTTTTGGATTTTAGGCTGCCTTGTTAATTGGAGTTTTAGTGCGGTTTCATATTTAACAAGCATTTGTCAATGGCAAATGTTTGGTTGCTGGCATTGGCATTGGTGGGGTGTGCCTTTGGGTCATCAGGCATAACGGCCACACCATTTCACCACACCCTACCCTGCAGACACTGACAAGTGTCACAGTGTGCCTTGGGTCTTTGACCCTTATGCTCACCCCATTCCATCAGGAAATACAGTGAGATGGGTGCAGTATAGGAGAATGGGGTGAACTTTGGGGCCAAAGAGTCCAAGGCACACCTCAATGCCTCTCACTGGCTGCAGGATGTGGGTGGGGGTGGAATGGTATGAGCATTACAGGTGACAATCCCAAGTCACACCCCTGATGCCAGTCAGTCTCGACAGTGTGGGGCGTTGTGGTTGGAAACCCTAATGCCTAGGTGTTCATTAGTATTTTCACTCCAAATTTTCTACATGGGTTTTTTGTGACTCCCACCTTATGAACAGTGGCAATATCAGTTTGTTAGCTGAAAGCTGATTTTGCAGTGACTACGGCATTTGGCACAACAAGTGCGAAAACACATTTCGAAAAGGATGTGAAAAATGACAGCTGTACTGTTCATGGGGAGGTGTAAAAAATGGCAATGTTGAAAATCTGCTGTGAAAATAGTAAAAAAACTGGTGAAGTCACGAGCGTGCGTAGAAACTGCGCAACGCACACCCTTAATGTAATTAGTTTTTTTTTACAGCAGATTGTCAACGCAGGCATTTTGGGACCTCTGCTCATGAACAGTGTCACTATCATTTTCTTAATCTGTCCCGAACAGTGATTTCCCACAGCGACCACGCATTTCTGCGCAGAAAGGTGAAAACACATTTTGGTTATGTTGTGAAAAAGTACAGCTGTACTTTTCATAAGGAAGTGTGGAAAAATGCCAGTGGTGAAAATCTGGACTGAAAATATTACAAATTCATGAACTTATGAGTTTGTGTGGAAACAGCGCAATGCTTGCTCATAACACAGTCATTTTATGGACTTTTGTCACCAAATTTTTAACATAGCCATTTTAAGACCTCTGCTCATGAACAGTGTCACTGTGATTTTCTTAATCTGTCCCAAACATTGATTTCACACATCGACTGCGCCATTGTGCGCTACATGTGTGGAAACATATTTTGGGTGAGATGTGAAAAATGACAGCTGTACTGCTCATAAGGAGGTATGGCAAAACAGCAATGTTGAAAATATGGAGTGCAAATATTAAAAATTCATGAACTTATGAGAGTGCGTAGGAACTGTGCAATGCACCCTCGTAAAACAGAATTTTTCCCCCAAATTTTCAACATAGGGTTTCTGGGGGCCTACCTCATGAACTGTGACACTGTCGTTTCATACATCGGTCCTGAAAGGTGGTTTCACGCAGTGACCGCAAAATTACCTTTTGGGACTGAATAACAAAGTGGCAGTGCAAGAATTCATGAGGTGGGAGTCCCAAAAACCCCATGTTGAAGATTTCAAGAAAAAATTCCAAAAATGCCTGACATATGCATCAAAGTTGAAAAAACCCTATTTATTCCATTTTACAGCTTATCAGCATTTCCTCAGTTCATGGTCAGCTTTGAAGAGTGCAGACGTGTTCCTGGTCCATCGAATATCGTCATGCCAGACTCCGGAGGTAAGTATAGGGGTGGGGGTGGGGAGGCAGGAGTGCGCAGAGAGGTGGGCGCGGGGTTCAAGACAGTCAGCGAGAGACCATTTTTTCTTTCTAGGTTTTTTTCTTTTAGGAAGACGACGTGGGATGTTTGCCACACTGGGGGTGGTCTCCCAGCATGGCAGCTGGAAGTTTTTTTGGGGGGGGCCAGTGGAGTTGATGGGGATTGGGCACCCCCAGTCGGCCATAGAGAGGTTTGCCATGCTGGGGTGGGCTCCCAGCATGGCACCTGGAAGTGTGTTGGGGGGAGGCAGCAGATGGTGTTTATCACGCTGAGGTGGGCTCCCAGTGTAGCACCTGGAAGGAAGGCTGTTTGGGGAGCAGTGGAGCTGACTCGGGATTGGCACCCGTCAGCCTTACACATTGTTGCCATGCAGGGGTGGGCTCGGCGTGGCACTAAACTCTGTTGAGGCGAGTGCAGCTCAGCGCGAAGGGATTAGGCACCCCATCGGCCATACTGTATGTGTGGGGGGGAATGGCAGTAAGCATGCAGGTGAGCTCCCAGCCTGCTGCTTGTTGGGGAGAAAGAGCTGTCTATGACAGCTCTTTCACTTACTGAATGCCAGCCGTGTAGGCACTTTGCATACTACCAATGGTGGCAGTATGCAAATCTACTACGCTACAGTTCTTTCTTTCAACTGTATGCATTGTGATTTGCAAAACGCCTGTCATAGACAGCTCTTCCATTCATTGGCGCGGTGGGGACATGCCTGCAAAAGGCAGCAGGGCACTGGAAATATGGAGGCACACCTACGATTTCTCGTATGGTGGCACTACGTTTCTTGCATATGCTTGCAAGCAAACATAAAAATCAAGCAAGTTTTCAGAGAGGAGTGCTCACCTGTTTTTTTGTTTGTTTTGTATTTGGCATATTTATTTATTTATTACTCTTAAGATCCTTTAGGTAAAGCCTGTTTCCGAAGGATCTGGGGTCGGAAAATATATTTATAGGTAGGTCCAACAAAGACACATAAGTAGAAACAGGTTACATCTGGGATTGTACAGGTTCAGTGTTACATATTTACAAGGTAACATAATTACAAGAGGAGATATAATGCTGCAGTTGGTAATGTTACAACTGGAGTCTAATACATTGTTAGGGAGTTAGAGATTAGAGGGGGTAGCAGGAGGGCAGGTTTGAGAAAAGAAGGTCATTTAAAGCAGCTGCAGGGGCTGGGCTAGGCAAGTGAGGCAAGCAACTGTGATTTACACCAGGTGACCGAGTAAGTTGATTTTAGAGTAGTAGGGATGGTATTTCAAAGTTTGGGGAAACAAAGACCCTGTCTACACTACCCTTGAAATCCCCTCTGTAATGTTACAGAGGGTCCAAACTGTTACCATAATGGTTTGTGTTTACACTGGTAATGTTACAGAAAGCGTCTTCGTAACCGTTACAGAAACCTGTTGTGAGGTGGTTTCAACAATGGTTTCTGTAATGGTTTCATAGCTCTGTTTAACCCTGTCCACACTACACAAGTAAAATCCTGTAATGTGTTCAAAATGTTTTCAGTGATAGTGTGGATGCATTGTAACATTTTCAGTCTGTACCAGTTTCAAAATGTTACAGATTTTCAGTGCAGTGTAGACAGGGCCAAAACATTAAAGTTCATCCACCCTACCACTGATAACGTTACAGGATTTTACTTACAGGTATGTAGTGTAGACAGGCCCAGAATATCAGTTTTCAACAACAGTTTTGAAAATGCTTTCTGTGATGTTACCAGTGTAAACGCAAACCGTTACAGTAATGGTTTGGACCCTCTGTAACGTTACAGAGGGATTTTTCTGGTGTAGTGTGGACGGGGCCTAAAAGAAAAGCAAGATTGTCCCAGGGAAGTTTTCCTGTGGGGAGAACCAAGGAGTTTTGTTCTGCACCTCCTGTCATTGGGTTCAGAAGGGAGCAGACTCCAGGGGTAAGTTGGCCAAGTAGGCCTTTTTTACCAGTGACAAGTGAAGAATACTGAAGTCAAGAATCAAGGGTTAACCACCCTA
This sequence comes from Neoceratodus forsteri, assembly GCA_016271365.2. Lineage (NCBI taxonomy): Eukaryota > Metazoa > Chordata > Ceratodontiformes > Ceratodontidae > Neoceratodus > Neoceratodus forsteri. The sequence goes on along the minus strand of JADMNL010000022.1, from coordinate 433,680,749 downwards.
GGTCACCGTAGAGTGTGCATTTGTGGGAATCAGGGCATTGAGAGAGGGTGAAGCAGCAGATCCTTGTCAGGAGGCCCCAGACCCTGTCGAGGGTCTTGCTACAAGCAGCCCCATAGACTACAAGCTCCTAGACTTAGTATGCAGCTTCTAATGAGAAGCTGCTTGATCTCCAGCAAAAATGAGTTTTTTGTGCCGATACAGAAGCTTGAGCCTTGCTTTGGAGGTTTTAAGTAGCATGTCAACATGAGCAGAGTAAGTCAAATGTGAGTCTAGGGTCACCCCCAGATATTTGAAAGTCTGTATCTGTTCAATGTGGGTGCCAGATGCTGTAGTGATATGTAGGGAGGGTATGGTATGGTATGGAATTTATTTCTAGTGTAGTAGAGCATGGCTTTTGTTTTTTTTGAGTTGAGCACTAATAAGTTGTCGGTGAACCAGTTACAGATATTATGAAAATACAACTGTAGGTTAAGTTGGATGACCTCTGGGTTTTGGTGTGAAACAGTAATAGCTGCATCATATATTTGTAAAGTAGGAGTTTGATGGAGGAGCATACGTGGGGGAAGTCTTTCACAAACAGGCTAAAGAGGAGTGGGCCAAGGACAGAACCTTGGGGGACACCAACCGTTACAGAAAATCAGAGAGGGATGACCAGCATGTGACAGGTAGTTATGGACCTAGCAAGTAGCTTCATTGGATAGACTGAGGCAAGGCAGTTTGATGCAGAGCCGATTGTGATTCACAAGGTTAAAGGCCATGGTGAGGTCTATAAAAATAGAGCCAGCTAGGTCTCCTCTGTCAAGAGTGCAGTGTAGTTGAACAGTGTATTGTATAAGGGTTGTTTGGATACTGTCGTTTTTTTGGAAGCCACGTTATGCTAGGGAGAGTATGTTAGTATTGTTCAGGTACAGGGATAGTTGGTCATTGACTGTCTTTTCAAGTATTTTTGAGAATGGGGACAGGATTGAGATTGGACAGTAGTTTGAGGGATTGTCAAGGTTGCCCCCTTTGTAGACTGGAGTTATATGTGTTGTCTTCCAGGTTCTAGGCATACGGCCTGTAGTGAGAGATAGACTGAATATAATCTGGAGGGGGCATGTGACCTCCCAGAAGGTATTTTAAGGAGCTTCATGTCAATGTTATCTGGCCCAATTCGAGTTTTAATTTTCCTCTGGGAGAGGTATTTATAGGTGTCTGCTGAGGATAGTCATTTAAGGAAGAAACTAGGGGGCTGATTATTGTCAGGGGTGGAGCTGACGGGTGGGGGGACAGGGCTGGGGTTGGATGTGTGTGTAGAGGTTACTGAAGTTATTATTATTTTTTTTTTTTATTTTAATTCATATATTGGATTTACAACCTTTGAGTCAAAGACTCATTTACAAAAGCACCTCGTCGTAGGGAGGGGGAACAATCAACTTGTGAGACAAGGCAGTGTGGAACAATACAGGTGAGATACATGCAGCATGCATAGCAGAATTTTCAGAGAGCAAAATAAACATAGGCAGTTTACAGGAGCACATAACAGTAAGTCATTGGGGGGGTCCTAGCAGGTCATGCAGGCTATAGCAAGTGGTAAATAGCCTGAAGCAGGCTATTGAGCAAACTGTTGGATACGACATCCTGTTGGACCTGGATCAGTTTGAGGGCACACGGTAGGCCCTACAGTAGACACATACACTTCTGAGTGCTAAGGAGGTGTTTGCATAGGGCAGTTTTGAACTGACCAATTTTAGGGGTGTTTGAGATGTGCATGGGGAGGAAGTTATACCAGGACGGTGCTCTGTGATAAAAGGATCTTTGGGCAAGTGAGGTCCTGGCTCTAGGTACCTGGAAGGTGGCTTTGTTAGCGGTATGGGTGGTGACTGAGCGGGAGGCTCGCAGAAGCTGTGCAGTGACACCTGGGGGACACAATCCAAGTAGAGCCTTTTTAGCCAGTATGCAGGTGTGATACTGCAGGCATACTTCCAGATTGAGTATGTTTGAGGTGGAGTAGAGTCGGCATGTGTGGATTCAGCTTGGGGCACCGGTCAAGAGCCTGCAGGCTTTGTTGATGGAGGTCTGAATTTTGGTGAGGGCAGTGGGGTCAGCGACTGCATAGATGGGGAGGCCATAGTCAAATAATGACAGGATGGAGGAAGTGATAGCCAGCCATAGGGCGAATTCAGGGAGGCAGTCTTTGTGGCGCTAGAGGAGTCCAATCCTGGCGTTCATGGCAGAGGATAAAGCACTGACATAGGCATGGAAGGAGAAAGCCGAGTCAAAGGTGATGCCCAGATATTTGTATGTTGATACCTACTCAAGGGGGTGGAGGGTGTTGGGTAGGATGCAAAGGGGAGCATTTTTGGAGTTACTTTGTCAGTGTGCAAAGATCACAGATTTTGTTTTCTTGAGGTTCAGGACCAGGCGATGGTCGAGGAACCATTTTTCTGCTTGGCTAAAGGAGGATTGCGAGTTGCTCTGGAGAGTGAGTGGGTCGGGGTGTGAGGCGAGTAGGACTGCATCATCGGCATATAATAGCAGCTTTCTTGAGCAAGAGCTGGGAAGGGTGTTCAAGAAGAGACTGAACATTGAAAGTCTATGTAACTATCCCCTTCTATAGAGGATCCACCAACTAAGAGGGTGTGGGAAGAGGTTTCTGCAGCATCCAAGTATATCATTGATGTCTTTCCATTGAGACTTAGGGGCACTGAGGGTGGTGGATTATATATTTATGTGGTAATTAGATTTGGCTAGTTTGACCAGTTGTTTTACCTTGTTCCTGAGTTCCTTATACTTCTGGAGTAGTAGTTTGAGGCCTTATTCCCTGTATTGTGCCCAGAGCTTATCACATTCCCTCATGAGGGATATGAGGGTGGGGGTGAACCAGGGTTGAGAGCTACGTTTTTTGACTATTGTTTTGAGTGGTGCAACTATATCACAGATCCTGTTAAAGTGGCTGGTGAAATAGCTGAGCACTTCATCTACATCCTGCATATGCTGCAGAAAGGACCAATCCTTGTCCTGCAGCAACCTACGTAGTTGGGCAGTTTTATGTGAGTGGAACATCTTTACTTTGGTTATAGATGGTGCAACAGTTTTTTTTTTTTTTTTTGCAGACCACAAGCATAAGACAAGGGAGTGATCACTCAGGAAGTGTGGTAGGACTCCTGCATGAAGGATGCTGTCTGGATGTGTGACCAATATCCAGTCTATTACTGTGGCTGTACTAGTTTTGTAGTTTATACGCATGGGCTGGAATATGACTTGGGAGAGGTAGAAGCTAACAAACCGGTCTCGGTAGGTTTTGCTATTGTTGTTTTATTTCTACTGAGCAAATGTTAAATACATTTTTAGTGAATACAACAGGGATACAAAAACACAAGCATACAAACATTATTTTTTTATGTCACATAATAAAGTGCATCAGTAAAATAAGGACTGTTTAACAATAAGTAGGGATATGATGGACAAGACTGTCGCTAGGTTAATGTTTGTTTATGTTTGGTGTCCTTACTAGACTAAGAGCTCCAGTACAGTACAGGAAAATAATACAGAAACATCTTCAAACAAACCAGCATACAGGACACTAATAAAAAAAAAACTTTAAACATGCCTAAAATAAATAATAAACAATATAAAGATTACTGTATTAAAACTGGAAAGCCTGATTGAATAAATAATTAAACATACTGGCCCAGATATTCAAACTGCGCTCAAAACTGGCGCAACAGCAGGAGCAAACGCAAACCAGTTGCGCAAATGCGCAACAGGTGCGATATTCAAACATGGAGCAGAGCAAATTGCGCAAGCAACCAACGTCTGAATATCGCACATACTGCGCCATCGCGCAACCAGGAAGGAGAAGCTGAGCCAAAATGTTGCTTTATGGGCGCAACCAGGAAGCTCAGCTGGGTAGTCAGAAGACTGCCATAAGCGCAGCACAGCCCCAAGAGCAATGGAACTGCACATCCAGGGAGGCAGGCTGGGGCCCCGCCAGCCATGCCACACATGAGCACAGGAACACACTGCAGAACCCACCCACACGCACACCCCAAGCACAGCATCACTGGGTGTGGGACGGATGATCATGTGCCCATGAGGGACAAGCCAACAAAGCATAGCAGAGCCCTGACACCCCAGCACAACCACTGGCAGGCGGAGGTGCCACACACAGGGGTTGACAACCACAGTGCACATCAGCCCCCTGATGCACAGCACACCTGCACTGTGACCCCAAGACACCACCCATGTGCAGTGACTGGCACTGCAGGAACCCATGCAGTCCCCCAGCACATGCAGCCCCATGCAACACAGAAGCCTACAAGCCAGACACACCTGTGCACCCAGCACTGGGTGGCAGCAGATGGCAAGACCAACCGAAAGTCACTGCCATGCTGGAGATACCTCCCCATGCACACACACACACACACACACACACACACACACACACACAGCGACCATACCAGCCCAGATGGCATGTACATACCTGCAACTGAGCAGCCATAGCCAGCTGCAAATCAGAGACCGACACAGTATTCATATATCAAAATAGAAATGTATATTAAACATATTTCAACAATAACAATAAAATCTATTTACAAGGGGAACAGGTACGAGGAAGGGTGTTCAAGAGGAGGATTAAAAACTTGGAGAGGCAAGGCAGGGTGGTGGGATGGGAGAAGTGGGAAGGGTAATGTGGACTCAGTACAGCTGACTCCTGGTCCTCCCCTGCTGGTGCCCGTTCCATCCAGCCCTGATAAGCGTCCATGCCTCCGGATAGCTTGCAGAGATCCTGTGGTTGCAATGCTGACCTCTGTGAGGCAACGGACATCCCTGTTGCATCCTCAGTAGAACCTCAAGGCCCTGGAAAATGAGAACACAGTCAATGGCTGTGACTGACCACAACCTGAACACCACCCAACCTGCAAGTCACTTATAGCCCAATGTCCGCACCTGTGATGGCATACACCCACCCACAGTGAACATGCACATAGCCATCACAAACAGGCAGCGCCAGCTATCGCACCACCACACACACACTGCCCATGTCAATCACAGTACAAACTAGGCTGGCAAGTGATGTGGCAACGTAATGCAATACCAGTTACACAGCTATGCCCAGTGCATGTCTGGACCACCAGTGGCACGCATACACAGGCGTGCTGTGATACTGCACTGTGATGCATGTCACCTGTGTGGTGCCTACACATGGATACATAGACAATGTCGTGAATGAGGGCTATGGGCCGCAGTCCAACCATTTGACCATGTAAGTTCACTCTGTTTCCTATAAGTCTGTTGCACCTTACCTGACCTCAAGAATTCCTTGCTATCCATGCATTCTTAAATCCTGCTTGACCAAGTCAGCCCCACCACTTCCTCTGGCAGGGGTGTTCCACTTATCCACCACCTGTTCTGTGAAGAAATTCTTTCTCATGTTTCTCTCTGAATCGTCCCCCTCCAACTTCATCCCATGCCCTCTAGTCCTGGAACATCTTTACGCTTAAAAATAGTGTTTTCCTGCACTCCCGATCCCCCTGTAGATACTTGTATGTCCCCATCATATCCCTCTCCCTCCTCCTCCAGGAGTACATGTTCAATTCCTTCAACCTGTCTTCATAGGACTTGTGATGCAATCCATGCACCATCTTTGTTGCCCTCCTCTGAACCCTCTCTACCCTGTCTGTCCTTATGTAGGTATGGTCTCCAGAACTGTACACTGTACTCCGGTGTGAGGACCTCACTAGTGTCTTGTATAGTGGAATTATGACCTCCCCTTTGGTTTGTTGTGCATGGCTGGTGGTCTTGCTCCCCCAGCATGCAATAGCATCCATGAATAATGAATCTCACACTCCTCCAGCAGCTGGGTCTGCCGCTGCTGCTGATGCTCTGCTGCTGCTGCTGCGGTTGAGACTTTAACACCCCAGCACGGGGGCCCTAACGCACCACCTCACCCTCGCCCGGCGTCCTCAAAATCCGGCCTGTGGGAGACCATATGTTGAGACAAACATCAGTGTGACTCAAAGCAGAGTGCCCCCTGCCCCCAGTGAGAGTGCCTGCCACACAGCCATAACCATCCAGCACTCTGCTACACTGGCACAGCCAGCGAGTCCGAGCAGGCACCTATGCACAGCCACCCAACACACACACACCCCTACAGAAAATAGGTGCATAGATGGTACGCACTCACCTGGCCTGGGCACCACGCCCACCACAACGCAGCGAGCGCGGCGCGTCAGGAAGTTCGGCTCCCTCCGGTAGCGGAGGTCACTGTACAGTGCGGCTGCTCAACAGACCGGCCCTGGCCAGTGACCTCCACCAGGTCAGTAGCCACTTGCTGCCACAGCTGAGTCCTGGCACTGGTGAGGCCCTCGCACAGCCTGAGCCATCATGGTGTGGCTCAACTAGGGCCACCAGGTTGGCCACTTCAAGCTGGCTCCAGGACACGCCCTCCTCTAGCCATGGCACCAACTTTACAGCAGGCAATGGCGCCCGCTGCGCCGTAACCCGTGGAGTTGTTGCGCAATAGACCACCACAGGCTCCAATCAGCTGTTGAACAGGCGCCGTCATCACATGTTGTCACCAGACAGCGCCAATGAGAACGCGCCAGCATGCCAACAGGCGCCGGGGTCAGAGGACATACACAAGGTCCGCAGCAATGGCCTTGAGCTGCACAGCGCCATGGACGTATAGGCATCTCTTGCGACTACAAGCCTGCGCACCGGTGCCACAGTGGACTATCGTGCAGTAGTGCCACGGCGCCATATAGTGCCCAGTGCTGTGGCGCCACTGGCACAATGGTGGCCATGGTCTGAAGACAGCCTATTGCGCTCCAGCAGGTCTGCAGCGCGATAGGCATAATAGCTGTCTGGGCATGCGCCAATGCGGTGTGGCACACAGCCACAAACCTGCGCCATTGGCTCAGCGGACCTTCCGGTGTGCGCCAAAGCGCCAAATCGCGATAGTCGCTGACATATGCAAATCATGCGATCAGCCATTCAAAGGCACAGTGGCGCGATTAGCATGTCATTAAAGTTGCGCCACACCTCATTTGCATGTGTTGCGCTATAAAATGCAACAGTGGGTTGTGCTGGCCAGATTTGGTTACTGCAGGTGAGAGGTGAGTTACATGCTGTGTGATGCTCAGGACAATGCTCATGGAGGCGGAGGATGATAAGGCTGGGGGCTGAGCATGAAAGGGCACTTAGAAAGGACAAGGGCACCCTTTCTATCAGTATCTGCCATGCAGAGTGGAAACGTGGGGCTTCCCACCCCGAACCAGCAACTATGCTCATGGGGAAATGCTGTCGACTGCACGTGACAGGTGTCCACTTCCACCCATACAGATCACCATGACTGACCAGAGCCAAGCTGAGGGTGTGAATGGCGAAGTAGGAGGGCGAACTTCACAGCGGCAGAGGCGGAGGCCCTCTTCCAGGCCTACCTGGGATGAGCCACTAGTGAGTGGACGGAGGGTACCCCTCAGGAACGTGCAGCTGCATGGGAGGGTAGCTCAGGGACATCAACCTGCATGGAAGCCACCAGTGCTCCGTGCAGGATGCAAGAAGATGGGGACTGACCGCGGGGCTGGAAGGAGAAGGTGGCAGCCTTCAGTGGCACTTGCTGGCACTGGTGGGGGCCCACCAGTGGTGTTGCAGCAACCCCTACAGAGGAGACACTGAGTCGCGGCCATGCAGCCAAGTGCCATTGCGGGCGTACCAGGCGGAGGATTCCAGACAGGTGGAAGCCCATCACTGCATGGTATGACATGGTGGTGTTGTTGGGGGGGGGCTGTTGTTCACATGCACTCACATGTACTCTCTTTCTGTTACAGATCCTGTTCGTCTTCAGGAGATGGTGGTGGTGGTGGTGGGTCCAGACAGTGATGCAGACCTACTGGACATGGAGGAGGGACCATCCACCTCTGCCACCAACCTGCAGGCACTACAGCAACATGCAGCCTGGGCCAACAACTCCAGTGTCAGTAATCTGGTGCAGGGGTGCACAGCCTGTGTCACAGCAGTCTGGCATGCAGGTATGCCAGCATGCTGTGCCTATGGCAGTGGCATGCACCTGCACCATTGATGATGAGCCTGCAATGGGCAGTGATGAGTGTGTGTCCATGATGGACACATGGCAGGCCAGCACATGCCCTGGGCCTTCCTGGTTCACACCTGTGTACCAGCGTGCTAGCACAGTCCCAGGCTGTGCCTAGTCAGCACAGTGGGGCAGCACCAGTGGCTATGCAGGTGTCTCGCACTGTTGTCAGCAGGAGGTGGAACAGGTGGACCTGGGGCTCCAGCAGTTGGAGGGGAGGCAGCAGTCGCACACCAGGTCTGGGGTACAGTGTCAAGCAGTGGCACATGTCCACATGCTGATCCATGTACCTGGTCCTGGCGAACAGCGCCCACCCTCAAGAGGTGCTGTGCACCAGGACAAATCCACACCCTGGGGTCCACGATGCCATTGGGGCACAGTACCCATTGGATGCACACACCCGCCTGCTGCAGGACTCGGTACAGCTGCGGGGGAGTGATTCAGAGTCATGGGCACTGTCTGCGTCCGTGGAGGCGGCATAGCAGGAGTGTGCTCGGGACCGAGCGAGCTGATCCTTATGCGGACGGATGTGACCGCTGCCATTGACAGGCTGACCCAGGCAGTGGTCTCTGTCGTGGATGCATTGGCCACACTGTCAGGTGCCCTGTACCACACACCCCACAGTCGCTCTCCACTCCCGTTCCGGCATCATGCGACACCAGGCCTGTCGCGCTGGGTTCTGCTGTGGGCATCGAGCACCCTGGTGCAAGTTTGTTTAGCAGGATGCAGACCCTGTGCGGGCAAGGTCGGCGTTCGCGCAGTGGGACCCTGGTGGTGCACCAGCGCCACCCGATGTGGCCCCTGCTCAGCCTGCCAGTGCTGCTGGGCCGCGGCGGGGCCATCCACGCATCCGTGGTGGCCGTGGGACAGTGCTACCTGACTGAGCTGTCTCCCAGTGCAGGCCCTGTCTGGGTGCTGCCCTGTGTGCAATGTGTGTCATGGTGGGCAGTGCTGCTGGGTGCTCTACTCCTGCGCTGACACACGGACCACCTGCACACTCCCAACTAGCTGTCCACAGGTGCGTGTGCATGATGATGCCTACATTGCACTGTACCAAGGTGCAAGGGTGCCCAGGTCTGACACATGTCGTGGACAGTCCAGGTGGTGGGGGTGGTTGGTGGTGCTGTGTGTTGGCAATGTTGTTTCCATGATGCTGCTGCCTTGCTGCCCATGTACGCTACCTGGTGTGTGTGTGTGTGTGTCCATATGAGTGCTCACCCCTCTCTGATGGTGTGTTGGTATGCCTGGAACCTTCAACTCCCCTGACCTTCATGCACGGTGTGTTCCCTGTGTGCCTGTGGTTTGCGCATGGACAGTGTTGCCGCTGCGTCCCTTGACTTACCTGTGTTGGGCGTGGTGCTCTTCTGCAATGGTGTCCCGGTGCAGCCTGGGCCTGCCAGGTCAGTCGGGGTCCCTCCGTCCTGGGGGGCTGCTCATCACTAACATCACCGGGCGCCACTGGCGTCCCCATCGCTGTCCCCTCTTGGACCTGTTGGCTATCCCATGGTCTTTGGCCATGTTGTGCAGAGATGCAACAGGCAGGAATATCCCACAGGCCTTTTGGGGCTGTACTGTAGGCTCCGCTGGAGGTGTCCAGGCATCGGGCGTGCCTTGAGCATCCAAACACCCACTCTATGATTTGTTACGTGTTGCGGCATGTGCCTCATTGAAGCATAGCTGCGCTGGGGTCGTGGGGCGTCGATGCGGTGTGAGCAGCCAGGGATGGAGTGGGTATCCGCTGAGTCACCTGTGTGGAGATAGTGGAGATCAGTGTCATGTCAGGTCCATATTGCCCATATCCTTGTGTGCCACTACCATGGCACCTGTGTCATTCCCACCCTTGCCCAGAGTTTGCATTCCATACATGTGTACTCACCCACTAGATGACCCGTGAGGATGTCCCCATTCTTGAATCGATGGCACAGTGCAGACTGGTGCCATATGAAGGCATCATGTGCTCCACCAGGGTGTGTGGCACAGACATTGATAATGTGCCCAGTGGCATCACACACCACCTGGCAGTTGACACTGGAAAACCCCTTTCGGTTCCGATATGCCTGGCCGTCGGGGCCAGGTGGCGTGCGAATGGCCACATGGGTGCAGTCTATGGCCCCTAGCATGCCAGGCATACATGCTACCCTGTGGAACTCCTGCATGTTTGTTGTACACTCTGCCACAGTGCTGGGGAAATGGATGTACTCCGCGGCATGAGGCAGCAGTCATGAGAAGGTGGGTGAGGATGCGTGGCGTGGCCGACTCTGTAATGCCTGTGGTGTCCCCTGTTAGCCTCTGGAAGGTGCCGTGGCGAGCAGGCACATGCAGGCTGTCACCTAGTCTCCACGGACAGGCGTGACTCCGTCGTGAGGTGCCACCATCACATCACTGCACAGCTCGCAAAGCCGTCTCAATATTGCCCTGTTCAGGCGTACCGGCCCACAATCTAGACATCTGTGTACAGCTCAAGCTGATGTGGGCACGATACCGCCTGTCGGGGATACCGCCGACGGGCTCCTCCAGCGGTACGCCCCCTTGCAGCATGGTGTCTCACCCCCTCATTACAGCTTCCATGTGAAGCTGGCACTGTCCATCTCCTGGCTTCTGCCCCGGCTGCTGTTCCTGTGTTACCCCCGCTGCCCCACTACTGCTTCCCTGCCGGGCACCCCACTAGCCTCTCTGTCCTCCTGGACCCACTGTCCCTCTCTGCTCTTCCAGCTCCTGTCTCTCTCTCTCTCTCTCTGTCTCTCTCTCCCCAGTTTGCGGCCTGCTAGGGTTCTTGCGCCGCTTCCCAGGCCTTTTTATTTGGCTCCAATTCCGCTACTCGCAACTTCCGGCTGAGCCACTCTTGCGCATTGCAGATGTTCGATTGTCGCATTGCGCACTTTATGCATGGACCCGCCCCCTTCGGTTGCGCATGCCTTCATTTCCATTGCGCTGTTGCTCAACATGTTTTTGGTGGCGCAACTGGCCCCTTCTGAATATCGCAGAATGGCGCATTTTTGGAGTTGCGCATGGCGCAACCCTTTTGAATATCTGGGCCACATTGTTTAAAAAGCTAAGGCTAAGCTGTATTTTCAAAGAATTGCATCATGTTGTTAGCACAGTTGCACTACTTTTAGCATAACTTTTAGACCACAGAAAAGGCGCTCTATTATTTTGCTGCAGGTACTGTAAGCTGTGCTCAGAAATAATGCATGCATCAAATAAATGATGTAAGCATCATTTTTTTACTATAAAGTGCAGAAATTGTCAAAAATGCATTAACTGTTTGAAAATTGTTTGCAGATGTTTTGTGCATTTAACATGATTCAGGCTGCACCCAAAATCAGGGACTGCACTTATTTGATTTTATTTTTATTGTGCATTTCGGAATTGCACCTTTCAGTCAGAGACTCCTTTACAAAGGCTCCACATCAGTGACAAAAACAACAACAAAGCACAGTAACAAATACAATATACAGAAGAGTAACAAAAATACAATGTACAGTAGGTTTGTGTACAAAGTGGATTAAAGACAAGTTCAAGGTCAATCCGTGACAAGCAGGTTCTATACAATACAATGGAGGCAAAATTGAGGACAGGTCATGTGAAACAGAGGCATAAGCAATGGGTTTGGGGAGTCATTTTGGCAGGAGGAGAATCCATAGTTGAGATGGGGTAGACCCGGTGGGGGGTTGGGGAGAAGTAGAAGCAAAATGAGCAAAAGGGTGTGTGCCTGAGGGCTAGTGACAATCGCAAACTCTTGTGGTCTGGAGATGGTCCTTGAGGAGGGATTTCAAATGGCCAAGTTTACATTCAGTGGTTATGGTGCTAGAGATAGCACCATGTGTCTTGAAAATCCAGCCCGCTTCCTCCAACAGTGTTAATCTTTGAAAATGGTGCAGTTAGTGACCCCTGGCCCTGGGAACAAATCACCTTACCTGGGGTATAGGGAGTCAGGAGGAGTTCACAGAGATATTGGAGGCCCTGTTCATAAAGGGCTTCAATTGTAACAAGAAGCATCTTGAAGTCAGTTCACTGCCTTACAGGCAGCAAGCACAGAATGCGCTGAAAGGATTCTCCAAATACTCTCTAACACACTCTCAGTACTTGTAGCAGATTCTGTGCCAGATTAGAAAGGCAGGCAGTATTTACGCATACATTAACCATACTTTAGGCGGTGATACCGGAGGATCAGAGACCCCCACATGCGCACAGGGATAATTACAGCACTTTCAGATGACAGCTGTCTCCACATCAGACACTAGCTGTCCATGCCCTCCTTACAAAAGATTGCAGTAACCATGGTAATCACAGAAAACTTATATACATAGATACATAGATACATAGACAGTGTCAGCAGATAAGGGCCTATGGCCCACACAGTCTGCCCATTTGAGCTTGTAAGTTCAGTTTGTTTTCTTAGAAGTCTGTTGTACCTTAACCCTGACCTCCAGAATTCCTTTATGTCTATCCCATGCATTCTTAAATCCCGTGATTGTTTCAGCCCCCACCACTTCCTCTGGCAGGGTGTTCCACTTGTCCACCACCCGTTCTGTGAAGAAATTCTTTCTCATGTTTCCTCTGAATCATCCTCCCTCCAACTTCATCCCATGCTCTCTAGTCCTGGAACATCTTTTTCGCTTAAAAATAGTGTTTTCCTGCACCCTGTTCCTCCCTGTAAGATACTTGTATGTCTCTATCATATCCCCTCTCTCCCTCCTCCAGGGAGTACATGTTCAGTTCCTTCAACCTGTCTTCATAGGACCTGTGATGCAATCCATGCACCATCTTTGTTGCCCTCCTCTGAACCTTCTCTACCCTGTCTATGTCCTTACGTAGGTATGGTCTCCAGAACTATACACTGTACTCCAGGTGGGGCCTCACTAGTGTCTTGTATAGCCGGAATTATGACCTCCCTTTCCTGCTGGTAATGCCCCTGCCTATACATCCCAGCATCCTATTTGCTTTACCTGCTGCCTTGTCACACTGTTTCCTACCTTGAGGTCATCAGAGATGATAACCCCAAGATCCCTTTCTGCTTGGTGCATGCTATATCCTCACCCCCAACTGATATATTGTGCCAGGGTTAATGCCCCATATGCATTATCTTGCACTTCTTTGCATTGAATTTCAACTGCCAAACCCCTGACCATTCTTCAAGTTTCTGCAGGCCGCTTCTCATTCTGTCTACATCCTCTGGTGTGTCTATTCTGTTACAGAGCTTTGTGTGTTTATATTATAAACATGGTCTTAGGAATGCTGGAATATGATTGGCTGTTAGGATTCTGGCAGCCTTACATTAATTAAGCAATAAGGCATGACCAAGGGTTATGTTAATGGTCTGTTAATCACCTTCTAGGGGAGTACTGTGGCACGAGGTATAGCCGAGTGCCACATGCCCCTAGAGGGTGATTAACTGACCATTAATGTAATGCCTGGGAGTGCCTTATTCCTATTATAATAAAAAATGTTTTTTAAATGGTGTTAAATCTTGTTCAGCATATGGTTAAGCTCTACATGAATGTTAATAAAAGATTAACATAAGGCTGTTAGAATGTTTGCAGCCAATCAGAAAGCTCCATTTCTCAGACCCTTTTTATAATCCCTGTTATATTGTCACTTACAGCCTGATCACTATGGCACAAGAATTCTTCCTGTTAGCATTCCATCCTTCTAGCACTACTGAATGACTGGAATGATGCATTCTGATTCTGAACCAGCATTCTTAAACTGTTGGTGGAAAAACTATTTTATTAAAAATCACCCTCTTAATGAAGAAAACATTCAAAAAGTTCAATTTTAACACTTTTCTTTTGAAATAATTTTTATAATAGCAATAAGGCTCTCCCAGGAGTTAGATTAACAGTCAGTTAATCACCCCCTGGGGCAATATGGCACTTGGCTGTGCCTCATGCCACATTACACCCCTAGTGGGTGATTAACAGACTGTTAATCTAACCCCTGGTCATGCCTTATTGCTTAATTAATTGTATGTTGAATGTTGAAACCATACCTCCCAACCTCTCAGCAGCTATTGCCGCCCAATGCACAACGCAAGTGGCAGTACAGTACATAAATAATGGAAAACTGTGGTGTGCATTGTGAAATAAAACACGAGTTGGTGAAATGGGGGACCAGAAAACAGCTTCCTACTACAAAAAAGGCAAAACAAATAAAAAATTAGAGAAATATACTGTCTGGAAAACAGAAAACGGGGGGAGGGGGGTGTGTGTGGTAGGCGGAGCACACCAACTGAAAAATAACTAAATATTGGATAAATTGAACAAAAGGAAACTGCAATACTGGCCAGAAAACAGCTTCTGGCTGCATAAGCAGTGGGTGAGTTGGGATGGAGCCTCAAAACTAAAAAACAATATGTTTACTGCCATATTTTTATTAAACTTTTGTTAACCGGGTATGTGTAATGGGCCAAGGCCCTTTTTCAAACACGACCCAGGACCATAACCAGAAACAGTTTTCGACTGCAGAAATGGGGACTAACAAGAAAAAGAAAGAAATATACTGGCAGTTACTTAATTATAAAAAAATGTAAACTTCAGACTGCAGAAATGGGGGGACTAACAAAAGAAAAATAGAACAGCAGAACAGAAAACTAAAGTACGGTTTTGTGGCTGTATGTTGTGCATTTCAGTGTGTGGTGGAAACATCTGTGTGACCAACGTCCACGTAAGTATCGTATTGCATCAAAAAAACAATTTTTGCGCAGAGGGGATCCTTAATCCTCCGGTATCGCCCTTTAGTAAGCGTAGGGCAGACTGAATGGGTTGCTTGGCCTTTTCCTGCCATCAAATTCTATGTTTCTTCTTTAAAATTTGAATTCCCTCACCACATATTTATCACTGGTAATGGAGGCTTAAGTAGGACTATTTTTACATTGTACCTGCCTGTAACCCTTGGTACCTTGTGAGCTCAGAATCTCCATTGTTGTGATGTCACAGTGTCCTGGCAAAGAAAAGATTATCATAAGACTGTGATATCGAAAACAACACTGCAAAAATACACAGTAGCTTCAGGACTTAGATTTGGGTGGGAGTGGGGTAAAATGTCATTAAAATCTCCAAGAGAAAGTTAGCCCAGTAGTGCAGTGATAGTGTTACTGCTCACTCTGCTGGCAACTTGGGTGCAGGAATGGACTCAGCTCACTTGGGGGACAGCTGGGGAGGGGGGATCGAGCATCCCAAGGACAGCATTCCTGCCTTGGCGAAGGAGAATGCTGTGTCTCTCTACTTGACTGCCACCTGGTGGCGGCCAGCTGACAGCACAGCAGGAGCACATAGACGGGGAGAGGGGTAGGCATCGGATGCTGCATGCATGCATATCATTGCATGCTGGCACCCTCCATGAGAAAACCAGGAGTTGGAGGTAAAAGCCCTGGCCCTCCATTGCGCCACACCCCCGTGCAGGCCCATGCGCAACCAACATAGCAGGCCCCTTACCACTATCATGGTCCTGGACAATTGAGGGATAACTGGTAAGTCCATTAGAAGGTCAGTGATGGGGCTGGACATGCTGTTGGGTGAGCCAAGGGACGAGAAAAAGCTTGATTAAAAAAAGAAACCTCCATGAAACGCTAGCAAGCAATGAAAAACTCTGTGTCATTTTAATACAGCAGGACCAGCTCTATGTATACAACACAGATAAGCTCAAAGAGTCTTCTATGCAAACAGACATGGCTCTTCTGGGAGCATCAGCTTGCAGAGTGATATATATGCACTGTTTGATGTGCAGCACAAATTGGATTATCTGTCTTTAATGCACTCCTAGCTAATGCTGGACATAAATGACATGTGGTAGTCTCATCTGCCAGTTGTGCTGCTGAACTAGTAGGATGATAAAAGGGAAAGAATAATCTCTATTTCCCCCCACCCTCCCACCATTTGTGGATTGGATTGGCTGTCCTTTTCTCCTACTTAAATAATGCAGCAGAAGCTTTTTCCTGAGTTCTGTGTTGAGGTCACTTTATTTTACATGGATATTGCATTTCATTACTAGATACTTGTAATCCATATCACTCTGTCAGGCTGCAGTAGACACTGCCAGTGTGTCTCAAATATATATTTGTTATTAGACTTTTCTTAGGAGCCATATTCAAGAGCATAACACCTTGCCAATTCAGATGAAATCAGCACACTCCATATATAGTATACTTACACACCTCAAAATCATATGCATCTCTTCATCACTACACATCTGCATTTGGCGAGCAGCTGGGGCCATACACAAAATAAGTTTGGTGCTCGTAAACTCAGTTGCTACTAACTGTACACCGATCTTAATCTTTAAATCCTCTGATGAACACATCAGGAACAGCTCAATCAATAAAAAAAAACACTGGCTTACCACATGAAAAGTGACAGAATAACTAGTTCAAAATAAAAAAGTAACTTTAGTTTAAATGAAAGCTTTACAAAAATGTTCTAGTATTTACAGATGAACCATACCATATTAAAGGAAGGATGGGGAACAGTTTCAAGCAGAGTCACAGAATTCATGATAAATTGAGAATAACCAAAATGAGCATTCTGCCCGGATTAAAAAACTTTTACTCACTGTCCCACATATAGGCACAGAGTTGGCAGTGTCTGTTCACAAAGGTCCAGGACTGGAGGACTACAAGACACATAAAGGTGTGTCCCCCAGATGTGGAGCTCCTGTGAACTCTTTGCTGATCCAGTTGGAGTTCTCCAAACTAGTACAGCCAGTCCCCCAGACACCAGTTACTATAGGTCCAACTGACACAACGGGCTGCTGGCTCAGGTTCGAGATGTGTTCAGGCACTGGGGGCTTGCAGGGGTCCCTTAATTTGCTTCAAACCACAATCATTATTTACACATGAGCAAAGGCCATTGTCCACTCAGGAGAAGTAGAGTCAAGCACAAACATTTATTGGTCACAACACACATACTCGGGTATCCCAAGGGAGACACTGAAATTTATTGGGGCACACAACACAGAACATACTCTTAAATTACCCTGAATTACAGGGGGCCCTCTTCACATTTGATACTGCCCTCTACAATAAATGCTGGCTTTATGTGGGCTCCAGACTAGGATACCCAATGTTGCTGGGAGCACTCCACACATACTTTTGGCTCTCTCAATTTTTACCCTTAGTTCTACAGATTTCATAACTGCTGCACCCAATCAGACATTGTACTATAGTATTACAGCAACCCACCTTCTGGTGCCAAGGAGCCCATTGTTATACCTCCCTTAGAAGGTCTGCATTTACTTGGGTAACTCTCTCTAGGCTTCCTTGCAACATACCCTCAAGCTCCAACTCATCATGGGTAAACTTTCTTGAGACATCCTGGGGCACAAACGCATACGTTGGTGGGCCATACTCAGCACACGTATGTGACCCCCATAGTTGTAGTGATCTTGACAGCTGCCTCCAGAGGATTTCTCCTTGACTCCACCATGGCTCCATACAATTGGCATGGGCTCCCAACCTCTACTACCTCGAGGCCTGGAGTGGGTTCTCACAAACATCTGGGTGATTTCCATGAGGGGAGACCTCCACTTCTCCCCTCCAGTCCTCCTGATGTCAAGACCATAGTACCCGTAGGATGTTAGTTCTATACACTTTGGACTCTGTTATATATGTTCTTGGATCTCTGGCACTTTCTCTTTGGATCTCTCTCTCTCTCTCTCTCTCTCTCTCTCTCTCTCTCTCTCTGTCTGTCAGTCTCTCTCTCTCTCTCTCTCTCTCTTTCTCTGTTCTCTGTTGCTGTATGCCCTTTCCACAAGCCAGGATCTGCACTCATCTGAGCTAGGACTCAGAGCTCAGCTCAGGCAAGACTGAGGTGGTGCACACCATTGTATTAGGGATGGGGGGGCAGGCAGCAACCAACAACAGCCCATCTACTGAGCACATGGACGATGCACACACAGTGATTCAGCAGACCTAGCCACCATTGGGGGAAGGAAGCCTGGAATATTGTAGGACTCTGCACACATTAACCTTTTAGTAACTGGGCTACAACAGGCATGAGGTAAGAGCCTACTTACTCGACTACGAACATAATAGCATATATAGTAGCATAGTAATTTAATGTTGGGAGGGACTCTAGGTCCACCATGTCCACCCCCTCCCCACTTTATAGGCTAGGATAAACAAGTATTCTCTGCAAACGCACTAATTTATAGAGTGTTCCCAACCAACCTTCAACCTGGAGTACCCTGTGATTCCCTTGGTAAGCAGGTTTTCCAGGCTTAGCTTGAAGGCATATACTGTATTCATATCTATTGTTTCTGCTGGTAGGCTGTTCCACAGGTTCACCACCTTCTAGGAGAAGTGTCTCCTTAGGTCACCTCTGAATGTTCCACCTTTGACCTTCAGGACATGTCCCTGCCTCTTGATGGAGCACACCAGATCAAACATTTTTGTCTGTCTGACCTTGTCAGTACCATTCAGTATAAGGAAAATGGAGATCACATCTCCCCTCAGCCTCCTTTTCACCATAGTAGGGGCTTCCTGTCTCTCCTTATAACGTTTATCCTCCATAGCCCTGATCACTTTGGTGGCCATGCATGGCACCCTCTCTACTGTTTCAATTTCCCTTTTGTAATCTGGAGCCCAGAACTGCACACAGTACTCCAAGTGGGGTCTGACCAGGGCCATGTAAAGGGGCAGGATTATGTCCCCTGCTCTGCTGGTCACTCCAACATTCTTACAGTTTTTTGGACAGCAGACATGCATTGCTTGTCATGCTTTAGTTCCTTGTTTATTTATTCATTTATTTATTTATTTAGTTTTTATTGACCAGGTAAGTGCACTAAACAACAGCATTGTCTATTTTCAGGCACAACCCAGGAGAGTTATGGACAAAACCAGCATATTATAACAGGGGAGTTCCAGACAGCATACAGCACAGAAAACAGTGGGTACACGATAAACACATGGGCCCAGATATTCAAAAGAGTTGAGCCATGCGCAATAGGGTTGCGCCTGCGCAAGTCCGAAAATGCGCCATTCTGTGATATTCAGCAGGAGGCAGTTGCGCCCCCCAAAATCACGCTGAGCAACAGCGCAATGATAATGAAGGCATGCACAAGTGAAGGGGGAGGAACCATGCATAAATGGCGCAGTGCGATATTCAACAACTTGCACCATGCGCAATAGGGGAGCAAGCGGAAGTTGCGCCATAGCGGAAATGAACCAAAATAAAAAGGAACAAGGGAGAGGCGCAAGAACGCTACAGGAAAGGCACATGAGGCTGAACTCTAGCCACACAAACAGGGCAGGAGGGACACACAGGGCAGGCCAGGGAAAGGGCACCCTGAACACAGAGGCACAGGGAAGGTGTGGGGAGCCACAGCCAGTGCAGAAGGGGGAAGTGCAACACAGCACAGAGGCCACCACAGGCAGGTGTTCCCGGTGCAGGGGAAGTAGCAGTGAGGACAGTGGGGGGAATACAGTAACAGCTGCCAGGGGGGTGAACACAAGCCAGGGACATGGCCAGTGCCACCTTCCAGATGGAGGCCATTATGAGGGGGGTGAGAAGGCGGGCAGCAGGGGGGCGTGGCCGTGGAAGGGCCCATCAGCGATATGCCCCCAACAGGCAGTACCGAGCCCACACCAGCTTTGAGCTGTACAGTGATACCGAGATTGTGGGCTGGTACCGCCTGAATCGGGCAACTCTGAGGCGGCTCTGTGAGCTGTGCAGTGATGTGAGGCAGGCACCCACACGACGGAGCCATGCTCTGTCAGTGGAGACAAAAGTGACAGCTTGCATGTGCTTGCTCGCCACGGGTACCTTCCAGAGGCCAACTGGGGACACCACAGGCATAACCCAGTTGGCCACATCACGCCACCTCACCCAATTCCTCAGCGCACTGCCAGCACACCAGCGGAACACACAGCAAACATACAGGAGTTCCACAGGGTAGCACGTATGCCTGGCATGCTAGGGGCAATAGACTGCACCCATGTGGCCATCCACACACCACCTGGCCCCGAGGGGGCTGCATACATCAATCGCAAGGGCTATGCCAGGTGGTGTGCGATGCCAGGGGGAGCATAATCAATGTCTGTGCCACGCACCCTGGGGGAGCACACGATGCCTTCATCTGGCACCAGTCGGCACTGTGCAACAGATTTGAGAGTGGGGATATCCCCACTGGACACCTAGTGGGTGAGTATGCAAACCACATGGACAATCATATGGCCGGGGGGGGCATGGTCAGAGGTGACATGGGTAGTGGCCTACATGGCCCGGGGCAGGGCGATGCTGATCACCAAACTAACCTCCACCCTCTACACACAGGTGACAGTGGATACCCACTCCGTCCCTGGCTGCTCACACCCTACCGGAGGCCTATGACCCCATTGCAGCAATGCTACAATGAGACACACGCCACCACATGTAATGTCATCGAGCGGGTGTTCAGGATGCTGAAGGCACGTTTCCATTGCCTGGACACCTCCAGCGGTGCCCTACAGTACAGCCCCTCAAAGGCCTGTGGGCTATTCCTGGACTGTTGCATCCTGCACAACATGGCCAATGAATGTGGGATAGCCATACAGGTCAAAGAGGGGGACAACGATGGGGATGATGAGGATGCCGGTGACGATGGTGATGGGCTGTCCCCCCTTGGGCGACCAGACCCACAACTGCTCCGGCTGGCACAGCTGCACCGGGACACTATCACGGAGGAGCACTTCAGCCAACCCAGGTAAGTCATGGGGCCACGTGCAGCCAACAGTGGCTAAGGCACAACCCACAAACACGCATGGGCACACACCAGGGGTGCATGCCGTCAAGGGAAGTGGCAGGGCATGCAACCACACACACACAACCAGGGATGGGTGAGGACTAACATGCCACGCGGATGGACACACACACACATGCACACACACACACAATGCACCAAACTTGCACAAAGGGTAAGAGGTACACCGACTCAGAACGCCACCCCTAGCCACACACATGTCCACAGACCACCACGGCCATTGCCTGTCCATGTGTGTGTGTGTCAGATGCTGAGCACCATTGCACATTGGTGTACAGTGCAATGCAGGCATCATCATGCACACGCAACTGCAGACAGCAGCCGGGAGGGTGTGCAGATGGACTGCCGGGTACCCACCCGTGCACTGCCCACTGAAAGACACAATGCACACAGGGCAGCACCAGACAGTAGCCGCGTTGGGAGACAGGTCAATCACGTGACACAGTGCCCTGGCTGCCATGGATGCGTGGGTGGCCCCGCCGAGACCCGCCAGCAGTGACAGGCTGACCACTGGCCTCAAGGGGTGGCACCGATGGTCCCCCAGGGGTTCCACTGCATGAACGCGACCGTGCTTGCATAGGGGTCTGCAGCACACTGAACATGCCTGCGCCAGGCATGCTCGGGATGCCCATAGCTGAACCCGGTGTCGACAGGGAGGGTGTCGCACGATGCCGGGAATGGGGGGTGGACAGTGCACTGCGTGGTGTCCGCGATGCATGGGCACATGACTGTGTGCCCATTGTGGCCATGACAGCAGTGAATGCCTGTGCATGCCTGTCAATGGCAGTGGTCACATCCTCCCGCAACCGGTCCACCCCTGCCAGGATCAGAGCAGTGTCTCTGCTGCGACGCTCCTCTGCCCACTCCAGAGCCACCGCGGGTGCATCCGCGGATGTCGCAAGAAGCCATCTGCTGCTGGACTGATGCTTGCAGTAGGCGGGTGTGCTCGTCCAAGAGGTCATCTGCCTCCTCAGCATCCTGTCCCTCAGGGTGTGTGCAGCCCTGATGCTCAGCACCCCTTGAGGGTGGGCACTGCACACCAGGACCAGGTCTGGCCATGTCCACAGGCGGTGCACAGATGCCGCCGCTGGACCCTGTACCCCCAAGCCCATTGGCCGACTGCTGATGCTGCCCCTCTGGCTGCCACTCTCCAGGGCTCAGTGGTGCCGCCGCAGTGGCCGCAACAGTCCCACTGTCCTGAACAAACACCATTGCTGCCCCACTGGTGCTGACAGGCACAGGCTGGGACTGTGCTGACACAAAGGCCTCCACGGCAGCACCACCCACAGCCATGGCCGCAATGTTTCCTGCTGTGTGGCCATCCTGTGGCACACATGTGTCACTGCCAATGCCGTTAGCGACATCATCATCGGTGATGGACTAGGCACCAGCCCGAGTCACAGCATGCTGGCATCCATGGACGCTGGCACGCTGGGACACAGGCAGAGCTTCCTCCGCACCTGTTACAACAACATCAGTGTGGACAGCCAGGCGGGCCCACTGTCGCACTGAGCCACGTATACCTGTGGAGGTGGATGGGCCCTCCTCCATCTCCAGCTGACTGTCCTCAGTGGACATGCCCACCACCGTTGACCCATGCAGATGCTCAGGATCTGTAAGGGAAAACAAAGTTGCGTTACTGCATGTGACCTACCCTGCCCCCCCCATAGACAGACCATGACTTACCATGCAGTGATGGGCCACCACCCGTCTGGAAGCCACCACCCGGAACACCTTCAATGGCACAACGCTGCATGCTTCCAGCAATCCTCTCCTCCTGTGAGGTCAGGTGTACCACCTCCAGCTGTCCCCCACCTGTTGCAGCTCGTGCTGCCCTGATGGCAGCCACCTTCTCCTTTATTCTCCTCCTGTCTGTGGCCATCTTTTTCTTGCACTCCTGCACAGAGCGCTGGTGGCTGCCATGCAGGTTCACAGCACGTGCCACCTCCTCCCATGCAGCAGCACGGGCTTGAGGTGTTCCCTACCATCCGCTGAGAAGCGGCTCCTGATTCAGGTAGGCCTCAAACAGGGCTTTGGTCTTGGTCTTGGTAAAATTAGGCCTCCTCCTCCTCCCACCACTGTGTTCCTTCTCTCCCACAACTTGCTCGGCCATTATTTAGCCTGTAAGAATGGCAGTTGTTACCTGTGACTGTGCAGTCCCATGCATGTCCCTAAATCCACAGTCCACACTCTCAAACAGCATGCAACTCACCAATAGACTGCAGTAACTGACTATAGCCACTGCAGCCCAATTTCGCACTTTTATAGCGCAACCCATGCAAATGAGGTGAGGCGCAACTTTAAGTAGATGCAAATTGCAGTGCTGCGCCATTGCATGGCTGATCAGCTGTTTTGCATATGACAACTGAATATCACGCTGTTGCACTTTGTGCAATTGTGTTGAACGTGCTGAGCCAATAGCGCAGTTCTGTGACATGCATAGTACACACCTCCCTGCGCATGCCTGGGTTGCTGGCGCAGGCGTCTGCCGATGCTGCTGATGTGCTGTGTGCGGAAAGCAATGCAGGGCACAGCCACCATTGTGCCAGTGGCGCTATAGCGATGTTGACCTACATGGCGCTATGGCACTGGGCCGTCATAGGTGCACTGGGGAACAGCGCGGTAGGCCACTACTGGCGGTAGCACACAGGCAGCCAATCGTGCTACACGCATTGGGTTCCAATAACACTGTGCATGTCCATGCTCCAGAGACCCTTGACCCTGTGCCCCACCTTTGCCCCCTAGGTGCCATGCATCAGGCATGGGTGCACCACTATCGCGCTGTTCGGTGACAGTGCGATAGGGAATGGCAGCGCTGTACCGCGCAGCATCTGCACGTGGGGAGCCACACTGCAGAGTGCCATATTTGCAGACCGAGCAGAGGGAATGGTGCATAGGAGGGCTGCCCAATGGATGCAGGTGGAGCTGGCCAACCTAGTGGTCATAGTGGAGCCACACGATGGACCACTGTTTGGGGAGGCACCCCTGGACAGGTCCAGGAGCCAGGTGTGGGAGGAGGTAGCCACTGCACTGGAGGAGGTCACTGGATGGGGAGAAGTGCACAGCACTGCCACCATAGGTATGGGGACCTGCGGCGGAGGGAGCCGGAGCTGCTAGCCCACCTGTGGGGACATGCCAGGAGGGGCACGGTGCCACAGCCAGGTAGGTGTTATATCAATACACTTTTATCTTCCATATGGGTATCACGGTTGTATGTGTCCAGCACATGGTGAGGGACCATCCGGTGTTGGCTGTGGTGGTGGTGTTATCAGGGTGTGGGGTGGATGGGTCTGGCTGGGTGGGTGGGCACACACCTGGGGGCAGGGGGGCATTGCTATGGGATTGTACTGATGTTCCTCTCTCCATGTTTGCACCACAGGCCCAGAGGCAGCGCCTGGCCCGTGAGCTGCGGGCGCAATGAAAGAGAGGGAGGCCAGAGCGGGCAAGGGTCCACAGCACCCAAGGGACTGGCCTGATGATGGTAGTGCCATACCTTCATGATTACTATGGCCATGCTGTGTAACAGGGTGGGCAGCGGGCATGGCCACCATCCATCGACACCACGCCATGCACACAACTGTTACAGTCAGCACTGTCCAGTGGCAATGCATGTCGGGAGTGCGTCGGGTGGTCCATGCATGTACCAGTATGCGTGGCTGTGCCACTGCCTTTCACCACATAGCCATGTCACTAAGCGGCCATGATGGTGCCTGCGTGGTGACAGCCGTGGGTGTGGCAGCAGTCTGCATGGCTGTATACCTGGTTGGGCAGGTCATGTGGACGTGATCAATGTGGGTGGTCACACACCATCACAGAGAGTATGTCCTGACGTATGCCAAGCACAGTGGGTGGGCTGTATGGGCTGTGCATTCACACTGCTATTGACTGGTGCTCCCTTGTCCTAGGTACACGCCAGCTCCATGACATCTGGGAGGCACTGCGGGAGATCCTGCAAGTGGCGAGGGTGTCACTAGATATCCTTCGCAGGATAGACGAAACCGGGGTCCTGAGGAGGCACAGGCAGCAAAGGAGCCAGAGTGGGGAGCTGCACTCCCATTAAAAGTCCCTCTGCCCTTGATATCCCCTACCCCCCTGGACCCACCCTCACACCCCTCCTTTCCTGTCCCATTTGTCCACCCCTGCCCCTTACCCACCCCCAACTTGTTTGTGGCCCCCCCACCTTGTATATATTGTTGTAAATAGTTACCTTTTATATGTTGTTTTAATACAGTTTATTTTGATATGAATACTGTGGTGGTCTCTGATTTGCAGTGGGCTATAGGTGCTCAGCTGCAGTGGTGTTTATGGCGTCGGGGGTGTTGCAATCATGGGTATGTGTGTGAGTGTCCATGTGGAGGTGACTATGATGTGGGGGTAGCTATCAGTCAGTGTCTGTGGTGTGTGTGTTGTGCCCAGTGCACTGGATGACTGTGTGCAGTGGTCCATGGTGCATGCTCTGTGTCCATGGTCCCCCTATCAACCCATCCATGGCCTGTGCAGCTGACACCCATGCATGTCTGTGACCTGCACGGTCTGCTGGCATGTCAGTGGTGGCAGTCCATGCAGGGCAGCCACTGTACCTGTCACACTGCTGGGTTGCCTCCTGTCACTGGTGTGGTGCATGTCTGCCTTGGGTGACACTGTGGCCTCCACAGTTGTTGACCCACCTCCATGCTGTGGCTTGTGTGTGTTGCAGGGGATGTGCACCACTGTCTGTGACTTGTGCTCCAGGAAAATGCTGGTGGCATACAGGTCCACAGTGCCTGCGCAGGGTGGCTGGCACTCCAGTGCCATGGAGGACTGCGGGGTTGTGTGTACACAGTTTACATGGGCCCACGCTGGGGGCTTGGTTGCCCCGCCACTGCGTCCCTGTGTTGTTGTGCCCTTGGGTATGGGTGGGTGTCTGTCCATGCACTGTGTGACATCCGGTGTGGTGAATGCTTCCACGCACCACTGTGGGTGTTTGTGCTGGCTGTTGTGGCCAGTGCTGGGTTGGGGTGTGTCATTGGGAGACTGTGCAGGGTGCTGTACCACTGGTGGTGGTGTCCGGGGCATTCCCTGTCCCGTGTGGGGTACCTCGTGTGCCGACTCATGGTTGGTCTCTCAGCAGTACCTCAGGGGGCTGTGCGTGGTGGCACTGTGTATGCCATTGTTGCATCACTGTGTGCTGCCACCCACTGGTGGGTGCTCATGGTGGGGCTGCCTTGCATGGTTCTGTGGTGCACAGGGTTGCAGTGTCACAGTGGGCGTAGTGGCATGCATGGGGTTTCCTGCAGTGGTGGACGCTGCTCCTGGGCAGGGTGTCTAGGGGTTACGGTGCAGGGTGTGCTCTGCATTGGGAGGCTGGTGTGGCGCAGGGTGGTCAGCCCTCCTTGTGTGCCAGTCACAGCTTGCCGGGGGTGTGATGGGGCAACATGGCCCAGCTGTGGGTTGGTTGCTGGTCTCCATGGGCCGCTGGTTATTCCAGCCTTCCCCCAGTTGTGCAGTGCATGGGGTGTGTGAGGACGATGTCTGTTCTGCTGTGTGTTCCTGTGCCCATCTGTGGCATGGGTGGTGGGCCCCTACCTCCCTGGTTGTGCAGTTGCATTGCCCTGCTGCTGAGGGACATCCCTGGTTGCACTATGGCGCCTCTGGACTGCTCAGCTGCACATCCCTTGTTGCGCTATGGTGCATCTGATCTGCTCAGCTTCCCCTCCCTAGTTGCACTATGCAAGGGTGTAGACAGGGATACTCACTGTACACATTTGTACACAGTTTTGTTGAGTGCCTGTCACAAACCATAAGACACTTTGTTAATATTATCATTCTAATCTGTAGTATTTGGGTTAGTGTAGGCCACTGAGGAGTGTCCAATACATGTGTAGCCTCTTTAGAGAGTAGAGGAGTCATCTGACAACAATCTGACTTGTTTGGAAGGGGGTGCCATTTGGAAAGGATGTGTACATTTTTTAATTGGGGGGGTGTAACTGTTGGAGATTGTGTACAAAATGGAAATTTCTGGCTACACTCCTGGCGCTATGGCGCAGGTGGTGCGATATTCAGTTGTCGGCTGTAGGCGCAGTTTGGCCTGCTCTGTTTTTGAATATCGTGCCTCTTGCACATGGGCGCAATGGACTTGCGCTTGCTCTTGCTATTGCACACTTTTTGGGTGCAGTTTGCATATCTGGGCCATGGTATACAATGAATATTCACAGAGGCCCAGATATTCAAATTGCGCCACAAAGTAGCATAATAGCAAGAACGAAGTGCAAATCCCTGCACCATGCACAACAGCGTGATATTCAAACACTTCACAGGTCCAGATCGCCTGCGGCACTGCGGCTGAATATCGCGCCAACTGCACCATAGCGCAACCAGGGATGTGCAGTGGCGCAGGTCAGATGCGCAATAGCACAACCAGGGATGCTCAGTGGAGCAGGGCAGCAGCGCAACAGCACAACCAGGGATGCGCAGGGACAGGATGCAGGGTCCCACCACCCATGGTAGGGATGGGCAGAGGAGCACACAGCAGAACAGACATGGCCCCTCACACCCCATGTACTGCACAACCGGAGGAGAGCTGGAAGAACCACCGGCCCAGGGACACCAGCAACAAACCCACTGCCAGGGCATGGTGCCCCAGCACACCCCCTTGCAAGCTGTGACCGTCACACATGAATGCCTGGTCACCCTGTGCCACACCATCCCACCAATGCAGAGCACACCCTGCACCACGATCCCCATACACCCTGCCCAGGAGTAGTGCCCAACAGTGCAGGACACCCCATGCATGCCACCACCACCACTGTGACAATGCAACCCTGTGCACCTACAGAGACCTTGCAGCAGCCCCCACCATGAGCGCTTCAGTGGGCGGCGAACAGCGATACAGCGACTGCATGCACGATACCACCATGCACGTCCCCACCGGTACAACGAGAGACCAACCTATGGCCGGTACCGAGGTATCCACACATGACAGGGCATGCCCTGGACCCCACCACCAGTGGTACAGCACCCTGCACACCTCCCAGGACACCCCATCCCAGCACTGGCCAGCAGCCAGTGCAGACACCAGTGGTGCATGGGAAGCATATGCCACAGGATCAGGCTACAGTGCATGGACAAACAACCACCCATACCCAGGGCACACCAACACAGGGACACAGTAGTGGGTCAACCAAGCCACCGGCGTGTGGCCCTGGCAGCAGTGTACACATGGCCAGAACTCCTCCATGGCACAGGTGTGCCAGTAACCCTGTGCAGGCACCATGATGGAGTACGCCACCAGCATGCGGCCGGAGCACAAGTGACAGACAGTGGAGCACATCCCCTGCAACAGACACAAGTGACAGCATTGAGGTGGGACAACAACAGCGGAGGCAACAGTGCCACCCGAGGCAGACGTGCACCACACCAGTGACAGGAGGCAACCCGGCATCATGCTGGGTACAGTGGCTGTCCAGCATGGGCAGCCACCACTGACATGCCAGCGGACTGTGACAGACATGCAAGGGCGTCAGCTGCACAGGCCATGGACGGTCTGACTGGGGCACCATGGACACAGTGCATGCACCGTGTACCACTGCACACAGTCATCCAGTGCACAGGGAACAACACACAAACCACAGACAGTGACTAGAGCTCGCCCACCAAAGTTGCCTCCCCTATGGACACACACACACACACGCCCATAATAGCACCACCCTGATGCCATGCACACACTGCAGCTGAGCACCTTTAGCCTGCTGCAAAGTCAGAGACCACCACAGTAGGCATAACAAAACAAATGTATTTGAACAGTAATAACAAAACTATTTACAGATATTTACAATAATTATGGGGTGAGGGCAACAAACCAGGTGGGGGTGGGTAAGGGCAGGGGTGAACATATGGGAGAGGAAGGAGGGTGTGAGGGTGGGTCCAGGAGGGTAGGTGTCATCCTGGGGCACATGCAATTCAGCAGGAGCCCGGCTCCCGCTCGATGGTGCCTCCTGCCATGCCTCCTGCAGATTCCAAGCTGCTCCACCCTCTGAAGGATCTCCATAGAGCCCTGGCCACCTGCAGAAGCTCCTGCAGTGCCCTCTCGATTCTTATCATCCGCCATCCACCTAGGACAAGGGCAGAGTCAATAAGGTGAATGCACTGCCCTGCAGCCCATCCACTGTGCATGGCATACAGCCATGGGACGCCTGTGATGGTGTGGACCACCCACAGTGCCGTGTCCACATGACCTGCCCACTCAGGTGCACACAGCCATGAGGACCACTGCACACACCCACCGCCCAAGTCCTGCACAGCACCACCGTGGCTGTACAGTGACATGGCTATGCGGTGCAAAGGCAGTGGTGCAAAGGCATGGTGCACGCATGGACCACCATCGCTGCACACCCAGACATGCAGTGCCACTGGACAGTGATGACTGTACCATGTGGCGTGCATGGCAGTGGTGTCAATGGATGGTGGCCATGCCCCACCGCCTACCTTGCTACACAGCATGTACAGAATATCCTGGATGAAAGGCACTCACCATCATCCGGGCTGGTCCTGGCACTGACCCACATTGGGACCTCCGGCGCATGAGGATGTAGCTCCCTCCCTCCCTCAGCTCAGCTCACATCTCTGCCTCTCCTCCTGAGCACGGCGATGCTCATCAGGGCCTAGGATGCAAATATGGAGAGAGGAACATCAGTACAATCCAGTAGCAAAGGCCCCCCCCGCGGTGTGTCGTTCCCACAGGCCAACCATTGGTCCCCAAGCCCTACACCACCACTACGCACACTGGACGGCCCACACAGTGTGGTGGACTATGCCACTACGATACGTACAGGCGCAACTGAGTGTATGGATGGGGCACCTGCTGGCCGTGGAACAGCGCCTCTCCTGGTGCGTGCCACGCGAGGCAGGCAAGCCTGTCGGGTCCCTCCACTGGAGTTCCCATACCAGTGTCGACACTGCTCTGCTGTCCTCTCCATCCCTGTGGCCTCCTCCAGCACCAACACCACCTCCGCCCACACGGCACTCCTGGCCCTGTCCAGGGTTGCTTCTCCAAATCGAGCACCAGCATGGGGCTCCACCAGTACCACCAGATTAGCCAGTTCAATCTGGCTGCATACTGCAGCCCTCCTATGTGCCATCTCTGGAACTTCTAGGATTCAAAATGGTGCTCCCTAGTGCACGTCCGCCACGTGCATATGCTGCATGGTACAGCGCTGCCATTCCCCATCATGCTGTCACCAAACAGCGCGATAGGGGTGCACCCATGTGGATGCATGGCTCCTAGGGGCCAAAGGTCAGGCACAGGGTCAAGGGTCTCTCGTGCACGGACCGCCACAGCACGATTGGTACACCCCACGTGTAGCGCGGTAGGGCGCCTGTGTGGGGCTTCCTGTAGTGGCCTACCGTGCTGTGGCACCACGGCACCTACGGCGCTCCAGGGCAAGGGTGCCATACATTTGAACAGTGCACTAGCACCACTGCCACAGTGGTGGATGTGCCCTGCACTGCCTCCCACGCTCAGCACGTCAGCAGCGCAGAAGTTGAGCCTCGCCTCATTTGCATGTGTTGCGCTATATAAATGCGACATGGGGCTACAGAGGCCATAGTCATATTGCAGTCTATTGTGGTGGTTGCATGCTGTTTGCCAGTTTGTTTTGTGGACTGTGATGTGTGGGAGATGCATCGGACTACACAGTGAAAGGTAACACCTGTCATTCCCACAGGCTCTACAATGTCCAAAAGTGAGGAAGAGGTGGAACAGGACAGTTGGAAGAGGAGGCCAACTTCACCCAGGCAGAAACAGGCGCCCTGTTCAAGGCATACCTTGACAGGGAAACCGCTCTCAGCGGACAGCGGGAACACCACAGGCCTGTGCTGCGGCATGGGGTGAGGTTGCACATGCCGTGAACCAGCATGGCAGCCACCAGCAGTCCGTGAAGGAATGTAAGAAGAAGGTCGGGCGCAGACAGGAGGAGGATTAAAGAACAAGGTGGCTGCCATCAGGGCTGCGTGCTGCAACGGTGGTGGGCAGCGGATGTGCCTTGCCTGATGCCACAGGAGGAGCAGTTGGCTGGCAGCATCGGCGTTGTGCCATAGAAGGTGTTCCAAGTGGTGGCTTCAGACAGGTGGCAGCCTGTCACTGCATAGTAGGTCCTGTGCTGTCACTGTGTGGGTGGCGGGGGGAGTGCCACAGGGTAGGGCGGTGACATTAAAGCTACTGTGTTCCCTTGCAGCTCCTGAGCATCTACATGGAACAGCGGTGGTGGGTGTGTCCACCGTGGGCGATGCCCTGGACACAGAGGAGCACCCATCCACCTCCTAAGGTGTCTGTGGGTTGGTACCACCGCATACCTGCCTGCCTGTCTGTTTGGACTGAAGATGGTGGTGATGGTGCGGACGAGGCCCTGCCTGTGTCCCAGCGTGACAGCGGCCACGGAATCCAGCATGCTGGGACACGGACTGGTGCTGAATCAGGCACTGATGATGATGATGATGATGATGATGATGATGATGGATCACACATCCCAGACAGTGATACGTGTGGGATGCAGGATGGTCTCACAGCAGGGAATGGCACTGGCGTAGCCTTGGGTGGTGCCGCCGTGGAGGTCTGCATGACATCACAATCCCAGCCCATGCCTGTATGCCTAGTGAGGCAGCACTGGTGTGCGTCCAGGCCGGTGGGGCTGTTGCAGACGATGCGTCGGCACTGGCGAGCCCTTGCAATCGGTGGCCGGGGGGGCAGTGCCAGCAGTTGGACAATGGAGACGGGGGGGGACAGTGTCAGGGGGTGGCGTCAGTGCACCACCCGTGGACATGCCCAGGCATGGCCCTGGTGTGCAGCGCCCAGCGTCAAGGGGTGCTGCCCAGCATGGCCGTGAACACCATGAGGGACAGCATGTCGATCAGGCGGATGACCTCTTAGAAGAGCACACCCGCATACTCCAGGATTCAGTGGATCAGCAGTTGCAGCTTGTGACGGTGGTGGATGCACTCAGTGCGGTCCTGTGCCAGGCAGAGGAGTGGCGCAGCAGGGACACCGGTCTGCTCCTGGCAGGGATGGACCGGCTGCGGGAGGATGTGACCGCTGCCATTGACAGGCAGACAAAGGCATTCACAGCTGTCATGGCCACAATGGGCACCCAGTTATTTGCCCATGTGCTGCAGACACCGCGCAGTGCCATGTCCACCCCCCATTCCCAGCATCGTGCGACACCTCCCATGTTGACACCGGGTTCGGCTGTGGGCATACCGAGCATGTCTGGCGCAGGCATGTTCGGTGAGCTGCAGACCCCTGCGTGAACACGGTCGCGTTCCTGCAGTGTCACCCCTGGGGGTACATCTGTGCCACCCCATGTGGCCAACGGTCAACCTGACATGGCTGGCAGGTCTTGGCGGGGCCACCCACACATCTGTGGTGGCCGTGGCACTGTGCCGCATGACTGACCTGTCTCCCACCATGGCCACTGTCTGCCGCTGCCCTGTGTGCAGTGTGTTGTGCACCGTGAGATGCATGGGTGGGGTACCCAGCCCTGCACACACACACACACAGTCCATGTGCACACCCTCCCAGCTGCTGGCCACTGTGGCGTCTGCATGATGATGCCTGTGTTGCGCTGTCCACCAGTGTGCAATGGTGCCCAGCATCTGACACACGCACAGTGACGGCCACTGGGTGTTGCCATGTGTGGACCTCTGTGTGGCTAGGTGTTGCATTCATGGTCGGCGTGCCTTATACCCCTTGTGCATGTCTTGTGGTGGGGGTGGTGTGTGTGTGTGTGTGCGTGCATGTGCATGTGTGCGTGTGTCGTGTGTGGCCATGCCCATCCCTGATGGCGTGTGTGGATCCACGCTCAGTCCCATTCACTTGCCACCATCCACCCCTGGTGTTTGTCCATGCATGTGTGTGTGGGTTGTGCCATTGCCAGTGGTGGCTGCACATGGCCCCATGACCTATCTGTGTTGGCTGAAATGCTCCTCTGTGATGGTGTCCCGGTGCAGCTGCACCATCCTGCACAGGCGGGGGTCCCTTCACCCAGGGGGTGGCTGCTCATCACCATCTGGACCGACGTCCTCATCATCCCCATTGCTGTCACCCTCTTCGATCTCTACAGCTATCCCACAGTCATTGGCCATGTTGTGCAGGATACAACAGGCCAGGAATAGCCTGCAGGCCTTCGAGGGGCTGTATCGTAGGGCACCGCCAGACGTGTCCAGGCACCGGAACCATGACTTCAGCATCCCGAACACATGCTCGATGATATTACGTGTGGTGGCGTGTGCCTCATTGTATCTTTTCTGCGATGGGGTGGCGGGGTGCCGGTATGGTGTGAGCAGCCAGCGACGGAGTGGGTATCCACTGTCACCTGTATATAGAGGGTGTACATTAGTATGGTGGTCTGCATCGCTCTGCCATGGGCCATCAAGGCCGTTACCCATGGCACCTCTGACTATGCTTCCCCCCCACGGCTGCCCATGTCATCCTGCATGTTGTGTATACTCACCCACTAGGTGGCCAGTGGGGATATCCCCACTCTCGAACCTGTGGCACAGTGCTGACTGGTGCCAGCTGAAGGCGTCATGTGCTCCCCCAGGGTGCATGGCACGAACATTGGTTATGCACCCCTGGCATCACACACCACCTGGCAGTTGATGCTGGAGTATCCCTTGTGTGGTTGTGGTGAGCAATGCCTTCCATGCCAGGTGGTGTCTGGGATGGCCACATGGGTGCAGTCAATGGCCCAAACACGCCCAGGCATCGTGCTACCCTGTGGAACTGTTGTGTGCTATGCGCTCTGCATGTGTGCTGGGGAAATGGATGTACTCCCAGCATGTGGCAGCAGTGCGCTGAGGAATTGTGTAAGTAGGCGTGACGCGGCTGATTGGGTTATGCCTGTCGTGTCCCCTGTTGGTCTTTGGAAGGTGCCCATGGCAAGCAGGCACATGACAGCTGTCACTTCAGTCTCCACTGACAGAGCATGGCTCCGTCATGTGGATGCCTGCATCTCATCACTGCACAGCTCACAGAGCTGCCTCAGGATCGCCCGGTTCAGGCGGTACCGGCCCACGATCTCTGTATCACTATATTGCTCAAAAGTGATGTGGGCTTGGTACCGCCTGTTGAGGACATACCACCGACAGGCCCTTCCACAGCCGCGCCCCCCTGCTGCCTGCCTTCTCACACCCCTCATTACTGCCTCCATCTGTACAGTGGCACTGGCCATGTCCCTGGCTGTTGTTCACCCCCCTGGAAGATGTTGTCCCGGTCCCTCTGCTGTCCTCTGTGCTGCTCCCCCTGCACTGGGTACACCTCCAGCCTTCTGCTGTCCTGCCTCCTGCCACTGCCCTGACCACTCTGCAGCACTGCCTGTTGTTCCTGCCCTGTATGTCTGGCTCCCCGGACCTGTCCTGTATGGCACAAGTGTGCTCTGTCCTGCTCCACCACTGTCCCTCTCTCTGTTGCTCTCCCTGGTTTGGCTGCCAGCTCATCCCCACTGCAGGCCTTCCTGTAGCGTTCTTGCACCTCTCTCTTGCTCCTTTTTATTTTGGCTCACTTCCGCTATGGCACAACTTACACTACCTCCCCTATTGCACATGGCGCATGTCGTTGAATAACGCACTGCGCCATTTATTCATGGTTCCTCCCCCTCCGGTTGCGCATGCGCTCATTACCATTGCACTCTTGCACATTGCAGTTTGAGCAGTACAGCTGCCTCCTGCTGAATATCGCAGAATGGCACATTTTTGAACTTGCGCTGGTGCATCTCTGTTGCGCATGCCGCAACCCTTTTGAATATCTGGGCCAGAGAGTACAAGGAATTCAACAGGCAATCATCACTGTAAGGAAAAAAAATAACACATGTAAGTACAGCAGGCACAATGAAACAGAGGGTAGGAAGAATTACCCAGCTTGGTTCTAAGAGCAGTGAGCTGGGATAGGGGAGTCCCAGGAATGCTACCGGGGACAAGGGGAGAGACAAGAACCAGGTCAGTACTCCATATAGTTTAGGGAGAGCATTTGTTCCTGATTTGTAGGTGACTTTTGAGGCCATTTTAAAGATATGGTGGGACTGCGCGTGTTTAGATCCTTAGGGAGAGAGTTCCAGAATTTTGCTCCAGACACCACAAATGCATACTCACCCATCCTAGTGTTGCATTTGGGGATATCCAGAAGAGAGTTGTCCATCAAGCACAGGAGTAGGTCAGTAGGAAGGTTTGAACCAGCAAGCAATAGACTCAGGAAGGCCTTCTCTGATAATTTTGTCTATGGTGCAACCAGCGGCATATGTCCGGTAGAAGGGAAGGGAGAGCCAGCCAAGGTCAGCATAGAGCACACAGTGGTGGGTGCGCCTTGGCATAGATAGAGCAAAATAACAGATGCTGTTATAACGGGTCTCCCATTTGTTTACAACAGCTTTCTTTGCATCCATGTATGATAAGCGGCCATATGTGAAGCCAGGCCTTAGTACAATCTGAGCGATGGTGAGTCTCACAGCAGAGGTAAGGTTGTGTTGAGTCTTACATGTGATACCAAGCTTAATGTGGACAGATTTGCATACAGTTGAAATATGAAGCTTGAAGTCAAGAGATGGACTGAGAGTGATGCCCAGATACTTGAAGAGTTCTCCATGTCAAGGAGGAGCCTCAGGATCCCTTATAGTAATCGTGGAAGGGCAGGCTCTGAGTCTGGGCACTGAGCCAAAGAGCATAGTGACTGTTTTTTTTTTGCATTGAGAAGGAGCTTGTTGCGTGCTATCCATGACTGGACAGTGGCAAAATCCAGGTCGAGTTTGTTATTGATGTCAGTGATGTCGGCAGCACTGGATAGCGTACCATGTCATCTGCATACAGAAGGACTTCACGGGAACTAAGAGATTTGGGCAGGTTGTTGACAAATAAAGAGAATAGTAGCGGCCCAAGGATGACCCTCCTGGTGCTTTTCCTCCTCCACTGCAGCAATAGGAGGCCAACACAGTGTATAGGTCCTGTCTCTGTTTCTCCTGTCCAAGTACAGCACCTTGAATTTGGCTACCTTGACTCTAAGACTCCAAGAGTCCATATACTCACCTGGCTTGTTCAAGTACTCCTGAAGTATGCTTGACTGATTTGTTTCAAGGATCATGGGCAGAGTTTACCTTATCATAGTGTGGACTGTGCAACTGCATAGGGCCCCAAGAGCAGATAATCCCAAAGAGCCTCAAATGTCTCGGTGATCTCACTTTTCCTCTTTTAGATTTATTTAATATTTCTGTCTAGTTTTCTAAAGAACTTTGGAAAGGACATAAACTGGGTTTTATTTTTCTACAGTTTATTCCTTATTTTTGCCAGCATGCCTTACCACTCTCACCTTGCCTCAGCCTGCATTGCTTCTTCAGCTGCCCTTCACACATACTAATTCGACAGTAGTCACCAAGCCAAACCTGCTGTACGTCTGGATCTCCACAGCTTTTATTCAATGGTGGAGCCCTGACTGATTCAACATACACTCTCAGCTTGGCCAGGAAAATCCATTTAGTACTCATATGCACTGCAGGAGAACTCAAGGGGGTCCTGCAGCTGTTGGGTGAGCAGATGGATGCTGGCATTGCTTGCAGAGTGTCGTTCATTCTTCCATGATTTGACCCTTCCCTCCCAATCTACTAGAGCTTCACATGATGCCAGCCTATGAGCAGGTGGTGACTGACATCCTGTTAACACCCACAATGTCAGTATGACCACCACTCCCCTATAGGAGGTGCTATTACAGCAGGCAGTGCTTCATCCTTCCCTGGGGCCAGTGAGTGATGTTTCCACATTGCACCCTAAGCCCCAATGATGACCCAGAATGAAGGAGTTTAGCTCACCATGAGAAACACGGAAACATAGAAACTGTCAGCAGATAATGACCGCTAGGCCCATCCAGTCTGCCTGTAGGCCCTATATATTGTATGTGGCCACTGACCCTATGTGATAAATGGCTTTTCATCACTCTCTCCCCTCTGAGTTCCCTTGTGCCTGTCCCAGGCATGCTTAAACCCCTTCACTGGCTTTCCCCCACTACCGCCAGTGGCAGACTATTCCAAGCATCAACTACCCTTTCTGTGTAGAAAAACTTCCTCACATTGCCTCTTAATCTACCCCCCTCCAATTTCATATCATGCCCCATGTTCTAGTACTTTTTCCACATTGAAAGGTCCCCCATCTGCACCTTGTTTATGCCATTGAGGTACTTGAAAGTTTCAGTCATGTCTCTCAACTCTTTCCTCTCCTCCAGTGATAAGCAGGATGAAAATACAACGTCAACAGTGGTGGAGACCCTACAGAAAATAAAACATTGGTAGACAGCTTAAAACAAAGGTACATCCTGACTAGACAATATGCAATGGGAAGATTAGTACAGGGCACATTTACTATATAGATAACAATGACAACAGTCAAATCTAGATGCCACTCATGAGGACTTTTGGCGCGATTTAGCGCCAGCATAGCAGCCATCATATCCGACCTTGTGCTTGCTCAGACCGAGGGCATTGGTCTACCTAGAGCTTGGTCAGACCAAGCACCGATTAAGTGCAGTGCTGTTGCTGATTTCCAGGAGGTGCTGTCGGAGTCCCTTACAGAAGGATCCCAGGGAGCTGGAGTCCTGCAGGGAAGCAAAAAGATCTGTCTCTGGCAGCCGTCCTTAACCTGGGTACTTCCAGTAAGTTTCTGTCAGTTGTCCGTTGAACTCTACCTGTTCTTTTGGGTATAAGGACTGCAAGACTCTCTGGTGGGGGGTCTTGCATTAGTTTGAATGCTTGAAACAGCAGAGGGTACTGAAGTCAGTGGTTCAGGGATGGCCATTTCAAGGAGGCCAATACCTCACAGTGGTGCAGCCTTGGATGTAACTTGGAGGTGAATTGGGCTATTTTGATATATAGTGCCTGCTACTGAGCTCCTGTTTAGGAAGTTAATGCAGGACCGGGCAGCATATGTTACATTGGGAAGTAGGATGCTGTTTGCTATCATTATTCTGATAATAATAATAATAATAATAATTTTATTTGCATAGCACCTTTCAGTATATCAAGGTGCTGAACAGTTTTAAAAACAAGTTCAAAACTCTAAATAAAAGTCATAAAACATCCATAAAAAGATCAGCATATCATCATAATAACAAATTTATAATAAAATCCAAACATATAAAATAACTTAATTATCTGAGAAGGCCATATTCCATAATCGTTTTCAGATCTTTCTTGAATAACTCCACAGAGGGTGCACTGCCATAACCGGCATGGTAGAGAATTCAAGAGTGGGTGCAGCATGCGAAAACGCTCTGCTGCCAGAGGATTTTAAACTCACTCTTGGAATCTCTAACAACCTCATGTCGGCCAAGCGGAGTGATCGGTCAGGGCAGTAAGGGACCAGGAGGTCTTTCAGATAGGCTGGACCCTGATCATGAAGGGCTTTGAAAGTCAATAAAATGACTTTAAAGGTGATCCGCCACCGTATAGGAAGCCAGTGCAGTTCGCGCAGCATGGGAGTGATATGACAGGACCGACTTGTCCCAGTCAACACCCGGGCTGCAGCATTCTGCACCAGCTGTAGGCAACGGATTTCAACCCCAGAAAGCCCAAAGTAAAGGGCGTTGCAGTAGTCCAGGCGCGAAGATACAAAAGCGTGGACCAACATTGGCAAGGAGTCAGACGGAACAAGGTGCCTAACCCTGGCAATGTTCCTAAGATGATAAAAGGAAGTCTTGACAACGGCTGACACCTGGGACTTAAGAGTCAGTCTGTCGTCAAGAATAAACCCAAGGTTATGCACCCGTTCTGAGGACGGGAGAGACGCACCACCAAGGAAAATTCCGGATGGTGTGCCAATACCCGACCTCTCAATCCGACCACCTGGGTCCACTACCAGAACCTCTGTTTTCTCAGAGTTCAACTTTAGCCAACTAGAATCCATCCAGTCTTGGATCTCCACAGACAGTTGTTAAACACCGAGAGAGCTCCATCCTGGTCGGGTGCAAAGGACAGATATAGCTGGGTATCATCTGCATAGCAGTGAAACCTCAGCCCATATCATCTTATGATACTTCAGGGCAGCATATACACTGCAAACAACATGGTGACAGCACAGATCCCTGAGGCACTCCACACAACAAAGAAATTGGGTCAGAGGAAAAATCCCCGCACAACTCTTTGTGATCTTCGGTGAGGAATGACGTGAACCATTGAAGAACGGTTCCAGACATTCCACAAATTTACCTCAGGCGAGCTAATAACACCATGTGGTCCACAGTGTCAAAAGCTGCAGAGATCAAGAAGAACAAGAATGGAGCATCTCTTCTGATCCCGCCATCAGAAGATCATTTAACACCTGAACCAGCGCAGTCTCGATGCTGTGTCTTTTCGGAAGCCAGATTGGAAGGATTCGTAGACATTATGGATGGTTAAATGGTCATCCAATTGAACAGCTGCAACCTTCTCAATAACCTCCCGATATAGGAGGTTAGAGATAGGCCGGTAGTTTGAAAAACAGTCTGGGTCCAAGGAAGCTTTCTTCAAAAGAGGAGTCACCACTGCCTCTTTCAGGGAGCAAGGAAACTCACCTGACTCCAGGGAGCACCAGACTATTTGCGCCAGGACCGGACCGCTGATATCAGAACAGCCCAAAACGAGGGGAGTCGGTCCGGGATCCAAACCACAACCGGGATCCAAACCACAACTTGTGGGACGCATAATATGGACGATCCGCATAATGTCCACGAACTCAAGTCGACGAAAGGAACTCCAGGAGAATTGGGGCACTGTGATCCCACGCTGTCCAACAGCATCACCCTTAGAGGTTGCGGGCACAGGTTCGCCTGATGTCAGCCACTTTAGTTGCAAAGTATAGAGCGAGCTCATCGTTCTACCTGCGTAAAAAGCTTTCCGAACTTGCAGGCAGGCTGGGTTGCACAGTCTGTCTACAGTTCGAAACAGCTGAGCCGTTGATTCTGTGCAACTGCAATCTCCCTGGACAGGAATTCTGCCTTCTTTAAGGGTGATTGCAGATTGATAGCTAATATAATGTTCTATCAATCTAGAGTGGTCGGCATCAAGGGCGGACCTGCGCCAGCGACGCTCTAACCTTCGCCCCTGTCTCCGCATCTCCCTCAAGGTCCCGTCAAACCATGGGGATCTGGGGCGAAGGGATAGGGGGCACTCACGAACAGGAGCAATAGAATCCAGGGCCGTCGTGATGGCCTTATTATAGGCCAATACTAGTGCTTCTGGACTATTGCTCACCGACACGAAGGATGATAGGTCAAGGACCATCGCTAGACCTTGTGGAGTAACATTCCGTAATGGGCGGTACCTGACCATCTCCACAGGGGCTGGTCTTCAGGGCGGTGCAAAAATTGAACCTCACGGTGTAGTGATCAAACCAGGTGACTGGTTCCACCCCATGTCGGATGTGTTGATCCTAGAAGGAAGACTAAGTCTAAGGAGTGTCCAGAGTTATGCGTAGCAGTGGAAACCACCTGTGTGAGGCCCAAGAAGACATCAATTGGAGGAAGTGATTGCAAAATTAGAGAGTTCATCGTCGGCCCAGGCGTTGAAATCACCCAGAACCATCAATCTGGGTGACTCAAGCGACATGTCGATGAGAAGTCTACTACTTCCTGTAAAGCGTTTCCCATCTCCGGGTGGGCGGTAGATGAGCACGATTGAACACCTACACCTCTATGACTGTGCACTCAAAGGACCCAGGATGATCTCTGGGTTCATTTGAGACTAAGCCTGTATAAGAGTCCCAGCTTCTGATGTATTGTTCTGGTTATCATGCCCACATGGGGCTTCAAGGTGAAGCCCTGATCCGTCATCCGTCCCAGGTATTTAAATTGGCTTACAACTTTGATGACCAAGCCTGAAGTGGAAATGAGGGGCAGCAGAGGGCTTCAGTCAGGACCTAGAGCTCCTGGGCCAGATATGATGGCTTTTGTTTTTGTGGTGTTGAGGACCAGCCTGTTTGCCAGTAGCCACCTCTCCAAAGACACAAAGTCTTGCGGCAGTTGTCTGCATAGATCGGATATGCTAGGTGTGGTTCTGTAAAGCACCACATCATCAGTGTACTGGACTACTGAGTTTTCCTGCTAAGGTCATTTTGAATAGCAAGAACAGAAGGGGCACAAGATTAACCCCTGGGGCACCCCCTCCTTGATGGGAAGTTGTTCTGATATAGCCCCTTTCCACCTTACCTGCTGTATGTGGTTGAACAGATAACTTGCAAACCAGGTTAGGGAGTGCTGATCTAAGCCAAGGCACTTTAGTTTATCCACTAGCAGATCATGGTCTACCAGGTCGAAGGCCTTGGTTAGACTAATAAATACAGACCCGGTAGGGGCACCATCGTCAAGTGCCACAAGGACATCAGTGGTGAATTTAATGAGAGCAGTGTCTGTGCCATGCTTTTGTCTGAACCCATGTTGGGTGCTGGTCAGTAGGTGGTTTGCCTCCATGTAGTCATGGAACTGGCCATAGACAACTCTCCCTTGGATTCTGGCTAAAATGCACGAAGGATATGGGTCTGTAATTTCCCACAAGCTCCCTAGGGCTATCCTTGTGAATAGAAACCATATAGGCTTGCTTCCACTTGGTAGGAAGAACTCCTTCACAAAGGGACTAGTTGATGAGCCATGATACCAGCAGGGCAATGGATGGGAGTGGCTGCTCTGGGAGTCTGGAGTCAAGGCTGTCTGGTCCTGCCGAGCCCTTGGCCTTCATAGACTTCAGTAGGGGAAGTACATCTCTCGGGTGCACTAGCTTTAGGTGAAATTTAGGGTACTGACATTCTCGTTTGTCTAGCCCTGGAGGATCTGAGGATCAGGGGGTAGGTTGGCCTTATACTTTTCTAGGTCTGTGAAAAACCTATTAAAGGCATTCGCCACCTCCTGGGAGTTTCTGATGAATTGCCCCCTGTAAATGATTGGTCCTTGGGGAGAGGGTTTGCTGTTGCCCTTCAGCAGATTGTTTATTTGGGACCAGAAGGCCCTTGGGTCAGTTAAGTTTGCTTGCCACAGGGACTTGACATATTCCCTTTTTGCCACTTTGGTTACATTGGTTCCTCAATGTTCTGTAGCCAGTCCAGTCAGAGGGGTGGCCGGAGGTCTTGTGTTTCTGCCTGGCCTTATCACGTTATATCATCAGGGATTTAAGTTCGGGGGTAATCCAC
Organism: Neoceratodus forsteri; assembly: GCA_016271365.2. NCBI lineage: Eukaryota > Metazoa > Chordata > Ceratodontiformes > Ceratodontidae > Neoceratodus > Neoceratodus forsteri. Next base: position 433,638,778 of record JADMNL010000022.1, on the reverse strand, counting down.
TTGTGGCAGAGCCCCTTTACTCTTATCTTCCTGAGCGGGGCACATAGGTTGGCAGAGTAGGTGAAGGAATTCTGGAAAAAGTCCAGGGCTTCATCAGTAGTAGGGAGGAACTTTATTGGGTTCCAGTCAATACAGGAGGTACCTTTGAAAAGCCACTGGGAGAATTTGGAGAAGTCTCTAGCTGTGAGGATCTAGGTGGGACTTTGGGCGGCTGATTCTTCCAGATACAGAAGACTGGGGAGTGGTCACTCAGGGCATCTGCAAGAGTCCTAGCTACCTGGGCGTTGCAGGGGTTGGAGTACATATTGAGGTCCCTTAGTCTCACCTCATATGTTTTGTGGTGCAAGCTCTGCACCATCTTTGTCACCCTGCTCTGGATAGTCTCTACCTTGTTTATGTCCTTGCACAGGTGTGGCCTCAGAACTGCGTAGTACTTCAGGTGAGGCCTTACCAATGTTTTATACAATGGCATCACCACATCCTGCCTCCTGCCAATGATACCCCTGCCTATGCACCCCAGCATGCCATTGGCCCTCCCTGCTGCCATTGTGCACCATTTTGATACCTTAAGGCCATCAGAGATGATAACTCCTAGGTCTCTTTCCTCTTTGGTGACAGTCAGCCACCCCCCAACCTGTAGCTCTCCCCAGGGTTCCTTCTACCCAGGAGCATTATTTTATACTTCTTTGCATTGAACCTCAGTTACCACATCTCTGACCATCTTTCAAGCTTCTCCAGGTCCCTCTTCATTTTCTGTACCCCTTCTGGAGTATTCACCCTGTTACAGATCTTGATGTCATCTGCAAACAAGCAGACCTTTCCTTCAAGTCCCTCTGCAATGTCACTAATGAAGATAAAGAACAGGACTGGTCCTACTACTGATCCCTACGGTACCCACTGGTCACCCCATCTCTCCAGACTGCACCCATTTACTACCACTCTCTGTCTCCTGTCTGTTTACCAGTTCCTAACCCAGTTCACCACCTTGTCTCCATGCCCAAACTACCCATCTTATTAACCAGCCTTCTATGTGGACGGTGTTGAAGGCTTTGCTGAAATCTAGGTTGGCGACATCTACTGACCTTCCTGACTTACTTTCCTAGTCACCCAATCAAAAAAATCTATCAGATTCATTTGACATGACCTTCCTGCTGTGAATCCATGTTGCCTCAGATCCTGGGCACCCCTGGATTCCAGGTGTGCCACTATCCTTTCTTTCAGCAGTGTCTCCATGATCTTTTCCACCACTGAGGTGAGGCTGACTGGCCTGTAGTTCTCCACTTCCTCCCTACTGCAACTTTTGTGCAGTGAGACTACATGTGCCCTTCTCCAGTCCTCTGGAAGAATACCTGTGTTGAGTGACTCTGTGAACAGGGCCACCAGAGGCACTGCTAGTTCCCTTCGCAGCTCCCTTAATATCCTCAGGTGGATGCTGTCTGGCCCCATGGCCTTATCCACCCTCAGCTTTGTGAGTTCTTCCAGAACTGTCTCCACTGTGAATGGACTGGTGTTCACTTCTCCCGCCCCCCCCAATCACCTCTGCTACCCAACTGTAGGAAGTGCAGTGCACTACCAGCCTGCATCACTGGACCAAGAAGGAATCAGGTTTTATTCATTTGGTTTTTGGTAGACAACTGAGTGCCTATTTTCAAGAATGACCCAGGATTTAGACAGCTCGTAGCCACTTCCATACAATCTGCCTCCCAAACTGCTTTACAAACCAGGAAGGGGGGGATGGTTTCTGCCATATTAGGCATACAGGGAGATTCAAACAGCACAGAGAGAGATTAGAAAGAGATTGCAGTGAGGGAGGATTAATGACTTGTTCAGGTACACACAGCGTGAGTTAGTGGTGGCTGTCTGACTCATGTCTAGGGATCCAGGTTCCCAGCTTTATGCTCTAACCACTAGCTCAAACTGCTTACCCAGTTTATTGCTAAGTATGTACCGTATATCGGCTGGGCAAGAAATGGCCTTATTGTAGTAAGAACTGACCCACAGGTTAAGATATACAGGTGTGTCCTGCAGATGATGGGTTTATTCCAGCTTCACTATAGCTGCTTCCTTTCCCCTCCCTATCTCCCAGCTCTGTACTTTCCCTGGACACCACTGCAGACCAGACCCCTCCGTGTCAGTCAATGCCATCCCTGCAATCAAAGAAACAGCGAAACATAGACATTGGCGGCAGATAAGGCACATGAAGGCCCATCCAGTCTGCCTATTTCTTTTCTACCTTATAAATGTGCAATTGGCCTTTGCTCTGTCAATGGCCAATCTATTCATACTTATTTCTATTGCTCCCTTATGCCTGCCCCATGCCTGTTTGAAGCCCTGCACTGTATTCATATCCACCACTTCCTGAAGTAGGCCGTTCCATGCATCCACCACCCTTTCTGTGAAAAAGAACTTCCTCACATTACCCCTTAATCGGCCTCCCTCTAGTCTTATGTTGTGTCCTCTTGTCCTGCTATTTTTCTTATATTGAAACATGTTAGACTCTTTCACCTTGTTAATGCCCTTAAGGTGTTTGAATGTTTCGATCATATCATCTCTCTCCCTTCTTTGCTCTAAGGTATACATATTGAGCTCTGTTAATCTGTCCTCATAAGTTTTCTGATGCAGTCCCAGCACCATTTTGGTTGCCCTTCTCTGGACTGCCTCAATTTGGTTAATGTCCTTGTGAAGGTGTGGCCTCCAGTACTGCATGCAGTATTCCAGATGGGGCCTAACCAGTGTTTTGTAAAGAGGGGATTATTACCTCCCTCTTCCAACTTGTCATACTCCTACTAATACACCCTAACATCCCCCGAGCCTTACCTACTGCTTTAGTGGTCTGCTTGGATGATTTCAGGTCATCGGTGATGATGATGCCCAAGTCTCTTTCTTCCCTTGTGACTGCCAGCAACTCCCCTCCCAGCCTATAGGTGGCTTCAGGGTTTCTATTCCCTATGTGCATGATCTTGCACTTCTCTGCATTAAACCCCAGTTGCCACTCTTCCGACCATTTTGCTAGTTGATCCAGATCTCTTCTCATTCTGCCCTCCACAACTGGATCATCTATTCTGTTGCAGATCTTGGCGTCAATGGCAAACAGACAAACCTTACCTTCCAGTCCATCTGCAATGTCACTGATGAAGACGTTGAAGAGGACTGGCCCCAGGATTGATCCCTGAGGTACCCCACTTGTGACTTGCATCTCTTCTGACTGTATACCATTTACCACCACTCTCTGTTTTCTGCCCTTCAACAAGTTTGCCACCCAGTTGGCCAACTTCTGACCCACCCCGAGCCTACCCAGTTTATTAATCAATCTTCTATGTGGAACAGTATTGAAAGCTTTGCTGAAGTCAAGGTAGGTGACATCGACTGCTCCCCCTTGGTCCACCACTCTGGTTACCCAATCAAAGAAATCTATGAGATTAGTTTGACAGGACCTTCCTTTTGTAAACCCCATGCTGTCTTGGATCCTGTGCTCCTATGGATTCTAGGTGTTGCACCGTCCTTTCCTTAAGGAGTGCCTCCATAATCTTGCCCACTACTGAGGTAAGACTGACTGGTCTGTAGTTCTCTGCCTCCTCCCTGCTACCACTCTTGTGGAGTGGGATCACATGAGCCTTCTCCAGTCTTCTGGGACCCTCCTGTACTCAGAGACTCACTAAACAGTTCTGATAATGGCTCTGCCAGTTCCACCCTAGCTCCTTTAGTACCCTGGGATGTATGCCATCAGGTCCCATTGTTTTGTCCACCTGAGGTTATCGAGCTCTTGTAGGACCCTTTCTTTTGTGAAGGGACTAATGCTCACCTCCCTCCCTCCCCCCTGTGTCCATGGTGCTGAGCTGTGGGTCCTGCCCTGCCTTCGCTTCAGTAAATACTGAGCAGAAGTATCTATTTAGGACAGATGCTTTTACATAGTCCTCCTCCTCACACGCCCCCTTATCTCCTTTGATCTTAGCAATACCCACTCTGCACTTTCTCCTTTCACTAATGAATCTATAGAAAGTCTTGTCACCTTCATTTATTGTCTGTGCTAGTGTTTCCTCGGTTTGGGCCTTTGCTTGCCTTACTGCCTTCCCTGCTTCCCTTAGGGAAGTTTGGTATGCCTCCCTATCATCATCCCGCTGTGTTCCCTTATATTTTCTGAAGGCCAGCCTTTTGGCTCTGACCTTTTCTGCTACTGTTTTTGAGAACCAAAGTGGTTTCCTTCTTCTTTTGCACTTCCTTTTCTCTCTAACAAAATGGGATGTTGCTTCAAGTATTGCATCCTTAATGCTTTCCCACTTTGCCTGTACCCCCTCACCTGTATTTCTTTTTGCCAGGGCTAGCTTAACTCTGTTGGCCATCTTACCAAAGTCAGCTCCTCTGAAGTCCCATATTTTTGCCTTGGAATGGGATGATTTAGTTGTAGTGGCCAAATTGAACCATACCATGTGATGGTCACTGGCCCCCACGTGACCTTCTACCTGGAGATCTGTGATCCTTTCCCTGTTAGTCAGTACTAGATCTAGGATAGCCCTGTCTCTTGTGGGTTGTTGTACCAGTTGTTTGAGGCCTTCCCCCTGCAGGGAATCCACCATGTATCTAGTTCTGGCAGATGTTCCTGCTGGTATTGACCAATCTGTATCTGGCATGTTGAAGTCTCCCATTATCAGAACCTCCCCTTTGGCTGTTATGTTTTGTATATTTTCTAACAGTAATGTGTCTGTGTCCTCCCCCTGGTCTGGGGGCCTGTAGACAACCCCAGTTCTTATGGCTATCCCATTTCCTGTTTTCAGGGTGACCCACAGTTCTTCTGGCTCCTTATGTGTATTCTGAATTTCTGTAGCTTTGATATTTTCATTGACATACAGAACCATTCCACCCCCCCCACCTTTTTGCATCTTGGTCTCTTCTGAACAGTACATAGCCGGGTATTGAAGTCTCCCAAGTGTGGTTACTGGTAAACCACGTCTCGGTAATTGCTACTATGTCCAGTTCAGCCTCTGTCATTATTGTCTGCAGTCTGGGATCTTGTTTCCCAGACTGCGAGCATTTGTGTACATGATTTTCCATTGGCCAGATTTCGGTCTATTAGTTGTTGGGTGAGATCTGGCGTTTCCCCTGTGTGTGTCGTATGGGGAGTTGGACCTTTTTCCTTCCCTTGTGATGCAAATGAACTGCAAATATGCTGAACTCCTGTTTGACCACTAGCTGAGGGGGAGGGGTGTTCTTCCCATTCGACGTATGGGGTGCTACACCCATCTCCCCATTTGAACGAATAATTATTGAGTACCTAGAGGCCGGTGGGGCACAGGACCCAAGGCAGCATGGATTCACAGCAGAAAGGTCATGTCAGACAAATCTAATTGATTTCTTTGACTGGGTGACCAAAGTAGTAGACCAGGGAGGAGCTGTGGACATGGTCTACCTAGACTTTAGCAAGGCATTTGACACAGTCCCGCACAAAAGATTAATAAACAAATTAGCCAGCCTGGGAGTGGGTCTCAGAGTGGTAGCCTGGGTAAACACTGGTTGGACAACAGGACAGCGCGGATAATAGTAAATGGAGTCCACAGTGAAGAAAGGAGGGTTACTAGTGGGGTATTGCAGGGTTCAGTACTGGGGCTGGTCCTTTTTAATGTCTTTGTAGGTGACATTGCAGAGGGACTGGAAGGGAAAGTATGTCTCTTTGCAGATGACACAAAGATCTGCAACAGGGTTGATATGCAAGGTGGAGTGGAAAGGATGAAAAGGGACTTGGCAAGGTTGGAGGAATGGTCAAATGTATGGCAGCTTAGATTCAACACAAAGAAGTGCAAAGTAATGCAACTGGGAAACAAAAACCCAGGGGAAGAGTACACAATGTGGGGTGAGATACTGACAACAACAAAAATGGAGAGGGACCTGGGGGTAGTCATATCAGATGACCTAAAGGTGGGCCAGCAATGTGAGAAGGCAGTAAGGTGGGCTGGGGGATACTGGGATGTATAGGGAGGCATCACCAGTAGAAAACAGGAAGTTGTTGGCCCTCTGTACAGACAGTTGGTAAGACCACATCTGGAGTACTTTGTACAGTTCTGGAGACTCCATCTCCGCAAAGACATAGACAGAGTGGTGGCTGTCCAGAGGAGGGCAACAAATGGGCAGGGTCTGCACCAGAAGGCATATGAAGAAAGACTAAAGGAGCTTAAGATGTATAGCCTCGAGGAAAGGAGGGAGAGGGGGACATGATAGAAACTTTCAAATACCTCAAGGGAATCAACAAAGTCCAAGAGGGTAGCATCTTTCAGAAAAAGAGATGTGCAAGAACAAGGGGGCACAATTTGAAGATAGAGGGGGGACGTCTCAGAGGTAATGTGAGGAAGTATTTCTTCACGGAGAGGGTTGTAGATGCATGGAACAGCCTTTCTGAGGAGGTCGTAGAGTCAAAAACAGTGGGGAAATTCAAGAATGCATGGAACAGACATAAGGCAATTCTAGCGGGGGGTAGGAGGAAGTAGGCTGTTGGTTAACTAGGATCAATCAATCAATCAATCAAATCTTTATTTTTCCAGGCGAACATCATCTGCATCTTATCCGTTAGGTAGGGAAATGGGCAGACTAGATGGGCCAAGCGGTCCTTACCTGCTGTCAAATTCTATGTTGCTATGTTTCTCTGTCTTGGTGCTTACCTCATTAACTACCCTGATTTATTGGGGGTTAGGATTTCCTTCTCCTTTTCAATGTACAGTGCAAATAAAAAATATCATGAAGTTTCTATTTCTCTCAAGCCCCCAAGCTTTGTGTAGCCCCTTCCCCAAAGAAATCCTAGCTCTGCCCTGGCTCAGTTGACACTGTATGAAAACTTCCAGAAGCGTAGGTCTCCAGTTGATCACAGGTTGGGGGCTGAGAGGGTCTTGTTTTTCTCTTCCTCTGTTCATTGCCCTGTGGGTGGGGGTGACAGCATAGTGAGGTGCATGATGATGTTGGCTATTGTGTGTGCAGAGCTAGGGTTGCTTTGTTGAACACTTGCTGTTGTGGGATCTTCTGGTTCGGTGGGGGGGGGGTGCAGAAAGAGAAAGAAATGGCCAATAGTACAAAACAGTGGGGGGAGGGCACACTGAGTATGACTGCATTGCAGTCGTTGCAGTTTTTTGTTTTTGTTTTTTTGCTGAGCAGGAAGCAATGTGTGAGCAGGATAAATGTGCAGTAGTCAGAGTACTTCTTGGCTTGCATTTTTTGCTATGTAAGTGATCAAAATTTACCATTGTAATTGTAGGCTAGTGCAACCTTCTGTGGGCTAGTGCAATTTTGAATCAACTTGTCCTGCTGGTTAGTGCAAAAAATGTTTAAGGCTGATCATTGTCCATATGTGCTAAAGTTCACGTTATTGATGTTGCAGCAATCAGCAGGACACAGGGAAACAAAACAGCCCATTTTACGCGTCTGTGTACACTTAGTCATGGGATACTGCCCTCCCATGGCCAAAGATCTTTATACATACAGTGCTTAAAGGGTCAGTAAGCCTAAAATCTGTTATGCTGTGCAACAAAAAAAAAGTCACAAAAGTGTGTGAATAATAAAAGTGCAAAAAGTGCAATTAAAAGCTTATTTAAGATAGTGTCATGTTGTGGCATCAAAAAAAAAAGACGAGAAATTCATTCAAGGCAGAGTTTAGTTTCTACAGCCACTAGAAGAACTAATTGATAGCCTCATGTATGCACCCGTCTTTCCATTAGAAATGGTGATAAATATAGGGGACAGTACCTTGGGTAGAGCTATAATTAAGCAACAAATACACATACATTTGTATATACATTATATATATATATATATATATATATATAATTTTTCAGTGGTGAGTGTAGAAATCATCAGGTCTATATCTAACGAGTTCTTTCCAGTGGCAGCAGAAACTAAACTGCCTCAAATTAATTGCTCAGTTTTGTTTCCTGTGTCTTGCTGATTGCTGCACTGTCAATAAAGTGAACTTTATGATACTGTGTCTAAACAGTGCTGACAACAATAGCGTCGGCTACAATAGTGTAGTAAAAACAGCCCAATTTATTTTTTGGTCTTTAAGATTCTCACTCCAAGGGAGGGGCGGATCCAGGGAAAGTTAAATTTCGCTGGGCCATTCACGACCCCATGTTAAAAAAAAAAAAAGTCCCGAGGTGTCACAAAGGTTGGACACCAGGATTAGAACCCTGGTCTTCACTGCTATTGATCAAGCTGCTCAATGCCCCAGCCCTCCACACCACAGGAGCAGCTCAGCCAGCCTATGGGCTCCTGGTACTCTTGTCTTGTTTACAGAGCCACAGACAGCGATCAGGGGAGTGCTTACAGCAAGTGCTGTTAATCCCTAGTCACTGTTCATGTGAGCGCTTACCTGTCTAATGCCATATAGTGCAGCGCTATTTTAGTAGCGCTTAATTGTCGGGGTACCAACTTTTGCCTATATGAACCTGGTAAGCATATGACTTTGCAGCTATGGGTGATGGTAGCCCAGTTTATTGTTTTCTGTTCTGAACGTTAATGTAGTGCTCCAGCTGCACCAGGAGTAGTCCCTTTTTGTTTGCTGCCAAACCACAGATGCCACAACAAACAGGCCTGATGCATTTCAGATCTGAGATCTTTTTGTCAGCCACATACGAAAACCTGAGGTTAGGATTAGTACAGAAACTCAGAGAAGAAACATTGTCTATATCACAGCACTTCATGTAATGTAACCCCCACCCCCACCTCCAACAAACACAATTTCAGCTTCAGTGCCATTAATAAGTTTGCCCACACCCCGGGGGGTGGGGGGGGACTGATTATTTGGTGGTGTGCTGCGAGAAGTTTTGGATTTATGGTCTTAGTGCATGGATTGCACCTGGTTTACATAGAAACACAGAAACATAGAAGTTGTCTGCAGATAAGGACCACTTGGCCCACCTAGTCTTCCCTAAAATCCCTACCTATAGTGCCACCGGAGACCCTATTTGGACTCCGGCTTACACCCCCCTTTTACTTCTAAGATTCCCATGTGTCTATCCCATGCATTCTTATATCCTGTGACTATTCTAGCCCCCACCACTTCCTCTGGAAGGCTGTCCAAAGTGTCCACCACCCTCTCTGTGAAGAAGTGCTTCCTCACGTTTCCTCTGAGCCTCCCCCCTCCAGCTTCATATTGGGACCTCTTGTCCTTCAGCATCTTTTGCTTTGGAAAATGCTCCCTTCCTGTACCTTGTTTATTCCTGTGAGGGTACTTGAATGTCTCTATTACATCCCCCCATTTCCTTCTGTCTTCTAGGAGTATATATTTAAATCCTTAAGCCTTTCTTCGTGGGGCTTCTGATGCAGGCTGTGCACCATTTTGGTTGTCTTCCTTTTACGCCTCCACCCTATCTATGTCCTTTCACAGATGGGGCCTCCAGAACTGCACACAGTACTCAGGCGGGAGTCTCACTAGTGATCTATACAGGGGTATTATTATACCCTGCCTATCCATCCGAGCATTCTGCTAGCTTTTCCCTCTGCCTTGTCACACTGTTTAGCTACCTTCCAATCATCAGAAATGATAACCCCAAGGATTCTTTCCTGTTTGTGACTGCTAATACTACCCCCAGTTGGTACATTGCCCTTGGGTTTTTGTGCCCTAAGTGCATGATTTTGCCCTTTTTTGCATTGAATCTTAGCTGCCAAACTCATGACCATTCTTCTAACTTCTTTAGATCCTTCCTGATTCTTTCAACCCCCCGGTGTGTGTACTCTGTTACAGATTTTTGTGCCATCTGTGAGTAGGCACACCTTCCCCTCCAGTCCTTCTGCAGTGTCACTAATAAAGACATTGAAGAGGACTTGGCCTAATACTGATCCCTGCAGCACCCACTAGTCACCTTGCCCTCCCCAGAGTGTACCCCATTTACCACCACTCTTTGGCTTCTATCACTAAGCCAGCTCTCTACCCATTTCACTATTTTAGGACCTACTCCTAGGCTACTCAGTTTGTTTACCAGCCTTCTGTACTGAACAGTGTTGAAGGCCTTGCTGAAATCCAGATAGGCAATGTCAACTGCCCTTCCCTGGTCCACTTCCTTTGTTAGTCAAAGAACTCGATCAGGTTTGTCTGGCAGGCCCTCCCCATGGTGAATCCATGTTGCCTCGGATCTTGTAGACCTCTGGTAACAAGGTATTGTCCAATCCTTTCCTTCATTAGTGATTCCATTACTTTGCCCACTACCAAAGTTAGGCTGATCAGCCTGTAATTTCCTACCTCCTCCCTATTTCCACTTTTCGGACTACATCTGCCCTCCTCCAGTCCCCTCGTACCTCCCCTGTTTCTAGTGACAGGTTGAACAGGGCTGTCAGAGGTGCAGCCAGCTCCTCCCTGAACTCCCTCAGCAACCTGGGGTACACCACATCTGGACCCATTGCCTTGTCTACATTTAACTTTGACAACTCCCTTAGGACTTTTTCCACTATGAAAGGGCTAGTGTCCACCTCCCAACCCTTTATGCTCTTGTCTTGTAACAAAGGCCCATTAGAGGTTTGAATGGTAGATTTTAACATGCACCTTTTTTGAAATATAAATGATTAAATAAACTATTTTGAGGTTCCATTATTGCCTAGTCAATAATGCTATTAATATTTTTCTCTTTTGCTCTTTTCTTCCTTATCTCTTTACATTTTGGCATCACTCAGGTCAGGATTTGATACCCTGTTTACAGTGGCCAGCCTGATTATTTCTCCATCATGAAGATAGAAATCTTCAGTTCTTAGCTCCAATTAATAGAATACATTAGAATTAAAGTAGCATTATTTCAGAAGCAAGATCTAGGTCTCTATATGAAGTATACATCCATTATGGCGTTAAATGAATTTGCTTTTAACTTCATGTATATATATATTTAAATATATGTTTTTTAACCTATTCATGTGATTTGTATTTATTTACACTAGTATTTGTTTACACTAGCACTGTTAACACTTTTGAGCACAGTTTTAATATAGTCAGTTGGAGTCTGTGTGAGTCCCCCCCATTTGGGATGTCATCATTGGTTGGTGGTATTTAGGGTAGACCCACACCTCCTATGTGCACCTTTGATAAATGATCTCAGATCTGAAATGTGTCAGGCATGTTTTTTGTGGCATCTGTGGTTTGGCACAAAAAATAAACTCCTGCACTGCTTTAAACATTGATTTTTGAGAGTAGCAGCTGTCTTTTCTGGACCAGAGGTGGTGAGTGCCTGATTTTTTGCTTGCAGAATTTTCACATTATTGAGAGCACTACCGGCTCTGTGCAGTCTTTTTTCTTATTTGATGATAATTTACTATACTACAGTAAACAGTAAGTAAAAAAAAATGTTTTTGCACACAAAGTGAAAATTGTGACCAGCCCACATTTGGATGTGGGGCCCTTAGTGCTGGTTGTTCCCCATTAAAAATAGGGACAAGGGATCACTAGGGCCAGCACTATCCCTTTTTGTTTTAAATTTAGTCAACTTTATTGAATTTTCAGTTTACAAGTACAAACAGGATACATAGAGCGTGAATATGTCCAACCATTGTCAAACCATTCCCTCCAGTCCCCACCCACCCAGACCCCAGAAGTCTCCCCAACCCTCCCACCAGAGTGTGCCAATTTATCAAATAAGGAGTGTCTGAGATGCCACAGTTCCCGAGACAGCAATAAAAGCACTAGGAGAGCCAGAGGAGCATCATGGGAGGTTAGTTCAAATATAAAGCATAGAGCTTACCCCACTTTTTCTTGAAGAGGTGAAGTCTATGGTGGGTGCTAGCAATCAGGCGTTCAGTTCGAAGACAAAATGAGAGCTCATGTGGCCATTCTCTATAGGAGATGGAAGATTGGTCTAGCCAGTATTTAAGGACCAGCTTTTTAACTGCCATGGAGATAAGTGTAATGTGATACCTCCTTTCCTTAACCCCAATTTGAGTATAATCCCTATGATGCAAATTTCAGATGTAAAGAGCCTGTCCAAGCCCAAGGGGATCAATACAGGTTTAATTATGTCCCAAGGTGTGAGATCTTCTCACAGGACCAAGATATGCATGAGAGTTCCTTCTTCATTACTGCATCTAGTGCAGGATGGGTATAAAGACGACCCATCTTGGCCAATTTAACAGGCGTATAATACATATTATTTAATATTTGGTACTGGGTGAGTCTTAACTTATCCTGGGTGTTATATTGATACAGATCCTTCCAGATTTGAGCCCAGTTAAGAGTATTGTCTGGCATCAGGGCCTCCCAAACCTTAGAACCATCTAGGGAGAAGGGTGGAGCATGGCAAAGAAGTCAATATGCAAAGCAGTCCCATGAGTCCGATTTGCTAAGTCCTGTATCTGTCCCAGCAGACCATCTAACTCTGAGATTTCGGGAAGGGCTAAAGTTGCAATAACAGGTGTCTCAGTTGGAAGACTTTGAAGATGTGGGTGCCCAGATGGAGCTTCGCCAGAATCTCAGGAGTGGACAGCAAAGAGTCTTGAGAACAAAAGTCTGAAACTCTAACCCCTTGTAGTTGGGGAAGCCACCCAGGAGAAAGAATGCTATCTCCTATCCTAATATTTGGGTTAGATAGTATTGGCTGAGAGAAGTCCTTGGAAGGGAATCTGTGAAGGGAGATGCATAGGTGCGAGAAAACCTTAACAGAAGTACCAATTACCGAATCTCAAATAGTAGGCGGTAGTGTCTTCCAGGGGAAAAAGAAAATAGAGGATGGGGAAAGGTTAAAGGAGAGGAGTAAGTGAGATTCTATCTGTAGCCAAAGAAGGACATGGTCCTCTTCAGGGCAGATTTGATGTAGGGAGAGCCATTTCCCACATTTTTGAAGATGGTCAACCCAGTAGTAGTACAAGAAGTTCGGGAGTCTAAGACCTCCAAATTCCTTGGATAGTCCTAGCATAAGATATGAGCATCTAGGTGATTTATCTAACCAGATAAATTTAGAAATTAGAGAATGGATGCGTTGAAAGAAGGAAAGAGGGAGCCATATATTTAGCATATTTAATGGATGAAATAGCCTGGGTGATATGTTCATTTTAACGATGTTGATCCGACCCCATAGGGAAATAGGAAGTGCTTTCCATCTTAAAGTGTCTTGCTGGATAACAGTTACAAGATCACCAAGATTAAGTTTCCTCATGAGGGAAGGATCTGTAGATAGAGAGATACCCAGATATTTAATGGATTTAGGGGACCAATGTATCCCAAAACGGGTAAAGTCGGCCCTATAAATAAGATGATTCAGGGGGGAAATTTTGGTTTTGTTACAGTTCGGCTTGTAGTTGGAAAAAAGGCTGTATTGATCTATCACTCTAGAGTTTCAGCGAGGGAAGAAGAGGGATGCAAGAGATGTAAAAGATATCATCTGCATACACTGATAGGGTTGGTGCCATACCTTCCACAGATATGCCGTGTTTATGAGGAGACGATTTCAATTGTCTTACTAAGGGTTCTAAATAAAGGTTGAAGAGAAAGGGGGATAGTGGACAACCTTGCCAGGTGCCTGAGTGAAGAGGGAAACTAGAGGAGAACACGCCATTACAGTAAATCCTAGCTGTCAGAGAAGAATAAATAGTTTGGAGCCAGCGGAGGAATAAAGGAGGAAGTCCATTTCCTGAAGGGTAGAGACCATAGAAAAGCCCAATCAACCCTATCAAATGTTTTTCGGCATCAAGAGAAATCAGGGCCATGGGATGGGAGATAGCTTGATGACCTGAAAGATGTGAGCCGATTTACATACCTGATCGGCAGAAGATCTACCTGGAACAAAGCCAAGTTGCTAAGGAGATGGGACCAAACTTCCTAAGCCTCGTTGCCAGAATTTTGGTGAGAATCTTAGGTCACAATTCAAGAGGAAGATGGGATGATAACTGGACTGATGAGATGAGGGTTTATCTGGTTTGAGAAGGAGGACAATGGTCACCTCAGAAGAGAGGAGTCAAGGAATAAGCGAAAGCATGAATCAGAAAAGACACAGTAAAAGGGGAAATAATTCTTTAAGAAAGCTCTTACAGTAATTGGATGGAAACCCATCTGGCCGAGGAGATTTGTCTAAGGCTAAACAATTAATGGCCATTTCCACCTCTGACAAGGAAATAGGAGAAGATAGGAAGGCCTGGTGATTATCCAAAAGACTAGGGAAAGGGATATTCATCAGGTAGGCCTCTGTCTTCTCTGCGGTCAGTGAAAAGGGTCTTTGACTATAGAGATTGACATAGAATTGTTTGAAGACAGACACAATGTCTCTGGGGAGGGTTTCGATAGATCCGTCCTGATCCGAAATGGACTTAATAACCCTAGAGCTTTCCACCTTCCTCAAATGGAGGGCAAGTAGGTGTCCTGCCTTATTCCCTTGCTCAATATATGTAGACTGAGTATTTAAGATAGTATACTCAGCCCTTTTCTCGTAAGAGATCAGCGTATTTATCCCTAAGAGACAGCAAGGTGGCCAAGGAGTCTGAGGAGGAAGAAGAGGGATATAAAGATTGTTCCAGAGATCTTATCTGTTCTAATAAAGCTCTGGCAGTGGACTCATGGATTCACTTCCACCTGGCAGCCAGGTGAATAAATTCTCCCCAGAAAGCATTTCAGGGCACACCACTCGGGTCACCCCTGAGGACAGAGTTCTGATTGGATTTGGTGAAAGTCTGGATAAGGTTTTATCCTCGAGATGATAAAGTCGTCTTTGAGGAGCTATGTATTTCGTTTCCAGGTAGTATCCCTCTGCAGGTCCAATGAGGGAGTAAGGAGAAGCCAGACCACTGCTTGATCGGAGAGTACTATGGGTTCTAGTCCGCTATCGCACATCCCAGGTAAGAGAGCTAAACTAATAAGAATATAGTCAAGTCTGGATGAGGTGTGGTGTACAGCAGAATGAAATGAATAGGAGTGAGTGGAAGGATTGAAAATCCTCCAGGGATCACAAAGACCAAGAATGTCCATGAAATCCCTTAAGGCACGTTGAGCCGAGGACAGAGGTCTGAGGGGTTGGTTAGAATGGTCTAAATCTTGAGACGGAGGGAGATTCCAATCCCCACCCAAATTAGAGGGTCTGGTAGAAGGGGAGCAATTTTGTCAGCCAAATCCATGAAAAAAGCAGGACCCCCCCCCACACAGGACTGTAGATGCTTCCCAGGATCGCCTTATTCCAATCTAGGAGGACCTAAACCAGGACAAACCTACCTTGAAGGTCCGAAATAATGTGATCAGATTGGAAGGAAAGGCTTTTCATAAGTAAAATTGCAACACCCCTACTCGAGATTTTGTCCCCAGCAGAGAACACCTGGTTAACACCTTGCCTGCAAAACCAGCTAGCTTCTTTGGTAAGGAGGTGAGTTTCCTGCAGGAAAATAACCTGGGCTTGAAGTAACAGTAAATGTTTAAAAATCTGGTACCTCTTGAGTTGCTCTCTAGCTCCCCTAATATTCCAGGATACCATTCTTAAAACACTGTTAGCCGTAGTCATAGTAACCAATAATCATGAAATAGCATATACCCAAATGTTGGTACACTCCATCCCCTCCCCCCAGCCCCCCAACTGCCATCAAGACCACATATGACAGGGAACATAGCCATAAAATCTCTGATGCATAGTGAAAAAGGAACCCCTTAATACCATAGCAACAGACCAGGCGTCTGGATGTTCCCCAAACTGTGTATGATTCAGAGTTTCTCTGATCCTCCTCACCAATAAGCCCCCCTCGAGCCCCCCTTCCAGATCAATATGTACTCTCCTCTTGAGGATGCATACAAAATCAGGCCCAAATTCTAAAGAGAGACAGATTGTAGTGCGAAAGTGAAAGACCACCCCTACCACTCACCCTGATCCCCATAACTATGTACAGCGGTCCTGCTTGATGACCCTGTGTCCGGAGGCCATGAAAGCCCACGAAGTAGGAGAAACCAAACCCCATTAGCCCGAAGGGGCCCCCTCTCAATTGGGAAACCATTCAAGGAAATCAGATCTCAGAGTAACCCCATAGGGTTAAGGTAGTGCAACGAAGGGAAAAAATGGCATGTATGAGAATGGTTCCTTATCCGGATAAGAATTCATAAGGAGTGGGAAGCTCCCAAGCACCAGCCCACTGAGAGGAGGTAAAGGGCAATCCCCTATCATCCAGTACGTGATGAAACTCAGCCCACAAAATGCCAAGGACACAGGCATCTCCACCCACCCTCCCCTCCACTTAGCATTACCATAAAGTCTAATTAAAGAACACTTAACAATACCCCTTAATTCAAAATAGTCAGGTATACTAGTCCAAACAAAGAGGGATAATGAAATGAGAGCGTAAAAAGCATGCGGAGAAACCACCCTCTGTATTCTCTTATGCCCCCAGTAGCTTGCTCAAACAGCCAGATTAAGCCACGGCTCAGGTTTATAATGGAAGGAACAAACTTGATCCCTAATGTGATATTACCCACTGAGGGCTATGTAGTTCAACAGTAAGAGACTAAATAAAAGAAAGAACAAAACACTTGAGTTCAGGAGGAGACCAGTCGCTATGGAGTGATAGAAGAACTGATTGCCTTGCAGCTCCATAGTGGTATTGGGGGGAGCTAGGAACCACTGGGACCAAGTGTAACCATGAAACACCCCCATGGAAAACACAGCCTCCGTGTCCTAGATCCCAAACACAGAGCATATACCCAGCATCTTCCTCTGGTCTGATGGCCATGATGTAGGTCTGTCCAGGCACAGTTCCTCTTTGGAACAGACTCCCAAACAAAACAGGAGCAGCAAAAAGCATCTGCTGAGGTAAGGGTAGACGTCTCAGTCAACACACGCACAGGTGGGGTAGATACAGACATAGCGATAGTGTTAGTAGATAAACATACTGCTTACAGAACTTAGACCCAGTAAAAGGGAGAAACCCTTGTGCTAACAAAATGTCAAACCTTCTTGAACAGATCTGGTAGTTTAATTGAGAGGTCTATGACCGCTTGATCCAGAGAGTCTAAAGAAATCCACGATCATGAGATTAGGGCTTGCAGTCGAGCTGAGTACGCCATTTTGAACCTAATGCCCATCGCAATGAGTTTATTAACTATCGGGTGGAAGAAGGCTGCCCATTTCTGTCTGGTTTCATAGGGCAGGTCCTGTGTAATCCTGAACTGTTTCCCCTCCCATTGCACTGATTGAAGCTTCCAGATTTTGGATAGAATGTGTTGCTTTTCAAGGAAGCTGAGAAATTTTAGTATAATTGGCCTGGCAGGAACCCCCACGGGGGACCGTGGTCTTAGCGACCGGCGGGCCCTCTCGATCTGATATGATGGATTTATCAGAGAAGGTCCTACTACCTTGTTGAGAAATTTCTGGAGGAAGGGAATGATGTTGAGGCCTTCCTCAGATTCCGGAAGCCCAATGATCAGTATATTGTTAAGACGGCTACGGCCTTCAAGATCCTCCATTTTTAATTGTACCTTGGCCTGCCGTTATTTTTTGTTTGGATATGTCTGGATCCAGTTTATCTCTCCAGCATTCCAGGGATGTGGGGTAAGCCTCTGCATTGCCCATTCTGTGACCCAGGTCATTCAGATCTCCCCGGAGTGATATTAGTTCTGCTGAAATGTCCACCAGAGTTTCTCTAAAGAGGATCAGTTCCTGTAGAAAGCGGTCCTTTGTTAGGGGTACCATTGAAGCTGGTGTGCTGAGGGGCTTAGATGATTGTGTGCCCTGGGCCTTTGACTTCTTTGGAATCTTCTCCGGTGTAGCAGGTGGTGTGTGGTGAAGTGGGGCCTGCCAGTATCTGCCTCCACTGCGGTGGAAACCACTAATGTCAATCAGAAAGTAAGTTAGGTGAGTGCTGCAGGCAGGCGCCAAGTGGAGAGCCAACAATTTTTCAGATTTGGAGCTGTAGCAGTAGATTAGAGGTAGATGGATGGTGGAACGTGAGAGCTCCATGCCCTAGCTGCTATCAGGCTGCCGACATCACATGATCTCCCCCAGCACTATCCCTGCACAAACATGTTACTGTTTGCAGAGCTCTATGACAAGAGCAGAACACAGAGCATCAACAGAGAGTAATTTTATTTTTATTTAAAGTATAACGTGTTGAAGCTGACACTGCCTCAGTCCTGTACATCTCAGCCTGTGTATATAAAGAGCATGCTCTTCTCTTTTGATATCAACTCCTCAACCTTTACAAGTGGTACATTATATGCATTCCTCACTAAAATGTTTATAGTCAGAGAAGTGTTCACCTTACAAAACCAGGAGTTACCGCACTTGTAAGCCTAATGCATGCATGTATTTATTTTATTTATTTTCATTGCCGGGTAAATGAAGTGGGTGTTGAAACCTGTTTACAGGAATGAACCAGGAGGTAAGAACTACACATTATGAAAAGTACAGCATACAAACACAGCAAATATGCTCATGAGGTTAGAAACATGGAACCATAGAACTTGTTGGCAGATGAGGACCTCTTGGCCCACCTAATCTGCCCATTTCTCATTCCTGTACTGTCATTGCAGACCCTACCTGATTCCTGGTTAGCTCCTCCCTCTACTTTCCTACCAAGATTCCGTTGTGCCTGTCCCATGCATGCTTGAAGCCCTCTACTGTTTTCATCCCACCACATCTGCTGGAAGGTTGTTCCTGGCATCCACCACTCTTTCAGTGAAAAATACTTCCTCACATCCACCAAAGTTACCTTCTTCCAGCTTCATTGCATGCCCTTGTTCTTGTACACCTTCTCCTCTGAAAATACTCCCCACTGTACCCTGTTCACCCCCCTGTGAGGTATTTATTGGTTCTGTCATGTCCCCTCTCCCTCCTCTCTTCGGGGTGTGCATATTGAGACCCTCAGTTTCTCCTCATAGGCCTTTGATGCAGCCCTGCTGCATTTTAGTTGCCCTTCTCTGGACAGCCTGTACCCTGTCTATGTCCTTCTTGAGATGTGGTCTCCAAAACTGGACACAGTACTCCAGGTGGGGTCTCCTCAACAATCTATAGAGTGGTAACATCACCTCACTCCTTCTGCTGGTGATTCTCCACCCTCTGCACCCCAGTCCCCTACTCCATATCTACTGCCTCGTCGCATTGTTGTGCCACCTTGTGGTTATCAGATATGATTATCCCAAGGTACCGTTCCTGTTTAGTTACCAGCAGTTCCACCCCTCCCATTTCATACTATGCCTCTAGGTTTCTGTGCCCTAGGTGCATGATTTTGCACTTTTGTCATTGAAACTCAGCTGTCACACCCTTGACCAATCCTTAAGATCTTCCAAGAATCAGTCTTCACCATTCAGTCATACTAATGATCTAAGCTATACTGCAGAGGCATGTCAGCCCACTGCTGAATTTCCTAATATGTATTATAAAACTATGACTGCCACTTCTTTTCAGTTACTGTAATCATTGTTGTGTCGCCCACAAAAAGCGTATTAAGGGTTATGAAGCACATTTGTTAAAAATTGCCTTTATCAGTAACAGCTCTTCAGAGTATCTAAAATATTCCTGCTTGATTTCTATCTTGTAAGAACAAATAGGATCATAAAACCCATCATCGTTTTACTTCAAGGGCCTTGAACCTTTGCCAGTGGATCTTTCTCTATCTAGGTAGTAGGTGTGAAGTAGATTTTTTCAGATTATGGTACATATCAATTTAGTATTCATCTTCTAGCTGCAAACTTTTCTTCATCTGGAAAGCATATACAACAGGCAATATATTATTGAACAATTTATTTTGATCAGTGCATGCTGCAGAAATCAATAAAAGACTGGAGCACTAGAAACATGTAGCAGAGCAGTTGCAATTACATGCTGCAACACTGCAATGTTTTGTAGACAGCCAGACACATCTTTTGCCATTCTATCTGCAGTTTTCCAGTGACAGTGGTAATAGCCCAGATGGCCTTGACCCTAATTCTTTCAACTCTCTGAACCTGCTATTTTGGGCCCTATCTCCTCTCTGTTAAATCTTCTGTTTCTAGGGTTTAAAACAAGCCAGCCATTCTCTTCTCCATCCTCAAAGGGTGATCCAATCTCCTCAATTAACTACTATCACATTTCTCTCCTCCCTGCTCTAGTGAAAGTGCAGAGAAACTTATTCCCTTCCCAGCTCTCATCCTTTCTCATCTCCTACTTCTTCCTTTGCCCTTTACAGTCTGGCTTCCAGAAAACCCACTACATGGTCTCATCCCTCGTAGACCTCACTAACTGCATACTGAAGGGATGGACCTATGGCTATTTACTGCTGCAAGGTTTGACAACTTGGCAAAAGCATTTTATAGTCTCCCATCCCCTTCTACTAGGCAAGCTTGTATGGGGAGGCCTATCAGACTTATCAGCTCCTTCCTAAGCCTGATACCTTGTACAGCAATTAATCGTGCCTTCTAGTCCTGGTACACTGCAAGACTGTCAAGATGATCCTCCTGGTGATTGACTATATGGGTGTTGTATTCAGTACCTCTAAAACATCCTTGACCCATGCTGGCCTCCTGATGCAGCAGTAGTGTGACCGCCATGACACCAACCTGGGTTCAGAAGCAAACTCTAGGCATCAGAGGGCCAGCTGGAAGGAGGAGAACTGAGCATCTGAAAAACAGCTGTCCTCCATCGGGGGGGGCAGAGCCCAATGCACGCCAAGCCCTTGGAGGAAGCTGAGGAAGAGGCAGACCAGGTCTGAACATCGGGGGGGGGGCATGGCAGACATCAGCACATGTCATGCAGGATCACGTGGCATGCATCCAGATGTCATTGCATTCCACACCTCTCAGGGCACCGGAAATGGGAAAAGCCAGCAGAAGGATGGCACTGAGTACTGGAAGGCCCTGCACCTGACCAGCTGAGCACACCAGCCACAACTGGATCATGACCACAGTAGGGTTTGGGGAAACCCACTGACCTTGCCAGGGGTGGCAAGCCCTGTGGGAGATGGCTGGTGATAAGTCACAGTGGAGGTCAGGGTGTAGAGGATGTTGTTCTGGTTGTTCCTTACATTGTGTGGGTGCTATTCCTTTTTTTCTGTGCTTGATTGACTTCTGAATATAGCACCACATGTCTACTGGTACTCCTACTGTTTTTGACTTTATTGTTCTATCTACTACCTATGGAGCACAGGTTGGCACTTTTTTTTTAGTGCTGTAAAAATTTCATGGAACTGATTAATATATGGAAACTGTGAGGATTTCTAAGAGTGTGACACACTGATTTTTTACATGGAAGACAATTAGAGGATTGCTCCATAGTCGGAAGAGATCCCAGGACGGAAAGCGGCACCACTGAGTGAGCGGTGAGATTCTGGGGGAGAGCATTTTGCACCAGACTGCATCACATGATGGCTCACACGGGAGAAGGACCACGAGGAGTGCAACAAGCTCCTGTCGAAAATGGCATGCAGAATGTCTTTGCAAATCTGATTTTCACAGCACAGGAGGGTAGAAATCCACTCTTGGGGGAAGTAGACCAGACCCAACAGGAAGGTGGTGAGTTAAATATGAAGTTATTATTTTGCAAATTGGAGAAACTAGTCTTAAAGGGGAAACATATGTTTTGGCACAAGACAACACTGGAGGCCTATCTGCAGGTTCACTGACCTATGCAGCCATATAGAGTTATGCTTGTGTAACTGTATTAGTTTGGTCTTGGCCATTCACACTCTCTGTTCCAGAGGAATTACCACCCTGTAGGGGTACAAAAGGCAAGGAACCCTCGGAAAGGGTTCCACCCCTAGAGATGCCCAGGGGACAATTCCGTAGCTAAAGGTACCTTAGGAATCCCCCAAAGGAGAGAATTGCTGCCACTGGAGGAGGAGGGGAGGATGGTGGAGCAAAGAAAAATTGTTTCACAATGAGTCTGAGAGGAACTGCTTATATAGTTTAGGAAGTGGGAGTGGCAGGCTGCTTGGCCACTGAACTCCAGACAAAGCCTTTCCAATTCACTGACCTATGCAGCCAGTATAGTGTTATGCTTGTGCAACTGTCTTAGTTTGGTTTTGGCCGTTTGCACTCTCTATTCCAGAGGAATTACCACCCTGTAGAAGTACGAAAGGCAAGGAACTCTCTGAGAGTGTTTCAACCCTAGAGTTGCCACGGATGATTCCCATGGCTAAAGGTACCTTAGAATTCAAAAAATGTAGTACAAACATCCCCAAAGAAGGAGGCAACACGAAGCATATGAGCAAGCAGTAACTGTGATGTAGTAGCAAGAACTGTGACGTAGTAGTAGTACAGAAGCATAGACAGTTTGATAATGCAATGAGATGCTCAGTTTGATAAAGTAATGAAATGCCCAGGTTTGTGTAGCATGATAGTAATAGTTTGCGTTGAGATTAGGAGATCCCCTAAGAAGAGAGGGAACAGCAGGACATCCTCCACCTCCATCCAACAGCGGAACCTACCTAAAGAATACATGGAACGGCCTTCCGGAGGAGGTTGTGGAGTCAAAAACAGTGGTGGAATTCAAGCATGCATGGGACAATCATAAGGCAATTCTAGGGGTTGGGGGTAGGAAGAAGTAGGCTGCTGGTTAACTAGGATCTGCAGCTTATCCAGTAGGTAGGGAAATGGGCAGACTGGGTGGGCCAAGCGGTCCTTATCTGCCATCAAATTCTATGTTTCTATGTAAAGAAACTTGGGGACACTACTATGCTAACTATGAGTTATGACCTGAGGCAACAGAGGAGAAAAAACCCTATGAGGAGGAAATCTTTGGGATCCAAGTCCTAGGTCGCTTTCTCTCAAGGCTTGGGATAGTTTATTTAGTGGCGTCTGCAGCTGCAGTTTGCAAAACCAATTAAAGGAGGTGGAAAATATTCCAATTTGGAGAAGACTCTCACTCAAACCCTCTAAGCGAACACTGTGGAAGGTTGCGAAAACTCTGCAACAATACATGCAACTAAGGTGCAGGAGGAGGAGGAGAGCAACGACTGCAGAGGCACTCACCTGCCTGCCTAAAATCAAACCAGGTGAACCAGAGGCAGTCATAGGGAGAATGCAGTGAAGGTGCCTCGCTAGAGAAACCACTAAAGTCAATGGCTAATTGTTATAGTGGAACATTAGAGCCAAAGGAGGTAACTTTTTCCACACTTCACCGCTAGTCTTAAATTCTACACCAGGAGCTGCTGTCGCATAGCAGGCAGCTAAAGCCAAGTCCGGGGTGAAGACATTCCCAGCTATGGGCCAGGTGAGAAGGATCCCACCCCAAGTTGGACATGCTCGAGATGCAGACTAAATGCAGAGTGAGATCATCAGCTGCAGGAACCGTGCACCAGAACAGAATGGCTGGTATGCTCCAGAAATTGATTAAGAGCTAAAAAGCTGGTGAGCTGAATGAGCATGAATGAGCATGGTGTGCTGAGATCATAATGAGCATCGAGTGCTGAGATCTTTCAAGGTCAAATGCAGAACTGAGTGCAGCAGAATACCAGAGGCCGAAGCCAAGGGGATGGCAGTAGGCATGAAGCAATGACTGCATAAGCAAGTGTGGAGCTTCACGTAGGTCAGTAAACAGAGTAGTAATAAGTGGACCTGCATGTAGGTCTGCATAACATAGGGCAAACAGCACTGAATAGTGGGGCAAGCCAGCCAGGCATTTCAAAGCCAAATCAAGGTGATAAACAATGAGGATTTTTGGCAATGAAGACAGGATTTTGAACAGAAATAATTAGCCACATTGGCCACGACCACCCAAACACCTCCCAGTCCCCGTCATAGGATAAACAAGGAAGCAATGGAATGGCAGACAACCACATGCAGATATTAAAGCTAACTAAATAGCCCCAGCAGGAACTTTAACTAACCTCAGAGTAGAACAAGGTACAACAGCAATGGGAGTAAATGAAGCAGTAGCAGTAAGCAATTAGGTCTGTGCAGCAGTAGTGGAAACAATTGAGTACACTGAGTTGTAACTGCAATAATCAAAATAAAAGGAGGCACAATGCTCTGTAAGCACTGTCACCAGGCAGTGCAATGAGATTGCTCTAATGAGGCAAGTAGAATGAATTGAGCATGATTCAGCTGTATAGCCAGGGTTCAGTGTGAGCCAGAATCAGGTGCAAGCAATTAAGTATGCAACATGGAAAACAGCTATGGCTGAGCTGAACACACAGATAATGTTTGCAGTTGCATTGCAAGGCCGTTGAGCATTGTAACTGAAAACAATTCAAGTTGTGAGTAACTGAAAGCAAGTAGTATGAGCTCTGGAGCAGCAGTATGCCAGGAGCTTAGAAAAAAAGTTCACAAACACAAAACAGGGAATAAAAATAGAAGAAGCATGCACAGCCGAAGGCAAAATACAAACCAGAAGCAGGAAAGAAACACAGAAGCCGGCAGACAAGCAGGAGCAACGGTGGGTAGGCCCCAAGCAGCTCAGAGGACAGACGGACAGAAAAAATGCTTCATAATGAAGCTGAGAGGAACTGCTTATATAGCTCAGGAAGTGGGTGTGCCTGGCTGCTTGGCCACCGAACTCCAGGCAAAGCCTTTCCAATTAAGAGAATACTGAGGGGACTGCGTATCAATCAAAAACCGTCCTATAGGACTGAAAATGTAAAATTTATGCACAGATGGCACAACAATAGGCAGGAGGCTTCACTTAAAAATATAGAGCTTGTTCTTGAATTTGCTCGACCCATAGGAGAGGAGCGCACTATGGAAATTGAGGAGACAGAAATGAAGTTAAAAGAATTCACATACACAACCGAGTGGGAGAGCTTGGGGTGGTAGATATACCCCTGACAGCAGTTACTCATCAAGAGACAGTGTGGTGGTAGGGTGGGGTCCCAAATGTACTGCAGTCCACCATAAATGGTTTTTGAAGTCATTTTCACTGTTTTTCTGCCCTTCCTTGAGACACCCGCTATCAAGATGCCATGTGTCTGCATACTGCCACATGGCATCAGCCAGCATCTTCCCTATGTAAGGTGCATCTACCTGTAGCTTTACCTGGGGTCACCCTGGTGGTGCTGCTGTGCAGTGTCACTACCTCCCAGAGAAGGAAAGCATACTCTGTGATGCTCTATCATTCACTCCCCCAGCATCTGTTGATGCAGACTTGTTCTTACCGGGTCATGGAAATGCAAGTGGTAGCCCTACCGCTGTGTTTATAGTCAGCCTTGCCTTCCTCTTCTCTGAATAACCTCTCCTCTCCTCCTTCTAGTACCCTGCTTTTAAAGCCCATCTTAATGACCTTTCCACCCACACCTGCTCATGCTCCTGACCTTTACCTCCTTCTCCTCCACCCTTTTTCCCATTCCTCCACGGGGCCCCAGGCATGCTTCTTTCTCCTTTTGGTAGTTTTAGCCCCTCTGCTCCTGAACTGTACCTGCACCTCATCTACCAAAGTGCACTATTCCCCATTTTGTACACTGCCCTTTTGTATATTCTTCTTGTATAATTATGATTTTGCTCATTATTTTGAAGACACATTTTATTTGTGTCAGACTTGTATGATGTACTTATTGCTGTATTTGCCATTTTGTACATTTTACATCCGATACGTATTGATTTGGTCATTTATTTTTAACTCAGTTTTGTATTATACTCTACATTATACATTTTATTGTACTCTCCTCAGTTTTACTCCCTTCTCCAGGCTGCATCTGGGAACAAACTTCAGCTCAGTGTGCCTCTTCAGGTCTATAATTTTCAAATAAATGTAACTGGGTCGCCGTTTAACTTTCAGTTACTACACCTACCTTGAGGGCTCAACAAGGTTGAGGGGCCTGGACTCTGCTTCAGGTGGAAAACGGGCTGGGGGGGTTCCTTCCCAGATATAAAGTAAGTAGCGCGGCGTCTTCATATTATAGTGGGCCAGTTGTTGGTGCAGTAACCCCCTGGGATGTTGTACCTCCCCTCACAGTCACCCCACACACAGAATACCACTTTAAGTTGCAACACTTTAAAGCACATGCAGTTAAAGACTGTACTTAATAATATGCTCACAAACAGTATTAAACAACAGGCGCACCCAAGTGCTGCAACAGCCATGGGCAGAGGCATCCTGGACTCCCTGCAAGGGGCATGCCTCAAGCAGCTGGTGCTGAGCGAACCGGGAGGAAGCAATTTTGGACCTGATACTAACCACAGGGGACAGAATTATGGATGTCAGGGTAGGTGAACACCTGGGGTCCAGTGACCATTGCACAGTGAGGTTCAATGTGAGAACTACAACAGGGACATGACACACAAAGGTGAGGGTTCTAGACTTTAATAGGACAGACTTCATTTGGATGGGGGTATGTCTCAGGAGGACCTAGAAGGGGTCAAGAAAGAGGGGAGTTGAGGAACAATGGGACCATCTAAAAGGAGCCATAGTGGGGCAACAAAACTTTGCATTCGACAATTAGATGAAGGCAAAGGAAAGGAAAACCACCATGGTTCTTGCAGGAGGTGGCAGGAAATGTAAGGGCAAAAAGTCAGCCTTCAGGAAATATAAGGAGACACAAAAGGAGGAGGATATGGCAGAATATCTAGAAAAACAGGGGAGGCAGGAAAGTAGCTAGGAGCGTAAAGGCAAAGGCAGAGGAAAATATAGCAAAAGGAGTTAAAAGGACAAGACCTTCTATAAATATTTAACAAGAAGAGAAGGACCGGGGGGGGCAGGATTGTAAGGCTGAAAGAAGAGGGAGGAGTGGGAGTGGGAGGGGACTAGGATAAAGCATCAATCCTCAGCAAATATTTCTGTAACCCCCCTACAAATAGGGGTTCCCAAAAAGTCTTCCTTGAGCTTGCCTAAATACTCACTGCCACGCTGATGTCCTGCGTTTTAGCAGTTTAAATGTGATTGCCAGAGAGTGCCTGTATAGCCTCTGTGTACTGTCTCTTTAAGAGCTGCCTGGATTGCAGCCATAAGCAATCTGAGAGGGAGCTCTGTTTGAAAGATGTAACTATTTGCTGAAAATCATTTAGAGTGATAATGATAATGTAGTTTGTCTAACCTGCCTTCTTTGCAACAAGGACTGTTTTGTTTATCTCCACTATCTTGGTCCTGGACTGCAGAATTGGACCAATCAGTACTGGTGGGACCTAAAATGGAGCAGGACTACAGGAGCTGTCTGGAGTCAAAATCTGTAGGAATTGCAGTTTTGGGCTTTTGGCACCTGAAGGGGGAGCCTTTGTTGTGACTGACAGACAGATCAGCCAACCAAACCTTTTGGATTCTAGGAAAAGTCCCAGGCTTGCTGGCAGTTGAGTCAGATCTCAGTCGGGAGCTGAAGAAGCAACAGCTTGAGACAATCAAGCAGCCGTCTGAGTAGTTTCTTGGAAAAACTGTGGAAAGGCCTGAGTTGTGGCCTTCATGTCTGCCTGCTGCCCCTGAGAGGTAAAGAAGAGAATTATTTTGGACTAAATCCAAGTTTGTGAGAACGAAGTAAGCCACTCATTTTTTACCAGGCTCATACCTGAAGAAGACCAAAGATTTTGCTGAATGTGATCTGCCTGTCAGGACTTCCAGCTGCTTTTGAATCCCCGGTTTGTGCAGAGACTTTGCGATCATGACCGGAGAGCGGTTTGCCTGGTACAGTAGAATTTCCTTACATGTAAATGTGCTGTGTATTGAAAGTGGGTCATGATTTGGTTCCCCACTGTTTGAACTGTGTTCTGCTTGCTGGAAGCTTTATCTAGCCTATTCGGACTGAATCCGTGTTCATCTCCATTCGGCCTGGGCCATGCCACGCTGGCCCTGCCAGACTACTCCACTGCACAGAGAAAGCCACCGACAAGAAACCTGCCTGGGGATCAGCCCCCTGCTCCATGTTTGAACAGGAACAACGCCTCTACGATTCGTGGAGGCCCTGCTTCTCCTGGCACTCCAGATTAACCACCTGCTGTCTTGATTTTCGTCCAGCATGTGTCCAGTCTTGGATATCGTGAGTAATCATCAGGGTAGCTCCCTGCAACAACAGCCTAATCTAAAAGTGTGTCATCGGATTGTCTTGTTGCTTTCTTTCCACGAACTGAGCCCTCCAGCTCTGGATTACAAATTGTGTGTGTTGTGCGTGTTGTTTTCTTCCATCACAGGGCTCCAACCAGCTGCAACGTTCCTGGCTAGTCCACCATTCTCCATCTGGGTACCCAGAGTGTGTGACTGTTTATGGACCCTGATGTGCATGCATAACTGTTTGATTGATAGAGCCTTTAAGCAAATTAACCTGATTATGCCCTCCTTGTTCAAGTCCCTTAAATAAATCAGATCTAACTCTTTTGCATTTACCCTGACTGTGGTTCCAGTTTGTGCAAGAATACTGTACTGCTGTTATTTGCTGTGTATAACCTTGTTTTTCTGGGTCCCCAGGGCCAAGCCAGAGGAAAGCCCTGGTGGTAAGTGCAAACAGTGTGTGTACTTGTGTGGTGTATCAGGGTATTGTGAAAGTGATTATTGTGTATTGTTCTGGCCACTAGCAAGGAAAGAGGTGGGTTACAGTGTCCCTGGAGGCTGTGCGCGCAGGTTAGCTTGACCACTACTCAACCCTGACCTCCGGGTGGAGGCACCCATTTCAGAACCCAGGCCCCCTTTAACCTGCTACTAGCCAAGCAGCCAGGGTAGTAGCCCTTGGGATAGCGCCACCTAGGGGTTACATTTCTGTTCAGTTTTAATGGAGAAAGAGGAAGGGAGGGACCACAGCTAAGAATCAGAATGGGTAGGGAGGTGGACAACAATCTGTTCAAAGAGGAAAGAATCCTAAAAGAACTTACAAAACTAAAGGTAGATAAGGCAATGGAACCAGATGGGACAAACCCTGGAATATTAAAGGAGTTAGGGAGGTACTAGCTGCACCAGTGGCAGCCCTATTCAAAGAGCCAATGGGGACGGGAGTGGTTACAGAGGACTGGAGAAGGGCTGATGTGGTCCCTCTCAACAAAAGCGGGAGCAGGGAGGAGGCTGGAAACTATAGACCTGTCAGCCTGACCTCAGTGGTGGATAAAATTATGGAATCTCTGCTAAAGAAAAGGATAGTGGAGCACAGCGAATCAAATGGAGCACAAGATCCGAGGCAGCACAGCATCATGGCAGGAAAGTCACAGCAAACTAATCTTATTGATTTCTTTGACTAGGTCACTTGGGAATTGGATCGGGGGGAGTGGTGGATGTGGCCTACCTTGACTTCAGCAAGGTGCTCAACACCGTTCCACAAAGGAGGCTTGTGAACAAGCATGGTGGCATGGGATTGGGACACAAGCTGGTGAACTGGGTTGCAAATTGTTTGAAGGATAGAATGCAGAGAGTGGTGGTAAACGGGGCTAAATCTGAAGTAGGGAGGGTGACCAGCAGGGTGCCACAGGGGACAGTTCTTGGGCCAGTGCTGTTTAATATCTACATCAGCAACATTGCAGAGGTCTGGAGGGGAATGTGTGCCTCTTTGCAGATGACACAAAGATCTGCAATAGGGTGAACAGTCCAGGAGGGGTGGACAAAATGAGGAGGGACCTAGCTAAAATGGAAGAATGGTCTAGAGTGTGGCAGATTGGATTCAATGCGAAGAAGTGCAAAATTATGCACTTGGGGCATAGGAACCCAGGGGAGGATTACATGATGAGGGGGAGATATTAGCAGCCACAAAACAGGAACGATATCTGGGGGTCATCATATCTCATGACCTAAAGGTGGCCAAACAGTGTGTCAAGGCAGTAGGGAGAGCCAGTGGGAAGCTAGGGTGCATAGGGAGAGGTATTAAAAACGGAAGAAAAGTGGTCATAATGCCACTGTACAGGTCATTGGTGAGACCTCATTTGGAACACTGCATCCAGTTCTGGAGGCAGCACCTCCGGAAGGACATAGACAGGGTGGAGACGGTTCAAAGAAGGGCTACAAAAATGGTGTTGGGCCTGCACCAAAGGTCATACAAGGAGAGACTGGAGGAATTCAATATGTATACCCTGGAGGAGAGGAGAGAAAGGAGATATGATAGAGACCTTCAAGTATCTGAAGGAAATCAATAAGGTACAAGAGGGCAGCATCTTTCAGAAGAGAAAATGCTCTAAAACAACAAGAGGGCATGACATGAGACTGGAAGGGGGTAAACTAAGGGGTAACATGAGAAAATACCTTTTCACGGAAAGGGTGGTGGATGCTTGGAATTGTCTGCCCCAGGAGTTGGTGGGAGCAAGCACAGTGGGGGGATTTAAGCTTGCATGGGATAAGCATAAGGGAACCCTGGAGAGGAGGAGGGAGAGACTGCAGCCGTTGACCAAGTAGGGTCAGCAGCAGCTCATTTAAGATAGGGTATAAGGGCAGACTAGATGGGCCT
Source organism: Neoceratodus forsteri (assembly GCA_016271365.2). Classification (NCBI taxonomy): domain Eukaryota; kingdom Metazoa; phylum Chordata; order Ceratodontiformes; family Ceratodontidae; genus Neoceratodus; species Neoceratodus forsteri. The sequence goes on along the minus strand of JADMNL010000022.1, from coordinate 433,608,622 downwards.
GGGGGTCCTTATCTGCCATCATTTTCTGTGTTTCTGTGTTTTTAATAAATATTTGATTAAAGGGATATGGGAATGGGAAACAAAAATAAATAGCACTGAAATGTTTGAACTGGTGAAACCAATAGACAGCATTAATAACAGTGCCCACCCTCCACCAGCAACACACAGTAGTTTCCCCACCTCCCCACTGGTACCAGTGCCCTTTAAAGTTAATCTGGATACCGAGGATGAGGTGTTGCAGGCCTGAATGGTGCAGCTGTGTGGCTGGAGTTGGTGCACTTAGCAAATAAAACAGGAAGCTTTGGATAAATTTTATTTCACAACCCAGGTCAGGGGCAGGCCCTGTGGGTACTCACGGTTCTGAAGACAGTATGCCAGGGTCTGACAAGGATGACAGGTTCAGTCAGTTGAACTGGGGCCTTGATCTGTACAAGCAGGGTGGCAGCCTACTTTACTGTAAAATGATCTGTTAGCTTGCCACTTTCGGAGCTGTTGGCAGAGTCTGGCAACTTGTCACCTTCGGTGCTACTTCTTCACAAATGCTGGATCAGGCCAGTACTGAGGACCAGGGTCATAGACCTGTCTCACACATCCAGGCATCTAACTCTAGAGGCAGATGATGGGTAATACCCAGCTATGGCACTACCTGGCCAATTTTCCAGTCCATCCTTGGCAGATGGTGATCCTATTCTGGAACTCAGGAATCACACAATCTTTTTCTATCGGCAAGCAATAGACACAGACACCCCTGAAGACAGATCTGGCTCACCCCCAGGCTTGGGGGCAAACAGTCCTCTCAGTCGGTTTTCAACGGTAGGTTCAGACTACAATGGCTTCTCTTGCTTCAGCTGGATTTCCCCAGGCAAAAGGAATTTTCTAAAGTGTCTGTATTCTGACTGTTTAATCCAAACAACACTGCAGGCATTTGGCGGACCACAGTCCAACCCTCCTCAAAGTCTGAGGGCTTTTCTCAGATGCTGAAGAGCTTTGCTTCAAATAAATCTTAAACTTTCGCTCTGGCTTTCCAGGTGATCGAAAGCTGTTGGCAAGCTTCCTAAAACTCAGCTGTGGAAACCTTAGGCCAGCTTTCAAATTTTTTCCTGGCTCTCTCTGCACTCCCCTGTTTCCCTCAGAGAGCTCTCCAGAACTGCTCCAAGCTGTGTCTTCTCCCAACACCAGTGAGAGAGAGAGAGAGAGAGAGAGAGATTTTGGCAGCCTATTCACTGACACAGCTGTCCATCTATAATATTAATATGTATATGGTTTACTCAACACTTGATTGGCTGAGTGAAAAGGCGGTCCCCCTACCCAGAAGCCATAGTGGCAGTCCTTAGAGCTCCCTGAATCCTGATTGGGTACTGCAGGGTCAGAGGTCACCAAAATGGCATCCATCCTAATAGTTTACATGTAGTCCCGATGTTACAAGCATACAAAACAGTTTTAACAAATAACTGTCCCACAGTCCAGTAACTGCCTCTCCACTCTGTTGTCCGGTTACGGAATGGGATTTGATAAAGACTTCCTTTGTCTGTTGCTAGTGCTGTAGCACTGGGTCCCCAGGCAACAGGCAGAGGTGTGCATTCACTGAACAGTCTTGGCTATTCTTAAAGTAACAGTACACATTAAGCATTTAACATTGTTACAGGGTTCACCTTCTTTGTCCCCCCAAATGTGTCTCTGAACCCCTCACTTGTGCTTATGGGATCCCAGAAGTCAGAGTACACACAGGAACACTTGTACTGAGCTGCAAAGACAGCTTTAATACAGAGCTCTGTAGCACTAATGGGATCTATGTGCAGACCACCAGTTCGAATGTGCACACACAGAGCTGGTGACACTTCAGTGCTTGAATAGCGCTAGCTGCGCTGTACTGCCAGCTGGTGGTTTTAACTATTTACTTTTACTCCTACAGTCCTTAGCTATACAGACACTCAGGGACTGGCAGGAGCAACAGACAGGGCACCAGTGGACCTGGGACTGGCAAGACCAGATGGCTGGGAGGCAGATCAGGTAAGCCCCACCCGTGAGGAGTTACATAAATAAATAATGCAAAACTGTTATTGTAATAGCTGATATGGTCTGATATCAACCAGATAACTGGTACAATAACTATTGCATCTCTTAACATATGCAGCCTGCTAGCAAAATTTGATGCTCTCCAGGTATGGATGGCCCAACATAAACCAGATGTCATCTCAGTCGTGGAGACCTGGCTCACTCCTAGAACCCCTGACTCTGCTATCCAGCTTGAGGGCTACACAACTTTCAGGGTGGACAGGTGAGGGAAACGAGGGGGAGGATGTGTCATTTATGTTAATGACTCAATTCAGTGCAGGGCACTCCCCATCCCACCCAGGTATGGATGGCCCAACATAAACCAGATGTCATCTCAGTCGTGGAGACCTGGCTCACTCCTAGAACCCCTGACTCTGCTATCCAGCTTGAGGGCTACACAACTTTCAGGGTGGACAGGTGAGGGAAACGAGGGGGAGGATGTGTCATTTATGTTAATGACTCAATTCAGTGCAGGGCACTCCCCATCCCACCCCAGGGTGGAAGATCACAAATTCTTTCCATCCAGGTTCAACTTGGGTCCCAGAGAAAGTGTTTAACTATAATCTCGGTGAACATACTCCCTAAAGATCAAGAGGCTGGTTTCAAACTAGCACTTCATTATTTATCTATTATACAATGACAAGGGAATTTCCTACCCTCTGATTGTTCAGTGGGTGCCTGGGACAGTGATGATATTATACAATAACATCACCGTATGAAGGCCAGGCATACACATGACCACACAGGGTTTTAAATAATTGATTAGCAGTTTTTTTCTTGGGACTATACTAACTGTACAGAAAATATTTATATAGATTTTCTAGAAGTGCTGTGTTTGTTAAACACAGTGAGGCAAGAGCTATGCATTTTCACAAAGATTTAACACTTTTATTAGCAAAACGCTAATCAATTTTGGAGTTAAATAAATCCCTGCCGATATCAGATTCAAAAATATGCCTCCTCTTCACAAGTTACCGCTATGGACCATCACGCTAAACAACTTCAACCCACCTCCCCAAAACCAAGTTACCAATTCCTACAAATGCCAGCCACAACAAATACTGCCTGCAATAATATTATAACAGAAAGCACTTTAAATAAAGTGCACCAAGTATTTTCTTTTAATATGCTGACACACTACAGCTTCTCAGTCGCGGGCTCAACGGATTCTTCACTGCCCACCTCTTTTAACTTGCTGCTGCACATTTGCCATTATCCTGCAGTGTTCTCCGTAAAGCCACATAATGTACCGGAAAACCTAAATTCACGGCTTCTGCTATAAAAACACACAATCTGCCGGCTTCTTCTGCTTCTGCTGTATTCACGCCAAAAGTTAACGAAGCCGGACACCTCAGTTCCATCAGCACGATTATGAAATTTGGACATCAATTGCAGGTCTCATAACCCGCCAACAGGCTCTAAACCCAGAAAACGAGATAATTAAACCATAAAAATAAAAACTCAAACAAATGTCAGTTGCATCCCATTTCACCGGGTGAAGAATAGGAGTGGGGTCAAAATACCATAAGCAAATTAAAGTGTGAGCAGTGTCATACTGGGCAAAGCACACTGCTTCAGCTAAGAGCTCCATCTAGTGGCAGAAACACATATTGGACTTTTTCTTAAAACATACTCCTCCACCCAGAAAAAATTGAATAAAAATGCATAAAAATCTTTATTTTTTTTTTTTTCTTTATGATTAACAACTGAATCATTGTATAATAGCAATAAGGCACTCCAGGGTGTGTGTTATCGTGTAATAACATCACTCCTGGGGTGGTGGAAGCACTCGGCTTTGCCTCGTGCTTCAACCCACCCCAGGAGTGACATTATTACACAATAACACATACCCTGTCATGCCTTATTGCTTAAGTAATCACCATCAATCTGAAATCATAATGTTAGGGGACTTTAATATAAATTGGTTATCCCTAGATGCTGCACCTTACCAGGATGCAATAGCGGCCGAGAACATGGTCCAACCTCGCTCAATCCCCCACTCGTAAACTATCGCGCACCGGTTCAAGTACTCTCATAGACTGGGCACTAACCAACTGGCCACAAAGAATAACTAGAACCACTGTGCTAGCCAACTCTATCAGTGACCACTCACCAGTCTTATGCTCCTGGACAAAAAAGACCCTGAACCCCCCCCAAAAAAAACAATAACCTCCAGAATTATAAAAGCTGGCCATCTTGCCTCACTAAAATCCTACCTCCGCCAGCAAGACTGGGAGGGGGTCTACGCTGCCACCGACGTGAATGCTGCTCTTGAGTGCTTTATCGACAAGTTTAACATGGCCTGCAACATCTTTGCCCCTCTAAAAATGAGGAACATCAAAGGAACCAGCAAATCATGGATCACACCACAGCTCCTTGAGCTCATGGGGGTCAGGGATAACCTGTGGCATAGGGCTAAGAGCACTGGGTCCCACTCTGACGTACAGAAATACTAAGCAATATGTAATAAATTTACTCAAGCCATCCACCTTGCAAAAAGATCTCACTTTAAAAGTGAACTGGACAACTCTTGGCACAACAGCTGCAGATTCTGGGACAATATAAAAACCCTAACAGGCAGAGCAAGTGTAACCCCCCCTGTTACCAGGGGTTACTAGAATCCCAGTAAGACCTAGTGGTAGGCATGGAAGGCAGCTTGTGAAACTCCAGTTAAATGGATTTCACACTGCCTCACTCTGTTCTCAGTCTCAGCTGAGACTGAGGGATGACATCATTTTGGAACTGTCGCAGCTGCATAAGCCACACTGGAATGTTGCAGTTGGAGGTTAGAGTAGAACGTTGGGGAATTTGAAGCATTCTGTGTGCAGTCTGAGTGAGAGACTGTAGTGCAGCAGAGTGTGTGCAGGCTCTCAGAGCTTTAAGCTCTGGTAAAGAGCTATTTTGTGTTAGGTGTGTGTCTCCACCTTAAGAGGAACACAGGAACTGGTAATTGAAGTGGTGGAGACCGCTCTCAATGGTTCAGAGCCCCATCCTGAGGGGATGGGGGAAATGTCTGGTTTGTTTCCAGGGGCAACCCCCTGGGTCTGGCTAAGGAAAGAAGCTGCCTGTTTGAGTTGTGCTGAGACACCAGAAGCTTTGAAAGCAAGATTCCTTGAGGAGAACGCCTTGTGGGCTCCTGCAACCAAAGGGTGAGTTCGCTCTGAAAAAGGGCCAAGTGTTTTTCACCTGAAACAGAATGAAACTAAAGGGACTGTTACTGTGGGGGTCAGGAGAAGACAGCCAAGTAGAGGAGAAGACAGCCAAGTACAGTTGGAAGATGTGGGGATTGGACTGCTTAACTTTGTGGGGAGTCTAGAGTAATGGACAAAGACACTTATAAGTATGTTCAAGTCCAAAACAAATGGAAAGAAAGAATGTGGGGATTGGACTGCTTAACCTGTGGGGGTCTAGAGTAATGGACAATGCCACTTATTTTAGGTATGTTCAAGTCCAGCACAAATGGAAGCAAGACAAGTAGATTAAATGTGAAATACATTTAGCAAGAATCTACACAGCAAAGTGTTAAAGGATGAGGTGTTTACAGTCCAGAGAAATGGCCGGGTATGAATTGTGGGAGCGAGAGGTGGAAGACCCCCATCAGTAGTAACCAAATTCACCTCTACAGATTTGCTCTGAGACACCTGTTGCTTTCTCTCAGGTACTTGGCCAGTGCCTGAGGAAAGTACCCAGACGTGGGATTAAAAGGAAGATTCCTGATAGAGCCGAGGGTGCTCTTAGGTGGTTTAGGAGCCACCAGAAATGTTTCCATGATATGGAAGGTGTCCAATCGGCTGGCAAGGAGCTGAACCAGGAAAACCCAGAACAGTTTAAAGTTGGGCTGTGCAACCAAAGCAGCATAACAAATCTGGGCTGTGTGTCCAGTGTGTTGTAGAGCCTGAGGGCTAAAGTGATGAGGAAGTGTTCTAATCTCTAATCTGCATTACCAGGAGTGTAGCCCCATGGGGCTCCATCTCTGCTTTGTTTATTCTGTTGGATGTGAATAAAAGCCACACTTTAGAATCCCACTTCTGGTATTGGACATTACAGTTATTGCTTCCTGTGTTCAGAGTTACTTGGGTGCCTCTGTGCAGATTAGCCAAACCTAGCCTATGTGCCAAGTGGCATATACCTCCCTGAACCCAGTCCACTTGGTAGAGCTGTCAGATACAAATGGCATACCAGCCTGGGGTTACACAAGTAAATCACCACCATAGCAAATAAACTTTGAGGGTGTGATTACCCAGGATCCCAAAACTATTGCAGATAGCTTCAACAAGGCCTTCACAGACCTTAGTGGGGTCCTTCCTCCAGACAATCTCCGACCTGTGCCTAGCTCCACCATTAGTTGTACCGACATCCTCCAACACACAGCACCTCCTTCTACCTGAAGGTAAGCTCTACAACTGAGGCAAAAAAATACTTGGAAAAAGTTCTCGGGAACACTAGATCCCGTGGGGACTCGCTTGACCTAAATATTGTGGCTCTCACCCTGGATGTGTTACTCTTCCTCTAACCTGGATCCTAAATCTCTCACTAACCACCCGCGTTTTCCTCAATGCTGGAAAGCTGTGGTGGTCACCTGGTCTTTAAAAGTGGGGACAGAACCTGCCTGGCCAACTACAGGCCAATCTCAATTCTGACCCCTCTCCAAGGCACTTAAGAGGATAGTATACGATCAGCTAGGTATGTACCTTGATAAGTACAACCTTCAATGCCAGGAACAGCATGGCTTTTCGGAAGGCACATAGTACTTCAACGGCATTGGTTGAGTTTACCGGTGATATCCATGAAGCACTTGACCGAGGGCTCTTGGTGGGGGCCACTTTCATCGACCTCACAAGGCCTTCGACACAGTCAACCATGACTTGCTTCTCACACAGCTCTCTAACATTGGTATATCCTCTGTCTTGCTAGGCTGGTTCCAGAGTTACCTCTCTAATAGGACCCAGCAGGTCAAGATTCTTGACGGTTCTATCTGTCCATCAGCATGTCAACACAGGGGTGCCACAAGGTTCCATTTTGGGCCCCCTGCTTGTTCAGCTTTGTTTCTAAGTGAACTTCCCAAAGTCTGCCAGAATAAGATCCTTCTATATGCAGATGATGCTGTTCTCTACACATATCACTCTACTCCGGAAGAGCTGGAAAAAGGCATGCAAGATTACTTTACTGTTGTGGAAAAATGGTTCCTTCAGTCTAAGCTCTTGCTCAACTACACTAAGACTAAAACAATGTTGTTTGCCTTCCATCAAAACCGTCACAAGTCACATCACCTCTATATCTACAATAACAAGTTTGATACACTCAGAATGGTCACCACCTTTAAGTACCTTGGTGTCTACCTTGACAACTCTCTCTCCTACAGCCAGTACATAGACCATGTTGCCAAGGCTGCTAGTGCCAGACTAGGTCAGCTCTACCGGCATAGGCAGTGCCTCGCCAAAAGTGCCATCAAGCTTACAGTTAACAGCTCTGCGCTCTCTATCATAGACTATGGACTGCTAGTCTATGAAGCCAGTACTGATACAGCACTTAGGTGAATCAAGATTGTCTTAAACAAAGCCTGCAGACTAGTTCTGGGTGTGGATCATTTAACTCACCTCTGTGAACTATACTCAAGCACTGGTTGGTTAAACTTGAATAGCAGAATTCAGTACCAAATCTGTCTATTAGCTAAAAAATCCACCCTAGGTCTTGCTCCTCCTGGAGTGCGGCAACTGCTAAGAATCTCCACTTCCTCCAGACTAACTAGGGGGTTGAGTAAAGCTGCCTTCATTATCCCATTCCGCCAGACATCACTAGGGCAACAGTCCTTCAAATACAGGGCCCCCTGATGGCTAAATCCTTTAACTCTGAGCTGACTGAGGAAACAAAACTATGCCCATTTAAGGCCAAGCTGCTGCAGTACCTGGCCACTCTTAGTAACTGCAACTGTGTCACCTGTGCTTAATCCTACTGTTATTGATAGCTTATCTGTCCTGCATAGCACCCATCTCCCCACTACTTCCTCCCTGTCTGGTGTGACCCCACTGAGCACTTACCCCAATGCTCTCTCTTTATCCCCCACCTTCCAGCTTTCTCTTCATAAATATTAATCCCACAATTTTCACCCCTCCCCGGTTTCCCCTCACCTCATCCCCCACTTTATAACCCTTTCCCTTATCCTTCTCTCCCCACATTACCCAGCCCTGCCCTATCCTTCTTACGTAACCCTGGGTAGATTCCTATCCAATCCCACCTCTGACTACTCAACCCCTTAGTTCTGTCACCCCTTTGTCTCTGCCCCCACCCTCCCCTGCTCTCATCTATTATGTCCTCCCTCCTTTGGTCACCATCACTTATGACCATCCAAACTCTACCTGCATGCTGTAAAGCTCAGCTACCACTATAAATTGCTTGTCCACATTAGGTATGCTCTTAGTACTGTTGCAATAAAGTTGACCTCTCCTACCTCATGTATTTTAACTGTACTTGCTTGAATCTGTATCTGTATGTACCATAATGTACTTGCCTGCTGTATATACCCTCATCTGTTTTGTAATGTATCATTACTTTGTCTATTGCCTACGACGTGGAACCTTTGTAAACGAGCTTTTAGCTCAAAGGTGTTATCCAGATTTCAATAAATAAATAAATAGTTATCCAACCTTGCATTCTCTATATCAACCCAGTTTGACTTTACACCAGGTTGAAAAGTCGCAGCTGATCAATCAACCACACGGGAAGCTGCTGTCATACTAACTGCAAACAGCTGTGACAGTGATGGTCAGCTTACCACTCTTTCTCTCTCCCCCCCCCCACTCACTTGCTCACTCCTAGTTCTGGTTAATATGAGATGATAATAGATATTAATAAAAATAAAATATCGGTGACTGTGTGATTTATCATTTTGTATATACCCTCAGTGTGTTTTGCCTTTATAAACCACTCAAGATTTCCTTTTGAGGTCTATGTGCCAAAACACACCTCAGGTGTTTAAAAAAACTTATATTACACAGTCACTCATATATTATTCTCTTTGTAATGCATTACCAGCTACTGGTGTCTAATAACCTGAACATCTCTCTTTACTCCTGTACAGCAACTAGTAGGCCCCCCTCACACACACACTAATAGACTGATAACTACTGTAAATTCTTACTAATAAAGTTCCTGAAAGCTAACTTTGTGAGTAATAAAAATCTGTGCTAGAAAATCTAGCCATGTAGTGGTGTGGTAAAGTAGCACCCATGATCCTCTAGGTCAGCAACAGTAGCTGTTTTAGTCTAATCTTAGTTTCAATTGGGAACATTTTACATTTTTCAGGGAAAGCGCTATATCCTTGACAAAACTGCTACCTCTTAAAAACATTCTAGATCACCCCATGAAAATCTGGAGTAGTGCTAGAGCTTGGGGATCTGGAAAGCTGAAAGGTCCAAGGGGACATATTCAGAGCTGGAGAAATCGCCGCACAAAAGAATGTTCCATGCAATGAGATGAGCGATAGAAAAAATGCAATATTCAGCAGAAATGCATGGCAATGTGATTGCCCAAAAGCAGCTGAATATGGCAGTGAAGCTATCCGTGATAACTTATGGCATAAGGCCCTCAAATCTGACCATCCCACTGACAGGCAATGGTATAGAACTGCCAGGAATAAATGTTTGTTTATTTATTTATTTGACAGTATCGAATTACAATCATTTGAGTCAAAGACTCCTTTACAAAGGCTCCACGTCCAGGTAATACAATATACAATACAAACAAGTTGATTAAAGAGCAAACATTACATATGCTGATTATTTATACTGTTTATGTATATATTACTTATGCAACTACTATAGCAGAAAGGACACAATAAACATTACACAATGTACCTGGGAGATTACAAAGTGAAGGCAACTCATTTTCAGGAAGCCCTCTCTTCCTCCTGGGGTTCTGGGCATAAGTTTTGGAAAACATTAAAGTACTTTATGGAAAATGGCATCCCCTACCCATCGCAACTTGACATTAATGGTACCACCTCACAGGTTCCTATGTCCATAACTAACATCTTTAAACTCCTCCTTCTCAGACCTTAGCAGCGCCCTCCTGTCTAATTTCTTTGACCCCACCCAACAAGTCACCTCCCCCCTCCCCACCCCTACTGATGCCCTGCTCTTCCAGTTCAGGACTATTTCCCCCTGAGAGGCCAAATCCTACTTATCTAGAGTCCTGGGTAAGTCCCGGTATAGTGGGGACACTTTAGACCTAAAACTCCTTCACCTGGCTCTGGATATAGTCCTTGTCCTTCTTACAAAAATTCTTAACCTCTCTCTCTCTCTCTCTCTCTCTCTGTTTTGGCCAGTTTCCCTCCCAATGGAAAATGGGTGTCATCATGCCCATCCTTAAGCATGTTCTGGCCAAATGCTTCTATACGCGGATGACGCAGTTATCTTCTGCAGTCACTGTGACCTCCCTTCCCCCTTCAGCTTGCCCTCAACAGTCTTGTCTCTGAAACTGAAACATGGTTCTCCACCAACAAACTGGTGTTAAAGTACAAAAAAACAAAGTCATTGGTCGTCACTCATCGTCAAAACAAACACAGGGGTACCCCATGTGCATACTTAACTGTCAAAACTCACAGCTAGAACAAGTGACTTCCTTTAAATATCTGGGTGTTACCCTTGACTCCTCTCTAAACTATCATGAACATATCTATTGTCTTAGCTCTGCTGCAAATGCCAGAATTGGTCTCCTTTAAAGGAACAAACAGTGTATGCCTCCTGCAGGCAGCCCTCCGTCTAGCAGTTACCTCCTCTGTCCTTTCCCTATTGGATTACAGGATCATCTTCTATGGTGCGGCTGACAATACCGCACTTTGCAGAATTAAGGTCACCCTGAATAGGGCCTGTTGTCTTGTCACAGGGTGTGATAGGATGACTCACACCTGTAAACTTTATCGGCTCTCCAACTGGATCAACTTTGAGGGCCAGCTGAAATACTACATCTGCCTCCTTGCCAGAAAGATTGTCAACGGTCAGTCCCCTACCGGGCTCCTTTACCTCATTCAACATGCACCATCCACAAGGAATACTAGAGGCTCAGCCAAAGCCACATTGCTTATGCCGTTCTGCAGAACGTCCTTGGGGCAACATGCCTTCCACTATAGGGCTCCACTCTGGCTAAATGATCTGCCCCCGATACCTCATCTGTCCATAACCTTGGTCATTTCAAACTCAAACTCAGACAGCAACTACTCACCACCAGTACCTGTGACTGCTCCTGAGCTGTCCACTTGCATAGTAGCCCCTCCTTCACTGGTGTGCCAAGCCAAACCTCTGTGCCTTCTGCCCCCCTCCCTCCTGTCTCCTCTCCCCCTACTCTGATTGACTCTTCTGATGTATTGTGCCTTTAACTTAAGTATCTGTTTTATTGGCTTAGGAAACCTTGTATCATCCTTGAAATTTGAATGTAAGCAATAGCTTAATTTGCTTGAAACCTTTGTATCATGTTTCACTCTGGGTTGTGTTACCTTCCGCATTCAGATGAAATACTTTTCAATGTATTGCTCATTACCTTTGTACCATACTTGACTCTGTGTTGTTTTACCCTCTGCATTCATTTGTAATACCTTTCATTGTATTGTCCATTTCTCTTGTGTTGTACTTCCGTGATGTGGAGTCTTTGCAAAAAGAGTCTCTGACTCAAAGGTCTGTAACTCCGCTATCTCAATAAATAAATAAATAAAATAAAAAACAGATCAGCATGGAGCAACAGGCCAGGGCTGAAGGTAGCCCATGTATTAAGTGACCGCGATTGAGCACTTTCAAAAAGGGTGACTCAATCATGGCGCTTTTACACAGGGCTACTAGGATGGGAGGGTGACCAGATGGGGGGGGTCGGCAAATATAGTGATGGGATGTCGCTATATGTACATGTGCTTGGGGGAGAGAGGGACCATGCCGTGCAATGGGGGCGGAAGGGGAGGGAGGGTTTGTGGGGTGTAGTGTGGCGGTGGGTTGCCGAGCTGGCTGTATAGCTAGGTGGGTTGGTGGCAGGCTAGGGTTGGGAGAATGGCGGGTTTAGTTCCGGGCACCCACTCGCTTTTGTGCCGGTCAAGTTTATTTTTTCCCATCGTTTGCACCCCCGACATGCACCGTCTTGGAGTTAAGAATCCTTTTAGGTGGGGGGTGGGGGCACAGCCCCACATAAAAAGAAAATGCAAGTGTCCGCACCTTTTGCAAAGGCCATGAGTCTACAGCACTGAAATTAATTTTTGCAATGTAGACTAGCCCAAATGGCAGCGCTGTTATGTGGTCGTCATATCACATGGAACCAGACTGAATATGGTGACCCTGGCACAGATGTGTACAAAGGACACTCACACAAAGCAGTGGCACAGCATCCCATGCAGGAATTTGTGACAGCAACACCGTCTGCACAGCCACAGCCGAACACCAGGGGGGGCGAGGGAAAACACAGATGGATCATGCACAGCAGCCCACACAATTAGAGGTCCTGGCACCCACACACGAGCAATGTGCACACACGGACAGGATGATGCCCACCCAACACCCATGTACAGGAACATGTAGGTGACCCTGACACAGCATATGCATGGCACAGCAATGAAAGAACAAGCAGCAGGCAGGAAACGTAGTATCAAAACCTTTATGAAAACCAGTAATGAACACAAGAATAAGGGTGCAACAATATGGAAATAGTACAACAACAAAATAAATTGTAACAGCAGCAACAGCAAAGCAGAGGAACATAATAAAATAACAGGAATCAGAGTACAACAAACCACGATCTGGGGAACAAAGAACAATGCAACTGGGGAACACAGGAAAGAAGGGGCAAAGGGGTGGGCCAGATGGGCAGAGTAGAAATGAAACAAACTATTTACAATGTGCAAAGTCCAAAGGGCATTTGTCTTCTAAAATGCCAAAGGAATGTCTATGTGCAGGCCTACTGGTCTGCCTGCCGTGCCCTTAAGTGGCATGCCTCTGCTCGACGAACCTCCACAGCCTGCACAATGGCCACAGCACCTGCCCACACTGCCCTGGTATTTGCCATCACTGCCCGCAGGAGGGCCGCAAGCTGCATAGCAACGGTCTGCAGCAGTGGTGTAGTTTCACAGCCCACTTCAATCCATAGCACCTGCCTGAAGTCCTCCCCAGAGCTGATGGCGATGTCCACCTGAGCCTGCAAAGCAAAACACTCAGTCAGAAAAGCAGCACAGGGACATGCACAACACCAAGGTACAACACCTCCCACCCTCAACCTGAGAGGCACAAATGGGCATGCACAGCATGGTACCAGGAATGGCACCACTGACCACCACTGTCAAGGCATCAGGGTGCACAGCGTGCACGTGGTGCACACCCACAGCAGCTGCACAACACAGCACACCATTGCCACAGTGTGCCACTGCCATGTTGCAACACATGATGACAGTGACACAGACACCCACTGAACGCTGCTGCAAGTGATGCCAGCGTAAGCCATGTGAGGCACAAGCACAGGCACAGCAATCTGCTAGAACTAAATATGCCCCACCCTGCATGACATGTGTGTGTCGTGCAGGCCATGATAGGGTAGGCATGCACGACGTAACATGGACACAATGGCACACAAGCCAATAGCCTGTGGAGCCACACAGCCAGTAGGGCATGGCCATACACACCAGAACTACCAGTGCATGCACACCGCCTGTGGAAGCCACCACAAATATGTGGGTGTGAGAACCCATGCACCCAAAATACTGTCCACAGACTGCAACAATGCAGTGTGAAACATGAGCCTGCCACACAGGCCATGGTGAGGGCAATGCAGCGCCACATGCAGAGGCAGCAACAGGCAACAAACTAAGCAATGATACACCCATTGACAATGGCCACTATGCCATGGTGTCCCCACTCCGGCAACCGTGCCCGACATAGCAACCCGTGTCCATCTGCCCATGCAATACAGCATGCCACACCGCATAGACCTGTACTGCATGTCCTCACCCCCCACCCTTGGCCAACACAGGCCAACACATAGATGTCACCGAACACCGTGTACATGTACAATGCCATTGACTCTGTAGAGGCCTGCTCCAGCACATACCAATGGCAAACAACATGTAGGTCAGCAGTGTAATGAGTGTGGGCAGGACAGTAGTGTGGTGGGTAGGTAACTGGCTGGGTGGCAGGACACAGAGGGTGGTGGTAAATGGTTGTCACTCCACAGAGGGAAGAGTGACCAGTGGGGTACCACAGGGATCAGTGCTGGGACCGGTCCTATTCAACATCTTCATCAGTGACATTGCGCAGGACCTAGAAGGCAGAATTTCACTGTTCGCTGATGACACAAAGCTCTGTAACAGAGTAGACACACCAGAGGGTGTAGACAGAATGAGAAGCGACCTGCAGAAACTTGAAGAATGGTCAGGGGTTTGGCAGTTGAAATTCAATGCAAAGAAGTGCAAGATAATGCATATGGGGCACAAAAACCCTGGCACAATATATCAGTTGGGGGTGAGGATATAGCATGCACCAAGCAGGAAAGGGATCTTGGGGTTATCATCTCAGATGACCTCAAGGTAGGGAAACAGTGTGACAAGGCAGCAGGTAAAGCAAATAGGATGCTGGGATGTATAGGCAGGGGCATCACCAGCAGGAAAGGGAGGTCATAATTCTGCTATACAAGACACTAGTGAGGTCCCACCTGGAGTACAGTGTACAGTTCTGGAGACCATACCTACGTAAGGACATAGACAGGGTAGAGAAGGTTCAGAGGAGCAACAAAGATGGTGCATGGATTGCATCACAAGTCCTATGAAGACAGGTTGAAGGAACTGAACATGTACTCCCTGGAGGAGAGGAGGGAGAGAGGGGATATGATAGAGACATACAAGTATCTTACAGGGAGGAACAGGGTGCAGGAAAACACTATTTTTAAGTGAAAAAGATGTTCCAGGACTAGAGGGCATGGGATGAAGTTGGAGGGAGGACAATTCAGAGGAAACATGAGAAAGAATTTCTTCACAGAACGGGTGGTGGACAAGTGGAACACCCTGCCAGAGGAAGTGGTGGGGGCTGAAACGATCACAGGATTTAAGAATGCATGGGATAGACATAAAGGAATTCTGGAGGTCAGGGGTAAGGGGCAACAGACTTCTAGGAAAACAAACTGAACTTACAAGCTCAAATGGGCAGGCTGGGTGGGCCATAGGCCCTTATCTGCTGACAATGTCTATGTAATAGACAGAATACAGTGCAAGCTGGACACAGTGGTATTAAACAGCACACAGTGGGTACACACAGCATGAAGGGACACAGGCAAAGGTCCACCATGGTGGAACAGAACATGCAACAGTGGCCCCACTGGGGATAGGCATGGTAACCGACCCATAATGGGGCCATGTGTAAACCTGAATGGATGGGGACAAGACACAGATGATCAGACAGTGTGCATGTACATGTGGATGGCATGGCAGATGGAGGGCTGGGACCAACATTGTAGAATGAACATGTGATGCATGTATGTGGAACACACATCCTCGTGGCACGCAAGCATGCTGGTAGTGTGTACTGCAAGGGGTAAGCTGAGAACAGCACATGCGCATGGGATTGCAGTGGCCTCCACAGAAGGGGACTGGAACCTGTGTGTTACCAATGTGTGTGACAGCACGTTGTGTGTGATCCACAGGCAACGTGGCCTGAAAAGACACACCATAACAGCCTCTCGTGTGACAATGGTGGGTAATGTGCACAACAATGGTGGCCCTAAAGCACTGCCATGGCTATTGTAGTGTTCCAGGACCACCTGTGTGGCCCTGTCACCACAGCACGCATGTGCACGGCCAGTCTGGGATGGTAGTGCATCTGATGGGGTTACTGCTTTCCAGGGGAACACCCTGACATGCACCTACTGGCCCGTATAACATGTGTACCTCTGTGGGCTGCTGTGGATGCAATGGGATGCCATCTGGCAGAGGATGTGCCTGGTAGGGGTGTGTGCTGTACCATGTGTAGCCCGTGCATATGACGGGCATGTACATACATAACTGACATGCCCCTGATGGGCAAATATCCACACTGTGCATGCAGACTGCATGACCGGTCACAATGGCATGTGTACTGTGTGACACAGCGTCGTGTCAGCTATACCTGTGATGGTACACCAGGTGTGTCCGTGTGTGTGTAGACCACAGCTGTGGTGGTGTGGTGCAGTGGCAGTGCAGTGTGGGCACACCACTGTGACAGGAGCCAGTGCACATGTGTCCCTGCACTGAGTGTCAAGGATGGCATGGCACCGTGTGCAGCATGCAGTGCCACCGCGTGAGGTGCGGGCTGGCAGACCACAGTGTTGGCCCACATGCTGTCACCACACAGGGCATGGTGCAGGGTCCTGCTGGCCTGTGTGAGACAGTGCCAGGTGGCTCCATGTCACGTTTGCAAAGGGCACGTATACCCGCGGGATGCCATCCCTGTGTATGTATGCCCAAGCTGTAGTGGTACCCTGTAAATGGCTCAGGGTGTGTGTGTCCTGTCAGTTACAGCAGTACAAAACATGCATGCATGCACACTTACATGTTCTGCTGGTGATGGCGCCACCAACACCGCTCGGGTCTTCACGGGGCTGAACCCCCCCCGCCTGGTTCCTGGGCCACCAGTCACCCAGTCTGCGAGGAGACAAAAGCACAAGAATGTAGTTAGTGAAATGTGACACACACACACACACAAAGTCCCCCCCCACCCATGGGAATGTAAGTGCTGTGGCTCAGCCATTGCACTGACCTGAGTGCCACACAGTGCACATCATTCCCAGCTGGGATATGTGGGCTGTTGTCAGGCATTGTATGGCACCACGATCTGCCATTCACTGGGACCCATGATGGCCACCGCATGTGGACCCACTATGCAGATACAATGGATGATACATGAACCTGTAAACCCACCACAGTGTACACCCCTGCAGCCATCTGTGGCAGTGCATATTGCAATGGCAGCTGGGACACACCCCCAGCACTGCACCCCAGTCCGCCCAGGTACCGGCGTGCAGTGTCACGGGAGACACATGCTGAATGCCTGTAACATGCAGTACTATACAGCCATGCCAATCAATGATCACATGGTCACGGTTGCACGGGTGCCCATGCCAGGCCACCAACATGCTGTGCCTATGGAAGGATGCATGTGGATGTCTGTTGCTCAGACCACTGTCCATGCCATCTCCCCACTGGTGTAGGCATGTATGCCTGCACCACAGTACACAGGCAACATGCGTATGTGCTGTTCCTGCACATAGCACCATGCATAGCCATGCTTTTTCACCTCGCAGGCATCACTACATACCTGGCATGGCACTGTACTATCATGGACTATGTCCCTGTACCATGACAGGTGCTCGGGGTCCCATCTGAGAAGGTCTCTGAATCTACAGTGACACTGCTCCCCACTTCAGTCTATTCCTCTCCTATGGGATAGGCCATGCGCCACCCGGGCCCTCACCTCAGACCTTGGGGTGTCCAGGTCATCTGTGCTATACAACTGACCCTCCAGAGGCACCACCAGGTCCACAAGGTTTGCCTCCTCAATATTAGACCACATCAGGTCCCTCGTGGCCCCCGCCACTGCTCTCCCTGCCCTTGCCATGCTCCCTGTGTTAACACCTGTGCTGCAGTACGCTTAGGCCCTGGGTAGGTTGTCTTCTCCGCCATTAGCGCCGATCCACTGGGTTACATGCTTGGCACTGGCCGCATAGGTTAGTGCCATGCAGTAGTGCGATAGGCATACAGGGCAGCCTGTGCACATGCATGATGATGATGTATGCATGAATGCATTATTCAGCCTGCATATGCAAATGGGCTGTTTATTGAGCCCCTGCACAATCATGGAATTAGCATCTCATTACAGAGGACAGATCCACCCATTCCCCTGTGAATTAGCATAAGATGGACCATGCATCACCCTGCAGAGTGGTGTGCACAAAGAACTGCTCCCTGTAAGGTAGGCCTTTCCTTCATATGCATGTGTCTAGAAACCTGTATTCCTAGAGGCTTTTGTTCTACACAAGGGGCATGCTGCCAGGACTTATGCAGTGTTTTGTATTGCTACAGTACCACTGATGCTGTCTGGTCAGCATCGCTGACTGAATTTCATAGCTGATGAGCTGAAGGCCCTGACTGAGGCCTATATCTTGCATGAGACAGTCCTGTGTAGGAAGGAGGGGACATGCCAGGACTATGATCAGAACTGGGCAGAGGTTGTAGAGGTGGTGAATGCACAGGGCCCATACAACCGCATGCCCCAGGAATGTAGGAAATGTGCCAGTGGACTCTGCCTCAGGACCAAGGAGTGTCTGGCATAGGCGCATAAGGACAGGTTGGCCACGGGGGGGGGGGCATCGAGTGCACCTGAGTTGACGGTGCATCAGGCACTGATGGCCACCACTTTCCAACCACAGTCCCTGCATGGTGTTCAAGGCGGCAGAAGGGGGGTCGGCCTTGCACCGGCACAGAGACGTGAGTATGTTGTTGTACTGTGGGACCATCACATGCATGTTACCTCACCTGTATTGGGGGTGCATGGGCAATCCACATGTCTAGTGTCCCTGCACACCCCACACACAAACACACACACAGCCGCTGCATGTGTATTACGCACACCCATGGCCACAACATACCTCCAACACCATATGGTGCATGGATCAGACAGGGGGAAGACAGGCCTGCACAGACAGTGACATCATATGTCCAGCATTTTTTGCCTGCATGCAGTTGACCATGGTGTGGATGCTCTCACACTGTTATTTCTCTCTTTCCACAGCTGTGGAGAGGCCAGGTACAAGCGGCATTCCATTGGGCCATCACACTGTTACACATGCGCCTTCAATAGTCCACAGCATTGCTACACACACATCCTGCCGTGTACCACTGTACCACAGGTGCAGGTAGGGACATCCACCACTGCACACACCTCTGCCACTGTGGTCCTGCAAGAGGGAAGTGTGGCTGGTGGTGGTGGTGCGGGTGGTGCAGTTGCTAATGTCACCAGTGCTGAGGATGATTATGATGATGATGATGACAACACTGATGGTTGTGCCGATGATGATGGTGTTGATGGCGCTGCTTCCTTTTAGGATGATGATGCCACCCCAATGCTGTTGAAAGTGCAGCTACTGGAGTGGGAGATCCTGGATGACATTGACCCTGGTGAGGTGCTTGCCAGTTACACCGTGGATGTGGACACCTTCGCCGGCTCTGTTATCCAGAACACAGTGCACCACGTGCCTCATGGTGGCACCCTGGGTGCCTCCTTGTCACCGTCGCGCAGCACTCAGATGACCCTCTGCGGGACACTGTGCACCATGTGCGGTGGACAACTACAGTGGTGTAGGACATGCCGGTGTGCCCAGCGCAGCCGTGCTGCAGTGCCCTGCTGAAATCCATTTGACTACAACATGTCCAGCAGCAGTCGTGGCCCTCATGGGGCACCCAATGCTACTGCTGGGCAGCCCCCCCTTGCAGCCAGACAGCTCTGCCCTGGTTCCATGACCCACCTGGCACAGGACACCTAGCCCACCTCATGTTCACCCAGTGGAGCATGTCCAGGGACAAGTCCCCAGGACCCCATGCTTGCCACTCATAACATTTTGCTGAGGTCAGCTGTGGATGCACAGGTGTCCTGCATGAGGACTTGGTGGCACTGCAGACAACCTTGCACCATCATGAGGGCATTGCTCTGTGAGCCTCATGGAGCTACGGTGCCATCTCAGCTAATACAGATGCTCTGTGGGATATTGCCATGGCAATACTGGAGCATGCAGTGGCAGAGCCTGTGCATAGTGCACACCACACTCCTGTGCATACCTTTGATAGTACATTCAGCACTTGCGTGCACCCACCACCAGGCTCCACACTCCAACACCCGGTGGTGGTATTGCATTCATGGTGTCTATGCCAACCAATGGCCACCAGAGCTTCCCCAGCCATTCAGCCATAGGGGCACAGGTCACAGCACGTGGACGGACTGCTCATGTGGTGGTGCAGGTGGATGTGCATCACCACAGTCACAGGTGTCTCCTGTGTCCACTGCTCATGGTACGGCCCTAGGGTTTGTCCAGTCCCAGTGTGGCTCTGTATGTGTGCATGGCAGGCGCACTAAATGGACATGAAGTACCAGTCCACATCACAGTGTGCCCATGCCTGTCATCCCCTGCCTCCCTGTGCCTTTCACTTTTGCCCCCCCTTGCTGATGTGTCACCGGACATGACTGCCATGTGGCTCCTGACTGCGGTGCATGGTGTTGCTGGCCTGCCATGGGGATGATTAGTGCATTTGGGCACACTGCCAAGTGTGTCTGCCATTCCAACAGTACTGAGCCATGTCACCAACAGTGCCCTACCCATGCCAATTGGAATGTTGCATATGCCTGTCACATACAGTGTGCCAGCCACCCTTCCACTGCTGCATGTGCCGCAGTCGGCACAGATGGGCCCATGTGTCACGTACACATGTCTGTTGGCTGTTTGTGGCATTCATGCCACATGTTAACCTGGATAATGTCACACATTCAACAGTCATACTCACCTCCTGGCACCAAAGTGTTCCCTCTTGATGGTGTCCCTGTGCCGTTGCCCCTCTATGACCACCTGCGCATTGCCCCTTTCCTGCCATGGCTGAACCTCCACACCTGCTGGCTCCACTTCCTCCGCTATGTCATCCTGCTGGTCCTGTTACACTATTCTATGGTCAAGGGCCATGTTGTGGAGCATGCAACAGGCCAAGAATATGTCATAGACCTTCTGTGGTCTGTACTGTAGGGCACCATCAGACCAGTCCAGGCATCTGAGTTGCACCTTTAGGATGCCGAACACTTGCTCTGTGATGTTCTTTGTCTTGGTATGTGCACCATTGTAATGTTCTTCTGCCTCAGTCATGGGCTACAGGATGGGAGTTATCAGCCATGGTCTCAGGGGGTATGCACTCTCACCTGTGGATGGATGGGAGATGTTTTGTTACTTAGTGCCATGTTGCTCAACCATGCACAATCCAGCCCTCCCATGACACTTGTCTGCCTGTGCTGCATTCATCTGCACCCTCTGGGGACTCAGTCAGTGCCCACTGCCAGTGTTGGCTCCCTATTACTATTGCTCACACATTCTCACTGTTTGCATATGTCCTGCCCCCCCACACATTAGTCCCACAGTGTGCAGTCCGTGTTTGGTGCATCAACCTTTGCATTGCCCATGCCACCTGCCGTTGTGTGCCGCATGGCTGTATGGTGTGTCACCATGCCCACTGTACCCCTTTACCTGTTGCTGCATTGTTGGCTACACGTGTGCTGCCCCTCACTGTTTCATGCACTACTGTCCATTCATCATACTCCAGTTAGCCTGTGTGCATGCCCGGCTGCCCAACTACCTTCTGTGCACTGTGTGCAACCTCCATGCCTACGCAACCTGTGTTCCATGGTGCACGGTGCTGCTGTTGTGTTGCACTCACCCATAAGATGGCCCCCGGTCAACTCCCTAGTCTCGAACTGATAGCACAGGTCTGAACAGTGCCAGATGTAGGTGTCATGTGCACTCCCAGGGTAGTTGGCAAGCACATACATGATGCGCCCTGTGGCATTGCACACCACCTGGAAGTTGATTGAATTGTAGCCTTTGCGGTTCCGGTATTGTTCGCTGTCAATGCCAGGTGGTGCTCATAGGGCCACATGGGTGCAGTCTAGTGCGCCAAGTACACCGGATAGGTGTGCAGCCTTGTAGAAGTCCTGCTTTACTTCTGTCCACTCTGCTGCCATACTGTGGAATCTTATGTACTCACCAGCGTGGCGCAGTAGAGCATTGAGGAACTGTATGAGGAGCCTGGATGTGGTCGACTGTGTTATGCTGGTGGTGTCCCCCACTGGCATCTGGAAGGTGTCCATGGCAAGCAGGCACATGGCTGCTGTGACCTTTGTCTCCATCACCATGGCATGGCTTCTGTCTGTGGGTGCCTGCAGCTCATCATCGACCAATGCACTGAGCTGTCTCAGCAGTGCCCTGGGTATCCCATGATGTTGGTGCTGGGTGAAGGGCACCTACAATAAGGATGACCCCTTCCCCAGCGCATTGCAGGAATGGCCACAGGATGGTAGGGAAGCTGGATGGGGTGGGTGAGTAAGCGACAGGATGTCGCTCTACATGAGCATGCGTGGGGGGGTGGGAGCAGGCACATACAGCGAGGGGTGGGAAGGGACGTGAGTGGTGGTGCCGCAGTGGGTTGCCAAGCTGACCTTGTGGTGTGGTGGGTGGGTTGCTGGCATAGGTCTACAGGGTACTGGGTTCAGGTTCTGGAGCTGGTGCATTTTTGTTGCGCCCGGCCCAAACCTTTAATTTTTTTAATGTTTTCACCTCCCTGACATGCACCCCTTGAGTTGAGAATCCTTTAGTAGGGGGCGGGCGGGCTTCCGCAGGAGGTTGGAAGGCGATCCCCCACAGAAAACATTATGTGTGTCGGGTGTCAGTGTGTCAAAAAATTTTCACCACTTTGACTTCGTGATAACGGTTGTCGCCTTTAGGCTTTTGCCATTATCACATAGAACCATGCCCTGTCTAGTTGGTACCAGACCACAGCTGTTCAAATGTTATGCATGGCGGTACCATCTATGTTGTGCATACTGCTCACGGCCCTACGTCGTCATCCTGTTGTTCCTTTAGTCTCCTCAAGTCAGCCTCTACTGCGCCATGCCAAATACTAGGCCTGCCATTACTCTGCTTGCCTGCTGCTTTATTTATTTATTAGTTTTTGTTGACGGGTGAGTACATTAGGCAAAAACTTGCCTGTTTTCAAGCATGACCCAGGAGGGTACAAGATACATTACAATCAACAGTCAAGACATAGGAGAAATACAATCAGCAGCTGATGTTACACAGCAAGTATCATTACAGAAGTTTACGACAAATAAGATACAGACAGTTTTGAATGCTGAACAACACAACTATCCACGCAGGGACTGAGAGAGTATAGACCAACAGGTGGTAAACATCCACGCAGGGTTGAACAATCAAGCACAAAGCTGAGTTACAGTAGCCAGGCAGTAGTAGATGGCTGTGTGCTGATACATGGGCCTGGGGATGTTAGGAGCAGTCACATGTTTTGGATGCTCTGTGTGCCTGTCATACTGTGTTGCTCTCTCTGCCTGTGTTTCCCTGTCTCCCTCTCTCACAGTGCAGTTCCTGTGTGTGGCACTGGGTGGTTTGCTGGTTTAGGGCTGCCTTTTGTAGTCCTATCTTTGCTCGATCGTGCAAATGTCTTGCGCATTGACACACTAGTGCAATCTGGTTTAATATGTGGTTGCACGGCGTATTCATGTTCACGCCCCCATTTACTGCATGGTTTGGCCTCTTTCTGCACTGCGGCATAGTTCCATTTGTGCAGCGCACTGCTGTTGGCTGAATATGTCTCTGCCGCGCAATTCATCCAGTGCACCATGCATCTCAGTCCTGCGCTGCGCAAATGCTGTCAATATGGGGGCCTGAGTACTTTTAATCCTTTTCACCCTAAAGCCTGCAGTTTTACAGGTTGGTTCATTGACAAAGAGATGTCATTTGAACAATTTTGCTACTCCTAGGATCCTTCTAAAACTAGTGAGTCTAATAGCCTCTTGCCAATGGGGGTGGGAGGAGCTCTTTCCTGATTTCTGTCCTTCAATGCCCGAGTTCTAAAACATATTCTTGCAGCACTGGTTTACAGCAGATGTATAATGCAGTAATGCCCTTGTACTATAGCCTCTGATTGAATTTCTGTGTAGTTAGGAACATCTCAATTGATTTTTCTCGTAAGTAATTCCCTGGTGACAAGACACAGCTTTAGACACGTGCAAGCATTGACAGAGATGCTTGGATTCAAAACAGAGTTGTAGGTCAAAGGAAGGTCTATGAGCAGCTTGCCACTAGTCTCAGCTACTGCATGAAGGTCATTACATTGGTCTGAGAATTGCTGTCCTTGTCACAGGTTAGGACAACCTACGATAGGTTTGTTAAATCTTCTAGAATTTCAGGTGAATTGCCTTTGCATTCAAAGCTAGACAGCCTTACCAACAGTGTCTAATTAGGTAAGGTAAGATAAAACCTTATTTTTGTCACGGTAAGATCATTAGGACCATAAAATCCTGTTTAAAAAATTGTCTTGAATGGCGAAAAGTTACAGAGCTCTATTAATTAGTTCAAACTGTATCAGGACAAAGACTATACAGATATAACAAATTACAAACATTAGGCTCTGGCTCACAGGAAAATGTGTACCAAGCTGTGCATGTACATGTCATGCACCCAGCCCCAGAAGGATATACAGGCTGGGATTCACTATGCTGAACTGGCCAGATGCATGGATCCCTATCTCCTCCCAAGGTGGGGATCAACTGGGGTGTGACCTGGGCCAGACTGTAGGCTTCCACTCAGATGCCTCATCCAGTCTCACAGTAGATTCCTTGCTCTGCAGGAGCAGACGATCATGGTTACAGCAGTCCTCCTAAAGACTTCTGTGTCCCCATCAGCACAGCTGCCTTTGTTATGTTTTATCCAACGCAGTCCTGCAGCCATCACCTTGGCCAGAGATCTGTGTGGCAAGGAAGAGGGCTGAGTCCCTGACTGTGGGGCAAAAGTGAGTCCTTTGAATGGGTGCCAGGGGTTGCAACTGTTATGGCAGCCCTGTGGCTGGCATAAGAAATTCCTTCCCTGACAAAGGGCAGACAGAGCACAACAGGCATCATGAATACCATGCTCCATTTACCCATCCCTGACATGTCCACTCCCTGCTTCCAGCCCCAATCGGCCATACAGTTGCACAGATCCACATGTGGTTGGGGCATTGGGGGTAAATAGGGCAGGAGAGGGGTGTTAGTGCATTTATGGATGTCCTAGGAACACCAGGGATGTGTGAATTTCAGTTCTATATTCTACCTATAGTGTTGCATAGAGCCAAAACACACAATGATAATGCAGAACTAAATCTATTTCAATAGAAGTTCTGTCAGTCTTGGCCTTCCGAAAATTAGGTGGAACGTTATTCCAGGTAACAGAAGCATAAAATGAAATATAAGCTGTCCAACTCATGTTACTAATTACTACTAGGGACATGGTGAATAAAGGCCATATGTGGAGGTGGAACTACAGGCCTGACAGAAAGCAAAGGGGCCTAGAATGTGTTGCCTTATAATCTAAACAAGCAGGCATTTTGGTTCAGTTGTCTAATGATGTCACTGGTTGTAAGTAGCTCCTGCTGCATTTTAATAACAATTATATGGTTTTCCTTTGGATGGGCAGCAATGACACAGACAATGCTTATTTGCACAGTGACATATTACATTTTCCAGTATGTCAGGCCAGGCAACCCTGTTGTAGTAGACTAAAGTCACACATGGGTTTGTGTAAGGGAGGTCTTTCCAGACCAACCTGATACTGTGTTGCGATGGGATCACCAAGGCGATAGACAGGGGACAGCAGCAGATCTGCTCTACTTTGATTTTAGCAAAGCCTTTGATTTGGTACCATACAGGAGGCTGCTGAAGAAGTTGAAGGATTTGAGAGTGGAGCTGGGTTTAGTTAAGTGGCTAGCCAATTGTCTGAAGGGGAGGCAACAGAGAGTAGTGGTTAACAGGGCTAGGGGACAGAGAGGTCATGAGTGGAGTGCCACAGGAATCAGTTCTGGAACCTGTCCTTTTAAAAGGGAACAGTCAACAGAAAGGGCCCCACACTCAAGTATGGGACTGGTTCCAATGCACTCTTTGTGTGCAGAAACATTTTGGTTCACTTACTGTTTACTGTAGTATAGTAGATTGTATCATAGAAACATAGAAACATAGAATTTGACGGCAGATAAGGACCGCTTGGCCCACCCAGTCTGCCCATTTCCCAACCTAATGGATAACCTGCAGATCCTAGTTAACCAACAGCCTACTTCTTTCTGCCCCACCCCTAGAATTGCCTTATGACTGTCCCATGCATGCTGAATTCCACCACTGTTTTGACTCCACAACCTCCTCCGGAGCCGTTCCATGCATCCACAACCTCTCTGTGAAAAATACTTCCTTAAATTACCTCTGAGCCGACCCCCTCTATCTTCAAATTGTGCCCCTTGTTCTTGCACACCTCTTGTTTTGAAAGATGCTACCCTCTTGGACTTTGTTGATTCCTTGAGGTACTTGAAAGTTTCTATCATGTCCCCCCCTCTCCCTCCTTTCCTTGAGGCTATACATATTAAGCTCCTTAAGTCTCTCTTCATATGTCTTCCGGTGCAGACCCTGCACCATTTTAGTTGCCCTCCTCTGGACAGCTTCTATCCTGTCTATGTCTTTGCGGAGATTGGGTCTCCAGAACTGCATACAATACTCCAGATGGGGTCTCACCAGCTGTCTGTACAGAGGGATAATAACTTCCTGTTTTCTACTGGTGATGCCTCTCCCTATGCATCCCAGTATCCCCAACCCTCCTTGCTGCCCTCTCACATTGCTTGCCCACCTTTAGGTCATCTGATATGACTACCCCCAGGTCCCTTTCCGTTTTGTTGTTGTTAGTATCTCACCCCCACTGTACTCTTCCCTGGGTTTTTGTTTCCCAGGTGCATTACCTTGTACTTCTTAGCATTGAATCTAAGCTGCCATACATTTGACCATTCCTCTAACCTTGCCAAGTCCCTTCTCATCCTTTCCACCCCACCTTGTGCATCAACTCTGTTGCAGATCTTTGTGTCATCTGCAAAAGACATACTTTCCTTCAGTCCCTCTGCAATGTAAACACAAAGACATTGAAGAGGACTAGTCCTATCTGAACCTTGCGGTGCCCACTAGTAACCCCCTTTCTTCAGAGTGGACTCCATTTACTATTATTCTCTGTGTCCTATTCTCTAGCCAATTCTTTATCCAGGCTGTCATCTTGGGACCCACTCCCAGGCTGGCTAACTTGCATATTAATCTTTAGCGTGGGACTGTGTCAAATGCCTTGCTAAAGTCTAGGTAGGCCATGTCCACAGCCCCTCCCTGATCTACTACTTTGGTCATCCAGTCAAAGAAATCTATCATTTTCGTCTGGCATGACCTTCCCGCTGTGAATCCATTCTGCCTTGGGTCCTGTGCCCCTCTGGCCTCTAGATAATCGACAATTTTTTCCTTCAGAAGTGATTCCATCATTTTCCCTACCACTGAGGTTAAACTAACAGGTCTGTAGTTTCCTGCTTCTGCCTTGCTCCCTCTTTTGTGAAGGGGAATCACATCTGCCCTCCTCCAGTCCTCGGGTACCACCCCATCCTCCCATGATTTGTTAAAGAGGGTAGTCAGTGGTGTCACTAGTTCTACCCTTAGTTCTTTTAGAATTCTGGGATGAATCCCATCAGGCCCCATTGCTTTGTCCACCTTCAGTTTTAAGAGTTCTTTCAGAACCCTTTCTTCTGTAAATGGGCTGGTATCCAACTTCTGTATCCAGAGTGTTTCTACTGTTTGTTTTAGGTACCTCCCCTCTTCCTTTGTAAATACTGAGCAAAATATTTGTTTAGTATCTCTGCCTTTTCACAGTTACCCTCTGCCCACCCTCCTCCCCTTTATTAAGTCTCACTATCCCTCTCTTGGTCTTCCTTTGCCCTGAGTACCTATAAAGGTTTTATCCCCTTCTTAATTGAGTTGGCTATCTTTCCTCGGTTTGGGCCTTTGCTGTTCTGACTGCCTTCCCAGCTTCCTTTTGCTTTAACTGATACAGTTCTCTGTCCTGCTCCTTCTGTGATTCCTTGTACTTCCTGAATGCTTTCTTTTTCTCTTGAACCTTCACTGCCACTTCCTTTGAGAACCATACTGGTTTCTTACATCGTTTTGTTTTGTTTATTTGCTTCACACAAAGGCTTGTTACCTCTGTGATGGCAGTTTTTATTATTCCCCATTGTTCTTCCACCCCTCCTTCCTGCCCATTTGCTAGTGCATTCCTTAGGCACTCACCCATTTTGGCAAAGTCAGCCTCCTAAAGTCCAGTACTTTTGCCTTTGTATGACTTGACTCTATTGCTGTGTTTATTGTGAACCACACTGTTCGATGGTCGCTAGTTCCCAGATGGCTACCCACTTCTACATCTGTGATCCTCTCTTCATCTCCATTTGAGAGAACCAGGTCTAAGATTGCTCCTTCTCGAGTGGGTTCCAATACTAGTTGTCTAAGGCATGCCCCCTGTAGGGCATCTAGAATAACCCCACTCTTCGAAGTGGCTGCTGCAACTGCACTCCAGTTAACATCTGGCATATTCAGATCACCCATCAGCAATATCTCCCCTTTTTCTGCCATTCTAAATATACTTTCTATCATTTCCTTGTCCATTTCCTCCCCTGAGAAGGGGGTCTGTATACAACCCCTGTGCGGATTGTGGTTCCATTGCCGGTCTCCAAATTTACCCACAGTGCTTCTTCTCCTCCCTGTTTTCCCTTTTGTTCTGTTGCTTTGATTCCTTCCCTTATGTAAAGAGCTACCCCTCCTCCTCTTTTACCCTCCCTGTCCCTCCTGTAGATAGTGTATCCTGGTATGTTTACGTCCCAGTCATGGTTTTGTGTGTACCATGTTTCTGTGACTGCCATGATATCCAGATGTTCCTCCTCCATCAAGGCCACTAATTCAGGAAGATTGTTATTTAGACTATGGGCATTGGTACTCATTGCTCTCCATTTTTTGATGGCTTTACCTTCTGTTGCAGCATCCCCCACTGACCTTTCTACTTCGGTCTTTTTCTCATTTAGTACCCTGTTTTGTAGGGAGAGGCTGGGATTTTCCTGCTGCTTATCAATGCCTCCCCCTTGACTAGTTTAAAAGCTTGCCAATGAAGCATTTAAACCTATTGCTCAAAAGACTTGTTCCCTTCCTGGACAGATGCAGACCATCCTGCCAGTATAGGCTGGTGTCCTCCAGGTGGAACCCCAGTCCCCAATGAAGCCAAACCCCTGTTCTCCACACCATTTTTTCAACCATTCATTAAACTGCATGGTGCAAAGTGCCCTCGCCTCACTCATGCCATTGACAGGCAGCACCTCTGAGAAGGATACTGTGTGTGCTACTTGTCTTAGGCCCCTCTCAATTCTACAAAGTCCTTCTGCACTGCTCTAATCTCATGTTGAGCCAAGTCATTTGTCCCTAGGTGGACAATGACATCCAGCTCAGACTCCCGTACAGCTGTTCTCGTGATCCTGAGGATGCGCTTCCTGTCCATCCAAGCCATGGCACCAGGCAAGCATCTTACTTTAGTTTTCCCTGCTCCCCCCAGCTCTATCCCCCTAATAATTGAGTCCCCCACCAGGAGCTGCTTCCTTTCCTTGTGGTGTCCTCTGCCTCCTTCCTGTGGGCCTCCCTTGTGATAGTTGTCCTCAGCCTCCTTAGTCTCCTCTGCGGGTGCATCCATAGGGGAGCTATGCTCCCCCAGAATGGTATATGGATTGTGGAGTGGAACAACTGACTGGGTGTGCCTTTGTTCTACCATCCTCACCCTCCCTGAGCCCACTGTGGTCCAACTACTGTGCTTTCTTCACAACCTCTGAGGTAGTGGTGGTGGCTCTGGTGCTCCCTGGATGGGGGAGGTTCCCTTCCTACCGTCCAGTGTGGCCTGGGGGAAGGTTCCTTTACTACTGTCCAATGTGGCCTGAAGACGGGCAACTTCCTCCCTCAGGGCAGAGAGTTGTCTGCAAATAGGGCAGCATCTCAGCCTCCAGAAAGACTCCCGGAAGACTGCTGCCCCACAGCCATTACATTGCACTACTCCCCACATGTTTATCTACTTTTTTTTTTTTGTTATTTGTGTGTGTTTGTGTGTGTGTGATTGGTTTGTTATTTAGAAATATATACATATATATATATTATACAATGTGTATGTTTATATTGTCAGTGCAGTGTGCTAGAGAGGATATGACAGTGATATGCACCTTGCACTCTTGAGAAATGATGTCAGAACCCCAGGTATAAAGGAACTATTTCCAGGGTGGGTGAGGGTGGGAAGGGTTGGGCCTAAACTGTGCCCTCACAAAACAATCAGCTAAGAGCTCTGACCCACCGCTGTGATGAGTGCCTTCCTGTCAGCAAGATACCCTACAACAATTTGACAGAGAAAATACCCTGTTAATCAAACAGAGAAAAATCCAGACATCCAAGTCAGACACGGTAAAACCTCCCCAGCCCCAAAACAGCCTGGTGGTTTGTGCTCTGAAAGCAATCAGCCCAAATAAGGCAGCTGTGCTTTAAACACTTCCTGCACTGTGAAATCTTAAGAATTGTAACAAAGACTGTCTTTTTCCTGATAAGTCTAAGTTCTTATTTCACCTTTCAGCTAAAAGTAGCCTCCACCTGCAGAATATCTGCTCCAAACCAAAGACAATTGTAAGGTTCACCTCCCTCTGTTGTGAGCACAACTCGCTTTCTTGCAAATCCTATGTTCAGTGTTGCAGCTTCCAGCCAGAGATAGTTTGACTTGAAAAATGTTAGCTGTTCTGATGAGATTGCTATAAAACACTTGCTTATAATACAATTGTTCTCAGGTCTGTTACCAAAGCGATTGGCTGATAAGTAGCTGTGATGTAAGCACTTCCTGCTAAAGTCTGGAATTTCCTTTTAAGGCATACACAGATAAACACAAAAAACAGTTTCGACCCCCTAGGGCACTTGTCTGGGTCAAATACACAACCTGTACCTGCACTTATTTCAGGATTTATGACAAATTCTTAGCCCAAGATTTAAACTCTTCCTGCACTGAAAATCTTAAGAATTGTAACAAAGACTGTCTTTTCCTGATAATTCTAAGTTCCTTATTTCACCTTTCAGTTAGAAGTAGCCTCCACCTGCAGAATATCTGCTCCAAACCATGAGATAATTGTAAGGTTCACCTCCCTCTGTTGTGAGCACAACTCGCTTTCTTGCAAATCCTATGTTCAGTGTTGCAGCTTCCAGCCAGAGATAGTTTGACTTGAAAAATGTTAGCTGTTCTGATGAGATTGCTATAAAACACTTGCTTATAATACAATTGTTCTCAGGTCTGTTACCAAAGCGATTGGCTGATAAGTAGCTGTGATGTAAGCACTTCCTGCTAAAGTCTGGAATTTCCTTTTAAGGCATACACAGATAAACACAAAAAACAGTTTCGACCCCCTAGGGCACTTGTCTGGGTCAAATACACAACCTGTACCTGCACTTATTTCAGGATTTATGACAAATTCTTAGCCCAAGATTTAAACTCTTCCTGCACTGAAAATCTTAAGAATTGTAACAAAGACTGTCTTTTCCTGATAATTCTAAGTTCCTTATTTCACCTTTCAGTTAGAAGTAGCCTCCACCTGCAGAATATCTGCTCCAAACCATGAGATAATTGTAAGGTTCACCTCCCTCTGTTGTGAGCACAACTCGCTTTCTTGCAAATCCTATGTTCAGTATTGCAGCTTTCAGCCAGAGATAGCTTGACTTGAAAAATGTTAGCTGTATCAGATAAATTTTGCTTAGTTCTAGGCTGACATCATCTTTTATTACAAATCCCAGAATATCCTGCAGCTGACATCAGCGCAGCAGGCAGCAGTAGGAGATTCAATAGCCCGCAGTGCATGTTAGAGGTTATCTCTGGTCAGATGTTTTCTGGGTCTGTTTTTCTCTGGGGCTAAGTACAGTCCTCTGTGACTGTATATAGCCCAGGGAGGACAGCGGGACCAGCAAATCAGAGTTTATATAGCCTCTAACATGCACTTTAGGCTATTGAATCTCCCACTGCTGCCTACTGCTCTGATGTCAGCTGCAGGGGATTCTGGAATTTGTAGTAACAGAAGATGTCAGCCTGGAACTAAGCAAAATTTAGTCTGATACAATCTGCTGTACCACAGTAAATGGTAAACCAAAATGTTTTTGCACACAAAGTGCACATTGGAACCAGCCCCATACTTGAGTGTGGGGCCCTTTGTGCTGACTGTTCCCCTTTAAATAGGACAGGTTTCTGAACTGATCCCTGCAGCAGTGGAGCGGTACAGACTGCATCATTTCTTTTAAAGGAACACCATCACCCCCTTAGGCTTCAAAGTGTCCCAGTTTAAAAATACATTTTATGATCGCCAACATTATGTAAAGGTTGCTGATGTAGTTGGTAGTTTGATTCTGATTCTTTTTTTGTTTAGAAAAGTGAACAACAGTCTGCCAAACATATTGGTGTTACCACACAAAAACAGGTTTGTTTACATTCCTTGATCATCTCCAACTGCATCTTTCCTGGGGGCTTGGGAACACCACCAACACAGTCTTGCCACTCGTGATGCAGTGGGAGTTTAGGAGGCTATTCTATCATGAGAGACTGCACTGTTTGGGGGTGTTTCTAATGTTTAGGAAGTATTCAGTAAGAACAGATTCAGGATTTGAAACAAAACAAAGTTGTTTATAAATATACATTTTAGCATGCATTTCAGTTCTACTAAACAATGAGACAGACAAAATAAACAGAAAGATCAATGCATTTTAGAGAAGGTAGGCAATTATAAAATGTAGGGTTTTAACTAGAAATAATGTGATGGAAAACAGGTTGACAGTGTCCCTTTAAGGTTAGTGTAAATGTGCCTGTAGTGTTACCCCTGGTAATGGTGCAGCTGTGATGATGACCTTCCCATTAGCAGTGTCTTTTCATTCCACACTAGTGCTGCAATGCTATGGACAGAGGTAATGGCCCGAGGAAGCATTGTTGGCTGTCATCCCACTCCCTCTCCCTCTGTTTTTACCATCCCTTGTTCTGGAAACTCATTAAGCTACAGCTGTCATTTAAAATGCAAACCAACCTAGACTTAAGAATTTGCATGTGCAGTCTTTACTTCAACAAGATTCAGAAAATATTAGGGTGAGTCTCCTCCACCCCTGCTATTGTTAAATTTAGAGTGCACTTTCCTACAAGCCCCAGACAGTAAGATTGTATTTCTCCAAAAGCTAGTCACCACTTAGTAATATCAATGAACAATTGGGGGAGCTATCTATGGCTGTAGGGTCTGTTTCTTCAAGTCTTACATAAAGATCTTGCTTTCTAGCGAAGCACAGTACATTAATGGGCTAGTTTATAGGTTTAAGCAGACATATTCCTTATGCAGGCAACTGAGAGGCAGTGTAGTGTAGTGTGATTAGAGCATCAGTTTGGCACCCAGGAGGCTGCAGGTTCAAACCCCACTTGAGGCAAATGCTAACTTATGTAATCTTGGGCATGCCATGTAACCTCTCAGTGCTCCTGTCCACTCAACTGCAGCAATGGGTAAAAGTAGGACCCTACTGGAAATGAAATGTTACATATCAGCTGGACTATCAATGGGTAAATAAATTATTTTAAAAAATTGCTCTCTAGTATTGAGGTTAATATCTACAAACTCAGCTCATTTGATTAAAAGAGGTGGTCTTTGTCCTAGTTCTCTAGAAGTAGAGGACTAGTGCATTAAGTAAGGGGTAACACATGACAGGGTGTATGGTTATAAGTGGTCTCTCTGTGGTAGGGTTGAGGCACATTGGCGGGGTAGTGTGGGAAAGCTTGAACTGTGATCACCTGCGGAGTACCTGTCATCTGAATAAATGGAGGACTTCAGGTCTATCCACTAAATTAACACACAGGAAAAAAAAATCTTAAATAGAATCAGCAGACATGCATACTCTAGAAACTTATGGGTATTGACACATCGGGCTCAATTCTTAAACAGTCTGAGTGAAGTCTGGTGTGCACGTAACCTTGCACCTGATTTTCATACAGCAGGGGCCCCAGGGCCAACATTTCCGAAGCAGCTACAACTGCTCCTCTGTGCCAAAAAAATGGTTCATGGGAGGTAATTGATGAGGCTGCTGGCAATCGATGCAACTGGCGTGTGTGGCCCCAGTGGCATGCTGCCGGAGTGCATAGAGACAGCCACGCTCCAGCAGTGTGAACACCAGCCAGCAGAGCACAGCAAAGTACATCAGGAGCTGCCACAGCAGCAGACAGACCCAGGCACTGAGCTTGTTGCCATTCAGCTACCATCCCAGCACCCACTCCAGGGACTGGTGATACCATTGGGACAATGGGCAGCCATGGCTATGACAGCCAGACTGTAGGAAGGAGCATGTCTAAATAGGGAGCCTGGAAGGCTACTACCCTGCCACCGCACCCACTGTACCCAGACCTGCCATACACTCCTGAGGTAGGGCATGAATGCCCACATGCTGTACCGGTGGAGTTCCTGACAAGGCACAGTGGGATACCACTCCAGTGTAACAATGGTGAGTGAGACAGCTCCCCTAGTGGTACCACCAAGGCCCAAGCACCATGGGACTGCTGTGCACCACCTGCTGTGGAAGGGTAATGGAACTGTGCCAACATGTGTGGCCTGATGGGGAGGATCTACCCCCCTGGTGTCCAGAAATACTGCACCAAGTTACAGGATAGTGGACAGTGCACTCACATGTCTGTTCTGCTAGACCCTGGACTGCCTGGTATCACCACATATATTTGTGGCCAAAGAACTGCAAGCCAGGGTTCCATCCACATGGACAACTGCATGCCTGGCCTGACATCCACAGAGCTGGCACCAAGCATCTCACATGCACACTACAAGGGCTATGAGCCCACACAGGGTACAGGCAGAGGTGGGTCACAGCCAGAAATCACCAGCTGCTCTCCTGCCATATGTAGCAGTTTGTCCCAATGCTGCAGAGTGCCCTTGACAGGACAGATGGGGCAGGATCATTGCTGCTAGTGTGTGTCCACCCCACCATATCCATCAGGTGTGGTCATGTGGTTTTGTGGGCTGCTTTCAGCCCCTCACCTCTACACTGCAGGGAGATGGGGACATCGGAATGGCAGGGACACAGGGACAGCAAGAGAACAACAGGCAGACACCGTGGCCCATGGTCACTGCACCGACACTGAGAGCCATCTGTCTCAGGGGGGGCTGTCATGCAGGACCACTTGTGAGATTGTCCCACACATGGCCAGGTCAGTGCCACCCACCATGTCTGCTTGACACACTATAGGAGACCCACCCAATCGGACCAGGTGACTGCCACACACACAGGCACTGGCAGTTGTGGCATTCCAACAGCAAGGTGCCCTGGCACTAGCATGGGACTGGAGGAGCACACTGTGCCAGGTAATGGGACACCACACACCTACTTTTAAGACCCCCACATCTCACAATCTGGGCTGGAGCTGGTGACCAAGAACTGGAGGTGTCCACAGTGAGGTTAGTGTGTATAGGGTCTGGGATGTGGCCCTTAGGTCTGCAAGCACAGCTCTAGGCATAGGCTATGCAGGGCACATCTCCACTGGGCATGCACAAGTCTCTGGCTGCAACCGCATTACAGCACTGAACAGGTGCGACCTATTGCCCTGCTACTGCTCCTACTGCTGACCCCCACAGCATAGCCTGCCACATCATGTGTGCCTTGTGGCACTGTTAGCCGGACCAACCGACATGCCATGGGTGTGAGGGTCAGTGCAACTTGCTGTTGGACCAGCTCTGGCTGCTCAAAGCACTGGAGAGACCTGTAATCATCGAGCAGCTTTGAAAATTGAATAGTAGAGGATGCTGCATCACTTTTGTTTTGCAGATCCCCTCTCTGCCATGGCGCAGCTGGCCGTTCACTGCAAGCATGGCAAAAGGCAGTTCATTGCATGCCCACCCACATCTGCGACCAGTCTCCTTGGAAAATTGGATCTGGCACAGGATCTGGGGCAGGGTGTTCCTTGTGTCAAATCTGACACATGCCCCCTGCATCAGTCTTTGAAAATTGAGCCCATAATGTTCTCACTGCTAATGCAGCTCCCAGGAACAAACAGAATTTTAGCAGTCAAGAAATGAGTCTCCCCGATAGGTACTGAGGACTGCTACAGGCAGCAAAAATGAACAAACAAAAGTTTTTATTCCCAGTAGTTACAGAAATGGAGTTGGCTGGTGAGAAGGAAATGAATTAAATTTATGATATGTGAGGGTGTAATGCTCCTTTAAGCATACCTCACACATTAACCCCCAAAATGAAACTTGTTAGCAACTGCATGCAAATCAGCCTTCCATCTCAGAGTAGATGTTACCACACAAACCTCCACAAAAATAAACTTGTTTAAAATTCTAATGCTGTTCTTGGCTCCTTTGCTAATCCTTCACGGTTGAGTAATTTCGAGCTGGAAGGAGCCTGTCAGTGGAACATGACAGAACTCTTAATGAGCTCTGCTACCCTTTCAGGGCTGATGCTTTTCAGAACAGCAGTGGTTTCTCTGCATTGACCAAAGCACTGCCCTGGCAACCTGATACATTTGGCTGCGAGGCAGCTGACCCACAGCTCCCAAGTCTGTCTGATGGAAAAAGTAAAATGTTGCTGAATGCTCCAAGTGGAGGAGGCATTATCCTTTTCCAGCTTAGTTTACCATTTCAAACCCTTGAAGCATCCAATTGGTAACTGCTAGTAATTTTTCTGAGAACATTTTGTGTATGCTTTCATTACTTATCCCTACGCTTTAAGAATAGCCTTACGATCCAACAGTTTCAGCACCTTTCCCTGCACTTTATCACTGGCCCCCTCTGCTTTTATTACCTACCCCAGCACTTACAATATGGCCTCTGTCCTTCACATACTGTACCATATATTTTCAGTGCACTGTCCTACCCTATTAGTATTAGCTCATACACTTTCAGTAATGCCCCATATATGTTTTAAATACTGTGCTGGCCCGGTGGCTCTGAGGGTTGAGGCACTGGACACCATAGCTTGTGCCATACCGGTGGCCCAGGTTAGGGAACAGACTTGGGTCATCGGGGATCAGCAGGGAGGGAGGGAGGGAGGGATTGAGCATCCAGAGGACTGCTGTCCCCTCCCGGGGTGGGTACTGGGGTATATCTTGCTCCCCAGTGGCCCCTGGTGGAGCTTGGGGACCCTGTAGGGAGCGACACTGGATTTAGGGGGTGGAGCAGCAGTGGACGCCTGTACATAGGTGTGCCGGCGTCATTGCTTGTCTGCGCTATGAGGGGGAAACAGTATGGCAAATACCCTGGAGGACCAGGGAAGGGATGGAGACCCCAGGGACTGAGGCCCGCATCCCATTGCCACACCAACCCTCCACCTGCTCTCCTGAGCTCCCCGACCAGCCCAGGGAACATTCCTCTAATCACAGACAGTCCACCAGGTAGGTGGGGTGGCCCTCCCCCATGGGGTGATCCAGGGGGCTGAACGAGTCCATGGGTCCGGCCGGGGGTGCTCAGTAATGTGTCTCCCGAGGAGGGTGATTTCAGGCCGGGAGTAGAGGCTGAGGTCGAGCCATTACTCCCGAGAGATGCCCTGGCCCCCCCGGAGAAAAAATAGAATGCACAAAAAAAATACTGTATGTGCCCCTATGCTTTCAGCTGTGCTCTAAATACTTGACCCTACATTTAAGTGACCTGACCCTTTCCTCTAGTTTGTTTTCTGTAACACCCCAATTAGCTGGATCATCATGGCAGTACCTTTACCTGGAGCCTAGAGGACAGGTGAGTGACTGTTATTGCAGCTGATGCCAGTGTCACTCTGTGGTTAGCCAGCAGGGAGGCTTATGCAAAGGGGGAGCATTCCCCCTCCCAGATGCTGATCCCCTCACTTCTGAAATGTCTCTATTCCAGTCCTAGGGTAGAAGACCTCAGTCTTATATGAACCCATGTCCTTCAGGTATTAGTGATACCGGAAGACATGGGTTCATATGGAATTAAGGTTTCCCGTGCTTCAGAACGTAGCACTACAGCCATGCCATTGAGCCTAATGCCCATATGTTTTTCTCCTTCCTTCATTCCTCCCTCCCTCCTCCCTTTCTCCTCTCCTCTCCTCCTGCAAAATATGAGAGCTGTGCATTTAAAACTTTTGCATCTGCTAAAGCATCATGATTATTTTTCTTCTAAGCCTGGGATTCAAAATGCTGCTGAAATGAGTCAAGGCCTTTTGCTTTTCCAAATTGCAACATTTGTGTTTTTCTTTTCATTTTTTGACCCCTTTCCCTATCTCCTTTCACTTCTCTTTGCCACCCATCACTCCCCGCTACTCCTTCTTACAGGACCCCTTCATTGCTGCTCACCTGCCAGTGCCACCTCCTGTATTAACATACTAACATACTAAAATGCCAGCAGAATAGGCCTAATGGTCTTTCGTGTCTGCTCGTTTGGTCAGTCCCCAACCTGGGTGCTGACCTTGCTGTCCCCCTCGCCTTCTCTGGCTTAGTGGCCCCTTCCTCCTTCCTTCGAAGCACCCCGACTGTTCCTCCCCTATTTACCCTCTTCATGTACCTAAAGACCTCTATCATGTCCCCCGGTCCCTTCTGTCTTCCAATTGTACATATTTAGCTCTTCGAGCCTCTCCTCATAGATCCTGTCCCCAAGCCCCAAATCATTTTGGTTGCCCTCCTCTGGACCCTCTCCAGAGGTTAATGTCCCGCTTTAAGTGTGGCCTCCAAAACTGCACGCAGTACTCCAGGTGCGGCCTCACCAAGCAGTTATACAGAGGGAGTATCACTTCCCTCCTTCTGGAGGTGATCCCCCTAGCGATGCATCCCAGCATCCTGTTGGCCTTGGCTGCTGCCCTCCTACAAGTCTCAGAGTTGTTCATCTTGACATCCACCACCACCCCCAGGTCCCTCTCAGCCATCGAGACTTGTAGCATTTCCCCCCAGGGTGTACACTTGACCTGGGTTTCTGGCCCCCAGGTGGAGTACCTTGCATTTCCCTGCATTGAACCTCAGCTTCCACTTTCTAGACCATCTTT
Organism: Neoceratodus forsteri; assembly: GCA_016271365.2. Taxonomy (NCBI): domain Eukaryota; kingdom Metazoa; phylum Chordata; order Ceratodontiformes; family Ceratodontidae; genus Neoceratodus; species Neoceratodus forsteri. The sequence continues at coordinate 433,569,869 of JADMNL010000022.1, read as the reverse complement.
CCAGAGCCTCCAGGTCCCCCTGTAGGGCCACCCTCCCCTCCTCCCCATCCACCACCGCCCCCAGTTTTGAGTCATCCGCAAAGAGACTCATCTCACTCCTGATTCCTGTCCTTATGTCAGATCGTGGCGTTGGGAACAGAAGGGGCCCAGGACTGATCCTGTGGGACCCCACTAATGACCCTCCTTGGGGATGAGACTATCCCACCAACTACGACCTCTGGGTCCGGTCCTGGAGCCAATTGCCTATCCATCTGATCATCTGGTTCCCACCCCATTTCTCCCAGCTTATCCAACAGGCCCACGTGAGGAACAGAGTCAAATGCCTTGCTGAAGTCTAGAAAGAGGACATCCACTGGTCTACCCAGGTCCAAGGCACTTGTCACCCAGTCATAGAACTCCACCAGGTTTGTCTGACACGATTTCCTGGGATGAATCCATGCTGTCTATTGTCCAGGCACCCTGACTTATCCAGGTCCCCCCCTAGCCTCTCCTTGACAATGCCCTCCATCACCTTGCCCACCACCGAGGTCAGGCTGACAGGCCTGTAGTTCCCTGCCACCTCCCTTGATCCCCCCTTGTGGATAGGCACTATATATGCCACCTTCCAGTCTTGGGGCACCCACTCTGTCCTCAGAGAGATGGTGAAAAGCTCTGCCAGGGGTCTTGCCAGGACATCTGCAAGTTCCTTCAACACTCTGGGATGTAATTTATCTGGCCCCGGTGCTTTCTCCATCTTAAGGGAGCTGAGGGCTTCCCTCACTCTCTCTGCTGTGATTTCCACTTCCGGTACCCCTTCTCCCTGCTTAGCCCTCCCCCCACCTGCCAGTGATGCCTCCCCCTCTCCCCAGACCTGCTGATCGGTAAGGGTCCCCTCCTCAGTATCTCTGTCTCTCCCATGTATGATGCAGCACCCCATTTTCCCTGGTAAAACTGGGGTGAAGTACTCATTTAGTACCTCAGCCTGCTCCCCGGGTCTTGTGCTCATCTCTCCCTGATTTAATCCTGCTAATCTGCCCTTCACCCTTCGTTTTTCCCCAATGTATCTAAAGAACCCCTTGTTCCTCTCCCACTTTCCTGGCCAGGTTCTGCTCCTTCCTTGCCTTAGCCGCCTCACCACTTTAGTGGCCCTTCTAGCCATCAGCTCGTGCTCCCTCGATCCTTTCCTCCTTGAGCACTTGAATTGCTTATAGGCTGCTTTCTTTCCACACCACCTCCTGGACCTCCCTGGTCCATCAACAGGGTTTTTGGCCCCACCGTGATTTTCTTTTACTCTGTGCACAGGTGCTGGTAGTATCCTGCACCTCTCCTGATGATTTCCCACCTACTATCAGCGTCCATGTCTGACCCAATCCCATCCAAATGCTCCTTAAGGATCCTTCCCATTTCCTTAAATCGCCCCCTGAAGTCGGTTACTCTGTCTTTGTGCAGCCTTCTACCCTCCTAGGTCCAGGCAGAACCAGACCGTGGCATGGTCACTCCCGCCAATGGGTCCCTTACCTCCAGGCCCCAATCTGGTCACTGTCTGCCAGGACCACATCCAGTACCTGTGCCTCCCTAGTCGGTTCCCCACCTGCTGAGTTAGGAACATCTTGAAAGACATCCAACAACCTCTGTTCCCTGGTCACAGAGGATGTCATAGTCTCCCAGTCTGTTCCTGGCATGTTTAAGTCCCCAACACCACCACGTTCCTCTGCCAGTCTGCAGTGTCTCCTAACATCTGCCACCAGACTGTCCTCCAGCTCCTCCGCCCAGGAGCAGGGGTCTATACACCACTCCTATTTTTACTCTCTTGCCCCCTTGTTATCAAGGTGACCCAAATCGCCTCCACGGTTCCCTCCGCCTCCTCTACTCCCCCTATGCCAATGCAGTTTTTGACTATCATTACCCTCCTCCCCTTCCTCCCCCTGTCCTTCCTGAACATAGTGTATCCCTCCAGGTTCAGGTCCCAGTCATGTCTTGCAGTGGCCCAAGTCTCAGTGACCGCTGCCACATCCACTGCTCCCTCAGTTAGCATCGCCTGGAGCTCAGGCATTTTATTTCCCAAGCTCCTGGCATTTAGCAGGACTACCTTCCACCTTTTCCCTATAGTTCCATTTCCCCTGCTCATGTTCCCATGGGGATTCTGTTTTCCCCTGGTCTGCACTTTGCCAGTTGGCCTTTTCTTGCAATCCTCCTGGTCCCCAGGGGGGTGGAGACAGAGTCCCTCCTTTATCGGCACCCCCTTGACAGCCTTTTCTCCCATCCCACCCCATTATCCTCTTGCCTCCCCATGGTTCAAGCAACAGTGCATACAGTGGTGAAAACTGGGACCTGTACATTTTTATTCTATTTTAGATTGCCCCTTATCTCCTGACTTGTATGATACCTTTCCTCCCACAACTCAAGTCTGCTTTAGTACTTTTTCACATTTTATATAATAAAAGGGGTGCTCCTTTTAATATATCTCGGACCAGATTTTCATCACTATTCTCAGCTGTTTTTGTACATCAGTAGTTTAAAATCAGTTCTGTTGTGGCTAAAATTAACTATAATGCAGCAGGCAGTGCTTCCTGACCTGATGGGACAATAGGGCGTTCAAAAACAGCTGCAAATGCTGTTGAAAACGTGCTCCTAGCCATATTAATAGGAGCGCTCCTTTTATTATTTCAAATGTGAAAAAAGTACTAAAGCAGACTTAGGATGGAGAAAGAAGGGTATCACACAAGTCCTGAGATAAGGGGCAATCTAAAATAGAATAAAAAAGTATAGGTCAAAATGTTCACTACTATCATTCACTGCTACTTTAATCTTCCTCTGAGTAGGCCCACCTGGCAGGGAAGAAATATTTGTCCAATTATTGTACTACTTCTGTTCCTTTAATTGATATAGATGGTAGAGAGTATTTTCTTATGATCTGGTTTTTTGGAGTCTACTTAGGCTACCAAATTCCATTAGTTGGGGGGGGGGGGTGTAATTTCTTGACCAGAAAAGGCATTCTAATTTGTGGCAGTTCTTACAAGGACCGGTTTTACCGATGGGGGAATGTTGGAATCCCACAAGGGTTTGCACTAGGATCACTCCTATTCATGATTTACACAAACAACCTTGTGATAAACAGAGGGGGACATAGAAACTAATAAATTGGGCAAAAAACCTTCCTGAATTCTCATTGGCTGAAACAGGTTTTCAGCCATGTCCTTAAAATATATCATTGTGCCACCATCACCACCCTGGGACCCCAGTCACCAGTGTGACAGTTATGGCCGCGTTTATCCGATCTGATAAACATTCATTCACCCCCTTCAAACACAGAGGCAAAGTCTCTTTTTCTGATAGATGCCGAAAACCTATTTTAAAATGAAAGTCTGACCTCTACTGCTTCTCTTCAAATAAAACTGCAATCATACAGGTTGCCACACAAAAGCTTCAAACAACACCACAGACCTGCTACTCTGTCTTGATGAAACGTTACAAAACACACAGGAGACCTGCTCCTCCGACATGTGGTTTAACATGCATTAGAAACATCAGCAGAGACCCGGTCTCCATTCCCACAGAAGCTTTAACGACCATTTTTCACAATACAAGAAAACACAAGCCACTCACTACAGAGGCTCCTGAGGGACACACTCGCTCCTCAAAAGTCCAGAAGCACGCGCAGAATAACACACAGTGCTTCCAGTCTTTCTTAAACCACAAAATATAACATCTCTCAATTAAACAGCTAAACATAAAACCTAATAGCAAATAAAATAACCTGTGTCTATGTAGGTGCTGATGGTGGGGGTTGGGGCCAAAACTGTCATGAAAGCAGTTTAACAGGGGGACTATGTTTTACCAGTTAGCTATTAAAACCTTTTTTATATATATATTTTTCACATTTTCTGTTCTTTTTTTTTATAATTTACCTGGGGACACCATTTTATAAGCACAATTAGACATTCTGAGGTGTGGGTTATGGCCTCATAAGAGCAGTTCCCAGGTGCTAAAGACACTTGGCTCAAGCACCTCATGCCTCATAACACAACTGGGGCATGCTCTTACCAGGCCATAGCCCACACCTCATTGTGTCTTATTGCTTGCATAAAGTATGTCAGCAGAAAAGGACTGCTTAGCTCACTCAGTCTGCTCAGATGCTCACCTCTGCTGTTGTGCTGATGACACTGTGTTGTACTGTGTGTAGCTAGACCTACTCTATCAGCCGCACTGAAAGTCCTTCATTTGGACTTTAATGCCCTACAGCTCAACCTGTTCATCTTCAAACTCCTCCTGAATGCCACAAAAATCAAGTTCATGCCATTTGCTCTGAGCACTAAGCAGTCACTAAGTGCCTCCATCTCTGGCATCTCTACCCTTAAAGGAGATAGCATGGAGCGGGTGGATTCTTTTAAATACCTGGACCTTTAATTAGACTGTAGGTTGTCTTTCAGCATGCACATAGATTAAATATCTAAGACATTATGCCCACGTCTAGGCTTTTTTTTTCTTCAAAACTTAAGTTTATTGAATAACTCCAAGTTGGCATATATGATAAAGTTAATTATAATAATGGTACTTGTATTGGAGCATTTTGATTGGCTCTGAAGAGTCCACCTACCCTACATTAATCTTTAATTAATTTACTTGCACAGTCTCATCACAAGAGTGGCAATACTATATGACTGAAAAGGTCCAATCTTTTTGAGGTTCTATACTTAGAATTTCTAGCCGCCATTAACACCACCGCTAGTGTTGAAATTACTGTTGGATTTGAACTGTATTACAGCTGGCCAGACAAGCTGAGCTGCCTTATGCCTGTCATTTGCCCTTTCATTTTTCTTTGTTCCCCTTTATCAGTGTGGATTAAAAGGACAAGCAGGTCCATGCGGATCAGTGTGTATTAATTGGCCCTCTGACCACCGGTTCCTCTCTGTCAGCATTCAGCACGTTCATACTAAAACCACATTTATTATAATGACTCACCAGCATTTTATTCTTGCTCTCTCTGCACTGCCCTCAAGCACTTGTAAGTGTATTTTTTTAAATTATACCCAAATAAGTATCTGTACTTAAATTCAGCCTGTTGCTCAGTGCCGATTTGTTGTTTTGCAGTGACAGTTGCTTTACTGGGCACGGGCACTCTGAGTGGAGCCGCGGGATCATGTCTGCTGATTTTAAAAATATTGTAGACCCCCCTAGCTAGCCAGTTTGTAACTTTGCCTCCCAAACTTTATGGGCAGGATTCACAAAAGAGGTGCACCCAGCACAAGTCAGATGCACCAGCGCAAGTCAGAAATGTGCCGTAGAGCAATTCACAAACAGGGTGAATGAGCAAACACAACCAACATGCCCAGTGCCCAATGAGAAGTGCCATAGGCACAACATAATGACATGCGGTGCATACATCGGGGGCGTACCCATGCATACACAGTGCAACCCGATTCACAGTGCAAAGCCACGGAGCAACCATGGAGCATTTCCAGCGCAAAGGCAAGATGCACCATAGAAAGATAAATACAAAAGAAGGAGACTTATGTCTAGCCCACCTGCAGGTCATTGACTGAATTGCTGCAGCAGCACACTACCTGATCCAGGGGGAGAGTGGAAGACAGAGAGAGACAGAGAGAGAGTGACAGAGACAGCCAGCACAGCAAGCCACAGAGACTGGGCCAGAGGGCTGGACTGAGCACCCCGCAGCAGTATGAACCCAGCAGCAGTGCCCATCACAGGTGCACTAATGAGGAGAAGGAGGCAGGGTGGTGGAAGGCACCATAGGCGGCCGGCCCCACGGCGGTATCATGCCAGGCTGTCATTTGAGCAGCTGACTGAGGTGGAGACAGTAGGCCGATACCACCTGAACAGGGCCATGCTGAGGCAGCTCTGTGAGCTGTGCCATGATGTGATGCAGGCATCCACTGCATGAGGTCATGCCACTCCCATGAAGATCAAGATAACAACAGTCATGTGCCTGTTCGCCACAGGTACCTTCCAAAGACCTACTGGGGTCACCACTGGCATCTCACAGGCCTCTATGTCCCTCCTTCTCACACAGTTTCTCAATGCACTGCTACCACAAGCTTCAAAATACATCCAGTTCCCCAGAACGCAGGTGGAGAGGACAGAAGCCATGCAGGGGTTCTACAGGGTGACATGCATGCCAGGCATCATGGGGCGATAGACTGCACCCATGTGGCAATCTGTCGACCACCTGGCAAGGATGCCACCACCTACATAAACCAGAAGGGATACCACTCCATGAATTGCCAGGTGGTGTGCGATGCCACAGGTAGCATCACCAATGTCTGCACCACACACCCTGGGAGCACACATGACTCATTCATATGGCACCATTTGGCACTGTGCATGAGGTTCGAGGATGGGGACATACCAAGTGGCTTCCTGATAGGTGCATGTGACAGGGCCCCAACAGCACAGGAGGGCACCAAGGCCAGGACACAGGGGGCAGGCCGTGGGCACCCATGCAGTGTCACGCATGTGCATGGACCATGGGACAGCAGGGGTGTGCAAGGGTACACAGGCGGACACAAGGGGGACAAGCAACTGCTGTGCAACATACGATGGACAGGGGCATACAGGCACAGCTCGGGTGGAGGTGCAGGACTGGCTGCAATGGGGATGCACAGGCAGGAGAGCAGGACAGGTGCACACACTGCTGAGGCCAGGGATGTGGACAGGGCGCATGGCAAGGTGTAACCCAACATACTAATGGACACATGTCCACCCCTACAGGTGACGCTGCTTATCCGCTGAGACCCTAGCTCCTCACCCCCATCCGACAACCCGGAACAGAGGCAAAGGAGCACTACAATGAGGCACACATCGCGACATGTGCCATCATAGAGCGTGTCTTCGGCGTGCTGAAGATGCGCTTCTGGTGCCTGTGTTGGTCAGGTGGCACCCTACAGTATAGCCCTGTGAAGGCTTGTGGCATATTCCTGGCCTGTTGTATGCTACACAACATGGCCCTAGACTGTGGACTACATGTTGAGGCCGGTGAAGGTGACAGTTCTGGGGAGGAGGATGGGGTGGAAGGGGCCAGTGCACCCCCAAAGGGACAGGGTGGCGACGCCGGGCTGGGACGGAGGGACCCAAGGTTGATGTCCAGGGCAAGGGACCACCACAGGCGTGTGGTGGAGGAACACTTTGGGTCACACAGGTGAGTAAGCAGGTATGTATGTATGTGTGCAGGGTGAGCACCAAGGTGCAGAGAATGCATGCTGTGGGCACAGTGGACAGTGGACAATACACAGAGGTGCACACAGGCATATACATGGTGAGGGACACATGCACACAGGGACACACACGCACAAGGCATGCATTCGCTGCGCACCACCCAGGCCATGCCACAGACACCACGGGTCAGTGTGCACAGCGGCATACACAAGGGCACAGCGGACATCGTAATGCACTCACCATTCCTATGACACATGGCACAACAGTGGTGCACACAGACATGTGGGTCATCCTGCACAAGTAGCACGGAGTGGTGCCAGGGCTGGCGTGAGGCGTGTTCCCGCCACACACACCACCACCGACACTGCCCACAGGGCGTCTGGTGCACACAGGAATGTGAACCAGCCACCACAGGCCTGGGGTCATGGGCATCACAGGGCGGCACCCCGGCCACCATGGACACGGGGGTGGCCTCTGTCATGGCTGGTGGTGGTGGGCATGCCACTACCGGCCAGAGGGGTGTCACCAGGGACTCGGCAGGGGTGCTGCACCGGGACCGTGAACAGGTACCCAGTGGAGTGGCCAACTCATGGCCACTGCCTGAGGCATGGAAAGTGGGCATGGAGGCCAGCGACGATGGAGTCAGCAGCAGAGGGCTCACCTGGCCTCACCACCGGGGTGTGCGGGACAAGCTCCATGGCGTCCGACTGGACGCATGATGTCCACGGCATGTTGCAGTGGCAGCCACCACCTCCATAGCAGCTGAAATCTGCTCCAGAGCTGCGGTCATGCCCACCTGCATGATGCATGTCTCTGCCAGCATCTGTGCATGCCATGCAGCTGTGGACTCATGCTCCTGGACCATCACAGTCCTGTGGCTATGGAGTGCTACATGGAGGGCCACCTGCCCCTCCACAGTCACCCTCAGGAGGGCAAAGTAGGCCCCATGTTGTCAGCGGGTGATGCTTCATGGTGTCACCGCTGACATGCAGGGGATGGAGTACTCTGTCCTGGTATGTCCACAGGTGGTGGATGCACTCTGGCAGGCTGGGATATGGGCGGGCTAGGTTGGGCAATGCCACTGTATGCCCATGGGTGGTGTCCTCCAGGGTCAATGGGGCTGCTGCATGCACCAAGGCATCCTGCCCGGATGCCACCAATGTCGCTAGCACTGCGCATGACAGTTGCACAGGGAGCACAGCACCTGCAGCCACTGGTGGCTGTGCCACATCTGCAGCCTCACCACGCACAGTGTGGCCATCAGTGGCAACTGGGGCTGGGTGCACAGGCATCCCCATGTTGGGTGCACCTCCGTCCACCATGCCTGCGCTGGCGGTGGCAGCGCTGATCGCGGTGGCTCAGAGGCCCCCCTGCATGCCACTGGTGAGCACAAGAAGGGCATCAGCAATGTCCAACACATCATACTGATTGTCATCAGATAACCCAGACAGGCTCCCCAGCCATGTGATGTACCTGCCGGCTGTCCTGCCAGTGCTGGCGGAAGGCCCCTCGGGGCCCACCTGCACTGGAGCCTTGACCAGTGTCACCTGGCATATGGATGGTGCAGCTGCAGAGACATCCACGGTGGTGTTGTGGGTCTGCGTCATCCCCCACAAGGGCGTCACATGCAGCCGTGGCCATGGCTGCACCCTGGAGGTGTGATGGTGCTGTGGAGGGAAGGAGAGGGTACAGGGTTCATACACAGTACACACACACCACATTGTTGATGCACAACAGTTAATGGCCATCCACACAGCACCAAGACTGCAGGCCTAACCACGGTGGTGCCATGGCGTGACATGGCTAGCCATGCCATGGCACAGTCGCGCCCATCGACATCCCATCATGCACACTGCACAGCAGTGGTGGCACATGCAATGTGGATGCACAGTGGCACAGGCACCCCGGTGCAGAGGCATGGTGGCAGCAGCACCATGGGCCAAGGCACAGCTGGCCTGGGGCGACTGACCCTATGTTGCTGTGCCTGGGAGTATAGGGGAAGGCGAGGCGGCCTTGGTACATGGGTAGCGGCCATGTCCAGATCACACAGCTACTCACAATGCTGCGATGGGCTGCCACCAGTCTAGAACCCACCACTGGGGATGCCCTGCATGGCTGTCTGGGACGCACTAGTGGCTAGGAGTGCCTCATTAGGGCTCAGCTGTTCGGCAGAACTCGGCCCACCACCTGTCCACCACAGAGAGGCCTGGATGTTGGTCACCTTCTCCTTGGCCCTCTGGTGCTCGTTGTTCCAGTGTTTTCTGCACTCTGCGACCATGTGGTTATACGGTGCCATGGCATTCACCTGCCAGGCCACCTCCTACCAACCCACTGCCCACGCAGTCTGGCTGCCTCCCCTGCTGGAGAGGATGGCCAGGCATAGATGGCATGCCTCAATGAGTGCCCACTCCTCAACATGCGTGAAGTTCAGTTGCCGCCTTGTGGCAGCGCTTGCATCCCCAGACATTATGGCTACTGTGCGGCGAAGCATCCAGGTGTTAGGCATGTCTGTGGATCCACATGTTCCCACCCCACCCATCTCAGTCCGTTGACCCCACCTGGAGCCCTGCAGCAGGTGGTCTGGGTGGTGGTCTGCATGTGAGTGACCTGGCATGGTGTGCAGCGTACCAAGGTACAGGGACCATTGGGACAGTGCACCTGCCTTGTTCGTCCACCTGTCCACAGCTGGGGTGCCTGTGCTGCCCCCCAAGGGGGGCACACAGTGCTGCCCACCATGGACATGTCCTGGTGCCTCAGCAGCATGTGTGTGGCCGCAGTGTCACCACACCCGACCAAGGTCCCACCGGTGCTGTGCTGGGGGGGCACAGCCCAGTGGACCACACCCATGGAACAGCTGGCTGCAGTGTGTGTGGCATGACGACACTGTCATGTTGCCTGCACAGGTGCCACCTTGTGCCTCTGACTGACCGGTAGTGCATCTCTGCACCCACCACACAGGGTCAGTAACACCCAATAACACCCAGTCATATATACCTCTCCACAGTTCCACTGTACAGTGCACAGTACCTCTATGTGGGTCACAGGACCACCATATGCCACGGTGCATGGCCAAGGCCCATTGCAAACCATACCTGTGTACAGCAGTGCCCTATCCCATATGCTGCCATGTGTGCATCATGGCACTGTGACAGGTGGTCTGGACATGGCAGCAACCTATCTACTAGTGTCCTGTGCATCCTGTGTACTGCACAGGTTTGGTGTTCTACATTATGGGCATTCGATCCACATTCTGTGCATGCTGGGAGCACTGTTCCGCATGTGGAGGCTGTGGACGTTCAGAGGCTTGCATGCACTTGTGTATTCCCCCAGTGTGTTCAGTAGACCATGCCAATATGGCTGTGTACTCACTTTCAAGGCTCTGTTTCCTCTCAGCCACCTGATCTCAGCCTGCAGCTTTGGGAGCATTTATGGCTCAGGGCAAGCAAATGAGGCCTGGGCCTCTGGTAATGAGATGCTAATTGGCTGAGATGCCCATACATGTGGAATGAAGCGGTTTAGGATGCATTGTCTGTGAATTGCATAATTGCCCCCAGCTCATCTCACTGTAGAAGGAGCATCTCTGAGATGCACCTATGATGTTACGGTGCATCTGTCATGCATGCGTGATCACCAATGCAACAGCGCATCTTCTGATGTGTGCCACTACACTGCTTCCACGATGCGACACTGTGTCCTGTATCGCACTCTGTACACCCACATGTGTGGGATGTGCTGCACTGGGTGGTCATAGTGGCCATGTATCGCACGTTATGCGCCATTGGTGGCCATAGCGAGTGCCGTGCACAACATGGCAGCTGCATGTGCATCACGCATGCGTGACCTGGCTGTGACCTTGCAACACCTTAGTGGTTGGCATTGCACATGCCATGCTTCATGTGGCCTATCATGCTTCATGTGCTGTGTGCGTTGTACTGCACATGGCTCTGTGTTTCTTGAGGCGCATTTTGGGACCTCGATTGAGCTTTACTGTGTTGCACTGAGTGACAGTTGCTGTCAGTGGGGAAATGCCTAGAGCAGGTAGACAATCAGCTAGGGCCATGAACTGGTCTCAGGTGGAGCTGCTGCATTTGGTGGCATTTATTATGCCGGTGGAGGGGCGGCTGTTTGGGCAGGAGGACCTCCATGTGTCCAGAGCAGAGGTGTGGGCCTCTATTGCCAGGAGGCTGGTACAGAGCACTGGGCTACCACACAGTGGGGAGCAGTGCAGGCATCTATTTGGTGACCTCCAGAGGCAGGACCCAGAGAGACTGGGGCTGCTGTGACGCCATGCATGCCGGGGTGTACTTCCAAGGCCAGGTAGGTGTTGTTCACCTGGCTCCTTTTGTGGTGCATGCTGGGTGTGTGTGTGTTGCTGCCCTGATTGGGCACCCACTTGGGTCACTGTCATCCTGCACACATGGTGGTGGCTGCACCTGCCTGGTGCAGCCCTGACATGTGTGCCATGGGGGGTGGGGTCTATGGGCAGAGTTGTGCTTGCATGCAGACCACTGTGTGCTGCATGCAGTCATGCCAGGGGGGTGGCACTGTGGCAGTGTATCCTGCACAGTGGTGCTGTTTCACTGTCCCTGCCCCCCATGCATGTCGGTGTTGCTGTGTGTTACTGGCACTGCTGTATTGACTCACGGTGTGTTTGTTGTGTTTTGCAGGCCCAGAGGACAGGCAGAGGACTTTGGTCATTGCTGATAAACAGAGGTGGAGGCTCCTGGATGCCAGGCCTGGTGGTCTTGCAGGGTCAGGTAGGCGGTGCAGTCTGTTGTTGTTGTGGTCTGCTGCTGTGGGATACTGCTGGGTGGGGGTGTTGTCTATGTTAAGGCCCTCAGTGTGTGTTCTCTCTGTCATTGCAGTAGGTCTCCAGAGATGACATGCCATGGCAGGGGGTGGTGCCCAGCCTGATGTGGAGGGGTGGATCCATGTGGCCATCTGGGCAGCCCTGCACCCTATTTCCAGGACTGTTCAGTACCTGTCAGCTGCCCTACAGAGTGTTCTTTGGCAATTGCCCTTACATCGCTGTGCATGAGTGTGGTGTGGCGGGCCACGGCGGTGCTAGTGTCACCCTGCTTCTTCATGGGGCCTAGCTCTGTTTACTATTTCTGTTTATGGTGCACTGTTGCCATTTTGTTCTGTGGTTACTGTTGTACAGTTTTATATCTGGTTTTACTGTTTTATAAACATGGTGCTATCAGCACCTGTGTCTGTGGGTTTCATTGTTCCAGCATCATAGTTGTTCCCTATTGCCCTGCTATCTTGCTTCACTCGTTCTGACATGCTCCCATGTGTGGCTCAGGGCATCCGGGATGCCCTGGAGCATCTCCTTTTGCACTAGTGCATTTCCAATTGCACTCTCCTGTGTCTGGGTGATTCACAGAGGGGATGCACTCAGCGCATCCCAGTGCACATGCCTCTGTGAATCGCTCTGTCTGTTCTCGGCGCATCTGACTTGCGCCGGCACTATCTGACTTGCGTTGGGCACATCTCTTTTGTGAATCCTGCCCTATTTATTTTTAAAAACAGTAGAAACTCCTTCTGTGTTAAGATAAAATCCCTGTCAAGAGTGCCAAAGTCACAAGAGAGTCCAGAGTTTACAACCTTTATGAGCGTATTGCAAACCTTAATTTGTAGCAGCTCCACTGATGTACATTAAGCGTAATCCAAAGTGTGAGCACAATTAACGAGGGATCACCATCGGCAGAACTGCCTCCTTATGTGTTAATTCAGGTAAAATAGACACCCATATTTCCCAAAATAAGAAGACGGCCAATTTGTGAAGCAAATTGAGCAACAGGCAAGGATTTATAGAGGAAAGAAATTGCAGCATTTGGGGCAGGATCCATATTGGGGGGTGCATTTGCTTGCTGGGGAATTAGAACAGTGTTTTTAACTGTTACTGTGATCAGAAATCATTTTTAAATGCCTGACAACTTGTACTAATCAATCTGTTGTTCAGCACCACTGTAACTGTTGCCATAGACAGTGTTGCAGCTCTGCGGAGGGACTATTTTTTCTTAAATTGTAACAAACAAGAATAAATCATTAACACAATTAAAAGTTGTTAATTTTTTTTTTATTTAAACCATTATTATAATAGCAATAAGGCACTTCAGGGGTTATGTTAATGTTCGGTTAATAACCCCTTGGGGCATTTGGCACTTGGCTATGCCTCATGCCAAATTATGCCCCTAGGGGGTGATTAACAGAACATTAACAAAACTCCTAGTCATGCCTTATTGCTTAAATAGCTAGTGTACTGCTTGGAATTAATAGTAATTTTCAGATGCAGTCAGCTATCACTTCCAGTATCTGAAGTATTTTTTTTATTTTCTGTATGGTAATAGGAAGATTTTCCACCTGGCAGTACTGGGGTGATGTGTGGAGCAGCACTCTGTCTGGAGGAAAACAAGTCAGTTCTGTTCCTCCCCACTACATCATCAGAAATGAGACCAAACACCTTGAGGCACCACAATTCTTGTAACCTGAGCAGTGACTTTCACAAGCTACCAATCAAAATGCAGGAAATTGTGACATCACTAGTAACCAGGGAGAGCCAGTCCCTGCTGCTTCATGTGAAAGTGAAATCTGGCAGTGAGAAATGGTTCTCATTGATTACTAGTGATGTCATAGTCAGTGTGGTTTCAGTGTTGATGTATTGGGAGCAACAGAACTGACTTTTCTCCCCCTCCAGACAGAGTGCTGCTCTACACATCACCCCAGTACTGCCAGGTGCATAATCTTCTAATTAGCAAACAGAAAAGAATAAATACTTGAGATATAAGGAGTGATTGCTGACTACATCTGAAAGTTACAATTAATTGCAGGTAGTTTCCAGGCAGTACACTAGCTCTTTAAATAAAATACAATTGTGTGGTTGATCAATAATGTTAAAAGAAGAATGCATCTCCTGTGAACTACAGCATCTAGATAAAAATCATAGCATGAAACAGCAATAATAACCTCAAGAAAATCATGTATAAGATAAAAATAGCAAGTCAGTGTACAATAAATACCCATAGACCTGTTTTCTCAAATCCATTCACAATAAAGACTCCATTAGCTAAGAATCATATAGTCAAGTCTATATAAGTCAAGGGTCCAGAACCCAAACTACCAGCAAAGGAAGAACATATGCGTCCCAGCGATAGTCAAAAATCATGAAATCTTAAGGATAAACCCCGATGGATAGGAAGCAGGGGGAAGCAATCTCAGGCTATGGGAAAAAAGTATTAATGAGGGGTCCCAGGACCGTAGCCCATGGGACACATCCCTCAAGTGTTAGAAGTATACCATTGATGCCAGGGTTGCCAACATTCCAGGAATTTAGGTAATCTAAGTCCGAGGACAGCTGCAATATGCTTCATTGTTTTTATTTTGAAAAACTTTCTGTTTCCATTCAGCAAGTGTTGGGGGTCAGAGAGACAACCAATGTACTGTTAGATAGGGCAGTTACCCTCAAGATGTAACCCACTTTTACCCACTGTGCCACAAAGAAGGTCTGGAAAGCCTAATTTAAAGCTAGTAAAGGTAAAAGGAAACTGACAGCCTAAAAGTACTTGCATGGAAGCATGTATGGCCTACCAATAAAGAAGTATTACTAGGCAGTTACAGAAAACGTGAACATGAGAGCCTGTTCCCCCGCACTGCCTCCAACAAGCATTCAAATAAATAGCACCACAATGTTAGGTAGCCATTGGGGTTCAGAAGTATCTCACCAAGATCTTCCAATTGTACTCCCTCCATGTTGGGGAGGCAGTGACCATGCAGCCCCTCTGCAACCTATGTTCCCAGTGCTTTGGGATAATTGGTGAACCCAGACTCTTCCTCCCACTTAATTCTCAGGGATTCTGAAGGTGGGGTATTTGATTTGCTAAGCAAGATGTACAAGTTACATATTGGTCTACTTTTAACATTAAGGGTAACCAGACAGTAAAAATGGTCCTACAGACTTGATTTCTGTCTCTTTATTTGGAGCAAACATTGCTGCAGTATGAAATGATGGACCTGAAGGAACCAATATTGATCTTCCAGATGCAGGTGAAATTTAGTTTGGAGTTCTTGAAAGGACATACACTGTTGTCCCAGGATCAATTAGGTAAACCTGATGAGGTCCCTGGCCTCCCAATATTGAAAACCCATATCAGATTGCAGTGGGGAAAAATAATCATGGTGTCTGATCAGTGTTAGTGGGCCTAAAGCATTGGGGGCATCTGTGGCACGTCATAATTTAGATAACATTTTTATTGAATGTTTGGTCTGGGGATTGCAGGTTTCCTGCAAGATTGGTTTCAATAATACCCGGGTAGGAAGGGTCTATAAAGTAAAACATGAGAAATCAGCCACCTATGTCTAGGATCTTACTATAGAAACAAGTTTTGTTTTTTGATAAATCAAGGAAGACATTAGTTTAAGCCATGTTTATGCCTCTTTTTGACTGTGGGGATCCGATTTATAGAGATGCTGCTGCTTCGAATCTTGCCAGACTAGATATATTGTACCACAGAACAGCTCTCTAAAACCTAGCACTACACCTATATTCAACAGTCAGCTGGCCCTCTCTAAGTATTAGAAGGCTAAAAAAAAATGTATACAGTACCTGGTCATATAAGGCCCTTGGAAACGTCTTGCCACCACACATCATTATATTTTCCCAGAGATCCTCATTCTTCTACAACCTGAGGAATAAGAATGTAATTCTTTTAGAGGCCCTCAGGCACATATCCAAATATGGCAAAATGGCATTTAGCAGGCTTGCCCCTACTCTCTGGAACCAGATTTAAGTCTGCTTGAAACTGAACACATTGGCTAGTCTCCAAACTTTGAAGATGTTAATAGAAAGTCACTGTATGGACAAATGTCTGTATGTACTTATGTATGACAAACGTACTTGTTGCTAGAGTTTTATGAGGCTGTATTGTCACAGGCTGCTCCCCCTACCATTGCTGTTACTGTGAATTATTCTTCCCAGCTTTGCTCTTGGTACCTAGTTATGATGTTATGCATTGTATTTATGCTTTACCTTCTTTATTATAATGTAATCCATGCTATGCAGTCTCACTCTCTGCAGACCGTGGTATATTGTGCTTATCTGTTTCCTTCATAGTCTGTGAATTGTAATGTCATTGATTTGCTGTACTGATGACTGTCTTAACCAGGACCTCCTTGTAAATGAGCACAGCTCAACAATGCTTTTTCCTTGAAAAACAAATTTATGCAAAACAAAGTGAGTTTCTTTTGTCATAGTTAGTTACTGTTAACACAAAGTGAGTTTGGGTTTGTTTTGACCCAGAGTGAGATTACATCAACAAAAAACAGTGCGTTGGCTCAGGTGAGATTATATCTGTACAGAGTGACTTTGTTAGTTCCCACAAGCTTATGGACTGTAAAGAGAGTGTTTGAAATGTATGCTATAAAACAGGTTAAATATCATAGAGATGTCTTAAACCTTTGTAAACCATCAGTGCATAGTTTGAATATTTTCAAACATTCCTATGATTTTTGAAAGGTTTTTAAAAAGCATTTTTAAGGCTGCAGTGGGCATAGACCTGCAGACATCTTTTGAGTACATTAGAGAAAAGGGAGCTTATCGGATACAGAATGGACTTGTTTTAGTGGAGGTGAGCGGCAATCACTGCACGTTCATCCCGCATTATTTTGCCCATCGGTACGGTGGAACACGACACTGTCCGCAGTATCCAAGATGTTGGCTAGAGATGAGTGCCTATGCACAACAACTCGCGCATGCGCACTGAATTACGATGACACAGTGGCACAGTCCACTGTTTCCAAGATGGCCACTGGAGTTCTCTGTGCATGCACGGTGACTCACACATGTGCACTGTGCTCCAGTGGCCATCTTGGACACAGCAGACTGTGCCACTGTGTCACCAGAGTTCAGTGCGCATGCTCGAGTTGTCACACATATGCACTCATCTCTGGTCACCATCTTGGAAACAGCAGACAGTGCCATGTTTCACCAACTCAGCTGCAGCAGTACTGGCTCTGGCCATAGTTTTATTTATTTATTTATATATCTATTGATACTAGGAATCAACACCTTTGAGCAATAAACTCCTTTACAAAGGTTCCGTATCATTGACATTTGACAGGTAATATAACAACAACAACAGGACAAACACATATTAAGAAAACTAACAAAGAAGAGTTGCATATAGATACAGAACTTATATACAGTCACCAGCAGTTTACAATTAAGAATCAATTGGCAATAGTGTGCCAGCCATGGTTTTTGGGATAGCTAGAGACAAAGCATTGTCAATGTTATGTGCAGCCAGAATAGTGACAGTTTTAAACTGCAATGAGTAAGTTTACACTGATATCGAGTAAAATCAAGTCAACATGTCATCCACCTCACCTTGCAACCCCAAAGACTGTCTGCTGCCATCTTTATGCTTACTCTGGCCCTCGGGACTGCAACCTGATGAAGAGGGGCTGAAAGAGTGAGAATTGACAAGCCACCACCTCCTTGGCAGTACACAGAATTGCTGCACATATGCGCATGTTCAAGCAGCCACCTGCTCAAATGTGTAGTCTGAATGTGAGTGCTGTGTGCGCCTGAACCACAGAACAGCAACCTTTCACCACTGCAGCCCGTGACCAACACAGACCACCCCTCTAGTGTGCTCTGGCCCCATGGGACGCCAACAGGGAGGCACGGGGGAGGGAGCAAATCAAAGTACCATGTTTTTTGTGCCTTTAAGGACAGCGATTGTGAGCCACATTGAAGAGACTGTTATACCTGCATAGGTGAATGAGCTAACAGAGCTTGCAACAAACAGGCAAATGCCTGAATTTGACCACTGTCAGAGGATAGCAAGACACGGGGGTGCCTATCGAACCGGGGTGCAGACACAGTAAAAGTAAGACAGTTGCCATACAAAAGACTTGTAAAGTTGAAGGTTTCTTCCTGAAAGACAGCCACAAGCTTGGTGACCCCTCACCTCACTACCAGTCAATCAGAGGTCACGGGTCTCAGCATCTGACACAAATAGCCTACTGGGAGAAAGACTGTACAGTGTGCTTGTTGCCCTTTCTCTCAACCAATAGGATGTTGAGTGAATGTTCTGAATACTAATTCTGCTAACTGAAAGCCCTGTGTGTCAATCAGAAGCTGCCTTCCCCTAGAAAATATTGAGGGCAGTTATAGGGAAGGGGAGTTTGCAATTAGACCTCAGAGAGAGAGGAGGGCTAGAGTGCTGCTAGCCAGACCCACCTATGGAAACCTGTCTGGGCTTCCACAACCAACCATCAGGGAGTGACTCCAGAGATGCTTACAATCTGTGTATCCAGAGACTGAACTGCATGTGTGTCTACTAAAAGTATCAGGATGACATTTTCCTGTGAGAGAGACTGTGACCTGCCTTCAGAGATGAGGAGGTAAACGCATGCCACAGAAGTCAGCCAGTGGGCACCAGAGACTGTGTAAAAAAGCCTGCATTGAGAAAACAAACCTGCAACGATCCAGCAGACAGTCTGGGAGACAGCTGGTTAGTGCTATCACCAGGTACTAGCTAACACTCCACACTAGGGTTCTGAAGCCTGGACGTGAGTGTGAGGCAGGTGTCTACTGCTCCTTAGACTGGTCTATGCTGCAGAGGAGAAGGAGGGCAGAGACCAAGAGGTCTAGAACACTGTGAACACTGAGAGCCTGAGCTACATCCAGGGGGACCCGAGACCTGAAGTATCTTTTAGCACCCCCCTCCCCGCAGCTGCAACAAAGGAACCATCAACCTAAGAGGAACTGCATCTACAGAGGAGGAGAAGGAGCCCAGTGGACAGGGAAGTGGTACAACAGAATTGTGAGTACTCTCAGGGCTTGCCCTGCAACTGGGGAAGTTTGTACAGACTTGCCATCAAAGAAGTTTCCACCAAATCTAATTTGGCAATATCATGTCAAAAGGGTGATCACATATGAGCGACTCACAAAATGAACGATTTCAACTGAGTACAAGCCTGGTTCCATAAAAATCATCTAAAACTTAATGCAAAAAACTGTCTCCATGGCTTTGGCACAAGACAAAAGCTTCGCCTCCCTGCCTGCCCCGATCTCTACCCTGGATGAGAATTCCCTAGAGTCAGTACCCACCTTTAAGTACCTGGGAGTCTGGCTGGACACAAACCTCAACTTCTCCACCCACGCCGATGCTGTCTGTACCAAACTCCGGCCCAAACTTGCCATCCTCTACCACCACAAAGACTGCCTCCCCCTCCCTACTCGGAGTGAACTCATACGTAAGACCATCCTACCAATACTGGACTATGCTGACGTCATTTATGGCACAGCTCCTTCCTCCTCCCTTGCAAAACTCGACGTCCTGCTAAACTCCTTCATGCGCTTCGCCACCGCCTCCCCCCCTCCACTCACTCATCACTGCAAACTGTTCACAACTCTATCCCTAACACCACTTTCACATTTCACAGCGCCTCACTCATAGCGAAATATTGGCTCGGCACCTTCCCCCTCTACCTAGCCTCCCGCCTCTCTCAAGCCAACCCCTCTGGCTACCCACTTCGCCACAGACATGCACGTACCTTCCACCTCTCATGCCCCCTGACAGCCTCAGGGCAAGCTGCCTTTTCCTACCGGCTCCCTCTCCTTTGGAACAACCTCCCTCCCAACCTTCACCTGGCCCTCTCCATATCAGCCTTCAAACAGCTCCTTAGGCTTCTCCCTCCCACTCCCTGCCACAGCTGTACACCCAAGCCCTCCTCATACGGTCCTAGCGCTACCCTAAATAGCCTCACCAGGTAATAAAAATAAACTCCTCACACCATCTCTTACTGCTAATTCACCCCCCTCCCCCCCACGGGCACCCTCTCCCTGAAAACTCAATTTTTTGATCACTCCACTACTGTAAATATGTAAATCCATGCACCTGAAATTTAAGGGTATAAACAGTCTAGAAATGAAATTAAGTAATTCTTTGTTCAATCCTGCTGTTCATTCTAAAGTGTAACCTCTCCACCAAACTCCATATAAATGTACCATAATGTATCACTCGCCTGTTACTTGAAAATCGCTGTATTTGTATTTCCCTGTCTACTACCTTGTACTACATGTTCCCGGGTCGCACCTGGAAATGAGCCTCTGCTCAGCGTGCCTTTCCTGGTCACCAATTTTAAATAAATAAATAAATAAATATTGAGCGAAACGGTCAACGGCAACCATGTAGAAGGGCAACTGGAAGGCAGGAATAGCGAGGGGAAGGGGAGGGATAGGAGAGAAGGTTTCTGTGGGGCAGTGTTCCTGATGCTGCTGAGCCAGCCCATGTGGTGTGGTGGTGAGGGTGGCTTGCTCCAGCATAGGAGGTTTTGGGTTCGGGGACGGGACGGGGAGAAATATTTTGCCGCTACCTGCGGCTCTTGTATTTTAAATGTTTTTGGGAGTCTAGCCTTCTCCCCAACATGCACACCCTGGAGTTGAGAATCCTTCCAGTAGTGGGGTGTGGGGGGCATAGAGCACAGCCCCCCCCATAAACATTGAAAACTACTGGCCAGATGTAGTGTCGCCATTTTGTGTATATCACCGAATTGCTTTTCAGCGGTATACACTCGGCATAATAGCGATCGCTCTTTTGCGTTCGCTTTAATGACATGGAACCAATTTAGCCAACAGGCCAGTAGTTACAAATACCTCATCTGGAGGTTCTGCCATTTAAGCAATTGTATGGCCTATGGGGTTTGGGGTTTAACTGTTCTGACCATTCTAAAGTGCACCACTGCCCGACAACTAACTGCAATGTCACTGGGCCTGCAATGTTCATATTGCAGGGTATCCAGTGAAGCACCAGGACTCCCTTTAAGGACTAAGGGTTAAAACTGGTACCAGTGAGTAGTGCCCCCTGTACAGGTGGGTGGTAATTCAGAAGGTTTTACAGTTTACTTGCTATTGCATTGTCTTGTCTGGTGGGGGCAGGCACTGTTACTGTTCTAAAGTGTTTACTGGCCGAGCCTAGTCAGACATGTAATTTCTGTCCTTCCACATCCAGTTCATGAGACTGGTTTAAAAACAGTTTTGCTTTGTATTTTTCCATCCCTTGTGAGTATCCCGTAATAAATATTTAGTTAATATTTTACATTTTGTCTTGTTAGCATACTATTAGTGTATGCCACTAATTACAGTTTTGTTGAATTTAGGGTTGCACTGTGATCTTGTATGTGTAGAAACATAGAAATTGTCAGCAGATAAGGACCGCCAGGCCCATCTAGTCTGCCTGTAAACCCTACAGTTGCTTGTGGCCTCTGACCCTACCTGGTCAATGGTTTTTCACCACTCCTTCCCATCTCTATGGTTACCATATGCCTGTCCCAGGCATGTTTAAATCCCTCCACTGTGGCTGCTCCCACAACCTCCGTTGGCAGACTATTCCATGTGTCCACCACCCTCCCATGAAGAAAAACTTCCTCACATTGCCCCTTAACCTTTGTAGGGGACACTGTGGGGAAGTGGGGAGATACAGCATCCCAGGTGGTTGCAACACTCTGACACCAGGCCCACTTGAATTTAACTCCGGATGGAGGCACTGTGCTAAACTTAAAAGCTCTGGATTCAAACCCCCCAGTCAGGAAAATTAGAACCCAGGCCCCTAAATCTTGTTTGAATCCACAAGGCAGGGGAATTAATCATAACATCCATGATGACCTGGTTGCAACTTTGAAGGCACCGCTGGGATCTCCTGTTTACCAGTTGGCCTCCACATGGAGTCAAGCGCAACCGAGAACAGTTTGTTTCTCTCAACCTCAAAAATAATACCAGACACCATGGCATGTGAAAGGTTGATAAGTTGGTGTGCATGTGAGGAGTTGGATCTTATGAAGGTCATATTGTTCCGTGGAGTTGCACAAGGAACTGATAGTAGTAAAACTGAAGAAGTTCTGTCCGGTGTGAAGTGTGTCAGCAAAGTAGCTGTTCAAGAATATTTCCTCCATAGCAACACACAGAGTTTGATGGTATTGGTGGACTGCCTCAACACCGTGGATGCCACCAAAGTGCCTGATGGACTGATTCCAGATGGAGACAGTGCCAGGTGGACAATAGTGGTGCATGCCAGTGTGACCACTCTAAAGCTGGAAGTCCAACCTGTGACCAAAAATTTGAAAACAAAGTTTCCTCAAGTGGCTACAAGCTGAAGAGAAGTCAGCTAGTGAAGTTTGGATGCTGTTAGGTGACTGAGGTGGTATGCACCTCAAGATGTAGGAGCCAGATCCGCCTACGTGCCACCTTGATCCAATTCACACAGAAAGCTAAAAATGTTCTTAGGCATGCAGCTCAGCCCTGAAGGAAAGGATGACAGAAACATGGATGAACTATGCTGCTCCATTGATCCAAGATTGGCAATGCTATGGAACCAAGAAGAGAAAAAGATGGGGAAAGCCTCTGAGGTCCTGCATTAGAGACTATTCATTCTTTGAGGTTCACTGATCCAGAAGCTCCAACCCAAGAGTATCTGGCTGCATTGAAGAATGTCTTCAGAAGCACAGAATCCAGTGAAGATCTCTTGTGGAAGTTCAAGATGACAAAACGATGTAAAGGAGAACCCTTGTCTGCCTTTTTGAATGGCCAAGAAAGGGTCTTGCAATGAGTATTTCAGAAAGAAGGTGTGGCACCCCAGGACTTGAACCGGATGAGTTTGGAACATGTTCTCAAGGCTGCCTGCCATTCCACATTGTTGATTCTCAAGTTAAGTCTGGCTGAGAGAAAGGAAGACTCTCCATCTCACAGTGTGTTAATGAGAGAAGTCCGAGAAGCTGAGGAATAAAAGGAACAATGGGGTCCCTATCAAGTTTCAGCAGTTGTTATGTGAGTTGCAGAAAATTTACCCTCCATAGAAACTCAAGAGTTGAGAGAGTTGTTGAAAGAGTACAAAGTAATGATTACTAAAGCAAAAGTAGCTCCATATAGTGGACAAGACACCCACCAAAGCCAACATGTTGCTTCAGTTAGCCAGAACCTTTTTGTGATGGGCGTAGGAGGGCAAGTGCAGGCACTACCTGTAGATTATGATCTCCAGACCGAAGTCAATGAGTTACACAGTCTGGTAACGGAACTAAAAAGATGCAACATGCATTCCATGGCCTGGCAGAGAACCCCAGAGCGAGGACAAGCTGCAGTCAGTGCCCCTGTCACAGCCCCAAACGCATATCCTCCAAAGCAAAGTAAGAGACTGGAGACCACCTCCTGATGCACCACCCAGACTATGTCAGTACAAACAGGGTGTGTTCTGCTACAAATATGGGAATGATGGACACATAAAGAATGAGAGCTGGTCACAGGAAGACCGGCAAAGAATCACAGACAGACTGCTAGAAAGAATCCAGAAGCAAGTCCCATCAGCAACATACTCCAACTCTTCTGTGAAACCCTCAGCAGCCAAGTCCACTGTCAAACCACAACAAGAGACTTTCCCAAAGCACCTTGACAAGTTAGTTGATCCTTCGACTGAAACAGCCATTACAATAAATGGAGTGTGAACCTGAGCTGTTCTCAACAGTGGCTCACAAGTCACCATTTTCAAGGACTGTTATGACAAGCATCTAACTAAGACCTGTAAGTCACAACCATTGGAAGTTCTGAATGTGTGGGGCCTGAGTGACAAGTTCTGTCCCTGACATGGTTACCTGAAAGTCTAGATTGCTTTCCCCTCAATAGTAGCTGGAGTTGGTAATGCAGCTGAAACATTGGCATTGGTTTGTCCACAGTCAGGAATGTCTGACAATATGTCCCATCCTCATCGGAATAAATGCATACATGTTTGTATGCCTAGCCCAACTTTACCAGGAGCAAGAGGTGCAACAGAATAGAAGAGCACTGCGAGTACACAGACTAGTGATGGAGGCCTACCAGAAACAGATGCAGAAGAGACCAGAGGACCAAGAATATTCTGTCAGCATCATCTGGTACCAAGAGGCTGCAGAGCTTGTCCTTCCCCAAATGCAAATGATAGCATCAGCAGAGTGATGAGACTGAAGTAAGAACCAGATCCTGATGATAGATACCTCTGAAGAGCATGGATTGCCAGAAGGACTGCTACATAAACCAAGTGTTCTGTCTGTGAGAGCACATGCCTATGCAAGAAGAATCACTGTCTAGGTGAAGAACATGACTGATCAAGACAGTACAGTAAGAAAAAGTTAAACGTCGGCCTGGGTGTACCGTACAGACACAGCAGTACTGCCCCAACCCAACCTGGAAGATGAGAACGCTGGATTTGGCCCTGAGTTCTTTGACTTTGGAGAATCCCCAATGCCTGAGAAATGGAAGATCAGAATGAACCAGAAGTTAAATGGAAGACCAGAATAAACCCAAAGTTGACAGAATGAACTGAAGTCTTTTCCCTTCATGAGTGGGATGTCAGATGTGCCACCAGAGTGGAACATCACATCAGACTGCATGATGATCACCCTTTTCAAAAACAGTCCCAACATCTGGCCCCAGCTGACATTCATGATGTGAGAAAACATATTCAAGAGTTGCTGGCAGCAGGAATCATCCAAGAATTGAGACGCCGCTGTGCCTCTCCTACCGCTGTTGTGTTCACGTAAAATGATACAGTTTGCATGTGTGTCAACTGCAGGACTCTGAGCAAGAGAACCACCCCAGATCAGTATACAATGCTGAGGGCTCAGGGTGCTTTAGACTGTCTCAGTGGAAAGAAATGGTTCTCAATTCTGGATCTGAGGATCGGGTACTACCAGATTCCAATGACTCCTGAGGACAGAGATAAAACTACTTTTATATGTCCACCAGGCTTCTACAAATTCCTTCTTATGCCCCAAGGCATATCCGGTGCCCCAGCCACATTCCAATGCCTAATGGAACATGTAGTCATAGACATGAACCTCTTAGAGTACTTGGTCTACCTTGATGATGTCATTGTGTTTGGAAAGACTCTCATCGAGCATGAGGCTCATCTGTTGAAGGTGTTACATTAACTAGCAGAGTTCAGGCTCAAACTCTTTATTGACAAATGCTAATTTTTCTAAAGTTCTGTCAAATACGTTGGACATATTGTGTCAGCCCAAGAAATTAAAACAGATCCAAGCAAAGTTGAAGCCTTGACCCCCTGACCCAAGCCAAAGAAACTTAAAGATCTACAGTCCTTCCTAGGCTTCTGCGGGTATTAAAGATGCTTCATCAAAGACTATACCTGAGTACTGAGACAGTTACTGAATCTAACCCAAGGTTACTCACCAACAAACAAAAGCAAGAAGAACTTTGCAGTTACGGATCTGAACAAAAAGTATTTTAATCCAAGTGACCCATTCAGTCAGAGATGGGACACCCAGTGTGATGAGGCATTCAAAGAAGTCATCTACCATTTAACAAATGCAACAGTACTCACATATGCTGATCCAGCAAAGCCCTATGTTCTACATACAGATGCCAGCCTCTGCAGACTTGGAGCTGTACTGTATCAAAGTTACCCTGAAACAGAAACATAGGAGTTGATGGCAGAAGGAGACTGTCAGGTCCATTTAGTCTGCCCATTGTTTTAGACCTAGTTTGACACTCTAGCTGCCCTTTGGTATAAGGGCTCCCTTGTGTCTATCTCATGCATTCTTGAATCCAACCACAGTGCTTGCCCCCACTACTTTTGGGAACAGGCAGTTCCAGG
The DNA here is from genome assembly GCA_016271365.2 of Neoceratodus forsteri. Classification (NCBI taxonomy): domain Eukaryota; kingdom Metazoa; phylum Chordata; order Ceratodontiformes; family Ceratodontidae; genus Neoceratodus; species Neoceratodus forsteri. The sequence continues at coordinate 433,544,073 of JADMNL010000022.1, read as the reverse complement.
TGTCCACCACTCTTTCCATGAAGAAAAACTTCCTGATGTTGGTAGAGAACCTCCCTCCTTGCAGCTTTTTATCATTTCCCCTGGTTCTGCTGCCCCTCTTGAAGTGAAAAAGTTCCTGTGGCTATACCTTGTTTATGCCTTTTATGTATTTGAATGTTTCAATCATGTCCCCTCACTCTCTTCTCTGCTCCAGGGAGTACATGTTCAGTTTCCTCAGTCTTTCCCTGTAGGATATGTCCTGCAGACCCTGAATCATTTTTGTTGCCTTTCTCTGCACTGTCTCCACCCGATCAATGTTGTTTTTGAGGTGTGGCTTCCAGAACTGGATACCATACTCCAGGTGAGGCCTGATCAGCGACTTGTACAGTGGTAGGACCACCTCTCTCCTCCTACTCGTGATTCCCTTCCCAATGCATCCCAGCATTCTGTTGGCTTTTAATGTTGCCTTCGTGCACTGCTTTCCCACTTTCAAGTTGTCTGAGATTATGAATCCCAGATCACATTGCTGGTTTGAGGCAGCCAGTCTTTCGTTTCCTAGGTAATACTTCTTTTTTGGATTTCTTTTTCCTATGTGCATGACCTCGTCCTTTTTGGCATTGAATCTCAGCTGCCACACTCCAGACCATTCTTCAAGTTTCTTGAGGTCAGCTTCCATCTTGTCCACTCCCTCTGAGGTGTCAATCCTGTTACATATCTTGGTGTCATCTGCGAACAGACACACCTTCCCTTCCAGTCCATCAGTGATGTCCGCAATAAAAACATTGAAGAGCAGAGGCCCCAGTACCTAGCCCTGGGGCACACCGCTGGTCACCCTGCCGTCTGTCGATTGCATTCCATTTACCTACACCCTCTGGGTTCTGCCCTGTAACCAGTTGTGTACCCATCTGACTACTTCTGGACCAACCTCTGTGTGGTCGAGCTTATTTACCAGCCTTCTGTGTGGAACTGAGTCGAAGGCCTTACTAAAGTCTAGGTAGATCACATCCACTGCCCCATCGTCATCCAATACCTTTGTAGTGTAGTAAAAAAACTCAAGCAGATTTATCTGGCATGACCTTTCTGCTGTAAAATTGTATTGTTTGGAGTCCTGTTGGCCGCTAGCTTTGAGGAATGCTATGATCCTCTGTTTGAGTAGTGTCTCCATTAGTTTCCCCCTGAAGCACTGAGGTCACTTGCTTTTGCCAGTGGGAACCTGAATACAACAGAAAGGAGCTATCCTGTCTACAAATTGGAGTTACTTGCACTCAAGTGGACAATTATGGACCAGTTTCACAAATACTTGTAAGGAGCACACATCACTGTCAGAACAGATAACAACCCTTTAAGATACATAAAAACAATTGCAAAGTTAGATGCTACTGGACACAGATGGTTATCCACTTTGTCAGCTTATGACTATTGTATAGAATACAGACCTGACTTCAATCACTTAGACACTGATGCCCTGCCAAGATGACCAAGTGCATCATTCACAGACAGCCAAATGTGGGAACGAATCCCAGAGAAAACTGTCAGATCACTGTGCAAAAGGTTCGACATAGATGAGCTACAGACAACTGCAAATGCTCACCATCTCAACAGCCTTAGTGCCCCTTGTGACTGTTTACCACATGCTTACTGCTACTTTGTTGCACTAGATCTGAGCAGTCTCCTGCAGTTAACTCCCAGAGATTTACAGAGGTAGCAAAAAATGGACACTAGTTTGAAAGACATGATGATGATGATGATGATGATAACATTTTTATTTTTATACAGAAAACAGTTTGTTAGGGTAGGAACCCTGTTTGAAACAACATCCTGTACGATGTTCACATGATTCTCTTTCACACACCCTCCCTCCACTACTGCACCTCGGAGATATCTGCCCCTTCATCTCTAACTCTGCTTTCACTACTTCTAACCACCCACCACTCTGACAGAGGCCCCTCAGCCTGCCTACCTCTCCCGTTCCCCTCCTACCCTGCTCGCCCAAACTGTCCTTTCTGTATAGTTTTTTTTTATTTTACTCTGAGACTTCATTTAAGCTGCCCTCTGAATTCTCCGTACACTAATGACTGTAACTGTAAAACGTGTCAAGACTGTAAATCATTGTCTACCTTTGTATGTATGTATGTTACCCTCCATCCTCTGATGTGGAACCTTTGTAAATGAGCAGTTCTTGCTCAAAGATATTTGCAATCCTAGAGTTTAATAAGTAAAAAAAAAAATATAAGACACAATAATACATTTAAAACTTAAATAACATAAATATACAGAGTTGCACATAGTAATGTAACTTAATCTGGGTTATGAATAAAATTCACAAGTGAAACTTGAAAATTTCCTCATATCCAGCTAAAATTTGTGAAGTGAATTTATAGCCTTTAAATCATTAGGCAAACCATTCGAGGACTTGGCCATACTGATTTGTAAAGTCACACCCCCAGATCTATTATATGTCCTGCATACAGGCAAATTCAAACAGTTGTATCTTAAACTGTATTTTTTATCTCCTGGAAGCTCAATTTTCACCAGATGGCATAGTGAATGAAGCGCTTTTGAATTTATAAGCTTATGACACCAAGACAACCAAAGATATTGTCTTTTTTCCACAGGCCTTTACTTGTCCAAAGTCACACAGACCTTACAATCATGTGTCCCATATTTACTCTTAGACACAAGTCTTGCTAGTTTATAATATATTTGGTCTATTTTATATAAAACTGATTTTGATGAATTCATGTATAATTTATTTATTTAGTTTTTGTTGACCAGGTAAGTGCACTAGACAAATCCTGCCTATTTTCAAGCATGACCCAGGGGAGGGAGATACAGATGAATGCCAACTGACCTTGAACCAGATTAAGCTATTAGTGGTATTTTTAGTGAATGAGGGAAATTTCGACAGGACACCGGGGAAATTCCCCTACTCTTTTTTCGATAAGTGCCATGGGATCTTTAACATCCACCTGAACTACCACCAAGCCAGGCAGATAGAACCTCGGTTTAATGTCTCATCTGAAAGACGGCACCTCAGAAGTAGAGCACCCCTCTCATGCTACACTACAGTGTCAGTACTAGGATATTAACCCACATACCAGATGTGGGAACTGAACCCACAGCCCTCTGATCTCCCGGCCTCAGAGGCGAGTGTGCTACCTGGAATTAGCAGCTGTTTAACTAGTTTGATCCTAGCCTCATTCATATGACAATTTGATACTATTCTCAGTGCACCTAATTTCTGAATTAATTTCTTAACTATCGAATTTACATGTTTGGCAAACGTTATCCTATTATCAGTAAGAACACAAAGGTATTTATAGTATTTAACATTAGTTACTCTGGACCTATTGCTAAGTTTAATATCTAATACTCCTTTTTGAGTTCCTTTTAGTCCTGTTGAAAAAAGTATACAAGTTGTTTTCCATTAAGTTGGAGACCAGATTTATTAAACCAAGATTCCATCGAAGTTAAATCTTCCTGTAGTTTCTGCTCCAGTGAGGTGTGACTGTCAGTCGATGCTACCAAGACAGTGTCGTTTGCTTACAGGTGAACCTTGCTGTTAACTATAAAATGAGTCAAATCATTAACATAGACATTAAGGAGCAAGGGGTGAAAAATAGAACCCTGTGGGACACCTCTTTTTACTTCTTTATTTGTGATATGAAATGATCCATACACCACACACTGCTTTCTTTCTAAAAGATAGGATTTATACCACTGTAATGGTTCTACATGAAATCCAGTCCTGTACAATCTTTATAACAGTGTCTTGTGAACAACTAAGTCAAAGGCTTTACTGAGGTCCACGGACATTGCCCCAGTGTCTTTTCCCATATTTAAAGATGTTGTAGCTAGGTTATTAAAATTAACTTGGGCAATGTCCATGGACCTCCCTGCATGAAAGCCATGTTGACAATTGGATAGCAAGTCCATACACTAAAATACCACCAACAGTTTAATCTAGTTCAAAGTCAGCTGGCATTCATCTGTATCCCCTTCCCCTGGGTCATGCCTGAAAATAGGCAGAATTTGTCTAGTGCACTTACCCGGTCAACAAAAACTAAATAAATAAAAAATTAAAAAAAAAAGCCATACTGTTCTAAGTATTGATAAAATTGTGCACCAATCTTTCCATAACTTTAAACAAAATTGTTAACAAAGTGATTGGTCTATGGTTTGTTGGTGAGGTAGCTTCCCCACCCTTAAAAATAATGACTTTCTTCCCCACCTTCCAAACCCCTGGAAATGTGGAACTACACAGGCTCCAATTAAATAAATGTGTTATAATCGGAGCCAAAATTTCTGCACTCATTCTCAAAAATCTTGCCTCACACCATCCAGACCCACAGCCTTGTTCATTTGTCTTCACTCTGAAGAAAGGGGTGATGCCACACAAGTGCGTACCAATGATCCTGACACAAAGTTGCTACTACAAGAGTGGCCCAAGTTAAAATTAAAGATAACTTAATGTACTGAGAAATCCAGGTTTTTCAAAGAGGCATTTGGTCTTACCTTCAAAATTCAAAAAAGTTTTATTGCATGCCTTGCACAGTGACATGGGACACCTTGGTAGTGAGCAAACTTTGGACCTTGCTTGTACTCACTTCCATTGACCATGTATGTAGAGTGATGTGGAATAATACTGCAAAAACTACAGCAGATGTGTAAGACACAGAACTCTGCCATAGAAGGTAGTCCCTCTAGTAAACATACTTTCAAGTGCACCCATGGAACTGGTATACATAGACTTTCTCAGCCTAGAACCAGACTTCAGAACACTGCAAACATTTTAGTAGCAATAGATCATTTTTCAAGGTATGCCCATCCTATATGACAAAGGACCAAAAGGCAACAACTATCACAAAAGTCACAGTAGAAATGTTATTTGCACACTATGGAGTCCCACAGTGGATCCATTCAGACCAAGGTCGAGATTTTGAAAGCCACCCAGTAAAAGAAATGCTGTTCCTCTGGCGAATAACTAAGTCATGAACTAGCCTATGAAAGTTTACTATGGGGGGGGGGTAGAAAGCTGTAGATTGGGCACAGTCTGTGGTAATAGTGCAGGTTGGGAGAAATGGACAGACTGGAAGGGACAAGCAGTCCTTATCTACCATCAAATTCTGTGTTTCTATGTAGTAAGTAGTAGTAAAAGTTTATTTTTATACATGTAGAGATAGTTTACATCATTGGGTCATAGACCCCTTTTCAAGATGGACCTGTTTTCTTCAATTTAAAAAAGTTACATGAAATTTCACAGAAGTCTATAATATTACCTCATAGCACCCTCAAGGTGATTTTCAGCCTGAATGGTTCAACTGAACTCTACTAAACATGCTAGGTATGTTGGACCCAAAGAAGAAGAGCAAATGGAGTCAACAAGTCAGTGCACTAATCTATGCGTACAGCTGCTCCAAAAGTGATGCCACTGGATTATCTCCGTATTACCTGATGTTTGGCAGGGAAGCCTGACTACCTGTGGACTTTTGTTTTGGTGTCTCTGCCGATGGAGCTAGGCCAGAGAATTACCTTCAGTATGTACAAAAACTAAAAGACCAGCTGAATGCCTCCTACAACTTGGCCTCAAATGCCACAGCAAAGCATAACAAAGACAGTAAAGTTAAGTATGATAAAAGAGTTAAGGCACATGAACCGCAGCCAGGAGACTGTGTTTTCTTATGAAATTTGAGACTACCAGGAAAAAACAAAATTGCTGACCAGTGAGGCAATACCCAGTATGTTGTAAAATGGCAAAGGTGCGTGATATGCCTCTGTACAAGATTCATCCTAAAGAAGAGTCAAGTAAGTATCGGATTATCCACAGAAATCATTTGTTGCCTGTTGGTTAATTGGTCACCAGTGATGTAGTGGACTCTGTTCTGTAAATATGAAAAAACTTTCATTTTTGTCATTAGGCTAGTTGTGTTTGACTATACCAGGATGTATTGTATGCCAACTACAGTTAGGAAACAATTGTCTAGCTAGACTGTGTATGTTACTTGTATGTTTTGTTAACACTGTTTATTGTTACAGATAGATTTTGTGGATGGATTTGATGTGGACATTGAGTATTTAGGCAGGGGACAGAGTAGCCCCCCAATGGTGAGGGCTCACCTAGACTCCTTACCACCCCCAGAGACTGCCTTCTGCCATCCTTGTGCTCTCTCCAGCCTTCTGGACTGTAGCCTGATGAAGGGGGACCAGAGGAGTGAGACTCAATGAGCCATTGCCTCCTCGATGGTACACAGAACTACTGCACAGAATGTGCATACATACAAGCAGACACATGCTTGAACATGTGAGCTGACTGCTTGCACACTGCTTTGTGTGCCTGACCCACAGAACAGCAACTTTTCAACATGGCCATTTATGGCCAGCACAGGCCACTACCCCTCTAATGTGCTCCAGCCCCATGGGACACCAGTAGGGCATCAGGGGGCCTTGAGGCACTAGGAGGGGGAGCAAATCAAAGCACTTCATTTTTGGTATTTTTAAAGACAGTGCTTGTGAGCTGCATTAAAGAGACTGCTCTGCCTGCATGGGGGAATGAGCTAACAGAGCTTGTGACAAGCAGGAATACCCTGAATTTGACTGACACTGTCAACGGACAGTAGGCACATGGGTGCCTATAAAACGGGGGCAGCCATAATAAAAGCAAGGCAGTTGCCATACAAAAGACTTAGCATGGTGAAACAATGTTTCTTCTTGAAAGCCAGCCACCATTTGGCCAACCCAAGACCACACTCACTGCCAGCCAGTCAGAGGTCAGGGATCTTGACATCTGACACCAACAGCCTGCTTAGAGAATGACTGTGCAGTGTGTTTGTTGCTCTTTCTGCAGGCTGATAGGGCATCAAATGAACATTCTGAATATTAATTCTGCAGACTGAGATCCCTGTGTGTCCATCAGAAGCTGCCTTTCCCTCAGAAAATGTTGTGGGCAGTTACAGGAGAGGGGAGTTGGCAGTTAGCTGTCAGAGAAAGAAGAGGGCTACAGTGCTGCTAGCCAGAACCAACTAAGAAAGCCTGCCTAGGCTTCCACAGCCAACCATCAGGGAGTGACTCCAGAGGTTTCTACAACCTGTGTTTCCAGAGACTGAACTGAATGTGTTTCTACTGAAAGTATCAGGATGATATTTTCCTGTGAGAGAGACTGTGACCTGCCTTGAGAGACAAGAAGGTAAATGCATGCCACAGCAGCCAGCCTGTGGGTGCCAAAGACTGTGCAAGAAAGCCTGCATCGAGAGAAGAAACCTGCATTGATCCAGCTGACATCTGGGAGCTGGCCGGTTAGTGCTAACACCAGGTACTACTTAATGCTCTACACTAGGGTTCTGAAGAACCATCAACCTGAGAGGAAAAGGAGCCCAGCTGACAGGTACAACAGAACCATGATTACTCTCAGGGCTTGCCCTGCAACTGCGGAAGTTTGTACAAAGTTGCCATCAAAAAAGTTAACACCAAATTTACAGATTTGGCCAATGGGCCAGGAGTTACAAATACCTCAGTTGGAGGTTCTGCCATTTAAGTAATTATATGGCCTGTGGAGGGTTGGGTTTAACTGTTCTGCTCATTCTAAAGTGCACTACCTCCGGCAAACCAGCTGCAATGTCACCTGGCTTGCAATGTTACTATGGCTGGGTACCCAGTGAAGGGATCTATGATGCTGGTTCAACAACAGTTTTGTTGAATGACATTACAGCAATAGCTTTATGTAAACCGCAATTGCAGTCTGCATAAAGCCATCCAGTGAAAAGTTTGTTTTTCTTTGGGGGCCTTTGCCCCCAAACCCTCCATGAGGGGGGCTTCTGCCCCAGCACCCCCCGTAATTTAAGATTATCAACTCCAAGTCAGAGTTGATTCAGAGAGGGGTGCAAGACCTGGAGAAAGCAATGCCAGGGGTCCGCGGGTATATTACAGCAGCAGCAACATGGAATTGCTGCTGTAATGCTGTTCACTGTCAAAATGTCACTGTTCGATTGTCATACCCCCAGTGAAGCACCAGGAACTCCCTTTAATCACTAAGGGTTAAAATTGGTACTAGTGAGTAATGCCTCCACTACAGGTGGGCTGGTAATTCAGAAGGTTTTACAGTTTAATTGCTACTGCATTGTCTTGAATGGTGGGGACTGGGCACTGTTACTGTTCTAAAGTGTTTACTGGTCAAGCCTAGTTAGGCACATAATTTCGGTCCTGCCACTTCCAGTTCATGAGATTGATTTAAAAACAGTTTTGCTTTACATTCACCCATCCCTTGTGAATATCCACCAATAAATATTTTGTTGATATTTTACATTTTGTCTCATGCGCATATTATTAGTGTAAGTCACTAAATACAGCTTTGTTGAATTTAAGGTTGCAATGTGATCTTGCATGTGTAGGGGAGATACTGTGGTGAGGTGGGAAGGTACTGCATCCAAGGGGTTGTACTGGTCTGACACCAGACCAACTTAAATTTTACTCTGGGTGGAGGCATCACACTAAACTTAAAAGATCTGCATTTGACTCCCCCAATCAGGAAGATCAGAACCCAGGTTCCTCAACCTTGTGTGAGCCCACAAGGCAGGGGTACTAGCTGTAACATCCATGATGACCCAAGCAGTAAGATTATGTCAACATGGATTAAGAATGCATCAATGTAAATTTACTTAATATAGATACAAACTTGATTTGCTTTGACAGGGCCTCACTATGAGCTGATAAAACATGACTTTTCAAACAGACTCCTTGACTGACTACATCTAACCTCCAATCTCTGTACATTCAATGGCAGCTCCAGGCTAGGGCTAGAAGGGGTACATAGTCTGCCAAAAATCTGTTGTTTCCTAGCCATCCCTCAGCAGTGATACATGATAATCTGTATCTATCTGTCTGTCTATCTATCTATCTATCTATCTATCTATCTATCTATCTATCTATCTATCTATCTATCTATCCAAATATATATATATAACATGTGTTCAGAGGCTATTGTGAATGAAAATCTTTAAACACAAAAACAAAACTGTACCACAGTAGTTAAGTAACTTCTGTTATACAATGAAATATCACTGAATCAGTAGCTATGTCATAGAGCCAAGCATACATGGCACAGTAAAATGTCCACAGAAAGATGAAACTACATTGGGGGCAGTGTGTGTTTGCACAGTGCATGTACTCATTCACCATTACAGTAACAAAACTAAGGACATTGTATGAAGGGCAGTATGCAATATAAAATATGGTCAACCATACCAACTCAGCTATGTTTCTCTCTCAGGGATTGTGATAATATCAAGGACCTCTTGGGTGTTTCTCTTGAGATTTCTATGATGTCATCACATCCCCTTGATGAAAGTGCAGCCTTGTTGTGTATGGTGTATGTGTGTGTGTGTGTGTATAATATATATATATATATATATATATATATAACATACATACATATACGTACACACCTATATACCTTCTTAGACCTCAGCTCAGTCCTCCCTAGCAACTTTCTGTTTATTTTTTATACTTTCCGTTTATTCATTACTCAATATTCCATACAGAAATGATACTGACAGTGCATAGAAGGATTACAAGTTACATGTTGAGGTTGCCACTCCTCTTAATATACACAAATTAAACCATGCACGCAAAGTCCATAAGATATGTCATTTGGGGAGTAAAAGTCTGTATCATCAGTTCCAAACAGTGAATTTAATTCCTGTGTTAAGAGACCATGAGCTGCATGCAATATACGTAGGGCTGAAATATTAATAAAATCATTAATGTCTCTCATACCCAGTACAGGGAAGTGAGATTTGAGCATGCACTATTCAAACTTTATTCCCCTAAGGGCAAAAAGGTGGAGATAATAGACATTGGAACTCACTGCAACACTACCCTTTTGATTACATTCTACATAACTTTTAAATCATAAACATAGACAGTCCTATCGTTGAATATTTCAATATGGTCAAAATACCTCTCAGACCCCATCCCAAATGATGTTAATATCACTTTAAACTAATCGAGAGGATTTGCAGAGGCAAGTAGTATTAATCTTTTAGCTAACTTCAGCTTAGGAGAACCAGCTAGTTATTTACTGATAGGACTCTAGCCAACTTGCCACTAATGTCCATAAGATCCCTCACGGGTCATCAGTGTCCTCCACTTTGGAATTGGATGCCTCCACTCTTTGAGTACGTGGTGGGGCATTTTTCTGCGCCCATTTCAAGGCCTTAGCCGGATCTGAGAAAATAAAAATGTTCCCCTGATGGACAATACGAATACGAGCTGGGAACAACATGCCATGGGAAATGTCAGCCTCTCTCAAGATTGCTCTGGTTTCATTGAACTTCTTTTTCTTCATTCTCGTTGAGTAGCTCAAGTCTGGAAACAGGCAAAGTTGTTGTCCATCACATAGGAGGACTCTCTTCTGTCTGGCTAGATTTAAAATAAAATCCCTTAATCCCACTCCATCGAGCACCATAACCAATGCTCGAGGTGCTTCTGGGTTCTCGGGTCTTCTGCAGATCGTCACTCGATTGGTCTTCTGAATAAAGAACTCTCGTGTGGCCAGATGGTATCCTAGCTGCTGAATCAGCCATTCTTTAAGGAACAGGGCTAAATGATCACCTTCCGATCATTCTGGTAGACCAATTACTCGAATGTTGGAGGAGCTGGCTTGATTCTCTAATGATTCAAGGCAATTCTTTAAGTGGGAGTTTTCCTTTATCAAAGTGGCTGTGGCCCCTAATGCTGCCTCTAAATGCTGCTTGGAGTCAACCATCTCTGTTTTTACAGTCTCCAGCTCTAGTTCCAAACTGCTTGCTCTTTGTGTGAGTGAATCAAATTTTCCTTCCAGTCCCAAAACGTCCTGTATAAGTCTGTTAATTTTCAGGCCTAGGATTTGCAGGGTTTCCTCATTACCTGTTGATGGAGATGTAGATGCAGCTTGATTTAGAGCAGACCTCATGGTCGGGGGATCCACTGCTGTTTTGCTCCTATCCTCCTGAGTTTGTTGTCTTTCTTTACGAGGAGTTCCCATATTGCGGTCCCGATATTGCGCCTTTGTTTGCTGCATTTTTCTTGAAATATCTCTGCTTGGAAGTTAAAGTTATGTTTGTTTTTTAGCAGTTGAAGTACTGAGCATTACAGTTCTGCTGCCATATTACTCCGGCGTCACAGCACCCCCTCCCTAGCAACTTTTTTCATCCAATTCAGCCCATCCCACCTCCTGAGCTCCTCCACCCCTCTTCAAACTCAGATTCATTACCCCTACAGAAGTGAAAGCCTACCTGTCCAAAGCCTTCCAGAGCTCCAATTACTGCAAAGACACTTTTGATATGCGTATCCTATACCTCGCTCTAGACTCAGTTAGCTCCCCACTCATGGACCTTCTAAATCTGTCCCTGCACCTGGGCCAGTTCCCAACCTCATGGAAAATGGCAGTGATAACACCAATATTGAAATGTTGTGACAGCTCCCTCCCAAACAACTACCGGCCCATCTCGATTCTCCCCCCACTCTCTAAAGCCCTTGAAAAGATCATGGCCAATCAGCTCACTGACTCTGGTCATAGCACTATAACTGCCCTCACAGAATTCTCTAATTCCCTGCACCCCACGCTTGATAAGGGGCACCTCACATGGGCCATGTTTATAGACCTCTCAAAGGCCTTCGACACGGTTTCTCATCCCCTCCTTCTTAACACATTACAACAAATTGGGGTCTCTCATTGTCCACTCTCATGGTTCTCCAGCTATCTTTCATCTAGAACTCAATGTGTTAAAATCAATAATACCATATCTATTATGCTGCCTGTGTGCTCAGGAGTTCTTCATGGGATCTAGCCTGGGTCTCCTGCTATTCAGCATCTACCTCAACACCCTGCCTAAATCCTGCCCCGACAACCTTCTCCTCTACCCAGACAATGCTGTTCTTTATGCTACACATCCTGATCCTCTCTCTCTCCAGCGTACCTTACAAAACTTCTTCTCTCAGAGTGAACACTGGTTTGCTGAGCACAGATTGGTGGTCAACATTAAAAAAACTAAGACGATGCTCTATGCCCACTGCCAAAACAGATCAAAGAATTTCCCTTGGAAATACTCTCCGCCTCTCTCACCCCACTGAAACAGGCTTAAAAGTATAAGTATCTAGGTATTACATTTGACTCTTCCCTCTCATTCCACGAACATATAAAAATCCTCATCTCCACCACCAACACCTGCATTGGTCTCCTTTACAGACATAAAGACTGCCTGCCACCTGAAGCACTTCACCTAGCCATTACCTCCTCAGTCTTTTCACTGGTGGACTATAGCCTCACAATCTATGCTGCCGCCAACCCTACGGCGCTTCATCAAATACACGTAGTCATCAATAAGGCCTGCTGGCTCCTCTCTGGTGCTGATAGAAATACACTTACCTGCACCCTATACATGCTCACCAATATCCTCTCCCTTGAGGAAAGACTATTATACCAGACCTGTCTCTTCACCAAAAAAATCCACCTGGGTTTAACCCCAATAGGTATCTTGGCTTCTCTTCGGGCGGCCACCATCTCAGTATCCACACAGGCTCTCCCAGAAACTATCTGGAAGGTGCCTAGGGTCAGGACCACCCTGGCCCAGAGATCCTTCCCCCTTAGAGCTCCATCCTGGTACAATGCCCTCCTAATGGCTGTCTCATCAGTCACCAATCTAGGTCCTTTTAAAGCTGCCTTAAGAGCCCATATCCTCTCTTCATGTCAATGCCAGTGTAACCAGTAACCTGTGGATCCTGCACCATGTCGCTAGGCCATGCACCCACCCTTGGCAAGGCGGTGGAGAGCCCTCACTGTTTCTAGTCTACAGGCTCCTCACCTCTCTTGGTTACCATATAGTTGCACTGGACTATAAATGCATTGTATTATGTATAAGACAAGGCCTCCCTGAGGCGGCTTACTACCAACTCATATTATGCATTGCTTTAGCTGCCAAATGTATAGGTCTTAACCACTCATTAGGTAAATATGTTGATAGTTCTGCCATGTTGTAGCTACCAAATCTATAGGCATTAGCCCATGCTCATTGTATTTATACTCTATGATTGCTCACTCACATTTATTCTATGTATGTACTGTATGAATGTTTATGTTTAATTCTGACTTGGAGCCTTTGGAAACGAGTCTGTGACTTAAAGGGTTGTAATTCTGATTTCCTAAATAAATAATATATATACAGTATATATGTTCTTTTCAAAAAAATACATTAATCCAGACATTAGGGATGTAGAACACAAAGCGCACAAAAGAAGGGAAATTAAAAAAACATTAGGGATTTGGGTCTATGGAGTATTGGCGAATTAGTGGTGGGGTCTTCCTTGGGGTTGTCAACCCATAATGCCCATCCCCTCCGCCCCAGCTCATAGCCTCCTGTTGGAAGCACAAGGTACCGCTCCAAGCTAGTGTGTCATAGTGAAACAGTATGGCCAGCATGTCATAGGTTTCTTCGCTCAGGGCCCTGTGTAAATACATCACATCTGAGCTCATCTAATAAGGGGAAGGGGTGGGCATTAGGGTTGACAACCCCAAGGAAGACCCCATCACTGATTCACTAATACTCCATAGACCCAAATCCCTAGTGTTTTTTTCATTTACCTTCTTTTGTGCACTTTGTGTTCTATAACCCTAATGTCTGCATTAACATAGTTTTTTTGCAATGAATTTCCCTAATTTTTCTTATAGTGGAAGCAAAATGACATAGATATAATATTGGAGACAGTCCTGACCCAGTGCATGAGGCCAGAAGGCCCCGGCACGCATCTCGATACTTTGTGGGCGAGGTTCTCTGATCCACCACAGGGTGTGGTGTTTGCGCCAAAACACTGCTCCATCCCTACCTAAGCTGGGGCTTGTGCTGCATGCTGCAGCACCTTCCCCATCAGTCTTGTCCCAGTAAACCAGTTCACTGAGTTCACACCTGAACTCAGCTCACTGGTATGGTAAGGCAATGTGTTCCTCAGTAGAGCAATGGACATCCCTGCAAACGTTACTTAATAAAATCTTTGTTTTTTTAATATTTTGACCCCAAACTTTCAACATAATCTTCTTATGACCTACCTCATAAACCATGTAGGTGGAAAATTGAAAATCCATGCCGAAACACCATTCCATGCCACAGATGCGGAAACACATCTCAGACAGGATGTGCAAAATGACAGCTGTACTGTTCATGAAGTGGTGTGAAAATATGGCTAAGTTGAAAATTTGGTGTCAGAATATTGAAAATTACCAAAGGTTTGCGTGTGCATAGAACAGTTTCAACAAACGTGCATAACATGGCAATTTCTAGGACTTTTTTCATCAGATTTTCAAGATATCCTTTTTGGAACCCCACTTCACGAATACTGGTGATGACATGTTGTTATTTGGTCCTGAAAGGTGATTTTGTGCAGTGGCTGCAAAATCACCATATGGGTCCAATTAATGAAATGACAGTTGCAGTGTTCATGAGGTGGGGTCCCAAAAAGGCCATCAATCTGGTGAAAAAATTCCAAAAAATGGCAAAGTTATGAACACAAGTTTAAAACGCCATAGAAATGCATTATAAAGCACTTACCTTTATTCCTCAGTTCACAATTTGGCTTTGAAGAGTGCAGACGTGTCTTGGTTGACAGAAGATGGCAGCGTATGACCTCCTGAGGTAAGTTTTGGGTAAGGAGGGGTGTAGGATGGTGGGTTCTCAGTGGGAGGGTCGGGTTGGGCAGAGGGAGAGGGCGGAGATAATGAGGGATGGTTTTTTTTTTCCAAGTTTAAAAATACAATGTTGGGGGATGGTTTTCTTTCTTTCTTGCTGGTAACATAAATAAATAAATCTATTTTGGGTGTCGGATTATACTAAATTATTAATAAACTATTTGGGACACTGGAGTGGGCTCCCCAGTGTCCCACACTGCTGGGGGGGGGGGTCTAGTAAATGCCAATATGGGGATTGGGGCCCCCCGATGTCAGCGACCACTTATGAAATAAGGGGCTGTGGGGGGGGGGTCTGACACCGGGGGTGATCATCCTGCTGTCAGATTATAGAAAAAACAAATAAATAAATAAATAAAGACTACCATCAGGGATTAGGGCCCCAGGTGTGCAGATAACACTGTAAGGCACCGAGTCATGTCAATAGCCAGTAGCACGATACAACACAGCTGTCATTTAGTAAAGGACAGCTGTGTCATATAGTGCAACTGGCTGTTGTTGCCAAAATACCGCTATCCATAGAATGTTGATTTTTTTAAGCTGCGCATGCTCACAAATGAAACTTTTTATTTAAATAATTTAAAAAGCACTGAAGTGTGAGATGTAAAAAACACAAAAGCACATACCTTGGGCACAACTCTATCAAACCTGAAAGTTTCAGGTTTCAAATCTTTATATTTTTTTCAGTCGATGGAGAGCAAAAAAAAAGTCTTAAAAATTGAGACTTTTATACTTTTTTCACTTCTATAACTCTGCCCCCTCTTAAGCGAGCTATAGTACATGAAATTTGCAGGATCAAGAGATTCTGGCAAAAGGCTGTGTTTACCAGCTTTCATGTAAATCATCTGAACGGGGGCAAAGTTATTAAAGTGCAAAAATTGAGGTTTAACATTAAAGTGCCTCCTCAACCTTAATAAATATATATATATATATATATATATATATATATATATATGCTGTAAAAGACTTAATTAATGCTCTAGTTAGGGTTAAAAAGCCACAAAAGTAGGGAAAAGTGGGGTTAGGGTTTCCAACCCTAACGCTCTACCTCCACCCAGCACACGCCAACAGGTGTTGGAGGAGTCTTGGAGTCATCAGCCCTAACACCCACCTCATTCCATAAGTAAATATGCTGAGATGGGTACAGTACAGGAGAATGGGATGAGCATTAAGGATCATGACCCTAAGGCACGCGCCCAATGCCTGGTGTTGTGTGCAGGCTGGAGGTAGGGTGTTAGGGTTGGAAACCCTAACACCACATTTCCCTACTTTTGTGACTTTAACCCTAGCTAGAGCATTAACAAGTTTTTTTCAACTTATTTCCTTACTTTCTGAGCTAGTATAATTGTATCCTTATTTGCCTGTGGGAACACATGGCCCTCCTGGCCCTGTGCTGCCATCCCTCCGTAGATGCGTATATGTATGTAGCTGTGAAAGCAAAGGGCCCTCTGAGACCTGCACTTCCATTTATAGGACAACAGTGACAAAATTGTCAGCATAGCCATCTTAGTACCCCACCTCATGTACTTGGTACAGAACATTTTTGAACCCCCACCAAAATCTAATTCTGCACAACTGCAATGCCATTCCGTGCCACAGGTGTGAAAACACATTTTGGTCAGGATCTGAAAAATGACAGCTGTGACATGCATGAGGTAGGGTAATAAGAAGACTATGTTGAAAATCTGGGGTCTAAATATTTAAAATTTACAAACTTATGAGCGTGTGTAGTGGAATTGCAATGAATGGTCATAACTTTGCCATTTTTAATAAGTCTGATCCCAAATGTTCAACATAGCCATCTTATGACCCCTAATGAACAAGGCCAGGAAAAACTGTCAAATCCTGGCTAAAAGGTGATTTCGCCAACTGACTGTGAAATCACCTTTTGGACGGGAGTTGCATAATGACAGTCATATTGTTCATGAGGTGGGTTCCCCGAAAGGCCATTTTGAAAATTTGGGGTCAAAATCTAAAAAAATGGCTAAGTTATGCATAAAAGTTGAGCCTTCATTGAAATACATTGAAACTTAGACTTTGATGGCAGATAAGGACCACTTGGCCCACCCAGTCTGTCCATTTCCCTACCTATTGGTTAACTAGGATCTGCAGCCTATCCAACAGCCTACTTCGTCCTGCCCCCCACTAGAATTGCCTTATGTCTGTCCTATGCATTCTTAAATTACCCCACAGTTTTTGACCCCAAAACCTCTAAAGGAAGGCCGCTCCATGCTTCCACCACCCTCTCCATGAAAAAATACTTCCTCACATTGTCCCTGAGCCATCCCCCCCTCTATCTTCAAATGGTGCACCCTTATTCCTGCACATCTCTTTTTCTGAAAGATGCTACCCTCTTGGACTTTGCTGATTCATTTGGGGTACTTGAAAATTTCTATCACATCCCCCCCCCCTCCTTTTATTGAGGGTTTACATATTAAGCTCTTTTAGTCTCTCTTCGTACGGCTTCTGGTACAGACCCTGCACCATTTTAGTTGCCCTCCTCTGGACTGCCTCCATACTGTGTATGTCCTTGTGGAGATGGGGTCTCCAGAACTGCACTCAGTACTCCAGATGGGGTCTCACCAACTGTCTGTACAGAGGGATAACAACTTCTTGTTTTCTACTAGTGATGCTTCTCCCTATGCATCCCAGTATCTCCCCACTCCTCCTTGCTGCCTTCTCACATTGCTTGCTTACCTTTAGGTGGTCTGATATGACTACCCCCAGATCCCTTTCCATTTTTGTTGTTGTTAGTACCTCCCCCATTGTGTACTCTTCCCTTGGGTTTTTGTTTCCGAGGTGCATTACTTTGCACTTCTTTGCATTGAATCTAAGCTGCCATAATTTTGACAATTCCTCCAACCTAGCCAAATCACTTCTCATCCTTTCCACCCCGCCGTGTATCAGCCCTTTTGCAAATCTTTGTGTCATCTACAAAGAGGCATACTTTTCCTTCCAATCCCACTGCAATGTCACTTACAAAGATATTAAAAAGGACCAGTCCCAGTACTGAACCCTGCAGTACCCTGCTAGTAACCCCCCCTTTCTTCGGAGTGGACTCTGTTTACTATTACCCTCTGCTTCCTGTTTTCCAAGCAGTTTTTTTACCCAGGTTAACACTCTGGGACCCACTCCCAGGCTGGCTAACTTGTTTATTAATCTTTTGTGTGGCACTGTGTCAAATGCCTTGCTAAAGTCTAGGTAGGCCATGTCCACAGCCCCTCCCTGGTCTACTACTTTGGTCACCCAGTCAAAGGAATCTGTTAGAGATGTCTCACATGACCTTCCCACTGTGAATCCATGCTGCCTTGGGTCTTGTGCCCTGCTGGCCTCTAGGTACTCAACAATTCTTTCTTTCAGAAGTGATTCCATCATTTTTCCTACCACTGAAGTCAGACTAACAGGTCTGTAGTTTCCTGCCTCTGCCTTGCTCTCACGTTTGTGAAGGAGAATCACATCCACCCACCTCTAGTCCTTATGTACCAAACCATTCTCCCATGGCTTGTTAAAAATGGTAGTTGTGGTGTCACTAGTTCTCCCCTTAGTTGCAGGAGTTCTTTCAGGACCGTTTCTTATGTGAAGGAACTGGTATCGAACCCCTCTCCAGAGTGCTTCTATTGAATGGTTTAGGTACCTCCCCCTCCTCTTCTTTTGTGAATGCAGAGCAGAAGTATTCGTTCAGTATCCCTGTTTTCTCACTGTCACCTTCTGCCCACCCCTCTCCCCTTTATTAAGCCTCACTATCCCTCCCTTGGTCTTTCTATGCTCCTTAATGTAGCTGTAAAAGGTTTTATCCCTCTTCTTAACTGAGCTGGCAATCTTTTCCTCAGTTTGGACCTTTGCTGTTCTGACTGTCTTCCCTGCTTCCTTCTGCTTTAACTGGTACAGTTCTCTGTTCTGCTCCTCCTCCTGCATTTCCTTATACTTCCTGAATGATATCTTGTTCTCCCTAACCTCTCCCATCACCTCTTTTGAGAACCATTGTGTTTTTTTCCGTCATTTTGTTTATTTGCTTCACACAAAGGCTTGTTGTCTCTGTGATGGTAGTTTTGATTTTTCCCCATTGTTCCTCCACCCCACCTTCTTGCCTGTTTGTTAGTGCTTTTCTGAGGTACTCTCCCATTTTGCCAAAGTCAGCCCTCCTAAAGTCTAATACCTTCGCTTTTGTATGGCTTGACTCTACGGCTATGTTTATCCTGAACCACACTGTTTGGTGGTCACTTGTTCACAGATGGCTACTCACTTCTTAATCTGAGATCCTCTCTCCTTCCCAATTCGAGAGTACCAGATCTAAGACTGCTCCCTCCCGAGTGGGTTCCAACACTAGCTGTCTGAGGCATGCCTCCTGTAGGGCATCGAGAAAGACCCTGCTCTTGGATGTGGCTGCAAAAAAAGTGCTCCAGTTTACATCTGCCATATTCAGGTCTCCCATTAACAATATCTACCCTTTTTCTGCCATTCTAAGGATGCCTTCTATCATTTAATTGTCCTCCCCTTGAGATGAGGGTCTGTAAACAACCCCGGTGTGGATTGTGGTGCCATTTCCTGTCTCCAGTGTGGCCCACAGTGCCTCCTCTCCTCCCTGTTTACCACTTAGTTCTATTGCTCTGATCCCTTCCCATATGTAGAGTGCTATTCCTCCTCCTCTTCTTTTACCCTTCCTATCCCTCAGTAGATTGCATACCCTGGTATGTTGATATCCCAGTCATGGTTCTCTGTGTACCTTGTTTCTAGGACTACCACAATATCCAGGCATCCCTCTTTCATCAAGGCCACTAGTTCAGGGAGCTTGTTACCCAGACTATGGGCACTGGTACTCATCGCTCTCCATTTTTTGATGGCCTTACTCCTTTTAGCTCCATCCCTGTCATTACTGCCTTTGACTTTTTCTCCATTTACTCCTGTCCTGCTCTCTATCAACTTCTCTACCTTGGTGTTTATCTCGCTATCTACTCTGCTTTTTTGGGGGCAGCTGGGATTTCTGTGCTCCTTTTTCAGTGCTTCCCCCTTGGCTAGTTTAAATGCTTGCCAGTGAAGCACTGAAACCTATCACTTAGGATCCTGGTTCTCCTCCCAGACAGATGCAGACCATCACACCAGGTTTAGCCTGTATCCCTCCAGGTGGCCCTCAGTCCCCAATGAAGCCAAAACCCTGCTCTCCAAACCAGTTTTTCAACCATTCATTGAATCCCGTGGTGCTGAGTACCCTAGCCTCACCCATGCCATAGACAGGCAACACCTCCAAGAAGGTTACCATGCATGCTACTTGTCTAAGGCCCCTCCCCAACTCCACAAACTCCTCCTGCACTGCTCTGATGCCATTCCAAGCCAGGTCATTTGTCCTTAGGTGGACAGTGATGTCCGGCTCCCTCTCATGTGCAGCTGCTCCTGCGATCCTGAGGATTCGCTTCCTGTTCCTCCAAGCCATGGCATCAGGCAGGTACCTTAACTCCCTCTCCCCCTCCCTCCCATAGTTCTACCCCCTAATGATTGAGTTCCCCACCAAAAGTTGTTTCCTTCCACTGTGTGGTTCCTTGCCACCCTCCTGTGGGTCTCCTATGTGGAGGTTTCCAGCATCCTCCTTGGCCTCATTAGTGAAAGGAGAAAGTCCAGAGGGGGTATTGCTAAGCTTAATGGAGAAAAGGGAGCATGTGAGGAGGAGGACCCTGTAAAGGCATCTATCCTAAATAGATACTTTTGCTCAGTATTTACTGAAGAGAAGGTAGGGCAGGGCCCACAGCTCAGCATCATGGACACAGGTGGGAGGAAAGTGAGCACTACTCCCTTCACAAAAGAAAGGGTCCTACAAGAGCTTGCTAAGCTCAGGGTGGATAAGGCAATGGGACCTGATGGCATACATCCCAGGGTACTTAAGGAGCTAAAGGTGGAACTAGCAGAGCCATTAGCAGAACTGTTTAGTGAGTCTCTGAGCACAGGAGAGGTCCCAGAAGACTGGAGAAGGGCTCATGTGATCCCGCTCCCACAAGAGTGGTAGCAGGGAGGAGGTGGGGAACTACAGACCAGTCAGTCTTACCTCAGTAGTGGGCAAGATTATGGAGGCACTCCTTAAGGAAAGGATAGTGCAACACCTGGAATCCATAGGGCACAGGATCCAAGACAGCATGGGTTTACAAAAGGAAGGTCCTGTCAAACTAATCTCATAGATTTCTTTGACTGGGTAACCAGAGTGGTGGACCAAGGGGGAGCAGTTGATGTCGCCTACCTTGACTTCAGCAAAGCTTTTGACACTGTTCCATATAGAAGATTGATAAATAAGCTGGGTAGGCTTGGGGTGGGTCAGAAGTTGGTCAACTGGGTGGCAAACTGGTTGACAGGCAGAAAACAGAGAGTGGTGGTAAATGGTATACAGTCAGAAGAGATGCAAGTCACAAGTGGGGTACCTCAGGGATCAGTCCTGGGGCAAGTCCTCTTCAACATCTTCATTAGTGACCTTGCAGATGGACTAGAGGGTAAGGCTTGTCTGTTTGCAGATGACACCAAAATCTGCAACAGAGTAGATGATCCAGATGGGGTGGGCAGAATGAGAAGAGATCTGGATAAACTAGCAAAATGGTCAGAAGAGTGGCAAATGGGATTTAATGCAAAGAAGTGCAAAATCATGCACATAGGGAAGAGAAACTCTGAAGCCACCTATAGGCTGGGAGGGGAGTTGCTAGCAGTCACAAAGGAAGAAAGAGACTTGGGCATCATCATCACTGATGACCTGAAATCATCCAAGCAGACCTCTAAAGCAGTAGGTAAGGCTAGGGGGATGTTAGGATGTATTAGTAGGGGTATCACAAGTCGTAAGAGAGAGGTAATAATCCCTCTTTACAAGACACTGGTTAGGCCCCATCTGGAGTACTGCGTGCAGTATTGGAGGCCACACCTTCACAAGGACATTAACCAAATTGAGGCCGCCCAGAGAAGGGCAACCAAAATGGTGCAGGGACTGCATCAGAAGACATATGAGGACAGATTAACAGAGCTCAATATGTATACCCTTGAGCAAAGGAGGGAGAGAGGTGATATGATTGAGGCATTCAAACACCTTAAGGACATTAACAAGGTGAAAGAGTCTAACATGTTTAAATATAAGAAAAATAGCAGGACAAGAGGACACAGCATGAGATTAGAGGGGCCGATTAAGGGGAATGAGGAAATTCTTTTCACAGAAAGGGTGGTGGATGCATGGAATGGCTTACCACAAGAAGTGGTGGCTATGAATACAGTGCAGGGCTTCAAACAAGCATGGGATAGGCATAAGGGAGCAATACAAATGACTATGAATAGATAGGCCACTGACAGAGCAAAGGCTGATGGCACATTTATAAGGTAGAAAAAGAAATGGGCAGACTGGATGGGCCTTGCAGTCCTTATCTGCTGTCAACTTCTATGTTTCTATGTTTCTATGTCTCCACTGCAGGTGCCTCCATAGAGGAACCATGCTCTGGCAGAACGGTGTATGAATTCTGGAGAGGTACAACTGGTGGGATGTGCCTCTGTTCCATCACCCTCACCCTCCCTGAGCCCACTGTGGTCCAACCGCTCCTCTTTCTTGGCAACCTCTGAAGCAGCAGGGGTGGCCCTGGTGATCCCTGAGTGGGGGAGGAGGTTTCCCAAATTCTCACCATGTCATCCTAGAGACGGGCAACCTCCTCTCTCAGACCAAAGAGGTGCCTGCAAATAGGGCAACATTGCAGCCTCCAGAAAGTTTCCTGGAAGACTGCCACCCCACAGCCAGTGCATTGCATCACTCCCCACATGTCTCTCTCCCTTTCTGTTTAAACACTTATTTCTTTTTTGTTAGTGCATGTGAGCATGTGCATGCCTTTATCCCCTACACAGCATGCTGGGCTGTTAACGTTATGACAGGTGTATGTCCTTTGCCCTTTTGGATAAATGATGTCAGAACCCCTGGTATAAAGGAAATGTTGCACTTGGGGTAGGTGGGTGAGGGGCAGGGTGGGCGGGACCAAGCCCATGTCCTCCAGAAACAATCAGCTACAGCTCTGACCCCCCCACCCTGGTGCGTGCTTTCCTTCCTTTTAGCAAGACAACCTGCATGACAATTTAACAGAAAATACACCCTGCTAAAAGCAATTTAAATCAGAGAAAAATAAAACTGTAAAAGCTGTAAGCATAAAACAGTAACAAAACCTGTAAGCAGAACCTGTAACAATTTAACAGAAAACATGCCTTGCCAAAAACAATTTCAGAGAAAAATAAAGCAGTAAACTGTAAAACCTGTAGAACCTCACCCACAAATTATCGAGATGCGTGCCGGGGCCTTCTGGCCTCATGCACTGGGTCAGGACTGTCTCCAATATTATATCTATCTCATTTTGCTTCCACTATCAGAAAATGTAGGGAAATTTGTTGCAAAAAAACTATGTTAATGCAGACATTAGGGTTATAGAACACAAAGTGCACAAAAGAAGGTAAATGAAAAAAACACTAGGGATTTGGGTCTATGGAGTATTAGTGAATCAATGATGGGGTCTTCCTTGGGGTTGTCAACCCTAATGCCCACCCCTTCCCCTTATTAGATGAGCTCAGATGTGATGTATTTACACAGGGCCCTGAGCGAAGAAACCTATGACATGCTGGCCATACTGTTTCGCTATGACACACTAGCTTGGAGCGGTACCTTGTGCTTCCAACAGGAGGCTATGGGCTTGGTGAAATTCTTTGTCATGCAACTGTGCAAAAACTATATGGAATTTTGGTCTGAAATCTGTATTGTACATAGGCCTTGGGTCGCAGATGTGCCTTTTGAAGGTTTGGTGAAAAAGTATTAATCCATTCCAAAGTTATTAAATTTTAAAGTTTCACATTGTTTCCTGTGGGATCAATTAGATGTCCCTCTCAAAAAAGTATTCTTTATTGCAAATGTGGAATCCTTTTTCACAAACGCGGGATCTTTGTTGCAAATGCAGAATCTTTTTTCGTGCTTCTGCCATCTTGTTTTCAGTTAGCAGTGACAACAAAATTAAATTACTAAAAAAATTCAGGTGTTTAGTAAACACCAACAGTTGTGTTTACCTAATCGGGGCCCATACAATCAGATTCTGGGGATTTTTTTTAATAACTTGTTCAATAATGTGGTTTTCATTTAGCATGGAAATCCTTTCATGCAAGCCATGGAAAACAAATGCCGTGAAACATGATCTTTTTCCACAAGTTGTAATAAGAGATTTTTTTTTTGCCACAAATTTCAAAAAGGAATTGCAAAAAAGGATTATTTTTTGTAATTTGCAAAAGAGGATTTTTAAGACAGCTGTTTCTTTGTCACTGCACAGTTACCAAACGGTTTGTGATTTTGGTTTAAAACTTTCAGGGCACAAAGAGATTGCCCCACAGATGTGCCTTTTTTTCTGGTTTGGTGAAAATATATTACTTTTCTCTGGAGTTCTGTGGGGTTACATTTTTATTTGTTTTCCATGGATAACATTGTAATGGGAGGTGCACAGAGTTGTTTCATTGTCACTCCGCTGTGAAGAAATGGTTTGCAATTTTATTTTTGTTCTGTTCACTTTTTAATAATATCCATATTTGCATGTGTAATTTTTAAGGAAGTGTAGTGCTACCCTTCTTTACCTGTGGGAGCTCAGGGCTCTCTGGGGCCTGCACTCGCATGCCGTGGTGTGCAGACCCAAAGAAACACCTGACATTGCAATGATATCCTATAGAAAACACAGCAAAATCTGAAACCTTTGTAACTCAACACCAAAATAATATATGTTCATGAAACCAGCAAAAGGCACATCAGTGGTGCAAGTCCTTTGTACCTGAAATTTCAGAGCAAAATTGCAAACCGTTTCTTCATTGCAGAGTGACAAAGAAATGACTGTGCACACCTCACATTACAATGTATCCTATGGGAAATGAAGCAAAATTTAAACCCACAGAACTCCAGAGCAAAGTAATATTTTTTTCTCCAAACCAGAAAAAGGCACATCTGTGGGGCAAGCCCTTTGAATTCTAAAAATTTCAGACCAAAATCACAAACCATTTGGTTACTGTGGAGCAACAAAGAAACAGCTGTCTTAAAATTCCTTTTTCGCAGATTGTGAAAAAGAATAATTTTCCTTAGTTCCTCATTCACAATTTCCGAAAAAAAGAAAATCATTTTTCACAAATTGCGAAAAAAGATCTAGTTTCACAATTCTTTCTTCACAATTTGTAGAAATGGATTTTGACATGTTAAAAACACATTTACAAGTAAACTATCAAAAAAGTAACTCCAGAACGGATTCTAGGGGTCTTGATTAGGTAAACACAACCACTGATGTGTACTAAACCCATGTATTTTTTTAAATACTTAATTTTTTTGTCCCCACTAACCGAAAACAAGATGGCAGTAGCTCGGGAAAATATTCTGCATTTGCAAAAATGTACTCCGCATTTGCAATAAAAAAATCCTTTTTCAAGTGGGACATCTAACTGGTCCCATTGGAAATAATGGGAAATTTTGCAATGTAATAACATTGGAACAGATTAATATTTTTTCACCAAATCTTCAAAAGGCACATCTTTGTTCCAAGACCTTTCTAACCTAAAAATATCAGACCAAAATTCCACACTGTTTTTGTGCAGTGGCATGAAAAAGAATTTAACCACAAATGGTAATTTTCACATTTTTTGACACTCTGCATCTCTGCACCTACACATCTGACCAGAACAAAACTTGCCATATCAACCAATGCTTGGTCCCTGATGGCACTTGCAAACCTTCATGTGAATCACTTGAATAGTTGTGTAGTTATTAAAGTGCAAAAGTTTGAGTTTAACATAGAAGTGGCCGTTGAACTCTATAGGAGCACGACTGCACCCATATAATATATAAGGGATATGCAATGGAAGCAAGTGTAATAAATGATTTATCTGCACAAGAGCAGTTTGACCTCAGGTAACCTCACGAGTGGCGTAAGCCATGAGAGTGGTGTCCGAGGTCAAACTGCTCGAGTGCAGATAAATCATTTATTATATGAGTTTTCCATTGCATATTCCATTTATGCAATTCTTTTGTTTTTGCTTTTGTAGGGGTCATTTGTTAGTCAACAAAGTGATTAAAAATTGAATTTTCGGCCATTTTTTGTTGATATAGAAAATCTAAAATGAATCTAGAAACAAAACAGATCCTGTTTTGTAGATATTTTTATGTTGAACAACTTTTGTGCTCAAAGTACCATACTATCTTTTTTGTTTTTATGTTATTTGCATTTGTTTGATGAAACAGTACACAAAAATTAAATTTTTTGCTGTTTTTCGCTAATTCTGAAAAAACTAAAAAGTATCTATAAATGAAACACCACTCATTTTGTAGATATTTCTGTGCCAAATAAACTTTGTGCTCACAGTGCCATGCTTACATTTTTCATTTTAAAGTTATTTACATTTGTTTGCGGACAAAATGAAAAAAATATGAATTTTCTGCTGTGTTTTTGCTAATTATCAAAAAATCTATAAGGTATCTATAAATGAAATACCACTCATTTTGTAGATAATTGTGTGCTGCACAACTTTCATGCTCATAGCACTATGCTATCTTTTTTCGTTTTAAAGTTATTTGCATTTGAACATAGTTAGTACTGGTACTGAGGCTGAACATTCTAAATGAGTTCCGGAGTGATTGTGACATATCTATTATGTGAATAAATCTGTGATGATGCGTCTACTATGTGGATAAATGTAAAATTTTGAATTTATCCCATAGTAGCTCAGATTTATCTCATAGGATTTATGTCCACGCCTATTGCATAAATATATTTACATATAAAAACTGGTGACTCC
Organism: Neoceratodus forsteri; assembly: GCA_016271365.2. NCBI lineage: Eukaryota > Metazoa > Chordata > Ceratodontiformes > Ceratodontidae > Neoceratodus > Neoceratodus forsteri. The sequence goes on along the minus strand of JADMNL010000022.1, from coordinate 433,517,591 downwards.
CTATAATAACTGGATATCCAGTCTTGATAAAATGCTGTAATAACCCGCTGAATTCCATAATAACTCGATAGTGGGTCATTACGGCATTTTCACCCTCATTCTCTCACTTCACTGAAGTATGAAAGAAAGCGCACTGTATTTGTATGAGTACAGCAGTACAGCTGAGGGACATGCTCACTCACACAAATACAGTTTACAGTTTTTCCCTTTGAAACGTTATACCAGTTATTATAAAAATTAATACCTGTGCAAAGTTTTTTTTGTGAAGATGTTTCACACACCATCAGTGTGTGGAAAATCCTCATAACACACACCTGCACAGACATTATTCTGTCTATATAAATCTTATACAGGCACAGTAGTATCTGTGTGTTAAGGGTTACAGTAGATAGTGATTGTGTCAACTTTTGTTTGTTGTTGTTGCTTACATCTTAGTGATCTTAGCCCCTAGAACTGCAAAATTTGGCGTGTACAGTCTCAGTGTGAGGGCCTACTGTTTGACAAGTTTGATAAATAAAACTGGCGGTTCTAAAGCTATTATTTTGTGTAATTACATCAAAAATCACAAAGTAAAATTTTTATTGGCCCATGGATGACGAAAAAACTACACCGTTTTAAATTATGAAACTTACGGGTTCACTATAGACTGGCCCAGAATAGGGCCTTGTCTTGGTTTCAGAACAAAATCTTTTTTTTTTAAGTAATAAAGTTTTAGCAATTTAAAATTGTATGCATGCATGAACAAATTGCTAAAAAAACTGTTTTCCAAGTTAAAGCTGGGCATGAGCAAAAACTTTAAAAGCTAAACTCTAAAAGATACTTAACTCTAAAAGCTGACATTTGTATTGTTCATCACAAGAAGGCCAATGAAACATCTGAACTGAATTAAAAAAAATAATTAGGATTACTTTTTTATAAAAAAAAAAAATGCTTCTGAATCACTTGAATAACTGTCAAGATGGACTTTAACAAACTCAGTGCATGCATGGCAGATAGCTTGTGCACTTCGTAAGTCATGACAAAAAAACAGATAAAAAGTCTAGAATAGGACTAAAATTTAACACCTTTTTTGTTTCATGAGTTTCTATGGGAATTGTTAAAATGGTAATAAAAATGTTTCTAAGTCCTACATGACAAAATGTTTAAAGGAACAAAACATGGAACTAGTCAAGAACACAACAGAAAAAAAACAACTGTGTGCATTTTGTATTACAATTAAAGTTAAATTATGACTCATCTCTAATATGCACAGGGCCTAAAGAGCCCTGCACAGGGCAAATTAGGACTCATGTCCTGCATAAAGGGAGTTAGGACCCCTGTTTTTCTTCACAGAGGACCTAAAAGACACTTTGTATAGGAAACTGTGACTAGGACCACTGTTTTGCTTCACAGAGGACCCCAAAAAATGTTGTGTAGCAAGTTGCAGCTATTCTGTCTCCAAAAGAAAGAAATGTGTTTCAAAAATACATTAATTCATTGTTAGGGTTCCAAAGCCACAAAAGTACAGACATGTGGCATTACAGTTCTTTCAACCCTAACACCCAACCCCACTCCCTATCCTCTAGCATTCTGACCCAAGAGCAAACTAGAGGTCCGGGGCCATTCTCCATGGGTCTGCTGCTTCAAGCTACAGTCCTGGGGCCCTATACAAAGAAAGTTATGACTCATCCCCTGCTTCACGCTGGGCCCACAGTGCCCTTCAAGAAGAAAGTTATGACTGATCTCCTACTTTGAGCAGGATCCTGTGTGAATGACATTATAACTTATCTCATGCTTCATGCAGGGTCACCAAGGGGCTTGCACAAAAAAAGTTATGGCTCATCTTCTGCTTTGTGAAGGGCCCACATGACTCATCTCCTACATACTTCATCAGATAAGGAGGGGTATGACCTGTAGGTTCACAGGATTCATAAGATGTTTTCAAGCCTAGAGGCAATTTGCCCATATTGACTTGTCATTTTTCAATGGCAATAGTTCTTATTTTTGATGCTGTATCCTTCCAAGGATGTTTCATGCATCTGTTTATTCTGCTCAGGTTGCCTAGGGGATATATACCCCACATCAGTCAGCTGGGTCCCCGCAAGGAACCCAGATTTGATGCTTGTTCATCCAAGGGTCGTTTTTCTGTTGTGTGGTTCCCCAGAACCCCATCTCAATGCAGGTGGACATGCAATGACCTCAGCACATGGCCAGGCATGCTCCCGTCCCTGATATGCAGACCTCTGCTGCCTCCACCAGTCTGGCCTCAGTAGTGGTCTCAGGCTTATCTATCCCTAGCCGTCACTAGGCATCAGTATGTTGTTGGGTGCCAGATCCCCTCTCTCCCTGGAGAAAGTGAGCAGTCTGATGGATGCTCAGCCTTCTCCCCTCGGCTGGCTCTCTGACAGCCCTGTGTTTGCTCCCAAACCCAGATAATCAGTGCCGCAAGCAGTAGCACTACTGCTGTGCTGGCAAGCTAGCCATCCAAGAATTTTTAAAACATATCCATATTTCTACAGTGTACTATTACATGTGGCAGTTCAGTCCAAATTATTGCAACCCTCTATGTATACCACATATCCATCTTTTTGGTTCTTTATATTTCTTCTTTTAGCTGTAAATCATGTGTTCTTGTCTCGTGTTAATTCCTTTGCCTGGACCCTCAAGCAGCTCCATAACTCCTTTTTGAAAGCCTTGAAACTAAGGTACAGATCTCAGCAGAATCTTCTGTATTCCAGTGAGTGATAATTTAGCTGTTCAGTCTTTGTTCACAAGACATATCAGTATCCCTCAACCCTGTCACCATTTTTGTAGCTTTTGTCTGTTCTCCTTGTTTTTTAATATTTCCTTTATTTTGTGGGACCCAAAAATGACTGCAGTACTCTAAGTGTGGTCTAACAAGTGCTCCGTAAAGTGGCATTATCACTTGATTATCTCTGCTAACTATATTTCTGTTTATATACCCCAGAATCTTATGGAACTTTTTTGTGACCTCATTTCAGTGTCCATCAAATGTTAGGTCTCCAGTCATCTGAATGCCAGGGTCTATTTCAGAATATGTAAGTAGTAAGACATGAGGGGATGTGCATTACACATTTCTAACACACAGCCAGGGGCATAGTGAAGCATGATGCCATAGGCCGAGTGCCTACAGCCCCTGTCTGTGCATTAGAAATGTCTAATGCACACCCCCGGAGTGTCTTATTGTGCTTATAAATTGGGCCTTTGTATATTACGTGCATGTAAGGGTCATAATTTTTATGTTTAAGTAGAAAAACAAATTAAAATCTTTAATGTCTTTTGCTGCAATACATTGTTGTATATGTATTTTCTTTTTGCCCCGTGGACTTTTGTCCCATTGTGGCCACTGTAGCTGAAGATGGTTGCCATCATTATCAGGTGCCCCACCCCCACCACGGTCTTGGCTCTTGCCCACACACACACACACATCATCATCCCAAGATACACAGCAGCATGTCTGTGTGTATTCTTTTTTTTTTTCTTTTACATTTGTCTAGTAAGCTCCGACAAAGATGCTGCCAGTAAGGAGTGTGCGAGTGTGCTGCTGGTCTGTCTGATGAATCAGAAGACACAGGCACAGCATTTGGAGTGCTAGTAAGTGATCTTAAAAGAAAAACTAAAAAACCTTATACCAGCTTCCGGATTGCTGCGGCGTCTGTTTGACCTGCAACCACCGGACTGTCAGTGTTGTTAGGCAGTGAGCAGTGTGTAGGAAAGAGTGGAGGGCAGGAGCAATTGAGCGGCCAGCAGGTGGTTGGTGGAAGTACATGGAGAAGGATAGGAAATCAGTTTACTGATTGTCGGTGGCTCTGTAGCTTCAATTATGGGCAATCGAGGTTCAGCATACAGTATATAAAAAGCTTGTCTGAAATCAAGTTTATATTGAAATTTAAAGCATGCACTGCCATCAGAAATTATTTTGAGGTTTACAATGTTTGGGCAATTTCCTGACTAGTGGGGAAAAAAATGGCGGCGATTTGAATATGAACATTCCATTGGGTTTCTTATTTCATAATTTTTAAAATATGAATGTGGTTACCTGAACTTGTTGCAAGTCATGCATTAGACACTTCTAATGCATGACTAGCAATGTCATCCTGTTTCTCATTGACTTGATTCCCAGTTTATTAAACAAAACCAAAAAACATGTTCTTGGTAGCTAGCAAAGTCAGGTCTTTAAGCATTTTGGAAGTCTGACTGGGCTATTTTTATGATGGATGGCAATTTTCCGCACTATACTGTGGGCTAGGCTATTAGGTGATGAAGGGTGCTAGCCATGATTTGGATGTGTGAACCTCTGATTGGAAACAAACCTATTAACTTCCACCAATGATATATTTTAATTTTGGCACTTTTCATTTGTGGTTTTCATGAAATACTGATATAATTGGCTGATTTTCCTATAAAAGGGTATCCTGCCAAAATCAGTATGCCATCCCTTGTATAATGGTGTTTTTTACACTGTAGTCCCATTTAATTCAATACTTACTGTCACATCTGGTTCTGTATGGCTTCTCCCTTTATTTTTGGATCCTCCTTCTGTAAAATACCCTCTGGGCCTTTTTAACCCTAAATGGGCTCATTTGTTAACCATGGAGACTGCTCCCTAATGCCACATTATATTGTACAGGGCACTGTTATTAAATTAGCTGCATCTCAGTCTGACACCACAAATGCCAGTTTTTCTTCTTAGCTGCACACTTTCACTTTTGGCGTGGCAGCAGTGTCTTATTTTACTCTGATAATAGGTGTCAGAACTTTATTCGAGTCCCATCTTATGTACAAGGGAGCTTATCCTGCTCCTCTTTTCATATCCCGCCTACAATAAAGTTTCAAAATGGTACACCCCCCACCCCTCCCCACCCCCACCACATTTTGGCAATCTAGGACTTAGGCTATCACTGCAGCAGCAGATTTGGAGGTTTGCGGCTTTCCACTGCTCAGTTTTTGAACAAGCAAAAATGTTTTTTTCCCCCCTGGAGACCAAAGGAATTATTTTGCAATGGATCAGGGGGAACTTAGGATCTATGCTGGAAGTCTCCACACAAGTAACAGGATTTCCTGTCCTTGTTCTTAAGTGTGGCTCTCCTAGATCATTCCTGTCTTTTCTTTTCTTGTCTTTTGGTTGTTTTCTTGCTCTCATTTAAATACACTTCAGTTTATTTATTTATTTATTAAAATGATTTTGTGGGTGTCAGGCTATTGTTTACTGTTTACATGGGATTATATACCCCTTCAATCCTATATGGAACAGAGTAATATCACTTTATAATAAGTATTTCTGCCATTGTCACATACTTGAGATTTGCTATAAGTTACCATTGCAGTGGACCTCATTTCTGATACTTTTGGACCTTTCATCACTTATCCACTTTCATATGGGTCAGCTGGTGTCTGTGCACAGAACCCCTTGTTTACTGGGGATCTCCCTGAGGCATTACAATTAATACCCTTAAATATTGGAGGTGTTTATTTCTCCTGGAGATAATCAACCCACTCCCCCTTTTCCCTGATCTGATGGGAATGAGATGTTGCTCTAGCGATCATACCAGGAGGGAGATGTGAAGTGGTTCAATAGGATAATTTTGAAAGAGAACATGCACAACACAACGTCCTGTTTGAGAGCTTAGTTCGATTATTTATTTGACACTTTGTCAGCTAAATCAAAACAAAAAGTCCCTAACAGTATGAGGTATCAGTTCAAATAACCACGAGGAGCATGTTTTTGTTTTTTTGTTTGATAACATAGTGATCAGGGCAAGACAAAACACCATAATGCTTTACAAATATGTTTGTCCTATGATATACGGTCTTATTTTCATATAGCGTTATCCTGTTTCTTATGCCCTGATCCCCATTTTATTAAACAAAAAGAACATTCCCAGTAGCTAGCAAAGTTAGAGTCTTTAAGTACTTCAGAAGTCTAACAGGGCTATTTTTATGACGGATGGCAATTTTCCACACTATACTGTGGGCTAGGCAATTAGGTGATGAAGGGTGCCAACCATGATTTGGATGCGTGAACCTGTGATTGGTAATGAACCATTAACTTCCACCAATGATATATTTTACTTTTGGCAATTTTCATTTGTGGTTTAGTGCTGTATAATGTATTTGGCGGTTAGGAACTGGTTGCACTATACGACACAGCTGTCATTTACTAAATGACAACTTTGTCATATACTGGAACCAGCTGTTGTTGTCACGCAGCCTGCCAACCTGACCGTGCCATCTGCACACCCCAATCCCCGGTGGTGGTCTTTATTTCTTTGTTTATTTTTCTCTATAATCTGACACCAAGATACCCACCTGCAGTGTCAGATCCTCCAGGCCAGTTGTTTCATAAATGGTTGCTGACATCAGGGGCCACAATCCCTGTGTTGGCATTTGCTAGATCTCACCCCCCCCCAGCAGTGTGGGACACTTGGGGAGCCCACAACCAGTGTCCCAAAATAGTTTATGAAAAATCTGATCAAATCCAACACCAGGATGCCCACCACCAGTGTTGAACCCCCTACCCCCTGCAGCCCCTTGTTTAATTACATGTTCCCGACATCAGAGGCCCCAATCTCCATGTCGTAATTAATTATATCGCTCCCCAGCAGTATGGGACACTGATGTATTAAGTTATGTGTACTGGTAAAAAAAGAAAATAATCCTCCGACCTCTTTTCTTTTTTTGTAACCTGCAAAAATTAAAACCAACCCTTGTCATCCCTGCCATCCCTGTCCCCCAATCCTGACCCACCCCCTGAGCACCCACCACCCCACACCCCCACCTTACCCTAAATTTACCTGCCAGGGTTGTATGATTGTCATCTTCTGTGTACTGAGACACGTCTGCACTCTTCAGAGCTGAACCATGAACTGAGGAATAAAGGTAAGTGTCAGATAATGTATTTCAGTGGTTTTTGAACTTATGTTCAGAACTACGATTTTTAGGTATTTTTTCACCAAATTTTCAAAATGGCCATTTCAGGACCCCATCTCATGAACACTACAACTGTTGTTTCACTAATCAGGCCTAGAAGGTGATTTCATGGTCACTAGGCAAAATCACCTTTTGGGACTGAATAACAAAATTGCACCACCAGTTTTCATGAGGTGTGGTCCCAAAAACTCCATGTTGAAAATTTGGTGAAAAATTCCTGAAAATGGCAGAGTTACACACATTCATTGAAATTGTTCTACTCACGTGCATAACTCTGGTAATTTTGAATATTTTGACTCCAAATTTTCAACATTGTCATTATTACACACTACCTCATTAACAGTATAGCTGTCATTTTTCACATCCTGTCAGAAATGTGGTTTTGCACCTGTGGCACGGAATAGCATTTCAGCATGGATTTGAACATTTTTCCTATAAAAGGGTATCCTGCCAAAAGCAGTATGCCATCCCTTGTATTATCGTGTTTTTTTACACTGCAGTCCCATTTAATTCAATATTTATTGTCACACCTGCTTCTGCAAAGGCTTCTCCCTTTATTTTTGGATCCTCCTTCTGTAAAATACCCTCTGGGCATATTTTAACCCTAAATGGGCTCATTTGTTAACCATGGAGACTTCCCCCTAATGCCGCATTATATTGTACAGGGCACTGTTATTAAATTAGCAGCATCTCAGTCTGACACCACAAATGCCAGTTTTTCTCCTTGGCTGCACACTTTCACTTTTGGCATGGCAGCAGTGTCTTATTTTACTCTGATAACAGGTGTCAGAACTTTATTCGAGTCCCATCTCATGTACAAGGGAGCTTATCCTGCTTCTCTCTTCATATCTCGTCTACAAATATGTTTCAAAATGGTACATCCCCAACCCCCCCACAGTTCGGCACTCTTGAATGTAGGCTATCACTGCAGCAGCAGATTTGGAGGTTTGCAGCTTTCCACTGCTCAGTTTGTGAACAAGCAAAAACATTTTTTCCCCCCGGAGACCAAAGGAATTATTTTCCAATGGATCAAGGGGAACTTAGGATCTATGCTAGAAGTCTCCACACAAGTAACAGGGTTTCCTGTCCTTGTTCTTAAGTGTGGCTCTCCTAGATCATTCCTACCTTTTCTTTTCTTGTCTTTTGGTTGTTTTCTTGCTCTCATTTAAATACACTTCAGTTTATTTATTTATTTATTAAAATGATTTTGTGGGTGTCAGGCTATTGTTTACTGTTTACATGGATTATATACCCTTCAATCCTATATGGAACAGAGTAATATCACTTTATAATAAGTATTTCTGCCATTGTCACATACTTGAGATTTGCTAGGTTACCATTGCAGTGGACCTCATTTCTGATACTTTTGACCTTTCATCACTTATCCACTTTCATATGGGTCACTGGTGTCTGTGCACAGAACCCCTTGTTTACTGGGGATCTCCCTGAGGCATTACAATTAATACCCTTAAATATTGGAGGTGTTTATTTCTCCTGGAGATAATCAACCCACTCCCCCTTTTCCCTGATCTGATGGGAATGAGATGTTGCTCTAGCGATCATACCAGGAGGGAGATGTGAAGTGGTTCAATAGGATAATTTTGAAAGAGAACATGCACAACACAACGTCCTGTTTGAGAGCTTAGTTCCATTATTTATTTGACACTTTGTCAGCTAAATCAAAACAAAAAGTCCCTAACAGTATGAGGTATCAGTTCAAATAACCACGAGGAGTATGTTTTTGTTTTTTGTTTGATAACATAGGGATCAGGGCAAGACAAAACACCATAATGCTTTACAAATATGTTTGTCCTATGATATACGGTCTTATTTTCATATAGCGTTATCCTGTTTCTTATGCCCTGATCCCCATTTTATTAAACAAAAAGAACATTCCCAGTAGCTAGCAAAGTTAGAGTCTTTAAGTACTTCAGAAGTCTAACAGGGCTATTTTTATGACGGATGGCAATTTTCCACACTATACTGTGGGCTAGGCAATTAGGTGATGAAGGGTGCCAACCATGATTTGGATGCGTGAACCTGTGATTGGTAATGAACCTATTAACTTCCACCAATGATATATTTTACTTTTGGCAATTTTCATTTGTGGTTTAGTGCTGTATAATGTATTTGGCGGTTAGGAACTGGTTGCACTATACGACACAGCTGTCATTTACTAAATGACAACTTTGTCATATACTGGAACCAGCTGTTGTTGTCACGCAGCCTGCCAACCTGACCGTGCCATCTGCACACCCCAATCCCCGGTGGTGGTCTTTATTTCTTTGTTTATTTTTCTCTATAATCTGACACCAAGATACCCACCTGCAGTGTCAGATCCTCCAGGCCAGTTGTTTCATAAATGGTTGCTGACATCAGGGGCCACAATCCCTGTGTTGGCATTTGCTAGATCTCACCCCCCCCCAGCAGTGTGGGACACTTGGGGAGCCCACAACCAGTGTCCCAAAATAGTTTATGAAAAATCTGATCAAATCCAACACCAGGATGCCCACCACCAGTGTTGAACCCCCTACCCCCTGCAGCCCCTTGTTTAATTACATGTTCCCGACATCAGAGGCCCCAATCTCCATGTCGTAATTAATTATATCGCTCCCCAGCAGTATGGGACACTGATGTATTAAGTTATGTGTACTGGTAAAAAAAGAAAATAATCCTCCGACCTCTTTTCTTTTTTGTAACCTGCAAAAATGAAAACCAACCCTTGTCATCCCTGCCATCCCTGTCCCCCAATCCTGACCCACCCCTGAGCACCCACCACCCCACACCCCACCTTACCCTAAATTTACCTGCCAGGGTTGTATGATTGTCATCTTCTGTGTACTGAGACACGTCTGCACTCTTCAGAGCTGAACCATGAACTGAGGAATAAAGGTAAGTGCCGTATAATGTATTTCAGTGGTTTTTTGAACTTATGTTCAGAACTACGATTTTTAGGTATTTTTTCACCAAATTTTCAAAATGGCCATTTCAGGACCCCATCTCATGAACACTACAACTGTTGTTTCACTAATCAGGCCTAGAAGGTGATTTCATGGTCACTAGGCAAAATCACCTTTTGGGACTGAATAACAAAATTGCACCACCAGTTTTCATGAGGTGTGGTCCCAAAAACTCCATGTTGAAAATTTGGTGAAAAATCCTGAAAATGGCAGAGTTACACATTCATTGAAATTGTTCTACCACGCGCATAACTCTGGTAATTTTGAATATTTTGACTCCAAATTTTCAACATTGTCATTATTACACACTACCTCATTAACAGTATAGCTGTCATTTTCACATCCTGTCAGAAATGTGGTTTTGCACCTGGGGACGAATAGCATTTCAGCATGGATTTGAACATTTTCCTATAAAAGGGTATCCTGCCAAAAGCAGTATGCCATCCCTTGTATTATCGTGTTTTTTTACACTGCAGTCCCATTTAATTCAATATTTATTGTCACACCTGCTTCTGCAAAGGCTTCTCCCTTTATTTTTGGATCCTCCTTCTGTAAAATACCCTCTGGGCATATTTTAACCCTAAATGGGCTCATTTGTTAACCATGGAGACTTCCCCCTAATGCCGCATTATATTGTACAGGGCACTGTTATTAAATTAGCAGCATCTCAGTCTGACACCACAAATGCCAGTTTTTCTCCTTGGCTGCACACTTTCACTTTTGGCATGGCAGCAGTGTCTTATTTTACTCTGATAACAGGTGTCAGAACTTTATTCGAGTCCCATCTCATGTACAAGGGAGCTTATCCTGCTTCTCTCTTCATATCTCGTCTACAAATATGTTTCAAAATGGTACATCCCCAACCCCCCCACAGTTCGGCACTCTTGAACGTAGGCTATCACTGCAGCAGCAGATTTGGAGGTTTGCAGCTTTCCACTGCTCAGTTTGTGAACAAGCAAAAACATTTTTTCCCCCCGGAGACCAAAGGAATTATTTTCCAATGGATCAAGGGGAACTTAGGATCTATGCTAGAAGTCTCCACACAAGTAACAGGGTTTCCTGTCCTTGTTCTTAAGTGTGGCTCTCCTAGATCATTCCTACCTTTTCTTTTCTTGTCTTTTGGTTGTTTTCTTGCTCTCATTTAAATACACTTCAGTTTATTTATTTATTAAAATGATTTTGTGGGTGTCAGGCTATTGTTTATTGTTTACATGGGATTATTTACCCCTTTACCCCTATATGGAACAGAGTAATATCACTTTATTAGAAGTATTTCTGCCACTGTCACATACTTGAGATTTGCTGTAAGTTACCATTGCAGCGGACCTCATTTCTGATACTTTTGGACCTTTCATCACTTATCCACTTTCATATGGGTCAGCTGGTGTCTGTGCACAGGACCCCTTGTTTACTGGGGATCTCCCTGACGACATTACAATTAATACCCTTCAATATCGGAAGTGTTTATTTCTCCTGGAGATAATCAACCCACTTCCCCTTTTCCCTGATCTGATGGGAAGGAGATGTTGCTCTAGGGATCATATCAGGGGGGAGATGTGAAGTGGTATGCTGTCATCTTCTGTGTACCGAGACATGTCTGCACTCTTCAGAGCTGAACCATGAACTGAGGAATAAAGGTAAGTGCTGTATAATGCATTTCAGTGGTTTTTTGAACTTATGTTCAGAACTACGATTTTTAGGTATTGTTTCACCAAATTTTCAAAATGGCCATTTCGGGACCCCATCTCATGAACACTGCAACTGTTGTTTCATTAATCAGGCCTAGAAGGTGATTTCATGGTCACTAGGCAAAATCACCTTTTGGGACCGAATAACAAAATTGCACCACCAGTTTTCATGAGGTGTGGTTCCAAAAACTCCATGTTGAAAATTTGGTAAAAAATGGCAGAGTTACACGCATTCATTGAAATTGTTCTACGCACGTGCATAACTTTGGCAATTTTGAATATTTTGACTCCAAATTTTCAACATTGCCATTTTCCACACTACCCCATTAACAGTATAGCTGTCATTTTTCACATCCTGTCAGAAATGTGGTTTTGCACCTGTGGCACGGAATAGCATTTCGGCATGGATTTGAACATTTTCACTGCCAGTGTTTATGAGGTGGGGTCATTAGAAGAGTATGTTGAAAGTTTGGGATCAAAATATTAAAAAACAAAGATATTATTAAGTAATGTTGTTTGCAGGGATGTCTATTGCACCACTGGGTAACATGCTGCCTTACCGTGCCAGTGAGCTGAGTTCAGGTGTAAACTCAGTGAGTCAGTTTAATGGGACAAGGCTGATGAGGAAGGTGTTACAGCATGTAGCACCAGCTCTGGCCTGGGTAGGGACAGAGCAGTGTTTCAGTGCAAATGCCACACCCTGTGGTGGGTTAAGAAACCTTGCCCACAAGGTATGGACATGTGTGCCAATCCTACTGGGCCCATGCACTGGGTCAAAACTGTCTCCAGTATTGTATTTATCTCATTTTGTGCAGGTCCCAAAAGGATCTGTGCAAATGAGTATATAATTCCACTACAGTTAAAGCTACTTAGTGCGGGTGCAATCGTCTTCTTCTGTTCTGCGCGCAATACAGAACGAACGGATTAAACAAAGTCGAAGTTGCCCCCAAAAGTCAAAGTTGCAATACACCACGTGGTCGCATATACAGAGCCAAGAAGTGACATTTACTGTAGTGAGCATTATACTTTATTAGCAACATAGTGAGAAGTCAGAACTTTAAATTAAAAAACAGCTAGCATTTTTTGTTGTGAAGTACTATGGTATTAGTTACATAGTGAGAAGGTACTACATTAAATTAAACAAATAGCTAACGCTCCCAGTGGCAAAGTAAATTGAGAACATACAAAAGGTGCTGCGAGGGAAAAACACATTAGAGTCCTACTGTGACCCAGCTCCTTTCGCTGAAGAAGTCTGTGATTTTTGTTCTGCTCCACTGCTCTCCTCAAAGTTAGTAGAGCAGACTGGACATTCATGTCTCTGTTGACCCCATCTTCAGGTTCCTCTTCGGGTTCCACAGAACGCATATGAATGAACTAGCAAGACGATTAGGGGCTGGCAACTTGTAGAACTTATGTGCTTAGGAGGTAAGCTGATGTCAATTACAGCAGTGAGGAAGAAATTGGTGCAAATTACATGTAAATTACATGCCATTGAAAAACATCTGTAACCAATTACAGTACTGGAACCATGGACACTAAAATGACTGCAAGAGTAGTACTAAACAGATAAAAATTGGATGAAATACAAGCCAGCTAATGCTCATTATAAAGCACAATTTTTATAGTGTGTTCAATGGGAACGGCAAATGGTTTCAAGAAATTGCCCACAGAAACCAACCGCCCGGTGTATCCATGGGCACTATAAGTGGCATTAACTGTATCACAAAAAGAAGGGAAATTCTTTCCAAAAAACTACATTAATGCAGACATTACGGTTGTAAAATGCATAGTGCACAAAGACGGGAAATGGAAAACATTAGGGATTTGGATCTCTGGAGTATTGACGAATCTGTGGTGGGATCTTCAAACACCATGAAGTCTTGCTATATTATAACATTAGCAGTCAGCCACTGCAGCTGAACTGCCCCGGAGAGGAAGGAGTTAACTCCAGAGGATCTGGAGTTCTACAGCTCGAGGGCGCTGTGCCCAAAGCTCTATCTGGCAGTTTCAGATGAAACTGTCAGATTCTTTACTCCGCTTCACTGAAACAGTCGCCCGGAGATCAGCTCTTTCAGCTCGGTTCATTCTCGGTTCAGCTGTAGTATTTTTCGTCATTTGAACCGCAAAGTCATTAATTTTACCGCATTTCGTTTTAAAGCTTATCTGCAACCGTAAGTACTAAATTTTAAGTCTGTGTGGAAAATTAATTATCAGTTCGGTTTTGAACCGATCGGTTTGTTATTTCTACTTTTTAAAAGTGTACAGATGGGTTTTAGAGTGCGGTTCCCGGTTCTTATCGGTTCTAAAAAAACCAGAATTATAACGTTTTTTTCAAATACCCATGACACGGTTAGGAACCGATAAGGGTGTCTTGCCTGGCACTGCCATCAAAAGAGCAAGTTTTGGTTAGGCTGGCATTATGTCTGAGAAACCCAAAAGAAAAACCGGGCCCACTGGGTTTCAACACTGTGATGTCTGTGGGGAGGCCTCGCCAAGGCTGACCCACACACCACTTGTGTTTATTGTCTGGGGCTGACCACCTCCTGTCAGACTGCCAGGTGTGTAAATTTCCCTGCAGCCACCCTGGAAAAGAGATTGGGCTGGCTCAGGGAGCGAGAGCCAAAAGTCCGCTGACCGGATGGCCAGCCGGTCCAGTACCCACTGGACCAGAGGAGTGCCCTCTGACCAGGGCGAGACTTCCTCGGCAAAGGAAGGCTGGTTCAGAGGAACCAGTCCCAGTAAAAGACAAGGAAATCAGTAGGTTTGGGGTCCAAAATTGTGTCTCCAACTGCTGCAGAGATAGCTAAAGCCATTCAGATTGTCCAGTCACTGTCTCAGGGATCTGTAGAACCACCAACAGTTGGTAAAAGGTTGGTCTGCTCAGTCCCAGTGGTTCAGGATTTTGAAGTTGAGGATTTTTATGAACCACAGGAGGGGGAGGAGGAATTTGATCAATATATGTGTGGCTGGGGGGGTCTGGACGTGCCCATTGAACCGGACATTTCTCCAGACAGACCTTTAGAATCTCCTCCTATTCTGTCTGAGTCCCCTTCTTTCTTTACAAAGGCATGCTCCCAGAGGTAGGGGCAGGCCTTTTTCCAGGCACCTTTTACCAATTTCAAGCCTCCTCTGCTGTCTACTTGAAGGTTTCTGCTGAGAGGCAGGGGTAGGCAGGCACAAGTGGGCCGTCCCCTCCCCTCAGCCTAAGGTTGCTGCTAGCAGGCACCCTGATGGGGTGCCCAGGACCGATTCTCCTGTACCAGTGGGGGCAGGTTGGCCTATTTCAGCGGAACTGGCTGTCCCTAACTCACGGACAGATGGGTTCTGGAGGTATAGGCCAGGGTCTGGTTCTCAGCTTCAAACACTTTCCAAAGATGAGAGCCAGACATTTTCCACTCTGCAAATCCTTCAGAAGCCCTTTGCTTTGGAAGCAGAGGTTTCTCTTCTGACTGCAAAGCAGTGGAAGGGTTCCTCCTTGCCATCAGGGCAAGGGGCTTTATTCAAGATACTTTCTTACCCCAAAAGACAGGAGAATGGAGGCCCATTCTAGATTTAAGGTACCTGAACAAGCATCTTTTGGAACCAAAGTTCAAAATGTTGACTCTGGCAATGATATTGCCTTCCCTAAGGCCAGGGACTGGCTAGCTTCCTGGACCTCAAGGCTGCCTATTTTCATGTTCTGATCAGGCCTTCTCACCGAAAGTACCTCAGGTTCGAACTGCCCTCAGGCCACTACCAGTTCAGGGCAATGCCCTTTGGCCTGACCTCTGCGCCAAGGGTATTCACAAAATGTCTGCTGTAGTAGTGGCTCACTTAAGAAGGCAAGGGGTTGCTGTAGCCTCTGCCTGGACTGACTGGCTCATTTGGGTCAGTCTCCAGGTCAGGTGAAACCCATTTGCAAGTCACCCAGCAGCTTCTCACTTCCTGGGATTCCTGCTAAACTTACCAAAGTCAGTTCTGGAACCAGTTCAGGTCCTAACTTTCATAGGCGAGAATTGAACACAAGGTTAGCCAGGGCTTTTCTTCCTGAAAGGGTGGACAGACTCATTGCCCGGCATCCTCCTTTACCTCCATGGTCTCTCGACCAGCAAGGCATTTTCTGCAACTCCTGGGCACATGGCTGCTTCCAGCAGCCGTGCAGGGAGCAAGATTCCAGATGAGGGACATTCAGTTCCATTTGAGGGCCTATTGGTCTCAAAGGAAGGACCCCTTACCAAGCTGGTTCCAGTTACTCAAACTCTGATCCTAGCCTCCACTGGTGGCAGGTCCAGAGCAATTTAAGACAGGGGTTCCTTCATTCCCATTTCTCACTCCCTCACCCTCACCACGGATGCCTCCTCTTAGGGTGGGGGCTCACCTGGGCGATCTTGCCACCCAGGGGTGTGGTCTCCTCAGGAATCTCTGCTCCACATCAATCTGTTGGAACTCAGAGCTGTCTTTTAGCTCTTCGGTGTTTTCAGATTCTGTCCAGAACAAAGTGGTTCAAGTCAGGACAGACAATACCACCACAATGTGGTACATCAATAAGCAAGGGGGCACTCGGTCTTCAGCCTTGTGCACCAAAGCAATGAAGTTGTGGTCTCTGGCCTACTCCCTGAACACCTCCCTGATAGCGGTTCACCTCCCAGGGAAGGACAATGTCCGGGCGGACGCCCTCAGCAGAATTTCTCAGGGCCATCACGAATGGGCTCTGAATCCACAAGTGCTGGGGTCCGTTTTTTGCCAGATGGGGCACCTCAGATAGATCTTTCGCAGCCCAGACAACCATCAACTTCTTTTCTGTTGCAGGCCTCCAGTACTGGGCTCAGTCCCTCTGGACGCTTTCTGTTGGACTGGAAAGGGAAGTTCCTGTATGCCTTTCCTCCCTTTCCTCTTCTTTTCAGGGTACTAGTAAAAATCAGATCTCAACCTTGCAGAGTGATTCTGATTGCCCCAGATTGGGCCAGACAGCCCTGGTACCCTCTGCTTCTGTCCTTGGCAGTCCACCCTGCCCTGAGCCTACCAGAGTCCACGACTTACTGGCCTGTGCACAGGGAGAGTGTGGTATCCGGACCTCAAATCCCTCCACCTCAAGGCTTGGCTCTTGAGGAGCTAGAATTTGCTGACTTACACCTTTCTCAAGGTGTCATGGATATTTTAAAGGCTTCTAGGAAGCCTTCCACTAGGGCCACTTATAATTCTGAGTGAAGAGGTTTTCCATCTGGTGCTCTGAGAGGCAGATTATCCCAGAATCTGCTGATCTTCCCATTCTTCTGGAATATTTGGTCCATCTGAATTCCTAGGCCTTAGACCAGCTACCCTGAAGGTTCATCTGGCAGCTGTCTCTGCTTTTGTGTCAGCAGGGAAGCCTGCCTCCCTTTCTTCTCACCCTGTGTTCTCCAAGTTTTTTAAAGGGTTACTTCATACTAACCCTCCTTTTCAGGAACCAGCTCCCGCCTGGGACCTGAATATTTGCATTGCTCAGTTAATGTCACCCCCTTGAGCCTCTGTCTTCAGCAGAGCTCAAGTATTTAACTCAGAAACCGTTTTCCTAGTAGCTATCACCTCTGCCAGATGCATAAGTGAGTTACAGGCCCTGTCAGTGGAAGAAGATTTTATCTCTTTCCACAGAGATAAGGTAGTCCTTAGGACTAATAGAAAGTTTTTGCCTAAGGTGGTTTCTGATTTCCACCTGAATCAATCTATCTCTCTCCCAGTATTTTTCACTGAGCATTCTTCCTCAGGTGAGAGGAGACTGCACAGCTTGGATGTCAAAAGAGCCTTAAGCTACTATTTAGAGCGACTAGAGGTCATAGGTTCGAATCCTCCAAGTGTTTCTTACCTATGGCGAGGTTGGCAAAGGAAAACCTGCCACTAAGAGAAACAATTGCAAGGTGGATTGTTTCTTGTATCCAATTCTGTTATCAGAAACTAGGTAGAGTACCCCTCAGGATTGAGGGCCCACCCACCAGGGTACAGCTGCCTCTCTAGCTGCTGCTAGGACATTCCCATTCTGGAGATTTGTCAGCTGCTACCTGGAAGACAGTTCACACCTTTACAAGCATTATTCCCTGGATGTCCAGTCCAGGAGATGCTCAGTTGGCACAGCTGTGCTTGAGAGCCTATTTCCTAAGTAGGTTCTGACCCTCCTCCATGGAGGTACTGCTGTGTAATCTGTTAATGTTATAATATAGCAAGACTTCATGGTGTTTGAAGAAAAAATTACTCACCTTAGTAATTGCTTTTCTTCTCATGGAGTCTTGCTATATTATAACCACCCTCCCTCCTGCCCCTCTCAGAACCTCTACTTGGGTAGGGGTGGCGAATTGGTGCAAGCACTGTTTCATGCCATTGTAGTTATCCCTTTACCCTCTTTCCTTTGGGTTAGGGATCTGGTTGCTTTCATTTAGGTTATTTATATTGCCCCTTCCTGGACTTGAGTCTTGGGGAAGGGGGGGTTCATATTGTGCTTGTCAAGGGTGGTAAAACGAACCATAATACCATCAATTTTGTTATTATGGTTCTGGGTGTTTCTTTGTTGTTTATATTGTTGTTACTACTACTTAGTAGGTAGCCATGGGCTAGTGTAATTTTTCCACACAGACTTTCTGTTCTTTGATGTTAGCTTAAAGATCTGACAGTTTCATTTGAAACTGCCAGATAGAGCTTTGGGCACAGCGCCCTTGCGCTGTAGAACTCCAGATCCTCTGGAGTTAACTCCTTCCTCTCCGGGGCAGTTCAGCTGCAGTGGCTGACTGCTAATGTTATAATATAGCAAGACTCCATGAGAAGAAAAGCAATTACTAAGGTGAGTAATTTTTTCTTACTTGGGGTTGTCAACCCTAATGTCCACCCCTTCCCCTGATCAGACTAGGTCAAATGGGATGTCTCCATTCAAGGCACATAGGGCCCTGCATGACATGAAGAAAGCTCCGACAGATTATGCTGGCCATACTGTATCACTATGATGCACTACTCTGGAGCTGAATCTTGGGCTTTGGACAGGAGGCTATGGGCTGGGGAAGGGGTGGGCATTAGGGTTGACAACCCCAAGTAAGACCACTAGTAGTGCCACTATAGTTAGGCCTGATGACCTCAAGGCACAAACTGACACCTGTTGGTGTGCGGAGGGTGGGGTGGGGTGGTAGGGTTGGTAACCCTAACATCGAATTTCTAGACTTTTGTCAGTGTGAAATCAACTCTAACTGATGCATTAATGGAGTTTTTTGCAATGAATTTCCTTTCTTTTTGGGAAAGTGTAATGTTACTCATATCCATACTGTATGTGGTAGCACAGGCCTTCTGGGCCCTGCACTTTCACCTACCCATAAACATAGCAACATAGTGCAGGAGGGCTCTGTGCTGCCAGTTTTGCAAAATTGTATCCATAAGTGGGATAGCCAACTATAGTTAGGGTTGCCTGGCCACTTCTATGTTAAACCCAAAACTTTGCACTTTAATAACTTTGTAACCTTTTGACTGATTAGCCAGAAATTTTGCATGTGCTGTCTGGTATCATAGATCTCTGGATCTGGAAAGTTTTGTTCTGGTCAGATGTGAGATTGTGGAGCTGCAGAGTGCCAAAAAACATGAAAAATACCACTTTTTGGCAAATTCTTTGCTTGGGGCTATGGCCCAAATGGTTTGGGGGTCAGTCTGAAATTGTCAGGGTATGTGGGGTCTGAATCACTGATGTGCCTTTTGAAGGTCTGGTGAAAAAATATTAATCCATTCAAAAGTTATTAAATATTTAATTTTCCCATTATAGCCTATGGGAAAAAAATATATGTGCCATGCGAAAGCACCTTTTACTTTTGTGAAAGCACCTTTTTCTGTTGCAAATGAGCTTAGTACTGTCATGCAGCCACCATCTTGTTTCCAGTTAGCGATGGAGAAAAAAACATTGTAATTCAAAAAATAATCCCCTGGTAAACACAATCAGTTGTGCTTACCTAATTGGGGCCTTAGGAACATGATTCTGGCTTCAGATTTGTAAAATAATGCTGAGAAATATGTTTTTTTTTTCATTTTCCCTGTTGGTAGTGCCGCAATTTGCGAAAGTACCTTTGCAACACTTTCACAAATTTGCGAAAGTGCTGCACCATTCTTTCACAAATTGCAACAGCCTTTGGCGAAAGCTTTTGCAAAATTTGTGAAAGTGTCACAAATCTGAGAAAGTACTTTGAAAAAATAGTTGTTTCTTTGCCACTTCACTGCAAATAAATGGTTTGGAGTTTTGGTCTGAAATTTGCAGGGTAGAAAGGGTTTGCCCCACAGATGTGCCTTTCACTAGTTTGGTGAAAACATTTACATTGGTTCCATAGTTACAGTATTCTGAACTTTTAAAATTTCCCCTAGGCTAACACTGTGATGGTTGTGGTACCTTTCGGCACCTATATCTCAAAAACAATTTGAGATACGGATTTTTCACTAGGTGTACTAAGCACACATGCAGGTTGCCAGGTCATGATTACAACTGCAGTGGAATTTTTTCCAAAGATCCTATGGTTACTGAGATATTGCCACATTTGAAGCACAAGGGTTACTAGGAATTTCTCTGAGCCTGCACTATAATTATGGGTAGATGGGAGCGCAAGGCCCAGAGAGCCCTGCACTCTCTCATATGGATACCATTATGCAATAATAGGAGTACAGGGCCCTCCATTATGCAGTACTGGAAGCGCAGGGTGCAGAGGGCCCTGCGCTCCCACAGGGACATGAGGGTTCATTACAAAGTCTCTACACGTATGGATAGAGGAGAGCGCAGAGCACCCCACAAATGGATACCATTATGGAATGATGGCAGTGTGATGGGAGCACAGGGCCATATAGGTAAGACTACACTTTCACAAAAAGAAGGGAAATTCATTGCAAAAAACAGATGTCAGGGTGTGCCTTGGGGTCATCGGGCCTAACTCTCACCCTATTCTTCTATACTGTACCATCAGAGCTTCCTGACACATGGAATGGGGTGAAAGTAAGGCTCGATGACCCCCAAGTCACACCCCGATGCCTGTTGGTGTGTGGAGGGTGGGGGGTGGTAGGGTTGGTAGCCCTAACATTGAATTTCTTCTTTTCATAAAACTTTGTTAATGTACCAGTTAGGGTAACAATGCCACAAAAGTAGGGAAATGTGGCATTATGCTTTCCAGTCCTAACTCCCCACCCCCAAGCAGCAAAAGGAACAAACAGTAGGATTTTAGGCCTCTTGAGTCTCGTCAAATCAGTGGTGGGGTCTTCCTTGGGGTTGTCAGCCCTAATGCCCACCCCATTCCCTGAGCAAACAACATCACACATGATGTCCTTTCTTCATGCAGGGCCCATAAGAAAGCTGCAATAAACTGTGTTGGCAACATGTGGCAAGACATACTTCTCTACCTTTGGAGAGTGTATCACAGTGAGGCACTGGCTTGGAGCTGTACCTTATGCTTTGGACAGTAGGCTATGGGTTGGGGGAGGGGTGGGCATCAGGATTGTCATCCCTGAGGAAGACCCCACCACTGATTAGCCAAGACTCTGGGTACCTAAAACCCTAATGCATGTTCCTTTTGCTGCTGGGGAGATGGGGGTGAGGAGTTTGGGCTGGAAACCCTAACGTCACATTTCCCTACTTTTGTTGTGTTAAATTACCCTAACCTGTGCATCAATAATGTTTTTTGCAAAGAACTTCCTTTCTTTTTGAGATAGTATAAACATATTCTCATTCATGGGACCTGCATGAACAGATGTAGAGCCCTGTGCCAAGGGAAGACTCTGTCTGCCTACAGAAATGCAGGGCTGTTGGGGGCCCTTCACTTCCATGCAGCAATGGATATGAAGAATTCATGTGGCTGTCTGGTGGGCTGTGAAAGCACAGGGCCCTGTGGTACCTATGCTTCCATATGGCCACAGATACAGAGGCCCAGGGGGAAGAGTGCATCTGTCAGCCAGTGCTCAGTGCCCTCTGCCACCCACAGTTGGAAAGGTGCAGGGTCCTATGCCAAGAGGACAATTGTCTTCACTATATGGTACCCATGCAGTCAACTGTGCACCTTTCATTCCCTGGCTGGGCGGTTGTCACATAACAGCACCACGCCCCCACCCTCACCCCATCCAACTGTATCACTGAGCTCACCTCTGAACTCAGCTCACTGGTACAGGCTCACAAAGCATTCCTACTGCAGTCAAGACTGGCACTACACACAGAGTTTGCTAACAATAATATATATTTTTTTTTATTTTGCCCCAAATTTTCAAGATTCTCATTTTATGATTTGCCTTATAAACATGACATATACCATTTATAATACATTGGCTGAAATGTCATTTTGCTCCAGTAGTGTGAAAACACATCTTGTCCAGGGTTTAAAAAGTTATATGGGCTGGCCAGTCGGGACAGCGGTTGGATTTCCACTTACGATAACCAGCGACCCGGGTTTGGGAATGAGCTTGAGGCACTGGAGGGCCGGCTGGGGGGGAGGTAGCTTGAGCATCCCATGACTGCTCGTTGTCTCCAGGGAGGGCAGGGGTCATGACCTGGTGCTTAAGCGAACACTGGCGGAGGCCGGTGGTAGAGCAGCACGTCGGGGTCATTAGGGGTGGTGCATGACAGACGTTGGCTCTCGCCTTGACATCCGGACGTCATGCACCTCAACAAAAAGCCAGGAAAATCACTTGCTGGCCTCCAGATGATGGCTCTCAGTTCCTGAGGGCCTCCAGTGCCTTCCTGGTGCCTCCTGTTCCCCAGCAGCATCCCTGGGCCCTAGAAGTGTGCGCTGGGGCTATCCTCCCCCCGGTGCCTTTCCCTTCGGAGGAGAGGGACCCGCCCGGTGAAAGGATACACCAGGATATCCCAGGGGTCAGCTGCGATCTGGGGAATCAGAGGAGGGCCAGGCAAGGACAGAAGAGGTCAGGGGGAACTTGGCAAGAGCCCGAAGGAGTGAAGGACCAGCGAGCATGGGGCAGAAAAATAGATCATACAAAAAAAAAAGTTATATGTGTCTCGTTTATGAGGTAGTATGGAAAATGGTTATGTTGAAAGTTTGGAGTCAAAATATTGAAAATTAGTGAAGTTATGAGTGAACACTGAAGTACTGCAACATTCACTTGTAACCTGCGTATTTTACCATATTTGTACACCAAATTTTCAGCATAGCCTTCTTATGCTTATTACCCCATCTCATGAACCAGTAGGTGAAAATTTTCAAATCCCTGCCAAAATGACATTCCGTGCCACTGAAATGCCATACCGGGTCACAGGTACGAAAACACATTTTGGCCATAATTTCAAACATGACAGCTGTCACGTTCATGAGGTGGTGTGAAAAAATGGTTATGATGAAAATTTAGGATCAAAATATTAAAAATTACTAAAATTATGAGCGAGCATAGAAAAATTTAAATGTCTGTGCATAACTTTGCAATTTTTACATATTTTACACCAAAATTTCAACATAGCCATTTTATGACCTAACCTCATGAACAACAGTGATGAAAATTTTCAAATCCCACCAAAAAGGTGATTTCTCCAAGTAACCGTGACATTGCCTTTCAGGCTTGATTTGCATAAGTCCACTGCCATTCATCATGAGGCTGGGTCCCAAAAAGGCCATGTTGAAAATCTGGAGTCAAAATGGGCAAAAATGACAAAGTTATGCATCTATGGTTTGAAACTCCATTGAAATACATTGAACCACACTTACAATTAAGCTTGCCAAGATGAAACCCATTTATAAGGCATTCTGCAGTATAATGTAGCAGAGTTACTGCAGTAAACGATGTAATTTCAATGGGAATTAATCCCTTTTGTCATTCAGGAAAATGTGACACTGTCAGGATGAAGTGAATGACACAGTTTCCTGCATGACAAAAGGGACTAATTGAAATTGAAATTACATTGTTTTCCACAGTAACTCTGTTGCAGCATGCTGCAGAGCACTGCAAAATGCTGCATAATTGGTTTTCATCCTGGCGAGCTTCACTGTACCTTAGTTTCCCATATTGCAGTTGGCAGTTCCAGCAACAAGACATATCTTTGACTGGAGGGTGGATATTTGTTGAAGCACATATTCAGGTGAGTGAGGGGGTGTGGGCTGGGTGGGTGCTTTGTGGGAGATCGAGGTGGGAGATCAGATCAGGGAGAGACCGTTTTCTCATTTACAGGTAAAAAAATGAACGAGTTACTGTTTTCTTCTTTTCAGGGGACTGTGGGCTACTGTTTGGTAGCACCAAGGGTGGGCACCCAGTGCCACCTTGTATAAATTGGGAATGGAGGGCTGCTGACCTAGTGGAGAGGGTGGTCAGGAGAAGTGATACCAGGGTTGGGCACCCTGGTCTGCTTATATAGTCAAACAAAAATAAAGAAATAAATATATACAGAAATAAATACTAAATTAATTACATAAATATTAACATTGAGAATGGACGACCTGTAGGGTGGGGCAGAACGAAGTGGTATTGGGGTGGGTGGGCACCCCAGTCCGCTTACTATATAATTATTTTGATAGATAGATAGACAGACAGACAGACAGACAGACAGACAGAACAGGAGATTGGCAACTTTCTGCTGTCATGGGTCCCTTTTAGCTAGGTTCAGGTGCTTGTTTCTTGAAATTTTATCATTTTTATGTATCTTCAATGTTCTCAAATTTAAACTAAAACACAAGATGGCGGACAGCACAATCAGTATTTTTTTCCCACACAAATGGTATTTTTCAGCATGACAGGTAAATCATGACAATAAGCACACACAGGGTCAGATATTCAGAAATGCACCAAATGCCGGCGCAAGGCCAGTGCAGCAAAAATACGATGAACCATGGTGCAATGAGTGCCATATTTAAAGGTTGCACATGGCGAAATGCACCAGGGCAACACGGCTGATTATGGCACGTATGTGCCAGGACGCAACCAGAGATGCACCAGGGCACAACCAGACCTGTGCCATAGCGCAACCAGAGATGCACCACCGTGCAACGTGACTTGCGCCAAGGCGCACATAGACCAGCTCCAGTCAATGGTGAGAGCACAGTAGCAGAGGCAAAGCATGGGGCATGGCAGAGGATCACACCCAGAGACAGTGCCAGGGAGGCACAGTGGCAGGCCACAGGTGGCCACCAGCAGCAGGGAACACACAGGCATCCAGCCCCCCCACTGGAACACAACTGTGGCACAGACAGCAGGGAACAGGTGGAACCAATGGCTGATGGAGGGCCACCACTGGATCCCCCCTTGCTGCATGCTGTGCCCCACCCACCCAGACCCCAGCAAGCCACACCCTGGACCATGCTGCCAAACACACACACGTGCCACACATCCTGGACAGCCACCCCAAGGCACAGCCACCAACCAAGGGGCAGGACACCACCATGCACGACCCGCACACCGACACATGCACACCACACAGACACCCACCACGACATTGCAGCATGGCTCCACAGGACAGCTGCAAAGCAGACACTGACACAGGCAGGTAAGCCAAATAACTGTATTGATAATATAACTATTTACATGTGCATGGGGTGGGAAAGGGTAGGGAAGTGAGGGAAGGGGACAGGGAACAGGTACTGTACAGTGGGAAGGGGGATGGATGGGGAAGGGACAGCAGGGGTAGGAGGGAAATGGTGGGGATGAACTATGGGTGGCCATGTCCCACCGCTGCCTGACACCTCCTCCTCCACCGGTCCATGAGGACCATCATCCTTGTCTGCTGGACCACCTCCAGGGTAGTCGAGGTGATCAGGATGATTTGCCTCAGCAGCTGACAATACAGTGGCAGCCGCGACCTCCTCTGGATGCCCATGACAAAGGAATGGACAGGTGATCAGTGCAAGGTCCCAAGGAACCATGCCCAGCCACTGTGCACAATGGGCAGTGGGAACACACACCCCAGAGGGGTGCCCTGGCCACCCACAGGGCGTAGGCCAATGCCTGACAGCATCCCAGCACACCACGACAGTGCACAGTGGTGGATACTGTTGCCCAATGGCCACCTGACTGTGCAGCAACAGTCAGCCGGCACAGGGCACCAGCAGCACCACAGCAACACCAGTAGCAGCTGGGCACACACCCACCCCACCAACAGCTGGTACACATGTGCAATGGCTGCCCCGCAGTAGCATGCACCACGCACAGTGTGCAACACACAGCTGCCATGGCACATGGCACAGGTGGCCATGGCCGCACCCACTCCCCCGCTGACCAACTGGTAATGTGCAGAGGAACTCAACAGTGACTACCTGGCTGCTGTGGTACCACCTGCACCTGTTCTGCCACTGCTCCACTGCCACTACTTGGTTCCACAGCATCCCGCTGCGCCCGGCCTGGTGCTCCTGCTGCCCCTGCCCAATGGCGATCTTCAGGCCCTGGGAATGGACTAAAGATGGGTACACATCAGAGGACACCCAGAGCATGTGCCCACCACCCCACCCCTGTGCACAGCGTGTACCCCTGCCCATCATGTCCAGCAAGGCTATAGTGCAGCGCAACCTGCAGCTGGCAATGCCACTCCACAATGTGCACACCAACAGCGTACCCCTCTGCAGGGCATGCCAGGCAGCCAAGCCAGCACCACAGCACAGCACTAGGGCACAAATTCAGTATGGGATGACTTACCTGGCCGTGGCACAGCCCCCCTGTGGATGCATGCCTGCAGCAGCCTCAGTAGCTCTGGGTCCCACCTCACAAGGTCCCCGTACCAGTGGCGGCTTTGCTCAGTGGTCCTGGTTACCCCGGTGTTCTGCACCAGCCTGGTTGCACTGGTCTGCCAGACCTCCATCCTGGCCTGCTGTAGGGGCACCTGACCAAACAGCCCTGGTGCATGTGGCTGCACACAGGCCACCAAATTTACCAACTTGAGGTCCGACCAATTATGGGCCCGTTGAACTCCCCACTGCGCCATCTCAACCACGGCAATAAGAGGAGACAAAATGGTGCCAGAGGTGCACGTGTGCACAACATGCACGGGATGCGTGCCTCATGTAGGCATGCGCTGCGTCCACCAATTGCGCGTCACCATGGATGCGCGAAATGGGTGGAGCTTGCCAGGTACATGGTGGTGTAGTCCCAAGGGGTCAAAGAGTCATAATAGGGGTCATGGGTCACCTGGTGCACAGTGCACCAGTGTGCAATAGGGGCCATAGTGCACTATGTGCCATGGCACCTGTTGCGCTTAGAGCACACAGTGCGCAATAGGTGGTGGCATACCACCTGATGCATGTGCACTACTGTCCTGTGCACTGCGCATGTCTGGTCATTGCACCACAACTTGCTCCAGAGCAAGTCCATTGCACATGTAGCCAGTATGCGATATTTAGCCGCTGCATGTAAATTAGCTCATTAGCCTATGCGTGACGCACTGGGGAAATTAGCATGTCATTACCATTGCGCCACTGCTCATTTGCATGCATTGCGCTATAAAGGTGCCTCAGAACAGCACAGGCCATGGA
The DNA here is from genome assembly GCA_016271365.2 of Neoceratodus forsteri. Taxonomy (NCBI): domain Eukaryota; kingdom Metazoa; phylum Chordata; order Ceratodontiformes; family Ceratodontidae; genus Neoceratodus; species Neoceratodus forsteri. Next base: position 433,490,609 of record JADMNL010000022.1, on the reverse strand, counting down.
CCAGTATTGCAACCATCCAAGGTAAGTTGCTGTTGCTGCCGAGCACAGCCAGCACTGCAGGGTGGACAGGGAAGGCAGCTGCTGTCACTGACACACATGTCTATGTCCACAGGTAGCACTATGTCCGAGCATGAGGAGAGTGAGGAGCATGGGCCTGCTCACAAGCGAAGGCCCAACTTTACCACGGCAGAGGCTGATGCTCTGTTCTAGGCCTATCTCAACAGGGAGCCACTGCTGAGTGGTGCCACAAGCCAGGGCTGCGGCCTGGGTGTAGGTGGCAGCGTGTGTGAACCAGCAGGGCAACCACCAGTGGTCTGTGCAGGAGTGCAGGAAGAAGGTGTGCACTGATAAAAGCCGCATCAAGGAGAAGGTGGCGGCCATATGAGCAACCCAGACAGCCACTGGAGGGGGGCCTGCTGATGTGCCACAGCTCACAGGAAGAGCAAGTGGTGGCCACCATGCACCAAAGCACTGTCGAGGGTGTGCCAGGTGGTAGATTCCAGACAGGAGGGAGCCCATCACTGCATGGTACATATTTTGGGCCTACACTGAAGGCAGTGGACGGGGGGGATGGGGACGTGTATCACTAACACATCTGTCTTCTCTTACAGCACCAGCACGCCTACATGCGGTGGATGGGGCACCAGCAACAGCCATGGAGGCAGGCTCAGCCCCGGAGGATCAGCCATCCACCTCCATGGGCATCCGGGGTCCTGATTGGCTGCAGCACACCACCGCTGTCCAGCTGGATGTCCTGGGCATGGGGTTGGACAAGGCCCTGGCTGTGTTTCAGCAGGATGTCAGCCATGGCGTCCTCTGTGTGAAGACACAGATCAGGGTGGGGTCCGACACAGATGACGACCTGACCATAATCCTGGACAGCATGGATGGTGTTGTGGGGGAGACACCCAAAGCTAGTACCAATGCAGGCACCAAGCCCAGTGGTTTGTCAGTGGTGGGACAGCTGTCCGCCACCACTGTAGGTGCTGCCATGTGCACCACCATGGCACTGCCATGTGGTGGTGGTGGTGGAGGTGGTGTGTCCGCACAGGCGCTGCCCAGCGTACAAGGGATGGAGGGGCAGCAGCAGCAGATGGCAGAGGCTGTAAAGCAGCTGGATGCAGTGTCCACTGCCAGGGCACCTGAAAGGGACCTACCTCATGGGGACCTCACTGTGCAGCCTCCACCTGAGTGGGAGGCTGTGCAGCATGGTCACACACCACCGGTGGGTCAGCAACCTGCCCAGGTTCCCCTGGGAGCTGACCCATTGGCAGAGCACAGCTGATTCCTGTGGGCCTCTGTAGAGCAACAGATGCTGCTTGCAGCTGGAGTACGTGCACTGCACGCAGAGGTGCACCAGGTAGCTGAGCAGTGTGAGATAGGCACTGTGCAAATCCTGGAGGCTATGCAGCGCTTGCAGAAGGATATGACTGCATCCCCAGATCGCATTGCCAATGCAATCATGGTTGGCCTTGCACCACTGGCTGCCACAGGGCATGGCCAGCAGCCTCATACACCACGTAGTGCACTGTCCACCACACGCACCCGGCATCGTACGTCACCCTCCCTGTCAATGCCGGGCTCTGCTGTTGGCATCCCAGGCATGCCTGAGGCTGGCCTGTTTAGTTACCTACACACCCCTTGCATGGACCCGGTTGCTGTCCTGCAGTACGACCCATGCGGGGCTGTTGCATACACCCCCTTTGGCCAATGAGCAGCCTGTGGCAGCCATTTGGCCCCGGCGCAGCCGCCCCCGTATCTGTGGTGGCCATGGTTCCGCATGGCGGACCTGATGTGCGTGCTGCCCTGGCTGCAGTCTGCTGCCTCTAACCTGTGCGTGCATGTGCAATATGTGTGAGTGCATACCATAGCTGTGGCACCTGTGTGTTGCACCGAACACTGCCTTTGTGCGTATTCTCCGCTGAGCTGCCCATGTGGGCGGTGTGGACGTGATGGAGCAGTACTGCACCAGTCGTGCCTGTGCACCGGTGCCCTGCATCTGATCCCCGCCACATGCTAGCACCTGGGCACGTGTGTGTGTGTGTGTGTGTGTGTGTGTGTGTGTCTGTCTGTGAACATTGATGTGTGCAGTTGTATGTGGCTGTGTGGCACTGTCAACCTCACCCCTGCACCATGCCTCTGTGTGTGCATGCCCATTGCCATGCACATCCCTGCCTGTGTGCCATACCGATGTATGTTGCCACTGCGTGGGTGTTGCTTTACCTACCCTCATGCACCATAGTGCTTCTCTGAGATTGTGTTTCTGTGCAGGTGTGCCATCCGCTGGAGCCGGGGATCCCTCTGCCTGGGGGGAGCTGCCCACTGCTCTCCGGCCTATTTCCCTCATCATCCCCACTGCTGTCCCCCTCATCAGCCTCGACAGCAATCCCATGGTCAATGGCCATGTTGTGCAGTATGCAGCAGGCCAGAAATAGGCCACCAGCTTTCGAGGGGCTGTACTGTAGGGCACCGCCAGACCTGTCAAGGCAATGGAACCATGCCTTCAACATCCCAAATACACGCTCAATGATGTTCCACATGCTGGCATGTGCCTCATTGTACTGGTCCTCTGCTGGGGATGACAGGCACCGTTAGGGGGTGAGCAGCCAGGGCTTGAGTGGATAGCCCCTGTCACCTGTGTGGACAATTACATGGCTAGCCTTGTGTCCTCTGTTGCTGTGCCTCTTGGCCATCCCTGGCACCTTGCCGCTACACCACCCTGCCCACCCCATCCCATGCCCTGCTGTGCCCAGCACCCCTTGGCCATCCCATACTCACCCACTAGGTGGCCCGTGGGGATGTCCCCATGTTCTAACCTGTGGCACAGCGCAGAGCTGTGCCAGATGAATGTATTACGTGTGCTCCCAGGGTGTGTGGCACAGACATTGGTTATGCGCCCCTTGGCATCGCACACCACCTGGTAGTTGACACTAGGGTAGCCCTTCCTGTTGACATATGCTATGCCCTCAAGGCCAGGTGGCATGCAGATGCCCACATGGGTGCAGTCAATGGCCCCAAGCACACCAGGCATTTGTGCTATCCTGTGAAAGTCCTGCATGGTTGTTGTATGCTCTGCCTGTGTGCTGGGGAAATGGATGTATTCCAAAGCATGTGGCAGCAGGGCATTGAGGAATTGTGTGAGGAGGCATGATGTGGCTGACTGGGTTATGCCTGTGGTGTCCCCTGTTGGTCTCTGGAAGGTGCCCTTGACTAGCAGGCACATGACAGCTGTTACCTTCATCTCCACTGACATAGCGTGACTCCGTCTAGTGGGTGCTTACATCTCCTCACTGCATGGCTCACAAAGCTGCCTTAGAATAGCCCTGTTCAGGTGATACCAGCCCATAATCTCCATATCGGTGTAGTTCTCGAAGGTGGGGCGGGCACGGTACCACCTGTTCCAGGCATTCTGCAGATGGGCCCTTCCATGGCCGTGTTGCTGTTCCTCCTGCCTCCTCACACCTCTCATCACAGCCTCCATTTGGAAGGCTGCACTGGCCATGGCCCCTGCTGTCTTGTCTCCCCCTGGGCGGTCAGCTGCTGTGGGCTGTTTGGCACCCTAGTGCAATGCGTGGCACTTTGCCTGCCTCTCCATGTCACTCCCTCTGCCCCTGTCTCACTCTCCACTGCCACCTTTGTCCCTGTGGTTGCCTGTTCCAGTCCCTCTGTCCCTCACAGGCACTGTCTCCCTTGCTCCTTCTGTATTGTCCCTCCACTGTGCCGTTCCACTCTCTCTGTCTCTCTCTCTCTCTCTCTCCCTCCTTCATCCCTGGCACAAGTGCTGTTCCTGTGCTTGTGCCCTGTATTTATAGGCTCAAGTCTGCCTGGCGCATCTGGGAGTTGCTCCACACTGGTTCCATGGGTCAGTGGTTGAATATCTCACTGTGCCATGTATTCATGGGCACGCCCCCTGCTGTTGTGCATGCATTCATTACAGTTGCACATTGGCGCAATGGGACTTGCACTGTGCATTGGCTCCCACTGAATATAACTCCTTGGCACATTTCTGCAGTTGCGCCATGCTCAACTGCTTTGACTATCCTGGCCACAGTCTTTTTTTTTTTTTGCTGTTCACATCAGGACGTTAACTCTATAACCCTGGTCCACTTACTAAATAATTATTTTGATAGATAGATAGATAGATATATCAGCAGCCTGCAGCACAACTTCCAGCTGTGGCTGCAGAATTCAAGAAAGTCTTGCTGTTCTCATACAGAGAACATGGATAAATGGCTTCTCTCACTGAGCTGGGCACCCAGGATTTTGGGGTGCCCCACAAAGGTACTTCTGGCAAGGTTTTAAAAAAGCAAACAACAGAACCTTGTAATACAGGTCCCTTTTAGTTAGGTTAAGGAGTTTGTTTCTTGAAAATGTATAATTTTTATGTATTTTCAATGTTTATAATTTTAAAATAAAACACAAGATGCTGGACAGCACGATCAGTATTTTTTCCCACATGGATGGTATTTTGTTCAGCATGACAGGTAAATCAAGAAAATAAACACACATGATCTTTTTTTTTTTAACTGTTCGCATCAGGATGTTAACTCTGTAACTGTGGAGCCATATAATACTTTTTCACAAAACCATCCAAAGGCACACTCTAAGCATGGGCCTCTTCAACCCTGAAAATTTCATGAAAATATTCCACACTGTCTAGGCTATAGATGACAGCCAAAAATACACAATGTCAAGTATAGGATAATGTCCGTTTTTTGGTGCTTCATATCTTGGAATCCAAACAACATGCCATCAGGAAACTTTTCACATCTTGAGACTCTGGCAGCCTGACCACACATGCCAAATTTTGGGCTACTTCATCAAAAGATACCAAAGTTATTAAGCTGCAAAATCAGGGTTTCACATTAAACAGCCTATTCAACCCTAACTATAGAGTCACTACCACACCTCTATAGTTATTTGCAAAAAAAAACATGTTAATGCACCAATTAGGGTTCAACTTAATGCCACAAAAGTAAGGAAATATTGGGTTATTGTTTCAAACCCTAACTCACCTAGCCACCAAGCAGCAAAAGGACAAGACCACACAGGCAACCACAGACAGCTATCAACCAGTAAGGCAAACAACATGCAACTGTTTCCAGATGACACAAATGCAATAGCACTGATGTGTTGCCTTCATGGATTTGTATCTGTGGCATGCACACTGCAAGATGTAGACACTCACTTGTCACTGGAGATAGAAATCCATGACGCATGTGTACAGAAGCACAGGCTCCTGCAGCCAGATACAAATCTATGATTTCCTAATTACAAGAGGGTTTTTTTGCCTGCCCCCCCCCATGGGGCCAGCACTTCTGTAGCCTCAGGTACTCATGGAAACTGTGAGACATGCACACAGTTGATGTACCCATGTGTCTGCAGCCACAAGTTAAGACACAGACACTGACCTCCGACTGCAGAAGCATAGACACCACAAAATCCATGATACCAAAATTGCAGCAATATTTCTGTCTGCATAAGCACAGACTCCTGAGGGTCCTGCATCTCTTCAGCCACAGGTGCAAGACATGCACACCAACTTCTGGCTTCAGAAGAGCAGGCCTCTGTGGGTCCTGCAGTGACACAGCTGGAAGTACTGTTGCAATGTGGGTATCATGGTTTCAGCAGTGGATCTAGAAATTTTGTCAGTTGGGTAGCAGTGTTTCAGTTAAGTAGTTGCATATAGAAAACCATGCACTAGCGGTCCATGCTATCTAGCGAGATACCTCGTACAGAGTGCATACGTACCTCTGGCTGTAGAGGTGCAGGCCAAATGGGGCCTTCTGCAGCCACACATACTCATGCATGTTGTACGACATACACACATGGGTGTGGCTACATTAAATCCTCGAAGGTAGCACATCAGTGCTACTGAATTTGTGTCATCTGGAAACAGTTGTATGTTGTTTGTCTTACCTGAAGATGGCTGTCTGTGGTTGCTCATGTGATCTTGTCCTTTTGCTGCTTTGGATGTGGGGATTTAGGGTTGGAAACCATAATGCAACATTTCCCTTCTTTTGTGGTGTTCAGTTAAACCCTAAATGGTGCATTAATACATTTTTTTTGCAAAGAATTTTCTTCTTTTTGAGATAGTGGAAACATATCCTCATTCACACCAGCATGAGCAGGTGCAAACATGCAGGGCCCTCTGTGTCCTGTGCCAATGGAAGCCTTTGTCTGCCTATGTCCATCCACATATGGAAGTGCAGGGTCATGCAGCAATGGATGTCAAGAATTTATGGGGCTGTCTGATGAGCTGCAGATACAGATGCATGGGGCAAAGATTCCATCTCACAGTCAAAACACAGGGCCTTCTGGCACTCATGGGTGCAATGGTGGAGGGCCCCATGTGAAGAAAAGAGTTTTTATGGCATGGCACTTGGCATGGTATGGCACTTTGGCCCATGTGGGCAATGCTGCACCTTCCCTTCCCTGGTTGGGTTGGTGGTGTTGCATGGCAGTGCCATCTCCCAGCCTCAGCCCATCCAGCTGGGTCTCTGAACTCACCTCCTAAAACAGATCACTAGCATGAGATCACACAGCACTACTCATGGGGTAAAGGCTTGTACTACACACAATGTTTCTTAAAAATTATTATTATTTTTTACATTTGACCTCAAACTTTCAAGATATTTGTTTTATGGCCCCCCATTATAAACATGACATGTGGCATTTATAGAATACTACCTGATATGTCATTTCACAGCACAAGTGTGAAAACATGTCTAGTCCAGGATTTGAAAAATGACACCTATCATGTTTATGAGGTTGTGTGAAAAAATGGATACATTGAAAATCTGGAGTGGAAATATTGAAAATTAGTGAAGTTATGAGTGAACATTGAAATATTTGAATGTTCACTTATAACTTAGTCCTTTTATCGTATTTTTACACAAAAATTTCAAACATAGTCTTCATATGACCCACCTAATGAACACGGCAGATGAAAATGTTCAAATCCTGCCCAAAATGTGATTTTGGAAAGAGACTGTGAAATCACCTTTTGGGATGTATTTGAAAAATTTCACCTGCCTTGTTCATGAGGTGGGGTCCCAAAAAGGCTACGTTGAAAGATTAGTGGAAACATGTTAAAAATTTGCAAAGTTACAAGTAAACTTTGAAACATTTCATTATTCACTCTTAATGTGCTCATTTTACCATATTTTTACACCAAATTTTCAACATAGCCTTCTTATGATCCCACCTCATGAACCCAGTAGGTGAAAATCTTCAAATCCTTCCCAAAAGGTGATTTTGCATAGCAACCACAAAATCACCTTTTAGATGAATTTTAAAAATTTCACATTCCTTGTTCATGAGCTGGGGTTCCAAAAAGACTATGTTGAAAATTTGGTATAAAATATTTAGCAATGACAAAGTTCAGAGTAAAAGTTCAACACCTATTGAAATACATTAAACTGGACTCACCTCACCTTATCTTCTCATATCGCAGTTGTCAGGTCCAGCAGCAAGACATTTTTTCAATTGGAGAATGGATCTGTGCCATGGGACATTTTTACATGAGTGAGAATGTGTTGGGGGTGTTGGGTGGTAGGTGTTGAGTGGGGGTCAAGGAGGGTGAGTGGGGTCTGGGGGGGTCAAATTGGCGGTGGACCATTTTCTTATTTACAGGGTTGAAAAAAACAGAAAGACAACAGACTGTTTTTTTTTCAGGTTATACTTTAGTTATTCAGTCTGACACTGATGATTCAGCACCCCAGTGTCAGCTTTTACTTTAAGGTGGCACCATGGGTGGGCACTCCGGTGTCACCATCTAAGTATTTGGGGGTGGTGACCTGGAGAGGAGGGAGTTTGGGCAAGCGGTACTGGGCATAGGCACCACAGTCCACTTTTCTAATACAGAACACTATGGGGGGAAACAAGAGGGAGGGAATTATAACAAATATAAATAAACATAAATGTAAAAAATAAACAAATAGACCCGAAGAGAGAGAGAGAGAGAGATATTCAGGCTTACTGTGGACATGCATGCCAGCAGCATGTCTACTCTGCATCCGTGGCTGTAGATGTTAAGAAGGTCCTGCTGCTTTAATGCACAGCATGTGGATAAATGGCTTATCTCACTAAGCTGGGAACCCTGGATTTTAGACTGCCCAGAAAAGGCATTTCTAGCCTTTGTTTTAAACAAATTCATGACTCTAGCTAAATGAGTCATGTTTAGCTAAGTTCAGGTGTTTTTATTGTTTTTTAAAAATACATTGTTTTTATGTATTTTCCATGTTATTAAGTTTGGAAGGAAAAAAACAAGATGGCGGCCATCATGACACAGAGAACTATTTTTCAGGTTGTAAGAAGTAAGTGGTGCAAAACCAAAAAGTTCTCATGACAGGGAATTTTTTGGGAGGGTTGTATCAGAAGGTTATCCAAAAACACTATACAGCATGTTCAGGAAAAAAACAAACTTTAAATCCTTGTAACTCTGGACTTGTTTAATATTTTTTCATGAAAACTTTGAAACGCACTACCTTGGGAAAGGTTGCTTCTACTCTGAAAGTTTCAGAAAAAAATTCAGTCTGTCTAGGCTGTAGATGGAGCACAAAATGCATGTATTATCTATAGGAAAACATTTAGACTTTAATGTAAAAATGGCAGATACAGATCTCAGAAACTGCACAAGCTGCCATCACAAAACTTTCCACATACAGTGCTCCCTCACTATAACATCCCCCATTATATCAAATTGCTGTTATAGTAACAGCTAAGATGGCTCCCATTGTGTTCAGCTTAATCTTTAGTAGGCTTCTCAGCACGCTCTCCCCCCTTCACCGCTTACCCCCCTCACTCTTTCCTCTAACCTTCTTCCATTACCAACTTGCCCCACTTAGTTTTGACCTCTGGCAGGGTTTTCAGCATCCTGGAGGGGTCTAGCACTGGGCAAGCCTCCTCCTTCCCTTCCCCCTCTCTACTTCCTACCCAACTTGTCCTCACCTAAATCTGTCCTCTGTAGGGATTCTTAGCACCCTGGTGATGTCTACAGTCAGGTAAATGTCTTCCCTCCCTCCTTTTTTTCCTTTCCTCTTCTATCCCCCTTATTTCCCTCTGCCCAACTTCTCCTCACCTAATTCTATCCCCTGGCAGGGTTCTCTGCATCCTGGAGGGGGCCAGCACTGGGTAATCACTCTTCCTTCACTCCCCTTCCCCCTCTATCTTTTTTACCCAACTAGTCTTTGCCTGATTCTGTGCTCTGGCAGGGTTCTCAGCATCCAGGAGTAGCCTAGTCTTTGGCAAGCTTCTTCTTTCCCTTCATCCTTTCTTTTCTCTTGTCCCAATGTGTCCTCACCTAGTTCTACCCCCTGGCAGGGTTCCCAGTATCCTGGAGGGGTCTAGCACTGGGAAATTACTCTTCCCTCCCTCCCCTTCCCTTCCCCTCCATCCTTTCTAACTAACTCGGCCTTGCCTGACTCTGCTCTCTGGCAGGGTTCTCAGCATCCTGAAGAGGCCTAGTCTTAGGCAAGTCTCTCCCACCCCTCCTTCTCCTTTCCCTTCATAGTCCTCTCTACTATCTCTACCCAACATGTCCTTGTCTACTCCTGCCCCTTATTCTAAGTCCTCGCCTCTTTCCGCACTCTGAAGGGGCCAATTCCAGGTATGACTCATCCTTCCTACCCTATTCCTTACCCCACCCCCTTCCTGCCCCACTCTACCCCCTGCACTTAAACAAAGGAATTAGTTCACTTGAGCTAATAACTTGCACTTTTTGTTCTGTCTGAGGTGCTCCCAGAATGCACTAGCCCTGTGTTAACTTGCCTCTCTCAACTGATTTTTTGCTCACTTTGCACTGGTAATGTTCCCCCCATTGTTATCATCTCCTTCCCCCAACTGGTTTTCCCTGTCTACCCCTCTACCCTCCTTGATGTCCCCTCACTGCACCTCATTCATTCAATAATTGCTAAATGATCTGCCTCTTAACTGTGATCCATTCCTGTAAGGAGTTGGCTCCAAGGCTACATTAAATTTCTGTTCTATGTTCCTCAGATATGCCACTTGTAATTAAATGAATATTCCACAGATATGCTATATTTAACTGTATGTTATGTCACAAATGTGATTGTATGGTTATTTATGATATTTTTAACAGTATGTCTTGTTATAAATGTAACTGAATGTTTAATTTCTCAGATATGTTAAATGGTAACCTGTATGTCTAATTCTTCATCCAATTGTACCCCACCCCAGGTCACACCGGGAGATGAGAAAACTGTTGTATAGTGTGCCTTCCTGGTGAAACATTTCAATAAATGAATAAATAAATAAAAAAGGTGTTAATGCATGAAAACAACGGGATTCATCACAGCTTATACTGCCTCTGCCACTCTTTCTCTCTGAGCCTATTCACACCATAGGCCCCCTAGTCTGATAGCATTGCCACAGACCATAAATACAATGGAGTACATGATTTAAAAAATAAACTTGAACACACTCACGCTGCACTCCCGCATCGGCAGGCTAGCACAAATATGTTTCATACAATAATCTTGAGCCACAGAATACTATTGGGAACCAACTTATTTCCCCAATTCACTTTTTAAAGCACTAAGAACAAAAATTGATTGTCCCTTTCTTAAAACATAAAACATAAACTGAGATGTGCTAGAGTTCTGGCATGTGAAAAATAAGACTGCTTTTCTGTCCATTTTTGGTTTTCTGGTTATGAGTTACTGTTCTGTCTCACAGAGTTCAATACACCTTGAACATGCCGAGTTTGCTGGCAGTACGCTCACTCAGTATATTCTCCCACACACTCTGTTGAAATTCCGGAATTCAGTATCCTGAGATAGCTTCTACTGGTTTCCATGCTCCACTCCATTTCACTCTACTTGCTCTGTGCAGGTCCAGGTCTCCTCCACATAGCTATCCAAGTAACTCCTTGCTTGCCCAGCCCACTTGGCTCACTTCAGTAATCAGCTGGTTTTACTATAGCAAGCATGCAAGCTCTTTCATTTGTGAGAAGGCAGCTGGCTGTGGAGGAGGAGGAAGAGTAGTGTGTTTGCCTTCTTCTCACCTTAAATATGGATCACTGGGTGCTGAACTGGGTGAGTGCAAGAGTCGGGTGCTGGGGTGGTGTATTCTGTTTCTTAAAGGCATTGTGTGCTTTACAGGTTTACTGACTGGACGTGGAGCCGGGAGGATTTAGTCAGTCACCTGACACCTGCAAGTATTATTAATCTTTATGGGGGCTCATCTGCAAAATAAAAAAAATAACTTGTGGGTGCTTGGGGAGGGGTACTATGCTCATTTCACAGAGGGTGGAGGGATGGGGTTTTAGCTGCTTGTTAGGGGTGGGAGAGAAGGAAGGGGCTGTTCTTTGTCTTTTTTTTTTGCACTGTGTTTCTCGAATACCAGATGAATAGCGCACTATTCATTATTTGAGATCCAAATACCAAATAGTGTGTTATTTGTGATATTCAGAAAATGATATTTGGACCATGCACAGCCCTATGGCTTACAGGGTGGGGGTGGGGCTTTAGGGTTAGAAACCCTAACGCAACATTTCCCTACTTTTCTTGATTTTACCCTAACTAGTGCATTAACAAAGTTTTTTGCAATGAATTTCCTTACTTTTTGAGGGTGTCCCATCAAAACAGTGCAAAAACAAAAACCACAATGGCAAAATGGCACTTGTCATTTCGGTGACGTGACATTGACAGTGCTTGCCATTTTCATGACCTATGGCTTTCCCTCTCCCTGAGTTGTGACCCCCTGGAGTTGTTTATATATACTAACAGGGGTCCAAGGGGGGGTGCAGCCCACAGCAGAAAGTCACTGAGGCACTGTTTTCACCATTTCAGCAACTGTTCTTTCTTTCCACTCACAGTATGTGGCTGTGCTATTTTTCCTTCATGGTTTTTGTCTTTTCCATTTTGCACTTGCTATTTTGACATGGAAGCCTTTTTTGAGACAGTATAATTGTATACTCATTTATCTACAGGAGCACAGGGCCTTCTGGGCCCTGCCCTTCCATCCCTCCATAGATGCATACATGTATGTTGCTGTGGAGGTTCCTGCACTTCCATTTCTGCTGAAACAGCACTTTCTTTGCTTCATTGTCTGGCTTGTTAAAGTTCCAATGTTATTCTTAGATAATTTGTATTTTTTATGCTTTTTTTATATTGTCCCTAAATGTTAATGGGGGGGGGGTATGCGTTATTCTTGTAATACTCATTATGACCTTTGCTTTGATATATGGCTTGTCCCTTAAAGAGCCCCTGACAGCATTAGGAAAACTTTGAAAAAAGTACCATTTATATGTATTACTTCATGTATTTTCAATAATTAATTCCCCATTTTCTTTATTGCTGAAAAGAGCTATATGAAAACAAGATTCCTGCCCCCTTGACTATATCTATTCTAGCTGCTTCTCTACACATGACATCACAATCTCCTGTTTATGACATAATAATTATCTGCACAACAACATATTTTGATGTCATAAACAGAATTATGATGTTAGGTGTATTCAGGCACCCATAGCTAAAAGGGCAGCGATACTGTATTCATGCAAATATCCTTAGTAATAAGGAAATAAGGGTGAGTTTTACAAAATAAAATACAAAATATTAGCTACATATAAGCCTGAATGTCACATGTTTTCAAAGTTGTCTCATGTGTATCAGGAGCTATTTAAGTCCAAATATTGAGGGAGTTATGGCTTGTTGAAATTCCATTGTTGTCCTATAGGAATTTTCATTTTTGATTATTATTTTTTATATTGCCCGTAAATTGTTTTTTTTTTTTGGGGGGGGGGTTATGTTATTCTTGCAGTACTCATTATGACCTTTGTTTTGATATATAGATTGTCCCTTAGGTCCAAATATTGAGGGAGTTATGGCTTGTGAAAATTTCAATGTTATCCTATGAGGATTTTCATTTTTTTATTTTTATGGTATTTCATGTAGGCGCTAAATTATTTTAGTATTATTCTTGTAGTACTCATTAAGACCTTTCTTTTGACGTATAAATTGTTCATTAAGTCCAACTATTGAGGAAGCTATGGCTTACTGAAGTTCAAATGTGGGGAAAAAACTAAGTCCAAAATATTTTTTTGTATGGGGGCATCCTTTTTTCATATGAACGAAAAAGGCCATATGAAAAATGATGTGTTCATATGAAAAAGAATAGGAAAAATGAAGTCTAAATTATTTTTATATATGAAGGCAGTCTTTTTTCATATGAATGAAAAAAAGCACACAAAAAAAGATGCCTTTATACAAATATGAATGGGAAAAACTAAGTCCAAATTATTTTTTTTTGTACGAAGACACTCTTTTTTGCATGAACAAAAAAAGAATGCAAAAATAATTTATTTCCTGCAAAAAAAGAATGGGAAAAAAAAGGCCAAATTGTTTTTTGTATGAGAGGATTCTTTATTCATATGAACAAAAAAGCATACGATAAAGGATGCCTTCATACGAAAAAAGAATTTGAACTTACTGTAGTTTTTCCCATTTTTTTTGTATGAAGGCATCCTTTTTCATATGCTTTTTTGTTCGTATGAAAAAAGAAGAATGCCTTCATACAAAAAAAAAGAATTGAAAAAACACTAAGTTCAACTTCTTTTTTTCATATGAAACCAGCCTTTTTTCATATGAACGAATTATTTTTCATATGCCCATATGAAAAAAGAAAATTGGCTGATAAAAAAAGTATATTTAAATGTTGAAAAAAGACATGTCTGGGTCATTTATCCACAAACTAAGTAAATAATCCACCAAACGGGGTCCTGATGAGCAAGAAACATGTGCTGATGTATGTGCAGGATGTCATTTTTGTGGAATTTGAATTTTTATTTTTAAATGGAAACAATATGGTGGCCACATGAAAAAATATTTTTTCCTCACAAAAAGGCTTACCCCATATGAAAAAGGATGCACTTCCATATGGACCAAATTCTTTTTTTGTTCTAAGCAGCTATCCAAAAGACTATACTGAGCATGCACAGAACTGGAATTGCAAAATGTAATGACTCTGGAACAGATTAATATTTTTTCACCAAACCAGCAAAAAGCACACCTGTGAGGCAAGCCCATTCTACCCTGAACATTTCTGACCAAAATTCCAAACCATCTGGTGCTAGGTGTTGACAAACAAAAACAGCAATTTTCTAACTTTTTGCGCTATCCACATTTCAGAATCTGCACATTCAACCAGAACAAAACTTAACATGTTAAGAGATCTAGTCCCCAAAACTGCTCATGCAAAATTTCATGCAAATCCATTAAACAGTTGCAAAGATAAACGATATTAGAGTGCAAAATTTGAGGTTTAACATAGAAATCCATGCTCAACCCTAACTATAGTGGTGCCACTGCATTGCTATAATATATAGTGACAGAAAGACAGATAGGTGGATAGATAGACAGACAGACAGATGGACGGACGGACGGATGGATGGACAGACAGAGAGACAGAGTCCACATATAAACTAATTACGTCTTTCCACTTGGTTGCAAGGCCTTTGTACCCTGTTTCAATGATGGTCATCCTTAATTCCTGAAGCCACCAATGGATAGAATACATTTAAATAGTTTGGTAGTGGCCTTCTGAATCTAGCTGGTTGCCTTTCACTGCATATTCTTTTCTTTTTATTCACAATTTGTATCCCTTACATCTAGTACTTCCACATGCCTGTTCAGAAAGCTTCTGCCTTACTTTTTCCATCTGGTCCCTGTCCACTCTAATACTTGCCTACCAAGACTTCTGGAATCCAGTTAAGCCCAGGAGTTTCCCTTTTTGATAGTGCACAGGCTGGGTGTCATGCTGCCTGACCTAGGGAGATATGTTGACCTATGCTGGAGCCATGGTGAAAAGTGAGCAGGATCAGGGCCCAAGATGGTGGAGATGGTCACCATTGGTGCCTGCATATGTTTATTTCCAGTCTCCCAAGGGGGAATTGTGCCCTAGCACTGTTAATAGGGCTTACTACAAAGGAACAACTAGCTCCTTACTTATCAGAGAAAAGTGGTATTTTATTTTTATTATTTAGCTTCTGTAGACCAGGTGGGGTACACTAGACATACATATGCCTATTTTCAGGTACAACCCGGGAAAGTACAATACAGCATATAGGAGTCTACAGAGCAAAGGATGAGGTAATGAAAACAATACAACAGTACATGTAAGCTATGGCAATCAAAAGAACAAGCAGTAGGGGGGCATTGATGAGTTAATTACATAGATCAGTACAAAGCATGATTACATGAGGATACCATTAACAGTAAAGGATTTGTGAGCTGAAGTAGTATGGCAAAAGCACACATGCAAGGACTAGGTGTATTACTCTAACAAAAAAAACATGAACGCAGATATATTCCAAGTATTTTCCAATTTATTTAGCAGAAGAGTGGCAAAATGACAAAATCACTACTGTGATAAAACCGAATATAAAGTACCACAATGAGTCAGTGTAGCCAGGACTTAGGAATACTCTGACAAGCACTTGCTTTTTAGTTTCTCTTTGGCCTTCCTCAGGGGCTCATGGTTGTTTTTTGGTCTTTTCTGTTCACCAGAAGGGTCAGGTTGTACCCAAATCGCTTGGGCTTTATGTGCTGCTCTCACTTTGTTTTTGGCATTAAAATCAAGAGTTGCCTTTGCCTTGGTCTACTCAATTAGTTTTTTTATAGTCACTGATTTAGTGCAGTTTCTTTGCCCGAGCAATCTCAATGCCACCGGTGATATATGCTGAACTAAAACTGGCTGAAGCTCAGTCCAAAAAATCAGAGTGCCTCTACTCTAACAGTCCTTGCCACTATTGGAGACTATTCCCCCTTGAGAGATTGCCACTCTAATGGAGGCTACCCTGTTAAGGAAGAATGACCCAAAAAGCACCTATATGATAAAATTAGTTTGTTTTGTTCTTTTTGTTTTTTACTACGCACAAAATCCTTTAGGCGAGGGCCAATTTTCAAAGGATCTAGAGTCATATGTACAAACTTACAACACTTACATACATAGGTGATTTGTGAATACACAGTACAAATAATGTACTGGTAGTATGGCATACAAGGCAGTAAAAGAAATTCATTGTCAGGAATTCGTCAGACATTAGAAGCAGTTACCAGTACCGGAAGCAGTAAATACATCCATTTAATAGGTTTTAAAGGAGAAGATGGCGTCACACCCCCTTAACAAGTCTGAAGAGGCAATCCAGGATTTGGAAAATCTAAAGGAGAATGGGTTCTGACCCAGTGAAGGTTTCCTGAGTGCTGATAACAGTTACGTGCCATGCCTCTGGTAGAATATTTATTATCAGTGAACTTGAAGATGGACTGTAGCCCTGGAGAAAAGTAGCCCAAGCAGAGCTTTTTTGCTTGTGACCATGGTATGGAATTCCTCTTGCAAGTTAAACTGAGCCAACACAAGGTATTGTACAGGACACAGGTGTGTCTATCTAGCCTTAGGTCCAGAACGAAATGACAGGCCCTGTTCAATAGTCCTTTGACCTGGGACGGCACACTTTTGTTCAGCGATCCATAGACCATGATGTCATAATTAACAATGCTAATGATAAAACACTGAACCAGACACTTTTTAAATTTCAGAAAAGACATTTTGCTTGTGACAGTAAACAAAGTAAATTCTAGTATTAACAACCTTAGAAATGGTCTATGTGATCAGTGAAGGACAGTATACTATCAATGATCAAACCAAGGTATTTAAAATTGTCCCCCTGTTCTGGAGTAACTCCAGTGGAGATATTAATTATCAAAGTGGATGAGGAGTCAAGCTTACTTCATGTGCTAAATTATATATTCTTAGTTTTCTTTTCATTCATAACAAAGAGATTTTGAATGAACCAGGCCTGAACTGAGCTAAAATCATATAGCCTCAGTCTCAGGTGATATGAGAATTTGCTGTTTGCAAAGATTAAGGTATCATCTGAGTACAGGATTATGTCAGTTTGATTGACATACAGATGGAGGTTTGTTGAAGAACAGGCTAAACAACAGGAGATCAAATATGGGATCCCTGGGGAACCCCTACAGAGACTACAGTTGTAGCCAAAGACATGGTCAGATATTTTGCAATATTTCTAAAGAAATTCTCTCTGCTGCCCCTACTTTCAAGAAATATCTGACCATGCCTCTGGCTGTGACTGTACCCTGCCATCAGAGAAAACACTCCTACATTTTGCAGATTGTTTCTACAAGAAAGCTAGTCATTAATCTAGCCAGTAGTATCCATGAATAGGCACAGCGATAGCAATTTATTTTTAATTTGTTTCTTCATGCTCCTTGCTGACTGGCCCCCATCCATTGGTGCCCCCCAACCCAATCACCCCGGCGTCCATTGGGAGTTACCTTCTCTGGATCTTCCCCCAGGACTTGCCTTCTCTGATGAGGTTGGAGGAGCCCTCCAATATTCCCACTGAGACAGGATCCAGTTCACCAGAGGTGCCCAGCTGGCCGGGTGCTGAGCCTGTGGAGGGCCGGTTTCATCCCACCAAGTAGCATCCCTTTCCCTCCTGTTTCTCCCCTGACACAGAGGAGGTGGTGAGCAACTATGCCCATGGTGGTGTTGTGCATTCCCCCATGCACACCATGCCCTGCCTCTGTTCCCCACCATTTGCAATGTCAGTGTACTAGCCTCCAGCCTCCACTAGGGGCCAGGCTAACACCGACCACTGTTCCCCCCCCCCCGGAAGAGGAGAGCAGTCCTTGGGACGTTCTATCCTCCTCTCCCATCTGACCCTCCAACTCTGGAGGTCACTTCTGACCTCCAGTCATCAGTGCCACAAGCTGTAGCCCTACTGCTACACTAGCAGGCTAGCTAAGCGATAGCAGTTTTTGACACAGAAGGGCATGGTCAACAAGTATGAAGGTCTTGCTAGGTCAATATATACTGAGCCTACTAACTCCCCTCTGTCTAGGGTATCATGTATAAATTAATTGAATTCAAGCAGAGCAGTTGCAGTGCTAAACTGTTTTCCTGAATCCATGTTGTTCCTTAGCCTGAACCTCATATTTGTTGAGGAATTCTATGAGCTGGTCATTCATTATCCTGTCTAGTGCCTGGATGTGGGAGGGAGAGGGTAGAGACAGGGCAGTACTTTGTGGGAATATCAGCATCACCACTCTTGAATACTGGGACTACACATACCTTTTTCCAAATGCCTGGAATTTTCCCATAACTCAGGGACAAGTTAAAAACGTATTGTTTTGAGTATGTAATTTTCAGGGTATTTAATTTCAGTAAGTCCAAGCTTCTGAAGTGTCAAGTTAATATTGTCAGTACCCAATGACTTTAAGCTTGGACAGGTAGCCATAAACTTATGACCAGGTAAGCTGTTTAAAATAGAATTTAGTTAGGTTAGGCTTATAGTATTCACCTGAAAGGGGAAACAATGTCACTGACCCTGTTGAACTGCAGGATAAAGTAGTCCTGAGTTTGGGTTAGAGAAAAACAGGTAATTTGCTACAGGAGAAATTTAAAGTAGGGGAGCTTTTCAATGCACAAAACAGAAGCAGTTGTAACAGTATACTTATTTCTACCAATCTTGGCAGACCATCTACAGGTGACAGGGCAGCTGTCATATAAGAAGTCAGGTAGGACCTCACAGGAAATTATATCATTGTGACGAACCAGGATCCAATCCAAACAAGTAGGGTAGCAGTACCTGTTTTATAGTTTGCATGAGTGGGTTTACAAGTAAGTTGTGTAAGACAGACATCAGCAATTTTGTCCCTAAAATCCTTATTCTTACTGCCTAACCAGATGCAGTTGAAATCACCAGCTACCGTTCTTTATGCTGCCTATTCAAACTAGTAACTGCATTAATAAAGCATTCAAAGTCTCTAGAAGGCCGGGAGATCAGAGGGCTGTAGGTTCAGTTCCCACATCTGGCACTTGGGTTAATATCCCAGTACTGACACTGTAGTGCAGCATGAGAGGGGTGCTGCACTGCTGAGGTGCCGTCTTTCAGATGAGACATTAAACCAAGGTCCCATCTGCCTGGATTGGTGGTAGTTCAGATGGATGTGAAAGATCCCATGGCACTTATCGAAAAGAGTAGGGGAATTTCCCCGGTGTCCTGGCCAAATTTCCCTCATTCACCAAGCATACCACCAACAGCTCAATCTGGTTCAAGGTCAGTTGGCATTCATCTGTATCCCCTCCCCCGGGTCGTGCCTGAAAATAGGCAAGATTTGTCTAGTGCACTTACCCGGTCAACAAGAACTAAATCAATCAATGAATAAAAATTTTCTCAGGTAGGATATAGACAACAATGAGGTTCCTTTTTTTTATTTCTTTTTTTCACTTTTTAGACCAAACTTTATACTAAGGGCAAGACGTTCACACGCAGAGGTTCCCAACCTAGTGGGAAGTTTGTAAACTTTTAGGTAGTATTTAATATACACAGGGCAGCTACCACTCTTTCTTCATGTCCTGTCCCTCCAATAAAGGGTGTAGCAGTTAATTTTAATTTCTGTGTCAGGAATCCCACAGGTACACCATGATTCTGTTAGTGCCACAATATCATACTGGAAGTTAGTAACCCACAGTTTAAAATCATCCAGCTTAGCTATTAGGCCCCAATATTGAAGTGGGCTATATCCAGAAAAATCCTGTAGGATGATGTGGGTGATGCCAGGACAGAGATGGGATGTACATTACCACCAAGGATACGTAATAGGAGTAACAATTGTCTGAGTACATAGTATACAGTACTTTATAGGAGTCTGAGGTGACTTAGGCATTTTAACTTTTTAGATACCAAGCTGAATTGCCTAATAAATTGCAACAGCTGAGTCTCTGTAACTAAGGAGAGACAGAGTGCACTAGAAGTAGTGCTGTATAGGAAATAGGGATCTGTATAGGAGTCTACTACTGGCATGGAGTGAGGTGTCTTATGTAATAGGATAGGCAGACTTAGGTTATCCTCATACTGAAGGGGGGGTAGGTACAGTAATAGAAAAACAAGATACTAGTGCCCATAATATAAGAAGTCCCACTACAAGTCTAAGGCAGTGGTTCAACAGAAGAAGATGCATTGTAAACTGATTATACAAGACTGGAGCAGACAACCGGTGAAATAGCAGAGAAATACAGATAGCTACCGCCCTGCATAAGGTAAGTAAATTGTGCACACAGCTTGGCTAACAACTGCAACTATATTGGTACAGCAGTAACAAATCAATATTGGTAGAGGCCCCCCCCACCCGTAATGGGCAGTAACTGTTCTTGGAGTCAGCTAGTGAACCACTACACTGTGGTCACCAAGATAAGGGACTCACACCATTATATCATGGTCACCCAGATAGGGAGTAAATAGGACAAAGCTGTAACTCCACTGTAACAGAATAACACCTGAGCATTATGGTGCTGCAACAAGCAGGAAATGACATCTAGTGCAGTGTCAACAACAAGAAGCTTTAAGCACTATGATAAATGTAACAGCAGGTAATAGCATCTAGTGCAGCGTACACAGAAAAAGGGTTTAAGCACTATGGAAAATGTGACAAGCTGGTAATACATTTTAGTGCCATGTCAGTAGCAAGGAGCATGATGGGCTACACATATGGGGCCCTATGCACAAATGGGTGGGTAATATGTGCCAGAGGCGCATTATCTACCCGTGGAATTCCGCACCTACAGACAGGTGTGCATCGGCCGGTATTCACTACTGGCAGCCACCTATCAACAGCCCCACCCCACCCCAGCATGCAGGACTCCGCAGGTCAATCAGGCATGAAGTTACGGACCCAGCCAGGCATCCAGTCGTATGCCCAGACTGGGGCACTCAGTGGATCCCTTACGCAGTGGGACGCACATTGGCAGTGTATCCCATGGATGTCCGATGGCCAGCAGCTGTGGTAGTGTGGGAAGGGTAATGTTGCTGACCCACCCATGTAGCAGTACTGGAGTGGTGTGCTGGTACACTGTGGGGGATGTCTGTCGGTGGTGCCATTCGGGGGGTACTGGACAACTCTGAGGGTGGGGTGCCAGGGATTGCTAAGCATGGACTGGGGTACCTGTGTGTGTGGGGTGATTTTTACTCCACACTGGGACGGGGGATCCTGTGTTCGTGGGGCAGTGGGGGGGTCACCATTGCCTATGGGGAGGGGGAACAGATCTGTATTGGGGGGTGCTACAGCACACAGTGGGGGACGGGGCAGTCATGTGTGTGGTGGAGTGCAGCGTATGGTGCCAGGATGAGGTTCCAGTCCTGTGGGGGTTCACGCTGTCCTGCCGGTTCCAGGGTGGATGTCCAGGTGTGTGTGGAATGTGGGCTTCACATCAGCTGCCGGGGCCGGGGCTGGACTGCGTGGTGCAGCATATTGAGGGAACTTACAGCAGGGTTCTCCCTGGCCTACCCTGTGCCCTTCTCTGCTCCCCTGTGGCCAGCACTACGTATCTTGGTACATGGCGCTTAGTGCTGTCATGCCCCCCCAGCGCATTGCAGTCTATGCGGCCAAGGGATCGGGTGTGTAGTGGCTGCAAACCCCCCATTAATGGATACCTCATGGGGGGCACAATGGGTGTGGAGTGGCTACATGCCCCAGATATGCGGTGCATAGCCATTCCACCCATTAGTGCACAGAGCCCATGGTCTTACTCCCCAGACTGCAGACAGGCTGGATTTAAATAATCTGTCAACAGTCTGGAAGAGATGAGCTGGTCTGTTCCTCCATGCAGTAATGAACCCTAACAGGAACTCTGTCTTTTTCTGGGAGATTGTCCTCTGATGGACCCCATAATGGGTCCTCAGAGCCAGTCTGTCCTCCATAAAGCGAGTCCTGTACCAGGAATGCTGCAATCTCCATCCAATGGTCTTCAGCCATCTTAAATCATCATTATACCAAGGCAAGCAGTGATGTGAGACCAGCTGGCATACATGGGTAGGTGTGAGGGTGTAAACTGTTACTGAGAGAACTAGTATGCAGCCCTCTGCTGCAGCTTCAACACCTCCAGCACAAGCTGCTAATATGCTCATGATGTCCAGCTCCTCCAAAAACCTCTCAGGTACCAGGATCAATTAAGGCTAGTGCTGGACCATCTCTATAAGGGTAAGTTACCCAGAAGGGCCCCAAATTAAGCTTTACTGCAAAATGATCTGATCAAGCTATCAGTTCAATCATGACATCCATAATGTTGAGTCCCAAAATTCAAGTTCAAGTTCAGTTTGTTGTTGTATTATAAAGGTTTTGGTGTTAAAATCAAATGCACAGTTTTAAGACACATATAGTAAAAAATACATAGATAAGACAGAGGTACACATACTGTATTATGCAGCACACTCTAAAGTGAAGGCCAGGTCCTACATGTAACCATGTGCATGGGTAGCAAAGGAAACGCAGTGAACTTGTTGTACTTTGACTTTAGTAAGGCCTTTGATTCAGTACCACACAAGAGATTGCTTAAGAAAATGGAACACCTGGGTTCAACTAAAACTCTAGTGACCTGGGTGGGTATCTGGCTACCAGGAATTCAACATAGGATGGTGGTCAACAGGGTTAAATCAGAAGAGAAGGAGATAATGAATGGGGTTCCACAGGGATCAGTCCTGGATCTGGTCCTCTTCAATATGTTCATTAATGACATTGTTGAAGGAATCCAGGGCAAGTTGTGTCTCTTTGTGGATGACATAAAATGATGTGGGAGGGTGGATAGTGAAGAAGGAATAAGAAATATGCAGAAGGACCTGCTGAAGTTAAAGAGGTGATCAAAGGTCAGGCAGTTAAAAATCAAAGGAAAAAAGTGCAAGGTAATGCACCTAGGAAAAAGAACCTCATGGCAGGGTACTGGATGGGAGAGGAAAGACTTAGCACTACAAACAAGGAACGGAATCTAGGAGTTACCATCAGCAACTTTCTTTAACAAACTAGTCATTGCTACGAGGCTTATAGCAAGGCCAACATGATGCTGGGATGTATCGGGAGGGACTGATAGTAGAAGAAAAGAGGTAATACTACCCCCTACAGATCCGTGGTGAGGCCTCACCTGAAGTACTTTGCCCACCGCTAGAGTCCTTACCTCAGAGAAGACAAGAATAGGTTAGGTACATTGCAATGCAGAGTAACCAAAATGATTCAGGGACAGCAGAGTAAATCCTATGAGGAGCACCTCAGGGCACTGAATTTGTGCTCATTGGAAACCAGAAGGGAGAGGGGGCGATATTTATTTATTTATTTTATTCATTTGTTGACTGAGTAGGTGCACTGATCCAAGGACCATTTTCAGGCATGACCTGGACCATGGAGGTGGCACAGGAGAACATAGTCCACATTTCACACAGTACAGATTTCACACAGTACAAATTTCAGGTATAATACAGAGCAATAATACAGAGCACTACACAATAAATACATAGATACAAAGACAGTGTCGGCAGATAAGGGCCTATGGCCCACCTAGTCTGTCCATTTGAGCTTGTAAGTTCAGTTTATGTTTTCCTAGAAGTCTGTTTCCCCTTACCCCTAACCTCCAGAATTCTTTTATGTCTATCCCATGCATTCTTAAATCCCGTGATTGTTTCAGCCCCCAACACTTCCTCTGGTAGGGTGTTCCACTTGTCCACCACCCATTCTGTGAAGAAATTCTTCCTCACGTTTCCTCTGAATCGTCCTCGCTCCAACTTCATCCTATGCCCTCTAGTCCTGGAACATCTTTTTCACTTAAAAATAGTGTATTCCTGCACCCTGTTCCTCCCTGTAAGATACTTGTATGTCTCTATCATATCCCCTCTCTCCCTCCTCTCCTCAAGGGAGTACATATTCAGTTCCTTCAACCTGTCCTCATAGGACTTGTGATGCAATCCATGTACCATCGTTGTTGCCCTCCTCTGAACCTTCTCTACCCTGTCTATGTCCTTACATAGGTAAGGTCTCCAGAACTGTACGCTGTACTCCAGGTGGGGCCTCACTAGTGTCTTGTATAGTGGAATTATGACCTCTCTTTTCCTGCTGGTGATGCCCCTGCCTATGCATCCGAGCATCCTATTTGCTTTATCTGCTGCCTTGTCACACGGTTTCCCTACCTTGAGGTCATCAGAGATGATAACCCCAAGATCCCTTTCCTGATTGGTGCATGCTATATCCTCACCCCTCAACTGATATATTGTGCCAGGATTTTTGTGCCCCATATGCATTATCTTGCATTTCTTTGCATTGAATTTCAACTGCCAAACCCCTGACCATTCTTCAAGCTTCTGCAGGTCCCTTCTTAATCTGTCTACACCCTCTGGTGTGTCTACTCTGTTACAGAGCTTTGTGTCATCAGCGAACAGTGAAATTCTGCCTTCTAGGTCCTGCAGTAATGTCACTGATGAAGATGTTGAATAGGACCGTCCCAGCACTGATCCCTGTGGTACCCACTGGTCCTCTTCCCTCTGTGGAGTGACAGCCATTTACCAGCACCCTCTGTGTCCTGCCGCCCAGCCAGTTACCTACCGCACCACACACTACCGTCCTAGCCCATTCCATATTCCCCAGTTTGTATTAGCCCTATGTGCAGCACAGTGTCAAAGGCCTGCTGAAGTCCAGATATGCCATGTCCACTGTCCTCCCTGATCCACCTCCTAGTCACCCAGTCAAAAATTCAACGAGGTTGGTCTGACATGACCTCCCCTGGTGAAACCATGCTACCTTGGGTCCTGTAGTCCATTGACAACCAGATGTTCCACCAACTTCTTCTTCAGTAGTGCTTCCATGATCTTCCCCACTGCCGAAGAGAGGCTGACTGGTCTGTAGTTCCCCGCTTCCTCTTTGTTCCCACTTTTGTATAAGAGGACTACATCTGCTGTCCTCCAGTCTTTGGGCACCTCCCCTGTTTCCAGTGATTGGCTAAACAGGATAGCCAGAGGTTCAGCCACCACCTCTCTTAGTTCTTTAAGGACCCTGGGGTGCATCCCATCTGGCCCCATTGCTTTATCAACTCTTATTACTTCCAGTTCCTTCAGGACCCTTTCTCGTGTAAGTAAAAAACATAATGGTAATACAAAACTGGTACGGAGGCCAAAGAAAATGGGGGAAGGATGAATATAGAGAATAAATACAAATTACAAGTTAATATTCCCAAAAGCAACTTACAAACACTGCAGGAAAATTGGGATGCTCGGGAGCCATTGCAGGAGCAAGTATTGAGAGTGGGGAGTAGATGTTGAAGAGGTGCAGATTCTAAGAGTTAAGAGTTGGAGGTGACCTGGAAGAGCTGTTCAGACTGACAGGGTTGCCCATATCTTATGTCCATAATGAGGGATTATTTCTTAGAAAAGATGGCAATTGGTGGATCAGGCATGGCCCCTCTTCTTTAGGAGATTCTTCGTAATGCCAGGTCTCTAGGGAAGAAAACAGCAGTGGTGAGGGATTTCATCACGAATTTCTGAGTGCACATGGTGTGCATCACAAAGACCTGGCTCATGGATGACTATGGCCCCCTTTTATGCTACTCTTCCTGGGTTTTCCAGTTAGTCAAAGTAGTTTTTCTGTGCCTTGGTCTCTATACTGCCACATTTTCTTTTGCTACTGCCAGCTTGTATTTTTATTTGGACTGTTCAAGAATATCTTTAATACACTGCTTCAGACGCAAATTGAGGCCATGCTTTTGCTGATCAATCATTGCATTGTTCTATATAGTATCTTCTCTTAAGCTCTGTACCCCCTCCTATGGGTCACATCTGGAAATGTGACTTGACATGTTACCAGTTTCTAAATAAATAAATAGCATTTTACCAAGGAGGAGGACAGAGGGATACTTGCTGGTAAGGAATGGTGACACAGGAAAGGGGCTGTAAAAAAGCACTTGGTCAGATGCCAATGTTAGGTGAGATTGGGAACCAGAAGTAGCGTCCCTGTGAGAGGGTAGAATAGGATCCTGTCCCAGTTGTTAAAAAAGTGTTTGAATGCAGGGATCTTTTCTATTCTATTCCTTTTCTGTCTCTTCTCTGTCTGGTTGTGCAACCAAATTTTCCTGTGAGACCTAGGATTTGATCACCCCAACAGTCTCGTAATTCTTTGCCCCTCACTGTCTCCCAGTCTTCCCTTGCTGTCTGTCTTTTTCTCACTTGCATATCTGCTGATATAAAAATATATGCAAATCATTATGTGGAAATGAAACTGATATTGGGATCCTTTTGTTTAGAAAATATACTGTATAGCATTACTGTTGAAATGTATATAATTCTGGTTTGAGATTATTGCAAAAAGCTATTAGATGTTTAAGAGGTTACCTGAGTTAAATTTTTAAGCCTTTTGCAGAACAGCTATGGAGATGGGGCCTCAGCTCAGGCACACTGTGTTCTTGTAGCACCTGTCTGAAACATACAAGAACACTTTGCAAGAACAAGATACTTGTTAAGAATGGGGGTTGGAAGGACATATAAGACAGCTGAGCTACAATTGCTTAAAAAGAGAAAAGGGACACAGAGATTGAAGGAAAACTCTGATTATCTCTATTTTTTTTTGCCTTTGTAAATAGTTATACTGAACAAGTTTATTTTTTTATGTTACTGCTAGTACAAATAAATATTTTTGGTGAATTTTATAACTGCTCCTGATTTTTCCTGTGCTTCCTGACCTGTGTATTAATGACAGATGGTGTCAACCTAAGTGGGATTTACTCTGTGCGTACTCTAAACCAGGAGTTTTGTGTGTGGGTACTGGACCTAGTACCAGGAAAGCATAGAGAAAGGTATGGATTCTGCAGAAGCAAGTCCAGGAGTGGTTACCAACAGAATGACAGCCAAACTAGCAGAGCCAGATGTCCAAGCTGAGATTGTACAGCCAGCACAAGTTATGGAAAAAGAACAGGCAGTGACAGAATCTGAAAGCCTGATGGACTTTTTCAAATGGTGGACTATACAACGAAAAGAGATGGAAATGCAGAGGAGAGGAAAGAAGAGATGCAGTGACAAGAGCAGCAGATAAGAGAAGAGATGCAGTGAAGGGCGCAGTGAAGGCTGGATGCTTTGCAAGCTATCAAAGGCAGAGGATCTGGCACACATCCAGATCAGCAACAAAATGCAAGCAACTTGAAAGTCATTAAACTTACAAAGTTGTGTCCCTTGGATGATATCGAGGCATACCTGACAACTTTTGAAAGAGTTGCCACAGCCTGCCAATGGCTAAAGGAGCAATAGACAGTCAGACTGGTACCCTACCTGATAGGGCAAGCCCAACTTACCTACAGCAATATGGACTGCACAGTCAGAAAACTATGACCTGGTGAAAAGTGAAATCCTTGAAAGGTACAACATCTCCAGAGAGACCTACAGGCAGAAATTTTGATCTCTGAGGTACAACTCAGTCGACAATCCTCGAGAAGCCTTCACCTGACTCAGAGAACTCTTGATAAAATGGCTCCAATCAAAGGGCAAAACAGTCCCACAGATCATTGACACATTTGCCATGGATCAATTCAACATCCTGCCTACAGATGTGCAGCTTTGGGTAAAGGAACACCAACCAGAGAGTGGGGAAAAGGCTGCTTCTTAGGCCAAGGACTACCAAATGGCCAGACAGACACCACAGTGGTGAGGTAAAAGCCAAGCCTGGTAAGACACTCTTTTTCCTATTTTAACTCCAAGCCTAATAAGAACCCTGGTGGGGGTAACAAATCTGTGCCCAAAGATGTTATTTGCTATAATTGTAATAAGCCAAGCCATATTACAAGAAACTGCTGTAGTAAGGAGAGTGGCACTGGAACAGATTTGCCTTGGCAAATTGGGGCACGAACTTAACAGATGTGAAGGTGGGGAATAAGACTGTAAAGGGACTCATTGATTCGAGAAGCAGACAGACCCTAGTGCATGTTGAAGTGCTGGGAAAACACTGCAAAAGGACCAGGTACTGGTGTCATCTGCATCCACAGGGACACTCAATTCTATCCCACCACCCAAGTGACTCTAACCATTAATAAGGATGTGTCACACCAAATGAAAGTGGGGGTAGTATCTAAGTTACCTATACCTGTGACTATTGGAAATGACTTTCCAGGATTTACTGAGTTAATCAAAGAGTGAGTAAATCCTCATGTTTCAGCAGCTGTGGTGACAAGAGCTCAGGCAAAGAAAATTTCAGATGGTGGGGACACTTTTCCTTGTGTGATTTTGATTCGGACTTGTTTAGCACAGCTCCAAGATCCAGAAATCCAGAACAGAAAGACGATGTCTGAAGAAACTGTGGCAACAAAAGACTGCTGGACATAAAGGGTTAACATATGAAAATGCTGAAACTAAATTGGTAACGGATTGTGATTTTCATTTAGAGCAAGCCAATGATGTTTCTCTCCAGGGTTATTTTAAGCAGCTGGGGTTGAAACCAAAATAGGGTGGACCAATGTTTAAAAAATGTAATGGGTTACTATACAGAGTTTGGGTTAAACCTCAGACACAGGAACAGACAGAACAATTGGTTATACCACAGAAGTATAGAACAGAGTTGTTACAGATAACATGTAATAGTCCTATGGCTGGTTATTCAGGGAGGGATCGCACCCTTGCCAGATTGCTGTATAGATTTTACTGGCCTGGAATTCATGAAGATGTTGCTACCTATTGTAATTCCTGTGCTGAGTGTCAGAAAGTAGCCCCAGTGACTAGAAAAGACAAGATGCCCCTGATGCCCCAACCCTTGATAAATGTACCTTTTGAGAGAATTGCAACAGATGTGGTTGGTCCTTTAGACAAAAGTAAAAAGGATAATAGATTTATCCTGGTAGTATGCCACTATGCTACTCGATACCCTGAAGCAGTTCCAATGCGTACTGCCACAGCTTCAAAAGTGGCAGCAAAGCTTGCAAAAGTTTTCAGCAGAATGGGCATATCTAAAGAAATTATTACTGATCAAGGTAGTAATTTTGGTGCTGCATTACTTAAGGATCTGTACAGACTACTAGGTATCACTATCATAAGAACCTCCCCCATCGCCCTCAGATGGTCTTATTGAGCATTTTAACCAAACCCTAAAACGCATGTTAAAAATTTTTGTAAAAGAGGAAGGGCGAGATTGGGACCAGTACTTGCCTTACCTAATTTTTGCTTACAGAGAAGTGCCACAGGCATCAACAGGGTTTTCACCATTTGAAATCCTGTATGGTAGGCAGCCAAGAGGACCACTGGATGTGATAAAAGCAACGTGGGAAGATAACCCCACTCAGAAACAATCTATAAGTTCTTATATGTGTGCCCTAAGAAAGAAGTTGATAAAATATGTTAAAATTGTCCATAGTAATCAGGAAGAGGCCCAAAACCAGTAGAAGGCATATTATTACCATGGGGTAAAAAAAGAAAGTTTTTGAGCCAGGTGAAAAGGTTTTGCTACTGTTACCCACAACAGAAAATAAACTGTTAATGAAGTGGCAAGGGCCTCATAGAGTGCTTGGGTGTACTGGCACCATTAACTACGAGAGTGAGACCTCTGACAGGAAAAATCATATTATGATATACCATGTTAACCTCCTCAAGAAATGTGTTGAAAAAATGCCAAAAGCTGCTTTGCTAGTTTTACCAGAAACTGATAAAGAAGATATTCATGTAGCTTATGATAGACTGGAACAAACTGCAAATGCTGATGCTGTAAACATGAGTGTTTCCTTAACCTCAGAACAAACTGCAGACATTCGTAATGTGCTAAAGACATTTAATAGTACTTTTACCACAGTACCAGGCCGAGCAAAAAGGGTTGAGCACATGATAGTGGCGAGGAATGCTCGTCCTATTAGGCAAAAGACATAACCAGAGCGGTTAAAAGCTGATGTGGTTAAGGAAATACAAAAAATGAAAGAACTGGGTATTACAAAAGAGTCAAGGAGTGAATGGTCATCTCCAATGGTAATTATAAACAAAAAAGAAGGGGATGATAGAATCTGCCTTGATTTTAGGAAACAAGTGTCAGAATTTGACAGTTATCCTATGCCCAGAATAGATGACTTGGTGGACAGACTGGGGAGGGCAAAGTATATCAGTATCCTCGATTTCACCAAGGGTTACTGGCAAATATCTTTAGCTAAAGAATCCAGAGACAAAACTGCATTTGCCACTCCTGTTGGATTCTATCAGTCCACCACCATGCCATTTGTTTTACCTGGTGCACCAGCTACATTCCAGTGGTACATGGATGTAATGTTATCACCTCACACTGGTTATTGTGCTGCATACCTGGATGATGTTGTGGTGTACAGTCCAGACTGAAAAAGCCACCTGGAACACCTGAGTAGTTATCCAAGCTATCAAAAATGCAGGTCTGACTACTAATCCTACCAAATGTGCATTGGGCATGCAGGAAACCAGATATTTGGGCTATGTGTTGGGGAAATGGAGAAGTTAAGCCAGAGGTTTCTAAAATAGAAGCTGTAGCTAACAGCCATGTCCCTAAAACAAAGAAACATGTCAGGTCATTTTTAGTGCTGGCTAGTTATCATCGGAGATTGTTTCCCAACTTTGCTGAGTTAGCTACTCCCCTCACTGAACTCATGAAAAAACGGTGCCCAAATAAAGTGAAGTGGACCCCAGAGTGTGATGAAGCTTTTCATGCAATTAAGGCTGCATTATGTTCAGCCCTTGTTTTAAGAAGCCCAGACTTTGAGAAACCATTTTTTGTTACAAACAGATGCATCAGAGGTAGGCCTAGGTGCAGTCCTGAGTCAAAATATAGATGAGATGGAACATCCTATTCTGTACATAAGTAGGAAGTTGCATGACAGAGAGAAAAGGTACTCCACCATTGAAAAGGAATGTTTAGCAGCAAAGTGGGCCATGGAGCCCCTTAAGTTTTATTTACTAGGAACTGACTTTGTATTTATAACAGATCACAGTCCTCTCTGTTGGCTTAACCAGATGAAAGATAAAAATGCCAGAATCACAAGGTGGTACCTGGCACTATAGTCATTTAAATTCATGGTGATACACAAATCTGGTAACGAGAAAAGTAATGCTGATTTTCTGTCAAGGTATGGATCAGGAATTGATGGTTCCTAAGGCTGAGCAACAAATGTATGGGTTTGAACTTTACTGTTTGCTGTACTGTTATAGAAAAACTGATAATGCACATGTGCTTAATTGCTGAAAGAAACAAATGTTAGTAGAGAATTAATAAAAAGTTTTGGAAAACTTTTTAATAAAACAGGTTCCCTCTTATGGGGGGGTGTATGTGACAGGATAGAATAAGACCTCGTCCCGGTTGTTAAGAAAGTGTTTGAATGCAGGGATCTGTTCTGTTCTGTTCTATTCCTTTCCTGTCTCTTCTCTGTCTGGTTGTATAACCAAATTTTCCTGCGAGACCTAGGATTTGATCACCCCAACAGTCTCACAATTTTTTGCCTGTCACTGTCTCCCAGTCTTCCCTTACTGTCTGTCTTTTTCTCCCTCACATATCTGCTGATGTCAAAATATATGCAAATCATTATATGGAAATGAAACTGATATTGGGGTCCTTTTGTTTAGAAAATATACTGTATAGCATTACTGTTGAAATGTATATAATTCTAGTTTGAGATTATTGCAAAAAGCTATTAGAAGCTCAATAGGTTACCTGAGTTAAAGTTTTAAGCCTTTTGTAGAGTTGTGGAGATGGGGCCTCAACTCAGGCACACTGTATTCTTGTAGCACCTGCCTGAAAGATACAAGAACACTGCAAGAACAGAATGCTTGTTAAGAATGGGGGTTGGAAGGACTTATAAGAGAGCTGAGCAGCAATTGTTTAAAAAGAGAAAAGAGACACAGAGATTGAAGGAAAACTCTGATGATATTCTCTACTTATTTCTTTTTTTGCCTTTGTAAATAGTTATACTGAACAGGTTCCTTTTTTTATGTTACTGCTAGTACAAATAAATATTTTTGGTGAATTTTACAACTGCTGCTGGTTTTTCTATACTTCCTGACCTGTGCCTCGATGACAGTCCCTGGGACTGAGGGGTTCTAACTGGAGAACAGGTGGGTCAGTGGCTCATGAGGAGAGTTGTGCCCCAGTCCATTTAAGATTTTTAAAGGTCAGTCAATATGCCTCCAGGTCAGTTCTCTGTCTAACAGGTAGCCAGCACAGAGTGCATAATGACAGCACAATCTGTTCTGACCTTTGAGCAGAAGTTAGACACCTCATTGCCTCATTCTGAACCACCTGCAGCTGTCAATTCTGTCCACAAAGCAAGCCCTTATCGAGCACATTGCAGCAGTCCAGCCTAGAGAAGATATGCACTAGCTTGTGCAGGTCAGCGGGATCTACAATGGGGCACAGCACAGAAATGTTTTAAAGGCATTTTAGAGGCAGTATAGACCAGAGGTTAGAGCATCATGCTGTAAACCTGGAGACCCAGCAGACCTGGGTTTGAATCCCACAACTGCCATTTGCATACTGTGTGACCCTGAGGAAGTCACTTAACTGCTCTGTGCTCCAGGGACACACATACAAATGAGCTTTGTCTAAGTTGATTTTCACAGCCAAAGAAATTGTAATTAAAAAAAGATGATAAAAACAGTGCTTGACAACTTCTCACAGCTAAGTATAAACTGTCAGCCTCCCATCAGCTACTCAACTATTTTTAGATTACCCACCACCCTAACCACCTCAAGCTGAACACTGTCAGTATGGGTACCCTAAGATGATAACTCAGTTTACATAACTGCTGATCCTAGCCAACCAGTAGCAACTTCAGGTTTTTTTTGCAGATTCAGCACAACCTACTGGAGTACATCCAATTATTTATTTTCATCAGACTGATGTTTATCAGGCACTGTTCTAACAATAGCACAGCCGCATGCTTGTCAGGCTCAATGAACAAATACAGTTGGATGTAGGAAAACAAAACAGTCCAGCACTCACCACCAGTTGTAAATACAATGCTGCTCATCAATATGTGCAATGCCCAAAAGGTTTATTGAGGTGCCAGCTGAAAATCTACCTGACACACTTTGGATTTGTAGTAGAAATCCTTTTTCAAAAGGCTAAAGACTCACAATGAGAGGTTGCTTTATATATACTGTACATAGAGTGTTACTTCATAAAAGAACATCAGTGATTATAAAGTCACTGTCACAAACCCACTCAGCAGGTCAGCCCTCTACTCCCAAAGTGCTAACCTCTGAGCGCAGTCTTGTGAACAGTTAACAGACACAGGGTAACCCTCCTGGTCAGTTTTGTGGGTTTCGAATCAACATTTGATCTTAAGTTCTGGAGGGATTCAAACTGTGAACCTGTTGTTAGCATACTCAATGTATAGGCTCAGATAAATCTGTCTTCGGGGGGCCAGATATCTTTGCCTATGGACACCTAACCAGGTGTACAGAAATGAACCCTAAAAAACAGTAATGAAAGGCCTCAGATTTAAAATGCTTACCTTTTTCCAGTTTGGTACCACCATTCAAGCTTATGTACAATGTCTGCTTTAACCATATATACTCTACTTGTAAAGGAAAGAAATCAAAGACAGACCAAGTAAGCTCTAAAAACAGAGTTTTACTACAATAGATAAAAAAATATGTAACACATAAAATACAGAACTATGATATCACAAGACATAGAAATCTTTTAAACAAAACAGGTTTTAACAGTGCAATTCCTACTACAGTACTTAGATTTGTCTCGCTCTCTAAATACCTGCTTAAAGTGCTCACAGATGTTTCTCTGAAGGAAAACAGAATAATGTTTAAAAGCTGGTTTTCCCCACCTATTTTGCATGAGGTCACCTAGCTCCACCCTGTCAGAATATATAAAAAAAATATCAATATAAAAACAGGATGTCTTTTCCAAGTATTAAATTCTGCAACCTCAGCATAGCTCATGTTCTTCAAATGACTTTCTTTGACCTTATGATAAGCTTCCCCCTTCCAGGACATGAAAGCATCTTTTATGACTTTGCACTAAAATGTCACAACCTGCTCTTCTTCCTCTAAGCGTTATCAAAGTTTATGATCTATCTTGGCAGTTAGGTATCTTCTAGCCTGTAATTAGCCTCTTGACTTCCAGGTAACACCTTGTATCTAAAACCCGTGTGTGTGTGTGTGTGTGTGTGTGATCTCACATGCTGTTTTCACCATTTTCTCACGGGAGACAGTCCATGCACATTTTTATATTACAAAAAATGATACAACACTCAGAACTGGCTGTCCACGTCACAGTCACAACAATACAAAAGTACAAACATACAAAATGCCAAAGTGCATAATAACAATAGCAAAATCCATTGTGAAAAAAACACACATATACTGCAGGGAACAACACAGTAGAAAAATATACAATTAAAAACATTTAGTATGAGGAAAATTCATGGCATCACAATATCTCTGAACTTCGCGATGTAGCTTCAAAAGGCAAATTTCTCATAATGTATCTGTAACAGAGAAAGCAAAATAAATTACCTGTCTATTCAAGTGAAGCTAAGATCTGTACTTGGGTTCATTTTGTTTAGATATTGAAACATTGGGGGCCGTGGCCAACTGTCAAGGCTGATGGTGGCATAATTGCTTAGCTCTGAATATCCTCAACAAAATCTGAAGTTTTCTCCTGCATTCTGCACCAAACCTCAGCAAAAAAGTCATAATACTGCCATCGGAAACTTTTACCTACAAGACAAGACCATTTTTGACTGAAGGGCTGTAGGCAGTCGGAACTTCTGAGGATAGAAGTGCTGGGAAGCTGAAAAGGGCCATGCTGCACAAGTTGGTCCCCAATATGGATTCCCTGCCACCTCCTCTACCAGACTAAGGCTCTACAATGCCAGACTGACAACAGTTTTTTCGACTGGCATCTCATCGACAGGAATTATGTCAACTGCCAGTTGTGATTGACATAATTCTTGTGTCTCCCAGTCCATTTTCTCATCGGGGGGCTTCACCTCCCCAGCCCCCAATGTGGGAGGCACTGCCCCGTACCCCCATATTTATGATACTCAACTCCAGTTGGAGTTGACTCAGGGAGGGGGTGCAGGACCAGGAGACAGTGTGCACCTGTATCGGGTGCACCAACACAGTGACCTGTTGGCAACCTGTTAATTTTGTCGACGGGTTGGTAGGTCGCTGTATTGGTGTCGCTGTCAGGGATGCATACCCCGGACTCTCATCTTGAAGAAATGAGGAGAATGTTTGTGTTTGCAGACATCCTAGCCAAAATGGACAATACAGGTGAAAAAACAAAACACTACGAATATCATCTATCTGTCGCAGAGGACGGGGGTCAATTAACTTCGGCTTGCTGAACTGGAGGATAGCCACCTGATTACCAACAAGTGGCCCTAGGAGCAAGACCAGACCATCTACCTATTATGGAACCAGACTGAAGACCTTGAAAATCACAGCCACCTGAATAACCTCAGGTTTGTGGGGTTTCCAGAGGGATGCAAGGGACAGGATACCATATATTTTTTAACAAAAAGAACTGCTTTCCTTACTGGGCTGTAAGAGGGGGACACCCCTGGAAACTGACAGGGTCCATTGGACACTTGCATCCAAGCCAGCTCTGGGAAGTCACCCCCATACCATCCTTGCCCATTTCTTCTGCTATCAAAACAAGGAGGCTATCACCAGGGTGGCCAGACAACTTCGGGATCTGAGGTGGAGGGGCCAAGGAATTCAGATTTTCCCCGATTATTCCCAAGAACTCTCAATGAGGTGGAGGGTCTTTTCCAATGCCTGCAGAGCCTGCACCAGTCTTGGCCTGGAATATTCCCTCCATGATCTGGCCTGCCTATGCATCATTGTGGCAGGCTCTCCAAAATCCTTCAATGCACCTGAGGTGGCAGAGGCCTTCCTGGCATCACACGCCCCATGACATCCATGGGGCAGACAAAGGAATGGGGAGGCACCTCTCACCACCCAGCCAGATGCAGCTGGGATGGACACAACTCTGGCTCGGATGAGCCCAGAGAAAGAGAAAAGAACCTACACGGGTGCTGTGCCCACTAGCCTATCCCTCGCCATGGAGGAATTCAAAGTGGCTGCCCCCAAAGGAAAGCACCAAAATAGGAGAAGGGCAAAAGAGAAAGGGATCCATCAGGACAAGTCTCTGCGGATCTGATCTAGAAGCGATAGTGCCAGCCCACACTCCGATGAATCATCAGGATAAAAAGTCCCATGACAGAGGCCAACAGGTATGCGGTTCTCTGAAACCTCCCGACAGAGGACCTGCTGCGGCTACCGCCACTACCCCCAAGGCCCTCTGGAGGGAACCTGGATCCACCACAGAAACATGGGGTTGATACCTGTTCCCAAGCTGCTTCAGACGCTGCACCGCACTCCAAGAGCACTGCTGATGGCCACAAGGAGTGGCCCCAAGCAAGAGACACTGGTGTGGCCTGTGGGAAGATGGACACCCAGAAGGGCTGAGAGAGCTGAATTTCAAACTACCTGTTGTTCCCTGAGTTGCTTCTCTTTTTTCTTCCATGCTGGTCCCTGGTAGGTCTTCTTGACGTCCTCCTGCTCTGATGCTTGGAAATGTGGCTGACACTGCCTCGGTTGCTGGTCTGTAAAAGACGGCCTCATGGGATGCGGGGCAAAGTATTTTGGGAAACTAGCCAGGCAGCTCTCTTAAAGGGACCTCACCATGAGGTGTCTTCCATAACCAGATAACCCCCTCCAAGGTTAGTACATATTTTCAGCCCGGTGGTGGCGCTCAAGTATAGAGTGGTGCCCATGCTCGTCTACACTTTGTTGAAATGAGTACCCATATTCCTTATTTTTCCCCATTTATCTAATATTGCTGCTAATTCTAACCATCCCCTTTTCCTTGTTTTGATGGATGAAGAGGAGTACTACTCGTTAGTGCAGTGCCACCACCGGGATTTCCAGGTCTGAGGCACTAGGGTCACAAGGTGCAGAGAGGAACGGGGGTATACTAGGCACAGCCCAGGCACCCCCTGGACTTAAAGTAGTTAAGCCTGTCTGCATTAAACTTCACTCAAAGGGAAGGGGGGCACCACAAGAGGTGTATGGAGGGGCGAGCCAGAGAGGGGTCTGCTAGGGTAGGCCACCATCAGTCCCAGGGCAGGATGGAGGTGAGGCCAGCTAGAGGGACCCTCATGGATGGAGGTCCTAGTCACCACCAGACATAGAACTCGGACTTTACGCCGCAGTCCACCTGGGTACAATACAAGGGATGTACTCAGCCCAAGTCTGACATCGATAAGAGATATGAGGATGTGGAATGGCATACATCACGGTGGGGGATAGGATGGGCAATGTTTGGGTATAAAATGCTAAGGAAAGGGGGTATTCCCCCATGTACAACATCCCCAGCGACAACTGCACAGGTCTGGGCTGCAGGACAGCTGACTGGAGAGGTGAAAGGTAGTCACAGTGGAGGGAAAAAAGCGGGGAGGGAGGCATGGAGGAGAAAAGGAAGGAGAATGAGGTTGTTAGACATTGGTTTAGGGTTACATGCATCTTTATGGAACCCCTTGCTATTGCTGTTGTGTGTTATTTCTATTATTGAAATGTTCTTATGTACAGGCAAATGGGGACATCACAGGGAAAGGGAAGGGCCATGTGGGTGAGAGGCAAAAGGGGGCAGCCCTGGTGCCCCATGGACACATAGGGGACCAAGCTGGAGTATAAATTGTAACGCAGGCCAGATTATCACATTCCCTAAGGGATGGAGACTAGGACGATCTCTTGCAATGTTAGGGAGCTCAACTTTCCTATAAAAAGAAAAAAAGTCTTGTCATACCTGAAGAAGCTGAGCCCCCTAATGGCATTCCTTCGGGAGACAAAACTCTCCCCGGCAGAATCCAGAAAACTTCGGTAGGGGTGGGTGGGGGAAGAAAGTCACAGTGTGACTCCCTCACATAAATGAGGAGTCTTGATATTACTCCATAAAAACCTGGGATGGAAGGTGCCCAGGCAAAGCAGAGACAAGGAGGGCAGATGGATGATAGTGGAACTGGACATCCCACAGGGACCAGTGATCCTGGTGAACATCTATGCCCCTGACCAGGACACCCTGCAGTTCTTCCACAGTATTAATCAGGCACTCACCGAGCTGAACACGAGTAAAGCCCCAGTGCTGATGGGGGGAGATTTTAATCTTACCTTGGACCGTCAGCTAGACAGGAGCACGCAGGTCCCCAAACTGCACAGACAAGCTGCAAAAGTGGTCTGTAGACTGATGGAGGAACAGGGGCCAGTGGACACCTGCAGAACCATGTACCCTGATGCACGGGATTATACCTGTTTTTCACAAGTGCATGGATCCTCCAGTAGTATAGACATGTGACTGGTGTCCAATACATTATATGAGGGAGTCACTAAGATGCAGACTCATCTGATTGTCCTCTCAGACCACACACCCTTGGAGCTGGTAGTCAGCCAGGGAGAGGAATCGCCCCAACCCTCCACATAGCAGTTGGACGCCTTCCTACTGGAAGACGAGCAGTTCCAGGCCTGGTTGGAGCTGGAGGTGGAGGAGTACTGGAGGCTAAATGACAATGGGAAAGTCTCAGACTCCACCCTGTGGGAGGCATTCAAAGCCACCCTGAGGGGAAGGATTATTGCATTCACTACAGTCAGGAAATGGTGCAGGAAGGCAGAACAGAGGGTGCTCGAAATAAAATTCATTGTCCTGGAAAGCTGATAAAAAGGCTACTCCAGGAAGGACCCCTGCATTCCTTGCTGGAACAACTCTTGAGCACTAGGGTCACCCTTAATATCCATCTCACACGTCAGGCATAATTCGACCTAAGGAGACTGAAGTACTCTTATTGGGAGGGAGGTGAAAAGGCCAGCAAACTGCTGGCATATAGACTTAAAACTAGGCAGAAGGGTGGGAATATAGCCACCCTCCAGAAGCCTGAAGGGGGGAAAGTCTTCGGCCAAGAAGGGATAAACTCTGTCATGGCACGGTTTTATGAGAAACTGTATGCTTCACCCACCCTCCTTGGACCTGGGCAAGATAAAATAATTTTTGGACCATCTCCCAATCCCCATATTGGACACTGCCAAAACCCAGGCCCTCAAAGCCCCAATTACAGTGGAAGAAATTCAAGCAGTAATACTCACCATGAACCAACATAAAGTGCTTGGTAAAGATGGTCTACCGATAGTATATCAGGCCAAAGGGGTGGTCCTGGCCCCATACCTGGCCAGAGTGTAAGAGAATTCTCTGGGAAAGGGGACCCTACCATCGACAATAAGAGGCTACCATCACGGTGCTTCCTAAGAAGGATTAAAAAAAACTCAACCCCGGCAGTTACCAACCCATATCCCTCATCAGTGCAGATGCGAAGATCCTGGCCAAAGTCCAGGCAGTGTGCATGGATAAATTGCTGCCAGGACTCATCCACCCAGACCAGGCAGGGTTTGCCAAGGGGATACTAGGATCAGACCATCACAGGACTCTTCTCATGCTCATGCATGTGGTCAGGTCCTCTAAGGCACCCATGGCAGCCCTAGCTTTCAATTTTGAAAAGGCCTTCGACTCTGTTGAATGGCCTTTTCTAATGCAAACCCTGATGACCATGGGCTTGGGCCCAGGGTTTTCTGGTGTAGACCAAGTTACTATATTTCTCGCCCTCTGCATCTGTCCTTACAA
The DNA here is from genome assembly GCA_016271365.2 of Neoceratodus forsteri. Classification (NCBI taxonomy): domain Eukaryota; kingdom Metazoa; phylum Chordata; order Ceratodontiformes; family Ceratodontidae; genus Neoceratodus; species Neoceratodus forsteri. The sequence continues at coordinate 433,451,139 of JADMNL010000022.1, read as the reverse complement.
ACCGCAGGCTGTCACCTCCCTTTGACTAGCAAAAGGTAACAAGGCAGGAGTGCACCCTGTTGTTCTTGCTATTTGTCCTGGCCATTGAGCTTCTGGCTATACCTATCAGAGAAGCCAAAATGATACCCGGGATACAGGTGGGCAATTCCACTGTTAAGACGTTCCTATATGTGGATGATTTGCTAGTGACCAGCGAGCACACACCCCAAGTAGTCAAAATCGTGTTAGACATTCTATCAACCTTTTCTCAGGTTTCAGGGCTCCGGGTTAACCAAGCCAAGACTGAGGTGCTGCCATTGAACTCGGCCTGCTGTGACCATGCTTTCAAGGCCTATGGGTTCAAGTGGTCACCTGATGGAATCAAATACCTGGGCATTATTATGCACCAACCCCGGCCAAAATGATTTTGGTCAACTTCAACAGCTTATTGGAGTTCTTGAGGGTAGATGTGGCCAGATGGCAGGCCTTGGGCCTTTCTTTGGCTGAGAAAATAGACTCCATCAAAATGGTAGCAGCCCTAAGGCTGTTGTACTTGTTGGCACACCTGCCCATACAAATCCCACAGAAATGGTATCAGAAAGTGGATACCATACTCGGGGGGGTTCCTGTGGAAGGGACAACCACCACGGTTTAGAAAGTAAAAACTTTGCCAGCACTGGAGCAAGGGGGGATGGGGACTCCCGTGGTTCCAGGGGTATCATATGGCCTACATTTCAGCACAGGTAATCTGATGGTTTATACTGGTGGGTCACATTACTCCAACCTGGGTTCCACTAGAAGCTGCCTTAATAGGATCACCACTCCTGCCTATGATATTATACTGGACAAAAGGAATGTTAAGGAAATGCCCTCCCCATTGAGGTATCTGTTAAGTACTGGAGTAAGGTGTCTAACATTCTTAAGGTTAATCCAGCCCAGTGGAAATATATGCCACTGTGGGACAACCCAGCTCTACAAGTGGGGAAAAGTAATATACATTGGAGACTATGGGAGTCCCAAGGTATAGCCACTGTGCAAGATCTGCTCAAGCCAGGTGCAAGGGTGATAGATACCTTCCAGGTCCTGAAGGATAGATACCAGCTCCCAGGCAGCCATTTTTGGCATTATCTGCAAATTAGAGGTGCCATAATGCACGCACCAAATGCACCAGGACCTAAGGAGACGCACCAGAGGATACACCTTCTCGGGGCATGGAAGACACTGACCAAGTCTAGGGTCAGTAAAATTTACAATATGATGAGAGACTCCCTTCCCAACTCAAACAGCTAGGTTCCAGTGGGAAACCGAACTGTGATGCTCTATCTCTGAGCAGCAGTGGGCCCACAGCTGGGCACGAAAACACTCTGCTTGCAGAGTTGGACATACTGGGTTGATCATGAACAAAACACTGCTGCGTTGGTACTATACCCCAGCAAAATTAAAAACCAACAGGGGCTGTCAACCCAGGATCACTGCTGGTGATGCAGCCAACACGGGGACCATCTTGTCCATGTATTATGGGAATGCACGGGCCTGAAGAGTTTCTGGGAGTGAGCACAAGACATCTGTAGAGAGGTGCACCCTTGCTCCCCTGAACCCTCATTATTATTGCTGGACTGTGAGAGATCAGGCCTTTCCAAGAATAATCAGGGGGCTCACTGGGTTACAGCGCTGGGAGCAGCAGCCAAGAGGTTGATCTTAATGAAGTAGTGCACCAGGACTAGCCCTTCCATTTCTGACTTATTGCAATCACTGGCAGCAGTGGCAGGGTTTGAAAGTCTCTCCAACTTTGCCATGGGTGCCATGAAGGCCTACACAGAATGCTGGTAGCCCTTCCAGGATTCAAGCTACTGCCATCAGCCCCCCACCGGACACAGGATGAGAGAGCATTATGAGTACCCCACACCACCTAGATCCCTCCCCCTGAACCAGCTTCCCAATAATTCCATTACTTCTTTCTTTTTCATACACCACAACCCAGTTTTTCTGTTTGTATATAGTTAGGAGTTTGTGTTTGTCAGTAGTGGTAGAATGTACAGTCAGGATCCAAGGGATGGGGCCCAGCGACCATGGCTTGGCCAGAATATAAGTTTGTTTTTTGTTATATACATGGATAGTATATGGGCATACCAATGTTATGTTTCATTGGAAAGCAACATGCTATGTACAGGTCTGGACCACCCAGTACCTTGCCAAGTACCCCAGAACCACCACATGCTGCGATGATCCTGGGGGCTGTATGTTAAGTTATTTGTTGTTGTGTTGGAAAATTGAATAAAATCTTTAACGTAAAAAGATACTGAAACATTCATGTCTAAATGGTGAGAAATACTTAATGAGGTGTCAAATCAGCTAAAGCAGCTTATTATTGAACTTGGCAAAGAAACAATTAATCAATTCACAGAGGAGATTAAAAAGAAAGAAGCTGTTGTCCTAACATTTACAGATCATAGTGAATTTGACTTTCATAATAAAAAAACTTAAATCAACTATCCAAAGACTTGCTATAGAGTTAGAAGCAGCAAAACAAAAGAAGTTCATTAGAGACCATAAGGACTATATAGTGTATGGTGGAATGTTGTTCCCACTAGAAATTCCACCATACTGAGATGCTGTTCAGTCACAGAGAAATCAATGAATGGAATGCTGTTCTGATCGTACGTGCAGAACAGCATTCCATTCATGTAGACTGTGAAGCTTAGGCTCTGTCTATGAAGCATAAATAGAAAACCGCCATGTGCCAATTCTTTTTCTAAACACACCGAAAATGGCTGTGGCGGTTTGTTGGACAATGGATCAGTTAATTTTTAAGTTGGATCAACCAGATTGTATGTTAAAAATAAGTTAACTTACATATTTCAGCAAAACAAGTTAGTTTTTTCGTGCTAAGCCAGATGTCTGGTCGCCATGTTATTTTTTTACCAAATCCCACCCACACAAGAACGGCAGTCAATGGGAGTGTGCGCTGCTAATGTGGGGATGCCCAGTCCCTAGCAACTACACAACTCACCAGTATGAAGCCAAACACAATATTTTCTTTGACACTAACAGAATGAATTTTTAAAGCCGAAAAACAACCATTATAAAAAATGCAGGATGGTTAACCCAATACAAAACCGTGTGTTCTGCCACCTCAGAGTCTTATTCCCAAGAACCTCTTGAGCTTCGCTCTCGAGGTCACAAGGAATCAGACCCCTGTGTGGCAGAACACACTGGTTCTGCATGGCTACCCATCCTGTATTCTCTATGAATTTAACAGAGTGTATAACTGGTAAAACAACATGTCTGCAGCAAGGAGGATCTACAGGTGAGCATAGAGTGTCTTTCAAACTAAACACTGGAATGAGTGGTTCAGAAACCAGCCATTCTAAAGAATATTTTTTTAGGGAGGCCAACAAATAGCCAAGACACTCCCTATACCCCCCCCCCCAACCACCACCACAATCAGTGGGGTCATGCAGGAGTTCCAGGAACAACAAATATCAAGTGTTCAGAACTGAAAACAATATAAGATGAGCAAGAGGAAGACGAGGAGGGGGAAGAAGGGGAGGGCAAGGAGGTTGGGCAATTTTCACAACAGAGAGATATCTTATCAGGACCAGTACCACAGCCAGCATTATCATCAGGATTTTCAGGAGAAACAGAGACAAATTTAATACCAGCCAGAACCATACAATCAATAAAGGTAATTAACCTTTCTAATAAAGCCCTCTCTGAAACTGAACTTTCATTACTAGATAAATGCCTATGATTTTCACCAACAGTGCCTGCCAATAGGTTTCAAACCTTTATTGATCTTCCACTTGTCGTAACCTGAGCCTCTAATCTTTTTTTCAATAAATTAGAAATGAAGAAAAGAAATAAAGAAGGCATAGAGTTACATGAAACAACTAATAATTCTGCTGATGCGGCAATCTCCAGCACTGAGAACAGAGTGTTTAAAGCAAATTCCCATTTTAACACCCCCCCGCCCCATCAACAGCAATACAGACATTTAAAGAGCTGTACGAGAAAGAATTTGAATTTTTCAGTAATATGCCAAACTTGCAATATCAGAATTTGACCAAAATAGAGAGAGAAGCACTTGAACATTACAAAAAGACACATGAATTGCTACCAAACAAGCAGACAAAGGTGGAGGGGTAGTTATTCTAAACACACAAGACTATATTCAGGAAATTCTGAGACAACTCAAAGATGATAGATTTTACAAAACATTTCACAAAGATCCAACAGAGGATTTTAAATGGCACATTGACAATTTTTTAGAAGGTGCCCTCTCTATGGGAACCATCGATCAGAACACCAAAGAGTTCCTCACTGTTAAACTCCCAGTGCATGCTACTATATAAATTTTACCAAAGGTGCATAAGTCTCTCACCAAGTCACCAGGGAGGCCTGTTATTAGCGGAAAATGCTCCATCACTGAACCTTTATCTCAATATATTGACTATTTCTTGAGATCTTTTGTTTCCAGTTTAGGTTCATACATCCAAGATTCTACATGTATCCTGAAAGTACGGGAAGATATAGAAGGCAATAAGGACTCATATCTGATAACACTGGATATCAAATCCTTATATACTAATGTACCACAAGAGAGAGCACTTGATTCGATTGCACATTATTTAAATCAAAGAGATATTAATACAGAACCAAATACTGAATTTTTACTGAAGTTGTCAGAATTTGTTTTGAAATTTTATTCCTTTGTATTCCTTGCCAAACATTACCTACAAACCAAAGGAGTTGCTATAAGGTCCAAGTCCGCTCCTAGCATTGCTAAATTGTATGTGGGGCTTTAGGAGTGCAATAATGTACAAGACAGTGATAACGATCTTTTTTTCCAGAAAACTGATATTCGGCATTGTTATACTGATGACATTATTATGATTTGGAAAAGTGATTTGGTAGCACTTGAACAATTCATAGATTATTCACATAGTACTAACCCCCATTTGCACTTTTCTTACACAGCAAGCAAACATGAAGTCAATTTTCTGGATTTATGTGTTAAAAATGATAATAAAGGTGGTATCAGCACTGAGATTTACCATAGAGAATGTGCTAAGAATACCTTGTTACAGGCATCTAGCTGCCATCCAAGGCATATGGTAAATAATATACCAAAAGATCAGTTTCTTAGACTCAGGAGGAATTGTAGCACAGCAGAGAGTTTTGAAATTGCAACTGAAGACATGCAAGGGAGATCCCTTGAGAGAGGCTATAGTGGTGCAGCTGTATAAACAGCTAGAACATTTGCCACTAAACAGAATAGGCAGGATTTACTTCAACCACTTAACACTTAATAGTAATTATACAGAGACCAATGATAGATTTACTATTGTTACTAATTTTTCAACGCATGCATCGAATATTGAGAATGTATTCAGAAAAAAATTGGTGTTTTGAAGGAAGATCCACACCTTGATGCTATTACTAGGAATACACCTAGAGTTACTTTTAGATGTGCTGACACACAAAGAGACAAGTTAGTACACAGCCATAAGTGGAGACCAAACACCACCACATAATAATAATAAAAATAATACATTTATTTATATGGTGCCTTTCGATTACCAAGGCGCCTAACAATATAAAAACAAATCACACATCAAATGACAGATCATTACAGTTAAAATCATGTACCAATACAAAAGTTACACAGTTAAATTAACTCAAAAAGCTTTTTGCCACAGATAGGTTTTTAAGTCCTGCTTAAATTCCTCCACAGTTGCACACTCCCATAACTGATGAGGTAGATAATTCCAAAGGGGGGGGGGCTGCATAAGCAAAAGCTCTAGAACCAGATGACTTCAAATTCACCCTTGTAATCTCTAACAACCCCTCGTCGGCCGAGTGGAGTGATCAGCCATGGCTTACTAATGTGACTGGTTGCTTCACTTGTAAAAAATGTGTACATTGCAAACACATTACAGCACATAAAATGCTTTCTCACCCTTTTTTTTGACAAAGAATACACTGTAAGACAATACATTGCATGTTATAACACTGATATAATCTATGTAGCCACTTGCAGTTGTCAAGCCTTTTATATGGGAAAAACTAAACTTTTTCAGAACAAGGTCAATGAACATGTTAGGGCTATTGCCAACAGTGATTTGAAGTATGCAACTGCCCAGCAAGTTAAATTATCTAGAAATCCAGAAGAACATAGTTTTTGTTTTAGGGCAATTGATAAAGTCAATATGAACCCCAGAGGGGGGTGATTTCGATTAACTGCTCAGAAAGAGATAAGGTTTTTGGATCTACACCCTACAGGCTTGTAAATATCCTGGCCTCAATGTCATCTTTGATATAACACCTTATTTGAAATAGATCCTTTTCTGTGCTTTTTCTATTACAGGACGCCCTTCATGTCCACAATGCATTCAGGTTTTGCTGCTGCTATTTGCTGCTATCATATTTTATCTTTAAAGGTCTGCACCAGGCAACTCTTTTAGCTCATGTGTCAGTGGCCATTAACAAATCATACATATTCTATTTCCTTCAACATAGAAACATAGAAACATAGAATGTGTTGGCAGATAAGGACAGCTTGGCCCACCTAGATAAGCTGCTGATCTTAGTTAACCAACAGCCTACTTCCTCCTACCCCCAACTAGAATTGCCTTATGTCTGTCCCATGCATTCTTGAATTCCCCCACTGTTTTTGACTCCACAGCCTCCTCAGGAAGGCTGTTCCATGCATCTACAACCTTCTCCATGAAAAAATACTTCCTCACATTACCTCTGAGCCACCCCCCATCTTCAAATTGTGCCCCCTTGTTCTTGCACATCTCTTTTTCTGAAAGATGCTACCCTCTTGGACTTTGTTGATTCCCTTCAAGTACTTAAAAGTTTCTATCATGTCCCCCCTCTCCCTCCTTTCCTCAAGGCTATACATAGTAAGCTCCCTTAGTCTTTCTTTATATGTCTTCTGGTGCAGACCCTGCACCATTTTGGTTTCCCTCCTCTGGATAGCCTCCATCCTGTCTATGTCTTTGCAGAGATGGGGTCTCCAGAACTGCACACAGTACTCTAGGTGTGGTCTCACCAACTGTCTGTACAGAGGGATAACAACTTCCTGTTTTCAACTGGTGATGCCTCTCCCTATGCATCCCAGTATCCCCCCAGCCCTCCTTACTGCATTCTCACATTGCTTGCCCACCTTTAGGTCATCTGATATAACTACCCCCAGGTTCCTTTCCATTTTTGTTGTTGTCAGTATCGCAGCCCCCTTTGTTTACGCATCCCCTGGGTTTTTGTTTCCCAGGTGCATTAGTTTGCACTTCTTTGCATTGAATCTAAGCTGACATACATTTGACCATTTCTCCAACCTTGCCAAGTCCCTTCTCATACTTTCCACCCCCACCTTGTGTATCAGCCCTGTTGCAGATCTTTGTGTCATCTGCAAAGAGATATACTTTTCCTTCCAGTCCCTCTGCAATGTCACTTATAAAGACATTAAAAAGGATTAGACCCAGTACTGAACCCTGCAGTACCCCACTAGTAACCCCCTTTCTTCACTGTGGACTCTGTTTACTATTACCCTCTGTCTTTTGGGTGGGACCATGTCAAATGTCTTGCTAAAGTGTATGTAGGCCATGTCCATAGCCCCTCCCTGGTCTACTACTTTGGTCACCCAGTCAAAGAAATTGATAAGATTCGTCTGACATGACCTTCTGGCTGTGAGTCCGTGCTGTCTTCGGTCCTGTGCCCCACTGGCCTCTAGGTACTCAACAATTCTTTCCTTCAGAAGTGATTCCATCATTTTCCCTACCACTGAGGTCAAACTGACAAGTCTGTAGTTTCCTGCCTCTCCCTTGCTTCCACTTTTGTGAAGGGGAATCACATCTGCCCTGCTCCAGTCCTCAGGTACCACACCATCCTCCCATGATTTGTTAAAAGGGGTAGTCAGTGCTGTTACTAGTTCTCCCCTTAGTTCTTTTGGAATTCTGGGGTAAATCCCATCAGGCCCCATTGCTTTATCCACCTTCAGTTTTAGGAGTTCTTTCAGAACCCTTTCTTCTGTGAAAGGACTGATATCAACCCCCCCTGTCCAGAGTACTTCTATTGACTGGATTAGGTGCCTCCCCCTCCTCTTCCTTTGTGAATACTGAGGAGAAATATACATTCAGTATCCCTGCTTTTTCACTGTTCCTCTCCGCCCAACCACCCTCTCCTTTAATCATCCTCAGTATCCCTGTCTTAGTCTTTCTTCACTCCCTAATGTACCTATACCAGTTAGCTCTCTGCCAGATCACAGCGCATGAAGGTAAATGGCACCCTGTCCAATACCCTGCCCATTCACTCGGGGTCCCCCAGGGTTCCATCCTGGACCTCATTCTGTTCAGCCTATTTCTCAATACCCTCCCCAGCTCCAACTTGGGCAATATTGTACTCTATGCCAATGATGCGGTTCTCCTTGCCTCTCACCCTGACCCTGCATCGCTACAGGAATCCCTGCAGCACACATTCAACAAAGACAAAAAGTGGTTCCTTGACCACCAGCTGGTCATTAACCTCAAAAAACCAAATCTATGCTTTTTTTCGCATCACCAGAATATGGCCAAAAATGCCCCCCCTGCATTCCCCCAGTAATGCTCACCCTCTCGAGCAGGTGTCATCCCACAAGTACCTGGGCATCATCTTTGACTCAGCTCTTACATTCCACACCCACATCAATACCCTGTCCTCAGCCATAAACTCACGGATTGGCCTTCTCTATCGCCACAGAGATTGCCTCCCTCAAACAGCGCTCCAACTGGCCAGCAACTCCTCCGTCCTGTCCCTAGTGGACTACGGCCTACCTACGGCCAACAATACTGCCCTCACCAGATTCCAGATCTTGATAAACAAGGCCTGCAGGTTCCTGATCAGTGCATCCCTCCACACCCATACTTGCCTGCTTTATTCCACCGCCAACCTGCTCACCTTGGAGGAGTGCTTGCACTACCAAACCTGCTTACTTGCCAAAAAATCCCTGCTAGGACTCTCCCCCCCAGGGTCACCACATCCCAGCAGCTTTCATCCCCATCCATTGCCACCCGTAGCTCAGTTACGGCCACCTTTCTGGTGCCCCATACCAAGACCTCCCTAGCCCAAAGGTCCTTCCACTACCGTGCCCCCACATAGCTCAACTCCCTCCCGCACTCTGTCAATAAGTCTACCAAAGTTGGTCCATTTAGAGTCGCTCTCCGTAACCACCTCTTTGGCACCCAAAGCTGTAGTTGCCCTTAATCAACATAATGTTGGGGTCTCTCCTTGTTTCTTGCCCACAGTGGACTGCTCCCCCCCTTTTTTTCCCCTTCTCTTTTCCTCACCCCTGTTCCCCCCACCACCCTTCCACTTAGGTATTTCCCGGTATTACCAGGGTTATGACTTCTATTATTGTTATACTTTATACGATTGCTATTTACTGCATGTAACTTTATCCCATAAACCGCTATTATATTCTGTTCTTTTTGTTATCTGTATTGCACCTGTATGTTATCACTGTTGTATCTCACACTGTAGCTATGTCTACCCTCCCTGCGACTAGGTGCTTTTGTAAATGAGTTCCTGACTCAAAGGTTGTAAATCCGACTTTAAAAAATGAATAAATAAACATAAAAGGTTTTATACCCCTTCTTAATCGAGTTGGCCATCTTTTCCTTGATTTGGGCCTTTCCTATTCTGACTGCCTTCCTCACTTCTTTCTGCTTTTACTGGTACTGTTCTCTGTCCTGCTCCTTCTGTGTTTCCTTAAACCTCCTGAATGCTATCTTTTTCTCCCTAACCTTCCCTGCCACTTTTTTTGAGAACCGTAGTGTTTTTTTCTTCTATTTTGATTTCTTTGCTTCACATAAAGGCTTGTTGCCTCTGTGATGGCAGTTTTGATGTTTCCCCATTGTTGCTCCACCCCACCTCCTTGCCTGTTTGCTAGTGTTTTTCTGAGGCACTCTCCCATTTTGACAAAATCAGCCCTCCTGAAGTCCAGTACTTTCACTTTTGTATGACTTGACTCTACAGCTAAGTTTATTGTGAACCATACTGTTTGGTGGTCACTTGCTCCCAGATGGCTACCCACTTCTAGATTTGAGATCCTCTCTCTGGCCCTATTTGAAAGTAGCAGATCTTAGACTGCTCCCTCCCGAGTGGGTTCCAGCACTAGCCATCTGAGGCATGCCCCCTGTAGGACATCGAGAATAGCCCTGCTCTTGAATGTGGCTGCAACAAAGGTGCTCCAGTTAACATCTGGCATATTCAGGTCCCTCATCAGCAATATCTCCCCTTTCTCTGCTGTCCTAAGGATGCCTTCTATCATTTCCTTGTCCATTTCCTCCCCTTGAGACGGGGGTCTGAATACAACTCCTGTACGGATTGTGGTGCCATTTCCAGTCTCCAGGGTGACCCATAGTGACTCCTCTCCTCCCTGTTTACCCTTTAGTTCCATTGCCTTGATCCCTTCCCTTACATAGAGAGTTACTCCTCCCCCTCTTCTACCCTTCCTGTCCCTCCTGTAGATTGTGTACCCTGGTATGTGGACATCCCAGTCACGGTTCTCTGTGTACCAAGTTTCTGTGACTGCCACGATATGCAAGCATCCCTCTTCCATCAAGGCCACCAGTTTAGGGAGCTTGTTACCTAGATTATGGGCATTGGTACTCATTACCCTCCATTTTTTGATGGCCTTATCCATTTTTGCCCCATCCCTATCCTTACTGCCTTTGTCTTTTTCTCCATTTACCCTTGCCCTTCTCTCTATTGACTGCTCTATCTTGGTGATCACCTCATTAACTACCTTGATTTTATTTTGGGGGGGCTAGGATTTCCCTTCTCCTTTTCAGTGCCTCCCTTCTTGGCTAGTTTAAATGCTTGCCAATGAAGCATTTAAACCTATCACCTAGGATTCTGGTTCCCCTCCTTGACAGATGCAGACCATCGCACCAGTATAGACCTGTATCCCTCCAAGTGGAGCCCCAATCCACAATGAAGCTGAAACCCTGAACTCTGCACCAGTTTTTCAACCACTGATTGAATCCCATGGTGTGGAGTACCCTAGCCTCACCCATACCATAGACAGGCAGCACCTACGAGAAGGTTACAGTGCATGTTACGTGTATAAGGCCCTTCCCCAACTCCACAAACTCCTCCTGCACTGCTCCGATCCCTTTCCCAGCCATATCATTTGTTCCTAGGTGGACAATTACATCCAGCTCCTTCCCCCATGCAGCTGCTCCTGCGATCCTGAGGATTCGCTCCTTGTCCCTCCAAGCCATGGCCCAAGCACAGGCATCCACCTCACCTCCTCTCTCCCACTCCCACCTCCCAATAATAGAGTCTCCCACCAGGAGTTGCTTCCTTCCCCTGTGGGGTCCCATGCCACCCTCCTGTGGGTCTCCTTTGTGGAGGTTCCCAGCATCCTCCTTGGTCTCCACTGCAGGTGCCTCCATAGAGGAACCACACTCTGCCAGAATGGCATATGAATTGTAGAGTGGTACAGCTGGAGGGATGTGCCTCTGTTCCACCAGCCTCACCCTCCCTGAGACAACTGTGGTCCAACTGCTCCTCTTTCTTGGCAACCTTGGCAACCTCTGTGGCAGCAGCGGTGGCCCTGGTGGTTCCTGGGTTGGAAAGGAGGTCCCCCAACTCAGCCTGGAGATGAGCAACCTCCTCCCTCAGCTCAGAGAGGTGTCTGCAGATGAGACAACACCACATCCTCCTGAATGTCTTCCGGAAGACTGCTGCTCCACAGCCACTGCACTGCACCACTCCCATCATGTCTTTATTTGTGGTCCCTTAACTGTTGTTTTGTATACTCTTTCCTCTCTCTGTTTATTTTATTTATTTATATATATATATATATTTTTTCCCCCTACTTTCCTACTGCCTCCGTGCCCTTAAAGCTCCTGATCTTCCTGTTCTTGGACAGTAAGTTCCTATATTCCTCAGTAATCTCCTTCTTACTTGCTCAGAGTCAGACCTCCAGCAGCTAGGGGTGGTGGAGAGCTACTCTGTTCTTTCTAGGATGGTGATTCTTTTGTGCCTCTGTGATCACTCCCTTCCTGCCCCCAAACAGGAAGTTTCTGTTGTTAGTCAAATCCTGTGCTTATAAAAGTAGATCTGGCTTAGACTGGGGGGTGGAGGGGAGGGATGGGGGGCAATATAGCCCCAGTAGAGTAGTATAGTTCTAACAGCACCTCTTTCCTCTTGCTGTTCTCTGCCACAAGCTAGCTAGGTCAAGTTTTTAAATGCAAACACCTGGCTTCCTTCTCTCTAAGCCACTACCCCTAATTAACAGTTTGTGTCTTCACCAAGCTAACTGCACAGATAACAATTCCTCTCCCAACTCAGACAAACACTCTCTTTTTTTTTTACCCTAAACTGAAGTTCCCAGTAATATAGTTCTAGTTCTTTAGTCCAGTAGAGTAGTATAGTTCTAAAGCACCTCCTTCCCCTTGCTGTTCTCTCCCCTTCCCCCTTTCCCCTACCTTGGGTTATCTTTATAAATGATGATACTGTTTTTCTTTTGTTCATGAGGATATTTATTTTATACTACAACATGCATAATAATCTGTTGGCTCAATGTTGTGAATATAATGGCCCAGATATTCAGAAATGCACCAAAGGCGCAAGTCCAGCTCAGTGCAAATCAGATGTGCCATGGCACAACAGGAGCCATATTCAGAGGTTGCGCTGGCCACACTGCACCAGTGCAACCTGGCTGAATATGGCACAGTTGCGCCATGGTGCAACCATAGATACACCATGGTGCAACCAGAGGTGTGCCATGGCACAACCACAGGTATGCCATGGGCAGACAGAGAAACACCGGGGCAACCATGGGAGTAGAGCAACAGAGAGGGTCATGGCACAGAGGGGGGACCCAAGAACAGAGCCAGGGAAGCATAGTGACAGGCCACAGGAGGCCACAAACAGCTGGGCACAGCAGGGTGCACACAGGCACCCAGACCCCAACCCCAGAACACAACAATGACACAGACAGTAGGCAACAGGGAGTGCCAATTGTGGATGAAGGGCCACTAGGGGGTCCCTCACAGGCTACAGGCCATGCCCCCCTACACATCCAGACCAGGGCAGGCTACACCCAGGATCACGCAGCCAAGCATACACACCTGCCACAGAACCCTGACAACTGCCTCAAGGCCACCCAAAGGCACAGCCATCGACCGAGGGGAGAGACACCACCACAGTGGGACACACTGCAGCACACAGCATTGATCCACAGAAGCACAACACATGCCCCAACACACGCACTACACATGGACAGACATTGGGCCACTGCAGCATGGCTCCTCACACCACCTGCAAAACAGACACAGACATAGGCAGGTAAGTCAAAAGTAATATATTGTACAAAACAACTATATATATGAGAATGGTGTGGGGGAAGGTAAGAATGTGAGGGGAGGGGGTATGGAACAGGGACTGTACAGTGGGAAGAGGGACTGGAGGGGGAGGTACGGCTGGGGAAACAGGAAAACTCAGTGCCCAATGGACCTGCATCACCACCTCCATCATGGTCGATGTTATAAGTATCAACTACCTGAGGAGCCAGCAGTAGAGGGGCCTCCTTCGCCCGCCGCCAGACACCTAGGACAAGGGACAGGACAGGTGATCAGTGCAATGTCCCAAGGTACCATGCCCATCCACAGCGTGCACTGGGCAGTGGGAACACACACCCCTGGAGGGCCCATACAGGCCACCCACAGTGGTGTGGGCTAATGCCCGCCAGTAACATGGTACACTACATCAGCGCACAGTGGTGGTTCCCACCGGACAGTGGCCATCCGATTGCGCCATGGCAGTCATGTGGCACAGTGCTCATACAGCACCACAGCAACATCAGTGGAGCTGGGTGCACACCCACCCCACCAGCAGCTGGCACACTTGTCCAATGGATGCTCCACAGTGGCGGCACCATGCACAGTGTGACACACAGCTGCCACGGCACATGGCACAGGTGGTCATACCCGCATCTATGCCCCCGCCACCCTCCAATGATGGTGAACAGGACAATGTCAGTGTCTACCTACCCTCTGTGGCCCCACTGGTGCCAGAGCCACTCCTCCACTCTGGGCCACTGCGGCCTGGCATCCTGTCAGCACTGCCCACCTTCGGTCTTCAGGTCCTGGAAATGGAACAGAAACAGGTACGCATCAGTAACCAACCACAGCAGTAGCCCACCCCCCCTGTGCACAGGGTGAGCCCCTGCCCAACACGTCCCACACAGTGGCATGGCAACGCAAGGGGCAGAGTGTGATGCCACCCTACAATGCACATGATGATAGTGCACCGCCCTGCAGGATATGCCAGGCAGTCTAGCCAACATCATAGGACAGCACCAGGGCACACACGCATGATGGGCCTATTCATCTGGCTGTGGCACAGCCCCATGCCTGATGTGCACCTCCAGCCCCCTGAGGCACTCTGGATCCTTCTTTGCCAGGTCCCCATAGTGGTGGCAACACTGATCCCCCATCCTGGCCACCCCTGTGCGCTGCCTCAGTGAGGCAGCAATCACCTGCCACACAGCCACCCGGGGCTGCTGAAGTGGTGCCTGCCCAAACAGCTGGGGTGCAAGAGGTTGACAAGCTCGACCTGCATCCAGTTGGCCAGTCATCCAGATCGCTGCTGCACCATGCCTCAGATGCGAGCCATGGAGCAAAATGGTGGCGGCAGGCACATGTGGCCACTGCATGCGCCAGATGCACAGGCTGAGGGGGGACATGCACTGTGTCCACCCATTGTGCAGACTTGAAGATACACAGCATGAGCATGGCTAAGCAGGGTCAAGGGTGCGGGGATCACCCAGGGACAGAGGTCACAGCAGGGGTCAGAGATCAGCTGCCACACAGTGCACACATGCGCAACAGCAGGCATGGCACACCATGAGCCATGGCCCCTATTGGGCAGTGGGCACACAGTGCACAACAGTTGACAGTACACTGTCTAGTGCATGTGCACTGCTGTCCTGTGCACCGCGCATGCGCGCTTATTGCACCGTGACTTGCTCTGGAGCAATCTCATTGCGCATGGAGCAAATATGCAATATTCAGCCACCATATGCAAATTAGCTCATCAGCCAATGCATGGTGCACTGAGGGAATTAGCATATCATTACCATTGCACCAAAGCTCATTTGCATGCAATGCGCTATAAAAGCCCCACAACTCGGCAAAGGCCATGGACTGGTATTGCATCCTTTTGAGGTAAGTTGCACATGCTGCTAGAGCATACTGAGCCCAGCCAGCACAGCAGGGGGGATGGAACAGGGTGCTGCTGCCACTGACACACTGTGCTGTCCATGTCCACAGGAAGTGACATGTCGGAACAGGAGGAGGGTGAGGAGCATGGGCCTACTCACAAGCACAGGTCCAACTTCACGAAGGCAGAATGAGAGGCCCTGTTTGAGGCCTACCTCAACAGGGAGCCACTGTTGAGTGGTGGCACGGGCACACCACATGCCAGGGCTGGGGCCTGGGAGGAGGTGGCAGCATGCATGAACCAGCAGGGCAGCCACAAGCGGTCAGTACAGGAGTGCCGCAAGAAGGTGGGCATGGACAAGAGGTGCATTAAGGAGAAGGTGGCAGCCATCCATGTGGCCTGGAATGCCAATGGAGGGAGGCCTGCAAATGTGCCACAGCTCATGGCGCAGGAGGAGTTCATGGCAGCCACCATGCACCACAGCACCATGGAGGGTGTGCCTGAAGGAGAATTCCAGACAGATGGCAGACCATCACTGCATGGTACGTACATTGGCCATGCACAGCATGGCATGCACAGCATGATGTGGCTGCGTTTGGGGGGACACTTATGGGCATTGCACCACTGACACACCTGTTTTCTCTTTCAGCACCGACACGCCTGCATGCAGAGGATGGGGCACCAGCAGCGACCGTGGAGGTAGGACCAGCCCTGGAGGACCAGCCATGCACCACCATGGACATCCGAGGGCATGATAGTCTGCAGCACACCACCACTGTCCAGCTGGATGTCCTGGGCATGGGGTCGGACGAGGCCCTGGATGTGTTTCTACAGGATGCCAGTCTTGGCATCCTCTGCATGGAGATATGGATTAGGGTGGGGTCCGATGCCAATGTTGACCTCACCTTAATCCTGGACAGCATGGGTGATGTTGTGGAGGAGGCACCCATACCAGTCACCAACACAGGCAGTGTGTCCAGCCAACCTGACATGGGAGGAACAGCTGCCTGCCACCACTGTGGGTGCAGCTGCGTGCACTGCTACAGCTGTGCTGTGTGGTGGTGGTGGTGTGGCCATGCAGGCGCTGGGCAGCATTTAGCAGCTGGATGGGCAATGGCAGTGGGCTGCAGGTGCCACAGGGCAGCCAGATGCAGGGTCCACTGCTGGGGCACCAGCTAGGGACATGCCCTATGAGGACCCCACTGTGCAGTGTCCACCTGAGAGGGAGGCTGTGCAGCATGGCTGGTCACCACAGGAGGGTCAGCATCCCACCTGGGAGCCCCAGGATGCCGACCCGCTAGCACAGCATACCCATTTGCTACAGGCCTCCATGAAGCAACAGGTGCTGCTTGTTACTGGGGTGCATGCACTGCATGCAGAGGAGAGCCAGATGGCTGAGCAGCATGAGAGGGGTGCTGTGCAGCTTCTGGCAGTGATACAGCATATGCAGGAGGCCAAGAATGCATCCCAGAATCGCATTGCCAATGCAATCACAGATGGCCTTGCACTGCTGGCTGCCACAGGGTGTGGCCGGCCACCACAGACTCCACATAGTGCACTGTCCACCCCCACGATCCTGAGGTTGGGCAACACCCTCACTGTCAATGCCGAGCTCTGACGTTGGCATCCCAGGCACACCTGGGGCAGGTCTGTTTGGGTGTCTATGCACCCCTGCACAGACCTGGTCATGGTGCCACAGTACAACTCCTGTGGGGCTAATGCAAACACCCCCTGTGGCCGATGAGCAGCCTGTGGCTGCCGATCGACCCCGGTGTGGCTGCCCCCATGGCCGCAGTGGCCAAGGTTCTGTATGGCAGCCCTAATGCGCATGCCGCCCTGACTGCTGTCTGCAGCTGCTGCCCTGTGCATGCATGGGTGCCGTGTGTGTGTGTGTGCATACCACTGGTGTGGCACCTGTGTGTCATGTCGCATGCTACCTGTGTATGTGCCTGCCCAGCCACTGGACCATGTGGCATGGGTGTGTTGAGGACAGTTCAGCACCAGTTGTGCCTGTGCACTGGTGCAATGTATCTGATCCCCACCACATGCCAGCACCTGGGTGTGTGGGTGCATGTGTGTGTTTCTGTGTGATGCCGTGTGCAGTTGTGTGTGGTTGAGTGCCACTGACTCCCCTACCCCTGCATCATGCCTCTGTGTGTGCATGCCCATTGCCATGCACACCCCTGACTGTGTGCTGTACCTGTGTGTGTGGCTGTTGAATGGGTTTCGTGCCACCTACCTGCGTGCGCCATAGTGCTCCTGTGCGATGGTGTCATGATGCTAGCATGCCATCTGTTGCAGCTGGGGATCCCTCCACCTGGGGGGGGGCTGTCCACCACTCTCTGGCCCATTGCCTCTGTCATTCCCACTACTGTCATCCTCATCAGCCTCGACAGCTATCCCACGGTCAATGGCCATGTTGTGCAGTATGCAGCAGGCCAGGAACAGGCCACAGACTTTCGAGGGACTGTACTGTAGGACACTGCCAGACCTGTCTAGGCAATGGAAATGTGCTTTCAGCATACTGAATACATGCTCAATGATGTTGCGCATGCTGGCGTGTGCCTTGTTGTAGTGTTCCTCTGCTGTGGACGCCGGGCACCGATAGGGGGTGAGCAGCCAGGGCCTCAGTGGATAGGCGCTGTCTCCTGTGTGGATAATGACATGGTTAGCCCACTGACATCATTTGCTGTGCCCCTTGCCTGTCCCTGGCACCCTCGCCAGCATGCTCACCCTGCCCTCCCCCATCCCATGGCCTGCTGTGCCCATCACCCCTTGCCCATTCCATACTCACCCACTAGGTGGCCCGTGGGAATGTCCCCACACTTGAACCTGTGGCACAGCACAGTGCTGTGCCAGATGAACGCATCATGTGCACTCCCAGGATGTGTGGCACAGACATTGGTGATGCACCCCATGGCATTGCACACCAAGTGGCAGTTGACACTCGGGGACCCCTTCCTATTGATGTAGACCACACCCTCAGGGCCAGGTGACATACTGATGCCCACATGGGTGCAGTCAATGGCGCCAAGCATGCCAGGCATACGTGCCATCCTGTGGAAGTCCTGCATGGTTGCTGTACACTCCACCTGTGTGCTGTGGAAATGGATGTATTCTGAAGCACATGGCAGCAGAGCATTGAGGAGCTGTGTGAGGAGGCATGATGTGGCTGACTGGATTATGCCTGTGGTGTCCCCTGTTGGTCTCTGGAAGGTGCCTGTAGTGAGCAGGCATATGACAGCTGTCACTTTGGTCTCCACAGATACTGCATGGCTCTGTCTTGTAGGAGCCTGCATCTCCACACTGCACAGCTCATGGAGTTGCCTCAGAATGGCCCTGTTCAGGTGGTACCATCCCACAATCTCTGTGTTGGAGTGGTTCTCAAAGGTGGTGTGGGCACGGTACCACCTGTTTCAGGTGTACTGCTAACAGACCCTTCCTCAGCCATGTTGCTGTTCCTCCTGCATCCTCACACCCCTCATTATGGCCTCCATCAGGAAAGGTGCACTATCCATGGCCCCTGTAGTCCTGTATCCCCCTGGGCGGTCAGCTGCTGCAGGCTGTGTGCCACCCTGGTGTACTGGCTGGCACTGTGTCTGCCTGTCCCTCTCACTCTCTCCGCCCCTTTCTCCCTCTCCACTGCTACCTCTGTCCCTCTCCCTCTGTGGCTGCTTCTGTCTGTCTGTCTCTCACTCACTCTGTCTCTCTCCTTCTGTCTTTCTGTCTGTCTGTCTGTCCTTCCTTCTTTGTTTGTTCGATCACTCTCTCACTCTCCCTCTCACCTGGCACAAGTGCTGTCTGTGTGCTTTCACCCTGTATTTATAGGCTCAAGTCTGCTTGGTGCATCTCGGTTTTGCTCCGCGCTTGCGCTATGGTTCCACAGTTCAATATCGCACTGCACCAGATATTCATGGGCACGCCCCCTGCACTTGCGCCTGCATTCATTATTGTTGCCCATTGGCGCAATGGGATTTGTGCTGTGCAATGACTCCCAAAATCCCATTGTGCCAATGGGCAACTATAATGAATGCAGGCGCAAGTGCAGGGGGCGTGCCCATGAATATCGCTCCTTGGCGCAAGTCCGCACTTGCGCTGGTGCAACCCAGTTGTGCCATGCGTAACTGCTTTGAATATCCTGGCCAATGTGTTTTATCTTCATGCTGAACTCTCCTTTTAATCTGTATTTCGCATTTCTTCTGTCCAAGTACAGATCTTAACTTTGCTTGAATAGACAAGTAATTTATTTCGCTTTCTCTGTTAGATACATTATGAGAAATCTGCCTTTTGAAGCTACATAGCAAAGCTCAGAGACATTGTGATGCCATGAACTGTCCTCATACTAAATGTTTTTAATTGTATATACTTTTACTGTGTTGTGTCATGCAATATGTGTGTGCTTTTTCACAATGAATTTTGCTATTGTTATTGTGCAATTTGACACTGAATTTTTTTTGCTTTTGTATTGTTGTGACTTTATAATCACTAATGTTCTTTTATGATGTCACATTCTATGTGTATATAAAACGACCCCTCATTGTGAGTCTTTAGCCTGTTGAAAAAGGATTTCTGCTACCAATCCAAAACGCATCAAGGCATTTTTTTAACTGGCACCTCAATAAACTTTTTGGCATTGAACACATTAGTAAGCAGCATTTTATTTACAACTAGTGGTGAGTGCCACACTGTTTTGTTTTCCTATTTCAATTTTTGTCATTTAGCACCCCATCCTAGTGCGCTTTTTACGTGTTATTGAATATAGTTGGATGTCACCATCATTTTTATATGTTTATTTAAAAGTTGATGACTGGAAAAGGCACACTGAGCAATACACATTTCCAGGTGTGACCCAGGGGAAGGATACATGATGTAAGAATCTATATAGGCACAGAAACATGATTGCAGAACACTTCAAACAATACATGTCAGTGCAGTAGGAACAGTGCAGAACTGAAATATGATAAGGTAGCAAATCAAATCAAATAAACAATACATGTCAGTGCAGTAGGAACAGTGCAGAACTGAAATAGGATAAGGTATAGTAAACATAGAAACATAGACTTTGACGGCAGATGAGGACCGCTTGGCCCATCTAGTCTGCCCATTTCCCCTACCTACAGGATAGGCCACAGATCCTAATTAATCAACAGCCTATTTCTTCCTACCCCTCACAAGAATTGCCTTATGTCTGTCCCATGCATTCTTGAATTCTCCCACAGTTTTAGACCCCACAACCTCATCAGGAAGGCTATTCCATGCATCCACTACCCTCTCTGTGAAATAATACTTCCTCACATTGCCCCTAACTGCCCTCCTTCTATCTTTAAATTGTGTCCCCTTGTTTTTGCACGTCTCTTTTTCTGAAAGATGCTACCCTCTTGGACTTTGTTGATTCCACTGAGGTACTTAAAAAGTTTCTATCATGTCCCCCCTTTCCCTTCTTTCCTCAAGGGTATACATATTAAGCTCCTTTAGTCTCTCCTCATACGGCTTCTCTTGCAGACCCTGCACCATTTTAGTTGCCCTCCTCTGGACTGCCTCTATCCTGTCTATGTCCTTGCAGAGATGGGGTCTCCAGAACTGGACACAGTACTCCAGATGGGGTCTCACCAACTGCCTGTACAGAGGGATAACAACTTCCTGTTTTCTGCTGCTGATGCCTCCCTATGCATCCCAGTATACCCCCAGCCCTCCCTACTGCCTTGTCACATTGCTTGCTAACCTTAAGGTCATCTGATATGATTACCCCCAGGTTCCTTTCCTTTTTTGTTGTTGTTACTACCTCCCCACCCATTGTGTATTCTTCCCCTGGGTTCATGTTTCCCAGGTGCATTATTTTGCACTTCTTTGCATTGAATCCTAGCTGCCATGCTTCTGACCATTCCTCCAACCTTGCCAAGTCCCTTTTCATCCTTTCCATGCCTCCTTGTGTATCAACCCTGTTGCAGATCTTTGTGTCATCTGCAAAAAGACATACTTTTCCTTCCATTCCCTCTGCAATGTCACTGATGAAGACATTAAAAAGGACTGGACCCAATACTGAACCCTGCAGTACCCCACTAGTAACCCCTCTTTCTTCAGAATGGACTCCATTTACAATTACCTTCTGCGTCCTGTTGTGCAGCCAATGTTTTACCCAGGCTACCACCCTGGGACCCACTCCCAGGCTGGTTAATTTGACTATTAATCTTTTGTGTGGGACTGTGTCAAATGCCTTGCTAAAGCCTAGGTAGGCCATGTCCACAGTCCCTCCCTGGTCTACTGCTTTGGTCACCCAGTCAAAGAAATATATTAGATTCGTCTGACATGACCTTCCCACTGTGAACCCATGCTGCCTTGGGTCCTGTGCCCCACTGGCCTCTAGGTACTCAACTATTCTTTCCTTCAGAAGTGACTCCATCACTTTCCCTACCACAGAGGTCAGACTGACAGGTCTGTAGTTTCCTGCCTCTGTCTTGGTCCTACTTTTGTGAAGGGAATCACATCCACCTTCCTCCAGTCCTCGGGTACCACACCATCCTCCCATGATTTATTAAAAAGAGTAGCCAGTGGTTTCACTAGTTCCTCCCTTAATTCTTTTAGAATTCTGGGGTGAATTCCATCAGGACCCATTGCTTTGTTCACCTTCAGTTTTAGGAGTTCTTGCAGAACCCTTTCTTCTGTGAAAGGACTGGGATCACCCGCCCCCCATCAAGAGTGCTTCTGTTAATTGGATTAAGCACTTCCCCCTCCTCTTTTGTGAATACTGAGCAGAAATATTCATTCAGTATCCCTGATTTTTCACTGTCCCCCTCTGCCCACCCACCTTTCATTCTATTCAGCCTCACTATCCCTCCCTTTGTCTTTCTACGCTCACTGATGTACCTATAAAAGGTTTTATTCCCTTCTTAACTGAGTTGGCTATCTTTTCCTCAGTTTGGGCCTTTGCTATTCTGACTTCCCTCCAAAAATACATACATAATATAAACATATGGAATGCAAAATAAGTATGATGCTATTTTATTTACTTTAAAGCACAAGTAAACAAGCTTTTTACAAGTTTTTTTTAATTACTCCATGGGCAGGAGAGGCTGTTCTTTACATTAATACTGAAGCAGCATTTATTAAAGTAGGAGAAATATAGTTTCATAGCATTCAAAAATCCTGCGCTGAGAATCCTAAAATTGCTGCCTTGATTACAGAATGTCAATGAAGTGAGAGATGCCAGCTGTGTAGCTGTATTCTTGCTCCACTAACTGTATCAAAATGCAAATAACTTTAAATGAAAAATGATAGCATGGCACTTTGAGCACAAAAGTTGTTCAGCACAAATATATCTACAACATGAGAGGTGTTTCATTTATAGAGACCTTTTATTTTATTTTTTTTAATTGGATAAAACAGCAGCAGAAAATTTAATTTTTTGTCACTTTGGCAACAAACAAATGCAAACAGTTTTAAAACAAAAAATGATAGTATGGTACTGTGAGCATGAAAGTTGTTCAGCACAAACATATCTACGAAATGAGAGGTGTTTCATTTATATATACCTTTTAGGTTTTTTGTAATTAGCAAAAACCAGCAGAAGATTCAATTTTCTTTTTCACTTTTTCAGCAAACAAATGCAAATAACTTTAAAACAAAAATTTATAGCATGGTACTGTGAGCACAAATGTTCAGCACAAAACAATCTACAAAATGAGTGGTGTTTCATTAACAGTTACCATTTAGTTATTTTATAATTAGCAAATAAATGCAGAAAAAAGCAGTTTTCTTTTTCACTTTTTGCAGCAAACAAATGCAAATAGCTTTAAAACAAAATGTGGTAGCATGGTACTTTGAGCATAATAGTTGTGCAACACAAAAATATCTGCAAAATGAGTGGGTGTTTCATATATAGATACATTTTAGTTTTTTTTTATAATCAGCAAAAAATGGCAGGAAAACAATTTTCCCCTTTTTTTGGAGGTATGGCATAAATGGAATATGCTACCTCCCTACTGGAAATACTGTTGCTATTTTTTGTTCTTATACCTTTCCCAGTTAACCAAACTGCAGTCTGCTTTTCAAATAGCTCCCACCTCCTGCCTTTTTTTTGGGGGGGTGCAAAACTGTTGTACGCTTAATGGGACAGATTTTGAACAATATTTCCAATATGGAGGTAGCATATTCCATTTATGCCATATCTCCAAAAAAGTGAAAAACAAATTAAATTTCCTGACATTTTTTGCTGATTATAAAACATTTAAAAGGTATCTATAAATGAAACACCACTCATGTGGCAGATATTTTTGTACTGAACAACTTTTGTGCTCAAAGTACCATCTTATTATTTTTAGTTTTAAAGCTATTTGAATTTTTTTTTTTGCAAAAAGTGAAAAACAAAATGGAATTTTTAGCAGTTTTTGCTAATTATAAAAAAACTAAAATGTTTCTACAAATGAAACACCACTCATTTTGCATATATTTTTGTGCTGAGCAACTTTCGTGCTGACAGTACCATGCTATCATTTTTTGTTTTAAAGTTATTTATTTGTTTGTTGCCAAAGTGAGAAAAACATTTAATTTTCTGCTGATTTTTGCTAATTATAAAAAACAACTAAGAGGTATCTATAAATGAAACACCACTCTTTTTGCAGATATTTTTGTGCTGAACTTTTGTGCTCACAGTACCATGCTATCGTTTTTTTGTTTTAAAGTTATTTACATCTGTTTGTTGCCAAAACAACAAAAAAATAAATGTTCTGCTGTTTTTTTGGTAATTTAAAAAACTAAAAGATATCCATAAATAAAACACCTCTCATGTGTATTTGTTTGTGTGCAGAACAACTTTTGTGCTCAAAGTACCATGCTATCATTTTTCATTTTAAAGTTATTCACATTTTAATACAGTTGGTGGATCTAGAATACATCTACACAGCTGGCATCTCTCACTTCATTGACATCATCAAGGCAGTTATTTTAGGATTCTCAGAGCAGGATTTTTGAGGCTGTGTTTAACTTTTTCAAATGCTATGAAAAGAAATTTCTCCTACTTTAATAAATGCAGTTTCAGTATAAATGTAAACAACTGCTTCTCCTTTATAAACCTATTTAGTCATTAAAAAATGTGTAAAAAGCTTGTTTACTTGTACTTTAAACATGTTTTACAAGGTAAGAAAACAAGAGTCCAAACATGTTTTACCAGGTAAGAAAACAGCCCAGGGCTCGTTTCCAGTTGCAACCTGGGAGGGAAGGAGGAATGGAACAGTGAGGAATCTTACAGTGTACATACATTACGTACATTACACATTCCAAAAACAAATGAAACAAGTACATGGTAAGCAGCATGTTTTGGTGCAATAAGTTATAGCAACATGACAGGGTAGCCCTAGGTAAAGAAAATAAAAGGTAGAACCATGGCTGTCTCACAGAGGATCACAGCAGTTAGCACAGTACACATCACTGGGTTGATATGATATGCATTTGCTAGATGAGTTAGATAGGCTTGGCGGGGGGATGGCTTGGCATTGGGGACATGACATAGGGGATTTGTAGTGGTACTTGATCAGAGCTTTGCTTGATATGGGGGAGGGACCAGTGGTATTGACCAGGAAAGTGTTCCAGTTGTTAGGGAGCCTGTAGCTGATGGAGGCTAGGCCTATATTGCACTTGCACTGTGGGATGTGGTGGTGATGTCCTGCCTCAAATCTGAACAGATAGGAAGGGTTGTTGCAGGGGAGAAGAGGTTGGACAGATATCCGAACAGTTTGCAGGACCAATACTTGGCATCCAGGAGGGCAGTATACATCATTTGTCTCACAGAAAGAGAGGACCACTCTAGCTCACTGTACATGTTGTATCAGTGGGAGTGGGAGATGAGTCATGGGAGAACCTACTGTATATAGTACACTGAACGGGGTGTTTATTTTATCAAGGGAGGAGGAGCTAGCACCTGAGTAGACTATTCTCCCATAGTCTGTAAGGGGAAGGATTTATTTTTCCACAATCTGTTTTCTGATGCTTCCATGGAGGCATCATTTTACTTTATATAGAGCACCTAGCTTGGTGTATGACTTTTTTTGCTACCTGGGAGATGTGCCTCAAGTAGTCAAGGTGCTGGCCCAGGTGGATACCGAGGTATCTGTAGGATGAAACTAAGTCTAGGCAAGACCTGTCTGGGTGTGTAAAGTCAGAATGGATTGGTAGAGCTGAGCCAATTCCTGGTTTCTACCAACATGGACACTGTTCTCTTTTGGTTCATGACAAGGCGATTATTCAGATGCCATCTTTGTACTGTGGTGAAGTCCTGCTGCAGGTGACCCTCAATGGGAGGGTACAGGTGCTGGATACATAGATGATGGTATCATCTGCATACATGTGCATGTTACAAGCAGTGAGGGAGTTGGATAGGTCTTTAAAGTAGCTAGTGAAGAGCAAGGACCCCAGGCCTGAGCCATACAAGATGCTTTGGGTGACCAGTAGGGTGGTTGAGGAGCATAGGCCAAGCTTGACCGATTGGATCTAGTTGGTCAGATATAATTGGAACCATGCTAGGGCAGAGGAGAGACACCAGAGTTGACTAGTTTGAGTAGGACCAATAATAAGCTACAGTGTCAAAGACCTTTGTTAGGTCTATAAATTTGGCCTCTGTACCCAGGCCCTTGTCAATGTTGGTGTGTATGTGTCTGGTGACTCTAAGAAAGGAGGAGGAGGAGGAGGTTGAATGGATGGAGTGAAAGCCAGATTGGTAGGGAGTTAGAAAGCCAGTCTGTGGGTAGTTCAATAGCTGCTTGATGATAAACCTCTTAAGGGTTTTGGAGAGGATGGAGAGCAGAGAGAGTGGCTGGTAGTTGGAGAGTGAGTCACCTTGGCCATCCTTGTGGATCATGATTCATGACTGCCAGTGCATGCTTCCAGCTGTGAAGAAAGGAGCTGGTACATAATAATCTATTGCCTAACTGTGTGGGCAATAGGGACAGCTATTGCTGGAGTGTGGATTTTGAGGAATTTGAGTACAGTGCTATCAGTTCCACAGATATGTGCTGCATTTAGTGTTCAATGCTGTTTGCAAACATTGGCCACCAGGATTGCCTGCAGGCAGAAGTTGCCACTGGTGGGTGGATTGGGGAGCATGGGGGGAGGTGAGATTAGGGATAAGAACCTTGGGGTCTTCTGTTAAGTATTGGTTGAGGGCATCAGCGGTGAAGGGGGGAACCAGGTGAGATCTTTGACCTGCTCAGAGAGGGTTTAGTTAGGCTATGACCCTTTTCCAGAATTGAAGGGTCAAGGGCATTGCAAGATACCAGTAGCTTGCTCTGGAAGTATTTGGCTTTGGCTAGGCATATACTGCTGGTGCACTGATCCTGAAGTGCGGTGTTGGCTTGCCTGTCCTGGAGTAGCCCACTTGACTTGTTGTTGACTCAGGCCATGTCTCTGTGCCAGAAGAGTTCCATTATGTCTGGTGTGATCCAGGGGAGGTGTTGGCCATGGACTGTGTGCCACTTAGTTGGTGCATGTTTGTCACACAGCCCTTGGAATATAGATGAAAAGTGTGCCAGTGCCTTATCCACAGAGGGCCAGTTGGCCACTAGGAGATCCTGAGTGAAACTGTCATGGCAGAATGATTTAAAGGCTCTGGAATAGGTTATTTGGGGGGAGGGGAGCTTTGGTGGATTTAATTTTCCACACACAATATGTCATACAATGGTTGCTTAAAATGTCTTCAAGGTGCCAGGGGACAGGATTCTTTGTGGGTTGGATACACACACCCAGTCTATCATGCTGTGATTGTCTTATTTGGGTTGAAGCATATGGACACTGAAATTAGTTGGTGCAAAATCAGGGCTTTGACCTTGAAATGAAACTTGCTGTATAAGGGGGAGCTTAATGCCAACTGACCAGTAAATATTAAAGTCACCTAGCATGATATGCTCACCTTCGGGAAGGAGGTCCAAACCTTTCTGGGATATATATGTGACCATACTGGAGGATTTGCCTGGTGCACAGTACACTTGTTATCAGTACTGGGATGGTGTGAGGGGTAGGTAAGATCCTTTAACCTGAGTTCATGTGATTTGGGGATGGCTTCTTTGTTAGTGATGAAGAAGCTGTGGGGGCATGCAGAGTAGATGAGGACAACTCCCCCATGTTTTGAGTAGTCTAGCCTGAGGGATATTATACTATCCATGGATGGAGGAGGAGGAGGAGGAGGAGGAGATTCGGGGGGACAGCCAGGTTTCGATTAGCATTAGAAAGTCTGGTTGGTTCAGGGTTGCCTAACTTTTGACCACGTCAATCTTGGGAAGTAGGCTCCTGATAGTAACATGGCAGATTTTAAGGCCATTGGGTAAGAGCAGAGGTTTGTCACTGGTGTTGGGGGATAGGCCCTGGGCTGGCCTCCACATCCCTGCCCAGAAGGAGCAGCAGTATGACAAGCAGATTCCTGTGCTGTGGCAGAGTTTGTTTGGGAGGTGGCTGGGTGATGAAAGAGAGATTAGGGTGGAGGTAGATTAGTCTCATTAGTGACTAGATTAGCCTCATCAGTGACTCCAAGCAGAGCCAGTTGACATGCAAAAGGCCTGGGTGGATATTTGCAAAGTGAGGGTCTGGCTTTTGAAATGGGGGCATGGTTGGGAGGTGCTATTAGAGGTGGTGATGCAGAAGATAACCAACAGTATGTTTGCCACTTTGAGCCTCCTGCACAGTGAGCAGATGGTTCTCCACCCCTTGTGGGGAGTAGCAGGGCTTTCAGTGCTGTGCAGTGAGACTGGGCTTTCTTGATTCAAGGCCTGCCTGTGCCTTACTGATAGTTGGCAGTTGTGGACAGGGCTCTAGACAGCCAGGCACTCACAAGTTGAAAAGCAGCAGTTTATGAGGTACAGTTAATATACCATATTATATTAGCAGAATACACAATAATTATCAATCTGTTAAAAAGCATTATGCGTCAGTTCAGTTGTTATCCTAAAGTAAGCAGAGTAGATCATGGGCCAGCCAGAGCTACAGTTTGGCCTAACTAACTTTAAGGATGAGCAGATGAGTACTTAACCTGTCCTAGCAGCAGTTTATGGTATTCAGACCTTGACCATACACTTTATCAGAATTAGCATTAAGTGACTGTTTGGCAGATCAGTAAGTACCCTATCCTGTCATCAGTGGATAATAGACAGAACTTAGCATTAAACATTTATCTGAGAAACCATACTGCAACTAATTGTATAACATCAGTGGAATACATGTTCAGGTGGTGGACTAGAACATTTGAGTTAGGTGAAGACAGAGACCATGTTATGACTAACTATTTATCATCAGGGAATATATGTTCTGGCAGCAGAGTAGAACAGTTGAGTTAGGCAGAAAGATCATGTATC
The DNA here is from genome assembly GCA_016271365.2 of Neoceratodus forsteri. NCBI lineage: Eukaryota > Metazoa > Chordata > Ceratodontiformes > Ceratodontidae > Neoceratodus > Neoceratodus forsteri. The sequence continues at coordinate 433,422,616 of JADMNL010000022.1, read as the reverse complement.
AGCTACAGTTCCAGGTTTCTGACAGAGTGTAGTGTTAGTTATCTTGGCACTTATCACTTTGAGATGGACCAGCCAGTAAGGGGTTGTGCCTTAGCCCCAACTGCCTCAGCTTACTTGTCAGACTCCCCACTCGGTTTGTGCCACTCAGCAATAGCAAGGAAGACCAAAATGGTATCGCAGGTTAAATTAAAATAATGGCAAAAATCAACATAAAAAATCAACAGTCATGGCTCAGAAAGGGTATTGATATAGCATAGCAATGAAATGCCACACTGTCACCTGATGATCTCTCCCAGTGAAAGCATATACACTGCAAACAGACCAGCTAATAGGACCGACTCTTGATGCACACCACAATTCAAGGAAAATTTACTTAGCATTATTTACTAAGCATTTGCTCCAGTTCACCACCAATCTCAGTCTGGCTTGTGGCCAAAAAGGCCATTAAAGGTTTTCTTTTATTAATTAATTACTAAGGAGTATGATGTGTCCAGCTGTGCAGCGTCATTCCCATCCCATCTTTTTATGTTTCACTTTATTAAAAGATGATTCTTTGGAGCAGTTCACTCCACTATAAGGGTTTACAATGACTGTAAGGTTCCTACATTGTGGAGAAACCCTGACTTGGGTGATGGAGAAGAGTTAAAGGGCAGATTGGCAGACCAGTGCAACTGACAAGGGGTAGAAGTAATGATGTTTAGTGATCCCTGCTCCTGATTAAGTAAATCTCTCTGTGGGGGTGAGGGCAGTTTTTGTGTGGTGCTATGACATTGGCAGGGTGCACCCCCACATGCACACATCATAACAACTAGCTCAAACCCTTCTTGTTTGTTTGATGGGGTAACCCATAAATAAAGATTCCTTGATCTGATACCTCAATAAATGTTGGCAAGGTACAGTAAGTGCAGTACTGTACCCCTTAATAAACAATGTAGTACTTGGGTATGTGGTAGCTAGCACATGTACTACAAAATCAACCACGATAGTGGTTAATAACAGAAGTAAGGTACTGTATACATGGTACCTAGAAGCTTATAGAAAAGAGCAGGGCTACTAATCTGAACTTTGTAACTACCATATACCGTGTATTCTGGCTTTAGCAATATTTAGCTATGAAATTAGGTGTATTGAATGAATTCTGTTGCTATGTACTATAATAATTTTGTTTTTGTATTTCACTCCCCTCTCATCCCCTCTACCATGTCATACCTGGAAGAAAGCCTTGGCTCAACGTAACTATCCGTGTCACCAGATTTGAAATAAATAACTCTTACAATGCATAGCCCTTTCAGCATCTCAGACAGTTCATGATCATTTTGTTTTAGCTTTTGTTGAAGGATATGCCATGTAACCAAAGATTTGGAGACTTTTTAAAACTTAGGAATGATTGGAAATTGACAAGAAATGAATTGAAATTGACAAGAACAAAACAGTAAACAGCACTTTACCAAGGAAGTTAATCAAAATGTAAATTTCAAACTGGTCTAGATATCCTTCAAAAATCAATATATAATTAGTTCTGCTGGAATTCACATCAGTAAAATGTTTACTCCTCTCTAATGGGAGCTTAAACACAGCATATTATCAGAACTTAAGATACACAGTACAGGGGGATTGTGGAATGGTGCACTGTCTTGACGTTCTGCCCTCAAGGCAGAATGATCTGGGTTCCAATTATGACTCAAGTCACCCATGCAGTGAGTTAGGAATTCTCAGATTAGCACCACCACAAAGGAGCATGGTTTTCAATATATAAAACCATTGCATAGGTATATTTAATGTTTCTGTACAAAAGGCAGACAGTGAAAATGGCCTGTGGGTACACGGGGGGGGGGGTCTATGCATCATTGGTGGGCTGGGTGTGCACAATTCATGCATACCCAGCCCATGTAGCTCCACACTTGCAGACAGGCATGTGGTGGCCAGCATGCATGATTGCCAACCACTGACATGTACCTGTCCACAGCCCCCCTCCCAGCATGCAACTGTATGGGTGTGGACCAGAGAACACAGGTGGGCATCCAATTATATGCCAATTCAGGGTCTCGAAGTTGATCCCCAGCTACATGAGCTGGGGATTCTGGGAAGATACAGGAGGGTAAATTTCAAAAAGATGAGTGAATGCCTGAATGGCTGCCCCCAGCTCTCCCATCTTACCCCAAGGGTTTGGGAAGCACTGTAGGGGGGAGTTGTCCCACAGCCTGCAGTGTTTTTCTGGGGGGGGTCGCACAAAAGATATGGAAGGGTGTCTTCCTGAATATTTTGTGCCCCCCCTTACATGCACTCAGTGTCTTCTTGAATGGTGTGTAGTATACGTACACCCAAAGATATGCCACCAGACTGGCCACACATGTAGATGTGTGATCAGCCAGGGGATCCAGTGCAGAAGATTGTGTGTCCCTTCCATGAATGCCACTGGTGATCTGCTGGATCCTCACTGCATGGTATTCCAACTCAGGGTTGCCTCCGCACTTCAGATGCATGCATAGGCAAGATGCAGTTTAGTGCATAGTCTCCAAGGTCAATAAAATGTGTGGCCCTGCCGAAAGTATCTTCCCACTACTGTTTCCCTCGCAGACACACTTCATGCATTTTAGTCAGCTCAGAGCAATCAGTAAACCACAAATCCTACAAGTCATAGTATGAGTGACAGAAGAAGGCTGGGGCCCATCTGGACTGTCCCCCCATTCTCAGAGGTACTAGTCCAGCACGATCTCCAGATCCATGTAACAATCTAATCTAACTTTGATTCATTCTCTCTAGAACATGTTTACAGAGAGTTCCAAATACCCACCACCATCTGTGTACAAAAGAACTTCCTTTATATGGTTTTAAAATGCTTTCTGCTGGCTGTGTCCCCTAATACCATGGTGGTTTTGTCTAATCTCATTGTTGGTTATGTTGCATATGCCTCTGTTATTCAGCATCCTCAACATCATTAACATCCTCTTATCCTACTTTTCTGGAAACTATGTAGTCCCAGAATCTGGAGTCTCTTGTTGTAATTGAAATGTAGTATTTAACAAGCAGAAAAGACCTGTGGTGCATCAAACCTGCCTGTTCTCTACCTTAGTCCCACACGTCTAGCAGTGGTAGGCCTAAACATTGCACCCTGCTGGAAGATCTGTCTTGTTTGTTGAGTGACAACTCCCCCCCCCATCATTTTTACCAGACCAGTGTGTCTTTCCTACCCTCTCTTGAAACCTATTATCATCTCATTGTTAACAATCTCCATGGATAAATGGTTCCACTTGTTCTCTCTCCTCCTATCCTTTCTGAACACCCCCAACTGGCTTAAAGTCATGACCTCTTGCTACAGACCCCTGCTTTGCTTGAACAGTTGTAGTGAGTCCAACCTCTTTATCCCTCTCGGGTACTTGAATGTTTCAATCATGACTTCCCAGTCACATATTACTTTCCATCCATGCCACAGACCATACTGATTGCCCTTTTCTGAAGTTTTTCTATATAAAACACAACAGAATGCATGAATAGTTTTGTAAGTTTCATTGCATCAATATTAAAATCAAAGCATAGAGCATACATTGCAGAAACAGTTAATATTTATACATTAGTACATTTATATAAAATCCTTAAAAATGCAACAATCGACTCAGAGCACAATACCATACAATATTTGTTTCCTTAGGTATAATTAATTTATCCATAGCTTCTCTCTTTTGATGATTTGTGCAAATAGACCTAATCCAAACTCCTGGAAAGTGTTACTGGGGCTTAAAACATATTCCCATTCTTCATAGTCTGGTATGGTCTACACCTTTAGTAAAATAGGCAATAACCATTTGTCCCTATAATGATAAGGATGAGGTGGAAGTCCTCAATGAATTCTTCTGCTCAGTCTTCACTCATGAAGACATTGGTAATGGTCTAACAATTACCAAAACGCATCACCACACAAGGGGAGCTAACACCAGCTCCTTTACAAAACAAAGGGTACTCGAGGAATTGTCTAAACTGAGAGTAGACAAGGCAATGGGGACGGATGGTATACACCCTAAAGTTCTAAAGGAACTCAGAGAGGAACATGCCGCCCCACTAGCTGAGCTATTTAACAAGTCACTGGAATATGGCTCAGTGCCACATGACTGGAGAAAGGCCACAGTAGTGCCAATACATAAGAGTGGTAGTAAGGAGGTAGTGGGAAATTATCACCCAGTCAGCCTGACCTCAGTGGTGGGTAAAATAATGGAGATATTGCTTAAAGAAAGTGTAGTGGAATACCTGAAAGAAAGTGAAAAACCTGACCCCAGGCAATGTGGCTTCACTGCAGGACACTCGTGCCAAATGAATATGATAGAATTCTTCAACTGGGTTATGAGAGTGGTGGACCATGGTGCAGCTGTGGATGCAGTGTATCTGGACATCATCAAAGCCTTTGATACAGTTACACACAGAAGGCTGGCAAATAAGCTGGTGCAAACAGGCATGGATCAGAAAGTGGTCATCTGGGTTAAAAGCTGTTTTCAGGATAGGACACAGATGGTTATGGTAAATGGTGCCTTGACTAAGGAGGGAAGAGTGACCAGTGGCATTCCACGGGATTCAGTGCTTGGTCCAATCCTTTTCAACATATTCATCAGCAACATCAGTGATGGACTGAATGGAAAGGTATGCCTGTTTGCAGATGATACAAAGCTCTGCAACAGGGTGTACACTCAAGAAGGTGTCTCGAGAATGGAGGAAGATCTTGGAAAGCTAGAGGAATGGTCCAAGAACTGGTAGCTGAGATTCAACACTAAAAAGTGCAAGGTAATGCACATGGGTAAGAGGAATCCAGGAAATAAATATGTTCTGCAACGGCAGCAACTGGAAGAGGCAAAGCTGGAACGGGATCTAGGAGTTCTCATATGTGAAGATTTAAAGGTAAGAAAGCAATGCGAAAAAGCAGCGCTAAAGGCAAGCAGCATCCTTGGATGCATAGGTAGGGGCATAACCTGCAGAAAGTGTGAGGTAATCATCCCACTCCACAGGTTCTTGGTGAGGCCACACTTGTACTACTGTGTACAGTTCTGGTGGCCTCACCTAAAAAAGGACATAGACTGTCTGGAATCTGTACAGAGGAGAGCCACCAAGATAGTGCAGAGTCTGCACCATGAACCTTACGAAAATAGACTCAGCCAATTTAATCTATTTTCCCGTGAGCACAGAAGAAATAGAGGGGACATGATAGAAACTTTTAAGTATGTCAAAGGAATAAATGCAGTACAAACCAAAAACCTCTTCCATGAAAATAGGACTGCGTGCACATAGGGTGCAACCTATGCTTGGTAGGCGGAAAGTTCAGAACCAGTGTTAGAAAGTACTTTTTCAAAGATAGGGTCATGGACCCGTTGAGCAGCCTGCCATCAGAGGTGGTGGCAGTTAAGTCAGTCAGCAAATTCAAAAGGGCATGGGACAGTAACTGTAGTTATCTCCACAAAAACAGTAGATGGGGGGTAGACATCTCGGGAAGACTAGATGGACCGCATGGTCTCCATCTAGTGGCAAATTCTAGGCAGTATAGCGCAGTGGTCTAAGGCTCTGAGCTGCAGATCTGGTGACATCCAGCAGACCAGGCCTGGGTTTGAATCCCACAGCTTCCACTTGCATACTGTGTGGCCCTGAGCAAGTCACTTAACCTCCTTGTGCTCCCAGGTCGCTCCTGTAAAAAAGTTTCCAGCTTAGTGTACTATACCTGGTTAAACAACTAAATAAAAAAAAAAAAAATTCTTATGTTTTATAAGTAGTGTATTCTGCACAATCCAATGGAAAATATCTAGTAAAATGCTTTCCCTCACTATCATATTTACATTTAAAATCAGCTTTTAGATCCTTTATCAAGCATTTTCCATTATCGTAAAAGGGAGTCACAATCTGAATCCTTAATTGAATTACTACTTTACACTGATCAACATTTTTTTACGAATCTTAGATTTTTTTCCTTCTCCAAAACATATTTAAATGGGTCACCAGGTGATATCTGTGACTTTACCTGTGTCTTCCTGCATACAAATGTCTAATAGTTTAATTTTGACATTGGCAAAATGAACTTTTACCAAGTCAGATGAGTTAACTGGAAATTAGGAAGTCCTCTAATAATCTTTTCTCTATCCAACCTGAAAACCACATGGATTTCATTGGATTTTATTTGTCATTTTTCCAGCAAAGTGCTAGTAATCACTCTTCATCATATAGACTTTGCAAAAATATGAAGTGTCTTTTCTTATTGCTAGCCATTTAATGGACAACAGGCATATCTCTACTATGAGGGGATAATCAGGAGTATTTAGGGGCACACCTAATATTGGCTGTAATCAAAAACTTTGGAATGATTCTAGGACACTAAGGGCCAGATATTCAAAACTTTGCCCGGGGGCTAAATTAGCACTGCCCGGTGGGCAAACTTAGCCCGAAGCACAAAGCAAGCCATATTCAAAAGGAATAGCCCAGGGCAAACAGCTTCTAAATATAGCATGGGAATGAGGACGGGCAAACTGGGCTGGGAGTGCAGGGCAAACTTAGCCCTGGAATAAGACAGCTCTGAATATGGCAACCAGAAAGTTCAAACCACAACAGCAACACAGTGCACAGCGATGTGAAGGTAGGTAGAGGTGAACTATGTGGCCAATGTGTGTGCCAGCAAATGCGTGGACCCAGTACAGCAGCAGGCAGCAGTGTATGTGGAGGTACAGTGTGCAAAACTGTAAAATATTCCCCAAACTGTTTGCACAGCGCTAACACGTTTGTGCAGGTTTAGCGCAGTGCTAAACTGTTAGCCCAGTGCAAACACATTTGCCTGGCGTTAAACTTTGCCATATTCAAAACTGACATGCAAATGAGCCTACTTAGGTAGTCTCTGGGCAAACATCCAGATTAGCATCTCATTATGCCCTGATTTGCATGCAGTTTGCACTGGGTTAACGGTTTAGCCCTGCGCTGAATCCGAGCAAAATGTGTTAGCGCTGCGCAAACAGTTTGGGGAATATTATACAGTTTTGAACACTGCACTTTCACATGTTCTGTTTCCTGCAGCTGTACTGGGACAACACACCATAGGCACAGATGGTGGTGGTGCTGCATGCAACAGTCACACTGTAGGTCATGCTACAGTGCACAGCAGACACTACAGTAGCAAGGGGGGCCAGTAGTGTGTGGACACAGCAATGTCTATGGTGTGTAAGGTAGTGCTGATGACTGCACTATACACAGTGAGAGGCCCAACCTGCAGGTGTTTACTGACAGTGGACATTACTGTTAAGCTGTTGTGTGACCCACAGATGCTGCACCTCTGGCATGGGATGCTCACAGTGACATATACATGTCCAGCTTTGTGTGCTGTGGCAGGTTTACAGCTGTGTAGTATGTTGCCGGGGGGGCATACTTTATCAGAAAGGCACACAGGTGTTGGGGTATGCCCAATACTGGCCCATGTGCACTGCATGATGTGTCCCAGCCTTGTGGCCACACCTGGTCTGTGGCACAGCCTGACCACCCATACACTCTTCCCTCAACATCCTCCATGCCCACAGTGCTGCATGTGTGTGCTGGCATCTGTTGGTGTCCACAGAAAAGTGATCCACAGGTGTGTTCTGTATGGCCACACTGCCATGTTGTCCACTGGCGGCAGGGTCACCACTTACTGCCTGGCATGGCTGGGACTGGTGGCAGATGATGGCATCATTGTGATGCCATCAGTTAGCAGCATGTTTCCTCTATGTTTGGCTTTGTCTATGTGTCATATTTATTTGTTAGGGTCACAAAAAGCCACGCAAACACCGCACAAAGCCAAAGTGTAGCACAAAGCTGATTGCCCAGGGTTAAGACAAGCTTTTTCCTGGGCGGTAATGTGCACCGCGCTAAGTGTCGCGCTTAGTCACACAAAACCACTTTGTGCGGTGCTAGTCACTGAATATAGCATTGCGCCTGTATTCATGTCAGTTTGCCCCTTGCATACATTATGATTTTGCCCAGCACTAATGCAGTTTGCCTGCGCTATTTGGCCTTTTGAATATAGCAGACCTGCGCTAATCCCGCGCTAAACCTGCTCACATGTTTTTTGCCCGGCACAAAGTTTTGAATATCAGGCCCTTAAGTTTAAATAATAAAACTAAAAATAATCATCACAACAAATGCCCAGAAATATGGATGACTTTGGAATACTTCGGCAGGAATGCCATCTGTCTCTGGGACTTTATTTTTCCATTTTTCCAAGATTGCTGGCAGTATTTTCCTCAATTGTTGTTGTTGTATCCTCCCATATTGGGAATGGCAACATTTAATTTCAGCTTATACCATTATTAATAATATAGTTCATCTGCCCTGTTCCTGGTGTCTCTAAGCTAAAAATGTGTTGAAAATGTTTTGCCCAACTACCAGGGGTAATGTAAGCTTCAATATTCAAATGCACATATTTGTGTCATATGCAGCCAAGTGCCAGAATTTTTTTAGCATTTTCACTTAATATGGCACTATCTAATTATTTCCATAAGAATACTTGTAACTTTTTTTTTCATTTTAAAACATCTGGCAAACTCTTTTTTTTTTACATTTTTAATTATAACTGCCTCTTCAATCAAAAAGCTTTTTATAGGAAATGTTATTACATTTGCAAGTTCCCTCTTTTTCATTTTGCAGGCTAGATCAAACCAAGATTTAGTCTGTTGGTTTTAGTGGATTTGATATTCTGCTAAGCAATTCACCACACAGTTTGTAATTTCATTAAACATATTCAGGATCAGCAGACCTTAGACAGGTCATATGAAGACATTCTAGTTCTCTAGCCAACATTTTAATATTATTTAACCAAATCAAGTTGTTTGCCAGGCAGGGCACGTGGTTGATCCATTTGATTCTTTTTCTTTTGTCAAGCAGTGTAAAACATTTGGCTCTACCTCTGATTCTCATTTACCTTTTTTCATTTACAATATATATATTTTTTACACAGCTGTTTATCCTCCCTGGCTGAGGCAGGGTAGGCTGCCTTCTGCCCTATCCTTGCTGTCTCCCATTGTCTGCCATCACCCTGGGCTTGCCTGTGATCTGGCTACCCCCACAGATTGTCCCCCATGCTGGAGTCAGGAGGGGAAAGGCAATCCTCCCCCTTTGAAGGCTGAAATCCAGTGTTATCCCACAGGGTCCAGATGATGCAGTGGGTGAGGGATGGCAAACAAGGCTTCATTCATGCCTATTATCACCACCATTTTCCTCCTGTTTTTCTTCCACTCATTGCTGGAGAGCACACATCAGCCCACATGTGTGGAGGTATGCATGCATTGCATGGTTCTGCAACTTCCTCCCTTCTTGCAACTCCCATCCCACACTACCACCAGACCTCCACATGGTGGAAGTCATTCAGCAGAGTCGGCAACCTATCCACCCAAGGAAAGGAGAGCAGTCTGTCAAATGTTCGACCCCCCCCCCCCCGGCCAGTCCCAGCAACCCAAGATAGCTCACTGGCATGACGTGCAGTATCATTACCACTGTGCCACTGGGCCAGCCTCTCATTTATAATATTTAAGTGATACTCCATTATTTCAGGCATGTGGTCACTATCAACTAGATTACCAACATGTTGGCTGACAACATATTGCAAATATTGTAAACTGTTTACCAAGATTAGGTCAATTGCACTCCTTTCCTAACTCTCACAAATGGGAAGGTTAGTTCACCAGTCAAGTCCCCCTCAGTTCTTTTGTGAAGGATTCTCAGGTTGTATTCCTTTGCTATGGCCATGAATCCCTTAGCCATTGCAAAGTCTATCTTTGGAATTTCATTGGGGTATATTTAAAATATCGTCTTTGCATGCATTATGACTACTTTCCTCATTTTGTTTTCTGATTCTCACATTTGTATCCCCTGCAAGGGTTATCATGGCATCTGACAAATGTTTTCTCATAAAATTCATAAAAATCTAATGGCTCAGATAAGGTCTACCAGATATTTTCTGAATATGAGGCCAAAGTTCAATTAGGAAGATACAAATTTATAATCATGCAAGTCCTTTGTGGTTATCGTGGCAGTACAGGCAAAAAATATGTGCAAGCACCCTCTGGGTGCTCAGTGTAGTTAGGGAGGAACTGGAACTGGAACTGTGTTGCCGGTGAGTCTGAGAAGTAGGGCCTGCTTGCTGCCAGCAGGGAGCCCCTCCCTGGGATATATAAGAGAGTGTTTTAGCACTTTAAGGGAACTAGAGGCCTGGGGGTAGAACCGAGGACAGAAGTGGTGGGGTTCAGCCTGCAAGTTTGGCCAGAGGGCTGTGGTGGGGCTAGGGTGGTCCGTTTGCCACTGCAGCCCTCCACCCTTAAAGACCTGTGATGTGGAAAGTGATGGTTCAAGTTGGTAGCCAAGGGGAGCAATGGAGCAAAGAAAGGGGTTTGTCAGTGCATGTGGGAGCTGGATCTCGGGGTGAAGAAAGAAAATGGAGACCTCCAAGTGAACTTTGGCACCTTGGTAGGGTAAGCACCAATGGGGCCTAAAGCCCAAAGAAATTGAGCCCATGGGTGAGTTCAGCAGTAAGTTGGATGGTTTCCTGTGGGTAGGTCTGATATGGTAAAAGGGCCTTGGGCATGGCTCAGAAGTGGCAGCCCAAGCAGTTGAGGGTGTAGTGGTGCCAGCGCTACCCCTAATCCCCAGGTTGGTGGCCACCACAGAGTTGGGACTCCCTAATTGAGCAGCCTGTGGAGGTGGGTAAAGTCCATTTGGGGGAAGGATGTTTGGGATCCCAGTGGGGTGGCAGGAGACTGTTACAGTAGATTTTTCAGCTGTATATGTGAAGAACCCATCGAAAGATATATCCCACACTCCGTGGAGTGGTTGTTACTGTTTAAAATGTAATTACATCATTTTGCACTTTTGATTCTAGAGTGGACAATGAACTTAATCAATGTACTGTGCATGCTTGCCTGCTAACAGATATTCCCTCTGCAGCCTTTTGGAACACTCAGCAGCGGGCAATGTTTCCCTGTTACTGTGACTCCCAGTCACTGCCATCAACAAACCAGGTAATGAGCTAGTTCTGTTTTCTAATTCTTTGGACTGTGGTGCTTAGGTTGTAGAGTTCCACCCTCCCACTAACGTTTACCATCCGGACACCCCTAGATGGGGAGGGGGCTTACAACATGGGGGCTCATCCGGCATGTGATAAAGAAACCAAAGAACTGTTGGGGAACTGGTGCTGTGTCCAAATTGCCTTGAATTAAGCTGCAGGGAGGTATCTATTTTTCAAGGTGCCATCTTCAACTCATGCAGCTTCACGCCTTGCGGCAGAGGCATTTTGTAACATGAACTAGTTAGCATTCTGTTAATGTATACAGATTGTTGAGGTCCTCATTTGATTGACTGAGACACTAAAGCTGGGATTGTGGAGTCACATTTTAGTAGCGCTATTGTGACTGAATTTTTTGCGAACTACACCACAAGTGTTTGAGCCTCAATACCTATTTCAGCCTTGTGAATCGGTTGTATAGTAGTGATCATGGCAGAAGCTCAGGAAAACCAATGGTTCTTGTGCCAGTGTCCCTGCTGTCTTGGCTCTGGGAGGTAGCTAGGTGAGGAGGCACACAAGAGAAGTGTGTAATCTGCCATCAGTCCAGAAGACTTTAGAAGAGTTTAGGAAATTGGGAAGGGGTCTCAAGCAAGTAGCTACTTCTGTCACTTTCTCAGAAGTACTACCTGTGAGAGGCAAGGGAGAGCATAGAGGTGCATGCATCAGGAACTTTAACTCATGGTTGAAGAACTGGTGCTGTGAGGAAGGGTTTGGATTCATTGGTGACTGGGGACCCACCTGGAAGGATGGAGGTTTGTTCAAGCCTGACAGCCTGCATCCAACCTGGAGGGGAATCCAAGCACTCAATGATAAGTTTAAATGCTATATTGACAAGCATTTAAACTAGCAAAGGGGGGTGGCAGGTCAGCAAGGATGGTACCTACTTGCTCACCTTCCACAGCTAGCAGTGGAACCAGTGAAGCAGAGGAGTTGCTGTCTCTACAAAGCAGCGTGCAAAAGATGGAGATTAGCGCCCAAGAGATGGATAGGCAGAAAAGGGGCAAAATTCAGCAGAAGGGCAGACAGCAAGGAGAACCAGGGATAAAGGACAACCAAGGAAGGGGCTGGAGTAGAACAGCAAAACATTCTAGGGAGGTCAAATCATGGAAAGCCATGTGTGCAAATGCCAGGAGCCTTAGCAACAAGATGGAAGATCTGGAGGCTGTCATGGAGCAGTCAGACCTGGACATTGTGGCCATCACTGAAACCTGGTGTAATGATAACCATGACTGGGAGTTGGCCATACCTGGCTACAACATGTTCAGAAGAGACAGGGCAGGCAGGAAGGGAGGAGGAGTGGCACTTTATGTGAAAAATGACATAAGGGCCACAGAGATCCAGGAGGAACAAAATGGAGAGAGATACTGTGGGTTAGCTGGAAAGGAAAAATGGGGCCAGCCATCCGCAGGTGTGGTCTATAGACCACCAGCCCTGGAGGAAGAAACAGATAGAGTTGATGCTAGCCATCCAAAGGATGGCAGACAAGGGTGAGGTAGTACTGGTTGAGACTTCAATATTCCAGACGTGGACTGGAGCATCCCAGCAGCAGCATCAACTAGGAGCAGATTTATCCTGGACTCCTTCAGGGTGCCTTCCTCAAGCAACTGGTCATGGAACCAACTCGGCAGAAGGCAATACTGGACCTTGTGCTCACAAACAGGGACAGTGTGATGGGGGTAACAGTGGGGGAGCACCTGGGGAACAGTGACCACCAGTCACTGTGGTTTGAAATCACAGAAAGAGCAGAATCTAACCACACAAAAACACGTATCCTGGATTTTAGGGGGGCAGACTTTGGGAAAATGGGGAGATACTTAAAAGAGGCATTAAGGGGAATGGGGCATGAATCAGGGGTTGAGGAACAGTGGGCAGTATTTAAAATAGGGATTACAAGAGCAACAGAATTATGTATTAAGCAGGTTAGCAAGAGGAAAAGGAAGAGGATACCATTATGGTTTTCCAAAGAGGTAGCAAAGAAAGTGAAAGCCAAAAAGATTGCATTCAGGCAATACAAAAAGACACAGGCAGAAGGGGATAGGGAGAAGTACCAGGAGAAGCAAAGGGAGGCAGAGAGGTCAGTAAGGGAAGCCAAAGCTCAGACAGAAGAACACATTGCAAAATCAGTGGGTAGAGGGGACAAAACCTTTTACAGGTACATAAGTGAAAAAAGAAAGGCAAAAGGAGGGATAGTGAAACTGAAGGGGGAGGATGGGGGCTGTGTGGAGGATGACAACAGTAAAGCTGACAGATTAAACAGGTATTTCTGCTCAGTCTTTACTGAGGAAGAGGAGGGTAATGGGTCTGAATGGAGTACAAGGGGTGAGAATGGTGCAGAAATGGACACAAGTCCCTTTACGCAGAAAGGGTCCTGAAGGAACTGGAAGTAATAAGAGTTGATAAAGCAATGGGGCCAGATGGGGTGCACCCCAGGGTCCTTAAAGAACTAAGAGAGGTGGTGGCTGAACCTCTGTCTATCCTGTTTAGCCTATCACTGGAAACAGGGGTGGTACCCAAAGACTGGAGGATAGCAGATGTAGTCCCTTTATACAAAAGTGGGAACAAAGAGGAAGCAGGGAACTACAGACCAGTCAGCCTCACCTCGGTAGTGGGGAAGATCATGGAAGCACTACTGAAGGAGAGATTGGTGGAACATCTGGTTGTCATTGGACTACAGGACCCAAGGCAGCATGGTTTCACCAGAGGGAGGTCATGTCAGACCAACCTCATTGAATTTTTTGACTGGGTGACTAGGGAGGTGGATCGGGGAGGGTAGTGGACATGGCCTATCTGGACTTGAGCAAGGCATTTGACACTGTGCCACATAGAAGACTATTGCACAAACTGGGGAATATGGGTGTGGGCAGGACAGTAGTGTGGTGGGTAGGTAACTGGCTGGGTGGCAGGACACAGAGGGTGGTGGTAAATGGCTGTCACTCCACAGAGGGAAGAGTGACCAGTGGGGTACTACAGGGATCAGTGCTGGGACCGGTCCTATTCAATATTTTCATCAGTGACATTGCGCAGGACCTAGAAGGCAGAATTTCACTGTTCGCTGATGACACAAAGCTCTGTAACAGAGTAGACACACCAGAGGGTGTAGACAGAATGAGAAGGGACCTGCAGAAACTTGAAGAATGGTAGGGGTTTGGCAGTTGAAATTCAATGCAAGGAAGTGCAAGATAATGCATATAGGGCACAAAACCCTGGCACAATATATCAGTTGGGGGTGAGGATATAGCATGCACCAAGCAGGAAAGGGATCTTGGGGTTATCATCTCTGATGACCTCAAGGCAGGGAAACAGTGTGACAAGGCAGCAGGTAAAGCAAATAGGATGCTGGGATGCATAGGCAGGGCATCACCAGCAGAGAAGGGAGGTCAGTAATTCCACTATACAAGACACTGGGTGAGGCCCCACCTGGAGTACACTGTACAGTTCTGGAGACCTTACCTACATAAGGACATAGACAGGATAGAGAAGGTTCAGAGGAGGGCAACAAAGATGGTGCATGGATTGCATCACAAGTCCTATGATGACAGGTTGAAGGAACTGAACATGTACTCCCTGGAGAAAAGGAGGGAGAGAGGTGGATATGATAGAGACATACAAGTATCTTACAGGGAGGAACAGGGTGCAGGAATACACTATTTTTAAGTGAAAAAGATGTTCCAGGACTAGAGGGCATGGGATGAAGTTGAAGGGAGGACGAATCAGAGGAAATGTGAGGAAGAATTTCTTCACAGAACGGGTGGTGGACAAGTGGAACACCCTGCCAGAGGAAGTAGTGGGGGCTGAAATAATCACAGGATTTAAGAATGCATGGGAGAGACATAAAGGAATTCTGGAGGTCAGGGGTAAGGGGGCAACAGACTTCTTGGAAAACATAAACTGAACTTACAAGCTCAAATGGGCAGACTGGGTGGGCCATAGGCCCTTATCTGCCGACACTGTCTATGTATGTATGTACGTAAGAGTGGTGAATGTCCTCCCAGTATGCCTGGAATGTGCTGGAAGTGGCTCTGTTATTCTGCCTAGGCCTGATATTGACTATCGGCCTGCCTGGAGTTTGGTGAACACCCCTGCTTTGCAAGTGTTACATCATCGAGTCTGGAGAAGTAGGAGCAATTGGAGGGGGTTGCTGGTGAACTCCAATGGGGAGAGAGGTGCAATAGACATCTGCCCAGCCCTTCTCCTCTGGCCGTGCCTGATCCTCCCCATGTCAGAAGGAGAGGTCATGGAGTGGCTCATGTTTTATGCCAAAAAATCAAATAATAATGTTTTGCATGCTTTCAATGGTGTTTAATATGTGATTATGAATAGTTACATAAGATTATTTGGGGGAGAAAATTCTAATGCATTTGTGTCTATTCCTGGCAGCAGCATTTTAATAGTAGCATTCTAGAAAATGGTAGATAGAGAGGTGTACAGTAGTGAAAGGGGGAGGAGGCATGCTGCTGCTGCTGCAGTACCTGGCAGGTGACCCTGGGAACCAGCGGTGGGTTGCTAATCTTAGCCTCATTATGGTTTAGCAAAAGGATTGAGTGTAAGGTTAGGACTTACATGCGTTCAACTTCCACCGCTCCGGCGGTGCAGCCAACATAGTGCTCTGACCATTTGTGGGAGGTAGAGTGGCCATATCTCTCCTGCAGATTGGTCAGTAGTGCGGCCTGGTTAGACATTCACCAGGAGGCCGTTTTCAATGAGGGGAACTTATTAGTTAAACTTCTGGAGGGCTCAGTGTAATTAGGAAGGAACTGGAACTGTGGTGCCAGCGAGTCTGGGAGGTAGGGCCTGCTTGCTGCCAGCAGGGGGCCCCTCCCTTGGGATATATAAAATAGGGTTTTGGCACCATAGGAGCACAAGAAGCCCTGGGGAAGACCCAAAGAGAGAGGTCCAAGGGTTCAACCTGCAAGTTCGGTCAGAGGGCCATGGTGGGGCCGGGGTGGTCCCCTTGCCACCCCGGCCCTCCAACCTTGAAGACCCTTGATGTGGAAACAATAATTTTGGTTGGTAGCCAAGGGGAGCAATGGAACAAAGAAAGGGGCCTGTCGGTGCATGTAGGAGCCAGAGCCCGGGGAGAAGAAAGAAAATGGAAGCCCACCAAATGAACTTCAGCACCTTGGTAGGGTAAGCACTGATGGGGCCTAAATCCCAAAGAAATTGAGCCTGTGGGTGAGTTCAGTGTGGGTCCGATGGTTTCCTGTGGGCAGGCCCGCTATGGTGATAGGGACTTTGGCACAGCTCGGAAGTGGCAGCCCAAGCAGTAGAGGGCATAGCGGTGACAGGGCTACTCCTAATCCCCAGGTTGGTGGCCACCACAGAGTTGGGACTCCCTAGTTGAGCAGCCTGTGGAGGCAGGGAAAGTCCATTTGACGGAAGAATGTTTGGGACCCTGTCTGGGTGGCAGTATGTCAGGTGCTCTGGTGTGGCAGTGACAGAAGTCCCCTGATGAATCACGTCAGATGTTGTAATCGCTGCATGAGCAGAAAATGCCGTGAGCTACTGGGATCAAGGCCCGGGGTACCCAAAACTGCCCTGAATAAGGCCCAGCTGCCATGCATTGGCATCAGCTATTGGATGTCTGAAAGGGTTCTGGCAGTTTGGTTCTTGATAAGGGAACATCAAATGAACAAATGAAGACATGTATGCTTCATATATATCGGCCCCCATGTGGAGGAGTTGTGTGACCAGGCCAATGGGAAGGGAGCATGAAAGAGCGGCGGGATTTGGGACAGTAGAAATAACTCATGCTGTCATGAGCCCTGTGTGTCTTTCTAGGAATGGAAGTGAAAGACGAGAGTCTGAGTAGAAAACAATTGTAACTACTGAGGAAATGAAGTTAAGGATTAAGCTATGAGACTATAGAGTGGGTTAGTAAAAGCTACCTCATGGGAGGCCTTTTCGGCCCCAGCATGCTGCCAGGAATTTAGCCCTCACGGCTTAAGTGAGATCTGCATGAAACTGGAATCAGTCTGTTAGTTCAAGAGACTGTTGCAGTAGATTTTCCAGATATGTCTGTGAAGAAATCCACCGAAAGTTATACCCACACTCCATTGAGTGATTGTTACTGTTTAAAATGTAATTAAATCATTTTGCACTTTTAATTCTGGAGTGGACATTGAATGTACTGTGCATGCTTGCCTGCTAACTGATATTCCCTCTGCAGCCTTAGAAACATAGAAACATAGACTTTGACGGCAGATAAGGACTGCTTGGCCCACCTAGTCTGCCCATTTCCCTACCTACAGGATAAGTTGCAGATCCTAGTTAACCAACAGCCTATTTCTTTCTACCCCCCCCAAAAAAAATTGCCTTATGTCTGTCCCATGCATTCTTGAATTCTCCCACAGTTTTAGACCCCACAGCCTCCTCAGGAAGGCTGTTCCATGCATCCACCACCCTTTCTGTGAAAAATACTTTCTCACATTGCCCTAGACTGCCCCCTCATCTTCAAATTGTGTCCCCTTGTTCTTGCACATCTCTTTTTCTGAAAGATGCTACCCTCTTGGACTTTGTTGATTCCACTGAGGTACTTGAAAGTTTCTATCATGTCCCCCTTCTCCCTCCTTTCCTCAAAGGTATACATATTAAGCTCCTTTAGTCTCTCCTCATATGGCTTCTCTTGCAGACCCTGCACCATTTTAGTTGCCCTCCTCTGGACTGCCTCTATCCTGTCTATGTCCTTGTGGAGAAAGGGTCTCTAGAACTGGATGCAGTACTCCAGATGGGGTCTCACCAACTGTCTGTACAGAGGGATAACAACTTCTTGTTTTCTGCTGGTGATGCCTCTCCCTATACATCCCAGTATCCCCCAGCCCTCCCCACTGCCTTCTCACACTGCTTGATATTCTAAAGGTAATCTGATATGATTACCCCCAGGTCCCTTTCCATTTTTGTTGTTGTTACTACTGCCCCCCCATTGTGTACTCTTCCCCTGGGTTTACCAAGTTGCCATACTTCTGACCATTCCTCCAACCTTGCCAAGTCCCTTCTCATCCTTTCCACACCTCCTTGTGTATCAACCCTGTTGCAGATATTTGTGTAATCTGCAAAGAGGCATACTTTTCCTTCAGTCCCTCTGCAATGCCACTTATAAAGACATTAAAAGTTGAACCCAGTACCAAACCCTGCGGTACCCCACTAGTAACCCCTCTTTCTTCAGAGTGGACTCCATTTACAATTACCTTCTGTGTCCTGTTGTCCAGCCAATGTTTTACCCAAGCTACCACACTGGGACCCACTCCCAGGATGGAGTATTAATCTTTTGTGTGGGACTGTGTCAAATGCCTTGCTGAAGTCTAGGTAGGCTATGTCCACAGCCCCT
Organism: Neoceratodus forsteri; assembly: GCA_016271365.2. Classification (NCBI taxonomy): domain Eukaryota; kingdom Metazoa; phylum Chordata; order Ceratodontiformes; family Ceratodontidae; genus Neoceratodus; species Neoceratodus forsteri. The sequence goes on along the minus strand of JADMNL010000022.1, from coordinate 433,404,248 downwards.
CCCTGGTCTACTACTTTTGTCATCCAGTCAAAGAAATCAATTAGATTCATCTGACATGACCTTCCCGCTGTGAACCCATGCTGCCTTGGGTCCTGTGCCCCACTGGCCTCTAGGTACTCAACAATTCTTTCCTTCAGAAGTGAGTCCATCACTTTCCCTTCCACAGAGGTCAAACTGACAGGTCTGTAGTTTTCTGCCTCTGTCCTGCTCCCACTTTTGTGAAGGGGAATCACATCCAACTTCCTCCAGTCCTCAGGTACCACACCATCCTCCCATGATGTGTTAAAAAAAGGGTAGTCAGTGGCTTCACTAGTTCTCCCCTTAATTTGTTTTAGAATTCTGGGGTGAATTCTGTCAGTCCCCTTTGCTTTGTCCACCTTAAGTTTTAGGAGTTCTTTCAGAACCCTTTCTTCTGTGAAAGGACTGGGATCAACCCCGCTATCCAGAGTGCTTCTGTTAATTGGATTAGGCACCTCCCCCCCTCCTCTTTTGTGAATACTGAGCAGAAAAATTTGTTCAGTATCCCTGCTTTTTCACTGTTTCTCTCTGCCCACCCACCGTCCATTCTATTCAGCCTCACTATCCCTCCCTTTGTCTTTCTACGCTCCCTGATGTACCTATAAAAGGTTTTATCCCCCTTATTAACCGAGTTGGCTATCATTTCCTCAGTTTGGGCCTTTGCTATTCTGACTTACCTCCCCTGCCTTCTTCTGCCTTAGCTGGTACAGCTCTCTGTCCTGCTCCTTCTGTGTTTCCTTATACTTCCTGAATGCTCTTTTTCTCCCTGACCTTCCCCACCACCTCTTTTGAGAACCACAGTGTCTTTTTCTTTCATTTTGATTAGTTTATCTGCTTCACACAAGGGCTTGTTGCCTCTGTGATGGCAGTTTTGATGTTTCCTCATTGTTGCTCCACCCCTCCTTCTAGCCTGTTTGCTAGTGCTTTTCTAAGGCACTCTCCCATCTTGCCAAAGTCAGCCCTCCTGAAGTCCAGTACCCTCACTTTTGTATGGCTTGACTCTGTAGCTGAGTTTATTGTGAACCACACTGTTTGGTGGTCACTTGTTCCCAGATGGCTACCCACTTGTAGATCCGAGATCCTCTCACTGTCCCCATTTGGGAGTACAAGTTCTAAGATTGCTCCCTCATGAGTGGGTTCCAAAATTTAGCTGTCTGAGGCATGTCACCTGTAGGGTATCGAGAATGGCCCTGCTTTTGGATGTGGCTGCAGCAAACGTGCTCCAGTTAACATCTGGCATATTCATGTCTCCCACCAACAGTATCTCCCCTTTCCTTGCCATCCTAAGAATGCCTTCTATCATATCCTTGTCCATTCCCTCCTCCTGACATGGGGGTCTGTATAAAACCCCTGTGTGGATTGTGGTGCCATTTCCAGTCTCTAAGGTGACTCACAGTGCCTCCTCTCCTCCCTGTTTACTCTTTTGTTCATTTGCTTTTATCCCTTCCCTTACATAGAGAGCTACTCCTCCCCCTCTTCTCCCTCACTGTCTCTCCTGTAGGTTGTGTACCCTGGTATGTTAACATCCGAGTCATGGTTCTCTGTGTACCATTTTTCTGTGACTGCTACAATATCCAGGCATCCCTCTTCCATCAAGGCCACCAGTTCAGGGAGCTAGTTGCCCAGACTATTGGCATTGGTACTCATTACCCTCCATTTCCTGATGGTCTTACCCCTTTTTGCCCCATCCCTGTTCTTATTGCCTTTGTCACTTTCTCCATTCACCCCCTGCCATTCTCCCTGTTGACATCTCTAACTAGGTGTTTACCTTACTTACTAACCTTACTTTTTTTTGGGGGGGGCTAGGATTTCCTTGCTCCTTTCCAGTGCCTTCCCCCTTAGCTAGTTTAAATTCTTGCCAATGTAGCATTTAAACCTATCACCTAGGATCCTGGTTCCCCTCCTGGACAGATGCAGACCATCACTCCAGTATAGGCCAGCTTCACTCCAGGTGGACCCCCAGTCCCCAATGAAGCCAAATCCCTGAGCTCTGCACCAGTTTTTCAACCACTGATTGAATCCCATGGTGTGGAGCACCCTAGCCTCACCTACGCCATAGACAGGTAGCACCTACGAGAAGGTTACCGTGCATGCTACTTGTCTAAGTCCCCTCCCCAACTCCACAAACTCTTTCTGCACTGCTCTGATCCCTTTCTTAGCCAGGTCATTTATCCCTAGGTGGACAATGACATCCCGCTCCCTCCCCTGTGCAGCTGCTCCAGCGATCCTGAGGATTAGGCTCCCTGTCCCTCCAAGCCATGGTGCTAGGCAGGCACCTTACCTCCCTCTCCCCTTCCTCCCCCAGTTCTACCTTCCTAACAATGGAGTCCCCCACCAGGAGTTGTTTCCTTCCACTGTGGGGTCCCATGCCACCCTTCTGTGGGTCTCCTTTGTGGAGGTTCCCAGCATCCTCCTTGGTGTCCACTGCGGGTGCCTCCAATAGAGGAACCACACTTTGCCAGAATGGCATATGAATTGTGTAAAGGTACAACTGGAGGGATGCCCCTCTGTTCCACCACCCTCACCCTCCCTGAGTCCACTGTGTTCCAACTGCTGCTCTTTTTTGGCAACCTCTGAGGCAACAGCAATGGCTCTGGTAGTTCCTGGATGGGAGAGGAGGTCCGACAGATCCTGGCCAACTCAGCCTGGAGATGAGCAACCTCCTCCCTCAGCCCAGAGATGTGCCTGCAGATGGGACAACACCGCAACCTCCAGAACGTCTCCCAGAAGACTGCTGCTCCACAGCCACTGCACTGTACCACTCCCATCATGTCTTATTTCTGGCCCCTTCACTGTTGTTTAGAATACTTACTCTTTCCTCTGTTTATTTATTTATTTTTTTCTCCCTACTTTTGTTACTGCCTCTGTGCCCTTTAAGCACCTGATCTTCCTGTTCTGAGACAAGAAGATCCTATATTTCTCCATAGTCCCCTTACTTGCTCAAAGACAGACCTCCAGCAGCTGGGGGGGAATGGAGAGCTACTCTTGTCCTTCTAGGATGGTGAGTCTTTGGTGGCTCTGTGATCACTAGCTTCCTGCTCCCAAACAGGAAGTTCCTGTTGTTAGTCAAATCCTATGCCTATAAAAGTAGAAATGGCTTTGGGTGGGGGTGGACGGCAATATAGTCCCAGTAGAGAAGTCCAGTCACAACAACAGCTCCTTGTCCTGGTGTTCTCTGACAATTCTCTGGCAGAAGCTCTCCTTTTGGAACACCCAGCAGCAGACACTGTACCCATGTTACTATGACTCCTAGACACAGCCATCAATGAACCAGGTAACAAGATGGTTCTGTTTCCTAATTCTTTGGACTGTGGTGGCTTAGGTTTTAGAGTGCCCCCCTCCCACTAACTTTTACCATCTGGATACCCCTAGATAGGGAGTGGGGTTTACATATGGATCGCCCATTGGTAAATAGCTGTACCTCAAAACTAGAATTATGAGATAAGGGTCAAAAGACACCCCCCACCCCTGAAGCAATACCATATTTCGCATTTTTAACCCTCAAGATTCAAAAGCTTTATATCCATTAAAAGCCCATTCCTTCCTCCATCCAGGGGTCTTATAAGAGGATAATATAAGTTGTTTAAGTAGTTAATCCACTTACTATCATGCCCCTTTTTCTGTAGCCCTGCTATATTCCAAGTTATCAAACTGAGTACAGCACCCTCTGCATTATTATATAATATCAGTCAGTTTCAGTCATCCAAACACATTGTCATTGCTTAATCTAACTCAGTTTTACCACTTGGATCCTGATTAAAGCCATATTCAGCTGAACTTTCTGAGCTACTCGATGATGAATCACACTATTGTTAATTCTGATCCCTCACTGTTTTCTTTTCCAAATGTACTTTGGTCAGTCTCCCCCTTATCTCCCTTCATAGCTATGCAAGTTTCCTCGGGTTTTGTGCATTTTGAGATGCTATATGTTGTTTATTTCTGTTTAACTTGTATATCAACCTCACTTTGCTTATTATTTGTTCCATCATTTTTTGTTTTGTTTTTACTATTCCATTGTCTGTCAAATGGCTTTATGGCTTCAGGTTGTTTTTCAGTAATAGTTTTGTGCAGTTTGTTCAGTCATTTTATTTAAAGATGTCTGTTTTTATTTCATTGGTACTTGGTTACGTAGAAACATAGAAAAAGTAGGTAAAAAAGTTCAGTGGTCCATCCTGTCTACCCTGTTTTACCCCATCTTACCCCAGGGCATAATGTCTCCCCTTGCCCCTGACCTTACTGCTTCTTTCTGTGTAATTATTAAGCCTTTTACTCTGTTCTGGCAGTGTTTAAAATCATTAATTGTTCTTGTGTCCAACCCTTCTCTTGGTAGTTTGTTCTATGACTCAACCACTCTCTCTAAATAAATTCTGGCAGAGCCACTATGGCTGCAAATGCATTAACTAGGTAAGGGTGTTTCATAGGCTTAAACATAAACATGAATTGCATTGAGTAAGGCCTACGATACCGTTCCACATATGACTTGTGAACAAGCTGGGCAGCCTGAGAGTGGGTCACAAGGTAGTAAACTGGGTTAGGAACTGGCTGAATTATAGAAGATAGAGAGTCATGGTAAATGGTGCTCAATGTAAGTTAAGGAGTGTGACCTGCAGGGTGCCACAGGGATCAGACCTGGGCCCTGTCTTGTTTAATGTCTTCATAAGTGAAATTGTGGAGGGGCTGGAGGGGAAAGTGTGCCTCTTTGCAAATGACACTAAGATCTGCAACAGGGTGGACGCTCTGGGAAGGGTAGAAAAAAATGAGGAAGGACCTAAGTAAACTGGAGGAATGGTCTGAAGTGCGTCAGCTGAGATGTAATGCAAAAAAGTGCAAAATCATGCATTTGGGTTGCAGAAACCCAGGGGAGGATTATGGGGGTGGGGGGGACAAACTGATGGTCACCAAACAGGAAAGGGATTTGGGAGTAATCATACTGGATGACCTAAAGGTGGCTAAACAATGTACCAAGGCTATGGGGAGAGCCAGTGGGATGCTGGGGTGCATAGGGAGAGGTATCACCAGCAGAAGGAAGGAGGTGGTGATGCCACTGTGCAGATCACTGGTGAGGCCTCATTTAGAATACGGTGTCCAGTTCTGGAGGCCACATAAGAGAGGCAACAAAGATGGTACAGGGCCTGCACTAAAAGTCATATGAGGAGAAACTGGGAGACCTCAATATATATATATATATATATATATATATATATATATCCTGGAGAAGAGAAGAGATAGGGGTGATATGACAGAAACCTTCAAATATCTAAATGGCACAAATTGGGTGCTGGAGGGTAGCATCTTTCAGAAAAGGAGATGTCTAGGAATGAAGGGGGCATGACATCAGGTTGGAAGGGAGTAGACTAAGGGGTATCAAGAGGAAGTATTTCTTCACAGAAAGGGTGGTGGAACCTCTAGAGACTTCACAAGTCAGTTTCATTATGAAAGAGGAAAAAAACAAGATTGACTCATTTCACATAAAACTACAATATACTATAAAAAAAGTATAGGATGAGCAACTGTATGCATAACCAATGTGTTCTGTCACCTCAGGGTTCTGATTCCCACGGATCTCTCGAGCTTCACGCTCCTGGTCAGAGGGAATATGAATCCTCCTGTGGCAGAATACACTGGTTGTTACCTTTTTTGTGTTCTTACTTCATCCCAGTGTTTTTTTTTTCTGCTCAAGCTGTGAGAGGAGTTATTTCTAACTTTCCTTGGCTGGGGTCTGCCATTCAGGTAACTTTTATTGCATCTTGTGTCAGAGAATATTCTCAGAGTGCCCTTTGCCCTGATGTCTAGTAGCCCCTGCGGGAGGCCAGTGTCTTGTTACAGAGTCTTTATTACAGCTCAGCCACAGCAGAGAGAACACAGCAGCCAGGAGTCACACTGCTAATCTTTGGGTAAGTGTAATAAGTTTCCTAAATATTGGTACCTTATCCAGCTGTGTTCTGCTTAGGGTTTTGCATGTGTGTGTGTGTGTGTGTGTGTGTTGGTTCAGTTGCTTGTATCTTGTGTAGAAGACGGTGCTTGTAGAGAAATGTAATCATTTTGCAGCTGTGGTCATCCAGTGGCTAACAAAGGCATTCAACACTCTGGATGAGTGGGGGAGGGGATACCAGCAAAGCTGGATTTTCTCAGTTTGCAAAAGGTAGTAAATTAAGCACTGAAACTTAACAAAGAAAAGGCCCATAAAACACATTGGAGGAGAGTTCAACTTGCAAAAAAAGACAGTACTGGGGAGGGCTCAATTGTTGGAGGTTTCTGAAGAAAGAGGGGTTACTAGTGGGGTACTGCAGGGTTCAGTATTGGGTCCAGTCCTTTTTAATGTCTTCATCAGTGACATTGCAGAGGGAATGGAAGGAAAAGTATGCCTTTTTGCAGATGACACAAAGATCTGCAACAAGGTTGATACACAAGGAGGTGTGGAAAGGATGAAAAGGGACTTGGCAAGGTTGGAGGAATGGTCAGAAGTATGGCAGCTACTGTAGAATTCAATGCAAAGAAGTGCAAAATAATGCACCTGGTAAACAAGAACCCAGGGGAAAAATACACAATGGCTGGGGAGGTAGTAACAACAACAAAAAAGGAAAGGGACCTGGGGTAATCATATCAGATGACCTTAAGGTTAGCAAGCAATGTGAGAGAAGGCAGTGGGAGGGCTGGGGATATACTGGGATGTATAGGGAGAGGCATCACCAGCAGAAAACAGGAAGTTGTTATCCTCTGTACAGACAGTTGGTGAGACCCCATCTGGAGTACTGTGTCCAGTTCTGGAGACCCCATCTCCAGCAGGACATAGACAGGATAGAGGTAGTCCAGAGGAGGGCAACTAAATGGTGCAGGGTCTGCAAGAGAAGCATCATGAGGAGAGACTAAAGGAGCTAATATGTATACCCTTGAGGAAAAGGAGAGGGGAGACATGATAGAAACTTTTAAGAACCTCAGTGGAATCAACAAAGTCCAAGAGGGTAGCATCTTTCAGAAAAGAGAGATGCAAGAACAAGGGGACACAATTTAAAGATAGAAAGAGGGCGGTTCAGAGGCAATGTGAGGAAGTATTATTTCACAGAGGGGGTAGTGGATGCATGGAACAGCCTTCCTGAGGAGGTTGTGGGGTCTAAAACTGTGGGAGAATTCAAGAATGCATGGGACAGACATAAGGCAATTTTTGTGGGGGGGGTAGGAAGAAATAGGCTGTTGGTTAGCTAGGATCCGTGGCCTATCCTGTAGGTAGGGAAATGGGCAGACTAGATGGGCCAAGCGGCCCTTATCTGCCGTCAAAGTCTATGTTTCCATGTTTCTATGTTTCAACTTGCAAAAAAAGGCAGTACTGAGGAGCGCTCAATTGTTGAAGGAAGTTTCAACTTGCAAAAAAAGGCAATACTGGGGAGGGCTCAATTAACTTTTTAAGCCACAGTAAAAATAGTGCTCTCAAGTTCCCATACACACACAGGCAGCACAGTAATGAGGCTTCAGCAGAGGGCACTATTTTTAACATTCTATCATGTTGTTTGGAAGGTAATTTATTCAGGAAGTCCTTTTCTCAAAGCAAAACATCTGCAGGGCTAAGCCCACTGCAGCCATAAAAATAAACATTCTCTTGATCTTCCACTCATGTCCCCGTGTTCCTGATTCAACAGTCCTGCTTAATATTTCCCAATAGTCTTCCTTAATCATTCTTTTCTGGAACTTGAAGGTCTCTATCAGATCTCCCGTCTCTTCTGGTCTTCAGTGAGTACCTGTTCAGGGCCTCAAGCCTATCCTCATAGGATCTGCCCTGATTGCCCTGAATCATTTTGGTTACACTACACTGTACCATCTCCAGTCTGTCTTTGTCTTTTCTTAGATGAGGGCTCCTGAACTGGGCACAGTGTTCTGGATGTGGCCTCACCAGTGATCTACAGAGAGGCAGTATCATCTCCTTCTTCTAGCCGTCAAACCCTCCCATGATCAGTGTTGGATAGTAATGCATAAAAAGTAATGCATTAGTGTAATTTAATGCTTTCCATGGTAACGTGCAGTAGTTACGATTACTGATAAGAAATTGTAATTATATGCAGTTACTAATTACGTATTTTTATAAGTAATGCCTCACTGTATTATGCTCTACAACATATTACTTTGTTGGGGGAGGGGTTGCATCATCTGTAGCCGGGTGGGTAGGGAATTGGTTATTTGCTTTTTTTTCAGTGTTTTTCTGCCCAAATCCCACCCTTTCCCAAAACTCCTGTCTCTGAAATCTGGACTACAAAGGACTGCCATGTGCTGGGTTTTGATTTGGCTGGCTGACATTGTTGGTGGCAAAAAATTACAAGAGTGACAGCTTAACAGACTGGCATTTTGATTGGCTGCTGCAATGTGTGCGCCCACCTGCTTAGTGCTTACGTGCTGTACTTATGTGTGTCTCTCTCAGAGAATAGGAGTCTGGAACATTGGACACACAGCATGTGAGTTGTGCAGTTGGCTTAGTGCTATTCTGAGCCTAGTCTGTGGCATGTGTGTGTTGTGTGTGGAATAGTCAGAGACAGGACACCTACTTGTAAGGGAACAACAGGAATTCAACCAGAAACTGAGCTGCAGCAGCAGAGGCAACAAGACAGTAGATGACGTATTCTGGCAGAAGAAGCGGGGAGGCAGGGAGGCAGGCAGGTAGGCAATCCTGAACTGGGCCCATCACACCATAAGATGATTCAGGGACAGGAGGTGAGAAGGTAGGATCTGTGACTGTCTGCCAGGCCAATCACTTCCAAAAGTAAAAAAAAAAAAAGAGGCTACTGTGCAGCCAGCTGATGATGAGGCTAGCTACCACATGTATGCACAGCCACTGTGACCTGCGGTCAGGTCTGAGATGAGATGACCACCACCAAAGGCACACCCCTGGGTAATCAGAGCCAGTTTTGTGAGGCAGTGCCAGCCCACTGCCACCCCTGACCCCACTGTCATCATAGCAGCATACAGCCAGCAGTCTGGGGGGGGGGTTAATAGCTGTGAGTCTCTGAATATGGATGAGGATTAGGACTGGGCAGGCCTAGGCTTTGATGTTAGGTGGGGTTGGGGGGTCACAAGAGCTGTGACTGAATCTGTAGGCCTCAACAGAGGCTCTATCTATGGTGCTTGAGGATGGGGGAACTATGTTGCTGTTGGGGTAGTGGGACAATTTGGCAAAGCTGTGTGAACCTGGAACCGGAGTGGAGGCCTGCTGTGTTGGGGTGGGGGAAAAGCTGTGAAACTGGAGCCAGACCAGAGGCCTGCTATGTTGCAGGGTAGGCACTGGGGGCAAAGCTGTGAACCAGGAGCCAGAGCAGAGTCCTGCTGTGATGGGGCAAAACTGTGAGGCTGGAGCCAGAGCAGAGTCCTGCTGTGATGGGGCAAAACTGTGAGACTGAAGCCAGAGCAGAGGCCTGCTGTGATGAGGCAAAACTGTGAGACTGGAGCCAGAGCAGAGGCCTGCTGTGTTGCTGTAGGGGTGGGGTGGGCACTGGTGGCAAAGCTGTGAATCTGAAGCTAGAGTGGAGGGCTGCTGTGATGGGAGTGGGGGCAAAGCTGTGAAAATGGAGCCAGAGCAGGGTCTGCTATGTTGTTATAAGGGCAGGGTGGGCTCTGGGGGCAAATATGTGAACCTGGAGTCAGATCAGAGGCTTGCTATGATGGGGGGCGCAAAGCTGTGAAACTGAAGCCAGAGCGGAAGCCTGCTGTGTTGCTGTGGGGGTGAGCTAGGCACTGAGTACAAAACTGTGAACATGGAGCAAGAGTGGAGGCCTGCTGTGTTGTGTGGTGGGCATGGTGGTGGCATCGGCAGTCACATCACTCAGTCTTCACTGCTGCATTTACAAATGACCAGCTGTATTGCTGTTGCGCCGTTCCTCCTTACAGCTACTCTACTGGTGTCTGCATGTATGCTACCTACCTCATCTCCTGTCACCATCTGCTGTGTACTGAACACTGATGACCTGGGGGGTGTCTGGACCTGGTGTATTCATGTTGCACAAGTGGGCTAAAATGGGCCTCTTGGAATGGGCAGTGTGTGTGTGTGTGTGTGTGTGTGTGTGTGTGTGTGTGGTGTAACTGTATCAGATAGCCTACAGACACAACAGGCTGGAGTGTGTCTTCTGCTGACCACTGCTGAGCATCTTTTTGTATGTTTTTTTTTACTTTTAGCTAAATTGTATTATATTACTATAAGTTAGAACAGAAATACAGATGTGATGCAGCAGTGCGATCAGCCTGGAGCTTGTTTGCAGTAGCATTTGTTGTCGTTCATTTACAGGAACCATTCATCATACCAGTGACAGAGAGACACAGAGACAACAGGAAGAGTGGGTCGTTAGCCAAGAGAAAAGAAGATGTCATCGCAAGGAGCGACTTTAAGCCTAGGCAGCCAGCAGAAGACAGCCAAACTGACTTTGATCAGTATGCACAAGCATAGCAGCAGCCTCTCTAACTTGTAATGCGAATTTGTCCGCCATCCATCCATCAGCAGCATCAGCTCAGCAAGGCAGACAGCAGAACAGAGGAAGGAAGGAAGCAGAAGCAGAAGCATTTATGCAATCAACAGAGTTCACAACAGGCCAGGAGGCCCAGGCCAGTGTGACCCCTATGCGGTGCTATCCCTAAGGTTACTGCCCCTTCCTGTGTGTCTGACCACAGGATGAGAGGCCTGGATTCTGTATTAAGGTGCCTTCACCCAGAGTAACAGTATTGGGGGGTGTCTGTCTAGCCTGTTATAGCCCTCTGGGAAGCTACAACCATCCACCTACCCTGCTAGTGGCTTTGTACCTTGAACATCAGTTAACACACAGTCAGTCGGTAACAGTAATAATATGCACACACCCTTCACACTTACCACCAGGGTCTGGCCTTCAGCAATATCCCTGGACACCCCTGTAAACACAGAGTTAGCAAACAAATATACACTTCTGGTACTGTAACCCACTAATAATATGCACATAGGCCAGGTTAAACGTGAAACATCAATCAGATTTATTTAGGGGACATGAACAAGGAAGGGGTGTGAATTTAGTTAAATGATTTGTGTTTTGATTTAATTCAGGTTCTTGGCATACACTGTTAGTCCCAAAATAAGCAGTTCTACAACACTGGGTACCCAGGATGGGGTGCTGGCTAGCCAGAGGTGTTACCCGGGGTGGCCGACATTGCAGCTGATGTTGGGGCCCTTGATGGAAAGAAAAGGCAGTCAGCATGCACAACAACAAGATGATTATTTGTAATCCTGGCTAGTTGGTCCAGTCTTGTGAAACCCAAGAAATTAGAAAATAAATCAGATGGTACCACAGATAATTAAGTGACTCGTTGCAGGGAGCTGCTCTAGTTGTACTCACACTACTACTTGGTTGTGATGTGGCTGGTGATAGGGAGACCTCATGGTGTTCACCGATGAGCATGGGGAAGCAGGGCCATCACGACACACCTCCTCTTCATGGCCTTTCCCTCCAGGTGGCCGCAACCTGTGGATTGTTTCTGCCCAGGGGCTGGATCCCCAAAGTTGGTCTCTCACCGAGGACAGTCTCTGGTGCAGGGCAGCTGATCTGGGCCAGGATGGCAAAGGCCCAGGCGTCATGAGCGCATTGGCAAAGTTCAGTTTGGCATGCTGGTGAAGCCTCCAGATGGTGTAACAAATTGGGTAGTGAACAGGCAGGTCTCAACCCACGAGGAAAATTCAGCACATTTAAATCAAACAGCAGTAACTTCTCACAGATCAGATACAGTCCAGTTGCTTTTGCAGTAGATTCACTGAGCAAACCTCTCGATCCAGTATCAGTCTCCCACACTAGCTGGGCCGAACTCGTCTCAGACAGAAATCTTCAGTCCAGATCACAAGCAGTGCTTTTAAACTCTCCGATACTTTCTGCTGCAGTCTCAGTCATAAATCGGATGGGTCTAACTTCTACAATCAGGCAGTCCGATGCAGGAGAAACCTTGCCTCTTCCTGTTGATTCCCCTAAGCTCTGTTCAGGGAGCCACTGCTCAAAAGTTCAAGCTGCTCACTCTTCAAGCTCCAACTCTAACCGATCCACTGTCTCTTGCAGTTCTGGGCATTTCCTATTGATTCCAAAACTTGGGTTGGCTGGGGAAGCTGTCAGTCACAAGTTGGACTCCCCCTTCAGTTCAGTTAAGGCGCCAACCTAAAAACTACAAAACTACAGTTTTTCCTTCCCATGAGACACTTAGGCTAAGGACCCTTTGAGGTCCCTGGAGTCCTACTGGCCCACTTAATGGAAGTCCCAGACCAAACATGGTGGCTCCCATTCTGAAAGGCAAACTGCAAGGAAAGCAGGTTAAACAAACTTCTCTATTTCAAATATAGCAATACCCTAGAAGTAAATAAGTACAGTTCCCATTCAGGCTCCCTCTGCACTATTATCAACTGCAGAGTGGAGCAAATCAGAGCAGTGACTGACCGGTCGCAGAGCCCTAAATCACTTGGACCCAGCTCGGACCATTCACTATACAGATATTGGCTGGATTCTTAAAGGGACAGGTGCAGAGGCACATAATGGCACTCACACGCAAATAAACAAAAGCAAACAGATACCCTTGGGTCTATTACCCTTACAGGACATCAGCCCGGCAGTGGGCATGAAAGGAGCCCAGGAAGACATTAAGGTAAACCCCAAATTAGTGGTGGTGGGGTTACAACAGTAAAACATCAAAGGCACTACTGCATGTTTGCATCTGTCTACTTTTGAAATACATAAAGAGCATAGTATTTTGACTTTTAGTTTAAAATCATACATCTTGTTAAAAACTGTTAATCTCAATGTCTAATGTTGTATTCTCAAATGTTTTAAAACTGATGAGGGAATGGGATACTGTATGTACACAGCACAGCAATCTAATGTTTTCTTCTTCAGTTTTCTGGCTGTCAGTGCCAGCATAACATTCCAGCGGTAGGTACAGGACATTTGAGTGGTAATTAGGGGGCATGTGCTGTAGTCCTGCACCTGCCCCTAGTGTCTGATTACAAGAAAAATGCACTGTTTTGTGACAGACTGTGCATTTTGCTCATGATATAGAACAGTTACGTGAGGACTTACTGTAACAGTAAATCTTCGAGGAGACCTTGTTGTTGAGGCACAGATCAGGAAGCATAGGAAAACCAGGAGCAGTTTCAAAATTCACAAATAGCATTTTATTATTCTCAATAACAGCAAAATAAAAAATACAAATGAATCAGTATAACTATTTACAAAGGCAGTACAAACAGAGAAAACTAAGTCCTTCTTCTGAGGGTATCCCTTAATTCCAAGTTTCAGTCTCTCAGTCTCTCACTCTCCTTGTCTCTCTAGCAAAAACATTGCTGCTCGTTTTATAAGTCTTTGTCTGGGAACTCATTAAGAGAACCTGCTTCTCACAGAATGTTCTTGAAAGTTTACAGAATGTTCTTATCAGACAAAGAACCTCTGTTCAGAGGTTCTTTGTCTTTTAAATAGTTTTTTTATTTTAATGGGTTCACCACAATATATCCAAGGCACACTGCCTTAAGGGTAGCTGGTCCATTCCACTGGGGTGTCAAACAGACGAGACATACTGATGAGTCCTGGTAGGACGAAACACGTGTCTATGTCTTCTGTTAGCACCCTTTGCAAACTGTGTGAGAGGCCTTTCGGCACCATGCAATTCTGCTTAAAGTTGGACCAGCGTAACATTCTGTGGTGATGTGCATATGCAGCCCACGATGCTTTGCATTGTGGGGGCATGTGTGATTTTGTATGTTCTTATCAGTTTCTTTTTTTATTTATCTTATTTATCTGCCATGGTGGAGCAGACCCCCATGATCTCTGGCTGCCAATGTCCACACCCCCGGATCAGGTCGTGCACGCAGGCCACATGAACCCACACACTCAGGGCCAGGCTGCATCACACCATACCCTGGTTAGGCGCTTCTCTCGGGTCCGGGGGAACAGGGTGTGGCCATTAGCCACAGAGATCACCCCTGCTAGTTTTCTCCTCCATTTTTCTAGTCCCTCAGAGTGCGAGCATGCCAGGACATCAGGCACAATGTGCCAATGTCTGCCGCACTCCGCCTCTTGCTGGCACTGCTCTAGTCATGCCCCCGGTCGTCACTAGGGGCCATTACAGAGTGGTGGCACCCCGGAGCCCTCCCCAGGATAGGAGACCAGTCCTCCAGATGTTCAATCCTATCCCTCCCCTGTCGACCCCGATGACCCAGGCTCACGTCCAAACCCAGGTTGCCAGCATGGTGCAAGGTGTGGCATCCAGCACCTCAACCCTCAGGAGCACTGGGCCGGCATTCTTATCAGTTTCAATGCACATGTAGCAAAAAGAACATAATGACCCAGAACTGACCACCTGTCTACAGCTCTTCAAAAGGCTTAACAACTGCATCTCAGGTTAACCCCTTGAGTTCCAAATAACGTTTTGCAATCATTTCAGCAGTACAAATAACTATATACATTTTTAAACAAAGGGATCCCGGTATCACATACAGTTTTACACAGAGATTCACATATATTTTTTATAACTACAGATATGAAATCCCCAAGAAAGCTCTATAAACTATATCCCCTTATTAGGTTATTGGTACATCGTTGTCTGTCACCCACTGCAGACCTTTCCATAGTTCCAGCAGTATAACCCTAGGAAACTTTTTCTGTTCAGTTTTGTATAAATTAAAAAGGTCTGATTTGATTTTACTGTACAATTCAATCTGACTGCTTTCTTTCTGTTGTAGTGTAAATCCACATCTGGTGGTCCAAATATTCCATTTTAGGATGACCATTATTAATTGTAACATACCCTTATTCCATTTTTCCCATTCATTATTAAACACACTATACATTAAATTTTCATATTTCAGAGTTTTAAATACTGGTTCATTCCACTTTTGTGCTAGAAAATACCAAAACCCTATGATGAAGGAACATGTAAATAATAAATGCTGTATAGTTTCCTCCTCTTGTATACACAGAGGTATACTGCAATATCTCTCCTCCAGTCTTTCATGCTTTTGTTTGGCTTTAATGTTTATCCTCTCATGGCAAACTATCCTGTGAAAGTCCCAAACCTGTTCAGGTATCCTAGAGTTATTTAAAAATTGTGTCAAGGTTTCCATATGTTCCTCAGGACATTTATAAAATATCACCTCTTCAAAGCAAAAACTTGATAATAAAGAGAAATAAAGCTTTTTCCTTGACAGGGTAGTAACCGGATTCATAGTTATCTGCCATTGTTTTATCCTTAAAAAGGTACATCTGAGATAATCTGGTAACATGACAGATTTTTTCAGTACTTTCAAGGTTTGTGAATGCCACATGGCCATCAAATTAGAAACTTTACTAAGAATCAAAGGCTCCCATCCTACAGTCTGCTGTATTAAAAGAGGTTTGATGTTATCATACAAAAAAAAAACTATTAAAATATAAAATAGGGTTTATCATATTCATTCCCCCCTGTTTTAGTTGTAGGTATAAAATGTTCCTCTTTACCTGGTTTAGCCTACTCCCCCAACAGGCCTGAAATAATATGCTAAGTAGCTTCGTCTCTCTATGCTTTGGAGGTGGGAATATGTAGCTTGTAAATAAAAAAACTGGAATTAAATAAGTTTTTATTAAATAAACTCTTTTCTTTTTACTTATTTTACCCCAATTTCATAATCCTACCTTCTGCTTTCCTATTTCTAGCTTTTTACCCCAATTTAAATAATCCAAATCCCCTTTCCCAAACCATATACCTAATGTATTCAGTGGCTCTTGCTGTATAGTAATCCCCTCAATACTTTCTTCATGCTGTATAGCATAATTTAAGTTTTGCCCAATACATTTATCAATATTTAAAGATGCCCCAGACAATTGTCCAGAATTTCTACATAATTCTAGAGCAATATTCAACGAATGTTGATTTCGAACCAGGAGAGTCATGTCATCAGCATAAACCATAGCTGTAAACAGGAGATTCTCCTTTCCAGTCTGGAGTGCTATAACTAGGTGACTTTCATTAATCTTTCTCAATAGAGGATCTATAAAAAGAAAACTGCATAACATCAGACTCAGTGGACAGCCTTGTCTAACACCTCTTTTAAAATGTACCAGAGGGCCTTTCCATTCTTGCACTGTTGGGATTGCTGTGGCTGTTTTGTATACACTTTGCAGCCATTCTATAAATACCCCAGGAATCTGATAGAGCTTTAAAACTTTCCACAAAAAAGTGTGATTCACCCTATCAAAAGCCTTCTCTTGGTCTAGAGAGACTAGATAACCATACAAGCTTCTTTTTTGTCCTAACTCTACTATTTCTCTCAGGAGTAATAGATGATCTTGGATTTTTCTACCTGGAAGTGCATAAGATTGCGCTTTTGAAATAACATATTGTGCTACTGAAGCCAGCTTGTTTGCCAAGATTTTGGTTAGCAATTTCAAATCAGAGTTTAATAAGCAAATTGGTCTCGAATTCCTCAATAACTTCCTGCCCCTTTTATATAAATGTTAGCATACCTAAGTTCATTTGCAGAGGGATTTCCTTGTTAGTAAGTATATAGTTAAAAACAGATGTTAATTCTAATACTAGTTCTGTGCCTATCAACTTGAATAACTCATTAGGGAGTCCATCAGGCCCTGGTGCCTTTCCTCCTGCTAATATAGAAAGTGCATCTTGTACTATCAGTTTTATAGGCCTAATTATTTGTAGCAGAATTTCTGGGTCAACAGCTGGAATGGCTAAGTCTTAGAAGTAGGTTGCAAGATGTCCTTTATCTATATCCAGTGGACCATACATTTGGGCTGTATATTTACTAACTATATTTAACATATCTTCTTTAGATGTATAACTGATTCTGTCCTCCCCTACTAGGGAAGACATTTCTTTTGCATGCACTTTAGCATTATAACATGTAAAAGGACAAATGTCATCAAACTTCCCTTTCACACCAAATTGTTGCTGATGATGCAAGATCCTGGCTTTTGGGGCATGGGATTCCCACATCTGTTGTTTTACTTTATTAATTTGTATTACCAGATTCTGCCCAGTGTCGTGCATCACCAAAAGTAATTGTTGTAGAATTTTCCGCTGTTGTAAATAAGTGAAATGTTGCATTTTTGTTTACCTTACTAATATGTTTACACAACATCTGTAAATCTATTTTTGCATCCTCCCACCATAAGCTAGGGTTGTCAAAGATAAAAATACTGATTTTCTACCTAATATAAAATTCAAAAGTGTTTGTAAAGTGTAGTCATCAGACAGTATGGAAATGTTCCTCTTCCAGAAACCTGGACCTCTCTGCACTACCTCCTGCATACCTATTTTAATCCCCACTATTTTATGGTCTGATAATTTCACTGGATGTGTAATTGCTGAGATTTCTGTCAGGTACTGAGATATAAATATATAATCAATCCTGGAGACTAGTGACCCTTTTTGAAATGTAGGGGGTGACTAAATTAGTGTGTGAAAAAAAAGAATCCTTTAATTTTGCTTTATGTATTATTTGGGCAAAGAGATTGGAATCACAATAGATTTTAAGAGTTGTAGCTTTTAGAGGACAGTTAAATCTCCAGAGAACATTATATGGTGAGCAGAAAATTAAAAAAGTTTGAATTAAATTCAAAATTTCACAGTGCTCTGCTTTTGTTTGTGATGCGTATGGATTAATTAACCTAAATAAAATAGCCTGTATTAATATATCCAAGATCAGAACTCTACCTGGGATTATGTCATAGAGTTTTAAAATCTGGGTCTCATGTAACTTAAACAATATTCCTAGGCTTGAACAGGTGTCTTGTCGTATAGACCAATAAGATGGCCCCACATACCATCCCTTAGAGGCTCTTATTGTTTCCTTCACAGAATGGAACCTAACATCTTGTAGAAAAATATGCTGAAAGATAAGTGAGTCAGAAAAGAAAACACCATCTTTCTTTTACTATCTGTCTTTATGCTATTCACATTAATAGTGTAACAGGAAAAAGGAATTGTCATTGATGCCTATGCTTATTTATATTTCCCCCTCCTGGCAGACTGTTTTTTTCAGTTTAGCCTTCCTCTTCTGAGGCCCTTCTACTTATTCCTGTTTTTCTGTGTCTGTGGTGGCTTCAGGCATAGAAGATGCCACCGAGGAATCATCAGAATCATCTTCTGTATCTTCAGCTTGAAACACATCAAATTTGTTTAATAAAGGAACTGTGTGTGACTGTTTTTTCAACATAAAAACCCTTGTGCTATGCCTAGTGGTGATGACTTTAATTCCTGAGTCAGGAATAATCAGTGGAGGAAGTGGGGAAGGGGGCATCAGGCCTCCGCTGGGGTTGGTTCCAGAAGTTGAAGGATAGTCTGCAGTAATAACTTGCATAATTTCTGAAATGGGTACAGTGTCCTGATTCTGTTGTTCTAGAGAAGTTCCTTCTGACAATCTGGTGCTATTAGAAATCAACAAGGAATCAGCGGGGGTTGAGAAAGAGGGAACCATGGAGGGGTCTGCAGTATGAGCCCCGGACTGAGCTTTCTGTCTAGCTAAGCTCACCTTTTTTCTTTGCATAAAAGTGATCAATAAATGCTGCTTTTCCCCATCACCCTGGTTGGGTATATTATGGGCAGCCCATTGACAATTTTGGAAGGTTTGGCCAGTCTCATCGCAAAGATTACACTTGCATTCATTGGTACACTAAGAACACATATGGCCAAACTCCCCACAAAACATTGCATCTTATTTGATCACATATACTGCTCAATTGAGCTAATGAGCCACATTTGTAGCACATTTTAGGCTGCCAAACATAAAAAAGAATACCCCGATCCCTTCCTAAAGAAAGAAAGAGTTAGGTAAGTGAATAATACCAGTTGCAGTGGTTTTCAATAGAACCGTAACCTTCCAACCCCCAGTCTATATGTTCTCAGAGTCTTGTATAGCCACTGGTTCTTTCAGTATAGTATACTACTGTTTCAGCCAATATGTCAGATCATTAACACTAACCCCCTCCTTTCGAAATAAAACAGTAATAGTTTTCTGTGCTGGTTTTGTCAAAGGTATTGCCATGAAAAAGGCCCACAGAGCAGTTTTCTTAGTACTGTATTTAATCTAAAACCTCTCCAGGCCATTAAGGGATTTAAAGCTCACATCAAAAGTGGTCTCTCCAGAGACATGAATGAGCATGTATATTTCATTAGAAAAGTACTTTTTTGAATCCTTTAAGAGAGTCTTAGCTACAAACATTCGATCGGGAGGCTCAGGCATACCACCAGTATACGATAATCGAACCGCATTGTGTCTTTTAGCAGGTTGTATAGGAAACTTAAACAATGAAGAAAACGACCTGGGAACATCTTTACTTATAATATTTAAAGGCAGATTTGATGGTGTATTGGATTTAGTGGAGCATCCCCCAGATTGTACCTTCTAATCATTAGGCATAGCATTCTGTGGAATTTGTAGTATTGGGTTCTGTGTCAGCGCTAATTCTGAAGGAACTTCCAAGTCCTGTGTATTTACATGAACAGAGCTCTGATTATTTATAACATTAATTCCTGGCATTTGTATTGGAGAAGATACTGAGACCCACTGACCTGTTTGCTCATCCTGCTCCCACCCTGCATTTTTTAAGGCAGCATCCACCAACCAGGCTATCTCCGATTTTTTTTCCTTTTCTGCAGCACATCTTAGGCCTGGTTTTATTTCATCCGAAACTGCCATTCCCAACGCTATTGCTGTTAGCTCTGATCGCTGCACTTCTTGGTGTTCCTCTCACTCTACAGCCGCCACCCAGCTCTCCGACAATCTCTTTGATGCTCCTCCATTTGCCCTCAGCTGTTCACTTGTGACAACGTTCTTCCCTCTGTCAGCATTAATGGCCCAGAGCTTCTTCTGAAGTTGCATTCGTTTAAACAAATAGCTTTTTTCCTCATTTTCCAGCTGTTTAATTATATCTGCAGTTTCTGGATTAAGTGCTTCAGACTCACCCAGAGTGTCCATTGGATCTGCACTATCATCACTGTGGTCCGAGAAGCTGTCTGCGGGTAACTTAGGTAAGGGAGACATTTTTAAGGGATCAGGATCAGTGAAGTTTTTATCATCAGCAGAAAACTTTGTAATAACAACAGAAACAGGATACATTGGAGCAATTTCACCTTTTACCAGCTCACTATTTTGTATCTCACACTCCATCTCCTCCTCTCCAGTAGCCTGCTGGGCAGCCATCTTGGGAGATAGCCAGAGAGACAGTGTATCCCCCTACTGAACATTGGGGGAATTTCCCCAGTGTCCTGGCCAAATGTCCCTCATTCACTAAAAATACCATTAACTGCTTAATCTGGTTCAATCTCAGTTGCTTACCATCTGTATCCCCCCCCCCATCACCCCTGAAAAAGGAACTTCTAGGTCCGGTGGGCTTGCCGGGTCAGCAAATCTCAACAAACAACAAACAACAAACAACAACAAACTGAACTGTACAATGATCACTGTTGCCTAGTGGGGTATCTACCCTAACATCATCAATTGTATCTCCCATATTTGTTAATACAATATCTAGGATGTTACTTCCTCTTGTACTGTCAAGTACCTTTTGTTCTAAACCAATTTGATCCAAAACATCCAAAAACATCATATCAGTTTTGTTAGCTCCCTTTGATAACTTCCAGTCTATATTGGGTAAATTAAGGTCTCCCAGAATTAATATTCAATCTGCTGGATCTAGATTACCTATTTGATTTATCAAGGCCTTGTTGTTAACTGCTGATATTGAGGGAGGTCTGTAGATTAATCCCATTATGATTTTAGAACCATCCTGGAGGAGTAGCTTAACCCAAAGAGTCTCTACATCTGCCACATCATTGTTCAGTTGTACACTGTTTATTGATTCATGAATGTACATGGCAATGCCATCCCCCTTCCTATGTACCCTGGATTTAGAACATAAATTATAACCCTGTACAGATTTAGCCCAGGTGTCCTTTTCGTCCCACCAGGTTTCTGTAATTAATGCCAGTTGAATGCTTTGTGATGTTAACAAGACTTTAAACTCTTCAAACTTATTCACCAGGCTTCAGATGTTAATCAGAACTCCCTTCCATTCCAATACATTCTTAGTCCTCTCAAAACTTAGTGTTGTTATTCCCTCCTATCACCAGGTTCCCCCCTTCACCAGTTTAAATGAAACTGTAGCACTGCATTAATTTTTTTATTTAATATCCTTGTACTAGCTTTCTTCAAATGGAGCCCATCAGGTTAAAAGGATTCATTATTAAAAGTAACAGAATTGTCCATGAAACCAATATTTTCTGTTTTACAAAATATCTCAACCATTTATTAATGTTTGAAATTGCCCCATTTTTATGTGCTTGGTGACCAAAAGTTGGTAATAAACCTGATATTATGATTTTCCCCTTTTTTCTTTTCTAATCCTATTAGTTATCTCAATGAAATTATTCTGAAAATCCTTGAAGTCTGTTTTATTGACGTAATTTGTACCCATGTGTAGAACCACTAATGGATTTGCCGTGCTTTCTAGGAGCCCGTCCAGTAAATTGGAAATATCACCTATTTTTGCCCCTGGGAGGGTGCTAACAGTAGTATATGGCTTTTGTCCATTGCAGACTGCAGTATCAATGCCCCTTGTCATAGAATCACCAATCACCACTATGTTCCTTGTTTGAATTGCCTTAAAAATATCCTATGTTTGTCAGGTCCGTGAGGTGTTTTGTCCTGTTTAAAATTATTCACATGACCTTGTGTGTTAAGGTTACTCAAAGTACTATCAGGGTGCTAACTAAGTTTATCAAATTTGTTATGTAACTGTAAAGGGGGTACATCTGACTGTTTTGGGAAAGGTTTCCTGTCTGTGTGCTTAACTTGTTCCCAATATTCGACTTCCTTAACCTTCCCATTCTCTATCAGGTGTTCCTCTGTATTCCCCAAGTCAAGAGCTAATACCTCATTGAGTACCAAACTCTGGGCCACTTCATCTATGTAATTTTCAAGGAGCTCAGTTTCTTTATGAGTCTCAAGTCTTTTAGTAATAGTTCAATTTCCTCCTGTAACATGCTGACCAGCAAACAGTTATCACAAATAAAATCCTTAGCAGCAGGTTCCTCGGTGAACATTTTACATTTTATACAAGCCTTTTTACCCTTGCCCCTTTAGCTTTTTCCCTGAGACATTTCTTGTTCTAGCTACATGTGTTGACACACTTGCAGAGTGCTGTGCTTACTACTATACGTGTACCCTCAATCTGCAGTCTCTTCTACCCGGCTGGCCAGCATCACCAGTGGACACAGCTGACATGTGCAGACGTGCATGTCTCTGCACGTGTCTCTGCATGCACATCACGTGCCCCTCTTGCAGCAGTGCTGCTTAAGTATAGTGCCTCTCCCGGAAGTACTTCTCACAAGAGGTCGCCCCAGAAGTGATATTCTCACTAAAATTCTTAAATTCTGTTCTTCTTTTCCCCAAACAAGCCCCTCATATGACACTCAGGCAGGGGAACTGAACTGAACAGGGAATTAGTTAAAATAACCTTGTTTAGACTGTCTGTAGTTTCGTGACCCTCTGACTACAAACTCAGTCTCTCTTCCTGGCTCAGTCACCTGATTACCAGGGCTCCCAAATGAAAACAGTCACAGTATGTTCAATTTAAAACATTCAATGCACCCCACAGTATAACAGTTTACACAAGCACACCCACACAAGATGTGTAGTTTGTAAATTGTAAGATGATCTAGGAGGGATAGCCATGGTGTGAGAATCATAGCTCCAGAAGAGTTGTGGGAGAGGGGTAGTGGTGATAAGCTGGAAGCAAGATAGGAGGGGAGGGAACCAAACCAAAATTTAGAAAGGAAGGTGATGCAGTGAGAGCGGCATCTGTCCTCAAGGGAAAGGAAAGATAAACTGGTAGAGATTACAGTGGTGATTACAGTGATTATTGTTATGTCTTTACAGGCCTTTAGTAGTATCCAGTGGTTGTTTTTGATTTCTACACCGGTGTTAAGAACCATTTTAGAATGGTTGGATTTAGTTTATGTCCTTGCAAGATCTTAGACTGTCGTCACAATGCATCTGTGTTCTACGTTAAAACTCTGCAGTAGAAAGGGACATGAATGACATACATTTCTTTTTTTTTTTTTTGTCCATCTCAGCACCGGCTTCAGCCCGGTCATGGCCCCCATCACCCCTCACTCCCAAATCAGCTGTTCTCCTTTTTGGGCCCTGGCATACCCCCCAGGGTGGGGTCGTGGCACCAGCCAAGATGTCACAGACATGGGTCGGGTTATGGGAGCCAGCCTGAGAGTGAGGAGAGGCAGCAAGATGGCGTCATGGAGGCACTGCAATGGAATTTTCTATTTTTCTCCCTCTGGAGCTGGGTGCTTGAAATGATGCCGGTCAAGGCGGAACTCACATGCTCCCATGCGTGCTCCCATTGAAGCACCTGCACTTGGCTCCCCCCATGCTTGCGCATGTCACTTTGCTCCCCAGCCCCTGCCAGGGGGCACTCAGGTGCCAGTGCTGCAGATCCCCCCTCCCCAGGGAAGGAGAGCAGTCCTTCAGATGCTCAATCCTACCCCGCACTTGCCGACCTCCGGTGGCCCATGCCCATTCCCGAACATGGGTCACTGGCATGGTGCAGCTGCCATTGATGATAAACCCCCAGAAGAGGGAAGAGATGCCATTGGGGAGCAGGATCACCACTGGGGAAGTGGTTCCAATCTCAAGTCTTTTTTGTGACTTTTCCCCTAGGGCTTGTCTTAGGCCTTTGTGGCCTGGGAGCTCAATGACCCTGCTGGTGACTGGGAGGCTGGGACCCCGGAGGACCTCTGCCTGGAACTGGTAACCTGGTAATGCATAAGGACATTTTTAAGAGCCTTCTCGCGGTGCCTGAATGTTGTTTGATTAAACTGCTGTCCAAGCTCACAGTCAGATGCTTCGTGGTCAGGCCCAAGACAGCAGACACTGAGAGAGTATTCGTTTGTGGAGGCAATCTTCTTTTGCAGCAATGGAAGCAAGAGGTAGGAGGATTACCTCTCTCTACATAAACAAAATAAAGGAATCTCTTTAAAAAAGACATTCTAAAATATTAGGTAGTAAAAGTCATAGTCAAAAAATGGCACAAAACTGCATTGGAGCTTCAGTAGAGACCTATGAGAACAAGCTGATGGTGGGAAAGAATGGAGGAGAGAGTGTGACTGCCCACACCTTTATAGAGTTGATGACGTCGGCAGACGGCATCAGCATGGGCAGCCCCAGTTGTACTGCCGATAATCTTCTGTGTGGATCCTGCTTCACTGGCAGTGAAGTTCATGTGGTGTGACCTGATGACTGAGATACCCCCAAAGAAGATCATATACAGGTATAACCTCTCATATCAGTCGACTAAACAAGTACATAGTTTAATTTGTAATTATCATCAGCCAAGTGGCCCAGAGTATGTCTGAGTGATGTTCTTATGGGTTTGATACAAAAGCAGTTATATTACTTCATGATTTATATATTTAATTATAATACTTCTACAGTCAAATGCAACTAAACTATGCAGCCCTACTACCGTACCATTTAATGGTGTGATACTGTTTGCTTTTTTATAGTGTCTGTGTGCAGTGTCAGTCTGTCACACATTGGTAAGTCTCTCAGAACACCCCCCACTACCACCACCACCACCAGCTCCAGGGCCCAGGCACACATGACAAAATGTATTAAAGGAGGGTTGCAACAGAATTCTTTCAACTTGTACTTATGCAAATATACATTTCTAGTATATGACTGAGATTACTGTGGAGTTTGACAAACATACTTTATTTCTGGTATATGTATCTAAATGTTGCTTTTGTTGAACAAACACACCAAAAACAAACAAAAAAGAAACCTGAACCAGGCTGTATTGCATTGTAACTAATTTAATCTGCAAAATATAGTACTATAAATTTTACCTTTTTATGTACAACAAAATGGCATCTAACATGGCTTCCACCACCGCCTCTTTGCTACATCATCAGTCACCGTGTGACAGTGTATCAGCTTTTCAAAAATGAATTTGGGTGAGTTTTTTAATGTCAGATCTGAAAAGGGAAGAATTATATCGGTTCAGTGTAAACTCTTCATGCTGAAAGTGAACTTTCTGTCAATATCCAAAAATAGTATGTTGAACTTGAAAAAGTATATAGAACGCATCCATCCAGCATCTTTAGAGAAGTTCAAAAAGCTATACAGCAGTAGAAGTGATCACCTACCACCAGCCATCACCAGCCCTGGTCAGAAAAGGACTGAGGAAGAAGAGGTGGAAGATGAAATCTCCAGCTCAAGCGGCAGCAGTACTTCATTACCAATGGTGTCCTCATCATTCAGCAAGATGAAGACATTTTTTCTCCAACAACAATTATTTGATTCTTCAAAAAGTTCCCTTATCAGTCAGTCTTGGGTTAATAAACTCATTATTCAGTTTGTAGGTGAAGATCTATAGTCATTCAGCATTTTTGAATGGTCTTTATTTGTTAGATTAATTACTAGTCTACAACCCAACAAAAAAGTAATGACATAAAAACCATTGACAGACAGAACAGGTAAAATATACCAAAACATGAAGACAAATTTGATATCTGAATTCAGTAATGTCAGTCATATATGCACTGTTACAGATGTTAGGAGCACACATAACAGGAGCTACCTAGGTGTGGCAGCTCACTGGATTGATCAGAAAACATTGATTAGAAAGTTGGTAGCACGCATGCATATGAATAAAAGGAAGACACACATAGAATGTTTTTGCATCAAAATTTGAACACGTTCATCTGAAATATCACATCCAGAAGAACATGGTTGTTGAAACTGTGACTGACAATGGGTCAAACTTTGCTAAAGGATTTTAAGAGTTTGGAAGAGATAATACTACACTGGAAATGTGAAGGGGAGTAAAAAAAAAAAACATAGGCCCTACGAAGGTAGGATCAACTTTGATCAAATAAGAGAAGGAAATGGTAGTGATTTTTTAATAACTACTTTACTAGTATTTTCCAAAAAAACTGAAATGATTACACGAATAGTAAGGTGGCAAATATTTCAAAATTATCTTCCCAAATAACTAAAGAGTCAGTAAAACATAAATTAAAAAAGCTACAGGTCAATAAATCACTAGGTCTGGACATGAGTCACCCTAGATTCTTAGAGGAGTTGGTGGACAAATTAGCAGGACCAATAGCCTGCCTTTTTAATGCATCACTTCATGAGGGTGTGGTACCACCCAAGTGGCAATTAGCTAATGTTACTCTGATTTTCAAAAATGGCTCTAAATATGACATGGCTAATTATAGACCCATTAGCCTAACCTCAATATTAAGTAAAATTATGGAAGAATACATTAAAGAATTAATAGATACACATCTAATGGACAGAAATCAGGAAGACAGTACCCAGCATGATTTTAGATCCAACAGAACATGCCTCACAAATCTGCTACACTTCTTTGAAAATGTTAGTTGCGCATTGGATAGTGGAATGCCAGTAGATGTGATCTAATTGGACTTTGAAAAGACCTTTGGTCTAGTGCCTCATGAACTCATTAAAATAATGATGGCTATGAATTTTCACACCAGTATAATTCACTGGACCATGTCATGGTTGTCAAGCAGGAAACAAAGGGTGATGATCCGAGGAGTTCATTCCGAATAGTGTTCTGTAACAAGCAGTGTTCCCCAAGGATCAATCCTTGGTCCTACCCTCTTTAATTTATTCATATCAGCGATACAGACAACACCAAATTCATGGTTATGCAACTTTTCTAAAGACAACAAATTGGGGGCTATAGTCCAAAACAAGCAAGAGGCTGATTAGTTACAGCAGGACTTACAACTACTAGAAAACTGGACAGCATCTCACATGATTAGATTTAATTAGACTTCAGCAAGGCATTTGACTCTGTTCCTCACGAGGGCCTGTTGGATAAGCTGGGAGAAATGGGAGTGGGGAACCAGATGATCAGATGGATAGACAATTGGCTCCAAGACCGGACCCAGAGGGTCGTAGTTGGTGGGATAGTCTCATCCCCAGGGAGGGTCATTAGTGGGGTCCCACAGGAATCAGTCCTTGGGCCCTGCCTGTTCAATGCCTATGTCTCTGACATAATGACAGGTATCAGGAGTGAGATGAGTCTCTTTGCAGATGACTCAAAACTGGGGGTGGTGGTGGATAGGGAGGAGGTGAGGGTGGCTCCAAAGGGGGACCCGGAGGCTCTGGAAAGATGGTCTAGAAAGTGGAAGCTGAGGTTCAATACAGAGAAATGCAAGGTACTGCACCTGGGGGCCAGAAACCCGGGGCAAGTGTACATCCTGGGGGGGAATGCTACAAGTCTTGATGGCTGAGAGGGACCTGGGGGTGGTGCTGGATGTCAAGAAGGTGGGAAGGGATACTCCCTCTGTATAACTGCTTGGTGAGGCCACACCTTGAGTACTGCATGCAGTTTTGGAGGCCACACTTAAAGAGGGACATTAAACTCCTGGAGAGGGTCCAGAGGAGGGCAACCAAAATGATTTGGGGCTTGGGGGACAGGACCTATGGGGAGAGGCTTGAAGAGCTAAATATGTACACATTGGAAGAGAGTAGGGACTGGGGGGACATGATAGAGGTCTTCAGGTACATGAAGGGGGTAAATAGGGGAGGAGCAGTCAGGGTGCTTCGAAGGAGGGAGGAGGGAGCAACTAGAGTGCATGGGTGGAAGCTGAAGGGGGATGATTCAGGGGAGAAAGGAGGATGTGCTACTTCATTGAGAGGGTGGTGGAGCCATGGAATGCGTTGCCCAGGGGGCTGGTGGAGGCAGAGACAGTGGAGAGGTTCAAGAGGGGGTGGGACAGGTACAGGGGAAGGGTTCTGGAAGCAAAATCCAGTGCAGCGAGAATATCTGGAACTGGGAAGGGAGAAGCCTGATAAGACGAGGGGGGCAGCAAGGCCAGCTCCCAGGGTGGGGGCTGACCAAATGAGCAGACATGAGATACTGTTAGGCCTATTCTGCTGGCATTTTAGTATGTTAGTAATGTAAACAAGTGTAAGGTAATGCACTTTGGTCAGGGAAATAGCAAGGTGCAGTATATATTGAAAAGCAAAAACCTATCAACTACAGAAATAGAAAGAGACCTGGAAATTATGGTAACTGACAAACTAAATTTTGACTATCATACAAAAGAGGCAGTCAAGAAATGTAATAAAATATTGGACTGCATCCTTAAACACATAAAAAGTAGAGATGCAGGTGTTATTATACCTCTCAACACTGCCATGGTCAGACCATGCCTTGAATATTGTAGCCCCTTTTGG
Organism: Neoceratodus forsteri; assembly: GCA_016271365.2. Taxonomy (NCBI): domain Eukaryota; kingdom Metazoa; phylum Chordata; order Ceratodontiformes; family Ceratodontidae; genus Neoceratodus; species Neoceratodus forsteri. Next base: position 433,375,978 of record JADMNL010000022.1, on the reverse strand, counting down.
TCACCTAATAATATAAAGAGCACCAAGCTGTTGGAAAGGGTACAGAGGAAAGCAACTAGACATATTTTTTATTTAAAAAACAAAACATATGAGGAAAGACTTGAAACTTTAGATCTATTCTCATTGTAATACCGACGTATGAGAGGGGACCTATGTTTGGTCTATAAAGCATTTTATGACAAGAATTATGGGAATTTGTGGGATTACATAAAAACAACAAGTGATAGAAAAATTTACTAGACTCCATAATATGCAGTTAAAAGGAGAAACAACTAAATCTAAGAAGAGAAATAGCTGGATTAATCAAAGAGTAATCTCCACTTGGAACTCCCTTCCAGCTACCATTGTATACAGCAAAATAATGGCTACTTCCAAAACATCTTTAGATATCCACATGGGTAGTTTTCAAAGCAGACAATTCTACTGATATGTGACGAGTCACATATGACCATAGTTAACTGACTTGTACACATATATATGACATCTATGACATACCTCAACCATCCATTCCACAGACAAGATTCTGGATAAAAACAATGATGACCAAGACCAGCAGCAAGGGGAGGCAGTAGCCATGCCAATGAATATGGTGATGACAGAGATGCAGTGTTTTCACTGATGTATGCAGGGTTCTGGATGATGGAGGTGACCTACAACATTTCTTCACATCAATGATATGGAGCTGGCGCCCTGAACTTAATAGCTATGAAAGATATAGACTCTGCTGCTGGAAATCTTACGTACAAGAAGATCTGCCAAAGCACAATGGCAAAATGCTCAGCTCTCCGGAACAAAGTTCATCAAAGTTCACAAGCAAGTGAAATTGTTTCCGACAAAATTGGTACCAAGCTGATTATTCCCAATGACACAAGGTGAAATTCTTACTACAGAGCTGTAGAAAAAATAAAATCCACTGTAGAAAAAAGCTGAATATGATTTGCATGACGTCTGTAAAGAACTTGGCCTTGCAAGGTTTAGAATAATCGAAATTGCTTTTGTGGTGGAGTACTGCAAAGTAATGCAGCTTCTTGTAAACACATTGGATATCGTACAAGCAGAAACAAAATGCTACATGGGAACATTGGTGGCACTGAAAAAGAAATTGCTTGATCTGTGACCACTGTTGTGTTATGCCACTCCTCTTCTTGATGCAATTGTTAGAGTTGTGGACACTCTGCTTGGTACCAGTTTTGAACAGGAAGAGTTATTTCTGTCCAGCATCATGTTACTGCAATTTCACATTTGGTGGCTTGGCGATAAGGATGAAGGACATGAATCTAAAAACATGCTTGAAAATGAACTGCTGTCACACCAGGAAGATACTGGTTGAGGAAGTCCATCATCTGAAGGCAAAACTGAGAATATTGATGATGATTTCTTCAAATTCGAAGAGAATCACAACCTAGCCATAGTGGAGTTCTTCATGAGCTTGAGCAGTATCTAAAAGACATAAGCAAAACAATAGATGGAAGCAAGATGGAAAACACTTTGGAGTGCCAACAGCAAGATTTTTGTGAGTTTTTATTCATGTGACTGCTCTGTATTCACAGCTTATGTTGATAATAAAACAAGGTTTGTTATAAGGATTTTGGAGTTCTGCCTTTCCTTTTTCAGGAAGTGGTGCTAACATATGCTTTCCCTCTCTGGAGGTTGATTAACTGCAATGATATTTGCACCCACTTTAGACCTCTGGGAGATTGAATAAAAATCTTTTTTTTTTCCCTGAGAGCACAAACGATTTCTGACTTTACGAAAACAATATACAATTTGCAAACATTCCCAACAATAAAGAAAACATTCCTGCATTACAATACTGCACTGCCATCAATTGCACCAGATGAAAGATTATTCAGTGCTGGTGGACAGGTCCTTACTGCTCAAAGAAACTTACTAGGTGATGAAACCTTTGAAGCACACTACTTTTACATTGTAACAAAACATACTTGCTAATAGTAGTATTCTATTGTGGATCTTGGTGAGGCTAAAGCAGTGATAGGCTGAGGGTCATGTTGGCATAGTAACTATAACGTCTTCAAAAGGTTATGTGCCAGTGCTGCCTGTATAGTCACCAGCTATGCCTGTGCCTTATACATCCCCCCTATAATGAGCGTAACTGTTGGTACTTTGGAAGACAGTTAAAACACTATGGGCCAGAGATTCAAAACTTTGCCAGAACCAAATTTAGCACTGCCCAATGTGCAGAATAGCCTAGAACAACTAGCATACCATATTCAAAATGATTAGTCTCAGTGCTAAGCCTGCTGAATATAGCATGCTAAGGAAGCCGGGCAAACTGGGCCGGGAGTGCAGTGCTTAAATAACCCATGAATAAGACAGTAGTGAATATAGTGAATATAGCAACAGGGAAGTGCAAACTGCAACAGCAGCTCAGTAGACACGGATGTGGAGCAAGCCAGAGTTGCAGGTGGAGGGCAGTGTGTGTGTGATTGCAAAGAGATGTACCACAGCAACTGCAAACAACAGTGCAAGCCACAAACTGCAGAACCGTGCTATGCTGATGAGATGTTTGCCCCGGGCTAACCTGATTGCACAGTGCTAACACATTAGCCCAGTGCAAACAGGTTAGCGCAGGGTAAAAGTGTGCTGTATTCAAAGCTCCCATGCAAATGAGCCTACTTAGGCAATCCGTGGGCAAACAGTCTCATTTTCATCTCATTATGTGTTGCTTAGCATACATTTCCATGCAGTTTGCCCAGTGCTACTGCATGGAGTACACAGCTCCACCTCTTGGTCAGAATGGAAGTACAGGCTGGAAGTTGCAGGACAAGTGTGCTGGCAGGCACAAACAGTGCATACAACCCACCCATGCATCACTGCAAGCAGTACACAACTATATATGTACATATAGATATATACAGAGGGAGATATATATATATAGAGATATAGATATAGACACACATACATCCTGTGGCCATATGTGCCATGGAAGATGCCCCCCCACACACACACAAACACCAACAGAGGCACCCCACAGCAGGTGTGGGTGGAACACAGTGGTGGGACTCAAGAATGCTTGGGGCAGGCATAAGGCAAACTTGGTGGGAGCGGGAGGACATCGGCTATAGGGTAACTAGGCTAAGCAGCAGATCCATTATATAGGGAACCGGGCAGTCTGGCTGGGCCAGGCATTCCTTCTCTGCCGTCATGGTCCCTGTTTCCATGTGTGCCTGTAACACTCTCTGGTAGTCTAGTGCCCCCCCAGCAAGATCCCTGACTCCCATTCAGTGTAGTACTGAAGTATTCCCAAGAGGTGTATTACTGAGCAGTCCCCCCAGCATGGGCCCTGACCCTGAAGCACTCCAATCCCTGGTAGTCCAGTGGCTCCCCCTCATGATGACCCCTCTCCTCCTCAATATCCCTGAACTGAGCTGCGACTGGTTCAGCCTTCTCTCTCACCTCGATGTGCAGCTGCCGACTGAGTTGTGCCTGATTGTGTACTGCAATGAATAAGCCGGCGATGCGCTCAGTCATGCAGTAACGTGATCAGGCACAACTCAGTTGGCGGCCGTCCATGGAGGTGAGAGGAGGGTTGGCCAGCCGCTCAGTCAGGGATGGCAGGGGTGTGAGTGGTCAGCAATGCCAGGTGGGGGGTCCACTAGACTACCAGGGTTGTGTTGGGGACAGCACGTACTTACTCGATTGGGGCTGAGGGGACACTAGGCTACCAGGATGTGTCGGGTGTATAACCGTCAACTGCAATTTGAGCTGGGGGGGACACTGGACTACCAGGGATGTTACTATACTCCGACCAGGTGTCAGGGATGGGGGAGGTGTACGGTGTGCTGTGTACATGTGGTGGGGACCAGGAACTCCACCTTCCACTGCTTGCCCTGCAGTACCGCCTGCATTTTGCAGGTGGTAATGTGCGCTGTGCTATGGGTCATGCTACCACCTGTAGCACGGCGCTACTCCTTTGAATATGCTGGCATGTTGGCATGCATGTCCCCTCCGCTCAGTCTCTCCCCTGCATACATTATGATGTAGCATCAGCGCTAACACCTAGCACCAGTGCTAAATGTCCTTTTGAATATTGCAGTTGGGGGCAATCTTGGCACTAGTCCAGCACAATGGATTTGCACCCAGCACAAAGCTTTGAATATCTGGCCCTTTGTATGCCATTATTACTTAATAAACCATGAAAGAACTTATCTCACCATCTTCATCTGTTGTTTATTTTTTTGTGAATTCTACTTTTGGCTCCCTTATTCATGACGGGGGAACTGATCCCCCTGATGATAACTAAATGATATGAATTCTAATAGTAAGAATCCGAACAAACAGAAGCAAGAAAGAATAAGTGCCTTAGCAGGGATTTGAACCCAGGCTGCCTAGAATACCATTCCAGTTGTGCTACCAGCTGTACCACCAAGGCAACTAGAAACCAGGGACTCCCAGAAGCATCTTTCTCTTTCTGTAATGTACAACTTGATTCTACAAAGATAATTACATTTCTCATACACAAGGGTGCAGTTTGCACAAATATGGAATCTAAACAAACAGAAGAGAGAGAAACAAACAACTGTCTGAGCTGGGAAATAAGTGCCTTAGCTGAGATTTGAACCCAGGCGGCCGAGAACACCATTCTGGTTGTGCTACCAGCTGTGCCACCAAGGTAACTGGAACCCAAAGACTTCCAGTGCTGCCTTGCTCTTTCTGTAATGCACAGCCTGATGCTGCACAGATAATTACATTTTCTATATACAGGAGTGCAATGTGCACATATATGAAATCCAAACAAACCAAAGACAGAAAGAAATAAGTGCCTTAGCAGGGATTTATTATGCCTGCCAGTTTTATTGTATACTAGACAATAATTTGATCCTAATGTTTGTCTTACTGAGAGCTATGCTATCTCCTCTCATCATCTCCACCCGATCCATCACTTACCCCTTGAAAATGTGCTGATCTGTGTTGTTATTTGGCATAGCAGACTGATGATATACCATCCAAATCTTATAAAAAAAAAACTAAAACTGTTTCTTTAACTTTTGCACAGTTCTTTGTGATGTCAATAATTACAGCACAACATTTTATTAGTAAACATTTAAATTAATCTTAGCATTCTTGGTGTCTACAGTTTAATAAATGTTACATAGTTTTTAATTATTTTAAATTATTTCTGAAGGTATGTGACACATGGTCATCCCCATCATTACACATCTGTGCATTATACTCAACAATAACAACAATTCAAGAAGCAGTATTTGTTACTGTTATTCAGCAGAACATGTCAAGGCTCAACATTATCAGTGGCCCGGTGGCTCCAGGGCACCCAGAATTTCACAATTCAGAATCATTCACTTATTCACATTTTGTGATATTGTAAATTTCCACATGCCATTTTGATGAGTCACTTGACTTCCACAGCCGGGTTTACAAACGTTGTAGCTTATTGGGCATAATTGTAAACACATGGGATGTTTGTAATACAAACATACAACAAACACAAGTCAACAACATTCATACTTGTTGTTTTTATTTTGCCCCTGTATAGATCACTATTAAGACCCCACTTTGAGTACTGTGTCAAGTTCTGGAGACCACATCTCCGGAAGGACATAGAGTGGAGGCAGTCCAGAAGAGGGCAACTAAAGTTGTTTAGGGTCTGCATCAAAAGCCCTGTGAGAAGTAACTTAAGGACCTCAACATGTACACCCCAGAAAAGAGAAGGGAGGGGGATATGATAGAGACCGTTGAATTCATCAATTTTTATTTAAAGGGCAACTGTCAGCAATAAGAGCCTCACACTTAAGTGTGAGGCTGATCCCAATTAGCCCTTAGTGTACAAAAACACTTCTTTTTACTTACTGATTACTGCTGTGTAGTAGATTGTATCAGGCTAGTTTCATTGACCTGTAATCTGACATTTTCTGTAACCAGAAATGCCAGACTCTCCTGCAGCTGACATCAGAGGAGGGCTGCAGCTGTGGGAGATTCAATAGCCTGTGGTGCACATCAGAGTTTTTCTATAAGCTGTAGTTTTCTGTTTGCTGGTCTGCTGTTCTTCTGGGGCTAGGTAAAGTCACAGAGGATTGTACTAAGCCCATGAGCACAACAGGATCAGCAAACATCTGATTTTACCAAATATTTAACATGTATACTGTGGGCTATTGAATCTCCCAGCTCTGAAGTCCTGCTCTAATGTTGGCTGCAGGGGATTCTGAGATTTCTCTTTGCAAAAAATGGCATCTTACAAATCAGCTACATTAGCTTAATGCATTCTATTATACTGCAGTAAACAGTAAGTAAAAAATGTTTTTGTACACAAAGTGCAAATTGTGATCGGTCTCACACTTGGATGTGAGGCTCTTATTGCTGATAGTTCCTCTTTAAAACGAGAGCCTATGGACAATAAACGCCTGTTTTCATAGGCAACTACAGTCACTGTACAAATAACAGTATAATATAAGACATCAGACAATAAAATACATTGTACAAGAATCACATATTCATACATAACGTAGATCACCATTAGTGCCCATTACAAATATCCATAACACCAATAATATTTCTTAGAGCTGTAATAAAATATTTCTAATTAGCTAATGTTTAATGGTTAAAGGTAGGGAGTTCTAAAAAGTGTCAACTCTATAATAGAAAGCTGTTTCCCAACCTTCTTTGAACACTTACATAATTTTAAATGTAAGCGATCGATAGATTCGGTTTTAACATTTGACAACACTGGTCTTTCTACCAATAGTCTTAATTTAGCTGGTTCTTGTTCATTTACCATCTTCCAGGCCCAACATCCCAGTTGTTGATTTATTCTTTGTTGCAAAGCATAGCACTTCAATATGTTGTATAAACAACACACACAACATTCTAAAGGTAAATCAAATGCAAACCTACAAGCTTTGTGGAGTAACAGTGCTATTCTCTGAAACAAAGATTTACTGGCAGATGAGTAAATGACTAGACCATAGTCAATAATGATTGGATAGAATATGAGTTTGAACAACAAGTTTTTTTGCTTCCTGGGTAAAGTTAAATCTATTCCTATACAGCATGCCAAATCATTGGTTTACAGACTTCACAGCATTGTCATTGTGCTGATGATAACTAAGACAGCCATCTAGAGTCAGACCTAAATATTTATGTTTTGTGACTTGATCCAAAATAATACCATCAGATGTTTTTATAGAAAGGGACTGTTGGGAACCAGTATGTTGCCTGGAATGGAATAACGTAACTTTTGTCTAAATATCTCACAGGAGTACTAACACAGAGGAGTTCACACAAGGATGAGGTGCCATGGAAAAATACAAAATGCAAGAACATAAATCCAGGCACTCACCACCACAAATAAAACTGCTGACCATGAGAGGAAAACATTTAAAACATGTATTTTACACCTGACGCATTTCTGGCCTGCTGGACCATTTCTCAAAGGCTAAATTATCACAAAAACATGAAAAACATTTATTGCAAGTCTGTAAGCAGTGCCCTAATCACATTCGAATAAAAGCACCAATAAATGGATACAAGTAATGAAAAATAAACACACAATTAAAATTACCACATGGCAATCAATAACATCAAAGAACACGTGCAGATAGTAATAGATTCAATGAAGCGAGAGACATAAATGTAACTGGTAACTGAATCATTGAATATGCAACAAATAGAAAAAACATTGCACTGAATGCAAGGAGACATAAGTGAGGAAAACTAAATATTTGGGGGGGAGGAAAATAAAAAAGATTAACACAATTACAAATATAGCATCCAATATTCCTGCAGGCAATAAATATACCAACTTTACATGGATTGCCATACTGAATTTAAAGCCACTAAAGATGTTTATCGTCTTTCTTCTAAAAAAGGCTTTAAATCAAAACTGCCATTAAGGCCTGGGTACTTAGTTGCTTTAAGTTATGAAATCCAAAAAATTTCCCTTTTCAGGATTAAATTTCTATAGTTTCCACCTCTAGGTCAGTGGCAACCCCTATCTATAGCCATATACCTAAAATTATGATCCAGAATATCATTTTTATTATTGAACACGTGCTGCTATAGCATACAAAAGATCCCCCCTTAAATAGCTCTTTGATGCTCACCTACTCTAACTTTAAAACTTCTTTCCATTTTTCCCACATAAAATGCCTGACAAGAACAAGTTGCTAAGTAAACCACACTGCTGGTATCGCAAGATATCATTTGTCTAATGACAAATTCCTTTGGGTTTTTAATAGATGAAAATACCTTGCCACTCAATAACCTCACAATACATGCAATTATTGCATTTAACACAACCCAGCAGTTTAGTTAGCCAGATCTGTTTGTCTTTCTTGTCCACAAAATGACTGTGGACTAAACTGTCCTGAAGGTTTCTGGCTTCTCTATAAGCTATTCTCGGTTGTAATGCAGCTGTTGTCTCTAAATTCTTTTCTGCTGCCAAAAACCCCCAATGTCTCCTAACAATGTCTCCAAACAAGTTAGCATGTACTGAAAAAGTCGTAACAACATTCATCTGTGCATTATTAGTATCCTTTCTGTTTGATAACTCTAACAATGTACTTCTGTCTACTTCTGCTGCATTTCTTGCTTTTGTAACATTTTTCCTACTATAACCCCTCTCATAAAATCTGACCTCCAATAAATTCACATTTTCATTAAAGGTCTCAATAGTACTGCAGTTCCTTCTAGTTCTTAAAAATTCTCCTTTAGGAATATTTACTATCATGTGTGATGGATGGCAACTCAAAGCCATTAGTACAGTGTTACCAACGACTTGTTTTCGATAGATGTCTGTACTGAGTACCCCACTCAATGTTTTTTTAGTTAAAATATCCAAAAATGGTATCTCTTCATCTGCCAACTTATACAAAAAATGTAAATGCTCATTTGTGGAGTGAAGATATATCAAAAATTCTTGGAAATCAGCTGCTGAGCCATTCTATAATAAAACGACATTGTCTATAAAGCATCTCCACAGAATAATCTTTCCATGGAAATGATTCATAGATGGGTCATAGATATGATGATTCTCCCATAGACCTATATAGAGGTTTGCTATAGAGGGGACACATGTGGCCCCCATAGCTGTCCCCTTAATTTGTTTATACAAAACTTGATTAAACAAAAATACATTGAAGGTCAAAACAAAATCCATCAATTTTAACAAAAAATCCATTGGCGGTCCATCATAATGCTGGTCATTATTTAGAAAAAATGCCATAGCATCCAATGCTCCATCGTGCAGTACATTAGAATATAAAGATTCAATGTCCAGTGTTATAAGGAAAAATTCCCCTGCAAAATTCAAAGAATTCAAAACCATAAGTATATATTTGGTATTCCTTATGTAGGAAGATAAACTTTCTACATATGCTCGCAAAAAGGAATCTAATAACAGCAAAAGTCAGAAGAGTATTTTGAAAAAGAATGTCTCATTCGATTTCAGCATACGTCAGTGAAACAGAAAGTGAAGATGGTGCCCCTGGAATTTAAGATCCTTTTTTAGAACAAAGGAAAGACCAACAGTGTGTACAAGGACAACAAGGAATACACCAGCAGAATCGGTGTCCTTCTTCTCCTCCTGTAATGGAACAGTATCCCCCCCCCCAGCCATCAGTATTTTCAGCCTAGTCGGAGTCCCAGATTGAACTATCAAGGAGGGGATAATTTCAATGCAGCAAGAGGAAGAGAAAGAGAGCACGCAGGGGCAGAAGACAGCTACTACCGAGCCCCGCGTCACAGACAGTACAATCAGAGGCCATATAGGGGAGGGAGGAGGAGGAGGTGAGTGATCCCCTTTTCTCAAATGAGTCCGTTTCCGACATGAAAGTGATTAATTTATCAAATTATGCCCAGTCTGATGCAGAACTGACTTTATTAAGTAAAGGTTTGAACTTTGTTCTCACTGCACAAATGGATCAAGTCCAGACATTAATAGATGTCAGTCTTTTATGTAGGGAAATTAAATCTGTAAGCTTTCTTTCATGATAAATGTGATGACATATCTGCTGCAAACTCAGATTTAGTTTGACCAAATTCTACATATTGTCTCCCAACATGCACAGTAGTTAATGTTTTTCATCAACTTGTGGAGAGGGACTTGGATTTATTGTTTGAAAATCTGCCCCATTATAATTTTGATAAGTTAACAACTAGTGAGAGGAATGCACTTAACATATTACAGCAAGAATCTACAATTGTTATTAAACAAGCAAATAAAGGAGGGGCTGTGGTTGTCATGAATAAATGTGTTTATTTAAAGGAAGCATTAAGACAATTGGGTGATGTGACTTTCCTTGAAAGAGTGAACCATAACCCAATATGGGAATATAAAAGTATCATAGATGAGAAGGTGAATACTGCATACATGGAGGGTCATATCTCCAATCAGGTCAGATATTTTTTAATAAAAGACTCCCCTGTAATGGCAACCCTTTATTTACTACCCCAAGTGCAGAAATCTCTCGTTGACCCTCCTGGTTCTCCTATTATTAGTGGAGTGGGATCTCTAACTGAGCCATTATCCTGTTATTTGGATTCCTTTTTGCCAGCATATGTAGAAAGTTTATCTTTGTACAAAAGGGGTACCAAAGACATACTTATGGTTTTGAATTCTTTGAATTTTGCAGGGGATTTTCTCCTTAAAACACTGGACGTTGAATCTTTATATTCTAATGTACTGCACGATGGAGCATTGGATGCTATGGCATTTTTTCTAAATAATGACCAGCGTTATGATGGACCGCTGGTGGATTTTTTGTTAAAATTGATGGATTTTGTTTTGACCTTCATTGTATTTTTGTTTAATCAAGTTCCGTATAAACAAATTAAGGGGACAGATATGGGGGCCACATGTGCCCCCTCTATAGCAAACCTCTATGTGGGTCTATGGGAGAAACATTGTATCTATGACCCGTCTATGAATCATTTCCATGGAAAGATTATTTTCAAGAATTTTTTGATTTATCTTCACTCCACAAATGAGCATTTATAATAATAAAAATTGTATTATGGATTATAATTTTAGGTATATGGCTATAGATAGAGTTTGCCTCCGACCTAGAGGTGGAAACTACAGAAATTTAATCCTGAAAAGGGAAACGTTTTGGATTTTACAACTTAAAGCAACTAAGTACCCAGGCCTTAATGGTAGTTTTGATGTAAAGCCCTTTTTTAGAAGAAAGACGATAAACGTCTTTAGTGGCTTCAAATTCAGAATGGCAATCCATGTAAAGTTAGTATATTTATTGCCTGCAGGAATATTGGATGCTATGTTTGTATTTGTGTTAATACATTTTTATTCCCCCCCCCCACGTTCAGTTTTCCTCACTTATGTCTCCTTGCATTCAGTGCAATGTTTTTTCTATTTGCTGCATTTTCAATTATTCATTTACCAGTTATATTTATGTCTCTCGCTTTATTGAATCTACTACTATCTGCACAAGTGTTCATTGATGTTATTGATTGCCATGTGGTAATTTTAATTGTGTGTTTATTTTTTATTACTTGTATCCATTTATTGGTGCTTTTTAATTGAATGTGATTAGGACACTGCTTACAGACTTGCTATAAATGTTTCTCATGTCTTTGTGATAATTTAGCCTTCAAGAAATGGTCCAGCGGACCAGAAATGTGTCAGGTGTAAAATAAATGTTTTAAATGTTTTCCTCTCGTGGTCAGCAGTTTTATTTGTGGTGGTGAGTGCCTGGATTTATGTTCTTGCATCTCACAGGAGTAAATAAGGTACAGAAAGGAAGTATGTTTCTAAAAAAAGATGCTCAAGAACAAGGGGGCATCATATGAAGCTGGAAGGGGTAGATTCAGAAGAGATGTGGGGAAGTACTTCTTTACAGAAAGAGTGGTGGATCCTGCAGCAGCCTTCTGGCCGAGGTGGTGGTGATGAAAACAGTGGTGGGGTTCAAGAATGCAAAGGATAAGCACAAGGGAATCATAGTGGGAAAGAAAGGGGGGAGGGAGAAAGAGCTGTAGATCAAGTAAGGTCTGTGGTAAGAATGTAGTTATGGAAAAATGGGCCGACTGGGTGGGCCAAGTGGCCCTTATCTGCTGTCAGATTCTCTGTTTCTATGTTTGGGGATGGTACTATGGTAGTCACTGGACAGTTGTCTGGTCATGGTACTGTTTCATGTTTCTGATGGTTTACAATGTTTACCAATCAGAAATATTTGATGTATTTATTCGCAGCAGGTATGCCACTGCTAGAAAATGCCAGAATATGTATTGATGTTTTTGCAGGGAAAAATTAACTAACATTAGTTAGTGCTGAGAAAATCTAGTGACTGACTAGCAGAACTGCTTCCTGGAAGTAACTTGAGTCAAGTGCATTTCACTTTTCTTCTTTGGTAATCTGTGTAAGTACCATTGCTCCTTATGTATGATGGTGTTGCGGTGGTGGAAAGGTGTGTACACCATCTGTTATTAACCACAGCCTCCCTTGGCTGCTTGCCCAAATGCCCAACCTCCTAATTTTAGATTTTCATGGTAGACATTCACTGATTTTTTTTCTTCATTTTATTTTGTACAAAAATGCAAACTTGCTGGCTGCCATTCACCTTTAGCCAACACAGTGTGCTTCCTGCCATTCAGAACCCAGCTAAGCAGCCCTAGGCTATGTACCACTTGGCATACCCATCTCCTAGTGAATTTCTGGATTAGTGTCTGGTAATAATAATCATTGTTGTCATCAGCATCCTCATGAACTCATCAGACAGTCATAAAATGTGGTTATCACCATCATCATCGTCGTCATCATCCTGATTGACAATTGTCATCATGAGTGATTCATCACTGCATGCAAGGAAATGACTTAGAGCAAGCAACAGAGATGGAGCAGGAGCCCATGGTGACAATGTGATACTCTACACATTGTCACTGGCCTGGACTGGCTGGCCACTGCCCACCATCATAGTTGAGGCAAGCTCTTGGACTTCACTACGGGCATGGTGAAGTTGATGATTTTGCAGCTGCTATGAATGGACAGGGTTTTTGGGGCTGACGTTGCTGTAAAAAAAAAAAAAAAAAAACCCTGCCCATCCAGTGGCAACCACATCATAACTGATTAATTCACAACTGTGACTGACGACTCGAGTTGCTCTGTTCTAACATCACACAAGCAGTACGACCAGATCAGTTATTGTGGGCTCATCTGCCCCTTCAGCTGAGCCTGCAACTGTGAGCTTGTCATTGCCAGTTCTATGTGAATGAATCAGTGATAGCTGGTAGCTGCTGCACGGTCTTTGAGGAGAATGGTTTTGCTGAATGAGACATGAAAGTGAGGTGGGGGAATCTTTTTGTTTTTACTCATGTATTTTTTTACTTTTTTTTTAGTTAACAGAAATTTGAAGGAAGAAACTGTGCTCTGCAATTGCTACCTAAGATCATTCACACACTCCAAAACAATGTTTTTAAAGGAGAACAGTCAGCAGCACTAAGAGCCCCACACCCAAGTGGGGTTGTTCTCAATTTTCACTTTGTGTGTATAGGTGTGCAAAGTTGGCTAACTTCACTTTGCTGATTAATTCATGAATTTGCTGCAATTCACAAAGTTAATCCACCCTGCAAAGTTCCAATTCACAGTACAGGGCTAACTCTGCAAATGGCACATTTGGTAACCATTGAAGTTGAGTGAAGTTGAGCCCACAGGTGAAGTTTGCAATGTACCCTGGGATTAGGGAATGGAGGTCACATGGTACAGAAATGAGCTGTGTGCCGTGCATTCAGTGCAGTCTTATGAGAAGAGAGTTGGAGAGAAGTCCATTCATGCTTGTCTGAGCAAACTCTGAGTTGTCGTTTTATTTCTGTAGTACAATTTTGTGTGGTTAAGTGAATTGTCTGTACAAACAAAAGAGAGAGAAAGAAATAAGTGCCTTAGCTGCCAGTGATTTGAACCCAGGCCACCTAGAATACCATTCCAGTTGCACTACCAGCTGCGCCACTAAGGCAGCCAGAAACTGGGATGACCCAAGGCACCTTACTCTTTTTCTAATGCACAACCTGGTGCTGCACCAAGTATTTGGGGTGGCCTTGGTTCAAGTCCTAGCTAAGGCACTTATTTCTTTCTGTCTTCTGTTTGTATGAGTTCCATAATTTTTATTTTATTTATTTTATTTAAACATTAGATAACTGGGAAAAGCACACTGAGCCAAGGCTCATTTCCAGGTGTGACCCAGGGGATGAGGGGAAGGGAGTTACAACAATATACATACACAGAATAGATACATGATGATATTACATACAATCATATAATTTTGTACAAAGGAGTTATTTACATTCAGTTGCATATATACGGTTATTTACAATCAGTTGCATGGATACAATAATATATAGTACAGTGGTTATGAAGTTTAAACAATGTTTATTTGGCTAAAGGCAGACTAGTTGCAGTTACACGTGGGGAAGGGGAGTTGACGAAGTCATAAATATGCACACCATGCTCCAGCAAAAGTGAATTATTTGTCAAGTCTGTTTCTATGTTGATTGTGGTTATTTGATTTTGTTTAGCTCCTGAAATGATGGTAATACTTATAGTAACTTGTTTTAAATTATCCCTGTCATGTGTATCTTGTTAATCCCCATTGTGTTAAAAAAATGCAAAATAAAAAAAAAACTTTTTGGGGTGGTTTTACTATAGCTACTACTAGCTCAGTAAACAATTCTCTTCGGATTCAGATCACACTCCTAATCCCTCCAGTGAGGTTTTGTCTGCTGCTACTGGTATTTAGTTTTACTGCAGTGTTTATTTTTTCCTTGCAATATTAAAAATCAAAATACGAACATATAAAACTTGCCAGCAGAAACAGGACTCATGGTATATCAAGTCTGCTGGTATGTGCAGCTAGCTGACTGATAAAAGATGCTTGAGTAAAGGGAGAGGTGCTGGTGAGGCAGCCAAGGAGTACATAGGTTCTGTGTAGCAAAAGGTTGTTGCACCTTAAAAAACTACCTCTGCTGCAGCTTCATCCATAAACTTCAGGGCTGGTAGTAGTAGCAAAGGAGTAGTTAATGGAAGTGGTGGTGGCAGTCAGTGTTGCCAAATTATTGTCTGCCACATCTGTGGCATCCATGCTGGTGGGTGCTGGGGGAGGTGATGAAAGAAGGATCAGTCGGAGAGGTAGGACATTTTTGCCTGTCATGCCTAATACTCACTCAGTCATGCTATTGCATGGGAAGTGAATGAAACAACCACTGAAATACTGGCAAATGATCTACTGCCATTTTTTTTTGTGACGAACGTGGAATTTAGAAAATTGATGGCATGTGCCTGTCCCAAATGGCAGATTCCCTTACAAACATACTTCTCCACCTGTGCCATTCTTGAACTTCTGTGTCACACACAGTCGTCCATGCCCTGCTGCATTAAGCATCCCCATACATACATACATACATCTCAGTATTGATATGTGGACCAGTAGCCAAACAGCTGATAGCTCCTATCAGTGCATTACAGAACAATGGGTAAAGGTACCTGAGGTAGTATTTGACTCAAGCCATGGGAAAAGTTGTACTAAGCCCAAACACAGTGGTAACAACAATCCAGGTGTCTGCCAGCACTGGATTGCACACAGGTCAGAAAATGTTAGAATTGCTCCTGACTGAGAATCATAAGTAGTTGCAGCCTGTTATTGTGGTACCACGGGGAGTGTGTGTGTGTGTGGCACAGGGTCTTCAGGCTGCTGCGCAGCGGGGGGTCCAGGAGACTGCTGCCCTTGAGTCATTTGTGTATCAGTAGCCTCATTTTGACATACTTTTGCCTTGGTGTACCCCAAGGGCAAAGTTAGAGGTGAATTTGACAGGCAAAGTTGCCAAAGGCAAATTTCTTATTAAATAGAAACAAATCCATGAATTTATTCATGAAAGCAAATGTGGCAAATTCAACTTAACTTTGTTAGCAAATTAAAACTTCACAACATCTGTTTGTGTGCTTTGCAAAATATATTAGTTTTCCTTCCTGTTTACTGCAGCTTAGTAGATTGTATCACACTGATTCTACTGGCTTGCAAGCGGACAATTTCAGTGGCAATAATCTTCAAAATCCCTGCAGCTGACATCAAGAGGGCTGCAGCAGTGGGAGATAAGATTCAATAGCCTGTAGTGAATTTTAAGGCTTTTATAAGCTCCAATCACATGTTTGCCAAGCCCACTCTTCTCCTAGGGGCCGAGGCTAGGTACAGTCCACTGAGGTTCTACTTAGCCCAGTGAGGACAGTGGAATCAGCAAACAAAACAGTGGTGCAGCAATTTCACCAGCTTGCTGCTGCCCGCCTCACCCTGTCCAACTCATAGCAAGATCAGAGAACCCCTGACAAGGGTCCTCTGCTTCCAGTGGTGCAGCAATTTCACCAGCTTGTTGCTGCCTGCCTCACCCTGTCCAACTATCACCGCTGCCAGCATAGCAAGATCAGAGACCCCCTGACAAGGGTCCTCTGCTTCCAGTGGTGCAGCAATTTCACCAGCTTGTTGCTGCCTGCCTCACCCTGTCCAACTATCACCGCTGCCAGCATAGCAAGATCAGAGCCCTTGACAAGGGTCCTCTGCTTCCAGTGGTGCAGCAATTTCACCAGCTTTTTGCTGCCCACCTCACCCTGTCCAACTATCACTGCTGCCAGCATAGCAAGATAAGAGACCCCCTGACAAGGGTCCTCTGCTTCCAGTGGTGCAGCAATTTCACCAGCTTGCTGCTGTCTGCCTCACCCTGTCCAACTATCACCGCTGCCAGCATAGCAAGGTACAGTCTTCCTACAAGCATCTGAGATTTGAGTTTGACACTTTCAAGCTTTCTCCAGGATTGGCTGTTCTTTGTCTATGTTTTATCCCAGATTGGCTCCTGATGCAGCAGCCAGACTGCATCTTCCAGCACTATTCTTTTGCTTGAGACAGTTTCTCTGAGCATGCTTTCCTGGACTGATTTTTACTGCTGTTGTCATTATTTATTAATGTACAAATGTGTTCTAAACTGCTTAGCTGATTGTACTGTGCTTAGATAATTTTATTGTTGTGCTTAGTTGGTTACTGTGCCTAATTAATTTATTAGTGTGCCAAGTTAATAATTAACAGTTTAAATCCTTCTCTCTGTGTTTTTTCACTTTCTCTAATAACCCCCCGAACCAGGCACTGACCTGCACTATACCCTGATTTGTTTCTACATTGCCCTTCTTTGTAAATTCTCAGAAATTACTGATTTACCATTGTAATTTAGCTCTCCTGTCTCTGTTCTCTCACTCTCTCTCTCTGAACTCCCCTTCAGACCTGGCATTGCCTTACCCCACCCCACCCCTTGTTTTTTTATGATTCTATTCTTCCTCTGCTGTTAATTCCTGCCCTCTGACCAAACTGTATTTTACTGCCTCCTCTGGCAGCCTGCTGTGCCTCTGTCTTCTCCACTGGCCAACAGCCCCCCACCCTCATCTTTGATATATCTATTGCTAAACCTCTCTTTTCCCTACAGATCAGAGACCCCTTGACAAGGGTCCTCTGCTTCCAGTGGTGCAGCAATTTCACCAGCTTACTGCTGCCCACCTTACCCTGTCCTACTATCACCGCTGCCAGCATAGTTTTTTTGTGTCCATTTTCCCATTAGCAAGTTATACTGTTCTGCCACTAGAGGGACACAATCGTTGTCTAAAGCGATCCCTGCCTGTTGTTCATATAGATACCTTCCTATATGACAGCTACCCCCTCCATCTGACCAGTCCCCCTCCACACTCCCTGCTTACAAGTTCCTCCTGTTCCTAAATCAGTTGTTCACCAATTTCTCTGCCTTTATGAACAATGCATCCCCTACTTTCCTCTCTCCCCCTTGTTCTGCTCATATTCCTCTCATTACTACCTCCATTTGCTCACTACTCATCTATTCCTAATAACTCTTCCAACTCCATCAGTTACTATCTCCAATCCCCTACCCACATCCATGCTAACACTCCCTCCCCCCATTTGATATATGGTCTCACTCTACCACTATTCTTCATGCAGTTTTGATAACAGTGTCCACTTTCACTGCGCTTCTCCACCTTCTTCTTCCTCACTCATCCACTCCCTTCTCCTCAAATCTCCCAACCTCCTCACCAGCCCCTTCAAACTCCCCTAAGCCCCACTTTCTCATACTCGCTCTCCTCTTGCTCTCCACCAGGGATAGCCACCCTAACCCAAGCACTATTGCCCCTAGCTCCCCTGGTGCTTCCTTCTCTACTACCTCATCCCACTCTCTTCTCTCAGCCCTCCCAAAGGGCTTAAAGATCCTACATCTAAACACCTGCAACTTGTTGCAAAAAATAGACCAGATTCAGTCCATGGTGTGCACTCTAAAACCAGACATTCTAATCATCTCAGAAACTTGGCTAAAGAGCACTATCCCTGACCACTCGATCTCCATTCCTGGCTGCTCACTGCTAAGGCAAGACCGTGCTGGCAGGGGTGGTGGTGTGGCCATTTATGTCCTAGTCTCCATCCAACATTCTATCATCTACTTATCCTCAAATCCTGAGACCCATGATGCCCTAGCTATCCATGTGACCCTCCCCTTCACTCTCCCAATCTTCATAGCTGGCATTTACTGCCACCCAAATGTCCATCCTTCCATCGTGCTAGAACTCCTAAACTCCATCACTTCCCTTGCTCGCTCTGGGGAATTATTCATCCTACGTGACTTCAAATTAAATTGGTTGTCACCGAAAACTACCAAAACTAAAAATGAAATTGGAGCCCATAACCTCTCTCAACTGATCTCTGAACCCACCCGCCCAAACTACAAGATACAACAACACTCCCTACTCGACTGGGCCCTTACCACCCACCCCCACCGCATCATCACCTCTGGTGTCCTCCCTGATGCTCTCAGTGACCATAACCCAATATTCATAGTTAGGAAAGTCCACGGAACTAAATCACCACACAAAACCATACAACTACGCTCTTTCAAGTCTCTTGACCTTGAACCTCTCCTGAGTGACCGTGCCACTTCTGACTGGTCCCCCCTAACCTCCTTCTCCTCAGTTGATATGGCCCTTGCCTACTTCAAAGAAATCTTTCTTGTAAACTGGAATGCCTTTGCCCCACTCAGTCAAACCAGAGTCAGATGTAACAACTTACCTTGGATAACCCCTGAACTTCTGGCCTGCCTCATGACTAGAGATCAAGCCTGGAAGCATCATAAAGCTACCCAGCATCCTAGCGACCTTCCAAACTACTGCATGCTCTGAAACACTTGTACTGGGGCTACAATGTTAGCCAAGTCCGAATATTTCAAATCTGCCTCCATCAACAACATAAATTCCCCTTCAAAGTTCTGGAAGGTGGTCCATGCCCTATTTACCCCCTCATCTCACCCCCCTGGTAATTAAAGTAAATAGCTCGCTAGTGTCTGACTCACTAGCTGTAACTGCGGAATTTAATTCCTACTATACCTCCTGCATCACTGAGCTACTGAAATCCCACCCCTCCTACCCATCACCCTCCCAACCCTCTACCAGTGTGCCCCCTCCACCACCTGCCCACCTCCTCTCCTTCTCTTTCACTACTGTAACCCCAAGTGATGCCCTAAGTGCCCTCCTCACCATCAACCCCTCTAATTGTGCCTCCCGTGATGGTCTCAACCCACAACTCCTATCCCTCTCTGCTTCAGCCATTGCCTACCCCTTGCAATAATCCTAAATCTTTCATTCTGTACTACCTCGGTCCCCTCTTCATGGAAACATGTAGTGGTCCTCCCTCTACCCAAAGGGGGTGACCCCTTATCCCCTGGCAACTATGACCCCATTTCTCTCCTCACTACCCTTGCCAAGCTTCAAGAACACATTGTCCTTTCCTATCTCACCTCTTTCCATTGTGACACCTCCTTTTTCACCCCTTTTCAGTCTGGTTTCCAGAAAAAGCACTCAACCACCACCTCTCTCAGACTCTCTCACAGACTCCATCCTAAGTGGGATGGACAATGACCAAATTACCACTGCCATTTTTGTCGACCTGGCCAAGGCCTTCGACGCCGTCTCTCACTCCCTTCTCCTCAACTCACTCCTGGCAGCTGGCCTATCTTCCTCTGCCACAAATTGGTTCAAGGCCTACCTTATTGGCAGAATCCAATCAGTTAAGATCTTGGACACCATTTCCCCTCCTCTCCCCTCCCGATTAGCACTGGCATCCCCCAGGGCTCTGTATTAAGGTCCCTCCTATTCTCCATCTTCTTAAATGACCTTCCCTCTGTTTGCTCCCCCTCCTCCACTATACATATGTATGCAAATGATACAGTCCTGTATGCATCTGGCTCCTGTCCTGATGAGGTTACAACCAGCTTACAGCAAGACTTCAACAAGGTTCAGCTCTGGTTTGTTAACCAGCACCTTTTCCTCAATGCCAAGAAGACTGTCTCCATGACCTTTGGCACTAAGCAGAAACTCTCTAGGCTTCCCTCCCTACCCACTTTCCACACCCTTGATGGAACTTTACTTGAGTACACATCCTCCTTCAGTTACTTAGGTGTTTGGCTGAACCAACACCTAAACTTCTCTGGACATATTAACACCATCCAGAAAAAACTGTGCCCCAAGCTTGGTGCCCTGTTCAGGAACCGTAGTTGCATCCCTCTTACGGCTAGTCATGAACTTGTTTAGAAGATGATACTGTCCATTTTTGACTACTGTGATGTAGTCTGTGGTGCTGTTCTTAAGTTCTCTCTGGCCAGACTGGAGACTCTCTCTTCAATTCCTTCTGCCTCTTTGCCCTGGATGCCCCCCCCCCACACCTACCACTGTGATCTTTATCGTGCCCTATCCTTCCCCTCTCTTACAAATAGGCAACTCTCCCACTTGCTAAATTCACCTTCAAGCACTGGTTAGGAGCTCCCTTCCTACCTCACCTCCTCCTTTATAACAACCCCCCCATCCTCCCATTCCCTTAGATCAACTGACTCCCACACCCTGGTAGTTCCCCACAGATCCACCCTAATCGGTCGATCTGGTTACTCTCACCACCTCCCAAAAATTTGGAATTCCCTTCCCCCTCAAATACGGCACTCATCCTCTGCCTCCTCCATCAGCTCTGCCCTCAATAATTACCTTGCACCTAGCTGCTCCTGTCATGTCCCTCCCTAATTCCCTCCTCTAAGCCCTGGATAAACCCTACCCCTCTACTGTCACCTTAATTTTACCCTGTGCATCCACACCCCCCAACATTTCTAGCTCTCTTCCCCTTCCCCCAAATTGCTCCCCCTTACTGGCCTCCCTTGTTCTCTCACAGAATGTAAGGGACCCCAAATGCTCCCCATGGGTCCATGCATCCTGATTGATTAGGCCCCATCCCCTCCAAAGGAGCACATTTTCTCCCCCTCAAGGGTTCAATTCTCACTCTTTCCCTCTCCTATCACTTTCTTAATCCCTATCTACTGACCCTCCCCAACCCCCTGACAGGATATCCCACATCCTGAAGGGTCCTCTCTTGGGTTAGGTCCCATTCCCCCTCCTAGCATTTACGTCACACCGCCTCCTTCTCCTTTTCCTCTCTTTTTAAATCCCTACAGCGTTATTCCCCTTTCTGTCTAGTCCCATAGCCCCCTTGTACGGTTCCCCACATCCTGAAGGGGTCTCTCTGGGACACTGCCTATCCCCTTCTCTCTAGTCCCCCCAGTCCCCTTGCAGGGTTCCTTGCATTCTGAAGGGGTCTCCAGGGACATGACTCTTCCCCTTCCCCCCTCACCTTTCTCCTCTCCTTCCCCCCTTTTCTTTCACATAGGCACTTGTGTACTTATTAACCCAGCACTTATTATTGTCCACTCTTTCTACATATTATGTGCAACGCTGTTTATAACAGCTGCCTTACAACTATATGTTAGTGTTGGTCTTGTAACTTGAATGTAATTTGAACATAACTCTTCCCTTCCCCCACCTCATCCCTCCCTCCCTTCTCCTTCCCCCTTTTCTTTCACATAAGCGCTTGTTTACTTATTAACCCAGCACATATTATTGTCCACTCTTTCTATCTATTATGCATAACACTGTTGTAACACTGCTTGTAACACCTGCCTTACAACTGTATGTTAATGTTGATCTTGTAACTTGAATATTTAATGTCTCACTCCTATTTTACCCCTTCCTCCCAGGCCACACCTGGAGATGAGCAACTTGTCCATCAGTGTGCCTTCCTGGTGAAACATTTCAATAAATAAATAAAACATCGGAGCCTATGAAAACTTTTAACATGCACTGTCTGCAGGGTATTGAATCTCCCACTGATGCAGCCATCTTCTCATGTCAGCTGCAAGGGATTTGAAGATTTTTAGTCACAGAACATGTCAGCTTGAAAGCCATCAAAATCAGTGTGATACATCTAACTATGCTGTAGTAGTCAGTATGTAAAATACATGTTTTTTGCGAAGCACATAAAGTGCAACTTGAGAACAACCCCACGTTTAGATGTTTTGCTCTGC
This sequence comes from Neoceratodus forsteri, assembly GCA_016271365.2. NCBI lineage: Eukaryota > Metazoa > Chordata > Ceratodontiformes > Ceratodontidae > Neoceratodus > Neoceratodus forsteri. The sequence goes on along the minus strand of JADMNL010000022.1, from coordinate 433,353,571 downwards.
TGTTAGTGCTGACTGCTCACCATTAAATACCACCAGCACAATGTGGAAGTGTGGCACCTTCACCGTAGCAGTGATATCTGATAGTCTCCCTGCCTGGTGAACTGCCTGACCACTTCAGCAGGTGGAGATGAACTACATACAAAAAAGTACATCACACTATGCAGGAAGTCTATGGCCACTTCACTTCACATAGTGGGATTATATGCATGGTATGCTTTAGAAATGTTCACACTCATCTTGTAGAATTATTATATTTGTGACAAAACTGACAATTTAAATTATGTGGGGCAGGATTCACAAAAAAGGGCAAAGTGCAGCGCAAAAGTATGCGCCGTACCTTGCTACTGTGCAGGGGCCAAAAATTGCTATTCACAATCGCACAGCACATCGTGCTATCCGACTGTGAACAGGTGCAGGTGGGGGCAGCGCTAACCCAGGAAAAGCACTGGGAACCTCAGTAGTGCTGCCCCCCCCCCACAGCCGGCCATGAGAATGGGCTGCCAGTGATAGCGCTACTGCGCTAAGCCACTATTCACTTAAGTGTCCATGCAAATGAGCTCATTGGGCATGCAAGGCACTAGTGGCCATTTGTATGCCCATTATGCAGTCATTTGCATGGCTTTTGTTAGGCATAGTGTGCCCCCCCAACAGCCCATGCCAAACACTGCCACATTCCCCTGGTGTAGTGCACTCCCCTGTTCTCCGATCACCGTTCCCAAAGAGGTGCCATATACCCTGGCAGTCTAGGGTCCCTCCCCCCCTGACTGCCCACCTGACTTGAAGAAATCATTTTGCCATAGTGTAGTGTCCCATCCCTGTCCCAGATCTCCCACCGGACGTTACTAAATCCTTTTATCATAGTGTAGAGACCCACCACAGTCCTCAATCTCTCACCCGACATTACTAAATCCTTTTTCCATAGTGTAGTGTCCCACCCTGATCCCTAATCTCCACTGAGATTAACAGAACAGTTTTCCATAGTGTAGTGGTTCATCCCCCCTCCTCTGTGACCAATCGCCAACCACAAATGAACAAAACATATTCCCTGATAGTCTAGGGTCCCTCCCAACACCTCCCACCCCATGCAGTGTGACCCACCACCCCGCTCCCCCATCCCAATCTTCAGTCAGTGACCAGCACAGCCATCCTGTCATCACTGCAGCTGGCCTCTGACTGAGCCTTCAAGGAGCACGTACTGTATGCAGTATGGCTCCTTGACTGTGATTGATCACTGAAGATTGGGATGAGGGGTGGGGTGATATCGCTACACTGGATGGGATGGGTGGTAAGAACCCCACTACCAGGGAATATGTTTCACCATTTGGGGTCAGTGATCAGTGACCGGGGGGGGGAGGGATCACTACACTATGGAAAACTGTTCTGTCAATATCCAGTGGGAGATCAGGGAATGGGGTGGGACATGGCATTATGGAGAAAGGATTTAGTAATGTTGGGTGGGAGACAGGGAACCAGGGTGGGACACTACACTATGTAAAAAGGATTTAGTAATGTTAGGTGGGAGACCAGGGACTAGGGTCGGACACTGCACTATAGAAAAAGGATTTAGCAAGGTCAGGTGGGAGATGGGGGACCAGGGTGGGACACTACACTATGGGAAAAAGGATTTCTTAAAGTCGGGTGGGAGACTGGGGACTGGGGGGGGGGAGAGAGAGAAAGAGACACACTACACTATGGCAAAATGATTTATTGAAGTTGGGTGGGCGATCGGGGACTGGGGAGGGGGGGCCACAGTATCTCTTCTAACCACTAGGGTTGCAGGGATTTCCACTAGGTTTTTGTCGGCTGTAATTTCTCCACTCAAGGTCCTTTGCAGACAGCTCTTGCATGGAGCAAAAACTTTGTAAATGTGACTGTGGAGATATGCAGGTCCCCTCCCCTTCATTTGCATTGCAGCCTCCCTCCCAACTTTGCCCAGGCACAAACCCAGCTTTGTGGATACCAACTCAAGGCAAAATTCAGTTTGCCCAGGGCAAACTGAGTTTGTGCCCGGGCAAAGTTTTGTGAATCTGGCCCATGACTGTGAACCCACAAAGAAAGAACTTAATGTGTTATTTCTTGTTTTATTATAAAGACAAAGAACCTCTGTGCGCAAACACTGAGGCAAGGGTTACCCCAAAGGGCATTTGGCTGGGAAGCCAAGTTTCAAGAAAATACAAAATCACACATGCCCACACAGTGCAAAGCATCATGGGCTGCATATGCAAATCACCACAGAATGTTATGCTGGTTCAACTTTAAGCAGAATTGCATGGTGCCAAAAGGCCTCTCACACAGTTTGCAAAGGGTGCTAACAGATGACATAGACACGTGTTTCATCCTACCAGGACTCATCAGTATGACTCGTCTGTTTGGCACCCCAGTGGAATGGACCAGCTACCCTGAGACAGTGTGTCTTGGATATGTTGTGGTGAACCCATGTCTTTTAAATAGTTTTTTTTATTTTAATGGGTTCACCACAACATATCCAAGACACACTGTCTCAGGGTAGCTGGTCCATTCCACTGGGGTGTCAGACAGATGAGGCATACTGATGAGTCCTGGTAGGATGAAACACATGTCTATGTCATCTGTTAGCACCCTTTGCAAACTGTGTGAGAGGCCTTTTGGCACCATGCAATTCGGCTTAAAGTTGAACCAGCATAACATTCTGTGGTGATTTGCATATGCAGCCCATGATGCTTTGCATTGTGTGGGCATGTGTGATTCTGTATTTTGTTTTATTATAGTTGCTTTGTATGCCATGACAATGGCAAAAACAAATAAAAATGAAAAATATAACACTCATAATAATGGTTTGCTGGACAACCTGTGATATCATGCTATATTGCACGTTATGTGAAATGGCAAAGCTGAAGCAATATGACTGTTTTCATACTTTACTAAGAAAACATGAAAAAACGTAATATATTCAGTTATTGACTGTGGAATCTATTGTATTCCTTTTTATGAACTGTTGGAGTTTCCTGAGCTCATAAATGTGTTCGATGAGTAAACATAACTGACATCTCCAAGGTAATGTACAGTAATATGAAAAGCAAAATGAGGTACAGTTACATTTACTTATTACTTTTTATGACAAAGTAATAAATAACTATAACTGATTACATTTCTTTGAGAGTAACTAGTAGCAAGCAAGCAATCTTTATTTATAAAGCGTTCATTCCCATGGGCTCTGAACTTTGTACAACATACATAAGAGAGCAGTAGAAAAATATCACAACATATACATCATCAAAACTCATAAAATCAACAACTGACTCAGTCAGACTATCTAAAAAAGACTAAGACAGATGAAATAAAAGAACAGTGACTAATAAAATAACCATAAAATTATAAATAACATGGCCCATATATTCAGACGAGATGTGATGCACCGCGCATCTCCGGAGCTGCGAGGGCCATTAGGGGCATGGTCATATTCAAAGGCCACTGATGTGCCTTGCACCCCTGACTGCGCTGCCACACACAATATTATGATGCATTTATGCAAATGAGGGGTCCCTCATGCATATGCCGTGCATCACAATATTTAAGCCACCCTCAAGCGTAAAAATGTCTGGCTGCACTGGCACATAGTTACGCCTTCCAAACCCTACTTTAACTATGCATCGGGCTGGGTGGTGCCCCACACACAGTGTAGGGCTGGGTACACATCCTCCCCCCCCCCAAGCACTGTAAAATCACATTTATCCCTCAGCCATATTTCCATAGTGTAGTGTCCTCCCAGCCCCGATCAATGTTACAAATAAAAAATATTACCCTGATCCCTGTTCCATAGTGTAGTGTAGTGTCCCCCTCCCAGCCCCAATCTACATAAGAAAAAAATGTAATCCCCCATTGACCCTGATAGTCTAGTGGATCCCCCTTCCCCACCCTTGGTCTCCATAATAAACAAAATTAATCTCCCCTTGATCCTGGTAGTCTAGTGGATCCCCACTCCCCACTCCCCGGCCCTGATCTTCATAATAATATACGTGAAATCCCTGCTATCCCTGGTAGTCAAGTGTCCCCCACTCCACCCTGCCCCCCACAACCCTACCGGAGCCGGCGACTGACACAACTCTCCTCACACTGCCATGGCCAGCCACCAAGTGAACTGTTAATGAGCATGTACAGTGCATACTACCTGCCCATTGGCTGACCAGTTAGTTCAGTCGGCTGCTAGCTGTGGTGGTGTTAGGAGGGCTGTGCCAGTCGCTGGCTCCGGTCAGGTTGTGGGGATGGAGCAGGGAGATGGGTCACTTTCTAATGGGGTAGGGGGCCACTTGACTTGACACTTAGAGCTGCACTTCAGAGAGTTGGAGAGGTCAGGAGGTCTGCTGAGGACACAGAAGGTCTTGCAGGTAGCTCAGGCCCAGTCCATGTAGGAATTTGTAGGTCAGTAAGCCAACCTTAAAGGAGATACACCATTTCACCAGCAGTCAGTGCAGTTCATGCAGGACCAGGGTTATATCACAGGACCTTGGGTGGCCTATCAACAACCTAGCAGCAACATTCTGCACCAACTGCAGGTGACGTAAGGTCCCTGCATTTAGTCCTAGTCAAAGGGCATTACAGTAACCAAGTCTGGATGTAACAAAAGTGCATATCAGTGAGGGCAGGTCACTGGGTGGGATAAAAGACTTTATCTAGGCAATATTTCTAAGATGGTAAAAACCATTACAAACAACAGATGACACCTGAGCCCCCAGCATCAGTTTACTGTCAGAAATAATGTCCAGATTCTTCCCCTTACCTGAGGCAGTAAGAGAGGAAGAACCAAGCACTAGTCCAGTGTCCTGTCCCCCAACATCAGCTCACCAGGCTTGATCATCAGTACTTCCTTTTTATCAGGATTGAGCTTCATCTAGTTGGAGACATCCAGTCCTGCATCTCAACCAGACAAGAATTCAGAACTGAAGCCACACCCTGTGTGTCCCTGGTGCAAATGGCATATACAGTTGAGTATCATCTGCATAGCAGAGAAAACCCACCCTGTAGTATCTCATTTTATCACCCGGGGTGGCATGTACACCAGCAAATAACATGGGTGAGGGGATCAATCCCTGGGGGAATTTCATAGGGCAGGGGCCTCACTACCCTTTGTATCCTACCTCTTAGAAAGGACTTAAACTAGTTGATTGGGCCCCGTGTTCACTGCAACAAACTAGACCTACATTCTGCAGCAGGACCTCATGTTTGCTGCAGTCAGGTTATGAGCAATTCTGCAATGATTCGGCGGAAATTCTGTGATGAGTTTTACATTGTCTGGCAACTTGAATCAGCCTCAAAATAAAATCTAGTTACCTAGAAAGAATGTGGAGGAAAAGGTAGCCTAGGGCAGTTTAGCAAATGTGCAGGCAAGGCAATGCAAAGCAATTCTAGCATCATGATTTGGACTGGATGTAGGGCATGGGAGAGTTGAAGGGTTATTTATTTATTTATTCGTTACTACAGTCTGTTTTATTGTCCCATAGCTCCCTTCCACCTGCCCAGTGCTGGTTTACCACAGCTATGCTCCTGAGAATTTCTCCCCCTGCCTGCCCAGTTGCTTAAAGACCAGTGTTGCCTGGTTGCAAAACAGTGCTGCTTCAATGGCACCCTCCCACCCACTTGCTTGAAGCCTGGTGGTGATGGTTTGTGCAGTAACGCTGCTCTAGTTGCTTCCTCCTGCTTGCACAGTTCAGAGCCTGTGGTGTCATTTGTGTCAATGCCACTTGGCTTCCATATCTTCTTCTCTCCCACTCTGTAAGGATTTACTGCTAGGCTAGAGAGTAGCTGGACCATTTTACATTAGACAAAGGTCCAGAAAGCATCCAATTTTTTGTGTGCAATAATTACTAATATTTTTTCATTCCACAGTTCTGCAATTGACAAGTAGAACCACCATTCTTTCTCATGAAATAGACTTCCTGAAGTTCCCTCAGTGTTTGCATAAGGCCATAATGGTCATAGTTTTAGGGCTGAGTGCCATTGGATTGGAAAGTGGTGGCCCCACTGACTACTGCCGCTCGGGGGGGGGGTGGATGTATAATGGAGCTGCCAACAACTCACACTAATGCCATTTTAAGCTTGCTCACAATCATTTTAGTCATTTAGTTGGGGTTTTCAGTGGTGACTGCCATTTTTACTGCATGAAAAAAATGCTGTTTCTGCAGCAGAGGCATGTTTCTGTGGCAGGAACATGTTTCTGTGGCAGTTGCTGCAACTGCAGAATCACAGAAAGCACAGGCCCCTGCAGTTGATGACAGTACCAACGAGTCCACAGAGATCCTGCAGACAACCAAAGGACACCTCTTGATCCATGGTGACAAATGCTGAGAAAAGATCAAGGAGAATGAGAATTGACCATTCGCCTCTATCTTTCACCCTGAGGGAATCATTCTGCACTTTTAACTAGTGCTGTCTTCATACTGTGTCTAGACCGGAAACCAGACTGGAGTAGCTCATAGATTTCAAGGACAATGAGATGCGCCTCAAGCTGAATGGCCACTAGTTTCTCAATAACCTTCCTTAAAAAGGGAAGGTTAGAGACAGGACTGTAATTCACAAGACAGTCTGGATCCAAGAATGATTTCTTCAAGAGGGGTTTCATCATCACCAATACCTCTTTAAGAGCAATGGGGATCATTCTTCTTGAAGGGAGCACCAATCTATATCAGGGAACACTGAGCCCAAAGACCCCACGCATCTTTTTAATAGATGTATTGGGCCCAGGTCCAGTTCACAACATGTAGGAAATTCTTTGCAAAAAACTGCATTAATGCAACAGTTAGGGTTTTTTACAGCAACAAAAGTGAGGAAATTCGACGTTAGGCTTTTCAACCCTAACTCCGGCTCCTCCCACCCCCATTGCCCCACTGGTACACACACACACACACACATAGAACACAGAACTATGGAGGGCAGTACAAGGCAAGACAATAAATCACAGACAGACACCATAACGCAACAGAAATAACATACAACTTCTTAAACATACCACAACAGGCATCCACCCCAATAAGCTGAACTCACACCAGACAAGAGAATTGCTTCTGTTTGCACCAGATCCAACACTGAATGCCCTATGAGACCCCACTGGGGAGAAACCCACCCTGATAGGAGATACCTTGTCAGCAAAGAACATAGCAAACTCATTGCATTTAGCAGCAGACAATGCTCTTGCCAGCTAGAGACAGGAAAGATGGATAAGCCTGTCTACTGTCCAGAAAAGCTGAGCTGGTCTGATCTTTGCTGTGGCAATCTCCCTGGACAGGAACTCTGATATTTTATGGGAGATCGCCCTTTAGTACTCAACATAGTGAATTTTCACAGCCAATCTGTCATCCTCAGTATGGGACTTCTGCCAGCAGCATCCTAACTTACAACTCAAGGACTTCAACTCTCTGAGCTCCCCATCAAACCATGGGGACCACAAGGGTGGGAGCCTGGGTCATACATGAACTGATGCCACAGAATCAAGAGTCTCTGTAACCATTTTATTATAGTCTACCACCGCTTCCTCTGGTCCTGTCGCACATGCCTCCAACACACTCGATAGGTCCAGTTTTGGCATCAGTCCTTCATGGGTCAGACCTTTAACAAGCGAAAAATAACCATTTCCACAGGGCGAGGACTCTCAGAGGTGGTGGGGGGGACAAATGAGAACTTCACTGTGCAAGGATCTGACCATATTTGGGGGAGTTGATACCTATCTCCAGCGGGGGGGTAATGGTCAGATGTCTCCCAGGTACATCAGTGTGGAGAGACACTGACCTCATTGCTAAAATTGTTCAGGAAGCAGGAGAAAACATTCATGTCCTGGTACACATAGGGACTAATGATCTCGCCAGCCGGTCAGTTGTGGAGACCAAGGAACACTTGACCAGGCTGAGTGACAAACTATCATCCATTTTGTCTGGCATCTCTTTCTCTGAGATCCTGCCAGTCTGGGAGAGGGGGAGCAGATGGACAGAAGGTCAGAGAAGGGGAGACAGGGGAGCAAAACATGTGGCTCAAGGGCTGGTGCCAGGAAAAAGCACACAAATTTGTAGGGAACTGGCAACAGTTTGTGGAGCGAAAGTTCTTTAAATTTGATGGACTACATCTGACTAAGGAGGGAGTCAGTGCATTGGGGCAGAAGTTTGACATATTTGCAGAATATTTAAACTAGCAAATGGGGAGGGGGTGCAGCACCCCATACGTTGAATGGGAAGAACACCCCTCACCCCTCAGCTAGTGGTCAAACAGGAGTTCAGCATGTTTGCAGTTCATTTGCATCACCAGGTAAGGAAAAAGGTCCAGCTCCCCATAAGATGCACAGAGGAAGCACCAGACCTCATCCAACAACTAACACACTGAAATCTGGCCAATTGAAAATCATGTACACAAATGCTCGCAGTCTGGGAAACAAGATTCCAGACCTGCAGGCAATAATGGCAGAAGATAAACTGGATATAGTAGCAATTAGCGAGACATGGTTTACCAGTAACCACACTTGGGAGACTTCAGTACCTTGCTATGTACTTTTCAGAAGAGACCGAGGTGCAAAAAGTGGGGGTGGAGTGGCCCTGTATGGCAATGAAAATAGCAAAGCTACAGAAATTCAGAATACACATAAGGAGCCAGAAGAACTATGGGTCACCCTGGAAACAAGAAATGGGACAGCCATATGAACTGGGGTTGTCTATAGGCTCCCAGACCAAGGGGAGAACATAGACACATTACTGTTAGAAGGTATACAAAACATAACAGCTAAAGGGAAGGTTCTGATAATGGGGGACTTCAACATGCCAGATACAGATTGGTCAATACTAGCAGGAATATCTGAAAGAACTAGACACATGGTGGATTTCCTGCATGGGGAGGGCCTCAAACAACTGGTACAACAACCCACAAGAGACAGGGCTATCCTATGTCTAGTGCTGACTAACAGGGAAAGGATCACAGATCTCCAGGTAGAAGGTCACCTGGGGGCCAGTGACCATCACATGGTATGGTTCAGTTTGGCCACTACAGCTAAATCATCCCATTCCAAGGCAAAAATATGGGACTTCAGAGGAGCTGACTTTGATAAGATGGTCAACAGAGTTAAGCTAGCCCTGGCAAAAAGAAATACAGGTGAGGGGGACAGAAAGAGGGCAAGCATTAGGATGCAATGCTTGAAGCAACATCCCATTGTGTTAGTGAGAAAAGGAAGTGCAAAAGAAGGAGAAACCACTTTGGTTCTCAAAACAGTAGCAGAAAAGGTCAGAGCCAAAGGCTGGCCTTGGAAATATAAGGAACACAGCGGATGAAGATAGGGAGGCATACCAAACGTCCCTAAGGGAAGCAGGGAGGCAGTAAGGCAGGCAAAAGGCCCAAACCGAGGAAACACTAGCATGAACAGTAAAGAAGGTGACAAGACTTTCTATAGATACATTAGGGAAAGGAGAAAGTCCAAAGGCGGTATTGCTAAGATCAAAGGAGATAAGGGGGCATGTGAGGAGGAGGACCAGGTAAAAGCATCTATCCTAAATAGATACCCTGCTCAGTATTTACTGAAGAGAAGGTAGGTCAGAGCCCACAGCTCACCACCATGGATGCAGGGGAGAAGGAGGTGAGCACTAGTCCCTTCACAAAAGAAAGAGTCCTACAAGAGCTCGATAAGCTCAGGGTGGACAAGGCAATGGGACCTGATGGCATACATCGCAGGATACTAAAGGAGCTAAGGGTGGAACAAGCAGAGCCATTATCAGCACTGTTTAGTGAGTCTCTGAGCACAGGAGAGGTCCCAGAAGACTGGAGAAGGGCTCATGTGATCCCACTCCACAAGAGTAGTAGCAGGGAGGAGGCAGGGAACTACATACCAGTCAGTCTCACCTCAGTAGTGGGCAAGATTATGGAGGCACACCTTAAGGAAAAGATAGTGCAACACCTGGAATCCATGGGAAGCACAGGATCTAAGACAGGATGGATTTACAAAAGGAAGGTCCTGTCAAACTAATCTCATAGATTTCTTTGACTGGGTAACCAGAGCGATGGACCAAGGGATGCAGTTGATGTTGCCTACCTTGACTTCAGCAAAGCTTTCGATACTGTTCCACATAGAAGATTGATGAATAAGCTGGGTAGGCTTGGGGTGGGTCAGAAGTTGGTTAACTGGGTGGCAAACTGGTTGACGGGCAGAAAACCGAGAGTGATGGTAAACGGTATACAGTCAGAAGAGATGCAAGTCACAAGTGAGGTACCTCAGGGATCAGTCCCTGGGTCCAGTCCTCTTCAATATCTTCATCAGTGACATTGCAGATGGACTGGAGGGTAAGGTTTATCTGTTTGCAGATGACACCAAGATCTGCAACAGAGTAGATGATCCAGATGGGGTGGGCAGAATGAGAAGAGATCTGGATAAACTAGCAAAATGGTCAGAACAGTGGCAACTAGGGTTTTAATGCAAAGAAGTGCAAGATCATGCACATGGGGAAGAGAAACCCTGAAGCCACCTATAGGCTGGGAGGGAAGTTGCTGGCAGTCACAAGGGAAGAAAGAGACTTGGGCATCATCCTCACCAATGACCTGAAATCATCCAAGCAGACCACTAAAGCAGTAGGTAAGGCTAGGGGATGTTGGGGTGTATTAGTAGGGGTATCACAAGTCGTAAGAGGGAGGTAATAATCCCTCTTTACAAGACACTGGTTAGGCCCCATCTGGAGTACTGTGTGTAGTACTGGGGCCACACCTTCACAAGGACATTAACCAAATTGAGGCAGTCCAGAGAAGGGCAACCAAAATGGTGCAGGGACTGCATCAGAAAACATATGAGGACAGATTAATTGAGCTCAATATGTATACCCTACAGCAAAGGATGGAGAGAGGTGATATGATTGAAACATTCAAACACCTTGAGGGCATTAACAAGGTAAAAGAGTATAACATGTTTCAATATAAGAAAAATAGCAGGACAAGAGGACACAGCATGAGATTAGAGGGAGGCCGATTAAGGGGTAATGTGAGGAAGTTCTTTTTCACAGAAAGGGTTGTGTATGCATGCAATGGCCTACCTCACAAAGTGGTGGATATGAATACAGTGCAGGGCTTCAAACAGGCATGGGATAGGCATAAGGGAGCAATACAGATGAGTATGAATAGATAGGCCATTGACAGAGCAAAGGCTGATGGCACATTTATAAGGTAGAAAAAAATGGGCAGACTGGATGGGCCTTGAGGTCCTTATCTGCCGTCAACTTCTATGTTTCTATGTTTCTATGACCCCATCAATCTTGAGGTTATTTATCTCAAGTCCCAGTGAGAGTAACAAGTCCAAAGTATGGCCATGAGTATGAGTCACAGAAGTAATGGCTTGTGTCAGGCCCAGCAATTTCATCATCTGGAGGAAGTCATACCTAAATTGCAAGAGTTTGTTGTTGACCCACTAACTGTAACCGGTTGCTTTTTAAAAATAACTTACTCAACACTGCTCCTGATACATTCCAACATCCTGGTTGCCTTGTTATAGGCCTTGTTACATTAGCTCGATTGTTTTAGGAAGTCACTTATGATGACTCCTAGGTCCCATGATAACTTGATTATCATGTTTATGCCCTTTTTCTTTCCTTTATGTTTTGTTCTCTCAGTTTCTGGGTTCACAAAAATCTAAATCCCTATATTTTTTATAATTTTTGTTTTCCTGGGAAGCTTCCCTAATTGAAGGGGCTTCATTATTCTTTTTAACTGGAGTACTGATGGTAAAATCTAGTATTATGTTGTTTCTGCTACTGTTTTTCCTGTCCTAAGTTCAATGTAGTCTTTATCCACTGTACATCCTTCATTATTCTTAGGTTCCAATTGTGCAAACCAGATTACTTGAAATCCGTTTTCTCTTCTGTTGCAATACATTATTTATAACAATTTGATCCAACATAAGGCTCAAATTTGTTTCTATTTACTTGTTAAGTTCTGTTAGACAATCATCTTGATTTATTTGCAATAAGTTTTAATTCACAGATGTCTGAACTTTCTTCTGCTCTGCGCTCAATGTTATATTAACCTTTTTTGATATTGCGGTATCTCCTGTTTATTGGATCGAGGTATGGTGAAGGAAGCTCATAGACTTCTAGGTAATTAGGTTTATTTTTGCTCACATCTGTTTGCATAGAAACTCTAGATTGTTTCCTCCATCTTTATTCACTGTACTATCTAGGTTAAGTGCCTCTAAATCCTTATCAGTCTTAATAACTTGTACTTCTCAAATGCCATGGGCTCGATTTTCAAAGAGCCCTTGGAACACCACCATTTGTGGTGATCTAACTGTTGCAAACTCCAGGTGTGCCAGAGATCATGTGCCCAACTTTACAAAAATCAGGGTCCCGGCACAAAACTCCCCAGTTTTGCCATAATCCTACAGCTGTGACAGAGAAAGGGTGCACCAGAGGGGGATGCTACAAGCCACAGACGGGCTTGCGGTACCTGCGGGAGAGATGGCAATCCACCAGCTGAGCACCCTATTGACTAGTGGGTTATCCAGGGCATGCACAGGTCCGGGAGGGGGTTGGGAGAGCCACTGCCAGGCATGAAGTACAGTAGGTACACTGTACTAGTGGAGTGTAGGGGATGAAAATGTGTGTGGGGGATAAATATAGGAAAAGGCATGCAGATTAACAAGACCGATAGCACTGTAAATGTTATATTGGCAGCAAAAGCTGCACTTGCATTATCTCCTTCATGCCCCCTAGGGCACCCCACCTTTGCTGTGTCTGTCCCCAGTTCCCTCCTGGTAGCCCCTCCACTGGCAGCATGGTCTCCCATTGACACAGGACACTTTGACCACTTTCTGACTGGTCTAAGTGAAGCCCCCCTGCTGCATCCATGGCAGAGCTTACAAAATCCCAAAAAAGGGAATGTTGCAGCTCCACCATGGCACATGCCCCCTTGTGACCTGGCGCACCCCAATGTAGGTCACAAGAGTGGTGCAGTGCCACTTTTGTGCAGCCACTCCCCTTTTCAATACAGATCACATTCAAAAATTGGAAATGCCACATCTTTTGACACAAAGTGACACTTGCATCATTTATGTTTGATGCAGGCACCTTGCATCATTCCTCGGGCTTTGAAAATCAAGCCTTGTGTGTCTTTTTTTTTTCCAGATAGGTACAGCATGTGAAATGATCAAATGAAAGGGGAAAGGGGAAATTGTTTAACCAGTAAAGGAACACTAAGTCAGAGCTTGTCTCCAGGTATGACCTGGGAGCACAAGGAAGTTAGGTGACTTTCTCATGGTCACACAGTATGCAAGTGGGGGCTGATGGGATTCAAACCCAGGTCTCCAGGTTTGTAGCTCAGTGCCCTTGACCACATACACTATACTGCTTCCTAAATTTAAATGAAGCTGGTAATGACCTGGAAAGGCTATCATAATCATTACTTTCATTCCCTAAATTTATTATTTCTTCAAGAAGCCTCTTTCCAGGTCACTCCACATTATTGTTTTCAGTGGAGGTTTCCCTAGTACTTTCCTTTACACTCTGCTTTTCTTTTTGCTCCTTCTAAGCCCCCCTGGAACCTCACTCCTCCAGGAACCACATGCTTGTCCCCTCTGACTGCCAGACTCAACCCCCACTGCCATCACCTACCTTCAGGTTCCCCAAGATCCTTCAGCATCCCTTGTGGTCTAGCTTATCCCTGATGTGAGGCTCTCCTGCTACTAACAGGGAGGAAGCATCTCTTCTACACTGGGGTGTCAGCTGGGGGATAGGGAACGGAGCGCTGGGAAATCAGGCGGTGTGGGGAGACTCGCAGTGGGCTGTCATCTGGTGCTGGCAGGTCAGGCCATTTTCTGTGTTCCTCCCTTCCCTTGGCCCTCCCATGTCATGGCTGTGCATTCATGGCATCATGGGAAGGACCCATGGTAGTACATGTTCACCCATGCCGCCAAGTGTGTCTTCACCAGGCCACCACCAGGAGCCACTTGACGAGTGGTGCAGACTATATCCTCTCTCCTGGAGAGCATCTGCATGGATGCTCTTCACCCTGCTCACCAGTCTCCACCCAGCACCCCAGGTACGGTGTGTGCTAAATGGGCACCTCACTGCTCAGCACCATGGAGCCAGCTGTACTTTGCTGTTTAAAGGTCACAATTACTCCATTCCTGAGACTAGCCAATTGATGTTTTAAAAGATATTTTATTTAGTAATAGGCCTGAAATGTCCTTAATTCAAACTCTTTCCTTCTTTTAAAGGGTTTTGGGTTATTTTACCCAGTTTCATTTTAAAGCCTATATCTTTTTTTCTTCTTCCAGGTTGTTATCCCTCCATTGCAGGCTGGGCAGCTGTATCAGCCTGTCCCATACTCCCTGGCTGTCTCAAGTCTCCATTCTCCATTCTCCCTCTAGACCAGGCGAGTCATTGGTGCTTGCAGGCCGAGTTTCATGTAGCCCAACCTTCAATTTTCCACCTGATTTTTCTTCCCCAAGCTGTTGCCCCTGCAGTTGTTCACATGCAGTGGCATAACAGATGAGCTTCGCCTCCACAAAGACATTCTCAAACATCTGTATTTGGCTTGCTTTTGTGTGCCTGAACTGCGCTACCCTCTGGACACCTTCAGGTGGCAGGCAAGCAGCATGTCACATGACCCCCTTCCCTGAGAGAGGAGAGCTGTCCAACAAGATGTTCAATTCTCCCTCCCCCGGCCAGCCCCTGAACAACCCAACTCCATTCCCAAACTTGGGTTGCTGATATGCAGGAGGTAAGGCACTAGGTGCCTCAGTCCTCCACGCCACAGGGCCAGCTGTTTAGAGCCTACTTCAAAACCTTCATACAGAATGTCAATGCCCAGTTTACAGTAAATATCAAGCTAGATGTAATATAAAAAACATTCCAACAACTGGTAACCTTAATATACTGTTTTCAAGGTGAATATCACTAAAGAAAATACCCCTGATAAAAATACAGTCCCAAGTAGGGAAAGTTCCAATAATCAGCAAAGAATATAGGGGAGGATAATGAGGGTGCAGACAGAAGGGGTGGTCTACACTCTCTGGTAGAAGGCTCTGTGCAGGTCAGTGGGTTTGCTGATCCCAATGATGCAAAAACCAACAAACAAAAGCCAAATGTTTAGATGCTAGATGTCTTTGGATCTTTCAATAAATTTTCTTTTGGGCAACAGTACATCTGGAATGTACTCTTTTTTATTTTCAACTCTTGTCCAGTGAGTACAGTTTGACTTTTGTTTGTCAGTGAATAATGATGATCCTAGATGAGCCCACCCCAAAAATAAAAACTGCCACTGATGCAAAGTTACAAGAAAGTGTGTCAAAAGGTTTCATATCACAAAGTGAATTAAAATTTTAGACAGCTGCGCACCTGTGTAAACCAACAACATACTACTTTCACAAAGTTCATAAAAACCTGCAAGAACCTCTGGGACAGCCAGTTATATCCACCACTGGATCCTTAATGGAGCCGGTGTCAAGTATGTGGATATGTTCTTGAGGGGTTCTCTGATGCACTTATTGTCTTATAAAAGAGACCCTACACAGGTTGCTGAATTTGTAGAACACATGAAACTCCAACATGATTAGTGGTTGGTCAGTATGAACATCGATGCACTCTATACCAATTTCACCATCAATCATTTTTTGGCTGAATATGAACAGGTCTCAGCAGAAAAACATACATGGCTATGTAACTTGAGTGACTTGATCTTAAAAAAAATAATAATATATTCTGCTTCTGGGGCAGAAACTACACACAAAAGAAAGGAAGAGCCATGGGGGCTATTTTTGCCCCCGGTACAATGAATATGTATGTAGGCAAATGGGAGAATGAATATGTGTATAACACTGAAAATAATCTCTTTTTTGAAAAAGTAGACATTTGGAAATGGTTTATTGATGATGTGCATATGTGGCAGGCATAGCCGTTGCCAGGGGGGGTTCGTCTGGTTCGAAAGAACCCCGCTTTTGAAACTCCCCCTTTATTTTCCATTATTTGTAAAAAAAAAAGTTTCATCATTTTTGTTTATTTTTTTACTGTTACAGAGTGGTAATGCGTGCATGACGAACCCCAGCACTTTCTCTCTGCATGCACCCCCTCCCTCCTTCTGCTGCCAATCAGCTCCCTCAGTACCAGTAAGATGACTGGAGCTGCTTTGTGAGTCTTTCTCTGCACCCTCCCCTTACGACTGGCTGGCCAATTGGAGCTCACATCAGCATCATGAATGTGACCTCAATACAGCACGGCCGCTGCCCACAATTCACACTGTCAGCTAGCACTGGGGGAAGATGGAGCATGGTGGCAGACTCAGAGATGACGTGACCAGGAGAGCAAAAAAGAAGTAGAGGAGGACCTCTACTTATAATATCAGTCACAGGCAGGTAAATTTTGCTGGTCGCTATTGCCAAAGAAGTGTCCCTTAATAACTGTATATTAAGGGATAGGCTGTGTAGTTGGGCAAGAGAGCTTTTCATGTGGCGGGCTGAAAATGTAGAAATAAATTATTTAAATCCCCCTTTATATAAAAAGCAAAGTTGTCATGTTTCATATGCCTGTTTTAACTTTTCATAAGTAAAGCAAAAGAGGTACCACAGTGGAAAGGCAATGCAAGTATTTGGAAGGGTCTGGCTGGGATCTGCACTGCCACCTCATTAATTGTGCTGTTCAGAGAGGTCTTCACTGTGGTCCCATCTTCATGGACATTCAGTACTACTTTGTTTTGTGTCATCTGTGCCAGATGCTGTTAAATCAAATAAGTTGTGATGTGTTTTTTCCAGATGACCACGTGCCAGTAGAATGACATTTGTTGCTACAGTTCACTGTTTTGAACATACCACTGTACTTTTGGAAGCATGGTGGGGTTGGGGGTGGGAGAGTAGGCATTTAGGAGATGGTAACTTTGCACTGAAAATCCCCGCCGCTGTCAAATTACCTTTCCCCTCACTCCCTTTGTCATACCTACCACATAGGAGAACGGAGTGGGGGCAACAATTGTAGTATTTAACATTGAACTAAGACTTATGTTGCAGATTTTTTTCCAAGCAGGGTGCCTGGAATAGAAACACAGAAATATAGACAATGACGGCAGAAAAAGACCAGAGGTCCATCCAGTCTGCCCAAGTTCCCTATAATCCCTGGAACCTACAATTTCTCCAGGGTACTAACCCTCTCTGTCCTCTTTCTAGTCACCTCCTTGCTCCTGTTGCCTCTGGTAACCATTATTCCCTTCATTATGTCCCAGCCCTGCTTGAATCCTCTGACTGTTTTTACATCCACCATTTCAGCTGACAGACTGTTCCACAGTTCCACCACCTTTTCCATAAAGTAGTACTTCCTCACATCTCTCCTGAACCTACCTCCTGTTAATTTCCATTAGTGTCCATGTGACCATGAATTGGTACTCAGGCTAAATAGCACCCCGTAGTTCACTTTAATTCATTTCAGGAACTTGAAGATCTCTACCATATCTCCTCTCTCCCTTCTGGTTTCCAATGAGTACATATTTAGTGCCTTGAGACGCTCCTCATAGGATTTGCCCTGCTGTCCCTGAATCATTTTAGTTACTCTGCGCTGCACTGTCTCCAACCTATCCCTGTCCTTTCTGAGGTGAGCGCTCCAGAACTGGGCACAGTACTCTAGGTGAGGCCTCACCAGGATCTGTAGATGGGAAGTATTACCTCCTTTCTCAGCTATTAATACCCCTACCAATACATCATAGCATCCTGCTAGCCTTGCTATAGGCCATGTTGCACTGACTCAATTACTTAAATTGTATATTGAGTTGTGGATGGTGGGGGTAACAATAAAGGGTAGAGAGAGTTCAGATATGAGTTATTTAGACTTAAAATAAGCCACAAAAGTGCACCACTGAGCATACCATAGCCCATGGTTTCTGGGGCCTATCAGACCCAGACCCCTGCCCTAATAGCAAGCCAGCACTGCAGTAAGTTGGTAGTGTACAATACCCAGCCAAAACTAGCTGCAGACTCTGCATTGAGGTTCAGTGCATTAGCATTTGCTCTCTCTATAAATATCTATCTATATATCTACATATGTAATAGATAACCTACTCTAAGGTGTGCAGTCACGCTCTGATATACGCATGCCTTGGTGTGCGTTGTTAAGCATGAGTCCGCAGGCCGAGTGCATCAACCACCCAAGGCGTGTGTATATCAGAGCACTACCGCACATCCTAGAGTGGGTTATCTATCTTATAAAATGGCAAAATTGTTTTGGAGGGGGGTAAAAGTGCAGGTGTGTGGTCGCGCTCTGATAGATGCATGGTCATGTGATGTGTTTTATATAATCAGAATGCTGGATTTGTTATTTACTTTGTTTCCCATTTTATAAATACACACACACACACACACACACACACACACAAAATCTTAGCCACTCAGATAGTAATAATTGTCCTTAGAGCAGGAGGTGGAGGGGAGCTCACAGATGAGTTATTCTGGTTTAAAATAATCTACAAAATTAGCCACAGAGTATCTAGTACCGCAAAGCTTCTGGGGCCAAGTAGCCCCCAGACCCCTTTCTTACACACCAATAGATACAGCTGCAGATATTAAAACTCATAACATAATATATCTGAGACAATGTCTTAGGTACTGTATACGACATTAGCAGCATCTTGCTGCCCTCCGGTACTGAATACATATGTATTCACCCTGCAGCCAGCCAGATAATAATTTTGTTAGGAGCAAGGAGTGTAGAAGATCTCAGATATGACTTCTTTAGCTTCAAAACAAGTCACAAAATGCACCACAGAGCAATTCTAGGATTCCATGGCTTCCGGGGTACTAGCGGCCCTAAGACCCACAGCTTTTTTTAAAAAGTTGCAGACTGCATAAAAAGAACCCCCCTTGTGAAAATCCTGGCAACGGCCCTGGTGGTGGAGGACATTAGAACTTCAAGATTTCAAAATCTTTTTGGAAAACAGTAACCCCTGCACATGTTTCAAGTTAAACTACATTCTTGATCAAACTGAGTTCTTGGACATTGTCATGAAAAAACAAGCAAATGGGGAATTAAAAACTGATTTATTTAGAAAACTGTCCAATAAAAACAGAATATTTTTTCAAGCAGTTTTCACCTGTGCCACACCATCAGTAGCATGTCAATATGACAGTTTATCATTTGCACTGAGGCAAAAGAATATAGTTCTCAGAGTGAACTACTGTCCAGAAGGTTCCTACAGAGGGGCTATAACACACAGGTGATAGCCAGAGCAAAACAAGAAGTCAAAATTATGCAGAAAGAAACTCTCCTAGAAGGGAGATAGAATATCCAAAGAGATAAAGTGGATCCTCAACTAACCTTTGTAACAACATATGGTACAAAAAACAGACAGGTTGTGGAAATATTAAAAAAAGAACTTGGGTGGGGTGCTGTTTGTAGGGCATCTACCCTGAAAGATCTCATTAACAAACCTTTTAGAATACCATCAAGGAGAGCTAGCTATATTGGTGACCAGCTGACCAGGTGACTCATGGTTACCAACCAGTCAAACAGCTCACCTGCACATTATGTCCTATCCTGGTTAAGAAATCTCTTAATATAACACATATATTGCTAACCATACAGCACATTAATGTTGCATTGTTTGTTCCAAAAATGTTGCCCATAATTTAGTTGACACTGTAACTGATTCATTTTTAAATAAGTTATTACCTTCTAGTCAATTTATTATATTCATTTGTTTTTGTTCTCAAGGATCAAAAAATGCTATGCGTCTCTTATGTAAATCTAGGAAAAAATTTAAAATACTTAAAAAATGTATTTATAAAGAAGATCTAATCTCTACAGAAATGTATATTGCCTTGTTGTTTATGTTGACACTAGTTGAAATAATTCAGCCATTATATTATTCAGTTCATAACAAAAGGTCATTATACCACTGAAACCCTGTAATGTTTGCTTCTAAGACAAAAAGAAAACTAAATGAAATCAAACACTTGAAAGGTATGATGTATAGAGTAAAAAAAATTATAGCACACACCACAGAATATAATATACATCCTCGAAGAAACAGAATTTGACAGCAGAAAAGGACCGCTTGGCCTACCTATTCTGCCCTTCTTTCCTACCTAATGGATAAGCTGCAGACCCTAGTTAACCAACAGCCTACTTCATCCTACCCCCCACTAGGACTGCCTTATGTCTGTCCCATGCATTCTTGAATTCCCCCACTGTTCTTGACTACATGACCTCCTCAGGAAGGCTGTTCCATGCATCCACAACCCTCTCCTTGAAAAAATACTTCCTCACATTACCTCTGAGCCGTCCCCCCTCTATCTTCAAATTGTGGCCCCTTGTTCTTGCACATCTCTTTTTCTGAAAGATACTACCCTCTTGGCCTTTGTTGAGTCCCTTGAGGTACTTAAAAGTTTCCATCATGTCCCCCCTCTCCCTTCTTTCCTCAAGAGTATACATATGAAGCTGCTTTAGTTTCTCTTCGTATGTCTTCTGGTGCAGACCCTGCACCATTTTGGTTGTCCTCCTCTGGACAGCCTCCACTTTGTCTATGTCTTTGCAGAGATGGGATCCAGAACTGCACACAGTACTCCAGATGGGGTCTCACCAACTGTCTGTACAGAGGGATAGCAACTTTCTGTTTTCAACTGTTGATACCTCTCCCTATGCATCCCAGTATCCCCCAGTCTTCCTTACTGCCTTCTCACATTGCTTGCTCACCTTTAGGTCATCTGATATAATTACCCCCAGGTCCCTTTCCATTTTTATTGCTATCAGTATCTCACCCCCCATTGTGTGCTCTTCCCTTGGGTTTTTGTTTCCCAGGTGCATTACCTTGCACTTCTTTGCATTGAAACCAAGTTGCCATACATTTGACCATTCCTCCAACCTTGCCGATTCCCTTCTCATCCTTTCCACTCCATCTTGTGTAACAACCCTGTTGCAGATCTTTGTGTCGTCTGCAAAGAGACATATGTTTCCTTCCAGTTCCTCTGCAATGTCACTTATAAAGACATTAAAAAGGACCAGTCCCAGCACTCAACCCTGCGGTACCCCACTAGTAACCCTCCTTTCTTCACTGTGGATTCCATTTACTGCTACCTTTTGTGTCCTGTTGTCCAGACAATTTTTTATCCAGGCTACCACCTTGGGACCCACTCCAAGGCTGGCTAACTTGTTTATTAATCTTTTGTGTGGGACTGTATCAAATGTCTTGCTAAAAGTCTAGGTAGGTAGGCCATGTCCACAGCCCCTCCCTGGTCTACTACTTTGTTCACCCTGTCAAAGAAATCCATTAGATTCCTCTGACATGACCTTCCAGCTGTGAATCCATGCTGTGTTGGGTCCTGTACCCCACTGGCCTCTAGGTACTCAACAATTCTTTCCTTCAGAAGTGATTCCATCATTTTACCTACCACTGAGGTCAAACTAACTGGTCTGTAGTTTCCTGCCTCTGCCCTGCTCCTACTTTTATGAAGAAGAATCACATCCACCCTCCTCCAGTCCTCAGGTACCACCCCATTCTCCCATGGTTTGTTAAAGAGAGTAGTCAGCTGTGTCACTAGTTCTACCTTTAGTTCTTTTAGAATTCTTGGGTGAATCCCATAAGGCCCCATTGCTTTGTCCACCTTCAATTTTACTAGTTCTTCCAGAACCCTTTCTTCTGTAAATGGACTGGTATCGACCCCCATCTCCAGAGTGTTAATCTTGTTTGGTTTAGGTACCTCCCCCTCCTCTTCCTTTGTGAATACTGAGCAGAAATATTCATACAGTATCCCTGCTTCTTCACTGTCACCATTATTAATAATAATAATCTTTATTTGTTAAGCTTAATTCAAAATATCAAAGAGCTTTACAAGGGGCATGGCCTAGTGGTGGAGAGGAATGGACATCTAGAAGAGAAGCTTCTCTATTCATCCCCTGCAAACCTTTAACATCTCCTCACTAATAGTGTTTTAAATGACATTTTTTGACAGCTTTAACAATCTTGATGTCTGCTGCTGTGTAATCAAGCATGAAACAAGGCAAACTCCCATACAAATCGACCAGGAGTGGCGGCAAGGTTTCTGGCCTATCTAATCCAGGTGCTCAATTAAAATCTCGATCAGACTGCTTGGAAACAGAGAGTTCACAGAACCCTTCCACCTCATGTCCGACTTTACATTTAAACAGTGAACTAACTATGAC
This sequence comes from Neoceratodus forsteri, assembly GCA_016271365.2. NCBI lineage: Eukaryota > Metazoa > Chordata > Ceratodontiformes > Ceratodontidae > Neoceratodus > Neoceratodus forsteri. Next base: position 433,331,456 of record JADMNL010000022.1, on the reverse strand, counting down.
AGAACCTTATCTCAACCTAGAAAGGCTATTAAAAGATTTAAAATATGATCTGGGGACACGTATGGAGGCAGAGTTTGACAACGTAATGGCCCAGATTCAACATCTCCAGCAGGTGGTCAATAATGTGTCGGAAAAGGTGGAAAATCATGATTCTAGGCTGAGAGAAATGGAAACCAGGGTGGGGGACCAAGAAGATAGGCAAAGACAGTGCAGCGATGACCGAGAGATGGAGACCCTTAAACTAAGTATTGACGACCATGAGAACCGTGAGCGCCACTGCAACTTGTGAATTATTGGCATCCCAGAAGGCCTGGTGGGACGAACTGCCCTGAGTACATGCGATCTTGGTTGAAATCGAATCTAGATCTGCCTACAACAATCATCCTAGAGATACAAAGAGCACATCAGTCCCCTCGGCCCTAAACCTACTAAAGACCAAAAACCAAGGCATATAATTATAAAGTTCCTACATTACCAGGACCACCAACTGATCTTGTATGTGGCCCACAAGAAGGAGGTCATCTCAATTCAACAGAACAGAGTAAGCATTTTCCCAGCTTACTCTCGCCAGCTTCGGCTCCAAAGGCAATCATTTGCAGAAGTGAGGAAGCTTCTCCATTCTCTTAATTGTGCCTTTACTCTAGCGTACCCAGCCTGATTAATTGTGCGCCCATCAGGCTCAAATCAGGGAGCTTTTATGTGCCCAACAGCTGCACTGGAGTTCACCAGAGAAATGGAGTGTAAAAGTCAAGATGGCCTTGCCGATCACTAAATTGGTTGAAGTAATATTTGATTACAGGTACTCTGACTTTTTTTGAGATGAGAAGATGAGGGGAAGGGTATCGCCTCACCCCACAACTCCAACAGAGGCCTATCATGGTGGGGAGGGGATCCTCTCACTATTACCAGTCTACCTAGATTTAAGTGAATCATTAATGCCTACATGTGCACAATGTTTGCTAAGGGGCTTGGGCCTTGAGCTGAAGAGGGGCTGTGTCCTTTACTGCTGATTTATTTGGTTTAGAAAAAACACACAATTGAAACTTTGAGTTATTTCTTTTGAACTTAATTCAGTCACTTAAATGAGTGGATAGAACTCAAGTTGAAAGCTGGACCATAATAGACTACAGTGCTGAGTTCAATTTATTTTATATGATGTCTCTTACAGTATCAACCATAAATAATGGACCCATCATTTTTTTCTGGGTCCCATTAAATATAATGACTACAGATCACTTAACTAAGCTAAAATGATTTAAAAAAAAATGCTGTTGTAGATTTGTTGTTGTTGGGGGGAGAGGTTGGAGGACGCTTATCTAGGTGGATAGAGAGCCCTACAGATTTGTTCTCTTTTGGTTTTAGATTAGGACATGTGTGCTATAAATGATAAAACTGTTCTACCCATTTATTTAGGGAATTGCCTGTTCTCGCAACTCAGAGGGGACAGGTTTTCCCTGGGGGGACTCCAATGGGGTGCTTCTCTCTGTGGGACTAAGTAGGGATTACGGCGATTCCCCATTCCCTCCCTTTCCTTCCATAATGCGGGAGATGGATAAGGGTAATCATTTAATTACTTGATATTTACTGAATGGAATCTGTCCATTGTTGCAGGGGATGAATGCTAACTCCATGATAAGTAGAGGATTTGGAGATATTTTTGTTGGGGAACGTGAGGGTGGGGTGTTTTCACTGTTCTACATATTTTTTTTTATTATTTTTGTGGCAAAATGTGAACTTGAGGGGGGCTGGGTATGAGGGGATTGTTGAAATGTTAACTAGGTCAAGCTGTTTTTCTGTTTTATTGGGTTTAAAAGGGGGAGAGATCCCAGTTGGATCTTACAAAATTTATGCAGAGCACATTTTTTTCCAGACATCCTATACAGTTGATCAAGTTGTGAAAATGTGGAATACCTGATAGTAATGGATAAACTTAATTTTGTTTCATGGAACATTAATGGTCTCCATTGTGTGGTGAAATGTAAATGTATCTGGAACCAAATTAAAAAAAATGAAAGGTGACATCATCCTTCTCCAGGAAATTCACTCTATGAAAGAGGAAGCTAATAGATTGGGTCAGTCATGGAGGGGATCATTATTAACAGCTCCATTCACCTCCAAGGCTCGAGGGGTCACCATCTGGGTTAGGCCTGGCCTCCCACACCAAGTGTTGTCCTTTACAGCAGATCCTTAGGTGTGCTATGTCATAGCAGTGATAGTTGTTGGGGGCCGTACCTTAACCTATGTGTCTACCTATGGCCCAAATTATGATTCCCCAGATTTTTACACCTATTTAGTGACTACTCTTGCTCCATTCCCAGATAATTTAATTGTAGGAGAGGATATGACTACATATTGGGACCCCATGCTCGACCACTCTAGTCTGAAACATGGTCCCCCCATGTGTAGCACTGTAGTGCTTCATCGCCTGGTAGAGGGAAGAGCTTTGACAGATGCATGGCAATTTTGCCATCCAGCAAGGGAATACTCTTTTTTTTCATGCACCCACAAGATATACAGCAGACTTGATTATATTTTTCTTCCCTCATCCCTGATAGGGAGCCTAAAAGAGGCCAAATTTGGACCTTTGATTATTTTGGATCATGCTTCTCTGTGAGTGGTCGTTGGTCTGGAGAAGAGGACTCCTGCTCCACCACGTTGGATCCACAGTTCTTCCGACAGCTCAAACAGCACCTTCAAGAATTCATTGCTTTCAATGATATGGAAACCATTACTACTGGTGTACTTTGGGACACCTTGAAGGCCTTTGTTAGAGGGGATGCAATATCCTATTCTTCATATCCCAGAAAGAAGGACTCCCATCAGGAGGATCAACTTGTGCGCCAGATTAAAAAACTAGAAGGAGCAAATGTGGGTTCCATGTCACCAGGGAAAGCATCTGAACTCAAAACTGTGACGGGTAAATTAAATCATATTTCAACTACGAAATTGGAACGACATTTAGTTATAACCAAATCTAATATGTTCTTTGATGGAGACAAATCGGACAAGTGGTTGGCTGTCTTGGTTAAAAAGAAAAAATCTGAACGTACTATCATTGGGGTGGAAGATTCAATGGGTTGAGTAGTCTACGATCAAATACAAATTAATGACTCCTTCAAGGCTTACTGTTCCAACCTCTACACATCTGAGTTTTCTGCAGGGGCTGACCCTCTGACCTACCTAGACACCATTGAACTGCCCTCCTTAACAATACAGGATAGTAATAGATTAGATAGCCTGTTGACAATGGAGGAGTTAAAAGAGATGGTTTGGGGTGCTAAGAGAGGGAAGGCATTGAGGCCAGATGGGATCCCAGCAGAACTTTATAAAGAGCTATGGGATGTTCTAGGCTCATTGATGCTACGAGTTGTGACCGAAGCCTTGGAAAGTGGTATGCTGCCCACTTCTCAATAGTTGGCCACCATAACAGTTCTCCCTAAACAAGGCAAAGATCCTTTAAAGTGTTCCTTGTATCGACCGATATCACTTTTAAATTCCGGACTACAAAATTATAGGCAAAATTATTTCTACTAGATTAGAAACATTTCTCCCCCAATTGATTCACCCAGACCAGTGTGGTTTTGTGAAGGGTAGGCGGGCTAAATATAGTATTAGAAGAACCATCAATATTATGCATAATTGGTCTAAAGGCGGGAAGGGTGGCCTTTTGGCTCTCGACACTGAAAAAGCATTTGATCGAGTCGAGTGGCCCTTTATGCTGGCAGTCTTAAAGAAATTTGGATTGGGTCCCCGACTCTTGACTTGGATACAAACCCTATATCAGTCCCCTAAAGCTCAAATATTAATGAATGACTATATCTCCCCACCTTTCCCACTAACAAGGGGAACCAAGCAGGGCTGCCCCCCTATCCCCTCTATTATATGTTCTAACCATAGATGCATTGGCCCAGGGTATTGGAGCGCACAGAGATATAAAAGGTTTTATGTGGAGAGGAAAAGAATATCAGATTTCTTTGTTTGCTGATGATGTTTTATTATACATCCAATCCCCCAAAAAATCCCTTCCCCATTTGTCTAAAATTTTTGACCTTTATGGCTCCCTATCAGGACATAAAATTAATTGGGGAAAAGCGAATGGCTACCTATGGGGAAGGAAAAAAATCAATCTCAGTAGCGGGCACCACGAAAGCCCCCTCTAGCCAGATTAAATATTAAGTTATTATCATCCCAGCCAAGATATTGAATTTAGTTAAGATTAATATGAAAAACATAGCGAAAAGGGTTAGGGAGGACTGCCTTGCCTGGAGGGCCCTGCCTCTATCCCTAATTGGCAGAGTTAATTTAGTCAAAATGTCTGTGGTCCCTTAATTTCTTTATTTTTTCCAAACTGTCCCACTTTGGATTCCTAACAGATATGTTAAGGTTTTAGAGGGTGCCATTATTCAACTCCTTTGGCAAAACAAGAAACCCAGGATTAAAAGAGAAATTCTGATATTACCTCTTAGGAAGGGTGGCCTGAGTCTTCCTAGTGTGAAACATTACTATATTTCTGCCCAGATCTCCCATGTAAGGGACCTATTAAGAGAAGAGAAAGATAAATCAGCCTGGGTGGAGCTGGAGTCCCTCACGTTCATTCCCCTGTATTATTCAATATTGATAGGTCAGAGGGGACGGACGCCCAGACTGAAAATAGAAAACCCATGCACAAAAACAATGTGGAGAGTGTAGGAGCTGGCCCATAATTTTATGGGATACAAGGAGGGGACCTCCCCAGACACCCCACTACTAACTATATTAGAAATGAATGGTAGGCTCATACCCAGAGAGGTTAACTTACTAAAAATATGGTACAGCAAGGGGCTGTTTTTACTAGTCCACTTCCTGAAAGATTGGGAGATACCCTCTTTTACCTATTTGGTCAAGTCCTATGGTGTTAAAGCTTCATACTTTTTTCTATATCTTTGCATTAAAGAAGTTGTATCGTGGTTAAGCAAGTCAAGGGGTGATGGTTTTTATGACCAGCGTTCACCTTTGGAAGAACTTTTTGTAGGCCAATCAGTGGACAAGTCCTTTAAACCGCTCAGAAGGTGCTATGCAATTTTGTTAGGTGCTTTGCCAGACCCTTTTGAAGGAATTAAAACTCGGTGGGAGATAGACATACTACCAGATGGTTTAACTGGCAGAGATTGGTTGAGTAGTCTGAAAAACTCTATTAACTGCTCAATTAACAATGAACTATGCACAATACAATATAAAGTTCTTTTTATGACTTATTTTACCCCCATGTTGGCTCTTCTATGTGCCCCAAATGCAAGATACATGAGGGCTCCTTTTTCCACTTAATTTGGGCGTGCCTATTGGTGCAAAGATTTTGGAGAGAGGTCCAACAGCTTTTATCTTATATGCTGCAGAATCCCCTTAGATTAGATCCTTCTGAGATTCTACTGGGACTTCCATGAAGGGCCTTTGGAGGTTAGGCAATGTATTAGCCCTTAGAACTTTGGCCTTATACTGGAGACTTTCTTATATTCCTTCCATTGCATAATGGATTGACTCACTTATGAAATGTATGAAACTTGAGAGAACGCAATACTTTGTACAGGGGAAGATAGATAAATATCAATGGATGGGGGCCCCCTTTGAGAATGCAATACAACAAACTTGGTTCCCAATCTTTTAAATGAAATGTGAAGTTGACCATTGGTGTTCCGATTCATAATGTATTTAAAACAAGATCTGATCAAGATATATAAAGAAAGCTGTGTATAGTACACCGTCTTGAAATGTATTCATCAAAAATGATGTACCATACAGTATGCTGTATCATAAATTGATCTTCTTTGTAAATAAAGTTTACAAAAAAACAAAGAGCTTTACAGAAATATAAAAATATAAAAACGTTAAAACCTGTAACAATTAAAATACTGATGTATCATGTCAACTGATCAATCTCAAGTAATAGCAAAAGCAAGATTAAATAAGTGGGATTTCAGTGCCATTTGAAGCTCTCCACAGTCTGGCACTCTTGAACCCAACAAGGTAGAGAACTCCAAAGGATGGGTGCTGTAAATGCAAAAAGATTTGGCCCCAGATGTCTTCAATTGAACCCTGGGAATCTCTAGCAATCCCCTGCCAGTGGAGTAGAGTGGATGGAGTGGGTAATAGGGACAAAGAAGCTCTTGCAGGTAGCTCAGACCCTGTCCATGTAGGGCTTTGTAGGTCAGCAAACTGACCTTAAAGGTGATCCACCACTGAACTAGCAGCCAGTGCAGCTCATACAGCACACAACTAATGTGGCTAGATTGAGGAAGCCCAGTCAGTAGCCTGGCTGCCACATTCTGCACTAGCTGTAGATGGCAGATGTCAACCCCCTGGTAGCCCTAGGTAAAGGGCATTACAGTAATCCAGATGAGAGGTCACAAAAGCATGGACCAGTGTTGGAAGGTCATTGGGTGGAACCAGATGCCTAATCCAGGTGATATTCCTCAGATGGTAAAATGAGGTCTTGATGATGGATGACACCTGTGGCTTCAGGGTCTGCCCTCATCAAGAAAAACGTCCAAACTACACACCCATTCAGAGGTCCTCAACTGGAAGTCTCCCAGCACCAGACTGGATGACAGCCCTACCGAAGACACCTCTGCTTGGTGACTCAGATCCACAACCAAAACTTCAGTCTTGTCAGGGTTCAGCTTTAGCCAGTTGGCACTCATCCAGTCTTGGATTTCAGTTAGGCAGCTGTTGAATAACGAGACTGTAACATCCTGACTGGGTGCAAAGGACATGTATAGCTGAGTATCATCTGCATAGCAGTGGAAACCTCAGTCCATACTGCCTGACAATGTCTCCCAGAGGCAGCAAATACACCATGAACAACATGGGGGAGAACACTGAGCCCTGCAGGACCCCACATGGCAGGGAAAAAGCATCAGATGAATAAATCTCCAACACTACTCTCTGAGACCAGCCAGTGAGGAAAGAATGGAACCATCTGAGAACTGTACTAGACAGTCCACAGAACAACGGCAGGCACTCAAGCAGTACCCCATGGTCCACGGTGACAAATGCCACTGAGATATCAAGGAGGACCAAGATGGTATGGCTCCTCCTATCTCTCTCAACAAGGAGATCATTGCGCACCTGAACAAGGGCAATCTCAGTACTGTGCCTTAGTACAATAGTGACTTAAAGTGCAACTCTGCACGTCAGCATTTACTTTCATAAATAAGATTTTTCTGCTGTTACAATTTACTAGAATTAACAGCACATCTTCATAGTCCATCTAAAAAGTATGTATAGGAAATGTTTGAAAACATCTGTCTCTCCCCTGTTAACCTCACAGTACCTTTATTTATGACATCACAATGCTCACCATGACAACAGACTGTGATGTCACAAACAGCAATTGTGTAGTTAACAGGGGAAAGTCATATATATTTTGAAAGATTCAGTGAAATAATTGCTGCATTATGTACAATATTTAGTAGACCAACATCAGAGGAAAGTAAGAAAAAATAAATAACTACAAAACAATAAAGTGAAACCATCATTTGGTAGAAATCTAGTGTTTTAAGCCTTTTATAGAGAAGAGCTCTTTAAACAAGTTTTGCTTTAATATTAAAGGTCTAACACCTGCTGAGAATTAGGCAAATGCCATTTAAGTGTTACTGAAATAAATATATCTAAGGCAACAACAAAAAGAAAATTGTTGAGAAATAGAATTAAACATAAAAACAAGGCAATATACATTTAGTTAATCTCTAGAAGGTAAGTTATGTGAACACGAATCAGTTACTGTGTCAACTAAAATATGGGCAACATTTTGGAACAAACAATAGAAAATGAATGTGCTGTGCAGTTAGCAATATATGCGTTATATTAACAGGTTTCTTAACCTCTATTTGACAGCATGAAGTAATTGATAACCCACTCTTAGGTGTGCAGTCGCGCTTTGATATACGCACGCCTTGGTGTGCGTTGTACACATGAGGCCGCAGGCTGAGTGTGTCAACCACCCAAGGCGTGCATATATCAGAGTGCGACCACACATCCTAGAGTAGGTTATCTATCTTATAAAATGGTAAAACAGTTTTATAGGGGGTAAAAGTGCAGGTGTGCGGTCGCGCTCTGATATACGCAAGGTCATGTGATGCTCATGCTCAAATAATAGAGCAGCAATTTCCCTACCCATTTTATAATTGGATTTAGCACACTTGGTGTTGCAATAAAATGTGAAGGGCTATATCTTCCATGGTAATCGTATTTTTTGTACTGTAGTGGATGTGCCCTCTGTTCTTGTTTGTTTGATTCAGCCGTGAACCAGTTCTAGTTCTGTCTCTGATATTTTTCCAGATGGCTCTGATCAACTCTGATTTGCCAAAAAATAAACAAGTACATTTTTCAGACAGGACCACAATTAAGTCAGTGGAAGATCCAGACTGGGTCAAATGACAGAATCAGGTTACCCCTTCTAACCCCAAATAAGCTGTGTCTTTATGTAATTTGACATTTAAGTTAGTTATGAAGAAGGTATTTTTAGAGTCAGATGTGTATGCAAATGCATTCTGCACCTGTGTCTGCATTAAACGGTTGTATCTAAGCAGCCCAGCTACTATTTTCAAAAGTTGCATCTCTTAACAAAAAAGCTGCAATTTGCATTAAAAAATAACATGTGCAAAGTTTGCTATTTTAAATGCAACTGCATCCAAACTTCAGATGGATATAGATTATTTAATAAATGGTCTACCAGCTCAGATGGCCAAAAACAGAGACCAGCAGATCTCCGATGATACTTTAGAAAATACCCTCCCCCGAATGTTTTGTTCTATACGTGTTTTCTTTTTGTAACAGGATAGGAGCTCCCAAATCCCTTCCATTATCCAGATTGGATGAGAACCAGGTTACTGACAGATCCAAACTTGGGCATGAGCACATTGGGTCAAACCAGAAACTAACCAATTACTTTGATTTCTAGAGTTGAGTTCAGCCAGGCTGGTCTGTTGTTGGGGGGGGGGGGGGAGTCTGGCAATCCATTGCAGAGTCAGGCCTTCCATCCCCAATTTCAAATTCATATCGGAAAAATGTTTACGTGTCCATATAGTAGCCTTTTTCCAACTGAAAATTAACATTCCATTTTCATCTAAGTAAGCAATAAGACACGGGAGGGGGTGCATTTGACATTTCTAATGCACAGCCAAGGGTGCAGTTAAGCACGGAACCACAGGCCAACTGCCTTCAGTTGCTGGCCATGCATTAGAAATGTTTAATGCACACTCCCAGAGTGATTTATTGCACTTATAAAATTAGCTTTAAAACTAAAACAGTCTAAAACAAAGTCTTAAGTTGTAAATATTGGAAGATTAAGCTTAAAATACCATACAAATAGTCCCTCTGCCTGCATAAACTTGAGTTTTTTTTTTCCCTTTGGTCTTTTGATCTGCTGGTGCCTTCTGAAGCTGTATTTCTATAAAATAAACCAGTAGTTTTCACCATTCCCACACCCATACATAAGCCCCCTCCAACTGTTTCAGTGGAAAATCTGGTAGTTTTATTTTGTATTTGTTTGTCTCTTCTTTCTTTCTTTCTTTTTGGTTAAATTCTGCTTTTGGTTTGTGTGGAGAATGGACAGAGAAAAAAGAAGAAGCAGAGCGGCTATGCTGGCAGGAACTGAGAGCCAAGAACAGACCATTATGGTAAATGGACATGTATGTGGCAGATGCCAGATTGTCTCAGCAGCTCCATTCTGATATATATTTACATGTTTCAAGAACAGCAGAGCCTCGATTGTAATGGAAACTGGGTGTGCAGTGACATGAACCAGGTGCACAAAGCATCAGGGTTGTTATTTGAGTGAGTGTGAATCGCAAGTTCAAACATGACAAAAGTTTATTTTATGCCTGATAAGTGGGAGTATGTTGCAAGTAAACAGAAAAATAATGATGTTGCTGTAACCAGGAGTATCTGAGAGTGCAAGTGTGTGGGGGTAGCTGAGAGAGCGAGTGAGTGGGGAGGAGGATTGCATTTCATGGCAGTTAAGTTGTTCAGTTGGCACTGTGCCATGCAGTGAACAGTTATTCTGTACCTGCAGTTCACTTCTATTTTAGAAGTTGCATTTGCGATTGTTATTTTCAGCAGCCATTTGCCCCTCAGCCATCATACCTTAGTTAGTATTTTGGGATGTATGAGTGGGGAGTAAGCCTGGTTGAACAGCAGCCAGGTTGAATCAAATGGCTGCACGAGGGTGGGGGAGGATAAACAGAATGAGGCTTCCAGCTATTTCAGCAGGCAGCAAAGTGGGCAGGAATAATATGCAGAGACAGAGGAAGTGTAGTTGAAGTTTGAAAAAAGCACCTTTTGTGAATATATACAAATATTCATATATAGAATCCATTTAAAAAAAACCTGTTGAGATTAATTCATTTTTCACTGTCAGTGGCCGCTGTGGGGGGCAAATGGTGTCTGTTTCTATTCTGAAAATTCTAGTGGCACAAGGATTTTGACCATATACTGCATCCAGGTTGGCAGGACTAGTTTTTAGCTGTGCATTAGACATTTCTAATGCTTGGATAACAGCCAATCAGATTGCTCAAAATCTTTTGCCCATTTTATAAATGATATGAAAAGTTGTGCTGCAACCAAATTGTCATATAGACAAAACAGCGGGGAAGGCTAGCAGGATGCTGGGATGCATAGACAGGGTCATCACCAGCAGAAGTAGGGAGGTGATAATACCCTTGTACAGATCACTGGTGAGACCACACCTTAAATACTGTGTCTAGTTCTAGAGACCCTATCTTCAAAAGGACATAGTTAGAGTGGAGGTGGTTCAGAGGACAACCAAAATGGTACAGGGCATGCATCTGAAAACCTATGAGGAAAGGCTTAAGGAATTAACATGTACTCCCTGGAGGATAGGAGGAGGTGGGTGGGATATGATATAAACTTGCAAATACCTTATAGGAAGAACAAGATACAGAAAGGTAGCATTTTCCAGAGGAAAATATGCTCGTGAACGAGGGGTCACGCTATGAAATTAGAAGGGGGAGGTTCAGAGGAAATGTGAGGAAATACTTTTTCATTGAAAGAGTAGTGGGTAAGTGCAACAGCGTTCTGGCGAAGGTGGTAGGGCCAGTAACAATTACAGGATTCAATAAAGCATGGGATAGACACAGAGGGACCTAAGAAGTAAAAGGGGGGGCAAGAGACAGAATAGAGTCTGCAGTGTCACAGTGGATAGAGAAAATAGGACAGACTACATGGGCCAAGAGGCCCTTATCTGTCAACACCATCTATGTTTCTACTATGTTTCATATTGAGATTCCTCAGTCTCTCCCCTCATAGTGCTTCTGATGCAGCCCCTGAATCATTTTAGTTGCCCTCCTGTGGACAGCCTCTACCCTGCTTATGTCCTTCCTGAGATGTGGTCTCCAGAACTGGACACAGCACTCCAGGTGGGGTCTCGCCAATGATCTATACAGTGCTAACACCACTGCTCTACTTCTGCTGGTCATACCCCTAACTATCCATCCCAGAATCCCACTGGCCCTTCCCACTGCCATGTTGCAGTGCCTCACCACCTTGAGGTCATCCAATATGATTATGCCAATGTCCTTTTCCTGTTTAGTGACTGTCAATACCTCTCCCTCAATTTTATATTCCGTCTCTGGTTTTCTGTTCCCTAGGTGCATGATTTTGCAGTTTTTTGCATTGAAACCCAGCTGCCATACTCTTGATTTTTCTATAGCATTTCCCAACACATCCAGTCGCTGAAGTCTGAGTATTCCTGGTGAGCGATGACAGTCTGGATGGAGAGAACAGCAGCAGCACTTGAGAAGCTAAGCCTCATTGAGACACAGAGGCAGAATTCATCCATTCACTGGCATCTGTCTGTAAGTGCCTCAGGCAATGATGGCAATGACTGCATGGCCAGAGAACAGAACAGTATAATAATGGAGGAAGAAGGAGGAGGGGGCCAAAAAGGGTTAAACAGCACTTCCTGAGTGAGAGGCAGTTCAGAATAGTTTTCCAGGGAGATGAGAATGGAACAAGAAGTGAGAGTTTGGGACTGCTAGGAAGTTTCATTCTGTTTGACTTTAACAAAAAAAAAACAACTTCTGTCTTTGTAAAAATAAATGAAACAATCTCTGCAAAAACACCCAGCATCTGTTCCAGACCCTCTGTGAAGCAAAGAGTAGAGTGTGGCGAAAGCAGCTGCTCTGTAGTGCACCAAACTCAACTTAAAATAAAGATGCATGTTTTTAAACACTGTCAGCTCCATATGGCATCTTTTTCCAAATACCACTGGTGAAATCTGCTTAAATGCACAGCCCTGTTAAATACACACATTTGACTAGCAAAATGTGTACATTTAAATGACCTGCACTGTACTTCTACTTTCTCCTTATAGAGGCTCCTATATTTAATTGCCAAGCCCTTCCAGGGTAAATCTTGCTTCAGTGCACTGAGGATCTTTGTCTTTTAAACTTCTACATTCATGCTGCTTTTCTTCCCACCAATATTATTATCTTCCTATGATTTTGTGGGTAAAGCCTTCGAAAGTGAGGAAGATGTTGGTATTGCAGGGGAAGGGGGGACTGAAATGTTTGCAATATGATTAAGGTCATAAGATGAATGAAATTAAGTTGAAAACTATAGTTACTGATTACATAATGGGTAGTAATACCAAAAATTTGGAAAAAAGTAGAAAATATGTTTTATTAAACCTTTTTATGTTGTCTTGCACACGCACAAGCAACATCTTGTGGTAGTATGTGAATTGCAGAGGTGTGTCAGTGTTGGTGAATGCAGGGCACACTTTAGTAGGTGCGTCCCTCATTCCCCAATTAGCCAGCATGCTAGCGCTGACACAAGAATTATGTAAAGTGCCGCCAACTTGAAAGACATGTGCAGCTGCAATCAGAGTCAAGCACATCATGCAGCGGCACAGATGACATGCCTCCTGTACATGCCTTTCCTGGTGAAACATTTCAATAAACATGGCGGCAACAGAAGAGCAAACAGTTGTTTGGCTTTGTGACGTCTCCGTCTTGCCACCCCACTGGTCCCTGCCTGAAAGGTGGGAGGAGGCGTTTTCCTCGCCTGACTCCTCCATGTCCTGCTGTCTCCAGCTCGAAAGTTTCTCCCACCCATGTGGAGCAGGCCACAACCTAAGCTCCATACAGACTGGGAGTATTCAGTACCCAAAGGCACTTTTACTTTAAGCATGATCAATCACGCTGGCGGACCCCCCTTCCCCCACCTGCCAACATTGGGGTGCTTAATCCCTGTGTCAGCCTATATTCCCCCTCATCCTTTAATGTGGCACACTGGGAGCCCATCCCAGTGTGCCAAGACCTGCTGTGGTGTTTCTAACACTGGAATGCCCACTCTCGGTGTCGGATGTGCCCCCCCACCACATATCCTCTGACCACAAGTGCCCAATCTCCGGGTCAGCATTGATCCCCCCCTTGATTCCCCCCAGTACTCTGGCACACTGGGAGCCCACCCAGTGTGCAAAATCCATAGTTTCCCTGTAAAAGAAAACAGACCAACAAACTCTTTTTTTTTAAACCTGAAAAAAAAAATAATCCTAAATCGTTGCCACCACCCCTCCCCAACCCCATCCTCCTCTGCTCCCACCTCAATATACCCATCTCACCCATACTTACCTGCAGAGGTCAGGAGCAGCGATCTTCAGTGGACCGGGAACACGTCTGCACTCCTCAAAAGTCAACCGCAAACTGAAGAAATGACGGTAAGTCCTATAATGACACTGAATGGGGGTTTCAATTTAGGTTGATATATCAGCCACTTTTGGGAGTTTTGGTCCCAAATTTTCAACATGGGGTTCTTGGGACCCCACCTCATGAACACAGTCACTGTCATCTTGTTAGTCAGTCCCAAAAGGTCATTTCGCAGTCACTGCGCAGAATCACCTTTTGGGACTGATTAATGAAATGACAGTGCCACTGTTCATGAGGTGGGCTCCCAAAAAGCCTATGTTGCAAATTTGGTGAAAAAATTCCAAATACTGGCTGTGTTACGAGCGTGCATTGTGCAGTTTCCATGCACGCTCGTAACTTTGACAATTTTTAATATTTTCACTCCAGATTTTCAACATTGCCATTTTTTCACACCTCCTTATGAACAATACAGCTGTCATTTTTCACATCCTGCCCGAAATGTGTTTTCACATATCTGGTGCACAATGGTGTGGTTGCTGTGGGAAAGCAATGTTCGGGACAGATTAACAAAAACACAATGCCACTGTTCATGAGCGGAGGTCCCAAAATGCCTATTTTGGAAATCTGGTTAAAAAATTCCCCCAAATAATGACGTTATGGGCATGTGTTGTGCAGTTCCTAGGCATGCTTGTGACTTCACCAATTTTTCATATTTTCACTCCAGATTTTCAAAATTACCATTTTTTACACCTCCTCGTGAACACTACATCTGTCATTTTTCACATCCTGCCCAAAATGTGTTTTCACACCTGTGGCACCAAATGGCGCAGTCGCTGTGCAAAATCACCTTTCAGCTAATGAACAAATAATGCCACTGTTCATGAGGTGAGGTCACAAAAAGCCCATGTTAAAAATCTGGAGTGAAAATACCAACAAATGCCCAGGGCATTAGAGTTTCCAACCATAACACCCCAGCCTAAAGAGACAGACAGGTGTCAGGAGTGTGACTTGGGATTGTTGGCTGTAATGCTCAGACCATTCCACCCCAACCCCCACCCTGCACCCAGTGACAGGCATCAAGGTGTGCCTTGGACTCTTCAGACACAAAGTTCACCCCATTCTCCTTGTACTGCACTTATCTCAGCATATTTCCTTATGGAATGGGGTGAGCGTAAGGCCCGAAGACACCAAGGCACCCCACGACACTAGTTGGTGTCTGCAAGGTAGGGTGAGGTGAAATGGCATGAGCGTTATGGCTGATGACCCAAAGGCACACCCCAATGCCTGTCAGTCTCTGCAGGGTGGGGGTGGTGTTGGCATCAGTTCAGTACTTCACTGCCATTCCTATTATGCATCTCTCTAACTCTTGCACTACCAATACCAATGCCAGCAAGACAACATTCAGCATTGACGAATGCTTGTTTTAAACTGTCACGTAATTTTATGCACTGATACAAAAGCAAGTACTGATACAGCCTATCATTACAAAAAAGTGTATCAGTGCTATGTAATTGCCATTTTTGGCTGTATCACAACTAAAAAATGTATCAATGATATACTGAAAAAGAAAGTTCAAATAGTATTGATACATATACAGTAGAATAATATAACACATACAAACAGTATTGTCTCAGCTAATGCTTAACAGCTGGACTCCAAGCATTCATTTAAAGAAAAAAAGTATGTTTCTATCCCCAACAGTTCCAAAGTCAGACCTTTCAGAAAATAATTTCTTTAAAATATGATAGCCTTGGAACTGTTAGGGCTAAAGACTTTTTTCTTTTTAAATGAAAGCTTGGAGTCACCTAAGTAGATACATCAATAAGATATTGCTGCAGTGACCATATATCAATATCAAAAAATGTAAATATTTTTTATTAATATAAACAAATAAAATGTTTCACTCAATGTTTAAAGTCCTGTCTCTTTTTTTTAAATTATGCATCCCCCCCATGTCATCCGGCTGGCCCATCATCAGTCCTAATCAGCTGACCCAGCCCCATAACCTGCCTTCCCTGGGACCTATCACTCTCTACCTTTCACCCTGACTTGCCCCCCAGGGTGGAACCACCGAAAGAGTTTCAGTCAGTAGTACTTGGAAAGAGAACCACGGTCAGTGATGTGGACCTGCGGCGAGAGGTGGACATCCTCCTTCTGTAGGTGAACATTTTCCTCTTTGTAGTCCCAGTTTCTAAAATGCAGAGAACAGCACATTGATGCATATATATGCAATCATGTACATTTCACCCCAGAGCACTTCAGCACCTACCCATCCTGATCCTCAGCTCCTATTGCAACAGCTGGTGGTATTGCAGTGGAGACCAAACTCCCTCCTTCTCTGAGATGGAGATTGTCCCCTGGGATGCTCATCACACCTCCCCAGGCCAGCCCTCCAACAACTCAGGCTTGTTCCCAAACTTGGGTCACCAGGTTCAGGAGCTGTAGCACTACCGCTGTGCTGATGGAACAGCCCAAAGTCCTATAATTTTTAACAACATATGATATCTATATGTGTAGACATGTAGTAACATGTAACAATACAGGAGGATACAGCTTCAATACAGTGCAGATTCACAGAAAAATAATTACAGCAGCAGAAACAAATCATAGTGAAAGAACAATAGTCATCAAGCACAGCAATATACAGTAATGGTATCAACATAACATAACAAATAACAGGCTAGTCATATAAAAACATTACAGTTATGCAAACTCATGTTAAGGTCATACCATTAGAAACATATGAAGAACAGTGTAAAGAGGAGTCAGGGGAAGACGGCAGATAGTGGAGCATACATAGTGAGTCAGGCAGAGGAAATCTAAGTGAAAATAACAGGGTTTTAGTATGAATAAGCATCATTGGAAGCAGGAGCATGTAGCAGCAACAGAGAGAGAGAGAGACAGAGAGAGAGAGAGAGAGGTGAGCAAATTGGATTGGAAAATGGGAAGAGAGAGGCAAGATAGGATGGAAGGAGGAAGGGAGTTCCAATCAGACACTGCTACAAAAGAGAAGGACTTACGAGCAGTTGCTAGTTGCAGGTTAGGCCATATGAGAAGGGGGAGGGAGGCAGATCTGAGAGCACGAGAGGCTTGTCTACGGTAGACAATTGCACTGAGGCAGGAAGGGGTAAATTTATGGAACATGTCATGCATGAGACTCAGGGTGGTATACCTCACATTAGATTCATAGGGTAGTCAACCTAATGAAGAAAGGACGTCGCAGTGATGGTGATGGGAGTTGACCCTCAGTGTGACCCTACCTACTCTATAAACTATAACACAAGATTATTTTTGGAAATGGCTGGAAGATACTAGTGGTTGCTCTAAGAATAAACACATTCTTTTCTAGTTTTCAAAACAAGTTATCAGTTCCAGAACTCGGTGATATCAGTTGAGCAGAAGTCCTGCATGGAAAGGTTCACTTTAGACTTCAGCTAAACTGATGTCTCTAGGTTCCAGGACACATAAGTAATTAAAAATGTAATATTAGACTGTAAAGTGGCCGCCTCAAGAAGGGACCTGTAATAAGGAAACAAAATAAAACTATTTCAAAGCTCACACATGAAACAGCACACTGCAGAGATTAAACAGACTTCACACTTGCACAAATGTCTAATACAGTACTGAATATTGAAAATGTAAACAAAAACAAGGTTACAGTTCCCTTTAATATTAATTAGCACATTTCTGAGTTGTGAATAGCAGAGTGCTAAAGTTCCTGGAGTCCTGTCCTCAAGCACTCCCAGAACTCTGCCTTAAAGGTAACCAGGAATGGTTTAGAGCAGCAGGCTTTGGTTATTACATACCTTGTGAGACTGCTGCCAGAGTCCAAGGCTGCTGTAAGAATAATATTTCATCATGTTGTTTATTTTAAATGTGCAGCTCACTGAAACTGCAAATCCTGGAAGCCTAATCAATGCCATGTGGATCCTGATTAGGCATGCACAATGCTTCATGGGTAATACAACCCCTTTGGTGATGTACATACCACCATTGCTGTGAATAAACCAACAATGTCTGGGCATTGTTATATATAAGTATAGTAACGTGTCTCTCATGGGTATAAGAATCCATTCTTGAGTTCCTTGGCTGAGAAAACTGCAATGTGTAGCTGAGCAGTTCTGGCAACAAAGGAATTGAGAACAAATTCTTCTAACCATAGGAAACACAGGAACTGTAAATGTAAACATATTATGAATCAAAAATGGTACTTGAAGTTAAAATCAAAATACAGTGTATGGGAGAACATTATTGCCGATGGAATTCCATGAAAGGAATAACCTTGTTGTGGTGTAGTAGTGACATCATGATGTTGTGCTGCACTAGCTACACCACTACTGCAGCACAACAAGATGGAACAACTTCACGCATGTGGGATAAAGCAGCCATGGTGGTGAGAGTTGTCCCAGGAAGTGAGCAGTGCTGGAAAGAACAGTTACAGCCCACAATACAGTAAGCTTCTTTAATTACTGAGGGAACCTTTTTTTTGGGACACGGGATACTAGTAATGTTTACCCATGCATTAAAAAAGATTGTGTATGAGCAACCGTACACATGCAAGGCTGTTTTTTTTTAATCTCAAGGTTTCTGTGGTAATGAGATCTTCCGAGCTGCGCTCTCAAGGTCTCCTGCTACCACGGAAACCTCTTGATTGAAAAGCAGTCTTGTTGGGTATGATTGCTCATACACAATCATCTATGTTTTACTTTGCAGAAAATTAGAGAAACCCTAAGAGTGGAAAAGGACTATGCCAATTGAACTCAGAACTTTACAAATTCAGAACCATAAGCTTGAGTCACTCTGCTATAGTTCTTAAAGTGTCTGGAATGTTAAGAAACAAACAATCCTGGTTGATTAAGAATAGTGTCATGATTAGCATGTTAACTGTATGGTTTCCATGGCAGTGTTAATGTTTGAGACAATCCTTAACTGTATAAGACAATACTTAACTGTACATTTAGACCTAATGCTTGCTGTAAGTATTGTTTTCACCATTAACAACTCTGTGCAGTCCATGCAATAACCTTAAAGGAACTCTGTCAGCCCTTATTGCATCTTATTATTTCTAGTTGAAAACCCACATTTTATGGTTGTGTACCTTCTCTAAAATTCATTGATGTTACTGGTTGCTTTATCAGCTTCATCAGCTTCCTTGCTTAGTAGAACTGAAATGCATGCTAATGGTGTGATTATACCCATCCTTGTTTTGTTTTAAATCCTTGATCTACTCTTTTTTTTGTTTATTTAACCAGGCGAGACACACTAAGCTAATGCTTGTTTACAGGTGTGACCTGGGAGCACAAAGAAGTTAAGTGACTTGCTCAGGGTCAAACAGTATGCAGGTGGAGGCTGTGGGATTCAAACCCAGGTCTCCAGGTTTGTACCTCAGAGCCTTAAACCACTGTGCTATACTGTCTCCTTATTCCTTATTCTTATTTTAATTGTATACTATCTAAAAATTAGGGGAAAAAACAAACAGTGCAACTACTCATGATACAATAGTCTCCTCTCCTCCCACTGCATCGTGACTGGATAAATTGTGTTGGGGTGTTCCCAACTCCAGGAAAGATGCAGTGGGAGTTGATCTAGGACTGCAAATGAAATCGTTTTTGTGTAGTAACACCAGTGTGTCTGGCAGTCTATTTTTTCACTTTTAAAAAGACAAAAGGAATCTGAATCAAATTACAGGCTACAGTAACGCATTCTACAAAATGAGACCAATCATAAAACATGTGTTTTTTTAAACCAGCGATGATCTGATGCCTAAGAGGTTTGATAAGTGTCCTTTTAATAGTAGCAGTCTTTAAGGTATGCAAGAACAGGAGCCATTCACTCTTATCCATTGTTGATCACCTGTAACACTTTGCTACTGGAAGTGCTGGTACAGCAATACTACCTGTAATGGACTAAAGAAAAAAATCATGGGAAAACACAGAGGAGGATAAACCTTTGTCTATAAAATCTAGTCATCTTTATGTAACGCCCCTGTCACCTGGGGTTACAAGAATCCCATTTAGATCTAGTGGCAGGCAGGGAAGGCAGCTTGTGAAACACCAGTTAAATGGGTATCACACTGTCTCACTCTGTCCTCAGTCTCAGCTGAGCTGGAGGGATGACATCATATAGAATTCTCGCAGCAGCATAAGCCACATTGGAATGTTGCAGCTGGGAGTTAGGTTAGCACGTTGGGGTTTTCAAAGTCAGTCTTCAGGAGAGTCTGTAGTAGTCTAGTGGGAGACTCACTGGAGGGAGGAGGTGCACTGCAGTAGGCAGTCCCTCATAGCCCTCAGCTCTGTCATAGAGCTACCTTTGTGTGGGTGTGTGTTCTTGCCCTAGATAGAGACACGGAAGATACCTGCTTGAAGTGGTTGAGACCGTCCCCCAGTTGTTTCAGTGCCCCATCCCTCAGAGGATGGGGGGAACAAGACCAGCTCTTCAGGGGCAATTCCTCTGGCCCTGCTGAAGGAAAAGAAGCTGCCTAGAAGATTTGTGCTGAGGCACCCAGAAGTTTTGTGTTTTTCCAGAGAGAAGCCTGAGGGCATCTGCAATCCAGGGTGAGTCTGCTCTGCCAGAGAGCTATGTCTCACCAAGACTGTTGTGTTAAGTGTCTGCTACTATGGATCAGGAAGGGATGCCAAGTATAGTACTTAAGTCATGTATGGCTTGAAATGAATCTAATCAGTGGGGGTCTACAGGGATGGACATAGCCACTTAAAGAAAGTTAGAAGTCAGGACACTATTTACCAGAGACAGTAGATTGCTAAATGTGACATACATTTCAAGATAGCATTCTACAAACCAAGAAGTTCACAAGAAAAGGTGTTGATTCCAAATAAATGCCCGGGTATGAATCTGGGGACAAAAGGTGGGAGGCCCACTATCTGGAGAATCCAGATTTACCTCTACAGATTTACTTTGTGCACCTATAGCTTTCTTTTCGGACACTTGGCCAGTGTTCGTAGAAAGTACCCAGATGTGGGACTGATGATGATGATTTCCCTTATGGAGCTAGAAAGTGCTCATGGGTGGTAGAGGGAGCCACCAGATAAATATTCATGCTATATGGAAAAATGTCCAAGTGCTGGCTGGAGTGCCATGCCAGGGAATCCAAGAGAGGTAGCGATAGAGTTCAGGCTGAGAGCCCAGTGTGTTCAGAAACCGGAGGGTAGTTGTGATGATGATGAAGATGTGTTCTGACCTCAATAGTTCTGTACAACCAGTGACAGTAGCCCTGTGGAGGTCCATCCTGCTTTGTATTCCTGTGTGTGTGTGTGAATAAAGGTCCCACATTAGAATCCCACTCCTGGTTTGGACATTCACAGTTTTTGCTTCCTGTGCCCAGAGTTATTTGGGTGCCCCTGTCCAGAAGTAAAAACCTTGCCCTGATGCCGAGTGAATGTTTTCTCCCCGAACCCCAGGCTCCCCAGGTAATGGGTTATAAAATAAAGGTACTGTGGCACTAAATAAAATAACATCAACCCAGCCCCTGGTTACATTTAGAATTTCAATTCCTTATGAATTTATAATGTTAGACTTTTTGTATGGTTTTGTATAATTTATCTTATTGAATACTTATTATTCATGCACGCTTCCCTGATTCCTTATGGCACTGCATTAAAATGTACATTTTCCTAATAAAAACTAATTAACACTAACAGGCTCAGACTCATCCTTCTGAGACATGAGCCAACAGCCTCCTCAGCAAGCTTTCTTTGACAACTTTATATGTTCAGAGAATATGGGCGGGGGACTAGTAGCCATCTGGGCTTCTATATTAGCAGATATGTCACAAAATCTGTCAGAAAACCACAACATTGTCTCAGAAGTACAACATGTAACACATTAGAGCATTGATGATCAAGCATTAAGGAAAAAGCCTTGATTCTTATGGAAGTTTACAATAAAAAACACAATTCTATATCACATTTTATTCTGAATTTCAGTACTCTGAGTTAGCTATTTAAAACTTTTTATTTATTTCATTAAAAATCCTATTCAGCAAATTTTGAATATTTTAAGTAAAACATTTAAAGCAGCAGAACTGGATAACCAGGAAGCGATTTTTAAAATTCTACTTTTTGGCTGTACTGTGCAGCCATCATTCTGGTTTCCATGTCTGCAAAAAATAATTTCCAGCTATGTATATTTTGAGAGATATTAAATAGTTGTTACCGTTGTTGTGGTTCCTCAGCAAATATGGCTGGTGCTGTATGTACAGCCATGTTCCCCCTTCATGTCTCTGTACGTCTTTTATTTACTGCCACATAATCCTGTGCTGCACGTTCCAGCTCTCCCATTGTGGTACAGTGTAGCTGCCTACTGCCAGCAAGTAAACAAACAAAGCAGTATCTTCAAAAGTAAACTTTTATGTGAAAACAGCAGTTTCTGTAGAGAACAAACACAGATCACTGCTAACTGTACAAGTATACTAAACAAAAAAATAAGGATACATTTAACTAGTACTGCTGCTTTAAGCAGCTAAATCAGAGTGCAGAGGTTTAGAATAAAGTATTATATAAAATTGTATTATAGTACATGGTTCAGTGTTGTTGCATATTTAAATCCATACACTTCCAGATGCTGTTGTACCACAACAGTGATATCTTTACTTAAATCCCATTAAATGTTTTTTTTTTTCATTTTACCCTGTTGTTTGCTGTTTACTTTCAACAGTTAGAGACAGAGTTAGAAAGAAGGTAAATAAATTCAAACAAACATATACTATGCAAAATAATGTATGGGCAGCCATACACAGTAAGGATCCCAATGTTATTATGTTTCCAAATCAGCCTGAAATAACATCATAGAGACCTTGAGGTTTGTGCTTGAGGTCTACAATATAATCTCACCCCCGGATGGAAACTCAACCTCATTTGATATGATTGCTTATACATTATAGCCATCTGGGAACAAGTGACCACCCCACAGTGTAGTTCACAATAAACACAGCCACAGAGTCAAGCCATACAAAAACAAGAGTACTGGACTTTAGGAAGGCTGACTTTGAGAAAATGAGGGAGTGCCACAGAAAAGCACTAGCAAACAGGTAAGAAGGAGGGGTGGAGGAACAATGAGGAATAATCAAAACAGCCTTCGCAGAGGCAACAAGCTTTTGTGTGAAGCAAAACAACAAAACAAAATGAAGGAAAAAAACACTATGGTTCTCAAAAGAGGTGGCAGGGACGGTTAAGCAGAAAAGGATAGCATTCAGGAAATATAAGGAAACACAGAAGGAGCAGGACAGAGAACTTTATCAGTTAAAGCAAAAGGAGGCAGGGAAGGCAGTCAGAATGGCAAAGGCACAAACTGAGGAAAAGATAGCCAACTCTGTTAAGAAGGAGGATAAAACCTTTTATAGATACATTAGGGAGCAAAGAAAGACCAAGGGAGGGATACAGAGACTTAATGAAGGGGAGGGAATGTGGGCAGAGGGTAACAGTGAAAAAGCAGGGATACTGAATGAATATGTCTGCTCAGTATTCATAACAGAAGAGTAGGGGGAGGTACCTAAACCAAACAAGACAGAAACTCTGAATAGGGCGGTCGATACCAGTCTATTAACAGAAGAAAGGGTTTTGAAAGAACTCTTGAAACTGAGGGTGGACAAAGCAATGGGGCCTGATGGAATTTACCCAAGAATTCTAAAAGAACTAAGGGTAGAACTAGTAACACCACTGACTACTCTCTTTAACAAATCACAGGAGGATGGGGTGGTACCTGAGGACTGGAGGAGGGCAAATGTGAATCCACTTCACAAAAGTGGGAGCAGGGCAGAGATAGGAAACTACAGACCAGTTAGTTTGACGTCAGTGGTAGTGAAAATGATGGAACCACTTCTGAAGGAAAGAATTGTTGAGTACCTAGAGGCTAGTGAGGCACAGGACCCAAGACAGCATGGTTTCACAGCAGGAAGGTCATGTCAGATGAACCTAATAGATTTCTTTGACTGGGTGACCAAAGTAGTAGACCAGGGAGGGGATGTGGATATAGCCTACCTAGATTTTAGCAAGGCATTTGACACAGTCTCACACAAAAGATTAATATACAAGTTAGCCAGCTTTGGAGTGGGTCCCAAGGTGGTAGCCTGGATAAAAAACTGGCTGGAAAGCAAGACACGAAGAGTAATAGTAAACAGAGTCCACAGTGAAGAAAGGAGGGTAACTAGTGGCGTACCAAAGGGTTCGGTACTGGGACCGGTCCTCTTTAATGTCTTTATAAGTGACATTGGAGAGCACCTGGAAGGAAAGGTATGTCTCTTTGCAGATGACACAAAGATCTGCAACAGGGTTGCTACACGAGGTGGGGTGGAAAGGATGAAAAGGGACTTGGCAAGGTTGGAGGAATGGTCAAATATGTGGCAGCTCAGATTCAATGCAAAGAAGTGCAAGGTAATGCATCTAGGAAACAAAAACCCAAGGAAAGAGCACACAATGGGGCGTGAATTAATAACAACAACAACAATTGAAAGAGACCTAGGCGTAATTATATCAGATGACCCAAAGGTGGGCAAGCAATGTGAGAAGGCAGTAAGGAGGGCTGAGGGGACACTGGGATGCATAGGGAGAGGCATCAATAGTAGAAAACAGGAAGTTGTTATCCCTCTATACAGACAGTTAGTGAGACCCCATCTGGAGTACTGCGTGCAATTCTGGAGACCCCTTCTCTGCAAAGACATAGACAGAGAGGAGACTGTTCAGAGGAGGGCAACCAAAATGGTGCAGGGTCTGCACCAGAAGACATACGAGGAGCGACTAAAGCAGCTTAATATGTATACCCTTGAGGAAAGGAGGGAGAGGGGGACATGATAGAAACTTTCAAGTGTCTCAAGGAAATTACCAAAGTGCAAGAGGGTAGCATCTTTCAGAAGAAGAGATGTGCAAGAACAAGGGGGCACAATTTGAAGGGGGGGGGCGGCTCAGAGGTAATATTAGAAAGTATTTTTTCTCAGAGAGGGTTGTGGACGCATGGAACAGCCTTTCTGAGGAGGTTGTGGAGTCAGGAACAGTGGGAGAATTCAAGAATGTATGGGACAGTCATAAGGTAATTCTAGTGGGGGTAGGAGGAAGCAAGCTGTTGATTAACTACAATCTGCAGCTTATCCATCAGGTAGGGAAATGGGCAGACTAGGTGGGTCAAGCGGTCCTTATCTGCCATCATATTCTATGTTCCTATTATTCTATGTCTTCTTTTATGGACAGCATTCTGTACATTTCACTTTGTAAGAACAAGAACTGGGAGTTTTGACTATGTCACTGCATGGATTCAGAACTGTGACTATAAGACATTCACTTACCAGACCAGTGCTCATTCTTCTGAATCACTGCAGTGACAAAGTCTAAACTCCTGGTTACATGACGAGAATGGTCCATTAAAAAAATACAACACAGTTTTGTACATCAGCTGTTAGGTGCCTTTAACTATGGATAATTTGATGATATGAATACCATTTCTGAAAATAGGAAAATGTTAAACAGCTGCCAACACTGTCAGCTTTTTAAAAGTATTTTTTTGTCAGTCCTCTTACGTTACCTTTTGCCATCATTGTCTGACAGAAGTTTAATTTGTCCCCCCCCCCCGTTTGAAAAAGTGTGGTTTATTTGAAAAATGGCAAAAATACTATTTTAAGAAATATGAGTGACTCACTTTTTCAGTCGCCTGCATGTTCCCTTTCTCAACATGGTGCAGGCTAGTGCCAGTAAACTTGTGCATGCATGAGTTGATTATTTTGCAATAGGTTTGATTTATAACTACTGCATGTTACAAAATAATCTCACGAGTTCTGCAGAGTGTTTCTGTATACAAAAAGAGTTGTCTAACAGTGTTTATTTCACATTTGAAAGATACTGCCGTGACTCTGGTCATAGCAGTGCTTTTCAAATGTAAAATAAAAACTGTTAGACCACTCATTTTGGATAAAGAAACACTCTGCAGAATTTGGAAGACTATCTTGTAACATGCAGTAGTTTTAACTTAAATATATTGCAAAATAATCACCTTATGCATGCACAAGTTTACTGGCACCAGTCTACTCATACTGGGGATAGTAAAATGCAGGTGCAAGAAAGAGCAGGTTGCTCATATTTCTTGCAATAGTATTTTTTGCCATATTTCAAATAATGCATAATTTTTAACCATGGGAAGGCAAATTAAACATCTGGCAGACCATGATGGCAAGAGATAGCATAAGAGGACTACCTTAACAAAACACTTCAAAAAGCTGAAAGTATTTTTTTGTTAAACTCCATCTGCCACTTGTCTGCCTTCTCCTTTTGTCTGTTTATTTATTTTATTTTGTTTTTGTTGGCTGGGAAAGGAGGACTAGACAGTTCTGCCTATTTTCAACCTCATCCAGGGGAAGGGGGGAATACAGATGGATGCCAACTGACAGTGAATCAGATTAAGCTGTTGGAGGTATTTTTAAAGAATGGGGGAAATTTGGCCAGGACACCAGGGAAAATTCCCTTACTCTTTTCGAGAATTGCCGTGGGATCTTTAATGTCCACCTGAACAACCACCAGAACAGGCAGACAGGACCTCAGTTTTAACATCTCATCTGAAAGACAGCACCTCAGGAGTGCAGCACCCCCCTCATGCTGCACTACAGTGTCAGTATTGGGATTTAACCCTACTGCCTGGTGTGGGGATAGAACCCACAGCCTTCTGATCTTCCAGCCTCAGAGGAGAGTGTGCAACCTGCTGAGCCACTGACACTGCAAATTACAAATAATGTCCTCCTTCAGTCTTGTGCAGTTAGGAACCTCAGTGCTGTCTAACTCCTGAAAGGCTCAGAGCTACTGAAAAATGTCAGCATTGAGCACAGAATAAAGATAATGCAACCTTTTAACTACATATTAGAGCAAACAGCATTTCAAGTCCATGTGACAGAAACTAGTTCATAGTTATGAACATAGCCACTTGTTTAAATCTGTAGAAAAATGGCATTGGACTCAGAGAGGGGTATACAGAATTGATAGAATGCAAGCTGGGCACTAACATAGAGCAGTGCCTATAAAGACAAAGGGCCCAAATCACAAAGTGTCCCTGAATGGCACAAGGGGCATGCACCACAAGGAATGGTGCATGGCACAGCTTGCATCAAAAGATGCCCCAAGAGCTATTCACAAAAACAGCTTGCGTTAAACACAGGCAGCAGGTGCCAGAGGAGGCCTGCACCATCCTTGCGACACAAAAGCAGCTGCAGCATGGTACTAGAGAACTTGCCGCAGACACAGGTTGCCATATCCCTTAAGTTGGGATTCACAAAACTCTCCCATAGAGCACATTTCTAAGTACCTTTAGACCAGCCAGGACTGGTCTAAGGGTACTAAGAAGTGTGTCATCTGGGAGGGTTTTGTATCTTGTGCCAATTTGCTGTGGTCCCCCTTCCCAGCCCTGATTCCCTTCTATGAAAATAATGAGGTCCCTGGTGGTCCAGCAGACCTCCCCATCCCCAGTCCCCTTTTTAGTAAACAAAACATAGGTCCCTGGTGATCTAGTGAACCCTCCCAGCCCTGATCCTCTTATAGTAAATAAATGATGTCCCTGGTGGTCTAGTGGACCCCCCAGCCCTGATCCACCTGTATAAGACACCACATAACTGTCCCTGGTGTCTAGTGGTCCACCCACCCAGGCAGGTAGTGCCCCACCACCCCACTCCCCCATCTCATTCCGAAGCCAGTGACCAGCACAGCCCTCCCCTCACTTCCATGGCTGGCCACTGATTGAGCTTTCAATGAACACACACTGTATACAGTATATGCTAATTGATTGACAGCTCAGCTACTATAAATAAGCACTGGGGAGAGAGTCGCAAGAGACCACATATGGTCTACAGAGACAGAGTAGGCAGAGAACATCTGGGCAGACTGGTTGGGCTAAGTTGCCCTTTTCTGCTGACAATGTCTATGTCTCTGTGTTTCTATCATTATAAAATTTGATAAGTGGCTCCCGAAGCCCTCGGTAAAGGAGAACAGTAACAATAAATACTTACAGCCGCTCCCAAATCCCTGGTGAACAGAGGCACTATTAACATTATAACAGTGTCTTCTGAGCATCTGTCACTGATGGCCAGGGTGAGATGCCTATGTTGAAGTGGCACTGTTTTTCTCTACTCCTCTAGTTTTTCTCTTTAGAGAAAGAACAAACACAAACTGAGAGTCCCAAAGGATTCTCTGACACCAGCAAACCTTAATATTTATCACTATATGTCACAATACCTAAACTATTTACGAACATGGAGAATAAAAGTAGTCCCAAACCTGATTCGTGAGACTCCCCACTAGTCACTGTCTGCCAATCAAAAAAAAAAGAAAAACATCCATTTACTGTACACTTCTCCTGTCTGTTTTTAAAGGAGAGCTGGATTTAACCTGCAAGCCTAAATGTTCTATAAAAGCTGTTTTTAAATTAAGTAATAATGCACAACAGGGTGTGTGAGTCACTGTGGAAAAATATCACACCTCAGGTAAGTTGAAGCATGAGATCGCAAGCTGAGTGCTTTCACCACCTTAGAAGTTAGTCCCACAACATACACCTTGGAGTGCATTACTGCTGTTATACAATGGCTCATTAGCAAAAAACTGAAAAGTAAAAAAAAAGTTAATGCATTTTTTATTTTATTTTGTATGTTCAGTTTTTTTGCAGGAGCGCCACTTGGGTAGGCATTAGGGGCTGTAGACCCAAATATTTATTCATTAGCTTTGAATAAATGGTTTCCAGTTCATAAATCTGACCCCTGGTCTATTGTTTGTTTTTCATTGGGCAGGAAGGGTGGGGGCTTAAGCTTCTAATCTTTTCAGACTCTAGAAAGGCCCCTGATTTTTTTTACTAAAAAAAGCTCACAGTGTTTTTTTTTCCCAGTAGGTGGTGCTGCATGCTGATGCTGCCTGCCCCTGCACCTTCCTTCTGTGAACGTGTGTCACTCTTCTTTTTTTTTTGTAAACTCTTTTTATTAAATATAACACAACAGTTACAACAGTTTCAAGGGTTGCATACTTCTCATTGCACTGGTACAGACATTTTGTTTTTAAGTTACAGACAATTTGTTTTTCAGGCAGATTGTTTTTTAAATTACAAGGGTTCATATATAAATTCTTAATATCTAGACTCTGAGTTCATTTTTATTTCCTTGGGTGTGTCACTCTTATTATAGTTACATGCTGGCCTACCCCGCCTGCCCATCCATCACTGGGACATTTTGCCATCAGGTTTTATAGTATAAAAGAAATGTGGTCAGCAGCACTATCCTTTCCAGTCTCAGCACTAAGCAGCATGGCCACTGAGCTGATCACTGAGTGGAGAGAGCACCGTGCTGCTGTGTGCACGTGCTAGCATGATCGCAATGATGAGCAGGGAGCAAGTCGATTAGAGTAATGGCTTTATTTTACTTTTATTTATTTTTTTTTTCTTTGTGAATCATGCCAGGGGCAGACAAGAAGCTGATGGGTGCTGTATGTGTGGCCATGACAATGAAGGTACAAAACTGAAACTGAATGAAGTCTGGGTAACAGCATGTCTGACGATGTTGTGTGTAGTGATTGGTTTCTTCATTTCAGAAGGTCATGTCTCTGCTCGGAGTGTATTCAGTGATGTTATTGTCTGATAACATCACTGGTCATAGGGCACACTGACCAGTCAGGTTTTTAATAATGTTCTTGCCATTGTAAAAACATTTACTGTCCATCTGTAGAGGCTTTTTGGTTATCCTAGTTGGTGTTTCTGATCTACACACAGTTAATAAGTACCACTTTAGAACTGTATGATGAGGTTTATGTCCTTGCTCAGCTCTTCCATTGCTGCTACAAAGCTCATGTGTTCTACTACAGTACTCTGTAACTGAAAGGGACATAAACGACATCATGCAGTTCTAAAATGGCACTGTAAATCAGAAACATACATTCATTTTACTTAAAGGCCTGTAAAGACAGAAAGATAGCAGAAAGAGCTCCTGTATTTAAAATGGAGCTTCTATAGTGAAACATGACTTACAGGTTCAGTGCAGTTCTCCTTTAAAGCAGCAATGCAGTGAAAAATGTTTTTTTCAACAAAAGCTACAATTAAGAAAAACATTAGCATACCTGTCAAATGTTGTTTCTAAGCACCTCCTATGCTGTGCACCATGAGACTTTTTTATTTTTTCGATCCTAACTCTTTCAGGTCTTCAATACTTTTCAATGTAAAATGTGGTTGCCATCTTTTTTTCTTGCCAAAAAAAAAACCCTCAATTGAAACATTTATAAAATACTCAAATTCTGGTGGAATTAGGAAATTACACCACCAAATTTAACTGGAAGATGCTTGGAATCTTTTATAGTGAAAAAAGTGTAGGGTCAAATTTTTAGCCCAATTTTGTTGCACTGCTGCTTCAAGCCACCTCTCTGTCTGTATCACACTAACGTGTATCCTTTTTATTATGTTGTC
This sequence comes from Neoceratodus forsteri, assembly GCA_016271365.2. Taxonomy (NCBI): domain Eukaryota; kingdom Metazoa; phylum Chordata; order Ceratodontiformes; family Ceratodontidae; genus Neoceratodus; species Neoceratodus forsteri. Next base: position 433,301,394 of record JADMNL010000022.1, on the reverse strand, counting down.
TTGCACATGCACAGGCAACATCTTGCAGTAGTAGCACATTCAGAGGTGTGTCAGTGCTTGGCCAATGCAGGGGATGCTTCAGTATGTGCGTCCCTCAGCCACCAATCAGTCAGCATGCTGGCAATGACAGCAGTTTCAGAGAGAGCTACGGAGTTGAAAGAAATCTGCCACTCCAATGATGTACAGTTTTCTCATTGGAGCATCAGATAACAAGGCTCCTTGTTACGTGCCTTTCCTGGTGAAGCATTCCAATAAATATGGTGGCTCCTGCCGCCTGCCTCACGATCCCCACAAAGCCGACATTGGGGATGCCCAATCCTTGGTTCAGCATGCCCCCACCCAGTTCAATTTGTTTGCCGACGGGGGTGCCCAATCCATGTCTGCATCATGTCCCTCACCCCACACATACACACTTTCTTTGCTGATAGGAGTGCCTAATCCCCATCAGCATCATGTCCTCCAAAACTCGTGGCACACTGGGAGCCCATCCCAGTGTGCCCAAAATCATTTTTCTTTTACTTGTAAATAAAAAAAAACCTTCCCCTGAAGTCCAGTTCCTTTTTGTTTTACCTGTAAAAATAAATGGTCCTCATCATCCAGCGGTGCCTCCCCAACCCACACCCACCGTCTGTGCACCCCACCTCCCAACACCCCCTCACTCCATACTTGCCTCTGGAGGGCTTGCGTCGCAATATTCTGTGGAGTGGGAACATGTCTGAACTCTTCAAAACCCGACCGGGAACTGAACAAAATGCAATAAGCTTTATAATGGTAGGCAGTGGGGCGTTTCAACTTAGGCAGATATATCCATTTTGGGAATTTTGGTACCATATTTTCAACATGGGGTTCTTGGAACCCCACCTCATGAACACATGCAGTGTCAGCTCGTTACTCAGTCCCAAAAGGTGATTTTCGCAGTCACTAAACAGGATCACCTTTTGGGACCAATTAACAACATGGCAGTGCCACTGTTCATGAGGTGAGGTCCCAAAAAGCCTATGTTGCAAATTTGGTGAAAAAAAATTCCAAAAACTGACTGCATTACGAGCGTGTATTGCACAGTTTCCATGCACGCTGGTAACTTTGACAATTTTTAATATTTTCACTCCAGATTTTTAATACTGTCATTTTTTCACACCTCCTTATGAACAGTACAGCTGTCATTTTTCACATCCTGCCCAAAATGTGTTTTCACACCTGTGGCACACAATGGTGCAGTCACTTTGGGAAATCAGCTTTCAGGACAGATTAACGAAATCACAATGCTGCTGTTCATGAGTGGAGGTCCCAAAATACCTAAAAATAATTGCGTTACGGTCGTGCATTGTACAGTTTCTACACACGCTGGTGACTTCACCAATTTTTCATATTTTCCGTCCAGATTTTCAACATTGCCATTTTTTTACACCTCTTCATGAACAGTACAGTTGTCATTTTTCACACCCTGCCTGAAATGTGTTTTCACACCTGTGGTGCCAAATGGCACAGTCACTGTGCAAAATCACCTTTTGTTTAACGAACTGATAGTGCCACTGTTCATGAGGTGGGGTCACAAAAAGTCCATGTTGAAAATTTGGATTGAAAATACCAACAAACACCTAGGGTATTAGGGTTTCCAACCATAATGCCCCACTCTGTAGAGACTGACAGGCATCAGGAGGTGTGACTTGGGATCTTCGGCTGTAATGCTCATGCTATTCCACCCACACCCCCACCCAGTCAGTGCAGCCAGTGACAGACATTGAGGTGTGCCTTGGAGTCTTCAGCCCCAAAGTTCACCCCATTCTCCTATACTGTACCCATCTCAATGTATTTCCTTATGGAATGGGGTGAGCAGAAGGCCCGAAGACCCCAAGGCACACCGCAACACTTGTCGGTGTCTGCAGGGTAGGGTGAGGTGAAATGGCATGAGAATTATGGCCGACAGCCCAAAGGCACACCCCAACACCTCAGTCTCTGCAGAGTGGGGAAGGGATTGGAGTCAGTTCAATACTTCACTGCCATTCCTATTATGCATCTCTCTAACTCTTACACTACCAATGTCAATGCCAGCAAGACAAGATTCGTCATTGATAGATGCGTGTTTACCATGTCTCCTGATCTTCACTACCAGAAAGAGCTGTGCAGAATGTGGAATTCTGCTGTTGAAATTCAGAAGAAACCACAATTCTGCTCCCAAAATACTTTTCAAAATGTTTCAGTAAATTCTGCAAAATTCCAAAAGTCATTGAATTTACATCATGGATTTTTTTCTCCATTGATTACACAAACCATGGATTAGTTTAGTACAGTCTGTGGAAACCAATCCCATGGTTTCTGTAAACTGTGAATTACTAATCTGTGGTTTAAATTCCACCTTTAGAAATTTGAACTTCTGCCAGAATTTCACGGAATTTGGTGAATTTTCTGAAATTCAATTAAATTCTGTTCAATCAGAATTTGAAAAATAGAATCCACACACCACTATTACCAGTCCTTATGTGGCACTTTATTCATTACTTTTTGAAAGCCCATGTAAACAACATCAACCACGTTCCCTTGTGCATACGTTCTGCTGTTCCCGCAAAAAAAAAAAGAAATCAATGAGGCTAGTCAGTCCGGAGGAGGGCAACTAAAATGGTATGGGGTCTGTATCAAAAGCCCTACAATGACAGACTACAAGAACTCAGTATGTACACCCTGGAATGGGGGTGGTGATAGAGACCTTTAAATACCTCAAGGCATTAAATAATGTACAGGAGAAAAATACTTTTTCAGAAGAAAGGCACACAAAATCAAAAGGGGTCATGCTATAAAGCTGGAGGGGGGTAGATTCAGGAGAAATGTGAGGAAATACTTCTTCACAGAAAGAGTGGTGGATGCCTGGGACAGCCTACCAGTTGATGTGGTGAGGGCAAAACAGTGGTGGGGTCCAAGAACGCAGGGGATAGGCATAAGATAATCTTAGTGGAAAGGAATGGGAGGAGGGAGAAAGAACTGGAGAGCAGGTGGAATCTATGGAAATACTCTGGGTAAGAAAAAATGAGCAGAATAGGTGGGCCAAGCAGCCCTTATCAGCCAACAAATTCTATGTTTCTATGTTTTATGGATACCTGTCTCTTTAACCAATCCATGTTGAAGGTCTAATGACTTACTCAGGATTATACAACAAGCCAGTGACTTTGATGGATTTAAACTTGGGATTTCCTGCTTCACAGTTGTGTGAGTAACCACTAGACCACACTGTCTTCCCTAACAATAATGATTCTATGCAGGAATAGACTAACACTGCTTTTGATAGGTACTCTTGTACCCACCCACTTAAAATTTTTTCATTTTAGTAACAAAAGTATAATAGCTTTTTTGTAAGTAACAGATTCAAGCAATTCCTCACCTAAACATTAATGATTTCACGAATAAATAAAATCTGGAAACATAAGATCATGCTATTAATCTAAATATTCAAGAAAAAGAGCTAACATTTAAGTTAAAAGATGAGTTGCCTACAGTGCAATATGTCTGGAAAAATAGCAAGTAAGCAAATAACTTATTTATAGGGAATAAATAATTAATTTGAAATAATATGTTAATCTGCTCTATAACTAGAACTGCAGCTGTCACGTTTTGTAAACAGAATTAAGCATAAATAATATTCTTAGAATAATTCCATATTTGAATAAATTGAAAAAGGATGAGAACTAAACACCAGTTTCTCATTTCCTTTTTCTCCAGGGGTTTCTGTATCCAAGGGGAGCCAAGAAGTTGAGCATGGTTGCCACTGGACATTAATCCAAGTGGAGGGGAGTACTCGGCAGCAGCAGCATCCCACAGGATCATTGCTGGGGCTATTGTTCTTGCTCTTCAACATCTTTATCACTGATCCTGAAGCTGAGGTTTCCAGCAGGCTGCTTAACTTTGAAATCAGACCAAACAGAAATGTGTGTTCAGGTGGTGTTGCAGTCTGGTGCCAAGCAGGAGCTCCTAACTCCCAAAAGCTAATACTAGTCCAAAAATTGCTGAGTACTCAGGTGAGGGTACTGCTGCATCAAAAAAAGTCCAGAAGCTGAAACATATCCAAATATTTATCTGGTAAATCAAGAGCAGCACAGTAAACGGCACACAAAAGGTGGGTAACTACTAGTGGCTAGTGGTTGCCCACAGCACACTATGCTGATTGCTGGGATGATTACCAAATAAATATTGTTAATAATGTTTCGGTTTCTGAATACATTGATGCAGCAGTACTCCTATGCTCAGCAGTCCCTGAACTACTATAACAAGTTTAGGGATGTCACTAAGCTAGCCAGTGTGCTGGACTCCCTTGAGGGTGTCATGCACAAATTTCAGGAGAATATTAACAAGTTGGGCAACTGGTCTGACTCCTGGAGCCTCGGCTTCAGTGTAGCCAAATGTAAGGTACTATATTTAGGGAGGAAAAGCAGAGGTAGGACTAAACACATTCTGCAAAGGCAGAACTTACACATTGTTCAGAGGTAAGACCTACATACTATGTGGAGCTCCACTTGCTGCATTCAATGAGGAAGAAGGACATAGTGGTCATAATTGACAAGAGGTTGAAGCAGGACAGTGGTGTGCCACATGGACACCCAGGAGCAATGAGGCTAGCATATCCCAAAGGGACTAGCACCTTTGCTCCTACATACCATATTGGAAAACCAGCATAGTAAAGAACTTGCAAGGCATACAAAGCCCTAAGAGGCCATTTGCACATTAGTATGGGGCCATTACCATGTCTGCACAATGTCTTCATGCCTTTTGATATGAGGTGACATTACACAGACAAATATCCAATGTGCCATTCCTGGTCCCACTGTAGTTCATTAAACATATCAGGTGTCAAGTGGACCCCCTCTCTTTCCAGTTCTGACCCCCGTAATAATACTATAATAATGCTATAATAATAAACCTGGTAATTAAGTGTACCTCCTCTCTGTCCCAAATGTATAATAAAATAATAATATTAAACCTAGTAGTCTAGTGGAATCCTCTTCCTCTCCTAGCCCAATAGTAATACAATAAAATTAAACCTTGCAGTCTAGTGGACACCCCTCCCCCACTCAACCTCAACTACTGCAAGTAACTCCTCAAAACCAGTAACCCCCATAACCAGAAACAACCTCCCAGCATCAGTAAGTCTGCCAGGTGGCCAGCACTTATCATCTGCTCATCTCCATGGCCAGCTGCTGTCTGTCCCGTGAGCTATGTGTCAATAGACGTGTAACATGGAATTATTATCTATCAATACAGGTCTTGTGGGATGGCCATTTAAACTCATGGAAAGTGACTTTCAAGGGCCATCCTGCAAGCTCTGTATCAAGAGGCCATTCTTCTGTGTTATAGCTCTGTCAATACTAAACTTGCAGGGCAGATGGCAGCCGGCCATAGACGGGAACAGAAGGTAAGTGCCATCCACGGTGGGGGTGGATATTGGTGTTGGGGGGTGTTATTGGTTCAGTGGGATGATTTGCAGTGGTTGGGTTGGGGTGAGGAAGGGGTTCATGCAACTACCAGGTTTATGATTATTGTATTATTTCAGGATCAGAGCACGGAGGGAGGGACGGAAGTCCAGCAGACTATAGATTTTATATTATTGTATAAGTAAATGGCCTAATGAGGGTGGAGGAGGGTCCACTAGTCTACCGGGGACTGTATTGCCACTACAGTGGCACATGAAGTGAGGCAGGAGGGAAGGAATCTGGTGAAGGGTTTGTTTTCTTGACATGGCACCAGAGATGCTTGCTGGGAGCTGGGGGAATGTGCACCTATGTGCGTGCTCTTAAAAGTAGGGTTTCAGCCGCATTAATTAGCGTGGGGCAGTCAGCCTGTAAGCACTGCTGAAAACCTTTAAATATGCCACTGTATCCATAGCATGGATTTAGAAATCCATACGCCAAGTAAGCCATGGCTTACAAATTAAAGGGTGGGGGGTATTCTGGGCCCTGACCACTGATTTTGGTTACTTCTGTTGTCTATCTGCCCTCACTGGTGAGACAATAGGAATGTTGTGTTCTGTTTGAAATAAAAATTATGTTAAATGTATAAAGCCCAGTACTACTGTATTTTATTCTTATTATGAAGTTCTTAAAATACAATATGATGCATGCAAGGGGTTTAGGTAACACATATGAACATGTCTACAATGGGCAAGAGGGGCGACAAGGAGGTACCAAAGGGTTCTGGTTTACAAATTGTATTCTCCAAGCTACACCACTAAATTCCATATGCAGCGATATTGAAATATTTAGCGTAGATTCAAGGTCCCTGTTAGTGCACATGTGCAATCAGCTTTGTGCCACACTAACTGTGCCTTTCAATATGGTACTTGACTCATTATCATACACGTGAGTGTGCAAAGCACAGTTAGAGTAGCGTATACACTGTTTTTCACATTCCAATAGGTGAAAGAACAGTTAAAGGGTTTGCTTTAGGACACCTTACACTTGGAACTTACTACCAGACATTGTAAAAAAATCAATGACATAAATCAGTTCAAAAATGCACTTTATAGTCATATAAACGATGTACCAGCTTCTTCTGTTGTTAACCATAAATTCTCTGTTGTGCTTACTTTTTTGCTGATGATGCTCTACTTATTGTCGTACTGTACCTCTATCTTGTATATAATTTATAGTGTATGGTGGAATGTTGTTGTGGATGGAAATACATCCCTTCAACAACGTTGTTATGCTGCACTAGCTACATCATTGTAGCTGTTGTGCTACACTAGCTACGTAGCTAGTGCAGCATAACACTTGGAAGGTTGGTGCACATGCGCGACCGGGTGACCAGCGATCCTCTGTGAATGGTCGCGGCAGTGAAACAGGCCAGAGGAGGTGAAAATCACCACAAAAAATAGCAAGAAAGTAAGGGTAGTCTTTGTCTGAGCACCATACATTATAAAAGACTGTGTATGACCGCTCATACACAACAAGAGTATTTTTCAGCGTTTGATGTTTCCATGGTAACGAGACCTCTTGAGCTGCACTCTTGAGGACTCCAGTTACCATGGAAACTTCTCGAGTGAAAAATACCCTTGTTGTGTATGAGCGATCATACACAATCCTCTATGTTGCCTGTATTAATCTGTTTGTGATGAGATATTAACTTTGTGTAACTAATCTGCTGTCCACCCCCTGGGGCACTGTTGTAAACTTGGGGTTGCACCTGAATGAGACCAACCAGATGTGTAACATTTTAAATTAAACTAAATATATACCGTACTGGAACTTGAGGATGTGTAATAGGCTGTAGTGGAATAATCATATTTATTCTGACACGTGAGGATAAGACTGTGACACAAATCCCCCTCACCATGGCTTTCCTGCTCACTGCCACCATGTGGTTTTTACCAACAGGAACCAGGAAACCTGTTTTTTTTTTTACCTCATCTTTTGCACAAGTTCGAGAAGGTCAACACAGTTACTGTGGGTAGAGTGCCCCTTCAGAGACAGACTGCAAACAGATTCCAGCAGAAATAGTAAAATTACACTTTTAAATGAAACAAGCAGTCACTGATTCTATAAAAACAGAATCTTTACTAAAATACTACAAGTATTTACAACAGGATGTATTCACAAGAAAACAAAAGGGTTGCACATTTACTAAGAAACAAAAAATAAAGCAGGTTTACAGATAGTTGGTGTACAGCAAAATTCTGAACTATCCTTATCTAAAATCCTTTACCTGCCCTAGCAACAGAAGCACTGTCCCTCACGGTGCCATCTTACCCATCAGCTAGTCTTTGTACAGCAGGGCTCTGGTCATGATGTTCCAGCCCCAAAATAAAAATGAATCTAATTTCTCTGTTATATTCTTTCTCTGATTGTGGGAGGTGATTTCTCTACTTTGAGTGGCAGGCTACCCCTGCCTACCCCCAGATGAGTGGCTGTATGAAGGGATGACTTCATTCACTCAAATGTGCTCTGCCCCACTTTATAATTCTGCCTTGAAGATAGTATAGTTGTGTAGCCCCACACTTCTTGCCTTTTAAGCTGGCTTGAGCATTCAGCTTGGCACTCTCCCATCCACCTTACAGAATCTCTGGCTTCAAGGATGTCTGAGGTGTTCAAAGTTGTACCTTCACATCTTCCAGGATGTGCACCCTGGATTAGCTCATCAGTTCTCAATATTTCCCGTAAGATTTGTCTGGACATGTGACCCTGTAAACCATATTTTTTGTGTCCCCTTTGCAAAGAGCAGAATATATGACAGAAGCATGCTTACATTACAAAATAAATTAACAAAAGAAATTAATACATTACTCTGGTCACGTGTCCATCACAAAGACCATAACTCATGACTGGTGACGCCACACACGTGAATAATGAAGGTGTTACCTTCACTAGCATTGATAAATATGCCTAACCCACTGCTTCATATTATATATGCCTATTATGACACAACATTTTAAATGATAAACCTTTTAAATTAATGGTTTACATGAAAATTAAGCTGTTTCTCTTTGAATCCAGCTGCATTTTTAATGTAGTGCAAGGCAATTGTGATGTCATCAAGCATTATAAAAACTGCTCTCCTATTGGCTAAACTATATCATCAAGAGTTTGGCTACTCTTTCTACCAATGTTTTGTTCAAGAAGACAAACTAAGTGCACAAGATCATCAATGTCTATTTTAAGGCACAACCTGGGAGGATACAATGGTGAGCACTAGTATAGTACATTACAAAGTAATACGTAACCAATACATAACAGTGGCACATCCGAATGACACAGTTATAGGTGTCTGACAGTTGAATCTTCAGAAGTGACATAAAATGCAGTGTATAAGAATCAACCCCACAACCGAAAATTAGAGTGCAAACTAGCAAGCCAAATAGCAAAGGTTCATTCACATAGAGGAGTACTGTATATAGCTTGCTTAAAAGGCATGGTTGGGACTGGAAGTATGGCCTAGAGGTTAAAGTAATGAACTTCAAATGAGCTTGGTACATCCATCAGACCTGGGTTTGAGTCCCATAACCTCTGCTTACATACTGTATGACTCTGAGCAAGTCACTTAACCTCCCCGGTGCTCTTGGGTTCCCCCTGTAGACAGGCACTTGTGTCTAGTGGGCTTTACCCAGTTACAAAACGAAACAAAACAAAAAAATTCTATGAAAGGCCTATACTGTTTTGCAGAGATGAAGCTTAGGGGGTATAAAATTCCATAACATAGGTGCAAAGATAGAGAAAGTCAAATCCTCAAATGTATTTTTAGTTTTAGGTGTTTACAGCAGGCTAAGCTCAACTAACCTCAGTGGGTAGGAACTCCTGCTAGGCTTAAGAAGTGAGGCAAGGAAAGCTGGCATCTGCTTGTGAAAGGTATTATAGATGACACCCCCTACTGTAAAATCATGCAGGGAGGAGGAAGGGAGCCATTCCAGCTTGGCATATAAATCACAGTGGTGTGTTTGGAGATTGGCAGTGAGAGCAAAAGCAGCAAATATTATTGTGTGTCATGTCCCACTTCAGTAGAGTAGCTTTGGCAAAGGAGGTGAAGACAGGCAGTCTATATAAAAACTTCAATAAGAAGACTCCATGGGCGATGGTGATGTGGGCACTGGGGGGGTGAAGTTATTGCTAATTTTGTAAAATATCCCTAGACTGGAACTAACAGCCTTACACATGCCCTTGATATGTAATGAAAAGTCCAAAGAAGGATCTGTTTATTTAGTTTTTGTTGACCGGGAAAGGAGGTCTAGACAATTCTGCCTATTTTCAGCCTCATCCTGGGGAAGGGGTATACAGATGGATGCCAACTGACATTGAACCAGATTAAGCTGTTAGTGGTACTTCTAGTAAATAGCAGAAATTTGGCCAGGACACTGGGAAAATTCCCCTACTCAGCAGTAGGGGGAGATTCTGTCCCTGAGGCTATCTTCCAAGATTGCTTCTTGGCAGACTATAGAGGAGGATGTGGAGGAGATGGTGCTAGAACTGGATGCTGAAAAACTGAGTCCTGAGCTACTGAAAGATGTACCAGGCGAAAAAGGGGGATGTGTAGGAGAAAACTGAAGAACCAGAGAAATCCTCTACTGATGTTGCTCCTGAGCAACCAATATTTGAGGCTTGTATGTCTTGAAATATGACTGCTTTATCTGAGCTACCTTAAGACAGCTTCTCAGGCCTTAGTGACGTTAGTGTAATGCAGTTGGATGCACTGGGAGAATCTGGAGAGTTAAATCTTGTGGAAATAGAAATTATGCGGAAACTAGATGCTGAAGAGAAGAGTTTCTTGTTTAAGAAAATGTAGCTTCACAAAAGACTTACAGACTTTCAGTCTGACAGGCACACTGATTCTGTCAAAAACAAACAGCTGGATGTGAATGATGTAGTCACATCAAAGGACTCCTCCAGAGACTGGGCAGAGGCTGTAGAGTAGGTGGAACGCCTGCAGCAAAGTCAGGACTCGCAAAGAGCAATTGCGTCGGGAATGTCAGTTACAGGTACTCAAGAGCCTGGCTTAGGATGGGCTGGAAAATTGGTCTCCACTCCAGAGTCAACTTGATCAATTGAGACAGCCCTACAGAGTGCCAGATGGGAAAAAGATAGTAGCTCAGGTCAGTGGGTCTCTGGTCAATCTCCTATACAAATGCCAGTAGTACTGAACCCAGCTGGGCAGTGTTCACCGGATGCACAGAATTAGGATTCGGAGGTACCTCCTGAACTAGCCCTTACTCAGAATCCAATTTTACAACTTCCACAGCAACAAACAATTACTGAGATAGATGTAGATGGGGCACACCCCCAATGTTGCTGCTGCACCACCCCAAAGTCCTTTAAATATAATAAATAAGGAGACACCTTGTTCTTTTTCTTCTTTATTTAAATATCCTATATTTCCTGCCAAATGGCATAATGCAGTATAATTATCCTATACAGGAGGTATGTCTGAACCGCCAGACAGGTTGTTTGTTGCCAGGACCCTTTTGAAAGACTCAATGAAGTTTTTTTCTAATGAAATATATGCACTTATACATATCTCTGGCGAAACAATGTTTGACTTTAGTTTTAAGTCTCTTAATGGTTTGGAACACTTTTGGATTAAGTACTACACTTTAATGAAAACTACCCTGTGGGCACCATTTCTGGCAATACCACTGACAAAGCCTGTCCAAAAAATTATAACAGTACTCTTTTGAAATGAGGGTGTCAGTGTGAATTACCTTATTTATTGGTTGAACCAAAGATGCACGATTATTGAAGAGCCGACTGCAAGTTTAGACTCTGAAAATATTTGGACTGGGGAGTGAAAGGTTAAGGTGTTGTTAAAACCATTGGCACTGGTGTAATCCACTTACCTAATTCTTTTTTTAGGTAGGGACCGGGGAATACTTTTCTACACCGGTCAGCCAAAGATGTGCTACAAGTGTGGCTCAGTAGCATATCTGAGTAGTATCTGTGATCAAATAAGATTTACTGTTTGTGGAGAATTGGGGCATATGGTGTCTCAATGTACAAGTGAATGCAAATGTAATCTCTGTGACGAGCCTGGACATACCTTCTAAAATTGTAAATGGGTAGCCCATAATAGTCCTGAACAGGCAGATGGAGAGGAACAATGCTTATTAATTACTTTTACACAGAAAAATAAGTTGGGATTTCATAAGCAGCAAAGTCAGGGCAGAAATGGAACTGTGGTACCCCCCCCCCACATTGGGTTCTCTACTACCCCCAACAAACTGCAGATTCAGTGATTGTCAATATTCAAAAAGACCAACCCCAAGGGGAAAAACCTGAACAAATATCTAGAAAACCTGTGTCAAGTAGGAGTGATGTATCTAATGTGGATAGGGTGGGTCCCTCAAAGTCAGGTATTGGGCAAACTGGTGATTTAATGACCCCACTTCCCCCCAACCCTGTGACTGATCCAGATGATACAGTTATTATAGCTAAGCATAAAACTCGAGCTTCAGTATCACAAACACAGTTGAGATCAAGTACATTACCCCTGTCAAATAAATTTGATATCTTGCAGCGTGGGAACACAGAGAATGACTCAAATGTCTCCTCCATGGCATCATCTGAGCCTGAAGTCACCACTGACATGGAACAACCAGAGGCAGTGAAAGGTCCTCAAAAAAGGAATGCAAAGTTGAAAAAGCAAAATTCAAGAAGGTGAAGTATACATGACTTAGGTAACCATGCGTGTCCATTTTTCATACTATACTATTACTGTAAATAGTATAAAGAGGGACAGTAAAAGAAAGTTATTTTTTTCCTTTCTTTCTGACCTCCCATTTAGTATTTACTTTTTACAAGATGTCAGCCCACAATCTTTGAAAGAAACAATGTTAGCCTCAAAAGGATGGTTTGCAGGGCACTTCCTTTTGTCCATTGGGCAAGAAACCTGTTTGGGACTTGGGATTCTGTTTAAATTGCCCGAGCTCCAACTTCTAAAATTATTTTATTTGGTTCCAGTCAGGGTTATGATTCTTGACGTGCTCATACAAGGTCTGTTGTTTAGATTAATAAATCTGTATGCACCTCAGACAAAGGCCGAACTTTATGAACTCCTGAACTTAATCCAGCCTTTTTTGTTTGCTGCACATCATATGGAGTTTTCTGGGGACATCAACTGCCCCCTACTGGTAAAAACCTTGAAAACCTATTGTGACTCTAATCTTCTGGCAACGGTTATAGATAAAGCTAAATTAAAGGACTCTTATTCTTTTTTCACTAAATTAACTACTCCCACATTTCAGAAGGGGTCTTCAACTTCAAGAATAGACTATATTTTTACATCTAGATATATAAATATTCTCTCAGCAACCTCATATTCTGTAGAATTTTCTGATTACAAAATAGTGGGTATTAAAATAGGAGCCCAGGGGTATTTCAAAAGTGGTCCAGGATTTTGGAAATTGAATGTTTCATTATTTATCAGATGAGCATGTGCTGCAGACATTCTGTCATTTTGTAGTTGCAAGGAAATCTGTTTATCTTTTGTTTAATAATCCTAGTCAATGGTGGGTAGATACGAAAGCAAACTTACTGAAACTTTGTCAAAATATTAGTAGACATAGAAATCAAAGCCAGTATTTTAGATACCTATATAATAGAAAGCTACTACAACAATTGGTCTCAATCACACAAGAGACAGGACAAGAGCTTACTTTGCAAATAGATAAAGTAAAACAGCAGATGAAGGATTATCATATCCAGAAAGGATAGACTTTATATCACCGGCAGCAATTTTGTATTCAGGAGAATTTGAATGAAATATGTCCTTTTGAAAACTATAATGCAGCTATAAAGGTTAAGCAAATTACTTCTTTAAAAGGGGATGATGGGACAGAATACAAATCCAAGAATGGGATTTTAAACCTTGTGAATCAGTTTGCTAACAAAATGTATGGTCCCTTGGAGGCAGAAAGAGAGTCCTATATAAATTATTTCATTGATTTAGACATTCCTGTGATACACAAAGATTTATTAATACCATTATCTCAACCCATTCAAGTCTTGGAAATACAGGATGCAATTGTCACATTAGCAGAAGGTAAAGCCCCGGAGCCGGATGGTCAGCCAAATGAGCTTTTTAAAATTGTAGAGCAAGAGCTCGTACATGGGTTAATTGCTGTGTTTAATTTTTTATTACAAACTACACAGATTCCTTTTTCCATGAATATGGGTATATTAACATACTTTTATGAAAAAGGGGACAGAACTTTATTAAAAAACTGGATGCCAATTAGCTTATTAAATTCAGATTTCAAGTTACTAACAAAACTTTTGCTAAAGCGTCTGGCTACAGTGGCAGATTTTGTCCTCTCAAAGGCGTAAGCATATGCCGTTCCAGGTAGGAAGATTCAGGATCACTTACTGCTTATTAGAAAACTTCTAGTATTGGGAAATAATGGCTGTTTGGATGGATACTTGGTCTCCTTGGACCAGGAAAAGGCGTTTGATAGAGTTAGCCATACATTCTTATGGGAAGTTCTAAGACAGTATCGGATACTGGAGGTGATAATAGGGTTGGTTCAAAGTATATTCAGAACTGCCACAGTGGTACCGGTGGTACAAGGCTGGAAGAGCCCTTTAGTGCATCTTAAAACAGGAGTGAGGCAAGGCTGCCCACTAAGCCCTATTTTATATGTTTTCTTTTATTGATCCTCTGTTAAGGAAAATAGCTAGAAATAATTTGGTGCTACAAATACAGTTGAGGAATATGGCTTTCCCCCATAAAATAATAGCGTATGCTGATGATATGACTCTTATTGTTCATAATTCAGCATCTTTAGCTTAAAGCACTACAGTTATGTACAAACTTTGGGAAAATATCAGGAGCCACCTTGAATACTGATAAATGTCTTGGTCAGAGATTACATTCTACTCTGAATTATAGAGGAAGTGTTGCAGGAATCCTTATTCAACCAGATCCTGCTAAGGTCCTAGGGATTTGGTTTGGGCCTGGTGAAATGGATAACTTGAATTGGAAGGGAAAACTAGAAATTGGGAAACAAAAAGTGAGTCAGTGGAATAGAGGGGACATTAGGTAAAAAGAAAATATTTTATCTTTTATTTTTAAGTTACATATTTCTACCCCCAAACATAGAGAGACAGAATTACTCCGTATTTATTTCAAGCCTGCTGGGGATGCAGACTAAATCAAAATAAAAGAAATATTCTTTATTTACCTTTAAAACAAGGGGGGATTAAATATGTTAAATCCTATTTTGTTTTTTAATAGTTTCTTTCTACATACAAATATTAAACCTTTACTTGGCCAACACACTATAGTATGGGGGAATTTACTTAAACATAAATGTTCTCATTGGATAAGTCTTTGGGATTTAAGAGCTTTAATTGTATTAAAAAAATCTATAGAAAGGCCAGAATATAAATAAACAATAAATGCCCAAATGAGCATAGGGAATCTTTGCTGCACCTTCTCAATAATTCTAGAGTACCAGATCATATTTGGGATTTCCACTGGATAGCGTGTCATGAAAAAATAAACATCAGAGTGAATCAAAAACATAAGAAAGTGGAAGAAAGGCTTTGTGGTAGACCTCACTGCATACAGCAGGAAGAAACTATTCAACATTTACCTTTTTCCTGTTCTTTTATCTCTGGGTTTTGAAGTTTCTTAGCACAGACATGGAAGGAGCCAATGTTTAGTACTATAATGTATCAGTCTTTAATGTATGGAGTATTTCCTGTTGGATGGTAATGCTGGAATAAGGGCACACTGCAATTATTTATGATAATTCTGAAATGGAATATATGGCTTACAAGATGTGGTTTTACTTTATAGCAAAGAGAAAGTAATCATGAGGAACTGTATAACAAGGTTATGTCAGAATTGCTTAAATTGTATAAGGAAGAAAAACAACATCTAGCTAGGAGTTTGTTACTGGAATTATGGAACTGCCTACCTTGGGTGACAGATAATAATGCACCTATAACTTGAAATTTTCTGTTCTTTTGCACTACTACTATGATACTGTGATGGTTTATTTATATTTATTTTCTGGAAAATTTCTATATTAGTACTATTCTTTGACTGTTCTTATGATTTACTGTGATATGTATTCTCTTTGTATTTTCTTTGGATTATTCTAATACAAATTCCCCTACTCTTTGCAGTGGGGGTGCTGCCATCTCGCATTGCAAGATGGCGGATACCCTGTCAGAGATGAAGGAGGAGGTGGATGCTGTTTGTGAGCAGACTGAAGTCTGGTCCCCAACTTCAGTTTATGGCCAGAAAGGGGATGAAGATGTGGTTCATGTGGAGTTTTCCATACCACAAACGGAGCATATAGAGACTGCACGAGATCCGATTTGGGTTTGTAGTGCTGATGAGGTCGACGAACGACAAACGGAAATAGCACTACTGGGGAATAAGGATGTACCACAACAAAGGAAAATGAACTTTCAAACTATAGGCACCACTTCAACATTGGGTTTTTCCATGGAAAAACGCTCAGAAATGCTGCCAAATGCAACAGCTGATCTTGACAATCAGCTGGGAGTACCAGTCAGCATACCAGAAATGGACCTACACCCAGAACATAGCATTTCTTAATGAGAGGCAATGACTGCACAACAGGTAAAAGCAGCCTTTTCTTTATCAAACCAGTTAGGCTCACCAATAAATTTTCAAGATTGGTCTGCGGAAACTGCTCTGCAAGATGTCGGCTGGGCTGGAACCGCTGAAGGAAAATGGGTACCGGACCCACACTGGGAGGACTTTACAAGTCAAAATACTCAGGGCCCCCCCCAACAGACTAATGCAGTGTACACCCATCTACAAGTTACCATGCTGAGGAGATGGGAGCAACTTCAAAAAGACTATTTTCACAGGTACCTTTTTCACATTCCTCTATAACTGCTACTGGTCTAGACCATAAAAATGGGAACTTAAATGCACAAATTAAATAGTGACTCTGAGTTGGATGTTCCTGCTTCTTCATTCCCTAGAGGGGAAGACAGACAGACAGATTTAACTTTCTCGGAACTCTTTAAAAATAAAGTAGAACCAGCTCCTAGCAAGAATGCAGTAAGGTTAAGATATAGAGAAGGCCTGGAAGAGCACCCCGCCAGACTTTATGTTGTGTGCAAACTACTTAAAGAATCTATGAACTTCCAAGTGGCAAACATATATGCATTAATGCATTTCTCAGGGGAAGATGCTTTCAATATTAGTTTTAAAACCTTCACCAATTTGGAGAGATTTTGGCAGAAATATGATGTATTGAAAACCTCACCCTTATGGACACCTTTCTGGGCTATACCTCCTACTAAGCCTTTGTATAAATCAGCCACAATTATGTTTAGAAATGAAGGGATAAATGTTAATAATATTTTATTTTGGCCGGAAAAAAATTGTACAGTACAGGAGCCTCCAAAGGCAATTATAGATACTGAAGGGATATGGACTGGGGAACGGTGGAGATTTTGAGTAAAATTACATTAAAAGAATGGGGACATACAACACATACCTAACAGTTTTTTTTCTTGGAAGAGATAGAGGTGTGTGCTTCTATCCCCGCCAACTATAAATGTGGTTGCAGGACATACTGTACCTCAGTAGCACTTGCGATCACCTTTGGTGCTCCTTATGTGGAGATTTTGGGCATGCTAGCACAATATGCAGGAATGTCTTCTGCAGTAACTTTTGTGACGAACCCGGGCATGCATATTATCAGTGCCCTTGAGCAGGACAAAACAGGACTGTGGGGGGGGGGGATAACCAGGCTAATCTAGTTTCTCAGGCTCAAGAAAAGTTCCAATTAGAGGAACCTGGTAGCTCAGTCCAAGAGAGGCTTACCACTATGTCACATCCCCCTCAGAAAACAGACCTCCTGCATGCAGTGAACCTGCTTTGCAATCCACAAAGGAAATTTCAGATAGGATGCAAAGGGAGCCAGGCCTAAGATGGCCTTCTGATACTGCTCATACTGAGATGCCCCCACAGAATTTCAGTTACCCAGTTCTAAGAGACTTACCAGAGCTTCCAGTAAACAGGCTTCAAAATTACTACTCCCCCCGGACCCAATAATTCCCTTACACAACACTTTTCAGGCACTACAAGAGGACGGAGATTCTGAACCAGAATCAGATTTATTTTCAAGATTGGGAATGGTTTCAGAAATGGAGGCAGAGGAAGACAGTACTTAAGGGCCTTTGGAAACTAAGAAAAAGAAAGGGCACAAATGAAAATTGAAACAAAATGGTGACCCTTAAAAAAACTGTGTCAATGCCACCTTTACACATAGCATCCCTAAATGTCTGTAGCATGAATAGTTACAAAAAAAGAACTTCTATTTTGTCATTTTTTAAATATACACATTATGATGTGATATTTTTACAAGAAACTAGGTTTAACACCTTGTTAGACATCACACAGACTAAAAGAAGTTGGATGTGGGGCCCATCATTTTGGTCTTTTGGCCTTGAAGTGGCAAATGGGGTAGGTATACTTTTTAAAGGCCAAAATATCCAGATACAGAGGACCATAGATATTTTACCAGGGAGGGCCCTATTAGTTGATTGTATTCATAATGAAAATATTATAAGGCTTATTAATACTTATGCTCCAAGGCCCCAATATTCAGAATTGTGCCTGGCAATGGTGCATGCGGTGGCACAGTGCAACTGGTGCAACTAAGAAATATATTCAAAAGAGATAAGCCATGGCACATCTCCTCTGAATAAATCAGGTAATGTGCACTGCGCAAATATGATACGCTGGTGCATCCCCCCAGACAGGGTTGAATACCAGGAATTTGAACTGCGCCAGTGCAACAGAGTTACGCTGTGTGAAAATTCCTGATATTCAGCCAGCAGTATGCAAATGGGGCCATAATACACGCAAGGCACAACTGGGGCCATTTTAATGTCATTATGGCCCCATTTGCATGTGTTGTGCAGGGCTGGCCAGCAAGATGCGCCTGGCGCTCTACACAACATGCGGTGCTGTCAGAGGAGGTCTAGTGGTCCCCCCTCCCATCCCATATCCCCATTCACCTGACAGGAAAACCTGCCAAATCCCACAGCAGTCTGGTAATTTACCCCCTCCCATAGCCAGTTGTGGTACAATCCTTGCTACAAATTACCCTGGTGGTCTGGTAGGGCGCCACCCACCTGCTGCAACCCCGATCACCCAACATAGATCTATGTAAAGTCCCTGATAGTCTAGTGGTAACCCCTCCTCCTTGTAGCCCCAATTGGCTTGAAATACATCTCTATATAATCCCTGGTAGTCTAGAAGTACTCCCACCCTCCATAGCTCTGATCACCAAAAGTAATATAATAATAATCCCTGGTAGTCTAATAGCACCCCCACACCCCCCACTTGGGACCCCCAGCCCACCACCCCAACATCGGCGGGCAGCAGCAAACCCACCCACATACCTCCGTGGCTGCCCATGCGGAATGACAGCTTACAGTATCAGCAGCAAGCCCACTGATCCACACTGCGGACCAGTGGTCTTGCAGTGCATACTATAATAGTCAATCACAAATATGTGAATGACTTCATTCACATATTTGTGAATAACTATTACAGTATGCACTGCAAGCCAATTGGTCCACAGTGTGGACCAATGGGCTTTCAGCTGATTCTGTAAGCTGTCATCCAGCAGGTGCACTTGCAGAGGTATGTGGGTGGGACTGCTACTACTGCAGACAGGGGGGAGCTGACTGGGCAGGAAGTCCTTTGTGGGTGGGGGATGGGGAATAACTACTGAACCACCAGGGATTCATTCCATCGATTGTATGGGTGATCGGTGTTCCAGGATGGGAAGAGGGGCACCACTAGACTACCAGGGACAGAATCATAAATTATTTTGGGTGATTGGAGGATCAGGAGGGGTGGGGGGGGGTTCCACTAGACTGCCAGGAACAGAAGGCTAAATTATTTTGGGCAATCAGAGGGTAGAGAGAGGAGGGGGATACCACTAGACTACCAGGGATATAATATTCTTTTATTTCGGGTGATCAGGGTTACAGGCAGGGAGGGAGGTACCACTGGACCACCAGGGACATTACAGAGTGCTTGTGTACAGTGTTCGGAGGGGGGGAAGCCTCCCATGGCTGGTGGCTGCTGTGATGCACCTTGCATTACAGCAGTTTGCCTGTGAGTGACTACCATTTGAGCTTTATTTTTTGGCTCAGCTTTGTGCCCCACCTGGTATGCAGCACATCTCAGGGTTGTACCAGCATACGTGCCACACATGCTGGGCTGAATATCGGGATGCATCGCATATACATGGGCACGGCCGCTGGAGATATGCCACCCACATTATCTTTGGACCCTGGCACATTGGGAATTGCGCTGCACAATTCCCGCTTTTGAATATTGCCCCAGGGCACATTTCTGGGGTTGTGCTGGCTCAACTCAGTTGTGCCAAGTGCAACCCCTTTAAATATCTAGCCCCCAGAGTAAATCCTCCAGGATTGAGCTTTTTAACAAAATTAGACCATACCTGCACACCGCACGAAATGTAATTTGGGGGGCAGACATGAACTGTACATTAGATACTAAAATGAAAGTCAATATACAAAAAAAGGTATATTGTGAAACTCATGCTCTGAAAAACATAATTGAAACTGTTAAATTAAAGGATGCCTATAGGTAACTCCATAAAAACCAAGGTTATACCTATAAAAGAAACACTTTAGCCACTAGGATAGATTTTATATTCCTTTCCTGTTTTCTTATACCAGGTTCCTTTAACATATATCCCAGTGAGTTCTCTGACCACTCATTATTATCATGTATTATTTAGTTTGATAATGTACCAACTAGATTCCCATCTATACAAAAAAGATGGAAATTAAATTCATTATTACTGCAATCGGAAGAAACCAGACAAAATATCCTTTCCTTGTTACAAGCTAAGATTTCAGTTCAATGCATGTGCGAGGATCTTGGAATGTGGTGGATAGATACTAAAAAAGATATTAAGGATTTTTTTATTCATTTTGAGAAAACCAAAACAAACTCAGAGTATTTACAATATTTACCTTATAGAAACCAGTTTTATAAGTTACTTATGCTGATAAAACTCAAATAGATCTCATTAAGTCAAAAATGTTTCAGTTTCAATATAATAGGGCTGTTTCACTGGCGGCAGAAATATGGCCTAGAGAAGCAGCCATATTCAGATCCTTGTCAGGCCTGTAAACAAAAACCGGAACAGAAAATAACAAATGGGATTATAAATTCAAATGGAATCTTACTTACTTCAAATGCAGGCATTTTATCAGTTGTGCAAGACACTGTACAGGACCTTTTTGGTATTAAATTTGAACCTACAGAATCTTGGGACCATCTACTGTAGTTCAGTTTCCAGTACCACAAATTACAACCACTACTTTTAACATGCTAGAAGCCTCTATCACCAAAGTTGAAGTCTTAGAAGCTATAACACATTTAAAGCTGGGGATTTCACCAGGAGTTGATGGCCTGACTCATAAATTTTGTAAAACGTTTCCAAATGAGTTAGGGAGCATTAGTAGACCTTTATAATGGAATGCTGAATTCACAAGTACAGCTAGAAAATTTCTTCACTGCAGTAATGATTTTTTGATTTAAATGTGGTGATAGGTGTAATCTGCAAAACTGGAGGCCCATCAGCCTCCTTAATACCGATTATAAAATATTGGCAAATATTTTAAGTAAAAGACTACAAAATGCAGCAGAGGAAGCAATTCATCCAGCTCAAACATGTTTGATGCCAAATATAAATATTTACCAAAATCTTTTGTTTCTTAGAGACATCTTTGAATTTGGTAATCAGGGAAAACTTAAGAGTTATGTATTAGCCTTAGGTCAGGCTAAGGCCTTTGATAAGGTCTCACACTCCTATCTTATCCAAGTTCTTGAGCACTATGGTCTCCTGCGCATATTTATAACTTCAGTAAAGATACTTTATAAAGAAACAAATGTCATTCCCTCAGTTAATGGACTGTTAGGAGATCCAATAAACTTAAGGAGAGGTGTGTGGCAAGGTTGCCCAATTAGTCCATTATTATACACATTCACTCTAGACCCAATAGTTAGTCAAATTATTTGGGATGTTACTATCAAAGGAATTTCTCTGCATAAGGATATCCCCCCTCAAAAATTAGCAGTGTATGCAGATGATGTTTGTATTTTTGTGAAAGATAAATGATCAGGATTAAAGGCAATACAGCCTTTCCAAAACTTTTCAAAACTAACTGACACAGAGCTGAATATATGACGAAGTAAGGGTATACTAAATGCATTCTACAGCAAATATTTCTATCACAACCACTTCTATACAATTTATAGGGATCACTTATGGAACAGGAAATTTGGCATCCATCATTTGGGAAAAGAAAATTCAACTATATGAAAGGAAGGTCATGGCCTGGAAATCTTGAACAATGTCCAAACAAAAGCGTATCCTTATTATAAAAGAGTTTCTTTTATCTATGCTCTTATAGATATGTAAAATATACCCTATTCCTCAATGTTTCTTCCAAATGGTCTGGGGTAGCAGATTAAATCCCATTAAAAGACAGTACACATACTCACCAAGAAAGGAGGCCTTAGTATGATAAACCCTCTTATTTTTTATTACACATGTTTTCTGATTTCCACTCTGCAGGTGAACTGGCAAACAACAACACATCCTTGGCAGGAATGGACAAATTGCTCTTTAAATTTGTGTTACAGAAATGGGTACTGGAACCCCCAAAACTACTCTCTCATTTACAGGCCCCAGAATTTGCTATACTGGCTATTAACAAACTAGAATTACTTACTGTACATGTTATACTCTCAAATTTTGAGCAGAATATCAGCTATTCAGGTAGATTTCCCAGGTGTTCCCCCACAGAACTACAAATCTCATTACAATTATTAACTGACAAAAGAATATCACTCAAAACATGAGATGTGTTGTGACTTAGTTGTCATGGGAAACTAGGTGTTAAGGGCAACTTAAAGCATAAGCCAATTCATGAGAGACAATGTTTGCATCCAGAATGTGTCCGAATAGAAGAATCACAGGAGCAGTTTTTCATTTTATGTGCTTTTGCGGTACAATTGTGGAAAATTTTGGCCACTAGATGGCGTTGGCCTTTCTTACAGAATATCACATATGAGAGTTTGATATTGG
The DNA here is from genome assembly GCA_016271365.2 of Neoceratodus forsteri. Classification (NCBI taxonomy): domain Eukaryota; kingdom Metazoa; phylum Chordata; order Ceratodontiformes; family Ceratodontidae; genus Neoceratodus; species Neoceratodus forsteri. The sequence goes on along the minus strand of JADMNL010000022.1, from coordinate 433,278,797 downwards.
GGGATTATACAGGGATTCTACAGAATTATCATACTAGCACTCTACATGTTATTTTTTCTTGTATAAAATATTTTCTATGGCAAGCAAGATGCCAGTATTTAACACAGCATATTCAACTTGCTAACCCAATGATAGTAGTTTGAATAGAAAAAGACAGTGCAACAAGTAAGGGAAAGGGATTATAATAAACTGGGGAAAGTAGCAACAGATAAACTTTGGAAGAGAATAACGTGTCTTACATAGTTTCCTGGAAAGATGGAATAATGTGCATGTTTATACTGATTTTTTCTTGGAAAATTGTTGTTTTGGATTCTATGTACAATAGTTCTTTTTTGTACTTTTTGATTTGTCTGCTGTATTATAACTGAGTTTATGTTTTCATTTGTTGCAATAAAAATTTGCCTACTCCTTTCAAGAAGTGCCATGGGATCTTTAACATCCACCTGAGCAGGTAGATGGGACCTTGGTTTAAAGTCTCATCCAAAAGACGGCACCTCCAGAGTGCAGCACCCCCCTCATGCTGCACTACAATGTCAATACTGGGATTTAACCCAAGTACCTGGTGTGCGGATAGAACTCACAACCTTCTGATCTTCCAGCCTCAGAGGTGAGTGTGCAACCTGCCGATCCACTGACAATGCTAAAGGTTGCTAAAGTTTGCATAAGGTAACTGAAGTTTGTTATGGGGGCAAGAGAAGTTTCATCATTACACAAAACTGTCAGAGTGGATGGACAGCTTTTCAGGTGCACGTTCAGAGTACACGGACCCATATTTGATATGTTGAAACCTGTTATGTAAATAACTTCTAAGGCAGGAGAGTGTTGACTGTGAGATAACCCAGATCACCAAGTTTGCTGCACAGTAGGGAGTGATACACAAGGTCAAAGACCTTGGTGAGTTCTATGAAAACAGCTGTACTCAAGTCACCTCTGTCCATAGCTGTAACAATGTTAGTAGTGAGGTAGTGAGGGTCAAAAAGGTAGCTGTAGTACTATGTTCTGTATGAAAATGACGTTGAGCTGGATTCAAGAGGTTAAAGGAGGTCAGAGAGAAACAATTTTTTCCTGGACTGTATTAAGAGCTGGGAGTATGGCACTGGCCTGTAGTTACTGGAGTCCTTGAGATCCCCTTTCTGATAGACAGAAACAATATTAGATAGCATCCATAGATCGGGCAGAATTCCAGAAGTAAGGGACAAATTTATTATCCTAGTAACCAGACAGGCAAGCTCACAGGCAGCATCCTTAAGAAGCTTTGATTCAATTCCATCTGATACAGCAGTCTTTGCTTCAGGTATCACTTGAAGTCTGCAGTCCTTGAGGTTTTCATAGTTTTCAAGTAGAAGGGTGGGCGACTCTGAGAACCATCAATGCATCAGGCAGCTCATTCATGGAAGATGGCAATTTCAAGCAGGCAAAAAGTGAGCAATAACCAAAGAGAGAGGCAACATTTATGGTATTTAAGTTGCCTTTGAGCTGACTGCAGACTACGACATTTAATAGAACAACCCCTCCCCCCCCACACACACACACACAAAATGCTTTACAAACATGATGCATAAGAAGCATGATATAGGTCTGCAACTGGAACTGAATAATTTATAATGAGTAGTCTAACTTGCATAACACTAGAGTTCCTGACGTTGGGATCACTCACCTTGAGAAAACTCAACTTGGAGTGAAATGCTGGCAAAGAAGATGGGGACTGTAAAAACTAAATAAAATAGTTCATTAAAATTAATAGGGTGAGTTAAGCAGCATATTTCCATTTACTTTGTATCATTTGTCTTATGTATACTATATCCTTCACCCCCTAAAAAACTGATACAATTTCTTTTTTTTTTCATTCCTTTGTAAGGAGTCTGAGGCTCCCCAGAACAACTACAAAAATATTTTTTTTTAAGTGTGATGTAAAAATGATGTATTGGTAAATTAAACAACTGATAATTTCAAACTGTACTGATATTATTTTTATGTACTGTCTTGACCCTAAGCTTTCATTAAAAAAAATGTTTTCTAGCCCTAATGGTTCCAAAGTTAACTCTTTCTAAATAGAATCTGTTTGAAAAAGGTTAACTTTGGAAATGTTAGATATAGAAACTGAATATGTAAGAACACATACAGAACCTCTTTCTTATGTATTTAAAAAATGCTTGAAGAATTAGCTATTGACATATAGGCTGGGATATTCAGAGCAGTTGCGCAACACACAACAGGGATGTGCCAACGCAAGTGTGGCAATGCGGCGGAGAGTGATATTCAGCAGCAGCAAATGCGCAGCACAAGTACTAATGTGCCAATGCATAATGATAATGAATGCATGCGCAAATGCAGCGGGCATAGCCATGCATATGCAGCACAGTGTGATATTCAATGGCAGGTGAGTGGCCTAAGACAGGAGCAACCAGGACATGCATGGAGCAGCCTTGAGCACATAAAAAGAGGGAGCAAGTGAGGGAAGGATGCTTGCACCACAGGACAGTCAGATCGAGGGAGAACAAGGGGGCAGCCGGAAAGGCAGAAGGGGAGCCACAGAGTGTGAGGCGGGCTGAGAGAGGCACAGAGTGGGGACCTGGGAGTCTGAAAGCACCAGACACTGGGCATGTGAGCATGTGAGTGAGTGTGAGAGACAGTGTGTGTGTGTGTGTGTGTGTGTGTGAGACAGGGTGCAAGACAACCCATAGCGAGTGTCCGTGACACCCATCACAGGAGGGTCAGCACAGTGGGGTGGAGAGGTGGGAGGCGGAGGCCACAGAGTGCAGACCAGGCAGCCCCAAACAGGGGTGCGCACAGTGCAGGGACACAGACAGCAGCCAACAGCCGGGGCGGCCAGGGGAGAGAGCCACCCAGGGGGAGGACGTACAGCCCAGGCCATGACCAGTGCAACATTTCAGATGGAGGCAGTAATGAGGAGAGTGAGGAAGCAGCACACAGACCAGCATAGCCATGGAAGGGCCCATCGGCAGTATGCCCAGAACAGGTGGTACCATGCCCACATCACCTTCGAACAGTATAGTGATACAGAGATCGTGGGCTGGTACCGCCTGAACTGGGCCATTCTGAGGTTGCTCTGTGAGCTGTGCAGTGAGGAGATGCAGGCACCGACAAGACAGAGCCATGCCCTGTCTGTGGAGACAAAGGTCACAGCCGTCATGTGCCTGCTCACCATGGACACCTTCCAGAGACCAAAGGGGACACCTCAGGCATAACCCAGCCGGCCGCGTCATGGCTCCTCACAATTCCTCAACACACTGCTGCCACATGCTGCAGAGTACATCCATTTCCACGGCACACAGGCAGAGCATACAGCAAACATGCAGAAGTACCACAGGGTGGCACGGTTGCCTGGTGTGCTAGGGGCCATTGACTGCACCCATGTCGGCATCCATGCACCACCTGACCCGGAGGGGGTGGCCTATATAAACAGGAAGGGCTATGCCAGTGTCAACTGCCAGGTGGTGTGCGATGCCAGGGGGTGCATAATTAATGTCTGTGCCACACACAATGGGGGAGCACATGATGCCTTTATCTAGCACCAGTCAGAACTGTACCAGAGGTTTCAGAGTGGGGACATCCCCACTGGCCACCTAGTGGGTGAGTATGCTGTGTATGTGATATGCCAGGAACAGCAGGGCAGGGTGTGCAGGATGCCAGGGCATGGGTGTTAGGGGATGTGGTGGGGGGGCAATGACACAGGCCACCAAGCTAACCAGACACCTCTCCACACAGGTGACAGAGGCTACCCACTCTGGCTATGGCTGATCACCCCATACCGGCGCCTGTCAACCCCAGCACAGGAGCAATACAATGAGGCACACACCAGCACACAGAACATCATCGAGTGGGTGTTTGGGCTGCTGAAGGCTTGGTTCCATTGCCTGAACAGGTCCGGAGGTGCCCTACAGTACAGCCCCTCAAAGATCTGTGGCCTATTCCTGGCCTGCTGTGTACTCCACTACATGGCCACCAACTGTGGGTTAGCTGTCAAGGCCGAAGAGGGGGACAGCAGGGGGAACGACGAGGCCACTGGTCCTGGTGGTGGGCAGCCCTCCCTGGACAAAGGGGTCCCTGGCTGATACGGATGGCCCAGCAGCACAGGGACACAGTTGCTGAGGAGCATTATGGAGCGCCCAGGTAGGTGTACACAGCCACATGCAGGGGCCAGTGGACGGCCAGGCATGGGTGTTCCCTGTGCCAGGGCTGGCGGAAGGGGGCCTGGACAGGGGTGGGGCACAGACACTGAAGCAGAACACAGCACAGGCCTGCACACCATGCATGTACACACACACACACACACCACACACACACACACACACACACACACACACACACACACACACATATGCACATAGGACCCATCATGCTCCCGCCCAGAGGCGGGCACTGGGCATGGGCCAGATGCTGAGTGGCACTGCACAGTGGCAGTCAGCACTGTGCCATCATCATGCACATGCCACAGCGTCCAGCAGCCAGGTGGGTGAGCACATGGGCCATGTGCAGGGTGGACCATGGATGCCATGGCCATGGAACACTCATGCTGCACCAATGAGCACACAGGGCAGCAGCAAATGGTGTATGTGGAGGTGGGCAGTTCAGGAATGCTGCACAGTAGCACGGCTGCTGTGGACACGTGGATGGCCACACCAGGAACGCACAGCAGTTGCAGGCTGTGCATCAGCCACAGGGGTGTCACAGACAGTCCCCCAGGGGTGACACTGCGGTACCACGACCATGTCCATGCAGGTGTCTGCAGGCCCCAAACCATGCCCACACCAGGTGTGCTGGGAATGCCCACAGCAGACCCTGGCATTGACACTGAGGGAGTCACATGCCGCCGGGCCCGAGAGGTGAAGAATGCACTCTGTGGTGTGAGTGGCAGATGGCCACACACCAAGGTGGCTAGAGGTGCCAGGCCAGCTGTGACCACAGCGGTCAGCCAATCCATGGCTGTGGCCATGTCCACCCACATTTGCCTGTTCTCTGCCAGAAGCAGGGCAAATTCCCAGTTCCAGCCACTCTGCCACCTGACGCAGCTCATCATGGAGCACATGCACCCCTGCCATGAGCTGCACCTGCTGATCAATAGGCCTGGAGCAGATGGGTGTGCTCATCCAAGGGGTCAGCACCCTGGGGTGCAGGGTCACTGTGCCAATCCAAGGGTGTATCCTGACCCTGCGGCCCAGCACTCCACGATGGTGGGCATGGCACAGTGGGTCCCTCCTGGGACTGGGTGCCATGCGGTGCACAGGCAGTGGGCACTGCCCCAGGCCCCCCAATGTCATCCAGCCACTGCTGCTGCCCCTCCAGCCGCCGTGTGTAGGGTAACACCAGCATGGCTGCACTGCCACAGGCACCACCACCACCACAGCTATCTATTGCTGCACCTGTGGCAGCCTTGGCTATGCCTGCTGCAGTGGCCAGTGTGCAGGCAACCACCACCGGGCCACCAGCTGCGCTGACGTGTCGTGCCTGTGGTATGGGTGTCTCCCCTGTAGCTACAACAGAGCTGTCTGGGATGTGGTTATTGTCATCGGATCCGGACCCTGCCCCAATCTGCGTTTCAGCACACAGGACACCATGCCTGGTGTCACACTGAAATGCAGCCAGGGCCTTGTCCACAACTGTGCTACCGGCATCAGGATGGACAGCAGTGCTGTCCTGCAGTCGATCCAGCCCATGGTGCCCACTGGAGGTGCTTGGACAGTCCTCCAGGGCCAGGACTGCCCCCATAGTGGACACCCCCACCACTGACACTACATGCAGGCACTCAGGAGCTGTAAGAGAACAAAGTTGCATTAGTGTTGCTGTCACCCACCCCTGCCCCCATCCCCATGCCCTGTCTCTGCCATGCCTACCATGCAGTGATGGGCTTCCACCTGTCTGGAACCCTCCACCTGGCATGCCTTCAACTGCACTGTGCCACTTGGTGGCTGCCAGCATCTCCTCCTGTGGCATAAGGTTGGGCAGGGCTGGTTGACCCCCACCTGTGGTAGCACATGCTGCCCGGATGGCTGCCACCTTCTCCTTGATCCACCTCCAATCCGTGCTGACCTTCTTTTTTGCACTCCTGCACAAACTGTTGGTGGCTGCTCTGCTGGTTCATGGCATGGGCCACTCCCTCCCATGCTGTTGCCCGGCTCTGTGGGGTGCCTGTGGAGCCACTCAGGAGCGGCTCCTGGTCCAGGTATGCCTGAAATAGGATTTCAGACTCCGCCCTGGTGAAGTTGGGCCTGCGCTTTCATGCAGGCCCATGCTCCTCACTCTCCTCATGATTGGACATGCTTCTTCCTGTGGAAAGTGACATGTGTTAGCATGGGCTGTTAGGTCCCCACCCATCCTCCTATACCACCGTCCTGCAGCGTATAACTCACCTCTAAGGGATGCAATGCCATTCCTAGCCTGTGCATTCCCATGGCACCTTTATAGCGCATCACATGCAAATAAGGGTTTATGCAACTGTAATGACATGCAAATGCAGCCAATGCGCTGTGGATATTCTAATCAACTGATTTGCATACTTCTGCTGAATATCGTATTTGTGCGCATTGCGCAATGGGGTTATGCATGCACAAGTCATAGTGCAACAATGTGATATGCGCAACAGCCTGTGCTGCGCACATGCGCGTGCGGACATCACGTATGCCAGTGGCGCGTCATTCACAACATGTGCAATAGGCAGTACAGTGCCCATCCGCTATTGCACATATGGTGCTCATGCGCAGTTTGGCCTATGGCACTAGGGTGCCACTGAGCCAATGGTGCTCTGGTGCCATGCCTTCGATGGCACCCCCTGCACCATGGGTACTATGGTGCCCGTGCACAATGGGGCCATGTACTTTGGCAGCCACATGGCCCTATCACGCAGCATGCCTGCCATGCCCAATAGCGCTGAGGCATAGGGTGCGCTGCCCGACCCCTTGACTCTACGGGTGCCCTTTGCCCTTGTAGGCACCCTGTGACATGTGACAGCCCTGCATTACCTGAGTCGCGCATGTCTGTGACTGCGTGATTGGCGGTGGCAGCCCATCGTAGTGCGAGGCGTGCATCCCCAGCACATGTGGCACAGTTGCTGCCAGGTGCCATTCTGGATTGACTGTTGAGCTGGGAACATGCCATGCAGGACAGCACCAAGGACACAGAACTGGTCTCAGGTTGAATTGGTCAACCTGGTGGCTTTGGTGGTGCCACATGCCGGCTTCCTGTTTGGCCAGGTGCCTCTCAACAGGCCTTGGTCTGAGGTGTGGCAGGAGGTGGCAGATGCACTGGAGGAGGCCACAGGTGCACGGCGCACTGGGGAGCAGTGCAGGCACCGGTACGGGGACATGCAGCGTAGGGACCCAGAACATCTTTGGGCACTACAGGCATGCATCCAGAGGGGTGCCGTGCCACGGCCAGGTAAGTGCACAGCACCTGTGCCCATTCTCATCCTGTGTTCCGGGGGGGTGGTGCTGTTGGCTCACCTTGCTGGGGGGCCTGGGGCTGCACACCTCATTGGGAGTGGTGGTGCACTGTGGCTGCCCTGTGCCACTGGCACGCTGTGCAGGGTGTCACACTGTGCCGGGGGGTGTCCTGTGATGTTGCCTAGTGCTGATGTGTCCTTCTCCATTCTTTTCTCCTAGGCCCTGAAGATCAGAGGCGGGATTGCCTCACTGGTGCTGCGGCTGGGCCAGGTCGGGCCACCACAGGGGGTGGTGCACCGGTTGCAGGACGCACAGGCATGGTGGCTGGACAGCCACAGGGTGCGCCTCAGCATGCAGGTAGGACCATGTACATCTCTCTATGTTGTGGTGGGTGGGCAGTGGTGGTGGGGGCAGGACACGGCCCTCTGTGCGCATGGCACACTCCAGCTGTGCACTGCCTACGGTGCCCATTGCACCACACCATGGCTGTCGCACATGTGGGTGGCTGCTGCATGTGGGCTGTGGGTGCACACAGGACCTGGCTGTGTCACTGCCAACTGCCTGCATGGCCATGTCACCTGCCCACCATGGCGGTGGTGTGCTGCACATGGGCGATGTTTGTATGCAGTGTTATGCATGGCTGTGGTTCCCCGGGTAGGTGGCTCATGTGGGCGCTCTCACTGTGGGTGGTGGTTTGCCGGCCCAGCGGTGCATGTCACTGATGCCTGCTGCACATGGTGGGTGGGCTGCCGCATTCTGGGCATGCACTCATATGGTGTTCCCTCCTTTGTCCTAGGTGTCAGGCCCAGTGAGACACATACACAGCTCCTCAGGTAGATCCTCCATGTTTCAGTTACCACACTCCAGGTGGTACAGCAGCTGGCACTGACGATGCGTAGACGGAGGCGCCAATGCCAGCGACGCCCAATGGTGGGGCAGGGACGCCCATAGTGTGCATGTGCTGGACTGTATCCCCTTCCCTGTGTACCCTCCCTTGCCCTCCCTTGTTTCCTTCTCTTGCCTTTGCTCCTGCACCCTGCCTCCCTTCCCTGACCTCCCTGTCTGTTAGTGGTCCCTCCTTACTCTGTCTGTTGTAGATATCTGTACATAGTTCATATTTGATTGTTACATTACATTATTTAAATAATAATGCATGACAGGGTGTGGGTTGTGCTGGGATAACCTCACACCTGGATGGTTGGGCACGAGGCCGCAGGCTGAGTGTGTCCAACATCCCAGAAGTGAGGTTATCCCAGCACAACCCACACCCTGGAGTGCATTATTGCTATTATACAATGGCTCATTGTTAAACAAAATAAAAATTAAAAATGTTTTTAATAGATTTTTAGTATGGCAGCATATCTGTTTCTTAAGTGTATGGCATCATCCTAATCACT